>CM054387.1:5395826-10395826 GCA_028858755.1 Ara ararauna
AACTATTGATAAATGGTACAAATAACCATATAACCATATGTAGAGTAGCTCTTAGGACTTGCCTCTGAAATGGTTTTGAGAAGAGCTAATGTCTTTAATTCCTCTCCCATGAGCTAACCCTGAGGGCTTTTGCGGACAGTTTAAGCGCTCTTATTGCTAGAGGATGACTTACCAGGAAAAGGATTTTAAAATCTGGATTTCTGCCCATTTTTGGCAGTATCACTGTAATGATCTTGTCTTGAAATTTAATTTCCTGGAATAGCCAAGGTGAAGAGTCCTTTAGAAAAACCAGACTCGATCAGTGCTGGGCACCCTGCTGGGTTTGCTGCTTTGTTTTTGACATAACAGAACACACCCTCCTCTGCCCCAGGAGCAGTGGAGCTGATTGGATGCAGAAACCCACAGGTACATCCATGGGTTCCTCTCCTCCTTGTCCTCCACTGGTTTCTCCCTTTACAGTAGGAGCAGAGAACTTGTCAGTTGTGTTTCCCCTGAAGGCTTTATGGATGAATAAGCATTAAATTTATAGCCTCAGACATGCTGAGCAAGTGAAAGCTCGTTAGCTGAAGAGGGAGATGTGGGATGACTTAGATTGCTCACATCCTTTATCTGGTTGTCTCAAAAACGTGTCAAACCAGTGGAAGGAAAGTCCTGCCACTAAAGATGGAACGTTTTCACTCCATCATTTAATGCCTGGGACAGCCTCTTCTCTCCCTTTCAGAGGACAAGAAAGGTAACACCAGGCAGTCCTAATATTCATTAGATGAATGCTCCTAAGAAAATAATAAAACAGACTTCCTTCACTCTAGTGAAACCAAAAAAGGACAAACCTATATTTTCTTGTTCTTTTTAATTGTTTCATGTTTGGTTTGTCCTAAGGAAGGTAATCACATGTTTCTGGATACATCTGTGTATGTGTATTCCCACACAAATAATCTGTCAGCATTAAGGAGGCAGAAGTGTGGGATTTATGATTCTGCTTGGTTTTTCAGACACCTCAGTATGTAATTAGTTACCTTCGGAATGATTTTTCTATGGATAAAAGACCTTCTCCCCAAAAATTGCAGTGAGGAAAGACATCTATATGTAAACTTTAACAATACGTTAAATCTAATTTGTGCAAGCCTCATGTGTTCTGCCTTTCAAATGATTCAAACATAGAATTCCATAACCTTTCCACAAGTTCTCAAACCCTTTGCTGAATTCTGCCATGTTATATACGAATGTAACACTCTGCACGTGGCAATGAAGCACTGCCAAGGAAGTGAGTCTGAGCCACTGCTGGGTCTGGGATAAGATCTGAAATGTCTCTAACGTGGCAGGTACCTGAAAGCTGTGCTCACTGATACAAACCCCCTGGGTGCTCTGAACAAAAGTGGCTGCAAGTCTGAGCTGCAGGATGAAGTCATAGGCCACAAACAATTGCCACTTTCCGGGCTTTTTGGTACCAGCAAAGGCTTCACTGGCACAGTGCCCAGCCACGTGTTCTGGTGCAGGCATCTGTGGTAAGGATACTCTCATGGTGAAGGACAGGTAGCTGCAATGCACTGGGGAGAGGGGAGATGTTTTTCTTCCTGCAGCCAAACAGAAGTTTTCTCAGGTTACTGCCTGCTCAGTGTGCTAGATTCAGGTCATACAGTGCCAACTACAGTAACTTGCTGATGCGCAGACCTTTTTCTTTGATGAAAGCTGCTTTGGAGATGACTGCCTAAGCTGCTGGGATGCTACTCTAGGAAAGCATTACTAAGGTACAGCTCCATGTCATTTGGAACATTGGGACAGATTTATCCCATGTAGTGATGATTGAAACTGCAGCTCTGAGGGGGCATTGGAATGTTTTCTGCCAGAGGCTAGGGGTGATGGACATGAAGAACTGGCTTCTCAGAGCCTGGGGTAGGTGGAGTAGGGGAGATGAACACAAACCCTGAATAAAGTATAGGACATGGAAAGGACCTTCTAGCTGACAACAGTCTGTTTCAGCAGTTGCTTTAATTCTCTAGGGTTGCCTTCTCAAATGCTCATATAGGAACATCTGAATCAGTGAATCAGGGATTTAAAGTTTGATTGTCTCTTTGAGCCTATCTGGACTTATTTCTTTCCCTGCTCACCATAAACCTTTTGACTTTATGACAAGTACTTCATCTTTTTTGTTTGTGTCAAGTAGATCATGGGCAGATTCAGCCTAATATGAAAGAAGAATAATTCACTTCCTCCTTTGAACAAGCACGGGCATGGCTTTGAAAGCACTGCCAGTTGTCTGCAGCTTCATGGGCCACAGTGGAACTTGCTGTTTCCAAGCTTTTAGTCTGGAAACTGATTGTGCCTTGGGCAAAAGAATGGAGCCTGCCCACAGTTATTGCTTCTGGAGTTTACAGCCCTGTGCCCAACTTTGGGATCCAACCCTACGCTGTCTTCATAGCATAGACAAGCACTAGTATCAGCACCTGGTAATAGGGCAGGAGGTTTCTTGAGTGAGACTTTTGGGAAAGGATTGTTTAGGAGATGCATGAGGTCTGGGTTTGGCTTCTTGCTCTGCAACAAGATTTCCTGGGCAATGCTGGGGTTGTCAGTGTCTGTCATTTCCAGATGCATGTAATAGGGAGAGAATATCCTCCTGTTGTCTTGCCTTATGACTGCAGCTCCCAAGGTGTGGGCTGTTGAGTGGATGGATGCATCCAGTGAATGGTGTTTCATAGTGATTTGTTAAAACCCACTGAGCACTGCTGGGATTCAGATCAAAGCCCAGTGCCCTCAGTGCTGAGCACAGGCTTTCTGGTGTGGTGTGCTGCTGATGGCTGAAACATGCTCCATGCATGGCAGAGCCGCCTGGCCAGGATGTGCAGTGCTGTCAGCCAGAGCTGGGTTTGAAGACAAGCAGCTGGCTGGTTGGATGCCATGGTGAAGAGTTAGGCCAGTTACATATCATGCAATGTACGGAAAGATTTTAACTCCTGAGTTAACTGTGGTTCTTATACCAGCTCTGCCTTCCACCCAGCTTCATAGCTTATGAATTGGATTGTCGAGGTGCTACACTTTGTGAAGGAATCCTGGTGACAAGGACCCAGCAGCATCACATCCTCAGCTGAGTTCCTTTAGGCAGCACTGATGAGTTGTTCATGCACCAAGGGCAGCTGTGCTCCTGGAGGCAGTTTGCCAGGCTGATGGCTAGAAGAGCAGCAGGGCAGGTGAAATTATTTTGGGGAAAACATCCACAATTTAATGTGTTTGCAGAAGTGGGGTTTGTTTTCTAGAGGAGTCAGGTGACCCATCCCCACACTCAGCTCCACTGTGAGCATCCCTGTGCTCTGCACTAATGTTCTTTGTGTCTGGAATATCACAAGGATAAGTCATTGTTTGCATAGTGAGTCCAGTATTTCCAGGAAGCACGAGAACTGCTTGTGCACAGACAATCCAGTGCTGTCTGGACACATCAGACACACTACAAAGTCACCTGCCAGTTATGCAGAACATGGGCTGTAGGTGTGACCCGTTCCTTGCAGCAGGCTGTCTCCTGCATAGGTGCCCGTGATTCACAGTGTATGTGATGCTTCCCGGAAGCCCTGAACTTGCCATGTAGAGCTGTACAGCACTGGGGTTACAGAGGCAAGCTTTGGCCTGGCTGCTATGAGCCTAGAAAGATACTGAAACAGGTACATGAACTCTGCAGTCTAACTGGACAAAAGGAATGAGTCCAGGGAAGTCTGCCTGGACAATAACCCTCCCTCAGTCAGCCAGAGGTGTCCCTATGCATCCTAGAAATTAAGCTTTCCCAAGCAAATTAATGTTTCTCAGTGGGTTCCTGTCCAACATAGCGCTACATCATGAGATGCCATGAGCTTTCTGTCTTAACCCTTGGAGATACTGAGCAGGGCATTGTGGAAATGCACTCTCTGATAGGCTGGCGTTGCCACTGCCAACACAATACACTGCAGCTGGAAAGCAGGCGGCTGCTTGGGTTAAGTGCTGTTCCTAAGCCTTGTAAAGTTTGTTGCATGGGATTCCCCAGAGGGGAAGGGGGGGGGCTTGCCTGGAGCAGCAATGAATGTATTTTTAGTGGAAGGGAAGGGACATCTCTAGTCGTGGGATAACAGCTGCACAATTTCAAAATTCCTCTGACAAGATGCAGCCAATTCCAGGGCTTTGGGGTTTTGAGGTTTTTTGGTTTGGTTTTTTCCAAGCTTCAAGTGCCTTCAGCCAAGCTCTTGCTCCATGAGTGTACTTTTCAAAGCACAGATGCTGTTTTGCTGCGTTGCTGAGGTCCGAATGTGATCAGCGCCCTGCTACCATCCATGCTGTGCCCTTAGCATCCCCTGGATATTGAGCAGAATCCGCTGCTTGCTGGAGAAAGCTTTTTATCTTTCAAAATCAGCTGAAATCCCTCCCTCATTTATGGAAGAGGGATTTCAGTATTTTTGGATACTGGGAATTGTGTGGTTGGCTCCATCACCCACTCCTTTTTCTGATTTTGAAATGCAGCCGAGGAAGGGAGGCTCAAGCCTGCCAGCCTGTGTGTGGAGCCAGGTTCTCCCCCAAGGCCCATCAGTACGGATTTAAAGCACATATATGCTCTTCATTCTGTACTGTGTCCAGCAAAAGCAGCCTCTCTCCTCCCCTGTCTTGAACTTGCATTGGGGTAGGAGCATGAACCTGTGGGAGTGACTGTTTCATTGAAAGATGGAAAGTTTTCTGTGGCTTGTTGGATTATTTTATTTTTAATGTTTGTTTGCTGAGAGAATTCTGGGGACAGAGGGAGAAGGAGCAGTGGGTAAACACTGGGAGTCCTGCGCTACTGTTGTCCGATCACGGACACATGGGGTCAAGTGCAGTGTGGGACCCACACTGGACAATGTGGGAATCCAGCCATCTACTTTCCATGTTAAGCATTACCAAGGGAAGGAAAGTGCATTGAAATAAACTGTTGCCCTGATTTACATTTTCAGAGAGAAGAACTGGTAGAGTCAGCTCAGGACTCGCAGTAACCTGTGAGGCCTTGGGAACTGGCTGATATTGCAAACAAACCAAGGTCCCTGCCTGTACTGTCAGATCCTTGCCGTGTTGCTTATTGCCTCTTTCAACAGATCAATACCTCCACCCCTGAAGTCTCCTTTCATGTGTGCAGTGCAGCCCACAGAACACCTGTAGTCAGAGCACTCAGCTTAAGTCCTTTCTGAGAAATGCCTGGGTCCTCTTAGCTGGGCTGATGAGGAAGCTGCTGACTTACTTGGGTCAGGAAGGTTGGTGGTGCTGGCCTTCCTGAAGGGGCCATTGTGGAGCAGAGTGAGTTGCTGTGAGAGGCGATGCCAGCCTGGCTTCTTCTGCTGAGTCAGCAGAATTTCCCTGGAGCACACCTGACCATGAATGTGGGGCCAGTGGCACTGTGCCTCCAGGTTCTTTTGTGCTGTTTGGCTTGCAGATCTACTGCAAGTCAGACATAGCAATTCTATGCTAAAAGGCTGCTCTTTTGCTAGAAAGGAGGAACTATCTCAGACTTTGGCAAGAGGGCCATGGTGGCCTTCATCGCTAACGGTCAGAACAGTGCTGTTGACTATCCAGGCTGCAAGATGTATGTGCATGATCAAGTGGGCTGGTGAAGGAACACAGATGAAAACTGTATTAATTTCCCTGTTTTTCTGTCACATATTCACTGCCTAAAGGAAGGGGGAGGGAAGTAGGTGGCATACAACATCACCATGGAGTCTTTGCTGTGCTCTGCTGCGTGGGTTCTGCACAGCAGTTCTAGGGCCCATCTTAAGAAGCAGGTGCCTTTCTTGCTGTCTTGTGTCTTCTGGGCCATTGGGAAATTGTATGAGTGTCAGGGGCTTGTTGAATTATACTGATGTAATTCCTATTTCCTCTGCTTTATAGGTACAATGGCTTGGTGACTGGCTCTCGAGCTAAAGGTATCATTGCCATCTGCTGGGTATTATCTTTCATCATCGGCTTGACACCTATGCTAGGGTGGCACAATCGCGCCCAGATCGAAGAGCTGGGTTCCAACAAGTCCTCTCCCATCAACTGCAGCAACAGTATGGTGGCATGTCTCTTTGAGGCTGTGGTCACCATGGAGTACATGGTCTACTACAATTTCTTTGCCTGTGTGCTCTTGCCCCTACTCATCATGTTTGGTATCTACTTGAAAATCTTCATGGCAGCCCGGCGGCAGCTCAAGCAGATGGAGAACAAGATGGTACATGGGGAACGTTCTCGCTCTACTCTGCAGAAGGAAGTCCATGCAGCCAAGTCTTTAGCCATCATTGTTGGGTTGTTTGCAGTCTGCTGGCTTCCACTGCATATTATTAACTGCTTTACCCTTTTTTGCCCAAATTGTGCCCATGCTCCCCTCTGGCTGATGTATCTGGCTATTATCCTGTCTCATGCCAACTCGGTTGTAAATCCTCTAATTTATGCCTACCGAATCAGGGAGTTCCGATACACCTTCCGTAAAATCATCAGCCAGCACATCCTGGGCAGGAAGGAGCCGTTCAAGGCAGGAACAGCCAGCTCCAGGACTTCCACTCATGGTGGGGACGCAGAGAATGCCAGCATACGAATCAGTGAGTATGCATTAGAGGTATACACCAATGGAGAGATCCACAGGGATCCTGAAAAGCAGGACCTGAACAAATGCAAAGCTGGCTTGAATTGGCACCAGAATGGAAATGCTCTGGACATGGAGACAAATGGTCATCTGCTGCATTCCTGCAGAAATGGGATTCTTTCAGATGTGTGCATGAGCAGGGAGCTGCACAGTGAAGAGCTACTTGATGCCCAGGTGTCTTACTCAGATCTGGAAAGAGCAGCCTTGGCAGCAGCTGATGTTTCCTGATGAGGCTTGCAAAGTCTTCCTGGTAGAATGATTTTTTTTTCCCATTGGTGACCTCTGCCATGGCAGAAAGGGAGGTTGGGGGGCGGGGGGAGAGATGTGCATCTCGATTGCTGTGGAGAAAGGGGTCCCTCCCCAGGACTGTTGGGATGATCCTAAATACTAGACTGGAGAAAAGCCAAGACACCACTGAAATGGACTAAGGAAGGAGGGACACGTTACCCATCAATGACCTGTCACCAAGAGTAGTGCCGAGGTCAAAGATGGCATTCCAAGTTCAGCACTGGGAGACCCTGCTGATGCAGGACGTATCGTGACATTATGCTGTGCTGTGTAGCTGTGGTTGTCGGTTTTGCTGGCTTTACCAGCAGGAATAAAAGTGTGCCTGGAAGTGATCGCTGAATTGGGAAGAGCAGCAGGGAAGGGGCCGTTCAGTACTTTGGCCCTGCAACAAACAGAAGGGGGATAGCAACATCTGTCAGTCAGGAAGGATGCCAGCAGCTGCTTGGAGAGGGAAGGAATTTACCTGATGGGAACTTTGGATACCTTCAACCGTGGCATTTTGTCCTTCAGTTCACGTTTTTAAAGCTTATACTGCAACAGGTTGCTTGAATATTTTTTTTTGTCTTGATAAGATTACTTCTATGTTAAGTTATAAAAGATGGGCCAGAACTCATATCCATTCCCTGAGCGCTCAACGTTCCAGATGCACAAGGCAAATAAACTCACAGCTCTCTACTTTGTCTAGCAAATAATGAAAATGGACTCTGTAATATGGATTTCCCTTAGCAAAAGGGCTGTTAGCAGGACTTGGTGCTGCAGACAGCAGGCAAACAGGCCAGGTTGTGGTCTGTGTCATCAGGGTGGTCATGCCTCAAGGTTTGTGAGCTGTCTGTAGGCTGGTGGGCACTGTCTGCTTCTTCCCACCCCGTCTCTGTGTTTGACCTCCTGAGCTCCTAGAATGCACATTCTTTCCATGGCTCCAGATATGTGTGAGGGGAGCTAATTTTCCATATTTTGTTCATTTTCATGCTCACTCAAAAGGTTGTGTGATCTTCTTTATTGGGGTGGGGAGGAACACACACACATACCTAACACTTACTTTCTGAATTCCAATGAGCTCTATTTAAACACCTTTTCTCCTGTGATTTCAGTTTTTTCCTCAAGTGCTTTACTGTGAAGCCTGATGTGTCCCTGTGGTGCAGAGGCCAACAGAAGTGGGTCTGCTTGGTTAGAAGATGCTTCTACTCTGAGAAGCTGAAGGGCATCGGTAGTAGTGGAAACCAGCTTAGGGACTGCAGTAGTCTCCTGTGTAAGTGGTGCAGCAAATGTATGCACTGGTGTGGTTTGGTGTAGAAGTATTTCACAGCAGGTCAATAATTTTCTGGATCATTTATGAAGCTCTGTAGCTCAAGGACAGCAGAATGCTATGTTCGGCTTGAATTCTACCTAAAGATTGTCTCAGTTTTATTCTCCAGACAAATAATTCAAGTCTAATACCACCAGCCTTCTGGAGAGACAGGCGGTAATGGTCCTACTGGGAAACTAAAAGTCTCCTAATTCCAGGGATCTGAAGCTTATTCCCTGGCTGAAAACATCAGAAATATCATCCACCCCAGACCTGGCTCCTCCTCACGTGTGTCAACTAACATTTCAGAAGCCAAATAATATCTTTTGCAGAAAGGGTAGGGGAACTGGATTTTGATATTTGAGGAAGAGCGGGTCAGGTTTGTGTGTTCTTATTCCATGTTTATTTTATATATTGTGAACTATTAAAATGAAAAGTCAGTTTTATTTGAGGATAATTTTCTTTTTGCCAGTGTCCCTACATGAAGGTGGAGAATAGTTTCTAATGCTAAATGTGTTCAAGTACGTAACTGCTCCAGGCTAGTACAAGAGGTGGACAAAAAAGATGTGGTTGCCACCACAACCCTCAGCAGAAAGACAGGTAAATTTGTAGAACAATTGACTTTACAGTTTAATTGAATTGCTGCTTTCTTGGCACGACTCCTCTATGTAGTCTGATGTCAGAGGAGTGGATTATCACTCCAGCACCGTTAACAAGCACAAAGCCATTTCCCCAAGACTGACATTGTAGGTAATTCCTCTGTAGGGTGACCTCGTTACTCTTGGTGTTTCTGGATGGGGTATTTCTGTAGGTTATTTGTGGGATGGCTCCTCTGACCTCCTGTGTAACAGTGGCAGAGGAACTCGGTCAGGAAAATGGGGGTCTGATCTCTTCAGGCCTCAGTTGGGAGCTGAAATGTTCCTAAGAATAACACAAGATTACATCCGGTATTCATGTCAATAACAATTAGGTCCACAAAGAAGCAGAGCAGGAAAGGAAGTGTGGGAAAATACCAGCATCACTCATGTACTGGAACACACACTAGTGCAGAAGTGTCTCCTGTTGAGCTTTAGTTGCCATTGTAATGAGATGTTTCATGCCACGTTGCATCAGACTTTCAACAGCTGATGTGGGTTGCTCGCTTTCTATTGTTTCCTGAGCTTCTTCACACTCAATTATGGCAGCTTCTTGCTTTGCTGCCACGAGAATCAAGTTGATCTATGCTGATGTGACAGATTTAGGGTTGTCACTCTGGAAAACTTGCCTGCCCAACCAGATTGCCATGTAAGCTTACTGAATTTCCAGATGTCTTGAAATTGTTGGTGTATGAGATGCCCCCGCATGTGTCCAATCCCTTTCAATATTAGTGATACAGATTTGACGGGAAAAGAGTGTGTGAAGGGGCCTGGGGATGTGTGCAGGAGGAAGTGCAGTGGGGGTAAGCAGGCAGCATGTTTTATATAGCACTGGGAGTCCGCAGTCACAGAAGGAAAGGATGGCAATTGCACCACATGCTGTGTGGACCTTCTGGCAAATGTAGAGATGGACCTTCAGAAGATGTTTCAGTCGTTGTGGGGAGCTCAAAAGGCTCATGCCTTTTGAACAGTATTTTGGACTTCTTATTTCTCATTTCCCAGGGATCACCGTTGCAAGGCTTGCTTTTCTGGGTTTTGTTGTTTAGTTGGGTTTTTTCTGGGGGGAAAAGGGAAAGAGCCGTAAGGTCCAATCAATGAAATGTGCTCTTCTGGCAGTGTTCTCCACTCTTGGAAAGTACCTGTCTTCCAAACTGCATAGGGATCATTAGAAAAGTGAAATGATTTTTTTCCCACTCATCCCCATTCTCCTTCCAGCTGGAGAATGTTTAGCTGATGAACTACAGCTCTTCATGATAAAGAAAGATGGTACCAAGACAAAGGGAAGAGTGAGGTGACTTATCAGGAAAGGCTGGAGAAGGTCTCCTTGGGAATCCAAGGTTCGGTGAGTCCTGAGAGTAAGAGCTGGGATAAGAAGAAACTGATTTCATTCAACTGGAACTTCTTACTAAAAGTGGCTGAAGATCCATAGAGAGATGTGGTGCCTCATTTGATGTGAGGGAATCCATTAATTTCACCATTCCCTGAAGACTTTTTGGCTCCAGGGTTTATTTGTTTTACAGGGTTTCAGAGAATGTGAAGTTTGATCAATTGCCAGGAAAAATTTTATCTAGAGTTCTTCTTGGGGCCCCCTCCTCAATAAGACACTGGGGTTTGTGTGTGCAAGTAAGCGCACTTACAGCGTTGTCCTGCAGGGTTTCATTTGGGACAGTGATATTTCAAAGCTCTGGGCAAGCTTGAACTGCAACTCTTGAACAGAGAAACAATTTGGCATGGTGAGACAGCTGGGGTCAGTGTAGACAGAAAAGGTTTGCCACTGGTCCCAGCTGGTGCTAGGAAGCTTATTGTGCAGATGGACTTAGGAGTGACATGGGGTAGAATCTGAATCTTTGATTGTTCTTTGAGAAGAGGCTCCAGGAGATGCTGGTGGATATAGAAAAGTCTCTAAGATGTGGGAGCAGAATGGAGGGTTAGAGTGGATGGGAAATCTTGGTGGTGAAGGAAGATTTGTAGGGGAGATGTTTGGGAGGATTTCAGGGGAGCAGGAATGTGCTGGGAGGTGCTGTGGATGGCCCAGATGGCGCTGGCATGAGACGAAGGTGTGACTTGCTGAGGAAGGACTCTGGAAAGGATGTACAGTCTTAGAGCTCTCCGGGGGTCACTGCAGAGAATCAGCCTTACCTGGTGCACGCGAATGGTTCACTTCATAAGGTCTCTTAGTGACCAAGGTAGAGACAGGTCTTGTGGATTATCTCCTTTCAGATACACTGTCACATTTCATGAGCGCGTCCAGGTGCAACAAAACCCCTTCTGCCTCATGAACATGAGTGCTACCTAAAATCAGATCAATCCAGCCATGTTCTGTGGGGAGAACAAGCCTGCTGTAACAGTGCTGTGATGCATTAAAGAGTAGACTACTCTTTTGTGGTCTTTGCTATGTTTAGCTGCCTAATAGTTCTCTCCCAATTTGTTTTGGGACTCACACTGCACTGAGTCATCCCAGAGTTTTGTCTTTCTAGCCCTGAGCTTTTGGCCTTCTTTACACATCAGAAAAAGTAAAATCACACCAGTTCCTTATCTGCATGAGAGGTGCCTAACCCTGACAGACGGAGAATCCCCAAACTGGGGCAGTGTTGTGTGTAACTCCCTTATTTGTCTGCTGGGACAGTTCACACAAGGATGCGTTAAAATCAAGACTGGAACCTGTTGATCTGAGTCCATCCTTTGCTTCTCCCACTCTGTCTCAGGAGCTGGTGTTCCTGCCCTCATCCTGTGGAGCGGTTGGCTCTGTGGTCTGCAAACCAAGACACTATGAACACCCTGCTGCACACGCTGTCACTATAAGACAATTACTCTTTTAATTTAAATGGTTTATGAATATAGTTGTTGTTTTCCCTCTGTTTGTCAGTTACCAGTGGGAGGGGAGGGAAGGGGGTGGGAGAATCTGTGCATGCAAATGTATTTAAAGTGCGTTGGCCAAAAGGGGTTTTTTTTTCAACCTGTGAAGTTTTCCTACCTGTGAAGTTGTCAGACTGCTGGGCAGTGAGGAGCCACTGGTGCTGCTGGGTCTGTCTTGGTTACATTTCTTAATGAGCATTCAAATAATAAAATATATTTGTAAAAGACAGTGTGAGTGCCTTTGTCTCGGGAAGACCCGGCTGGCCCGCCCTGTTCTGTGCAAGTGTCCTCTTACTGTTCTATTAGCTTTTTCCATAGATCGGTCTTTCCGAAGAGCTCCCTTCTTGCTGCTGCCTACTCTGTTGCAGAACGTACTAGCATGGACTGAGGTGACAGGCCCAGATGGATCAGAAGACCCCTCACATCTCTGACATCCTGGGATCTGTCATCTCGGCAGTAAGAGCAAACGTTTACAGCTGCATACGGAACACAAGGTAGAGCACTGCATTTGCCCAAAGCCCTGCAGTATCAGGAACAATGTGTTGCATAGCAGGACCTGAAGGGTACGTAATTGGACCCTGAAACAACTTTGCAGCTGTGAGAGGGGCATCCCAGCCTGCTGGCTCTCCTTCCACATGGCCCTGCCAGTGCACTTCAGACCTCCTTGTAAGACCCTCACAGTTTCAGACCTCTCTCCTGTTCCATGGCACTCAGGCTGAGATAGCCCCATCAGCCGCATTAGTGTGGAAATGGAGGCAGTGAATCTAGTGGCCATTTCTGAGCAATGTTGAAGGATGAAGCAGGAATAATTTCCAGCTTTTTCCAGCTGGCAGCTACTAAATATGTGTGTGAGGAGGTTCGTGAAAGTCTACAATCCAGGAGCATTTGGAATTGGGAAGTAATGAAATGAAAGGTCACCAAATAACCATCAATGACTGATCATTCCCTCTCTTGGTTCACTTTGCAGCCAGGTTAGAAGCCTTGCTGGAGGCTGTGGTTTGTGGAGCAGTGCTGGCTCCCTGGTACTCCGTGGCCAGCTGTGCCCAAGTTGTTCAACCAACTGTGTAATTGAAAAGGCTTTTGGTTTTTCCCTCCTTTCACAAACACTGTGCGTTTTGTTCTGCAGCATCAAAGGCCGGGAGCTCGGAGGAACAATGGGCATCTGCAGGAGCCCAGGGGAACAATGGCCCTACCTGGACCCGGGAAGAAAGCAAGTACTTGAAAGAACAGAGAGAGCTCCCAGTTTAACAGCACAATTGGCCTGATCTGGAAACCTCTGCTCAGCACTTTTTGGCTGTCAGCCGGAGAAACTGGGCTTTGCAGAGCATTTACTGTAGGCTAAGGCTGTTTGAGGATAATACAGCTCAACAAGTGTAATATTTACTGCAGCACTGGGGGACCGATGACATTTCTGAGTGGTGAACTAGGATAGGGCTGTGGAGGATGGAGTTTTCCCTACTAATGGGTGGATAATGGTTTTGGCTAAAAACCTTTTCACAGTATTTAAAGCAGCAGGATCTTCCTTGTCATTTTTTCCCCCAAACAGGAAGCCTTTGCTGCTAAGAATAGTGCATAGGTACCTGCTGTGCTCTTGGCCATCATATGTTTCAAGGAGAAGTTTTGGTGAATTAAAAGCTCTGAGCACCTTCTTTGAGGCCCTGTGCACCTCACAATTCACTTTCACAGGAAGGATGCACTTGCATTTGACTGAAGTGACCAAGTGAGGAGTGAGAGTCCCTGTGTGTTCATTCAGGGGAGGGAGACAGACTTCTGCCAGCTTGGAGTGATCCTGTCAGGAATCCACCTCTCTGATCCCACAAATAATAAGCACCTCAGGTTAGATGATGCGACTCACTGCAGGTTGGGGTCTCACTCAATGGTAAGTGGAGCTGTATTCCTCCCTGACTTCCCAATCTCCTCTTCCGTGCTGTTCTGAGAACAAAGGGGGGCACTTTTGAGTATTGGTGTTGTTTCCTCAAAACTGACGACGTTGATGGGACTGTTGGAGGGGTTTTGGTTGTAAGATGTGCCACTCTTGGAAGCACTGTCACTTCTCAGCCGTGTGACTGCAGTAGTCGCTGCTGAGATCCTGCAGAGGGACAGGAAAGCACTACCCACATCTCAGAAAATCAGAAACTCATTTCAAGGACTGGAGTCCTTGCAGCACATCAAAGACAATGAGGCAAGCCCAGTTTAGGTTTGAGAGTAGAATGGTGACTTTTCAGCAAGTGGAAGGCGAGGACTGGGTAAAGGGCTTCCAGTCCGACGGTTCAGAATGAACTGTGTACAAATGAGGTTATTTGGAGTGCAGAGCCATATCGTGTGGTCTGAGCCTGTTGCACTGAACTCCAGACCTGGGACTGTGGGTCTTGGGAGTGTCCAGCTGCAGTCCAGAGAGGTGACTGCAACTTCTACAGAGCCCAGTGCAGTCCTTAAACCTGCAAGCTTGGACACTGACAGCACTGGAGCTGCAAACACTCAGGCTTTGTTTGCCAAGGATTTACCCAAAGCCCTGGGCAGCTCTCATTTTTTGCCTTACCTAAGGCAAGGATATTAGATAACAGCTCATAATGACATAATGACAGTGAAGAAAATCCATGTGTGGGGGGTATCTTGCTGCCTCAGCTGTTGATGAGGTCATGGGGATGTCTTTTTGGACTGGTATTAGGTCTAGGATATTATTTCTAAATGGGAGTTACGCATATCTCAGTTGGATACTTCATGTTGCTGGAGAACTTGCAGCTGCATCATTTGGGTATTTGGCATCGTCTGCGCCTTGAAAGCTTGTGCCTGTGCTTTGGGGTTCCAGGGATGCAAGGAGGCTGTTGTGCATTGTGGTGATTGCATCCAGGGGAAAAAAACCAAACCGAAACAACAAAAACAACCACCAAAAGGTCCTAATAAAGAGAACTGAGCAGCCTGGATCAGATCTACAAAGCATGCAAAACAAGTCTGGGCCATCTCAGGGTAAGCTGCAGTCATGGTACCTCTTGAACCCATGTCCTGTTATTGTTGGTGTAGAACGTGAGGGTCCAAGCCAATGAAAATAAGGAAGGTGGCTTGACAGACACAGATTTTATCTTCTGAGATTCATCATGACCTTTCTAGTGTATAATAAATAAAGTTGACTCAGGAATTGGCAAGTGCCCTATAACATGCAGTCCTGGTGCCGGGACTCGGCAGAATGTTCTGCTTAGTAATGCACTCTGTTAGCTTTGTTTGCCAAGTTCCTCTTTTGGAGGTGTGCTGAAGGGCTCAATAGTGGCAGATGCTGAAGCCTTCAGCGGGGCAGGTGCACTGGGCCCAGCATCTCTGACCATGCTGATCCAGGCTGGATGAAGGTCATTTTGAATCCACGCTGATACAATCTTTTAGCACTGCGCCATAGGAAGAAAAGTAATGTCTTGCAAAGGAAGAATGCTGTTTGCAGTGGTATGAATCTTGGGGCAAAGAGGGCTCTCATCCTTTCATTTACTATGAACTGTCAAGCATGTAAGTCTGTATTGAGCAGTACTGCTTCCAGTATTAATGTTTTTGGAGCAGCTTTGCCATGCATGCTGGATCATGTGATATTAAACAATTCCATTATCCAGAGGATGTGGCCAGTTTTGCGTGTGACAGGAATGGTAGCCCTGAGACTTGCCTGCTGCCGAGCAAATTCCTGCCCTGTCATCTCCTCTGTTAACCATGATTGTGAGCAATCACAGATTCTCTGAGCTGGGCCTGGTGGCAGGGGCTGTGATACGCAGGGCTTCTTTGTGGACAGCTGGGAATCGTGTGCTGCTAAATTGAAGCCGTTCAGTGATGGTAACACATCAGATTGTGAAGTTATTCTGCAGAGCCATAAGACATTGGAGGGCTGATGTTTGCATTCGCAGTCCCAGAGAGGCTACAGGGGCAGAGCTGCAGTTCATTCACAAAGATTTTGGCTGATTCAAAGGCAGAGCCTCAAGAGGAGAGCACCCACCACTGGCACCAGGGTGCTGGGCTACATGAACACTCAGCACCTGAAAGTAAAGGGCAACTGGCTGCCTAATTTCTGAGGTGCCTGCCATCTGGGAGCAGTCCAGTATTCCAAGTGTTTCCTGCCTTTCTTTGTATTCATGCCAAAAGCACTAAAAGAATAGGGTGGAGACAAAAAAATCACAGACCCTCCTCAAGATCCTCCTCTAATTCCAGAAGGATCAAAATGCTAAAGTTTGCATTGGGAAAACAGAAATAGTCTTTTCTCCCACCATTGGTAACTCAATGCCACAGTTAAAGCTGAGAGTCAGCTGCTTGTCCTACAGCTGCGTTCTTTCTGAATTCATGAGAAATAGCATTTTGATTTCCTTCCAGAAGAAATATACAGTAACATCCCTCACTTGCACCGAGGCCTTCCAGTCTGCACAACTAAGCCATGTAATGTTCATCTGCAACTAAATTAAACCAAATTCCTTGTGGATTGAGCCAATGCTTGGGAATCAAGGTTTTAATCAGAAACCTTTATAGCTTGCTTTCTCTGAGCACTTGCTTCCCATGCAAGTTCCCTCCCATCCTAATTTCTGCCTTTGCAGATGATCTTCCTTTCCTGCAGTATGCCAGGCCCAGGAAGCACAAGAGGTTTATCCGAGATGAAGGGGCTGGCTGTCCCCTTCCCTGGAGCAGCATTACCTGGACTTCCAAAAGAACTATAGCAACAAACTTCCTGTAGACTTCCACTGTGTGGCTGGATGGAGGGACATGCTCTCTGTGTTAACTGTAGTCTGATTCCCTTACAGGAGGACCTTCCAATCTGGAAGCACTGTGTGGGACATATGATCCTCCCAGGGAGAGCATAATGTTTTTTTCCCATCAAAAGCACGAGGTTGCATCCTGGGGTCAGGATGTCAGTGACATGTGGATGACACTGAATGCTGAAGCCTGTGTGTCAGTCAGGTCTTGGAAGAGGCTGCATTCTCTCTGCTGCACAGACACGTTCACTGTCTCTGAAGAGAGGTCCTTGTGGATGTAGCCATGGATTTGGCGTTTTCCAAGTGGCTGGAAATCCAAGTGCTATGAAATACATGTCCCTGTTCTGCTTCCTAAAGAGATGCATCTGCTGATGTCAGCTTCCAGGTAAGACGTACAGGAACCTGCTCTCTCTCAGCATCTGTGGCCTTTGGCCCCTGCTGGTAGTCAGGCATCCTAAGGAAATTAGAAGTGACCTAAGCCTATTTTTTTTGCTAATCCTTGGTCACTGGTGCAGATGGAGACGTAATGGCAGTTTTCCAGCAGGTGAGACCCTCCAGGCCAGCTAGACAGGCAAGAAAAATAAACACAGGAAATAGCATCCATGTGGTAAGATAACAGAAAGGAGAGGCTGGGACAGCTTTCTGCTGCATGTCAGAGGGAAGGACAGAGCTTGGAGCTCTCTCTAACAGGAGCAAGCAGATGTTGAACCTTAGCACAAAGGAAGGAGTTATTGCCTGGACAGAGAGGGAAGTAGAGAAAAGGAGGTTTCTGCTTTGTCCAGAGTTGCTCTCTAGGGTAAAGGGTCTGTGAGTGAAGTTCTTTAGTTTAGATGTGGGACAAGTTAGTGCTTTACTCAGGGCAAAGACTCTCAAGCTAATGAGCTAATAAACTGGTTGGGTTTGTGTCTCCAAAGCAGTTCTGATGGTCTCTGTGTTGCTGGAAGCTCTACTCTGTCTCACCTGTGAATCCCACCCCCTGAACTCCTCCTCTTGGCCTCTGCTTTGTGTCCCTTCCCCCCATATCCTGTGGGCTTATCGGAGCCCCTGCATTGCTCAGAGTTCATCCCTGCTGCTGTGGCTGTGTAGTACTGTGGAGAGGCTTCTGCTGCCTCCATCCCTGTGCTCAGCAAGATGGAGAAACCACCTGTGGTGCCCAAAATAGCCTCAGCCTGGGCAATCCAATCCAAATGGTGTTGATAGTGGAGGGAATTCCCATGCTTCATGAAGAGGCTTTTTGTTGGGAGGATCTAAGCTGAGCTCCAAGCCTTGCCAGCTGTGGAGAGGAGCAGATGGAGCTGCAGTATATAAATAGACTGAAGCAGACTTGTTCTGCCTCTTCTCTTCACCAGCTCAAAGTACAGTCCCAGCAGTGCCTGGTCAGCAGCACCAGAGCAGAGAAGTGGGTGCTTTGCAGCTGCCAGTCTGCCTGGAGCCCATTAGCTATTGTCAGAGGCAGGAATTTATCTCTCTCCAGCCCCGTTTGCCTTACAGCTGCCGTATGGACAATCTTGTTTGCTCACAGCTGTTGGCAGTGCGTTACATCACATTTCCCTGGGGTAGCACAAGCAGGAGAATGGGACATTTCTGTGAGACCCCATGTTCCTATACCCTGCTATACTCAAGAAGCAGAGGTACTAATCTGTGGCTATGTCCTCTTGGATGAGATCTGTGTACAGCACCTAAGGAAGTGTGCTGAAGAGGTGCACCAGTGTGTCACAGCCAGTTTCAGCGAGCTGGTTGGTAGATTTTGCAGCAGTCAAGATCTCTGTATTTATTGCACATGGAAATCTCACTTTTTCCCAATCCCAGATACACGGGGACCATTTTAGAGTGCTGTGATCTCTGTTGTTGCTCCAAGTGACCTGGCTGCTTGTTGCAGTGCCTTATGTTCATATCAAAGCTCTGAGGTTACAACACTGTCCAAAGACATCTGAGGCTGATTGTCTTTTGTGTTTCATGTAACTGAAAATGGGATGACCCTTGTGGATACCTCTTGGCCCAGTTGTTCATCCCAGCACTTTCTATCTAGGATTAGAAATTTTGCAACTCTAAAATACAATGGTTTTGGCAAAACAAAAGCAACTGCAAGGCTGCATCAGTACTTGGAACAGAGCAGGCAGGATGTGGTCCCTCTGCATTGTGCCTGCAGAGCACTGCTATCCCATCAGTCCTAAGACGTGTTTGCATAAAACCACTTTGTCAGTTGGCATCCCCACTCCATCCCCTCCTGCTAACTGAATAAGAATCACGTAGATGTTTCCTGAATGGGCTTTCATAAGGCACTAATTTGATCCACTCAGGGCATCTTCCTGTAATGAATATTCCTGAGGTAAGGTAATTGAAGGTGAATTTGTATGGGTGGGTGGGGGAATAGGGCAGAACTGCTGGCAGACATCACGGGAGGAATAGAAGAAAACCCTTTTGTTCCTTGGACAAGCCAGTATGCCCTCTCACTTCATGTTTATGAGGCCTTCTTTTGCTTTTGGAGGGTTTTCCCCTTTGTTTGCTTGCTTTCTGTTTGTTCCCCTGATTCTCTCTCTGTGCAGACCACGTTCTGGAATTGTGCTCAGGAAGACATTCCTGTGTTTCTCTGCTGTAACATAATTGATCCTTTGTTAAGGTATTTCAGTTGGGTCCTCCTGAAGGGTGAGCAACTCTGGTCAGGAGCAACAAGACTTTCTCACTCTGAGTGTTCACTGGACTGACAACGCATAAAAGTGCTATTTTCCCTCACCTCAGTTAAACTGCTAACAAGTCCCAGCATGCACAAGACACAATAAGCCCAAAGGGCTCATTGTTAAACAAGGTAAGTCATCCTAAGAGGCTGGGCTTTAGATAGTTTTCAGTGCTTCCCTCTGTTGTCTGTCAAGGATCAGACAGAGAGGTGATGTGGCAGAACCATCCATAGCATGCATGGAAAACACTGTGTTCAAGTTCTCTGTAAAGGCCCAAGAATAGCCACCTCGGTGCTTCCTGTGTCTGGTTGATGGTAAACCGTCAGAGGCACTTTCTGTGGGTTAAATTGAGGTCTCTATGTTTAAGAAGGGAAGCAATCTTCTTAAATATTTCTTTTGCTGTTAAGCTTGGCCCTTGCTTTGCTAGCAGCTGTACACATTGAACAAGCTAAAAAAGAACACAGTGTAGAAAAATTAGTCATAGAAATAAGACAGAGTAACAGAGACCAATTTGATCATGTGTCTGATCTCATCCAGACCGTACGGGAGCTGTGAATTTTAAGCAGGCAGCTAAGAGACAAAATGGTACTCATTTTAGAAGCTTTATTTGAGTGCATGGAAATAAGTGAGAACATACTTATAGGTCAAGCACACACGGGTGAAGGAAGCTGAATGACTGGCAAATCAGAAGCAGGAAGAAAGAGTGGGATGCAGAGATCTGAACTGGGAAGGATTATTGCCTGGGACATGGATATTTTGTCTAATGCATAAGGAGATGGAAAGGTGAAGATAGGCCACAGGCATAGTAATTGTTTGCAAATTGCACTATGTCATCTTCCTGATTTTAGCAATTGTTTGATGCAGGCAGCAATACATCTGCATGCTACATCCATCCATCTTCATGAGAGCTGGGTTAAAGTGCACAATCATTATGAATACCATTTGCAGGCAACTCTTACTGCTGCTCCCAGCTTCTGTCTGGTGATCTGTGGCTCCAGGGTCCGAGCACTAACATTTTGAGACTGTGATCATTTGGATGGTATTTTTATGCTGCTGCTTCTCTCACTTTTTTATTCCATCATTCTGCTAAATCACCGTAAGTAAACATTCCTCTAGGTGTTCAAGGTTGGATTGGATTTAGCCTTGGGTGGCATGGTTTAGTGGGAGGTGTCCCAGCCTGTGGCAGTGGGATTGGAACTAGATGATCTTAAGGTCCTTTCCAACCCTAACTGTTCTATGATTCTATGACTGGTAATTCAAGATCTTCTGATTCAACATGACTAGAGAATGGTTCTTTGTACCTCTAAGAAGTGAGGAATCCTTCCACGAACATTTTGATTCTAGCCTTGGGGAGAACTTCTGCACCAAAAAATGACAGCTTTGTGTACACAAAGCTTCCCAGGGAGTCTGGCAGTGGTTTCTGAAGAGGGCTTGCTTATGTTGCAAAATCAGGCTATGTTGGAAGGATGCTTTGAAGACCTGTAAATTTAACATGAAATTAAGCACATAACTTGAACAGAGAAGCGTGGACCAGCAGATGTGATAGTCAGTGTATCATATGTTTGTACTTGGAATGCAAGGTCCAAGCGAACCTCAGAAGTGTTGCAATTCCTCAGGACCACAGCCTAACTTTGTGTTGTTTTACAGCCCTTTGGTGTAGTTGCTTCTTCCCTCCAAAAGCCTGAACAGTTGGATTTATGGTGACAAAAGCAATCCAGCGAGGAAGGAAATGGAAAACAGTACCCTTGTGATTAGAAAAGAGGCTGGGTATGGTCTGAGTCACAGCACATGTAGGAGAAACTCTGGCATCCTCCAGCTGTCCCATCCCACAATAACAGTACCACTGCTGCTCTCCTCTGTTGGGAACTGCTGCTCCCAGCGACTGCTTCCAAGCATAAACGTCTTTAAAAGCCTCTCTGCCATCATCTGTAAATGGTGATCCCCCAGCCACACTCAGTGGGGACCACTGATATTAACCTCTCCATTCTGCCCTGGCATCAGTTTGTTCATTAGCTTTCTATGGTTTAGCTGCATGCCTGTTAGTTTTCACCTACCACTGCCCAGCACTCTGAGGAGAACATACAACCCTAGTGTTACAGGATCATAAAAAACTACAGCTGGAGAGGATGCAGCAGTAATAGAGATGAACACTGTCTTCCTGGGTCAGTTACAAATTTTGGTGCCTTTTGAAGGGGCCATATGGACCCTACTCACACGTCATCACCTCTGCTTGAAATGCCTGATAATGCTCTGCTGAGTCAGGGTGAGGAAGGGAAGATGAATGGGTAGGTAAGCACGCATGTGCTCTGCACTAATTTTTCTGGTTAACACAGGAGGAGGAGGCTGAGTTTAAGGGGCACCCCTGGGCACAGCCTGGCTTGATGGAGGCTTTTAAACATGATTTTCCTTTATTCAGTTCCTGGAACTGAGCTGATGCTGGTGGTTGTCATTATGCTGGAACCAGGAGGAACTGAACTGAGCATCAACAGGTTTGCGAGTGATATGGTTGTGGCTGCTTCCCTTGTGGAACAAAAGATGTAAAAGCATAGTATGCAGGTACTAAAACATGGATATGAAGCCTCTGCAAGCTCCCTTTTTCTCTGGAGACTGAATCAAGTAGAGTGTACTGGGGGGAAGATGTGCTGTAGCATTGCCTTTTTCTGCTGTCACTGATAAAGGAAAACAATGCTCCTTTGTTGTCACTGAGTGCTGTGAATATCCTGTCAGATCAGTAAGAGATTTGATTTGGTAAGGAGGCGCTGGGCTAGCTGTTTATGGTACAATGCGCTATCCCATTTCTTTTTTCCCTGCATGCCCCAGTTATCCATCCCACAACCCTGCCACACTCACTCATTTCCTGCACTCCCTTACATCTGTGGGTGGACCATGTCTTGCAGACGATTTATCCAGGGAGCATGTGTTACATTTGCCTCCTGTTCCTGTAGCTCTGGGGATGTTTGTTCCCTCACCAGTTATTTCTGAGATTCTGTGAAAGTGTAGGGTGTGAGGTAAGTGGAAATCTTCAGGCATGCAAATAAAGGACAGGGCTATGTATTGTTTCAAAACCATTTACTTCCGGTGTGTAAGAAGAAGGGTCCCCTGCTCAGGGACTTTCTCAACCAGAGTTGCTTCTTGGAGCAAAGCAAGAGCTAGTGCTCCTATTGTTAAGTATTCCCCCAGGAGATCCTACATATCTTTGATGTAGGCTCATTTGTTTGTGTGTTGGCTGTCTCCATCTCTCTCCTTTCCTCCCTCCTTCTTCCTTCCCTCTCCCCTCCCATTGCCTTCTACCCATAGCAGCTTTAAACAGCATCTTTTGAATAATCTTTGTTGACACAAGCAGTCTTAGTTGTAGTTGCCGCAGGGGTTGGGAAGGCTCCTCAAGCAAGGAATGTTCAGTCCTTGGGGTCATGGAAACCAGCCAGGAATTTCTGCTCTCCCATTCCCAGGGGCACGAGGATCCTGCAGGGAAGAACCAAAGGTGACCATTTCCTCAGTTTAAATGTCATTGACCTGAGTTGGAGATGTTTTCCAGGACTTTTTAAGATCAAGAGAGCAGTTTTGGAAATATGACTAATATTTTGATGGAGGAGGAGAAGTGATAATTTGAAATTATAGAGCCCAATAATATGATAGAGAAAATAGTCATATAAAAAAAGGAAGGCACTGGGCACTCTTTCAAGCCTTCAAAGCTTTTTCTTTCCCCCACTTGATACATGTGTGTGGTTTGTTCAGGGCAGAGCTGGATATTAAATGGCCAAGTATCATTTCTTGCATGTGTGAACACAAAATATCAAGATATTCTAAGAAGTTAGCTATATTCCATCACTGAGGACACTGTGTTACTCAGAAGGAAAGAGGAGGTGATAGCGGGACTAAAGCTGTCTCTTTTCTCCAAGACTGATATCTTAACAGCTCTCATGGGAGGAAGGACATGTTCAACCTATTAGGATAATGGAATAATATGTTGAACATATCGGCTTTGACACAGAGCAGCTGGTGGCTGTAGACACAAATAACCTAAGGAAAACAAATTGAAATATTTCAGGAAATGGCTATATGCATGCAGTGCCGGGGGAGGGGGGGGCAGGAGGGTGCTCTGTGTGTGAAAGAAGAATGATAAAAGCCCCTCTCTTTGGCTGTGGGAGGAGTGTCTCGCTCATTACTGGAAAGGACTACATTCCATCCTGAATAGTAGATGATGGCTATAAATTTAGTACTGTCTTCTCTTCTGGACCCACTGAACTCTGCACTGTGAGGTTGGACCAAAGGTCCATGTGGAGTCTAATCTTTTCATCTTTGTCCAACTAGTTTAAATTCTAGTCTCATACACTGCTGTCCAGCAATGAAGTGGTTAACACAGACTTTTTATTTCTGTGTCTTCATAAAGCCAGTCTTTGTATTTTGGATCCCAGTGAGATACCTGGGTAGAAGGCAATTTCTCTTCTCAGAGCTTTGATTTCAGGCTGTCTGTGAACTTCAGCAGATGCTATTTCAGCTGCTCTATTCACGCGTGACTTTTTTCATTTAAACTGTGAAAGATAGATGTATACTCTTCTTTCTAAATTAAAGCTCAGATCCTGAACTGTACCATGTCAGGCAAACCTCAGCCAGTTGGTGGATGAATGCATAGCCATATAGGTAGTACGATTCTTTCAGTGCCTCTCTCAAGTCAAGAGTTACGTATTGTCTGTTCTGTGCTTACAGCCCAGCTGGCCGGTTGTCAGTATGCTGTGTGACCACCACACCGGCTGACTCCAGGGGTTCAGTCTGCTGTGGCTAGGAGCAACATGATACGAAAGACAGTATCAGTGATGTAAACTGCTAACAAGCCTATGAAAGATGCCGAAGACACCCAAGGTCTTGAGGAGGCCAATCAGTCCTCCTCTTCTCCCCTTGGTCACTGTAGATCCACTCTTGCTGTGGTGCACACACTCTGCTCTGTGTCTTCAGCTCATGCCATTATGAGTCAGCAAGCATGTGTGTGTGCTCAAGCAGAAGGAGAGTAGAATGTGTTACACTCTTCATAAATGCAGCTGCCTTCTTCCTTGTTTGCCAGCAGCATCTTGGCAGCAGCTATCACTTTTTTGCAAGAATGTGTTTGGTAAAAGGTACACTATTGACATATACTCCATTGATGAGTTATTTCTGGCACAGACGGAGCTGGAAGGAAGTCAACATTACACACAGACACTCTTTGGCCTGGGAAGGTCTGAGAACCTTTTAAATACTTGGCTCAGAAACTGCTCTTTTCCTTTTATCTAGGAGATTTTTGCTTTCCTGTTAAGTTAATTAAACTTCTGTTTTGTCTTCCTCATGCCCTTTTGCCAACATCTAGCCTTTTCGTGAAGACACTAGTTCAATAACCATCATTTATAGTGTCAAGCTTAGGTTACTACTGTTTGCTCGCCAAGTGCAGCTGCGACCATCTGCCCAATTTCACATGTTGCTGTGAGCCAGAGATACTGGCCTTCACTGCACAAATGCGCTGTTGAGGCCTCACAGTGTCCCCTCCATGAGCTGTCCTTAAAAGATCTGTTGTCTTCCCACTTGTTTCCCCTGGACAACTGATTTGGATTGTGGTGGAGTCTGCAGTTCAAGTGAAATATTGCTTCTGGTTAGCACCTTTGATATTTTCACTTTGGAGTAAGAGTATGTTGCTCAGAAATAAATTATAAAGCAGATCAAATTATTTTGAAGCTGAAGTTTCCAGGCTGGGTGTCAATGTAAGTCCCTGTGTATGAACCCCCTGAATGCCTGAAATCATAAGAGACTGTGCTCCTCAGTGCCAGGAGCTATCATCAACTCATTGGACAAATTCAACTGAAGGGTTGAAGCCACCTTCCCCAATTCTTCGCACAAACCTGTGCTCCCACATCACATTGCAGCAGTGTGAGCCCTCAGATTCTCCCTTTTTTCTTTCGTTCCCTGCCACCCAATCACACTGCAGCCCGAGTTACCTCTGCTCTGTGGGAACTGTGAGTTGGATAGCTATGGTGAGAGACTAACGGGGAAGCATCTGAATATGGAGAATGTGCTGTCTTTGGGCCAGTCCATGCAATCTGCACTGGAGGTCCTTTTTTTAGTGCCTGTATGTATGCCTAACAGGTTTTCCTTAATAATCATATTGAGGTACGAAGGGTCTCATCCTTTGTGGGAAGCAGGCCCTATTCTAATTTCATGGCTGACAGCTTGAATGCCTTCCCAGGATGCAAGACATTGACTGTTAGTGGGTGTTATTGTTCCTTTTGTGCTGCCAAGTGTGAAACTAAAGATTAATGTAGCCCTTTATTGACTGCTGTGTGCAGGCTTTGACCTGCCTGAAGAATATTCAGTGCCTATCCTAAAAGTTTTGCGTTAGGCTTTCAGTTCAGTGGGCAGGAGGTAGAAACAAACCTCTTGAACCCCCTTGTTGACTTGCTTTGAATAACATCAAACCCAAACCCGTTCAACATTATGTTTTAACTTGGATGGCTCTGAGGTAGCTTTTTGGGATTACTTTACATTCAGATGCTTTATAGAGGGATAAATGACTGAAAATTGTCCTTTTCAGAATCTCAGATAAGTCCCCATTACTTTCTATGTCATCTCTATCAACACTATCAAATACTTTCGAGAATTTTAGTTTTAGAAATTTAGAAGTTTCTAGAATTCAAATAGAGCTTCCCCTCAGAGAGGAACTCCTTGAGGATTTTGAAATTGGGCCCACTTGAACACCATCTCCCTCAAAATCAGGTTATTCAATCCCAAATTAGATGTATGCTGGTTCCATGCTCTAACAATATTCTTACCAGGAATCTGGCAGTACACACACATCATGTTCCAGACTCTGCCTCATCTCTCCAGCTCTTGCACTTTGAAATACCTTATTTCTGCAAGGATTGAAACAAAAGCGCTTTCTCCTAATATGAAGGGAGGGACATCTTCCTCTTCCCAGATTACACCTAAAATTCATTCACTTTGGTATAGACTACTATGCGCTTTGATGAAGGATTAAACACTCTATTTATAGTAGGTGCTTAAAGACCGGGCTTCCTGAACCCTTGGAAAACAAATGTGCCAGATTTTATTCTTTTGTTCTTTTAATAAACTGTCCATGAGATTCTTCCCCTCCCCTCCTTTCCTGCTGGTTTACTTGCATTCTTATATGTTCAGTGTTTTTCTCTTCTGTCTTTGTTCCAGTTTATCAGCAATTTACACACAGTTGTTTCCCAGACTCCATGATTTCAACAGCAAAAATAACACTGACCTTTTGAGCCCATGAGCAATCTTGTTGGTGGTAATTTAGCAGAAAGTTACAGTAATGAACAAGAATGCTGCTCTTAAATGTTAGATCATTAAATGTGTTTTATGAGTGTACTATTTCTTTAATGCCCTTCCTGTGCACCACGGAGATAGCCATATTCCAGGGAAGAATGAAGTTTTTAATTGGGAAAAGTGGTCAATTTGTGAGTCTGTTCTAGTTTAAAGATTACATTTCCAGGTGCGATTTAGTCAAAGCAGGCAAGGAGAATATTTCTAGCTAGAACAACAACAGCACTAACAACAGAAGGACTCTACCAAAGGTACTTTAACTTTGAAAACTGTGAGCTGAACTTTTCCTGTGGGAGAGAGAAGATTATCACTGAAAACTTGTATTTCACCCCCACACTTGGGGCTGGTTAGGGACTGCGCTGGTCCCAGGCATGCCTGAGAGCAGACAAAATGTATTGTCAACAATAAACTTCCTTAGTTTTAAGCCACTTCCCCTCACCCAGCCTTCAGAATAGCAGGAAGCCCAAAGCAGATGACACAAAGCCAACTATATGAGGTTTATAATTTGGCTCTCACACCTGATAGGTGATTGTACCTGTGGTTTTTTGCAGAGTCCAGGGGAAAGGCAGCAAATCAAATTGTAGACCTGAATTTTCCATCCATATCAAAATTCTCAACTTTGCTTTGCCTTAAGTTTATGTACAGACCCATTCTAAGACTGGTAAGAATACTTGTAAAGATTTAAGTAGAATCAGAGAAAGAGTTCTGTGTCTGGAACCAGTGTAAAGGGAAAAAAAAACCAAACCAAGCAACAACAAAACCAATAACAAAAAACCCAAACCCAAAAACCCCAGCCAAAGTTAAGTGTTATTAACATTAACAAGAGGTTGTGGTACAAAGGAGTGACTTTACAACAGAGAATGTTGGTTTTCCTTAAAGCTCATTTGTCTCAACATATGAATCAAAGCAAGGCAGAAAGGAAGTTTAGCAACTTTCTTCTTTTAGCTGAGTATGTTTGAATCAGGTAGGCTCCAAGAGAATTTTTTTCTATCAACATATGAAGCAAGTGAACATGTATTTGAGGTGAAGCAATGTAAAGATCAGTTTCAGTAATCTATTTTGCAGAACAATTCAGTATTTTATTTTGTGGCCACTGGAAAAGGCCAGTGTAGAAGGTCATTTGAAGGGTGTTGCAGCATCTAGAGAGCAAGCTCAGACAGAACGTCAATATCATGTGGCCTTGCAGGACACATCTGGGTCCACATCCACTTAAATCCCTTGATAGGTGTCAACAACGAGCAGCATGACCTTGTGGGTGATCTGGAACAGTTATAGCATTAGGGACATGAGTTATTAATTTATTTAGCTGCTCTGGGGAACTCTGTGTGACCCATTTCAAGGAATGACAGGAGAAGAAAGTGTCTGGAAACATGATCTGCATGATAGTGGCAGGGTTTGAAAGATGCTGGGTGTTTCAGAGGGAATGTATGTACATACTAACTTAGGAAGGAAAGACAGAAATGCTGCCTACAATCCTGCCTACTAGCTCTGTATGTGATGCTGTTCAGCCTTTGCTCCTATCTTGGGTTATAGTGGAAAGACTTCGTTTGTTTGCTTAAATCTTTTCTTGGGTCTTTCCCAATTTTAGCCTGAAATCTAGATATTTGGCTCTTAACTTCATTCTCCAGGGTGCTTCTGACTAATGCCAGGGTGCTATTGTGGGGTTTTACAGGAACTCTTGGGAATAGTCTTGCAGCACAGAGTGTGTGGATCAGAATTATCAAAACCCAGTTTTAGCTCTGAGATGGTATCTTTGTAACACAGGGTTTCAACACAGAAGTGCCAAGAACTGTTTTTTGTACAGATTACACTGTGTGGTCCTGACTTCTGCATCTGACTTCCTGGACCACCCTGATTGAGGGCAATAGAGATGAAAACTTCAGAACTGTTTTGTAGGAATTTTCCCTTGTTTCAAAGAACCTTTGTTCTTTGTAAGTAAAAAACTTACTTCCCTCTAAACTGTCTATTGCAGCCTGCTTTCATCCCAAAAGGTTCAGCTATTTCCCAAAATAATTTCTTGGTCCGGGTAATGCAGATCTGGGAAGAAGCTTAGATACAGACATGTGAAGAAGTCAGAAACAGAACTAGGAGCTGAATTCCAGCATCAAACTTAACAGATAATTGCAATGACTGAGGTGGAACATTCAGACTTAAATCTAAGCTCTCTAATATGCTTTGTCTGGGATGTGGAAGGCATCTTCCTTTATTAGGTTACTTTCCTGCTCAACATTAACATTTCGTGCTTTGAAGGTTTATTGTGTTGGCTAGAGTTATACCGTTATATAGGTGCAGTCCCTATGGAATAGCCTGATCTCCTTTGATCGTTATTAGGCTTGCCATTTCCTATTCATGCAGTCTGGACCTCACTGTGTTGTTGCAGGATGGTTGATACAGTGCACAGGAAATGTACTGTTTTTTCAGATCTCCACTGTTCGTATTCTTTTAAGGGGCTTCGGTTTTATTGCCATGAAGTCCATTTCCTACATGTAGTACAATTTACTAAATTGCAAATAAACAAGGCACCAATAGAGAAGTCAGTGAAAGTTCACACTAAGAATAGAAGCCTGAAGAGAAAAGTTCAGTTATGTGACCTTCTTCAGGAGCTGGATACAAAATAGACCTGCTGTTTTTCCTTTTAATTTGCAGTCCAGGCAGAAAAGAACTTCAGCAGTTCCCAGAGAAACCCAGGCCCTTCTGTTTGTTTCTACAAATGCTCCAGAAATACTTTTTCTTTTGGCATTCTGGGTTTGCTGATATGGAAAGGAACTTACTTGGCCTCCTGATTTCCCTCCTGTATTGTCAGCTGATTTCACAGAACCATAGAATAGTTAGGGTTGGAAAGGACCTTAAGATCATCTAGTTCCAACCCCCCTGCCATGGGCAGGGACACCTCACACTAAACCATGTCACCCAAGGCTCTGTCCAACCTGGCCTTGAACACCGCCAGGGATAGAGCATACACAGCTTCCCTGGGCAACCCATTCCAGTGTCTCACCGCCCTTATAGTAAAGAACATTTTCCTTATATCCAGTCTAAACTTCCCCTGTTTAAGTTTGAACCTGTTACCCCTTGTCCTATCACTACAGTCCCTAATGAAGAGTCCCTCCCCAGCATCCCTATAGCCCCCCTTCAGATACTGGAAGGCTGCTCTGAGGTCTCCACGCAGCCTTCTCTTCTCCAGGCTGAACAGCCCCAACTTTCTCATCCTATCTTCATACAGGAGGTGCTCCAGTCCCCTGATCATCCTCGTTGCCCTCCTTTGGATTTGTTCCAACAGTTCCATGTCCTTTTGATGTTGAGGACACCAGAACTGCACACAGTACTCCAAGCGAGGTCTCAGGAGAGCAGAGTAGAGGGGCAGGATCACTTCCCTCGACCTGCTGGTCACGCTCCATTTGATTTCTTGCATTGATCTCGCATTCTGCAGTGTTTAAAGATCTGCCAGCCATGAATGGATCAAAGTGTTACCTTTACGTACCATTAAAATTGGCCATTAGAACAAGTTAGGATCATCAGATGATAAATTTTATATGTCAGTCACTGCTTATTATTGCCCTTCAGAAATGTGATTGGAAAAGTAACATAATTCCTAGGAACAGGTTTGTAGACCCTTGGTCATGAACAGGGAGATGCGACACCTGTGGATACAGGACAAATACTTAAACAATGTACTAGCTATCCAGACTTTTTAGAAGTTCCTTCCTTTGAGGTGATGGGGTATTTTTCTCCTCCTTATTCACCGTTCTTTGCTTTATAACATATTCTCAGCTTATCTTCAAAATTCCCGCAAATATTAAAGGATTTCCCCAATAGCAGACTAGCACTTTTAGACAGCACTTTAGGAGTTACTCCAAGGAGCTCCTGCCCCTAGCAAAGCAGCAAAGCAGCGCATTTATCATGGTGCACTGGGCATACAGAGCATCCCTGTTTCTTTTGGGGTTAAAAAGGGTGGATTAGAGCAAAGGAGTGCTATCCAGGCTATCCAAGGACACTTTCTGTTTAAAGTTAAATGTTAGACACTCTGCCTTTTTTCCTTTTTTTATTTATTTAGACTAAAAGGCTTACTGTTTAACTCGAAATACCGAACAAGTGCAAATGGTAAGTGGTGAATGTTGTTATGTCCTCCAGAAGACACAAAAAAGCAGCGGTAGTGTCATATATTTAAATGTGTGTAGCTATCCCTGGAGTCAGTGCTTCATGAGAAATGATAAAACCATTACCACGCTGCGAATTCTAGTTGCATTTTGAAGCAGGAGGCATAGACAGTAGCTCAGTGGAAGTGACTGGTTTAACAGGGTTTATTTAGGTGCATTTTGTTTAGCCCCAGATCAAGGTCATAATTTGTTCAATCCTTTGTCTGGCATTAACTTTGGCTTCGGAATCAATGTCCAACTATAGTGGGCCTCAAATCCATGTTGAAGACAAAATCATTTGTTCATACTGCCTCCGGTTCAGAGTCTTACTGCTCTTAAAATGGGTACACACATACCCGTGAAAACCATTCCCACTTTATGACCTCCAGTTTCTAAGCCTTTTTGTTGAACAGTACCGTTACAAAAAGCTCCTAAAGCCGTTCTGCTTTTAGACGAGTCACTTCGGAGCCTGGGGGAGTCGCTCCAGAAGCAGCAAGGAGCGGGGCATGGCCACGTCGGCGCCTCTTTCACCCTCCGGGTCCCCTCAGGCCGCACAACCCAACCGGCCCTTGCGACGACGACACGGAACCGGCGCTGCCTCCGGCCGAACCCCGCTGAGGGAGCGGGGCGGGTTCCAACCGGGGCCGCCAAGGGGTAAAGTTCGTGGAGGCGCGAGCCCAGCCTCCGGAGCGCCTCGCCTCGCCATGGCCGGAATCCTGGACTCGGTGGAGTCGTGCCTGGAGCGGCACATCCCGCCCGAGGAGCTGGCCGAGGTGAAGCGGATCCTCTACGGCGGCGAGGCGAGGTGCGCTGCCCCGCTTCCCGCTCCCCCGCCGCGGGTGGTGTGGCCCGGCCCGGCTCCCTCCTCCCCTTTGGGCGCCGCGGGGTCGCTTGGCCCGGGATGAGGGGGAGAGGAGTCGGTTTGAGGAGGGGTGCGCAGGACGCGGGGTGGGCTGAAAGGGGAGAGCAGGATAGGGCCTGTGGTGGTTGTGGTGAGGTAAGGGGGATGGTTGTGGAGGTAATCCAGCCTTGGGAAGCTGGGCGATGCAGAGGTCCTGCGAGAAGGTGGCTGGCTGGAATGGGAGACCTGAGGGGGATCTGGTTGGTTTGGGGTGAGGGAGCTGGAAAAGCCGGGATCTGTCATGAGGAAAATATGTCAGAGGGAAAGTTTATAACCTGGGGGTGGTGGATGAAGGTTTGTACATATGCGCACCTTGATTTCTGTAGCAAGGTATTATTCATGTCTGGAACTGATGTTTACAGAGGACAGTGTGAGTCTGCTGCCATGGAGGAGAGCAGTGAGATTTGCACATGGCCTGGCTGCTTTCTGATACTTCCTTATTCTTGGGAAGTATCAGAAAGTGCTTGGGGCATGGGAGCTCGGGTGTCTGAGGGGCAGACTGCGTTTGTGATCCTTTTAGTTAACTGCATCTCATCTTGAAATGCTTTTGTTTCCTGTTCAATCCAGAAAACTTCGTTTGCCAGCTGCTGCTCTATCAGCAGCTCAGGAAAGAGATTTTGAGCTGCAGGGCTATGGATTTGATGCTGAACCAGAGCAATTGAGAAGGCCCCGTATTGTTCGAGTAGGACTGATACAGAATAAAATTCCACTTCCCACAGACACAGCAGTGTCAGTCCAGGTACACAAACTGGGATCTGGGCTGTTTGTGTGTAACTCATGCTCTACTGGATTGAGGCATAACACACTGGTTGATATTAGAAACTCCATTGTGAAGCGTCTGCTGATTGTCTGGCAATGGGGGACCCATCACTGTTTTAATACAGCATACTCTAAGAAATTTCAATGACACGTTCAGTTTTAATATTTCTCAGAAACATGTCTTGTGTTGCATTCGCCTAGTGCATTGCTCTCCTCCCTGTTTACAGTGTTTCCAAAGCTAAATATTTAGTCACTGATTTTGTACATGAAAATCCTTTGCCTATAAAATGAAACAGAAAATCATTTACCCAAAATCAAACCATGGAAGCACAGGTGCAGTTCTCGTTTTAACTGAGAAATGTTCCATTATAGGAAAATCTGTTAGAGTAAACACAGATTAATAAAGCTGCGCTCATAATTCTTTGTACAGCAGTGAAAGAAATCTTATTACAGCATGACCATCATTTCTCATCATCTTGGACACAAAAGCACTGAGGTGACACATGTAGAGAAATAGCCTTCTAAAAGTAGCTTTTAAAAAGTGAAAGAAAATACCATATATATAAAATCTTCTGCAGTAGTAGTTTTATGCAATGACAGGACAGAATATTTCTGAAGTCATTTCTTTTGGAAAGATTACCTGTCTCAGATGCAAATAATTAATTCAGTAAATGGATCATGTATGTATTCTTTGTAGCATTTGTTGAAAGATTACCAGTTATATTCATGATTTTACCTTATAAATAACTAGTTAACTATTTCTGTAAATCAGTGTACAGTTGTTGAGTTCATAGGTCGCTGTTGACTTTTTTCATAGGACACTGTTAACTTTTTTTTACTGACAGCTGGAAGTATCAATGCAAAGGGCTACACCTGTGCTTATATTTAAGTGGAATACTCAAGAAAAAAGTGCTTTGAAACAATTTTTTCTGATTAATTAATAAATGCTTTGATGTTCTTTCTTAGCAATAATCTGCTTTGGTTTTATGACAGAGGGATTTAGAAAATAGCTTGGAGTTAATAACTCAGTGTCCAAGATCAATACGTGTGAGCAGGATTTGGAGATAACGAAGGAAATACTGTCCTTACGTCACGTTTTAAGATTCTAAGTATTTAACTTTGAATTTGTATTTACTTAACATCATTCTGTAGGTTATTTACAATGAGCAGCAACATTTTTTTTTATTATGTTACAATTTTTTTGCTATTTAGAATCATAGAATCATAGAATAGTTAGGGTTGGAAAGGACCTTAAAATCATCTAGTTCCAACCCCCCTGCCATGGGCAGGGACACCTCCCACTAAACCATGCCACCCATTTGCAGATCAGTAAGCAATGACGTGCCATATATTTAAATGTTGTAACCGTAGAATTAGAATTCCATTGGATTGCTTTCTCTATTTTCAGCATCCAAATGCTTTTAAAACTCTAACTCTTTCTGTTATCAGTGTTCAGAAATGGTAACTTCTTGAGTTATTCCCCCTGAAAGCAATGAGACTAAGTATAGAAAAAGATAAATTCAGTGTGAACAAAACCTGTAAACCCAGGCTGTTAATACACAAATGACTTAGAGCATACAGCATTTTTTATAGCATGACTTTTCCCACAATCAGGTGGCTGCAGTGCACAAACGAATTGTGGAGATTGTGGAAGTAGCTGCGCAATCTGGGGTCAACATAGTTTGTTTCCAGGAGGCTTGGAGTGAGTATTTTCTGTGATTTCTTCTGGATTTTCAGAGGTCAAGTTCCTTCTCATTTAACACATATCCTGTACTAGAAGTATGTTTTTTAAGTAAACAGCAGAGATCCTCCAAGATAGAACAGTTCACTGATTTGCTTTCTAAAGGAAAACCCAAAGAGTCTTAGTTAACAGAACTGTGTGGAAGACGCTAAAGTGAAGTCTGTTATATTGAAGACTGGTGTGCGCTGCAACAGTGATATTTCTAGGTGTGCTCCTTTTTTGTGTCATATTTCATGATCATTTCCTCTTTTTTTTCCTCCTAAAATGTTCGGTTTTTCTCTAGACAGATAGTAAGAAAATTCAGTTTTAATTAATATGCAGTCTTTAATGTTGAATAGAGGCAAAAACCAAACTGAAGGCTGATAAAATGTTTGTGAAAACAGATTATTCATAGAAAGTGTACACGAGTGATTGGGGTATATTTTGTATTTTTACCTCCAGTAAGGCTTGACTAAATGCATTCTTTCTCTTCTGTTTTGCTCTGTGCAGGCCCAAAACTCCTTGCCCTTGTTTAAAGTATTTTAATTAGCTTTTGCCTTGAAACAAGGAAAACAGTTGAATCCTTCTTAAGTGTTTAATGACTTTTTGTCTGTATTTATGCAAGCAGTGTGTATTTCTTGAGTGACATGAACATTCTTGTCAATTTTGTCTTGCATTGGTGTTTTCCAGCCATGCCCTTTGCTTTCTGTACAAGAGAGAAGCTTCCTTGGACTGAATTTGCTGAGTCAGCAGAGGATGGGCCAACAACAAAATTCTGTCAAGAGGTAAAAAAACAATAAAGCAAAAAGCCCCAATGAAGGCTCCAACCCCAGCCCATATCTACCGCTGATCAGCATGGATTTCTTTTTTTGTGTACTGGTCTTGTACCGCTGAGGAAACTGAAATAATAAAAATTTCAACTTGCTTGACAAACATTATGAGAGTGAATGAGACAGAAATGGACAACTGTGCCCAATATTTATTTTTTCAACTATTTGCCTTTATAGACTCCCTTTTGCCATGGAAGGTATTTGAAACTGCCCTTTTAACTGTTCCTGGATTTTCAGGGGAGGAGCAATTCTTCATATGAGTATTTTTAGTTTCCATTTCAATGTAAAAGCTCTTTCTTGCCTAGAATAGTTGAGCATTAAGCAATGCTTTTATGAAGGTGTGAGAATAGCCAGGCTTTTCTAAACAGGGAACAATTTCACACAAATCGTTGCATCTCCCTGTGAAATGACACCAAATGTAGGAGACTTTTTATGGACCCAAGGAGATTTGTTATTGTCTGGCTTTTTTATTTCCAGAGACTATTGGCTGTAAGGGTGGCAGAGTTTATTTTTGGTTTTTAAAAATTTTTTTTTAAATAAGGAATTTCAATTATTTTACAAGTGGCTGAAACAACAGAAGACTCTTTTGATGTCAAATTTGCCCAGATATGCACTGACCTATTAAGCTTTTGTAGACAGCGTATCATCTTTAGTCTGATCTAGGCATGTGCATGTTGCTTCTCACTATGGAATTAATGACACTGAGAAAGTGTGGATAAATAAAGAGAAGTGATTTGAAGCAAAAGAAGTTGCTCTATTTCTCAACTTATATCTGTGTTATTTAACATTTCACTTTTGTTTTAATAACTGTTTTCAGCTAGCTGTGGTGTCTTTCACCAGACAGAAGAATGGGATGGGATCTGTCTCTTCCTATACCTGTGAATAGATAGAGGGCAGCTCTGTAGTTTGACCGTTGTTAGAATGCATTTTCCTGTTGGTACCTTGCATTTCTAGTTGAAGGATTCAGGGGGACGGCTCTTTGTGATGTATCCATGTTTGCTGAAGAAACTGTGGTGATGTGGGCATGCCAGTGCAAGTTAAGCATTAACCCTTGATAACTCTCGGTGTAATGGACCAAATGAAAACTTTTTTTAATCCTTCTTTATGAACAAAATGTGAATATACTGAAGGCTTGTGAATAATAGAATTGTGTTCATTTGTATAGCTGGCAAAGAAATACAATATGGTTGTGATATCTCCAATCCTGGAGCGAGATGAAACACACGGAGGAACTCTGTGGAATACTGCAGTGGTCATTTCTAGTTCTGGAGCTGTCCTTGGCAAAAGTAGAAAAAATCACATTCCAAGGGTTGGAGATTTCAATGAGGTAAGATGTGATTCTCAAACTAGTCTTACCTTGCAGCTTTTGTTCATGTCAGCATGTGTTCTGTCAGAGTCAGGTTGGCAGCAAATGGAATGTATTTCTAGAAAATGCGGTTCAATAAATGTTAAATTGTTTGGGGTTTTTTTTTCAGGTGAAATTATGGTAAGTTAATTTATCAGGAGCAGAGAGTGATGGCTCTTAAAGGGCAAACAACACTGAATCTTTGTTAGGTACTCTTCCTTGTCCTGATGGAAACTACAGAAGTATCAAGGATCTTTAAAACCAAGTTCTTAGAGTCACAACTTTGCTGTGTTAGTTGTGCATGATTGGCTTAGATAGTTTTTGCATGTGTGCATGCTGAACTTATTTTACTTTGGAGGGCAGTTGTTTCATGGTTCAGGTGTAAGCATTAAGATCTTGATCTCTGTTTCTCTGTGAGGTTGTCTTGGAAATGACAGTTACTTTGCTTATGTTTCTTTGAGCAGAATCCCTTAATTCATTATTCTTCTGACTGAATAGCTGGTTTATGGCCTCTCCTGTTTACTAATCACATTACTTCCACTGGAGCAGTTTTTAGGCTGTCCTCCAGAGCCAGCTTCAGAAGCTGAACTGGTAGTAAAGGCAACGTCAGAGGAAAACTGGTAGATCTGAAATGTGTTTATCCATCCATAGAACTATCACAAGAAGAAAGATGAGGATTAAAAATTAACCGAAGTCTAAAAATATATTGTCTTACCTAACTGAATCTCTCCTTGTCAGCTAAAGTGAGTTATTAAGAGGCATTGCTACTAAGCACTGGGGTTTGCAATATACCTGCAGTTGCTTTTGTTCCCTGTCTAAATGCCCCAGTCAAGATGATGCTTCAGAATCCAAACTGCATTTTTATTAATTTTAAAAAGTTTTTTGGTGTCTCCAAACTTCATGTTCAAAGACCACTGGCAGTTCTGACCTGGTCTCCCACATCTGATCAGACTGGTTTGTGTTTCTTCAGAGGAGGCTGTTAATAGGTTTCTACACAATGGATTCTGGCACAGGCCTGTCAGTCACCAGTGTTGACTCCTATGTTTAACAATTATTTTTGTTATTTAATACAATTTTATCAGCTCTGTCTTTTAGCTAGCAAAACAGTAACCAACAAACCCATATAAAATACAAACCCTAATAAAAATGAATTTTGGTTACTTTTCACATTCTTGATTTGTGCCTTGTGTAATCAAACAAAAAAATATATTCCTGTTCTCTTGCTAAAATATGATGTCCGAGTGTTCTGTGGAGCATCCACAGATTACAAGAAAATTCCTTGTTTCCAGCTATGAAACTGTAATGAAACTCAGCTAAAAAAAATATTCTTTTAGAGTTTCATTAAAAGTTTTGCATGATTTGTAAAAGCAGTTAGTTCTTATAATCCTAAATGCCAGAATTACCATATTATCTGTATGTCTTGCAGGTATACTATAATGATTTGACCTTTCTTGTTGTACTTATCTTACAGAAACAAGTAGTGTTTACCTAAAACAGCATTGTCTTTTTAGCTAGTTTTGTTAGCAAGGCATGAAGTCCACTCTTCTGAGCTGAGCAATTCTGCTAAAGGAACTTTAGAAACCATCAAGGCCACAGGGAAGGATTATGCTCATCTCTGTTATTTTAATGTTGTTTTCTCTATCAACAAAGTTAATGCCCAAGGAAGTGTTGAATTTGAAATGATTTTTTGTGGATTATCTCTGTGGAACAGGTAGGGAAAGGAGCCTTGTTAAAATTATCCTTGCTGAATCGGTGAGAACAAAATGGAAAGTGGAATGAGATTGGTCTGTGACCTGTTCAGCCATGTGTGGTGTGGCATAGAAATAAACAAAAATCTGTCCTTGAGACATCAGTTTGTTGCTGTGGAGATGAGCAACATCTTGTGACCTCTGGTGGGCAACAGATAAGAACTGATGAATTCCCTGAAGCAACAGCATTCTTGTTTTCCTTCTCCTATTGTAATAAAATATAACTGAGAATAGAAAAAAAAAAAGGAAATATAGTCAATTAGCAGAATTGTTTTGAAAAAGGATTGTGTGAGTGCCCACCATATGCTCTCTGCAGACATGAATGGAGGTAAAATCAGTGCCCAAGAAGCTGTGCAATTTCATGAGACCTGATTATGAGTAAGAAACACAAAGATGTCACTTTTACTGGGCACGCTGACCCTCTAGTCCTTGGTTTCAGAAGATGACCCCCCTGTATCTATTATGCCATTCCTGTACACTTACACGAAGACCTAGATTGTTCTTCACCTGTACCTGCGCTTGCTCTAGGCCTGCTTCCTTCAAGACCAATGGCAGTGGTTGTTACAATGGACAGATAGTTTCAGTAAGAAGGGAATTGGTTACAAACACGCCTCTCTAATGTGATAAGAGACATGCCCCGCTGGGTCAGGCTGGTGGATTGTGTACCTTGCTTTTCTATCTCTTGAGGTCATTACAAAAAGGTACTACCAGGAATAAGTCTGGATACTGTGACTTCTGTACTCTCTCAGTATCCACAGTCATTGTTTTAGGGATGTTGGGTGACGTGTTCCTGTCTATTTCATTTCTTATCCGTGACTTTGTCTAATCCCTTCTGAACCTGGTGATAATACCTGCTTTCACAAAGAACATTTCAGAAGTACACTGCCTGTTGCACGAAAAGAAAGTTACTTTGGTTGAAAATAGCTATAAGAGTGTAATTTTAGTGAATGCACACTACTACTGCTACTACTGCTTTGGGCTGTCTGTATTCATCTTATCCACTGCCTTTGTAATTTTGTAAATCTTACTCATTATATCACCATCAGCCTTCCATCTGCAGATTGAAGAGGCTTTTTAGTTGCTCCTTGGAAGAGAGCTGCCCCATCCCCTTCAGCTGCTTGCCTTTGCTTATTCCATCTCTAGTATATCCTTTTTGAGATGCAGACAGCAGAATACTCAAGCCATGGGCACACCAAATTTTTATAAACCAGCAAAACAATGTTTTTTGTTACATTTTAGTACACCTCCTGCTGATGTCCCAAGTTTTCTTGGGTTTTTGGCTACCACTGAGCAGGCAACTGTCAGTGATGCCACGTGTACCCTTTTCTTGTATCTGGGAAGAACCATTTCTGTACATTTCATTTCGAATACCTCTGTGAATGTTTATCTCTCCTGGTAGCTGTTGACTGCCCTGTCCTTCGCTTCAGCAGTGCCTTTTATAGGAACCAGTGCATTCCTAACTGTTTAGAAATGTTTGATAAAAGTTCACAGCATATGGTAAATGTGATCTTTTAAGCCAACAGTTGGCTCCAGTTTCTTTGAGGAGTGTTCTGTAGTTTTATCTTGTGATTTTCCTGGTGGTTATTTCAAGCCCTCTGTTTGTTCAGAGCAATAGCCATATAGGAGATTTAAATAACGAATCTTGGCTATACACTGATATTTCCTTATAGCATTCGTAAACTTACTGCATGTCTTTGCATAACAGGTGAATGTAAAGGAATGAATGTGTTCCTGAAGGAATGTGAGGGAATGGATGAACGTGTCCTTTAAACAGTATTCATCATCTCTGTCTTTTACCAGAATCAAAGGATCATTTTGTCTTCGGAAAATTTTCTCACGTGGTGAAAGTACTAAGGGAGGTGCTTACAGTTTGGGCATTTGTGGATGTCTCTTAAGCTTCTGTAGAAGGTTCTAGCATTAATAGAAGCATGTATGTCAAAATCGGACAGTGCTTAGGTGTAGTTTGAGTGAAGGGAAGCAGGGGCTTGAATTTGATCTCAGCAGGTGAAGAGAGCCACTTTTTGCTATATACCCATTACAGTGCAGCTGTGTACTAAGTGAAAGGTGTTCTCTCTCATGGCTTAGTTACTTGAACCTGGTAATCAGAAATTGCAAGTGTCAAAGCAATGTTGAAGGTGATAGTTTTCACTTTTTTAAGAAGTCTGCCTTGTTTTTTTGTCTGTAGTCTACTTACTATATGGAAGGAAATACAGGACACCCAGTGTTTCAGACCCAGTTTGGAGCAATTGCTGTGAATATCTGCTATGGGCGCCATCACCCTCTGAATTGGCTCATGTTTACTATGAATGGAGCAGAGATCATCTTTAACCCTTCAGCCACTGTTGGAAAGCTCAGGTAAAATACAAACTGATTTAGGCTGTTTCGCACTTTCTGGGTTAAATGAACCTCCAAGTCACTTGCTGTGTCCTCATGGCCATCTTGCCTAAGGTCTTGGAACTGGAGGTGTAGCCTTTTTGTTTTGCCTTCATGAAGTAATCTGCATTCTTCTCCACCTGGAATTTTGGGCTACCAGTCTGCTCACAGTCACTGATTCTCTTCCAGAACTTCAGTTGTAAATCTGCACATCTTTTGTCTCTGAGACAGAGTTAAGCAGCATCCAGCTGCTCTTCTGAAAATTAATGAGAGTTTATTTAGATTATTTATGTCATATTTTTACTTTATGACAGGCAGTAGTAATTTCCAGTCAGGCTTAGTTTGCCAGCTTGCATTGGCCACCTAGGAGCCGATTAGTATGGTGTCAAATTGCCAAGTTTTTCTCAAAAACTATTTTTTTCTAACTGTTGGCAATTTTGTGATTATCAGACCTCTTGAACCAGACTGAACTAGTGTAAACTGTTTCCCTTGAGATTAATCTTCTGCAGATTGACATTAATTGCACCCTACTGACTTGATTTCCTAAAAGCAAAAAGAAAACTAGCTCAGTGAACTAAGAAAATACACTTCTTAGCTAGCCCATAATGCTTAATTTGGGGATTAGATCTTGAATATTCTCTGCCTCTTATTAGCATCAGTCACATTTGAATGTGCCATGCTTCCAAAGCATTGCTTGACACAGGCTGTGCATTGCTTAGGATACAAGGTGATGCAAAATAACTGCATTGCTTCGGGGCTGGCAGGAGAGCTTTCTTTAGGTACAAACCTAGTAGAAATGGGCTCAGCGGTTCTTAACACCACTGCTCTGGACAAAATCACCATGCCTTCTTTTCATTCTCATTGTATTCTGGTCTTTGCTATTCTACTCAATACTTTAAAATTCAAATTAGACTATTTATAAATTGAGATGTGGGATTCCAGAACGTGTCTGCACATCAGCGTAGCACACGATGGAACAGCTATGCATTTTCTTGTTGTTTTAGCTAGGGGTTATGGGGGGATTGGTTTTGTTCTTTTCCCTGGTACAGTAGGCTCTGAAAAGTAATTTAGTCGTGTGTGGTGTTTACATATATACAGCTGAGGAAGTGATGGTAATTTATGCTTAATTCCAAGCATTAATATTTTTAACCCTTTTCAGCATAAGTGGTTAACTTTGTTATGGGGGAAGGAGAAGTCTGGCTTTGCGAGTTCCTTGTAACAAAATCATTTCCTTTGTGAGTTAAAAACCCCCCATATTTTAGGCCAACTGAACTGTTTTTTTGGTTTCCAGCTCCAAAGATAAGTTTTAGGAAGCTAACAGGAGCATATTTCATTGTTACTGATGATATTGTAATATAAAGTATAATATCCGGTAGGAAAAGAAACCAACAAAACAGCCGCCCCGCACATATTGATCTTTTATAATGCTAAAAATTCTTTCTCATTTCTCTCTCCCTTCAGCTAAGCTTGTGTGCTTGGACTAATTGCAGAATACTTTCATTTTTATTTCTTTGAACCTAGATGAATAGATTTCTGTGGTGTCAGCTGTGTAAACCTTAATGTATAAAATGTTCAGGCGATACAGACTTGCTCACTGGGTATGCAAGACAGTAGCAGAGTTAGAAATGTAAGAGGAATGTCTCCTTTTTATTCCATTTTCTATTTCTTCAAGCTTCCCCCAGTCCTTTTGCTTTTCATGTTTAATGTAAATTTGGAGTTTTCATGGTCATAGAATATTAATCTATTTTTTATTTTGCTGACCAGCTAGAAAGTTCTGAGGATGATGAGCGTTCATAATAGGGTAGAAACTGTGAAAAATATATTAGAGGCATAAAATTTTCATACCTACAGCTAGTGCTGATGGAGAGAACCATGTATTTACAAACCTGGAGGGTAGAACCGCAGGTTAGAGTCTGTCATTCAAACTGCCTTTAATATCTTGTGGTATAAAAGATATTTTATGTGTTTATATTAATGTTGGGAAATGTCCTTTAAAAAGAGTTGAACACACAATGCTTTTGAGTCATTTATGTCAGTACTGGAATATTTGTGATGTTTGGCCACTTGTAGCCCATTAACAGGAGAGCAAACAGAAATTGCCTTGTTGTCACACAGCACTTGGTCAGTGCTTCAGGTTCTCCAAATTAGTAGCTTTCACTCGATTGTTTTTAAGCATTGAATTTTTACTGCAGAAAGAGTATTTGATGTAAGAACTGTCTCTGGGGTTGCTCCTTGGCTATAGCCTTTTTTTTCTGTCTCTCTTCTGTGAAATTGTAATGTTCTGAAGCTTTTCAATAAAATCCCTTTTTCTTAGAAGAGCTGGCTGCCAGACTCAAAGCAATTGAGAGAAGAGGCAATAAACCAAGTCCTTGCAATCAGTCCAGTGCCCAGCTCTTAAGATTCTTGAGTCCGACTGGGAGATTAATGAGTCAGATGCTTGCAACCTTGTCTTGGTATTCAGAATCTGGCAGGTACAAGCTGTCACAGAAGTGTACAAATTATATCACCTTTGTTTTGGAGCTCTGAGTACTTCCAGGCATCCTATTAACTAGTCTGATCCCTGCGTATCAAACTAACAAAAAGAAGATTTCTTTAATTTTTAAACATTAATCAGAATTGAAATCTCCTTTGGAAAAGAGGCCTTTTTCCTTTTTTTTTTTTTTTTAATTATTCCTCCTTCTTTTTTTTCTCCCTTATTCATTGCTGCAAAGGCCTCTCCTCAACTGTCTGGGGAAGAAAAAGGATGTGACTTGTATGAATCTTGCAGCTTTGCCGCAGAATTATGTTTGGTATATTGAAAGTTAATGGAATATGAAAGCACACATGTAAATCCATGTAATTCAGAGTGTAAAACATTTTACACTTTAATTGCTTTGAAAGTCTTGAGCTGTGTTAAATTTTTTTTTCCCATGACAAAGCAGTATTTACTGGATTATCAGGTAGAATTTCTTAAACTTGTATGTGAGCAGAAAACAGTTGTGGTTGTAAGACCAAGATCTGTCTTCATAGGTAACTTTGACTCTTTTGTCAGAAAATGTAGTGTGAGACTGTCACAGCCTGAATTCAGCACTGCAGTAGCAAGTAGTGAATACCTGCCTGCTCTTTTGTGTGTTGCAGCGAGTCAATGTGGCCAGTTGAAGCAAGAAATGCTGCCATAGCTAATCACTGTTTTACGTGTCCCATCAACAGGGTCGGAACGGTGTGTATCTTCACGTATTTAATTTCATAATCTAAGCATTCTAGCATGAGTTAATTCAAGGTAATAAACTGAGTAGTGCTGGAATGCATAGATTCCTCTACTGTATAACTACTGTATTGCTGTTTATAATATAATTTGAAGATGGACAATGATAAAGAGATTGAGAGCTACCTTACTGCTGGCAGCCTACTTTTTGGTTGCAGCCACTTCCTGTTCTTGAATTGCTCTCTGTACTCGGCACTCTCCCTTTTGCTAATTCTCCTGGTTTCTGTGTTGAAATAAGTATTCTTTTAGCCAAAATGACTGAAGATTAAATGCATCCTTCAGTCAGTGGTACACAACTGTTTGCTGTTGTACAGATACTGCCTCTCTCTGAACACTGAAATTCTATGTTAAAAATTTATATTGCACGGAAGAGGTCACTCTTGCCTTCAGATTAGTCCAGATACCCTCAATGTGTGTTCTTTTATAAGGTTCTGGCAAAAATCCAGACTTGTTTTTTCCATTATGTGAATACATTTACCTTCTTTTGTGATCCACACAGATGTGTTTTGTTGCCTGTCTTCTCTTTTGCCTCTAAGGATAGGCTTGTGAAACTGATAGGAGGCATGTTCCCCAAAGTGTATGAAAGACAGGCAGTGACACAAAAGATCTTGCTTTCTACCCTGTCCATCTTAGAGATTAGGCCTCTCTGATGACTCCCCGTAGACAGTGCTGATAGTATGCCAGAAAAAAATCTTACTAGATTTATATAAGCTTCCATATTAAATACCATAGACTAGCAAGGATTTCTTGAGTGAAATGGAATTATACTGCCACCTACGGATTCTTCTTGTTTCACAGGAATACTACAAAAATTCCTTTACTTCTGGAGATGGTGGAAAAGGTATGTTCAGAAATCACATTCAGCAGTTGCTAGTAGTTGTTAACTAGAAAACAACAGCTCTCCCACAAGTGTCTATCCCATGACAGCTATGGTAGCCAGCAGCTATCTCACTTAAGGCTGCTGTTTTATAAGCTGGAGGGAAGAAGCACTTCTTACTAAAGGCACCACAGTATGTGGTCACCGGAAGCTGACACCTAAGGTTTCCATATATTTTCAGAGTACTAAGCATTTTGAAGTCAATGTAGTGTTGTATGACTGGAAGACAGGAATCCCACAAATCAGCCTGTGTTGTTACTGCATGCATGACTTCTTATTTGTAATTGTAAGATTATTAACAGTAATAGTCCTAGGCTAAATCCCCAGCCGGACCATTTTGCCCTGTTCCACGGATTTGCTGGAAGTTAAAGAGAATGCTCAAAGAACAGCATGAGATTTGCTTGTATCGGCTTCACTTGTATGTTGAAATACTGTAATTTGTCCTGTGGCAGCAGTGACTGCTTCTGGCTTCATCTGGAGTGGGCCTGAGCCTCTTTTTACCTAGTTCTGGAGCTAAGTATTTGTAGCAGCTGCATGAAAAAGGTCTGTGATATCCATTGCTTAATGGTACAACAGATGTGGCTGATTTTTGGCACATCTGAGAGCTGTGCAATATGAAGATTTTTCCTGTGCCTCAAATCCCTGTGGTTTCACCTCTGACCTTTGTATTGAGAATGGAATGGGTGCATCTTTGTCAGCTGTTTTGGAAATGTATGAGTTGGCAATTAGAATTCATTTAAATTCTAAATAAAAACCAATGAAAGCAAAGCCTTTAGTTAAGGGACTTAGTGCTGGTAAGGCATAATCATGCATTATTTAGAAGGCAGTGCAGGGAGTTTTCTCCTATTAATTTGATATATGTGACAGCTGTACTCTGCATGAAAGTAACTACCGGTCAAAAACGCAGTTACCTTAGGACTGTGCTGTGACTCTTCAGGATGATGCCTTGCTTAAAGCAAATTAGTGAGCAACCACAAGAAATGGAGCCAGGTTTTATGGGACGCTGCCTGTGAAGTTGTACACTTACTTGAAGATCGCATTACGTGCTTTTTAAAAATCTCTTTAAGCACACCATGACTTGGGCTATTTTTATGGCTCAAGTTACGTAGCTGCACCAGACGGCAGCAGGACACCAGGACTCTCTCGTGTTCGGGATGGACTTCTGGTGGTAGAGATGGATCTGAATCTTTGCAGGCAAGTCAGTGACAAATGGAATTTTAAGGTAAGCCTGCTTATAAAGAAACAAAGTTACATATGATATTAGAACAGACAAGCTTTCATAATGATTTTAGGATCTTGCAGTAGTTAAAAGACAGCCTTTTTTGTTGTTGTTTTTCAACAGTCCAGGGCTTAAATTGTTGAACTAATTTAACAGGATGTTCTGGAGGCCAAAGCCACAAATGGATTCCTAAAAGCAGAAGCCAAATTCAGGGAAACTAGGCCAATAGCATTTAAATGAAAAGGTTAGCCTTGGTCCTTGCACTAGAGTGCCAGGAGCTCCAAGGACTGCTAGGGAAGTGCATGTGGTTTCCTTAGGCAAGGTATGTGGGCATTTGCACTGAGCTGAGATGGGCCTTTGATCTGACCTAATATGGTGGATCTTTATATTCCTATAGGCCCTATTTGTCAGTTTAAGTGAAATTCAGTGAAAACCCAAACCCACAACAATCTTTATGCTTCTGAGAACTTTCTGAATGGAAACTTCTTACACTGTTAACTCCCTGAATTTTATGGACATGTTGAAGCCACAGAGAACTGTGTATATTCATCTCTAAAGCATCCTATCTCAGTTTTGACTTTTCCTCGATCAAGTTAAGATGACTGCAAGCTTTTCCACTTGGCTTTAACAAATTTATTGCTATTTTTTTAATATTCTGAGATAAAGCTCATTTGGGTCAGCTTTCCTGAGGGTGTCATTCGATTTAATTTGTCCAGCAGCGCTGCTGGTTTAAGAAACTGCCACCTGAGCACTGCAATCTGCTAACTCTTCAGTAGTGCCAGTACAAGCTATGTGGGGTACCACACTAAATAGTGGTTTAGTGGCATGATGGGACTTTATTTATTTATTACAACAAACATTTATTTTACAGATGTGTGTAGTGGGTAGATGGTTGTTTTAGTAGAGGAATTAAATTGTGCTGAGAGATTCCCACTGTAGTTTAACTCGGGTGTTTAGTTTTGCTTTGCCATGAAAATCTGAAGCCCTGATAGCAGAGTGGAGATTTAGTGTGTCAGGAAGCACATGGAGCATTGCTTACCACAGTGTCATAGGGGTATCTGAACAAAAGAAATTGTATTGATTAGGAAAAACAAACAGTAAAATTAAAACACTGACCTTTGGCTGGTTTGTACAGAATTGCTTATTTTTTCTTGTGTTCAAGACTTGTGTTTTCAGCACCTTAGCTTTATGTTGATGGTGTGGATTGCTATTGTTGGTCTTTCGGCACATAAGGCACAGCTGTAGCTTTTGTTCATGTGACAGGGGATATCTGTTTCCTTTTCCTCCCATTTGTGGCCAAGACAGAGGTAATTCTTGATACGAGGGGAATGAGGAAGTATGAAGTCATCACTTACCCATTGCATAAAACCCTTGCTAGCAAGCAGGAACCTATTTAACCTACTCTAGTATCTGCAGTTTGCATTCAGTGATGCCTGAAGGGGATGTTAAGTAGAATGTCTTTGTTAAACTTACAGCAGGAAAATAGTTAAACAAGTAGCCCTCATGACACTCTGGCAAGAAAGAAGTAATTCACCCCTCTCACTGCCAGTGCTGTAAACTGTACACTTCGGAAGAGGGTGATAGCACTACATAAAGTGCTGTATTCTAGCCTCCAAACTTGCTGTATCACCCAAAACAATGAGAATATTTTGTATTATTAAGGACTAAAGTAAGAGCAATCCAAATACCATCAGTGGCACATTGCTGCCAACAGTAAGTTCTTCAGTTGTCAAGGACATAATATGACAAGATAGTTACAGATATGCTCCTTTGCCTTCACTGACATAACTTACTTAAAAGAGAGTATTGTTGATGCTGAGAAAGTCAGTACACCTTTCACATTCAACTCCAGGATAACCAAAATAGGCTGCAAAACAGAAAGGTGTTCAATTTGAAGTTGTACTTTTCAGAGTAGAAACGTACTTCTTTTTTGGGTAGAAATATAGTTTTAGGTAACACAATGTAAGTTCTTTTAGAAAAGTATGTTAGTTTGTGCTAAGACACTGCAGGTCGTGCATTTTGAGTGAATTATTTTACATTTGGGGAAAATAAATAATATGTCATCATTTAAAAAAAAGGGTGAAATATTTTCTACTGAAGTGCTTCCACAGCTCACCAAAAGAACTGAAGCTTTGGTTTTTCTTTTCCAGATGACTGGTAGATATGAAATGTATGCAGACAAGCTCACTGAAGCAGTCCAGCCTTGTTTTATACCCAATATAATCAAAGAGAGAGCATCTCATTAATGTCAAATAAAAAGGTACTGTTGGATGATAGCCTTACTGTGGCTCACAAGTTGTTGTTTTAATGCTGGAATTTTAATTTCCTGTAAACAACTTTCAAGTAGTAGAACTCAAACCTTTGTTAAGTAAAACGATTGCAAAATAGCTTCTTTGGTTCTGGTTTATGGTTTTGGGTTTTTTTTTTTCATTTACACTGATGAATCCAAACTTTTCATTTGTTATGAGAAATATATCCAGTAGGAATATGTTGCTATAAAATGATGGTGAAATGTATTCAGTAGTGTTTATTGTGATATAGTTTGATGGAAATGATGCATTCAGAGGAGATCAGAAGTTTTACAAAAGCTTTGCATCGTGTGTCTATTCACTTCTGCTTTCCAGTTCTTTACCCTCTACCCAAAAGCATAATTTAGGGAGAAAGAAGGCATCAATTATTTTAATCTGTCTTTTCTTTTAATTGCAAGCTATTTAATAAAGTTCTGTTAGACTTAAGTAATGTCCCAGACACGTCCTAGTTGTTTGAAGATCTCTGGGTACTGCAAAGCAAGATTACTTCGCTTCTATTTCCCTTTATACTATGAATTACAAGCATAGGCCAGGCCAGTGCCATGCATTGTGAACAGAAAGCCACGCAGATGCTATCAGAGATAAGGATGGGTAATGAAAACTGTTTCCCTGGAGCTGCACTCCAGTAGGATACTCGGTGGTTGTGGAGTACACAAAGCAGCTGTTGAAATAGATAGTAACAATCCATTTGCTACTGTCAGCTCCTAGTGTATCTTGAAATCTGGTTTAGTGTGATTCAGGTGATACAGTGGGTGTTCAGGAAGTGCAGAATTAACACACTTTACAGCCTAGCAACTATGACTTCAGAGCCGAAATAAATATTTGAACTTTTAGGGTTTTTTCCCAAATCACAATTTCAGCTCTGCCACTTCCAGTTAAATATGTAACACATGCTCTAAAGACTTTCCAACATGTTTCATAATAAGTCAGTTAATAAATGCACTTGCCACGTTATGTTACAGGGTTATCTGTGACTTTAATCCTTTATTGAGAATGGCTTAATTACAAATAAAAATATATTTATATATAAAATCCCTGCTTGTAAAATACCGCTTACTTTGCTATTGACATCATGAAGGAAACAAAGTGACATTTTCAGAATGAGTGTTTTGATAGACAATCTTGTAATGGGAAACAAAGTTTCAGAAAATGCAGATGTTGTGAATACCTGTGCAGTGAACTGCTTTTAAATCTGAATTTGTGTCATATAAATAGCCTTTTCACTTGGCTTTTGCTTCTTATGTTTTCATCCTTCATAGCTACCTTGCATTTGGCAGCTATGAGATCCTGTTGCAGCAGTGGAGCTCTCCGTCTGTATTACCTTAAACAGCTTTGTTTCTTTATCTTCCAATTTTGTTGAAGTATTTAAACTCTGGGTACCAAATGTTGAAGAGTCAATATTGTTACACCTACCTGTGCACTTCAGAACACTTAGCATGCTCTCAAGTTCATGTTTTATGCATAAGTTCAAGATTCATATTTGGATAACCGAACCAGTAAGAGGCTAAATGTCAGTTACAAGCCCTTTGAAGAACTGTTTTTATTTACCTAACCAAGCCTGCTCTGAAATAAATCCTGGGCAGTTCAGTGGTAGAGAATGAACTACTCACCTGAAACCACAGGGGTTAACAAAGTACTCTACTGGCCTGTAGTACACATACCTGTTAATTAGTAACATAGCTAATACAATCTCTCCAAATCAAACACCCTGAATTTGGACTTGGGGCATAAAAATTCCCACATCAGTAGCCTTCTGGTGACTGACTTTTGCTCAGAAAGCCTTATCCATAATAGATTTGTACGTTTTGTCTGGGATTCTGCTGGTGCCACTAATGTGCTGGTTCTACTACTCATAAATCGCATCCTAATTTTTACTCATTTTACTATGTATTCCAACTTCACCAATTATAAGCAAAATACAATACACTGAAAATTTCTTGTCAGATACTTTTTGTTCAGGACTTTTTAAAGGCTATTGCATGTAAATGTCTGTTACCATTTGTCTGTACAAATGAGCACGCTTAATTCTGCTATTATTACTTATTGAATGCTTTCCAGCTACTTAGTATGTCAACAACTGATAAGAAAATTTTTCTCTTAGCAAAAGATTTTATCATGCTTAAAGCAGATTCCTATTTATTATCTCCACCACTAAGTAGTAATGTCTTTCTACTGTTATTACACAGTTCTAGAGCCTGAACAGTTCCTTTTCCTAACACCAAGGCAAAGGTGCAGGATGTCTGTCTTAAGTGCGAAAGAAAATTGTGCTAGCTTTACATCAGTATTGATTTTTCTACTTCGACACAGACAGGACTGGAGATTGGGACTTGTAGGAAATTATGATGGATGAAATCTGAAGTAAGTGGCTATTTCTTACACTTTAGAGTGCTCCCCAGCAAAGTGATTAAATGCAGGTGAAACATGAAAGAATTAAGAATGGGCCACTAACAGTTTCACTTGATGTCTGAATACAGTAACTCCAATTTAAGCCCAATACTTACTCTGTAACATAAGAGCTAGAAAATGAGTTCCTGCCTTTTTACTTGTATTCCCTCTTCTTAATTGATTTCAACTCCTTAGAAGGTCTCTGAACTAATACCAATGGCAAAATTTGGCTCAAAAATGATTCAGCGTTTTAGTTATAATCCAATATACACTGTCAGATATTTACATTTACATACAAAATGCATGCCATTAGTGTAGATGCTCATTTTCTGCATTGGCTGAAGTTTAAAGCTTATATTTGGAATGGCTTCTGCAGAAACTGGCACATGGGGGTGGCATAATGCTCAGAGGTTTTGGCAAAAAGCAAGACTTCAGGTACAAATAAAATATCTTCACTTTTAGGGCAACGCAGACCTCTGAGCAGTCATCCTAGAGGATTTAGCCAAAAGAGATGAAGTTTGTGGGACAAGGGAACAATACTAATAACTGTAATTCAAAACCGAATGCAGTGGCATAAATGCTGTATCTGTGTAAGGTGATTTTAGGTAAATGTGTTTCTTTCCTACAACACAGACCTGATGAGCCAGCAAGGCTTTTTTTTGTAATTTAATAGTGGTTTTAAGTTAATATTTTCCTTCCATAACATCCTGCTGAGTCTCAAATCCCTAGATTTTGGATGAAGATCAGCCCTTGATGCTTTGACAGAGAAAGAAACAGGTATTCTCTTTTTTTCCCCCTCCTGGTCTGTTTAGCTAAACCTATGCGTGTATTACCAACTGTTAAAGTTCATAAATTTGGTGCTGCTTTTTTTCTCATGTGTTTTACTTGAAAATAAGCTCAAAGTGAATTAGGCTCTGGGGCCATATTTTAAACTGCTGTCAAATGTGCAATGTCGAGGAAAAAAAAAAACCGACAACAAACAAAAACCAACCAAACACAAAAAACAGACACAATGCAAAATTAGATACATCACGAAGAAAAAAAAGGTAAAAACAGCATTGCAATATAGTCCTATCAATGTCTATAAAGCCTCCCTTGTTTAAGATCCCACTGCAGTTCAGGAGCAAGGTCTCTGCAGGGGCAGTCCTGAGACGAACAGCCAGCTGCCATGCAGACTGCACAGGAAAGGGCCAAGAGCATCAGGTGTGGATGTCAGCTGTCTGTGTAGATGAACAGAATATCTTCATCAGTGCCATAACTTGTCCTGGCTTCCTCAAAGTTACTGACGCTGGTGCAGCACGTTCCTGAGGAACAAAATGTTACTAAGAATTCAGAAGAATTTGCCTGTGAAAGGCTCTTAACACTGGGGTTAGCAGCCTCTGCAAAGAAAAACAACTAGCATACAGACTGGATCTATCAGCTTTACTCATTGGTTTCATTTTGATGCACCATGGAGCAAACTTTAAATGTAAATGCAGAACTAGGGGACCTCCTTTAGTGGTGGCCTTGGCAATGCCAGGTTAATGGTTGGATTTAATGATCTCAAAGGTCTGTTCCAACCTCAACAATTCTTGATTCTGTGATCTTTTCAGCTCAGAGCCAGTGCTCATGGAAGTAATGCTGTAAATAGGCACTAAATTGCCCATTCTATTATATTCTGCACAATTAGTTCAGCATCTCTCACAAACCTAGCTGAGAGCCAAACATGTTTGCTAGAATGAGTAAATCACAGCAAAAATTCAGCACTAATATAATGAATGTGGCAAAACCCCCTTCTGACAAATGGGTTAGTGATGCTTGAGCATAGGCACACTGTTAGAGGAGGTCCAGCAGGTCCATCTGTGGCTCTGTATTACGGACATGTCACTAAAATGATGGCTGATAACCCACCCAAAAGGAACAGGCTACTCACGGTCAGCATAGGCAGGGTTGTTGTAGTAAATACTCCCTGAGGCTTTGTTGTAGCCACATAGCACAATGAAATGGCCCTGGTAGTCAGGATTCCTGCAGAAGCACTTCTGTCCAATGGGGAGGAAGCAGCAGTATTTGACGGGACTTGAGCAAAGGTCACACAACAGCAGGACAGCGTTCACTAGGACAATGGCTACGTGACCTTGAGACAGGTGGTTCTGAATGTCTTGAACAGTTACTGTGCTGTAGAAAAATATCAGGCATGCTTATTAAGTTCAGGAAAGAGACTGGTACACAATGAAGTGTGTGGCAATGGACAGTACTTAACAACATGCAGCTGGCATGTTTTGTCACAGGTACAGCTTTTTGCTGTTAAACCCAGCAAGCTTTGCTACAAAGCCTGACAAAACCTGTGTCATTCAAGGCCCTTTGATCTCATTGTTGCTGCTGAAGTGCAGAGCAAGAGCTTTGTATTCTGCAGTAACATCACTGTAATCTCAGAATGTATCAGATGCTCCAAAGAAGAGTTTTAAAGGAGCTGGCAACTCAGTCGGTAACCTGAGAGACTTCTGTTGTGGGAAAATCGTAAAGCAAAGTGTTCTCTCCTGCTCCTAGAACAGCTTATCTCTTAAGCACCAAATCTGTATCGGCTGAGTGGTTAAAGGTCGTACAATCACTAACCAAATTAAGATGTGCCCAAATTTGCCTCTGTCACCCAGGAATACACTTCTCCCAGTCAGTTTTGGGCTACCTGATGCTCTCGAGGCTTTATTGCTATAGTATCTCCTACAGAAAATGAATATTAACCAAACATAACCTATAACCTCATCTGTTAAAAGCCGTCCCTCACAGAGGCACGTGCAATCCATATGCATTAGAAGCTCATCCTCTGGATACATTCTAGATGTCCAGGCTTTGTGCACTTCCTAACTGAACTCGTGCTTTTTAACCTTTTCCAGTATCACTTTTTGACACCTGCGCCTTAGTACTGTGTCTACACAGGCAGACATGCTCTCTGTCCTTGCCTTGATCCAGGCCACGATCTTAAGATGGCTAACGCAGGATGGACTAACTGAACCTTCTGTCCTATCACAGCTCTGGTTAAATAGATGGTGCCAAAAAGACTCCGTGTGTGTGTGCGTGTGTGTGTGTTAAAAAGGACACTGAAACCTCTGCTCAATGCAAGTTGCATTACAGCATTCAAATGCTGTTGTGGCTGCCCTGCACCCTCTCTTCTTTCCTGATCATTTACCCTGCTTCGACAACAGAGATCCAAATCCAGCTTCACTATGAAAAGGGATGCAACTCAAATTGAACATGGACACTTTGTTATTTCCCACGTAGAACATCCCTGTCAGCTGAGAAACAATTCTGCAGTTTTTCCTCCTTCCCTGGGTTTGCAGTTTCTTCATAGAGGTTCCTTGTTTCACCCTCCTCTTGGCAAAAGCTTGTTCGCAAGCTTTTTCTTTGAGTGTTTGTCTAGGAACAGAGAGCTATAATGTTTGCATAGCTCTGGGAACAATGGGTTGTGTGCCCACATAGCACTCTCCTTAATTCTAGCAATGGCCAATTAGATTGCTGTAGGCACTCCCTACTGGGTAATTTTAATGGATAATCCACTTCCACACAAACAATAGCCAACTCCAGTCATGATTTTCAAATAGTAATTCTGTGTCAGCTATTTTTCTTCAAACTTCAATATTAACTGTTGATGTGCACGTTATTTTTTTTTGAGATGGATTTATTAGAAAGACAGTAATTCACCCAAAAAGGCTCAGGGCTTGATTTCAGTCTCTTTCACCAGTTTAGTTGGACTCCAAGTAAAGGATAGGGCCCACAGACTCTCCAAAAAGAAAGAAAACAATAGGCTTACCACTTCTCCACCAGCACCTTGCAGGCTTTGGCTTGCGCAAAGAGCTGATTCACTCGATTCTCTTCTGTGTCAAAGTGCTTCCTGTAAAACGACTGTGGAGATAATAAAAGTTATGAACTGGAATGATGTTTCCCTTAGGTAACCCACCACTTAAAATCCCTGCTAGCAAGGGCCTGCATAAACTGGAGATCTGGCTATGGAATAAGAGATCTCTCCCTTAGTTAACTGGTAAGAGGAAAAGGATTCCTGCTCTAAATTGTTTAAATTCACTCCTGGTCAGCTGCCTTCATGAAAGAAGCCTGCCTGGTTCTAACTGGGCAGGAGCTTGCATTAGAAAAGCCATTGCTACTATGGGCCCTCACCGGCCCCCAGCTGGCAGTCTTGAAGCGGCTGAGTCCCCCTCTCACCTCTAGAGGTGGTTCTTCCAGGTCAGGGCTGAGGCACGGTGGTGGGGAAAGGGTGGAAGCTAGCACTGCTGCTGCCCAGGCAGTCCTGTTCTGTAGACAGACACAGGGCTTCAGTCTCCAGGCTGTCAAAGAGGTGGAACCTTTCATGAGCACTACATGAAAACTTTTCCAAAATTCATATTATGGAATCAAAGATGTGAAGTATGTGCGTTTGTATCCAGCATCGCCTTTGGAACTTATGTGTGCTGGGTATGGCAACAGGCAAACCTTGTGTACAGGGACTGTAGCTGATTGTCAGTAACACAGCAGAGGTTTTACAGGGTGACACACAGGGCTTTTAAAGCTCTGCTGTCTCCCGGTACATGAGAATACTAACCTGATTTTTGTAGCCCTTGTCCACTCCAAGTGTCTGGGTGCAAAACTTATGCTTGACACCAAAGTGCCGCATTAGGTAGGCCAGGTCAATAGTCCAGATACTCTTTGTTAACTGGAGTTCCTGGATGGCTTTCTGAAATTCATCATTGTCCAAATGATTCAGGTACCTATAGCATTAGGAAAGGCAGGGAAGGGAAGCACAGATCTTAGGAGAAGCAAAATGTGTCCTGTAGCCCAAGCTTCCACATCACAGGACGTAAAAACTGAAACAATGGGCTTGGCTAAGAAATACCAAAAAGAAAACAACCCACAAAGGAGCCACAGATTTAAGAGAAGGGAAGGGACTAGGGAATATTTAACTGGATTTATTGCTGACTTTTTAAAATTGGAAATGTATGTGTATCTTGACTGATTTATAATGACAGAAGTGTACAGGTGCTGTACAATAGGCAAGCTATTCTGAGCAAGTATAGAACTCTGTCCTGAAGGGCTTATAGTCTAAATGTACAAGCATATTAGAGCAAACACAGAAAGAAGTGTTAAAGACTAAAACTTGCTTCACACAATAGATGGATTTCAAAAGGAGGAACTGCAAAGGAAGTCAGTAAATATTCAAAGGAAGCTTGTCTTAGGCACTGATGGTAGAAAAGGCAACAAAGGGGAGATGAAGTCAGGAGAAAGGTTGGGACAGGCTGCAAAGGGGTAGGGAAAGGCAGATACAGAGAGTTCTGGAAGTCAGAAAACAAAGGGATGTAAATGGAAAAAAAAAGGGGGGGACTGGAATTGAGGATACAGGGTAAATGAGGTCATATCAGCAGGGTGAAAAGATTAATCTTGGAAGCTGAGTTTTGGACAGACTGGAGTGGCAAAGAGGTAAAAGGAATAGAGGCAGAGGTTACAGTAGTCAAGATGGGAAATTACCAGCACACGGACTAACGTCTTGGCAGAAGGGATGGAGAGAAATGAAAATCTTCTGCTTCATATCTACTAAGTGGACATCTAAATAGGTATTTCTCCTGCACCTAAGCTCATGTTCCTCTGTGGAAGGAAAGAGGAGTTCAGCAGGACAGCTACTAGTTCAAAAAAAGAAAAACCAAACCAAAACCAAAAACCACCCCAAAGGGCAATACAGTGCATTGAGTTGAATCTACTCCTGGAACAAAAACATTCACCCACAGACTGGGGGCTCAGCAGGACAGAGCAAGTATGTACTCGTAAACTGGGCTATGCCTACCCATCACTTGGGAACAACAGAAAGGAGGCAGGTGAATTGCTGTGCTATGCACAAGAAAGAGGAATAACTTTTTATCAGCATATGCATGCTGACCTGTACAGTTCTTACAGGTATTTGCACCTGTCAGAACTGTCAGTTATTCAAAAGGGTCTGACGTTAAGCTTAGTTTAAATTTTCCTTTGCTCCTGCTGGAAAGCTGTGCCAGGCCCAGCAGCAGTGATTCTCCGAGGGTACCTGAGAATATGTATGTACTCTTGTAAGACTAAATTCAATTCACAGCTGCTTCAACACACCTCTTCTCCCTGGATGTTGCTTCCCACTACCCCCATCCCATGGGATGGGATTTCCCACCCATTCAAGCCAAGAGCGTCACTTACTGCAGCACCATCCTGGAGCAGGCCAGCCCACAGTCCCAGTGGTAGAGCTGCTGAATGACTGGCACTTTCAGCTGGATGCCGTCAACTGCAGTGAAAACACCCCAGTGTGAGTAAAACATGGAAAATGTCAGTGCAGACAGGAATGGGGTTTCCATACCTTGGCATTCAAACACAGCCTGTCCTTAGCACTATGGTTGTGGAAATTTGGGAGCGTGTTTTTACTTTATGTGATTGGCAGATATTTTTGTCTTTCTGAAAGGGATGTAGGTTTGGTACTTATGCACAGTTAAGCGTTTGGTTTTATCTTGTACTCCTTTATTGTTCCATACCTGGATTGCTCTGCTGTATGATACACCCTGTTCTCCTCTGGAAGTTTCATGTTATTCCTAGTGGGGTGACATCCCACCAGCCCACACTATGAAGCTGTATCCCCTCCTAAATAATAGTAGGTAAGGCACAGGTATTAATGCTTTCTCTTCTGTCTGAATTATTTCTGTGCCACAAGAGGAGTTAAACTAAACTGTGAGAAAACAGACATAACCAAGATCTCCAGGTACTGATTTCCCACAAGCCCCACAGATTTGAGCCTTTTCTGTAGCTGTCTTTTTCCTCAGGGGCTGAAATTTGCTTTGAGTGATTCCAGGTTCACAAAGCTCACAAATGGCACCAGTTGCCTTTTGTATTAACTCCCTCAACAAACGGAAAGGGGAAAAAGAACAATCTCTACCAAAAAGTCCCAGAATATCGTAACTCCATCCCTCTGCCTCAGTTCTTATTTTTATAGGGCTGGCAGTGGGGTGGCTTCCATTTCAGAAATGCTCTTGCACTCAAAGGGCTTTAAGAGCTCTGCCTATTAGTGCTGCTTCAGCATCAATCCAAGTGAGTTAATCATAAAGGGTTTTTCTCAGTAACCTCACCTTTGATCTAGAGAAGACCTTTGAAAAGTTTGGGTAACACAAGGCCAGCTACATTTTAAGATAGGAATAAAACCACATTTGATATTACGTGGAATGCTCTAGTTTTGATGCAATTTTATAACTAAAGTGTTTTAGATAATGTTGCTTGTAATCTTTCATTATTTTTAACAAAGCTACAGACCTACAGTAGGGACAAGCCAATTCCAGGCTCTTTCCAAATATTTTGTCATGGTTGTGCCACTGTTTAATGATGTGTTTGAAGTCTGGCATACCATCGGTATATTCAATCATTTTGATTAATCAAGTTAAGTATCCCAAAGAAAAACTGAAAACCCAGTTCCCAGATTCTCCTCAAACCAGGACCTCCGAGTATTTTGTTGTCATTTTTTCTTGGTGTGTGTCACGGTTTGACCCCAGATGGCAACCGAGTACCACGAATGATTCTGTCCCCTTTCTGTCTGTACCCAGAGCTTCTGTCAAGTGCCAAGTTTCACTGAGGAGGTGAATGTTTTCTACAGGAAGACTTAAAAGGGCAATAACTTTTTAACTTTCTTGTATATTCAGCTTCCAGTCACCCTGTTTCCCAACACACCCAGACTTCTTCAGTGATGCCTGTGGACTGTCCTAAGATGAGACACAACCCCTGCGTGCTGTGGCTGTAACACCACCTCTCCGCTTCGCCAGCTCCTCGGCGCAGCGAACTTCGAGCGAACTTTGCGGAGCCGGTAATTCCACATTGCCGATGGCGAAACCGACGGCTTCGCGGCTCCGGGAGGGCGCAGGCCGGCCGAGCCTCCGAAGGGGACCCCACCAGCCACTGATCCGCGGGGTGGGCTGGGCCGAACCCCGGGCTGCCTCCCCGGCCCCAGCCGGCGCGCAGCCCATCCCGCCGCCCGGTCCCGGCCCCCGCTCCGCCGCCAAGAGCCCCGCGGAGGGCTCTGCCCGGCGCGCACTGACCTGGCGGCGGCTCCCCGTCCTCCCGGGGGCTCTTCATGGTGGCGGCGGCTCCTGCCGCCCGCTCACTGCCGGCCCCGCCGAGCCGGCCCGCGGCGCGGCGCGGCCCAGGGCCCCGGCATGCTTCGGCGCGGCGCTGGCTCCTCCCGGCCACGGAGGCGGGCACGGAGGCGGGGGCTGCGGAGGGCCGGGCCCCGGGGCGTCTGCCCCGCGCCGTCGCGGCGGTGTTGGCGGCGACCGTCGGGGGCGCGGGTGGGTGGGAGCATGACACGGCGGGCGGGGGAGCCGGGGCGCGGCGGCGGTCGGCCCTGCGCGGGGCGGATCCTTCCGCGGGGCGGATCCTTCCGCGGGGCGGCAGCGGCGGAACCCGTTCGGTCGGGTGGGAAGGGAAAGGAAGGGAAGGGGCCGTGCCGCTGCCTTCCTGTTCCGGCGCGCTGTGCAGGGCGGGACGCTGGAGGAGCCATTAGGGGTGAGCGCGGGCCCGCACGGAGCGCGCGGTGAGCGGGGATTGTGGGTGCGGGTCCGGGCTGTGCCGTGCTCCTGCGGCCGCCTTCGGGTGCGGGTCCGGGCTGTGCCCCTGCGGCTGCCTTCAGGCGCGCACGCCCGAGGTGGTGAAGGCGCCGTGGGGAGCCCGGTTCTGCTCGGGTTCTTGGGGGGCCGGAGCTCCCCGCCGGCCTGGGGCCCTTCTCTGCCCTGGGGTAGGGCTGCGGTCTGTGGGTGAAGGAGGTCGTGCCGGGGCTGGGGGTGATGTGAGCTGGGTGCGGAGGAGCCCGTTCCTTGCGTGGTGTGGTGTGTGCTGCGAGCGCGGCGGGGCGGCCCCCGCAGGGCAGGGTGGCTGCACCGTTATGTACCTGTAACTGTTTGTGCTTGAGGTGTGCGTGGCTGTACCTGTGTTCCGTTACCTCATACTTGCGAGTGAGTTTTCTAGTCCAGAAGAGACCTGGAAAACACCTGCTTGTGCTCATCTCATGTCATTTCTTCCCATGAGCATCTTTCTAAGCAAGTTCTGTCAGTGCCTTCTCCGAGCATACAGTGTGTTTGAGCAAGAGAGAAAATTACTTTATAATGAGAGAGGTCACAGCTTGTGTAGGTAAAATCTGGTCTGCAATTGTCTTTTGTTTTTTCTTGTCTCAGGTGTAGAGCCACAGCACTGCAAACATGTCGATTGGAGTGCCTATTAAAGTCCTGCATGAGGCCGAAGGCCATATTGTGACATGTGAAACCAATACAGGAGAAGTTTACCGAGGCAAACTTATTGAAGCTGAAGACAACATGAATTGTCAGGTACACCTGCTTCAAGAGGATGAAGGGAGGGCTCTCTGCTCTGTACCTGGAAAGGCTTATATCCAGCTTATAGGCAGCATGATTAAAAGACCGTTGGTTTTATTCTTAGGATAAAGAAAACTGCTGTGTGTGTATACTATCTTACTGTAGTGCAATGGATTCAGGATTACTGAGTGCTCTGAAGAGGCCAGAGCTTATACTTTCCAGTTCTAGAGTTGAATTAGGCATTTCTGTTAATAATACCAGGGTTCTTAAGATTCTGTTTTGTGAACAGTGTTTCTGCTTGACTTTGTTGTTTAAAGACACTGAGGGTAAGAATAAACAAACCTTGATTTAAGCAGTTAAAGCTTTTTTTTTATGCATCTTGCTTTAGTCATCGCAAGAGGACTTAATTTTGATCGACTTAGGTATTTTAAGGTATTGTTGAAATCAAAGTGTTTCCTTGATAGTTAGGACTAGATCAGCTTTATTAAAACTGATTCAATATGAGAAAACAAAATTAACAAAGCTGATAAAACTGAATCACCAGCTGGGGAGAAAGCATAAGTCATGGGTCTGCTTGAATAGCAGCAGCCATAGGAGTATGTTTAAATGGTCCTGCATCTTTGTGTCACAGCTCCAGATGAGGAAGCAGTATGCTTGGAAAGTCTTTGGGGTTGGTACCTGAACCCTGGCTGTATATTCTGCCGGCAAGGGAAATAGGATCACAGACTGTGTTAAAGGCCTCTATGAGCACTGACTTATTTTTACTTTCTAGATGTCCAATATAACAGTGACATACAGAGATGGACGAGTGGCACAGCTGGAACAGGTCTACATCAGAGGCAGCAAGATACGGTTTCTCATTTTACCAGATATGTTGAAGAACGCTCCTATGCTAAAGAGCATGAAGAATAAAAACCAGGGCTCTGGAGCTGGGCGAGGAAAAGCAGCTATTCTCAAAGCTCAAGGTATGTAGTTTGTTTATGGTTCCCTCTTCCCCATTTTGCTGTAGAAGAACTGGAAAACTCTCATCTCTATCACTGAGGACATGTAAGCTGTGAGAAACAGATTAATGGTTCAATCATTGTTTTTCTGCATATTTCATCTTACAGTGGGAGTCAAGACTCCAACTGTCCAATTACCTGCATGTGTAATCTTGATGCTACAATAATTTAGATACAATGAATATTCTTATTAAACAGTGGCTTTATATAAAACGTTGTCTTCTGCTTTCTAGTGATTGTGGCCACTAGCTGTTTGGCGTATGTAGGGAAGGATTTGGGAGTCCTTGATAAGCTTTTGGAGAAAAACAAACTGATATTAAGATAGCACTTAACCTACTGAGGAGCTGTAATTGCTAGCCATTCTGTAGCTCACTCTCATTTGTACCTCTCTTGGGAGAACAATGTAGTTATAACAAGATCGAGTAATAATTATGGGCTGCAAAGTCCTTGGTTAACTTTAGCAAATGCAGTAAGTTTATATGGGGAAGTAAAATCTGCTGAAACAGAGTTCTCTTGCAACACCTATGAAGAGTGTGGGGTTTTAAATCTCTTGGGCATACAGATTTGTGTGTCATCTTAGAAGGAACATAAAGTGTGTAAGTATTCACTGCATCTGTTCTAAGTGGCAAGTCTGTGTGACCATTAGTTCTGGTTCTTATCACAAACTTGCTGTCCCAACACTTTCTGAACTTCGCAGGACAGCCTCATTTCCTTGCTTGTAAGCAAGAGACTGAGTGGTGTTTATGTTTTGCTTGTCAGCTGAGATGAATAAGGGATTATGTCAATTTCATGTCATCCTTGATGTTTTCTTTCTTCAGTGGCTGCCAGAGGAAGAGGCCGTGGGATGGGCCGTGGTAACATCTTCCAGAAGCGAAGATAATTTTGGTCTTGAGCGACATTTTTTTTCCACTGGCTTGCTTTCCATTAACTTGGTTACACGTGTATTGGTGTCAGTCTTGCTTAATAAATGTTTCTGACAAAAACTTGTCTGCTCTTGCATGACAGGACTCCTCCTGGCCAAAAGCATTGTAGATCAATTGCAAATTTAAAACAGCTTTGGAAAATGGTGGACTTGATTTTTCCATTTGACTGTCTTGTGTGATGCACTGACTTTTAAAGATCACGTTTCCTTTTTCTTGTTCAGTCCTGTTGTCATCCGTTCTCTAAAGAATGGGAATGTATTTTTTATGAAGAATTTTTCAACAGTACCTTTTAAAGTTGTATTAGCAGCTGCATTTATGGAAAACACAGTGAAACAAAGTCAGCTTCCTGAGAAGCAAGGCACCATGTTCTTTTGCTTTATATGAACCTACAGTAGATAGAGGTCCATCCATCTTCAGGTCTGTACTTTGAGCTTGTATTCTTGTGTTTGTTAGTTTTCTCTTTGGATGCAGAGATAACTTTTCTTTAGGAACACGCAGCTTTGATAGCCTGAGTCTGTATTTGCAGTGAAAATTTTGAATTCTTAGTATTTTTTTTCCCTCCGCCTGGGAAAAGAAGACAATATCAAATGGGCATTTACAAGGATGAATTTGATATGTTTTGTAGACTTGTAATGCAGGTATCTGGGAAAAGTCTTAGAAATGGTTATCCATAAAATACAACTTAATACAATTGCTGATCTTCTGAACAGAATTTAGGATCAACCCCAACTCTTGGTCTTAATAGTCATAGAGATCATCAGTTGATATGCAGGAAGCCAAATGTAGTTGAGTAACTGAAGGGTTTTTTTGCTTAAAGTGTAGTGTGGTTGTTCTTATTGACTTAGATGGTTGAGAAGTTTAAGTGTAAGCCTTCTGTACCTCATCATATACTTGCATACAATCAACTACCAGTCTGTACTTGTACAGAACAGCTAGTCTTGCTCTTGCGCAGTGAAGAATCTCCCTTGTGTGCAGACACAAAAGTTGAACTCATGTATTTGTTGAATTGTCTGTAAATAAAGCTTTACACCATTAGGAAAATCCTGCTACATGTTCTTCTGGGTAGTCATGATCCTAAGGTCCTTTCCAACCCTAACTATTCTATGATTCTAAATATTTGCATTAGAAAGCTCCTTAAAATGTGATTACAATATGCTTGAGCTTAACTATAAAAGCATTGTCAAGTTGTCTTACACCTCCACTGAGGAATTTGTCCAAATGTAAGGACAGTTTTCACAAAGCCCTGCTTCAAAACATGGCATGCGAGTCATGTTCACACAGCGGTAGTGCTTTCCTAAAGTCAGCATTTCCAACTTAAAAACTAGCAATTTGGGGCTTTAGTAATGATATTAAACATTTATTTTGGAAATGTGTTATTCTTCAAACTGATGGTCACTCAGAAGAGAACTGTGACTGGTATTAGTTTGTCAGATAGTTTCCCTCTGAGAGTCTGTGTAAGATCCAGGAAAGTAAAACTGCACTGGTCTGTATGCAAACTGCAACCTTTCTCATCACTCATAATGGCAGCTCTCTGTACGGTTTGGAATTCTTAATTGGCATTATCTCTACTAGCTCCTTAAAATACTCATACATAATCTAAGGTTATCACTTCATATTGATAGTATGTATATGCTGATTGGATACACTCAGCAGAAGTTATTGTAACACCAGGCTGAAGTTATGTTTATACTCTGGTATCTCATCCCAGCACAAGCACAGTCTGTGCCCACCTTGATGCCTTCCACTCTGATCCATCTCCTTCGGGTCTCATCCTGACCATCTGCTGCAGCTGCACAAGCACTTCAAGAGGTGCTAATATCAGGAATAACTCATAAACCAGTTACACAGTAACCTACATCTCGCATCCAGTGACTAGACAGAAGGAATCAAATTTAAACTGTCGTCTTAGTCAATTGGTCACCTCAGCCATCTTAAAACCAAACTGACTTCTAATCACAGCTCCCTGGTGGAGCTCAAACTGGAAATACTCGAACAGTTGCAAGTAACTTGAATTTATTGTGGCGAGGGAACAGACTGATGCTTTGAAGAATTCATCTTTCCCTCAGATGAACATATAAAGTAGTGTCGCTTTACCATGTATTCCCCTGTATACATCTTAAATAACAGCCTTTTCATAGTATACTGTGGGATATTAATTGCCAAGGACAGGAAATGCCGGATTTTTTTATTTTCCTGTGGAAAGAAGACATTCTTTCAAAATTTCCTCCCCATGCTTAAGGCCTCTGAATTTCACAAGACTTTTCTGAGAAAGACCGTCTTAACATCAACCTGAAGCTGAAACCCATTATGAGTCTATAGTAGATGCCCACTGGGACTGATGGGTTTTAACACACAAAAAAGAAAACAATTCCATCTTGTTCTTTTGTACCATGGGCTTCATAGTAAGAATTGAACTGTTTGCTTCTGGTATCCCATGCTAATGCCTGGGATCTCTGGAGATGGGTTGGTAGGTGAGAATAGGTATTTGTTGACATCCACTGGCTTTCCTTGTTGCCAGTAGTATATGGTGGTATATTATGGCTATTTGAAATATGTCTTTTATTTTCAGTCTGTTAACTGTCTCTTACTGATTTTCATCCATCAGGCTTGTGATTGTGCTGCTAGTCAGGTCGGAACTTTTGTACAATGGAGTTATGGTCAAGAGGAAGAGCAGGAATCGCACAGTATGAATACTTTCTGTATAATGGGTCAAGTATCTGCTGCAAGATTTTATAGGATGCTTCTTTGGCAGCTAGAACTGCCTTCTCTTCTAAAGCAAACACCTAGTAGAAACCTGAGATTAATTAGTGCAACACTTAATTGCCATAAATAGTGTAAGATGGAGTGTGTGAGTGTGGAAGGATGGCAAGCTGTTCTGCTTAAAGGGTGTCAGCTTGGCCATGGTGGGGTGACAAACGAAGTTACTGCTGCCTTGTTAAGTAACAAGAGAGGCAAGAGGTGCACTTGCAGCTTGAGCACAGAGACCTCACTTTGCCAGATCTCCTTGGCTCTGGCTTCTGCTGGGTTTCCCTGTGACCTCTCAAGGAAAGCAGTGGTGAGGATTGCCACATCCTTTTTTTTTGCTGAGACTATCCAGTACTTCCCAGCCCTCAAAGCTCTGAATCTTTTTTCTGTAAGGCCTCCAAAAAGAACTATAAATATGTGGGGAAATAGGTACGCCACAGATGGGGAGCTTGACTGGAAGTATTTTTGGGAAGAGATTCAATGTTTTGGCAAGGCTGCAAATCTGGCCCATGGGCTTTGTGTCTCGGTGTTTCCTTCTGACTGTTAAACAGCATGCATCCTTTCCTGAAGGTTAGATGCTGGCAGAGGGAAATGGCAGCACATTTTGACCACTGACTTCTGATATTTCTCACCCTCTATTAGTGACTGTCACTGAGCACAAGGCCATGAAACTTGTTCTTGAACTTTATTTTTTTCCTGCCAGTATTGCTTTAGCTTTGAAGCTTTCTTTAAAGCACATAACATCTTTAATACATGTTAGCTTTGAAGGAGATACTGGATTTTGCATAAATGAAAAGCTTTGCAATGAGGTTGAGGCTGAGTCTAGGATGAACCGCTCGCCCTCTTCAGAAAGGTAATGTGAATTAGTGTTGAAAAGTTTGAAGATCCAATTGGTAGAAATGTAAGCCCCACCACGACAAGCATATCGCTTAGCAATTTCTGACTGTATTAAATTATATGCTAGTTTGTTACGGGCTGCTTTGGAGATCCTGTGTGTGAAGTGTGGTTTATCCTTACTTGCAGTGCGCTGCATCTAAATTTCCGGTTCGTAAATGATGTCTCATCCACTAGATGGCTCTGTCGGTAAGAGAATGAAATACAAGAATCCAGAACCTCTGGAAGGAAAATAGTGCAAGAAATGTGACTTCTGCTATAAAACCCATAAACTCGGTACTGTTACAAACTGTAGCATGAAAATACTCAGCTTATTTTCTTTGTTATTCCATGTTGCCAAAGTGCTGGCTTCATACACAAGTCAGGTTACACCTGATTGTTGCTGTGTGTTTTCCTGGCACTTGGCTGGTTGGGTGGGTACACATAGGTAGGTTGAGACGATTTCTTGAGTACAGCAACTCAGTCTGTTTCTCTGGACTGGAAGATGCTGGCTCTCCTTTTAGCATGTTCCCTCAGTTTTCACCTTTTTTGTTTGTTTGTTGCAGATCGCATCATTTCTTTTCATTCCTTGCCATTGCTTTGTGTGGGGGCTTGTAAACCTCTTCCTGTTCAGTGGCTTCAGGGCTCACCGTAGCTTCCTGCTTTTGACAGAGAGACAAGCTACTGGCCTGAAGCTTTGATGTGAACTCGCCACTTTGATATTGTCAGTGTAGATGCCTTTGCAGCACTCGTGGGACAGAGACACTTTATTGCAGCCATGCAGAATGACGTATGGAGAAGTGCAGGTAGAAATTCACCCAGTCATCCTGAGTCAAAACCAAGGTTGTGCTCTGGTAACAAGACCAGAGGGAAGATCCTGATGACAGCACAGAGGAGTTAAATGGTTGGAGAAGGTATCACTTGGAAAAAATGGTTTGCACAGAACTGTAGTACTTTTCCTCACTGATCGGGTGCTTTCATCCCATACATGTGCAGTTCTGCCCTCCTGGTCTGTGATATTTGATCCCAAAGATGTATTTTAAGTCATTTTCCAAGGGTACTCTGTAAAATAGCAGTCTGTGAGGTGTTGTGTTATGACTGAGAGGCTGGGAAGGGATGCTGTGTAGACAAGTGCCAAGCCATGGTGCTCTTCTCTGTATGTAATTACATGCCACACTGTAAAAGCCGTGTTCTCCAGGGTAACAGAACTTGGCTTATACCAACTTTTAAAATTGCAGGAGAGGCAGCAGCCTCTTAATCTCTGCCAGTGAAAGGAGAAGTAAGGGGAGATGGCCCCTTGATCTCCCATGCCTTCCAGGAAACCTCTTCTAGAAGGGAAAAATGAAGTGGAAAACATGAATTTCTGGTGCTAGTGGTCAGGATAACTGTACAGTCTCTACCTCTTTCCTACCTAAGCTTCACAGTGAGCTTTCATTTAATGTAGAGATGTCCTACTTCCTCTCGTCAGTACAATGTGAGCAAGGATGGAAGCCTGACATCCCAGTGGAGTAATTATTTGGTAAGGTAGAAAAGGGTGGAATTGTGAGGTCTGCAAGAAAGTGCCAGTGATTTGGTCTCTTATTTCTCAGCCATGGGTCAAAATGGAGGAAAGGTTCTCCCAGGGATTTTTGGTGTTTCCATTGTGACAGACCAAAAACTAGACTTGCATCTTCTTGCAGCTAAGCTGATTTCAGACAGTAAGACCTAGCCTTCCTCCTCACACATTAGGTAAAACTAACTTCATGGAACTCTCCTGCCTTCAGTGTTTCTTTGTGAGGCAATAGGGATGCACCACACTTAAAGCATGGCCCAGACTAGCATTAAAACAAATGCTGATATGGGCAGTGTGCCGCAGATTACTTTGCAAGTAAGATGATGCTGTTCTCCACCTCTTCATCTACTCAGGGACAGATCATGCCTGCTAGTGTATGAAGTAGCCAAAGCAGTGCTTGTCTGCAATTACTTTCCCAGATCAAGTTGCATTTTAACTGCTTCAGGTGTCCTGTTGTTGCCTGGTCCTGTAATTACAGTTCTTGATAGTGTCAAGAGTACTTCAGAGGTAATGAATAAGGAAGTGCCACCCTTAACTGTTCCCAAAGACTAGGGTGTGGGATTATTTAGTTCAGTGTGGAGGCTGACATTAATGTGCAGCATGACCAGCTTTAGGGTGGTTTACTTCACCTAATTCAGACATTTAATGGGAAAAGTATTCTGGTTTTGTGTGTGAATTGATTGTTCCTAGTAGACAGGCTATTATTCCTGGCACAGGACCAGTCATTGCATAAGCAAGCATTGTGCAGCCCTCTGCTGCTCGGCAGAGACTGTCGGAGTCTATGAAAAGTGGAGATTTTCCAGCATCATTAATTCAGGGGAGAATGTTGAAGCCCTGGCAAAGAAACAGACTGTATCCAGAAGATGTGTAGTTATGCTGGGAGAAATTAAAAGAATGGCAGAAAAACGCTATTACTGTCCTTTTGTTTAGTGAACTGCTTGCAGTGAACATTTAATTTGTTCTTCCTTTTCCCTTGCCTGGGGACTTAAAATCTGTTGTCTGGTTGGGGGTTTGCCCTATTTCCATCTCAGTGGAGAGATGCTAGCACATCTCCTCCTGAGCAAACCACTGCTTGTTGTAAGGCAAAACTCCTCACGTTTTGTCCCACAGTGCCTAAAATGTTAACGGAGTTGGGACAGCACTCGGCAGGAATATCAACAGCACTAGGCTGGAGATGCAAAGGGAAGGCAATGGGAATGCCTGGATTTGCAGGGAGATGGTGTTACATGGAACTGCCCCTTTAGCTTGTTCGTGGCTCCATTCTATAAAGTACCCGGCTGTCGCTTCCATGTGTTTTTCTTTACAAAACTATTACTGGGTGTAAAGACAAAGGGAGATGGAGAACAAGTCACAAACGGTCTCAGATTAGGATTTGAAGGCAGATTTGGGCCCACAACTCCTGCTGAAACCAATGAGATAAGCACGTAAGTATTTTTCAATGCTTGTCCTTAAGTGACAGGCCTCACAGTGTCCCTGGAGATCAGGAACAAAGCCTCCAGAGGCCCAGTGACTGCTCTAACTGCTGGATCATCTCAGAAGTGATGGTCTCTGAGCATTACCTCCTGCATCAGCCTCCTGCTGAACAGTAAGCCACTTAATGGTGGCTTAGTGGAGTGGGCACTTCTTAGGATATTTAGGCTGCTTTGCTGGAAGTCCTTCAGTGGCATCTGGAAAAGTACAGTTTTGTTGTTTCTGTTATAGCTGTTTTGTACCCTCTTTTCTGATTTCTCTGCTCTCCTGCAACAAGCATCAGTTCTCCTTGTTTGGCAATTCCAGTAGGGACTGCCTAATCTGTGCTACATTGATTTATTTTCATCCTTCTTCTCTAATTCCTCCTTTAATTTCATCCTTAAAGGACACAGGCTAACGATCCCTTCTGGAGAACAAGTGAATGTTACCTGTAAGTGTATAACAGCTGGGGGTGCGATCCTGCTGTGAATTCTTGTGATTTGGCAAACACATTTACTCACTATAGGTAAAAGTGATAAATGTCTTTATGGAGAGCACCTTCAGAGAAAGACATGAGATTGTGAAACTAGGGAAGAGGTTACAGACTCTGCCTCTCTTCTGAGGGTTTATAGGGAGGTTGCTTGACAAGATAACTGTACTACATGCCTTGCAAGGATATGGGGAAGACAATTGGCTTATCAAATGGTCTTGATTACTGTGGTAAGAACACTTTGCAAATCACTCTGCCCAAGTGCAACCAAAGATGAGGATTAGAGGATTAGTCTTACTTATAATCCTCCTTTCAAAAGACTTGATTGTTTTCAGGGTAGAATCCTCTCCAGCCCTCTTGACAGAAGAGAACAGATCTCTGCAACACAAATGTGGATTGGCTTTGTATTCCAGTTTTAAGTGTGTTGAGTGCAGTTTGCATCTATAAATAACAAAGAAGATATTTGTTGCCTAAAACTAAGAGCTGTCAAGGTTGTTGCTTTTTGGGGAGAGGGGCTGAGTTTTTTGGGAGGCTGGCAGTATTTAGCCCTGCTTTTGGTGTATGTTTCAATTCTCTCTTTTGGAACATAAGACTCATGAAGCTGAAACTAGTGCTATGGGACACGCTGATCCCCAGTCTAAGAGTTACACTGGGATAATCCCAATAGCAGCCTTAGCTTTACTTTAGCAACCTGCTTTGTGTCTTGGCTGTCTCCCTCTGAACCCCAACCGCAGTGATAGCTGCAGTTGTGTTACCTATTGGGGGTCTCAGGGCACCCACCCTCCCTCCTCAACAGAGAGAGAAAAGATGATGAAAGTGCTTGTGAGTCAAGATAAAGACAGGGAGATCACTTCGATCACTTACCAATTGCTGTCATGGACAGCACAGGCTTGACTTGGGGAGAATTAATTTATTGCCAGTTAAAATGGGTTTGGATAGTGAGAGACAAAGACTAATTTAGAACAACACCTTGCACTTTCACCTTCCTCCCCGGCTTGGTTTCACCCCTTCAGCACTGACTCCTCTACCTCCCCTCCCAGCATGGCACAGGGAGGATGGGGAACAGGGGGCTGTGTTGGGTCTATAACAGGTTCTCTGGTGCTCCTCACACTGCTCCCCTACTCCAGTGTGGGGCTCCTTCAGGGCTCCACCATGGCCACCCCATGGGCTGCACGGCGCTGTGGTGCCTGGAGCACCTTTTCCTCCTCTTTTTCTCCCTCCTCCTCTCTCTGGTGTCACAGGGCTATTCCTCACACTTTCTTACCTCAGCCCTCACCGCCATGAGGTGCTTTGCCCTTTCCTAAACGCATTTTCCCGCAGGTGCCAGCACCGCTGGAGCTGGGCTCAGCTGTGCCCAGCACAGGGGCTGCTGCGGAGCGGCTGGAGCTGGTTGGAACCGGCCGTGCCCAGCGGAGGCAGCCTGACCTCTCCTCAGAGCGGTGCCTGCAGCCCCGCTGTCGCAGGAGGGCAGAACGTCCTCTCTCCCGTGGGACAGCAGAGGTGAGTGAGCCGGCATTGATTTCCTGGCTTGACTTAGTCTGTGCTTAGTGAGAGGCAGCAGGAGCTGCAGGTAGGAGCCAGGCAGTACCTTCCCCCTGCTTTAAAGGGTCCTACTGCATGTTACTGTCAAGGAGTCTCTATGAAGGTCTTTGGAAAACAGCCAAAGCCTGGAAAGTCAGTGAGTGCCACTCAAAATCAGTGAACTAGTAACATTGCAAAGGGACTGAAACTGAAACAGCACAGGCATTAGCAGTGCAAAAACTGAGGTGATGCTGCTGCTTTTTCTGCCCCCGACCTTCCAGTTCAGAAGGTGACAAAATGGCCGGTAGCTCCTGTGGACCTCGCACTTTGGTAGGAAGGAGGTTTGGGCACTGCCAGGCTGGCACAGGCAGGCACAGCACTGTCCTCTCTGGAATACTCATTTTCATCCTGGAGCTGAGGAATGGGCCCAGTCCAGGGCTGAGACCCAGGAGAGGGGACCTTAGAGCTGGAGGTGCTCTGGGCTGTTGCTTCTGAGTATCTGCAGAGCAAAGCTGCTCCTTTGGTGTCCTCCATTTTGCTCTCCTTCAGTTGCAGTGTCTGGAAAACTAAAACCCCCAAAACTAGTGGTAAAATGAGTTTGGTTCTGATGTACTCAGTTACTCGGTTGCAGCAAAGTTCAGACAAAGGTGCACACATCAAACTGCAAACCAAAAGATTTCAGGGGATCAAGAACAAAGCTCCGCTCAGAAGTCTGATGTGGAGACCCAAAGGCAGCCGCTGCTGCCCATCCAGGAAAGTGCCTTTTTCCAGTTTTCTGTGCCATATTTGTGCTTGGTGAGAACCCTGTGTGTGTTTCAGGGGAGTTGCACAGGTTGAATAAGGCCCATGTACCTGGGGGGGAGTGAGCGAGCAGCTGTGTGGTTCTGAGTTACCCACAACAATAGCTTTCCAAATGCTTCCCATCACTGTATCCAACCTGGGACAGATTGCCTCAAAATTGGTCTGTGAGGAATAATCCTCCCAGAAGCGGAGGAACTTGCTGATCATTGAGCAGCAAAGTATCTATTCTCTACCCTGGTGACATGCCCTGCATGCTAGCTAAACAAACCTGATGCTGTAGAGAAGATCTGTCAGTGGTTTTGTGGTTGCTTTTGAAGCCTGTTTGGGTGCAGCAGGGGAGTGCTGGGATTTGGGAAAAGAGTAAACGCACGTGGAAGAATAGCTGACTTTCCTCTTCACCCTTATCCAAGGGAAGAGTTACTGTGTGATTATTATGTTTTGTGGCTATTCTGGTTTTGAATCGGCATCACTGAACTCTATTCATCACTGGAATACTATCAAGTCAGAGAGGAGCCGAGGAGATTCATAATAGAGTACTTAGTGTCTCGAAGTAGATCAAGTTGTAGTCATGGCTTCCTGGAGTGCTGGCCTCAGCTAAGGGTGTTCCGGTCTATTTTGTTTTGCGAACTACCTCTTGGCAGCCTTAAGCCAGCTACTGCATTTATTTCAAGAGCACTTCTTTAATGCCAGAAAACTGCAAAACAGATTCTTTTGTCCACTGATAAGTGTCCCCAGCAGCTCAGAGCTGGGGTGTCTGCCAATACCCTGGAAGAATATTTACCTGCTGCACTGTCAAGATAGAATAGTGAGAAAAGTTTATATTGCAACATACCTTTGCCTCTTCTGAGCTGTGAAACAAACATGATCTGGTGCTGGACAGTGATCAATAAAGGCAAATGCTTAATCCTCTCTTGTTTGCTTTAAGATTAATAATTTCTATCTTGGCATCCGTGTCAGCAGCTGTCCACCAAGGAGCCTGTGAGCCTGCCCCAAACAGTGCAAGCTGCTTTATCTTCCACGTGCTTGTGATGAGGAATGAGTTGTAGGTCAAAAAGTTGAAAAAAGAGCCCTGTGTGCAGGAGAGAAGGGGATTGACAGATTTTGAAGTGTGTGAAATAAAAAGAGATCAGACAAGCCTGAGCTTCCAGGTGGTTTTTGAATCCTTACCTCACCAAAATGATCACCTGTTATTTAGAGTTGCAGGAACAAGGGAGGCTTGTGGTGACCTCAACGCTAAGCATATTGCCACCTGGAGCATTCTAAGGTGGTTACCCTGAGTTTTGTGGTCAGAGGCTGGGGCAAAATGCAGGATGGAGGAGTGAGGAAGGCGTTGTCCAATTGGGTAGGGAGGGAACAAGCGCGTTTCTGTTTGGGTAACTGAAAAGGTCTGGCCTGTTCCTCCTTTCCTCTGCTGTCTGGCACCAATACTGCTCAGCATCCCCACATAAGTGCACCACCCTGCAGTTGGGCTTTGCGGGCTGGCTTTGTTAGAGCCTTCTGCTGCCTGCCCTACCCCAGCTGGCCATGCTCACCAGCATTTAGAGGTGAGGTGCTGCTGGTGGCCCTGTGAGCATGCAAGGGGGTCTGCTGTGAAACTGCCTGTTGGGAGGGGTGCTGGGGAGGAAGCTGCTGTGGAGATGGGAGTTCACTGTCTCATACTCTGCCACTATGCAATAGTAGATCTCAAAAGAGACTCCAGGAGGAGGAAGGTTTTCTGGGGGTACTTTATAAAGCCTGGGAAAAATAAGGTGGTGGGAAAGTGTGGCATGGCTTTACATCTGGTGACCTCTCCTTCCAGAAGCCTGCTTTTGAAAGGTGTGCTTAAGTATCTCATGTTGAGATCTACTGTGAGACTGTCACTTGATGGGAGGTCAGAGATAGGGAAAGGGCTATGATACTACTCTGTGCAGCTCCAGTTTCCTCTCTGCTACGTGAGAAAGGTCCCATCACCGGCTGACCAGGTGCAACCTGCACAGAGAGGAAGCCTGGGAAAATGCAAATGATGGACAGAGCCTTGATACTGAGGTGTGTGTGCTGCTTTAGGTAGTTGAGGTTTGTTTAGGTAGTTTGAGTTAGTTTGTTTGAGTTGTTTAGGTAGTTACAGCCCTGCACCAGCAAGTACAGTCCTGATGAGAGTATTCAGTATGACACGGATCCATCTCTCCTGCTGTGTTATCTAGCAGGAGACAGAGGCTCACTGTAGGGCAGCCATCCCCTGATTTAGGAGCATAACTAAGCTGGTCCCTCTGGTATCAATGAGAAGACCTGAATTAGAAGCTCATCCCTTTAATCCCCTTTGAGAGCGCTGAGCTTTGTCATTCAGTGAAGGAAAGGCTCATTTGGGTTTGTCATCCTCTCTGGTTTATAAACTTGGCTTTTATGAAACTAGCTTTCTCTGTGTTTGAGGCTGCCAGGCCTGCTCCTTGAGCATGCATCTCATCTTAGGGGGCACTGGGGCACTTCACAGCTCTGGAGCTGGATGCACACCGCTGTGCTCACACAGAGTCCCTCATTGTCAGTGCAGTCAGGAGCTAGCAGGGAGCAGCTGGCTATGCTGTGATAGCTTTTCCACAGCTAAGTTGCTGCCCAGCGGAGCTCATCCAAGCAGCAGTGACAGTTTCTTAGGCTAGGACGTCATAATTTGCATTTGCATGTATCTATTCACAATCAGTTCTCCATGGGGAGGATTCTGTGGCAGAGCAACCAAGTGCATATGGAGGAATAAACACAGTCCCACAGCTGCTCAGCTGAAGCAGTCTGTTTCAAGCCGTGCTTTATCTCCAGCTCCTGGAGTTGCCAACTGGCAGCCAGGCATCGTCAGGGATTAGTACAGAATTCCCTTGCAAGGGGCTGAATGTCTCATCTCCATTCTGCTGATTAGCACAGCACAGCTCAGACCAAAACCACAACTTTCAGCAGGGCTGAAACAGGCTGCACAGATCCTCCCTGGGGCTGAGTCAGCAGCTCTGCAGGGAAGAGCTGTCAGTGGTGGGCTGCAAGCTGGGGGTCTTGTCTCATTTCAGGAGGTTGCCACTGTTATGGAGAAGCTGTGAAGATGCCTTGATGCAGAGCCTTACAGAGACAGTGCTCAGTCAAGTACCAAATGCTCAGCACCCCTGAGCCCTCTTTCTAGATATGTCACTGACTCACCAGGTGGCTCCAAGCCTTCATTTAAAATGCTTCATGGCTGAGTTTTCTTCTTGGCACAGAGTGCTGCTCTGCTCAGACTTTAAGAGTTTAAGCAGATCTTGCTGACATTTGAAATGCTTTTCATTGTTGGTGAAAGGTGTTTTGGAAGGAAGAAAGAAAAAAATAATGTAATCTTTTCCGCAGTAGGGCAGGAAACTGAGGACTGAGCCCAAAGAGTGGTAGTGAATGGACTTAAATCCAGTTGGAGGCTGGTCACAAGTGGTGTTCCCCAGAGCATTTGGGGGAACAAAATGGATTTGGGCCAGTTCTGTTTAATATCTTTATCAATGATCAGGACAAGGGGATCAAGCACACCCTCAGTAAGTTTACAGAGGACACCAAGCTGGGCAGGAGTGTTAATCTGCTGGAGGGCAGAAGGCTCTGCAGAGGGATCTGGACAGCCTAGATCGATGGGCTGAGGCCAGGTGTGTGAGGTTCAGCAAGGGTCAGTGCTGGGTCCTGCACTGGGGTCAGACAACGCCATGCAATGCTACAGTTTTGGGGAAGAGCGGCTGGAAAGCTGCTCGGCAGAAAAGGACCTGGGGGTGTAAACTGACATCTGGCTGAGCATGAGCCAGCGTGTGCCCAGCTGGACAAGGCAGCCAGTGGCACTGTGGCTTGAATCACAAATAGTGTGGCCAGCAGGACTAGGGAGGTGATCATCCCCATGTACTTGGTGAAGTTCTAGGCCCCTCACTACAAGACAGACCTTGAGGTGCTGGAGACTGTCCAAAGAAGGGCAATGAAACTGATGAAGGGTCTGGAGAACAAGACCTATGAGGAACAGCTGAGGGAACTGGGGTTGTTTAAACTGGAGAAAAGGAGGCTCAGGGGAGAACTTATCGTTCTCTACAACTACCTGAAAGGAGGCTGTAGTGAGAGGGGTGTTGGTCTCTTCTCGCAAGTAAGAAGTGATAAGAGGAAATGTGCCAAGGTACATTTAAATTGGATATTACAAAAACTTTCTTCCCCTAAAAGTTTGTCAAGCACTGGAACAGGCTGCCCAGGGAAGCGGCTGAGTCACCATCCTTGGAGGTATTTAAAAGACGTGTAGATGTGGCACTTACTGACATGATTTAGTGGTGGACTTGGTAGTGTTGGGTTTAATGGTTGGACTCACTGATCTTAAAGGTCTTTTCCAACCAGAACGATTCTGTAATTCTGTAACACACCACACTGAGAAAGGAAAAGTGAGTTCTGAGAAGAGGCAGCTGGTGACCTCTGGAAGCAGCATGGCTTTTCCTTCAGTGATGGGAATGGCCACTTCATATAAGCTCTGTTTTTCCTTTGCAGAACAACCGCATGCTCCCCATACTCAGTCTTTGCTTCAGAAATTACTTATTCACTTCTAGATTTACTAGAAGGGCTAAAAAGTGGGTTTGGGTGACAATTGTTGAGGGTGAACGTGCTTGCTTACCACCTTGGGTTGTGCTGGGGTTTGGCTACACCTGCATGCCCTCTTCCCCATCCTTCTGGCCAAACGTTACATTCTGGCTATCTCGGGGCCTTTTCTTTTCCTCCTCCACTGGGATGGGGCAGCAAGCACCTGGCCCTACCTATATTTGCTTTACCCTCTTACATCTTCTGCTTCTTTTGGTCAGCTGGACAGACTCTACAACACTTCTTTTTGCAAGTTAACAACATGAAAGACATGAGGTCCTCCTCCAGTGACTGGAGTACGAACAGGACTGGCTCTAGCATTTGCAGTGTCAAGCTGTAATACTCAGTACAGTGTCTCTAAACCCAGCTTTCTTCCTCAGGAGACTGGATTTACTGGGGCTTTTGGTAGTTGATCCTGTCTGCTACCGTCCAGTGCCTTCACACTGTTTGTCCAAAGGGAATAAGTCACTTGAAAAATATAATTGATTTTCTTCCTGCAGAGTGTGTAAAATCAGCAATGAGCGTGAAAGGTATGTCTATTTCGTGTGGATTTGTGTGGCTTAGTATATGAGAGTTGCTTATATGTATTGAGATCCCAGTGAGAATCAGCAGAGGTAGGCAAAGTTACCACTGTTAATTTAGGAGGGCCAGGATTTACATGTTTGTTGTTTGGTTTGGGGTTTTTTTTTAATATGTCTAATTTCTTTAACTTTTCCCTCTTTCGGAAACATACCTGCTCTCTGAATTCCTGTGGGGACAGATAACTGAGAGGACTTGACTTACCAGCTGAAGTGTGATCAATTTATTTGTTTCAGCACCTTGCAACACTTGAGGGTGGCAGCCTACCACAAATGAATATCCACTTTTCACTTTCGTTAGAGGGATGAACCACTCTTACCAATGTGAATGGTGCTTGCTGCTCCTCTCCCACACTGCTCAGCACTGCATGAGGACTGCTGGTCTGTATTCTTTCAGTGTCTGGGCTGCTGTGAACAACCCAAATACTCAGACTCTGTAGTGCTTCACACATGTCCAAGAGAACTGTTTATTATGTTTACATAGAGCATGAGCAGTGTGGAAAACACTGGAAATATTGCATTAGTGGTCTGGCGTTTGGACAGCATTGGAAATGGCGATGCAGCTGCTCACATCGTGTCTGAGGTATGCAGTATGCCATGAGGAGCCAAAGCTTTGCGCATCCATTTGAGAAGTGCCCACCTCTGGCATATCCACTGCTTGCTCCTCTGGTGCCACAGTTATGCACTTAGCTGTCTGCTTTTCCTCCATTTCACTTGGAACTTGTAATTTTAGTACAAAAGCACAGGTTTTGAAACCAGTCCTGCTAATCCACGAGACTGCTCCCACTCCCTCTCCTCCCTCCTCCTCCCATCCCATCCCAACTCATCCCATCCCCCATGCTCCCACCAACACATACCTCCTTCCCCTCCCTTTCACCCCGGTCACACAGCAAATATCCTGATGCTGCAATTCCAAGCCATGTGTCCGCCCCAGCCTATGCGATCCAATGGTCTCTGACCAAGTCCCTTTGTTCAGAGGTTAATACAAAACACACAATAGGAAGAAAACAAAACAAAAGGAGCCAGACACAAGAGGGAGACACACTGCTGGGCTCTAGCTCTAGCCTCTGAGCCCTTCACCTAAGCTCCACAGCAGCTAGGCTCTCGGGCTACCTCCTTTCACACTCAAGGCTGCAGGTCCCAAGGTTTCTGAGGTGCATAGGAAAAGGAAGAAAGGAAGTAAACTACAAGCCTGTTTCTGTTTTAGGTTCTCCCCATCCATATCCCTCAACCCAATGGCTGCTGGAGGATATTCTTGACTCCGACAGGTCTTTTCCCGTCTTCCAGTGAGACACTGCCTGGGGACCAAGTTCACTGTAAGTCATTGTTTCCTCTCTGGAACATGGGCGATGGGTTTTGCAGTGAGGGGAGGGAGTGGAGGACGTTCTGGGGGGTGACAGGCTTTTGTCTCACAGCAGGTGGGGGGGACATGTCAGGGAAGGCGAGAGGAAAGAGCCAAAGGAAGTCGGTAAAGCTGGCCCTCTGCTTGGTATTTGTACTCAAGACTTCTTGGGGCAGCTTCAGTGTGCCAGTGCCAGCCTGTTGTCCAGTCACCTTTCGCAGCCCTGCTGAGAAAAACCACGTGGCATGGTGCTTCCGGCTGCTTCATCCTCTGGCTGGCTGCCCTCATGCCCGCTGGAGATCTCCGAGTCACAGTCAAGCGCCTCATAGATGGTAGGCAGTGTGGTCTGCTGGCTGAGGCGCTTGCGCAGGCCCACAAGCAATGGCTGTGGCATGGATGAGACATCCACATTGTTGCCAAGGTCAACCCAGGCTAGGCAAGGAAATTTGTTCATGTCCTTCATGGTATCAGTCAGCTCCTTCATGGTCGCCCGTGTCAGTCGGTTGCCATTGAGGGAAAGATGAGTGAGCTTGGGTAGTGCCCAGAGGAAGGGCAGCAGCAGGCGCACCATGTCATCATTCAGCTCGGTGAAGCTCAGGTCCACAGAGGTGAGGTGGTCCCCGTTGTTCTGCAGGTAGTAGGCCATGCGGTGGACATCCCGCATGGTCAGGGGGATCCCCGACAAATCCATGGAGTCCTGGCTCACTTTCTTCTGTAGGCTGGTCTTCAGGCTAATGGTGGAAAGGGGGAGAGACAGAGAGATCATTAAGGAGACCACTCTCATCCATCTCTCACCCAAGGGAGAGAGCACTTGGGACAGGGGAGAACTCATTAAGAACATGGGCTAGAAAGTTAAGCAAAGGGTTAATGGAGCTCATTGGAGAAACAGGTGCAAGGTTTGCACCATGCCTCAGGACGGACTGCCTCCTGGAGCTTTTCTGTATGTTCTCAACACTTACACATGAACTTTGCCAGAACTGGTGAAACACAGGATGCTGAAGTGTCTTCCACTAGCACATTTCAATGGGTTTGTCTGTATGCGCATGTACAGATGCTCATGCATAGGAAGCAGAAATAACCAAGGCAAGCAAACTTTTGAGGTGCAGTGGTTTGGACTGTGTGTGGGCTGTTTGTGCACCACCTCTCCAGGTGAATGCCAAGGTCTCTTGCAAATAGACTGTGCTGCAGGGCTACTGTAGAGGACAGCAGTGTTAAAAGGCTGAGAAATTGGTATTTTATCAGGAAAACAATATAAACAATATAAAATATAGGCAAACTGCACTCCAGGAGTGGATTTACTGCATGTCCCTTTAAAAGCCTTCCTAAACAGCACTTAGTCATTAAGCAGCACCAGTGGCTGCCTATTTGGGTCTCTGTGGTCAGCAAATCATCTGGGATCTGCTGCAGCTGTGAGGACATAGGGGTGCTAAAAGAAATCTAGAGAGAGTGGTTTAGCCGTTTCTTCTGTTGTCTGCCTGGCAAGTGGAGTGAGGATGAGCTAGGTAAGATGTGCACCAGGCAAAGGTGTGCATGGGGCTGTGTGTGCAAGGGGAGTGGGATGTGGAGTTTTATGATGGACTGTGGGATTGTAAGAGTGCTGTGGGAAGTGGAAGCTGTGGGGCCATAGGAGCTGGTGGGGATACGCTGCAGGAGAACCTAATGTCTTGGTGTAAATGATATTAGCTTTGTTGTCCTTTCAGGCAGATCCAGCTTTAAGGTTATGGGAACCTTAGTAGGACCCCCCACTAATCAGTGACACTAATCCTGTGCTCAGTGGGATCTGTAAGTGCCTTGTTGAGCTTGGGAGGAGTAGGGTGGGTTAAGAATTAACCACCAATTTGAAGGTCCCCACTCTTCCTATCTGGCTCTCCGTAGTGTCCTGCACACCCGTGACACAGCCAGTCTCTGAAAGCAATGGGTACATGGGGACATGCAATTTCCTCGGAGGAGGCTGCAGCACCGCAGGAGCTCCCGTGGCAGGTGAGAATGTCCCTACAAGCCCTAGTGTTGCCAGGCCCTTCTGTAGTTGTGAGAGGATGTGACACTGCTTCTACAGCTTTGCTTTACACATGCAGTTCATGGCGTCCTGGAAATCTGAGTTCTTAATAATTCCCTATGAGCATGTCACACAAGTGAATAAATGTGCCTCAGGGCAGGTAACAGCCCTTTGTGGACACATTCAATGCTGGCAAGCCTGTAGCTGTGCTTCCTTGTAGGAGTGTGAGGTGAAAGACATTGTGGCCTGTCCTGTGAATTCTCAGGCCTAAAAATACCTATCCTGGGTTCAGCAGCACTTTGTTCAGGCTGCCTCTGTATGACCTTATGCTTCTCATAGGAATCCACTGTGCAAGGCTCAGGCTGTATCTGCAAACTTGCGTTTGAGTTAATAAGCTTTAATTGTAGAGAGGTAGTAACAATGTGAAGTAACTTATATTCAGGCCTAAAGGTTTAAAAGAGCCTTATACATTACTTACTAAATGTTTACACTTTACATAACCCAGACTACTCCTCAGTGAATCACAGGTGGGACAAAGGGAGCAGTGCTTGTCTGTGCTGTACAGCAGAGACTGATATATTGGTGAGATATTAATCTGAAATCACACAAATTAGTTCTCCAAAGGGCCTCCATTTGAAGATGGTACTTGATATCTCTCCAGTATCAGGGCCTCAGAGACAGGATTGTGAAGAACATTGTTTGTTGCAGCAGTGCAGTTCTCTTAGCTGCTGCCATAACAGGAGTTGTGAACTGCGCATACTGCAGTCTGGAAGGCACTAGACTAGCCTCCCTGTTCCTGCTAAATCAAGGGATGCTTGATACAGCCTAAGCTGCCTTGGAGCTGTATTTTGTCAACTCTCCTGGTAAATAAATGTGTGCTTTTTTGGTATATTTTGTCACCAGGGACTAGCAGTGGTGTGGCACAATCTACCGCAAAAGAGGATTCAAACTGTATAAATTCTATCAGGGACTGGCCTCAGAGCTGGAGGTCTTCATTCTCCCCTAGAACAATGTTATCCCTTTAGCTGTTCTAGCTGTTTTATCTGGGTGCTTGATGTGGAGCACTTTTAGCAAAACCAAACATCAAATGCACAGTGGAGATGTGCATTCATACAGGTGAGATTAAGCGGAGAGAATTGAATCTTGATATAAGCCTGATTGCACAGGGGAAATAGTCCCCTCTATCCAGTAGGGGCCGGTGCAGGAGGTGGGATGGAAGCCTTCTCTTGCCTGTACTGGTTTAGAGTAAGACTTTGTTGGAGGACTGGGGGAATACGGGATAACAAGCATAGAGGCAACCCTGCAATGACTTCAGTGCCTGTTTTGTGCAAACGCAGCCTATGGCTCCTGGAATTTCTCTTCCTCAGTGCTGCCAACTAATGGCAGATCCTGGGTGTGGGGAGCACACAAAGGAGACATAAACGTAGGGCTCCTCCAGCCCCAAGCCTTGTCTGAGTCTGTGCAAAGCCTCATCTAACCTTCCTATTGCAAAGCTGCAAGGAAAAAGCCTTAGTGCTCCCACTTTGGTATGGGGATGGGAACCAGGCTGGAGTGGGGACCACTGGAGGGCATGTCTGAGCCAGCACCGCTCCCTCTGCCGGGCCTCAGCATTCAGGTGCTGGTTTTCCTGCTTTATGTGCAGCAGCAGCTTTCTTAACAGGGGACAAGTTTGAATGGCTCTTGGGGTCCCATTTTGAGTGACTTGGCTCTGAATGCAGACAGTGATACGTGAGGGGAAATGTCAGAAGGACAAAAGCGATGTGCTTGTCTGTCTCTGCCTATTAAGCCTCCTCTCCTGTTGACTGTTATACAGGCACTGCAGTAATAAGTCACGTACTGTGCTCTGACCAGAGTAGGTACCTCTTGCTGCTCTCTCCAGCAACAAGCCAATACCCCAAGGAGGCTTAAATCAAGCAGACAAATTATCTTCCCATAATTGATTCTCCAGACTGGACTGTTCCTGGCTGAATGTGCTTAAACCCTCCTGTCCTGTGCCAGAGCCTGCCCTCCCTCCTTTGCTGGCTCGTTTTTCTTTCCTTTCCTGTGCTTTTGCTGCTTCCTTTTGCCCTCATTGCTGTACCTGCCAGGGTGACTCTGGGCCTCCTGTCTCAGCACTGTGGGCTCCTTCTGTGTTTAAGTTATTCTCTTGCCTGTAAAAATGCCTCTTGTAGGGATGTGTCTGTAGAAGCCTCATCCTGCTGGACATAGCCCCTAATCCTGCAGCCAGGCCCTCAGCTCTCTGGTAAGTGCTGAAGCATGAGATCTGCTGCCCCATGCATGCTAGCTCTTCTCACCTCCTTGGTGGTTATGTGCAGCTCCAAGAGGTGCAGCTAAATACTGTCTCTAGGGCAGGGCACAGAATAGCTGCCCACTTGTTATCCTCTATTGTTTTAGAGGTAAATATATCTGCTGTCAGAAAAGGGACAGGGAGAAGTGGGTAGATGATTTACTCTGAATTATCTGTCAGTATCTTTTGGAGCTCTGTTAAGCTCTGTTTCTCAGGGGAGAAGGGAAGCGGGAGAGTGCACAATACACAGGACACGAGGCTCAGACACTTCTGCAGCAGCTGAGAAAATGCCAGGTTTACTTCCAGGGAAATGGATCATCTATTATCCCCTAACTTCTGCATGTGAAGTAGGCTTAAAGACTGCTTCAGCTGCAGAAGCTTTTTTCCTTTGTGTGGGATAAGGTAGCTATGAGTTGCCCAGGGAAGTTGTGAATGCTCCATCGCTGGCGGTGTTCAAGGCCAGGTTGGACATAGCCTTGGGTGGCATGGTTTAGTGGGAGGTGTCCCTGTCCATGGCAGGGGGTTGGAACTGGATGATCTTAAGGTCCTTTCCAACCCTAACTATTCTATGATTCTATGACATGGGTCTTGATGCCCAGGGGACTTGTGGACAGAGGACTGCAAAGCACTGGAGGCTGGGTGCCAGCAACTTAATGCTACCGCAACTGGTGCTGTGTGCAGATTTGTAATTGTGGGGATTTGCATCTAACAAGGATCTGGACCCTGGCTGCAGGGAAGCAGACTGTGTTGTATTATCTGCAGCAGGCTCAGAGAGGAAACAAGCCCCCTACTCCCTCAGATTCTGGAGAAATGGCTGCAAATGAGAAATTCTGTGAAACTTCAAGCAAGGATAATCAACACCCTGTCCCCTCCTGCCTGCCGGCAGCTAGATGAAGCATCCAGTGAGGGACAGTGTCTACTCACCCTCTTGCTTGCAACCCTGGTCTAGCACTGCTGAGGGATGAGAGTTCTTCTTGGTACATCTTGTTTCTCTTGTGAAACAAGTTTTTTCTTGTATTGTTCCCAACTCCCTCCTTGGGGTCTGGTCTTTCTCCCACTGACAGGCAGACAGCCTTCCTTTCACCCTTCCCTAGGTGCCAAGTCTACCCTTCAGCAGTCCCCAGGCTGCACCATGAGCCTGGCCATGTAAGATCCACCCAGGATCAGCCCAGAAACCAAGGGTTCTGGGGGACCTGCACGTGTCAGAATAAAACTTGCTCTCCTTCAGTTGGAAACATGGGCCAGGAAAGGGATGAAACAATATTGTGCCTCCATTGGCTATTGTCTGGGGTAAAAATCTTCTTCTCTCCACATCAGGATCAGTCATTGTTCCTTTCTCCTGGGAACTCAGCTAAAATAAGCAAATTCAGAGCTGTCTTGAGATGAAATAATGAGGAGACTTGAAATTAGTTGCTAGTCATTTGTTTCCAGGACCTGTCCTAAGGGACTTGACCCTTAGGCCCTCTTCCAAGTCCTTCTTTGAGTCCATGAAGCTGAGGACTCAGCACTTGTATTTGTTTATTAGCACTGAATCCCTTCAATGGCTTGCTCATCAGCTAAAGTCTTTGGTGGCTAAAGAGAAGGGGTGTAACAGCTCTTGACCATTGCTCTGGTGGGATTTGCCAAGAACTGCAGTGGCTGCTGCCTCTTTTTGGCTTTGTGGGATTTTAAGAGATTGTTCAGGCCGAGGATGTTCAGATTTGTGGAGTCCCAGCCTCATTTCCTTGTCTCCATGCTGTGGAGGGGTGCTAGGAGGAAATGTTGAGTCAGACTGGATTTCAGTAATGAGGGATGTCCAGAATTCCGTGCCTGTCTCTGGGGAATTACCAGCCCTCTCCTTCTCCTCTTATTTTTGATTTGCCTCCAAATGTAAAATTTTCTGTTGCCAGAGACTGCCATCACTGAGCATCTCCATCTTCATTAACAGGCACTGCCAGTACTGCCTAATTAGCCACGAGTCTGGTATCTCTTGGCTGCTGTTCCTTGCATAGAACCTAGTGACAGACATGTCTGGATGGCTTCTCTGCTTTGAGCAGTGATTCACGGGATGGATTCTGGGCTTTTTAATCACCGACTTAGCATAATCTGCTTGCTTTGCTTCTCTGTGGCACAGGGTGCTGCTGTGCACGGTTGGCTTTAGCTGCTTCTAGTGAGACATGAAAAAGGAAAGTGAAGTCTCAAAAGCATTGACCTAGACTAACCCAGCCTGAGCTGGTGAGGCTGGGCCCAGCACCTCTGCGAAGATGGAGGCAGTGCACATATAGGCCACTTCCATGAGTATTTCATGAGAAAGGACTTCCATAAGATGTCCCTCAGTCACATCTCCATCTTTGCCCCCAAGCTCTTTTGATCAACTGTGGGAAATCCCTCACTGTGGAGAGCAGGGAGTGCAAAGGTATCCTTTCTCCTACCACCCTCCCTCTGCAGTTGGGATGGAATATGGGTATGTGTCGGTGTTGATACAGCTGAACACCTCTCTTCCTCTTTGCTCTGCTGTCATCTTCACTCTGTCCTTGAAGGTGTGTTCAAGAGAGCTGTGAACCCTTGGCCTCCCTCCTGCTGCCATGTGATCCATCCAAGACCTCTGGTTGTTTCTCCTCATTATTTAGGTCTATCCTAGCAATGCAGCAAATATTGCTGCCTCCTCACTGTAAGTGTCCTATATTAGCCTATGTCTTTGTCAGATCTTCAACTGTGTAAGAGTCATGAAGGCACAAGGTCTCTGCTGATTCCTTTTAACTATCATCTGCTTCACTCATTGTCTCTCTTTCTATCAGTGTCCTGCAGCTTCTGTTTGCCAGCCTTGGACTTTCTATTCTGATCTGTGACAGGGCAGTGTCAAGCTGCTGGATGACCCTTTCTACCATCTCCAACAGCCTCTGCAGATGTACCTGCCTCTCGATGACGCTGAGAACCCTGATCACGCTTATTGTTTGGGATTGCACTGTAAGATGAGGGGACAGTTCATGCCTTTCCACAACTTATTCACCAGCTCATCTCTGTCCGGGTAACATCTCTGTGAGCAGCAGTTTCTTGAAAACATTGTGTGGGGTAGTTCCTCTACTCCCATATGACTATTACCATGTGGTTTTAGTTTACTGACTGGTATTCTCTAACTTGGCTTCCTATCTCTAAAGCAGGAATGATGGGCCCTGTTTACCCTGTTGCATAAGGGTGACATAAAGCTGTAGTTAATATTCATCTCATGCCATGTAAAGGCTGGGATTTAATCTGCCAGAGCTGTTATCCGCAGCCCTGAGTGATGTTTTCAAGAAAAAAAGATCCAAAGCCATTTAAAGCTGTTTCCTTGCAGTCTTGTAGACACAAGTGTTTTCATTACATTCTAAAAGTGCATCTAATGCCACAATGTCTGCACAATGTGCATTAATAATTGAGAAATGGAGCAATGAGCCCAGAAGGGATACTCAGTTCTCCACCCAGCTTTGGATTAACCAAGATGAAATTCACTCAGATGAGCAAAGCAAAATTGTGGTGAGACTTGTGAAACAGAAAGCCCAGATGCATGCAGTTTGGGAGTTACTAACTCCATACACACAACTACCTTTGCTTTTCCAGAGCCAGTCACTGTGTGGAAAATCTGTTGGTGTTTTGGTTGTTTTCTTGTGCCAGGAACATCCTGATTGTAAAGATCATCTTGTGTTTACTGTGTATTCAGGTTTGATCCTTGCACTTAAGAAAGGAAGTAGTTACACTGAATTAGCCAGCTGTGGGGATGAAGCAAGTGGGAGATCCATTAAGGTTGCCTGACATGACTTTTGCCAAGACAGCTTAGTTGTAATCCACAGCTTGGTTGCAGTGCTAGGCTGTGATCCAGCTCTCCAAGAAAATACTGTCTTCACTTGATACCCTTCTCTCTCTCCAGTCTGAATTGCAGTCCAGTGTATCTTGCCCTCGGAAAGTAATACACCCTCTGGCTCCAGCCCTGTTCTGGAAGCAGATGGAGGCACTTGCACAAACACATACAGTTTTCCTTAATTTAGCTTTGCAGAAGGTCTCAACTTCTGAAAACAGAATTAATAATATAAAACAAATCCTGCATCTGTCATAATTCCCCCGAAGTGGTGTTGGTAGCCTAAAAAGCTCATGTGTGTAGAGCAGCATTTCTTCATCCATTACTCTTTACACTATAAATGTCCATTTAATAAGGAAGTGAAGCTGGATTTATACAATGCTCTAGGATGAATTCTGCTCAGTACGTGTGAGTGATCTATGCAACTGTAAAATGGTGCTAATACTGAATTCCCAGAAGGATATAAGGGAGTGAAAATTGTGCAGCAAAGTCGTGCTGGTCCCTGCTGTGAAATCTTATCCTCCAGCTTCTCTGTTTTTAATTTTAAATCCCCCAAGACCTCACCTTCTCTGTTTGGTTAGGCAGCCAACCCAATAAGGTCAGCTGCAAGTGAGATGTGGCTGTTGGCTGGAAGCTGCAGACCCGAGACAGGATTTTGCAGGAAAGGAGAATTAAACCCTTGCTTTCAGTGTGGCAAGCTTTCTGAGTACCATCTGGGCAGCTGAAATAATCTCTTTGGGTGACTGCACAGCTGGGACACTGCTAACCCTTCACTGTACAAGGCAGACAGCCACTGCTAAGAACCCAGAGGCACAGATACAGAGAGCAAACTGCCTCCCAGCATCACCTTTGACAGTTTAATCAGGCAGAGAAAACAGACACAGCCTGGGCTGGATCTCTTCTACTGCTGCAGAGTTCACTGTGCTGCCATAAGCTTTCTACTTCTTTGTTTCTGTATGGATTCTGCTTCTGGCCTGTATATCATAACAGTATGTTATGTTGATGTACCTTATTTTTTCTGCTTTATTAGTACATGTGTGGCTCAGTTTTCTACTTGCTGAATGCTTTGGGTCCCATTGGGAAGAGATGGGAATGTAACTACAGTTAGTTTGCTTCTGACCTGCTGGTTTGCTATTTGGCAGTGGAGAGGAACACCTGATGTATGATCTGGTCCCAGTATTGCATGTCCTTCTCATCTCCCATACCACATCTCCATAAGAGCCCAAACGTAATAAGAACGTGGCAGATGCTGGAAGTTCTCTTGTTAATTACCTCCTAGACCCATCTAACATGCTGCCAGAAAGCAGAAATCACATTTCAGAAGAGAACAAGGGGGTCCTCCATCAGCTCAGTGAAAGCCAGAAGCCAAAGCCCAGGGGACCGCAAAAGCAAGAGGAAAATAAATTCAGTTCCTCTGTGTGGTCTCCACGCACTGATTCCTCCCTGTTGCCCCAAATGCCCACTGGATTTTAGAAATGCCTTCAAAGTATTACTGCTACACCCATACTTTCTACAGGACCTTGATAGCAGGAAGGGTGCAAGCCAAGGACATGGGCTTCAGAGACAGACACTGTAGTAAAATATTCCCATGAGCAGACAGAGGGAAGCAGAGAATTCGGATCAGGTGAAAACAGCCCATCTGGACAAAGCCAGGTGCTTGCATCTCCAACCAAAGCAGCTATTTCTTGCCTTCCTGCTACTGACAACATCCATTTTCTTGCAGCAGCCTTGGGTATCAGCTCTGCAGGAACTTTGCTGCAGGCCACTTACTCTCCAGTCTTAAAAGTAAAGCTCTGCTGTTTAATATTTAAGCACAATTATTTTGTGCTTTATGTAACGCTCTGCAGCTGGGCCTGACTGCCAGGCAGGGCTGCCTACTTTAGACCTGTATTTCCCTCCATCGCATATTGTCTTGCTGCCCTTTCTCTGCTTATACTCACAGATGCTCTGTTTCTGGCCAATGCCCTGTACCTTCTGGCTTGACCCCTCTGTGTGGGATTTGGGTTCACGGGGCCGCAGACCTCCGCTCTGTGTTGTAAGTGATGAGTTTGCAGCAGGCAGTCCTCTGCTCTCCCTGGACTGTGCAACTGGGGAACATCTCCAGTTTGACTCTCCAGCCCAGAGTCCAACTGGAAGAGAGGTTTGTTCTGCAAACAGGAGTACAGAGGCAGAGGGCTGAGTTAGTAGCAGCAGGGAGGGATTTTTCACTTCGAAAAACAGAATGGGGCTGAGTTTCAGCACGGAATTGAGACAGCCACCCTCTACAGAGTTCTGCATATTTTCAGCACTTCTTATCTTTAAGTCTCTCTATCTTGAACAGGGATGGGGATGAGGTCTGATCTGCTCTCTATATCCTGCATCTCTAGTGCTCTGCAGAATCCCATAGGGAAAATGTCATCTAACTGAGTGGATCTGGAAAAGGACTTGCTCATCTCGTCCCTCGGTCTTGTTCTGTGCTGTGGTTCCCACCTGCAAACCAGCATAAACAGTCCTGCCCTGTGGAGTGCTGGGACTGAGAGCATTGAGACTCGCAGTGGTAAAATGGGGCTACAGGTATGAAAGGCAGATAGCCTGGAAATCATGATATTAGGGATTTTATTCCTTAAGAGGCACTGGGGATCTGCCTCTGAGTCGGAATGAAAGGTATGATGGAAATGGCAATTCCATGGGGGATTTTAAGTTGCTGGTACACGCATCAAAGACTGACAGTCTCAGAAAAGCCCAAGGCCATTCTCAGAGTGATGCCAATTTTGCACTTCTTTTTATCCAATCCTGCATTTATTCCTAAGAATCTAATGGGACTGACATGAGCTCTTTTCTTAGTTATTTGTCTGTCTTTTCTTCAGCAGTGGTGATCTGTGTCACAGGAACAGGCTTTGCTTGAAGAAAATTAGGAAAGAAGTGGTGGATTTAAAAGAAGTAGGGATTGCTCTTTATCTGCTTAGAAAAATCCATCAAGTTTCAAGGAGAGAAGTGTGGGTGTCTGATATGTTTGTAGTAGTGGAAAGCAGCTGCCATCCAGTAGTTGTCAGTGTCTGTTGTACTTTGAGTTAGGTTCCTTGTACTTGAGGTTCTACACCATCTCAGGTCCTTCTAGTGCTGGCAGAGAAACGGGAGGTAAGTAAAGATGGTCACCTCTCTGCCAATCACCTCACAGTGGTTCCTGCTGTGTAGGGTGATCAGACTGTGGTAGTGCATTTTAATGGGAGACCTTCCCTACAGGCTGGAAAGTTTTACTGGGATAAACAAGGACAAAGTGGGATGCAGAGCTGGGGGCCAAAAGCCCTGCAAGCCCTGCCAGGAGAGTTGTCTGCACTTTGCAATCAGATTTTGATGCACTTGGGAGAGGTTGAGGAACTGTAAGACTATACAAAAAGGAGTAAATAGCAAGCCAGGTCAAGGAGAGGGGTGTTGGTACTGTCCCTGTGCTGCTTGCCTGAGGCTTTCTAAGAAACTGAGCAGTGTTTTCAGTCCTACCTTTCTCTGAGAAGGCCAGTGGCAGACTGGGATGGTGCTGGGCTTCGGCACCATTTTTCCTGGTAGATCCCCTTCCATGCCCATCTACAGTATCCCTGCCATGCTGCTTACCACACTTGGGACTTCCTCCGGGGCATGCCGTGCCGGTGCCATTTCGAGTGGGGGGTTAGGTGGTAAATCAGCTGCCTGCAGATCCTGTCTGAGGATTTCCAGGGGTCATATTCCTGAAAGCAAAGGGACAGCTTAGACTCTGTGGGCACCACAGCAGAAGAGGAGGCCAGGGGGAAAATAGAGGAAGATGGGAAAGGAGCAGAGGTGGTAGTGGAGCAGGTGCATAAGGGAGGAGATGAAGAGAAAGAGAGGATGAAAGAGGAGTGGTGAGAAGGCCTGACGTGCCTCTGCTACATGCCAACTCCTCCTGAGGTGGAGGAGGAGGAGCAGCAGGAGCTGTGTACTGCCAGGAAGGACCGCAGCCCATCCAAATATGTTCTTGCCCGAAGTGGGGCTATGCTTTCACAGCCTACCCAGGAGCAAGTGAAGCTCAGAAGAGGGGTTATTTTCTAGAGCTGTGGCAGGGAGTCTGGCTCTAGGCCAGGCAACACCCAGGAGGGCAGAGGTGGCTGGCAGTGTGAGGGGCTCTGTGCGGGAACCCCCTATACCCTTTTCTTCAGAAGACCTCCACTGCTGTTGAAAGCCTAGTGCAGGGACAGCATGGGTGTCTCAGCTCCTCACTGCTCACCCTCAGCAGCACTTGTCCCCCAGCTGTGCAGACAAGCTGCCAACAATGTGGTACAGGACTCTGCTAAATTTCCCTTAATGACCTTGTTGCCATGCTTCCCAGAGTTTCACTACAAACTGTCTTTGGACTCACTTATTCCCTGATATGGGAAGCTTAGCAATCAGCACCTTGCTCTGTTCCTGAGGTGTTGCTTGCTGGGAGAGATGTGCCCTGGAGTATCCCTGCTCCGCCTGCAGCAGCACCCTGACTTTGTTCCCTCCCGTGTTCCAGCTGGGAGATAGCAGGACAAGGGATCAGTGAGTACCCCATACTCCATCTTACATCCTTGTGTCCTTTCTGCTCCTGGAGGTTTGAGTTTGGGCACTTCCTAATGCCAGCAGTTTTCTCCAACCCCTGCAGTAGTAACCCATCAGAAAAAGATGGCACCAAGATGATTGATACCTTGCTGAGTTTATTTTTGCATATATTCTCTATTGCCATGACTTTGAGCAGCACCTCTATTCCTCTGGTGAAGCAGAATGGCAAATGGCAGCTGCTGAAGGCTGGGATTTCTGTCCTCTATCATATTTTCCAAATGCTGGCAGACACCTGCATTCCCATTCCTCAGCCCTCCAGCTGTTGTGCAACATGTGCATTTAGGGATTTGGTAGGTAAACACATAGTAAAGCTGTAGGGAATATGCTAATTCATTCTTTATGGCAAGTGGTTACAGTGCTGTGCTGTGGGCCAGCAGCTGCATGGTGGCTTTCCTCAGTAGTCAATCAGCTCAACTCTCCAGGGATGTGCTGCCAGCATGTGGCTGTTGTGCTGTGCCAAGTGGAGAGGGATCCCAGCCTAAGTGCTCAGCTGAGCACTCCCTCATCCCTGTCACAGGTCCCCTAGGAACCCCACAAGGACTGGCCTATGCCCTTGGGTTAGGTGCCTTGTCTGAGGCTACTACAATGCTGGCAAGGCTGCAAGTGGCACCCTGCTGTCACCAAAACAGCAAACCTTTCCAAGTAGGTGCGCGTGCACTGCAGGCTTCAGCGCAGAAGCTGGCACAATGCTCTGCAAGCATTTGTTGGCTCACAACTGAGAATTACCCTCCTGTTCTTTCCCATGTCCTCACTGATTTAATTTCCACTGACAGACTGGGAATTGCACTCAGCCTGCTTGCCTGTAATGCATTTACACCCACCAGATGCTCAGCCACGGTCAGAGAGGGGACATGGACTGCTGGTGTTTGTGCTGGTGCTGTAGGGTACTTACTGAGTGTCTCCAGCCCTCCTGTTGGTTTTGAGGGTCAGCTCAGGTACTCAACATTGTCCTTAAGATTGGGGAAAGTCTTATCTATATAATGGTACATGTGGCACATAATACATGGAAAATAGAGGAGAAGTATATGCAGGTAGGTAACAATCGTAGTGTGTTATTTGCTAGGTACCTGTGTAAGGTCATGTCCCCTCATGCTGCCCCCCCTGAAGGGCTCTGCACAGTGTGAGGTTGGAGATGGTCTGGTACAACAGCTGGAGGTGAGGTCAAGTGAGGTATGGTGAAGAGGTGCTGCTGCAACCCACCCCCTTCCTTTTTAGATGCTTATAAAATTTGCACTAAAACTTCACTTTAAAAGATCTTATTCAGGCTGCATTGCAGCCCAATTATGAGGACTGAACTTGGTGTAAATGTACTTTGTCTATTGACACCGGACAGGTTAATTGTTATGAGAGCCTCAGGGGATGACAGAACAAGGTTAGAAATGCCGGTAATCTACAGCAAGCATTCAATGTATTCCCTAGGGCCCTGCTGTTTGCTCTGAGCTTTGTGTAAGTAATATCTCTCTTTGAATAAAGAAATTTACTCTATTGCTCTCCTTATAAAGCAAACATGACACTTGCCAAGCCTGATGAGTAAATGGGTGTATTGCAAATCCCAGTGTTTGTGGTGGCAGAGTAACAAAAGCTACTGGTGTTACAAAACAAGACTGATAATGAAAAGATACTGGTGTTGCAGTGGAACTGTGTACCCGTGATGTTTGTCTACACCCAGCCTTGCCTCTGTTCTCCTCAGTCTCTGAAGGAACGTGCCAAAGCAGTGCAGGGATACTGTGCACTAATATGTTTGCTTCTTGGACCCTGAGTTGTAATGTACTCCTACAGCACTGCTCTTAGGGATCTGGAAAGTTATAGTGGGGATGTAATGCTGGGTGAGGGCAGTTACATATAGCAAAGGGCTGGGCAAGAGAGAGGCTGCTCTCCTGCAGAGGCACCAGTCTGGGCAGAGGTGCACAGAGATCTCTGTTCCCCTCTGCAGCTCCATAAACCCCCCAATAAGTTAGCTGCTTGGAACCCCTGGGGTGTCCCAGTCAATATGGCACCACTATCCACCCCATATATTTTTATCTGGCCTGTACCCTGTCATCAAGTTTACTATTGGCACAAAAATAGTGATTTCTGTGCACATAACCACCCTCTCCTTCAGTTGCATTCATGTTCTGAGGTAGTTTTAACTAATTTCTACAGAAACATGCACCACAATCTATGCTCTATCTATATGTAATCTATATGCTGCCACTCCAAGGGCATACATTGGCTGGTTCTGAAAGACTGCAGAGCACCACCCATCACCCACCACTGCATTAGTGCTCTCTTTGCATCAGTGTTATGTTGCAAAGTATTCATTGGGCTGGGGGAAGGGTTCACCTTTTTGGGACATTGCAGATCTCTAGCGAGGCTCATCAGCAAATCATGGGAGATGGGATCCACCAAGTTGAGGAAAGTTGCATTTTTGTAGAGCACTTCATTGAGAAATGTTCCTTCCAGTCCTAGATCCTACAGGAAAAACAGTCAGTCAGATACATGGGCTTCCTTGAAGCCATAATCATGAGGTGTTTTGAAACCAGAAAGTAAATGTGATGAGGTGCCAGCTGGTTGTTCAATGCAGGAAACTATCCAACAAAGGTGAAGCAGCTGTGTCTGATTCAGCATTACTGTGATGGGGGATGTAGACAGCCGAAGAGCTGAATGAGATGCAGTGTTAAATTCAGCTAGTCAGCCTATGGATTGAGCACCTTGTTTCCACTTACCATAGGAAGGTGAGAGTGGTATCATTCCCAGGCTGGCTGGAGCCCAGACAAAATTAGCTCCAGAGAAGCTCACAGCTTTGTCAGCCTCTATGTGTGAATCTGCTGAAGAAGCTATACAGGAAGGCTAGCTCTAAACCTGCCTCTCCGATCTCAGCTTTCCAGGAAGAATCAAAGCTTTCTCACGTATTTAGGTGTTGCCATACGCCCTGGTGGCGGCTGGCAGAGCAGAAGTCCTGCCCATCAATATGAGTTCAGCTGTGCTTTGAATTTCTCACTAAGTGCTAACACTGCCAGTATTGCCTTTTGGGTGTAATGGTAAATTTATAGGTAGCTCTACCCTGACAGTCATGGGGAGTCCTCTTCCTGTCTTCCACAGCGTGAGCTGGGGGAATATCTGTAGTCCATGCAACTTACCTGCATGGACTTTGAGTATGGGGCACCTTTGGACATGCTGGAAGAAACCTCAGCATCCTTGGGAGCAAAAAAGCCTCTGAGGGGTATCAGATGGGTGATACTGCAAAGAACTAAGCTGTTTCTTGCTAAGAGGAAAGCTAAGATCTAATATATGGCACAGTTACTTCCAATCAGGAGGTACCACAGGGCTGTGAAAATAAAAAAGGGCATCCAGTAAAGAGAGACCACACACTCACATTGAAAATACCTCAAGGACAGAAAAAGAATAACCCAGGAATAGGAATGAAGAACAAAGGAGCTCCCTAGTAGGGACAGTGCTGAGTTTGATTCAGTTGACAAGGAAGGCTCAGCTGAGGAATGAAACAAGTCCTATGCACATTCTGTATGCTGCTGCCAGGAGAAATGAATAAGCAAATGGGTGCCCCATATGTTCGCGCTGCTCCACAGAATGTGTGCACCACCAGTGGAAGGTGCACTGAGAGCTCAGAGAAAAAAAAGGAAGAAGAGAGGCAGAAAAAAAATAGCTGGGTGTACACACATCCATGAGCAGCAGGGGCAGAGCTGTAGCTAGCAGAGTTGTGGGATCTTAACCCTAAGCAGCAAGTGTTGTATCTACTCTCTCCTGCCTGGATTGAGCAGAGAGCACAATACTGGAGAGACCCTGGCTACAGATCTATTGGAGAAAGGGATAATAAATCAAATGCTTTACAGCACCGTTACTGTGTGTACACAGATGACACCCATAAGCAAGCAAGGAACCCAAGCAGTGGATCAGTCCCGAAAGACAGCCAGCCAGACACAGCTGGATGTGGGCCAGAAGCATACCAAGGCACCATGCCAATGTCTCCCTTAACCATAAGGCTTCAGGGAAATGGAGCCTCCTACACCAAGTGTAATATGCGCAGATGAAGAAAGCTGCCGAGTGGATGGCATGGCTGGGCATGCAGCAGTGGATGTCAGAGCAGTAATTAAACTCCCCCAGTTGGAGCTATACTATTAAGATGAATCTGCATTCCCATTATAAATCCTGCCTGCAAGGGCTTTATAAGTAATATAGCTGTAAATATTCACTTCATGTTGATAGTCTACAAATTCTTAGCCCAGGGACATTTTCTGGTTCATTTTACTTCCTTCCCTCCCTCCCTCTCTATCATTTCTTGGAAAATTTTATACCACATAAAGGATGGCTGCAGGCAGCAGAATATTGTAAGTCTTGCCAGATCAGTTTGCTTAGTACTGTTATCTTAAAAATTATATTTGGCAATTGTCTGGGTGCAGGGAAATCAGATTGTACCAGACTTTGTACTGGTGTCAATCCATTGTCTCCCCTGGCTTCAGCTGAGTGATGTCCATTTAGACCAGCAGAAATCTGGGCTGCCTTTTGCAAGTGGTATTTCTGAGACTGGTAAGGTGATGTGCAGTGAGGTTGTCCAAGTGTTCCTGTACACGGCAAGTGTACCTGAGTGTACACCTGGGGTTTGAGGTTATTCTCAGTGCAGTCTTCTAAAATGGTGTGACCTTGCATCTCTGTTAGTGGATCTGCTTCTGCCTGGCTTGCTTTACTTTATTCCTCCCTCCCCACACCCTAGAGTGTGTGGGGAGCCCTTTGGGGTCTGCAGACACAGGTCAAAACCCACTAGCAGATACAATTATACCCTGCAGAGTACACCCGCAGGGCTGGACAAGGTCTCTCTCTGCTGGGAGCAGCAGACTGCCTGCAGCAGGAGGCACACACCAGTGGCCTGTGAGCTCTGGTCTGGCTGAGCGTGTCTGCTCACCTGAAGAGGCTATGATTCTGGTCTCACCATTGCTCTGCCTTCTCTTGGGTGTTTGTACCCTGCCCAAGGCACAGTGATGAGGTATGGTGTTAAATATCACTGTCCACTAAACAAGGTGTCTCTTTCTTTTTACAGGTTACAAACAGACCCTTACCTGGGACACATTAATCCGTGACTCCTTAGAGCATCTTACTGCCAAGGTAAGGTGCCTGTGTAAGGAAGGACATGCTGGGGACCAAGCTAAGGGCTGAATTTAGTTGGGGAATGAAGTAAATTTGTAAATGGGAAAAAAGGCTGATCACAGTACTCTTGAAGCTGATGCTGGACATGTGAAGAGGACTGGTTCTGATTACATGGCCCCAGACTGGCTGACAGTTGTTTTTAGTTGTTGAAGGTTGTGGTATGTACTAGTGGTATAGCCTCGTGCCTCTGAAATATCTGAGCACACAATGAACCGGAGGCTTTGGGGTGGTGTTGGATGGATTCCCATCTCACTGTTGTGACTACAGGATGCATGTCTCACTGCTCTGTCGTGAGCAGATGAACAGAGGGTCACTGTTTCGACATGGACAGGCAGAGATGGGGACCAGGAATAACAAGAGGAACTGGAAAGGCAGTGGACAAAATCTGATATTCAGGACATGATGATTCTCAGTGCAGATGTGCAGAAGCTGAGTGTTTAACTGGTCCTGAAAGGAGGGCTTAGAAATGACCCTCCATGCCAGATGGCCCTGTGACTTAGCATTCAAAGCCTGGCTGTTCAGATCCAGTTGGATCTTCTGGAGACCTCCAAGGCCTGTGGAGGATTAGAGTGCTTCAGTCTCAAGGAGAGGTGCTGAGCACTCTAGAAAATAACATTCTGTAGTTCTGGACTTAGGCATACACTACGAAAGTCTGTTCATGTTACATTGCTGCACTCATGAAGTGAGTGGTTGTCTCTCTCTTCAGAAGCTTCTTGTAATAGTACCTCTCCAAACTGCCTTTGAAATGTTATTCCACCTTTTTCTGCCACACTGGTGCAGGCTTTCTGCTGAGGGTTTATCTGTCTACATGTGTGACAAGAACAGTGTTTGTTGAGCTGGTGACAATCCTCATGTGAATGCTAAGGCAGTGAGCAGGAAAAGTAGAGATGTAGGTTTTGGTCCTGTAAGTTCTTACTAAGTGTGCAACTTGCTGGGAACACAGGGCATTGACCACCATTGTTGGATTTGTTGCAAAGCCCAGGATGTTCAGAGCAGAGGGCTGCTAATGCAGCTCCCTGCAGCTGGTAATATAGCTGCAAGCATCCCAGCAAGCCAGTCCTGCTCCAGCGTACTCCCCAAGTAACCCAAAGATTACTTGCCACTACAGCAAGAAACTCGGTATGTTCCCAAGATTATGTAGGTCGTTATCTAACAAAGATGAAAGCTAAGAACTGGTGGTGGTTTATGTCCAAATCAGAGGGAGGATTCATCCCTGTGCTACTGACTGCAGAGTTGCCTGCAGTTGGGGGAGCTGAGTTTGCCTGAAAAGTGGTGGTAGCACTGAGCGATGGAGTAGATGGCTCTGTTCCAGCAGCAAGGCTCTGTCCTCAGCATCAGTTTGGCACCACACTGTCTACACACTGGCTTTTCTGTTCCTGAATAGTAGCAGGCAGAAAAAAAGCTTCCACTGATACACTGACCCCTTTACCTCTCCTCTCCCTAACCCTAACCCTTCCTCTCCGAACCCATTTTGGGTTCTCCCAAACACCAGATCTTGGCCAGCCAGGCTGGATGGACATAATGGGATGTGGTGGCAGCCGGATGGCATTGGCTTTTCTCTGGGGGACATCAATCCTCAGTGCGCCCAGCGGCTTGCATTGAGGGGTGTGGATGGGCACAGCTGAGGCTTGGACCCCCCCCTTTTCCTGCGAGCAGCCTAATCCTCCAGCCCCTCCGCCTGGGCAGGGAGCCGGGCCGGTGGCCGGGAGCCCGGGCGGGTGTCGTCTCCTGCAGCCGCTTTTGCCTGCTGCGGCGGGCACCGAGCGAGGCAGCTCCCACACCGCCGGGGAGCCGAGCGGAGAAAGGCAGCACAAAGAGCCCGCCCCGCTCCGCCGAGGGGAGCTGCAAACCCCACACTGCCGAGGAGGGGAGCTTGTAAACCCCGGCTCCCCGCCCATGCTGCAGACCCCAGCCCGGCCGGCACCGCCCGCTCCGCGCACAGCCCTTTGTTGCCCGCCCTGCCCCGAAGGTGGCGGCCGGGGCCCCTCATCGCTCTCAGCATTTACCTTGCGAAGCAGCCTGAGGATGTGCACGGCGTGCTCCCGCTTGTGCTCCCGGATGGTGGCCTGGATCTCCCGCAGCCACCCTACCCGCCGCACGTAGGGCGCCGGCGAGGCTTTCCGCAGCATCCCGGGCAGCTTCTGCGGATGGCGGAGCAGGGAGGAGAGGTGGAAGTCGCCCCGGCCGCCCTCCAGCCTGCCGGCGCAGGGCTCCTCGGTGCTCTCCTCTTCCAGGCTGCTCTGCCGGCTTAGGCGGGAGCCCATGGCTGAGCTCCGACCGCGGTGCCGTCGTGCTTCGAGCCAGGCGGGTACGGGGCAGTGGGCCGGGGGAGGCGCCGGGGGAGGCGGGGGTCTGGGCGGCTCCGCCCCGGCTCCCCGTGCTCCCCGCTGGTGGTTCCCGATGCTCCCGGAGGAGCAACGCCCCAAGGGGTATTTTATTTGCTCGGGTCCCAGCCCCAGCACTCGCCTCCCCAGCGGCTGGGCAGCCCTCACTGCCTCTTCTCCCGAAGGCGCCTCCTGTGCCGGGAAATGCTCCTTGGAAAAGACAAGGAGAGAAGCGGATGCTGCCGGGAGCGCCCCTCGCATCCAGGCATTTTGGGGAGGGCTTTTTTTTTTTGGTGGTTTTTTTTTTTTTTTGGTAGTTGTTTTTTTTTTCCCCTAGGCAAACTCTTTGAACGCTGCAAAAGGCTGTCAAGATTAATAGTGGTTCAAAACACGCCATCTGTCTGGGACTTCTTCTGTGGGCTGTGTTTTCTATTGGTCTGCTGTTGAACCCGGAGGAGGTGTTTTTAAGAATCTAGAAAGTGGCAGGAATTTTGCCCACCACCCCTAGTCTCCAACTGATAGTATGATGCTGGCACCATTCCTTACCTGCTGTGGGTAGAAGTGTTTTCCTCTTATTCATTTCTCCCTCCTCCACCAGTGCACAGCAAGTTTAAAATCACTGACGTGAGACAGGATGGTAAAAAACAACGCTCGAATTCCACCTCAAACCACTAAGGTTTTGCAGGCAACTGAGTCATGGTGGCTCAGTCTGACCTGCTCTGGAGCTGGAGCCATAGGCTCACTTCTGTTCAGGACTATGACCACACTGAGCCTGGGTGCCCATGATGGACCATAGGTCCTGCACACAGAGGAGTGTGTGATAGCTGTAATGTGAGGGCACACAGCTATAGGAACAATCTGAGGTTCTCACTGCCTTGTGCATCCATTAGAAAAGTATCATCTGACGCATATGCAGGAGAATGTGTTCTTGTGGTCATTGGGTCTCCACTTTGGGGGAATGGGGGTGACTATGGCTCTTTGCTGTACAGAGTCAACAAGGTTCATTTTCTTTCTCAGCATTCCTCAGCCGTGAATGGAGCTGGAGATGTGTGTGTGTTCTGCATCATTGCAGCCTCTTTCAAATACACTACAGGTTACCTCAGTCTGGCTTGAAGAGACAGGGACAAAATGGGGCTGGACTCTACAGCAGCCTGACCAATGCATCAGTTTTGTCATAGCCTTTACACAGGTCTCTAATCATGACAGGTCAAATCCTGACAGCCCTTCTTAGTGTTTTACTCAGTGTTTGATCAGACCTGCTCTAAGTACCTGCAAGAGAGAAATTAGCATGACAGATCCTGAGATATCACTGAGCCTGACTCAGGCTTATTCCATTTGGAGGGAGTAGGTGCTGAGTAAGGATTTAAGGATCTGGTTGGAGAGCTTTGAGAGAGGCTGGGTCAGGAGAATATCACTTGTTTGGGGTGCAGCATTATGGCTGCAGGAGCGTCACTGGGAGCAAAAGGAAGGATAATAGCTGGCTGGAGCGATGGGTAAAGTTGTCAGCAGAGGAAACTAGACAGGCTGCCTTAGATTTGTGCTTCTGCCGGCTCTGTTCTGCAAGCGCTGCTGAAAGGAGAAGTGGCAATGGCAGGGTTTGTAACCAAAGGGTCAGTTTAATAGCTGAATGGCTTTGTATGGCTGAATTGTCTCATACCTTATCTCCAAGAGTCAGGAGAAGGAAATATAATCTGCAGTTTACATGTAGGCAAGGATGAGCTCATGTGCATTGTTCCAAGGCAGTGGGAGAGCCAAGGCAAGCAAGTGCCTCAGAGGATGGCACTGATACCATAGAATCATAGAATAGTTAGGGTTGGAAAGGACCTCAAGATCATCTAGTACCAGGACACCTTCTACTTCCAAGTGAGTGCCACTTTGAAATATTCCGCCACAGATCAAATCCTCTTAACAAACAAGCAATTGCAGGAGCAGTTCAGCTCTCTCTGGTCTGTGTGTTTTAAAACTGGAGATGCTACAATAGCATGAATAATAGGAGGTAACGAGAAACACGCCAGTGCTTGAGTTTACTGAGGGAAAATGGTTGGATGGCAGCTCTTTGTAGACTAAGAAGTGATTCTGCCCTATCTATGTGAAGGGTGTGTTCCCATCTTCGCTTTCCTCTTTGCTGTGGTTGCATTACAGTGAGATAGATCAGCTCACAAGCTTGTTGGGTAGGACAGAGTGGGGACTGCAGGGTCTCTCACAGTCACCACAAGCTAGGGTTTTGAGGCCCCACCTCATCCCAGTGGATATATTAGCACTTCTCAGAAGGGTATTAATTTGGTCTAACCTTATCAGAGCTGTACATGATGCTGCCAAGTGCAGCTACCTGGGTGCAGCACTGCTGACAAAAGGGTTTTACCAAAAGTCTCTCTTAAAATGAGAAATGGGAAAAATAGAAGGTAAACAGAGATCCTCTCACTATTCACTCAATTCTGTGCTGTAAGCACATCTCCTTGTTGTCATCCCAATTTCCAGTAATGGGAAAACTCCCAGCTCCTAGCCTTTTGGGCAAGTAAGGATAGCTCAGTCAGTGGCAGGAACAGAATAGTAACTGTACTGGATCAGATTGCAGGCCTCTCTGCCCTGGAATCCTGAATTACCAGTGGTTAATAGAGGATGCCTGGCAAGGAACATAAAAACAGGGGGGTGCAGGTCACTGTGTTCCTGAATACCCTCCTTACCATCAACCATCTGTAATTTGCAAATTTCCTGAGGTGGGCATCTCTACATTTCATAGTCCTTTACAGGTTTTTCCTAAACAATTTTTGAGCCTGAGCAAATCTGGGGCATCCACAGCATCTCATGGCCACACGTTCCATTGCTCAGCTGTGTGTTGCATGAAGAAATATTTACTTTGTTCTGAATCTGTCATTTACAGTTTTCTTTTGATGCTTTGTAGCTTTTGAAAGAGGCAGCAGGCCGTCATTCCTTATTCATTTTCTCTAAGCTACTCTCAAATGATAAACCTCTCAAGTTTCTGTTTCCTAGGCTGAAGAATCTTGGTCTCATCCAGAAGCCTTTTTAGACCTTAGATGACCCCTAACCAGCTCCCTGCCCCTTCTGTAGTCCTGCTGTAGCCTCTAGCAAACTGACACAACAGCCATGGGGATGCAGATGCGCCCTGGAGCTACCCAATAGCAGTGAGGTTTGTGGTTTTGCTCTGTCTCCTAGCACTCACTTTGCCTTTTTGATTGCTTTTGAGCCCTGAGCTGATGCTTTCATTGACTGCTCTTGGCTTGCTCTTGCCATTCCACAGAATGCTTACCCCTCTATGTTTCAGTTTGCCTGTCAGTAGACTGGGATGGGGATAGTTACTGCTCATACCTTACAAATTCACACTAGCAACCATGGTCAGAGGTTGCCAAGGCCTCTCATTTTTGTACTGTCTCATCCCTGTAGGGTCTGTGGTGTATGCAGTGCTAGGCTGGGAGCTCGGGCTCATGTGCTGTGGTGGGGCAGGTTATGGCTTCCTCCCTGACACAACTGGAGCGTTGCCTTGAGTGTGCACTGTATAACATGCCACCACTCTGTCTGGGGAGTGCTCAGCAGAGCATTGCAGAGCTGGATTGCTGCAGCCAGTGCTCTGTTGCTGCCCTTTCCCTTGAAATAAATACCCTGTGGTGCTCCCAGTGTGACTGCAGTTCCCATTGCCTCTGCCTGGGAGGAGTTGGGTTCACTCGCACCTGCGTGCTTGCTGAGGCTGTTCTGATTTGTATGCTGCTCAAGCTGGATTCGAATCACAATCCTAATTATGTTTGCCTTGTATATGATGAAGGTTACATTTTTGACTGTTGTTGCTGGGTTGGAAATGTAATTGATTAATGTAGTGCTTAAGAAGGGAAAGAGGATTAAGGCAGTGGTGAGGCTGTGCTGCCAGACTGCCTCACGCTTTCACAGCTTCAGCTTTTGTTTGCCTGCTTGTCTGAGCTCCCAACTTCTTATTTCTCATGGCTCTGAGCTTGTTGGCAGGTCCCTCAAAGCCAAGCCTCCTGCAAGGAAAGGAGCTACAGCCCTGGAGAGTTACATGCAAAGAGCTAGTCCACAGTCTAGGTTTAATTCCCTTATATACGGGTGCAAATGCACTTGCTCTTTAGCTGTAATCTGTTCAAGGGGAAATGTATGTAGGAAGCTTCATAGCCCAAATACCTGTAAACTATTGACTGAACAATGCAGAACAGCCTGGAGAGGTCTGCCTGTCGATGACACTGCAGTTTTGGGGAAGAAATCCTCTTAATGCTTCTGCAGAGTACATGGAGGTGGTGAGATAAAAGATGAACGCAGCATCAGTGCTGGCAGTAGCAACTGCACACAGGCACTGCTTAGACTCTGCACTTGACGGAGAAATGGCAGCAATAGCCTGTGTAATATTAATTAGGTCTTAAGCCTTTTGCTTCTTGCAGCTGATGCTCTTTACAGCCTGTGAGGCACCTTGGTGGTGTTCTGGGTCTGAGGCATGCATCTGTGCAGTGATGTGGCTTAAAAATGGCAGAGTTCTGCTAAGTAACTATGAACACTGGTCCGCCGTTATTGAGGAAATCAATCAAGTTCTAGCAGTGCCCATAAAAGCAGATTTGTTGGCCTCTGTATTGCCTGAATAGAGGATCTTAACAGCTTATGATCTTGTGGTCACAGGTAAATTGGACAACATCACTGGATGCACAGGGAATGTCACCAGTCTACTCAGTGACACATGACATTCACTTGACTCCTTAGCACAGGACAATTCTGAGCTTCCACTGCTTTCATGATGGATTAATTCAGTGTCTGAGGTACGTGGAAGATTTCTGTTACCTCCATTCTGGAAGCATGCTGCACCCATTTCATTTAGATTAATTTTATCTTGACTAAATGAAGCCATGTGTAAAGCTAGATATGTGAGGTTTGGACACACAGCTCTGAGAGCACCACCAGAGACACCCATCACAGCTCTGGAAGCACTGGGGCTAGCCAGGCTCAGCACAAAGCCCTTACCCTTCCTGACCTGTCCTGCGTCACTCAGGAAGGGTATCACACACCTCCAGCATGGGGTATCTCTTCCAGCCCTGTGTAGGCTTTCAGAGGGAGGTGATGGGAAGCCCTGACTCTTTCCTGCTCTTTCCCTCCACCTCATCCACTTCGCTCTTGCTGCCTGGTCCTGTGCTTGCTTTCCAGACGCCTTTTCTGACCTCCCCAGCTCTCTGCTTCCCCTGGCAGACACACAGACCCTCAGGAAACCCTACAGAAAGGTAAGGGAGAGTTACTGTGACTGGCAGGAGGCCTTTCAAGGCAGCAGCACAAGGTCCCCTTTGTACCCCCCTGTGCTTTTGATCAGCCTGTGAAGGGGGACAGTATAATTAAAAAAGAAGGCAGAGCAACTGCCCTTACTGAAGCAAACACCAGGAAGTGGCACCTCCAGGGACAGTCCGTGATCCCAGGGGGCAGCTTTACTGTTCAGCCAGCTGCCTTTGGGCACAGTGTGGCTGCTTGCCTGCTGATGCTTTCACTAGGCTGATGGGAGGTGTAGGGGAAGGCCCTGGCACCACTCCAGGGATTACCATACATTAAGCCATTTGAAAAGATGGTTTAAGGCAGAAGAAACAGTGGAGGAGAGCCCTGCAAGGACTTAAAATGTATCTTGCTATGGAACTGTCACATTTCCAGCCTTCAAGAAGCAGAAATATTTGATACATTCTTCATATATATATATTTGATATAGGTGTATATTTCTTTATATAACTTTGATATATGCATATAAATTAATATATTTATAAATTTTATAATATGTCCATCTGGGGTCCCTTTTTTCTTTGTGTCTCATAGAAATATTTTTAAAAAGCTTTAGAAAACCTGGCTTAGAAAGTACCTTCACAGTTTCAGGCTATGGGCTGCAGTTACAGTTCGTAACAGAATTAAGCCATCTTAAACCAATACAGGAGGGGCTGAAGGCAGCGCCTGATGCTGCTAAGCTGTTTTTTGAGTTTGAAACCAGTAAGTGCACAGATTGTATTGGCTCTAAGCTCTTAGCAGCAGTGCTAAGCCACTGAGAGCAGCCACAGGCCTCCAGGGAAGTATGTGGACAAGACAGCCAGGCTGTGGAGGTCTGACCTGAACAGTCATGGAGCATGACAGTGCTGGTGGCGGGTTTCAGGGGTGTCTGCTTGGGAAGCTCAGTGCTCTCCCCATCACTGCCTCTGGCAGAGTGAAGTGAGTGCAGCCATCAGGATAACACATAAGGAATCCTCCTGCTGAGGGAGGTGACTCCACTGACTAAAACTTTCATCTTCTCCAAAGATCTCAGTACTTTTAAAACCTTGTTTACAGTTCATGGCAGGCCTGGCAAAGTGGCCAGCTGATTTTATTTCTTTCCAGCTTGACTAGTTTTTCTCCATCTATATCCAAAGGTAGAAAGACATCTCTCAGCTAAAAAAAACCACATACTTAAAGACTGATAGAAGAGTACAAGAAGCAGGGCTTGAATAGGGAATTGGAGCATAAAAGCATTCTCTGAAACATTTCCTCCTCTGGCCAGGAACCTTTCAGAGCCAGATTGCTACACACCAGTGACATAGCATTTAGACTTAGATGGGTGATAAGAAACTGATCTCTAAGTCTGTGGGTGAATGCCCAGCGTTGAAGGGCTTCTCTGGCTATTCTGTCCTGCTCAACCAGCCTCTGGACACTGGACTGGAGCTGCTTCCTGGAGCTAGCATGAGTCTCCCTCAAGCTTGTGCCCCAGACAGCAGTGTCACCCACTGCAGCCTTTGAAAGATAACAGTCACTGTGCCAAACTGACCTACTGTCCTGCTATACCGTAGATTAATTTGGTTATTAAACTTCTGGCATCTGATTTATGTTTTTTCTCTCACCTAAGGCACCCTGAGGGATTTGCTCTGAGGGATTTGAATTTAGGAGATCCCCAGACCCACTTCAATCTGGAGGGCAGTGCCATGAGCAGACAGGAAAGGGTAGTACTGCTTACCTTGATCTTTTGTAGAAGGCTGCAGTGTAGCCTGTCTGGTGCTACTGGAAAAGCAAGCAGGCTTTTCCTAGGAGTCTTGTCTGTGTCACCTGGCACTACCGAGCTGCTCAGCACAAAAGCTCTTTTGGGCTTTGCCAAGCTCAGGTTTGGTTTGGATAACACCGTGTGTGCCACTTCTCCCTTGTACACAAAGCTGACTGCTCACCTCAGTGCCATCCTGCCCATGCTATACCTTGTGCAGTGCTGCGGATGGAGCCTTTCCAAGGCTGTCAGAGCATCACTAGAGATATTAACCTTGTGAACCTTTGAAGCAAAGTGAATTTCTAATGTCAGCACAGCAGAGGCCAGCGTACAACCTTCCACCTTCTCCCACTTTTTGTCTCGCCGTACAAAACGTTTTGGCTTTTTCTGTGCTTACCAGAGCAGTTCTGTGTGGCTTAGCCCATGTTTGCCTCATTGCGCCAGTCTACACAGTTCACTTGTAAGGAATTTCATCCACATCTGAAAGAAATTGAGGAACATGAGGTTGGGAAGGCTCTTGGGCACAGGTCCTGTGTCAGTGCTGAAAAGAAGGAAAACCAGAGGGAAAACTGGACTGCTTTAGAGGAGCTACCTTGTGAAAAATGCTTTTAAGAGCAGTGACCAAGTGCCTCCCTGCTTTGTGCCATCATCCCACAGGGCAAAGGAGAAGTGTCGGGGTGTCATTCCCAGACCTCCCCTGAACCCAGAGGGACTGCTGATGGGGTACTTGGCCCTGCACTTGCTGGTATCCACTGGTTACTCTGCAAACTGATGTTCAGGCATCAGTCTGGATGATTCCAGGACAGTTGATTCCAGTGGAGATTTCCCCCATCTTTTTGCTGCAGTTTGAGCCAAATACAGGGCTGATGTGTGAACAAGGTGTTTGTATGCCAGAGGCATGTGCTTGGTGAAGAATAGCAGATTGTGTCCAGGAGGCAAGGGCATGATACCTTTTAGGACTATCCAGCTTCAGTGCAGCACAGGCGACACTTGGGCCGGAAGGGACAGGACGGGATGCTGAGGGGATGCAGCAGGGCAGTGGCGAGGGGAGCACCCCATGGAGAGGACACCCTCGCGGGACGCTGCTGCTGGCAGCGCATCCCCCGTGGCAGCTTCCTCCTTTGGATAACTGGCAGACCCCCTAGTCCGAAATGCCGCGGATCGCAGGCTGGCTACCTTGAATTTCTTCCCGTCTGTGCCATCTAGTGCCCAGTACAAGAACTGGGACTGACCCAGCCTCTCACCCACAGGGGAACAGCCCGGCCGCTCTGGAGAAGAGGCTCTTCTCTCCCTGGGCCAGGCAGGGATGTGCTGGGAGGACCCCTGAGATGCCGCAGCGCCTGCATGGAAAATCCCACTTAGTTCCAGGTAGGATCGCAGCGCGCAGGTGTGTCTGTGGGGCGGATGGAGCGGGGAGAGTGACTCTGTTCCGAGGCTGGAGGTGAGGTGAGGCTGGGTGATATTATGCTGCCAGGGACTGCAGGTAGGGAGAGGAAGGCTTGAAGCTCTCGGGAGTCCTGCCTTTGCTTTTCAGGCCTTGCATTCCCATGGCATGCTCTGACGCTGCACACGTGTTTTGAGGGACAAAAGTACTGACCTCTCACTGGAATTCTCCTTTTTGGATGGATTTCAATGCTGTTCCAAGAGGAGCTACAGCTAGCTTTGCTTAAGTGAATGCTGTAGATTGTAAAACACTCTTTTTTCCCCAGTGTAAGTATAGGTTGTTTGGGCATAATCTTTGTTACGCCATTTCTTAGGTAAGTTCCTTGTACTAAGTTGTTATTTTTGTCAAAAAGCTTCTATAGCTGTAGCTTGGTTTGCCAGCTTTGGTTCTTAACTCTGCCCTGTCCTCTTTATCCTTTTCAAGGGAATATTTTTCCTCTTTACAGACCCAGTTTAATTTATAAGCTGTAAACAAGAGGGCTAAATCAGGAGCTAACATTCTTGCTTCCTTTTTGCTGCCTTTTTATTTTATTTTTCCACAAATCTGTATAAAAGAATTAATGGTGTTGAAAAGAGCTGCTAGCTCAAGCCCATCAGTATGTATCTATCCTTCATATTGGTTTATCACAGACAGACTTTCATATTTCTCTGTATTGAATTTCATCTGCTCTTATTTGCCCTGTTCTTAAATGTTTTCAAGTTTTTCACAAGCTCTTCGAAACTTTCCTGATGTCCTTTGCTACCTCTGTGTTATCTTCTGCCACTTCATTACTGGGCAACCAGTATATATTATAAATACATATATTATATTATTATATATTATATATCATTATGTATAATATAATATATATTATCAGTATATAAATATATTAAACATGCTTCCTCTAGCAGCCGTAGGGCACCCTGCTCAGCTTTTTCTATGTGACGTTTTGATCATTCCATCTTCGCTGTAACTTGTATTGGATTAAAAATTATTATCTGATACCTGCTTCCCAAAACTTCTTATTAGCAGCTTCTGAAGTTAGTAGTAAAGTCATTCAAGGAGGAGACAAATATATTTTTGTCCTCAGGATCATGTCCAGGAGTCTGTGAGCTCTGCTCCTCTTCGCTTGTGAACTACATCTGCTGGTTTGCTCCCCATGGAGCTCTGCAGGTTTCCCTCTCCAGGACATTCTGCACAGGCATGTCATGCTGTTTCTGAACTGTAAATTTGCCTACTAATTTACTTTCTCGGTACTTAAGCAAGCCTGATTGCGTAGAAAGTCTCAGTTGCCTTTTCAAATGTGAAAAGGTTGAATTGCCCCTTAGCACCTCATAGGTAACCGGTTGCAGTGATAGCTCAGTGGTTTTGGAGCTGGCATGCTCAGAGCTCTCCTGGGGCTGCTGTTGATCTTGGCATGTTATTGCTTTTTAAGGGACTGATGTTTGAAACCAAGGCTCCAGGAAGTCATTTAAGGGTGTGTTTGCATCCTGCTGTGCACTGAAACTGTGAGGATTTCAGTGGGAAGGAAACTCATTTTGAAAAAGATGCAGTGTTTATCAGTTTTCCCTAATTACTGCTCCATCTTCCTGGAGGTGGTATTCTTCAGAACATCCCCTCACAGCAGGAGCCAGTGCTGGCGTCAAATCCCCACTTGCCCAAAGCTTACTTGGTCCCAGCTGTGCTCTGGAGAGCTCTTTTCTGAGGCTCTGTCCTCGGGCAGGTGCTGGGCTGTGCTGCCTGCATGGCTGTTTGCACACCTGCACTTGCTCTTTTCCTGGGATCGAGCGGTGTGGAGGCACGGTTGGTTCTCCAGTAAGCTCCCGGCTTCTCGCAGGCCTGTAAGCTCCTTTGCTGCTGTATCTCTTTGGGACTTGTAGTCTCTAGGGCTTCACGCCTTCCCCTGTGTAATTCACTCTCAAGTCGGTTGGTGTGCCGCAGTCTACATAGGCTTTAAAGCATTTGTGTGAGATGGGTGCCAGGAAGAGTCCTTTTGGAGTTTGTCCCCAGAGCCTCTTGACAGGGAAGCCCAAACTCTGTTTTACTTGCAAGGAAATGGAGGCTCAGACAGACAGTGTGTTTTTTTGCAATAATTTAGCAGTAGAAACAGGAATAAACTCCCATTCACCCCCCAGACCTCAGTGCTATAACCCCGAGGCTACATGTTTCCCTTCCCCAGCCCCTGCCCATGCAGCAGTTGTCACCCAGGGAGGTTGGTGCAGGGGTCTTATTCCCCTGTGCTGAAGAGATGCTCGGCCTCATATGCATCATCTTCCCTCGTGGCATGGCAGCAGCTGTGTTGGGAATGTTGGGGGGCTGAGCCCTGGGCAGGGCTGAGCTCATCGCTGTGGCTAAGCCTGGCTCTGGCTGGCCTGGCTGGTTAGAGCAGTGGAGGGCAGGGGCTGTGTGTGACAGCTGGGCTCCCAGCTCCCCAAACATGCGTCCCAGCCTTAATTACAGTGAGTGTAATTAGCAGTTGAGAAACTATGAGTGTGATTTTAATAAGCTGAGAGTAATGCAGTTTGTCTTTTCTGGAAGATGCTTTGCAAACAAAAACTGTAATTAAAAAGCACACACAAAGAGCAAACAGCAACTCCGCAGTGGGTGCATTACTGCTCTATGTGCAGCACGTCTGGCAGGTGACCTGACCTGGCACCTGAGTCCCCTTTTGGGTCAGTCTTCATGATAGTGTTTCTGGGGGAGTAACATGTAAAAACTACAGGATTTGGCTCAAAGACTGTGGGTTTTATAAAAGGCTCTTCCCTGTCTTCACAGCTCCCTTTTGATATAACGTTGTTCCTTGATAAGGATGAGTCTCCTGGGTGTCATCCACTGCTTTTCATTCCTGTCACCATTGTGTGTCTGTGTTCTCTCCCATGAGCTCAAATTAGCTCAAGGCTGGTGGGATCTCTGTGGCAGGGGCCAGAGAGGCAGCCAGGGTGGCATAGGGGAAGGCAGGAAGCCCTTTCAAGAGCAGCCAGTGTTTCTGATAGCCTCAGATCTGAACAGCCAGATTGAGCCCTGAACTGATCCCTTCTCCTTCCTGCTCTTTTAAGAATACAAAAAAAGAGGTCTCTTTTATCTAGTCTTCTGTCTCTGCACAAGCCTGCCTGGCACCACTGGATTTTTCTGGCCAAGGGAAAAGCAGCTCCATTGAGTCCACAAGGTCTGTTTCACCCAAACGCCATTTCACACCAGGCTGACCTCACCAGCAAATTGTCCCTCTTCCCCCGTGCTGAGAGGGAGGGACGAGGCCACTTGCCCCCCTGTAAATGTCCATTTGTGCCTGATATAATCATAGAATAGTTTGGGTTGGAAAGGACCTTAAGATCATCCAGTTCCAACCCCCCTGCCAGGGGCAGGGACGCCTCACACTAAACCATGTCACCCAAGGCTCTGTCCAGCCTGGCCTTGAACACTGTCAGGGATGATCACAACCTCCCTGGGCAACCCATTCCAGTGCCTCACCACCCTTACAGTAAAGAACTTCTTCCTTATATCCAATCTAAACTTCCCCTGTTTAAGTTTGAACCCGTTACCCCTTGTCCTCTCACTACAGTCCCTAATGAAGAGTCCCTCCCCAGCATCCCTATAGACCCCCTTCAGATACTGGAAGGCTCCTATGAGGTCTCCACGCAGCCTTCTCTTCTCCAGGCTGAACAGCCCCAACTTTCTCAGCCTATCTTCATACTACGGGAGGTGCTCCAGTCCCCTGATCATCCTCGTGGCCTCCTCTGGACTTGTTCCAACAGTTCCATGTCCTTTTTATGTTGAGGACACCAGTACTGCACACAATACTCCAAGTGAGGTCCCAGGAGAGCAGAGTAGAGGGGCAGGATCACCTCCTTCGACCTGCTGGTCATGCTCCTCTTGATGCAGCCCAGGATACGGTTGGCTTTCTGGGCTGCAAGCGCACACTGCTGGCTCATGTTCATTTTCTCACCCACCACCACCCCCAAGTCCTTCTCCACAAGGCTGCCCTGAATCTCTTCTCTGCCCAACCTGTAGCTGTGCCTGGGATTGCTCCGACCCAGGTGCAGGACCTTGCACTTGGCATGGTTAAACTTCATCAGGTTGGCATCAGTCCACCTCACAAGTGTGTCAAGGTCCCTCTGGATGGCATTCCTTCCCTCCAGCGTATCAACGGAACCAGACAGCTTGGTGTACTGGCTACTGCAGCTCTTGTAATTTAAGGGGTGCCTATGTTTGTAGCATACCTCCTCTTGACCTGTGGGAAACACCCTGACCTTTGAGAGTGTGGAGCCAGAGGAATGCCTGTAATTTTCTATCTGTTGTTATTTCTGTCTGCCTGGGACCCCTGACCACTGGTCCCAGGTTGATAAAGGGTGGGGTAAAAGCAGCTTGCTCACTCATATCCCTTTGTGCTGTGCTATGCAGGTGTGACTGGCTTGCTGCCTGCTCTGCCAGCTAGCTGCAGCCCTGGCACATTGGGAAAACAAACAAAACCTTCCGCAGAGACCAGGTTGAAATGTGATAAAGGGATCTATGATTCCCACTGGAGTGGAAAGAGCAGCAGGCGTGGGCTCAGCAGATGGGAAAACACCAAGCATGTGCCCTATCCCAACAGAAAGAGGCTGTGGAGAGTGCAGAGCAGCCCATCTGTGCGGGTTCATGTGCCAGCTGGGTCCTTGTGCAGCACTCTGTGTCCAGCCTCTGTGGCATGCATGCTCCTCCCAAAGCCATGGCAAGTGGGTCTTCCCTGGAGCCATGGTGGTACAGCCTCTGCCTCCAGCCCACCTGGATGTTCACAGTTTCCTCTATAGGTTGCAAGTGCTTTGAGGCAAAAGCCTGTGATTCTGATATCTCAAAAGCAATGGCCACCTCTGTGCCCTTTGCAGCACCAAAACAAACAAGCCTAAAGAAGGCTGGACAGGGGGGCAGATAAACCAGGCAGGGGCTGTTTTCTGACATCTAGGGCTTTGGAACCTGTATTCAAGATGTGAGTCTTGTTTACCTAATAGCAGGTTGCCTTTCTCAGGATGGGAGACCTGTTGGTATTTGAGCACTTTTCCATTCCACAGTCCAATGTTATGCTCTGCCCAGAGGAGGAGATGCTGTGAACCTCAAACCTGCCAGGTTTCTGCACTCAGATGCAGAGGCCTTTAAAGTCTCTGTGTTCCTTTTGTGTGTAACCATGTGACCACCATGCCAGGAAGGCACAGAATCATCCAGTGATTTCAGTGTGAACCCTTGAGCTGGTGGAAGGTGAACATGCTTGACTGCTTAGCTGAAGCATGGGCTGTGACAGGAGCCATTGTACAATAGTGTCCATCCCACATGTGGGCTGTGGCTCAAGAAAGTTTTTATCAAGATTAAGCCTGTACAGTACGTTTTCCTCTTAAGGTCAAAACTGGTGGGTTGCAAATGAACAGACAGAGATGAACTATTACCCAAGTCTTAACTGTGAGCCTGGAGGACTAGGGGAATACTCTGAGCTCCAGGAAGTGACATCTTCAGAAAGGAAAATCAATTCTTTCCCAAGGCTGTCATTCTGGGGAGCAAACAGAATGTGAGGTGCTGAGAACTGCTGAAAGTTAGAAAATGGAAGTCCAGATTCTCCACTATGGCATGAGCTGTCTGGCATGGATGAGACCTCCCTGTGTAGCGCTATGTGCCCTCCTCACCTGCCCACAGCAGGAAAAAGGGCCCTGGCGTAAATCAGAGCTCCCCAGCCCATGAAACTCTTGTTTCTGAGAGATCATCCCCAAGATGGTTTTGGCCTCTGGAGGCTGGTGGAGGTGCGGCCAGAAAGTACTTAGACCCTGCACACACTGGGTGCAAATTAGTTCTTTATCTAAAGCTTTCTTGGGGACTCGGTGTATATTCTTCCAACAGAGCAACTTAACAGCTATCAGTGGCTCTTTGCTCCTGCAGCACCCTTGGAAGATGGGTTGGTTCCCACTGCCACATCAGCCGAGTGCCCAGGCAGGCACCAACAAGCCTGGGGATGCGGGTTGATAAGTAGGAATAACAGATCTGGGGATGCTGCACTGCTTCTGGCCTCTGCTGCTTTGTCCCATCCCTCTCTGAGAGTTTCCAACCCTACCCCTGCTATGGGGCAGGAGCTGCTAATTGGTCCAGTTGAAAACTTGCCATACTAAGGTAACCCAGGGCTGATTCTGGCTTACCAAGATGTGCTGAATTTTATGCTGAGAGGTTTCATTTGTCGTTCCGACACTGGCAGAGCTGATTCTGCAGCAGAAACAGCTGAGAAAGGGACAAGAAGTCGTGAGGGTTCCCGAGAAGTGCAGCTCTCCTAAGGCGAAGTTTGGACGGGCTGCACAAACAGATCTCTGTGGGGCTGAGCCATGGGTCAGTGTTTGTCCGTGTCCTTCTGAGCCTCGCTCCTCTGAATCCCACTGATTCTTAGGTAGAATGGAAAAAAGATTTGTGAAGGTCTGTATAGTGGACCTTGGCTCTTCCTGGATGAAGCCCTTGTTCCTTTGTTTTTAGGGCCCTCTTTCTTTGGTTAGACTAACAGCAGTTAGTCACACAACAACTTTCTATAATAATCCACACGTTTTCCATTAAAGGGCAAACACTTTGAACTTCTCCCCAGCTCCTCTCCTGCAATCTAATCTGCTGTCGTTTTTCACAAGGAGACAGAGTTACCTTCATGTTTTATTCATTTCCTGTTTACAGCCAGGGAAAAACCAAAGCCATGAGAATATGTGGAAGCAGCAGCCCACGGAGCTGCAGGCGCTGTGGAGTTAGATCATTGTCAGCCTCTGCTCTTGTCACTTCCAACTGCATCTGGATTTATTAAATATGTCAGACACATGACAGGGAAGAGAGGTGATGTCTAGCAACATCATTAAAAGAATCTGGGGGGAAGATTGCTTATTCCAGCCTCGACACTGACGTGCTCTTATCCGTGTGGAAGATTGTTTGTTGCCCTGTCTCTAAAGTGAGGACATGAATGCTTTTCTCATGTTGTCCTGTAAGATTCCCTAGCCCTGATAGTAACTTCAAAATGCTCTTAAGTTGTAAAATTTCTTGTGATGATGGTGATAAAAATTTGGCCATCTGGACAGATTATGGACTTTGAGGGTCTTCCTGTAGATGTAGTGAGTACTGGAGGATGTTATTTGGTAGGCAACTTTACACAGCCTCCCCTATGTGTCTCCCTCTCGTACCATGAGTATCAGTGGAGAAATAGGGGAAGGGACCTATTATGACTTTTATTCCTCTTTGTGCTTACACATAGTGTGTTCAGGCTGTCGCCAAACTATCCTGTACAGGACATGCTGCACCTTGAGCAAATGGGGTGGAGGGGTTTGCTGCAGTTGTGGCTGTACTGCATAATGCCTGCCAAGGGTGCAGATTTCTTCTTTGGTTAATAATATCACAGCAATCGAATTGTTTCTGGTGTGATCCCAACAACTCCATAGACAGCCCTCTTCCAAAGCAACAAAACAAGAGGGAGTAGTTTACTGAGATCATGTTTGTGCAATTTGCAGGGGAATGCAAATATAGTCAACAAATCTTATGTATGTAAGAAAAAGCTAGTTTGTCCTAGATCTGGGAAAAAAAATCTTTTATGCAGCCTTCCAGCAGTTAGAAGGGGATCTAACTCACATACGTATCTGCTATTGAGTCCCTTCATGCTTTCAAAGCAGGCCCATTCCTTAGGGAGGTTTGGACCATGATTTGGTATACAGGAACACTCCTTGCAGTGTTTTAGATAACTCACTTACTTAAGCTGGCACAATGTAATGTGAAGAGGACAGGGGAGATCTCTGGCTGAAAAATAACCTGGGAAAGGGGGAAAGTGAGATCGTTCTTCAGTCCAGTTCACTATGTATTGCACAAGCATCTCTGTTTGCAAGAGTTATTGCCACATCTCCTTTCCCCACCCAAACCTAAGAACTAGCCGTGGAGGTTCCTGCTAGTGAAGGATTTTGATTCTAGGAGCTGGTGGCATTTATTTGGCTGCTGTTACTTGATCCTGCAGATCTTTGTGCTGTTGATTGTCAGTGACATTAACTCTATGAATTCCACTATGTGAAAGCCTGAGCTGGCTTCTTCCTTTTCCAGTTGCCTCACCTGAGAACACATGTCTTCTCTTAGCCTTGGCATCTCCTTTGTACAGCTATCCCAGAGATAACCAATAATTTACAGCTCTGAATGAGGCAAACCTTGTCCTAATTCATGACGTAGTTTTTCATGGTCAAACCCTTCAGTGAAAGATCAACAAAACTGTAATGGAAGAAGCTGAAAGTGAATTATTTTCCCTTTGGAGAGCCATGGTACATCCTTGAGAGATTTCCTCTCCATTCACAGGCTACAAGACTTCCTTTGATGGAGAAGGACAGGATATGCCTCTTGAGCTCTCCAGGTCAGTGTCCAGGATACCACCTTTTATGGGATAGACATTCTTTCTCCTCCACAGAGCTCCCAGACCATATGGCCATGGGGCGGGGCAGTGCTTCAGCATCAGCTAACTTTGAAGAGTGCAAGGAGCGGGCTTTTCCCTAACAGGGTGAGTGTGGGGGCAGCGCTGCTGTAGCGCTTGCTGTCAGGCCTCGTGCCACAGGCAAAACCAGCAACTGGCGGAGTTATTGTTTGATACGTGGAGAAGAGGAAAGAAACAACTTTGCCAGAACAGATTCACTCCTGGGAGTACCTAACATCAAAGTATTGTCTCCATTCAAGTCTGGTCTTTCCTTGATCCCCACCCTCTATGCTGTTCCCTTTACCGTGAGAAAGAGCGGCATGGAAAGTGTCTGTCCACTCTGTTCTCAGCTTGCCCTGTGAGCTGGCAATTCTTCAGGGACAGGGAGGGGGAAGGGCGGCATGCATTTACTGCTCAAAGATATATCACCCTCCCTTACCACTCCCATATATAAAGTCTTGCTGCCACGCGGCTCTGTATGAGCGATCTTGCTTTTGAAATCCCTGCTGCTGGGAACCGTTGAAGAGTTAAGGGGAAGAGAGCAAGGCAGAAGCCTTTTAGTGTCACTAGCTGATGGTGAACTGCACCCAGGGAGAACTGAGCTTTTAAAGTAGTGAGTAAGCAGCATGATTTTATCTTCTCCTTATTTTGGGGTATGAAGTTGAGGAGTTGTTTCTTTCTCTTTATTGCATGCCTTTCCAGCTCTTTAATCATAGTTATAAAAGCGTATCTTTGTTTCACAAGCCTTCAGGCTTAGGTTTGAAGAGCAAGTGTTTCTCTTTTACAGGGATTGCCAGGTTTTGATCTACTGTGTTGACTTTGGATTCTCTCAGTTAATGAAGGCCAGGTCACGGGCAGCAGAGTCTCTGTCCAGGCAATCTGAACACCCCCTAGGGTGGTTACTTAACACTGTAACTTGACAGGATCAGCAGTACATGAACTGATTGTTTCCAGAGGAATTCAGTTTTCTGACGGAGGCTGAGATTAGTGAAAGGAGCTGGGAGTCTAGTAAGCAGGGATTTTACTCAGGTCAGTGGGCAAGATATTTCACCTCTTCATGGCCCATCCAACCCTTTGAAGGTATCTTATCTATCGCCCTACTTGATGGTGGTCTTCACTGCTTATTGGGTTGAAAAGGTCTATGGAAAAGTTGGTATGTAGGGTCATAAGGCTGAGTCACAATTTGACCCTGGTTTTGCATTTAGTACAGCATTATTAAGATAAGCTCTTATCTGACAGAGGAAAGACTGTCAAACTACTACAGAGGTCAGAGCTACACAAACACTGAAAGGCAGATTCATGGTTTCTTAAAGATGAAAAAATCTTACTTAAGTCAATGTCCTGTTGAAAAATAGTCCTTTTCAGAGAAAGCTAGTTTCTGGGCTGAAATCCACAGATCTTGCATAGCTCCTCTTTTCACATCATTCTGTGCTTTGGAATGTAACCGAGAAAATGCAAGCCCTATTGGGACTGGAGGTCAAGCACTGGCAGGTTTCTTACCCGCCAACAAGGTGGAAGGCCGGGAGGCAGGTGCAGAGCCAGAAAAGCTGCCAGGACAATGGGATGATGCTGGGGGTGTCTTTGAGAAGTAGAGTGGAAGGGTAATGCTGTGGGAGAGAACAGAGCTCCTGATGCAGAGCGGGGACAGCACTCAGCACGGCACATGTCAGGGATTAGTTTAGTATGAGGAAACTGGCCTGTGAAGCAGAAATGTCCTGAACTAAACCAAGCAGGTCACATTTAGTTCTTTGTAAGGAAATTTCTGTTGTAAGGAGCTATCAAGGGCAACTATATTTGTGTGAGAAGGAACAGATTCTGCCCAGGAAAATGAATATTTAGACACATGAAGGACCAGAACATTATGCAGAAGGCTGTATGCTCATTACCAGAACAAAAAGAATGGCCCTCTTCTACTTGTGCTTGGAAACCAAAGACCTGGTCCTGCTCTTAGCTGTTTCTTATGCTGTGGTATCTCCATCTCATGCCAATTACTGAAGCTGAATCCAACAGTTCTGTTTACCTCTCTAGTGGAAGAGGTACACATCCCTCACTAAAAATCCACTCAGTCCCCATATAGCTATTTTGTTTGTGCTGATGCCCTTCTAATATGTCAAAGGCGGGCCTTCCAGGATCAGGGCTCTTCTCTCTAATCCAACACAAGGTCCCACTCCTTGGGCTATATTTCCTGGTCTAGATGTCAATGACAAGCAGGAGTCAGACCATGGCTACTCCAGAAGAAGCAAAGTTATTCAAACCAGCTCCATGGCAGTTCAGAGTCTCCTCAATCTGTAGAGCCTTGATATAGCAAAAGAAGGTGAATTTAAGTAGGTAGCTCCACTTTTTCTTCAGTTGGAAACTGAGCTCTTTTCCAAGTTCTCCTGAAGTCTGCTGATTCCTCTTTAGTGAATACAGGCTCGAGTTCATTAATTATTTTGGAATCTAGGTTTTTTGTTTGTTTGCTGTCCAGGTGCTCTACAGTCTATGAAATAAATAGTTGCCTGCTATGACAGTGACATTGAGTAAACCCTTCTGCAGAGCACTATGAAAGTCGAGACTTATCTGTGATCTGAAAGCTTCAGCGTGTATGTGAAGGATAGATCCAACTGCAGCAGTCAGGCTAAACTGAAGAAAGCATCTAGCCTTGAGAATGAGCATTGTTTGTTGCTTCTTCCTTTCCTTTAGACTTTTTTGTCCTCCTGCCTGCCTCCTTCATTCTCCTTTCCTGTTTTTCCCTTCTACCAGTTTAGGTTTTCTTCTTTACCCCACATTATTCCCTCTTCTTTCCCCCTCTGTTCCTTCAGTAGCCCTCTCACCCCTTCTATACCAGGACATTGAGGGGAAGCTGTCTGGGATTGTGTTGCTGAGCTGATTGTTGGCTGCTGTGGGAAAGGCAGGTCTATTAGCTACAAGTCCTTGAAAGCATTTGCAAAGATGAAAGGGCTTCATAAAGCTGGTAAGTAAATAGCACAGATTGGTGTAGGTTTTTGAAACTGTGGAGCTTGACACAAATACACATAAAATTTATAAGTAAAGACTGAGTCTAAGTAGCAGAAGGAAAATAAATTGAGGAAAAGCCATCAGACAAACCTTGAAGAGAGGGCAGATGCCCTTTTCTGGAAGGCATGAGCAGATCTGCATTTATTGTCAGATAAGACTTGAAATTAGATAAGGCTTAATTAATTTGTCCTTGGTACTGACGTTGTGCTCACTTTGGCATACTGAGTTATTACAGCCAGTCATTTGAACAGAAAATAGGAAACAAGGGTTAGCATCCTTTTTTATCAAAATCAAGAAAGTGCTCTTACAAAACAGAATACCGCTACTAAGCTGCTGCTTCTTTCATACGTATATCCTCTATCTGGCAGAACAATATCACACAAGACGTAGAAATATCCTTTCTAGGACAGCTCAGGCAACGTGCTGACCCTTCTTATCACCTAAACTGTATAATCTATGTATCAGTCATAATCCATTTGATGATCTTATACCACTGTCTAATCATTGTCTCCTTTAGATTTATCTCTTTTCTACATTTGGAATATCATTAGGATTATAAGAACTTTACAAGAATCAGAACACATTGGGATCATAACAATATGCCAGTGGCACAAATCCTTGATGTCAGAAAAGTACAACCTCAGAAGGCTTTATCAAACTTCCCCCTGTTAAGCACATCCTGGTTTTCTCTGTCAAAGGTGAATCACTGCTCATTCTGCACAACGATCAATAGCCACCAAGGAGCCTTGTGAGCTGTCACACTAGAAGTCCCAGTGACACTACTTTAGCTACCTATGTGCATAGAAGAATGTAACCAGAACTGGGCCACGTGGCTGGCAAGAAAGGGTAATAAGCCTCCCCATTTTCCAATTACCTTTTCATTTAGCTGACCTTTGCACCTACTGATTATTATCGGAAACCAGACTTCATAAAATGAGGGCATGTGAGTTTAGTGGGTTCCTCCTCTTCGAGCAGGTGGGTTATAGTGGAAGCCACTCTCACTGGAGGGGAAGGAGGTGCTTTGGCTCTGAACCAACATCTGCTTATTTAGTTTCAGCTTTGAAAGTCAGCTGTTGTGCTCATGCTCTTAGTCAGTTTGACCTGTTACACACTAGGCAACTTTTCCAGTTCCTATAGTACCTTTTCTCTTAAGAGTCTCCCCTAGTAACTTTCCAACAATGATCTTTTTTGCATTAGTGGTTTTTATGTGGTGTTCAGCTTAAATTAGAACTGTCTGCTACCCATACAGGTGGCACCTGACTTCCGCTGGGCGCCTTAAAGGTGGAAGAGCGGAGCAAGGGATCAGAAAGGAAACTGTTATTTAGTAGGAAGAAGTTTTGCAGGCTTATTTACATCTCTGTGTTACTGGACACTCAAGATACTATTTGATGCTTCTGTTCTGGTAGTATTGAAATGCAACATTGCTCTATTAGAGGGGAAAGACTTCATCATGGAAAAAATAGCTAACCTGCAAAATTAGGGCACCTTGTAACAGCTTGTGTTCCAATAATGCATTAGTTAAAACATCCGGAAATGGAGGATCGTACTGGATTGCATGTCCTGCCATAAAAGGAGTTATCTTAACAGTAGATGTGATTGCTTGATCTGTGTTGTGTGAGTCGTTGCTGGTGTTGCTTCATAAAATTCTCATGGAAAAAATCAGTGGAGGTGAGGGGAGAAGCAAAAAGGAAAATTACCCAGAAGTGCCTTCAGGTTGCCTGGTGGCTTTCAGTATCTGCAAGCTCTATTACAAGAGCTGTGAAGGCATTGCTTCAGATGCTGACAGAAGCATTCTTTCAGAAGAAACAAATGGAGATTTCACTCTGTTGTTCATGTTTAATGTAATAGCACATGCCAATTTTTGGATAATTTAAAGATGACCATGCCATGAGCATCACAAGTGGAAAGAGGTGGCAAGCACTGCAGGAGAGACTTGTTTTCTTTTTTTGTAATGGGTTCTATAATTCTGTGTTGAGATCAGCAAGGCAGCAATGTAGCTGCTTTAAATATAGCGTTACTCTGAGGTGTGGCTTTGCTTCTTGAAAAGTGTAAGGCTGAGTTATAACAGGATTATCTATTGTATTAATGCCTAGACAGAGATACTTGTCAGTTCCCAAAGACTGTAAACTGAAATGAGGTAGTTGTGCATAGCACAACCTGTATGTAGCAAGCTATTTATCTATGAGAACCAGAAACACTAACTTCAGGTTTCATAACTTTCTCTGACCTATCCTCAACTCTACTCATACATAAGTGAAAGAGTAACTTGATGAGGAGCATTCAAGTTACTCCAGCTCTGTGCTGATAAGAATATGCCACAGATGAGACTGCATTGCCCTTGAAGAAGGACATAGAAATCTGCTTCATTTTGCTGGCTCACTGTTCTAAAACTTGCCTTTCAGCAAGGGGGATGAAGAGTAACAGTTGGATAATTATGATTTAGAACAGGAGTCTCTTACAGCTAGCAGCCTTTTCATGTCACCTTGCACCCTCTGATACAAACATGCTGACAGGAAGCACTCTTCTGACCTAGGTCTACCTCAGGAATATAGTTTTATAGTTCTAAAGTTGAACGGGGTCTTTGAAAGCCCTATTTGAAAGATGTGCATATGCTAAATCCCTTCCAAATATCTTAAGGCTGTAATGCTCTTATTTTATAGTACTGATTTTACCAAACATAAATGACAAAGAGAACTCCATTTTGTTGCTATTAAGATGTGTATTTTGAAGCAGGGGAAACATGTTCTCAAATACTTTTACTTCGGAAGCTAGGCCAAACTTTGTTAATGAGTCATTGTAGTACAGGTACCATCCTTCTGAAGTAAGTAAAGATCTGGTATATCAAAGGTTGGAGCAGGGCAGAGGGACTGAACGCATTTGGAATTGAGACATTAACCACTTGACTGATCCTAGTAGTCAAAAGATAGCATCAGGCAGTGTTGACTGGCATCCAGGCAGACTTTGCTTCATTCTATGTTTAATGGACAGCCACCTGGCCACAAGGCATGTGGGCTTGAACCCTTGCTGTGCCCAAGGTTCACAAAAGCTGTGATTTGCCCCTGCTGCATTCTGGATGGGCATTCAGCTTTAGTAGCCAGGTCGTTAGAGTACAAAGACAGTTTGTGCAGCTCATTACCTTGAGTGTGTATTCCTACTGGGGTTTATGCTACACTGTTGTGCGGTAGGTGAGCTGCAACCTTTGAGGTACAACCATGCTTCCAGACATGACACAAACAGGTATGTAGGATTGTTACTTTAAAGCCTCAAGGAGGATAAGTGATGGAGGGCAGGTTTCTTCATCCCTACCTTCCTGCTCTGCCTCCATCCTGCCAGAGGTATGGGAGCAGGGGTAGCAGAACAGGCATTGCAGCTAGATGACAGGAGTGCTAATCTGAACTAAACCCAATGACAATTTAAAGTAGTGTGTGGCTGTGCTTACTGAAAAACAGGTGTGTGAGCTGGTCAGGTGCCCTCGCATTGCAGGCAGTGGCTCACATTTGGCAGAGAGGTTATTCCCACCAAACGTAATCACAGCTCCATCTGTCTGGGTTTCAGCTGCAAGGTAAAGACACGATTGAAATCCGTCTCTTTTTGAGCCACAGTGCGCCAGTGGGTTAGGCAAGAGGGGTGTGAGGGTACATGAGATGAGAGCACTTCTACTTAAGATGACCACATATTTGCTCAGAACTTAAGAGCTAGTGATGAGGTGTGGGAAAATTCATGTTTGCACCATGTAGTAACTGAATTCAAGAACACAGAATGATTCTGCTGGAAGGGGGCCTATAGGGATGCTGGGGAGGGACTCTTCATGAGGAACTGTAGTGAGAGGACAAGGGGTAACGGGTTCAAACTTAAACAGGGGAAGTTTAGATTGGATATGAGGAAGAAATTCTTTACTGTAAGGGTGGTGAGGCGCTGGAATGGGTTGCTCAGGGAAGTTGTGAATGCTCCATTGCTGGCAGTGTTCAAGGCTGGATTGGACATAGCCTTGGGTTGCATGGTTTAGCTGGAGGTGTCCCTGCCCCTGGCAGGGGGGTTGGAACTTGATGATCTTAAGGTCCTTTCCAGCCCCAACTATTCTATGATTCTATGATACACAACCTTTGTGGATGCTCAAATATGCATTTTAAAAGGTGTGGGTTCTTGACACTTCACCTAGTCAATGATTACATACGCATTCCTCTCGTACTGTGAATTCAAACATAATGAGTTTCAATGAGTTGGTCTCTGTGAGCAAAACAGTACAAATATCAAATGGTACATTTGAGAGAGCTTTTAAGGGAAGATAAGTGGTTACTGCTACAAGGAGATACTGTCCCTAGTAAACAGTTCACTGAGCAACGATATTCAAAGGATACCAGTACATAGACATCTGAGCAAAAAGGACAAGGCAGACTTGCAAATACATTTGAAAGGTAAGGGAAAATTAGAAATTACCTTCATTTGGCTATTCCCCTCAGCCTGGAAGTGCTGTGTGGGATCTTATTCAGCAGACTTTCGTGACAATGTGACTTTTTTAACACTCAGATGAAAGCTTGCCAAAAGAGAATTGGTGGGACCTGACTAACCAGTCTGAATACGCTGAAGTCTAATAGACAAATTGTAGTTGAATGTCAGAAGAGCATTTGAAAACATCTTTTGCAACAGCTGGGAGAATAGAACTGTTTTAAGAAGCATTTTGATTTTAAATTGGGAGTGAAGGTAACAGTAATGTTCTGAATGGGTTTATCAAACTTTGTCTTAGTAACTCGCATTTTTGAGAATGAGTTTGACAGTTCTGGATTTCTGGAAGGTCCCCAACTAGAAAACACTGTGAAAACAATGTGAAATGGGGCATTCTGCATTTATTCCACCATTCTGCCTTTTTTCACTTCATAGTTTATGCTGGGTGTCTTAAAATAAAAATTGTTCTATTTGACACTAAAATTTCTGCAGGAAAATATGAAAGCTTTTTTCAGGGGGAAAAAAGTTGCTTCAAGAGGAAATTCTTGTCTCTTAGTGAGCTCAGAGTTTGCTCTACACTGGACAAAATACTGCCTACCTCTGAGGGGAAAGAGGCAGCAAGTGCCACAGGGTGCAGGGCAGCAGGACAGGAACCAACATGGAGCACTAGCTCTGAGGAGGACAGGAACCAACATGGAGCACTAGCTCTGAGGAGGACAGGAACCAACATGGAGCACTAGCTCTGAGGAGGACAGGAACCAACATGGAGCACTAGCTCTGAGGAGGACAGGAACCAACATGGAGCATTAGCTCTGAGGAAGGCTTTTAACTGAGTCAAATGGAGTTACTGAGTCTCTCCAGGGACTGATTTTTCCCCCTGCTTCAGGCAGGAGCAGTGCCTAGATCTGAATTTGGAAGCCTCTTTGGGCTTCTTTATGGCTTGGTTGAACTCTGCTTAAGTTCTCTTATCACTGGTGGAGTTGAAAACTGCATAAAACTTCAACTTAAATCTTGTGATGGGTACGAACAAGAACTTCATTAAGTTCCAGCTCAATACAAGAATGTATCTTCTGTCTCATTGTGTGGCCTAGAATTTACTAGACTTAAAATATCTGCTCTTTTGAATTCCAGATACTTTAGTCTTTGAGTCAGCTTTCTACAGAAATCTGTATCAGACTTGAATTGGGAGTGATTTCCTTAGATACAAGAGGTGGTTGTTAATAATTTCTTTAGAGTCTCTAGAAGGCATCATGTGGACAAGGTAGAAATAGTTATTGGAAAAAATGCCTGCTAATCACCATGAAGATCAGTACCTCGTAGGAGAATCTGCCTGCCTGCATGTGTGATGCTTGGGGGATGTCTTGAAGCTAATGGCCAAGTGCTGGCTACTGGATTGGGGTTGGGAGTACAAGGAACGATTAGGCGTGGTGCTGAGGTATGCAGCCGTTGCATGATGGGTTTAAAACACAGACCTCTTGGGTTAAAATTTGGGGTTAAAGTTCTAGATCTTGTCAGTGGGTGCTTCCTTCAGTCCTTCCTTCAAGAACAAGGCAGTACATGAACATCCTTGTCATCCTCTGGTATTCCACTGTTCTCTCTCCCCTGCTTTCTGGTTGGTACATCTCTTTCAGTTCTCCCAGTGCTTTCCCTGACCGTGGCAGGTTCCTCGTCTCTACAGCATACCCCAGCACTCTTGGCAGAGATGTCAGACTCTCTATTTCCTGCCTGACACTAGCTGGCCTGCTGCACTGGATTCTTCTAATTCAAAAAGTGTGATGTTTAAATAAGTTTGTGAATGTTGTGACACATCTGAATACAGCTCATTGGGTTGCTCATACAAGCGTAACTCTAGTACTTGCTGGTCCTCCCCCTCTCCTAATACAAATTAAGAGAGATTATCAGACTCCATTATAAATTCCATGGCTAGGATTGGCTGTTGGAACTTTGTAACAGTGAGAAATAATCATATTGCTTTTAATAGTTTTATAAGCTTCTTTCCTGGAGTCCTGTTGCTGCTGCCAAGCAGTGCTGTGTGACTGAAGCGCTAGCCAAGCTTCCAAACAGCTGGATTTGGCAAAGATCTGAAGGTTAAAGCCAGCCTCAGCAGACAATAGCTGGGGAGCCAGCTCAAGTGGTGGACTGCAGCTGCTACTCCACACCCAACAATAAATCCTAGTGGGGACTTGAGGCTCAAAAAGACCATTGGTACAAAATTCCTGCAACGCACCTACCCAGAGCACAGGGAAGTATGGAAAGGTGTGCTAGAGAATGGATATCTGCAGGCTTCTGATGCATCTCCCACTTGCCATACAGAAAACAAATGCCTCTTTGGCTCTCTGCTGTGCTACAGCTAGGAAGGCAGTAAGAACTGTGCAAGGGATGTTTCCCTCTAGGGTCAGGCCTGAAATAGGTTAAGGAACTTAACGGAGTTGAGCTGGCAGTTGAGGCAGAGAGGATTATCCTCAGCTGAGTTTTCCTTCGGTACTGTTTAAGAAGAGAAAGCTGCAGATCTTTAGCTTCTACATTTGTTTCTTCCTTAGTAGGATCAATCTGACAGATGGCACAGATGCACTTTTATTGAGCATTCACTTTTTCTGGCCCCAATTGGGCCACAGAGGGCAATATGGTCCCACAGTGCAGCACAGGAGCAGTGCCTGGCAAGCAGTGTCTCTTCTTCGCAGCAGTTTGTATGCTTGTTCCTGCTGCCAGTAGCGTGTGTCTGAGGGACTGGCAGCAGGCCTGGAGCTGCACCTGAGTTTTGCAAAGTGGTCTTGAGAGCCCTTTTCAAGGTCTTTGCGCTCACCAGGCAGCTGGACACTCTGCTTGAAACTCTTATAGTTCTAGGAGGTGCTCACGAGCATCATCTGAATCCAGAGAGGAGGTGAAAGATGAGAGCAGAGGTACCAGCTGAGGTTTCCCCTTCTGCTCTCCTGCTCACAGAATATCTTGCCTGACCTGGCAGTGAGGCAGGCAGCTGTACAGAATTGCATAGCCCCGGCCAGGAGCCTACGGGTTAACTCACCCACCAAGGCGCTTGAGTCGCTCTGTGCTTGCAGGACAGCCCAGCATAGAGCAGCCTTCAGATGAAACAAAGTACCTTCTGCCTGGCTGGGGCGTAGATAAAAGGTCCCCTGGCATTTCTTGTGAGGCCTGGAGGAGACTGCCAGTGCTGAAGCTGAGCTCCCACTGCCAACAAACAAAACTGCCTTTAAACTCTGAGGCTGTGTGTGAGCTATTGTTGGGGGCATAATGGCTTCTCTGTTTCCCTGCACAGTCATTGCTCTGCTAACACACCACTGGTCTCTTCTAAAAGTAGTTGAGTGTAAATCAAGTTCTAGAACCTGGAAAGAAGTTTCCTCCATTTACCTTTTTACTGCCCTCAGTTGACATTTTTTTACAGAACAGCAGTACATTTACACCCTGGTTTGAGCTGCTTTACTTGGAGACATCATTAGGGCTCAGAATGAGATTCACAGATACAGGTTTTAGTTAGATACCTCCTAATTGAAATAAGGGGGGGGGGGGGTGTGAGGGGGAAGTGCTTGCTGATCTCCTCCCTCTGAGAAGAGTTTTGGTTTGGCTGGCGTGGCCTGTTTCCTCTAGTTACCTCAGTGCTGGCATGCTCACTGCTCCCTAATCCTGCTGCTGCTGCAAGGCACCGAGTGCTGCTCTGGCTGCTGGAGTTTGCTCTGTTTTGGGCTCTTGAACATCTACAGAGGGTAGGGTTGATGGATCCACTCTTCACCCACAATGCCATGGATTGGCTTGTCTCTGAGCATGGCAAGATGCTTCCAGAAGGTAAAGGCCATTTTGCCTATTACACAAGTACGATAGTCAAAGTGAACACCCAGAGCTGTTCTACAGAGGGGATAGTCGGTCCCTGAAGGCAATATGATGAATTTAGGTCTATTTTTAATGGAACAATCTTGTGATGGAAAAGGAAATGGGTCAAAGAGTAGCTGTTCAAGATGTATTTCATCCCAATTTCATTCCTAATAAGGTGGTAGTGACTCTCCATCTCGATAGCTCTCCAGTCTTCCTGGGGTGTATCTGTAATATGCATGCCAGAGAGCTCCTTGGTGTCACAGATGAACTGTAACCCTGCGCACCCCAGGAGCAGCTGTGTGCAGGACTGGGAAACATAGAGACGTGAGCACTGGCCATCACCCTCTGGAAGTGGCAGGCTCATTGGAAAGGTGTTCTGGCCAAGGGCCCTGGACAGGGTGGGATGCTGTGCTCATACTGGGGCATGCCAAATAGTTTGGCCAAGGTTGCTTGCTAGTGACTAAGATGTGTTTTGCAGTGGTCATTCATAGCTTTCTGGACAGCGATTCCTTCACAGGCATGGTGTTTGAAAGCACATTATATAAAGTTAATTGCTTTTTAAATTTTTCCTCTGAAAATGATATGACTAACATCAGTTGCATTCTGCTCTTTGAATTTCCCTTCTCACCTATGAATCTGCTGGTTTTTTTGGTGTATGAGGTTACCTACCTACTGTAACCAGCCTGAGTTGCTGGTTTGGTGCCTTTTCCTTTCTGGTAACACTTCAGAGCTTCCAGGAATCCTGGGCTGCTCACTGAAGCAGATCACTTTGCAAACAGGATGGCAGGGATGGGCAAAGGGGAAGCTGATAAAAGCTTTGGAGTTGTTAGAATAGTTGTTCTGCTCAGTGATGGCAGGGGCATAAATGGTACTGGCAATGGCCATAGAAAACGTCCTGATATGAATCTGAGTGAGCAAATATTTGTAAGACCCTGTTTGTGAGAGGTTCAGGGGAAGAGGAAGCCATTCACTGCCCATAGCTCAAGGGCTGGAAAGATGGGAAGGAGTCAGTCATATACAGCCTCACCATGTGGCTAAGAATAGGGAGGAAAAGATCAAATCCAGCCTGCGTCCAGTGTGTGGGCAGGATGCAGTGCCCAACTCCATCACATTACAAAGGGGGCAAAGGCCTTGCCAGCATGTGCTGGAGGGGGGAATCTGGTAAAGGCTCTCTGATTGGTATTGCTGACTTGATTTAGCATCTAGATAAAATCCAGTCTGACACTGGGCCTGTGTTCTCCCAAGCAGAGCATAACTTAAATGCTTGCTGAGCATCTAAAATCTTCAGAGCATAAAGTCATAAAGAGCTCGGTTGTCCTATCACCACTGAAAGGTAAGAGTACCAGGACATCTTGAATATCCTCTTCCCTCTTGATAGTCCGTTTAAAATCCGGGCATCACTCTGTTGTGAATGTCAAGGAATACAGAATTGGGCTCACAGCTCCCCTGGCCACTGCTTCCCATCCACCCTTCCATGTGCAGAGATTCAGCTGCTAGGGGGTAGAATGGGGAAACAGTGGGTATGAAAGAAGGAAGATGAAAAGGCTGCTCTTGTGCCTGATCATCTGCTTTCTAGTTCCCATGCACCCCAGAAGCTGCAAGGTTGACAATCCTGTCTCATCCCACAGGAAGATGAAGAAGTGCTATGTGGTGACTGGAGTCCTGACCGCAGCCCTGCTGGGGCTCATCTTGTTCCTGGGTCTCTTCTTTGGACTGCCCTCTGACTCAGGGCTCACACACACTTACAAGAAGGCTGCTGTGGCTACAGACGCGGGGCAGTGCTCGATAATTGGAAGGTACCTACTAATTGTTCTGTGACTCTCATTAGCTCTGCCACCTCTTGCACAAGATAAAACTGTTGTTTCCCCAGTGTCCAGATGCAAGCCTGGCAGTTGACCAGCACAGATCATCTCTAAACTCCCTGTAGAAAGAGGAGGCCATAATAAAACCTGGGCTTTTACCATTCCTGACCAAAGTTACTGCAGTTGCTCAAAGACAATGTATCAGGCAAAGATCCCTATGATCTTTCATGAACAATGGGAACAAGAGATGCTTTTTGAGCTCCTTATAAAATCCATTTATCAAGCTGTCCTCTAGTCCTGGATGCAAATGCTGAGATTTCAGGCTTCTCTGAGCGTTGTCATTTCTCATGTACAATGAATGTTTCTGGGATGCCTGTCTGCCCATGCACTTTGACACATCTTGGTATTTCCAAACTAGTGTGGATGTCTCTGAGGGCTGATCTGGTCCGGAACTGGCCCATTGGGATCTGTTCTCTAAGTTGATAGAAGCTCAAAACTTCTTTTTCCTGAGGAACCTATAGACAAATGGGCACTAGAGAATCTGTCATAGCTGCTCTGATGAGGTTAATTGACTTCTCACAGGTAGCTGAGACACTGTAACATGTCACCATATGATGTCTTCTGTTCTGCTTCACAGGGACATCCTTCAGCAAGGTGGATCAGCAGTGGATGCTGCAATTGCAGCTATGCTCTGTGTAGGACTCATGAATGCTCACAGCATGGGCATTGGAGGGGGTCTCTTCTTTACCATCTACAGCAGCACAGGTAAGAATCAGGGCCATACACATCTGGAACAATTTGATAACTGTTTACTAAATGAGGCGATTTATCCTACCTGAATAAGGGTGAAAGATAGATTCTCACAGCCTCTGGGGGAACACACTATCCTCAAAATAATTCCCAAGAAACTGGCTCATATTGATCAGACTTTAACAGAGACCATGCCTGTGTATTGAGTCCAGAGCTAAACATTGTCTTCCTCATCTGTCATTAAAGGGAAAGTGGAAATCATTAATGCAAGAGAGGTGGCTCCAAGCAGAGCATCGGAGGACATGTTTGGGAACAATACACAGCTTTCTCTGAAAGGTATGGCAAAGGCTATTTCACTGTTTTGGGGCGGCCAAAAACTCCACCATTAACTACTACTGACATGTTTAAATTAAGAATATTTCTTTAGGTTAGGTTCTTGCCTATCTCCAGGATTCCTCACCCAGAAATGTCCTCTAATTTACACAGTCTGCAAACTGTTCTGACAACGCAAGCTAAAAATAATGCCCTTCAAGCTCATTATTCACCTCAGCACTTTATAAAAATGCAGGTGAATCCAAAGCACTGAGTATGGCCTGTTCTGTCTTTACCTTTTTGAATAAATCTTTGTGGATCAACTTAGTTCTTGTCAGTTCAATGTGTCCTTCCTAAACACCTGTTGTGGTGGCTTCAACTAATGGTTGAAGGGCTCCAGAGAAGAATTGATTTCCTTTCAGGGCAGCATTTTCCAATCAAAACCTGAAAGAAATGCTAACTAGCTCTCTTCATGATCACTCCTGTGATCAAGGAGGAACAGCATCTTGGAAGGGGTTTGAGAAGCGTGTTGAACTTCAGTGAGGTGCCAATAAAGACAGGATCGAAACAAACTGTTGCATCACTGTGCAATGCAGTAATCAATATATTGCAATTGTAGTTACAATGCTGCAAAAAAGTTTTTGGCTGAAGTATGACTGTGTCCTCGTCCTGTAGTGTGTTCTCTGAGGGACTGGAAACTGCAGGAAGCTGTGGTAACTTCTGTGTTCCCAGCAGCTTTTCTCTGGTACAGAGCCCACTGAGGGGAAATGACCCAACAACATGAGTTAACAGGAAGGGGACAGAGGTGTTTCAACCTCTGTGTGGTGTGGTACAGAATATGTAGGCGTATTTATGTCAGAGTAATTCCATTAACATCGTATGCATAAAATGAGCTGGTAGTATATGTAGTATAAGTAACCCCTGCCTGAAAACAGGGCTAACATAGAAGCCTGCTTTACCTCCATACTTATTAATCACTTTCTTTTCTTGCTAATACATTCCTTATCTGCTCCAGGAGGACTGTCCATTGCTGTGCCAGGAGAAATTCGTGGATATGAACTGGCTCACAAACGTCATGGCAAACTGGCATGGGAAAACCTGTTTCTGCCCAGCATCAAGTTGGCAAGAGAAGGGTTCCCTATTGGGAAAGGCCTTGCAGCAGCCATCAAATCAAGAGAGGAGTCAATTGAGAGCAATCCCTCACTGTGGTAGGTAGAGCAGTCTCACTGTAGTAGGTAGAGCAGTTGCTGTTCTCTGCAGAGGAATTTGGGATAACTGCATTCTAGCTGAAAAGTCTTTGTGTTTGTGTAATGTAGCATCTGTGAGGAGCGTGTCTCCCCTCCAGTGACTGCGCTCACTGTGCCTGATGATGTTATTCCAGCTACCTGGCGGTGCTAAATAATGTGGCCAATTTTAGGAATGTTCAGTCCTGGCCTTTAAAGAGAGATAAATTCTGTTTTTTTAAAGTCCATTTGTCTGAGCACAGGTGAAATTAGAGTACATGTTGGGATAACTCTGTCAGACAGCAATGTATTTTCTGAATCCTCCACTTTTCCTCCTGCTGTGAGTATACCAAGCTAATCTTACCTGCAGCTGGGGAAATTGCAGTCTCCTTGAACATTTCTCCTGCTGTCAGGCAGTGGGAATTTGGGTCATGTCTTACTCTGCAGCCAGCCCTTCCTCAAACAACACCTCTGACCATCCACTTCTGGCAGTGACTATGAATATAAAGAGTTTTCAGTGCTCCTCCACTTCTTACAGTCAAACCCTTCCTGTCTATGTCTAGCCTTACTGGAGATCATTCTTAAGCCTCTCTTTTCCTTAAAATCTCTGGCAGCTGCAAGTTGGTTTCCAATCCAATTGGGATGTACAGTCTGGGCCTATCTCCTGTACTTCCATCTGCAGGTCCGCAGCAGCATATTCGTGATCCGTGATGAGGGAGTGTCCTGGGTTCAGGACACTTAAACCACAACAGGGAGCTAAAGATGAAACTGTCTACCTCAAAGTGCTTTGGCAAACTGGGATCGAAACACGTTCTCCTGGACTCACTGGAAGCTTTGAGCCTCATAGCTTCAGTCTGTGTGCTGAACTGAACTATTGAGTACAAGGACTATGGCCTCTCCTGGGCATCTTGGGGGAGATGTTGGCCCCTTGGGCAGCTAGGGGGGGTGGCCTGGCTTGGTGAAAAACATCAACACTCCCTCCTGTAGGCTTCACCGAGCAAATTCTGAGCAATGTGGAATCTCAGGTCAGGAGCCACTGTTCACTTTTATGTCCCAGTGCAAGATGTCAGGATCCCTGGAGCATGGCTTACACAGTTTCTCTTCTCTCCAAGAAGCCTCTAGCATGAACACTCAAATACTGTGTTGGCTGGTACAGGTACACAGGGTGTTGAACTTGTCTCTCAGATCTGATCTTCTCAATCTCCTTTCTCTGTTAGCGAAGTGTTCTGCAAAAGAGGGAAAATTCTGCATGAGGGCGATATCATGAAGATGCCTAAACTAGCCAACACATACGAGACTATAGCCAGAGAAGGAGCAGATGCCTTTTACACAGGAAGCCTGGCAAAACAGATCATCGATGACATCCACAGTGTAGGTAAGAAACAGGACGTCTGTCCAAAACAGCATGAGTGACCTGGCTGCTGCTGCTCAGCACCCAGGGAGGAGCCAGTGACCTGCAGAAGCCTTGGCAGCGGGTTAAGCCGGCTGCCTGAAATGCTGCCTCTGAGAACTGTGGCAACAGGACACTGAAGAGTTGTTAGTGCTCTAATGGATGCGTTTGAAACTCAGTCAGAAATGGACAGTGTATGCTGTGCATTTCTGTACCATAAAGTCTAGCAAGTCCGTGTGTTTCTGGATGTAGACAGTGGATACATGCGGTTCCCAGAGCATGAATCCAACAAGTTCTACTTAAAACTTGACATGGTCCTGTAAACTCTTGAGCTTGTTTAATCTCTCGATACCACTAGATGGTGGTAGTATCGTATCCTTACTAGCTAACATTGGCTAGCTTCAATGAACCTGATATGAGTAAGTCATTTGTGGTGGTTAATTATTGTCTTCCCCCTTCTGTTAAGAAAGGCAATAGAACATAAAAGTGATTCTGCTTGTGGGGTAGCACAAAGCAGCGGCACCCAAAAGCTGCATCCTCCTTCTGTAAACAGGACACTTAAGGACTTTGTTACCTGACATTGCCAATGTCCTGTGTTAAAAAAAAAAAGATGGCTCACCAGATTTTTGGCTGCTGTAAATCAGCCCAACTTCAAGCTTAGGCTATCTGAGCCTCAGCAGGATCTATTAAGGAATAAATTAATCTCTTGTGCATCCATCTTTGCTTTATTTACCTTGCAACTCTTTAGATTTGCCTGTGTTCCCTCCTGTCCTTGCTGTGATGCACAGTAATGGAGTATTGCTTTCTCTTCCTACCGAAGATCACATAAACCCACACTTACAGTTTCCTTTTCTTTTCCAGGGGGCATTGTCACATTGGATGACCTGCGGGACTACAATGCAACAGTGATAGAAGACCCCATAGCAATCACACTAGGGGAGTTTACCCTCTACACACCTAGTGCCCCTCTAAGCGGCCCCGTGCTTGCCCTCATCTTCAACATACTGAAGGGTGAGTGCCCCTGAGCAGTACCCTACAGGCAGCAGGACTGTGAAGGCTCCAAAGACAACACCTTTTTAGTTTTGGGAGCTGTGGCTCCCTTGATAGCCCTCCAGCAGGTGGGAAGTCTGATACCCCAGGAGAGATCAGAGATGTGGAAACATTTCTCTTCTGCTGCAAACTCCTTCCTACTTGAAATACAGGAGTAAGAGGGAAAATATGCTTGTGGCTGGGGCATTTCCCTGATACCTGCATGTGTGGAAACTAACTTGTACTTGGGGCTTTTCCGGAAAACATCTCTGCAAAGTTAAAAGCCTGCTGGTGACTCCCATAGTGCTCAAAACTACCAGAGCTCCTGTGTTCTCTGTGTGGAGATTAGGACAGTCCAGTGATTACATCTCTGAGAGACTGGGCTTCAAGTTTATACCATTTGACACAGGTATATTTGCAATCCATTGACCATGTACTTTCCTTTGTTGTTCACAGTTGTTTGTCTTTTGTTGCCAGGATATAATTTCTCTGCTGACAGCATCAAAACAGTGGAGAAGAAAGGTCTGACTTACCACCGCATTGTGGAGGCCTTTCGCTTTGCCTATGCCAAGAGGACTTTATTGGGAGATCCCAAATTTGTCAACATTACAGAGGTACCTGGCAAAAGCCTTTTCTTTCTGCAACACCAAGACTGGCTGGAGCATGGCTTAAAGTTTATGGGTGACTAAACTTTGTTAGGGATGCTCTGTGACACCTGATATTTGCAGGCATTGTAATATCTCTGAATCCAAACGTGAAGTCCTGTGTGACTCATGGCTGAGTATGAGGGATATAAATGGAGGAAACCTTCCTGTTGTAAGGGAAAGCAAAATCCTTAATTCACGAGGAGCATCTGAGTATGTTTAGGGCTAACCCTCCCTGTTTTCATAGTGCTTGAAGCCTTATTAGGTGACATCCCTGTGGCTCTCTAACCACAGTCCTGCCTAAAGTAAATGGACCAACATGTGGGAAGGGCTGAGGCAGGAACCCTTCTTTTCCCAGCTTCACACTTTGTGCTTTTACTTCTGTGACTCTGAAAAAGCAGCAGGATCTGAGCCCAGCCCAGCTTGAGGAATACCAATTTGCTGTTTACAGAGCAAGGATCAGAGCTTGCCTTGGCCTAGTTCTCTCAATCCCTTTCCTCTCACCTTTGAAGCAAGTGTAGCACTGCTTGCCTACGCCTTACAGCAGTGTTGATGTACAGTGATGTAAAGTGATGACAGCTTTCCATAGACCTGCAATGATAGATGCCGATTATCTCCCTACACAAAGGGCTGCATTGTACCAGCTGCTTTTGTGACTGCTTAAAATGATTTTTGGTACAATGTCCATCTTTCAAGAAGGAGGAATGCCCCTGCTGGAAAACTATAGCTTCACTGCTGGGATTTGCCACTCTTCCGTGCTCTGAAGTATTGGATATCAGCCTCATAACTACATGTCTCTTAAACTTAATCTGCTGAGTAACTGCATTGGATTTCTCTGACAGGCGATCAGAAACATGACGTCTGAGTTCTTTGCGGATAGTCTCCGAAGGAGAATCACAGACAACACCTCCCATCCAGTTGACTACTATGAGCCAGTATATTACACTGGAGATAATGCCGGTACATCCCACCTCTCCATTGTGGCTGATGATGGCAGTGCTGTGTCCGCCACCAGCACCATCAACCAATAGTATGAGCTCGGACATTACTTCCATGTAGGCCTTTGTCATCTTCCTAGTGGTGGTTCTGTGGTTGGTATAAAGCATCACTGAACTGTCACCTTTCTGTCGGGGTAGTGATGAGTGGCACTGTTGATGGGCAGTACTGCTGAGCTTGCAGGTCAGTTCTTAACACTGAGACCTATGTGGCTGGGACAGAGAACAAGATGTGTCCTCTCTCATGTGGAGTCCACCCACCAAGAAAACATGCACTGCGTCTGGATCTTATTATAAGCAGTGGTATCACTGCTTGCTCTGACTACCCAGACAGGAGTTTGAGCAAATACAGCTGGCCTGGAAGTGCAGTATTTGTCTTCAAGTGCTGGCAGTAAGAACTGTGTTCTGTGTGTGTAGCTTGAAGCTTGGAAGGGGGGTGAAGGTTCTTTTTGTCCATAGAAAATGTCTCCAGCTTGACACATCAAAGCAAATCCTCAGTGATTCCCCAGTGTGCCAGCCTGTGAGTTATGCTGCCTCTGGATGTAGTGCCATTCTGCCCACTGGAAAGGGAAATAGTTGTATTTAGCTGCTGTGTTGTTCTTCCTCTTGGGGTCCTTTCAGGAGAGCTGTGCAGCAGGGCTCTGGGCTGCATTTCCTCTTTGTGTACTCATGGTATAAACTGCTTCCTTCCCCCAAGAGGTGACAGAACGTCCTTTACAAGAGGAAAGATTGGAGAGTAATTCCAATCAAATTCCAGGTTTGACATTGCAGTAATTCACCTGAAGCTTCTTCTGCATTTGCTCTAGTTTTGACATATTTGCACCGACTTATTTTCTCTAGCTTTGGCTCTGATGTACGATCCAAAGTGAGTGGAATCCTATTTAATGATGAGATGGATGACTTCAGCTCACCTTACATAATCAATGGATTTGGAATCCCTCCTTCTCCAGCAAATTTCATAGCACCAGGTATGAACTATAAACTACCTTTCTGACTCCAACTTTTGGCTATGTCTTGCATATTAATACTGCGGTGTCTGCAAGGTAGGCTGCAGTATATCTGCCATCAGGCACAGAGCTGGGCCTTTCTGCAGAGGATGCTAAGTCATCTGGCATCCCTGCCAAAAGCACACAACCAGCCCCCGGTGCAGTCCTGAAGGAGAGGCTGTCTAAAGAACAACTTTTGTGTCTGACTCCTTCCAACAGCCAGAAATCCTTTCCCTGGCAGCTCAGCACATGGCAAATGAAATTACTTAGAGCTGCGAAAGATTTCTTTGAACTGATCTAAGAGGGAGGCAGCAGCAGGAGCTGGCTGCAAAGTGTTTGATGGCACTGCTCAGCCTTCTCCCTGTGCTGCCTTGGGTGCTGTAAGACAGCTTTGGGTAGATACAGTTCACATACCTAATCCAGGCAATCTGCCTGCTCCACTACTGTTTCCTGCAGACCCATATAATTGCTACTAAAGCAGGCTGGGATTCTGCTAACCTGTGTTTTGGAGGACAGGGAAATGAAAGGACAGGAAGGAATATGCCATAGCATATTGGAGGCAGCTGCATCACAGACAAGCCCAGCTGGGACAGGACTGTGAGGAAAGATACCTTCAGCCTCTGTGTGAAGAACCAGGGCTGAGTTTGCATCGCAGAAGCATGAAGGAGATGGGTACAGGGGATAGTGGGATCTCCAAGGGCTGACAAGACACATGAGCTGAGTCAGGAAGGTGGGTACTGAGGCTCTGGGTTCAGACATGGGAGCAGGAGCTGGCAGTTCATTAGCTGCAGGTGGAAAGCTGAGCCTCTCTTGCATCTCTGACCCCAACAGGTAAACAGCCGATGTCCTCTATGTGCCCCTCCATCTTGGTGGATAAAACAAAAAAGGTCAGGATGGTGGTTGGTGCTTCTGGAGGAACAAAAATAACTACAGCAACAGCACTGGTATGTGATGATATGGGAGAACAGGTAACACGGCTAAGGCAAAACAAGGTGGGGGAGAGGCAGCGTTTGGGGTAAGGGGCTGAAGTCTGCACCTATGCCATGACCGTGGCTGTAGCCCTGCTGTGGGCCAGGGGCTTGAAAGGGAGGTTCCTGCCTGGCCTCCTGCAGGGCAGACCTCCATCTCCAACTCCTGCCACAGCTACAAAGGCTCTTCTAATCACTTCCTTCAGGGACTCCAGGTCTTTTCCTTTGGCAAGTTGTTCTTACCACTTGCAGAAGGTTTTGACTTCAGTTTAGCTTTTACTTCTCTTCTCTGGATCTCCATGAACTCTCTTTAGCTACTTTAGAACCATTCCCTTCCAAATGCTGAACCAAAGTCCTGATCAAAGTCACACAGAGAAGCTGAATAAGACCTTAGGCCAGGTATGGTCTCAGGCCATCTGACAGGTAGGCTCTCTGCAGGCTGCTGTGGCAGCCATTCAAATGCCCAGCTAGCCTAGAAGTGATTGCAGGAGAAAGCTGTCTCCTGTGCCAGTACACACAGTTGTGCACATCACATCAGGCTGGATCTTGCTTTCTGGCTCAGGTAAAGAAGTCTCTGTAAAAAACACTACAAGCAGCTTTCTAGCCCTTCATCCCAAAGCTATTTTCATTTGCCAGCAGCTCCAAATTGCAATTTAAGCATGTAGAGATGAACCAGGTTTAAGGAAACCGGTTGCACAGGATGCTGTAGCTGTGTTTGCTGAGGTGACTGCTGTGTGTGTCAGCCAGCACTAGCTTAATCATAGCATCATAAAGGCAGCTACAATAGCTTGAGGATCTGATCCTTTTACTATGTTAATTTTAGTAACTCAGTCTCTTTGTGTGGGAATCCTCCTAAGCATATATAAAATAGCTTGCTGTACCTGTCTTCTGGTTAGCAGAGAGAGGAACCACTGAAAGCATCCGGGACGATAAACTATGCCTTTAATGGTCTCTTGTGAACATTCTTTAGATAACTGTACCTATGTTGCTACAAGGGTCAGGCTTCTATGAAGACAAGTAACTAACATTGAGGCTTTTTGCTTCTTACAGGCAATCATCAATTCCATCTGGTTTGGCTATGATGTGAAGAAAGCCGTGGAAGAGCCAAGAATTCATGATCAGCTGTTTCCCAATATCACGGAGCTTGAGCAGGAAGTAGAGGAGGTTTGTCTAGCTGGAGTCTGGGGTGTGGGAACTTGTACGGGCTGGGATCCTAGTTTTGGGAAGACGTGCTTGTGGAATATCACAAAGCTTTGCCAAATGTTCCTCAGTGAGCAGTAGTGAAGCCGGCATAGGCTAAGTACTGGGACACAGTAAGCTGTTCAGAGTGTACCTTTAATCTCAGCCCCATGGGTTTGAAGGGGTGCATTCAAACATGAGCTACATCTGAAACTGAGGGTATGTATTTTTTTGCATTGTTGTTTGGCTCACAAAACTTGCAAAACACAAAACCACATCAGGGCCCCAATCATTCAGAGTCCAAATCCAGTGACCCTCAGGAAACGCTTGTCCTATTGCACAACCTCCCAGTTGTGTTGGCACAGAGCGCAGGAGGATGCATAGAGGGACTCGAGAACAAACTTGGAAATCTTTTCCCAGCAGAGGTGACTGCGCAGCACTGTTGGTGTGAGAGCCAGTGGCAAAATCTGCCTGGCCCTGCATACCACTCACCTGAGCTGGCAGCTTCCTTCACCCTGAGGAATTACATGTCCCAGACACCTGAGGCTGATACAGTCTTTGTACATATCTCATCCTATGCCTCTATATCAGAAAAAACACTTCTACATAAGGCAGTTTTCTTCATCAAACTATGCAGAAGATCCTCCTTTAATAAGCATCTTCTTAAGGTAACAGCTGAGATACCTGCCTGCACTTGTGAGTCTATATAAGTCCTGTGTTTTCCCCATTCCCAAACAGGATCCATCAGCTTTTGCTGTTTGCATATGAATATCAGAGGCTCCTTGACCAGGAACAGTACTGGTAGCTCACACTAAGCCCCACAAATGCCCCATCTTCTCAATTCCACCTCCTCAAAAGCAAGGCATGCCAGTGAAGAGGAGGAACAGCATGTAGTTTTAGATCCACCTAATACAGGCATTTGGGTAGTCACGGAGGATGCAGGTTGCAGCACATGTGCAGCTCCTCTCCTGTTGTCCTCATTCACTTCTGCATTCCAGGGTATAGAAGAAGAACTACGGAAGAGGAAGCACAACACCACGCGGGTGAGCGGTGGTGCGGTTGTGCAAGCCATTCTCAGAACAGACGAAGGATGGGCTGCAGCCTCTGATTCCCGGAAAGGTGGCTTCCCTGCAGGCTACTGATGTGGCTCGGCTCCTTTTTATGGTGGTCTCGTTACACTGAGGTGTGTTTGGGGGGAAGATCCTTTAGGTCTGCAACTCAGGGACTTCTCACAGGAAAGAACAAATTTACCTGTGGTTCTATTGACAGAGCCGGGACAGTTCTCTACAGCCATGACTGAAGTGCCTCATGCCACAGCAGTCTGCTAAGACAGGCATGTTATATCAGGGCATGCAGTACTTACTTCAAGAGACTTTTCTGCCTTGAAGAGTTTGCTCCCTGTCTCCTCTTCAACCCATGAACTGGGTACCCAGAGTTTCTGAATAAGCTCACTCAAGCTGCAGGAAGTGTTTCTCTTGCAGGGTCAGCTGCCAGGAATGTCCCTGTCACTGCTAGAGAAGAGAGTTGTTTTCTGTTGAATAGATGGCAGTTACAGGACTCTGGGGACTGGGTTTTTTAAGTTACAAACTAATAGGTCTGTGCTTAGCAGGAAGCCCAGCTCTAGACTGGGAGAAGCCTTCACAATCTCACTGCTCTTTAACTAAAGATGTTTCTGCTTTTCACTTCAGTTGGTTATTGGAGGTGAGTGTGTAAGCAGGGAAATGGCTTCAAACTTTTTTATATTTCTGTTGAGAAGGTCTAAAGGGAAAATGCTACCTGTAAAACTCTGAGCACAACTAAATAAATGAACATGGAGTCACACATTTTTCTTGCCTGCGCAGTTGCTACTGTGAGCGGGGATGGTGAGAGTCTGTGTGAAAGAAGCTCTCCTGAGGTATTTCTCTTTTCTTCACACCTCTGATGAAAAGATGAGTTAAAATAAGTTAAATCTCCAAAACAAGATGTTTTTTTCCAGTTTGCTTCTTACCACATCAAACTGCAGGCCTGAAATACCAGTCTGAGGAAACGAAACCTCTAGAGAAGGGCAGCCTGCAGCTACTCTTGTTAGAAGGTAAGTTACCGTTAGTCAGTGAATGACCTCCCAGAAAACCGTATCTGATATGGAACAGCTAAGAGTGTTAGTAACGATGGATGAAGAGGTTTTGGCGTTCACCTACCAGCATGGACTAATACTCAGCCTAAAATCCAAACATTCCAGGATGTTGTCAAGCTCTAAGGATGTTTATAAGCAGCAGTAACTGAACTTAACTATTTGGCTTGTTGGAACTTCCCCTCAGTTTGGAAAAACCTTCAAATACAGAATGCACTGAAAAGAAAATGAAAGGCTGAGATTTTAGGAATCAGGCCTCTCTTTCACAGCACTTTCTGGAATTGAGGAAGTCTGTCTTCAAGGAATAAACTATATCATGCTTAAAGAGTTGTAACTTTAACATGTATATTTGCTTCTATCACTTCCACTAAATGAGAGGCTTTTATCACAGGTTGCCTGGGATGTGCTCTGTGCTCCTTTTTGCTACGCTGTTACTGATGACAGTGTGTTAGATGCAGCGAAGGCAGTGGTTGTAAATAACGCAAACTCATTGTGTTCCTTTAAGAATGAGAGCGGTTTGGAGACAAACCTGTATCCTTTTATCACTGAACTGAGCGCACGGAGTCTCCAGAATGAACAACTGTTAGTTCTGGTAAAACCTGCATCACAGTCCTCTCTCAAAAGCAGTCCTCTGCTTGTGTGTCAGGGGAGGCAGCAGTTTAAGGAGAAATTCCCAGACTGGTTTAAAACACTTTATTAAAAATATAATTTAAAGAGTTCATCAGAAAACAGAGCAGCTTCTGTACAGCGATGCTTTAACAATCCGTGTAAGCTGAGCATGGACAAAAATAATTCTCTCCTGTTGGCATGAGCATGAATGGGGAGAGACCAGAGTCGGAGGCTTGTGACTCAAGCAGATCTCAGCAGTGGTGAGCAGGTGGCAGAATGACAGCAGGGATCCTACAGGAGGTGCAGTTCCTCAGCTTCACCAGATGTTTGGTAGCGAGGACTACAGGACTGCTGCAGTGGGAGGTCGGCACTCTCATCCCTTTCTGTCTTGCAAACTAAAGCTCTGGTGGGTTTTAAAACCTGCTTAACTGGCTCAGTTTCAGTGTTAGTAGCAAAGTAGTTACATTGCAGTGAGCTCTGGACTGCAGATAATATTCCCACACTTTCTTGGTGGGAAGCAGCTGTGATATTGCTGCACTGGCAAGGTGATGGGCTGGATTCCGAAGTAGATTACTTGATAGAAGTAAATGTAATTGGAGGCTTAGTTACCTGGCGACTTTTTTTTTCTCTGCTACCCAAACATGATGGAGCATGGCCTAAGGCTGCCCAAAGCTTAAAATGGAAGGGAGAGCTGCTCCACCTGTCTGCAGCCAGTGCTGCTCTCAGTTGGTTTTTGTAAACTCTAGCTCAGTTGGGCTTGCCAGAAATAACTTCAGATCTTGCTAAAGCCAGCACCTGGTCTAGTTAATCTGTGTGGTCCTGAAATGTGAGCTGCAGATGGTGTCTGGTGCCCACAGGTGCACCCCATAGGGGATTATTTCCGACACTAGAACCAATGTACCCAGGAACTGGTATGTGAAGTGAAGGAAGGAGTTAACGACAGTAGCAAATCATGTAGATTGAACATGACTGTCAAAAAACCCCAAAGGAACCCCTTCCAAATGCACATAAACTGCCCCCACTCCCCCTGCAAACTTCAGGCTTATTCCCTGGCCTTACTCACATTCAGCCACATTTTAATGTTGACTAACAGGATGCTGTGCCACTTCTGCTTGAGTGAGCAGCACTAATGCAGAAACCAGAAGTTCAGTAACCTGAACTAGGGGATTTAGGATATATTCCACTAGGACAAGGAAGGAGGGGGCAGTGCATGGAGCTGTCTCTCCACATAACAAACTTGTCTTTCAGATGCATGATTAAGTGCTTGTGGTTATGATCTGGCAGCTTAGAATTCCCTTTCATTAAGCTCATACATCAGAATCCCCTCTCATATAGCTGCAGTCATGCTATAGTCCTTAGTGTACAATTTCTGAAGGAAAACACTTGTCTGGCTCTAGTCAGCTTGACTCAGCACATCATTAAAGGGCAAGTGAAGGCTGAGATTTCACCAAGTCAATGGCTTTATTGGACAGACTTTGTGGGTAAGAACATAGACTTTAAACCTATCTGGCCTTGTTTGCAAGTGGGTTTGTGTGTGGGCTTGTTTGGTTTTTAACAGTATGTGCACAAGAACTTGTTATGGTGTTTACAGAGGAATTTTGTTTGTTTGGGTACTAGGAATATCATGGGCTATGTGTGAGATAAGAACTAAAATATACAGGGGAGGCCGCTGCTAGTGCCTTGCTCTGGTTCGGCTTCAATTCCAGAAACACACATACAATACTGTCGGTGCCCATAGGGAAGGACAGCTCACCAGCTTTCAGAAAATGGAGCTGTTGGGAGTCATGGGAACTTGTCCCTGGTATTTGAGAAAAGCTTTGGGGAGGTTGGTTTTTTGGGTTTTGGGGTTTTTTAATGTTTGATTCTTGGACATTTTGAGCAAGGTAAAGTTATGAAATAACTGCAAAAGACCTTTTGTGTCCAGCCACATGAGTTCTGTTCTCTCCTCCAGAGGATTCCTCTCTTTGTAAGCTCTTTTAAGACAGTGAACAAGTTCTGCCTAGAGACTACTTGTGGTAACAGGGAGTTAGAGCATGTCCTTAGGCTATGGGAGAAAAGCATTCTGGTAATGCTTGGTAGCGCTGCATCGCTTCTCAGCAGTCCTGGTGTTTGCCTGGCCAGGCTGAGCTCATGGCTACAAACAAGCCTTCTGGGCACATATCCTTTGCATTTTGAAGAAAGTTCTAAAGCTCCCCAGAGTAACAGCTCTTCCACTGCAGGCCTCACCTGCCTTCCCAAATGACTTATCTTCTGCTGGCATGCGGAGGGAGAACTGGCATGATTTGGGACTCCTCTCACCACAGGGAGAGGCGCCCCCAGGGAGCTGAGCTGAAGCCTGTCCATCCCAGGATCAGGGAACACACATTGTCCAATAAGGGGCTTAGCCTCAAAGTCACCAGTGTGCACGGTTGAAGGATGCTTTGGCACAGTTGCTCTGAGCTTGTGGGTCCTTCGCATGTGCAAAGCAAGAGTGTAGTAGGACAGCAAATGTGAGCTATGGTGAGCCAATTTCATTTGTCACCTTTGGTAAAAATAGGGCTTCTTTGGGTAGGGAACCAAAGAGGAAGACTGTGGAGTTTTACTCTCTTCCCTTTCCAAACCCACCCTCTAAGCCTGGACACTTACTTACAATTTTACAGTTCAGACCCTACAGACACTGCTCCTAATCCTCATAACCAGAATAGTTACTTACTTCACATTGCTGAGTCACAATAATAATAATTAGCTTATTGTGGCAACAGCCTGAAAGAAAACAATTCTACCCTTAACTGGGACTCTCCAGCAGGAATGGAAGATACATCTGGGCCATCACAGTGTTCTCAGTTGGGCTTGGACCAGTTTTCCTTTCCCACTTTGTATTATCTTACTCTGAATAGCCGACATGCTCAAGAAATACATTTTTCCATGTATCAGATAAGTGAGGGAGGGTGTAGCTATAAAGAAGGGTGGCTGCCCTGTTGTATTGCCTGAGGGTGACTTGCATTCTCTGGAATTCGGTTTAAGCACAAGTTTTACCCATGCTCTCGGAGGCATCCTGATCAGAACAGGCATTACTGGCATGTCCAAGCCAAAGTACGGTCTGAATCTAGTTATCTCCTGTAGTTTTGTGAGTTGTGATGGCATTTCATGCTAATATCCAGCTGACTTCCCCAGCTTCCTTTTATCAGAGTAAGCAGAGATGCATTTTCCTTCCTTGGTAATTCCCTGCACAACATTCACTGCAAACTTAGCTTTCTTTTCCTTATGTCCTCTTCCCAGCAGGCCGCTTCTAACCTCCTGTAAGGGGGAGAGAAGAGGAAATGGAGTGAATGGGGCAGAAGCCTGAGGTCTTAGCATTGCCAGGTGTGAAAATGAAGGATGTGTACGTGAGGTCAGGTTGAGAAGTGAGATTTAAGCAAACAGGATTTTTCAGGAGAGTTACAGAAGCAGTGTCCTTCTCACCAAAAGGAGAAGAAGATCCAAACGAGGCCACTCACCTCACTGAAGTGGTCCTCAAACAGGATACTGTCACCTTCAGCATGCATGACAGGAGTTGAAATAGCATGTTCCAAGTCGTAGCCAAACCACAGCTTGTTTATAATTGCCTGCAAGGAAACAAATGCCACCCTATGGATATTGAATAAAAAGCTGGGTCACATTCTGCCAGCCTCTGCACTGGTGTTAGGCCAGAGCAGCTCTATTATAAATCCTGCCTGCAGGATGGGGCAAACCTGGGCTGTAAGAGGAGCTGCACTGAACCAGGGCTCAACCAGCACTCAACCACGAGTCCTGATAGAATAATTACAGAGAGAGCACATAATGATATTTCCCAGAATGCTTTCCCTGAGCCAAAGTGGTGTCCTTGAATTCAATACCTACTGATGGATCTTACATCTTTATACTGACAATTATTCTTTCTGTATTCAGCTCAGGTCCTAGCATGGACTCCTTCCCCTGCTTCTCTCCAGTTTAAGAAAGCTGAAGTAAAAACACTTCTCTTTTTCCTCTTGTGGCCTTACCTGTGTTTTCTTGATTTCTGAACAAGATGTTTGTTAGACTTCAGCAGCAAAGTAATTCCTTTTGTTCAGTACAGGTTGTGCTCCCCTTGCACAGTGGAAGGTATTCCTCTGTGGTACCTGTTCACTCACCATAGTAGTAGCACTGACAATCCAGGCTCCACCTGCTCCTCCAATCACCAGCATGTCTCCTGTCTTGGAGATGAGAATGGAAGGCACCATTGCTGAGGGAGGCTTCTCTCCTAGAGCAGAAGCAGAGTATCATTCCTCCAGTGTAGCTCTTAAGGGGGTTGGAGAGACACACAAGTTCAGCTCCCCCACTCTTGTTGCATTTCCCAAGGAAATGAGCTGCTGCTCATTCCTCAAGAAGCTCAAGTCTTTCAGGGAAAATAGCATCCTTGTGCCCAGATCCCATCTCACAGAAACTGGACCTTAATGGCATAGGCTATATAGGAGCATCTCTTGGTATGTGTTCAGCAAGACCACAAGTATTCAGGTCTTGCTGCAGCTCAACTCTAACTATTCTATGATTCAACTCAGCTGAGGAACTGTTAGCAGCAACCCTGCTATCAGTGTTGATGTCCTCTCTCTTGACAGACCCAGGGGATACACAGCCTGCACATCCTTCTCCTGCCCTGTGTTTTATATTGGGGGTGATAACACTCACCTGGTTTGATGCTTCTGTTTGCTATGCAGAAATCAGCAAGTTCATTGTTTAGAATGATCCCAGTTTGGTTAGAATACACAAAAGAGCCAAACCTGCAGGGGAGAGATGAAGCCTTTCAGTGCCTGGTGCTCTGCTGTTGCGGATGACATTAACTGACCCTAGGTGCCCTGTGGGTTACCACTGTCTCTACCCATCCCACAAGTGCCCCAGATGGGGTGTCCAAAAGGTGCTGCTCTGCTGGTGCCAGAGATGAGCTCCCCGTCACTAGTGCATGTGGGGATTTGCCCAACCCACAGAAACTCCGCAGAGCCCAGCAAGTTGTTACAGCATTGAGGTGATGCTCAAAGACCTTTCCTGTCATATGAAAAAGCTGTTCACAAGTGAAGACTGCCTACATCAGCGAAGCCCAAGGGTTTTGCATTTCTGGTAAACAGCTCTTGCAGGTACCCTGTGAACGTGACACGTAGCCTGTGATGCAATTACTAACCCCCTGGCTACTCACGGATAGTTGATGGTGCTGGTGGCGGACACTGCACTGCCATCTGCAGCAAGCACAGAGACGTGACTTGTGCCCTTGCTTTTGTATCTGTGGTTGTAGATGGGCTCCAACAAGTTGTAATGGGTGAGTGGGTGGTCACCACGGGCATCTATTCTGTGTCTGGCAAGCTCAGCAAGCTCGTCAGACAGCATGGGCCCCACAGCCTCCTGCAATGACAGCAAGGACACATAGCTTGAGTCACCAAAAGACAGGCATAGGGTCTTTAGGCACAGGGAATCCTGGGGCATTCAGCCCCAATAGTCAGAGCTTGGGGACCTAAGTATTCAGCTCCGGCCTGAATACCCAGGCCACTCTCAACACAAAAAACAAAGCAAGCTCAGTACTGAAGCACATCAACATTAGCAAGTGCATGTGCACATCCCTCATTAGGCAAGTGAGCACCAGCCTACGGCTGAACAGAAACTGCAAACAGAGTAAATGGCCTAATCCTGCCTCTGCCTTCATCAACTGAGCTGTAGTGCTCTTGACTAGTAGTTCTGAGTAGTTTCTTTCCTTCTGTGGCTGCAAAGCAGGAGAGTTAGCACACTGCTTGGTACTGTGTGTTGGCAGGCAGGATAGGCAGCCTGCCTGATGCCTAAGCACATAGGCTAAAAGGAGTTGGTGATGATGCAGGTTTAAAAAAAGAGAACCAGGAGATGGGATTTCCCTGATCCTTCTATGTCAAGCAGCAATGTAGAAGAAGCTGTCAGTGCTGTGGGCATCTGTCACTGCCCCTTTGTACCACATCAGCTTACCTGAGCTTCAGAGAAGGCTGGGTCACGCATGTTGGATTTTAGCATATTGCCAAACTTCAGGGCCTCTGCGATGCGATGGTAGGTTTCTACCCTCTCCTCAGGTGTTGCCAGTGAAGCTTCATGGAGCTTATATTCTATAGAGCAGGATGAAATGATTTTGTTCGAGTCAAGGCAATAGTTTTTTTAAGAAGTCTAAACAAAAATTGAAAGGCACCTCCTTGTGCCATCCCAGGTCTTATCAAGTTTTCCCTGCACTTTAGCAGGGTATGGATACAGAAGCAACCTAGTACTAATTTCTGCTGTGATTTCATTCTTGAAGCCTTGGAAGAACTGTGCATCCTCTTGCCTTTGCAGCAGCTGTGGTGATGCGGATACACGGTAAAAATGAGCCAGTTCATCATCCCACTGTATAGCATGGTCATGCTGCTCTTTTGGCACCCATTATCGCTCATCAGCTCCATTTCTGCCCAGGACTTTGCTACTGGTCTAGAGCAACACTTTGCAAACCTTTTCTTATTCTCTATCCCTTAGGACCTTACCTTCCAGTATCTTGAGGATGAACATGAGCACAGCACCTCCCATGGGTGGTCCAGGAGAAAACACTGTGGTGTGGTTGTTCAGGGTAATGTTCAGAGCTGAGGACACCTCTGCTTTGTATGCCTTGAGGTCCTCCAGTGACATGCTGGACCCTTCAACAGAAAACCAGATGGGTAGCTGGCATTAGCACATTATCTTCTACCATCTACCTACTATGGACTGGCTACACCAGAGGCTTGGTAAAGCTTCTAAAGAACCATGCCTGTATGCTCCAAAATATCTTCCACCAAGCACAGCAAAGTCTTCATGTGTCCTCACCTACCACCAAATTCCAGGACATCACAAAGCCTAAGTCGGACAGGCCAGTGCATGAGCACTGTGGGTGAATGCCAGAGCAGTAGCTTTTAGTCCTGCTTCTATGCCCGAGTTATAAGAACTGGGGAAAGGTGGCCCCTTCCCATGCCAGCTACCACCCCAAGTGGCAAGTGAATGGCATGTGTTGGCTCTCCCCTCAGACTGACCCACTGTTAGCCAGCTGCTGGGAAAATGCTTGTCTGTTAGTATTAACTACATCTGGTACCTACCAGCTCTCCTAATGTCCTCCACCAGGGCCTTTCCTATCTGTCCCTCATAAAATGCCGCAGCTCCATTTTCTGCTACAACCCTCAGTGTTTGCTGCAGCGCTGGCCACCTGAAGGTCTCTCCACGCTTCAAAAACCTCTGACCATCACAAAGTAGTGGGCTGTTAAAGAAAAACATCCATCAGTTTTCAGCATATGCACACTCTGTCCTCAGCACCCATCTCTTTTTCCTACCCAATGATGTCGGTTTTTAAAACCCCAGTTCTGTTCCCTCCCTCCCCATAGCAAGTATTCACCGAGCAGCAGCCTGTGCTCCAAGTCAGCATGCCAGAGGAAGGGTCTGATGCTGAGGGAACAATGGTCCTCACACTGCAATTTAATTCATGGGTCTTACCACAGGCTTTTTCCCAGACTGGCAAAGGCTGGGTGATGAATAAATTTCTCCATAACTGGGGAAATGACAAGTGGCTCTGAAAGGACCTTGATGGTTGGTTCAAACAGGGCTTTCCATGGTAAGCGGCCGTATCGCTTATGGGCTGCTTCATATCCCCGAAGTTCTCCTGGTACAGCGATCCAGCTGGGACCTGGAAGCAGAATAACAGTGTCACACAGTAACAGCCCTGAGGTTTCACCTCCCTGAAAGCACTCCAAGAGAAGTGTGGATTTGTAGAGGCAACTGAGACTTCTAAAAGCAGGCTTGGTTTTTTTATTATCTTTCTCTGTTCATACATTCTTCTACCTCCTAATAGAAGGGGTATAGAGAAGCTAGAGCCAGACTTAAAGGAGCACAGTGAAAGCACAATGTTGCAGCAAGAGAAATGGGAGCTGGACATAAAAGAAACAACACTACATGGAGCCTGGTCAAACACTAGAACAAGTGAAGCTGTTAAATTGTCCATCCTTAGAAAAAGCTAAAAAATGTGACAGAACAAGGCCCTGAACCAGCTCTGACATCCCCCTGCTCTGAGCAGGAGATGGAGCAGAGACCTCCAACTTTCCCTTCCAACCAGAGCTGTTCCTGAGTCCTTTTGTTCTTTCAAGGAGAACATCTCCTCCAGCAGCTGGGGCACACCCTAGAAGAAAATGTGCTAAGGAAGGAGAATGAATGCAGCAAGAAGTGTGGAGAGATCCAAGATGTGCTGCCCAAGCGAGTGCCTGCTGCCAAACCAGTAATAGCAGATGGATGTGGAGCTTCCTGGGATGGGCGTAAGGTAGCAAAGAGGTAGCTGAGCTAAGCTAGGGCCCAGCAGTTCCACTCCTGATGCTGCTAGGTTGCTTCCCCAATGTGAGACATGGGCAGCCACACTAGATTGATTTTTTTTTTCTTCATTTCCAGAAAGTCAGAGATGCTATTGACATATGTTTCTCCATAAGAACTGCTGGGAAATGAGCGCTTTTGGAAATCCAGCCTTCAAATGCAGCCTTCCTATGAAGTTATAATGTTACGTTCCCATTTCTCCTCATGTTGTGCTCCCCACGCTCCCTGCTGGTCAGGTTGCCAATGCTATGTAACAGGCATTTGATGGACCTAGCATTTTTCTTACTTTTGCAAAAGTAAGGAAGGAAGACCCAGGATGTTAACAATCAATTAAACAGAGCTTCACATGGGGTCAGCAGGGTCCTAGGTCCCCCCACCCCGAGCTCTGTGCACACAGCCCTCATGGCCCACTCTGTGTCCTTACCAACAGGGGAACCAGCAGCACAGCCAGACAATAAGTTGTGCAGAAACACTCGTGGGACCGTCTCACGGGCATTGATCACCTCGACTGTTCCTAGGAAGGAAAGGGGAGAAATACATAACATTGTCCTCCTGGAGCGGGTGAACATCACTTCAGCAAGCTGTGGGCACAGCACAGGCCACAAGGCCAGAGCCCATGGGGCTGAACTGCTCTGGAGCCCTTTGCCAATGGGCCATGCACACTGCAGGGGCAGGCTGTGGTCAGCACACAGTTATCTGCACCCATGACTTTACTTACAGCACAGCAGTGCCTGCCTGGAGGCAACAAAGGTACAGGGACAAGGCCAGAGCCTGTCTCCAGCCAGTCAAGGTCCCCTCAGAGCTCTTGGGCCTCGGACATGGGTTGGGATGTGCTGCTTCACATCTGAGTTGCAGGTTCCTGACTTGTGGGACATGTCAGAGACATAACATGAGCCTTATGCTCATTATTGGGCCATTCTGCAAGGGATGGTGAGGTACGTCCATCATGTTTATAAGCAGAATGGAGATACCCAAAGATCCTCTATGTATCAGGAAGCTTGAACAGAAAAAAAACCCCCAATCCCCCTCGTATTTCAGGTGTTATTTCACCTCTTTATCTGCCTTGTATTTATCTTTTCCTACCACAGTGCACAGAGGCAGCTGTGCTGCAGGAGCCCACAGAGCTACCTAGCTTACCAAGCACCTGAGCTGTGCATGGCCACGTGCAGCTCTGTGCAGCAGGATATTACAGGTAGCAGAAAAGGACGGTTGGTAGGGGACAAAGGGACATGGATCTGCCAAAAAGGAAAAAAGAACAATATAGGTGTTTTGCCAAATGATGCTATTGCACAAGAGCCACACAAGCACTTCCAGACCCGTGACTGTGAGGCTACTTGGCAGTGTTTTTAAAACCACAACATTGTTACTGTGCTCGTTGTTGATTTTACTGTTTAGATCAGTAAGCTCGGGGGGCTTTGGGGAGCCAAGACAATTAAAACCCTCCAACATTAAAACCATAAAAGCAAGATCACAACACTAGGAGTTAAGCCAAGCACAGAAAGGCTCCCAGCAGGCCCTGACCATTGCTAGATTGAGATTTCTGACATGAAAATGCATCTCTTGGGACAGAAAGTCTCACCAATGCTTTGGGGAGTCCCACCCCCGCCAGCGAGGGCAGAATGACAGCCCCCCTGTCAGCAGGCACTGCCCAAGCTGCTGGTGCAGGATGGGCCCTGAAGTCCCAGCCCAAGGGCTCAACTGAGCCCTCAACCCCCGCACACTGCTGCACACACCTCACTCCATTCCCACCTGCCTCCATGGAACCTCAGCAGCAGCTCAGCACCACTCACACCTGACTGCACTGTCAGTTGTATGACTTTGAAATACAGTTTAGGATTGCTTTGTGGGGGAAGGCGAGGCAAAGTCAGTTCATTTTAAATCCAAAGCTCCTTGCCTCCCTGCCATGTTCTTGCTGCAAAAAGAAGATGCGCTCCCTGGAATGGATGTGTGGGTTAAGAAAAGTTTGTGATCAGAGAATGCAGCTTTTATATTCAAAATATTGCTCAGAGAGAACATGAAAGATTCTGACTTCTCCATGGCAGCTGCGTGTCTGCAAGGGAGACGGGGCTGGCCCATACCTTTGCTGGCATTATAGATGGTAAATACAACCCCACCACCCAGGCCTGAACTCTGAGGGTTCATCACCGAAGTGCAGATCAAGGCAGCAATGGCAGCATCCACAGCTGAGCCTCCACTTTTGAGGATGTCCCTGTGGTAGAAAGAGAAGGAAAACGGGTAATATTAAAATCCAGGAATGAGAGAATGGAGGAGCCACACGAAAATGTCTCCCTGGGGCACCTGAAAAGCAGCCCCTGCTTGACAAGAGTAACTAGCAGTTGGAGAAAGCTACTGGCAGCAGTGTGGGGTGTGAGAGCACAGAAAGGCACCTTCCTCTGTGGGAGTGAGAAATCAAAATTAGTGGAAAAGAAGGGGGAGTCTGCAGGGCTCAAGAGCAGGTAGGGGCCAGACCTGCGCGAGGCTGGTCTTCCTCTGGGCAAAGAGTCATAGTGAGAAAGAGCTGCAGCCACTCACCAATGCTGCTGTCAAAAAGAGACAGCAAGGTGCTCCCAGAGGTGGAGAATGCTCTCAGCAGAGGAGACAGCTTTCCACATGCTGGGACCCTATCAATTGGTTTCTAGCTCTCCAGCTACTGCTGCCTATGAAAAGTACTATGCTGGTCAACAGGACAGGGGCACTGAAGCAGGAACGATGGGGTCCATGTGAAAAGTAAACTCCTGAGACTTTACATGTGAATTAGCACAAAATTCAGGCCTCACTTCATGGCTCCTACAATGTGCCTTCCTGGACTTACGTGATATTAGCACAAATATCCCACTCCCCCCCTGTATCCCCAAAGCCAAAACAAAGAAGCACCAAACAAACAAGTAGCAAAAGCAAACCTCGACTGTTTCTACCTAGGCACAGGCACGTCAAAGAATAAACTGGCATTAAGGCAGCCACACGACTTTCTGCTAGAGAAACATGTCTTAGCAAATACTTCCCTCAAGCACAGCTGAATCATTTCCTTGCAGTGGAAGGACATGGAACTATTTCCTTGCCATGGAAATGAGCTGGGGTGGGGTTTCCTTGCACAGCCTGTCAGTAGCCAGCACTGGTATTTACTAGGAAGGTTTCTTACTGAATTGGGATATTGCTTAGATAATGCAAAGCCAGAAGGAAAAGTGGAATAGTTCATTAATTGCAGTGCAACTGCTCCCAGCAGCTGACAGGACACAGCATGCACATAGGGACTACTGTTTATTTTACATTCATTGATGCTGCTGGGACCCACTGGGGCTGGGAACAGGATGCTGCCAGCAGGCACACTGATTGTGGCTTTCCTTTGTTCCTGTAAGTGCCTTTGGAACCATTGCCTGTAAGGAAATGGACAAGTGGGACATCACCAGGCTTCCTGTTTGGTATTTTTGCATGGTTTTCAGCCTCCAGAGCTCCCTGGCTGTAGCTCTGAAAATGGAGACTGAGGCTCAGGCTCACCCATCCGTCTCCTCGCAGCAGGGGTAAGAGTCTCACCAAATGAATGTCCCTGGGTGGTGTTTTCCTGAAGCTGCAGCTTTTAAAATGCTAACCATAGAAGGGAAAGACATGAGGGCTCCCTAAGAAACTGAGTGACCCTGCAGAAGGCCCAGACAGCATGTTAGAAAGTCGGGGAAACAGGGGAGAAGGATCACTATGCTGGCCCAGGACAGTGCTCCCCAGAGACCCTGGCCAATATACAAAGCCTTGGGCCTGGGAAAACCATGGTTCTGAGGAAATTTGCAGTGAAAAACAACTTTCAAAAGACACTTCAAGACTGTGCAGTATTCATCCCAATGCGATGTACAAAGACCTTAACATGGAACATCAGACACATTTTCCCAAAGCCTGAAAAGCATCAGATTCTCACTCAACTTCCCAGCCACATTCCCTCTGAAGTGGGTGCCATACACAGCTCACCATGTCCCCAGAAACGCTTGTGCCTGAAGGAGCACTCCGTGATGAAGATCCTCACCCCTTCTTCTGTCATCTGGTGATGGGTGGCTACCTGCTCTGAAAGATGAGTTTTTCCCTCTCCCCCCACTGATTTGCACCAAGCCAGAAGGCTCTGCACTGGAACTGCATTAACTTAGCATGTGCTAAAGGGTGGTCGCAGTTAATCAATTTATTAGTTTAATATTCATACACTTAAATAGCCTGTTCCTGGATGATGCCAAGGTATTTTTGTTTCCAAGTATTTGTTTCTAAAAGCAATGCTGTGGGCTAAATAACCTTTAACTACTGCATATGCAGTGCACACGCACAAAGCATGCAAGCCTGAGTTTCTTAGCATGACCTTCTCTATGCTCTCACCCTCCAAAACTCCCAGTTAGACACAGAGCCAGGATAACACAAGCCATGTGAACTCCAGTTTGTAGCTGTGCCTTTGGCTCCCACTGAGATCAGGGAGAACAACTGAGGTCTAAGTCTCAGCAGAAGAGGTGTATTTACCTGCTAAAGAGAGCACAAAACCTCTCCAGGGAGCTGAACCATGGCCAGTTACTGCCATTGGCAAAAGGCACATGGATTTCCTGAGAGCATCAAGGAACAAAGCGGGAGGAGGACTTTCACCGACCAGCAGAGGGACTTCAGCGGCGCTGCCAGAATGGACACATCCTGCCTGGCACGGCCGAGGCAAAGCAAGTGCTTCTTGATGAGCAGCGATTACTCCAGGGTGTTAATCCACCCAGTTGTTTTCAGAAGGGTCATGCCCCCAGCACTGACACTGTGTATGCCTCAGAAAGGCAATTTGAATCTTGGCTGCTGCTCCTTGGTGCTGCGCCTCACCGCAGTGAATCTCATCAGTGGGAATAAGCACTTTTCCTAAATCTCTCCCTGGACTTATGCTGGCTTTTGCTTCTGCCAGCTGGAAAACACACAGATGCAGAGCAGTGCACAGCAGAGCTCAAACAGCGCATTGGTAGGGAATACAGAGCTTTTTGTGTGGCTGACGGAAAAAGCCTCTTCCATTGCCAGGAGGTAAAGCTGCTAAGGTAAAGGTGGGTTTGGGTACAACTTGCTTCCAGCACAAGCACCCCCTGTCTCCTCATGTCTTCTTGACATGAGGACAAAATACTGAGGTTGCCTTTCATACCAAATCCACATCCTTGTGTTAAAAACTGCCCTGACTCTCCTTTTAGCCTCCAATCCCTCTTCATCAAAGAAGTGTTTCACTTCACCCAGAGGCAAGTTATCTTCTAGGACAGGGCCCCTGTCTGGACCAGATAACTGCACAATATTGCTTTCAGTTCCCAATCTCCAGCAGGAAAACCATTCACAGCGAAAGAGCCAGCCTTGTTCAGCACTGAATACTGGGCACAGTTGGCTAAGAGCAATTCTAGCACAGGAGCTGCCAACAAGCATGATGACACACTGGAGGACTCCTGAGATTGCTCACTTCCTGCAGAGAGCCAGAGCTGCACACGGATATCAGAAAGTCAAACCTTACACCATCCCAGAATGTACAAACACCATTCCCAAAGCAGGGAAAACCCAAACCTGAAGATGACAGCTGAGCATAACTCAAGAAAAAGATCACCAGAGAGGGGTGGTAAGTCTGTCCCCCAGCTCCTGTTTGTACTAAAGAATTATAGAGCCGCACAGTTCTTTTACTGACCCTTCCTTCACAGCTGAACTACCAGTAAGGGAAACACATGGGCCCTGAGGTGTTTCTCCCACACCACCGTCCCCCTTGTTAAAAGACAGACTGCTCTTTGGGCAAGAGGTTCAGTTCTGTTATTCTCTAGAACTTCAACTGAAAGTTCTATTAGGACAGCACTTAAAGACTTTCTTAAACAGCAGCATCTTAAACCAACACTGTATCGTGTAATGCCCCAGGAATTTGATTGCTGCTAAAGACAACTCACAGAGCATATGGTTTGGGTTGCCTTTTTGTTTCTTTTTTTTTTGTAAAAGAAACAACTTTTTTTAATTAAAGAATAAAAACTGTAAGTTGGTCAGAGATCAGGTGCTACTTTAAGCTTAGACGGTAGGCGCTGCACCACTGTGATTTGGTTCATGCCCATCCTGCAGTGGAGGTACTCTGAGCATCCCCTGCAGATTCCTGGGATCTGGGGGGATTTGTAGGATAAAAGGGGTGGCTGCAGGGTCCCAGCAGACAGAGCATCTGCAGGGTCAGCAGGGGACAGCAGGGACGAACCAGCACTGTTGGATCTCCCTGGGCTGTGCCTGAAGGCACGGGCTGCAATGCCTCCTGCTCTCGCCAGCAGGCGGGCAGGCTCACAGGTTCAGTTACAACATGTGGTTTTCATCTGGTTCCAGCTTTGCTAGACTGAAGCCACCAAGCCTAATTCCTTTCCCACAGAGCTGGAGGCCGTATGCTTCCACTAAAAGCACTCAGCAATTACAAAAAAAATTAGACTGAGAAAATTTGCTGCTTTACCTTATTTTACTTGATTTAAACTCCTCTAGAAAATCTGTTAGGAGGCTCTGCAGTGTGCAAGTACAAAGCCGGAGATGTAGTTTGCCTTCAGTTCAAACAATTCACTCTAATTTAATGCATATGCGTGGTCATCAGCAGATTAACCAGTTCTGGTGATTTCTAAGCAGTAATAGTGGAAATGAGCCTGTTCTAATCCCCAGCTGCAGCGGCTAGCACAGCTTCCTTGAAAAAACTGCATCTGGTAACAGCCACGGCTTTGGGACATGGAAAAAAGGAGGAAATTCTTATCCCTGGTGTTCAGTGCTCCACAGGCTGGTCCAGGAGCAAGGAGAGTGGCCATGTCCTGCCTCAGAGCGGAGGCGGGAGAGGAGTGAGGTGGCAGAGCTGTGGAGCAGGATCAGGGCAGAAGAAAGCCCATAGGGTTGAGCAGTTTAGCACTGGGGTAATGGTGTGATGGTAGGATGAGAAGATCAGAAGCAGTGACTGCACAGGCTCAAACACCAACACAGGAGATGGGTACATGTGGGAAGGAGCAGCCACAGAGCTGGGGATGAGGCAGCAACAAGGCAGAAGAAAGAGAGCAGCAGCAGCAAAGGGCCCAGCGGGGACTCAGAAGCAGCAATACAGATCCCAGCTCTTGTGCCATTGGGGATCTCACCATTCATGATTGCTGTGTAACATCTCAAATCTACAGTATTCCAAGTCCAAAGAGACAGTATAAAAATATGTAGATTTCTGCATAACTGCAGAAAAAGAGTGACCCAGTGCTTAGTAAGAAACAGAAAACCCCAAGATAAATTATCTCTTCTTGCTTCCTCTCTCCTAAGAATTTGGGAGTTTCATTATTTTTGAACAACAGAAGTCAACAGCATTGTTGTAATTTCAAACCCACCTGCTGACTGGCTGGGCAGAAAGAGGCTGGGTTTGTGCATCAAGGGATGCTTCACTTTGCCCAGCTCTTGCTTCTTTGCTGCAATTAAACTGCAAATGAAGTGGCAGCTCATGGGGACAACAGGGTCTAATGGCTAAGACTACTCTGAGAAAGGATTTTATTGCTACAGCTGTGATGAAATCCCTATATGATGCTATAATCTTGTTCAGCAAAGATTAGAGAGGAGGCCACTATGTGTTCCCAGCTCCGGATGCTCTCATCAAGACCTTCAGATCAAGCTCAAGGAAGCACTCCTCCTGCAGAGTCACACAGGAGGTCAGTGCAAGATGTACCCTGAGCAGCACAGATTGCTCTGAAAGGCAGAGACCATGATGCGGTACCCAGCCAGTACAAGTGCCATGCCAGACTTCCTCATTTATATTTATTTATGTTGCTTTGAGAATTAATTTAGTGGTGACTATCATCCTAGGAACTAAAATGTGACATACAGATCTAACAGCGCAGAAATGTCTAGCAGAAATTAACAGGATCACATTGAGTACAGAGCATGTAGGAAGCTTCCTCCAGCCACTACTATGGGCCAGTAAGGACAAAGAGAGAAATACGCTAATGACAACGAAAAGGGCAACCATACAAAGATTCTGACCACAAGCTCTGTTGCAGAGGAACATTCTCATAAACAAACAGTTTTATGATGATCCATTGCAAGAACATGAGCAGATAGCTCAAGCTGGGAGAACAACACAGGAACTTTGTTCATTCCAAGCAGAAAATGAGCACACAGGTTTCCAGGAATGGCTGGAGGTGAAGGATAGCAGGAAAAGCAGCAGACAGCACGCAGCAATAGGGGAGCAGAGCTAACCACCGGCTGGTATAGAGAAAAAAGGTGAAGAAGAATAGTCTTGGCTGGGGAGATCCAGGGGGCTTAAAAGGGCTGGGGGAGAGCTGATACATTTGGAGCAGCAGGATATGATGTGCAGATGCCCCAGGCTGGGGAAAAGGGGGAAAAATGTGCGATGGGAAGTTGGAGCAAGGGCAGAATTTTGTGGAGATCATTGACAAACTATTTGTAGGAAATCTAAGGGGGTCCATCAGACTGCAGGGACACCATAGACCTTGTCAGCAAGTGCTGGAGGCACAGCTACAGCAATGGTTGAGGTAGAGTGTCTTGCAGAGAGAAGAGAAGGAAACAAATGACAGCCCAACAGCAGGAGCCAGCTAGCCAAAGCTTATCAGTTGTCCACCTGATCACAGATTTCTGTAGCTCTCACTTCAGTGTCTTCCAGCTTATTCTACAATACTTTCAGTTAAAAATTACAACAGCTGCAGAGCAAATGCTGTGGTTTTCCCAGTAGATTCTTTGAGTAATTAAATAATGTATTTTCCTCTATTTCCATTAATACGGATGTAAAAGACACTTATTCTGCCCTCTGAAGAACTAACCTGTGGCTTAGCATAAAAAAATCCATGTGCAGCCACGGTACATTTTCTCCAACTACACAGAAATGCTGTGCCAACACATCACTGCAAGAACACACGTGTGACATGGCAAGCATGGTGTAATAGCACCATGTCTTACCTCACTCCTCCAGCCACAAGGCAGAGCATACGGCTCAGAGCACAAATCCGTTGCTGGAGCATCCAGCATGAGCTTGTGAAGTTCCATCCTTCTGCTTTCAAGTATAAAAGCATTTAAGAACTGAAGTAACAGTAATACTAAATTAATAACATAGGAGACAAAAAGTTTGAGGGAGGTTGCTACACTTTAGGTGGCTACAGGTCTTATGACCTGTGCAACTAGAGTATTTTTTAAACCTACATATCTCCTTCCAAGAGATGGAAGTATGTCTTTTGTAGTTATACTATCTTGGCCGAATTTCAATTAAATCTGCTCTGTGCTTTCCAGTACAGTCTTTCATCATAGCAGACACACCTGCTGCAGGCTACAGACCCTAAACACACACCCTAAAGGGTGGGATGCCCAGTCCCCCTTACGCTCCCAGCTGCTGCTCTCTACTCATTCCTTTCACTTCTTCCTTAGTTTATTCCTAAGCCACTTATCTGACAGACTTACCACCACGAAGTAAACAGTTCACTTCCCGCTTTCCCACTTAAAAACAACATTGTATTTGTATATTGTAAATATTTGTACCTTCCAAAAGACCGTGGGGTTGCAGAGCTGCAGATTTTTGTGACATGGCATAATGAAAATAAGCAACAATCACAGAGGCAGAGCTCCATCTGCTCTCTGAGCTGCTCCACTGCAGACAGAGAACACCCAGAGAGCAGCACTGTTGCTTAGCCCCAGAAGTGGGGACAGGGTAGAAACCCAGCTCGCTCCCATAGTTAGTAGTGTCCTATCAGTCCAAGCCCACAACATACAACAGATAACCCGCAAACCCGAGCGGTCCATGCACATACCGGCCGATGACAGAGCAGGTCTCAGTGTCAGCAGCCACGGCGCCGTGCAGGTACTGCTGAGGACCACACCTGGGTTGAGTCAGGATGACCACAAGTGTAACAACCACAGCCAGCACCCCCAGGGTCAGCAGCACCAGACAACAGACCTTCCCCGTAGACATCTCTATTCCGATGCCGCCAGAGGCAGCTGGGAGGCTTTTACTCCTTTGTGAAGGCGCCTGCTTTGCTCAGGGTGGAAGTAGAAGATCACGGCGGGTTTGGAGGGAGGTCCCACTGCAGTGGGCTCTGCCCTCAGCCACTGGGAATTACATTTGCTTGAAGATTAAAAGCTGCTAAAAAGGAAACGGCGTACTCCTTCTTTCCTGCTCTCTTACACGTGAGAAACTTTTCACTCTCGTTTGTAAAGTAAACTTTTTCTGGCATATCCACCATGTGCCTTTTTATAAGGCTCTGCTGAAAGAATTTAACACATTCACTGCTGGAGCACTTTAAAGTGAAATCTCTACACGGCTTACTGGCTTCACACAACTTCCCTGGCTTCACACCCTTACCACATAGGGCAGATCACCAAACAAAGGCAGCCCACATGGTGAATCACTAGGAAAACTGTATCAACCCTACCCTGGGATTGCAAAGTTGGGGAATTTTCTTTCCATAAGACTACTCAGAGAAGTAAAAGCTAAATACAAAGCTATAACCTTCATATTTACTCTTACTTTACTTTACAGTTTAGTATAATCTTGCTTATTTTTTCCATTATTAAATCTTGCCACTGTCCACACCATGGATCTTCTGTAAATGATCATAACAGAATATCCTGAACAAAGCAGCACACCTCCGCACAAAACATTCAAGCTAAAAGCTCTGGGATCCAGTCTGTACCTGTCAGCACCCACAGCACCCAGGGAGTGAAGGGCTGTTAAATAAAACCAGACCCAATTTCTAACAGAGCAACGATAACCAGCATGTACTGCTACACAGTGCAACTGGGTCCAGTTAGCTCAAGAGCCTCTTAATTACACAGCTCCCCTTGCACTTCAAAAGTAAAAGATATGGCTCCACATCTGCCTTCTGTCTTTCTAAAAGATGTTATCTGAAATCCTTTTCCAGCTGGATTTGGGAGAAGGGGAATCACCTGTGCAGATTCACACCTGTATTTCACTACAGACTGAACTTGTACTCACTAAAATTTCTCATAGCTAAGTAATACTATTTCATGTATCGTATCTCAAGAAATGGATCTGATAGACTAAACTGTCCTTTTGTAGTTGTATCTTCATGTAAGGTTATGTTGGGAGCTGAGAATGGTCCAAGAAAAATACATTGATTTGTCTGAGATAAAACCATGGTCCCTGGGGAATAATGTGGTTTCTCCATCTCTGTCTGACTTGGCAAATATACTTGGCATGTGCAAAAAAGCCTCCACAGCTCTAATGTGACTCTATTTCACCTCATTGTGAAACATTGCTAATCTTGTAAAATGTCTCAATTCCTATAAGACTTCCACATTTTATTTTTGACAAACTACTCTCTAACACTTAAAGAATCATTATTCTGGTGGGTTTTTTGTGGGGGAAAGCTCTTCCCTTTCAATTCATATCAGTGCTGGAAACCCTGACCACTCAATACCAACAGACTCAAGGCTCAAGTCGATTTTACCCATTTACCTTCATCAAATGCCATGGAGAACTCAACTGCAGTCTTTTCCATCAAATTTGGGTTTCAACTCAGCACATCAAGCACCTGTATCTGGAAAATTAACCCTTGTACTGCCAAGGAGGAGACCTGGAAGAGGCAAGAAAAGTAAAAGAGAACATCATCTCCCGGACCATGTCTGGGAAGACAAAGACTTGGTTATGATCCATTCTAACAGATGCTCCCACCGGCAAACCCATTTGTCTTTTAGATACATAAATGAAGACTGAACCTCCTTATCTCTTCCAATGTGTAACATTCACAGCCTTGTTGGTGCAACACTCAACTTTGACCATATTATGCTACAGAGTCCACGCTGACCCTCCCATGTGAGAGGCTACTTAGCTCTCTTGGAACTCAGGTATTGAATGACCCTTACAGGCCAAGATATACTCAAGGACATTTTAATTAGAATTGTAATTGTTAACAGAATCATCATTTATTAACTAATAAATAGGCATAGTGTCTTTCAGTTGTCCTTTATATTGTTGGGGTCCTGTAACATCTTTGTCCAAATCTTCAACCAAGAAACCAAATTTGAAAATTATTTAAAATCTGAAGTCCAGGCATTGATAAGGTTGTCATGAACACCACAGCTACTGCATGGAGGGTACAAAGTCATCAATGGATAAAAGTCCTCAGATTTTAAGAGCAGAGGATAAATTACTACATGAAGGAGTTGCGAAGAAATTCTCTTTGAGGGTAGATTATTGCAGAGATATTGAAGGGACTTGACCATTGGGCTTAGTTGGTGGAGAGAGTACACGGACAGTCTAATCCCATCATCTCGTGACTAAAGGGACCAGGACAGGCTTTGGAGGCACCAGCAGCTTCTCCTTCAGCTTTGCTGGGAAAAGACTGCACCTTTGCTTGTTTTGGCAGCAGTATATTGCACTAAGCCAATGTAATTTTAACTCAAATTCCAACATGTTCTTGACACAGAGCTACTACCTGTACAGGGAACTGGATTCTCTGACATTGAAGCTGGTTTCAGAAGATGACTGGTATCAGTCATATCTGAAGAAAATAAAGCTGGTTGCTGGTTGAAACCCTGCCCTCAAAACCAGCCTTAGGATCCAGCAGGTGAAGAGACAATTCCAAAGAACACCAACATCTACATGTGCTGCATGCATGCTTTTCATTCAGCAGAATAAAGATGGAGATGCAAATCAAGGAGCCATCATCTGAGAAGATGGAGACCTCTATACTGAAGCAGGATTCGTGACAGTCCAGGGCCAGGCTAAAGAAAACAATGTTGCTGCCTTGTCTGCAGCAACAGAGTAGGATTGTGGCATGAACAAACCTACTTTTCCAGAACTGTGTTTTCTCCATGCATCCATACTGCTTTCCAGTGTTTGGGATAAAGAAAAGAACATCAATGGACAGAAAGCCAGACATTTGTACTCAAAGAAAAGCTGACTAAGATATTGATCCTCAATTTATCACTCTCCATCTCATCTTTTAAAAATACAAACTACAAGAACCCTATGTACACACCAAACTCATGAGGCATTCTCATGCTAGGGTCCTCAACCTCCTTTGCCTTTGTCTGTAGTGTCCAAATTACATTGCAACATACTCAAGAGGATGCCTCTTGAGAGGAGGAGCAGAAACTGGTGTTTGCTTGCAAAGCATTGTCTACAGTCACCAAGCTCTTACTGTAATAAATAAGTGCCTTTCCCAACTGTAACTTTAAACCACTGGACAAGGGTCTAGGAAAGTTTCCAAGAGCATGCAACCAAAAGACAAACTGGATGTGTTTCACACACTGTTTGTCTCCTCCTCCAGGCATGTTATTTATAATCCAGGAATATAGCTTTGTTTCTAGATGATAATTGAATTACAAAAACATAGGAAACATACTGGAAATCTACTGTTCAAATCTTCTAAGAGACATGGCCGTGAGTTCCACAGATGTTGATGCTCACCATCCATTTGTCTTAGTACAATCCTTCAGAAACTAGAGAAATACTAATCTTTGTGCATTGTTTTCCTTTGCACACAAGGAAGTTTTCTTTATTGAGGGATATGGGTTTGCTCCCACAAAACTGTAGTTTTCAGACATCTAGAAAAACAGATACTTTGGAAACCGGAAGCTCTGGTACTAAAGAATTTCTCATTCATTTCTCTTTCCTCTGTTATTTCTCAGAATTCATTATGAAAGTGAAGCACATAAACTCCTCTGCTTCTTTTATTACTGAAATCGGAAAAGGGAAACATGCTCTAAAATTACTCATGGACGTATGTTTCACTGAGATTAACATTTAAGCACCTGCTGAATGAAGGCTTTCTGGTTTTTCTTTCAATTTTAAAGTATGCCAAGGAACAACTCTCCTGGTTCTAGCTGAGAAACTTGGCGGTACTTCCATCTCAGATCTTGTAAACACACTTCTAGCTGCTGCTGTAACGGTTAAGCGCATTCCTCTTACAATCCCTAAAAGAGTTTGAGGAGGATCACAAGCAGTCCATGTGTTAGGAGCGCAGCAGTTGGGCAGTGATGGATAACTTGAAGGGGGCAAACCTCTATCTTGAAGAGGACATGTATCAACAACCCAACACTACTCTGGTACTATTTTCCTCAGCCACACTAACTTTCAGTTTCCCACTGTGTGGGATCTCATAATCAAAGGGAAAGCGCTTGAACAGGACAGTCACAGAACATGCACCATTTCTCACATCACTGAAACCAAAAATGGACCCAGCAGAATTTCAGGGACTACTCTATCTTTGTGTAATTTTCCTTCGTTAAAGGCAGACCTGCTACCTCCTCCTTCCTTTCTTGCTGGTTACAAAGTAATGGCTGAAAGAAATGCTCTGTCCAACCCAAACCTAAACATCCTCTATTTTACAATTCTATCAACATATTGAAAGTCAACTATTTGCATGGCTCTGCTCAGCGGGACGCATGGCACAGACCACTGCCCAAGGGAAACTTTACTCCATGAATTTTATTTGATGAGCATATCTAGGCACAGTTTACTGCACAGCATCAGCATTTATTCTTTCTCTAGCAGTGCAGCTATGCTCAATATTATATTAACAGTGAAATCTTCTCATTCAGTCTTTAATTCTTGAGTGTTCCTCTGGAGCAAATCCAGCAGTTTTCTTAAAGACTAAGCCTCATTAGTATAATTACTATAGCAGCTGAAAGTATTGACACTAGAGAACAAAAGGGAGCTTTGTGTGCATTCAAAGACATCAATAGTAAACTCTGTCTGAACTCTGTATTCACTAAATAAAGCCAAAGTATTATGTTATTCACCCCAAGGGATATCTGTTGAGACTTTTACCTCACATGAAAGTACTAAACTCACAAGAAGTACTAAATAGAACATGTAGTTACATGCATATGTACCTCTATGTAACAATATACACCTATACAGCTGCCATCATACGCTTTATAAGATCTCCATAAACCACCATCAGTGGAATAATGGTTCACTGCCATGCTCAGTTCAAGTTACCTGGATTGGGATTTGCTCACTGGGCCCTGTGCAGCCTTTGGAAGGCTTTTGATCTCCCCAGAGCACAGCACAAGGCAGCAGGAGCACAGGATCTCTTGTGAAGGGCCTGGACTTGCAGCAAGAGCCAGGCCAACCATGAGCCACAACATGCTCACACTGCAAACCTGGCCAGCAGATACTGGACTCCTTGAGCTGCGTGGTCAACACATCAGTGGAAGTTATCTTTTTCAGGCAGCACCTGAAATACTCCATCATAAGAGCTCAGGCCTGAGCTCAGAAGGACATGAACAAAAGCAGCCTGTTAAAAGTCAAATTCCTGGTGAGAAGAGGTGCCACAAGCTCAGAGGGGAAAAACAGAGGGACCTCCCTGCCTGAGAAGTGATGAATCCTTAGGTCAGCTTGAGCTGAATGCTTTAACTTCACACAGAGACTTTGGAAACTCCTCTGGTTTCAATACACCATGCCAGGGGAGGTTGAAGGACCTGGGCTTGGAGCTGGCCTGAGCTGTTCTTTATGGTGGAGAGGGATACATGTAAATGACTAAAAAACCCATAAGCTTGCCTGTGTGTCTTCTCCCAAGCCCTCTAACTGCTTGTCTAGCCCCTACCACCCTGGTTCCTAACTCCACCTCCACAAAGGAGGGACTCCCCTTCAGCAAACATCCTGCCATTTCCAACCCCCTGCCATCCCCACACACTCCATGTCCCTGGTCCATGCTCCTTCACCACACAGGCAGCCAATATATGCCAACACCATGCAGGAGCATGAGGGCAAACACTCCACAGGCTGCACATACTGAGCCCCACACAAGTGTTATGCCACATCTGCATTAGGCTGTTTGTGTACCTGGTACTACTTTTTCTGTTAAAGTTCCTGAAGTCAGTTAAGGGTACATAAAAATAACAGGGACTTTTGTCTTTAGAGACAATCTGAAAACAACCTCATCCTCTCAGAAAGAGGAGCAAGGAGGGGAAATACTTTTTAAAAATCCCCTAAATGAGAACTGCAAAGCAAATGAGAGCAGGCTTTTCTGGGATTCCCAGGTAAACGACAGAGCTGTACTGCTGTGCACAGCGAGCCTTTCCAAAGTGCTTAATCACGCTGAAATCTTTGAGTCAGGAATCAAGACAAAGACTAGCATCTGGAATTCATCTCGTCTCCAAAATGAGCAGGAATGCTCAATCAGAGAACAAATGGAGCCAAACAGATCCCGCTTTCCTCTTGAGAGAGCAGGCCCTTTCTCTGCCTACCCTTGTAGCTCTTTCTGAGAAATGACAGCATACACACAGCATCCCTATGGGAGTTTTGCAGTTTCCCACCATCTGATTGGAATTCAGTGACAATCCAACAGCATCAGAGCTGGTGCTAAAACTGGGAGGGAGAACATGTGCAGCTGGTGTAGAAAGTGTACGGAAGGATCAGGACAGGCCTCTGGGAAGTCACAAGCTCCTGTAAAGGCTCACTCACACTTGCCTTAGACTCTCCTCTCATGTTCCAGCTTAAACACAGTCTAAGCACTCAGAAGCACTGCCCTCTTGCGCTGCTGCACTTCCGGCTCTTAAGAACAATAGGTCCTGGAAATACAAGACAGATGTGTCAGTGCTGCAAGTCAACAAGGATCTCACAAGAACCAGCACACAAGGTGTAAGCTGAGTCCCTCCGCAAGGGAAGGGGGAAAGAGCAGGTTCTTAACTGCACTTTAGGATCTCCATGTCCTTCACAAGCAAAACAGAAGCTGAAAGAAGAGACGGTGACAGAAGGAGAAAAAGCAGCTCCACAAACAGCCCTTGCCACGTCCTGGGGCAAAAAAAGAGGGTTATTGCTTATTGTGCAAGTACAGACATAGGCACATAGCTGCGTCTTGGTCCCAGGGAAAACAGCATTGCTTCATATTGACTTTTCTGAATGGCCCTGGGAGTTTGTGTGAATCAATTCTTTTCTTGTGCAAGAATACAAGAAAGTGCTTGCTTTCTTCACCAGGAAGTGGAAGAGCAGCACACACAAAGGGAGAAATTTAGTTAGGAATTTGTTTTCTGGCCTTTCCTTTTTCCCTGCTCCTTCCACTGCAGTTTTACTTGGAAATTCCGCAATGTTCAAATCCTTTCAAGAAATGGTGTTTTCAGGCTCTTGCACAATTCGCTTTGGAGCTGTTGTGTTATTTATTCTTCAGCACTTTCCCACACAGTGATCACTCTAAATGGCCCCTTTCTTCCTTCAAAGTTTTACACTCTTTCCCCTAGAGACAGGCTGATATCATGGTCCCAAAATTTACTCAGCTGGAACGTGAGGTAAAAATTGCAAAAATTCAACTGCTGCTCATCCATGAGCTCATGAGAATGAGCAACGGGGATGGGAAATAACTCTGCTTTCCCACATTCAGCATTTGAGTATTATCTTTCTTGATGCCAAATATGCAGTGGAACAATATCTGAGCTGAGGTGGGTGAGTGCTACATACTTTTATTTTGATAGAGAATAATGTGTTTTCAGGATTTCAGGCACATCCTTCTTTCCGACACTGTATATTTAATTTTAAGACCTTTGCCATAGCGGAGCTCATCAAATGGGAAAATGCAAGTCAGTTACTGTCAGCAATAAATTCTACTCAGTTACAATTTTCATAAGCAAGTTTTTTGTGGTTTTTCCTTCCTTTTTTTATACCCAAAATCTGGTTTGGCTGCTCAGAACCTTTAGGCTGGTGAATGCAATACAGCAAACTATACATAGTACTACAGCATCACGTTGGACCGTGCCCAAAAATATCTGAGCTGACAAATATGTATTGAGTATTCCTTCAGAGACAGCAAGAACCTATACATCTGTTAACCACAGGCAGTACAAAGGGGAAAAGCAGAGATACAGAAAACCAATATTTAGAGCAGTAAAATCATACAGCTCAGTGCCTGCCACCTCCTGCAAATCCTGTGACAGAGCTCTTGGAAAGTGGGACAGTGCAACAGCAAACATTAAAACATAGTCCTGAGCAAGCCTCCTGCTGGGTAAAGAAATTGAAGTTCACAAAAATGACCTAGTCCTTTCCCAAATCATACGGCAGCAGCAGTACCAGCACTGCATATTTGGTCTCTCTGTATTAATTTATTTTTGCTTTGTTGTCCATAAGCTTTCTCTGTATTCAAACCTAGCAATGCACAGAATTCCATGGATGCTGTCAAAAGGAAGGTAGTGGCATGAGGAAAAAAGCTGGCTCAAGAAAACCTTAAGATGTTCTTTTTGTCTTGGGGTTTTTTTTGCTTAAAAAGCAGAGCTCCTGACCACCTGTATCAAAGGGCAGATGGAAACAGCAGCATTTAACAGAGAAATAGCCCAGTTTCTACATGGTGCAGCAGGGTCAGGGTAGAAAGGACATAAAGTAAATAAGGAAAACAGAAACATCTGGGGTTTGTCTGCTACAGCTTAAAGGACTTACAGCAAGTGACTGGAAATCTTAATGAAAATTAAATTAATTTGAAAGCTTCTGGAGCACAGAAAGAGAATCTCAGTGTGCATCTCCAGGGCTTCCTGCTAGCAGCCGGAACTGTGCTAAAACAAAAGGGAGACAGGCTTGGTCCTTCAGCCTCACACATCGTCCTCTCTGGAAACAAAGAAACCAAAACCATTTGGCTTCCAACTCCAGGTGCCCCACACACAGGGAAAACTGCATCTTGACTTCTTTTCTGGCCCTCTTCTCCTTCCTTGTCTGCATCAGCAGCTTTCACAATACTTCCACTTCTAGTACATAATTGAGGCACAGTGTTTTGAACGCTGTACAGCAGTAGTGACCAACCTTTCTGTCACTACAAGACTCAGGATGAATTAGAGGGTTGAGATCCACAGCTTTCCCAGCAGGTGTTCCCATCACATAGACAGCATCTATCTTCTGCTGCGCTGCTTTCTTCTCTGAGATCCACATCATGTACACACATCCTTCCCAGCTGGCTGTTTGAGGAACATGCCAAACTCACTATTAGGAATGTGCTGTCGAGTTTACCAACAGTCATGTTCCAGTGCCTGTAAACACTCCTGGTTATGCTTGAATTTATAGAGAAGCAGCCCACATCTTCACTGTGCTGCATCCCTTCAGGCTCTTTACCCAAGGGCCCCTGGACTGCTGTTATTCCAGGAGTGGAAAAACAGTAGTCAGTCTTCACTTTATTAAAACAGGACTTGTTAAAGTAGCTGTATTTGAACTGAAAGAAACACTGTCTCTTCACCATTTGCAAGGACTCTGTGCTGCCACACCTGTCACCTACTGCTGCACCTCTTGTCAGGCCAGGGCAAGAAGGTTATTGGGAAAAAGCCACTCTCAAAGTAGGCAGCACTAACACTTCTACTGAAACCCACTGCTAATCATCTCCCTCTTAACACACTCCTGTCTGCAGCACCTTGATACCTGAAGTCCCAGGGAAGCACCCATGTGAGAACTGGGAAGAAAGGCTTTGGGAATGTTACTCTAAATGAACAACCAGAGAGAAAGAAACCCAGGGAGACTGAAAGAGCTGCCTTGCCTGTGAAGGATCCTTTAGGTAACTGAGCCAATTTTCAGGGCTTTTTCTGAGAAACAAGTTGATGTACAATCCCAGCCCAGCAGGAGTCCTGGAACGTGAACTAAAAAGGGATTTATAACATGAAAGAAAAAGGGAGATTTGAGTAAGCGCTTACTCTTATCCAAAACACAGGCTTTATCCATTCAACTACAACCCTGCACCTACAGCCAATGTTTAGCTCAGGCCTTATGGATGTGCTGGCTAATTAAATGGGATCCCCTGATAAATGCAAATATGCCGTGACAAAAGAGTTCAATATAAACACAGGAACATCTCAAACCACATTTTATGGATTATAAACTTAATTTCCCTAGACCCACTAGAGACCCAAAAGCAAGTTCCTATCCCAAAATCATTTATGTTAATACTTGAAGTCAAGTAAGATTAAGGGTGAACTGGCAATCACAACAGAAGCACTGACAACCTATCTGTCTCACTGAACACACATGATGGACTGGAAATTGTTTCCAACAGAGAATATGACAGAGAATAATATTTAGGTCAGACTATAGTTAAGAGCTACTGTCCATAACAGCCAGCTTCCACACAAAATTAAAGCTGAAACTTGCTTCTGAGCCCAAGCAGTTCCATTGGTGTTTCTTCCATGATTCAGCAAAGTAAGGATTAACAGTGACTACTTGCTGCAGAGGGCAGGCTCTACATTTTTAAGCTACTGTCACATCAATATCCTCAATAACAGGGCCAAAAGTTGGAACTAGTCCTCAGTGCTCTCCTTGTTCCAAGCTGGTGTCTACTCATTTGTGAGACTGCAGCATGAATTCTCACCCTGCAAATATGGTTCTTGTAAAAGAAGAGAAGTTTTGGTTTCCTTGGAGTTGTAAATTTACCATCTCTGATCAGCCACAGAGTATCAATAATAGTAAAATGATGTAAAAGAAATGGAAGTATTTAAACGATAAGTAGTGAGCTTGTGATTTTCTTCAGGGCTGACTTAACTCTGCTGTAGCCAAATGAAGACAAAGCAAAGGGATTCTTGCAAGGCTTTCAAGACACTGCCAGAAAGTCCCTAACAAGGAGAAGTGCATATGACCACAGCTTTACCTACACTCAAGAACGACCACTGCAGCATCTCTGCACTCTCTATCAATATACAGCAACATTCATGCAGTTTGATGTCAGAGTCGCCTCTTCTGCATCCCTTGGTGCTTAGTCACTTCTTTTTACCTGAAGTAACAGGAATGTCAAATCCAATACTCTAAGAACAGCAGACACCAGTATGAAATGGCTAGCGATAGGCAAGGAATAGCAAAACTACAGCTTGAGGAGGTGGTGGAGTCGTGTGATTGCCTAAAGGTTAAACTATCAAGGACAGGAAGTAAAACCCCATGGAGCTGGAATCTCTCAGCTTGCTGGATATATCAGATATGAATACTAAAGGCTGGAAAGAAGAACGTATTTCCTAATTTCTGGGAAACAGAGAATAATTAAGAAAAAAAAAAAGTACAGGCTTGAATGTCTGTTGAAAGTTCACTGGAGAAACTGGGAACCCTGCCCTCTCCCTGGACTTCTGGGCAATTCTAAACACAATTTGATATCAGGGTCCTTAATAAGAATGCAATGAACTTAATCTCTGTTTACATAGGACAGTAACTCTGTTCCAAGAGTGAGTGTTGAGGTTGTATTGTGTTAACCCTGGTTGTGCTAAGGAAAATACTCATGGCATGTGCTTCTCCTCTCTAGTAGTGACAGCCCCAATGCTTTTAGCTTGGGTGGATCCCATGCCAGGACACTGAGGGCTACTGCGCTGGCACAGTGTATCTCTGGTTCTGGTTACACTTCAGTGCACTGTGGTGCCCAGCCTAGGGGCTGGCATGCGCACCATCCACACTTAGCACAGGATACATGAACCAGCAGCCAGAGGAGTATAAAGCTCTGGTTGAGAAGGCAGTGCTGGGTTAATGACTGCACTCAATGATTGTAAAGGTCTTTTCCAACCAAAACAATTCCATGATGCCACTGCCCCAGACTTACTGCCTTCTATGAGATTTCTTACATACTTAATATAGGCATATGCATAAACACTCTGTAAATCCCTTGTTCTCAGAATGCGGATAGGTGCTTGGGGATGTTCAGGTAAGGTGCAAAATGTAAGGCAGTTGGAGGAAGCAGATATCATTCAGCTGCTTTTCCATGCAAACTAGAGGGCATAAATATTGGCAGGATGAAACTGAGCTGACCATTTTGTCTACAAGTCTTCTCACAGCTTCGAGTAACAGCATTACAATAACTTGAAGCTAGCATCACCTGGGATCCCTAAGGATGCCAGCATCCTTTTCTCCTCTATTTTGGCTTGTTCAGCAGTTCCTAGACTTCTGAATAAGAAGGATACAAGAACAGGATATGAAGATGCAACGTACCTGACCTCATAACCTCAGAATTCTACTTCCTTGGATGATAGCCCAGTCCAGACACAATTCCTACTCTCACTCTGTCTCTGAACTTCCTAGAACAGGAGCAGCTACTGATAGCTAATAGTATGTATTTATACCTCACAACAGAAATAACCCTGCACATGGCACTCATTTGAATCCCTTCATCTTTATGCAATAAACTGTATTTAATTTTAACCAACAATAATCCTACAAATCACTTTCATTTCCCACTAAAGTGGGAATAAAAATTCATGTTTCCCCTCAGGCAGAATATTACTTATTCTCCAAACTTGAATTATTTTAAAGACACCTTTTGTGACATTCACTACTCAATATTTCATATTCAGATGTAAGATTATAAAGTTTAAATATTCTGGTTAAAAGAACGATGTGATGTTCCATTTTTACAATAATCCTGTCAACTCCTAGGTACCATCCTGCACCTGATGTGATCCCACTGGCCTTCCTACATTTAGTACAGGTTGATACTCAGTGAAGAACTTCAGGGTTTATTTTAAATCCAGTCTCAAATGGTAGAAAATAAACTTCAACCTGGGAAATCTGGCAACTGAGAACTTCACATGCATACGATGAATTGTTGGTAGGTCACTTGTCTGTTCCAGCTAGCTCTATGTCTTGTTTTCACACACGGCTGGCATGAGCCTGGTGCAGGTGGCAGACTAAAGCTTGCTTTAGGTTGGCTCTAACACCACAGGGAGCAAAGCAGTAGAACAGGTCATGTCCTACTGGGTCCCAAATTTTTCCTCAAAGTCATGTTCAGTACTTCTGGAAATACACCAAGAAATCTGGTTCAGGGTAAGAACTGCCTATTCCAACACAGTTTCTCATCTCAGTGTTTCAAATGGTCTTGAATGCTTGGCTCTGCATACAAAGCAGAAACTCTTAATTCCATTCTAGCATTATGCAAGTACGAGTCTCATATGGCTACAGAGTTTTATAACAACAGTTTTGCTTACAGACTTGGGCACTTGGAATGAGAAAAAAACCCAAACAACCCAACTAAAGAGCAAGTAACAGATAATGGGAAATCTGCTGCATCCAAAATTGTTACAGGACCACCATTAGAAAAACAGCTTCAAAATGTAATTTCTCTTCTACCACAAGGAAACACATACACCTTCCATTTTCAGGGAACAAGAAAGTGTCAGCTTCTGAAAAGAAATTAAAGATTATATCAATCCAAACTATACTTGAAAGTGCATTTGATGGAATACAAATGCCTAGGCCATTTCTGTAAACCTCTTCAAACAGATCTGTTAGGTCAAATAAAGAAAAGAGGGTGGAAAATGGACCTGCATAAAGCTTTGACAGGTTAGTCAATACCAGGAGTTCTCAAATGCAATGCTGATTTTTCTAAAGGAGCAGCTGAGGGGGAGACAAATCAACAGCATCCTTCTGACAAACTCAAAGGGATTCAGATGCCAAGTTCAAAACCAATATTCAAACTTACATGAAGCAGTTTGCTATGACAGATGTTCATTTCTGCGAAAATACACATATACTCCCAAAATTTCACTGTAAGTCTTGGCATAACTGAATCTATATTCTTCTAGTAGAAAGATGTCTTGGGATGCAGAGAATCTGCTCATAGTTCTTTCCATTCATGCTTTCAACAGACCAGCAGTAATGCTAACTTCCATGATTTTATTCCAAGATGTGTGATATAAAATGTTTCTATCAGGAATGCTGCACATAATTTGTTAAAAAATCTAGAACCAGCACTGTCTTAAAAAGAACTCAGAAATGCTCGCCTGACTTGGGAGCACTTGGATCTGGTAGTACCAAATCAGAGTCTCTCCTGCAGATACCAGGGAGCCTGGTTCCAAAACACAATGGTGTACATCAGTGTAAGCAAACAAATTCCAGGAGCCATTTCAAGGCTCCCTTTCCTAAAGCTGCTCAATAGCAGATGCTTTTACTTAAAAGAAACTGCTGTCAAATAATATATACTTTCCTTAGTCCTTATCTTAAAAGGTCCACAGACAAATAGTTTTGAAGGCAATGATCTCCCAGTATTGAGGTCAACCCAGGCTCTTCCACTGGCTTCCGCAGACCCAGAGCTCCATCTAATATTCACAGCAGCTTCTTAAACGAGTCTCAAGAAATGGTTGTTTTCTACTTCAGGGGATCTTCTTTATTTGTTTTTCTTAATATTATTTTCTGAGGTCCTGAAACTGATTCTCCTTCATGAGCTCTATACTGTTTCCCATTCAGGCATACTCCATCTTACTTGTCAGGCTGAAGCACCCAATATCCAAGGCTTTTGACTGTCACTTCCTGGTCATTCACCCCAGCAATTTACATTGATTTCTTTCGTCTTCACTGCCAAGAGCTAAAAACTGCATGTTCTAAGAGGAAACGATTCACATGGATAAATGACTGCAGAATCAGAAAGGATAAAGATGAAAGCCAGTTGGCAGACAGCCATTAGTGGGAGAGACATTCTGCTTCCCAAATACTGCTTTCAAAAGAGGAAATTATTAAAGGTATCATTAAATAGATTCACTGCTCTTCAAGAAGGATAGTATTTGGTTTTAGCTGGAAGAACAAAAATAACATGAAATACTGTATCAGTCACAAAACCAGCCATCAGCTCATTCCATCCATATTATGGTTTTGAACTGCCTCCCTTCCAAAGGCTATCATTTATTCTTTATTCTATTTAATTTTATTAAGCAGCTTAGAGTTGAATTTAATTGTTCAGGGTTTGGGGCTTTTTTTTTTTTTTTTTTTTTTTGGAGTACTGGGGTTATAAAAGGACCTGGATGCTAAACTAATCCAAGGACATCTTGCTATGGTGATGGCTATACAGGATCCTTGGGAAAACTCACCTACAACAAATCCTGTAGACAGAGAAGCTGCCTTTGAGGCACGCAGAAAGAGTAATCACATTAATAGGTACAATCACAGCCTAGCAAGGAATATCACTGCCTCCTTTGTTTGGGGACAGATGCTTTTCCACCACACTGTTGAGAACCATGCAGTTATGGGAGACACAAGAAAATGTGTGGAAACACAAAAGAGACACTGATTGAGAACAATGATTATCTGACATAAGTCAGATTCTCTCTGGAAGACCCAGACTCTACAGCTGGAAATGAACAGAATTTAGAGGCTGATTTGGGGCTCTGTAACAAAGTCCATAATCAGAGGAGCATTTCATAGGGAGCCCACTCATCCCGTTAGTGCTACATGGTGCAGTATGCACATGCAGTTGTCTGATGGAGGTGCAGCCAAAGGCAGTCACCTTTCTTCACAGTGCCCACATCTAGCCACAAGCATGTAAGTGCAACTCAAATAAGAGAAGGTGACACTGTCATCAGTGGCATTTTACAGAAACCTGGTGAACTGAGAAATGGGAATGTTGATACGACAAAGTATAAATAGCAAGCAGAGCTGTAACTGCACACTTCAAGTATTAGTCAATGCTGAGCAATTTATGCTTATCCTACTGCGTCAAGATTTTGCTTTAGAAATATGGGGAAATATCTACAAACAAAATGAAATGAGTTATCAGCTTTCAGTGCCATTTCCTTCAAAATCAACAGGAAAACCTTCTTACAAATGGAATAAAGTGTTTTTCCCCCAGGCTAACCTTGCCAAACTAAAAATCCAGGAACTAGAATGGAACATGGTACATTAAATGTTGCTTTACTTCTGAAAGCCCAAATCCCAGACCTCAACCCCCTATATTAATAAAGCAAAACTCAAAATAGTTTCAGCGGCAATGTTCACTGCAATCAAACTTCCTCAGACTCTTGATCCAAGAGTCGCTTTAGCTCCCTGCATAATGCACTAAGTGTATACACTCTGCCACCAGTACTCATATTTCAACTAAGTGTTGAAATGTTGAGATTATTTAAGCCTCAAGCTCCTGGATTCATGTGATTATGCAAGAAATCTAGTATAATTAAAACCAAATTGCTAGCACTTCTAATTAAGAAAATCTTCAAAATGGGACTGCTAAAGTTGCCAAACTCAAACGTACATATACAAAGGCACAAAATACATTGCTTATTAAATCCGACTATTTTTAAGGTACTCTCAATATTGTGGGAGCCATGCTACAGTTGGAACCACTGACACCATGCTGTCATGCAACATCTTAAGCAGTCTCTCTTTGCAAAAGCTAGACAAAAATGTATCAATTTTGCAGAAACCGTTAGGAGAATGCACATACCCCAACAGAAATTAATCGATATGTAAAAAAAACATGGGTTTTTTTTCCTCTCCCTCCTGTACATGAGGCAAGACTGCAAAGAATACTTTTCCCTGCAGAGCTTTCCTGTCGCTTTCCATCAGCCCCTGGAGATCATACATTTCAGCAGGTCCCCATTCCACGCACCACTGTCCCCTGCTTCTAGGTCTTTTTAAACCAAGAGTTACTGCAATTTTTACTTTACATTAAAAGACAAAGAAAATGTTCTCTGATCTAATAAAGGAGCTGCAACATAAGAGATGAGGTAGAGTAACGTTTCTATGAAGCCTTCAATTTCTGCCTGAGAGTGTCCTAGCATCAGTAGCACACAAGCGCAATAGTCTTGAATTTAAGGATGAATTTCTATAATCCAAAGAGGAATCCACAGAAAGTCCTATCTACAGTTTTTTGAGAGATCCTGCTACTAGGCATGCATTTATTTATAATAAATGCCTGAGAGAGAAGTTTAATAGTTAAATATTTTGTCCTGGCTAAATAAATTCAGTGTACAATAGACTGCTCCAATAGCTATACACTGTAAGTAGGAAGAGATGTGGATACACGGCCCTGCAACAGTTAAACTTATCCTGAGAGCCTGCTAAAGTTTTATTGAGAACACAAGCCTTACATACAATGAGTGTTAGTGTTTTCTCAGACTACAAAGGAAGTCTCATCTTTATCCATGTGAAACTTTGGCTTACAGCCTTAGCAGGTCTGTGCATGTTTGAGACGGTATAATGTTGAGGTCTGCATGAGGTGAACAGCTTCAGTTGGACCTATTCTATGATTCTATGACCAAAAACATTGCCACAGTTCTGAAAATTCCCCTTTTCTCCTCCCCTATATGGCTCCAGGTTCTGTTCTGGTTGAATGCACATTAACTGGTTGTTTGGTCTTGCTCCCATCACAGCTGAAGAGATTGTATGTTTTCGAATCATTTCATCCATCCCTGACACATCAACACCCAAACAATTCCTCAGTGAAAACATTTGACAGAGTTTTTCACTGTTATGATACTCTTAACCTGCCCTAACAAGAGATTAAATTAATCCTGCACAAGCAAAAAGGTCTAATTTATCAGAAGCCTGTACTGTTTCTTTAGATTATTTCTAATTTATCTTTTTCTCTCAGAAAAAGAAAAATTGCTTCATTGATTAACAGATAAATTGATCACTGATTAACATAATCAAGTTAAAGTTACAATAACATGTTCCCAGCTTGGACCTGTCATTTGCTGCATCTGAGTCAGACTCCAAGAGAAGCCCCAGTGTCCAAAAGCTCCTCTGTTTCTCCCTCATATCCACCAGATTTATAAAACACAGCACCTTTTGCTACAAACACTGCTTCATTTTAAAGTGGATAAACATTAAAGTGTTGATGTAACTCCTTCTGTACCAGAACTTCCCACTGAGGTCTATAAAATGCAATGGAGGCCCCATAAGCTTTAATTCAAAGGTTTAGTACTGTTTTCAGAAAAGAAGGCTGTATGAGTTCCAGAGACAGCATTGCAAGAACCAGAACCACACAAGTCTGGCTTCTTACGTATCCCAAACGTTTAACACTGCAAGCTGCCATCAGAGGATTTAGTCTCTTTTTCTAGTGGATTTTCTAGTACTGAGTGTTGTATTAGCTCACTCTACTATGCACAAATTGCTTGTTCTCTACTGAGTCATTAAGCTTTATGGCAATTGTATAAACTTAATTACCTATGCAGAGTTTAATTGAAACTGTAATGCTGTAGCGATTACACCGAGGTGACAAAACGCTGGCACACCTTTGAAGCAACCTAGGAGAAGTGTTAGCATGGCCAAAGTACAAGGCTGTATACAGCCTAATGGAAATCTCTTGCACAATGAATGCTAAAAACACCAATCACGCACCAAAGCAGATCACTAAATGGAATTAATACTTTCAGAAAACAGCTCAACCTCCAAATATCTCAGAAACATTCCTCTCAGGAAAACATACCAACAAAGCAGAAAAGTCCTTCTTGTTGTCATGGCTTAAAATCAGCTACAGTTTAGGTAAAGGGAAAAGGAAAACTAGGTAAGTGGCATACCAGCAGGTGACATAACTTTTCTGGGCCCCTAAAAATGGGAAAAATGCATATATAATCCTAGTATATACATTTGAAAGTGCTGTGTGTGAGAGTGATAATGGACCTTATCATTGACTTCAGTAGGCTCCAGAACATAAATACAAATAGACTGTCAATCCCACAGTTCTCCTCAGTAGTTTCCCTAGTTCTTAAAATAATTTCATACATTTCTCCCATGCAGCTGTTTTATTAACTTGCCCAAGTGCGCCCGAGCCTCCATAGCAAGCACCCCCATTGCTTTGTTTCTTCTTATTCCTCCAATCATGTATTTTTTGTTGGGTGTGGGTTTTTTATCAACTGTTTTCTTAACTTCTGGCAGTCATACCCATAGCTTTCATAGCTAAACACACTGCAAACGCTTTGTTAACAGGTCCGAACAGCTTTTTCTGGAGCGAACACAGCTCTTTATCCCCACCTGCAGGAGGAACCGATCCTTCAAGGAGCCACAGTCAGTCTCCATCTGCAAATGTACTTTCAAAGCGTGGCCAGCATCCCACCCAGGACACGTGTACATACGTACATCACAGCAAATACAGCTCAAATAATTCAAACACACTGTTGTACTTGTCAAAGAACTCTTCTGTCAGCTGTTACCAGCTTGCTACGTTCAAAATACTGCATAACTGTTAAAAAAAACCCAACAAAAATACCAAAAAACCCATATATAACATAAAAAGGAAAAGCAAATTAATGGCCTGGTTGAATTCCAAATGGAAAGCTCTTAATTTGTCCTTTTAGCAGACAGGAACTGGATTGTTCTACTGCCACCAGAGCTGCTGCCTTCCCTCCACTTACCACCAGGACGGAAAAGCAGATTGTGGTGGAAGCAGTTATCAACACTAAGAAAGAAGGTACCATTTTTTAATCCTGACCCTGTAAACATTTATGCAAATAGTGAACCATTTTACAGTGGCAAACAATCCTGTCGTGCTGGATAAACAAAGTCACCTTGGGGATCGGAGCCGATGTTACAAAAGGAATTCTTTTGTTGTTCTCTCCAACAGACTGTTTCACGCTTTGTTTCAGTGGAGTACGAGGCCACATTTTACCTCCTGCACAACCTAAGCCAGACATTTTACTTCACTTTTCCTGCACCTCCTTGCATAAACCAATAAAAATTACAACGAAAATCTACATTTATACATTGATCCTTCCTGACAAAACCTGTAAATACGGTCACAAACCAAACCAAACCAAACCAAACCAAACTTGTCCGAGCAGGACTGTTTTCTGCAGCCATGTTTAACGGTGTTATTTTATAAACTTAGCTCGTATTTGCTAGGCCTCTCACTGGAATTCCCTCCGAACACTGACCAAAGCATGGCTTCACCATCGCCACACCCCAACCTGCTGCGGGCTCGCCTCACTGCGGTCCCTATTGTGTTGCGACGCTGTTTGTACGTAACAGCCCTCCACGGGTGATCGCAAAGGAACCCGCACCGCCCCCCGCGGCCCCGCCATGCGCTCTGGGGAAGGGGCTGAGGCCGCAGGGCCCTGGTCCCGCCGGGCCCGCTCCCCCCTCAGCGCCGCCATGCCGCGGGCCCCGCGCCCATCACCACAGCCACAACCGCGGGGAGCGGCGTCAGCGCGGGGCGCCGGCACGGCGTGCTGACGCAGAAGGGCTGCGCCGAGAGGGGCGGGAGCCCGAGCCGCGCTCCTGGGCCAGCGTTAGCGGCAGCTCCTGCGGCGGGGCCGGGAGCAGCGGCATGGCCGGGCCGCACCTGCAGCAGCCCAGCTTCCTGCTGGTGGGTGTGCGGCGCCGGGCGGAACCCTTCCTTCCCCTTCCCTTCCCCTTCCCTGTACGGGAGGAGCAGTATAATCGGGATTTTTGCATCACGGCCATAATAAATATTATCCATGCCATTTCCATTCTGATTTGTGACAGGCCACATTGAAGGCAGATTGTGTAAACAAGCCGTTTGCTCAGAGGTGCCACGATCTGCGGACGGTCATTGAGGAGCTTCCCGCCAAGGTGAGCAGTCGCTGCCCTGTCAGTGACCGGCCTGTTTCAGGGGGATTTGCTTTTTTACGTTATTGTTTTCTTTGTTCCTGTTTCTCTTCTCAAGAGTTTAGAGGATCCCAGGTGCAACAGTGGGAATCGAGCATTTTCCCAAAGAGCTAAAACCCTTTTGTAAGCACTTAGAATGGTTTCAGTTGACTGCACTTCATTAACACCTTTCAGCCTCAATTCATGAGACTAGTTTTTAAAGTGTGATAAGTAATTGGGTAGATGCTGATGAGTATCATTGCACCTTTAGTAGGATCAGAAATCAGGACTGATTTCCTGTAATTGCCATATTATAACATATTCTTTTGAATAGAAGCTCTGTCCAGTGATAGTATGGAAATGGTCATGGATAGGTGGCAGGCAGCATCTTTGTGCACTCCAGCACATGCAGTAGAGATTATTCCAGTGAGGAGTTGTACATATTAGCTATTTGTGTCTCTTCCCTAAAGGAACTACATGGCATCTTCCCATGGCTGGTGGAGAGCATTTTTGGTAGCCTGGATGGCATCATTATAGGCTGGAATCTTCTCTGTTTGCAAGGAAGAACAAATCCTACAGAATATTCTGTGGCTTTGGATTTCCTGGATCCCAGGTAAACTTATCTCAACACAGATTAAAAAATGTATGGTGAACAACCAACAAGTGTTTGACCTTTCCTGTTGTGCAAACATGAGCTCATAAAAGTGAGACAGGAGAGGGTGCTTACCATGGGTTTTCTTTCTGATGCTCGTTTGCAGTGGACCAATGATGAAGCTGGTTTATAAACTCCAAGCAGAAGAATACAGATATGATTTCCCAGTTTCGTATCTTCCAGTGAGTAACTGAAAACTTTGTAAGATGAGAATGTAGTTGTTGTTGCAGTTGCTGGAACTTTGCACACACTGTATTAAATATGGCTTCATACAGGCCAAAGTGTAGTCTCAGTGCTCCAGTTTTGGAGCACACCCATTTCTCTAAACAGCTGCTGGAGGAAGAACTTTGTTGTCAGTAGCTGATATTTGTGCTGTTCGGCCAAGAAAGCTGCATTGTGATTCTTGTCCAGTCCCCAGCTTGGTCATTGTTACCAACACTTCATAGAATGATAGAATAGTTAGGGTTGGAAAGGACCTTAAGATCATCTAGTTCCAACCCCCCTGCCATGGGCAGAGATGCCTCACTTGCAGGACAGAAAAGTTTTCCAGGCTTGTCACAGAGCAGTGCCTTCCCTTGGCTGTGCTTTGTACACACGTACTTGAAGACTAATTCATATCCTTTGTATGAATCCTAGATACGAAGTATGACCTTTCAAACAAAGGTATTTATCTGCAGATTTGTTTCACTATGTTTCTTCAGTTGCTATGAGCTATCTCGTAAGAATTGATACCTGTAAAGTGATCAATTCAGATAGCTCTACCGTCTTTAACAAAAGGAAATATCATTCAAGCATATAGTAATTGCAGGTCTACAGCTCATTTACCCTAACGAGACAATCAGCTAAAAGGCAAACAGCAGTCTCCCACTCCCAGTCCAACCTGATACTTATTTTCTGTGAGAAAGTTGGCAGTTATCTAAAGAGCATGCATCTGCACAAGGAGCTACCGCACTGTAGTAAAATCCCATAGAGCTGAACGTAGATAGCATCCCAGAATGCTGGAATGCAGCAGAACTTTGCAATCTGAAAACATACTCTGCAAATATGCTGAGTAGCCATATTAATAATTCATTACTCTGTCTTTCAGGGCCCTGTGAAGGCTTCAATACAAGAGCAAGTCCTACCAGAATGCTCTTTATACCACAACAAAGTCCAGTTTCCATCATCTGGTGGTTTAGGTTTGAATTTGGTTCTTAGTATCCTTTTAACAGTTGGATATTTAATTCCTTTTAAGTATCTAAAACAGATACTACAAGCGTTTCTGTTGTGCATTTATTATGTGTCCATGGTAAATCACAGTCATGCTAAAGAGTTTGGGCTGATTAGAAATGTTTAGATTCCAGTGAAAAATAAATTTGTCCTCTTCTTATAAACCCTTGGGGGGAATTTCTGGCTCAATTCAAGTCAACAACAAAATTCCCAGTGCTTTCAGTAGAGCCTGTATTTCACAGTTCTAGTTTTCGTAACTACTCATAGTTTACTTAATATGATAGAAAAAGAGCATGTTAACTTTGCAGCTGGCACAGTTGTTGCAAGCACTCTAGTTGCAGCTGCACTGGTTTCAGTCTGAGACAGTCAAATGTGCTAAGAGTAATGCAAACACACCTTGCCACATAGAGAAAACCTCAATTATCAATGTTTGAGTCAGTTGGAAAGCAAAGCTGAATTTGCTGTTAAGCTTTAGCAAGTTAATTTAGCATTGACAAAATAGAAACTTAATGCCTAGTCAGCACTCCCAGCTGTACCTGTTTTTTATCATCTGATCCTTGACTGTTCTTCCAGATCCATTTGAATATTATATGTTCTACTTTGCAATTAGTTTGATTACACAGAAGGTAAATAACTTTCACAATTTTTCCTTTAACATATTATTAGTCGTTCTTCACAGTGCTTTAAGAGCCTGCTAAGATGCAGTCAAGCTAAATTAACAGTGATTTTGTCTGTGCTGTTACTGTTTGTTATTGCTTTGGTTCAGTTGGTAATAGAGACTGGATAATAAACAAAATACCCACCTTAGATATACCAATAAGCAGACTGTCCTACAATACACCAACATGGAGTAGGCAATGGATGCCAAATGGGTTTCCTACCCCTCTATCCAATAAGACAGTTTATGCAGTTGTAATCACAGCTCTATACTATGGTGTCTGGTTCCTCTTCCTGTTGTTACCTGTGCTATATGACACTGCTTTTCTCATACTTGGTTACATTCACTACTACAGCAACAGTTCTCTTAAAGTTAGTTACTTTACCTTTGCTCTTTGTTGTCAGTTCACTCTTTATAGCCTTCTATATAGGGCCATAGGGCTTCTGCTTATTTATACTAAATGGGTCTGGCTGCATAGCAGACATGCTGTAGCAGTGACTTAAGGAAACAGTATATAACTCCAGGTATATCCTGTGTGTCTGTTTCAGAACACATCCGCCACTCATCATGTGAGCCCTTCCAACAGTGCTTATTTCATACTGGTGGACACATACCTGAAGTGTTTTCTACCCACAGAAGGAAGTGTCCTTCCTCCACCTCCTCTAAATCCTGGGGGAGCCATCCCTTCCCCAACTCCCAGGTAATGACTACAGTGCCAGAGGCAAACTGTGGGAACACTGCTTACAAAATACAGGAAACACTTCCACTCTTCATGATCTGTATGTTCTTAACGTAATTAGAAACATTAAATATATTTATGTTCACTTAATTTTACCATAAAGGTTTCACTTGGAAGTCTGAAAAGTAGCTATTATTGAGCAGAAAAGGCATGTACAAGCAACAAAAATTAATCAGTTCATCCATTCCAGTTGCGTTTTGTGCACTGCAACTGGAGGAGGACAAATCTGATTGTACTTGACAGTAATTTTTACTATCTTCAAATACATATGGTATGTGGTAAAGATGGTATTAGTGACAACATTGTTACAAGGAAACTTACGTTTTTCATTAATGTTGCTATGAAGCCACACAACTTGGCAGTTGGTCATTTTGTTTCAGTTGTGAAGTTGCTATCCTTGATTGTTAAATGCTCTTATGAACTACTTTACAGTTCTTTGAAACTGATGCGTTGGGACCATGTCCATGGTTTGCTGCAGACTCATAGGTCTCTTAGTTTGTAACTTCCTGACATATGAAGCCAAGACATATATTAGTAATCAAATCACATAATGAGCGACAGCATTTCAAGTGACTTTTTGCATGGTAATGGATCAAGCTATTTAGCCACAACTGGAAGGAAGATGAAAGATTTTTGACTACTTACTAAAGTTTTATGTGTCTATGTGAATATGGCATAAAACCAAACTCACAAAGTTGAAGTGAAAATTCTCCAGTGGAAGCAGATGGTCTTTTGTTTTGTAATGGCTGAGTGCGTGAAAATCCACATTTTCAAAATCAGGTTTGCTACTCAAACTCATAAAATGTCATCAATATTAGCAATTTTATACAAATGTAAAAATAAATAGCCATTTTATTTTCTATAACTGCATTTTAAATAGCAGTTTCCATGGTCCATTGAGCCTTATCTTGTACCCAGGAAAATACAGATCAGGTGAATTACGAATATGGAAGACAGAGTGAAAGAAATCAAACTGAACAGAACAGAAAACCCATAACATTAGGTCTGTATAAAGCTGGTTCAGTGCAGTATGAATAGAGATGTGGTATTTCTTTAAAGTGAGTAGTAATTGTAACACAAAGCAGAAGTTGTGTTAAACTGTGCAATCAACTATATAGCTTTACTCCTTAAAGACTGCTTTCCAGTGTATAATCCAGTGAGTAAAAGCAATGATGCACTTCCCTGTATTGAGGGTTACTGACTTCAGTATTTCCATTCATCTGTCTGTAAAGGTCTCCAGCAGTGCCTTTCACTTCCTATGGCATGCACCACACCAGCCTGCTGAAACGGCACATTGCCCATCAGCCCTCTCTGAATGCTGACCCAGCCTCCCAGGAGATCTGGAGATCAGAAACACTGCTGCAGGTAAGTTCGATTTAAGGAAGAAAACATCCCACATTTCTTGCTGCAAACTGAGGAACCCCTTCATTTAAACCAAAGGTAGTTACGCCATTTTGCTTTAGTTTTTGGAATTGAGCAGTGCAGTTGTTTTCTGTTAGTGAAACAAAGAACAACTGTGAAACTGTTAACTTGTAATTTAGAAAGGCACTTTTTTTTTGTTAAGACTGCGTATCTAACAACTGATCCAAAACATTTGAGTATTCTTTTTCCAGGAAAGTTCCAAAACATGATTTTTTTGTTTTAAATCTTTCATCAATTCTATGCTCTAAGCAAAGATTGAGCAGAGAGAAGTTGGTTCCATTCACCATCAAGGGAAAGGAAAGGAGAATCTTGACAGTGGTTCTGAAACAAGTTCCTACCATGTTGCTGAACTGAATTATTGATGCTTAGCAGTTGCTAACAGTGTGCCAGCTCAGTCATTTGCATTGACATGATAACCTGAAGCATCTCTGAATAGGTAGTTATCTACTTACAACTTAGACTTCAAATTATATACTGTGGTCTTCCCCTATACTTAGCTTGTGACTGACAAGCCCTGGATTTTTTTTTTTCCCTAGCTGAGAAAATATTTGTTTTGCAGATCTTTGTTGAAATGTGGCTTCATCATTATTCACTGGAAGTGTATCAGAAAATGCAGTCCCCTCATGTCAAGGTAATAGTTTGTACTTCATTTGTGAGTGTCATCTGATGGTTGACCTCGTATCTTGGGGTAATCTCGTATTGTGTGGATAATTGTTTTGGTGTGTTGGTGCAAAGAAAAGAAATAATTTACCAGAATATCTACACAAGTGTGTCAGAATTGCTAATCCAGTTATGAAGAATGTTGTGAGTGTCTCATCCAGGTTTGCCTTCATTGCAGAAGTTGTGTTTTGGTTTTTGTGAAAGTTTGCAGGAAGGTCACAACAATCTGAATGCCAAGAGTCAACCTGTTAATGATGGGGAAGATGCCACTATAAAACCATAGTATTAAATCTCCATGGAGCAACATGACTGCTAAAAATAGCTAAAATTTATTTCCAGCAGTGATAACTACTGTTACTGAAATACCAATTAGTAATTTCTAAGATCCGTAACCATTTTTTAGCATAAATCCAAAATAAAAAAGGAAATCTTACAAAACTATCCCTCAGTGTTAAGTGAATAAGCCAATTTTGTTGTTTCCTATTCCAAAATATGCTTTTCACCATGATGGTGTCAGAAGTAGTTCTGTAGCTACATATCTTAATAAGCTCTTGCACAGATAATACACTGGTTTAAGCAGTTTGTAGTGGCCTGTTCAGTAACAAACTACTGCATGTAAAAATTAAGTAAGTGTTGGGGAGGCCAAGATCAAAGGCATTATAAATGTAAAGGGAATTTGAAGGAGAAAATGTTGATCCTCTGAATTCCCTCTGGGTCACAGTGGGACTTTCATGGGGGGGGGGGGGGGGGATATGAAAGCTACTCAGGATTTACTCCTGTTTGAAAGAGCAATATGGGAATTGATCAATTGAGAAATTCTAATCCTTCACTTCACAGGCTATAAAATAACAAACCTGCTTACATTTTGCTAGGGAAAAACATTGGAGAGCTGAAGTGTCTTTTTGTCTTTTGTTCTTAAATTTGAGGTCAAAATGCAAACTCGCTAATGTTGCAAAGTCTCCACTTGGGACTCCCAGCAGCATGGCTGTGATGCACCTGTGATGGAAAGGCTTTGCTTGAAGTACCTTTGGTCTGTCTGTCTGTCCAGTCTGTGTGCATCAAGCACTGTGGTTAGGCCAGAATGATGATTGCTTTAAACTTCTCTCCTCTGTTCACCCTCTGTATTTCAGATGCTTTCTTCTAACACTAGGGAGCAGCACTTAATAGACAATGACTATCAAAGTTATGGTGGAGTAGGGACTAGGTAAAGCTGAAAGTTCTCTGAAATCATCACTTCGGGATCCACAAGGTGTGTTGAGCCACAGCTTGAGGCCATTAACTCCCTAATGGTATTTTAGTTTTGTCTTTGATGGGAAGAAATCATGAACATGTGAAAAAGGAAGTTTTTACTCTTTGGGGGTTAGAACATCTGAATAAGGGACTGGAATTCCTCATGACATCCATAAATGGATTCACATAAATGGATCCCTCCTGCAGGACTGAGATCTGAGTTCCAGATCATCTGGGGACAGGACCTAAACTTAGCTTAAACTAAGCTGTCAACTGGTCTTAATGTGGGCTCAAGAAGAATAGTCTGCTTTCTAGTTCCTCAGATGAGGAATTAGAATATGCAGAATTGCAAATTTTGTTTTAACATAAGGGTTTAAGTTATTAATAATTAAGCAGGTTCACTTGATCCCATTTAGCATTCTGTGCATTTGGAAAGAGGGGTAATCAGTGACCATTCATCCCTGAAGTCTGTTTGACTATCAGTGGCTTGAAGTGGCCACATACCTGTTTTGGAAGGTGAGATGAGGTTCCACAGAACCTGCACTTTCTTTGTCCAGCAACCAGGCTTGTTTGCTTTGATGGGCCAAGCCCGATCCCAGATACGCAGCTTTCCTGTGAAGTGCCTCAGGGAATGATAGATTTTCCTTAAACCTTGTCAATATCATCATAGACTTCTCTTTACAAGTAGAAGGAGGTAGAATGGGAATGAATAATTTCCTTTAAGAAGGTTTATTTCTTTTCTACTTTACTGCTTTGAATTCTTTCTGGGTCTGGTGTAAACCTCAGGTGACACTATTTGCTATGCTGTTTCACTGTTTTCCCCATTAATTAAACTATTTTCCCATTCTTTTAAATTGTCTATTTCCTTTTTCTTTCTCAAATGATCCAGAGCCTAAGTGTACAGCATCTCTTTTCCTATTCCCTCCTGCTGTAATGACAATGAACCCTTAAAAAGACATTTTTGATAAAACTTCATGTAATGCTTCCTGACCTTCCAATGCCAGGTGCCACAGACCCCAGCACTGCTTGTGGAACACCAAATAGACTACAGGCTCTTGCTGATTCCTGTGGCAGGGAAGATGATTATGAAGCAGACAAGTCTGAGTTATTGGGGAGCTTGCAGTAACCACTCTAAGAGAATAAAACTAAAAGATACCAGACTGGCACTAGAGGACATTGGGTAGGGGCTATTCAAAGACAGCAGAGGTGTGATCTGGAGAGTTAGTTTAGATGCCTGAAAACAGTCATTGGGATCTGTGTAGCGTACATTTTTTGTTTTATGTTTTTTCATTAATTTCATACATGTGTGTCACTGTTGCTACAGTATCCTCTTCACCATTGCATTATCAAAAAATACTCTTTACCTTATTTGTCCAAGAAGAGGTAGTAAAAGTAATTTCCTCTTTTGAGGACATTCATAAGACCTGTAGCCTTCCTAAATGCCTTTAAGTGGAAAGAGAACACGGAGGATTTCTCTGAACTGGAAGTGTACTGGACAGGGTCAAAATGACCTTAAAAGAAACAACCTTTTTTTCTCCCTGTCCCTTAGGAAGAAGGAAGTATCGCTTTCAGTTTCTTCCCAATATACAAACCGTGTTCTCCAGCGGCACAGGAAGAAATGACAAAGTTTTCAAAACAGCACTAAAAAAGCTTGTGGAATATCAAACACTTTTACTCCATTAGTAAAATACTGTAACTGTCTGTAAACCCATGTTGCTGCAGTTCAGTTAACTTCTGAAACAGAGAGTTTATTTGACAAAAGCTCCTTATATCCCCTACTTGCTGTGAGGCTAGCAACGAGCCACAACCACTTATATATATATATATCTATCTATATAGGTGTATATACCTATACACCTGCTCCCAGTTGTATTTCCAAATTGATAAAAGGCATGAAATGCTGTGGAATCAATGTACCGACCACCAGAAAGAAGGATACTGTGGCTGCAGTTCTTACTGTGGTTTGTTGTCCCTGACTGTATTTGTGATGTTCATTTTTCCCCACCCTTCTTCCTTGGGCTCATTCTCACTCTTTTTTTTTTTTTTTTTTCTCTTGCTCTCTTCTCTCCTTTCTTCCCTTCCCCCCTTCCTTTTTGTTTCTGTTGTCTCAGCTGGAGGTTCTCCACTACCGACTCAGTATCTCCAGTAAACACCACGGTAGTCCTGCCCAATCCAGCTACCAGGCCCTCCACGCATACCAAGTATTACCATCTTTTCATTTTGTTTCCTTTATAAGAATCTTGTTCCATCATATAATCTGCGAAGTGTATTGGTGCTAGCTGTACAGCAGCTCCTTCTGCCAAGGTGTGGTTTTACATCTTGACTGAGAACGCTGCACTGAGATTTACTAAGTTTTCAATGCAAATAGATACTGAGAGGTATTAGCGAAGGCCATGGAGAAAATAGTTAAAATCTAGCATATTATGAGGACTAATTGTGAACTCTCATTTTTAGCGATGCCCTCTTATAATACATTGTAGAAAGAGGCTTATCAGCTATGCTGATATTTTTTGACATCAAAATTGGCTTCACCCAATGGCAGATTTCTGGCCCTCGCACACTAGTCATTTAAGCAGAAAGCATGGAAGAGAAGATCCGAATTTGTATGGCTGTCACCTAAAATTAAGGTAGGTAACATGTAGAGAGTTTTAGCCAGTGAGATGTCATTGGATAGTACTAAATTTATAGTGGCAATGTGAACTTGACTATACAGTTTTGCAAAAGCACACAAGTGGTACATTTGCAGATTGTTCAGGAAATGTGCATGCAAAAACATTCCTGTTGGAACAGATTGATGATTCCTCCTTCCCTACTTCAGCCCTTTATTCATTGGGTCTTCATTTTGGGAAAGGGGAGGGCTGAGCATATATACTATAAAGCTGTTGTTATACTTGAAAGCTCTTTAGTACTACATAGAGTTTTCCTGCTGTTTAATCCTTTACATGCTGTGATATCTCAAGGTACTGCTTAGAAAAGAAAACAGGAACTACTACTTCTGTTTGAATCTTTTTTACTACTAAGTTTATCTAATTACTGTGTTGAGAATGGTACACATCCGTCCTGTAAGCTAAGGTTTTACAATAAAAACACTTATGAGTGTTTTTAAACCAGTAATGTTCGTAATGGTGCTGATCCAGGCTAAGAAGAAATGATAAGAATTGCTAAGTGGAAAACCTGCTGGCATCACCTGAAGCAATGTATTGAAACAGTGGTACTGATAAGTCTTGTAAATTCAAAAGGTACTTTTGGGGGAGCCTAGAATTGTTAATTACACCTTTTCAAAGCCTATAGCACAGTACTCAACCCCTTTAGTTGTTTTTGGAGATCCCAACCTAAACTTGTAGAACCAACTAACTTCTCAGAGTTCTTATATATAAACCCTCCTCAGGAATGTAGAAAACATGCCGACTTGCCAGGAGCTGTCAAGAATACAAGACCAGCCTTCATTACAGGTTAATCCTCTCTTAGAAAGCTGTACTGTGTGATTATATCTGTTATTAGGCCTTGAATCTTTTCCTGGAGTGAACTTTACAGAGTATTAAAAATCTTAACAAGGTTGTAAAAAAACATCTGCTTTGCCTCAGGCATTGCAGAGAAAGGACACACAACACAGACACACAGACACCCACACCCCTTCAGTGGAAATACTATTGAATGGGTTTAAGAAGTGGAAGCTTTTTGTATAAAAATGTCTGCTAGTCCCCTAGAGTCATATTCTGCATCTTACTCCAGCATGGCTGCATTTGGCAGCCTGGAAACGTCTTGCAGCTATTGTCTAATACACTTTCCCAGCATCTTATAGTATCTGTTATATTTGCAGCTGTAACTTTTGTTTTATGTACATTTTTCTCAACTTCTGATAAACATGAGAGCTGTGAAATGTAGAATACAAATAATGTCTTAAACTCAGCCTTCAGTAGTGGATTGAGATTAGTTGACTGCTCTTAAAGCAGATTACAGTGACAAAGGAGTTAGTACTTTGACCCCAGATTCTTCAGCAGACCAGCTCCGGTGCTGGGCACCAGAACTAGCTTGTTTTTATCTTATCCATCTCCCTGCTATAGCATACACTTGCTGTGTCTCACTGTCACTCCTTGAGCTACTCCCACCCAGGCTACTTCTAGCCATAAAGATGCTAGGAGCAACAGGATCATGCAGGACTTGAAGCAGTTCTTATTCTTACCATAACTCTTCCTAAGGTTATTCTTATAAGGCAGATAAGTACCAGCATAAGGAAGAGAACTCAATACAGCCAGACAAGAGCATAAACAAAGGATGTGTTATGCTGTCCACAGCAATGAACTTATAAGGAAAGGCTGATACTCTTTTTTCAGAAAAGGGTAAGTTGAAATCTACAAGTTATTCTGTTCTTTAATGCTAGCCTGAAATTCAGTGCATTAGAGTACTGTGGATGCTTTCTTTTACAATCACATTATCAAAAATATGCTACTGTTTCTTAGTGAACTGATGGCAGAAGATTGATGCAGCTCATCCTGGGGAGCAAGTCTGTCTAAACTCAGGTGTCACCAAACTACGGTGAAGAACCTAGAAGGAGGAGAGCATTCTTGCATTTCAGTATCTGATTTGCGAATATAGTTTTCCTGAATTATCTCCTGGACATTTAGCATATGATACTCATTATCTTCCTGTCTTTTGCTTTGAATTTAGGAGTCATTTAATCCCACTGAAGAGCATGTGCTAGTGGTAAGACTGCTTGTGAAACATCTGCATGCTTTCAGCAACAGCCTGAAGCCAGAGCCTCTCTCCCCTTCAGCCCACTCCCACACAGCCAGTCCACTAGAGGAGTTTAAAAGGTAGGTACATGAGCAGCCTGTCTCTGAAGCATATAGAGCTTCTCCCTGAAAAAGCCTGCTTTCACTGAGAGGTTGAATTAGGCTGTTTTGATGGCTAAATACAGAAGTACATTAATAAAAGTACATAAGAGCAAATGTATTGTTTCTCACACCCACTGGAAGGGGGACTAAGGGGGCATGTCTTGCTGTTACACTAGTCTATACCTTGGCACAAGTCAGAGAAAAGAAAATGCTACTGGAGGATTCTGGAGAAGGTTAGTGGAGAATTTTATATTTATGTAGTTGAGTTGAAATTCAATGGGCAGAAGTAGCTTCAGTTAAGAAAGAACAAGTCTGGGTCAGTGCTTTCTGTATTTGCATTTGTGGAAGTGTGTTGAGTTTTTTACCTTTTTAAAATTTGCTGATGTTTACACATCTGTCTTTGAATCTGTTTGCAGGGTTGTAATTCCTCGGTTTGTCCGACAGAAACTTTATATCTTTCTGCAACACTGTTTTGGCCACTGGCCTCTGGATGCCTCTTTCAGAGCAGTACGTACCTGCTCCTCTTTCTAAATCTGTATGCAACAGAGCTAGTAATTAGTTATTACTGTTTAGCAGGTATTTCTTGGTCTCCAAACATTTGGGGGGTTAGAGCAGTTAAATTCTTTATGTAACACATACATTTAATGTTAAGAGTGCCAGTGAGACATAGTGAAATAGATCTTGGTGATAATTACTACAGGTTGTTGGCTGATTTTCCTGGCAATGAAAATGGCTCTTGATCAAAAAGAAGGAGGTGTTACATTCTTACAGGTCCTAATTTCTTAATATCTAATACAGTGGGTCATAAACAAAGGCAGTAAGATACAATTTGTGATAGATATTGCAAATATTACATTTCTTTTCCTGCTGGCAGGAGGTATCAGACCATGCCTCTTGCTAATTAATGTAGAAGTTTGAAAGTGCAGAATGTAACAAGGCTTGATCTTACTCACTAGATTTACAGTTAGCTGTATTGCAGTGTTTGAGGTACACATGCAAGGCACAATGTCAGAAGGAATGACTGCAGAGGCCATGGCAAGTCTATCCTTGGCTACTCCACTGTGTTTCCTCAGGGTGTGGTGGGTATGCCTGCACAGAAGACCAGAGCTGAAAGGATACTCATGTAGCATCTTGTTTACATAGTTGAACAAAGATTCAGTGAACACTATCAGAGCTGTTAAATGCACCCTAAATGTAGCCACCAACTAAGTTTTCTTTTTTTGTAGCTGCTGCATGAGTGCCATGTTGTTTGTGTATTATAGAAAAATCACAGTGGTCCTAATGAATGTGTACTTAGTTTTTCAGTTGTTTTTCAAAGACACTCAGATTATGAGAGAGTGCTTTATTCCTTAAAAACTTTTAGTTGTCATTAAGATAACATTCACCCCTTTCTGTCTTTCAAAAAAGTATTGGTACTCACATGGTTTTATGTGTGATTTTGCTTAGGTTCTTGAGATGTGGTTAAGTTACTTGCAGCCATGGAGGTATGCTCCGGAAAAGCCGCCGCAAAGCACAGAGCACTTACCTCACAGTGTGTCAGAGAAATGGTAAGGAGAAAAGCAGCTGTGAGTAACCTGAACCAAATCTCGAGTAGGATTTCAATCTGAATTAGTTTCTTGTACAAGATTAGAGATGATTTCTTAAAACACAAGCTTTTGGTTTGAGACTAATCTTTCATCTTGGTGCAAATACACCATCTTTCTGGAGACAGTATAAAACATTTACTTAATGACTCTTTTGGCAGAAGACAAAAAAACAATTGTTTAAATAGCTGTACTCACAAATCCTGTACTTACTTTGACAGGGCTACCTTCATTCAAGAAAACCTACTCATGTATACTAAGCTGTTTGCAGGATTTCTGAACAGAGCTCTTCGAACAGACTTGGTCAGTCCAAAAAATGCTTTCATGGTGTTCCGAGTAGCTAAGGTCTTTGCTCAGCCCAATCTAGCTGAAATGATCCTGAAAGGTAAATGGATATTTTGACCTCTTATGCTTTCCTGTCTCAATCTTTCTTCACAATGGCTACATCTTACCTCAGAAGCACTGAGGTGAATACTTACTCCCATTTTGCATGCTATTTTGCCACTCAGAAGTCTGTGTCTTCACTAATGTTTGTTTAGTATTGGTTTAGTAAGTCTACAGTTCTTTTCTAATCACCATCATTTAGATTTCATTCCATGATTCTTTTTTAAAGAATAAAGAACTCAATATTGAGTGTTTACAATAAAGTCAGGCCTTTTTATACTTGTCTCACTTGATTATTTATCTCAGGATTAAAAGTTCTTATATCTCTAAAGGTATTTATACTTAGCAAAATAACTAGTCAGCTATGCAAATATGCTCTTCAGGATAATTAAAATACAGTAAATTTGGGAGAGGCAAGATACAACAAGTATCAATGTCTGAAGTCTTATGCCACTCTACTGCCTTTGAAAAGAAAAAAGAAAAACCCAAAAAACCAAACTTATAAGCTTAAAATGTCTGTATGGTCCGCATTTAAATGCATTCTGCCATTTTCTGCTGTGGGCAGACAGAATTAAATGAAAAAGAGGTAATTAAGGCCTCTTTCCTCCTGGAACTGCCTCTTTTGTCTAAAAGCAAATTGTCCAGCAGCCTTAAGATACTTTGTAGCTAGACTTCCCAGGCACAACAGGGAGTATTATATAACCATCTTCACTCCTTTTCTCAAAATCTAGGAGAACAGTTATTCCTGCAGCCAGAACTTGTTATTCCCCATCGTCAACACAGATTATTTATGACTCCCACATTTGGTGGAGCCTTCTTCTCATCATGGCCTCCAACTACTGCAGATGCCTCCTTCAAGGTGAAGAATCATGTTTACAGCCTAGAAGGACAAGACTTCCAGTATAAACAGATGTTTGGCACAGAAGTCAGGAATTTGGTAAGCAACAACTTTCACCTGTCTATTTTGACAGGATTTTTTTCAGTGCTTAGCATCCATATTATAAGTGAAGTGTGGAAAAATTCACACCCTGCCCTACTGTATAATTAACTTTGCTGATGATAACTACTGGAACCTGAGGGGTCTCAATCCAGCACAGCTGTGAAAACCTACTTGCTCTGCTAAATAGAAGCTAATGTAACAGCTTGCTGTTATTTACGAGTATTATATTACATATACGTATTATGAGTATTTCCTCTCAGACATGCTTACTGTGAACTTCTGATTCACTTGATTCATTAGTATCTCTCAGATAAAAATAGGAGGAGGAAATAAAAGGCAGCTGAAAAACCTAAGCAGCACACAATAACTACCTTTGCCCTAATGGAAGTGCAGCTAACAGTCTTAACACAAGTCCGTATTAGCTAAGAGTGGGTTTGCTCTCACTGACAGGTATCAAAGTGCAGTTTTATCCATGTACTGATGCTTAGTGGTCCTTTATCTTTGTCCTACACAATTTTGTTTGTTTGTTTTAGGTGTTGAAACTGGCTCAGTTAATTTGTCAGGCACAGCAGACAGCAAAATCCATATCGGACCATTCTGCAGAGACAATGGCTAGCCAGTCCTTCTTTTCGTGGTTTAGATTTACACCATCTGAGATGAATGGTTCCTACACAGGCAATGACCTTGATGAAATTGGGCAAGACAGCATCAAAAAAACAGATGAATATTTAGAGAAGGCACTGGAATACTTGTGCCAAATCTTTAAGGTACGTAACATGTTTCTACAAACTCTCCCAATGTAGCAGTGTGTACAAGAGTCAGGATCCCTCAAACATTCTTGGGTCTCTCTTGTACTTCATGGAGTCACAAAGCCATCCAGAGACCCTGATAGCACATTTTGTTGTAAACATCTTCTGGGCTTGACTTTACCCTGACCACTTCAAAACCCCTTTCAATACAGAAGAAACTACATGCTCTGAATTTCTAAATATCAAGCCTACTTTGTTTCAAGTGAACACTCCTATTGGACTTTATAGTTTAGACCAAACCTGTCTCTAACTTGTGCCTGTTCTCATGTGTACAAACAGGTGAGGCATGGCTTAAATTTTAACAGTCCAGTATCTTCTAAATGTAGAGCTATAAAAATACAAATAAATAACTGCAGCTATGAACTAGAAGTAGTCAGTGTATTTGGTTAAACTTCAAAGAACAGATTAATTTCTGTCAGCTACACTCCCTTATACAGAATTGACCTAGGAGAAGACAGACATTTGACAGCTGTCAAGGAGTAAGGTACATATAAAACAGAACACCTCTCCTGGATTTGGAGAGCACAGAACAAGAAATATTGAGACTTTTATTCTCTTTTAATGTCTAACTGAGGTGCTATTCATAGAATCATAGAATAGTTATTAGAACTGCTATTAAGCAGTTCTTGGTATCCGTGTTATTCCTGAGTAGCTGAATGGAGCCCAACTGACCCAGATGATGAAGAACTGTGAGACGGCTCAAGACAAGAATGGGAAAAACCAGCTTCCAGACTGCATTGAAAGTGAGGATGGCCTTATTCTTACACCCCTTGGCAGGTACCAGGTGAGAAAAGAAAGATTCCATATTGCTACCCTAGATTGTTCTTGAAAAAAAAAAAAAAAAAAAACCACAAACCAAAAAAAAACCCAAAAACCCCCAAGTTGTCCTTCTACATCCTGGGGCTAAGAGAGATGCCTGCATCAAGGTGTTTCATATGGGAGCTACAAGATAAGGGGTTTGTTTTCATATTTCCAGATAATAAATGGCTTACGTAGATTTGAGGTGAAGTATCAAGGTGATACTGAGCTTCAGCCCATTCGAAGCTATGAAAATGCCACTCTTGTCCGCCTCCTATTTCGGTTATCCTCTGTGCTTAATGCAAAGGTAAGTACAGCACTGCCTCCTCTTGTGTTTTCCATTGCAAATTTGTTCTTCACTGCACTTGCACATATATGACACTGGTTTGTTCTTGCTCCGCCTCCTTTATTGTGGTCTGTATGAATATTCCCCAGTAGTATCAGGCCTGCTTCTCTACCTGTAATATGACAGCTTAAATGTAGTCTTTATGCTTGATGCTTGAACAGTGGAGTATCGTTCAGAATGAACGTTTCTGAAACAGGAAGAGCAAATCCTTTTCTTCCACTAGGCTTAATAGATACAAGGCAAGTCTGCACTAAAGCAGTTCTACTATTTTCGAGTACATTTTGATTATTTCCCCCCCTCCTATAAATGAAGAAAAGTGCAAAGTAAGTTATGCTTATTTTATGGCAATAATTGTAATAGAATACTAATGTTTAAACATTTCTTACCTCAGTTTGCTGATCAGATGGATGTGCTTTGCTCCAGGGAAGATTTTGTTGGCAGACTTTGTCGCTACCATCTTACCAAGCCCCATCTCATAAAGAAAATCAGGTGCAGTCCCATGGTGAAGAACAGAACAAGCCAGAACTGGGGACCAAGAATCAGTCTGAGGTTTCTGGCTAGCTACCGGACTCTCATTTTTTTGCTGATGATCTACTTCAGTGCATCCTGGTTTAACATTGGGCCAGTGGGCTGCACATTCATTATCCTGATTGGATATTTTCTTTATGCCACAATAATGACTTTTTTCTCTGAAAGATGGAAGCCACACTAATGTCCTTGTTTCAGGTTACACTTGTAAAAATAAATGTTTTAAGGATAAACCTGGGATTCAACGACTGTTTGACTTACTGTATCAGATCTTCCTAAACTATTTTTTAATATTAAAGTTAATTGAGTTTTATAAACAAATGATGTGGTGTTGTGGAGTAGAGATAATCAAAGTAAATTTTATTTTTATAAAAGCATTCTGTAGAATCTAGTGAATCACTGGGGTTTTCTGAGAGGGGGAAGAATGAGCCTTTATACTGGAAGCAACTTTAATCAAGAGCACTCTGGTCAGTTTACACAGAACACCTGAGGGTCTAAAGTTTGATCTAGAAATACTGTTTCTTCTAAACCATTACCCTGGTAGCAACAGCAGGTAAAAAGCTGGAGGCATCTTGCTAGAAATAAAATGCACCAATATTCTCAGCACTAGCCTGAGCTACATTTTAACCTGATCTGCACACAAAATTCATATGCTTCAGCTACATTTATTGGAAGCACAGGAAAAAGAGGAATGCAATATTCTTTGCTTCCCAAAGTTATAGAGTAAGGGAGTCCCCTTCTAGGTTACCACCTCCCAGGTCATGGGGGTTTGTGGGGGAGTTGGAGGGTTTTTGGTTTGTTTTGGGGTGTGGGGGTTATCTGGTTGGTTGGTGCTTTTTTATTACAAGGTCTGCGGTTAGCTACTATGAGACTCTAAAGTTCTGAAACATAAACCAAACAGTGCTGAGAATGGTGGGAGGATTTAACATTACAGTGGAAGGAATATTTAGTGTGTCCTCTAGAAGCAAGACTATACACTCTCTAGCAACCTCCATGACACTACTACATATAAGGCTGGTTTGGGGTTTTTTTTTAAATGAAGTCATGTGCATCTCCATGTTAGATGCCTTTATGGTATATCCCTGGCTTGTCATCACAGTAATTACCCCCATGATGACACAGGAGTCAAACATCTGACTAAAGATAGTCAGTAAAAGGTATACCTCAGTAAAAGGTACGGCAGGTTTCTGGAGAGAGCACATTCAGCAACTACAAAATGTGTCCCTCAAAACATCTCTAATCAAGGGTGAAGACCTCAGTAGTCACTTATTAAAAAATGGCATGACCTAACAGTACTAAACAATAAAAATTGGTGATGTCAAAACATCCCTATTTCCCCAGGACTAAGGTGCTCCATTTTCCCACCAGCCTGTTCCTGCCCTCAGAGTATGGCGCACAGCTGCTGGTGTACTTCTGTCCCCAGGTTCTCTCTCACTCCATCCTGCAACTTTCATTCTCTCAGAGATATTTTTATTAACACCAAATGTTCTCTGGAGCAATGCATCAAGAGATGCCACAAAGAGGAATCCTGACAGATGAACCTTGAAAGGTAACTCAGTCAAAAAAACCCCAACCATTTTGTGCTCTAAAACTATGCCATGATGGTGCGTGATGGAGAGACAACTAATCAAAGTGAAATGAGGTTCAGTAAGAAAACAGCTTTAGAGCTAATGGCTAATCACCATTTTAGGGCCATTCAGATTATGCTGGATGAAAATCAACATCCAAAACTGCTGTAGGAACAAAAGCATTCAGTAGTATGAAAGTAAGCCTACAATAACCATTTTTGCTAACAAATCAATCAGTTTGCTTGAGCTTTAGAGTTGCACAAGGGCTGCATCTCATCATGCTCCACACTAAGTGTAAGAGAAGTTACTTCATACTTACAGTCATTGTCCTGGCTGTGATGCTGGAAGGTAACTGTCCTGGTGCAAGTTTGATTTGACCAATTTGATACTTGAGGGCCTTGGTTTGCAAACTTGTTTGCTTAAGCTGCCACTCCCATAATCAGCTCTGCAGTCACAGGACTTGGGTCATCATTTCTCTCTCTTTTTTCTGCAGGCAAGATTTCTACCTCATCTTCTGCAATGACCAGATCACAGCTATTAATTGGACACACTGTGGGTACATGACCCACTTCCAGTTTTCATGATTTATCTCCCACCTGAGAAGCTGCTGTGTGTCAGGATGTCTACCCCACCCTCAGTCTAACACCTCACTGCATCTTGTTTGAAGGAAACTGAAAGTACTGCAGCTACAGTGACTGCTCTGAAAACTGCCCTAGCAAATTTGTTGTAAATCTGAGGGATACACGATTTGCATCTATTTCCAGATATGTTTTAACTTGTTAAAAAAAAAAAAAAAAGCTATAAGTGCCTTAGTGTTAGACCCTGGCAATACCTTTAACCCCCTGTTTCTACCCTCATTTCTTGGATCATGACTTTAATTATATATTATAAACTATGTTGGTGCCACTGATTCTTTTGCCCTAAGGGAAGAGTCAGCCATGTAACAGAACTGGTTAAAAATCTACATCTTTCATTTGTAGATACCATTACTAATTTCTTGACCAGATCTTCCAATTCACTATGAGGACCATAAAGATAGCGTTGCATGGGATGAAGAGGCATTATTTCCTCCCCTAATCTTCAAAGCCTTTAAGTCTTCACTTACCGTAGAACAATGTAAGCATCACCAAATGGACGCAACAGAACTGGTATCTATAGATCAACATGGCAAAAGCAGTATAATGTTAGCATCCAACACAGGAATAATAATAAATTTATTACAATTGAAACAGATAATGCATTAGTTCATGTACAAAATACTGATAGCATTCTGCTGCCTCAGTCAGTGCTTACTAAGTACCCACAGTTAAAAACATCCTAAAACTGATGACACCACACAGATTTACAAAGGTCATAGCAATTCCTTGACACTACTGGAAGAGAGCTCAGCTACTCTTTAAGGTTTGCTGCACAATACAGGGAGATGGAGCAGGATGCAATGGGAACATCTGAAATTTGAAATTGTTCTGCACCAGGAAATTAAGAGTGCCCAACTTATAAGCGTGGGGAAAATAAACCCATCACACTATGCATGAAATTAGTTACTCATTGCAAATGTTTTCATTAGCAGTGCCCAGCAGTAAGGCAGCTGATGACCAATTTGAGTGCCCATCATTGCTCAAGGCACAAAATCTTAGTTGTCAGTTCTACTCCTGAGCTATGTTGGTTTTAACTTTTCTTTTTAAACAAACTGATGAAGTACAGAAGCATTTTCACTGAACCGCACCAACTCCCAAAAAAAGCCAGATACCTCAGAGAGACTCTTAGTAAAACAAATGTAGCTACAAACCTGCTGGATTGATTTGTGTTACTAGGGCTTTATACTGCTGGGTTTGTTCCCCCACACCTTTATGTACAGTCAGTGTGTCATTAGTATCTCTTTTTTCTCACTCCAGAAGTGAGGTGATGAGAAACGTGGTCCACGCTAACAAAATCCCAACCATTTAAACAAAATAGTGTTTAAATAAGCTATAAAATACTTCCCCCCCCTTTTGTTCCCCACACCCACATATAATTATCCAGATCTCTTTCAAGTATTTGAGGGATGCCTTAAAAAAGCTGTAATTCATCCCATCTCTGGGCAAAACTAATAGGCAAAAAGATTCCTGCAACCACTGACAAGTTTGCAACCACATTCTAGTTGCAGCTAATTTATTTCTGGGGCAGTATCAAGTCACAAAACACAGAGTGTGAAACAAATACTGGCACTGAGCATACTTTGAAGCAAATAAGGACATCTTCTCCCTACTCCCTCTTATACCAGACTCCCTGACGGAAGTCCACAAATAATTTCTTCTCTAAGAAGACAATAAAAACTCATCCTAATACAGTCTCAAGAACCATATATACACATTTTGTATATTTGAAAATGCTGGCAAAAGTCCACAGAGGCAGAAGATAAAAAGCATGAAAACTAAGTCTAACATCAGGTTCTCTACTAAACCTGACACCTAGAAACGAAACAATATAAGGCTTCTTTCTTCTGAAGTACCCTCACCAAAATGAGATTTTCCAGTTGCATGTGGAAGAGACCAGCTGTTGAGACCTTTTTTCTTGCTTCATGGTTTAGGAAGTGAGATGTTATGCAGCAGAGAGGCAGGCCTGACGAATACTTTGTGCCCAGGTGTTTAAGAGTGCCGTGACCGAATGCTTGTCTGGAAGTTGCAACAGTTTGGAAGTCATGTACCGATACACGGACTGCAAAAAGGGATTGGCTGCTGGAAAGAAAGAGGTAACAGATAAATAGAGTTACAATAAAAACAGTATTTAAAAAAAGACTAATATACAATGTTCACATTTCCCCACTATTACTGCATGCACATGCCCAATAAGTGACATACTAGCATCCTCATACCATACTGTCTTGGGTTTTTTATCCACAGAGGGCTCTGATCTGGATAGTCCGCTGGAACGCTGAGCTGTAGTGGTGGTACATTTGGAAGATTCTTGTCATCTAGAATGCAAACACAATTCCCATCAGAACAAAGCTGGCAAGAGGGTTTTTTGTGCATGATTCAGTTTGGAATCTAGACTCACCCCAAGGAGGAACCAACCTGTACATCTCAATTTTTATTGAAGGCAATCTCATTGCTTACTTTAGCAACACTTCAATTCTTGGAAGAAAAGCCTGGCAAATGTAGCTTCATCTCTTATATATTTCTACACCTTGCCACTCTCACCATTTCATCAGCTGAACTTCACTAAGTTAGACACCTAATTCCTGAAAATTAAGTGCCTTATACTGATATTCAGGACAAAACCAGTTCCAATTTCTCAAATGAGGGGATAAGGAAAGAATCTATTTTCCCCATTGGAATGCAAGAGCAAAACAAGTTAACAGACTATAACACTTTGTAATTATTCAGCTGAGACCAAAAAAGAAGCAATACAACTTTTTCTTGAACATATACCACTGTCAGTGATCACTAGAGCAACTTGAAACAAACCCTCCCAAAAATTAACTCAACATTTCTGTCCTAGTTGTTGGAAGCAGAACAATTCTCACATATCAGTATAGGTCAAATCAGGAATAAAGATTGTTATTAGCAACAAATTATTTTCTAGCCACTAAATGAGATTATCAACTGCAGCTTTAGTGCAAAGAAAGGATCAATCAGCACGAATGAAATCTCCAGGTATATCTTGAAGCAGGCTGCACAGAATGTCACAATTAAGCATGCCCTGAATATGGTAAGTACAAACTTCGTGCAGAAGCCAAAGGTTAGCAAGATGCAAGGCTGTCAGCAAAAAACTCTTCAAACAAGCTCAGCACTTCTTTCTGAATTCAGCCCTTAGTTTCTTCTTGCTTACCTAGCTTACATATAAGATGAACTGTGCCGTTATTACTGCAGTGGGAGGGGTCCAGGTTCACCAGAAATTTAGGATTTAATCTTGCAACTTCCCCTTGTAAGACATTTGGTATGGTTTGTCTTTCATCTTCTTCATATTTCCGTTTTCGAGGGGAAGCAACTGGAGCCCTGTGCAAAATACAGTCCGCAAAAGGACTAGGTGAAAACGTTGTGCCAACGCTGCATTTGTCAAATATTTTACAGCTATAAAAAGGACAGCTATAGCTCACACCCATCCATAAACCCATCTGTTCTTTTAAAAGCTTCTACAGATAAATGTCTTTTTTGTTAAATAATGAACATAAGACAGACAGCAGGTCATGATACATACGTAATGGGTGGCCCGTGAATTGCAGTCATAGCTGGCATAAATGTACGGTAAAGGGAATGGTTGAAGACTGGTGAACGGATGTTGGCCAAAACAGCATCCAAAAGTGGCTGACACAAGTACTGCTGTTTGGTGGGCGGCACTGCAGGAGGTGGTGGAGTAGGCTGAAACAGAAGAGAAGCCCCTTTTCTTTTAATCATCACCAGAAAAGAAACCTTTACTATTGATTCTGCAAAGTTTTACAGTGGTAATCTTCCAATGCATGAAATGCAACTGATTCTCAAAACTGCACACAGTAACATTAAGTGGGAAATAAATAATAAAAAAAAAAAAAAAAAAAACAAAAAAAAACCCACACATTCACAGCTCTCATTTAGGAAATCTGTCCTGAAATCTACTGCAAAAATTCCTAGAGAAGACTCAAGTCTTTGCACAAAGTACAAGAATTTGAAAGTTCAGCTAAAAGAAACATTCAGGTGACTTACATAAAGTAAATGCTTGCCCATTTTTTTTCCATTCCCTAATTTTTTCCAATCTGATTTGACATCTTAACAGCACGACACCAAGAAATGCAAAAAATTGCCTTGGCAAATCATACCACCTTTTGGAATTAACTGTTTACCTCTTGACAGTTCACAGCATTACATACCACAGCCATATCGTTTTTCAGCTTCTCCAGAGCAATTTCACATTTCTGCAGCGTCTTCAGAGGGCACCTGCAGAAGAGGAGAAATTTCATCACCACAAAATGGTCACCTTGGCTGAAGTATGTAAGCCCCACAGACAGCCTCAATGCCAACAGGGCTGGATGCTAAACAGCAAATTTCTGGAAGAGATAGGGAACCTGATGTCCGGGCAAAAGGAAAAAGAGTTACCGTTTTGAAGGGTCAGTCAGGATATCCAGCAGACTCTTCATTTTACTCAGGTCCTTCTTCCTATCTGAAATAATATCAGAGACACAATCACTGACTCACTACAAAAATAGCTTCCATATTTGCAGACAGGAATACAATATAATGTTAAAAGTGAAAGCATGCATACCTAAAACAAGTATGTCCATTGTGTAAGTTCTATGTGTCTCAAAAATGTAAGTAGTAAAGAAAAAGTGAAGAGGATTTAAGGATGAGGATTTTATCTATTCTTCACAGTAAATCTTTACAGTCATAGGCAAGAAAAGCATCTAACTTTCACTGTCAATCTGAATCCCTAGAATAGAAACCATCACAAAAGACAAGTTCCTGCTACTTTCATGAGAAGAGATAGCTGAAAGACAGAAATGCACAACTAAATATAGGAAACCTCACCTTCATTTTTATCTATTTTATTGATCATCCTCCGGAGTGGCTCAATGTATTTTGATAGCTGTTTGAGTTTCTCCAGATACTGTTGCTCCTCTGACTGGCTAGAACTGGCTGGACTCATGACAGAATTTGGATTTCCTGGCAAGAAGTAAAGACTGCATGTCACAGGGATGGATGATAAAAGATACTGCAGAACAACACTCTTGTATTTCAGAACCTGGGTCTGAGATGTGGGACTCCAAAATCATAGCTCACATCAAATATCCAAACTCACAACTGGATGCCCTATAGTTTAAGGGCTTGTCCAGTCCTCTAGTCTTTGTGTAGAAATAACATGTTTGTGAACAGAACAGCAATTCTCATTTAATAATTTTTGTTTCTGAAACAGTCCAAAGTTTCATATACCCATTTTCTAGGTCCTCATTTTGCCTTCATACTGGTGCACTGAACACTAAATCAACACACTGAATTTGCTGCAGTTTTCCTTAAGTCAGTGTTTTCCAACTGCAGAGCACACAACACTGGTATGAGAAGAAGACAGCATGTTACTTCCATTCACAGTATCAGAAACTGCTTATTACATCTGGGAGAGAGAAGAGCACAAATGTCAGAGTACACCTAGGAAGGTGTTTTGGAGCAAAGCAGCCTGCCACCTGTGATTAAGTGGTTACATCGTTTACCATTGCATGCTGTTGCTATGGGTTCTTTCCTTCATGGAACTAAGGCATCATTATCCCTCTATAAACTCACTCCACTAAATCAAGTATCATTCTTTTTTTCAAAAGACTTCGGAAGTTAGAAAAACCCATAATGAGAAAAGAAGTTTCAATAGATTTTGATGTTGTTGGGTTATGCAGTACATGTGCCATGTTCATTACTTGCAATGCTGGCTGCTTTGTAGAGCTCTTTAAACTTTACATCATGCTAAAAAATACAAGGTTTTTTGAGAACTATTAGTTACCAAAACATACCCCAACTCATGGTCTGCAGTATAGTACTTAGATCATTTACCTGGAGTGTTTAAAGGACCTGGGGATGGGACACTAAAGTTCTGAGGTGTTCGTGCAGCTGCTGGGCTCTGCGATGGCTGTGGAGATGGACTGGGGAGAAAGCTGCTGGGTGATGGAGCTGGGCCAGAGCTAAAAAATAAGCATAAAAATCAAACCTGCCAGAATATGACAAGGAAGCATGATCAGTGAGCAGATAAGCTTTTAGCAGGCTTTGTTACAGCACTGTGTAGCTCTGCCAGTCGTAGATTTGGTGAAGACTTCTTACAGTTTCTTTATTTAAAATAGAGATTTTCAGACTGTATTCAGCACAATCTTGCCTATACTCTTACTGAAGTTATCAAAATTCATTGACTTCAATGGAAACAGCATAAGATACATTGAATGCTTCTGAAAATCTCAGCCTTACAGCACTGACAAAGAGTCTAGCTCACCTGACATTTGAATTTGGCTGGGAAGTTGGCTGGCCTGGCTGAGGAGATGGCTGCGGCTGTGGTGGAGGAGGCATTGACTGGGGGGTTTGAGCTTGTTGGACAGGAGATGGGGATGACATCATGGTAATATTGTTCTGGCTGACCTGAAATGTGGAAAAAGGTAAGATCAATAACAACAAAAGGGAGTAAAGGATGGGAACCTAACTAAAAGGCTTTACCTATGGAGAGAAGCGTATCCTGAGACCTACAATAAGTTAAAGTGTTAAGTTTCCTGTTCTCTCCCATAACGACAGTCCCACCTGTATTACCCCTAAGGCTCTCAGGGCAGTACTTCACATCAACTTTATTAGAAATAACCATTAAAACTGCACATAATTTGAATAACTGTATGATCATTGGTTTTTAGTTCCCAAACCATCACATTGCAATTAAAATATCAGTAATGCCACCTGAAAAACCTGTACTTTATTAGTACTAATGAAGAGCAGGAAGTAAAGACAGTTCTAACTTGAGAATTAACAGCCATAAAAACTCCTCCTTATTTTGACATTTGAATTTGTCTTCACAGTCTGTCAGACTTGACTGTAGCTTCCCAACGGGTTTTCTTTAGGAGGAAGGAAGGACAAAAGCACACAGTAAGCCAAGTCATCAACATCTTGCTCAAACATTCAGCTTTGAAAATCTGGGTGGAGACAGAAACACACCAAACTGAAAGCCTGGATTGGGAAATTAAATGAAGTGGCTTTCTGATCTTAGGAGCATGATGAGGTATGTCTAAAGGACAAAAAGATGAGTATTTCCAGAGCGTACCAAACTCTGTGTAACAATTAAGTGTATTCTTTACACAATAAAGTGCCAGAGCCAGATGATGCTCAAGGTAGAGCAACTTCTCAATTTGCTCTAATGGACGCTTTTCCCCTTGATAACTTAAAACTAAATAGCGCACAGTAGTACCAATATTAAGTGATCATGTTTGTTTAAGGGACATGCAGAGTTCTTGTGACCTGAGGTTATAGACACGTACATACAAAGATAAATCAAACTAGCCTCCAGAGGCTGCATATTGTGACTCAGTAATCCAAGCATCCATTCTGTAAGTCACTTGTTAAGCACCTTCATGAATTAACAACTCTGTTTCCCTCGGTCTAAAGCATTTTTAAGCACAGGTCCCAGTAATCCACTAGTCCCATACACTCCATGGGCACTGCAACTTGGTGCTGTCCTTCACTCATTAAATATGCATCTAAATCATCAAACTGCTTCCAGAGGACATGATACTTAGCACACGAAAAAGCAAGTACTGCATGACATACTTTTGCATGTACACACTGAATATGACAAGACAATAGGGAATACCCCATTACAGCATGCAAGAAGTCACACGTCCCTAAAAAAAAATGAGCCCAAACAATCTCCAGCTAAGTGCAAATGTAAAACTGCTAAACCTGAAGATACTACTATATAATCCATTACAGCAAAGTTTCAAAATCAAACAAAGTCTGACGTACTAAGATTTCTTTTTCCATTTTCAATGACCCCATTATCATTGCAACCTCTCTTGCAAAGATCTCTCGAACAAGTGAGGCTGAAATGATGTTTTAAATCAGCTGTGATATCGTCATTTTCCCCATAATCAACAAATACTGAGGCTGTGATTACTGTTTCTCCTACAAGGTGGATTTGTTTTTTTTTTCCTAACAGCACGTCTCCTCAACAGTGAGGAAAACATTTCTGAGATTGAAAAGCACAGAGTGCATCCCATAGAGTCATAGAATAGTCAGGGTTGGAGAGGACCTTAAGATCATCTAGTTCCAACCCCCCTGCCAGGGGCAGGGACACCTCACACTAAACCATGCCACCCAAGGCTCTGTCCTACCTGGCCTTGAACACTGCCAGCAATGGAGCATTCACAACTTCCCTGGGCAACCCATTCCAGTGCCTCACCACCCTCACAGTAAAGAACTACTTCCTTATAGAAACCAAGCATCTCACCACTCTGGAAGGATGCTAGGATGAACACTGCAAAAAGCACTCCCTGATGGTTTTACAATTCTGTTTAATGTTCTATCAAACATCAAGTAATTTAGAACTTACCCATATTGATGCTGGGCCCATTTTTTTATCAAGTCAAGCTAAGATCACTTTCAGTGGTTTATCATATCCTGAAAAGCAGGCCTCTTTTAAGTGTCTGAAGTTGGTTACATAAAATCACTTCTGAAAACTTAAATCCTTGTGTTTTGGGAAGGAGAAAGATTTCATTAGGGCTTTTGACAGATTTAAGCTTCTGTATCTACTCCAACACCAAGATCCCTTCACATTAATTCACAAATGTTGCAGAGGAGCAAAGAAAAGAACATGCAGCATCTACTCTACATGTACACAGAGAATTAATTAGATTTTTTTTGTCTTATATTACTCCTTCTGATTTAAGTACATGCATAGGCAAACAGCCTTCTTTCTTCCGACAGGTTTGCTCTGCCCGCTTAATTTCAAAATACTAAAGGCTAATGTCTAATATTAATCAAACTGTGATGGTGTCAAAAACACATACTCAGAAGTGTGCAATTCTGCACTTACTGCCTTACTTTAATTTGAAAGCAGTTTATTTGCTACATAACAATTTCCGTTGCCTTTCTATAGAACAGATTTAAAGATTCTTTTAGCTTCAGATTTCTACATCATTTGCAGGATATGGATTAAGATTACAAAAGTTTAATGAAATTTTAACTTCTAGAGAATGCTCTTTCCAACTAACTTCCACTAAAGAGAAGGCTTAAATGAAAAAACAACCCAAAACCAAACCACAAAAAATACCAGAAAACCCAAAAGACAAAAACCAACCAAACAAAAACCCAAAACACAAAGCACCAAAAAAAAAACAAAAAAAAAAAAAACAAACAAACCAACCTTCCTCCAGAGCTTTAACTCCATTAAACTCATTTAACTCCTCATTTAACTCCAGAGTTACTGCCCATTCATCTTCCACATACATAAGGAAATGCAACTACGTACTTTTTCACTTATGGAAGAGAGTTTCTGTACCTACAAACACATTCATGGACAGCAATTACAGCCCACTGAATATGAATCTGCTCTGCAACTCTATAACTCAGTGACCTAATCATGACACCAAACCCTATTTTTCTGAAGTCTTGCTCAAAGGATATTTAGGCTTGCATGACAAAAGTTTGCACTTAGTAACCACTAAATCTAAGCTATTCTTAGTGTTTAGAGCACACCATGGTGGAAGATAAACTTAGCTATAACGCCTACATCCAGTCTGCTGAGTCTCAAGCAAGGAACAGCACACAGTAAATAAGGCTAGTGAGAGTTTTTCAGAAGCTTGTAGTAGAAAGAGTGTACAATATGAAGAAGCTATCAACAAGGAAAAGGAGACTGCAACAACGAAGTGGTGGGTAATGAGGAATAGTAAAAACACTAAGTCCAAAGGAAAACTCTAGAAAGCATTACACTACTTACAGTGTACTTAACGGTTCCAACGTTAAGGCAGTAAGCACAGCCTTGCCTACTCCATTGCAAACTGGGTTTAAAGTTCATCATTATGCTGCTTTACATGACAAAAATGTCAACTCTGCAGAGCTTCAAATAAGTTCAGATACAAGTTTCCACATTCCCAGTCAAGCTAGTACCCCTTGCTTCATTTTAAAATTAACTCAGGTTTACTTGGCTTTCCCCCATGTATTTTCAGTTTGCTGAATATTTCTGTGCCAACAATAAATTGGAAGTTCACACTACTGCAGACTGCAATAATTTTGTTATCTAACCGCTAAATCTAAGTATTAGTCTGAAGTAAGTTTCAGTAAGAGCAGGTTTCTTGAGTGAATCCAAATATGGAGAATGAATTTTCTCTTAGCTGTTCAAAAAGTGCCACTAACATGGAAGCAGTTCAAAAAGTGCCACTAACATTGAAGCAGTTCAAAAAGTGCCACTAACATTGAAGCAGTTCAAAAAGTGCCACTAACATTGAAGCAGTTCAAAAAGTGCCACTAACATTGAAGCAGATCATCTTTGGTTACTATTCAGGCTCAAGCTTCAGCTGAGTTTAAAAAAAAAAATAATTCATTTCTAATACTCTGGCAATTCAAAAGACCAGGAGATTGTGCAATACAGTGTAAATCACTATTTACACTATCAGTATCAGTAAATACATTCTTTTCATTGAAAAGACAGTAACAACAACAAAATCCCAACTAAACAAACAAAAAGCACTGCAGAAACAACTGAGTCTTAAGGCAAAAAAACACACATTGACATTTTTGTCATACAGAGTAAAAATAGCCACTCAGTGTTGATATCATATCCCCTTTTGCTGAAAGGGATTCTTCAGTGCAATGCCAAGATATTTTTCTAAAGAGAAAAGACATTCTGAACTGCCTACCACCAAGTCTAAATGACTTTTGGTACTGAGGTCAATGAGATGACAGAGTCTTCAATGAGTTATTAATAACCAGATATATGCTATAGCCCTTTACTCCTGTCGTGAACACCTGCAAGGGCTCTGATGACAAGATAGTTATAACATTTTCAATAGATAATATTATTTAAGCATTTTATGAAATTAAGAGGCATAAATGACAAAACTTCTAAGTTCTAATCTACCTAGAATCTCATCGAAATGATTTGGAAACAGCACTAGAGGTTCATCCTGATCCAGAGCTGTCAAGTATATGGCATTGTCAGACTGGCTTTAAAAACATGCTTCCTGCCAGCATCAAACTGTGACTCATTCACTCATTTTACTACCACCTGTTTAGGAGCCATTTTCACTCCAATTATTGTTCATAAAGAAATTTCCTTTCCTCTTCTGCCTTCTCTAGTTGTTCATTCTTCTACATCATTTTCACAATCCTTGGAATGATATTGAGAGTGCTCCTGGATGACCAATTCAGTTGGTATCAGAAATCAATGCTCCTCAATAATCACAGACATGACAGCACTAAAAGATCAGCCTATGGTGCTGAATGCTTAAAGTAGAGGGCTTTCGTTATGACTCAAGTATTAAATTTAAGCCAATCTAATCCTTAAATATCTATCAGAAGGCCTCATTGTCAAACTAAACACTGAATAATTCATATGCAGATAACTGTCTCAGTTACATATAACTGCTACAGTGAATAATGTTCAAAGTAAATTCTCTTTCGACTCAACAACTATGCCTGGGTTTTATTTCAGTTAATGTAAGAACAATGACCATCCATCCTAAACTAAAAACAACAAAAGATGTGTTTGCCTAGGTCTGCAGAATCTTTCTGGCTACTATATCTACCTTAGCAAACTCCTGAGAAAAGGCTGTGCCTACTAAACTTGGTGCAGCAGCACTAGGAAGCAAAGTTTCAGACACTCCACAGCCCCACAACAAGCTTGCAAAGGAAACAAAAATCAAAGAGTGAAGAAACTTCCATTAAACCTATGAACAAATTTGAGAACTAACATTCCATCCGGCATTACATTTGAAAATTAGCATTTAGAAGAACAAGACATGAGGTTCAGCAATAACACACAGAAAAATACAGTTGAATGCTATTCCATCATAATGTGGATTTAAACCACCACCGATTACAGGGCTCAGCACACTTCAGCAGAGGAGAGCCTCATTTTGTGACTTCCTGATAAGAACTCAGTTCTGCTCCTCCCCATTCTAGTTCTCCCCTCATTACTGCTCCCTGAAAAAGAAACATTTTGCTTGCAAAACTGGACCATGAGGTCTTTAGCAGATGCAGACCTGCACCAGGCAGATACAGTACTTGGGCATCTTCCAGCAACAGCCGGATGGTGCTGCCAGCCTTGCCTACACAGGCTCTTCTCTGATGCAGGTACAAGTGGAATCTTTCTGGCAGTTCCACCTACACAACCGTGAAACAAAGGAACAGCTCCATTTTTCTTGGTTCCCAATATCATGCCAAGAAGCTACTCAAACTGAATCAGCCAAGTTTATCATTAATGAAAGAAGCAACTGTGCAGAACATGAACACGAGTAAGGTCTCAGACACAGCTCAGCTAGGACACTGCAGTACCGACTTGCAATACTCATGAATGCATACTTGCGGAGCATGGATAGAAACTGAACCACAAGCTCTCATTTAAGACTTGACTCAATTCTGAACATGCAGATGATGTACATGTTAAAATAAAGATCTATATTGCTTTAAAAATGCTTTATTTGATATCCCAAGCTCTCAGAAGACCTATTATTTAAAATGAAAAAGGATCCATAAGAAACCTTAACAACCCAATACCCTAAGTAACACCAGCAAGCTAGTTGTTTCATAAAAAAGTGAACTTCTTGCTTGAAAGCAAGTGCTATATAATCACATATTGAATGCTTTGCACCATTCCTGACACGATGTGCTTTGACTCAGTAAATACCTGTGGCATTTGCTGTCCGCCCAAAGGAATGGAGCTTGGCGGTGTAGCAGACACAGCGGTGGTAGGCGGGAACCGTGGTCTTATTTGCATCCCACCTCGGACCATAGGTGCGGTGATCATCTTTGAGGACAGAGGGACAACAGACAAAAGTAATCGCAAAACAAGAAATGCAGTGCACTGGCAGGATGAGAAGCACATGCAACCTCAAGGAATTAGGGGGAGGGAGAGCATGAAGGGAAGGTTAGTGAGCTTTTCTCTAAAGGTTAATCTAACATGCTAGCTTATAAATCAAACTCCTTTTCATCCTTCCTATCCAATTTCAGGAAGCATCTAATGAATTCTAGGTATCTTGAGAGAACTGATACATAGATTCAGATTCTTGGGTCGAGGGTTGACTACGCTGTCATTTACATGAAGGGTTTTTCCTAAATTTTGTCTGACATCTTAAATTTCTAGAATTCTTGGAAATAAGTACTCTAAAATTGTTGTCAAGAATGCTCCGTGTAAGAAACTATATAATGCCATAGGTTTCTGATGTGTTTTCCCCCGCAGAGGGCTCAAAGGATTTAGCAATATTTGCATATGCCACCCTTCATTATAGAAGTATTTGGCCGACAGTTCAACAGCAGCTGTGAGTACGAATGCTCCATAGTGAGCAAGATTTCAGATCAACCTATGACACTATAACAGTGCCAAAGACAACAAAGAGGACTTCGGTGTTTGAAAAAGCTATTTCCTTCCTTTTATAACCCAGAGAATAAGTCAAATATATCCTTGTAATCTCCATCATTCTGAAAAATATCCATTCCTCTATTACTAAGCTATGCGAAAATACTCTGCTACAAGTCTTATAATCTGAATTGATCTTATTTCATGCACTATTTGATTCTCTAGATGCATAGACTGAGCACACCCTGAAGTGCCATCACTTAGGACAAATGCTGAGGTTAGCACTGGAATGGATTTGCATTTTACAACAGAATTAGGACTAAGCTACTCTGCAGGTCTAAAAGTACCTTTCAGAACCATTAGCCTGAGTAAGCCACACAGATTTAATAATATATATCTGTATAACCCTCTGTTACCTAAAATTTTGATATTATACCACATATGCTGAGAATTTACAGCAAATACAGCATATTTTTGAGGTAGTATTCAGGTAACTTTGGCAGATTCACTTAACAGTAAAAGAGCTTCTGTTTAGCTCTTCAAAGATCTACAGTTAAGTAATCCTCCGAGCTACTTTTTTTTCCAGCATACGTATTACCAAGGAACCTACACAGGCCCTAACTAACCTACTTGTTAATGAAATCTCTTATCAGTAAAGGGTTTGGGGCATTCTTGCTTAGTGTTCAATGTAAATGGACTGAAGCAGCCAGCAACATGTCTCTAGAGAATGTCAGAGAATGCATGTGCTTACAACTGTTAAATAAAATTAAATACAACATAGCAAGACTGAAAAAGGAAGCAATAACTGATAAAGAAAACAGCATCAAATTCAGCACAGCTGTTAGTTCACAACATCAGAGCAATGCAGTCCCCTTCCATCCAAGGCAAAGAGGGATGGTCAGAGACAGGATTTCAAAAGAGAAACAAATGAGAGCATTTCAGACATCACACACACATGCACATGTACACACACAGCATGCAACAGCCACCACAAGCTAACACAACAACCCAGCACTGGCACAAAGCACAGGTGGATGCTATGAAGTGCAGTGAAGAGCTACAGTATCAACATGAGAGCTGGTAAAGCAACACAACCCTAACAAAAAAAAAAAAAAACAACAACAACCAAAACAAAACCAAAAACAAAACTGGGAAACTGCTGGGAGGGGGACAGGAGGGAAGGGGAATATATCCTTCCAGGCACAATCACCCCATCTTAGACCCTCGTGAATGCACACAGATCTCTGGAGCGTGTGAAATCCCAGGGATGCTATGGTGACCCGTATGTCCCACCTTGGTCCTGTTTCTCATGCCACGCCACCAAAGTGTGAAGATTAGATTGCTTCCTCCAAGGGCAAGTAAATTAGAAGCATATTCACAGTTTAAGTGTCTGGCAAACCACTGAACACCAGTATAAGAAATTGTGATTCAAAGGCTTTCAGCTGATTGTTGTTTTGTGGTTGGTCAATTTTGGGTTTGATTTTTTTTAATTGTTTTTTTTTTAAATGTGTGCTTCAGAAAGCAAGTGTATATATAAAATGATACCAATTCCACCACTCTCTTAACAGAAGTGATCTATTTTTCCCTCATTCGCCAGCTGATTTTACATGTATAAAACCTGTGATCCTTTGACAAAGGAGTTGGGAAAAGGGGTTCCAAAGACTGCATCTCTTTTAGGAAAAGCAATATATCCATGAAGGAGTTGTTCTTGTCAGTCTAAAAACAGAAGACAACTAGAAGTGCTCAAGTACTTTTGAAAAGATTTAAACTGAAGGCAAACCTGTCTTATCTCAATTCACAGAATTGAGAATTTTACCCCATAACAACAGAGAGCAAGCAGAGGAAGAGAGCCTCCCTCCACTGTGAGATACAAACCCCATTATCTGATAAAAATAAAGTGGAATATAGCAAGTAGAATCCTGTGTCTGTACTTTTCTTTCATCTAAAATCCAAAAATTCATAATTCCATAAATACGCAGCTTCTGGTGAGCATATGTAAGTACAGTGCCACTGCCGCTCCACTAAAGGCAGCTCTGATTTTCAAAGAGCAAGAGCCAATTTGCATTCTAAGCAGAATTGCAGGAGTGGCACCAGAACAGTGGTTTCAACTTTATTAATAATTAACTCCAGTTGATTACAGCTTTTCTCGTGGTGCTGAAAGCACTCCTGTAGCACGCTGCAGTCACTAGGACACTGCTGTGCTTATTTCTCAGCTTCACCTGTGAGTTACATGCTCTCAAGGACTGGATACCCAAGCAGGGTAACATTGACCTGTGTGGTGTCTTTACGACTTCAGAGAAGAGCTTCAAAACTCAGGTGGATCCATGCTTAAACCTGAAAGTGCTTCTACTTTTATGCAGGAAGGATGCACAGGAACGTAACAGAAAAGGAAAAATGCAGCCATATCAACCAAAATCCCCAGTTTGAAAGCACCCAGAGATAAAGTTTAAAATGTAACAAGCAAAGATTAGGATAGGGTTTGTTTATAACAAAAGCTTCCCTGACCCAAATAAAGAAATCCAGGCAGATTTATTAAAAATGCTGGTGCTAGTGAAGAATGCACTAAATACAAAGCAAAACCTACTCTTAGGAGAAACTTCTTACAAATTAAAGAAAATCCAAATATACTCTCAACACCAAAGCTGCACTGTAATATTGTACACAGCCACGATCTTAAAATTAAATACAATACACAGAAAATATTTACACAAGTACAAGAAACCCATTTAATTATTGGACTCTGCAGCGCTATGTGAATTTTAGTAGACTCGTGAAAATAAATGGAGCAAAGCCTGTATGTGGAATTTTCTAAACTCCATCTGTGATAAAGAGCAATCCCTGAGTTTACTACATGTCTGAACAAAGCTGCAATACAAAACCTGCCATCAACCATCTTATCACCTGAAACTTTTCAAATGTGCCATGCTGTTAAGCCACTGGCATGTGATTTCACTAAACAGGGGAAGAATAAAGTTGACTCTATATAAGTACAATCCATCTGCTCAGGAGTTGAAAAGAGCACCATTAAGTTAGTAAAAAGAAAAAAAAGTCAGTCTCCTTCCAGTCAGCCTAAGTCCCTGCAGCTCCCATCTGGAAATTATTTAAGAAATAAACCAGTTTTAATTCATATTTCAACTGTAGAAAGAGAATTCTACATTGCTGACAGTACTGCACCAACTGTACTTACCACTGCTCAGCTTTTAGATCCTGTGTTACATTGACACAAGGAAAAGGACCAGTACAGAAACAAGCATGTGGGCCACATGAGAGTTATGATAGTACAAGACACTATTTCTGTTACATATTTGGGAGATGTATGTTAACCAATTGTTATCACAGTCAATGTCAAAAGCTTCCAAAGGTCTTATTGAACCTATATTATTAGTTGTTTGTTGAAGGGAAAATGGTGTGTGCAGACATGGAATGTCTGGGTATACAAAAAGACCTCTACCATTAATCCTAGTCAAACCTCATTTCATCTGTCTGCTCAGCCTCCTCATCTACAAAGTGGTGATAATTGTACTTACCCGTGTTTGAAAAATGCCTCAACGCTACAGAGGTAAGCCATGAAAGACTATTTCATATTCTTGTGGAAAATGCAATGAGAGCTTCAGCAAGCCATTCCCAATTTTTTCCCCCCATGCATCCTTCATACCAGACACACATCAATGAACAATCACTGGGGCTACAGGTGTATTGCAGGATAAGAAAACTGTGTCAGAGAATCAGCTTTCACCCAGCACTTTTTTAAAAACGTAACTCTGCACTTATGACCCTTGCCATTTGTTCTCCACAATTCACATCCAGAACAAGAGCAATCTACATCTACTGCCCATTTCACTCAGAAAAAGAATGAAAGATGAAAGGAATGAAAGTGGAGTGCAGAAGAGATTTCATTGTCTTTGCTATTTTCGTAGTTGATACATAGAGATGGAAGGTAAATCACATGTGAGTAAAGAGAGCAGGCAAAGATTCACAGTACAGAAATCAGTTTATGCAACAAGGTGGTCACCTAAGAAAGTTTATCAAAAGAAGAGGTGATACACTCCAGGTACCAACAGTCAGACTTGTAGTGCGACCACAGAAGGATGTCTCATTGATGTGCATTCCTGTGTCAGTAAAGGCAACAATCTTACCTACTTGGGACAGAAAACATGCACAGAGAGGTTGTCAATGAAATCCTGCCTCTGACTCCTGGCAAAGGAGCAGCAGCATAAAAGCCCATATCCCCTTTACAAAGGGTATGACCAGTGTCAGACCCCTCATCAGAAAGCCACCAGAAACCCATCTCCATGCTTATCTCTACCATGCACTTGCTACAGGCCTACAGCTAGCGATACTGGCTTCTGGTCCCTTACCTGCCCTGAAGCTCCCATCTGAGCAGCTTGGGCCTGAGCTGCTTGCACTGCTGCTGCTGCCTGCTGTTGCTGGACCAGCTGAGCTCTTACCTAGAGTGCAAAAAGAAAGAAAGAGTACATGTCTGATTAGGGTATGACATTTCTATTTCAACTATACTCACTATGCTCATATAAAAGGGTGTGAAGACAACATCAGCCTCATATACATTATTCCTAGAGTTTTTGAGCTTTCTTTATGAAAAAGTTCCAATGTTTTTAACATTTAAAACAGTCTTCCATAGATTATATGCCCAAGGTTCAATTTCTTCTTGCAACTTCTTACCTGTGCTATGAGGTCTTCCTATGAAAATACTAGGTACTTTCTGGCAAACACAGTTAACTGCATACATGTTGATTTCCCTCAAGCACACTGTATTAAGCACCTACCAATAACCAATATTTCCAATGTTTATATATGCATTACAACTGTCAGTATGATACATGTGACCTCTATCTACTCCTAGCATAGCTGTTAGGAGCACAACATAGATATAACAACTTGCCCATCTGAGGTCAGTAATTACTCAACTTTGGCTGGCACTCCACTGCTCCCCAGCAAGGCCCAAAAGAGAAGCAACAGTTCAAAAAGCTGCACCATTAATAGGATAACCCAGCAAGAAGTTCAACAGAGTAAAACTATTGTCTTGCCCCCATTCTCTTCAAGGCAGGAAGTACCAGCATCTTAAACTTTGACTAAAACTTTTAAGCCTGGCAGCAGAAGCAAAGCCAGCATACTAGATAGCCAGCACTGGCTCCAGTCACATGCACTGGGCATTTCAAAGTATTTGCTCATGTTCTACAGCAGGAAACATCACAGGGATAATTTTTCTTTAACCAGAGTTATTTGTTTCTTTTGTCTTTTGTTTTCCTGTTCTTTCTTTTTTTTTTTTAACTTGTCTATTTCAGAGTGAGAGAAGAAATTATTTCTAAAAATGAGCTGTATAAATGGTTTTCAGAGTTCCAGAAGTCCTACTCTTGGACACAAGACTGTTCTCCACTGGCAGGAAAAGACATAAACCTTTAAACTCGTAACATTCAAACTACCAATCTCAACCTGTGTTTTCTCCTACTTCATTATTAGCAAAAGTCAAAGACTTTGTAGTTCTCTAGAGGATCATAATGAACCAACAATCAGCTGGTGACCAGCCCTTACCTGCATTGCTTTTAACTGCTGTGGTGTTAGAGTAACAGGCATAACCTGACTAGGAATCTGTCCTGAGATTGCCTGTGGCTGGGACACCATGGGCTGGGGTTGAGGCTGGGATTGTGGTGGAAGCTGAGACTGTTGTGCCTGAGCAACCTGTTGCTGTTGCTGCTGCTGCTGCTGTTGCTGTTGTTGTTGTTGCTGTTGTTGCTGTTGCATCTGTTGTATCTGCTGTTGCATTACTTGTTGAGGTGGCTGCTGCTGTATCTGCTGTTGTGGTATTTGTTGCTGCTGTTGCTGCTGCTGCTGTTGCTGCTGCTGTTGCGCCTGCATAGCCTGTGCTGCCTGCAGCTGCTGCATTTGGGCAATTCGCTGCAGTTGCTGCTGCTGCTGTTGCTGCTGTATCTGAAAAGCAGAAAAAGCCAGGATGCTAAAGCTTCCAGCGATGCAATAGCAGCCTTATTTTTACAGCATATTTTTATAAACCAAGAGCAAACAGAATCCTAGTAGGTCAGTCTGACATTTTAAGCCCAAAGGGCAAACTCAACCTTTTTATCCACTCAAGCTTCATATATCACAACTCCACATAGTGCACAGCCCATGGTTTCAATATTACAAGCTTGTCTTGCTACTAAAACTGTTTTCAAAAGACAAGATGAAGTCCATCAGCTTCTCCTGTACAAATGGGCTCAGAATCACTTCCTTCAAATGTAACAAGCCTGCATCAACACCACTGTTTACCAGAAGCTGCACAAGAGCGTGTCAGCTGAAGTTTCCTCTTCTGCTTTTGTGCCTGAGTACGATACATGTCTATTGGCACATATGCTTTCAAGCAGCAATGTGTAATTCACACAATGACAAAACAACCATTTCTAGACTAATATCAGTGCTTTTAGTTCTTTCCCATATCTCTTTGTCAGAATGAAAGACTATCCTGATGTTCACAAAGAGAAAGACACAAGAGCTTTAATCCTTTATTGCTATGACAGAAGAAAGCAACCAATGTTAAACCCTTCCTCGGGATGTAACACTGTCGGCAATTAACTTGTCAGTCTGAACTGAAGTCCTACACTGAAGTGGAAATGTGTTAACAACTGGCACAGCTGAGATTCAGTACTTCCGTGCAAGCCAAGCCTCACTTGTCAAATAAGTGATCACAGATCATCTCAATTGCCATTGTAGTTGTTTGTTGTCACCTGCTGTTGGTTTTGCTGCTGCTGCATCTGCAGTTTTAGCATGTGCTGTTGCTGCTGCTGGACGGCTTGCAATTGCTGCTGTTGCTGCTGCTGCTGCTGGACAGCTTGCAACTGCTGCTGTTGCTGCTGCTGGACCTGAAACTGCTGTTGCATGGCTGACTGCTGGGCCTGGAATTGCTGCTGCTGCAAAGCCACCTGCTGCTGCTGGAATTGTTGCTGCTGCTGCTGCTGAGCTATCTGTTGAAGCTGAAGTTGGGCTAAAAAGAAGGTAGACTGGACTTAAAACATGAAACCCAAACAGTGCCAGAAACAGTCACCCAGTGTAACTCATAATTGAAAATAACCCCTAAAGTACATTAGTGCTCTTTGTTAGCAGCATATACTTTTGCTTCCTCAAACGGATGAGGCACATTAACAGGAGAATTACTACCAACCTCTACTTCTCACTGCCTATATTGAGTCAGTAAAGAATGCAGAAATATGGAGGAGGAAACATGCACAGAGGAAGCACCATACCCACAGCAAAAATAGGCAAGCTCTACAAAAACAAAGTTCTGAAGTAGGATGAAAGAAGCATTTTCTCATATAAACAGCTAAACTACCCTTCCCTACACTAAGATATTTATCCCATTAAGTAGCAGTGTTTGAAACCAATTCTTCTTGCAGTTCACTTAGTTAATTGAGCCAGAAGTATGAAACTGCTTCAGCACCCTTTCCTTGTGGAAAAGAGGTATGTACTGAAAAGCTGACCTAAGAATTTCAGTGGTTGAAGCAAACTGAACACTTACTCTGCTGAGTAGCTGCAGAGACACCAGGCATACCATGAGGGGCCATTCCTGAGGTTCCAGGAGGCTGCTGCTGCCCCGGGAGACTCATCTGTTGTCCCATGGGACCAATGCCACTCATCCCACTCATTGGTGCTCCTTGGGCTCGGGAAGCCATGCCCATTCCAGGTGCCCCTGCTGGGGGACCCCCAGTTAGGTTCTGCAGGGCATTCATTGGATCTACAAAGAAAACAGTCACCAATAGGCAACCAGCCATGCAACTGCCACCCCAAAAATCGTCTGTTCACCATCATCCATTCTCTGATCTGTTGGCTTCAGACCATGTCTAGATCCAAAGCCCTGAGAACCTAACATTCAGTGCTCTGCTCCGAGACAAAAGGCTTCTGGCACATCTTTGTCTCTCTGTAAATAGAGCTGAGTTTATTTAAAATGCTTCAAATCTGCAAAGTTCCAAAAATATTCTAAATACATTAGAGAAAAGGAACTCATTAGTCACCTCTGAATTTATATGCAAGTCAAAACCCATAGTCCATGAGGATATATACAGCTAGTAACCTCAAAACCCAAGAAATGCATCCCACTGTGGATCCAATTAGCCTCTTCCTCCTGAGGTCAACACAGAGAAGCAGGGCCCAGACCAGAGGATGTACTTTGCTATACTGTTTCCTTCATAACATCACATTTATCATGCAGCAGATAAATTCAGTGCCTTTCCAGACAATTGTCATAGTCGGAACCCTGGGCACACAGAAAAGTAAAGTCAAAGCAGGAATTGCCATTCAAGAGGGCAAAACACAACATGGGGTGCAGAAGCAGAATTAATCAGGTACAGAATGTAACACCCCTTCTTTTTTAAGAATACTTATAATTTCCAACTGTCTAGACTGAATATTACCCAGTCACACACACTTCATATTTAGCCTATGAGAGGATAAAAACAGAGGATCCTACTATGCTCCTAACATAAACTGCTGTAAAACCAGCATGGATGCAGAAGGCGTGATCAGATCTAACCTCAGTAAATGGCAGAGTGCGTACGCACTACAAACACAGCACTTCCCTCTGACACAACACACTGAGGAACCCAAAGCTGGTAACAGCGAGAAACCTGGACTGCTGAGCAGGAGATTAGATTCAATCACTCTTGTTCTTTCAAGAATCTTAGTGTAGTGAGCTAACAAATGTACAAACAGGGATACAAACAAGTCTCCCATGTTATGTCCAAAACACTGTCCAAGCCTTTCACCCTCACCATGGAACAGCTCGAAAGCTATCATGCTACCCGTCCTTTCCTACAGCAGCATTTAACATTCCAGCTACAAAATTTACCTTCTTAATACACCACAGCCCTGATTTCTAAGCTGTTCTGTTCAGAAACTGGGGGGAGGAGGGGAATAGAAAGAATGAAAGAAGTAAAAAGAAGCTCTTACCACTGACTGAGGCTTGAGATTTCTTATTGTCTGCAAAGGAAGAACAGTTAATTACCTTTGTTAATATCATCACACAAATTTGGCCCCAAAATACATTAACCTAAGCCAATTTGGTAACCAGGATGCTATATAAATAATGGAAAGCAAGCAAAACTACAGGAAAAAACTAGAAAAGTGGAAGAAGCAGTAAGTTTAAGTAATTTCTAAAAGACTCTTCAATTATAGATGGATGTGTAAAAGAAATATTTAGAAATTAAGCATGAATATTACATGAAATTTTTACAGCAGCTTGAAGAGCCACATGCAGAACCACACACAGAAACCCTATTTTTTTTTTTTTTTCTGGGGAGGATGGGATAAACAATCCCATTACTGAGGGGAAATTAAAACCCCCCAACCCCCAACCCTATTACTTACGGATATCGCGAAAATGGATAATAAGTCTGGCCACAAGAGAAAGATATTCCTCCTAAAGGTGAAAAATGAGTATTTTAGAACAGGAAATAAAAAAAGAGCAACTACGACTTTCTGGCTTTCCAGTATTCTTCCTCAACTTAACAGGTTTTACTTGGCAGTGTCTGTGGGCTTCTCAGAGCAGTACAATTGTGAGGAACAGTCTGTTAATTGAGCTCGTAGCAGCCTTCCAGTATCTGAAGGGGGGCTATAAGGATGCTGGAGAGGGACTCTTCGTTACGGACTGTAGAGATAGGACAAGCAGTAACAGGTTAAAACTTAAACAGGGGAAGTTTAGATTGGATATAAAGAAGAAATTCTTTACTGTAAGGGTGGTGAGGCACTGGAATGGGTTTGCCTGGGAAAGCTGTGAATGCTCCATACCTGGCAGTGTTCAAGGCCAGGCTGAACAGAGCCTTGGGTGACATGGTTTAGTGTCAGATGTCCCTGCCCATGGCAGGGGGGTTGGAACTGGATGATCTTAAGGTCCTTTCCAACCCAAACTATTCTATGATTCTATGATTTTAAGTGAGAATATTTTTACTAATAGGTCATTGTGGTTCTTGGTACAAGAAAGCCAAGGAACCACAAAATTCACTGGAAAGAACCTCCATGACAGTCACACAGGATCACAATGCATGAACATAATCATAAACCAATAAATCCATCTTCCACCTCTTATCCACTCTAATTGCTTTTTCTTAAGGGCTGAACCTGCTTATTTGGTAGACAAACTTACTTTAATCCTTGAACTATGTCATATTCATACTACAAGAACATTTTTTAAGCCAAGTTAGTATTACAAATACAAGTTAACAACTTTAAAGACTAACACGAGACACAAGTGTCAGAAATTAAAAGACAAATAGTCTTTAAAGAATTTTATTAGTGTGCTTCACAAAGTGTAAGAGAAACTGCACAGGGCTGAGATAGCCTTCCTGCCCATGAAACTACTACCTCATCGGTGAGGATGCAGGCATAAATTTGTGACATGAACATTATAAAATATTTGCCAAGACAAGTTCTACCCTAAGCATGGCTTGCCTGGAGACAGCAACAGTAGGCAATTTCTTATAACACAGCTCCAGGAAAAGATGTCTAAATTTTGGTAGTCTAGAAATGTACCTGATAACCAGACTTTCACAGAGACCACAACATTTCCCTTGGTCTTACTCTTGACACAGCCTTTTCATTGATATTCTAGTTCCTCCTTGTCACCAAACTGGTCATATGGGGTGGTGCTACACAGTAGATGAAGGAAATTCTATGCAACTCACTATACACAAGTCTTTGGATAAGAATTAAGTGCGGTCCCACATACACATTAAGCGTTGCAGCATCAGCAAACCTGTCTTGGACTGAAGTCCAGTTGGATGCAAAACACCTCAGGATAAAAGCAGCGCATATAAATAAAAAACCCTGCATAACTATGTAATCCAAGCAGAGACAGTTAACTCTGTTAACTGTCAGAGTAAGTGTCAGAGACACTTAACTAAGCGCACTGGGTTTGCTATTTCTGCAGTTGTTCCAAAATGCTTTTGACCCTCAGTAACTTCTGGAAACAAATAGAGATGCTTTACCCTTGTTTTGGCCTTCATAAACACATGACTCTCCATGTCTTTGCTGGATTTATTATGGGCAACACCAGCTTTCCTCATAGCATCATCACTGAAAAGAAAGAGAAAAAACCAAGACCAAGTATTAATTAAGGACATCAGAAAATGCTTTCTGTAAGTAGGAAGATCTATAGACAGGGCAGGGAGGCGACAACATGCAAGCAGCAGGTGAAGAGGGAAGATGAAAAGAAGGCCCTGGTGATGGAAAGTTGAGGGGAAAAAAAATAACAGGTTTGGTAATAAAAAGCTTTCAATTCCCTTACTGTTCTTTTCTATTTACCAACCAGAATCCCAGGGACTTACTGTCCTTTCTCCATCACACCTCTAGTAAATTGGATCCAGATCTGCCCTCTGGATGGGACACTGAATATACACAATGAAAAGGCAAAAAAAATGAAAACCCAACCCCCAACCACGACACACAAACACAAAACCACACACAAAATGAAAAACTAAACCTTACACATTGCTAAGGACATGGATGGAAAAGAAGGGGCATTCTCAGTACATCAGGAAGCAGCAATCAATTCAACTGTGAAACATGCAATGAGATTAAGACATCCTAAAACAAGGAGTTCAGTCAGATGAACAGACCTGAATGCTCTGGGCATTCTCATTTTTGGAAACATGTCACTTCCCTGCAAAACCTGTTCTGTTCCAAAGCAGCCTAGTAGGTAGAATCTAAATTCCACAAGCAACTTACCAGGAAATACTTTTACTTTGCAATTAACATCTCAGCAACTTATTTCTCAGTAGCTGCTGTTGCATGAGCAGCGTGCATGTAACGGTAGTGATCCATGAAAGTTTCAGCCAGTCTGAAGGAGGACTGCTGTATTCTTCCCTCCGAATTCCTACCACCTCCCATTATGCAGAAATGGTGCTTATACAAGCAGTAAACTGGTCCAGCTTCCCGGATTAACTCAGTAACACAGTCACAGAAGTGAGGAGATGCTATAGCCTTAAAATGCAGGAGCTTAGGCTGCCACAACCCACAGCCTTACTTTGCAAACTAGCAGCATGATCTGCTGCAGCCTGTATGCAGATGACAACAGAACATACCTACCAGCTGTAAGGCTCTCTCATGGTAATTTGTGTTCAGAGACTAAAAAAACCCTGTTGTTTATACATGAAGGTTACTTAAACTGAAGCAGAATCTGAACATAATGCAGAATAACTATTCCTCCATGTGCAAACAAGCCTTGAAGTGAGCTGCTCATAAAGGAGCTCTGTTGCAGAGGAAAAAGCTATATCCAATTCATTATTGACACCTCCCTGCTTTAATGCTTTCCCTTTCAGATAGGCTGCCTGTAAATCCCTGCTACTCTCTGAATCCTCTTTAACTTCCCAGTCCAACAGTACAATGACCATGCCCAATGCCTCCCATTTTGAGAGGATCAAGAACTGAGCCAGGCAGAAAGACAAGAAAAAGATTATGCAGAGGCAAGCAGAGGAAGTAACACGCAGGTAGTGCTAAGTGGCTGTGATATAGACAGGGATTAACATGGTAGCAGGAACTTTGAGAAAAAAAAAAAATCCACAGCAAAGAAGCTGTCTACTTTTATATGTATCCACCTTTTGATGTTATAGAACATGAAAGACATTTTATAATGACTACATCTGCATTACTAAAAATAGCACTCCAAGCACTCAATGACATATCTGTCAGCATTCCAATAAAGGTTTAGACTAGGAGGAGGATAAAATACACAACTTGTTCTTTGTTCATATACTCATCTACAATCAAGACAAAAATATTTACGTTAAAAGACTGAAAGTCACTAAAAAAAGAAAAAAAAGACCATAGCTCTAGATCCTTGCAGAACACCAGTCTCAACAAAATTCTGAAAACTAGATGGTGCCAACTCAACCTTCACCTGCCTCTTAAGCACTTGCTAAGCCCATCATAAGATGTGCACAAAGCCTATTTCATTTCATGCAGAGCACTCAAAGTTGCGGTTTCACAAGATGAAGCATTTAACAGCAACACCAGCTTCAGGAATTCCCCCTCATTCCCAAGAAGCTGTTTCCAGCCCAACAATGTGCAACCCCTCACTCAGGCCAGCTGGTCTAGTTGAAAAATCCTGAAAGACATGTTCTCCTTCAAAACTCTCCAAGCTCCCCTTTCCAGTTCATACCATGAACTAACTGCATAAATCAGTTCTTCCAATGAAACAAAAGGGCAATGAGTTCCAGGGCCAACACTACATTAAGTCACGTGACATCACCAAATGCTGCTTCATAAAATAGACTATTTGTTCACTATAACGAACCTTTCCTGCTTAAAAAGAAAGGGGGGAGGGCAGAGAAGAGGGGGAAAGAAGTGTGCTGATAAGCCATTAGCCACATCTATCCACACTAAAAGGTTTAAAAACCTAAAAGTAAACACCAACAAATATATTATACTTTAATCACTTGATCTTGTTGTGTCGGACAGCATCATGTGCACATTTCTGTTAGTTACAGATCAGACATAACAAATTTCAGCAGGAGCAGCCCTCACAGCAGGAGTACCCACTTAACACAGACCAGCAGAAGACCCAAAACAGGATCACCCATGTTACTTCATTTACATTTACTTAACAGAACACATATAGGCCTGAAGGGCCTCAGTCCTCAGAACACCTCTTTCAGCTACAGAGGGGAAAGCAAAGGACCACCCAGTCGCCCTGAGGCCTTGTTCTAACACTTTCTTTCCTATTCTGCAGCGATGAAAAAAAACCACTTCCCACAACACAGAATCACCCCTCCATAGCTTCACACGGATATCTTCCAGCAGAAGTATCCTCCAGTAGAGGTGACTAGGTAAGAAGCTGCCCCTTCCAAGCTATGTCAGTACAACTGTGCAATCAGCAATGCTGAAGAACAACCAAAGCTAAAAATAACCACTGTTCCCGAGTTATTTATAACTTTGAGAAATTTCCCTATCAGTTTCACTGCATGGCAACCCAAACACTTGGAATGAAGAGGTATTGCAGAGGCAGCAGCTTCTTCAGTTCAGTCAAAAGAAGCACTTATAAAACTAATCCCTCGCTTTCTACAGTCCTGCTTGAGTTTTTCTGCCTGAATTCTCAACAGAGAACTCTGATCCAACTGAGGCTGGAATATAAAATGAAGGTTGCTTTATCAGCTGGTTTTGTGAAATGTTTAATGGAAGATCATTTGTATTGATGCTCTCTTCTTTTTTTTTTTTTCCTCTCCTCACTCAAAAATCTCTAGCTTATATGCTCATCTCCTGCCTGCTTGCTCCTCAGGCTCCACCTCTACCTCCTTTCATGCGCTTTCCACATTCTCATCCTTATTTCTGATCACACATGTTCTCTCTTCTCACCTAGCTGAACCATTAGCCAAATCTTAAGTGAGAACATACACATCAAAGCTTCAAGCAAAAAAATGAACACAAAAAATAATGGACTATCACACAAGTTTCATCCCTTTTCTACACACAATATAATTCCCTTCTAACATAGCTTGGGGCAGGAGCCACAGCCAGCCACATACCGAGTTTCCCACAACACAACCCAGTTCAGATTTGTCCTTCAGCCATACCAACATTCAAAAACATTAAGGACAGGCCTTTACAAAGGAGACTCCCAAGGCACTAGGATGTGCCTGCTCCTCGCAAGGGCCAGAATGAAGGGGTGCCCTCCAAGCAGGTGAGTATATTCACACTCTTGCGTCATTGCTGTCTCCTGGAACAACCTGGGAGAAGCCAAAGCTGCTCCCTGGCCTCAGTCATCTGAGCTCAGGCTTTCCTGGATCTTATGAAAGTCCTGCTTAGGCCTGCAGTTATGCAATAACCTAATACTGAAGAGGGCTTCTTAGGTCATCAAACACAGTATTCTTTCAACAATAATAACCAAATCATACACACTGACCACTGACACATTCACTAGGATGCCTATTTTGCACATCAGCCCTGAAAGGCTCACCCACAAAATGTCATTCTTTTAAAAACAAACCAAAAACCAACCATAAAATACAAAAAAAACCACCCCAAACTAACCCCAAAACTTAAATTCAGTGTTATAATGGAAACCCAAGTGTGAAATAGCAACAAATTAAGACTTCTATATCCAGAAGCTATAACAATGCACTCAAAATGAGCTATGTGAATGATTGCACACATTTAACTTTTAAGACCAAGTATCAATATTCATTTGACAAACAAATATAACAAGTTATTTGCAGGATGAATTGGAAGATACACATAGAAGACAGTGTATTTTCATAACTGTTAGGAATAACCTTCCCACAAATAAAATTTTCAGATGTTTCACCAGGTATTTATTTTAATTACCTCCCTCTTCCACCTACTACATAACCCTCACTAATGGCAAAATTGAAAAGAACTACATGCATACAGACTTCTTTTTAGCCAATATATTGCTTCTGTTCCTCATTCAAAAAACTTATCTGTTATAAACTCTACTTCTGGCTAGCTTCACTTTATTCTAAGTACCAACATGGAACCAAGGCAAGTTGTTTTCAGATATCTTGCACATACTAATAAAATATTTTAATACTTTAAAAAAATCCTCATTTTTTGGTCATTATACACTTCTCCCAGTAATAAGTTTGTTTGCTTTTTAAAACAAGATAGTGAATGCATACATATGATGTATACTACAAAACGGGATAAAGCACAAGGGAGAAGCATCATTTACAGACACAATCTTAAAGAAAAAAAAAAAGAGAGACACACAGAGATCATATGCAGACCCCCTTGCACGTATATAGAAGATAATAAACTGAGGACATTTTATTTCTACTTTTTAAGAACAAGAATTAGAAGCTGAAGATTACTGTCACCTCTTCATATGGCATTAACCCTAAAGATTAATAGACAGTGGTAGCTTTTTTTATCTCTAGCTATATGCTTCCATTGAAATGTTTACCAGCATTTACTGCTCAGGGAAAAAACAGTTCCCATTTGCAGTGCAAATGCAGAACCAAAGATTTATTTTGTTAAGGTTTGTACCTTATTCATATTTATTTCCTCAAAGTTACACAGCATTTGAGGGCACTTTTCTTTGCTTATTTTGATGAAGTAGTAGAAGAGGAAGAGAAGCAGCAGCACAGGATTAATCTAAGATTAGTGACTTTGCAGAAAGTTTAGAAAGTAAAACATCAGTTCTGAGCAACAAGAAAGTTTGCATGGCTTTGACAGACACAAATTATCGTATTTCTTTAATGAATACCATAATACTTTAATTCTGAAACACCTTAAGTGAAGCCCCCAGCCAGGCAGTAAAACTACATGTAGCCAAACAGCATACTGCTTACATGTCAGACAGTCTGGTTTTAAATGTTGATTCTCTTAAGCAACAGGGCAAGATCAAGCTTCTCAAGCATGCATATATACATGTTGTGGTTTAAGCCCAGCCGGTAACTCAGAACCACACAGCCACTCTCTCACTCCCCCACCTCCTGAAGGGATGGGGAAGAGACTCGAAAGAATGTAAATCCCACAGGTTGAGATAAGAATAGTCCAGTAACTAAGGTATAACACAAACCACTGCTCCTACCACCAATAATAAGGATAAGGGAAATAACAAGGGGAGAAAATACAATTGCTCACCACCCGCTGACCAATACCCAGCCCGACCAGAGCAGAGATCCTCCAGTTTATATACTGGGCATGATGTGCTGTGATATGAAATACCCCTTTGGCCAGACTGGGTCAGGTGTCCTGTCTCTGCTTCCTCCTGGCTTCTTGTGCCCCCCCTCCTTACTGGCAGAGCATGAGACTGAAAAAGCCCTTGAACGGAGTAGACATTACTTAGCAAGAACTAAAAACATCAGTGTGTTATCAGCACTGTTTCCAGACTGAAGTCGAAAACACAGCACAGCACCAGCTACTAAGAAGAAGAAAAATGACTGCTACTGCTGAACCCAGGACAATACATAAGGATTTCAACATGACTTCAGAAGCATTGAACAGTGTTTTCATTTCTGTAATAAACACTTTTCATACCATAGAAGAACCTTCCATAAAACACAAAAAGCATGCAGAGCAGCAAAGTAATTCAGGTAGATATTGTTTCACAAACGACAACTGAAAAGGCAACAAACTGAACTTTACACTAAATCACTCAATATTTTTTATTTATTTTTGCCCTAAAATGGCAGATGCAAGAGAGTAACAGTGGTTTTCATGGGAGAGAATATGTCAATCTTGACAGTACTATGGACACTGCCAAAATCAAAGCCCTAAAGCAGAGGCTGTCAAGTGGGACAGGAAGCCGCTATTCATGGGTAAGAGGAAAGTGAAAGGGAAGAAGCAGCAGAGAAACGAAGTCAAAGAAGGCGCCCGGCTACCCCTCGCACAGAGTCTGAGTAAATCCTGGTAAGGAGGTCCCCTCCCTTCCAGGGGGATGGTGAAAGGGCTTAGGGAAAAGGAAACACCGGGAACCACGGACGAGCCCAGGCAGCAAGGGAAGGGCCGGGAAAGACTCGCAGAGGAGCTCAGACGGGAGGGACACAGCCGCGGGGGCGAGGGCAGCCTCGGGGCAGCGGGAGACGCTCAAGTCCCTTCGGCAAAGGCCGGGGCAAGCCTGTGGCCTACTTAGCGCTGAGGCCGCAGCCCGCACTCACATCTGGCTGACGAGCTTCTGCCGAAAGGTGGTGCTGCGCCAGTCGGTCTCGGGCCCAGTCACGTCCATCCCCGCCGCTGCCTCCTCCGCCCTCCGCTGCCACCGCGCTCCCCTCCGCCGCTCCGCCACCCACGGCCGCGGGACCGCCGCAGACACACTCCGGCCGCGCTGAAGACTTGAGGGAAATGGAGTCCCGGCGAGAGCCCCGCCAACTCTCGCGAGAGCTGCCGGCCCACGCGGGGCTCGCTGGGAAATGCAGTCCCGCTACGGGCACGCTCCCCGCGGCAGCGGCGAGGCCCGGGGCATGGCCGGGCCTACCGCGCCCCGGAACACGGCAGCGCCGCCGGGAGACCGAGTGATCCGGGCGGCTTTCGCCCTCCCGCCCCCCGCCAGCCCCGGTTCCGGCCGCTCCTCCCTCGCGGGGCGGGCTCGTCGCTCGCCGTCCCTGTGGGTTCCGGGTCGCACATGAAGGCGGAAGCCGCTGGCGGAGGCCGCCTCCGCCGCTCTCGGTAGGTGGCGGGGGCGGCGGCGGGGGATACAGAGGGGGCACAGGTACCGGTTGGGCCGCCCGGTGCTCCGGGGAGGAGGCAGCGCCCAGCCGGAGCCGGCGTTACCCCTTTTCGGGGGGTGCTTAGTACAGGAGCCTGCCGCGGCTTGGTCCCCCGGGACAGGACCTGGGCAGGTGAGGCGGTGTCCCGCACCTGCCTGCTCGCCTCAGGGATGCCCAGGGATGGCAGCACCGCGAAACCACAGGCGAGGGGCTGCCAGTGGCGACGGGCAGAGTCGATCTGGGGCGGGGTAGGGCACGGCAGGCACCGGAACGGCGGCTGACAGCTGCACGGCAGCCCTCGTCCTGGCAAGGCCAGGGCAGCCGCTTGTCAAGGCCCTGCTGCTCGCGTGAAGCCACAGAGGCCGCCGCAGCCAGGCCGCGGCTGAAGCCAAGGCTCTGCTGCCTGCATAGAACCCCTGAGGATGCCCTGGCAAGGCCAAAGCCCGTGTCCCTGCACGGAGCTTCCCCCGCTGCTTCACTAGGGCTGCCTGAACGGGAGGTGGGGTGAGCAAGTGGGAGGGTATTGGGTCTTGGGACCTGCAAAAGCATTGTCAACAGGGAAAAAGAAAGTAAAACTATAAGCCTGCTTGAACTGTCTTTCACCTCTTAATCACAGGGTTTGTATAGAGTCAGGCTGCCTCTTTTAATGATGTGCAGCTCCAGGTAGCATTCACCTGCAGAGGAAACTGTTCATTCTGCATTCGTGATGGAGAAATATATAAGTTAGGGGGCAGAGGAGGAACCTCTGTTCCCAGAAGGAACAAAATTAATGTGGTGAATAATATGGATGAATTCATGTTTGATACACAAATCAGAACTGGAGTATGCTGGAAGAGGCCTTTGCTCTCTTACAAGTCCCTTAATTCTTCTATTTGGCACTGAATTAATTACTGCCCATTATTTTTCGTCCCTATATTTTAGACTATTAAAAATCCATTTGGTTTCAGCAGTTCAACAATGCAGGTTCAGGTCTTGCCAACTAGCTGAATCTCTCAAGAGAACATATACAACTGGCTAATTTATAAACTGTCCGTTTTAGTACAGTTATTTCTTAGAGAGCTTGATCCCATAGAAGCTTCATTTTAAAGTGTTGTTCTTATCGTGGAAAGGACTTTTTTAAAGGGCTAAGAGTTTTTAAGATCATTAAAATAATTCTGTCAAAAGAACATATTCCTCACAGATTTACCAGATCCATCTGAACATAGAACTGAACACTACATCCTGATTCTGGAAGAAAGATGGAGCCTTAATGATGGACCACTAGTTTTTAGGGTAAGCAGGTACACCCTGCCTGAATATAGTTGGTTATAACTCTCTTCAGACAAGCAGCTGCTCAATCCAGACCAGAACTTGGCTATTGAAAGACTCAGATGAAAAGCAAATCATGTTTCCAGATTAGGAATGAGGGCAAAAAAACCCCAAACCAACCAAAAGAGTAGTAGTAAGAAATGATCAGACTCTTAAAAATATGCTGCAGCCATAAAGCATTCTAGCATCTTACTGAATTTTTGGTTTCCTAATTACAATTTCTTGGTAGCAGTTGGGCCACCTCCCAGAAATGCACCACAGGGAACTTTGCAATTCCATGAATTTGAGTAAGTTGGAAATCTCTTATGGATGATATATTCAAGTTAGAAAAATTCATATTCTTTAGGTTATGCTCCTGTTGACAGGGGAGAAATATTTTTAAATATCTGTATTTAGATACATTTCATGGGAGTTTTGCCATATTCTCATATTAAATATGAGAATTTTTATTCTCCATATGTCCTACAAATAACTTGTAATAGGCTTGGGGAAGAAAAACACAAAGAAATGAATGCCAAAATTTGTGAGGCAGCATAGTTTGCAAAAGCTGTTTCCCAAATCACACCTTTTGGTTTCCTCCCACACTTCAAGTGTACTACTAATGCTAGAAACTGAAACTGGCTCAGAAATACAGCACGAGGTGACATGCTTGCATGTTCCCATTAGGGACTTAAAGAAAGATGGCGTGTATAGACCTAGCAAAAGCATCTCATTGTTTGATGAGTGTTCAAAACTAACATTGAGATATTATATGCTACCAGATATCTTCGTTCCTTTTTGTGGAGACCTTGGTCAAAAGGAGTGGTTTGGGTCATTTCCTGTATTTGTAGAAGTTCCTAAAATTAAGTGGTATTTCAGGAAGAGAGGGGTTTTCCACAGTTGTGAATGCATAGAGGGATAATTCTGAAAGAAGCACTGCTGAGAAGAGCTTCTGTTTTTATTTCACCCCTCTTCCCTTTTTCTACAAAAGGCATGAAATTGACTTAAGTCATGATTGCACATAATGCTGTACTCAATTGTCTTACAAGTACCCATTACAAATTATCATATTGTGATGAATTATTCCGGTATTTGCATTCCAGTTAGAATGAACAATAGTTTTGCTTTTCATCTTACATTGTCGGTGGCATCACATATGTTTTCTGAGCTATTTTGGCAGGCACCCAGCTGCCTCCTCATTTTGCACACTCCCTACTGTTTGACCTATTTGTTTGTGTGCCCTCTGCCCTGTCAAAATTCTGGTACATAGCCAGGTTCTGCCTATTTACATCTGCTGAGAGTCAGAAGAACTAGAGTTTTGCTTTAGTATTTTATCTTGTCTCCTTGTTAGGACTTCAGCCGAATCCTGGCTTAGATCCTAATTCTGTTTACTCCCTAAGGGAGAGATGAAGGTGTGGGAAGCCTTAGAGCACAGATTTTAAACTTCCTCCAATGCACTAAGACTTTTCAGGGCCTAATCTATTTGGATCACAATACAGCACACCCAGAGCACACCATACTGGTTGCTCTGTATTAGAGAAAAAGTGATGAAGATGGCCTGCAAGAAAGAGGACAGACCTGCAACTGAGGGGCACTAGCAAGCTTTAAGAATGGACCAGGAGGAACCATATAGATTTCAATAGCAGAAGTCATGCACCTGGGTCAGAGCAGGCTGGAGACAAGCCTGGCTAGAAGTCAGCTTTGCCAGAAGAGAGTCTGGGGGTCCTGATGAGCAGCAAGGTGAATATGGTTCCTCCAACAGGGGCTAGCTTCATGCTGAGTTGTGTTAGCAGCACAAAGCCAGTAAATCATGAGAAATTACTATTTCCCACTTTATTCAGCACTTAAAAGCCCACAAAGCAAGAAGACTGGGTTTGTTAAATACAGAGACAGGGAGAGCCAGCTGCCATTTTTTTTAAGCTATCCAATGGGTACAGGAAAATGTAGAGCCAAACTCTTCTTTGTGGTGCACAGTCCCAAGGATAAGCAGCAAGTGTTATAAGCTGCAGGAAAAGAAGTTCAGATAGGATAAAGAAAAAAACAGATCTGATGGTTAAGCACTGTTTTCTGATTATTGACAAGGCTGAAGATTCTGCAGTTGACGAGATGAAGCTCTCAGCATCCTGACCTGATTTTGAAGTTTTCCCTGCTTCGAGCAGGAGTTTGGACTAGAGACCTCCCAAGTTTCTTTCCAGCCTAAATTATTCCACAATTCTAAGAGCACAGGACCCCCACCAACCTTGAACCACCTGTCCATATGGCAGTAAGCTAAACAGATTTGGATACCCGACACCAGCAAGCTCTAGTTTATTTTGAGCACAGCTGATGCACAAGAAAATATCACTATCTGCGTAAAACACCTCTTGGTAGAGATGTAACTGACAGCCACAAGCTTTTGAATACAAAAATGTCTGAGTTCCCATAGAAACTAAGTTGGATAATCCTTCCTATATCCAGCCATTTCACTACAGCAGAGGATCAAGGCTGTCAGCACAACTATACAAAGGGAAAAAAAACCACACACACATTAGTAAGCAGCACCCTATGACATGGATGGAGGTCATAAAAGGGGTAAATACTTGTCTAGGTATATGTCATACCATGCAATACCAATAACAGACTTCAGTGATGTAAACTATGTACACTATGTTTAAAGCACAGAATTGGTGCACAGCATCTCTTACCAGAAAATAAAGGCTGAGTGTATTTTATGATGGCAGCAGGATGCATCCAGGACATATGCTGACCCAGCTGCTGGGAAATGCTCTGAGGGTTTTGCCATTTATGGGGGATTTTTGTTTGTTTTTAACTGCATGAAGTGCCCAAATAGTGCATGTTTTCCTATGTTAGGATTGCCTGTAGAAGTGCACATACAGTTACTGACCTCATATGCCTCCTTCCTCTTTATGTACTTGGTACTCAATGGTAATACCCTATAATAATCACTACACTAACCCATTGTCTCTAAAAGACAAGTGCAAACAAACATAACTGTAGTCTCAAATACCTTGTGCAGCCAGCTAAAAACCTCTAGTCTGATTTTCTCTGCAAAGTGGTTGGAACAAGGACTTACCTCCCCTTGTTTCTGGAGACAGCATCGCACAGCACATGAGACATTACTTTTTATCTTTGCTACTGCTAAAGAAGTACAGTGAACAGAAAGTGTTCCTCATCTCTTCCACTTTAGGGTCAATCCTTCAGTACTTAGCCACTGTTAACAGATGGATCAGCGCTGAGAAACTTTCACAAGAAGAGAGGAAATAAAAAAGGATTACTCTGGTTTCTAGGAACTTGGCTCAGTCACAGAGTTAGTTTCTGAATAACAGAAATAAGAGAACAAAGGGGACTCAAGAATATCCTGCAAGCAAGAAGCTGACAGTAGAGAGGGTCAAGATAGAGGAATGTTAGCTGCACAGTTCAAGGGACTGTGCATTTACATTTGCTAGCAAGGGCCTGCCTAAAGCGCCTTCATTCACAGGGACAGATGCCAGCCTGTGAAAATGGTGTCTCATGGCCTAAAAGCCAACAAAATTCTGGAGTGGTCAGGAAGGAAAAAGTGAATAGAAGGTTTTCTGCAGTGTGCAAGAGGCTGAACAAACCTGTTGTGTCTCTCCATGCAGAACTATACTGCTTGTACTCCATTTAGATCTTTTTTTTTTTTTTCATAAAGGTCAATAAAGATTAAGGAAAATGCACATTTGAGGAGATTGCGTTAAATTATTTTCAGTTCAAAATATACAGAGATGAGTCAGTAAATTTCCTTGTAATTTCTAAGGCTGATACACACTTACAAGGCATAACAATTCCCAAATACCTTAACAGCTAATCCTCCAACCTAGCTGGTAAACCACACATAAAATATTACACTTCCACTAGATGTTTGGAGAGTAACAAAGGCACAAAGCACACAGGTCACACAGTTAGACCACAGAGTCTGAGAAGCAAGGTGCTGTGGTAACACCAATATCCCTCCCTAGCAAATCTGTAATCAGCATTTAGAACAATACCCAGATAAATCTACAAAACTATTGGCTCACCGAGCAGACTGCACTTAATCCAGAAAACTGAAACACCAAAACCACCCCAATTCTCTTTCAGAGGAGCCCCCAACACAACCCACTAACCCTGCTTCAGCAACCACTCTTTGTAACTTCCTACTCACCTAACCCCAGCTGCTCCTTGTACAGCTATTACAAAGCTGAGCACACTCAGTAATCAGCTAAATGAATCTTGCTGGCCATCCCTCACAAGCCATTTAATGGTCTTCTACCTTTCTTTGTCTTAAGGTCTTTTCTGCCAGCTCCTAAGACTACCTCAGTAGGAGTTAAGAGGGTTTTAAGCTCAAAGAAGAGGAGTTAACCAACTATGTTAGTCAGACATTTTAGACTAACACCGCAAGTGTTCATCCTTAATTTTATAAGTTGGAAACAGTTCATGAAAATCATTGCAGTGAGAATTTTTCTAGTCTGTTACCACTGTTAAAGCTATGACACCACCCATACATGTTTGTTTATAAGCTTTAAAGCCCAGTTTAGGAGAGTAGGGAGGTACATGTAGCGGGATAGAGGTTCTCTGAGTAGCCACAGTTTATCATAGAATAATAGAATGATTTGGATTGGAAGGGACCTTAAAGATCATCTAGTTCCAACTCCCAACATCCCCCTCCTCCCCCTGTGAATTACACTGTAGTTAAGAAACTTCGTGTATCCATGTACAAAAAGAACTTAAGAGGGCTGGCAAGTTTTAGACAATATACACTGTACTTGCTCAGTAGCATTCTACCCTTTCTCCACAGCAATACTGGTATTCAAGCAACACATCCACAATTGGTTAGAGCAAATAATTATGGATGGCAAAATACTCACAGGTAGCTCCAGAGAGTGGTGATTTTCTGTGTTGCGGTGGCTCCATGTGCCAAACGCACAAGGCAGCTCTTCTGTTGATGTAGGTGCATGAGTGACCACTCTAATAGACAGTGCAATTCACCAGTGACAGCCAAGACATAATCCAGGGCCTGAAGCTGAGAACAAGAAGACACTGCCAAAATTCAGAAAATAGAGTGTAGCAAAATATATAGGCTCAGCTGTTGACTAGCCAAAAATCAGCTGGGGGATGCAGCTCAGCTGCACTCCCAGCATCTGTTTGACCACATGGGGCTTACACAGGTCTGCTGGTAAGCAGGGCTGGTTTGTTCAGCTATTGCTAACAGTTATGGGATAATTCAAGTCCATATCTAGTAGAACTAACAGTGAGATAAACTCCCTACAGATGTCCCAGACAGCCCCACTTGTCACTTAAAGTTGTGCAGATACTAATGCTCATACAGGCTTCAGAATCCCTGATTTTTTAAATTTATTTATTTCATAATACCATTTGGTCTTCCTGGTTCCAGTTACCTTATTTGTAAGTTTGGATCCATATTTGTAAGATTGGGTCTTTAGCTGCTGAAAGCTTCACCCTCTTTCTGTTCCTTTTTAAGATTATTTGGATACAGAATGTATTCTGGATAGTAACTGTCTATGGATCTATTACTTAAAGGTAGACCTAAGTAAGCCTTGGCATGATGTACATTTCCTTTCTACCCTGCATGTACCTCTCCCTCTCCAGGCTTCTCTCTGGACATATTTCTTATCTTTCTACGTCTACAGTACATTTCTTTGCTAACACTTGTTACAAAGGTTCAATGCCCTGTGTAGTTCTAATGTATCTGTCATTCCCAGGCAAAACCAGGACCGCATCTCACTTAACTTCTAGCTAGCTTCTCTTCCACCAATGGCTACACTAAATGACACCCTGTAATATTGTATCAAAGATCATGCTGTTTCCCCTACCCAGCTAAAGTCTTTGCGTTCAGAAAATTGTTTCTTTGTTACATTTAATTCTGCTTTTTGATTCAATGATTTTACAGTCTTAGAGACTTCTGATACAGCTCTCTAAATAGCTGAAAAGATGCAACCTTTTTTTAAGCATTAACCACATTCACCCTGGAGTGTTAACCACATTAAACCACAAAACCAGAGTTAATGTAGTTTATCTGAATCCGTTCCGAATTTGGACCATATCTTACCTTACTTTGTTTCTGCTGTATGTATTCCCTTCTAGTGAAGTGGGAAATTTCTGATCAAGGCCTAGCAACTCTTACTCTTCATCTGCCTTTCTGATCTCCCTTGCCTCAATCCATCACTTCTAATATTCCCCAGAAGCAAATCAAATGATACAGTAATGTTTTGTCTGCTTCAAAAGCAGTCATCTTATTTCTAGGAAAAGCCTCTACCTGTCATGAAAAATAATCCATTATTCATCTCTTCAGCTTATGATGGATAGTTTCCCCCATACAATTGACTTGAATGTGCTCACAACAGAAGGCTGTCTCATCAGAGCTCCTCTTCTGAGCTGCTTGCCTTGGTTTTCCTGGCAAAGAGCAGACAATTCATATGTTTTTTCAGTTATTTTGGGGGGTTCTGGTAGGTTTTTTTATCATCCCATTTACCATGCAATGCCACCTAGCTTCTTTTTTGGTTTGGCCAGTGTAGGGTAACTTCCCTAAGGCAGAACAATAAATGTTTTTGGTTTTCTTGGGATCATCCAGATAGCTCCTTCCTCACTGACCATACTCTCAATACCTTGCAGTACTTTGAGAGCTTTCCAATGCTGCATTCACTGTCTATGGCTGGCACAATTAAACAATGGTTCCATTTCTTCCTTGTTTGTTTGGATTTGATGGGTTTGTTCTGCTTTTGCTTCCCTGACTGCTGATTACCTCTTGTGGCTGTCGCTTGTGCCACTAAGCTATTTCCCAGGCTGTTGAAGGAGAGGCTGTTATAACTGCCTTAAGTAGCCATATCAGCTAAGTTATTTCCTTTTGCTAATGTGTTTTGGGTTTGGGGTGGGCTTTTTTTTTCCTAATGTGCTCTGACAACTGGATAGAGTCTGTGAGCTCTAACTGCTACAACTTCTGACATTCTTCAAAGACAATGGAAAGGGTAGATTACAGGATGGTAGAAGAGGACTCATGAGATTTTGAGAGCTTAACCGCAGACATAAAATGCAAGTCACTTCCAGATAGCTTTATCAGGTGTTTCCCCATGTGCCACTGGGGACCTTGCTCTGGTGTCAGTGGCAGCCCTAGAAAAAGGTACAGGATAGCCCTTGGTGGTGCCTATACTGGAGGAAATTCCAGCAGGGAACCATGGTGAAGTGGAAAACAGTTGTGCATGCTAGCTTGAAGTTGTCACAATAAAGAAACTCACTTTCAGATCTAAGGTTTCATATAGTATTTTATAGAATGACAGTTGGAAACGCGCTCAGCTAAGGAAAATGAAAAAGCAAAGATAGGGAGGAGAGCTTTCAGATTCTGTGGTAAAATATCAAGAGAAAGATGGAAGGTGGAGTTGATATTGCAGCAAAGTTATCTGAGGATATTAAACAATTTTGAATTTGGCAAAATTATGTTCATTCTTTGTTTACAAATGATGCAGAAATGCAAAAGAAAAGAGGGGTTCTGGGCATGGGTTGGGAAGTGAAACTCTTGCTAAGAAAAAAAATATCCCCACATGCTACATACTCCAACTCTTGAACTAAAAACCCAAGAGTCAGAATACTTGTTTGAAAAACCACATTCTGCCACTTTGGTGTGCTGATGTACACCTGCCTGTCATCATTCAGAATAATTTCTTCAGGGTAGAACTGACTGAAGGGTTGGACTGATTTATTTTCTGTGACAGGTGGGGATCAGAGGACCATTTGTAAAGCAAAAGGCACAAACCTTTGCTGATTCTGTTGTCTCACAGATTTCATTCTGCTACAGCTGGTGGCTGAGCATTTCTGCCTGGGATGGCGGAGGATCAGGAGCTGACTCAGACACACAAAGCTCAACTCGCGCCCTCCCTTCAGCAGCGCACCAGCAACACATACCGCAGTGCAGAGCACTCTCAGGCCTTGCTCAGTGGCTTGGTATCTCTCCGAGACAGCAGCATCCTCTTCGATGTAGTTCTGGTAGTGGAAGAGAAACCTATTGAGGCTCACCGCATACTTCTAGCTGCGTCCTGTGACTATTTCAGGTACACTTCAGTATGGCAGTAACAAGCATGTGTCTGAATGTTACTCAAACCTGCAGCATCCAAATCTTCTATCTTGGCATGCTGTTTCTGGATGTAAAATTGGACTCATAAGATGGAGCTGAATGTGTTTCAAGATACTAAGTGTGGCCTTATTCATCTCTGTGTTATTTCTCTACAGACATAAAGCTCTCGTTCCTGCACACTGAGCTTACCTCCACTAAATTCACTGCCTGTGGTACTTTGAGGTATTAAAAGAACAGATATGAACAGATGTCTTCTGCATAAATGCACTCTGGGTGGCTTTTAATATATCCTTAGCATTGTAAGACTTTGCACATTGTGGTGATCATTTCATAATACACAAAAAGTCACTGGAAGTGGGTCACTCTTACATGCCTATAGTGTGACTCACTTTCCATTAAACCAGGCACTCCCCTTGTCAGTTTGACTAGCAGTTTCTTGAAGTGACTTTATTTTCAGAGACCAAACAAATAAATCCCAATGCAAGCCAGACGAACTTTTAACTGGAGGAAGAACTGCTCTAGCATTACAAAAATTCCTACAGTCCAAGTTCCTCTGTTCTTTCTCTTCTCCAACACCCAGAGTATCTGCCTCTGCTCATTGACTATCCTGTATTTAAATCTTCAGCTGTGAATCTTACCTTTCAAATGGCCCTTAACTGTTTTCCTGCAGAATGAAGAGTATTACTTTCTTAGGTCCCAAAGGCCTGTACTCTTTGTATCACTGGCTTAGAGAAGAGGTAATCCCATAAAAGTGTCTGGTTAGGCTTTTATCTTTCAGAATATTTTTTATGTTCCCAGGACAACATAAGATGAGCAAACTGAAAACAGCTTCAATGCAAATCTGCCATAGCATTTGCCATTGTCTTTTTTACAGAGGAATGTTTGCAGGAGGACTAAGAGAGATGGAACAAGAAGAAGTTCATATTCATGGCATCTCCTACAATGCAATGTGCAAAATCTTGAACTTCATTTACACTTCTGAGCTGGAACTCAGTGTGAACAGTGTACAGGAAACCTTAGCTGCAGCCTGTCAGCTTCAGGTGAGGTGCTGGGAGGTATGACAAAAAAGAAGCAAAAACCAAAAGCAACAATAAAAGAAACAGAAAACCTGGATATCTGGTTAAATGGAGGGTTAGGAAGTGAATAATGCTGATGAGAAGAATTTCTTTGAGATGCTTTTTCCACTGGAACTATGGAAGGGTAGGAACAATTAATGAGTAGTTGCACATCTAATTTGTGTCAATGGTTTTATTACTGATAAACATTTACCATTTAATCTAGAGGACTATTTTATATAGCACTCACTTCCACTGATCTGCTTATGAAATAGAATACTTCTGGCCTATGGTAAAGGACAGGGCTTGCTGCTCTGAAACTGCCGCGCTGCTCAACATCTTCCCCAGATTGAGTGGACAGGCACATAACCTTCCCTGACCCCATCACTACAGGAAATCCTGCCACTATAGTTTCTGCACTAAGTGCAGAATTCAGTGTGCCTTTAAGATGAGTTTTTTTCTCTAATTTCCCCTGCAGCTAACTGCTGCACAAGGCTTTGGTACTAAACCTTGAACTTTCTGAGTGCTTGCTTTGGTTGGTTTCTACAGACTCAGCACCATTCTGTAGCAGAGGGGCTCTTGGACAGTGGTTAGTTCTTTGTTTGCCACCAGTTGCTCCTGCCAGATACAACTTCAAATTGTATTCGTAAGATATTCATTTTCCTTTCAAATGGCTTCCTGTGCTCCAGTGATGCACATATATTTGTTAAAGATACAGTCTTTGATACAGTATGTCTATCTGTAGTACTCTGAAAGAACAATTACAAAGGGACTATGAACCTGGCTTTCACCACCTCCTCCCAGGCAGCGACAGCTTGGTGCCATGCTAACAAACCAGACAGCCTGGCTGTCAAGTGTCCTGTGTGTCTTCTTGGAAAACACATTGCTGCTGCTGCACATGAAGCCAAACTCATAGATTTGCAGTACAGGGTAGCTAGAAGATCTATATTGTATTCATCTACCTACCCATGTTGAGTTCTTTTGCTCTGGAGAAAGGTGAATTGAGCGCAAGTGAACATGGTGATCAGACTCTGAGAAGAGCAGTCGTCTTGTGGACAGCTTTCTTACAGTCAATCATCCCAGCTTCTATCACCTGTCTCTCGAGTGTGAAGTAAGAGGTGTATGAAATGAAAAGTATCTCTCTCTTGCAGATTCCAGAAGTCATTAAGTTCTGCTGTGATTTTCTCATGTCCTGGGTAGACGAAGAGAACATACTTGATGTATACAGACTCGCTGACCATTATGACTTAAAACATTTGAGTGATCAGCTGGACTCCTACATTTTGAAGAACTTTGCATCTTTCTCAAGGACACAAGTGTACCGACAGCTACCTTTGCAGAAGGTCTATTCCCTTCTCAGCAGCAATCGTTTGGAGGTTAACTATGAATTTGAAGTTTATGATGGGGCACTTTTTTATCATTATTCGCCAGAGCAACTGGAGACAGATCAGGTCTCCCTGATGGAGCCCCTTAAGCTACTTGAGACAGTTCGTTTTCCTCTGATGGAACCTCAGATCCTGCAAAGGCTTCATGACAAATTAAGTCCATGTCCTTTAAAAGATACAGTCGCAGATGCGTTAATGTACCACAAGAATGAATGTCTTCAACCAATGCTTCAGAGCTCCCAGACACAGCTGAGATCAGAGTTCCAGTGTGTAGTAGGATTTGGAGGGATGCATTCTACTCCATCCATTGTCCTCAGCGATCAAGCCAAGTATCTGAACCCCCTGTTGGGAGAGTGGAGGCATTTTACAGCTGCCTTAGCTCCCAGAATGTCGAACCAAGGGATTGCTGTTCTCAATAATTTTGTATATTTAATTGGTGGAGACAACAATGTAAGTGGCTTTCGAGCAGAGTCAAGGTGTTGGAGGTAAGATGAGGGTAATCCTGCTATTATTTTTGTTACCACCCTGTTGCCCTTCTCAGTGTCAGTAAGACAGCGTGGTCTATATGCTTGCTAAATGAAAGATTAGGAACTGAGCAGGGGCCTCACTGAAGGAAAAAACAAGAAATAAAGAAATGAGCCTGATAGTAATAGGAAGCTTCCAGCAGAGCTTATGGGACAAAGCCAAGCCTGACAGGGTAGAAACAGTACTCATTCAAGAGTATTACATGTTCTACTTTCTGTCTCGTTGGAGGGGGGAAGTATTAAAGGTACTGAAAACAGTAATGAAGCTAGAATCCTAGATTGTCTAAATGCTCTTGAGCTAGGATTTTCTAGAAGTACTTTGTGTCTAGTTTTGGTACCAATACAAAGGGATTTAGTTACCAAAAAGGATTTTTAAAGAAAATGCTATTACTGGTTGATTTTCAAGAATTTGTGTGCACAATAGTGGCATTCCAGGGTCCTCTTCTATTCTTTTGTGCCAGGAAAAGGAGCAGGAGGAAGGACCTTCATGCTCATTACATCGCAAAACCAGATAAAAACCCTTTTGTCTTTATACTGTGGTCATGTTTACTAGTTTTACTGACAGCAGTATATAAGATAATGGAAACCCTAGGCTTTTATGGCATGATTATGTCAGCTAAAATACATCTTCTAAAAACAGGATAAAACAACTTTGCTAATAATAAAATGCTGACAAGGCCAAATTTCACTCGACTTACAGCTGAGCTCAATGTCAGCCCAAGACAGTACAGTAACCCACATCTGCGGTGCTGTCTGGTATTCCAGCAATGATTCTCTTGCTGTATGAATAACTTTCTTTGATCCCATTCTTTTACAAGGTATGACCCTCGACACAACAAATGGTTCCAGATCCAGTCCCTACAGCAAGAGCATGCTGACCTCAGTGTCTGTGTTGTGGACAACTATATCTATGCTGTCGCAGGCAGAGATTACCATGAAGACCTGAGGGAAGTGGAGAGGTATGACCCTAAAAGCAACACTTGGGAATATGTGACACCTCTGAAGAAGGAGGTAAGTAGTGCATTAGCCACACACACTACTATAGTTCCTCAGTTCCTGATTTAATCTTTTTAAATGCTTTTCTCATGTGTAGCTTTGAATCTGCTGATATTCAGACGGGAAACAGTAGCCTCTGTGTATGGGATAAATGAATATCAAGAAAGGAGAGTAATAATTTATGTAAAAAATATTTTGAGGCTAAATGCCTTTTTTTTTTTCCCCTGTTTTCTTGTTGTTTTCCCCTGCACCTTCATTGTGTCAATACTTAAAACTATTTAAAATTGAATACATAGCCTCTGGGAACAGGAAATTCCCGTTCCTCCTAGGCAGGTAAATTATGAGACACAGTAGTACAAGCTTCTGATCACAGTCCTGACAAATGCTTTACTCTTGATGAGAGAAGATACTGCCCAGTAAAAGGGTAGGTCTGTTTCTACAGACTACTTAGTTCCTGGACACGAAACTGAGATTCGGTAACAAGTTCTGATGACAATAGCTTATGTGGTGCAGAATCACACCTAAGCCAGCTAAACATAATTTCAAATTACTCATTTGGTATACATGAGGGAATAGGTCTCTTTTGTCATCAGTACCCTTTATTCTTCAAGAACACCTATTGCCAAAGTAGCAGTCATGACCCCAGAAACCAGGAAATGGTGTAGTGACATGGGAATTGGGGTTATGAGTGCAAGAGTTTGTTCTGAGTTTTAATAATGCTAAAAAAGGCAAAACTTTCCATTTCCATGTTAAAAGTGTTGCAAAGATGAATACAGCAAATTATAAATAAATAAATAAAACCAAACAAAAAAATAACTGCTTGATGAATCTTGGTTAGGGAAGAAAACTAAAATCCTGAGTAATCTTTCAAGAAACTGTGCATCAGTGCTGAGAATATAAAAAGCCTTAAGATACAATTGAGTGCTGCTGAGTAGGGTATTTTGCATTCCTGATAACGCTGCTTATGTAAGAAAAATCTCCACAAAAAGACTTCCAAGTGGACTACGGAGAAAAGTAATAGTATGACTGATCTTCTAATCAAGGAGTAAAAAAAATGAGACCTCACTGCAGTTCTGGAAGCTTTAGATGTTCTAGTGTATTTCATTCAGAAACTTACACTAACAGCATAATCACCTAGAAAGGGATTTTCTATGAAATATCGTTCCAGATATTGATATCTGCATAACTCATAAAAAATGTTACTCCCTTAATGTCTACTCTGTACTTTGAAACTGGGAGAAATACATAAAACCAGAGCTCAACCTCTTGCTTTCCCATGTGGTGATACAGGTATATGCACATGCTGGAGCAGCACTGGATGGAAAGATGTATATTACTTGTGGGAGGAGAGGAGAAGACTATTTGAAGGAGCTACAATGTTATGACCCAAAGACTGACCGCTGGGACGTTTTAGCAGATGGTCCTGTGAGACGTGCTTGGCATGGGATGGCTGCACTCTTAGGAAAGCTCTACGTAATTGGAGGAAGCAACAATGATTCTGGCTACAGAAGGGATGTTCACCAGGTAGGAGCATGTCATACCTGTGCCTTTCCTGGAAGAAGCTCTTTCTTGTCGATGATTGCACTCTGATGTAATGTTTTTCTCTCACGAAGTAACTGTCTGCCCAGCAACAGCTACTGCACCAGCTCACCCCACTCAACTGCAGAACTTACAGTGATTTATTTACTGCTGTCTGTCTTGAATGCACTATCCCACAAATCATTGAAGCTGTAGCACTTGATATTCTTATCAATTTTAAAACATCTTTGATGGATAACATTCAATGACATGCACATACCCAGTAAGCAGCACATCAACTGAATTTACTTTACATTGTCTTCTCACATATTTTTTTTCCTAAGTTGAGGACCTTTGAATTAACAATATGTAATTGCAGGACAGAGTTGTTAAGGATATGTTGGATGGCGATTGTATAATGCAATCAAATGGACAGTACCTGATGATAAGTGATGGCTGAAAAGAATTCTTGAGACTGATTCCAGCTTCTAGAATTGCTAGAGACATAAAGAAAACACAAAAATTAACTGTAAGAACAAAGCCAATGAAGATGACAGAAATACATCTACCTGAAAAGCGTATCTGAGTGATAAAAAGGTGCTTACAAATAAAAGCAGTTAGCCAAGAGTTACCCCATGAAACCTAAAACTTCCCAAAATATGTTGCAGAGACAGCTTAGCAGATTTGGCATATTTGTATGTTCCTAATGCAAACAGGTACGTTATGTCTGAGCTTGTACTAGCATGTGTCCCCATCTCTTTCACTTTTGTATATAGTTTTTGAATAACATACGGCTTTCACTCCAGTAGCAGGGTCAGAATTTGCGATTCAAAGCTCTATGCAACTATGCACAGTTTTCTGCTGAGTACTGTACTTCTACTACATAGTGATAGGCTCTCTCCATTATCAACACCCTGTCAAAAGACTGATGTTACTGCATGCCTTCCTAAATAGCTTGCCATATGGCCAGCCTCTGTCACTAAGATACAAGTCCAATTTTGGCTAATCTCTTTGGGTTTTCTTACAGGTTGCCTGCTATAGGCCAAGCACTGATCAGTGGACAAATGTATGTCCACTTCCTGCAGGACATGGAGAGCCAGGTATTGCAGTCTTAGACAACAGGATCTATGTCTTGGGAGGCAGATCCCACAACAGAGGAATCCGCATGGACTATGTCCACATTTATGATGCAGAGAGAGACTGCTGGGAGGAAGGACCCCAGTTGGAGGATGATATTTCTGGGATGGCTGCCTGTGTCCTTACTTTGCCAAGGGCTATTTTAATGGAAACAGAGAAATGGTTCTCAGAATGGCATGCAGACCGCATGAAGTATCACCTTGACTTTCCATCAGAAGTTATGAGCGTATCAGACTGGGAGGAATTTGATAATTCAAGTGAAGATTAGAAAACTTTATTATTTATTTTTTTGCCAGTGAATGAGGAACCTAAGGCTTGAAGAAAATACTTAAGAGATTTTATATGTCTTTCTTATATACATAAATCAGTATTTAAAGGTTTGGAAAATAAGTGTTCTGCACAAATGCCATTCACAGTCAATATCTGCCCATCTGCAAGTGTTCTGCACAAAATGCCGCTTACATTCAATACCTGCCCACCTGCCAGAAAGCAGCATTTTTAAAGTAACCACAGAACTGCCATTTTCCCAGTTAAAATATAGAGGTTCTTTTTCTTTGAAGGATACTTTTCTCAGTCTTCAGCATGGACAATAAAAAAGGCACAGAAGGCTCAGCTTGACTAGCTTCTTTCCTTCCAGCTTTTAGCTTGAAATAACTTTTTGAGAGTTGGGGTGTTTTTTTCCCTATTCTTTTTGGTAATAAAACTTCCTAACCATCTTAACACAGGAAGGTAACACTTGGCGTCTTCCTCCTGTGCCAGGTATCAGACAGCTTGATTGGTTTTTCAGCAAGACTGAACACACAGAAATGGGAACAGTAGCAAGAAAGTCTGAACCTTCATCTCATCTGGGCATGCAGCCATCTTTGTAACTGGGTTAAAGTCTGTGAACTGACACCCACTCCTGAACTTCTATACTGCAAGCTCTGTCAACACAGTGGAACTCTCTCTGTACAAACTATGGCAATCTCAACTGTCAGACACATTTGTTCACAAGCATAAATTAATAAATCCTTGTCAGAACTTTTTTAACTACTGTCTCAGTTTTATTGACTCTTATATGGAGGCTGAAAGGTAGTGATCTTAAATTAAATCCTGTAGTACTACATTAGAGTCGGTGAAGTTACACCAGCTTAGGAGATGGCATTTTTTTTTCACTCTTTTAGTATATGCTTTAGAAGAGAGTAGAGATTGCTTTGCCACAGTAGAAAAAAAAAACAGAACGAGTAAGATAACTAGAGGTATTGAAGATTACACTGGGCCAGGACCCTGCAGTAGCTGACTAATGCCAGGAATATACTACAGAATTACTTCAGCTCAGAAAGATAAGGCATGTTAATTTTTCCTTCATGAGGCCTTAAAATAATTGGCTTCTGACTACCATCTTGCTTCCCATTAGTTTAGAAGCTGATTTAAAAGCTGAACCAGTGTGATACCTGAATAGTACGGGATCCTCACTCTTAGAGAGGCGATAAGTAACCCATGCCACCAGAAAATCATGACAAACTACCAGAAGCTTTTAAATCTTGTAGCAATAATGGGGTTGCAGAAGAAAGGCAAAAACAGTCACAATCAGAATGATACAGAACTAGTGAAGTATCATTACATCATAACAAATATTGCACATTGATCTGCTACTTTAGAGAAATTGAAGGTATCACCATTACTTGGGGATGTTTTGTTTAGGGAAACAAAGATGATTTCAAAACGGACCTAGATGACTGTACATTAGTAGACTGGGCTTCTGTAAAAGATTCAAGAGTATTCGTACACCTCTTTTAGTAAGCTCAGCAGCTTAAAAAGAGGGCCATTTGTCAGATCTTTTTCTCCAGCACTGCCAGTTTTCATCTCAACCTCTGAACCTTTGCCAGTTGGCAAATAAAACACAAGACCTGGTAACTGCAGGAAGCCCTGATGATGAGCTGCTTCAGAAAATCTTTTTTGATAATGAACTCTGAACTGCACATGGGGTCTGGAAATACAGACTTTACTACACTGCAGTACTGGAGACTGACCAGTATTCCTAATTTGCAAACAGTTATTTTTAATCTGTGGGAATTTCATGTAGTCTTCAGATATAAGGGCAGATTTCTCTGACCTGAACATCACTAGAACCACTCCTTCCAGACTGCAAGTGTTGCAGTGGCTATTTGTTTCCTTTGCAAACAAGTGATTCAAGACTTGTAGTGCTCCAGGTCTTACTCCAGACCCAGCCGTTCTAACTAAACCCAGACATCAAACTAAAGTCTGATGCTTGCAGTGCATTTTCAGTTTTAACTAGCACTAGCTCAACAGACCAGTGATACCCTATGTCATAGAAGTGAAAATATTATTTAGCCTCTTTCAGGATAATAAAGTAGTCATTCTTTGCCTGGCTTCTTTTCCTTTTCCTATGTATACTACCAATATATAGAGGGTATTACTACTACAAATAACCAAGCAGGCTCATTCTTAGATTACATAGGATAATGTAAGACATTCATGAGTAATTATTAAGCTAAAGAAACATCTTAAGAAAACTCATGTTTGGTTGGATTTTTTTCCCCAAGCTTCTACTGTATCACTCCTTCTGTGTTTGAATACTGTTTTTAGTCAGTCAGGTGATTTTCCAGTTACCAGTATATGCAATTTTGTGATTGCATTATTTACTAAGTGTTGCAGTTGGATGCTGTGCAAAGCAAATCAATACAAGGCTTAGAATGCAGTTACAAGGAAATTACTTTTCCTTAAAGTGGATTATCTACCTTAGAGAGGAGTGATGCATTATTTCTTTCTGGGTTTTGTTGGGTTTGGTTTTGGGGGATTTTTTAGCTACTGGTATAACATCCCTGAAGTGACATGAACTAAAGCTAAGGGCAGGTATAACATATTTTGATTTGATAAAATTTCTGTTGCTTTCACCCCAAAAAATTCTTTTCATATGAGCGTAATGAGACTGCTGAAAGTTACGGTAAGAACTACCTTACTTGCATGTATTTTGTTTAGGTAAAAAAACCCACAGACTTTAGCTTAGATCAAGCCATCCTAATTATTTAGCAGTAGCTCATTTTAGTCTACCATGTACCCCTTCAAACTAATACATAGGCTAAACAATAATAAAATTGCTTTGCTTTAAGATCAGAAATTTTCCCTAACTTGGCAGATATAAAGCACATCATTCTTTTTTACTTCAGTTACCTATATAAAGAAATTGCAGGAGAGATTACAGATTGATACAGAGCTGTAACTCGTATTGATCAGTTTTCCTATCAAGAATGATGCTTCAGGAACTCAGCCTTCAAGAGCCCACTTAAACTTTGCATTATGTCAAGCAGAACAGATACTCATATGGATTTTAGGCTGATACTATATTTTTTTATTTATAAATTCTCTGATCTCCTGAATATGGCAGTCTTGTATCCTACAGTGAAAAGCATTCGCTTTACAGGGAGTCCTCAGAGACAGTATAGCACAAGATATTGCAGACATATGGACAATGAACTAAAAAAGCTTCAAGTTATTTCTGGTCTGTAAGAGAATAGCCAAACAACTCTTCCAGAACTAAGTGATCAAAATACCAGCACTTACACTGCTGATAGTTTAGGAAGTCCAGGTTTCTTGATGATGTATTTTCCTATTTCCTGCCAGCACAGAGGTAAAGCTGTATAGGCATATTTGTTAGATGTGCAATTAGTGGACTTGCATCCTGAAGTATTTTCAGGCTTCCACATTTGGAGAAGTGATTGTGATTGCTTCAGTTTTTGTTTCATAAATGCTTCCACTACTGTATTTCTTCTCCAGATGTCTACCTCCGAATCCAACATATCCTTTCCCATTTCCTCATGGTTTAAATTAGGGTTGTTAATTTTGCATTGGAAGCATACACCATACTTGATTTGAAAGAAATAAGGATTTTCATTTTATACCCTTGACAGAAATATACTTCTTACTTAGGGGCCAGCCACATGTACAATTTATTTGGCATTTGGCCAAGCTGATGGGGTCAGAAGCTTCTGGTGAAAGGAAGAAGGAGCAGCTGGGCACAGTGAAACATCAACGGCACCTTCTCCAGGGAATATTCTGCCAAGTGAGTTTTCATTTCATTGGCAGCTGATGCATTTTAAGAGCTCCCCACCTCCTCAGCTGTGATACAACTATTTGGTCAGGCTCTGAGGGGAGAAGCTGCCAACAGGTAAGACAAAGAGCAGAAATATATGTCATAAAAAGATTACGTGGTGTCATACATTTATCCATTCTTCCTAAAGCAAATGCAGTTGTAGGCATGTAATGCACCCAAGATGACTGTAGTCTAGGAAGTTGAAGACCAGTCTTATAACATTAATGATCTTGAACAAGACACTTTTTCCTCATAATCCAAGTAGAATATGGGATCTTTTACTTAGAAGATCTGGCCTAGTTCAACCACAGTTATTGAAACTGAAGAGGAAATTACTGAAGGATGCACACAACCTGTGTAAATACAAGTTCAGAACAGCAAATTGTGGCAGCTCCTTCCAAACTGAAAACCTCTCTGTGCCTTAAAATCCATTCTGGATAAGAAGGTGGATGTGCTGGTTCTCCAGCATCAGTCCAGCTCCATGTAGTACTCCACAAAATCTGGTTTATAATTAAATACTGTTTATTCCTGACATGCTTCAACTTTCTTGAGGTTTTAGCATTATGCATACAAAATGGAGGCAACAAAATTTAATTCAATCAAATGCAGCAATAGGAACTTTTATTTCCTTCTTACATGCTATGTGTTACTAACTGCTGCTAACTTGTGTATTTTGTAATAATTTTTAAACATTATTTAGCACTTTATTGCAAGTCCAAGTATCATCTTTAAATCTGTATTTTGGCCATGGCCAAACAGAAAGCAATCCAAACCTGTACAAATGACAGAAGAAAACATAATAACCTTTGTAATCTATTGTAGCCTATCTACATGTGTTTAAAACTGACTCTCAGTGGCAGATGCAAGCACCTCAACCAGTAGGAATGGATCAAAGGCATAGCTACAAAGTAAGCCTCCCTTGCAATGCATGAAACATTTTCACATGGATGAGAGTCTTCAGCTGGTATTATTCACCTCTGAGTCTACTGTTTTGCCAGTCTTGCTGTGCATTACCAAACAGCTGTTGTTTTCCACCCAGGAGATGGCTGTATTTCATCAGCTGGTAAAGTGATACCTGCACATGTATTCAGGGCCAACTTTAAGATCCTTTCATGTCAGCGATGTTATGAGCCTATCTAAGATGATTTGTCTAAAACATAACAAGGACACTTATGAATCTTCCATTTTGGACTGAACTCTGCTAAATGCCTACAGAGACAGAGCCCATATGTTCCGGTCCAAATACCTCAGTTGGCACTCATTACCAGGGCAGGAAGAACAACATAGAAAAAACATATTGTGATTGAGCTTTTGGAAAACGCAGTGCATGAAAGAAAGACAGGAAAGCTGGAATAAGACTGCACAACAGTCCAGTCTGGCACTTCAAAACAGTAATCATAAATCTATTTCTCCATTTTAAATGCTTTTTTGCGTTCAAGTGCTGGTTCATTTCACATTGCCATTCCCGAAGCAAAATGAAAAGACAAATTAGAAGCACAAATTAAACAAAGTCATGAGACTGAGCTAAAAGCACGTTATTTTCAAAGCCTTCTAGCCTGTTCAGGGAATCGGCAGCTATTTTGTGCCCGTGCCTATTGCAGCTGGACGTACTTACGGCTACCGCCAGCCCTCCCAAACTCCAATACAACCACACAAAGGCTCCCTGCTTGTCTGAGGTCACTGCATGCCAACATCCCTCTAAAATTCAAACAGCCCATGCTGCACCACATGCCGAGCGCTTGCCCAGCCACTGCCCGCCAGGCCTACTGACTCCTTTCCGGGGTTTCCTTCCTCTTCAGCTCCTGCCAAACCATCTTCCCTCCCGCCTGCGCCCCGAGACAGACAGGGCTTGCTTTGACACCCTTATCTGGGAACAAGGCTATAAAAAGACAGGAAACTCTCTGTTAGAGCATGTAGGAAGTTATCTCGAGAACAGAGGAGATCATCACAGTGGTCCAATTTGTTCCATAAAAAAAAAAAATAACCAACTAATTAAACCCAACAAAACCTCAGGAAAGGTGATCTCTTGCCTGCGGTCAGGCTGCCTGCTGCGGGGCATCCCACTGCTCTAATTGCGGAGAGGAGGGCGGCTGGAGGCAGGACATCGGGGACCCCAGGAGGGCAGGGAAACACGGCTGCCTTCATGGCGAAGCGCGGGCAGAGCCGGAGGCTGGGCACCACCGATGTGCTGAGGGACCGGAGAGAGGAAGGAGAAGGTACGCTGCGGGTCCCCTCAAGGACTGGGCAGAGCCTTCGGGGGCGACCTGAGGTAACGCGCGCCAGCAGCACAGCAGCGGCGCGAGCGGGGGGCGGCCCTGCTCCCTGAGGGGCTGCAGGAGGCGACGGGGTCCTCCTCACTCACGCCACCGGAGCCGCGTGCGTTCATCCACCCGCCAGCGCGCCGGGGGAGTTTGAATGACTGCGGCCCGGAGAGACAGCGAAAGCAGAGCCATCCCCCCATCCATCCATCATCCACCCCTGCCCTCCGGCCGCGGCACCGAGCCGCGGAGCCATCCCCGTCCCGCCGCCGCCGCCGCCTCCCTCAGGCGGGCCCCCCCCCGCGCCGCTTCTCCCTCCCAGCAGCTGGATCCACAGCGCGCCTGCGCGGAGCGGTGTCTGCGGAGCGCTCCAGCCGCCCGGCGCCGCCGCCATTTTGGTGCTCGGCTCGGAGAGGGGAGCGAGCCGAGAGAAGAGCCCGGGTGCGCGGTGCTCCGGCCCGGCTGTGGCGCTGAGGCACCGTAGCGGGGTGCTCCCGACACCTTCTCGGGCTGCCCGTCCCTGTCAGCCGCCTCTGATCTTCGCCACCCGCCCAGCCGGGCCCGCCGCAGGCCTGAGGGAGAGGCGGGAAGGATGCCCTGCACACCCCGCCGCTGAGGGAGACTCGGGGGCCCTGACCGCCGCGTCTGGCCAGCCCCACCCCAGCTGCTCCTTGGTCCTTCGCTTCCAGAAGCGCGGGGCTTCTTTCTCTCTTATCCCCCTTTCCTTGGGCTTCCTATCTTCTGGGCTGGGCATTAGCCACTTCCTCTTAGCCCCCAGCCCGCTCCGCCTTTCAGGCCTCCTTGTCCAGGCCTTCCCTTCTCCGGATCTCTTCGTCCGCTTGGGCCTTCGGGCTCTTCACCTTCCTTCCCCCCGTCCCTTCTCCTTCCCCGCCCGGAGCCATGTCCTCTGCCGCTCGTTTCGATTCGTCGGACCGCTCCAGCTGGTACGTGGGCCCGGTGTCTCGGGCGGAGGCGCAGACGCGGTTGCAGGGGCAGCGGCACGGCATGTTCCTAGTGCGGGACTCGTCCACCTGCCCGGGGGACTATGTGCTCTCGGTGTCCGAGAACTCCCGGGTTTCCCACTACATCATTAACTCCTTGCCTAACCGCCGCTTTAAGATCGGCGACCAGGAGTTTGAGCACCTGCCCGCCCTGCTGGAGTTCTACAAGATCCACTACCTGGACACCACCACCCTCATCGAGCCTGCGCCCAGGTGAGTGCCATCCCCTCTTCGCCCCACCCCCTGCCATCTTCACCGAGGGGACACAAGGAGGGGGCTGTCTTAGTCCAGCCTAATATAGCAGTGAATGTAGGGCCATGCTATATATACTAGGGAAACTGTTTGTTCATGGTCCTTGTTTGAAGCTGTTTCCAAGTGGTCCTTAGCACTCTGGATCTTGGTGACCATTATACGTTGCTGTTTCATCCATATAAAGCTCTGGCATTATATACATATAATACACTTACCATGCGTGTAGGCATATGGAAAGATACCATGTGCATCCATCTCTACCACTGGCTGTAATTGCCTTGCAAGAGGGTGTGGTCATGTATTGTGTCAACGCTTTCTTCTGGCATTGTCCTGTTCCTATGATGGCTGAGAAGCTGGTTCGCAAGTCTCAGTGACTGAAGTACAGACTCTGAGCTTAAGTTGCTGTCTGTCCCTGCATTCACACTGATTACAATATAACAGGCCTTTATGTGATTAGACTGCTTCATGCTGTTAAGTCAGCATGATATATTCTAGGACAGAATTTCCCAAACTTGGAGTGGCATTTCCACCCCCAAAAAATGTAAACCATTATTTCTCATAGTTTAGTTACAGCACTGTTCATCTGAATCTGCATACTCACTCTGTGCACTACATTGAGAAATGTTATTGTAGGAGGATGGGAAAATGTGACTTGGCTATGATCTCATTCTTTGTCTTGTTCCCACATGGGACATACCTGCAATGTGCATCAGTAAACTGCTTATCAAGAACTCTAGAACATATTCCTTGATTTTAGTTAATAAAGCCTTTCCCAGTATCTTATTTCAAAGCTTTTGGGCTTCCTGGATAGAATTAAGTGAAATAAAAGCCTGAAAAGCAGCAATGCATTAGACAAGGCAATTCAGATTGGTTTGCTTCTAAATTCTGCATTTTAACATACAACTGGCTTGTGGATTAGCAGGTTCTTAGGGGGGAAGAGTAACGTTGAGGCTTATAGTCATGATTTAATTTTGGCATAGGCCAGTTCGTAATGACAATCAGTAGCTTGTCAAGTGGTCAAAAGAAAATCTTCTGTAAAGCTGTGAGGTGATGGAAGGGATGTGACAGCAAGCACTAGCATCAAGAATGCTTAAAGTTGCTGAAAAGTTGCCTAGGTAGTGACTGTGCTGTGGCTAGAGAGATGGGTTGGGTGAAGGGAAAAATATAATCATTTTCACCATTGCAGGAATGCTTAAATGGAGCTGCCCAGTGTTATGTGCAAGCTTAATCTTGTGGATAGTTGGGAGGAAAAGAGTCTACACTAAAGCAGTCTTTATGCTTATCTTGGTTTTCCTTAACCTGGATGCTGTTGTGCCTTTCTGGATCTAAAAACTCGTTCTTAATCATTTATGACAGTGACTGACTTGACTTTCTCAAAATACTTTGCTGATTCCACTTGCTCACTTGGTATTTGTTAGGAGTCTGGTGTGAAACATTTGGTGAACATTTTAGTACCACCTTATTTTCAGGGTTTTGATTGCATATTGTTCTTTCAGCATACAGAGACAGATGGGACCTTGCCTGCTGTGAGCTAATGAGCTTTATTGTAAAGCAAGAAATGGGATTGACTTGGTGGTTTTCCTTAGCATGATTTTTGTTCTAAATTCTTTTAGAAAAATCAGTGACATGGTTGATGGTTTGAAATTTTGTTTGCAGGAGACTTCCTGTTGCGAGAGGGAGGATGACAGATAGCATTTCTTGATTTATTTATTTTTAGCTAGTGGACTAGATTTAGTGGCCAGGTATGTGCTTCAGAGCTCTTATTGCCAATTCTTATTTCTCTGGTATTTTTAGGGTAACATCATGCTCAGGTGCTTTATGCTTTTGAATGAAGTTGATTCTTTTTAATTCCATAAAGTACAGTATGAAGAGTGGTTTTCATGGTAGGTTTAAGTAGTTTGTTGTATATAGCCATGCAACATGTTTAGCTCTCAGAGATGACATTTTAAACTTGTAAACAGTTGAAAACTGGTTTAAGCTTTCTATTTGTTTTGTGTCAATAGCAAGCTCTGACCATCATTGCAGATGTTCCTGAGCTCACTCACAGAGTGACTGCTCTCTGAAGGGTTCCCTCTCCTGGCTTTGGCTGCAACAGGGTGTTTGAAAGAAGCATATATTTTTTGTTTAGGGCTTCCGGCATATCTTGCAAAACACAGGGATTTGATTTCCACCTTACTTTGCAAATAGCAGAAGAGAATTGAAGTAGGCTAATGGAACGTATTCTTGCTATTGTAGCTTAAATAATAAGTATCTACAATGGCCTATATATGTTAAGATTTCTGACAGCTCTTTTGAATAAAATATGTATAATCTGTGATGAAAATTGCAGAGAAAATAGTCTCACTTGATGAACAATCTTATACATTATCACAGACAACAATACTACTGTATTGGACAGATGATGGGTATAGTATTAAACAGTGATGTGGGTAAATTAAAAGCGATATTATGGTTAATAAGGCAAAAGAGTATTTCTGTATGGTTAGCTTTTTCATTTCTTACTCCATTCTTACCAGTGGATGCAAGTATTTCCTACTCTTTTTTTATGAAGATACCACTTTCAGGTTATTAGCTCTTTAAATATGCAGAAAAAATCAGTACTTTGAAACTAAAAATTTTTCCGCTGTATTATAACAACGCTTTGAGAGTTAAAATTGTTAAGATTAGGGAGCTTAGTTCTATGTTACTTTCCAGAAAAGAAGGAGAAGGTGTCTCCTAAAAGCACAGGATCTGCCTATCTCCTTTCTTAAAGAAAGGAGGTTTTAGTATAAATTTCACTGGCTGTCCCCAAAATTCTGCATGTAAGTAGAAGGATTTAGTTAGAAAAATACAGTAGTACCAATTAGGAAGACAACATTGGACTCCTAAATTTGAGTTAGAAAACCCTCCTCTTACTTTTGTTCTCTTTCCTGCTGTGTTCCCTCAAGTCTAGCATTTGGGGTCACCAAATTCTTTAGAAATAGATGTTGAAGGTAAAAATGCTGATGTGATGAACTGAAGAGGATTATTTAGCTCTCTAAGAGCACTTCCACCCCAAGTCACCTAAATTATTTTAACTTGGTTTTATGCATCATGACTCTTACAACTTAAGCTATAGATTTTATTTTGCCCCAAAATCCTCACACCAATACAAAACACAAGGATAAAGATGTTCAATTATTTCTCCCTGTTTTCTGCAGCCATGATAGATTTTTATTGGCTCACCGGGTACTTAAGTAATTACTTGAGAGCATGAGTTGCTCATGAAATGCCTTGCACTGTTATCAAGCCAATACTTCTGTTACAAAGCTGAATAAGTAATCTCCTCTAATTGGTGTTCCTTCTGTAAAACTGGTACTTAGCTTTGTTACTGGAAATAAAACCCAATAGCTACTGCTTATACCAAACCTTTTTTAAACTTAGGTATCCAAGTCCACCAATGGGATCTGGATCTGCCCCTGCTATGTCCACTGCAGAAGAAAATGTGGAGTATGTTCGGACTCTCTATGACTTTCCTGGCAATGATGCTGAGGATCTTCCATTTAAAAAGGGTGAGATATTGGTAATTGTAGAGAAGCCAGAAGAACAGTGGTGGAGCGCCAGAAACAAGGATGGTCGGATTGGGATGATTCCTGTTCCTTATGTAGAAAAGCTAGTCAGATCTTCTCATGCAAAGCATGGAAACAGGAATTCCAACAGTTACGGTATTCCAGAACCGGCCCATGCTTATGCTCAGCCTCAAACCGCAAGTCCCCTTCCATCAGTACCCAGTACACCTGGAGCAGTGATCAATCCCCTGCCATTAACACAGAATGGACCAGTCTATGCCAAAGCTATCCAAAAGAGAGTACCCTGTGCTTATGACAAGACTGCGCTGGCATTAGAGGTAAGTTTTTCCTCTCAAGTCTCGTGGGTTTCTATTGTTCTGTAAAATAAGAAACTAAAAATTGTTAGTAGCAAAGTTGGTGTGGATAACTTCATATGGAGTGTGCTTATCTACGTCAAGTGACTGAGAAGAAGTTAGAGCACATTCTGAAGAAAGACCCACAAAAATTGCTTCATCTATACCACTTCCTTTGAGAAAAGTGACCAAGTTACTTCAGGACCTGTATTTACCCTCTCTTTAACGGTGCATATATGTTACAAGGGTAGCAGAGTGGTATAATCCTGACTGCTATTAGGTAGTGCAATCCTGCCGTGAAAGTAAGTGCTAGTGAGAGGGTGACTTTGTTTCACCTAATCTTGGGGAGCAAAAGAGGGGCTTCCTTAATCATTGCAATATTGCAGGTTGAGAACTGGCAGTAGTAGCATCCTTAAGAGAAAAGTAAGGATTGCTGATATATATGTAATCTTTCAGATCCTCAACTGTAATGAGAGATGAACTTGAGAGATACTCTGAGCTGAGAGCTGAAGAAATCTGGGCAGAAATGTATCAAATAATCTAGTCTCTTTTACTTTGGTTTCAAAAGTGGAATTTGAGAAACCTTAAGACCTAAACTAGGGGTAAGAGGGTTGGATGAAAGGCTGCAGTGTAGCCTCTAAACCTGTACTGAGCCTTTAATAAGTTCCTCTACTTGCCAAACCATTCTATTTATGTATTTATTTTTAATGTAGGGATGTCTTTTAAGACTTTAGAACTCTATTCTTTAAATGGTAAAGAATTCATATTACAATTCTAGTTTAACTTGTATGAATGATGGATTGGAAGAAGTTTTTAAAGCTATATCCAGAAAACTGAGTTTAGATTATACTGAAGGCTCATTAACCCATAGTTCAAAAATGAACCTGGAAAAAGCACTAGTCTCAAAAGGTGAAATTTGAGCTTGCTGTGGTGCTTCAAGGATCAAATGCAAGGAAACAAGCAAAGGAAGCAACAGCATTTTAGCAAGTAAATAATAGTGGTTTTAAAAATACTTCTGAATTTTTCCTGTAGCTTTTGCTCCATTACTTTGCAAGCTAAAGCTGTTTGTTACCTAAAACTGGTACTGTTGGGTGAAACTTGAAAGGTTGTATTTGTGACTTCCAGTTATTCATAATACTTGCACTACGTGTTTTCCTCTTATATTTGTAAAGCCTCTACAGACAATTACTCTTACTGGGTTAAAAGTTAAATATGTATCACTGGATTTTCCTAAAGTTTTATGAAATTTAGCAACCTGTTATTTGCAAACAGTATGTGAAAATCATCATAAAGCAAAGTGTAAATTCACCGTCAGAAGATTCCTGACAAAACTACTTATGCTTCTGTAAAGAAAGCAAGGCAAGCAACTGATCTTGGTATCACAGAATCATAGAATAGTTTGGGTTGGAAAGGACCTTAAGATCATCTAGTTCTACCCCCCCTGCCGTTGGCAGGGTCATCTCACACTAAACCATGTCACCCAAGGCTCTGTCCAACCTGGCCTTGAACACCACTAGGGACGGAGCATTCACAACTTCCCTGGGCAACCCATTCCAGTGCCTCACCACCCTCACAGTAAAGAATTTCTTCCTCATATCCAATCTAAACTTCCCCTGTTTAAGTTTTAACCTGTTACTCCTTGTCCTATCACTACAGTCCATAATGAATAGTCCATCCCCAGCATCCCTATAAGCCCCCCTTCAGATACTGGAAGGCTGCTACAAGGTCTCTATAAGGTTATGTTATCAATGTGTCATGGTATTACTTCAGGGAACTTGTTTTGCTGCAGGGTAGCAGAACCACCTGGAAGTATGGCCTTCACAAATTTTTCTGTAAATGCAGCCATTTTAGCTATTCTAGCATACCAGCAGGATTAATTTTGTGACCAGCATTAAGGTTTGAATTATTTTGAGCCTTCAAATTGCTGTTTGAGAGATGCTTCTCTTTCACTGAATTCTAATCATTTATTGCCTCATGTCTTTGTCTCCCATCACTGGCATATTTTGTCTTCCTATGTAGTCTGTTTTCTTTGCAAGTGCACCATAGCCACACTGTGGCTTCTGAAGTGGCTTCGTAAGCAGAATTCTGGGAAGTGATCTATGTTTTTATTAAAATCAGTGATTACAGCTTCTTCATATCTATCCATGCATAGGGAACTTAAGCAGACTCAGAGCAATATTTGTCACAGAGACTACTCTTAGAGGGGAAAAAAAAAATCCACCTTTTTTTCCCTGATCTTTCTTCAGATTATCTAAAACCTGCTGGGCCCTGATGATATATTTAATCCCAACCTTGTCAGGGCTCTATGTGTCCCTAAATCTGGACCATTTTAATCTTCTATTTCGTAAGACCACTGAAAGTAGCTAGTGGTAGAGAAACAACAAGTTATGGGAATGTTTTGGGGAAGAAAGTTAATGGTGTTCTTTCAGAATAACAGTATTTGACAGTACTCCACCTTAGTATAGGTGTACTCTAAATTGCAGTTCAGCTTGTACAGGTAGAACACCTTGTTAGTATAATTATACAGTGCCCAATTGTGTAATCTCATTTAAACTGATAAAATTGTATGAACAGAATATCTTTCTGCTGGCTCTAGCTTTGTGTGGTCAGCATACAGACAGTACTTAAAAGGAATAGAATACCATCTGGAGTAAATAAAACTATTGCATAGTAATCTGCTCGACTTCCTTTTAAGTGGAGGGATGTCATTCTCTTGGATTCAGCTTGAAAATGGGACAAGCTCTGTGCTTGCAAGTCCAGTTTTTCTGTTGCATGCTATTGTTTACATAAGCTGTCAGAAGGTTTCCTTAAGCAAAGGTAAAAGATTCATAGCCTCTTATAGAGAAATCTGGTATGTAAGGGAGGCATAATTATTTTTTTAAAGTTTCTCACATCAAAAATGTAGTTTGTAAAACAAGTGAATATCCTACTGAAAATCTGGAAACAAAGTCCATCTAGTTGGATAATGATGGAGTGCTTGGCTTTTAAATGATACTTAAAATGTGACATTTAACTACAGTATTGTTCCTGTAAGGATGATGGTTAATACAGCATTTATTACAATTTGGATCTTGCTGGGCTCAAATTATTCAGCTTTCATACTGGTATTATTGCAGTGACTAAGGTCTGAATGTTGTCTTGGTCCTACGGCATTATGTGATCTACTTTTGTTCTCTAAAATAAAAAATTAAATACTATTCTGTTAATAGGCTAAAATGAAAGTTTTAAGTATAGCTGCTACCTCAAAGCATGCAGTTGACACAGATACAACTTTGAGCATCTCCCTGAACCAGTGAACAGTTAAGCCTATGATAAATGATATGTATTTCTAAGATTTACGTATACTGTTGTCAGTTGAATTAGTTACCTTGGCAGTTCAGGTGTAATGTTTTTAATGAAATGACTGAAGTCTGCAGTTTCTTACTACTGTGTGTGTAGTATTTTCATGGATACTGCATTAAAAAAAATGAAAAGGGCAAACAAAAAGCTGAACAACTAAACCACCCCCCCCAAAAAAAAAAAAAAAAAACCTACAAAAAAACCCATCAAACCAAAACAACAAAATACTCCCAAAAACCAAACCCCAGGCCAGTGACCCAGATCTGTTTTACTTGTGTGTTTTTATTCAAGAAGCAATTTCCTTCCTTTCTGGTGCTCTAGAGGAAGGAATATGAAGGACAGGGATACAGCATCCTGTATTCACTGGGACTAGAATGCCACATGACAGGATTATAATCCTGCTTTTCTTTGGGAAAACTAGGAGGGCAATCCTGTGTTCAAAGCTGAGATTCCTTGACACTGTTACTATGCTACAGAGCACTCAAGCCTAGTTTGAAGTTTCTCAGCATTTAATAATCTGTAGTTTTACAGCCAGTCTGGTAACAACCGTATGCTAAAGAAGCCTTGTTTTAAACTGGATGCTCTAACCAGCAGCAGATGTGTATGCAGTACCCATTGACTAAGGCCTAGGATGATTTTTACCTTAAAGGAGCTTATCTCTTGGCAGTTGGGTACTTGTGTTTGGATCCAAAGTAGTTGATTGATGACTAACTTCTACACAGCAACATTCTTTGTCCAGCAAAGTAAGTAGGTAAACTAGTGGTGGAAAATGCCCTTAAAAATTAGTGAACTGTTTGAAGGTTGATTCAGGATGTGAATAACAAATTCCAAATTCACTTAAAAAATGGAATGAAATGGTGTAACGAGCCAGAAAAATGGGTGACCAGCAACAGCCACCAGACCTATGTCTGCCATGTGTTTAAAAAATGGCTCTTAAATATATTGCAGACACTGTGATAAGTGTCATAGACCATTTTGAAGGCAGTTGTAGTCCTAGAGTTCATCTCCAGACTTAACATGACACTGTTATGGAATTAAAAGATTAAAAAAAAACAAACAAAAACCACCGAGAATTTCACTATATTTTTATAGCAAAGGTTTTATACTAATGATGGCCTTTTTTAGACTTGTGCCAGCTTTATGGTGTTAAATAGTTTATCTGTTCATAATGTATCAAACATATACATTTATGTTGGCTAGTACAGTTAACCTGTCACTGAAATGTTTTGGCGAAAGAGGTATCAATTCACCATAATTATATAACTGACTTACAGTATTTCTGTTGAGCGCGTTACAGTTAGGTTACAGTTAACTTTTTTCCCTTTTCAAAAGAAACTTGAGACAAGTAGGCCAAAATGTGCTAGCAGTAGATCTTTCTTAATTAGGAAATGAGGCTACTCTCACTAGGCAACAAGCATTGTGCTTTCCTTAAGCCAAGGAAACAGTATTGCTGTTAAACAATGCTGTTAAATGCATCTAACCCACAGGGTCTAGAATTTAAACAAAATATCAAGCCGGTACTTGTGCAGTGCCATGTTGATCAGGGAGCTTTAGTTCTGGTAACTATTGAATTGAAAGTGACACTGGCAGCAGGATTCCTGTTTCTGTGCTGACATGCACCAACTTTTCAGCTTGCTATATTTGAAAATACAACTGACAATTACTTTGAAAATTGTGTGTGCACTCTTAATCTTTGTAAATTCCTTTTCCAGTCAAGTTATTGATAGTTCTGCCATGATAGTGCTGAGTGCCTCAATTTAAATAGACATTCACCCTCAGAACTGTTTGCAGCTTGCTTTTGGATGAAAATGAAAGTGACATGGGTGACCTAGACAAGATCTGTGCAACAGTGAGATTCAGTGTGGCACAAGAATGATGGTCTATGGAATTTTGTGCTCTCCAAATTGTGTTCAGTCATGACAGCTGCTTAATCAGATGGAGACAGGCTACAATCATTTACAGCACTTGTGTGGTGCTGCGACTCCAACTCTGGCAATTATTCTAGGTAAACTTGAAATCTTTACTCTGTTCCTATATGAGACTAGATTAATTGCATCTAGGGCTTCAACATGTCTATGCTGCCCTTGGACCTGCTTTCTTGTCTCAAGAATAGTTGGTGGTCTTTCCTCTGAACTACTCAATTCTCTAATTTGGGCATCAACTGTTCTTCTAGTACACAACATGGGAAGTGAAGGATAATTAAGCTGTGCTTTCAGCCTGTTGGTTTCTTGAATCTTCTAATATATAAAGCACCAACTACTTCAGTATCACTTTGACCTGTTTGCAGCATGTCTGAACTCTGCCTCTCTTACATAGCTCAGCTTTTTATCTTTTGAGGATACAAATTTCTTAGTGTTGACCCTTGTTTATTTTTCTCCAGAACAGGTAGCTGGTCTGAACAATTGTTTTAGTACCGATACTAGTGTTTCCAAAGAAGTGAATTGTGATGCTAATCAGGATAATGACTGAGATTGAATACCCCATAAATTCCAGAGAATGATGTTTCCTATAACTATTGACCCAGTGGGCTAAAATGATGATTTAAAGTTTAAGTGCATTTTTATCTCTTTCAACTTACACTACAGAACTACCATAGAACTACCATTAGCATACAATTGTTGGAATAGCAACATGTAAAATACGTCAAAGTGGTTGACTGTGTGACCAAAATGGCATGCAGGAAACCTTTAGCAGTGCATGAATCAGCTTCAAATAAAAGACAGGTAAGGGAGAGTCTAGGGTGAATGAAGTAACCTTTCTGAGTGGCATGTTCCATAGCATGCGTTTCCCCCAGGCTTTGAATTCATGCTGCAACAGGGACATAATGAAAGGATGCTATCTAAAATACGTTTTGATTTTTATCATTTGGGTGGAACCAAATGGCTGCATTTCAGAAGTATTACTCATTTCAGCAGTTGATACTTCCATCCAGCAATGCTGGCATGCTTTGCAAGTGAAGTAATTCATCAGAGATGCTGAGACTTCAGGAAACATCATCCTAATTTATAGATAAGGCCCATGAGCTGTCCAGAGTCATACACAAAGTTTGTGGCAGAAATCAGAATAGAACCAGGTCTCTGACTCTGTCCTGTGCCTAATCATAAGGCAGTCCTTCTGACTGGCTTGAAACATTCTCTGAAAAACTACGAATAGTATGTTAAATAATTGTAGTGGGAGATCACACTTCAGCTGACCACATTATAGACGCTTGAAAAAGCGTCTACCAAATATTGCTTTTAGTTAGTACTTTGGGAAGAAGTTGCGTAAAGGGACTACTTGACCAGATTCTTGTAGACATTGTCAAAATGGAGGTTTTTAACATAAGATCCATGAATTATTTTATCACGACATCAAGGTTCCTTCTCCAAAAATCTTGTTTCATTTTATCTTCTATGTGGAACTGCCTTTTTTTTTAATGTAGCACAAGAGGATATTCAGAAGCTTTCATAAAAAACCCACCCACACCACTCAAAAATAATACAGTTACTGTAAATCAATCTACTATTCCAGCAGTTGCCTATGGAAATATCCTTTGCGTAGCTTTTTGTCAGCTACCACTCTTCAGTGGCCTATTCTGATCTGCAGCAACTTTGCCCACCCAGCAGTCCAAAGAATATTTTACATTGTTAATGTACATGGCAGTTTGTTGCAATGCAATAGACTTAAATGGTAAGTATTTTTTTTTACTGGGCTTACAGCAAGCCTTCCAAACCTATTCATGTTACAGGAATCAATCAAACTGAAGGGTATCTTTTTCTAGACCCTCCAAGTTATTCATGGATTGATCTCTAGGGCACAGTTAAATTGTTGGACTCTCAAAAAACACAGGCCCCTGTTTTCAATCCAGTGTAGTACAACAGTTTAGGGGTTTCTGGATTATTTTTATGTGTGGTGCAAATCGTTTCTTAATAGGTTTTAACTGTGGTGATGTTGGCTGCATCTTCTGGGTTTAAAACTGGGAACTTAAATTTGTCTTCAAGGGTTATTTAAATCTACCAGTGTAACACTGAGTATTTACAGATGTTATCAGCCTTTTCCTAAAGAGACATTTGTTAGGTTCCTGTTTAGGTCATCCTGATACTATTTAAAACTTTTTCTAACCTTTTCTATTCAGTGAAAAGTCTGACAAATTGTGCTTTCTTAGCAAATACACAAAGCAGGCTGCAATAGTCCGTGAAGAGGTGAAAACAAGTCAAATTAATGCTCTATGTGTGTGCTAAGTATCATGGGCAGTGTGTGACTACTTAATAGTATATTTTGGCTGCAGCTTTGAGTTTAGGAACAGCATAAGTAAAGATGTCCATTTAAGAAAGTAATATAGTCTCAGTTACATCCCAAGAACTTAAGGGAGTTCAGAGTGTTTTCTCCTCTTAAAAGCACAAGATTACAATTGTTCTAAGTGTGACAGTCTTGAATCTCGGGGGGCAGGTGGGACACCGACAACCCAAGTAGTAGAGAAAAAGGGGCAGCACATTTTGCTTAAATGTCTAACTTAAGACTCTAAAGTGTTTCAAAGTTTGAGAAGTTTTATTTTGAGATGTAACACTGAGTGACTGACAAGGAATTTATACAGTATCTTAAACTTCACTTAGGGATTCTTGCTTCTGAGTGACCTTCAAAAAGTGTCTATTGAAGTAATGATAACTGGTTTAAACAGCCTTCAGATCATCTAATGACGTGCAGACTTTTTTAGACTTGGGGTGTTTAACAAAAAATACTGAGGTCTGACCTGAAGAGTTTTAATCTAAGGCCCTTGGCCAAGGTTCTTAAACTATCTGCATCAGTTCTAAATTTCAGTACTAGTTAGATAATGTGGACAAAAAGTTGTACATACTGCATCGGGACTAAAAATCAAGCTTTTCTTTTAATAAGATCAAAGCTAGTTACCTTGGATTTTAGAGAAGTAGCCTTGAAGCCGACACTCAACTACAAAGAACTTGATCCGAATTTGGGGAAGAAACCAATGAACTGCTGGCTCTTGGTCATAGGCTGGTTCTACATTTTGTGACATTGGTTCTCAGCTCCTAATGTCACTTTTCTAATATTTACTATAGTTACCACACAGAGTAAAATTAAGTAAACAGGAAGGGAGGTGTAAAGTTAGAGAGCTGCTGCAACAGACCACATACATGTTCAGCTATTCTGAAACATCTGAGGGAGAAATGAGTATTTAGCTGGTCTTAAATGCTGCTTGTCAAATTGGATGTTTTCCTTTGTAAATTATTTTAATCAAATTAAATGCAGGCATTGAACAATTATAAGAGTATAACTTACTGTCATTGGGTCTGATGTTTCTCACTTGACCATAGTTTAGCTTTTGTCATCTTTCACTGCCAAATAGGAAGAGACATAGTTATGGTAGGAAAGGCCTGACATGTTTCAAGTTCTTTGGCAAGAAGTAGCGATGAAAACAACAAATAAAGTCAGAATCTGTACATGTAATACTTAGAGAAAAGAAGCTTTGAGATGCCCGCTTCAGAAGTGTACCGTTACTTTAGAAATTACAGAAGCTTCTTAGATTGTGATAACCAGAACTAGAGCTTCCATTAATGGTTTCTTTGCCATAGGAATCTCTCTTTGAAAAACTAATTTTCTTTTGAAACAAGCCAGCTGATACTAAACCTGGTATGAGTGCTGTGCTCTTTTGAATGGATGTTGCATCTCATTACTGATGGTGGCTTTAGTGATGTTAATTTTTATCTAAGCTAAATATATTGTTGCATGAAGTTGAAGCTTTCCTATAGAAAAAGGTAATTATATGTGTAACAATAATGTGAATTTATTATTATTATATGGGTAATAATAATGTGAATACACAGAGTCTGAAAGAGAACACACACTAGCAGCAAAATGTTGGTATTTTAGTGAAGTAAAAGTAACTTTTCAATTGAACCTTATGCCAAGAAGAGAGTGGAATTCTTTTCCCCCTATGATGGGCTTGTGTTTGTTTTTTCCCCTCTTCATTTGACTTGTATCAGAGGGGAGATTCCCATGGGTGATAACTGCTGTTTTTCAATTTTGCAGGTTGGAGACATTGTGAAGGTTACACGGATGAACATAAACGGTCAGTGGGAAGGAGAAGTCAATGGGCGAAAAGGGCTCTTCCCATTCACGCATGTCAAAATATTTGACCCTCAAAACCCTGAGGAGAACGAATGATTCCCTCTGCCCCACTTCCACTGCTGCTTCATTTCCTGGCTATCATTAGCATTGTTCGAGGTGGGATGATGACTTAATGGCACATTGCTAGCATTGCCCATTTTCCAGCTTGCTGCAGTCTGACAGTTCTTTTAGTATCCATTTGGAATCCATACAACCGAAGTCACTGCTGACCTTCATACCATAGTTGTGTCATCCAGAATTTAGTTTCACTTTTAAAACTCTGTTGGACCTTAAGCTGGACAAGACTGAACCAGTATATAGCAGAGAAGAATGGGAAGGAAACTTTTCCTGTTTAGACTTCCATGGACTTCTTCTGGCTTGCTGAGTAGGAAGAGCCCTAACCTTAGATCAAACATACAACTTGTGTGTTACTGTCCAACAAAAAGCAACAACAAAAATGCAATTTTAGGACTGAAGAAGACTTAGTTTTAAGAGAACCTGTCCTAAGGTAGTACATTTTAAATGATGGTCTCTTTCAAGGACAATAATTGAAGCTTATGTATTCTAAGCAGTTAAATTAGAAGCTGCTCTTTTCTGTTAACTCTTAAGCTTGTTGTTGACCTTACTGAAACAGTGTGTGTTAAATGCAAATAACCATTGGTTGAGCTGCATTGAAGCTGAGGCATTTATTTATAAGGAAACTTAGGAGGGGTTGATACTTGTAACCTGGTTTTGACATACTTAATGCATTTCTGTTGATTTTTGCAAGCACTAACTGTAGAAAGTGAGCTTTAAAGGGAAACACTTTGACCTGGTCTACGTACAGCTGTTCTGCAGCGTTGAAAGTGTAGTCTTATTAGAAGTGCTTATCACCAAGCTGTATTTGGTAGAAAGACTGATCAGATTGCCATGGTGTGGAGAGGTAAGAGAGGAGTGGGACAGCAGAACTTGCTAAGTACTGATAAAATCCTCTTATTTAAACATATGCCTTTTATACCCATTTCTCTGCAGGCTCCCTTCTCTCTCCAAAGTTTCCTAGCTATGCCAGCCCCAGCTTATGGAAAGCTCCTTTTCAAACACAATACCTTTTCTCCTGGGGTGTCTCCATGTTGCTGTGCTTCTTTTTCAGGGCAGCTTCCATAATCTTTTTTCCTTCCCTCTTTTCCTTGCTTGCATCCCAGGTCCTCTGCATGCTGCCATCTTTTTTTACCTTTCTAAGTGGGTTGGCTCTGGTTTATATATGCCCCACATCCCTACCCTCCCAGCATCCTCTAGAAAATGGTTAATGGGAGTCAGCTGCCTGGGTTCCGCATGTGGTAAATTAAAGCTCAGGCTGGAGGAAGCCACAGAAATGTCTGTTACCAGTATAGCTTCTTTCCCATTTTCTGTATGTAAGCTATACTGCTGTAACTGTGCTTACAGTAGGGAACTATATGGCTATAGCAAAATAGTATAATTAATGCCATGCAGGTTTTCCTTAGCCTGTGTACAGGATAAGAAAGCTTAGGTACAGTGGTACCCTGTGCTGCCACCTTTAACTGTGTTTTGTAGATGAACTGGAATGATCTTTTAAACATAATGGAATACTGAATTAACAATACACGTCTGCAAAGACTGCAACTACAGAACCTGCCTTTCAGACAGCCTTGTTAAGGAGAAATGGCTGTTGTGGCAGCTGACAGGAAAACAGCAGCCCCCATTTTTCAACTCCTGAAGGCTGTCAATTGTAGCAAAATGAGAAACTTCAGACACCCACAGAATCCCCCCAGTTCTTATAAATGTCAAATTATATAAGAGTTGTTGTCTTAAGTTCCAGCATGTTTTCTTGTTGATTTGTGTCGCTTGATCCTAATAAAAGCACGTTGTTCTTATTTCATGTGGAAGTGCCATGAGATCCTTAATTGGAAGGCACTGAAGAAATACAAACATGGCATTTGCAACAAGACATTTGGAATGTTAGGGTTTTAAAGAGGTCACTGTTCATTTATTAGCTGTTTTCTGTAGTATTGATCAAGTGGCTGACAGTCTAGAAGTTCTTGTAGAGCATCTTACTACCAGATTAACTGTGAAGTAGAGTAGCATTGACTGAAGTGTTTGGTGCTGTAAGAGTAATTCTTGACAATAGGCATTGACATTTTGTCTTGCAAAGAAAAGCTATGCAGCTCTCTCAACTAAAGAAGGTCATGCTTTTCCTGTGCCCCAGCTATACCCGTAAGTTTACTACATAGATTGTACTACTGAAAGTCATCTTCTGAATACAGAAACTGCACTAAACTCAGTCTGCTGCAGAGAAATCTTACTTCAGACCTGACCTAGTTACAGGCAGCTCTTCAGAAGACTGATTGTAGAATTCTTCCTTTGCATGGCAAATAAATACTGTGAGATTTGAGATCTTGAACACGGCTTTCAACCTGAATTTTTTTCACTGAAATGAACATTGTAACTCATCCCTCATTGAATAATGTGTACACTTGGAACACAAGCATTGGTTTAGATTCAGTTATGTTCTGATACTGCGGAAAAGCAAAATATTTTGCCTTCAAAACTATGCAAAACTTGTGTACAGTGGCATCTGATGCAAAGACAAGAGTTCTTAATTGTCTTGTGACCCTGGTTTTAGGCCAGGGATGAACAGTGTTTCTCTTGAGTAGCAACGGTGTGGTTCAGGTGTGTTAAATGTGGTTTAAATGTAGCATACGGACCACCCTAAGCTGATTGTAACCTTGCTTCAAAACCTGTCTTTGCTATTTTACTATACGACAAGTATTTTCATATAAAGACTGCATTTGATCAGTGTGTGTTTCTCTCTGAAGGACTCTGGATTCTCAATCGCTCGTTGCTTGCTTACACGTGTGCTGTCTGTTGCTTTATGAAGCCTCTTAAATTGGAGTGATAACTATCAGTGTAAATGTTCCTCGGGCATGTAAGGTATACATAATATGAAGCATGAGAGCCTACAAGTGATGGCTTCAATCTATGCACCATTAAAGTTGTTCTTGCTTTTGAACTAGGAGCTGGTTTAATTACCTGGTGCCACAATAGTTAACTCTCACGAAAGACCTACTGTTTGACTTCCTCCTCTTGTGTACATGTGTATATAGACACTGAAGTCTCTGACCAGTCTGAAAGTTTAAATGAAAACTGTTCTAATCAGTGTCCATCACTGGATAAGCGCTAATTTAATTCATGATTGTTTACAAATTGGGAAAGAATAAACAGAAGGGAATACCCTGTTTGGGCTGGGGCTCTGAAGAGCCGGAGCATTATTTTTGTAAAGGGAAAAACAGCATTCTTGTGCCATTTCATGTGCCTGTAAAGTAATTTTTTATATTGTATTAACCTCCTGGGAACGAGTGGGCTGCCTTTGTTTTCTAGTCAAGTTTTCAAGCGTTTTCCTCAATACCTGCATTTGAAAGTGAGACCTGCCGAAAAGACTGCCTTTGGGACCAGTGGAAGCATTCTGTATAGCTGTCATTTTCTGTTTACTTGTGTTAAATGAAAGTGTGGTTTGGGACAAGGATACAATTACTGCAGTGGGAAAGGTGGCCTTGTATTTGAGACAGTCTTCACTGTGTAAACTTTAAAACACAATATGTAAATTAAAGACCATGATCTTCAGGCAATAATATTAAGTGTAAGCTTTTAAAGTTTATTTTGGGGATCATAGCGTGTTTTATTTTTTGTGCTATAAGATTAACAGTATTAAATGAATTATATTCTTAGAAGATATGGAGTGTCTTTTCTTCAGATTAGTGCCTTTTTAATTTCTTACCCAACTTATTTCATAGAACTGGTCCCAGCATTAAGCCACTGTTTGGTTTTTGGGGTTTTTTTGGTTTGTTTTGGGTTTTTTTTCCCCCAGTGCCCTATTTGTACAGTCTAAATAAAATTTGCCTCCACTTACAGTATTAGTTGTTGTCTTTAGTCTTAAACCCTTGACAATATCAGCAGTGTTCAGGTCCTTACTCTGTCACTAGGATGCTCTGTTTGGTGTGTGAATGAGCGCGCCAACAGAAGTTTCCCAGAAGCAAAGGAAGAATTAAGCAGGAGAAAAGGCTGGTGCCAGGCTGAATGCTGCTCTCCTGGTTCCATCGTCGTGCCTCTTCTCTGACTATGCTGCTGTGCTCCGGAGGCTCACCTGAAAGAGATGCATCTCTGGTTACACAGATTACTGCTGGCTCTTCCTCCCTCACGCCTGACACTTCAGTGCTCCTCCTCTCACTCTGTTTAATGCTGCTGTTTTGCTGAGGCTTCCAAAGGTCTCTGTAGAAACCATGACCTTTTTACTGTGATACCTTTGACTGTGCTTGTAAGAATGACCGTGTTATGTGTATGGTTTGAACTAGCTTATTGTTTAATAAGGTGTAACCTGTGCAGGTTCTGGAGGGGGAATGGCTGGCATGGCAGGCACTGGTGAAAGGCGGCAGTGTAAGAAGTCAAAAATACCTGCTTTTGCAAGTAAAAACCAGGAGGTCATTTCGCCTTTTTACGATCAATCCAGATCAAGAGCAGCACTAACTCGAACGTAAGCGTTTTGGGGTTTTTTCTGAAGTATTTGGGATCTTTCAGTTAAATCATTAACAATGCGTTAAACCTTGAGATGATCTCATGGAGCAGAGAAACTTAAAAGAGGAACATCTGAAGCTCAACTGCTGCAAACGAGAAGTCTAAAAAGCTTGTGTGGTTTCCCTGGACTCTGTAGGTATGTTTGCAGCCTGGTGCTTGTCTTCTCTGGAGTACAGATTTCCATTGGATGTTAATAAACGTTCACAGCCAACTCTGAATAGTGTCTTATCATCAGATGCTCACGTGTGTCAGGTTACATTTCAGGAAACCAGTAGTTGAAATACTTGAGCAAGAACAGGTAAGGTGCATGCAGTAGGCTTCATGTCCTATGAGTATTCTGGAAACCTTCAGCTTGCCAGCAGAAGCACTACCCCACTGCTGCAACTGCTTCTCATGCTGCCTACAGTAGCTCCTGCTTTGCTATTAACATAGCAAAATCAAGCGTCCACAGCTATACCAGACATACGCTTCCTACCAGCTAAATACCAGCCCTCTGTTTGGGGCAAGATTACTTGTTCTGGTAACATCCAGGCTTCTCAGACACTAAACTGCAGCACCTACACACAGTGGGGGATGAAGTGATTTCACAGCCAGGGGCTTGGGGGAAGTTTAAAATACTTCTGTGTGGAAGAATCTTATTTGTGCCTCAGATACATCCGGTGTCACCAAATACAGAGCTGCACCGCTTCACATTGATGTGAGGCTGCAGCAATTACATTCCCTTATTTCACTGCAAGTTTAGCAACGACTCCTTCCGACAGGCTGCTCACGTGCCTTACTGTGGCACATGGCAGTTACCATTACTCCATATTCCACGGCTGCAGTGGGCTGCAAGGGACACTGAGTTGTCTCTGCATTTGAACATGCAGCTGCTGCCTATCCTTGCACAGAGCCCCAGCAGTGCATGGCCTCCACCACCAGCACTGGCTCTATCCTCCCTCTCCAGCTTCCTTCCCCTGGCACTGACCTCCAGGTGATTTCCCAGCCAGGGACCACTGCTCTCAACACTCACGTTCTCCCTCGCTGCAGTCAGGACTCGGGTTTTGTACTTCAGCAACAGCCACGTTTACTCAGCAAGAGGTCCAAGGTAACAAGAAGCAGGCAGGCTCTGGGGCTGGGTTTGTTTTGGGCTTGCCTGCACACAGGCTCTCACCGATTTAAATCTGAATTAGTTCAGCTACGTCACTCCAACAACAGACAGCGTAAGCCTTCATTTCTACCTCACCCTGGGCCCAGCTGGGTTTACCTGTTTGCCTCATGTAATTAAAAGGTTTTATTTCTAAACCAGTGCAATAACAAACACCCCTTTGGACTCAACCAAAGGTATCCCTGTTTGAGCTTATCCCAGTAGGAAATAAGCTTAAATACACCCAAATAAACGCTGCCACAGCAAAAGAACACTTTTCCTTGTAATTTTTGACATGATTTACAATGGCGTGAGTTGTGCACGCCGGAAAGCTCTCCAGGTTTGTACCCACTGGCGGGAATAGCTCACCTTGGGGCAGCTGTAGTGGGTTCTGTCCCCTGCACTGTCCCCTCTGCCTTTTTTTAGAGGGCAGATCAGCTGCTCTGTAGCAGCTGTTAAACCACGTCACAGCTCAGAGTGGTAAGGTAAAACAGTTCCAATTTCAGGTTACCTTAATATCCCAAGCTGCGAACTGTGGCAGCACTGTGCAAACAGCTGAGCCCTCCTGCAGCAGGACTGAATGCACCAGGGACTGGCAGGCAGCAGGGGAAAACCATCACAGCTGTCCCAGAGCGAGCCTCCTGCTCCGAAACTTGAGCCCCAAGAGCTTGCACACAGCCAAAGCTGCACCCGTTACTGTAAGTCACCAACAGACTGTTGTGTGCCCACCTGGAGTCAGGTTATCAACACACTGCTCCCGATGGACCACCCTGCACGGGAGCAGCCAGGCAACCCAGCACCCACCACTGTGACTTGAACACATCCCTGCTTCACGGGGGCTCCTGCTTCAGACTGGCATCACCTTTGGGAGCTAAAAGCTGAGCCACTGCCCCTGCTCGGTGGTGTGATGGCTGCTCACCATGAGAAGACAGCAGCCCTCAAGTGCCAGACACAGCCTCACCTGCAGAAGGTGCCCTCCATGCTGCTCCTAAGGCAGGAGAGGGAACGAGAGAGGCAGAGAATGAAGGCAGCGCTCTCCTCAGATAACCTTCCCAGCACCTGCTTGCTTCATTCCAGGCATTTTGTAACCAGAACCCTCCCTGCACGAGTTATTAGTCTAACCCGCCACTGGCGCACCAGACAATCGGGATCAGAGCTAAATCTGGGCTATCCGCAGGGAACCGACTCCTGCTCTGTACGTCCTGGCTGGTCCAACAAGGGCAGCTGAAAGTCAGCGCTGAAAAATCCTTCGCTTGTGATCGTGCCTTGGGTCTAGAAATGGAGCGTTAAAGCCCAAAAGAAAAGCGTGGATCACAGGCGCTGTTGACACCCCTCCACTGCACTCTGCTTCCCAACCCTAATGAATCCTCCCCAGGCCCTGGGGCAAAAAGAGCTCTTGCTGCCATGGCAGAGGGTGGTGGGGCAGGAAGGCAGCGCTGGACCTGCTACTTTGCCTTCCCTGGCTGACCCTGCACCCAAGACCCGACTGACTGAGGGGAGCGCTGAGGCAGAGGAGAGGATGCTCTTCGAAAGGACAGAAGGGACTGACACAAGTGAACAACAGGAGCTGGTTTGCAGCTCTTGGCACTTGACTCCTGCTCAGCCCATCACCGCTCAGCAACCAAGCCAGGCAGCAAGGCCCCGGGATTGCTCCTGACAGAAGTGGCAAAGCCAGCCAGGTCTTGGAGCACACTGGCACTATCCTGAACTTGTCATTCCAAACATGAAAATTAAACTTGCCCCTTTTTCACTCCTGTGAAGTAACAGCCCCGTGTGCTTCCAGACTCTAATGCCACTCCATAAGATATATTTTATGTTACTTTCCTAATGTGATCTGGACTCTGACATAGTTCAGGGACTCTCTGAGACTGTACGTCCTGAATCCATTTCTGTAATCTTGGGCTGGCTGCTTTTTGCCTTCATGCAGCGATATCATTAATCCACTGACCTTGAAGAGACATAGCTTTTCTCTTTCCAGGTATGGCAGCTGGTGGTCTGGCTCTGAGTCTGCAGGGATGGCTGATACCCACACAGCACGGGGCTGGCTTCCTGCTGAGCACCCAGCCTAAGGCCCTGCAGAGGACAAAGGAAATGTAATCCATCAGATGAGGTCTTCTTAATGTAAGAAAGAGCCATATCCCTCAAAGATCAAATACCTCCCCCTGTCCATGACTACCTGGAATAGCTGTGGTTATGCAGCACTTTGGGGAATGAGATCTAAAATTAACAAAGATAATTTCCTTGCAAGAAATAGCATCTTGGCTTGGACATAAGGCACATCAGGGTGAGCCTGAAATGGAAAGGCTAAAATTGGGATTCTGCTGAATGGGCTAACATAGGCCTGAGCAATACTGCAGGGTATCAGCACTATTGGAAACCTCTGAGCAAAATCATCCCAAACTACAGGATGTACCCCAGCAGCAACAGAAAAAGGTTGCTACCAGTACTCAGCTCCTGCCTGTATGAGGGACCCACCTTCACCATCACTAGTGACCATCTTAGAGGCAGAGGTAAGGTGATGGGATGGCAACAGCTCTCTAACCAGTGAGATGTGGTGTTGGGTTTCTAGCCATAGCTTGTGCTGCGCAGCAATGGTAGCCACAGTCCTCCACAGTAGCGTTTGTGGCATCAACGCTGGCCTAAATTTGAACAGACAAAAATAGAGACACATTGGAGAGCAACCTAGGAACAGAAAGTGTGCACAGGGCAGTAAGGATGCAGGGCTTTCATCCCTCAAGCCTCCCCCACTGCACTGCCCTGATTTCAGCTACGCACTGCAGTCCTGCAGCCCAGTGGCAGTGCAGCACTGAAACAGCTAGAGAACAAAGGGAAGGGAGGAGGTGATGTACCTGGAGAAGAACGGGTTGATTTAACACCCCTCCCAGCTGCCAAATGCTCTGTGGGCTCCATAGTCATCACCTGAAATAGAGCCATAGTCTGTGCCTCCTCCAAGAGATAGTCCCTGCTGGAAACCTGTCAGGGCATTGCTGGGGCAGTGATTTACAGCGCAGGGACCCACCTCAGGAGCTGCTGACACCGCACCCCACGGTACCTGGCTCCTTTCCCTTTCTCCACCATTCAAGCTACTTGTTGATGCTTGCTGTAGCCTGGGAACCTGACACAGCTATCGACCCAGTGAGGAATGCAGGCAGGGTTTGGGCAGAAAGGAGGAAAGGTCCTGCATTAACCTTGGGGTGCAAGCCGGAAAGACACCACACACGGCTGCCATCTAAGGCCCAAGGCCCCTTGACACAAGGGGCCCCTTCCAGTCCAGCTCCAGCCTGGCAGAGACGGAGCAGCTCCAAGGCAGCCCCATCTCTCCGGGACTGGCCCCAGGAGCCCTCTTGCACGTCCCAGTGCAGACACATCTCCCCATGGCGAGCAGCTCGCACTGGGTAACCCCTCCTCCTCCACCCGGTCCCTTCCCAAACAAGAGCTGCTTCAGCCCTGACTTGCCCCAGACGCAGCCTCCGTCAGCGCCCCGACGAGACCGAGCACGCAAACCCTCGCCCCAGGCACGCCGCGGGAGCTTCGCCCCTCGCACGCGTTCATCAGCGCGCGGCTGACCCGGGGCTTTCCCACATTCTCCATCCCTTCGGGACCCCCTCCCTGCGACTTCCCGGCCGCGAAGCCCCCGCGGGCCGTCCCCTCGCGGGTCACACGCAGTCACTGGGTGGCACTGTGCCACTGCCGGTGCAGCGCTCAGCTCCATCCTCCTCCTCGGGGGGCCTCTCCTCCCGAAGCGCGCCCAGCGCAGCCACGGGTTAGCGATGGATGCCCGGGGACCCCAGGAGCCCGTGGGAAGGTGACCCCGGTGCCCAAACACGGGGTCTCGCTGCCCCCCTTCCCCACTACGGTTATGTTTTCATTACCACGGTAAAAGGAGATCAACTGCATCTTTACAATATGCCCCTCCATAAAACTAATAGGCCAGGCAATTGGGATGGCCCTGTGAAGTACTTTATAGTCTGGACTCAAGGAGTTCATGCTGCAACTCACAGGCAACCAACCCAAATCCCAGCAATCACAGCACTGTTTCTCCCCCCTGTCCCCACACTTTTGGGCTGGGAGCCGTGTGAGGATGAGGACAGTGCCCTGATACCAGTCTGCCTTTGCTTGTTTCCTGTCACCAGAGCCCCTCTCAGCTCCAGTAGCCCAAGGCTGGTAGGAGCATCCATAGGGATCAGGGGTGCTTCTTTCCAGGGCACCGTGACAGCTCTGCCCTGATTCTGAGAGCTTTTAAGGCTCCATGACACAGCTACGCACTGATTCCAGGAGCTTCTGCACCACCAGGGTGAACCAAGGGCCGAGACCTGGACCCAGCTCCACCTCTTTGTCAACACTTTGCCGTTTGCTTCATTTACAATTGAAAGGCAAAGACCAGGCTCAGGCTCCGAGGAGCAGTCGGCCCTTCTTGACACGATGATGGCAATACCCGCTCAGCTCTGCACAAGTCCCTTCGCTCCACATCCACACCGTGTTTGCTTGGGAAGCTGGAGGTGACACATTTGGTGTAACCCGGAGCCCCATTTTGGAGGGTACCTGGTGGGGTCTGAGGGACTGGTTTGGCCTCACACGTTGCCAGGATCAGGCAGAGCTCAGTGGTACGCTCCAAAGGAGTCCTGGCTCCAGCAGTGAATGGGTGGATGACCTTGGGGAAAGCAATAGGCAAAGGAAGCAGCAGCTGCCTACCTGCCTGCTTCCAGGTGTGCAAAAGCAGCCCAAGAAGTTTCCTTTAATCACTCCCCCTACACATTAGACCTTCCAAGGGAAATTAGCACAAATGCAACATCAGTGGCATCAGGGAATGGACCCTGAATGACTCGGAAGGTGGTTGATTTGTTTGCTGCAATCCTTTTCTCTTTAGTTGCCACCTATAGCTCCGAGCCTTGACAAACAGTTGGGAAAAAGAATCTCTGCTGAAAATCAATGCTCTTTAGAGGTAAGAGCTAAAGACCCTCCAAGGAATATAGTGTTGGGAAATAAAATGGAGGAGACTGTTCCTCTACCATTAGGGTAGAAGACAAATAGGAGATGGGAAAGCAAAAGGTTTCCAGGTCTCCATAAAAGTCGGAAAGGAGACAAAGAGCCCATTTCTCCCTTCTGAAGTTTACTGTCTTTAATCTCTCTCTGCCTTAGTGTCCCCACCTACCCCGCGGGACAGAGTCAGGTTCAGACGCGCTGAAATGCTTAACCAGCGTTTGTAAAATAACTCAAGATCCCCAGATGCCGACTGCCAGAGCCATGCCATGTTACTGCTCATCCCTTCGGATGAAGGATGATGATCCCATCAGTGCCCGAACCGCAGGCAGATGGGCTCAGCGCTCCCGGGCATGCCGGGCAGGTAACATCAATGCGCTGGTCAGGGGTAGCGCACCAGAAATCCCCCCAGCTCCTCACAAACAGGTTCCTCCTCACACTAATTTAATATCAGACCGTATTCACTCCAGATGATTCTGTAAAGCAACTCCCAGCACTGCCGTAGCTGCCACAGGCACTGCAGCACTGGTGACTGGCAGCAGAGCCGGTCTGTGCCCATGGTGAGACGTGGTCCTGCCAGCACTTTTGCCATCTCCACCACCATTTCAGTGATCTAACAGGACGCGAGGGTTAAAACACAACCCTGCAGCTGACTGACCGCCATGGCAGCAACTTAGGACTAACATTTCCTCAAGTACCTGGTTTTAAAGTTGGGACTAACTTCATTTGGACTCCACATCAGAGCTCCGTGCTGCCTCGGGGGGGACAGAAGGAAGGACTGGACTGTCGTTCCAGCTCCAAAGCCAAAAGTCTCATCCTTTAATCCAAGGACAGGATTTCTTTGCCAGGCACATGATAAGCTGCCCTCCCTACCTTCTATACTGCCCACTGACGTTGGTATTTCAGACTAATTGCCACTCCATCATCTGATCTTGCCCAGCTGTCTAAAAACATCCTGCGTGCCACTGGGACCTCTTTGTCAGAGGCTGTGAACTCATCTCCATCCAGCGCCAGGGTGGATTGAACAAACTGAAGCAGTATTTTATTGCTGAAGCATAAACCATGGGAATAAACAAGCACTGAAGTGCTACTGATCATTAAAACCAGATGGGAGCCCATTTACTGCCTCCAATAGCGAGGTGCCATGGCTGCTCTGCTGAGGCCCCATTGAAACAGGAAACCCAGCGCACCACTGGGGAGGTGCTGGATGGCAGCGGCTCAGGCAGCCCCTGCAATTCAGGCCTGGAGTTGTCTGCACTGCCCTTTCACCGCCATCCCAGCGACAACCAAGGAGTGACAGAGCTTTTAGTCCTGGCTCCACAAAGAGACACTCCTGCAAGGTTGTACAAATGCTCTGTTGGGGACAAGCAGCCTGTCCAGGGCCAGTCCCACTGTCCACGGGAGGTGGGATGGGGAGAATCACAGGGCAAATTGTCCAAGCAGACACTTGCATTACAGCAGTATTTGTTCAAATGTACAACAGAGAAATACCCCACATTCTGCTCACCTCATGCAGTTCAGCTCCTGGACAGTGGATTATCCAAAGCAGCCCAGGTCTGATCTTACTTCCTTATCAACCAGTGCTGTCTGGCCAAGTACCATGGTGGGAAGAAGCCAGGGGCTATTTCCTCTCCTTCCTAATCAATGCCCCCACCACAGATAAGCATGCAGCAAAAGCACTCCCAAAGTCTGGTGTACTGGAAACTGGCCTTCAGAAATGGCTCCATCCTGAGCATGCTAAGCTCAACCCCCTGCTAGACTGAAGCTTTGCACCTTTGTCTCCAAGTCTGGTCCGCAGCGCAGGGAGCCCCCTCAGCAGCCTGAAACCAGAGAGCTGCATGGGATCAGGGGTGGATTCCCCCCCCCCCCCCCACTGCCCCTGAGAGGGGATGCAAATGGAGCAGGAGACTGCTGGAGAAGCAGAGGCAGACAGATGCTTTTACACTTCAAAGGAAGCGGGGCCCTGAGAGGCTTTCAGGAATACGCACAAATCCATAGACTCTTTTTGAACACCAAGCACTTTTGCTCAAGTGTGAAGCAATTAGTCCCTGAGGATGGAGGCAGGACAGGGCCATTAACAGACATACGGGCAGGATGAAGAAGGGATGAGAACCATACAGCATGGCTCCACATTGGACTGCCAGCCCAGCCTGAGGAGTTGAGAAACTCCTGTCCTGGCCTAGCTTTCTCATCCATGATTTTCAAAATGCCCTTGTGTCCCCAGGGGCTCTACAGGGAGCACATCGGTGTCATTCACCCTGTGCCACTGCAGCGTTCAGCATAGCCCTGGTAAACAGGGCAGTTTTGAACACATCCCCTCCACTGCTCCACTGTTCACTGACTGAGGATGCCCAGAAGGATGCAGGAGAGCAGATTTACACTTACCTGGTCTGCAGCAATCCTCATTTCCCCTTCACCTGAATGCTGCTGGGTAGTGCCCAAGCTGCTCTGGACAGCTGCCTCCACAGGGCCTCTTCTAGAGGGTAAAACAGAGCCAAAACCAGATCATGGTTGAGCAGAGGGCTGTCCATCCAGCACAAACAGAGCCAGCAACGGGGGTGGACCCCATGGTGTGACAGAAATCAGGCCTGACTCATCCCCTTCTACTCTGCGCCACCATTTCCACACAGATCTACCCTTAATGCACCATCTCCCAGCAAGGATATTACGCAGAGAAATCCCACATGCCAGCTGCTATGTTTTACATGTACAGTCTTAGCGTCCAATGAGAGGCAGAGATACCAAAACTGAGCAATGTTTTATGCCTGGCTGCATGACTGATGCTGTGCCTGTCCCCTAGCACAAGCCACCGACTCCCAGTCGCCTTTGTGGAGGCACAAAACTTTCTCTCTTCAATAAAAATAGGAGAGGAAGAAATGAAAATCTCAGCAGGTCCCCAAAGAACTGCAGGAGATGGAAATTAAATCCATCCATTACACTCACCAAGCAGGGCGCTGTCTGGACAGGAACACTGGAGCTGTACACCTGCACATTCAAAAGAAACAGAGTATTACAGAAGCGGCAGAGGCAACCCAGCCCCCTACAGCAAAGCACTTCATGCCATAAACCAAACTCACAGGACTTGCAAAACCAAGAAAGGAACAGCACTCAACCAAGCTGAGCAGCAAGCCTGTTCATCACGGCTGCAGCTCCTCTCCTCACCCCTGCGCTGAAGGATTGCTGCAGCCTGGGTTAAAATGTTGTCTGATACTGGGGCATGTCTGGAGACCTGGAGCCTGGGCAGCTCACACCATGTGCTGCAAGGAGCACGGGCTGCAGAGGAGAAATGCTTTCCCCACTCTCTTCACTCCGTCCTGTGAGCCTGCAAGCAGCTGCGTTACCCTCCCTGGGCTCCTCTTGCTCAGGTTTGCTGCAATGTCTCGAGGCCACACATAACCCGTAGCACATCTCTGCAAAGCATGACAGTGAGAGCAGCTTACCTGGAGCCGCCGGGATGCAGGCCACCAGCACACCTGCTCCTCACAGCCAGGGGAACCAAGAGCCCTGGAGAAACAGGCAGAAACAGGCACACCCTGCACAGCCACAACAAAACCACAGCAGAACACAGCCTCTGTGCACGGCAGGAGCCCAGCCAGCCTCTGGGTGGGCTTTGGGCAGCATCACCCAGGGCACAGGGGAAAGTGCAATAGAGCACCCCGTCCCCACACGCTGGGGCAAACCCTTTGTCCCCCTTCCCCAGCTGGCCCCACAGTTTTACCCCCTCTCTCTTTGCTCTTGGCCGTTTAGAAAGCAAACAGAGGCTGGGGGGGGGGAAGCAGGTCAGTGAAGCCATCTGCACCCCACACATTTGGCTGCTGAGGAGCGAGGAGAGGGGCTGGCAGCTGCTGCAACTCCCAGGCAGGAGGTATTTGGCTTCGTGCTGGTCAAGCCCCACACACGGCAGGAGGCTGCTGTATGCTGTTGTCAGCCAAATGCTGCATCCCCCCTGCTAAGAGGCTCCATATGGGATCCCAACCTGGGGCTCGGGAATTAAGTGGCTTTTAAGCTCTGCAATAAAAACCCATTTGACCTGAAGAATGTTGTTATTCCTGGAAGTGGGTTTGCACTGCCTGCCTGGATTTGCTTAAGATGACCCAGTACATACGTTAGCCAAGGAAATGCACTGCAGGAGTCTCCTGGGAGGCTCACCAAGGACCAAACAACAGGCACCCCCATGCTGGGCAGTCAAGTCAATCCAAAGGAAGCAATGAGTCCAGCTCAGCCTGGCTGTCCAGCTACAAGGCAATTCAAGTGCCCCAGCCCACCTGGGCTGGAAACACTGCTCTCCAGACTGTCCTAACCCCTCTCTGCAGGCAAGCAGCTTCACAGAGCCCCACTGAGCTGCTGTGGGGACAAGCAGACCCTGCCCCACACTACACACATGAACACTTGCTGCTGACACCAGGCACTGCAGAAGGTGCCAGAGTGATGCTCCCTCCCAGACTGATCTGATGGCACCAGGCAGTGAGCTTGGCTTTCACCAGCTGAGCACATCCCAGCACCTGGAAAACAGACAAGCTCTTACTGAAACCAGCTCGTGGCTTCTCCAGCAGAACCAGAGGGTGACCCGGTGGGTACAAGAGCAGAGACCACATCCTGGGCCAGGTAAGAGGGCCTGACCCTCAGGAGGATTTGCCATATCTTTTAAGCACAGGCAAAGGTGTGTGCTTTGCTGTGCTGCAGGTAAACAGCATCACGGGTGGCTCTCCTGAGCCTGCAGCTGCTCTCTGGGATGTGGCTGTCTGTGGAAGAACTGCGGCAGTGACAAAGAGCATCTTCCTGCCATTCCCATCTGCACTGAAGCAGTGTCAGACAAGGCTTAAGGCTGCAAAAACCAGTAGGAAAAACAGACATAAATCAGGATCTTTACTTCCCATAGGAAATTTACCTAGATCCCATTTATAGTTCATTTGCCCTCATCCTTATGTAACTCCTCTGCAGGAGAGGAGCAGAAAACGCAGAGAAAATAAACAATTTGCTGCAAAGAATTAGTGCAAGAGTCTGAGTCACATCTAGCGATGCAGGCAGATAACCTGGGGCTCACTGAATACACTGAGAACAATGAACACTGAGATCAACAGCATGTCATGCGTGTACAGACTGGCCTCAGGTAGCATGACTAAAGCAGAGCCACTGGTGTGCTCGAAAAAGATGCACAGAAAACACACTTTGGAGTTTATTTTATTGCTGTTAATGGCCTGCCTTCCGCGTGTCTCATTTCCTTTTATTGGAGCTGTCAGAGAGGCATTACATTATCTCACATGCGTGCAAAACCGGCGTTTCAGTCGAGCTCATACAGAGTTTTAAATGCCACAGTTGAAGAAAACAAGACAGTGGGAACTGCAGGGAGAGGAGGCGGCAGCAGAGTCCAGAGCACACACCTACGGGCAAGATTTCCAAAGGCTTCACAAAGCAGCCAAGCCACAGTCTCTAACCAGAGACAGGCGAGCAAGGAAAGCAAAGGTACTTTTCTAATGAGCCAGATGATTCACTGAAGAAGGGCAAGGAGTCCTGTTGCAACAGAAGGCTGATGAATAATTAATAGCTTGTCCTAGGTGCGAGGATGAGTCTTTTACCCGGGTGCAGAGCCATTTGCCAAAACAGCTTGACAAACAGGCCCATGGGGCAGCAGCACTCGCAAGGCTGCTCTGAAGGTTTGGAAAGAAGATGACACTCATATGTGCACAGGAGTTTCTCTGTGCTGCCCAGTTCTCCTCAGTTACTCTTACCACAGCGTGGTTTTCACCCTCATCAGCACCCTGTGACAAAAGGGAAACTTCAAAGATAAAGAAACAGATCTAACTGGGGGGGGATGTATTACTTTCTCTTTTCTTGTCAGCATGGCACTTGCAGCAATCACAGCAGGGTACCAGGACTGCCTTGCAGAAAGTACCACCCCTGCACATGCGGCTCAAAGCACCAAACTCCCCAGCCACCTTTTCATCTGGTTTCCAAGATGTGCAAAACAGTAGTGGCAACATGAACTACTAATGGTCAAAGACAGAATATTCTTCTCACCCACAGAGGACAGCCTCTTACAGCTGACCTGCCTTCACACAGCTGGCATTTGCACAGCAGCAAATCACAATATCCTAGGGTTACAAACAATCTCCTCTGCATTTTTTCCCCCAACCAGATTTCTTTTTAGCAAGTTGCTTGTATCCACACGTGTCATGCACAGCAGGTATAAATCAGCACAGGCCAGGTTGCTGCCAGAGGAGAGGCTAATACGGTAGTACATGCATATACTGTGGTGAAGTCTGACCCTTATTCAAATGCTGCACATCTTCACATCCTCTGAAGCTGAGGGGAAGTATTTGGCTGATCTGTACAGCTCATAATTGTGCTACAAAAGCAGTTATCGGTGTAAGATTTAAATAACAAAGCAGTAATTGTAGTTGAGTTTCACAGATTTGTAGGGCTACTTTTCAAAATCATTTTAACAATAATAAACATGGCTCAACACCTCTACGCTATGCACATGCACACGGCCAACCCAGTACCCAAACAGACACATTCCCAGTGTACCTGCACACCGATCTTCATGCACTGGTCACAAACCCACCCAGGCCTGCTCATAGACAACAACTTGCTGCACACACAGAGAGAAAACCATCTGGCATATACGATAAATGACACACCTCACTGCCTACTGATGGCTACAGGCCACAGAGCAGTTTATTTAAAGTGTTACAAGAAAACATTCCCTAAATAAAACCTAGGAACATGTCTATTCTCCCTGAGAAGCAAAGAGCCTGTCTCAAACAAGACTCCATTGCCAGGGCCATTCTGCCACTTGGGCAAAGAGGGATGCTCCCCCCTTGTAACATGAAGATAAAAAGAAATCCTCTTTGCAAGGCAGCATACAGGCTGCTCAATGGCAGAACAGCTCCTCCCCACGATGGGGCCACAGAGGTGAGGGAGCTGAAACTCCTCTAATAACTGAACATGGAAGCAGATCCCTACAGACTCCCAGACAGCGAAAGATGACTTTGCTGACCAGCAATGCAGCACATAGCTCAGTGCCTACAGGGTACTAATTGAAGTATATTCCTGATGAGCAACGCCAGGCTGGTGAGAACTGCCTGTTGACAAAGCTCGCTCAGAGTGTAGCACAATAACAACAACTATAATTATATTCTCGTGGGGCTGCAGGGGGTTGAAGGATGAAAAGTTCACAGTGAAAGATTTCCTTTCCCTTGAAAGGAAGAGATTGAGAGACACAGCCAGCAGCGCTGTTTGTGGCCCTGTTTCTGACCAGCACAGGCCTTTGCAACCCCCCAGAGCAGCCCCCCACACTCTGAACAACCTCCCTCCACCACCAGCAGAAAGAAAAGTGTTTCACTAACCTCGAATCTAGGGGTGACAGAAGAGGGCACAGGGGACATGCAGACACAACACACAGCCTTGCTGCTGCTTCTCCTGAACGGGACAAACTCTTCCCTGCCTGCATGAGCCACTGCTGCACTGCTGCACTCCAGACACACATGTGTTGCTGTGCATTTTACTCTTGTATGCTGCTGAAAGAAAGACAAGACTCTAACTTTAGTTTGACTATACTAAATGAGGAAACTGCTCAAGGGGACACCAGGATTGCTTCTTTTGTTCATCTCTGCAATAATTCTCTACAGCTTTTTGGCCACCTGGACAGCTTACTGAAACTCTTCAGCCTCTATCTCCTTGCATGCAAGTCCTGGAAGGAAGAGATTTTGGAAACAGCCAAATGTGAGATGCAAACAGGCTGGGTCTGAGAGCTCATCAGCTCTTTAAATACTGCTCTGGAACTCCTGCAGTTTCCTACTCCTGCTGAAAAAAACCCCAACATTGCAGAACACATTTATTCAGCCAGACTCACAGTGCCATGGCCAGGCAGCCATCAGTTTAGCTGTTGCTTGTGAAACATGGTGAGGGTTGTTGTGCAAGGAGACAAGGAAGTGAATGTGTCCCATGCTACTGCTTGCAGCAATACCTCTTTGCCTTGTGTAGGCAAGGCTTCAAAAGGTCAACACCCCAGAGCAGATTTGATCTCATTTACAGCTTTCTTTCAGTTTTTTCATTGGGAAGGGTCCTCCCAGTTCACCAGCAGGCATAGGGGAACAGAGGGTACTGGCTCCACTCTGCCATGGTCCCATGGGCATGTCCCGGAGGCCCCTGTGTATTGTACTCTGTGGAGAAGGCTGAGTAGCTCATAGCCCTGTACTGGCTGTGGGAAGGCACCATCCACTGGCCAAGGCCTTGCTCAGTGCCGTAGGGACTGTACATGGGTGCTCGGGCCCCGGGTTTTCCAACAGAGTCTAGAGCCATGTTCACCACTCCTGTGTAGTCCTGGGGAGGAGGCAGAGGCGGGGGGAGAGGAGGCAGGTTGGTGAAGCCCTCTGGGAGCTGTTTGGAGTCGTGCTCAGGCACCGTGGAGAGATCCAAGGCATGGCACCTTGCCCGGAAGTCGTTCAAGGTCGTGGCATCACGGGTGGGAAGCTGCTGGTTGTCCCCAGCTTCATGGAACCTGAGCCCCAGGGGCAGAGAGAAGACTGAGTCAAACCTACTGAAATCTACTGGAAACCACTGAAAACCCACACAGATCCCCTGAGAAAAGGCAGGGCAAGATTTGAGCATGCCTTCTTCCCCTTGCTTACTGCTTCACCTTACTGGTAAGTGTGGATTTTAGTCCAAGCCTCGATGTCACTTACACAGAAAATCTTCACGCCAGAGGAGGTAAGCCCAGAGTAGGTGAGTTCTGGCTCAGCTCTAGTCTGGGCTCACTATAACTCATGCCTGAATTTGCAATGATAAGGAGGAGGGGAAAATCACTGGAGTCCTGCCACTCCTCCAACACACTTCCTCCAAAGGACAGGCAAGCTCTGCAGTACAGAGCTGGCTGGGAGAGCATTTCAGGACAAGGAAATAAAATGCATTACAAAGACATGAGTACACCCAGAATCAGTGGGCTTGGAGTAACACAGGCTTTGTTGTGGAGCTATCTCCATGCTAATTTAGCACCTATCACCCAGGTACGCTGCCCAACAGAAAGACATCCTTCCCTACTCCCACTGGCTGTTTTTCTTAGGGAATACTCAGTAGAAAATGAGGAATCCCATCAGTTGAAGTGAGGCTTTGGACATGAGCACCAGGAGGTGGGACTCACCGATATGTCTGGTAGGATGGCGTAGGCACTTGCTGCTCTCTGGCCAGACTCTCCCTCTGGTCAGGGGGCACTGGCGATGCTGCAGGAAAGGCATGGCTGCCATTCTGCTCTGAGACCCAGAAGGGGTATCCACTGCTGACCACCACCGGGTTACTCTCTTCCTTCACATCCACATTCTCATCTTTCTCAAAATCTGACTCACAGCGGGGAAAAGAAAGAATGGAAGAAAAAATGAGAAGGGGGAAGAGAAAGCCAGAGCTCACAATGGTCTGTTGGCAGCTGCACTGATCGCAGGATGGTGGAAGAAAATGCACTAATGCCTCTTTTGCAGTCATACTGTCTCAAGTGACTGTATTAGCACTTTCCAGCTTCCTTCTTCCTTTACACTGTATTCAGTCCTGCTCTGTCCTCTCTCCTTGGTTATGCTACTGCAAGCAGCACTGTGACCTAGAGCAAGGAACGATCAAGCCTAAAATCAAACTAACAAACAGTAAAGTTCGGTTTTGTTGGTTTTTTGGTTTTGTTTTGATTGGTTTTGGTTTTTGGTTTGGTTTTGTTTTTTAACAGTATCAGTTCCCACATCTACCTCCCAACCCAGCTGCACAAACAGCACTGCTGGCACACTGAGGAGAACCAAGGAAGCAAAGGGTGATACTGCAATCTCATGTCACTATTGAAATGCTATGAAAGCACAGCCTACTATCGTACATGGTCACAAAGCACAGCCAGGCTGGGAGGCTGGCAAGAGAGCTGATGAGTGGTCAGTAATGACAAGTGACTTGTGAGGAGTCTCCTGTGGATTAGCCCCAGAACGAGAGTCAGAGGCTCAAAGCCATACACAGCACTCTTTAGGGACTCCACACAGGCCACTCTCCCCACAGAGGGGGCTATGTTGCTGTTTCTTTTCCTTCCTGCAGCCCAGGCACTGCTGGAAATCATTCTCTGGGTTTGTTGTGATCAATATTACCACGTTCCTCAGCACCAGACTCCTTTTCCTCAGGTAGCTTCCTCTTCTGGCCCTTGGCTGGACTAGGCTTCTGGCATTTGGCTCGTCCTTCCCTGGAAGGAAACAAGACATGGGGGTAGCTTGCATATAAGCTGTTTGCCTAGACAAATAAGCAAGGGATGCTGGACAAGCCCTGGAAGACAAAAACGGGATGAACCTCTCTGACACTGTGCGTTACACCTCTCCTAGCAAAGCAGACTGACAGGCCCATGGGGAATACACTTATCACAGTGGAATTACAGGGCTAGCCATGCTGCCTGCCATCTGTGTATGACAGCCCTCACCCTGCAGGGTTCTGAGGACACAGTGGTAAAGGAGCTCCCTGCTTCATGTTTGTACAAAAGGCACAATCAATGTGGAAACTCAGCACCAGTGGTTTTGGCACTGCTCGGAGGTATAGCCTGATGCTGGATATACATGCTATGCACATAGGTAAAGTATAGTAGGGTGAGCCTTCTGCTTGAAAGCAGCTTTTTCCTAACTGTAAAATGAGTCTAAGCTTAGTCAGAAATGGTCCTATTAGAGGAGGAAAAAACCCCATGACATTTTCAAAATGTAAGTAAAAAAGACTCAGTTTTGGCCTTTTTCATCAGGAAATGAGATATTTTTTCAGGCATAAAGTAATACAAAACAGAATCTAAGATATTTTCGTAACATCTTCTGCTTGGAAAAAACCATTTTTTTCCTTCTCTATTGCCAATCTATGGTTGCATTTAAGCTTTTTTTTCTCATCTCATCCACTGGCTGCCCTCTGACCAAACAGAAGATCTCACTGGTACTGGTATCCATTTTCCCTCTTGCAGACAAATCTCCTGTTGGAAGAGACACTTTTCCACACACAGGGAAAGGAGATGAGGGACCTCCAAATGTCAGAACCAAGCTGATCTTAAACACACTTAGGGATCTGCTGTGGACTCCTGTTATCACTGCTATTCACATGTCAGACTCCAGCCTAGCTCCAACTTGCAAGGGAATGCGGGTCTTATATTTGTCACAGCTCCCACGTTTCTGTAGGAAATCCTGTATCTTCTCCCACACCCTAAGTGTCCTGGGAGGAGGCTGCACAGGAGGACATCATTCCCAGATACAGGCAAGTACAGTGTGCACAACCCAGCAGGCTCTCCAGAGATAGGTGGTCTAGTTTGCTCAATGGTCTTGGGTAAAATTCACAAGCAAAGTCCAGTCATAAAGATGAAAAAACAGTTTACCTTCTAGTGTTCTTCCCATGCTCACGGAAACCTTTAGCAAATGGGTTGTTGTCAATCTTGAGCTTTGTAATCTTAAAATAAAAGGAACAACATTCAGTTTCATGGTGACTGGTTGGGTTATTACTGTTTCAAGACCTTCACATCATTATCTATCACAAGAGCTTGTTTGAGGGCCCTTGCCACAGTACCTGAGCTCTCCCAGCATCTCCCATTATTCATTAGGAACTGACATACAGAGAGGAATTACTTTTTGCCAGGGCCAGCAGGAATTTGAGTGGGATTCACCTGACTAAAGAAATGTATAGGGTCCGTATCTGTATCTGGACTTTTGCCCATACTTTTTATTTCATTTAGGGTTCTGTTAATCACTCACAGCACATTTAATACTTAATTAAGGTGCATGATTCATCTCATCACAGAAGAGATGTTCTCCACAGGAGCCATAATGTGCCTGTTTCTTCCCACTGTCCATCATAGCCACCCAGGGTGAGCAGCTTGGAAAGAGACACCTTCCTCTACAAGATTTCTAAGGATAGTATTTAGCAACTTGTCCAAAAGCAGTACTTGGACGCTGTACCTGCTCATTCTGGTAGGCAGTAACAGAAGTGAAGACAGTCTCAGGGAAGCTGAAGACCTGGAAGATGCTCCAGCGGACACTGAAGAGGTCATCTGCCTGCACAATGTGGAAGCGAGGCTTGTAACGGTGCATGGAGTGCAGGATGATCTGGAAACATAGAAGAAAGTTTCCATGTGCAATCACTGCCAACACACTGTGCAAAGTCTTCTGTGGGGGCTCCCAAGACATTCATTTCAAACCAGGGATGCCTGTCTGTGACTGGTGTCTCCACCATGCCTTTACAGCACAGTAACAGTACAAACTAAAGCCTTCCCTAACAGGTAGTTAAGAGGGCACAAGGGCACTTGAATATATTTAAATTTCCACATGATCTAATTTCTCACAAATCTCACTTATGCCCTGTCACATCCATCTGTAATGAATTCTACAACAGCGCAACACAAAGGCCAGCTACAACCTACGTGCCCATGTTGATCCAGAGTGTTGTTGGTGAGCTTCAGTTTTTGGAAGGAGACAGGTTCTTTCATCCAGTGACTGCCAGGAGCTGGGGAATCTGGGTGGACGTAGGTGCGACAAGGGAGCTGGGGCTCTGCTTTTCCAGCAACTTCCCACTGATCTTTATTCCACTGTGAAGGGAAAGACAGAAATCTAGAGCTTAAAACAAACAACTACTTTCATTACAGGAAACCCCCAGCAACTTTGCTTCACTGTCAATTTAGTGGCCTCCTCTGAAGCACAAGTAGCAGATTCTCTCTTAAGAGCTATGATCCTGCTTACAAAAGAGCCCCATTTTAGGCCTCATTCTTCCTCCCTTTCTCCCAGCAGCTGCCAGAGAAGTCTGACATTAATCATGATTAAAATTGTACCACTTACAGTGAAAATCAGTTACCTTTCCAGCTGCTCCCCAAGCAAAACTGACAAATAACTCAAGGGAGGGATAAGATCCACCAATTACTTCTGCACTTTGTCCAAAGACAATTTATTTATCAGCCTGTCCAGTGAAGCATAAAGATTAATCTACTTCAAACAAAGATGGAAGGACAGCATAAACTCTATTATTTAAAGTACTCACCTTGTACCTGAAGTTGTCCATTGGCACAAAATCTACCAGCATGAGGTACTTGGCATAAGGGATTAAGCCAGAGACTTTGATTTTGCATTGTGGAAACATTCGTCTGAAGGAGAAATGAAATGGACAGCATAAGGTAAGGATTTCTCTATAAAGTTGCTACTGTCTCATGATCAAGAAGTATGTCATGTTTACTTACTACTGTGCAAAGTTCTGGTAGCCATAATTCTACAGGCCACCTACTGAACATTTTTCTATCGACTCCTATAGGTTTAGGTAGAACAGGCACTAACAGGGCAGCAGTCACTGAAGGCCTGACACTGGTGCTGCTTTTGTTCTTCTGATTCCTATAGCACAACAGTGGGAAACTGACAAGAAAATATTTGGAATTTGCACCTAGTTCCGAGTCTTCTGCAGCTATCACAGACCTGGAGGAGAGATTAGAGCATTTTCTAGTGTGGGTAGAAAACGTGCTCTCATAAAAGAGCACATCTAGCTTTCTGTTCCAGTACTCCCTGCCACCACTTTCATCTTCTGACTCTGCAAAAAAGCTTTGACACCTACCTTCCTATCCAAAGGGATTATTTTAGCTCACAGCAGCTTTGACATACTACATTACAATCTCATAATTTCACATTCTTTCACTGCAAGCTCCACAATGCATGACTCATTTGAATTTCAGAAGAGTCTAAATGTACAGATCATTACTATTCTACACCATGGTCTTGTCTGCAAATGCAGCCTCAACCCCAGGTATTTACTGCCCAACTCCTGCTGTCTGTGACTGAGGCAAAAGAAGCCCAGGGCACTTTCCTGAGCAACCTCCTACGGACAGGAAGAACATCAGTGTTAAGTGGAAAGATAAGAGTACAGAGGTTTTCTCAGCACATCAGCCACACAGTGACCTTTTGCACTTCACAGTTTGGACTTCTATGACATCCTGAAAGCACAATTCCTCTGTAAGGGGCAGGGAGATGTGCACAGTTAGCTACAAAACTAGTAGAAGGGCCACCATTTAAAACATGAGATTTTGACAACAGCCTGGAGAGCTGTGGTATGGACAGTTGTCCTGCTCCCCTCACCTGCCCGATTTGGTGATGATCATCTCAGTTCCTATCTGATGAAACTTCATCCAGAGATCCATGTCCTCAAGGGTGACCACAATGGAGCTCTGTGGGTAGTGCTCCAGGCTGGGGGAAGGAAGGGCCTCACATGGCACTTTCATGTCTACCAAGAGAGAGAAAACAGTAACTTCAGATGGGCAGCAGGACAGATGACACAGAACAGCTTCTGCTCAGGGGCAGGGCCCTGAGACACAACACCCACATCAGCCCTTCCAGTATCCTCCAGTGCCAGCTCCCTGAATTTCACACACTGTTGTAAGGTGGGGTCTGTGCATCTGTCCATCACTCCTCCTGTCTGGCCACAGTACATCTCAGCCCCAAACTACTGTGCAATGCACCACACTGGTTCAGCTCAGGGAGCTGAATGCCGTGATTTTACCCATGAAGGTCCCAGGTGCTGCAGAGAAGTAGAGAGTCTGTGCCACAACAAATCTCTTACAGAAAAGCCATTATGTTTTATCAAAGCCTTTTTGTTACTTAGCAGGATCAGAAGGCAAAAAGGCTTCTCCAGCAGGTTTGGGTTTAGCTGATAACTTATTTTGTAAAGATCTATGTGTTGCACAAACTCAATCTGACTTACTTTGTTCCAAAACTCACACTGGCAGGCAGCCATAACTCACTTTCATTCCTGATCAGGGCTACACAAAACACTTTACCAAGAGAACAGAATGAATGATGAAAGGATTGAGAAGATTTTAAGTGTACCAGTGGGTAACGGGAGAAAATGACAGGTAGGTGGTAGCAGAGGTGAAAAATCTCTCCAGAGGACAAAGAAGGGAGAGACAGGAGACCCAAATCTAAACGAAAGCAAGAAGAGAGGGAGGTGACAGAGCCAGATCATGGAACATTCTGAAAAGAGGACGGCTGGTCAGAGCTGCACTTGGAGATGGAGACCACTGAGGAGCCTGTGACAGTGGTGGAAGACACCTCTTCAGTAACACACCATGGCACTTCAGAGGTGCTGCCTGCAATATGCCTGCACTTTCTATTACAGGCAGAGGACTAGCTATGGTCCTGGGAAAGAGGAAGGGAAACTGTTCTGGTGGAACATTTTGGTGTTGGTGGCACCTACCTCCTCTGTAAAGTTGTTTGGATCTAAAACCTCCTATAGGCACTCTTAACTTTATTGTAACACACACAAGATTGCTGCTGCCACAGTTTAATTTTAGGTGAAAACATGACCTGGTATAGCTACTGATGGCCTCATTTCATACCCGATAGTGCTTCACAAACACTGCCCTGCAGTCCCAGCCAGGTGTTGATAAGCCTGCTGGACACAAGGACACTCAGAGCAGCAGTGTTGCGCTCACTGCAGTGCCAGCAGGCCACTTCTGCTGGGTGAGGTGTAAAAAGCCATGCACCGCTATTTGTGTAAAAGATACTTTTCTGCCTCTCAGCCTGATGAGATCTTATTCAGAACATTGAGAAATAAGGGAATTTTCACCTCGTTACAGCTTTTCTGAGTAACATCTTCAAAAGAACAAGCATGAAAAGTAGACAACTATTTCCAGGGAAATCAGCTTTTGTTCAGGAAGCAGTATCTTTCCACAGAAACAACCCAGTGTGAGTCTAAGGTGCTCTTTCAGAAGTAAAAAAAGTATTTAAGAAGTAAAAAAAAAAAAACCCAAACCATTTCAACGTAATTTTGTCAGTTTGTAAAGGTCTTTAGGCATTCAAAAAAATATATCCTCTACCCTTTTTCTGCTTTGATCCAACATTAATGAACTGGCTGAGAAGTGACACCTAGTTTGCTCGCTAAGATTAGCTTGTTAACATCTTCTTACTAAAGCTTCCCCCATATCCTCTTGCAAAGACATGAAAGCTGCCATGAGACGATGCATTCGGTAGCTCAATGCAGCACATGTATCAAAAGGAGTTACAACAAAATTGGGCTGATTTCCCACAGGAGTCATCCAGTCACAGACACATGCAAACAGATTTTGCTTAGCTAGACAGATGCTCGCTCCTTCCCCAAATGAATTTCAGCATTAAGTTTTTGTAAGCAAATTCCAATGCTATTAAAGGAGCCCTTATTGAGAGGAGACTTCCAATGAAATCAAGAGGAACTGAAGTGAAAGGAGCTCAATACTGAATTAAAAATCAAAAGGCAGATATTATAATCTGTTTTTTACCAGAATGAATCCACAATTCACCTGTATGAGTGAAATACTACAGCAGACAGGGAAAAAGAGCTGCGCATACAATAAACACTGCAAGAAAGATTCTAAAATGCCATTAATGCCTTTTGCCCCGCAGGTTTTGTGTGCAGTCTGAGGCTGAAAAACAGGACATTAACGGTTTGCATGGGATCTGGACCCCAGCAGTGCTGTGAGCTTGCTAATGGATCCACACAGCTGGCTACACACTCATGTGCAATTGGCTTCAGTGGGATTCTGCAGAGACAGATCCATTGTAGGATCCACTTTGGATTTTCTTTGCACAGCCAGAGACTGGCTTGCAAGGCACTTCAAATTCACTCCTACTTTGTGCCTATGTAACTAATGGCAAGACTCACACACACAACTCCCCCACAATGATGCCTGTATGCTGGAATTACAGCAAAAAAGGTTTGTGGCAGGGTGTCCAAGCACTGAACCGAACTCATTAAAGCTGTACTTTTATTGTTCCCTCTTCTCTGTAACTTCGTTTTTATTTTAAGTACTATTTGAAAGAGATTTAAATATTTTGCAAGAACTTCAGTTCTATTTTAAAAGTATTATTATTGCAATTGTGGTGCCACTGCATATGGCACACTTACTTTAAACACATTCCTTATGCCAAGATGAGGTTGAAAAAGAAGACTGCTGCTGTAATAAAGGCACAGAAAATTAAGTGATCTTTAATTTATTCCATGCTTAATTTTAAAGTCCTTATGCAAATATGAGCAGCTCGTCCTTCAGTTTCTGCATCTAGGCTGTGCATGTCTCTTTCCTATCTTGGAGGTGGAGAGAACAAGAAATGAGAGACAATTTGGTAATGCTTGCAGGAGGAATAAGATCTTTGGACAGGAGATGCTGGAGTATAATCCTCTCACCTAAAGCAGCCCCTCAATTAATTGTCATTAACCGGGACAATGTTATGTCAGAAAACGTGTTGCAGCCTACCAAAAACTTACAGGATAGGGTTTGCAATAGTGGGAAAACTCCAACAAGTCAAAAGGCATGCTGCTTACCTTCACTAAAACCAGTTATTATTACATTTGTTGCTGTTATCTTCTGAGTGAGGAAGTCACTGACAGCTATGCAGTGTCCACAGGGAAGAAACGCACATCGACATATAAAGCTACCTGATAAATTAATCTTGCCAACAACCAAAAAAACCCCCATGTTCTCTCATCTTATAAATAGAAACACGCTGACCCTCTGGAGGGAACCTCATTTCTCAGAAAGCATTTTGGCAGTAACCAAAATACGGTGTTTCTACAATTACAATCGTTTCACCTCTCAAATGCACCCAGTCATCACCTTGAATATTTCTGCCTTATAGGGTCATACACCAGAAACAACTCAGTAAGAAAATGAGGCAACTTCTGCAATAGTTGCAATCTTTAACATGGTAAATACCATAATACAGTTTATATTCTTCATTCGTGCTTATTTGCTTTTCAACTCAAAATTCTTTTGAAATGGCAGAAATCATTAGGAATCAGATCAACACAGTGTGGACTGCTTTATAAAAACCCAAAACAACAGTGAAGATGGCAATTATCTGATCTGTTTTGCTGAGACTGAAACAACACCTTGCAGAGGTATAGAAATGAAGTCAAGAATACCCAGCCAACACTAACGTGCACATATGATCTAGGTAAACAGTTGTTTCCCAATGCCTATCTGTCACTGTGCCCAGTCTGATCATGCCACACACAGAAGAGGTTAACAGCACGTTATGAAATGGACTGGTGAATTAAAACATAAAGAAAACTCTAAGGAAATCAGAAAAATCCTGTGTTTTGGCATGAATCTGGCAGAGGTGGGTATGCCTGCTTTCAAAGGGCAGAGAAAAAACAAAGGAAAAAGCAAACAGTTTGTATCAGAACCATTATTCGCAATATAACAAGTATTTCCAAACCTTCTGTGGCCTTCAACTTGAAGGAATTCAAAGTACTTTGCAGACAACATACAGATAACATCTCTAACCTTCAGCGAACAATCACTGTGACACAGACAAGGGAGTTTTGGGCACAACTGTGAGTAAACCTTTGCTACCTTCTGAAAGGTCTTTCTAAGCTCACAAATAACACTCAATCCCACAACTTCTCATCCATTCCTACCAAAACCACCCATTTTATAAATCCTCTCCAGCCACACACGCACTACTATAAATGCTGGTAATGCTTCAGGAGCACTTGCTCTCTTTCTAAAACAATTGTGCACACTTGTCATAAGTCTAGGATCTTACCACATAATAAGAAAAAGGAGGGAGTCCTTTACTTACCTGGTAAAGCTTGCATTTTGCCATGTACTGTGGAGTCTAGGAGCTTGCACGGCCAAGAGAGCCACCAAAGTTCTTACAAGGGGAGCCAAAATAGTCCAGTTCAAAAGCAGGTCTGATTTCCTGAAGCAAGCAAAAGCCCTTCCTTCTGAGATCCAGTGTCAAGAGTGACCAGGATGAGGATGGGACTCCAAGCACAGCTAGCCAAGGTGAGTTCCTGTTTTATGGAGGGTAATGAGCAGGGAGGAGCTTCTTGCCAGGGCTGTCCCCTTGCGATCCTTTGATGTCCAAAGGGACAAAGAGAGGAAGGATCTGCAGCAATGGCTGGGGCTAAGGGAAGAAAATCAAAGAGAATTAACATGGCTTTGACATACAGGAAACCCTACAGGGGAAATGCACTTTGATTTACTGCTAACGCACTTTAAAACAAATAGAGACAAGACCAAAACCATCAGTTGAAGACTTATCTACAAAATGAAAAAAAAAAAATCCCTTAAGCAGCAAGCAGGAAAAATTTTCCTTCAGGCTATTGCATGGTTGACATAAATTTCATCACCAAAGCACAGAATAACTCTTGATTTCTGGTATCAGAATCAGGACTGTATTGAGCTTGTTCCTTCCCAAGTGGCTGACTAAGTCCATGGTAAAGTTTGCTCTCACAACTGGGATGCTGCAGCAACACATTCATTCACCAACAGATACCTTCTCTAACACAAGCACGTTTGATGATACAACATTACCTACCTACCCAATCTCTGCATTCACAGCCCCTGACTGCACAGTTAATTTTCCTACTGCACTGTTTTTCTACAGCAGGGCACTGCACCACATCTGCTCTGAAGCTCAGGACTGAGGCTGCTCTATAGGCGTTACCTTTTCAGCTGAGCCCTGCTAGGGTATCATTTTACTGGCACCCAACTCCTCCGGATGGCACCTTTCAGGGCTAATGCATGATCCAAAAGTCTCACAGTGGGTCAGGCACTGGTTTTAGACCTTGTTCAAGGCATTGCTCTTACTGAAGGAAGGCTGAGCAGAAACCGAAGGGCTAGAGCATTTTCCCTTAATTAGTTTATTCTGCAAGTGTGACCATTAGCTTTTGTACTTATAACTGCTCACAAGTGCTAAGAGACAGCAATCAAGTCTCCTGCTTCAGGGCACAAAACAGCCACTACACCTGGGTTAAGACCATATTCTATGCATTCACATATAGAAATAGCTATACTAACGTTTACAGGTCGATGATGTTCAAAAGCTGGCGGTCAAAAGCAGGATATCAGTCTCAATGGGCCAGTGTTGGATCCTGAACAGCAAGTTCAGGAGCTTGCTGTAAGGCTGCAGCTGATTCCATCAAGTTTTGCTTCCAATAAACATTTTTTTGTCAATGACATGCAAAACATATTCTAAATTTGTTTAGTCTGATCCTATACCCAAGCAACATCCCTTTCGTTCTGTTTTTACTGCCTTTTGGAGCAGGCAATGCCAGGACATGCAAAGAGGACAAAGGAGTTCAGTCAGAAGAGGGACTGGCTCTCCTTCAGTAGTATACTGAATTCCAGGCATCTCAGTATGAGCAGAGAGAGAGAAGTCAGTGCTTAGGGTGGCAAGGAAGAACACATAAAAAAATAGGTTAGAGAGTTTGAGAAGCCCTGAGGAGGATTTTATAGCAGGAGATGGTCCATCGGCTCCTGGCACCTGTAAAGAACCACATCCAGCCTCCCTGACATCCCTTTAAAACTACTGGGTAACAGAGAAGACCACAGGCTCTTCTCTTTCAGCTAACTTATGGTCATCCAGAGCCAGGGAGCCTCAGTACCAGTGAGAACTATCATGTGTTGAAGGAACATCAACTTGTAGCTCAACTGGAGCTAATTTATTACATTGTGGAAATGTAAACAGGAAAGGAAAAGATGAGCTGAACATGGTATAAAGGTCAAATCTCCTCTGCATATACTTGCACTGCTACTACCAAACAAAAACAAAACAGGATGCAGAAATGTTTTTCTGCTCTGCCACAAAGGGAAAGCCAGCATCAAATCTGCCCCCCCGCCATGTCCTGCTTTTCTAATGTTAGTATTTTAATTGTGCAGTGTCAAAAAGACAGTCATGATCAGAATCTGAGAAGAAAAATTTGAACACAAATTGGGTCAGATTCACACTAGCAGCGATGGATCAACATCCCACACAGTTAGAAACTGCACAACAGCAGCAGCACTGAGAATGTTAGACTCTTCGCCTGACAAGAGCATGGAATGTGTATCATGACGTACAACTTCTTCCAGGAAGAGGTATGAGATGGTCTCCTGCTGCCACTTCATTTGCACACTGCCTATCAGCATGTCTAGAGAGCACACATTTGCTACAAGTACTCAAATCCTTTTGGCTTTTCCAAGCTGATTGATGGGGAAGGTGGAGTCATTAATTACCCATGACCATTTAACAACTAGCTTTCTCCCAGCCATTCCAGTTGCACTGGAAAGGTTTTAAAAGCGGGGACAAAAAAAAAGTGAATTTGTTACTACTGCTGGAAAGTGTGGCTAACAGGAGCAATCCCCATGAAATTAATCACTAGCAAAGGGAGAATTTAGCACATTACTCTCTTGTTGGTCTGTCCATGGTGTGCCCTCAGGCAGTTTGCTGGGAAGCCAGAGGTGAATGTGCTGGTGTCTAACAATTCACTGGCAAATTGGAGGCTGGGGGTGTGGAAAGGGAGGGAAGAGATAGTGGATCTGACGTGTGTAAATCGGTGACATACACAGGTCTGCTCCAAGCTCATTTACAGCAGCAGGTAAAAATCCTGCTGTGCCTACCTCTAACAAGTAGGTTCTCCCCCTATGCTGAAAGGGATGAAGTAGGGCAGCGCAAAAGGGAGGGGATGTGTGATGACAAAAGCAGAGGCCAAGAACTTTTGCTTTGCATCTCTTTGAGGATAGAAAGAAACATTCCCCTCTGGGTTTTGTAGTAAGGCAAATGTTTTCTGGCACTTCTCTCACCTTAAGTGAAGCTTTAACCCTTAACACTCAACAGGACCCTAGAGGGAACTGGTCTGCGCACATACCCTCCTAGCCCTGGGTGATGATCTCACCATCTCTGGCTGGTGTTTGGGGCTCTCAGACCCAGAACAGATAACATGTGTCAGCTAGCAGGAGGCTCAGGATCTGAGTCTGCAAGCAGCTGCGCAGGATGCCCCACCACCTCTGTCCAGCAGAAATTCCAGGACAATTCCAGAACATTCTGCCCTGAGAGCAAGCTCAAGTGTGAGGCATGAAGTTATTGCCTGGGAGACTGCTGAAATGCAAGAACAGTCTTTGGAAAGTAACAGTCTTGGATTACTGCTCATGTATACCAACACTTGGTGCAGTAGCCAGCAATCCAGCCCCGGCAGCTTCCCTCTGAGCACAGCGTTGTGAGGAAGCATTTCTGTGTCAGCTTTAATAAAACTATGATTAAGTGAAACACTGTCGTTTGCCTGAGTTTGCACAAGCAAAAGAAAGTAACTGGAGAAGTGCAAACTGCATTGAAGATAACTCCCCTCGAAACATGAGGATAGCCTTATTGCCTTTTAAATGTGACTCATTTAGCAGATTCCCACACAGCACACGTAGGCCACAGTCCCAGAGCATCTTGGCAACCCTTTATGAAGGATACTCTGTCACCTGCAACATGACAAATACTGAAAACGTGGAAAGACAGCATGTCATTAACAGAACAAAACAAAATTGATAGCCCGACACTATAGCTACTTACTTTCATACTTAAAAACATGAAGCAACGTCAAACTCTCCAGATGGCTACAGAATCCACCAACCTGCCCCTTAAATACAGCGTCAGTTTGCTGCAGAGTAAACGGGGCCTGATTACACACACAGGGCCACGGGGAAAAACCTTGTTTTCCAGAGAAGAGGCCTGATGAAACTATTGCTCCTAGAGCTGTGCCAGCCTTGAAGCATGTGACTGCTTGTAAGTGACCAATATCTCACACAGAAGAAAAGGAAATTGAAGTGCAACTCCTCAGACAGCATGGAGCTGACCAAGGGGGTGGAGCAGGCTTGGTCAGGACAAAGCAGCATGGGCACAGTCTGAATTTGAGCAGCTTTATGAGCAGGTCTCTGTGCGTGACTACAGGAACGATAAAAGCCTACAGAGTGTTTTGAGATCCTCTGAAGAAGTAGTAGTATACGTAATGTCCCATTACATGATAGCATAAGGAACAGTTCCTACCCAGCTCCTTACAGCAGCTGTCACAACACAGCATTTTCTTCTGATGGTGAGAAATGGCACCTTTCCCCCTTCTCTTTATGGCTGGATTTGATAGCTTTTATCTGGGAAAAGTTGTCTGGTGTCTTCAGGCATGTTCCATGTGCATTGCCGTGCAGATGCTCCTACCCTGGGAACATGGAGAAGGCAGACCTCAGTAGGGATGAAAACCCCATACTGAGCCCCAAACTGTATCACCCCAAATCTGCCCTGTGCTGTCAAAAAGCAAAAATCGCATTTGGCAAAACAAATCGGTTGGAGAGGGCCTGTTGGTAGCAGCTCAACGCTAATTCACCACAGGACCCCCAGACCCAGGCACAGTGTGCTGCGGAGACCAGCCACATGCCTCTGCCTACTCCAAGGAGGCTGCATTTGGGCAGTGAGGGGTCTGTTCTGGAAGAGAACGTGTGAAAGTGGCTCATGAAAATGAAAAGTTGTACATTACAAGTTTAACACAAGGCTTTTCCTCTTGCAAGTTTGTGGATTGAAGTATCTGGCCACAAAGCTGTGCTCCTGAACTAAAGAGGATGCTCTTCTGTCTCCCCTTTCTCTTATCTGCCCTCCTGCAGCCCTCCTGGAATATGCACCCTTCTCCCAGCAGTCAGTTAGCATTAGGACAAGAAGGGAAATACTTAGCAGCCACTTAACACTGAAGACTGAGTTTGGCCTCAAAGGCTACAGTCCAGAGTCAAATGCAAAATATTTCTGTCTAGAGCTCTTTCAAGTTTTCACAGACTCCTGATGTTAGGTGCACTGTTTTCCTGTCAGCTCATTGTGTTTCCCAGACAGGGCTCAGCACCGTCCCACTCAAATCCACAAAAAATACATACTGAAAGGACTTCACAGCAGCAAGAGCCACACAGCACAGGAAAGGGCCACCAAGCAGCACGGTGTAAGCTCTGCCTTTCCTCTCCTGCATGGGGAAGGCTCTCTTCCTCCCTGCACCTGGGGAGACAGCAACCCTGCAGAACCCACCGTTCTTCATCAGCAGCCATAAAGGACCAGCCTTAGAAAACAGGCAGCAAATAGCTCTGCCTTAACATCCATACAGAAGTACTTCGATATTTATACATATGTGCATACACTCATATGCAAATGTACACGGACTGATATAATCAATCACAGCCACCACTTTTCCCTGTAATCCCTAATCTGCCCAGATTTTTTACCTCCCCATTCTTCTTATATAGGCAAATTGGTCATACTCATTCTTTGTTGCAGTCATGGGCCAGGGCACAAGCTCCAGGCAGGATCACAGACCCATGGCTCCCTCCCCCTACCCAGTGAAATGTTTATGACCTGGCTCTTATGGCTGTAGAGGTGCTGAATGGCCTTTTCCCCCCTCCAAGTCTCAACTCCTGATGGGCAGCTACAGACCAACTTTTAGCCGGTTTGGTCCATAGTTGTGGATTTTATTGCCCAGTTTGTCTCTTCAGCTCACATTTGTAAGCTCCAGAGTAGATTTTTCCCTGGGTAACACTCTGCAGCTCAAAGAACTCTTCTTGTTTTTATTACATCCTTAGTGATTAAAGGGATATTTAAACCTCACAATGCTCCCTGCTGTGAATATAAAAGCCTACCATCATTTTGGATAGATGTGTTTAGAAAAATAAATTAAAAATTAGCCCTACTATAGTGGACAAATGCTTCTAAGTTGTTAAGAACATCAGGCACTTGAATAATTTAAATACATCAGCTGCAACTCCTTAAGGAACCAAGGGACAACACACAGTTTCGAGCTGTCTGAACAGCTATACAGGCAGTTCCATAGGGACTGAGGACAGTAGAGGTATGCAATGACTGCATTATACTTCAAATACTGGATTTCATCTATTCAGGCATAAATGACTTTGATTTCTTCTCCTCTCTCACCTAGTGATCATTCACATAATAGGTACATTCTTAAAAAACACAGCCTTTGCTTTTGTGATGGCAAAACTGTTTTAAATGACTGGTACTTTACAACCTAAGCTATGCCTGCCAACCCAATGTAGATACAAACAACAAGACAATGTAAACTCAACAGAAATATTTCAATTCTGCTAAGGGTGCAGGGGAGTTTGCAGGAGGAAATCCAAGTCACATCTGAGGGCAAGCATTCCTTCTGAGCATGGCTTCGATGGTTATCAGTAATGAAGTCACTGCTTTTGCCACCCCCTAATCCTGCAGTTACTCGTTTAAGCTTCTGCAGGGAGCTACTGCTGGAGTAGGATTCGGTGAGATTTAAGACTGCCTACAATGCAGGCTTGGACTCACCACCAGGGAGCTCACAGCACTCCCCCTTCTCACTGCGATCTTGCTTCACTTCTTAGCGCTGCTCATGTTCTTCCTCTTAATACAACGTGAAAAACTAACCCAGCCAGGTTATCACAGGGCACAAGGAGCCCTCACACTTGTGCATTTACTACAACATGCACCTGTGGCCCATCCTGAGCTCCCACTGATGCTTTTCTCACAATTAAGGCATTTAAAAAGGAGTTTTCCTGCTTAGATTCTCTGTTGTCTACTATCATGTTAACTCACATTTCAGCCATTCCCTCAGACAAAGCATTCTGAAGAAACCCATAGGACCTAACTCATCCGTGTGACTTCGGTACTTCTGCCCAGTTGGGCTGAAATCAGGAGACTGGGTTAAAAAAGTTATTAGTAGAAAAAAACAGGCAGCAAGATAAGATCAAGAAAGTCTTTAGATATATTTCACATACACTTGTTAAGGACTGGTTATGACAGGACAATTCAGCATTTAATTGTCCTGCCTCTTCACAATGTTCCTGACATATGAATTCTGGGTGATCAAGAGCTACCCTGAAGCTATCTCAAAAGAATAAAGGTTGAGAATACTCACTGTACTCTGGGGAATATGCCACTACAATGGTCTGAGGTTTCAAAGGCTTCTACTGGACAAAGCTGTGGCAAAATCCTAGGGAGTTTTATTATGTCTGAAGTAGGAAAAGAAATCAATTACACTAATTGTATATGTATTCTAACTTAAATTAACTTAAACTGTACACACGCTAACTTACTGGTGTTAGAGTCCAAACTTTGCCCATCTCTCTCTCCCTGCTTATGAACATTTTGCATTGAGAGATGTTCCTTTGTTGCATGCAAAGTAAAAAATGGATGAAGTGACAAAAATAGGAGATTAAAAGGGTCACCTTGGACTTGACATAGGCTGTCACAGCCACAAAAATCTCTTTTAGAAATGTAAAGGCAGCCACAGTGCTCCAGGGTAAGGTGTAAGCATCCATGCTGGTCAGCACCACATGGAACCTGGCTTGGTATTTGTGCACCAAGTGCAAAATTATCTGGAGCCAAAGACAACACAAGCAGTCAGGAGGACCAGACAATGGCACCAAAGCTGCTTGCACCCCTGTAGTCACTTACGCCTTTAGAGAAGTTGCTAGTATTTTCAAGTAACTGATCATGGACCAGAGGGAGCCTACCAGATGTAAAGAGCACCTGTGCTCTCCAGGACAGGGTAAAGAAGCTATGACAGCACTTTGAGAGGACTGGTTCAGATTATCAGAAACCAGAGGCAAAAATCTGAAATCTAAACCCATTCATGGTCCCCCATTCTGTCTTTCTGACTTCTTTGTCTCTTATTTCCACTCCAGGATGGAACTACTCCTTCCCCTCCCGTCACATCTTATTGCCAAGGAGTTGTTCAAGGGAGGAATTGCTCACTTCTGTGGTTCCTTGCCACCACCTCTAGGTTTATTAGAATAATTTAATCTTTTCTTTTGAAAACAGTTATGTTCAGCCATATCCACCTGTAAAAACCATGGTAATATTAAAGAGGGCACAATACAGAGATACTTCAGACGGTTTTCTGCAGTAAGTGTGATGCTTTTGTTTTCAACAAGGAAACAGAAGCAGCCAAACGTAACCACAGGATGCATATGGAAAAATAGCATATAGTTAAGAAGGAAAGTGGCAGGGCTTCTTTGTTAGTCTGCTATAAAACAAACTGGCAAAACTACATTCTTATCACCTCATTATCAAAGCTACTGGGGAACTGAAGGGAGGCTGGATGAACTGAACATCAGAAAAGATTAGAAGAGTTGTTAAATAAAGCTTTCTTGACTGATGGCTCTGTGCACAAAGAAGAAATGAACATGTCTGCAGGGTGTAAACATACACATGACAGAGGAATTAATATGCTACAAAAGGATATAATTATCTTCATTAGTAGGGACGAAAATGAGATAGAAGCAATTTGAGGATCCAGGAAAAAACCATACCGGCTGTGCAAGGGCAGACTGTTCACAGAATTAACAGGCAAAGCCGTTACTGTATTAGACTTCTAAATGATTTTTGCACAAACCAGTGGTATTGCAGAGAACAATCTTGCCTTCACATGAGCAACAAAGAAGGCTCTGAGACACCTGCTTATCTCTTATTCCTATGATTCTTCAAATGGATGCTAAATGAATTCAGAGAAGAATGTATTTTCTACTGGCATGCGAACAGACTGCCTCCCAGGGCAATATAACCAGGGCTTACTTACGTACTGTGGATTACAGCACTATACATTCAACACAGATTCAAGAAGAAGGAAATGTCCAGGCTTCTCTTACATGATCATACTGCTTCAGAGCTTTACTGGTGATCTTAATTTTCTCCAAGGAGACTGTTTCTCTTTTCAGTGACTCCTAAGAGCTGGAGAATCCGGACAAAGTGGGGAAAAGCGGATCAGCCTTCGCAACAGTTTCTCACTTGTAGTAGGCATTGTCCAAGATATGATGCTCATCAGCACTGGGGAGGCAGAGTAAAGGTCCAGGCCTGGAGCTATAGCTGCAAGGAGGGAACGTGTCTGCACAGCAGGAGAGAGCAGAACTCAGTGTTGCCGCTTCAGGGTTGATACTAGAACTTACCTAGTGCTCCACTAGAAGCAAAAAAGTGCAACTGCCAACAGAACATGCTGGACATGAACATAGCACACAACTTTCCTCTCTACCCACTCCCTTCATCCTCATTTGTCTCTTGAAACAGTAGCTCTGCCGCTCCTCTGAGATTATTCGCTTAACCTGTACATCAATACATTTCAAAGCTGTCCAAGTTTAAGTATGCTCCAGAGCTGAAACAATGATCATCCAGAAAGGAGTCAGAGTGGAAATCAAGTGAAATGTGACAAGAAAGACTCTTTCATGCTCAAGTTTGAACCTCAACAACCCTGAGCAGTGGTTAGCCTGCCTTTTGTTCAGAATCTTGATGATGGAGAGCTAGTGTCTAATAACAGGAAATAAACTAGGGCAATCATGCTGGATTTTCCCCACAAGATTATCTGCTAGATGCTTAGATCTCATAGAATATATGCAACTACTTTACTACAGCCTGAAGTGATAAAATTATGAGCATATTAGGTGGCTCAGAAGATGGACCACTTTCTCCTACCTGGCACTGTCACTGGCATCCCCTGCTGTTGGCCAAAGCTGCAGCCGTCACAAGGCCGGTGACTGTTTTGGCACTGGACCTGTGAGCCATCTGCAGAAAGGTTTCCTGAAGAACCCTAGAGCAGAAGTACAGAAGGGCTCCATAACTCCCATTCTTCTGAAGAGCTGTTTCTTACTGGTTCAGGAGATACTCTGTTCTTGCCAAGAGGTTAAAAAAAGTGGGTATGTGGGGGAAAAGTGTCTGTAAAAATGAGGGTAGAAAGAAAGAAGGGGAAAAATGAAAGACACAGTGAAAGGGGGGCGGGGAGGGAAGTAACAGGTTGTGCATGCTTTTGCCATTGGAATCTTCTTGCTGGGCTCAGGGGGCCTGACATCAGCTTTTGTACCCAGCTGAGGATCTACAAAAATAAAATCCTGTATTTCCACACATAATAATTCACAAAAGACCAGCTACTGACTCCCAAGGGAGGTGTGACTGCATCTGAATGTTGCTGAGCCTGGCAGAGCATTCCTCTTCCCCACTCCTAGGCCTAGGCAAGAGTCATGGGAAAGGCGACAAGTTATTGAGCCACTGGGTTTCATTTCCCAAGAAGAGCCTTTGAGTGACAATGAAAATACACTAGAGCCATCAGGCATTGTGTATCAGCTGACAAAAGATTGATCCATGGATGAAAAGCAATTTCTCTTGCATTCTAAAGCACAAAGTTTAGTAGCTGTTCTCTTCCCTGCTTTCAGAGAGCTTCAAACAGCTCGCAAGGGACTGAAAATGACTACAGTGTACACAATTTGTGTCCACTTAGTTTAACTCATGCACTGTATACAGGATTCACCAAGTCATCTTCCATGTCCCAACAATTCCTGTCATAGGCAGCTCCTCCCTCCTTCCATCACAACTTTCTTTTCTACCCCTTGTTACTCAAGAGCAGTGCAGAAACAGAACATTCCCTGTACTGAAAAGTCTTCTTTGAGGGATCCAACCCAGGGCTGTTCTGGGGATGGACAATACCTCCCTCTCTTTTGTTTCAGCCCTAATGTTCATGAAAGTACCAAATTCGGCTCTGCAAACTGCCTTTTTTTCCAGGTCTGGTAGAGGCAGTGGGTATGTCTAATGGATTCTGGAGAGGGATATGTCTGTCTTTGCCTGGTGAGGTCAGCCTTTAGATTGACTTCCCACCTTTTGAAACCTGCATTATGGTCTCTGATTCATAGAAATGCAGCAAACCCATTGACCAGTTGATTAAAGCTGACTGGAGAGAAGCAAAACTCACGTAACAGGGTATTTAGGAAGGGAACTTGTCAGGTTCTGTTGTGGTTAAGCACTTACCGCCTGAGTTTTTCCTTGCCTGAAGACAAATGGTATGGGTATATATACATTTACTTGCAGAAATACAGGTTTTTTCCCATTTGCAACGAGGATCAGGAAACTCATAATACACAAAATCATTACTGTCACCTGCATGTCCTAACTGACCAGCTCTGGCTTCTGTAATGCAGCCATGGTCAGTGGTTTTGTGACACAAGAAATTATAGTTCCTGTGCAACATCCACATCAGTTATTTGTCTCCTGCATTAGGTGAGACAGTGACAATGAGCCTAGAATGGAATTATCACAGTTAAAAAGTTTTCTGACTAGCCTGGCCTCACAATTTGTTTGCCAGCCTTGAAGTTAAAACTGAAACTTTCATCTTACTAGCATTTTACTCAGCAGCATACCAAAGGTATTTAAGCCTCAGCCTATTTCTGTTCTCAGAGATGAAAGTTATGCTAATAGTTGAAGCTAGTATGGGAGGCAATTATTCTCAAGTTAACTCTGTTCAGGCTGAAGAGTCCTGGGTTTCCTGAAGGCAGTTCTGTCCCAGCTTTTCCAAAAGGTCTTCTTCAGAAATGGAATTAGGTCCTCAAGAGAGCTGTCATTTGCCAATAAAAGGCCATCTTAAATAAACCTCAGCGTCCTCGGGCTCTCATTCCATGTTTAGCCAAACAATGCAATAGATTTTCTTTAGCAAATAAAAATTCAGCAAATCAACCTTCTTTTTTCTTTTTTCCTTTTCTCCCAACATCATCCTCCACCAGGCAAAATGGCAGCTCTGCATCAGCAGGAAATCTACATCAGTAAGGAAATATTCTCAAAACAACAGAACAGCAGTATCACAGCAGTAATGTCTTCTGCTTTGGAAATGTGTTACCTTGATGTTTATATAGCCACAGGAGACCATTCAACAATGGCAATGTGTTAATTCCATTGACATTATCGCTCAAATTCAGTCACAGGGGTTGGTGAATTCTCTTTTTACATGGCTCTTTCATCTAAAAGTGAATAAAGCAGGACATAATGGATGGTTAGTAACATATTGTTAAATGGTTACAAGACACAGGAAATTTCAACTGGGGAATAGGAAAAAACTGAAAAATCCAAGCAAGTCCTGATTAGAAAAAAAAGACTTATTTTTGCTTCACTGAATTATCCCAGTTTCTCAGCAATTGGAGCCAAGAATTCTCCAAAAAACTAAGCATATTCTACACTTAATTGAGAAGAGGTGTCAGTCTTCTCCAGAATTCTGCTTAAGGGAATCTCTACATTACTCATCATGACAAAAACTCAGGTAACTTTCTGTACTGCTCTCGTTCAACTCAACTATGGAATCTGTTCTGAGAAGCTATTAATATTCATTCACTCAGAACGAAAAAAATCTATGGTTTTAACTAAAATTGGTCAAAAGGTAAAATTATAAACAATTTCAGATATATAAAAATCTCTTTGCTTCAAATTCAGTGGCCATTTGGGGTGGGGTGGGAGCTTGGACATGCAGCTTCCATTTTATGGGAATAGAAAATGGAAGATAAAGGGTAATTAAAGAACTTACCAGGTAGTGGGAAAGCTCTGATGCACAATTCAGTTCTTTTGACCAATAGATCAATGGTGTTATCAGGAAATAGGTGTGGGAAGTGAATATTTACAAAGCCCAGATACAGAACTCACCAAGAACGAGCCAGCTTCTAGTCCATCAAATTCAGTAACTATCAAGAGCTCTGCTGCTACTATTCTGCAAACCACCAGGATTTCCTTGCTGGAACAGTATCAACCACTCAAGATGGGGAAGAAAAGTTGTTAAAGAAAATGGTGTTGCTAATACCCTGCCCCAGGGTAAAGCGGGTATCACCAAACAGAACTTCATTTTATGATCTCCCTTCCTGGAACTTAGGTAGGTAACACAAGTTGTTCTCTACAGTTCATCTATATCCCCTAGCCATCATCACTTCAGGGAGAGTTAATTGGTGAGTTTTGATTTCCACAGTACTGCTCTCAAATTAACACAGCACAACTTTAAAACTATGGTTTGTTCCTGTTTTTTCTGATTGATTAGTTGTCAAAACCTCACATCACAATGTCATTTTACTTGCACACCCTATCATACCCAAGACTATTCTTCATCGTTACTCAGTTTCCCACAGATTTAATCTGGGCTGAAATTTTTACCAGCGGAGATACTTCAACCTTTCTTTGGCCTTTTGCATTTTTCAGTGGTTAACTGTGAAATTTTGCATTTATGAGTGCTAAGGAAGTTAAATGTATTTATTTTAAAGTATGTGTTTTCAATGGAAATTTTAGTTGTAGAAACACTTTAGGTCACTAGAGAAACTGTATACAGTGTAAGCCTAGGGTGAAATAGAGCTGATAATGCCCTTTGCTATCTTCACTGAAATCAGTAGTAGTGTTTTGTATTTATATTTAAGTACCTTGTTGAACCAGGCATGTATTTTAGATGAAACATCATCCTTCTCCTCTCTCCCTCTTCCCCAGCACACTCTGCACTTGGGAATAACATTTCTCTCTCTTCATATTCTTTAGAGCTACTTGTCTTCATAGTACTAGATAACATGATAGTTGCTACACTGCGCTGTCTTTGAGTCGTCATTACTGAAATGTGACCATACACACAATCCAGGCATTAGAATGGTAATGTAAGTATTTCTGAGTTTCATTGAAATGGCAAGAAGTTCATCTTATTAAGAAAGCAAATGCAAGGAGTGCATATAAGCACATACTATTTACTCTCTACTACCTTTTAATTGAATTATCAATTGTCTAAAAGTGAACTCGTTCATTTATACATTAGCATTTCCAGAGCAGTAATGTGAGTTATGTGCAGTTGTTAAAGGACCTTGTGTCTGCCCCTTAACAGCTGCCAATACACATGTCCAAGGAGCTCAGCTTGGGGAGTGTTCTGCTCCTGCAGATGAACGGCTGCAGAGCTCAGCCCAGGCTCAGCACCTGCCACCCCAGTGGAACAGGGATATCTTTGTGGCCGAGGTGGAGGCAGTGGAGGACATCAAGGAATTAAAATGACTCTGATCCTGCACTGATTTCTCATTTTCCTTCTCACATGGAGAAAACCGGCTTTGGAATGAAGAACTTCCAAAGAAAAGTACAGGCCTGGTAGAACCTCCCATTGTAGGAGAATCTTTGCTCAGTTCCTCTGAAGATTGATTTTAGAGACAATGAAAAGCATCAGGGTGCATGCAAGTGTGTCCCTGTACATTCACTCGGCTTACTCAGCTTCCAAAGACCCATGTCTGTCTTCTCACAATTAAAGTGTGAACTGACAGATCTGCCTAGATGCTAATGCCCATTTCTAACTGCACAAGCAGATTCAAAGGCTTCTTTACGCTAGCAAAGCAAGGGGATCAACGGATCCAGGTTATCAACTGGAAAATCCTGCACTTCTTTTTGCAGCCGTAGTTCACAATGTGTAATCCCAAACTGTTATGTTCAAGAAAGCCAAGCTGAAAATCATCTTGTACCAGTGCTCTTTACTGTGAGACAACATGTCAGACTCCTTGTTTTGCTCCCAGGAAAGCTCATTTACTTATTAAGTATAGGAAGCATTTCCAGCAGTGCTGTCCACTGGGAAAGTCACAGCAGCACTGTTATTTGTTGGAACCTGCACTGATTACTTGAGGGTGTAGTGCTGCAAATTGATGTAAGCTCCATAATTTCCACTATGAATTTCTAAACCTTTTTTTCTAACCCACTCTGACTTAATGGAAATCTAATATGCAGTCTAGACATTCCTAAGTGACAAATTTCCACACTCAAAACTACTGCTTTCTGACATTCATATGAGGATGGTGGTTTTATACAGCAGTTCAATTAACAAGTTAAGGCATTCTTTGAGAACATATCTAATGCCAACTCTTAAGGGGAAAAGAAAATTATCATTGCAATCATATTGAAGAAATTACATTTTACATATACCCATGCATTTAGAAGAGAAAATGCGACTCCTCATACATTTTAGTGTGTAACTTCAGGAAATTAAATCTCTGGTGTGACTTACATTACAAAGAATCAAAGAACACTTCTAAAGTATAAAGCTTTTTTGCTCACACCACATCCTTTTCTAATTATTACTGAACAGTATGTGTTCACTGCTGTATTAGATAATAGTTCATGCAATGCATATTTGCAAATAAAACTCAGTTGCTTATTATTTCTTGTCAACAGCCCTATTTATCTGCCAAATACCTCAGAGAGTAAAAGACTGTGAATAAGTAGGCCAGGTTCTTAAGCTAACTGTAATCATACAGAACAATTAAGCATTAACACAGGAAGCATTAAGTCTAAAATACCTTCGTCTGCTACATGGCCTTTCACTTGTAGATAGAATAACATCACTCTAACTAAAATTATATGAATACCATTCCACTGTGGTTCTCATACGCTTATACCATATATGAACTTTGTTTATATTCCATTTATACTGGAATTCTGTGCTGTTTGCAGTGCCTCTGAAAGAGAAGGGAGAGAAAAAAAACTGCTGAAAAAAATTGAGAGGGAGATACCCATGTCTGATCTGAGGGTAAAACCTGCTTTTTGCCACATATGTTGACTTGCTTTTAGATACGCAGTTTCCTTTAATAAGACAACATACTCAGAAAGACTTTGTAAAGTGTTCCTCCCACTGGGATTATATAATCTAATGCTTTTGTACCGAGCTATGTACACGATCATTTAATTGCGCAGATAAATCACAAATGCAGACAAAGGTGTGATTTTACTTTCCCCCTTCATAGAAACTACTTTTCTACTGGTTTTGTGATTCTGCAGTCAGTTTGTAGCCTCAGCTCCATCTTCCCATCCCATTTCATGTGCCTTTCTGCCAGATGACTCCAGTACTTGATCTTTTCTCCTGGGTACTTTAGATAACAGACTGTATATAAGGTTTTTTATAAGCTGGAAAGCAATACACTTCTTCCATTGTTTTCATATACATTTTTGTCCCTAACTAGAATTTTACTTTAGCAGAACTATCTCAAAACACTTTATAGATCCTTGGGTGACATTTTTGTCACTATTCTTGGGCCCAGTAACACTCGTACAAACGGCATGCCACTGTGATGGACTAGGATTGAATTAATCAGGATTTACACTGACAAAGCTGAAAGCATTATTTGAATCCTTTTACACAAGATTAAGTGCCAAAGATGATCTTTCTCTCTCCCATTATAATTTGATGCATATTGAGAAGATGGAAAACACCCAGGAAGCCTTTTATAGGGGAATAAAAAAAAATATATATTAAAGGAAAAACACCATTATGGTGGCAACAGATTTCATGTGAAAAGCAAGCATATACTGGAGCTGTGCTCCTGGCTAAGTTGTAGGATGGAAACAGTGAGGTTTTGGTTTGTTTTTGCTATGGCCAGGAACATGTCCAGAATCTTGTAAACAGACTATGAGGATTCTCACTCCCTCTGCTTTGAACCAGACTATACATTATGAAAAAGACATATGGTACAGTAGCAGAAGCCCTCAAAAGTAAGTGAGGTCAAAACTAGCAATGTAATTTAGTATTTCAGAAGTTTAAAGACAGGTCCTGGTCATCCATCTTCGGGTTTGGGGCGGGGATTGTTTTTAACCCTTCTTTCCCCCGACTTTTTTATTTTCCCTTTTTCTTCTCTGTCCTAGGGCCCCCTCTAGTGCTACCAGAGCAAACAGTGTAGCTCTCAAACTGACGATGAACTTCAAACACACGGCTATATCGAGATGGGATCACAGCCTTGAGATTGCACTCCAGACAGACCCACCACATGCTGCATTCTTACTCATAGATGTCATTTTATTAGGGATAAACTCATCTACAGGATGGAAGAAGCTTTTGAGATAATCTACAGAAAAGCTCCTTGACATCCATAGCTACTGTGCTGTTTCATGTGAGCATTGCAAGGTTGCAATCTGAGCCTGCATCAGAACCTCCGCAAGGACTGACCCCCACGCGCTTGGCGGAGGTGGCCTGTGGGTAGTGGGGGGGGAATCAAACATGCACGTTCCATGTATAGTCTCTAAGGCTCCAACTCTTTTTAAGGGTCAGCTGTGGCCAAAAGAAATCCACAGGCAGCAAGATACTCACATGACGTGAACAAAGAACTCACAAACCTCAGTGCAGCTAAGACAGCTTTGAAGAGTGTGGAACAGGGGCTCTGGAGCTGGCTAACAAGTGCTTGCTTATGAGGTGTCATCCTCATACACGCATTAGATAAACAGCAGCAGAACAAAAGATGAGTATTCAAGGCGACATGTATCATTAAACATCCGGTGAGATTTACCTGGAGTCTCTAAGCATTAATATGAAAGAGCCATTCAAGTGAAGGGAAGCTGTCCTCCAGATGCCAATAAACCTCACACGCTGGTCTGTCACCCTTCGCAATGCTACCTGTTGCACTGTGCTCTGCAACAGCAGCTCAGAGTCCCACAGGGAGTCCTCACAAAGGTGTAACTTGGGCTTGTACAGCATATGCTAGATACAGTACTCCAAGGTTACTCCTAAAATCCTGACGAATGCTTCAAAGCTTAACATTAGTGGATTCCTAGTCATCACTAGAAGAAAGGGAAAGACAGCAATTAACACTCAACACCTACACTGAAGCTCTTGCCATCATCTTCACCTTCAAGAACAAAGCTTCTTCATCCCAGCTTTGCATGACTAAGTAAGAGATGACAAAATTTATGCCTGCTGCCTTTTCTTCTGAGCATCTCAACTAATTTACCCTGCCACCTTTTTTCCTTAAAAAATATGACAAGCACCTGCAGGAACAGAAATGGTCTCTGCTTGGTAGATAACACTGTGCATATAAGCTACCTACACCATGTTTTTTTTCACCTTACTTGCAATATCAGTACCACCTGGAATATCAGTACCGCCAAAATCAGAGTATTGAATTTAATAACGGTGTGACCCAACCCTCGACGGTAAGACTTAGTCTGTTCTCACCTGGCCCCTCTGTTTCCACTCAGTTTGTTTTGTGTCCTAATCAGCTTTGGCTGCCATCCTTTCCTCACCTTTTCCTGGTCACTTTCTCCCTGACCATACGGTATTTATTTTGGCTGCAAAAGACATTGATGTCATTATTCATGAGGAAACCCAATTCTAATTAAACAAACAAACCAACCAACCCCTCAAACCCCCCCCCAAACCAAACCAAAAAAACCCCAAACCAAACCACCAAGAGACAACAACTGACAAACTCCAGCACAAAATAAAACTGAGGAAGATTAGTTTCTTCCTTGATTTGACGTCTTGGTTGTGAAATGAAACCAACAGCATTTTGCAGACAGTGGGCAGAAGCCACTAATGACAGCTGAGCCCAACAAAATTTATTCTTAGTCAAACATTAGCGCTTGCCTCAGAGACATAAATTCCTGATGGTCTTAACTATACATAAATTATATAAACCTTGTGCCAGGAAATGCAACTGCATTAAGCACAGCCCACTCCCAGTACTATATACCTTAGCAATGGTGATCAGTGTAAGATAGCTCACCATGTGTAAAATGATGCCCAGTAATGGCACAGAAAGTCTATCAACTATCCACAAATTACTCTCAACATCCAATTCAAAATAATTTCTTCTTCCATTTGCTTTGGAACAAAACCTTTATTGCTCTTTGCCTGAAAGTTCCAAGTTTGGCTTTTCAGCAGCCAAAAAGGATATGCTTTTTAGTCAATTCCAGGAGGAAAAAAAAAAAAGGGGGAAATGGGGTGAAAGTAAAAGCCTCCTTCTCACCCACTTGGGCACAGACCTCAAGACCTTACATTCCTGTCCCTATAGCTTCACAAGAAAAAAACAAAGCAAACTGAACAAATACAAAAGCAATACACTTCAGCAGCTGCCATTTATTTATCTGGCACATGAGCAAGAAACCTGGGAACACTGAGATTTCAAAAGCAATGGTTATCCTGTAAATCCTGAAGACAGACGTTACATTTTGTTTCATGTACTGAAGTTGGACCTTGCCTGTACTTGGATTTCAAGTATTACAACTAGGATTAGACTGAAATCAAACAAATTACTTCGAGTAAAAGCATGGCTAAATACAGTTTTACTATAATGCTTTTCTCTTCCCTTGAAAATTCCACAAAATTATATTGCCAGGCTTCAGAAGATGACAGATTAATGAATACTTCTGTCTGTAAGGATTCAAAGTTCTTGCTCCAAGTATCTTTAGGGATGGTGCCTCAGACAAACATTGTATGTCGACGCATCCAGTGATCTCAGCATCTTCACTCCAGAATACGTCTTCTTGAACTGAAGAACTACATAAACTGTAAAGAGGGATGGTTTCACAGAAGAATATATTATATGAAGAACAGCTCCTTTAGCAATTGTAGAAGATGGCCCACAGCTGAGCAACACACTATTCAGTCATTAGCAGAAGGGCAGAATTTGAAGGAGGTGACGTGTAATTTGGTCTTAATAATTTCTTGAGCTTGAGAAAAAATCCTTGAGCTACCCAAGAGCATAATGGGAATAAAAGACTATAGACTAAAAAAAGAAAAAAAGTAAAGAGTTTTGAATACAGGATAAAATAAGTTGCACAGTTTGAAGATTAAAATGACTTTAGGACATATCAACAAAGTTTAGCTTTCTTGACTGAAAGGAACAGTTTCACTTACTGTTTTTGTTCCTTAACCAGCAAAAAATTAAATTCTTCTCAAAAAGCAGGACCAGAAGTCAAAAGCAAGCTCAAGATCAGGCATTTTAGCAAGCTCTGGATAAAAAAAACCCCAAAAAAACCAAAACCAGGCAAAATGCTTAATGCCAAGGAATCTGTAAGAACAGTAAAGGAAAACAACCATTTGCAGTGACCAGATTCAATTAAGAAAATCAAATGCTTTGTCTTCATATATCAGACCAAAGAGAAGTACAGACCTGAGAATTTAAATGTGACGTTAAAGTTAGCCATACATTTAAGAATACACATTAGCCAAAAAGCCTATGTAGTCTGTTCTACTTGGGTGAAAAAGCCCTATTAAGAACTACATCCTCTGAGCTGTGCTCCATTTCTCAGTAAGAAGCCAATTCCGTTTTTCCTGGGCTATCTTCTAAAAAAATAAAGATGATGATCGATTATCTACAGCTACCTTAGCCTATTAGCAGTCAATGAATTTAAAGTATGCTAGACACTGCATTCATAATAACTTACACCAAATTAAAGAGCAACACTGAAAACACATTACTATTGAAAATACCCACTTCCTTTTACCATTCAGTTATCGGATCTTTTCCACATCAGTTGCATTCAGCTCACCTATCCTAAGTTACAGAACAGTTGCTAATACACCCAAGATGGACATATGGACACGCTCACTTGCTTATAAATTACATTTTGTTTAGAACAACCAACCCAGACTACGAGAATAAACTTGCAATAAAAGTGTGATGCTGCTTCTTTTGATCCACAGTCCATTTACCATTCTTACAGTGAATGAGAGTGATCACTGTAATAGTGGATTCAATGCTAATTTGTACAGCCAAATACTTTATGTGATCTCATTAACCACATGTTGTCTTTGCCCTTATATTGGTCATTAGCATTCAAAGATACTCAGATAGGTGAAAAAGAACTCAGACCATGTCTCACTGGAGAAGTGAACCCACTGCAGGCAATTTTGGCAGCACTGGCTGATTCAGATTCTGGATCATACAAGACCAAACCCATCTGAAGACCTCTGGCAGTCTTCAGAAAAGGAAGAGGCTTCTAACTCCCCATGCCTCCTTCCTCCACTACTTTCTTATCCAAGAAACAAAAGGAAGGGAGGAATAGTACTTTTTCCAGCACCATGGTACCTTGCCCTCTCAGAGGAACAGAGACAACAGTACATTTCAACTTTATTAGAAAAAAAAAAAGTTTATACAAAGCTCTGCATTTTACAGAAAACCACCTCCCCCAAACACAGAGAAATCCGACACTGCAAGCTGTATGCATTTTCTTTTTTCATATACATACATGTATGTACATACACATATATATATGTGTGTGAGCGCACGCCTGTGTATATATAGTGTGTGACATTTTTTTGCACGGTTTGCAGTCATTATTTTACAAAGTTAACATTCAGTAGAAAAAAAACCAAGGATCTTTGTTACCATTATTTTCTCATATAAATAACTGTGAGCAGTCCCTCTGCAGATAGATAAAAAACACCTTTTCGTGTCATTCTGTAAAAAACAGACACTACTGAAATGGTATTGAAAGCTTTCAAGTTTTTTCAATACCTCCATAAAAATATCTAGCCCCCAATTCAAAATGCTTGTCCAAGGCATTAGAAGAGAAAGGACTGTAAGACAATTACGGAAAGATCAGTTCTTTAAGCCAACACTCAGGTAGATGATTTCTGCTGGACCTCATACATTGGTGTGAAATGAGAACAAACAGGAGGCCGACCTCTCTGTCTGCCTGCAAAAGATGGTTCTTTGCCTATTGTCACAGTCAAATTCCAACAAAGCACCCAGCAGTGCCAAGGATCTGACAGACTCAGCTCCCCCTTCTGGCCTCACAGCAAAGCCATAGACTTTCTTGGTACAATTAAAACATCCACCAGCTCAGCAAATTTTTCCTCTTCCATTCACCTTAAAGAGAGCTGTTGGACTAATCATGGCATGGCTAGACAGACAACAGGCTGCTGAATTACTGGGAGAAAAACTTAACTAGTGGGGAAAATGCAAACAGACAACGGAAGAAAATGCTATAGAAAAGAGCTACTGGAGTGACTTCCAAGGCTCTGATTTGAAGAAGCAGGAACAGCAGAGAGACGTGAATTGCAGCACAAAGCATCCTTGTGTTACTGAAGGCAGAGATGAGAGCATAGTCCAAATGAATTAACTGCCTGGTAAACAATAGTTCTTTCCACCAAGCACCATGATGGGGAGAATGGCGAAGATTTTGAAGGCAATACAAGCAGTAGTGGTGATAAAAAGGTAATGAAAGTGAAGAACACAATGATGCCACTTAAATGGAGAGTAATGCCAACGAAGATGTTTCAACTGCCAGAGATGCTGGCAACAAGAATGGTTATATGGTTGGTGTTGATGATGGCCAGAATTCACTCATATGTCCATGTAGTCATCATCTTCATCAGTATCACTTTCCAGTGAGGACTCCTGGCTTGAGGTCTCTAAGATTTCCAAAGCTGGCTGACAAAGGCTCTCCTTCTTTACATTCGCTGCAGACTGAGCAGACAAAATAGCAGACTGATCCCAAAAAGAGAGAGAGAGAATATATTGCTAAATAGTCAGGATAAACCCGTGATCACAGGGATAAAAGCCTACTGGTTGCTATCCCTTCACATTCAGTAGCTCTCTGACTTCTAATAAAAGATATGGCATCCTACTGTGAAACAGCATAACATTTACCAGTAGGCTTCCCCACAGTCAATATTCTGGTAGCTTCTACTAGCCTAAGAATTGCAATGGTTGCACTAACTCACTCACCCATTTTTGTAGTTCTTTCTAATTCCCTCAGAATAGGGATAAGGACTAGGACAGCTATGATTTCACCCACGGCTAATATTTCACCAGTCCTTAAAAACTGGCTCCTGGTAACAGCTCACATCATCTTCCACTACTTATACTATCCATGGTTATGAACTGGGTCAGGAACTGTTGCTCCTTTCATACAAGTATTTTATTAAGGGTAGAATGAAGTTAAAAACAATCTAAAAAATTACTGTTTCCCTTTTATTACCTTTAACTTTTGCTTGGTCTCTTCTGAAATGCTGCCCTTTGGAGAAAGGAGGGTGGGAGTGGGTGGAGTGACAGTGATCTCAGGTGGAAATTTGGTGACAGATGAAGGTATGAAAAGCTTTGGCATGTTGGGCAGAATGCGAGTTTTTACTCGGGTGCCATCTGTCTTGTTCTGCTGACTTCCCAAAGTCTGTGAACTGGAGCTGAGTTCAGGCTTGGAACTTGAGGCTAAACAGAAAATAGTAAGCAAAAACACGTTAGGAAGCTATCTAGGATTTCACAAAGAAGAGGGAACAGTTTATTGCTAGACATATGGCTGGCTCAAAAGGCCTTACTTCAAGCATTGCATTAATTAAGGCTCAGAAACGGAAGAACAAAGTGCCTCAAAATTCTGTAATGACAACTGGAAACCAGATATAATTAAAAAAAAAAATCTTACTGGACAGCAGAAACTCAATCTGATCAAGCATGACAAGTGGCAGTGTAGCACTGACCCAGCCACATGTAGAAGGCTACTGCAAACATCATTTTCCCACTTCTTGTTTCAGATGCAATTATCTTATCTTTGCATTCTCTAACTGCCTCTCCATTCTGTAATGCAACAAATAAAGCTACTTAGCTTTACTTAATAAGTCTTAATTTCTTCCACCATAGTGTTGCTTCTTTAATTACAGAGATAGCAACTCCACAACAATTTAATAAAAATATATGTTAACACCCATTAAAGTTTCCTCATTACTCTCTTCAAATCCTGCCATAAAATCCTCCTTGAGGTGCTCATGCCATTGTCTCCCATGCTAGTTAGCATCATTTCCACACACTTCTTACATGTCTCAGTTTGTGGTCTTTCCAATGGAAGCTTGCTCAGACAGGGCTCATCTCATGAAGTAAGGAGGGATCCAGCCCTTCTCTAACCACGATCACATTACAAAATAATATATACACAACAATAACCAGCTTTCACATTAAAAGTGAGAATTTGTTAGAAGAGATTTCTCAATTTCTTACTAATAATGCTACTTCATATGAAGTTATGTGAATGAAAACACCAGTCTAGCTCAGATTGATAATACCAGGTATTCATATACATTAAACACAACAAAATAAAATGCCAGCTTCTTGATGCTATTCTGAAAAACCACCAGCAGCTGAACTGTCTACTAAGGGATGTAAAATTGAATTGTGCATTTTCAAGTGTGCACAATAATGTAAGAACTGCCACAACAGATGAGGCATGGCTTTCCATCAAGGTCAGTGACCCATCTCCATGGGCAGCCAATCATTTCAGATTAGAGCACCAAATATGCTGCAGTAGTCAGACACAGGATAATCTCCCTTTCAACAAATAAGGAAAACCAAGACACCCCAAACATAAATATCTAGATTATGCCTGCCTGAAATACCAAGTTTTACACTTTCTCAATTAAAACACCAACTCCTATTTCTCTTGGGAAGCAGGCAGAGGAGGGGTAGAAAGCATTTACTGCAGAAATGCTGGGTTTATGTTTATGCAAACTGAGTAAACATAAGGGGGAAACAAAATCATTTCCTTCAGCTCACTATTCAAATAGCGTCATCTGAAGTGTTGTCATATTGCCCCACAGAAGACTCCAATTAAAAGAGAAATTCTACTTTAAAGGATATACAAACTACAAAGCATGATAGCCTGGTACTGTAAGCTTTTTGATTTGGCTCTGATGCCATGGTATTTAGCATGCGAGTCACGCACCAAAAAGAATAACCACTAACGGACAAGGCACTTTCCCAGGAAGCTGGGACATTGTCAGGAATGCCTCTAAACTCTGGAATACTTGACTGGAAGGCAGGCAAAGAAACTGAGGAATATGAATCACAGCTATCCAATCAACCAATCCCTAGATCTGAGTCTAACCCCTCATTTTCAGAATTCTTTGAAAAGCTCCTACCTTGGGTACAAACATGTCCTGAATTTGCGCTGGTCACTGATTCCACTTGCCAGCAAACAGGCTCTGGCGAGGGTGCAACAGTTGCCATTTTCATCTGTTGACAAAGCCGCGACTCCTGCTGCTGAAATCCAAGCCCCTCCAAAGGCACTTCAAGCTCTTCTTCCTCTTTAGTAATGAAATACAATTCACAGATATTAAGAGACATCCTGATCTCTCTCCCAAGCCTTAATCCTTCTGCTGTCTAACCAACTGGTAGGATTTTTTTTAACCCTTGCTCTATTTCTGTAACATGACTGAGTGAAATTAAGTACTGGCAAGCTAAGATGACATTACCAACTTTGTCATACTTTGTGCCATCAATTCAAAGTCTTAAAAAAGGTAAATGCTAGTAAATGTCATTTAAAAAGCAGAAGAAAAAATTCCTGTGTATGACACCTTGTTATCTCTGAACATCTGCAACAAAACCACATGCATCTGACCATTCCCCTTTGGAGATGTGAAGGTTGAAACACCCGGCACACGTGCAGAGCAAAATCCATCACCCTTAATGATGAGCCGGCTGTGCTCAGTGGTCCCTCTGATCTGCAACCACACATACATGCTACACTGAAGTGCACCTTACTGGTAAGGAAGACTGATCACAGCAAATATCCAGTAACAGAGCCAAATCTGGTTTTTATGAAATCAGTATTAAGTTACACTAAATTCCCACTTCTCACTGTAAGTCCACTGTATCGCTATAAATACATTAGTCTAAAATTCCCACCTTCTGCTATTCCAGAACTTGGGATGCTTGTAACTCAGAATCCACGTATGTGTGCGTAGAATCTCTTTATTACACACCAGCTGTATCTGCTTTTCAATTAATGCAGTGTTAAAACAGTTTCCTTACACACTGAGATGCATACTGTACAGAACAGGAGTAAATTCACTGAACTGCTGAGAGCTACTGGTGCCCTTTCTGGGAAGTGCAGACTGAATCAGCAGCAAACCACTCAAGGCTATGGGCACACAAACAAGCTCTTATTCTCTGATAAAAATGAAGATACCCTTCAAAAACAAAGGCCTGACCAGCCTATTTTGAGTCACCTTGTATTCTCACAGCCTAAGGTGTGCACAGGCAGCTATCAGGGACCAGCAGATACAATGTATATTCACAATCTGACTTAGTCTGAAATTCTTTATATATTCATTACATCATCATTCTACATTAATCTAGGATTTTGACAGTGTGAGGTCTTAAAAAGGAATATGCATTTCAACTTTTCCTCATTGCTAAAGTACTCCAACCCCCTCAGGTGTTGAAAACGCTTCACCATCTTCACCAGTGTAGATAAGAACTTGGAATTTACCACAGTAATATTCTCCTTAACAAGAGTTTCATTTGTAGAAAACGCTTAAGACAACATTGCAGCTTAACAGCTTGGTAAAAGTCAGATCAATGCAGTTTGAAAGATGCAACTTTTCTAAAGGATTAGATTTTCTAGGGTTCCTGAATAATTTGTACAAGAAAAGGCTTTCCAAAGCAGGCTGTAAGTTCTTTCATCCACTAACTTTCATTGGTAAAGAAAAGAACCCATCATCTAAACTTGTAGCTGATAGCCAATATAAGCCTTAGGATAAATGAGTTTGCTTGTAGAGAATTCTCCAACAGCTCCCGAAAAGGAAAGGTCACACGCTACAGCACAAATCACAGGCAGCTTCTGTTCTGTGATGTTCACTCACTATCAAGCACAAAATGGAAACATCTAATGCAGAAGAATGTAGTTCTTATTCTCAGCACTCCTTTGCACATTTCTCTGTGGATACTTCAAAATACAGCATTGGAAGTAGAAAAGTAATAGTCGCATCTATACACGTATTGTATTAATAGACCAAATGAGCTTAAAAATAACACAGGAGGAAGTACTTAACTACAGGAATCTCAACTAGGAAAATCATAATTCACTATTTCCTTGTTTACGAAGCAGAGGACGGCTGAAGGCTCATTTTGTGTATTTGCCTGCCCTTCATACCAGACACACGTATGATTTAACCACATGCTGACAAAGTATAAGAGACCATACAAAGAAGGATCAGCCCTAACGTGACCTAAAGCCAAAATACGCATATCCATCACACTGCTAGCATCTGAAGATAAGCTGTAGTCTAAACCCAGAAGATCCGCACACTGAAACACTAGAAGACATTTGATCGAAAGATAGGAAGAGACATTACATCGTTTGAAGAAAAGCAAGCTAAAAATGATGACTTTAGAAGATCACCCTGCAAGACAGCAAAGAAGTCAACTCCTTTTTAACTTACTCCAATGCTCCAGAATCACAGTCTTAAGTATCTAGGGTAAGTACTAACAGAACCTTTCTTATCCACTTATTAACCAAGAACACAAAATAGTAATTAATTTAGCAGATACAATGCTATACAAATAATCTGCAAACCCTACAGCCTCAGCTATACTGCTGAGAACAATTTTGTATGCACTCAACTACTGAATTACTAGTTCACCATTCAGAGTAAGAGCTCTGACAATCTGTTTAATTATAAGATACATCATTGCTGAAGGTGATTTGCTGTGCTTTAACTAAATTACACCCCTCTGACAAAAGCTGTTTTGGGCAGCCTATTTCTGGGAAGATGCTACAAGACTAATATCAGTCTATGTTCTTTTAGGAGCAATCAGCACCCTCATATCGATCTTCCATCACATACTTGTTTTTGTTAAGTTTCGAAGATTCAGTTTTGTAGTATGGTAAAACTAGATTTAATTTGACTAAAATTATGTGTTTTTCATGTAGAAGTGGCTCAAAATGAAAGGGCAGGAGTCTGGCACACCAAGTGTGTATTTCTATCACTGCACTTCTGGAAACAACACTGGTTAATATTCTATTAGGCGGTGTCTTTCACTATATGAGAAATCAAGAATCACTGTCTGTTAAACAATCCCTTGCTCTCAGAGGTGTTAAATACACACTGACTGGCTTCTATCCCCTGACTGGGTCATACACTTTATTCTGTACAATTTTTATGAGTGGCATTATTCCCAAGTTAAAGTTAACGAACAAAATAATTTTCTTTATTCTTGAAAACTACAAGAATTGGTTGCTTCCCGTGTGTATCTCATAATTTATACTGTTTAAACTTTAACACAGTGCACAGATATTTCACTGTATCTTTTTTCAGAAGGGTCAAAGAGAGAAAGGTAATCAAGAAGAAATACACAGTAAGATCTCCCATTATTTGTCTAAAACAGATTTCTGAAAAGACTATCTTGATATTTGTTTTGTGGAAGATGCTGTTACAGCCCTGAACATAATGTCCTAGTTTTTCTAATAAAAACTTTCCCCAGGGAGGTAAAGACTCCACTAACTCATGAGCCACAATATTCTGCACAAGTGCAAGAGCACAAGAATAAAAGCACAGCACATTCTGAAGGAGTTCAGAAGCTCAGATTTAGTATCAGTTAACAAATCTTTTGATAATACCCAGTATTTGTACTGTCCTGGCAGGTTTTCAAATGTAAGCTTTACAAACCCAGTTTAAAATAAAATCAGTTTCTGAAGACATAATACGCAATGGTCACTTGTCTCCAGGCTGAAGATGGAATAGGTACTGTACTCTGGAGACCCATTTAGCACTTTCACCTTACAACGCACCACACAAAAATCAAGCACAGAGAAAAAAAGCCCACAGATTTGCAATGCATATTACTATTTATATTGAAAAGTCTGTCTCCAATTGAGCTGAATGACAAGTATGGGGTATTTTTAGCCTTCCCATTCCCAACAACTGTCTAAATACATATAAAATCGTACACACATAGAAAGAGGGACATCATACCTTTCAACATCTCCCTGCTTTAGTGAGGAAGAAACAAGCTGAAAACAATTCAATGCAACAACCTACTCCAGCTTTCCTCTCCAACCTCTTTCCACTTGTTGCCAGGGTAACCAGTGTTTGCAGATGCCTATAGCGGGCGCCTGGGTTCATGACTTCATCACAGTTAATATTCTCTCTCTCGGTCTCTCTTTATACAGAGAATACACTATATACATAAATCCACACATTCTGAACATACAGATTATGCAACCCCTGCAACCATTTTCAGACCGAGACAATTTACTTTGCTATTCTGATGCGTATAAAATGAAAAATAACACCGTCAAAAATATTCACGTGGCAATTTGCAGATGTGGAGAAAGTTTAAAAGCAGCAGTTCTGTAACCAGTAAACATTTGTTCTGCTCTCTCTGCACTGCACTGCATACTTAAGCATTTGATTTCCTCATGTTGCCAAGTATAAGAGACATTAAAATGTTTTGTAATGCTGCAATGTTAGGTGGAATTTCAAAGAAATCCTTTAGTCATGCACTAAACCAATTAGATGACAACTGAAAGACAAGCCCAGAAAATGTGACTAGCACCTGGAGAAAAACGCTTTCCAGTTTCTGACAACAGCAGTTGGAAATATTATAGCACTGATGTTAAAGGATACAAAAAAAACCCCTTACACTGCATGCACAAAGCACCATTTCATTATAGGAAAAAGGAAGGAGGTGAGCTTTGAACTCCAGAACAGAATACTAACACAATTTCAAAAGCAAATGCTTGGAGAAATGAACAAGCAACCGTTTTAAGTGCTTAAATAAAGCACTTGCACCACCTGCCTTCATCCCTCTACAAAATACCTTCCCCAGCAGTTCTGCGTGTCAAGACAAAAAGTCTGAAAATACATTACTGTGATTTAGCAAATCTGTACTACCTTGTTTTCCAACAACTCCAAAAGAGTAAGGATTGAATTCTGCGTGCTTACACACATTAGGAAATACTTATTTAACTGGTCCCAGTACCAACTGGTTTATTTTGTGTTTTTATGGCCATCCAAAGCACATGTAATTGTTCACAGAACTTGTTATTCATTTACATTCAAGGTAGATCTTATTTTTTTCACAGCGATGGAAATGGATCTGATCTTTGCTCCCTGACACAGTAATCTTACCACATTTCCAAAGAATAGTGCTAATGTGAAAACAATTAATCTCGTCTACTCCATCTGCCTCACCCTCCAGAGTGCTGGGAATTAATAGAGCTTTTTTTCCCCACACAGTATTTGCAAAGGCCATGGAAAGCTTGAATTTGAAGGAACTCAGAGTTTCCTCATACGCTGTGCTACTAAGTCAACGGAAAGACTGCACTGGAACACAGGTTGGTTCAGCTGAACACAGTTTGTTTAAGGATGATGACCCAAGAAATAAGGGTGCATTGGCCCTCAAGCTGTATCTACCAGGAGCTACTACACCACAGCAGGCAGTGAGACTGCTTAGCTCATTACAGATGGAGTAGGTATAGGCGCTAGTCTTTCCTTACATGTTTTCTTTCTCTAAATTCATTCCAAATATCCTGCCATGACTTTTTTCTCCTCTAAAAACCCACTACCAAGTCATAGCTGTAGAAGTATTTGACTTGAAATGCCAAATTCAGGAAATTACATTCAAAGCTGACACACAGAGCCATGTGTTAAAAATTAAGCGCCAGAGTAATTTTGGAGGCGAAAAGCTGCGGAACACAAGTTCTATTGCCCCTGAAATGAAAGAAATCCAAGCAGCCTGGTGAACAGAAGTTCGCACTGTAATAGCATGGCACATTACTATATTTATCACTGGGGTCCTGAACAGAGAGCCTACTGTACAACTATGTGAGACATACCCCACAATGCTTCCTAATGCCGAGGTCAGCTGTCACAGAACAACATGAATGCGATTAAAACAGGTGGCTGCTCTGAAAGTGTTTCCTGGAAATAGTCCCTGGCCCATACTAATTCCTAATTAGTATGGGCCATACCAGACCCCTGTAACAGCCACTTTGGGGCCAGCCTAACAGCAGAGAGTGGAGTGCCTATGTCCAAAAACATTTCCTGCACTGCCAAGCTTACTAGAGGCGCAGAAAGCAGGTGTGCATGTTGGTAAACAAACAAAAAAGTGCTCTGAAATCAATACTCTCTTCTTAAAACAGAACTTCAATAAAAATAAAAAACTATGGGCCTAGGTCAAAAAGACAACAGTTTGATATTAAACTACATAAACTTTCAAATGGCACTATAAAAATACAGATAACTGATAGCTGTGTTTTAATATCTAACTGAGCAAGCACACATTATTTGAAGAGCATCACCTAGTAGCACCTGTGGATGGTACCAGTCAATCATTCGCAGTTTACTATTTCTGAATGCTAAGTACTCATTACCTAAAGGAAGCTGTAAGATTTTTCCTTTTCTGTCAGTATTTTATCCTCCTTTGACCTGATAGCCAGCTAAGCACAGTGCAATTAGCAAAAGCAGCTGTCAGAAACATCTCTTAAAAGAATACAATGACACCTCACAATTTGCTAAGAACTTTGTGAGTAACATAATACCTGTGCAGCAGGCTTACAACTACATCTCTCTTCAGTTTTCATTTGTGCAGGAATATATGTAAATTTTATGCTGCTGGCAGTGATCTAAAACTAGTGAAATGGAAACATACTGTAACACTATAGCATCATTACCATTTTCTTTTACAAAAGGTCTCAGAAATCTGTATTCCTTTAGTATAAGATATGCATAAGCCAGTGACTCTCTGGGATCTTCTGGAGGATCTAAGAGTGCATGAGGCTAGAGAGCCTCTTGGACCACAAACCTGCCCAGGTTGCACTAAACCCCTGGCTGTGTACCAATACCTCACAGGCCCCAGCCGGGAAGCTGCCGCTCCCGTCCTATTGGTTCTTACTGATCTAACATGGGTACATAAAAACAATCTCAGTTTTAATTTAAAAGGATCTTCTGCACAGCACTGGATTGAACAAATACTTTAGGAAACTGAAAGGTAAAGATCAGAAATGGACATTAAGTTTACTAAAACCCTCTTCTGGCATGAGTTTGTTGTGACAGCAAAGCAAATAAGCATACTTCCCCCAAAGGGAAGAGGAAAAGGCAGGACTGACTGGTACTGTCTGAGCACTATGCAAAAAAGAACTAAGAAGTCATTCACAAACAGGAAACCTCTGCTGACTTTCAGCAGTGAAGCTGTTTTCAGAGGGTACCCATTGTGAAAAATAAAAAGCTTCATGAAAAGCAAGCATCAGACAAAGGGAAGTGAGAATACCAACGCCAAGGAGGCTGAAGCAGCATGAGATCAGAGACAGCAAATGCAGAGCTAGCTAAAGGTAGCCCAGTTGATTTCTATTAGCAACTTTACAGTTATTAACAGGTGGATAGGAGCTTCTACCCTACCCAAAGGCATGGGGTTACAAGTATTTCAAGAAGAGTTTTTAAAGCCTTGGAGGAATTCAACCTTGGGAACTGAGGAAGACAGCTGCCAAAAATCTGCATAAGTCAACAGCGGAAATGAAGGAGAAAGTAATGAAAGTTGCATACAAGTAACACAAGAAAAAAGAGTAGAATATGTGCATTGAAGAGACAACCCTCACACTGACCCAAGCATGAGGTGCCAGGCGACTGCTACATGAAGAGGACTCATATGAGGCCACAGGTGCTTGGCCAGCTTAACCTATCCTGTGTTTCAGGGGTTTTTGAGCCATCTGTTGAGAACAACTCTCTAAAGCACGGCTTTGTATTCAGCAGAAAAAATACGGTAAGACACTGATTGCAATTAAGAGGGCTGAACGTTACTACTTCCAGTCATTTAAAAAGTATCCAAAAGCTGGAACTGAAATCCATACTTAATGCATTACCAAGAGGGCCAAATATTTTGGGTGTTTTGTGTAAGCAGGAAGTTTTCAGTCCCTCTGAATTACCGGCTTTTAAAATCCATGTTTGTCTTTAGAAATTTATGACAAGCAAACACAGAAGACACTGAGATCAGTATTTGGCTAACCTCAACTAATGATGATAACCTACAATCTCCATTATTTCACTCAGAAAGAGGGATTGTGGATGTCCACTCATGCCTGGATATCTAGAACTGTGAGGAATCACAATGAACCCCTGTGCCATGTACTTATAATATGAAGATAGACACTGTCAGTACAAAATTATAGAGCTGACACTCTTTGTAGTACTTCCCTCTCCCTTGTGTGAATTGCCTCAGTCTTCTCAGAACTCAGTATCAAATTAAGGTGATGTACAAGTTGTTAGAATAAACTAAGCTGCAGACTTCTGTGAAAAGATGCTCTGTACACCTAAAAGTACTCTTACAACTCTGATGCCAGTTAAAAGCCTACCAGATTACAACGCAGTAACTGAATTCTTAGGACTTATCGCTTCAAAACCCTCTTTATGTTGAACATCTGCCTTTTAGGGAGTCTGCTGCTGCCTACACAAACAATTTAACTTCATTGTTCACCACAACAGTTGTACTTACTTTTCCATGCAACTGTCCTCACTTGCATTCATTTATTGTGCTTCTGGAAGTCTAGAAATTCTACAAGTTGCACTACATTTACCCCACTACTTGCCCTGTTGTACCTAGCTAACAAACATCTGAAATCAAAGTAGGGTGTTCATATGACTTATTGGAGTGTAACAACCACTTCACAATACAAGAGGAATTGTCTTCCTTTGCTCTGAACTTGGACAGCCACATCATGACCTTGGCTTTATATTTAAATGCTTAAGCCTTAATGGACAAAAATTGAATGGGGGGGAGGGAAGTGTTACTTTTCTACTCTGATTTTATATTCCAATATGGTAAATAGCTGGCTTTAAGCAAAACACATAACTTCAATTCCAAGTATAAAAACTCCTGATATCAAAACTCAGATGTGAATGTTTTCCTGTTCATTCCTTATAAGAATCATTATGAGAGAAAGGAGAGCAAAGAAGATGATGTCAAGATTTTTCAGCAATTTACAACAGTACAATGCTGGAGGAGTGTGACAGGCTGGAGAGGGTTCATCTTAATTGTCCTATTTTAGTTTCCCCAGAGAAAATTTTAGGCTGAGCCACAAAGGTAACAGTCCCACGTACATTTATGCCCCGATGTAGGAAGCTCTCAAGCTGTAACTACCATCATCACTTTGCTGCTGGACTTCATCACACTGTATTCTGTACCAGTTAGTCATGTACTACACAAAATAGCACTAAAATATTTACATAAGAGACGAGTGGCATAGAATCAACATTGCCTGGAAAAGCTGTTCCTTTTTCTGGGTGAAGTCACAGAAAATGATAACAGCTAATACTCTCTGATGTGAAATACTTGCACATGAACAAAAAGATATAGGAGGAAGTGACGAGACAAAAAAAGATGAAAATGGATTACTCTAAAAATGGGAGGAGTTTTTATAGAAACAGAGCTAATGGAAGGCAGAAGAAAAGGGATGCAGCAGAACTAGAAGTAATTCTTTTTAGAAGAGGTGGATGCAGAAGTAGGAGAATTAAAAAGAAAAGAAAATGAAAGGACACAGCAGTAATTGGTCTCTCTCTCAGCTAGAGAAATGACCTGTCAGACAGGTCTGAGAGCCAGAAAGCCACATCCAACACTTGCGTTCAGCACTGGAATGAGAGCTCTGCAGAGAGAGCCTCTTGATCTTTAAACACAGTTTCATGGGTGTAATTCTGGCAGCTAATTCTTCCATCTCTCTCTATCAAGGCAATGTATAGATAGCATGAAAGAACAACGAATGATACGTAACTTTACAATCCTAACAAAAACTAGGCAATCAAAAGACTACAGTGTGGGAATTTGCAGAGAGGACAGCACAGCAGAAATGCTCCTGAGTTCTGTTTGTAAACCAAAAGAATGCGTAAGTTCTTATCTGCATTGTCATTTCTATCATTGGTCTCTTTAGTAAGCGTACAGCAGCTTCACAGAGGATTCATTTTTCTCCCGTTGTCTAGGCACAAACCCAACAAGCTTGCCAAGACATCTTATGACACTATGCAACTCCATTCTTCAGCTTCACAAGGGCAATAACAAACATGGTTTACACATTGACTAAGCGATTTCTTTCCTTATCACTCCCTTTTCCTTTCTTCCTATCCCAAGACAATCTCTCCCGGATTTGTGAAAAAGAAAAATTCTATCATTATAAAGTAACTGCTAATATTGGACTTTAAATTCCAATCTGTTCTCAGGAATTAGCAAATTGGGAAAACTGATTTCTCCCTAATTTGCTCTTCACTGCTGACAAATTCAGCAGATGATGTGCATTCAGATGCTGAGGCTGACTTCATATGGAAAGAAATTAAATACCACAAGTATAACAGATAAAAATTTTAAAAAGTCACACAACATCCAGACTAGATCAGAGTCTATTCATTATTAATGAACTTTATGCACCATTAAGTCTCACAAACCTAGGCACTATCTCCAATCTGACACTTCCCACCATACCCATTATATATATGGCTCATTCATAACTATCTGGGCTTCTATGGATTTGTCTATGACATTTTGTGAGTACTGTTAGGCCCCAAGCTTGTGAACAGATGGGAGTAAGCACAGGCAGCAGCAGACACCATTTCAGACAGTGTTCCTGCTAAGGTTGCAAGAAAGTACAAGCTATATCAGGTGCTCTGCTACCTTATCATGCAGTGTCCCACAAATAAGCACAACTACCTCTTCTAGGTACCTAAGGCAAGTCTGAAATTGGGTCTAATCTTACTTCATTCCCCAAAGTGGATCAGTACTGCCTTGCACAGTGACTTTGGCTACTGCCAACAAGCCAGCCTGCCATGACAGCAGTAAAGAAAGACAGCATTCTCATTTACTTCTTTCCTAATCTATACAAACTGTATAGGACCAAGCACACAACACAGGCCTAAACAAGCCACACAATTGTGCTACAGAACAACTAACGCTTGTTCTATTTCTTCAATCCTTCTCTGTAGTCTAACCTTGCATATCACCATATAAGGGCTATAAATAATATATTCCCAACATTCCAGTCCCACCAGATGCTCCTCTTCTCAAATGTGAAAATTAACAGTGATGAGACACTAACTTTATGAACCATGTAGAATCTTGGAATTTTCACAATGATCTGTATCTCCACATACATACAGAGCAGTGACAGCTGTGCATCTAATTATGTTAACAGGGCACTTGCGAGTCAGATGCAGGCTGTCCACCAGTTTATTTCAATTGCAATCACTTCTAACATTTTTAAAGATTTAAGGTATTTTAAAGAACCAGATCCTCACCTTTTCGAATAAAACAGAAATGGGGGATTTTTATGCTACTAGAGACTTAAATTCTCTCTTTAAAACATACGATTATTTTTTGATTGCTATTCCGTGATTTCACGTGCAAGTACGTAACTTCCATTACACATGCAAGTATGTGACAGTGGTCACTCTTTTAATCAAACCTAATAATTAAAATATGTATTATGTAAATGTGCCCAATTCAGGACCAAGACAAAAATCTCTGTAGCCTTTTGAGTGTGGTCTAGTGATCAGAAAAAAGGAAAGAATCGGAACTGAGGCATGGACGCACTGTGTGGCCTTGGCAAACCAATTAGAGAGCACCAAAACATTCTGTCTCCCTGAGACTTACCACGTGCAAGATCACTTGTGCTGGGAGCAGTCTCTGCATTTTGACTCCGCAGATGCTCAATGTCCCTGTGTGACTCCTGGGATGGAGGTACTGAAGATGCTGAGGAGGAAGAGGAAGAAGAGGAAGAGGCTGGTTTGGATTTGGAATGCAGATCATTCAGTCTCAAATTTTCAGGAGTCGCAGTGTCTGGATTCACTGGGGTAGGATGCAGTGTGGTTGCTGTTACTGGGAAGAAGCTCTCTCTGTTGTCCTTTGTATGCTTTGGAGTTGTGGGTGCTTCTCCTGTGGACTACATGAAACAAAAAAGGGCAGGCAGAGTCAGTGAGAAAATACATGTCAGTAATTGGGTGGCATGGTTTAGTGGGAGGTGTCCCTGCCCATGGCAGGGGGGTTGGAACTAGATGATTTTAAGGTCCTTTCCAACCCTAACTATTCTATGATGCTAATTCTGCATATGCTACCTGCTTCAGTCACAACTGTGAGGAGTACAACTTTTTGTAGATAGAAAACACTGTATAATATAAAAATAAAATATAAATAAATATAAAATAAAATATAAGTGAATATAAAAATCAGTAACTATTAAAAAGAAATATTTTGTCTTTATGGATTGTTTTTCTGTTCTTTATGGTTATTTAGCAAAGCAGCACTTGAATATTTATTCATATTCATATTGACAAACTCCTGACCTGAATAAACAGATCTGCAGTGCATTAAGAGCATTTGCAAATTATTAGAAGACATCATTCTTAGTGAATGATGTCAGAAGAAATAGAGAAAGCAGAAAAATCTATTTGTTTGAAAAAGAAGTGATCATCTTAACCTCAAATCATAAATTCCCAGAATCTGCAGAACTGAATAACATTGGTGTCCAACCTGGAATAATGTTCTGGAAGATCTGTTGCCTTTGCAGAAGTAGCAGTGGCACCAAAAGTGACACTCTGAAGCCAGAGCTAAGAATTTAATGCAGTGTCATTGATTATACAGACAGAAGGTAGAAGGGTGACATAAATTCACCGCAGAAGGGAACGAAAGTGCCCATAAATCGAGTACCTTCCCTGTATTTTTTATCAGTCAAATCTTCTTGCCTGTGAGGCCAGAGAACACATTTATTTAATGCTCTTTATGGTCTTCATTCAATGAAGACTTACTGGACTGTAAAAGATACAGCTGAATGAAATCTTCAGCTACTTAACTCCCTTCTCATACCTCTCCTGTGAAAAAAACCTCGTTTTAACCATGGTGATAGAGTATGAGTGTCTGAAATACGAAATAGAGTTCTGCTGTCAAATGTAAAATTAAATTGGGCCTTAATGGCCTAGATGACCAAAGATTTTTTACAATGCCAGAAGAGTCAGCAGAATGTCACTGAGAACAGAGTAAATCTCAGCTGCAGAAAACACGTTTAAAATTCAAAGGTGGAAAACACACAAGTACAGCTTTTTTTAAATAATTGGTGGAATGTATTTTTGAAGTTCCTGAACTTGATTAATCAATCTGCAAAAAGCATTTGATTAAAACCTGCCAGATGCTATGTGCACACAAAAAATAAAACATAGCAGCTACATTCACAACTATTATCACGTTAGAGCAAAAAAATGTCTGTTCTGCCTCTGAAAGCAGCAGGTTTCTGATGTTTAAACCATCAGTTCCAAAACTAAAGGTCTGAAGACTTACAAATGGGATCATACAAACTTGAGGGAAAGTGCAGAAGAAAGCCTTAAGCCAGAAATGAGATCACTAGAGGAAATGTCTTCAGCTGTGATTTAGAGGGGAAACTCTTCACACCCAAGCACTTCATTAACTTACATAATACATTATGTAGAACCTGCCATTTCTGTGCTTGTACTATATCCAGTTTTGGGGCTTTTTCATCAGAAACACATGAAGGTACTACTAGTTAGGTACATACTTGTTAAAAATATAACTGCATCCCAAACTGTATTTCTATAAAAATGTACAGCTATTTCCAGAGACAGAAAAAAGACTCTTGGAAAGCAACTCAGCAAATATTTGAATGGTACTCAGAAGAAAAATGATTAGTGAGGAGTACAGCAACACTCCTCCTGCTGGAAGGTACCTCTGCATTTTGCAGTCCAATTTCTGCTCAACACAGAGCTGACTTCAGTCAGATCAGCTTACTGAGGGCCCGTGTCCAGCCCAGTTCCAAATGTCACAAGGATGGTGTCCTGGGCTCAGCTGTAGCAAACCATGACAGATGGAGATTCCACAACCTCCCTGGGCCCCTGTTGTCGTGCTTTACCACCTTCACAGTGAGCATTTTTTTCCTATCATTGAATCCAAATTTCTTTTGCTGCAACTTTAAATGGTGCTTCGCATCTGGTTCCTTCCTCCCTGCTGAAGATGACAATTCCACACACCCTCCATTAGTCTCCTATTCTCCAGGATGAAGAAACCCAGCTCTCTATGACTTCACTGCCATAAAGGCACACTGCTGACCTGTGTTCAACTTCTTTGTCCACAGCTCCAAATCTTTTTGGCAGAGCTGTTCCCCAGCCAGCTATGTTGCAGAGGGATCACTCTGCCCAGGTGCAGGATTTTGAATTTCTCAGTGTTGAACCTTCAGCTAGTTCTTCCAGTCTACCCAAGTTCCTTTGAATGGTAGGCGCTCTCCAGCATACTGACCATGCCCTCCAAGTTGGTGTCACATAAACTCACTAAAGGTTCACTCCATCCCACCATCCAAAGCATCAGAGAATGACGCCCCAGTATAAGTTTGAGGAACGCCACTGGGAACTGGCTGCCAGGTAGAACCCTGCTGGTTGGCCAACATGTGTCTAGCCAGGCAATGGACAAACACCGAAATAAAGGCCATCTTGGGAGTTGTATGTGATCAAGCACATAGAAAAGGCTGAGACTAAAGTTACCCCTTATTGGTATACGCAGATGAAACCAAACTTCTATTTAATGTTTCTCAAAGTGAAGATGCTGTGCAGGGACAAGAAAAATTAGGTTTCATTTTGAACTGGTTCCTCCAGGTGATGTTGTGGTTTGGGCAAAATATTTTGGGGTTTTTTTTACAGAGAACCAACCTGCTTCATGAAGAGAGCAACATTTTATTTGCACAAAAGAATAAAGCTGAAACTAGCATGACGGTTCTGTCTCAGTAAAATCGCGACTAAAAATTCTAATGCCTAGTCAAAAAGTGCAGCTTTACACCAAAGAATGGCAACCAAAGATTTCCTCATTTATGGCTTTAAAGAGAACCTTCCACATGTGATCAGGTGAAGGGTTGTCTAATGATTCTGTAAATAGACAGGTGCTTTTAGCCCAATGAAACCGAGACCTCAAAAGGAGAGAAAAAACCCAACCCCAACCCAAACCCCTCTCAATGACTTTCTTTTCTCAAACAAGTAGGTGCAAGAAAAAAGAGAAATGTCTGTCTCTAAAATAAGAGTCAAAGCACTAAAAAAAAACCCCCACCCTTTGCTACTATGTATTCTATAGCTCATACAGCCATAAGAAAAGGGGATTTAAACCTGCTTTGTATGTTTTACTGGACTCAGGAACTGAAGAGCACCCAAAAGCTGTAAGCAGAAAACGAAGATGAGCACCACAGTAAGGCACATGCTGTTTTCTTTCAGAGATTCTGGTTTTAGTGTAGGGGCAAGAATTCCAGTTCAGGGCAAAGTCACTAACTATACTACTCAAGACTTATAGGGCCACATTTCATCATCCTGCCTCCAGGAAAACACAAGGCTTTATAACACTGCATGTGAGAAATAATCCCAGAAAAACTCATTACAGGAAGTCTTGGCTTTGCCAGAAGCACTTTATGTTCATCTATTTCTACTGCTGTACCAGCAGCAAGGCATAATAAAGATTATTTTCCTCAAAGATACAGTAGGGAACTGAGCAGCAGTGACAATCCTTTACCAGCGTTTTATGTGGTTTCTCATTAGGAGAGGGTTTTTTTTTAAGTTTCTATTTCGTTGTGGCACTAAGTCAAAAGTACAGCAATTCTCCTTCCCCCTCTTTAATTCACTGCACTGTGTTAAGTGTCTGTTACCACCACTACATTTAAAAGATGGTGGCTTTATTACAAAGTGGCTTTAGTCACCAAGAGGAAAGGAATCTTTTCTTACACAGATGAGGATGCTACTTACAGAACAAGTGCATATAACTGAAATAAGATGAAGACTCTTATCTGCCTTATCTTTCATTGTAATTACAGGTTCATCTAGTCAGGATTGGACTTCCTTCTGCATGCTTTAAAACAAGATGAGGTACTGAAGAGTATGCAGTGCTACTTCTGTCTTACTACCATACTACCAAAGTGGATGGAACTAACATATAAGGCTTATTCCTAATCAAATGACATGTCACAGAAGATGAGTAAAACAGTCCATTACTTCCATAAATACCTGCTATCCGATTTGCTCTTTTTTAAAAAACTTAGCAAAAATGTTCTTCATTATGAAGCCTGTATAAAGCTAAAATTTAAATGAATAACTAGCATGCATGTTTGTTTGAACTGTGACTATATCTGACTTATGCAGGTGACAAGATCAGACCCCTTATTTGTTAAAACATTGACTATTTCTGTATACTTCTCAAAGAGTTCATTCACCTTCTCAGAGGCTATGGACAAACCCCTCCAATGGAAGGTGAAGGACAAAATAGTAAGGAGGGGGTGGACACTGGGAGTGATGCCATTTTCCCTCCCAAGTCAATGTTACGTGTGACAGAGCCCTGCTTTCCTGGAGATGTCTGAACACCTGCCTGTTCATGGGAAGTGGTGAGCGAATTCCTTGGTTTCCTTTGCTTGCACACACAGCTTTCACTTTACCTATTAAACTGTCTTTATCTCAACCCACAAATTTTCTCACTTTTAGCTTTCTGATTCTCTCCCCCATCCCACCAGGGGAAGTGAGTGAGCGGCTGTGTGGTGCTTAGTTGCTGCCTGAGGTTAAACCATGACATTACCATACTTATTGTTGCTTTCAAAACACAACAAACAAATCCTACAGGAACCTTTTGATACTGCTCTTAAAACAGCTCAGTGCTCTGGGGCTGTGGGAAAAACTAACAATCAGATGTTTCACAGAGAGGGAAAGTGATGGCCTTCCCAACACAAGTTTCCTGATGAAAGATGCTAGCAGTGCACCTGTTACATAACTTATTCTTGGTTTTTTGATTTATTCCTGCGTCTCCGTTTGGCATTCTGTGGGACTGAAGTCAGAATCCACCTAACAAAAAGATGTGCCTTTTAAAAGAATACCAGCGCATCACCACAAAGCCTTGATAGCTGTCACACAAAGGGGCTGAACACCACACTGGCCACTTGCCACAGTACTGGCCCCTCAACTTCTGTTCAATATAGTGTTTTAATTAAACTATGCCTATTCTTACTTTTTCCTCAATCTCTCTGCAGCAATATTAGAAAGAAATCTCATTTGGAAGTTTTCTTCAAGGTACATTAGAACTAGCAGCAATATCCATGATCCTGATTCCGAAAAACCTTGTATTTCCCAAGATTACAATTTTATGTTCCAAGATTAGTTTTATATACAGAAAATAACTAAGGTTTAGATACACCTGATTGAACTGCACTTTAACCTAACAAAATCCTCCATTTACACAAATGCATGCAGGGGCGTAACGTCCTGCTCTACACAAGCAGCTGTATTCCAGCAAGGCTCCATACACAAAAACATCATTATTGGACCAAAAGAGAGAAGGCAGTAGGATGAAAACCACTGTCAGACAAAGTAAAAGATAAAAAGTGACTTTTCTTCCCTTCATGTTCACTTAATGATTGCTTTCTGCAGGAGACAGAAGGAGGAGAGCTGTTAATTATATCAAGAATACACCTCCAGGATAGAGTGAGAGGGGGATGCCATGGCAACTGGCAAATGTAACAGTGAACAAAATGGTCACCCTATGGTAGGAGACCATGAAAGAGCTCATCCTTTTGTCCCCCCCTACCCCCACCTCCTCCTTCCCCTCCTTTCTTGTCATCTTTGCTGCATTAATAAAGCATACAGACAACTCAGGAAAAACAACTTTTTCTGTAAGCAGCCTCTGACGTCTTGATGTGCAGGAAGAAAAGATGAAAATTAGCAGCATGTGGGTGGAACAAAAAGGAGGGGAAAAAACACATGAGGTAGAAATAGAGCTGATTATTTTCTAATAATTTAATATTTTACTTAACTCCTCCCATCCTCAGGAAAGTGCCTTTGCAAAAGGCTTTTAGCAGTTTCTTGAAGAGAACAGCTTGGTGGTTTGTTTTTGTGTGGTTTAGTTGGGTTGGTATATTTAAGTGGGGATTAGAGACAAAACTGCTCTAGACATTCGAGGCAGTTCAAACAAGTCACTCAAGTTTTCTACTTGAAGACCATGTTGCTGCAGTGCTGACTGCATTCCACAGCAGAAGGGGAAGCACTCACTGAAGTGCCCTCTAGCTTCACTCACAGAGACAGTTTTTCCTGTTCCAAATAAAATGTCACAATCACTGTAGGGTCCAACACAGAGATTGTAACATCACTGGACTGATGCTCCAGAATCAATCTGAGCACTTTTGAGGTTGTGTGTGGTTCCAGCTGCAGACCCCATACAGTAAACCCATCATCTATGGCATTATTCCTTAAATTTCTTCAGTATGAGGCTGCGGTTTAAGGCTTCAAGACATTTTAGACTTTAAGACATCACCAACGCTGGGAACAAGTAAACACTGATGAAAGGAGAAACCAAGACCTCAATTACCTGTTTTGAAACTAGAGAAGGGCAATAAAACAGCAGCACTAAAGCGCTGCACTTCCTCAACAAATACAGCTTTTATATTACAGAAGCAGCAAGCTTCATAAACTCAAGAACCCTGCCAGAAGCCTGAAAGGCACGGCTGATCTGCATAACCTGGTTGTGCCTTTGCGTTTATAACAAAATGTACTTGTGCTGATTCTGGTGGCAGCTTCTTCATGAAACATCATGTTTAGTTAGATCCAACACTGAAAGCTGCTGAAGAGTTTTGACTGCAGATTTAGAAAGGGAAACGAGGAGAGCACTCGGAATTTGGCACCAGCCAGTGGAAGAAGGTGATCAAGGAGGTGATACTTTGGAAGAGGTGAGCTCAAGCCAAGGGTGAAAGGGAGGCTATGATCAGTCCGAATGGTGCAGGGAGAGCTTGAGGTTTGGCAGCTGGATCAGGAAAGGGTGGTTGAAAATTTCTCTCTCAATCTTCAGGGATGGAAGTGGTCCCAGAGCAAGAGTTTTTTTGGCTAATGCAGCAGTGAGTCTTAAATAACTCGGAAATGTTGAAATAGCCCCTTCTCATGACATTTAGATGATACACTATACTGTGAGGAGCCAATTGGAATTTCAGCTGCTACAAGGCTACCCATTACAAGGACTTTCTACATACATACATACATACAGTCCCATATCCTCAAGGGTCACCACACAGGACTAGAGACTTAATGGCATTCTGGAACTTTGCCCTTGAACACTCTTGCATTTTTAGAGATGCTAAATCCAGCCCTGTGTACAATGTTCATGTCTGCAATGTTTTAAGTTATTTGTTCAATTCAGTTCTCAGGATTGGCAAACCACAATAAATCCTAACACACAAAAGTTTTACCTCTTTAAGCTACCTGTCATGACAGTTTCAATACTGGTGAAAGCTGTAATTTTAATATTAATGCACACAAAATTAAGTCCACAGTAATAAAATACCTTTTTGAATTGCAAGTCAAGAAAAGAAAGACAGATGTGTTTCAGACTGAAGTATCTCCCCATGCATTAATAGAATGCTCTGTGCGCTATGAAGCTTCACCCTAGCTTGTGCTGCAGTAACTTTCTCATGGTGACACGTCCTTAACAGTATCACAGACATCATCATTACGTATAACATGAAGACTTCAATGTGACCAATTTTAGGCAGCCAGAGAAAAGGCGTATTAGAAATTCTCGAATTATCTAGAAGCCTCACAACTGCTTTCTGCCAGCACACCCCCTCCTTAGTCCTTAGGACCACAGATTTAAGTATAATGCCACATCAAGGTCAAACTAGTCTGCCTCTTAATCTTTCATTCTCTCTCAACAAGCTCTTGGTATCCCATTTCCAGGGGCCATTAATTTCACATGAAAATCATAGCTGGCAAGACTAAAAATATATCTTATAACTCAGAGCAATAGCTGACTGCTTTCAGGACCTCTGCAGATCATGTTGATAACATTCTCAGACTGAGAAAATCGAAGAGAAGAACAAGCATCCTTCAAAATGCTGCTTGACCAGAAAGTGAAATATCTCTAGTATAACTTTAGTACTTAACTACTGTTAACATAGTGACCACTACTGGATAGCAGTTGCAGCCTATTAAATATGTATGTATCAAAAATGTGGCTCACACCTATGATGGAAAAGAACAGAAAGAGGAAGTGACTTTTGGCCACACCTATTCTCCAGTCTGGTGTACTGTACAACCATTCAAATACCTGGGCCAGTACAGAGTAATATATACCACGGCAGAGGAAGAGCAGCCACCAAGGAAAAAGGCTTACTTCTAGCAGCAGTTCTCACTTTAAAATGCTGATTTAACTATGCTATGTTCTTATGCTATGACTCACTGTCATGTCTTCTAGAGGTATTACTTTGAACAATGACAAAACAATTCTGAAAACTCCAACATCATCACAACTCATAAGTGCAACCTGAACTACTTTCCTCCCTCAGTTACAAAAAGCCCACCAGATGAGATGGGCTACTGTTCTCCCACCTTTTCCAGCTGCAGAACTACTTATTTCATGACTTGAAATCCTAGCATAAGCAATTGCCTTTGAAGTCACAAACCCACTCATTACTGGTGGTCATACAGCCTTCTTTGGAAGCTGCTATATTCTGAACTAAATTTAAGTAGTCTCTGGAACTTCAGTCTCTTGCTTTTAAAAACAGTGCAATCGGCTAAAGGGTCAATAGGCTATACTAGAGAATGTGACTATTTGAGAAGCTATTTTGTTAAATCCTCAGTTTACATTAGTTTAGTCATATGACCAACTCAGTGACTTCAACAAGAGCACTTATATCTGCAAGAAGCAGCACAACAAAATTCTCTGAAGGGCTGATGATTATACTGCTGTAACAAATCCAATGGTATTTATTTTCAAAGTGTTCACTGGACAATCTTCTGTATCACTGAAAACTGATCGGACAATATTGCCCTTGTCCTCTTAACTGAGTATGGAGTCACCTTCTTAAACCCCACTCAAACAACTTGCGTGTATCAGCCAAATTCCTTGCCGGGCTTTCTTGAAGGTTCAGGGTATGCAACTGCTACGGCAGCTTTTCCAGCAAGGTCAGCAGTTACTCAGGCATGTGGCAAAACATAAGAATGGTGAAAAACCTGCACACAAACTAACCTTGAAAGTGGATGCTGTAGATGAGCTAGTATTTGACTACACTGAAGTGACGAGATTTCCTGTTAAATCACTTGAAATAAAACATACCTCTTAATGTGATGCAGTTTGAAGTTTGCAAGCATTCCCTTTAAGGAAGCACTCCCAGCTAATGAGATTATTACATACTGCAGTTTCCTTTTAGTCCATTTCTAACAGGATCTTGTAGGCTGTGTGAAGCTGCCCTACTGCTACTATAACACTATGAATTAGTGTGGAGACACAGGAATAGCCACTCTTGCAGACATCTGTCTATTTTCCACCGAGTCCTGTTTTATTTAAAATTGGCAAGCATTTGCTTTCTGCAAACAAATGATGTCATGTATAGAGCTGTGGCAGCCCAGAGGAGTGCTTTGTTACTGGATAGTTTGAGTAGGTTTACAGTGCCTGTGGCTCTTAAGACACTTATTCCAAGAGCTTGACAGTACAAAAAACCTGCAAAAAAACCCAAGTGAACACAGAATCTACCTTGATATATGTCTTTTTCTGCTGGTTGTTCTATTTTACAGTTCCATGAAGTATATGGTTTCCTTATAAAAGCTTTCACTTGCTACTAGAATGAGGAATCATTTGAATTATGGCTTTTCCACTTCCTTCCAGGCCAGTCAGTTTTTAACCTAAATATTTAACAACTATTGAATTTTTTATACAGCTCTTCAGGCATAAGGAGGAAACAATACAGCAGTCAGTAAACAGAATCTGACAAAGTGGGTTATTATGCTTTTGTGATGATCTAATCTTTTTAATAGCTTGGCAATACTGTGACCCTTTCACTTGATTTTAGAAATCCTCTGTAGTCCTCATGACTGATGCAATGTTGACAGGTACTGAGCCAGTGAGACTCCAGCATCTTCTTCTACAAAGTCAACTACATACATGAGGAAGTGACTTAGAAAAGTTCACCATTCTCACGCTTTGCCACACGCCTGAGTAACTGCTGACCTTGCTGGAAAAGCTGCCGTAGCAGTTGCATACCCTGAACCTTCAAGAAAGCCCGGCAAGGAATTTGGCTGATACATGTAAGTTGTTTGAGTGGGGTTTAAAAAGGTGACTAGATCCAAAAAGCAAACAGTAACATTACTTTCAAAAGAAGCTTATTAGCTAATTCCTTTTATTTTGAAGTCATAAATCACAGTGTGATAACACCTATTCCCCCAAGACAAAGTAAAAAAAAAAAACCACCAACAAAAAACCCCCCAACCTTAACATGCCAAAAATTATTAACAAAAAAATAAAATTAAAATCTGAAATACCAGACCATGATTCTAGTAGAATACCTGCCTTGACACTTCTGATCATTTCTGTAGTTCAATGGGAAAACGTTACTGACTTCCTGAGGGGCACAACTTGGAGAAAGTCACTTCCATGAAAACCCAATGAAGAAAAACCCTCTTGACTCCTACACCCTTTCCTCTTGCTCTGCTAGGAGATGCACCATACAAATGCATTTTGTAATTAAACGCACTGTTAGGTAACTTTTATCTCAGTATTAATAACTGGAGACCTTCATGGACACTCTAGGCTGAGACCTTCCACACAGCACAGGCAAAAACCTAGGCTGGCATGCCTCCTGACAACGAATACTAACACCATTTAAAGAAGACATAGCGTGTGAAGGTGAAGTTGTCTAGGACAAATGCTGTATAACAGAGTTTGCCCTGAGGGTAATCAGGGCACTGGAACAGGCTGCTCCGGGCAGTGGTGGAGTCACCATCCCTGGAAGTCTTCAAAACCTTGTAAACAAGGCCCTTAGTAACATGGTTTAGTGGTGGCCTTGGCAGTCCTGAGGTTAATGGCTGGACTTACGATCTTAAAAAGTCTTTTCCAATTTAGTTCATTCTATGATGCAGCGATTCTCCTCTGCCCTCCTGGACAAGGCAATAATCACCAGCAAAACAATATCCACCAAAATGATACAAGAACAAGTACCCATAGATTCAAGAGAATAGTGCATGAAAACACAAGGTTCAAGCTCCACTGGAAGGCACGCATCTTAAACGGAAACAAGAATAACATCTGGAACCTGTCATGAAAGACACAGAAAAACCTGCTTTTCCTGAAGTTGCAGAGTAGACAGCACTAAACCTTGTTACAGTGGTTGACTTACAGCCCCAATTTTCTTCAGCTGCACTAGGCAGGAAAACTTGAAAGGAAGCCCTCTTGACCCTATATAATACAGAAGGTTCACCTTGGAAGTTCTTCTGTCTATAAACTGGCCCATCTCTAACAGCCATGCTTTAGCTCTGAAAAGCGTTTGTCATGTACATTAACACATTGAAGGGAGGACCAGGCATTGTGCGTTATTTAAAGTTAGACTGAAAAGATCTAAAGAACAGAGGCAGTGTCCTAGAGAGAGAAACCAGATTTGCTTCAGAAACCAGAAGAATTATCTGGAGGTTTCAGAAACACATTCATTTTGAAAAACAGGCAAGATAGATAGGTATTCAAACCCTCTTCACATTAAGACAGTATTTAACTTGCTAACATCAGAGATGTACCTCCTTAAAAGCTTATGCTTTTGCAAAGCAGATAGGTGTATTTTACAGAAGAAAAGCCTCATTCAAATTTGGAGGATGATGAGAAATTCTGAAAAGCTGATACTGTCCATCCTTCCATTTTTATGGAAGTCCGTGCCTAGGCAAGGTGATTGGAAATTCAGCAATTCTCCCCCTCCCTGCAACCATAACACTTTTTCTGGTAACTGGCAAGCTGGAATGCATTGTGTGGCTATCTCTAGACTAGTCAGAGGGTATACTTCTCCTTGCACACCTCTGCTAAGTAAAGCACATGACAGGTAGATGAAGTTACAGGAGATAACAGGAAGGTGAAATAATAGAAGAAATATATGAGGGACAGAAGAGACAATCTGCAGAAAACCAGAATGAATTTCTGCAGTTCATAAAATAAGTTTGTTCAGGACTTTCCTGAAAGAGCTCTACTTTAAATAAGTACAGAACATGATTCAACACATTCATACAGCTGTCTACCTTCCTTGTGCAGAAAACTTAAGAGATACTTCCTATTTTACAAACTTAAGCATGACACAGACAACCACTGGTGAAACACCCAAAGACAACAGGTTTATAAACTGCACTCCAACAGATTTTTTTCAAGTCCTTTTAGACAAATACTATTTTAATTACTTTTTGAGAGCTAGCAATCAATAACACAGGCTGTTTTCATAGCATAAAACGCGCAAAGCCCCAGACAGTATTAAAACACAGACTATTAACTAGGAACACAGATTTTTCTTCAAAACGTATTTTATCTTCCAGTCAAAATCTGAACAACTGCTTCCTTGTGTGCTGATGGCAAAAATTACAGAGTACAAAATACTTTGGGGCTTTCAACCAATAGTTTGCTGGCAAAACAAATGATCACTAAACATGTCATTCATCCAGTTTTCTTCTCGGCTTTCATTTCACATTAAGGACTGATAAATAGCCAACCCTTTACAGCTCTTTAATCGTTTGCTGGATAAACCCAGAAACTACAAACTAAAAATACCATGAGTAATATAAGAGAGTTAAAATCAGATTTTCAACCATTCAAGTTGAGAGAAAAGATACTTGGGATCTCCAGATCAGACTGCAATGTTAGCAAGGGAAAAGCTTATGAGGTTGTCAGCCCTTAGGGATCAGAGAGAAGTAATTACTATCTATGAAATGCCAAGGAATGATGTGGCCATTAAGACGATTGTAGTGTGTCATAAATATTTCAATTTGAAGATTGCTTGGGGTTTTCCCAAAAGCTTTTGGGCACGCAAACTGTCCTTCAAGCCTGACATAAATAGGGATGAGCTCCCTGCACTGATGTGGCCCAACTTGTCTTAGATGACAACAATACAAAGAAAGCAGGTATTTCCAATTGCTGCAAACACTCAGCGACAGACTTGATTGTACAGACTAAGTAATAAAAGCTCATTATAAGCAGACACGCACTTCACAGAGCTTACCTGTTTCTGTGCTGATGCTCCCATATGCACCTGGCAAAACTTGACTGCCTGTTCAAGTGCTGCTTCTTCATCCACCTGAACACAGAATCATAACTAATTAAGTCATACTTAGCTTATCTATAAATTTAATTAAATTCACATGAAATGGGGATGTAGAGTATGGGAGTAAGGGGGAGAAGTAGTATTTCTATGGCAGAACAGTGATTTTAAGTTATTCAGGAACATATATTCAAAGATACACAAGTACCTCAATTCAAACTAACATTTAGCATGAACAACCCCATATAATTTGTATTGTAACTCTTACATTATTTCAAAAATTTAGTTCCAAAACATGGAGGGTCCTACTCCCCACCCCTCTCTCCAGTAGTGCTCTTGTCAAGAGAACGGTTCTTTGGGAGATATTTCTCTTTCCAACTTTTTAACAGATATAGGGCAAATTTTATATGGCTTGGTCTGACAATTACTGTTATTTTACAATCATGTTTGAGGTCACACAGAGAAATTACAATTAATGATAAAATACCTGTTTAATCAGCATGTACGTTTCAGACATGATCTTCTCAATTTTACCCAGGTCATAGGCCATAACTTTCTGACCTTGCTGCCATACTCTATACGCATCCAGCAGAAGTGTTTTTCCAGATTCCACATCCTCAAGTAATTTCCTCTTCCTGCTTGATCTTTGCACAGGTTCTTCTGTAGGTACTGCCTGAACTATTCCTTTTGCTGCCTGCTGCTGATGTTTTGAGCTAATACTTAGCTCTTCTAAAGAAAGTTCTGGAGTCCGGCTCTCTGGAGCTCTCTCCTTGGAGTTCCTGCCAGACTGAAGACGTTCTGACTCACTGCGTTTACACGAAGAATCAATTTTTTCAGGGTCCTTGGAATATCCATCAAGATCCATAGGCTCAACTGAACCAGGGCCAGGGAGCTCTTTAATTTCCTTGTCATTCTTGTCCTCTTGTTCCAATATGTCCATGGCATTGGGAATCTGTCCCTGGGTCACCTCCTTTACTCCATTTTCAGTACTATGTACTACTCCATCTGATAAAACTGGCTTTTTGGGAAGAACCTCTTTCCCCTCTTCAGCACTAGTTTTATTAGAGACGTCTGTTGTCATCCTTCCTGAAGCAAGGTTAGAAGACTTGGAACTCTGATCTTCTGAAACCTTAATAAAAGAGATCATTCTTCTCTGTTATTAATGAAATCAGAAAGCATTTGAGCACAGCTATGACTACCATGAAAACTGACAGCAAGTACCTTTACGTTACTGATTCTGCTAAAGAAAATGCATTTATTCTATGTCCACTCTTGTTTGTTCCTGAATATTAATTAATCCATGCCACAAGTCTTACAATTAAAGTATTTTAATCAGTAAAAACACCACAGAGAAATCAACAGCACAGGGGCTGAACCAAAGCTGAAATGTTCCCCCCCCCCTCCCCCCCAACTACTTCAGTCTATACTATGGGATCCAACTAAATGAAATGCAAGGTTTTAATAGCATTAAATTTTCTTGCAATATACTGAAAGCAAAACTGAATCTGTTCCTTTTGGCAGCTGCAAATCAACCTCAAATTTAAGAATCTTCCCCTTAGTTGCTCTTACATAACCTTCTTGTCAGTAGATCAAGAAGTATGTTAAACTCTGCTGGAGTATTTTAATTTTTGTACTTTTTCTTTGGTGATGGTCTAAAGGTAGAAAACCTCACTACAACATCTCTTCTTTCAAAAATTGCTACTGATATAATTCTTGCATCCAGATTTATGAGCAAACTACTCATACAGAGTTCTAGTGTTCTTAAGGAAGCTTGCATTTACTATACTCTTGTAAACTTGGAAAGCCCTTAGGAACAAACAATTCCTTGAATGGATTTATTAAATAAACTTCCAAGTTCCAGTTATCTTCAAGTGGAAACTGATTAGTTTCATCTAAACTACAATTACATGTAATAAAAGATGTGGTGCTGTCAAGAACCTGTACATAATATCTAGTTGTGTGGTTTTAGTTTGCAAGAGGAACATTAGTTCATTTTAAAAGGAAATTTCTAATAGACCCCACCTGTAAATGTAGCTGCTCTTATACTCCACAAAACTACCATCATTTGAAATCTTAGGGACACTCAAACCAAACTTACTGCAATTGGTTCTCAACAACTGTTATTTGTTACTGGATTTCAAAACCAGAAGACAACAATGCTGGAAGGGAGTTTAATATGTAGCTGCATATAAACAAAAGGTGTTAGAAGTAAGTGATAATAATGCAGCACTTCAGCCTCAGGAGATCTAAGATCAGCAAACTAAACCTAGAAAAATCTAATTACTAAATCAAGGACCGTTAAACACATTTACCTGTGTCAGATCGTTGAGAATGTCCTCCAACACCTTCACTGTAAGCACAAAGGCTTGTTGGGCCAAAACTTGGCGATCTGCATCACGCAAGTACTTCCTGTGCCACAGTAAGGTAACAGAAATTAAGCTACCCACCCAAAGCTTATAGAACTTCAAAAGCAAGAACCAGGACACTGCAAAGAAAACAAAACCCCCCAACAAACCAACCAACCCCCAAAAAACTCAACACAACAATTCTGAATCAAGTTAGAAGAAAGCAGACACCACGAATGGTTGCATATTGAAATCTAACACTTTAGCTATGTTTCCCTCCACTTCTCCCCTCAGCATAACCATCAAAGATGACATGGATGAAGCAAAAGATAGCAGGATCTACAGACAGAGGGAAGGGGAAAGGATAAAAAACCCCAACAAACCAAACCCAGAGCAAAACAGGCAACCAGAATTAGTTTTCTTACATCAACCCCTCTGTGACCCTCAAATACCAGCTTTTTAATCAAACTTCTTCTTAAAAAGGCCCATCAGTCACACAAAGCTATCTTGAACTGATGGGATTTTCACGTTCTGGATACTAACACCTTTTTTCCTATTCAGTATTATTTAAAAAAAAATAAAAAATTGTGTGTGTAAAACTTACTCATCCTATAGCTTCATTTAACTCACAAGAGCATTGTAACTTCAGTGTATTCTGACGAAAGGCTTTAGTCCACTTTCAAGGAAAACATTTCCAGCCATCAATCCCACCTAACTGAGCTTGAGGAAAACTGAATTTCTACTTCAGAATTAGCTGCTTTTACTGAGAGGGCTAAAAATCAAGTAAATTTTGAAGGGTACTATTTCACTCAAAAAGCCAACATTTTTAATACACATTTTCTCTCTACAATATTACATTGAACTGGTGATTAAAATTTTATGGTTTGCTTTTCAGACAAAAGATACAAAAACCTGACTCCTCATTAGTTCAGTAATAACTAAAGTTCAGCTAAAAACTCCCTGTTTTAAAAATAGGGTTGTTACAGGCATATACCAGACACACCCAGAATGTTTGCATTTTAAGTTCACCATAGCTGGCACTGCCCGATCCAACATGTCAAATTACTTGTTTGTTAAATTCAGTCTAGACTTACAAATAATATTTTTAGTACAACTATGGGCTTGCTTAGGACAGAATTTAAACCTTCTATGGCTCAGTACTTCAGATATGCTAAAAGTTAAAGTATTTTTGGCTTCAAGTTTGCTGAACATGTGGTGACATTCCCAGACATACTACAATCTATGCAAATTCACGTGCCCTCACACTCAAAAACACATGAATGTTCAATGCCTCCAACTTATTGCCATCAGTCATCCAGTTCAACTGCCTTAGCATTTGCCAGACTGATTTCAACATTTCCCACTTGGCAAGCTACCAGAATTATACCTCAATTGCTTCAATGTTTTCCTTAGATGTTTATTTTGGTCTTTCAATTGATATGAATCTGTATATAGCGCCCACTGAATGGCTTTTTTCTTAAATAAGGTTAATGCAATTAAAATTAGATCACTCATGAATAGGATAAGCTTTTTAAATAGCATCAGCTGCCAATGCGTACATAACCATTGTTCAGGTTGTCAAGGATTACAGGAAAGCAGGATGCCTGGGCCGTGACCTCCCTCACTGGATAGCTCTTATGCAAGAGGCCAGAAGAAGGGTGCAGAAGTCATGATGTTCCACCAGTGAATCCCTCCACATGACAGAAAGCCTCTGCAAGCCTATCAAGGCAGCTCTATGGCTGCTCTGAGTTTCAAGAGAAATTCTAGATTCTACTATGGAATCATAATCCTGAGAAAAATTAACTATTATTCCTCTATATCCCAGAGGAATCTGTCTAAAGACTTTTCCTAAACTAAATAAAATAGTTACACAGTGAACAAAATATATTCAAAGCTTCACAAAGTGATGGTTTAAAATAAATAGACCATACTTTCCCTGATCAGGGGTCCTCTGTAGCATAGATGAGACTTTCAGCAAGGTGTTGTAATCCTTTAGTTGTGACAGTACATTTAGCAGTAAGACAATAGAGCGGTTCATATGAGATGCAAAACTGCCCGGGCGGTCGATCTCATCCACGGGGATGCGCCAGATTCCCTGCAGAGAAAGAAAAAGAGGAAACCTCTCAAGAGGGATCCAAACAAAAAGGACAGAAGGATCCAACTGAAATTTTCACATACGGGTGGGATTCCACAGGATACTGAATTTCACTGAGGGCCAGGGGAATAATGGACAGACAAATGCTGTGGTCCTTCAGGCAGGGAGATCTGAGTCAACTGATTCCTGCGAGCAGCAAAAGAGGGAGGCTTGCAGAAGCCACAGCACACCTTCTAAATATGCTTCTGAACTACTCCCAGAATAAAAGCAAGCAAAGCCTAAATTATATTGTGCATTTTTCTGACACGTCTGTGAACATGCCTTCCTAAGCTAAAGATCAACTACCATAAAAAAACAAGGAGTAACTTAAAATAAGTTTTCCGGGCCTGAAAGCTGCTTTTCTTGTGCAGCCACAGCAAGTTTCTATCTTCAAATCATCTGTTACTAAACGTATCAGGAACTTGGTTACTGCCTTGGTATCATCAGTGTTCACCACCACACTAACCGGATTCCTCAGCAGTATCCATTTTCCAGTGGCAGATTCAAATACTTGTGCATACATTCTGACCCTCCTAATTAAATTTCTGGGACAAAGGAATCTTTGGGGAGCAAGGCTGGAGTCTGATAAAAATAATAATTTCATTACGGTTAGTCAGCTCCATTTTTGCCATTTCTAGTAAGTCAAAGGAGAAGGAAAAATGCAACACCCTCCTATACCCAACTACCAATTATGACCATTCACAAAAGCTGCTGTTACAGCAGTGCAAACCCCCTCCCTTGTGCTTTATTCAGTCCTGAAGCTTTTCCTATAGCAACTCTTTAAGATTAAAATCCTCTGGTTGTGTAAACCATTTTGTGACAATGCAGGAAAGAATAGTCTCATTGATAGGAGACCTGATTGAAAAATCAATTTTGCTTTCCAAACCTGTTCAGAAAGCAGGATATACAAATATTTACTCTTGTATCCTTGGTTAAAGGTCTTGCTTTGATATTTTTGGCTTTGCTTTCAGCATGAGCAAAATTCTTCAGAACTTAATGCAAAGTGGAAGCAAAGAAAATGATTACTGCAATCACAGATGACATCTGATCACAAAAGAAGCAGATGCATAACTGACCTGTCTACAACAGACCCTCCCCTTGCCTGCGTTCAGAGAATCTGCAGTTCTACTCCATAGGATGCATAGGAACTTAGGAAAAACCAACAAGTATCAGTGTTTTTAAATAGGAAACAATGACTTCAACTAGATATAATGCACAGCCTGTCCTGCCAAATTTTCTTACTCTCGCTTTTCCTCATGCTCCCTACTCTTATACCCGATGATCACAGACAAAGCCATTTTTCCTCTTTGCTCCCTCTATCTCTCTTTCAAACCGTTTTTTGTAGCTTTCCTTTCCCAGGAAGTACCTATACCCCCACCACGACTGACCCCTGAGGTACAACCGTTGCTTCCTCCTATCCCCAACTACCAACCCCCACAAATACTTTTTGTGGCTTGGTGGCAAAGATTTTATCTGCTCCTGCAGTTGAGTAGCTCTCAAGCACGTACAGATCTTGTAGGTAACAGTTCCGTAAAGCAGCATATACTTCATTTGAAAAGAGAAACTTTTTCTTCCCCCGACCTATACAATGACTTTCCTTTCAGGCCACAGATGAAATGCATTCTGGAGCTGACATTTTTTGCTTCTCTGCACCTACATAAACTGGGTTTCTGCCAAATCCTAAAACAACTGAATGCCTCATCATGGCACCACATTGCAACAACCTACTTAGCCAATTTGACTATACAAAACAATTTATGGCCGACTTAGATACATTGTGTAGGAATGGAAGACAGCCAACATGTGAGTTCCTGGTCTTTTTCAGCACTATCTCATCCTTCATTTGAATTAGGCAGATCATTGGAGGGAGCCTTCAGTTACCTTATCTGGAACCAGCTGAAACAATCCTGCAGCTCTCACATGTCCCATGTATACATTTTACTACTACTCCAGAGATTACAATAATGCAGTAAAACCATTTGCAATGTCAGATTCTGCTAACTGCAGCTACAAAGCTGTGAAAGTGATGAAGTCCATCTGATAAAAGCTGAGGTGCATATTATGAGAAATGCTGCTCTCCTGTCTTTCTACAACAGGACACATTGGAAGAGCTTAAATTAAAACCCACATTAAGGGCATTTAAGTTTACACATTAAGTTTTACCTTAACAAAGGTTTTATTTTATAAGGGAAGTCACTATCTTTTCATGCGTTGACTTGCAATAAATAAAGAGTACTGTCCTATGCTACGCACCTGCCTGTTTCACGTGCAGCCTCAAGCTAAAAGCAGAAAGAAACCTGCCATCAGGAGTCAGATGGCAGAATCTTCATACCACCCACTGTGATTTTATTAAGCATTATACAAAATATTGATGTTAAAATGAGTTTATCAGAATTTGAGTGATACTGAATTCTTTTTAAGACTTCAAGTTGAGTCAGAGACTAAAGGAACAGTCTCATTCAAACTCCTCTCAAAGAGAAGCTTAACTGAGCCCATCAGGCATCAGTTTTTCCTTCCTAAGTATCAATGACCTTCAAGAAGAATATTTCTGCATTCAGATCGTACACTGCAACCTTTCTAAAAAGGTGAATGCTAGGGTTTTTTTGGTTGCTTTTTTTAACAAAACTTAAGAAAGATAGAAATGCAAAGCTTGTAATGAAATAGAGCAGAAGACTGGAAAAAGTCATTTGGTTTGACTAAAATTAAAGTTTTCAGATGATCATTTGAAAATTCAGGTTTGTCAGCAAGTACCTCTTTGACAGTACACACAGAGAAGAGCGAGGATCCTTGTGAAAAACATCTGCAGTTCTTTGAAAGGTTTTGTTACTGATTATCCCCACTCAGGACACTTGATAAAATGTCTTTGGCTCCGGCCACGAAAAGGGTTTTACATCCAACACACTGCTCCTGTCTGCTGGCCACCATTCCCACAGCCGAAAGGTTCCTCCCTATGCAACAGCCAGCAAAGCTGTTTACACAAAACTAGAGGAAGGAGTGAGGCGCTTCCACAAACTCCAAAATGCCTCTCAAGATCCAAAACATCAAGCTGCTCTCCATGCCTTCCTAGCTAAACACGCAGTCTGTGAGAGCTGAGGGTGGGGGAAGCCAGCCTGATACGCACTGCTGGAAGAAGGAGTAAATCTGGAGCACATGAAAATTCTGCAGATAACTTCTGATTTTTACATTAAATATGAAACTGGACAATGAAGTCAGTCAACCACACTCCTGGTGGCACTTTTAATTACTTTTTTTAAGCTTAAAACTTGCTGCATAACCTCTCCTTGCAGAAAAATTGATGACTTGGGGAGGAGGGTGAAAAAAAGAGGACCATACTATGCAGGGGTTTGTGAGCACGAGCTACAGCATTAGTGGATACTTTCTAGTTCAGCCACTGAAAATAGAAAGGAAGGAAGTACTTATTATTCCTCCTTGCTGCTTACTCCAGAACTTTACAGGAAGGGATTCCCTGGGGTTTAGGAATGCCTCTCTGAGGAGGGAAGGCTGACAGTTCTCAGCAAAACCCAAACTTCTCTGGGGATGGCTGTTGCTGCTGCTGCAGAGCATCAGAGTAAGCCATTTTCTAAGCAGAGATCAAACCCTACTGAGTGCTCCATGGCTTCTCTTCTTAACGAAATGGAGAAATGCTAGTCACACTTCAGATGATTCAATTCACATACAACAAGCAAACACATAAAAAGACTACTGCTACAAATATGGACATCCAGTTACTTATAACTCAATTCCCACTTTTTTTCCAAGGGGTCCCAGAAGTGCAAGTTACACCACATACAACAAACTCAATTCCACTGCTGCCTTCAAGCAACCAAAGCAAAACCACACTTCTTTATTTGCCAATCTCAGTAATGTCCTACTAAGAGCTCTTAGAGATCAGCAGACTGGAGCACCTCCTGTATGAAGATAGGATGAGAAAGTTGGGGCTGTTCAGCCTGGAGAAGAGAAGGCTGCGTGGAGACCTCAGAGCAGCCTTCAGTATCTGAAGGGGGGCTATAGGGATGCTGGGGAGGGACTCTTCATTAGGGACTGTAGTGATAGGACAAGGGGTAACGGGTTCAAACTTAAACAGGGGAAGTTTAGATTGGATATAAGGAAGAAGTTCTTTACTGTAAGGGTGGTGAGGCACTGGAATGGGTTGCCCAGGGAAGTTGTGAATGCCCCATCGCTGGTGGTGTTCAAGGCCGGGTTGGACAGAGCCTTGAGTGACATGGTTTAGCGTGAGGTGTCCCTGCCCATGGCAGGGGGGTTGAACTAAATGATTTTAAGGTCCTTTCCAACCCTAACTACTCTATGATTCTATTTTAAGATTGTCAGAAAACATGACAAAACTGACAAACCAAATAAAGAAGTTGTGCAGGAAAACCACTAATGCAACAACCTACACAGTATTTTGGAATTAGAAATTGAACTAAGCACAATTGCATAATCCCTGGAAAGCTCACACCTTCCCAAACCCTTTTTTGTTTGTTTTAAGTCTGTTTTAATACAGTTACACACAACATACTGAAGCACTTGCAGTTTGACTTGTGTCCTCTCTTCACAGTTACTTAGGTCAACATACTATTTTGTACTGGGGGCCTGAAAAGGAAAGGAATATGGTTCAAGCTGAACAGTTTCAGCACACACGGTCTGAAACCCCACCCTTTCCAGCTAAGAAAGCACAGCACAGACTCTTGAATACCCCTACTCCTCTTGCTCTATTTAGGTTCAAGCCAGTAGGCATGTGTTTGCTTAACTCGTGGCTTCCTGCTAGTTTGAGTGTAACCATCAAAACTGCTGCTTCTTCCTCCACGTAGTAAATTACTAAACCACCTTTTCTCATCCAATCTTAAAAGTGCTCCCATATCTCTTAGTATTCTGCTCTGTCACCCGTTTGTGGCTTTTCTTCTTTTCTACAGAGAATTCTGTTACTTTTCTTAATTCCTCATTTCATCCTTACTGCCTTTCAGTATGTAGTAGAACAATTCCACCTTTGTGAACAGGCACACGAGTGAGCACAAAAGTATTAAGAAATGAAAGCATCCATATTCCAAATAGTAAAATTATTAGCTGCAGGGATTTGTGTTATCAAGGAAAAAAAGGCAGCCCCTACTTTTTGTGAGTAACTTAGCCAATTACAGAAAAATCTTATGAACTTTTCCAGAGTATTTAAGCAGCACTCCTCTTGCCTGCTGTTAGTCTTGTTCACATACTACAGTAACAGAATGTAAAACAATGGTGTGATAATAAATAAATGATATTTTATCAGCCTGGAAAAGGAAACAGAAATAAGGCAAAACTGCAGCAACTTCCTTTCAGTAAGTCAGAACCAAGCAGGATTACAATGCCTGGTATGCAAGGTAAATGTTGTCTGCTTATTTTTTCCTTCTTTTTTAAATACACACACACTTGGAAGTGAATAAACAGCATGCATGCTTTCTGGAAAAACTGTGGAATTCTGCAACATTATATTAGCAAGACAGCAGCATGAAAACTGCTGACAAATGAAAATGCTCCACATGCTCCCATTATCATATGTTGATAAAGGAACATAATGGGCCATTTTCACCTCGTTTGTTTCATCAAAATACAACATATTTTCAGAGTCTTAATTTTCAGATTTTTCAATTTCTAGAACAATCATTTTACAGTTGACTTGGCAGAGAATTGGTTCTAACCCTATGAAAAGAACACACAAGCCATATCCACTTGGGGAGACTATTATGTGTGAGCATGAGTCAGGTGGACACACAGGAGGCAAGGAAAGGGAGTAATTTCCTTGCTGCATAAGCAATTATATGAAGCCAGAAATGCCTTGTTAAGATGATGAGTTACAGGTTCAGGTGGAATTAGTGAAACAGAAACTGAGGTCTACAGACAGCGTTCACAGAACACTGGGTTTGGACATTTGCCAGGCTGAATTTGGAGGGTTTTGTTCACTGGGTCAGGAGGCTTGAAGAGTTTTTACTCAGATGGTTCCCACGTACCATGTGATTTCACAACAATGTCAACAAAAGTCACATCATTTCTTTTTAAAGGGAAATGGCTAAATAGAAAAAAAAATTAATAAAAAGTAGTAAAGAATCCATTCTACCCCATGGCTGCAGAGGAAAGAAAGAGAAGAAAGCGAGGAGAGACAGGCATTCCCTTAAAACCTGGTTTTAAGGTGCAATCCTGTTCAAGCAATAACATAGTCGCATTGCCTCTGGAGCTTCTGCGATATGTGCCTCAGGCAGACATTATCCACTTGAAAAAAACAGGAAACACAATGGGATGTGTGCAAAGCACAACACCCCTTTGATGATTATGACTGTTCCCTGCACTGCATTTCCAGGTTAACACCAACAGCACCAGTGGAGCACCCTTCCCCTTAGTACTCTAAGAAACAATCCTTAGATTTCCTCTTGATGAGCTCCTCATTTCTGTACTCTGCGAATTCGGGGTGCCAGAGCAGAGATGAATTTGAAGATACAGCTGTGGGACAAATGCCAACTGGCGAGGAGGGTTCTGGTTTCTGTCAGCGGCATACCAAGGTTGAGCCCCACTACTTATTCCTAAAGGAGGTGCTGCAGAAACACAAAGAGAATTGGGGCTAACACAGCTGGGAGAAGCCACTGGTTGCCAGAGAAGGGCAAGTTTCAGGATTGACAGGTTTTTTTACCTAGACGCCCGACATTTGTGTCACTAGAGTGACTGTCCCCATCTCCTCAGGGGTTACAAATTAAACAGCTAGTAGCGTACAGAGAGGCACTTTAACCAGTATCAGATATTTGGCGGAGGGAGGGTTAATTCAACCTTATTTCAATAAAATAAAAAATTACTTCAGAATACAGAACTACCAGCTATCATCTCTGCCTACATCTGGTAATCTGCAAAACCAGTCAACCTGGCACAATGTATTACTAATGGTATCCTGACAACACTCCTGCCTTAAAACAATACGAGAGTCGCAAAGCATAACAAAGCCTGGGTATGAAGATTAGAAATACCTAGCAATCTAATGCAGGGACAGAAGAGTTAAAGTCTGGAGATAAATGTCTCACTCTCCAAAAGGTAGCTTTTCCACTCTTCTGGGAGTAACAACAGCACAATGCTTAAATGGCGAAGTTAAACATAAGACAGATGTTCAAAAGGATGTGGAGAATGATACAAACTGTGGAATGTCCAAACGGGCCAAGGGCAAGGCAGCTGCTACAACAAAAAGATGACAGCTTTTTCACCAGAACATCAGCTAATTTTCAAGTTGGGTGGGTGAGTGCAGCAAAGGAAAAATGCCAAATCCTACCTACCTGCCTTATAGGAACCTAAAGCTGTCTATCTCCAAACAGCTCATGCTGATTCACCTCCTTACCTAGTGCAGTATAAGATATTTAAAAGAAAAGGAGGATAAGAACTTTGTGACATTAAAAGGTGTGATAATTGTTGAGATTTAGCACATTGTTTATATAATTAGCTGTCTGGAGATTCTTCAGGCTGAAATGCTGCAGTAAGGGTCTCCTTCTCATACATGACAACTTCTACTATTTCAGTACGCTTCAAGGATTTCTCAGTATTTGAAGAAGTATTTTCACATACTTAAATATCCAAGTTCCAGATGTAAATTACCAATTACCCAATACATACTCAGCTGATTTTGAGTTCTTTAAACTAGGTTGTCAGAGTGCTAAAAAGTACTTTTACCAAAATACTCAATTTTTAATGCCAACAAAACCAGCTCTTTAATCCTACACCCCTTACTTTTCAGCAAACAAAATGCTGAACTGCCCACTCCCGCCCCACAGTTGACATCCAGCTTCCCTGCGCTGACAGCATGGAGTGTCTTTCATCTTTCAGACTCTCTTCTACATAATGACACCCACACTAAAGCATCAAGACGAGAAGCTATAAAATCCCAGTGTTTGCAAAATACTTCAGCATACTCATATAATGCTTTGAAAAAGCAACATCATCCACCTGTGTTTTACAAATATATCACCAGGTTTGACTCAAAATCTCAGAAAATACCAAAAGCTGGAGGGTCTCAGGTTGGATCAGTAGTGCAGAGGAAAATGCTATCATTTCACAAAACAGCACAGATCAAGCACTAAGTGTTCTTTCTGTCAGCACCAGATCACTAGAACACATGGCATTAGGAAATTCTGCTGAAAGAGATCTTTGAGCCTAAAGGAACACAAATAAAAAACGTCCAGAGAACACTTGCTACTAGCTTCCATCACAGCTTTGAAAACAGAAAACCTTCTTAAATCAGTATCACATGGCAGCTCGTAAAATGCAATCCAGTGATAATCTTAAAACTACTAGGTAAGAGCCTTCAGCTTAATTTCATCTTGATATAAAATTTCATCTTCATATAAAATTACCTACAAATACTGTCCTTATGATACCTTTTGGCTAAGACGCATCCTTCAGATACATGAGTTTCTCTTAGAGTATTGTGAGTGATCATGCAGCCACATCATTTAACTTTGAGGGCACACAGAAGGACTTCTCGAGAGTACATTTTTCCTCAGCAACCTGTCAGGCACAGTGTCTCTCAACTGACCTGGTAAATATGAAATTAGTGAGTAGGTTCAAGATAATGCCGCAAGAAAACCCCAACAATTCTGAGTACTGTACATACTGCAACTTGGTGAGAAAAGAGCCATGCTGTCATTAGGAAGTGACATATCAATATGTGGTCATAACAACCAGCTCTGGTTGGGTATTAGCAAAGTTACATCAGATTCTCTTTGGAGCTGCTAGACCTCAGACTCACGTTTAGTAGCTTATGAGCCACGACCTTTAAAATATACATAGGTAACGGTTTTGCAGTTTATTTAAGAACATATTACGGAAAAAGCTAGTAAATTCCACTAAATAGACAGTGAAGTTACTTACAAAAATTACGAGAGCTGCATATCCAGATGTAATGAAGAACTGTCAGTATTTTTTAATAGCATGAATATAAACAAGTACTACCAACCAGGAGAAAACATGAAGTGCCATACGTACTCAACTGTTCACTATCAGCCATCAAATCCTAAAAGCCTCTTGCAAAGCAATAAGAATGGCACATATTCTATCACTGGCTCGTATTTCGGTACGTGCACACAATCTGGAAGCTTAGAGAATTACTTGCATCTTTCATCAATGTTGAGAAGAACAAAAGCAACAGAGAACTGAACAAAAATTTGAACTCCTCTAGTGTCCTGACAGAGGTAAAATGACAGCAGGAGCTAGTGGAAAAGCCTTTTATTCTTGAATCAGAAACCCGTAAGATCTGACTAGGGCTCCCTATTCCCTTTTCTTAATGCCAGTTTTATAAAGGCATGTGTTTGCATGATTTAGTTCCTATTTGAAGGTCACAGTTCTATCTGAGGATTCATACTGGCTTAGGAATGACAGAAGTACACATCCTGGATTTCAACTGTTTGTCAGCTAAAGTTGAGGGCAGGAAACTGCTTATTTAAAACAGGTAGCAAGAAACAAATATTAGCAGTTATCGACCAGAAAAAGACATACGCAGCAGTAAAAAGGAGTCAAGCCATGGAGAAGACATACTCATCTCAACTAAAGCTCTGCGTGAGCTTGCACATTTCATCCTCACCAATTAAGATCCTCAAATTAAGTCATTAGGAGCTGACAGATAACTCATTTCATTCTCTCTCCTCCCCCCACTACAGCAGCAGCATCCATAGAACACTTCCCTCCTCTGTTGAGCAAGTGGAGGCCCTGAATGAATCCTGACTGCTATAAAAGGCAAAAAAATCTCTTACTGTTACACACCCCATGGCTAACCTCAGAATATCTTTTCGCCTCTGATACAGGAATTCATGCACAAAAAAGAATGTCATCAACTTTGTTATTCAAGCATTTTACCTTGGAGGGGGAGTTAACACCTAGTGCTGTCTTGCTTTCAGAGACTCCAGGGGCTTCCTCAGCAATACAGGGTTTAAAATCAATATACAAAAGTAGTTCTTTATCCAATTATAAGAGCTAGGGGAACTGTCTAATTCCAGCCAACATTTAGGCAGCAGCCTGCCTAGCGCCCCAACTAAAGTTGGCTGATCTTCGATAACACCAGAGGAACAAGACTTTGCAGAGAAGCTGTAATTCAATTACCCTATTTACAGTAATGTAAATCACAGTATACACAGGGGATCTTCCATATTCAACCAGCAGCAAGACTACAACAGCTTAATCTAGCACAAGACATGGTAGTGACTCACTAAGCTAAGCAGAAGACAGGGTACAGCCTGCTGGTGTTTGATTTCAGGGATATCGAGAGATAGGAACTATTTGTTTGAGAACAACCAGAGTAATTAGTGAGGGGGAGGAGCAGAGAGGAAGGCCCCAACATTTAGAGCATTTCAGACTCCAATAAGAATGCTAAAAACACACAGAAGTCCTATTATTGAAAACAAGCAGCACAGTATCTGGGTATTCAAGATGTCAACCTGAATATGCTCCAATAAAAAAAGACACATCTTGCAGCTCTCTGGGCAATAAAAACCTCCACAGCATATGCTCTGATTCCTCGATCTGCTTCATGCAGAATACCCACAGCACATAGCAAATCTGCCGCTGCACAAGTAAACACATGCTGCAGTAAATTAAACCACCAGAAACACGAAGCTGCCACAGCCAATGCTGCAAACAGCATGTGGCACTGCTTTATGCACGCCACCAGAATTTACTGCAACTAAGACATACATTCTAAAATTATAAACATGTGACCAGACAATGCTGACTGGTTTTAGCAAACTGCTAATTAAACTGGAATCCACTTATCCTCCCTCTCTAGCTGAATGAAGCAGCAACTGCTACAGCATAGTAGCTCATGCAAAATAGATGCTGAACAACAGGCTCTGCTGTTAGGTCACCGGTAAGAAGGGGAATCTCCAGCGTGAGCCCGGCTGTCGTAGGCAGAACGGCAGAGTGCACACCAGAGATCACAGCTGGGTTGCTCTGTGACAGACATGATTTCTACAGACCTACCGTCTCCTTTCTTCCTCTAGACATGAAAGCCTCCCCTTGCAAGCTTTAGGGATGAATTTAAAACGAGGTGCTAAATAATTCATCCCACTAAGGGGGTGGAGGAAGGAGACCGAGAAAACCCAAACAATACAGACCAAAGACAACAAAAATCCCTCACCCTTTCGTCCCCCCTTCCAAACTTCTCTCGACTCCTCCGTCTCCCATCGCTCTCAGGGTTTTCCTCCGCAGATCTGTTACAGCGTCTGACCGCAGGCGAACCGAACTAACGAAACAAGTATTTCCCAAGCACGACGGCAAATGTCACCAGAGCGCACACAGCTCCTGCCTGCCGGCGATGGGGGGCGAGCCCTGCGGGCTGGCGGCCGCCGCGCCTCAGCCCGGCCCTCAGGAAGGGATTCCCCACGGCGGCACCGGCTGCTCGGGGAAAGGCTCCAATCCCCGCGGGCAGGGGCGCAGGCAGCCACGCCGAGAGACGCCCCGCAGCGCGGGGAGCCCGGCAGCTGCCCGCGCTGCTGCTCCTGCCTGGGAGGAAGCAAACTTACTACAACACCGCGTCGCCCCCCCCTCACCCCAGCGCCCCGCCGCGTCACCCCGCAGCGGGCAGCTCCCGCCCGCCTCAGCCTCCCCCGCGCTCACCATTACCGGGGCGGCGCGATCGCTCCACCGGAGTTCCCCGGCGGCCCGCGGAGCCCGAGCGCCCGCCCCCGCGCCCCCACCTGACGGGCCCCGCGGGCTGCGCGCGCTTCCTGTGGTACCGGAGCGCGCACCGCGGGGTCCCGCGCGGGTTTACCCGAACCTGGTTTTTTTACCCCTCTTCTCTGCGCAGCCGGGGTGCGGGGGGGGGGGGCAGGGCCGGGGCTGTTTGCTCGCTCCCCCGGCGGAGGCCGGTCTTGTTTGACATCGGATGTTTGGTGCCGGTTACTGCCGAGCCTGGCTCGGAGCCATCGCGCTTAGGGCGAGTGAGTAAACAGCTGCTCCTGTCGCTTCGCAGGCATTAATAACAAACGGCTATCTGCTCCCACCTGCCTGCCCAGCCTTCCCAAAATACGCCCTGACCCCGCCTAACCCCGCCGCTGCCGCTCCATCGCCCCATGGCCCTTCACTTCGCCGTCACACAAGTCGTGACCTATTTTTCCCGAGCGCAGCCGGTCCCCTCCTCTCCCCGCAGCCCGCCGGGATGCTCGGAGCGTGAGGTGAGAGGCCGCGGCCTCTCCCAGCGGCTGCAGCCATGGCTGCTCGGGGCGCGGGGCCTGCGCCGCTCCCGTACATCCACCACCGCTCCCTGTGCCACCGGACACCCTCCACCGCACGCTCCACACCTCTCTCACGCCCCATCCTTTTATTCATAGAGTCATATCGTGCCGTCCCCAGACTTGGAGTGTTTAACTGCTCTCCGGCTTCTGCTATTGCATGTCTATCACCAGAGTCCTTTGCAACCACTTCCATTACATCTTTCTCCCTTTCTCCTTCCCCCCCATACTTCCCATTTCTGTCAATCCCACAAGAGACCCAAACCGTGTGCTAGTCCACTGCCAGCCTCAGTCCATCTAATGCTGCCTTGCACACTGATCTTTCTCACCCTAATCACGGCACAGCTAAACCCGTTTTCTTTTCCCATCTGGGCTCTGCTCCTGATTTACCTTCGCACAACAGTTTAAACATTTACTTGTTCCTTTACTTGTTCCTTTATCTCAGCTTTGCAAGCACGGCAGTTGCTTTGACTTCCTTCCCCCTTGCCTGTCCAAGCAGTGCAGGGGGTTGTTCTGTTTGGGTTTTTTTTCTCCTCGCATCTGCTAGGATTATTCTGAAGTGCTCAACATCTATCCTGCTTACTGACACCTCAGGTTTAATAGCCTGCTCCACAGCTGCCACAGTCCCTACATGCTATGCAGAAGTCAGTACCTGAGGTCATCTTTCTTTCCCATTATCTTAGCCATTTTTTACCCGGTTTTTAATTTGTGGAAGTTCCTCTTGTCTAAACACATCGATTCTAGGCTTCTCACACAGAAAGCTCCGCATACCTTGACCCTTCCCACTTATTTGCGTACTTCATATATATACATTGATGTTTAACAGCATCTTGAAAAAAGGCTGAGGAATAATTTAGCTTTCCTGGTTATCTTTTATAAAATGAATTAATCAACAGTACCCCGTGTCTCTCCACTTACACTGTAAGAGCTTTTTGTTTTAAAGCTGAGACTTCACTGGGCATTACCACTCTTTAAAATAACCCATGTCTTCATTGCCCCTTACATCGTACTACCAAAGGCAGCACTAATGCATTCTATACAGATTAACAATGCAGTTTGGGCACTACCACTTCAAAAACCCATTAACCTTTACTCTTTCAACTGTATAGCATGGATTTATGTTTTAAATACAGAACTGAAATGAATACTTCCTATGTGTTCATGCAAATAGGGTCCTTCTTGACCTCTCCTTATTCATCTGCTCATTTAGTCCCTGTTAACAGCCAAGCTCTTATTTCCTCTATTGCACTGGGGTTTTCTTACTATGCATTGTCGTTTATTTATGCAAATTAAGTAGCTGTTGTCCCTGGATTAAATACATCCTAAAATGTCTGAAGTTAATAGCCCAAGGACTGGGTGTTCATTAGATTGGAAATTATGTCATAGAAAATTCTGCACAATTAAACACCTTTAAGCCATAAGCATGGCAATGTAAGGATTTTGGTTTCTAATTAATACCTCTTAGATGCTGCAGTCATGGTACCACAAAAACCAGCAAGAACAGAGACATCTTTAAATGATAATGAAAGGTAAACAATAATTATTATAATACTTAGTTACTAGATTTCAAACTGCTTTACAAACAAGCAGCTTTTTAAAATATCACCAATTGGAATATTTAATACATGTCTGATTCATTGTTGCTTTTGTATAGAAACATTATTTGGCAACGGTCCATTACCAACTCAAATTAAGGAAACAAATTTGTCTCTTTAGAGTTTAAAAGGATATGTTTTTCACCGCAGATTATCTTTGATTCTAGCCAATTCCAAAGGTTTATTATTAATTCTTATCTCTACTCAGTTGTCTGAACCATCACAAGCAGAATGCATTTTGCAGTATTTGTACATGCAGGTGTTCATAACTTACGGTGCTATTGAGCAAAAGAATTCCAATTAGGTTACCTAAGGTAAAAAAACACGTGCCCAGAGAAGTGCACGTGGCATCCCCTGTACCTGTGGGAACCAGCCACAGATTATGGGGCTTCCACATTCTGGATACAGGAGATGCATTATAGAGACACTCAAAATTCAGTGAGGTTGGAGCAAAAAGCGGATAAAACTGTGTACTTGGTGATCACAAAAAGGGAGCAAATGTGCTCATGTCAGGAATAACCTTGAGTTACTCACATGCACCCATACACACACTTTTAAGATACACCTCTGGTTTAGCTAGCTGTAATCCCGCTGCCCCTGCTCCAGGCTTGCTGGTGAAATGCCTGCTGCAGAGGATGGCTGGCACCATTACACCTGTATTCAGACATAAAGCTATGTAATTGCAAAGGCCTTTTCATTAATTATTTTTACACAGGGCAGTATTTGGGACACTATTCAAGTCTTCTGGCTGATTAGGGATAAAAGATGATAGTCTTTTCTTAGCTTATTAGTCAAAGGCACTGGAAATGAAGGCTTTAGCTAACATCTGCTGCTTTTTTAAGTTTAATTTAGGTGATATAGGAACAAAACAATGCGACTTTAAGCATTTTGGCAAGAAAGGATGGATGGGAAAAAGACTGACAGAACAATTACAGGGAACTTGAAATAATCCCAGAGTCAACAAGATGACCTAACGTTTATCCCTTTAAAAATAAATACTGGTAATGAATAGTTTCAGTTCAGCAAACCATCTCTGAGAAAGAACAATTATCCTAGATGCAACTGTTAATCCTCAAAGACCATGTCCTATACTTCTTTTTCAGTTATGATGGGAAAAGGGGAGGGCAAAGCACAATTCCAGACCATTAAAAAGGAGCAAGTTTGTATTTCACTCCATGTTTCTTTCTTTAAGAGTTGCATTTCTTCAAATTCCTCTCTCCCCACCCCCTTCAATCTTCTATATCTTTAAATCATTAATAACCAGAGAAAGTTTGAGGAATGTCTCAGCCAGATTCACCTATGGGATGTGAGCTCTATCACGCGCTCTCCAGTGCCACAATTAAATACCAGGAGCCAGATGCAACTGAATTTACACTTTTAAGCATTTTTAACTTTTGCACACTGGGATTTCTTGATGAAATGTTCCAGAGTGAATAACGAATGTTTAGAAAGATTCCAGACCTCTCTGCCCTGTCGAGATAAGGGTGCAGCTTTCCTTGCAAACACAGCATATGAGTTTGTTAATGTCAATGTATTTGAAATTCTGTTCCATTTTCAGATGATTTTCTTCAGAGGATATGCACTGTAAATCCTAGCATGAACTTGATTTCCACTTAGGAAGAGGAGATTTCGTCTTTTGTTTTTAAGGAAGTAGGACATTGTTTTCACTTGTAAGTGGCTTTTTTTTTCTCTTCCCCTTATAGAGATAAGAGTAATCCCAAGTTTCCAGTGCAATGGAAGTCTTACAGGAACTAGAAAGTATTCTTCCTTCAGCAGCAGCATTTGCTTCCTTTAACTCAGATATTTTTAATCTTCTTGCAAACAGGCAGATAACAGTAGCTACCAGATTGGAGTATTTGCCTAGAAAACTAAGCCTAATCCTGAGTACCAAATTTTGTGGTCTTATGTTTTCCGGGAAACTGCGGTAAGGAAATCACTAATGGTGAGCAGCAGAACTGGCTGCTACCAATGACCAAAACCAACAACATACCTGCACTTAAGTTAAACCCACACGGTGGTCAGTAGGTAACACACAGAGGTTAAGGAGAGCAAAGAGGAGGGAGGAGAGAAAAATGTATTTCACATTTCATGTATTTATCCATTTTATTGTCAAGATGCTATCCTGGCTATATACAGGTTTGTAGTTCTTGTTTATTAAGAGGTAATTTTATTCCTTCTGAATTTCAAAGAGAAACACAAGCAAGCATCAAATCTGGACCTTCAGAGGACTCGAGCCTTTTCAAAACCTGTCACTCTTCAATATTCAACACATAAGGGTAATTCAGTCCCTTCTGACAATTACTGTTTTGCTTGCAAACCACAACTTTGATTCTAAAAGAATATTTTAACCAATTTACACCAGACAAACTTACTCCTCTTAAGAACAGGAGTTTCTACAGATAAAGCTATTATCTGGGGAATTTCATATGGAACATATGCTGTCCTTGTCTAGAGACAAACAAATGTAAAATAATACCTAATTATTTGTCCTCACAGTACATGTGAACTGCTGTTCTTTAAAGGGCAAATGGAAAAAGAAAGAATAAATGCAAATGCAAAAATAGGAGAGGAATATGTCAAAAGGTAGCAATAGGAATACAAGAAACTGAAAGGAGATCTGGAACAGAAATCTGTGGTATATCATCTTGCTGTCTTCCCCTTGCTGCCCACATACTTAGAAGACATCAGATTCAGACTCATCTCCTGGTGGGCCCTTCATTTTGTCAGCTTCAGTCTGCTGCCAGAGACAGCGCTCAGACGGAAGTTTTCAGGAAGAAAGACACTTTGCTTTGCTTTACCTTATCGATTTGAGAACATACAGAGGCAGGAAATTTTATTCTGGCTCAATCATTCAGAAAAAGCAAGCAGAGACTTGTCAGATTTTAAAGGGAGAAAAGTGACATATTGAAAAGACAGTGACAACATAACCCACAAAATAGGCCTACATGTGAATGGTTTACCTGCCTACGTTGTCACAGTAATGTTGTGCCCAGAATACACCGTCTATGATTTCTAGCAACAATTTCAGAAAGAGAGAAATACTTTCTGCAATACTGATTACTAATTTACAAAAAAGAAACCCCCCTTTCTGCGTAAAATTATTCTTCCCTTTTCTCCCACACTTTGTCAGCAGGGTCACATTGACTGAATGGCTAAATCCTAAGCTGAGAACTCTCTGGGCATGAAATGTGTAAAGCAGTTAAGACCTGTCTGTCCGTCTCCTCTTTTTTTTTCTCCCGAATTCAAATCTGCTTGCTTCCCAAGTGCCTCATCCAGGCTGACAACCTCCAAAGCAGTTCAAGAATGGATTTTGTAAATGTCTTCCGTTGAAACTGTGTAAGCAACCTAGCAAAGCTGAGAACCCAAGCATGTTTCCTCATCAAGAGCCATTAGACTTCCTTCAGTTCAAAAGCACTCACTGCACAGTCCCTTGTCAGTCAAGTACAGCAAATGCAACTTGAAGCTAATTTCCACTCTTTGTGATCGGAAATAGCTGCAACTGGACTCGGAAATATTATTTCATTCTTTTTAGCGTCCATACTTCTACAGGACATGTGAATAAGCTAACAAGACACTTGAAGAAAGTGCATTAGTATCTCATTGTACTGTGATCTTCTCACCAATATCTCAAGTTTGGAATTCAGTCACAGGACTAAGTCCTCCAGTCAGTTAGCCACTGTTGAAGATCACATTTTCTATTAAGATTAATTTTATTCTCTTAACATATTTTAAAGTAATAGTTCTTTCATTTTTATCCTACCTACCAAAAGTCTTTGTTCTTCAGTATTTAATTGTTCTTTCTCCTAAAATACACATAAACACACACACGTGCACACACAAAGAGTAAAACTCAAGAAGTCCTTTTACTATTGCTCATGTTTTATCCCTGCAAGACAAGAATTTACTGCCTGCAGATCCCATTTTACTGCTGACAAAGCATTCAGGACTCATTTTGCTGTGTGTTGTTCCCTGCCCCCTCTAGAGAAAACTGTATTTCCTTTCTGGGATACATATGTGAATCCATTGTGCTGCAAGGACTGAAGACCAGTTACAAAATGGTGAACATTTTCTTGTTTCTTTCTATACTATTGTCTTGGGCAGTTACTGTTAAAATGTTAAGATGACAAAAAAACCCCAGTCAAAAAAAACCCTTCATAGAACAATGGCCACAAGAACTATTGGGGGCAAAGTCTGAAGAGTAACTCCTCCTGGATACGGCACTAACTGGTGAATTCTCATTTACTTAAAGTGAAAAAAGCTATTCAAAACTATTTTTTCCAGCTTTGTTGTACTTGCAAAGCAGCAAGAACATCTCATTACAGAAGATATGGAGCAGATGCAGCCAGTGTGTTTACTTCAAGATTTGTGCACAGGAAGAACTATTAAGGAATGAACATGCCAATCAAACACTATTTGTTTAGGTTTTCATTCTCACAATCTGTGACACAAAACCAAACCAAACTATTCTTAATTTCCATTTTCATCAGTTTTTAATACTTCTATACCTTAGTGTTTTATTTACAAACTACATGGAGTATTGCTTATTTGCTGTTGGAATTTAAATATTTTAAAAGTTCTTTAAAAAAAAAAAAAGGTAAAAGTTTAAGCTTCAAAATCTCAGTCTTTGTTTTGAATTCACTTCACTTTTAAAACATTAGGCTGTATATGCAGTCACGCATTTTACTTGAAACGCTAAAATGTAATTTTTTGTGGTCCTGAAAGCAACATTCATTTTAGTATAATTAATTCAGAAAAATATTTCTGCTTGTTTATTGCAAAGAAAATTACAGTGAAAATATCCTGACCTAAATCTGTTAAGAAATAATTTTCCGTAAGATCTTCAGTACAGACATGTCAGATTAAAGGCAAACAGCCAGACGTTTTTCTTTGGACCCTGCTGGAACAACTACTACATTATAGGCATGAAAACATCACCTTTATGTGCCACCAAACACAATTTTTAAAGATTAAGTTTATCCCATTGTCAGTATTTCAGCTTTCAAAGGAAGTGGAATGTGCATTTTAACACACTCCTATTATGAGTATTTTCTCTTGCACTACAAAGAAAATGCTTTTGAAATGATTGCACTGCCTTCAAATGAAAAGTCCCACCTCCATTATAGAACTAAACAGGTCTGTAATCCATACTTCTTTTTAAAATCTTGTTTATGATTCTATTACCATTTTTCAACACTGAATCTGCCATTAGCTGAGACACACAGATTATAAACATAAAATATGTACTCTGTATTAAGCACATCAGTCATGACAGAAGACAGTGTGAAAGTGTCACAGAATTTGGGAGGGCTACACACTGGATGTGGCTACACCATGGATGAGCTACACAGACATAAAAGCCTGGCCTATCTTCAGGTCTGTCCAAATTTTTCCCACTGGAAATACTTTAGTCACTTTGGAGTCAGTATTTTGGAGTATGTATAAGGCCATTATATTAATGACTTACACTAGTTTCAGTCTGGTAAGCAGATCACAGTATAAGTGTTGATACACTTTGAATACACACACAGGGAGCAGCTGAAGATTTAACTAGAAAATGACCTGACGGGTATTTTTAATTCTGATTTTTATTTCATGCCAGCAAATCAAATAGCCAGCAAAATTAGTAATACATCCTGAGTAACTCTTAGGAAGTGCTTCAAGTGAAAGGTCTGTGTTTTTTCTGATTTTGCTTCCTCTAGCCTACAGAAAAATTAAACAACTTCATATAGGCCAAATTTATAAAACTGTTTATTGACAGGGTGTAAGGAAGCAAACTGGTGGAGACAAAGTTTATGCAACTGAAATGAACAAAAGTCATACAGCTCTTGAAGTTTTTCCACTCAAGCTCTTATAGGACTTTCCTTGGATCACAGTAAAACCTTTGCGTGTTCAGAAGAGCATGCTAAAATACGAACCACTGTGGACTTCATTCCTGTTGCTCACCCACTCAATCATCTTTTTGTTTGAATTTGTGTCAGGAGACTGAGAAAGTCACCTTGCTTACGTGGTCACCCCTGACTGCTTCACATAGTAGCTGTCACACAAACTCCAAAAGTATTCATATTATGCCAGGAAATCCTACCTTCTCCACAGGAGCCAAACAGTCTGGAACAATATTACTATACAATACTCAACATTTTCACTCCTCTAAGTTTAGGATTTTTGCCAAAGATGGAGTACTGTTACTCTGAGAAGTCCTGCCTCAGTATCTTTATCTAAGCTCCACACAATGATACAGCAGTCAGTTAGCAAAACATTAATCACACACTAGCTATTGCACAGCAACAGTTATGTTCTTGCCTATCATCATCTGCCATCTTACCTTCTCCAGCTTAACCTCTTTAATTTGGACAATTATATCTTGCTGTAGCCACTAAATTAAAACTATTTATCTGTAAATGCTATCCACTTGCACAGATGTACACACAGACTCCTGTCATGCTGCTCTCAGCCCACATTCTTCTGGTTTCATTTTTACAGTAAGGCAATGTATAGACACAAAAAATATTTAGATCCTTCTGCTGAGAACTGCAGATCCAAGAATATTTCTCAGGAAATACGCTACTTTAATGAAGTTAATGCCACTATTCATTTGCTCAGCTTTCCAAAAATCTATTCAGCTTTTTAAAAAAGTCATTTAGATTTATTTTTTTAAAGCGAAGAACCTAAATTTAAAACTAACCCTATTAAGTGTCTCTTCTCTCTGTATCAGCTACAGAGCTGGCAGGTGAAAAAAACCAAATAATGCATTTATTCATTACACATCTGTAAAAGGACATTCATCACACAGTATTCCATAAAGTCTGCACCTTTCAAATACTGTTTAGAGTGGGTTGAACAGTTGCTGTTGACATTTTAAGATCCAGCTTTAAAACCAACTGCTTTATGTCCTGTAACACACTACGAACTCCATTACAATCTCTCTTCTACAAAGCCGTATCTTCATTTCTTTCAGGGTCATTTGTTCCCTAGCTTACCTTTGTCTAGATATTAATGTGCTCAACAAAAGAAGAAACTTTTCCTAGGGAAGCAGAATGGAAAAAAATAGCTGTTTAATAACCACTGGCACAAACGACAGTTCAAAACCCCATGCTTGTATCTCTAGGGATTTAGATTTACTGGCATCTTTACTAGCTGGGTCTTGGAAGCCTGCAGAGTTGGCCAGAAAGAACAGAGTGTATATATTGAGACAGAAAACTCTGTGAACGATGGACATTTTTCACTGATGAGTTCTGTTTTTCCAAGAGGATGGAGTGAAGAACTGTAAATAACATGTTGGGCAGAGGTTGAAAAGTTATCTAGCTTTTTATAGGCAACTTTAAGACTTCATTGCTTACTGGGTTTCTGGTCTTAATCCAATCACTATGAAAGTTTCACTTGCACAGTTAACTCCTTGCTTACCTTTGTTTTCAGAGCTGGCATTAAGATTTCATAAGTGAGCGAGCAAGCAAGAGGGAATGACAGAACCAACTCCTTTGCAACTACTAAAGCATTCTTCCAATTAAAATGTTAGAAAATCTGGTCAGGAGGTTTATGAGCAGAATTACATTAACTTAACAAGTGGAAAAAAAAAGGAGGCAAAGAAGGAAAACACTTGCTACTGGCAAAAGAACAACTGTCAAGGGGAAAGTCAGGGAAAAATAGTCATTAAATTTTAACTCTTATTGTGGGGGCAACTAGAATCACGATTTCCTGCTTTGCCTTCCCCCAGTGGAAGCCATCTGCCATGCTAGACAATAAAAACAATGAAAATTAATCTGTTTGCTTGACTAAAATATGTGGATTCTCAAAAAGCCACCTTTTCCACATAGAAAATGTCTGCCTGTTTCTAACACAGACATGAATATAACTAAATTTAATGGAGTCAAAGCAAACACTAATTCTCTTCCATACATGCACTTTTATAAAACTGATTTTCAGTCATGGTTTAAGAGAAGGGCCAGGCTATCACCTCATTATGCATTTTAATGAATCAACTAAGTCAAAACTTAAGCATCCATTAAAAGAAAGTTTCTAGACTTGATGCAAAAATAGCTTTGTATATACGAATTACATTTAATCAACGCAACTGTGCCTTGCTGAATCTGCAGGCAGGTGAGATCATGCTTTTTATGAGTTCCTCTATCCTGTGGCTCAATGGATATTCAATGATGGGTGCTGGGAGCACTGCACCTCTGAGCTGGTGTTATTCCACAGAAGATATAGTAAAGGCAAACTGAGGAAATTGACAAAGACCAAAAAGGAAGAAAAACAAGGAACAGAGGATGGGAAGGCACTGATTTGGTTTCACTCTTCAGTCTTGCAAACTTTGGCTTCTACTGTAACCATAAAATAACTGCCATTTACACCGCTGACTGTATTTACAAATTAAGGCACTGGATTATACAATCATTTGACTCAGAAGGGACTCCTGCAGGGTTTTTTACTTATTCCTCAGCAGCTTTCACACAAGTATTTCTTCACTACAACAGAAATTGTTTTCTCACACAGATGAAGAACAATAGCTTTATAATGACATTATTCAGGAATGTAGGAAAAGTGACGAAATACTTGTTAAAATTACTAAGGAGACAGGCCAGGCAGACAGCACGTTAACTCAAACAGATCTCCAATGCAGTACGTGTCTCCAGTGGAGCAAGGTCTTTGTTACCTCTTCTTAAGGAGAGGCACTGCGTGACCCATACAGCCCCAGCTGACAGAAGCACCTCTACAGCAAAGGCTCCCTGCAGCATAGTGCCTCCTATCAGCACACTGCTGGCAGTCCTAGTTCCTTAATTGCTGAATAATTTCATAAAGTAGCTTGCTCTTCCTAGCACAAGAAGAAAATACGTAGCAGGGAGGTGTCTTTTCTTAAAACTGAATACTTCACAGCCAGTAGAGAGCTAGCAATAAGAATCTGCACTTACCAAACAGCACTTTACAAAAGCTCGCTCTTTCAGGGCCTATTTCCTGCACAGTGAAAAACCAGGTATTTCGTGGCTAAAATATGGCCACATCTTGAAAAGATTAAAGACAGTTCTATCTTTTAAAGTAGATAGGGATTTAACTGTCCTCTAACCAGATGCCCCTGGTTTACCATAACCACAAAAAAGAAAACAAGAAGCATAAAAATATTCAACTATTAACATGTGGTGTCATTACCCTATCATCATTTCGTTTTATGCAACTAGACAGAAGGTCAGTGTTAATGGGTGGAGGTCACCTCTTCTAGGCACTTTTTTGCATACCACCTATTAAACGGCACTATGTCTGATAACTTGTTCCAAGTGTTACCTAGTTGCTGGAATCAAAAAGGTTTGGAGGGTTGTTTTGTTCCCCCCCCCCCCCCCTTTTGTTTGTTTTGTTGTTGTGGTGTTTTTGTTCTTTTTAATAATTCCTTTATGGTTCCTTTTTCCTTGTGGTTGCATAAAGATGACATCCAAAACACTCAAAAGCAAGAAAGGCAAAATTGAATAAATGCTTGTGATTTCTGATGTCACCAGTGAGTTTTTAATGGGTTTTTTTAAACTTGAATTAGCAACCTCACACACTCATGTTTACATAAAGCATTAGAAACACTAAAAAAGACCAACTTCTTTTCAGAAAATCACAAACAGTCATGGTCAAGCTAAAACATAACCATTAATTCTCTGAGAGCCCCCATACATGATTGAACTCAAACCCTCACCATGCTGAGACACAATCTCAACTCACATGGATGCACAGTGAGTTTCTTCAAGTTATTTCCCTTTTCCCCCAATCTGATCCAAATGGCACTATTTTTCTCAAAGGCTCATGTTCCACACAGCAGACGTCTAGGAGCTGGAAGCACACTTGCCAACTGGAGACACACACCAACTACGAACAGGAGAGTAACTGAGATCTATTACTAGGTAAGGACAGGAAGGAAAGCAGAGCAGTAGAAGTCTTAGTTAAGTGATTTTAGTGTGCTTTGCCTCCAGTTTCAGCCTTTTCCTGTACACGGTAGGAAACAGTGTCCCTGAAGCCTCAGTCAAGTTGCCACGATCAGCCTTGAGGACCTGCCTTTGGCCTTGTGTGGTATTTGGGGGCTCCTCAGGTCAACATTAGCAGCAACCTCAGACTCAGCAGAACACATGTCCAGAATAGATTCAGACCACCCTGATGTATTCCCCTCTTTGCTTAGATGATAGACAGCCAGTTACTTCTAACAGAGATATTAAATTCTGTAACAAGTCATGGGAATCATTAATGCAGAGATTATACTTCAGGAGCTGGGAAAAAAAACAAAAGAAGGCTGTATCAGATCGAAAGAAAATCACATATATTCACTCGGTGCCATATCTCTGACAGTGACCAGTAAGGTATGTCTTAAGAGAAGGTATAAAACCAATTGAGGCATATAATGAAACTTCCTTGATATAACTGCCCAACTTCCAGGAGAGCTGAGGCATGTTGCCCTCCTCCCCCTCCCCCCCCGGCCTTGATAGTCCCCTATGTTATGGACTTCATACTAGCTTTTCTACATCTCAGAAAAGAGATGTATGGCTCTGGTTGTACAGAATCCCAAAATAGAGTCAGTCCTTGAAACTTACTTCCCTTTTCAGAATCAACTTTCCTCTGGTAAGACACAAAGACGTAACTCTCAACCTGAACACAACAAGGGAAAGAACCTGCTACACAGGGAGAGCAACAAAGAAAGCACCCACTGATTATCACCATGCTATAGCAAGAACCACCTCTAGAAACTTTCAACACCAAACTTAAGACTTTATTCTTCAAGTGCTCTGTGCCCAGAACTTGCAGTTCTGCACGGCAGAGGTCTCCTGCCAGGGCCCAGTCACACCTGGTATAAACAATGGCAAATTCAAGTGAAATCACTGCTATCTCTCAGATTCTGGCTCCCAGTGGATGCTGCTACCTTAATCCGCCCCTGCTTGCTCAGACCACAGAATGAAGAGCTTCAGGAACACAGCGGATAATAAACAGTGTTTCTTTTGGAATTAAAATTAGAACAATTATCTTTAACAGCTTGCAGCAAGACTTGCATGAATGTCTGCATTGTAGTGTATTGTGTGCATGCACAGCTTTCATATGTGGGGAACGGTTACCAAAGATGGACATCAGGATCTTTATTACAGCAGATCATTATTGCCACAGATTATGTGCCAGGAAACTACAAATACTGTATATTAAACCATATGGAGAAGTTACTGGTACACTGAGCTCAACCATCAAAATACTTCTTCCACAATCACCACCCACAGACTGATGAATACCCATCATCTGTGCACAAAGTTTAACTTTGTTTTATTAATAGTGGCATGAAATCTGAATATATTAAAAAATGCCGTACTATATAAAGCAATGTTTTGGGACTTTTTTTCCTCCTGGTGAATTAATTTCAAATTTAGTTACCATAGAAACCTTCCTGAAACCAAAAAACCCAAAGTCTCAATACATATATACACACACACGCACACACAGACGCAGGTAAAGAAGAGGAGAAAAGCTGGTGTGTACCTGTACATGCAGGTTATAGAGAATTTTGTAACTGGACAAACAAAACCCACTGGGTATTCATTTATGGGAACACAAGTAAACTCTAAGTCCAACTGTAATAATTATTCATACAATGATTGCCATCACTAGCAGGACCGCAATCAACCAAAACCTCTGCTCCTAAAAAATCAGGGCCTTTCTTTATTGATTGGGAAACAGATAAAATAATCACAGAAACACAGAATGTTTGGGGTTGGAAAGGACCTTAAGATCATCTAGTTCCAACTCCCCTGCCACAGGCAGGGACATCTCACACTAGACTGTGTCTCGCCCAAGGCTGTGTCCAACCTGGCCTTGAACACTGCCAGGGATGAAGTAAGCATTTTCTTTCTTAGAACTGAAAAAGGGAAGTTCTGGGCATCCTGACATTACTTTAGCATGTCGAATGAGAAGAAATCAGGGCTAAGTGAAAATGCTTTTTTTGCTCATTCTGAAGACAGTAAAAAAATTAATCCAAACAGATTTCAGTTGCAGCTGACAGGTAACAAATTAGACGAGACCATGACACACAGACTCAGACCAGCAGTTCTGCAGTAAAATTTAACAGCAGACAGCTTTACCCCGGTTTATTTCTTTTCATACAGTGCTGTCATAAACATTTCATAAATAATTCTACTAGGAGTATGCATGACTTATAAAATGTCTGGGAGGAGCAGGCTGGCACTGTCCCTACTTGCCTTTGAGCAGCAGCTTCCCCTCTTTGAGCAGCTTTCCCTCTTGCACCCTGTTGTTTGTACTTGTAAAATTGAGTCAGCTGTAATTTCAAAAACCCTGAATCTTCTGTAGAAGAGATGAAAAACAAGAGTGCTGCTTGCTCTAGAAGAAAAAGGTATTTCAATAGTAAATTGTCTACAGAAAGCCACTTAGACATTCATTTAACTCTTTTGTACCATGAAGGCTAAAGAGTTCTCAAAAATAAAACCAAATGCATTCCATGGAACTAAATATATGCTACAGGCAAAGTGTATCTGTTGAAAATAACCCTGGAGGACATAATCATAGAAAATCTTAAGGTTGGCCATTTAATTTCTAAGATTAGATGCAACGACTTGCTTTCACAGAGCTCTACAATTTCTGTTCTATCACCTGTCAAGACACTAGCAGAGACATCACATACACATGTAACACCACCTGTATGCAGGGGATGACAACAAGTCTGTATTTGAGCATTGACCCATATGGTGCAGTACGTTTGCTCACCCACTGCCTGGCTAGGAGCTTTGCATGAGACCAAACTAGTTGAGGTTTAACCCAGACAAAGTCAACACAGTGTTAAGATATTTTTCTCTCAAGTTGTTCACAGATTTAGGTTTGCCCAATTCTGGAATGTCAGATGACATTAACAGCTTTTTTTTCCAAGGGCATTTGCAGCCCTTTCCCTTGGATCTGGATTTTCTCACTCTGCTTTGTCTGTGTCATCTGCACTGGATTACTGCCACATGTTCCACACAGGGTTGTGCTTGAAGAGGATTTTGAAAATACAGCTGAGTAGAAAATGAGACGACCAAAATATTTTGTCATGCTAAACTCGTAATGTACACTGTACATGTTAACAAGAAGACTAACCTACACACATACAGGAGTAAGTTAAGATGCTACACTGATTCACAAAGGCCTCAACAAGTTGTTTTGTTGTCTGAGGCACTCCATGTGCTGGTTATACTATCACTGTAGGTGAGGCACACTAGACTTGAGTCCCCAAACTGCAATTTCTAAAGTCTGGAGGCAGCAATATACAAGGAGCTCTCCTGACTAACATTATCTTTGTCTGTTGGCAGACCCAAGTTCAAGCTGAGAACATCATTTTCACACATCTCTCTTTTCTAACTGTATTGCCAATATACTGCACTGGGCTAGCATATAGCTTTTCTTGAAGGTTATCTTTTATTTCAGAGTGTATTTATTTTTGTAATAATATTAAATGATGGGAATTAAATTCTTGTTGATTCAGAAAATAGAATTATTATACAGCTGTCTAGTACCTATTCCAGCACTTTTCATTCTTCAGAGTATAAAAAGATCAATATGTAGAATAAGGAAAGATTGTTTGTTGAAATAATGCTAGAAACATCCACATAGGGATACAATGGAATCTATCTTTAAATTAAATTATCTAACATTAGCATTCAAAACCCAGACATAATTTATTTCAACCAGTGATCTCTCCATGGTAATTCACATTTTCAAATAGAAACAGCCCCTTATACTCATAGCTCAATTTCCTACTGCTCATCTTCCTCATACATGAAAACACAAGATACTCAACATTTAAGAAGCATGACCAGCAGGTCGAGGGAGGTGATCCTGCCCCTCTACTCTGCTCTCCTGGGACCTCACTTGGAGTACTGTGTGCAGTTCTGGTGTCCTCAACATAAAAAGGACATGGAACTGTTGGAACAAGTCCAGAGGAGGGCCACGAGGATGATTAGGAGACTGGAGCACCTGCCCTATGAAGATAGGATGAGAAAGTTGGGGCTGTTCAGCCTGGAGAAGAGAAGGCTGCGTGGAGACCTCAGAGCAGCCTTCCAGTATCTGAAGGGGGGCTATAGGGATGCTGGGGAGGGACTCTTCATTAGGGACTGTAGTGAGAGGACAAGGGGTAACGGGTTCAAACATAAACAGGGGAAGTTTAGATTGGATATGAGGAAGAAATTCTTTACTGTAAGGGTGGTGAGGCACTGGAATGGGTTGCCGAGGGAAGTTGTGAATGCTCCATCCCTGGCGGTGTTGGACAGAGCCTTGGGTGGCATGGTTTAGTGTGAGGTGTCCCTGCCCATGGCAGGGGGGGTGGAACTAGATGATCTTAAGGTCCTTTCCAACCCTAACTATTCTATGATTCAAACCTGCAATGGTGAACAAGTGAGGCTTGATCATGCAAACTTCACACTTGACTTGAAGCATGTTGAGTAATTTCATTAATCTTCACAAGAATACTTGCATTATCTGGATCTGAGCCAAAGTATTCACCAGCTTGATGAGTTTATCACACTGCAGGACCCTTAAAGGGATAGCAGGCACATATTGCAGGGAAACAACCACAACAAAGCCATGTAGTCATCAATCAGGTCCCAACCGTTTAGTCTATACCTTATCAGGCTGGCAGTATTTGTTAATCACAAATTCTATCCAGAAGGATGGAATGATAGAAGCTCCTTTTGCAAACTGATCCATGATGCAATTTGAACCACTGTCAGTATTCCTTAGTTGCTCAACCCATTGAGGGATTATAATCAGAGAAGAGCACTTACCTTATATTTAATGGAAGTTTTCACAGAAGTGCTAATTAACACAATATACAGTGATAATGAAGATCGATGTCAACAGATACAAAATGGAAATAAATTTCACAATTAAAATATTAAATCAGAAGCACTGGATAAGAAAGCAGAGACATAAAATTCTGTCACTGCAAATCATAGGCAACCATATAACAGATACATAGTCCAGAAAGACAGAATATCTTCAGGTTCTCACCACGCACCACAAGCCACAAACCAGCGACAGAGTCCTATCTATCTTAAAGAACAGAAGGGCACAGAAACCTGGAACATACCACAGAAAAGCAAGGGATACTGAGGATAGCAGCAATGTGTTAAATGGCAATCACAGGAGGGAATCTGATAGATAAATATTCATGTAAATCCGAGAAGTATTCTATGTCTCATGTCGCTGAGCGGCACAGATACCCCTGTGGACGAGAAGGTATCAGAGACACAGGGACAATCTATACAACAGTGCTGCTACCACACTCAATGTGTGGTAGGGGGACTTGGAAATGGGACTTGGAAATACTCTTTCTGCTGAGCCACACTACAAAAGCTTAACACAAGAAAGCTCCTTCCAACTCCAGAGATTTCTTAGAGAAACAAGCACTATTTTTTGACATGAGAATTGCAAGTCTAGTTGAGAATCAGTAAACAGGAGGATAATTAAGATGAATGGAATTAGAATTTTTATAGACGGCTCAACCATCAAGTGCATGGTAAATGATGCATAACTCAAGCTCATCAGAAATAATCCTTCTAATGTGGTTCCCCTTCAAGAGAGGAAAATCACAGTAAATCTCTCTATGATACAATTCTGCCTTTCCTTTAGCCTCTCATGGCTTGTTTAATGCTCATTTGCTGAATTTCACATTACTGCTCCTTTGCAAACCTTCCAAATGAGAAGCAGGTGTTAAAATGATGGCTGAGGAAGTAGGGGTGTGTTTATCAGCTCTGTAAACTTACATTGAAGAAATTTGTCTTGTTCCTCTCGCAGAAGAGGCCCTGCGCAGGCATGTGCTTCAGCTGCTGCCAGGGGACCCCGCTGCCCAGCAGCACGTCGCGGGCCCACTGCAGGTTCTGTGGACAAAAAGGGGCAGGTGAGTTGCAGGCAGAGGACAGAAATGCCACCAGAGGTAGAATTTCAAAGCAGTCACTTGCTTTTATTTGTTAATCCATTGTCAGTTTTCACTTTCCCCATAGTTGCTGTTACAACAGTATTTGTGGAGGCATGTGATTTGAAGAAAACATCCCTCAGCAGAGAGAAGCCAGCTTGCTTCTCAGAGCAAGCATGCAGAGTCAGCAGCCCCAGCACACTAGTCAGTCCCCTACAGCTGCTGAATCCAGCCTCAAGTTTTCTTGTCTTTTTTTCAACCTGCCTCCATTTCATTGAGATCCACCCTCCAGCTCCTATCACCAACAGAAACATGAGCTATAGGTGTATTTAAAACACCTTTTTTTTTTTGTTAAAAGCTGAATTTTAGTGCTCAGTATAAAGTAATTTACTTATAAAAGTATAAAGTTTCTCAGCAAACAGTGAAACTTTCTGTCCTGAGTATTCTGCAGCCTTCCTCCACAGACAAAGCCCCCACGAAAACAAGCCCCTTGTTTTCCTACACACATGCTCTAGAAGATGCCCCTCAGCTCTTCCCTATGGCTAACAACCTGCAAGGCATTAACCCAAGCCTAACAGAAGAGATTTAGGCTTAAACTGCAGTCTTTATTGGGGTGGAGTATCCAGGCCTTTAATCCCGACCAGCCATTGCCCTCCATGTAATTTTACTTAACCTCTCTGGAAAATTCCATGCCTGTCATCAAATTTGGTTAATACTGCTTAGGGAGTTAACAAGAATGTATCAATAGGAGACTAAATGACAGACAACAATCAAGAACTGACAGAAGCACGATGCCTCTAATAGTTCAATACATGAACATCTCTTGTGTACTTGAGAACTAGGGACAGCTGTTGGCTCCAGGCAAAACATTAGTAACAGATGGGACAATTATTAATTGTAAGGTTTCACTGATGGAAGTTTTGCTTTAAGTAATTTCTTATTTCAGTACTAGAAATTAGCATTCAAGTCGCATTAGACTGGCTTTCTTAGAGACAACTTCAGTACAGAGAAGATAAAAAAGAAGAGGAAGATGTGTGGTTCACAGAGACAAAGGAGAATGTTGAATTCTGATTTGTGTTCTGTGGGCTAGAAATACACTTTTGTGAATCATAAATTTGCTTAAATCATATCCACCCAAGTATATTCCAGTTAGAACTCTTTTTTTTTTTTTGTTTGGGGGGGTGGCTATTATCAAAGTTCTTATCCTGTCTTCCAGACTGTTTTCTTTGCAATGCTTTTGTGAAACAGTAAAACCCCTGCTCAATTGTAAGTGCTTTTGTCCTAATGACAGTAATCATGCAGAAATCTCCAATGTCTTACCAGAATTGGAGCATCCCCTCCAGCAAAATGCTGATTATGGATTTAAGTGCAAGAGGGCTGAACACTGGAAATACTAACTGGATATTTATGGATGTCAAAAATCCTTCATTCAGAGAGTTGATATAGGTATTTATACAGGACCTTCATGATTATGGCATACGACAGTCAAGGGGATTTGCAGAGATTTCTTTTGGTGTGGAACAAATACATGTACACTCATAAACATCACAAGGTACTTTCTGGCTAGTCAGAGGACCCAGAAAATTTAATTATCATCACCCAGTGTCAAATTTAATTAGGACTGAAGAATGCAAAGTACAAAAACTTCACTGTAGACTAACTTCTTCCTATGGTACTTCTTTTGTAATAAGTATTTCTGTAATCCTATTAACCTAAGCGTGCAAAATACTTTGAAATACATACAGAAGAAAATATGATACAGGAAAGACCCCCTATAGAAACCTGGTCTTCCATGAAAGTCATCCTATTTTGAATAAAATCCAGCAAAGAGAATCCAGTAAAAATAAGCCTATCATAACATCCAAGATGCAGCATGTAAATGCTGTATTTTATGCCAGTCATCAGAAAACTAAGTAAATTTCAAGCCTGAAAACAAACTAAAAATTTGCCTAATGTGTGGCAATCTGAATCTTCCTGTTAAAATATCACCTGAAACTTAAACAAAAGCAAGCACCTTAAGCAAGGCACCACCACAAAGCTTAAATATAAAATCCCAGTCTAAAATTTTAGCTGTGGATGTATTCCTGAATCTAAGCTTTATGATGAAAATGTTTAGAGACCATTAAGTGTAGTGTCATGCTCTGGTGATCTCCTGTGCATGTTACACTGACCATCCTTAGGCATGCATCTGGTACATATAATTCAGAGGCTTTTATTGAACAAAATGATGACAGTAACCTAGCCTGGAGGAAAAAAGATCATTCGGACAAATGGGGCAATTACACGGTAACTTCACACAATCAAAACTAATAGGAATAAAAGATGTAGTTACAGATTTTCCACTACCCTTCTCCTTAAATCAGCATGATCAGTTATTCCCAGTGAATACGCCTGAACAGGTCTCAACTCATTAGATTTCACTGAGTCTGGTCTGCTTAGTTTTTAGCTGATGTAGTTATTAGGAGTGGGTGAAGGGATCCAGGACATAGCAAAAAGGATTTATTCTTCTTGGCATGCTGCTTGCTAGTCTGAAATGCTGGATTTGGCTGTCTGACTCAGGGCAATTATGAAGTACTCTTTCCAGTTCAGCTGCTGCCTCCCACATCTTTATCACCCCAAGACTCAACGACAAGATGACTGACAGGGTACAATAACTTGCAAAAAAAATTTACCAGCATTGTTGAAGTTGAAGAGGAAAATCTCTTACGGTCAACCAAGTGGAAATCTGAATCACCTGAGATGGATACACCTTAATGGAATGGTGCCAGAAGACACTTTTACCTAAATTGGAAACTCCGTGAAGTGTTGCTGAGAGGTGTACGAAATAACCGACTATACCTTAAATCTTTCCCTCTATTTTCTTTTGTAGTCTGTTAGAAGGTGTTGTTTCAAAAAATACCTGGTGTTGCTGCATCAAATAAAAGCAAAACTAAAAAGACTACTGACCTTGAAGAGCAGCCTTTTGAATGAACTGTTATTACCACACTGTTGCAACTTGAATTGCTTACATTCATTATGCTGACAGATTATGCCTGTCTTCTATGTATGTATTAAATATATATATAATGTTTTTACATGCATTTTTACACGCATGTATTACGCCTAGTTTGACTAAATTGCCATGCTACTGACATTATGTTATACCTGACATTAATTTCCCCATTAAGGGCTCTGGTAATAATGAACGTAATAGAAAAACACAAGCTTAAAAAAAACCCCTAAGTCATACAAACAGTATTTGTGAGCGGATTCTTCCAGGACTTGCAGAGTATTTTTGATTTTGAGATAAAAAAAGCACCTGAGTAAATATTTTTATTTCCTGACAACCTGCTGGTTGCAGAATACAGACCAGTTGTACATACTGATCCTTACAGACCATAAGGCAAATGCTTCTCACTGAACTTGTTAGTTATATTGACAAACAGCACCTTGCCAAGTCCTGTCTTCTCCTTCCGAACTGTGCCAACACTCATTCTGGAGGTAAAAATCACAAAGGATGAAGACTGCAAGATGGAGACAAGGTGAATGGGAAACTGAAACTACTGCCCAAGCTGGCAGTGAAGTAACTTCTGAAAATCCATCCTTACTTTCCTGCACATATATTCCAACAAAAAACAGCAATGTACAAGCTCTGATAACAGGATAAAACAAAGAGAAATGGCCTCCAAATAGTAAGCAGGGGAAAACCAAACAAAATGTTGAGAGATTTTGAAAAGATGTTAAAAAAAGCACTCAACAACTATTTTTACTAATCTTGCAACAGCAAAACCAGTAATACTGTAAAATGGGAGAAAACAGATTGCATATGAAAACTTGTTTTTCTATGCACTATGGAAGCCTGCCAATCCTCTCCTTTCCCAGCCAACCATGAGGTTTGGCCATCAGTCTAAATTCTTCATACAAATTCCTGGCACTAGTGCTTAAATACAGGATTTTTCAAGATGGTTATATGCATTTAAAAATCAATTTCAGCTTTCTAAAATCCACCAGCAATCCCCTCTGCCCCCACAGCAACTCCACCTGATGTAATTTATCTTATTTTTGGAAATCAGGCTTATCAACGTTACATCTAAGCATACTTCTTACTCCACTGTTACTGATGAAAATGCATAGTTGCATTTTGTGGTTTAACTTTGTTCAGGAGTATAACTCCTACTGAAGACATATTAGTGTACCATTAAAACACAGACATTTGACATTGCTCCACAAAAGCCGAATGAGTCATCAAAGAAAGAAAATTACAACCTCATGAAAGTATGCAGCGTACATATATCAGTGGGAAGATTATTTTTTGCAGTGTTAAGTAGCTGTTTGTCATAAAACAGGACAGTAAAAGCCAACAATGCCCTAGTTGAAGCCACCTGATAACTAGTGGGCTCAAACAGGCAGGATTCAATTTTTCTGAATTCCAAGAGGAGGTAGATTTAGACAACAATGTGTATTTCAACCAGAAAACCATTACCAATCACTAAGTTGTTATGTATACAGGGAGAGAGATAAGAAAAAAAAACACAGAAAAGGCTGCACCAGGAAATTAAAAAAAAAAAAGAAAAGAAGAAAACATTTTGCAAGTAGTTCCTCAGGCAAGGACATGGTATTTGAACCAATAAATTGAAAACAAGCAGTCTTTTTTGTTGCATGTTGATACAAAATCATTTGTCAGCAACAGTAATGACAGATCGCAGGAATTTACGGCTCCAATTAATGATTAGTTCCATGGAAAAAATAACAACTGCCACATACAAGCGGCATAAGAATGTTTTCAAAACAAACTATCTTTAAAAAAATAGTAGTATTTTTCTGGATAATCATTGTACAGCCAAATGGAACATTCATCACCTTTCAGTAGATCAGTAAGATGTGCTACTGCTCAATTCGCAGCAGTGCTCTTGCTATGTTTTCTACTATGAGGCAAGGGGTATGATTTGTTTCCATTCCCTTCCCTTCCCTGTTATTCACACAAGCTTCAGTACTGGTGGGAAGAGAATTCAGGAAGCCATGCAGTGCAGCATATGACATAACACAAGACTTCCAAATACAAAATCTGTGAGTACAAACCTTCGTTATGGCAATTAGAGAAATAACTCTGATAATTTCAACCTACTGTTCATACATAATTTACTGATACTTCAGAAGGACAAATGATTATAATAACTGAAATATGCAGAAGTAAAAGACATAATTCTAAAACCAAACCAATGATTAATTCATAGCAGAATGCTTTTAAAATTAATTTTATTATGAAGAAGGGTCATGCTGGAGGAAGCATGTTATTTTTTCCCCCCAAACAAGAACTGATACTATTACAGTCACCAAATCATTGTTATTCCTGATAATCCAAAATCTCCAGCTCATGAACAGTAGGATCTCTGACTGACTTTCACTTAGCGATTTCTAAGCTATAAATAATGGCCTTACTCAAGATGACCTCTATTCTCTGACAGTAGGAAAACTTTCATTCTACAAAAACCCAAGATACCCAGAAAGTCTGTCTGTGTCACATGATGTGTTTACACCAATACTGATGAATTTCTGCTTCCAAGTCATTGTTCAGTCCACTTACTCAGTAAAATAATTGCTACCATTATTGTGAGAACATCTCAGTTTATGTAACATATCTAAAAGGTAATTCTCTGCTGAATGACAAAAACTACCTAGTTCAGTAATAAAAAAAGAAGCTTTCAACTCAACTGGCCTCACACACATGAACCAGACAACCTAGGAGCTGTTCCAACCCAAAGCACAGTTCCAATCCAAACTGCAAAACAAACTTACCTGCTGTATTTTAACACTGAGACTTCTGAATTAGCATGAATGACAATACAGTTTGCTTACTCAGGCAATAAACACAGCTAGTAGCTCTTGTGCAAGTGGCCTTCTCACCTTGTGTGTTTTGCTGTATGTGTACAGATAAGCCAGTCTGTAGAGGCTCTTGTAGTGCTGGGGAAAGCGGCTGAGGCACAGACAGAAGGAGGCAATACACTGCTCTGTCAGGAACTTCCGCTGTTCCTCAAGGTCTGCTGGAAGACCATGAGGAAATTCAGATGTATCTCCACCAGGTTCAGCTTTCTTTTTGTAGTCCCACTGTGAGGGTGTGGGGATTGTAGCTTTGATGGGATTGCCAACAGCAATCTGAGACTCCACCAGAATCTTTTGTCCTGTAGGCTCAGCAGGGTGGTAAGATTCTGAGCTCTCCAGCAGCTCTTCTGACTTTCCTGTGACTGGAACATTAAGAGAAGACGAAAGTGCTAATGAAAATTACAAACTGGCAAATGAAATATACAAAATAACAAAAATTAAATGCAACAAATGGTAATCCTTCCCTTCATTAAAGCACAAACAGAAATATCGAGGAGTTCCTAAAGAAAATTATGACTATTCCTGATGTTCAATGAGTAAGTAATCTTCAGCTCATTAACAGAGCCACACACTGATCTCTCCATTGTCTTTTTTGGGTTTTCCCCTGAGCACACCTTACATACTGCAGGGTTTTATATATTGTTGGAAGATGGGGGAGGAGGGAAGAAAACAAAATAAAGGTGTAATTCAGTAAAATTCTACTGTAAAGAAAGGAAAAAAGAGCAGAAAACTAAAGTCATCCTGCCAAGTGAAACATTTTTCTTAACAATTTACCTAGAAGAACACAATTCCAGAATATAATTTAGGCTTGGACAGACTGATTAGAGCAGCTAACCTGGTCTTCTGGACAATGTAGGACCTACCGTTCCATCTACGGTAACTCAGTTCAACTGAGCCATCTTTTCTTAGAGGATACCAAATCTTACTTCATAAAACATCCGTTACAGTTGGAGCTTCCATATTTCATTATTGCTGAACACATGCCTGCTACATGCAGATGAATTTTTTTAAACTGCATGGACTGGCAAAAAAGATTTAATACTCCTCAAACAGGCACAGCTTGGAAAAGTGGGCAAAATTCATACATTGGGCATGTTTGTCTTTCCTACTGAAATCTGGCCTCTTTATTCACTGCCACATCCAATGTGCAAACATCAGACAAAGGAAAATTCCAGTTAATGGATATCGAAACAAATTTTCCAGTGGAATACAGAACACTTAGTGCTGTTATATATGGAGAAAACTGGTAGACAGCAATTCCACTTCTCCACTGAAATAAAGTATCCAATGGAATAAAACATCTAATTTCACTAATTGTACTCTGCTAGGTACTGAATATCAAGCTGCTACTGGCTAGAACAGAAAGGGCATCTATACCTAGGGAAAAGACAAAAATGTTTTGTTTGAGATTAGCTTCTAATGACTACTCCTTAAATTATTTAGGGATTGGAAACACTGAGGAAGGAGTAAATAAAAACCTAGAAGAAGGCAAGCCAGTCAAAGGGCCACCACAGACATCAGTTTATTGTTATTCTTGTCTTTATAAGGTTTAGCAGGTAGTACAAACTGCGATGATGGTCACAGAAGCAAAGCACAGTTCCTATTTTAAGCTACACATACATGCAGCAGTAACGCCTACTTAAAATCCTCAGTCTCACTGCAGCATATTTCAGTGCTTCTGCATGCCAGAAGAAACATTTTAATGATAATATACCAGCTGACATTATCTATGAAATCAGGCATACTCTTTTCCTCTGTAGATCCCAGGGTCTCTTTGCTGGGTATCACGGCATCAGCACAGGTAGTAGAAATCCTCTTCTCTGTGTAAGTCTTCCTCAGGCTGTCTTGAGAACTGGCAGGCTCATTAAACATATCCTGTGTGGAACTGGAGTCAGACAGCACCGCTGCAGTGCTATCCTGACTCCTCTCTGCAAAAGAGATAAAGAAGGAATGCACCACTTCACACTCATCAAGCTGTTACTTGCATCTTAGTAACAGCAACATCGAACTGCAACCACTCTGCAAACCTCTGACAAATGCAATACAGGATCCTTAACAACCACCAGTTCTGTTGTCTAAAAGGTATTTATTTTCTTTTGTCTACTAATCATTTTCATCTCACCTCTTTGTGCTAAGACATTAAAACCCCAGTCTTCTTTCCCTAGGTATTATTTAACACTAATGCAGTAGAGAGCTCCCTGCCCCACATTTCTTCCTAGAATATTACCCTGGAATCTGATTCAAAAGCGATGATGCTCACCTTTAAAAAAGTTAGACTAAGGACCCAATATTTCATCTAGTATGGACTTCAAAATTTCCTGGGTTTACTGTGCCATTTCCCTTGAAAAGCACCCAGTATAATTTTGAGTCTGACGCAAGCAAAGCTCAAGTGACAAGAGAAGGCCATGAACAACAATACTGGTAAAAATTACTCATGAAGGACAGAAAAAACAGTACCATTAGAGGGCAAAGACTTACAGGAGTGATCACTGACGCCATCTATCCTGCAGGTGTTAGATGCTGTTCACCAAATGTTCTGAAAGGTGATTTGATATGGCAAATAACAAATCCATCAAAAAACTAGGTCTAGGCGACAGGAAAACTCTTGGACGTCAAGGCAGTAGACAGAAGGATAGAAGTGACTTTGCCTTGACAAACTGGAGGAGTGTACGCTGCCTGCTGACTATGTTACAGTGGTACCTGATTATAACTTTATCATGGGGGATAAAATTTGCGTTTCAGAACAAAGAGCCAGTGAAAAACTTCCACCCATGTCTGGAACCTGCTTGATACAACCCAAGTTCTTTTACATCAAGAGGCGACCCCGCATGCTTAAAAACCACGGTGTCATATCTCCAACAGGAAGATGCATGCATATTCCCAGTGAGATGGGGAACTGGCATGGTCTCTAATATTGTGCCAACATAATTCAGTGTCCAACAAAAAATTCTAATATGGGCAATTATCTCCAATTCTGCAGCCCAAAGGATTAATATCCAGTTTCTGCTGAAGATATAGGAATAGCTTAACCAAGAGGCATGTTACCTCTATTGTCTAGGGAGTTCCACTGCATTCTTAGTCATTCCTTTTCTTGATAAGATCAAAAAAGAAAATCTTAAAAAAGCAAAAGCCCTTGCTTTGAGATGAGCTGATAATTTAATTAAATTTTGTCTGTTCCATCTGAATTGCACTTGTTCAGGAGAGAGGTAAGGGCCTTCTATGAATTTATTTTATCAAGAAAAAAATCCCTCTGCAAACCTTCAATTTGCAGATCAGGTTCTGCTTATTACGATTCCAACAAAATTAAACCAGATTTGATGCACTCCATGGGCTTTTCACCACCACACAAAGAAAACATTCCCTTTCAGTGAACAGATCTTAATAAAACTCTCTCGAAAAAGAATAGGGGAACAGCATTTGCTTCCTAATTGGAAGTTATAGAGTTGGTTAATGATGACAAGTTTTATATAGAAAGAATATAATTATAAAGAATGGGAAGAGAAGGCTTCTGAAGAGAGGTCAGTCGAGCTTTAAATGACTCATTTATAAAGCTTTAATAACCTTCTGTGGTACAAATGGATACTATTGAACTCCCAGTTGACATCAGGAAAAAGATTGACAGTAGTTCCCTTGACTTTTTTTTTAAGGAAAGTTTCTGCATCTGTGGAAAGCAGCTGAATTACTCATCTCGGGGAAAAAAATAAAACTGCCCATTTCCAAATGTTGCCATAAGCCTGGAGGGCAGTTCTGATGTGTGGGTTATGACAGATGAAGCATTAGAATGTAAATCAAGAACTGCCAGACCAATATGCGACAGTGCTGTCAGATCACTAGGAAATTACACTAACTTCTCAGCATGCAAAACCAGACAATGATTTAGCATGTTAAATTTCAAATGTATGCATGACAGGGAAGCGTTTCCCTGTGGGGGACAAATGGAAATACCTCCTGACAATTAGCTAGCTATTTTGATTCGAAATTTCTACTAAAATAAGGGTAGGTCTAGATATGCAGGTTCATTCTCCTTTTCTTTCAATATGTTAACTATATTAAAAAAAAAAACCCTTCATGATGTTAATATTGGACTCTCATAATTGAAAAGCAGAGGAACACTCTACTTTTGAGACAACCTCCTATTATTTTAGAGACCTCTTGAATGCAATAGTGGCTTTCAGACTAAGTGGGCTTGATGAAAAACACTGGAGTAGTTCAGAAATTAGCAGCAGCCACCAGTTATTAGTATTAATTTCTCAGAAGTCACAGAGGATGGGTAAAGTTCCAGGGAACAGAAAACAAAGTGTAGCACCTAACTCTACAAAGGATAAAAGGTCAAAGCTGTTAGCCAGCTGGCCTTCATTTTCCACAGAATTATCTGAGCATAAATAAATCCATCTCTAAGTACCTAAAAGATAACAAGATCAGCAGTAGAAAATGTATGTATGTATCCCAGCACATGTATTCCTATGTGCCTGTAAAGAATCAGTGATTCTCAAACCAGAAATGGCCAAAATGTCATGCTATTGTAAAAGCAATTCAGCAAACTAGCACGTTTGAATGTATAATCAGTAACTTCAACAGAAAAAATACATGAGAGTCTTCCTGTTCTACTGAGCACTAATGAAAATTAAGCTTAATTATAGTGTCTTAATTATTTGTGACTCAGATTTAAAAAAAATACACTGAGTAACTAGAGTGAATTCAGAGGAGAGGAGAAAAAATGAGATGGCATATAATAAAAACATTGGGAGAACTGGACTTCAAAACGATAAGGAGAATTTCCAAGTATATACAATTAACCAAAATAAAAACAGTAACTGCTCTTCATATTCACTCAGTACACAGCAAGAGGCAATGGGGTTTAATTCCCCCTTAATCTTTAGCTTAACTCTTACATACAGTTAAAAATGGCACAGAGAACCTACAGAATCACTGGAGGTTCTCAAACAGCTATCCTTTGTGAGGCGACCCAAGATGCATCTTAATATAATAAAAAAGCTCTGTCAATACCTAAATCCTGCCGTATGTAATACAGAACTCATGGCAACTGCACCAAGTAACATCCTAACTCTGCATAACTTAGATAAAAAAATATCTATTCAGTAGATCTCATGCAATAAAGGTGGGTTGTTAACAGGCTGTGGATGTACAGACTTCTCTCTTTGTCCTGCCTGCCTGGCACCATATCTCCCCTCTTCTCTTCACTTATATGTATGAGAATTTTCTTTATTGGTCTGTAGTCGGAAACATGACGTATCACGCATTTCTCATTCTTGGAACAGATTCTACCCATAACAGAAGGCAACATTCAGCGCTGTTTCAAAAGCACTTTGCACATTATTAAAAACAAATGAATTGCAGAGATTTGCATGGAAGCAGATTAATTTCTTGAGGGCAGCAAGTCCTCTGAATGCTTAAAGGGATTCTCTTATGAGTCAAAGATGAGAGTCTACATTTTGTCTGGCTGCACTGAGCACTGAACATGTTTTTGTAACCTGTAGTCCTATATTGTGTTCTTCTGTCTTCAAGTGCAGAGCAACAGAGTATCTCATCAATGTTCCATTTATTCAATGAAATCCTTTTTACATAATCTCACACTAAGTATCAGTGTGATATTCTTACTAATCAAAGAGAGATTAAATTGGGGAAAGGTAAAAAAGGAGCATACTGCAATAAACTGGATGTGATTCATTATTCAGTGTGGTCCAGTATGCAGTCCCCATGAACATCCAGTACCATGTGGCAGAAAAGGGTATGTATGTACTGCAGAACAAATTATTTCATTTTAAACTGCTGGAGAGAGAGAATTTTGAAGGGTAAGATTTTAATGTTCAAAACGTAATGTGAAGGTTCTTTTTGTGGTCAGAAATACCCACTCCATCTTAGAAGCTTATTTAGCTCGGTGTGTGAGTGACAACCTGGTGCATACAGTTTCTCAGAGATCACCTTTGTCTCATCAGGATGTTGAGAACCCCCATTTAACAAAAAACTGTGCATCTTCATAACATTTGCAGGGTTACAGACCAACAAACTATGAAGTGAGACTTCTCCCACAGCATGAAGCAAGTAGCCTTTCCCAGTGAGTGTATCATGCAGGTTTAGCCAATTATTAAAAGCAAGCCGTGACAGGTAAAAGCAGGAAGAGGATGCCTGGGGAACAGAGATTTGTATAAAGGTTAGAGGCAGCACGGGCAATATTGGTTGCAAAAGCAATCAGGCAAAGACAAACACAAAAAAGGACGATTACATCTAACTACACACAACATACTACATGACATGGATGAAGACTTCAACAACACAACATTTTAACACTGCAGTAGCAATGAATACTGAATATATCACCTGCAATACCACCACAATATGGAACTGGGTATCAACACAATGAAGGCATATTACAGCAAAAAAAAAGACCTCACAACAATCTCCCAGTCCACATTTTAGGAAACAAATTTCTCATTCAGGTTTGTTTTTTTTGGTTTTGTTTGTTTGTTTTTTAATTTAAATACTTTTACTGCTTTCTGAGCACAAAATTTAGGTACATTTAAACTGTTTGAAGTCTGTACTGAAATTGGTTTTTACTGACTACATACCTCCAGCCTGTATAAAGGAGGACAATGAGCATGTCTGGTTTGGTATATAACACTGGCCATTTAGCAGAGCAAATATGGTGACATCCCAGATAATAATAGTCTTGGTCCCCCCTGAATTCCTGGTTTTTCTTGTTTCCCATTTTGCTCTTGGAAAATAAAGAGAATTTAATCCTCAGGCTTCTACTATCAAATGCCAGTTTTCAATTTGGAGAGTTATGAAACAGCAACAGGCAGGGGTGATGACAGGAAAGACAGGATTAACAGAAGGAAGGAAAAGATGTTGCTGAGTGGAAGGACAAGAAAAGAGAAAGGAAGCTGCCTACTTTACACACATGACAGCAGCTAGTCAGCCAGCAATTAACAGCTGCCACTCAGCAATACTTCTGTCTCCTTGAAAAAGAAGTTTAGTTATTTACAAGCTGTATTTATTGGTCCCTTTCTCCCATTTCTATTAAATATATGCCTTAAAATTAGTATTACTAGCATTCACTGGATATAAAGCTTTTTAAAACTCTCAGCTTTAACAGTGATTTCTGCATATCCTGCCCTTTTTTTTTCACCAGGAAAAGGTGATGGAGAACTGTGGAACTATAACAACTCATTTAAATATAATGTATCTGAAATAAGTCTGCCTTCACAGCTTTACCTGTCTACAGATGAATGCTTGAAGATCAGAGTCCCATTGTTTTCAAGAAAAGATGGCTGGTGGCACAGTAATTCTCTCCTGCTTGTAATGAGATAATCTGCTGCACCAGAAAGCACATTGCTGGCTATCTTGTTTAAAAAACACCCTACATCAAAACCAAATAAAACCCAAACACTACCCCCAAAACGTAACATTAATAGAAAAAAATAAGGCTCAGAAGGAACTACAAGAGTTCATCTAGTCCATTCCTTTCTCCATCAGGATAAATTGCATCTCCGTCATCCCTGGCAGATGTAACGCCACTTTTTAAAGACTTCCAGTGCTGAAGTGTTGCAGTGTTGTACTATCCCCAGGAACGCATTACAGTGTTTCATCTTTTTTTTTTCTAAATAGTATTTCCTAATACTACTCTAACACTCTTTTCTAATACTGTTAGTTTATATTGAAATCTGAATCTTGATTGAAATATTGAATCTAATAGTCCAGATCAAAAATGCAATTTAAGTCTAATACCTGTTCTGTCTCCCATGGACAAGGAAATCCTGGGGTTTTGCCTCTAACTACAGCCTTCAAAACCATTTAGGTTACAGTGATATTCTCCTCCTTAAACAAACCATCCCAATTCCATCTCTCTTTCCACACAGGACATGTTTCCTTGAAGTATAGCACACAAAAATGGTCAAAAGAGTTCTCCTAGGTCAGCAATGACAGCGATCCCAACTAGCATGTTTTGCATGTTGTAACACAAGAAGATAACTTTGTAGGAACGACTCATATAATGCTCTTAATTTATGTCATAGATGATGAGCAATATCAATACAAGAGTTAAGAGTAAATAAGAGTATTGCCAGGCCTCAGAAAGAATAAACATTTAGGCTGAATTTAGGCCAAATTATTTGTTCTGTGAACAACAATAGTTTCTTTTGTTGTAGGAATGGTTAAAAAAGAGCCTCTAAAGAGTAGTCAAATGATGGGTATTTTCTTGCTATTTTCAGGAATGGCATAATGGGAATGCAGACACCAGATTTCTTCAGTGATGTGATTAAGTGTAAGCTGTCAAGAGCATTTTACCTTAAAGGTATAGATTTTAACACAAGTAAAATGCAAATGCAGGCAGAGGAGCACAGTATATGTAATAATATAAAAGTGAAAGACTTCTGAGTGTGGTTCAGCCTGTTAGCTCTCCTTCCATCTGTAAATGCCTCAAAGCAAATATTTCAGTTTCCTAGGGCTCTTCAATATGCTCTATCCAGAATTTAGTTGTGCCAGCAACTTACAAACCATGAATGATGCAGTACTTTGCAATTTTACTTGTCATGGCTGCACACAGCCTTTGTAACGACCCCCTAACTCTGCTTCTTTCAGTGGTTCACAATTTGAATTGCTTGACAGCAGCAAAGCTCAGTCCTAGTTAGGCTAAGCTAGCAAACCCAAGAACTGCTACTTCAGCCCCAGCAGAGGTAGACATTCCTTGGCTCACACCTTCAGGCTTTGCTAAGGAGCCAACTTTGCTGCCATCAGGGAATTAGCACGTCGCAGCCTGTAGTATCTTACTTCGAGTGAATGTACTAATGACATTGTCATGGGTTCAGCAGCAGCAGTCATTTTTCTCCTTCTTGGTAGCTGGTGCAGGGCTGTGTTTTTGACTTTCAGCCTGGGAACAGCGCTGATAACACCAATGTTTTCAGTTACTGCTTGGTAATGTTTTGGTCTGGCCAAGGACTTTCTGAGTTTCATGCTCTGCCAGGGAGGAGGGGGAGCCGGGAGGAAGCAGAGACAGGACACCTGACCCAAACTGACCAAAGAGGTTATTCCATGCCACAGCACGTCATGCCCAGGATGGTAAAGCAGAGTGCAGAGACCTGGAAGGGTGGGGGTGCACTGCTTGGTCGGGCTTGGTATTGGGTGGTGAGCGATTGTATTCTTTCCTTGTATTTGCCTTATTATTATTATTGGTGGTAGCAGTAGTGGTCTTGTGTTATACTTTAGTTACTAAACTGTTCTTATCTCAACCTGTGGGAGTTGCATTCTTTTGATTCTCCTCCTCATTCACCCGGGAGCGGGGGGAAGAAAGAGAGGGGAGTGAGTGAGAGAAGGGGCTGCGTGATTTACAGCTTAAACCACGACAGACACATATTGGAATATTTATCTAACTTAGGTATGTCCTGGGAACATTTCAACAGTCTTCAGGACCTAAGCAGATGTAATCTTAAGCAGAACTGCTTCTCACAGGGAATGTTATTTAGAGAATATTTAAATATTTGCTCCCTTCTGTGTTTGCTGTGTCAAAAAACGTCAAAAGGCTAACGTAGGAGCCTGGTCTCTACATAACCCATTCACACTAATACACTACATAGGATATCAAAACAGTCCAATGAATTATTCCTGATTAAAATATAAGAATAAATAAAATGAACATTTCTCTAGTTAATGAAAGCAATGAAGGATCTGTCCATTTCTCCAAGAATAATTTGCCAGGGAAATTCACCTTGCAGTTTCCAGGCATAGGAACATTCGTCTCCAAACTATGACAACAAAGTTATTGAAAATTACCATTCTTCAGAAAATGACAGTAGGAAGCAGCCCACCCTCCAGAAATAAATTTATATCAAGCAGAGCTTTTCTGTGGGGTCTGACACATTCTACCAACACTAAGGTATATATTGCAGATACTTTACTCTTCTTTGGGTGCTGATACTTATAGAGATCCAGATGGATAAACAAATGGCTAGAAAAGCAGAATCAGAATAAAATTCCTAGCCAAATAATAATGTCAGGTCACTTAAATAGTAACTTAACTTTTACTATGCATGTATATTGCAAAATCTTCAATAACTGTGATACCACCCTACCTTCTGCATTTATAAGCCAATAATTTATTGTGTAACTTCATATTCTATAGCGATGAGCTGCTAACCAGTCATTGTAAATGATAAAGAAAAATTAAAAGATGAAGTCTACTGCACTGTCATGCAAATCACTTCGTGCTGATACACAATATATTCAAAATAGTTGCCACCTGCCTCCTTCAAAAAAGGGATAATACTGGTTTGTTTTGCCTTTGTAACAGTTTGTCTTGTTTCAGTCAGTTCAAATTTTCCCAGGGTCATTTCACACAGGCACTGAAACTGTGTCCAGTCTTCAAACGCTAAACCCACATCTTTCCTTATGAGAGCAGACAGACATCTAGCTCTGAAGAAAAAACAACATTAAAAATACAAAAAATCACTGAAAATTCAATAAGCTGCATGCTCCTATCAACATTCCTCTTAAGTGATAGGTGCCAATGGTGGCAGGTGACAACTTTGAGTTTTGTACTTAAAGCTCCGACTGTATTTAAAGCACTGTATTTATAAAGGTTATAAGTTTCAATATTGCCCGTGTTACCACAGACCCATCACCCTCCTTAAAATGAGCAGTTTGATCATTCCTGCTCAAACCCCCCATGATTAGAGCACCTCCCTGTGCTGCCAGTATTGAGAACAGGGACTGTACCGTCCGGCGTTGCCTGCTGACGGGGTTTTTTACATTTGACGTAATCGTGGTCAACTGGAGTGGCTGTGTAAGGTGGGGATGTCAGACCTGGACCGCAGGAGGAGGGGAGGGAAGTCCCAGGGCCTGGCACTGTTCCAGCTGAAGAGTGAGAGTCTTCATCAATCATGCAAGTTTTTTCCCTGGGAGAGGCAAGAAAAAGAATGGTGTTAACATACTAGAGACACACACAAAGAACAAAAGGAGACCACATGTTCCCAATACAGTCAGCGAATCTTACTAACAACGTGTAAATGATGGATTTTTAGTACAGGTTATATTCCTCCATTGTCACTGGTCAATAGTAAAACATTCTTTATTTTGTAGTTAATGAGACAAGTTATGAGGACTAAAGTCTCTTATCCTTTAAAACAAAGGCCATTTGCATTTGCATTGTTATTAGTTGATTTTAAAAAAATTATTAATAAATAAAACCAGTGGCTTCAAAATGGGTCACAAGATCAAAATTGTTCTCTTTTGGTCCTTTCTCATCTGCATGGGGCCAATTATTGAGAACGTCTCAACGCAGCATATAATCTTACTGTTCATGATACCTGAAAACTGCAAGCATTAGAATTAATTCTAATCGCGTTGTTTTGTTCACGTTTCATTCAGCTTCATTTCAGTAGTTTATTATACAGTATTTATCAGTATGCTTTCAGAGAATACTCCTGGAAATTAACACTCACTTTTCTGCAACTTTTGGGGTGTTCTTCTCCTCACCCCTGGCAAATGGTCCCTCAGAAGCTTCTTTCATGAAACTAACTAGTATCTCTGCATCTATTCCAGAGTCTGGTTTCCCCACAAGTTTCAAAATAGAAGCATGAAGTCGAAAGTATACCTAGAAAACACCAAAGTCCATCTGGTCAGCAAAGAATTCATTACTCTGCAACCTAGTACAAATAGCCTCTTCTCTGAAGAAACCACAGGATTTAGTGAAGTCAGTCATCTGTTACCTAAACTTATCCGAGTACGACTTTTCTAGCCTTTGAAAGTTGCTTATAAATTACAAGACCGTGAACACTGTAAAAATTTTATGCAACCTACAGAATATAACAATGGAAGCAGACCTGGTCTGCCTGGAGGCAAAGCACCACTGAGTATATTCTAGAGCCACTATTTTTACCAGCCAACACAATAAAAGCAAAGGCAGGATTATTACTCCAACTCCTACATGAACTTATGCTTTTATAGATATGAGATGCTTCTGAAACCTACACATTTGATTTTGATAAAAGCTGACTAATGACCTGAGTACAGCAAAATCCAGAAGTGGGATTTCTGTATGCCTGTCCAGTACTGAGACTGTATACATAAACAGCCTTTTAAACAAAACCAGCCTGACTAACATGATCCATTTTATTCTCCAGTCAGTCCTGTAAATGTTCGCAGGTGCAGGGCACCATGTACTTATGCCTAGTAATATGAACTAATAATAACTGGTATTCCGTTATCTGTAGAGAACAAGGTTTTCAAACCTACATATTTAACTTTCTTTTACCTCCAATGCTTCCATGGCAAGTTCTGGTGGATTATGGTAGTGAATTTTCTTTGGATATCGGGCAGCCTCCTCATGCAAGTAATGGCCTGCCTGTTTGTAATGCAGCAAATAGACAACAGGAGGCTGTTTCTGCTTCTCTGCAATCTTTCCCAGCATGTAGTGAATAAGCCACTCCTCTTCATCACCATCTCCCTCACAGCGAGATGCTGACGTAAAACACAACTTGGCTGTCTCCAACATACTGTCCCGACGCTCTTCCATCTGTGATTGAGCAAAGTGTTGAGAACACATGAATTCACTGTGCTGGGATGAAAGGTTCTAGGAATATATTCCTGCATATAAAAGTGCATAAACAAGGTATATAATTTAAAACACTTTCAACCTGAACATCACCAAGTGATCAAATATACCCTGACAACACACAAAATGTGTTTGGATAGGTTTTTGTTCATCTCAATAACTGATGACACAAATAACCAGAACAAAACAGTAAGACAGAAGTGTAAGAATATGCATATAAATCTGAAAAATATCAAACCAATATATATGTCTACAAAAATTTTTCCACTTTTTCAGAGCTGTAATTATGTTAACTCTTCAAAGAATAAAAGATACTTTTGCTCTGCAGCTAAAGTCTGCCAGAATCACTACAGACCATTATCATTTGTGAAGAAATGTATTTTATCCGTCTTGCAGTGCATATAATCTTGAGCTGAATATGGCAAGAATACCCTGCCCCCATGTCTCAAAGAAATTAAAACCAGCAGCATAAATTAAACTGCCAGTAAAGTCACCTAAAAAAATACATGAAAAGATGCATACATGTAATTCTCTCTCTCTGAAAAAGAAACTGAATAAATTTAAATTCTTGGGTTACAACAGTAACCTCAGCACTTGTTGCACTTCAAAAACTATAACACAACCTTCCCTTTCCTAAATATTTTGTAATGAGAAGAGAATAATAAAGGTTTTATGTATGCAAAACACATTACTGATGAATGCAAATTACACTGTTCCAATTTATCTTTTATTATAATAGAGTTTCTCTTAGTAAATACGTGGGTTTAATATATTCAAATGGAAGATTCAAGTAGTCCTAAATAAACATTCTAATTTCATCCACAACTTAAGATAGCTGTTCTGTATTGTACCTTTTATCTGATAATATGAAATAACTCCAGCATTAACCCTGGAATTCTTCAGCAAGTCCCTCATAGCCAAGAGGTCGCAAAACACTAACACCAGAGTTTCGATAGATCAAATGCATAAAAATGTAATAACTTAATTTTCTCAGTAGTTAGTTTTGGAGCTCTTGGGTGTAATTAACCCAGAAAGAAACCCCTATTGTTAGCTGTCATTTCAAATATACTACTTAACAAACCACATGTTCTCCTTTAATACGCATGCTTACATCATCTTTCTTCTTAGAGGGTCAAACACTACGTAAGTGTCTATTGGAAATTCAATGCTCAGACACAAGACACATCACCTTACTGTAAATACGTTCTCTTGGAAACAAAGGACGTTCCCAGTACCACTTCTCTCCAGTTCAAACCCTCAAAGTTTTTTACAACTTACAGCAGACACCCAGGAGCAGCACTTCTTTTTTTCACTCTGCTTCCAGTTGTGGACTACATAATATTTTAAAGTGAGAATCGTTAAAGCAGAAATAGAGCTTACTGGTCAAAAAAGACAGACAAAACATTTCCTCTGGCAACTTGTATCCCTGTCAGAGAGGATTCAGAATTGCTGACTTTGTCTTAGCAACAAACTCCAACTTTTTCAGCAGTGCCATGCAGAAAGAGCTAATGAATTTGTAACAAGTTTTTCTACGAAAATTCTATCAATCTCCTCAGTTTGATCTTTTGTTTAAGCAAATAGTTCCAAAACAGAGAAAAGGGAGAAGGATGTCTAGGTATAAGAGATGATATACAGACACAGATATCAGAGAAATTCCTGATCCTTTCACTGTATGAATGTGTATGCATTTCACCTTTTCCTGGAAACACGGTATGACATTTACAGAAAGATAAGGTAATTCTAATTCCCCTATCCAGAATGTTACAAAAGTTAATTCAAAGATCAGGCTCAAACTGATTTTACCCAGGAAAAAGAAAAAGCCTTTAAATACTGCTGGCATCAACAGATTATATGAATGAATATTACAATTTCCAATATTGCTAAGTAGCCGTACAGTCTAATATCTGGTACAAAGCATGTGAATACTTAACAGTTACTATGTTAGAAAATATCATTTTAAATAGTTACAACTTCATAGTGCACTCAGTTAGATCCCACCTGCTGCACAACTTCAGGGGGGAGTTCTGATTTCCACTGCTTAAGCTGTCGAGATGCAAAAGAATGTAGGGCATAAGAAATGGTGCCATATTCTATCCACAAGGAGAGATTAGAGCTGTCAATCTCCAGAGCTCGCTTGAAGCAATTCAAGACAGGAGTAGAGTGCTTCCAGATTGGGCCATCGCTTTTCAATTCATTAGAGTTCAACTTGTCCTGAATACGACTTGCTCGAGCCAGAGCCATGCCAGCCCATGAATCAAACCTATGCAAGCAAGAGCATAACACATGAACCATTTTCCCCCTAAACAGTACATTGAACGGCACAGGCAAGATTAATTTTGTTATATCTTTTCTCTTCCTTCCATCTTATGGTCTCTCAAAAAAGATCTCTGCATCTCCTCCTCCCTTCACAGTGAAACAGAGGCAGTGTAGCCTAAATCAAACAGATTAAATATGGTTTCCTACTAAAGCACTGTGCCAAATGTCACACATGAAAGTCAAATGAAACAAGAAGGTTTATCTGCCATGCAAAAGTAGCATTTCTGTACTATGAATGGCAGTACTCCCATTGATTTATTTTCTCAGTAACCACCCTGTCCTGTCCAAACACTGTCACCCTTCATTTCTGTAGGCCAGCAGACAGCCATTATGGCATTTTGTATTGTTAGACTGAACTGTGAATGGTCTTTACCCTCATCATCATTTTCCAACATAAAAATCACAAAACCTAAAATGCATCAATGTAGGAAAATTCCAATGAACGATGAAGGCTGTTTACCGAGGGGCTTGTTCAGGATCTACTCCTGTGTTTATGAGATCATTGACAATACAGCCTGAAGCGGAGTTTCTGTATTCCACAATCTCACCTGACATCTGGGGTCATCAGCCCTGGAATTTTTCAATTTTACCATAATTCTAAAAGCAAAGAAATAATCATAATGTTCTAACTTTTTTGCTTGTCATTACTTGCTGATTTCAATTGAAAACCTATTTCTGGGTCAAGTGACCTCAATAGTCAGATTCCTGAAGGGAATGGAAGGAGAACTGTAACAGACATGTGAAGATGTAGTATCTCATATGACTAAGATAAAAATACTATGCTACCACATAAAGCATCTTCTGAGCAACAAAACATCACACAGTGAAATGCATTCCACTCATTTATTTATGCATTTAGGTATAAAAGTATCAAAGCTACAGAAAAATAGGGGGTGGTAATTTCTTTATCAAGCTTCAAACAGAAGTTTTAGCAATCTGCTAATCAGAGGTTCCAGACAAGAAGATTCATTAACACTAAATTACAGCTATTTTCTCTGTAGATTTCACATGTAAAATTGCTTTGTGCCTTCACCTTCCCTTTTGTCTCTGATATGTGACTGGATTTAGAAGTAGTTTTCTTGTCTCAAATCTATCAAACTAGGGGTTTGTCACTGACCCTGAGCTCTCAACTTCAAGGAGAATTAAAATGAATCATAGAATCATAGAATAGTTAGGGCTGGAAAGGACCTTAAGATCATCTAGTTCCAGCCCCCATGCCATGGGCAGGGACACCTCACACTAAACCATGCCACCCAAGGCTCTGTCGAACCTGGGCATGAACACCGCCAGGGATGAAGCATTCACAACTTCCCTGGGCAACCCATTCCAGTGCCTCACCACTCTTACAGTAAAGAACTTCCTCCTTACATCCAATCTAAACTTCCCCTCTAACATCTAATATGCAAACCCTTCAGTAAAATTAACGATTATTTAATTCTATTTGAGAAGACTTTTGTTCAAAACATGTTTTATTTTTAAGATCATAGAGCTTAATCTTGGTGGTATTTCAGGAAGTTGTAAATTATAAAGAAACAAGATGTTTGAGTATCGGTGAAATATTTTACTTGAGTTTGTATTCTCTGAGTAGTTCACTTGCAGCAAGATCAATACTTTTAGCAAGGTATCAGCCTAAACAGTTAATCATCTGCAGAACACTATTTGCGCTATAGCTATGCTACTAACAGTGACATTTTTCATTCCTTGTCATGTATGAACAAGACAAAACAAGGAACAAAATGTGCAAAGGAGAAATATTACTTGGTCCTTGCCCTTCCCAGATATTCTTGATTTTATCATTTCATTTATCAGCTATAATTTCAAAACAATCAAATACTTAACACTAGGTTTTGTTTTGTCTTTTGTTTGTTGGGTTGTTTTACTGATGCACTTAATTATACAATAAAACTATTATAATGGATTGCAGGCTTTTTAGGTTGGGGGTTTTAAACTCCTGAAACCAAAACAAGTATCTTTTATTGTCTGCTTTTCAGTACCAAAAGAAGTGAGAAGAATGAATGATGTGCAGCAGGAATCAATAATACTGACCTGTTCGGACAAATACAAATGTCATGCATGTAAAATTTAATGGCCTTAGACTGTTCTTTATTCTTGAAATGATAGTCTGCCAGAAGATAGTACAACTCAGTCACCACTGGTGGAGAATAGTCTGCACCATCTGGGAGAGATGGTACCTGAGAATAAAAAAAAAGGAAAGGTTCATGTTAAATGAAACAGCCACATTAAAGGAGCTGCACACTTGCTTCCTCCTTGTAGTGAAAGTAGCCTTTTCATCACAGAATATGAAGGTAGCATCTGAAGACAGTGACAGCATTCCACAGTTCCATAGAGCCATTACAAACACTAATGAACATCTCATACTGACTACATGTTCATCAATATTGCATCTTGCCATTCCAAGACTAAACTTTGGTGGTGTCATTTAAGTTAAACTAAATTATCTGAGGAAATCTAACATCATGGAATAAATAATTCCCCAAACTACCTCAAAGTCAACATAAAAATAACAACATTTTTTACTCCTCTCAATACTTTTTTTAAAAGCATTTAATTATACCTTGCTGCAGGTTCCTTCAATATAGGCAGATACAGTATCTAGGCTCAGCATAGGCTTGTCTGTTCGAGGAACAATTGTAGCAGTCTTCTTCAAAAGGTTGGCCAAATCAGCAGACACAGTACTGGTTTTATAACTATCAAATTCTGGAAGAGTTTTAGGCTTAAAATATTCAAACATGAACAAAGCATCTTCCCATGTTAGATCAACCTGAAGAGGGAAGGTAGACGAGAGGGGAAAGAAATTATCTCAAATTGCACAATCAGAAGTCTATTGATGATGAATTTCTATGACTGTGATAGTTCATGCGAATATACGTATTCCTCTAGCAGGAAACCAATTAAACCTCCCAAGAACAAAACAACTAAACGCACCATTAATTTATGCTGTTCACAAATATAACATACAGCTCACTGATTTAAAAGACTAAGGTATTTGGACTGTAATTCAGTGTATGTCACTGAAAAATAGCCATTCTACTTGCTTAGAAGTTGTTTCTAAGCAAGAATCAGCCGCAAATATCCTGAGCAACACTGAGATCTTGGGTAAGATAAGGATAAGAAAAGCTCTACACCTTCAATTTCAAATTCAAGTTAGAATAAATGAAATGGAAATCAGACAAAATTCTGAGACTCAAAAATCTTCAAACTCTCTAATTTAAGAATTTATTTCACATTTTCCTTTCACTTTTCTTTCTTGAAAACAGTAACCAAAAGGAAAAAAAAAATAAATTACACTTTCCTTTGCTAGACTGTTTTTCTCTTTTTATTGTTCATTATATTCCTTACAGTAAACTTTGCTTCTGTGCTCAAAATGGGAAAGTCACATTACTAAACATCAATTTATCAGTGACTTTAATAAGAACTTTTTCCATCCAGAATTGCCCAAATGTCACATTTATTTTAGGAGTCTGGCAGCAGAGGGTAATCTCCTTATACATCCCTTTTTCTTTGTTATTCCCATGTTCTCATTATCTTACTTTTCTAACAGATAAGTTTAATAGACTGAATTCACAAATATTCAATGAATAACATAATAGTATTTGTGTATTTTAAAATGTCAGTTCAAAGAAGCCAGATAATTATTTTACTTGTATGAAATTGCTTTTAATTTCTAATTCTATGATCACTTGCATTTGGTAAATGCAAAAATCATCTGAGATTTCTGAACAAAATCAGTGCTGTTTCAAGGCAGAGGATTGCTGACCTGCTTTTTCTGTCCCTTTCTTATTACTTCAATGCTCTTCCCAAGGCACTCTGTAGATGTTCTCTCATACTCAACTGAATTTCACACATTTCTGATAAAAGGCTACCAGATGGATTTCAAAGTAAGCTCTAATATAATTTACTTGCATAATTTTTAACAGTGACATTTTTCACTTTCATAAACTGCAGGGCTGGCTGCTAAAGTTTTCTTCTCTCAAGCTGACTTTTTTTCCTTTTTATTTTTTCTCAAACTTGAACTTCCTGTTTGTTGAAAACAGGAAAGTCATGGCTCAATAAGACTGATTTGTGAATAGTTTCAAAATGGCACACTACTATGAATAAGACTACACTAGCACTTCACTTTAAATATCTTTATATTCACAAAGGCTTCCATATTTTTTAAAATTAATTTATTTTCTGCAATATGTAAAATACATACATTTTACAAGAAAATAAAAGTAATCTTTCTCCAAAATATAATGTTTGGCATTCAAACTAAACAAAGGTGTATCTTCCATCACTTCAGGATATTCCAGTAACATTAAATAATACATATCTTACCTGCTGTACTGAATGTTCTTCTAGGTACCTTGCTTTGCTTTTTTTGCTAGGGAAGCCATATAAACAATAAAAACACTGTTCCAAGGCTGTTTCCAGCTCTTCTTTGTATGGATGAGTATCTTCAGAAGTGGATGCTGCAAGTTCTTTTTGCAGTACCTGAACCTACAACATCACAAATACCAATGAAAAATATCTGGAAGCTGAAGATTGCATGAAGTTACCTAGCTGTCTGAAGGCTAATGATGAAAACAACATTAAGGCACTACACGTATTTCTCCCAAATTACAACCAAATACTACCCATATTTCTGTAAACCCATCTCACACAAGTAATTTCAATGGCACTGGAATGGCAATGAAGTGATTTCATTTTTTATTTTCCTATATTAATTTATGAACTCTTGTCTTTAATCAATGTGATTAGATATCAGCTTAATGTTTTAAACTGAAGATCATTCAAAGTTCTCCGATGCACACCAAGTTGCTTTTGTCACCCCTGTGAATAAGAAAAAGGCACCAAAGAATTTCTACCCTAATTCACAAACATTAATTTCCTCTCCATGGAAAAAGAGTAATGAAGAGGACTTCGTGGAAAAAGAAAGGACAGCTAATGAAAATCTGACTAAAATGGATAGAGAATTGCACAGTATGAACAGTAACATACAGATAGCTACACACCAAGGAAAGTGACTGGAGTGATAGCAAATTACTAAACACTGTAGCAAGTTGCTATCTTTAACTTCAACATTACAAGAAAAGATACCCATCAGTAGCACATTTTGGAAGGTATTTTTACTCTTAAACATTCATTAAAAAAACCTGCAACTGAATGTCAAAAAACAAAAGGTAATTCTTTCCTTAAAAAGCAAACCGAAAAAGAGCACATTCCAGGAAGACATTTCACAGTCAGTAAAAACATATTCACCAAGAATAATCTGTGTAGTGGGATTCTGGATCTTCATTTCAAAGCCAAAACAAAACCCACACTTAATCACTGATGTTTAAGAATTAGTTTTAACATATTCCACTATGAAATTTAAATGAAAAAATGAAATGTGTAAGTAGAAATGACATTCATTTTATCTTAAACATCCAACAGCAAGATGTTGTGTGTGCACCCCCAGTATCAAAGCACACCAGTTATGTCTAAAGAAGATTCATTTGAGGAGGTAGAAGTGTTGCTACTGTAAATCTCATTTGGGAGACTGAAGAATACAGAAAAACACCATGTTCTTCACTGTGATCTGCCTCTTAAGTTTTAGGAAGCTGTATACTACCAGGACAGTTCTATTAACTGGTAAGTAATTTCCTTTATGCATTTTCCTCAGATAAAGAGCATCCACTTTCATTTATTCAACTTCAGTAAGACCGACTTCTCCCAACCAGCCACACCTATTTCCTCAGCACACTGGTTAACTTAAGAGTTTCCTCAAGTGAAATTTTGCAGTTATAAATGGAAAATGCAAAGCATTCACCTATTTGCAATTTGTATAAAAGCTTAACATCTTCTTTTACTTTAGCTACCTGCTCCTTTTTCAACATCTAGGATTGTAAATTCTATTATTTATGCATACAATGCATGCTACAAGAAGTTTCTCATCATGATTGGCTTTCCTGACACTAAAAACACTGCACATCATCACAAGGCAAAACTCCGTCATTCTTCAGGTAAGAAACTTGTAAGTGCTGGGATTAACTGTAAGATGTTAATTCTCTTCTGCTTAAAAGATCTGTGCTAAGAATAAGGTACCGTTTATTAAGAGCCAAACCCCTGAAAAATAAGAGTAAGGACAATTCTTAGAAGTCATTTCAATGACATTTTGGGTCACAGCAATCATCTTTGAGTCACAGCTGACACCTCATTTCCACTACCTTTCCTGTACAAATTTATGAACAAAGTTTGAAATTTATAGAAAGTGTAGATAAATAAGTCAAAAGGGAGATGTAAGAATCACAGGATGCTCTAATAAAAGCATGGTATTCCTGCTGCTGCACACAAAATCACATCTAACACCAGTAACAGAACTCTCACTTGAACAGTATGCAAAACAATCTCCTATGTTCTTCATTAGCTTTTAAAGTCTCGACAATAACCCAGAATTGGTCTTCATAATTCAGACTCTGACTACTCTTAAAGGACTTAACTACATATTAACATCATCTCTTGCACGCAACCTTCAGCCACAAGTAACACAATGTGCTTGAGCAGACAGGTCACCGATAGAAGGTTTTGTAGACTAGTATTACATGATGACACTTTCAACATTCTTGAAGCCGTCTTTCTCTTCAAATGAGTAATCCTATTTTATCTTTATCTTTTCTTACCTTTCCAACATCCACTTGTTTCTGAAAACTAAATTCTTGGGCTCAGTAATAAGATACAATATTTTAGTTTAAATGGGCAATTCTGCAACTGAAAGTAGAAGATTTTTTTCCAAAGTACCTGATGACATTTGCAAAGATCTAGCTGTAAATGCATTCACAGCTCTCAATTATCTGCAATTTATCCTGGTTCACACCGCATACTCCAACTCCCCAGGCTGCGGATACAGGCACATTACACAGATACAATGTAGATTCATCACTCACAAGCACTGCACCTGAGCGCAAGCTCAAGGGTGGGGACAGGCTATTTTCTTGAAGCACAGTGCCTGAGCTAATCCACCCTCAGGACTCAAGGCAGATCCATGCAAAGGCGACTCAGGTGTATCAGCATTATGTTCCTAATACCAGGGAGAACTAGGAGAGCAGGATGCAGAGGTAATCTAATAGTCCTACGCTGAGTCAGCCTCAGTTCAAACACTGTTCATTAGCTCCAGCCCTACCAGGGTGAGCTGACTCATGCAGAACCCCTCAGGCTTTCCACGCCATCGTTCCCAGCTGTCTAAATTACTGTCCTAGACACACTGCTGCTCAAATGCAGCGGCAGATGGGGTCTGGCACTGAGCTGAGGCTAATAAGCTCCAGGGAGTGCTGAGAAGGGAAATTAAACTAATCATGATTTTCTCTTGGCTGAAGGTAATAAACCTCAATGAAGTCAAGCTGAATCTGTGAAGTGCCACTGTAATATCCCTGTAGAGCACTGCCCAGTAACTGCCAAGGTACCAAATTAGCTGGCGTTTTGCCAACAGCCAACTTTTGCCAACAGACTGTTAGTGCTCTGCACAGGGAAAAGCTGACTGCACTTCAGTTTCTATGCTAAGGGTAAGGTGAGGAAACAGCAACAGACATAGAAATATCCTCCTTCAACCATGGGAAATTTCTGGTGTAAGAACTAAACATCAAGGAATAATCTTTAAAGGGTCAACAACGAATGGGTAACTGTGTTCATCTAATAATGCTACAGCACTACTGCCCAGACACCCATTTCTGATGCATATTAGATCTTCTAACGTGCCCATCTGAACAACAGAGCAAAGAACAGCCTTCAGACACAGGACCCGAGTAATTCTTCATTCTCTTCACCCTTTGTTCAATATCTGAAGTTACATTTAGTTAGTAACATGAGAACAACAGAATTACTACTTTTTCCAGGCTGTGGTATAAAACCAAGGCAGGTATAATCAAACAAGTCAAATTTATCAGCAGAACAGCCAAATACATCACAGCTTCAGGACAAAATTCAGGTAACACCACACGGACTGTGCGTAAAATGTTGCTGCAAGCAGGGCAGGGGTGTGGCTGAGCTACCACACAAAGAAGGAGGAGATAGACCTGGAAATAGATTCAGTATCTAGGTATTCCCTTCCCGCAGGTCACAAGCAGTTTTATATGTTCATCAGCAGAAATAAAGCCCAATGTTACCAGTCATCTGGATGAATGCTGGTAAGCACTAGAAATTTTTATTAGCTTCAAACAGTATATCTGTTTATTTTTAAAGAGTAGAAATGTTCTCTTCTGAAGCATCACAAAATTCAAGTGATTCAACTGAAGTTTTATCTGGATCAGTGACTGATACAGGCCCACATTTCTCCTAAGTACTCAGAATAATCACTTAACACTTCTCCAGTGCTTTCTCTTTCAGGGCAAGGTAGATCATTTACTTTACACATCCTGTTCAAGATGTTTTTACATTTATAACTAGAGTTAGTTATCCAAAGACATTTCTTGTCTGACAAAGAGTCCTGTTTAGAAAACATACCTTTGGACAGTGGTCTGGAATAACAAGCCTTTGATAGTCAAAATTAACTGACTGAAACGTTCATGCATGGGAGAAGAAGGAAAATAGATTTAAAAGTGCACTTTAAACATGAAGACAAGGCAGTAAACAGCCTAATATAAGTTTGAAGTTGTTCTCCGCTTTGAGATGGGGCTTGACTTTCAGAGGTCCCTTCCAACCTAAATTACTCTGTGATGCTAACACTTACATAGAACTTGAGAAGAGCACCATCTGAATTGCAACACCAGGATCTTCTTCCCAAATACTCATGAGCAGTGTTCAGCAGCATCAGTGAAGAAGGCAACATAGGGGTATCAGGACTCACTGGAAGAAAGAAGATGGTAAATATTGAAGGAGCACAGAACTGAGTTATATCCAACTAGCCAATGCTTCACCTGGCAAAAGAAGTTTCCTCTGTGATAAGAAAGTGATGTTTTCATACCCCTCTACTTCCTTCAGCCAGCAAGGTAAGATGACAAACAATTATTTTCTTGTTGATATTGCAGAGCTGGACAGTAAGGAGCTTAGCTCCAATATGTAAAACTGAATAACTAATTCACCTTCTTCTCCCTGGTTCTGCTGCTGCTGCTGGCAGCAAAGGGATTGAAAAGCATCTTCCTCATGCTGGATGATTCTGTGCAGGATTATCCATGGAAGCACTGAGGAGACATATGGCTCTTTTGGTTCCTCCTGGACTGCCATGCTGCAGTCTATGATCTAATAAAGGAACAGACATTATACAGATAAAGTGACATGAAATAAAGGTCAGGTGTGAATCCTTTCCAAACAACCCAAAGTCGCTAAGGAAACTTCTTTTATCCTAAGGAAATAATCTAAAGTTGAATCTGAGCTTCTCACAGGCAGTAAAAATCATACAAATAAGATTATCCTGGTACAGGAAAGGGTAGAAGATCATTTCCCCTATCCTAACATTCTTCTTGCATCATTATTTTTCAACAAGTTATTTCTCCATTAATACCATATACAAACAATTCAAAGTAAGCAAATGCAAAGTATGAATTCTTAGTGTTAAGTAAGCCCCATTACTGTACAAGAAATTTACCTGCAGCCCAGCAAGGAAGAGGAACTTACTTAGTTATAAAAATTTCTGAATTCTTTAAAGGGTCTTACAACAACTGCCAAAGACCTATTAGAACCATTAACAGATACTAAATAAATGATCTGACTGAACAAATTCTGAGCAACACAATGTTGTGTCACGGAACTGTTGTCCTAGCATTTCTCAGGGACAACTGCTCATTTTACTGCCTCAGGAGCAGGAATTTCAGAAGTCCTATGTTTTTCTCACATTTTTCCACACATACAACAGTTTTTCTATTGTTATTTATGCAGATAAAGAATCATATTTATTTTTAACTGCAGAAACCATTTAGGATATTAAAATGAATAATGAATTCCATTACATCCCATAACATAGTAACACACATACAACTTTATAAAATGACAGTGTGATTCTGAGGTCCTTTGCTTTTGCTGCAATAAACGGAGATTTGAGAGTTGCAATCACATTGAATTTTGACATTAATTAGACTTAACGGAACTGAGAGTCCACCATTTTCTGGAATTAAAAATATTCATTTGTGGGTTTTTTAGTTTTGAAAGCACTTTGTTAAAGGCTAAAGTTAGCTGTATTCATAGTGATAGAAACACAGATAGAAACAGTGATAGGAAAGTCCACACACAATTTTTTCCCTTGCCCTCTTGTCACCATCCTCTTTGTTTTTACTGCAAAAACCCATAGCTTGGCCACCACTCGCAAGCAACTCTACCATGTTCCTAAGGCTTATGGGATCCTGTCTTCTAGCCAAAAGCACCTATAGCCAAGATCAGTGACATAACTTACAAACCGCACCCAGCCAGCTCGACCAGTCTTCAAATTACCACCATTTCAAACCCCGTTAGCAAACAGGGTTGTTCCTTAGATTATCTTATTACCACGTTCTTTGTTTATGCCAGGCAGCTTGGTGGTACCTGCTGTTACTGATCCTAGCACAGGTGTGCTCAGTATGTAGCTCATTTCTAACATACTGAAACAAAGACTATGAAGATAGTGCTCATCCTCCCCAACCTTCCCCTAACAAAAATGTCACCCAAACCGTCACTGTGAGTGGGTGGCAATTCAGACAACAGCTGTTTTGTGTCTGAAGGTCTGCAGCACACAATACCTCTTTCCCAGTGCAAGTGAACAGGTTACCTGAATCAGGTTGTTTGTTAATCGAACGAGGCTTGGTGTTACAGAAGAGTCTTTCAGGATGCTGTTGACTGATGATAAGGAAGTATCTATTCCTGTGAGCAGCTGTGTTACCGTAGCAACCCACTCTTCTTTAGCAGAGGCTGCTGTCATATTAATCATTTGCTGAATTGCTTCATTCAAGGCAACTTCTGAGCATTCAAAGCATTGCTTGTAATCTTTCAGTTTGAGCAGGGACTCCTAGGGAATGTAAATATGAAAAAAATCTATTATAAGGATGAAGGGCTTATTTTAAACCATGAATGCACAGCAGGGCAAAGTAATACATACAGTTAATGTGGTTACTTTAATGAAATGGTAAGAACACCCTTAAATATGACAATAAAAAAGGACAACAGGAGGTGCATGGGCTCTGGATAACAAATATACAAGCAGGATCTAAATTTCAAAAAAATAATCCCTGAATCTTTTGGCTTTAATAAGAAATGCAAAGGGAAAAAAAAAAAAAGAAAAAAAAAAGGGCAGGAAAGGGATGGCTGTACGTCTAACATTCTAACAATATGCAGTTGAATAGAGGCCCCTACAGAAACAGGGTTTCGATCTTGAGCTACCATTTTATTATTTCATAAATAACAAGATAGCAACTATACGGCTAGCATTATAGCAACATTTTCCTGCTTCTTCGTACTCTGCCAAGTCTGGGTCATGAGATGGCATGGAGGCTGTAGGATTTGGCTCCATCCAATTAGAAGAGCATCAGTCTTTTTTGTGCAACCTTCCCTCCCCCCCCCCCCGAGAAATTCTTCTGACAGCTGAGCTCATTTGTACATTTATTTTCACACTGTTGAATGGACTAAATTTATAGCAATCACACCAGATGTATCTATCAATAGCTTGTCACTCATGCAGGACAGATACAATACATCATAAACTCACTAAATCATTCATAGCTTCGGTAAATTTAAAGTTTCAAAACAGTTGCAAATCACCACATAGTCAACATCAGCAAAAGCAGGAACTATTCCCAGCTGATGCAGATAGCACGATTCCATCCATAAGATGCCTCGGCAAATGATTCAAGTTTATCTGAATGTACAGTTTTTCTGGACATTTCACAGAGGCCTCAGACATCTTAATATCTTTAGCCACATTCTCAGTTAGCAAAAGCTGGCATACTGCTAAAGCTGTTCAAATTAAAAGTCTGGTTCCATGTTTTGGTTAATGAGTCTTATTTACAAAACATTAAGACCCACTCAAGAAATCCTTTCATCCAGTTTTCAGGAAGAAGTCTTAATTTCTTAATAAAAAGATCTTTGAAGAAGCAAAACAAACCTGTAGGAGAAGCAGCTGTGCTGGTCTCTCTGGTATGGATGTTACAAATTCCAGATGTTTTGCTCTGCCATAACCATTAAAGCATAATGTTGGACGAAGCAGATGCACCACTGCATTATAATCCCCTGCCTCATACAGTCGCTGGATTTCTTCCAAAGACTGGCATCTCTCCAGAGATTTTAGGTTCTTTTCAATCTGCAAACATCACAGATGGCATAATTCAACTTTCATTTTGTCTTCACATACATTTGACTACTGACATTTCTCCTAGCAGTAAAGCTGTGTGAACTTCACAGCTACACAAAGGAATATAAAGCAGGAAGAAAACACCTACTATGTAATGTGTCACCCACTCCTCAGATTTATAATTGTTATGCAGTATATGACTTCAGTGCTATAATTATTTTAAACTTTTTTGCGTCAAATCCCCAAATCACACATTTCTACACCGCAAGAACACATCCATCAAATAGACTTGAAATAGAAGATGGCATCTCCTGTGTTGGGAGTTCATTCCCCAAAACAGCAACGGAAAGAATAGAAGAAGGATACCCCTTTGTTTAAAAGTATATGTAAACTGTAATGTGGAAAACACTGCTGAAGTAAAGAGCTTATTTTGGCAAAGGTGAAATATGTTTAGGAACAGAAAATGAAACACTAATCTAATATTCTACTGTTCTACATGCAGTTGCTCTAATATTTTTACATTGCATAAAAGCAATTTTAAGTTGTACAGGACCAACAGAACCAAAAGGTGCCTTTTTTGAAAGTGATACAATGGCCCTGACATTATCATTGAACTATGAACCTGTCCTTTCACTCTGAAAAACTCTACAATAGATGTGGTAAAGTTCATCACAGGTGCACCAATTCATATACGACCTTTGAAACTGGGAAGGATGGAGCGGGGAGAACACACCTGCAAATTAATTCTTACCTCTTCTAAAGAAACAACAGAATCAACATGTAAATTAGGTAACCGTATTATGATGCTGCATTCATTGCCAGCTTTAGCTTGCATTGTAGTGGAGCTCTGTAGCATTTCAGTGCAGATATCATAGTTTTCAAGTGCCTGTTCCATGTCACCCTACAGAAACAGTACAGAGGAAAACAAACAAAAAACCCTAGAGTTCTATCTGCAGCAAGGGCTTATAAAGCATATAGAAAGAAAATGTTTCAGTTCAATGCAGGCACTGCCACTGCACATCCTCCCAAACAAAAACTAAATCCGACTATCTCAAATTAAAAAACAACCAGAAACAGTGTATCTTACCAGTGACTTTAGTTACAGGTAAAACAAATCAGGGAAACAGAATTCAGCTTGCATAAATCTGAAATATTAATTGGGATTGCTAAAATCCCTTTCCTTTAAAAATATGGAGGAGTAAAACAGTATAAATAACTCTTCCATTTGTGCAAATAAGAACACTAAGTCAACAAACATTCTTATATTATGCAAAGGGAATGCATTGTACTCACTCTCGCCAGCTAAGAGTTGAGTGGTCAGGAAGGGAATGCAACCGCATGGGCAAAATATAACTCTGTACATCTAAAGGAAAAATGGCAATAGCCATATAGGAACTCTCATTTTTCCTCAGATTTATCAGAAAGAAATCCTCAGGTGCAAAAATAAAAATGGACAGAACTGGTTAGTTCACACTTTGAAACTGATTCCCGTTATTAGGTGATGATTGACTTAAACATAATTGATGCATAGAAAAACTCTTTGATGTCCTGAGAAAGCAACACTTGGAGAGGAAAAAGTCTGGGATCAAATAACATTTCTTTCAAAGTATTCCCTCAGGTTTAAAACCCTCTGTTTCAAAACCTGCATATTAAATTAAATATCTCCAAAAGAAGAATCATGCTACCTTGAAAAAGCAGAGTGGAGAGTAATTTAACATATAGTCTACTTCAGTTAAAAACTGCATTTTCAACTGTGTGGGATTTTGATAGCATTCACTAGTTCAGGTCCCTCAAAAAAATCAATGTTCTGCAACTACACAATACTACTCCAAATAACTTTGGTCCAAATATATTTTTTATGCTGAATACAAGCTAATTTAAGCAAATACTAGATCTTACACATATCCGAATAGTAGCTTTGCACATGAGACCTCCTACTTCATTTCTACCTCTGTCCTTAGGGATAGTTAATTATATTAAAAAGTAGAATCTAAGTAGTCATTAAGTTTTCAGCTGATTTTATCCACATGCTTAAATGAGACGAGCTTCCCAAATCAGCTGTAGCTGGTATGATTTTAATTTGGGAAAAGTTTTACTTGTTAGATCAAAAGTAAAAACCAACCTGCAGTGCTAGAAAGCGAGCTTTCAGCCAGTACACCCGAGTGACAAACTCCATCCAGCCTTCCTCAAATAAATCCTTCTGTGAGGATGCAAATGACAGCTGCAACAGGTCTCCCAAGAAATGAGTTCCTGGGAAGTCAGGGCCAAACTTTCCATGCACAGAGGCAGCAGGACAATTGCGTGGAGAAACTGCAAATCAATTCATTACATTTTGTCATAAACTTACTAGCATCCCATGAAAGGAGTCCTACATCCTAGTATTTCAAAAGTATTTATCTGCTTTAAAACAAAAAAATCATAGACCAATAAAATACAGATCTGAAAGAGATTAAGAAAAAATGGGTCCAAAATCCAGTGAGTTCCTAGAAACATTTCTTCATATAACTTAAGTGTTTTCAGAGTCTGACGAAAGTCATACTCATTTCTCACCTGTAGAGCTCTTCCCTTTTGTTAGCAGCCACTGATCTAATTGTAGTTCCATGCAAGAAAGGCTCATCAACATCATATCCTTTAGAAAAAGTATGGAGACAGCAAAAAAGAGTATACAGGAAGAAATACATTAAAAAGGAGTAAAAAACACCAATGGATTTGAAATTTACTTCAAAGAAAACCTTCATCTTATCGTCTTGGGATTTCTATCTCCAAGCTGTAACTATTTCTTCCTCTGTCTAAAGGTGTATAATAGCATTTACAGATAAACAAGTACAAAACGAACCAATACTCAGAAGAAGCATTAAAAAGAAAAATTAAAATCTCAGCTCATGAAAGAAGGCAGTCAAACAGCATTGCCTCAGGTTAAGAAAAAAGTGACATCCCTATTTTTTTGTCTGGCTGAAGTAACTTTGTATTTGTATGTGTTTATGTGAATTTGTATTCAGTTGATAAATCACACTAAAAGCATGTTTCCAGAATATAGCAGAAGAATTGATATTTCAGAAATAAAAAGAATATATACTGTAATTTTTTTCAGTATTTATCACCATGAGACTGAGTATATCCTCAAGTCTCACCAGCTCATTAAAGCTTGCTGGATAAAGTCCAGGGGTATATCAAAAAAAACACATCACCATGGATCTCTGCCAGGTAGACTTGTATAGTGAAGAACATACTATTTTCTGATTAAATACATGGGAATAAAGGCTACAGGTCCAGCTGTTAAAAAAAAAAAGGTGCTTATGAAAATGTTCAAAAGTCTATACACATTACCAGAATGGTCTTTTACAATCCTAAAAGCATCAATTTCTTACACTTAGGATAGCTTGCAGATAAAGCTTAAAATAAGTTCAAGGACGAAAAAGAACACAGAAGCATGAGGACAGTGATTTTTAACAGTATAGCTACAAAACCTTGACTTTCTAGATCTTTCATACAAGCAAGCAGTTATGCAGTCATAATGAGAACCAAGAGAATACACTTAAAAATATATTTATATTTGTTTAACAAAGAGGATGTATTTATGAAAAATATACAGAAACAAAAAAGTCACAGGATGTATAAGAGATGTAACATCTGCTACACAGCGATGCTTTTGTTTTGTAAATTAAGTCAATGGAACATAGTTCCCATAGTTCAGTTTATTTGCAAAAGAAGTAGAAACACCATCGATCTGAAAAACAGAGTATCTCAAACTGCAGTCATACTGCATCTCAGTCTGGTGACAAAACCAAACTTTGTGTCCTATCAGAACTAAAGGGAGGGAAGAAAAAAAATAAATAAGAGCAACAATAGAGTAAAGGACTAAAATACATTTACATCTATAGTGTTTATATTATATCTATATGTGCATGTGAATATACACACATGTTATGGGTAGGGTATAGCTGCATATAACATTACCCATACGTGTTCAGGAGATGAGGAACAAACTGTTATGCAAGCTGCAGCAAACCATAGTTTATAAAGCTTGGACAAGCAGCTCCCCAGACCGAGCTAAGCAAAACCTGTATCTAGCTTCTGGGTTTAAGTTAGGTACTTCTGGTACACAGAAGAGCAACACAGCAGCGAAGAGAAGTATAAGGAAAAGTGTTTCATACCTTGATATGCTGATTACTTGAGTCCCTCAGTAATGGATTAGGAAGACTACTACTATGCTTTCTCCAGCTATTATAGATACTAAGGACCACCTCACATAAGCCAGGAGGCCACTTCACTAGAAACTTCTGGCTGATGACTTTCAGATATCTCATCATTAGCTCCAAGATCCCACCATTATTCAGGTTATCCAGCAGGAATTCATGAACATCCTGTTTTTCTGGAAAGCAGATGAACACAAAGACTTACGTGTTTGAGGTCAAGGCAACCAACAGCTTGACACAAATAAGTTTCAACAATGTTTTATGCACTAATATTGCAGCAGTTCTCCTGTGTTATTAAGTTTTGCATTCCAATCTGTTCAAAAGGGAAACTTCACACAATAGAGCTCTCACACACAGTAATTAAGCAGTCCCCAAGATTTTTAAAAAATCACACCTGCCACCGACTGAGATATTTCTATTCTTTCTAAAATAACATATAGTTCTGTATCTTCTAGATGTGATAGGAAAATACAGAACATAAAGCATACAATATGGAAGAAACAACAGAGGAAGAATGGGAGTTACAACAAAATCCTTACCAGATTCCATAAATGTTGTAGAATCAAATGACATTCTATGTGGTCCAACATGCTGGAAATTCTCTTCTTTGATCTCTGACTGTACCTCATAGTTATTGAAAGTGTCTTCCTCCTCCTCTGGATCTAACTTCCTTAATCTGTATGAAAAGGGAACAAAACACACAGTATCAATAAAATCCTCATTCTTGCTTTCACTGGTAAATGATACCTAAACATGGCACATTGTGCATATTGTAACATTGAAAGTACATTAACTGAAGCAAATTTAGAGATCTACATCCAGCTCCCAAATTTTATCTAAGACAAGATTATCTTGTTTATCTTATCAATTTTAACATCTGCATTGTCCTCTAAATCAGTTACATACTGACAAAAGCCATTTCTTTCATCAATTAGTTTTTAGTTATTTTCACTTAAAGCATTTTTATTAAATTTATGAGAAGACAATGAATCACATCTTCTTAAAAAAATAACCTGGGTCTAATGCTTTTAATGTTGGGGCATATCAATCAAATAAAACCCCAAACAGCTTTCTCCGCTTAGCTCCTGATACTCTCATACTGAAGTTATTGCTGTACAGTACCTGGAAGGAAGGAATTTCACCAACAGCTCTTGAAAGTCAACCTTCTCTTCCTTTTTACACTTGGTGTTCCGGACTCTAGCAGATCTCCTCTTTGCTGTTTCACCACTATCTTCTGTAATTCTCCTTCGCTTCACACCTTTCTTAGATTTATCACCTGCAGACATGTCACCTAGAAACAGAATGCAACAAATTATTAGTGGCTGACACTTTATTTTATTCTCCAGCAACACCTGAGATTTGTTGGTTTCCTTCTGAAGACAGTGCCAAAATCTTAAAATGATTTTCTTCTATCATTAATATGAACTGGCTGTGGCATTTTCCATAAAAATGCTGCTCTGAGGCAAGAAGCAGACTTACTGAAAACTCTGCATTTCATCGTTCATTAGAATCCATTATTTAGTCTTCAAGAAGTTTCTGAACTGGGAATCAGAGGAGCCTGCCTTTAACTCCAGAAACACCTGTAAATTCCCATGAATGTAAGCCAAATACTGGTAACTCCTTCGCAATGTCAGATACATAAATACAGCTACAGTGTAAAATATTCAAGCCTCTTGCTACAGATTTCAAATCAATATAGCTGACAGCTTGCTTCTTTCAGGTTCTTAATGTTACACATGAGTGGAATAATCCAGTCATCTTCGATAACAGTTCATTCATTCTGAGGTGCTCAAGACTCTTCACAACATTAAAAGCTTGATATGCATCACTGCTGGGATGGAGTCATGATTCTTCTAATCTTAAGGACTGAAAAACTGAAGTGTGAGTCTTCATAGCACAAAACCAGAAGAAGTTAGATTTGTAATCTGTAACAATTGAGAAAAACAAATCAACCTGACTCTCAATTCCATAAGACAAGGAAGCAAGACCACTGTCCTGAACACTGGTCCTATGTCTTAGCCAGGAATCAATGATTTTCAGGCAGTTTATGTGGCCTTCCTTTTCTAATATGAAGGGTTAACAGAACTTAATTTTACAGAGCTCAACTTCACTTTTCCTACCATATGCTGAAAAGATTCAGAATCCACCAACAGGCAGTTTAAAGACAGCATTCCCCAATAAATTCTGTAGTGCTTTTAATACCCAGATAAGTAGGAAAAATATTTTGAATCTTAGACTGAAGTACCTTGCTCACCTACAGTAGTTCCTGGTTCTAATAAACTCTGACCGTGACTTGGAAAGTTGGGTGTTGTTGGTGTATAAGGTAACACAGGATCTGGTATTGTCACTACTGGATTAGTGCTGACAGGAGTTGGCTGAATAACACTGACAGGAGTAGACGTAGGAGAAAGCATCACATGTTGAACTGGGTCTCGGTATTCTGAGAGGTCAATTCTCTTTCCCAGACTGGGTCGAGGAGGGTCACATGTTGTGAGGTGGTGATACATGGCAAGTAAAGCTTCTCCTAAACACTTCCACCTGCATGTGGAAACACAACAGCATCACAACTTCATAAAATCTTGCCAAATTATTTTCTAAATTAGCAAGAGCAGCTTTTCAGTGGGAGAGGAACATATCTGAGTGTCAAAATCTGTCCTGTGACTGAAAAGCTGGAGAGTATCTTTGTGCGTTTCCTGTCATAGGGACCATTAACAGTTTCAGGCCTGGAACAGGGGCTCTTAGGAGCTCTCATGCTAGAACACACCACTTAGAGAAACAAGAACAACATGGGACAGTAGGCAAAAGTTTTTCAGAGGAAACTGGTGAGTTCATTGCAGTAGGAAGAAAATGTGAGTTAATAATGTGTCTAATCTCAAAAAATGGCTCTAACAAAAGAAGGTCTGTGCAGTAGTTGCTGAGCAAATTACACTGAACCCTAAAAAAAGCAGTGTCAAAGGAACAATTTTTAGGCTCCGCATTCAGTCAGCAACAACAAAAGAATCTCACCCTAATCCACAAGTAGAAGCAATTTTTCCTCAACAGGACCTACGTGCAGAGTCCCTTAATATTACAGAAAAACGTGCAATTAAAAACCAAACCAAAGCCCAATCTTTTGTGCCTTAATAAAGACATATGTAGCAACTTAGTAATATCCTTACATCTTGCTGCGAATAAAGAACTGTATTTTTTCTGAATTTTCATTATCCCAATAGTAAAGCCATTTTTTAAAAAGCTAAACTTACTTTGAAGTTCATATACAAACTAGTCATATATGAAAAATCCAATAATACAGTTGTAATGGCTGCCAAGCCGTTCCTCACTAATATTTGTTTGGTTCTTTACATCTCTGGTTTTAAATTCAAAGGTTGAAAACTGATAGATATGGGGTTTATGCTAAAATCATAAGCACAGCAAATCAACCTATAAACTCGTAAAACATGAAAACACTGAGGGGGTTATTTGTTTGTTTTTACATGAAAAAATTGTTCTGAAGAAATGTGAACCTCAACACAGTGTTCAGTTTAAGTGGCTTCAGAGGAACCTTTTAAAAAGAGGAAACAAAGACATACGTGAAATAGGGAATTGGCTGGACCAGTCTGAGGTCTGGTTCTCTGTCACGCACTAGCAAAGCTTGTCTTTTCTTTCGTAGTTCCAGTGCTTCATCTATGATTCTTCCAGTTTCAGCTGCACTCAAATTTACATTATGGATAGACATGTCACTAAGAAATAATAAGAAATTAAGACGGGTTAAAGTTTTTGTTTGCTGCTTGTACTTTTGTTGTTTGGGTCTGTTGGGTTTTTTTAAACTTGAGAAGATTAATTTGATATCTTTCTATACTGGAACAAAAATGAACAGTGCTAAAACAAGCATTCAAATAACTATCTTACACGCTTTATAGCATGCATATAGAAGCATTCACCCTCCAAAATCTCTGGCTCTGTCTTCAAAATTAAAGAATAAAGGGAGAGTGTTCTGTTCTGTTTTCCAAACGCAGAGAAATGAAAAGGAAGTAGGAGGTTTTATTTTCTTTCTGGGAAAGAAGTTTTTGGTTCAGAAAAAAGATTGCATGGCTGAGAAATTTCTTTCATTCCAAAGTATTATTCTGAGGAATTCACGTCATCACAAATAAAATTTGGAGTTGAAAATTGTCTTGTATAGTCTGAGTCTAGAAATTAATTTTTGAAAGTGAAGAATAATCCACTTTTTTCAGACATCTCAAGCCAGATACAAAACCCGAGTGGCTAACAGCATGTAATTCATTTTTAGAGACAGACCTAAGGCAGCTTAATAAATCAGGGTCTCTGTAACTAAAGAGGGCTTTCTATTAAAGGTCCACTGCTATACATAGAATCCTAGAGCCTAAAACTTTGTTATCCTTTCTCTTCCCTGTCTTCTAAATACTCTGTATTTTCACATTTTAGATATTGTTTTAGTCTAAAACGTTACTGGTTTTGATTGATTTACTGTGTAACCGAAGGATGCACACTAGGATGTACATTCCACTTATCACATACAATTTACACAGCATACTGATGTTAGCTGCACATGCAATGACTATCATATTCAGTAAGACTGAACCATGATTAAATTAAAAACTTCTCTTGAATTCTGCTGTCCATCACAGCAACATATTACAGTATCAGAAGCAGCTCTGATGCTGAATTATTAGTTAACTTAGATCCTGTACAATTTACAGGTCTCTGCTTTTTTCTCCTACTTTCGTCCCACCCACTCATACTATAAAATCTATACAGAAAGAGACACTCTACTTAGCAAAGATACATTAACCCAGACTTTTAGTGAAAGTTTAATATACTGCAATAAAAAAGTAATAAAGGACTAATATCTCAAACATAATATTGCAAAATATTTTCAGAGTTGCAGTGGTCTGAAAGCTTAATAACTAAGAATTTCTGCAACTTGGTACTAATGAAACATAAAGTCTTCTGACTATACTGATTTGTCATTAAAAATCAGTAATACTTCCTGAAACTTACTGAAATGAGAAAATTGTATTAAGTTCCAAATTTGTAATTGCTTGGAAAAGCAGTAACATGTGTAGGGTTTGGGTTGGTTGCTTTGGGGCTTTTTTAACTAGAAAAGGAAAACTAAAATGAATACTGCAGGTATCAGCTGCAAATAAGCAAAAAAAAAACCAAAAGGAAGATGATTGTAAGAGATCTGGGCATGAAAATAAGTGAGCAACAGCAAATGGACTTTTTGTCTCTTTCCACCTCCCTCCAAAAGTAATTACTGAAGAACATTCTGTCAGCAGCCCCAACACTTCACATTGATTTATCATTCAGAAGACAGGTCAGCAAGATATTGTAGCTTAAAGCATTCTACCTCAACAGCTTTTCTGAACTACCCCAAACCCAAAATTTACCCCCCAAATGCTGTATATACTATAGAATGACACTCACCATTTGAGGAACATCCTTAAGGAATCTTTCCGGAGGCAAGGTTGCTCCTCAAATATCTTCTCCTTCAGAACCAATCCTTTACTATATAGACAGTCTTTCTCCAGAGCTTTGCAGATAAAGTACAAACATGCTGACAGAGAAATAGAAAATGAAGAGTCAGTGGCTGCTTTGATTCATTCAAAAGCTCTCATTTCTGGGCTTCGTAAACACCACAAAATTCCAGCTAAATATGACATTCACATAAATTAGACCAATAGCTTTGAAACATGTCAAATGATTACATGCATACAGCTAAAACAACATACTATGTCTTCCCAAGTATTATATCCAGAAGAAGGGTATCATTAATTTTGTTTAAACAATGTTTGCAGTACATTTTTTATTTACTTTCAGGACTCTGTTCCTACATGAAAGTAGAATCATAAAGCAGAAACCTAACCATTTACCATTCTCAGGTTACCAAATGTCTGAACTGCAGATTCCATTAGTGTAACAAGCAATGTATCCCACCAGCTTTTTGCTTGCACGGGCAATCAAGTGAAGAGATTCAGGACTATTCCAGCGGACTGAACCCGAGGGATCAGATTCAATGTTTCTGCCATCTTACAACTTCTCCTACAAACTTCCTTTGAATCAGTTCATCCACTAGATGTTACTCAAATGTAAAATCTTGGGGTCTCTTGTATCAATTGCTCTAATTACAATTAATCACACTAGGCTGTGAAGTAGATTGTAGTTTTATAGCTAAATCCTAGAACTACATAGCTGGAAATGCCTAGAAAAACAAAATCAACATACATGCAAGGGAACAGTCTACAGAGAAACTTCTTGCAAAGACTCTGATGTAAGACACCACAAGCATTTATTTTTAGAGTAGCCAGAATTGATACAAACCATCATACTTTATCATGAAATTAAAAAAAATCTCTATCATGAAGTCACTAGCATAACCTAATACACTGCTTACACAAGACACACTTTCTCCTAAACAACTGCATCATTACAGCTTTTTAGTGATATGTAAAACTACACTATCTTGACAACTTTTTTTTGTGTATTGTACTTACTTGTGTAGTCACTGAGTGTGTACAAGATTGTGATAAGATTATCCAAACAAGGCCAGTGATCAGGATTACACCTGAGACCTTCTTCAAAAGCATGACGAGCCAAAGGCAGGCGGATTAGTTTGATTGCCACACGGCCGATTTTATACCATAGGTTGACATCAGTAGAGTCTAACATCACAGCCTAGAAAGCATAACAAACACCATTATTCACATTTCAGACATGCATATTCACTTGTCTACAGGCACTGGCACTGCTTAAGTTTTCAGCAGGCTTGCTACTGATTTGGGGACTGACTGGCAGACCAGTTATCACATATAATGTCAGAAACTACCCAGAATTCAGACATATATTCAAATGATGTATGCTGAAAGGTGTACATCTATATTTTGGCAAGTATTTGCAGACACTGAGGCTCCAGTGTTTTATTTCAGCTGTACTGTACCTCCAAATAGAACTCCATGGCTGTCTCTAAGTCATCCCGTTGTGCTGCCAGCTGTGCTAGGTTTTTATAGGTGGAATATTTTAACATCAAGCCTGGATGTTTCAGTCCTTCTTTCTCATCACCAGAAAGAACTGCCTAGAAATGATAAAATAAATGCAATGTGGGCACCAGGAATTAGACATTACATAAGTAAAAAGAACACCAAACTATTTGCCAATTGATAACACTGACATCTCTCAACTAGCCAGAAAGAAATAATATAAAATAAAAACAGTTTCTAGAGTTTCAATCTCTAAAGGTCACTGACCTCTCGCAGAAGACGAATCTCAAGCAGCTCATGATAAGCTTTTGCAGACTCTTCAAATCGGTCATGTTTCTGAAGGTCCAAAGCTTTGTGATACAAAGCAAAAGCTTCTGCTTCCTGTGGTTTAAAAAAAACAGAACCTATTTTGTAGGGCAACTTTATTAAATATCATTAAGAAAATTGTGAGTTTACTTACTTGGGCTTCTTTTGTCTGCGTCTTATGACTTTTAAAGGTACCTTCGTAGTCATCCTCAATTGTGGAGCTCGCATTCAATGCTGCAATTCGGATCTAGAATGACAGTTGAGATGCAACAAGAAATGTTACATCTACATGTGTTCTCTTGCAAAGACAAGTTCTCTCTATTTTTACTTTATTTGGTAAATGGACAATACTGAGAGACCTCTACATAAAGTTACAAGAACTGTAACGTCACCACTAACTGCAAATAATGAAACTTCAAAATTATTTCCCCCATTAAATCAGCTGAAAAAAAACCCCAAAATTTCAAGTGTCTTGCAAGTAACAGCTTCCCTAGAACAGACAATTACAGCAAACTGTTTTCAAATTCTTTAATTTACCAATAACTACAATCACTCCAAACCCAATGTTCTTATTATGCCAATTTAGTCTTAGTCCTGGGGAAAGAGAAAAATTTCAATTTTATTTCTACCAAAACATATCAAAAAACTTCTAAATAAGCCCTTACCATGTTCTCAGCTGTTCTCACAGTCTTTTCTCCAAGATTAGGATGAAAGGCCTAACACAAACAGGTCTGGAAAGCAAACAGGATTAGAATATTTATTCTGCCCATAAAGGAAGCATTCAGAAATAAAAGGCAGGCTGGGAATATCAATATATTGTTTAATCAACAACCAATTAACAGCCCTATGTCACCACCACCCCCCATGATAAGGGATAAATTGCCCTATAATGTAGGAACAATAATATTAAAATGAATTTTAATAGAGACAGAGAGTAGAATACAAAGTTAAGCACATGCATTACTTCAGGATGACTTTCAAGACTCTAGTCCAGGCGGTGAGGGGGGAGTGGAAGTATTTGCAATGTAATCACACCTATAAGATTATTCAGTTACTGTAAAATGCTTAATGAACATACATTATATTAATAACATTAAAACGTGAATCCTTTTAATGACAAAGGTAAAACCAAAAAAGCTTCTGACATTTTCTGAGCATGAACCATTACTGCTTGAGTTTATCTTCAATACATTAAAAAAATAAAATTAGAATCCTTCCTGCACCTTTTACCTATAGCACAAACCAGAGCGCTCTATCATGCCTGGAAACCACAGCATTTATGGATATTTACAAAACAGGAGGGAAAAAATGGAAGGTTATCTGTGTCGGACTGACTTTGCAGCAGGGCAGAGTGGCTGGTCAACCATTGCTCAAAATACTGCCTGTGCCTGGAAATTCCTTTGATTAAAAATGTTTTTATTACTGCTATCCCTGCTAGAACAGAACCAGTGTTTATAATACAGTTGTCTCTTCTCAGTATGTTGACCACCCTCTAAGGCAAAAGCAAGTTCTTAGACCTCTTAGATATATGCAAACAAAAGAAACTGAACTTTTTCTAACTAGTATTTCTTCATTTTGGACAGTATTACCAGTCTGTTTACCACTGACAAAACGTTTAAAGGTTAAAATACACATGTATAATCTATCGTTTTTCCTCATAACTAAACCCAAAACTTATGTTCTGTTACCTCCCTGAAACTTTATGTTAGTAAAGGCAAAAAATATGAGAGTTCCATGCTGCTTTTTAAGAAAAGCTTCACTGCTACATGGTAAAATCTTCCCATCAACTCAAACAAAAATATGACACACATAAGACAGGCTAAAAACAGTCTTTAATATTGGAGACCACATTAATAGAAGAGTAAGTCCAGAATTAACCACAGCAGGAAGCAGTGGGAGTTCTAAACTGTAAGCTGAATTAACCCATACATCATCATGACTAGTTCTGAATGTAGAGAAAATAAGGCTTTGACAAGATCTCATTCATTCAGCAATGGTATTTTGCTTGCCCATGCATCACTTACTTTCCTCACGTGCAGCTAAATAGACTGACAACTGCACAGCAATAAAACATTTTTCTCCTTAAGTGAGTAAATAAACATTAATAGAACCTCAAATCTCTTTCAAGACAAGGATTCCTTGTCTACTTTGCATATAGAGAAAATACATGCACAGAGATTAATGGTATGTCCTTCAGAAATATTTAACACCCCAGGTTTTAACAGGAAGTGCAGATGCTTATTGCATCTAAATAAATGAGACTGCATGATCCCAAATCAACTACATATTTAACCTGAGTGTTTCTAAGTTCACTTACAGATACACCTGTATTCAGAAATCGCTTTTGCTGAATCCACATAATTTTGCTCAAGGCAGCAGAGGAAGTCATCAGGAGAGAGACTACAGTCAAGAGTTTACTCCTGTAGTGAGACTGCCAGTGAAACCGCAGCTACAGAAAAGGTGGGGAAACAGTTTTAACTCCACTTTCTATTTCTACAGAGTTTGTAACAAGTATTTAGAGCTTTTCCTCTCTGGAGTTCATAAGTTGAGAGAGCATAACCAAACAGAACGGTGTAATGCTTTTGAAAAACAGGGCAAGGACACTGCCTCCACACAGCTTTTGTACCTGTGTGTCAGGCAGATGGGGGGGTTGCTTCATCTCTTTTTGTCACACTGTACATGGTTGCAAACGTAACTGCGGACTGAGTTACCACACTATCACAACATGTAGGAATAAACCACGTTGCTACAAGCACTTCCAGAGGAACACATCAATAAAGTAGGGAAAAAAAGAATCAGTCTTTAATATAGAGTATTTTAAACTGGGTTGAACGTTTTTTGGATACAGGAGTGTCTCAGTTTATCAATCTGTGGCTACGACAGGTGGGCACATCCTCAAAAGGCAACAATACCTCTTTAAAGCCTTTTGCATTCAAAATCTTGTCTCCTTTTACCTCAGTAGTTTAAAACTTCATTAAAAATTTCGACTGTCAGCTCTTGTTTACAGAGCTTGTGTGATTCCCAACTTCAGGATAGGAAACAAAAGGGAGAGACTTGGGCTTTCCTGGCTTTTGTTGTTGTTGCCACACTCGGGATCCATGCACTGCAAATCCATACTTGTTTAAAAATAAAACCACTCGATTTTTGTTTCGGGTTTTGCTTTCAACGCGGCAAAAACCCCCTCAGCCGCATTAGCAAAAGCCGCTTTTACCGAAATACGGTCATTTTCCGCAAAGAGGAGCGGGGAAGCCTCTCGCGCCGCTTGCCAGGCTCCACTTCCCAGCGGGTGGCACGAAAGGCCGGGAGGAGGCGACGGAGGCAGCGAACCCACGTTCGCCCCTCACCGCGGCTCCGTGGAGGCGAGGCCCGACCCCGCCGCGCCGGGCTCTCGCAGCAGGGGAAGGACCAAAGCCCCGGCAGCCCCCGCAGCCCCTCCAGGGCGCTGCGGCGGACGGGACACTCACCTCGCAGGGCCGCCCCGGGATGGCGGCGCGGGGCACGGCCGCCGCGGGGCTCCCGGCGCGGCTCCTCAGGCGAGCGGCGGCTCCCCGGAGACGCGGCCCCACCGGCGGTCTCCACGGCAACCCCCACCGGAGACCCGCGCGCCAACAAAGAGGCTGCTCATTGGCAGAGCGGCAGCTCCTTGGTAGCCAATGGGACCGCGGGAAGCGGGAAGGCGGGGAGGGGCGGGTGGCGGTTGGAGCCGGAGCTGACGGCCGCTGAGGGCGCTGTCTGTGGCGGGGTGGTGGGGAGGCTGCGGTGGCGTCTCCAATGTGCTTGGAAGTCATCCTAAACCTACTGGTTTATCCCTAAAACTTGCTGTGATTGGGGATGGGAAAGTGCCTTTTTGCCCCAGGGAGGTGTTTGTGCGGTGGCGGCACGACAGTGGGAGCAGTGACTCAAGCCAGACCGTAACTGCAGAACAGCTCCATGTACAAATAATTGTCTTTAAATGTGAGGTGATCGCACTGCAGTGGGTCTGAAAGACAACGTGTGACAGCCGCAGCCCTACCCAAGCCCTCCTGGTGCAGGCGCAATGTCTGGGCAAGCCCTGAGCAGAGATAGCACACCCAGGCCTGGCTCCATCTGCAGGATACAGCCACAGCTTGGAAGGCACCTCTTGTTCCAAGGAGTCGCATCGCACTGGTGAAGTCCAGCTTGTGCGCAAGCATTTCGCTGACCCAGCATTTAGTGCTGTAAGGATGAACTCCAGGGTCTGTTTGTGGCTGAAAACAATGCCCGTCTTTCCGTCGTGGCAAAGTACAGGCAGTGTTGCCATGAACAGCAGCATCACACTGTTGTACCTGCAGAATAACCTCTGAAGCTATCACGGCTCTGTAACGCATGTCTGTCAGCGGTGCCCTTCAGCGTGCTCAGGGCCTCTCATGTAAATGCATAGAAAGACCTTCTGCAGTTCAAAGGGTGGAAGCTAGGAAATGGTTAAACCATGTTCAAAACTGGTTCTTTACCTTTGAATGTGCAAATATGCCCACACAGAGTTCTCAAACAAGAGAGGTCATTTCTGGGAGCAGAAATTCCAGTTAACCTTAGGAGGTTAAGCCTGGGAAGTTAGAGTCTGTACGACAGTAAAAAGATCTACCATAGCTGGGAGATGTTAAATCCAGATGGTAAGCAGACCCCATCCAATGTCGGAAGCCAATAAACTGACACTTATCAAAAGAGGCTTTTATACGTTTTATTAACTAGATCAGGTTTAACGTCCCCCTGCCAGCCTGTCACACGAACTTGTGTTTGGTGTTATATTCCTGACTTTTGCAAACATAGCATGTTTATGCTGCATAGAGAACAACTAACTTCAAATGGTAATTAGAAGGAGTATTTTCAACTAGCTCAAGTCCTCAAGTCTCAAATAAAACTGCAATCCGAATGGCAGAGCAGAACAGGAGCATCCTCAGCCTTGTGTTCCCATGGACACTTTCATGTCCCAAGGACGTGCTCTGTTCCTCTGAGCTCCCTGTCTGTGACCTGACCAAGTCACAAAGTGGCTGAGGGGTGGCTGAAAACACTGAGAAGTGTTTTCATTATCAGTGGAAGACAGAGATAACATTATACATAAAAAATACTGTGCTTCTGTTTTACTAAAATGCCTCTTGTATTCCAGTTATAAAGTGAGGGAGCATATGAGTCCTAAAAACCTAAAACGCTCCCTCGCAGGGACAGTGAGCTGAAAACACCAGCCACAGAAGACAGTGAGATGCTGTATCATCCCAAAACTCCGCACCAGGAGAGCCTTTGGGATACAAGACAGGCTTGAGACAAAGACCTTGAATTATTTTAGTGACATTAGTACAGCTGATCGTCCCACTCTTCAGCTTTGTGTGCACAGGATGCAAAGACAAAAGTGAATTACACAGGTGAAGTGCAGAGCTATACAGATTTGATCATAACAGGAAACAATTAGATGGAGCTGGTAATCTCTAGGTCATCTTCATCATTGCTTTGTTCCATCGGCGGCTCAAGAGATCACAGGAATGTCATGACTGTTCTGTTCTTGCCAATCTGCCAGGGCTCCAGTGGGTAAAAGCGGATGACAATCCTTTTGGGGTACAAAAGCAAAAATGCAGTGGACAAAAACATTATTTTACAGTGAAATATTATCCCTGCCCAGTTTGCAACAAGGTAGGAAATCTGCACTATGTTCTCACTGTCTCACACTTCATGGTGTTAATTTAACAGAAGCAAAAATAAGCCGTGTGTGGGCAGGGTACAAACAGAGGCAGATCTCATCCACACAAACCAAAAAGCAGATTGAATTTCAACACTGTTTATACAAGATACTTGTTCACAAGGACCCATGCAGCTCTTAATCTCTGTCAGGCATTTACCCTGACAAGAAGCAGGGAAATGCTATTATTGATCTTCCGGAAACAGCGAAGAGGGGAAGAGAGGGACATGGCTTACCTTCAGGACTGCCATTTGGCACCGTGACCCAACTGTGAAGCTCTACCGGTTCCCATGGGGTTTTGCACCAGTTACAGCAACTGGAACTACTCATCTTCAGAGAACAGTAACTCCCAGTCTGTGCAACGACTGCAAACTGGTCCATAGTTTTATCTGGACCCAAACCAGAACTGGGATTTGGCGTTCATAAGCACTTTCTGTTTGCTAATCTAGTCTAGGCTCTATGTTACTCTTTAACCTCACAGAGGACATGGGAACCTACATCATCATTACTTTGAGCACCTTCCCGTATTGTTTGCTGTGTTTCACACATTCATAAAGCATAGAGCAGAGGCGCTCGCTCTGCCTCCGGGGCAGACACGGTGCCTCTCACCTCGGGGCGACGGAGCCCCAAGCCCCGCAGCACCCCCGGCCCGGCCGCACTCACCGCTCGGGGCCGAGGCCCAGCTGCGCCGTCAGGACATCGAAGAAGCGGGCACTGTGCCGCTGGTTCTGCTCCGCCGAGCCCACCACGCCAATGGAGGAGACGAGCAGCTGCGCGCAGGGCTCGGCCGTGCCCGCCACCACCATGGGCAGCCCGCTCCGCACCGTCACGTTCACCCGCTGCGGGCACAGCCACCATCAGGCCCCGGCTTCCCCCCCAACCGCCGCCGCTGCCCCGGCCCCTCGCTCACCTCCGCCGGCTTGCCCAAGATGTCTGCGGCGGCCACGCACAGGTCCTGGGCCAGCCCCGGCGGCAGCCCCCCGGCCGGCAGGTTGGTGTCGAGCTCCAGGAACGGCATGGCCCCGCACTACGGCACAGCGCGCCCGCACCGCCACCGGCACCGCCCGGCCCGGCCGCCGCTCCGCCCCCAGCGCAGCCCGAGCCCCGGAACCCCGGAGGAGCGGGAGCGCGCAGCGGAGCCGGGCACTCTCGCGGCTCCCGGGGCTGCTGCAGCGACGCGGGAGCGCCCTGCGCTTCCACGGACACGGGCGTCGGGTGTTCGCCGTCTTACCCCAGCTGGATTTGGGGCCTTTCGCTTTTGACACCGTGCTTTGCTGGGGTGTGATTTAGAGACTGTGAGAGTCAGAAACGCACATCTCACTGATGAGTGGGTCGAAAGAGTTTTGTGACAGTCCTTAATGCCGGTGGGAACGCATTTCTGGTCACCGGAACGGACACCTCCACACAGGGAGGGTTAAGAATGGCAGAGCGGTGATGTCTCGGAACAACAAGCACTGCAAGAAAGTAAAAGGCAAGCAGAGAGGTTTCTTGTTTTATCCAATATTTTACCAAACAAGCTTGTGCAATCAGGACTTTGAGCTCCCAAGCTGATAAAAGACCCTGCAGGCTGCCTTAGAGGGACAGTCTCATCTACAGATCAGAGGTGTGTAATCTAGACATCAGAGCTTTCTCAGAAGTTCAGCTACTGTCCAAAGAGCATTACACATGGTCATTTACATCAAAAGGTTATGAACTAGCTAGGTTAAAAGGGCACAGCACTGTTGTGAAAATCGGCCCTTTATGATGTGGCTGTTGGGTTTTCTACAGTTCCAGGCAATTCTAATGAAAACTGATGGAATTGACCATTTTTGTTGCTGGAGAAATTTCTTGGCCTTTATTGCTGCTAATGAAGACAATATCGGCATGAGGAGCTGTGTGGGTCAGCCAGCCAGCACTAAGGCTGGAAAAAGATTTCTAGGACAGAGATTGTGAAGAGAGAGGGGACAGGGAATGGCAGGCAGGTAGGCAAGGGGTGGCTGCCTGTGATGGTAAGCAGTAACACAGACACTGCCTTCAAATCCAGGAAAGCAGCAGAAAAAATAGCCCAGGAAAACCATTAGATTCCAGAGTAAATTTACAGAAAGATATAGAAGAGATGATCCCCAGTTTGTCGCTGAAATGAAAGCAGTGGGGGTATTCACCCACCTTGCTAAACCCCAAGTGCAAGCTTATCACTGGCTGATCCCTGGGAGTCACTACTTCCAGGTAAGATGCCATTTAGCACCTGTTTTCTGTTTCTCATTCCTTTAAAGGCTAAAAATCTCTTCCAAATCCAAGGCCCAAAAAACTACCCCACATGGCAAGAAACCAGCATATCAGAAAGCCTCCAAAGGGAAAATAAAAGATTCAAGTCATCAGATGTCAGCAATTACAACAGAACATGGGCCTGTCACAAACATCTTTAATGATATGTGTTTTCCTTCACTCTCGTTGGCTTACCATGTGAATGGCAGATTGTTTTTATTAGACAAAAGACATTTGGTTTATTGTTTCTTTCTTGGAGCTGGCAATTAAAATGCTTGTAGGGGGATGAATGTACAACCAAGACAGGACAGCACAGCAGCAAATAGCCTCAAAGCTGCTCAGCCTTTGGAAAATCCTGGCAGTTTTTCCCTTCTCCAGACATTTGCCTGTGTCATCATCCACTTAGGAATCCCACTCTCACAATTATATACATATAAAAGCCCCCAACCATTTCGCATTTAAAATTTAACTCAGTTGTAGACAATATTATGTGAATAAAACATCAATAAAAACATACGATTCAGCTTGGGAAGAAGGAAAGGGTGGGAATAATCACGTGACTGTTTCTAATATTTTGGAGCGTGAAAAGAGAGGGCCTTTAGTCAGGTCTCTTGTCTTTATAGAGAACACAGTCACAAGACAAAATTTCCTGTTCGTAGAAGTTGAAGTATATAATGGAATTCTCTTTTCAGACAGGGAATTTAAAAATCTCCCTAGGCTCTGGACTAAGACAGTAGTATCTAGAATTGAAACATTAGTGAAAAACAGCACCAGAGCACATCAGGTTTTATAGAGCTCACCAGCAGAAACATCACTAACCAGGACATGGTGGTACTGGAGAGAAAATGAGTTCTTTAATTAGTGAGAGAAGCAATTCCTGGGTTATTGACTCATTTTGTCCTATTCCTTACAGGAGGAGTTCTTAGGCAAGGGTTTCAGGGTAAGGTTCAAGGGCAGCAACTACTTATGAATGGAAATATGCAGAGATATGTATTCCACCAGTTTCTGCATCCTTTACAATTTGCTATTTTCAACTGAAAAAACTAGAAATGGTTGGATCCTCTCAGCTTTACCTCATAAATTGTACTGCAGTACAAAAGGGGTTTGTATTTGCCAAGAGAAAGAGCCCCAAAGCTCCAAAACAACTCTCTGTCCTTTTATTATGAAGTGTCTGTTGCTCAGTGCCACAAAACCTCTTATTACTTCAGTTGCGCAGGGTGACTTACTTACTTGGTAAACTTCCATCCAATACAGTCTCAGAAGACCATGTCTAGATTTCCTCCCCATCTGCATTTTCTGGGAGAAATGTGGATTGTTATTGCAGCATTACCACAGACAAAACCAATCTGCTTGCTATTATATTATCTTTCAAGCAATCACTGTGAATTCATTCTCTCATTGTATTCCCTATATAATAGCAAGAGTATTTTAGTGAGGCAACTAAACAAAGGCTGTGGCCACCATCAGCTTTTTCAAGTGGCTTGGTCTTTACTGTGCCAATCTCCAAGAACAGCCCTTATCATGCGTACGGGCAGACCAAGCACCAAAGAAACCCAGGCTTCCAGAAATGGGGAGCAGTGCTATAACCCAAGAATTGCGAAGATTCACAGTCATAGATGAGGGAACTTCTTACAGGAACCTAAAGGCGAACGGAAGGGTGGAGTGTGCATGGAGAGCCAAGCAAGAGGCCTCAACAGTAAGAAACTTCAAGAAAAAAAAGAAAATCAAATGTATTCAATGTATTTTTTCACTTTGTGACCTGTGGTTTTGTGCTGCCTGTGCTGGGAAGGAAGGTGAGGATCAGACAGGCCTGCAGTGCTTGCCACTTGAGAAGGAGCTGCAAATGTTGAAATCACATGAAAACAATGATCCTCATCCTATGCAGCTCCCCAATGTTCCCAGTTTGTAGGCTGGCTCAGTTTTTGTCAGGAAATACCATTCGTGTCACTACCATCTCTGAAAAGAGTGATGCTGAAATAAAACCCAGATGCACGCATTAAGTGACACGTAGGGCCTCAGCCTTATGCATGAATTTAACGTTTCAGGTCTTAAGCCTTCCCCAGCTTCCATGCACAAAGATACAAGAAAGGTCTGGTGGGGGAGAAACACTCTGCAATTTCTGTGTTAGAATTACAATGCTCTTTCCAGTTACATGTAGAACTGGAGGTCAGAGAAGAGGTTAAAACAAAAGGGGCATGAAAAAAGGTAAGATAGGTTAATTCATTTCAACATCTCCATCAACACAGGTGCCAGATGCTCCTTCAGCTGGGGATGAATTTGAATGTTGCTCAGTTCTTTGATATTGAAGATCATCTCATGGGCTTGAAAGAAAAGCTCTTTCCCCACAGCATCCTCCACCCGCCTACGCCACTCCATCAGCCGAGGTCTGTCTTCAAAGATGTCACAACCAACTCCCACAGGCTGCAGAAAGGGGGAGAGAGCAGCAGTGAAGCGCTGGGCAGTCACTTCACCGAGACCACAGGCATCAAAAGTGTGCCTGCAGGTACAGGCAGGGGGAAAAAGTCCAGGCGAGCGTGTAGAGGAGCACTAGGAAGGAGGGAATTCTTTGGTTGGGTGTGTCTATGTGAAGGACAGAGGAACTAGCTTGTGTTTTAAAGGACATTTACAAGTAAATTCCTGAGTTCCAGAACAGCAGTTACGAGCAGCAGAGATGTCTACCACTTACTGTGAGTAATTCTGTGAGTAATTAATCACTTACTGTGAGTGATTTTCAGCTACAGCAACGGTGGGCTGACAGTCCCAGGGCCAGCTGCACAGTTTGCCTCAGGGAGTGCTGCATTATATAGCAAAACCTCAGCACAAAACACTAAGTATTTAACTGAACTTATGTCTTAGCTGACATCATCTACCTCACATCCACTTTCTGCCTGTGCCACTCTCTGAAACACAAAGCTGTAGAGAAGCAGAACTGCTGTTGTTCCGTCTTTGGGTCACAGAAGGAATCAGACCCTGCTGGTCTGACAGAGAACAGGCAGTTTGTAACAGACTTGATTGCCTGTGTCTGAGAAACAGCTTTGCATCTTCCAAACATCGCATGGGCAAGTACTATCTGAAGCAGAATATGGCTATATCATTTTCTTATTTCATCAGACCTGCTTGCTATTGTTTCTCACCTCCTTCTCTGGAGGGTGAAAATAATATCAGGATAAAGGATGTTGAGGTATTGTTAAAGAAGAGAAACAGAAGAGATCTGTTGCAACCAGCTTTTTTTTCTCTCTCTCATTTTTTAAACTAGTTTTCTGAACCCACTCCCATATTCTCATTGTCTTAGCTGTGTTCAGATAATGCCCTCACTCCTCTCTCCACATGCTGCACCGCTCCCTGCCCAGCAGCATCTGTTTTCCTTTGCGCTGGGCCTTCCTTACTGCACTCCAGCACTCACCTGCATCAGCTCCACCACGGCCACAAGATCTGCCAGAGAGATCTCACTCCCGATGATAAAAGCCTTGTCCTTCAGAAACCTCTCCTCAAATTGCTTCAGGGAAGCAGAAAGTCCCTCCATAACCTCCTGGAGTTTCTCAGAGGGCAGTGGCTGCCCTGTGAAGAGGGGAATGAGCACCTGGGGAGAAAAGGAATTTAAGAGTACATCCAGCCCTTTTCTCATGGTTCTGGTGGTGGTCACTTAAGTTACACCCCATGAACTCATGATGGTCAGGGATCTGCAGGATGGGATGATGCTAGAGCTTCGTGGACTGCTGCACTTGTGAGTATCTCATGGACAGAAAGCACACAAGCAGTCCCAAGCAGCTGATCTGCTGTGACAGTAACCTCCATGGGCAGCAATGTGCAGAACAAAATCAATTTTGTTCCTGGCAGTTGCACCCTCCCACTCCACCTGGATGGGTTACAAAAGAGCAGCAGCTCCAGGGAAGACGCATCTCTGATCTCTGCCATAGTCAGCTCTGCAGTGCCCTGTGTTACAGCAGGCTGCCTGCACCCCAGCCCACCCTGTATCCACCCTGTTGTGTGGCCAGGTGCTGGAGGCAGGGTGATGGGAAGGAGGGCATGGTGGTGACTGTGGTGGGGAGCGTAGGAGGCACTGGAGTGCATCAGCACTCGCTGGCGATGCAGGAAATAGCTTCCTCTGTATAACAGCAGCCAGCGAGGCTGGGAATGGGTAAGCACCATTTTACGCCAGCCCTTCTGTGGTCTCCCAGGCATCATTCTTTAAACCACTAGAAGTTTTTCCAGAGCAGTTATGGACAGGGTAGTCATTGTCCCCACAGACTTGCTAGCACTGGGCGTGGTTGCCTTTCCATGAGATTTTCCACCATTCCCAGAGGTGCACACACCATCGGAGCCTGCAGTGTTTAACAGCAATGTGCCTCCACCTGCCACATCCAAAGAAACATAGCTTATTTAGAGAGGAAGAATGAATACAGATTTCCACTGGTGGGAGCGGACTCTATTTCTACTTACTGCTGGTATTTTCAACAATTCAAGTTGGGATTGCTTAATCCAAGCCAGGATTTTTGCCAAATACATGTGGAATCTATTTCACCAGAAAATTCATGGCCAGCTCTCTTCCTAAGCGATTCCAATTATGCATGATGGGATCTCCAGGTATAATCACTTGAAACAGCATCTTCTTCCTTTTCTGTATCTCAGAGCAGTCCATCTTCTCCCATGTCTACCTAATATGCCTTCTGTTACATTGTGGCTTTATATGTTTCGTTATTCTGAGGGTCTTTTCCGTATCTGGGTTATCTAATCAGCAACAGCAACTGGTTGGATTCCTTTCTGTTTCCCAATAGCAGCCTGCAAAGCCTGGGAGAAACTGCTTCTTGTATGAATCTGACTCATATTTGAATTGCTTCTCTGTGCTCTCTAGCCAAAAATTCAAGTGTCAATAAATCAAAAGGCTGTCCTGATACGCTTTGTTTGGCACAAACAAGGGCAAACTTTACACAGGAAGTGTGAAGTTCTTACCTGTTTATGGACAACCCTGATTTCACCTGAAATTCCATACCACAGCTGCACTGGAAGGGCTGTATTTGCTCCCGGGTCTCTCCAAGGATAGTTGCATTAACTCTCTGGTGAGTTGGCTGGAAATCAATGCCCTGCAACGTCATCTGACGCTGAGTGATTTTCTGCCTCAGGGTGATTCTTCTGACTTTGCCAGTGTACATTCATCTGACCACACCGAATAAAGAGATGTTGCCATTCTCTGTGTGTCTCTGTTCTATTTCTATTTCAGAGCAGTACCTGAGAGTGCTGGAAAAAGAAGACTGTGGATTTCCACCCAGATGGGGCTGCAGGGACTTGTATGAAGAATGCAACCCTTGCTGCTTCCAGCAACTGAGCACATGCTCACCAAAGAGGCAAAACTTCTGCCTATGTGCACGCTCTGCACAGCTGTGCAGTGAGGGAGAGCCCCTTGGAGGCAATATCCAATCTGTTGCATATTTGTTCACAAATCCAGGCCATGGAAGTCTGTTGGGCTTAGAGACCTTCTGTACCAGACCTGCCACAGAATGACTGAAGCTGCTTTTGCCAGATCCTGATGTTGAGCAATTGGGCACAGCTCCCTCTCTGACAGCCCCTCTCAGCTAGGAATGGCCTAGGTTTGATATTTCAGCATGATGAACTCTCTCCGAATTGGGACTGTTCAAATGCTCAGTATTCTGCCAGGAAAACATGGCTTTACTCAGATTTTAACATTCCATCTCCTTACCTTGATCCACATGGTCTTAGGAGCGTTAGCCCGGATGTTAGCATGATGCCACGAGAGGTATTCATCTACCTGGGCCCGTTTCTGTATGTCTGACGGGTACCAATGGTCAGGTGTATTATACTTTCGACTCAGATACAGCAGAATGGCGGTGCTGCTCAGACAGTAACAAGAGACAAGAAAGGGACAGGGAGTTACAATGCAGAATGCTTTCACCTAAGCTCCCTCTCCTGCCTCTTCTGAACTTGCTTCTTGCACTAAAAAGCATTCAGATCAGGATTTCTGATGGAGTCTAGGGACCATAGATAAGCGTCTAGTTCACATGGATATGAGGCAGCACTTAGTTCCCATGAATCACCTCAATCTCCTTAACTAATCACCTTAGTTCCCATGAAAACTTTAACCTGCTGGAGAATCACAGCACTGTTCCATGGTGCAGAGTACTGCCAGGTAGTACTGGGGTGAGCAAGCAATAAACCTCAACAATCATCCATCACCACTGCTGAACCCACTTGTTCCTTGACTGTTCTGACCCATCTCTCTGAGACCTGCCCACGTTTATATGCCTGTGTATGAAATGAAACTCTCTAATGGGTGATGATGCCTTTTCATTAGATCTGTCTCGAGCCTGCAGCTTCCAGTGAAGTCAGTGGAAGTCCCAGCAAGGAGAGCCTCCAGAGCCTTTCTTTGTGTATCCAGATGTTTATACTTTCATTAATTGGCAGGAGAAATCACATGGAAAAACACTCCAGTCACCTGCGGCAATCTGTAGGCTGTTACTACAAAAGAGATGCCACAGAAAACCCTGTGCTGACAAAATGGAAGAAGATGCAGATCCTCCTGCTATGCTGATACTGCTGCAGTTCAAGTGTTTCAGTATTATGATACCATTAAGCAGTCTCCATATGACCCTTACAATAGAAACCCTAATTTTCATCTCTGTAGGTGTTTCCTGGCCATTGTGACTAATTCAGATAAACAGGATTTTTCCCAGGGTAAAAGGCATTTCTATAAGCTGTAAACATTTCCCAGGAATGTTTATAATCCCATTTTGAGGTAAGTGCATTCAGGGTAAGACCAAGAAGTGAAGTCAGCTGGTTTGGTTGCGTTCTGAAACATAACTCAAATGGAAAATGGAAACAGAGCAAATGAGGTTATCCTATTGAAAATAACGAACATGTTCATCAATTCTGTGATCCTTAATCATTCAGCAGGAATGATATCTCCTAAATGCTGCACACGTTACTGATAACCAAAGAGGTCTGAGGACTGAGTTCTTACCATTCTGCTAAGGTAAAGTCTCCATCCTTTAGTGCTGGTACCTTCTTCAAGAGGCTGACTTTGCCAGCTCCTTCGCTATTTGATGGCCCTACAAGCGCAAAGTCAGAGGTTAGAAGTGTACCTGCTAGTGAATGATAATGGCAATGCCTGTAGCTGACTCTCAGCCAGTGAACTGTGTTGAGTTTTCCGATATGGAAAACTGAAGTTTTCTGATATGGTCATTTTTCACAATTAAAAGGTAATGCAATTGAAAGGTCAGTGTAAAAGCTGTCTGCGGAGGGCGGTCACCTCAGGCCAGGCACATGGCGTGGAGCAGTTCACATTCCCGTACAGGAATTCTGTTGCTTGGCTCAGTCATACTTTCAAAACTCCCTGAAAAAATTGCTCCCTGAGAGGCATTAACATACCAGAATGAAGGTACTGATGCGGAAAACACTACTGCAGATAGTTGGGAACAGCTGACTTGAATGGTATCCTACAGCTTTAGAGACAGGGAGGAAAAAGAAGCCAGGATGAAGACCGCTGAGCACCTACAAAACACGTAGTATTTGCCAAGGAAGCCTGGTCTGGAAAAGCTGGGTTTGCATGCAGAGCATCCTAACAAGGGCAGATGGTTGCAGCTCCTGCTCCTGTTCCCACAGGCAGCACCAAAACAAAGTAATTTTCCTGTCGTTTGTGATTGACTCCAGCTAGGATGGAGTCGTGATGGAGAGCAACTGAAAAGCCCTGTGCCCACAGAGATCACTGCAGTGGCTCATTAATCAGACAACTCAGGCGGCTTATGGCACACGAGCAAAATCTTCCTGTTTGTTTGCCCCTAAAGAGCAGAGGGAATGGAGCATCTACAAAGAAAGCAAATGCTGTCAACAGAGCTGATCCCTCAGCAGATGCACAGTTGAGGATATTCCCAGAGTTTTTGCTGGGATGTGAAAAACATGAATGCCAGCAATACAGCTCATGAAATAACTCACTCTGCCACAGCGGACACTGGCTGGGGGCAGGGAAGCTCAGACACCTCTGCCCTGCATTACTCCTGGCTGTGTGTTACTCCTCACTCTGCAGGTCAACCTACCTCCATCAGGAAAACACAGGAGGAAGACACCATCCACAGTCCCTTGGAGTCTGGAGGCATGAACAGCTGACTGCCTAGTCAGGTTTTCAGTTTCCTGCTGCAGACACTGGACTTGACAGCCAGCAGTTAAATGCCAGGGAATTATACAAAAGTCCAGGAACACCTAAGAAAAGGTGTGAGGAGTTTGTTTGCTTTGCTAGTTTTAAGTGCTCGCTAGAAGGAGACATCACACCTACAGTGCAAATCCTGATGGAATCAGCCTGGCCAGCAGGAGGTCTACAAAAATCTCTTTGTACAAAACAAAACTAAAGGCCATTAACTGACAGGCAGTGATCTGCATCCCCAAGAACTCTCTGCCCCCATTCAGGAGGCAGCAGCAGCATCTGCTTCACTGGACAAACGTGCAGCAGGGAATAGTCTCCAAAAACCAAAACCAGCCTTTGGACAGTCAAGTTTATTTGCGGCCAGTTTTGGGAAGGGCTGGGAGAAAGGAAGGTTGCTGCATTGCAGATTACAGACTACTTTCCCAATATTGATTTCGCATAATGAGACAAATCAAGCCCAGCCAACATTACCACCCTGCTCTCCTTTCTAGCTGACTACCCTCCACTTGTTTCTTCTTTGAGAAATGCTTGTTAAAATTCCAGTGTAAGTAGCTTCATTGGAGCCCGAGGTTCACATCCCTCTGCTGTCTGAAGGGATTCAAACCCGTGTCCCCCATCTCACTGGGAAATGTCTCTGGCTACCTGTGGTGGTTGTGGCCTCCATCCAGCTTAGCTGGGTAAGAGGTTCCATGTGCACAGCAGAACCAGGCAGAGATGTCAGGAGAGGTGGGAAGAAATGGTTTCTTCATAACAGGAGCCAGACAGAAAGTGCAAGTTAAGCCTAATAATTGAGAAACTCAAATATTAAAAATAGATAAATAAAACAACCCCCCAAAATCGAGCCAGTAGGCAAAGAAGGATAAAGTACTTTGCACCCATGGTTTATATGATAGAAACAGTGAGGCAGATTCATGTGATTCTACTGTCAGGCAAGGAGTTGCTCTGGGAGGATGCTTGGCCCTGTGTTTGGTCCTCTGCTTTTAGCAGGCCAGCGGTCATCACACCCAGCTCTGGTGAGATCTGCAAGTTCATGTGGTCCTTGGAAACATGCAGCAGAATGTGGCAGGTCACTGATGCCCATAGCTAATGAGCAGCCAGCTCTCAGACCCTGCTGGCTGGTGGTTCTGCTGTGTTTATTACCCAAGGTAGCCCAGAAACAAGGATGAGATGTAAGCAGTGGGTGAAGGCAGCCTGAATCAGATTTCAGCCTGGTTTTGTCATGCAGCAGTCCTAGCAGGAACACTGAACATATCAGTCCCCTGATGGGCCTCATGTCGATAGAGCAGGTTGGGCAGTAGGTCAGTGTCTGTTAGACTGCACTGCAGTGCAGCAATGGCACCTTGCTTGCTTTGTCTCATACAGGGTCTTTGCATAGAGACATAAAAGACCTGTGTGTGACTGAGCTGCAAACTGATAAAAGCCTTGGTTTGAACAATAACTCCAGGTTGCTTCATTTGACCAACTGAGACCAATTAGTATTTGCCATTTAGCAGAGCTTAAGCTTTTACCTCTCTTCCAGCATTCAGAGCCAGCCCTTTAGTTGTATGAAGTGACTGACCTGTGTTTGTCATTCCTGTGATGTTGATCCCACTTAGGATGCTGTTTAACATCACTTGGATCTGGTGTAATTTCCTGATGTCCCCCAGGGAGGGAGATATATAGATATATATATATATATATATATACACACTGTGTATTGCTGGGTTTTGAGGAGTAACTTTAATAAGCATACACTGTTGAAAAGCAGGGCAGGCTGCACACAAGAGGAATTCTGAAGTGTACGTCACAGTGCAGGGAAGGAGATCGACTGGTGGGTAAAAAGAGCAGTGGACAAGGTTTTACAGAAGTAGAAAGGGAATAAGGGAATACCCAAAACAAGCTATTTGCCAATCATGTCCTTGGCTAATCATCTCCTCAGCCAAGGTTTTCCAAATACTATGCTTTGTCTTGGGCAAAAAAGTAGTGATTGACAAGGAAAGTGCAGTGTGTAAGTGTGTAATAGTCACACAGTTGGACAAGTCCGAACAGCTGAGTGTTCCTGTCGAGGACACCATTCCCAGAGCGTTCCTCCTTGGCTGCCACTGTGACTAATTTGCTAGAAATGGCTGGAGGAACATTCCTTGGGGATCCACAAAAATAGATGCAGCACAGCCATGAGGCTGCTCTGGGAACGAGCTGCGTGCTCAGACCCTTCAATTCAAGCCCCTCCGGAGAGCGTGTGTTTAGAACCCCTCAGCTTAGCCGAGGAGCCGGTCCATGCCTCCCTCCCAGCCGGCCAAGCAGAGCTCTCAGCTCTGATTGAGTCTGAGCAGGCTTGGCCTGTTTCAGCCTCCCCAGGCAAGATGGGTCCCTGGTCTTGAGAGGCCACCAGGGTGAGACCACGGTTATCTGAGCTTGTCCCCTGAGCTCTGCACATCTGCATCCCTCATTCTCGGCTGATCTCCGGCTTCCACGAGCTCCAGCATTTTGCTGCCTCCCAGGGCTCCGGCGCTTCCTCCTTCGGCTCAGACCGAGCCTCCCAAACAAGGCTGACACGTCCTCAGCAGGGACAGGGCCCCCGCATCGCTGCTCATCGCGAACGGACCGAGCCGAGCTTCCCCATGGAGCAGCCCCGGGCTCGACAGCTCCTCAGCTCCCCGAGGAGCCGCAGCTCGGCGGGGGCAGGGGCCGTGGGAGCAAAACATAACCCCCTCCGGGCGGTCTGCGCGATCCCGAACCGCAGCGATGGCCGCTTCCGACCAAGGTGTCGGCCGGAGCCCAGCGCCCCGGGGCTCAGCCCCGACCCCGCCCGGCGATCCCGATAGGGCCCCGGATACCGGCGCTCCCCGCGCTCCGGGAACAGGACGGACACCCAGGGGGAACCCGGCTCTTCCCTCCCTCCACTCCCCTCACCTCCATGGGGCTGCTCCGCGCCGCTCCCCGCCGCCGGCTTCTTCCCTAGCACCGACTCTGCCAAGAGCCAAGAGAAGGGCGCTGAGCTGCGGCCCCCGGCGCGCTGCAGCCCGCCCCGGCCCCGTGCCCGGCCCACCTTTGAAGAGCTCCACCTGCTTGAACTCGAAGGGGATGTTGTTGCTGCGGGCGAAGATGTAGATGGAGCGGCAGGGCTGCGAGAGCAGGTCCAGGTACAGCTCCAGCCCCATCCTGCCCGGCCCGGCCCGGCCCGCGGCAGGCGGCAGCGGCTCTGTCACCGCAGCCCGGGGCCGCCCCGCATGGGCAGGCGGGGGGAGGCGCCCTCCGGGGCTGCGCTCCGGGGCTCGGGTGCAAGGATGAGTCCAGGAGAGTGCTCCCGGCTGGGGCGGCATCAGCGAGGCACGGCAGGAGTGGGGGCCACACACAGGGTTCCCCGTGCCGCAGCATTGGGCAGCCCTGGCCACCCCAGAGCTGGGGCTGTGTGCTTCAGGGGAAGGTAACAGGACTAACGGTAACTTACAAGTGACGGTAGATAAGCAGCCTCAAAGGAGAGGTTGGTGCTAAGCACTGAGGGAGAGGTGCTGCCATTCCCCTCCCCAGCCTTGGCTGATGCCACAGGGGTCAGGAGCCCATTCTCACCCACAGCATCCCAGCACGGCTCTCACAGGGTAAATGCCAGTTTTCTAACGTGGTCCTGTGGGGATGTGTCACACTGCAAACAGGGCCCTTGCACAACACCCTTTAAAGCCAGCATTCATCTCACTCCACTAGATCTCAGCAGGGTTTTCAGTTCAGAAGATAATTCTTTGGTCGCGTAGTCTCTGCCCAGAGCTGCAAGGTGCCTCCTGAAGGACGTCTCTGTGGCATTACCCCTACACACCGGCAGTGAAGTGACTTTCCTCTCTCCTGGGTATTTACCATTTCGGATTCAATCCCCTCCGCAGAGCCCACAGTGTGACCTGCGGAAGGTGACACTGGTTGAGCACAGGGATGGTGGGGACTCTGGAGGATAGAGTGGCTGAACCACTCAGAGCAAAGTCACCCCCAGTCAAACCCACCTCGGCTCAGCTGACACCTTGTTATCAGCGCTGTGCCTGAGAGCTGGCATGTCAGGCACAAAGCCTTGGAAAGAGCCGCAGGAACCTCCGGGAGAGGGAACTGGGGGATCAGCTGCTCTTTTAGAGGCTCATTAGAAGGGGTGGTGAAGAGGTTTGGATACTGAGCCCGGAGCTTGTTGACTGATACATTACAAACAAACACTTCGGGGTGCTTCCTTTTATGCCACTTGGCCAAGACTTCAACTCCGAGATCTCCTTTGGAATGGGGCTTACTGTGTTAGACCGTTCAGTCAGCCAGAGCCTGGTGAACAAGCTGTGTCTCAACATGAAGTGCTGGACCTGCTGCACCACGCACCCATTTTCAGGGTCATTGTTCAGATTCAGAGCGGTGTGATAAGAGTTTTCCAGCTCCTTGGCCAGAACAGGAGAGGGGCTCTGTACCCCTCAGTTCCCTCTGCAGTTCACCCTCTGGAGCTCTCACACAAGCACCAACACGCTGGTGGTGAAGGCTTCTACTGGGGCATGTGATCCTTCAGTGCAAAGACATCTCGGATGTTAATGGAATGGAGAAAAGGGGTGGGAATGTGGATCTGCACAGGTAACAGCCCGAGAAGTCATTGTGCCTCAGAATGGCGAGTCCCTGTTCTATCACTGGGAAGAGTTTGTTGAGCTCAGGTGGTAGCAAGATTAGCAGCTGTGGGTTCGCTTTGCTCCTGTACTTATGGTTCAGTTGATCCACCAGTCCTGTCTGGACTTCAAAGCTCATGTGCCTCGTGGAACTGTTCCTTCCTCAAGTTTTCCTCCAGTTTGGTGCCTGCACTGCACAGCCCACACAATGAAAGAGGTGTTTTCATCCGGTCATGTTATATGGCATTTGACTGCATTATTCCTGGCTCTAGGCTAGTGCTTCTAGCACTCTATTTTCATCAGGCTCCATCATCTCAAAGGCTATTTACTCTGGCCTTTACTTTCTTTATCAGCTTTTTGGAAACAGGAACAACACAGGAAACAATACAGTAAGTTTTGCAGTTTATTTTCATCATTTAGAAAAGGCCACAGACTTTACATTTGTTTTTTAAACACTTCTCCCATTCTGTGTATCCCAGCTTCATTTTATTCTAGAAAGCACAGACTCTCACCTATTTCCAAAGAGCTCCTGGCAAGAACTGAAGCAATTATAGAATCATAGAATCATAGAATAGTTAGGGTTGGAAAGGACCTTAAGATCATCCAGTTCCAACCCCCCTGCCAGGGGCAGGGACGCCTCCCACTAAACCATGCCACCCAAGGCTATGTCCAATCCAGCCTTGAACACCGCCAGCGATGGAGCATTCACAACTTCCCTGGGTAACCCATTCCAGTGCCTCACCACCCTTACAGTAAAGAATTTCTTCCTCATATCCAATCTAAACTTCCCCTGTTTGAGTTTGAACCCGTTACCCCTTGTCCTATCACTACAGTCCCTAATGAAGAGTCCCTCCCCAGCATCCCTATAGGCCCCCTTCAGATACTGGAAGGCTGCTATGAGGTGTCCACGCAGCCTTCTCTTCTCCAGGCTGAACAGCCCCAACTTTCTCATCCTATCTTCATACAGGAGGTGCTCCAGTCCCCTGATCATCCTCGTGGCCTCCTCTGGACTTGTTCCAACAGTTCCATGTCCTTTTTATGTTGAGGACACCAGAACTAACACAATACTCCAAGTGAGGTCTCACAGGAGCAGAGTAGAGGGGCAGGATCACCTCCCTTGAGCTGCTGGTCACGCTCCTTTTGATGCAGCCCAGGATACGGTTGGCTTTCTGGGCTGCAACTGTGCACTGCCGGCTCATGTTCATTTTCTCATCAACCAACGCCCCCAAGTCCTTCTCTGCAGGGCTGCTCTGAATCTCTTCTCTGCCCAACCTGTAGCTGTGCCTGGGATTGCTCCGACCCAGGTGCAGAACCTTGCACTTGGCATGGTTAAACTTCATCGGGTTGGCATCAGCCCACCTCACAAGTGTGTCAAGGTCCCTCTGGATGACATTCCTTCCCTCCAGCGTATCAACCAAACCACACAGCTCGGTGTCATCGGCAAACAGCACATTGAACTGCTGGCTCTCCATACTCAAGGGAAAGGGAGTGGACACCAAACAGACATCGCACTGACGCAAGGCAAAACTCTTGCACAGCTCACTGGGTTTTGGCAGGGAGCTCTTAGGGCTTCCAGTTTATAGGAGCTGGATACAGCCAAGATCAAATGACACAAATGAATACAATGAAGGAGGTGGAGGGATGGCAAAAGGCAAAGGACAAGGACAAGATGCTTTAGCTTCATGATTTAGAGTGAAAAAGGCAGCAAGGCAGATTTGTGTACAATTCTATTATCCATGGAGTTAACCTGGGGATGCTTTGTCCTGTGTGCACAGAAGGGCCCCAAATACCACCAGTCACTGCACACAGCTTCATCAGGAAAGTAAACCTATAGCTCAGGTGGGCTTGGAGTGACAGGGAACACTATGGGAAAAGCAGTTTAAAATCTCCTCCTGTCACCATGTGTCCTGGGTTCAGCAGTAGCAGTCATTTTTCTCCTTCTTTGTAGCTGGTGCAGCGCTGTGGTTTTGACTTTCAGCCTGGGAACAGCGCTGATAACACTGATGTTTTCAGTTGCTGCTCAGTAATGTTTACTCTGACCAAGGACTTTCTGAGTCTCATGCTCTGCCAGGGAGGAGAGGAAGCCGGGAGGAAGCAGAGACAGGACACCTGACCAAACTGACCAAAGAGCTATTCCGTACCACAGCACGTCATGCCCACTATATAAACTGGGGGCAGTTACCCGGAAGAGTTAGATCACTGCTGGGTTGGGCTGGGTATCGATCGGTGGGTGGTGAGCGGTTGTATTCTCTTTCCTTGTATTTCCCTTGTCATTATTATTGGTGGTAGCAGCAGTGGTTTGTGTTATACCTCAGTTACTGCACTGTTCTTATCTCAGCCCATGGGAGTTACATTCTTTTGATTCTCCTCCCCATCCCTCCCGGAGGGGGAGAGGAAGGGGAGGGAGTGAGAGAGAGACTTTGTGGTTCTGAGTTATGGCTGTGCTTAAACCACGACACCATGACCACGCTGGAGCGAGGTGTGTTTATCCTCTGGGACACTGGCAGCAGAGAAGCACCAGACAGTGATTTCAGAATGTGGTTCCAGCTTGGTTTGCAAGGCAGTTGTCCTTGCAAGAGCAGACAGCGGGTGATGTTTAAAGAACTTGTGCCTTATTAATCAAGCAGAAAATTGGCTCAACATTCTCTTACCTGGAGCTCTTGTGCTACGAGTATCATAGAGAAGAAAAATGCATTTTATGTGCTTTGGCTCATGCAGTGCTTTTGCATGCACAGCAGCTCTATCAAGATTCTGGAGGGAGATGTGTATCAAGAAAGGCTCTGCTACCGACCCCAGTCTGAGTTTTGCCAAGATTAGCACTCAGTGAATTAGGCTGAGACTATTTCTTTGCTCCTACTCGCACAGCTGTACGAGGCATTCGTTCTGCTGGCAAGAAGTTTGCTCTCAACAACAATGGGAAAAGCTGGAGGTCAGCAATCTGGTTCAGCAAAGCACAAACGTGCCAATAGTGGAGTGCAGCAGGGCTCAGCGGCTTGGCTGAGGCAGAGAGGAAGGACCGGTGCTACCCCAGTGGTGCAGCAGCCCAGCTGGTGGCTGCGGTAAGCTGCAGCTACAGAGGAAACGGTGGTTGACAGCACAACATAAACAGGCACCATGAACCCCGGCTTGTAATGCCTGCCTAAAGCTGCTAAAGCAACCGCACAGGCTTGCATTAAGACGACTGATATCTTGCACCCAGTGTACTATGCAGACACCTCTGTGGATGGTGTAACCAGCCAGCAGAGACAAAGAGACTTCCAGGTACAACCAGAGCTTAACAAGGAAGAAAACAAACCCCAACTCTGCAAGCTGGAACCCTCATGGCTTGTACCTGGAAATGGAAAATCACAGGGACAGGAGGACAGGAAGGCAGAAGAGTACAAAGGGACACACAAAGGCGAGAGGCTGCCCAGGTGTGCAGGATGACTCAGTGGACTCTTCCTTCCCAATCCTGATCCCAAATCCAGCTACATGTGGCGAGTGTAACCATCAACTTCACTGAGAATCTGGCTTGACAGAAGAGTAATTCAGCTCCGGTGCTGGGCACCCCGCTCACCACGGGGCTGGCCAGCACAGCTCCCTCTGCCACCAGTGCTGGTGCAGCCCCGGCAGCACTCATCAGTGGAGAGAGCCTGGCTTAGATGGCATCTATCAGGGTGACAAAGCTGCTGTGGGGAAAGGACAGAGCACTTGGTATGGTTTGCAGAGGGGGACTGTGCTCGGCAGCAGCTCCACCTGGAAAAGCAGGTTCTCTCAGGTGTGCAGGCTGTTCTTTGTAAAGCACTGCAAGAGTCTGTGGTTGAGCATCAGTGTTTACAGGACTAACCCCATCATTTCCAGAAGCTGGAGGCCTCACTTGGGTCCCTGCACAGCCCCCTGCTCTGAGGTGCTGAGTCCCTTTGCTCCCACGGGTGACACAGCAGTCTCTGGTGGCTCCAGAACCTCTGGCAGGGTCACCATCACAGGCCAGGGCCTGACCTGCCTCTTTCAAAGAGCAAGAATCTTACAGCTGAGTGTGTGGCAAAGTGAAAGCCATTTTCTACAACTATTTCTCTTGTTTCAGACAGATCTGTTCTGCCACAGCCTCAGGAAACCTTTGCCCTTTCTATAGTGCTGTGACCTGGAAAACTCAAAGCAGGAATGGAAAAGGCAGCTCTGACTGGCCCCAGATCCCAGCAGACTGAATCGCCTCTGTGCTCAAGCAGATCCAGTGGTGTTGGAGCATGAAAGAAAAGCCTGCAGCGGTCAAGAGGAGAAAGCTCACTGCAACCTGAGATGTCCGAAGCTGCAGGGCTGTGACTGAAACGCATTGTGTGGAATGGTGTTTCTGTATGAGCTTTTAGAGATGCTGCAATACTACAATAAGTCTGCACGAAACAATGCGTTTTACTTAGAGCATCACCCCCGAATTCAGGCTGCCTCCTTTAGGAGCTGCTGCTTGAGACGCCTCAACAGTTCAGGCGCAATCTTATCAGTGGTCAAGTTCTTGGCATTCAAGATCACTTCGTGTGCTTCCTGGAAGAGCTGCTTCCCCACCACCTCTTCCACCCGCCTGCGCCACGCCGCTAACTTCGGCCTCTCCTCAAAGAGGTCATAGCCAGAAGCTACAGGCTGCAGAGAGACAGCAAAGAGAACTGGGAGTGAGTCAACCAACCACTGGCAGGGATGGGACCAGAACGAAGCAAGATGCTTTGGGCTCAAGGCAGCAGTGGGTGGCGCTCAGCTCTGGTTCTTAGCTCTTAGGAAGCAAGAGGAGTCATCAGCAGCAGCTGCTGTCCCCTGGGACATGCAGTGAAAGTGCTAACCCAGGAACTGCCTAACGTGGAACAGAGGTCAACATGTCTCTTTCAAATACCTGCACTTCTCCTGGTTAGGTTGTGATTTCTTTCTGAGGAGTTCTGTCCATACTCTACAGACAGCACTGTCCTGTCAAAGTAGATGTGCCCTGGCAAATTGTGGTCCAAGCTAAAAAGAAGCAAGGTTTAACTCCACTAAAGAGTTAACTGCAGAGAGAAAGATCTGCCCTTAAAGAGGCGGTGGTGCCTGGCCTGCTCACAACCTGCTGTGCACAGCCAGCAGCGCTGGGGTTGGTGCTCACCTGCATGAGCTCCACCACTGCTACGAGGTCCGCCAGGGAGATCTCGCTGCCTGCGATGAAGGGCTTGTCCTGCAAGAACTTCTCCTCAAACTGCTTCAGGACAGCGTTCAGCTCTTCGGTGGCACCTTCCAGTTTCTCTGGAGGAAGCGGGTGGCCTGTGAGGAGGGGCAGCACCACCTGGCAGAGAGGAGAAACCAGCTGCTTTTTACATGCTTCCCTACAAACTTCACCCCCCCCCCCCCCCCCCCACTGCCCCATCTGAGGACCCCTCAGCAGCCATGTGCTAGAATAGCTGGTACCACTGATCTCCTCCGGCGGATTAACGTTAATGTCTGTCATCACTCCCTGCCTGCCCTTGTCCCCTCCCTACAAAGTCTGAAATCTCCACCACGAGTCTCCTCTCAAGGGAAGGCTGCACCATCTGCAAGCAATTGCCTCCTGTTTTCCAATATGAGTTCTGTTCCTTCCATGATGCTGGGACAGCAGCAGGCAGTGAGCTGTGCCTGGGGACAGCTGCTCACCCAGCACAGGTTTGCTCTGCACCTCACAGAGCTGCGGCTGCACCAAGAAGTATTTGGGCCCCTTCAGTTAGGCTCGGCCGAGCAGCCAAGTCAGTTCAAGATCGAGCTTTGTTCCTGCCACCTGGCTTGTATATTTGCTCGAAAGGGCCCTGCACGCAGAAGGGCCATTGCACTCACAGCTCTTAGATTTCAGTGTATAATGTCTTACCTTCATGAAGAACAGCTTGATCCCCTTCTCACGGATGCTGACGTGCTGCCATGACAGGTACTCATCAACCCTAGCCCTTTTCTGCAGGTCAGATGGGTACCAGTGATCAGGAGTCTTGAATTTCCGGACCATGTAAAGGAGGATTGCGATGCTGCCCAGAGAGCAAGACACAGCCATGAGCTGATAATGCAAGTTTAAAACACTTGCTCCTTTCTTCCCCCCCAAGTTGTGTACTGCTGGACCAGCAGCAATGCAGACCTGATCTGAGTCAGGTAGAAGTGCAGGACACACAAACGCTAGTGGGGCACAGCACATGAGTCTGTGCCGGCTGGACCAGCGAATGCACAGTGCCCTGGTGGAATCCAAGCATTAGGATAAACAATACTGCAGTAGGGGGTTGAGCTTATTTAAACCTCACCTCTCTGCTAAGGTGAAAGACCCATCCCTCATGGCGGGCACCTTCATCAGCATGTTCACCTTCTGGAACTCCTCTGTCTTGTGCTGCTCTGAGGAGGGAAAGGAGATCTTACTTGACAGTGATGCTCAAGACCTGTCCGCAAACACCGGAGGAGTCCGTGGGCACCACTGGGCCTCGAGTTCCTGGTTTTGATTGTATGAACACCATCTTGTTTAAGTTCAAAAGCAATCAGAAAGTGCCGCAGGGTGAACAGGGAGTGGGCCCTATGATGTCAGCTTACGTGCTTATTGCCTGTGCACCAGAATCGCCTCTCAACAAGGGTCAGAATGGTTAAAAGCCCTTTCATACCAACAGCACTTGTCAACTCTGGGCTCTATCAGCTCTGCATTTGTGCCTGGAGGTACCTGTCCCATGCAAACCCAGCGCAAACACCGAGCACCTTGGGGGAAAGGGAACTTGGTATCAGGAATGTGAACCGCAAGAACAGTGAGAAAGCAGTTGGTTTTGTTGTTCGGGTAGGGTGACTTATAAAAGACTATATAAATGTAATTTATATTCAACTTTGGTTTTACTCCTCAGATGAGAACAAATGTCTATGATTCCATATAAAGCCATGGGTACTTCATTACAGATCTATCAGTCAGCTCTCTGACTTCTGCTCATCTTCTATCAGAGCACATATGAATGTGAGTTTGCTTTTAAGCTATCTTGTAGGTGCCCCCCAAAAGGTAGGCAGAGTGAACCCGGCAGAAGGAGGGGCTTTGTTCATCTGAGGTCTCAGTGTGCTCCACTGCATTTGAACCCAGTCCTAGAAGCCTTATTTTACGCGACTCATTCATGCCAGCCTTTTCCAGCCGCTGGCTTCAGTCACACGTGTGTACCTCTGTATTCAAGCTTCTCTGACATCTGGCCCTGTGCCACGTCCTGCTGCGCGAGTCACCTGAGGATCTGCGCCAGAAGAGATGCTCCCGAAGCCATTTTAGCTTTCCCAGATCTGTGACTATTCCCCTGGCACTTGGCTCAGTCTGTCTCCACCACCCCCTTTCACAAAGGTTTCCCCCATGAGGACCCATTCCAGGTCCTCATGTGCCCCTCCAGTGTCACGATTTCTCTCTGTTCTTGCTCTTTCTACCCGTTTCCTTGAGACCTACTGGGGGACACGTTTAACCCACTGGCTCGAAGCTGGATGTATGTTCCCTCACCTGGTCCTTAATACAGCGTAGTGAGGCCACCTGCATTGTACTCTCGAGCAAGCACTCATTCGGGGCTGGTGTGCCCATAGTGGTGTGCCCAGCAGCTGGTCACGGAGCTGGCCCAGCTGTGGGCGCCAGGAGTGCTTCCCCACAGCTGCAGGAATGGGATGTGCCTTTAGCATTCCTGTAGGCCAAATTACCCACCTCAAATCCATTGACCAAAAGCAAGCACCGATGCCATGGGACACAGAGCATTCAATTTTCCTTCCTCTCAGTCCCAGTTATTTCACTCTCCTTGCTTGCCTGCCAGTCTCACCTCCTCTGCACCAGCGTCCCACCACAAGTTCATGTATTGGGGAAGAAGGGGAAGGGCACTAAATAAGCCTGCCCCCAGCTACAAATAATAGCAACGTGTTTTCTGGCAGGACGGGTGGGAGGAAAGCTGCAGTTAATGTGCCACTGATGCACAGGGGATCAGGAGCGCAGGGGAACGCCCGGAGACTAAACCGCAGCACGCCTAAGGTTTCTTTGAGTCACGAACTGGAGGTTCTTCTGTTCCTTTATCAACTTCTGCCCCAGGAGCCTTCTCATCTTTCATTGGTTTTAAGCAATGCTTTCCGAGGTATTTTTATGCCAAATACATTACCTTCATTTCAAATCCAGGAGCTCTGGAAAGGAGCTAGCTTTTACCAGCTTCAGTTACAAAAAAGATGCTGATCTTTGGGCATCCTTTGGTGAAAATACATGATACCTCTTGGGGAGGCTCCTGCCAATGATCAGTCGGTTGTCATACAAACTACACCACCTTCTCCTCTCCATTTCCCAGCATTCAGGTCGCTGGCAGCTGCACAGCCTTGCTCTGCTGCCTTCACTGTCTTTGCAAGCCTGGCCTCAACCCGCTCAAAACAAGACAACCACAAACAGCTTGACGCGATGAGCACCCAGAGGGGCGTCAGGCTGTCCTGCCCTACAGCACATGGGGAGCCACCTGCGAGCTCCGAGTGTGAGGACCCCTCCCAAGGCGCTGCCAACCCCTGCCAAGAGGACAAAAGCTGCTCAGCACCAACCGCTGCTGCTCACCAAAGTTCTCTGAGGCAGTTGAATCAGCAAGCACTGCCCACCTCGGCTGTGCTCACCCGCACATGAACGCCCCGTCTCTGCTGCGTTTGCTTTGTTTCCCACCTGAATGGGGAATGGCCTCACATCCAGAGCCCTTCTCAGAAAAGCAGCCAGGTTTCCTGGAGAGCCCATTGATGGGGTGGAGCTGATTTCAAAGACATCACACCACCACACACCTCTGCAGGGTTGTACTTGTCGCAGGGGCTCCCTCCCATAGCACCAAGGGGCAGGACTGAGCCCCCACGTCCCACCCGCAGCGCAGCTCTGTCCAGGGAGCCGGGTCCCGCAACCCTGGGTCTGGGACCACCGTGGCCTCGGCCATCCACCAGCCCCGCTCACCCTTCATCAGCTCCACCTGCTTGAACTCGAAGGGGATGTTGTTGCTGCGGGCGAAGATGTAAACCGCTCGGCAGGGCTGCGAGAGCATGTCCAGGTACAGCTCCAGCCCCATCCTGCGCCTGATCCTAGCGCTACCGCTGGTGCTGGTGTTGGTGCTGCTGGTGGTGCTGATGCTGGTGCGGATGCTGCTGCTGCTGCTCCAGCTCCAGCTGCCGCTCGTCCCGTCCCGCCAGCCGCGTCCCCCCGGCCGGGGCGGGGCAGCCCGGTCCCTCCCGCAGGGGCTGAGCGCAGCCCCCACCGGGACTCCCGCCCTCGGCGGTACCGGCTGCTGCCCGGACCCGGGCCTTCAGCCAAGGGCCGCCTCTCGGACAGGGCTGCGCCCGGTAGTGCCGAAGGGCAGAGGAGATGGCACTGCCTCGGGCAAAGCTCAGACCAGGCTCTGCAGAGTCATCCTGAACAGGGCTTGTTTTAACGAACTGCCCTGAACTGCTTCGATAAGGAAGCTGAGGGGGCTGATGTCATGTAAGTGCACCAGAGCGGGAAGAACCTGTTTTGCTCGTGGCCACAGCTCTTGTGTAAGAGGCCCTTATGCTTCTGCTACTTTTGTCACTTGCCTGGGAACCCCGTGTTGTGCAGAAACCGCTCGAGAGAGCAGCCACACAGCACAGACACACAACTTCACTGCTGCAAAACAGCCCCACATTGCTCCTTTAGAGGATACAACCACCCTGACACCCATCCCTCAAGATTCCCAGCCCTCCCTTTTGCTCCAATGACACACACCAGCCAATGCCAGCGTACATTTATTTTGTTTCACAAAATAGTAAATCAGAGCCTCGTCGTTTCCTACTGAAGGCCTTGCAGAGCAGTTGCAGGCTGCAGCTATGCGGCAGCTCTAAGCCTTCTGCCAGGAGCAGCTAAAAATACCAGTGGCATGTGTCAAACACAGAGTTAGGGCTTGTGGTGATACCAACTGAATATGATAGGATACCATATGTATGCATATTCATCGTAGCCATCAGACATTTCAGTCTGCATTAACACCAATCCCACACCCACTAATACCTGCTGCTACCTCTAGTACTGTATGGTGGAAGAAAGAATGCAGGCAAGAAAACTGCAAGGAGGGCATGAAAACCCCTTTCAGCACTGTCTCAATCCCTGCACCCCGGAAACGTTATCAGACAGTTTTAAATACACACTGTATTTATTTAAAATTAATAATCAGTCACTTCAGCCTAGAGCAGCTCTTCAAACACGTTTCTGCTCCAGGCACCATGTAGGTGTTTGTGTGGTGGCAGCTGCATGCGCAGTAAGCCAGAACCATTAGCTGTCCCAGTTCAGAGCCAAGGCACAGGCCTCGCCGTTGGAGGCCAGCAGTTCCATCAGGCCCACATTCAAGAGCTGTGTAATGGCTCCTCTTTACTGGTGGCAGTTTCATGTACGCCGTAGGATAAGATGCAAAGTCCTCTCCAAGATAACTGTATCCCAAAATCAGTATTTTTTTTAAACGAGAAGCTGAACTTTATTCACAGCGACCTTGAAAGGGGAACCAGGCCTGTAACAGATGACTTCAGCGATGATGAGGTTGAGGAGCCAACCATTCAGAGACTGTGTTTATTTTTTACTGTACTGAGTAATAGTCCATGACCTGTCCCATTCAGCAGCTTCCGTGCCATGAAACAGCCTCCTCACAGCACCTCCTCACTCAGGCTCGCTTCTGTGCTCGCTCATTCTGTTCAAAATTAAAGTTGAGAAGGTGACTGAAGATGCTCCTGGCTCAGAGCCACACAGAAGGGACTTTGGGGGAGCAATAGGACAATTTAATAATCCTTTTTGCCCTAGTTCTCAATTCCTACAACTCAAAATCATCATTTTTCAAGGACAGATGTTTATCAGGAGCCCTCAAATTGGAGCACAGAACACTTGTCCAAATCACACAGCAAAGGAAGTCCATTATGGATCCCCAGTTTACCCATCTGGCAAGTTAAATGCTACTCTGCTTTTATCTGAGAGCTTGTTTATAAACCTTCCCACTTGTTCATAAACGAGGGTCTGCACAAAAGACTTCCCTGGTTTGGAATACCCAACTTCTAATCAGCATGGATGTAATTTGCAGTCTTAGAACTCTGTATGACAAAAGGCTTAATATCTGCCTTTTGTTTGCCTTCCTCTGGGTGGTTACCAAAATCCCAGCTCCAGAGGTAAAGAGAAAGGCAGAAAAAAAGAAACACCAAAAATCATAGAATCATTTAGGTTGGAAAAGACCTTTAAGATAGAGTTTAACCATAAACTGAACATTGCAAAATCTAGCACTAAACCATGTCCCTAAGTGCCACATTTTAAATACCTCCATGGACGTTGCCTATCTTTCCTTTAACGTTTCCTCTTTCTCCCCCCTCACCCTTTCAGAGTATTTCTTAAGGATGCAGTCACAAATGCTGACTCTGCACTGAAATGGAAATGTCCCAGCTAAAGAAGACTGGACACTGACACTTGTCCTAGTCATGATTTGCAATTTCCTTCCCCATTTCCATTACCTTGACTGTCTTCTCAAGGTTACACAGAGCTTCCTCATATCGCTGCACCAATGGCTTTAATGAATTGCCCTTCACTGGGTGCTTTTTGATATCTTGGATGCCAGCATCCTTCAACATCCGCAGAAACCTACGTTCCTACATAAGAAAACAGACATAGGAGATGAGACACCCCACTGCCTATCACCTAGAAAACAAGCACATTTTGCAATATGCTGCTTAGTTAGGAAATAATTGAAGTTTCCACATACAATGCTCAGCTGACCGGAGAAGGTAGGAAGTAGCATGAATCTTTATCTTCCTTATGCCCCTACATGCATCATTATCAAATGAAATCCCACACCACCAACCTACCTGAATTCTAAGGACCAAGCTGAAAGCAACACCCACTTTCCCTGCACGAGCCGTTCTTCCAACTCTGCAAATGGAAAAGGTAGTATCAAGTCAGTTTAGCCATAGAGTCACTGCCATTATCAGCGACAGGAGTCTGATTCTGAAATTCTCCAGAATCACTTACTTAAATCTGAGGGGGTTTTGAGGTTAACACAGCAGGAGTAGCCCTATGTAACAAAGGATGATCATTTCCAGTGTTTGGTCACAGCTGCTGAGCCACTGCAGTTTTCTGACCATCTAGAAACCCAATACTCAATGCTGCCCAGGACAGGATTTCTAGCTCCTGTAAAACACATTTTCTGTAATAGGGTGCTGGTTCTCTGTGTCAATACCGCATTACTCTGGTGATGCTACAGGCTTTATTTTCATTACAAAGCTATTTGCTTTTTTAAGTTAAAAAAAAAAAATCCAAAGCTAAAACCCCTTTCCAGTGCATGTCACCTTGCCAAATATTTCAAAGTAAACCAAGCTCAGAAACCCTCATTTTGTTCCTTGGTAGCCTTACCGGTGAATATATGTCCTGATGAACTGCGGTGCATCGTAGTTTATGACATAATTCACTGCTTTAACATCAATCCCTCGTGCAGTGGCATCTGTGCTGATTAACCTGTTTTTAAATGTATAAAAAGTCATTTTCAAGTCACATCTCTTGCAGTGAACACACAAGAGTAACACAGGTGAACACAGGACAACTCTTGCTAATCTCTGTTCAAAGTGGGCAGCCAGCCCCTGACCTCTGAGCAGAAAAGCAGAATGAAAAGTCATTTGTTAGTGTCTCTGGCACTATTAGCTGCTTGCAGACACCCAAGCATCACTGCAGGCTTATCACCTACTGCTGTGCATTAGAAGTTACTGGGTGTTTACAGGTTCTCCAAGCATGTCACACTAAGCCAGGTGGCTCCCACCACATTAGAAGTCACAAACCTGCAAGCTATCTGAACATTCCATAAAGGCACTGAACTCAGACAGTGAGGTGTTAAATTCCAGCAGACAAGGAGGAATTTAAACACCAGGTTTTGATAAACAGAAAAAAATCAAGAAAATAAATATTTACCCTTCTTCTCAGAGACATTCCACAGATTCAATCCCATATAGGTACCGAAATCACAAAGCAAGTTAAACACATGGATAAAAGTAAATCTGTACGGCAGTCTTATCAGGGATTTCTTGGGTAGGAAGTACCAACAACATTCATATTCTTCCAACAAGTGCCAGGTGCCAAGCACACAATAATTTAAGATTTTAAGCAGCTGCATTTACTGCTTGTTACGAAACAACACAGAGAAATTCAGATTAAGGCCAGATTAGAATAGGCCAAGTTACATGTAGGGCAAACAATTCAGAAGTCACAAGTTCAAATCTCACACCCACGCCGTAAATTGGCTCCTGCAGGCTTTGTGTACAGAGGACCCCATTTAATTGTGTTCTTGGTTTTACCTAGCTTTTCATACCAGAAGTAGCCCATGTTATAAGATGTGCAAAACCCCTCTCATTTAAGATGCTCACAGTTGTATTTTTCCTTGTTCAAACTCCTTTATGGTTCTCTGTCTCTCACTTGGAGGTAGCAGAGAAGAAAATTCAGCTACAGTGACTCCACCGAAGGCTCGAACCAGCAGGAATAATCTGTAGGTAAATGGGAACAGTCAGTCACTTCTTTACCTCTGTAACACTACTCAAGAGATACCCACTATAGCGATCTCAATATATTCACCTGTGAGAAGCTTCCCTGGAGTTGGTAAAGCACAACACACGGGTAAATTTCATTGTCAGCATGAAATGCAAGAGCAGCAAAGGCTTGGAATTCAGGTCACATGGCACATAACATTGCTGCAGTCAAGAAGGAAGAAGTTAAATTACTTCTTGTCAAGGCAATCTTCTCCAAAACCCACTACCTGTATGTGACCTACGTAGGCTTGGATGTTTTACAACTAACAGCAGCAAAACAAGCCCCCACAATGCCACCCTTTTAGAGTAAGTCATAGTTACAGAATACAATACAATGTGGAGATGGGAGATCTGTGTTGTTCTAATGTTCTCACCTCTCACAGCAAGTAACAACATGCACTGCCTAACTGCCTACAAGGTGACCTGTGTCTACATGCTTTGAAATACCTGTTATATACTTATGGACAGCTGATAAGTGCTACTACATTATTCAAGAGAATTAACGTCATACCGAGAGCCCCTCAGGGAGTGTGTATTTCTTATTAGTATCTTGATCGGTCTCTGTTCCATCTCCAAGTGTTTTTTTCTCAGAATAGACAGATGTGAAGAGGCGAGGCTGGAACAAGTCCAACTGCTGCAGTTTCTCTGGGTCCTGGGTCAGCGTGGCTGAAAACAGCAGTTTCTGTAAGGGTATCTGAGGATAGCAGGAGCTGAAATAAATGGCACACGGAAACTGAGCTTTGAGGATGGGACAAAAGAGTTCCTCCACAATTGCCTTCAGATGATGTTCTGAGGAAAGCAATTAACTCTTTTCCTACCCTGGGCCTTTCCTGTAGGTTCTTTTGCACCCTTGTTTTATGGTGGAGTTCACAGACAGAACTGAGCAGCACTGTTAACCAACTGCAAAACCTGTTGCCCCTGGACACATCCTTGCATTCTAGCTATCCATGTCCTTGCTCTAGTTGCCTCCTTCCTTGGTCACTGATTGCTATTTCTGACACATTTCTACCATGCTGTATGAAAACAGTAGCTGCAGATAAAGAATTTTCTTCCAAAGCCATTACTCAGCTTGCCAGAGGGCATCACTATAGTTACTGTGCAAACGAATCACACACTTGCAGTATTCGCACATTCATTTGATGTTCCTTTAGTCTAGTTAAGGAAAGCCTGTAGAATACAATACTTAGCCTTCAGTCTAAAAGATATCCTCTAACATCAGCTGTTCAATGCCTGCTTTTTTAAGCTGCTTTGGAAAAGCAGCTGCCTTACTTTGGCAGACATTTCTCAGAGTAAGGAAGCTTTGGGAATGCCTGTGAGAAAGTATTGTGAAGCAGACAGTGACATATAAGTGCTGGTGTCCACGCTATCAGTTCAAAGAAACACATTCTGCAACTCACGTGGCTGCTGTTATAGGCCCTGGTTTGGTCCTCTGAAAAAGCATGTTGGAGCCAGAGTCATTTTCTACTCGGAATGCAGCTTTGACAATTTGGTTCAGACAGTTCTGGTGCATGTCATCGATCATACGGTCAGCTTCATCTATGATCTGAATTCACAAGGATGAAAAGCACTACTTGTTAAATACTGTCTAGCACTAGGGAGCTTTTGCTTTCCTTTTGTATCTATAACAAGTGAGCCAGAATGTAAGATAATGGAAGCTCCTAGCTAGCCTGACACTCAAAAATAAACACAAGTTCATTTGTGCATAAATCCATGTCTCTGAGTAAGAGAGAAAAATCTCCATCTCCTAAATAATATTGTAACTATGTTTCTGCCCAGACTCCCATATGATGGATGCTACAACAGGCTGATAATTTACCTTGACTTCGACCATCAATAAGTCTTTACTGTAAGTTTGTGTTTGCAAGAGGCTAAAAGAGAAAGGGAAGCAGGCAGACGCTTCAGTCTCATGAGTTGGAATAAAACATTTCATCTTAAGACTGCTTCCTGAGCAATCAAGTGCAGACCAGACCCATTCAACAGTTCCAACAGAGAAGTATTTATGTATCATGCAAGAGCAAAGCAGGAATTACAGCTGTAACAGACACTGCACTAAGATGGGAGACCTGTGGAGCTGACTCACCAGGAAGCGAAGCTGCGTCAGGTTGAACCCTGGGGTCTGGCTGATGTGATCTGTGAGCCGTCCTGGGGTAGCCACAACAATATCAGCCAGGCTGCAGTAGCCTGTCACTCTGAAAGAACAAGCAGCCATTAGTAAGTTTCCCCCTACACCACAGAGTATGCAATAGAGATCCCTGGTCAGCAGGTTGTAAGATTTTCCTACTATTTAATTAACAGAGAAATAATAAAATTCCAATATGCACTTTACTTTAGAGAGCATGCACAGGCTGTGCTGGACACTAAACCCTGCTCTCCATTGTACTGCCTCATTTTAACCAGAAAACACTGCTCTTTACAAAAACTTAATTGCAGCAAAACCCCATAACAATGATTTGTACCTGTGGGTACAAGGTTAATGTTTGCATTCTACTCAGCTGGCAAAGAACTTCAAAAATCTACTAAAGTATCATTGCAGAAAAGGGGCAGTATCAGGCACTTTGACAAAGACAAAACAACCAGTTTAGCTTATAAATCCACTATCCAAAACCATTATTGCGTGATGGTCTGATGTAATAGCCTGTATTCTGACCTCTGCTTATTAAGCAGTTTACAATCTCTATAAATCTTATCAAAAACCTTTTAACCTACTTTTTCTGGACAAGCATCTCCTGCTCCTTTGCAAACGATTTCTGGCCAGTAATCAAAACAACCTTCAAACCTGTCCCATCAGTGTAAACGTTGAACACTTTACTCACCTGCAAAGAGACGAGCTTTGTTAGCCACAGTAAAATCAGTCAAAGTAATACTTCCCATTATACTAACAACACCAAACCCACTGACAGGTCTTCAACCTGCTTCACAGAACAGCAAAGGAAAGTATGGACTGCACCAGCCTTCCCCTCACCCAATTCTGCTCAGAGAGAAGGTGAAGAGCGCCACATACCTGTTGTGCCAGTTCTTTGGTGGGCAGAACCACCAAAGCTCGTACTTGACAAACTACTCGATTTAGCAGAACCTGCCAGAACAAAGGCCAAATAAGTCTGTGAAAGCAATGGGGAGTTCTGTATCTAACTAGTGGGAAGAGATGGGGTTGACACATCCACATGGAGTTTTATATTTCCATTTTACTCCCACCCTCCCAACTCCTCATTCTGTGTCTGCTATCTGAGAAAAGGAGTGAGTTACTAAGACAAAGCAAACTTATACAGTTCCCTCAAACAGCTCTGGGCTAAATATCTGCTGCTTTGCGTCCCCAAATTCCTTGGCTTTTTGACCTACTCCCAAGTTCAGATTTCACTTGAACAAAAGCAACCCCACTATTTTCCCTACAGACATTTCACGACGGGTCAACTCACCTGGACTATGGGTATGACGAAGGCCAGGGTTTTACCACTGCCAGTAGGCGCGGAGACGCAGATGTCTCTGGGGCGGTATCCTCCCTGCCCCAGCAAATACCCATTGGATGCACTCTGTAGAATAGCAGGAATCACCTCTGCCTGAACTGAACAAAAACAGAAACAAACAAACTACAGAGTTAAGGTATCCAGAAAAGCAATTAGAACCAATGAACTTGTTTCCACATGCTGTTGTTGCTACAGATATGACAGACAAAGAAACCAAACCAGCTCTTACTAGAGAGGCGCTATCTGGGGTTACCTAGCCCTTTTTCGTTCATGGCAGCTCAGTACTGAATATAGAGATACCCCTCCAAGGATTCAACTATTTCTAGTGCTCATCTAGGATGCTACTGTGTTAAATCTTGTTTTCAACTCATATCCGTCATCTTGTTCTCATGTTAGGATGGCACTGGGCAGACTTAAAGCCTGTGAGTATTTGTCTGTAAGCATCCTTTCATTGAAGTACAAACTACTTTTTACATAAACACAAAATATGCAACAAGGCAATGCAGCCTCATCTGCCAAGTAGCAAAATGCACAACTGCTGTAGCCTTTGGAGTAAGCCCGCTGCAAAATATACAAGGACTGAAGCAAACAGCTTTGGCTGTCATGCATGAATTCATTCCCTTCCCCACCCCATGACAAGCCCTGAAAAACTGGCCAACTTTGGTTTACCTATGAAACTTAGCAGGGGATCTAGGTCCATGACAAAAGCATACTCCACGATGCACATGACTCCAGTGGACACCATCTTTACCAGACAGAGTATGACACTGCTTGATTCATCTACTACCAAGTGACAGAAGCTGGACTTGAGTTATGAGAAAACACAAGCTGCTGCTATCAGCAACCTGTTAAGATCTCCCAGGACAAAATAAGCAATAGCATTCATATTAAAACGTCATGTGACAGCATACTCTAAAAGAGAAGATACATGCTGGCTTTCCAATATAACACTGATTGGTCTCTGATAGAGTCTAAGCCTCCAGACTCAACCAGACCAGTAACAGACTGAAGGTCAGAGATCCCACCTTCTCTCCTCTCTCACTGCCTCTTCTGCTTGTCACTGCTTCCAGCTGTGTCTTCTACTTAGGAGCTGACACTTATTGCACTTACTTGCAAAACTGGTGAAATAATGGAAAATGTATTTTTTATTTTTCTTGAGTTGTTTTCCGCTGCTTTAATGAGTTGTTTGGGGTCCCAGAGAGGACCATTAGCAGCAGAGATGGTGGAAGGTAAGGAACTAAAAGCACATGCCTGGCAAAAGGAGGTAAAAATGGGAAGACACAAGTAACACCTCCCCTCTTTTGCAAGCTGTGAGCCATCACTTCAAACCACCATATTTTGTGGAGCCACACTTATGACTTGATAACAGACTTCAGTTACTCAGCCTATACAAGCTTTGAACATGAAAGGTTAAAATTAGTGCAATCACTTAATGCATTAAACTTGATTTTGTTCTGTATTTCACTTCACTGACTACACAAAATAGACAGCAACAGACTGCATGAACTACGTAAGTCAGTTTAGAAAGAAACAAAAGCAGCATCAAGGTACCTGGAAAGAAGGACTCTATCCCATTCACTTGCAGCTTTTTCAACAGTCGAGGATGAAGTCCTGGGACATCTCCAATTGGAAACAGATTATCTTTGATACATTTCTGAACTAACTTGGGTTGAGCAAGCCAGTGTGGTAAGAAGGGCTGAACCTAAGTTGGGGGAAAGGAGAATTAAAAAGCATTTTTATCATAAACCTGCAATACCGTATGCAAAATAAGCTGCTAAGATGCATGTTCCTTCCTGACCATCCTCAAAATTCAGTCAGGCTACTTACCTTCTGCATTGGCTTTCTGTCATAGTCTCCAAGAATCATCAAACTGGAGGGTGGAGGTTTTGCCTCTTCCTCTGAGGCTGCTAAGGGCAGCTCCTCCTTTGCGCTCTGATTTCCTTCGGCTCCTTCACTGTTCTCCTCCTCCCTTGTTTCAGCTCCCTCTGTTTCCTCACCCCTCTTCTTCTTTTTAGAAGACTTATTTTTAAAGTTGCTTTTATTTTCATGTTGTTTGATGTCTGCTTCAGAATCTGGAATTTGGGTAACAGGAATGCATAGCTACAGGTCAGAACATACCACAGAAAAGGGACGTAGGGAACATTTTACAATGCAGGACTTAAGCAACAACTTGAAAGCTCCTCTTTCTTCCTAAATCCAAGTGCAAAAGCCAAACATTTCTTCCTTAGTCTGAAGGCAATTGAAGACTGAAGTGATTATAGAATCATAGAATAGTTAGGGTTGGAAAGGACCTTAAGATCATCTAGTTCCAACCCCCCTGCTAGGGACAGGGACGCCTCACACTAAACCATGCCACCCAAGGCTCTGTCCAATCCAGCCTTGAACACTGCCAGCGATGGAGCATTCACAACTTCCCAGGGCAACCCATTCCAGTGCCTCACCACCCTCACAGTAAAGAATTTCTTCCTCATATCCAATCTAAACTTCCCCTGTTTAAGTCTGAAGCCATTACCCCTTGTCCTATCCCTACAGTCCCTAACGAAGAGTCCCTCCCCATCATCCCTATAGGCCCTCTTCACATACTGGAAGGCTGCTATGAGGTGTCCACGCAGCCTTCTCTTCTCCAGGATGAATAGCCCCAACTTTCTCATCTTATCTTCATACAGGAGGTGCTCCAGTCCCCTGATCATCCTCGTGGCCTCCTCTGGACTTGTTCCAACAGTTTCATGTCCGTTTTATGTTGAGGACATCAGAACTGCACACAATAGTCCAAGTGAGGTCTCACGAGAGCAGAGTAGAGGGGCAGGATCACCTTCCCTTATGCTAAACTCATTCTCAAAGTCTGTAATATGGGTCTTTCCCCTAAAAAAGGAATTATTTGGGGAACATATTAAGCAGAGGGAAGCAAAATTCACCATTAGGTAAACTGCTCAAAAGGCAAATTATGTCTACTCATCGTTGAGAGCTGACAAGCGCAATGAAGCGAGATCCTACAGCCCCAGTTCATCCTCACCTGCTCCAGGTCCCTGGCGCAGCACTTTCGGGTTTCGGCTATTCTCTTTCTTCTCCGAGGAGGTGCTGCCATCTGCCGACCCCTCAGCGCCAGCCCGCCCTTCGGAAGGGCTGCGAGGCCGTTTCCTCTTCGGCCGCTTCTGCCCTGGCGCACGGGGCTGCTCTTCACTCCCACTTCTCTTCCTTTTCCCTCGGCCGGGTTCACCCCCGGGGCACAGCCCCGCTCCCGCCGAGCACAGCTCGCCCTCGCCTCCCTCGGGCTGCTCTTCCTTCTGCTTCCTCAGCTGCCGGGCCCTTGCCTGCTGCTGCAGCCGCTGCAGCAGGACCCGAGCCCGGTCCTGCGCCTCAGGCCCCTCCTCCTGCTCCTCTTCCCCGCCGTACCTGAAACAGCCCAGACAAAGCCCCCTCAGGCTGCGGCACGGCCCCGGCACGGCCGCGGCGGGACCCGACCGCGCCGCCCCTCCCGCGGGCAGCCCGGGCCCGGCGGTACCTGCGGATGCAGAACAGCGCCATGGCCGCGCCGCGCGGCGCACGGAGATGACATCAGCGGAGCCCGCATGGCGCCCACGGAAAGCTCCAGAAGGCGCGGGGCGGGCGGGGAGGGAGCGCGGCTGAGGAGGGAAAGATGGAAGGGAAAGGGAGCTCAGCATTGCGGGAGCGCGGCTGAGGAGAGAAGGATGGAAGGGAAAGGGGGCTCAGCATTGCGGGAGCGCGGCTGAGGAGAGAAGGATGGAAGGGAAAGGGGGCTCAGCATGGCGGGAGTGCGGCTGAGGAGAGAAGGATGGAAGGGAAAGGGGGCTCAGCATGGCGGGAGTGCAGGTGAGGAGAGAAGGATGAGGGAAAGGGGGCTCAGCATGGCGGGAGTGCGGCTGAGGAGAGAAGGATGGAAGGGAAAGGGGGCTCAGCATGGCGGGAGTGCAGCTGAGGAGAGAAGGATGAGGGAAAGGGGGCTCAGCATGGCGGGAGTGCGGCTGAGGAGAGAAGGATGAGGGAAAGGGGGCTCAGCATTGCGGGAGTGCGGCTGAGGAGAGAAGGATGAGGGAAAGGGGGCTCAGCATGGCGGGGGTGCGGCTGAGGAGAGGAGGATGGAAGGGAAAGGGGGCTCAGCATGGCGGGAGTGCAGCTGAGGAGAGAAGGATGGAAGGGAAAGGGGGCTCAGCATGGCGGGAGTGCGGCTGAGGAGAGAAGGATGAGGGAAAGGGGGCTCAGCATTGCGGGAGTGCGGCTGAGGAGAGAAGGATGAGGGAAAGGGGGCTCAGCATGGCGGGGGTGCGGCTGAGGAGAGGAGGATGGAAGGGAAAGGGGGCTCAGCATGGCGGGAGTGCAGCTGAGGAGAGAAGGATGGAAGGGAAAGGGGGCTCAGCATGGCGGGAGTGCGGCTGAGGAGAGAAGGATGAGGGAAAGGGGGCTCAGCATTGCGGGAGTGCGGCTGAGGAGAGAAGGATGAGGGAAAGGGGGCTCAGCATGGCGGGGGTGCGGCTGAGGAGAGGAGGATGGAAGGGAAAGGGGGCTGAGCATTGCGGGAGCGCTACTGAGGAGAGAAGGATGGAAGGGAAAGGGGGCTCAGCATGGCGGGAGTGCGGCTGAGGAGAGAAGGATGAGGGAAAGGGGGCTCAGCATGGCGGGAGTGCGGCTGAGGAGAGAAGGATGAGGGAAAGGGGGCTCAGCATGGCAGGAGTGCGGCTGAGAAGGATGGAAGGGAAAGGGGGCTCAGCGTGGCGGGAGTGCGGCTGAGGAGAGAAGGATGGAAGGGAAAGGGGGCTGAGCATTGCGGGAGTGCAGCTGAGGAGAGGAGGATGGAAGGGAAAGGGGGCTCAGCGTGGCGGGAGCAAGGCTGAGGAGAGAAGGATGGAAGGGAAAGGGGGCTCAGTGTGGCAGGAGCAAGGCTGAGGAGAGAAGGATGGAAGGGAAAGGGGGCTGAGCATTGCGGGAGCGCAACTGAGAAGGATGAGGGAAAGGGGGTTCAGCATGGCGGGAGAGCGGCTGAGAAGGATGGAAGGGAAAGAGGGCTCAGCGTGGCTGAGGAGAGAAGGATGGAAGGGAAAGGGGGCTCAGCATGGCAGGAGCACGGCTGAGGAGAGACGGCAGGAAAGGAAATGGGGCTCAGCATGGTGGGAGTGCAGCTGAGAAGGCAGGAAGGGAAAGGGGGCTCAGCATGGCAGGAGCATGGCTGAGGAGAGAAGGTGGGAAGGGAAACAGGGCTCAGCATGGCCTGATAGCACAGCGGCACTGTGGGGGGAGGCTGGCAGCACAGAGCAGCACTGCAGGCCCCAGCACTCCCTCCTTGCACCAGCCCTGGTGGCTGGTGCAGCACTAAAGGGAAGGTCCTGAAGCAGCAGGTAAAGGGCTGGCCCAAAGGCTGCTTCTGCTGTGGCAATGGAGGCCACAGCAAAAAGCCTCAAGAAGCCATGAGGGGCCTCTGGAGCCCAGCAAGGTAAAAAGTCACTCCGGAGCGCTGTCAGGCACCTGCCCCTCTGTCAAACCATACTGAGGAAATACCATGTCTGAGAAACAAGCAAACCTAAAGCACTTGTTTGCTTTAGCAGAGTGAAACAGATGTTGCCAGTTGCCCAAGTCCATCCCCAACCTGCCACAGCCGACACCAGACAGCTTACTTCTAAATCTTTATTTGTTTTCTACATAGAGAAAACAGGAATGTTGAAGCAGCAATATTTAAACACACTAACAAGGAGCCATCGATCTCAGAGTGCACAAAATTTAACAGAGGACCATTTGTGTGGTGGTCTCTGCTAAAGGGGCAGGGTGAGAGCAGGTCCAGGAGCAGCCTCTTCAGGTGTCAGGATGCTCTATGCAAAGGTGGAGCCATTCCAGCCTACATTGGCAGCGTTCATGTCGAAGTAGTTGATATACACCCTGTAGAAGAGGCACATGAAGACACAAACAACCTTATTACCTCATTTAAATAAGGACAGCAGAAGACAGGACAACAGGACAGGAGCAAAGCTTCCTATTCCTCAGGAAAATGTGAAGCTTCATTTTCACCGAAATCTAGCTAGCTTCTCTGGTAAAGCCTCCAAACTCTCAATATTCCTCAGAGTCCCTGGAACTGTGTTACTACTTCATCATACAACTCATTCTTCAGTCAAGGACTGTCCAGACACCATCCAGCTCCTGGCTAGCAGCCTGTCAAGAATTTCCAGAGATCCAAGCCTTCTGGTTCCAAACGCTGCAGTCCTTCATACCTGTCAAAGAGGCAGCCTTACAAAAGCCAAGCAGGCTTTCAGGGCCAGCTCTGCACTTCTCCCTTCTAACCCCACTTCCAATCCTTTGCCACTGCACACAGACACTGCCCAAAGGCTCCACAGCCTGTGAGGGAGCTGCCACAGCCTTCTGTTTTCTACTGTGTCTTTGAGACTCAGCTTGCTACTGCTCCTGCTCCGTGCTTTCAGCCATCCAGCACCAGAGGACAAGACAACACTTCAGAGGCAAAGGACACGCTGTATTACTTGTCAGTCCTCTGGTATTTTTCCCTGCTGTGAGAACAGGGTGCTGTTTAATAGGGGACTCTAAAGGGAAAGGCATCAAACTCACTGGACATGAAAACATTGCAAATGATATTTTCTCAACCACATGGACTTATTCTTGTTTTTCTGTATTTTGAAATAAACTTGTCAAAGCAATTTCAGAAAGCCAGGTAAATGAGGCTAAAACCATGTTCCAGCCTTACCTGTCTGCAGATACATGCAAGTGCTTGGAGATCAGATCACACAGGAGCTTGGTGTAAGTCTTGTTCTGCTGCCCTCCTATCTTGCCAATGCTGTAAAGGCTGCAGAGCGCGCAGGGATCAGTGGAGCCCCCGAAGGACATCATCTGATCAGGTATGATATGCACAGCTATGTACTGCGGGAACAGAACAAATGGTTACAGCCGGTCTGACCTTCCCTATCGCGATGTAAACTTGCTTTGTGTACCGACTTTAGGCACCACAGTTACGTGCTGTGTTGCAGCCCGGGCAGCTCACCAGCGCGGCCCTCTGGGCCCTTCCCGGGCTTGCAGGAAGCAGTAAGGGCGCAGGCACTGCAGCCCACTGGGGCGGCACGGTAGTGGCCCCAGGCTGCGGGGATCCCCTAGGCCTGGCTCTCAGCTTTAGGAGAGAAGGTTGTGCTTGGGGAGATCGCAGATGAGAGGGATACTCCCGCCTGCCGCTACACGGCGCAGAGCATACGGCTGGGCTGGAGATAAAGGCCTTAAAACTGTGTGTGCATGCCAGAACTCACACCCTCAATCACAGCCTGGGCCACCGCGCTGCCTGCAGCTCCGCTTTGATTTCTCAGGCTGCAGCGGTCTGGCCCAAGAAGGGCCGTGTCCGATCCCGGGATAACCGGGAGAAGACGGACCAGAGCTTGGTATCGGTTACTCCGTTTTGCCCGAGTCTCGCCGGCCTGGCGGATACTAGCGCCTTCCCCCAGACATGTGGCTGAAATCCCGACTCCCATCACGGCCGCAGCCAAGTCTCCAGCGCTGTAGCTATGCGAGCACCGAATTCCCTCGGGTCATGCTGGCCTCCAGGAGCCGCTGGGCCTAGGCAAAGGCAACCAGCTCAGCGGGAAGTCCGCTGCTGCGCCGCGGCTGCCTCGGCCCCGCGGAAGGTACAAGCCCTCTCCCCTGCGCAGCAGGGACCACAACCACGTCCTGCCCGTAGACGCACCCGGGGCGGCCTCAGCCCCTCCGCCCCAGTAAGCGAGGGAACGGGTGCAGCCCCGCGGCTCTCTGCCTCCGGCAGCATCGACCCCACCTCCCGGCCTCACCTGCGCGGGCTTGCCGGTGGCCTTGGCCAGCTGCTGAGTGAGGTCACCCAACAGGCTCTCGGGCACGGCGTCCTTGCAGACATTGGTCTGGATGGCGAACATCGGCATGGCGGCGGAGGTGGCGGGCGGCGAGGCCGGTAGCGGAGAGAACGGCTAGACCAGCGGCAGCACAGTGAGGCGAAGCGGAGGCGACCGCGTTTTTAACGTGCGCGGGGCCGCGCCGGCCTTAAAGAGGCCACGCCCGGTGGGGAGAGGAGGAAATTGGGGGGGAGGACGGGGAGATGTTCGACGAGCGACTGTCTCTCGCCACTCTGCCGCCCTCGATGCGGCTTACGGCTTCCCGCCCGCGGCAGCGTCCCGGCCAAAATTCTCCCCCCTTTACGCCGTTATTCGTTCTCTCGATTACTCCCATGCAGCATTTTTTCAGGCTATGTTGCAGACTCCTCCCCTGCACCGAGTCCCGCCGCGCTCGGTAGTTCATACATAACCTGATATCGGCGCATGTTCTACTCCTGTTGCAGCGCTCCCGCGGGCTCCTGCAGGATCAGGGCCAAAAAGGGTCAGAGGCTTTAGGCTGGCAGTTGCAAAGGGGATACTTGCCCTGGCTCCGATGGGATTTTATTTCTTTTTCTTTTGCGAAGTAAAGGCACGTTTGACTTTTTGTTTTAACTGTGTGTATAGCTGTAACACGATGTAAGCAGAAACGTCTGACTTTGTTGGCATGTTAATTGTTTTCTAACTTTTTCCAGTCAAATTCGAAGTGATCTATTACTCCTCAGTATCCTCATTTTCCCATCATATTTTTTCTACTGGAAAAAGGTAGAAGTAATTTATTTCTGCTTAGAAAGGGTGCGTGTCTATTCGGAGGTGAGAGGCAGCCTGAGAGATGAGTCCTGCCTGGGCTGTGTGATGTGATGCACGTAGGCTGCGGAGGACCCGACTCCCCACCTAGCCTCTTACACTGCAGCGCAGCTCTGCTGTGCTACTTGAAATGACTCACAGGAAGGCTGAAGAGGGTCAGGCCCAGAGCCCTCTCCGCAAAGGCATTTTGCACACAGGAATAGGGCACGTGTTAATTTGTGAAACAGTCCCTGCACTGCTGCTGCCAGAAAATTTGACCATGCATACATGTTACACATGTGAACGTGCATAGCCCTGGACAATTAGCCTAGGTGTTAGATGTGAGTGCTTTGGAGTGGCACAGGCTATAACGCTGGGTACTGGAGAACTTTTGTGATCCACAGTGCTATTAAGAACTGAAAATACGTTTCTTCCCTTTGATACCTCAGTTCCCTGCCATTGTGTAGTGCCAGTTATTCCTCCCAGATTTGTTGCATGGAGGTGCAGTGGGAATTCTGTCAGTGCACGGAGAAAAACTTGAGAGCAACATCACCACCAGTGTACTTGCTCTGTGGCCAGCCAGGCCCAAAGTGGGAGATCCTGGTCATGCTGCCGCACAATGGAGACACATCCACAGTTTCATTCTCCTTTGCTTCCTTGACTACAGAAGAAGCAGTGTGTGCATTTTCATAGCTTCGAAAGATGCATTTTTAGAAGTTAATCAAATACTGTTGTACTTGGTGCACACCCCTTCAACTGCACCTCAAACAATTGCTCCACTCATGCGTTCATAATGCATTTTCGGATGCACAGCATCTGTTTTAAAACACAATTGCCTGTGATTAAAATAAGAATTGTGAATAAATGCATCTAAAACAAAAAAACACCTAAAAGGTAAGATGTTTCACAGAAATATACCAAAGAGCATTCTAATAATGTGCCAGAGACACCGGCAAAGGTAGCTCTTATGGTCTGTATTACAGAAGATGAGAATTGTTAGCAAGTAGAGATGGTCTTAATTATACTTGCACTGTGAGGTACCTTAGGAACACGCATTTCAGTGTCTGAATGCTCCAAGAATAACTCTGAAAACGTAGCACAGAAAGGCTTCAGAAGATACATGGGGCAGGCTGGCTGCAAATAGCAGGGCTAGGGCATTCACGGGTGGCAGTTGTACATACCCAGCTGCATCTGAGCTCAGAGCAGTGGGACCAGGGAGGAGGCATCAGGAGAACATCAGGAATACTGGTGCTGTGGCTCCAAGATCAGGCAAAATGAGTGTGTCTATGAAGAGTGCAGATTGATTTTTGGAGAAGGATACTGCTCCCCACAGAAGGTCCTGCTGTTTAGGGGCTTCATTGCTTTTCTGCCAAAAGAATACCTACCTCATGTCATATCTTCCTCCCTCAACAAGCAGTGCTGCAAGGCAGAGATATAGTAAGATATACTGTGTTTTGATGCTAAGTAGCACATTGCTATATTGGCTGTGCTGCTTTGTCTCACCAAGGCAGCTTTCAAAATGCTTGTTATTCCAACTTTGGAAGCAAATGATCATATATGATCCAGAGTTTGAATAATAAATAATTTGTATCTAAAACTTCCTCTCATAATTTATCACTTTGGCCTCTCAGAATGGCTAACTGTGCCTCTGCCCCTTTTTGAGCTGTGCTCTAATCTTCACTGTCACTGGAAATTGTTCAGTGGATGAAAAGGGGAGGGCAGAACAGTGAACAGTGGGTTTTTCCACTTGCTCCCTCTGCCTATGCTGAGCCCTGGGGGACTCACAGCACAAGTTTATCTGCTGAGCAGCTAGATGTCCATGGAGTAATAGAACTAAGGAGGACCTTGCCTGCAGCCCATCTGTTTTAAATAAGAAGCAATCTTATGTGCCTGAGTCTTCATTGTTTTAACTAAAATTCTACAGCTTCTGGGCATTGGCACTGCAGCTCATGCAATTGCTCCTTTCCTCTTTTTAATCAGAGAGTTGCTTTACTGACTTCACATTTAGCCTCTTCAAGCAGCGTATAAGAAGACCAAAGGACAAGTTTGGGATTAATAGGTTTAACAGTTTGTGGAAAGTCACGTCAGACAAATTGCTGCGTGAGCTCACCTGTCAGATGGTATTTTCAGCTGCTTGTTCTGCAGGTCACAAAGCAATTTGGAGTAGACCTTGTTCTCTTGCTCCCCTATCTTGCCAGTGCTGTAGAGAAAGCACATAGCGCAGGGGTCTGTGGAGCCACCAAAGGACATCACCTGATCAGGAGATATCTGTATTGCTAGATACTGTTGGAAGAAAAAAAGGAATATTATTTTCCTTTGCCATATTAAGAAAAGTTTTAAAAAGCCAGGAAGGTATTTGTGTACCTAAACTGCAGTGAAATTGGGTGCGTGCCAATCAGTTATGCTTTTGAAATTCTCCTGCATGTTCTTCATTTCACTTCCAGGCTTCCTAAATATTTTTCTGCAGGTCACAAAAATAAGAAGATATGAAATACAGCCCCTGTTCTCATGACACACCATTTGGGAGCAGGCAGTGCCATCACAATGCTTTCATCTCCTGCAGAATGGCTTTATTCTTAACTAATAGCACTAGCAGCACAAAATAAGAAAAGCAGTCCCAGGCACTCAGAGATGCTTTTCACTAACACACAAATAGTTTCAGTCTTAAGTTACCCTGCAGCACAGATTCTTCCTTGCCCACTGTCTTCTTAAAGACTTTCCTCTACACATTGATTGCCACATGCAAGGCTTTCATGTGTTAACATCTTACTATAGATTTGTGTTTTACTCCAAGACGTTCACAGCTGTGTCAAGGGCGGTACAGGTATCATACTATTTAGGCTTGGTAGTCTTGGGTCCTGGTAATTGCCGTGGCTGGGCAAGGGCAGTTTCTTCAGTGGTGGACACAACTGCACCGTGTGTGCTGGGCTGCCCACCTCCAGGCTTGAGCAGCTACCTCTGGCTAGCCAGCAGCAATACTCTCCTTTTGTAACCAAATGTGCATGAAGCCTAAGGCAAAAGCAGATGGGCAGTCTGGAGTCCACTGTGTGGACAGACTCTGCCGAAACATTCAGAATAGGGCAAGAGGCATGCATGGATGCTGCTCTAAAGGAGGGAACCACAGAAATGCCCAGTGTCTGAAATGTTGGTCTTGCAGAGAATGCCGTGCACTAGAGAACTACAACTTTCAACCCCAGTGTGCCCAATTACCTGCTGAAAGATGAGCCCTGAATGCTCAGCCCAGGTGCACTGTTGGGTGGTGAATCCTGCAGTAACATCTTTACCAGCTTTGAATTTTAGATAGAAAGTTCAGGTGCTCCAAGAGCTCAATCACCTGCAACACCTCCAGAGCTTCCTCTGAGCCGCTGGGCTCTCCCTGCCTGTGCAGGGAGGTCAGTGTGAGCGAGGGGTGTCCAATAGCATTGCTGCTGCCCTACGTTCCAGGGGGATTTTGCACCTCACTGGCTCATGCTGCAGTCTTGCCTGCTGAGGTAAATGTGAACTGACACAGTGGAGGTCTAGATCAACATCCCTCTCATTAAACAAAATACAGCCTAATCCTACTATTGTTCTTGATAGCAGGAAAAACAGAAGAAAGTATCTATGTTAATATTAATGACCAGCCTGCAATTTTCCTTGCTGCTAATACACAGTGTCAGATTCACACACTGGGGAATTCAGGGATCAGTTCCTCTGGCATCAATTTGGCTTCTGTTCTGATCTTACCCACGTTTATTAGCAGTGCATCATTGGAACTCAGCAGCAATTAACCCTCTTGGTAAAAAAAGTGAGCCTGAGTACCAGGAGTTGTCTGGGTAATGGGTCTTGGCCATCATTTGCACCTTATTTGAGTGCAAGGTGCATCAGACCACAGCAGTACAGGATAAGCTAAGGAGATCCTGCTGAGGTATCACTTGCTTGGCCCTGTTCTTCCTTGGCTGGACACCTTGTGCTGTCAGCTTTATGCCAAATGTTAAAGACATATATGTACCTACATCTATCCCAGAAGCAGGCAGTTATTTAAAAAAACCAAGTTGAAGTGTTAATTGGCATTATTTTCTTCTTAGAGCCATTTGAAAGTGTTTGAAATGGGTTTTTCCAGTGAAAAAAAACAGCTATTTGATTAAAAATCAGTTTGTTTTTTTTTTTTTTCAAATGGTACCATTTCCTGCAAGAGGAAAGCTTTGCATTCCAACCCACCCTAATCCTTTCCATCTTTCTGTGTTATAACTAAGAGACTGTCCCTTTCCTATTGCCTCCTTTGTCACGAAGAGGTTGAATGTCCTCTTCAAAAAAATCTCTTTGTTGTGCCCTGTATATTTCTCAGTCACATTACATATTCCATCCACACAGCTGCACAGACCTGTTCCAGCTGCATCCCAGCCCTGGCCTCTAGTTTTATATTCAGGAGCTGTTATGCAAGAACCACCACCTGACGTCCCCCCCCCCCAACAGCAACTACTTGCTAGACTGATAAAAAAAGTGGGATTTTTTTTTTGAAGGGGAATAGAACACATCAGATTTACATGGAATTTAATTATATTACTGCATGTGTTGGAAAATATAAATCTTACTCCCATTTACACTTGAGCCTGCTTTCTGTGAGACAAGGCTTAAACATGCTTCTGACTATTCCCAAGATAGCTAATTTTGGTCAAATGTGGCAGAGATTGATTTTCTGTTTAATGAGACTAGTGATAGCATAGCACTCCATTGCTGTTCCTAGAGAAAGAGGGACCTCCATCAGACAATCTGCCTAGAAGAGAGACAGTAGAACCAGGCCTCTCCAGGTCAATGGGATTTTTAACTTCACATCAAATCAGTTTGATGAGAACATCTAACCACAGGCAGCAGTCTTTTAAAGTCTGTAGCCATACAACTATACATATTCTAATTATTAGTGCTGAACCAAGAATTTCTAATTGGTCAAAGAAATGTCAGTACTATTAACCTCCCTCTGCTGGTGGGGTCTCTGGTACAAGTACAATGCAGAACCTGATTGGAAGATCCAAGAACTTTTAACATTTTCCTCCAAGAACTAGGTGTAATCTTGCTGCAGGTTAAGCTGCTGCTTCCTGCCTTATGCCACTGAGGAAGGAAAGAAATGGAAAAAAGTCCCATCTCTTCTATACCAGCCTCCCTCTTCAGCCTTCTCTTCTAGAAGGGCCAGAACATCTGTTAGTTCTTTAGCCTTTTTCCTTGGTGCATCTCTAATCTGCCTCTTTCTCAAAGTAAAGGGTCTGAGGCTGGATGGAGTACCCCTGCTGAGGCTTACTTCTTGTACACAACACAAGTGAAATTCCCCTACTCCCAAGCATTGTCTTAACTCTTGCTTGTGTTGTAACCCGTAACAGCTCCTCAAATTCTTTGCTCTTTAATGAAATATTCTTTGTCCTTTGTGCAGTTTGACTTACTAATCAGCTACTGAAAAACAGCAAAAAGCAAGTGTTTCAGAGACTGAGAGTTATGATGTACCTCTTTATGCAAGTCTTATTTAAAAAATTTAGATGGATGCCTCAATTGTGAGGTCTGGAATTCTTTCTGTGGAATAAACCATAACCCCAGTAGCACATGTTGTGCAGATCTTTCCTGAACTGTGACTAAGTCATGACAAAGATGCCTTAAAATTAATGTCTTGATTTTCCACTGTGTTGAGCACTGGATTCTACAAAGTCAGAGGAGGCTTGTTTTCAACTTGCTTCTTTGTTGTGCAAATAGTCCCATAACAGTCAACAGGATCTCCTGGGAGATAGGAAATCCACAGGCTTTCTAAAATAAGCAGTTTTTATTCAGAGCAGAGGATGTGGCAGAGCTGGGTAAAGTCTTATATGAGAGAAGTGATTTAGGGGGGTCATGTGGTGTTTGGTGAGGGGGTGTTTGCAGTGAGATGTTTGTGGGGAAGCAGGTTGAAAATGCTGATAGGGATAAAATAAACAGCTTGTTAATCTCTCCACCATGAAGGTTGCTGTGATTTAAGGGCTTCTCTATCCACTCCATTCACCAGACTGAGGAAAAGAGGGAGAGCTTGCTATAGCTTGTGTTAAATGTTTGTACTGCAGTGGTGTAATTTAAATAAATGCTTTGAAATGGTGAAAACCTCTGCATGGACATGTTTAAGTTGATTGTGTGGTGTATGTTGATTTTTAGCCAGTTTCTTCACTGTAGCACCCTTGCTGTAAAAAGCCAGCAAATAAAAAGTCAGGAGATGAATTACTATGTGCCAGTATTCATCTACCGCCCATGTTAGTGGATTGCATCTCCCGTATCCAAAGCATTCTGAAAATAATGAAAATCGTGAAAAAAAATCCTGAAATAAAATCTGTACAAACAACCTTTGCAGGGCATGTTTCCTATGTCAAAGCATTAAAAACAAACTCAAGGGATAGGTCCATCTGTAAGGAGAGGAACTCCTGTTTGTAATATTGATGAACCTTTTCTTCAGTGATTAGTTGAAAGCAGGTGGCATGATCCAAAGCATTTAGTCACAGGTCTTACTATACTTGCTAGTGGTAACTTGGAAAAACTTAGACTGTATTTCCAATGAACTTCACAACCTATTTTTTCTGCTGGGTACAAATAATCACTGGTTATTCGCAGCTTGCTTACATAACAAGAAAAACATTTCCAAACCAAACTCTTTCTTCTCTGAAAACATCTGATGTAATTCCCAGAAGCTGATGTGCCAGGTTGGAAATCAGATCCTGAGACACCACAGATGCTCTTATGAGTGTGCTTTATTTTATGGCAGTCATTTTGCTTCTTTTGCATAGAATAATATCTCTATTTGGGAGGTCCTTTTCACTGCCTAGAGTTACTAGGATGTTCTCCACTGAGATCTCCATTACATCTCCAGAAGGATTGTTGCACTGTACAATTTCACTTTCAGTATTTTTTTCTTTTATTATGGCTGGAACCTTTTTTCCTAATTTACTGTGCTGTTTTGAATCCATATTCGCTCAGGTCACCAGAAACCACGTATCTAACTTTTCCTCTATCAGTCTGCGACTCCATGTTTTCCCAGCCTCACGGCTGATGATCATATAACCTTCTTAATCCTGCTTTCCCTTGGTCTGTCTTCTTAAATCGTTTTCCTTGGTCCTTGTATTTCTAATATTCTCCTCTGAGCTATTTTCCAGCAGTTTTCTGATTGTGAAGTGATTAGAGCCAGAGAAGTCTCACTCAGAAAAGCTCTATAACGAACTGTTCTATCTGTAGCATTGGGCAGTACTCATGTATGAGACCAACGTGGGTCCAGGGCTGTGAGCAGAGCCCGTATGTATGTTCTTCTGGCAGGATTTGGGCCCTGTGGACTGTGAGCAAAATGTTTTCAAACTCTGCAAGGTAGACTATCAGAAAAGTTTTGGTTTGGTTTGGTTTTTTTTTGGGGGGGTGGGGGTGGTGTTTGTGTGCTTGGTTTTTGGTTTTGGTTTGGATTTTTGTTTGGGTTTTTTTTTAAATAGAAAAACAGTCTTCTGTTATCTTGTAGGTCTTAAAACTGAGTGGTGAAATTTCCTGTGAAAATGTTTAGATATTATCAAGAAATAAAACTCTAGCAAAATGAATTTCATAAAAAGAAACAGAGAAAGAGGAGTAAAACACAGAAGAGCTGCAGGCTGGTTTTAATGATTCTTTTTTAGTTCTAGTGCATCAGTGTTTCCTGTCTTTTGTAAGAGACTCAAATTTCTCCTCTGAACATTCAGAGCTTGGTGCTGGACAACTGGTCGTTAGGAAAGTTATTATCAGTGACTGAGCTGTCTTTTTTCCCAAAGTTCAGCTGGTTGAACTCTGCTTTTATTTCCATGATGGATTTTCCCTTGGTCTCAGGGAGATACCGGTAGACAAAAATTGCTGAGAAAGCAAGGATTCCCAAAAAGATAAGGAAGCAGAAGGGTCCCAGGTTATCCTGCAAGTAGAAATGGGAGACCCCGTAAGGAAAATAAGAATCTCATTTCTGTTTCCCTGTCCTTGAGTGCAAGTCTGTGTCCAACTAATTAAAATTCAAAGGTGTGCTTAATACAGAGTCCAGGGTGGGTGTCAAATCAGGAGTTTCCACAGGCCACCTGAGTCCAATTGCTGCTTCTCTGATAAGCCTGGGGGATTCCTCAGCAGGTTTGGTATTTGGACAGAGCTCTAGGCTTTGCATGTTATTACAATTTATTGCTATTATTTTGCTCTCTGTTAGCATTCAGAAGTGGATTAGCTGGGAGGGAGGGATCCAGTTAGAGCTACTTACAACAATCAGTGGAAAAATCATCCCAAGTACAAACAGTCCCATCCAGTTGATGCAGCCAACAATCAGAAAGGCTGATGGTCTGAAGGACTGGCTGAAGATTTCAACCATGACAGATATAGTAGCTCCAGCTGAAAAAGAAAAGCAAAACACAAACCAGGTATACTTGTTTCTTTGATGCTGCCAAAGCCCCTCACAATGGCAGTGGTAGAAAATGACAGACAGGCAGAATAGGTGGCGTGGTGGCAAATGGCCTTGATTCTGGAAAGGGACTACAGCTGCTAATTTAAATTTCTCTTGTCCATACTGGAATCCTTTTTCTGGCGCCAGTGGATCTGTGCAGTTCTGTATTGCACTGGTAGCAATTATTGGTATAGTAATTTGCAAAACGAGCTTCCCTTTTGGCTCTTGTGGTCAGTTCCACCTGAAGCATGTTGGTAGGCATGAAGCTTAACTTACTGAATTAACGGAGATGATTACTATAATACATGTGGCAATGCCCAGAATCCTGGCTTTAGATGAGTATTTTAAAAAATGGTCAGAGGCTGCATGGAGACCTCATAGCATCCTTCCAGTGTCTGAAGGAGGGCCTATAGGGATGCTGGGGAGGGACTCTTCATTAGGGATTGTAGTGATATGACAAGGGGTAATGGGTTCAGACTTAAACAGGAGAAGTTTAGATTGGATATGAGGAAGAAATTCTTTACTGTAAGGGTGGTGAGGCACTGGAATGGGTTGCCCAGGGAAGTTGTGAATGCTCCATCGCTGGCGGTGTTCAAGGCCGGGTTGGACAGAGCCTTGGGTGGCATGGTTTAGTGGGAGGTGTCCCTGCCCCTGGCAGGGGGGTTGGAACTGGATGATCTTAAGGTCCTTTCCAACCCAAACTATTCTATGATTCTATGATTCTATAAATTTCTCAAACCCTCTGGAGAAGGTGGTACTGTACTTTAAATTATTTAATCCTGTGACCAGCAATAACATTTGAGGTATCTGTATCCATTTCCTATCTCCCACTTTTACAGGTCTGCCCTTACTTCCTAATTTCCAGAACTTTTTACCTTGGGACTAATCTGTTCTTCCTCTGCCAGTTGTGTCACCAACTTATATGATACAAAATTACCTCCCAGTGTTGCTGTCGACATACTTACATGGTCCAATTCCATAGAAGGTAACGAATAGGAAGATCAAGATAACACTGAAGTAATGCATCCAGAAAAACTGGTGCTAAAAGTGAGAAACCGGTGATATCAAACCATTAGATAAATGTTGGAAGAACAGAGCTTTGTACTTTCTGCCGCTCACTCAAGTTTTTCTACATATCCTGTGAGACAAGACCAGAAAGGTGGGCTGATGCTGAGTAAGTAGGCAGAAGGCTGTTGCCTCTTTACCTGCAGTGACAGGGTCATGGTGAGGAGGGCTAGCACAGAGCACATTAGTGTGTATCCTCCCCATAGTAGCGCCTTCCTGCCAAATCGGTCTATGAGGGTGCTCTAAAAAGCAGAATACACAGGTCATAAATCCCAGTTCTCAAATGAAGTCATTCCTGCACAGATCTAGTCCAGAATATCACAAAATTATTTTACAGAATAAAAATGAGTCTAAAGACAGAAAGTCATGGAATAATATGGGGAAAGAGCTGCCTCTTATCCTGCATGTGGTTTTACAGAAGCAGGAGGATGTGTGTTAGGTTATGCAAATCTGCCCTGAGCACAGTTATAAGTAAGGAAAGTACAGTTGTTTACTAAGTGAAATTTTTCCTTCAAACTCAAGTCTGAAAAGACTTACACACAGTATAGAGGATAAGCATTCACACAATCCAACTCCCAGGGACACGTATGGGATAAGGTATTCTTCAAATTTGGCTGTGTGAAATACTTCAAAAGAATAGAAGTATATCTGAAAAATGCAGAGAAGAAATGCACCTGTGAAAAGTGTTGCAATTGTGATGCAGTTCTAAGCTGGAGTAATAACATGGATTTGGAGGGGTTTGTAACACTGCCTAGTGCTGTCTCTTGCTCTGGGGATTAAGAGAACACTCAACTGCATTGATTCCACAGAGCTGCAGGGTCGTCATGACAATAATCAAAATGTAAAGTTGCCAGCGCAAAGATCGCTCTTTTATTAATTCGAGGACACGTAAGGTTTTCGTGGTCGTCATTGCAACCTTCTCCTTCATAATGTCATCAATTTCTGCTTGATGGTCTCCTTCCCCCCAGAGCTTCCTGATGGCTGTTGGGGAGAAAAAGGGGAGTGGATTATTCTACCAGTACAGCTCTGTGACAAGTGGTTACATTAAACACTTTAATCTGCCTGTCTGTTGGCATAGGTGGTGGATTGGTACTGTCTGCTTCTGGGGACGTAGGCAAAAGGAAGAATTTTGTTTCACTGGGTTTTGGTATAACATCTTTCTCATTTGAGTTGATTTCATGTTGTGGTTTAACCCCAGCTGCAATCAAGTACCATCTATCTGCTCACTTACTCCCTGCTCCCCAGTGGGATGGGAAGGAGAATCAGAAAAAGGTAAAACATATGGGTTGAGAAAAGAACAGTTTAATAGTTGAAGTAAAATATAATGATAAGGATAATAATATTTTTTTTTTTAATAAGAAGAGGAATAAACCACAAGAAACACAAGTGACACACAATACAATTGCTCACCACCTGCTGACTGATGCCCAGCCCATCCTCAAGCGGTGATTTGTGGCTCCCAGCCACCTCCCCCCACTTTATATACTAAGTGTGATCTATGGTATAGGATATTCCTTCGGCTAACTTGGGTCAGCTGTCCTGGCTGTGCTGCCTCCCAGCTTCTTGTGCATCTGCTCACTGGCAGAGCATGGGAAACTGAAAAGTTCTTGATTTAGACTAAACACTGCTCAGCAACAGCTAAAAACATCAGTGTGTTATCAACGTTATTCTCAGACTACATACGAAATGCCATTATCCCAGCCAGAACCAGGAGACATAAACTTGTAAACTAAGTAAACATTTAAGTACATTTTATTTAATAAAAAAAGGGCTGTCTTATACCCTCTCCTTTAAAAAAAACCAAAGTAGTGCCCACCAAAGTGTGACATGTTAAACATGCCAGTACATTCTTATTTTTCCTGTCTTAACTGATTCAATTAGCCTGAATGCGGCCCCAGGTTAATACAGTGTATTGCCATAGGTATCTCAGCTGTTTTATTTAGAGCTGCCTCTGCTATTACTCCATGGCACTGCACTGTGCTGTACATCTCTGCCCTTCTTTCTTGTCTTCTACAGGGGCTGTCATTCCAACATATCAAATGAAGTGAAGTAAGTGTGGAAAGTAGATACTCTACCTTTCCTGCAGTCTTCCTCATTACCCTTCTGTATCAGGAGGTAGGATGGTGAATCAGGGAAAAATGGGAGGGTAGCCAGTTGAACCAATGCTGAAATTCCACTAGATGCTAACAACCATGGCCACAAAGCTTCACTTCCTAAAATCTCCCTGGAAAGTGTATGTGAAACAAAATTATGCTGATATAATGAAATAAATGTTCAGGAAGCTTTTCTGAGCGATGAAGATTGCTTAGATTCCATTCAAGGGTGCAGTGGAACAAAACTGCAAATTGATAATTTGGCAAATTTCACAAATTTGGCTATTTTTATTTCTGACAATCTTAAAGGAATTATCTGGCATTTAAAAAAACCTGCCTAATATCATTAAGATCCAATGGAACATCTAGAGAGCTGCTGAGACATATTTGACCCCTGTTTGAGCACAGGCCCAGAACATCTTGTGAAGACTTTCAGTGTAAATGTAGTACATTTTGAAGGAGAAGTCCTGTAGTAGAAAGGATGTGGAGATAAGAAGAAATCAGATTCTGAGTAATTAATTTTCTGTCTCCCATATGTAAAACTTCATGTTTGCATCAAATATGATTAAGATTTTTCCTCTGACATAAGCTAAGGCCTGTTTTGGGGAAGGTGAGAGGGTTTCTTAGGCACAGATTAAGTTAAGAGGGTGAGGTTACAGAAAGATTTCTATTGCTTTTAGCTCAACCTGAGAGAAAGATTGGAGGATTTACCGTAGTCCAATAACCTGTCCCATGAATTTTCCCAGTGTCAGAAAAACAGCAACTGTGGAGTTGGTAAATCCACGCAGCTTCTTGGGTGAAATCTCTCCTACATACTGAGGATGTATATTGAGAGAAAAACCTTAAACACAGAAAAGGATAAATGACTGTTAAAAAGCATAATTTTCTGACTCCATCCTCTCTTACACTGTTCCTATTCACTCTGACATTTGGATTACAATTTCTTGCAAAAAGAATGATGCCTTTAATTTCTATTAGGTGTCTAGTGTATTTGCTTTAAAAATTATTCTCCAAGAATGGTAGCGTCTGTAGAGACAATCCTGGGCCAGCAAGGATGCTTGCAGTCCACAGTGGCATGAGCACATACCTGTACCAATGCCATAGAGAAAACGTCCAACCAGAATCATCTCAAAGGATTTGGCTGTTTTACTGAAGGCCATGAAGAGTGCAGCTATCAGCATGATCAGGTTGGTGCACATTTGGCACTTTTTTCTGGGGAAAAAAACCCAAAAGAAGCACGTGAGAAATTAGATTGAAATGAGAACCTCTTGTACTCTTTTGACTGATCTTGCTGTGAGAGGAAGCATAGTACAGCCGTTGCTGGTTTGAGCGATGGCTAAAAAAATTTTGACTTTGAAGAGTCAAAAGGGTTCTTTAAAATTTCTAGGTCATTTAAATTTGAATTCATTCATATTTTTTAGCTTAGAATTTAAACATTTGGAACACTTCATCAGCATTTCCACACTACGAGTGGGGAAAGAGATCAAAGAATTGGCCCGGCCTGTCACCAAGATTTTTAAATGGCTGGAACTCCTTATGAAATGCCAGGTTGTTCCCCAGAAATAACCTGAATCAGTGGCTCCTCTTCTGGAATGGCTCATATTAAAGACACTTTTGTCTAAATGGAAGTGATAGCAGGTGTTTTTAGGGACATATTTCAAAAGGCATTCTGTGTGAATCGTGGGCTAGGATGTTCACAGCACTGATGTATCAGACTCAAAGTCTTTTGCACTCTTTTTGCCATGATGCTTGCTAGGCAAGAGTCCTCTTTCACACATTAAGGATTCACAGAGATCCTGTGTTTGGAAGACTGTGATTCAGCAATTAGGTTACCAGGTGTTAAATAACCTATGTTAGAAGTGCATGATTTTGTTTCCAGTCTTGGGAGATCCTCATAGTGTGGGATGAGGCAGTGTCCCACAAGAAATTTCTTGGGGGCACTTACCTGATAGGAAAGAACACAATTGCAGGCAGGCTAAGATGGTTTGTTGAGACCCATGAGGGGCCTCTGGATCAGTGGGTTGTGGAGCACATCTTTAAGTGGGTCACACCAAGAAGATATGTTTGCCAATTTCTCTGCAAATGAAATTAGTGGTGTTACACACAAAGCACTGAGAACAGAGTAGACTGGTAGGAATTCTTTCTCCATCCAGTGGGAAAGATAGTTTGGAACTGACTTTCAACAAGATGGACTGCCAAGAACAGAGAGAAATTCTCTTGGAGAATTTATGTTGGTGCCAATTGTATCTTTACAGTGTAGTTACAGGCAATTTATTTTTTCTTATTCTCTTCACATTTTCATCAGATTAGATCTGAATATTTAATATCATTCCATGACCCCAAAATGAGTGTATTTAAATGGACATCTGGCTTTTCTTCGACACTTAAGGATATCTTCCACACAATGATTTCCAGGTGGTTAGAGTAACTGTGCATTATGTGTTGCAAAACAAGACACTCAGCTCTTTTTTTGGGGTTCGTAAAGCTTGGGAGATCTTGAGTCATAGGGGATCTTGAAGAGAACATGAGGCAGGTACACTATTCTGCTACTCCCAGAGGCACTGATCCAGTGATGTGATGATGAATGCAGCCTTTACAGAAGCACAGTTCACTGGGGAGACAGATGCAGAAGCAAGACTGCTTGCTACTTGAAAGAGGTGTGTGTACTAACAGACCCCATCAGTTGCCTTCCATCAGGCTGCTTGAACCAAAAGGAAGAGTTCTGTGTGTTCACCTTGGTATTTCCCTGTGCTTTTTGGCTATTGAGCTGTACAAGAAACACTTACTTCCTGTATCTTGTAGTCAGGTAGCCGCAGCAGAGGCTCCCCAGGAGTCCTCCAATCCCATAAACAGACACAATGAAGGACCACAACAGCATGATTGTCTCAGGATGGAGGGGAGAGCCATGTCGCTCTATCCAGGTTTCATTAATAAACTTCCTGATGTGCTGAAAAAGAAAATGAGATTTGACTGGATAATGGGTATAAAATCCCATTATTAGTCTTATTTGGCTGTTGTACCTCAGGTGTAGCCCGTGCTTCTAATATTGAACTTATTTTGAGACTAACTTTCGTAGTAAAACAAGTTAGCTGAGATCACAGTGCAAACCCTCAAATTTGTATCAGTAAGGAAGCTTCCTGGGAAGCATGCTAAAAGCACATTTGCTGCCTTCCTTTGGAGGCTTGTATGCTACATGGTAAGAAGGTATTTAAAACAGAAAATGCTTTAAAGAGAAAAAGTTCTCTACACATTTGATGTTACTGTTAGCCAAAGAAAAGTCATTGATATCAATGCATCAGCTGAATGCTCAGTAAATCTGAGATTTGTGGGAGCATGAAGAGTTTTCAAACGTAGGGAGATGGCTACTTACCACAGAAGGATAGTTGATGACAGAAATGTGAAATCCATATGGGAAACTACCACCAATTCCCAGCACTAAGATCATTTGAACTAGTCCCTGGAACTGAACCTGCAAAGCAAAAATGAAATGCTCTGTCAGCTTCTCATTAGTTTTCTTGAGGCATGTAATACCACTGGTCTCCATCCTGTTTCCAAGTGCCTGCAAGGCTAGGTGTAGTTATCCTCAAACAGCTGAGACTGTACCTAGCAAACCAAACCCAGGACAATTGTGATTTTAGCCCCAGCAGGATCTGTGCAGGGTTCTTTGGGATTTAACTGTCTCTCCCTTTTTATTCAGCGCATCACAGACCAGGACAGTAACATCATCTCTGTAGTGAGGAGAGTGTGTTCTTTGTTCTTTTCATGTCACATACTAACTTCGTGAGCCCACAGCTTTTTGGGGATCAGTGCCTGGATGAAGAGGAGCTGGTAAAAAATGCCATCAGGCAGGAATAAAGTAATGCAAATGTGAATTGTGCTGGACTGGGAGATACTTAGGAAAACACTCCTTTAGTTGTTCTTAGGTGCATATTTCAAGAGCCTGTGACTTAATTAGTCCACAGCTGGATTCCAAAAGTTATCACATGACAAGAATCAAGAAGCTGTGGCCAGAAGACTCTGAATTTCCTTACAGGTGCTGTCCCCAATGCAATAGATTTCTTAATTGGCAAAAGCATCAAATAAATGAAGAACTCATCCTCTTACTCTTCGTTTTCTGTCTTTTTTAATAGACTTACAAATTAACGATTTTGATACTTAAAAAGGAAAGTAAAATAGCTTCTTGCTGGCAGTTGAGAAATAGAGCAAGAAATACTTGTCACTTCTTACCTGTTTAAGACTTGGTGAATGATATTAAATATCTTTGTATGAAATGAGGGAAGTCAATTATGTTAATGCATATATCAAGATTTATTAGTCTTTTGCAGTACAGTTAATCTATTCCTTACTTTGGGAAGTTATCATAGTGCTTAATAAGTAGTATTGTTTTCAGTAATTCACAAGACAACAGTAAAATAGTAGAGACTGCTGTAACTGCCAGCAATTTATTTTATTTTATTTTATTTTATTTTATTTTATTTTATTTTATTTTATTTTATTTTGTTTTATTTTATTTTATTCTATTTTATTTTGTTGTGTTTTATGTTGTTGCATGGAACAGGCCATGAAACATGATTTTCATGGCCGCAAGCCCCATTGTTCTTGTTGATGTTTAAACACAGAGAAAAGAAAGATGTTCTCTGTACCAAAAGACCTTACGATCTTTAAGTAATCTGGATTTTTAGTACGATGTAAGTTTAGTCTTTTATAAGTCAGAGCACTGAAAAAAAGTGAGCAGATACTCACCAGCTCAGAGAAAAAGGTGGCCATCTCCTATGAAAAAGCTGATTCCTGCTGCTTACTAGGACCTGCTAAAAGAACCAAATGTTCACATTATCCAGTAGCAGTGTCAGTGAACTGGTCCCGTGTTATTGAAGTTAAATTTTACTTCAGAGGTTTTTGAGTTAATGATACATATTTCAGCTGTTGTACAAAGTTTGGAATTGTTGGATTAAATATTTCAACCAGTGGTTGTGTCCAGCCCAGTAAACAGAATGGTTTCCCTTGTGGGGAACCTGTATATTTCATGAACTCTATCTTGTGCTAGGGGCCAGGGAACTGAAAAACCAATTCTAAACAGGATTCCAATGATCGTAGCTTGCTTAGTTTTCAGTATAAGCTGAGAAGCATAAAGGCAAAGTTATCTGTTGGGAATTTAGATGGGGCTTGAACAGTGAGCTAGAGGACTTTGACATATAATAAGAAAGAGCTATTCTCCCTTCATGTGACGGCAACTGGAGCACATGGTAACTTAATCATTACTTAAAGGAATTGAAATGCTCCATCATTTTGGAACGAGATGCAATATGAACAATTGCACAGTGGCACACCAGGCTTGAGCAGCTACATATTTGATAGTAGCTGATTTTACTTTGCTAGGAGAGAAAGATTCAACCTTATGCAGTTTTGTCTGGCATTTCTGTTAACCAGTGTCTGTGAATAAAAAAAGAAATGCATTGAAACTGTCCTGTAACCTACATAGCTGGATTGATGTCTCTCCCTTCAGACAGAAAATTCCCAAGCTTTAACTTCATTTATTGCAGAATTAGGAGGGGTTTGTATGTATTAAGTTGGTAAATGGCTTATTGATCATTTGCCATTTACACTTCAGTTAAAGAAAAGGATGAAGAAATCACAAAGAGCTTATTGGATGCCAGCAGTTGTATTTGATAGAAAATACACGACATGCAAAGAATTCTTTAGCTAATGTCTGAAGTGTAGCAGGTAGCACCACCTGGCCACTCGTCCCATCATTATGTGGTTCTTACAATGAAGCTGACTTTGTTAATGTGTGTTAAGAGTTCATAGCATTTTCTTTTTCCAGATTAGGTTCTTCAACAGATAAGGTGTTGTTAGAGCACAGACAAGACTGTAGACTGTCCCTTTGGTGCTAAGAATTAATTTCCTTTTCTGTAAAGTCATACAAAGTTAAAACAACAAAATGTGCATTTGGCAAAGGAAGGAAATGCCACGTTAGCTGCTAGTATCTGCATTAATTGGATGTTATTGGGGAAAGACAGAAGCAAGCAATAATATGTAGGTACCAGCGTGGGTCATTCCTTCAAAAAATGCTACCTCTTGCACATATTTCCTTATATTCTACTTAACCCACTTCTATTTAGTATACTTTATGCATATAGTTATTTTTATTCTTTGCTCTTGTACCTTAACTTAGGATTCCTATTTTGATAGGTTAAGAGTCTTCCTCTTATAATGCCCTTCATGTGTAATGTCTTTTGCATTTGCGTTGATTGGTTACTGTGCTGCTTCTGTGCTCTTATTACTTGCACTGTGCTGAAGCCACCTTTATTAGATATGCAATTTCATAGTTAGTGCTAACAAGTTGTTAACAGATATCTTACAGATACCCTTTAGTTATAATTGTGATCAGGATAAGAAATCTCACAACATCAGGTATTTTACCTTACAGTTTTACAGTCACATGTAACACACATGCAAAGCTGTGCTAAGCCTTCCCTAATACAGGGTAGCTAGATCAGATGTATGGTTTTTGTGCCTAGCTGACAGCAGATCCAGTTTGTAAGTGTTCATATTTGCCCCAGTTGGAGCCAGTATTTGAGACATATCTTACCTATCAGCTAATATCTGGAAGAAAATGTACATGTAGTGTTCCTGAAGCTCCTGAATGGCTGTACTCCCTGTCACCTCCCATGTACAGTTGAACTGTACCTTTTTGCTGTTTCATTCCTGATCAGGCTGTTACCAGAATACAGTTCTTGCTCCACTGAGCACAGGCAAAGGCTGACCTGTGCTCCGAATAGCTGTTCCGCTTTGTTGTCACATTAATGTTCCATAGGGCATCTGCTCACTTCCTGTGAAGATCTTATGGAAAAGGCTTTCCTCATAACATCTAATGAATAACCGAGATCAGAGAAGTGGCTCACTAGAGTCACTCCAGCAATGCTATACAATAGTACTCTGCTCACATTTACAAAGAATTCAGGTGCTGTTGTAATGGAATGAAGGATGTTTTCAGCATGACTGGCTAGGAAAAGAGAATTCTGTTCGGAGGTTGTTGAGATTTCCTTTCAATATTAGCAATTGTCTCCAAATGACTGTCATGTTTTTGTCATGTTATATGCATATGAAACACTACAAAATTATTGAGCGTTTCTGACTTTAAGGACACTTTATGTTTTGTAGGTTATCTTGTAGTGAGAAGTCTTAAGTGCCCCTCAATCCTAAAGACAAAGGAATAATGAAAAACCCCGATCATGGGAGGGTAAGCACACCAATAACTTTTTAGTAGTCAGATGTCCCTAAGGGAGATCCTGGTGTTAGGAAGGAAATATTTATAGAGGCCAGAAATTTTATCACAGGGCAATGTGCCATCTTTATTATATTTAACATTTCCAGTTAAAAATAAGCAACAGTTATGTTGAATAATTGAGTTCATATTTTAGATTACTTTATTGGAGTTGAAGTAAATATGCCAGTCAAAGCAATAGCAGAGATTTTAAATTGTTTAGTGTGTTCCACTGTGAGTCTTAGTTTTGTTCATGTTCTTCCTAATAGTATTGCTTTGCTACTAGGACGGTGTGAAGGAAATGCGTGCAATGTTAGATACTTTAGAAAGAAAAGAAGAGTCCCATGAGTTTGAATATTAAAAAAAAAATAAATCTGGTGAAATGAATCCCTGTGGTACTTTACAAGGTCACACTATCCTGTAAGGCTTACAAACGCTTTTGTCTTGAACTATGTATAGCAGGAAGAAGGATTAGGAGCTCACTATCAGATAGCGTTGCAGATTATTCACAGTTTGAAAGCCTGCAGTATGTGAACTCAAGCACAGATGTTGGTTATAGATTAGTATAGAAAATTATATTGCGTCCATTCCTACAACAGAGATCACTGGGAATGGTATATCGCACTAAACTGTGAAGTTAGAAAACTCGCATATGATATGTTGTAATATCTTCTCACTTTGTTTCCTTATCTTTGTGCACACTATGTGCTTCTAAAAATTGTCAAAACTGCTATGAGAGACTGTAAATTGAACCATAAATTGTTGGAAATGCTTAAATGAACACCTTAGAAGTTCATGTTAGAACAACATTTTCCACTTTTACTGTAAATCTTGTAAAGCCATATGAGTGCAACAAAATATTCAAGGCATAAAATATTCAAAGTCATCTCTACAGCTGCCAGTCAGCACCTACACGTGCAGTGAGAATAACTGAAGAGTCTGTCCTGATTGCACATCCCTGAAATAGGAGTATACGTAATCACTTCTTAGTCATGATAGAGAAATACACCCTTAACAGGAGCCCTGCATGGATCCAAGAGCTGGAGGACATGGCTGAGCTTTTGCTGACAGTCTGCTATACATACATTACAGCAACTGTACAGATGCTTCTAGGAAAAACTGTAAAGCAACAGGTATTCTGTTATATGCAGGAGGTTCAGTGTGAGGCAGTTCTGGGAGAACTTGGGCACAGCTAGCTGGAAGTCACATAAAGCAAAGTAGCAGATAATTGCTCCGGCATTCTCAGCTCACAAGTTGACTATGGGAACTCCTATCTTTGAAGAGGAGCTACAGATTCAAGATGACAGTGGTGATGGGCAAGATAGCACAGAGTATCTAAAATGATTCTAGGTGCTTGTGTTTTATGGTGACTGGATTCCACTCATAAGTCCTTTAGCTGTATTGACACTGAAGGACACTGTTCCTTGTGAAGAGTTGTAAAGGAACTTTTCCCTCATACTTTTTCATGAACAAGTCTCAGCTTATAATCAAATGCCTGATTTTTTTTTTTACGCAAAAAACCTCAATTTAAGTTGAAGAAGGGGTGGCTGTTGACATAGAATCATAGAATCATAGAATAATTAGGGCTGGAAAGTACCTTAAGATCACCTAGTTCCAACCCCCCTGCCATGGGCAGGGACACCTCCCACTAAACCATGCCACCCAAGGCTCTGTCCAACCTGGCCTTGAACACTGCATTCACAACTTCCTTGGGAAACCCATTCCAGTGTCACACCACCCTTACATGGAAAACTTCAGTCCAAAGAGCTGAAGTGTGTCAAGCTATGTACAAAACAATGACAAAATGGCATTATGCATGGAAACCTGGCACGGTTTGATTACTCAGTAGAGTGTAGACAAACAAGGAATTACTCTCCTATTTCACTGAGCCTTTTCTTGAATCTGTACCTTAGCCAGAGATGGCAAGCCAAGAATATCACTATTATGATTTCAAGGTTGTAAAAACACAGAAATCAGAGGGAGAGACTGGGAATCACAGGTATTCCCTTTCTCTGTGGTCAACAGAGTGTTTATCAATTCTACATGTTTTTTCAGTGTGTGAGTTGCTGTCTTGAGAAGAGATTTACACATCAGCATGTTAAGTCAAAACGCTTGTGACTCATGTGAGTCTATGCTGTTAGTATCAGCCATCACCCTTTTCTAAGCTGCCCAGGATGGAGTGCTTGAGAAAGGTGCTGGTTGGGCAAAATGGAAACCTTATAAGTGGCAGATGCAAAAGGTGACAGTCCACTTCGACCAACTTCTAGTCAGAAAACAATTGTCTGTTTTTTCCTTTCCTTTTAAGAAAGCCTGACTGCCTATAACAGCTGGTCAGAGCCTGGTGCAGAAGGTGTAGTCCTCTGTGACATGGTTTGGAGTTGCTGGAATACACTTCTTTCTGAAGTTTAACTTATTGAATTCTTCTGTGATTTCCACGATTGATTTCCCTTTTGTTTCTGGAAGGAACAGGTGGATAATTATCCCTGAAGTGAAAATTACTACCATAAAGATGAGGAAGCAGAAATGCTTGAGTTTTTCCTGCAGGGAAGAGCAAAGTAAGACAGAGAGCAATATAAGCATGTCTTTTCTTTTGCACTTTCTTTGCACAGTGTTTGTATTTGGGTCCCAAAGTACTTTGAGTTGGACAAGGAGCTCTTTACATTTTGACCTTTGGCAAATATTTCAGTCTGAATAAGTATCTTGGGCAAATCAGAGCCCTTCCATTGCAAAAGCGAACTTGGGAGAGCAGAAGCCAAGACCAGTCTTGACTGACATGGGACTGGCATTTCGTGCTGCTTTTTTTCTTGCTCCCGGGACCAACTCAAGCTTAGTGCCTGTTGGGAGTGTCCCAGGGAAGATGACTCACCACAATAAAGGGGAAGGTTGTTCCGATCACAAAGACACCCAACCAGTTGAGAATGGCACTGATCACAAAGGCCGATGGTCTGCATGAGAACTGTAAAATTTCAACCCTAACGGAAACTGTGGCACCACCTGAAAGACAAAGCACAATAAGAATGATGTATGTTGCTCTGTTTTAGAAAAGAAAATGTTTGTGTCATCTTATAAACTGCTACACATCAGGTTTGTAAAGTGGTCAAATGTTCAAATACATTTCTTGTGGAGATTCAAGTATGAAGTAGCTAACACTTGAGAAAGTCTGACATATTCTCATAGAATCATAGAATAGTTAGGGTTGGAAAGGACCTTAAGATCATCCAGTTCCAACCCCCCTGCCAGGGACAGGGACACCTCACACTAAACCATGCCACCCAACACTCTGTCCAACCTGGCCTTGAACACCTCCAGTGATGGAGCATTCACAACTTCCCTGGGTAACCCATTCCAGTGCCTCACCACCCTCACAGTAAAGAATTTCTTCCTCATGTCCAATCTAAACTTCCCCTGTTTAAGTCTGAACCTGTTACTCCTTGTCCTATCACTACAGATCCTAACAAAGAGTCCCTCCGTACCATCCCTATAGGCCCCCTTCAGATACTGGAAGGCTGCTCTGAGGTCTCCACGCAGCCTTCTCTTCTCCAGGCTGAACAGCCCCAACTTTCTCATCCTATCTTCATACGGGAGGTGCTCCAGTCCCCTGATCATCCTCGTGGCCCTCCTTTGGACTTGTTCCAACAGTTCCATGTCCTTTTTATGTTGAGGACACCAGAACTGCACACAATACTCCAAATGAGGTCTCACGAGAGCAGAGTAGAGGGGCACGATCACCTCCCTCGACCTGCTGGTCAAACTGTGTAAGGATGGAATTACTATTATTTCTAACAAGAATTCCCAGGATGATACTGCTAGATCACCAATGAGTGATCTTCCCAGGTTCACTTCCTGGGTATTTCAGTCATGTTTTGGAGTCACAGGACATTGACAGCTTTCAGTTAAGAAAAGAATTCAACCCTGCCATACAGGAAGGCAAATATTTTGAAAATGAATAGGCTTTTAATAATATTTTAAAGAGGAGCAGGTACTGCGCTGCTGAATATGTGGGGCAAGTTGTAATATTATAGGACACTGGATTTTAAAGAACTCTTGCTTTTCTTTTTCTCTTTCTTTTTTCTGAGTATTAAAAAACCCCAAACAAGCACATCTGCTTTTGCTCGATTTTCGCTGTATTTTTCCAGTGAGTGCTTTCTGCTGTGTTCTTTTCCTCTTGTTAGCAAAACCCAAATCTGATGGCATTGAAATTTATTGCCAATAATTGGACCCATAATGTTTAAATGACTACAAGATGAGGTTTTAATTTATTTATGCTAAACATTATGCAATATTATACAAGATTTTCCTAGCCATATTAATAACTCCCATGACTCTATTCCTTTATTTCTTCTGAATGAGCACTTACCTGGCCCAACTCCAAAGACAATTGCGAACATGATAATCAGACAAAGGCTGCAGTATGGCATCCAGAAATACCAGTCCTGGGGAAAAAATCCGAAACATAACAAACTTCTGAGTGAAATCTGTTAATAGGTGAGAAATGCTGCTTGTTTTCCATCACTAACCACAAGAGAAAACATACAATGTGTGGGAATTGGCAGAGAAATGTGAGTGCTTTGTCGTGTGGATGGAGCAGTGAGGTTTTTGTTAGGTGAGCAGAGAAGCAGGTTTGCTAGTGCAGAGCAGCTGTTAAGCTTGGAAGCTTTCAGTTAAGTTTGAATAGTACTTTTCCACCCTGTCTTCCTTCCTTCTTGACCCCACAGTGCTTTTCCCAAGCCTTAGAGATATGGGAAGGCCAAATCGTATCTTTCTTCACTTTTGTTAATGATAGGTCCAGTAACTGGTACTGAAAAAGAACTTTTCTGGATCTTAGGCTTGAATATATGAGACCTTAGTGCTTCAGGAGGAAAGATTTCACCCTCTGATGTTTGAGATCCTTCATGAACGAAACAAAAATGGAAGTCTGCTGCCACCTTGCTTCAAGGCTAGTTTTACAGTACTAGCTGTAGCATTGCTCTTGGATGAATACTTGGTAACCTGGGAGATTTGCTTATGAAGAAGCTACAGCAATGACAGAGTGTTACAGAGGTGAACCAGTTTCCAGTCTGTGAAGGATATGTGCATTCCCAGTATATTCTGCAGCAAAGTTAAATTTCAAATTAACTGATACAAAGAGCTTGGGGTTTTGTTGTTACTCGTTAGAAACTGCCTTACTAGAAAGGGCCATTTTCCTAGGACTGTCTTTTGCTCTATGCTGGCCAATGTTTGGTGCTTGCAGTCCGATGAATTCAGTAATCAGTGCTAGTTTCCCAGTGTTTCATGTGCTCCTAGCTGCACTTGTGAGATCACACTGGAAGGCAGGAAAACAAGAGAGTACTTGCTGAGAGATGGTTTGGTGCTATAGACAAGCTTGATTTCTAGGATATTCCCCTCCCAGAGGGTAAGCTGTTAACACAGAAGTTATTTTGGCACTTCTAAGACTCACTTTCCTTTCTCAGTAGCATAGTCCTGCCTGAGACCAGAAGTTAGAAACAGAATAATCTGCCATGCGAAGTTTCCTTACCTGTAGTGAGAGAGTCACGGTGATAGCAGCTAGCAATGAGCCCATGATAAAATAACCTCCTCTTAGAAGCGCTTTCCTGCCCAGTCGCTCAATGATGGAGCTCTGAAGGACAGGATCACACTGGTATCAGTACCAGAAGAGCAACTTGTGACCCATTCCCGAAGTAATGTGACTTACACAGACTGCAGTAGCTACAAGTTCAGAGAGTCCAACAGAGAGGGTCATATAGGAGATCATTCTTTCATCAAAGCCAGCTGCCTGGAGGACTTCAAAAGTATAAAAATAAATCTGGAAGAAAACCGCATAAAATAGTTAGAGAAGAAATTAATTGATTTCTTACCCATACCTGTGTGACACTGCCCTGGACAGGAGCTGCTAACCAAGCAGCATGCAGCTCCACTTTGGAATCTAGATCTCTGCACTCTGAATCTAGAGTTCTGCACTCTTTTTTATAGTATTCACTTTCTTGGCAGATAAAACCATTAAAAATGAAATTAATTAATTCATTTCATAAAGATGGGCTAGAAGGACCTGCAGCTACTGCAATGTACTTAGGTTTGCAGAGTCCTCCTTCAGGAGCTTTCAGAAGCAGCCAGATATATTGTCTTTTCTAGAGCCCATTCAAAACCATAACTGTAGGGTATTCTCAAGAAGAAGAGTGTAGGTTATTGAGTCATGAGGAGCCTAATGTTTCCTTTAGGTCAATAGGTGTTTTAAGGGGGAAATACACTCAACTGCATTGATGCCACATAGCTGAACTGTGGCGGTCAGAACAACTATCATGTACAGCTGCCAACGGAAAGCTGGTTCTTTCATTAGCTCCAGGACACTCAAGATCTTGGTGTTTTTCATTGTTGCCTTCTCTTTCATGAAGTCATCAATGTCTGCTTGGTGATGGCCTTCACCCCAAAGCTGCCTTATGGCTGTGGAGAAGGAGAGCGAGATCTGCCATGTTAATTCATCTCTGTTGTTTGTTGCCTAAGGAATTTGGTGAGTAGGTGATTCAAGTGTCTGGCAGCACAGAATGCATGGACTGTGGCTGTGGTGCGAAACAGAGATGTCCTATAGGGTATTCCAGAGCCCTGATCCCCTCCTGCACAGAGGGACCTGCTGTGACAGAGGGGCCTAGTGAAGTGCACAGTGACTCCCTCCCTGCCCAGAGATCCAGTTTTCGCCCTTCCTCTTTCTCTCAGGGTATGAACAGGGTACAGAGCAAACAACCAGAGCTAAGGGGTGCTCTGTGGAGCCCTTCAGTGCAAACAGCCGTGTATCATCTATCATTTATCATTTATCACTTATCATAATTTGTCATCAGATTGACAGCACAGGTGATATCAGCCGAATGCCAAAGGTTTTGTAATACGGAACTGTAGAAGGAAGTAGTTTCATGTTCTATGTGGGGACTATAACAAAAATACACTTAGTAGGTGTCCACAGAATTGTCTTGGAAATGAGCAGGGAGAAACTTTGTCCTGTTTATTTTTTTCCGTACGGGAAGAGCAAGCATCACAAAACAATTGAAAGTCAAGTGATGAACTGGAGCCCTTGGTTACCTTTTTTGCAGCCTTCCTGGTCTCCTTTATGCATGAGGAGATATGCTGGGGACTCAGGGAAGGAGGGCAGAGTGATCAACTGGACCAGTGCTGGAAATCCACAGGAAGCCATCAGCATGGGCCACAGGTACTGGCTGCCTAGTAGCTCCCTGGTGGGAATGCAAGTTCATTGCACTGGTTTTGAGGAAAGGAATGAATGGAAAAGCAGAGGAAGAAGCAAAAGGTAGAGGGGATCCAGAAATTAAGTGGGTGCAAAACCAATTGTATTCTACCTTTGTCCTGAAATCTGCCCTATGGCTTTTCCCAGAGACCAAAAGAAAGAGGAAGTAGAGTTTGCAAATCCACGTAGCTTCTTAGGGGAAATTTCTCCAACATATTGATGATGTAGAGGAACACAGAGACCTTGGGGTGAGGAGAGAATTGTGGGAGAGAAGAAAGAAGACATTCACAACCCCTGGAAACAAAATTGCATTAAATAATGAAGTAATACAAAATATAGCTGCCTCATGCACTGAAGTGTTTCTCATACCTCAACCCACATATGAGATTTTCAGTACTAGATTTTCTGTCCCTTTCTGCAAAAGTATTTGGCCCTCTTTGCATAGAGTAGATTTCTGATCTGAAGAAATAGACAGTTTTCCTTTTAGGGTAAACTATCAGCATAGTGTCTCTTGTAGCACTCAGCATATTTTAAAGAGGGCAGAGTATGCAAGTGCTAAATAACTAAACACTTTGTAGTAATATTTAATATGCTTGTTGTTAACCCACATCATCTCAACCTTTTCTGACATAATGCTGTAGAATAGCTGTAACGTAGATCCACAGCAGATTAAAATATACAGTGCTATACTCAACATTGATTTATACATGATTTAGGGGAGACTCGAGTATTCCTTTCCCACTGTCCAGCAATAATTTTGATGGTTTTAGGCAGAGCTGGTGTTTCCTGCTATATGTGAAGTACTTAATAACTCAGACATGCTGAAAGCTAGTCTGGGAACAAAAGCTTTTTCCTAATACGGTGGTCACAGCCCCTTTTATCTGTTTTGAAGGCAACATGTTCTCCTGGCTTTATCTCATGGCAAAGCAATGCAGATGTCCAATCTCTTTAACAAAAATGAAGTTTTTGCATGAGGCACCATACAGATTCTAGACCATAGCAGGGCTCCTGTGCATGAGTAGCTCTCAAAATGCAACTGTGGTTCTTCAATACAACTGTATGTCAGAGAAGCAATGTACAAAGTATGGTTATTTGAAAAATAGACATTAATTTCTACTGAAATAGGTTAAAATAGGCACCCTTGTGAATATCCAAACTGAATGGAAAAGTATATTTTTGTGTAGGAGACAAATACAAGGCATACTGATACCAGCACAGGGTATGTGTTTTGCTGTATATGGAGTTAATTCCTGGCAGGAGTTATTTTGCTTGATTATGCCCAGCTTTTTGTACTAACCCCAAGGAATTACTTCTTTGAAGCAGGTTGAATACCCTTGTAGAACATTTGTGATATATGTTAGGCTCAAAATTGAATGGCTGTAGCCTTGAACAGACTGATTCTCTGGAGCCTTATGGGAATACCAGATTTAAACCATACACCATATAATTCAGGACGGCTAACTAAAATTCAGATAATATTATACATATTTCTCCATCAGTAAAAAACCCCTTTGTTTCATATTGTATCAAAACATTCCTGATAGCTCTGAGTATTTATACACTGGAAAAAGCTGAATTTCATTTAGTATTAGTGAAATTAACAGTAATTATGCTATTCATTGCTGGGTGTTATAGAAGATCTTCTGCCAAGGGGTCACTGGCTTTAAAATTTTATTTTCTTAGTGCAGGGTTGTTATTTACTCTGAATAAGGATGTAAAATGTGGTGAGATCCTGCTGACCTGTGGGAGAAATCACCTACCTGCACTTACTCCACACAGGAAGCGTCCAATGAGAATCATCTCAAAGGACTGGGCTATTTTACTGCAGCCCATGATAGATGCTGCTATTATCATGAGCACATTGGTGCACAGGAGACATTTCTTTCTGTAAGTGCAAGAAAGAAAAAAGAGTTTTCGTAAATCAGAAGGGAAATGGCACTTAAGCTCCTGACATGTAGGATGTCTTGGGTGAAATTGGCTTGCTAGTTTTGTGGCATGTGTGGTCCAGGACAAAAAAAGCCCATCCAAACTATTGGCACTAGGTATTGTGGACTCACCATGTGCCTTGGTACATGGCTAGACCTGGGAGTTTGTGAATGATTCTAGGTTTTGTAACTGAGAAAAGTCTTAAAGCTTTTCCGCACGTGACAATCCATCATGGAACACATTTATATAGCAATTAAGAGCATCTCAATGCTGCTGTTATCTTCTGTCTTCAACCAGGGGGCTGCCTTTCCTCTGTGCAGAGACTAACCCAACCTGAGTAACTGTGTCTGGTGTGACAGGCTGGCAGCAGTTGATTAGCCCGTGCCACAGGACAAGGGCAAGAAGCATCAAAGTTTGTTGACACCACTGCTAAAGCTGCTGCATGTCTACGGGCATCTCTAAGCCCAACAGTCTGTCTCATGTTAAAACCTCAACTGTCATTTCCTTAAGCAAGATTCAATTGACAAATTGTCTTTAAACATACTTACTTGCCATACTTGACCGTCAGGTATCTAGTTCCTGAAGAACCCAAGAGACCTCCTATACCATAGATGGACACGGAGATAGACCACAGGAACAAAAGGTTATCCTGATGGATGGGGTAGCCATATCGCTCCAGCCAAGTTTCATTAATGAAAGCCTTAACATGCTGAGGCACAAAAAAAGAATTTTCATTAACAATACCTGTGACTCCAGTGCATGGATTATATTTAGAACACAATTTGGTTGCTTCAGCTAAAGTAACTTTTCATATAAACTCTAAATGCATAGCTAATAGACATGGTGTAATGGAGTATGCTGTGTTAATTTTGCCAGAAAAAGAAATTAATTCTTTGGGTGTTTTTGTCCTTGAAATCTGACAAGCTGAGGCACAGACTTGTACTGAAGAACAGTGTGAACAGCCCTGTAAATTCTGCAGATGGATGATGGGCTTGCTCTCACACACGTGCCAATAATACCAGCTTACACAGTGACTGTTCAGTGTAGTTTCTAAATGCTTTCTCAGTCTGAACTTAGTGTTCTGAAGCCTGAAAATAGCACTTTTCCCATAAGGTGATCTCAACGGCATAATAATGTCTTCCCTCTAGACCCCAGTATCTCAAAAGGAAGTTCTACCTGTGTTCAGTGGAGAGAAGCAGACACTTTCCTAGAACATGGTTCGCTTGACCTGTTCTGTTTGTCTATGAAGATGGGTAACTATAACATTATCAAATGGAACCACTGAAGTAGGTTTATACCTACATGTAAAGTACAGATATGCTGTAGGTTTATAGGGAAGACAGATGCCACCTCAGTCAGTATGTGTCTTCTGAGGAATAGTTGTATTAACAGCAACTTGCAGATGTCTGTCTATTTTCCTGTCTTCGGCAGTTTGATATGTTCTGCTTTACACAATAGCATTGCAATGGGAATGAAGCATGAGAGGAGAATACTATGATTTAACCCTTGCTGACTGCCAGAGAGGAGCATCCTCAAACAGAAATGTAGACTCAGAGCTGCTGTTAAGCAGTGTGCCATGTGCTTTTTTGCCTACCTGAGACACGTAGGTGATTGTAGAAACTTGAAAGCCAATTTGGAATGTCCCCCCGATTCCGAGGATGGTGAGCATCTGAAAGAGCCCCTGGTACTGTACCTGCAGAGGTAGAACAAAATTCTAAGCTTGTAGCTACATCAGGCTGTTCTTGTAATGTATCTCACTCTCCAGCATCATCTCATTTGCGTAAGGGGCTTGCAGATAGGAAAGTTTCCTCTGCTTGTCCTGATGTGAGGCATACATCCCTCTGTGATTTACCAACATCCAATTCAAGGAAATGCAGCCTTTAGCTATGGAAACCATTACATTTCCCTCCCCTCCTCTATCATTAGTCAACAGAGTATCGAGGTCATTCCACACTTCAGGGCTAATACACGTGAGAGTGCTTTTGGGGAGGGAAGTCTTATTTCCTCTCTGCTATCTGGATAGTGGCCAGGCTACTTGTGCCCACAGCAGTGACCGAGCCATCTGTACCCAGACCTTTTCTGCCTTACCTGAGACAGTAGCTGCTGTGTCAGATACTTTTCAGGCCCTTGAATACTGGGCAGTGTTTCCTCTATTCAAGTTTTGTGTCAAACCTGTCATCAGTTCTGAACTCTTGCCCCACCTGCCTGTCTCAAGCCGCATGGTCATAGTAATCTTTTGGAAGCTTTGAGAACAGGCATCCCACTTTAGTTTTCTTTTTCTGGTTGATTACAGATCTGAGAATACACATCCAGTACTGCTCTTGGGTTTACCCTACAGCAGCTTTGCAGCAGCACACTGTGAATATGCTGTGAATGAATGAAAAATAGTCTGACTTTCAGAGGAGCTGTATTCCTCTTCCCTGCACGAGAGGTTAAGTGTGCCCAGCAGGAGCTGAGAGCTCTTTCTCAAAGAGGCTTTATCCTACTTGGAAGTGCCTCACTGATGTACGAGGCAGCAACTGGTTCAAGACTCAGCCACAGCCAGGATATAAATGTTGCAGACTCCCACAGACATCCCTGTTAAGATGCCCCAGCTGCTGATATTCTGTTCAGTTTCCTGCCTTTCAAAACCTCTGCCTGCCATCTCCTGGGCTAAATAATTCATGCTGTATCTTACAAAATTCTTTTTTCAGCAGGTAAGCAAAGCAAATAATGTTTGAAGGCAAGCAAAGATTTTCCAGTGAATGTAAACATTTAAGAAACATTAACATATTGATGAAAATGTGACAAAGATGGATGGCAGAGCATATGGAATACATTAATACCTCAAAACAGTGGGCAGAACCACTTCCCAGATGATTTTAGTGAATAGGAGCCTTGTTGATTTTACTGAAATACTGATTTTGTTTTCCTTGAAACGCCAGTAGTGTACAAGAATGTCCCACATTTTTGTATATCTGTAAATACCCCATCAAGCACTTACCAGGTCTGATAGGAAGCCCGTCATCTCTGTCCAGGGGCTGGTTGTCCAGTGTGTGATGTGTCTTTGTCATCGCAAGCTCCTGCATCTGCCTCCTGCCTGCTGGTGTGGCAGTGGACATTTGGCTTCAGGGACCAGAGTTAAATTTTTACTGTTTCCTCTTCAGTCAGTTACTTTTACTTCAACTGGCCAAAGTTAACACTGATGGATTAAACATTTTGGGAAATAACTGCATCTAGTCCAACTAGGGGGAAAGTTTCCAAAGGCAGGAAGTTTGCAGCTGGGGGGTAGTGAGGTTTTTGGAAAGGGAAAGGGGAACAATCCAGGCAAAAAAAAATTGAAACGGTTTTCCAGGAACAGTAAAATACTATGATGCAGACCAGTGAGTATATCTGCCATAACCTGCACAAAGCAAAAAGCAGCTGGCACAAGGTTTAGGTACTGCTATTTATTATTAAGTAAAATATGTGATGTTCTGTTTCAGATTAATTAGTGTAGTAAATATAATTTATTAGATGAAAATGAGGCAAATTTCAAAGCCTAATTCTGCTGTTATGGCTTTCTGTACCAGATAGACTGTACTGAGGAAGGGTGTTTCTTCTCTGGTGTTTATGGGGATGTTTGTCCGGCAGGTGTGGTGAAAATGCAGTTAAGAGATACTGTGCCCTGGTGGGGGCTTTTGGAATAGAGCATCTGGTCCTGAAGGATGTGCTTGGAGCAGCCAGTAACTAAGACCCACTTACTCATGACTGTAATCAAAGAAGATAAAAATTCCTTAATGAGTTAGGATGAGACAACTGGGATCTTAATCCCTCAGGTTTCAGCTTTCACACAGAATAACTCCAAAATCAGTGTTGCAGCCACTGAAAAAGTCAGCTTTGGTTCCCAGTGGTTCCTCTCTTGTGAGGTGAAGCTCAAACTGTAGTTCTACATGGCTTCTGCTCGAGACAGCACTTGAAAGAAAGAGATTTGCCCAGAGCTTTCATATGTGATTGATGCTCTGAGCTGTTCTTGCTTTCAGAGGCTTCTGCTTGCTCTCAACTTGTGCCAGAGGACTTTCATTTGCCCCCAATGCTTGGGGCAGAGCAGGTGGGGCAATGGGGTTGTACTGAAGCCATTAATAAATGCTCAGGCTCATCCTCAGGACTTGTATCTTCAGTTCTTATAACACAGAATGCAATTATTTACAGAGGGTTTACTGCAAATACTATGAGTCTAAAGAAATGAGGAAAAAAATCGTGTTAATAATAAAACCTTGGTGGCTTGTGTAATTCCAACTATTGCCTATATAACTGCATAGCAACTACTGTTTATCCTGGCTTGCACTAGCATTTAGAATGATTTGGCATTTTTTAAGCATTTTCTCTGTAACACCAGTGATTGTAACAGTTGGATTGTACAAAAATTATTCAGTAGCATAATTATTGACCATTTATTGTTTCAAAATGTTAATGATCTCTTTCCACTATGTATTTTTCTCAGATTATGGGGGTTATGTCAGAAAACACAATGGAACAAAAAACTTGCATTGGAAACAATGAACTGCATGTGTCATACCACCTCTAATTGCAGCACTGGTTAGCAAGCAACTGGGGGTACATTTCTACCAGTGACTTGTCTTGTTTGCCGATTGTTGAGAAAATATTTTTATTCAAGAATGGGTTTGAAATAGAAAATGTTTTTTTAAAAGCTTTTCACGTGCTTTTAACAGCAAGAAACTGCTATAATTTTACTTTCCATCCTGGATATCATCTCATGCAAGTGATCTCTGGCCCAGAAAAAGAAGAGATACACATTTCATCGTCATTTAGTGTTGAACCTACAGAAGTGAAAATTAAGGTGTTCATGCTGGTGAATTTCCTGAGAGAGATGAGGGAATTCACACGAAGCTTTTTCCTTTCTCTTTCACTATTCCTAGAGCTATTTCAGCCCCACTGTGTCCAGGCAGGCCTAAGAAAAGAGACAAAAATACAGGATGAGATGCCTTCTAGCCAGTTTTATTAGCTCATCTGACAACAGCTACCAAAGCCATAATATTTACAGAGCATAACCTCCTTTAGGCAGGTACAAGCATAATTCTGAAGCACTAATGGTAATGCCACTGCTTGTATTCTGTTCTTTCAGATGACAAATGCAGCCTCCTAATAGTGAGTTTAGCCTCTACTGAAATAAGTGAATATAATAATATAAATAAGTGAATACTGAAATAAGAGGCCGAATGGCACCTGAATTTCCAACTTCTTTTTGAAGATGTCAGTCAGAGCAATGACACTGAAGTGGTAATACAAAGATGAGAAAGCTAAAAGAAAAAAGCTTAGTTTAGTTGTTTTATCTCTCCTTTTGAGTAAAAGATAGGGAGGGTGAGTAGTCGAAAAAATCTGAAATGTTACTTGGAGAAGTATGAGAGAGGCCTTGGCATGGGGTTAAAACAATGTGCAAACCTTAATAGTGTCAGGTTAATCACATACTCTCTGGTTTATCAGTACCTGTAAGAGGTGCAGCTATAGTAAGCATTTGGGAGAACAGGCCTCTTGATGTTTGGCACATTGGATTTTTGCAGCCTGGGAAGATGAATGCTTGAGATGGAAAGGTTTGTTAAAGCCATGAAGGAGTGAAGGTGCCCAGCAAGACTGCCTGTGAAGGACTGCCTTCTTGCAGGAGACACTGGAGCTGTATCAGAAGCAGCACAGCTGGACTTCTTAAGAGAGGGACAAAGGGATCCAAGGCTTGTGCTTTTAAACCTGACGTGTGCTGGGTGACAGGGATGAACAATCCTTCTGCAATGTTCCAGCTGTGCTTCTGCTGAGACCAGTTCCTTCAAAAGCGCCAACAAAGACAAAGGGACACTGACCAATGTTACAAGAGAAAATTCTCTCTTCTGTATGTGTGGGAAGGTTGGAACTTCTGATAAGAAGATATGAAAAAGAGAAAGGAAAGTAAAATCAGAGGGAGGGAACTAAAAGTGAAAGTGGAAGTTACCACAACAGAACACACTATTGATCTGGTACAGTACCAATAGTGAACACTGATCCTGTTTTTCCATATGTCTGTTTACCTAGCTAAAGCTCCATGGCTTTAATGTCTGTTCAGCACAGTTGAGAAGTACTACCACTTGCAAGAGCACCATCTTGTGAAATTTGTGCCAACTGGGAAAGAACAACATGGAAGAAGAGAAATGTTCTATTTGTGTTCTCTTTGGTCTCATGCTGGTCTTATTTTCAAACAGGCAACTCAGGCATTAGAAATTCCCTTTTACAACATTGTCAGGGAAGCTGCAAGCTGTATGGCAGCACTGCTACAGAGGGGATGGGGGAAGAGGGCATGGTGGCAACAAAAAGCATAAGATTTCATCCTGTATACAGGCAGCACCTTGGTAGTCATTTTGACATCAAATATATAGGGGGGGCACAGGAGCTGTTGTAGGCAGGTCAACAGCAAGATAGACAAGCCAGTCTGTCGCAGCGTTGTGTTATTGCAGAATAGATGTCCATAATTCAGAACTTCTTTAATAACGTGATGCATTTATACAGCACTTTGTCAGCTCAGTGAAGCTCTCTTTTATCTGTTAGGTAGGTAGATAGATAGTGAGCGCCAGTTTTCCAAATAAAGAGTGGTAGATGGACAGGCAAAAAAATCCAAAGACAAATCAGCAGCCAGTTGATGGCCAGGAGAAAATTTCATGACTTTCCTGCACCTTCTGCTTAAGTAACCATCTGACTCTGAGGTTAATATTTACTTTGTGTGATTTCTATTGATTTATGGTTTTTACAGCAATTGGTCAGTGCTTAGAATGGATGGATTAAATATTTCAATGACTCAATGGGAGAGGTCTCTGAATGGAAACATTGGGTAGTGTGAGTGCTCCGTATTTTGATACAGGGAGTGAAACTAGATCGAATATAAAAAGAACCCAGGTTCCAGTTGCTGGACACACGCTGGCATTTTAATATCAGAGTTTCTTCTGTGGCTATTTCTTTAGAAGAAGCAAGCACATTATTTGACATTTTTAAATAGAAAAATCCCTAAAACCTTATCCTGTTTCGGAGCTCCAGCACAAAGTTAATCAATATGAATGGTTAAACTGCAGAAAGATAGAATTTACAGTCCTAGTAAACTGAAGGCATGGTATAGCATTTGTAACTGTGATGGGAAATGGGAAAACAACCAAGAGATATTGTGCCCTGGCAGGCACACATATACAAAGGTAGAAGAGTTCTGGGAGGGGAGTGACTAAATGGTGCAGTGGTCAGCAGGGTTGACAGCTCTTGAAAAGCAGCAGTACATGGGGGCTGTGGAGTATAGCAGTGGTAAAAGTGTAGTATTGTAAGCTGATGTGGCACTGGTGGAGTGCAATGTGTCCTAGGCCATTACACAGCCAGAACACATTGCCTGTCACAGCTTCTGCTTTATTTATTTATTTAACAGTTAATTATTTATAAAATGGACTGAACTTCCGAAGTGTCTGCTCTCTGTACCCTCTTGGTACTCTCTGAAAGTGTCTCACTTCCTGTTTCACTCCAGGGCTGTAGCTCTCAGCATTGCCTCTATGTTTGTTAAACTTGTGCCATTCATCAGGTACCCAGAATAAGGCTGAGAGCACTGCTTACACTACAAAAACTTCCTCCGGATTTTGCTGCAACTGATACGCATGGAACGTGCAGTCAGTTTTCTCCAGAGGATGCAGGTGAGAGTTCTTTGGTACCAACCCAGGGATCAGGACTGATCTCTGACAGCCATTATAGAGACAATCAGGACATACAGTTACTTGATGTCAGCTCAAGAAAATAGAACAAAATTGAGTTCTCTTTGTTGTTATACCTGGTATTTGTTCATGTGCAGTGTTCATGATCAAGGTCCTTTACAGTGTGATATCATAAGGAGATCACATGAAAATAATTTTCAAGAACTATGTTTATGTTTCATCTTCTCTTCATACCCCTCCTAATCCTGGGCAGAGCTTTCTTACAAAGTAAGACAGAGAGAAATCCTCTTCTTTAAAATGACAGCATAGGAGAAAGACTTGAAATAAAATTGATGTGTTACACTTGAGAATGTTTTCCATGTGCCAGTTCTGAGAAGTGTCTGTAGTTATTAATGTCTTCCTGCCTATTCCTAGCTGTTCTAGGAAGGAGCCATTGTCTCTCACCATGAAAAGCAAAGATAAAGATAAATGTAAAATAGGACTACTTGGATTAATGACAAGATATCTGTGGATTACATTTTGCATTACATTTTATTGAGAAAAGTCCATGTTAAGGTTTAGGTTTCAGTTTGATTTTGAGATGGGGCTTTTTGTCAGTGGTGGCCTATCAGAGCTTGGTGCAGAATGTCTTCTCTTCAGTAGCATTCTTCTCCACAATCTGATGGCGTTTCTTCTTAACCTGGCACGTTTTGAATTCCTCTGTGATTTCAGAAGTTGATTTCCCTTTTGTTTCTGGGAGGAACAGGTAGATGAGAGCCGCTGAAATGACCAGGACAGCAATAAAGATGAGGAAGCAAAAAGGACCAAGGAACATCTAGAGATAAAAATGGAACAAGATGAGTGATTTCCTTGACAACACTTTGCCTCTAAAGATTCTTAAACACTGTTGATTTGCCCCTGTGAAATGAGGAATAAGTTGGTTTTACAAAAGGAGTATTTATTTATCTTTTTAATCTAGTCTTGAGGCAGCAGATGATGTCTGAAGTTGAGGGAAGTATTTCACATAGATGGCCTCCTTATACCAGTAGGAATAAGAGATTCACAGCTTTGATCATCTACAAGGCATTTCATCCTACTCACTGTCCAGAGCAGCCTAGAAAACCAGTTTAAGTTGATAAAGTCAAAAAGAATATTTGAATCAAATTACATACGACAGCAAAGGGGAAAATCATTCCTGTGAAAGTGAGGCCTAGCCAGATGATGATTCCACCGATTACAAAAGCAGAGGACCTTGTCGAAAGGGTGAAGATTTCATTCATGACAGATGTGATGGCTCCAGCTGAGGAAAAAACATAAAAAAGCAATAGAGGCACTGTTGCATTTAACCATTTTCCTCAAAGTGAATGAGCTGGTGTCACTGGTCAAACACAGCCGCAGTAAGTCAGACTACTGTGAGATCATCTACATTTGGGCAGCACAGCCATCTCTATCTGAATTCACCTACAGACTTCTCTGGTGGTCCATGGAGAGAGACAGGTACCCCTGAAGTGCAGTTTCTATCCACCTAATATATATAAAATATAGAGATGAATGGCCCTCATGGCCTATTCTCTTCATTGCCTGTAGGAGACACCTGGGTTCTGCTATCATGGGAATTCTGTTAGGTTTTCAAGACATTCATGGTCCTCATAGATAATAATACAATAATAATAAAGTCTTAATAATAATAAAGGCTATTTTTTAATAATAAAGGTAATTTTTTTAATAATAAAGGCTGCCATTTGAATTTGGAGACTGAAATAACTTAAAGTTGTGTTTAATCAGGGACCTTTCAGAGTAGATTGTCCTGGGTTCAGCAGTAGCAGTCATTTTTCTCCCTCTTGGTAGCTGGTGCAGCGCTGTGTTTTTGACTTTCGGCTTGGGAACAGCGCTGATAACACCGATGTTTTCAGTTACTGCTTAGAATGTTTGGTTTGACCAAGGACTTTCTGAGCCTCATGCTCTGCCAGGGAGGAGGGGAAGCCAGGAGGAAGCAGAGACAGGATCCCTGACCCAAACTGACCAAAGAGGTATTCCATGCCACAGCACGTATAAGCTAGGGGCAGTGACCCAGAAGGGGGGGTTCACTGCTGGGCCGGGCTTGGTATCGGGTGGTGCGCAGTTGTATTCTCTTTCCTTGTATTTCCCTTGTTATTATTATTGTTGGTGGTAGCAGCAGTGGTTTGTGTTATACCTTAGTTACTGCACTGTTCTTATCTCAACCTGTGGGAGTTGCATTCTTTCGATTCTCCTTCCCATCCCTCCTGGAGCAGGGGGAAGAAAGAGGGGGAAGTGAGTGAGCAAACTGCGTGGCTGAATGGGCTTAAACCACAACAGTAGATACTGGTCTTACGTGAGTGAGGTCCTAGTAGAGAGCTGTAAGTTTGGATCTGGCATTCAGTGATATGTGTGATTCAGAGTGGCATCAGCAGGGGATGAGAAAGGACTGAGCAATGCTAACAGAGAGACTGTGTGTGCTCTCAGGTGTCATTCTTTAGTAAAGTAGAATTTTACAGGCAAGTTGAGAAAATTCTGATACTTTAGAAGGGGCTATCTCTGCCACAACCAAAGACAGAGGATGGAGCAGTTGAGCCTATGTGCACTGAACAGCATTGACACCCTCTAACATAAGTCTTAGTTGATTGATCAATAGGGTTTTTTTTTTTTGCTTGAGCCTGTAGTTCAGTGAAAGGAAGTGGGGTTCTGATCCCTCAGGGGCTGAATAATTTAAAATAATTTGTTAAGGAAATTGTTTCTTGGGTCACAAATTCATCAAAAATTGGGACTCACACCATTTCAGTGCAAACTAAGCTGTTGATTTCCAAAGGTACGTTCACGCAGTCTAGTTCTTCTTCTATACATTCATGGCTTGTGCTTATCCATGCGGTCCAAGGTTGTTGCTTTTATTGTTGTACTCACCTGGTCCTAATCCATAGGCAATGATGAACAAAAAGATAAGAATAACACTGCAGTACCGCATCCAGAGGAACTGATCCTGGACAAAGGCAAAAGGATGGTAGTGAATGAAAATTAATATTATAGCTGTAGCATGGCTGATCCAAACATACAGGAGAAGCAATTATGTATGTAAAAGCCCAGGACACTGAGCTCTGTAGTAGGTGCTCACTAGAACTACTTATCTTTCTGTACTGAATGCTGTGGAATGCCCGAAGTAGCCTGCAATGTCATACCTACAGAGGTGAGCTGAACTGCACCCTGGTCTGAAAAACAAGTAACAAATTCCAAGCTAATTATAATGTGGGGAGAATTGTTAGTGACTTAACTTGATTATCTTACTGAATTAGACAACCTCAGAGAAACATTTAAGTCTCTTGTGAACCAGAAGATATCTGTGAAGCATAAAGAAGCTGAAAGTGTATGGGCTGAGGCCACAGCTGCAGTGCAGTGTGAACACTGGCGTTACTGGAGCCATGGCACTGGGTTCCTCACTACTTTCCACCATCTCAACTGGACGTAGCTAGTAAGCTGCAGTATGTAGCAGTATCACTTGTATCAAGGGTGGAAATTGGTGGGCTTTGGAAGCGTCAGTGCGCACTGCTTTTGCTGCAGGAGGCATGGGATAGCAAATGGGAAGGGGGGTAGCATGGATGCTCATCTAGGGATTTAAAGACAGCAGAACAAGACACGAGAGATTTGGAGAGATCAGAGCTGGAGGAAAGCTCTTCCAGGCCAACAGCTCTACAAAATGTTTCTCATTGACTGTTTGAAAGCCTGATTAAAAAAGATGAACTACAATGCAGGTCCACAAAACCCTTGCAGAGAGGCTGAGTTTGTGTTCAGAAGATATCCTGACCTGCTGTTTTGGACATAAAAGCTAAGGATGACTATCTGCCACCCTGCACAAAGAGTTCTCACACAGCTCCACTCCCACAGAGACATTTACTTACGCTCAGCAGAAGGCTTATTTCAAGCAGCATGAGTATCAGTGCCATCAGCAAGTAACCACCCCACAGGAGTATCCGGCGTCCAAAGCGATCGATAATGGAGCTCTGAGGAGTAGAAAAACTTGCATCTCACTGGCAGCATGGCAAAATCCAGCTGTCAGGCATCCAACAACTCAAGCATTCTTCCTGAGTTCTTTTTTACTTTAGAGAACACAAATCTTATTGATGCAATGTTTGTTATTTTATTGAATTCCTTCCAGCCTCTCTAATGCTATGAATTACCATCGCTGCCCAGCACTGCAGTTACTTCTTCATAAATACTGTATTCAGTGGAAGCATGACTCCATTCAAATAGATATACACAAATATATGGAAACAAGTATGCATATTTATGTTTGAATTATATTTCATTTATATCTGAATGAAAGATGATGGAGAATGAAGATGGAAAGAAATATGTAAAAGGTGGGACGAAATTTGGAGTGAATGGTAACAATCACTGGTTTATGCAGTATCACAGAAAAATTCTTTAGTTCATAAGGAGAAGATTCATTTTCTTTAATGAAGAATAGAGTCAACTCTCATGTACTTCAACTCTTCAAGCCCCAGAGAGGTCTGACTTACACAGAAGATGAGAGAGATGACCTCAGAAACTGAAACTCCTAGAGATACGTATGGGATTATGCTTTCCTGCAGGTTGGCTGTCTGAAAAATTTCTGAGGTGTAAAATGTGATCTGGGAAATAAGAAACAATTCCAAAATGAAGCATAGTCAGTAGATATATGTTATATGCTTACCCAGCATCATTTAGTATAAGACTTGTCATCACTGCAAAAGCAACAGTACATTGTTGGGGCTTAGTGGAGGGAACATACCTGTGTGAGATGTGAAAAATCAAAAAGGTAATGGAGATGAAGAAAAGGCATTTGAAAGGCCAAGGGAAAAAACCCCCAACCAACACAAAGGTGCCTCCTCTGCCCACAGTGCTGGCAACTGTAATGAACAAGCTCCAGCAGAGTGCAACATTTCTGGAGAAAGGCCCATAGATGGGTGATAAAAATGACAGGCAGGGGAATGACTCTTGGCTTGGGCTGTACTGGGCACAGCCACCTTTATGTGGAAACAACTGAAAGGAAATTACTTAAAGGATAAATCTCCTTTATCAAATGGAATGATAATTGAATAGCAATAGCTGGCCATCTACTACTGCAGAGGTCAGAAAGTGGAGCTGGAAGTCTAGATAAATAGATCTCCGGGTTGTAGCAAGCCTTAGGGTATTTATAACCCCTTTTACAGAATCTTTGATCATACCACCAGGGGAATGAACACAGCAGTGCCCTTGCAGGAATTTATGCTGAGTTGGATCTCTTGTATTCCCACCCAAGAAGCTCCCTGGAAATGTGAAGAATACTAGTGATGATATCACAGATCTTCACAGACAGTGGGTTCTGTGTGAGGGGGAATAAAGTAGATTCAGAGGAAAATGAGAAGCTGGAATTGTGGAGCTTCAGTTACTTAGTAGTAGATCTAAGCATGGAAATAGTGTATACTCAACTGCACTCAAGCCACAGAGCTGTAGACTCAGTAAAATGAGGAGCATGATGCCCAGCTGCGGATACACGGATGGTTCTTTCAGCATCTCTAGGACATTCATGATTTTGGTGCCTTTTGTTATAGCCTTTTCCTTCATCATGTCATCAAATTCGGTCAGATAATTCCGTTCTCCCCAGAGTTGCTTCATGGCTAAAGAAGAGACAGAATGAAGTAAACTCCTCATCATCTGATCCACTCAGAGTTCTGTATTTTTCAACTTTTAGTGACATTAAACATTTGCAGTTCAGTCTGTGTTTTGCTTCATCAGTCCCTGAGCAAACGACTAGAATATTGCTTACTAGAAAATGCTGTGACTTCCCTGGAAATGGCTTTTAACTTGCTGTAGTATTTAGGGGTAGATCTTAAACATTTCTGATGACTCCACTTAGTCTGGAGGAATTTAATAATATAAGTATCAAGAAATCTGTAGTTGGCTATTAGACAAGCTGACCCCCTCTGTTAGTTTCACTTTACTGAGAGTTATGGTTTAGCGAATTAAAGATTTAAAGTTTTATGTTACCTTTCAAGCAACCAGGTTTGTCTCCTTTTTGCAGCAAGAGATAGGGAGGGGACTCAGGAAAGAACGGCAAAAAGACCAGTTGAATCAATGCCACTAACCCAGAGAAGGACAACAGCACATTCCACATGTCTTCAGTTCCTAAAAGATCTCTATCAAAGCATGTTAGAGTGTATTTATAGTCCAGTAAAATTACAATCCATAACTAGTTTGGTATTTTCCTTGATCCTATATTAGTTGAAGAGACACTAGGTACATACGTATCTTGGGAAGATCAATTGAAATAGAAGATGCTTAGGCTGGGAAAGGAAAACAGGCTCATGCTTCCTACTGCAGGACTGAGATTTTTCTTGTAATCTATTTTGTAAAGATCAGTGGGGTGCGAGTATCTTACAACGGCCTTCTGAAGCAATACTGCAATTCTGAGTGAGGGGATCAGGTAATCCACAGGGGTTTAGATCCCAAAAGCTTACTGAGAGTGTTTGCATACAATCTTATTAACTTCAGCAGAGAAATTGCACCTCCAGAGATGGATTCATTCTTTCTCGAGAGAAAGGCCTTTCTCTCCCCCATGACGTGTAAACCTCAGTGACTGGTATGAGGTAAATGCATCCTTTATTATGGCCGTATTTAAGCAAAGTAAAACCCCACCCTTAGTGCATATCAATTTCTAGGACTGGGAGAACAACACTTCCCTACCGTACAGAAGACAAATAGATAGAAAACAGGATGAGAAGGAGTAGCACAAGTACCTTAATCCAAGAATTCTTGCTACAGCTTTTCCTAATGCAAGAAACACAGAGGAGCTCACATTTACAAACCCACGCAACCTCTTTGGTGAGATCTCTCCAGCATATTGAACGTGGGCATTCAAGTGTATTCCTGAAATGAAGAAGACACAAAAGAGCTAAAGCTATAGAAAGCAAGAGAGAGGGTCCCTTTTAATTTTTACCTTCACCTAAAGGCAGCTCTCTCCTTTCTTTTCTGAACTGTTTGCTCTATATCTTCCACAATAATAGGCTGAAAATGTACCTTTTTCTTTGAGCAAGATGTTTCAGTAATCCACCAGTTCTCTCTCTCTCTCAAGATCTCTTGAAGGCAAAGGACAGCTCATCTTACCTTTTCCCAATCTGTTCCTTGTTCCACTGGGGTTACTGTGCATGCCTGGGTACTCCCAGCAGGAAGATTTCTGTATCCACCCCAAAGTAGTCACATTAACATGGAGCAGTGGGGAGTCCTACCAGCACCGATGCCCTCAAGGAAGCGCCCAATCAGGATCATCTCAAAAGATTTGGCTCTCCTACTGAAGCCAGTATGCAGTGTGGCTATTATGAGGACCACATCGTTGAACAGCAGACATTTCTTCCTGCAACAGCAAACAACGTGTGGGTGTGACCCATTTTTTACTTTTTCATCTTTGACTAATGTCTGCCTGTTCTCTGGATTTACAGGCCAAGTTTAAACCAGTGCTCACAAGACAACCATATCCAATTAGGAAAGGCATAATGTCTTTGCAGGGAAATGGAAAGGGAGAAACCATATTCCTCTTTTCCATGCTAGCACTATGTGAGCACACCATGAGGATGAAGGAAATTCCTGCAGGATAAATACTGATAAGGAATGGTCTTTCTCACTTCTTTACTATGGATAAGGCTCCCATCTCAAACATTGTGCCTGTTCCCAGAGCAGGGCAAAGTCAGCTTCATGGAGGACATGCTTCACTTTCCATCCACCTCAAGGTAGAGAGTTCTGGCTTTGTGCTTTATGGCCACTGTCAAAGAGATGGTTCTGAATGTGGCCTGAGGGACTTCTGCTTATCTTTGCTGAAACTCTTATCATTCTTACGGAGGAATGAACCTGCACGTTTTTTTTTAAAAGGCTGTGATCAATAAAAAGGAAAGAAAAACTTCTGCCTACAGAATATCTATCCTCTATTGCATTATTGCAGTGGTGTTGGGCTCCAGAGGGCATTATTGCCCAATAAAAACATTTCAGAGATTTATTTTTTACCGAAATTTCAGTGAAAATACAGGAATTGTATGGCACCAAAACTGCGACAAGGGAATCAGAAATGGTTGCGTATTCCTGTCTCTGTAATGTACCTAGGGGCAGTTATACACAGAGAGTGGAGCAAATTCTGCACCAGAAGGGGGCAGTGAGAATTCTGACATCCATTGTATTAGGTGAGTGACATTTAATTGCTTCCCTTGTTGCAGCCTCTATTACTACTGGGAAATATACTTACTTTCCATATTTTGCTGTTAGGAACCCACTGCACAGGCAGCCTATCATTCCACCTACACAATACATAGACACAATGAAGGACCACAATAATGTGAGTGTCTCCTGTTGCAGCACAGACCCATATCGCTCCAGCCAAGTTTCGTTGATAAACTTCTGAATGTACTGGGACAGAGAAAGAGACTTTCACAAACAATAGTTCTTCATAATGTTTATAACTTTAAAACAGGTGAATAATAGTCATTGGTAGAAGCATGACTGTGGGACATTTGTTTGCAAATTAGGATTGACATTTCCTCCCTTACAGACTAATAGTGTAATAGAATCTTTCAAAACGCAATTATATGCTTTAGTCTGTTGAATCCTGGCACTCCTACACCAAAATAGTGGGACCTTTTATTGACTCTAGTGAAGGCCAATTGCTCCTATTGCAGGTAGCGGTTATAAAGAGAAAAGGGCTGAACTGAAGGTTGAGTCAATCAGGTAGTTGTTAATCTTTTCTCTCCATGGCATAATCTTTAAGGAGGGTGTTTCAATATGTTGTTCCCACGCAATTCTGTGGGAAGTTACTTTTGGAGCACAGCTCCTAACAATCATGCAAAGCCCTTTTGTCCTTTGACAGGGGAGAGCATGGCATTGGAAAGAGCTGGGAATAATCTCACATAGCAACACCTGATAGATTTTTTAGAGCATCTTCAAAGAGTAAGGCCATGACGAACAGTTACAGATGTGATCTTATGAAGGCTTTGCTTACCGGAGAAGTGTAATTGATAACAGACATTTGAAAACCAGATAGGTGCGTTCCCCCGATCCCTAGCACCATAATCATTAGCAATAGCTTCCGGTATTGAACCTGCCAAAGGTGATGAAACACATTGTAAGTTCCTGATACCTCCTGGCTTTAGAGCAGGAGATAATTAATGAGGTGTTCTGTCTTCACATTTCTATGATATACTGCAAAATGCAAACACCCATTTTGAATTTTTCAACAATGCTGCTTGTCAGTGAGTAGGGCTAGAAGACAAGAAGTTAGATACTCACCAGCTCTGAGAGGAAACCAGCCATTTGCCCTTGAAACCTGCCTGCTCTGAGAGCCCTTGTCAAGTCTGTCAGATGAGAGGTATGTTTTCTATGAGTAGATTCTAAGAAGTGGGGATCATGTCACAGAAGTTAAATTCTAACCATGTGGCTTCTAGCGAATTGTGTCCTCCTCCAGCAGTGACCAGGGCCCCTTTTTGCTGGTTTAATTATTCCAAGACCCAGATATGCCAGGCTGGTTACAACACTGGTAAATATTTATCCTACTTCTGTTGGGAGTGCTCCCCCTCACTCGTGCTGCCAAAGCAGCTGCATGTTCCTGTTAGGAGCCCGATGGTGTTCCTATCTTTCCTTCAGGATAGCAGAGTCCCTCTTCACCTCTCTGACATGCAGCTTAGGCTGAGTGTTTTTCCTTTTCTCAAGTCTACTACAGAGATAAGCCACTTAGTATTTTGAGTATTGCTATTATTAGCTGAGCTGTAAAGCCTCTTCTCACATGCTGTAACATTTTCAATTGCTTGAGGCGATTTCAGTGATTTTCCAGTTGCAGGACTGGTGAATCTCTGAATATTGGCATATTGGGACCTTGCGAACACCCAGTTCTTTATACAGGGTTACCCTGTTTCCAGAGCCACTCAGAAGCCTCACTCTTGCCTCTTTGTAACAACGGAGGTGGCTACTGTGTGCTAGACTGGGAAGCTCACTGTAGTCTGGCTTGAGAACTGATTTTTAGAAGTACTTTTCACCTTAAGAAAATCAGCTAAGACTATTAACAGAGTGTAAGTTACTTCTTGCTTCCTTCAGGCTCCTATGTATTACATGTAAGATTTTGTACTACACTGAATACAATGTAGCTCACTCTGCACTGCAGAGATTTAACTGTCTGTGGTTAGGGCTGAAAGAGGCATGGGGAGGGTGGGGCTATGGTTCTGAACGCGGCAGAAGCTTCGCTCAGGGGCACAGTGAAAGCGCTGGCATTCCTCCTACAGTTTGCTTGTCGTATTACAGTGACTGACAGCAGCCCCACGCTGTCCCCTGGGCCGTGTGCCGGGCAGCACGGGGCAAGCTTGCTGAGTCACGCCTTGACCTTTCTCCTGCTGCATGTCCCAGTAATGCTCTCTCCAGACCCTCTGCCTGGGTGTCTCGTTGCACATCAGAACAGTGAAATAATTCAAGCAGAAGTCATCTTTTCACCCATTCCATTTTCATCATTCCTGAAATCTTCATTACCTCCGCATCAGGTGTGCTCATGTATTTCATTCCTTCGCCTCTCAGCACAGACTTCTCAAATGCTATCAATTCCTCTTCTAAAACACCTCAGAATCTATCTTCCTCTTTAATTACTACTGCAAAAATCCCTGTCTTTATTTAGCCTTTTTTCTTGTTTCTTACAAATTCCTCCTCTCACTTTCCAGTCACTTCAACACTGGCCACTGCACCCTCCTCAGCTAAAGGTTTCACTGTCACAGAGAAGACTGCAGCCAGGTTGTACGGCTGTCCCCTGTCCTCTCTTACCACCACCCCCCACTTTATCCTCATGGGTCAGACCAGAACTGTGTCCAGCAGAGTATCCCAGAGCTGTCAGTTGCAAATAAGAGTGTTAGGCAAAAGCAAAAGAGCAGCAGGCCCCAGTGATGAGCAACACAGGGACTTTGTTGGTCAGGATGGTGTCTTTGTATTTGTTCCTTACACCCATTTACTGAGATCCTTTTTGAGCTCTTGTAACCTGTTGTTGTTCCAACTCCTGGGGCAGAAAGGTCAAATGAGATACTTGAACAATCCAGTGTTACTTTTTGCTTTCTGTCAGGACACACTAAATGCTACTTTTGAAATAGTTAATCCTCTCTTTCTCCATTTCTTTCTTTCTATTTTTCCTTTTAACTTCTGTTTCCTGTATCAAATTTGAATGTGAGATCCCTGTTTCCAGACCTTTTCATGCTGCACTGTCTCATGCAAGTCTGTTCTTATTTTTCTTTTCCCTTTTCAAAGGGGTTCTGCCAATCTAACACCAAACCACTTTGCTAGACTCAGACAGCACGGTTCAAGCACCTTAGGTTGGGATCATGAGCAGGGAGCCTGAATGAGCTAGAGAGGAAAGGAGGATTTGTTCTTTGAGCTGAAGACGGGAAGCGTGGCTGCTGGAAGGAAGGACACACATGGCAGCTCTTGTTCTTTCTGAAGGAGTTTTGAACCACTCTGTCTGTGGCCAGATTTTAAGATCTGGTTGATCAAACAGTCCCTGCAGAGTGCTATTCCTCCTGTCTGTATTTCTCCCAGCATATTCACACTGCTGTCTCATTTCTGTCTGGCTTCACCCTTTTGTTCAGTGCTGTAATACGGGAAAAACAAGACTTAAGTCTTGTTCTTATTTATTTTCCTACAGAGGAGGACAAAAGAGTCTTTTCACCTACGATTTGAACTCTACAAGAAATATGCTTATTCCAGATCCCGTGCTTAACTCACCCGATACCCTTAGCTTGGAGGGATTTTGGTTTCAAAGGTGTCATGCATTGCATTTGTGTGATCCTGGAAATCAACCAGATATGCTGCAGATTCACAAGTACCTCTCTAACCTTTATTCCAAATCCATGCTAGTTGATGGCAGTGTTAATGATTTACTGCACTTTCCCACTTCTGACCCCTTTAGTGTCTTGTAAGACACTAAAAACTTCCTCACTGGCAACCAGTATGGTTGAGAAAGACCAGAACAAATAAAGACTTTAAAAAATTCAAGGTCTTACCTAATCCTTTCCTTCTCTCTCTCCCTATTTTTTTTTTTTTTTTCCTTCTTTCCCCCAGCATTTTTGCCCAGAAGCAGGAATGTGGGTCAGCTCGGCTGGGATATTGTGCAATCCATGTTTTCTGGCCTTGAAACTATAAACTTTGTCTAGCTTTCTTTTGTAATATGGTGATTGTCATAGGAAGGATGGCTGTGTTGGTGATGTCTACTGCCCTGGGCATTACCTCTTGGCACTGCTACAGTATTGATGGGAAGATAAAATAGCAGTTTCATCTGCATAGACTTAGGGCTGTGAAAGAAACTACCACTCAATAGTCAGGTCCTTTTGCAAATTTTATTGTGCAGTGTCTGCAACAGCCAGTAGTGGAAATCCCATTTCCAGAACAACAATGACACAGTATTCCTTGACCCCAACAATACAGTCTCAGAAGATGGGCTCTGTGTCCCTGACTCTTCAATCAATGAAAATCAAATCCAGGTATGATCAGTATGATGTGTTTTCTTACTCACTGCTTTTTTATTTCCTTATCAGTACACTGTAAAGCACGAAGAGCAAGAATGTGTCACATCCTATATCAATGAATACAAAAAGTGAAGCCCTTGTTACCATGCTATGTCATTAAAATGTGGAGTATTCAGAGGACTGGAGAGAGAAGTAAACACTCAGACATACAGACTGGGTTCTACTGGAGGAGCATTACTCTTTTTTGTCTCATCAGTACCAGGTACTCTTGGGAACACAATCCCATTGAAACCCAGTGTTCCTGCTCACTGATATGAAATAGCTCCAGGCTGAAGACATGCTACATAGGTATTGATAATGAAGGAGAATTTGCCCAGCCTGGATTAGCCCACACATGATTTCCTGCAGCTCTACTTTCTTTATGTCTTGCTTTCTTCCAGTGCTGGCAAATCCCTGTTTGTCCCAATAGGCGAATCTCCAAAATCTAGGCAATGTACCTGATTACCAAGCAAGAAGTTTGACTTGAGGCAACAGGTTATGCTTGGATACTGCTCTAGCATAGTGTCTCCTTTACATCAGGACCTTTTATCTCCTTCACACATTTTTTCTTCAGACATAGCAATGACTTTCCCCCTCCTCAAAATAAAAAAAAAAAAAAAATTAAAAGGGATGAAGACCATGCTGCAAGTCTCAGAAGTGTGGTCATAAGCTCCTCAAGACAGTCATAGTTGCCCTCACACCTTGTTCTTGCTCTCAAGTCTAACTGTAAGAAGGGGAAACATTGCATACCGATTCTGCCTGCTGACAGGCAGGGTACTCTTCTTCCACCCGATTAAAGAGCTAAACACTTCTTTTCATGTGGACTGAAGCTCCTTCTCTGGGAAAGCTCAGCAGTACTGGCTTGTTCATAGGAGCAGACAATTTCAATGTGAAAGCTCTGTCTTATTTTTCTCTGTTTCACAAGTATGCCGTACATCTGAACCTTCCACACTCAATTCCTCCAGTAGCTGTGGAGTCCTGGTTTTGGTAAGGAAAGCAGGAGATCCTGTGTTCTCAGTTACACAGCTGCTAACTTGCAAGGACTGACAAAGATCTTACTTCTTTCTAGACTGTGTCTAATTTTTTTCTGCAGGGGATTGAATCCAGCTCATATCCCAGCAGTTGGAGAGAGCCACCAAATTCATCCTGCACTGCAAGTGATTATTTTTAAAATACACTTTGTGCTGTTTGTGGAGAGATGGATTCTGTCTCGTTTAGTGAGGCTTCTGGGCACTACAGTAATAGGAGGGGAGAGTTTGTTATTAAAGTCTAGTAACAGTCACGAGTGAGCAGTTACTCTGCTCTAGGATTGTCTGTTTCTTCTTTCCACGGTAGTTCAGGTGGTTGAACTCCTCCATGACCTGCAGCATAGTCTTTCCTGTGGTCTCTGGCATCACCAGGAAGACAAAGATAGCCATGGACAGACAGTATGTCAAGAAAATGATGAAACAGAAGCTACCAAGACCTTCCTATAGGAAAGAAAGAGACAAAATGTGTTCATATAAATTGATCTAGATCTCTTTCTCTTATGATATGGAGTTTCTGGTTTTCTATTTATTAAAAAACTTGGCCAGGGACTTGATGTAAATCCTGCTTGCTGCCACCTGGGAAATGGCATGGAGTGGTAAGATGAACTAATTCTCCTTTCCTGTTTTAAGGAGAAAAGCTCTATGCTCAGCTGGAATTGAATGTCCTTGCTTGACAATCTAATCTAGAGAAGTGCTGAGCTTTAGTTGCTCTTCTGTTTGCTCTGTTCTTAGTCTGTGCTAGACTGGGGAAGGTAGGTAGCATGTTAGTTCTGTCCCTCCTTGCACAGTCCAGAACTGCAAAGGCTTTTGTTTCCTGCTATGTACAAGTGCAGTGAGAGATCTCTGAAACGACCCATTTTCCAAATTAACCCCAAAGGAGATGAACACACAGGAGAGGGGGGGAAAGAAGGGAACCCCTCACGACATTCAAATGACTTAGACTGGATATGAGGAAGAAATTCTTTACTGTAAGGGTGGTGAGGTACTGGAATGGGTTGCCCAGGGAAGTTGTGAATGCTCCATCGCTGGCGGTGTTCAAGGCTGGATTGGACATAGCCTTGGGTGGTATGGTTTAGTGGGAGGTGTCCCTGCCCCTGGCAGGGGGGTTGGAACTGGATGATCTTAAGGTCCTTTCCAACCCTAACTATTCTATGATTCTATGACTTGGGCAGTTATTAGTGCTTCTGTCATTGCTTCAGTGTTTGTCAGTGTCACACTCTGTGTTTATAGTGTTAGCAGCATCTAGAGTTTATCTAGTACTTTCACTAGGTGTCTGGGTGAGAAGAAAGGACATCAGAACTGCAATTAGTTCGAGCTGTCCTGTGCATGAAGTGTTGAAAAAGAGAAGTATGCTCTGGATTCAAGAAAGATCTAATCTCCTCTGAACTGAGACAAAACACCCTACTTCACTTACCACAATGAAAGGGAACAAAAGTCCAAGGATGAAAAGTTGGATCCAGTTCATAATACCATTAAAAACATAAGCGGCTGGTCTGTATGACTGAATGAATATTTCTGTGGGCAAGGAGCATAATACTCCAGCTGAAAAAAAAACCACCATGTTGGAGAAAAAAGGAAGTTTAGAAATTTTGGAAGACGCTTCTGCAACTCACGCTTATTGCCATGTAAGTTAATGGTTTTAACTGACCTGGAAGTGTTTGAGGTGCTGCTTGGCTCTTCAGGAGGAAGGCATGGAGGAATGCAATATGAAATGAAGTTTTACCTCCTACCACAGTGTGGAGGGTAATATCTACCCCTGTGCTGAACCAGTAGTAGGGATTCACACTAACTGTGGAACAGCTACACCTGGGACCTCTCCTAAAGGCTGAAGTGAGGAAGGAATGAGTATAAGAAGCCATTCCAGTAGAAAATACCAACCTGGCCCAATGCCAAAGGTCATGATGAAAATAAAGATGAGCACAACAGAGCAGTATGGTACCCAGGAAAAGGAATCCTGTGGTAGGAAATGAAAAGCAAAAAGTATCAGAAATTAAAATTGTATTTATCCAGCTCTGTTAGAAACATTCATCACTGCTAAATATGTCTATGCTACATATACATCTGTTTCCTCTACTTCCAGAAACTTAGCAAGGAGATAATCTTGGCAGTGATCGTGGTAGTATAACACCATTGGCTTTAATCTGCATGTACATGGGTGGGAACAGCCCTGTTAGAATGGTGGTGAGCCTTAAAAATACTTCTACTCGGACTAAAAAGTGACTTGGGGGAGGGAAATGGTGATGATATCTGCCATAAAATAAAACATCAAGACCTGACACAACTCTACAATGAGTAAGTGGGGTCTTACCTGTAGTGAAAGTGTGACTGTGAGGAGCCCTAAAGCTAAGGCCATAACAGTGTAGCTTTTCCACAGCAGTGTCTTCCTTCCTGCACGCTCAATTAGGAAAATCTGCAACCAGAAGGACATGCTGTCAGCTCCACAGGACACAGCAGAGACCTTAAGGACAGGCACTGGTGAGCTGCTTTCACCAGGCAGGCATGGAATCTCTGAAGAGACTGCGATGTAGTACCTCCTCTGGGAGAGTGAGTGAAGGTGTCTGTGGGGATTGAGCAGGACCAGGAACTGCAGGCATTGGGGTGGGGAAGGTGGAGAGGTGCAGAGCTGCAGGGAGCATCGCCTGGGCAGAAGAGATCTGAGGTGGCATTCTGGTGGCAAAGGACAGCTCGGGAGTTCAGCAAAGTGGAGACGCTTGCAGTGTTAATTGCCATGAATCCTACAGCCTCCCAACAAGTAGACACTGTGTCCTACCAACAAGTAGACACAGGGACTGTCATCTGCCTTTCCTACAGGGGGAAACTGGGACTCCCAAAGATGGCGCAGGCTGGGTCACGATTTTGAGAGAGAATCCTTTCCTCCCATAAATTGCATATGCCCACATTTGTAGGGTGTGTGGAGAGCATTTGTGTGATCAGTGCAAATACTGCGGTTGATTTGTTGCAGAACGTTTGATCCTTGAATCTCCGTTTACAGTAGTTATAAAGATTGAAGTGAACCATGCATTATAGCAGAATGAAATTCAGGCTGAAGGGCCACTTACACACATCAATGTGGTGAGGATCTCAGTGATCCCAACTCCAAGGGAGACATAGTGGGTTTGAGCAGGGGGGATTCCAGCATTTATAAAGACACTGTATGCATAAAAGTAAACCTGGGAAGAACAGAAAGATGCGAAGGCTGTAATAATGTGCTCATGTTTACAGTAGCTTCTGTCTTTTTTGACAGAATATAACTAATCAGATCTTAACAAAAGAGAAAACCTTTATTTCAGTAACTAATCCTCAGTGTTTCCATGAGGCTTACTTGTGCAGAACAGCTTTTACAAGCACCTCTGTCTTGAACTCAGTAACAAATACAACCTTCTTCTCTTTTTGCTTTTAGCAGTACCTTTGTCTTATGTTACAGGTTATAATTCTATCTGACATCTTTCATCACTTTGGATGAGGAGCATATAGAAATGTGGACAATACATAAGCAAATGGTTTAATTCTCTTTCTACATAATCTTGAAGATTTTGATAGACGTAAGCATTCATAAAGCGTAATAAATTCCACTGTTAATATACTCAGCTTCTACTGGTCCTCTGTAGCATAGTTACTGCAGCACTAGTGAGGGTAGAAAGAAGTCTTACTAATCTTGAAGTCTTTCTGAATTTGCAAAATTTATCTGGATTTTGAAACTTTTATGCTTTCACTATAAGCTCATTTTATATAGCAACTACTCCCATACTCAGAGATAGAGGTATGAAACATAGCTAGATATATTTCCAGGGGAAAAAAAAAGGTATAACAGAGTATATATCAGTAACTGTTACACATGTTACTGAGATGTTGTAATTGTCTATAATCAAAAATAAGTGCAAAGTTAAACGATTTAGAAAGAAACCCAAAAATGTAGGAATATGGAAATACTCTGTCAGCCTGACTCAGTTTGTATTGAGATGGCTGAACAATTTTGGGTAGTGCCTTCTGGAGTTCAGAGATGCAGAGAGGGTTATGCTGTTCTTTACTTGTTTGGTATTTGAGATTTTTTGTCCCCTTCCATTCCCTTATCATAACAGGGTAATTCGTAGAGATATCTTCAGATAACAGTTGCTGAAAGAAAGTTCTCAACTTATCCCAGGTCTCAGACTTCCATGGTAAAAGACTATAATAAGCAGTAAAAGCAGAGAAAAGTAGCACACATACCACATTGGAGCCAATTAGCTGTGTGCATGAGCAGACAAGGAATAGAGTGATGAACTGCCAGCGGACAGGTCTGTCACGAAAAAGATCACACATGTTCTTAGCCTTCTCCTCACGGATGGCTTCTTGCTCTGCCATCATGTCATCTATTTCAGCCGTATGGTCACCATCTCCCCAGAGCCACTTCACAGCTAGAAGGAGAGGAAAAGAGATGATGACTCCTGGTCCAAACTCACCAGCACAGACATTAATTCAGAGGGTTACTTCCTGCCTTGCAGAGTGTCTTAGATGAGCTTCAGGCTCTTTGCTTGTATGACCTTTCTAGAGATCTGGGTTCAGATTAGACATAGATCCAGTTCATTTCTATCTATTTTTACCCATAAGTCTTAATCACAACCTCACCTTTGGCCAATAGCTGCTTGCTGTGTTTCAATGTAAATTGCTCACCAATCCTCCTCTGAATACCCTCCTGCTAAAGATGCAATTCTAGGGTATACACCAAAATACAGACAAGGTAAAGTGACTCCTACATTAAAAAATAAGTCTACATGCAAGAGTTCTCTCTTTCGACATTTAAAAACCCCCAATGGTTGTTCCTCTGTTTATGTCAATAGCTGGTGTTAGGATTATTGAAGAACTGAAGTGCTTACCGATTAGGCATAACAGTAAAGAGCATCATTTTCTTACACAGAGCCAGAAGGTACCATATCCACAGCCTGATTGTTCAGGGCAGAATTTGTATTGATGGAAATACAAGCTCTGTGTGATCACATCCCTCAGAGAATCCTGGCAGAGGGTGAGGGAAATACTAGTGCCAAGAGAGTATTAATACCAAACCAGAGGAGGCCATCTTTCGTTAAAGCTGAAGGTGGTTTCAGAGTCAAAAGACCAAGAATCTTTTTCCTGACTGTACTCTCTTCCAGGCTCATGTGGGGCTTTACTGTATTCTCCACTTCGTGTTGAAACAGGTCCTTTGTGCCCCATTTCCTTACCTTTGATGCACCCCTCCTTGTCCTTTTTGTCAATGAGAAGGTAGCGGGGCGAGTCTGGGAAGAAGGGGAGGGTGAGAAGGTGAATGAGGGCAGGAAGCGCATTGGCTGCCATGAGAATTGGCCAGAGAGCATCTACTCCGAGAACTTCTCTGAAACAGAACCAGCAGAATGAGAGGAGCTGAGCAACCATGTGAGCACACACAGACACAGTGTGGTCCCTTGGCGCTGCTGCGGGTGTCCGGGCAGCTTTCACTCAGCAGTCTCCAGCATTCATCAGCCCATAGAAACCTCAATGGGAAGTGGAAGGGGAGAGCAGAGTGCAGCTGCCTGCAGCACGCCCGTTACACAGTGTTGCCCCCTCTTGCACGGTGGTGAGTGCAGCACCAACGACTGCACCCTTCTGCACAGCTGGAGCCCACAGGGGTGAGCCGTGTCCTGGCACAAGCACTGAGGAAGGAACCTGCCCTGACTTATCCATCTGCTACTGATCCCAAGAGCCTCAAGTTACAAGGCAGGATCCACGGGCTATCAGCCTGCTACTGGCTATCCCACGAAGCAGCTGCTGGGTTTCCTATTTTTTTGAGGATACTGTGGCCAGACAGACACGTGCCAGGGGAACAGGACTGACAATCTTTGGCACAGGACAGGCAGAGGAGCCTGTGCAGGCGGGAATGAATCCACCACAGTTTTCTGGTTTCATGGGTGTGCTGGCTTGTGTGCATTTTCAATTAAGCTGGGATGGATCTGATATTCCATGCTCCTTCTAAAAAAAAGCATTAAAAGTAGACGTCAGTTCTTACAAAAGATGGATTTCTTTCAAAACCTATTTGAATCTGCTAAAGGGTTTATTATCAGTATTTTTATCTCTCTTTGCTAGGAAGGAACATCATTGTTCAGGATTAAATGTTTTGTATGATTTCTGTTTCCATTGACTTAAGTCAGAAATTCAGACTGAGCCAATTCAGTTTGGCTGCATAGGGTACCCTGAAAACATGTCTAAAAATAGTTGCTGATTTGCCTATCCATAGGCTTGTGTTAACATATGTATGTGTTTTAATAACAGAAGCAATGAAATAGGTCTCAGACCTCCTTACCTGAGACCCAGAGCAAATCCTACGAATTTTCCAACGGCGATGGCAGTAGAAGCGGTTACAGCAACCAGCCCACGGAGCTTCCGCGGGGCACATTCCCCGGCATACATGAAATGGATGTTCAGAGCTAAACCTGCAATTACAAGTGTTTGTCAGGGCAATTCGGGCTCCCAAAGGTCTGATGTTCTGGAGTGGACCATTATGGGCAAAGCATATAGGGTGAGGCTCCAGGATAACTTTTCACCACGCTGAGCATTCTGCGTGACATGAAGCGTGTTCCTGGTACAGTGGCCTTTTGCCTTTCCTAAGTCTTTCACTAAGCAAGTATGTTTCCCTAGGGAAATTTCTTCTTCAGCAGGCTGGTCTTCTCCTACAGTGTTTCCTACAGCCACGTGGAGAGCGTTGCTGTTGCTCCCTTTAATCTTAAATTGTATATTTCAGTGCCTACTCAGGATGCTATGCACCCTAATTTGTGCTTCAAACAAGCAAGTTAACAAATGCTCTATATTCCATTTGCTCAGTGAATGAATTATCATTCCTCAGTTATTTGTGCTGGTTAGTATTATCTATATACAGCTGCTCAGGAATTGAAAACATGGACACAATGTAACCTTCTGAGGCATCTGAAAATTAGAACTGTCCGGATTGAAAATCATTCCCTTGTTTGTAATACGGAAGACAGTATCAGCCACAACAAGCAGCCACAGAAACAAGTTAGGTTTCTACTGACTGAGCATGCTCCCCTGAAATATTGCATGCTTTGACTTTTTCACAGGTTGGCAGTACTTTCTGTCTGGATTGGATATAAAGATAAAAGAATGAGGAATGGAGATGTCATACCTGATTAATTTAATGGTGCTGGTGTTTTATTATTTAGTTAAAAATGCATTCAGAAAGCAGACCCTTTGCAGAGCTTAGTAAAAGTCTGTGATGTGTATACTCAGACTGGTAAATCCTTGTGTTTCTCAGTCACTATTCTCCCAGCTATTTAAGGCCATAGATAGGAATGCTGATTTACCTCCACACACTCCAGCAAATAATCTTCCAGCAATGATCATCTCAAAGGATCCACACAGCTGGCTGAATCCCATCAGAGCTGCACTCAGCAGGGAAGGGATATCTGCAAAAAGCATGGCCTTCTTCCTGGAATTGGTTTAAATTCATATGAGCAGACATAGTGTCCCTGTGTCATTCACGGCTTTACAGAAGTTGTATAAAGTGTACCAAGTTGAAGACTGTGCTGGCTTTTGAGATTAGCTGCAGTGAAGTAAATGGGAAATGGGAATGGGAAAACTTTGTTGTGGACTGATAAGCTAGTTTGATGCCTCTAGTGGAGCCAGTATCTACACTGAGGAACAAGCTTTGTGAGCGACTGCCTGTGAAATTCACTTTAGAATGAATTTACTCCTCATGTGACTTCTCTGGAATGGATTTGCCTTGGAATTTATAAGGCAGAAGGTACAATTTTCTTTGTGATCATTGGCAGATTTTGCCATTCTGTTTCTTCATCTGAAGCAGCTCTGGGCTGCTCACAGTGCCACTTCACAAGCAGTGTTTCTCCCATGACAGCTGTGGCTGTAAACAGGAAGACTAATGTAATCATTATTCCTACCTTCCGAATCTAACAGACAAATATCCGGCAGACAAGGCCCCCAGAAGCCCACCAATGCTGTAAATGGACACAACGAAGGACCACATCAAAGTAATCATCTCTTCACTGGGAGAAGAGCCGTATCTCCTCAGACAGGTCTCATGAATGAAACTTTTGATGTACTTTAATATAAGAACAGAAAACAATGGACTCAGTCAACATGCTTTTGCATAACAGCACCACTTTTTTTACTTCTCTTACCTAGTTACTGGTCTTCTTGATCCATTCCTATTGACAGCTTAGTTGTAATCTTAGCCCCAGTGAAATCTAAGGGAATTCTGCCACTAACATCCCATGTGTCAATGTTTTAGCAACAGGGTGCAATGCATAAATATATCAATATATCAACTGTGAGTGCCACTAAGATAGTGGTCTTGGCACCATTCAGGATGAAAAATACCTCCCTTCATTTTGCCTTTCCAGCTGCAGATGTTAGAACTGACCTCAGTTCTAGAGCTACAGTCCGTCCCTGTCCTTTTTCACCTTACAGACAGCCACTTAAACTTAGTGTGTGTGGCCAAGCAAATGGTACAAAGGACAACCCAAGCACCGGAAAGAAGAAAATGTTCTGTGAGCAGCCCAGTTCAGTAAGGGGAAAATGTCTGACTCTATAAGTGTCACTAATCCTTCTCTTTCTCAGTTCTGTCACACCAGACAGATGTTAAAACCCCATGAAACACAAGAGCAATAGCAGCCACTCTTAGAACCAAGAAACCACAGTTAGTTTTGTGAGCAGAAATGAAGAAGTTGTTAGTGCTTGCATATAGAGGCAGGAACACATAAGAACATTGAAATTCGTGCTGGTAGCTCAATCCATGAGCTGTCCATGCTTACCTCAGCAGGAGAATTGATAATGGAGATCTGCAACCCATATTGGAAACCTCCACCAATACCCAGGACAAAAGCCAGGAGGAAGAGACTGTAGCTCATTTTCTGGCAGGAGATAAAAGCAGCAAACAAAGCTGGTATAGCTATTCAGACATGTCCCCGCTCTCCTGTTCACCTCCACAACTCCAGCAGCCTGAGCAATGCCACAGACCTGTGTCCTCCGACACCTAGGAGCCAGCGCAGAGTGCAGTAGAAAACCAGAGCTACTCAAGCACAGGACAGTGAGGAATTTGAGGAGAGACAAAGCTTGTAGCTGCCTCCCAGAACCCAGTTACACACTTCAGTGCTTCTGTCTTCAGTTTTGGCTGCCTTAATCTGCACTATCATAGAGTAACTTCTAGTGGGAGATGGTGCAATGTGCATGATTTCCATCTACTTGTCCTTCCTCCTCCTCTTTTCTCCAACTGTTATCTCACCCAAATGAACATTTTGCTCAGTGGCTTGGCTGAGACTAGACAAACATTTGGGGATCGAAAGGCGTTCCTGGTTTAATAGTTTATTCATCCTTTCTTAGAACTATATCTGATAGGAGAATACAATAAGAATACAATACAGTTCTGTGATACATGCATACCCCATCCCTCCCACTCATTACTCTTTCATTGTGGAGGACTTTTTCAGTCTTCCAGCCCTCCACCATCTAGGAAATCGTGTATTTTTTTTTTGTCGGTGGCTGTGCTCTGAACAACCTTGGTTTGTTTGAACTCCCTCTTATGTATCAAACATTAAATAGAAATGTGCTTTTAAATCCAGTTCTCTTTGCTTTTAAGAAAACAGTTCCTTGCAAGACATTTGGTATCTTTCAGATATGACCTTGTGCTATTATTTGAACCACACCTGATTCAGATTTATTTTTCTTTCTGTACTCAGTTTATGCAACAGATCTTTTAGAATAGCAGCAAGGAAAAAAATATATACTGCCCAAAGTCTATTTGGGAACGAAAAAGAAGATAACCATATACCAATTTGCATGCCAAGGTAGTCTTTTCTGCTTACAGCCTAGGTCTTTCCTAACACTTTCTTTGGTTACTTTGGAAAAAGACACTCTATATACAGAGAAAAAGGAGCCTGAGATACTATTTCAACATGTCATTTAATCCTTTCTTGGTGTTTACACTCCATTTAGTTTGTCATGAAGTTCTTGCTATTTGATTTGTCATTATTGAATTGGTTACTGATGAAACTGCAGATGGTTTTGGCATGCTGTGCATTCACTCCAGGTCACTAGGGAAGAGAAGCTCCAGCAGCAACTAACAGACAACTAGAGCTGCAGGAGATGAGTAAAGGACCATAAAAAAGGCACAGATGGAATCCAAAGTCCAGGAACTGGCTTAGACTAGAGTGGACTGGCTTGGACTGTCCAAGTCATGGGTTGGGTAATCAGTTATCTCATTTAAAGGAAAAGTTCCTGACTGCTACATTGAACCTCAGTACAGCAAAGCCTTCTGAAGCCTGACTTGGGCAAGGCTGACTAAGCCTGTCCATTCAACTCTTGAATTATGGGGTCAGATAACACTTCAAGAGTAATGGTCATTGCCTAAAGTTCAAGTCTGTGTCCCTGTAATATATGGCAGATGCTAGGAAAGTTGAATCTCAGTTTTAAATCCTGACTGTAAAATAAATAAACTGCATCTTTACTTTTATCCGTAATTCTCGAAGGGCCTCTTTATCTGGCAGTCTCCAAGATGGTTCTGTTAAAAGGTTTTTTCAGGTTATTCAAACAGCTCAGGGGGAAATTCCCTCTCCTGGTGAGAGGCTGCCTTAGGTGGTTCCCCAGGCTGGGGTGCTTCTTGTCTTTGGTGTCTGAAAGAACCCCAACCCCAGCTGGGTTAGAAGTGAGAGGTGGCTTGTGCAGAGCAGCACTGTTTGTAGTAACAGTAGTAACTATTTTTCTCAGCTGCTGATGGGTTTTAATCAATACAACAATGCGTGGTTCTTCAATCTGTAAACACTAATGTGAACCATGAGTCCCTGAGGGTCATTTTTCAAGATATATTTTTGCCTAACACTTCACATGGTAAGAAAATTGACCCGAACAAAGTGTCATCTTTTTTCAGTTGAAGGTGTTTTAATTCAATAAAAGCTAACCAGCTTGTTAAATGCTTCAATTAAAATGTAACCACTGGTTGTCTTTGCTTCATCAGCCTAAAGACACCTGATTTGGGGCCATAGTTTCCTGACACATGTACTTGCAGGACTGGCTCTGAAACTCCGGCAGTCAAGTGAATGTGTATCATTTCTGAATGTTTGGCATGTTTCATACTGTCACATGCAGCCCCTGTCCTGCCAGGGCTCTGGGAAAAGGCACAATTCTGACTCACAGGAGTAGGCACAAAGGTGGCCAAGGTGAGGACCTCTGGACACTGGAGGAATTCTCCCGGTTTTAGCCAGTTCTTCCCTGCCTTGTAGGTCCCAGCAGTGTTTCCCAGACGTCTCCCTCTGCCCAGGCAGTCTCTTCAGTTCATCCCCTGCTTTCTAACCTGTGCCTTCTCTACCGCCTTGTTTTCTTTGCTTCACTTCTCTTTCCTGCAATTTCTCTGATCCTCACCAAAGGAATGACAGAATATTTTGATACCATCGTGAAGGTAGCAGCACCTTTTTTGCTTTGACTGTGTGTTCTGCTCTTTCCATCTGCCCCTCACTGCTCTCTCCAAACTCTAGAAATGAAAAGTATCTCTGCGGTTCCCAGCTCCATGGAGTCCTGCTCATTTGTCTTGTCTCAAAATCCTGTTATTTCAAAATCTCAGTGTTGTCCAAGAGCAGATACCTGTCTGTATATGAATTACTTCTAAAACAGCAGCAACCACAAATGAACCAAAGTTTAGTTTTATTTTTCCTCTATTATGAGCTTTAGGTGGTGGGAAATAGTTCTTGCACAGACTCCTTCTCTGAGAAATAGATGTGCTGCTCCACTCATGCCCAGCACGACAGTCACACACTTCAGAGGTGTTTACAGACCATATACAGAAATGTATGTGGGCTTCTTTGCTGCAGACATCAGCACTGCTGTGATTGTCATACAAACAAAGCCAAAAGAAAAGAGATGGCTTGATTAGGACTTTGAGAAGAAAGAGAAAAAAGGAAGCTTCAGCAGTCAAACCAATGCTTGTGAAATGGTTCCCTTTTCCATGTAAGCTGGAGAAGATAGCAAGGCAGCAGAAACAGCAATGACAGGTTTGCTTCTTTCTGTAGAATAGAAAGGCACTCCCTGGCAGTGGGAAATGTTGTATCCTCATGAATCCTGGAGATGGGATCTACTGGAGACAAAGGCATATTGCACTGCCAGCAACAACAGCAAAGCTGCTGCTTCACAAAATATCTGGCCTTTAGGACTCATGCTGGTACTTTAACATTCTTTCATCCTGCAGAGTGCAGTTTGTGAGGGGCCTCACAGGTTTCCAACTTTTCAAAATAGATTATTTTCTTTTCTAAATGCCTCTTTGTCCCTGCTCAGGTTTTACTACACTGGAACAGAAGTATAAACCCCTTTTGCATCACAGAATCTTACAGCTATCAGTAGGGATGTGGTGCTGCATCAGCTGCAGCCACTAGGTGGCAGGAGAAGTACAACATTGCCTGTATTAGGCCCTGACTGCGACATGCCGGCAGTTTGCTGCCTGTGGTATCTGGCAGGGATTAGAGGATTCCTTTTAGCAGCTTTCCAAATGACAACTGTATGTAACTTGTACAAGTTAACAGCTGCTGACGCACTGTTTGGGCAGCTTGTATCAACAACAGTAATACACTGGAAAAGGACAGCTCTAGTTTCTTCCTGCTGCCTATTCTGACTGAGATCAGGTTTGGATAGATGTCTTTCAGGAATAAAACCATATCTTCTGAATTAGGCAAGAGCTTTCTCCTTTTTCCTAGCATCTTATAAGCAGGCACTGCCTAGTGTGAGTCTTTGTCCCCTCAGGTGATGGCGTACAGGAGTTTCAGCCTGTGGCTACCCGGTGGAGTGTCCCCGGTTGTGCTAGTCACTGAGCTGTGCCATGGGAGCCTTTGAGATAGATGGGGATTATTCCATTTCTAGCTCCTTAGGCAGAGGCCAACATGTCAAAGCATGTATCTACTTGGATAAGAGGCTAGGGAATGCAGCTCACACCTGGGCCTGAGTATCATGAATCTGCTCCATCTCATTTCTGTTGCAGCCAAACATAAAAATGAATCTTTCAGCAATGACTTGGTCAAGAACTGCCTGCTTAGACAATTGCATTGGCTTATTTTTCCCAGGTAAATATGTGCACACTGTTCTATTTAACAGATGAAGGCAGTATTCGTCACAGCCCAAAGGTAACCCTGGAGGCTCTGGACACCAACACACAAGGGCTGGTGCAGTCAGGGAATGTGTTTGTATTTCCTGTTGGGCCTCCCAGTGGGCTTGCCTCAAGCTTCTCCCTATTTCACCTCTACCTTCCCTGAACTGTGCAGAGATACGTTCTCTCTCTTCAAATCCCATTCCCAGTGCTTTTATGTGGGGGTTAAACCAGAGAGCTTGCAATCTGTGCAATGAAGTAAAGCAACTGCCTGTGGCAGTCTCAGGTCAGAGAAGGGAAACAGCAGGTGAGCTTACAGCAGCAACAAGAGATGAGTGAAGTCCTGCAGGGACGTAGTGAGGTGCCTTGGACTGTGGCACAGGCTGCTCACAAGGCTCTCTCTTCCAGAAGGGGCATAAATTGGCTGTTGTTGTGACTACATCTGTGTCTGCAGCTGAGGAGGGAGTTCCTGGAGTCGTCCTCTGTCTTTTCTAGTAACAGCTGCCTTGATGAGGAGTGGATGGCTGGGTTTTTTTCTCCTACATAGCCTCTGTATGGCTTGAGGTTTTGTGCTGACGGGTGTTCACAGGGGTTGTGTTCCTAACTGACTTCCTGCTGCAACCTAAAAAAGCCAGCATTCCCAGTGTTCAGCCTTAGGGTAAGTTCTCACAGTTTCAGAGTGGCAGCTGGTGTGGATGAGAAATCCTCAGTCTCGAGGTCTGTCACCAGGGTATAACCACTGCACTGCAGTTACTCAAACTCCTGGCTTTGGAAACAGTCACATGAACACAGCAGGTTTCCAGCACCACTGTGGGGATCTACCATCCTCTTCCCTCAAATACTTCTTCACTGAACTCAAGTCTGTCATAATCAAGGTGGAATATGATGCCATGAGCATGGAGAGTAGTTATTTGGAGAACGTGATGGCAGTCTCTGCCTGTAATTATCTGGCTGCAGTAATAAATAATAAACCTACCATTAGGACGGACTGTCAATGCGTGGTCTTCAATGTGCCATGCACTGAGAGGTGCCTTTGTTTTAGAGTGTTTTTATCCCAGGATTGTCTGGACCAACTGTAGTTGCACTGCAAGAGGAGAAGAGGCTTGAATCTACAGGATGAATTCTCCCTACAAATGCTACACTGTCAGTTGCAGAAGAGATCTGGAGCTGCTCCCTGGCTGGTTGTTGGCTATCTATCTCCCAGGCTCTAGTCTGGCTATTTCTGTAAAAGCTTCTCTCTTCCCTGTAAGGACCATCACAGTGAAATACGAAATACCTCTGCCTGCTTGTCCTGACTCTTGCAGGATTCATTCAAATATGGGAGACAAATAGCACCATCTACAAACAAGCAGCTTTCTCAAGAAACATCCAGCAGGTCTGCTGTTTTTATGGTGAAAGCAATGTTTATGGAACTTAGCTGTTAAAAGGGATTTTCTTTGTAGGAAAGGAATGCCTGGCTGTGACACCATTATTCTGAGTTCCAGCAGTTCACTAACGGTCCTTAGGAAAAAACCCCTTGATTTATCTAAGTTCAAGACACTGTATAAGGACTTCAGGAAATGGGCTTCATTGCAGAAGTTTCTCAGGGCAGGGACCGTGCTGACAGAGCTTCTGCTACCACACAGACTCACTGGATGCCTTCCAGACCAGAGTTGATACATGGGAGTTGAGTCCTCTGAGGACACAAGGACAGATACAGCCTAGGGAACTAGCTGCTTTTCCTTGCCAGGATTTTTGTGTGTCAGAAGAACAGCTCAATGTTCTGTGCATTGGCTCAGTAGTGTGCATTTACATCCTCCTGATAAGCAATAGAGCTTCTCTGGGAAAACTTAATATTAAAGATAATTGAAATACACTTTTCTCCCTTTTCTCAGTCCATTGTGAGCTGTAGGTCATGCTGTGGCTGAACTATTCCCTTTCTTCCCTTCTTTCTATCAGACACTGATGCAGGCAGTTGGTTGAAACTGGGTGACCTGAAGGCCAGAGAGCACAAACTGCTTAGCTGAACAAAACCTCTGTTCCTGCATGCAAAGGAAGAGTGTTTAGACTCTGCCAGATGGCAGTAAATGTCACTGAATGTTCCTGTCAGAGAACAGGAAAATATGTGCAGCAGTGTCAGTGTCAGACTCATCCTGATTTCTTATTTAATGCTCACTTCAGATAGAGCTTTCAGTTAGGCCTGTCGCCTGGCCTATTGAGAGGCACCTGGACTAGGACACAGAGTCCTGCCTCTGATGAAAGCCAAAGCACAAATACCATTTCTGACTCCTTGTAGGGGCCTTCAAGAGCTGACAGCATGCTCAGTTGTATGTGCTGCTGTTGTGAGCTGAACATAGACCTCTTTTTATAATAAACAAGCATTGTTTCTCGGTTCTTTCGTTGATTTGGCCACAGCACTTATGAAATGGATGTTACAAAATGAAGGCCCTTGAAGGATATTCCCCACTGGCAGCTGTGGGAGGTGACCTATGGTGCAAAAGACAGATCACAAGGCAGAAGAATTTAACAAGAACGATTAAACACCGAAAAAAAAAGACAGACATTTTCTTCCTTGATGTCTTCAACTCATGATCAGAAGCTGTTTTGGAAGAGGTGCTTTATTTGGATATGTGATCAGGCTCTGCTCAAGAAGATTTAGGCAAGATCTTCTTACGATATGCCAGATGCCAAGCTGTATTTCTGAACTAAAAAACATAGGAAATAAAAATAACATAAACTTTGATGTACAGCAAGCCCTGTGCAAACCACATGTCCTTGAGGGAATGAACTCTAAGTGCTATCTTTAGTTTCTTGTTACCAAACAAACAAATAACACCCCCACCCCCCCCCCATCCAATTCTGTGTGATTCACTTTCTCCTGACTTTAGCCATCACACTGTAGAGGTAGCTGACCTGGGACAGGCAATCATTCAATGAAGGAGAAAGAACTTATGTATGGCCATTAAGCATCGCAAAGTAAACATTTCAAGTTATGATCACACAGCTTATCTATGCACAACAGGCTCACGGAGCCTTGTTTCCAAAGCTGGAGCAGAAACTCTTAGCGACTACTCTGAGGTGGATCTGGAGCTTTTGGCACCTGCTGTCCATACCACCGAGGGCTGAGTTCGAGAGCTGGAAAAGCCTTCCAGAAAGGCCCCTCTGTTAGGGCTCATTTGTAGGGAATCTCAGTGATGCTCTTTCTGAATCTATTCCTGGTGCCAGTGTGCCAGGCATGCAGCAATGTCTTTTGCACCAGAGCTAACTGAGATGTCAGGAGTGGCATGGTGTGGGGAGCACTGGGGTAGGTGATACCTGGTGCAGAACTTGCATAGTCTTATATCTTGGTGCAGGGAGTCTGAGAGTGGGCTGGGGGCAAGAGGATGTCTTTGTTTTCAGATGAATAGAAGAACTGGAGCTCTACTGCACAGGTATGGAGTATTGCTCCAGCCAAGATGGCCCGCTTTCCATGGAGTGTCCTGTAGCCCAGCTGGAGGAGGTGCCTGTGTGTCTTTAGACCAGGTGTGACCTGTCACAGCAGGCAGGACACGTTTGCAAAAGGTCATAAAACAAAAAGCCAACAGTGTTAAAGAGCAGAGGGCACATGTCACCGGCCGGACACTCGTCGAGCACGGGGCTGGGGCTGAGTGAGCACCCCTGGACAGAGCGCCAGTGCTTTTTAAGGTCTGTGCTGCCAAGGCTCAGCTCCTTTCATCCTGCGACTCCAGAGAGTGCTGCGATGGGCAAAATGAGAGCTGCTGCCTTCAAACAAAGCATCTGTTTGTTCTTGAAACAATCGGTGACAGCAGTTAGATCTTGAACTCGTTACCGAGCCCAACACAATTACGATAAAAACAAGTTCCAGATGGGCTCAAAAGGAGTTGTTTTTGTCTTTACTAAATCAGAATGGATTCCATGTCTTCAAGTTCCTCTGGCATTTATGGACAGGAAACATGAATTACACACAATAATTCACTACAAACAAAAGAGATGAATGCTGCAACAGCCCATTTATCTTTGCTCATGTGCCTTCTTGAGGTTTATGTGCTGGTTAACTTGTGGGGAGAATTAATAGCTCTTTTCTTTGTTTTCTAACTCTTTGCTATTTTGGTTTGCAGAAACCGAGACAGGAAGATGTTGAGTTTCTGTTAAGTTTACCTGCAACTCCAGGCAAACACTTGCATGTTCCTTAAAATCACTCCAGAAATAGAGAAAACAGAACAGAGGCAACAGGATAGTCTAGTAGCAGTCACTGTCTATGTGCAAAGCCATTCCTTTTCAGGAAATAAATATGTTTTTAAATCAAAGCCAAATGAATGCACAGTGGTGAGTGTGCAACACACTCTAGTTCTTCTCCTCCAGGCATATTTTCTTGTGAGTTGGTTTGTGGATTGCAAATGTTTACAGTACAACAGGTTACTATGAGCCTGCAGATGCAGAATGGGCAGATACTGTCTGGAAAAGAGAGTTGCCTCCTGTGCCATTGTGTTTCAGCTCTTCCTGTGAGAGACCTGAGCTAAGGGTAAAGATGGAAGTTCTTCCAGTTAGTCCCTCAGTCAGCTCCAAGAGCCTACATACACCTTTTCCAAAGGCCGCCCAAAATGGACTGAAGTCTGGCCATCAGGCCTGTCTTATGGAAACTGAGTTTCTGTCGTCTTGGTTTTGAAAGTGATGCTGCACATTGACATGAATTCAACTGCTTCCAAAATGAAGGGGAACCCAGGAGACAGCAGGCAGCAGCTGTACATCAGCCCTGCTCAGGCCTGTGCTCACATCTGCCTGGGGCCCTGGGCAGCACAACAGCACAAGGAGGAAATCAGCAGAGATTTCTGTGTGGTGTTTTTGTTCTGGCAGTCCCCCATTCCTCCTTGCAGCTGAGACAAAGAATTTGGGTTTGTTTTGGGGGGGGCTTTTAATTAGATTCCATGATTTTATAGAAGGGGCCATGTTGGCATCATTAAGGGTGCACCGTGTGAACTCAGCTAGGCGGCTAACTGTTGTGATGTTGTGGGAAGACATAACTCCCCAAACCCATAAAATGTGACAGGGATTGTAGCAAAGACTCAAGCTGCCCCTGGGTGTTCTTTGGTGGATGAAGTCAGCTTGGCTGAGCTCCGAAGGGAGTGAGATCATGGGCAGGAAGCAGCCTGGGAACTGGGGGTGTCAGTGAGGTTTGTTTGGCCTATTCCAGTGTGAGATGGTGAACTTCCCAATGTGTTCCATAGCTTCTGCCCCTTCCCCCCGCGAATCTTACAAAAGAAGGCCTTAAGTAGAAGCAAGTAGAGTTCTCCAGTTTTGGCTGGCAAACAAAGGAAAAGAAGAAAAGTGAGAAACTAATGGCTTTTATTAGGTTCCATGCCATGTCTGATTTGCACATAGTCCTCTACACAGAGTCTGTGGGATTGATCATTTGGATTCTCATCTCTGTGGAGCTAAGTGACACTGAGCTCCAGGACAATGACCTCCTTCCGGCAGAGATACTCCCAATGCTCATCTCCATACTTGGTTCAAACAAACAAGGAAGGAAGGAATCACAGGGCTTGAATCCAGCTTCTGGCTGGCATTACCCGCAGGCAGCAAAAGCAGATGGGAAACTTCTAATCCCACATGCAGAGGAGCAGGATAATTACCCATTTATTTCATTCATTATTCATTTATTTGCCCTCAGTTCTTGCACTCAGCTGCCCCTCCTGCACGGCAGCAAGCTCTGCACTGTGCCCCAGTGCAGCTCTGCCCCTGAGCTGTCTGTGCTCCCCCAGCAGCAGCCATTTCTCAGCACCATAGTGCCTGCAGCCCATTGTTGTCCCATCCCGTCCCGACCCGTCGTCGTCCCCCCCCCCCCCCATGTGCTTTAACACCCCTTTCATCTTCCAGCTGGGTTTTGTTCTTCATCAAAGGGCAGCCAGGGCAGAGGTGATGGAAACCCTGACTCCCTCCCCACTGGTGATTTAATTTCCCATTAACTGGGGTTTTAAAGGGAAATCTCAGGGCTCGTTTAAGGCTCTGCTGACAGCTTCACCTTCTCCTGCATAAACCCAGCACCGGGCTGGTGCGGCTGTAGTGCTTGATCTGACCCCGAGCACACGGGCAGCTCTGGAAGCAAGAGCAGCACAGAGTGTGAGGTCTAGGCAGACCTTTATCAGACCATCCTTCCAGGGTGCTTTGCAGTATGCAGGGCACCGTTACGTGGGGAGCACAGGTGTTCCTCTCTTTCCTCCACAGTTAACTGCAAATGCTGCGGCACCGGCACAGGCACGGGGTCATGCACACGCACAAGCTCAGGCTCAGGCTCAGTCACCGGTACAGGCACAGGAACAGGCTCAGGCTCAGACCCAGACACAGGCACAGGCTCAGGCACAGACAGACTCAGGCTCAGGCTCAGTCACTGGCACAGGCACAGGCTCAGGCACAGGAACAGGCTCAGGCTCAGGCTCAGGCACAGGCACAGACAGACTCAGACTCAGGCTCAGGCTCAGGCTCAGGCTGAGGCACAGACAGGCTCAGGCTCAAGCTCAAGCTCAAGCTCAAGCTCAGGCTCAGGCTCAGGCACAGGCACAGGCTCAGGCACAGGAACAGGCTCAGGCTCAGGCTCAGGCTCAGGCACAGGCACAGACAGACTCAGACTCAGGCTCAGGCTCAGGCTCAGGCTGAGGCACAGACAGGCTCAGGCTCAGGCTCAAGCTCAAGCTCAAGCTCAAGCTCAGGCTCAGGCTCAGGCACAGGCACAGGTACAGACAGATTCAGACCCAGGCTCAGGCTCAGGCTCAAGCTCAAGCTCAAGCTCAGGCTCAGGGACAGGCACAGGCACATTCAGATTCAGATTCAGATTCAGATTCAGATTCAGATTCAGGCTCAGGCTCAGGCTCAGGCTCAAGCTCAAGCTCAGGCTCAGGGACAGGCACAGGCACAGGCACATTCAGATTCAGATTCAGATTCAGGCTCAGGCTCAGGCTCAGGCTCAGGCTCAAGCTCAAGCTCAGGCTCAGGCACAGGCACAGGCACATTCAGATTCAGATTCAGATTCAGGCTCAGGCTTAGGCTCAGGCTCAGGCTCAGGCTCAAGCTCAAGCTCAGGCTCAGGCACAGGCACAGGCACAGGCACATTCAGATTCAGATTCAGATTCAGGCTCAGGCTCAGGCTCAGGCTCAGGCTCAGGCTCAGGCTCAAGCTCAAGCTCAGGCTCAGGCACAGGCACAGGCACATTCAGATTCAGATTCAGATTCAGGCTCAGGCTCAGGCTCAGGCTCAGGCTCAGGCTCAAGCTCAAGCTCAGGCTCAGGCACAGGCACAGGCACAGGCACATTCAGATTCAGATTCAGGCTCAGGCTCAGGCTCAGGCTCAGGCTCAAGCTCAAGCTCAGGCTCAGGCACAGGCACAGGCACAGGTACATTCAGATTCAGATTCAGGCTCAGGCAGCGGCACCGGCTCAGGCTCCCGGGAGGCCCGTCCCGTGCCCCGCCCTCCGCCGCCCGTCCCGGGGATGCTTCGCTGCCATTGGCTGTGCCGGCTCGCCCCGCCCCCGGGAGGCGGCCCCGCCGCGGCTCTGCCCCTCCCCGCCCGTTACCGGGTCGGTGCCGGGTTGGCGGCGGGTGGAGGCCGAGGCCATGACGCGCGCTCCGATTGGCCAGCTCGCGCCGCCTGTCGCGTCGGGATTGGCCGCGCGCGGGGCGCAGAGGAGGGGTGTGTTAAAGGGCCCGCGGCGCGGGCGGGCGCTGCTGCTGTGCGCCATGGCCTACCAGGGCTTCGCGCAGGAGTACCTGGGCATGCCGGCCGTGACGCGCGCCTACACCACCGCCTGCGTGCTCACCACCGCCGCCGTGGTGAGGCCGAGCGCGGTCCTGGCGGGGGGGAGGCTGCGGTGGGGCGGTCCGGGTCCCGGAGGGGGTGTGCTGCGGTGGGGGGGGCAGGCTGAGGGCAGCGGGTGCCCGGCAGCGGGTGGCAGTGCTGTGCCTGTCTCCCACAGCAGCTGGAGTTCATCACCCCCTTTCAGCTGTACTTCAACCCTGACCTCATCTTCAGGAAGTTCCAGGTGAGGCCTTCACCGGGCTTGGGGGGGGGGGCCCCTCTTGCCCCTTCCCAGCGAGGGGTGGGTGCGACAGGCTGGGCCCTGGGTGTCCTCCCTTGTAGGGTACTCAGTATGATCCAAAGGGGCTCCTTTCCCATTGCTCCAGCCTTCTCAGATTGGCAGGAGCTGGGTTGCCAGCATGGTGTCCCTTCTTGTCACGGACACACAGTCTTTCCCTGCCATGCATCGTCTTGGCATTTCCTTTTTCATTTTACTTTAAACCTGTCTCTCCTCTTTCTGTGACACTGAGGTGTTTGGCCAGCTGATGTCAGGCTGGGTGGGGAAGGTTGTGTTGTAGAGAAGCATGAGCAGCGATTTCTGTTGGCTCTGGGCGCTGAATTGTGGCTGCTTGTCCCTTCCTGAAAAGCTGAGATATCTTTCCCACACCTGGAAGGGCAATGTACTCTGATACAGGCAATGAAGGGGAGTCCCATGGGAAGGTGGTGGAGCTGTCTGGTGTCCTGGGGTACTTCTGAGTGTATGGGGCTGTGACTGGGCATCCCCAGTGGGTGGGTGATAGCCCCTGTACATGCGATGATGAGAGACCTGTGTGTCCACCTCCTTTGCTCTCTCTCTTCTCTTTCAGATATGGAGGCTGATCACCAACTTCCTCTTTTTCGGGCCACTGGGATTCAGTTTCTTTTTCAACATGATATTTCTGTATCCTTTGGTCTCAGTGAAACTCTCTGCTCCATTTTTGATTAGATGTAATTTCACCCCCTCCATCTTCCTGCCCAGGCTGACTTGTCTTGGTAATGGTCTAGGGCTGTGGCTCTTTTGGTGTGAATTGAAGCCAGTCCCTCAACAACTGTGGCCACCTCCTGCAGCTCCATCTCTGCTTGCTGCAGGGCAGCCCCTGCCAAAAGGCTGCAGAAGCCATCAGTACTGCTGTGGCTCATGCTGGAGAGCAGTGCCCATTCCTGGTGTGAGCTCTGGCTGGAGCACAGCAGTTGCCTCTTTCTTTCCCTGGGGTCAGTGGTATGAGGTGATGTTTGCACTGTTTTGCTCTGGGGCTGACAGCTCCTGTGATGAAATAGCTCGCAATGGGTTTATTCCCTATGAAGTCGTGCTGTGGGGACACAGGGTGGCCAGCTGTTAATTTCCTATACTGCAACCCCTCCTTTCTCCCCTGCCTCAGGTACAGGTACTGCCGCATGCTAGAAGAAGGCTCCTTCCGTGGAAGGACAGCTGACTTTGTTTTCATGTTCCTCTTTGGAGGGTTTCTCATGACAGTATCCTTTTGAGTTGGCAGAGGCTCCTTGGTGTTCTGAGCTGTGGATAGTGTGGGTCTTGACTGCTAGCTTTTGAATTGCAGCTGCATTGTGTGGTCAGTAGCAGGTACGTGCCTGTTGAGCAGGACAGCTGGCTTATGAACCTTCTTGTGTCCCAGGCTTGTGCCCTGAGGCTTGGGAGAGCATATGGTGGAGAGTGTTCTGCCTGTATGGCACAGCTCATGTTCCTTGCCTTGCCCACCCTTGCCTCCTGGCCTGTGCCCCCTCCCTGTCCTCAGAGCAGAAGCAGATACAGGAGAAGCTGCCTGTACTTGTGTTGCTGTCTGCAGAAGTGCTGATGCACCTCGCAAGGGGATGGGCTGCCTGATCCCAGAAGAGGACATGTGGCAGTGTGTAGGGGAGTCTCAGCCTTGCAGGAAGCCCCTTGTTACGCTGTGTGAGAAACCAGGCAGCTGTGTCTGAGCTCTGGTGAGGAGCACACTGGAGAGCTGCTACCATTGGCATGAGGCTGCTCAGAGCTGCAGCTGAGAGGAAGAACACAGAGCTGTAAGGACAAGGAGGGAAGTGTCTGCTGTCCACATGTTGGGCAGCGTGAGCTCAGCACTCTGTCCCTGCAACCTGCCAGTGGCTGGAGGTGCTGTCATACATCTCAAGTTCTCTTGTTGTAGGACAAAATAGTCTGGGGAGAAATATCTCTTTCCCAAACATGAAACCTTTTCTCAATGTCATGCTGCTGTCTTATGCAGATGGCTCAGCACTGCTCGCCCCACAGAGCTCTGCATGAAGCTTTATTTGCTCTCATGGGTGTTGGCCATTGCTGGGTGTTTGGCAGTGTCCAGGAGCCCACAGCAGCCACGCTCTTGGCCATATGTGGATTTGGAGTCCAACTGCAATATAAGGACAAGGGAATATTTTGCCTTTGTCCATCTGCTTGTGCTCTGGAGAAGACGGTTGTGAATGACAAGAGCATCTCGCTGCTGACGATCACCCGTAGAAGGCACATGCTGGATGCGAGCTAGTTGCTAATATGTGCCGCATGTCCCAAGGGCTGTAAGAATGTGAAGGCCCTTCTTTGAAGGTGACTTTTGATGGTAACTTTGTGGAGGTGCCTATATTAGCTGATTAGCTGCCTGTAGTTCTGGGTTTCTTAGTCACAGGGCACCCTGTGCTGCCTAGAGAAGGTGCACAGGGTGAGTAGGCCTTTCCTTGACTCGGTAGTTTCTAGCTATTTGGACTCTTTGCCAGCCTGTTTTTCCTGGGCCAGGCTTTCACCATCATGCTGGTGTATGTGTGGAGTCGCAGGAACCCTTATATCCGCATGAACTTCTTTGGGCTTCTTAACTTCCAGGCCCCCTTCTTGCCCTGGGTCCTGATGGGATTCTCTCTGCTCCTGGGCAATTCCATCATCATTGACTTACTGGGTAAGTCAAAGTTGGTGGGTGCTGCAAACAAGGACATTTTGCAGCCACAGCGTGCTCAATTCTCAGATGCTCCTGGGGCACTAGCACTGTCTCTTACTTTCATCTTATTTAAGATGGTGGGTTTCCTAAAGTGAGCTGGCTGAGGTTGCTGGGTGGCCAGCCTTGTGCCTCAGCTCTTGCTGTGTCTTCCCCAGGGGCTGTAGTTGGGTATGGTGAGCTCTGCTGACAGAGTCTGACAGACTTGTGTGCCCATTGCAGCAAACAGCATGGCCCTCTAGAACTGCAGCACCGGTGGGAGCTGGGACATGGGTACACAGCTGAGGGATTCTTGTAGATTCATCCTGCTTAAGCTCCCAGTGGCTCTGGTTCAGCTGGCAAAGGAGTCGCAGCTGGGGCTGACCTTGGTCATATCTCTTCCCAGGAATTGCTGTGGGTCACATCTATTATTTCTTGGAAGATGTTTTTCCCAACCAGCCTGGAGGAAAGAAGTTGCTGTTAACCCCTGGCTTCCTGTAAGTAAAGCTGATTCTGGGCTTTGTGTTGTTTCTCAACCTTCAGCAGGCTGTGACAGTGTGGGGTGAGTGTAGGATGCAATTGCATGTTGTTAGCACCTCAGCTCAACAGTTTGTGCCTCAGCTGCAGAAAGCACTGGCACGTTGCACATTATCTGCACATGTACACAGGGTCTATAAAGCAGTTGCTGGTACCTTAAACTTTGCTAGTTGAACTGGAGTGTTCCTGCTGCTTGTGGAAATGCTAGATGCAAGTAGGATTGTTTTCTGATACGTTTCTGTACTTTAAGAAAGCAGAATACGTTCTGCTTCATGCCAAGGATCAAAACTGACCTAGAGATCAAGGAAGCAGGTACTGTCATTGTTAGATACTGATCTGTGCAAAAGAACAGGTAGTGCTGGTGCAAATGGCAGGTGGCTGAGGCATACAGCCAAGCTCTGGGAAAGGCTGGGATGTTCCTTGGAGGGCTGGGAGGTGCGTCCTCAGCTCACTCTTCTAACCTGCCTGCTTTGTGGGATGGCATGTCCCTTGCCAGGAAGATGGTATTTGACACACCGGAGGAGGATCCCAACTATAACCCTCTCCCTGAAGATCATCCGGAAGACCAACCTAGGGACCAGGACCAGAACCAGCATCCACAGTAACATGTGGGACTCTTCTATGTGACCAGATTCTTTTCTGGATGGACTGATGCTGTGGCCCAGAGATCCTATTGGAATAACACCAGTTGACATTCTGATGTGTCATGTTTCACTGTTTGTATGGGTAACCCATTTTCCCCTTGTACTAAGTGGTTCCAAAGAGCTTTGCACATAAGAACTGATGAATGCTTATGGAGGTGTTCTAGGGACAGGGACTGGAAGCTGTGATGGCTCCTCAGTTACTGGGGAGTAAGTATCAAATGAGGTGTTCAACCAGTTGCTCCTTCTCTTGCTGTTTGATTTGCTGCATGCCAGGTCACTCTTGCCCTCTGCAGAATGCTCCTGGCTCTCCTGGTTGTGGGCTTTCAATGAAGTAGTACTCCCAACTCTATCATGGTAGAATGCAGCTCAGCCTCTTCCTTGCCTCTCAGTCCCCCACTCCTTTCTGGTTTTTGTTTCCAAAGAGTCATTACATTGAAGTCTTTATTTTTCAGTAGTGTGTCCATTTCTGCCAGGGGCAGAGGCAGCAATTCACCAGTTCTCATCAGGACTTGGATCACAGCTGCCAAGCTGCTTGCTTGGGCTTTTCTTTCTTTGGTGAATGAAGCAAAGTTCGGGCTAGCTGGAAGATGTCCTTGCCCTCCTTTGTCATCAGGACTGCAGAGCATGAGGGGTGTGTGTGTGGAGGTGTCTGTTAAGAGAAAGGGATGCCTGGGAAAGGACAGAGGACAGAGCTGGATGCTTGATCCATGCAGTGACTGGAAGTAGCACTTGACACTGGTAATAAAGGCTGTCTGCACATGCAGTTTAATTCCACTTTTGTTGAGTTTTTTAGTTCTGAAACTTAAACATCTGAAATTTAAGAGAAAGCAAAAGTTAGTCCCTACCATGAACAGCTGTATGAAATGGATTTGATCATTCATGCTAATGCAGTGCACCTCTCTGCTTGTACCAGACCTTAAAACCTTTGGAGTAGATTTGTAAAGGTTGTTTCTTAGGATAGCTTATTTGGTTATGTTGCTGTCTGCTCAGCTAGAGACACTTGAAACCACCACTAAAGCTACTCAACTGTGAGCAGCCATTATCCAATTAAATAGAATGATACAGGAGTGTTCTGCAAGATAGAACCAAAGCCCCCCCTCCTCTCTGTGGGCTTCCCATGAAACACCTTTTTAATGAAAAAATCAGACTTCATTTGACCAAGGTATTTGCTGCACTCATGTTTATCTCTGCAGGATGAAAGACTTGTACAGATAGTAATCTTGTTCTAGAACACATTGTGGTACCAAGGGCTAAGCAGCCTCAGACTTGACAGGTACTTGCTGTGTGCTTTGCTCATGACCTAGTAACACAGCTGGTGTCTCAGTCCCTGGTGAGAGTTTGTCTTTAAAGTCTGCAGACATTCTGTTTTAAATGGCTTCTGGGATGGGATTTTGGGAATGCAAAAGCCAGGCTACACTTTTAGCTAGGGTACTAGATTAACCTCAGGATTTATTATTGTAGAGCAGGAAAGCCACTCACAGCTGTTCCTTAGTAGTCCCAATACATAGAAAAAGCTGGTTTAAATTCTTATCTTCCTGAGACTTGCCCCTGGCTGCCTGGAGGGACAATTCCTGCAGCTTGTCTAGGGCTTCAGGAGAGCAAGGTACTTGTAAGCCCACTACAGAAGCTGCAGCCCCTGTGTGTCTACCTGGTTGTGAGCTTCATGATGGGTAGCCACAAGGTTCACAGCAATTCAGAAATTGCACTGCATGTGCTAGTTTAAGGCTATAGCAGTTTCATGCCTGTTTTGGTCATATTTCCTGAAGAGGCTGCTTGCAGAAGTACTGGATCACAACAAAGAGAGGCTGAAGTGTTCTTAGGAAGCATATCTGTAAGGCAAAATAGGTGTTTTATGTGGGAGGCTGGCATATGCAGCACAAGCTCCAAGTTTTGTTTTACTTGCTGAAATAACTTTTCGACCTTTTTAATAAGGAATAATGGAGTACCACTCTGGCACAGGAACCCAGGATAACACTGCAGTATTATTGCCAAATTTTTGATTTCTGCAGACTAACATCTGGAAATAGTTCCCTCCCACCAAGGAATCAGGACTGGCTCTGTTATTCCTCAAGTCTACATATGATAAGACTGAAGAGTGTTTTTTGACTGTGTTAGCAGTGTGGGTGGATCAGCAAGGATTGTAAAGCCTATTGGCTTTATCATAAAGGCCTGAACATAGTAACTCTTGGGCTGTCAGCAAAATCTGCCCTGCTTGCAACACTCATCAGTACTGGCAGTGAAGGGTAGGAACTGTTATCAAAGAGCTGGTGTACCTCAACAGCAAGGTACATTCTAATTAGGTTTTTAAGTAAGCTTGACTTTTCTAATCTCACTTCACTGGGTTTCTGTTTTTAAACTCCCCGAGGAGACAGGTTGTTTCTAGGATTGCAAAGTCCTCACGTTGCAGTGCTAAGGGTATTTAAAACACCCACTTTTGCTTTGGGTGCTCTGTAGCTGGCAGCTGTATGTGCTGACAATGACCACAGCAAAGCCACCTGCTGAAGCTGCAGGCTCATTAATTGCACGCCTCAACTTTTGTACCAGTTCAGAGACTGTTGTCTTCCATATGTGGCCTCCACAGAAAAAAGGGTTCACCACACTCCAGGCTGACATCTGCCAGAAAGCAGTGTTAAGTTTGTGACTTCAGTTAACCTGTTCTACCCTGGTCAAGTAAGCCAGTGGAACACCTCACTCAATTCATCACTGTGCAAAGTGTAGCAACAGACCGGTCCTTCAGAGTTGTTTGCTGCTTCTGGTTTTAAGTCTCATTCTCACTTTCCCCTGGTTTTATCTGTTGAAGTAAAGTACTCAGTTTCCACCAATTTCTGGGAAAACTGAACACATTCAAGTGTTCAGTGTTATACCCAAAAGCATTAATATTAGGCCCCAAGCCTGCTCAGTTACCAGAACAGCACAAAACTGTGGTGAGATTCACCAATCATTCAAACTTACTGAACTCAAAGTGGTTTGCATTCCTTTTTATTTAAAAAGTTGTCCTAATAGTGCATGTTGCACCTATACAAAAGAATCTTTACACTGTCCACACACAGGTATGTAAGGGCTCCAAGAGCTGCCACAGGTCTCAGCTAGATCATGTGCTAACACAGCATTCTTGGTACATGGCATTTAGATGGAGGGGGTGGGGGCAGAAGTCAGCAGTACTGGGAACTCTTGGCAAGTGGAATGTGTGTCACCTTCAGGGACAAAGACCCCTGCCAATCTTAGATCCATTTGGGGAGAGGAGTGGGGATAAAGTCTGTAGAAGATCACCAGTGTCACAACAGGAAGACTACCAGGCTGGGGCAGTATTGGCCAAACGTCTCATGCGCCTACAAGAGAGAGAAAGAGATACAGTGAGTGCTGTTTACAGGCATGGGAAGTCTTACAAACACCAGCGCTTTTGGGGCCACAACTCTGTGTGCTCTGTAGACAGGTCTACTCCCTAACACAGGCTTCTTGGCCACCTGAGGCTGCACCTGTTAACAAGGCTAAGACACTATGTTCAGTAGCAGCTTTTAGGGCACTTTGCTTGAACTGATTGCTACGGAAAACTATTCAGCAACCATAGCTAAGTAACAAAATAATAATGAAACTGTTAATCAGCAGTAAAAAAAAAAAATACAACACAAAAACCAAATTCCTGGTAAACTGCTGAGCCAGCATATTTACTGTTCTCACACTGTATCTTTTGGAGAGATTCTAGCGATTCACTTACTTATATCTGTCAGGAGCAATTTCATCAAGTAGGAGCAAGTGCTCTCGACTGCTTGTCAAACATTGCTTAGGTCTCTGGTGGGCAGAGCCCCTCCTAGAATCACAACAGTGCTGGAGCTGGAAGCTTGCCCATTCTTACATCAAACAGCACTTTACCCTACATAAAAGGAAGCCTTGTGGGGGGATTCTAGGTAGCATAACAGCACATGAGAATCCAATATTCTTTATGAATGCCTTCCTATAGAAACAAATCCCCCTGCATGAGCAGAGAGCCCAGGGAAAGGAAAAAAAGACAAAAGGAAACTTAACTTCAAGCACGAGATGGTCAAAGTAGAGATTTAAATATTTGTGGAGCAGGGTGATAAGACTTTTAATATCCTGAGGCTAAAGGGATATGAGTTTCTGTGGTGTGCAAGTTTGAAATCCTGCCAGCTGGCCCTCAGTAGGGAAAGACAAACATCAAAGCTTAATTTCTGTCTCAGAGAGAGGCAGAAGGAGAACTGTTTGAACGAGCGGCAGCACCTTGTATTTCTGTCCTGGTCTCTGATCTTCTTCTCCATCTCAGCATCTGTGAGGGTTTCCAGGAGAGGGCACCACTGGTCAGCATCCCCCGTGTTGCGAATAGCAATTTCCACAGTCGGTAAAGGGTTCTCACTACACGGCAGTAAAGAAGGCAACAAAGCAACATTCATCAGTGGTCCCAGAGCACTCCTCTGGATTACAAGCTCAGAGGCAAGACACAAGGACAACAGAGCATCATTTACAGTGTTTCATTCTTAGCCCCTCTTAGGACAGTCCAGTTGCTGGAAATACACCAGGGGCTGATGGTTGGGATCTTGTGGAGCCCAAAGCTTCTGAAAGACCAACTATAACCATCTCCTTTCACCACCATAGAGGAGTCTGTCAAACAGCCATTGCTAATGCAGTTCTCTCCCACAAAGGCCATGCTGTAAGTGGCTGACAGTGTTCAAACTTCACAGACAAAGTTCATACCAGTTTATTAGTGCTGGAGGCACTGCACCTAGAGCAGCAGCTGAGCAGAGACTGGTAGCAGGGCTCTTTGTCTAGCTTTGCTGGTCTGCAACTCTGTCTTCCTAGCTGCAGTCTGCCTAGCACACCTCTGACTGCTCCTCCCTGACACAAATCTGGCTTTTCTGGGAGCCCAACAGTGGAACACACACTGTTCTCCCAATTGCCATGGAAAGGGTAGTCTTGCAGGACCTGCTGTTGCAACCAGATGCTGTGGCTACTCCCTGCACATGGAAAGAAACACCAGGCTTTGTCCCAGATCACAAGATCTGTCCTCAGACAGATCTCTGCCCTGACCAGCTGCATTATCACATGCACAAAAATATTTACTGCCTCACCAGTGGCTTTTCAATAAAAGTCAACAGGAACTGACGAGGAGTAGCTTCCCAAACATTGACAGTGGGGCCGGAAACCCAGCATAAATATAGAGGAGCCTCAGAATGTAAATGTTTGCTTTGAATTCTAGAAAGCAGCTCAGCCTGAGCAGCACAAAGTGTGTGTGTGAGAGGAGCACTCCGCAGGTGTGTGCACACATCCGGCCCCCTCCCCAGGGACCTGCCTCCCTGCACAGGGTTTCAGTATTTATGAGCAGCCCTCTCCTTCCCCTAAAAAGGGACTCAAATGCTAATCGTCATGGGAGTATCAGCCTCTGCATCAAAGCTATTCATCTGGAATAACAACTCTTCAAAGCAATGCTACAATGAAAAATTAATCCAGAGCCTTTGCTATCTGATCCCGGGAGGAAGCTCAAGTCAAATCCACTTCCAGTACTGCTTATGTCCACTAAGCAACACTCAAACCCAGGAATTTCATCTTAGCTCCAGACTGCTACACATTCCAGGCTAAATGCTAGACCCTAACTGGCTTTTCTGACTTGATGGCATGGTCTCAACCTCATTTACGGTGCCTAACACTGAACACCCACTAGAATTAAGTGGGGGTAGGAAAGCTGGCCTCATGCACATAACTTAACTGCAAGCCAGCTCAGATACCACTTAGCAAAGAATCAGAGATAAACTGAAAAAATCCTCCCCCATCTCCCAACCTCCAAAGGCAGCTCCTCCTCCTCTGTTATTTTCTGATTAAGAGGATGATGGTGCTGGCAGAAAGACTGAAGTGCTGCAGGATTCCCAGTAGAGCAAGACACTCCCTCTGCAAGGGTCCAGGTCCCTGGCAGTAGTGTCCACAGGTATGCCTTCTTTTGGAAAAGGTGCCTCCCCATATACATAGGTTGGTGTATGAGAGAACCTGTGCCACCACTCAGGTAAAACTCTGGCTGTAAGCTGCTGTGTGCTGTCACTAGAAACACTCAGTACAGAGGCAGGAATCATCATGGCATGCCATCCCCCCTGAAAATCCCACAACCACCAGTTACCTGTCTACTTCCATTCCTGCCCCTTACACTGGGCTTGCAGGCTCTCCTTGTTTTGCACAGAGCAGGCAGCTGAAAGAACTGCCCTGGCTTTCATCAGCTAGAAGACAAGTTTCACCTCTCCCTCAGATGATTAAGAGGCACATGACTTCTCAAACCCCCAGTCCCTTGACATATTAAGGTTATTTTGATACATCTAAAGCAGACCCTCTCTTTACATCAGTGGAATGACTTTGGAGCAACCACCACTCCTGTGGTTTGGGAATTCAGGAACTAACCAACCACAGAACCCAAATATCATTAATCACTGTAAGGTTTCAAAAGTACTCCTTTGCTGGAAGAACAAAGGGAAGAGGAGGACATGTTTGTAGTATGACAGAAAACAAGGTTTAAATTAGATGGTTTTTCCTCTCTGAATAGCTTATGTCTACAAGCTTTGTTCTGCTGGGGTTCCCTTTCTAGTTTTTCATTCTCCCCTGTGCAATACTGCCACAGTCTGAAGAAAGCCTGACTTCACCTGTCTGGACTACCCCTAAAGCAAAGTCCTCTTCAGTAACCATGGGCAGATACATGTTTTTAGAGAGAATAGTGTGAAGTTGGTATTAGTATTATATATTTGAGAGAGCCTGGGCAGCACTGACTAAAAATTTACTTGCTGCAGGTTAGAGAGACTAACAGGAAGCAAAGGAACAAATGACACCATCACCCCCCCCCCACAACAGTTAACATGTACACAGATTCATTTCTTAGCTCAGGTATCTGCAATACGTGGAGAAGGACAGGAGAGAGGGAGAACATTTAGTGTCCTCTAAATGGACCTCTAATACACCAAGCGACAAGAGCAAGGAACAAATGGCCCGTGTGTTGGGAGGCAGCATGCTAAAAAGTTGTCAAAGTAAATTAACTGGGAAGGTAAATAAACTGTGAGTAGAAAAAAGGGCTTCCTGGCCAGCATGGTATGAACAGGGCCACCTCTCTACTTCAAGCACTAGCTCACATCTTTGTCATCAGCAGAGAAGAAGAGTCCTAAAGGTATCAGATTCCCATCTACCACCCTTCAAGTGCCCATCCCTTCTAAGGAAGGCACACCCACTGTTCTGTTGTTACAGACAGATGTGGTCCCATGCTGGATCTGCATATGTCAGTCAGCTGTTGTAGATGGAAAGGTAAAGGTGACCTCCTCACCTCCGTGAGGTGAGGGGGCATCAGCAGGATGGACACACAATCTAATAGTTACAGTAGAAGAGTTGAATTCCCATGTGCTAAAGAGTCGCTTCCCATTTTTTAGTATGAACCACTCTGGGAATCATTTCAGAACCAAGCAGTTGCTGTGGAAGAGTTTCAGGATAAAAATAAACCTCCAGAGGAAGTGGAGACTACTGGAAGAGCAACTGGTCCAGAGCAGATCAGTGCCTGTTTTCCACAGAAGGTTGACCCAACAGGAAACCTTCAGATGGAGGAGGAAGTAGCAGAACCCACAGCAGCAGTCAGCTTCTCCCCACACCAACTACTCACTGCCCCATTCCTGAGGCAGGACAGGGCTGGGCATGTTTCCATTTGCTGCTTCCATCCTGCTTCCCTGACCTGACCTCTACAGAACTGGTGTCTACAGTACCATTCCCTCACCTCATCAAATACATCATCTGCTGAACTCTCAAACTCCCTTGACTATCATCATGACTTGAGGTCAAAAAAAAACCTTACAGAGCACATTAAGGTAAACTCAGAGCTGCAGACTCAGCAACATGCTGAGGATAACAACATCAGTACAGTAACTCACCACAGAACACGGCACAACTGGAAATGATTATCATTAGGAGACAAGTTACAAAGCTGACTAATCAAACCTGACGCTGCTGTGCTCCAGCTGTGAGAACAGCCTATGATCAAGCCAACTTCAGCGTCAGCCAGGGGAGACAGTTACAGTTTCAATCAGTCTTAGTTCAAAACACCAAAGCTTGAGACAGTGGATGGCCCAAATCAGGCAAAGCCAACAAAACAAAAAAGCATCCGGAGCTCATTATTAGCAAACACTAGAAGAGGGAGACATAAGGTCACTGTTAATTACAGCAGCCTTTCATTCTGCAGTGAAAGCTGACACCACAACATTTGGTCCTGAAATTATTAGACACAACAGGGAAAGATATTTGAGCACAAGCACAAAAAATGGTAAGGAGGACAGAATGGGTGCAAGCCATAAGGACCAATTTCCAATGAAAGCTTCTTCCTCAGGGCAGCTCTTCAAGGATTCATTGATGCCAACACCCGAGAAATGCAAACACCCCCCCCCCCAGCCATAGCAGGAAGAGAACAGTTCTGTACCTGAAGGCGTATGTCTTCTGATGCCAACTCAGCTGTCCCCGGATGCTGTAGGCAATAGTAGTGACAAACTCCCCACCCAGGCCAAGCTCCGAACACAGCTTCAAGGCAAATTTCTCTGGTGAATTCTCCTTCTCTGACATGTCCCACTCAAACTGGTCTACAAGGGAGATGTTCCCTACATGGATGTTTAGCTGGAGACAAGGGAAGAAACAGATCATTTGTTTCCATTCTCACAACAGTTAGTCAAAGGTAATTTAGCTGAGGAGGCAGAGGCTGGAGAAGAGAAGCAGAGTAGTAACTCTTAGTTCACTGCATCTGCAGAGCTCCTTAACTGAATTCTTAATGCCAGTAGCGTGAGTAAACTCAGCTTTGCTCACTAAGGTTTATTCTTCCAAATGATGACACCAGTGTATTAACAGAACAACTTTATCATCTCAGGGGCTGGCACATGAATGTTTAATAACCTGCCACCTTGGTTCCGTTCTCAATACAAATTCAGTCTGGGTGCAGGACTGGAACTAAGAACTCCTTTGCACTGAGGGAAGCCTTTGTACTCTTACTCTCCCATAACATAATCAGAGAAACCCAAATGGTTCAGCTCTTGTTCTACTGCCTTCCTGTATTACCTTAATAATAACTCGTTGGTCTGACTGATCCTCAAGGATACTGTCAGTTGGGTAGGACTCGATCTGTTGTCGGATGGCAGAGGCAATAGCAGGGACAAAGGTCAGAGGATTCAAATCCAGGTCATCACAGAGAATCTCAGAGAACATTTCTGGGGTCATTAGTTTTTCTGATACAGAACAAAATGAACAGACACTGTTAACTTTCACAGAAATTAATGTCTGCCACTTACAGAATACACAAAATTAATCCCACAGCATGACAAAGGAAATCCCAAATGTATCACCTTTTGCTTTTAAATGGGCGGTTTGTATTAAGTTTTTAAGGACATTCACCCTATCACAGGTGCTTACAGCCTCCTACAGTTGCTCTGTGAGACAACATAGCTATGGTCTAATAATTCACATACATAAAGAAGCCTACACATTAACTGCTTTGTATTCAGAGTACCTCAGCCAACAGAATAGTCTCAGACTGCTGAGCTGATGAACTGGGTCAGGAAAATATGCCAGTTAAACTCTTCTGATTACATGTGTCCAGAATGACTACAACCCATGGAACTGGCAGAGCATTCACGAAGAGACATGAGAGCTGAATAAGGTTTAAAGGAGGAGAGCTTTAAAGCTCTGTGTATATGGGGCACGGACAGGCATGCTCATGCTTATGGTCTCTTCATATTTGGTGGTGGATACAACTATATCTCTCCAACCTCAATAAACTCTCCTTCCTACATACCATTCATGTTCCACGTAAATGCATCTCTGAGTTTCTGCCCATCAATTTCCATATCAAGCCTGATTGGAACCAGAACCTCCGGCTGGGATGCATTCTCATGGATCACTGCTGGGTCATGGTCATCAAAGCTAATCAGAAAAGCAACAACACAGTATATGCAACTAGCACATGACATCTGGCATCCACAGAGGGCAGGCAATGGTGGTGGGAAGCAATTCTCACGCTCCCAACTCCCCAGTCTTTTAGACAGACTCGTCAACACAAGCTTATAGTGCTATGACAACCAATACCAGTTTATCACCTTTTGTTACACCTATCAGAATACATTCCTGCAAATAAATCAAGGAAGCTTCCCAGGGTTACATTTATCTTGGTTTTCTCAGCTTTCGTAATGGAAAATAAGTTAGTCATGAGCCACAGCAGCACTTCCCATTGAATAAATTAGATCAAAGTTACTGGAATATGCCAGTGAAAGGCATCCTGTCCTTTACAGAGTGGGTCTGCAGGCTCCTCAAATGACAACTACTCAGCCCATCAGCAAAAAGTAGAAGGAACTCATCAGGAAAAGAATGAGCCACTTTCCTGACACAAAGAAAGCCTTCTCTCTGAGCCATGGCTGCCAGCTGTAAGGAAGAGCCTCAAGACATACAGTTTAACTACGAACCTCCAAATTAGCAACTTGCAGGTCTTTTGTCAGTTAATACAATTCTGTGATTCATCTCTAACCCATCAGCACTACCCTGGCAGTGTGTTATTTTGGTAACTGTTTCCACTTTTCAGAAGCAGGAAGCTGTCTCACCACAGAGGGAATGTCCTCTTCTTATCCCTGCCCATGCGGTTTCTGTTAATGGTTGTTGAGCATGGCACGGCATCCAGGTGATGAGAGCTGTTGGGCAGCGTTGGCACCCACTGGTTGTTCCTCTTTGCCTTCTGTTCTCTGAAGAAGGAGACTGTATGTTAAACTGCAGCCCTTGAGCAACACTGCTACTACTTAAGGAATGGCACCATTTTAAACTTTCAAAGTCCTATTATGAGTTCTTGCTATTTTACTGTGGAACTCTAAACAACACTGTTCCACTGACAACTCAAGTTCCACACCAGCCCCTGGGAAGCCCATTCTCCAGCAGTAACTCCAGGTGCACCACTATAAATACTACATTCATATTTGGATTTTATGTCTGTGTTTCATAAAAAGGACTGCTGAGAAATGCAAGGTCTCCAGAAGGCAGTACGTGTAGAGAGCATGTTCTGGAAAACATCTGGTACAGCTGGAATGCAGTCATTTCAAAAAGAGCTGTATCATCAAACACTTATGTTTTTCTTCCTGTTGTATGTGGGCAGTAACCCAGCCCTTCTGGAGATCTTCATTTGCCCAACACTGCAAACAACTGTCAGCATAGGCTCGCAAGCACCCCCCAGCACAAGGACCCAGGTTTATGCAATTTCTCATGCTCCCTGCCCAAGCTGACATCTTCCAAGTAGCTCCCTTCTGATCTTGGCCCTCACTGATGCTGGTTACCTGAGGTAGGTAGGAGGTTCTGTGCTGATAGACACTGCCTTATACTTCTCATCATTTCCATCCAAGATCTCTTCCACTTCAGAGGCCTTTAACAGCGTCACACTAGTGGCTAATGTTGTATAGCCATGATCTATTACCAGGAAAGATGCACATAATTAACAAGGAAAAGTGTGATATAGCAATGTAGCATTAATAGGCTGCATGGTGAAAAGCTTCCCTGTCACAGCAGAAGGGACTAACATCAGTTACTAAGTGGTACAAGTGTGCGTGCCCCCAAAGTTCTCTGGCTTCATTTATCTTCTTGTAGAAATTTAACTTTCAAGAAAGGTTTTGCCATGGCATTTTGTACACATGGGATAAATGGAGATGACAGAACTTTCTATTGTCATTTCCAAGTTGTCACAAGCCTCCACAGTTCCTTACACACTAAGATGCTCTGCTGCTGGGGTACGTTACTTGCAGTGGAGTAGGTTACTAGCACTGGAGTGACCAGAAGCCTAGCTATAGTGCCTAGCCTGGCACTAAAGAAACATAATTGGGTTTTGACTTCCATCTAAACAGGAATAAACCTGACTTTCTTGGGAGCAGGGGTGGAATGTCTTAGTTAAGATATAGGAATCCCCACCACAAAGCCAATTCAAAAGACAAAAGCAGTATGACACCTTGGAATGGCTGCATAGTGTTAGAGCCAAGATTTGCAAAAGCCATCAGTATCTCTTTACCTTGTACATCTTTTCTGTTCATGCTCTGTTAAAAACATCTTCCACTGGGACTAAAGAGTCAACACACAGGGAGGGCTAGAATTAAAGGAGCTTCCCTAAGGTACTACCACTGGATGAACCTCCTTCATCCAGGGTGCAACTTACTCATAGGCTCTGGCCATTTGTGTTACGGAAAGCAATGCCACAGAGCCAAAATTTCAGGAAAAATGTCCACAAATACTTATCATTATTAGCTAAATTTTGAATCGAATGTGATTTCACTTAAAGAGAGGAAGAAAAACCATTCTTCCTACCCAGAGTTGCCCTTTGCAATGACAAGGTTTAGCTCTGCACACCTACATCTGCCACAGTGATATAAAAATCTGTTCCATAGCCTTCTGGGAGGAAAAGCCCAGAAAACAATACATCCTCAGTGGACTTAAAGGTTAGAAATAGAGAGGCAAAAATCAATACAACCCCTTGGGAAAGGGGGAGAAACCTCAGGACAGCTCTGGCTGAATTACAGAGACCATCTGCATTTGAGAGCCCTGCTACGGTTCCGAGAAAAAGTTCAGCACGTGACCAGATGCACATTCAGGGCGGCCACAGAAAGAGATCAAGAGGAACAGGATCAGACAATAATATATATTCTAATAGCACAAAAGGTCACAGTGGAGATTCTTCTAGCGCAGCAAAGATTAACGTGCAGATAAGCCTTACATCTTCTGGGACTGTGCGACCGCTGGTTTTCTGTTGGGGAATAAAAGAAGAAAAGAAAGCAACAGGTCAGCAGGATACTTGGAGGAAGGAGACATAAGTCCAGAATTAACCCATTTTTTTATTATGCTTTAGTCTAAAGAGCATACAACAAATCGCACTGCTGGTTATTAGTCTGGCACCAAAAATAATACCGAGGCATATTCTCACTGTGGCAGTCACATCGGCAGCAATACACCACAGCAAATTCTGGCAGGCATGAACATTCAGCCCCTGCAAGAAGCAAAGTTAAGCAAACACACACATTTTCAATGTGCCATCCTTGCAACATTCCTGCCTGCTTGACAAAAGACACAAACATGCCCTCTTTGTCTAAAAAAAGACTCTTCTGAAACACAGCATTGATTTTGAGATGTGCCTTTTGCTTTATGATGGATGCAGCCAGCCCCAGGAAAGCTGTGATGGGTGTTTCCATTTTAGAACGTTTTTGATCAGTTGATGTTTGGTGCCAGGCCAAAGCAGGAGCTACCAGTGCCACCACTGCAGAGGGCTCCACCACTGGGGCAGCCTGAGGCCACTCACACAGCCCTCAGGGTGCACGAGCTTCCACAGCACCAAAGAGTTTTTCAAGGCAAAATTTCAGGTTTCATATAACAATACTGGGAATGTTTACTCATCTTCTCACCATGTGAAGAGGCCACTATCTTCTTCCTTTCTTCCACTGTGGCTAGTCGTCTCCAGAGCGAGGGGTATCTCTTGTACAGGGAACCCCGAAACATACGCAAGTAGTTTCCCACCTACAAGAAGAGAAGTGGAGACCTGGCTGGTGTTCCGGTGTGGCCTGGTGTTCCATTTAAGAGATTTTTGGCAGAAGCTGAAACAAATTCAGCTCTTTGTGGTGGTAAATGGGATATCCAAGAGGATTTTGTAGGGTTTTTTATGATATACTGACTGCTTTTTATACTTTTTATGATATACTGACTTCTTTTTATACTTTTTATGATATACTGGGTTTGGCATCGTGGGGCACCGCAATTTTTGTGGCAACACAGAAAACCACATTTTGTATTTCGCTAGTCTGATATGAAAATTTTCCATCCACTGATAATCCATTTAATAAGAAAATGGATCCATTCATTTTCATGTAGTTTTGAACAACCTAACCTTTCTTCACCTCTATTTCTGCTTCAAGGCACAACGATCAGTAGGAATTAAATCAAGCCGGGCACCCAGCTCCCTGATATTCTAGCTTTTACTTCAAACCTCTGTGCCATATAGACATAGCTGAAATACAGCAAATGCCCAGAGACTTGTATTTTGGTTTAAATCCTTGACACATGCAAAATGTGACCACTACCAATAATCCTCTTTCAGATTACCTTACCATCTGTAAAGCAGTTCTGTTCTTCCGGGCACAAGATGCTCACCTGTGCTGAGGGCTACAGCAGGACATGCTGAACAACAGAACTATTTCTAGTCTCTGAAATCAAGCTTTCAGGCTGCCACAGAGTAACACTTTTATTGCTGGTCTGACAAAGACTTATTTTGATCTTGACATGTATTTGCAGGTAATTTTTAATCACACCTTTCACTCCGCAGTGCTCATCAACAGGCAGAAATTAATGGTGGATAAAGAATGTAAATCACCCTTTCTCCCCTTCATGCGCCTGGCATGGCAATCTCACAGGCTACTGCAGTTACAGTCAAACTCTACGTTTCACATGAGGGCACGAGAGGCCTTTAGTCCCTGCTCAACCCATACAGCTGCCCGCTTAATTTACCCGATATTCCCTTGTTTTGCATCAAGGGGTGAGGGGTAAACCACGTCTCTTGCTTCAACGAGGCTCGTCTTCAGGCCTGGCTCTGCGGGTGTTACTGAGCACCAAGGCCGAGCTGTGACTTTACTACCCGGCGGCACCGCAAACAATCCAGATCTCCGACCAAGCCCAATACACAAGTTCCAGCCAGAGCACGGGGGAGCGGGGCCTCGGGCGGCGATCGGGCGGCGATCCGGTGCCCACGCGCCCCAGCAGCGGCCGTGGCCGGGAGCGCCGGTCCCAGCCCGGCGGAGCCCCGCGGGAGGGGGCCCGCAGGGGCCGGAGGCTGCTCCCCGCCCCCCCCCCCCGAGCTCAGCCCCCCCCGGCGCGGGGCCCCGCGGCCTCCCCCGGGCCCGTTGTGCGCGGGGCCGCACCTCGGAGCCGATCATGTAGAACTCGCCGTCCTCCTCCAGCTGGAACTTGACGGGCTTCTGCCCGAAGGTCTTGCTCAGCGCCATCATCATCATCGCGGCGGCGCCCGGGAGGAGGGCCGGGGAGCCGGCAGCACCGAGCCGAGCGACGACGGGCAGCGCCAAGGCCTACTGCAGCCGAAGCTGCGCGCATGCACCGGCCGCGGGCGGGACGCGCTGAGGGGCGGTGCTTGGGAAAGAGGCGGTTTATTGGCACTTAAATACAGGCAGGGCGCGGACAGGGATCGATCCGCGCCGTGGGGACGGGCAGCGCTGTGCGGGTGCTTACCGCTGCCCTCGTACGCGGGGGGGCCGGTACTGAGAGCCCCGCGGCACCGGCCCGCCCGCTGCGGTGGCTCCAGCCGGGCCCCCCCGGGAGGGGACGGCGAGGGGCGCGGGTGCGATGGGAGGGAGGAAAGCGGCCGCGGCGCCGCGGGGGTTTTGGCACACGGCCGTGTAGCAAAGAGGGGTGTGCGGTGTCAGCCCCGGGTGGACCGGGACCAGCGGCGTGTGAGCAGCCCGGGATGGGGGCCCGAGCTCCGTACTAGCGCAGGGAGCAACGGGGCAGTGTCCAGCACTGGCACCCAGCACCGTGGAAGGAAGGGGGGCCCTCGTCTATATACAAATCAGTATAAAATCCTAACGCGTACTAGTCATACAACATAAAACCAGGAGCAGGGCTGCGGCAGGGTCTGGCCGTCACCGCTGCAGTCCCGGTGAAGCGACCGGGGCAGCAGCCACGCGTCTGCTCTCCCCCGCAGGTACAGTCAGTGTACTTCAAAGCCCCCGGCTGCTGCCAAGGGAGCGTCTCGGTGGAAGCCCTCCTCCCTCCCGGCCCATGTCTGGAGCAGCAAAGGGCTGCTGTTGTGAGCTGTGTAAACATAGGAAATGCCATCGGATCAGTTCTACAGGATGGGGTCCAGGTTACTCAGGGGAGTGTAATCCTGTTCCAGGCTGGCTTGATGACTTTGGGGATGCTATTGCTGGAAGAGCGTGGCCACATTAAGGATTTAGTGGCCGCTCTTGCCTGCAAATAACATGGCAGATGCTTTTACATTGATAGCAACTGAAGCTGGGGCTGCTGGAACTGGAGAGGAGCAAACTTTGTCACTTGTGACAGAGACCTGTTGTGTCAGATGCTGTGCCTGGAAGGAAGCCAGTAATGGCAGAGGGAACCCTCTTTGTGGCTGCTGGTGTAAGGGTGATGAAAGGGGAGTGTGGAGGACAGGCATCTCCCTCATCTGAAGGAGTTGGAGGAAGGCACACAGCTGAAGAAGTCCTGGCTGATCTGGCGTGGGTAGCCCTCCAGCACCTTCACCTGCACTGGATCAAACTTCCAGTAATCTCGGCCTCTTAGGAAATAGGCAAAACCTGTGGGTGGAAGAGGAAAGGTTAGAACAGACAGGGTCTGCATGGCGCAGAGCTCTTCCCTAGCTGACACTCCGCAGCATGTGCAGTACCAAAAGAGAGCCTGGAAGAGGCAGGAGATGCTGCTGAACTCATCGCACTTGAACCCAGACTTGTGGCATACACTGTTCTTTCACACTGCTTTAGTTTTGACAGGAGGATAAACAGGGTAGATTTTATTTTATATTCCTGGTGGTTCTGATACCCATTAGGTGACCTGGTCCTGAGTGAGCAGAGGGTGTCTAGGATCTGAACAGGGCCGATGACAGGGAGCTTGTGAAGACCTGCTGCATCTGTTCCTGCAGGGAACTAGCCCTGGGATTTAGGCTCTGGAAGCAGTGGGGAGCTGTTCCTCTGCATCCTTTTGAAGGAAAGAGGCAACCACTGCCCCTGTCATCCCAAGCACCCTGCCTGTCCCCAGTGTTTCTGCAGCACTGACAAACTGTCTTCACACAGCATGGGACGTATCTGGGAGAACTAGGCAATACCAAAAACAGCCTGCTCATTCAGGACAGCTACTGAGGCTGGAGCGAAGCATCTCTGCTGTCCTCTCATCACTGTCTTTGTCAGGAGCAGTAACATCTGGGTAGGACCATTTCTTTGTCAGGAGCAGTAACATCTGGGTAGGACTCTGTGACCATTTCTTTGTCAAAGTTTGAATTCTCTCTATCTGACACTTAACTGTGGAATGTTGCAATTAATAATGATAAAACCCCAGAGCAGGCCATGTCCCTGCTGCACTGACCAAACTCATCCTGAAAAGCTGCGTCGATCTCCTGAGGGACGCCACGCCAGTCGGCCATGGTCCGAGGGTAAATGTTGTCCACCTGGCGCGTGTGAGGGTGGAAGCGCCAGTAGTTGCCTCCACCGAAGATGTAGATCTTGTTCTTCTCAGCCCCCCACACCAGAGCTGCCTGCACAGGGGATGCAGGGAGGCCCAGCTCCACAATTGGAGTGGGACCAGATACCCGTCTCTCACCATCATAAATCCAGTACTGAGAATCTGGTGAGGGGACAGAAAAGGGAGACAAAGGGTCAGAAGCTCTTTTCATATCTGGTAATCTGGCAGAGAACTGAACAACTGGAGCTGGTGCCTTGGCAGAGTTCTCAGGGGAAGCTGTGCCTGAGAGGCAAAAACCCCACTAAGTGTAATGAGTGCCATCAGTGCAGGGAGTTGACTTCCCACCTCAGTCCAACACAAGGGTGTCAGTGGTGGGACGAGCAGCACCATTTTAGCAGCTATCTTTTCTCTATCTGTGGAAGTTATAAGGAAAGACTTGGCTGGAGGGACCAGCATCCACCCTGCAAACTCCATTCTTGGAGAATGTATGTGGGCATGCACAGGCATAGAGGGGGCATGTGGCTGTAGAGGAGCAAGATACAGAAACCAGGTAGCAATTGCCAAGCTGAAATAGAGACTGGAAGCCTATTTCCAGATTAGATTAAAATAGGAATCTCTGTAATTAATCTATGGCATGTAATACTTTCTCCTTATCTCATTTTAACTCTTGGTAGGAGCCTGCCAATTTTAGCACTGTAAGTCCTTGTGTGCAGGTCAGGTGCTAAGTGACCTGTTTATGCAGGAGCACAGTCTGCAGAGCCCTATGATGTGCTTTCTGGTGCTCATGGATGCAGATGGGGCGTGCACACCCAGGGCACCTGGGTACCTTCCTCATTCTGCATCCTTGCTACTAAATTTACACTTGGAAAGAGCATCGAAGAAAACAGTGGAGCTGTTTTCTTTAATGGGGTTTGTTGTTGGCCTGGAACTCCAGAGATGGCCAGGAGGAGGTTTGCCCCCACCATGGGTTTTTAATTGCTGTGGTGGCCAGAGGTTGTCTGGTTCTGCACACAGGCTCCCCTTAGGCTCATTCGGTCTTGGGACGCTAGAGAAGCTCTACATGCTCGTCTCTTGAGGAGCAGAAAAGGTGCAGGGCCTTGGGGCACAGGCGCAGGATTTCACAACCAGTGAAGCTGTCTGAGGTTCTCTTCTGGCACCGACTACCAGGACAGCCGGGAAGATGGAGCTCTCCTGCCAGCAGCATTGCCAGGGCAAAGCCTCAAAACAAATGTTTGTGTTCCAGAGAAGGAGAATGAGTTATTGTGGCTGTGTACAAAAGTGACAATATCTGCTAAAAAGTTTAACCTAAACAGAGAAGGAAACAAACAACAAGGATCACTGGATTGCCGAGGATGCCCAGAAGGTTCATCCTCCCAGGAACTTGTTGGGTCCTGAATACCCCTAAGTAAAGGAGATGCATTTCTGGGCTGTCTGATCCCAGTCCAGCTCTTACCTTGGAAAAACCAGATATTGCCCAGAGGGTCCTCAAAGGTGGCATCGACAGAGCTGGGGATCCCCTGCCAGTGGCGGGAGGCCAGAGCTGGGTAGCCGTCCTGCAGCTTTCCTGCTCGAAGCCGCCACACATAGCGGGACTTGAAGAAGAAGAGCTCCCCTCGGATGGTAGACACGGCATCAAAAGCTGTGTCGCAGGCGTCGGGCTGCTCCGCCTGCCAAAGCAGAATAGTAAGGGTTAGAAAGGACCTTGAGATCACCAAGTTCCAACACCCCGGCCTGGCTGGCAGTGCCAGCGTGGGGTCCGGACCTGGGCTCAAGGCATGGGTGGAAGACGGACACCAAACCACAGGTAAGCTTGCTGCTGGCCTCTTGGTGAGGACAGCCCCAGCCGTGGCGTTAAAGGAGGACACACAGGCTGCTTGCTCACCTCCACGTTGGTGATCTCGTTGGTTTCAAGGCCTGGCTGGGGCAGCTCTGCTGGCTGAGTTGGGGTTGGGGCAGGATCCAGTTTGGGTTTCCCATAGAGGTACTGGATACCTTGCTTGTCGTCCTCGCTCAGGCTCAGCGGGTAGCGGAAGATGTAGAAAGGAGACATGAGTGACTTGGAGACAGCCGTGTGCTGCAGGCCCAGGACATGGCCAAACTCATGAGCAGCCACTTGCAGGAGGTCAGTGCCTGCAAAGGGAAAAGATGGGAGGTGCTTTTGTCTGCTGGTGTGTGGGACAAATGCCTCCCAGGCTCACTTCTACCTAGCAGCAGCCATTGCCATAGGAGGCTAACACAAGGAAAGAGAGATCTGCTCACTACAGTGCTCCCAGGTTGTTGTTCCTGCACTTCCCCTGTGTAGCTCTACACCATGTTTGTGTTTTCCTAAGGAGTAAAAGGGCATAATTAATGGATCCACTGTTTCAGGAGCACCTGAGTGAATTCATACACTCAGGTATCAGCCTGGGCATGTTGGTAATTTGCAATTCTGTTGCCAGGGGCTCCTGCACCTCTTCAGCTACCAGGAAGAAAGGAATGCTCCGTGCACTTTTGGAAAGGAGAGATTTGCACAGAGAAGGAAGTCTGGCTCATAGACACAGGTGGGGGGGTGGCAAGGTTGGGTTTTGTCCACCCAGCAGTTGTTGTCTACAGCTGGAGTGCATCAGGTCCCATTTAGATCACGTCCACTGAACCCTCTGGGATTAGAACTTGCTAATGGCTGTTGTCACAGACAGCAGAGGGAGCTCATTTATTGCTCGTGTGTGGACTGGACTATGTCGAGAAGGTGGCATTTAGCAAAAAATCCACAAAAAATTATTGGTGTCAAGGCCTGGGCCTTCTTCACCAGACTGAAGTAGATTTACGGGAGATCGTGTTTTAGAAATACATGACCTTGGAGCATCTAGAAAGGGAGGGGGAGCTGAGGAAGTGGATTTCAGTGTGAAAAAATGTGTCATTTGGCAGGTGGTGTTTAGCTCCTAATGGATCCTTTTTGAAGTTGATAGATTTCAGGGGAAGCTGGAAGACAGGCACATTAAGCAGCACAGCCTGTGAGCGGAGGCTGGTTTTTGACAAGTCCCAGCTTATTCATTCACTCTCTTTCAGCCAGAAATCCTCCATGCTGCAGCCCAAGTGATGGGAAAGGCAGGGATGTGAGTCAGGCAGCCTCATTGCTCCAAGCAGGATTTTCCCACTGGCTCCAGGGGAGCAGGTCACTTCTCAGCACCAGAACAGGATGGGATGGGATGGGGCAGGGGCGATGCAGCTGGGAGGAACGCCTGGGAAGGGTGGAGGGGAAGGTGAGCCCTTATTGTTGTTCAGCTTTATATTGAACTGATGAATTTGCACAGCACTGACCCAATTAAATCGACACATGTAGGTCAGCTGAGAAAGTGGGATTTCTGTGAGTGATTTATTACAAACTCTCAGACACTGTGTTTAGCTTGGCAGGCTCCTCACTTGCTTTCCAGTGTTGGCAGATCAGCTGTGCTGTTCTCAGATTGTCAGGGAGAGGTGAACAACAGCACGCCTGAAGGAGCAGTGTTGGGAGCATCCCTGTGTCCCGCACAGGTCCTCTATGTGGAGTCCCATGTCCTGCTCAGCTCTGGGGTGACCCTAGGGCTCCCCAGAGGGCACAACTCAGCCCTCCTTGTACTTCTGGTTTCCTATCTGTAAAATAAGGCTACAAATTTCCCCTTCTCACTCACAACTGAGTCAAAGATTTATCCCTGTTTATACTGTAAAGCTCTTTTCAGCATATTAAATGGCAGTTAGCTGCAAAGAGCTTTTACAACATTTATTTATGGAAGATGTAGGGGGGAAAAAGGGCTATAGAATAAGGCTGGATTCTGATGGGAACTGGCATCCATTTTCAGTTCCTGGTTTGCCTCCAACACTGTCTTTGTGGGAGAAGGTAGGAAATTCTTCAACAACGCAGGCAGCCCCAACAGAGGGTGCGAGAAGGCAGAGCCCACCCTTCCTCAGGAGCAGAAATGCTGCTGCAAAGAGGTCTGGTGCTCTGTGGTTCTTTCTGGGTCAGCATGGGCAGGGTCCTGTGCCCCATGCAGAGTCAAGTTGGTGTACAACTGACAACGACATCAGCTTCTGGGAAGCCCATCCGAGCCCTCAACATCAACATGGGCAAAATGTTTGGGAAACTCGAGAGCAAGGCAGGGGGTTAACTTGGGCTTTGTGATTGGTTTTTGCCCCTGCAGATGAACTGGGAAGGAGGAGAAGGAGGGCCTGACCTGGGTTAATTTTGCTGGGTCTTGCAGAAACTGATGCTTTGGGCACAGATCCAGGTGGTCCCAGGCGGCGCTGCAGTATCTCATGAGATACTGTGACACTAGACCCTGAGTGCCCCAGCACCGGGCTACCAGCTTGAGCTATTATTAGCAAAAGGAAAAAGCTACAAGAGAAAAAAGAGTCTTGACTCGATGCAGTGTTGTTTATGGTCAGAGCATTCCCAGGCCGCAGGGACACAGAGGTGGAGCCTGGGCGGTTTCCCATTATGGACTTATTTGAGGGCAGATGGTCCCATACAGGGACTGGGGCTGAGACTGTCCTTTGGAAGACAACCGTGTCACCCCATGCTGGAGCCCCAGTTTTCATTCATCCTTTCCCTACTTCATTTCTAATGGCTCCTGCCAGTGCTGGGTGCAATCCCCGGTGGCAGAGGAGTCCTCTCTCTTGTTCCCCCCTCGAGGAACAGGAGGAGCCCGCCAGGAAACCAGGGTCCTGGTGCCAGACACAGGCATTGCTGTGGCTGAAAAATTACAAGGAAAGACCTAAAGGCTTGTAAGTGACGGGAGACAACAGTGCACGCCACAGAAATGATTGTTGCCTCACAGTTTTACAGGGTCCCTGCTCACACCACAATGGAATCATTTCCAAGTGCACTGTTAAGCATCCTGGACCATCCACAGCTCCCCCTGAAACAGTACTGTACCCAGGTTGTTCCCAATCGTCCAGGTCTCGTCATAGTCAAAATGGACATCTCCTTCCCGGTGTGTCTTAGGGAAGAACGCGTGTGCCAGGATCCCTCCGGGCCCGTCAAAAGGCAGGTTGTCTCCATGCCAGTACCTGGAGGGAAGGCACATTGCACCTCAGACAAACAGCCATGTACCTGCAGTGAACAGCATTGTATGGCCAAAGGTGGGGAGCCACTGTGAGGGGGCAGCAGCTCTCACTCCCAACCCAAGTTCATCCCACAAGTCCAGATCAACTGCTCAGAGCCCTTCTGATTGCCACAAACCCAGTTCTGGGCACTGAGGAAGCTGAGCTTAGTCACACCAATCCCTGGGGAGTTCATATGTTTTCTCAAGGATGTTTCCCTCCTCCCCCTGTTCAGCTTCCAGCCCAAAGCTGACTGTAGAGCCTAAAGAATTAAGGAGGTGGCTGCTCAACCTAAGATAAGTTGACACAACTGAGTGGTGGGGCGATGCAGAGGGGCAGCTGGCAGCAAAGCCAGCCAAATCCTCAGGTCCTCACTCAAGCCAAACCCTCTCCTGACTAATGAGGGAAACCTGTGAGAGATGCAGCTACTTTAGAGAGCTGAGGGAGGCACAGGCAAATACACAGTATGCAAATCACATCACTGCTTGGACGGTCTCCACTGCCTTTATTAGCTCTGTGAAAACACGCAGCAGGGGGAAGTCTTTGCCCCCATGCGTATCTTGCCAAAAGTGAATTTCAGGCCAGGAGCCAAGATCCATTTAACCAAGAAACTATATTTGTCTTTGGGCAGACAGTTACGTTGTTCCACCAAGGGACAGGATGGAGGATCCGAAGATGGAAAGTCAAAACAAACACTTAAGAAAACAGCCTGCGGGCAGAGAAATGTAAATGTACCAGGAAAATTAATGAGTGATCAGTAATGGTGCTGTGCACAGCCAGCATGGGACAGCTGCACTTACACCAAGCAGCCACAACTGACAACAAGTACCAAACCCAAAATTACCCCAGCCTCTGAAAGCAGAGACATGAGTGGAAGCTGTGTGCTGGTGGCCCTCCGCGCTGCTTAGAGGCTTGGCGCCTTCGCTGTGCGTGAGGAGGGTGCTGCTGCCCACCACGCTCACCTTGTGAAATCGATGACAATGTCAGCCCGTCCCTCCTGCACCTCAGTGAAGGTCAGCGGTGTCACATCACTCCAGACTTTCAAAGCTTCCTCAATGGTCCTTCTCACTTTAGACTTTACAAGCTGCCACGGGAACCTGATGATTCTGAAAGGCAACAGACACTGGATGACGAGAGCATCATGCGCTGTCCCATGCACACTGCTGTCATGAAGACACTAGCTGTAGGAACAGTGCTGCTCTATTTCAGCACCAGAACATCTCCAACCCATACGAGCACTGCTCCAGCACCCCATTCCAAGCAGCATGTGCAACAGACAAATCCTATCAGTGTTGAACCCCCCTGGCTGGTGGGCTGGAGGTGAGCTCTCTGCAGAGCTTTCAGAGCTGTGTTTTGCTGAAGTGCTGCAGCATTTTCCAGGTCTGTCCCGCATGAGTCCACCCCACAGAGGTGCCTGCAAGTGGTGTGATGTGATCTCTACTCCTCAATCTCTGCATTTATGTCCCTGGAAACTGGGCTCACTCAGAGCAGCTCCTGCATCTTCTCCTCTCCTATAATGTAAGCAGACTGTAAGGTGTGCCACACAGGGAGCTTTCTTTCCCTTCCATTAACAGTGTTGGGGTGTGTTGGTCTCTGCTGTGGCTCTTTCTTTAATACAGTTGACCAAAAAAAATGAAGGCACCTTTCTGTTACCTACAGACCCCTAATACTATGAGGAGCTGTCTTCTGCATTTAGTTCAACCAAAGATGGATTACATGCTGTCAAGGTCCATACAAGTGTGCTCACTTCTTCGCCCATGCCCATGTGGGCAACTGGGGAGGCAGCACAACCCTCCTGCAAGCCTGTTGAGCAAATTTGCAATTGAGGATGTGTCGGGTGATCGGGGCAAAACTTCACACTGAAGTTGTGTTTATGGGAACATCAATAACAGCTGAATAAAAAGGCCTTTGTAAAATAAACTGTGAGGTGAGCTCACAGCGGGGCGGCTGTGGGGGCAAAGGCACAGCAGGAGAAGGCTGGGGATGGAGGCTGGGCTTGGTTTGATGTAGGGAAGGGAATGCACAGGGGTGTTGATGCACAAGGGAATGACTGAGGGGTGATGCAGAATGTTTGGCCAGGGGTGGGTGGGCAGCTGTGTTTATGGCAGTGCGTGCATGAGGGGATGTGGAGGTGCTGGGTGCGATGCTACTGGTGGTGCAGTGTGTGGCTTCCCTGTTCCCTGGATGCCCTCTGGTCACATCAAAGCGTGCTGCGCTCCTGGGGCCATCAGACTGAGAGGTTTGGGGAAGGAGAAACAAACCAGCCTGACTCCCAGTTTGGAACTCTCTTACTTGTAGGTGAGATCGGTCTTGTCCCAGCGCCCACCGGAGAGGACAAATCGCTTCTGCCGGTTCCGCCCGTTCTGTCCATCCGGCAGCACCGGGAGGTCTGGAACACCGCACCGGGGCGGGTTCCAGCGCACCACTGGCTCATCTGCACTCACAGGGAAGCCCTTCATAGGCACGCCGGTCCCCACAGCGTTCACCAAGGAAGAGAGCCAAGGGCTCTGCTCCTTCCAGGTGTGATGCTTTCGGGACACGTCCTGAAAGGTGAAAGCAAAGCCACAACTTCAGAGACTGGGAAAAGGTGTCCTGACACAGAGTGGTGAATGTCCACCCACAGCAGTCCTGCAGCGGTGAGTTCCACCTCTACCTGAGGCCGTTCCCCTCCTCCTAGGGCACCAACTGCTCCCCACAAGCATCCTCCATTCCCTGGGCTGTGCTGCTCCAAGCCAGATCACACCTGGGAGGCACTGTGTTGTGTCATGCCATGGCACTCCCTAAGCACTGGGCTATTTTTGGTCCACTTTTCCTTGGCAGCTGGCTGGCAGGAAATGCTTTTCCAAGCTGTGGATGAGAACCAGACCCTTCAAGAATGAAACAAATCACTAGGGAGTAAATTCCACCCCTTTATCCCACAACCTTTATTCCCTCCTGGACACGAGTAGAGGTGACCCGTGACTCTGCTTGGGGACAGGATCACCTGGGATGTCCCAGGATTAGCTGGAAAAGCACAGCTCCTCTTGGCAACATTAATTAATGGTAATTAGCTGACTTCCACTAGTTTCCCACCTGACAGCAGGAATATGGGGCCACCAGGAAACCTGACTCAAGTGTAATCCCCAACCTGCAGTAAGGCATGGGGGGTGATAGGTGCTTGCTCCCTGTCTCACCATGCTGACCAAGCCAGAGATCCAAACACAGACCTGTTTTTGCCTGATTCTGTGCAAGCAAATCTAAAGGTGTTTGAGCAGCAGGAAGAGCTGAGGTGCAGCAGTGATACAACAGACAGGCAGGCTCCATCCCACAGGGCTCCAGGGTGAGGGCCTGGGGTTTAGGGGTCCCTTTCCTTCCCCTGCAAAGAGCTTCTTCCTGGCCAGCTCTCCTGGCTGCCTTGCGGGGAGGCAAGGTCGGGATGGCATGATGCCAGAGCTGCCATGATGCCGTGTAATCCACGTGCTGCCACCACTCTGTTCCCTACAATGAGCCTATTCATGCGGGCTGGAATGAAGTGTGAAGCCCTTGGCATTAATTCCGCTACCGAGCTCCCAGCTCTGCAGTGGCCCTGTGCCTCTGAGTGATGCACAGATGGACAGAGGAGCCAGGGAGGCCACATAAGGTGCAGTTTAGGTGTCTGTGTGTCAGTTTAGGCTTTTCTTGTGCCTATCACCACCCCAGCGGGGTGGCTTCTCCTCCCCAGCCAGCCAGACCCCCTTGGTGGCTGCCAGCTTTTGCCTTAGAAACCATCGACACAACCCTAGTGTCCCAGCGCACTTCCACACAGCACAAGAACCACACCATCAACACGTGAAAAGGAGAAACCCATTTTACATCCTGAACAGCAAGCCTACCCAAGCCACCAGCACTGAGAATCCATCCAGGGCTTTAGTGGAAGGAGGGAGTATGAGCTGGCCTGTCCCAAGGGGGCCTGCACCTGGTGAAGGCTGGAGCCCGGGCAGCTCCAAGCTACCTGCCTCCAAGGGGAACTCTCCAAGAGTCACCTGGCGCCCTGCCTGGGCTGGCAGCTACTGCCTGCAAAGGACAGCTAGCAGGAGAGGCTGATGACGTTCAAGTCCTGGCCAACATGCTGCTTCCAGCCCCGATGAGAGCCTCTGCCAAGCACATAATGGCAGCTGTGTCACCAAAGCCCAGCCTGGAGGGCCGCTCGGCTCCGTGCTCCTACATGCACCAGAGGCAGGCCCTGTCACTAGAAGGCACAGGGTAATGAATGTGTCTCATTTCCCAGCACCAGGAAGTGCAGGACAGCTGCTCCGAAGCACATGGGGAGAGTGGAGATGGACCCTGGGAAGATCTCTCACTGTGGAACCAGGAGCACTGGGAAACCTTCAAGAGTTGCCCAGGTAGGTGAGCCAGCTGAGCTGACCCAGATGGTCTTAGTCCTGTTTTTGTCTTGGCTATGGTAAACACATCCCTTTGGTCTCCCAGGAAAGTCAGTTGTTGCCTTATTGGCTGGGGGCGCTGGCGTTAACTGGAGATTATCCCTGTGCTCCCAGCCAGAGCACAGAGAGGAAGAGCTGCCTGTCTCCTCACCCTGAGAGATCCCTGTGTTCCGAGGCAGGCAGAGGTAGGTTTTCTTTCTCCTCTTTCGTCAGCTCAAGGCCACTGGCATTAATCCCAGCTTCCAGCCATCCAAACCCCATCGTGCCTTAGGCAGGACCTTCCCTGCTCCTGCCTGCCTGCCCTTGCCAAGATCCATCCCTGAGGGGACACAGTGTGGTCCTCTGAATGGCTCTGGGTGGAGGCAGGAGGGAAGACCTGCCCTGCTGCCTCGTGTGCTCACTGTGCCCCTTGTGCCCCTAGACAAACAGTGAGTTTCTCCTTGTCGTCACTGCACCAACATTAGCACCATGGCAGGAAAGGGCTGGAAAATGCCACTGCAGGCACAGCCAGCAAGGGGAAATGTGACAGGCAGAAACCACTTGCCAAACAATGCTCAGGAGACACATCAGGCTGGAGATTTTGGTCTCCTTGGCTGGACACACCTTGCTGCAGGCACTTCCCAAGTCTTAGATAACATGTCCTCTCACTTAAGGTTGCATCCTTCCCACCCAGTGCTGAACCCACCCTCTCCTGGGCAGATCCTGCTTTGTTCTCCCAAGCTGTGGGATAATGCCCCAGCTGTATGCTTAGGGGTTTGCTTAGGGCTGTGCTGCTGCTAAAGCTAGTACAGGCCTGTGTAGAGAGGATGAGGAGGGCACTGGCTGCTGGGTAACTGTCAGGGCATCCTCACTCCTCCCATCAGGAGTGGAAAGGATTACTGAAGACAAAAGCAAAGGAGAATCCCTGCATCCAAGGCACAGACATTCAGACCAGCTCAGCGCAGAGCTGGATCAGAGCCTCCAGCTAGTGTGTGCAGACACTTGCGCTGCCCTTCCCAGTATAACCCACAGCTGGGGTGGCTGCTGTGCATGGAACAGACATATTTTAGCCAAGGGAAGAGGCCAGGGCTTTGCAATAAGAGACTGAGCAGTAAAATGTCTGCACAACATGAGCGCAGAGGGGCTGCCTGAAACCAAGGCTCAAGGGCAGCGAGGACAGCAGAGGAGCAAAGCTATACAAAAAGAGGGCTGTGCTGCAGGCTGGCCACAGCTTCTCACAAAAGAAGTGCCTCTTCCTCAGACTTGTGACCAAAAAGCGAAGAGGGAACAAGAGGGAAAGGACAGATCCCAGGGGAGAGCAGAAACCACAGCAGAAGTAAAGGCTACCCACTCAGTTCCTCGCAGCTTTATCAGACCTCAAGTGCTGCGATACAAGCAGCCATCACTTCATGTCTGCTGAGGCCAGACGAACACCAGCCAAGCTTCCCAGGAAGTGTCCCAGCCACCCCGAGGAGCCAGGAGCATCTTTAACCTCATTGTGTTGGGCAGCACTCACCCTCCAGAGCCTCCCAGGAGGAGAAGCAGCTACAATACCATAGCTACAGTGGAGAATAACCCCAAGAGTGAGGCTAGTGCCTGGTACTGACAAACCCACTGCTCTCATCTGCCTGGGTACATCCTCAGCTGCCTGCCCTGAACTTAAACTTGTCTCCTCTATTGCGTACCTAATTATCTGAGCTCCTGCCTGCTTCTGCAGCACAGACATGAAAAGAGACCCCCTCTCCCCATCAGACAGGAGTGATTGGACAAGTTACAACTAGAATCACATCAGTCTTGGATACTTCTCCTGTCATTGGGGGCTGATTCCTCTTCTGCTAGGGGATGATCTCATGGGTTTTCTCCCCACCTCCCTGTCCCTCTGCTGCTACTTTTCCATTTCTCCCCGCTTTCCTCCTCTGTTACTCAGAGTGTTTGTCGAGGCACTGGTATTTGCTGTCTCTTTGGCTAGTAGCATTATCCTCCTCCCACCTCTGAGCCTGCACCTCAGAGCACTCCTGCCCTTGGTTCAACCCATGGGGAAGGAGAGCAGAGATGTTTTCTCCTGCAGTTCTCATGTAAGATAGTTCTCTCACCCCATTTCTGTCCACTGACGGGTTGCTGTGCCCCCCAGGAGCTCTGCACCACATTAACAAGCTGCAGCAATGTTGCTGCCTGAGATCAGCACTGTTGTTCGTCCTGATGCACAGAGTACCATGGCCGGATCTGTGGCCAGCCTGCCTCTCAGCCCAGCAATCATTTGCAGGGGGTGGATTTGAAAGTGCAGCTACAGCTGATGGTCAGTGGTAAAACTGGAGCCAGCTCCATTCTAGTCAGGTTGTGTCCCAGAAGCAGACTGGCCTCAGAAGGTGCTAATGCTGCAGATGAAACCTCATGGCAAGAAATAGATCACGTTTGTTGTCTGGTCAGATCCTGAGCCAAGCGTGCTCCTGGTCAGGGCACTGTTAGTGGAAACAATGGAAACTTGGTGGAAACAATGCTGAGGCAAAGCCATCAGATTTATTGATCCTACCTCCCCCAGAACAAGGCAGAGTCTCCCAACCCCTCTATCTATGAATTCTATGCTTACACTTCTGCTACAGGACTGGCTCCTTCATGCTGGGCTGCAGTCCCATGCAGACAGAGGCAGAGAGAACGCAAAGGCTGAGGCCAAGCTTAGGCTAAACGAGGCCAAAGAGGAGGTGCCGCAGCGCCTGGCCGTGTATACACAGTTGGAGGTTCCCCTCTGCTTGCTTCCAATACTCCGTGGCACCATCAAGCACTACCTCCTGGGGCCTGACAGTTTGTTTCCGGATTACTTGGTGGTAGTTGTTGTTGGCAACGAAAAAAGGAAAATGTTTATCTTTCCTAAGCAACACCGAACATGAAACATAATGGACTGCAAATGTTTATGCCCACAGACAGAATGAGAAGACCTAGGCTCTGATGTAACAAGAGAAAGCAAATGAATAAACACTGCAGGACTATTTTTATTATCAGACACTTTAATTACGTGACAGTTTGTGAGTGCAGTCCATCAACAACACCACAGCCAAGCTGCTGGTGTCGCCCAAGCAACAGTTTGCCAGAAACAGAAGGACTTACAAAGCAAACAAGCCCCAGGATGCCAGGAGAGCAAAAGGTCTCAAGAGCCCTTAATCTCGTGACCTAGAAGTCCCCTTGAAACCAAGAAACCGCTGTAAGATGTGGCACACTCCAGGCACAGGAAGAGGGTTGAGATGTTTTGTTTACCGTGCAATTACATCCAAGCTAAGGTGAGCAATGAGCTATCACTGCCCAAGGACAGCAGCCAGGACATGCCTCACTGCGTACAGCCTCCTGGCACAGTGCAGCCCTCTCCAGAGCTATGGGGAGATGTTCTACACCTCGGGAGTGTGTGCTGCTCAGATGCGCAGGCTGGGGTCTCCAAACCACAAGACCAGCACTGTTCCCCTGCTCAATCTACTGGAGATGCCTGCAGGGTTTTCCCCCTCTGCTAATTTTCACAGAGGGTGGCATATCTCTCCTGCCCAATTCCCACGAAGAGGAGGAGGTCTGGTCACCTGTCTGTCCCTGTGGGCCTCATCTGCACCAGAATCTCAGTGAACCTCTGAAGTGCTCTGCTTTTTATTTTGCTGGACAGTTATGGCAGACTCAGCAGCGCTTCCATTCACATTACAGGCTGAGACATCCCTACTGTAAGAATATCCAGGACCTCTTCATTTACCTGTCTGAATATTTGGAATTAGTAGGAAAGAGCTGACAGTGTCTCTGATGGGAAAAGTCCCTGCAGGAAAAGAGTAAGTGCCCCCTTCCCCTGCTGAGCCCCTCAAGTTACAGTGCCAGAGCAGGATACACATGAGGGAAGCAAGTAAAGAGCTGGAGTGGGGGATTCTCCCCAAAGCGCTTCTCTGCTCCCTCCTCTCTTCTCCCTCCCCGCTCAGCTTTGCCAGCTGCACACCCCAAGCCTTGCCACAGTGCAGGGTGTGCGTGTGTGTTGCATGTAGAAGCACAAACACAACAAACCCACTGGAGAATAACTGCTTACATGTGTCTCGGGTTTGTCTCAGAGCAAAGGATAAACACGCCTAAAATTACCCCAACACTCATGCAGTATTTAAATAGCCAAACCATAGAGTGCAAATCAAACCCTTTCTGCGGGAGCTGCCCGAGCCCTGAGCAAGGCAGGCGGCCGCCCGGCTCCTGGGCTGTGGGGAAGGCAGCACCATGATTCCAAGGGGGAACCTGCTGGGCTCAGGGCAAGACCTGCAGGATACGGCAGCTGGGAGGGTGCCCAGCACCTCTCCACTGAGAGAGAGTTTCCCAGCAAATGGACTGACTTTGATTTCCCCAGGGAGCTGAAAGCAATGCAGGAATTCGTTGTCTGCGAGTGCACTGCCCTGAGGACTGCAGATCTTTTGTTCTCAAGTTTTACAGTGGACACCAGACACAGCCTGCATTCTGCTCTCAGTTTTCTCTTTCTTTCTTTAGGCATTAATGTAAAAATGAAGGAGATCTACAGGGTTTGCTACAAAGAGCACAGGTCCTTCTGCAACTTGCCCCGTGTAGCCTGGCTTTAAAACGAATCTTAGCCCTCAGTCCTTTCTCCCCTCAGTTACTGCTGCTGTGACTTGTTATGGAGAACTGAATAGACACAGTGCAGCATCCTGTCCTTGTCCACCCCACCTACTAGCACAGCTTGAGGAAGTCACTGTTATCTGTCTTGTAGGAACGTGAGTCTCTCTACCCAGCTCAGCCCCTCAGCTCCTTTCTCATTCATCACCCAACAGCAGAAGGTGCCCAGACAGGAAATCAGCTGCTGTTAGACACAGGGAAACATCTCTTTGTGTGGACTCAAAGTAGCCAGCGAAGTAAACATGCAATGGCATGCCAGAGCTCTCTCGTAAGGGAGGGTAGTGAAGGGCTGAGGGCAGAAACACATGTACAGGGCACTGTCAGTGCAGCAATCCCGCCTCTGCCATTCCATGCTGACATCCGTATCCCAGCCAGGAGAGGAATGGGGTGCACTGCTGTCAACTTATGTCATATGTGACAGCCAACCGCTGTAATGCTGGCTTTACCTCAGAGGCAGTAGAATAACCTTCAGAAACCTTGACACCAGACAGGGAACCCAAAAGGGCAGCTATCTGGGATAAGAGACCTACTATTTGAAAGGCTAGGAAATCATCTGTCCACCTCCAACTCCAAACCAGCGCAGCCACTATCTCTGCAAAGACTGAGTGACACACATTGATCTGAAACCCTAAGCTCCACAGGGCTGGTGAACACACGAGCACAAGGTGTTCCTGAACAAAACATACCTGAAGCAGCATTACCTGGAGTTACTGCAGCCAAAAGGAAAGTATTAGTACTCACAATGTACTAGCCTGGGATGAGGAACAAACCATCTCTGGGCAGCAGACTGCCAGCTGGGAGAACCTTCTTCAGGAGCATGGTGATGGGTTAGATGGACCAGGAGCCTGAGCAGCCCTGGATCCCTGCATAAACTCTGTGCTTTCCAGCAGTTTGGTGTATTCCACCCATTTAAGGGGCACTAGTCAAGGCAAATGAGCCCCAGCAGCCTCTGCAGTCAGTCAGCAGCTGTGAGCACTGGCGAAAAGAGATGAACAGTGCACATCAAAGCTGAACCAGACCCAGGTTCAGGCAGTGGGAAACCTGGGCTGGCTCTCCCTTCCTTGGGGATCGCACACAGGTCCTTGCTGGCAGCACGACCAGGACCAGAGGCTGAGCAGGTCCCTGCAGAAGCAGCAGCTTCGCAGCTTGCACACAGCAGAGCATGAAGCACTCACGAGCCCAACAAACATCCCGCAGGAACCGGTGGTCTCCAGCTTTCCACAGGCGGAGCTCTGCCCTCCCAGCCCACTTCTGGCTGCACTCAGATGAGGATGAACTCTGCAGAGCAGTGTGGTGACCGGGCTGCAGCGTACCACCACCCGAGAGCTCAGTCTCACCGTCCTCAGGCGCTAAATGGAGCCAAGTGCAGTGACATGTCATTCGGAATAACACAAGCACTTTGGGGGCCAAGGCTGTCCTGTGCCAAGTCCCAGCCTACAGCATATTTAGCAGCCAAGTTAGAAAGTACTCAGATGACAGAGCTGATAATAAAACCATCGACAGAACCTGAACTAATCCCCCTCGGGCTGCTACCGGGCATTTTCTCTGTCATTATTTTATAGCACACCAGCAAAGTGCGTGTATATAATAACCCAATCACACACACACACATTCCCGGCACAAGGAGCTCGCTCTCTTCTCCTTGTCCCCTGAACCTCTCGCTGCTCCTCTCCAGCAGTCCCTGCTGCTCGCAGCTCCATCCCAGGTGCTGGGATCTGGCAGGCACATGCAGGAAGAAAGAGCCCTGCTGCTCCCCTTCTGCTGCGCGTTGGATTCACCCCTTGAGCCTCGTCTCCTCGTAACTTCTCGGCAGTGCCCATACAGCAGGCGGGGGGGGTGGGGTGGGGGGGGTGGTTTGCAAACTCCGCTGCCTTTAAAGGAATGGGAGATCCCGTGTCCTCCCGTAAACACTCCTTGTCCCGGTCCCTGTTTTTCCCTGGCTTTACCGAAAGGACATGCCCAGAGGAGCCCGCGGAGCGGTGGCACCCCCAGGGCAGGGACACCCGTGATTCCCAGCAGCGCATCGCCGCCCGTACCGGCATCCCGAGGGCGATTTGGGAATGGACAGGGCGGGCGGCTCATCCCGCCCTGCGAGATACTGCCCGCGGGACAAGGGGGGACACCATGGAGAGGGGAAAGGAGGCACCGGCTGATCCCGACTCACCGGCTTGTGGCGGCGGGCGGGCGCGGCGGGCGCGCAGTGCAGCAGAGCGGCGGCCAGCAACGCGGCGGCGGGCAGCGGCGGACGGGCCATGCCGGGCGGCGGAGCGGGATCGGACATGGGGTAAAGGGAGAAAGGGGGGGGGGGGTTCCCCGTTGAGCCTTTTATCCCCCCCCGTGGCCGCCTGCCCTCCTCCCCGCGCCTCCTCCCGCTCCTGCCTTTTGTTCTCCCCGAGCCGCGGCTCTACGGGCCGGGGGGACACGGCACGGCGGCATCGCGGGAGGGGGGTCCCTCCCGGCCCGCCCCGTTCCGCCCCGACGGCGTTTGGCGTCTGGGCGGAGCGAGGCGGGACGAACGGGACCCCCCTCCCGCCCCTGGCCTCCGTGCAACCGGGTCCCATTGCTCCCCCGGGGGCGATACTTCGCCTCGTCGCTCTGTTTTTGCATCTGCAGATGAGAGAGCAGCGGCTGGAGTCAACTAAGTCAATGCTTCCAGTCCTGCAACTGGGTTCTGCCCGGTTTGGGATGGCTTTAAACGGGTCAGTTTAAAGGTGGCTTTCATCTCTCCTGCTAGGGGTATCCAGGATTAAAACCAATCATTTTAGACCCTCTTAAACTGCTCAGTTCCCATGGGGAACATCCCTGCTGAAGCCATGTGTGTGTGTCTAGCCCTTCGCACCGTCTCCTAGAAGGCTTTTGATGTGCGGGATGCTGAGGGAAGGAAGGGAGCAGCTCCCCATTTTGGAGATACCGATGCCTCCATCTGCTCAGCCACCTGGAGATGGAGGCAGCAATGCACGGATCTTGTTTCGTGGTTCCCGTTTCTATGAGAGAAGCCCTGGACTGTGTTAGCATCCCCTCAGTAGACTGAGTTTAGCTGCAAATTGTTTCAAGAAATGTATGCAAATAAGCAAACTTTGATCTCCAGCTGCCTGGGCTGGCGTGCAGGGAGTGGGTGAGGCTTCCTGACATCTCAGACTCTATTACGATCATGTTGTTCATGTTTTGTTTTATAGGAACCATACTGAGGATGTAAATACAGTAAGCAGATGTGAGAAGGAACCTGGTTGTGGCTGTGCTTGGAAGGTGCTGCTGTGCTCCTGTATTGGAGCAGTGGGTTTGGTCCATCCCTGAGGCCATACTTGTAAGAAGGAAAGGGAAGGAGGGACAAAGCAGAAGGGAAGAAGCAAGGAGTTGGTGTTCATGGGGCTCAGACTTCACACTATGAAATCTACCCTCTTCCTGCTATTCCAGCTGTGCCATGGGAATGCACAGCAGATCCTGCTTTCCTGCCTTGCTCTGAGCCAGACAGCTGGGTCTGAGCAGGAAAAGCTTTCCTGCCTTTGTCTCTCTTTTCTCTAGTGTCTTTTCTTCTAATGCCGGTGTCTCTGGGAGCTCAGTGCTTTCCAGCCCATGGCAGTGGCACCTGCTGGTGCCTGGAGAATTTGGGGAGAAGCATGGGAGCAGTGTGTGAAGCAGTGACGGGCGGTTTGGCTCTCCTTAATAAAAGGAGATTTTTGAAGGGGATGTTGTGGGAAACATGGTGCTTGCAGAGATGGGGCTGTGTGTGAGAACTGTGGGCTCCCGCCAAGGCTCTTAGCTCAAAAGAAAGTGCATGGTGTGTTTGGGATTACAGATATTTCCCAGACAAGCAAGTAGATGTTCAGGAGCCAGAAAATGGCCCATTGGGTGTTTTGGGGCTTATGTGCTCACCTTCTGCAGAGACCCTATCTGCACCCTGCAAAAGACCTTCTGCTAGTGCTGCTATGCTGAGAGCTCTCTCAGCCACTGCCTGTCCTGTCTGTGCAGCACTCATCACTACCTTTGCAGTCTGGCTGCTGGCAGATGGGCACAGGGCTTCCACCCCAGCCCCAGAGCTCCAACATCCCAACATCTCTCAGTACAGGCTCTGTCTGCTTGCTTTCCTGCCGCTCCTGCCCAGGCTGGAGCCAAATATGGGGTTCAGGGATCTCGAGATGGCTGCAGAAGCTCAGCAGAAGCCTTCATGACTGGGAGGTCCCAGTGGTCACAGATGTTGCTGATACAGCATCCTCATGCGTAGCTCTTCTCGCTCAGCATCTGCTTCAGTGCCTTCCAAGCCTAGCAAGCAGCAGAGCTCTCATTGGTTTTCCAAGTCCTTCTGGCCACAAGCATTAGCTTTTCTCCACTTCCCTGGTACTTTCCAGCAAGGAGGGACCTTGTCAATGCCTGGGCAAGCAATGTGGCATTGTAATGTGTCTCAACAGGAACCACCAACTGGGGACAACCTCTCTCAGCAGCCCTTTCCCCAGCAGGTGTTTGGTGGAAAGAGACTGCAAGACGGAGGAAGGGAACACCAGGTCCAATTCTGCTCTTTCAAAGTAGAACTCCTGCAGTTCATGGGCCACTTGGGCATGAAACTGCTGTGATGTCCTTTGGACTGAGAGGAGGTGGGGGAAGAGGTCACTGATCAGATCAAATGGGAGAGGGGAAAGAAGTGAGAGAGAAACTGAATTTAAATGGATTAAGCCTTTCTTGTCTGAAGCCCTTTGTTTCCTGCCACCTCCCTGGTGTGACTTTCACAGCTGTTTTCTGTGTGGCTGGGGACATGGTTTCAGGCTCCTTGCAAAGTGAGCACGGAGTTTTACACCTTCTGGGCATTTCCCTGAGCAGCTGGAAGAGGGTCCAGGAGCCAGATCCCCAGGATAGTGAAACCCCTTTGACTTCCCTTCTGTAATGTCTTTTCTCTCTGTAGATGATGGCCTCATGAATCGATGCCTCCGGTACCACTGATCAGTGGGTGACAAATGGGACCCATCCCCACAGGCAAGTCTTTGTTCTCACCCTTTTGCCTTTGGATTCCCCTTTTCTTTGGCTCTGGCACCTTCTTTTATCCTGGGTAGCCAAAGTGGGTGTTTGTACAGGTGATGCAAACAAGGTGCAAACAGGGCTGGGGTCATGCACCCTGAACTGCCCTTGTAAACACCAGTGATCAGGAGTATTTCTTGAAGAGGCCTTGAATTACTCAGTTCTACCCTTCAGCTGGCAGCCGAAAGCATGGGCAAAGGCGAGGGCAAGGAAAGGATGTGGAGTTGGGGGAAATTTGGCCTTTGGGCCTAGACTCAAAAGTGGAAAGGTAAAGTAATGTGTAAAAATGTCTGTTGGTCAGCAAAATGCTTTGCTTCAGAACTCCTTTGAGCTTTTTAAAATCTTTCTAATGAAAAAGGCTGGAATTGTGCGGGCTGTCCTGGATCCAAACAGTGCCCCATGAAAACGCCAGAATGAAAGGTTTTGATTTTTTCCCAGACTTCAGTTTGACCAGGCCCGGGCAACATTCCCACTATGGATTTCCAGAAAGTTTTGCTTGATCTACTACTACTTATTTCACACTTATTTTGTTTTGCCTTAAAAAAACCCCTTCCTTGGCCTTAATTCTGTGTTGAACCCAACAGTGCAGAGTGTGATGAGGTTGGGTGCACGGTATGAAACCAAGGGGCAGGCGTGGAGCAGAGCCCCCTGGCTGGGTGCATGACTGCCTGCAGAGCTGCTGGGCAGCACCCCTGCCTCCTCCAACCTTGCAACAAGCGAGGTGGTGTCAGGACTGTCCTGCCCCTTGCTGTGCAGAGGTGCATCTGCATAGGGGTCCGGTCAAGGAGCGGGTCCCTGGGGCAGCCCCAGCCCCAACCCCATAGCTTGCACCGCAGCTCAAGTGGTGCCCAAGTAGCAGCGGGGTCTGGCAGCTCTTCCTCCCCCTTATCACCCTGGGGTTCAGCCCCTGAGAAGCATCTCCCTGCTGGGCCACGGCCTGGCAGGGCAGGGACAGGCTGCAGGCTCAGGAGAGGTGCACCACAGCGTTTGTTGTCTAATCATCGCCTGCCCCCGTGCCAGGAGCCGAGCGCACGCAAACAGTGCAGGGCTCCGGTGAGAAGCGCTGCCTGCGAGATAAGCCAGGCAAGGAAAACACATCCGTCTTCATGTCTCTTGGCCTGAGACGAAGTTTCATCTGCTGGCGTTTTCCTGGCACAGGCTCAGGGCGCACCACAACTCACCTGAGGAGCCAGACGCCGGGGAGCCAGCTCCCATTCCTGGCCAGAGGTGTCAGCCCCGACTGGTGCAGAGTGCGAGGAGCTGGCGGGTGAGGCCCTGCGGGTGCCCGGGGATGGCTCCGGCCCCTGCAGCAGCCTGGACCTGGCTGCATGTCACCAACAGTTGTGTTCATCACCTGAGCAAAAGAGTGATAACAAAAAGCCCACCCAGGCTCCCTGTGCCCAGCCGTGCAGAGCCAGGTTAAGAGCTTCCCCTGCCTGGACAGAGCAGCAGTGGCTGGGAGATACAGAGCGGAGCAGAGACTCGATCCCGCCTGCGGCTGCTCCGTGCCTAATAAGGACGCTGCTAGTGCCGTCTTGCAGCGCTCTCGACCTGCCAGTGCTCCACAGGAGAGACGTCCTGGTGAAGCGCCCCCCACCCCTTGGCTCCCTCTGATCCCCTCTGAAGCTGAGCGGAGCCTGGAATGTCTCCTGGGATGCGATTCCCTCTAGCCTAAGGGGGACCGCGTTAATAAACCCAGGTTGAGCGGTGGAGGCGAGGGAGGAGGAGCAGGCAGCAGGGCCGCTGAGATGAGACTTTCACAAACAAGTCGCAGGTCTGATGGAAATGTCCTGTCCTGTCCTCTCACCCTCCCCCTGTCCTTGGAGCTGAGCTGTGGAATTCAGGGTGTGGGTCGAGGCTTTACTTCATGCACGTTTCTGCTCAGAGCAGCCAAGCCCCTCACCTCCCTCCCTCTCCTCCCTCCTCATCAAACGCTGCTGAACTCACCTCCCTGCACCAGGTACCACTCCCCCAGCCCCTCTCAGCACAGCCTTGCTGTGATGGGACCCTCCTGCCCCTCCACACTGCTCAGGCATCATCCCACTGCTTGCGTTTGCCTGTGATGAGTGGGAGGTGTCCATCCCTGGATGCGCAGGCCAGCTTGGCAGGCCAGGGCCAGCAGTGGGAAGGGGAGAGTGCTCCCCACATCTCAGTAGGGCTGGGATAGATGTGTTCACGGCCAGGAGAGAGCTGGACTTGTTGGTTCCCCAGCACCAAGGTAGTGCTGTGCGCTTTGACTGAATGAAGCTATGTGAAAGCAGTAAGGATGCGAGCCACGAGGTAAGACAGAAGAGCAAGTGAACTCAGGCTAGAGGAGATAAATGGGAAGAGAAATCACGAAGGTGTGGGGTTTCATTGGTGAGTGCTTTCTTGGCTCCCATGGGATGCAAAGCCTGTCACAGCTGTTAATCTATGCAGCAGTGATGCAGTGTCCTGCAGCTCGGAGCTCATGCTGCCCTAGGTGCTGTGGGGAAGGACACATCTGTGACCCATGCTGTATTGCCACTAATGAATGTCTGGCATAAATTGGCTGCTGGAACATGGCAGAGCTCGGTGCCCAAGGTATTTTTCTACTTTCTCTTGGACAGAAATTGCTGGACTCTGAGACCACATCATCACAAACTCACTGCAGAACCCTCAGATCCAGGGAAGCACCCAGAGACCAACCTGAGCACCTCAAAGAACTGTCTTAAAGGAGCACCAGAAGAGCTCACACAAGGCTGGGAATGGATCCAGCACTGAATATACAGTGCCCAGCCCTTCCAGAGAGCTGAGGTGTTTGCTCAGATCACTGGTTTTGCAAAGGCCAGGCTGTTTCTACAGGAGAGAATATACGTACTGTTCCTATAGAGTAGCCCATGGATGGACTCTGTATTGAGCTCAGCACTTTATGGAGGATTGCAGCTGGAACAAGATCATTGTGGCAGAAATCATGTCAAACCAGAGCACACAACAAGATTTGCTTGTGCATTTGCAGGGGTTATTGACCCTCCATTTGAAAAGAAGACACCTCCATCTTCTTTTACAGAGGAAAAAAAAGATGGTCCCCAGTATTTAGTTTCCATCTGAGAAAAGATGTTGGAAGCTGGTGGCTGGAGAGCCTCAGTAGAGCAGGGAGAGTAACGCGGTCATTAAAACTCATGAGATGTTTTGGAGAGCTGAGACAAAGGACCCCAGTCACGGGTGGCTGTGAACTGCTCGTGTAGAGGCTGCAGCATCACACAGGGTCTCTCTGGCTACCACAGGGGCTATGTCTTTGCTTGAGAAGGGGGAGGTGGAGGAGGTAGTTACTGTAATATTCTAGTTGAAAGCAGTAGCTGTTTATGGGTTGATGCTAACAGCCTCCTAGAAGGTCATGGATGCCTCTGCTTTACGCAGACCCCATCCTCGCTTCTGTATTTGCTCACAAGTTGTTTTACTACAGACACCCCCCAGCCTGGAGCTGTGCTTGGGAGACCACCGTGCACAGCTCCTGCTTGCTATGTCTGCACCAGGGAGGGGGGAACCAGACCAGGCAGGGAGCAGCTGTGTGAGAGTGGAAGCGAATGGCCCCCAGGCAGGCATTTGAGTGAGGAGGAAATGCAAAGCCCATTGACCAGGACAGCACAGGTAACACAGGGAGCCTGTAAAGGTGTGAGATCCCTCCAGGGCCCACTCAGCACCGTTATCTCCCGCTGGGGATGCCAGCTCCCTGCTTTGGGCTCCCAGAACCTGCCTGGCAGATCCCAGGCAGAGCAGAGGCAGCAAACGGCAGTGCCTCATTGTTCAGATCCTCCACACACACCAAACAAACCTGTGCTGGCTTCTTGGCTGCCCTGCTCATGGGTGCTCTGCAGACATGAAGGAGCTTAAACAAAAGCTCTGAGCTCAGCTTTGCTGCCTTGTCCCATATTTAGCAGGTGAATTCACAGAGCTCACAGTAATTGTCATCCTCGTTCTCTGAGGATACACCGGTGGTGTATTGACAGAGGTGATTTCTTGACTAGGTCTGACTGAGGAATCTGGGGACACAAAGGCCCTTCTTTTAGTTACAACTTATGGCATCAGCCTTCAGCTGGGATCAGAACAGGCCTCCGAGTGCACAAGCCCTGATGCTGGATGCGTGAATATGAAGGAATTTGAACTTCTGGGATACAGCTGCCACTGAGGAAGAGGAGATTTGGAAAAGTTCTCTTCCTGTTGCCTCTTCCTTCCTCACCTGGAGGTGAGGGCATCCTCATTCCACACTGGGTCACCAGGGGAGGTTTAAGTCGCACACGTAAACTCAGAGATGTACCTACACCTCCCAAGACCCGTGGGCATGGCTGAGAGAAGCTGCTTCGGATGGGGAGCTCAGGTGAGCAGTCCATGAGCAGTCCAGCTCAGGTGTGCTCCAGCAGCCAGACCCTGGGGTTGTGATGTGAGTGTGTTGAGGTCTGGAAGAGCCATCAGACCAGAAGTGGGCTAGCAGGAATGAGTTAAAATCCTTTCGTTTGCTTGGTGAAATTTATTGAAAACTACATTGTTCATCTGCTGAAACTTCACAGTTGTTGAGATTGCCCTGGGGGCAAACCACATCCAAGAAATGGCATGTAGATCCTGGGAGCACCAGACTTGAAAGCTGAGACGGCCTCTGTAGTGCTGCCTCCCCTTCCCGTGCAGTCACGTCCAGCCATCTGCAGCTCCTCCGCTCAGACACCGCGGTTTTTCTTCCTCCCTTTTCTCATCTCTGGCTCTTGCCATAAGTCACTTCATTGCAGGCGTTGTATTTTGGCTAAAAAGAGACAGAGGAAGGATGCAGACAGCAAGAGGTCTGTGTGGGGAGAGTGTGCTCAAAGCCCATCACACCCAGCCTGACACAGGGCTGTGTGCCACGCTGCCGTGGCGGGGCCATCAAATGCCACCTGCCTGTGATGCCACCACTTCGTTATCCCTCAGGGGAACATCCATGAGGCAGGACTGTGGGAAATGTGCCCCTTTGCTCAGGAGAAATCTGGGAATTCCACTTCGTGGTAGCAACTGTCCTTTTTTATTTTTATTTGGTTATTTGTCAGTTGAAACTTCTGCTTGCAGAAACCTTTCTAGGATGAAAAAGCAGTGCTTGTGTATTCACGTCTGGCCTGAAAGCTCCGTGCGGACTTGGGAGACTGAAACCCACCACTTGGCACAAAGCAAAATTAGGAGTAGCCAGAGCTCAAAGGTGAAAATAGAAGCAGGACACAAGAAACCCACTGACTGCAATACATTCAGTCACAAATGATTCAGGGAGTAATTCTGAGTAGCAAACACACTGGTGAGAACTGGAGATTTGCTTCTTTTTTTGTTTTTTCGGGGGGGAGGGATTGTCCACAAACAAAAATATTGGCTAATTCATCAGACGCTTTTCTTCTGCTTTGAATAGTTTGCCCAGATCCCCGAGCAATCATCCCGTGCAATTTGCTGTTAACCTAAATAACTTGAATTCAGGTACACCCAGAGCACTGCCCAGATCTGCCCCTGCATGCAGTAATTAGGGCTCTCCAAGCGCAAACCTGCAGCTCGGGAGGCTCCATCAGCATCTCCAGATGGCTACCTGCTGGTGGTGGCTGTGGACGTGCTGCAGCGTGGAATGGCTGCGGGGAGAAGGCTTCGGTAGCAGTGTGGCACTTGTCACAGACCTCCAAAGCAAATACCCTGTGAAACTGCAGCCTGGTAAAGACAGACCTGATGGAGGGGCAGAGCCAGGTAGGGGAGGCAGGAGGCCGGGTATTGCATTCCTTACCTGTGAAATAACCCCTCACGATGCAAATGCTTGGGGAATTCCTAGAGCTCTTTGTAGCCACATTTCGGCTGTGACAGCGTCAGGATTGAAGTGAGGCAAACTCTGAAGGGGGAGATGATTATCTGCTTTTAGAGCAATGGGGAGAAAGCAGCAGGAAACAACAGACCTGGTTTGTACAGACTTTGTCGTACCTGATCCTGCTGCTAACAGGAGGAACGTACAGGCCAGTGCACTGGGTTACTCAGAAACAACTGGTTTGGGGTAAAGCTTTCCAGAACTATTCAGGGATCAGTTGCTCTTTTTCATATTTATGTGTCCCTTGATCCAGAGTTAACCTTCAAGTGCAGGCAAGCCCTAACACTTGAACTATGAAATGAGGGATCTTCTGGAGCAGGGGAAGAGAGAGTGGCAGAAACAAAGCTACTTGACTGAATCAAAGATCAAATTTAGGCTGAAAAATAGGGGGATTAGGAAGTTTGGCCAGGGAAGCAGTGAAAACTGTTACTTAGGAAAATAGCTGATACTTATTAAAAATAAGTGAAAACCGATCAACAGATGCAAACAGGAGGCTGGCTGCTCCAGGGCTCTGCACAGGGACACCTCGCAGCGCTTCCACCTCTGACGCCGAGGACATTCCAGCTGGGAGCAGAGGGCTTGGTGCGGGCGGAGCTGTGTACACTCAGCCTCCCAGCCGGCCACAGTAAATTACCCCATAGCAAACCCGGGGTTGCTGTGCTCCTCGGCACATACCCGGCCTCCCACTGCACTGGGAAGCTTCGCGTCTAATTAACCAAACCAAAGGGACCCCAGACGCAGCTTCAAGGGCCGCTCTCAGCATGAAGCCCAGGCTCCTCCAGCAACTTGCTCTGCACATAGTGCAACTAATGAACCCTGAGTTCTTATGGATGGAGGTCTGGCACTGCCTGTGCCACTGCAAGTCCATCCTCTTCTCCCCCCAGCACATGCTTCTTCCTACGACCAGGGATGAACCAGGAGCGAAGAAGACCCTGTGGTGGGGTAGACCCAGCCCCATGCACTGGTGGGCTGCACCGTGCCCATGGCACAGAGATGAGCTTTCACCACGGGGGTTTCCTCGCAGCGAGGGGCTCCCTGAGGTCACCCTTCTTTTCCCTTCTGCCTTTTTCTCTCTGAAGACCTCTGTTTCCCCACAAGAGCTCGTGGCTCGGTGGGACGGGGCTGCAAAGGGAAGGAGACTTTGCTTCCCATGATGGGAAAAGGAACAAGTGCAGGTGCTGCTGGTGCAGGGGCTTTCCAGTCACATCCTCATGGATTCACAACTGCTTTTCACCCCTCTCCTGTCAGCGGGCAGGACAGGCAAATGCCACATGTAAAATGCTGCTGCTCCGGCTGAAAGCAGAGCCACACAGCGCAGCTCCGTGGCGCTGCAGGAGGGAGGATTTGGGGGTGTTACCCCTCGAGCTGTGCGTGTTTGAGGCACAATCCCTTTGCTCCGGAGCTGCAGCTCTCCCCTGCCTCCCGGCTCCATCACCGAGGGGGCAGCTTGCTTTACAAATGCTTTTCTCTTCCCCTCGTGCTGGAAATTTGATTCTACAAAAACATTTACACAGCAGCTAATTGCCAGCCCTGCAGTGACTTAGCTCTCTAATTCCTGCCAGTCAATGAACCAGCCCAGAGAGCTGGCTTTCCTAATGTGCTCAGTGCACAAACACAGCCCTGGAGACATGACATAGCTGGGATTAATTTAGGGTTTTTTTTCCTGGACAACTTCTGGATCCTTCCCAATTTTTGGAATATCTTTTACTCCACAGGGCATAAGGAACATCCAGAGATGGAGCAGGCAACCAGGCCTGTCCCAGGGAGACACCGAGCAGGCATGGACCCAGAGGCCCCAGAGACCAGCTGGGGTGCCAGGGCAGAGATGATTGTCAGGAAATTGGTTTGAAGGTGAAGCTGGCGTCGCCCAGCCTGGCTGTTTGCTGTTTGAGGGCTCATCATCATCTTTCCGTGGATTCCTACTTCCCAGCTATGTCCACGCCTTGCAGAGGGCTCCTTGATCTGCTGGTTTGTATCTAGAGGGCTGCTGCAGAAGTTGTTGTGCTGGCCAGTGGCTTAGACCACATCATTCCTCCCCACGCTCTTCCCTGGCACCCTCTTTTCTCTGCCCCAATTGCGGACTCTTCATCTTCCCTCTCCCAGCCCTTCATTATCCACCTCTCCTCCACCCAACATCTCCCATGCAACAGAGACTGTCTCCATCGCCCTTTTCCAACAAGCCCCTTCATGCTCTCTCCTGCTTTGCCCCACGCCTGGGAGAAGCAGCCTCTGAGCCTTTGCAAAGCCACCACATCGCGCTCCCGGAGCTGCTCCTTGTCACCGCATCCGCAGAAGCCTTCACCGCGGGCGTGCTGTGCTGCGCTCGCCGCCTGCAGGCAGTGCCTCCCCGCTCCCCCCTGCGCGGCCGGGCTGCTCCCAGGCATTTCCCCCCTCCTGCCCGACTGCGCAGAGCTTCGTCCTCCATCGGCTGCGTGGCTCCGCGGCGCTCAGCAGCACATGGTCCTCACCCAGTGCTGGGAGCCCAGAACCGAGCGAAGCCACGTCCGGCCCAGACGCTGTGGCAGTGCCTCCCGCGGGGGCAGAAGCTATCACAGGAGGGATCCGTCCTCCTCCGGTGCCGCCCCTCCGCTGTCACCCGGGTGGGCTGACGGCCCCTCCGGTGCCCTCTCATGAAGGGCCGTTAAACACCGGGGCAGCTCAGCCGCAGGCGTGCGGGACCGGGCCGGTGGCTGCCCGGGCTGGAGGAGAGGCCGGCGGTAGCGGCGGAATGCCGCCGGCACCGGGGGTCGGCTGCCCGAGGGGGGACGGGCCGGGGAGCGGGGGGAGCCCGGGCACCGGGGCCGCGCGTGTGTGCGGGGCCGGGGAGCGGGGGGAGCCCGGGCACCGGGGCCGCGCGTGTGTGCGGGGCCGGGGAGCGGGGGGAGCCCGGGCACCGGGACCGCGCGTGTGTGCGGGGCCGGGATCGGGCGGGGGTCCCCTCGCTCACGCCCCGCCGCGGCCCCGCTGCTTCCGGAGCGACCGCCCGGGACCGGGATCGGGATCGGGATCGGGATCGGGATCGGGATCGGGATCGGGATCGGGATCGGTACCGGGACAGCACGGGGCCGAGGGCGCCCTCTGGCGGGGCCGAGCAGCGCCGGAGCGGAGCACCTCCGCTTACCCGCTGTGCGCATGCGCGGAGGGGGAGGGGGGGTAAGGGCGCGCCTCGTGACGTGTCGGCCGCAGCTCCTCTTAAGGCGGCGCGCGGGGCGTGGCGGGAGAGCGTGAGGCGATGGCGCGCGGCGGGCGCAGCGTGGGGCGCCCCTCGGGGGCACCGGCACCGGGCAGGTACGGGGGGGCACGGCCCGGGGGGGGGTCTCTGCCCGCTGCTGCCGGTCCCTGACCCCGCTGGGGGGGGGGGCTCTGCCCGCTGCTGCCGCTCCCTGACCCCGCTGTCTCCGCAGCCCCCCCCCGGCCGCCCCGGTGCCGGCGGCGCAGCCGGCGCAGCCCGGGCTGATGGCGCAGATGGCGAGCACTGCGGCCGGCGTGGCCGTGGGCTCCGCCGTGGGACACGTCGTGGGCAGCGCCCTCACCGGCGCCTTCAGCGGCGGCTCCTCCGAACCGGCCAAGGCGGCGGCTCCCGCGCAGGTGAGACCGGAGCAGGGCCCCCGTGGGCAGGCGTCCTTGGGCCGCCCTTCGCGGCGGGACGGGAGCGGGCCGGGCCGGCTCAGCGCAAGGTGACGGGGCCGGTGCGTGGCCGAGGAGCTCCCTCCTGACCGGGCCCTCCCTGCCGGGCCCCGGCAGCAGCCCGTGTTGCAGCAGCCCAACTACGGCCCCTGCCACTATGAGATGAAGCAGTTCCTGGAGTGTGCCACCAACCAGAGGGACCTGACCTTGTGCGAGGGCTTCAACGAGGCGCTGAAGCAGTGCAAGTACAGCAACGGTGAGCCTGTGCCCCTGCGGGAGGCTGGGCGGGGGGGGAGCTGCTGCCGGAATACCTGAGAGGGTTCGGAGGTTGCAGAAGCATTCTGTTGAGGTTAGAGTGCCCTTCAGGGTTTTAAATAGGAAGCAGACCTGGCTTCCCTGTGTCCTGAATGCAGAAGGGACCTGGAAAGGGCAGGGGAGATGGTCCTGACCATGTCCTGTAAAGGTGGTGAGTCTGTAGATGCTCTCTTAGATGTTCCTCTCTTATACCATGGGAAGCTTGCTGCTTTCTCTGCTTGATGCCCTATTTCTTGTTGCACCTGCTAAAGGCAGTTGTCAGGAGTTACATCTTGATCTGATCACTCTTAAGTAAGAGTCGCTGGGACACACCCCTAATGCTGAACTTGTGCTTTCTCCCCATAGGTGTTTCTTCTCTCCTGTGAAGAATTAGCCCCTTTGCAGGGAAAGAGGAGCCTGGTGTAGAGCCCTGCTGCCTGCAGGCAGCAGGAGGATGGACACGGAGCGAGCTGGAGGGAACAGATGAGCTAGACAGGAGTCTTGTAGTGGTTAATTCACTTCTAGACTAGTAGAGGAGAGAAGGAATGGTTGGAGCTGTGAGACTTCGGAGTTCAGCCATCGTTGTATTTATTGCAGAGAAATAAATGAGTTTATTTGGACCTATCACTTGTGCATGTTCTTTATTCAATTCTCAAGCTTTAATCAAGCTACCATAATGTTATTGGTGTTCAAGGACAAGGCACGACTCACAGGACTGTGTCTGCATGACTTGGCGAAAGCAGATCCATGACCCAGCAGAGGCTGGATTGGCTGCCCTCCAGCGGAGAGAGGTCATCAGAGATGGATGTGCCCTACAGTATCTTCAGTAACAAATTCTTTTTCCACCAATCCCCTCTTCCTGAAGAGCTGTTCTGTCCCTGGAGCTAAGGAAGTACCTGTCTTGGCTGTGTGACAGGGTACAATTGGCTTAAGCCTTGGTGGGTTATGCAATGTTCTCAAGGTCACCAGCATCAGGTGAAGCTTGGAGCTGCTTTTCTCTCTGTCAGTGTGACAGAACAGTCTGAGTGCTGCTTGCAGGATGGCCTCCAGCAGGGCAGTGCCTGTTGCTTGTGGTGTGAAAGGGTTTGGAGGTCACTTTCAGATGCTTAACTGCTGAACTTTCCTGGCAGGATTAATCTGTTAACTGCTGACCTCTCGCTGCTAATTATGGGCAAGTTCTCAGCCTCTTGCCTGGACCTGTGGGGAAACCCAGGTCTATGTGGCTGGAGGCTGGTGCTGCAAGTCCTGCCCCTTATAAACATCAAGACCTGAATTCTTAGTGGTGGGTAACGTCCTGAGCTGTCCCTGCCCTTATCTGGGGTTTCTTGTGCTCTCCTGAGACAGCCAAGGGAAAGAGGTGTTGGACTTGAAGCCCAAGAGCTCTGAGCAGGAGGAGCCCGTGTGAAGGAGCTGTTGTAACTGACTCCCTTTAAGAAATGGCTGCTGGGACTGATGGTGCTGGTGGGGGGAAGCTGTGCAGGAGAGCCCTCGGGAGCACCTGCAGCAGGTGTGTGTTGCCTTCTGGCCCATCATGGCTCAGTGCTGGCAAAGCTGTTGGAGCTCCTCAGCAGCTTCCTGGTGACCGGTCCGTGAAAGGCCACTGCCAGCATGGTGATGCTGTTGGAGTCAGGCTCCTCCAGTGATGCAGGTGCGTGTTCCTCTGGCTTCGGTTTCCTTCAGAGCTTTCCCCTCCTGCCAGCAGAATGGAGGAATGGATTCATCTCTGTCCCTAGCTCTGCCTGGGAAAGGTTCCTTCTCCCACAGTGCAGCCATCTCGGACAAACACAAGGTTTAGGTCTTGATGCAAGCAGGGCACGGGGGGAAGGAGCTGGAGGCTGTGGCTCGGTCACCACGGGACACTTTGGTCGTGATCTCTCACCGAGTTTGTCATGATTGGGAAACCTCCGGGGCTGATGCGCGTCAGTGACCGGAGCTGGGGATCCAGCTCAAATAGCAGAGGGAGCAAAGGCACCGCGTGTATCTGGGGCGTCAGCTGCGCACGTCAGGCAAAGGCTCGGAGCCAACTGGGCAAGGTCAGGACAGGATCTGCCCATTCCCTCCCAGCAGCCACAGGTACCCGCTCTCTGAAGCTGAGGGGCAGGATTAGAGCCAGGGAGCCCTTCCCACACGGCCAGAGCAGAGGGGCTCTGCTGGCAGCTGTCACATACCCCATAGCCCTTGGCTGTTCTGGTTGTGTGATAAGCAGAGTTCCCTCCAGTGACCCCTCAGAGCTGCCTCTGGCCTCTCTCCCTGCTATTAGCTCAGCTCTGCTGGGTTTTGTCCTCCCTTGTTCATCGGGTGGAGGTTAAAGTTCTCCCTTTTTAAACAGCCAACACAAAGGCTGCAGCTGTGCCCGGCAGAGCTCTCCTGCCCTGCTCCCTGGCCATTGAGGTGCCATGTCCCTCCCTATGAGGCCACTGCCTGGAAGCTGCTCCAGGTACCCAGCTGGCCCCAGGGCTGAGGTGAAGCCGGTGCTTTCCCTCTCTACCTGTATCTCACTATAGCAAACATGCCATGGACAAGGTCTCTTTCTTCAAAATGCCCCTTCTTGCACGAGGAGGTGATTTCCTTCTGCCTTGGTGGGTCTTCCTTTCACAGTCTCTGTCTAGCCCATGGATGGGGTGTGAGTGTGATGTGCCTCACCTGGCACACACGCGCAGGGTGGCTCGTGTTCACCTTGTGAACACCCCGCCTTGAACGGGCTTTGGAGGTGGTCTCGTGCCACTGGTACCACCTGCTATAGAGGCTGGCTGTAGCAAGTCTGATACAGCAGTTTTGCCTGGATGGGACACAGCTGCAGGTACAGGGAGTGCTGTGTGGCACCCGTGTGCTCCACATCTCCCTGGCAGGTGTACAACAGCCCTTGCTGCCCTCCCATATGCAGCCGTCCAGCTGCATAAGGTACTGTGTGATCCCATCAGGTCTAACTGGCACCTTCCTACTTCATGATGCTGCAGGTGCGGGCCCTGCTCTGTGGCATCTGTGTTACAGCTGCTCTGATTGTCCCCATCAGCACCTTTTGCTCTCATTTTCCCCGCTCTGCTCCCAAGGGAGGCTGTGTAGGGAAGTGCTGGTTTTAGACCAACTTGTAGAGAATGGGCTAAACGCAGACAATTCATTGGGTGCACCAGCCCTTGCTCAGAGCACTGCAGGGTGGCACCACAGCGAAGCAAATGTCCAGCCTGCATTTTCACATCCTTGGATGAAGGTGGTGCTTCCTCTTCAGTTTCTCCCTGTGCCAGGGACACAGTGCCAGGGAGTTCTAACAAGGATGGGCTCCATCCCAGAGCTGCATTTTCCCTCAAACCAAGAGCTCACGTGGGCCAAGCACGTCAGGAGCCACTTGCAAACATCTTTGCCTTGGGGGCAGCTTGGGAGCAGGGCTGGGTACTCCAGAGGGGAGGGAAAGAGCCACCCCTGGATGGTGACATGGTGGTGCTGGTGAGGGCTGAGCCTGCCTGTGGAGGACACTGTGACCACCCTGCAGCGAAGGTCTGCCATGGGCTGGTGGCTGCAGCGATGTGCCGGGGGGCAGCAGCCCCTGACAGTGAAACGCGGCACCTCTGGCCCTGTGCTGGGTGTCACAGGCAGCAGGGTGCTACAGCTGGCGTGTCAGGCAGCCCTGGCTGTAACGGTCTGCTGTCCTTCCGCGCGTGCTGAGCTGCAGCCGTGTCTCGCTGCACCCGCTCCCTTGGGAAATGCCTTGTGTCCAGTGACCTCGGCAGCCACCCCAGTGTGTTTGCCCATGGCACAGCTCTCGGCAGCTCCCGGCCTGTGCCATGGGGCAGTCGTTCTTGTGGCAGCTGCATGGAGAAGGGGGCAGCAACCTTCCTTACATTGCTTCTGCAATGAGCCAGCTGCTGGGGGGCCTCTGGCGCATCCTTTCATTGTCCCTGGTGGCAGCAGAGCCAGCTTGTCCCAGCCTGCTGCTGCCACGGGGCACCCTTGGCGTGGTGTAGCTCAGGCTCCTTGCATATTGGTGGCAGACGGCAAAAGGTCACAGAGAAACCTCTCTGTCCCCCATCAGAGAGGAAGGCTGGCCAGTGGTGCTGTGCCCCAGTGCTGGGGCAGACAGTGGTGGACTGTGCATCAGTGCACTGGGAGGAAACGGCCTAGCCTGGGGTGACGGGGGGGGGGGAGTCGCAGTGCTCAGCTCTCACCCCACTGCTTTGAGCCCGCTCCCTGAAGCCTGGCTGCAGCAAAGTGAGCAACGTGAGGAGCTGGAGTCCCTGAGCCCCCTGTGTCATTTACATACACCTCACCAGCAGCAGCACAGCAACCCGCGTTCGTGTAGCACTGCAGACCCTGCCAAAACAGACTCCTGTCCTTCGCGTCCTGCCATGGCCCTGGGCTTCGTGGTCCTGCTCCTGGTGGGGATGGTGGAGACAGGTAAGGGTGGTGTGGCTGAGCAAGCTGCTGTCTCATGCGGGCTGGTGGCAGGACTGGGCTGTACGAGGGGATGTTTGTCTTAGCAGGGCATTTCCCTCCAGGGCTGTGATGGGAGGATGGAGGTTGGTGATGGGATTGCCTCAACGGACAGGGGGATGCTTTGGGGCTGAGGAGGATGTGGGACATAGCTCAGCCCACCAGTAACCGCATCCTTGGTGCGCAGCTTGCAGGGCTAACCCTGTGCTGACCCAGCCAACCTTCATGTTGGTGCTGCCTGGGCAGACAGCTCGGTTGTCCTGCACCCTGAGCCCCCAGTACAACGTCAGTGACTTCGGCATCTCCTGGTTCCAGCAGCGCCCAGGGCAAAACTTGACATATCTGCTCTATTACAACTCTGAGCAAGAGAAGCACAAGGCCCCCAAGACTCCTGACCGCTTCTCTGCTACCAAAGACATCGCCAGCAACACCTGCATCCTCACCATCACATCCATCTGTGATGAAGACAGCGGCAACTATTACTGCTCCCTGTCACGTGCCTTCAACTGGTTTTAGAAGCGAGAGAGCAAAAGCTTTTTGCGTTTCCCCTTGCAAGCCTGACATGAGTTATTCAGTAGGGAGGTGGCAGTCCTAGGAGGAATGGAAAAGGACCCTCTACTGTGCTGCAGCGAGCCCAGCAGCACTGCATTGTGCTGTGAGGTGCAGCAACCTCCTATGCAACCCCATGTGTCCCCCATGGAGCATTGGACAGCCTGACACAGTGTGAGAGCAGCCGGGGCTCGGCCCTGGAGCGCATTAGCAGGGTTTTCCTGCTGCGGGTGCAGCTCTGCCACGGCCGGGCTCTCCCAGGCTCTTCCACCCGTTGGCACAACGTGGGCTTGATCCAGCTTGGGCTTCTGCGTGGTTTGTTTCACCTGATAATAAAGGTTAATCCTTTGCCATGGGGCTCGTGTCGCGTGTGTGATGTCCTGAGGAGCCCCTGGGGCTTCTCTGCAGGGATGTTGCCGTGCCTGCGGGTACCCGATGGGGAGGGTGACCCAGAGGTGCCGTGGTGGGGACTTTGATGGGGTGCGCAGGACCTGGATGGAGTTCACCCGTCCCTGGCAGAGCCCATCTCCACCGGAGCCGGAGACCTCCATGTGCGGGGACGCTGTCCCCGTGCCCTAAGGACCTGTCCCCTCCCGCAGCACCCTCAGAGCAGTCTCGAGGCCCTCAGCGTGCTCCTTCACCCGTGTCTCCGCGCAGCCATCTCCCCTCAACACACACCCCAGCCCCTGCTCATCCGCAGCCCCCCAGTCTTCTGAGGGGAAAAGGACGCGTTTAACCGCACAGACACTTGTAGGTGCTCTGTGTGCACGCTTCACACAGAAAGAGCGTGCATTTTGCACAAAAATCCCATAGATTTCACTTAAAAATCGGGAGGGGGGGGGAACACACGCCAAAGCGCTTCGCGCCCTGCGCAGCGCTGCGGGCACACGGGCGGGCGTTAGGACCCGTCCACAGGCGCCGACATCCCGTGTGGAGCTGCTGGCGCTGCCATTGGCTTGGAGGAGGAGAAAAAGGACGCGTCCGTCCTGGATACCGCTGTGCGCGTCCTGGTAACGGCGCGGCCGCGGCGGTGCGGAGCGCGGCGATGGTGAGCGGCGGTCGGGTCCGCTCCCTGCGCCCTCGGGGACCGGGTCCCCTCCGCTCCCTGCGCCTCCCGGGGGCAGGGCCCCGCGCCCGGGGCTTCGGCGTGCGGCGGCTGCTTGGGCCGGGTCGCTTCTTTGGTCCCCCTCGGCAGCGCGTTGCCTCAGCGGCGGCTGCATGGCGGGGGGCTCCCGCGGTGGGAGCGGGCTGGCTGCCCGGGGGCGCCGGCTGTGCTTCGCCGGCTGAATCGGACTAAACCTCGGCTGCGCCCGTAGCGGCTCGCCGGGCTCTGCGAGCGCCCCGCAGCGGCAGGAAGGGTTTGAGCTGTTCTCTTAAGCACCCCGAGTTTAACTCTCGTTTTCCTCCTGCTGTGTGTGGAGTTGGTGTTGGTGTTAGGGGACCTTCACATCCCGCACCGGTGCTCTGGTCTACCTGTGAAGTTCAAGAAGCTGCTGGTTCCAGGAAAGATTCAGCACATCTTGTGTACGGGGAACCTCTGCACCGAGGAGACCTATGACTACCTCCGGACCCTGGCTGGGGACATCCACGTTGTTAGGGGGGATGCTGAGGTAACGTTCTTGCTGCTGCTGGTTTCTCAGCCCCCTTCCTGAGGAATCTGTGGCCTCGATTAAGTTTGGGAGTCCTTCAGTGTTAGCAGTTCTAAGCTGTTATTTGCCAGGATAGGAGATACAAATGAGTAGCACTGATGAAACAGAATTATCTTCCAGACCGTTCTTGTCTGGGGGAGTCATACATGCACTTTGCTCACATGGACTCTGCACAGGTCTGTGGTTGCTGTCAGGCCACAGGAGTTCCCCAGCTGGCTGCATAGCTCCAGGGATTGGGGCTTGTGTGTGTGTGTGTATTTACTGCTGGGCAGCCTTGAGGCACCTGATCTCTGCACAAACTCCACTCTGCTCTGGGGTTTCTCTTGCTGGGGTGTGGTATGTGTATCCAGTAGGTCTGCATGTTGAGAAAGACCTTGTGCTCTCCGATAGTGAAAGGCAGGTTTATGTTTTGGGACATAGGAACCTGTACTGTGTAGGTGAGGGCTCTCTGGCTGATTTACAGCTGTGCCTTTCGCCTTTTCAGAGTCTGAATTATCCTGAAGAGAAGGTTGTAACTGTCGGGCAGTTCAGAATCGGGCTGATTCACGGCCATCAAGTTATTCCCTGGGGCGATGTGGCCAGCCTGGCCCTGCTGAAGAGAAAGCTGGATGTGGACATTCTCATCTCTGGACACACACACAGATTTGAAGCATTTGAACATGAAAACAAATTTTACATCAACCCGGGATCAGCTACAGGAGCCTACAATGCTTTGGAAACGTGAGTGAGGGGAGCCCTGAGCTGCCCTGCACAGCAGGGCCCATAGGTGGTACCTGAATGTGTGTGTTCACCTGTGAGTGTCCAGCCACTGTGCTGCAGAACGCTGCTGAGGTGCTGTGGGGAGCAGGAGGGCATCTCTCTTCCCTCCCTGGGAACGCAGTGGGGCTCCCATTGTCACCAGGGCTTGACTTAGCCCATGTGTTACTTGTGCCAGCTGGGCACTGGTGTGTCTGGGGCTTCTTCCTGGGCCTGGAGGAGGGTGAGTTGCAGCAGCTTCTTGAAGTTGCTTTGCTTTCTGGTGTCTTCCCAGAAGCTGCATGCTAATGTTTTGTAGAGTATCAGGCTATTGGAGGCACTGTCAGCTCAAATGTCTGAGCCAGGCATGACTTGGGCTTTGCTAGGCAAAGTGCAGCTCTGCCTGAGGGGCTGTGGTTGGTGCCTACAAACTGCAGTTTCCCAGATCCCTGCAGCCGTGGGCAGCTGAGTGTATTAGAACGCATAAACATAAGGTATGTTCACAGCAAGAAGTGCGAGTTGATTGCAAAGATGGACAAAGTATGTTTTCTTTCCAGGAACATCATCCCTTCATTTGTGTTGATGGATATCCAGGCTTCCACAGTTGTGGCTTATGTATACCAGCTAATTGAGGATGATGTGAAAGTAGAAAGAATTGAGTTCAAGAAGTACTGAATCATGTCCAACTTGCTTGTCATGCCCTCTCTTCCCAGTTAAGCCCAGGTGGAGGCCGGCCACCGGGGGGTGCTGCTGCTGCACAATAAAGTGGCCACAGCGCCTTATTGTTCGTGAGCTTGTAAAAGAAAAAAACCTGAACCACCACAGTTAGTCTTGGTTCCCTAGCAGAATAAAGTGCTGATGAAGAAGACTGCAGAGAACGTCCTCTATCTATGGAGAAGCTGCGATGCTCCTAAATTAAGGGTATTGTGGAGGGTGGTGGTAGTTTAGCATTGAACCTCTTCTGTAAACTGAATAGAATAATAAACACCAGTTCTGATATGTCTGTGTCCTATTCGTCATGCTTCAAAAAGATGGAGGTGGGCTGGAATCTTCGGTGAGGGGGTGCTGGTGGCTGAAAGGAAGCTGTGGTTTGCCTGGTTGGTGCGTGGTGCAGGGCTAAGGGGGCTGCAGAAGATGCTTCAGCTGGGCAGGGTACACAAGTGTTGCTGCTATCCCTTGGTACATGTCTTGGCTAAGGCTGTATGTACGAAAACCAGAGCTGAGGACCATTTCCATGGATAGCTTGATGCAGCTGCTTAGAGTCCTGGGACTCATGAGAGAAACCCATTTGTGGAGATTTGGTGTGAAGCAGGACCTGGTTTTCCCACCTGAGCGACCCTGGGAGCAGGCTGTCCAGACTGGTCTTGATGACTTTGGAGGGCAAGCAATGTGCCTGTAGTGGGGGGGAAAGCACTGGGACAGGAGCTGGCTGTGAGTGCAGGGACCATGTTTCCACAGAGGGGCTGTGCCCAGGTGGGAGGGGGGTTAAAAGGGAGCCAATGCCCACAATACAGCCCCATTGTGGTGGGGACACAGAGCTGGTGGGATCGCGCCATGGCCTGGGCCCCTCTGCTCCTCGCGCTGCTCGTCCATGGCTCAGGTGCCCTGGCCAGACCCGCTGCACCCGCACGGGGCCCTTGCGCACAGGGGCTCTGCCCCACTGCCCAGGCAGGGCTGTGCTCCTGGGCACTGACTGACCCCCGTCTTCTCCCCTCTCTCCTCTCCCTCTCCAGGTTCCCTGGTCCAGGCAGCTCTGACTCAGCCCACATCGCTCTCAGTGGAGCTGGGAAAGAATGCCCAGATCACCTGCTCAGGGCTTAGCAGCAGCTATGGTGCTGGCTGGTTCAGCAGAAGGTGCCTGGCAGTGCCATTGTCACTGTGATCTATGCTAACACCAATAGACCCTCGGGCATCCCTTCGAGATTCTCTGGATCCAAGTCTGGCAGCACGGGCACGTTAACCATCACTGGGGTCCAAGCCGAGGATGAGGCCGTCTATTACTGTGGTGGCAATGATGACAGCTACAGTGGTGACACGGAGCAATGAGAACGTTATGCAAACACCTCCTGCAATCACAGTGGCAAGTTAGGAGTCACTGCTCTCCCTGTTTGTAAGCGCAATAGATAACTTCCATGGCCATACCCTGTGCAGCAGGTGCCTGTGCCTGGGCACCCCCCATCTTCTCTCCTCTCCTCTCCTCTCCAGGTTCCCTGGTCCAGGCAGCGCTGACTCAGCAGCCCTCATCGATCTCAGTGGAGCTGGGAAAAAACGCCCAGATCACCTGCTCTGGTGGTAGCAGTGGCAGCAATGTTGGCTGGTACCAGCAGAAGGTGCCTGGCAGTGCCCCTATCACTGTGATCTATGCTAACACCAATAGACCCTCGGGCATCCCTTCGAGATTCTCCGGATCCAAGTCCGGCACCACGGGCACGTTAACCATCACTGGGGTCCAAGCCGAGGACGAGGCCGTCTATTATTGTGGGAGCTACAACAGAAGCGCTGATGCTGTTGTTGTGATGCAGAGAGATGTGAAATTGAGCTACAGAAGTGGTTCTCTGTCCTTTTTGTTCCCCGGGGGGGGTTGCTGTTGGCCTGCAGCGCCTACACGTCCCCTCTGCACGGCCATGTCTGTGAATGTCCTCCTGATTCCACCGCACCGTGCAGGATGTGACCCTATGCCTGTGCCTGTCCTGGCAGAATAAATGTCTTTGCCTCGTGCTTCATGCTGCTGTCGGGCATGTGCTCCTGCTTCTGGTAGAAGGGCTCACTCCTCGGGCTCTCTCTGTGGGGCTGGTGTCTCTCTGTGCCCTTAAGGAGCTTTGTGCACAGGGGCCCTGTCCCACTGCCCGGGCAGGGCTGTGCTCCTGGGCACTGACTGACCCCCGTCTTCTCCCCTCTCTCCTCTCCCTCTCCAGGTTCCCTGGTCCAGGCAGCGCTGACTCAGCAGCCCACATCGCTCTCAGTGGAGCCGGGAAAGAACGCCCAGATCACCTGCTCTGGGGTTGACAGCAGCAGCAGCAGCATCTATGCCGCTGGCTGGTACCAGCAGAAGGTGCCAGGCAGTGCCCCTCTCACTGTGATCTATTGGAGTGACGAGAGACCCTCGGGCATCCCTTCGAGATTCTCTGGATCCAGCTCCGGCACCACGGGCACGTTAACCATCACTGGGGTCCAAGCCGAGGACGAGGCCGTCTATTACTGTGGGAGCTGGGACAGCAGCAGTGCTGATGAGCATCCTGGTGTCCAACTGGTGCATCATGGTGGCCATGGTTGAGAGCGCCTGGTTGGCCATCAGTTGTCTACCGTGCATGGGGGCGGCAATCCCAATGGTGGATGCGGAGGGTGTGGAAGCGAGAGAGCTGCTGTTAGCACAGAGCTGTTGTGCGGCTGGTTCCTAATGCCCTCAAAACGCCCTGTCCTGTGTGTGGTCGAGTGGCTCAGGTAAGCTGGGAGAAGCGCTGTTATCTGTGCCATCCTGCTCTGGTCCCTGTGCTCCCTGCCAGTTCAGGGCTGATGCCCACCCTCCTGTGGTGACAGCAGCTGTGCCCAAAGGCCCTGTGTGTGTGTGAAGCTCCTGCTCTGAGCACGGGGTGCCTTGCTCATGGTCCCATGCAATAGTCCTGAAGGTTGTGGCTGGAGCTGGAGATGTCTCTCGACATGGTGGAAGCCGTCAATGCGAGGAGGGACAGCATGGGGCTAGTCCTGTGCTGGCTCTGCTCTCAGTGCCACCACTGCTGTCCCTGAGGGCCCCCTTATCCCCACATGGTGTCAGTGTGGCCCCACACCACAGCCCTGAGGTTCTCGGGGCAAAAGGGCTGGGGACAACCGGGTGCCTGTGGGTAACTCCCTGGTGCAGGTAGCAGGGAGCTGCCCCCGGCCAGGCAAGTGTGGAGGATGATTACGTGCACTTGATTGGTACAAGCTCCAGCCCAAGCCTATTGGTGGTTGCTTGGAAGCCGCTGCAGACCCATGGCTCACTTTGTAGCTGGAGGACCTGGGTTTCCTCACTGCTGGGGAGCCTGGCAGTGCCTGGTCTCCAAGTAGTTCCAGTCCCCTTCAAATCCCATCTCTCTGCTCTGCACTTCTATTATGGAACTTAAAGAGAAGTAGACCCTACTTAGAGAGCTGGGAGGGAGGTGGGGAGGGAGGTGCAGGAAGGATCCTGCTGTGATGCAAGGAAGAGCCCTGGCCTGGGTAGATGGGGGCTTAAAAGGGAGTTGGGGTCCGCGGCACAGCCCCATCGTGGTGGGGACACGGAGCTGTTGGGATCGCGCCATGGCCTGGGCCCCTCTGCTCCTCGCGCTGCTCGTCCACGGCTCAGGTGCCCTGGCCAGACCCGCTGCACCCGCACGGGGCCCTTGTGCACAGGGGCCCTGTCCCACTGCCCAGGCAGGGCTGTGCTCCTGGGCACTGGCTGACCCCCGTCTTCTCCCCTCTCTCCTCTCCCTCTCCAGGTTCCCTGGTCCAGGCAGCGCTGACTCAGCCCGCATCGCTCTCAGTGGAGCCAGGAAAGAACGCCCAGATCACCTGCTCAGGGCTTAGCAGCGGCAGCAGCTATGGCTGGTTCCAGCAGAAGGTGCCTGGCAGTGCCATTGTCACTGTGATCTATGGTAGCAGCAGTAGACCCTCGGGCATCCCTTCGAGATTCTCTGGATCCAGGTCTGGCTCCACGGCCACGTTAACCATCACGGGGGTCCAACCCGAGGACGAGGCCGTCTATTACTGTGGTGGCTGGGACAGCAGCAGCAATGGTGTCTGGTGGCAAGGAGTAGTAGGAAGTGAGACACATACTCCAAGATCAGGGGGAGGTTTGTGACCTTCTCTGTCCTGGCTGGGCAGAGTTGTGGCTGTGGGGCTGAGGCAAGTTCCTGTCCCCTCTGCACAGCCAAGCTGTTAATGTCCTCCCTTTCCTGTCCCAGAGCACTGGAGGGGTTACTCTGTGGCTTGGGACCATTGTCCTCCTCCCTACAGTGTTCACAGTGTGGCTTCGTCTGCCACCCTGCTGCCTCTTGCTGCTGAGAGCCATGTCCTCCTGCTGCTGCCGGAGCTGCCTTTCTCCTGGGATGTGTTTGGCTGGGCTCTGCTCCCAAAATGTGCCCGCAACCATGGACAGGAGGGAGTCGGAGCGTTTCTCCTCTAGACACAATGGGGCACATGCAGCTGAGATGCTCTCTCACACCACTTGCAGTGCTGTTTCCTTATTTCTGCCCCTGTCTTGCAGTGGCTCTGGTCTTTGCCCTCCCTGTCTGAATGCTTATGAATCGCTTATTTGTCGTGCATCCCTTAGAAAACACTGATGGATGGTGTTTGTAGTAACTGCACTTTCTTACCGCTTCCTTCCCTTATGCTGAAAAGTTACAATAGATTTAGACCTTGCTCCTCCATGTGCCTTTTGTTTCACGTCCTGAAAAAGAGACCTAATGATCATGTACTAATTATTGACACAAATCACAGAGTCGCGCTGGCAACTTGACCACAATCTCTTGTGGACAGCCCGATCTTTAAACTCCACCTTCTTTGTTCATCTGTCCCGCTCAATCATTGTTTTAGTGTAAGTTTGAATCATTGGTTTTGTGTTCAAAGGAAAGGGTACAGGCAGAGCAAACGGCTGCCTGCATGAGAGGTGTGTTCTCCTCCAGCCATGCACTCCCTGTCCCGCTGCCCGGGCAGGGCTGTGCTCCTGGGCACTGGCTGACCCCCGTCTTCTCCCCTCTCTCCTCTCCCTCTCCAGGTTCCCTGGTCCAGGCAGCGCTGACTCAGCCCGCATCGCTCTCAGTGGAGCCGGGAAAGAACGCTCAGGTCACCTGCTCTGGGGTTGACAGCAGCAGCAGCAGCATCTATGCTGCTGGCTGGTACCAGCAGAAGGTGCCAGGCAGTGCCCCTCTCACTGTGATCTATTGGAGTGACAAGAGACCCTCGGGCATCCCTTCGAGATTCTCTGGATCCAGCTCCGGCACCACGGGCACGTTAACCATCACTGGGGTCCAAGCTGAGGACGAGGCCGTCTATTACTGTGGGAGCTGGGACAGCAGCAGTGCTGATGAGCATCCTGGTGTCCAACTGGTGCATCATGGTGGCCATGGTTGAGAGCGCCTGGTTGGCCATCAGTTGTCTACCGTGCATGGGGGCGGCAATCCCAATGGTGGATGTGGAGGGTGTGGAAGCGAGAGAGCTGCTGTTAGCACAGAGCTGTTGTGTGGCTGGTTCCTAATGCCCTCAAAACGCCCTGTCCTGTGTGTGGTCGAGTGGCTCAGGTAAGCTGGGAGAAGCGCTGTTATCTGTGCCATCCTGCTCTGGTCCCTGTGCTCCCTGCCAGTTCAGGGCTGATGCCCACCCTCCTGTGGTGACAGCAGCTGTGCCCAAAGGCCCTGTGTGTGTGTGAAGCTCCTGCTCTGAGCACGGGGTGCCTTGCTCATGGTCCCATGCAATAGTCCTGAAGGTTGTGGCTGGAGCTGGAGATGTCTCTCGACATGGTGGAAGCCGTCAATGCGAGGAGGGACAGCATGGGGCTAGTCCTGTGCTGGCTCTGCTCTCAGTGCCACCACTGCTGTCCCTGAGGGCCCCCTTATCCCCACATGGTGTCAGTGTGGCCCCACACCACAGCCCTGAGGTTCTCGGGGCAAAAGGGCTGGGGACAACCGGGTGCCTGTGGGTAACTCCCTGGTGCAGGTAGCAGGGAGCTGCCCCCGGCCAGGCAAGTGTGGAGGATGATTACGTGCACTTGATTGGTACAAGCTCCAGCCCAAGCCTATTGGTGGTTGCTTGGAAGCCGCTGCAGACCCATGGCTCACTTTGTAGCTGGAGGACCTGGGTTTCCTCACTGCTGGGGAGCCTGGCAGTGCCTGGTCTCCAAGTAGTTCCAGTCCCCTTCAAATCCCATCTCTCTGCTCTGCACTTCTATTATGGAACTTAAAGAGAAGTAGACCCTACTTAGAGAGCTGGGAGGGAGGTGGGGAGGGAGGTGCAGGAAGGATCCTGCTGTGATGCAAGGAAGAGCCCTGGCCTGGGTAGATGGGGGCTTAAAAGGGAGTTGGGGTCCGCGGCACAGCCCCATCGTGGTGGGGACACGGAGCTGTTGGGATCGCGCCATGGCCTGGGCCCCTCTGCTCCTCGCGCTGCTCGTCCACGGCTCAGGTGCCCTGGCCAGACCCGCTGCACCCGCACGGGGCCCTTGCGCACAGGGGCTCTGCCCCGCTGCCCAGGCAGGGCTGTGCTCCTGGGCACTGGCTGACCCCCGTCTTCTCCCCTCTCTCCTCTCCCTCTCCAGGTTCCCTGGTCCAGGCAGCGCTGACTCAGCCCGCATCACTCTCAGTGGAGCCAGGAAAGAACGCCCAGATCACCTGCTCAGGGCTTAGCAGCAGCAGCAGCTATGGCTGGTTCCAGCAGAAGGTGCCTGGCAGTGCTATTGTCACTGTGATCTACAGTAGCAACAGTAGACCCTCGGGCATCCCTTCGAGATTCTCTGGATCCAGGTCCGGCTCCACGGGCACATTAACCATCACTGGGGTCCAACCCGAGGACGAGGCCGTCTATTACTGTGGTGGCTGGGACAGCAGCAGCAGCTATGGTGTCTGGTGGCAAGGAGTAGTAGGAAGTGAGACACATACTGCAAGATCAGGGGGAGTTTTGTGACCTTCTCTGTCCTGGCTGGGCAGAGTTGTGGCTGTGGGGCTGAGGCAAGTTCCTGTCCCCTCTGCACAGCCAAGCTGTGAATGTCCTCCCTTTCCTGTCCCAGAGCACTGGAGGGTTTACTCTGTGGCTTAGGACCATTGTCCTCCTCCCTACAGTGTTCACAGTGTGGCTTCGTCTGCCACCCTGCTGCCTCTTGCTGCTGAGAGCCATGTCCTCCTGCTGCTGCCGGAGCTGCCTTTCTCCTGGGATGTGTTTGGCTGGGCTCTGCTCCCAAAATGTGCCCACAACCATGGACAGGAGGGAGTCGGAGCGTTTCTCCTCTAGACACAATGGGGCACATGCAGCTGAGATGCTCTCTCACACCACTTGCAGTGCTGTTTCCTTATTTCTGCCCCTGTCTTGCAGTGGCTCTGGTCTTTGCCCTCCCTGTCTGAATGCTTATGAATCGCTTATTTGTCGTGCATCCCTTAGAAAACACTGATGGATGGTGTTTGTAGTAACTGCACTTTCTTACCGCTTCCTTCCCTTATGCTGAAAAGTTACAGTAGATTTAGACCTTGCTCCTCCATGTGCCTTTTGTTTCACGTCCTGAAAAAGAGACCTAATGATCATGTACTAATTATTGACACAAATCACAGAGTCGCGCTGGCAACTTGACCACAATCTCTTGTGGACAGCCCGATCTTTAAACTCCACCTTCTTTGTTCATCTGTCCCGCTCAATCATTGTTTTAGTGTAAGTTTGAATCATTGGTTTTGTGTTCAAAGGAAAGGGCACAGGCAGAGCAAATGGCTGCCTGCATGAGAGGTGTGTTCTCCTCCAGCCATGCACTCCCTGTCCCGCTGCCCGGGCAGGGCTGTGCTCCTGGGCACTGGCTGACCCCCGTCTTCTCCCCTCTCTCCTCCCCCTCTCCAGGTTCCCTGGTCCAGGCAGCGCTGACTCAGCAGCCCACATCGATCTCAGTGGAGCTGGGACAGAATGCCCAGATCACCTGCTCTGGTGGTGGCAGCTACTATGGCTGGTACCAGCAGAAGGTGCCTGGCAGTGCCCCTATCACTGTGATCTACAGTAGCAACAAGAGACCCTCGGGCATCCCTTCGAGATTCTCTGGATTTCTGTCCGGCTCCACGGGCACATTAACCACCACTGGGGTCCAAGCCGAGGACGAGGCCGTCTATTACTGTGGAGGCTATGACAGCAGCGCTGATGCTGTTGTTGTGATGCAGAGAGATGTGAAAGTGAGCTACAGAAGAGGTTCTGTGTCCTTTTTGTTCCCTGGGGAGCTGTGCTGTTGGCCTGCAGCGGCTTCACGTCCCGTCTGCATGGCCATGTCTGTGAATGTCCTCCTGATTCCACCGCACCGTGCAGGATGTGACCCTATGCCTGTGCCTGTCCTGGCAGAATAAATGTCTTTGCCTCGCGCTTCATGCTGCTGTCGGGCATGTGCTCCTGCTTCTGGTAGAAGGGCTCACTCCTCGGGCTCTCTCTGTGGGGCTGGTGTCTCTCTGTGCCCTTAAGGAGCTTTGTGCACAGGGGCCCTGTCCTGCTGCCCAGGCAGGGCTGTGCTCCTGGGCACTGGCTGACCCCCGTCTTCTCCCCTCTCTCCTCTCCCTCTCCAGGTTCCCTGGTCCAGGCAGCGCTGACTCAGCAGTCCCCATCGCTCTCAGTGGAGCCGGGAAAGAACGCCCAGATCACCTGCTCTGGTGGTAGCAGCAGCTGGTATGTTGGCTGGTACCAGCAGAAGGTGCCTGGCAGTGCCATTGTCACTGTGATCTATGGTAGCAGCAGTAGACCCTCAGGTATCCCTTCGAGATTCTCTGGATCCAGTTCCGGCTCCACGGGCACATTAACCATCACTGGGGTCCAAGCCGAGGACGAGGCCGTCTATTACTGTGGTGGCTGGGACAGCAGCAGCAATGGTGTCTGGTGGCAAGGGGTAGTAGGAAGTGAGACACATACTCCAAGATCAGGGGGAGGTTTGTGACTTTCTCTGTCCTGGCTGGGCAGAGTTGTGGCTGTGGGGCTGAGGCAAGTTCCTGTCCCCTCTGCCCCACCAGAGCTGTGAATGTCCTCCCTTTCCTGTCCCAGAGCACTGGAGGGGTTACTCTGTGGCTTAGGACCATTGTCCTCCTCCCTACAGTGTTCACAGTGTGGCTTCGTCTGCCACCCTGCTGCCTCTTGCTGCTGAGAGCCATGTCCTCCTGCTGCTGCCGGAGCTGCCTTTCTCCTGGGATGTGTTTGGCTGGGCTCTGCTCCCAAAATGTGCCCGCAACCATGGACAGGAGGGAGTCGGAGCGTTTCTCCTCTAGACACAATGGGGCACATGCAGCTGAGATGCTCTCTCACACCACTTGCAGTGCTGTTTCCTTATTTCTGCCCCTGTCTTGCAGTGGCTCTGGTCTTTGCCCTCCCTGTCTGAATGCTTATGAATCGCTTATTTGTCGTGCATCCCTTAGAAAACACTGATGGATGGTGTTTGTAGTAACTGCACTTTCTCACCGCTTCCTTCCCTTATGCTGAAAAGTTACAGTAGATTTAGACCTTGCTCCTCCATGTGCCTTTTGTTTCACGTCCTGAAAAAGAGACCTAATGATCCTGCACTAATTACTGACACAAATCACAGAGTAGCGCTGGCAACTTGATCACAATCTCTTGTGGACAGCCCGATCTTTAAACTCCACCTTCTTTGTTCATCTGTCCCACTCAATCATTGTTTTAGTGTAAGTTTGAATCATTGGTTTTGTGTTCAAAGGAAAGGGCACAGGCAGAGCAAACGGCTGCCTGCATGAGAGGTGTGTTCTCCTCCAGCCGTGCACTCCCTGTCCCGCTGCCCGGGCAGGGCTGTGCTCCTGGGCACTGGCTGACCCCCGTCTTCTCCCCTCTCTCCTCTCCCTCTCCAGGTTCCCTGGTCCAGGCAGCGCTGACTCAGCAGCCCCCATCGATCTCAGTGGAGCTGGGAAAGAACACGCAGATCACCTGCTCAGGGCTTGACAGCAGCAGCTACAGCTATGGCTGGTACCAGCAGAAGGTGCCTGGCAGTGCCATTGTCCCTGTGATCTACAGTAGCAACAAGAGACCCTCGGGCATCCCTTCGAGATTCTCTGGATCTCTGTCCGGCTCCACGGCCACATTAACCATCACTGGGGTCCAAGCTGAGGACGAGGCCGTCTATTACTGTGGGAGCTACGACAGCAGCGCTGATGCTGTTGTTGTGATGCAGAGAGATGTGAAAGTGAGCTACAGAAGTGGTTCTCTGTCCTTTTTATTCACTGGGGAGCTGTGCTGATGGCCTGCAGCAGCTTCACATCCCGTCTGCATGGCCATGTCTGTGAATGTCCTCCTGATTCCACCGCACCGTGCAGGATGTGACCCTATGCCTGTGCCTGTCCTGGCAGAATAAATGTCTTTGCCTCGCGCTTCATGCTGCTGTCGGGCATGTGCTCCTGCTTCTGGTAGAAGGGCTCACTCCTCGGGCTCTCTCTGTGGGGCTGGTGTCTCTCTGTGCCCTTAAGGAGCTTTGTGCACAGGGGCCCTGTCCCACTGCCCGGGCAGGGCTGTGCTCCTGGGCACTGACTGACCCTCGTCTTCTCCCCTCTCTCCTCTCCCTCTCCAGGTTCCCTGGTCCAGGCAGCGCTGACTCAGCAGTCCCCATCCCTCTCAGTGGAGCCGGGAAAGAACACCCAGATCACCTGCTCTGGTGGTAGCAGTGGCAGCTGGTATGGCTGGTACCAGCAGAAGGCACCTGGCAGTGCCATTGTCACTGTGATCTACGGTAGCACTGGTAGACCCTCGGGCATCCCTTCATGATTCTCCGGATCTCTATCTGGCTCCACAGCTACCTTAACCATTACTGTGGTCCAAGCCAAGGTTGAGGCCATCTGTCATGGTTTAAGCCTCTCTAACCACGCAGCCCGTTCTCTCCTCACTTTCCCCTTTTTCTTGCCCCCCACTCCCGGAGGGATGGGAAGGAGAATAGAAAAGAATGCAACTCCCACGGGTTGAGATAAGAACAGTTTAGTAACTAAAGTATAACACAAATCACTACTGCTACCACCAATAATAATAATGACAAGGCAAATACAAGGAAAGAATACAATTTCTCACCACCTAAAACCAAGCCCGACCAGGCAGTGCACCCCCCACCCTTCTGGGTCTCTCCTCTCCATCCTCCATCCTGGGCATGACGTGCTGTGGTATGGAATAACCTCTTTGGTCAGTTTGTGCCAGGTGTTCTGTCTCTGCTTCCTCTCGGCTCCCCCTCCTCCCTGGCAGAGCATGAAACTCAGAAAGTCCTTGGCCAGACCAAAACATCACTGAGCAGTAACCGAAACACTGGTGTTATCAGCGCTGCTCCCAGGCCCAAAATGAAAAACACAGCGCTGCACCAGCTACCAAGGAGGAGAAAAATGACTGCTGCTGCTGAACCCATGACACCATCTATGGCTGCGTGTGATATGACCTCAGCGCTGATGCTTAAGTGGTGAAATGGAGCAATAGGGAAGTGATACTAAAACCTTTCTGCATTGCAGGAACCAGTTATGAGTCTCTTCTGTCCCTGTTTGGTGGTGGGACAGGTCTTTGACATGACCCTGCCCTGGGCTGCAAGTGCCTGTACCTGATGGCCCAGCTCGGATGTCCATTAGACCCCCATGTCTGTGCCCATCCCTGCCACTTGGCAAGGGGCTGTGCAGCACCAGGGAAGGTGCTTCTCTCATGGCCGCATTCTTCATCACTGAGCTCCAGGCTGAGGCAGAAGCTGTCTTCTCCTGTGCTGGCTGGATACCTGGTGATGGTCATGGTGCCTCCCAGCACCGGGGAAGTGATACCCAAGGCCACTGTTGCTGCAGGTCCCCTCTGGTGCCGCCTGCTGCTACAAGTGTTGCTTGGACACTGTGTTGGAGCAGGACATGTTCCTGTGAGGCATCTCCTGCCATGGTGCACGTGTTCTGCTCTCCTTGTCATGGTGCTTGGCAGTGGCTCATGTGCCCCAGCCAGACTGGGGACTTTGAGCACAGGGGCCCGGCCCCGCAGCCCGGGCAGGGCTGTGCTCCTGGGCACTGGCTGACCCCTGTCTTCTCCCCTCTCTCCTCTCCCTCTCCAGGTTCCCTGGTCCAGGCAGCGCTGACTCAGCAGCCCACATCGATCTCAGTGGAGCCGGGAAAGAATGCCCAGATCACCTGCTCAGGGAGCAGCAACAGCTATGGCTGGTTCCAGCAGAAGGTGCCTGGCAGTGCCCCTCTCACTGTGATCTACTACAATGACAAGAGACCCTCGGGCATCCCTTCGAGATTCTCTGGATCCAAGTCCGGCTCCACGGCCACGTTAACCATCACTGGGGTCCAAGCCGAGGACGAGGCTGTCTATTACTGTGGGAGCTGGGTCAGCAGCACTGGTGCTGGTCAGGGTCATAGTGATGCTGGGATTGCTATTTTCCCTCTTGCTCATACCTACACCTCCCCTGTGTTTGGAAAAGCTGCAGAGAGCAGGAAGCTGGTGCCCTGTTGCACTTGCACCTCCTCCAGCTTTGCTTTTGCAGGGTTTTGTCTACATCTCTGTTCTGATACCTTTTCCTCGCTGGTGCTGCCAGTGAACTGTTGGTGTGTGATGCTGGGCACCTCCATCCTTACTCTGGGTCCTGCAGATGATGGTTTCCATTGCACAGTGTTGCTGTACTGCTGTGCAGAGGGAGTTTCAGTCCCTCTTGTGTCTGAGAGCTTTTCCAGGGGGATGAGCAGGCTTAGGGGAATCCTTGGCTGGGGAGGGATCCATTGGCTCTAGGAATTTCCATTGCAGGCTGTGAGCTCCCAGGCACTATGCCCCTCCTTTGCACTACCACCCCTCTCATCCTACCAACAACTTGGCCTGGGCTGCCCTTGTGGACATTCCTGACTAGTCTCAAGGGGTGCAGGGAAGCCAAAGGGCCAGAGTCCATGTGCCCTGAGGGCTTCGTGCTGCTGTGGTGACAGGACACATGTGGGAAGAGGGTATTACCTGGGGCACATTTGGTCTTTGAAAAGCCCTGGTGGAGCTCATGCCTCCTGCCCTAGCAGTATGCTGTCTCTGGTCTCCATGGTGGTGCATTTCACCAGCCCAGTGTGTACTGGACCTTCACCCATTCCTTCTGTCACACATCATCTCCCAATGGGCTCCCTAGACTGGAGACTCCCTGCCCTGCAGCCCCTGGCACAGGAAACCCATCACTGTCCCACCGCCCAGGAAGGGCTGTGCTCCTGCAGCACTTGCTGATCCTGTCTTCTGCCCTGTCGTCTCCCTCCTGGTCTCTAGGCAGGTCTACTCATGTGCTCTTACTGTAAGTGTCCCAGAAGTAAACACCTGCATTGTCTTCTCCATGATTAACAACAGCTACAGCTGGTCCTAGGAAAGGGTACGTGGCAGTGTCCCTGCCACTCTGACCTATCAGAACAACCAGAGATCCTTGGACATCCTTTCATGATTCTCTGGATCCATCTCTGGCACCACGGCCGCGTTCACCATCACTGGGGTCTAAGTGGAGGACGAGGCCATCTATTACTGTGGAAGCTCCGACGACAGCAATGCTGATCAATCTCATGATGACACTGAGCTATATGCAAGTGAGGCTTTGAGAGTCAGAGGTGTTGGTTTTACGTCCTCCTTCCTCTCATCCAGGCAGAGCTGTCTCTTCAGCTTTGGGGTTTTCCATTTTCTCTCCCCATGCCCTTCCCTGTGTGCTGTGTCTCGGGACAGTGACTGTGATGGGGCTGTGGTACTGGTGAAGCCCTAGCTATGCTTGTCTCCACTGCTAGTGTCCATGTGAGGGGCAGAGGAGCCTGGGACAGTGCTAGGAGCTGGACCTGTGGAGCTCCCTGGGAAAAGCTTTGTAGCATTTCTGCTTCCCCAGGCTGAGCTACACCTGGAGCTACGCAGCAATGCAGCCGTGCCAGGTGCCAGGGATGGGTGCAGGGGCATTTGCCAGCCTGTAGGATCCTTGGGCACTGCAGCAGGGCAGGGAGACCTCCTGCCTGAGTCCCTTGCTCTCACATGGCTCTGGCTCACCCACCCCAGTGTCTCTGTCATGGGGGGAGATTATATCTGGGTGTAGCAACTGTGTTTGTGGCTGGTTCCAGCAGAAAACACCAGGCAATGCCCCTCTCACTGTGATCTATGAGAGCAACAAGAGACCCTCGGGCATCCCTTCGAGATTCTCCGGATCCAAGTCCGGCACCACGGGCACGTTAACCATCACTGGGGTCCAAGCCGAGGACGAGGCCGTCTATTACTGTGGTGGCTACGATGGCAGCTATAATGGTGATATGGAGCAATGAGGAAGTGATACAAACACTTCCCGCCATTGCAGGGGCCAGTTAGGGGTCTCTGCTGTCCCTGGTTGGTGGTGGGACAGGTCTCTGCCATAGCGGTGCCCTGGGCTGCAAGTGCCTGTACCTGATGGCCCAGCTCGGATGTCCATTAGACCCCAATGTCTGTGCCCATCCCTGCCACTTGGCAAGGGGCTGTGCAGCACCAGGGAAGGTGCTTCTCCCATGGCCACATTCTTCATCACTGAGCTCCAGGCTGAGGCAGAAGCTGTCTTCTCCTGTGCTGGCTGGATACCTGGTGATGGTCATGGTGCCTCCCAGCACTGGGGAAGTGATACCTGGCCACTGATGCCTCAGGTCCCCTCTGGTGCTGCCTGCTGCTACAAGTGTTGCTTGGACACTGTTGGAGTGGGACATGTTCCTGTGAGGTGTCTCCTGCCATGGGACACGTGTTCTGCTCCAGCAGGTCCCCTCTGTGCAGCCCATAAGGAGACAGACACCTACACCCTGCTCTGCCCATTGGCTCTCCGTGCCCCGGGCACCCTGGGGCAGGCAGCAATGGGGACAGGGGTGGGTCAGGGGGTGGTGGCATTTCCTTTGCTGGCAGGTGATTTTTGGCTGGGCCCAAGGCGGCCATGAGCCCTGTGCCCTGGGTCAGAGCAGGGTGAGCCAGGGGCTGCCCTGATGGTTGAGCAGAGCTCTGGGGCTGCCCCAGCTCCGGCTGCGTTTGTCCAGCATCAGACGTTGTGCTCATGAGGTGGCACTGCCGGGGCCCAGTGCCGGGTGCTCCCATGGTGCTGGGGAGTGGACACCTGGGAAGAGCAAAGGTTTGGAGAGGTGCATCAGGGATGGCAGAGCAAGAGCCAGGGCAGGAAAGCAGCAGAGCAAGAAGGTACCTTAATGGCCTGGGACACCCATAGGAGTGGGAGATGGCAAAACTGGGGTAGAAGTGATGGTGTTGGTGTCATTCCAGACCCACCACTCCGAGCTGTGGGGCTACCTGCCCATTACCTGCAGCAGCCCATCTCTGCCCTGACCACTGGCCCACGCTGGGGATGGGGGACCCGTGCTGGTGGGTTTGTGACACTGAACTGGGAGGTGTCTCCATCTGTGCCCATGGACAAGCCCCACTGCTCTGGGGTGTGGGGCTGGTGGTAGAGCAGGGCGGGAGGTGGGGATAGAGGTGCGGGCAGGACCTGGCGCAAGCGCGGGCTCAGATTTGCATGGAGGGGCTGTGCCGGGGCGCGTGGGGGCTTTAAAGGGAGTTGGGGTCCGCGGCACAGCCCCATCACGGTGAGGACACGGAGCTGGTGGGATCGCGCCATGGCCTGGGCCCCTCTGCTCCTCGCGCTGCTCGTCCACGGCTCAGGTGCCCTGGCCAGACCCGCTGCACCCGCACGGGGCCCTTGAGCACAGGGGCTCTGCCCCACTGCCCAGGCAGGGCTGTGCTCCTGGGCACTGGCTGACCCCCGTCTTCTCCCCTCTCTCCTCTCCCTCTCCAGGTTCCCTGGTCCAGGCAGCGCTGACTCAGCCCACATCGCTCTCAGTGGAGCCGGGAAAGAATGCCCAGATCACCTGCTCAGGGAGCAGCTACAGCTATGGCTGGTACCAGCAGAAGGTGCCTGGCAGTGCCATTGTCACTGTGATCTATGGTAGCACTGGTAGACCCTCGGGCATCCCTTCGAGATTCTCTGGATCCAGCTCCGGCTCCACGGCCACATTAACCATCACTGGGGTCCAACCCGAGGACGAGGCCGTCTATTACTGTGGGAGCTACGACGGCAGCACTAATGCGACACAGTGACAAAGAGTAATGAGGAAGTGATACAAAAACTTCCTGTCACCACAGGGACCTGTCAGGAGTCTCTGCTGTCCCTGTCTGATGGTCGGGCAGGTCCCTACCATGGCCCCACCTGATCTGAGCTTGGCAGCAGCAATGCTGTTGGCTGTTACCAGCAGAAGGTACCTGGCAGTGCCCCTCTCACTGTGATCTCTGCTAATGATAATAGACCCCGGGGCATTACTTCACAATTCTCCTGATCCAAGTACATTAATCATCACTGGGGTCCAAGCCGAGGATGAGGCCGTCTGTTACTGTGGTGGCAGGGATGGCAGCACTGATGCTCCCACAGTGACATGAAGCAATAGGGAAGAGATACAAAAAGCTCCCACCATCACAGAGGCCTTTTAGGAATCTTTAAGGTCCCTGTTAGGTCAAACATGGCAAGTCCCTGCCATGGTCCTGCCCTTGGTGTCTGTGCTGCAGGTGCCTGTGTTGGTGTCCCAGATCAGATGTCTCTTAGTGCCGCAGCTCTGGGCTCACCCCTGTCATTCAGGGAGGGGATGAGCCCCCGCAGCCCTGTCCCTGCCCTGCACAGCAGGTCCAAGGTCTCCTGCTCTCCTCAGCTCACACCCAGAGCACTGCTGGGGACTCCCTGCCCTCCTCCCAGCCCCGCTATACCGGGAGTCCCCGGGGCATCCCCCAGGGGTGCTGCAGCCCTGCTGGAACTGCGGCCCCACAACCAGGATGTGGGAACACGCCATGGGCTGCAGAGCAGGGCTGATGCTTTGCCTCCCAGCCATGGGAAGAGACGTTTCCCATGGTGCAGAGCTCTAGGGTCGTGCACGAGGCTGCCAGGCAGAGCAGGGCTGGTAGGGGGCTGCTCTGTTGTGCTGCACGAGGAGCCCATGGGTACTGCAGCATTGGCTGCACCTCTGCCCCCCTGGGCAGCCCCCGGTCCTGGCCAATGTCCCCCTATGACCCCATGACAGCAAGTCCCTGACCTCATGCTCGTCCTGCTGGGGGAGCCCAGGACTGGGTCTACCACAGGGGATGAAGGCACCAGCCTGTCAGTTCAAGGTGTGCCACTTGTTTCCAGATGTGACATTTCCTGTGTCCCCATGAACATGACAGGGTAGAGGCCAAGGTTTGGCATGAGGGCGAGTGATATCGCCAGGCCCTGAACAGGGCTGCTGGCCCCATGGGGGCTTCATTTGTGCCTCAGAAGCTGCCAGTGGGCAGCGGGGCCCCAAGTGGTCTTATTCTCCAGCTCTGGGCCTGGGATTGTGGTGTGCGGCAGGAGTGCTACAAGCCACAGGCTGGGGCCAGGAGGGCACAGCTGCAGTGAGCTACCTGCAGGGCTTGGGAGTGAGGGCTACTGTGAACTCCCAGCACAGACCGTTCCTAGCCCTATTCTACTCACCCGCCCCAGGGCAAGGTCCGGGTGCTCATCTGCCACAGACAACGTCCACATGAGGACCTCAGAGGGATGGAAAAAGGGGCTTTACTTGTACCTTTTCCCAGTCCTTTCCCCATGCACGAGCCCAGTTCAGCCCAGCTGAACCCCAAGAATCCACCCTAGTGACAACAGCATGGGCAAGGGCTGGTCCTTCCATCACCAGCATGGGCACTGGCTCGTCTGCTCCTGCCAGCCCATGGGGATGGTGGAGCTGCGAGAGCTCCCATCCCCAGTGCCCATCTCTCCTGTGCCTTTTGACTCTGCTGCCTCTTGACCCACGCTGGGGATGGGGGACCCGTGCTTGTGGGTTTGCAGCACTGAACTGGGAGATGTCTCCATCTGTGCCCATGGACAAGCCCCACTGCTCTGGGGTGTGGGGCTGGTGGTGGAGCAGGGTGGGAGGTGGGGAGAGAAGTGGGGGCAGGACCTGGCGCAAGCGCGGGCTCAGATTTGCATGGAGGGGCTGTGCCGGGACGTGTGGGGGCTTTAAAGGGAGTTGGGGTCCGCGGCACAGCCCCATCACGGTGAGGACACGGAGCTGGTGGGATCGCGCCATGGCCTGGGCCCCTCTGCTCCTCGCGCTGCTCGTCCACGGCTCAGGTGCCCTGGCCAGACCCGCTGCACCCGCACGGGGCCCTTGCGCACAGGGGCTCTGCCCCACTGCCCAGGCAGGGCTGTGCTCCTGGGCACTGACTGACCCCCGTCTTCTCCCCTCTCTCCTCTCCCTCTCCAGGTTCCCTGGTCCAGGCAGCGCTGACTCAGCCTGCATCGCTCTCAGTGGAGCCGGGAAAGAACGCCCAGATCACCTGCTCAGGGCTTAGCAGCAGCAGCAATGTTGGCTGGTTCCAGCAGAAGGTGCCTGGCAGTGCCATTGTCACTGTGATCTATGGTAGCACTGGTAGACCCTCGGGCATCCCTTCGAGATTCTCCGGATCCAAGTCCGGCACCACGGCCACATTAACCATCACTGGGGTCCAAGCCGAGGACGAGGCCGTCTATTACTGTGGTGGCTACGATGGCAGCACTTATATTCCCACAGTGACATGAAACAATAGGGAAGTGATACAAAAACCTCCTGCCTCTGCAGGGGCCAGCTAAGAGTCTCTGCTGTGCCTGTTTGAAGGTTGGGCAGGTCCCTGCCATGGCACTGCCCTTGGTGTCCCTGCCTTATTTGGCAGAGCCTAATGTCTGCCTTTATTATCCTCCTTTAGGATAGAACCAAAACCCAATTGAAGGCTGAAAAAATGCTCAGAAAGTGGTTGCCCGTGACAGATAGCATTGGCTTCAGATAAACGCTTTGCATAGATAATTTCAGTGATTCTTTTGGCTAGTTTTAGTCTATGCACCAATGCATAAAGCGTTCCCAGAGGCAGAGTAAAGCTGAAACAGAACGTGCCTCAAACCACAAAATCTTCGAAGCATCATTTATTCTCCAGTAACTCACGAGCTGTTAGACTATAACAGCTTGCACAAACCACAACATCTGAATATTTTCTAGTTCAGTTTAAGTTGGTGCTCTCTAGATCCATTGCTGCAAGATCTTGTTTGCTCTGAGCTGAGCAACCTGTGCTCTGTGAGATTGGTAGCATGCTGGGAAAACACTTTATAAAGCAGCAGCCAAGCTTTCCCTGGTGAATTTGAAGTTCATTTGTCTCAGCTGAAACTCATCCTCGCTCACCTCTGCTTTGGCTACTGCAGATGTATGTAGACATCTGCATCCCTTGCATGCTTTTCTCCTCTAGTCCAGCTCTTCTTCTCTACCAACAGCCTCTGATGCCTCCTCTCCAGCCCCCTTTGTTTGCCTTGGCCCTCGGCAGATGCTCCACCCTGCTGCTTCTCAGCCAGTGCTGGCATTTCTGGGCAGTGGGAAGGATGGGTGGATGGATGGATGGATGATAGATGGATGAATGGATGATGGATGGATGAATGGATGGATGGATGGATGATAGATGGATGGATGGATGGATGGATGATAGATGGATGGATGGATGGATGGATGGATGGATGGATGATAGATGGATGGATGGATGGATGGATGATAGATGGATGGATGGATGATGGATGGATGGATGGATGGATGGATGGATGGATGGATGATAGATGGATGGATGATGGATGGATGGATGGATGATGGATGGATGATAGATGGATGGATGGATGGATGATAGATGGATGGATGGATGGATGATAGATGGATGGATGGATGGATGGATGGATGGATGGATGGATGGATGATGGATGGATGGATGGATGGATGGATGATAGATGGATGGATGGATGATAGATGGATGAATGGATGGATGGATGGATGGATGGATGATAGATGGATGGATGGATTATGGGTGGATGGATGGATGGTTGGTTGGCTTATTCATGAAGTTTACTCCCACACATACTGTCTATAGCGATCCCCATTTCCCCTGGCCACATAGCCACAGTGTGGCAGGATGATGGCTGGTGGTCCCCCAGGGCAGCCCACAGCTACCTGAATGGCAGCAGCACAGGTCAATGCATGATGCTGCCTGTGGTACCTAAGGGGCACCCAAAGCTCTTCGTCACTGGGATTAACAGCCTCACAGCACAGGCAGGGACATGGACTTATAATGAGCACAAGGCATGCAGTCCTTGGCAGCAGTGGGTCCCTGGACAGCCAACAACACAGCCATGGCTCTGGAAAGCCTAGCTAACGGACTCCAAATGGGCTGGTGGGGCCAAGGCCACCCATTTTCTCATGGATGCTCCAGCAAGGACATGCACTCATTCCCATATGGCTGTCCTGCTGCTCCTGCCCTGCCACATCCACCTGGGCACATCCAGTACAGTGCACCCAGCCACCAGGACACCTTCATGCTGCTGTGTCCATCAGGACACCTCCATCCCACTGTCTTCATCTTGCTGTGTCCATTGGGAGATCTCCATCCAATCACCTTCATCCTGCTGCACCCACTGGGACATCTCCATCCTGTCACCTCACCCTGCCATATCCATGGGGACCAGAACTGCTCCTGCCATGAGGCAGGAGGTTTTTGTATGGCACTGTATCACTGTGTGGTGTATTCGGGGCCGGGACCATGCTGACCGTCCTAGGTGAGTCGCTGATTTCTTCTCGGTCTTTCCTTCCTCACCATGAAATTGTGACATTTTGTTGATGTTTCGGTGATTTGAGGGGTTTGTCTCGGACTTGGCACTGGGCTGGGGTCTGCCGCCAGTTCGGAGACAGGCACCAAGCGCAGCGTTTTGGGTTGTGTCTTGTCCCTGTGGACTCAGAGGGCTCTGGTGCAGATCATAGAGGATTGGGGGGTATTTTCTCAATTGAAAGGTCTTAAAATTTGGCCAGAAAATGTGCCTGAGGTCCCCGGGAGCCTATTTCAGAAACTCAGGTTTAGGTCTCTAAGAAGGTGAATTTTTGTCTTTGTTAAAGGAATTAGTCATTAGTTTAAGTTCTAGGTCCTCGACTCTTAGTCCTGAAGGACTAAGTCTGTCACCCTTGGTGAGGAGCAGGGGCTTCTCTTTGGGTTCACGCAGCCAAGGGTGCAGGCACCGCAAAATGGAGCCTGTCCTTGGCAGGGAGCAGGCTGAAGGTGCGTCCGACTTTGTGTTAAATTGGCACATCCCTGGGATCTAAACCTAAAACGTTTCAGGGGTATCTTAAAGAGCACATTGCCCAGGTAAGCTGCGTAAAAACTTGAGGTTACAGTGTGGAAAATGCTGCCGGGAGCATCGCCTGTCTTCTTTGTCATTTGTGAAAGAATTTGTCAAAAAACCCAACCTGAACCAAATCACTGGGGCAGAAATCACAAAAAATGGAGTTTGCCGATTTCTTCAGCAGAACGTTTTGAATGGTGGAGTCCTCCTGGCTTTTGAATAGAAATAGAGATATTGTAGCTTTGAGGAGACAGCAGAAGCACCTCAGGAAGACCAAACATCTTTTCTCTGTCTTCTTTTGGGTGATTCTTAGTTGCACTTTTTTTGAGACAGACCTGAAAGTGTCTGAAAGCAGAACTGGGCCGAAAATGGGAGCGTTTGTCCTTGAAAATCTGATTTTTTAAGAGAAATTGCCTCGAAAAAGTGAAGAAATGGGTTTAGGGCAACTAACCAGAGAGTTTGGTTTATATGTATTATATACTATATATAGGTTTGTAATATATATAAAATGTATACTTTTATATATTATATTATATCTATATTTCTATATATAATAACATATTTACTATATAAGTTTATATAGTATATATGTAACATGCTTTTTAGGTATAAATATGTACACATACATAACCATGTTATATACATGGTATGTAATTATACATACATTTATATAACAATATGTATTTTATATGTGTACATATATAAAATGTATAACATATATACAAGTATATATGCGATATATATATACACATTGCACACACATATACACATATATATTAGATATATAAAATATATATTATACATACATGAAATATGTGTATACATGTGTGTGTATACGTGTTTATATGTGCATTGCTATAAAAATATATCACAAACACAAACACATTTGAGTCATAGACAGTGAACTGTTAGTGGTGGGGAAGTGGAGGGTGTCTGTGCAGGCAGGCAGGCAGGGGGTTCTGGGGGGGCACAAAGCCCCCTCTGACTCCTCAACGTTCTCTCCCTCACAGGCCAGCCCAAGGTCGCCCCCACTGTGCACCTCTTCCCGCCATCCAGCGACCAGATCACGACTGAGAGCAAAGCCACCCTGGTGTGTCTGATGGGAGACTTCTACCCCGGCGTCGTGCAGGTGACCTGGACTGCTGATGGCAAAACCCTCAGCAATGGTGTCGAGACCACCCAGGCGCTGCGGCAGACCAACAACAAGTACGCGGCCAGCAGCTACCTGACGCTGACTGCCTCTGACTGGAAGAAGTACGAAAGCTACTCCTGCAAGGTCACACATGACGCTGGCAATGTAGAGAAGAGCCTGAATAGATCCGAGTGCTCCTAACCCCACTGGGACATCGCTGTTCCCTGTGGACCCTCGTGACCTCCTCCCTCTTCCCCACCATGAGGGGCAGTGGCTCTCCCCCTGCCTCAGGTGTCCCCCAGTGCCCTGCTCCTGTTCCCCTGCCCTGAGTGTCACACAAATAAACACCGACACTGAACTAGCGCTGGCTCAGCATCCCTGTCTCTGTGTCCTTTCACCCCCCCCGGGGGTACCAGTGTGGAGGAGGGTGGGATGGGGTGGGAACACACACACATATTGCTGGGGCTCCTTGCTCACCCCTGGGCACCCCAATGAACCCCCTGCACTGCCAGGACCAGGGGATGAGCAGCCTGTGGCAGCTGCCTAATCCTGACCCCCACGCCAGCAGCAAGCACATGGCCCAGGCTGTGCCATTCTCATCCCTTGCCTGCTGGCCTTTGGGTGTCAGGTCCCTTGCAGGGACATACTGCTTGTGGTGGGGCCATGGACAGCCATGTTCCTTTGCCACCAGCCCTGGCTGTATCCCTGTGTCCCCTGTCACCACTGTGTCCACAAGGATGGGGGTGCCGTTGTAGCTGCCAGTCATGCACATGCACCAGTCTGTCCCTTGCACCCTGTGCCACAGCAACGTGGGACCCTGTAGGCCACATGTCCCTGTGGCACAGCCCCGGGGAAGTTTCCCTGCAGCCCTGCAGGGTTGCCATGTGTCCCTGCAGCCATCTTCTGGAGACAGAGTCTCATAGAATCACAAAATGGTTTGGATTGGAAGGGACCTTTACAGGTCATCCAGTCCACCCCCTGCCATGGGCAGGGGCATCAGCAGCTCAGTTAGGTTGCTTAAATAAAGCAGTGTCCAGCACAGTCTTGAATGTTTCCAGGGATGAGGCATCTGCAACCTCTCTGGGCAGCCTGCTCTAGTGTTTCATCACCCTCATCATTAGAAATGTATTCCCTATATCTAGTCTAATCTACCCTCGTTACCTTTCGTCTTAATACAACAGGGCCTGCTAAAAGCCTTATCCCCATCTTACTTACAGGCCCCCTAAGTACCAAAAAGCCACAATAAGGCCTCCCCAGATCTCAGCTCTCAGCCTGTCCTCTCGAGCAGAGCTGCTCCAGCTCTTGCAGCATCTCTGTGGCCTCCTCTGGACTTGCTCCAACAGCTCCATGTCCCTCTTATGCTTGGGGTTCCAGAGCCGTCCTCTGCTGTGTCCATCTGTCCCATCCACCCCAGCACCTCTGCCCTGTCCATCTCAATGCCTCCACCCATCTTAGCCACCCCAACAGCTCCACCTGAGCACCTCCATCCATCCTTCCCACCCCAACACCTCCATCCATCCCAGAAAGCTCTGATGGAGCTGCCCACTCCAGCTCTTTAATGCTCTTTTTCACTCAATCGTTCAGCAGCCACTTGAGGATTTATCAGGAAATGGAGCCGAAATGAAGCCAAAATGAAACCAAAATTCTTCTGCCAAACTCAGACTCTATGAGACAAGATCCAAAGGGACAGTTTCTTCTCTCTGCGTTGCTCCTTATCTGGCAAAATGTCTAAGGGAATGGAGCCTCCCAGGGAACAAGCACTGTGGCACCAGCTCCAAACCTGCCAGGGAGGCAAATACCAAAGAGGAACTCTGAATAGAATTAAGCTTCTTTTATCTATTTCTTGCTCACATGGACATGACAGGGTGGGTGGCCTAACAAAGCAGTGGTCCTGCTGCTGGCAAAAGGAGCCCCACGTCCCCCAGTGCTGTTGGGGACATCCCAGCAATGACACCACAACGTTTTAGCATTTTAGAAGGCTTTATTCTGGTGGGAAGATGCTGCTGTTTACTGTGATGAGGTGCTTTTCCCAGCCTGCGTTTCTGCAGGTTACACAGTTCTCCAGCCAGCCCTGGGTCTGCAGTCTCAGCCTGAGGTTCTCCACTCCAGCAGCATCCCCACCCCTAACCCCATCCCTCTCTATTGCTACTGGAGACAGCATCTCCCCACTCCATGCTGTTCCCATGTCCCCCTGCCCAGACCGCTGCCCCTGCCCTGCCTCTGTCCGCTGCACTCGCTCCTGGGCTGCTGGGGTTTCCTGGCTGCACCAGGCATTTTGTCCTCCACAGCAAGAGCCGACCCCAGGAGCCCTGACCAGCCCCAGGGACATGTGCCAGCCCTGCAGGGAAGTGTGCCAGCCCTGCGGGGCCCTGGGCACTGTGCAGTCCTGGCAGAACGCAGATGGAAGAGGCAGGAGGGGACATAGCCCAGGTCTGCCCCAGCCCTCCTTCCGTCCTGCCTTTTGGTAGGAAGCTGGCAGCAGGGTCTGGACCCCACCCAAGTTCCAAGAGACACCTCATCCTCCAAAACAACTGGCGTTATTCTGTCTTTATCCTTCTCCCCAGCCAGACAAAGGAGACCCTGCCGTGGCACAGCCCCATCCATGGGGCAAGCTCCCTTCTCATTGCTGCGCACAGGGGACTGGGCCGATGGAAGCAGTCCCAGTGTCCCTGCCCATGTATTAGGTGACAAGGCTTGGGGTTTTCACAGGAAACCCCATCCCCATGGAATGGAGCAAACCCATGCCCAGACCAGACTGCAGCAGCCAGGGAAGGAGCCAGCAGTGGGATGCTCAGCTTGCACTGGAGCTAGAGGAAGGTGGGCAGGGCAATGGTAGGGTCTGTCCTGCTGTGTTTCAAGATAAGCTCCTTTAAGACAGTTTCCTGGGCAGAGAAGAGCCTGCAGTGGCAGAATTGGTCCAGGGGGGCTGCCAGGCTGCAGCAGGGGCCTGGGAGGTGCAGATCCCTGCAGCACGCATTGCAGCTCACTGCTGGGGGACACAGACCCAGAGATGGCACCAGCTCCTCTGCCCTGGCACTGAGCCCCTTTCCGTGCTCAAGGGAGGTTATTCCCTGGCAAACCCCTGCCTGCAGCATCCTTGTCCCCAGCCTCACGGCTCTGCTGGGGCTTTTGCCCAGTAAAGGCTGCCTGGGTTTATGCCAGCTGAGAAAGCCTCAAGGAGTGAGACCTGCTGCCAGGAAGGGCGCCTGCTTGCATTTGCCACAGAGAAAGCTCAAGCTTCACTCATTATTGATTCCAGAAGTTGGCATATCATACCCTAAAGCTGTGATTGAGGCTGGAGGGAATGATGGGGCGACACAGGAGCCCCTGCTGCAGCCATGCTGCCAGGTTTTACTGTGCTATATTGGGTGCATGGGGGGCAGTTGGCGAGGAGGGGGCAGCAGGGCAACACTTTCCACAGGGCTTGAAATCCATCCCAACATCCCACGGGTAAAGCCTGTCCCTTGCTCACAAGACACCAGACTGAGCTTCCACAGGCTCAGTTTGGGGCAGGTCCTGTTGGGTCTTGCTTCAGCTTGGGTCTGGGTTAGCCCTGGCACATCTGACTCTGGGAGCAGGGAACCTCATTAACCATTGATTAAAAGAGTTTGCTAAATCCTTTCTGTAAGCAAAGGGAAAAGCTGTTGAGTTATAGATCAGTGCCCCCCACCCCGGTGCTCCCATACTCCCCCCAGCTGCCACAGCACAGCAGACTCCCAGCCATGGTTTTATCCATAACAAGCCTTCAACAGGGCTGGAGAGCCACTCCTGGGAATCACACTGGGATGCGGGGTCTGATCCAGGCCTGGGAAGTGGTGCCTGGGGAGAAAAGAGTTGTCCTGCTCCTGCAGCCACCCTCGGTGGGGTTTTCTGCTGAGGGAAACAGAAACCCACGTCCCTCCGCAGCTGCAGCTCTCGCTCTCGCCCTGCATCTCCGGCACTGCCATTTTAAAGTTGTTTATTTTCTGTTTCCCCAGCTCACCATTAACTCCAAACGAGGGGGATCTATTTTAGTAGATGAGATGATTCAGGGAGGCTTTATTTAGCGGCAGAGAGATGCAGCAGGTGCCATGGTGGGAGCAGGGCTCGGTGAGATCTGCGCCCACAGGCAAGGGCTTAGCAAGGCCTTGGAGGGAGTTTAATACACCTCTGTGGTTTAGATGCTTTGGGCTTGGAGGGACCCCATGGCTGAGACCAGAGGGGGGGATGTGGGGATGGAACAAAGGAGCGTGGGGCACTGGGAGCTCTTGCAACCCGTGACCAAAACATCATCCCCAGCCACAGAGGGCAAAGCTCTGCTCTGATCCCCAAAGCCTGCCCTGGGGTGAGGGCAGCTCCTGCACCCACAACCTTGCACTTGGGGGTGGCCATGCTGGACCCCATCCATGGGGGGCACCTTCCCAGGGTTTGTCTCCCCAGAAACCAGCCTGGGCTTGCTGGTTTTGCGTTGACCATCACCCGGTGTTTCCCCCAGCGAGCCGCAGCCTCTCACACCAGGAGGATTTGGGGTCCCCCTGTGGGGATGTGGCGGGAGCAGAGCGAGTGCACCTGGGGCTGATGAAACACCTCTTCTGGAGAGCCATGTGCGACGTGGCACAGCCCGAGGGGATGGGGACGTTCCACCTGCCCGACCACCCCAACAGCCACCTCTCCGGGAGGAGCCGGGCTGAAACCCGAAAGCGAGAGCTGAGGCCAACAATAGCCCGAGCCCAGGCTGTGGGGAGCGGGGCAGAGCCGGACCCCACTGGGGTGGCAGCGGGGGGACAGAATGAGTCCCGTGCTTTGGCTCTGCAGCTGTGCCAAGGCTGGGTGATAGCTGGTGGGCTCTGCCCTGCCTGACCTGGGGCACCCGGAGGGGCGGTCGGTGGCTCCTGCACCCCATCCCGATACCCCCCAGCTCATGTAGCCGCCTTCTCCATAACCCAAACCTTCTCCATAGGGTTTGGGGGAAGGCTATGCAGAGCCCAGGTTGTGCCACGCCAGCTCTGTGCCCTCCTGCCCCCCCCCCCGGCACTGCCACCGTGCAGCTGTGCAGCATGGGGCATCCCCCGGCTAAATTTACTCCTGACCTGGCCCGGTCCCCAATCAGAAACTTGAGAGGGGGCCCGAAAAAAGGAAGCGAAACTGTCTCCAGTGGGTGCTGACGTGTGAAGGGGAGCGAGTGCCGCGCGGCAGAGCCCTGACATGAACGCTGGCTCTTTGCTGCGGGGAGCTTTGCCCCTGTTCCCTTGCTGAGTTGTCACCTTGCCACCTTGTCTGCGGGGGACAGGCTTTGGGGCAGCTTCAACCTGCCCAAAATTGGCAGGGTGGAGGACTAGGGACCCGCTGTGAGAAGGCGCCAAGGCTGGTGGGGCTGTGTGCCACAGTAGGGTGCGTGTCCCCGGCCTGGGGACCGGGGTTCTGGAGGGTCCCCAGCAGAGTTGTGCCTCGCAGAGGTCCCTGCCCCATGTGGGGTATGTCCACATGCATGCACACACACTTGCACATGTAAGCACACACACACGGTGATCCCAGTGCATCCAGGCCCCCCCGGTTGGGCACCACTGCCATGTGGGGTTCAGAACCAGGGCTGACCCTGACTCTGCCCAGCTCATGGCCTTGTTCCCCTATGCCAGTGCCACAGGGGTATAAACCTGGAGCACATTTTAGGCCAGGTCACCCTAAATCCTCTCTCATTCACTAAGTTACACTGAACAGTCCCTCCCTCCTGCCAGGCAGCCCCTTAGGCTTGTCCATCAGTCCAGCCTGCCGCAAGATGCATGGGGCAGCCTCCAGACTCCCACAGTATGGGGCAGATTCCCCCCGATCTGAGAAGTAAAATACAGGTTATAAATGAGCAAACAATACAGGCTATAAATTATGAAGTACAAGTTACGAATCATAAAGCACCATCAAATACCCCCTGGGCAGCTCTGGATCAAAGCCCCAGCAGGGAGCAGCCAGAGGGCTGAGGAAGAGGTTTATTGCCCTGCAATTGAAAGGGAATTAAATGAAATAAATAAACGTTTGAGGCTGGCGTGGTCGAAAACACGACCTGAGCGAACAACCCCGCTTGTGAAGATGAGAGCATTTGCATAGCTCTGTCAAAACAGCAACCGTCAGGGCATGCAGCTGGCGGCTGCATGGGGAGGGGTGGCCGGACCCCTGGCTTCGGGCTGTTTAGATGTGTATTAAACCGAGGTAAACAGCCCCACAGATAAACCCCGGGCTTGTAAACAGGTTGCAAACAAGCTGAACCAACTGACAAATAAACACGGCGCAGCTGCTTCAAAGGGCTTATCATCTGAAGTTTAGAAGTGATGGTAAAATAGAACTCCCAGCAGAGCTTCAGCCCTCGTCTGGGGACCCAGCACACCCTTGTTTTCTGCTCACATTAGGAGGCAGGTGTGCTGATGGAGAGGTCTTAGCACAAGGCTGGTATTGCCTAGCTGCAGAAATATGGTCGATAAATTTCAGCCCTTATTAGGACTCCCAAAATGGGGCTTTTTAGCCGATGTTAAGGAATTTCTATGTAGTAGGTGACAAGAAGGTGGTGGCAGCTGTGGATGATGGGTGTGATGGAGGCAGCTCCTTGTGGTCCTCACCAGGCCCTCAGCATGGAACTATAGGGAACATCAGAGGAGGTGTTCATGGCAGCAGGATGTGTTGCAACATCTCTTCTCTTCCGGCTATGTACAGCAAGCAGAATTGATGAACAGATATAATCCTGGCTAATTTCATCATAAAAGGCATTGGAAAGCTATATGTGTGAGGTTATGCTGTTTTCACTCTTGACCTTCTCTAGTGTATCTGAACTTACAAGAGCAGTGCAGCCTGTCTTCCTGATAGAGGGGGCAAACCACACTAGGCTGTGCTGACCCCCTAGCCTTGACAATGTGGGGAGTGCTGCCCATCTTGCAGCAGGACTAGGAACAGCTGCAGATATAAGCCCGTCAGGCTGTCACACTAAGGAGGCAATATGTGGTTAGCACTGCAATATTGAAGGCAAAAGTCCCTACTGTTCCAGAATCCATATGATCCTTCTGGATGTGATCTGTGTTACGTTTTAGCTCCTGTGTTTGGAGCCCAGGTGGAGGTGAGGACATGTCTAGGTCCAGCAGAGTATGAAGATAGGATGAGAAAGTTGGGGCTGTTCAGCCTGGACAAGAGAAGGCTGCATGGAGACCTCATAGCAGCCTTCCAGTATCTGAAGGGGGCCTATAGGGATGCTGGGGAGAGACTCTTCATTAGTGACTGTGGTGACAGGACAAGGGGTAACTTAAACAGGGGAAGTTTAGATTGGATATGAGGAAGAAATTCTTTACTGTAAGGGTGGTGAGGCACTGGAATGGGTTGCCCAGGGAAGTTGTGAATGCTCCATCGCTGGCGGTGTTCAAGGCTGGGTTGGACAGAGCCTTGGGTGGCATGGTTTAGTGGGAGGTGTCCCTGCCCCTGGCAGGGGGGTTGGAGCTGGATGATCTTAAGGTCATTTCCAACCCTGACTATTCTACGATTCTATGATTCTATGACTTGAGCAGTTAGGGAGGACTTCAAGCTGCGTTTCTCCCCCTCCACATCCTGCTGGGGTGAGCAGTACCAGTGCCAGTGCCATGGCTTTTGCAGCCAGTGTGAAGGGGCTGAAGGGGAATGCAGGATGCATGCTGGGGCTGAATCCTGCACTCTGGCCAGTGCCACATTCACCAGCAGCCTCCCCACCCTGAGCAAATACCAGCCCCAGCACAGCCCTTTCCTCTTCCTCAGCACCAGGGTGGGGTAAGAACACCAGGTTTAAGTATTTCTGCCATGGTTTGGGCCCCGCAGCCGGCCATGGGCAGGGGATGCCGCCATGCACCACTGTCCCCAGCTGAGCAGTGGCTCTGCAGGCAGCTGCGCCGACCGCAGCCCCGCTGCTCAGGAACAGCCACCGCTAAAATTACAGCCTGGCCAAAAACAAGAGCCCGCTGCAGCCAAACAGCAGCTGGGAGCCAGGAATAGCCCTGGCACACGCTGCTTCCTCGGCACGAACCTTCCAGCACGTGGCACCCAGAGCATTGCTGCTCGGCCGCGCAGGAGGCGGGAAAAGACATTTTGCAGACCCATTTCAGCAACGGCTGTTGGGCTGCGGGATGGTTCCAGGTCCTTTTCCCAGGCAGCCAAGGCAGCCCAGTGTTCCCAGCGGGAGGCACAGCACCTCCCCAGATCTGGAGACCCAGGAGGATGCACCCTGTGGTCTGAGCCCTTGGAGTGGTTTTGCTGTACAGAGGGGCTTGGCTGCCTGGTGCCATTATTATCCTCTGCCAGGGGTACCATGGCTGACCAGGATGGGTCCTCCAGGGAACAGGGACTCTGAGCACAGGGCTGTCTGCTCCCAGGACTCCTCCCAGGAGCTTCAGCCCCTGCTGCCACTGAAGAGCCACAGCTTTGTGCTCTCAATGAACCCTCTGCCAAGCAAGGTCTGGCCCCAGGTGCCCGTCACACCCTGGCCTGGTACTGGAGTGGACTGGGAGGCAGCAGTGATTTAGGGGTCACTGCGGATGGCCAGGCCCTGCCACGCTCTGTGGCTGAGCCCACTGCTCCTGTGACTACACTGGGCTGGACCCAGGCTGGACTCATGGGGCAGCCGCCCTGCAGCCTGCGGGTGTGAGGGGCTGGGTTGTGCAGTGGGGCACATGGAGGGACATGAGGGCACAGAGAGCATGGAGGACAAAGGGGGAACATAGAATCACAAAATGAACTAGGTTGGGAAAGACCTTTAATATCATCAAGTCCAATCATTACCCCAGCACTAACCCATGTCACTGAGGGCCTTGTCTATACCAGTTTTGAACACTTCAGGGGCAGCGATTCCACCACTGCCCTGGGCAGTGTGTTCTAACGCCTGAGCACCCTTTCAGTGAAGAAATTGTTCCTCATAGCCAATCTAAACCCTTCCTGGCACACATGAGGCTGTTACCTCTTATCCTATCACTTGTTACCTGGGAGAAGAGACCAGCCGCATCCTGGCTCCATCCTCCATTCAGGTAGTTGCAGAGCGTGATAAGGTCCGCCCTGAGCCTTCTCTTCTCCAGATTAACGACCCCAACTCCCTCAGCCGCTCCTCGTCAGACTTGTGCTCCGGAACATGGGGGGGGATACGGGAACGGGAGGACACAGCGGGCACAGGGAGGAAGGCGGCAGTGACCGGGGCTCGGCGATGCCCGCAGCCGGGAGGCGAGCTCCCCCTGGCGGCCGCCCGGCGCGATGGCACCGCGTGTCCGGGGTCGGCGGTCGCGGTACCCGGGCGGGCACACGGCGGCAGCGCGGCGGCAGCGCGGCCCCTCGCCCGCCGGCTCTGCCCGGCCTCATCCCCCAGCACGGCGGGGCCCTCCCCGGCACTAACGAGGTCCTTAAGGAAAGGTCAGCACATGGCCCCTGAGCGAGGATACTGCTTCCAGCCGGCGCCAGCCGGAGCCCGGCGGGAGTTACCGGGCTGGGCGATGGGCACCACCGCGCTGGCGACAGGAGCCTGCGGCAGCCCCCGGCAGCCCATAGGCTGCATCCTGTGCGCTCTGTACGCCAACAGCAGCCCAGGCCACAAGCACCAGCAGCTCTGCCCCCCTTCCACGGGCCAGATCGGCTGCTCCCAGACCCAGCTCTGGGGTGGGTTTATGGAACCCCAGCACCCACAGGGCCTGCAGGCACCCCAGGTGTGGGGATCTGCTCCCAGATAACAACCTGTGCTCTTACACCCACAATTCAGGAGGAGACGGGAACATGCCTGGAGCTTCAGCTCAGTAATTGTGCACCACCCGATTGGCTCAGGCCCTGGCTCTCCCCGTGCCTTGCCGGGCAGCACAGGAGCAGCGCTGACAGACGCAGCTGTTTGTGCCAGTGTGAAATTAGCTCTGTGGAAAGAGCCGTCGGTGCCCTGCGTCCTGCCCCAGGGCACTGAGGGGTGCTGTGACCCCCGGAGCATCGCCCCCAGCCCTCTGCCAGCCAGCCCCAACTCTTGGGAAAGCAACAGGGTCCCACAAGCACAGGGACCACAAGGACTCTGAGCCACATGCAGGGACAGGATTTGGCCGTGGGGATTTATTGCACAAGGAGGAAAGGGGAAGGCTCGTGCCTGCCCGCACAGCCCTGCCAAAGAGGCAGCAACCCACAGCCATCAGCGAGGACCTCGGCTTGATTCCAGAGCCTAAAGCATCCCACTCCCGGCAGCTCCACCACCCAGCTCCAGGCGCATTGCAGGGCAGTTCTGGGCTTGCAGAGATCCAGGTTTGCAACATCTTCACCAGCCACGGTCCCAGCATGCTGCTTTGTGCTGTTTTGCCCATCTACCCGTGAACCAGAGGCATCACCAGTGCAGCAGGGAGGTGCTCATGTGGAGGCTGGTGAAAGGCTGGCCCAGACGTTATGGGGTTGGCGAGGAGGGGCCGAGCAGGGCCAGGAGGAGCAGTGGGGAGAGGAGCTGATGGGGGACTTTGTGTGGGGACCCTCCGCTGGCCGTGGCTGCCCGGGAGGCGAAGACCTTGCGACCGTGGAGGGGCTGCGTCGGGCGGAAGTTGTTGGTCATTCTGGGGAGCGTGGAGCCGACGGCCGGGTAGTGGAGGGTGCTGACGAAGGCCTGCAGCTGCGCAGGGAGAGCGGGTGGGCAGCCCCTGTGCTAGGCACACCAGCCCCTGCCTGCTTGTGAGGCCCCTTCCCTGCTGTCCCTGACGTGCACAGGGCCTATGGCGTGGCCCCACAGCAGAGTGGGGCCTCCCGCAACCCCTCACTGCTCTTCCAAAACCAGACCCGCAGGGTAAGTACATGAACCAGGTCCTTAAGAGGATCAGGTCTTGAGTTTTAAAGGGGCTAATTGTGTTTCAGTGGCTGCACTGAGCACTTAAAAGAGTAGCTGGCCCATGACTCCCTCAAGGAGATACATCTGCTAAGATGCTTGGGCAGCAGAGGAGAACATCCATCCATCCATCCATCCACCCATCCATCCATCCCTCCCTCCCTCCCCCCCTTGGACTCTCTTCTAAGCTCCAATGGGTTTGCTCACATTTCGCTCTCTGAATACTGGGGCTGGGCAGCAGAGCGCTATGGACAGGATGTCTGCACTGGCATGTGGTCATGGCTCCATTACTTAACCCTCATTAACTTAATTGCCTGGATGCCGGGAGCATTATTGTAGAGATGACTTTCCCCGTGCTTAGGGGTCGGGAAGGGCAAGGAGCGAGGGCACCCGGGAAGCCCATGCCCTCGGGCTGTGCACGCTGGTACCTGCTCCCGTCCAATCTCCACCGGCTCCTCAAAGACGGTCCAGACGACGACCTCACTGCAGTCAGGGGTGGTGAGGGAGCCCTGGTAGCGGTAGTACCCGGAGAGCCGTCCGGCACGAGGCAGCAGCGTGCTCAGGCGGAAGGTGGAGGCCAACTCCACAGAGACCCCTGTGGGGCGAGACGCGGGCACTCAGCCTGTGCCATGCTGGGGATGCGGTGGGGACAGCAGGGCCATCCCCATCAGTTTCCCCTCAGCCAGATGGTCTCATAGACTGCCAGGTCCCCTCCAGTGCAGCCCGCTGAAGGGGGTTCTCCCCTTTTCACCCCTACCCCAACGAGAAGGTGACTCACCTGCATGGGAGATGTTCCTCAGCCCCGCCACGATGGTGTTGTAGTTGGTGTTAGGAGTTTCAGAGACCTGTGGATGAGGAGGGTAAGCAGCTGGGGCAGGGCAGAGACAGGTCATTCTGTGTTGCTGAGCACCCGCAGGGAGAGCCAGCCCCACATCACCGCAGAGCAGCAGTGGGGAAGAGCTCACAGCTCCCGTTGCACGGAGCTGGGGGGGCACCTTGCACCACTGAGGTTCTCCAGCACCTCCTGGCTTTGGCCCAGCATTCCTGCCCCTCTCGCTCCCTCAGAGCAGCCATACAAGGCTCTAGCACCCACACTTTGAGGGGCCTGTTCCCAGCACAGGGTCCCCTCCCTCCAGCAGTTGCAGACCCACCTGGAAGAAGAAGCCGAGGACCGCCAGCCCATTGGGATGCCCCTTGGCCTCTGCCAGCGTCCGGTACTTGGTGTTCATGTGGACAATGTGCATCTGGGGAAAGCACAAGAGGGGCCAAGCATGGGCAACCACCCCCAGCTGACCCCCGGTGGAGGGCTGCTCGCCCATGGATCCTCTCAGCCAGCCTGGGGCAGGCAGACACCCAGAAAAACCCGCCTGGTCCCATGGGCACTTCCATTGGGAAGCTGCTCAGAGGATCAAAGCACCGCAATGAAGGAACATCCTCTGAAGGGAGCCAGCAGCCCCGGGTGCCCCTCAGCCACGGTACATCCATTTTGCTCTCCTCCAGCTGATAATTAATATTTTAGAGGCATGGAGCCTCTTTCACCCAGAAGGAGCCCAACGTGCTTGGCAGAGCACGCTCCTGCACACTCCTGCTTGCGTTCACTGACTCAGCAGGGCACAGAGCCCTGCAAACCTCACCCAGTGCCTCCAACAAGGCAGTCTGGGCCACACACCACAAAGCAAGACCTTAGAGTCTCACATCAACTGCTTTTTAACCACCGAGGTGCCCTGTGCAGCAGCCGCCTGTATCCCACCATCAGCACAAGTGATAGGAGATGATGGTGGGATACAGGCCTGCATGGCAGCCTTGGGATATTCCCGCATCACACCTTCCCATCACACCAAGGGCTTGGGCCACCCAGAGAGTGTTTTGTCTCACCTACCTCCATGGGGAGCTGGCACCCGTCAAGAGTGTGCTCGGAGCCATTCCCAGCTGGGCTGCCCCAGTGGAAGTGGAGCTGCAGGGCACGGTACCTGCCAGGGAGGCCCCCGCTGCTGATGGCGATGTGCTCAGGGATCAACTCGCTCGACAGGCTCAGCATCACTGCAAGGGCAGCGGGATGGCGTGAGGATGCAGGACAGCCCTGGCACACTTGGACTCATCCTCCTCAGGCTTCATCCCAGCACTATCACACACCCAGAGCGGTGCTGGAACTGAACTGGGGCAGGACAGTGCCTGGGAGCTGGGACAGGGGGGGATGCCCCATGCGGCTCGTACCTGTGTGCCCATCGTTTGTCAGCCTCCACTTGCCAGGGGGGGCCTGGTCGTAGCCTTCAAAGAGGATGTCCCCGAGGCCCCGGTCCCGCTGCAGGCGGTGCCTGTCGATGTTTACAGGGGACTGTTTGCTGCCTCCGCACGTGGATTTCAGCTCCTTCCAGTGGCTGGGGCCTGCAGGGGAGGAGCAGGGGCACCACGGGCAGCCACCGAGGCACAGGGTGCTGGGTCCTCAGCCAGCCCTGCAGTCCCGGTCAGCCCCACTGTGCTCGCCTGCATCCCTTGTGAGCTGCCCTCCTGCCCGGCCAGCCTTCCTCCCTATTGATGAGCAGGGGCTTATTGCAAGCCTCATACATAATGCAGCAGGGTTTCCTCACGAGGCTGGGGGCTATATTTAGCCCGGCACACTGCTGGTGAAGGGCAGGCTTTTCTTCCAGCCCCTTCTGCCCATCCCTGCAAGCAAACCCTCTCTGTGGGGCTGTGCTGACTGCCAACCACAGCCCCTGGGCTGGGGCTCCCACCAGGGCTGGGCAGGGAACTGCTCTGTGCAGAGGGATTCCACTATCCCATGCAGCACCTGTGAGGGAAGGACAGACAGGAGCTGCTGAGTAGGGATGGAGGAGTTGAGGCCCATTCATAGGACACACAGTGTTATCACATTTCACCCTGTGCGTGATGCACTTGTCCGGTTGTAGCAGGTGCCAGTGCATCCTGGCCACACAGCTCATCCTGGGGCAAATCCCACATGGGGTCCGGCATGACTGCATGACCCCCATCAGCAGCTGCCGTAGGGGGTCACCATGGCAAGAGCTGGCAGTGCCAGTAACCAGCTGTAGCCACTGCAAACCCAGACTGCTGCCTGGGGGCCATGAGCAGTGATCCCTATGTCTGCCACCACGGCCAGATCAAACACCACGTGTGTGGCTCACTGGGCCCATTGCTCCAGCATCCTCTCTTCCTGCAGCAGTGGACACTTGTTGCGGTCCACAGCTGTGGGATGGGACATAGCTGGCCACCCTGCTGGTCACTGCTTCAGCATGGCTGCCCTGACACCTTGCTCCTTCACCTTATGGCCCCAGGGCAGCCTGAGCTGCACGTGCTGGGGTGAAGGTGTTGGCACGGGGCTGCATCCCACCCAGGGAATGGGAATGGGAACTCCCCTGACACCTCCAGTCCTGTCCTCCCAGGACACCCCCAGTCCCAGGGCAGCTCAGCATCCCCCTTGGCACTACTCCTCTGCTCTAGCACACGTTCTGGCTGGCAGCCTTTATCTACAACCAGGGTCTGGAGGGGCTGCTCCTCCAGCAGCACCCCACAGTGCACCTCTTGCATTTACCACCCTTGCTCTTGGGTAGACAAAACCACACACACACGCTCACCTCCACCTCCTGCCCCCCTGGGCTCAGCCCTTCATCCTTCCCCTCTCCTCTCCTTACTCCAGGCAGCTTTTTGCCTGGAAACCCTGGGAGCTGCAGCCTGGCCTTGCCATCACCCACCAGCTCTCCGACACGCTGCTATTGGGTAGCCCCACACGTTACCCGGTGCCTTCATTAAGGCACCGATCCCCAGAGCCCTGCTGTGGGCCGCTTCCCACCCGCCCTGCTCCCCTGCTGAATTCAGCTCTGCCACCGGCCCGGTGATGCTGGATTGCTGGTAGCATGGAGCACTGGTCTGGCAGGGATAAGCAGAGCCCGGCTACCCCGGCACATCGGCCATGGCTGGTGAGCATGAACTGCTGGGCACGAGGCGTGTAAACCCAAGAGCTATAAAGCAGCTGGGCCGTAACAGCTGATTAAATGCTCGTTGATCTTTAATTAACCTTTTACAAGCTATTTGCCTGCTTCCAGACGAAGTGCCCCCAGCCATGCTTCCCTTCCCCTACTTGCTGCCTGCCCAAATGGAGCTGTCCCCCCTCCAGCCAGGCCCGTGCCCCACAGCCCTTCAATGCCTTGATGGGGTTGCTAATGGCACGGTTTACATGTGTGATTTAATTCGCTCCAGGTGGAAGGGGGTGAGGCTGCTGCTGCCCTGGGAGCACCCAGACCTGGCTGGAGTGGGCCCGAGCACTTGTCCCCAGTCTCTCTGCACACCTGAAAGTGAAGCCCCTCCAATTGATCCCACCTTGGTGTAATACGGGTGAATCTGCCCTTTCCCAAGCCATGCTCCCCACTGCAGCCTCACTGATGCTGCCCAGAGTGCCCTCGGCCAGGCACTGTGAGGAGATGTAGGGATCTGAATCCCACACAGCCCCAACACCCCCATCCTGCACGTGGCACCACTCACCACACTGGGGGTCCTGTGAGTCATAACACCACTGCCCTGCGGAGAGAGGAGAGCTCAGTGCAAGTGATGGAGACAGGACCCACTCCCCAAACCCACCCACAGCTGTGCCCAGCCCCCCGATGGTGAGAGCACCCCTCATCGCAGCCAGGGGTCCCGCCAGCACTTGTGTTCATCCCGGTTATTCTTAGCGCTGGTGCTTTCACACCTTCCCTGCCTCCCCCAGCCGCTCCACAGGGAAACCTCCCTCAGCATCTCTCCGCTCTGTGGCAGCCAAACCTCGCTGCTCCCAGCGCTCCATTCCCAGCTGCTGTGGGAGCATCCCCCCTTGCGCACCCTGGGGAGCCCAGGCAGCCCCTCACCACACACATCACCTCCCCCTGGGTGAGCGGGGAGCTGGAGGCGCTGCCGCAGCCCCCACCACTATTCCAGCGGCTCCCAGGGGTGGGCTGGCAGCAGAAGGCGGCCGCTGGGGGCTGATGGAGAGGCCCGTGCCCACGCTGCGGGGACTCAAAGCTCGCCCCATTGCTCAGGGCCACCTCAGCCGGAGCTGCTGAACTCCCACCAGTGCTGTGCCCGCGCTCAGAGCGGCTATGAGGACTGTGCACTTGATGCCAGGTGCCGGCACAGCAGACATGGGGATGCCGAGGATGCCAGGGAAGGCAGAGCCCTGCCCCTGCTGTCTGCACAGCCACCCGGAGCCATCAGCTCTGCAATGAGAACAAGGGAACGCACACCTTCCCTCCTCAGCTCCCTGTCCTGCTCCTGGCAGGAGGCACAGAGCAACCCGGTGCTGCCCAGGGCCAGCCCACATGAGCGGTCCCCACAGATGCCATGGGGCCATGCCAGCAGGCTGCTGCAGGTGAGATGAACTATGCTCCCATGCCAGCCACAACTGCTCGGACCAGAAGAACAGAGGTAGCCCTGCCTGCCTCCATCTATGCTGCTCATGGTGCCAGCCTGCAGCAACGCATCCAAATCCTCTATGTGGCAGCACGGGACACACCAGACCCACAGGAGAACTGGGAACGGGACAGAGCAGGACTCAGAGGGTCCCCAGGGCAGGGACCTCGAGCTCTCCTCCCTGCCCAGGGGAAACTGAACTCCTTTGAGATGCTCAGATCTGCACCCACCAGCCCTTGCCTGACCTCGAGCATCCTCTGGCAGGAACCAAAGGAGCACTGTCTGCTGCCAGCCTGGCCCAGATGCAGGTGAGCGCCCAGCGCCTTGGCCCCAGGACAGCAGCTCTGAGGTTTCATCCTCACTGCTGATGCAGGTCTGTGGGATGGACAAGCTGAAGCCCAACATCCTAATGCCCCAAAGGGACCCCAGCCCAGACACCCCTACCAGGACAGGTAGCCCTGGGTGGGCTGAGACCTCCCGAGCCCAGCAGCACAGTGGGGACATGCACCAGTAGGGAGAAGGGTGCTGGGAGGCCAGGAGACAGCTGCTGGGCCAGACCAGGTCCCCCAGCACCCAGCCCCCTCAGCACATGGCGAAGGAATAAATGGGTTGGCACAGGCACACCCCAGCCCCGCAGCCCAGGACCCCCATCATCACCCACCGTGAGACCCGCCATCCCCTCAGCCACCCCAGGCGCGGCAGGAGCAGGGCAGCGCATCTCAGCTCAGCGCATCTCAGCTCACCTCCCGCGGCTGCTTGCACGACGAGAGGCAAAGTCAGAAAAGTTATCCCCAGCCCCTGCGTGCCCATGGCAACGGCAGCGGGGACCCAGCACCCCGTCCTCCTCCTCCTCCGCCTCCTGCGCAGTGCGCCCGGGCAGGCAGCGCTGCCAGCGCCCGGCCAGCCCGGAGGAATCCTCCGCTCCAGCCTGAGCTCTGCTGTTAAATATTCATCACAAGGGCTGAGTTTTTAACTCCTCGGCTGCTAGCGGGGAGCGGGGGAGCGGCCCGGCCCCCAGCCAGCCCCGCCGCGCCGTGCCAGGCCCCTGCCCGGGATGCCAGCGCAAGGGCAGGCAGCAGGGGCAAGGCAGGGAGCAGGGGGCTGGTGGAGATCGCTTCCCTCCGAGGGGCAGCCCTTGGTACCATCCTGCTGTCCATCCCCATAGCAGGGGCTCAGCAGCATCCCCACTGTGCCCCATCCCACCCCTGCACAGGGCTGTGGGGCCACATGTGGGTTTCAGAGGGGCTGTCAGTAGCCAGAAGGGGCCGGGGCACCAGCTCTGCCCCATCCTCTCCCCACTGCTCACAGGCGCTTGCCGTGGGACAGCAGCCAGCAGTGGGTCCTGCATCCCCCGTGCCCAGAGAATGGTAGCTCCCATCAAGAGGCTGATATGGGGCAGGCAAGGGCATGGGGACCCCACAGGCCACATCCAGCTTATCCCGGCAAACAGAGGCCACTTCCCAGGCAAAGCCCAGTGGGCAGCCACAGTGCCCCATCCTCGGGGCTGGGTGGGCTCTGTAACCATGCTATGGGGACCTTCAGCATCACTGAGGAGCAACACACTGGTGGGGCAGGATTCAACCCTTTCCCCTCCCTCCAGCCAGCATGAGGCCACACCATAGCACAAGCCTGGGTACCCACCTGGGCATCGCAAAAGCCTGGCGCAGGGATCTCATGCTCAGCTCCCCAGCATGGAAGCAGTTCGTGCTATCCCCATTGCACCCATCCAGAGAGGTCCCACGGGAGCCAGTATCTTGCCAGCGGGCAGGTAGGAAGAGGGTGAAAACACAGGAGCACCGTGTTGTCACATTCCCCCAGGATGTCCCCACCATCTTCAGGCACAGTGGGAAGCCACGAGGCCCATCCCGCAGCTCCTCTCGCCGGCACTTGGCACTGGTGGGAGCGCCACCGACTCGCTGCCAGGATGAGCAAACCCAGCAGCAGCACAAGGGCAATGGGAAGAGCCTCCTGCTGCCGGCTTGGCCAGGGATGCTCTGGCTCAGCAGAGCTGCTTGGCTGCCATGTGCTACAAGGGGACAACGCACCCAGCGGGGCTCATCCTTAGCTCTTCGGGTCCTCTTTTTCCCCCCAGGGCAGAACCAGCCCCAGGCGCCTGGGCAGCAGGAAGCTGTGTTTGGGCACCTGCTCTGGGTGCAGAGGAGGGCACAGGGCAGAGCTCCCCCGAGCTGCTCTGGATCTGAGCCATGGCTGAAGCTTGGCCCCTGCTCCGGGGATGAGGTAGTTTGCAGAGGGCTGCGGTCATCCTTCCGGAGCAGCCGCAAAGGCGGGCAGGCGAGGTGGAGGGGGGCACCAGCTCCACAGCCTGCTGCCCATCGCTGCCAGGAGGGAGAGGAGCTGCTCCAGCACCAGGGGAGACAAGTGGCACCAGCACCTCTGCCACCTACCAGCGATAGTGCCGGGCAGTGGGAGAGCAGCCCAGACCCTCGAGGCTCAGGTGCTGATGGCACCCACCAGCCATGGGCTATTCCCCCCCAGGGCATCAACCAGGTGTCCCCAGGACATTCTCTCAGGTTTTCAGACTCCTCCAGTGATGATCTTTGGCAAAGGGAGCAAGACCAGAGGTGTCACCGCAGAGACCGCACAGCCACAGCGCCGTGTCACAGCATGCGACCCAGCATGCAGCAGCAACAAGTCCCTTGTCCCACAGAGGGCAAGCAGCACACCCAGCCCAGGGTCCCGTTGGGTCTGGAGAGCCCTACATGGCTGGAGGGTATGTTGAGCCCTGGTGGGGCTCAGCATGGCCTCGCCGAAGGGCAGCAGCAGAGTGAGGAAGCAGAGGACACAAGACACATGGCAAGGCAGCAGCAGCACAGAGGCTTGTGCCATACCCTGCTCCCCTTGTCCCAGGCTGCTGTGCTCCCCAGAGGCACCACTGGCTGCTGGCACCAGCGCCAGGCAGGAGCAACCTCCAGTTTCTATAGGAACCAGATCAAACCTTGAAAGAGCCACTCTATACTTGATGGTGGTGAGGAGCTCCCAGCCCATCCTGCAGCTCTGTGCTGTCCTCACAGGGAGAGGCAGGGTCCATAGTCCTGCAGGCACAGACACACGTAGTCACAGCACCAAGGGCAGGATACCACTGAAAACTAAAGGTTGTCACTGAGGCTGCAGCCATCGATCAGGATCGGTCATGGGCACGGTGCCACCCTGCTGGGAACCCCCACCACGTGCAAGGCAGCAAGCACCGCACCAGCGCACACCGGAATGGCTCCTGGACGTAAATCCTGTGCTGGTGGTCTGGGAGCAGGGGCTGGTGGGATCAGGGGCAAGACAGTCTTCAGCACAGCTCACATCACCCAGGGATGGGTGCACCAAGGGTTGTGGGCATCCAGAGGAGAAAGTGCAGTGAGGAGAAGTTTACAGACAGCAGATGCTCAGCCACTCCTGATTTTCCATGTAGAACTCTGATCTCCATAGGAAGCTGCTGCTAGCCCAGGCAGAAAGCTGGGAGCAGCGCAGGGAGCACAGCAGGAACTGGCACAAAAGAGGCTCTGTGGCCACCAGATGCGCACTGGTCACAGGCCACTGCACAGCCCCTTCATTCATCCCATGTTCACTATGTGACATCTCCCCCCCCACAGCCTGGCACCCCCCAGGTTCACTGCCAGCGTGTGGCACTTGCACGCACCCAAACGGCACCCCCAAGTGCTGGCATTCTCCCAGCGCTGGGCACTCCAGACACAAGGCACTGAGCACAGCTGCTGACTACCCTGCAGGAAAACGCATTGTAAGCTGTAAGAGCTTACAGCAGAAGAGTGCCCAGCAATGCCCCTGCCACAGCATCCAAGTGCCAACATGACACGCGTGTCCCCGAGGAGTGGTGGTGAGCTGTGCTCCAGGCACCTTTGGCTGCTCCCCCCAGCATCACCCCTGTCCCCAGGCAGCAAGAGGGCAGGAGGGAAGGGCAAGTTCTATCTGCACAGTGTTTTGCAGCATCAGCAAAGCCCACAGGGTCCCTGCCAGACTGAGCCCCTCCAAGCACTCCCAACGTCAGGCAGTTGCTATATAAAGACGCTTGGGTCCCCCGAGACCAACAGCAAAAGAAGGGCTGCGTCCCATTGCCCTCAGCCAAACCAGCATCACAGCCCGGGGCAGAGATGAAGCTCTGGGAGCTGGTTCAGGTCCACCAGTGACGGAGGTGGCTGCAGCGGAGGCTGCCCTGCGGGCACAGGAGAGCTGAACCACCCGCACCCGTGGCGACAATGACACTGCACACTGGCCGGCGTTCAGCCATGAACACATCCTGCGGCCACGAGCAGGGCGCGGGGACAGCCCGGTAGTGCTGCGGGGACCCGCAGCAAACACTGCGAGCCCAGCAGCCCTTAAAACAGCAGCGAGCTGACCTCAGCTTCATGCCTGGAGCACAGGCAGGCGGCGCCGGAGCCACGTCTGGACCATGCGGAAGAGCTGCTGCTCTCCCCCTGTGCCCAAAGCCAGCCCCTTCTTGCAGCAGGCTGGGAGCGGGAGGCCAGGTTTTAGTTCTCTACCTGCTTCCTCCACGTAAGGTGGGTTTGACTCTGCGTGGCTCTGGCAGCTCTGACTGCAGCAGTGGTACTGCAGGCCATCCACAGAGCTGTCACCAGGACATGGGGACGACGCACAGGCTCTGTGGCACTGCACTCACTGCCTGGACTGCTCCAGAAGAGAGGCAGGGCAGGCAGGCACTCACAGCTTTCCCCACGCTGGAAGGACATGTCCTCTGAGCAGCTGGCTGACCACACCACCCTTTGGAGTCCCGTCATGTTGCTGTGAGCCCACACTCGTTACAGGACAAGGAACTTCCACAGCAGCGTCCAGCAGCAACGCTGAGAACACCTTGCCAGGACAGGACATACGCCACTGACTGACTGGGTACTGCTCCATCCCATATCCCACCAACCTGCCAGCTCCAGCTGCAAACCTGCATTACTAAACCAGCAGCACTATTTCAAAGGGCTTACTTATCCAACAAGATTTTGGGGGGAATACTCCCCATTATCAGCCAGCCTTGTTCAACAGTTTGATTACAGGCTCCTTCAGGAGAGGCAGCATCGCCTCCCAGCACACTGCAAGCCAAGGGGGCCGAGAGCTGCCTCTCCCACTTGCCCAGCCTGGCTCGTGTTCCCCCCAGCTCCACAGGGAATTGCAGCCGCCTCTCATGTAAAGTATTTTGAGGCCGGTTTGAGCACAAACGCCATCTGCTGTACACCTCCCGCAGGACACACGGGGCCCGGCGGGGACGGGAAACCTTCGCAAACCCAGGACATGCAGCGCACCCCAAGGTCATCACAGAGCTCTCCCTCCAGCCCCCTCAACATGAGGGGGTGTAAAGCACAAGCAAGGAAAGGATGGAGATACCAACTTCTAACAGAAGGTTTTGGGAGAGAAGTTTGGAGCTGAAGAGGGTCAGGACAGCCCAGCCTCTCACCAGGCTTTTCCACCAGTCTCGCCAGTGCATGCTGGACACAGAAACTGCATCACCCAGTGCTAACGCTGCCCCCCTCATTTGACATCATCTCTCCAGCAGGATCAGGGACCGACCCAGTTCATTCCCAGAGCCCTTCTGCCCTGTACCAGGAGCTGAGGATGCTGAACCCCCTCTCCCATCCAGCACAGCCACCTGAGCTTCCTGCCCGGGGCTCAGCACCTTCCCACACATTTGGGGAGCGCAGCAGGAATGGGCTGCATTTCACCTTCCTGGGTATAAACCCAAGACCTTCCTAAAATTATACTAAGAGAGATAAATTCCACTGGAATCTGTACACAAAACTTCAGCAGCCTCCCTGCTTGAAGTTAAATGCATCTATTGGCATTCTTGCAAGATCACAGTTTGAAAGTGGGATTTAACAAGACCTTCCTTCCCAACGCTGAGGAACCACACTGATGCAGAAATCAGGAGGCATTGGAAGAGGCCATTTCTCTTACAGAACACAATTTATTTGGCATTTGGATGAAATGTTTCTCACAGCATCTTGAGAAGAAAAAAAAAAGAATATTAGTGCCAACCCCAAGGAAAGAAGTCAGAACAAAAAACCAGCGTCACAGGGACTGAATTATTATAGTATCAAATTTAATCCTACATGGTATTTCACAGAATATCAAAATCTTTTATACACTGCCACAGTTAAGTCCAGTCACAAACCAACTACACAGGAAAAGCCTGCAAATGCAGCGCTGGCTAGCATTGTTTTCCAGGAGAAGGTAAAAAGCAGTGTCTCATTCTCTCACAGCCTCCCAGGCATCCTCTAGCCCGTGCATGGCCACATACGCAGCCCGCAAGCACAGTGTCTCTGCTGGCATCGGCTCCAACCCACTCCACGTTCAAGGTGCACAATACTGGCAAATTAAAGCTATGTCGTACCGTAGCAGGCAGGTAATGCAGGATGTTGTTAGGGGAATCACAGAATGGTTTGGAGTACAAGGGACCTTAAAGATCATGTAGTTTCAACACATCTTTACCACCACTAAAAGCATCTATTCCAAAAAGAAACCCCCATTTTATTTGGAACTGGGGAACATCAGAAGCAAACTTTGATTTGTCTCCTACACTCATCTGCTCCCATTTTAGGGCCCAGCTCCCGTTTAATTCTTTAAGATTTCCCATGCAAGGGAAATTTAAGAGAAATTTCTGTATATGGCATGTTCCTTAGCCAGGGAGAATAAAGACATTTCAGCAGCTGAAAAAAGAAGAGATCCACATTACGGGTTGTATGAGGCAACATAAAACGCCAGCGCTTTGACACCGAAAAGCCACATCTGAAAGATAAAAGCATCTGTAACACCAGCTTCAAATTCATTCAACATTATTAGATGGGAAAAGAACAGTAGTAACTACTGCTCACAACAACATTTTCTTCCTAAGTGAATCTCGAGGTACATGTGAACAGGCCATCACCATGATACCTGCGGAGGCAGAGCTCACCGACTGAGAGGTTAAGCCTTCAGAAAAACATTTCCCATCTACTTCACTCTTCTTCTAGATCACTGACCTGCCACGAACGGGCAAAGGAATAGCCTGAGGCTCAAAACTAGACAAGACTGAACATTATGCAAACAAGTTCTTTGTACATCTGAATGACAGTTTTGATTTTCTAGCACAGAATGAAACCCACCATCCTTCTATAACATTACAATAGTCTACAACTCATCTAGTAAAAAAATTAGAGGCTGCTGTGAGACTGTGTACGGGTATCACTGGTAACACGGACATAAGTGAATATCTAGGGCTGTTCTTGCCGGAACAGCAGAGACCTCAATATGGCACCACAGTACATCGTAAGGATGGGGAATCTGAAGAGTTTTGTCCAAGGCCACAATGGGAGGTGCAAGCCCTGCGCAGAACCGAGCACTGTGGCTTAACACAGCCACAGTTGAGCATATCCCGTGAAAATGCCCTTTCTGCTCACACGTGCTGCTGGGAATGATGCAGTAATGCCATCTCCCCCGCTGGCTCTGAAGGGACATTTGCGATGCATCAGTAGTTAAGAAAAAACATCCAGAGAAAGGTGGGGAAAACAAAACCAATGCACAGAATTACTCCCAAAGATCTAATCAATCTAATGGGGCAAGCAAAGAGGAAAGGTTCTCCTTAGGCAAGCATCAGCCCTCTAATTGGTGCCCAGGACAAATTGCTTACCAGCCACCTTGCCAAGGGCAAGGAATGTTTGCTGAGGAGTCAATTGCTGTCAAGAAAACTTCTCTTCCCCAGTTGGTCCAGAAGTCTGAGTAGTTGTGACATTTTCTGCTACAAAGGCTCTTACTCCAAGAGAATATACTTAGTGTGAAAAAGCTACATTAAAAAGGGGACAAAAAACCAAAACAAAACAATTTTATTGCCAAATTAAAAGCTCACTGAGGTAAATGAGCTGTACTTAGTGAGCCGCTCTGTTCAAGGCAAAATTTCCCTTGGTTATAGTTAAGATGAAAGAGGATAGGGGAAAAGACAAAAAATAGCAGCCTCCGTGCCAACATACAAGTGGGAAAGGCTCAGAAGCAATGGGGAAAATATCACACCAAGGCTTCTACAAAGAAGCCTCCATTGGGAATAGCTACAACCAGGAGCCACCATGAAGTTGCCAGTTGTAACAGAGCTTATTTTCAAATAAAATTCATCACAGAAACAAAAATAAAATAGAAAAACATGGAACAGATTCCCGCAGTGTTAGGAGAAGTGTGAGGTAAGGTATCTGTTCACCTCAGCCACAAACACAGCTTCAGACACTAAACCAAGCCAAAAGGCCTTTTGTTATTGCGCTAGGATACTACAAAGAACAAATATATTCCATCTGGCTTCAAAAGAAACTCAAAGTTCTCTATTTCCCACTGCTAACAAAATATTTTTCAGGAACAGCCTGTAGTAGCATAGACTTTGCATTCTACTTAAGTGTACACTATCACAGCCTGTCCTACAACAGAGTGTAGCCAGCTTGAGAGAAGTATTAACCCTAAGAGCCTAGTTTACATCCCAGTACTTAGCTTCACCTAGCTGGATGCAGCACAAAGGTTACCATCTACAGTATGTATAGAGATATATATATATCACCACCCAGAAACACACACACGCACACACGCATTCGTACCTATAAAACTAAGGAAAAATCAGTACATACAATGTATAAAACGTATGAATGTGCTCAAAAACGCACAAAACCCGCTTTATTTTCATACTTCAGAAATGCTCAGCAATTTGTATGCATGGTTCTAACTACTGCTATCCATCCACTTCATTAGACCAAGACTTGGACTCAGAAGAGGAGACAGTAAGAGATCCCACAGGGTGGATAACTGCTCCTCTTGTTTCATACCACTGCTGTTAGAGCCAGGCAAAACGCGGGTGGTGGTATGGCTCCAGGCGGATGAGGCTTCCTAACAGTGCTTCCTCCCGCTCGAGTGCCAGCAGCACACCCCAGAACTGTGATTCACACTCTCTGATGGATTCAAGATCATTAGCAAGTGTCTGAATGTCAAGACACCAAGATATGAACTCAGGAACTCAGTTTTCTGTGCAAAAGGAGTTGAATTGTCAAGACCAATCCCCAAGTACAGTATTAGCCTATAGGCAAGAAACAGAATAGAAAGTAGCAGCATATTCAATGGGGAAAGAGTCAGCTGCACTGGGAAACCACAACAGTGGGTTAGGATTTGTCAGACAAGTATGATTTCTCATCATTACTAGAAAAATAGATCACACACACCCCCATGCAGTGTTTTCTTCCTGCCCCTCTAGGCTTGTGCCCTTCATAAGGTAACAGAAGAACACTCACAGGGGCATTCTTACAAATTCCTTAAAATTCATCTCATCTGCTGACTGTTACAGTAAGCCAAGGAGAAGCAGAGGCAAGAGGAGGACCGGGGGAAAGGGTAAATTACTTGTGCACTGAAATCCAAATTTAAATCTAAAACCACCTGTAAAGATTATTTTGTATTCATTATCAAAACCAACAGTGTTTGATATTGGGTTTAGTGAGGGAGTGAATGAATCATTTTGCCATCTGTAAATTAAAGAGTTCAATCAAAGAGGGAAATTTAAGATGACATCTGACTGAAGCAAACTACTTTACCGATTTAAGTGCACTAACCTCGTGATAACCCCTTCCGGAACCTGGATAAATGGTTTGGGGAGCACATGGGAAATCCCTACAAGAGGGTTGGCAACTTATGGGACTCTGATAAGGAACGAATGTCCAATTAGAATTAAACATCGTGTATAATGCGTGTTGATCACTGCTTTTCAATGTTATTTGTAGAACTGTAAAGAAGTGAAATGGAGGGAACACACATGCTAAACATAGCATGCAATAAGAAAAAAAATGGCCTTTTATCCAGCCCAGTCTTGTGTAACTGTTCAGGAGTTAAACTACAAAATAAAAACACCTCACTCTTCCTTAAGGGGTTGTAACAAACAGGGGCTTCATACAGTGAAGTCAGACTGCACCAAAATTAAGTACTCCCCATCTCTTCCCTAAAGTACTGCCTAATATGCATGAGGATTCTACTGAAGGGACACAAGCATTACACAGATCCAGTTTTCTTTATGGTCCAGAAGTTTACCAAACAACCTCAGATTTTGCAGCTACCAACAACAAATAATTGTGATTGCAAATCCTAGTTTTCTCAGGACCTGCTTGTCACATACTGTGTAGATCACTCATCCTACAGTCCCTATGTTGTTCTTTGACAGCAAAGCAGATCAAAACACACAAATGTGCTATACTATGTAACTCTTACTTGGTGGTATGTGTTTCAGCTCCTCAGTGTTCCCACTTTGCAAAACAAGCCCCAGCCCCTTCCCCTGCAGTTCCGTCTTCTCTGCCTTTTCCAAGTATAGCACTGAAGCAAGAGAGAAAGCAACTGATTGAGCGGTGACTGCCCCCACCCGCCTTTTCCATCGTCTGTTCCCTGGGTCCAGTGGTATCCAGCCAAATCCAAGCAGCTTTTTTCTGATGTAGATTTTGTTTCCTCTCAGGTTAAGAAAAAAACCCCAACAAAATAAAACCCCTACCCATACTTTTCACCTCCTTAGAAGTCAAAGGAATTCTCTGCACTCTTTTCCATAGCCAATGGAAGAAAAAGAGCAGTTATACAATCCATATTTACAGAACAAACCGATTAGTGAATGAATAACGACAGCCAAAAACCGAGAGGCACAATCCTAAACTAGAACATAAAAGCAGTGTTCAAAAAACAAAGTGGAGATTCCTTCTGAAGTTCAAACCACGGATTAGTGTTTGTCTGTGCAAACAGTTGCTAAAACTCTCTCTGACCGGTGATCAGCTTTCTTCTCCTCTATACAATGGTATTGAGAGAACAGTGGCTGTGACGGCTGCCCGTAAGAGTTTCTGCCGGAGTGTTTTCACTTAGCACTGTGTCAGGAGGGACAAGAAAGGTGCTGCTGTCAGCAGAGTCTTCCAGCTCCACTGGAGAAGGACCAACTGAGGGAGGAAGCGATCTCTCTGTAAGCTGTGGGGATGCATCACAGTTTCCTAGTGATGGAGGACTGCTTTGCACAGCCTGAGAAAGAACTCCATCTGCAAAAGACAAAACCCAAGCAGAATCAGAATGTGAGGTATATCACTTCACATTCCCAAATAGATTTACTATCTGTATTTCTAGAAGCTCCGAGTTTTTCCCAGTTTCACATTAATGCACAAAGAGATGACATTGCAAGAGAAAAATTGTGTAGCAAAAATAAAACTTTGATATATAAATAAGATACTTGCACTAATCAAGCTCACTTATCTTGTGAGATATGCTGCTATAAAAATCCCAAATTGGAATGGTTTCTACAGTATGTCACTAGCACAGCTGCAAAACTGCAGAGTGCTGGGTGAATCATTAGAAAGTGGTATTTTTGGTCAATTTTTTGGGGGTGTGGGTGGGGGAAGTGGGGAAGAGAGAAGACACCGGATAGATTTTATTCAAGATCTCTTGTACTTGACATTTCTTCTACTTTTTAATAGCAATCTCTATAGACCTATCTCCAGAAGACCAGAAAAGTTACCAGAATAGGGGAAACTAGGTAACCAGATAACCCACCCAAGGTAAGGCTTGAAGATAGGTAAGGTCTAAGAGTTAAACTACTTGCAGCAAGGACTCTAACTTGAATTTAGGTGTTCCAAAGAACCTTTCAGAAAAAACAAGCTTAATGATACATTTTTAACAAAAGACTTTTCCATTGCAGAAATAGATTTTACCATTAAAGACATTGTCTCCTCACAATCACTAAACAACATGATTATAGTTCATAAATCAATAAATAAATCTACCCTCTAGCCAAAATGAAAAAGAGACACAAAAGAGAAGCTATTGCCTGCATACCTGGAGTGGAACAAAGGATGCTGTCTGGATTGACAGAAGCCTCATATGGAGGAGGTGGGTCATCTGGATGTTGAATATCTGGATACTTGTAAGCAGTATAGGGTGGAGGTGGATCATGGAAATGAAATGCCCCACCTTCCCCATCATCTGAAAGATGCAGTGGAGTAAGGCCAGTTCCAAAACCATCAGGACCATAATCAAAACCAGGCATCCTGCGGCCCAAGTTAAAATGGTGCACTATTTCAAGAGAAGAAACAGTAGTAAGTGACTTTATCCCATGCTTTCTGCTTCAGTTTAAGGCAGATCTCAACACCTTTCTCCACTTTTCACAGCCAAGACACTCACGTCTCCTGAAGACCTAAAAAAGTCTATATAACCTATACAAGTCAACTCCCTGCTGCTACACAATGATATCCAGGCCCACCTGAACCCAGCCTGTTTGTCTTGCATCACAACAGAATTTTAACCCAACCTCTCCAAACTAAGGTGACACATAAAAGATATTTCACATTTGGATCACATAAAAAATACTTTCCCATTATAGTCTAAAGTTCAAGTTTGAACAACTTACCAAGACACACACACAGAGGCACAGTCAAGCAAGACCATAACATTTCTCACCTTTATGTGTGCCAATCTGTCAGTTATAAGCATGAGGCACAAGATAAGTGTTGATACACATTTTTTCTTGGGATGTGCAGTGGTTCAGAGAACCAAAATTTGCACAAATCATGACCAGTCCAGGCAGCCAGCACAGACTACATCTGGAGATAACACTGACTAGAATCTACTACCAGATCTTGCCTGATGTTTTCCACAGACTTTTATTTCTTTTCTTCTGCTCCCTTTATGCAGAAACACATAGACTACTTCAGTCAGGACTTATTACAGATACAGGCTACTTACAATTTGCTCCAATCAAAGACTCTATGCGCTCTCTTCGCCTCTGGCGTAGCCGGTGGACCATGAAAAGCAGCAGAGAGAGGATGAGGAAGGAGGAAATGCAGCTAACAATCAGACGCATTCCACCAGCCATTGAGTCAAACAAGCTGTTGCCATCTGTTACAGAAAACATACAAAAGGAGCCTGTCATACTTCTGTTCAGGACTAATTTTTCTCGATGTTCTTCTGTCAGTAATAGAGAAATGTAGAGTGGAGATTCATTAGGCTGGCTTAACACTTCTTATTTCAAAAATGGAAGAAAATTATGAATCATCAGGTGATTTATCTATTTACTGCAAGAAGATCTAAAGGTTTCTGAAAATATCTCAATCAGCAAAAGGGACAAAATTTTGAAGGCCTCAGGTCTCTGAAAATAGGGAAAAGGAAAGGTTAGTGGCATTTTGCACATGCGTTTGTCTCCCTGACATAGCTGATGATGTTATACTAAAGGAAACATCAAGCCTGGAAGCTATGGGAAAGGTCTGAGAACTGGTGCTATCTGCACACTATTTCTAAATGACTTCTGGACATCTTAACTTTTACATTTCCAACAACAAAATCTCTAAACAGTGTCATTGCCAAGACATGATCATCTAAATTGCATGTCATTGGTACACTGGTTAGCATCATTACATGACAGCACCTAAAAATACCTTAAAAAGGTGAATCAACATGATAATCATCTTCCAGAACCAGAAGAGATTAAGGTCAACAGGAATTAAATTTTTCCTAGATCACACAGAAAGCAAGCAGCAGAATATGAAACAGACCCTGGAGCTCAGAACTTCTGAGAGCTCTACACCATTGCTAACCAGATCCACATTTGAAAGGCTGTTGTGAGCAAATTATTCCTGTTCTACCAGTGCCAGACACGAGAGATATTCATTTTTCACAACTCAACTGATCAGACTTGGTTATGCTTAAGCAGCATGTACCCATACACTCTACACAAAGAAAAATGACCTAAAAATGACTGTGCTGTGCTCTTTGCACCAATTTCCCCACTAAAGAGCTCTGAATGAGAAACACGCCCAGGTCAGATGTGGATAAGAAGCAGATGAAGCACTGACTTGCTACAAATACTAGCAACAGAAAAATCCACTGAATTTATACATCATTTAAGTACACTGCTAATAGGCTGGTCTTCATTATGTGAAGCATTCTTGGCAACAAGAAATACATTTAATAGCTCACCATGCACAGAACTCGAACATTACACCCTCTCAAATCTGGCTGTGCAGTACAAAAGGCTCTGCACTGTCAAACCTTTTAGCAACTCATTACTGTCAGACCTTAAACCAATGCAGTCACACACCTACCAACCACCACACCCTCCTGAACACACAGACCTGCTGTTGTTCCTCCTCCGTTATACAGCAGCACTAACTTCATGAACATCATAAATTAGTGCTATTAGCTGCCTTAAATAAAGTGACTTAAGTAAAACATACACACAGGCAATGTCGTAGGCAGAAAGTCTTACTTCCACATATTCTCCTTAGGCCAGCTACAACTGCAATTTATGGACCTTCTGGGTCATCTTGGGCCTCTCTATCACACTCTTATTACACTGTGAAAGCTCCAACTGTTCAACCTGGATAAACTGTCAGGTCAAATTAGATTAAAAAAAGACAAAGACTCAGCTTGTACACAAGGTAAGTCATCACAAAGACTTCCAACCCACATAAACACAAATAGGTTATTTCAGAAAGGTGGTTTTACACCCAATGCAGTCGGAATACCCTGTAACTGCACTAGTTAAGTCACTAGAAAAGTTTCTGCACTATCATCTCTTTCAAAGAGTTTTATTTATTTCATTATCTTTTCACAAATAGGAGTTGCAGGTCTGTCTAAACAAGAGCCACACAGAAAAAATGTTTTCTACCACATCCGTGGAGCAGCATGAATGATTGTCCCCTGCTATTTATCTTCAAACAAATGATGAGAAGCATCTTTCAAGGGAGGATAGCTGTGATTGCTCAGCTTACTCCTACCACTGAAAAATTTCCCTACTATCAATCCTTAAGTAATATTTGCTATCTACTTGTAATCATTGCTCACCCACTCACACTGTGAGAACTGATTACCTGCCAACCCAACAGCAGGATTTATTTCCCCCCAGTCTCTCCTTGGGTGATTAATTCACTTACTGTTGATTAGTAAACTCTTTTCTTTCCTTTGCAACAGAGCCTAGGGAAGATATATGTAAAAGTTGGACAAAGATAAATACATGCTGATTAAAGAAAGTAATTCATTAATTCTGTCATCTGGAACAGCCATTTATAAACACCCAGAAGGAAAACTGAAATGCTTCATTTAAAAATTTCAGTGTTTATCACTAGCTGAAGTAACTTCATTATGAAGGAAGTCTGACAACTGCTTGATGATTCTTCAGCTCAGGCAAGAGTATAATGAAAGTCTCTTATTTAGCAACAGTACAGAAAGAAGGGCTTAAGGATCAGGAAGGATGTGGTGAAATACACTCTTCAAATCAGTATTCATGAAATAGTTAAGACCTACAGCAATAAGCAAGGATTAAAGAACACAGCACAAGGTTATCCCAGGTCATCTTATCCTGTCTGCTGGATGATGCTTTGCTGACACTGTTCCTCAAGATTTAAAAAAAAGTGAAGACAAAGCCTGAAGTCTGCTGATAAGAGCGGGAGGAAGACTCCTGTTTTTCCCCCACTCTTTCACCGACCTAGCTACAACACTAGCTACGTACATCTGTTAAAAGCTTAACCCTCAGAACAAACCTGAATGACAGCAAAGAAAAGCCAAAGGCCTTTAAGGATTAACTTCTGTAGTTAAGACAAATAAAAAAGAACGCAAATTTGGAAGCCAGTAAGCACCCCTTTTTTTGTAACAGGCTGAAAGAGAAGCCTGTGATGGGAAGAGTGAGATGACTTTCCATGTTTTCCATAAGGAGTGCAGAAGAATAGTTTCTTAGTGCACTCACATAAGATTAGGCTCTTTTAAAATACCAGGAAATAACAGTGTTACAGAATGGCTGAGGTCGGAAGGGATGTGCTGAGATCATCTAGTCCAAACCCTGGTCAGTCAGCATCAGCCAGAGTAATTTGCCCAGGACAGAATCCAACCAGGCATTAAATATCCCCACAGACAGAGATTCCACAAGCAATCTGCTCCAGTGTTTGACCACCCTCGCAGTAAATTCCAAGTAGGATGTATTTCCTTTCATAAGTCTTTACAGAAAGATACCCCCCCAAAAGAAATCTACATTCCCAAATGAAGACTGACAAACAGTCCAGAGTCAACTGAAGACGTTATTGATCCAAAACAAAAAGCTGCACCAAGATGGCAAATGCAATAAGCAAAGCTGCACATCTGGATTATTATCAAACCTCTATATAATTTATAAACTCTGCTTCCAGTGAGATCCTGCGAACTTCCAGACACATAAATCCTCATGTCCAGGGAAAGATGCCTAATTAGTGCTCAAGAGAAAAGTATTTTCATGACAACTAAATGCAATAAAGGAACCATGCAAAAAGTGCTACTAAAAATCCTGAGTGCAGAGTCAACTTCTATACAGAAAATAAGCTACTGCTTCTCCTACACACGTAGCATCAGGGATGACTAATTATTTCTAGCCATGGTCTGAAATGTTCCGTTCCCCACGATTTAATATCTTTCCCCACAGGGAGTTTGTACCCAGCAATATTGAGGCATAGAAAGGATGCATCATTTCAAACAATGTTATACCCAAAGATAACCAAGTTGAGCACTGAACTCATTTCTCTTGACAAAACTGTAGCAGTCAGCTCTTACCTGGGTCTAAGCATGTAAATTTGCAGCATTCCTTAGGGTCTTTGCGATACTGCTGACACCCCTGGGGCCGTTCACACAAAGCAGCCACACACATTTCAGGTTCACCGTTGTGACATGTGCAGCTCAAACAGGGATCATTCCCTTTTGGAGTGAAATAGTAGCCTTCATCGACAATGTTGTCTTTGATATCAACACAAGTCTGGCCTAGAACAGAAACACACATCAATATCCAAGGGTTTGTGAGCCTGCCAGGCAGGAGTCCAGTTTATTCTGCTACATTAAGTGATTTGCAAACAGAAGCAGGCCATCAGTTAGAAGTCACACCTTCACAATAAAGCAACTTTGAAAAGAGATCTCCAAGGAGTGCGGAAGATAATGGATAGGCTGGAGGCACAGAGGGATAATTTACTGCTCAAAATTGACAAAGCAAGTTTTAAGTATTTAATGGAGCTAACACACTTTCAGGGATGACCAAAAAGGTCCTCTTTTGATCATCATTTTGACAAAACACATGTCCTTCAATATCAGATACCAAGATTTTATTACATCTCAAGTTAGACAAGGTAATATCCTGTCTTCCTATTTTTCAATATTTCAGGTGGAAAAGCAGATAAAGGGCTGAATTATCCTCTCTTGCCATCCTGCAATTCTTTTTTCTGCTTTATAGAAAAACGAAACCAGAAAAAATTCAAGAACTGCAGTAGAAGTTCAACAACTTTTCTCCTTGAAAGAAGCACCATCAATATCAGCTATCTTACATGTTACCTGAAAATATTGCCAATACCTCTGTTGGTATCCGGCCTTTTGGAGTAAAGAAATGCAAGATAGAGAATAAAAGCTGTATTTTTTCCACTTTAAGTCAGTAGCTTCACTTGCTTTTTTCACCCCTTGGTTCTAATCACTGGCTGAAAAGAATTTAACAGAATTTGATATATGCAAAATGAAACCAGAAATAAACATTTCCTCATTTTCATGTGACAATTTAAGAGTGATATTTCCTAATAAGGCACTTTTTGTTTGCTTTCTAACTTTTTTTTCCTTTCTAACTTTTTCTCCCCCCAAGTATACTTTATTTTGGGGCAGATGCAGCTGCTCAACAGCAATCTTTTAGTGACAATCTGTATCCTGGCTGGCAACCACACCTTAGAGTGTTCTTATTTATTTAAGCCAAGCGGAAACCTAACTCCTACATTCTTTTTTTTAATTCACTGGACAAAAGGTAGGAAGGATAACTAATAAATGTCCCCTTATTTGCTATATTTAAACACACAACACAGTAAACACTGAACTAAAACCAACTTACTCCTTTTGCAAAGGAATGAAGATTTCTCATAGCAGTTTTCAGCGTACCAGCTGTGTAAACCATGGTGCCGAAGGGTAGGAAAATGGAAACACTGAAGCTGGGCACAAAGAACGTTTTCCTTTTCAGACATAGCCGTACCAAAGATAGGGTCAGGGGGTAAAAATACTTCTGAAGAGCCTAGAACGAGACGCATTAGTGTAAGCAGCCTGTGGGTACGCAAAGCTTTAGAAAGGCTCTGTAATGTCGCTCATTTCATGCACACCAACTCTGCTACAAGGCTACTGTCCTCTAGCTTTAGCTTCCATTAGCAACATTCCTCCTTCCTCTGGGGGAAGGCATAAGTGAGGAGGGAAGGGGTGACTCACAGAGAGAAGAGGCTGCTGTTTTCAAAGTACCGGGTAATTCTATCATTCTGAACCAGCAGCAGTGATGTTCGAATATTCTCTACAAGCACTGCTTTCCAGAGTCCCATGGGGTTTGCCTACCAATAGTTATGCACCCTTCCAAAAAGCTCTGAGTTTGGCCATGCTTTCTACTTGCGGAGTAAGAACCTGTACCCATCTCGCACCTGACACCCCAAAGATGTGTGTACATCTATCGTGTGCTGCTCCCCCACATCTTATGCTGCTCACTCAGAGTGCAGAGCAGTGCTATGCAGAGAACAAGGCTGCAACGCTGCCTCTGCTGCTGCAGTGGTGGTATGGACTATTCAGTCCTTCCAACTCACGTAACTTAAAGACACTATTGTGATGGGTTGCATACAGTGCAAGAGGTGTTGAGGGCATTTTACAGCTTTTAAAACGTTGTTTCTGACCAGTGACTTACTTCATCATTAAATGTGCTCGTATGCAAAGTTGCAGAGATTAAAGGGAGACCAAGACAGCAATTATCAAAATTAGCCTATGTTTTCAGAAGTTACTTTCCAAATCTGTGCGCTTAAACATTGATTTTATCAGCTCATGGTTAGCATATTACAGTCTTCTCACATTATGGTCCTTTCAAACACTTTTAGGTATGATGTTTACTTTTTTAAGATGCAATTAGGTTCTGCTATCAGTTTTTGAAGCCTTATTTTCCACATCTCCCAGTACTGGATTAAAATTTCCAAGCTATAAGAGCCTAAACCACTTTTCAAACATAGCAGGAATTCAGAGAGAGTCCCACTATGAGTCAATAAGTCTTAAGTGAAGTTTTTCAGAAGCTACTGAATGCTACTATGTACTGCTATGCACTTTATTTCCTGCAGGTACCCCTTTATTAAATAGAAAGCTTGCAAACAATATATAGTATTGAGATGGCTTAAATTTATATAATGCATCAAATTAAATAAAACTCGTGATAAAAGACAAGTACTATTTTTCTTGTCATTTATGCCTCCCTGGTAGAAAACACTGCCAGCAGATGGCAGTGCAGTCAACCGTCTGAACACCAAAGAAAGGTCCTTTAAAAGGAGAATGCTTTTTTTTCCCCATATAGGCTTCCCAGGGGAAATCTACCAACATAAACAGTCCAGACCAGAAGTCCTTATTATGAGAAGAAAGTTGGATTTTCCTCCCTTCCTTTCCCCTGCTGTCCAAAGACATCTTCAGGAGCTTTGCTTTAAGGAACTAATGGAAATGATCCTGCCTCCATAAGAAGCAGCAGTTTCCTCTGAATATTCAGTCAACTCTCTTCACTTAAACGATGAAAGCAATATCTTTGGGAATGGCACCATGCAGGGTTCTATTACTTCTCATGTGTCAAAAGTATTTTTAAAGACCCAATCGTTCAGCAAAATTCTGCTCAAAATTATGCATCTGTACCTAATGGCCAGTTTTCCTTCCAGGCTTTCCATTACTAAAACTTGTATATGAGGAAACTATTCAGATTAGTTTTCAAATGCTATACTGGAATTCAAGCGCTGATGCTTAAAAAAAACCCCTTTCCATTATCTAAACCAGTACAGCACTTAGAGATTCAATTCTACATGTAAGAGCAACTGATAGAGAGCAGATTTAGATTGAATACTATGAAGAAATCTTTTCTTGCGAGGGTGCTCACGCGCTGCCACAGGGTGGCCAAAGAAGCTGTGGCTGCCCCATCCCTGGCAGTGTTCAAGGCCAAGCTGGACAGGGCTTGGGGCAACCTGCTCTATGGAAGGTGTCCCCGTCCACAGCAGGGGTCTGGAACTGGGAGAGCTTTAAGGTCTCTTCTAACCCAAACCATTCTGTGATTCTATGATATGACAACTTTAACTAACCCCTCAACTGAATTAATTAAAATAACAAACATAACTCTGCATTTTCCACAGAGGGGGTTGCTTGCTTTGCAACTGAACAAATTGAGTGATGTCTAGCAGATTAATGCTCAGCTTTTCATATAAACTGGGATTTATTTCTGGTATTAGGTAAATTGTGTCTTTGTTTACGTAAGCTATCTGAAGTACTTTAAAGTGAAAAAAAATCTGAGTAATTCTCCAAAACTGAAGATTGGGTTTGGATCACTTTTTGGGTTTGTGGTTGTTTGGGGTTTTTTTGTTTGTTTTGTTCTTTTTTTATATAAAAATCTACCAATTTTTAAAAAGCTAAAACCTCAAGATACGGTACTTGTGCTAGTCTGTGCAAACACTAGAATCGGGAATCAGCAGTTGATCTAGACAAAGAATAAGGAACTACAGAGTAGTTTCCCTTTTCTCAGCTTAATCAAGGGGAAAGCCCAAATAAACTGAAAAGCATGTTCTTTCCAAAAGATATCAATGTGAAAACCATGAATCTTCCTGCATTTGAAAACAAGATGTGTGTCAAGTAATAAAGTCTCTTGACACTGTAGAGCAAAGCAGTTCCTCTTCACTGTTTCAACACTATCCCTGAAAGAAGTTATATTGTTTTTGCAAATAATATTCATATTTGAGACAGTTTCCATGGGCCATTTAACTAAGTAATAACTGGAGAGGCCTACCTTTATAAGCTACTTCCCAGTGACCTTCTAGAGAGTGATTTCGATTGGTAATCACATACTGATATCCAACCCAGAACCTAAAAGAAATTGTGTTAAAGACAAAAGCCAAAAATCATACTAACATGTTAAATTATACAGAATCTTCCAACATCTTTATAGTTCAAAGCTAACTTTGAAAACATTGATTTTTTTCCCCTTAGCATTTCAGCCCATATATTAGCAATATATAGAGATACAGTTGAAGAATAGAGGGAAACACTTGATGGTTTTCTATGTTTACAAAATGGTAACTCACCATGTCTTTTATTTCTAATCATAAGCACTTCATTCTGTTTTTATAGCAGCACTTCAGTATCTCAAACCCAAAAACCACACAAAAACACACAGAAGTCAAATATTTTATAAACATATACAACTAATATCAGACTGTTCCAGATCAAGCCATCTAACTCTTCAGAGACAGAGATACATCATTTCTGAACTGCTCCTGATGATCTGTCATGGCAGCCCATGAGCCTGACAAAAAACCCACAGGCAAAAGAAAGCAACTGTTTGTGGTGAACTAACAGCATGAAATATCTAAAGCCACGACATTCTTACAATTCACAATGGCTTTTTAACTTCCTTCTCATCTCAAACTTTCAGTCTTTGTTAGGACTTAAAGGAAAGATGAATCCTGTTGAGATTTAAATAATTATTTCTACACAAGCCAGAGCAGCTTTGTAAAGTCATTGTAAAGTCCATCTTCCTGCTGCAGTTCAGGAATTTGAACAAATACATTGCTGAGACAGCCTGAAGATAAAAACACTGCTGAATTGTAGTCTATCTCTGAATGTTAATTTAAACATAAAATACAGATTGCCACTGCCGAACTACCAACCAGCACATTCATACTGGTATTAACCTGAAGTCAATTTTACCATTAGATTTTGTAAGCAAACTGAACTACCAGCATTCACATTGCACAGAAACCATTCTCATGTAATACGAGTTCTTTGTCCTTTCCTTCTTACTCACCTACGCTGGTCCTTCCTTACAAAAGCTTTTTCTTCCAAGTCCCACTCCTGTGCCAGGATAAACCTTAACTCCTGGTCTGCAGTGAAGGTGGCGAGGGATCCATTCACCCGCTGACATGTCTGCACAGCATCCCAGTAGTTCTCCCCATTTAAATACACTCTGTAACAGCTGGCTGTGCCCTCATAGTGATGCCATCCTGTTGGGCACTTTCCTAGGAAACATGAAGAATAGAAGGGAAACCATTCCCCCCAAATTAGGATCTTCAAGATAATACATCCTTATCAGTTTATGACAATGCAATGCACAATCACCTGGGTGTGTACACACAACATACTGCATACACTTCATGTCACCAGGAGGAGATGCATGTATTACAGATCACAGAAGACATGCTTTACTATGGCTTCTGATAAAGGAAAATTTTTATGAATATATTTTAAAAGACACAACTTCAAGTAATGTTTCATTGCACTGTGACAGCCTTTAAAGCCTTTAATTAAGACTGATGATCTACTGTGGAAGACATTACCCTACACAGCTTTGTAAAACCAATCAGTTCGATCAATCCAAGTCAAAACAAGCAGCAGGAAGCAGGAAAAAAAAAAAAAAAAAAACACCAGAGGTGGTCAACTTAATGATTGTGTCTTTCTATTAGGTGGTTAGCAATACATCCAACATGCTGGGAAGTTTTCAACGTAATTTTACAGACAGCCTCAGTAGCATTCACATAATCCTGCTCCCACAGTCAATAATTAAAGACAATGGGGGTTCTGGGGCAACTGTTGTTCGCTTTGGAAAAACATCACTGCAAACTGGATCTTTAGCAACAAGGTGACAGCGTGAACCACTGTCTGCTTTCTCTCAATTAACTCAACTGAGGGAATGTCCAACAAAAGCCTTGAGACATTTCTGGATGAAACAGGCCCAGGGACTTTTGACAAGCATTCCTGGGGGTGATGGGTAACTGACAGAGAAACACAGAGACACGCAGCTGAAATTTAAAACAGACAGGAAATTACTTTAGCACCTGCATTTGCAGCGTTAATTTTGCACAACACTTAAGAACTTCAAATACACAAACTGTTTTATGTCTGTTACGTGCATTCAGAGCTCCTGTTCTCAAGCCTCTTTATTCCCTTCAGAAACAGTGATCTTTATCATCAAATGATGATATATAAACTGAGTTGAAGCCCTTGAACTAAATATCTTTCTTTACTCTCCATTTATATGGGATCATTTAAGATCTACTGTTCATATCACAAAGAAGGGACAGAATACAGTAGCATAACTAAGACGGTATATAGAGTATAAAGAATATACACAGACTATACCAATATCTAATACGCACAACATATATATTTATATAAAAGAAACGTACAAAAACCTTAAAAAGCAGCGCATGTTAAGAAAATCTGGTCAAAAAGCTATGCAAGAGTAAAATCTATTAATTTCCCCTTAAAAAAAAAGTAGCCTAAACTGGTAAATTAATTAGCAGGAAGATGGCCCAGATTTCCCAGTCTGCAACTTACTGCTAAATCGGACAGGCTGTGCCACATTGACAGTGTGAAAGCGGGTTGTCTCTCCTCCTTTCCCTCGATTATGCCTGGAGTCCACATTCTCCTTCCCATGATAAGTTCGCTGGTCCCCTGTCAATCCTGGGGACCAGAAGGCATAGTCAGTACTGGTGAAAGATGCAAGCAAAGGCAGATTTCATTTTATTAATCTTTCTCTGAGTTTTAATTCAAGACATATACAGTAAGTAATGTAGGTAAACCAAGATGGTAAATCTCTGCTTGGCCATTTCACATGATACGTAACCAAAATACTTACAATTGAAAAGAACCAACAAGCCATTACATGAATCTTGCAGAGTAAGCAAAACATTCTGGCAGATTCTCAACAGCCTGCAGTTACACACAGGACTTGACGCTCATCATCTCAATTGCTGCAGCAGATGCATCATCCCCAGCGCATTCTATCTGTTCTTGTTTACAGAGCTACCTACACTCTACCTGCTTCATTTCGCAGTTGTCTTACATCCTTGAACACACAACTTTTCCAATATATTTTCCAACACATTCTCTGAGACCTAGGACAAAATTAAAACCACAAAAGGAAACCTATCTTCAGCCAGAAAAACAAGGTTTTTTATTCACTGCCAAGTTTCTAAAGGAAATGTTAGTTTGCTATTTCTGAAGCAAAACAGACACACACCCTCATCTCAGCGCCATGGCTTCTAAAAAGCGCGCACAACAACTGCATTCAGTAACTTTGGAACAACACAGCACATGATGTTATTCCCGAAAAAGGGCTGGGGGTGCTCCACATGCCTATCAGGAGTTCAGGTGGAGACACTGCAGGACAGGCTGTAGCCAGCAAAACTAGCAAGATCCTAGGAAAGCTGGCACAGCGGTGGGGAGAAACCTGTAAGAAAGATGGGAGATGAGCACGGGGAGGTGAGCACAGGGAAAGATTAATCTGGAAACAGGGGATTAACCTTAAAAGAGAAAAATGAACCCGAGAATGTAAGCATTAGAAATATCTGCTAGTATATTATCTAATATTTCTACATGTTATTAAAGTCATACAGTTAACCAGCACAAGGAGCTATTGCAGACATCCATTTCTATATAAAGAGATCAGCTTATTTTCCTTTAAAGCTGATTAGCTCTATTTAGCCTAGCTAAACCAAATAAACCAGTCATGATCCCAAATAAAGAGGGGCTACACAGTCGTCTTCAACAGGTTTAACTACATCCATTTGAAATATGTTCAGAACTATGTCAATAAAACTTCCTCTTTTCAGACTACCTTTAAAAAGCAAGAGGTCCACAGCAATTTCATGGTAATTTAAATCCAGAGTTGCAGACTGTTCAGTGTATTACCTGGGGGGAAAGACCTCCAGAAGACCCACCATCAAACAGTGCACTCCTTGGAACAAATGTTAGCACGGATGAGCAAAAAAGAATCACTAGCTAGAGCCCAGGAACAGCAGAGTAGCTTTGCATTCATCTGGCTCGAGCATACCGAGTTTGCCCTGGGTTAACAGGATAAGCAAGGGATATTTAATTATCACGTTATCCTAGGAATTACATGTCTACAGAGATAACCCATTAAGAAATGGCCATGCATAATACACTCACGTGGCCTTAAAGGAATAAAGTAGTAATTCTACTGTTCAGTATTAGAATATGCTATTTATCACAGGCAAGAAGTTAGTGCCAAGAAATTCACTTAGTCTACATTTCAAAGGACACAAAATGGTAAAACAATTTGACAGTGAAGATGGCTGATTATTTTTTATTACTTTAAAGACTAATCTAGTTTTAGAATTTGTTCTTAATCCTAATGGTTCAGCAGCAGTATTTACACTGTGATTTTCAGAGCAATACTGACACTAAAAAAGCAAACCTTTAATTATAGCAAGACTTTAAAAATAACACTAACTAATGCAGAACACTTTACCAAAGATGAACTGAGCTCAGCATGGAAAGCTCTGTTTTCCCATGGCATTAAATGGTAACAACTAAACCCAAAGAACCAGCAAGAACCAAACGCACAAAGAATTAGTTCCCTTTCAGAAAGGAGAGCAGATGCAACACCATATGGCTGACCCTCCATGGCTAAACAGAACGCCCACAAGGACTTAACAATTCACCTCCTCCAGGGAATAAAGCAGAAGTTCACAGGTTTTGACACGCGAGGTTAAGAAAGGGTTACTTGGGTTAGCATCTTAAAGTGACAGAATTTATGCCAGATGCTCTGAAAAACAGCTACACAGATCCCACACAGAGCTAGTTCAATCGGTCCTCACCCAGGAAGCAGGACACTCATTCCTTCCTCAGCATCTGCCCATGTCAGCAGACTTGCTGCTGAAACCAGGCAGCACTGAAGAGGCAGAAAGCAGACACCACAAGTCACTTCTCCTTCAAGCCCAACACTGTCAGCTGCTTAATAAACTAGTGCTCTTCAAATATTAAATTGCTTCTATTTGACCTGAATTTTCAGTCTCTGAGAAAAGCAACAATGACAAGTGTTTCCAGGGCAATAAAGAAAGAGCTGCTAACAAGCCTCTAAGTTACCTGACTGCCATGAAAAGTCACTGCAAGATCCTGGTGGCAAAGGCGTAATTGGACTGGTTTTCTATTGTACTTTTTCAGTACTCTGCAGAAAAGTTTTTTTATGTGCTCTGCTGTTCCTGCTTCCTTTACAGAAGTATTTTTATCTTTAAAGATAAATTAATAGTGCCACAACGCTTTACGATAACAACCTAAGCCAAAAAATCACAACCTAACCATGTGTGAGTGTTTCAGAAAAGAAAAGCCATCATTTTTATTGCTTATGTGCGTATTTAGTATTTTGAAAGCTATCAGATTTTGGAAGATGAGCTATTTCCCAAGCCTTTTATTCTTCTAGATACTATAACCAACAGCAACAGCAGTATTTTTCCTAGCCAAGACAGAGTCCTGTTTCCTTTGACTTCGTACAGTTATACTAGGGAAAGAAATTTGATTGTCAGCTGGTGGGTAAAAGGGAAAAATAGGTTCAAGGAAAAATTCATGGGGTGCAAATTTTTTTCTCTCCTCAAATACTACAGCACAGTGGACACAAGCATCCTCTAATCTGTTTCCAAATGGATCAAGTCATGCCTAGTATTCACATAGCTTCTGTCAATTTAGTTGCTATCTTATTCACTCTAGCACGACTACAGTCTAAGTATAGTGTTATACATCCAGAAAGTTGCCCAACACTGCTGATTCTGTGAGCATTTTCACTTGTTTAAAACTTTAAGTTACCAATTCAGAATGGAAATTTGCCATGCTGGATGGCTCCTACTACATGTTATATTGATATATTTTTCAGATCTGAATGAAAACAGTTCAACAATTATTCAGAACACAAATTAAGAGACTGGAAGGGGAAAAATTTTGCTTACACTTCTAACTACCTTCTAGTTGAACAAGTGCTGTCACTGCAGCCTGCAAAACTCAGCCCACAGGCTCACAGAAAAAGCTTTGTGCCATAGTACAAGTTTTGCTGTTCCTGTTTGGAACATGTTAAAAATGGAAGGGGAAAAACGCAGTCAGGTCTGAAAGAAATATGAGCTTTGCCATTACTCATAGAGGGTGGAAGGAATTCGGTTAAGTTGTGCATACTCTGCCATGTACACCCATGGAGATTACCCTGCTGCATTTATCCCCAGGATCTCAGCAACGCTTTCTTTGCACATGGTATCTCATTAAGGAAAGTCAAGCACACAAGCAGAGCAGAAAGTGCCTTTTTTGTCCCCCTCAGCACCTCCATCATTCAGACCAAGTAAAAGGAAGGGAAAAAAAAAAAGCCAAGCAGTGCAAATGAAACGTGAGCCAAAGAGCTGAGACCACACAAAAGTGAGAGCTGGCACCAGCTGAGACGGGAACAGGCTAGAACATACACGTGCCGAGCAGCACTGCATGGGGGAACAAACAGGACGCCAAACGGAAAACTGCGTTTGGCGGAGCTGGAAGAGAAACCACAATCTGCCACACACACCGAGGTCTGCTTTCCACCAAGAAAAGGGCACGCAGGCAAAAGACACTGACTGTAATAGAGAGGTCCTTGAAGGGTCACGACTCAAAGGGGAATATACCAGATTTTGGGGAGTTGAACTAGCTTCCAGAGTTACTGGGTCACAGATGACAAGTCACTCAAGACAAACCCTTCAAAAGGATGGATGTGCTGCGTCAAATTATGTCAAAATTAAACTGTGAAGCAATCAGGTCTTGTCATATCTTATTTGTTCCAAGATTTGAGTTGCACCTGTTTTAAACACACAGATTCCCAAAATTTACAGAAGAAGCTGCCCTGTCCCCTAAGCGTTCAATTTTTTTGTCCAGCATATTACCTACTACAGCTTGGAAAGCTTTTATTTCCATCTGATAATTTGAGAGGTGAGATAACTACAGGATAAAATCCAGTTCTGTGCCTAAAGATTTAGAAATACAATTCAGAAGTCTCCAGAGAGGAGTGATTCTTCTGAAATAAAGCAGCTCCATGCTTTGCATTATCAATTGTTCTACGCTAGGAAATAGATGCCAACCAAGAACAGCATCCTGCTGCACTGAGCACTATTCAAAGTAATAGAACAACAGTAAAGTGCTCATAATAATTTAAAGGTGCTCATAGTACTTTAAAGTAGGGTAAAAAGGATGATTCATATAGGAGTTCAGAAAGGGTTCTGAAAAAGGTGTGGAAATTATCAGATTTTTATCATTATTATCTAGCTTTTGAAAAAGATGTACTAAGACGTGCACAAATGATGAGCCACCTTGACCAAACACAATAACCTTGGAGAAACAAAACACAAAGTTGTTTATGACTGCAAAACAGCGTGCTGTGCTGCTGCTTTATGGTACCTGCCTTCAGTGGACTCCACAAAGGAGATTTTGCAGCCCCAAAGATGACATCGTCTGTATGTGCTGGGGTAACTGACCTCCATGTCTGCACATTTCTTCCTGATAAGGTATCTGGGGAATTCCTTAAGAACGGCATACAAGAGGACATTGCCCAAGATAAGCATTTACTGCTGGCTCCCCAGTAAGACTGCTTCCATATGAAATTAGGCTCCCAATCTCAACATAAAAACATGTAAAGCTGTACTGTTTGCCATGGAACTGCAGGGCAGCTCATACCACTAACTAGCCGCTGCTTGCGACTGCTGGCCCAGTACCATGGCCACCAGGGCGGCCAGCTGTCCAGTGCTGATTGTGGCTTCAAGCAGGGAAAACCTAAAACTTCCCAGTGTTCCTGTTTCTAGACCAAGCAGGTCTAGAAATCAGTACTGAGAAATAACTTATACAGGAAGAATGTGGCATTAGGCAAGGGTGTGCACTACAGGATGAGCTGAAGATGCTGGAAGAAGCCCAACGACAGCTGACAGCACAATCTGATCACTTATTCCTGGGAAGAATTCAATGTAAAACATAAATAAAAAGACAAAACAGACTGGTCACCAATATATTGCAAGCTGAATAACTGGTATGCATAGGAATTATGACAGGCATTGGAGTTTAAGACATCCATTTTTTGTTCATACATAACAGAAACAAACACCAAGTCTGTAGCATAAGATCAAAACAGGTAACTAGCCAGAGATATACTAAACCCTGCTCGACTTGTACTGCTGTAAATGAGTTTTGCCCAACAGGCCTGCAAAGATGACAGGATACTTGAAGAAGCTGATCTGATATTCTGGTTGAAGCAAGGCTGGAAATGCCATGAGCAGTAAAAGGCAAACTGCAGAGCCCTTCCTTCTTCAGGGTTTAAGTGCAAAACTTTTAAGTTATGTTACTCTTTTGAGCACTTGTATAGAAATGCAAGAGGAAGTGAGTAGAAATAAGAAATTCCCATTTGTAAAAGTCCATATTAAAGACATTAATGCCTGTTTCTACCATTTCACAGAATACACCACTTGGGGATAAACTATTTTTAGGATCAATTACTGTTGATATGGAACAGTACACAAATTTCCTAAGTCCTCACTGCTTAAGTGGAAGAGGGTTGCACGCACATGCTACATAAACCCTCCCAGCAATTTTTAGTATGCTCACAAGAGCAGGCAGCCAAGAGTTTTAGTCTACCAGAGATGAATTGATGGTAATCACTGCTGCAGATTCCACTAACATTTGCTTGCCTAGTGGGAAGGGCAGGGGGAATAGCACTTCACACACTGCAAGTTCAGGACTGAAAGGAATTCCATGTTTTAAAGGAAGATGATCATTCTGAAAAGAGACAGTAAGAATGAAAACAGCTATTATGACTACGTTCAGAGAAATACATGGCCTAGCAAAAATAGGTATTTCATACACTTATTCAGATGGTCAATGAATTAATGTCCTATCTATTTGTGTTCTGAAAAAATGCCATAAGAAATTACTCGAAGAAAAAAGGTCTTAGTATTTGGGCTGCTTCCTTGTACTTCAGGCAACATGTGATTACCAAAATATTTTATTAATTTATGATCCTCTGATTTTAATAGGAGCTTTGTTACTAATGTGAATGAATCAGACCTAAAAAAGGTGAACTAAACCAACAGTGACAAAACTTACAATGTCTTTGTATTAAACCTTTGAAAACACCAACAGGACAAGTAGTCGTTGAAACACACCTTCATCACCACCACAAAACCCTAATTCACTGGCACTGATCCTTCAGAGTTCCTCATGGAGTGTGCCATTAGTAGCTCAAAGGCTGAAAAGTAACAAGCTTCCCAACCAGATTCAGAATGCTTTCTTTTCATGCTTCACAAAGATTTCATACCTTCTAATTTAAAGATACTTTAATTCTCCATGTTTCACAAGTCCAGGTGGCTTCATTAACTTGGTCTTTTAGTGTTCAGTCTGCCTTTATTGAAATTAAGAACCTTAATTAAAAAGTATTTAAATTTAGCTGAATCATCTCACAATTGCTCATCTAAATCCACAGGTATTTTCAAAATTTAAAGCTGCATCATTTCTTGTTAATTCAGTGGCCAAAGAAGAAAGTTATCACTCCTGAGTATGATTATGTGCTACTATTATTAGTAGCATTAGCTCCCCAACCAACTTATCAAGACTTAGTCTCTCCTATGACTAGTCACATACATATTACCTTCCCCAACGTAAGAAAACCATGCTCTTCCAAACTTATTCTAGCCTCAGACTTTTTACTTCATGCTATTCCTCTTTGTACTCCAGCATGCCATTCATCTGCACACCAACCTGTCCTTATTCTTGACAGTTCCGAGAAACAGATGTCCTTCAACACCCATTTTGGGTCACAAAGCTATCCCACCAATTTTTTTGTTACAGGTATAATAGAATTTTTACATCCTACACCAGTAGTTCTTGTTCCTCTGGTTTGCTGGCTACACTCCTTGCATTACTGCAAATATCCCAGTTCTTTCATAAACACCACACCCAGCTTCTGCCTGTTTCACCAAGCACAGCCTTTTCACCAATTACTTATCCAATTACTCTTCTCATCAAGTAGAATACTTTCCTTCTCTGTGCTGTCCATCATTTTCTCCCCTAGTATTCTTTATGTATATTATTCTCCTCTTCCTGCATACAGACATGACAGTGAATCAAATCTCTCCTACACGTCTCCTTTCATTTCTTAAAGTTCTTCTTATTGTGTCAGGCCAGCCAGCCCAGTGAGACCTACACATCCCAAACACAAAAACCAAGGCCTATCTACTGAGAAATGTTACTTTCATAAAAATCCCTTTCCTAGCCATATACCAAACATTCTTTGTAACTCCAGTCCTTGAGTCAACATCATCCTGTTGCACCCTCCAGGCAACAACTTAAATTGCTGACCAATACACTAGGTAACAAGAGAAGATAAAAATACTGTTTTCTACTAATGTAAATGTTCCCATATTCCCACAAGTGAAGCCTGCAGTGCTTTTCGAGTAAATCAAAACATGACTCTGCTTTCCTCTAGCCACTGTCTTCCATTAACCTCCAGAATTTTACTAGGTCCATATTTTTCCCCATTTTGCCAAAGTTAAAGAGGAGAGAAAATAACAGCACAACTCTAAAGGCATTTTTCTTCAGGACATCCATATTGTAAAGAATATCCTTAAACAAGATATCAATGGCACAACTTATTTTTCAATGTCAGAAGAAACTACCAACAGCTTTTTCCCCCATGCTGTGAATACATGCACTCACACAATCTAGGCAAAAGCTTTTCAGAAGAGAGCATTGAACACATTCTTTCAACTATTTGTGTGCAGCACACACAGCGGAGATGGCTAACTATAGCACAGCTTCAAAGTTTGTGTGTTAGATTTACTTCTCTAATTCCACTAGAAAACACATGTATTTAGAAGAGCTTGCTGCTGTAAAATACTGATATTACTATTTTGTAGCACCTCTCTAAAATAGCTCAAAACTCAGAATGATGACACACTGCATGCTGTGATGACAGCTGCAAAGTTGATGCGATTCTCTCCCAAGCAAATTAAGTAGTTTAGTGGCAAAGAACTTCTTAAAACAGTTTTTGAATGTAATTTAGTAACACTGTAGAGAAAATTTTTAAGACACACAATAAGAGATGCACTGGCCTGTTTGTGAAGAACAAATGAAAAGGTTCAAAATAGTGAGTACATACATTCACAATCAAAAACTTCTGTTTGCCTTTTTAAAGACATCTCAGTATCCAGTAGCTTTAGCAGAAAACCACTGCTGGTGACAGGCTTCTGAAAGCGTATGATCGCAGAAGTTGATGAAGAGTTAATACACCAGCTTGTTTAGCAGAACAAAGTTCTTCACTTAAGCACAAGAAGCATAATCAGAATAGGCAGCAATAAAACAAGCTCTCTACCTAAGTCCAACAGTATCACCCAGTTTGAGTGATATACAAATACACCCAAAACAGTAAGTCTGAATTTAACCACAGGCCTATGTGTCATTTTCATTTAATCATGATTTTTTTCTTGTCGTGAAAGTCTTTTTTTAGACTACAAACTCTCATCACCTCCAGGATACCTACTCAGACTGTAAGAACGGAAGCAAAAAAACAGAAAAAGAAAAAGAAGACAATTCAGAGTTTGTTAACAATGGGTACAGTTCCATCAATCTATCACCACTATCAAATAAAAATAAGCAAATGACCTGAAAGAGTCAGCATACTGCTGCAAAACAAGCTGACACTGGGATGAGCAGTATTCTCAGGTTTACTTACCTGGACAGTCAACTTCATCACTCTCGTCCTCGCAGGTGGGCCACCCATCACACTGCCAATTTGAAGGGATGCACTGGATGGTACCACTCCGACACGCAAACTGCCCTGGGGTGCAGCGGAGCTCTAGGAAAGAAGAATAAAGTTGTGCTTTGTTTGACGTGTTACTTACTCTTGCAAGTTCTACATGCATTAATCATCCACCATGTAACATATCACTGAATGCTAATGGGCAAAACCTCTGGGTAACTCAGCCTCTTGAAAAGCTGCTTTGTTTCAGACCACTTCCATGTGTTAAACTGTGTGGTTTTAATAGTCAGGAGGGTAGGCTTTCAGTGCTTGGGAAATAACTCTCCTAAATATCCTTGGTAAAAACTTCCTGATGAGGACACCATGCGAGCAGCTATCACCACAGAGTTACCCATTTACTTTTTGTGGGGCACTGAGAACTGCTTATTCACTTTTCTCAGAACCCAAGTTCAACAGAAATATGCTATGGTAGTTAAGTGCTAGATCACACAATAAATTCAGACCCCTATTTCCATTCAATCACTATGTACAGCAGGACCCACTAGACGTGCAAATGTCCAGCCTGATTCAGAGCCGTTTCATAGACCTATCTGTAAAACAATTTCTATAGCCATGAATCTGTTTTCACTTTCGAGCTCAAGCTCTTCTGTAGCACTTCTCCATGCAAACATATCCTTCACAAGAAACTGTCAATATCTGCAAACATTTAGTTCCTGCTTCTGTAAGAGTACTGCCTACTTGCCATCATTATACTGTCAGACCTAATTAGCATCATAAAAAGTACAATTTTCTACATAGCTTTTTCATATCAATTCCATCTATCAAATGCCAGCACCTAATAATACAGCTTTGTTCTGTGTCCCTCAAAACATTTTGCAGGAGAAAAAGAAAACATAATCTGGCTATACAAGTGAACAATGGCAGATCTGCATGTCCCCATTAGCATCCATAAGTTCACTTTTGCACCAGACCATCACTGCCCATCTTTCTTCTGGATGGTGGTTGTGACAATTCCAAAATCAACGTTTTTGAACAATTTTGCACGCTTTCCTCTCAGCAAGCTACAATAATCCCAGGTAACCCATGTCTGAAGAATGACCACCTTATAGGGGGGTGATTGTGAAAGGATCAAGCAGGTAACTGTTTGCAGGGAAAAATTTAACACACTAGCATGTATTCTCTCATCTCTCATCATAAAAGCAGCTGTAACTGCAGTTGTTACCTTCTTGAAACACACATTTAAGCTAAATCAAGACAGAGGTCACATTTAAATGTTCAGACAACATGACAAGGCATAATAAAACCAGTCATCATGCACTCTCAATAAAAGCTGTACCTGTACACCTAGTAATTGGTATAGGATATTGATAATAGGCTTCTAATTTGATGCTAGACTAAAATCCAGTTCCAGTACTGGTTTCTCTGCAAAGCACAGACCTGCTCTTCTAGAAAAATAAAAGCAGGCACATCCTCTTAGCAACCACTTACTCAGAGCAAACATCCAGGTCACAAAATGGCTAAGTACTCACACAGACCTACCAGACTACTGACAGCAAGACAAGAGTGTGCTCACCCAGTTAGAGTTTTACTCAGTCCAAAAAGCTCAGAGGGAAAATAATAATAATAATCATAAAATAATCTATCACCTTAGGTCACAATAATTCCCTCTCCCGGAACAAGAACTGAAGTTATTTCTTGAGCCCAAAGAGGAAAAGAGGGAATAAAACCTGTTATTCCCCCCGATTAGGGGAATAAAAGGTTAAGCTTCACTTGCCCAATGTAGCAGAAGAGGAAAATCTAGAATCTACCTCTAAATTGGAGTGGTGGGGGCCCACACCAAACAAACCCAAACACACACAAAACCTCCAGCTGAAATTAAAATTATTCAAATTTGAAGCTCACAGAAAGCAGCAAGTCTTCGGTAAATCATTGCAGCTTCTTTCACCACTTTTGTGCAATGTCAGCACCCAGCGGAAGACTTCTTAGCGAGTTCTATCATTGCAGTTCCAAGTACAGAATTTACACTGGAGACTGGTAAATATTTTAACACATGAAAGACTATTCTCAGCCCAGCTCCACTTTCCTACTGCTGCATCCCCCTGTAGTTATGGCAAAATTCAATTCAAAATTCAATACTTTAAATAAACTCTTAATTTCTTTACTGCTCGATTGTAATGGAAGTCACGCACACTTGTGAAGAAAGCTATTCTGCAGTCCTCTTGGTTTCACAGGCAGCATCCACCAGGAAAGCACAAGTCAACATGCACATGGGAAAACCAGTATACTTTGGTCTCTACAATTTCAAACACATTATTACTGTTTTATGTACAATTACATACAACTGGTTCAGATAAAAGGATGACTCCATCCCAATGTTATGGGCATTAAAAAAATGCCAGTTACATGCCGTAATGTCATTACTTCCTGTGTTACAGACACTCCTCTCTGAAGAATGTGGATACATGGAAGAGTAGAAAACATTTCTATTAAAACACTACTCAAACCTGCTGGACAATAGTTCCCAAAAGAAACCATGCTATGTCAGATGCACTAATTATTTCAGACCAAGGGACACAAACTGCTATGCAATTCTACTGCGGGGGGGGGGGGGGGGGGGGGGGGAGTGACACTGAAAGAAATACTGCAGAATTATAACCTCCGTTTTCTGCAAACACTGCCAATAACAACTCCTGAGCTACCCTAAACCAGGGCCCATGTCCCCATGTGTTAATGAACTATATAAATCCTGTGCAGTTTCAGAAAGAGTTTCATCTGAATTGCTTTGCTCTGACACGATGACTACTGTGGCTTAGCACAAAGAGGAACAAGATGCAATCATCTGAGAAATTCTAACTGCCCCTTTTACTTGTGCTCAGGGTGGGTTTGGACATAACTGATGGCCTCCTTGAGGCCTCATGCTTAACATCAGCGGTTTCAGAAACCTCTTGCCACTGATGCAGTGCAGGTTTTCAACAAAGGCCCCACCATGCCCATACTGGTGGCTGTCACCCAGACCATATACAGCAGTGGGTGGGAAGGTCAGCAGCACAGGCAGCAGTGCAGGCAGCAGAGCACCTGCCAACACCACCCTCTCAGCCAATGCGTGCCACACAGCCCTGCACACCGGACTCATGACTCCCACAGCAGAGCACATCAGCCAGGGCAGGAGCCTTCAGAGGTAAAATACATACACAAAAATAGATGGAAGCCTATAATGAACATATTTGGCCAAGGAACGGAGAAACTTGGGAGAGGCAGGGATGCACAGAATAGGTGCTAGTCTCCACAACCTTGTCAAGCACTTCATTTCAGTAGTCTATTTTTAAGCCAAAACAGCAGAAACATGAAAACATTTCAAACCCATCTCTCTGCCCTAACCATTCTATGATTGTACCACAGAAAAAGCAAGTGACAGCACCAGCAGCAGAACATGATGCATGAAGATGTATGAACAGAGGTGAACAGCAGTACAACACAGTGTAACCATGCATCTTTCCTGAAATGCAAGTGATCGCTTAACAGATGGTCAGACTTTGTTCTTTCCAGGAGTGTGGTAAATAAAAAAAGGTTCCTGTATCCATACAACATTCCAGTTCTTCAAAAGAAGAGCAAAGTTCCAAAAATACCATTCCCTGTTTCGTCCCTAAAGCCAGTTATCCCTCACTGTTCATAGCTATGGGTGGTAACTCACAGCAAAAGCAGATGAGGAAGAAAACATCTTAACCTTTCACCTCCTAGCAGCACTAAAACCACACATTTTCCACCAGCTGTTAAAGATAAAACATTTTGTGTTTTCAAACTTGTTAGGAAATAAGGAATGGCACAGGTTCAGCTATAAGCCAGCAGCTGTGGGAGCAGAGGCACTGATACCACATTAGCTAACGGCATCAACAACCGCCTAGAACTGGAAAAAAATCGAAATGCAACCACCTCCAGCGCTCATGTACGACGTGACAAGTTACAGCAGCACTATTATGATTCACTTAAGAGATTCTAACATAAAAGGCTTCTTTTTCTTTCAAGGATCAGATGCAGCCTTAGCTCTGCTACAACACAAAATTTAGTAAGCTGAAATTTTAATTTAAAGCAATTAAATTAATCTGGCATATGCTGGAAAGATGGGAGGCAATTAAAACATTGGAAATAGAAGCAGTTGTAGTTTTTGCACTATATGCAGTATAAACTTACAAAACATCACAAAGTTCAAGCAGTCCGAGAACATGAAAACACTCTTCACTTCAGCATCTCAAAGCACTTGTACAATGTTCACCCTCAACAACCTTGCCAACCACTGCATCCTTCTGCTAGTGGTTACAAGGAAGTACAGAAAAATTATACAGCTTGTCAAAGGCTACATATAAGATAAGACTATAAGCAGAAGTCAGCTGGACTGACTGCTGCTTCCACGTTCTCATGACAACACTGTGTCTCTTGCCAAAAAATCCAAGGAACCCGCTGGTTCACCAGCACACCCCTACCCGAAGGGATGTCTGCCTGTCAGGAATACCAACAATTCACTACAACCCATTCTCTGGTAACAGTCTGCCTGTTTTCTCTAGCAACAGCTTATTAAGAGCTATGAATTGGCCAGAGACAGCAAGAAACTCCTTAACTTTATACATAAAGAGAAGAAAAACTGAAATCAGGTTCAGACCATACACCAGCTCTACAAGCTTAATATATAAGCAAATATAAAACTTACTGTCAAGTGAAGGCCAAAAAAACCCAATACCAATTTGCTGGGACACTTCATTAGGTAATATAATCTGCCACAAGCCACTCACCTGAAAGAAGTCTTGCCAAAGCTAGACGTGGACCTGTAATTTGAAATTTGAAAGAAATCTTACAATTGGAAGCTCAAGTAATCAAGAACCAAAAATGACAGGCAAGATTATAAATACATGTAAAGTATGCCATACAAACAAGAAATCCTCATTATTATTTTTCTAAGTTAGTGATGAAACGGACAAGATTTTTCCCTAATAGAGAAATCCAGGTTTCATACAGGGGAAAAAAAACAAACCTAAGTTTGAGGCTGTTGCTTAGATCCTTACGGAAAGCTTTTCTTCCAGACATTTTCCCAATTACATGTTGAATGCCAGGTGTTTCACAGCACTCATCATGTATTTCAACATAGGGCTCAACCAGCTTTTTAAGCTTTCTTTAGAGCATGCTAATTTCCAGATTTTCTGCTAAGCACTCAAAACAGACATTTACTACAAGCATCATCCACAGGAAGGACTTCATGACAGACGCATAAAATACACACACACACCCTGCTTTAATTTCCAGCCAGCTTCACATGTTTCCTAAAACAAACACATTTTTGCCATTATAAACCGATCCAGGAAGCCCTTTCAGGTTTAATCATCTCTTGTAATCTTTCCGTGTAATTGAGAACATTTTCCTTCTGGAGCCAGAGCACTAGGAAGCCACAGGGCATCCTTCCTGCAGATGCACGCTTGGTCAGCACACTGCCTGGGCATTACAGCACCTGCAACCTGCATTTTCTGCTTCATTTTAAGTCTTTTTGAGATGCATTTGTATTAGGACACCTCCTGCTTGTATTTACACTTGAACTGATTTCTTATTCATCTTCCACTTTTTTATTGCAAAAGATAAGGGATAATTAGTCACTCAAATAAACTGAAAGAAAGGCAGGGAGGATCTATACCCAGTACCCGAGGCTACTTTTCAACACGGTGAATCTCATTTTAGCGCTTCCCACTATCAAATCAAGACTGTTACAGGCACATGAGGCAAAGTGTTGATTCAATACAAGTTCACCTTGCTAGTTCAGTTTCCTGAATGAATTTGATCAGTTGGCTTTGAAATAGCAAGCTTTAGATCAAATTAAGCTATTGTCTGTCTACATTAAGTCAGACCAGCTACAGTTTGTCCCCTACAACCAGAAAGACAGCATGCTCCAACTAATTCAGCAGAAATATAATTGTACTGAGCTGGTATCAATTAATGTGGAATTGGCCTCATAATAGTTGTCTGCCAATGAAGCTAAAACACCTACTAATGTATTACAGTTTTTAAATATTAGCTCTAATAGAAGATGTTTTCCTACACAATGGGATTACACACATCTCAGAGGCAAAGCAGTTTGTTTCAGCCCTGTGCTACCAGAAGCTGCCCTGTGAACATAGCTGGAACCTTCACTTCTGTACCATAAGAGAAGCCTCGGTTACCAACCAGAGTCACAGCTCTGACCATGAAAACCTGCATCAGATCACACCACCACAGGGGTAGGAGAAGCCGCAGAGGTGAAAATAGCTCTTGGGAATGAGCAAAAACCAGCAAGCTCCAAAAATGTCTGCCAAGTGACAGAAACCAACTGCACATGGACCTCAAAAAGCACCCTTCTAGTCTACAAGCACCATTTACTCATCAAAACACTTCTGCAAAGACAAGCTTGTGGGTAAATGAGAATGCTTTGATACTGTCTTCACAGGACTATTTATCCTCCTTCAGTTTAAGACAGAGATGTAAAAGTAACTCAGCCTGAAGAAATGCTACATCCAATAGAAATGCCAGAGGTCCTGTCTCAGATACATATAATGAATATCTCCCGTACAGCATTAGGTGAACACAAAGTTTTCAAAATCCAAATTTCAACCTCGTATTTTCAAGAAACTGAAGTTTACCATTACAAGAACCAGTACAAAAAGGAACAGTAAAAACCCAAATCTCTCCTAAAGCAGGAATGACCAATGTTCTTAACTCCGACATATGAACCACTAGCGGCACAAAAACCTTGATGACTTGGCAATTCACAATTTAAGAGGTAGAGATGAGGAGCCAGAAGTCTAAATTAAAGGCTCCAAGATTATAAGTCTCAGTTCAGGAGAGTGCTTTGATACAGAGATTAAATTCAGTGACTGCAATCTTTAATTATGAAAGTTTGAGTTCTTCTAGTTGCAATGACTAAATCTCTCTTTATTAAAGAGATTCACCAGTCAGTAAAGTCTGATACTTTAAGAAATTCTTTTGGTAGCTAAAACTACAGATGCATGTTGGCTTCAGCATTTACACAGCGACTATAGATCTGAAACTATTTCAGCTTTTAGTACAAAGAAATGCCACTTTTCATTTGTTACGCTAATTGTTTGTTCTTGTCTGCTGAGCTTCATTTGTATGGAAATTGAAATTTGATTAAATGTACAAACCCAGTATTTAATGTTATTTCACTTATAAGCTATTACTCTGAAATGCAAGTATTGGGAAAGATAAGCTTGAAGTACATGCTTTGGGTTTGTATGCAAGGTTTTAACGAATAGTAGCAGTTTTGTGTATACCTCACATGTAGTTCACTTATTTTGGTCACATTTCTCAAGGCTGGGTCTGGTACATCCTCTAGCATAATTTTTATCTACAGAGTGAAGGAAAACAAAAGACAAAAATACTTCCTGCTTTCTCAGTGTAAGTCGCTCATTGACTCAAAGCAGATGAACCATCTTGTAAGAGAATCTGTTCTGATTTCAGAGACAATCACAGCTAACAAAAGCCGATTTACGCATTAAGAAAAACTCAAACTACAAGTGTTTAGACCAGTAACTCTTCTTATTCAGATTTTAGCTTGTCCAAAAGATCTTTCTTATATTAACACTAAACCTACATACTTAAAGGCCTGTACCTACATGTTGCACTATCATTTCACATTTAGCACATTTAAGTTTACTAAAAGCAAAAATTACTTTTTTCTCTAAATCATTGTTTCTATATAACCTGGTCCATTCTAAACTGGATGAGCATGATCAGCTCCTAGCATCTTCAGCAAGAAGCCTAACCCCCGAAGTCCTTGGCTCCTGGAGATTTTGCTCAACACCAGTGTTCAACAAATGCCTCAAAACAAGCATCAGAAACATAACAACAACAAAAGGAACACCATGCCCACCACCATCACACAAACACATACACCTCCATATCTAACGTTTACGCTGAAGCGGAAGCATAACACAAACAATATTTCTCTAGACTAGTATTTACTGAAGTAACAAACTTTAACATATTTTTAGTATTTCAAATACAATACCACAATGGTTTTCTTCATTTAATACTCAGCAGATTCATGTAAAAACCTATCCTTAATCTAGTCCTCTGCACTTGAAAAGCAGCTTTCATAACTAAGACTTGTCTCAAGTCCACAGGTGAAGTTCACAAGAGCAGGTATCCTATCCCAAAACTCCTGAAAACCTGCCAGTTTGTGAAGAGCACTGCAGTCCTGCCTGGCCTCTGCTCATGGTGTCCACAAGTCAGCTGCTGAACAGTGCTCAGTGACAGAGAAGCTGACTGCTTGAGGATATTCTGACACATCTTTAAGCAGCTTTTGTTTTTAACCTGTCTATGAGGTATCAGCAATCCCACGCAAAGGCTCTGCTCTCAGCCAAGTGGAGCTGTACCTAAATGGTATTTCCCCTCGGCTTCAGATCGCACAGTTTTCTCTATCTATTAATCTCCCACAGGTTTCTTTACGTCAGTTGGTGCATCTTACTTCCATTACATGGTTTTAAATTTATCCTTACCTCACCCACTGCTGCATTCAGTGCTGCAGAGTACATACAGTACTTGATAACAAAGCCACAGTAGGTGAAAAACAAACTATGATAACACCACCTTATTTTCAGAGTATTTGTGAGGTTCACAAATCACCATCAGACAATTACCCATTCAACAGATGAAATTCATTAAAGTTTCTCAATAAAACTGGTTGTTTACTGTTCTTCAAATTAAAAGCCTATAGATTAATTAAAATTAAAAACCTACAGAAGAATTAAAAAGCTACAGAAGAAGAACAGAGCTCTCCATTTTTGTGTTCAGATACAATGCTCAGCCTTTCATCTGTGCTACTGCAAATGTGCCTAAGCACAACCCTTAGGTCATGTAGCTCTGGTTCATCATGACCTGAGTCTACGCAGGAGGGTATGAAAGCACAATGGCACATAGCACAAAGCCCAGGAAAATAAAAACTGGGCCCCATGCTATGCATACAGCCAAATACAACCCGCATCCATGCTCAAATTTAATTCCAGCTCCTGAAAATTAGAGACTCTGAAGCTATAATCCCATTTAGTAGGAACACATCAGCTCCAAAAATAGATAAATAATACATGTTAGAAGCATTGGCATTTTTTGCATAACCTCAGCATGGAGTGTCATGAAGTAACCAAACCTGTGACAGCACTCCAGCTAAAAACTGTAAATCCTTAATGAATAACTCTAATGAACATTCTGTATTACTCAGTGTTCTGTCATAGCAAATTATGTTAGATGATCCTAACATCCATCAAAAGATTTTACAGAACAGTGAGGAACAGTAGCGGTCTCCTTCTCATTACCCCCTCGTATATGTTCTCAGGGTACCCTGCTCCGTGAGCTGGAAGACAGGGACAGGGAGCAGAATGAAGCTCCTCTAGCCCAAGGGTACATGGTCGGTGACCTGCTACACCACTTAGACACACACAGGTCTATAGGGCCAGATGGGATCCACATGAAGGTACAGAGGCAGAAGTGTTCAGCAAGCCACTTCCCACCATTTATCAGCAATCCTGGCTAACCAGAGAGGTACCAGTTTGCTGGAGGTTACCAAATGTGACACCCATCTACACAAGCGGCTGGAAGGAAGATCCAGGGAAATACAAGGCTGTCAGTCTGCACCTGGTGCTAGGGAAGCTTATGGAGCAGATCTTCCGGAGTGCCATCATCCATCACATGCAGGACAACCAGGTGATCAGGCCCAGTCAGCATAAGTCTGTGAAAGGCAAGTCCTGCTTGACCAACCCGATCTCCTTCTATGACAACGTGACCCGCACAGTGGATGAGGGAAAGGCTGCGGATGTTGTCTACCTGGACTTTGGTAAAGCCTTTGATGTCATTTCCATAGCATTCTCCTGGAGAAACTGGCTGCTCGTGGCTTGGACACGGGTACTGTTTGCTGGATAAAAACCTGGCTGGATGGCTGAGCCCAAAGAGTGATCATGAATGAAGTGAAATATAGTTGGTGGCTGGTCACAAGTGGTGCTCCACAGAGCTCAGTAATGGGGCCAGTTCTGTTTGTCAATGATCTGGATGAGGGGAACAAGCACACCCTCAGTAAGTTCACAGATGACACCAAGTTGAGTGGGAGTGTTGAAGAGGCTTAGGGAAGAGCGGCTGGAAAACTGCCTGGCGGGAAAGGAGCTGGGGGTGTAAGTTGGCATCTGGCTGAGCATGAGCCAGCGTGTGCCCAGCTGGACAAGAAGGCCAACAACATCCTGGCTTGGATCAGCAACAGTATGGCCAGCAGGACTAGGGAGGTGATCATGCCCTTGGACTTGGCACTGGTGGGGCTGCACCTTGAACACAGTGGTCAGTTCTGGGCCCCTCACTATAAGACAGACACTGAGGTGCTGGAGACTGTCCAAAGAAGGGCAAAAAAAGCTGGTGAAGGGTCTGGAGAACAAGTCTTATGAGGAATGGATGTGGGAATTTGGGTTGTTTAAACTGGAGAAAAGGAGGCTCAGGGGGTCCTTACTGCTCTCTACAACTACCTGAAAGGAGGCTGTAGCAAGGTGGGTGTTGGTCTCCCAAGTAATAAGCAATAGAACAAGAGGAAATGGACTCAAGTTTTGCCAGAGGAGGTTTAGATTGGATATTAGGGAAATATTCTTCACCAGAAGGGTTGTCAAGCACTGGAACAGGCTGCCCAGGGAAGTGGCTGAGTCGCCATCCCTGGAGGTATTTAAAAGATGCATGGTTATGAAGCACAGGGTTTAGTGGTGGACTTAGCAGTGCTGGGTTAACAGGTGGACTTAATGATCTTAAAGATCTTTTCCAGCCTAAATGATTCTACAATTCTATTCAATATTATACCTACACCCTGCACAAGCTTGGAACTGACTCAGTTTCTCCTTGCTCACAAGTGTCATTCACTGCAATTCATTGTCTGCTCTTCATCCAGAGACCAGACTCAATGCCAGTAAGGATGGGAAAAAAAAATATCAAAAATAATCAAAACAACAAAACCCAGCTACAAGAGCATAAGAGACCCGGCATTCAGCCAGAGCAACAACATCAGAGCTTCGTGAATGGGAACCCTGGCTATGATTTCCTAAGACTTAGAAAATACACACTGTGCTTTATGAATGTGGACTCTTATTGCCAAGACCAAAACAGGAAAAAAAAAAAACAAAAAATCTATTTCCTAATTCTTCAGTATTGCTAAAACCAAACAAAAAACAAAACTTGCTCCTTGAGCTAAACTGAAAAAATACTGAGAATTAGGCAACGCAGCATTCCAGACTGAAAACCAGTTTATTTTCATAGCAGTGATGATACCAGCTAAGCAACTGGCTTGCATTTTTTTCCACCCTAAGAAACTGTTCTATTACGATAGGAAGTAAATAGGCAGAAGGGAAAAGCAAAATACAGCAGTATGGTACAAACAAAACCAAAGCCATGGGTGCAGACAACCCTTCTGTACAACACAAAATCAAAGCCTACACTGTAGGCTCTATACTAACAACCTCGTTCAGGACTTCAGATGTTTTGTACAGCTTTGGGTGGGACTTGAACTTTTAGTACAACAGTGACAAGTGACCTAAACATGTGCAACACCAAATTTTTGGCCCTAAAGAAAACCCGATCCGTAAGTGTATCGGTCAAAGCGCCAATCACACCTCACAATTGAATTCACTACATTTCCAGCTGGAGAGAAGTCAAGACCAGAAAAATACAGTATGCAAGTCTTGGAAAGCCTAGAGCCAGCACAAAGGAAGGAAACCACGACCACCTTGAACTTCAGAGGCCAGGACCCCCAGGAGTGTTCTCACTGTTCAGCAGTTGCCAGCCCACCAGCACATCCGTACATCATGCTATCACCACAGTGGGGTGGTTTCCCAGCTGGCAGCAGAGGGAAGTGATGAGCTGGGGGAACCAAACCCTTGGCATGAGACCTGGGAGGACTCCCAGCCTGCTTGTGCCAGAGGAGACAGAGAGGACATTGGAAGACACAGTCTTACTGTATCAGTGGTGTCAGGCAAAGGTACTGCAGCAGAGGCTGTATAGAGAGATAGCTCTTTGGTTTCATTAGACCCCACTACTTATGAAACATGCTCATGGGCGCTAAGAAAACAGCACTGTTCCTCACACAGAATTTAAATACAGTCACGCACACAACATATTAATTCTCCCATCAGATGCAGCAACAGAGAAAGCCCATTAAGAACGACATCAGTAACAAAATACCCAGCAAGCCACCAATTCAGTCTAGAAAAGAGCAACACCACTGTTTGTGGTACTTTCAGCCCTACAATCTGTATACCCAAGTCAGGACGGATAGATTATCCCACATAGACCACAAGCACTTAAAATACCTAGTACCTCAGATAAGCTACTACCAGGTTCCATCCTCAATCCTCACCTCAAACCTTTATCTTCTTCTAACCACACCTTCTATAACACAGTCCTCATACTCCATTGCATCTAAATACTCTAAAACATTCTATTAATGTACATACATTCTTCTTGCTCATTTGCAGTCCTTCATAAAGCTGGGGTCATTCTGAACAAAGAAAAAGTATCTGTTTCTCTGCTCTGTCTTCACAAGTTTTCAGCATTACCTGCACCTCTTTCATCCCAGGAAGCATCTGCAGTGGTCCTCCACCAATACAATCTCCAGTACACTTCAGTCTCCTCTGGGATGCTCAGGAATACACAATGCTGCCAGCAACCCTAGAAGGATCAGCGTAGCAATCAGGAGTATCTGAATACCAAAAACACTTCTTTTTTTTTTTAGTTTCTGACAGTCACTACACAAGCTGCTTGTTGGAAACCTCTAAGAAGCGATCTAAAGAAGCTACCAATAACAGTAATCAAGAAAGTACTTCTCTATCTTATTATCTATCCTATTACCTGACAGCTGCCTACCTAAAATGACCCCCCAAAATCTAAGCGTGTGAGATAACTCCTCTCCTCTTTCAAAAAAAAGGTATTCTCAGGATTAGAAAAGTACACATCCTATCAAGTCAGTTTGAACAAGTATTTGTCCTTATGCAAAACAGTTTCCACTTAAGAACACTGGGGAAAAAGTATTCCCTTTAACCAAATAAACTGCAAGTGGAAAAAAATAAATATCTAAAATCCAACAAATACTTTATAGACAATCAGAGTTTTCCACAGAGGAAAGTTAAATCCAAATCCAAAGTTTTACATTAACTACATTTGTATTGTCTTTAGATCAGGTTTCAACAGGAGTATTCCAATGAAACATGATAACAGCAATTCAAGAACTGCCAGAGCAATCAAGGCTAATTTGCAGCCACCATTAAACTGAAAGGAATTGCCAGATTTCAGCACTATTAGCTAGCAAGCCCATTTACTTTCAACAAGACAACACATGTTCCTGCTTTGCAGGAAAACACACAACTTAATATCTTTTTCTTTTTCAACAGTATTTAAGCATATCCTTAAACTTTCCACACATGAGCAATCCAAACAAATCCAATAAAAATACACAGTGTAAGGCCAAATATGTGTTTATAATACCTTGCAGAATTAAAACATGAGGACCTGCAAGTCTTTGATACCAAAGAGGTGACAAAAAACTCACCTAAGAAATCAGATATTTTTAACCACTCCACTCCAAAAATTAATGCCATTTCTTAACTACAAAATCAAATGAACATGGAAGAGGCTCTCTACAGGGCCCTAAGGAAGGTCTTAAACAAGAAAGAGTCTTGAACGAGAATCTAACAATCCAGGGAGACAAGAAACCTGCACATGAACACTATTCAGACGAACATCACACTAAAAAGAAAACCCTTTTGCTCCCATTTCATTTTCTTCTTCACATCTTGTATAAGATTTGATGAGCAAGGATCCAGAACACTTAAAAGCAAAAATGTGACATACAGAAATACTCTGACCTCAAATACAGAAAACCTGTTTTATCCTTTGCACAGTAGCTGATGCAGTGGCTGTCATGTATTAGAGCAAATGGTTGATGCTTTGAAAAGCATTCTCCCCTCAAGTGAATCCCAGTGTGGCAGGAATGCAGGCAACGGAAGTCACTTCTGTTTGTCCACACTGCACGAGATAGTGTCCTTTCTTCTTCCATGGTAAAACAAATACCTGAACAGAAATGTCATCTATCTATCAAACCCTTAACAGTTCTATCAGAAGGCGGCAAATAAAAGTCCAATCCATTTATGAAAAGCCACTTAATCTTTTAAGATTAATTTGCTCATCCCCCGCACCTTCTAGCGGCTCAAGTACTGCCGGCGCTCTTCAGCTTATCAACCAGCTTTTATACCTCACGTGTGTTAGGTACTATAACACAAAACTTCATCTTTGCCATTTTTTAGCCAAATAAAAAAATTACATTCAACTCCATTATTGTTCAGAAAGACACAGATGAGCGCTCATACACTACAGCATCCTTGAACCATTTCTCTCCAATTTGGTACCACCTGGATTGAGGAGGGAAGATGCTTCTGATTAAGTCTTTGCACTTGGATCTCACTCCTGCAAGATCCTCCACTTTTATAAAGATTTTCCAAGACCTCAAGAATAGAGTACGTTTATGCTACTGTATTTTAGTCAGTAAAGAGTAATTTAAGTGTAACAAATAATATCACAAATTCAATAGAAAACACAAATGCAGTTTTGACCATCCCTAGAGTAAAAGAAGTTGTAACATGTTTTAGAAGTTTTGCATACACAAGGCAAAATGCTACTTTGGCACAAACTCAAATCAAGCAGGTGTTAGAAGCAGGATTATTTGTTTTGAAGTGTATAAAAGAAGGCACATTACTTTTGAGTCAGAAGAAACCTTTCTATTTAAATTGCTAAACAAATAAGAGCACAGATGAAACAGATACTGAAGGACAACACTAACTCAGTTTTAAAGCTCCACACTCATGCAAAGGTGATGCTTGACACTTATCCTTGTATCGCCACATCCACCCTCCCACAGAGGTCTGAGGGCACAGCTGGGCCGGGAGAACCAGGCTGGAGATGACCTCTCTCCATACACATCTAAGGGCTGTGCTCACCCACTTCAGGTATTTCCCATTCTGCAATGCAGATTTAGTGTCAAAACACAAACCAATGGAGGCTTCAGCATTTCAAAGTGACACCTGAAGCTCCCTCAAGAAAATGAAGCTGCAAGGAGCCCAGAACACCCAGCATCATTCTATCATAAATGGCTCTTAATCCCATTGTTCTACTAGCTTTTGTTCCCAAATAATCTCAAGTAACTGATCTCATATGGGAAAGGTACACGGAAACACAGATGAGGTATATGAATCAGAAGATAACAGAGGAAAAGTAGGTACACTAATGAAAATATGACAAAAATCAGTAAGAAAGAGCAGGAATGCCCCAACAGCAGTCACCAAAAAGCTGATTCTGCATTTCCACCCACCAAGGTGGCTGACAACTGTCAATTGCTAATCAACAAACAGAAGCTAAATACAATGTTTATATCAACTTATTTTAATTTACTAGGAAGTTGAATGTTACTTTGTTTAGCAATGGTTAATGAGGCAAACACCAATTTCCATTAAACTTCAAATTGTATTTCTAAATAATCTAAATGCTAGGCTTCAAACACAAAGAGCAACTTCCTCAGGAGTTCCATACAGCAAATACCATTAAAATGCTGCTCACAAACCCCAGAATTAGCAGGCTGACCTTTTAATACGAAGACAAAATTAAGAGTTTCACAGGAAGCCACAAGATGCCAGAGGATTTCACAGTTTTGAAAATGTGGATTAAAGGTTAATCCCAAACTCGCGTTTTTAAGCAACTCCATTGCTAGAGTTCTGCTACAGCTGATCAGTGACATCCCAAAAGGAAGTGTGATTTCTCTTCAACTCAGTAAGTTCTTTACAAAACCACCACTGGACGTACAATGCAAAGGTGTGAGCCTGACACACAAGGAACCTGAGCAGTACATGTCCTCCAGAAAGTGGAAAGCCAGGAAGGAACAGGCACTGCCTGGCACCCACTGCACTGCTTGGTGCTGAAAGACTCAGAGGTTCTGGCACTCAAACAGCCCTGGGAAACTGTCAATCTGCTCTTTAGAACTGTAGCATGAGAGGGACACGTGCATGACACTGTATTTAGACAGGAATAATAAGCTGTGACTGCAGAACAAGCAACAGACTGGCAACTAGATCTACTAAAAGAATCTGGTGCTCGGACTCTCTATCACAGGAAGTCATTAAAAATGTGCTAGACAAATACCCTTCAGGAATTGCCTAGGTTTACCAGATTTTGTTCTGGGACAGGAAGACAGATAACCTAATCTCTTAGTGCCCCTTCAAGCCATAACTTTATATCAGTCTACACAGGACAAAACATCAGCAAGTCTCTTCCCACCACAGGTAAGCCCTGGAGATGGCACAGGCAAAGGTCAGCAGAGTCTGTCATGAAGCCTGCCATTAGTCATGCTCTGTTTCTTTTCCATCTCAAGGACTTCCTTGTTCAGACTACCAGTGCAAGAACCCTTCACACACTTACTTTAAAATACAAAACAAATCTAAGCACCCACGTTAACCCTTGATGGGCAGGAGCAGCTATGCCCGGGGCTGTTTCCAGGTTCTGCTCCAGCCACGTATCAGGTACCAGAAGTTCAATTCAGGGTACGCAGACTCTGCACAGCATGACACATGTAAGTGCAACAGGAAGTTTTGTTAATCACAAAAGCAGTTGTTTATATGCATCCCATAGAATTAAATTAGAGCTTATAAAAGTTGCAAGAAATCACCATGTGCAAACCCACAGACCCAGGCATTACTCAAAAAGGTGGTTACTACTCTTGCATTACAACTCAACATCAGAACCAGCCCTAATGAAGCTAATTCCAGGGGACAGAATAATTCATTGAAGTCTTGGCTGGTTTTCTGGCATTCACTAGGGAACTCTACATCATTCATATTAAGTATCTAAAATTCTTCTTTCTTCAAGCTAGCTGTGCCTTCCCGCCTAACTACTGAGAAAGCAGCAGCACTTCCACAGCTGCCTCCTCCCACTACAGACAGAGGCTGCAGCAGTTCTCCATCACTTCTGCTGTTATGGCCTGATCTTCCTCTAATCCCAAACCTACTGCAGGGACAGAGAAGTCACTTGTTTGCAAACCCCCATGTTCCCCCTCTGGTTTATTACTTCTCAGAATCAGAACAACGCATGCCAACAGTCCTCTGCCTACTGAACCCTTTCTCCTTTACTCTGTAGCCACTGCTAATAGCAAACCCACTTGCACCTCAAAAATTTTGCATTATAATTAACATCAGGAATTACCCATCTTAAAATATCAGACCTGCTAACAAGGTCTGACACCAGCTGCCTTGCCTCTCTACTACAGTGATAGCAGCAGGAAGAAAGCCTTTTCAAATCCATCAGGCTTGATCTGCAGCTGGTAACAACAGCAAACAGCAGAGCACAGAACACCAGGAAAAGAGTACACCAACAGATACCAGTAAAAGAAAAAAAACACCTAAACCCAGTAGGTAAAGTAATAAGGGGATGATGGGTAACATAAGACTGGAAGACAGGCCAGCCCTACTTGTAGCAAAACTAAGGAGGTGTGCTAAAAACCATTCTGTCTACCCCTGAAGCCTAGAAGCCCTCACTTGGGAATTCAGCTAAATACAAAGAGAGGGACTGCAGTTAGCAACAACAGGGAACCAAGCAAATATTACTCACCACCAGTCTCACTAAAGTAGAGGCAGTGAACAAAAAGTAAAATAAGGGCTTCCACTTGCCTAGCAACAAACTCCTTACAGCAGAGAAATGCTGCGCCCAGGTCACATTTTGACATTTGCATCGCCAACCGAGTTAACTGATACAATTCAACCAGCCAAAACCAGATAGGTTAGGTCACAGCACACTAGAGAAACAACGTTGACTGTGGATTTGTTTAGACTTCTACTCCAGGAGCTCTCCCTTGCATTTAAGACCTACAACTTTTAACTAGGCGACAAGAAAGACTTGGTAACTTAAACACACTTGTCAATGTTATTGTGTCAAGATACCAACACGGTGCAAACATAACTGCCAGCTGTGTACGAGCAAGCACCAAAGCGTATGGCAAGTTCAAACTTTAAGCTAAAATTGTGGGTCTTTTTAATTACACCACTTGTGCTGGCAAGTCTTTAAGCACTGCCAATTAGGTAAGTTGTGCAAAATTCTTAAAACCAGAACTTGAGTAATAAAGTGACTTCCTCTAGCTAGCTTTGAAGTGGAGAAAAAAAGCTGCAAGAACAAGAACTCAATTGGCTTTCAGATGCCTGGCAAATGCTCTAATAAGAAAGCCCATGACCTACATTCACAAGGTGCTGTACTAAACCACTATTACAAAATCCAATATAAAGCCTGACCATGTTTAAGTGTTTTCCATTAGCAAGCAGCAGTATCTTGTTCGAGAAATATGAAAACATGTTATTGTCTTGAGTGATGATGATATTAATTAATCCTCTAAATACTCTTCTGAAACATGTCATCCTGATCATTCCAGACTGTTTAAGTTTCCCGTGTTACATAAAGACACCAGAACCTTTGCTTTTCGATTGCACATTAGACGTTAACAGAAACGGGAACTTCTCAACCTGTGCTGCAAAACAGAATTCATAACAATTTACCTCTCTGATGTTCTTTCGACAAGCAACAGGAATGCAGTGGTGTTCAGAAACTCGGCCTAAATCTGAGCTACTCCCAGAACATTTTATTGTAACTCTGTTAACACACCGCTGAAGTATTTCTTCACACCAAAACAGCAGCTCTCAGCCAGCTACTCAGATAACCTGAAGCAGATGTTTAGAGTTGTCCCGGAAAAGATATTATTAAGCCAAACCCTACTGTGGTAAATACCCCTAAAAACAAGTGTCTGAACACCAGATATAATCAATTCAGTACCATTTAAAGAAAATATTTAGTTCTTCACTGTACATTTGTACAGTTGGAAAAGTACAACATATTCAGCTTCAATTCACATTAGCAACTTCCAACACATAATGAGTAACACAACTCAAGGAGAAATGCCCTACTTTAAAAAAACCAAACTCTTTCAACAATGCATTATAAAGCAGGCAACTAGTCAAAACAAGCAGCTTATGGTCAAAACAGAAAAGGGAAGAGGAAAACACTGGGACAAAAAAAAATCATCTAAACAGAGATTGTCAAAGGCACAAAATTACCATTGAATGCTCACAGGCTAAGAAGAATTTGACTGCTCACAATACCTTCAGGAACCCAAGCCTCCAGCTACGGCTGGTGTCACAGCATGTTGGATGTACCTGATGCTGTTAGCGCTGGCAGTAGCATAAAACAGACTTGTGTAACCAAGATGGAAAAAAATCAGAGGAAAGAAAAAGGAAATTGTAATTAATTTCTCTCTTAATTTACTAAACTCCATGTCCTCTTAAATGCAGAAAAAAACTAGGTCCATGTAAAATCACTGCCTTTCAGATTGCCTGAAAAGATACTACAGTTGAGGAGGCTTTAAAAGGAGGTTTTATTTATCTGAAGAGTACAGCAAGAACATGGATACAAAGCTAGTGTCAAATTAACATGGAAGTACAAAGAGGTGCCTGATTCGCTGGGACTGAATTGTGAAGGGACTACACATTCATCTCAGAGAACATAAAACCTCCCATCACTCTGCAGCACTCATTTGATAGCTCCGAGCACAGATTTAAGCTAAGCATGATGCAGGCATCCTTTCTAAACCAGTAAGACAGTTGCTACAATACACAGGTTTAAAGGAGCAAAACCAAAACCAACCATCACTATGAAGAAAAATTCTAAATCCAAATACTGTTTCTGAGGAAATCCATGTATCTCTCCCAAAAAGAAAAGGGAGACTTCTTCACCGCTGATTAAAATTATAAATTTGGTTCTGTACATCTTCTGTACTTGCACAAACCAGATTTTCCCTACCTGCATCCTTTGTTTCAGGATCAACCCACACATTATTTAATTGAGTAAATGGGTGATCTATTTGAGAGGGTAGATTTAAGATATTAAATGAAGGAAGCTAAAAAGCCTAGGATATTGGCAAAAAGACATGAGGCCACCCTGACGGAATGGGATCTCCCCTGAGGAGGAAGGAGAAGCATCACCATGGACAGCTCAACCACCAGAGTCATCCAGAGCCTCCAAGTAAAAAGGATGGGCGAGAGTATTCCAAATGGAATTCAGAAATCTCTCACACAGCAAGGAATTCCAGCTGCAATACTACATCCAGTTGGATTACTTCACAGTAGGCTCAAGAATACACATGGTTTGAGCAAAACACAAGGAATGCATACGGACTTCCCACTGAGAAATCCTAATGCTACAGGTTTCAAAGCCAGTGGTGCATAACCTGAGCAGATGAGTTTAGGTTTGTTCACATGGAAGATGCTTCTGCCAGTGTGGCTACAGCGCCACAAATCTCCCAAGTAGGCACAACAGAGCACCAGTGAAAACATCCATTTGCCCTAAAGAAGCAAACCTTAGTGAAAAACTTGTCTTCACCCATGAAGCATCAGACAGAGATGGGCTATCAAACTGGAGCGACACATGTCCTGACACAAATGGAGAAAGCCATCTTCTAGTTTCTGGGAGGCTACAATGCTCAACACCAACAGAGTTCAGGATCAAACCTACCCTCCTTTTAAAGTACACGGACAACTATGAACCTCTTCTGCACCTTTTCAACCAGCAATTCAGCTGTCTGTAGCACTTGGTGCCAACTATAAAGGAAGTTGCTTGAAATCAGTTTTACATAGCATCTTATCCCACATAAAGCCTCTAGCTGTAATAATACTAGGTTAGCAACTCTGATTTTTTTTTGGCTATTTCAGAGCAATCATAAGCCCTGTATATACACTGCACTGCCAAAAAAACAAGCTAAAACAAAACAAGGAACACACAGAGCAGTTTCAACACCTAAGTTAGTTATTTCAATAAGACTGCCTACACTGACCCAATTGTGTTTCAGCTGTACTGGGAACTTGCTTAAACACAGCTCACTAATACTGTTACGTTTTATTAGTCTGGGTCATACAGGCTATTCTGAAGAGAAAGAACAAGGGGATTTCGAAGTACACCATCGTTCTTTCTCTCTTGTTTATAAAGGAGTGAGTATCACCCAGCAGCAGTGGCATGGTGTGACGGGAGGATGGTTTCCAAACCTGCAAAGCCACTCCAGGCAGCCTCACGCTTCAGCTATTGATGCTCTTTGGCAAGAACAGCCCAAGATACCCGAGGGCTCTGCCAAGCTCCAAGTGAGTTCAACACCCAAGAAGAAACCTCAACTGAGCGATGTACCTAGAAAGGCTGTAGTTTTCAATCAGCAACCACTATTTCTCCAGAGCTAATAATACGAACATTTTAAAGCACCGTGCCTAGCAACTAACGCAGCAACTTCACTGCTGAATTATTTCCCTGAAAAAAGTTAAAACCACAGCTAGGAAGATGACATACAACTGAGATATAATAGAGTTGTTTTCTCTTTCTGGCATGATCAAATAGCACTTTGAAAGCAAGGTTTTGTTCTGGTGGCACCCAAGGCCCACAGCATAAAAACAGGTAAGTAAAAGGCAGCTGATCATGCCGCCACATTCCCACTGCTGATTACCTGTAGTGTTACGTAGCTTTCACCCAAGCTTTCCAACTTTAAAATGAGTTTTTTGACCCTAACTCCTATTCCTCCAAGTCCCACCCAGCACACGGACCGACGCTTCCCCCATGACTCAGCCAGGTCCCATCTCTTTTTAGAGCATAACGAAGCAGCAAACACCGACCCCTCGGTCCGGGGCCGGCTCTGGGCCACGGCGACCCCAGCGCTGGGCTCCGCCCGGCGCCCTGAACCCTGCGGGAAGGGGACGGCACCAGCGCTGCTCTCCCGTGGGCACCGCTCCCCGGACCCTGACCGGCCGCCTCCCTCGCCCGCTCCGGGGGAGCCCCGCTGCCCCCCAACCGGCTCCAGCTCCGGGCCCGGGACCCGCCCGCGGGCTGAGGAAGGAGGACCGCCGTCGTCCGTCCTCCCCCCACCCCCCCCCCCCCCCGCCCCTACCTGGCCGCAGCGGCTCGGTGATGCTCAGCACCAGGAGGAAGAGGAGGAGGAAAGTGCCGCTGTCTGCCTTGGGCACCATTTATCCTCCGTTCATCCTCCCCCGGCGCAGCGCCACAAACCCGCGGGGAGGCACGCGAGGACCGGCGGGAGGAGGGGGGGGGGGCCGCCGCCACCGGACAGGCGGGGGGGGGGGGGGAGGGCCTGTCCGCACCGAGCTCTTCCCCTCCGCCGTCCGCCGCCGCCCCCGGGCGGGAGCCAGCGGCCCTGGCTGCGGCGGCGGCTGCGGCGGGAGCAGCGCGGGGTCGGGCGGCGCCACGCTGCGGGCCGCTCCCCTGGCTCCGCCGACGCACAAGATGGCGGCCGCGCCTCCCCGCCGCCTGCCCCCCGCTCCGCCGCCGCCCCTCCCCGCCGCGCGCCGCTCGGCCAATCGGCGGCCACGGGGCGGGGCCGAGCGCGCGGATCCGCACAAGCCCCGCCCACCGACGGGGCCGAGCGCGGCCGCTTGCCCGGGGGCTCAGACTCCCCCCCTCCCCCCCCCCCCCCCCCCCCCCCCGGGGCGGCCTCCGGGGGTCCGCTCCGGCCCCCCGCCACCCCCGGGGCGGACGCAGCCCCTCCCTGCCCCCAGCCGGGGTGTCCTTCGCTGCTCGTGTCATGGATCATAGATATAGAATGGTTTGGGCTGGAAAGGACCTTAGGAGCACGGAGCCAGCCCGGCTGGAAAAGACCTGTGTGACGGTCGCGTCCTGCCGTTACCTCAGGACTGCCGAGACCGGCACCGAACCGTATCACTGAGATCTAGTTCCAATCCTGCAGGGGTGATCCCAACGAGCGCCCAGCCCACGGACATCCCCGCACCGGGGCTGGAGCCCGATGGTGTTTCCATGCCTCCTGGAAGCGCTGTGTTCCAGGTTCAGAGCAGGCGAGGAAACCCCAATGGTGCAGCGCGGATCATCGTCAATGGCCCTGCCAATGACAGCTGCCTGCAGGAATCTGACCCTGGGTGTTGCTGCACCATGGGTGGTGGCTGCCCCTATGGGGAGCCCAGCCTGGGGAGGAGGCGCTGCTGCCGGTGCCACAGCTCTCCTGGTGCTGCGGGTCTGCCCAGGCGGTGTTTGGGGTCAGAAGCAGTTTTACCTCCAGAACCCACTTCCCAAACTGAGCCAGATTTTCCTCTGGCAACTGGAAGTGAAGCAGCTGTGTCTGGGTAGCATCAAACATGGTCTTGGCCAGGGCAGCTGACCCCCAGTGCCTGTGAGGTCAGCACTTTCCGCTGCAGGGAATTCCAGCTTTCCAGTCAAACCCAATCCAGAGTCAAAGCCAAGGCCTGGGAAGCTGCCTGGAGAGTTTTTATGTATTTTTTTAAGTTTACAACGAATGTTTTCCACTTTTATGCTTCAGTGTTTGGACCCAATATCCCACACTCCCTGTTTCTCTGTTAATACCAATTACTATACCCAGTGGCAAACCTCCCTCAAGGGTATTCCTGATGGATGTACAGACAACAGATACTTTACTGTCACATTGCTTCTGCTTCCCCTCCAGGTCAGGCACCAGCTGCTCATCTGCAGGCAGGGAAACAGGGCTTCAGTGGGTTTTCCTGTGCACTCCCTGCCTCTGGCCCTGCAGGAACTGCGGCCGAGCTCAGCTCAGCAGCATCAGGGAGATGCTACTTCCATACCCAAATGTGAAGTTTACCGTGGCCCTGCCAAGCGTTGGAAGGTTGCTGGGGCAGCAGCGAGTGTGTGCAATGGCTCCTTTCCCTGGAGCTGTGCAGGGCCCCAGGAGGGCTGTGTGGCTGGGGATGTGTGCTTGGGGACCTGCAGGAGGGCATCACAAGCAGCTGAGGGCTGCCTGAACACTTAGGCCAGAGCACATTTTGCCAGCTCTCACGTGCTGCCAGACACTGTCACGATCCAGGTGCCTGCGGGGAGCTGAAGCATGGCAGCATCCTCCAGCACGAAGCACAGCCATCCAGCTCCCCAGCTCTGTTCCTCCCAAGGGATACACTGGAGGAAGGCTGTTTTCAGTCTGGCTTCTGGCAGCCCAGCCACACGTGCCAGCCGCAGACTGATGCAAACAACTCTTTACCCACCCCAAGCCCATGGCAACCAAGGCCTGTGAATTACATCATACAATGTATAAATAAATGCCCTACAATACATCAGAACAGGGCATAGGCTGCTTGTCCCTGGCTTTTGCCCCAGGAAAGGCAGACCTCATTTCCCCACACCACAGCCTCACCAGCTCCAAACAGAGGTGGCTCTGGAGCACACATGTGCCAGGGAAGCACCACAACCCACACAGCACCCTTGAGCAAACAGGCGGTAACCAGCCCAGCCACACAGCACAAAGGCGAAGGGTAAGAGGCACCCATTTCCCCAGGCTGTGCCCTGCTGAGTGCTGCAATGCTGGTGGACGCCAACACTGGGGAATTACCGATGTCCTGGCCAGGTGTGGGGAGGTGCGAGGTGGAGCTGCCCTGTGCAGCCACATCAACCCCAAGCCCCCAGGCAGGACATGGGGGCAGCCAGATGCTCCAGGGACAAGGACAGAGCGTGCCAGTAGAACACGCTGAGCCTCTGCCCAGGGCATGTGGGACCTGGCACATCCCAGGCACTCCTGGTTTCATACTGGGAATGAGCATTCCTCTAACCAGCGAGTGCAGATCACCTGTGCCCATAAAGCAGTGGAGAAAAGCTGCTGTGCCCAGGAGAAGCAGAGGAGAAGGGCTCACGGGCAGAGGGGCCAAACCCGCTCTTGCCCTGGCCTGTCTCTGAGCTGGGGTTTGCAACCAGCAGCAGCAAGCTGAGATTGAGGCAATAAATGTAAATATGAGGAAGTAGGAATTGCTCCATTTCCCACTTCCCTGAGTGAGAGGATCCGTCTCCTTTTTTTGTTTGTTTTTTTGTCAGGGAAATAGCCCAGTCCCCCAAAACAACGAAGTAACTCCAACCACAGCTTCCCTTCTGAGCTAAAATAAGGTTCTTTCCAGCCCTAACCGTTCTATGACTCGAAGCAGAGGGCAGCTCAGAGCCCCACTCCTTACTGGAACCTGGTTTTGGGTGGTGGAAAACTGCAGGCCTTGTACAGCCCCTTGCACCCCAGCAGGGGTGGCTGCATCTGCCCCAGGGAAACACTCTTGATCCTGAAGATGAAGCGCACAGGGAAGCAGGTTGAGGCTTGGTGCTTTGGGACATCCTGCTGCAGAGCCAGGTCGCTGCTGCAAGACACAGCTCATGTGGGCCACAGGGGATCAGGATCATGAGCTGGAGAGCAGCCTCCTGCCCCAGGGCAATGCCCCAGCACTCCACTGGCCACCTCCATCCTGGCTCTTCGCTCAAAGCATGGTGTGGGGCGATGGTGACAGGAGTTCTCAGCTACTTGCCTCACCAAACCCTGGGTTGGTGCTTCTCTTCTGCTCATCATTTTCTTACCTGTGCCCCACAGATCAAAGAGCAGCAGTTGTGTCTGGTGTAATCGGTGTTTTGTTTCATTGAGGTAAGCTGCGGGTGCTATTCTGGCTGAGGGAGGAAGCGTGCTCGGGCCTTGGAAAATGCAGGTATACAGGAAGAGCAAAAGGAAAACCCTCTCAAAAATGAGAGGAAAGAAGAAAAATCACAAGTCATGAAGAACCAAGATGGTTTTTCACATGGGATTTGGCCTTGTAAAGGCACGTCATCTGCTAGCGCTACGGCAGCAAAAATATCAGGCAACAAAGAGTTTATTACTGATTCCCTAATTACAGATAGCAGGAGCTGAACTGCAGCAGGAAGCGGAGGCCAGACACTACAGCAGGCGTTACAGGAATAGCGTATCTGAAGAGCACTACATCCCCTTCAAGAGATCCAGCTTTATAGCATTTCACTGAAAATAAATCACATTCCCAGCAAACATGTGAAGGCCCTTCAGTCTGGCAGAACCAAGACTGGGATTCTAGTAGGGCTGTCTGGGTTAATTCACTTGAGGGTGAGCACAAAACCAACACCAGCGCACAGCATACTTAAGGCAATCTGCTCAGAAGCATTAATTGCACAACATGCAACTAATCATTCACAGATACCACATTCCCCTCTCTGTTATTCCAGCTATGTCTTGGCATGAGCATGACCAGGTTCAAATGCTGTGGACATTGCATGCCCCACTCCTGACCTGTATGTACACCCCATCTGCAGTCCTCAAACAGTCCCAGACTTTATGTGTATCCCATGTCCAGAAGAGAGAGCTCCCACATCCAGAGAAGGGATAGGAATCATTGAACAAGATGGTGAAAAATCAGGCACTGGGCTTGAGACATACACACCGATCACAACCTCCTTCCGTACATCCAGTTTCTGTGTTCCCATGCTTGTTCTTCCTTAATCCCTCCTTTGCTCTAACCTTCACCTCTTCCCAAAATAACCCTCCTTTAATGAGTGTTTCCCCTTGGGCCCAGTCTTGTTACATCTACCGCCGAATTGGGTGTTTCTGATACCTCTCACTGGGTCACCTCCACACCCTGGTAGTCCCTGCGCTCCTCCTCAGTCATCTGTGAAGCTCAAGCATTCCCCAGGGTGCGCTCTGTAGCAGTGCCTACTACATCCAGCCACCTCTCATGTCACATCTACTCCACTCTTCTACTCTGTATGGTGACTCTAACTGCAGGCCAGGGCCTGACCATCTGCCTGTGTGCCCCATCAGGGAGGTCCTACATTTACTGGAGATAAGCAGAACGTGTGGTCACTATGGAATAAATGATTAGTTGTTTAAATTACCTAAGAAATTCATTGTTATTTACCCAGTTCAGTCCTTAAAGAACATCTCTGAAAGCATGGAAACACTAGTAAATGGGCTCCCTTTACATTCACAAACACGTGAGGTAATGTTTTTGCTTAAAGACAAAACTTGGCTTTCAATTATTTCTTACTGAAAGGCAAAAATTGCTAATTCCTTGCAATGCCATGGTGAGCAATTGATTTTTACAAGGTGCACTATAAAAATCGAGTCCCTTTGTAGGGTTTTTCACAGCCAGGGACATTTTTGGAAGTGGCAGTGAAACCACACAGGAAGAATCCCTCCCCCAGGAAAAGCCAGCATCAAACACCCCAGACCTTACAGAAGGCTGCAGGTACTGCTCAGAGAGCTGCAGAGGATTTTCCATGGAGGTTTCCTTGGTAAAACATGACCTGATTGTAGCAAGTGTCCAAGACTTCCAAGTGTCACACAGGCTGCCCTGTGCTCAGGCGGGCTGCAGTAAGTGTACGCATCTGGCTGCGCCTGCTTCCTGCTAAAAGGCACTCTGTGCCTCTCCAGGGTGGATCACACCATGCCAGCACTCAACCACTCAGCTCGGAGAGCAAGCTGTGTATGGGTAAAACTGCTCTCTTTCTTTCTTTTTCTTTTGCCTGATTATAACAATTACCCAGAAGTTTCAAAGAATGGGAAGAAAAACCCCCCAAAAGCCCCAGTGTGGCTGCCAGAAGTGCCACATCTGTTCTTCCGAATGACATTGTCACCCGTGCTGATGGATGAAGCAGGGTTGTCCTAGCCCCCGTGCTTTGATCATCAACAGCATCAAACCTTTGGAGTCACACACAAAGCAGCAGTAACAACAGATTTGAAAAAGCTGAAATCAACAGAAAGCAAAAAGCCCCAGAGGCTGGTTACAGTGAAGATGTCAACATGCAGAACAGGAATCCTTCTGAGGAAGGTATTGTGTGAGCCTTTCTCAAGAACACCAGAAGCTGGAAGCCAAAATATAACTTCCTCACACAGCACAGGAGCTGCAAAGCCCACAAAAGCAGGCAATCATCAGAGCTACAAAATGGAAGGGCTGGATGAACAACAAGGAAATGGACTTGAGAGAAGCGGTGTCCTTCCCCTAGCAAGCCCATGAGGGGAAAAAACCCCAAACCAAACTCAAACCCAGCTCTTGAACGCAGGCTCAGTGAAGACATGACAAGCCCATTTTTGAGGAAAACTGGCTGGTGAGAAGGCAGGCCACTGTACACCAGAAGCAAGGCCACATGGGGCTTGAAAGATCATCCAAGACATACAAAACGATGACAAAATTTCACCTAACGTGCATAAATAGAAACAGACTTTGGTACATTTTAGGAAAGAAAAATATTTGAGGTACTTCCATCCTGTTAGTAAAACTAAAAATCAGTTTATGATGAAAGCAGGGTATGGGTGATGTTTCCAAGTGACTTGATGCCAAGTTCTGCCCTGGATGACATCATCCAGAAACTTCAGGAAAGGGCTGCAAGGTCCTTCCGAGCACCTGTGACATCACATAGGGACCAGCGCCCCGGTGCCACTCGACCACGGCAGCAGCAGCCCAAGCAGCCACCATGGGGGGTGCACACACCATCTGCCACCACCCATGATGCACACCAGCACCACCTCATGCAGCTCCCCCCAGCTCTTCCACCATGGATGACATTGCAGTGCTTGGGAAGAAAGGCTACAGCCTCAGAAACACACTAGGAGAAGGCTCTTACAGCAAAGTGAAATGTGCCTACTGCGACCGGCTGAAGTGCAAAGTGGCTGTGAAGATCATCGACAAGATGAAAACTCCTGGGGACTTCTGGGAAAGGTTTCTCCCCAGGGAAATAGAGGCTTTGAGATGTTTGCAACATCCGTCAATCATCAAAACCTATGAGATTTTTGAGACATCAGCTGGGAAAGTGTACATTGTGATGGAGCTGGGGGAAAAGGGAGACCTCCTGGACTACATCAAGATCACAGGAGCTATGAGAGAGGACTTTGCTCGCATGAAGTTTCAGCAGTTGGCTTCTGCCATCAAGCATTGCCACGACTCAAACTTTGCTCACAGGGACCTGAAATGTGAGAACATCCTTCTTGATGGTGGCCTCAACATCAAGCTGACAGACTTTGGCTTTTCCAAAATCTTGTCTCAGGATGAAAACGGGAAAACGATTCTCAGCAATACCTTCTGTGGGTCTGCTGCGTATGCAGCCCCTGAAGTGCTACAGGGCATTCCTTGTGATCCCAGGATTTCTGACATATGGAGTCTGGGCGTCATCCTGTACGTAATGGTCTATGCTTTAATGCCATTTGATGATTCCAACATTAGGAAAATGATTTTTTTTCAGAAACAACACAGGATTCCCTTCCCCAGCACACAACACCTGACTGCAGAGTGCAAGGATCTCATTAACCACTTGCTCCAGCCCAATGTATCTCGGAGATTGTGCATAGATGAAGTTTTGAATCACGCATGGTTGCAGACTCCAAATTCCACTGTCGAGTCCCCTCTGTCAGCTCCAGAAGAGGGTGAGTGTTCCCACAACCCGCGTGAAGGAAAGGCAAAGCAAAAGCATCAAGCCAAATGCCATTAAGCAAAAGGGAAAAGAGAGAAGTGGGATCCTCCTAAGGATGGCTGGTTTTAACAATATCACAGTCGATCTAACTTGCTAACTGCTGATTCTCAACTTTAGCTTCTGCTTCAGCAACAGTCCTCATCTCTTGCTTTACAAAGAATAGCAACAGAAGACACCGTACATCTGCTGAGGTGAATAAACAGCTTAACGCTATCGTTCTCAAGACCTGTCTCTGATATGGTTTGCAGGGAAGTTACTGTCAAAACACACATGATGTTTCTTTCAGTGCTGCTGGCATTTAACAGGTCTCACACTCACCTTTCTCAAGTTCCTGACTACACAGGCTGCAGAATTCACATGTGCATCAACCACACTGTGTATTCAGGTAGGTTATTGGGCACTGTGAACTGATGGCTGAATCTGTATGCATACTGTCTTCGTAACATACCACCTCTCTTGGCAGGTCCAAGCCACATTCAAGAGCAACTCAAATTAAAGAGAAGCCTCTAAAAATTCTGGGTCATGTCTTAATATATACATGATTATATCTGTTCTTCTGCAAAATACAAAACCAAAGACATCTCAAGCAAGCTCAAAGGAAGTCCAGTTCAACATTTTAGTAAGGCTTACAACATTTTATAAATAGACATATCTGTACAGAAACGTATTTAAATGCATGGCCATCTTAAAAAGAGAAACATACCTTTAAACAATTAGCACCTTTTTCCAAGAGTCCAGAATCTTCTCTGCCATTGCAGAAAGCATTCTTTTTCTACCACAGCCCTGTGCATACCACCCATGCAGTTCAAAGGGAATTTATACCACAGCAAGAGAGATACTTCCAAAAAGCACATTAGAGGCTATTTTATCTATATAGTCTACATTAGTGCTGGTCCCAGATCTTCTAACCACTGGCTTCCATTCTGGCAGCTGTATCTAGACACCCCTTACACCGATGGCTCACAACATCCCATTTGCAGACAGCTGAGCACAGCCAGCTCACTGTCACCTTGCTGGTGACTGGAATATTCAGATGAAATCAGATGCCTTCCTTCTTTTAGGAAGCTGCAGTAAATTGTCTGTGATTGATGTAGTATCCTGAGATACTGGCGTCTGAGATACTGTCCTAGACTGTGGGGTGCTTGTGGGTGTATGAGGCCCACTTGCTGGGGTCTTGTAACCAGGCGTTCCAGTGTGGGCTGGAGAAGGAGTATAGCTGGCTCGCAGTGCTTTGTCAGTATATTTACTTGCAGTCCTGTTTACTAGTCTCTGCAAAGCTGGTGACATGGCTGGGCTTAGTCCTTTCGGAGTGAAGCTGGAACAGAATAAACAGGTTTAAAAGATTTTACACTAAAAATATGCCACTTATGTGGAAGAGCATCAGTGCTTCCACAGATAAGCTTGGTATCCACACTCCCAACAGACCAGACCCACTGGCTGCAAAAGTCATTCTGCCTGCAGGTAAAGCAGTCTATCTCTCTAGAGACAAACCTCCTACATCCCTCCAAACCTGAGTGGTACCACCTGCCTTTTCCTTTGAGCCTGTTCTATCCTTCCTGTGAACCAGTCAAACAATCCTTATCACATCTCCTCTTTGCAATGAGGCAAGACACTGATCCAGATGCATTGCTGGGTGGCTGAAAGGCAGAACAGTAATGCTGACAAGAGTGAGTATCAAGGACAGCCACCAGGCACCTTCCCTCAGGAATTAAGTTTTCTGATTTCTAGAAACTTGCAGTCTGACTGTACCTACTGCTGCTTCCAGTACTTTGACCATTCCTCCCCTTCTATGCATGTTGATTCACATCTCATCAGCAGATACCCCTCCCCAGTTCTGCTGTCAGAACAAATCTCACCTGGCCAAGTTTTCTGTCGCTTTTCGAAGTGCCTCCAGCTTCTTTGCTCGTTTTTTGGCTGCCACTTCATTGGCCATCTTGAGTCCCAATCTCTCACGGCGCCCAGGCTCCAGGATCTACAAATACATCACACAGTTCACTTGCCAAGAGACTCATATGAATGCTGCAAAAATGAGTCAAAGCACCTTCACAGTTGGATTCCAGTTTACAGGGATCTAACCTGGGGAGAAGTGGGGTCAGCCCACAACCCTCTGCTGCTATATGAAAGCCAGAGAGGACACAGAGGGACCTTCAACCTGCCTAAGCAAGTAACAAAAATGGTAGAACCAGTTCAGTCAAGGAAGCAGGCATTACCTCTGGCATTTCCTCCTGCTGTCTCTCCTAGACAAACAATGTCACCTGTGTCTTGCATGGCCTGGTATGTAGCCAGCCAGCTCTCAGGCAAACAGACATTGCTAAACAGCAGGAGAACCAGTCAAGGGCTTCCGAGTCTGGCAAAACATAGGCACATACAGCAGATTACACCTCTCCTGAACCAAGAGTCTCAGCTCATACACAATGACAGCAGCAGGAGACAGGTGGCATGCAGGGACCCGTACCATTAGCTAAGCCAGAACGCCTTTTATATTCTCAAGTGATTCACCTGCCTCAGACTGTGACAGCCAAAAGATCAAGACAGAGGGAAATCCTACAGTTTCTACCCATTTATACACTGAAATTGGATAAATTTGGTGTCTCCTCAGCTTCCTCTGAAAACCCCTATGTCTGGGCTTTGTACCATCAAATATGAAGTCTCATTCTCCTGACAACAGTGTGCGTTTCACCTCAGGTACCTCCACCCTCCAAGCAGTCCCTGGACAGGGCCGGGGAACACAGCCCAAAGATGCGTCACGCTTGTACAACAATGTTAACCTATTAGTTACTCCCTTGTCTTTCCCTTCTTAGTCCTTCTCCCAAAAAAAGAAGGACATGCTGACTGCTGACATGGAATACCTTGAAGGCTGGTCCAGGCGTTCTGTCCACGTATGGCGTTTCTGATCCTTCTAAGCGCAAAGGGGTGCTTTCAATTTCACCCCATGTCATAAAAGGAGACTCATTCACACCTAAAACCAAATTTTAAGAGTCATGCTCATGAAAGACATTTGACTATTCATTCACCACAAAAAAATCGAGAGGCAAATTATTAAATGCAAATTCATTAACACACAAAGGAGCCCCTCCACTGCAGAGGAAATCACAGCCCATATTCAATTGCAACATGTGGTTCCCATTGAAAGGGCATGACCTTAAACTCACAGCATTGCCAGTGGCTGTGTCACCCTCTAGGTTACAACACCCAAGCACTGTCCTCTTCATGTGTTTGTTTTTCCATTTGGTGAGCTTTTGCTCAATGCCACTTTCATTTTTCCCTCTGTGGTGCTAGTCTTCCCCTCTGTTACTTCATGAAAACTCCTTTAACATAAGAAACTATTTAAAAGCAGAGAAACAGGCAGAGAACTTAGCATAGATGTAATAGCCAAACTCAGAATCTATTCTGTGGTTGTAGCTGTCAGACAAAGTGCAGTCACTGCTTGGTACAGGCTAGCCTCGAGAGGAACTGAGGCTAAAAACCCAATTAAGTCACTGACTAGTGACTGGTTTGGAAAAGGCACTTCAACGGAGAAAGGAGGCGTGCTCCATGTGCCACCTACAGGCTTTTCGGAGGAAAAGCCTCAGCACGTTCAGCTTTTAGCATAACAAAAGATAGGGAAACACAACGGCAAGTGAGGAACGGATGAAAATTTAGATACCATGTTTCAAATGGAAGAAAAATCATGTCTGCTCTAACCAAAAGTATCCTACAGCTAATCCATGTGAACAAAAGCAGTATATAATACACAAGCGTATTCAGACAAAGTCAGAACCAAGAAAGCGGCAGACACGGAGAGAAACAGCAGGTTAGACTGTGAAGGAAGCGATATGACACATCGCTATGAGTCAGGCTGAACATCACTCAGAAGACTACAGGACAATTCATCGGAAGGTAATGGTCATGAAGTGTCTGAATTCTTTAAGCCCTAGAGAAGTACAACCAAGGGATAAAACAAGCAGCCACAGCACCCCAGTTGCCTAGGAGGGCTCACTGCCCTCTACATGATTCCTAAGTGACGCTTGCTCAGAGCCTCTTGGGTACAGCATGACTCCTCTAGCCAGTGTATAGGACCAGGATTTAAGCACTGCGCTGAGTTGGCATACACAGTACACAAGAAAGTCACCAGCTCATAACACTTACATAGATAGAAAGCTCATCTCCTTGTCTAAACCAACAATGATACCTCAGAGCTGAATAAACAGAGCATCTTATGTCAGAAAAACCAAGAAATCCCTCTTACCAGGGGCAGGAGAGGGGGTAGCCACAAATCCATACCCATTCACTTTTGGAGACTCTTGGGGTATCAGTTCTTTCCCATCTGGTCCCACTTTGCCCTGTTTGTACTGAAATAAAAAAAAAGACAATGCCATTCATGTGGAGAAAGGTGTGAATCTGCATTAGCTAGCACACACAGTTTTCCTGGTTGATGAATATTAGAGGGAAGAGTCTAACAAAGTATTAGAAGTACAATTACCCAACCTGAGCATTGAGGGCTGCAGCTTGCTGGAGCTGCGACTTGCTCACGGCTTGGCTAAAAGGGTCCTTCACAAAACGGGTGTTTTGATGGACAACTTCCCTGGGCTTCTTAAATACTTCATCCCCATCAGGTACACCTTGAAAAGCAAAACGTCTTTTAAGAAAGAGCTCAGATAACACCAGGCAGTGTGCTCTAAAGCTCCTGACCAACACGACACTTGCCACACATTCCTACACAACACAGAATCCATCAGCAATTGCGGTGTGTATCTCTAGCAGTTTAAACCAGAATTCGTACCAGATAGCAGCTTTGCAACACCTGAAGTCTATACATTAAGATTGGATTTTTAATTTTTTTAAGAAAAGTTCACAACATTTTCTTTTCTGTACTTCACTGGTTTGCACAAGTTACTAATTGTACATTCATACGCAAAGAAAACTGCATCTACAAATTACATTGTTTTCTATGGCAACCAAAGGCCTAAAAAGCCCAAGAAGCACTCTCTGAGCAGAAGCTAAGATTGAATAAAGATGTCAAGAAAGTGCTCATAAAGAGGAAAGGCCAAACTGGAAAGAGCTTTGGCTCCTGAAACCAAGTGCCTCTGTAATACAGATAATGAGCTCCTCAATGACAAACATTTGATTGTCTTTTGCAATCAAAGGTAAAGGAGCAAAGTTCAAACAGAAGAAAATAAAAAAAGAGAGAGAAAATCCCAGACCTTTTAAAGCAACTTTATGTATCCGAGTTTCACAGAGGAAAAAGTGCAGTATTGCCAGTAAGAGGTGCCCAGTCATCTACAGAAATGCTGTTAGCGCTGTTTGGAGTCAATCCACCCAGAATCAATGACCCTCACGAGAAACCTGCAACCTCACCTGTCGGATAATACATGAGGGTGTTTCGAGCTGTGTATTCCCAGGTCTCCAGTCCGGCTTTCACACTCTCCAGAGCTTGCTGCTCTGCTGAAGGAAGTGCCAGGTTCTCACTGTGCCGCTGAAAGCGTGATATAAAAAAAGATTACAAAAGGGGAGAGTGGGGGGGAATTAGTTCTGACAGACTCCTGCAACGTTTCAACCAGGCATCCACACCTTGCAGAGCTCAATCACAAGCTCAGCTCCCTGCCATAGCACACTTTGCTCCTGGCATGGCATAAGCACTCTCCAGCAAGTGTCATTTGAGAAACCATCTTGGTCCCATCTGAGCTTGCAAACAATTCCATATGAAGTTCTGGTATAAAACCAGGTGAGAACCAGGGAAGCAAATTCTCATAAAGATGATTACTTTGTTTATTACATCTTGTGACAACACTTGTTTTGGTTAGAGCTTTTTCTAGTTTTTCTTTATCTGCTAATAAAAATTAAAATGAAGCATTCATTGCTAAAAGAGGGAAGAGCAACATCAGGCACTATATCTAATATAAAGGCAGTCTTCAAGGCTTTGGCATGTAACCTTGGGAGAATATCTGTATCATCCTAATATCATGCAAACTGCATTAGCTGAGGCAAGCAGTAAAAACCAGAATGGGCACTTGTTCAATACTTAAAGAGTTTCCAAACATTTCCATAGGCAACACAGGTATGGAAGCATTTGAGTTACTCACACAGTTACTTGTATGCTGTTACCAGCATACCAGTATCACTGATCACAAAAAGAAACTAACAGAATGCAGTCACCCATCAAGAAGTTACTCCATTTAAAAACTCTCACACTAATTAAACTAGAAAATTACTGCCAGAAGCTCTATATTAAAGGCATCAACTGATGTTGTTCCTATATATTTAAATAGCGGTACTGTCACCAAATATGTTAAATGAGGCACAGCAAAGCTGTCTGCTACACAAACAGGCAGTGCGAGGAAATGCAAGGTCTGAACAGTGTTGGGTGACAGGAAGACACACAACATCAGCACAGACCAGTTCTGGAAACTTCACCCTGATCTGAAACAACCCCTGTGCTTTGTGAACAGTTTCCTGTGGCCTGCCTTTTAATTCTGGATGAAAGCATCTGGGCAAAGAAGATGCTTAACGAGCCACAGAGAGCATTTTTAGTGTAATGGATTCCAAGGGTTTACATTAGCTGGGATAAAACCATAACACTCACTCACAGTAACACAGCAGGAAACTCCCAGGTGTCAGTGCCAAACTTCATTAAAAGACACTGCAACTTACATCCATCACTGATGCATCTGGCATCAATGTCAGCTGCTCACTGCTGATGGGGAAAGATTGACATGGCAGCTCCAGAATAGGTACTGAATGCCCCATGAAGATAGCTGAGGCAGGCAGCACAGCCAGCCATACTGTGTACAGGACTTTACTTCAGCAGCTGAATAGATTATTATTGGCAACAGAAACAGAAATAATACAATCTAACTGCAAATAGTAAAGGGCTCATGAACAAACAACAGGAACTTTTCTCAGGTGCTCTCTTTGGTATTGCTGCTTATGGAAGAGATTGCCAAGAACAGCAATACTTGCACTCAGTGGAATGCTCCAGTCTCACAACTTTAGGAAGAGACAGATCCTCAGCAACTACGTCAACACTGCTCTTGAGTTACAGATGGGGAAAAAACAGGACTGCAAAGGAAGCAACGAGCTGCCACAGCACCCAGGAAACTCAGGCTTAGCTCAGATTTAACGTGATCACCCCAAGCACCTACTACTTAAAATCAAGGCCTTTCTATTCTTATTCTGCAATATGAGTAATTCCATGGTCTAATGCAATGGCCTCACACTTGGAGCCCATGAACTCCCATCTGTTTTTATAGTAGGATTCGAAAACAAAAAGATAATATTCTATTTAATCAAACAAGACAGACATACAGTAGAATAGTATTTCCCTGTTGTGTCACTTCAGAAGAGCAGAGATATAGCTGAGCCATTTCCCTACCTGGGCATACTCCTCTTCTGCACTGTACAGCCAAGCATGCTTGACTTTCTCCTTCTCTTTGGCCACTTCCATGATCTGCTCAAATGAAGCATTATCTTCACTTGTGTGTTTTGCTAGGAAGCTGTCCAGACTGGGAAGTGCCTCTTTATCATTTTTCTCTGCTTCTCCTAATAAAAAGAGGGAAGAAGCCTGAGAAAGGTTAATACCTCCTTTTCTACAACAGCACTATACAGAATTCTTAATCACTCTGACAGCAAACCTTCTACGGACTCACTAATAAATAACATGAAGCTTGGAGGAAAAAAAATACACACATGCAGAGTGGTACAATACAACATTCTTTTTTGCAAGACATATAACCAACTTTCCCATAAAACTTTTTATGGCATTTATAGCTATTTGGGTTAAAGGAAAAATGCACACGTGGGCAGCTGCTAGTAGACAGTTTTAATATCGTATATGAATAGCTCTGCCCCTACAATCTTTGCTTACTTACAGAATTAATTTCAGGTGATGTAGAAAAGAAACCTACTGCCCTCAAAGAGATCAACTGAGTTCGGAATTTACACAGCCCTAAAGAGACCCATAATTGAGAACTCACACACATGACAAAACTTTACATCAAGTTCAACTGCAGAGGGATTTCACCCATTAGAAGGTTAAAGGAAACTGCTTCAACATCTGCTAAATACCCACAATCCATCCAGGAGACAGCTCACAGAAGTATTTTCCTGCTGCTGAAGAATTCAGCTAAACAAACATCATTCTCCCACCTTCCTCTGCAGCTTTGACACCAGCTTTGGATTTATCCTCCAGTGGAAGGCCACCTGGATGCACTTCAGGGGTTTCAAACGTGGCTGGAGTAACATCTGTGACAGAAAAAATGGTCAGCAGAGCGCAGAACGGGACACTTGCTGGGACATCCTCCACCACAGAAAGGGTCACATGCCAAACGAGTCAAAGAACACACAGCAAGAGAACCACAATTTAACTAAAAATTGTGAAAAGATGCCAAATATTCAATTCTGTCCAAACACTGAACGAGATTTTGCTCTCATCTAAGGCATCATTTTTCTCCTGCTGTAAAAAATTCACAGGAGAGCCACAGCCCTGTATATTTGCCATCTTATGCACAGCTTTTGCCCACAGAAGCAAGCAGCAGCATAACAATCATAACCTAGGCCAGGGCCAGCCCGTGCAGCAGGGGAGAAAGGGAAGCCACTGGCTGACATATGCCCTTTGCCACAAGAAAGCCTAAACCCCACTGCAAGAGCTTAGCCGGAGACTAGCTTTATTGTAATAGACACCTGAACTTGAAGTGAAAGCAGACACACAACAGGGCACTGGATGTCTGCTGCGTGAATCTCTGATAAGCACGAGCTTCCAACACCTTCTGCTCCCATAAACAAAAATCTTACACATCTGTAGAAGCAACAAAAACCCCTAAAACTATAATAAGGATTCAAAACATAGCTTAGAGTTTCTGATACAATAATATTGCACATTCGAGCATGAAACACCCCCGAGGGAGCAAGAGCATGGCAAAAGATGCCTGTGAGGAATGGTTACTCAGTAGCTGCTTTTTTCCAGAACCATTCCCTCAAGAAGACAAACACCATCAAACAGAAATGCAGCATCACTCATCCGACAGTGCCTACTGCCCAATCTGGCAGGCTAATTCCCGTGCAACGACAGTTTGAATCGTTAAGATAAGCACCCCCTTCAGACAGTTAGATAAATCAGAGCAGTAACATCAGATATAAACCCTCACACCGCACTCATCCAGTTCTTACAGGGCACAGGTGTGTCCCCCGATGATTTGCCCAAGGAGGAGCCAAATTTGATCGCGATTTGCCTCATTTTCTCCAAGTCGCCGTTTTCTTCCGCCTCCAGATACTCCTTCTGCGCCCGCAGCACCTCCACGTCAGGAAAGAAGTCCCTCTGAATGATCTTCTCCAGACGCTGCAAGCACAGGCACAGCCGCGGGGCCGCGCTGGGACACCTCGGAGCGCCGCGCCAGCGCCCGGGCCGCGCCGGAGCCCCCAGGCCCAACCGCAGCCCCGGTTACCGCGGGACCCAGGCGCCAGGCCCGCCGGCTTACCTCGATGTAGGTCTCCTCATCCAGGACCGCCTTCGGGCGCCTGGAGGCCGGCGGGGTCTCGCCCTGGCTCTTGCCCGCGGCCGGCAGCGCGGCACGGGCGGAGGCAGCGGGAACCACCGCGGGCTCCATAGTGCCGGGCCCGAAGCAGCACCGCACCCCGCGCCGCCCCGACGTTACACCGCCGCGCCACGGGAACCCGGAACGAAACGGGCGGAGCCGCGCTCGCGGCGGCCAGCGCGCCCCCTGCCGGCAGGGAGGACCCGCCCGGTTTCGCTCCGCGGTCCCGGAGCTGGCGGCCGCCGCCGCGCGGATGGGCGGTGCAGGGCCGCGGGGAGCGCGCACCGCCGCCGGGGTGCTCGGGGCTGCGGGAGGCCGGCCCGCGGCAGCGGCGGGACGGGTGCGTTCATGGCTCTCGCTGCAGCGGCTGTGTCTGGCCCTGCGCGGGGCTCGCACTCGGGGTGAGCAGGGCGCTCGCTGTGCCAGCGCCTCGCACCGCAGCGCAGGGTCCCCTCCCGCCGGCCGCAGGGGGAGAGCCCGGTGTCGCTAAGGAGCAGGCTGCCCGTGCGGTGAGCTCAGCCCCAAAAGCAACTGCAGATGCCATGGAGGTGCTGGAAGTAGGAAACGTTCATTCGCAGCGTGCGTTGCACGTCTGCAGCAGTGAAACAAGCACAAACGCTGCCTGCACGGAGCAAGGCAGGAGGAGGAGTCGCCCCCTCCTCTCGAAGCGCGCACATTGAACCCTGGCATCGCTCTGTCCCCTGCACGGGCTTTGGCAGTGGTTTCTGCTTGAGCACCTGAGGGTCATGCCTGGCGGGTTATGTGCAGCGTGAACTAGGTCTGGGAGAGAAACTGCGCTGTGAATGTGCCGTGTCTGCTTTTAGCTGTCCTCATCGTCTGGGAATCACAGATTCCCTTTTGCGTCGTTAGTGCCCCTCGGGTCACCCCCCTACAGAACCTGCCAGCTAGGGGAAATGGGTGCTCTGGGCGTTGAGCTGCTGGGGTGCAGCCAAGTGACCACTAACAGCTCTCCTCGGGGGACTTCCTGGTGCCTTGAAGGATCAGCGCCGAGGCAGACGCCCTCTTCTGGTGCCGCCACTTGGCCCGACGGTTTTTAAACCAAACCTGTAAAGCGCAAAGAGAGAAAAGAACTTTCACATTCCATGTGTTGCTTGGAAGGGAGACAGCAGTTTACACCCTTAGACTGTACGGCATAAGCTTTAGTGTATTGTAATACACCTCCCAGGATAAGGGTTTGGTACGAAATGTAATGAGCCTCTCCGCTGTGATCTTGCTTGGGTACATGTAAGGGGGACAAGAGAGCTGGGACCACCCCCAGCAAATTCAGAAGTCACACAGATCACATAAATAAGGAATAAACACTTCAGTGAGGGGGTGAGCTGAATTGGGCATGTGTGTTTATACAGGTGATTCTAGGAGGGAGGGAGCGCGTGAGTTTATGGGGCCAGGCACCTGAACAAACCAGCCCAGCAGAACTGTTTCCTATTGCTCTATTGTTTGCCAAACCTAAACAGCATTTTGTCAAATACCCAATAATGGTCTTTAAACGGAGGCCCTCGGTCTGCACCTCCTGCAAAAGACAGTGCAATGCCCCCTGGTCTGTGTTCTTGGGGGCAAAGAGCACCTCACCGGGTGGCAGGATCTCACCTCTACCCTCTCCTCCTTCAGATGAATGCGGTTTGCGAGGTGCTCACGGGTGATGACGTCCGGGTACTGGTTCTGATGGAAAAGCGCCTCCAGGGCCTGCAGCTGCTCCTCGGTGAATATGGTGCGGTGCCGGCGTGTCCGGCGCTGGATCTGGTGGCAACTCTGAAGCTCAGCCGGGTTCCCCTGGGGACTCTTACAGACCCTGGCTGCCGAGTGGAAGAGCCGCATGGGCCAGGGGAACCGTGTGTCTGCAAGGGGAGAGGTACAGCAGCAGTGTTAGGTGTGGAGGGCTGAAACACATCTTCCTCAGGGCAGTTCAGGCACAAGTTCATCCACACGTCTTGTTTGGAAGGAGGCAGCCCAGTGTGGGTGACAGGCTGTGTGATCACCATGCAAGCGAGCGAAGGGCTTAGGGCATCACTTTTTAGGCAGCACAACCACGGAGCCCTTCACTCCACAGAGAACTTCCCCCCTAGAAGCATCGTGTCTCAAATGTTTTACAGTAAACCAGCAATACCAAGTAATAGCACCTGCTGCTTTTGAAACCCTGGTAGCATCGCAGGTAAAAGTGCCTGCTCTTTGGAGCTCAGCTCCTGGAGCTGGGATCTGAGACCGTTGTGGTGGCAGGTCAGATGCTGCATTGTCACTCAATGCTCAGTTTTTCCCCTCCACATGGTTCTGACACCAGTCCCTCCACAAGCCCAATGCCATGAATAGAACCCAAACACTCACCCAGCCAGCTTGGGGAGTCCTGCAGGGAACGGGTGCTCGTGTGAGAACAGCAGCAGCAGTTGCAGCCTGCTCCTTCCAGCTCTTCCTCTTCTTCTTCCTCCTCCTCCTCCTGCAGGGAGCTAACTGGGATGGCCTGCAGCTCACACAGCCCCCTGGGTGCGCAGTCCAAGATGCTCCGGAGGCACAGCGGGAGCAGGACCTGGGGCCTCTTCTCTGCCGGGCTGGAGAGGATGTCCTCGATGCTGAATGAACACGGCTTCTTTACGCCTCTCTTGTCGGTGTTGGGGTCTGACCCTGGCTCTGAAGACATCTTCTGCCAGCAGCAGTGGCCACAGGAATGGAGAGCTCAGGCTGAGGAGGTTTGCCCTCTGTGCTCTGACTCCAGAGTGGGGTCTCACAAGCCAAACCACAGCTTACATAGCTTTTGAAATGGACTGGCAAAGCCATCCGGAATCGCTGCTTTGTCTTGGCATTTCAAGTGACTGTCACTTTCACAGCTGAGTTTTTATTTTATACAGACACACACTTTTTCTCCTTCTATCCCAGCTGCTTTATGACTGAAGCCACCCTAAATATATATATATAGAGAGAGATATAATCCCTTTGGAAAGAAAACCATAAACCCCGTTGTGAATAAAATAAATTCTAACTAATCTTGGCAGCTTTGTGAAGGGTTAGTATGGATCTAAGATTTAGCTAATCCCACAAAAATGACTGGAAAAGGAAATCTGATTTCTCCATCTCGGGTGTAGATTTGAGGTGGTTATGATCTCCATTGTGCTGCAGCCTCCGATCCAAGGAAGGGGGAGGATAGCTGTTCCCAGCCCGGAAATGGACCAGAGGATTAACTCCTTAAAAGAAGCAAATTATCCCTTTCTCTGGCCAAATGAAAGCTTTCCCATCAAAAGAGAGCTGTCATATCACACAATATGAGAGAGGAGAGAGTTCAGCTTAATAAAAAATCATTTTTAATGATAGCACAGCCTTTGGCTGTGCCAGAACTCTGCAAATGTTGATTTATTTTCTGCTGAAAGCAGAGAAATTGTATTTTCCCTCCTTCCCCTTTCCTCCACCTCTGCTACCCTAATCACAGTGATAATGCAGATGCTTTGCATGTATCCAGCATAATCTTTGTAAGATTCAAAGCCCTTAATAAATTAGATTACCGATAGCTTGAGGCAGCTCTGTGGCACAGCTTAATGGCATGTAGCCACCTCTGTACAGCTCAGCTTCAGGCCTGCTCGGCATGTGGAATGCCGGAGAATGATTGCTGCCCACTGCCTTCATGTGCAGGCAGGCAGGGAGGTCCCACAGCAGCCCAGGCAGGGTGCCACAGCTAATGGGTGCTTCAGTGAGCCCAGAGCAGCCTGCACATGCTGCCTAGAGCAGCCAGGCTTCCCCAAAGCTTCATCAGTTCAATTACAAGCTTCTTCTGTCCAGCAAGAGAAACTGGGGTGAGGCCATGGCCGACAGAGGTGGCTCGGGACAGGAGGGGACGCCTGGCACCAACCAGCCTGAAGGCAAACAGCAAGGCCAGGCGGATGTGATCCACAGGAGGACAGAGGACATCTTCCATCTTGGGTTTGTAACGGAAATGAGCAGCTCCAGTTAAAATAGAGAAGATGTGGTTAAGCTCGGGTTGCTTGGGAAATTTAAACCCAGCTTCTCTTGCCCTCAGCGTGGTTTAAGCCAAGGTGAGTAGCAAGGCTTCAGGAATGCTCTCCCTCGTGGTGTTTCTTCGCAGGGGAGAGAAGATACCGATCCTGCTCCCAGTACAGCAAGGACACACACATGTGAGTGCTGTGAAACCACTGCACATCAAAGGTCCTTGTGGCACCTCGTGGCTTCATGCTGAACAGCCCAGCAACTGCTGCAGCACTGCTTAAAAACGAGCACCAGTCTCCAGGAAAGCTCCCTCTCAGTCCCCATTCTTTTCTGCTTGGCTCTGCTTTCTGCCTGCCCTTCCTCTCCCTGCTGGTCTCCCAGTGCTGGGAAGAGATGTCCCGCAGCCACCCTACCTGTGACGCTCAAATCTCTGCTAAATCTCACTTAAAACCAAACCACTATTGTTTCTTCAATCGCTTTATCTGCCTCTCTTTCAGCTCTTGCAGTGGCATAACATAAGTTATAACCATGCTCTGTGAATCTTTACGTGTTTTCTACAGGTTGGACAGGAAAATACCTTCGTAGCAGTCAGGTCTGGACACGTTCACTGCTGCCAAGGTGTTAGTGCTCCAGGGAGGCACTGGGGATCTACTAATGCTAGGGATCGTTGCAAATTGCTCCCAGCTTTTAAGCACATACCCAAACACTGACATGGGAATGGATGCGGGGCCAGGTTCTGCTCCCCACGCTGTGCTGCTCCAGAGGGCCTGTCGGCAGGTGAGCTGGGGTATGTCATGGCCTGATGCAGGATCAGACCCTTTCTGCTCTTTGCTGTAATAATCATACGCCCAAAGCGGATTAATTTTTCTTCCCCATCCTTAACAAAGGACACTTTCCCCTGGCCTCCTCTGCCTGTCCCTGCTTTCCACTGCACATGCACTTAGCCTATTAGGATCTCTGCTGATTGCTTTCTTTCATTCCTCCCATACCTTTCACTTCAGAAAATGGACTGGTAATACTTCTTTTATCAAAGAATTATGGGATTTAGGACCCAGATCTTACAAAGAGACTTTTGATAGCTGCTGGTAATCAAATCCCAATCGGCCGCCACTTCTCTGCACCCTGTTACTGGAGAGGAATAAAGGAAGGGGATTTCTGATGTTCTGTTTACTGAGCCTCCAGGAGATAGGATCGCTGGGCTATTTCATATTAGAAAAGGGAAGGAAAATAAAACAAGAAAGAAAAACACATGCAGGCAAGGGAGGACAATACAGATATAGATAAAAAGAAAAGAAACAGGCTCTTATCATTTTCTTATTGGTTAAGGAGATTCTAAAGCCATTATAGAGGATTAGCAGAAAGGTTAATCTGCTTTAGCCATTCACTTGTCAAAAGTGTATTTTATAGGGTTTGAAAATCCTTCCTATGGTGAAACCAGAAAAAATCCCCCTCTCCCTCCCTTCTGCAGGCAGCACAAGGGGATGGGAACAGGAGCATTAGAGACCCTAAAACATGGGACAACCCTCCTCTGCCTTGCCCCTGCCTGACTGCTGGCGCCATGGGAGCTCTGGTTTGGCAGCAGTTCTCCTCAGCCCTTTATCACCCATGCGGGGTGGCTGTGGTGCTCAGGAAATGGAGGAGCAGGTCTGAGGGACATGAGCATCCTCCTGTGTTGCTCTGCCTTACCTGCTTCACTGGTGATTTTGGCAGCAGTCCGGACAAACCTGGACCCCTGGCTGGATTTGGGCTTCCAGGCTGATTTCTAAAGCAGAGCAGGGATGGATGCTGCTGGCAAATGGTGCCAAAAAAATGCAGGCAGGGGCATCCCTGTCCCCAAGTGCCACGCTCACCCAAGGGAGCCACATGTCAGTGTCCTCTTGGTCACACAGTTCAGATGCTGGTTTGTGCCAGCTTTGCTGTCCTGTGATGCCACCTCATGCAAACTGCCCATGATCATCACTTGCCCAGTGCCACTGTAAGAAATAATACAGGGAAAAAACATCTGTGAAGGTCAAAACCAGCAAGAAGCACTTTCGTGATAGCTGCTGGGTGCTGCCCAGTGGGATGCATTAGTCAGGGGTTTAATAAAGACACAGAAATTATAGAATCATGGAACGGTTTGGGGACCTCAAAATCATGCCTGTTAAAGTACCTCAACCCTGTGCCAATTGGCAAAAAGAACCCAAATAAAACCATTTGGATTTGATGGTCCTTCTAATGAATCAAAGGCCATTCCATCCCGCAGGAAGGAGTCCCTTCACTGGCTGTTAGTGTGGATCCAGCATCCTGATGAAGGCAACCGCCAGGCGGGGAGGCTCTCCTTCATCCTCGGCCTTCATCCAGGACACCCAGCGGTGCCCGGAGCTCCCCGCAGCCCCAGAGCCCGCTCGCGTGCCCGGGGGACAGCGGTAGGGGGGGCCGCTGAGCCGGCAGGAGCGCGGCCGAGCTCTATGGTGCAGTCCCGGCCATGGGAGCCGAGCGGGAGGCCAAGGCCTGCGCTGAATACTACGGGGCGCTGGGTATCGCCCAGCCGGTGCTGTCCTGCCTGCAATGCCTGCGGCAGTTCGCCGGGTAAGAGACGGCCGTCGGGCGAGGAGTCCCCGGTATCCCCCCAAGGGTGCGGGTCCATCGGGAGTCTCGCGGCGTGGAGCCCCGAGCATTCTCCCGTGCACGCGTATCGGCATCCCCCAGCGCGGGTACCCCGAGCATCCCCCCGCTGGCGCGAATACCGGCATCTGCCGGGCGTGGGTACTCCGAGCATCCCCCTGGGCACGGGTTGGGATGGAGGGAGGGAAGCTCGGCTCGGTACCCGGCCTGAGCCCCCATTCCCTCCCAGGCTGCTCTGCAGCAGCAGGGCACCAGTTCGTAGGATTTTTCGGGTCTTTCTGCCATCCTCCACCCCCTGACCCACTGCCCCACCAAGGGCTTGTATTCACCAGAATGGACCCAATGCAATGCTGAGTGCAATTGGGAGAGAGGATCATTGCAAGCAGGGGCACCCCAACCCTAATCCCTATCAAAGTGGGGCACCCCTACTCCAATCCAAATCATGGTGGGGCACACCCCCCCCCCAAATTTCCACCAGGCCATGGCACCTGCACCCCAATCCGCATTGAGCTGGGGCACCCCTACCCTAATCCACATTAAGATGGGGCATAGTCACCCTAATCCCCGCTGAGCCCAAGGTATCCTCACCCCATCCTCACCCTGTTTCAGGAGTACTGCCAAGAGATGCAGAGACAAGCACCTGGAGGAGGCTCTGCTGCTGTCACAGGCACTGAGCAAGGGTCTGCAGGCGCTGGGTGAGGCAGAGGCACGGCCCCTGCTCCGCTGTGTCCTGGCTTTCCAGATGGAGGCAACCGGCAACTCCAGCTCCTTCCAGAAACTGGAACAGGTCCGTAACGCAACCAGCAGGGCTGCAGCTTCAGAGCAGTTATTAGCCATAAGTGCAAGTGATGGTCTCACCCAGCTGTGCTTACAGTGGCACAACTCTCGTGTAGTGCACCCTTACCAGCAAAGGCGCCTCAGTGCCACCACCCTGCTCCCCTGAAAGCACTCTGGAGCAGGTATCTAATGGGGTCTGGGCAGACCGGCTGACTCGAGCTGTCTCTTGGCAGATCGTGACCCAGCTGGCTGTGGGGAAGGAAGCCGTGCTGGCCCAGGAGGTGGGCACGCTGCTCTCTGGCCTGGCGCCGCAGGGAGAGGTGAGAGAACCCTGGTTCTGTGGTGGCACTGGCTTTGCAGGGGCTTGGCTGGAACCCCTGTGTGACAGGGGCCTCCTGGTTTGGGCTGCCCGGGGTCCTTTGCTTCTCTTCCCACCACTCCAGGGGTTTGAACCTTGCTTGCAGCTGGTGACACATGGCTCACACCAGCCCTTTGCTCCCCCCCGGGACAGCTTCAGGTGCAGGCAGGACCCTCCTGCCCAAGGCACTGAGCCCCAACATGTTCTCATGTGGGACAAACTGTCCTTCTACCCCCCACAGGTGCTGTCTCCTGGGGACCTTCAATCAGGTCAGTCTCTACTCCTTCCCCACTAGAGGTTTCTCCCAGGCCACACCACCAATGCACAGGACACCCCTGCCCTCCCAGACCGGGTCCTCTGTGCTCGTAGGAGAGGGGACAGGGATCGGCCAGATCTGTGGGATCCCTGCAGAGACCCCAGTAGCACCCAATGGCTCTGCTCACTCCCCCCAGGACAACTGGAAAGCAGACAAAGCCAAAGCACCCCCTGCATCCCAGCCCCATTCTCACCCTGCTTACCAGCAGCACAGTCCTTGGCTTAACCAGGAGCAGGGCTGGCTGTGGGCAGCAGTGGGGGCTGATGCTGTCCCTTGCCTGCAGTGTGCCTGTTCATGGAGGAGAGCAGCCTGGGCCGGCAGCACTGGCGGCAGAACCTGGCCCCGCTGCTGCAGCGCCTGGCCACCACCCTGCGCTGGCTGCTGCGGAGCCAGCCTGTGCCCAGCGCCACGTGGGGCTACCTGGTCATCAAGGTGAGAGCCGAATCTGGGAGCAGGGGAAGGATCAGTCCCCGCAAGGACTGGCCGGGCGCCGGCAGCGATGCGCGGGAGGGATGTAACACACAGAGCCTCTTCGAATGGCCATCCCTGGGGAATCACAGCTCTTTCAGAGGTGAGGGATACTGACAGCCATCCCCGCGGGCCCCGGCCCTCCTGCTCCTCCAGGCCTGCCTCCAGCTCTTCCAGGTGCTGCCGAAGGACGTGGCCCCCCTGGTGTGGAGCGCAGAAGAGAAGAGCGAGACCTTGCAGAGCCTCTTGGGGCTGCTGCTGGAGGTGGTGTGGGGGAAGGTGCGTATGGCCCCAGGGAGGGATGGTGCTGCCTGGCCCCAGGAGCAGAGCCATGCCATCCTCCCAGGATGCTTTCCCCATTCCCCTCCCAGAGGGAAGCTGCAGGGACAGCCCCGGTGTCTGGGGTGTCCAAGGGACTCTGTAATTGCCCATATGGGCATGAAGGGGGTGGATAAATGGTTCAAATGGTGCTTTGAGCTGTGCCTTTGCCTCCCTTGCAAGTCCAGGCCCTGAACAAGGACACGAGGCTGCTGGTGGGCATAGCCCTGAGCATGCTGGTGAACATGGCTCCCCAGCCTGAGCGTGGGGCCAGTGCCATGCTGGGCCTCTTCCAGCTCCGCAAGCAAGGTGCGTGCTCCATCCTGAGCCAGGGATGGCTTCTCGGGATGTCGTGGACAGGGTGGGAGGGGACAGAGACCAGTGCCACTCACCAGCAGTCCAGGCTGGACTCTGCTGCTGTGCCTGGCTCTTGGGTTCACTCTGGGATGAGCCGGGGCAGTTTGCACTCAGAGCAGCCTTCGGGTTTGGCATCTTTCCTCCATCCAATGCAGCCCTTTCCCACCAGGCGCGGGGGAGCTGAAGTTCGGGGAGCTGGCAGTGGAGACCCCCACGGTTCTGGAGCCAGATGGGCTGGAGAAGCTGGTGCTCACCAGAGGTCTGCTGACATGTTGCAGGGTGGACATCCTCAGCTGCCAGCTGGAGAGCTTCACACACAAGGTAGGAGAACTCAATTCCAATGGCCAAGGCTTGAGAGAGCCCTTGGGGAGGGCCGGCAGCCACTGGTGGGGTTTTCTCACCCTGGAAAGCCCGTGCCTACCCACTCCCTGAGTCACTGTGTTCCCAACAGGCCTGCCTGCTGCTGGATGTGATCTTTCCCACTATGTGTGCCTTGACCAAGGAGCACAAGGACTGCCACTACTACTGCTTCCAAGGTAGATGATGACCTCACGATGGTGGGGAGGTTCGAAAGGTTCACTGTGCTAATGCCACACGGAACCCCCATGGCACTTCGCCTTCTCCCAGGGAAGATGCTTTGTGGATCCTGGTGTCTGTTTTGGAAACTGATACTAATTTCTGCTCCAGCATGATGGACGCTCTTGGGCTCTTGTGTACCAAGGGAAACCTTTCCCTTTGCACATGTTGTCCTTAAGCCCAGCAGCCTGTGCCAGCTGTGCTGCAGAGCGGTCTCAGGGCGAGGACTGCAGTGGAGCTCTATTCTTTTGCAGCCTGTGCCCTGTGGCTGCAGCGCCTGCGGGATGCTCTGCCTGCTGTCTGGTCCCTGAAGGGGACCCGCATCTTGGCCCAGGACACCGAGCTCCTTCAGCAGCTCCTCCAGCTGGTGTGGGACAATGCTGAGACCCCGGTAAGGCCAGGGTGCTGCGGCAGCCAGACACAGCCCTTCCTTGACCCTGCTCAGCTCCTGCTCCCCTGCCCATAACACACCCCTGCCTGTTTCAGCTCTGTGAAGCCTGTTTCAACCCGCTTGCCTGCGTCTGCCCTCTGGCAGGGCAGAGGCACCCACGGTGCTGAGGCTGGGACATTTGTCACACATGACCTGTGCAGGGCCGTGTCTCAGTGCTTCACCCTCCCCAAGCAGCACCCGTGGGTGCAGTCCCTGTCTATCCGCATCTGCTGGCTCACCGCCTGCCATCCCCACATCCCAGCTCCTAACCCTGCAGTTACCAGCCGGTAGTGGAAGTCCAGAGATATGGGAAAGCAAAGGGTTTTTCCTGACACAGCAAGACAGGAGAGGGAGCCCACCCTAACCGCTCCTGCTACTGTCCTGCCCCCAGGTGGAAGGGGTGTCCGAGTTCATCCACAGCTCCTTCCGACTGCTCCTGGAGATCTACCACCTTGAGTGCCAGCACTTCCAGGACCAGGAGAGACCCCTCTACCAACAGATGCTGCAAAGGGTGGTCTCGATGCCATGGCAAATCAAAGCCAGATATGTGCCCCTCTGTGCCATCGTCCCCTATGTGGGCAGCCAGCAGGTAGGAAAGGTGGGGGGACGGGGAGGTTCTGTCCCAGCTGCCCCTGCAGCTGGAGTGGCACAGCCACTGTCTGCTGCCTGTCACCTCCTGCCTAGTTCAGCCGTGCAGGCAGGCAGCCTTCCCAGCCAGAGGGTCCTTGTAGCATCTCCCAGGGGATAGCATCCTTGGTGGGGTAGTGAGCTGCAGCAACAGCGATGCATCCCTGAGGACCACCAGCAGGGAGGGAAGCTTTGCTTGTTGATGCCTTCCAAAAGCTGGCCAAAAGCCACTTGGGATACCACAGATGCTCAGTGCCATGGGCGACCACAGTGTGGTCTGTACCCAGATCTGTCCCCCACCACGTACAGCCTTCATTCTGACAGGATGCTGAGGATTGTCTGCCCTTCTCGCAGGTGCTGGACACCTACCGGGACCTGCCGCAGCACCTCCTGAACTGCCTCTCCACCAACCACCTGTGTCCTGCAGCCGCCGAGGTCTACAGGGCCCTGGTGCGGCAGCAGTGTGCGGAGCGGTGGGACGGGCAGCAGGGCTCGGCAGAGGCTGCGGCGGAGCGGTGGGCGCTGTGCTGGCTGCCCCTGCTCTCCCAGGCGCTCTGCTCCCCGCTGCCCATCCTGCAGAGCAACGCTGCTAACTACCTGCTCGCCTGGACCCTGCGGCAGCTCCCGGCCACCCAGGCACCTCTGGCCACCAGGTTCAGTGGCCAGGACACAGCGTCGCTCCGGGCTTGGGTCTCACTGCTGAAGGCACAGAAGAGCGTGTCGGGGGCTCTGCCGCTGCATGGCGAGGCGCTGGAGCGGCTCTGCTGCTGCCTGGGGGCCCGCGAGGAGGGCGTGCGGCTGGCGGCAATGGGACTGCTCTGCTGCAGCCCCAGCACCAACCAGCCCCTCTCGGGCACCGAGATGCGGCTGCTGCGGCGGTTCCTGCCCCTCAACCTCAACTGCGACTCCTCCTCATTCCGGCAGCTGCTGCAGGCAGCGGTGAGGAAGGCACTGGTGCGGCTGCGGGACAGCTCGCTGGCCCAGCTGCGAGGGAAGGAGCCCCGAGGCACTGACCCCAGCGAGGGAGAGGGGCAGCTTACACAGGCAGTAGGTGAGGCGGCCACCCCACAGCCTCCGTCACAGCCCTGGGGGATGCACATCACTCGCTGCCGTGCTCTCTGCCCGCAGGCTTTGTGGAGTGGCTGCTGCAGCTCAGCATCGCCTCACTCAGCCCAGGCTCCAACTTCCAAAGGAAGAAGACAGGTCTGCTGCTCCTGTCCGCTGTGTTGGAGACCTGCACAGACACCTGGAGCCCTGACAAGAAGAAGGGCCAGCCCCCACGTGAGTATGAGCATCACCCCTCAGCTGTGGGGTGCTCCCCACCAACCCTGTCACACCACCCCTTGTCCTCACCACAGGGACCATGGCCACGCTGCTGAGCTACGCCAGGCAGAGCGGCTGCTGGGACTTCTTCTCCCAGCCCAATTTGTTGGCACTGCTGAGCTGCTTGCAGGACAGCACTAACGAGGTGAGCCTTGTAAAGACGAGGTGAGACGATAAAGATGCATGCCTTGGCCCTGAGCAGGCTTGGAGGGGAAACCCACCATCCTTCCCCCCGCCCTACTCTGGCGCCTTTCCTTCTTCCCAATCCCCCCCCACCTCTCCTATCTCGGCAGATCAGAGATTTGGCCTCGGAGCTGCTCGTGCGCTACTTCCCCCCTACGTTCCCTGAGCCCATCGCCCTGGCTCTCTTCCAGCTGGCCCAGGACACCCTGGCCAGCCCCAGAGTGCAGGAGGCTGAAGCCGGAGCTGTGCTGATGAAGACCATCCTGCAGAAGTACAAGCTCGCAGCCTTCCCTCCCCACAGTGGCACTGCAGCCCCTGAGAGCGTGTCCGCAGCACCGGTGTCTCGCCGGGGTCTGCGTTTACAGCTCTGGGCAGCAATGGCTTGGGTTTGAAATAGCCTTGCACTGGGGAGCTGGACCGGGGTGCAGGAGCCGCGCAGCGCAAGACTGACAGGAAACTCCCTTGTCCCCACAGCAGCATCTGCCTCTTCCCCCAGGTCAGACAGCGGCACCATGAAGATCCTGGCCCTGGAGGCCGAAGCACCCCTGACTCTGCCCAACCGAGGCCTGTGCTTTGCTCAGCACCTTCTGCACATGCTGCAAGCCCAGTACGCTGCGGCGCGCCAGGACCTGCTGCAGGCAGCAGCCACCTCGCCAATGCACGGTACGGCCCCAGCGGTTCCTGCAGCAGCTCTTCCCGTGGGAGTCTGGAGCAGGCAGGACACAGGGCTGATGCCTTGTCCTCGCCTCAGTTCCCCTGCATTCCTGCACCGCCTGCCCAGTGTGCCCCTTCCCCAGGGGCCCTGCTCGCTCCCTGCCCATGAGCCATTCCAGCCTCAGGCTGGGGCAGGGGAGCTGTGACCAGAGCGGGTGTTTGTGCAGGAGTCATCGCAGCCCTGCGGAGGTGCCTGCTCCAGGTGCCGGAGGTGGCTGCCTCCATGCAGGCAGCGGAGCTGGCGCAGTGCTGGCAGGAGCTGCTTACCCACCTCGTGAGCACGGCGAGGGACATCACCTCCTTCCTCCTGGGAGCTCTGCAGAGCCAGCAAGGCCCTGGCGCTGATGAGCAAGGTGAGGGTGTCCCCAGGGGGAACCAGCCCCGGGAGCCTTTGACACAGCCATTCCTGACCCAGCAGCCCTCCAGCCCTGGGGAATGCACTTTGGGCTCACTGCCTGTAGCAGTGGGGCCAGGCAGGGAAGGTTGGCCCAGGAGCAAGGTCCAAAGCAGGACACCCAGAGCAAGGGAGCTCCAGGATGCCCTGGAAATTGCAGGAGCAGTGTGACTGGTGCCTGGGTCCCTTTCTCAACTGCGTGTGAGAACAGCAGCAGAGGTAGAGGCTAGAGCATTCTAGAAGCAGCAAGGCACTTGCCAGATTGAAGTACCTGGGAAAGCAGGGGCTGATAGAGCACTTACAACAATGGCTCAGAAAGAGCAGCAGGGCAAAACACACCTGCACACATTACAAGACAGGGGCCACTGCCATTTGTGTGCACTCCAAATGGGACAGTGGGTCCCCCAAACCCCCAACAGCATCCCCCTCCCTCTACCCCAGATGCCACACAGGCTCTGCCCCATTCATACCAGGCTTCTCCCTTTCACAGCTGCTGCCCCATCGTTTGCAGACATGGGGAATGCCATTGGCTCCCTCATTATGCTGGGCAAAGGCGGGGTACAGGAGGAAGAGGAGGACTTGGTCTTGCTGTCAGAGGAGCACGGCCTGATCCTGACGTGCTGCTGGGTATCAGTGAAGGTAAGCACCCCTCTCCATAGCACTGGAAAGAAGAGCAGCCCAGCGCAGCACCCACCACCCAGCCCTCCCCACCCGCTGGTTCTTCAGCTCCCCTTGGGGCGTTCACAATCCCTGGGGAGACAAGAGCTTGAACTTCTGCACTTACCTTGGAGCTGCCAGACCCATCCTCACCCCCTGCCAGGGAGGATGTGACCATTGAAAGCAGCTGCCTCCCTGCCTGCCCTTATGAACCCAGCTGGTTCGCAGGTGCTGACAGACCCCAGCTGTGGCAGAGCCAGGCTTCCCAGCTTGCAGCCCTGCAGCCACCCATCGCAGCTCCCTTCTGACAGCCACCCATCATAGCATCTCCTCCACTGCCTCACCAGAGGCCTGGAAAAAGGCCATCTCTGCTACTCACACCTTGCAGCTGGCTGGGACGCTGCCACGCTGTGGAGCTTGTGCATGCTCATGGGCGCATCGGTAGCACCAGCAACAGAGAGCCCATGCTGGGAGTGGTGGCGGCACCTGCTGTGCTTCCCTGAGGCAGCAGTGGTGGGGCAGGGCAGGAATGGGGCAGCCCTGCTACCAGTCCTGGTGACCTTCTGCTTCTTCCCAGGAGATAGGGCTGCTCCTGGGGGGCCTGGCAGAGCTGCTGCTGGCCCCGGGGCTGCCGGCCAGATCGGGGCCCCTGCTGCCACTGCCTACCCTGCGGATGGCCGCAAGGGTGTTCCAGGAAATCCTGCTGCGATGCCGGCACTGGGTAAGAGCATGTCCCACCCCTGCTGCCCTGTCCCTGCCCCGGGCCAATAGCTGGGGCTTCTCACTGGTGTGCAGGGAGGGTGAGGCAGGGTCTGCTCTGGGGCAGGACGTGGGGCACAGCTGGAAGCCCCATCTGGCATCTCAGTGTCAAATCCCATCATCTTCCCACACCATCATGTCTTCCTGCTTTCTTCTTCCCCTTTGCAAAGAGGTTTCTGGGGACTGGGGGGGGCCTAACACTGCTCTGCCCTAGGGAGCAGTGGAGGGCTGCAGCACAGGCTTCATCAAATTCTGTGCCGCTCTGCTGAACCACCCAGATGTGGAGCTGCAGGCCATCCCGCAGACCATGCTGGAGCAGGTACCGTGCTCATTCTGCCCCATATTCCCCCTGTGCCCTGGGTAACCTCAGGGCTGCGTCCCTGTGTTCCCCCACCTTGGGGCTGCTGCAGTGCAAGGTTGGTGCAGCCGATGCCCTCCCCTGCAGAGCAGCTGCAGGCTCCAGCCAGCAGGTTTCCAGCCATATTTCAGGTGGGTTTTGTTCCTCAGGGCTTAGAAGCACTGAGCGGACCCAGGAGCAGCTCCATCACACGCCGTGCCGCCGGCTTCCCTGTGCTCTTCCTCTGCATTGTCAGCGGGGAGGCCCCGGAGCAGGCACGGCCGCTGCTGACCCACTGTGTCCAGACACTGCTGGCCTTGGCCAGCATGGCCCTGCCGCAGGACTGGGACCAGACCCTCGACCTCCCGCAGGTGAGAGCGGTGACTGGCTCCGTAGTGCGTTTGGGGACAGGATGATCTGTGTGAGGTCCTGTAAAGGGAGTCACGCTGGGTACCCCAGCCGCCCCATCCCTGGCAGTGTTCAAGGCCAGGTTGGACGGGGCTTGGAGCAACCTGGTCTAGTGGAAAGTGTCCCTGCCTGTGGCAGGGGTTGGAACTGGATGAGCTTTAAGATGCCTTCCAACCCAGACCATTCCATGAGTTGATGAGACTCTGCTATTGCAGAGACCACAGCAGCCCAAGAGCTGATGGCCCCTTGGTCCCACCATCTCTTCCCTGACGTTCCCTTTGCACGGAAGCACAATCCCCTCCCTGTGCAGTGCTGTTGAGCCCCACACGCTCTCCCCAGGTGTGTGCCCTCCATGTGCTGCAGACGCTGGTCCATGGCACAGGGCTGGGCAGCGCGCTGCTGTGGCACACCACGCCAATGGTAGCCCTGTCACTGCGGGGCCTGGGCTCGCCGTGCTGGGCCATGAGGAACGCGGCCATCCAGCTCTTCAGTGAGTACCGAGGGGGAGAGATCTCGTGGTGTTCCAAGCATGGCTGGGGCAAAGTGTGGGGCGTCGGGCAGGGGATGGACGGGACCTGATGCTGCTGTCTGCTCCACGCAGGTGCCCTCACGTCCCGGCTGCTGGGCCAGCAGCGGAGCCGCGGGGAGAGCTGCCCAATGGAGGGGCTGAGCCTGCAGGCGTTCCTAGGGCAGCACCCGCAGCTGGGCGCTGTGCTGCTGGGAGAGCTGGGGGCAGCCGAAGGGCCCGTGCCAGCGGGACCCTGCCTGCGCCCTGCACTCCATGCGGTCCTCACCTTCCTGGCCCAGCTGCAGCCTGGTGCTGATGGCCCCGGCAGGTAAGGGGGCAGCGGGGATGCTCTGCCCAAGCCAAGGGCTCCTGCGATGGGAGGTGGTCTTGTGGTGCTGGGGATGGCTCTGGTTTTCTGGGGGTTTTGCTCCCGCCAGAGCACCACTGTGCGGTGTCCTTTTTGCTTTACAGCCCCTCTGATTGCTTCCTGGAGCCGCTGCTGGGGCTGGCAGGGAGCCCCATCTACGCTGTGCGAGCGATGGCTGCCAAGGCACTGGTGCCCGTCATCCCACTGCCCCGGCGCCCTGGGTTCCTCCTGCAGCTGGCAGAGCAGCTCCCCACAACACCCAGACAGGTCCGCTCGCACAATGCTGTCCATGGGCGCCTGCTGCAGATGCAGGCACTGCTGGCACCCACTGTGGGCACTGATGGGTGAGTGTTCCTGTGCCATGCCCCTTGCCCATGTCACTCTGCACCAAGACACAGCTTTTGGCCACAGAGCGCCCTGTGGTGAGCAGTGTGAGCAGCATGGTGAGCAGCGTGTCTCCCCACAGGCTGTCGGCAGAGGCACTGCACCCCGTGGCTCTGCAGCTGGAGGCACGTGTTTGGCTGCTCACCCCTGCACAGCGCTGTCCGCTCATCCGTGATGCCTTCCTCCGGGTCCTCACCCTCCTGCCTGCATCCTTCAGCCCTGGCTTGGCCCAGAGCATCCATGATGCCATCAGCACTGAGCTGGGCAGCCTCCCACCAGGGGGCAAACCGGGATGTGTCGAGCTGCAGGTATCACTGCCTGCCAGGAAAAGCATGGCCATGGCCTTCCTGGCAGTGAGCCTGGGGTGGGACATGGGTCCCATCACTTGAGGCTGGGCTTTGGAAGGGGAATCTCGGTTTTCTTCCAGGTAGGCCTGGCTGTACTCCACCAAACCATGGCCCGCTTCATGTGCAGCGAGGCAGCCCGGCTGGCGGATGGCGAGAGGATTGGTGCTGTCTGCTCACTTGTCCAGCAGTCAAATCCTGATATCCAGCTTGCCATCCTGAGCTGGGTGATCACCAGGAAGGAAGGAACGTGTGAGGAGCTGGAGAAGGCTCTCGGGCTAACATTGCTGGTATGGCAAGGCTCAAAAGTCACTAAGTAAAGCAGAAGGTCCCCAATGCACTGCGCAGATGGGATCCTGGGTGCTCTCTGAGAAGCACAGTGCTCCCTGAGCTGAGGGTGCAGGCACTTGCCTGGTTGTGCTGAGGTTGCCACCGTGTGGTGCCAGGGCCACTAACCGTGTACCTTCTTTCCCGTTGTCAACTAGGAGAGCTTGCGGTCGGTGCTACAAGAGAGAAGGGACAAAGAGTTCCTGAGACTGTACCTTGAGGCTTTGCTGCATCTTTACAGAGACCCCTCATCGTGGTCCCAGGAAGCTTCCCATAAGCTCCAGGGCTCCTCGGCAGCATGTCTGGAGATACTGCTGCATATGGTGGAAGCTGAGTGTCCTGGCCCCGACCTCCTCTTCCAGGCACTGTGTGCTGCCAGCCTGCTGCTCACCCACCGGTAGGTCCCTGCTGCTGCCACGGGTTCAGCCTGACTCTTCCAGGAGACTTCTCTTTAGTCCTTGCTGGAAACAGCTGCGACTTCTCGCCTACCTGAAAGGAGGTTGTAATGAGGTGGGGGTTGGTCTCTTCTCCAGGTAACAAGTGATAGGACAAGAGGTAATGGCCTCAAGCTGCATCAGGGCAGGTTTAGATTGGATATTAGGAACAAATTCTTCACTGAGAGGGTGGCCAGGTATTGGAACAGGCTGCCTGGGGCAATGGTGAAGTCACCATCCCTGGAAGTGTTCAAAGAACATGTACATGAGGCCCTTAGTGACATGGTTTAGTGGTGGTCTTGGCAGTCCTCAGGTGATGGTTGGACTTGATGATCTTTAAGGTCTTTTTCCAAATGAGTTGATTCTATGATTTACAAATCCCATCTTTGCACCTGGGTCCTGCGATCTCAGGGCAGGCGGTAGCTGCCATCCCCTGTATGGAGCTGAAGGTGTTCTGGATTCCCTGTGCTTCCCTGGCAGGTTTGGGGATGAGGACAGCGCGCTGGTCCAGCGATGGTGCACAGCGCTGGAGGAGTGCGGCCGCTCCGCTGCGTGCGAGGAGCTGCGGCTGGCGGCTGCCCGCTCGCTGCAGACTGCGGGTGCTGCCGTGGTGCGGCGGTCCCTGCGTGCTGCCTGTCCTGTGCTTGTCCCCGTGGCTCTGCGGTAGGTCACTGAGCACATCCTGGCCGCATGCATCCCCACTGCCCATGGCTGCAGTGCATTCCCAGCAGCACTGCTCTTGGAGCCACAGCCGCAGGGTGCTGTGCGTTGGCTGACTGTGAAGGGTGTCCCCTGCAAAAAACTCAAGGGATTTAAAGAAAACCCCACTCATTCAAAAATCACTCTCACCCAACCCTACAAAACATTTGTGGATGGCATTTTCATTGAAGCAACCAGTCCTTTATGTGCAGCAGATCACACTGCTGGGTCCCACAGTCCCTGTTGCAGTCCCTGCCCTCCCAGGCTGCCAGCGCTTGGGTGGTGGCTCTGCCTTTCACAACCCAGGAGAAAAGTCCCTCAGGGAAGCATTCCCCTAGGAGGTCTCATCCTTCCCTCTCTCCAGGCAGGTTGGGGATGCTCTGAGGAGTGCAGTGACCTTCCCTTCCCTTCCGTTTCCCCAGGCTGATAAATGTGGGCATTCACCTTCTGCAAGACGAGGAGCGGGAGGTCCGGCACGAGGCCGCGGGTTTCGCCAGCCTCCTGCAGCAGGACCCTGGGGAGCCGCTCCACGACAGCTGCGTCTTTGTTCAGGACAATGTGGGGCTCCAGGGCCTCCTGCAGCTCCTCCTGGGAGAGTTTGGGGAGCACCCTGAAACCTTTGACATGCTGCTGCGGCACCTCCCTGTCCTGGATCTCAGGGGCATCGTGAAGGAGCTGGAGGCCAACAGGTGAGTTGCCAGACCTGTGGGCTAGGTACAGGGAGCACAGGGTACCATGGGGCTGGCCTTTGGCTTCACTTGCGCCTCATCTTTCTCCCCTAGAGCCATCAGCCTGTACAAAGAGGATGAACCCAATGTTTTTGCAGAGCCGGCTGTCCTGGCACGGCAGCTGCTCCCCATCCTGCTGCAGCTCCTGGAGAAGGCATCCACCAGCATTGCACTCCGTGCCTCTGCTCTGCACTGGTTGACAGACACAGGCCCCGGTGTCCTGCACGACCTGCAGTACTGCAAGCAGCACTGGGGCCAAGGTACGGTACGGCGTGCAGCCTTGGAACAGGCAAGCTGGTGTCCTTGTCCCCACGCCAGCTCTGCCATGCTCATAGCTCCTTTGCCTGCTCTCTCCGCAGAAGCTGCTGCCCGCTGTGGGATGAAGGCGCTGGGCTGTGCCAAGCTGCACACAGCCGTGGTCGTGCTGCTGGTGAGGGCCCGGCTGGCAGCACGGGCGCTGCAGGTGCTGGGGGAAGATGCCGTGGCCGTGCCAGGGCTGGACTGTGGCACCCAGGAGCTGGAGCAGGAGCTGGAGCTGGTGCAGGGGCTGCTGGCACAGCACGGGCTGGCCCCTGTGCCCAGCCAGGGCAATGCACCGAGGGAGCAGGGACCACCATCTGGGGCTGTCTGACAGCTCCAGGCACAGAGCAGCATCATGCCGAGCTCCACAGCCACGTCCCTCCATTTGCTGGATGCTCTTTATGGCCACCAGCCAGGAATGCAGGTTCGGTGGTGTAACTCAGGGGAACCCCACTCCCTGTGCGGGACACACTCACTTTGTTCCCGGTGTTTTCTAGCAAGGAAACCAAGGACACCAGTGCAGCATCGCCTTGGCCTGTGCCTATGCTCTTGCTTGCGGCATTCCTGCCCGCAGGTCTGGCTGGGAGGAGGGGACATGCTCCCTGAAGCTTTGCCCCATCTTGTGTTTCTCGACTCCCAGCACCTGTTTTTTTAACCGGTGTTTTAGCTCATGGTCAACCTGGGCTTTTATCCCAAATAAAGAGGCCAAGAGCATCCCCACTGAAGCCTTACAGTTTCCCTGCTCGGGAGGGGCAGGGGAGAGGGGGAGGCATTAGGACCTGGGTGCATCCTGGGGCAGCAAACAGGCAGCAGCTCCCAACCGCAGCTGGGGGGTTCAAACTCCAAGCCCCAGAGCACACAGAGCACCCCGCCTGGCAGGGGTGAAGTCACCCAGGGGGTGGTTTGTGGGTGTACCACCGGCCAAGGCTGGGCTGGGCACCTCACCAGTGGGGTCAGGTCATGCATGGTGAGAAGGGCGCCAGCACAGCCCAGCATCACAGCTCAGCCTCACTCCCTCCCGCTGAGCCCAGACACCCACCAACATCATCACCCACGTGCAGGCTTTGGGTGCCTGTGTTTAATTTCTCTCTGCAAACCACAGCACACAGCTGAGCCGCCCTTCACAGCTCGCCCAGCAGTTCCCTGCAGTGGGGCCGAACACACAGAGGAAGGATGTGATCTCCATCCTCGAGCTGCTCGCCAACAGCAGCTCGTTGCACAGCATGATGTTGCAGCTAAGCATGACATCATCGCATTGTCCTCCCATGTCACCAGTGTGGTGGTCTTCCACCATTAGTCACCACGCTTCAGCAACTCCCTTATGTTTAACCTTCATAAGCAGGGTTTCTTCCCACTCTTCAACAAAATACTTTGTGGAGAGCCCAGGGAGTCGGCCCCAAGGGCAAGCAGCAAGCCTGCAGAAGGGTGAAATTACAAAAGACACCATGTTTTCATTTCATTGCCTGCCTCCCCAGCAAGCAGCAGTGGAGAGGCTCAGCTCACCTGGGGGTGCTACACGAAGATGAGAGCTGGTGGGGAGCAGACACAACCCTCCTGCAGCCCCTCCTGCACCCACGAGCCCTGACACCCTGCCACAGAGGCAGCCACCCAAAATGTCCTGGAAGGGAAAGATGGTGAGAGCTGGGGTGTGCCATAAATAATCATATATATAGTTATATATTATGTCTATATAACATGTATTGGCAGTTGGACTAGATGATAATCGTAGGTCCCTTCCAACTGAAATACTCTATTATTATTTATTTATATATATTACCGGTTTATAGTACATATTACTGATTTAACTTCTCATATTGTGGCATATGATAGTATTAGTTTCCTATGTTTAAGAATATAAAAGGAAGGTGCCTTAGGGACATGGAGAGATGCTCCTCCCTCTGGAGGAGCCCCAAAGGGTGCATTGCACCTCCAAAGGGGCTTTCCCCTCTAGTTTTCCCCCCCTACCTGGCTCCTTGCAGCCCATGCCCAGTGCAGTGGGGACGGTGTTGGGATGTGTCCCCCCGGCACTCGACACACACTTGCTTGTCCCGGTGCAGCCGGCGGCTCCAGGCCTGCCCTCGGCACAGGGGCCCTACCTGTGTCAGGCGGAAATAGCCGCAGTAGCTGGGGAGGGGGGAGCTGGGGAGGGGGGAAAATGGGGAGAAAAAGGGGGGAAATGGTGGTTGGATGGGAGGGCAGAGGTTGTGGTGTTCTCTTGACAGATGGGGAGGTAAGAATGGCCATGGGTTTGGGGGTGAGAAGGTTAACGGCTCGGGCAGTTTGCAGAGGGGTGATGGATTTAGAGGGGGGGGAAAATGGGATGTTGTTTCAGGGTGGGGAGGTGGGAGGGTAATGGTTCTGAGGGGTGCAAAGGGGACATAGCTCTTGGGGGGTACAAAGGAGCCATGGCTTTGTATAGGGGTAGAATAGGGGCTATGGATAGCAAGGAGTCATAGATTTAGGGGGTTACAAAGGGATCATGGTTTTGGGAGGGGTAATAGCTTTAAGAGGGGGGTGCAAAGCAGCCCTAATTTTGTAGGGTGGTGCAAAGGGGCCATGGGGCTGGAGTGGAGGAGAAAAGTATTAGCTTGACTGGGTACAAACAGGCCACAGGTCAAGAAAAGGGTGCAAAGGAGCCATGGTTTTGGGGGGGAGAGAAGGGTAATGGCTGGGGGGTGCAAAGAGACTTTAGATCTGGGGGTTGCCAAGGGGCCATGGCTGCAGGGGGATGTGCAGAGGGACCCCAGCCCCACACCTACCGGGATGGCTCCTCCGGCAGCAGCATCCCAGCTCTTCTCCAGGGATCCCTGAAGTCCTGGCTGAAGGAATCGGGCAGTATCTTGGCCACCTCTGGCAGAAGAGCAGCCGGGGGGGGATGGACACAGGGGTGGTTACCGGTACCCTGGGACAGGCAGCGGGGCTGGCAGCGCTGGGGACAGCCACGCAGGGGGGAGGCGGGCATCCAGCGGGACCCACGTTACCTTTGGCTGTCCCGCAGGTCGGGTGCTCCCCCAGGCAGCCGCGGCGCTGCTTGAGGTCAGGACAGGGCTCCCCTCCGTGCCGCGGCGGGACGGTGACCTGGCGGCTGCGGGCCCTGCTGCCCACCCCGCACGGGGAGCTGCAGCCGCTCCACGGCCCCCAGGGCCCCACCGCACAGCCCACGGCTGCCGGAGAGCGGGGGGACAGGGAAACAGCTTCAGAGGCACGAAAGGTGGAAGGAGAGCAGGGGGGATGCAGGATGGGAGAAAGGCAAAGGGCCAGCGTGGCCCTGGCAGCCCCGCGCCGCGGGCTCCAGCGCAGTGGCATTGTGCTCGGCTTCCGCAGCCCTTATCCCCATGCTGCTGCTGCGGCTCTGCATCGCGCTGAGCTGGGACCCCGCTAATCTCCCCGGAGATTAGGGAGGGCTGACGGCTGCAGTTGTGCAGGGGCCGCTGTGGGAGCTGCCCCGGGGTTGGGTTCCCAGGGCGGGCTGGCTCTGCACCCCCCAAGTCCACACTCCCTGTTTGTCACCCCCATTCCCGTGTCCCCGTGCAAGGCACTGCCCGCAGTAGTGGCAGGGGTGATGCCTGGGCTCATCCTGCTCAGGTCCCACACTGACAACTCAGGCTTGCAACAAGAGCGCTACCATCAGCTGCCGACCAGAGGCCAACCCTGCAGGCTCTCATTACACTAGGAGCATCCACTCATCCAGCGTGGAAAAAAGCGGAAAATCGGGATATTGCTCCAAATCCAGCCCAGCTGGCATCCGCGATCCTCAGACACATCCTGTTACGGCTCCAAGTGCGGGGCTAACTGATAACAGCAAACATCCGCCACCAAAAGCGGCAGCCGAGGCTGGCATTCCCAGCCCCGGGGTTCAATCAGTGCCATCCCCTCCCGCCACTCACCGGCGCGGCGGCACACGCTGCGGTAGTCCGGGCAGCAGTCGCCCGTCCTCTGGCAGTACGCGTCGCAGTAGCAGTGAGCCCGGCGGGCAGCGGGCACCCAGCACGCGTTGTTCCTGCCCGGGCAGCACCGCTGCCGGCAGCTGCCGCCGGCACCCACCAGGCAGCCGGCGGCCAGCAGCCAGCCCCCCCAGAGCAGCAGGCCCCGCATGGCACGGCCGCCCCTCAGCACCGAGGAACGGCTTTCCCCAGCACCAGCAAACGCTGGGTGAGGAGCAAGGGCTGCGCCGGTGGCGTTGGGAGCCCAGCGCACCGCCCCTCCGCGGGGCGGGGGACAAAGCCGGCTCCCTTCTGCTCCACCGCCCGTTGCCGTTCCAGCCCTGCGCTCCGTGGCCAGGGGGGTAAACCAGGAGGGTGAATACAACACTGTGCACGGGACGATGCAGGCCTGGAGCTGCCGGGGAGCACCCATGAATGGGCACTGCTGGGTTGAAGCCGATGCTCCCCCAGGAGCACCAGCTCGACATGATGGGGAGCCCCATCCCCGAGCCCTGGCCGCAGGTGCTCAGCACAGCCTGGACACCAACAGGGCTGCTAAAGCCAGACTGATTTTATTCAAATTGCGAATGTAAAACAGAATAACAGTAAAAAAAACCAAACAAACCCAATTCAACCCTCACTGGCTTCAGAGCAGAAAGCCACAGGTAAACTGTGCCTGCGCTTTCCTTCTCCTCCTTTGCACCTCTGTGTTAAGGCTGTGCTCATCACTGGCGACAGGAGGAAAAAGGGATGGATTGAGCCCTGGCTCCTGTGCCCACCCCCAGCTCCTCTGGGAGACGTTTGGCACAAATCCGGCGGGGCCAAGCCCAGCATAGGGCAGAGCAGGACTCCAGCCCCACGGCCACGGGTGTTAGTGGGTCAGCATGAAGCTCAGAAAGCTACAGGTTTACCTATGGAGCTGCGGAGAGGCAGCGGGAGGGCAGATGGGGGGAATGTGGCAGAAAAAGGGGTTTGCACCCCGGCCGAGGGGCCAAGGCTGCGGGACGGGGCTGTGCCTCCTCGCCCCGGCTCTCACACGTGTCTCGACTGTAAACAGCAAGTGATGGGGCACCCGGCTCACCCCAGCCCTGCAGCAAGAACTAAAGGCCTGGCTGTATGTGCACCACTGGGCAGCCCAGCGCTGAGCAGGACCCAGGGCTGGGATGCAGCACCCTGGGGGGTTGGTGCTGGCAGGGAGGAGGGAGTCTGGGACCATACCAGCAGGTCGCTGTCATCCCATACTGGGGTGTGCAGGGCTGGTGGATACCCATGGAGCTGCTGTGAGACCTACTGCATCGCTCCCAGCTGGTGTGTCAGCCCCAGGAGCCTCCTCCAGCTGCAGTGCTTGCTGCACAGCATGGACATTGTCCCCACATGGCTTGGGGGGGCTCTCAGCACCCAGAAGAGAGCTGGCCCACAGGCAGCTCCTGGCTGCTCAGGGCCTGGGCCACCATCCCAGGGGACACCTTGTCCTGGATAACTGGCGCTTGCAAGTGATATGGGACCAGGAGCAAGTGTCACCAGGGGGCCAGGGTGGGCATAACTGGAATGCTGAGGGTCTGGATGCTGAGATGCTGCTCCCTCCCTGCTCCTTTTAGCGCACAACTAATAATTTAACCTGCTCCAGAGCCTGTTACTAAACATAAAGGTGGCCGGGTTTGGGGGGAAGGTGTGTATGTGGGGCAGACTTGGCCCCAGTGGGCTTGGTCACGGCTCTCCAGCTGCATCCCCACAGGGTGAGGGAGGTGGGGGCCGCTTGGCCTGGCCCCCTCAGTCCGTTTTCCACACCTTGTTGAGGAACTTGACGACCTCATCGTAGATGATGAAGACGATGGCCACATCAAGGCAGACGCGGCCCAGGCGAGGCACCGTGCCCTTGTAAAACCTGCCAGGGATAGAGGGAGATCCGTGGGGCTCGGTGCCCTCGGAACCCCCTATCCCTGCCCATCCTTCTCCCCAGCTCCCCCCATGCCACCCGCAGTGCTTACGCAAGGGGCCCTTCGTATTTCATGATCTGGTAGGCACAGTCCCAGGTGCTCTTGTACTTGTGCGCTTCCAGTCCCTGTGGATGGGAAAAGCAAGGTCAGAGGCCAGAGCCAGGCATGCACCTGGCAGGATTTCATATGGGATGCAGAGCTGGGGGTGAGCCAGGAGGAACTGATCGCCCTTTGTTGCTGCGGGACACCAAACCCAGCAGGGACATCCTCATCTCCTCTGTGCAAACACTTTCCAGCATCCCCAGGCATCTCCCAAACATCACCAGCATCAGGTGCCTGCCCTGGGGGCTGCACAAAACAGCTCCCGAACAACAGTGGCCCCATCCCGCCACAGTCAGGGAGGTCCCACACCATGCCCAGTGCTGTACCTGCATCCTGGTCTTCACCACGTCCAAGGGGGTGTTGCCAAAGACACTTGCGGCTCCGGCGAGGGCTCCAAACACCCCCGTGACGAAGGGGTTGATGACCTTGTTGGGATCATCCCCTGGGAAGGAGGAGAGGTTGAGGGCAGAGTGGTGGTACGGGGATGAAGCACAGCATCCCCGAGGGACTCCAAGGAAGGCTCCAGGTCTGGCTGAGCCATGGGAAGTGGAGGGTGCGCTGATGGAAAGCCCAAGCCCAGCTCCCGAGGATGAGCTAGAGGAGCCAGCAACACAGTCAGGGTGTGCTGGGGGCACAGGGACACCGTACCTTTGTACCAGTTCTTGAGGGAGGTCATGACAAAGAAGCGGATGGCCTGGTTCGAGCCTTGCTTGAGGACGGTTGCAGTTAAGCCTTGGTAGGTCCCCTTCAGTCCTGCAGCAAGAGGGCGTTGGAGGAGAGCACCAGCCCCACCAGCAGAGAAAATCCTCCCCAGGCTGCTGGTGCCAGCCTGTGCCACCTCCTGCCCCGTCCCTGCAGCGCGGCAGCACCCAGGGGGTCAGGGTGCCTCTCCCGGGGGACTCACCCTGTTCCCGAACAATCTCCCGCACACCATGGAAGAAGCCACGGTATTTGGGCTTGGGGGAGCACTGGTCATGGATAAACTTCACCTGCGGGGAGACAACGCACTCGTCGTGGCCAAGGCACGGGGAGATGCAATGGCCCCAAGGGCTAATGGCCACCTGTCCAGGGATGGTCCCAAAATCAAAGCTGACCCTCACGGCCAAGCAATGCAAGGTGAGACCACAGGGGAAGCCTGTGCCCATGGCATTTTGCAGGGGAAAACCTGGGAAACTGCCTCTGCAAGCAACAACATGGGTTCTACAGTGCTAAACTGGGTGATGGGATGGCTCCTCCCAAGAGTGGGAAAGGGACCATGGCTGCTGGACCCGACCTCTCCACAGGGCTTTCCAGCATCAACTCCCCCCCCCTACAAACCCAGCCTAGGCAAACCCACATGGCCCTCAGGTCCCTGAAAGCATCCCTGGCTCTCATCCCCTCCTGACCCTGCCCGGAGTGGGGTGTTGGGCAGGGGACACTGGCGGCTGCTTGCACCCACCTTTATGGTCTCCATAGGGCAAACAACCGCCACGGCCTCGGCCACGCCGGCGCCCAGCCCGCAGATGAGACCCCGAGTGCTGTCCAGCCGCCCCTGCTCGTCTCTCATCTGGTTGCTGAGGAACTCGAACATCCCGAACCTGCAAAGCAGCCACTGTGCAACCCCAGGGCACCCAGCCAGGGGCCTGCACCCCCCTACTCTGGGTCTGCCCCTGGGAGCAGCCGTACACCCTGCGAGGGGACCCTCCCCACCCCGGAAAGCACCCTTTGGCAAAGTGACACTGGGGATAACGAGGGCAAACCCACCCCTTGCTCGCTGCTGCCCGGCGTCCCCAGCTCACCCCATGCCATGGGGGCACCTACCTGACAGCAGCCTTGGGGATGGAGCCGTACAGCAGTGAGCTGAGCCCCCGGTACAGCCCCCGGATGCCATGGTCACGGACAGTCTGCTTCACACAGTCCCCTGCAGCAGAGCACAGTGGCACCACCATCACCCGCTGGGCCAAGGCCACTGTGCCAGCCCCACTGCTCACCCCACAAACCCCGCTGACGCCCCAGCTCCAGCCAGGCTCCCCGGGAGCCTCTGAACCCTTCCAGCAGGCTGGGGCAGGGCACGGGGTGTGCGCTCACCGATGCCCCTGTAGCGGGGAGGGTTTGCCTTCTCATCCAGCTGCAGCTGCGTCTTCACATACTCGGTAGGGAATGTGATGCAGATCTCGATCCCTCCGGCCAGGCCACCTGCAAGGGAGAGGAGGGGATGCTCAGGCTGGGAGCAGCACCATGTCAGTCCAGCACTGTGCAGCTGCTGCCAGTTCCATGATGGCTGAGCCAGAGACTTCTTAATAGCCAGGTGTGGGCTGGGATGCGGCGCTCCTGTACTCACCAATCCCCTGGGAACTTCACACGGCAGCAGGGCTCTGTGCCAGCCTGGCACCCTGCATAGGCACCATGCCTCACCATGGCAAGAGCTGGCGAGAGGATTAGCCAAAGGGGTGGGAAAACCGGGCAAAACGCCTCACCCACGGCTGCTGGTTCAGCACTGCCTCCCCTCAAAGGCACCTCTCTCCCTCCAGAGCCCTGCAAGCTGCTGGGGAGCTGCCAGCACAGGGATCTATAAACCCAATGGAGTCGAGCAGCGCTGCATGAGGCCCAGCACTGCGCCCCAGGAGCCCATTTGCAGACCTGGCCACGGAAGCACCATTATCATCAAGCCTGTCTGGCCGCACCGGGCTCACGCAGCGGCTGCTGCTGGGCGCTGATTACACCGGCTGAAGCCCTTCCTGCCCTGCAGCAGGGATGCGCCAGCACACAGCAGTGATGCCGGCTCCTGGTGCTTGGGCTGCCCTCGGCACGCTGAAGTCCCAGGCTCAGCCCCGCTCGGCCAGCGACCCGCAGCAGCTCGCTTCCTTCAATCAAAGCGCAGCCGGGTCCTGCCGAGCAGCGGGAGCTCTTTGTGCCGGTACGAGCAGGAAGCATGGGGCCAGTGGTGGTTATCCTGCTCTGCAGCCCAGTGCAAGCCTGGTGCAGCACAGCGGAGCACAGCTCTGCTTATCAGCACCCTCCAAAGTACACTGCAAGGGGATGCTGATAGGGTCCATGGGATGGGGAGCTGAGCCACGGCTGCTCCCTGTGACAACAGCAGGCAGCCACTGCTCCTTAAGACTATGGCAGTTTCTCATATGGTCTTATTCCTTCTGTATGGCCTCCAAAAGACCCTCTGATGCTGCCTCCAGCTCCCTCCCACAAAGTGCCACGGGTGAAGCTGCTCACAGCGTGGGGACATCCTGGTGTGCCGGCTGGCATTCCCCATGGCACCATGTCCTTTTGGAGGGAAAGTAAAGCAGCCACAAAGAGCTCTCTCCAGCAGCTGGGCAGCACCCACCTTCAAACAGCCTTATCCTGGGTTACTTTGCCACAGGCACCAGAAGCATGGGGCTGGGCTCAGGCTCATCTCATCCTCCCCGAGGCAGCAAAGAAGCCGTGCCAGCACCGAGCACAGCTGGGATGACAGGAAAGCCCAGCCCCACGCTCACAGAGCATCCCCTTCCTCCCGCAGGCACCGCGGGGATGGGGACACCATGGCACCGCGTGCTGGTCCCCACACCCAGGGCAGGACCGGCCAGCCCAGCCTGGCAGCATCCCGGCACCGTGGGGCGCTGGGGACGGGGCGCGGGGCCAGCAGGGCTCTGCCACAGCAGACAAAGGCTCCTTGTTTCCCCCTGTGTTCCCAGGAGGGGCTGGAGCTGCTCAGCCCGAGCCAGCAGCAGTGGGCAACCACTGCCTGCCGTTACACCTCCACAGCACCCCCGGGGCACCAGGGGAGGACAGCCACCATCCCAAGGGTCCCAGGGCTCTCCTGCTGTCACCTCAACCCTCTCCTGCCCTTGGCATGTCCATCAGAGATGGCAGATACTGGGGCCGGGGGCTGTTCAAGCACTATTTCTTCTGCAAAGCCGAAGCGTTCCCGTGGGAACACCACACAGGTCCCTGCTGAGCAGTGTGATGAGGAGCAGCATCCTCCAGCTGGGTGCAGCAGTCCCTGAAAAGCTGAGCACCAGCTGGCACCTCTCAGCACCGCTAACACAGCATAGTGCCACCAAGCCTTGCTGCCACCATGGCCACACAAACACCCTGAGCGCTGCCAAAGCCACTTCCCTTCCTCCACGCTGCAGACTCAAGTGTTGGGCATTTTAAGACATGTAAATGTTCCCTGTCGGTCCCTCAGCACGTCCAGGAGCCAGACAGCACCAGTCCAGGGGCACCCAGCACAGCAGCTACCCCAAACAGCACAGGGAGGGATGCTGCACCTCCTGCAACCTGCCCACAGCCTCAGCAAGCACCGGGATTAAGGGCTTTGGTCTGCGCAGGGGAGGCAGAGGCTCTGCCCAGCATCCTGCGGGCACAACCGCATCCACAGGAGCCTGTGAAGTGCCCCACAAAGGGCCAGCATGCTGATCCTGGGAACTGGCAGCCTCTGGTGCACTGGGGCTGCCCAAGCCAAGGAAGGAGGAACAGGGCACTCGTGCTGGCTGCCACAGTGAACCAGGGAGCTGGATGAGAAAGGTGTCTCCATCCTGGAGCCACGGCTGGACGCTGGCACCAGGACTGCCTCCATCACTGTGTGCTGGGACAGGAGAGGGGAGGGCGCCGTGCCCACAGGCTGCCCTGATACTGCACAGCCAGGACAGGCTCGACACCCATGCAGTGAGCCACAGGGCAGGTGAACAGGTCTGTTCAGGGAAGAGGAGGATCTTCTCCCTGGTCTTGCTCCGGGACATGCACTCCCTACGCTGCCCCCGCCCCATATCCCATGGGAAGGTGCATGGAGCAGGGACTCCAGACACACTGCATGACTTGGGGCAATCTCATCCTGTTTTCCTTTGCCTGCAGAGAGACAAGGTGGCACAAAACGCCCACCCTACAGCCCCTTCCCTCCCCAAAAGTGAGGTGCATCAGAGCTCCTGCTCTGCTGTCAAACATCCTCTCCCCACCCCACTTTATTCCAGTGGAAACCTTATTCTATGCGAACAAACCACCCCATCGCCCATGAGCGGCAGCTTTTTCCAGCCCCCCCTCCCTCGCCAGGGCTGCCGAGGGCTTTCCAACCTGTTTACGCGGACTTTAACCAGCAGCCTCAGCTCTTGCAACACCATGGAGTCAACACAACAGCCGCAGCAAGCACTCATGAGAGGAAAGAGCAAGGGAGGCAGCCCAGACGCTGAGCCAAGGCTCTGGGCTATTAGCTGGATGCCATGGAGCCAGAGGAGAGAGCGTGTCCTTAAGGGAAGGTCGCTCTGCACAGCCCCAGAGAAGGTGCCTCGGGGGGAGGACCCCGCTCCCAGCACTAGGAATGGCTCCCTGCCTGCAATGAGCCTGCAAGCACCCTGGCTGCCAGCAATCCTGACCCCATAGGCGCAGTGGGGAAGGGGGAGAAGGGAAAAGTACCTGTTTGTCAGCCACAGAGCAAGGTTTCCCCAGACAAAGCTTAGCTCTCCTTTGCAGAGGGGCCAGCAGTGTTAACTGAGGATGCAGCTGCAGGCATTGGACGCTGCTGGGGAGAGCTGGCAGGAAGAAGAGGGGTTTTGGGGACAGCAGACGGGTGCTACCCCTGCGATGCTCGTGCAGCACAGCAGCACCAGCACACACAGGTTCAGCTCAAACCCCATCAGCAAACAGCTTCTGGGACACCACCGGTCACCCCCCGGCCAGCTCATCCCAGGGACCACAGGTCTGGCACGCAGCACAGGGTGGGTGCCAAGGGCAGCAGGACACAGCTGCGATGGGGAAGATGAGCAGAGCCCAGGGGCTGCCACAAGCCAAGGCTGTGCAGTCAGGGCTGGCACTGCCACCTCCCCGAAATCCTCTACCTGAAGGTAAGTGCCCCCGTGAGCTCACACTGCCCTGATTGGGAGCCACAGAGGGGCAGGAGCTGGCACTCCTGCAAGTGACTGCCTGCAAGAGCATCCTGTTCCTGCGGACAGAGCAGCAGGTCTCTGAGCAGCTCTGATGAGAAGTGAGCACCCGGAGAGCAATTGCAGCCTCTCCATTTTAAGGGTAATTTCACATGCAGATACACACAAGCATCTGATTTCCAAACAAAAAGCCCCTTTTAACTTCAGGTTTGGCAGGATCCTTTCAGCCTAGAAGGAATTATTCCTCAGGGCCTGGAAGCAGAGCAGCAGAGCTCTCACAGGACCATGCCTGAAGCTCGCCCTTCCTGCCGGCTGCGTGGCTCAGGGCAGTGAGAAGGCACAAAGAGGCTTCCAGCTCCTCTCTAGGGCAGCAGCAAGAGCTGACCCTCATGTTTGTCCTTCCTGAGAGGGCACCCAGCCCACATGCAGAGGGCGAAGGTGTACAGGGTGAGCTGAGCAGCCGAGAAGCATGACACGGACCACATGCTGCAGGCACAGCAGGCAACCCTGCCTGCCTCCTGAATGCCATTCCCAACCCTCGTGAGGGGACTTGGTGCTCTTCCCCTTCGGCCAAGAGGCCGTTCAGAGCTCAGTAAATGAAACACGAAAGGACTCAAAGACCAGCAGGCTGCTACAGACCAGGGAGGCAGCAATTCCCTCCCTCCGGCTCACGACCCTTCTCTGCAGCCCACATGCTGCCCCACCAGCAGCACAGCCCGTGCTGCCTGCAACAGAGGGATCGACCCCCTCTTGGCAGCCACCCATGATGCTCTTGAGCCATCCATGACACAGCAAAGGCAGCGGTGGAGAAATCCTGCCCTGCCTGCAGTGGTGAAACGGGTTGAGCGGGCTCCACCCTCTCCACATCACCCCATCACTACCTTGTGAAACAGGCTCAGAAGCAGGCAGGCTGTGGACAGTGCTCTCAGGGAGCTGGCTTTGAACAGCCTCACATGGACACCTCCTCCTGCCACGCACAGCCCTTCACCATCCATCTGCAGCCCCATCCTTGGGGAAAACCACCATGGGGGCTGTTACGCAGTGTACAGATCCCATACACCACTGAGCTTGGGGAGGGATGCTTTCCCCAGGCCAGACTGCCATTTTTTGGTTAGAAGGGAAAAAAACCATGTCCTGCAGCAGGTCAGCCCATCTCAGAAGGCATCCATCCCCTGTGCTGGGGCCCCTGGATGGTCTCCTATCTGATAGGGACAAGGCCGGTGGGAGGCACGGGGGGGTCAGCATGTCCATTGGTAAACACATGGCTGTTTTCATCACAGGACTGTGCTACAGCCAGGCTGCAGAAAGCCTGATCCCCTCACCAGGGATACTGAGGATGACAAACATGAAATGTGCCTCTCTGTACCCTGTGCCATCAGGTGGGTAAACAACCCCATGCAAACAGCGCTGCAGATAATGCTGTGCATGGGATGGAGTAATTTGTCCCTAATCTTACTGGAACCATCCTGTTTAAACAGGTCATCCTTTCACAACCTGCTCTTTCATCCCCCCTTCGCATTTACTTCTCAATAGGCCAATATTGCAATAAATCATTATTATAAACTTCATGGCTGCGAGTGCAATGGCAAAAGCCATTTCCCTTTGCTCACAGTCCAGCATCATCTGCCTTTGGTGCTGACTTCACCTTTCGGGGACTGCCAAGTCCCCTGTCCCAGCTCAACTCACCTTCTCCCTGCTGCTCTGTGCACCCCAAGGCCCTGGCAATGCCACTGTGAGCTTGCTCCTGGCCAACCCGCCCCAGCGCTTCAGACACCTACTTCTTAAGTGTCCAAAAATCTTTCTTAAAGAAAGGCAACAAGGAGCCAATGCCAGAGCCCAGGGCTGCTGGACGCATCCCCCAGTGCAGACCCGTGGCTGGATGAAGGAGCTACTGCAGGAATGAAGCCTTCCCCGGGGACAGGCTCTGGTCCCCCAGCCACCAGCACAGGGGAATGGCTGCAGTACCAGGCAATGGAGCACAGGCAGAGAGAAAAGATAGCAAAAACATCAACCCCTGCTGTCAGGAGGTGACCTGAGACCTCATGGCACAAGCGCAGAGCTACCACTGCCCAGGCAGGAGCACAGAGCTGCACTGGCATGTACCGCACAAGGCTGTCAGAGCTGAGAGATGCTGCAGCATCCCTGGGCTGTCAGCTCACAGTGCTCATTGCCTCCAGAAGATGGATGGCTCCTTCCGATCATTTACGTCAACCCAAGGAAAATGGTCGCCTGCAGAATGTCAAGCGCAGCATCAGGCACGTGAAAATCTCAGAAACGCACTTCAAAGCCCAGGGCTAAGCCCAGCTCACACAGAACCCATTCAGACTGAAGAAGCTGAGCTGGCTGAGGAGCCGCAGTGTGGTTTCCCAGGCCTGGGGCTGGCAGCCTCCTCCCACCAGAAGCCTTGGGGCTGCTTTAGGTTTCCGCAGTCCACGAGGGCTCAGAGGCAGGCAAGGACGCACTCAGGGCCTGCGTGCTCCTTTTGCCCCACTCCCCAGGCACACACCAGCCAGAGGACACAAACCAGAGCCAGGCGTGATGCACCACGGGCCAGAAGACCTGGCAAGACTGCTTCCCTCCATGCTCACCAACCCTCCCCACCGCCACATCCAGCCACCGCCCGGCTCCCCAGCTCAGCACTGAGGGGGAAACATTCCCTGCTCTGCTGTGAGCTGCAGTCTCAAAGCCAGGCAGCGTTCCAGACCGCAGCAGCACAGCCGCCCTCCCAGGAGGCCAATGGCCCTGGAAGCCCAGGTGGACTTGGGACTTTTGGGAATGGTGTCCTGCTCCGCAAGGAGCAAGTCTCAGCTTTCACATCCTGTCCCTGATTCTCTCCTCTGTAGGGACAGCATTTCCTAAGAAAGATGGTATCGGGGGATTAACATAGGAGACTGAAGCTTTAATTACTGCTTTGTTTCTCCTGTGCTTTGTGCGCTTCATGCCCTACCCTGCAGGCCCTTCCCTTTCTCCCTGCACAGCCCCTCTCCCCTCTGTGCTCCTCCTGGGGCCCTGGTGCACATCACGACCACTTCCCAGCAGTACTCAGTGTTTGTACCGAACACCAGAGCAGCAGCGAGCTCTTTCCAAGCCAAGCATCACATAGGGCAGCATCCAGGCACCCTGAGCAGGCAGGATTAGGTGTAGGCAGGAACAGCGACTGTGCACCAGCCTCCAGGCAGAGGTACCATGCAAAGAGCAAGGCAGCTGCGAACTGCTCCGTGGGAGGGAGCAGACCCCAGGCTTCAAAGCTGGCTAAAACCAGAGCAAGGCTGCCCTTAACTCCGGCCAGGGCAGGCAAAGCCGCTCATCCAACAGCCGCTGCGAGCCCTTCTAAAGAGGAGGGCCGGGGTGAGGAGGTTTGCCCGCAGAACGACAAGGACTGTTTGTGCCGGGCTCTAAAGGGCTGCCCCAGGGTGGCTGGAGCTGACCTAGCAGCGCCGTGGTGCCCAAAGCCCAGCCAGGAGCCCTGCGCAGACACAGGGGTGCCCCCCCCAGCTCCTGTCTCACCACTCGCTGCTCCACTTCGAGCCCACCACAGCGTGGCCGGGAGCTGGGCAGTGCAGGGGCAGCACCAAGTCCTCTGGGAAGCTGGTGGAGGGACAGGAGCCTGGTGGGATGGTTTGGAAACCACAGCACAGCACCTGGGAGCCGCTGAGACACAGCTGGGTGCCCAGCTCTGCCTGCAAACAGGTTATTGCCCAGCAGAAGAGACAGCAGCTTGGACCAGCTCACAAGTTCACAAGAGAATTACACCAGCTTTTCAACAGGTACCTGAGCCAGCCCGCAAGACAGGCACACATAAGAGCTGTTTCAGCGTAAGCCCTGCACGTTTACTGGTCTTTTATAACCCAGTTTAAGCTAAGCCACATCACATCAAACCTTAGTGTCCTACAGCCACGTCACTTCCGATCCGGCGCCAGGTCCCTCAAATCAGCTTCGTACCATCAATTCAGAGCGTGGGGGCTCCCCCCCTTGCAAAGGCGGTGTAGGGGTTGAACAGCAGCAGAAACCCGCACCCACCCAGCTCTGCCCTCTGTAACCCTGAAGACCAAGCCCTGGGAGCGACACGCACCCAAACGGCCAGGGCAGCCAAGATGTCCCCGTGCGCTGCAGCTGCAGCACGGGCTGTGTGGTCACGGCAAGGTGAGGAGCTGCCTTGGCACACAGCAGCTGCCTGGACAAACGAGAGACCATTAGCAAATTAATGTTTAACTTTGCCTTTACTGTCGCAGCAACAGGAGGAGAAGAGCACTTGGAGCCAGAGCTCCGCTTGCGTCTCCTCAGACAAGAGCCAGCGCCAGCCTGCGCGGGTCTGGGCAGCACGAGGGAGCCGTGCCCCCCCTGGCAGAGACCTCAGTCACACACAGGGTGCAGGAGCAGACACACATCCAGGGTGGATGATGGCAGCTCATTTAACTCCACCAGTACAAGGCTAATGCAGCACAGCGCAGTAGGAATGGTTCATCTTTGAACACCTCCAGCTCTACAAGGAAGATGGGCTTTGGAGCACCCCCCCCTGTTGTGCAGACAGGGGTTAGATGAAAAACCTCAAGAGCATCAGAGGTTTTAACTCCTTAAAAGTTATCAGTCCTTACAACTCCTTAAAGTCATCAGAGACGACCACAAAGTGCACTGCATCCCCCCAGCAGCGGCTGGAGGGCTGAGCAGGCTGGAATGCAGGGAGTTAACAGCAGCTTTCTCCCATTTATGCAGTTCTCTAATACAATTAGATGCCACAGAGGCTTGGCTGGACTTCTGCCCATTAACCAATTACTCTGATTTGCTTCGTGTGAGGAGAAGACTAGCATCTCAATCGGGTCCTTCTTCCACCTCTGCAGCCTCACATGGACCCAGAAGGGCTCCTCCAAGTGGGAGCGTGTGCAGCTTTGTGTTGTTGCCCAGACTGACACCCAGCAGAGGCCACAAGCACCACGTCCATTCCTTTGCACCAGAAGAGCTTCCAGGCACACTCATGGCAGGGGAGAGCAGGGCAGGCCTGCTGCAGCCTCTTCCAGAGCGTGCCCATAAGCCATGCACTGATGATCCCTGATTACGGACCTACGCAAGGGCTACAGAAGTGTGCTGGTACACCGGCCCAGGCAGTGACAACCTGATGCACCACACGTGGGCAATGAGGTGGGAAAGACTGAGAAGGCGGAATGAGGAGAAAACATCCTGTCTATCCCATCCTAAGCTTAGATTAAATCCCATTTAAAAGACCTCTAAATAAAAGGGGATAAGAAGAGGCCTGACCTAACAAGCCACTTTGATGGGGTGGCAGCACAAGTCTGAGACCCCTGAGGAGCACAAAGCTCTGAAACAGGCAGGCCTCATCAACGGGTTCATGCGAATGTTTGGCCCCACGGCTGCAGCCTTCTCATGCCCTTTTGGCCAGGCAGCCCTGGTGACAGCACGGACCCTTTCAGGCCACTGACGTGACCCCAGGAGGCCTCGTCACCCTTCGCATGCTCCATTTCCCATAGCGATGCTGTCTCCAGCAGTAACCTGGATCTGCATAAGGAGAAGCCAACCACCGAGGCAGGGCTGGCACGGCAAAGGGCGCGGGTCCCCTGCCCGGTGGGATGGGCAGAGTCTCGCTCATCCCGGGCCCCGCTACAGGAGGCTGTAGCTCTGCCCTTGGAGCGGAGCAGAGTTGGACAGATGAACAAAGGCACAGTCGTAGGAGGGAGAATTGGCTGGAAAACACAAAAGCTCTGAACATGCCAATCGTGCGGAGGCTGAGAGGGCTCGTTTGAAAGAGAAGACAACAATTTGCACCCTGGGAATTGTCCTTGGAGTGGCAGAAGAAACCAGGGAGCTAATGAAGGGCTACAAAGGAGTTTAACAAGCCTTCGACTGTCTTGGACTCCATTCAGCTCAGAGCTCAAACCAGCCACAAGCAGAAGGAAGCACATTAACTCTGCAGTTACTGCTGTACTTAGAGCCTATTTAGATCCCGTGAAAACGGACAGAACAGGATGGTAAAACATGCGCTGATCCACGGGAACTGATGCTGAGACACAAAGGAAGGACCAAGAAGCCGTAAAAGGAGCTGTATCACAGCAGCGTGCAAGACACGGCTGGAGCAGGCACAATCCGAGCGCTGCCGCTTCAGCTTTCTCCCTTAACATCTCCAGGGGGTGCACAGGGAGCTCCCTGCCGCTTCCTCCTCCATCAGCCCAACTCTCCTGCTAACGCGTCCCTCTGCCCCGCCAGACACGGCGGCTGCGAGCACACCGGCGCCTCCCCGCCAGGCCACAGGAACAGCACCGCCGCGACCCCCGCCCGAACCGGGGATGCAGCCGCTGGAGCTGCCACGGGACGAGCCCGGCTCGGCTGCAGCGGGACGGGGCACGGGCTGGCCCCGGCGCTGCAGGGCTGGCACGGAGGGAGCAGCACCTGCGGGGGGCGGCAGCCCCCGCCCCGCGGGATGCCCGCGCTGGCGCTCACTCACCTGCCAGGATGGCCTTGCCGGGGTGCGTGAGCTTGGCCTTGCCGGCGGGGGCAGGGGCAGGGGCAGGGGCAGGGGCAGGAGCGGCGGCTGCGGGCATGGCCACGGCTCCTGCGCTGCCCGCGGCGGCGGCGCCGGGGCCCTATTTCAGGGCCGCGCCCGCGAGGGGCGGCCCCGGCGGCGTCACATCCTCGCGGGGCGGGGCCGCGCCCGGCGGGGCTCCGCGGGAGGGAGCCCGGGGTCCGCCGGGCGCGTACGGGGGTGCTGCGTGCCCGGGGGTGCGCGCAGCGGCACGGCCGCTGATGTGGCTTTCATGAGCGCTGTGAAGGGGGGGGCTCGCTGCTGCCCTGCCCGGCGCTGGGGTCGTTCTGCTTTGGTCAGGGAGGAGGACAGGGAAGCTCCCAGAGCAGCAGTCACTTGGGAACGCCTCACACTGCAACCCGGAGAGAAACCAAAACATTCTCAAATGAAAACCGTGCCTGTGAGCGCAAATCACGCCACTATTCTGGGCTTCGGCTGCAGATGGAACAAGACAGCGCTTCACCAGTTCATGTCTGAAAGCTGTGTACGGGAATGCTGCGGAGTGCAACCGACACTTTCGTTTTCCATGTGGCATTTCACAGAAAGCGGGAAATGCTGGAGCTGGACTCCAGAGCTTTGTTATCCCCTGCACCAGCAGCAGCCGCCCTGTTCCGAAGAGGGATCATTTTGTGTAAGAAACCTCCCCCGGCCGTGTGCAGTGCCTGCTCCTGTTGAGACTTGCTGTCTGTGTGCTCTGTGACAGGGCTTTTGCTAACCAAGACTCAGCAATCAGGCAGCTGGAGTCCAGGTGCCAGCCTCATCTGGAAGCTAACTGCAGTGATACAGCCGTGGCTTCAGGCTAAACTGCCTGCAGAAAGGCTGTTTGGGAAGCCAAAGCATCTGTATCCTTCCAGGACTGAAGCAAACTAACACATACTTGCGCTGCAGAACTCATCTGCGGATGAGACCAGAGCTGTAGCTGGTTTCAGAAGAGTTAAACAAAGCCAAGTATATTGAAATGGTCTCTTGTCAAGTCTAAGGCCACCCATCTCAGCACAGGGAAATAGAGGGGAGGGGGAAATAGCACATGAAGGGTACACAGAAGGAACAAGCATTCACAGTCCCAGTCACAGCTGCAGAACAGCGTCAAGTGTTCAGGTTAGCAGCATTGGAATGGCAAAAAGAAGACAAATCCTTTCAAAACCAGCAAACAAATGCATTTGGTTTTCTGATTAATCTCTGCAACTCCTCACTGCCTTTTCCATCAAATTACAACAACATTCCTGTGTGCTCACAGACACACACCCACTGCTGCCATGAGGCCGATTACCTTCACAGCAGACAGGCTCTTAGAGATTCCCAAATCATCAAGTCAGCAAGGCCTGTGCGCAGCCTCATCCTGTCCAAGAAAATACTACACCACCTACTTACACCATCAGCCTCAATGGCATGCAGAGCAGTGCTTACTTTGCTGAGCAGGGAGAGGATTATTCATATTTAATCACATGCAGATTGCAAGCCATCTCAGCTTGACCTCCAGGAAGCTGCTAACCCCACTTGTCAGCAGAAAGCCTGAAGAGGAGCACTGAAGGAAGATAAGTAACCCTGAAATACTGGAGACTGCAGAAGGTGAGTTTTAAATCCTCTTACCTGAAGGTAAAAGACTTGACCAGACTTGCGTATCTCCTAGGAAATGGCTACTTAAAGCATAAAAGAGCAGCTCCTCTCACAGCAGGATATCAGTTCTCTAACCTTACTGCTCTCACTTCAGGAATTTTCATGGAAACAACACTCTCTCCCATTTCCCTTGCTAGTGGTTGGTGCTTGTTTCTGCCGCCATAGGAAGACAGAATTGTGAAGTACATGGCCAGGTGCTATTGCACACTGTGCACGTCATGGCCTCCTTCCATTGGAATTACAGAGAACTACTGAAAATAAAAACAATCAAAAAAGTTGCTTTCAACATAAGCACTGTCTGCAGACAGGGCTTTCTGGATCCTAGGAAGCAGTGACCACACTTCAGTTCCAACTTACCTCCCTTGCTCCTATTGGTTTTACTTTTAATGTAATTGGCACAGCTTGATGCACCCAGCAGCATACCATGCTTTCAGAAACCGTGAGTGGTCAGTATGGGGCACATAACTCTCTATTACATGCCCTTGAATCACAGAATCTCTTAATTTCACTGAATAATCAGCCATGTTATCTGAATTGTTACAACCCATCAACTAATACAAACCTTCCCATGTGTTATTAATCCCTTTCACTTGAGGTCTTATGGTAAAATAAGAAAACTGATTTTTCCTCAGGTTCCCTGACAAGACCGAGCATTATGCGTAACATAATGTTTATGCGTAACAGATCCTGCACATAATGAGCTTCAAGGAGAAGTAATCGTACTGAAGAGTTGAGTCAACATTTCCCCAGCAGCAGAAGCTACTGTGACTGTAAGATGATGGTATGCCAAAACAACTAGCACCATTCCCACTTCAGCAGAGCACACACACAAAAAGAGCTCCTGTCGATACTCAAAATTATTCACTGGGATTACCAAAACTGAGCTTCTCCAGTGCCTGACAGATGACAGATGTCCTCAATACATTACCATCCGTTACCATCTGAGTGGGACTGACTCATCTCAGGAGACAAAATCCACATACAGCAACAGCATTGACAGGTTATCATTCCAAACCATGCTCATGCATCCCTCACAGCACGATACATTACCAAAAGAAACTACTCCAGCTGACAAACCCTGGTAGCTGTCCACCCTAGATGAGGCCACTTCCCCACCCTCTGACTGGAAAAAAAGAGTATCTTCCAAAAGTAAAGCAGTTCAAAAATGGACTAAACCCACCATTTACCAAACGCACTCCTCGCTTCCCAGCTGGATAACCAGCACTTTGGGAATTTGTGCTCTACATAACATTTGAGACCTCTTTGCTCTGGAAAACAACATACCAGATGACTTTGTAATTCCTCCCTTTCATACCCACTAGGGGGAAAAGGAGAAATATGTATTTTTAGACAAAGAGATCTTAAAATCTTGATTAAAACTACAGCAGATGAAAAACAAATCGTCTTCTTGAGTCATGAAACCACACAGGAAAATGCACGACTAGAACTCAGAATTTGACTCAGGATTCCTGAATTCTAACGCATAAGAGTAACGCAGGACTTCACAGTCTGTATTTCAAACTCATACTGTCTTTAGCTTAACAGCAGACAGCATTGACTCTTGTAGCCTGGAAAACAGATGGCGTTTGCTACCTTCCTGAATGATCTCAAAGGCTCCAGACTGAAAGACCTCGACTGAAACACATACCTCTGCTAGCAACTCTGCAGCATTTTGTTAATAAAAACATGAGTCAGGATCTGTCAGTATCTTTGGAAAGATGCCCAGAGAAAACACATAGTATTGAATACCAAGATCTCTACACTAGCAACAGACCCGTTGAAGGCTGAATGCTTGCTGAAGGAAGAGATGCAGCAGAATAAAAAGATCCCAGATCCATTAAACTGGACTGGTGCACCTGCAGGTTGCTATAGCAAGTGTTAATTCACTTGGCAAACCACAGCCTAATTACACACTACTGACACAGAGCACTCTGGTGTCAATAAGCATTTTCCAGCCTTATGTTCCATAACATTTTATCACAAATTCAAGATGCCCGCCCCCATTTTATTTTATGGGAATATATGAGATGGCAGCAGTCCTGGAGTACTCTGTAAAGCAAGAAACCAGTCAACTTCAAACCAAGTGACAAACCATTTACAGCACAAGAGGAAGGACCTAGAAAGACTGAAAGAAGTTCTACACATGAGGAATAAGCCCTGCCACAAGGTAGTATGCACACTTCCTAAACTGCTTGATATGTGAATGCGGTACTTGCAGTGCTATTTGCTCTAAGATTTGCAAGACTTCTAGCCTGGCTTTTTCAGTACAAATTGGATCCACTCTCATGCTGGTTTAATCACACCAAGAGGCTCTCAGTGGCCAAGTTCTAGCCTGCCAATTGAAACGTCACACACTGAAGAACAAACATTAACTATGCAGCAGTTGAACAGTCAGCTTTGCCAGAGTATATCACATGTACCCAAGTACAAAAGTTATCCCACTTATCTAGGTGGGATATCAGATGACAAAGTTGGACTTGTTTGTCAGTGTTAAAGTTCAAAAACGAGATCTTTTCTGCTTATGAGTTGCTGTTTTTGCCCAGGGAAAGAAGTTGTTCCTTGTTTCATGCAGCCTTATTAAGGGAACCACGTCATGCTGCAAGTGCTAGGGCTCAGCACTGCAGTTGCTAAAAAAAGAAGCTATTAGATCAAAATTAAGTTTCGGACCTCAGAGTTACTTCTTTCCTGTACCTTCCATAATTTGTACAAACTTGAACAGGCTCCATCTGCCTACGGTGTTTATTTTTTAAGGAGCAAAATGACTTAGGAACATTTTTGTTTGCAACACTACCATTTAATTAGAGAGCCCTAAAAATGAGGGACGGGAAATAGAAGTCTTGTAAAAACATGGTGTAGCCAGTAAGAAACAGAACTTACCCCAGCGATGCATGCCTCCCGAGTTTAACTCCTCCCCAGTTTATAGGGGCGGCTCATCTGACCCAACAGCACAGACAGCAGCAGCTTTGTCAGACATTCTTCCTCCCCTTTCACTTGCGTTTGTACGGAAAGAAACCAGTAACCTTTACAGATGCAAAGGAGCAAAGGATAGTGCAAGGAGCTCAAGTGCTAGCAGAGAGTGAGCAGCTGAATACAGGTCAGTATTGTATGCCAAGAGGAGCACATGTCCTTGCAGTCATTTGTGGAGAGATCAGTTTCCACCTAGCTCACATGCATTAAAGTGGCTGCAGAGCAATGTTTGCAAGTTGCTTGTCTCCTCTGATGCAGAGCTGTAGCTGCCTGAAGTGTGCCAGACTAGGGGAAATTCCCCTAAGGTCTGACAAATTGCAAGAGCTATTTATTATAGAAGGAAATCCATACTCTGCTTCACATAGGAAAAGCATGAGTGGGTAAAAGCTGTGTTCAAACAAGTTACTATTTGACAGCCTTGTAAGCCTAGAACATGCATGAACCAATCATTCTACTTGAGAGCCCTAGCACCATCTCACTGAAGCAGGGGGAATTAGTGAGCTTAGTTTTAAGTATTTTCTGCAAAATAATGTTACGAAAGTTTTCAAAACCTTGGATGGACACAACAAACTGGATTAAATCCTCCACTTACCCCACTAGAAGAGCGGTTATTTCCTGCTGAGAATGACTTCACTGTTAAAGAAACAGTAGAGTACCCTGGTATGCAAGTTTGTTCCACATTTCAGGTAGAGCTGCACTGCACCAGGAGTACGTTTTTGGAGGCATTTCAGAATGCAAGATCACAAAATGTTTCAAAGCCATTATACTTAGCAAGAGCAGAACCAGTCAGAGGTGGCAGCTTTGCTTTCCTTGAGAACTTATTCCTGTGATTAGCTTTCTAGAGTGAAACTATTAAGGATCCCTAAGCTAGCTCAATTCTCCACAGGTCCTAAGCTGTTCTAGTACTTAAGCAATTTACTGTATTCCACCATCAGCTTGTACTTGTTACTATAAAGCCACAGTAAATTTTTAAGTTGAGAGGAAGGAAACTGAGTCATATTAACCCTGGAGCTGGTCTTCAGTTCTAGCTGATTTACCCAAATTCCTTTCTACCCATAAGGCACTGGTTAAAAAATCTAACTACCATCTGCCTGGAAAGTAGCATGCTACATGGCTAATTCCTGATAGGTGTAAGTCCACACAGAATGCAGATTTGCTTGAAGTTTATTAGCTGCTCAGCATTTCAAGCTGTGCTGTTGTGTGCTGATCAGTATAAAACTGAGGTTAATATGTTGCATTAATGCTTGAAGCATTCTGGCTTGTGTCAGGAAGGTGGACACCAGATCTCTCTGCCATTGCTGTTGCAGTGCCATGACCAAGAGTGACAACATACTAGGCAAAATGGTGCCAAAGCATAGCCTGCTGTTACTGATTTCACAATCCTGGCAGTCTCTACTAGTTGACCCTTGTAGATGTTTTGCCCTACTCAAGTAGAATTCAGTATGAAAAGGTGTAGTTTACCACTACCACTGCTATATTAATGTCTGTTAGCAGAGAAAACATTAACTGCAGCATCTCCCTCAACACAGGGCTGATGCTTTTCCAGTCCTGTGAATGAAGTCATGTAAGCCTGTGATTGCCTGCTGCAGCATGGCATCCACACGTGACAAAGCATGCTGATGTGTCCAGTGAAGAGACCACAACTCCCTCTGAAGATAACTGCTAAGCCATTCATCTTAAGATGATTTGGCACAAGTTTCCCTCTTCCTGCCTGGCACCCTTAGTTGTCACATTAAGAAAACTAATGCTAACAGTGGTAGTTTATTACTACTAACCAGTCCCCATCCCCAAGATATTAAGACTAGAACCACACAGTAGATACTGCAGTTTTACATTTATAGTTGGACTTTTATAATATTCAAGATTAGCACAAGAGTCATAACCATAAATTATACATTGTTATCTAAGTACATAAAATGTTAATGATACATGTATTTGAAGTGGCACGAAGTAATAATACATCCCTGTTGGCATTCTCAAAGAAAGAGGTGGCTGAGAGACACGCTGTTGATATGACTGCAGCATAGCAGAATCGAGTCACCGCACCCTGGTGGTTCAGGTGGTGCTGACTCTGCCCACCAGACAGGAGCAGAACACGGCGCGGCAGGAAGCCAATGCCAGAATCAGTTAAAGATGCAAATAAAATGTCAGGATTTGGGCCCTCCCTACTGCCTCAGTATTTCAGCAGTGCCCCCCTCCCCAGCCCTGACACTGGACTCTTGCATCTCTACTACTTTGGCAGCCCATGCACACTCCAATGTTCACTTGCCACACATAGCTGAGGTTTCCTTTAGTACCATTTAACGTCAATAAGTAACATGCTCTCTTGTTAAACAAAAAGGATCTGGGAAGTGTTTGCTCTCTGGCATGATAAGATTTATTTTCTTCAAGTCTCAGATCTACTCCAGAAAAATATATAACAGACTCCAACAGCATTGAACCCCAACAGCATTATTGTCCAGAAAAGGAAACTTTCCCAATATTCCTCTAAACATTCAGAGCACAAGTATTAGAAAGCCCATTTTCTTTTGCAAGTAAGACTGCAAATAAAATGGGGTACTTGGATGTACACAAGCTTTCAACAATTCATTATCAACGAGATGCTTCACTGAATTGGTAACAACCCTGCTACTTCAGTAGCTTCAGCTAAAGCTTTAACAACTTGGTGCCAGGCAATTTCCCAGCTGCCTTCAATGGGCTTTGCAAAACAAATTAAAACTATGCTCTCTTCTCCCTGGCCTCAAGCAGTTATTGCTATATGAGTTAGTGAAATAGTGCCTTAACTTCAGACAAGAGTCTCACAATGTCATTAACAAAAGCTGCCTTTCAGAGGTTGAAATGTAACCGGACAATAATCAATAAATAACAGTAACAGGCATCCCGTTGAAGTCTCCTCACTGAGCCAGGCAGCAAGTGTGTTCAGCCAACAGAAGGTCATCTGTGCCTTTAGGACCATTGTACACTTCTTGGAGAAGTTAGAAAGGGATGGGAAAGAAGAGAACAGAGACAGTGAAGGTCTGTCAGAGAGCTAGTTACATATTGAAACCATAAACAGGCGGCTGGGTGAATCCTGGTGCTGTGTATCCATATGGGAAGTTTGCCTGGGGAGGTACTGCACTTGGGCCTGCTGTTAACATCAGCTGCTGGCCTAGAAAAGCATGAGGGGAAAAAGAAGAAAGTTAGTTTAAATATCCAAACTTCCCTAACATTAAGTGTACTATGGGACACGATTACAAGGCTTTAACTAAACATCAGCCACTGTGCAAGCACACACTAACGAACCATACTATTACTCAACATGCACTGCAGAGTGGGCACCTAGGCCATCTGCTCTTGCTACCAGAAAACTACAAAAGCAAGGCAGAACTCTAGGGGAATATAAGTATTAACTGATCTTGAAGGCGTGATAAACATGACTTGATTTGAAGAGACCACACTGAAAGCCAAACAAATTGATACTATTTAATCCATGCATGGTCAGAACTGAAGAGTAAAGCGATTCAAGAAAATAGTTAGATCTGTTAGGTCTCACAGTCTGGAGAATGTTGCAGAAGGCCTGAACATACCTGGACAGATCTGTCTTCTTCACTAGGACCACACATGCCTCATGCATTTGTTAAATTCAGGTTAACATTTACATCAGACAGTAACCAGTCACATCCTTCCCTTACCAGCCACTTCTAGGTGCTTGTTAGCAGAATGCCTCTTCAGAAGGGCTTCTAAAATAGCAGCACACTTGAGGGCAGCCATGCTTTTTTGGCTGCACGTGTCTTAAAATGGGTGAGCTAGAAAGCCAGTCTGCCTTTCTACTTGGAAGAGCAGAAAGCAGACACATTCCTCTTAGACAGGAATGACAGGAGGAATTGACATGCTAAGTTATTTCTGGGGTTGTGCACACCTTGGTACCCCCTGTCCTGTTACCATACTGAAAGACTATTCCTAAGCTAGAGTTCCGAGCCATGTAAGAGGAGCAATACTTCAGCTGAAAAGTACTGTAAGAGTGAGATGTCACTTCCACATATGCAGTTCATCTGGCAGAGACAACCATTTTATGATCTAGTTGAAACCAGTTTGCTTTGACAGGAGGTAGTATTTTAAGTTACCTCCACAGAGACCAGAGTGACAATAGGCAATTAAAACCAAGTCTTTCACCTACCAAATACTATTGGAGTGGGTTCAGTTACTTGTTCCTCTTCTTTTCTTAGGCTTTCAGAAGCATCAAGTTTATCCACCTACATTGAAGTGAACAGGAGATTCATGAAGACCTTGTCTAGGAATTGCACCATTGTATGAAGCTTTTCATGCCTGGTACCTTCGCTAGCAAGTGCTCCTGTTATCAGTCCAAACTGGAGACTGTGAAAGTCTGCATGTTCCTAGCAAATTATGTTGTACACTTGCCCTCCCCCTTTCTTTAGGTTTATTGCAATAAGTGATAGCTATCAAACATAGCTGAGATCATCATTACCTTCAAGCGAAACACTTTTTGGGGCCCTATTCTAGTCACTGGTAACTTCATGACCCAGAAACAAGCCCACCAAACTGCAGTTTCAAGCATCATCTCTAATGGGCCTAATCTACACTTATCTGTTAACCTGCAGTTGCTCTCCCCTTCAATGAGAACACCCAGATATTTTCAAATACTCCAGACCCATGAAGTTTGATCTTAGCTAGGACTAGGGCCTAACCTGGCCTGCAGAGTACTGGTTTAACCATATTAGTTTCACACAGACTCCTTCTAAAGGAAAATCTAGAACCATCACAGAAAGTGGCCTAGTAGTATCAGCTTTATACATATCCCAGTGTTGTGCCAAATAAAGCTCTGCTCATACTAAACACATTTGTGAAAGTGCTATACTAAATAATGCAGAAGCCCTGAACACAGCTTTGAAATGTGGGAGGTGAGGGGGAGTAAACTGAGAAGGCAACACTACCTTCCTTCTCTCAGTTTTAACAAGTTATGTCTTCCATAAGAGAGCCATTGACACTAAAGATTGCAATGCATAAAAATCACACAGCTTTACATTCAGATACAGGCAGTTCTTTCACTATATTTCACTATTCTTTCGCTGTATTTCACTTACTCATCCTCCTTTCCCACTGCAAAAATCAGTATCTGGTCTGAGAAGAGATGCAAGAGGGGTCTTTAGTATACTTCAGAGATGTTATCTAGATCTGGTGTTTAACAGTTCCCTGGACTTTAAGTTTGCAATTCAAATCAGTAATTTGAGTGGCACTAGGTCTTCAATTGGTTCACTGATAGCTGCCAGCCTAACAGCTCTTCAGGATAACACTTCAAATTGGTGTTACAAATACTATGCAGATTACTATGGATCAAAGCAACTGAGAGCTATCAGTTACAAAACCTGTATTGCTCTACTTATGACCTGGGATTCCCACTGTCTCTTTACTGCCCCCCCAAAGCACTACGGAACTTTGAGCAGAAGTGCAGTTACTCCCTCTGATGGAGAAACAGCAAGCGTGCAGAGAGCAGACATCCTGCAGAAGGGACAAAGCAGCTCTCTAGAAAAGCCTAAACGTCTGTCTGCTTTGCTGCCTAGAAGTGATGTTGTTCAAAAGGTTTCCAAACGAGTGTCATCAGCCTGTGTGTGCCTGGCCCCTTCTGGGACATAGGCTACTCTGTGCTTTAATACCTCATTATGCATAAAAGAAAACTAAGTTTTAGAAGACATACACACCCTTGCTGGTAAACTAGTCTATTCTTTTGTACTTTTGAAGTTAGTTACATGACAATTTTAGACATACCACATTTATAAAGCCCATTCTCCAGTTCCATGTTTGGCAGTTAATTCAACAGACTAAATTAGTTCCACTGTAAACCACTTTCACCATGCAGATTTTCCTTCTGGCAAGTTATCCCGTATTTAGTACACGTGATTACTTGTAAATCCAACCAGCAGTTTAAAACCCATGATTTTAGACCTAAGCTCACATGAAAGTTCAGATGAACTTGTGTGGCAAGTTTCTTAGTGGAAAATGATGAGGAGGTGGTGTTTTACATCTGTGCAAATACTTTCATTATACTAACAGGCAAGAAGTTTAAAGAAGCTTTATGCTACTATTCAAACTCACCATGCCTGAAAGACTGCACACTTCAGTGATCTACAGGGTAACAAGCAATTTTCACTTGGAGCAAATCCCATTACATGGCAACTGCTTTTATTTACTTAAGAACATCCTCCCGACCACAAGATAGCTGTAATATATCAAACAGGAGCCCAAACACTCAAGTCCTCCTCAATCACTTTTTTCCCATGAAGAGGAGCAGAGTCTGGTTGGATTTTCAAGTTGTTTGTGAATAGTTATCCTTTTAGCATTAGAAAGTGAACAGGAAATGAGTTAGAGCTAAATTACACTGCTCTTCTGGCAGAAGCTACAGCTAGATTCCTGTAAAAGAAACTTAGGATATTGAGGGACACAAATGAACACAGAGAGTTTGAAATCAGAGTGTCACCTTATAGAACAGCCCATCAACCTGCAAGAAAATTCAGAGGGGAATACTTAACATGATTTGATTAGAAGCAACCTGAAGCAGTCACTTTTATTTTACTCATTTTAATGAAGTTCTTTATAGCGATGTCCTATACAACCATAGATCCTTCTAAGGAACGATCTTAGCTTAGTATCTTAAAGCTGTTTGAGACAGGCATTTTAGGACCACGCATGATCAGAGTATCTCTTCTCTCTAACAGAGGACTAGCTATTAGCATCAGTATTGTAAAGCCAGACTAAAGTTTTGTTTGCCATTTTAAAAAAAAATAATCTTCAGCAGACTTCTCCTATGGCTGATGTAGGAACAGCATGTAGTATTAGTTACTCAAAAGCTATATTCTCTGTAACAAGAAAAGAGTACTTTCATAGTTGAAAGTAAACACTGATACAGTGCATCCTCACCGGAAATTTTCAGCTTCAACTACGGAGCTGCTCTGAAAAAGTACAGTTGCTTAGGTCCACTGTTAAAAACAAAGTTTAACTAGACACCTTTCAAGTCCCAATGCATCTATTTCTAAGTTTTGCTGGCTAGCCTGAAATGATTAAACCCATAAAACTTCATATAAGACTCTGTCTTATGAGGAACAACAATATTCCAAATACATGCAAAAAGCACTGGTTTGCATAATGCTAATCACCCAGCAGACTAGAAGCATTAAATTCTTAGCCTATGCAATACTCACTTTGGTAAGGTACTCTCTCATCACTTGGATGAAATAAGGCATTGCAAAGTCCATGATGTTATGCCTCCATGCCAACTCAAGTACTACATCTGGGTGCAGCAAGTCATAACATGTGAAAAGGCAGGCTGCAAAGCACTCCTGCTTGCCTTCTTCCAGGAACCACTGAAGCAGCTTCTCAGCTAGCTCTGCATCTTTGGACTCTGCAGCATACTGCATAGCATCCTACAGAAAAGAACAGCAGTTAAGCTTGACCATTACATTTTGCTCTACACCTTATGTGTACATTATTGCTAGCTAGAAAAGCCAGGTCAGGTATCTGGCATGCCATGAGGTTAGCCTTTAGCTTGACTCCTACAGAACATGACTGGCATTACACTACATGCACTAAGTTAAGTCCTCTTATTTTGAGGCAACCCAGATACTTGCACATTAACATTATCCAACAGGCTTTCCTTAAGTACCTGAAGTAACCTGATGAGATTTTGCTCAGTTTTGTAGCAGAGAAGTAAACAATCTTGCTGGTATCCCACCTAACTCACCATTGGATATTAAGGATTGCCCAGAGCAGAAAACATTATTTCATCAACTGCTCACTATGTGGCAAGATGAAAGACAATTCACCAGCTCTCCAACATAGTAGGTAAAACCTGGTCCACGTGAACTCACTACAAGCTTGAAGACTATATCACTGCTCTCATGTTTCATCTGTACCCTTAACAAGGGAGGAAGTCTTCAGTTCTGTAGAGGATGCTCCGTACCAATACAAATCACTGTGAGATGCCCACTGATACAGACAGAACTCCAAATATAGAACAGCATTATGAAATTAGATTTAGGATGTACATTAGAAATTCCAAACACTTATGCTCTAAAAGTCTTTCCTTAAACTTAAGTGAAGGGCAAAGGCAAATTAGAACTCCAAACCTGCAACTAGCAAAACACATTTAGTATCCGGAAGATGCATGCTTCATAGCTCAGACCTCTTTGACCATCAGGGAGAAAGGATGCATTAACTCACCTTATACAGACGGTCTTTCTTGCACAGCTCTACACTCTGCTTCCAGCGGTTGTTACCCTTATACAAGTACGCTGCAATACGCCTAAATTCAATTAGTTCATGCTTTTCCAGACGTTGAGCCAACGTTATGTTATCAAAGTTGTCATAGGCATCAATGGAAGCTCTCAAACCCTGTTTGACAGAAAGTTGTTACACATGCTTCCAGATAGTAGCAGACAAGAACTACAGTAGAGAGCATCTAAGCATGGTGCACAAGCGTTTAGGTTCTGCCAGCTGGATGTTGATACTATGGCTACAGCTTGTTTACTTTGTGTACCTCATACATCTCTCCAAAAGATGATTTTTAAGCAAAGCAAGATGCTAACTTGGTCGTACTGACTCCACTTCATGGAACAGAGAAGCTAGTTACCTTAAGAAGACAAAGGATCTTCCAAATAGCAGCCAGTTGGGCAAGAAGCAAATCTGTTTGCAGAAGCATTGCCCAGAGGAGTACAGACACTGACCTTTGTGAAGTCTGTTATGAGGAACACAACTCTGGCACCTGCTTTGTTTGCAAATCACTGTCTCAAGACTCCTGTCTGCAAAGGACCCAATTCCACCCGCACTCCCACTGTATTGCAGAAGTTGTCTTCTACTCAAAAAGAATTACTGTGTCAGCTGGGGAATAACCAAACTATGGCCTTTTTTTTTGTTGTTGGAGAAAGAGAAGCATTCCTCAGGCCTAGCAATCTACTTTGTGGGGCTCACCTGGAAATCTTCCTCCTCTGTTAAAAGGTTGTTTAGAGCTTCATTAACTCCTTTATTGTTGTGGTTCTGGACTGAACGCAGATAAGGCTTTACTAGAAGTAGCTGATTAACCTGGAATTCAAAGGTTTCCAATGAGTGTACCAACCCAAACCATTCTGTAATTCTATGACACTTCTTATTCCTGAAACAGATTCCCACTTGTTATTGCAAGAATTTGTGCTTACTGTCACAAGCCTCCAACGCATCTTGTATTGCTGAAAGTAAAACAAACCAGCCCCCTATGCCAGTTACACAAAATCTTCCAGTGTTTCCCATATCAAACCAGGATTAGGCTGCTTCTCAGTCCTTTGTACTGAAGGCAAAGCTACCTAGACAGATGTCAGCCCTTTTTTCCAGGCAGAGACTTAACCTGAGCAAGAGGATTTCTTTTTCATCTACCATCTCCCAAACTCACCTTTGAGAAAAAATTGACTGTCCTGGTGTGATCCAGTCGTGGAGATAATACAAGCAGGAGATCATTGATCAACAGAGGTTTGTAGTCTAAGTAGAACTGCAAGGCTTTGTAGTACAGCTCCACATTGGCAACCTGATGTGGATAAACAGTAGTTAGCACTTCCACACAAATAAGCCTAAAGGCGCTTAGTTGGGACCACTTAACTCAGCACAAAATTTATCTGACTCCTAAATAAAAGCTGAAGTTCCCTTCTAGAGGCCAGAAGTGTTGCACCTACATGCAGAATTATTGTTTATCTTATGACTTCTTGTGCTTCCAGATGGAAGAAGTCACAGGCTTACCAGGGGTAGTACAAACTAATTCTAACCCATCCACAGTTGAAAAGATCCTCGCACATCCAAGATCCCACTACAGCTAACATGACCATTTGCTGAACTCCTGAAGCCAGTAAAGGCTCTAGCCTTAACCAGTCTAAGTTGTCTTGAAACCCTTAAGACCAACAAGAATGCATTCAGTCTCAAATCTTGTCTGAACTATTCATCATTCACTATTCTCTGTAGTATTCATGAGACCATAATTCTCACACTGAAGCAGCTGGAAACATTTGCAGAGATCTTTCAAAAACAGTTACAGCCTCAGACTAAGCCAGCAGTCAGCTCAAAGGTATTAAGGAGGTTATGCCTCCTGCTTGTGACCTATGATCCTGAGCAGTCTCTGAAAACATTCTGTGCTTGCTGCTGCCACTCAACAAAATGTGATGCACAGCAGAAAATGAAGGTATAAGATCAGATTAATTCTTGTGGTAAACTGATTGGAAGTTGTTTTAAGTGCAGCAGTAGCTTAAGCAAACTCATTTTCAAAATAGCAATTCTGTTGTGAATTTTTGCCTCAATTCTGAAAGAAGCTTTCAGCACTTTCAGTTAACTAGTTACTTACCTTGGCAATTATGTCTTTAAACTGCCCTTCTTTCCAGGCATCAGTGGGATGATTCATCATAGTGATTATTGCATTGTCATACTCCTCATACTTGTCATAGAGGAATACAAGTTCTGCCCAGAGATGAGCTTGTTCTGCAGCTCTGAGCACCTAATAAAAACAAACCAAAACATCAGTTTGATTCACTGACAGCTTCCCACCTTCACTTGCCGTCTAGCTACCTTACTGCATACCTTTGGAATATTAACTCTAGACCAGAAGAGCTCCAGATGTTCCCTCATTTTCTGAGGCTTGAATTTGGAGTATAAGATGGCAAGTTCAGTAAACATGCCCATATGAGCACGCTCTAGGCCCAAAGCGGCTTCCAAAAGGCCAATCAATTCTTCAAAATATCCACGATCCTGAATGTTTGGAAAATAAGGATTAATTGCAAACTCATGACCAACTGGCACTTAAAGCTCACTAAAACGTATATTTACTTACATTCAACATGCTTTTCTTTTCTCTCCAAATGAGAGTGCTCAGATTTCTAAGACATTATTCCAGTGAGAAAACAGAATTGTAAAAGATGGGACAGTGAAAACCATCACCCTCCCATTTAGTACAGAAAAAATTGCTTGCAGCTATTAAGAAATGGAGGTGGAGGAAGAATGAATTTAAACATCAGCCCCACAGGGTATGAGGTTATCTGTGACTGCTTCAGCGGCAGAAGCCTCTAGAGAGCATACCTGTATCTAGGATTTAACAGTAATCTAACCTGATAGTAGCTGATCAGCTCTTCAAGCTCATCAGCATGGATGACTATGTGCAAACCACCGATCTGTGCTAAGCGGAATTCTTCTCCATCTACACAGGCGAAGCACACCTGTAATGAAAGTCAGCAATAGTCAGTTAACAGCAGAACACAGCAATGCTTACTCTCCTTGTATTAAAGGGAAACTTTACTAGCAAAGCTTTACCAAATTTGAGGCTCATGTACAGTTCCAAGTTGGTATTTCCATAATGCTTGTTCTGGAATTGAAGTCTCTGATTTTGCATTGTTCTGAAATTCAGCTTTATCATCTTGGGTGAAATTGCAGCTTATAAAGCTACAGACATACTCTATAGCCAGAAACAGTTAGCAAGCTACTATCAGAACTAAAGCAAGATGCTCAGAAGCAACAGTACAGCACACTTCTGAAGGCTATTAATAAACTTGAGTTTAAGTTACCTCTTTCCATGTCCTTGTGCTATTGGCTTTGCGGCCACTGTCCACTGCTGCCTGATACTCTCCGAGGTGCACCAAGGTAGATGCCAGGCGAGCAAAGTTAGACACATTGTTATAGAGTAGTTTTGCAGCCTCATACATCCCCTCTTCATAACAGCGATCACCAACCTGGATTAGAAGTTCAAGGTAAACAAAGGTAACAGCAAGAATCAGGAATCAGCTATGTAGCATCATACATAGTTCTCGTGGATTAAGACATACCTGTTGTATATGTGCATTATTAGGGCCACTAATAAACTCTTCTAGTTCTGACAGACGATTAGTTTTTGCCAAAGCAAAAATAAGTTCTGTCTCTACATAAGACTCTCTAGCCTTCTTCCTGGCCATCTGCAAGAACTTGACAAGGTCCTCCCAGTTATCTTGAAGAGAGAAAAGATATTTAAAGTCCCCTGTGTAGTCATTCTGTATATTGCTCACCTTGCCCACCTTAAGAACAGCTTTTACTAGTAGCCGCCAGAATTTCCTCCATGACACTAAGGCAATTTGCATTTGAGTTACAGAATTCTCTGCTAAGCACCAAGTCACCTTCACATAAGACTGAACTTCCTGCAATTATTCTACAATCCAGTTGGCAAGAGATTGTACCACACACAGCTAAATAAATACGTTACACTTGGCAATATTTTAGGTAATACCAGTCCAAATTATCTCCACAGGAAGGTCTATCTTTGGCACAGCAACACAGACAAGCTTGTTGACAGGAATCTCACTAAACATTGACTCATCCATTCCACACATTCGCTGTTCCCATTTCCTCTGAAACAGAATTTGTAAGGCTCAAGAATCCCTGCTACTTTATGTAGATGCAATAACCTAGCCCATATCAATCTTACTTTTGAGGATGCTTTGCCTTACCATTTCTATTTGCTGCCTGAACAACTTCCATGTAGGCGGATGGATCATCTGCCTTTATATAGGAGTCAATGGCTTCTTTCACCAAGTCCTTCTGGAGCTGTGCTCTGGCTAGCTGGCTCCATACTGCTGGTTCATTACACCGCTCTGCAAATTCATAAGCACGGTCCAAGTTGCCAATGTGCTCAATCAGCACCTGTTGGAAATTGAAGTTGCAAGTTAAAAATCAAAGCTTTGTAACACTGTCCTTTCTAACAGAACTCTTCCTTCAAGTGTATGCACTGTTCTGTGTAAACAATGTGAAGCTACCTGCTTTTAGAACAGCTGTTTCTGCCCAGTGAAGTAGAGGCAGTAAGAATAAGACTTTTACTGCTACTGATTTCTCCTCTACCTTACAGGAGCCAGTATTGGTGGCCTGAACACAATGCCTAGTAGCATTTGCTTCTCCTGCACCTTTCAAGTATGAGTCTCCAAGGCAGTGCACATACCTCAAGCACGTTAAGTGCAAAACCCCAAAAGCTTTTTATTATTTTGACCACATCAGCCTCTGAAGTCTTATTTTGACCTTTTTTTGCTATTCTTTGCATATAATCCCACTTCTCCCTGCAACTTGATATCACACATGACCTGTACTCTCAAGCCTCAATGATTTAAGTGATGATCACTCCTTGAGAATCAATAACAGTACACTTCACATTCTATTACTGACATTCTATACCTTCACACAGAAACCAACCTCACCTGAATTGCTGAAGTATTAACGTCAAATTTTCTGAATATAGCAAAGGCTTCTTCATATAGCTCATTACTGATGGCAATGTTTGCAATATCTGGGGCATCATAGTTATCCAGACGATTGATGTATTCCATCACACGAGTGCGGTCAGCCTTAATGGCAGTCAGGATCAGCAGATTCTGGAGATTCCTTTGTTTAACAGAAGGCATGGGCTATGAGCGCTGCAGGTAACACCTGCCTGAGTGACATACATTATACATGCAAAAAAATATACCCGCTTGCTGTCACTAGTGACCACCTTTCATCCCCAGATTGAGCAGCACTGATACTTGCCTTCAGAAAAATTGCTTACCACTAGCAGTGTTTTCTCAACACATCACGGCTAACTGTATAGTGTGAACTAGCTCTGTTCTTACAACACAGAGCACATTTTCTGCTTTTCCACCTGATTACACACATTTTTGTGCTTAGGTCTTGCAACCAAGAGACCCACTAATAACTCAGATTACTTCAACCTTAAAAAAAGGCACTTAATAGACTAAACTTGCAGACAAAGCTTTATTCTTACCTGTGTTCACTGAATACAGAATTATCCAAGACAATTTTTTCCAGTAACTCAATCAATTCATTAGGCAGGTCAGCAGTCATGAAAGCTTTCACAGTTACGGAAACCTCCTCTGGATCCTGTGTCTCTGATAAAGCTGTTTGGACAACCTGGTTTTGAAGGCAGGAAAGTATTAAGTGATTTCCACAAATGAGAAATTTGCCAACTTATTCCAGTGAACCACAAATTAAGGCTAGAGAACTTCAGAGTATTTCATCACAAGACAGCAAGAAAGAGCCACTTCTATACTGGATATAGCTATTAAAGACACACCTTGGGTCTGTACATGGAGGAAATTCACTAGACATAGGTCGGTCCACAGGACAGAAATAGTATCTTACTGGTAACTAAATTTTCTGACCATGAAGGTCAGAATTAGCTCCTGCCACTCACACTGTTACAAATTTCTGTATGGTTGAGATGCTGCCTCCAGAAACCTTGTTGAATAAGACAGTTACTTTAGTGCTCCATAACGTTTCTTAGACATCCTGAACTGAAAGTTGAGCCTTCATGCTGTACCTGATCAATAAGCTGCCGCCTGAATGGGTTGTTTTCTTCCAGAACATTTGCCCAGAGCTCAGGATCCTTCCTGCGCACCAGATAGCGAGCCTCACTCTTAAACAGTGAGTTCTCATTGCAGACCTGAAGGAGAAGTTACAAACATTAGCATTAATGTGAAAGGTCAGTACCACAAGACATGTTTAGCTAGCTATGAATCAGACAGTCTAGAAGACAGACTAGAACTAATTGCTGACCAATGCTAAATGTCACAGACAGGTTCTTACCCAACCTCTGATCTGGAAGGCTCATGGAGAAGGTCTCCAGCAGACTTTCTATAGCTTCTCTTGGTTTTGCCCGACACAAATACTGTGACAGTGGCTTCACAGTAACTATTTGCTTCTGTTTGAAGTGGAGACCTGCAGAAGCCTGAAGAACTTAAGTTTTAAATCTAGAAAGGGAGCCACTTGCCTGGGCAGTGTTAAGTAGTGAACTGAGGAATGGTGCTGGTGTTTAAAGCCAGAAATAGGTTACAGCTTTGGTGTCATTAGCTTTACACTAGAAGTGTTTAGAGCAGCAAGTGGCTTATATTCCTCTGTTAAAATGTTAAGGGCACAGAATAAATGTGAAGTCTCTTATATAAGTGCAGCAACGAAGAATTATGAGTTATGATCCTATTAGTACCACTAATTTCAATTTCCAACTAGAAGAGTAGAAACCTGAAAGACTATTTGATTTTCTACCATAGGACATGTTTTGTTAGTTTCCAGATTAGCTCCTGGAATCTCAAATATTCTGCTGTAAGCAAATTAGTACTAACACAATTTTGCTTCATGTTGTACACCTACTAGTTGCAGGAGTTGAGCCCTCTTCTAAGAAGCAACAAAGTCTGAAGAAAAATTCTTACAGGAGGATAATCCTTTCATAACTAGAAACACCTACTCAGAACATCAGTTCAGGGAAGAAACTGGTACTGACAGGTTCTTATGGTTAACCACAAAGTTAAAGCTTATCCTAGCAATATTTCCTAGTAATAAAACCTCAGAGCCACTTTCATATCCCAAAATAAGAGCCATACATAGACAACCATTTCTTTTTACAGCTACAACAAAGGTATTACTTCAAAAATAGATGCTTCAGGCTGGAAAGTCATCCACTTTCAGCAGCAAGCCTAGATTATACCACCATTCTAACACTCACAGCATAGGCCTTGACAGGGAACAGCATTTATTTCCTTTCAAGCAGGACAAAACAGCTAGTTCTCACCCCTACACAGCTGACATTCTTTGCACATACTAGTGTGCAGGTAGGAGGAGAAGAATGTTTTCTTTCTCAGCAGTCACAAACACTACAGTCTGGCATTAAACTCTGGTGTTCAGTTTGAGGCTAGGATGTGTTTGGAGAACCCTGGGAATTTCACTTGCCCCTGAACTTCTGAGGGAGGTTCTAAGAATCAACAAAGCTTAAGATAGCAGAGGAATGCTATCAGAGTAAGTCCTTGCAGTTTGACTGTCAACATTTATTTTCCTTATTCTAGTTAAATAATGGAGCAATCTAAGGGTCAGCCACAGTAAGGGAAAATTACAAGTCCCATTCTAGTTTCAGGGAAGCTTTTTCTCCCACTGTAGAGTCAGGCTAGATGACAGTCTGTTCCTTCTGCTGATCAAGTGCTCAAGGCTCAAAAAAGAACACAAATTAACAAAAGTTTAACAGTAGACATGTTCATTACCTGGGCCCATCAAACTATTTAGCTTTGAGCAGATCAATGGATGAAAGACATGAATGGTACCTTAAAGGTGCAGAGTTAAACAACTTCAGTTTGGACATAAAGCATAGGAGTTCTTATCAAGATAAAAATTACTGTCTCTGTATAGAGGAACCTGTCTACCTCAACTCTGGAGAATACAAGACAGGATTCTGCAAATGTTGGACAAATAGCCAGCTAGGCTTCCACTTCAGGCAGCAAGTAGTTCTTTAACATGTTTATAAATGCAGTTTTTCTAACCTTTATGAGTTCCAGATCACATTGCCCTCTCTCATAAGCAACGCAGGCCAGATGAGGGTCCCTCTTTTCACAATATTTGCCAACTACACGGCTGTCATAGTAAGGATTCTCACGGAGGAACCGCTCTGGATTATTATTACTGTCAATGTAGATTTTGGCCAAGGCATTATGAGTCGCAGGTTCTTCACAGCCTTCATGAATCCTTGATTCAAGCCATGGCAACAGCAGCTTAAGCCTTTGAAGAAGCAAACATTTTAGGTTTATAAGTCAGAGACTGAGGTATGCTTGACAGCTACCCATTAATACCTGGCTTTCCCTTCAAGAAAGTCTGCTGGATAGACTTGAAAGCAAAGACAATCCAGTTGTTTTTAACAAGTCTTAGATGAATGGAGGGCAGTTTACCATAAAGGGAGGCTGCAGATGCCCCTAGTTTTGTAGTCTCTCAGTTGTTCTATGAGCTGGCTCTTCATACTTAAAGCTATTTGTTCATTTTACAGGTAACTACAAGCTAATTACACAAGCTGCTGTGTACCTACAAGATGACTGTTAAGACAGTTTTATTCAGATTTACTCCAAAGGCACACCCCATGGTTAGCTGTACAGGAAGTGTTCAAAAGTCATGTTATCCATCATGCAGTGCTGTCAGGCACTCCTATATGGCCCAAATGATCAAGAGCAACTGACAAATCTAAGCTGCTTTTCTATAAGAAAAGATAACACAATATTAGTATTGTATCATTCAACAAAACTTCATCCAATCCAACTTGGGTGTATAGCAGGGTCATGAAAGCCCAACACTGGTGTCTACATATATATCTGTGTTACCGATTTCTTTTTTCCACTTCAGCCACCAGCTCATCTGTTGAGAACTGGCCTCTAACCACCATGATCAAGTTCTTAATGACATCTTCAGAACAATCCACATCAAGAAGCCCTCCAACCACTGCTGGTATACGGCTAGGATTCACCTAGAATAAACCACCACCATTAAAACTAGTTATTAGCATTACTAATAACCCACCCCCAGTCTTCCACAAGGGGAAGTTCTAGTTAGCAATTTAAACTATGCTTTAAAGCAGAGAATTTTGAGTTACTAACACATTTGTATGGACATTCCAGGAAAAGCTACACTTACAGATTTGTAACAGACAAAAGGCTCATTGAAAAGCCTCTGCACTAGGCATGTGAGCATAAAAAAAAAAAAAAAAAAGATGCAGCAGACTTGCTTTGTCTACTGAAAGTTAAGCTCCTTCTAAGGAAGGAAAGAGCAAGAGCTTAAGACCCAATTCTCCTTACCTTCTGTACGTAAATCTCTATATACTTCTGCAGGTTATTGCGATATAAGTACAGGACCAGGTCATGAACAAAATCAAATCGATCACAGACAATGATCAGAGGAAGCTGGTCTGTGAGCTTTGCCTCCTGTATTGCGTACAAAGAATAAAAGTAACCGATCACCATTTGTTGAACTGTTTTTAAAGCAGGAAAGTCTGAGCAAGTTCCCTTAGCACTGAAAGTCACCTTACATTCAAATTCAAGACTACCAAGCAGACAACTGGCTTCAAAAGCAAGTTACCCACTATGATTACCATGCAGTCCATCTTTCAGCTGAGTTTTAAATTTAGGCTTTTCATGAAGTGCCACATTAGGCCTACATCTCTAGCTTCAAAATTACTACCAATTCACATATCAACTCAGAAGACAGTTGCTGGGCCAAGAACTTAACAATGCAAAATGAAATGGCATTAAAATCCCATTTTACCAGTTACAAAGCATGCAAAGTGTTGTAATACAGGTTGATTCCAGTTTTAATGAGCTTTGTCTTGCCTGGATAAAGCTCCTGCTGAATACTTCAGCATAGTCTTGCCTTCTGCCAGCCTGAATTCACCTATTTTTAGGTGACAACATATTCTTGAGTTTGGTACAAGTTATATCACACAGGCTAGTTGGAATGGTGAATTTGGGCTTATTTTCCCAGAGGCAGCCTATTATATGCCTGGAACAGGATCAGGCTCCTATTTCAGCTACACAGTAGAATACTTGCAGCCATGCCAGCTAAACCTTGAGTTGCTATTTCTCTCCATTGGAAGGCTCTAGTTCTACCGCTAAGCAAAACATACAGAGAACTGCTCAATCTACTGGACAGAATTTTTACCTTCAAGAAGTTCTTCACCCGTTCTGGGTTATAGCAGTTACTTTCACGACAGATTCTTTCCACTTCCTTTATCTGACCAGTCTTGCAAGCTGCCTGGATGTACTTGAAGTGAACATCTGGATCCTGGCTGAAGTTTACAATGGAACCCAAGAAATAGAACAGTCCTAGAAAGAGTCAAGTTTTTAACATAGTTAAAAGAGTAGGCAAAGCAAATGTAGACTGTACAGGCTTCAGCTTGTGACTTAGTTCAACCCTACTGGGAGAGTAGCTTCCATTCAACTGCATGAAAAGTCATAAGGATTTCTGGCCTTATTTCAGGTTTAATCTTTCTTTCTTATCTTTACTCAGGAGGGTTAAGAAACTATCTAGAACAAGCTATCCCTGGAACTCACTGTGATGAGCTCACTTCAGTAAATGCATCCTAAGGTGCAGCCACCTTAGGACAAGTGACAAGTACCTCTTCCATAAAAGCTACAATCCTTACTACTGGCTTCAATCAAGTAGGGCTTCTAAGTAAGCTGCTTCCCTCTAATACTGTACCTTCATAGCTTTTGAAAGATTCAAAAAGCTCCACAAGAGACTGGGTACCAAGCTGCTCATGGTATTTAGAAGCAACTTGCACACAGAGCTGTAGGTTTTGCCTAATGTTGGCTGACAGCATGGCACGCAAACACTCCACAGAGTCTTCAACTGAGAGGGAGCCAAAGAAGTTCACAAGCCACTGCAAAGGAAAGAATTTTTACTCAGTAAATTATACAGTATTTGACTGACTTCTAAAATGCGGCAACTAGCTGGAGTTTCTACCCCAGCTACTAGAGAGGTCTTCCATGAGCTAAGGCCAAAGGCTTAAACTACAGAAATGCATATTCAAAGAAAGATCTTAAATGCCCACCTAGGAAATAGGGGTCAGATTTAAGCCATCAAAAGTACAGATTACAGTTTAATCATTAACTGGACAAGTGTTCTTGAATCACAGCTATGTATGATACTTCAGTACCTACAATCCATCTTCTAGCAGCTGCAGGGATTTTAGCAGCTACAAAACTGCTATAGAGTATTTGCTTTACTTAAGCTTTCACTTTCTTATTCGTGAAACAGACCTACCTCAGGATTCAAGAGGTGAGTATGAACAACAGCACGTTTAATATCATAGAGATCCGTGTAGTGTTCCAAAGCTCGCTGCAGCAAGCCTGCCTTTTCACACAACTGGGCAATATGAGCACGATCATAGTGTGTAAACATTTGGTTTCCAAGAATGGCATCTGCAACCTAGGAGATTACATTTCATATTCAGACTGTCAAAAAAAAATCATAGCAGCTCAGCTTAAAAGTTGAGTCACAGCAGTGACTCACTACTAGTCTTTGAAGTTGCTAAACTACTAGATATCAAAATCACACATCATAATTCTTGTGCAAGCCTACTCCTGTCTTCCCTTCACTTTTTGGAAAAACTAAGTTAAGAGGTCTTACCTGTGGGGCATGAATCAAATTCATTTCCAGGAGACGAGTCTGAAGGTGGCCTTCTGCAGGGCGGTTATTCTTCAGGGCATCCAACAGAAACGATGTGCACTGCTGAATAAGACTGTTCTCCATGAACACATCCACAATCTGTTGAGAAATTAGAGAAGGGGGTCTATATATACACCTGTACATTTATGTGTATATCCTAATGGCTTGGCTAGAAGGCTAGAAAGGCAGCTCATCACAGCACCTAGAATCCTGTATTCCCTTTGGTTTTGCCCAGATTTTGCCACTCACTCTATTTAGTTTTAACACAGCATGCAAATTCCAGCCCTTCTCTCTTGTTAGGGCAGCTGCTAAAAGAAAAGCCAAGACTTTCTAAAAGTAGCTGCAAATATTTAATAATGCAAATTGTTGCCTTATTTCTCTGTCCATTTAACCAGAAGTGGCCGCTGGCAACCAGCTTTCAACTTAAATTTATGTGTTCGTCTTCCTCTAAATGCTCTGCATGATAGGAGTTAATGTATGCTTCATTGAAGCCATCAGTAGGACAGTAATACCATTGCTTTGACTAAGACTGTGGCAGATTCACTATCAATATCACAGTAGTAAGTCAGAAAGCTTTCACAAGAACTTGAGAGCACACTTATCTCTAAAAACTTAATCATAACCAAATGTGACTAGAATAGTTTAGTGATTTTTCTAAGCAAGCCAACTACAGACTTGAACCAGCCTTACCAGTTCCCAGAATGGTACTATGCTATTACCTCTGTCTAGAAAGAGACCAGTTACTCTTGTTGTAGGCATCACCTGGTTAATATTAGCCAGTGGCTCCTCATCCTGTACCAGCATCTGAGAAAACTGCAGGCCTTGATCGGGACTGACTCTCATCACACTTCTCAGTAAGAAGATCCAGTCTGGGGTATAGCCAACCTAGAGATTTCAGAAACAGTCATGCATGTCTGGGAAGCTTTACATGTCTTTAAGCCTTCAGATTCTTTAACATAAGCAGTACAAACTGTTGCAAGGTTGCCATGCCCAACCCCCATCTTCCAGGAATTCTTAGACAAAAGCACTGCTTGTCTATTGACACAGAAATTCAGTATTCACCTACTTAGCAACTGAACTTGTGCCAGAGCATTTCTCTTTCTAGGTAAGAAAACTGCTATGGACAAATCTTTCAATAGTCTTAAGGTGCTATCTACCAAGTAATGTCCTAAACTTACAAGTGGACATCTGGCAAACTGTTCTGTCATCTGTCAAAAACAGTTATGAATTTAGGAAGACTCATCTTTATTCTCTAGAATAAGCTCACTCCAGTCCACTAATTTGACAGCTCATAAAATCCCAGATGTTCTCAATTTAACTTTCTGCAGACTGCTCAGACCTTAGTCATAGACTATGATTTGCACTATGACAATGAAGAAAAACACCCTTTCTCAATCATGCCTACCTTATCAGTTTTAAGTAACAGGAATTAAACTTATCTCACAGAAGATAGCTTGAGAATGTACACATTCAACCTAAGATAGAGTTTGTGATAGCAATTTGTGATAAACAACTTTACCTTTTTAGCATACAGCACTATTTTCTGGAATTGACCAGTTTCAGCAAAGCACTGAATCACTTTGTTTGGCACATTAGCACGAAGATAGACACTGAGTGCAAGGGTTGGGTCAGCTGTCTTCACCAAGTCTCCCAGCTCCTCTGAGCACTCCAGCTGAAGTCGAAAGTGGCATTTTGTCAAGCACAACAACTCACAGATGGTAGTATCAACAAACGTATTGTTCACACAGTTGTTACAAGGCAACAAGATTAAAGCTATTGTCATGATCAAGCCTACCTTGTCTTCCTTCAGCCACTTCTCCAGAAGCTGCTTGCGGCCCTGCTGTAAGACAGGGCGACAGAGCTCCAGAGATTCAAATTTGTTCAGCTGCCCCTGGTCAAGCAATATTCCAAAGTACTGGAGCAGGGGAGAGGCCTGTCCAGGCTGAGCTGGTACACTCTGGAACTTCCTGATTGTATCACTAGTACGTAGGATGCCCTGAAGAGGCACAAGATAGAGAGGAGCAACGTTTAATTAATGAAGGTTGAATAATATTAGTCAAAAACCAGATGTTAAGCTTTACACTGAAGCATCTCCTCCTAAGCCTTCAGGGTGAACATTATTCAAACCAATGACATTCTAGGAAGAATGTCAGTGGCCACAGCAAGTCCAGTCTGTGCTTGGATGAGTACAGCAAATGCTTTTTTATGTGATACAGGATATCAGAACAATCGCCAAACCGCAGAGAACTAAGGCAAGTATTGCAGCACTTCAGTTTTTGAATGTCAAGTACTGAAATTAGCAAGCAAGCAAGTCCAGTAAACTAAGGCAAATCCATGACCCTTATGAATTCTAAGATTTACCTTTGGAGCTATTTACCTTTGGTGCAGATGCAGCTACTTTAGCAGCATCTGCATAGCTTCCTTGAGCAAAGAGTGTGTTGAACTTTCTGGCAAATAATTCCTCTGCTCCGGCTAAATTACTCCGTATAGCCATGCGCAGGCCCAAGTCAGGATTCTGGAGAACATTCGTAGCGTAGTTCACTATGTTGTCTTCCTCAACACACACAGAAAGCACCTGAAAACAACAAAAGGCATACCGAGTACTGTCCTTTCCACAACTACAGTGAAATATAGCAACCAAATGGCTCTGCAGCCCATCAGTGAAGTAGCAGATCATTAAAAACCCCAAGTTCCTCCCAGGCAGTTCTGTACTAGCAGAGGTTAAAACCTGACTAATTAAATAGTTACTTGCTCCCTTCCATGACACTTCGGGCATCAAGTCACTCATTCTGTTTGCTACATTCCATCTGAGCTTTAGAAGGCTGAAAACCAGAATGCTGGATTTGTTACCTGGCCTTTTTTGTTCACACCAATAATGCCTGAGGTAGGTTCATGAGGAGCTGTGACAAAGATAGTATCAGCACTAATACGGTTCATGTAGATGCACACTCCAGACTCCAAGTCATACATATGAATGTATCCATACTTTGTGATCAGGTAGATAACACCATGCTTAACTCCAATCTGCCAAAAGATGGGGATTTATTAGTCAAGACTAAGACTGTAACTGTTAAGTACGCTGCCTTTAGCCTTGTCACAAGCCAGTACTGCAGCGACATGCCTTTGCACTGACACCAAGAACAAATATAGTTTCAGGCTTCTTCCTTACAGGCTCAGAGCAATGAATAACTTTGTTAGTCATTTGGAGCCACAGCTCCACTGAATAGAGAGGCTAAAGGGAAATTAGAATTCATCTGTAGCAAAGGACATACTCCTCATCCCAATAAGCAGGGCTAAGGAAGAAAGTTTGGGCATAGTTTGCATTCTAGCCAAGATATGTCAGTACAACTTCCTGTTCCAAAAATATTAACGAGATAATCCCACTCTTTTCCAACAAGGCCTACCCAAAGCACCAATAGAACATAAACCAAGCCCAGCTACCAAGTACTCCAGTTTATCTGTCTCTTCAACTGGGGAGGCTTTCAAGCCAAAACGGTCTTCAGTCAATTAAGCACTTTTACTTTGGAACAAAAGCATTACTTCAGGTGCTTTGTTAACGAAGCCTCTGAAGTACAGAGCCACATGAATCCTGTCATGTAGACAGCTTGCTTTGTTTACCTTAGTTTAAGAAATCTCTTGGTTCATTTATAAAGTCACTCTATTAGACTTGTCAGCAGTTGCATACTGAGAAATTACACAATTCATAGTCCTGCACACATGCTAAGTGAAGGTCTGTCAAGGCAATCAGTTATGTCCTTTCCTAAAGGACCTCCCATTAATGTACCAAATTGCCTTTTTCTGTGCTGATACTAGAGGAGGTATGCTGATATGGGACTCCCCACTCCACAGGCCTTCACAGTAATGAAATGCCACTTTCATGTGAAGCTACATCACATTATTATCTAGAACTCCAAACATTAGTAGGAAGTTCAATAGCCAAGGCAATGTTTAGAGACATTCTACTGAAAGACACTATTGAGTTTTTAGGGGCCCTTTTTTGTTGTTGCTGGGGCTTTTTTTCTAAGAGTTTTGTTGGAGGTTTTTGATTTCTTTTTTTATAGAACCTCAAGCTGATATATCCATAGAAATACTGGAACACCCTATATATTTCTGTTTGAGTTACACTTTAGCGTCCAGGCTACCTCCCACAAATCTATGGACCCTCCCAGAACTAAGAGGAATGACAGCAAAGCATTAGCAGAAAGCATTCTTTACAATAGAGATGGGCAGCTACTTGCCAGGTTATAAAGTTCACTGGGTCAAATATTTACCTGCATTGCCACAGGAAAGTCAGTCTGTGCTTCAGGTGGGAAGAACACATCAACAGCTTTCTTAACAAATGGCTGATTTCCAGTAGCTGGCTGACCTACTTCAATTATGTGTAGCTAGGAATAAAAAAAGTACATGTCACAAGATTGCCTGCAAGCACAGCCACATGAAAAAAGTTCCTCTCTTCAGATATGCTACCCAGTCACCTGCCACACTCAGCTGATGAATATCTGCCCAATCCTGAACACAGTCTGGGGAGCTCTGCTCCAGATATTTGTCAGAGGGACAAGTTTGCTGGAACTTGATAAAGTAAAAACCATGAAAAGGTGAAAAAAAATAATGCTTTCTATGAAAGCAGACTATGTTTTTACTCAAGACAACTTGTTCAAGATGTTTTGAGTGAGACTTGTCAATTCATCAACAATTTTGCTGGACAAGACTAGAAAGCTCAAGATATTTTAGTGCTACCTCAGCTCTTCACAGACTGTTACTGAATCCTAATCAGTTTGATTCAAACAGCCTAGCCACAGACCTAAGGCTTATCTAGTCTCTTTCTGCACTGAATTTAAGATATAAAAGGCTGCTTAATAACTTAACTTCATGCACACAAAAAACCCAGCTGGACATAAACTGATGCTTTCACACCCTGAGCTTAGTTCTCATTGCTTCTACATTTGTTCTTATGTCTAAGTTTCACCAAAGCAACTCAGACTCTTTTTGCAGTTTGTCCTATTGAAAGGAAGCATTTTGATGCTGACCAAATATGCTACACACATGGTTCTCAAGCTGCTCTTCACAGAGCATACACTAAACTGTGTGATCACTGAAGTTCTTAGCAGAGCTCTGCTACAGCTGAACAGGAAAACAGTTGCAGACTTTACCTTGCCCCCTGCAGGACTCCTCACAGCAAAACAGAAGAGGGTGGAAGGTTTGGCATTTCCCTCTATTTTGAATTCTGCAAAAGCTGCTGCATGGCCCTCTATAGGTTGGGAGACTTTTCTGTCAACTGAATACAGCTGCATTGCACCAACCACACGATTTTGCTAGGAAAAAAAAAAAAAAAACACAGAAAAGGTCAGCCTGTAGAGGTAAGATTCCAAATGTTCATTGCAAGACTTTTGGGACAGTAAACTAAAAAGCAGCAAATGTTTCTCATCCCCTCCTCCAACACTTTAATTGCATTACAGAGTGCATTATCCCCACACAAAAGATATTTTTGATCTACAGAAACCAAAGTTAAACTATAGCAGCTATTAAGAGGGGCCAAGGCTCTCCTAATGGTTTTCATTGCATGCTGTTCCAGGTAACCTACCTGTGCTGAAATTCCTATCAGCAGCAGCCATTTTTGGTGTTCATCTGTTCTGTAGTTGATGATTTGGCAGCCCGCAAGACTAGCATGCCTATCAAACATCTTTTGGGGTTGCGATTCTCCCTCCATGCTCCAGTGGTAGACTGCTGTCTCTGTCACCAATGCAACTGTATTCACAGATATCCACTTCCAGAAGATCACTTCCTCTGCCATTGTGTGGGCTTTCATTTTACTTTTCATCTCAATGTTAAAGATCTGAAGCGTTTTCCCAGCTAGTATGACAAAACCCAAGAAACATCATAATAGATTACCACAATGGCCATCCTGTAGTCTGCCTATTTACAAGCACCCTGTTTAACCCACTATTCAGTGATGCTGCAGGGTTAGTGCCCTGTCACATCGAAGTCTCCTTTGATACTTGACTCTTACCAGAGAGAACCCCTCTCCACCCCTGAAGTGGGGAAAAAAAGTCTACTTATGGACACATACATGGACATTCCAACAACTGACAAGCATAGACATTTTAACTATAAGCTGTAGTTAAAAGACAGTCTAAGCTACAGAGCTTGTGTAAACTCTTGTTTAGGTAGCAGCACTGTACGCCAAGTATTGGTGTCTAGTACATATCATTCAGTATAATAGAAAGAGTATCTCCAGGTTATGTTAATTTAGTGGCTGCTGTAGATGACCTGGATTGAGTCCAATAGCATGAGACTCACAACAGCTCTTGAGATAGCTGAAGACCACAGCTTCCATTCTATTTTTCTGTTGAATGAATTGTGCACTTAACTAGGAGACGGATGGGCTCTGTGCAACAGTAATACAAGTACCTGTTGAAGAGGAGAATCAAAAGTTCAGAAAGATTATAGAAAGGCTTAGAGCTTTCATTCTAGTTGAAGTTACTGCTTCGTGATTTAGCGAACTGCATTGCAGGTTTAAGCTTAACTTTAGTATTCCTTTTAAATACCAGAAGCCTCACCCTACTAAGAGCAGACTCAAAACTAATGATAACCAAACCAACCTATAAAGAATAAGGGACTCTGTTCTTTCTACAAAGTCAAAGGGATGTTTTACTTCACTGCAGATGAGACAACTGAGCTCTAGAAATATTGTTTTCTGTTCACAACACATCCACTCAGACTGCTAGAGTACTGGCTTGCAATGCCATTTTTTCTATCCACTCTTCAGAAGTGCTTTCCCTGTTAGTAACACTTCTGTCAAACTGGTAGATGTTCCTTCTACCAGGAATTAGAAGTGGCTGCTGACCACTGAGGAAACATTCTCAAGAGATACTGACCCCAAGTTAATATGCGTCTTGCACTGCTGCAATATTTTAGCATAATTTATACAGTAAATTGATCATACAAGTTTAATGCAGTGCCAAGAGACAAGGCAAGACTTCAGCACTACCACATAAAACATTTATGCTCCCTGGATTAACTGCATAAAGAACCGTTAACCTGATCAACTAGTTCCTAGGACAGCTTGCTAGCTTTCCTGGGACAAAACCAGCCCCTTTCCGACCACCTGTGACTGTACATACAAGTGCAATAAGCCCAGGCTCTAACACCAGCTGTAAACTGATAGTTGGAAACAGCATATTTACTGTATTGGACAACCTGTCCAGCAGTTGACTGGTGCTACCGAAGGACTGATTTTGGCTTCCACAGCGTGCAGCCTCACATGCAGAAGGCAGGCAAGTAGTTCTGGAAAGGCCCTAGTCACCATCTAAACAGGAACACCAATATGTGCATACAGAAACTGTTCTCAAAGTCAGTCTCATGAAAAAGAAGCAGGATGCCTATCCTAGTTTTAAAAACATGAAGAAAATGATAAGATACTAAAACAAGCTAAAAGCTCATGCTTGTTCATTGTCTAGACTAAATTTGACTGCATGCTTTACAGTTGAAAATGGCTTTACAAGCTTCAATAGGCAGCTAGCTCTGGACGTTGACGGCCTAGGAGCCATAGCAATATAGTTTAAGTGTAATAACACAAACTCAAACTTCAGAACTCTAAACTGTAAATTAAACTAAAAGAAAATAAAAATAATTAAAAAAAAGTTATTTGTATTAAGATTAGAGCCTGCTCTAAAGCCATAGTGAGGGCAGGAGTAAGTTTGAGTTATATCTACTCGAACATTTCTGAGACAAGAAGCCAGACTCTTATCTTAGTTTTTCTGACCAAGCTACCAGACTGATCAGACCATTCTCTACAGGTGTAGTCAAGTTAGCAGATTTGGATTTTGAACGCTGGCACAAAAATTTACATTCCAGTTCATTGGAGCATAAAGCTTCTCCATTCCACAAATAACGGATGCACCATTGAGTGTTGCATTCTCCACTTACGCCAACCGGGAAGCACTCTCAGTACAGAGCAAAACGAGAACCATGAACAACACAAGGACAATGTATAAATTTTGGTACACCAGGAGAATGCCACATGCAATCCAGAAATGAAATTGTGCAGACTGTACTTCAGTTTAAATCAAGAACCATTTCATTTCTTTTTTTGAGGGTGGGTTTGTATGTTTATTGCTCAATAATTACCAAATTATGAGCAATTTCCAATCATGGCATGTTGAGTCACAATGTGCAACTGGCTTGACTACTGAAGCCTCAGTCAATCAGCAGGAAAAACTCTGGAGTGACAGACTGACTTAAACCACTTCTTCAGTCCAGTTCACTCTAGTTCTGCTGGTTACCATGAGTAACAACAATATTTCTTGGGTACCTCTACTCATCCTCTTTTCTACCCAACCCTCTGGTCATTAGATTAGATTCAGTAAAAGGAGAGATTATTGAATTTGCAATATGTGACCACACAACTCTGCATGTTAATGTGACATCATTCACTCAACCTTATCTGTTCAGAGGACAGGCTTACTCTGCATGGACAGAGCTATATTAATTTTGAACAAGTCGTAACACTGGCAAGAATAAAGCTATATTCTTCAAAGCTGATGACAATCCATTTAGTTAGTAGGTTAGTTTTAAAAGGGAACTATATAATTGGGTTTTAAGAGCTAAATGAAGCTCTGCTAGTGTAGGAAGTGCAAGACAAGGCACTTTCCTTGCCAATATGGTTTGTATAAGGAATTCAAGATTAAGGACAGTGAACTCTTAACAAATGAAGCTTTTTCATTGTTACCTTTAGCCACACCTCAGGTATGGCAGCCCTTTCCAAGACATACAAGCATCTTAGCTGAATCACAGATTCCACTGAAGTCAAACATTAATACATTAGTTTTCCCCTAATGTCAGTATAAGCCTGTGATCAAAACAAGAAGTTACATGGTTTTTTGCCAGTCCTGAGGACAGTTATTTCTTGGACCCTTAAATAATTTCACCATGATTTTTCACAACCGACACTTATGAAGAAATGAATAGCACACAGGACATGCCAGCAGAGGTCTCTCATAAAAATATTGCAACTTGGTTTTGTCTATCAACTGTACTTCCATAGTACACACACAAACACACATTAAGAGCACACTTCTCTCCTTCACTGGGTACAGTCAATAGCCAAAGCAGCCAAATGGTTAGCAATGAGCCAACAGAAAATGTTTTCACTATAATGCCAGTTGAGGATTAATATCCCCCAACCTGGCTCTGAAGTGAACTGTCAAATGGCTACTTTAAGTTCAGTACTTTTTATGAGATTAGACCATTCTGTACTACTAAACATAAAATGTCAAAGTTCACTCACCATCTGTTTAGATAAGATGCAAGAAGAAAAGTACATAGTCAGTAACAGTTGAGATTAAATAATAGAAGTTGGTCATTCAAGAAAAGAACCTGAGATATATTAAAAATTACTTCTTTGTGCTCAGAGTGTTACTTAGAAGGCAGTATCAATACCATAGATACTGGTAAGCAAAGATCTTATGATTGCCAAACTTAACATACTTTTGCATTCAGGCTTACACAGTTAGTGGTCATTATGACATTTTGTTTGCAACTTGTAAGCTTTTCCAAAGCTACAAGAAAGGGCCAGAGCAGAGCAGAGAGAATGGTTACATTCCTATTCATCTTCTTGACACATATCCATTATGTTTACAACACCCGTTTAAAGGGAAAGTATACAAGATATTGACCTGGTCCTCAGTGAGAATAGGAGGCTGCAGTGCCAGGCCTAAGCATCTCACTCCTACTTGGAGGCAAATCATCCAAAGATTCCTGGAAAATCCACTGCCAAAAATACAGCATGCAAGTGTAGGCAAGAATTTTCATCCTCATATACATTCTTCTTAGAAAGTTTACATAAATCTTAAGCTTAAGAGTGTACACAAGCAATAATACAGCTACACAGTAGGTTTGGTATTGCAGGAAGAAAGGGTTACTCACCTTTTAGCGCAATTACTTTGGAGGCTGGATTCATGATGGCACTTTCAGCAGAAATCGGACGTCTGATGGGTGTTGTTGGATCACTCATGTCAATTATCACTACTTGTGCCTGCTCTCCCACTTTCTCCCTGATGCAGATGAACTTGTCAGATTCCATTGTTAGAGTACTGAATCCAATGTTTGCTGGGTTAATGCCCAAATTCTGGAGCTAGAAAAATGGGAGAGAGCGCTTTATTATCCTTCCCATGTTGAAAACCTAACTCAAGCCTCTATGTCTAAAGTCTCTCCCCCTGAAGGACACACAAGACTGGCAAATTTCTCTGACAAGAGTATATACTACGGAACTATGATTTACCTTCTGATTCTTTGTTCAAAAGGTAAAGAACTACACAAATCTTAGTATTTGAGTCCTAAAGACACTTCAAAGTTGCATTATTGATGCAAACTAAATGGAGTTTTAACTGGAGCATTTATTGCTTAACCTGGCTTTAGCAATATGATGGGCTGTATAGTATCCGTAGCATCACTATTCTACATCTAGTAAGGCTAGGAAGTTTGATATTAAAAACTTACTAAGTGGCAGAACTACAACAGCCAGCATTAGTGGGTCTTACTCAAAGAACCAGTTTTCCTTATGCAAGCCACTCCTAGCAACATCATGGAATGAAGCCTACACAGCATGTGTCAAATGGCCTATTTTTACAAGTGGTCTTGTTCTTCTTGCTTCTTAGAATCTAATTCTTACCAGTGAAAGAAAGATGCGTTAAAATAATCAGTGATTCCATGTCTCCCTGCCCAAGACATCAAGCCATTTGGCCCAACAAAGGCAGGGATTTCAATGCAGGCCCCTTCCAGCATTATGTCCAACTTTCAAAACATAACTTGCGCTCAATCGCATGGCAATAGGTTACATTAAGTTACTCTTAATGTAACAAAGCAGTTTTGTGCCACTGAATAGACTGCCCTAGAAGATGGCTATTTCTCATACTCATCCTTTTGTGTTAACTTCTTTCCATTCACTTCCAATTTCAGGTTAACAGGAGGAGGCGGCAGTGAATGAGCATCACTATTTCAATTAGTGTACAGCAAGTCCCATTTACCTAAGCAGCAACACCCCAGCTTGGTATGTATGCACGCTGCATTTTATAGAACAGTAACTGTGACAAGCCAGAGCACCTGCTTTATGCCCCAGAGCAATGCTTTCCAAGCACAAGAACTGTATCAGCCTCGCTGAAGCTTCTGAAGGGATTAACCTACACTGCTTTTCAGTGCAGTGCAAGTGAAAAATGACTGCCCTCAAGGAGACAGGACAGAAACTACCACCAGCATCACTGAGTCATTAGACTCCTTTTATGCATACCACCAGGACATTCATAAAATAGACTAAACAAACTCCTTGGGCAACAAGCCCCATAATGGTGTCACAAGCACTGTTTTTGTGTGTTTTGATCCAGCGGATCATGGCTTGTTATGGCTTCTGTAAAGCTACTCACTAAATCATAAACTGGGTGTGTAACAGACACCCGCAAGTGTGGTATGTCAGGATTGTGTCCAAGAATGCCTCAGGAATTGTTTTGTTTTCTGTTCAGCTTATAATGAAGTGCTATTTGGCTCAGTAACTGCTAATTTTGACATAATAAAGCTTCAGTAACACAGTACAAGCCAAATGGACATACATGTAAAGACATTTAATCCCTCCCACAAGTGTGCCTCAGCAAAATTGAGACACATTCAGCTAACACCTCACTTTATAGGTAAAATACTTCAATACATGCTAGTAAACTTCAGTAGGTGCCATTAATTCCAAAAGACAATCAAAATTTAGGCACAAGATCATCATAAGCTGTTTGCAACTACAGTTCTGAAACAAGTCCACTGGGCATGTGGTTACTACAGGCTTCTCCATCAGTAAGGAAGTTTCCATATCAAGACAACTCATGAACTTTTCATATGTAATGCAGAAAGTTTTAGTACCCAATAAACATGTAAGCTGTAGTTCCATCAAATTCTGTGACCCTGAACAACAGAGAAATAAATGATAGGCTTTTAATTCCACTGTTCTTGGTTACTTGCTTTCAACTGGAGAGTATCCGCTTATTGTGACAAATTACATGTTCACATAGGAGACACTTGAGCACTTTAATGCTGAGAATGATCTAAGTCCATCTACATATAAAGTACAGCTCATTCTAAGAGACTAATTAAGTGTCACAAGAGTGGGCAGGAGATTTAACTGCAGCACAGCCAAGTTCCTAACTTGATTCAATTAATCCAAACACTGATGTATTTCCAGAGTACTGAAGTTGAAACAGCCTCCTCAAGGTTCTCTTCTCAGTTACTGTGCTTCAGCTTGTCTTACTCTTCAAGAGACAGCCCCTGGCCACTCATTCTGCACAGCAAGAATCAAGGCATTAGTCTACTTGAAGCTCAGCTTTAAGCCCAAGGTCATTTGCTCCAAAATCTGGTCCATGTTAAATAACAACCCTTTGGGTATCTTCACTAAGATAAGCAAGATTTTGCATCAAGGTCTGGTATTAAGATTTCCTGTTTTAAGAGTCATAAAATCTAGCAAAGTTTTCAGAACATGTAATGCTAAATTATGCATGAGTATCACTGCCATCCATATTATTAGGGAAGTCAGACACATATTTAAAAGTCAAAATGTCAGTAGTTCCTATAGGATGGTCATGTAAATGCTGCAACCCTCAGTGAACAATGACAAACTTCACATTTTAGCAGTCTGAAAACACTGAAGACCAATCCTGCCATTAGGAGAGTGATAAGTATCCTCATGAAATTAGATGTGCTCCTACAACATGGAAGCAGCATAAGAGGCATATCCTTTATGACTACAGGTAAGGAGATGAGCAGAATCCCTTTACCACCAAACAAAGGGACATCAGCCAGCAGCACTTCTATCCAGAATGGGACAAAGCTGCCAAGACAATCTGGACTATGTTGTTTTAAAGCTCCTTCCTCTCTTCCTCAAGCACAGAATTAAGAAAACTTTATTATGGAAGGTTGCAAGCACTTAACTATGTATCTTAAAAGACCTTAGGTGAAGGAGCTACAGGTCATTACTGAGGTTTATATATACAAACTAGAGATTTTTGTAGTTTATTTTCCTAAAGGAGTGAACATTGGCCCTCTCAATTGCTACTAAACTTTCGGTTTTTATTATGCTTCCCAGGCAAGTAGTAATCCCAAACTAAGGTTGCCTTCTGAAAAGAAAGATTCGGTATTACAAAATAATTCCAAAGACATTTACTATGGAGATAGCCTCTTTCCATGATTCCACCCTACACTATTTTGGGGTAACCCAGTTAAAGCCTACCAAGCACCCCCACTGTAAGCCTAACTGTAGAGCAAAGGAAAACATCCTGTCCCTACAACAGCCAAATGCCCCTTCTACCCTCTTATGCCCTAATCCCCATTATCTACAGTGTGGAACTATCTTCACTATCATGCTGAATGAATCGGACACAGATTTTTGCTTCATAGATATCTAGTATCACTGCAGGCTGGATTAGATACCAAACTTGCTTTGAAGCATCTTACAGATACTGACATGGTAAACATTAACCCAAGTTGTATTATTTGATCCTCAACCTGAATGAAGATACACAAGTGCTACACTTATGAAATAAAACTATTAATCTAAGATTTAATCTTTCCTCATTCTACTTTATCAGCATGGTACCATTTGTTAAGAAATTAAGCTGACATGTTTTCTGTATACAAAAGTGCTACTAAATATTGGCTTTCTAATGCATTTCCCTTTCTGTTTAGGGCAGTGAACCAGACAGAGCCAACACAGACCAACTCCAGACATTGATAACACCAGTCTTCAAGCTATATCCATTTCTGTACTGGGAAATACTTAAACCTAACAAATTACTGTGTAATACTGACACTCCAGTACTTGGGACCTACCATCAGTTAAATGCTGGAGGCAGAAGAATTTAAGAACCCCAAGATCTATTGAGTTTTAAGCCCATCAGAAAAGAGTAATGTTTAGACAGAGACTGTACGTATCCCATTAAAAGATGCCTGTTAAAAGTTCTGTAAGCACATCTCATTTCAAGCATAATACAACCCAAGATTGCAGTAATACCGTTTTTTTCAGAACTCTTACTCAGGTGACTCTACAGAGTTATAATGCTCTATGAGAATATGCATACAGTGGTTGAATAACCTCTCTCAATAGGCTACCCTCATCTCCTATAGCTCCAGTCTTGACAGGTGAGGAAGTACGCAAGAGCTAAAACATGGAAGACCATGAGCTCACAAGTTTTAGTTGCAGTTGCAATTAGGCTTTCATCTTACGGAAGAGTTGCTCCCTACACAAAAATCTGTTCGTGTATATCTGTGATGAGGATTACATCTATTGAATGAGTCTCCCGACAACCTATAGGGCACTTAAGAGATCCAGTGAGCAAACATGATTTCTTCAACACTAAATAGCTGAATTAAGTCATGATATTTAGCTCTACCTTCTGAATACAAGTCCAAGAAGCCATTTACAACTTGCAAATATCCTGAGTGCTTTCAAGTCCACATGTCTGGCCAAAGCAAATTCATGAAAGCCATTACACTTCAGCTCAGTTATGCCTATTGCACAACAGACAGCAATTCTTAACAAGACATCTCTATCCAAACAGAAAGTGTTTCTGTCCAGAAAATGCCAGAAGTAAATCTACATCCTTTATGCTTCAAACCAGGATACCTTAAGCTTCTCAGTGCTGCACCAAGACACATAAAACTTATGTGTCAAGAGCATGTCATGCATATAAGCTTTTTGCACATTACCTGGCTTTGTTCAAGAGCCTGCGTTAGATATTCAATAGAAAAGAGAACCCAGCCTACAGATCTATGCATCTATCCATCTAAGAGATGAAACCCCCAACCTAGGAACCTGAGATTTATACAAGCAAAAGTTTTCCCTGCAGGTAAGCACAGATTTTTGCTACTGAAGGAAAAAAAAAAAAGGGGGGGGGGGCAAAGACAAGCTTTTAAAAGCTAATCAATGACTTAGGAAAAGTTTAATTTTAGATCAAGAACATTTTGTACACTGAACTCCAGCAAGTACTGCTTCCAGTCTGCGCACCAATGTATTTAATCTTTTACAGCATTTTCACTGTAAACTACAATCCCTTTGGAAGAGCTCAATTGAGTGAATTTATAATTCACTGCTCCAACAGAATCACTGGAGTTAAGACTATGATTAAATCACAGCAGCTTAAGCAGCATGCACTAGTACTTCACTATAGCAGGGATGCTATAGTTTAGACTGCTGCAGCTGGTCAGTCACCAGACAGATAAAAACTAAGTCCTTATCCCCCTCCCTTGCTAGAGGAGTGAACTATAACATCCTCTATGGGAAGAACAAGCAAAATGCAAGCTCTTTATGAATTTGTGAAGACTCACAGCTACAGATTTCACATCCAAAACCAACTATTCGACTGCATTAAACCAAAGCTAAATAGGAAGACTTAAGTTAATTCCCAGCTTGACTACTACTATATCAAATCCTGGATCTATCTTTTACTGCAGCTGTTCTCCATCTCTCACAGGAACTGAATGCACAAGCTGTAACAACTTCAAATTCAATGTGCACTGTGACTGGCTGTCATTCCTCCTGCACAGGTTTGTTCAGTCAGAAGGATGATCAACATAAAGCAAAATAAGCTTCACAAGGAATGTAAACAGTCTGCTGGTCCTTCATACTCCTCCAATTTTACATGGCCCAAGATCACCGTTTCACTTTACAACACATTTATCCACTTGCAGCTACAGGGAGTGGGAGAGGAGTTCAGTATTTAGCACTGCAGTTTATGTTTAGTTTCCCTAGAGAGCACTTTCTGCATGCTTCAGTTGTTCTTTCAGTGAAGTACAGCAACTATCTCAGGAAGACTCTGAATTTAAGTGAAATGATGTTTCATCAGCAACAGGCTGAATATGAAATTGAGTAATTATAGTGCTAACAGCTCTTCTAACTACTTAATACCATATTAATTAAAATGGCTACAGGTATACAGACTACGCAGATTGACTTATGGTACAGAAAGATTTAATGTAGATCACTGAAACAGCACAATTATAAGGAATTGGAACGTTTTTGGATTTTACATCATAAAGCAGTGTAGTCGATGTGTTACACTGATTTTAAATATGATAATTAAACTGTAGCCAAGCCACTTCCTTGGACATAATGTAGGAAAACAAACAAAACTATTGAGCTGATAAAGTTAAATATGAGTAATAGAGAAACATTATGAAGAGGCGTGCAGGCTTAATGTTTTCATGAATTCCTTACCAGTCAACAATAAGCACCATGTATCATTTATTCATTACTCTAGATGTTTACAACACATATTAAGTTAGAGCTGATAAAACTGTACTGCAGATACCCAACCAGAGCAAACACTACAATTCCCACATGCCTTTTGATTTCCCTCCCCATTTACCCTACCACGTAGAGACAACTGCAGAAGCAGCATTGAGGAGGCTGACTGCATTCCTACTCCCAGCTACTACTAATCTCAATTTCTCTTTGCTAAGACCACTGCTTTGGAGATACTACACTCAGACGGGGGGGGGACGGGACAAGGAAAACTGAATCCTGAAGGAGAGTTTACTCCTACATGTTAGCAGCAAGAGTCACAAGGCCTCTCCTGCTCCTCCATGCCAAGAAAAAGTCCCTTAAGCACAGGTTTAGCCCTTTCAATAAGATCAAATTATTTAAGAGCAAAAGCAGGTGGTAGCAAAAAATAGAATATGACTTCAGTACAAATCCCTTGAGAAGCTGCTAGCCCCCCACCCAAAACAGAAGTACCACACTGCTAATATTGGCAGTGTTGCACAACACACAACCCCAGCCTTCACAGAAAGAGTCATTTAACATGCAAAGCAGTATATTACACCCATGGCATATTAAGTGTGATGTTCTCTCATCATTATTGTACAGTCTAAACACAATCAGCAGAACTGGTTATGTCTGCTTGTTGTAAATTGTGAGAACTATATGCTTCTTTCTAAGGAGAGTCTGATGTCAAAACCACTTTGATCCTTCATTTCTTACTCAGCTGTTCTGCAGCTCTTAGGAATTCATTTCAGTTTACTACAATAACAGCTGTGCTGGACAGTGGCTGGGGTAGGGAAGCAATGGCATAATTCTGCACTATGTTAAACTCTCTTAACCCATGATAACTCCAAGGAGAGAGGAGTGCCTGCTCCTTTGGGCATGGAGACTCAGTACTTCTGAAGTTTCCCAGTCCTATTTCAGGCTAGGGCTCCTTCCAGAGTGACCAAGACAGCTCTTCCAGTCAAGCAGAAAAAGACTTCCAAAGGGAGCTGGAAGTTGCAATAACCATTCCCCAAGCTGAAGTGGCACAAAGTCCACACCAAGGGATGATAGCCAGTTCATAATTTGAAATGGATGCCTGATTTGACATAAAGGGGTGGTCCAGAGACAGAAGGATGACTTGCCAAGTCCACTTCCTGTTCTCTCATTCATTTAGCAAATTCCTTTAATTCCTGCCTCAAACTACATGTTCAGAGCCTGCTGCTCTCACTCCATTTACAACCCTCCCTCACCACCAGTTCACAGGGAAACAGATAAACCGGTTTGTCTGTGCTGCATCCATTAGTCATGGATCTTCTCCAACGCTGGCATTATGATTTTCACAGGCTATTAAGAACAGAACTATGTCATTTTGGGAAGTTGGGGTTTTCTTTTATTTTTAAGACTGTTATGCTTGGAAGGAGGGACAGAGGCTCTCAAGTCCAAACGGTTTCTTGCACTTCATCTCACCAATTTCCTCCCAGTTCCAGCTGCACAGAAAGAGGATCTCTGGAGCCCCCGCGATAAGAGGCTGGCGATGGTTTAGGAGAACAACCCCGATCCCTCCCTAGAGGGTTAAGGCGCCCACCTAAGCCGAGGCAGGGCAGCCCCCAGGCCGAGCAGCGCGGCCGCAGCCCGGCGCCTCCCCCTCCCCGGAGCGGGAGGTCCCTCCGGCGCCGAGTGACTCTGCACAAATCGCGGTCGCTCCGCACGCCGCGGAGAGGCAACCGCGGATGGAGGGACGGATGGAGGCGGCAACCCCAGGGACCGCACCGGGCTCACCTCGGCGGCGCCCAGCGGGACGGCTGCCCCGCACCAGCGAGAACGCGGGGGGGTCCCCACATACAAGGCTTCCCCGCGGCCAGGCCCCCGCCCCGCAGCGCGCCCCCGGCCCGGCTAGGCTAGGCCGCGGCCCCCCCACTCTCCTCAGGGACAGGGTGAGACAGAGGCGGGGGAGCCCCGTCCCCGCGGCTCCACCGCTCCCCTCCGCTCACCTGGAAGTGCTCCTGGAAGCGAATGGGCAGTATTTGTGCCATGGTTGGGGGCGAGCTCCCCGGGGCCGGCGGTGGCAGCAGGGCGGGCGCCGCTGCACCCCACACAGCGTCGGGGAGGGGGGATCAGCGCAGGCGCAGTGCCGCGCTGGATGGCGCCCCGCGGGCTCGCCGCCCTTTTCTGCCTCAGCTCGGGGCCGCTCACTCCGGCGGCGGGATCACTCCGCACCTCACCAGCCTGCCAGGGTCTCCTCAAATAGTCCCTCCCCAGGGCGCCTCTTCCCCCGCCTCTTGGACCCCGCTTCTCTCCCGCCCTCACCGCGCGCCGTCCTCCTCTCCCCTGCCGCTCCCCTCTCCCGCTTAGTGCTGGGGCTGGACCCGAGAACACTGGGGGGCTCCCCCGCGCCGGCTGCGGCTATCGGGGCGTCAGAGACCCGGTATCCCTCCGCTGCTACCTCACGCACCCACGTGACGCAGCCCCCTCCCCGGCAGCGGTCGGGGTCCGGTGGTCGCTGTGGCCCGCTGGGACGTGCGTCCGGGCGCGGACCTTTCGAGGTGCTGCCCAGCCCGCGGGTCCCTCTCGCCCTGCGCTGCACCCGGGGGTGATGCTCCCCTCAGCGCTTTGGGGGTCCTGGTCCCTCCGCCCGGCTGTGGCCCTTGGCTGCGAGCCCTGCGGCCTGCCCCAGCACCTGCCGTCGCGGCTGGCTGTGGCAAAGAGCGGCTGTGCCCCTCCGGTGGACACCGGCTCGTCCCGGAGGGACGCGCGGCTTCTGACAGCCGTGGCCGGGATCAGGGCGCAGGGGTCGGCGCGGGCACCTCTGGTGCAGCCGCCGGGAGCCTCGCGGGGCTCAGTGACCCTTCATCGGGTCATAGCTCCACATGGGCTTTGCTACCTACTGCCATGCCCGAAGGCGGGTGAGGAGTTCTGTGACCGTTGGCAGGTATGTGTGAAAAGCCGTCCTGCCCTGTTGGATTTCTAAACCGAAATGGGGCTCCTTCCCCAGAGAGTTGACATTGCAAATTGGAAAGTTACTGCATAAGCAAAAAGTGAAGGGTCCAGCATGCCAGGTGTATATCAACACTTTTCTTTTACCCTCGCTCTGAGGCAGCCCATTAGCATTAGATGAGGGAGATGAAGGTAACATTACTGCTATTGCATTTCTCCTAAATTACAGTAATCCTTTGAGAAGGAAACTGCTGTGGTGTTGCTAGCTCCAGCAATTTTATACGGAGCATCATGTTGTTCACATTTTCCCAGAGAGCCGAGCCCTGGGAAGCACAAGATTACAGGAGAATCTCCGATTTCATGCACCATAAATGAGTTTCTCATGCTGTGGGTTGCAAAGAAAAGCTGAACAAGGGACCCCTGAAGAGTCAAAACCAGAAGGCAGATTAAAACAATTCAAAGTATATTGCAATTTAAAACGTCATTATTTTTACTTAATCTCATTCGTTTTTAATACATGGAGCTGGGAATTACCAAAACTGGGTTAGGTTTCCGAAGGAATCATAGGCATGGTTCTGCAGAGACACCTTGGTTCCTACCAGAGCATGCAGTTGCAGGCTGCAGCCACGGGAACCCCTTTGCCGTGTATGGAAGATCCAAAGGTCTGCAAAGCCTGCACAGCCCACTGAACAGGTGGCAGAGGATGCTGGGACTGATGTGCTGCTAAAGCCCAATCCCTCAGGAAATCTGGAATCTATAGCTCTTCCTGCAGGACTCATGACTGGGGTTAGGCACCAAGGTCTGTCCTCTCAAAAGCAAGCAAAACTGGAGCTGAGGTGGTGACAACTTTTCGTTTGCATGACCTCAGAAGGGGTTTGAGTAGCACCTACTCCCTACATTTGTTAGGAGATGTTCCCTTTTAGCTGGGTACATTTCTAAATGAGGGCAAGTCAAAACTGCTGCAGAGGCAATACCGTCAGTGGGACATCAGGACGTGACCTGTCAGCCAGCCCATTTTGGCATAACAAACTTGTTCTGTGTTTGCCTCTGTCAGCTCACAATCACTTCACGGATGCTATTTATTTATATTCGGAGTTCCAATTGCTGGGTTTTGCTTTCTATTTTATGGCTAATTAGCTCTGTTTGGAAAAAAACGAGCCACAGATTTTCATCACTTCTTTCACAAATGAAGTAGGGTTCCTTAAGTGATGCACACAGTTATAGGATACAATTTTTATCTCAAATTGTGACAAAGGAAAGAACAGGTTTGTCTCTGAGATTTTTAGTAACAAGAATTACACACACACAAAAATCACTATGTACTGTATGCAATCACTCTTAATAGTCTGGCACTGAACTGCTGACGTGAACTGGAGAGATCACTGACAAAGGAAATCAAATCTCTTTTAAAGTATAGCTAAAATTAAAGGTGTGTTACATTTCTTCAGTACAATTTTAATAATACAGTGCTTCCTGCCCACTCCCAGCTGGCCAAATCCTAATTACAACATCCCATAATTTTCACAGTAAAATAAAAGACTCTCCCTGTATGTCGAAGTGCTTTGCCACACTTTGGTCTGCTGCTGGCTTTCTCGTTTGTACCTTGTTTATGCTGTTCTGTGGTTAAATATCTGCTCTTTTTAACACCTGGCTTTGTAGGTCACAGGGATAGGTTCTTGACAAGCGGTATCAGCTCTGAAGAGCCTTTGACATTTTGACACGAATCAAAATGCAAGAAGTGTTTTGCCATCTTCTCTCCACTTTGCAATTAGCTTGAGCTTCCACAGATAAAGAGGCTGACCTCTGTTCAGTCAGCTATGTGCAGGGATGTTTTAACTGAGTCTTCTAACCTCCTTTTCTATTTAGTTTGGGATCTCTTAATGGAAAGGCACTACTGGCCTTATTTAAGGTATTTCTCCTACAGTTTGTAGTCTGTTAACAGGAAATGTAAAGGGTCTTGAATCTCTAATTGCTTGCTGTGCTCTGATAAGCTAACTGCTGCTCTCTTGCTCCTTTGTAAAAGGCAGAGCTACAGCACTTTCCAGCGGAGAAGGGTGTAATCCCTAGCAATCCCTTAACAACACAGATGGAAAAGCTCCTGGTAAATGTTTCTGTTTTTTCAGAGGTTGCTCTCCTCCAAATGCTTGCTTTTCTGGCTCCTCTATGGATGGCAGCCTGATGCTCTTTTTTCAGTATAAGAGAACAGCCCTGAGAGGAGCTGCATTTTTGCCTTGGAGTGGCTGCTATTTACATGGAAAAATATTGTGCGTATTGTGCATGTTCCTAGTTGTCTTCCCACAGAATCAGCTAAGGAAGTCTCAGTGGAAAAGCAATGCGCATTTCTTTTAAGTGTTCCTCTCGGAGTCTTCCTCCACATCATTTCAAATTACTCTTTAACTGCAAATCTGTTCAATTTGCATATGTTTGGCCAGTTCAGTGTTTTGATTTAAATAAACAAATTACAAGGCACTAGCACATATCGTGGCCTATATGGGAGAGTGCCTGCTTGTTGACAGCAGGAGACCTGCCTACATGCGAACAAGTAAAGCTCCAAGTGACAGGGACTCTGCAGGTGGGACTTGAGTGTGCTCGTGGCTGACCACTGCAAACTGCTGGAGAGCTGATGCTGAACACAGAATGAGCCACATCTGTCCCAGCTGTGTGCTGTCTGGTGCAGTCAGTGTTTTGCCTAAAAGATAAATGCAAGCCTTAGGAACTCAGTGTCAACAGTCACAGCATGAAGATGTGGTGCAGCAAAGAGAGAGCATCATAACTTCAAAAGTTCTGCTTCAGTCTTGCACAGAGAGAATTGACATTTCGTGCATCTGAAAGCTGCCCTGTTTGCTTTCCAGTTTGAAATTGTACTCCTTGTTTTTCAAACCACACCCTCACTCCTTGGACTTCTTTCCAGCTTGTCTCCTGGGAACAGTGGAGCCCTCCCTTTTCCTCCAGTCTGTCTCTCCTCTCTCCTTCCAACAGGCTCCACACTGCTGAGTCAAGAACTGTCTCCTATCATCATCTCCCATCCAGAACTGACTCCTTGAACATGTCCCGCAGTCATTCTCCGTGTTAGTGCAAAATTCCATTTGAATAATGTTCTTTTCGAATGGAATTCTATTCTCCTTTTCCCATCTGTTCTTATTGAGCAAATAACTGTGGGTCATACAAAGCACTTTGAGGCTCTGGATGGATTTCTTCTGTGGTTTTCATAAGTCATTGCGCAAGCTCCTGCAAGCAGCCTGGTAAAACTTGTAATGTTTCTGGAGAAATTATTTTAAATGTAAAGATTCTGTTGCAGTTATTTAATATGTAACTATTTAATGTTTAAATTCCCTCTGGTTCATTCTCCGGCAGGAGAAATGTTCTCCACGCTTAGTATTTCAAAGAAATCCTCCATTATGGTGGATTTCACTCCTGACAAAGGTCACTTTATGAATTTAGTTTGGTATGTGAAGCCCCATCCTGTATTTCCTGTGCATGGAAAGCTCTGCTGGAGATGATAGATTCTGATGGCATTTAATGTCAAAATAAACGGGAGCGTATAGAGGCAGTGGCAGTGCGGGCTGGAGGTCTTTTGATTCCCCACAGAGAATGCCACGATGATACATAATTTACTTGTGACTTGCAAACAATATGCCTATCTTTCCTCTCTGAAGCATTTCCACTTACAGAAGCCATTTCTGTCTGTCTTTGTGCAGTGTGCTGACATTCATTCTCCCTGTACATTCACACAGTTGTTTGCTTCTTCTCTGGACACTTGTGTTCTCCAGGGCTTGTAGCACAGCATTTTATCAGCTGAAATTGCAACTCCTCCAGCTCAGCCTTGTGAAAACAGAGGTCCACTGGTCAGTGACGCAAAGCCCAATAAAGGGCATGGGAGTCAACGTCTGTCCTCAAAACCATGACAGGCAGGTCATGGCTGCTTGCTACGCCAGCCTTTTTAGAAGTTTAATTCCTCCAGAGTATTTTCTCTGGCAGCTCATCCATCAAGTGGATAGAGGGTGAACGTGTTCTTTGAAAATATAACTAATGGAAAGAAAGGGGGTAGCTAATATAACTCAAGTGTTCATCTACTGGTGATTTCACTCACTCTGGAATGACAGAAACCAAGCTGCACTTACACAGACCAAGTAAAATCTTAGTCTAAATGGTCTGAGTGGTTGAATGCCATTTAGAAGCATAACCAATAAGTGTGCATAAATAGGATACTAGAATAAAAGACTGGAAAGGACGTGAAGGTTTCTTCTGGTTTTTGTCCTGCAGCAAAACTGAATGAGCCAATGTTTTCTAATTGCAGATTAATAGGGTGATTGAGGAAATGTTGAATATATTGACTGTTAGGGCCTTTTAGCTATTTCCTTTGAAATAGACCCTTGACAGGCAAACCTCAGTATTCATTTTCTTAACATTATTATATTATCCAGGAAACAGAATAAAGCCAAGAAAAGCAGAAACCCCATTATGTTTTAGAGTATAGTAGTAAACCATGCAGATGGTAAACAGACTTAACTTTCTACAGGGCCTTTACAATATATTTCCTTTCCTTTTAATCCTGGAAAGAAGCACTCTCTAAAGTTATAAGCTATGAATTCCCCCTGGCCCCAGAAGGAAACAGGTCTTTTATGACTATGCCTTCCCTGTGTTTCCCTGTTTTCTTCTCCGCACCATAGTGTTTTGAGAACATCGGCCAAATTCAGCTGTCCATGATGGAGCAGAATAAGCTCAAAGATACTCGATTTCTGCAGGTCTCCTGAAAACAGCAGCCAGAGAGTGGAGAGAGACTTTCATTTCGAAGGAATGGCTGTAGTGGGCGTTCAGCCCTTACTGGCAGGTCTATGAAGCAATCAACCTAAATCGTGGAAAAAAAGAATCTCTGACCACGGTCTGCACCTTCTTGATTTAGTTTCATTGTTCATGAAATATTTTTGTTCCCTTTCTTTATGCCCAGATTCCTGCTTTTGTATGAATCTGTACCTTTGTCAGCATTAACTTTAAAGATAGGTTCAGAAATCCCCTCCTGAAAACACCATTATTTCTTGAACTATGTTCTCCCTTTCAAAACCAGGTTTTTGTTAGACCACGTAATGCTATTTAATGTAACACAAAGGCCCTGTGTTTTCCTATCAGCTTGTAGGATTTCATGAAGCTGAAGATAAAAGTCACCCTAATTTTCTTACCCTTGGCTTTCTCTGTCTTGAATTGTTTGTGGAACAGGTTTTAATGGAAGTTCTTTGCATTTCACTGTTCTTAATGGCCTATATAACCTGAATGTAACAGACTGGCTTTTCTGGAGCTTCAGTCTTAACTAGAATATTCAAGACACAAACACAACACAAAGATGTTTCCCAGAGACGTTCAACAATGATAGGTGTTTGCTGCTTTTTAGATTGTAGAGAAAGTAACAAGCAAGACAGCTGAGTTAGAATAAACTGTAGATAAGCACAGACTTACAAGCTCTAAGTCCTCATACAGAAATGTCTAAACTACCTGTAAAAAGCCTCCTACCAGTGCCAGCAGAAGCAATAAATAAGCACGTTTGTTACCCTGTCACTAGGACGAGTTCAGATGCCCCTTTATGCCGGTGCTTTTGGTGTAACTGATACTACTTGTATGAGGAACGTTAAACAAAGGGAGAAAACCTCTTGCTTTTTAGAGTGTAGTTGTGGGGTTTTTCTTGAAATACCCATCTTTTTAGAAAGGTCTTTCTGAATTAAAGGAGGGTTTGGTACTTTGGGCTTTTCTAAAGGCCTGAGAGGTGCCCTGCTATATAAAAAAGTAACATTAATTTTTGGCAAACTGTACTGGTCCAGGTATGCAGAGTATCTTTAGCAAATGCAAAAACAAAAGGGGAAGCATGTTAAGTGCTCATTAAACCATTTCTTCAGCGTTTTGTTGTTGCATTTCCTTGAAGAACTTTGGTATGGAAAAAACATTATTTAATAAAGTATTAATTTAAAAAAGAATGCGCGGAGAGCCAATTATGTGCAGTAGCTTTTGTTGCCTCCCTCTTTCTGCACCATGCAATGATGCATCTTGGAAGCAAAGGTATGATTCTTAGTCCCAGGGTCAGAATTTTCCCTTTTCCATCCTAGCTGATGAAGTGAGTCACCTGTGTGTATTTCTGTCAATTTCTATTTCATGAAAACTGAAACATAACTGTTAAGCAGCTCTTCTCTTGTTATTTGGTTATGCTGGAAGAGGAGCACTAAAGAATCAAAACCCAAGTTTAGTGTTAAGAAATAACCACTTTCACAGGCCCTCCCAAAGATCCTGAAATATCTGCATGTTTCTCTTCTAGTTCAGAATGTGACTGAGACAGCACATGATGTGCTGCCTGATGCAAGAACTATGTTCAGTTAATGCATATTGCCAAGTTTGTGTCTGCAAAGAGGAGCTTGATTTGCTATGTCTGGGCTGCGACTGAGCATGTTCAGTCACAAAGGAGGCCAACAAACGGCTGCATAAATGTCTGGTAGAATATAGGAAATCGTCTTGAGCTTTTTGATCAATGATTTCAAAACAAGGATAGTCAAACATAGGCTGTACGATTAAACCAGCCTGAATCCATCCTCGTTTATAATAAAAAGTTAAATATTTTGGAATGCTCTGACTTTTCCCAATCCACCCACTCTTGTAAAAATCCCATGCAGCTGGATTTGGTGGTGACACCAAGATTCTGGTAAACTATCAGCATGGTCCCTCTGGTTAGCCAGGGCTTCCTGATTTGTTTCACTGATGTGTTACCTCCTCATCTGTTGCATTACAAAGCAATGAAGGTAGCACTTATTATACTGCTCATCTCAGATAGCACTTCCTCTGTGTTCATGTCCATTCATAGTTACATGTGACATGCAGTATTATTTTCAGCTATATTTGGCTTGCATGCATCCAGCTTCCCAGCTCCTCTCTGTGTTATGTAAATACAACAGCAGGAGAAGCCACCTTTAGTTGTCTTATGCCAGGAGGGCACACTGAACATCAACATGGACATGTTCCTGAAAACCAAAACTGTTTTCTGGAAGTCTGCTCACAGATTTCATGATCCATCTGTTTTCTGTAGAATGCAGTTATTTAAAGCAACAAGTTCACTTCAGAGACGTAGTACAGTAGCTGCTGTTTATGTTGACTTTCTGATGAGGCTCAATATTGTCTATTTTCCATTATATCTCAACACTGCCTTTAATTGCCTCTTTCCAACAGATTTACATATTATCCCTCCCGGCTGTTCACACAGATTTCCCTTTACTTGGCAACCTTCCAGTCACTCCATACTAGAGACAGAGGTACTAAAACAGCAAAGCAGTTGATGAGAGTCAAAATAAAACTACATTATACTACATGGCCTGCAGATGACTGAACAATTAAACAACAGAGCATCTGAGACTGTCACCAGAAGTTCTCTTCCTTTTCTTATGACAGCTCATTTTAAGCACTTTTGAGCAGGTATGTAGGAAGGTTGTAGGGGCTGAACAGATGTCTCTTCAAATGTTATCTAGTTCCATTATTTATCACTACTCCAAGGAAAGGTAAGTTGGAATTAATGATTCTCTCAAATACCAAATTGTTTTTACAGGAATTGGCTTCATAACCCTGATAACTGGAGGCACCTGGGGAAGCAGAGACATTCCCTGGAGATCTACACAGATCATTCACACGGCCAGGCTGACTCAGCAATAAGTTTTCACATGTCCAACTGCAAATATGTAAGGAAGCTTAATGGTTTTTTTGTGACACTCAACATAAATACACACCAATTTCATAAATAAGTACGTTCTTGAATTAAGACTGGCTTTTTGCCTTCTAATGCACCCAATCCCCACTGCTGTCATTGCCACTAGCTGGTGGGGTCTGTGGTGTCCAATGACACATGGAGACCATCAGTGTGCTGCTGTATCCCACAGTGAAGAGCTGCTTTGATTGTGCTGTTCATCTTACCTCACTTAGGCACAGGTGAAGCCCTGAGGCTTCTGGCAGGCTGCCACTGTAAAGCCAGCGTGTTTGCTTGAGTAGAGAAGAAAGCCTCAATATTGCATTTCAAACACTGATTAGTAAAGCAGGCAATTGAAAAAAAGTGATGCATTTTAGCTTATGGAAATAGTGGAAAGGAAAACGGCTCCAGAAATTCAAAGCTAGAAATGCAAGAGTGTGAGGTACATCAGATTCCTAAGAATGAGCTTCCTTCCCATCACCTTCAGCTGGACACTCTGACCGCATGGTCACTCAGACACTGCGCTTGACAAGCAGTAGAAATGCAGTTCTACAAAAAGCCATTCAGAATGGTCAAGAGCAAGGATTAGGGCAATAAACACCTGGAGATGGAAAAATCCTTCTGTTTTTCCTCCCACATTTTGAATCATTGTGCCAGGAAATTATTAAATCACACAAATTTCAGTAATGAATTCATTGCTTGGATGGCACATGAAACTGCTGAGGGATACGGCTGAGGAAAAGAAAAACTCCTCAAAGTCAGTAGTGAGGAAGATCAGATAGAGGAGCTAGACTAAAACTTACATGGACTTCTGAAACAATACTGGTATGGCAAGATACTCCCCTGACTGACACAAGTGGGCATTAAGAGGAAGTGTGTGCATAAAAAGTAGAGGAATCTGTTTCGTATTTTCTGTTATAATTCAGCACAAAGTTTCCCTATGATATTTTTGCTCAATAGGGAAGTCTGCCACCTAATTGGGAGGGAGAAAGCAGACATTCTAAAGCACTTTCGTAGCTAGAAGGCCATTTTTATGCCTTTTGAGAACACAGCTACTTTTGCTGTGTCTCAGATGCCAATTTGTGACACACTAGAGCTGTTCTGCAGCTTACTAAGGTTGGTGTCAGTACCCCAACAAGCTCATTTTCTCACCTGCACTTTGCTTAATATTGCAGTTCACTTTTAGTTCATTAGAGATCTTGCTAAACATGTACCAACAAAAATTAACCCATCACTGAATTATTGCAATTATGTAATTTAGGAAAGAATATCCTCCTCTCCTTATCACAATACTGTGTGTTCCAATTAATATTCTCCACCTGGCTCTGTCTCAACTGAACACAGAGTGCCAGAAGTGCCTACAGCCTTTAACTTAGCAATGTATGATGAAGCAGATCAGATGACTCATGGGTCTCCTCTGCAGTGCTGTTAGCAGGATGCTGTCCTTCCTTCACAAAGCTTTCTCCATGGGCAGGTGGATACAATCAGATTTTAACCTTTGCTTTCTTACATGGCTATTTTGCAACCTTACTATTTATATCATACTGCTGGATTTCTTGGCTGCCTCTCTGCCTAGGCTTCACTTGGAAGAGGGAAGGAACATCCTGTCATCATTCTCCTAGAGGGCCATTGGGCAGAGATGTGAACAGATTGGCTGATCCACGCACCAGGCAGCAGTGAAAATAGGGCAATAAAGAATCTCAAGACCTGATGTTCTGAGCGTTGGTATGCAGTAGCTTAGTACTGATGCTACTATGGATCTTACTGGAAGCCAAGAGCAGACTGCATCAGCAGCCTTTTCAGTTGCTTCACACAAGGGAATTCCTGCAGGAATTTTTCTTCAAAGGCACTAAATGAGCTAGCCAGTAAGCACCATCTAGCCAACGAGCATTAGATGCAAACAAACACTGGCATTGCCCAGAAATCGCACAGAGTTCTACAAAATCTGTAATGTAGTAAGAAATTTTGAGCAAAACCAAAGGAAAATAATTAAACTGTGTAATTTCTCTCAACGGGTCTGACATGCCTGATGCTAAATTACAAATGCCTTTGGGCAGGCTCCCACCCTCTAGGCTTGTCAGCAACTGACATAGACATTCCAAACTTTCTACACTGTTTTCTTTCTACACCGAAGGGTTAATACACACAGTGCAGCTTTAGTGGCACCCTTCATACTGTTGCTGCCCTCGCTGACCTTGGAAGGCTGAGACACACAGGACCTGGGCAAAGGTTTCTTCCAAATGTAGTCAGAACTCACCATTGGCAAGTGACTGCTCTCCATTAACAGAAGCAACAGATTTACAATTAATGTGGAGGAAAAAGGAGGACCATCTAGAATGAAGATGCCAAGGAAGCCCATTGTCTTCCCCCAGCTATCCTCAGCTAGAGCTGGAAGGCCATTTTCTAGAAGGTTCTGCCTCACTAACAGCAAAGTCACAATGCATCTCAACTTTTTATAGCTGAGGCAGGGCTCCAAAATCTCTGCCTGGTATTCAGGGATCTTCCTGATTTGGGAGTCTGTTTATTCTGGGGGCACCTCTCTGATTTCTTGCCACTGAGCCTTACCAAGCCTTCACTTCTGCCCCCAGTGCCTTTTTCCTCATATTCCCCCATTTTGGGAAGATGCATTTATTTGGAAGCAAAGAAACCAACCAGCCCCCTAGCAAACCAAAAAACTGTAGAACTGCCTCCTAAAACCAAACCCCTTTCCAGCAGCAGAAGCATGGGGGTCCTCACTACAACTGCACCCGCTCTGCCTGGTTTAACACACTCACACAAGCATCTTTTAGCTCCCCTTCCCTCTCACCTCCCAGAAAGGCAGGGACTGCGCTGTAAGTAAGTCCTTCAGAAAACACAGAAGGGTTGAAATGCCTGACCAGCCTTAAGCAAACAGATCTGTGAGAGACTCTCTTCAAAGACTCAGATTCTCCATGCAAGCTGTGCAAGCTGACATTCCCAGCAAAGATCCAGGATCCACTCCACTGCTCCGTTCCCCACCATCTTCCACTGTGCTCTTCGTGTTATTTTGATTTTTCTGTATGCAACAAGGAGGTGCAGAGATGGAAGAGCTCTGGGTTCCCATTTGCTGAAGATCTCTCAGCACAAAGGCTGCAAAACAAAGTTACCTGAACTTTAAGAAGCCTGTCAATCTCTCTCTAGTGTATTGACTTTCCCTTTTCCAAGCTTTTTTAATAGCACTTCTGAATCTCTGCTTTATGGTATGAAACAAAATTAAGTAAACTTCACTACAAAAACATCCCCAGAAGCCAAGTTCCTCCCTTCATATACAGATAAGAACCTAATTGAAGGTCAGGACATCCTGAAGTTTTCTGCCATCAGCACATTTGGGATGACACAGGAATATTATATATCTGTTGGTTTTCAGTTTTGAAGATGGTGCATACCTTTTTTGCCTTACTGCTGCTCTGCCTGCCTTGTTCATGCATCCATTTAGTTTACGATGTTCCTGGTGATACCAAGCACTATGGCAAGATTACTTTTCAAGCAGTATCTTGAATTATTTTACCATCACAAGTCAAAGTTCTGCAAAAATAAATGCCTGTTTACATTCCTCTTCCAGGATCTGAAAGAATCTACTTAAGAGTCAAGTAGAAACCTAACACCCTGCTTATTCTCAGAAACCAAAACCCACCAGCTGCAAATTGACTTCCACTCTGGCACAAACTTCAGAGAGCAGGTCCAGCCATTGAACAGACCTGTTTACAGGAAAGAAGCGTCAATAAAGTTGTAATCAAAGAATACTGGGAAATAAATGCAAAAACTCCTCATTAACAATAAGCACCTTTATTGACAGTCTAACATTCAACACTTACTCCATTTCCTAAATTGCTGAACTACAGCCCAGTTAAGCATTTAAATAATAGATACTTCAACTGACACGTAGAAAGTGTTATACCAGGGTGGCACAGAATTAAAGTAGTATTTAAAAAAGCCAGAGACACAAATAATCACTAGCTGTGATTTTGAAAATTAAGCCCCATATATTTCAAAGTAAAACTTAGCACATACCCTGGTGCGCTTGTAAAAATGCCTACAAAAAGTCTTTAGTTCAGAAGGCAGAGTGGTTGGGAAGTATTTCCTATTTCACCATTTAACGAATGGCATCACAAAACAACGAGGCAGCAAAATATTTCAGCTGAATTTCGCGCACTAAAAAACCCAACATGGTTTATAGTGTCCCGGTGATCTCAGTAGGCCAGTGGAGTTCAGCACAGCAGCAAACCTGTGTGGTACTGATTCAGCTACACATCAGTTGTTACAATATTTAACTCAATGCTCAGAAATTTAAAAATCAGATACACCCAAGAGTCGGATACTGGCTATTCCCACTTTGTTTTTCTTTGCTGTTTCTAGTGTCTTATATCTATGTTATGAAGGGTATGCTACTTCCCAGTGTATAAAACCTCTTCAAAATCTATTAGCAAGCCTCTTGAAGCAAGAAAATTGCCTTTTATAAAGACTGTATTTTTTTCCTACTGTCTTCTACTGACTTTAATATTAAGCTTCTACTCAAGCAAATAAGAATGAATTAACCACAGCTATTTTAATGCAAGGGCACCAATTTCTGTGCCTACTGCAAGTATTTAGGCAAAATTATTTAACTTATCAGGTTAGTGCTTGAGTGCAAATTGTATTTCCACTGAAAGTCCTAGTCCCTACACAAGGCAAGTTTCTCAGCAGTATCCAAGAAGAAATAAAACCATCTAGTGTTACTAGTAAGAGAAGCTTTCTAATAAGAAAAGCTACTGACCCAAGTCCTTCATAGCACATGCAAAATGGCATTTCCTGGAAAGGCAAAAATCCTGTGGGTTTTTTCCTTTAAATTTCCCCTTTGTGTGGGATGGAAAATTAGTTGAACAAGCAAAAAACTTAATCACTAGTCTAAGATAGTGGTGTCTCTTTATGTCAGTTGGACTTAAGTCCTTTATCAGCATAGAGCATCTGTATGAAAGCCGAGGAAAGGAATTCCATTTGTAGCAGAAATTAAGTTATACCCATGCACAATCTACAACATCCCCCCCCCCAAGAAATCCAATGTGGGAAATAATCCTTTAAAACAAGGCCATTAAAATAAAAATAGAGCAGGAAAGCCTAAGCAAAGACATACACAACTGATACATTGAATGGGACTGCTGGAAGAGGCAAGAAGTTAGACATCTGTATAACTTCCACATGGCTGAAATCCTGATGTTCTGCTTGCATGATGAGGTTCTCAAAGCAGAAATAGGGATACTTTTATTATTTTCCCTTCCCTGCCTGGGTTTCTAAAGGCATCAAAGGTATCCAGGATGCAGTAAACATTTCACAGGGCTAATACAACAGTTCACCAAAAAATTGACTTTGCTTTGTGAAATAATTTAGACTAAAGAGATGGAAGAGCTTACACCAGAAAGGCAGCACACTTCACTCTTAAATAAAACAAAATCTGCTTGGATTCAAGCTCCGTATTTCTTATTATGCATAACTAGATCCTCCAGCTATATTTTTCCTCCATTAACCATAATGCAACCAGAAGTCTCAGCGTACATCCTAGTTAGTAAAGTCTTACTTTGGAAAACAATAGTTGCATACAGGCGAAGGCAGATTTCACACTAAAAGGTGTTATAAATTTTTAGCAAGTTTTTCTATTCTCTCTTATGGCAAGAATTTCAACATCCTTTCTAAGACGTGTTTCTGTTAATCAGCATGGGGGCAATAAAAAATACAAGTCCCTTCATCCTTTTAATAAAAGGACAAAGTCAAATAAACTAACCCAGGTATAATCCAAATTTCAATCTTCTTTCACTGAGGTACTTTGGAAAGCAGTGATTGTATCGTTTGCTAAAAAACAAGTTAAAAAAAAGTATCAACCATCACCACCAAATCATGGAATTCATAAATACTTTAACAGAGTAAAAGAGTAAAAATCATGGTATTCACCCAAAAAGGTAGAGGATACATTGATATTAATAAGGTTTCCTATGGTTCCAAATGAGCATAAATGACAAAGTGAAAAATTAAAACCAATTAAAGGTACTTAATAACCTCACAAAGTATTCAAAAACTGAAGTTTTATGTCCCTGCAAAACATTTTTTAGGGACCTAAATCAATGACATCAGTAACATAAGGGGAAGCAGAGGCTCACTTTAAATCTAATTCACAACTCTTCTTTGCTAGAAATCCCAGAAACAGTACTTTCTTTAGTAATACTGTGTCCAAGAAGTGTAGCTTTTTTAGTGATTTACAAGTGAACTCTCAGGAGACACAGGAAAACAAGAAAGGCTCAAGTTTTCTTTCATCTCCTTAACTATTGGGTTTGCTCTGTAGCAAGTGAGCTCGAGGTAACAAATTCCTTGGGGGGGGGGGGGGGGGGGGGGGGAGGAAAGGAGAGGGCGTGAATGTGGCATTCATGAAGGATACACAAGCTTCATAGCCCTGAACACCAAGGTCTTTCTTTAATTTGTAAGATAACATGGCACCAACTCAATAAAGTAACTCTCTCTCCTTAGCCACAATCTGTCATTTGATAGCAAGTGCTGCAATACTGATATAGGTCTCCTGGCCTCTCCAAACCAAAATAACTTCCCTGTTTTCCAGACAGACAGCAAGTTCTCATTGTCATGTCTTCAGGCTGGAATGGAACTGTAATTACTTTGTTCTACAGTGATAGTTATACAAGAATGAAACAAAGTGCAAGGCCAAACTTCTATCTGGAAGACTCAAACTGTTTGAGTTTTTCTTCATTTGCACAAACTTTGCATACTTGCTAAGCTAACACAGAAGTATGGGACCATAGCTGAGTTCCTTAAAAACAGTCACATTACTTAGGAAAATGCAGCATCTGCTCAATCCCTAACCACATTTGTAATAAATGTGACCTCAAATAACAATCTCCTATGATCTGTATGTGCAGTATCAGACCAACTCGCCATTTCTCAAATGGAAGCTATTTTTCAAATAACCACCTAAGTGAATAAGAGCAGAAAACTGCAAATGGTGGCAATTTCTACGAAAGAATGTTTAAGAGCACATACACAGAACATTTAAGTTCTCATTTTGTTACTCAAACTCTGAGTCCTGTCAGTCAGTATTTCTTGCAGACCATAAGAAACCTTTAAAGAACATATTGAAAGCGCTGTAAAGGTGATGGCATTTAGTGACCCAAACATAAAACCATAGTTTGTGGAGCCACCATCTGGGTAAAAGTGATCTCAGGAAAGGGAACACACAGAGGATATTATCATCACTGCATGACACCCTTGGTATTTTACAACTTCCACAGAACAGTTCATTCCTTAAGCCCCAGAAAGCCAGGGAACAGTTACTTGAAATTATCTTTACAGCTGGAAATTGGCATTTTGTCAGAATTTAACATAGCTGTAGGTAAACAGAATTAGCAACATTTGTTCTGAACAAAGAAGCGTGTTCTGTTCCCCCCAGCCCCTCCCCAAAACAGAAGCAAAATGCAGTTACTTTGCCCATCACAGCTCCCAGGCCAAGGACACTGAAGCTTTGAGACTGCAAATCCCTCCACGCACATGATGCACAGTTATACAATTGCACGGGGTACCCAGCACAAAAGCATTGACCCAACTGCTGATTTTACTCAACATGCACTTCCCATTAAGCAGAAATTTAAGGTATTAAGCTACATTTAAGATTATGAAATTTTAATGACAAAACCAATAACAGAAAAAAAGAGAAGCTGATACTGTCCAAGATTTTGTAAGCGATGGGTTGAGATGAGACATCCAAGAACTGATGCTGAGCAAGAAAAAAAATCATCTGAAAATCCTTTAAAGTTGTCGGACTTTCTTATCAGTGCTTTTAATATTGACATCCAGTGTCTCTACTTTTTTTGTTAGCCGATCCAGCATATCATCTTGCTCATCTATTTCTGTCTGCAGCCCAAGAGCTAGGTTTTTCAGACGACTCAACCCAGAAGACATCTCATCTGTCAACAAAGAGAGGGACCATAAGGAATCAAGGCCATATAAAGCATACTGTTTAAATGGACACTCTCAGGACTCCCTCTTCTTCAAATCCCTGAGTTAGAAAACGTTAGTTACAAGTGCTCAAGTCTGAGTGTTCTCCAGCAGGGGAAGTACTTAATACTTCCACTGCATTGCTACCAGAAATAATCACTTCCTTTTTTCCATTACAAGTTAACTGCAGATGCTTAAAGCCAAATTGGATCTTTATAAAGGGACATATCCCATAATGTAGTTTTTACTTAAAATTATAGATATAATTTATCTTTTTTTAATATATATAAATATGAAATTGAGTACGTTTTTTCTCAGCTCAATACACTTAATATGCTCACTACCTCAATTGCTTTTCTGTAAATTTCATGCAGAGATACCAATACGCTGACCATTTAAGCAGTTATTTAACATAGATAAAAAAATCCCATTTCCAGATTTTCTAATTTGGCTACAGGGGAACTATTCTATTGCATGATTGATTGGTAAATGCTTTTGAGGCTAATATGCTTTGTACAGCTTGTGAGTAGAACAAACGCGCTTCCTCTAACTCTTATGCTTGACTATTTCTCTTTGATCCATTCCTTTCTGAATTCTTTCCAATCTCTTATTTCTAGGTCAGCTAAACACAACACATGTAAGCAAAGAGGTACTTCGTATATATGCTGCAGAACAAAGGAAGAGAAAGCTGAATGGTTTGGGGAAGTAATGAAAGCAACTCAGCAAATTCACAAATCAAATATTTAGTGCCCTTCAATCTTTCATTTTCTGTGAAACATGTTTATTTCAAAAGCTGCACAGAGTTATAAATTCTCTGGGTCCAAACTGATGTGCAATTTAACACCTGAGTTTAACTGTCAATTAGGTAAGTAGAGTGCATCTTTCAATATAAGTAGTAAACTTTAGAAAAAGAGGCAGTAAGTCTCCACACTGGTATAATCTGGACATCAATTTGAAGCAGTATTTCCTTATAATATTGCTATACCTGCTTAGTAAGATTTTTCAGAATGGATAAGCCTGCTTGTCCCAGTGATATCCCAGTCAACTTACAGGACAATTCAGAGAAACATTCATATCTTGAATTGCAAGTGTTACGATACTTAAGCACCACTTCCTCTTTCAAACAATAGATTTGCCAGCATATTCATGTTTGGTAAGAGTGCTTTCCTGATTGTCAATAAAGGATCTAAGGGGACTCATGCTTTTGATGTGTGCTTGTTTCCCCCCCCCTTTGGTCTCTTTACTCAGAGACAGCTCAAAACCTATCAATTTCTAAAGCACATGCATGTTGAAGAAGAATTTGAAGTATTAATGCCAATAGCATATCAGTTGCCACAGCAGATTCTCACTATTCCAGGCATCTTAGCCAGTTTGTTTCTAGCTGGTTTCAGGTGAAATGCATTTCTAACTCAGATTTGTTATTAGTAATTACAAATAGTTGATGCACACAGACCCCACAGCATTCTACCATTCAAATAATGTATGTTTCAAACTTTGCATTCTGCCATGTCAATAGTTTGGAAATGCAAAATACAAGCAAACAATTTCTTTTGATTATCAAATTCTACCTGTGAACTAAACTAAAAAGTATTCATTGGCAATATATTAGTAATTTTTCATGGCTAAAGAGCCAAAAATTGAGAATTATGTTACATGGAACAGCATCAGTTCTCTCTCTCACCTAAGTTGTTATCAATTTTCTGGTGGTAAGCTCGCAGGTGTTGGTTCTTCGGATAGGAATCCCTCGGTGCTGAAGAAACTGAATCTGCTTTGCTGAAATCATTGTCTATTAAGAGTAGAAAATACAATACATTATATAAGATAAAAGCTGGTAAGAAGATCCTCTAAATTTTAGAAGGGCTATTAAAAATGAGTCTGACCACAGCTGCCATGTAATCACATAACATGTTAACAGAAGTATCAAAAGTAGTCCAACACTGCTATCTATAGGGCATCCCTCAAAATGAACAGTTATTAAGCTACAATTATTCTATTTTGGGCAGCCTTTTGTAGTTCTGCTGGGTAGTTGGGAGTAATAAGAACAAACCAAACCCAGCCTCCCAGGTAACACAGCAGGTAGGCTGGTAACTTCTACCACAGTTAGTGTTCACGCAGGACAAACCACCAGAGTTGAGTTATTTCTGCCCTCTATTGGACAGACTTTTAATATTATATGATGTGGAACGGAGATTTACTTTACCAAAAAGCATTTCTTTATGTTCAGAACTACAACTGTAAAGACACCCTGCTGCTTTCTTACTCTTACTAAACTAAATTGAACTTCACTTTAAAAAGGAGCAGTTGTTTTGCGCACAGAAGTCATCACAGAATTTAACACATTGTGAGAATGGGGAATGAGATCAAACCCCACACCCTTCCCTGCATGAATCAAGTAATGACATCAGTATGAAGGGTTATAGTCCTTGTCTGAAATAACAAGGAAAATATATCTGAAAACTATGACAAGGGATGGTTAAAAAGAACCATCTCCAAATGCATATCAACATTTCGGCAAGCACAGGACAAGGCTGCCTGCGTGTTATGTGGATTCTTGGCTACAAAGAGTTTTAGGGGAAACAGTTCACTAGAATTCAGAGCCATGAAGGCTGGGATACAGACCTCCAGACATTAAGCAGCAAGATAAGTCAGCAGTTGGGCAAGTTGAAGGGTCTCTGCCTTCACCCTGCGTTGATGACAGACATTAGTGTAAAATAAAGTTACAAACCTATATCTAGCTTCCTTAAATTTGGATGACTTTCCTGGTATTTTGACTCTTGCTCTTTACTAGACATCATGGCTTCTTTTAACCTAGTAACAAAGAATAAAAAGAAAACGTTCCTATGGACCACAAGCCTCATTCTTAATCTACTGAACAAAAACAGGTATCACACACAAGAGCAGCACATTTATTACACCATATCCAATATACCACTTTAAAATCAACTATTAGCATTCGTCTTCAGTGAGAGCAGAACTTTACTGCTGAAAATAATGCTGGTATCAAAACCAAAACTGTAACTTCCATCTCAGAGGCAACCTGTTGCTTTCCTCTAGTGGAGGATTGAGGGAAAAGGAACAAGGAAATCAATCCATGCACTACTACCAGCCTTTACACAAATTCCTCAGCTGAAGAGACAAGTACTGCAAGACACTAATTTCACAGCAATTAATTTTTATTTACAGCTTTTAGTAGAAGCTAAAGAAACACACATAATACTTGACTGGAAGCATGTCAGTGCTACAAATCACAGCTTCCTGGTATGACTGAAGCAAGTGTGATAATTCAGAAGACTGAAGGATCACTTGTGTAGTTTTCTGCAATTGCTCAAATTAATTTCTCAGTGTTATTCTTACCACTATAAATATAAATAGAAGTGAAAATATTTGTCTAAGAGTTAAAGGGAAAAAGGGAGCCAGACACCATCTCAGGAATCTACTTGACCAAATCAACAGATGTTTTAAGATCTGATTTTGAGGTGATGTTTCAGAGATGCTGTGGGAGATAAGTCCCAAATAATTTTCCTTACCTACTGTTAGCATAATAGTCAGACGTTCCATTCTGCTCTGGCTTGCTCTCTGGAGGTTTGGCTTTGAAGTAGTTCACCAAGCCCCCCCAGACACTCTTAATGCTATTTATGTGCCTTTGACTAGTCTTCAAGTCCTGGTCCATTTTATCTACCATCTGCTCTGTGCGCTTCAGTGCCTCTCCTTGTCGTACAAGCTCCTAACAGATACCGACAGGAAAAGAGAACTAGTTAAGCCAGGATAAAGGGACACATCAGTAAAGTGAACCATCAAACATTTAACAGACTCTGAAGAAAAACAGCAGCTCCATCATCCCATGTAGACTATTTCTGAAGGCATACAGCTTTTTCAGTCACTCCTCTTCCCCCAGGGCATTTCAATCATGAGTTACTAATCAGCTGCAACATTAGCCAGCTATAAAATCCTCATCCCTACACAATGCCAGGTTCTCAAGACCTACTACAAAGGGTATCCAGGAATTTTCTGTATTAGCCTTTTGTTAGGTTGATATTTGTGTCTCTTCTTGGTGGAAAAAGCGTGGCACCAGATGGGTGATACAGTGAAAATGCAAAGGTTTGCAGCAGGGAAATGAGCAAGCAGAAGTATTCCTAATTGAGAATAACACCTTCATTGGGAAGTGACACTCTTGACATTACTGGGATGTTCCTGGTAATTTAGAAATAGAATAACCAAAGGCAATAAATACAAGTATAATTTTTTCATACCATTATTTGAGCAGTGCAAACATATACAGTGCGGAGTTTAGAAGTGTTGATAGATACAATTATGTTATTTGCTAATTCAGCAGCACAAATATTATTTCAAAGCAATCCAAAGATTAATTCTGGGAGGAAAGTCATGTGCAGCTCACATGAGTGCAAAACAAAGAACTTGTGTTCATATTCTCTCCAAACTTTTGGGAATTCTAGTGGAATATTCATCTTTTCCCCTCAGTAAAGATGCAAACACGATTCAAGATTTGTGGGGTTTTTTCGTGCTTTTCAGGGCAAACAAATCACAAATCCACAAGTTCAGTGAATACCCTTTTTTACTGTTAAGGGTGGTGAGGCACTGGAATGGGTTGCCCAGGGAAGCTGTGAATGCTCCATCGCTGGTGGTGTTCAAGGCCGGGTTGGACAGAGCCTTGGGTGGCATGGTTTAGTGGGAGGTGTCCCTGCCCATGGCAGGGGGCTGGAATTGATGTTCTTAAGGTCCTTTCCAACCCAAACTATTCTATTATCCTAAGAGCCACCAAGAAATCTCTTCAGCACAAGCACCTCCTGCAGTCTGCAGGTGCTCTTGGGTTAATCTGGGCAACTACGTTATTAAGGCTGAAGGAAATGTCCCATTAGCAGGTGACACAGTGGACAAGACCTGTCTGAGCAATGCCTCTAAGGATAAACTATTCTGGAACAAGGCCAGAAGAATGAAGGAAATGATTAATCAGAACAAGGCACAAACAAACAAGAGAGCAGGCTCTCCATTTAGCCAAGAGAACTACTGAAAACTTTTTTGTCGGGGAAAACCAGGTACAAATGCCATTAAGAAGTCCTAGAAAGAGTTGAACAGAGCTGCCTAATAAGCAGCTGAAAACACAGTCGAGTCATAGCCTGTGATACACAGAGAAGTTTTAAGCGTTGTTTTTTTTTTCCACCTCAAAAAAAACCCCCAAGCGCGCCTCCATAAAACCCATCCGCAGTGGCGCAGAGAGAAACTGTGCCCGAAACCCTGGGTAACTGCGAAAAGAGGCATTTCGGGAGGGGGAAAAGAACAACAATACACTGTCATCCCCCCGGCCTGTGCACTGCGACAGCCCCGGCGCCGACGTCTCCGCCCCCGCTCCGCGACCCACCTCAGAGGCGGCCACGCCGATGCGCTCGGACTCGTACAGCAGCGAGAGGGAGCGGGTGGTGCTATCGGCGGTGGCAGCGGAGCGACGCAGCACCTCCTGCTGCAGGTACCGCTGCCGCGAGGCGCCGTCCGCCTCCCCGCCGCCGCTCGCCGACCACGGCGACACCGCCTCATCCTCTTCCTCCTCGGCGAAGGGATTATAGCTCCTCGGGAGGCCCGACATGGTGCTGGGGACAGCGGGAGGCTCAAGGAGGTGATGAGACAGCACCGGCTCCTAACGGAGGCCGGACCGGGGCCGCGTCCCCTCAGCCCGCTCCCGCCCGTCCGCCCACAGACCGATCGCGCGCCGGGCGGAACCACCGCGTCCGTCTCCCCCCGCCCAGGGCGGGTACATCGGAGCGCCACTGAAGGACAGGCGTTCACTGGGCGGAACCATCGCGGCGGGGAGGAGCAGCGGGGCGCTGGGAGCGCCCATTTGTAGAGCGGGGCCTTGGGGCGGTGCAGCGGGAGGAGCCATGAAGCCGCCCGCGGGCGCTGCCATCTCGGCGCTGTGATCCCGCGAGAGGAAGGCGGGGCCGGCGGGAGGGCGGCCCCGGGCAGTCCATCACAACATGGCGGCCGCGGCGGTGGCGGCGGCGGCTGCGGCTGCTGCGACTGCGGCTACGGCTGCAGCCAGCGCCACAGCGGCGGCCGCGGCTCCCTGCGCGGGTGCGGGGCGGGGGAGCAGCGCCGGCAGCGCGCGCGGCTTCTATTTCAACACGGTGCTGTCGTTGGCGCGGTCGCTGGCGGTGCAGAGTCCCGCGCCGCTGGAGAAGGTGAGGCGTGGATCGTGTGGGGGGCTCCGTCTGTGAGGACCATGGCGCTTTGGGGGTGCCGTGCGGGAGCCGCGCGGTTGCGGTGTTGGAGGGCCGTCCTGCGAGCGGGGGTTGCCTCTGTGTGTCACACGTGTGGAGCCTGCGTGGAAGGGTCGGCGTGATGGGAGCCGCGGCGGGGTGGTCCCAGCCCTTCCTGTGGGAATGTTCGTGCCGGGTGTGCGGGGAGGGTGTCGGGTTGTGGCCCTGTAAGAGGTACGGGGTCGGGGCCGCTTCCCTTGGCCCTGTCACGTTTGGGGGCACGCCGGCGGGTGTATGGCGCTGCCCGCGGGATGTTGCTCTCCTCAGGTGAGGGGCGCTCTGTGGCAGCGGGGGCTCCTGGGCCTGTGGGGCGCTCCCATGGTTCATCTTGACCCAAAACCACCGTCGTTGAAGGAGGTGTCGCCGTAGCAGCCATGGCCGGTGCTGTTGAAGCAGCCCCCATATCCTCATGAGGAGTGGTGGGTCCTCGCAGCAGTTGCATGTCCCTGAACTTACGGAACATGGTCTTGTAGATGTAATTAGTCTCAGCCTAACTGGGGCTGGTTGCTTTACTCTGTATCTGGCTAAAACCAAGTGGCACAATTAGCTCAAAATAAAACGTGCCTGGTGGAGATAAACCTCTCCTGAATGTCAAGCCAGACCAGTGGGACCTCCATCTGGGTTGTTCCCCTCATGGGTCTACAGTGCTGGCACGGAGCAGCTGCCATGGTCAAGCATGGTGATGCTGCAGGGAGGAGAGGTGGACAACCTGGTGGTGCAGGCTTCTTTGTTCTTGTTCTGGGAGTCTGCTATTAATCTGACAGCCAACTGTGAATAACTTTCTTTTAAGCCGTGCTACTGGTTGACTAATATTCAGGAGCTTTCCATTCCTTGCCCTGCTTTTCCCTTCATAGACTTAAATGATATTGAAAGTTCTTGCTTAGCAAAAGGTATTCACTCATGTTACTGCAGATACTAACCTGCTGTGGGACATATGCATCAGAAGTTACTTTACAAAGTTTGTATTCCCTCTGTGGTATTTTCTGTTGAGGATTATTTGTCTTGTGTTACAGGTCTTGTAATTCTGAGGTGTGGCAGTTTAAAGACCAGAATCTTGACTTCCGCAGAGCATCCAGTACATTCCTCTAATTCTCTAGGGAAATAGTTTCTTGGCTTAGAAATCTAGAGGTGGGGTGTTTAAAGAGTTATCTAAATCAGAAGTAACTTGGTATTCAAATATAGTTATTATGACAGTTCATTTAAGGTAATATTTATTAACATCAGGGAGATTTATAAAAAGACAATATGCTGTGGCATTTTCCCTTTCTTAATGGTTCCATAGAGGGGAAAAAAAGGTATTTGGGAGATTTGCCGTACTTTTTAGATGTGTGTTTGCAGGCTATGGAGAGAGATAATAGGTAAGTAGTGAGAAAATAATAGTTCTTGAAACCTAATCTGTTGCGTTAAAAAAGGATTTGAGCAAAAGCCATACCCAGCTAGGTGACAGTTTATTCTTTATTGCTGTATATGAAGAAGGCATTGGTGCAGCGGTACCAAAGCTCCATCCACCTGGTTTTTGTTCACAGGAATGGGGTCAATGTAATGTATGTGCCTGCTGCATATTTCTTGCCCGTCCAAAATGCTCAGTGAATTAGTGGAAGGAAGGCTTTGTTGTACCAGCGATGCAGGAATGAGCTTTGTGAATGTTATGCTCAGAATTGTTTCAGAAATTCTCTTGAAATGTGGAAACACTTGATCAAGTGTTGAAGAAAACTTCTAAATTGACCCCTGTGGTAGTAAAAATGTTTGACTTGAGATTTTTCTGTCTTTAGTTTCTGTCATTCAGCGCTCTTTCCTCAGCCTTATATGCTCTCATTAAGATTGATAACTAAAGGAGAGTAATGTGGCCACCTGTCTTCCAGAAGGTGGAAAGGCTACTGTCTACTTCAAGCACAGGAATGAGTCTTGAAAAGCACAGCCAGCTGCTTCCTCTGCTCTGAAAACATCTGCAGTTGTAGTGGTGCTCCCCAGGCCCGTTGCTTGCTGGGCTCTAGGGCTGTGCCATAAAGGAGGAGCTGGAAGCCAATTGTTTGCTTCCCTGAGGTCTGCTGGTGGTCTTGTAAAAGACAGTTTTAACACATTGACTGTTGTTCTCTTGGGTGGTTGTGACAGTTTCAGTCTTATTCTACTGTTCTTTCCCTCTGCTGTTTTTCAGGTACAAAAACTGCTCTGTATGTGTCCAGTGGATTTCCATGGGATTTTCCAGTTAGATGAGCGTCGCAGAGATGCTGTCATTGCTTTAGGAATCTTTCTAATTGAATCTGACCTTCAGGTATTTTTCCTGCTTAGGCTATAACTCTATTTAACTTGAAAGGTTTTACATGAATTCAGGTTTAGTTGTTCAGTGAAAATGGAAATTTGGTATTTAGTTTTCATAAAAATCAGTAAAGTGATCAGAACAGATGGATGCAGGCAGGAGAGCACAGGGAAATGAGGACAGCACTGACGAGTGTGTCATAGCACTGCCACTGCCAAACTGCTGTCGTGTTTTTTGGTTATGATGGCTTCTGGAGAGAAAAGAGGCTGTTCAGGAGGAGTTGCTCAAACCATATGTGTCATTGCTTGTTCTTCTCTACGTGCTTCTGAACGTCAGGTTTGTAATGGGCCTTTTCATATCTGGCACTACCCAGGATAAAAGGACAAACAGTGCATGTGGGCTGCATTGTAAGCGAACACCCCTTTTATCTGCCAGCCTGTGAATGACAAGCTGGTTGTCTTCCCTTTAAACCCTGGGTGTGGTGGTGTTCCACACAGAGGAAAGGAAGGATATAGAGTCCTATGTCCAAAGACATTAGTCCTCGCTTTAAGTTATTTAATGTTGCTAGGGTTTGCATCGGAATTTCTTCTTATTCAATATCGAGTTACTATGCTATAGCTTGAATGCATGTTATTAATGTTGTGGGGGTTTTAATTTTTTGTAGTATGGTTTAAATAAGGCAGTTCTGTTTGTGTTTCATAGCACTTTTTAGGTGTTTCCAAAGCCAGCAGTTAGTATGAGTTAATCCAACTCTCTGAGGAAAAAAAGTGCTCCCCTTTGATTTGCAGATGAGGAAGCTAAAGCATTCCACAAGATGTGTGAAGTGGTGGCTATGAGGTGGATCACATGTACTGAATTGGGACTGGTGATCTGAATTTCTAGCTGCCTTAAAATTATTGTGTGACCTTGTTGTAAACTAATAAATTGTTTGGGGTTAATTACTGTTCTGTAATGTTTTTTCTCCAATTTTCATGGAGAATGAACTCTTGCCTAGAATGAAAGGATTGGATTTATAGCATTGAATTGATCTATTTTCATTTGCCTGTGTTGAAATCAATTTTGCAATATTCAAGAAGCCTATGGAGTAATCATTAGGAGCAAGTTGTGTGTGTGATTAGTGTAGTCTTTCTATCTCTATAAAATAGCTTGAGATGATATGGTTCAGCTTTTCTTCTCCATTTTAAACAGAGTGTTTTCCTCTTTAGCACAAAGATAACGTGGTTCCATACCTCCTCCGACTTCTGAAGGGTCTGCCCAAAGTCCAATGGATAGAAGAAAGCAATGCACGGAAGAGCAGAGGTGATGTTTGGATTTTTTTTATTTTTCTATAGAATGACAGCTAGGAAATGGAAATAACAAAGGTTATTCAGGACATGGTACAAGGGGAGCTGATCGGTCCTGCTAGGGTCTTAGCTTCTGACTTAACAGCCTTTAATACTGATTTTCTGTAGCAGCAGAGGGAAAGTTGAGTAGCTCCTAGCTTTCTTGCTTGACTGCTTTGCAATACATTCCACTATCCAAATAATTCTATGCTCAACATATTTTGTTACTAAATTGGAGAAAATTATATAGCAGTTAGAGCAGGGGAGTAGAACCTAAGATTTGTATGCTCTGCTCTTCACTTTGATGCTTAGTTGCTATTTAAACCCCCTTAATTTCTTGCTCACTTGGCATCTCTTGAAATTACTGTAGGACTACTTCTATGTAATACTGTATTTTTTAAATTATTATTTGAAAGCCTAGGAAAAAATTTAATTATTTAAATTCTTTTAACATTTCATGCTCAAATTCTACTGTTTATAGTATATTTCTAATTTTTTTATGTATTATTGTTTTTTGACAGTATCTCAGGACTGTATGACATGGGAATCACTTGTGTCTTCCTTTATTATTATTTGGTCTTTCTATGTTGGTGTTCTCCAACAGTGCTTTAGTGGCTCATTTGCTGTCTGTTTCTTTACAGGCTTGCTTCCAGTGGCAGAAAACTTCAGCTTCTGCTTGGTAACATTGTTATCAGATGTTGCTTACAAGGATGTGTCTCTCAGAGAGCAGGTAGTTTATTTTAAGTTTGTGCTGATGTAGTACCCAGTTCTTCGGTCATAGAATCATTTCGGTTGGACAAGATGCTGCAATACTGACAAATATCTAGAGTATGCGCAGCTGCTTCCTCTCTTGTAAAGGGATTGATTAACATTTGTACTGCTGCATTATTTTGCTTGTGTTAATTGATAGTCAAGTATCTAGAAGATATTAATAAATCAGCTCTTACTTCTGGGTGTCAGAGAATGTCAGTTGAATCCAGGTTTTGATACTGAGATCAGGAGTGCTGCATTTTTATTCTGCTAGTACATACCAGCTAACTGCAGACTTGACAAAAGCAGCTTTGTAAGTTGAGTAAGGGCAAGGTACTGCTTTAGTCACGCAGCATTAAAGCATCTTGTTTACAGAGGTGCTTACCTTTATATTTGCAAGTTTGATATGTTGTGGTGATCTAGTATACGATAACATCTCTTCACCAAAAGATGTTTTTGTATGTCTGTCTGGATTACTTTAGATTTTGGATGCAATTCTACAAGTAATGCAGTTCCTGTTGGGAATGTGCCAGACGCCGCAAATGCATGATAAAGGTACTGTTAAAATTGTTACTATATTTGAAACTCCTGTCCTTTGGCCTTCTCTTGCGTTTTCTAATTATCAGGATCACTCCTGAAAAGCGAGTAGCTTTTCTTTCGATTTCCCTTAGCATGTATTTATTCTTTTGCTGGCTGGTAAATATGGAAGTGGAAGTGTATTAAGTGTATTTGTAGAGCACATTAGGCTGAAATAGTTCAGTGAAGTGGTAGCAAAACTATGAAACAGTCGTTCTGAGTTACTGTTAACAAACTCCTTCGTGTGTTTTTCTTTTCCAGTATATTTATGCAAGTATGCAGTGCCCTGCCTGATAGGAATCTCTCGAGCCTTTGGTCGCTACAGCAATTCAGAGGAGGCTCTTCTTTCAAAGCTTTTCCCCAAAATTCCCCCACACTCCCTGAGAGTTCCAGAAGAGCTTGAAGGAATTCGCCGACGATCCTTTAATGATTTCAGATCAATTCTCCCCAGTTCTCTACTCACTGTTTGCCAAGAAGGAACACTAAAGAGAAAAGCTAGCAGCGTATCTAGTATCTCACAGGTCTGTATGACTTACTCTGTGTTGGAGTTAGTGCTTAGATGATTTCATGGTCCTTGGGGGAGTTAAGACAGCATTAAGCCTGAGTATACAGACAGTCTCTTAACACATAGTTTGATCAGCGGTCTTTATTTTGATTCCACAACTGAGTTTCAAAATCATTTTTGGTTTCTGAGCTACAGAACAATCAGTGACAGTTAAATTAACTGTACTAATAAGTCTTCACATGGAACAATTGGCAAATAATATTCCCCATGTTGTGCAAAAGCATTGTGATATATATCTGTGAATTTAGAAAGATGGCACTTAATGGTTAAAGTCCTCAGAATTGCTGAGGATACATGAGCTCCCACTGGTTTCACCAGGAGCTGTGGATGTTGTTGTCTTAGGGGAAAAATGGACTCAAGTGCTGGTTTTGAAACCAGAGATTGTTATTAGTATAGTTTCATATAGGATACGAGTCATCATTCTTACAGCTTCCCATTAGTCAAAAGCACTGAACTGGCTTTTTTTAACTTCCCTTTTTTGGTTGGAATTGAGCTGTTTGGTCTGGCAACAAGTAGTTCCTGTTAGTTTTGCTTGAAGCTGTGATTCCTTGTAAAATGTACAAACCATTTTCTGGAAGATTTTTCAATGTTTTGTACATAGTTTTTAAATTATGGCTTCTGTGTGATGTTTCAGGTTAGTCCTGAACGTGGAATTCCCCCTCCCAGCTCTCCTGGGGGATCTGCAATTCATTACTTTGAAGGTAAATTATTTTGCAAAGAAGCGGTTTGTGATTCTGGGGTTTTGTTACTGTTTATGGAAAACTAAAACCAAAAATCCTTTTGCCCCCTTTCTGTGCCCTCTAGAATTCTTACAGTAATTCTCTGGCACATGCCTGCTAGGGTACTGACAAATTTTGGGGGATGAAGACAGTAGGAAGTTATTATTAACACGAGCTATTTCCAAGCTGATTTGTTTCTGGGAAACCTCTGATTTCCTTGCTGCTTGGCTGTGCCTAGTACTGAAGAGCTTAATTCAACTTGGCCAAAAATATTTCAGGAGATTAGGCTGAATAACTTTGAGGAACAAGTGTTGATATTGTGCTTCACAAGACAATGGAATTGTTGGATTAGGGTCTGGAATTTTGAGACGTTTGTGGCACATTGTATAAATCTAAACCAACTGCTTCATATGAAGTAAACGTGACATGGGTCATTGTGTAAGACCTAGTTATCTACTGATGTGAGAAATGATCAAGGAGAAACTGGGGTGCTCACTAGTATGTGTTAATTGAGATCATACAAGGCAGAAACATGAAAATTTTTCATGCATTAATATACAAATTCTTAGTCTCTAAGTTTTGGTAGAGCTCTAGCTGTGAGCTCTACCTGTCAAAGCAGGGCTTGCTTGAAAATAGGCTGTCTATAATAGACTCAAGCGGAGGGGCTCTGCATCTGAGGTGTTTGGGGGTCTCTGGTTTTGTCTGGCCCTTTGAGGGTTTTAACAGTTGGGGCATTCTCTGTTTCTGGGTTTTCAGGTTAATGTACGTCAGTAGTACGGGGAGTCTTCTTTTCAGCAGTGTCTCTGACATGGACACAAGTCATTGAAATGAATTCTTCCATTGTGATTGTAAACTTCTAAGGAACAAATGTGTTTTTTCATCATTTTCTGTCCTGATTTACCAGTAGATTAGCTGAAAGGTGCCTCTTCATAGTTGCAAGTTAAAGACTGTACCTGTGTTGGAAATAACTCTTTAGTAATGACTGAACATTACCAATAGATAAAGTTAATACATCCTCTCTTCCCCCATCTTCTATTATTTTTCCTGATTAGGTTCGTATCTTCCTGATGGGAGTGCACTGGATCCTGATTATTACTTCTCTACAATCAGTTCCAGCTTTTCAGTTTCTCCTCTTTTCAATGGCATTAACAACAAAGAGTTTAACATCCCACTGGAAATGCTCCGTCAGCTGTTGAACATGGTATGTGATGCATTCTTATGAAGGCTCCAGTGAGTTTGCATTCTAGATATTTGTGCTAGAAATCATTGCAGTTTAAGCTTTTAGAATTGCAAATAAAAAGATTGTGTTTGTCTCTCAAGCTTTGTGTAACGTTATTTTTATGGCATTTAACATAGTGCTTCAATAGCATTCCTAAAAAGCTCTCATATAAATCAAGAAGAATTTGTAAAATCAAATAAATTTATGTCTGTGTCTTGCTGTTTGAGTCTTGCAGAGCACTTGATCTGAGATAACTTACATACTGCTAGTTACTGAAATAAAAGATTGGGTTTTGCTGTGAGATTGAGACCCTTTCCTGAAAGCGTTTAGTTGCTGGGAACTCACACAAGAAATAGAAACTGCTACCTGTATTTGCTTCCTGCAGCAGCTATTTTCAAGCAGCACACAGAAGCTCAAATATATATATTCTTGCAACCAGAAATTCTTGTAGCCTGAATTTCATCTGACACTTTGCAGTCAATGACTTGTTTTCTGTGCAGTGGCAAAGTTGTATTGCTTTTAAGTCTAGAGTCACCATCAGGAAACATCCTTTCTTTTTACTTTTTTTCCTTCATAGGTGAAACAGATCGTTGCGGATTCTCTGCTGAAGACCTTGGATGCAGTTGTAGCTGAAGTTGCAGAGGTGTGTTTTTGAATTCCTTTTCTAAATATTTGTTCGTTGGTTTTGTTTGGGTTTTTTTGGTGGTTTTTTTGCCTTAAGAAAAAAATAATTGGAAAACTGTTTCTTTACCTATGTAATGTGTGCCTTCTCTTTGCAAAATGATCTTAATTTCCTGTTTGAACTGTGTTTTCAGTGGCTTAAGTGTAGCTTAGGACTGTAAAAAATGGAGGGGTGAAGGGGAAATGTCCTTCACTGACATAGAAGGAAATAGTTATTCTGTTTAAAAAATAAACCATTTCTTACTTCAGTGCTCTTATCCTACTCAGTTACAGCATTGGTTGCCCAAAAGTGGTTTGCCGTAGACTAAGGTCTTTATTGCATATTACAGTAACACTGTCTTTTTATCATGTAGATAAAATGTGTTGGTTGTTTTTGTTTTCTGGCTTGGAAATTGCTGCTTCTTTCTTAGGTGTCATTTCTAGAAGTTTAATAGTGTTAGGTTTGTGGACCTTTGCTTTCAGAGGTGACATACATGTTTGTGTAGCTCTGTGAGTCCTTGTTCTTTCCCTGGGAACAGTTCTCTAACAGCCTCCACCACATTTTATGGAGTTAGCCTCATCTCCTTCTCAGTGTAAATTTGTGATGAAAAGACTATGTGTTCAGTTGTGCAAGAAAGTACCTTTCGTGTTTGCTCCAGCTTTCCTTTAAGTACTGCCGTATTTGAAAGGCAGGCCTAAATGGAGACAGCCTTCTCTCTTTGAGAATAAGAGGTTCAAGTCCTTTTCTTTTTTTCTTTAAGAACACTGTTAGAGCATACATGTGCTCTTCAAATCTAAAGAGTGAATCTTATTTGATGCACTGAATGGCTGTACTTTTTCTTTTGGTAAAAGTAGAGGGAGAAAAGCTGTGAGGCTGCTTCTGGTACCTGTGTTAAATGCTTGTTTACATTGTGGAGGAAAACGTGATTGGAGTAAGATGATTTATTTATATAATGGAAAGTACTTTTGAATCTAGCAGCTTGTTTCCTTTCTCTTTCAGACGGGTGCTAGTACGGATCTCTATTATAAAACATTCAGTGACCCTCTTTATCTTGCTCAGTTTAAAATGCTGAGAGACACCCTATACTATATTAAAGGTATAGTGTTTGTATTGTTTTCATGTGTCCTTCATTATGTTTAGGATCCAAAGCATTGTCTGCATTGTATTGAGTGCTTGAACATTGGGGTTTGCGTTTCCTGAGAGCTCTACATAGGCTGTAAAATTTATATTGTAAAATGTTTCAATATGAAATAGGTTCTATGGAAATAGGACCATTAGAAAGCACTATTAAAAAGATTGCATTTCAGTTGTCTGCTCACTGATGGACTTCACTATGAAATTTATCGTTTAGTCAGGACAGAAAGTTCAGTAAATAGTTTCATTTATAACTTAGCAATGAATTTTATATTTGCTATCATTCTGATACACTGACTCCCATCCTTCTAGTATAATGCTGTTTCCTTTTATTTCTTTAGACCTTCCCAATGTATTTGTGAAGGAAATCCATGATTTTGTGCTAGAGCAATTCAACAGCAGTCAGTCAGAACTTCAGAAAATCCTTCACGATGTGGATCGGCTGCACAATGAACTGAGTCCTTTAAAACTGCGTTGTCAGGCTAATGCTGCCTGTGTGGATCTCATGGTGTGGGCTGTGAAAGATGAACAAGGTAATAAATGCTCCTCAGTCTCTGGAATGTCTGTTGTCTTTAAGTTTTAGAAATACTTATGAGGTCTGAGAGTAAATGATGCTTAGAGAAATATAAAGTCAATTTCAGTGGAATACTTTTTGCAGTTAGAACACAAGAGTAAAGCTTCCATCAAAAAGTTGTCGAATTAGTTGGGTAGGTAATTAGACATTTCTATGGAAATGGAACCAGAATCATCCTATTAGCTTATCTGCAAGAGATGGACTAATTGCTGCATTAAATGCAGCTGCTTATTTTCTAGTTTGTTTTTAATTGTTGCTCTTAATGTTTCTCAGTCATTTTTAAAACAGATGGTTTTTCTTCATTGCTACCAGGACTGGGAAGCTCTTTCTCACTTTTTCTCTATTTTCTTTCTTGTATAATTTGTACATGGCCTCTGAGTATGTGAAGGGTTTTTTTCCTTTGAACCTTGCAGTACTTAATTTCTGTCAAATATGAAGTACACTGAAAATCAACTTTAAGTACTGTCATTCCTTCAGTGTTTGACAGAGCTGTTTGTTGCAGATCCTGTTTCCAAAACCGTTTTTGCAGGAGGAGGACTGAATCTCTTTGGGAAATTGTAGTATGAGAAGAGTGAAACTGTTAAATTTTAGAAATTCCAGTCAGTGTGGGATTGTGTGTGGCCTAATAATAAATCGGATAAAGATAAATTTTTCTGTTGTATTTTTCATTTAAGGTGCAGAAAACCTGTGCATCAAACTATCGGAGAAGCTGCAGTCAAAAACCTCAAGCAAAGTCATCATTGCTCACTTGCCGCTGCTAATTTGCTGTTTGCAGGTCTGTCTTTACAATGTTTGACATTGCTGTGAGAGTCGTGGGTGAACACTTTTAATCTGCTATTTGTGTTACTTTCCATGAATGTGTTCTAAATTTGGATTTTAGAGGTCTGCTGTGGAAACTAGAACTGTAGTAGAGCAGTGCTTTCAAAATTTTCTTAGCTCACCTACTTCTCGAACAATAATATTCATGAGGGCTTTTTTACCAGTATTTAATTTCTGAAATATTTGGCTTCTTGGGCCATTAGATAAACTCTTCAAATACTGGGACTGGCGTATTATGAGTTCTAAGACTAAGGCTTGGTTACTCTAAATTTTGTCATCTTATTTGGCACCTACTCATAATCTTACAAATGTGGTATTTTCCACCGCATAGTAAATAGTGAGTTACCAGGATTCCAACTTCTTAAATGTTGGAACTTGTCCTGTAACTTTCTTTTTTAGGGAGTGCAGTTCATTTTGTCTAACTCCTGTGGGATCACCCAGGAAGCGAACAGCAGTGACTGGCATGATGCACTCTAGGATCTAAAAGAATTAGAGGCTTAAAATGCCTAAATCTTATCCTAAAAACTGAATCCCTCAGAGCTACATATGGTTCATTTTGGCCTGGTTTTTTTTTCCTACTGAGTTGAAGTTGCAATCTTACAGTTGGAATAAAAATTGTGCTATTTTCTTCTAAGTGTTGTATTTTTGTTTTTCTCTGTTAGGGACTAGGTCGTTTGTGTGAGAGGTTTCCTGTTGTGGTTCATTCTGTCAATCCATCCTTGAGAGATTTTCTTGTGATACCTTCCCCGGTGCTTGTGAAACTTTACAAGTATCATAGCCAGTATCACACAGGTAAAGGAAAAAAGGGCGCGTTCCAAAGGATGTGCTAGTGATTGTTTTCCGACTTACGTGGCTTTTTGATGCTCTTGGATATTTTGTGTTAGGGGGAAATGGAGATGATTTTTGGGGGTGGAGAGGAGGAATGCCAATCACATTCTGATACAGGTGTATTTAAAGGCAAGCAGTGTGTGTAGAACTGCATTTTATCCTAGCAGTAATGTTGCTGAGCCTCTTTTGCTGAAACTGAGCACTTCTGTCCTGAGATCACCACCGAAAGAATGCTACTGCAGTATTGAAGGCAGGTGTTAGGTCTCTCCAAAGCCATTTTTTTTCCAGGGTGAACAAGGTTGTGTTCCTCAGACTCTCCATATACCTCCTCTGCTCCAGCCCCATGACCTTCTTAATGACTTTTGGCAGGTTTTTTGTTGTTGTTTTAAAATGACAATATCATATTATGGTTTCCAAAAAAAAAAAAAAGGATAATGTTCAGTTTAAATCACTTGCAAATGCAAAAGCAGAATTGTAATTCTAAAGCAGAACAGGTAAAATGGTAACTGAAGGTGGCTAAATTTAGGAATAATTACTTAGAAATAGTTAAATGCAGTAATATCTGGTATAGGTAGTGACAACACCTGCACTTCCAGATTTCTTCAGCTCAACTTTCTAAGCTGTAAAATGGTGGTTTACACTTGCCAGATGTTGCTCTGCGTGTGTGCTCTCATCTTGGGGGGAAAAAGGGTATTTCACATGGTGTTGATCTCCATGCTCTGTGTTCTTAGTAGGCGGCAATGATATCAAGATTAGTGTAACCAACGAGCATTCAGAGTCCACTCTAAATGTAATGCCGGGCAAGAAAAGTCAACCATCTATGTATGAGCAGCTGCGTGACATTGCCATAGACAACATCTGCCGGTAAGAGAGACTTGCACCATGTTGGAACATGTGCTTTATTTCCCCAGCAGAAAAGCGTTGTAGCCATTGAGAAGATGCTGCTCTGTGCCTCTATAAAGGCTTTTTGCCTTTTTTGATCATGGCTTCATTTTCGTTTGGACACAGAATCATAGAATGGTTTGGGTTGGAAAGGACCTTAAGATCATCTAGTTCCAACCCCCCACCACATCTCTTGGTTCTGTGTGTGTCCTAATTGTAAAATTATAATTTGGTCTCATTGTTTTGCTTCCCACATATGTAATTCATGCAGTCACCAGTTTGATATTCAGTGGGGTTTTTGTTTTCTGCTTAGATTGTTGTGTTAAGTGAGCCTCTGTAACAGGATTGTGAAGCACTAAAATGTGGGCAGTGTGATGATTATTCTTCTCTTCTAGACAGCTACAGAGAGCTGGAGGGAAGACAAATAGCTGGTGACTAGAGACAAGGGATTGAAGTTTCTAAAGCAGTGTATTCTGAGTTTACCTTATTGCTCATTCCCCTCTTAACTGTTTCTGGAGAAAACAGCAGTAGAAACTAATTGTTATTTAAAATACATCTGCAGTTTTCATAGGCAGTCAGTTCTTCAGTATAACTTTTTTCCCTTCTACCTGTAAGGTGTTTACAGCAGTAAAAAGTGAAATGTTTCATTTGTGCATATTTTTTTCCTCTGTTCCAGCAAGTTTTCTCTTCATTGTTATTTCAGGTGCCTGAAAGCTGGCTTGACTATAGATTCAGTGATTGTTGAAGCCTTTCTTGCCAGTTTATCTAACCGTCTGTACATCTCTCAGGAGAGTGATAAGTAAGTTCTCAGTCATCAAATCAATTTTTCCTTCACTTGGTGAACCTGAAGCTTATTCTGAGATCGATATACAGGCAGCATTATTTTAAAATATCACTGAGATTAATGAGCTTGTGTGGGGTCAAAATCTTCCCATGCAAACCTTTGCAGAGCTCTCATTTTCATACTGAGAGGTATGGATTCATTTTTATCTGATTCATTATTCAGTGTCTCCCTTGTGACATTTGGCTTGCTTCACTTTTAAGAGGCCTGCCAACCAAGAAACTACCAAAGGGAGGTCCTATAGTAACTGGTCTGACTGTAATGTCTTAAGTGTTTTGCAGACCACTTTTACCTCTTTTCAGTGTTGTTTCTAGAACAGTTTGTTCATGGATTAGTGTGTGTTTCTTGGATAATGTGTATGTGTGGGGTTTTGGGGTTTATGTTTTATTTTGAAAACCAACTTGTGCAAGTATATCTCTACTGTTAATGTTGGGAGTAGATTGGTATCAAGAGTGTCAGTATTAAAACTGTTTAAATTTAGTGTATTAGCTGTTTCTTATGTGAAAGTATCTGTGCTAGGAGGTCTTTAACTGTTGAACAGTTACGTGTATGATGGTTTTTGGTTTTTTTGTAACAGGGAAGCTCATTTGATTCCTGACCACACAATTCGTGCTCTAGGACACATTGCAGTGGCACTGAGGGACACTCCAAAAATGATGGAACCCATCCTACAGATCTTACAGCAGAAGTTTTGCCAGCCACCTTCTCATCTTGATGTACTCATTATTGATCAGCTGGGCTGCTTGGTCATCACTGGAAATGTAAGGAAAAAACTGGCTAAGAAAGGGCCAGTTCATGATCCCTTTCCTTTATTTTGTTATGTTTATTTTACTTTGTTGTGTAAAATAGTGTGTTTTACAGGGGGGTTATTTAGAGAGATTGTATTCAATAAGCTTTACTCAGTGATTTGCTTGTTTGGGTTTTTTTACAGCAATATATATACCAGGAGGTGTGGAATCTGTTTCAGCAAATTAGTGTTAAAGCAAGCTCAGTTGTTTACTCTGCCACAAAAGACTATAAGGATCATGGATACAGGTAATGCTTAGCTGTGTCCCTGAATTGTATGAATACTACATTGGATTTCCTTTATGCTACTTGAGGAATTTTCACATTTTTCCTACTTTAAGTTTTATAACCAGGTTATAAATAGCACTGCTGCACTGCTTTTTTTTTCTTTGATTTTAAGAAGTAGTGTATTATTTTAAAAACAGTAGCATTTCATAATGTAGAGGTTCATTAAAGTGGTTTTCACTGCAGGTAGTATTGATTTTTTTCCTTTTCTAAGGAGTTAATATTTGTTGATGGTTGTACATTATCTGTAACTAGAGTACTTAATATCTTAGCCTAGAAAAGCTGATGAAGTTCCACTGGGTTTTGTGTGTGAGTGGTGGTTTTGGTTTTTAATGTGGTCCCGTTACATGTTAGAGTTTAAATCCAAACCATTACCAGTTTAAGTCTCAGTATCTTAGTCTGTATTGTAGTGTCTAAGTAAAGATTGCCACTGACTTTGTTGATAACTGGGGTTGTCTGAGTATCTTTTAATGTAGTACGTGAGTAACCAAGAATACTATTCCCTTCAGTATGTTTTAGCATACCGTCTGTCCCAGTGTAATCTCAGCAATTAGAACTCATCCTAGTTCTAATTCTTCTGTTCAAGAGTTTTCCCAGTCTAGAAACACAGCTCTCTGCTACTTTTCGTCTGTAGCTGTATCTGGCACAGGAAAGTAATTTCCTTTGGGCTGTAACAGCATCATAAAGAGACAAAGCTTACAAATAATTTTTCACTTAAATACTGATTGCATTTCAATTATTAGTGATGTGCTACTCATAAAAAAAAAACCCACCACCCAAAAAACTCTCAGTGAATGAATGGCAGCAGCCTTATTACAGGAGTTATTATCAGCATTATAAAGCACTGAAAATATATAACTTCATAACTGTTCTTTCTCCCCAGGCACTGTTCTTTAGCAGTCATTAATGCCCTGGCTAACATTGCTGCTAACATTCAAGGAGAACATCTTGTGGATGAACTGCTGATGAACCTGCTGGAACTGTTTGTTCAGCTTGGGCTAGAAGGAAAGAGAGCTAGTGAGAGAGCAAGTGAAAAAGGACCAGCGCTGAAGGTCAGATGTTTGCTGGTTTTTAATTGTAAAAACCTCATGTGTTTGATAGTGATTTTATATACAAAGTACACATTTTTATGTTTCAATAATTCAGATGTGTTTGTACTGATAAGATTTTTTCACTGGTGTGGTTTGGGAGCTGTTCCCTGCTTCTTAGGGCAGATAGGTAACACTTCTGTTTGAAATAGGTACATTTTCCTAGTAGCGAAGGTAACGATGTGGTGTTTCTTTTTAACCTATCCCCCCCCCCTTCTGTGCATGCTACATTTTAATAGTGCTAAGTTCTTTATTCCTTTATGGGAAGGGTGAACTCTTGGTAAATCCCTTTGAAATGAGTCTGTTTGCTTTGAAGATAGACTGCATTTAATCAGGGATGGCAACTGTTCTCTTAAAAGGGAACTAACACATGTCTAGAATCTGCTTTTCAGGAAGTCTGTGGTGGAAAATCTCTCTCCATGGGTTTCATTGCTTCTTTTAACCACAGATAAGTTGAAATTGTGAAGAACATACTGTAAGCATTGGTCTAAAATGATGCTTCTAAGTTAGTTTCCACCCTCCTCCTTTTGGAGATATTTTTTCTCCGAGTTTAGGAATCAATATGGGAGACAAACTGCTGCACTGGCTTAAAGCTGCCTGCAGACAGAAAAATGTATGATTGATTTAACATGGATTTGAGCTAGGAGGCAGTGTTTCTTTCTGATGAAGATACTGACAGCAGTTTTCAGTAGAACTCTCTTTACTCAATTTAGAGTAAAAGTTCTGAAAGGTATTCTGAGGACTGGATTACTTAATTTTCAAGAAGAGATCAGGGAGGTAAAACACTGCACATGCTTTGCTCCCAGACATTCTTTGATGGTTTGCTGTGTCTTTGCTGCTCAGTATGCCTTTTTATGGACTTAAATTTGCTCACTAACCAGTGAGCAAATTCAGTGGCTTATTTTTAATGTGTTAAATTGGATTTTTCAGTCGTGTAAGTGACTTCTGAGAGACTTTGGGTTTTTTGGATATTGACAATAGTTAACACAGTTGTCCCTTGAGTATGCCCTGGGATGGGATTCAATGCATCTTCTTCATCCTCAGTGCCATAGATCATCATAAAGAGGCTGACACTCCACTTCTGTAACAAAAATGCTAGTAGAAAAGTGGGTTTTCTACACTTCTATTAATGTCCTATTCTGGGTTCTAGCTATTAGCTTGCATCTGAGCTCTGCAGCAGTTTGATGTATGCAGTGAGCTGTTCTGATGCTAGCAAAATAAACTATAGTGACTTTTTCCAGTTGTTCCTGCCCCTTAGAGTGACTCGAGTGCTGTTCTAGTCCCTTCAAAAATATTTAAGGGTCCATCTTTTGTTTTGCTTTATCTTGGACGCTACAGGAAAGATAATTAAAGTGTGTTTTAGTTGGGTTGTATCTTTACTGTTTCATCTGAGGGCTGTTTGGCTTTGTTTTTCTCTCTTGCCCTTCCTTGCTTCTTTCCCTTTTTAATTGCTTCCTTTTGGTCTACTCCACTTCATGCAAAGCTGTACTCTGTTAGCATGTCTGCCTTGCCTTTTCTCTGTGGGACAAGCGGTTTCTGTAACTGATCTCTGTCTCGTAAGGAGAAAGGTGGAGAGATCTCTACCTCCCAAGTCCAGTACGTAGGGGTATGGGAGGTAGGGCAAGACCTCAGAGAGCTCTCTGAGCATGATTGTGTGTGCTGTCACTGTTTGCCTCATCAGAGAAGGTGAGAGACAATGTCCTGTGTGCAGTGAATGTTTTCAGTTCTCAAACCCTGTATTTAGCCAAGAGCAAAACCACTTGTATAGAGTACAATTAAAAAGTCCTAAGAAGTCAAAGGAAATATGTATTTTCCTTATGCTTCTATTTCAATGGAAAAGGCTGCTCCTACTGCTTAAATAAACTCTTGAAAATTGTGTCTTTTTATAAACTTGTAATTTTTTGCTTCATTTTGGTAGTCAAATGAGACTTAGTAAACATTTGATGCTTGTCTCTGGCCACCTGTTTAATATCAGCATTTTTCTTGCAGCTGTTGGATGCCAGAATAGATGTGGTGTCAATGAATATTCCCCCCATTTTAGCTAAAGGCGTAACACCTAACTTCCAAACATAGACCCTGTGCTGGGAGAGACAAAAAGAATCCCAATAGTCTGTGAGGAGCCACCTGCAAAGCTTTGCTGACAGACTCCAGGGTGTGCCCTGAGGAAGTCCTGTGGATTTCTAGGATGCTCTCATGGCCACCTCATGCACATCTGTTAGCAAGATATAGAGTTGTAATTGGCAATATATGTTTTCATTTGCATAGACAGTAGGAATGTGTGATGTCTTGTGGCAGGTATTTCAGAAATGCTTTTGTAGATGTTTTGATAATTTCCTTTTTCTTTTCCAGGCCTCCAGTAGCGCAGGGAATCTGGGAGTGCTTATTCCTGTTATTGCTGTGGTGAGTATCCAATGGTTGGGTTGTTGCAAATGGAGTTATATTTCTCATATATATCAAATATCAGTGCTAACTCATGGTCAAATGGTTTGATTAACAACTAGTGCAGAAGTAAGCATCCAAGAGAAATGTAGTATTGTAAAATGACATTTCTTGCTCTGGTAGGGGGGAAAACTGTTGTTTGTTAATGACATATTTCAAAATGATTAATCTTTGGTGATTCAGGATTCTTAAATTGTTTCTAGTCATGAATTCAAGAAATTCATAAACTAAATAGTTCTACAGGGGCTATTTCTTTGAGTAGTGTTTGGCATGCAGTCATTCCTTGCGTAGTGAGAAAACATTAGTGCTTGTTAGAGACTTACTGTAAAAGTTATGGAAGCACTTTCCTGTTTGAATTTCTTATTGATGATATATGTGTTCTGAATAGCTGTTGATAACTGTATTTTTCTTAACCAATGTGACCTTTAAATGGAGTCAGATAGTGCCAGAATCTGAAGCAAGAGTTAATGGTTACATTATGGTGGTTGAAGCAAATATTTGACTTCTTGCACAATGTATGAAGATCATGAGTTTTGAGCAGTAGCTGATTTGCTTTTCTGCTTGACCTCTTTCCCTTGAATAATTTCTGCTACTTAAGGTCTCAAACCCCCCATATTTCAGATGCTGCAGCTCACTTATTCTTGATAAACTAAATAAATCTTGGGCATGAATATTTAATCTTATGAATATGCTTTTCTTTTTGAATATAGATAAGCCCATAAAATGTGTATGTGGATGCTAATGATTTCTGTTGTGGAGCTTCAGTACTGAAAATTGTACCCCAGATGGTAGGCTTACAAGGAAGCACAATATAAGGCAGTAGGGACAAGTATCTGAGCTTCCTATTCAGTAGCAGCTCGTCATCATCCTTCACTGGCTGTCATATTAAAAAGCTTTGTGTACAGGGCAAAGTTAGGTTATGTAAGATACCCAGGAGGGGTTTTGGTTTCTGGGACTGGTTAGGTATTCAGGATTTCCTTATACCTATTTATTATAAGGAGACATCCTAGCACAAATTTAGAGCTAAACATCAAGAATCCAGATAGTCTAAATATTTTATTGATTACATTTTATACACTGAAGAACACAAAATGTACGTTACTTTGTGGTATTTTTTTTAGTACACTTGTATCAATACATGGCACTAACCATTTTAAATTGCAGTCAAATTATCTACTACTACGAGTCCATTCATATAAAACTACCTATAGATAATATATTTTCTTTTGATACCAGTGGCTTTTTTATTAGCTAACATGGCAATAAACATTCCTTTATGATACTGGTGTATTAGCATGTAATTATACAGCCCATGTGTAATAGTGTGTTGGACGTCTTCTCTGCTTTTAGGATTGGGCTGGGTTGACAACTCTGCCCATGAACAGAAGGCAGCTGGTGCGATGTTCATAGATCAGAAACAAAAAGGGGCGATCAACAACGAAGCGAATCTGAGTAGAAAGAGGCATGAACCCAACGTTGGTTATTGCTCCAGCCTCTGTGCCTTCCTCATTCACAGTTATTGTGCCTTGATGATTGAACTGTTAAAGCAAACAAAAAAAAAGGGGGGTAAATAAACAAAAATGAAATTGAGGATCTCAAGTATTCTCAAATGATCTGCTCACAGCCTTCCCCCCAGTCCTCCCCGGCTCCAAGACACACACATGGCTCATTGTGACACTCTTTCTGGTAACGCTTATATGGCAACAATCCTTTGGGTTTGGTCTATGAACAAGCCTGTTCCTGACTGGCCATAACACTTCTTGTGCCTTTGGCATCTGGTTAAACATGTACCTCATTATACGAGTAGACAAGTGCATACAGAGAAACCCACGTCCCTCCTCTGTCTTCCAGGAAAGATGAGAAAAAATACTATTTTAGCTTGCTGTGAATTATTTTTACTGTTGTCATGTTTTCAGGTGATACAGTTAAATCAGAAAGGGAATGAAAAGAGGAGAGGAGTAAATACCCGGTCAATGGTGACTTTCTCATCCGATATACCAGAATAGTCGCCTTTGTCATTAAACAGGTCTTCTATTCCCATGGATCTCAGATAACCAATCAAGTTATAACTCTTCTCCAGCTTAAATTTAGGCAGAACCACTTCTCTTGTTCTAGTAAAAATAAAAGCAAAAATGAAAAATCATTGAGGAGAAGGTACTTGCATGACTCCTTTGCTTTAGATATCTGTTGTGGTTTGGGTGGCTTACTGCCTTCAGCAAGCCGGGCAGAGAAATACACAGGACTGCTTAATGTACTTTTACTTTCAGATCTTGGGAATCATTACTTTGAAGCTGTGTTTTTTCAAAAACCCTCCCAAAACTGTTAGTTTGTCAGTTTGGTATTTCATTTGCAATGATTTACATTGTTTGTGTGTATAAGACACACAGCTTTGAGCAGTTCAGTGCATGGCTGGATATGTTTCTAATAAATGTCCAACTGTCAGATTTTCTGGAGGACTAAATTGGAGATTTGTCACTTATTGTATACAATTAGAATTAGGTTGGCTTCCTGAATAGCCCATCAAATCTGCCCTTTTTATCTTTCTATCAAGTCTGAAGACAGATACCACCCAGTTTGTCACCTTGCACAAGAGAGGCTGTATAATTGTGATGTCTGGGGTTGATGACTGAACATGTGCCTTTACTCTATGGATGTGTTGAAATGCACAGTGCTGAAATGAGCATAGGCTGCTTTCCATACGATGGCAATTATTCTGCACAAATAACCTGTTATTATCATACTTCTGGTTTTCTTCCTCATTGTAAACTTCAGTAAGAATTTTTTCTTTAAATCTACAACATTAAGTTCTTAATAGAAAGAATTTTGGAACTCTCATTAGAATTCTCCATCTCAGTCATTGTTGATTTCTTGACAGCATTTAAATTCTGGGTGATCGCTGGTCCTAATTTGTAATTCAGTAAATCCATCCTTTGGGGGCTTTTGTTTAGGTTTAGTGTTTTTAATCACAATGTCATGTTATCTTCTGTGCTCTTTACTTAACCCTTGTCAATCTCGTCAAGAAAATACACTAAGGCTTTAACAAAATGTATTTTTCAGCAGATACCTGTTTGTCATGCTCTTCTGCCATTTTTCCACCACTTGAGGTGTTATCTGCTTTTCTAGGGCTTTCATGCCTGAAAGTTTGTGTGGAAGTACAATCAGCATGCTGATGTTCCCCACGAACGGGAGCTGGATCACGCCGCAGTCTAGCTCAGGGTCTGCAGCAGCTAGGAAGTTCCCTTTAGTCTGCATCATAGGAACCTTTATTGTTTGCTTCTCATTCAGTCGGAAGCTTCTCTTCATAGTCATTTCCACTGGAAACTTATTCTCCCAGGTTCCTGTTAATACAGGGCAGAAAGCAGATAAAAATACCCAAGATCCTTGTTTAATAAAATATTCTTAGAATAAGAGTTTACATTAAGTTTTAATTCATGTGAATTGGGCATTACTGTAGGAGATTCAAGTAAGTCTGAATAAGAAGACAAGTTTTAAAGTGACTTTAAAATTCCTGGGGTTTTTTTAGCATAACATTTGTCCAATTTGAGTGCTCTGAATTACAAAAGCAAAAAAAATTACTCAAACCGTAGATCTGAAAGAGCTTGATGTGTACTATTTTTTTGCTAAGAGGAATCTAGACATTACAAAGGTTAAACACATGGAAAATACTTGACAGCCTTTGCACCTGGTGCAATAACTGACACAGCTATGTTTTCCGAGAGACCTGATACTTGAAACCCACAGTGAAGCATGTTACTGGTACCTTAAGCTAGGTAATGACTGGTTTAGTTTTGCATAAAGTTTTAAAAGAGATGCTGAAGACATTACCTTGACTTAGTCCATTCAAACCAATTAACTTTCTGTCTTAACACATCCTGAGAAGTTTCTTAATGACCCAGTTCGATTTGATTTCAACACATCTGCAAGAGCCTTTCATCTGACAGATTTATGCTCAGAAAATACAATTCACTGTGTTTTGCAGACCAGAAAGTCCATCAAGGTTTGAAGCTTTCTATGTGAAGATTCTTCGGGTGCCCCAAGTATTTATTGACTGCGTAGAAGGTGCTTTTTTAAAGCAGCATTCTTACTGGTCTTTCTTTAGAACCGTGGCTCTGGAAAGAACATTTCTTCCTTCATGGCAGAGAAAGCTAGAATTTTATAGTGGAAATAAGGTTACTGGTATTTCCTGTTAAAACTCTGGATTTTGGGTCACCATTGGCAGACGAGTACATGGGGAATGTGGCTGCAACTGTGTGGAGAGACTACAAATTTAGCCTTGATTGGTAACCTTGTTGTTAAGCAGTTGCAAGTAATTTTGATATCCTTAATCTGACTTTGCCAAATTAGAGTAACAAAAGAAGCCTTTAGTCCAACTTTAATTCTAATAGTTTCTTCCTATGTTGGGCTGATGGGGAGCAGTTTGAGAAATGATCGGACTGTGGTTAATATTCTGAAGGGAATGGGATATAAAATGGATTATGCTATTCACAAACAAATTGTCTCATCCAACATCTCATCTTGCTGCTCTTCAGGGAACAGAATTCACAGTCACAGGACTCTTATCTAGCAAATGACATGAAGCTGCTGTGGGCCAGGGGAGCTTCAGCAGCACAGTCATCACCTGAGGAATGGGAGACTGTTGTCAGCTCTTCCTAGCAAAAGAGAGGAGCTGGGAACCTTTCTTCTTGGGTTCAGCTTTGCGAGTGTTTGTCTTGTGATAAACACTGTTCTCCAAGGGGAGGCGTGTGGCCTTCTGGGGTCATCTGAAACCGCATGGTACTTAGTTTCTTGATGGTATTTAATGTAAGAGGAGCTTGAGGCTTCATGGTGTTTGGCAGCTATCCCATTCCTCAATTACAGTTATTCAGCACAAGCATCACTTGTACTGAACATCTCTGTGTATCTGAGAATAGTCATAGGTTTCTTAGCTCCGAGAGCTTAACAGAGCTTGTCTGCAATGGTGCAATCAGTGTTAATACTGGAAAGATGTGGGCAAAAGCTAGCATGTCTAGAAGGAGTAGTGGGGAAACTGGGAAGCCCAGGAGCAGAACTTGCTTTTTTAAAAGCTCAGTTCCACTCAGAATAGAGTTACCAAGAGGCTGTCACTCGTTAAAGAATGGGAGACAGAAATAACAACTAGATCTTTTTGGTTTTGAGGTTTGGAAATTACAGTTTTCAGCAGACACCACCAAGGCAATTTGGACGAAGAGGACTCCATGGGCAGAAGAAAAAGCCACAAGTCTTTTTGATCTTGGTGACTCAAGAGTTCCAGTACTATTTAGTTTTGGGGGAGTTTTTGTGGTTTTGAGATAGCGCAAGTATTTAATAATTTCAGACTAAAGCAAAAAAGTTTTTTAAATTTTACCAAATTGTGAAAAAAATTATTTGCATTTTACTTTGCAGAATTGTTTTCTTGGGATGGTCTAATGGACAGTATAGTAATGTATTTAATAAGATATAATCATCAGAGGGGTACTTAAGGATACAAATAAGTCCCTTTTGGGTGGTACTTCAAAATAGGGGAATATTTGGATCTTGTGCTGATAACTGCTTCAGATCTTTCTAAGAGACAAGTGGCATTATTCAAAGAAGTAACACCTTGCAAGTGAGTGGGACATGGTATGTTTCATTAACTTAGAGGAATGCTATTCCTATAATGAAATCCTGTGAAGGTGTAAGACAGCCCTTGAGCATTTGTTTCCTGGAAGCAGGATGTAATTGAGAAAAAGAAACTGCTTTATAAGCTATGGAAAAGAGTATCTTGTACTCCTTTTGTGCTAGTCTGTCTTACTTTGCCAGTGTTTTAAGTCACTTTCATCTCCTTATTGTCTTCAACAGACAGTAAGAGAATTTCCTCTTCTTCCTCAGTTCCTGTTGCATTGGCACCTCCCACCCCTGGCTCATTTAATACCATATGAAAAGTTTATTGAAAAAATCACAAACTTTTAACCTGAGGCAGAAAATCAGCGTTGAAAATTTCACCACAGACCCTTAGTTTGAATGTAAAGAAATAGAAAATAAGGGTGTATAATGAGAATGTCTTTACTTCCAGCTGTTCAGTGATACATGTAGGAGCCCGTATCAGCAGACAGTTTATGATGAATTACTCTAAGTAGTGAATGCGTTTGGTTTTAACTATAGGAGAATACTGTTTTGGTCATACTTCCCAGTTGCCTGTGTAGGCTTGTCAACAAGGATCATGATCTGATCATTGGAAAAAAATACAGACCTGAAGCTGAAATTCTTTATGATCATTCCTATGAATCTTGACTATTTCGGAAATGTTAAGTGTTTTAACTGAAATCAGCCTGTACCATTTCAGTGAAGCCAGTAACTGGAAGTAGGACTGACTGTGACTAATAACTTGCACGTGAATTAATACATCACTGCCTGAGACTCCTACAAAGCTGATGATTTCTGAGGTTATTCTGCATTCATATGTTGGTTTTTAGTCTCACAGTCTGTAAGATTTTTGGATATGATAAGCGTTCGCTGTATTTGTACAATACCCACAAACTTCAGGGTGTGACTGGAGCATCAGTGTCCTACAGAAAGCTGTAAAAATAGGCTAATAATAGAGATTCTTCCTAATGAGGGAATTAGTAGGCTTTTTTGGAGTGTAGTCTGGATTTAAGTTCAGATTGGGATTTCTGTCAAAGTGTGCAGTGAATTGCAAACTGAAAAAAAACATTGCTAAGATTGAAATAGCAGATTCTTACCTTTAAAGTAGAGACAGTTAAGAATCATCATCAGTGTTGTAGGGTTTACGTTCACAAGGGCTTCTTTTATTAATCCTTTGGTCAGCTTCAAGATGCGTTCATTGGTTTTAGTTATGAAGCTGGGATCTGAAAAATCAGCTGGTTGAGCGTCAGCAAAGTAGTATGTTTTTGTATTGTTTCTGAAATCATTCAGAATAGAGAAGTCCTTCTGAATGTAAAGATCATTGACAGACCTCAGTGTGTAACCAAAATTGCGCCTGAAGAGCCGATGAGTGAGCTTGCGGAAGAGGTTATGAACAGTCATGAGCTCATATTTGGTGCTGGCATTAATGAAGTCTTGAAAGCCAAGAACAGATAATACTTCCTGCTGAGTTTTACCCTTCAGACCCAGAGAAATCATAGCCATTGCAGTGGAAATACCAACAGGAGCCATGAGAATATTATCTGAAGAGTTGCTCTTTTCTGCCACACTGCGGTAAAGGTTGAAGCCAAAGTTTGCATTGAGGATATTGAGGCGCTGGATTCTGGTTTTGCCTTGGAATAGTTCAAGTATATTTCCTTGCTGAATTTCAGAAACTATGTATGGGGCAGCATCGATAATGTCACTGTAGTCGTCTTCACCCAGTATCTTGTCAAGATCTAGGTAGTCCTCTTCCTCCTCCTCTTCAGGAATCAAGTCATTAGTGATAGTGTTTTCTCTGTGGAACTCCACTGGAAAATTTGGCATATCATAGGTGCCATTTTCGTGTGGCTGTGCATCTTTAAGGCTTTCAAAATGCTCAGTGAAGTCCTTGACTCCACCAAATGTGGAGGTTATGACAAGAGCAAGGGCAAGCAAATGAAATAGAAACTTCATTCTGACAGATCAAAACCTGGAAGACAATGTAACACAGTTGAGAGGGCAGAAGGTAATTGAATTTTAGTTACCTATTCCCTAATTTTAGGTCTCTGCTGAGCTCTGTCACAGCAGCGGGTCTATAGTTACCTTATTTGACAGCATTTTTTTAGTGGAACAGAGCTAAATTAGGTGGATAAATCTGTTTTACTTACAGATCAGTAAATAAAAGCAATTTTGCTTACATGATGCCTCCATCCTGCCAAAGAATTGGCTGACCTCCTCCCATACAAATAGTTGTTATGGTCATGTTTCAGAGGTAACAAACTCATTACCTAAAATATGTGGGACTCTTGATTTATAACCCCATCACACTTGAAATATTTACTAACTGTGCTACTAGTGTATGCTAAGAATGCGACATTAAGTTTGAAGATTCCAGCTTGGTAGGAGGAGGGACTGGGCATCCACCACAGGAGCATACCAGAAGGCTGAGATGTACCAAAGAATTAGAAAAGCAGACATCCTGTAGCTACATCAGAAATGGGAGTTTTATGGGATTGGTTTTGGAAGAGCAAGGCTGAAATTTGCTAGACTAAGGGAGATCTAGGGAAGTAACATCAAACCTGGAGCAAGATGGGTGTTTGCACTAAGCACTGTTAGAGGGACTGCCCTGTGGGAAGCGTTAGACATAAACACGTATCCTGGCCTACTCATGGTGTAACTCGGATGTGTAAACTCAGTGTCTGTGCATGCTTTCTGCAGATGTGTGCACTCATCTGCTGCTTTTATGAAAAATTGGCTTGATTCTGATTTTTAATTATGTTTTGTGTCAGTGTACTTTTGTGTAGCGCTGCACAGCACGTAGTGCTCTGTTTCCTTCATTCTGTGAAGTCTCTGTAAGTTCCTAATCAGAGCTTTGTTTCTCTACATTTGGTGTTATCCCAGTGGCAGGTTTCTAACCTCACCTGAGAATATGTTTAAGTAGAACCTCCATTTTTTTAAAGGAAAAGTTAATCTCTTTTTTTCATCTACTGAGTATTGGACCATTAAATTTTAAAAGATTTTTGAGAAGTCAAGAACTATCTCCGATATTTGTACTTTGGAGAGAATGAATCACTCTTACTCAGCTGTGAAGCACTGTTCCAAGAAGTGGGTCTGAGAGACTTTTCATCGTAATACTGGGTTGCAGTAATTACAGTGATCTTAAAAAGATATGAAAAAGTATAATTCCTTTCTGTGACAGTCAAATAAAGACCAAAATGTCAGTGTTCAATAACTGTATCAACTGAAACTGAATGGCTGTCTGAGTGCCAGGATCTTGGCTTTTGCTCAGACTTCTTTAGAAAATAAGGCTTTATAAAGTAAATTTCTGTTAATAGTACTTCTTGGAATAAAAAGGCAATTATTTACAATATAAACTAGAGCAAAACGCTGAGTAGAAATTCAACAAAAATCTTATAAGGTGTTGATTAAAATGCTATTTAAATTAGGAAATAGTCCAAAGAGCTGTTCTATAGAAGTAAAATGAATAGGTATACATACCTGTACCTCAGTGAGTAAACCCAGTGCTTGAAAGAAAACATTATCAAACATGTTGTAGCAGGACTGAATTAACTGAGCTAACAGGTGAATGTTTAATGTTCTCCTCCCCAGACTCATTTGCCTGAAATCCTGAAGCAATTTAAGGGAATTATCCCATATTAACAAAATCACATTGTTCCCCAACACTGAAGGATCCATAGCAGATGCTCTTTAAATGGTTTTACCCTGTGACTGAATGACTCGAGTCAGTCTTTTTCATACTGTTTCTTCATAAATTCATGACTTTTTTTCCCCGCCCCCAGAAGTCAGGCCCTTAGGGCTTAGATACTCGGTCCAGTAACCACTGATAAATGCTTTCTGCTTTTGGCATGGAGGAATTTGCTGTCTGCAGTTCCCAACTTTACATTCTCGTCTTCACCAAAGTTCAATCACTGCTTAGCTGCACTAAGACTGTCAAAACTTTCCTCCACTCTGCAGTATACGTGTCTTTGGTCAGATCTACCTAAAATAACAGCAGATGAAAATGAAGCTTACCTTTAAGCCACTGTACGGGAAGGATGTGTTGAATGGCTCAAGAGGAATGGCAGGGTTTAAAGCTGAACTTTGACGCTAGTTTTTTGTGTATCTCCCAAAGTAAACATTCTCTAAACCAAACACTGCTAAACTTACTTCGTCAGCCAAAATCCCTCCCTTGCCTAGTGATCTCTGCTGAATTGTATGTTGCTTGTTGAACTACTTTTATGGCATTGCAGGTACTTGTTCACTTTTGAGGAAGGTCTTTGAGCAAAAATTGTCGTGTATGTAAAGTTTCAAAGTCAAGCATGGACATAAACTTGACTGTTACTGACCAGTAAAAGCCATGTCACTGCTATTTTGTGCTGAAATGGGGGGGACGTCTTAAGGCAAAAATGGTCGAGGCCTCTGGTTATGATGGTCAAGCTTCTTCAGTCAGTGTTACATTGGTGCAAACATTTGTGTTGCACACGCAACTTTTTACCATGGTGCCATTCACCAGCTTTTAAAGGGATTAAAGGGATTTTTTCATTGTTTTCTTTTTAAACGAGCGATCTGCCTCATGATTTATAAATACGCCCAAAGTTGGCTTTATATAAGGTTTCATTGAAATACTGCTGGCTTTCATACCCCAAGGGAATTGGTGTACATGGAGAGAAAACCTTTTAAGCTAGACTAGAATCTAACATTTTCTTAATAAAGTTTACAGTGATAATACGCAATCATTGAATAAAGCTTGCAGTTCAGTGGGCTATTCCTTCCGCTTTTTAAACACTGCTTGGACTTCTAACACTTTAGGATAGCACACTATGATGTTTGTTACATAAATTTATCTAAAACTGCATATTGTGTTGGCTGGAAGACTGTGCTCCTGCAGTGGAAGCAGCTGTTTGTGCAAAAGCATCAGAGAATTTTAAGGAGAAAGTGTTGAAAATAATGCTCTTTTACTTGCTTGTTTAGATAGTAAATTCTCCAGAACTGATGTCATTGTGTGCGTGGGTGCAGACAATAAAAGATCCCCAATTGGTGCCTCAATGTATTTCCACAAAGCCAAAAAACAATAGCAACCAGAAGTATGTTTGACTAATATTTATTTAGGTTTGAGTTCCTTTGCACTTAGGCAGAGCTGCACGGCATTGTCTCCAACACAGTTTAAAGGACCATGTGGCCTCTTCATCTCTGCAGTTGATAGTACACTAATATTATGTATTCTCTTCAGAGGTTACTGTATCAGCATGGTATTATTCCTGTGTAAAACAAAGGAAATTCTTACTTCAGGCATCTCAAAATTAATATTTCAGATAATTCTAACAAGATCTAACTTTCTCCAGTGTAACAATACCGTTATAATACTGGTTTTCATAGGTGACAAAGAATATTACCTTTGTAAATCATAGCGAAGAAGGTACATGAATTGTGGAATTAAATTATTATAGCTCCCACCATTCTCTGGTTTTAATTTTTATTTCTTTGGTAGCTCACCAGACGCTTGCCGCCCATCAAGGAGGCCAAACCCAGGCTGCAAAAGCTGTTCCGTGACTTCTGGTTGTACTCGGTGCTGATGGGATTTGCTGTGGAAGGATCAGGTAGCGTAAATTCTAAGAGAACGTTGCTGCTCACACTTAAACTCCTGACAAATATGCATCTAAGTCTGTGCAAACCAGTCACAGTAGGCTGAAGAAAAACTACAGGCACAAAGACACTAAAAAATGAACAGCTTACATGACGATTCTCCGACTGGGTTACTTTACATCTTTGCTGGTTTGCTATGAGATTCAGCACAGTACAACTTGTGCTTCATTTTTTTCCCCAGGTTAGTAGCCTTAGTTAAGTATGAAATGGAGCATTGGACACATAGGGTACAATGATAATCAAGTAGAAACTTCTTATCCAATGAGGAGCTTGACTTGGAATTACCTAAACACGTTTATTATCGTTGGAACATGGATCATGTGTGTTGAGTGTTTGTGCTTAAGTGCATGAAAAAATGGCCCTAGGAAGTAGTGCCAAGCTTGATAGTACTGGTTAATTGTGTGGGCCTTAATGTTATTTTTCTCCCTTACCCCATCTTCCTCTTTATACTTGTGCTTCAGGTCTTTGGCCAGAAGAATGGTATGAAGGTGTATGTGAAATTGCCACCAAGTCTCCATTACTCACATTTCCCAGCAAAGAACCACTTCGATCTGTTCTTCAGTACAATTCTGCCATGAAGAATGACACTGTAACTTCTGTAAGAATTAATTTCTTCTATTATCTCTTTCATACTGTCTGTCAACGTTAAATGATATGGTAACCATGATATACTGAAATTGCACAATACCCCTTCAACCTGCCTTCTATTAGTGGAAAACAGCTTTTTTTACTCTTATGACAGCAGTGTGTGTGTAACTGGCTTGGATTTAGTTTCACTGAGTGTTAATACATGTGTTTAGAGTAGTAGCTACACTGTTTTGATTAGGTGTAAAACCCAAGTCTTTTGTGGAGATGGGAACCTTTTAGTAATTTTGCATCTGTTTTGTATCAGACAGTCAAAACTTGCACTGTTTAAAAGAAATCAGCAAACTTTGGAAGGAAGTAACGTGTTCAGTCTTTCAAAGAAACATTAAGTGAACTTTTTCCGGTTTTATGCTCTGGATTGGTCCTGGTATATTTTTCTCTCTCTAGTGTTTGCATGATAGATCTTGCCAGATGATTATTTGTGGTAGGAGTAAAGTGGATAGAAGAGTTGTAGCTTATGAAATGTCTTTGTCTGGCTTCCAAATAATACAGAAATCTGTCTTGTGCCTGGATACTTAGTTCTGTGACATCAAAGAATAACACAACAGAGCCATGTAGTTTCAGAAACCAGACAGTATTGATGTTGATCAAACTTACATTCCTTTAGTGTAGGAATTGTATTTGTTCATTGGTATAACTGCATGGAAACTAGCAGTTATTTCAGCAGGGAGCTTGACTCCAGTATTTATTTCTGTTTAATTCTGTATTTGAAGAATCATGACTAATACAGTGCTTCCACTTCAGATAACTTCATGTATTCATCTCTAGGCTGAATTAAATGAGTTGCGGAGTACCATAATAAATCTGTTGGATCCTCCTCCAGAAGTGTCAGCGTTGATAAATAAGTTAGACTTTGCCATGTCTACCTATCTCCTTTCTGTTTACCGCCTAGAGTATATGAGGTATGGATATGCTTTTTCCACTGATGAATTAAAGAAAACAAACCAAAACCAAACCAACCAAACAAAAAAACCAGCTATGTTATGTTCAAGTCCGAATTGCCACACACTAAGGCAAATGAGAATCAGTGTTTTGATTGAAAATTCTGAGACTGGGAATTCATCTGTGCAAAAATGCCTTTGAGGTATTTAAAAAGGATGGAATAATATAGTAGAGCCTGAAAAACAGAATCTCCTCTGTATAGGAGCTAGCAGAAGATGGGCAAAAGAGTTCTTCAGAGGAATGTGTTACAAGTGTAATGCCTGCTCTGCACAGACTCTTGTGCTTGCACCTCTGAAGAACAGTTACCTGTTCTGCAGGATCAGTGTAATGCAGGAGCTGGGATTTTATTTTATAGTGTATGTTTCTCCCCTCGGTACTGTGTGTTAGGTTTTGCTAGTCAGACATACTGAATTCACAGGCTGTTTGTTGGGTTTTGGGTGGGTTTTTGTAGTGGTTTTTTTTTGTTGTTTTTTTTTCCTTTAAAGGTGTATTACTGCTAGTGTGATATTTCCATCATATGCAAATTCAACAACTGCCAAAACAATCCTAGCCACAAAACTCTCTTTGTAGGGTATTGCGTTCAACTGACCAAGATCGCTTCCAAGTTATGTTCTGCTATTTTGAGGATAAAGCAATTCAAAAAGACAAATCTGGTAAGATTACTTGTCCAGGTGATCTTGCAGCTTGAGATACTTGGAAATTATCTCCAGACATGCAAAACTAAAACAAATCAAGCAATGACATAACAAAATGATCGTATTCACTAGGCTGCTGTTGCTTTGTTCTTGCCAAGAGCACTAGTTTTGTTTTGAAACAGCTTGGTTCAGTGCTGGCTGAGTAAACATAAACGCTTTATAACTGCTAAGCATGGTTTATAAAGCAAATGTAATTCTGATAATCAAACCTGTCACCTCTCTCAATTCCTCAGGCATGATGCAGTGTGTGATAGCTGTTGCTGATAAGGTGTTTGAAGCATTCCTGACAATGATGGCTGATAAAGTAGGTTACATGGAAACTAAAACTTTGGATTTGTGTGAATGTTCTCATTTAGTTTATGAAAGTATGCTTGGTTTTTTTTCCTGAAAAGCTTCATACTTCTCTTTGGCATGCTTTTTAGCCTAAAACTAAGGAGAACGAAGAAGAGCTGGAGAGACATGCTCAGTTCTTACTGGTGAATTTTAACCACATTCACAAAAGGATCAGGAGAGTTGCAGACAAATACTTATCCGGTCTGGTAGACAAGTGAGTATAGATTTCATTTCCCTGTTCCCTTTTCACATTGACTGATTACTTATGTAGTTGATGAAGACCATCAAGTGGATTTCTTGGCTGGTACTTCTGCTGAAACATCTCCTTGAGCACTAGCATTCAATAGTATTTTTAACTTGGGCTCTAAAACCCCTGCTTAAATGTCCATGTCTGCTTAGTATTGCCACAGATGGAGTAAAGCAAAGTGCCCATGAAATAAATGCCATCTCAACTATGAGATAGCTCTTAGAGAGCTTTTTACTCTATATTGAACTAGGTTGTTGTGAGGCATGGCAAGCTTTGAGACTTGTGTCCAGGCTTACCTACGGATGTATATAGCTCTTTTAGCAGCTATATTTCTTGATAAAGTAATTTCCTTCCTCAGCTCTTCATGATTATTGAGTTTCTGAATCCTGTCTTGCTCTAGATTTCCTCACTTGCTGTGGAGTGGAACTGTGCTGAAGACTATGCTAGATATTCTGCAGACACTGTCACTGTCTCTTAGCGCAGTAAGTTCTGTTTTCTTTCATAGAACCGATTTGTTTGGTTTGCATTTAATTGATAGTTATTTGAGTTCTTATTTTGGTTTCTTTTTATTAGCAAGATATTTAAAATTTTTAAGTTCTGTGAAAAAGTGCATTTTCAGCCCTATTTCATAGGCAGTGAAGCTAGTGCTGGGAAGTTGTCAGGTGTGGTTCATAAGGTCAAATTTAGCATCAAGAATAAAACAGGATTACCAGTTCTGGGTTGTAACTGTTGAACTGTCTCATTTGAAATAAAAATTTGGTGGTGGTTTTCTAATTTTTGATTTATTTATTTATGAGTTATAGTTGTCAGATTCTAATCACAGAATCAGCTGTGATTCCAGTCTGTGCATGTTTATCCATATACCTTGAATTTTTTGCATATTATAGATTCATAGAATAGACTCATGGAATAGTTAGGGTTGGAAAGGACCTTAAGATCACCTAGTTCCAACCGCCCTGCCATGGGCAGGGACACCTCCCACTAAACCATGCCACACAAGGCTCTGTCCAACCTGGCCTTGAACACCGCCAGGGATGGAGCATTCACAACTCCCCTGGGCAGCCCATTCCAGTGCCTCACCACCCTTACAGTAAAGAATTTCTTCCTTATATCCAATCTAAACTTCCCCTGTTTAAGTTTTGAAGCCGTTACCCCTTGTCCTGTCACTACAGTCCCTAATGAGCAGTCCCTCCCCAGCATCCCTATAGGCCCCCTTCAGATACTGGAAGGATGCTATGAGGTCTCCACGCAGCCTTCTCTTCTCCAGGCTGAACAGCCCCAACTTTCTCAGCCTATCTTCATACTATGGGAGGTGCTCCAGTCCCCTGATCATCCTCGTGGCCCTCCTCTGGACTTGTTCCAACAGTTCCATGTCCTTTTTATGTTGAGGACACCAGAACTGCACACAATACTCCAAGTGAGGTCCCACAAGAGCAGAGTAGAGGGGCAGGATCACCTCCCTCGACCTGCTGGTCACGCTCCTTTTGATGCAGCCCAGGATACGGTTGGCTTTCTGGGCTGCGAGCGCACACTGCAGCCAGCTCATGTTCATTTTCTCATCGACCAGCACCCCCAAGTCCTTCTCTGCAGGGCTGCTCTGAATATCTTCTCTGCTCAACCTGTAGTTATGCCTGGGATAGCTCTGACCCAGGTGTAGGACCTTGCACTTGTCATGGCTAAACTTCATCAGGTTGGCATCAGCCCACCTCACAAGTGTGTCAAGGTCCCTCTGGATGGCATTCCTTCCCTGCAGCGTATCAACCGAACCACACAGCTTGGTGTCATCGGCAAACTTGCGGAGGGTGCACTCAATCCCACTGTCCATGTCACTGACAAAGATGTTGAACAAGACCAGTCCCAGCACCAATCCCTGAGGGACACCACTCGTTAGTGGTCTTCAGCTGGACATTGAGCTGTTGAGCACAACTCTTTGCATGCAACCATCCAGCCAGTTCTTTATCCACTGACTTCTGGCTTACAATAAAGTGTGAAATATAAGTCTTCCCTTCTCTAGTGAAGTACTTGGGGAAATCCTGCTGTATCACTGATGCTTTGTTGGGGAATAAGGAAAGCTGCTCTGTTCTAAGACTGAAAATAAGCATGCAGACACATTCCCTTAGTTGTGTTAACAACGTTAATTCAAAAATCCTGTTTTAAAGAAACCTCAGTGCTTGCCGAACTCTGGAAAACAAAGTCACTATGTTAGCATTTGCTCTGTCATCAGCTGCAGGCATCTCTTAAGGCAACACATCAGTCTGCGTAGTGTAACCCAGAACAGTAATGCCAGACCAAATTAAAACAAAAAAATCATATATGTGAATGTTAGCCCTAGTCCTCATATTTAACAACTGGAAATATAGAAAGCAGAAACTTTCAGCAACGACTGTGCTTGGCACCTCACTAGGATGACCAGTTTGAGGCAGATTCAAAAGAAACCCGATTTTTATTGGCAGTCTTCTGGATAAGAACCAATTGAACCAAAGATTCCTAAAATACAGCTGTAAGTATTAGACCACACAGCTAGTTATCTATGACTAAATCCCTAAGAACTGCATATCCCTATAAACTGCTGGGTTTATGACTAGCTAGTAACGTTTAACAGAGCAGCACACAATGGCATCAGCGTGCCAGAGCAAATATTCATGAATACTCAAATAAAAAACCAAGAAGGGAATAAATTGCAAACAAGAGTCTATTTTCTCTTTTTTCAAAGAGGAGATATGCAATGAAAAAAGAAAAAATAATTTCTGATTTTATGGAGCTTGTTGTCAAATTATTTTTTAAAGAAAAGTTTGGGGTTTTTAAATTCATCAAGACCCTTCAGCGCCTGATCCCTCACACTACAACTGTTATAATCCCAACTTTCTCATTAAACACTTAGTAGATCATAGTAAAGAAAACTTCCGAACAGTATCTGAAAGTTTAACTTGAAATAAGCTTGATGTTTTTCCACAGCTTAGAGGGAGAATGAAATTTCTGTCTGAAATAAAGGCTGAATCAGAGTGGAAAACCCCCCACTATTGCTTAATATTCTTTTTCTGAAAATGCAACAAAATTCAGAAATTAAATTCCTCAGACTTCTTATCTTACCACTTTTTTCCCCAGATTTCTTCTTCTTAGGATTATCCTTCCAAAGAGACTCTACAGCAATATATCCCTGAAGACTCCAGTCAAAGCTGTGTACCAGTATTGTTGAAGATGGAAGTGCTTTATAGAGTTTTATTGTTGTACTAAATGTTGAAGAGGGCTTTGGGTTTTTAAAATGATCTGTACTAAAAACCAAACTGGAGCACAGACAGTTTGATAGAGCTGTTCAAATTGACTTTGAGAGCAAATATTAGTAAAAAGCTTTGGTAAATCAGGCTTCCTGCTTGGGGAGAGTGCTTCCTGTAGTGTTCAAATGAAGTGATGAATTTTATCTTACTGAGAGTTGATAATTGCTTTTGTTTAGGACATTCACAAGGACCAACCATACTATGACATTCCTGATGCTCCGTATAGAATAACTGTCCCTGACACGCATGAAGCCAGAGAGGTAAGTGGTCCTCCTTGATTTATCAAAGACCAAAATAATGCTGTTCTTAATGATCTTTTTTGAATCCTTCCCTAGATATATTTTTTGTAATAAAATGTGACACTTGATATTTGTGTTTCTGAATTTTATTTTACTTGAGCCAGTTCTTTGCTTGTCAAGGGTAGTTCATAACAGAAAACTTTAGCTGGATCATGTTACTGCAACCTACTCGCCATGTTACTTGTTACGCCATTAAAACCAGTGCCTCTTGTAAAATGTCCTGTATTTTACTGATTGTGTTGATGCTCTCTAATTCTAGAGTATAGTCAAGGATTTTGCCGCACGCTGTGGGATGATTCTGCAAGAAGCAATGAAATGGGCTCCCTCTGTTACGAAATCTCATCTGCAGGTAATGAGCCTGCTTCTGTGAACATGGGAGTTTTGCTGATCTTCCAAATTAGAATTCTGTGGTGTTTCTCATTTTTCAGGCTCTCCAGGCATAATTTTAAATTTTCTATTGCTTTAAGATTTCCTTTATATCATTGCAAAGGATAATGAGACTGTTTTTATCCAATGTGACTTTTGATGTAGTCCAAACCTAAGTAATCTGAAATTAACATGTTGTAAACAGTTGATTATCCTGGATTTACTTCAGAATTTGGTGTAACAGAATCATCTGCCTAGCAAAGGTTAATGCTGGTGCATTAGCTGCAAATATCAGCTAGACTGAAACAGATGATTAGGATGTAAAACTTGTTTCTTGTTTCCCTCTTGGGAGGGTGTTTTCTTCTGTCATTATGGTTCTTTTAAATGTGGAGAGACTCTGCTACTATATGAGACCACTATAATCTACAGACTTAATTTGAGCATGGGTGTAGTAAACACTCACGTGTGACAGAGTTCAGTGAAAAGCAGTTATATGAGTGCAAGCAAATATTACAAAAGACTATTAATAATGTGCTAATAAAATAAACAAAATACCTTAAAGTGTCTCGCTATAATAAAATGCAGGTGTCTGTTAATCCTTGGTGAGTAGTTGAAGAAGCTATGTGGTCCAGGTTAGATTAGTATTGTGTCTAAAGGTGCCTAATTTGGTGCAAATAACAGAATTTCCAGGGAGGCTCGAGATTTTGGACGCTGCAAATCTACCTGAATTTTAGATTTCTTTCCCTAAAAAAGGAACCTCAAGGGGTTCTATACTTATGTGAAAGGATAATTAATTACATTCCCTTCCCCTATGGAATCTAAAGCACTTCCTTTTGTAAGGTTCTTTTTGTCAGAAGTGATTTTCTTTTAAAGAAGACCTCAGTCTTCAAGTATCCCTCTTGATAACACGATCCTTATTATTCCAAAATGGAAAGAGTCTTACTCTTTGCTATTTAGGAGGGCATTCAGAGTTTTTTACTGCCAGGGAAACAATGCCTTACCAGGATGAGTAGAGACAGCCTGTTTGTTGTCAGGTATGTGTGTAATTAAGCTTCTGGTAGTTTGTGCTGATGCAGCACTTGCTTATGAGCTGCCTTGTTTTGAAAAACAGTAGTTTTCCAACAAACACTTCTTTCTTTCTGTTTTTCAGGAGTACCTAAACAAGCATCAGAACTGGGTGTCGGGCTTGTCCCAGCACACAGGGCTGGCCATGGCCACAGAAAGTGTTTTGCACTTTGCAGGCTACAACAGGCAGAACACCACTCTGGGCGTGAGTATTGGGCATGGTTCTTGTTTGTTTGTTTGTTTGTGCACCTGTGGAGTTATCATGCTGATTTTGTAACATTCAGTGTAACCACATAATACAGTTCTTCTAAATCACCTTTGTCGTAGCACTTGAATGTTACTCAGATACCTCATTCCTTTCCATCTCGAATCAAGGTGTCTGATAATCATGTTCGATAAAATACTGAAAAGTGAGATGGTAAGAAGCAAGGAAATAAAACTGTCTCTGGTGCTGTTTAAGAGTTTCCTATATGTTAATTTTAATGATTTGAAAGCAGTACCTTTGTGTAAGGCTGAAATAAGCAGCTTTCTAGTATAGTAACATAAGTGTTGGGTGACTCCCATTTGCTCCGAGTTTTACATAGATTCACTCAAAATAGACTTTTGCATATTGAACTTTTAATGCAGTTATATGCAGTTTTTTACAGTTAATTTTGCCTCATCTGTGGTTGTAATTTCTGATCTCCTGGAGAAGCATCCAGTAGCGTCTGTTGTATTATCAGCCAGTTTGTTTTCTAGCAGCAGCTCTGAAACTGCCCTTGTGCTCAGCTTTAGTAGGATTTCCTTTCGGTTCTCTGTTACAGTGTCCTTCTAGACACTGGTCTCTGAACGTAAATAGGATAAAGAGCTCTCAGAGGACTCAGGAAAGGCAGTCAGTGTAGTTCCCTAAAGGGGCAAGGTGAAAAACTTGATAAAGACTATGCTGGAAGAAATTAGAAACTTTACAACTGGAAAGGAAATAGGAGAAATAACTCTCATTTTCTTAATATGGTAACAGTATTTGTTTTCATTAGGCCTTCCTGCATGTCAGCCAAGTGACAAAAAGCTCTTTCAGAAAGCTCTCAGATTACTAGCAGTTTGTTTTGCTTTATTCCCATGGACTGGATGTTGCTAATGAAAAGATAATAGTACTCAAATTTTATATCCAAGACATGTAATAAGAATAGTTCTTAACAGTTTATTCATTGCTGAGCCAAGCTACCCATTAGCAGTACTGAAGCAGAGTGTTGCAAGAGTGTTGAAATTCTGGTGGGTTTGCTTGTATTCTAGTATGAAATCCCTAATATAAAAAATTCATTTTACAATGTAAAGAAGCATTCTTTTTTTTGTTGGTTTTGAGAAAAAACCTCTTGACACGAATTGCTTAGTGCTTCTGCACACAGAAATGTGGATCACTAGTGCGCTTCTTAAAGACGAGAACACAATACTCTCTTCTCTACATTACTATCAGTTCAGCAAGCTGTTGTGTGGAAAGGGCAGAACCAAAATAGTACCTCCTCTTTTGTCTTCCTCCTTACCTGTTCATGAAAAGGGAGCAGCAGTGCCAGAGGTGTTCATGCTTTGGTTTTGTCTTTCGAATAGTATATCCGAATATATATATGTTTCAAACTGTATCCATGGAATAAATACACATGTTCCTTATTTAATTTTTACCAGTCCTGGTACTGTTGTAGTTAAAGCTCTGATACTATTCTGATTATAAGCATAAGGAAAATTAAACTTAAAACATATGACATGATACAAAAAAAAAACCCCAACAAACCAGACAAATGGCTGGATATGAACAGTGTAAACACCTCTATGTGGTCTGGTCATAGGCAACCCAGCTAACTGAGAGACCAACTTGTGTGAAGAAGGACTACTCCAACTTCATGGCTTCTCTTAACTTGCGCAACCGCTATGCAGGAGAGGTAAGTGCAGGATTTCTTGTGAGTGTGGAGTATCCACAAGCTCAGGAATGGCTTTTCAGGGGGTGGTGTCCCCTTCCAACCTACACTGCTGTATGGTTCTGTTATTTTAAGCACGGACTCTAAGTTCCTTTGAGCTAGAGGGTATCATTTCCCTAGGTTATTAAACAGATGCTTTTACTGTTGGTCTTTCAGAAAGTTCTTAGATTGCAGATAAAGCTAAAGATTTAGGAAAGTAGTAACAAAAGATGTCTCTCTTTGTGGAGTTCCTTAATCAACATGTGACCAATACCAAACTAGATTCCTAAAAATACTGTTCTCTGTTGAAAACCCCATTATATTTTACAGGTTTCTGGAATGATTCAGTTCTCAAATGCTACAGGACGAACATCTGACCTGAATAAACTGATGATCAAAGAACTGAATGATGCTCTTGAATCAGGCCACGCTGAGTTTTACACCCAGGCCATGTTTAAGTTGACTGCTCTGCTAATAAGCAGCAAAGGTAATGAAAAAGAAATGGAGTTCTGCTTTCTGGCTGTGAAAGCCAAGAGTAATAAACTACAAACCCTATCCATATAGAAACCCAGTGTGCATCAACTTGAACCCAAACTGTGTTTTGGGTTTTTTTCAATTAGGCTTATACTGGGGAAAGTCCTTCTTAAACTAGAAGCTATTTATTAGGAATTGATTATACATACTGTGCACACCAGTTTCATGCTGATGTGAAAAGCAGTTACTTATTCTGTTGGAGAAATCTGTGTGAATGTTTGTTTTCAGACTGTGATCCCCAGCTCCTTCATCATCTGTGTTGGGGACCCCTGCGAATGTTCAATGAACATGGCATGGAAGCAGCAATTGCTTGCTGGGAGTGGCTGCTCGCTGCCAAGAATGGAATAGAAGTGCCGGTAAGAAGCCGTTTAACTGTTCTTTCTCTGCCCCTGCTAGGGGGGAAGAGAGAAAATCTGAGAGGTTCAGAGCTATTGTTAATTTGTGTCAAGTAAGGATGTTAAATAAATTGTTAATCAATTTAGCCTGCCAGGAAATCTTTGTTCTTGTATTGTTGGAAGTCTGAGCACCCTTATGAAGTAGGCTGTGGGAAACAGATCCTTCTCAGCAGCAGGAATGATACAGCAAAGGCAGTCTGTTAGGATCTCAGCTGTACAATTACTTTGCTGCTGAGATGCCTGTGCTGCTTATGTATCAGGTTCTAAGCTATCACAATTTGTAGAATGGTGTTTTAAAGCAAATTAAAATCAATGTCCCTGTTTATCAGTCAGAGCCTCTGATACCTGGCATTGCACCCTTGCATAAAAAACACTGGCGCACGTGTCCTAATCTTGTAAGAGCCTAGACCAGCTGTATTTTGTGAGGTGGGGATTAATCTAATAGTAATAAAGCAACCCAGCATGGTGTAATGACAGCCCACATGCAGCTGAGAAAGCTGCGTTTGGTAGTTGCTCCAGTTAGTGAGCACTAAGTGTTACCCTTCCTGAAGATAATCATCCATCTAAATTTACTTAGGTCAGTTTACATGCACATTTCAGTATTTAACTTGGGAATCAGTTTAACTTGGTTTTTTTTAGGCTTCTGGGAAATTTCTTTGTAATTTGTTGAGGAGATAGGTAAGCACCTTTGGATGCTGAGAGCCCATTCTATCAAAGGATACTGGTCCCTAGAGCAGGTTCAGCAAAAATGAATCTAATCGTCTCTGTTTGGTGTTAGAGGCAGTAACCTTTGGCAGAGCAGGAGGATGAATAGCACCAGCCAATCTAACAGTTCCGTCTCCTCAGCAAAATAGGGGGCTTGTCTGCTCTTGCCCTTTGTCTTCCTGTTACCAGCTGAACTTCTCAGGGAGTCTTTCTTCCCTTCATAATTCAGGATGTGAATGAAACATTTCAGGTGGGATGTATGGACCTGTCTCTGCCTCTTCATTAATATTGCAGTGAATTTTAGTTGATGTATTAGATTCTTGTGTGTGCTTCCAGAGTAAGATTGTGCTTTACATATAAGAAGATGCTCTTGGAACAAGAAACATTCATCTTCCTTTCTGCAGTTCATGCGGGAAATGGCAGGAGCCTGGCAAATGACAGTGGAACAGAAAGTTGGCCTGTTTTCTGCTGAGCAGAAGGAAGCAGATCCATTAGCTGCATCAGAAGAGAGCCAGCCGAGGCCTTGTCCGCCAGAGGTGACCCCACATTACATCTGGATAGAGGTGTGTATTTCGTCTGGAATGTCGCACCTATGGCAGTGTTGCAGTGAGGCTGCAATTTAGCTGCTCTGCACTACAAGTTCTCATGATTTGGGAAAGGACTGGAGTCATGCTGGTAGTCTGTCTGCCTCAAAGCCAGGAGACATGCACTTAAATAAGCATAATAATTGAAGGGGAGAAAGCTGTTTGAAGCAGAAAAGATTGGGAGAGGTTGAGATTAAGAAAGGTCAAAGGAGGCATGGTATGTCTGTCTCTTTTCAGTTTTTGGTGCAGAGGTTTGAAATAGCCAAGTACTGCAGTTCTGATCAAATAGAGATCTTCTCCAGCCTGCTCCAGCGGTCACTGTCACTGAACATTGGAGGTGCAAAAGGCAGTTTGAATCGGCATGTGGCAGCAATTGGACCCCGATTTAAGTGAGTACTTTTCAATAACTGAACAGAGTTACAGCTGTACCTGTGGCTTGTATGATGTTGCATTGGTCACTGTTTTGGGAATGCCAAAACTTTCATTCTCTGTTTTGCTTATTAGGTTGCTGACTCTGGGGTTGTCTTTGCTGCATGCTGATGTGGTTCCAAATGCGACTATTCGAAATGTTTTGAGAGAAAAGATTTATTCAACTGCCTTTGATTATTTCAGGTACTTCTTTCTTTGCAACTTTTCAGTGAAAGCATGTGTGTGATTTCCTGAACCTTCTGTGATACTTCAAAGCAGCGCCTGTCATTTGCTTCTAGTGATTTAACTTCTTCCTTTCCTTTTTTTGCCCGTTTTAACAGAAACTTTTATTTTCCTTATGCTTTTGTGCAGTTCATAAACCATCTCAAAGAGGCTTATATATAAGTTCCAGTTTGTATGTGTGGTTCATATGTAAAGTAGTATCTTCAGAAATGTTTCTGTTATTTTTTTTCCTTATTTTGGGGTTTATTCAATGTTCAAAACCATACCTAGATTCATAAGACTTAAAGAATTATTGTTTCAAAGTGTGTGGCTGAAATACAGTTTCACTGTTTTGAAAATATGTCCACACTGAATGTGATAATTTTAACATTTGACATAGGCACAACAAGAAATAATACAACTGATAGGAATGTCTGAGTGTGAGGTCAGTCATAATACTAGATTTCAAATATATCCAGGCTGCTGCAGGCTGCTGCCTTAATTTTCAGTTATAATAGGAAGCTTGTACTCTTCAGTCAGGCATAATAAAGCCATGAGGATAAACCAGTGGTGTGTAGCTTCATCCTTTTAGATTCTGGTCAGAATAAAAAAGATGACTTGCTTAGATTTATGATTTTATTTGGTTGTTGGTTTTCTTAATGCATTCAACTTCACATTATCTGTGTAATTTCTTCCAAGTTGTCCCTCAAAGTTCCCTACACAAGGGGAGAAGAGGCTTCGTGAGGATATCACCATATTGATCAAGTTTTGGACAGCGATGTTCTCGGACAAGAAGTATCTGACTGCCAGCCAACTTGTACCACCTGGTGAGTTCCTTTAGGGGCTGTTTCAACGGCTTATTGATTCTTTGGTTGGCTCCTACATCAGGTCTGTGCTCTGTTGTTAGATAACCAAGACACCAGGAGCAACCTTGATATCAACGTTGGATCTCGGCAACAGGCTACACAAGGATGGATAAATACTTACCCTTTGTCCAGTGGCATGTCAACCATATCTAAAAAATCAGGTATCTTTTTGATTGCAGCCAGCTCATTGCAGCCAGTTTCATGGCAGATTTTATATGCAGATGTTGCTTGAAGTCAATATTTACCTTTAATATTGGGCTCATGTTCTGGCAGAGTATTTAATTACCAGACTGGAGAGGGAGCAGGAAAAGCTTCAGTGGTAGCAAGGGGCAAAGTTTGGAACTTACCTGGGTGTTTCTAATAGAGTATTTAATTGTATACTACAGAAGAAATAAGACTGGAGGTGAAGTTGTATTGAAAGCCTGTAAAGGAAATTGCTTGTTTTGTGTAAACATGCCCCTAGTGCTTTTTGGGGCAGCAGAATGACATTAGACTGTGGGCTGTGTTTTGGTACATTTGTAAATTGTGTGGTCTTTCTTTCTAGTAGGCTGTCATGTTTCTGAAGTGAATGTAATACTGGCTACATTGATACCCCTGTAGCCTGTTGTACTCCATGTATTCAGAGAACAGCTGTACAATGAGTAGCTGCAGTGCTGACTTTCTGAAGTCACTCTGATCTAAATTGACAAGTGTCCTGTGGTTATTTGGTTCTTATGTGTTACTCTTGGCAGGGATGGGCAGTCTGAAAGCACCATTTAACACACTGAACAAAAGCCACTGAAAACTTTTTTATCCTTTTCTCAAGGCATGTCTAAGAAGACCAACAGAGGTACACAGCTACACAAATACTACATGAAACGAAGAACATTACTGCTCTCATTGCTGGTAGGTCATCAGAAGAATGAAGAAACTGCATGAATTTCTAAGACCCTGTTGTTGTTGTAGCACGATGCATAAACTTAAGTATGAAATTGGGAGTGCTTTTGTTCTTCCAGAAAACGTTATCTTTTTTTTCTGCTTCCCTCAGGCTACTGAGATTGAACGCTTAATCACATGGTACAATCCACTGTCTTCCCCTGAGCTAGAGCTGGATCAAACTGGAGAGAGCAGTGTGGCGAACTGGAGGTCTAAGTATATCAGTCTTAGTGAGAAGCAATGGAAGGATAATGTAAATCTGGCTTGGAGCATTTCTCCTCATCTTGCTGTACAGCTGCCTACCAGGTGAGATATTTCAAAAGAAAGAATTGATGCAATTCCTGCTGCTGTAGCACCTGAATACTTACACTTTAAGCAGCGATGGCACTTCTCGTGTTTACAGCCCACTTGCATGCTGCCAAAGCTGTTTGAGACCTTTGAAATGAAAAGAACTAGATTGCTTAACACACTTGTTTCGCTCAGGCTCTGGTGGAGTGCAGCTTCCTTTCCTACCACCCATTCTTTGCTACCACTTAGATGGTGTTTTGTTCAGAAGAAATCATGTTTGGTTTTTAATAGCATTTAGCCCATTAGCAGGCATAGAATTTAAACAGTGATTGAAAGTATCTTTGAATGAAGTGTTCTCTAGCTATGTATTGGCTTGCATTTTAGTAAGTATTATAGGAGAATTAGCATAGTTGGCTCCGGAAGGGAAAGGAAATTCTTTCCCCTTTACAAAAGTGATAGTTTTGGCCAAGTAGAGTCCTGCACACTGGTGTCTGTAGAATCAGACAGTATATTTCAGCCAAAAATCCAATAGTGGGCTAAAACACTAGTGGTTTATACAAAAGCATTGGATAAGAACCAGTTGTTTCTAAATCCTCTTTTTTCAGCATAATGGTCCTTTGGTGTGCCTTATTTCATAGTTGGACTATTTGTTTATTAAGCATATTCTTTTCTGCCTCCTGCTTCCCTCATCTTCACATAAATAGAAGAGGCTGCCAAAATTTTCTAATAACGTTACTGTGTTCCTGGTTACTCTTAGATTTAAGAATACCGAAGCTATTGGAACAGAAGTAACCCGTCTGGTTCGGTTGGACCCAGGAGCTGTCAGTGATGTTCCTGAAGCAATAAAGGTACTCATGAATATTTATACTGTTACAGGGCCCAGTATGCCCATTTCTTTCAGATATATTGGAAAATACAGTCTTTACTTAACACAGTGTATGTTCTAACTCTAGCTCTGTAGGAGAGAATGACAGGACAGCTGTGGAAATAGGGTGCCGAGGCAAGAACCACAGCAGTAAGAGTAGGTAACTAGTTAGCTACTGGTGCATCTTGCTCCCGGGTATATTCTCACCATACACAAAATGTCTCAAAGCTCATCACTTGCAGTGCAGCCACCATTTCTGTTACTTTTGCATAATATGGAAAAGACCACTGGACTGAGTCACGGTGCGTGGTGCTGCTGAAATTATTTCAAGCTGAACCTGTGCTGCATGACAAGATGCCTCTTGAAATGGAGGAGGCTCGTCATGCTGATCTGCAGTGAAGCACTGTAGTTATGCGAAGGACAGTCTTACCAGAGCTACTTTCTGTACATCACCTGTAAAATAGATGACAGAAAAACTTGACCTTCTTTGACTCATACAAAAGGGCTCATCCTTTCCTCTTCCTCCCTGCGCTAGAACTCCTGTATTGTATATACTGTATATTTAGTAACGTGACTTCACTAACTTTATGTGGTGATCTGGGAAGTGAGGTGGTTCCAATAGTTTGTTTTTCATGGGGAAAAAAATGCTTTAAATACAATAGCTGTGGTTTTGTGAAATAAAGTGTACCATGTTTAACTTCCCCTGCTATAGGAAGCTAGATTATAGCATTCATGTCTGATGTGTACTACCCAAACTTTATTGGGTGCTACTAACTCCTAAAATGTCTGACCTGCTTTTTCAGTACCTGGTTACCTGGCATACAATTGATGCTGATGCACCTGAGCTTAGCCATGTTCTGTGCTGGGCACCAACAGATCCACCAACTGGCCTTTCCTATTTTTCAAGCATGTACCCACCTCATCCTCTAACAGCTCAGTATGGGGTTAAAGTCCTGCGATCTTTTCCTCCGGTAAGACAAGTTCCAAGAGTGCCTTAACATTCTGAATAAAGTTATGGCCACAGGCTTTGTTTTAATACCACAGAGAGGCGTGTGTGCTGAATGGGCACACCGCATTTCAGAATGTGAATAGATTGGGATGAAAATTTAAAGCTGATTGTTCCATGTGATACTGGCTTGTACACTTGCAGCTTTTTTGTTGTAAATCACACTAAACTGTATTCTTCAGATTGCCATTCTCAGTTGTTCCTTTTGAATCTTCTCTCAGTGGAAAGGTGTTTCTTCTAAAGCAGCAGAAGGCTGGATTTTCAACACCTGCCAGACTTGTAGTAGGATTGTCAAATATGTGATTATTAAAGATATTTTAGAAGGGAGTAACTGGACAGAAAAATACTTTGATTTGACGAGGAGACTTATATATATAGTTCAAAATAAATAACGAGGAAGTGGTATTTTGTTCATCATTTAACTGAAGGGAGCTTTTCTCTGTACATGTGACCTGTCTTCCATTCCAACTAACAAAACAATAACAATAAAACCCCTGCCATCTTTTTCAGGATGCCATTTTATTCTACATTCCACAGATTGTGCAGGCACTTCGGTATGACAAGGTGAGGATATGAAACAGCCGCATATGAACAAATCAGATTTTTAAGGCAGCTTTTAGGCTTGAAACTGCAGATCAGACGAAATTTCAGCTTAAACTATATCTAATACATAGAAGAAAAATGTTTGTCTCTAGAGGCTGGCTTGCTTTGGTTACACCTCTTATATGAACAGGCAAACTTGAGAAACCAGAGGCTATGTATCTAAGGAAAGAGTTTTTTGTTATGGCAAAGCCTAGATGAGGAGTTTGATTAAAGCTTTTGAAGGTCTGCATGAGAGAAGCAGTAACAACATTAAATCACTATCCTCAATCATTTTGCTGTGGAGCTAATCAGAGAAGACATCTGTGGGTGTCTTTTGCTCCATCATGTATGTGAATTTCAGAACTTAGTTTCATCTTGCAAAAGCCAGAAGTAAAGCTTGCCAGCCAAATTCAGAGTTCATGTCAGATCATTGTTATCTGCCCACAAGGTCAGTGCATTACTTTCAGGTGAAGATGTCCCCAGCCAGTAGTGTAGGTGACTGTGTGTAGCTATTCTTTGAGAACTTTGCATAGATAAATATCCTCTGCAATGCAGAACATGAACATCAGACATCTTGTCTGTTAATATCAGTCAAATACAGAAATATCTGCAGACTACAGAAGTAGTTGAAAATAGAGGAAAGTGAACGCAGTTTCTGGAAATACACCGTCATTCTTCAAAAGCCTTTTTAGCAACATGAATGAGAGTGCAGAGTTTTTCTTTTCATCCATTAAGTATTTTCAGTGTTTGAAGAATAGCTGTTAGAAGCAATACTGTTGAGTCTGCTAGAGCTGCAACGATCTTTGATCCTTACCGGACTGGATATGGTTGCAGATGGGTTACGTCAGAGAATACATCCTGTGGGCAGCTGCCAAATCCCAGCTACTGGCTCACCAATTCATCTGGAACATGAAAACTAATATCTACCTGGATGAGGAAGGACATCAAAAAGATCGTGAGTGTTTTAAAACACAATCTAGCTTGATTCCTTTGTCTCAGTTCAGACTAAATCTCCTTCCTGCTTCTTTCTTGGCAGGAGGAATCTTTGTAGCTAGGAACTTTCCTCATTTGTAGCGGCAGGGCCCACCCATTCTGTGTAAGTGTTCTTGCTGACAGAGTCCATCAAAAGATGTGGCAGTGTTTGCACCAGGACTTTTTTTTTTCACTATTATCCAAAGGTGGTTATATCCGTATAATTTAGCTTTCTGAAATAAGCTGCTGACAGAGGTGCTTCCTTTTCCACATGCAGCTGACATTGGGGAACTTCTGGAGCAGCTAGTAGAGGAGATAACTGGCTCATTGTCTGGCCCGGCCAAAGAGTTCTACCAACGGGAATTTGATTTCTTTAATAAAATCACCAACGTTTCAGCCATTATCAAGTAAGTTTTGTACTTCAGAAATTGTCCTCTTTTGGATCTCACTGTTCTGGTAATTGCCAGTGTCCTGATTAAGAGGCTGAGTTGTTTTTAGGGGTACTGGGGTAGTGTTTGCAGGGAAAAATAATTACTTATAAGGAATGAATTTTTTCTTTAATGCAGCTTAAGAGTTGTAGGATGCAAAGGCTCATTTTAGTTTGACTTCTAGGGATAATTTGTATCTGTCGTGATCTCAGTGCTCATGCTTTGAGCTAGCAGTCCATCTGGAACAGCTATAACTTTAGAAGCAGATGATTCTAAATTTGAACACATCGTGGTTGCTAACAGTGGAATAAGGATCAAAAAACCTACAAAACCAAAAAACCTGAAGGATAGGTAAATGGTTTTACCGTCTGCTAAGACCCCATGAAATTCTTTTCCTGTTCCCAAAGAGATTTCACTGTGCAGTGTAATACAAAGACAATTGTTCTTTTTGCATATGTAAGTTCTTTTCCTTCATTCCTGAAATGTGGTTAGGAAGAAAGATTTGATGTCATAAAAAGTGGCTTGATCTCTTAAAATGCAAAGTCCTGCTCATTTTTGACTGTAAAGACTTCAGTAGGATATGAAATTTAACTGTTTATTATAAAGCTTGCCAGTGGATGGCAGCAGCTCAGCACACAAACTCTAAGACTGTAAATATGGTTTCATTGCATAGTTTTAAAACATTCTCTGGTGTATAAAAGTATTTGAAAGTCATATAAAATGCATTTCATGGAACATACCTCATTTAAAATGAAGCTTTGCAAACCACCAGTATAAGGGCATCAGGCTAAAGGACACTTACGTCACAGAAATCAAATATTAGGCATTCTCTATGTGCATGGTAAAATGTTTTCACCCCGTTAGGATGGGTTTAAATGGTGGGCTTAGGATCCGAATGTCGTTCTATTTAGAATGAAATCAATCCCCTGTTTGTTAGTATCAAGTTATAATTAACTGATTATAATTGTTTTGCAAGCACTGCATTTTGCACCCCAGCCTTAAAATGAATCTGTTTTGCATCTCTAATGTAAAGGCAGCACAGAGAAGATGCTGTTTGCTTTGTAGATGGTACAAATGAATAAATTTGTCATCTGCAATGATTTCATTATCTTAACCATTTTGCTGCTGCTTCAGTAATCTGCTGCACTGCTTAAAACTAGTGCATAAGTAATGCCTTTCAGTTCCATGCTGCTACACCAGGTGAGCATGCAATTGCGTGACTGACTTCAATAGACAGTTAACGCATGTGCCTTTGCAATTGGGTTATTGTATGTACTCATTGTTCACCATTTTACTATTCATCCAGTTGACGCCTGCAGTGAACAAATTAGGCATGTAATTGCACAGGCGTTTTTCTGGCTTGTCTTTTCCAGTTAGCAATGTTCTTATTCTAGAATAAGTTCCACAAAGAGACTTACGTTGGTATAACTGTAGCAGTGGTTACACAGATATAATTATGCAATAATTTCTGTATGAGGAGGAGCCTTCATGTATTTTGGTCTCATATCTTAATGCTGTTTTGGTTTGTCAACAACCTGTATGTGAAATGAATGTTAAAGCTACAAAGCAAAGACTGTAACTGTCATTAAGATTAGAAAGTGTTCTGGTTGAGGTAAGGGCAGTGAGGCACTGGAATGGGTTACCCAGGGAAGTTGTGAATGCTCCATAGCTAGTGGTGTTCAAGGCTGGATTGAACATGGCCTTGGGTGGCATGGTTTAGTGGGAGGTGTCCCTGCCCCTGGCAGGGGGGGGTGGAACTGGATGATCTTAAGGTCCTTTCCAACCCTAACTATTCTATGATTCTATGATTCTGTGATTGAGCCTGTAAGTTCTGTAGAAGTGGTGCAGTAAGAGATCTTTGTCATTACAGGAAGAAACATTTTTAGTGAAGTTTGCGTAAATTGGAAACAAACTTGAGGATGGTACATAGAGTAATATGCAGTATGCAGATAAATAATCTATCATTCATCCTTCCAGACCATTCCCTAAAGGAGATGAAAGAAAAAAAGCTTGTTTGAGTGCTCTCTCTGAGGTGAAAGTGCAGCCTGGTAAGAAGTGATGTAATCATATGATGCAGTGGGCTTTTTGCATTCAACATGAGTACTGTATTTTCTGCAAGCCAATCTGGAAATACCTGCAGGTGGCAGCTCTCAGTTTTGGTGCTGGGGTGGTTCTGTTACAGTTGGATTGTTTCTCTCTTGAAACAATTCAGATACTTTTACCCAGTAATGTCTATATGGTGTATCAAAACTTGCCCAAGGGCAAGTTAGGTAATGCACATCGTGGATAAGAGTAGAAATGTATGTATGAAGAGAAAAGATAAATAAGCTCTTTTTCTTTGGGCCACCTTTTTTTTAAAGAGAGGGGGCACTTTTGAGGAGTTATGTTACCTCAAGAATGAAGTGTGTCCAGTTCCTTTCATTCTTCTCTTACTCCCATCAGGCATTCTCTTGAACGTCATTGCCTGAAAGTCCTTTCAAATTTTGAACATAGGTTTCCCAGTCTGAATCTCCTCTTTAAAATGGGGTTTGATGAAAGCTTTTCCTGATTGCTAACAGGTCTTAATTCTCCTACCATGTGTTGGTTGCTAAGAGCTCTCCCCAGTGCAGTGGGACATGCTGCCACATCTTATTATTGACTATTGTAAGAGGAATCCTATCTGTGCATTTCTGCAGGATTCGTTTGAAGTTGTGTTCTGTTAGTTTCTGGCAATCACTCACTAATGAAAAGGGGATACTGCATCCTTCCTGGCTCACACACCATCATCTCCAGTTTATCTCTAACGTTTTATTTAATCCAGAACTATGTACTGAAGTTACAGACATGAACATCAGTTACTCTCCAAGTTGCATTGTTGCACTAGCCAGTGGGTTTGTTCTCCAAATCTGCTCCATTTTGCAGGCTGTTACTTGCCCAGCAATCCTGAAGCTATTGTTCTGGACATTGATTACAAATCAGGAACTCCTATGCAGAGGTACCGTGCTCTTGTTGTATTCTCCCATTAAGTTAATTCATGATATGTTGGTATTTTTTCTATAAATCCTTGTTTCGCTAACTTGCACTCATTATCATCTTTGGTCTTTTCACAATTTAGTGCAGCAAAGGCACCCTACCTGGCCAAATTTAAAGTGAAACGATGTGGAGTTAGTGAGCTTGAAAAAGAAGGTTAGTAACTGCATCTTAAATCATCAACACTACTAATTAAGAGTCAGCAATTCCTTTAAAATTTCCTGCTTTTAGTGACCTGTAAAGCAGCAGTAAAATTATTTCCATGTTGAATTTTATCTGCTGTAATTCAGCTCAGAAATAAAACTGGATCAAAGGAAGAGAGAAGAAATCCATTAAATCCATTTTTTATTTCAATTTTTTTTAAGTCTCAGGAAGCAGACTCCATAGTACTTGGAAGAAATTTTAACAGTTAATTTAGACTAAAATAGCATTTGATTGTCTTCCCCTGTGTTTTAGACAAATTCCAGGATTTGGGAGTTTTTTCTTATAATAAATTCTGTTGGATGCTCTAGCTGGCCAGCTTAATGCCATTCAGGCATTATCAGGTAAATCATGAGCACTATCTTGATATGTTCCAGTTCGAGTAGATAAAGGGAACTATTTTATGGTATTCACCTTATGAGGCAGAAATACCTGTAATGCACCTGCAGCAAAATGTGGTGATTTTGAATGCAGAGGACTTGTCCTGGTAGAAGGTTACTAATTGAAGTCTGTGTATGGGTTTTGCTTTGTACTCTTCTTGCAGGTCTGCGTTGTCGTTCTGATTCCATAGATGAAAGTGCAGAAGAAGGGGTGGACAGTAAGAAAATCTGTTGGCAGGCAGCTATCTTTAAAGTGGGCGATGACTGCAGACAGGTACAAAACTGTTGGGCTTTGCAGCTATAAAAGACAGATTTGTAGGTGATAATACATAAGAAGAAAATCATTTAAGTATAGAAATACTTTTCTTTGAAATGTTGAGAGTCTCCACTGAGTTACGAACCGAGAGAAAGAACTGTGTTGTACCACTAGAGAAATTCTGGTGTGGAAACAAAGGCCGTTCTTTTAAGACAGTTTACCGTGACTGAAAATTCTTTTTCAGAGCTTATTTTCTAATTGCACTATTGGTAACAAAGCAGTAGTTTCCAAGGTGGTATCTTGTACATTGAAATTCGATTGGTTTTGATTAAGAGGGAATACTAGCTGTTTCCCCTGGAGTTATTAGCAGCACTCTTATCAAAGAGTGATGGAATAGTTTGTTCCTCTTAGGTCAGCAGTTAAATCCTTAGTGTGGCTTGCTACCCACTTAAGCAGCATTTATCTTTTCCCATTTTGATTTCTCCGAGAGCCACTGTGCATGCACAAGCCCACATCTGCAGACCTGCTGGGGTAACTTTAATGTTCACTTCAGAGCATTTTTGTAATCTTAACTTATGATCCATAAACCCTGTAATGCTTGTGCAATTTTTTTTCTTGTGTAACAGGACATGTTAGCTTTACAAATCATCGATCTCTTCAAGAACATATTTCAGCTGGTGGGCCTGGATCTTTTTGTGTTTCCGTACAGAGTGGTGGCCACAGCTCCTGGGGTAAGTACAATTAACTTGTATGGCTTTAGAAAATAGTTCCTAATTAAAAAAGACTTTTTCTTTCAGCACACGTAAAAATTCCCTTCTGCAAGGAAATACTGCCAAATATTTGGAGCACCAGCAACAAAGAGTCTTTCCTCTCCTGCTTTCTGCTTTCTAAAGCTTTTGGCTCTGAAGTTTTGCTGTTTGTGGTTATTCGTGTTTGTTTGATTTTTGGGGGCTACACTGTGCAAGTAGTGGAAAGTCATGTAGTTTGCATGGAAATCCTAAAAAAAAAATGGATACACTTTTTATATAAGTAAACTAGAAATTCATTGATGTGTAGGCTTCCCACATTCCCCAGAGGACCTGTAGGACTGCCAAGAGCCATGAGCAAAATATATTTTGGGAGCGTGCTTTACAGACCTGTTTCTCCTCTTCCCCTTCAGTGTGGTGTTATTGAATGCATTCCTGACTGCACATCCCGTGACCAGCTGGGCAGGCAGACAGACTTTGGGATGTATGATTACTTTACAAGGCAGTATGGAGATGAGTCTACCCTTGCATTCCAGAAGGTAAAATATCAGTTGGCAAGAACAGCAAAATCTTAACTGAGAAGTATTCTAGCTATAAGAAATAATGACAAATAATAGGATAACAGCTATCATGGTGCTGTATTTGTTTTCTGATGCTGATAATCCATTTTTAGCTGTGAGTGAGTTAGCTAAAGAAATTATTGCAGCTGTAGATGTATGAAGATTATCGTTGAACATTGCTTCAAACTAATCATGAATGGAAAAAAAAACCAAACTCATTGTTCAGCTGTAGCTGCTGCTGGGATGAGTCTTATTAAATTCTCTGTGTACTTCTGATTTTGTTTTATCTTCTTGTTTGTACAGGCTCGTTATAATTTCATCCGCAGTATGGCTGCGTACAGTCTTCTCCTGTTTCTGCTCCAGATTAAAGACAGGCATAATGGCAACATCATGCTGGACAAAAAGGGACACATCATTCATATTGGTCAGTGATGCCCACATTCAGATTACAATAGTTACATTTTCCTTCTGCTGTGAAGTATTGCTCAGAGAAGACAATAAGTCATTTCCCTTTCCAATTTATATTCTGATTTCAGGGTTTATAAATATACATGGGATTTTTTTAAATATACATGGGATTTTTTTCATGCCTGTTCAGTATTGTGTGTATATTTGTGTTGGCTTCTTCTGTGTAAATTTAGCTTTGCAAAGTTTTACCAGCTTCAGGAAAGTATATACACACAATCATATGGATTGTACAGATATATGTACTCACGCATGCATATGTATGTATATGTATGTAAAAATACATAAATGTATCTTTGGGTTCCTTTCATCACTGTATGGGTATGAATTAAATTTGACAAGTAAATTTATGTAATGATGTGAGGCTGTAACCTCTGCTTTAGCTTTGATTTTCTGAAACTGCACAGGTGTTTCAGCAGGGAGTTTATTTGATGTCATTCTTGTGTCCAGTCTGATGTTATGGTGACGTTTCTTTTGGTGTTTTTACACTTCACCACAGTTCTAGTTGTAGTTGAAATGTTGATAGAAAGAAGTAGACATTAATATGTGAAATGCACATCTCCTTTCTTCTGTCAGCTTTGACAGTGGGCAACTAATCAACAGAGTTTATAAGGCAGATTATCTTTTGTGCACAGATTTTGGATTCATGTTTGAAAGCTCACCTGGTGGAAATCTGGGCTGGGAGCCTGACATTAAACTGACTGATGAGATGGTGATGATAATGGGAGGAAAAATGGAGGCAACGCCATTCAAATGGTTTATGGAGATGTGTGTCAGAGGCTATCTGGCAGTCAGGTAAGGTGTGCTTAACTTCTCAAAAGTGGAATTTCTTCCATGTCTAAAACCAGATGAGAAGATAATTAATAATACACATTTGTGTGTAGGGGATCTGAGCCTGTCAGGCTGTCCTGGTACATCTTGCAGACTTTGAAACAACTTAATAATCCTGCAATTTTACAGCCTAAATTTGTGGGGTTTTTCCTGTTGTTAAGAAGAAAAATAACTATTCCAGCTGAAACCAGGACATCTGTTCTGTTATATTTAAAGATTGTATACATTCTATTAAATGTATAAATGTGATATTACACACATTTCCATACATCATTAATGTGCTGTTAAAACTTGGCAGTAAGAAACTACAGGAGAGTGAAAATCTTTCTTGTTTTCTCAAATAGATCACATTTGTCACCATTTCAGCTAGAGTTAATTACGTAGGAGATGTGAAAAAGTGCTACAATCGTCTGCTGTAAAATATGCGGGGGTTTTGGTAGCGTCACTCTTCAGCTGCGATTGCCAGCCACTCACAGTAAAGATTTGCAGCTTTATCTTACTCTCTACCAAGCCAACAAGGTTTATTTTAATATGCAGGAGCACTAATAAATCTATATGAAGAGGATGTTGTACGTGGGTGGGAGGAGGAGAGTACAAGAGTCTAGATAAAAGCTCATTCTGTCACAACTATAAAGTATTATTGACGTTATCTTACAGAATCAAAGTTTCTTCAGCTAGTAGTCCCAGAAAGGGCTGTCTTGAAGTCAAGATCAATTTGGTTCCTTCAGGGGGAGCAGTCGGGAGGAAGTTTTGTGTTGAGAAAAAAATGTCATCCAAGTAGCAGAGTAATAGCTTGGTAGGTAATAAGTGTTCTGAGTGGGAGGAGAGGAAGGAGAAGGGAAGTTGGGCTGATGTAGCAAAGAATTACATAGAGTAATTAGGAATTACAAGATAAGCTGTTACTGTGGTATTGCTGGTTTCAGCCTTTTGTGCTGTTTTGATGCACTGATTCACCTGTCTGATGCTGAAGAAATGTTGCTTAATCAAGCACTGTATTGTATAATCCTCCTTGAGACTGTTTATCTTGCAGCATTCTGAGTATCTGGTAGTCCAACATTAAGGAGGGAAATTTAATTAAACTGGCAGATTACAAGCAGTGGTATAACTCTACCGGCAAATGAAAGAGGATTGTATGTGTTGATTTAATTACCGAAAAAGGTGTGATCCAGCTCGTTGAACCCCTCAGCTTGCCTGCTTTACCTACTAAAACTGCAGGATTTTGAGTACTGCAGCCTTTTTGTCCTCTTTTTCTTTAGGCCATACATGGATGCTGTTGTCTCACTGGTTACATTGATGTTGGATACAGGGCTGCCCTGTTTTCGAGGGCAAACAATCAAGCTGTTGAAGTAAGTCAGCATATGTATGAACTGGAAAATAGTCATATGTTCTTCACAGAATGTATACTGCCACAACTTGTGCAGTGAGTATAGGTGTCGTGCTACTCAAATCTTAAATGTCTTAATGTTGTAAAAAATATTTAACTTTTGATTATGGAATATCTCAGGAAGTAGGAATTCCAGAGGCCTTTTTGTAGAATTAAGTTCAAGCTGTTCACTCACTGTGCAAGTACATGGATTATCTTTAAGTCTGTAGGGCTAGCAAAATAAGACCATAAAGGAAAGATCTGCTTTAATTGAGAGGTAACGTGTTGCAGAGTCTGATGCCCCCTGAAATGGTGCTGGACTCTGAAGAACAGCATCTTAAAATTTGTTCCACAGATAATGCAGTAATGAATGGAAATATGTTGTCACATCCAACAACTTGGACACATACAAAATCTAATGTGACACTTTAAATCCTTCAGGCTTATGCCTCCAGGATTAGCTCCAGACTGAGCAGAATTAGTTGAGCATTTCCTGTATGTAACTTCCTACAATTTCCCAAAGATAAGTACAGATTTATAAAGTATGATGGGCAGGAGCTGAAGGACACTATTAGTTGCAAAGATGTTGTAAAAACAGCGGCTGCCTAGAAAGAGGGATCTGCTGTTCCTGGAGTTACCACTAGACTGATGATCACAGCCTCTGTCTCCATTGTAAGATTAAAGGCAGCAAGTGCTTATTAAAACATTATGTAATTTGAACAAGGTACTCTCACAAGAAAGCAGGTACTTGCAGCAAGTGAAATCCACACCTGGTTGAGCATGTGCAGAAATGTATTTGTATCATGCTCAAAGGAAACCTCACTAATTTTTACACGTGCTTTTTGTGGTTTTCTACATACAGACATAGGTTCAGCCCCAACATGACTGAACGGGAGGCTGCAACTTTCATCATCAAGATCATCCAGAATTGTTTCCTCAGCAACAGGTTTGGCATCTGTGCATGTGTTCTCCCTGTGGCTAAAGAAAGGTCATCAAGCTTTGAGCAGAGCTATAAAGTAGAGTTTTGTCAGTCAGATACCAAACACTTTTGAGTTGTCGGTATTTCGATTATGCAGGATAGCAGCTTTGCGTCTGAACATGTTTCATCTCCTCTCTTTTACGCTGATGAGGAAGGCTTAAGCCCAGGCTGGTCAAACAGCAAGGCTGGCTAGTCTAAAGAATGAGAGTGGAAGATTTTCTGTCAGGGTGAATCTTTGGCCCCAAAGTTAAGCATTTTGGCTCCTGTGGCCAGCTGTACTGTTAGGGTTAGATGTCTAGTTGTGACACCTCCTTTTATATAGGGTAGGGTCACCTCTACAAATAAAGGGATAAATAGTAAAGAATGGCATTGAGTGGCAACAGGAGTAGCATGCTTTCTGGTCCAGATTAATAGAGATTGATCCTGAAGATTGTTCCTTTTTATTTTGTAAGGAGAGGGTTTCTTAAAGAACAGTATGCATGGTCTGTTGGTTTGAGTAAGAATGAAGCTGAAAGAGAGACACAGTGACTTTCCAAAATCTTTCTCAAAATTGCTTGTAGGCATTAAGTTGCCTGAACATCCTCCTGAAATTCTGAGCTGTTATTCTGTGCAAAACTCTTCTCTAGAAATGAGTTCTAATCTTTCTACTATTTTCTCTTCATGACTTGATTACTACATTAACATATGAATCATTTTGGTAGACCATATGTTACTTACGTATTATTTAATATTGGTTAGGGAAAATACCTCAGGTAGGGAACATTGGCAGTGTGGGTTCTGAATGTCTCTGTAGCTGGGCCATGTTTATTTGTCATCTACTTTTAAGTATACTGTCAGGTATTTAGCAGTTTAAAAACCAACTTAATCACCAGCTAGCCCATCAACTGTAGGGTTTTTTCCCTTCAAGTAAACAAATATTTTGGTATCTCGTGCAAAGCTTTTGAAAGGAAATTACATGTAAAATGTAATTTTGCTACATTTAATACTTTAAATGCAATAAATTTTAAACTTAAATATCTTAAGTGCATGTTTTATTATTATTATCCCAGATAATACAGACTTTGTGGGATATATTGGAGAGGCTAATACAAACTGTTATCTAGTTCCATTTGGGTCAGCTTGAGACCAGAAAGGCTCAAGTTGTGAGATACAGCCCTGCTAGAACTGAATTGGATTTTCTAGTGCCTGCTGGTGCATCTGCTCAGAATCTTAGATCAATATTGGAGGTTACAAAGGCAGCACACTGCAGTGTGAATGCCCAGAGCCACCTTAGTTCTGATAAGCTGGAGCTTCTCTACCTGTGGCATGGTTATTGTGACCTGAATAAGCTCTCCCTTAATAATTGAGTTATCTGTAACAAGGCTTAGATTTGTTTGTTCAGTCACTCATCAGAGATGCTGCTATTAATGCTGTTATTTCCCCTGCACTTTTCATTATTGGCATTCTCCTTAATTAAGATTCCTTTTATTTCCACATAATCCTGTCTCCATGCAGCCCTGATGATCTTGCTTCATTTAATATGCATTTCCTTCTGCTAAAACAAACCACCAATGCAATGTGAGGTGCCTCTGGCTTATCCAAACACAGGATTCAAGCTGCTGTTGCCACACTGAGAATACTTTTTTTACCTAGTTTAAACAAGAGCAGGATGTTTTGTGCTGTTCATAACAGCAACTGGGCCTTCACAATGCCTTCAAAGCACAGAGGGCTAGTTTTGATTAGCAGCTAATTTCCTTACCCATGCCTTGTTTCTGTGGGATTTTGATGTTTGTTTCTGTGACAATGGGTGCAGTGTTTTTCTAAGCTTTCACTTACCTCTGGCTTTGCTTTCCTCCTCTAGGAGTAGGACATACGACATGATCCAGTACTACCAGAATGACATCCCATACTGAGAGACACTAGAGATTCACTGCTGAACTGAAACGTGCAACCCTGTGCCCTCACTCCAAACCTGTAATAAATAGCAGATGCTCAGTCACACTCTGCTATCTTCCATCTGTTGTGTATGTGTGTGTACAAGTGGGTACATGTTTCCTGGACATTGCAACAATCACTGATTCATCCCTTTCTCTTTACCAGGTTCTATATATTTCTGGTTTTCCTTGGGTTTTTGGAGTTGGGCTGCAATCACAGTAAAAATTGTACTATGATTATGAATGTGTGAAAGAGGCAAAGCTTCTCGAGGCCAACAAGTTTTCATGCAATGCAAGGATTTTATAATACCCTTAAAAAGTGAAAAATATCCTTTCCTGCACAATCCCACAAAATGCCATGGATGGAAGGGTATGGATTTCTCTTTGGAAGCAGAAATGTTAAATTTTCCTAATTTTACTGTAGAAAAGCCTGATAATCATCCAGGGTGGTGATATCTGTGTAGCTGTGTTCATACTTTGCACTGTACATGGTCCCTGCTACGTGGTCAGTATTTCATATGTACATGAAGAATGTATTTTTTCCTTTTGTGTGTTTTAAAAAAAGAGACTCTACTGAAAATATATTTAATCTATAAAATGTAATAAAAGACCTTTAGACTTTGTGTCTGTTGCACATCCTTCGCCGTGCACTGAGTTTTAGTTTACGTCATCCTGCACAGTTGTGTACCGCTCATTATATTGTGACCTTTCTCGCTAATAGAGAAATGGGATTCTTCTTCAGCTGCTTCTCACAGAATGGTTTGGGTTGGAGGTTGTTCCAAGCCCCATCCAACCTGGCCTTGAACACTGCCAGGGATGGGGCAGCCACAGCTTCTCTGGGCACCCTGTGCCAGTGCCTCAGTACCCTCATGGATTGAATATTAGAAAGAAATTACTCCCTAAATCTACCCTTTCTAGTTTAAAGCAATTCCCCCGTGTAACAAGCCTCTCTTCACCTTCCTTATAGACCCCCTTTAGGTGTTGGAAGGCTGCAGTCATGTCCACCACTGTTGTCCATCTTAAATGACGTTTTTTCTTCCTGAAATAAATGTTTTGTGCAAGATTCCATACTGAGGAGCTCTTCAGTACCCAGCCCGGGCCCGCGCCTCCGCGGCTGAGGCTGAGGGGATGGTCGCCAGCACCTGACCGCCCCGCCTGCAGGGGGCGCTGCGCCGGGGTGGGCGCGCGCCCTGGGCGGGCTCAGCGCTGAGGGGGAGCCGCGAGCTGAGGCGGGTCCGAAGCACCGGGAGGGAGACCCGGTCCGGGGGGGGGACGACCGTGCCTCATGAGGTGAGTTCAGCCCTGAGCGGATCGGGAGTGTTGTGAGGAGGGTGCAGCAATGAGGAGCGGTGGGTTGTTGTCGTTCACACGAGGGCACCGTTCTCCGAGAGGCTGCCGCGGCCTGAGGAGAAAGGCCCTGGGCCGGAGCTGCTCGGCCGGGCCCCTGGGGTTACCCGGGAGCTGGGCTGTGGTAGCAGGCTGACCTTTGCAGGGAACAAGGTGAGGGCATGGGTGGGCACCTGCTGTGCAGGGCTGATGGTGTGGCTGCACCCTCCGTAGTCTTTTTGAGTATCTGTGAGCCAACACCTACATCAGGGTGAGTTTCTGCTTTAATGAGGGACCTCCCACCGTGTCCCCTTTACCCGGGGCAGCTGGGGCTGCTTAGGGGGCAGCCAGCCCAAAGCCAAGCCATCTGAAGGGGCTTCTGCTGGAGAAGGCATCAAAGGCAGCGTGACCGTGGTGTGCTGCTGTGCTCCCGGCTCTGGGAGGCAGGGGCAGAAGATAGGCTGTGAAGGAAGCACCCTTCACCTCTGCCTGTGAGGTGGGGGCTTTGTATGTGGTGAAGGCCTGGCCCTTTCTCAGCATGGAAGCGCTGCAGTCAGCCTGTTAAATTAAAATATGGCTCAGGCTTTTGCAGTAGGTGTTGAAGTGGGTCTTGTGCAGTTGTTTGTTGCCTATGCGGTGGGTGGCTCCCAGCAAAGTGGGCTCTGAGCACCTGTCCTTGTTAGCAAAGTGAGGAGGTGCTGCTGGCTTTCTACAAAGGATTGGAGGTTCACCGGGGACAAGCCGTGTGCAAGAACTGCTTTAATTATTGATTTAATTCAGCTGTATTATACAAGCAGCTGGGGCATGGAGTAATTTTTGTGCTCTGTGCCTGCGGCTAGTTGTACCTATTTGGGATCTTTGGAAAAGGAGCTGATTGACACTACAAATGTGTTATGCTTCCTCACACCTTTCCGGTAACAGGGAGCAGGTGGAGTGATGAGAGGTGAAATTTTGGTTTTTTTATGGGAGCTGGTGAGGAGTTCTGATGTTTTGCTAATTCAAGTTAATGCTTTTGTGTATGTATTTCCTTTTCTGCATCTCAAATGTACTGTGTAAAATGAAAGCCCAAATGAGTGTCTCAAGCAGCATTATGATGAGAAGATCAGTTAAGAGCTAGCATAAAGAGATGGCATCAGAGGCTGTTCTTTTGAATGGGTACAGGATAAATGAACATGATTAGGTCTAACCTTCTTAACAACTGCCTGTAGTAGTATTGTTGGAAATATCTGAGATTAGAAGTGACTATCAGCTGGCAAATAATTGTATCAGGAATAGTAATAGAGCCCTACTAATGGTGGACTTCAGAAGGACACTCCCAGTTGCAAATCTCAACCCACATAGCAGTTGCTGTGTCTTCTAACATAAGACACATAGGACCTGCTAGACTGCAATTAAAGTCAGGATTTGGTATTGGGAAGTGAATGAGTTAGAGTGTTCCTCACAGTGCTTGCTTATTTTCCGTACTTGAGTTAGGCTGCCTAGAGAGCTGACATGGTCTTATTTTCTTCTGTTAAGTTTGTTCAGAGAAATGAAAGCAGCTGGAGCCACTTGCATGTAGAGGTCAATTGGAGATTTGACAAGAACAAACTCATTTGCAGGATCTTCCTAAAAGCTGTCAGATTATTGCATTTGATGTATCTCAGTTGTATAATTTCTTCTGCTGTAAAGCTTGTAGAAACGTTGTGAATGTGTTAAAACTCCATGTTAGTGGGAATGACAAGCTCTTGTAACTTCTTTTGTTATTGTGGTTTCTGGTGATGGTGCGTGCCAAAGCTCACCTGCTGCAGTCTGCAGATTTCATTTTCACAGGTTGATAATGCCTACTTCCCCTCCTCAGGCTTCCTGCTCACAGCACAGAGGTGGGAGAAAACTGCCCTCTGAACATCTGTTGAGATACAGAGAGGATTAGGAAGTTTGCATATAATCATGCAAGACATCCTAAAGATGGTTCTTTCTAAGTGAGATCTGTTCTGTAGTTTCTTCCAGGGATACTGAGGAGTCAAGAATACTAAGACACTCCAGAATACTGCAGCCACTTCAGAGGGACTGAATCAATGCAGTTGGAGACAGCATAGACTTACTTCACCTTCATCCTCCCATCAGAGAAGGATACGTCCTTTATGCAAGGAGGCTGGCAGAACTTTCAGAAATTGCTCAGGTAATTAATAGCCTAGAGAATTAAGACCTACATGAAGGCATTCTGAAGGTTTTTGTTCCTGAACCTTATGCTGGAATATGTCCTGATGCTTCCACAGCCCTGGGAGAAAGGCACCAAAAGGGGGAGGGAAGGGGGGAATGCGCTTTCTTAGATAAAATTCTTTTTATGAAAGATGCTCCTGTGGTTTCTTCACTCTCAGAAATTCCAGGTCATGGTGAGAGACAGACTTCTCTGGCTATACCCACTGTGGTTCTTGCTGTGTTGGCCATGCATATAAAGAGCCCTTAAGAAAGGAGCAAAATTTATAGTGATTCATTTGCATCTGATGGACCGAGGGTTCAGTGCTACTGGTAACTTGATCAGCACTATTCAAATGCTAATCTCATTATGCGTGTTGGAGACTGAAGCCCAGCAATCCACCTCCATTAGCACAACGTGCCTGTGTGATGTTCTGACTGGTACAGGGGTCGTGGTACCCCCTGCAGACATTCAGCAAATGCTGCATAGCATCAGGGTTGGTACCGACAGGGAACGGGAATTTGGTAGAGAAGCCATTGAGCTGAGCAAACATGGGAAGAGTAGCTAGAGTCCTCTTTGGAAAATGCTGGAGAGGGGGGAAGGGATTATAGCCAAGATTAGACTAGACTTTTTCTTTTTTTTTTTTTTTCATCATAGGTATGTCCATCCTTTCCCCTTGCTTCCACAACGAACACCGTAAGAAAAAGAGCAGTAAAAGGAATTTGTCCTGAACATAGATACAGCTTAAAAGCATGATTAGTAATTGTCTGACTTTATAAAAAGTACTGCGCCTGTGCTGCTTGGTGTTGAGACATCGCATTTTTGCTTGTCCCATGTATAACGAGGACAAGAATCTGCTGGGCAGCACGTGTATCAGTACTTACTAGATAGGCTGCTTCACTGGCAAAAGTAGATGTGCTCTGATAACTTGCAGTCCTGGCATCAGCTGGCTTATTAAATAGCACAACCTCCACAATACACCTGGTCTTCTGGTGGGCCATTGCAACTGCAGCAGCTCTGTTACTAGAGCTTTGCAGTTCTAGGCAATTCCTTTGTGTTTATTTCTGGTACAGTATCAGTTGCCTAATGGCAGTGGTAGTGTTGCTCTGAGTTTTATTACTCTTAGTATGTTCCTCTCCAGGGTCAGCACAGCCGTAGTTACAGCCTCACTGCTTACTGTAGCAGCAAGAAACTGCACACATGCTTGTGTTCAGGTTTAGGAATGCTGTGCGTGGCTCTGCTGCCTGCCTGGGGAGAGCAAAACAGGGAGGATGACACAGTGACACAGATAATCATGTACGCAGACAGTGCTAGCAGTTCACTGAACGGAACCTGAAGTTACCTACCTTACTGCATTCAGGTATTTCTTCCCAAGGGATGCATGGCAGCCAGAAGGAGAAGGGAATTGGGGAGTGATTGTTGGGAGTGTGAATGTAAGTCCCACAACAAGTCTATGTTACATACCCTAACACCCCACACATGCCTTTGGGAATTTTAAACCCCTCACTGGCAACAGATACAGAGCTAGGAATGTGTCTTGGTCTGTTCTTAAGCAAGTTGTCTCAGCTTTGAAGTGCCAAGCTGGCAAAACAAACTCTGCTTTGCTGTGCCCTGGATCCCAAATGAAAACAACTGAGCAGGAGCTTTGTGAGGTGTGGAAGGTAAGCTGAGGTACGGTTGCCCCAGAAAACAGGCCTGAAAATTAATTGTCTTTGCAGCCTTGGTAGGTGGCAGTGCTTTCCAAACGTGTTGCCTTTAGAGCTCGGGTAATTAGAGTCAGATGCTGAGCTCTGGTCTCAACTCTAGCACGGGGCCTCTGCGCTGCGTGTGAGGCTGAATGGTGCTGACTGCTGCCTCTCTTTAACTGGGATCCCGCTAATTTTCTCGGCCTCATTAATTGCAGCCTCACAGCTTTGTGGGCTGGGCGGCAGAGGGCACTCCGAAGCAAGCCCTGGTGCCTGGGACATGCGGCTCGGGCGACAGGGAGAAACAAATGTGCCTTTCCTGTAAAGAGAGCAAGTCTGGAAGGGAAAAACCTTGCCGTGACCTTTAGTTGTGACATATCTGTCACAGCAGCCACTGAGTGGTAGAGCTAGCGAGTACCTGAATATCAGATATGAAATTGCTCAAGAGCCTGGCAGTTTGTATTCCGGCATATTCTGCTGGGGAGGTTTTTGACCTTCCAAGGGACATAAAGGAAATACATTTTGCTGACTCTGCACTGTTGTCTCGGGTGAAGCCTTTGAATATATGAGTCTCCTTTGGTATAGCAAGTGTGCAGAAATTCATAATGCATTTACCAGAAAAAACACAGATGTTTGTCATGGACAGTGCAGTAGTTCTCCATGTTATTGCGCTGGGTTGGATGAACAGCAGCTGTATTCAGCTCCAGAGACAGCTACATTTCTGTGGTTCTGTGCTTTTGGAAAGGAGCTTTGGGGTGAAAGGCACTCTACATGCAGGCTCTGTATTTTAGGGTTCATGAGTACTTACTAAAAAATAAAAACCTTCCCACATAACAGTAGTCTCTTACCTTTGAGCAATTTGCCTTGGGCTTCGCTTTTGCAGTAGATGTAGTGTGTAGATGGCACTGTGAAGCCTCACAGAATTAGCAGAACATGTGTGTTAAGATGGGGGAAGAAGATAGGTCCAAGAAGAGAAAACACTGCGGCTTATTCATGATTCCTATGGTCATTTTGAGTATAGTCAGGTAGTATTTAATTGTCTTCCCTATGCTGTCTGTGACAAAGGTGGGATGAGGTGTTTGGAATTCTCTGCCATGAATCCTCTACTGTGGTCTGTCTGTTATCAGGTTTAAAAAGTGTTGTCTAGGGATGGTTCCCAACAGAAACCTGTGCTCTGAAAAGTGCTTTCTCCTTCTTACCCCACATGTAAACTGAGATTTGAATTTCAATGTTTTTAGCATCAAACCTTGTCGTTAATCTGCACCCCCAGACAGCAACGAATCAAGCAAGTCCAACTGCAGCTGTGGCTGTGTCACAGATCAGAGCTTAAACAGAAGGGCACGCAAACACACAGTAGTTCCAAGCTCATTAGCTTGCAGACAAGATGACTAGATCAGAGGAAGGGATTAAGCTCTAGGTAAGAAGATAAACCTGACAAAGAAATACCTGAGTTGGATCCCTGATGAAACCTCAGAAAGACCTCAGGAACCTGAAAGCCCAGTTGGTTTCCAGGACAATGCTGAAATTATTTTTTTCCTCTCCCTTTCTGCTGACACTGTGATCCTTCTTCAATTGATCCTTCAATTTGAAGAGAATTTTCTTTCCTTTGAGATACAGCTTTTATCAGCTTGTGAGACAAGTGACTCAGTGCAGTGCCTGAGGCTATGGGAACAGGGCTGATGTAACTGAGTTCCTACCCATCAGCTGAGCCTGGAAAACCAGTCATGTTTGTGTTTCTGCTTTGCCACAGCTGAAAGGTAAAATTTCTAAGCTTAAATCTTACTGAAGGTTCCTTAAAACTAGAGCAGGCTTAAGAGCAGCTACATCAGTACCCACCTTCACCGAGGAGCAGGAATTCATGTTGCTGTAACCTTGTCACATGGGATATATAGTGGGTCAAATCCCTTTGGAAATGCTTGAAGTGAGATGTAAGGAGCTTGATTTCTTGCAAAAGATGTGTTCTGAATTTGGGAGCTGCTTTGGCTACTCAATTCTTAGGGAGCGTGAGCCCTATAGGATATAAATTGGGAATCCAAAAATCAGATGCCATTTTTTCATTACTGAGCACATTTGTGTGTGCAAGGGAGCTCACAAAGTACAAATTGAAATTGTAGAACTTCTTCCTGTTACTAGGATTTTTAGCATTATTTATAGCAGTATAGAAAAGTACATTTCAGCACATGCAACTTTTACACTGAGAATAACTCTCCGATTTAAAACTTTTTTACAACTGAGCTTGCTGCTGATTCCTATCCCTCAAAGCTATTGTAGTTTTCTCTTTTCCCAGGACTTTGTATCTACTAGTTGTGTAGAAGTGATAGGAAAAGCAAAGCTTGCCCTTCACTTTATTAGGGAGCTTTTGCAATAAGCTTTTCTCGAGGTGCAGATGGCCTTTCCTGAAATGGTGGGCCTGTTCTGCCTCTCAGAAAGTTGATGTACTTTGGGAGAAAGGTATTCATTGGACCTGAAATTGCACTACACTGATTGGGAAGTGGAGGGGGGTGCTATGTCTATGTCCATACAAGCTGTCACCACTAGATGACACCATGACTCTGGCAACGAAGGTCCAGATGAACCCTAAAACCAAGGGCATTTTGGCTGTTCTGGAGGGTTAGTGACAAACCCAGAACACGGGCTGGATTTGCAAACCTTTCAGTGAACCAGGGTCAAGTTTCCCCCAAATGCAGGCTGAGGTTTAAGGAGAATGGGCTCAGCTCCAGGTGTCAGGGTGGGATTTACAATTTGGGGTGGAAACCATCTGAATGTTTGACTTGCAATCAGGCTGAACTTGGCTGTGGTTACACTTGGAGGGCCTGTGTGTATTTGAAACAAATCTCAGACTGAAGTTCAGGGAATATGACCCTGCCTTAGCCAAAACCAGAAGGGGTTTGCACATCCCTGCTGAGAACTGTGCTAAGAAGCTTTCATGTGACTTCACTGCTCACCCAAGGTGGGTCCAGGCATGAACCCAAAAGCAGTAGTATCTAAACCTGGTCAGTGGTAGCCCTGCTTCCCTTTTAACCCGTTGTCACTGTGGGTGGTAGGTAACTAAGCACTTAGAATCATAGAATCATGGAATAGTTAGGGTTGGAAAGGATCTTAAGATCATCTAGTTCGAACCCCCCTGCCATGGGCAGGGACACCTCACACTAAACCATATCACCCAAGGCTCTGTCCAACCTGGCCTTGAACTCTGCTAGGGATGGAGCATTGACAATTTCCCTGGACAACCCATTCCAGTGCCTCACCACCCTTACAGTAAAGAATTTCTTCCTTATATCCAATCTAAACTTCCCCTGTTTAAGTTTTAACCCATTACCCCTTGTCCTATCACTACAGTCCCCACTTGACAGGGAGTCATCAAGCACCCCTTGCCACACTGCCAATGCACTATAGCACTGTGGTGGCTCAGCCACTACAGGGGCAGCCTTGCTTGGAGCGCTTTGCTTTCTGAGCAACTGACTGAGTACTCACCAGCAGAAGGTGTCTTTTTCTCCTGGATTGTCTCTCTGGGCTCCTGCTCTTTGAATTGCACAGGGTCTAGCAGGCACAACTCTGCAACTGTTCATCAAGCAGTGGATGTTGCTTGCTGCTTCTTTCTCTTTTTTATTTTGTCACAGGAAGTGCTTAGGTATTCTCTAGCCTGAAAAAGCTTTGTTATCTTGTAGTTACTGTGTGTGTACACCTACTGAAGTTACTTTTCCATCAATTTTTTTTTTTCATCCATTTCAATGAGACTCAGAGGATGTCCACGTGAAGCATGTTAGTAAACCAACCTGCATGTCTTCTGCTCTTGCAAAGAGTATTTCTGCGTCCTGATGTTTGGCAGCTATCATATAATTATGTGGCTCCAAGGGTAGATTCAGGGAATTGATAATCTAAGAGATGGTTGTACCATGCTCTGTCACTTCCTTTGAAATTCAAGTCTTTCCGTTACCGCCTCAGTGACAATCCTCACATGCAAACTGGCTGAATATCTTGTAGCAAGGAGTCAGCACAGAGTGAGGGCATTCAGCTAAGGAGCGCACTGAATGTAAGCAACCCCCAAATGCCTGCTTTCTTTGCGTCCTAAGGTAGTCATGGCCTAGAGGGATTCCAGCAGATTGAGACACAAGTCTTTTTGGTAACACTGTTGACTCCCAATAGTACTTGAAGATTTGGATTTTATTTTGGCAAATTTGTGGTGCATGGGAGTTTCCTGAGTTGGTAACTTCATACATTGGTATTTTCATAGGCTGCTCAGATGGCCAGCTAAAACAAACTAGCTGTATTCATATGATTATCTTATGCTAATTTGTCATGTGTGTGGAAAACTCATTCAAAGTAACATTCATAAAAGCTTCATTATTATTTTAAGGTTAAGCCTCACAGAAATCCCCACTACAAATGTTCTGGTTTACTGTTTGGTTTTGTAGACAAATTGGTGGAGTATTGTCCCTGAATGATCCCAAAGCTTAGCTCTGGTTGGAGTGTGTTTTTGGTGGAAGTCAGCTTTCATGTAAGGCTGGAATTTATATTCCTGGTTCTTGCTGGTATTATGCCTATTTCTGTATTCACGGATGGAGTCAGAGAATTCTAAAGGATTAGTTTAAAAACCCCTCAGTTCATAGCCCATCATGGAATAGCACTATCACTGTTCCTGTATTTAATTAACCTCTAAATTAATTTACCGGCTTACAGCATTTGAGTCTGTAGCTCTCCAGAAAACCCGTAGGGTCTTTTTGAAACACAGGTACACATGTTACCTTGCAAGGCTGCAACACTGTAGCTGATTTTAATGAGAGATTGAATATTTTTATTCACAGTTTAGGCATTTCATTCTTAGGACCCTTCACATGATCAGGCAGTGCTTGGTCAGAGGAGCAGGACTCTGGGCAGGAGAAATGTGAGGTGAACTTTCCTTTTTTATGCTGTAATAGTTCAGCCAAACATTCTCTGCCACAGGTGGTGTGTAAAACTGACACCAGGCCAGACCAGGGGAAGCAGCGGATATGGGTAGGGAATAGAAATAAAATAAATGGGTACTCATGGCCTAGAATGCTGATTGTTGTATGGATATGTTGTCTGTATCAGGTTGTTATTGTCCAAGTCTGGAACAAGCTTTGCACCTTGTAGGAAACATCAATGTTACTGAAGCATCATCAATGCTTGTAGATGTAGATTTCTGATATATTCTGTGACTGACTTATTCATAGACCTGGAAGGGTCACCTTCTGGAAAGGTCCTATTCTGCAGAATGTCTGTGAGGCCAAATGGGACTGTTTAACAGGATGAGATACATCAAGCCTCTTTGATGCAGATTCCTGTATTGCTTGTAGCTTTCTCTTTGGTTGGGGATAGGGAATCTCGTGCCTGAGAACTGATATTATGCAAGTTAGTGCTTGCTATCTGCTCATTTTCTGCATATTGATGTGATAGAGAAGCAACCCAGGAAGCTGATGGAGAGTCAGCTTCTGTTGTAGTTTGGAGACACTTGTGACGATCAGTGTGTCTTCTCTCTCTTCTGCTGCCTGTGCCTGATAGATAGTTACTACATCTAAACACAGGATAGCAAAATGGGTAACATCTTGGCCTTGTGCTGGGTCCTCCAACTAAACTCGGGAGTTTGTGACATGTTTGATAGCTGAATTTCACTGGTGCTGCTTAACACCGTAATGTATCCGCTCTCCAACCACCTTCTGTAAGGCTAGCTTCCCACATGGATGTGAGAATCCCACAGGTTGCTCATGCAGATAACCTAAATGGTGTGAGCTGTGCACAAAACTGCCAAAATTAGAAGCTTTTCTCAGCTGGGTCAATTGATGGGCTGCATTATGTTGGGAAGGTCAGCAAACCAGCCAGAGTCTGTCTGTAACAGAGAGGGATGTGAAAAGCCTCATGTTGAAATTGCTGTGACACTGGGACTTGAAGTGCCAAGGCTTGGCATTCCATCAGAAGAACTGTCAGACTCTTTGCATTGTGCCTGTTTATTTGGCTTGCTGAGACCTTGGTTTGGAAGGATTTTCATCTTCTCTTTTACAGCTGTGAAATGAGAGGGCTAAGCACACTTGAGTCAGTGATGCAGGCTTGCATGTGTCCAGCTCTAGCTCAGAAGCTGCTGGTGCCCTCACAGAGAGATTTCCAAGTGGAAAAGCTTAAGCAGGGCACTGAAGCTCTCCCTAAAAGTGAAGCAAAAGGCTGGGGGGCCATTCAGTTGAGCCCCAGCCAGTAAGCTGTCAGTAGCTCATGGCAATGTCAGACAGGTAGACTCCTCCCTTAAAGAAGGGGGGATGAGAGTGTAACTGCAGGGAATGAAGAAGTAGGAAAAGCTTCTTGCTTGAAGTCCTGCCTGTAGAAAAGAAGCTCCAGCAAAGCCTGTCATTCTTTCATTTGTTTTTTCTTTCTGTCTCTCATTCTTCCATCTCCCTGTCTGGCCATTTGTGCTGCCTGCCTGTTTGTTTGTTGGCTGAGTGCCTGCTGAATTATTTAACAGTCTGACTGAATTAAGCAGCAGCAAAAGCCGGGGAGTGAATTCCACCTGAGACTTACCAGGGAGAGGGGGTTGGAGAAGTGAGGTGTGGGCATGGGGGTGTTGATCCATAGTGCTTAATTAATGTACCAGCCCATTCCAGGCAAAACATTGAGGGAGGAGAAACTCCTCTATTGCCCTGAGACAGGGGCTGGGGAAAGCCAAGCTTGTGGCTAACACACTGGATCAGGTGGCAGCATGCCCTGTCTCCAAGCTGGGTGGGGGTCCTGCTGCTGGGACTTGCCTTCAGCCTTTGCAAGTGTCATGTCAGCACACTGGGATGTGGCAGGGCTGTCAAGCGGCCATTCCCCTCCACCACATCAGTTGCATTGTTTGTGATGGTGCTTGTTCTGTGTGGGGTTAATTGGGTTAATGAGCATGTTGTACATTATTAGAGGATGAATTGGCAATTAATGCTAATTATTGTGTCTCCCAAAGTGCCACAGTTATTGAGGATGTTTTGAAGGACAAGGGTTCTTGTACCACACACAAAATCAGAGCTGAGTGTCTGGGTACCAAAGGACCTCTCTTTACCAAATGGTGGTGCACTGGGTGTTTGATGCAAGGAAACGTCTCCTGGTTGGCTTATCCCTCCCAGCAAGAATGTTCAAGCCTCCTACACAGTCCTTAGCTCATGTAGTTCCTCTCCTGTCTATGTGTCTTTCTGCTATAAAGTCTTACAGATGGGGAGAATGACACACAGATCATTATGTGATTTATCTGGTCTGGTTACTCTCACTAGAGCATGTGTGCTCCAAGCCAGCGCTCCCTGCCCAGTGGTGGACACGTCCTTGTGACTCTGGTACATGTCCTCATCACAGTTCTTTAGACCATAGCAATTGGTTCAATGCCAGAGACTCTGTTCTCCTCCCCACCAAACTCTGTCTGTGCTGAAAAGCCACAGTTTTCCCGCAGGTCACTATTTGCCAAGGATCTGCAGGGGCAGATTCTGATTTGTAGATATGCCAGTTTGGGTGGCTCTCTAGTTTCCATTGCTTTGTCATGCAACTGTTACCTTCATGCCACTGTAATAATGCCATCCTGGCTCTTCCCACTATGTAAGTGTCCCAATAAAGATAATCCAGGGATGCCTTTGTGTCCTGAAGCTAGCTGTGGAACATTGTTTCTGGGTACTGAGTGGTTGCAAACTATAATTATTATTGTCTATAGCATCCATTTGCCATGTGAGGTATGATACTGTCTCCAGAAGGTGGATAAAGAGGGATCTGGAAACAGCAAGACATAAGTAGAGCACTGTGTGATCAGAAGCACATGCCTTATGAATTTATCATGAACTGACTCTCTGGGACTCATACTACATAAATCAACTGGTAACTCACCATGTAAAAGATTATATATAACAATTCACCATTTCTTTCCCATTTCTGCTATATCCCTCTTCCTGAAATTCACTGTACCATTGCTCATGCACACTGCTCTGTGGCAGAGATACGTATGTGGCACATCAAGGTAATGGATTTTTCTTGAATAACCTATGCAAGTGCTGTTATGTTTTGCATCAACAGTAAGTGATTTCATATTGCATAAAGCAAGGAGTTTAAAAAGAGTTGATGACCCTTTCTGGCTTTATTCCATATGGGGGTCATGTGTCTGGGTTACTGTCCAACCTTTTCCAATAAGTTAATTCCTACTCTTAGAATTGTAATGGCTGGATTGAGCTGTGCTCCTCTCCATAATGGTTACTTGCAGAAAAGAAAAAGTGCTTTTTCATTGGACTCCAGCATTCCTCCTCATGCCTTGCCAGCACTTTGTGCAGGTGCCTATACTTTGCACTTGCTGTGAAAACTGAGGTATCAGATCTGAAACTGCTGCTGGTGTGAGCATACATGTTACATTCTAAGGCTCTGTGGCAATGTTTGAGTCAACCGGGCCTGTACTGTCCTTGTGTCTACAACTAATTTAATGTATTTGTTTAATAAGAAAACTCACCTGTTTTGGATCATCATCAGATGTCACCTAGCTAGATTTTAGCAAAGCACTTTGTAAGGTATTTCATGGAAATACACTCTCAGAGAAAACAGGGATATGTGTCTTCTACCATAGAAGAAGAGCTAACAGTACAGGAAAGGAAGTCAAAAGGGTGGAATGTGCCAGCACAAGGTTGATATATTTATGAATGTTAATTCTACTACTTATGTATTCACTGGACAATATTAGGATTCTTCAGAAGCATCTGTATATACAAACTTATCAGTGGAGTTGAGGCCCCTTTTCCTTTGCCTTTGTACCCATTGAATGGTACTTGCCTGCTCTGGTCTCGGCAAGAGGAAATGACCCTTTCTGGTGCTGCCATCTCCTGCTGTGTTTGAGAGAGATTTACTGCTCTCTGCTCACTGACTGTACTCCACAGCTGGTGTAAAAGCAAATACTTAAGGGATGCATATGTCAGCAAAACTTGTTCTCCCTGCTTATTCAAGTCAGGCCAAGGATGGCCTTTCTGTCAAAGGGAGGATTGTAAGTCTAGATCTTTCTTCGTCAGGCGATGTCAGAATTTCCCTCTAGGTCTGTTCCTGTCCCACATGTCTGAGCTTGGAAGGAGAAGAGGATAGTCCTACCTAGAGTGTCAAAGAAGAGACATACTGATACCATTGGCTGATACGAATGGTTTGGGTTGGAAAGGACCTTACAGTTCCAAATCACTGCCATGGACAGGGACACCTCACACTAGACCGTGTTGCCCAAGCCCTGTCCAACTTGGCCTTGAACACTGCCAGGGATGGAGCATTCACCACTTCTTTGTACGACCTGTTCCAGTGCCTTACTACCCTCTGATACCAATGTCGAAGGGAGATCTTTCTGAGTATGAAGGTCACCCTGGCTCAGACTTGTAATAATTGGTGCAGCTGGCCCTGCTGACAGTGGCAGAGTAAAGGTCATTTTATCCCTTGGCCGATTTGGCAGGAAGATGATGGAAAAGATGCACGTGGGGGAGCAAATACCTGGACAGAATGAGTACAAGAGAGAGAGACTCAGAAATAGCAAGGGGCTGGAAGAGAGGAAGGAAGGTATCCAGAATAAAATGAAAACAAGGGGTGGAGTACTGTGGGAGGATACAGACAGGGGCTTACCTTGTCAATAGTCTGGACAGGATGGTTTTCTTCCCTTTTTCTTTTCCAACCTCTACCCTTTCTCATCTTTCCAACTTGGATATCTTAACCAGCGTCCTCCATGGCAAGTTAGTCCAGCATGTGTTCTGCACTGCTCAGCTCTCAGCAGCTCAATCTGTGCTGTTTCTTTTTGTTGAGATGATCTCCCTTTTTCATTCTCCCATATGGGAATTTAATACCAACATCAAACCTTTGGATCTGTTCCACCGACAGGAGGTGATGTGTTAACAGGGAGATGCAAAGGGAGCCATCCGTGCCTAGCACTTTGGAGCCTTTCCTCTTCTACTCATGGATGTTTGCTAAAGAGATGTTTTGGTTTAACTGTAGTTTATTGGATTATGTGATTATGGCATTTGAATTCTTTATTAGATCTTTTCTATCTTGGTCCCTGGGGTTGAGAGGGACTTGTTTTCTGGCCTTTGATGTGTTTGAAAAGTCAAGCTATTTGTATCACTGCTCCTCTGCTTTGATTCTTTGACTCCTTCTCTGGGGAGCATTCTGATGTGCGGAGCTCAGCTTTATGTGTGTTTGCTGCATGGGACATCTTTGTGGTTTGGTTTTGTACTGGGCGCAAATCACCCCTCCTGCTCCCTTCCTTGCAAGTTATCATGAAAGCAGACAGTTGCTGACCTGTTCTTTTGGAAAACTTGTGTTTGCTGAAAGCTGCACAGAAAAAATTTAGCATTTTGGGAGAGACACAGTACCGTTGTTTAGAGGGGGTGGATGGCATTGCAGGGTGACATTGCAGCAGTGCTTCAGTTTCCCCTCAGCCCCTTTTTTCTGTGCCTAGAAAAAAATCTTACAGACTTATCAATGAATAATCCTTACGTTCTGTTCTGTCTGCTCTTTCCTGATGATTTTGATTGAGGTGCCAGGAGAGGAGGATTCCTAATCCCATAATAGGAAGTGAGAAGCTTCTAACTTCAGTGCTTTGCCACAGAGCAGCACCCTGTGAGCAGAGAACCAGAGAAGGAAAATTTGCTTAGCCTGCAAGAAAAGGTCAGGCCCAGGACAGCAAATCCGCCGAGAAGGGTCAATGTGGTGAACCAACGTAGGCTTCATTTGTCACCTGTCAGTGTGATATACTTAATAGCACAGTAGAGGAAAGGACGGAGGGGATTTCTGATGGGGAGAAAGGAAGTAAGCTGTAATTAACTAGAGTGCTGAAAGAAAAACTCCATCTTGAAGCTGCTGAGTTTCTCTTGTGAGCTCAGATGTTTTCACATGTGCTCCTAACACAGAGCACAGCCCATCCCATAAGCCCTAACACCCATCCATGGTTGCTTTCTCCAGTGTGTCATATTGGGAAATGGGACCAAATAGAAGGACGACTGAACCTTTGTGGACACAGGCAATGAATGCAGTACAAAGATGTGTGAGGCTGAGCATTCCTGCCTGTGCAGAGTGTAGGCTCAGTCTGAGGTGTTGTCTGGGGGAGCAGAGAGGAGTCTCCCATACTTACATTAATTCTGGAATTCATCTCCCCACCCAGCATGGGGGAAAAAGGGGCTCATTGGCTCCGAGGAGGACAGTGGTGGTCCTCCCAGAAACAAGAAACAAGGGGTTCCTTCCCTTCCTTGCCCTGTAGGGTGAGCTGCTGCCTGTATTTGTATTGGCTGGTTTGTGTATAACCTTTCTTGCATGAACAGTTACTGCTGCATTCCTGCTTTTCCCAACACTGAAAATATGCATGTTTTCTCCTTTTGTTCCTGAGTAGATTCCAGCCAGTGCCATGTCCCTATATAACGCAGCCCCGTGTGTCACAGTCTGCTTCAATGTTGAAGCATATGCTAATTGGAAGCAAGCAATTTGGTGACCTCTTTTTCTCCCGATGCATAGTTTGGAAATAGCTTTGCAAGGGCTGCCAGTGCCAAACCAGTGATTTGGTTCCCACATCCTGCTTATCATATCTGAGAGCTGCTCTTGGCTTGCATGACATGCTCTGGCAGAGCAGACTGCGAACACTGAGCCTGCATTCTACCTCACCCCCAATAGTTGTAACTGAAGTGGGCCTGAACTATTTTTAAAGGAAACCTTTCAAAAGTTGTTACAACAAAACATAATGGCAGCCTCTGATGCAGCTGAAAAACATCTGCAAACACTTGGAACAGGTAACAGTTTGATGAGGGTGAAGTTGTATCAGACTGCACATGGCTCTTGGGGATTACAAGCCTTAGCTGGTGGGGTTAGCGTTACCTCTGGTTTAGCTTGGAAGCACATTGTGTTCAGGCAATACTGGTAAATCATGGCAGCTCCTTGCTTCTGGAGAGTGTCAGGATGTAGGATGCCAAGCAAAAAGATAATTTACCTGACAAATGTAGCCCTACTCTTTATGGAATATTCTTCCTGAATTTGCTTATTATTCAAAAGTTATTGGATTTCTGTGTTTTAAAGGGTGAGGAATGAGCTTTTTGGATTGTCATAGCCCGTCTTTTAAACAGCTGCCTCCACTCGGTAACTGTGGTCACTGTTTGCGGTTAAATGACTAATGTTTTGTATTCTCTAACCTTAAAAATAGTTATGGTGCAGATTTTGCTGGGATTAATTTTGTTGTTCTGTTCTGTAAAGACTTTGGCATGTGGCTTTCTGCTGATGCAGGCAATCATGGAAAGCATCTTTGAAGCTTCATTATTCACAGAAATTATGGCAAGAGCATAGCAATGACAAAAAGAGTTATTCCCATAGCCAAATAATATTTCTTTTGCAACATTTGCTCTGAAGAGTGTGTTTCTGGTCAGGATGTCGTGATTTTTGTGTTCCTGCTATTTTGGCTTGAGATCTCTGTGGTGAACAGGGAGATGAGGACCACAACAATTGAAAAGACAGTGTTGTATTCTGAGTCTTCTCCACCTACCATCTCAGGATTGCCACTGTCTCAACAACTTTACTTTTTCTTAATCATTCTGGTTGTAATGCCAGGTGAAGTGGATTTGGAGATGTAAGTATTTTTCTGATTGTTATGGAGCCATTAAAGACCATTGCAGTTGCCTGTACATGATGCTATTATTTTTATATCAGGAAATATATATTTTATTTTTATGTCAGGAAAGCCACAGGTCATCTTTTTTTCTCCTCTCTTAATAAGGCACACTTGTCACTTGAAGCAGGCACACTCAGAGCATGGAGTATCTCCTAAATACAAAACAAAAAAGCAGAACTTCAGTGCTCCAGAGATCACTCACGCTGTCCTGTGGACCTGTGTGGTGCTGTTTGGAAAAGCAGTCCAAGCTGCTACTAGATAAGATGTCCACGAGGAAGATGGGTTTTATAGGTGTCTCATTTTAATTTTATCAGATACACCTTATGCAGAGTAAATGATGTCAAAAGACAGTGTTAGAAAGACCATGGCAGAAGTCCTTTATCTTCACAGTAACCTATGTGCTGGAGACACTATTGCTGAGTCATGGCTTACCAAAGAGGTCTTTTTAGGGTTTGCAAAGAGGGGGAGAAATCTTGGGGTTTTAAGATTAAAGGGGAGAATTCAGTTTAAATATTTTCTCCCAGTTTCAAGTCTGATTTAAGACTATGAACCACAAATATTCTTTCCTCCTCATCTTTTTAAAGTTTACTGTAATACTTTAACTGCTTTGTGTCTCACTCTATCAATCATTATGGACTGATCCATGAGAAGACTTGTCAGTGGGATGTCCAGTTTAAGCATTTTTGGGAGCCGGACAAAGAGGTTGCTGGTGTGTCTACCAGCAAAACAGGGGAATACCAGACCTCAAAACTTGGTCTGTACACCACTTCCATATCTGCATACATTGTATTGGTAAGGAGTAGGGCTCGTAGTGAAAAGCACTGGGACCTGGGACAGCCTCTAGGCTATATACAGTTGTGCAGATATGAGGGCATATTAACAAATGCAGATGTTAGTGAATTAACATTATTCTCTTCCCTTAAAAAAAACACTTGCATCAGTCAGATTAGAGACAAACATTTTCTTCCAGATTCAGCTGTACTGGTAAAAGATATTGCCATCACCAGCTGATGTTACACTGGAAGAGCCCCAGGCAAAGTTGAGTGTCTGTGTTTAAGCAGTTTCTGTTGTTGGCCACAGGAAGCCTGTTGGCTCTGCCTGAAGAAAATGAGGGTGTGCTCACAGGAAGTGTTCCTTTTGCGAATGTATGGAAACCTATGTAAGGTCAGAAGAGATGGGAAGGAGCAGATGGAGGAGTTGAGCACTGGTTCTGGGTGATGGTGTCCTTAAACACTGGTGTACCACTGAAGCAATAGCAGAAAACTCTGTGTGTAGACACATCTTTGCTGTTGCTTTATAGAGGAAAAGTTTCAGCAAATCTGAAATTACTTTTTTACCTGCCATAAAGAGACAAACTAGGGTAAATACCACTTTTATATAACTTCTAAGGTGCCTGCCCAAGGTTACGTGGAGTTGGTGGGCAGCGACAGGCCTAGAAACCGAACATAGGAATCCTGGCTTTTTAGCTATCTTCACTAACCATTCGACGATACTTCCTCCAGATGTTTCAATAAGGGGTACTATAAAAAGTTCTTGACATTGCTGTTACAATTCCTCATTTCCAAAGGGCTGCCTGCCTTTATGTTTTTAATATCATTGCTTTGAAGCACCATAGCTAGAAGTGACAGTGCCAGAAATAATAATAACAATAATAATCTGCATAGCACAACAGGCATTTTACCAGCATGTAGGAAGACAAAGGTCTCTGTGTGTTTTGTATTAGCACGCTGAAAAAGTCTTATTGAGTCTATCTGGAATGCATAGGTGGGACCCTTAACCCCTCATATGCTGAGAAGAAAATTGTATGCAGACTTGAAAGCTGAATTAAATGACTAAAAGGGCACATGAGCTTCATTCCTATGGCGGTGGGAGGTCTTTCTGGACCGTATGCCTTGTTCAATCTTAGGTATCCGTGTGACACCAGAATAGTTAATTTACAAATATTTTTCCAGTTTCTTCAGTCATGTTTAATTATTCCTTATTATAGACTAGAAAAGACATAGGAAAAGCAAAAGCTAACCCAAATCTAAAAATTCTTTTCTCCTCTGTAAATTCCATTGTTATTTCTGCCATGGCCCACATTCAAAACCCAAACAATAAAACATACAGCTGTGACATAGGGGAATTGTCCAAGAAGGACGATGCCTGAAGGTTTATGATTAGGTTTTATATTCCTTCTGTCTACAGAGCAGCACTTCCTGAATTTTTCTGTGGTGGGAAAAGCATCCCAGCCATTTCCCCTTATGGATGATGGTGTAATTAGAGCTGTAAAGAGAGAGCCCATGACACTAAAAGGCTATAAGTGCTGCAGATATAGGACAACAGGTTTCTATGGAAACTGAAGTGAAAATAGGACCTTAAATGGGTGAATAACAATAATACAGAGTTCTTAGTTTGGATCAGTCTATAAGTTGCACTAAAATACAGCCTGCCTTTCTGGCAGTTATTCGCATAACCTTTTCCATGGTGCTCTCAATGAAACCTTGCCCTCCAGCTTGTAATTTCTTTACAGAAACGTTCTTTACGTAGATGAGGGATTTCCAGTGGATTGCATGCACCTATTTATAGACATTATAAAAATTATTTTAGCTTAATATAGGGAAATATGTATCATAGTTATGGCATCCATTGTCATCAGCAGTACTACTGTGTTGGAGTCCTTGGTAGTAGCTGAAAATTTTCCTGCACCAGGCAGAATATGAAGTCATTTTATATTCTGGTTCTATGATGGTGCCCTGGAAAGATGGAGCAATGCCAGTGGTACTTTTGTGATACCTCTGTGTAATTCAGTCTGTGCTGTACTTGCTGGTTGTTGATGGCTAATTGTCTCCTGGAATGCTTTGCAGTCTGAGACTACTAGTTTTCGTGTCTGTGGTGGGAGATCCTTTCCTTTGGCTCTCCAGTTTCCGAGGAAATTGGGAACAGTCCCTTAGTGGCAGGAAACCTTTCCGGGATTTTCAGTTGAGCACAGTGTTTTGCATTGGCTATGCCATTAAGAAACATCTGAAAATGACAGTGTTAGACACGCTCCAGTAAAGTTCCACTGCAGTGAGGGAAAGACTGAACTGAGAGTGGCAGAAATACCCATATGGGGCTGTTTGTTTCTGTAGAAATGGTCCTGCAAACTTTGTAGTGATAAATATACAAACTCAGGGATATTAGGAGAAAACTATTGTAGATTACAGACTTCTCTGCAACTAACCTGTGTAGGCTAAATATATAAAATATATATGTGAAATTATTGCTAAAATCAGTGGCAACTGAACTGGGACATATCTGAGCAGTAATTGACCCTAAGAGCTTATCGTCCCCCTGGCACTCTGAAATGTTCACGTTCTCTACAGCCTGAAACATGAATTCATTTTGCAAGCAGTGGGCTAGAAGTCACATAAGCTGTGATTTAACTCTTTGCAAACCATCCTGGGAGAAGAGCCAGCGCGGTAACATGCTGTGTCTCTTCTTGCCTGCATTGGTGCAAAACCTCTGTTCCAAATGGGAACCACTTAAACCAGTCTGTTGCCAGTCACTGAGCCAGAGCTGAGATCCTGGTTTGTGGGAGTGGGGTCTACAGCAACACCATGTGTCCAGATATCAATCATTTCTGGTCTGAAGCTTATGTCCTAGCATTTGAGGTTTAGCGAAATAATAATAATGGCTTCCCTGACTCTCCAGCTTTAAGTTGCCATAAATGAGAGAGAAACCACTTCTCTGTGCATGTGTCCAGAATCCCTCATTGCATGGCACTCCAGGCAGATACGTGATTCTGCCTGCTTTGCTTGTGCAGGCTCAGGGCATCATCCAGATGCTGACGCGCTGGCTCCAGACGGCCTCCCCACAGAATAAATGGTGTTAAATTCTTGATCTGATTGGCAGCCCTGGGAATTCAATTCAAGTCCCTAGGGAGAGGCAAGGGAGCATTTCTTTTCTCTATGGCTATTGTCATGAAAATGAATAAATCCTTCTCCCTCCCCCCCATCCTCAGGTTGTCATTGGCTTGGATTAATTTTGTGTACATTTTTTGGTTTTTGTATTCCCTCCCTAGCCCCTTTTTTAGGGGATTGCCTAATTCTCTGTTCAAATTCAAAGCAAAGCCAAGCAACCTGGTAGGTGTGAATCCAGGAAGGGAAAACAAATGACCTGGGTGAATCCTTTCTGGCCTGATGGCTCTGTGAATGGTTGGTGCCCCACTTGTGCTTCATAGGTAAAGACAGAGGCCAGTCACACAGTTTGCTTCCTTTAGCACATCTCATCATCATATTAAGATATAACTTGATGATTTGCCTATAGATTTACCCATTCTTCTAGGCAAATATAAGTTATTCATGGCTGGGCTGGGGCCTGGTGTGCTGCCCTTGTCTGCCTCCTGTTCATCTGTGTGACATCTAACACGGGATATTAGCGCACGGCACACACCAGTGAAGAGAGCAAGCCCCCGCGCCGCAGCGTGGGTTAAGTCAGGCACAAATGAATTGGAGGTGAACAGCAGCTGGGACCCAGCGCAGGGGCTGGGCTGCAGCATTCAGCAATCACCGAGTGCCTTGGGGATGCCGCACTGCAGACGGGCAGCCAGCCTACGGTGTCAGAACAGAGACTACAGGGACCAGCCCTAACATGCCAATCCAAGGAAACCCCGTCTAGCCTTTGTTTCAGCAGAGCATTTAAGCATAAACTTCACACTCACAGAAAAGCTTGCAGGGGAAAAATAGATTTTTGCACTGAATTTTTATCCACTGGAACTTTCTCCTTTTTTCTCTTCCCTTTTGAAGGGAAAATAAACATTTAGGTTTGGGGACAGAAACTTCTTAGTTTTGAAAATGCTTTTTAAAAAAGTTCTGGTTTATGGTTAATGAAGTAAAATATTATAATGGCAATCAGAAACTTCCTCTGAATTTTCCTTAGAACAGCAACCAATATTTCTCAAACAGCTTTATTTGTATGCTGAAAAATTATTGACATGCTTAAGCATCTTGCTGAATCAGAGCTTTAAAAGACAAACCCTTTCTTATCTTAGCTACAATGCCCATTTTAACTTACATAGGATATTAACTGTAATAGTTATATGCTCTCTCTCTTTATCTCATAATTATAGGTCTTTAAAACCCTTTTTTTAAAAAAAAATATGTAATTATTATACAGATAGGAGTTTTTACCTTTAAGTGTTAGGCATTTGCATAAAACCTTGCATATATTCATACTAATTGGGGCCATAGGAAGAGAAACAGAAATTTCACTAAACTCCATGCTCTGAATTGGGACTCCAGCTTCAGAGATTGGGTTGAAAACTACAGATGTTGACACCAGCTGCATTCCCCAAATCCTTGCATAGTTGCAAAATTGGATGATGTCTCTGTTGGTCATCACTGTCAGGCTGGTTGGGAGTGCTGACACTAGTATTGCTGCTGCTGCGCTCTAGTGTTAACACCTTGTTGAGCTGACTGAGAAACTTGCACCTCTTTTTAAGGGATTTAATGACCTATCATCTTTGGGCTGGAGGCTCTTCTGAGAGCCTGGAGGGAAGTGAACCTCTTGTTAGTGTGCTTAGATTTGCTATACAAAGCCTTGACAGCCCCTGGGAAACTTTTAGGGTCTGCAGCCTGGAAAAGGTTGGTAACTGTTGATTTAGACTGTCAGCAGTCTCAGCAGCCAGAGCTGCTCCTGGTTAAGATCTGGACATTTCCTCTCCAGCCTTCACCTGGGGTTTTGGGTCTGTTCTCAGCCATTTTGTGTTCACAAAAACATTATAAAAAATAAGAATTTTTCAGGGAGAGGTGCTTATTCTTAGAAACATGAGGCAACTTCCACAAAAAAGGGAGAGATTATTTAGATCAGAGAGGGGGTTAATAATGGAGACTTCTTTCAAAGCACAGGTCTCTTACATAAAAGCTAAATGAACATGTTCTCATTTAGGAGGTAATTAATTTATGATGAGCAAGGACTAAAAAGGAGACAGTTGCAATGAAGGCACTGTAGCCAAGTAGTATCATCATTTAGGTACAGTATTTGTAGATATTCAGTGATGCTAATAGTATTGTTCTGTCAGTGCAACACGAGAATGGCACATACACAGGCGTGCATTTGGAAGGAAACCATGCTATTTTCTTTGAAACCTGCCTTTGTGCTATTTTAAGATGGCATCATTTTCTAACAGTGATAGTGGCAAGCTTGCTGTGGTTTATAAACCTTTAACTCAGCAGTGGTCTGGGATGGAAAAAGAGCCCACCTACCTGCATGAAAGTTGTCCCCCTGCATCTTGCTTGCAGTTTGAATACTAGAAAAGCAGGGCTTTTTCAGCCAAATGAATATGTAAAAGCAAAGCTATATGGAGTTGTGAGACATCTAAGGCAATTTTAGTGTCAGTCTTTGGGATTATGATTTACACCATGCATGCCTTTTGACTGTGGCATAGAACAGTGTTAAAGTGTGTTCTGACTGAACACGTGCTGTTGCCATCTTTGCATCTAGAGTAGAGCTTAGTGTCTTCGACAGAAGACATTACTGTTTTCTTTATGGCTTTGATTTAAATTTTTTTCCTTCTAAGTCATAGTGGAAAAAAAGACTAGATTTTTTGGTAAATGATTATTTTGTGGAAAAAGTCAAGAAAACAATATCTTTTCTAATGTATAGTCATTATAAAAATATTTTGTTACAAATGAGACCTATTCAAGGAACATTTTGCAAAGCTCAGAAGGTAACATTACTAGAAAGGGGGAAAAAAAGTAGAAGAATGCATTCCACAGCTTCCATTCATATTAAAAGGTCTGGTTCTGCTGCCATGAGCACCAGTTTAGTACAGAAGGATGCTGATTGTCCAGCCAGATAGAAGTGAGCATACAGTCCTGCTCATACCTTACATGAGGTAGATGAGATGCCCTTAGGAAAGCAGAACTGCACTCAGTGAATGTTGAGTCAGGCAGAATAAAGCTGGTGGTATATTGCAGGGGGGCATCTTTGAAGTGTTGAATGTACACCTAGTTTGTGCAGTGTCCTGCAGAGGTTGTGTGTATGTTTTATGGCTAAGAGGACAGTGCATGTCTTGGATATAAGCATTGTTTTTACTGCTCAGTGTTTAGTTGTTATACTGATTTGCTAGATGCAGAGCAGTTGCTCCATGTTACACTGATGACATCTGAACAGATTACTGGGACCTGCAGTTTGCTGCAGGGCAACAACCCATGTTATAGAGATTAGGGGTCAAATTCTGCTCTCCTGTATGCTGTTGTAAATATCAATAATTCAATTGATTTTATCAAAGTAACTCTGGATTTAAACTGGTGTGATTAAGGGCATCTGACCTCGTTGTTTTGTTATGTTTGTTAATGCATACAGTACTGTACAGCAGCAGTCTTTGTAATGGGTAGGAGAGGAATCTATAGAATAGATTCCAATGCGTTGCTGAGATTTTTTGAAGGAGTTTAAATAATGTAATGTGAGCCTTTCCTTAACTTCAGTGGTCCCATGTTTAAGTGTGTGAAAATCTCAGCCTTACACCGTAAAATGGAAATGATGTTATAATGCCGTTCTGTGCAACATCCTCCAAAGAGAATGCCCTCATTTCAGACTGAGCTGTGAGGAGGAGCAGCATGCTGCAGGATGTTGCAGAGACAGCATGATGCACAAGATATATAATGCTGATTATACAAGATGAACAGGCAAGTGAATGCAAGTAACATTAGTGGTTACTCATGGATGTAGTACTTGATCTTGTTACCACCAAAGCTTGTAACAAAACTTCCCCCAGCTCTAGGGGGAGGAGAATGCTTCCCCCTGCTGCTATACCAGTACAGCACAGCTGTCTTGTACGTGCTGCAGAGAGAATAGTACATCATAATGCAGATTACATTGGTTTGCTGCAGCGTCACGGAATCTCCTGGTGTTGTGTGTTCTGTAACAGAAATGTCACTCAGCCTGCCTGCTTTTATAAACAAGCATAGTTATTTCAATACTACTGTTGTTAAATTCACAGATGCTAAAACAGCTCTGAGTGGCAGGTGGCTTCACCTGCAGTCACCCTGCCAGGCTGCAGGGTTTTGGTTTTGATGCTTGTTCCTCTGAGGAAGAGCAGCAGTTTTGTTCTCAAATCTCCCACCTGACTTTGCACTTCCCCTGCACAGCGAATGTTGCAGGGAAGCTCAAAGTAGTGGTGTGGGACAGATAGATTTCCTGTGTTAAGGGGAAGCAACTTTTGCCCCCTGTTGTCCTGCAGCTCTGCTATGTGCTTTGCCTCCCTGGGTGGAAGGATTCAGGAATCAGTGCCTCCCTTGGCCTTGGAAGTGAGTGCCATTGCTGGCAATCCAGGTGGCTGTGTGGGAAGCTGGAGCTCACAGAGGGGAAAAAGCAAAGCCCTCTGCTAAATCTGTGTCCAAGGTCTAGTCACCTACTCAAGAGCCACTTCTACATGTGAGCTGTGTATGGCTGCTGTACTATGGCCAGCAGCCATTGACTTACTAATGATTCCATAAAAAACACCTGCCAGAGTTTAATTGGATGGCTACTGGGACCTGCATCTGACCCCTTCAGGATAGGGACTTTCTTTGAGCCTTATGATTTTTCGCTCTTTGGATTTCAGGGTTGCATCACCTGCTGATTCTTCCTGGGAACTTGGTCCTCCCATAGGTGACCAGCTGTTGAAACAACAGTCACAAACTTGGTAATTGGTACTTATTTTTTCCTGGCGCTTCATACAGGAGAGGTCTTGATGCCTTTTCCCATTTGCTAGAGGCACTCATTGACAAAACACAGGCTGGTCTGGTTGGAAAAAACAGTGCAGGCAAGCAGTGACAGTACAGTCTAACCCTTGTGCTCTGAAAGGCAAAATGTGGGCAAGGCAGTGGGAGTATGGTGACTCGATGAAACCCTGAGCTAGTACACCAAGGGCTTGAGCTCTTTCCTAGCCCTGTTTCTGGTCTGTTCTACTGCCTTTAGCTCCTCAACTGCATGCCTTGTTCCCCACATGCCTGGTGAGATTTTAAGATTTCAGAGCCATGTAGCATGTTAGTGTGACATCTGATGAAGTGGGTAGAGCTTTAGTCTTTGGAGCTTTTAGGCCAGGTGCAAACGTGATCTGGTTTGGTGTCCTGTCTGGTTTGTTTTAAAACACCATACCCTGTCTGGGTGAGTCCAAATCTCTTGCAATGCCAAGCATTGCAGCACATGATTCTCTAATGTGGCTGTGGGTGTTGTCATACACACAATGATCAGGTCCAACAGATGCGTGCAGAAAGGGTGCCTTCACTCTTGGGGTATAGAGAAACATGGAAACTGCATAGGATGCAGAATGCTCTCATTTATTCATTGCCATGTCTTCTCTTTTCCACAGGCCTGTTGTGCCTTTTATTAACTGAGAGTATAATCAGAGCAGTTGTTGCTTAAATAAAAGTAGACATAAATGTTTATAGAATTTCTAGAATAACAGAAAATATGTTACTGCTTTTATTGACAATATTAGCTAATAGAAATGACAGAAATAAGCTTTTACACTTTCCTCCCATCTGTGCATTATCTATTAATCTGCCCTGTGCTCTGCTTGAAAATTGTCAATAGATAGATTACAGGGTGTATCCTCTCTGGCCTGTGTCCCACTGAAAGCCGTGGGGTCACAGTCTTGTGGTAACTCGGGCTGAAGGATCTTTTATTAATGGAGTTGATGCATCAGTAGTAAAGAGTCAGAGTTGAACTTGTGGCTGGATTTGCCTCACTGACTGTTCATCTTTTTGGTCTAAAAACTGTGTTTACACTCCAATTTATGGAAGACAGCAATGTGCAGCCTTGTGCTGGTCTTGGTTTTAATTAACTGTCTGAGTAGAAGCAGCCTCCGAAGGAAGTGTTGAGGCTTTAACTTCATTAAGAGGAAAGCTGTTATGTTGTGCAACGGCAGTGATGAATGTGCCAAGGCTGACTTAGCTTGTGAGTCTTGAGAAGTTTCTGTTACCAGTTTCTCTGTTCATGGAAAGAAAATCCCATTCATCTTTCTCATACTCAGTTCTGTAGGTTAGAGGGATTTAACCCACAGCTTTCAGGGTAGGAATTTTGAAGCAGTTGGACTAATTTGCTTTCTTGGCTGTCCCATTTTATCACCCCAACTAGCAGCTGTGTACTGACTTACTAGATCTGCTAGCCCTCAGTGCATTAGTTTATCTCCCAGTTTTCTGCCCTCAAGAGCTAGGCTCTGTAATAGGCCAGGGAGGTTAGAAGATCTGTGTGAGTTTTAAAAGAATTTGTGCAGCTTTGACACAGCCACCATGACTGCTTCGCAGCTCTGACATTATTATTATAACAACCTAATTATTTGATTTCCACTTGCTACTGTATTGTTGTTGTAAGCACTGTATAAACAGACAAAAAATGATGGCCTCTGCCCTGAAGCTTTTGCAGTCTTGCACGCACGAGACAGCATCTGATGCAATGAATCTGTATTACCAGACAATTAAAAGTCTAAAGCAACAGCTGGATTTTAGCTGTAGGTACTCATGGCTGTCAGGTGCTGGTCTTATGTTTACGTTCAAGTTTGCCTTCTCCTGTATGGAATAGGGCTTGTGTATCATTTATGCAAGCATATATACTTTGTGTTTAAACAGTGTAAGACATCAGTTTAGTGCAGAGCTTGACTGAGACAAGAAGCCTGAAATAACTAGTGGGGGGGCAGTTGCGTACCAGATAGAGCTGAATGGCTGCTAACAAAAGCCACTTATGAATGGTTGGTGGTTTTCATTGCCCCATCCCAGTTTCATTGCAGAATCTGGTATGAGTTATCAAAATACCATCCCTGTGATATCTCTGACTTCCTCTCTTGGATTCCCCTGGTTACTCTGACCAACATAGTTTAGTTCATGGAGATACTGGGGAAAGGTGAGCTTTGTAGATACTTCCATTAACTATGGACATACACAAGTATTCACACTGAAATAGTCAATAGCTACTATGAAGGCTGAAATTGATCCTGGGAGGCATCTAGTCAAGCAACAAATCCAGGAACATGATCTAGACAATTAGTCACACTGGACAGGTAATGAACATCAAAAAAGAACACTCAGAGTCAACAGTTGTGTCAAGTTGTTAGCAAATATGCCAGATAAGTAAGGTAGTCCAGGAAGTGTTGCAAGTATTCTGGTGTTTAGTATGTTTGCGTAAACCACCAGATAAGGTTGTGTTACGCTGTTAAAACAATGATTGGTTTCATCTATTTCTGTGGTGATTTTGGCTTTTTATTTTTTTTAATAGTTTGATTTAAGCTTGCTTTGAAATTTTAATACTTTAACTGGTGGTGGTTAGGCAGTATGACTTTTTGCTGGTATAGTTGCAATGGTAAGAAGTCAGAGTACAAAGACAGGTTTAGTGATATATAGGTTATTAGCAGGCTGTATTCCAAGGCAGGAAGGAGGAGGTGAAGATACTGTCTGGGCTCACAAGAAGCCAGGAGGTATTGCTTTGCAGGAAGGCAAGGTTCAGCCATCAGCTGCCACTTGCTCCAGGCTCTGACTCCCTGCTGAAGCAGCAGCCGCTGTGAGGTCCTTCCAGGCATTTAGTGTGCAGCTCTTTGACTATAAAGAAGAGGGGAGGGGCAGCATGGTGGTGTTCCAAAGGAGAAAAAAGAAGGGTAATGTGCTTCTGCATATCGCTGCGCTCTGGGCAGCACTTTGAGAGGTGTCTGTCCCATTTTCCCCATAGGAATAGAGAAATCTGCATAGAATGCCTTTAAGCCAAGGTCTGCTGGCAGGGTAGGTTTGTAGGTATCTCGGTATAACAAAGTTGTATGGCTTTCTAGTGCAGCCCAAGCCCCGGGCAAAGTTCCCAGTGGAGCAGTCATGTTCCTGTTTGACATTGTGTGACTTGCTTTTAGAGATTCAGGGAACCACAAGCTGTATGGGCATTTGCTTCCTCATAAAACCTAATGTGTTCTACGTGACACCAATGAGCAGAGTTGTTAATTCCTGGGAGGTAGCTCTGTGTATGTCCATACCTCAAGGCACTAAAATCTGATGAGAAGTTGCATTGATACTTGTCTGTTAGCATCAGTGCTGGAGTCTGATGGGTCACGGTTTTATAAAACTCTCTTCTTTTCATGTCTTCTTGAAAAATTGGGGTTTCTTCGCTTTCTCACTTTGTTTCATTGCTGGCCAAAGCATCATCTCTTTTAATGTATTATCCTGCATTGGCATCCAGCCTTTCGGATGTTCTTGATTTCAAAAGACTTTGCACAAGAGGTTATTTATATCACTGAAGTTTGCAGGATCTGACTTGTCTTCATCCATACGTAACTAGTAACTCTTCGATAAAGTTCTACCCAAGCAAGCATGTAAAATCCCATAATCTTTGAAATCAGTGTTCTTAGCCCCTGGTTTTGGGAGAACATCAGCAAGAAACAGGTTTCTTCGGGGTACTTTATTTAACAGACAAAAGAAATAAGCCATATCACCAATCTCTCATCCATAAGAGCCAAATTTCTGTTTGTTGTGTGGAGTTGGAAACAATTACAGAAGTAGGTTTTTCCAATATTAGAGAGCGTTCTGACACACCGGCCTTTTTGTCTTATCAGTTCTTTTTTTGTGGGCTTGCTGCTTTCATGGTATTTTCTTAAGCCCTCTTTGTTGACCTCAAAAGTTTTGATATATTCTGCTTTTGAACTACTGGTTGTTATTGCTTATTTTCTTCTGGCTTCTCTGCTGTTGTTTTCTTCTTATTGATGGCCTTGCAGACTGCTATCCACTTGCTTTTAATGAACCTTCTCTTTTTCTGAAGCTCCTTTAGAAATGATGCTTTATGTGCTCTGAGATTACATGTAATGAGGAATATTTGCCTGTCCAGAGATTTGTATCTCCATGGGGCAGATTTGTGGCGGGCTCTGGAGGAATGGTATGGATAAGGAGGTGGTTGAGAAGCATAGAATGGTTTGGGTTGGAAGGACCTTAAAGCTCATCTAATTCCAATTTGCCTGCCGCAGGCCGGGGCACCTTCTACTAGACCAGGTTGGTGAAAGCCCCTTCCAACCTGGCTTTGAACACAGCCATGGAGGAGGGAGGGGAAATCTTGGATTTCTGTGCTGCACTTGCAGGCTTTGCGGGGGAAACATGGAAGGTAAGTACCACAGCAAAGGATTGTGTGTGAAAGCAGTCAGTAACCCTTTTCTTGCCCTCAGTTGCATGTAACTGTATATTTTTATCTGAAATCAGTGCAGTAGCTAATGTACTTACCCATGGCATGGGAAAGGTACTATAATTTTTACAGGAATGGGCTTGAAAAAAAACCAACACTGAACTAAGCAACCCCTTTAGAAATGGCCTTTTCAGGTTGACCCATGCTGAGATAGATCATGCTTCTCAGAAAACCTAATTAGTCCAGGCAGAATGCCATATTAACACAGCTGTATTGCTTCTAGTTTGTCACTAGTGCTGAGCGAGCTTAGCTGGAATTATCTGCCAGGTTCTGTGTGGAAGAGATGCATCCTCCTCCCTGCCCACTGCTTTGGTGAATTCTCAGTTCAGGAAGGACCTGAAATGAGTGTGGCTGTTTCTGTACAAACACAGATTGCTGGGACATCAGAATTACCCTGTATTGCTGATGCATCCCTCTTTGTGATCCTGGCAAGAAAGATGGTTTTCAGCAGAGCCTTGGCACTGCGGTCCCTGGAATGCTGTTGTTGCTTAGACTAAGGAAGGAGTACAAAGTGCTTTTTCTATGCTGTGGTTAAAAAGTAGTAGGAGTAATTAGACTTTTCTCCTTGCATTTCATGGTGGCACAGATAGCTTTCGTTTTTAAAAGAAATCATTTTGAATCTGGAGCACATACTGCACCAATTTGCTGGGAAGGGGAGACTTGGGGTCTGAGAACTTCGGTGGAGTCTTAAGAAACACCCTAGCAAGTAAATGGTTAACCAATAAGACAGAGCATAGAAATAGGATGGAGGAGTGTAATTATCATGGGATAAGCAAATGATTAGAGTGTTATGATGCTCAAAGTATAGCCCTAGAGTCAGGCGCTTAATTATTAATATTATTATTCATGGATAGGTCTTTATGATGTGGGAAATGAATATTTCTGGCACTGGAAGGAGATGTAAGACACCAGTTTAATATGCCAAGCAGGGCTTATGGGAGAGCCGTGTGCTTCATATAAATTAAATCTCCCCGTTAGCCACATGTTCTCCACTGGGGATGGAGTCTTCATTTACTGGCTTCCTAAAGCCGCTCAGACAATGTGAAATTAAAAAAAGAATAATCTCCTTTTTGGTATTTTTGCAGGTAAATCAAAATGTTCAAAATGGAGGCAAAAGATAGGTGAAGGAAGACATGGGTTAAGGCTCTGGGCTGAGGGGAGGCAGGGCCAAGAGCCTGGTCTTGGTGATGAGCCCAGATCTGTTGAAGTTGCACTGGCTGTATTCTCCTTTCATTTAGGAAGCTCATAATCTCACAAATCCACAGTATGTATGTGGTTAGCAGCACATGTCAGAGCAGGCACCAAATGGCACTGAGACAGCCTTTGTGCTGACATAAGCATCAGCTGCAGCATCCCCAAGGCCAGGCAAGCTGATCTTTCTGTTTTGGAACTGTTGTCAAATTGAATGTTGTGGTGTATGTTTGTTGCATTCCTGTGCTGAACTCCTTCATTGCCAAGGCTTGCTTGTCTTGAGACATAGCTGTACATACTAGTGACTCGGTTGATATATCTGTGGACCGGTTCTGAGGCCACTATGTAAAGGACTATGTTAGTTCTTATTTGTATGACTTTATAGACTTGATTCAAATGGGCATCCCAAGCACATCCAGGAAAAACAGCAAATGAGATTGCTGTAGTGAAATAAAGGGAGAAGAGTGTTTTGCTTGGCCTCCAGTCACGGAGGGCTTTGCAAACTCGAGCTTGTGAGCTGCTCCCTCTTGAGCTGAGGTGGACAATATGAATAAACATGCTGCTTAGGCTTCAGCTGTCCTTAGAGCCTCTGTGTGGGTAAGGGGGTGCTGGGTAAGCCTTGTCTCTAAGCAAATAGTACATAATTTAGCAGAGGGAGAAGAAGTGGTGTATAAAGTGTTGTAGGGAATGGAGGCTGCTTCACGCTGAGCATGCTGCCACGCTTCTAAATGAGTGATGCTGTTTTCTTCCCTGTGGGTATCTGGCTTTTTGGCAGGGTGGTTGTTGAAACTCTGTTCATCTTTCGCTCCCAGAATGATGTGCTCTTGCTAAGTGCCTGTGTGTGTGGTGAGGCAGAAGAGAAGCACAAGAGATGCCGTTCCTCTTTTCTTCTTTTTTTTTTTTTTTTTCCCCTGTATTACAATCCTGCTTTTTTTGATCTTGCTTCCTGCAATATTATGAGAACTGCAATGGATTGCTATGGCAACTGGCCAACCAGGCCTGCATACTAAATGGAGACACCTCCATGAAAGCTCACGGGAAGGAGATAAAAGTGGAAATGATGCAAACAAACACAACAAACCCCCAACAACAGCAGTAGCACCACTGGGATGCATTACACTCCAGGATGGGATGGGGGAATGTGAAGATTGAAGCCCAGTACTGCTGGCAGCCTCATGGCTGGAACTTTTTGTCAGGCATCAGCAAGACAGAAAGATCACATTCTCCTGCTCCCTCCTCCCTCTGCAGCCTTCACCACAAGCAGATATCTACAGACATGTTGGTCTGTAAATATAGGTGGGCTGCTAATTTGCAGGGAGATGGGGGGATGGCTGTGTGAAATCGGGGATGCAAATGTTCAATTATTGTAGCTTGACAGTGATGAATGGAGAGGTGAAGAGGAGCTGCATGGCTGGGTTCCTCCACTGGGTACTTCTCTTCTGGTTGGTCTGAGCTGCATCACTGTCCTGTGCTGGTGGCCCTGGGGAGTGCTAGGCAGAGACAGGGAGCACAAGAGAAGCAAAATGCCTGTCTGGCATGGGGCAGGGACTGCAGACTAAAGGGTAGGTCTTTGTTTAAGGAAACTGGACAGAGATGTTGGTTCCTAAATATCTGGCAGAGAGGCAAGGAGGTGGGGATGGTACGTTTTTCTCAGGAACACTCGGCTTGTCCCCACCTTCATCTGCCTGCTGTATTGGGTGTCCCTCTGCTCTCTGAGCCACAAGCCCATATGGCAACTGCCCCTCCCCACAGCTGGAAGGAGCCAGCCTTCTTTCCAGAGAAGGAGGGGTATGTGTGTGTGTGTGGTGGGAGGGAGGGGGAGGTTGGTGCTTCTGTTAGGGCCAGATGGCCCTGAAGGGCCTCCAGCAGCCTGGGTGACTCAGTGTAAGCTGCTCTCTGGCTCAGACCTTTTCAACTCCTTTATCTCTGCTTTTCTCTTCATGGCTCAGTGGGCAATATTTGGTGTACAGGGACCACTCGAACCTGGCACTGCTGTTAAAAGCTTGTGGGCACTTCCATTCTGCTGGGCTGTGGGATGAACCAGGTAAGCAGGTGCCACCAGGCCAAGGGGCATGGAGAATGGTTTGCCCCCTGTGCTGTGGTAGGGCAGCCTGCAGCCCAGGAAGACATGCCGGATACAAAGGACTTCAGCAGATGTGTGTCTCTAGAGCTAGTCCTGGGCTGAGACCTCTTAGAGCTTGGGACAGAGTATGACAGTTAGTGCCTTGGACATGCTTGTCTTCCAAAGTTCTCCATGAGCCTTTCCTAGCTTGCCTGTCTTTACTGTTTGTGCTTTACTGCAAGCAAATGCCTCACTTGGATTTGAGGTACCTAGATGAGAACGCTGGTGGTGTTACATTACCTCCTGTGCTCCTCATTAGTGTGTTGCTAACGTTGTTGTGGCGCTAATAATGGCAGACTTGCTGTGTGCATGTAGCAAGGAAATCTCATCCCATTGCTAGATGCACAACATTAATAGACTTGTTAGATCTGAGGTGCTGAGCAGAAGATTTGCACCACTGATTCTTGCCTCCGCTCCCTGCAGCTAGGATATAGCTCACATGTTTGCGTTGTATCACTGTGGCCTACCTCCTGCTCTGCGATCTGTGCCCCAAATGGTTGTCACCATGGTCCTCCCCGCATCAAGTACCAGGTACTCTTTCACACATGAATGAAGATGACACCTCATAGATGTGCAGAAATGGTTACTAATGCATTGGTAGAGTGGCATATAGGGTCTAAAGTTTCTAACTGTTTATAAAGTGTGTTGAAGAGGGCTGCTCTAGAACAAGTGTTTTGTATTAACCTCACTGCTGCACACAAGCCTCTTTCAGTGTGGTAGCTATGTAGAAATACAAGATTCATCTCTGAACCTCTGCAGAGGCTGGGGAATGCTGATCCCAAGGCGTCATTCTGAGGCGCTCTACAGGAGCCAGGCTTTGAATGCTGACATCGTGATCCCATGAAATTCTGCATCCTACCAGAAGTGGGCTTCTACTCTGTGGCCCTTCCACAAAATATTTTCAGTTGATTTGCCTTTGCCAGTTTCAATATATTGTTACTCCATTTGTGGGGCTGTACCAGGCTCCCTGTGGTTGGTAACTAAACATGCTGGAAAATCTTGTGCTTTCATTGTTGACCAAAGACCCAAAGCTGGCTGGCACAAAGGGATAAGGTTTGCTGACTTTGGTGTAGGAGGCCCTGAGTTCAGATTCGCTTCCCTTTCTCAGCACTTTTCTCTTTCTAATAAAAACAATAAAAAGAAGGGAGATGTGATCAGAAAGCACTTGACAAGTACAAAAATATTAGAAATGGGATGTTTGCTGCAAGAATGGGATGGAGTTAGAACAGCCTGAGCCTTGAAATGGGCCAAGTTAAATAAGCAGCAAGTCCCGAGTCCTGATAACTGGGCCCTTTTTTTTTCCCTTAAGGTTCATACACCCACATACGAAATCTCAAAAGGGTGAGCAAATGTAACCCTAATTGTATCTTATTTATCTTGGCTGTTTAAATAGCTCACCATGCTGTAACTTGGCCCCTTCCACAGCGATTGCATCTTTATACAGTTGACCTTTTCTTCCCCCTCCAGTTTTTTTGTAAGTGCTACAAGTTTTCATGTCAGATATAATTATATGAACACCCGTAGGCTGGAAGGATAAGGTTTCAGCCAGTTTTGGCAATGGGGTTCTTTCCCAGGGCTGCAGATGGGTTAGGCAAACCAGATGTACTCAGATAAGTTTGTTGCAATTTCTCTCTGGTTTTTGGGTTGTGCTTCAAAGGATGGCTTCTGCTTAGGGCTTTGTTACCTTATAAATTGTAACTTACATTTTCACTCTTGTGATGAGGGCACTTTTAATTTCATTGAAGCATACCTTAAACTATCATGTTGTAGGTTCTCTTCTAGAACTTAGGATGGGACAGTGCGTGTTTGCTTGAACTAAGGTTGAAAAATAAAATAGTAAAATATGTTTGGCAATCAGAGGTAGTTCTGCTGCTGCTGTACTGGATCACCTGCAACAAGCTCTGTGGAAGAGGCTGCTCTATGAGGTCCCCAGATTTACCTGAGAGATAAGACAGTGCCTGGGTGTTAGAGCTGTGTGTGTACTGCTGCACAGTTGGCCTTCTGCTGCCTTCCCCTGCTGCCCCCCCACCCCCCCCAGCCACCCCTGCAGCTGCGTCTTGGTCTGATTTGTACAGATTGCTGGTGGGACGGAAAGTAGACAGATTGGTGAGCTGGGTAATGAATTCTGCTTTATTATTATTATTATTATACTGAGACTATAAAGAGCTGTCTGAGGTCAGGCTGCCCCTTTCACTAGGCGGTAGAAAAGCACACAGGCAGGACACTTTGTGCTTTCATTTGGTTTCTATCTCAGCTGACAAGGGTAGGGAAGGACATGTCTGTGACCCTGATTTTGCAGAGGGGGAATGGGAAAGATGGCAAGAAAGGGATTCAGCCAAGGCTGTGCAGAGACTGTGGCTGAGCCAGGGCCTGTATTACAGGGCATTCTTGGTTCTCACTGAAGCTTTCTCTTTTAAAATTTCTCCATCTTAGTATTTTTGTCATGATTTACAACCTCTTTTCTTCCCCCTCTCCTTATCTCTTGCTCTCTTACCCCATCTCCCCAGACTTGCAGCCACAATACCAATATTTGCTAGGAACAGCCTCATTTTGGAAATAGTGCAAAATGTGTCTCAAGTGACAGCCCTGTTCAGCTGCACTACTTGAAAGGGGTGGAAGGGAAGTGGCTTGGGTTGGTGGGTTTCTTTCCTCCTTTCCACTCAGGAGCATCTCCTGACTTCTGTTAGATCCCTGTTCCCTGACAATGATGGGCCATGTACTGAGTTCTGCTGAGCCCCAGCTGCACTGCCTAAAGGCCGTCAGAGCCCATAGTGCTCAGCCCCCTCAGGAATTGGCTTCAATTTTTTGTTTAATTTCATGTTTTTGTCTGTTTGGGAGGTGACCAGTGGCACTTAATGTGGGTCAAGCCTGGCAAACTGATCTCCATGGCAACCCTTAATGAATGCCATTGGCTCAGTGGTTCCATCCCTGCATCTCATTAAATTTCAATGACTTTCATGGGGCTCGGACATGTAATTAATATCAAACACATGGTATTCAGTAGGATAAGGTTTAACAGCAGGCAACGTGTGTAGGAGCAGGAGACTGACATGGGGGGAAATTTTAGGCTCTGTCCCCAAACCCCACAGGAACAGACAGCCTGTGGAAAAGAAGTGAAAGGCAAAGCCTTTGCTGCTCCTGGCCTGGCAGAGCTGTCCACAGGCTCTTTTGCCCCTTTGGCTTTGGTGGAATTGGAACACAGTTCTGTGGGGCTGATGGCAGCACATTAAAGAGTGGTTTTCAGTTCCATTGTGACCAGTGGCCATCTTGCTGACAGCAGCATGGTCCTGTTGCAGGAAATGGGGTCGTATGTGCTGGCTGAAGGGAACTCTCCAAAGGCCAGGAAGGCTCGAGGAAGCAGCATGATGCAGGAGAACAAATTCAGTTCCATTTCTTTGATTTCCTTTCACTCTACACAGGTACAGCCTCAGTGACACATCACAAACTCTCCCCATCCCTGGCACAGCAGCATCACAGAATAGCTTCCAAAGCCCTCACAAGAAACCACTGTGAACTTGGGAAAAATCTTGTGCTTGTCATTAGAGTTGGGTGAATCATAAGACTTTTTCCAAAAGCAAACAAGATAAATTCAGGCTGGAGATGCAGCAGTATGAGCAGCACCATGGTGTCAGCACAGAGACCACCTGAGCTTTCCACCATCCAGCTGCACAGTAGGGCCAGGGGAGATTTATTCTCCAGGGGAAGGGACAGATGCCAAAATACATGGGGGAGCGGTGAGGAGTGATTTTTGGGCTCTGCCGAAATGGATTTGAATTTCCATAGGTTTGCCTTCCTCTAGTGAAGATTCAGCCATATTAAAATCTTGCAGCATCTTATCTCCCACAGATAAATGTTATCAGACATGAAATGAAACAAAAAATGGGGGAGGGAGGGAGGGAGGAAATAACCTGCTAATTACTAATATGCAAAATGAGTAACAAGATGAAGAAATAATGTGCTATCAGATATAATCCTGGGATTTTTAAAACGAATTATTTCATCTTCAACTGCATTGCTGCTATTCCCCTGGGAATAATATACAATTCCCACAAGGATATGAGGGTATAATTCAGTGGCAGCTCTGGTGAAGTTATTGTATTCAGTTTAATGAACGTCGGTGGGAAGCTAAGATTGAATTATTGCCTGAGTGCTCTGTCAGGTTGCCTCATGTTGTTACACAGGATATAAGGAAAATTATTATTGACAATACTAAGGAGATTCATTTTGTCTGAGTGAAGGAGGCAAAGGAGTTGTATTGAATATGTGACGTAGTGGGAGAAGGTTAATCATGACTGTAATGTGGGATGGGGAGATCGATCATGCGTGGATCACAGGGATGGATATTTAATGTGTATGTGAGACAGCAGGGGAAGTTTTTACTGGCTGGGATGCATGGAAGAGACAGAGTTGGAGGCAGTAACAATGACTTACTGTGTGACTAGTAAATAACATCATAGGGAGGATGGTGCCTACCGGAAGGTACAACAGAGGGGGGAGAGTGACTGGGATTTCTGGCAGTTAAGCTAAGCTCAAGGCATCTCTACATCTGCAAAGAAAGCCCGGGTCTCTGGGAGCTTGCAAATGGCAGGCGGCAATTTACCCCGGTACTGCTCGTCCTCTCTTGCCATTAGGTGGCAGCATCTTGATGTGCAAAGCGTGCTCCTGGAGCAGTTACAGAGCCCTTTCACTTCGGAGTCCCAAAGGCATCACCAGAGGTTTGTGAGTTCGGACTCGCATCATGTATTCACACCAAGAAATGCGATGCCCAGGTTCGCGATGGGGGCCCGGAGTGCAAAGTGTTTATGGCATAGTTATGGCCTCAAGCTTTGCCAGGGGAGGTTTAGATTGGATATTAGGAGAAATTTCTTCACTGAAAGGGTTGTTGAGCGTTGGAACAGGCTGCCCAGGGAAGTGGCAGTTGCCATCCCTGGACGTATTTAAAAGATGTGTGGATGTGGCACATAAGGACATGGTTTAGTGATGGACTTGGCAGTGCTGGTTTAACAGTTGGACTCGATAATCTTAAAGGTCTTTTCTAACCTGAATGATTCTGTGGTGCTGCAGGTGAGGTGTGGCAGAACTGGAACCTACACTCAATTTCTGTAGGTTCCAAGCTGTGTCTTTACTTTCTCTGTGTGTTACAGCTGGAAGACTCACAATAGCATCCTCTGGGGGGTTTGCTCGCAGATTGCTGGGAGATCAGTGCAGAACCTGGGAAGGGTGATGTCGGGATATATGTCAGATAAAGGATGACAAAGATTCTCAGGGTATTCCTGTACCATATAGACAGATAAACCATGGAATCTTTTGGCATAAGCTGGAGGGCAACAACGATGATAATGGATAGTTTCTCAGGTGGCCTTGCACTTGCTATGGGCTCCACATCCCACACTGGAATAGGCTGGCTGGACCACAGCTGTGGGCAGGAGGGAAAGCTCTTGTTCAGTTGCCTCTCCAGCAGTGAATAAATGATGCTTAGACTCATTTAATGTGTCTCATTTTCTAGTCTTCTGTCTGCTTCTCCTTCTCTGAATGCCTAGAATTGCTACTCTATTTCTTTTTCTTTCTTTCCTTTTCCCAACCACTCTGCAGCTTACAGAAGCATAGACAAATTGAGCTGGAAGTGATCTCTAAAGAGAATTAAAGTTATTCTGACTCAGGGCAGGCTCAACTTTGCCACTCCTGGAAGATGTCTAGCCTGTTCTTAAGGCTTACCAGGGACAGAGCTTCTGCAGCCTCCCAGAAAGTCCAGTCCTATTGCTTCATTATTCCTTACTATAAGAAACAGCTTCTTGGTGTCCTACCTGGACAGTCCTTGGTTCATTTTACATCCATTTTTATTACATCCACCATGGACTTGGAGAATAGATTGCCTCCTCCCACATCCTTTTCTGTGTTTGAGTACTGTCGTATTTCTCCGCAGCATTTTGTTATTCTTCACAAGTATAAACTGAACAACCTCAATTCTTGTAATTTTTGCTTGTAAATCGGATTTGCTTAAGACCTCATCATTCTCACTGCTCTCTTCTGGGCTCATAACTAGAGGAGGATGGACATCAATATTTTGGTTAGCTAAGTTCTGTTTGCATTGGAACTTAGCCAGCCTCCCTGGCTCAACAAAGAGTAGCAGACTGACAATCCCATCAGTTCTGGGTATTTTCATGAACAGTCTTGACTTGAATCAGAAAAGAGTTGTGTAAAAAGTGCACAGTAATTATGTGTAGAATTAGCAAAACCCGGTTTTGCTAAAAACAGTGTTGTCTGTCTTTAAGATCTCTTTATCTGTCTAATTTAGTAGATATTGGCCAATAAGTTATAACTAATAAACAATACATAGTGTATGGTATCGTAATAAATGTATTGAATCACACAGTTCTTAATGGAGAGACTTGCACAAACATGTCCTTACACATAGAGCAGGATTGTGTAAGACTTGTTTGCTCAGGAAACCAGCCGATAAGTAATGGATGGTTTGGAAAGAAGGATCTGAACTTTTTCAAACATCCAAGAAATGTTAAACATAGACATTAGAAATGCTTAAAAAAAAATAATTATCAAGTATCTTTCTTATCTTGCCCATTCCCAACAGGAAATTCATGATTTATTTTTCAAGATCCCAGGTCACAGGATTCTAATAAAGTTCTCATTGCACACACTCAGAAGGTAGAGATCAGTGATTTGAAGGGTTTGAGTCATCAAACTTTCCATATTGGAAAATGTAGTCTCCAGTTTTGAGTACTGTTATGGTAAAGGGATGTTTGCATCTGTAGCACTGGATAAGACCCGTCTTCAATGAGGAGCAGAGTTGGCACCTAATAGAAGGAAATGAATGTATTGAAATGTATTGCAAACTGTTATAAGCAAAGCAGCTGGTGGTCTTGTTTCAGCAAATTCCATTAGCTTGCAAAATAGGAGGAGATCTGTCCAAAAATCCTTTTCGTCTTTTTCCTTACCATCCACAAACAGCTTCAGAAAGAGATAAATTCAGCCTCCTTGGACCTGTCCACCACGTTTCACTTACATAGTTTCTTGGGAAAAAAATCCTACGACAAAATACGGAGGTGATTGTTTCATTTTCTCAACCTGTCACTCACAGTGTTTGATCTGTCCATTCAAAGTACAGTCAGTTGCAGTCAGCATGTTTCCATTACATACGAGAGAAGCGCCTGGTCTGCTCCACTGAGAAACTCCAGTGGTAGGATTCAGAGCAATATGGAACGCTGAATTATTTTCCATCTGCTAAGAAGAGTGATAGGCAGAGACATAAACAAATAGAAACAAGTTCTGCAATGGCCAAACCAGAAGATATTCTCATAAATCATAGAATGCTTTGAGTTAGAGGAAACTCATCTTGTCCAATCTTCTGCTCAGATTCCTCATCGAGCATAGCTGAATTTTAGTATCCTGGACCTCACTGTCACATTCCTGCACTGGGTGGTTTTGGGTTTTTCTGAGATTTACCGAAGTCCCATGGATAGCTTTCTTGTAAGAGCATTTCTGCTCAGAGTGTCTTATATTCTTGATATTTCTCTTCATTGCAAATAGCAAGGGACAGTCCGCAGATGCAAAGTTTGGATCTACATTGAGTCATAATTGCAGGAAATGGCTGTACTAAGATAGAGCTGAAGTTGGGACTATATATTAGTAATTTAAGAGTAAAACATTGCACTATGTATCATTCCAGAAGTGTGCATTATGTACCCAGGGGATTCAGAACTGAGATAAAACTGTAAAGGAATCCAAGTAAAGGAAGGAATGAAAAACCATCCAAAGATGCTTAACTCTGCATTGTAGAGATACAGATTTGTTACTGTCATAGTGCTTGTGGTGGAAATTAAACATATACTAAGGCACACCAGATTTTACCCATTAAAATTTATTTTTCTTTACTGGGATCATTTGGATGGGGTGGATGCGCACTGATGTATGGAGAGAAATGCAGTCTGTAATGTGATTTGTTGTTTTGCAAGTGTGGTGCTCATGACCCTGATGAGAACCTGGCAGTACCTTACTCACAACCAAGAACAGGAGCAGAGTGATCACACTTCAATTTTAGCCCTTTTTTTATGGCAAATATGTGAGTCACAGGAAGGAAATGTCCCAGTGTTCAGGTACTGAATTGGCTCATGTGAGGCTTTTGCTTACCTCATCCCTGTCTCCAGCTGCAGTCTTGCAGATCTATTTATGTCTTAGCAGAGCCAGTGGGAAGGCTGTTCCTGAAAGCAGGCTTTTGCCTTTTCCTTTGTTTTGGGTGGTGGAGAAGAGATCTGCAGAGGTGCTGCTTCCAAGCTTTCTGGCATTGAAAACAGTTGCTGCATTGCACCAGATACCCTTTTGACTACTGCAAGGCAAAGGTGCTTGCTGAAATGTTTCTGCCTTCTGGAGGCCAGATAAATGCTAGTGAAGATAGGTAGATTAGGAATGTGACAGCTACATTCCCTGGCAAAAGGCTACTCTAGTTAAATGTGCAGAAGCAGTGGGCTTGGGGACTGAAAAAGGGAACCATAATGGGAAGATAGAACCATAAAGGTCCATTACCCTTCCTTCTAGCCTCAGGTCAGCAGTGAAGAGATTTTAATTCTCCCATGGCTGCTGCAGGGTGCTTGTTCTTTGGCCACATTAACCACATTGTTGTGCCGAGCACAAAAGCTGCTTCCTGACAGAGGATGTGGCACTTGTTCCCCATTTTCCCTGAGTATTGGTGGAGACAAACTCTTGTGTCTAAAACCCACCTCTCCTGAATCTCAGGCACTGTTTTCGTAAGAGGGAAGTACCCACTTTAATCTGGTAGAAAATGAAGCAGGTTACAACAGCTTTGTGTTAGCCACTGACGGATGGAGAGGGAACCAGGTGCTATGAAGCTGAGGGAGGAGACTTCTTCAGCCAGGGCTCTCTGGGCACTAATGCATTGATACCACCTGATCCAGGCTTGCAGCAGGGACTCTCTGCAGAGCCCTGAGTTAGGGGGTGTCTTGCTATTCCTTGGGTATGGCTGCTGCTTTGTTTTCTGTCCAGGAGCCCAACATTGCTAAGGGCTTGGCATGGATTGAGAGTTGTGGTCATTAAAACAACTCAGGAGGTCTGAGTTCCCAGTTTCTGGTTACAGCTCCCTACTAGGGACCCCAGCTGAGCTGCTGGTAGCATGGAATGAAAAGCTGGAAGCCCAAGGTTTCCCAGGGCTCAGTAGCTGCTCTGGCAAATGCAGCCTTGTCACTGAAATACATTTCCAGCCTCCTGTGTGGAAAGATGGCAAGGCGCTTTTGCTATGTGTGGATCTCTCTCTCTCTCTCTCGTATTATCCAGTCAGCATGTTTGGGGCTCGATGCATTAAATAGATTTATGTGTTTAATAATTACTAGTTTTGAAGATTTACAGTGACCTGCTGCTGTTTCTGCGACTCTCCCTCCCTGAGGGGGGTTAAGAAAGTGAATATCCTTCATCGAGGGAAAGGAAAAAATTAGAAACTTTAAATCTTCCACCACTTGGAAAATAGGTTGTGGAGAGAAAAAGCACACGTTCTCTGAATGCTGCTGTGCTAGGTGAGTGCGGGTATGTGTCCTGGGGTTGCGCATTGCACACGTGTTTAGGGAACGTGTGAAGGACTGGATATGTTTATCTCCTCCCTCTTCACTTTAAAAGAGACATATAGACAAGTTAGGGGGCATAACCAGAGGAAGCTTCAGAGCTGTCCTGCCACTGTTGCGTTGTGCTGTGATCATTCTGTAGAAAGAAGCAGCCTTCATTTATCAAGAAAAAAGGAGTGGGATTTACCAATAATACATCCTCACTGTCTTTTGTTATCTTCAAAGCTGTCTCTTGGTCTGTGTTTGTATCATCTGCAGAGCTGGCTCATGCCACAGCAAGTCCCATTTTGGTCTCTTTTTCATGTAGAGTGATCATAGTCACTATAAAAGCAAAAGGAAACACAAAGGGAAATTTGAGAACTGAAATGCTTGTATGTGAAGCTAATTAACATATTCCTATCTGGATTTGGTGCAAAACCAATGCAGATTCATTAGCTAATAATACTAAAGGCATGAGGAGTTTGGAATGTAACTTACAGAAATTGAATTTAAATGACCCATTTTGAAATTAGAGTTATATTGGGAAAGGAAGAGAAAACCACTTCGGATGATGTAATTACTTATAATAGTGAAAGCATTAATGAAGTTTGTACTAATCCTGATTACTTACAAAAGTTAGAAGTTACACAGTAGACCTTAAGGGCAAATAGCATGAAACTGGAAAGTGTGATGCTTCTGGGAAGAGAAAGTTTAGGAAAAATGTGTATTGTGAAAGATAAGAATTATACAGTAAAGCATGATGTTCCTAGAGTTTCCTGAGGCCTTGGTATTTCCAGGGTCCCAGAAAGATGACACACATGTAGGATGCACCAGAGTTCATGCCATAAAACAAGTCTAGAAATCACAGGAATAACAGGGTTGTGTGGAAAACATAATTGAAAGCACAAGGGCATGTCTTCCTTCTGATAGAGGGAGTTCCTTGTTATGCAGAACATGAAGAAGTGCCCTTCAGTTTGGAACTAACATTAGTGAGTGCCAAGGACAAGAACTGTGTGGTGAAATGGCAGAGCTTTCAGAGGCGAGCAGACTTCATGTCATTTGAACTTTGAACTCTGGGCACCGAAACCTCCATCAACTCGACAAGTCTCCATCTTTTTCCCATCTTGACCTGAGCAGTTCAGTGGCCTTGGTAGGAGGACCTGAGCTGTCTGAGCTGGTTTGCACACTTAGTCTTGCTACCAGGCTCATACTGACATTAAGGAGTCCATGGAAGTTTATCTTTAGATTTGGCAACACAAAGAGGTAGATAATATTTGGGTGAGGTTATGAAGAGTTTGCCGAAATACCCTCAGGGCCTTAGCAAATTGCAGCTTTTGAAGGACTAAGCTGCATTTTTTGCTTGTGATTTAATTTTAAGAAACCCTGTGGAAAAAACCCTTTGTAATTGGCCTTGCTTAGGCTGCTGATTCAGATCTGCTCAGCACAGTCAAGACAGATTCCCAAACTTTGGTTCATGGACAGCTGTCTGGAGGAGCAGATAAACAGCTTGAAAAACAGCCCTTTCCATGCAGGGGATGGAATACAGCGTACTTCAAGAGCATGAGTGTCAGTAATGTAGCGTCTCTGACACCTTTTCCTGCAGTAGCAGCTTCTGGTCCAGCATGAACAAGTACCAGGAGTGGCAAAGAAATTCAGTGCCTGCTTCTGGTGCAGATGAAAAAAACACCTTTATGGACACTACAGTTAACTCTGTTGAGGAGGGTGTTTAGCAGGCTGCTTACAAAGGTTTCCTGTGGTGTAAGTGGTTTGGAGGGTTCGGGGCTTTGTGTGCTCTGGTTATAGAGAAGAAAGCTGCTCTTATGTCTGATAGATGAAGAATCTTGAGGGCTATTTCTGAACTTAAGAGTAATCTAACTTCAACTGGTTTACTTTTCTACTGCAGTTGTAGCAACGGAGTCTGCCACTCAGATACTAAAAGCAAATTTTCAAGTATCAAAGCAAGCTGATGCTATTGTGCTGCTAGTACCTGACATACTCTGTGTGTAATTACAGAGAGTGGCAGCTTTCCCACACTACCAGCGTCTTGCCTGTAACTGCAGGAGGATGCAGGTCTGGAAAGTCCCTTCTCCATCACCAGCCTTTGCAAGTGTCAGTGCCCTGTTCCCATGTGAGCTGAACCTCTTCTTGCATGTGTTACATTTTAACACCTTTAAGGAGTAAAGCATCACACGGTATGGGGGTGCTCTGGCCTGAAATGGCCATTTGCTAAGCTGTGTTTGTCATCCCAAGAAGAGCAAGAGTGAGAAAAGGACAAATGGAGAAGAGAGGATTTTCTGTTAATGGGAGGGGTGGTATGAGTGTGTGTGGCAATGTGTGCCTGTGTGCACAAACATTCTTGGAGGTCCTAATTGTCTCTGAATATTTGTATTTATTATGCTGGAGCTAAACATTTGGTTTCTCCTGCTGCTGTTAGCTCTATTTGCTCTTTGTGCATGCTTCATGACATTAAACGTTCCTCTTGATGTAAGTGTTGCATAGGTACCTTTATGTGTCTACAGCCTTCAGGGAATGTATGAAAACATAAGACTTTTCAGTATCCTACATGTTAAATGCTTGCTTCAGTCTTCTACTGTCTTCTTTCTAAGAATAAATGTTTTGATTTCCCCCCCGCCCTCCTCTGATTAGGGCTTATTCGCCAAAGGTGTCTGAACCCTCTGTAGCTGTAATCTGTTCTACTCATAGCAGACGCATTCAGGAGAGTGGAGAGGCAGATGACTTGTAGCGAGAGCGCTGCAGCCTGTATTCCTGCCCTGGCTCCCAAATGAGTAGTGGACATACTGATTTTAACTTACGAAAGCTCTCTGTTCCTCAATATGCTGGGAGCAGAGGAGAGGAGATTTTTGAGTCAGCTCCTCCTCTTGTGTTTTCATATCCTTTTTTACTTCAGTCCAGAAGTGCTAAATCTGGGCCAGGCATTCAGTTCCTTGGTAACCCAAGGGTGGCTTGGTCAGCTCCCAGCAGTGACAATCTTCTGAATGCCTGTCTTCTCCTGCCTTTAGAACAGATGGCAGAAGTCATGTTTCTTCAGACGTGGCTGCATGATGATCAGGATTGTCTATAGCTCTGGCTCAGCTAGGTGTGATATGTAGAGGATCTGATCTCAGCAAGACCTGGATTGAAAACTTGGACCCTATTGGAGCTGATGGGATTGTTTCATCTGAGTTACTTCATTACTTAAACCCATCTCTGGGAAATGCTGAAGATCTGTAGTTGTGTTTTCAGCGTATTCTTAATGTATTTGCAACACACTTGTAATAGGGTTTCTGTTTTATTATCATCTTTCTGTAGTCAGTACAATTGTTCAACTTTTAAGATAACAAAAAGCTATGATTTTTAAATGGATTCAATTAAAATGGGAGATTTTAATAGGCATTATGTCAAGATATGCTTGAAAGCATGTGGCTGCATCTGTACACCTCTGCAGGTGAAACACAACTTCATTCTTTCAAATAGGAACATGTAAGGAATATGATGACAAACAATGATGCTTCCTCATAAGAATGGAGCTCTGTAGTATGTTTTTCAGCAGGCTGTGCTGGCTTGAGAGAACAAGACAGTTGCTGTTTATGCAGAAAGTTCATTCACAGAAATGTAAAGGCACAATGAATAGCAAAGGAGGGGAACAATGATAAACTGTCTGTGCCACTTGGGTGCTGCTGAATGAGTTTCTGCAACCTCAGCTTGTATGAGAGCCTGGGATCTCTGGCAGTTGCCATTTACAGCACTGTCTTATATGGTGACCTGCTGACTCCATGCTGGAAAAGAGCACTTGGAAGATTAAAAAGGTCTTTCTTGGCAGCTTTTGTCTTTCTTTGATAGCTTTGCATAGGAAAATGCAGCTATACCTGAAGAGGATTAGCCTGCTATGTATCTGCATTGGGTTATTATTCTATCACTCTAGATAGAGAATTGCATGCCAGCAATTTACCGAATTCTTCTGTCAGGCAGTTGTGACTGTTAAAAAGTAGGTCATTTGAATGCATTGCTGATAACAGTAATGGATTCACATGTCAGTTGGCTGCTCCATACACATGTAACCCTGGTCCAGTGTCACCTCCAGAGTGGTTCCCTCCCACGCAGGGGAATGGGCCATTTTGCTAATGCACATATGCATGCTTTGCATTTCAAACTGTGGAGAGCTGAGAGCTTAGAAAACGCTAGTAATAGCTATTGCCTGAAAATCCCTCAGACCTGGTCTCTGTCACCAGCCATTCAGGAATATACATAAAGTATCAGGATTAGAACTTACTTTAAACATTACCTGTTGCAGGGGGGCTGTTAAGAAAAGCCAACCTCTTGCCATCTGTCCACAGTACACCCTCCAGATGATGCATGTTCCATAGTGTCTTTGGGCTGCTCAGTCTCTGCAGCATCCTCTGGACCACCCTTTCTGCCTCCCTGGCTGTGCTGCGGTGTGCGCTGGTGATTGGGGTACCCAGTCAGGTGTGATGAGGTGCCAGGGATGCTCAGTGCCCAGGGGGTGTGGACTTTGTAATCAACAGCTCTGAATCACTTTGCATGAGTAATTTCTTCTTCCTACTTACAGGATAGCTTGATACTAACTTCTGGAGGTTAAAATCTTAAACACTGTACATACTTCCTTCTGCTGCCCCCTAAATGGCCTAAAGTGATGACAACATCCAGAAGCAGCCAGGAGCTGTGGGTTTCATTTGCATGTCCTGCTGCAGCTGTAGTTGAGCCACAGGAACCAGCAATAAGTTTCTGCCCTCCCCAGGCCAGCTTCTCAACCAGCAGCATTGAGTTGAGGAGCAGCTGCAAATGTAGTTATGTTAGCAGATCAGAAGGGCAGTGGCAGAGCTTGAGCTAGGAAATTAGCATCATCATTTGGCTGCTGCATGCAGAACAAGAGGTGTGACCAGAGACTAAGAGATTTGTAGCCACTGTAGGCATCCTCTGGTGAAGCAGACTTCAGTCCCATGGAGAAGATACTTGTGAAGCAAAATCCATGACGTCTACTTGATCTTACCTAAGAGAGCCACGTAATTTTGTGCTTGCTATCCGGAGTGAAATTAACTATGGAAATATTGCAGAAATCATTTGCTTTTAAGCTGGAAGAAGCAAAACAAAGCAGAAGCAAGTCTAATCTCTTTTTAGAACCCACTCATATAAAACACCAGGGCTGGTGTACTTTGAAGTGCAAGTTAGGAAAGCCCACAAGGTGAGCTAAAAACCTGCCAAAATATGATAGAGGTGCAAAACACCAAGCAAACTATTTGCTAATTGACTGTGCCATGAAAGGAGGAGGGGGGCATTACTCAGGCTGTAGAGTGTGTCTTTCAGTAGTATTGCTGCACAGTGCAAAATCTTGCTTGATGGGTAGCAGTAGCTTGGCTACGGTTACACATACAACCTTTGCTTTCTCCCTAAGTTCTACTGCAATCAAGAATTGTCTGTCTCTTGGCTACTTGAAAATATTTTATTGTTGGATTTGCTTTTCTTGTATAAAGATTCAGGAACTGCTGATGAGACCAAAGCCTGCTGCTTTAGAGAGAATGTATCTGAAGAGTCAGCAGTGATACGGTACCGCCGGCTGTTGCTGAGCATGCCTGTGGTAGGAGGGTAGCTTTTCTAGCACAGGGTAATGCAGTGAGTTGATGGAAAGCTGGATGTGATGCAGGCTGCGCTAATTGGAGCACTCCTGGGAGGATGTGAATTGCACAGTTTCCATAATGAGTAGAGAGAAAAGATAGTTTATATCCCCTAATGTAACAGCGTCAGGACAAGATTAATAGCAGAACCACAGCAGCGGTGTCTATCAGACACTTCATTATTGAAGAGACCAAGTTTCACTAATGGTATTTTGCTGCTGATGGGTGCTGTGAGTCAATAGGCAAAATCCCTTCCCTGTGTCTCCTCCAACTTTCTTATCACCAAAGCTCAAGATTATAATGGACACATGAACACAGATATTTTTCTGTTACGAGATGCAATTAAATTGTGGTTCAGCTTATGAACTATACTGGAAATGGAGTCATCTGAATGCACGATTGTCCATGGATCTTTTTATTCTGCTGTTGCTTTATACAGGGTCATCTCAGAAAAGTTAATGAAGAGTCATTAATTTGAGGTTAGGGAGATGGACTGAATTTGTGTGAACATGACATTTTCCTTTTTGTTTTGAGCACAGCATACATTCTGTCCAGGTTCTCAGTGATATTAAGCCGTATTTCAGCCTAGAGAATGCCTGTGCATACAAGTTGGGTAACACAAATGTGGCAGTCACCTTGGTTGTGAATTGTTGCTCTGGAATGGGATGGCAGGGAGTGTTACAAATCAGCACACATGCACCAGACTTGACTAGGAGGCCTTTGCTCTGAGAAGCTCTGGAAACCACAAGAGCTGATTCTAATGGCATTACAGATATTTATTAGAATACAAATTGTGGTGGTGTTTACAACCAGAGAGGGGAAAGACCTCGGAGTCCCCAGTGCTCTAGGTAAAATGTTTGCTATTTTTCTTATGACCAGTGCTGGCAAAAAGGCCGTCTGTTTTTCAGATACCCTGTTTGTAGGAGTTGCCTTTTTCACACAAATACTATTTGGGTTAACACTAGTGTCTCTGATCCCAGTGCATGGTAGGTAAAACCTAATCCCACACTGGTGACATGAACATTTTAGTGCAAACTTAGACCATATTTGCATGTAAATCTATATCCCCTTCCTGAGCAGATATGTGTGTCTGTTGGCAAATGCACCCTCAGCTCTTGCAAGATGCGGTGCTAGCTACCCAGATTCGGGGTGCTCACTGGTGCCAGAAGAACTCTGCCATTGCCAGTGTTTGAGATGGTGATAGTTCTGATAAACTTGGAGGCCCATTTTGCTCTGTCTTGTTGTAGAGGCTTGGCATGCTCCAGTCTTGGCTTGGGATGAAGCAGAAGGTGAATCTAAAGTGCAGTAACTGTTTCTGAATAAATCCCTGTGAATACTCTGTCAGTGCTTGGAGCACATTGCAATGGCAGTTCTGTGTTCTGTCCGTTAACGGAGAGGGGGAAACTTTTGAAGCCTAAATTATAAAAAGCCCTGAAAATTCCATGAACAATGTATGTGCAGTTGTTTGAAGAGTTTTTCTCTGCAGTTACCATGATTGCATACCTACAGAGCCAAGAAACTGTGAGTCTGGGGGTGCTCTGTGCATAGAGGCCTCTTTTCTTGTGGCAATCCATGTGTGCATCCAAAGGGTGGTCACTTAACCACCTGCCTGGCCTGCTTCTATGTTTGTTTTTTACTGTGATTGCCCGGGTCATCTTAGAGTGCCTGTAAATAGAGCTTGTATCATTTTTTGGGTTTTTTTAAACAGAGTTAACCACAACTCAATATTTGTATCATTCAAGCTCAATTAAAAGCACACACACACAAGAGTTCATGAACAGTCTGCTTTTAATGAAGAGGCATACTTCATAACAGCCGACGTTCAAAGATACTTTTAACAACGAGACCGAAGGATTTATGATGTCAGTATTTTAGTCATTAGAAAATTGGAATTGTTTCTTTGGAGAAAACAAACAGGCTCTGGGCTCTTCCTCAGAGCAGTATGAACTCAGCGCCTGGCAGCTAGTTAGCCCCCCTGCCGGATGAATTAATGATAAAACTGCTTTCGTTCAGAAGGGAATTTTATTGGGCAGGATGCTGGGTACCAACACAATGAGGTCTCCAGGCACCCCTCCCTCTAGGGGTCTTCAATTACACTTCGTAATGAGACTGTTTCATTAGTGAGGAAAGTAAAAGTCGGTGCTAATTAAAATGAAATTAAGACACACTCAAGTTGTGTCACACAGTGTGCTGAGATATTAATAAAAAGGAAGCTGCCTCGTACAAGCATGGACCAAAGGGTCAAGTGATAACAATTACAATATTGGATGTGATGTCGATGTTGAATTTTTAACACTCCAGTTTTGGCTTTGTGTATGGAAAAATGATGTCTGGACTGGTTTCTGTAAGTTGGAAGAGACATTGCATCTACATCTGTCAACATAATGTCTGACAGAACGTTTTCCTCAGGCTTGCATACTTGCCAGAGTATTTCACAAGAACACATGCATGTGCACATGTGCCTGCAATCTGGTGCTCATGCATGCTGTTGAGCTGACGTGTGAAAATAAGATGTACATTTCACGTGAAAAGCCTGCATAAATTCCTCCTGACATGCAAAAAGTGTCTTGTTTGAGCATTCACGTAGCGAAGCAGTGCATCTGCACTGTTATATGTGTGTACCATGAGATGAGCATATCTTTTTCTATGTATGTATTTCACGTGAAGGCAGTATCTTCTGAGAACTACTGAGTTCCAATCCCAGCTCTTGGCTCCTTTTCTGGGAGCACTAATGCTTCATTCACCTTAATATTTGTGTGATGCTTGACGATGATTGTCAGACACTTTGTAGATGAGCTGCCCTTGGGTTTGGAGTATTGTCGAGTTTCCTCACTGTTTCACTCCTTAATTTTTCCAGCTTTTCCTTCTTCTGCCATGCTGTGCCTCAGTGCGTTCTGCTGACGCTCCTTGTCTCCATCTGTGTAGCATGCTGCAGTGCAGGTCTGGCACAGCACAGTCGCCTCAGCTCCAGCTCTCCAGCTGCATTGGCCTAAGCCTATAGCTAATTGTTCAGACTAGTTGTTGTAAGCATTTTTGAGGAAAACTTACTGCCCAATTTAACTGTGGTGTTTAATTAAGTTGGTTCCAAAGGCATTTGCCAAAATATTAAAATACATTTGACCTTCAAAATGGATTAAATAGACATGATGTTCAGAGAGGCAAATTACAGTGAACATCTGTACATTTTGTGTTTAAATATCCACACATAGAGCTTGCTGGGCTGGTGAATGGATATGGAATATTCAGCACAAACAGATTGTAATCTGGAAAAGAATTTGTTCTTCCCAGTGAATTTATTCTTGCACATTAGTAAACCTGTGGCCAAGGCACTTCACGCAGTGTGCGTCTGTTTGCGTGTGCAATAATTATTAATGCTTGCTCTGGTACAGCAGTAGATCATGCATGAGACTTGGGTAGAAAACTGAGCAGGTATAGCATCGTGGTGTTACATAAGAATCCTTGGGGACTCAGGCACCCAACCACTAGCCCACGCAAATGAATGCCCACGACTGTATAATTGTATTTCAAAGAATGGAGTAGGCCTCATCACTGGAGCATCAGTCTTTCTGTGTGCAAGCCATCTTTCCTTAGCATTAAGATCATTGGTTCCCTTAAGCTTGCTGCTTGCCTAAATACCTGCTGTCCTTTCAGGGCATTTTCTATTGTGGCAACTACAAAGAAAGCTCTTCATGCTGAGACTGACCCTGTTTATCTGAGGTAAAACTGGCAAATATCTAAGGCCCAGCACTGAAAGCTGACTGCTTACATTTCCTTAATATGTATTTACAAGACAGATCATGAAGCCTGTAAATATGTGTTATAATAAAAACATGCCTAATGTGTAACTGAATGCTCTGCTATAACCATTCCACATGAGCTGTTACTCACTGTGAGGGCAATAACCTGCATTGCAATGATTTCCTAATGTCTGGCTTAACAAAGAGCCTGACTTCACTAGGTCATTTATTTACAATTCTGTAAATGCTCTACCTCTTTAGTACAGACAAAACATGCGTTTGTGGATCTTGTGGGGTTTTTGTTTCTTTTCTGGTTGTATTTGATTATAATGACATACATTTATACTGTGCTTTCCATCCAGGAGGCTCAGTTATAAAATGTGTGATTTCACCACCAACGCAGAAGTTGCTCAGAGGTGGAGCACAGCATCTGCTGAATACTGCACACAGACCAGCTTGAAGAGTTTTAAGAGATCTTAAAATCTTATGTCCTGCCCAGAAAATCCTAGTTAGCAATACAGAGTTGTTGAAAGTGAGTGTTAAATCTACTAAGCGGAGTATGGATCACTTAGGGAAAGTTGCAAAGGAGAAAAGGAATCAAACAGATCACCAGAAAGCATTCCTTAGCACCTTGGCCTTCTTTGATGCCTCCAGTCATGAGATCTAACTCTGATTAGCTTGGAGGCAAGACAGTCTGTGAGCTACTGGTCTTGCTCAGTGCTTCACACAATTATTTAGCTCTTTTTAAAATGCATACATGCTTAGAGTCAAGTCCCAGCCCCAGTGCTGCTCTGCTGAGTCCCAGGCTGCAGACAACCAGCATTATGAAGTAATGTTCAGCAAACCTAAGCTAAAGTAGTTAGCAGTAAGAAGCCACAGACACCTTAATGTGGTTGGACACCTTAAAGGAAGTGAACTTGGGAGGTCTTGGACTTCCACATCCCAAAACCTGCAGAGAGACCCAGCTGATACTGGCAATCTCGGGTGATACCCTCTAGAGGGAAGCCCAGCAGTCCCAGGCAGATCCGCCCCATGAAAGTGGCAGCATGTGGCTGAGACTTCAGTCTCTATAGCTAAAGCTATTAGAAAAAACAAGGGGGGAGGGAGAAAAAAAGAGCACATTCTTCCCAAATACATTCCTAGTGTGTGTTACTCCTTGTGCTTTTAATCTGCACTCAGGAAAGGTACAAGCAGGCTCACTGTGGATGAGTAAGCAGGCAGTACACCAACATATGCACACAGTGGTATCACACTGGCATGCCTTGTACAAGCATTTTCTTGCTAGTTCCTCTTGCATTTCTCTTAACTTGCTCATGGTTGCAAAGGAACACGCTTCTGTGTTTGCTTATATTGAATCACTGGATGATGTGCATCTTTGCTCTGTTACCTAAGACTGCCTGATCCCTTTCAGGAGCAGAGCCAGCAGAGCCGTTTCTTTTTGTTGTACAGAGGTACTTGCTTTTGCCTGCTGCAGCCCTTTCTTAATGGTGAATGGAGTGTGTGTATGCGCGTGTGTGTGTGTGAGCGAGCTTTACAAATCCCCTTATACACACCCTTTTGGCAACCTCTTTTATGAAATTTTTATTAGTATGTTCAGCAATGTGCATGTCCTCAGGAATAACAAACAGCACAGAGAGAATATATAGCCACTCAAATGGTCCAGGGGCTTCCGAAGGGAGGTGAACAATGCTACTTTAAATATTGCAGGATGGTTTACAACCCTGAGGGAGGAGGTGTGGGGGAGGAGAGGGGAAGAGCAGATGGGCACAGTGTCCGTTTAAGGTGGTCTGGCACAATTATTGGTCAGCAACAGTCTGATTTATATTTGAAGGCCTCTTCCAGTCCCTGGTTTTCTCCTGAGTCTGCATATATGTCTGTCTAAAAACGTTACCTTGGATTTCAGGGGATTCTCCAGCCAAGCTGTGCCACAGTGAGTATGTTTAAATATTGACAGAACATTTCAGTGATCATTTTCTTCGGACCAGATGGATGCCTGATGTGCCGTGTGTTAAGGGACTAACATGGCAGGTAATGCTGCTGCCTTAGCCAGTAAACCAGTCTCAAATCACAAGATGTGTGCCAATCATGGGGATCTGCTAAGCTCAAAGCCTCTAGTAGGACCTGAAACACATTCAGAAATATCACTGGCCATTATCCCAGACAGCAGACACGAGACACTGTGCAACATGAGGAATGAAAAAACTCTGTTATTCCAGGCTTTTGGCATCAGAAACTTTGGAACCACAGAAGATCCTTGCATTGACTGAAGGCATCAGTGCTAGTATAATGGTTAACAAAGAGCCTCATACTACAGCATTCTTAGTATGTGCAGTTTCCACCTTGATCAGTGGGAGTTGAAGGTATTCTTGCATCAGGGTTGGAGCTGGAGAGGTTATACCAATTCTGGCAGCCTTAGCTGGGAACGAAATCACCAGACTGTGCTGTTTGTGTATCTCCAAATCATGTTTGTGTGGTCCTTGCTCCTTTTTGAGTGTAGGAGCTCTGAGGCTGGAGGGCACAGGGCTGTTAGTTTCATTGGGAGAAAAGGAACTGGGAAGCTGTTTACCATTAGGGCCTAGTTTATCTGCTAGTTAAATTTCACTGAGTAGGATTGTATTTGTTTGCCAATTCTCCTCCCCAAGTGACCCATTAAATCACATTAATCCCTCCACTCCAGTCTGTTCTACTTAAATCCATGTCTTCATGTATCTGGCTTCTCATAATCAGACTGTTTGCCTGTGCTCCCATCTGAGGTGCAGGACATTCAGCCTGGTGGTCAGCAAATGGAATTTATAGACTAGCAACAGGCAGGTCTTTGGCTTCAGTTTTCACTCACTGTGTGATCCCATAAGTGGCCTCTGACTTTTTGCCTCAGTTTCCCCATCTAAAAATGGTTTATCGCATTATAAGGCTTCATGCAGTAAGGTCATTGAGGGAGCAGATATATAAAGGATAAGGAAGAGCATTTATACTCACATGAACCTTGATAACAAAATTAGCTTCATTCCCCTGGTTTACTATCAACAGTGGTATCAGACTTCATAATAAACTAAAACTGCCTGTGCAAGAGTTCTAGTTTTATCTGTTTGCACTAGGATTATTCTGTTAATCATCGTGGCTGCATGGTGAAATATCACATCAGAGCATTAGAGGTGAACTGTTTTCGTAACTTCAGGGTCTTCAGGTGAGTGTTTTGTGTATGGAGAGGCAGGCAAAGATCTTTAATGGCATGTGGAAGGACCAGGATTTTTATTTCCCTAGGTGCAGGATGATGATACACTATCGAGTATTCAGTTCTTCATGATGCTACAAGTATAATACAAAAGGAATATCATATTATGTTACACAGAGAATGAAGTCTTTGGGCAAGAACCATCATTTTTTATGATGTATGCATTGTCTCTAGCATGAGTGGTGTCCCTGAAATTATTAAGCAGTCCATCAGAAGAGTGTCATTATTGTCACCACAGACTTGCCTGTGTGATGAGATTGCAAAGAATGGTCTGATATTTTGGGGTTGTACCTGCAGAACATTCAACAGTTGGCTGGCTGATGCTTGGAAACCTAATTGTATCCTTATGTGTTGACTTGCTTCAGTTGTTCTGCAGTCCTGAGGCCTGTGACAGGAAGGGCTGTGTGACAACATTACTCAGTTTTCTGATGTCTGGAACATACAGACACGATTAATCCAATGGAGCTTAGGGATGCGGCCAGGCATGTGCAGTATCCAGCCACTAGAGTAGTCAGATAGGTGTGACCCAACAGGAGGCTGGAAAACCGCCTGACACACTTGGCAAGTGATGTAATGCTCCATTCTCAGGAGGAAATTCTTTATTGAACCCCTCTAGCAATGAACTTTTGGCCTGAAGCTGGAGTTTGGATTGCACAAGCTCAATAAATGTGTAATTATAAATACCAGAGACACACCAAGGGTCCTCCCTCCCTCTCCCTCTCCAAGTAGGACCTGTTTCAGAAATTTGGAAGGAGCAAACATCTAGGCATGAACCCATTGCAGGAGCCAGCTGCTCTGAAAGAGAGCAGCCTCTGCTGAGGGTGTGGGCCCTGCGGGAGATGGCTGCTGCCCAAGAAAGTGTCATCAGTCGTCCTGGGCATTGTGGCAGTCAATCGAGCTAGCAAAGCCATCAAACTTTCAGCTTCCTCCTCAGGTCTTGCTGCTTTGAATTGGCTGCTTGACAAGAGTGTGGTAATTCTGCTTTTACCTGAAATCATTGCCTAATTTAGAGTTTGTTTGCAGCTTTGCCATTTAGGAGCCAGAGCTGGATGGGAAGCCCAAGGCTATTTTGGGCTTTCTCTGATGTGGGAGATGGTATCATGCAGAGGGGGAGAATCTCAACTTTCATAGAACATCAGTCTTCAATATTTTTTTTAAGTTTTTTTTTTTCCCATCTTCTCTTCTTAAATTAGAGTGACTACAATTTAATGCAGAGATACCAGAACCACTTTGATGGTAGAAATCTACCTGCAGCAGCTGGAAGCTCAGCATTGGTAGACCTACCCTGCTCTTCTCACTCCAAGGAACGATGCAGAGTTCATGATCCAATGGTACTTCCACACATGTAATACGGTGCTTTGAGTGGCAGCAGAAAGCAATGGGAGGGTCACTCACACATGAATAAGCATTCTAGGTGATATCAAGGCAAACTGTATTTATGATATTCTGGGCAAGTGTGCATGTGTTTCCAAATTCCAAAATGAACATCTGATTTTCAGTCTTACGACTTGAACTATCACTGTTTCATGTACATGTGTGCTGAATCAGGTGAGGCTGGGATGAATGAAAATCGTTTACATCTTCATTTCATCTCTGACAGTGTGGGGTGGTAAGAAGAAGAGTCAGCGTTCTTCTTGAGAAGTTGGAGGTATTGGTTTTGTGGGGTTAACCAAACCCATGTTAACTGTAGCTCTGCCTGCATGTAAGGCTTTTGCACAAACCTCTGCTAGTTTGCATCATGGTTTGCTGAGCCTTTCATGTGTAGGGTGGATCCAGCACTGAAATAAGCAAATGAGAAGGCTGTTGAATGAAGGGTTAGGAGTGGAAGTGAGAGATGGCATGTTCCATCCTTCCTGTAGGCCAGGAAGACCTGTCCAGCCTGCTCACTGCAATTACTAGATTACCAGAAGAACTCAACACCGTTTTGAAAAGTCTGCTGTATATCTAACTGCAAACATTAGAATTGATTGTCATTGAACAAAATCAGGCAGGGAAAAAGCCAAAACCATGTTACTCTTATTTTAGGTGGGAGAGTGGAAAAAAGAATCCTCATCCTCAAGCATTGGGAGCAGTCACCCCAAAGCCACGATGCACTGTACAGCAGTGCTGTGTTTGGAAAGCATTGTGATAAGGAAGGGTATGTGTGCACACATGCATTTCAGAGTTAGGAAATGGAAATGTTTTCCTTTCATTTCTACCTGACTATGAATTTATCTTCCTGCTTTAACATACCTACCACAGGGCTGTTTCAAAACTATGCAACCTGTGGCAGTTCTGAAGCACTGTTAGTAATGACTCAACTAGCGCACCTTTGTGATGATCTAGGCTTTATCATGGCTCTGTAAACCTTCTCACCATGTTTCTTGAAGCTCCGGAGGACATTGAAAAAGGTTGTGGAACAGTCTGAACAGTCCTCCAGGGCACATGGCAGATCATAGTACAGTTATGATGCTTCTTGCTGTTACAGCAGGAACAGCCGTGTAGTCTGTTTTGGAGGTTTATTTAGTGTGTTCTCCAAATGTATACACATTAAACAAATGTGACCAAATTATTTGTTACTGCACATGTGTAGTTTGCTTATTTTGTTAATCCTATATAGGAAAGGGAAATCAAACATTTTTGTGACCATTTTAACCACGTTGTTTTATAACCCTCCCAAGATTCTTTTCCTTCTAATTCCGTAAAGTGATTCCCTTTGCCCTTCTTTTCCCTTTTTGTCTTTGAAGGCTGCTGTTTGTATAACCTCCTGTTTCCTTTTGTTCTGCCTGTGAACTTCAGTTTGTTTTGGCACTTTCTGCAACTGTGAAACTTGAAATTAAGCGAAGAGTTTTATATATGCTAAATTAGTTGCATTAGTTCAGCGTAATATTTGGTTTAGCTGTAATCATAGTACAGTATTAGAATATCAAGGTGGATTATAGTTTATTGCCATTAGTAAATATCTGGTGTAATGGTTATATCAATATGACTGCTTCAAGGATCTACCACTGTTTGTACTAGAAAACTAGATTTCAACGGTTTATAATTCACCCATTATATATTGCCTGAAGGTGGAACTTAATACAGTACGTACCAATACTGGGGAAATCCCTGTTCTCTTTGTACTATCCACTGGATTGAGGCCTATCATGCTTAGAGGAAGATCTCACCTCCTAGAGCTATGGCTGTGGAGGCTTATCTTTATGGGCAGTAATCCGTGCCAATCCCTGCAACTGTAAGTAGATATTGACTCTCCCCAGCTTCTAATGAACATCATCTTTTTCTTTCTTATTTTGCTTTCCAACTGGCTCATTTTACACTTTCAGAGGAAGGGAGTGATAGAGAAAGAAAGTGGGAAATGTGTAGGAGAGAAATTTCTTTCCCAGTCACCAGAGGTGACAGTAAGAAAAGTCCCAGTCCCAAACTGCTGGCTGCTCCCTGGCAGTCAATGTTCATTCCGTGTTTTTTAGAGGGACGGAGGTATGATGCACTAGAATTAGTCATACTCCTATCTCCCTAACCCTAGGGTGTGTTCTGAGGAGTCTTCTCCTGCCTTAACCTCAGGGAACCCAAATGGTGTGTCTGTAGTTTCTGAGTTCTTTTCAAAAGTTGTCCCCTGAAAGTCTCTCTTTTTCTCCTCCTCCTTAGAAGCCTGTTCTTGTTTTAGTTAAGGATGAGGCTATATCACCATCAGTCTTTGCCCCTTGATAAGGAACCCCAAACCCACTGTTCCTTTCTAGATACCTCTCAGCATCACAGTATCAGATACAGGTTTGAGGTATTTGTGTGTGGAGGTGTACATACATTTATTTATTACTGGTGAAACTGACTTACAAAGAGCCAGTTGGGAATGTGAGAATAGACAGTGAGCCACAGAGAATAGGAATGAGCAATGAGATTCCTGATGCAAGTGCTGATGTTGGTGTTGCCAATGCCCTGATCCAGGAGGTGCTCTGAACTGGAAGTTCGCATTGGTCTATAGGGATGTGTTGTGATGGAGTGGCAGCTAAAGGAAGCTATAATCCATTTATACAAAGGCACCAGAGCTGAGGTTTGAGATCTACACAATCCATGAGTTAGCAATGCTGTCCTGCAAACCTGCTAAGGTAGTAATAATAGTAATGGTGATGATACTGAGCAGAGTTCAAAGTGGAAGAATTTCAGGGAGCTCTGCTATGAACTGTTTACTCTTGTTATGGATTGTGTATGTGTGTTCATATGCAGGTGTAGGTGAGTCTGAGAGTCCAAATCCAGGCATAAACACTAGCACCATACCTTTTTCTGACTCCAAAGAGGAACGCAACAGGGGTGAGATTCCAGAACAGGAGCAAACCAAATGATCTTTCTGGCCTGTGGTGGACCCTGGGAGAAGCGAGCTCTGCAACTCCTTGCAAATACAGCAGTAGTGAGGGCCAGTATGTGTAGGGGTGAGCTGAAACCAGCTCTTCCCAGGCTGATTCAGGAGAACCTTCTCATGACTCTCCTTTCACCATTCCTCCCTTCCTACAGGTTCCATGTGGGAGGGTGAAACTCTGCTTTGCAATCAGAACATTGTCAAATCAGTCGTGATTGGCGATTCAATAAATAATCTGCAATAACAAGAACAAGTGCTAGGGGGAGCAGAAGAGCTGTTGATAGGACACCCATCATTTAAACAGTAGGTGTTGCTGGTGGCTTGCTGCAGTGGTTAGTAAAAGTCTTTGAATCTATGAAATGTAAAGCTGGAAAGAGATATTAATGTGTTTTAAAGCTTCCTGGGTGATTGACCGTATCTCCTAGAATTCTACCTATCAGCTGCATTTACCTTCAATTACAGTAGGCTATGTTCTTGTGTAGCACTGGTCTCTCTGTAGGAAGCAACACAGTGTAACAGATTAACTCAGTTATTCACTCTCTAGTCTATTGCAGTTGCTTCTTGGGTGCAACACAAAAGTTAGTGAACCAACAGGATATCACAGCAGAGTCTGGGAGGAGCATGAAATGCTGAGATTTTATATCAACTGCCCCAGTGAAATCTGGAAGAAATCTGTCAGCTGTCAATGGAATTGTTTGATTTATACCCATGTACAAAATCTAGGTTTAAAAATGTCTCCAGTAGAAACTACTTCAAAATGTTAGCAATAATTTAGCCAGAAAATGGAGTCTAAGGCAATTTCTGCTGGGAATGCAGTTCACAGATGTATTTAAGCCAGCTGCATACACTGGCTTGGGTTCACATATGTATCTCTGGGTTGCACTCACAGGAGAGAGGATAGTATGCATATGAGCTATATTACAACACTGATGGAATCCAAAAGCAGGCAGGACAGAGCTTCCTATCTCATCCCAACATCATGTGAGACCTGCATGTACTCACCCAAGAGGCATTCTCCTTGCTGGTCTGGCTGGTTTTACCACAACGGGGTTATGATAGTAGCAATTTGATTATGGTGTAAGTGGGAGATTATGAAGGATTTAAGTTTCTTGTGGTATAATTTTATGATCCCATGTGCAGAATTACTCTGATATTACTAGAACGGTCTACAGAAAGGACATTTTAATGTAAAAATTCTGGCAACACTGTGTTTTTCATCTTCTTTAGGAAGAGTTCTTTGTACTGCAGTCCACCATTGGTTTGTTGCCTGGGGGCTTGCTGAAGAGCAGTACTGGCTCTCTCCACTTCTCTGGAAGTTAATTCTTCATTCTGCCAAGTGCCTTTTCTTGTCTCTTTCAAACCGCTCTCAATACCATCCACCTCATTCTTCTCTTGCCTTCTGTTGCTGATACCTACCTGTTGTTTCAGTAATTGCTACCATGGGTGATAGTACTTTGTAGATTTGTCTTCATGTGAGTATTTATTCTGTTGCAAAGCACTCTGCATAGCAATAGAGCATTCATTCATTTAATGGATGTATAAGGTACCTCTTCAGTGGTGTGCTAAAAGGACAGTGCTTATCTGAAAGCAAAGCTGCTCCACTCAGGCATTGAAGCTGGACAAATGCAGACCAATGTATGGCAAAAGCAAATGTAAAACCTATTAGATAAATCTTCCCTCAATAAAAGGTTTAGTCTGACAAAGCAAAGGCTGAGAGAAATTCTATAAATACACTAGGACAGGAGGAAAAGGGAAGGTAAGTGCCAGGAAGAAAGAACAATTGCTTACTCTAAAGGCAACACTGGTACAGGAGCAGATGGGTATCATCTAGTCAGTAGTCACTTTAGGCTGGTAATTAGAAGGTTCCTGACCATCAGAGGAGAGAGATTCTGGAGCAGGCTTCCAGCAGCAAGTGACGCAGTTTGCTGGTTTGGTGGGTTTGGTTTTCGTTTTCTCATTGCTGTCAGCAGAGTTTAAGACAGAAGTCAGTAAACTGGCATGAAGGGTTCTATCATTTGGTGTACTGGCTGTGTTTGCACATGTCCTTCCTGCTGTGTTCCTGCAGCTCTCAGTGAGTGGAAGGGGTGGGGGAGAGAATACTGTGTAAGTAAACATCAGCATCTACGTAGTGTCAGTTCATCTGGGGTGTTTTCATCCTTCCCATCCTTGGACTGTAGAAGAGGAAACAGCCAAGATCCTTGTGTCACAAATGCTCAGTCCCAGCACAGTGATCCCTGGTATAAAGGCCTGAAGTTGTGAGGAGGCAGGAAAATACCTTGAGGAGTCTCTCCTTCTACAAAGGATTGTGGAGTTGCTCTCCCTACCGCTGGAGAAGACAAGCCTGGACCAGACTGTCAGATCTAAACAGCTATAGGTTTTGCAGGCTGTCAACTCTGAGGTCTGTAACACAAGCCTATCTCCAATGACATCTCGTTGAATCTGAATCACTTCTGCTGCTGCTCACGTACGACAGGCAGATGCGTATTCTCACACCCACTGCTCACCTGTGATTCTGGTTTTCTCTTCAGTAATTGTGCAAGTCACCTGATAATTCAGCTGAAAGCCCTTACGAGACATTACATAATGTCCTTGGAGAAACTGTGTCTGTGTAACATTGGATAGATTATCATGTAAAACTTTCTCTCTTTTCCTCAGTTGTTAGTTTTTGGGTGGGGAGTCAGGCTGGATTTCCACTTGGCTGAATCTAAAAGGTTTCAGGTTTACACTGGTTTATTCCACTCTTATTAATCTCTAGAGTCTGTGCTAGAATTGGCCTCAGCATCACAAGTGGAATGAGTTTGGCAGGGCTCTCTGGAGTCTACTCAGCACACCTGCCCATGATCTGAGATGGGATTCAGCTCAAGTGGTAACACTTACTCAAGAAAGCTCCCAGCTCTAATGTGATGATTTAATTAGTATCACTGGACCAGCTCCATGGGATAAGAACCTTTCCCCAGTATTCCTTCAGGAATTCTGCAGAGCTTTTTATATGCTCAAGCTATGCTGAAGGGATTGTGCACTGCTTGCAACCATGGGCAGGAGAGCTGTGGGCAGGCTGCTAGAGCTGGAGGAGTACAAAGGCAGATCCCAGCTTCTACTGAAACCTTTGCCTGTGGCTTCTGTTCCTTGGGTGGCTGTTGAAGGCTTGAGCAGAAGGACTGGCTCACTCACTCTTGTTTTGCTTGAGACCCTGAGGCCCCACCTGCTGTAACAAATGGCCTGTGGGTGACATCAAGCTCCCACAGGGGTCTGAAGGAAGGTTAGAAGTTAGCAACCAGAGTGGTGAGGCAGCCAGCCATGCCTCAGCATCCTGCTTCTCTCTGTGTCTTGAAAGGTCTCCATCTTTCAAGATGCTGCTGGGGTGTGTGGAGAGGAGCAAGCAGACCTCTACTAGCAGCTTTCCCAGCTGAAGCAGTAGCAGATGAGTGACCAGGTGTTAATGGCCATTGTTACCCCCACATCACTGCATGAGTGCTGGGGGAGCTCTTGAATTTCTGTGCATCTCCAGCCCTCATCTGCATTCTTGCATCAGCGTTGATATCCAGTGCAGTGTAGTTCATCTCCCTCAGCAAAGAGATCAGGAGCTGGTCAGGGCTGTGGTTTAGCGGCATTTTGTGAAGGGAGTGGATAGCAGAGTGGGGCTGAGCATCTTGAGGTGATGTCCTGGGCAGAGGACATGCTGAAGGACTCTGCTCCATGAGCTGGGGAGGGGGAAACTGCACAAAAGCTCAGGTCAGTAGATCTCATCAAGAACTGATTTCCTTTCTGTCCTGAAGTTCTGAATGGAAAGACATTCTCTGAAACACTGCTTCTGGCTGCATATTTCAAAGCAGAATGAAAAATCTTTGTTTCAGCTCAAAGTGTTCTCTTTGAACTGAGATTTTGAGAGCACTTTTTTTCTTGAAAACTGAGATTAAAGAAAGTCATCAACTGCAGAAGAATTCCAGTTGAGGAATCCATCAAAAAGTGCAAAATATCAGTTTAAAAAAATCTGTTCCCCTACTGAGGGAGAGAAAAAACTCCCAATGGTTCCTCACAGCTATGTTTTTCAAAGGGAATTTTTTCCATTCAGAAAAATATCAAATAGCTCCATCAACATTGTGTTGAATTGTGTTTCCTTCTGCTGTTGACTTTGCTCTCTTCTTTTTTTGTTTCTTTTCCTCTTTTTTTTCCCCTATTTGGGACATCCTGTAACAACTGAGGATCCAGAAACTCCTTTTTTTTTCCCCCAAAGGTTTGCAAACCTCCTTGATGAACAAGCTTCAGGCTTGTCATGAAACCTGAACCCAAGGAAGGTTTCCTGGCTTCAGCTTTCAGTGTGATGTTGCACATGGCTCTGGCTCAGCGGATTGCTTTAGTATTGGAGTAGGGATGGGAAATCCACTTGTGCAGAGGGAAAAAAGGATGGAAATTGTATGGGCTGCAGTGTTGGAAAATCCAGCTGCAGGGCAGCCTCTCTGTCCCTGTTCCTAAACCCTGGAGCCGTGTTCTGCTGCAGTTCTCACCAGCTTTGGCAGCTGAGCTGGATTGCTGTGGACCACCTTAAATGTTTTCCATGCCAGTTGAGCGCAGAAAGCTGCTGAAATGGGTCTCTGCTGTGTAGTGCGCACTCTCTTTGCAGTGCCCTCATGGTGACTCAGTCCCATTCCCTGCTTCTTTTAACCCACAGCAGGTCAAGAGTTTAACAAAGTGACTGGGGCTGGGAGCCAAGTCCCCAGAGCTGCAATCTGCAGCCAGCGTGCCAGCATCTGGAAAGCGTTTGTGACCAATAAAAAATGAATGTGCAGACTCCGCCAAAGCAGCAATCATTTGGCATCTCAAGCCCAGATCTTTACAAGATGATTCTTCTGAGGCTTGGAAAGGCTTGCCTTAGTGTTTTCTAATAAAAACAGTGCTGGGCTGGGCCAATAGTCGGGTGAATAGTGCTGTGCGTCGCCACATGGGAGACAGCCAGCCGGGAATGGGAAGATGTTGCTGGAGTCTAATCTGTCAGGCTGGCTGGGCTGGATGCCTCATGTCAGTGATGTTCTCACTCAGGCTAGGGACAGGGCACTGTGGGTACTGCCATTCAGAACACTGACCTTGGACTGTTTTGCCTGGTGCCACAAGACTCCTGGGGAGGAGCACACAGAGGAGTGGAGGGTAGAGAGTACCCTACTATAAGGGCATGAAGCAGTCGGTCCATTTGACAAGAGCTGCCTTAGACTAACCCTATGGATAAAGCAGTTTCTGGTATTCAGCAGTCTTTTTTCCAGCTGGTGCAGTTTAATTATGCCAGGCTGTCTCTGCAGGTAGTTACATCTCCATCTTTTTGTCAGTTCCTAACTGCAAGTGATCAGTGGGATTGTAGGGAGCTGCTCCCGAGCCTTCTCGGGTACATGTAACAGCAACAGGTCCATGTCCAGCCTTGAAGAAACTAGAGAGAAGAGGTTTGGTGTATGTGTGGGCTTGGTAGCTTGGAGTGGTACAAGCCTACTAGGGGCATTCAAAGGAGGGGAAGGAGAAACATAGCATGCAATTGCTGCCATTGGTGGTTCTTGCCAGCAGCTAACTCATACCACTGTTGGGCAGATCTAAAGTCCTTCCCGTTGCTTCCAAACTCTGTCCCTAAGGATGTGTTGAACTCGGCACCCTGCTCTTCCTTGCAATGCTCAGTGGGATGGGTTTGTCCATATGTATATTCCTTTCCTCAGCTGGATTCCTTCCTTTCTATTGCTTTATCTCCCTCCTTCCTTTGGGAGTGACCATGACTGGCAGTCATGTACAACCCTCTAGGGCTGTTTGGACTCCACCACCACATACCCTACATTCCACTGTGAGGAAACAAACACATGTCATGTAAGTTGCCAGAATATTTTTTGCTGGAGCTAGAGGCATGTTGTTCCTATGGTGTCATCCTTCTGACCGCAGAATCAGTACAGTGCCATGGCTAAAGCAGTGCAGTGAGCGTGCAAGAAACCCCAGAGCTAAGCCTCTGTTTTAGCTATAAAGATAGTGAAAAGAAATGGTTGTTTCCTTGATTCTGAGCATGGTTTGCCACTACAGAAGAGGAAGGTGGCATCTAAACTGCGGGATTAGAGTACAGATATAATCCAGATACCCCAACTTCCTGCTTTTGATCTTGCCTTTAAGGGGCATCAAAACCTGATGATTGGGAGGATGTTGAGGAATCCTGTAAGTAAAGGAATTTTATCTTATTAGTTTACATTTCAAACTGCAGATACTTGAAGTGTGGTGCTCTGTGACTGCCAGGGCTGTGCGTAACACTGCCATTTCACTAGGCTGGGGTTTGACTCAGCACAGTGTTCTCACCTCATTCCTGCTTGCAGTAGGAAAATGAGATGGAGTTAGCCAGTGTCAGCTACTGCCTCTCAGTGTGCTCTTCCCTATGTTCACAAAGGGTAGGTTAGGGTGGCTGACCCAGGGTAGAAGAAGCCAGCATCATCTGAAGAGCTGTTTCTGGTCTGGACAACCTACAGTGTTGCTAAAATCCTGTGTTGCTAGTTGTGGCAGGATTAACAAAACAAAACCAACCCTCCTCCTGCCCCACACCTTTTGCTTTGAGTTTATGTCACATGTGCGGAATCCCTCCAAAGAAAAATCTGCCAAATCTGCTTTATTTGCCTTGGTTTAGAAACTTCAGATTGGGCAAAGTTGGCTTTAAAAGTTGAGTGGCTCTTGGCCAAACCCAGCCTGAATTCAAATCTCAGAACAAAGAGAAATCCAGATGCAGATTTAGTTTTGCTTTGGGATGTTTCTTGCAGCCCCAAAGTTACTGTCACTTATTCCTGTAGTCAGTTTAAAATCAGTCCTTGGAGATGGCTGGTTCATATCAGATGTGTTCTCCAAAAGTGCCAATTCTTTTTCCTTTTGCCTTTCTTCTTTTTTTTTGGGAGAGGTGCCTTATTAGCCCTAGTAAGAGTTTATTTGAGCTTGCAAAATACATCTTGTGACTACTCGTCACTTTCCAAGCATCCCTGAACACTGCTTCCATTTCCTCTTGATGGAGACAGCTTGGTCTCTCTGCTCCTGTCCTCTAGTCCACACAGCAGTTTCCTCACAGCATTAAAAACGTTCCACTTCCTACAGATGCTTAGATATGCTGGTCTGGGGTTGTGTTAACCTCAGCAGTGCTGCTGCACTGACAGGGTCCGTTGAGCCTCCCAGAGAAAAGAAGCTGCTTTGTAACACCCTGTTCCCTAGAGGAGGTGGTTTGGGTGCTGCTCAGCAGGCAGGCCCATAGTAAGAACAAAGAGGTAGAGTGGCATGTCCTGGGCATGCGGACAGTGCAGCGTCAGTTTGGATGCTGCATCTCTAGGATGGAGCTGGAAGACTGGAGGTATGAAGACAGATGACAGTCTAGACAGCAGTGGGGTGCAGGATAGCTGTGTGGTTATGCAGAACATACATCTCAGGAGGTAGGTGCTGCACATGGTGGTGAGTAGCAAGCAGATTGTGTGCGCATATCAGATGGTGACAGTGATATGTGAATGAGAGGACTCTTCTTGTGATGATCCTGGGGCTGGAAATCTTTCTGATGGCTTAAAAACATTAACCCTTTTGTACATAGCAGGCTGCTCTCTGAGTGGTCATAGAATACTTAAACTTTCAAGTATTAAACTGTTCAAAAGAGGCTGCTGCATTATACCTAAGCATTCTCCATGGTTGTTGCACTGTTTCCTCTTCCCTGCCTTGTGACAGTGAAGGGTTAAATCCCACTTTTTCCGTGTGCCTGCTGATGAACTGTGAATATGCAGCTAGGACCTGTTTTCACGCATATGTCCCTTTCTATAATCCAATCTTCTCCACTGTGGCACAGACCTGGAGGCTCTTCTGCAGCCTAGTATGGCAGGTCTGCTGCCATGGGATAAGCAGCAGTAGGTTGATTTACATAATTATATATGCAAATAGTTCAAATCAGGGTCCTTTCTTTCAGCTTTGGTTTTAAGGTGACTGTCCATGGCCTGAGAGAAAAGGGATTTGAGAGGGTGTTTTTCTGCTCTTTAGCTCTTGTGAAACGGAGCACACCCTCAGAAAAGTACTGCTGTTAGCAGGCATGTACAGCCCAATGGGCATAAATGATTAATTGTGCAAAAATACCTGATAAACCATCCCATGCAAATGCACCCTTACCCTCTAGGCCTACATCATCTGTTCCCTTGAGTAGAAGTGTGGACTGCATCCTTATGCAGGAAATGAAGGAAACTCCATCTCCCAGGAACAAAGAGAATTCATCTCTTCATCTGGTGGAACATTTAAAAGATGTTAAGAGCAGCAACAGCTTCACACCTGTGGCATACCAGATGAGTGCTGGTGGAGACACGTGGGGAGGTCATTTCAATGTGTGCCCTTAAAAAGGCTCCAGAGGATAAATCAGAGCACGGCAGTGTCTGTCAGCACTTGGAATGAGAACGCCAGCCATTTGTGCTTCCGCTTGGTTCAGTTTCTCTTAGGCCTGTGTGTTATCTCCATCCTGCAGGGATGCTGGCCAGCCTGGTGTGGGCTTCAGGAAAGCTCCCAAAGCACCAGAGGAGAACGGCATGAGCCATCCATGACAAATTCATTGATCAGTTCAGTGATCTTGTTTCCAACAGTGACCTTTGTAGGGCTTCCCCAAGGAAAACTCCAGAACGAATGAGGTGCCTGTTAAGGCAGTACTTGTTCTTCAGCTGAGAGGATAGGACAGGTACCAGCAGCATCACACATTTTAGCCTGGCTGATGGATTGCTCTAAAGATCTAATGAATGAACGATCAAGTTTTTATCTTTAATCAAATTTCTTTAATCCTTTAACAACCCCCCAGATTAGTAAGCTCTTCAGCTCTTTCTTGCAACTTGGGACTGGAGGTAAATTGGATGTGTTAATTAAACATTGAATAAAAAATAATGACCTTTTGTCAATTTTAAGTGCTTTGCCTTTAGAATTCCACTGACTTGAAGGGAATGTATATCTTGCTGTGCTGTTCTGCCTGAATGATCAACACTTGCTTGAACATACGTGGAACTTTCCAATTTGCTTTACAGCTTTAGATGAGGGAAAATATGGCCAGATGCCCTGACTAAACACCACAGATGAAGAAAAAAAACCAAACCCAAGAGAGGTAGTAGCTGAGTGCTGTTGACTCTCGTGCAGTACAAATTCTGATGGCATGAACTGGCATGAAATACCCTGCTGGTTGGCAGAGCTCTGTAAATAGCTACTGCTACATCCACTATGCTAAGGGCAGACAGAAGGAATGAAAAAATGCTGAATGGATTGCTTTGGTGGTGTTGGGAGATCCCTCTAACATCTAGTTTAGCCACCTCTCCAGTCTCTTTACCCCTGGAGCAACACAAAGTTCCATAGATAGGATCAGTTGGCTCATGTGTAAGCTTTTCCTGCCCAACTGCCTTCTTTGTACACTTTGCACCCAGCAGGTCTCAGTTCTTCTAAATCAGTATCTACTGCAAACTACTAACAGCATCATCTACACTAGCAGGACATCAGAAGAGCAAAGAACCTAAGATCTTGTGGTTCTTCTAAGAATTAGCTAGTACTGAAGAGGAGTAAGTCTTCTCTGCATTCCTGTGAATGGATAGTAATGAAGCTGTGTCTACCTTTTTCAACTGTAATGCTCACATAGCAACAGTGTTGAGGGTATCCTGTGTTGTCTGAGGTTTACTCTCAAAAAGAAGCTGAGCATGGTGTTTCTGCTAGGAAGCAGTGCTACAATTAGCACCTGATCTGAGTTCTGGGCTCTGATGCCCAAGAGATAGGTCCTTACTATTGAGATGTATTGGGTTTGTGCAGCATTTTGTAGCACCAGTGCACACTGGGTAGAACTAGTTAAGTCAGGGAGTGCCCTGCTTGAATCACAGACAAGAAACTAGTACAGTCTCTTCTTGACTAGGAATGGATAAATTCAGATGGGAGCTACTGCCACCACTGCCTTTCTTCAGCAAGCCTGTTAACAGCCAGGCAGGAAGAGTAGGGGATTAAGGGAAGCCTGGTGGCTTTTTTCCTTGAAAGATGAGCTTTTGAAAGCTAAGCTGAGTTTGCGTGTCATGCAAAACCTGGGTGTGCGTGGCACAGCCTCTCCTGTGGTCTCATGGAGAGTCTGTCTCTGGGAGGCTGGTGCTGCAGCAGCTTTTGAATGTGTCCATCCATGTAATTTGATTCTGTGCTTTGCTTCTATAGTCAGTAAGGATGCCTTTGCCATCTCTTGATCCTTATCCCAGTGATAAGCTTGGTGTGGACTGCAGGTATCACCCAGCATCCAGTTTCTCAGTTCTGACTGAATCCCCCTTGGGTGGGATGGGAGGCACACTGACCAGCTCGGCTTTTCCGTGCAGAAGTATTTGCCATAGCAGAGAATCTTGCAAGTGTGAGTGTGTGTATTTATAGGGAGGCAGATGTAAACCACATTTGTCTTGTGTTTCTGGCAAAGAGAGAACGTGAAATATTTGTGACCCGAGTCATTGGCTTTCCTGCCATTTGTATAAAAATTTCCAGATGTGATTGTTGATGCCTCACCTGGGACCAATTAAAGAAAGAAGGAATATCCAGAACCAACTGTGTTCATGTGGATACTGGACTTGTTTGTGTGTGTGCGTGCATGTGCGCATCTCTCTTGCAATGTGTGTGTTTTAAAGTAAAGCAGAATTTCAGTTCAAAGAACTTGTGTCCTCTCCTTCTAGGGCTTTCTTTTTGTCTTGTCTTCGTTATCTTTTCCTCCTCAGATTGTCCCTGTCCCACAAACCAGGATCAATTTGGATTTCTTAGACACTTTTTCTGCTCACATTCATCCTTGCAGCTTTTCTGTTACACCTCCCAGTGGCTCACCTTGATCACAGTGCTCCTCCCTGCAGGCACGGCAAGTTTCCTGGAGAAGTTTCCTCAATGTTATAAACTTCCAGGAAGACAATGTGAAATCCCCAGTAACACAACAGTGACTAACCAAAGCAGGATCCAGCACAACATTTGGACTGCTCGCCAACAAGTGGGCCCCGTTCTCTGCTCTGTCTCCTGCCCTTGCTTTTCTCACCTATTCAGCTGTCAGTCTGCTGCGTCCATACTCCATGCCTGGAGATTAAACTCTTGTCTCTCCCCCCCAGGCTGTGCCCACAAAAACTTTCTCCTGATCCACCCATTTTGTCTCTGTTTTCTTCACTTTGCTAATGACAGGAAACTTCTATCCCTTTGCTTCTTTTGTGATTCTCTGTACGTTTTTTGTGTCCCTCTGCTTAGGGTTCCCTGAGTGTATTTACCAAGCTGCCTCCCTGCCTTAGTCATACTCTGCTGGAAAGCAAATCTGCACTCATCCAATCTTCTTCCCTTCTTTTATTGTTGTTTTTGCAAGGGGAGTTCAAACAAACAAACATCCCTCAACATCTGGTGCTCATGGCCAGAACTGAGTATGTGGAGGGGAGGACAGGATGGGAATCCAGCTAGCTTGGAAAAACTAGGCAGGCACCCAAAGATACAGGCTTATTCTAATTTAAAAGTAATGAAGAACAAAATTTGTACTTTTCTGCTTATCAGTCATCCCTTTAGCCATGATTAAACCTATTTTCTGTGCTTCTCTTCATGCCTGCTGGTGCCACACACTTTGTTGTGTGGGCACAAGGCCTTCCCTTTGCAGGCATTGATCCTAAAAGGGGAAGAATGCAGGGTCCAGTCTGCAGCAAGATGCACTGGACAAAAGGCCTGGAACCAGAACTGTGGCCTGGAGGGGCTGTTCCTGTGTAACTTCAAACCTGGTGTGGCAAATCTCAGGTCCAAAGTGAACTTTGCTTTATTCTGTCTCAATTTTTGGCATTCCCCAAGTGGATTTGGTTATGTTTATGCTTCTTTTCAACACAGAGGATAATTAGCATACAATTGTGACTGCTGGTGGATGTTTTACACAGTCATTTGTTCATTAACAAGATGTTTTCAGGGTAGTTAGTTTTAGCTCTAGACTTTCAGCTAGGATTTTATTCTTCTAGCAACAGACACTCATGGCTAGACTGGAATTGACAGTCTTATTAGATGACATGTTAAAACAGGACTACAACTCAAGCACAGATTTATCTTTTCTGTGTCTGTTGGGGAGAGATACACTGATGACAGTCTTCTTAAAAGGGTTGTTTTTGTTTCCATGGAATAGATGGAGGGAAATTATTCAGTGCATTGTTGTGCCCTGGAAAACGTCTTTAACAGTTAAAATTGTTCTGCTTCATTTTTTGATTTCAAAGGGACAAACACGTTCAGAAAACAAGGACATGGCTGCCATTTGCACAGTAAGCTTTAAGGTGGGTGTTTGTATTTGAAGTGATGTTGCTCTCAAGTTCTTGTAAACCTCTCAGACTTTGCCCATGGGTTTATGCTGGCACCAGATCCCTGACACAGACAACTTTCTGCAGGACAGGGATGTGTATTTTAGCCCCATCACAGTGCTGTGGGCGTCAGGCACTCCAGCTGGCTGGCATTGCTTCTCTCACTCTCCTTCTGTGTTGCAAGCAAGTTAAGAAAATAAATGCAGTGCTATAATATTACCCTATCTGCTCTGTTTCCTTACAAACATTCCAGCTGCCCTGGGCTTTATACCACACTGCGCATGGGGCGCGCTTCATACAGCTTGTCCCCCAGAGGAAGGATAAAGATAAACTGAAGCAGTGAGTTTAGCAATGCATCAGCCAGGTTATCTCAGCTTCCTGCACGGTGCCAAAATTTCCCTGAGTTGGCTCTTTGATGCTTAGCCTCTTTGTCTTTAACCCCAGGAAGACCAGAGCTGTGGTTTTCACGCTGCCATGTGCTGTAAGCCATTGCTTCTCAAAGGAGGGGGTGGGACCACAGTGCCCAAAGGGCAAGTGTGGGAGGAATGAGGGTGGGCAGCTGGAAGCCAGGGGGATGGGACACTGTTGGTGCAGAGCACTGTGATGGCCCCAGGGCAATGCAGGAAGACTGGGGTTAGAGGGAAGCTGTTTAAACCAGATCAAATGGAAGATAGATGTAGATGAAGAAGATTCATGGCCATATTCGAGTAGGGGAGCAGAGTGCTGATGGTGGTGGCATGATCAGGTATCTGGCAGGGGTTGTTTGCAGCGAGGCCAAGCTGAATATTCTGCTGCAGAATGATTCCTTGCTTTGCAGGGGAATTTCTGCCAAGTCCCTTCCTCTTCTGGCTCCCAGGTCTTCGTGTCTTGCTCAAGTCCTGGGGCTTCCAACCAGTTTCCTGGCCACTGCAGACTAAGGTGGTGCCAGTACTTCTAAAAACAGCCTGTGCTCTCTCCTCCTCTTCACTGATGAATTCCTGCCTCCTCCCTTTCAGGCAGTGCTTATTCAGCTTTCCTTGCTAGATTCTCACCCGCTGTGGAGCACACTGAGCTCTGACCTGAGGAGTGGAGTAGGTAATGCAGGAGGGGCAATTTTAGGAAATATTCAGCCTTCCCTGCTATTAGGAGACAGGTCTGACTGCTTGGAGTTGCTTTCTACCTCCAGCACTTGCTTCTTTGTCCCAGCAGTGCTTAAATGAACTCTTTTGAAGCTTTAGTTTGGTTTTTTTTCCCCTCATATCTGACGGTAAACTGTATTGTTGAGGATCTGGCTCAGATCCTGTATGCTTCAATCAACACTGGCTGTGCTTTAAACTGTAAAGACCTGGGGGAAAAGACTCCCCGGGTACATAGCACCACCGATGGGTGCTGGTGTCAGGGAGAGGGGACATGGGTCCTGGCTGCAAGCAGGGAAGGGTTCACACCCAGCTACAGCAGGGCTATGGGCCGCCTCTCCCCCCACCCCAGCAGAGCTATAGCTTGGGTGCAGTGATGGTCATAGGCCCCAGGCTGGCGGAGGAAGGGGGCTCACCTCACCCTACCTGACCAGAGGTGGTGATGGCAGGGCTGGGGGACAGGCTGCTGTAGGAGGCAGGAAGGTACCGTGGGGCTGGTGGGAGCAAGGCAGCGCCCCGGTGGGTCGGGGAGGCCAGGGGTGCCTTAGGCAGCGGCTGTCCGCATGTCTTGTGTGTCAGGCTTGATTAGATTTGGCTGGCGCTGGGGCGAAGGCCTCCACGCTGCGAGGGGTGGGGTCTGGCTGGAGGGGCAGAGCCGGGCCCTCCTTCCTTTATGTGCTGCTGAAAAGTGGCCTTTGTTGTGGGGTTTGCAGGCTTTGTCCCTTCCTGGAAGCAGTGCCCCTTTCTCTGGGCTTCAGCCCCCGGGAGAGGTGAGCAGCCTTGTCTTTCAGTGTCAGATCTGAGCTCTGCCTTGCGCCTGTGCTTGGGTGTCGCACTGACCCCCCGGGGGTCGAAAGAAGCATTTTCTTTGCTAGTTTGGAGTTGTTAATTTGAAACTGCATTTGGCACGGATCCAGCAAGGTGTTGAGCTACTTGCAGTAGGGACTTCCCCCCAAATTCCTCCCCTGTTTCTTCACCCCTTTGTGAAAGGTTTAGAAGAACAACTGGAGATAGGAGCTCAAATGAAACCCGCTGTTCGAGGCCTTTCTGCGTACATGTCCCCCTCAGCCTGTGTGATCTGCAGTTGGCAACTTCCCGTAGGGGTTTCCTTCGTAAGGTTTTGTCATGATAGTGTTAATTTTGTGCAACATAACAGAGAGTAAGCAGCAGCCCTTAATTTACTTCATGGACCCCTGAGCTCAGGGATGGATAATGAATGGTCCAGCTCCTGTAAATCTCATACCCAAACCTTCTTTGTGTCAGAGGGCCACAAGATGTGCACCCCACAAACCAGAGAGCTCAGGGGGTGGGAAGACAAAAGGTGGGTGTACCAGGGATTGATTTTCCCATTGTGGGTCCAAGGGATTTTCCCTCTGTGGGATAGAGCTGAACTGAACCTGCAACTGTGACCAAGGGTGGTGCAGTGCTACTGCTGTGCTGCTTCCCAGTACTGAAGCTTGGGTTGCCCAGTGGTCCCTGTGCCACCACAGTGCCCTGGCTGTAACTCACCTGAGTTACATGTGAACTGCTCAGAAGTGCCACAGTTTATCTGCTTGTGTTCCAATGTATATGCTACTGTGTGCAGTAGGTGCTTTATTTTCAAAGCTGTGTAGAAGATAAGTCCCTCCAGGTCACCTTCTGAACATAACCTGCATGGTGGCTAACCAAGCACTGTGTCTCAAGGCTGAAGCAGGGAGCCCTTCCTAATGCTCCCACACTGGCACCAGAAGAGATGCAGCCTCTGGAGAGGAGTGGGTAGGTCACAGTCTTGTTGCCTGTTGTCCTTGCATCACATTGGACCCTATGCTGTGCTTTTCAGAGGGTTTTCAAGCATCGTTTTAGCTTGTCCAAGGCCAGGTAGTAGAAGGGCAATGAAACCATTTTCAAATGGCAATCAATTTTATGGTACTTACTTTGTGCTTTCATTGCTTTGGTTAAAATAATTTTCCAAGTACTGTAGCTGGAGCACTTGCCATCTGTCTTTAAGCAGTAGATCTTTAATATGACCCGTCCCTCCTGTGGTGCCTTTGGGAATCTGAGATGATTGACCAGAAGATTTCTTCTCTGCAGACAAACACTTTCGTTACCCTGGGCATGCCTAAAGGTTTGGCACTGCAGGGGTTAAAATAGTTTGAGAAGGGTGGAGGATTCTTCAGCCAAACCCAAGCTGATTGCACCTGGTTTGCTCAACCTGTGTGTAAATGACACCATGGTCTTCCCACCCCCACCCCAGCAAATGCCACAGGGGCTGCCAAGGTAGACGTGCAGGTAGGGCTGTGCGAGCAGGTGTGGGGCCTGCAGCGGTGGGAGGGAGGCTTCAGCCGTGCCACTCACACGCACACAGGAGCCTTGTGAGCTGGGATCACCATCAGCCACTGGAATGACAGGCAGCCGAAGTTAAGAAGTCCCCTTTGTTCATATTTGCAGCCTTCTCTTGAACATTTGTGTTGGTTACGGACAGCGTGTAGTGGGGTCTGTTCCTCTTAAGCAGGAAAAGGGGAAGTTTTGAAAAGCGTGGGCCAGCACAGCCCATGGGTGGCTCTGGCTGCTCTGTTGTGCAGTGCATGTGGCTCCAGCTCCCAGCCAGGCTGGTCTATGGCAAAACCCCGCTCCCTCTGCTACAGCACTAGCTGAATGTGTAGAAGAATTGGAAGTGAGGAGGTTGTTCATGCATGCGGGCGTTGCTTTCCTATCCTTGGGGAGGTAATGAAGGGCTTGGGGCCATAAACTCACAACTCGGAATTTAGTCTTTGGGAGTTCAGAGGAGTTTAAAGTCAGGGAATTGCTAAGGAGGCAACAAATTCCTTATAGGAAGCTAGCCTGGAAGTGCATTTTGGGAAAGTAGGCTTCTTTTAGTCTGGGTGCCTCATGCAGCTCTGACAATGATCACTATAATGCAGTAGAGAGGATGAAATTATTCACAGTTATTCTCTCCCCACCCTGACTCCAGGCGGAGACAGTCCTTCCTTTTCCAGTCCATGCACACAAAGATGATTGTCACTGGGTCATCCTGCTCTGCAGTAGCCCATGCTGTTTTACATGTCAACCAAGATAATGTTCATTTCTTGCTCCATTAAGACCTAGCATAACTCTGTGGGTGTAAATGATGCCATTCTGCTGATTGCAGTAAAGTTCTACCCAGCTCCAGTGCAGGGATTTCAGCCCAGAGCTCCCGAAGGCTGACCTGCGTATGGGTTTTCTTTGGCATTGTACAAAGGCTCTGAGGTGAGTGGTAAGCATGGGGGAGATTCCATGTTGTGGCCCAGCTGGCGTGTGCAGCCACAAATAATAATTAATTGGCTCTTTAAGAAGTCTTGCAAACTCTTCTTTTTGTCTGTCTGTCTTAAGCTCCTTTTAATTAACTTCAGTCATGTCCCAACACATCATCTTGGCTGAATCACAGAGCTCACTGTGCCAGTTTTTCGCATTCCTGAAATACACAGCCTGCCAGTGTTGTGCATGCAGCTGGGAGGCAGCGGTTCCGAGGAAGTCGGGCAGCTCTCCTGGAACTCAGGAATTTTCAGGAACTGTTGTGACATCGGGAGGCTGCACAGACCAGCATCAGCCTGCCTGCTTCAAACTCCCGTACTGCCCAATTCCCAGCAGTGGGGCTGTCTTGCACTTTACCCACTGACTCAGGGAGCAGCAATTGTAGCAGGCACCTGTGTACAAGCATCTTTGTTCCTTTAGAAAGCACCTTTACTCGGGTTACAGTGCTTGGGGCATACAGCCTTTTTTTCCACCATTCAAGAGGTTGTTTCTTTGTCACACTTCTTATTGCAGAGGGTCAGCTTTCAAGATCGTAGGGCATGTTAACAACATCCTCATGCATACTTAGTCACCAAACAGAGTCTTGTGTGGCAGCCGGACAAACTTTGTGTCTCTTCACTGGAAAGCTTCAAGCCTGGTCTAAGCACCATTTCATTCTTTAGAGGAATTTGGGTTCAGGAGTGTCTCTACTGCATTGTAACCTGGCTCTGCTCATCCGTGCTGGTGGAAATAATGCCAATTGACTCGAAGCTGCATCAACACTTGGCCCTTGGTATATGTGTTTTGAACTGGAGACTTCTTGATAACTCAGAATCAATTTTAGCACTCCATTTATCAATGTGTTTAATTTACTGAATAGAAGGGAGTCCTTACTGTGGTCTCTTAGTACTTGTTTTGAGAGCACAGCTTTGATAATGGAATTGTCCAACTAGGGAAAAAAAGTGTCAGTATTCAGTGGTTAAAAGCTGGAGCTCAGTAAATTTAGCAGAAAAAGAGAGTAAAGCATTACGGTGGTGAGACTCTTCATCCATTGGAATAGGGTACCACTGTATTCTTCGTTCCTAACCATTTTTTAAATCTAGTTTTGAAGTCCCCAAAAGAAATGAGCATATTTAGAACAACAACAAAAGGAATTTATTCAGGGTACTCCTGTGCTCCATGTGGAGGAATAAAGGATTGCAGTTTACCTTCTGCCCTTAGTGAGACAGGGCACTGTGATAGCAGGCTCAGGTGGTGTGCCCAGGCTGCAGGTGAGGAGCCATGCCTTGCCCAGAAGGCTCTTGCTCCGCAGTGCTTGTGTTTCCATGGCAGCTCCAGGAATGACTGCTCAGAGGTTGTTGCTGTGACACAGGCAGTGGTAGCATTGTTGGATTGTTACGGTGGGAAACTTTGAATAGGTATGAGGAAAACACATAGGATAGCTGAGAAAAAGGAAAAAGCACCGCAGCCTTTTGGGAAAAGGATAGGAAAAACAGGAAGGGTAATTACAAGCAAGCAGCAGGCTGGAGCATGAGAGCAATGCCTGGATTCCTAGGGACTGTACAGAAGGTCTGAGGACAATGGCACATTGCACATGGGTAAGAGGCAGGAGCAGCGTTCAGTAATGAGCCAGAGAGTAAAACAGAACTACCACTGATGAAGAGTGCCTCATCACTCATGTGGAGCTCAATCTTTCCTTCTGCATCTGCTGTATGACAGCTCACTGGTGTGCAGACTCTAACCTAGCTGCACCAGCCAGTGATATAGTGTAAAAGTTGCTTATGCTGGGGACAAAACTTGTTAGAAGTCAAATAGCAAGATAGACTGACAGTGAAAAGAGAAGGAGAACTTCATGAACTGTTAGGGGGGGACAGTTAGCCTTGTTGCCTGTTTGGGAATTAGGTGTCCGCTGAGACACAAAGGATTTGGGTCTTTCCAGTTCCAGCTTTAAGAAAAGACCAGGTATGCTACAGTGGGTAAGCTGAGGAATATATTTCCTCTGACATACTTTAGTTCTAAATAGCTGGCTGTAAGGATCCCGTTAATCACTGCTTCCCAGTGTCCAGGGAGAACACCACCATGGATCTGGATGCTACCAGACTTGGGGCAATGTTCACTCCAGGTGCACCGGAAAGTGCAACCTACAATGTGTGGGAGCCCAAAAAAGCACAATTCAGAAGGCCAAAAGTGCGTAGCTGTAACAAGAGTGATAAAAACCCCCTGTCACAGATGTTATGATGGTATTTTTCCTGAAATTCTTCCTCGTGTGAACAGTAAACTCTGGTTTCTAAAGCACTTACTGGGCACCTGTCCTGGAAGAAGTGCTTGAACAGCAAAATTAAAGTGTGTTGTCAGAGTGAGAGGGCCAGGCTTGGCCTTGAGCCACTGACAGCCTGTTTAATTGAGGTGCAGGAGTTAAAAAGGAAAACTGAATCACTCAGTGGTTAGAAATGATGAAAACAAGGATCAGGACCTGCTCAGAATGATCCATTGGTAGGTAGCATTCCTTTTTCTCTGACTAGAGGCAAGGTTTCAGAAGATCGCTGAGGAGTGTGTTTCAACAAATCGTATGGTGATGTAGTATTTTCAGCTATGAATTTCTTTCAACAGACCTTTTTTGCCTAGGAAAACTGAATCCTCAAGTGTTGATAGTGACATTTGGTCCTGTGGATCTGATGTCACACACAGGTTTCTAAGCAAAAATACTGCTACATGTTTGTAGCAGCTCTTACACTATCCAACTCGTTTTTTCTAAGGGATGCTGCTTTTTCAAGTGAAGGAGTTACTATAGCTCTCTCTCACACCATAGGAAGGCCCCCTGTCTCTCACTGGTGCAGGAAGAGAAACAAATCTTTGTACAAAAGTTTGGGATTACTTAACATGGAAATAACTAGTGGTAGGGAAAAAGGAAACCAGTTCAGATAGTGGCACTCAAAGCTGTGGTCTGCTGATGAGCCGCTGCTTGCTTTTGGAGAGCTGACAGAACAGCTACAGGCTTGCTGACCTCCTCCAGCAAGCCTCTTCCATACAATGGTTGCTAGTTCTGCTTCCCTGTGTTGCCCATGGCTGTAGCTCCCATAGGGATTCCCCAGCATGGTGTGTACACTTTGTGACTCACCGTGCAGAAGAGGCTGGGGAAGCTCTGCTCTCCAATGTTATTCTGTCTGTTTCCACCTCGGAAGGGTGGTTCTCAGATGTTCTGCGTGGTTGTGTACCAGGCATTGTCAGCCTACGCTTCCAGTTCCAGTGGACTTCAAAAGAGGAAGATACTCCCTTCAGTGTTTTGCATGATAACGAGTTAGGCAAGCATCATTTTTGGACGCAGTTGATGGAAGACTGGTTATTGCCAGTGCCAAGTGGGCGTCTTGGTTGAGACTGTCAAATGATGTCTGTTGTATTAAATGCTTTGTTGGATTTCCTGCTTGGAAAGTGGTGCATGTGCCAGACAGAGTTTTCTATTTTGGCACTGAAGCAGTCTTGGCACCCGGTGCAAACTGTTTACTTTAAAAGCTTAATTTTAAATATAGTTTTAGAACATACTTGGAAATGTCTGCAAACCAACAGTAACAGAGAGGAGACTAGAACATCATTTCCTTAGCTCCTGTGTCCTTTTGAAATCCCTAAATCTGCTGCTTCTGGCTTGAGTATGATGTATTCGTGCATTGTCTCTTGCTGAATTGAACAGTAGCTGAAAGGCAGGTAGGAACTGAGAGTAGGAAAGAACATAGTGCACAGCAACATCTAAAGTCCTTTTAGTATCATTTAACCCTTTCTTGTGATATACCATTGGTAGAAGGAGAACATATTCCATCTTGCTGAGCAGTCAACAGAACTAGCCTGCGTTAGGATCTTGAAGGGCACTCCAGTCTGCTGCAAAGGCAGTGGACATGCTGACATACACTGCCATGAATTTCCACCTAGCAGCAAGGTTCTTTAGAGTGCCAAGCGTGACGCCAGAATACAGAACACTTCATTCATCAAAGCCATAAGCAAGAAACTCTGTGTTTTGGGGTTTAGAAGTAACTTTTGTACATTTATGACTTTTTCCACATTAAGCATCATTTATGGTTTGGAAATTGTTCAGGCAAGAGGCATGTGGTTTCTGCTCCCGAATATCAGCAGCGGTTTTGCTAGGTTCAGTCTCTCTTTTATGATGACATGTTTTTGGCTTTTCATTTATCTTTTGGGTGGACCTCTTCAGAGCAAGCTGCCTCCATAAGAACCCATAACCTTCTTTCTAAATGAAGACTAGGAGGTCTGCTTAAGGTGAAGAAGATGACATTGGTCTAGGGAATTTGGGTTCAGAGCCAGACTTCTTCAAAGTACCTCGTGAAGAAATGATGATGTTCCCTCATCAGAGCAATTGCTGGAACAAATTGAGAAATGGGAATTTCACACCTGGACTTTGAGACATGAGTTGATAGGTTTTTCCATAACCAATGTGAGAAGTTGGAGTAGCTGTTGAATTTTCAGTTAATTCTGTTTGTGCTGAATAAATGGCAAAGGGCTGATGCAAGATCTTGGTTTATGATCTAGGAAATACATCTTACAGATTTTACCAAGATTTCAAGGGCCTCCCTTTGCTGGCCTTTCTCTGCAAAAGTGCCACATTTCAAGTGAGAGTAGGCGGAGTTACACAAATATATTCTGTGTGTGTGGAAGTAGAGGAGACTGTATGGATTGGATGTGCTTTTATTCCTGCAGCAGTTTGGATTCTAGTGTTAATTCTTTCTTTAGCTGACCAGGCAGGACAGGATTTGCCTTTCTAGATAAGAGCAATGTTTCTTTCTCATCTGAATGCTCTGTGAGGGCTCAGTTCTGCTCCATCCTGAGTCCAGTTACTCCACTGATGTACCCATGACAAATAAACGCTGTGGGGTATCTGAATGCAGTGACAGGTACTGCAGGTACAAACCTGGGGAGATGCTAAAAGCTCTCAGTCAATGTCTTTGTATTCTGGGGTTTGTAGGAATGTAAAAACTGCCCTGCTGAGGCACACCTGTGGGATGGTTCTGTCCAGGTAAGGGGTTTGTCTCTGGCAGTGAGATGCTATTTAGAGGCAGCTTTCAGGCCTGGCCTCCATTGTGCTACATACACTTTAGGTTCCCCAGACGCTGACTCACATCTGTCCTGATGAGTGCCTTTGTCCTCTGCCCAGGGTCTCTGCTCTGGAGCTCTGTGCTCCACCTGGCCCCCAGGACTAGAGGCCCCTTTCCTGTGAGGAAACCAGTGCTGTTGCATGGGATTTATCCTGCAGAACTAGCTGTGCAAAGGGTATCCTGCCATCCTGAGGTGTGCTACCAAGGACAAAAGCACTGAATAGAAGTCTTATTTCCCTGCTCCTGCCTGAATAAGGAATGAATAAAGACATATCCTGCTGTGTTAGGGGAGTTTCTTTTACTCTTTGGCCCTTTGCTCCACAGCCCAGCCACTTTCAGTGCTGGGTGCCTCTGTCTTTTCTCTGGTGCAATGATCTTTGAGAGTGAAGTTTGCAAGAGTTCCCTCCAGCATCAGCCCATGTAAAGTTGTGTGGAGAACAACAGATGTTGCGTAGCACCTCTGGAATTTGGGATAGAAACCTGCTTGGAGGAGGACAGAGTTGCAGTTATACTTTTACATTGGTTTCCTCTTTAATGTTTGATTGTATTCTTCCATTCCCCCACCATGTTTATCCACCTGCCTGTGTTGGGCGAACAGCTCTGCTAAATTTCAAGGAGAGAAAACAAAGTAATCATTTTGTTTCTCTCACTTGCATAGCCTTCCTGCCTGTGCTTACTTTCTCTTCCAGCTGCTTCTGCGAGTCTAATATGCCTCTATTTCTAAACCTGGGTTCTCCTTCCTGGTGCCCTGGGCTAAAGGGCTTGGAGTGTTCGTCCCTGGCCTCCCATAGCAGAGCAGCCTGTAACAGCAGGGCTTCACCCCATCCTCCCTGGTCAGGACCACAAGCCTATGCGTGCTGATGCAAGGTCTCCTAGCTCAGTCTGCAGCCTGATTTGTGATGATTTCCCAATAATGGGAAGAGATGATGAAAGCAAAGAAAGATGCACAGATGGGGAGAGATATCTCAGGGCTGCCAGGGCAGCTGGCAGCTGTTCAAGATCTTTGAATCAGATGGAGACAGAACTCCACCACCTTCAGCTTCCCCACCCTCAAACAAGCCATCTCCCATGTGCAAAGCAAAACCAGCCCCACCCCGGCTGTGCCATTTTAGCTAATGGCCTAGTTAATAAATGGCAAATTCCGAGGGTAATCCTGTCAAAGCCTTCCTGACATCCCCATTGATAATATTAACCACAAAGTGCTCCCCTGCTCATCTGATTAATACCAGAAGAATTCTACTTGATTAGATCATTACTGAGAGGAAATGTAGGAAAGACAAATATTCCAGGGAAAAATCAGACTTTAGGCAAGGACGAAGGTTGCAAGGGTCCATGGTTTGTAGTGTTTGTCACCTGGTAGAGAGGGGAAGGTTTGTGTTAGTCTCTGCTCTCCCACAACTCTTGCAATAGAATGCATGTCCCAGTCCTTCTTTGCCTACCACTCATTCATGTCATGTGGATATGAGCAGCTGTAAGCCAAGCAAGTGACGATGGTTTTGAAGGGTTGGAGGCTTTGAATGTCAAGTCTTAAGGGCAGAGACGTGTGTAATTGTTGCCTTGAAAAGCCTGGCAAGGTCAAATTAGTGCAGTTTGGGATCTTGGCACACCACTGAGAGTGGAGGAAAGAGCAGAGTTTCTATCTGCACTCCACATTACTCCTTCCCTGGAAAGCTGGAGTAGTGGTTTGGAGGCTAGGTGAGAAATACAGTATTTTGGGAAAGATAGTGAGCTGCTGCTGTCTTATCCTTTCCAGATCTGTGATTCTTAGTTATCTTATATTGAGATAAGAGCTTATGCTTCTCAGGCTGCCTGCAGATTCAGGCAGGCATCACAGGATGCCTTACACATGGGCTTTTAAGTATTTATCATCCTGCAGGCTTCTAGGCATAAGGGGGGGGGGGGGGGGGCTTTTTTAATGAATGTGAAGATTGCAATACAGGACATGAGCAGTTTTTCATCTCTGTCTTCTGATGGCTTTTCACATCTGATGTCACCAAGTTGAGAGCTAGTCCTGGGCCCAGCTCCCTTCTTTGCTCAATACCAGAACTGGCCTTTTAGTTGTGCTGAATGCTGTTTGTTCTCCTTCCCAGTCAACAGCCAGACCTATAGACTGAATATTTTAAAGCCTAGCAATCATGTAACTTGCTGCCAATGTCAGCATGTGGAAAAACGTCTTTGCAGACTATGGTGGCTCCTAACGTGGAGCAATTCCTTAGGAGAGGGAGTGTGATGGAACTGCAGGCGACCTGCGTGGAGTGAGAGAGGCAACTGCTGCTTGATAACTGATCTTGTGGGACGAGGGGGTATAGTTGATAAAAATCATGAAAGGTCATAATGCAGAGTAATTTGGGCATCAATTCCTGTACAAGAAACTTCTTTAATCCAGTGAAGGACTTTCAGTCCTGAGCTGACAAATCCACAGGGAATTGCCCTCCAAATATGTTTTATTCCTCTCCTATTTGTGCCGTGCCACACCCCCTCCCAGACCACTGATTTTTAGACATGCCGTGATTAAGCATGAGGGGCTGGATCCCGCTGGTAAAGCAGGCAGCTGGGGAGGTGAGGTTGCTTACTTTGAAATGTCTTCTCCAGAACCTTCCTGGCTTCAAAATCAGTGTTGGAAATTCACTGGCAGCTGAGCAGGGATTTTCAGTTTCACTGGGCTCTAATTGGGGAAACCAAAATCCCTGAGGAAAAGAAGTGTCCAAGTCTCTGAAGCTCCAGGTCATAGCACCTTTTCAGACCATTTCCCATCTCTCCCTTCAGTGGAAGGCACTGGTCTCAGCTGTTTGCTGCTTTCAGCAGCCTGTGTTTTGGAGGGGGCTTCTCAAGTGCAGGTTCACATCATGCTGCTCTGAACAGACAAAGCCCTTTAACGTGCTGAGAGAGCAGACCCTCCAGTCCTGGCATTTCTTTATATTCCAGCCCACAGCCATTCCCTTTCTGAGAAACCTAACCACTTTGTCTCCTTTATTCCCTCCCTCTCAGCTCCCTGGACATGTCTACTGCCATGAGATGTCTCTGCCAAGGTTTTTGAGCCAAGATATGAGGGAAATGGTTTAACCAGATGTGTGCCCATGCCTGCGACACTGAATCTCAAAGATGCTGATATTTAAAATGCTTGCCATCCCCTCTGCCTCCCAGCAGCAAGGTGAGTAATGGGTGGGACAGCAGCATATCCAGAAAAACACCTTTTTTCGAAGGCGAAGGAGAGGAGGTTATAATTCAACTAAAATTTTGCTCCAGGCTGAAAACTTGCCAAACAAAAGCTTAGCTTAGACGTGATTTAAAAGGAAACAACAAAAAAGCATAAAATAAATCATTTTGGGTGGAGATGAGGGTCCAGAGCTTAAAGATCATTCTTTAGTGGGGGAGGAGAAGGAACAACTCAAGACAGAGTTGTATTTGGCTCTTAGCCCTACTATAACTAAGTGTTTCAAAGCCAGGAGAATAAACTGAATAAATGTCCAGTGCCTGGCCTCTCCCTTCACCCATTTGTCAGAGGAAAGCAAGGCCTCACGTACTCTTTAAAGCAGAGTGGATGCAGATATGGTGGCATTAACCTATTATTATTAACCATCCTATTGCCACTTTCTAAACACGTATTTCCCTGTGTTGTAAATTGTAAAAGCACAGAAAGCTGAGCTTAGGCTCAGCTTGCCTAAGAGACAAAGAGGGGCATCTGTTGCTTTCAGCATTCTGGATCTCCTCAGGCCCTCTCTTGCTCTGTGCCAAACCACACCTGCTGCTCAGGGTCTGTGCCCTGCTCTGCCTCCAGCATTGCACAGTGCCACTCCTTCACAAGCTCAAGAGCTGAGCAAGAGGATGACTGCTCCTTGCAGTCCTTACATGGGCCAAGTCCTCTACAGTCCCAGGCTCACAAAGCTAAGGAAGAGGAAGAACTGGCTGGCTGCATAGCAGCAAAGACCACAAACACAGACTATAGCTCTGGAAGGAAGGCTCTTCCAGACCATTACCTAATGTGCACAGCACACGCTGTTGGCAACACAGTTGGCACAGGCCTTGAGAAACAAAGACAAGGCTCAGACAGTTACCATGTCTTTTGTCATCTCCAGACCCCTGGGCCCCTCCAGCCTGTCTGCCCATACATAATTATATTGCAGGCTGCCTTTGTAGTGCTGTCACTGTGTGATATTCCTGATGGCCTGGAGCTTTCACACATCAAGTTAGGGAGAAAAGTATAATGCTGGCATTTTAGGCAAACCCCTCAGCTTGCTGCCTTACTTATCCCATTGGATATGAGGAAAAAGATTTCACAGTGAGAGTGGGTCAAGCATTGGAACAGGTAGCCCAGCAAAGTGTATGAAAGCTCCATCTTTGGAGATATTCTGGCCTCAGTTGGATAAGGCCTAGAGCAACCTGGCATAGCTTTGCTAACTCTCCTTATTGCTATGCACACTTCTAAACCAGCCATCCCCTCAGCTGCCTGATGAAGTGCTTTGGCTGTAGCACGTATGAAGGAACAAAAGGCAAAATGGATGATCAAAGGCTTGTAAAGGCTCCTTTCTGAAATTTTCCCTCCCCCTGCATGGTTAATACATGTTCAGTTCCATCAACTTAAGTGACACGGGCAGTTGTGGTTTAGATGGGATGTTACCTAATTCTGCTCAGAACAGTCCTCCTTTGAAGGGCACCACAGCTTAAACCTCTCTGGCTTTTTTAACAGCCTTCATAGTTTGCTTTCACATATTTTTGTGTGTGTTCACAAATCCTCCCTTCAAGCACCTCAAGGCTGTCTGAAGAACTTAGTGCTCTCCAGCAGCAGACAGTGCCAGGCTTTGCTTCATATTAGAGAAATGCACTTTAAATCTGCTTAATGAGGCAGGTAGAAGCAGCCAATACAGAAACTTTTAGGACTAAGTCTGTTTGTTGTTCTCTTACCTGTACTGGTGTACTGCATAATTTGAGATCAGCTTGCCAAAGCATCACCTTCCTCAGTATCTCAGTGGAGTCAACTCTACTAAGATGTCAAGGAAGGCTGTTTAAGAGATCTTGTTAAAGGGAAAGGAGCCTCATCTTTTAGTTTGCTCTTACGTTTCAGTGCTTTCATATATTGTCATTTCTAGGGAAGACTGAAGCCACTGAGCATGGAATCCAGCCCATCCTCCAGTTCCCCAAGTGCAGAAAAACCAGGTTGATCTTCTACAGCTCTTCTCAAGCACTGGTATTTCCAGGGTACATGTTTTCAGGATACCAGGATTCCCAGGAAAGCTGCTTTTAAAAAAGTATGTCATCTCTTGTTTACATTGAGAAAACTGAAAATGGGGTAGGGAGGGGGGACTATCTTTGGCATCAAACCAAATCAAGTGTTTCTTTTCCCTAAACTTCTTTAACCTTGTTCAAGAGAAAATGAAACTGTAAAAATGACTTAACAAAATGGAGACGAAGATAAAGGCAAGGTACTGACATTGGAGATAAGGTTAAATCTGAGCCCAGCAGAAAGAACATGGCAGTAGAAGTTTAACAAGTTCATTTTATGTGCCACTGTGTCATGCTTCCCTTTGTTGCTCAAGAATGTTGCTTCACTGGTTCTTAGGGTGTGAAGGGGCCATGCTGCTGGGAGGATGTGCCCCACAGACCATGCATGAACCACTATTGGGCTACCTTTCCATCTGAAAATTGTTGTTTTACTTGTATTACAGTTTTGCTATGGACCAGGAACTGGTCTGGACTTTGTGGTCAGAGGTCTTCTGTAGTATGACAGCCTGCAGAGCACTACTGTGTGGCAAAAGGGTGATGAGAGCAGGCAGGCATTCCCACCAAATCAAGGGAAGTTAATATGCCTCTGTAGAAAATATTCAGAGTGGTCAGGAGGCGTGGAAGATACCCATCTCGTAAGCAGTTCAGAACATTAAGCTAAATGCTCTGTCAAATAATGGAGATCCCTCTCACCTTTGCTGTCTTCAAAGGAAAGAGGCAGGACAGAGTGCTCATAGACTGTGTTGTGCGTACACATATAAAGCAAAGCGCAGGAGGAGGCCGACAGACCTTGTTGGGAAGGTAGAGTGCACTGTGAGTGCGTGACAGGCCCTGGCATCTATACTCCTTACCACTACCATCAGTGGCTTGAAGCCAGGATAGGTCAGAGTTTACACCAAGGACTGACATTTGTCCCTCCTGCCAGTGTTTGTACACATCCTGAGCTGCTATTGCACAACCTGGTGTGAGTGGCATGCTCTGCTCACAAGAGCCCCGAGACTGGAAGAGCAGGCTCCATCTGTCTGTTGGGCAGGACCGTGGTGCACTGCCAGAGACACCTGAGCTGCTTGTGTTCCTTTCCCTCCTCCAGTTCCCACCTGCACCCCCTGCCCTGAAACAAAGGCTTTCACTAAAAGCAAAGAAGTAGCTATAGCAGAAGATTCCCTAGTTGCTGCCCACATGTCAGCTGCTGCTGCTGCATGCTGTGGCTTTTGTGATGACAGCAATGATTCAATTAAATGATTTTTTAATACTTCCTCTTATGGCAGTAAGTCCTTTGTGTGGACACTCTTAAACCAGTTAAGAGTGGCTGGGAACTGATCATGTGTAAATTTGCAAAAGGAAAGGAGGCAGAGCTCTGCTTCCCTTCTCTTTTTCTGTCTGTTGCCTCTACTTAGAAGCACAGCCAGGCAGTTTGATGATGGTGCCCAGCTAGTCTTTAGCTTTGCTCCTCTGGGATCAGTCTCCTCCAGCAGTTGTTCTGTCCTTGGTGATCTTGGAGCCTGCTCCACGGCACATCTCTGTGAGCTCCAAGGCTGTTCATCATAACTGCCCCTTCTACCCATTCTAGCCTAAAAGGCACTTTGCTGTAAAGGATCACACTTCACATGTAAGTGACTCAGAAGAGCCAAGGTATGACCTCTGTAACAGCTGTAACTCAGACCTTTTTGCACACCTATTATTTTCGGTTAATATAGATGGTGTTAACATTAATGCCTTAACCCTTGAGGAAGCTAGCTAATTTCCAGGTCGACATGACCAGGAAGCTGGCTAATTTCCAGTGTTTTGGGGAGAAAGCCAAGAAGTGCAATGCCAATGTACTTCTGGCTGTTGGTATTCCTGAGTGGAGTACATCTGGGTCTGTGCTTCATCCTGGGCTTCCACCTACTGTCTGCCATCGCACCCCCATGCTCTGCTTGCACCGTGGGCTCTGTCTTTAATGTTCAAGTTACCAAGCTGCAGTTGTGTGTTGTGATACCGTCAACCAGAATGCCTAGAAGGGGTCAAACTGGCAGCTTATAACCCTAGCCATGCATGGCTGATGGCCTAGGAAGGCACAGCCACCTTGGTCTGGGAGTTTTGTATGAGGTGTAGCAAAAGTGTGACACCATCACCCTTGCACCCGCCATTGTTATTGAAATGTGGATCTAACCAGGAAAAGGCTGTGGCAAGTGGACAGGAGAGGAAAAGGGAGGTGGGGTTCAACCATCACGGCCCAGAGAAAGAAAACCCTGCGTTCATGTTCATGCTTGCGTCAGTAGCCTGTCTGTGTGCTGACCCCAGGCTCACCTGAGCCTTGGCAAAGCTCGCTTTTGTTATGTGTTGGCGTTCAGAATCCGGAGTTATCCCACAGCCACTTTGTGGCCCTTTCCACCCAGACAGCCTGCCCATGATTGCTTCATAAAGCAAGACCCAGGAATCAAAAGCAGGGCATGTTTCCTGAGCAGAGATGGAAAGCAGCTGTGCTGGAAAAAAGGAGGGGTTTGCTGGCTGAGCAGTGGAAAAACAGATCAAGGCCTGGTTGTGCAATCTTCCCTGACTGGCCTTTGGCTGCTATTGTGGCAAGGGGACCAGCTGGAGTTGGCAGGAGGCTGCTGCCAGGCAATGGGGGTAGCAAGAGCCTCTGATGACAAGGCTAGAAGCCCAGAGCTTAGTTCTGCACGTTTTACAGATGCCTGGGAGGCTGATAAGGGCCATCTGGTGATGCTGCCCTCTCCTCTGTCCTGCGGCCAGATCTGTCTGGCCAGTCCCAGGTGGCATTTGAATGGCCAGGCCTGTTAGTGTAAAGGCACACAGATCTGTAGGGCTACAGAGAAGCAGTATCTGCCCAGGTGTGGAGCTCAGTTCCTGCCTCGTGCTCATAAAGTGCTCACTGTGCGGCCACAGCCAGGGGATGTGGTTGTGTAGTCTGGCCAGGTTCCTGCGTCTGAACCCTCAGTAGGTGCACACCAAACAACTAGACAATGCACATGCATGCTGTGCAGGGAGGCTGACCAGAAAACCTTAGAGCTAGCATCTGCTCTGCCATCACTGTCCTCTGGTATCAAGGAAAGGCTGTGTCATGTCTTTACTAGTGCTGCTTGTTTCAAGTCAGGCTTCTGGAAGTGTTCTTGATTTTTATCAAGTTAAAAATCTCTAACCAATAGTAACTGAACAGACTGAGTCTGAATCCAGAGTCAGCAGGATTCTGTCTGGTTTTAAAACCATGAATTATTGTGTACAAGAAGGAGAGGATGGACAAGAACTGAGAGGAAGAATTAGGTCTTTGTTTTAGAGCCCAGTTATCAAAAAAATGACTGTCCTGAGAGAGCCCCGCAACATCTCTCCTCTCCCAGTGCTCTCTGTAACTGAGCAAGGAACTAAGGTAAGGAGCAAAATGGTGAGAAGGCAGAACGCAAAGCAAGTAGGCAGGGCCATCTATCACCTCCCAGACTGATACATACCAGCTACGTTGGCCTCTCTTCTTAGCACCTGGAACAGAAGAAGTCAGTATGATGAATGTTTTTCACTCTATAGTACTGGAGTACGGATGCACTGTAATTGCAGGGAGATCGTGCTTTCCTACAGCTGGCTCAACCTATGAGCTGAAATATACGGACTCAGAGCTTGCTCTGCAGCAGTTTCCAGTAGTGTTCATCACTAAGACAGTACAACTGCAGAGATAAAAAAAACAGCAAAAACCCAAACCAAACTGACTGCTGCTACAGAGCCCATGAAAGGAAAGAAGGAAGGTGTGGTGTGGTGACCTCTAGGATAGGAGGGAACTGCGGAACTGAGGCAAGAGCAGGTCTCAGAGGGGTTGTAGAAGGAGGCAAATTTTGGTCCAAACAGCAAACTTTGGAGTATTTCTGGCCCTGTATGCCAGGTTTTGTAATCCAGGTACCTCAAGGTGAGGGGCAGGATAGGTGTTGGCTTTGGATGCTGGAAGAACACAGTCTTAATGAGATGAACACTGAGAAACAGTTGGATTCTCAAGGTACAGCTTATGGGTGGCTGCCACTGCACAAGAAAAGAAGACAAAAAACAGTGAGTTCTGCTGAGGTAAAGGCACCAGCTTTAGCTATTCACAGTTTAAGCCAGGGCATGCTTAACTTGGTACACAGCAGGCTTTGCACAAGTGCACACAAAATCAGTGTGTTTAAACCTGGGCAACTTTGTAGTGCATCCAGACAAACAAAACCCAGGGAGATACACAAAATTGATAGTTGATAACAGCTTCTGCATTACTTGCAGATAAAACCTCCAGTCCTTCAGTTTATTTTCAATGCAGAACAGGATGAAGGCATGTTTTAGAAGTAATTTGCAAAGTGAGGTGCTGGTCTTTTGGCTTTTACTGACATTATTCTTTAAAAAGCTGTCCTTCGCTTGTAACTTCTAAGTAAGGGAGCAGGCATCAGAGTTCTCATGAAACGAACAAACATTCTGCATCTGTATCTATTCAGCAAATGGGACCTCAACAGTGGCTGAAATAAAATTTCATTTAAAAAAATTGAGAAGTTTTGTTCTAATAGAAAAGCCCCAATTTTGATGAAATTATATTCCCTGCAGAAAAGCAAAACCCAAACCTATCATTCAAAGGTTTGACCCGAAGTCTGTTTGCTTTTCAAGAGGGAGAAGAGTAGCGGAGAGAAAGCAAGTGTGGGTTTGGGAGAAAAGAAGTCCTACCAATAAATGGGGCAATGAAAGCAGAGGGAAGAAAGTACAAATTCCCAGGCATTCCAGACATATCTGGTATCCTTTACATCCTGTGCTCTGTGCTTCAGTTGTACATATTTCAGTGTTCCACCGCAGAGGCAGCTGCATTTCAGTTGTGAATAATTATATGAAGAGTTTTGTATAGTTGTCACAGGATCTTTTGAGGTGAAAAGGAGCTTACCATGGCAAAGAAAGTAAAATAGAACATGCAATCTATTAACTATGCTGGAAACCACTAATGCCACAGAGAAATGAGTGCCAGGAAGCAAAAACTTCCAGAAGAAATTAGAAATAAAGGAAAGAAAAAGGTAAAGACAAGTCACTGGTAGCTGGGGGAAGAGAACAGGCTCATTACCACATCTGAGATGTTGAAAAACAGCCTCTGGTTTTCTGTAGCTCTTCATCTGTTTTTCTGTTCATTTTTGTCCTTCTCTTTAACCTTGCTGGGTAAAACACATCTCCAAGGACGAATAAAAATGATTTTCTTACCAGTGCTGCTGACTGTGCAGCCTGTCAGAAAACTGACTAAACTTGAAGCTCCTTCAGTCAGTCACTTTAAAATATAGTCAGCATTGTGTTTATAAAGAAAGGAAGAAGGATCAAAAAGAAATACATGAATTCAACACCAGGGTTATTTTGATGCATATTAAGGCATTCCAATAGGCTCTGGGAGAAAACAGCAAAACTGTGGTGATGAGTAGTGTGACAAAGGGGAGTGTTGCAGAATACTACGCTTGGATCTTGTGTTATGGTGAAGATGCTTAATTTGTCTCCATTAAATAGGTGTTTTATTGAAGGATCCTCAGATCCAAAAAAATGGCTTGGGAACCAGAAAACAACACTGAGAAGCCAGCCTAAAGTAATGTTCATTAATTTTACTAGGGACACACTTAACCTGCCTCAGGAAGAATGTCTGGATCTTAATATTTGAGAGGCTGATATCTGCAATGCGTGCTTTTGTCGTTACTTACAGCCATCTTCCCTGGAAGCATTTCCCCTTTTTACCTGCACCACAGGTGGATGGAAAACCATAGTTCCTTTTAGGAAACTTTTCTGCCTCAGCTGCTTCTCTGTTCCTCAAAGGTGTGCTCAGGGAGTCAGACTTACAATCCAAATGGACTGAAGGGATATATAGATCAGCAGGTCCATCTACTGTCTTTGCCAAACACTGCTTTCAAACTGTGGACAAGGCAGAGGTAACTGTTCAAAACCAGCCTCAACTTGCGCAGGGTCACAAGAAAGGTGAAATTATCATTTCTCCATTATTCATTGCCTGCACATTTACTGTGTACCAGGCCCAGGCAGTTCATCCTTTCTATATATTCTAATGAGCATCAGATTTTGGCCTATGAGCAGATTGCACAGGGGCTTAAAATGAGAAGTTGTGTGTGGCTCTCTTGGCTCTTGGGGGGGGGTGGGGGGGGTGGGTGTCTGCATTGTGAAGTAGCTGGTTCAAATCCCTGGGCAAGAATAAATGAGAAGACGACATGGAGAGAGCTATAGGAACAGGGTGAACTCTAGAGCAAAAGATGTAATTTTTCAATCAAGCTTTTAATGAAAAGATCATAAAATAACAGTTTCTCATCACTGTACATTAAGACTGCAAATTTCTGAATGCTGAGATCATATTATAATTTCTGTATTTTTATATGACACTTGAGTTGAAGCCACAAACTATGTGTGGCTCTGACCTGAATTCAAGCTCTTGAAGGAAATGAACAGAACATTGCAGCAGGAATGTCAGCCTTTCCCTTGCCCTTCCCTCCTTTCCCCTCCCCAGGAAACATCCAGGGCTCCTCGACTGACTTGATAGTTAAGGCTTAAAATTAAAATAAAACAAAGAGAGATGCAACATCCCTTTTTCAGTTGAAGTATTCAAATAAAATGGGGAAAAAATATCCAGCCAGCCAGAACAAGATCCTCTCCTCATAGAAGTTATCCCCAGCCAGCCAAACTCCTATGAAAGTTAGAGAACAGTTGTGCGAGGTGCTTCGACTGATAACTTGTGAATGAGAATGTTTAAAACCATCCCATCCTCAGGGAAAACAAGCACCAGGAATTGTGGCCCCCAACTGCCAACAAATGTAGCATGAAGTGTTCTGGTGTAGACCTTCCCTACCGCATTGCACCGGGGCTGCCCTGTTCAAAAACACTGATCCATCAATCCCCATGTGTTCAACACTGAGCTTCAAAATACTTAGTAAAATTGGGGAAGGAAGGAAAGAAGAGGGTGGTGATAGGAGACAACTGAACAAAGCTCTAAACTTGTATTTCAGTGTCTCTGAGTCCAGTTAAAACAAGGAAAGCAAAATAAATAGTAATTCTGTTGTGACACAGAGATTAACGAGGGCTGAAAGAAAGAATCCTTCCTGATCAGGAGGTCCAGCTTAGAGCCTTACAGCAGAGCTGGAACTGCCTCACAAGGGATTCTATATCTTCCCCGTTTACAAGGAAAGCAGCAGATTTAGCAAGTTTAATGGGAAATCATCAAAAGTGAGATTTCCTACTCTGAAAAATGCAAAATACGAGGAATGGAAAGAGGCTGAGAATCAGCTACTGCTTGCCTGCTTGTCCCCTGCACTAAAATCAGGACAATAAAGTACCATGAGACTTAAAACATTGCAGCAAGCTACTTTCAGCCACTGAAAGTAACCACCAAATTTTCAAGAACATGGTCAGTTCTGGACTGCAAGGGTAAGCTTATGGAAAAAAGGGGCTTACAAGAAATGGAGAGACTTTGCTGATGTGGAGCAAATTATTAAGTTTAAACAAAAACTTAAGACAAAAAATGCTAGAAGTCTATTGAATTATTCCAGAATTACAGCTCAGAGTTCTTTTAGATTTTAAACTCTTGCTTGAACAAATGTTTATTCAAACATGCCATCTCAATGGTGAGCATTTATGCTGTCTGGGGAGAGCAAGGTATTTGCTATGTAGAGCTTCTCAAACCCATTTAAAAATGTAGGAAGGTTTTGTCTCTTTGTTTTCTATTTGCTTTTCCCTTAACTCCAGCACAGCTGATTGGAAAGGTTTCTGAATTTGGCAAATATCCATAAATCAACAAACATCCTTTCTTTATGCTAATTTTTAAGGCTGTAGGAGGTCCATAACTGCTGACTCCACCAGTACTGCTGGAATAAGAGGCTTTGTGTACAGCTTGACCCTGGGACTCTAAGCACGTTACACTACAGGGAATCTGATGCTTCAGTATAGTTTGCAAGGCCCATGAGAAGATGGCACAGAGGCTGTTGGGTTTGGCACAAAACTTCCTCTAGGTATCAGAGGCATCAGCTCCCCAGTTCTGAGATCCTTATTGCTACCACAGTAAACAGTGAGTGAGGGATGAGGGAGAGTAAAGGAGCTATGTCCTGTCAGGCAGGACAAGAGGCTGGTCTCAGTCACAAGCTGCAATCAGAAGCACACAGCTGTTCCTCTGATGACTTTTACCTTCTCTGGATTTTGCCAGCACTCACCTCAGAATTGGTTTTGTGTCACTGAGTGCACTGGATGTTTCCCTGGTCAAGACCCACACTCCTGCTTTTCAGAACTGAAGCGACACGGTAAAATACTGCTAACCCAGACTTTGAACCTGCACTGCTTGAAAACAATGCTTTCCACACACACGAGAGAGAGGAAATAAAAACAAAAAACCAAAACAGGAATCTTAAGAGAGTGACACTGTAAATTGAAACATTTAAATACAGCAAAACATAAATTCCTCTTCTATGCAAAGCTACAAAAGTCCAGTCTTTGTATTGTCTTCACAGGTTATGGTTTATGGCTATGCTGAGAGTCTCTGAGATTCTTTTTTTTTTTTTTCTCTTTTTTTTAATATATTTTTTCTTTTTTTTTTTTTTTGAAATCCTGTAGAGAAGACCCTGCGGACACATCTTTGTGTTTGCAACTTTCTGAATTACATTGCAAAACTGTGCATACAGAATCCGAGAAATAAATACATTCATTACTGCACATACATATTGATACAAAAACAACACTGTCAAATAGTGTTTGCACCATCTTTGTTAGATATTAAGACCAGGCAAAATTAATATTTCATTTTCCATCAGCCCCCCCTCAAATCTTTGAGGTGGCTTTGGTGTAGAAGGTAAAAGCTACAAAGGGTCAAGACTAATGATGGGGAGCCTTATTTTCAATCCTTTTTTTTGGCTTCAGCAGTATTTTAGCAAACCACCTTCACTGGTTATCTTTAAACTGCCCTAACATGCAAATCAAGCTTAGGTTCCCGCCTAGAATGCCTTAGGAGTTTTGGCTGGGCTCTTCGGGCGTGACTGTGAAGTCTGGAGTGAATCAATCCAGCTGTTAAATTAAGAGGTGGCTCAGATGGTCCCAACAGTACAGCTCAGGCCCCAGCACAGCTCTGAACAGGAGGAGGCAGGTAGGGGCCGTGCTCTTGCCCTCACACCAGACCATTAAAGCTACCCAAGTCAGCGCAGGGAGAGCAGCCACCTCTGCCACAGCCCTGCCAAGTGCAGAGGGGCCCTTCCGAGTTGTGCGTACTCTTCCATGTCAGCAGCCACAAAGCTTCACAGAAGCTGCATGTCAATAGCTCTTTGGTGTCTTCTGTGAACTTTGTGGCTCCTGCTAATTCCCCCACATGCACAGAGCTGGGCTTTTGGGGCTTTCTTTGCCAGGAATTTGGTTTTGGGGGTTTTTCAGTAAAGGATTGGAAAGCAGCTCAGCCCAGCTCCCCATGGCTAACAGTAAGGAGATGTGCTGGGGTACAGCAGCTCCCATCTTCTGACAACATCCTTCTCTATCTCTAGAGCATCTTGTGTCGGTCTTTGCCCTCTTGATACCCTCAGATTCCTCTGAGGAAGAGGTAGGCTGGAATGCCACCACAGTAGGGCCTGGGTCTCATTCCCAGCAACATCTCTTACGGGTTGAAGACAAAGAAAATAGTATCTACGTGCCATATTTGTCATTGCCCTCCCGAGCAGCGCTGGAATGCAGGCTGGGACACAGGTCTCCCTCCCAAGCTGGGGAGCGCTGCGTAGCCTTCACAGACCAATGGAAAAAGCAAAGATTAATTTTGACTGGCCCCTAGATCTGTTGAGGTCTGAAACTGTAAAAGTTTATGTAAACAATGAGATAAATATATTAGTACTTTTCTGAGCCAAGTGAGGTTCCATACTCATTCAAATGTGCTTTGGTTTAAAAAATAGTTTTGTGAATTTGGGTATGAGCTTCTTTATTCTTTTATACAACTTTTGCTAGTTTATCTTTTTTCCTGTTATTCCGAACACATTCTGGAACTAAGTGACTAAAGCGTATACTTAAGCTGCCTGGCCTCTTCTTTTTTTTTTTTTTTTTAATTTTTGTTTTTTTGTTTGTTTTTAAATTGTTTTATTCCTCTTGAGGCTCTTTGTGTATTAAAAAAAAATTAAAAAAAAAAAAACAAAACAGAAACAAAAACCAAAAAATGCAGCTCCCGCCCCCCCCACCCTAAAACTCTTAAAATCTTAAATATGAAACTAGTGTTTTGCTTTCTCATTAAAATACAGAAAAATGTTTGATACAATACTATGTCGTACAAATGCAGTTGAGTGTTTAGGCCCCAAGCAGGCCTGAAACAGTCCCTGAAGCTTTGAGTATTCTTAATTATTCATTATTACTGTCACAATTTGGAAAATGTTGTTTATACTCAATCTATGGAACACAACTTTACACAGCTACTTGAAAACGAAAAGAACAAAAAAAATCTCCTTTTGTACAATACTCTTGCTGTACACAGACTTTATGTCGTATGGTTTAAGTGCTGGGGAGGGGATCGAGTTAAAAAAAGAAAGATGCTCTGAAAAATGGTTTTAAAAAATAGCATTGGGTCCTGAAACTTCAACATGATTCTCAAAGGCTTAAGAAACAAATGACGAGGGGGCCTGGGAGGGGAGAGGCTACAACACCCACACACATGCTTGTAGAAATGGAGTTAAGAGAGGGGGAGCGGGTTATTTGCCTGCCGAGGAGCTCACTGCTTCCTCATGCCTTGGGCTGCTCCATGGCTTGGCTCAGTGGGTCACAGCTTGAGCTGCTGTCCCAAAGGCTGGCTTCTGCAGACACCCTCCTGCCGCCCCCATCACTGCTGGGCAGACTGCAGGGTCACAAGGGAATGCGGGGACCAGCGTCCCAAACCCACAAGGGAGCTGCAGCCTGAGCCAGGGTGGGATTCAGCTCAGCTTTAGGGTGGTTGGAGGGAAGGTAAAGGCAGGGTGAAAGTGCCTAGGAATTAATGTTGCACTGCTGTCCCTCAGCCCTGTGCTGAGACTTGCTCTGAGAAAAAGGTAGATGGCAGGGCCCTCCCTGTCCTCCCCAAAGGCTGTTTTGGGGATGTTCTCAGGGGGGTTTGGCAAGGAATCAAGGAAGAAAGAATTCAATATATATTCAAAATGCGGAAGTGCTAAAGACACTAAAATCACACTAACCCCCAGAAGAAAACACATCTCAGCACAGTTAGGAAAAAACACAAATCCATGCTCCCCTCTCGCAGGGTTCAGGGCAGGCAGACAATGGCACTGGGAGCAGCACCCTGGAGCATGGCAGGAGAGGGGCCAGCGTGTTCCCTGTAACATAACACCAGGCCAAAGCTTGGCCTTTGGGATCTCTATTGCTTGGAGCCTGGGTTCCAGTTTCCTCAGTTCATTCAATTGACCCAAAAACTTCTTACGGACTAGTCTACCTTAACAAACAAACAAAAAAACAAACAAAAAAAACCCCAATAGAAAATGAAGCTTATATTCCTTTGTTTTAGTCAAACATGATCACTTTTTTTCCTTTTTTTTTTTTTTTTTTCTTTTTTTTTTTTGGTCAAAACTTTAAAAAAAATTGGTTTTGTTTCTTTTCTGAAAAAGACAAAGCGTGAGGTCTGGAGAACCTTCCGTAGAGACTGAACTGCTTTGAGTGGGGGAAAAACCCAAACAGAACAAACAACTGAGAAAATACAAGTGTAAACCTGACTCAATTCAGAAGGGGTGATTCTACTGGCTGTGAATTTTTACCACCACAGTCACGGGAGGCTTGAAATAAGCCATAGCTTTCCACAAGGTCACGCCAACAAAGTCAAGGGGGCCAAGAATTGGTGGGCTAAGTTCTCTGTCTTCTCTCCTAAACCAATAGCAGCTGTTGGCTGTGATGTCTTATGCAGATGTTGTAAGAACATTTTGTTTCTTTTTCTTTTCATTTTTCTTTTTTTTTTCCTCTTTTTTTTTTCTTTTTTTTTTGTGTGCGTGTGTTAAATTGTCTAAAAGGGAGGATATGAAACACTTTGGTTTGCTTTTTCCTCCTCTCCCCCACCTTATTGCACTCTGGATTCTAGTAAATTATAGGCTGCTATGCCCTCACCCTCTGTCCTGCCAGGTGTTTACAGACTGACCCAGATGTGCTGGGGGAGTGGAAGATGAGGGGGACATTTTCCCCTCCCCATGGGATCCAGATTCAATAAACAAAGCTGGAAAGGGCCCAGAAAGCTCAGAGAAGTTTTCTTCTTTTATCTAAAAGTGACTACAGCCAGCCAAGAGACTGCGAATGAGCCAGTCCAAGCAGCCAGCACAGCCTCTGGCTCAGCCTATGTTTTTTGCTTTGTCTTTGGCCAAGCTTTGCTTTAACATTTCTCTAGCTGACTTTTGATGGAAGGACGGGGTGGTAAAAATCCCTTAACTTTAATTTAGCTTCTACTTTTATACATTTAATTACTTACAATCAAAGGAAAAAAAAAGCCTAATCTTTCACTAACCATCTTATTGTTCTCATGAATTCAAGAGGTAGCAAAGGTAACAAGCCTGTCCACACAGACTTGCTCTTTAGTGAGGGAGGAAAGCTAAAAACATACACACACAAAAAATAAAATAAAAAATAATAAAAAAGTACCTAAGGAACTTGTAGCAAGTCCAGCCTACATCAAACCCCCTCCCCACCCCCCCAGAATTAACCTCAGACCTTCCAGTTCAAACATTCACATAAACGTTACAATGGTTTTTCCTTTAATAAAACAAGTACCTCTAAGCAAAGAATATTCATACGAAACTACTAGAAAAGTAAAGACGACCCCCTGCTCACTGAAAGAAATTCCCAGGGCATCCAGGCCCTGTTCAGTCATGGGTAAGGCAGAGGAGGTTTGTGTGTTTTGTGGGAAGGAGGTGGCATGTGGTTACGTGTGCCAAGGATAAAGATCAAAACCAAAAGAGGAAAGCATGGTGAGGGAAGCATCACTCAAGCTGGTGCACTCCCGGCCATCGCCAGGCCAGGGGAAGGGTGGTGGGTTCCACCGCTGCTATGGCTTTCCCACAGCATCTGAAGGGGCTGCCAGCTCTGTGAGATGGTCCACAGACACAGCTTCTGCACTTGTGAATGCAAGGCTGTGTTGTTTCACAGCTATTGAGGCCACTGGAAAGGTGTATTTTATTGTCTTTCTGATGGCAAGAAATGCCCCTACTGAGTTTGGGTTTAAGAGAGGAGGCAAGTAGGGTGACAGTAACAGGAAGGAAAGAGCAGGGAGTGGGAAGCCAGCAGAAGGTTCCCCATGGTCCCCCCTCCTACCTGCTCCAGATAATCAGTATGACAATGAAGCCAATGTGTGCAAAAAGAAGTGGCATTTCTTGCCGGATCACCAGGATTTGGAGGGAGAGTTGGACGAAATGCATCAGCTTGGCTGTGGACCTTTCTTTTTTTTTAAAAAAGGGAAAAAAAGGAACTTTTTTTTTTAAATGTTAAAGCTACATTTGTTTAGGCCTCCCATGACTGAACAGAGTGTGGGGACTTGCCCCCTTTTTTGTTTGTTTTTTTTCTTTTTGTTTGTTTTTTTTTAAGCAGCAAGTCTACAGAAAGGTAAATCACTGCGGATGGGCTCGAAGCTCATTCTGGAGTCTTTGGCTTATGTGGGAGAGGTATGCATTCGCAGGTGGCTGATCAGATTGCGCTGCTGGGTGAATTTCCCACCACACAGTTGACATTCGTAAGGTTTTTCTCCTGAGTGGACACGCATATGCTCTGTCAGTCGGTACTGCCGGGTAAAGCGCATCCCGCATTCCTCGCAAGCAAAGGGCTTGAGCCCTAAGTGGCTGCGCATGTGCCGTGTCATGGTGCCCCGCTGCGTGAACATCTTGCCGCAGATGTTGCAAGGGAAGGGCCGTGTCAGCCAGTGAGTCTTCTCATGCTGCCGCAGCGTGGCTGGATCCTTGTAGCTCTTCTCACACACTGAACACTTGAAGGGTCGGGATTCCGCGGCGTAGGACTGGTTGGGGTTGGACAAATCCTCAGCTTCATCCTTGCCGCCGTATGTGCCTTCCTCCTTGATGTAAAGGTCTTCCTCGGTGTGCGTCTCCACATGGGCGTTGAGTTGCTCAGAGCTCGGGAAGCCTTTGCCACAGGGGATACAGACATACAGGTTGTCACCGTAGGCCACTGGCTCAAACCCCTCCTGCCGGTAGACGTAGTTGGCACTGGTATGCCCGCCGCTCTCGCTTTCACTCTGGCCGCTGTCGTCACTGTTCTCCTTGCCATTTTCCACCTCCTCCTTACACGGGTAGGGTAGGTCTGCGCCGTAGGCCCCGGCCAGACTCCTCTCCACAGACTTGGACAAGGGCCCCAGCAGGATACCATTGGGCAGCCCTTCGCCCTCATCCCTGTCTTTGCCCCCCTCCTTTCGGTCAAAGGCATTGTCTTTCTTGATCCACTCCTTCTTGCGGGACGAGTGCCGGAGGCCCTTGCGTTGGTTGCTCTCCGTCAGTGAGTGGTGGCACTCTTCGCTCAGATCCATCTCCATGGGGTCACTGCTGTCCGCCATGCTGTGGGGGGCTCCGACTCCAGACTCGTCGAACGATGAGGCACTGTTGGCTGCAGGGGCTGAGGCAGATTGGGGAGAGCCATGCTGGCTTTCGCTGTGCTGCGTGTCATCATGGGAGGCTGCAACAGGGAGCGACGGGCTTTTTTTGGACAGGTCGAGGCCTAGCTCCTGGTCCCCAGTGCTCCCATTCGCACTGCTGCTCCCACCACCGTTCTTACTGGCTCCCCTGCTTAAGGAGTGACAGTTCTCTTGGTTGGAGCTACTGATGAAGACCTCGTCATCGGAGAGCTTTCCCTTTGACAGCTCTTTTGAGTGCGAGCCCTTCAATCCCTCATTTGACCCTGAATAGCGAGCTTGGATGACCGAAGCAGTGGAAAGTCTCTGACTCCTGGCAGATCTCCCGACACCAAGGCCACCGGCCTTGCCAGCAAAGGACTTGCCGTTCCGCTTCAGCTTCTTTCTGCAGAGAGCTGCCAGGTCGTGCAGTTGGAGGTAGCTTGCTGCGGTGAGGAGAGCATTAAAGTTCTGTTCACCGGGCTGGTCAGTCGTTAAGAGCTTACCAGTATAAATAAAGTCCAAGATCTGCCGGAACACGGTGGGGTTCACCATGTCCGTGTCTAAGTTAATCAGGTTGTCATGCAGGACAAGGGATTTGAAATACATGCTGCTGGCTGCCAGGATGTTCTTATGGGCACGAAACAGGGCATTTTCTACCACAATGATCACATCACAGAGGAAACCTTTGGCTCGTTGCTGGTTCAGCTGCAGTAGCAGTTGTTTGGCATGATTTGGCAGTTCCATCTCCACCTTCTCTTCCTTTCACCTTCACTTTACCACCTGCAAAACAGGAGGATGAGAGGGCGTGAACATGCTGTTTCCACTCTTAACAAGTCTACATTTAATAGACTGGCTTAGCGCAGTTAATGTTAGGCTTGACACTGACTAAGGAGCTCTGGGTATGTTCAGCCCTGCAAGCTGTGATCCTGCTTGGAGTACAGGGAGAATTATTTCTCACATTAAGCTTTGATTCAGGTCTTTCAAAAATCAGATTTGTAAGTATCTCTTTACAAAAGCAGGCGTCATTGCCTGGAATTACTATTCAAAAGATACCAGCAGGAACAGAATAGTTAGGTACAGGGGAAAGCTGTTTCTCTTGACACAAATCTGAAGGGAGGATGAAGAGCAAGAAAAAAAAGGAAGAAAAAAGCAGCATCTACTTCACTTCCATTTGCATATCTGAGCATGTAAAATAATTCGCATGAGCTGCAGCTTCCCTGCTTTAACATGTAGTTTGATTCTTGGCTCTTACATGTTGAAATCCTACAACACCCAGCTGCTCTGGAGTTGAGAAAATGACATGTTGCAACTAAATCCATTGAAGATGGAATTAATCACACTGAGGTGTAAATGGGGAATCTCCTTAAGAGTATGAAAGGCTGTCTTAAAAACCACCCCCCTGGCAATATCCATATCCCAAATCCATTGACATGAAGGGCTAGAATCAACCCTGAACTGGCTGCAGTTCAGGATGCTGAGCTAGCTAAATGCCGCCAAATGTCTTCAACAATCTGAAACTGATTTCTTAAGTTAATTCTGCCCTGCCTTTAGGTTTGAAGGAATTTTGTTCAAACTTACAAGAGTCAAATAACTAACACAAGTCACAGTCTCCCTACCCTGAAGTGCTGGGAAGAGGGGAAAATTGTGGTTACCTCTGTGTATTTCACGTATTTCACAAACAGTATTCACAATGTATTTTAGAGATTTATATTGACTTTCTCAGTAGCATGGACTGTAGGAAATCCCTAGTTTGAGGCATACCAGGACTAATTGCAATTACATGTTTGGTAGATACTACAGCACATAAAAACCAGAATTTAAATCTGGGGCTGCATTCAGGAATCCAACATAAAAATTTATTTTTGGTTTGGTTTTTTTTTTGTTTGTTTGAAAGAGCCAACTACTGCTTGTAATGGGCATTTATCTGTCAAGATTGATTTAAAATAGTCTCTGGAGTTCAAAATATAGAAATTAAATACCAAACATACAACAGCCACATTTAGCCTTCCACCTCCTTCTTTCCCTAGTTTATCGTGTTCTTGAAACAGATTTCTCTTTCTGAAGGAGGAGCAGGCCATAAGTGCATAGAAATGAAGAGCTTAAATTTTCTCTTAAAATCATAATCAGTTAATGTCTTTATCGCTAGTGAGTCCCATTACCCCATTCTGTCCCATCAGGTTCCAAATGATGAAGCATTAGACTTCCCTCTGTGTCAGGTATGTACACAAGAAAAATAAGGAGCAATACTATCAGCATTAAAAATAATCTCAGACGTAATTCTTACTAACTGGTGATAAATACATTTATTTTGGCAGAAAGGTGGTAAATTTACATCATCCATTTCTGCACAACAAAAAGATTCTGCTTTCTGAAAACAGCTACTGAAAGGTAAAGGAATACGGTTTTTCCTCCAGCATTGCTGCCTGACTAGCCTGGTACTTATACTTCTTCCAGCAGATCAGATCTGCCAAGCACATGCCTCCCTTCCTCCACAGGACACATTCCTTCACTTTGTTATCTGGTCAGCCTGGTACTTGGTTATACATTTGGTAGAATTTGGTAGCCCCTGTTCAGTGCACCAGCACCTAATTCAGCATCCACGCAGATCTCAGTGGCTCACTGCCTTGACCCACAGCTGAAATGGCTGCTCTGCTTTTGTGTTCTGTGTTGTTTCAGCAATGGATGGGAACCTCAAAAGACGGTGGATGCACCACTGTGCCTTTATGCACATTAATGTTGTTCCCAGAGATGGCTGGCTTTAGAAAGGGTAGCAGCCAAAAGAAGGAACTGCAGGCTTGCCATGGTGTGCTGCCAGTTGTTTCTTCTTCATCTATAGTGTTTCTGTCATAGAAACGCATCCCGCAGCATCCCAAAACCATGAGAGAGAAAGGGATTACCACCAGTGAACAGTGTCGAGCACTTCAAAAACAAGTTTTGCTGTAATGAGTTACATCAGAGTTGCAGCACGCAGGCAATGTGTCTGGTTCTGGTGGCTTGCTTCCAGAATTGCTGATTAAGAGGAAGGAGCAACAGCACAGAGGCACCAAATACCCACTTTTATCTAGCCAGGCCAGTAAAAGCACTTACTTCTGGGTCACCGAGATATATTGATAGGGAAGGACAAAAACATGGCCTGTAACATAACACAGCATCTATATATACACAACTGCATCCTGCTCGAGAACAGCACAAGACAGCCTGCTCCTACACTATTTTCACTGCAAACATAATGGTGGCTTTTCCATGCATATAACACACAAAATCCCTGGATATGATTTTTATGTGCTCCATAAAGTACAAATATGGTAAAGGAAAGGAAACAGCACAGCCAGTATTTTTTCCTAAACAGACTAATAAAAAAAGAAAAGTGTGTTACTGAAGTAAAAGCGAGCTTATTTCCCATTCATGTGGTACATGAAGCAGAGGTCTAGAAACCTCTGTGTGCGTACTTGTCTAAGTCTTTGCAAAGAGTAAAGACTTGCTGCAGCTACTAATAGAAAATATGGTTACATTTTCATTTCTTCTTTCGCTCTGCCTTAAATGCTATTGAGAGCAGGTAATAAGCCTGCAGGGAAAGCCCTGGAAACAGGGGCAGCATTTTAAGGCTGCTTTTTAGTGACCTTCATGAAGAAGATAATATTATTAAACCTCAGTACGTTCTGCCGCATAAAAATTAGCATAGTACAAGTTGTTTAAATTACCTCTATTTGTCTCACATATCGAATTGTACAGAAGTATTCCTGTTCAGTAGCACGTAAGTGTGAGGTCGGTTATTACCTTTAGTAGATTTTAAAAGCAGTGGTCAGGTTTAAGCACTGCCTGTCAAATTTGCATTTGCTAGCTGAAGTCTATCATGGATTTAGCAATCCCAACAAAATGAATGTGATGAGAAAAGGCAGCAAAACCTTCAGCTGAGTTTAGAGCCCTGTGTTTTAAAATTTTGCCAGAATTGCCCACCGAGGGCTTTGCCCAGGGCAGCAGCGTGGTCAGAGAATACACTTCTGACTGACCGACAAAAGCTTTACAGCATCGACCTGGCTTGTGTGTCTTGTGCAGTCCTGAACAGAACCAAATTCATTCCAAGTATTTTCCAGAGCTGACCAGTAACAAACCCTTCTTTAATCCATTTCAGAGGTGGGGGAAGAGGGGTGTTGGAAAACTTGTTAGCAAAAGAGAAGCAGGCATTATTCCTTAATCTATGGCATTCCTAAAACCTCACTTCTAGCTGGAAGCGTGGGACCAGACACAACTACAAGGTTAAGTCCAGTATAAAAGTTAGCAGATCTTCCCAAACAAATGGCAGATACAGCCTTGCAAAGGCCTCGATATCCATCAGTTTGCAGTTGGCTCTTAACAAACCCTGAGCATTTGGATAACATCACCACCACCAATAATGACAATAAAAGCCCCCCAAAGCCCTGAAAAATCACAGTGGTTTGTATTTCTTGTATCTCAGTGTCATTTGTAAGAACCCTTCCTTTTCTGTTCTCTTCAAAAAGATAGAAAAAACCATATTCCTACTTCAGGGGAGCCCTGCCTTAGGAAAGGCTCAGATGCATTTCCAGTAAAAGAACCAAAGCCCAAGAGTGTGTAGATGTCTCACTGGGGCCACGTCTTTTTATCATTGAATTTGGTGCGCAGAATTTCACTCCTTGACATTAAAAACAGGATCACAGAAGGCTTTGGACAAGTAGCATTAGAAATGGCCTGTTTTCAGATTCAGATTGCTTCCTAGGCATTCAAGACAGATTTCAGAGCAATGAACCTGCTCAAATATTCTTGTGCAAGTAGGGAATGAAGCAAGACTGAGGCTCCCACTACCTCTACCATATCCATTACACAGAGACACACAGCACATGCAAAGACATGAAAAATACAGGGCACAAATCACAGAATACAGTAATGTTGCAAGCAGATGCCACACATCAAACTAAGCTTTGCAAGCTAAGAGCCGACAGCATCTTCCTTAAGCTTATTGCCCAAGGAGGTGGGTAACTGACAGCTGCTGTGCCCAGCCTGGGGCACACTGGGATCCTGTGGGCATGAAGATTGTGCAGAACACACAGACTGCTCCAGGAGCTGAGCTGCTTTCACTACAAAGCAGGAAAAACTTCATTTTCTCTCAATTTCCACAAAGACTCTGGACATCACAGAATATTACACTGCCAAAGCACAAGAGACAGGAGCCCCTTCACCCTTTTAAATAGTAAAAATCTACATATTCACTGCAGATCTGATTTTCTTTAATATCAGTAAATCTTTTCCTAAAAGGAATTGCTGAGTGAATGCTAAATGTATTATCTTAGCAACCTCTGGCAGGAGATGCTATTTGATTTCATCTCTGAGTTATAGATTGCAGCATATGAATATTGTTTACCTTTTAAGAAGCAACACCAGTGAAGCAAAGAATCAATCAAAAACAGATCTAAGGAATCACTCATTTCACGTAGAGGATTTGTGGATGGATGAGAAGGTTAGACACCGAGCACCTGAACAGTGAACTAACAGTACTGCAGATAAAAACCAACAAACAGATTAGATGTGATGTATCACATTAGATGCTGTTAAAGCATTAGCCTACTGTGCATGTTATAATATACCTAGGACAAGATAGTGGCCTGCTTATTTATATCTCCACCTTCCCAAGCAGTTGTGCTGTGCTGAGCAGACACTGCAGCAGTGTGGGGAAAAACAAGACAAAATTAAATCGTTTCCGACATTGCTCTTTCCCACCAATTTACTTCTGACATTAAAAAATGCTGTGTCCAATTGCTATGGGACCCAGGTGAAACTTAAACAGATGACTTCTGCACTCTTCAGTTTCAGATGAGCTAACTTCTTCACTGCACTTGAGGACCCCACTGGGAAGAGAGCTTTCCTGTTGCTCTCTGGCTCATCTGATCTTTCTCTCCCCACATCCCAACAGAACGTATTTTCAGGCCTCTGCAAGGTATCAGTGAAGTGGGCTTCCCCCCAGGAGCTGCAGTGGTCCAGTCATTAGCCCATGCCTTTTAAAGGTATTCACATTCCAGGGCAGCAGAGGCATGGGGAGGAATGCAGGGATTGTGTTAGCCCAAATGGTTCCCTATCCCCAGCCCCTGTGAGCAGGCAGACAGCAGAACTTGGAAACAGAGGCAAGAACATGCATTTTCATCATTGGCAGCGGAGCAGCAAAAGCTCTGTGGCATGAGCCCAAGCAGAAAACAGGATGCAGCACCCTGGTTCTTCTCACAGGGACAACTCACTTCAAAATAGGTAAGACCAACATGTCAAGTTACTCGGGGAGAGGTCTGCAGAGCTGGGGAAGGGAGAGCAAGCGACATGCAGGACAGAGCACGATATGCAGCTGATGTGGCAGGTTTGGACGTGGAAAGAAGGATGGAGGATCTTTTCACAGAGGATACCACATCAGCAAACTTAAAGTGGCCATTGTTTAGTTTGTTACATTCCAATTAGTGCCAGGCAGAACTTCCCTCCCAGCTCCCTGAAGCAGCTCTAGCAGGACTCCTGTAGAAACAGTATGGCCTTGCTTATGGACACAAGCACTTCTTGGGTACCTCTGCGCAGCAGCATTTGGACATTAGGTACGTGGGCAATACATGCTCAACTGCTACCAGTTCCTGGCCCAAAAAGGAGAGAAGAAAGAGTCAGATGATTTCTCAGTCCCTTCTCTTTCCTGTTCTAGAATAACAAGGAGAGCCTGACATGGCTAGGCCATTCTCTACTGCGTGGCAAACTGCCCAGAGAAGGGGAATCTCCATGGGTGAACAGGGTAAGGGCCCTGTGTGCATGAAAGCACTAACATCAGGAGAGCAAGTGATTTCTAGTCAGTTCAAGGCTGCAACAAAGCAGGAACACCTTGCTATACAAGCTGAGACTATGAGCAGTAGAATGCAGATTAACCACTTGGTTGCCGCTTACCATGCCAGGTACATTGGGCTAAAGGCACCTCCATCCAGTGCTGCCCGACGTGCCAGGTACATCCCATGATGTTCCATTGAAATCACAACAGGCCATCAATAGAACGTGGCTGCACGGATGCAGAATGGAGAACCAGCAGGGACGCTGTTAAATGCAATTAAAAAACTGCAATCAAAATTGAAAGGTACATTTTAAAACGGCCACCTGCCTTATATATGTAACTACCAGAACAACCTCCCCTCCACCCAGCTCCCAGACCTGCTGAACTGTGACAGAAACACAGCAGAAGGCCTCTGCAAGTTTCTTGATGACTCTGGCCACCTCCAGTCAGGGCTCCCAATGGCACTGAGCTTCAGGGGGACCAGTCCATATGTATCCAAGAACAACAGATCCCAGGATGTCTGCACCAGCTTCCTTCTGCCTGGAAATTCAGGCAACTAAATATCGCCATTTAGAAATGCCTCTACAAGAAAGCCCTGGTGCCAGAGCTTCATGGTCTCATTCCCCACACAGTAAAGGCAATGGAAGGAACACTTAAATACTGATCATTTGTGTTATCCCAATTTCCCAGTCCCCCTTCCCAAGCCTTCAGAATCCTGTTCTTCTAGAGATGTTATGGCATTGAGACAGGCTTTTGTTATATCTGTGGGGCAAGACGAGAAAAGAAAATAGTGTGTATCTTCTATTTATAATGATGCTTCACTGCTAATTTAATGTAGGTTCCTGGAGACTGAAGATCAAGTTGATTCATGGGGAACTGCAGGTGGTATAAGAGTCGCAAAACTTAAGATCTGTAATTTCACCCTTCCCTGCCCAAAGGAAAAAGCAACATCTTTTCCATGTCAGGGAAAAGCACATCCCGCAGATACCCTAGGCTTGACAAGTTGAGTGTATCCTCTGCAGTGCCTGTCCTCCTTTCCCCAGAGTTCCTGTAATCAGCTCCAGACAGTCTCAGGGTAGCTGCTAAGGACCGGTCCCTCTCTACAGGTGGTGATGCTCCCCCAATGGGGAAAAAAAATAAGACAACAAACCCACAACACAAAAAGCAGAACAGAAACAAGCCTGCAGCCTCACAGGAATTTAAAATAGGGTTTTAGACCTTCATAGTGAAGTGAAACTTCAGCACAGCTCTTGTCACATTGATGGCTGCATGTCTCTAGCTGTGCTATTAGAGATAGAAATCTTACATTTAAAACGTTAAAAGAATATTGATTATTATTTCAACCTTAAAAGGTAAGAGGCCAAATGAAAAAGACTTACAGTAATTAATGTAGCTGGACGAGAGAGAACATAAAGGAGGACACCGGCCTGGGAAATAGAAAGTGTCTCTGTGAAAAGGACGCTGAATCTAAGGAGATAGTTCTTCATTCGTCCTGGACGTTTGCTGGGCTCAAGCCCAGAACAGTGTTCCGTCATTCCCACCTGCATTCTTATCCCCACAATTCTGTAGCTAAATCCTTTTCACACTGAACTAATAGGTCTTTTGTATTCAGATTGCCCTGTTTTGACTGCTATAGACTGAAGATTTTTAAATCTTGTCAATACAATGGAGAAGTGAAATGTAAGCAAGTGTTTGCTTACTGACCTGGGCTATGCTGAGCCAAGAGCATTTGCTGAACCAGCCTGAACGGACCACTGCCAGCATGAACAGACCAAACACGTTTAAATAGCATGCAGCTTTAAACATCAGGGCCAGAGCCCCAGGGATTTGGAGCTCCCCCCTCTCCAAGAGATCACACACTCTAGAATGCATGCAAGCAGCATACTACTGGCTGCATCTGCCAGCATCAGGACTGCAAAACACCCAGCTATACCAGCAATGCTCAGTTTAGGAAAGGCTGAATGCTACGTAAAGGTATTTCTTGGACAGCAGCTCAAATGCAGATTTACACGCAGATTACAGCAACTGGCTTCTTGCTACTGTGAAGTAAGAAGCTCTTCTCCATAGTTTTATTCCCCCTCTAGGCCAGAGATTACCAGAGAACTGCTTAAAACAAAGGTGTTCCCTACTGTTAGATGCAGTCTCACACTGCAGTCAAAAATGAAGCTTCCTGCCAATTACTAAACAGAACCCTTGTATATTATACATTTATTTTCACTGCTGACATGAAGGAGCCTAAGACAATCCAAACCCTTCAGTGGGAGAAGAGGAGAGGCATAGACATTGCAGATCTTGTCAGGCAGAGCCAGGCACTAAAAATTCCTGCGTATCTGCAGAGCACAGCTGATCTCAGGAACACGGCAGTGGCACAAAACAAATAAAGCTCAGAAATTAGTGAGCACCAATAGACTTCGGGCTCTCCTGCAGCCCTGCAACAACTGAGCAAGCTCAGTTCCAACTGTACCTGCATTGCAAATAGGAAAAGCAGCTCTGATGTCCCATGCTAATCTAAGGACTCCTTATTGCACTAAAATACCCACATATTCAGTGGAGTAGCTCAGCCCACACAAGAGGAAGGATACCCTCCGCCCATCCACCAGTTAAGACTCCTTTGGTATGTAAAATTCCTCAGTTTCCCAGATACCTTTGAACCTTGATGTACAGAATTCTCCTTTTACAATGCAAGAATTTAGGACATGGCTAAAGGATTGTTGCTACCTCCCAGCTAATCCTAGAGAGTGTTAGGCAGAATCAACAACTCTATGGATTACATGGAGTGACAAGATGCTTCTGGTCCTAAAAGCTTGGGCCCTGGCCTTCAGTATGGTAGGCACAGTTGGCAGTGGGGGCACAAGACGGCAACTTCATGCTGAGCATTGCTGTAGGGGAAGAGCATGTGGCATGGCAGAGAAAAAAGAATGTTCCGACCCTCCAGGTCATGGACATGGGTAGTAACAGCCTTGGACCAAAATGTCATCTCTCTCACCACATACCAGATACCAGTAAGCACAGGAACAAACTCTGCTGCCTTGTTTTCTTCTACAAGACCAAGTCTCACTCCTTTATCTCATCTGTACCTACAGATGCAGCAGAAACAGTTCTCCTTAATATAAATAAACAATGCCTTAAATACAGCACCTTTTGCACTTTATCCACTTTCCCCCCCCCCCCAGAACTGACCCATTCTTCAGTCCTCTACTTCCCAGAGAAATCTTTGTGTCTAAGCTTCACTTCAGTGAAGTCTTTCAAGCAAACCCCTGTTTAAGAGTTGGTCCTGGCAGTATCAAGACTCAACTGCCTGCCAAACATCCCTCCAAATCGGATGCATAACTGACCACTCTACCTTCATAGACTTGGTTCTTTTCAACCACCAAAAAGCGTTTCTGCAGCTGTGAGCCTGGCAAATGAGAGGATGCCAGAAAGCCACTATTGCTTGATGAAGCACAAGGCCTAACAGACTCAAAGGTTTGCAAACTGTGCTGGGCTTTGCATCCAAATCTATCTGAACTGAAGATAACCTAAGGGGAAAACAGGGTGTACTCGTTTTCAAAGTTCTTCATTTCCTTGGCTGCCTGTCCTCAGCCATGACTTCTCATTTTGACCGTTTTATTCGTCTGTCATCTTCACTTGAGAATTCAAACTTTCTTTAAACTCAGCTCACAGGCTGCAAGGAGGTCACTCTACACTTCCAAAATCCACCTCTTCCCAGCAAGGCTCCCATCCTGCCATCTGTATCCTGCAGCACTGCACAAGAGTGCTCCAGGGCTGCAGATACCTTGTGCATTCGGCCAGCCCCTCTGTCAGGTTCTCAGCTTTGGGGATTGCAGCCCACCAAGGCCATGGGGTGTTGAAAACTTTGCTATAATCCAAAGCACAGGATCTTCCTCCTTTCCTTCCCTAGACACTATCCTTGTCAAGGATTTTATGGCAGTCCTCAAAACACAAAAATTATAGGTTCTTGTCATGAATCAAGACTTAAAGCATCTCCCCATTTAAAAAAAGCAGAAGGGGAAGAGCAAGGCAGAGAGGGAGGTACTTCTGCCCAAGATTTGGTTTTGAAAAGGAGATTGGCAGCCTATGCATGTGCTTTACCCTGTAATCTGAAAGCTCCTCAGGACAGGACCCCTCGAAGCATTTTATACTGAACCATATACACACCCCAGAGCAAAAGAACCAGCGGCTCCCCGCATCCGTTTCAGTCTGCTCAGCCTCTCCTAAATCAACACTGCCAGAAGGCAAGACAGCCCTATAACAAATTAGCACCACTCACAGTTTGTTGAAGTTGCTGTTCCATTGTTTGTTTATTTAAAACACACACACCTCCCAAGCTTGCTCTCTGCTGCCATCACCCAAAACCCAGATTTGTAGTCTCAGAGAGAGGCAAGCAACAGCAGTGGATTAAATTCATGGAGAGCAACAGTCACCACACTGGGACTCTGCTTGGGTTTTGCTCTTTCCCTACAAGCAGAACAAAAGAATGCCCAGACTTTTCCAGCCTGGAAGATCAAGGTGTTGAAATCCTGATTTGGGTACTTGACTAGAAAGTGTCCTTAAAAAGAAAGAGCCACAGGCTTGAAAGGACCCAGCACTAATAAAGCTCTTTGTGCTAATGCTATTTATGAACATCCAAGGAATAATCTGCACCCCTTATCAGCACACAACATTATAAAATCTTCAAAACAGGAAACATGTCTTACTTCATAAAGCACTGTATAAGTTTACAAAGCACAATATTAGCAGTAATAAAGAATTGTCAGAAGCTGAGCAAAGAGGTGGCTGTAAAACCTGAAAAGGTGCTGCCATTCCCATTTCATTCTGAGCTCTGGTAACACTGTAGGTTGACAGGTTGTTCCCACTTGGTTTACTCTTACACACCAGTCTGGTTTTACTTCAAATGATTCTTTGGGAAATGTGCTATGCTTTTTATTTACACTGGAGAAACTAATATTTTTATCATGAGGTGATCACGACAAGGGTGATTTTAAAGAGCTGTAGCAGATTCTTATCCTTCCACCAAGTACAGTCTAATTTGCCACCATGTGTCATGTGCCAGCAATGATTCCTTTACACGGCACTTCTGTCTGTAGGCACTTGATGCACACAGAGCACGCTGCTATCTGAGTAGTTGCTCACCAGTTGCATCATGTAGCCTGTAGATACAGCTTCTCTTTCATTTCTCTTGGTTTATATGACATTAAGCTCTTGGCTGCTGCAGGCACAGTTTAAAGGACAGTAAAGTCAACATCATCATCTCAAACCCTTACATGCTCTCACTTTTTATTTTTCATTTTTTGAGAAATGTTTCTTGTTTATGAATGCTCTAAATGTTTGTGTCTTCTGGCTGCTGTATCATGTGCTGGCAGACAGTTCACCATCCAATGCCTCTCTGCTAGCCTGGGTTGAGCACAGTTTGGGTTTCCGGACAGGTGAACAGTAGATACAACAGTCACCTCTACCAACCTAACAATGACTAAGGAAATGACTATGAAAATAGAGACCTTTGCATGCCAGAACAATTACAATTTTCTTCTTCAGATACACCATGGATTATCAAGTGTTTAAATACTGAAGCTTAAGTATGTCAGAAGCTACTCACTATACATTTGTCACCTAATGAAATTGCTAAAGCAGCTTGAGCATTTAGTTCTTGTCAGAAAAAAGCCTCAAAGAGCACAGCAGAATGGATCACCCTCCTTTCAGCACTATTAAAACCATCTCATTGGTAATTATTCTCCTCAAGATGGGTGTGGGGGAGTGAAAAGCTGTAGCAGATTCTATTTATAGAAGATAACCTTGGGAAAAACTGGAGTTACCAGAGAAACAGGCATGAGGGGTGAAGTTGTGACAGCCCTGAAACTAGCAGGAGACACAGGTGTACCAGGTGTCTGTGCCAGAGAGCTCCGAGAACACTGTGGCTGCACCTCCTGCAAGATTTAGGCTTGGCTGGCAGGTTACATAGGCTCAGGTGAGAATTCACATATTTATAAGCTTGAGCAAGAGTTAACTCCCCACACATGCTAAAAAGCTATTTAGAAGTTTGCTGGATCATTTCCCATAGAGCTCTCCCCTCTCGGCAAGGAAGGCGGTTACATCAAAACCAAAAAACCTGAACGGAACCAAAACAGAAAAACCAGAACAGACAGAGAGACTGAAACCTCCCTTGCAGAGAGGAGACAACTCAGTTGTTTTATAGCTGCATAAATAGGATCAGAGTCTGGCCAAAGGAGCAATAAATGTACAAACTACTGCTAGCAACCACAACAAACACTGATACTACACCTTGGACTGGAAGGAAAACATCCCTACCACTTCCAGCAGTTAATAGGTATATGTACAATCCTGAACATCCACTGGACTGACTACGTGTCTAATGTAACTGTCCTTAAACAGGCAGAAACGGTTACCAGTACTGAGGCTATGTTGCTGAAAACCTAGTTGCACTGGGCAGGGCACATCTCCAGGATGGAAGATCACCGTCTCCCTAAGATTGTGCTCTATGGTGAACTCGCCACCAGCTGCTGCAAGAGAAGTGCCCCAAAGAGGAGATATAAGGACTCCCTGAAACACCATCTTAGCCTTGGCCATACTGACTGCCATCAGTGGTCCACCCTGGCCTCCAACTGGGAGATTTGGAGACACATCATACATAACACTGCTGTCTCTTTTGAGAACACATGCAGAATCAGTCTCGAGGAGAAAAGACGATGCAGAAAGAACCATGCCTTGCCTATACCATCTAAGGAGACCTTCCGCTGTGCTTTTTGCAACTGGACTTGTCTATCCTGCATTGGCCTTTTCAGCCATCAGCGCACTTGTAGTAAGTGGGGTAAAGCCCTTCTTAAATCTTCATTTGCGAAGCCAAGCCATGAAGATGAATATAAATATATACCACCCATTAATATAACAGCTCCAAGAGACTCTCAGAAGATGCAAAAGTGCGTTCAGTGAGAATATGTTTGGACTAAAACATCTCTCTTGGCATTGTGCATTCCCAAACACCGGCAGCTGGTATCAAGCTGCTTTCAGAACCTGGCCCTTGGCTGCACATTATTTAGACATACGCAATTCTGTCATAGAGAAGGACTGAATAAATTGTAGCTCTGTTACGCCACAGTGCAGGTGCTCCAAAGCACACACATCCTGAGGCTCATGAACCCAACAAGAAATACGCCTCATCAGCCATAGGGATGTCCCAATGCCATCCAGCTTTCTCTGACCCATTAAGTCAGTCCACTTAGGGTTAGTCTTTTCCCTTCTCCAGGCATTTTCTTGGCAGGCACCTCACTCAATATGTTTTAACAGCAGAAAAACCATCCCAAAATCCAGACATCAAACAACAGTAAATAATCTGAGTGAGTGGCATAGGTGGCATCCTTATCATAAGGTATCCACCACTGTGGATACTAACATGGCTTTCACACACCTCCTTTCTCTGCTATCTCAGTGTAAGAAGCTTGACAATAATCCCAAATCCCCAGACCCTTCCAGAACCAGTCATTACACACACAGATCCATTCCAGGCAATTAAAGTCTTACAACACAGTATGTAATGTAAAAGCCCATTTAATCTTCTGCAGGCAAGAAATAGCAGGGACCTGCCTGTAGAAAAATTCAGAAGTATCTGGTAATTCATCAAATTGATTTAATACAGCCAGCTGCATGTGAGAGTGCTGGCCCAGGCAGAGATAGCCCCAGTAGTATGTGTTTGCTTACAAATGGGCAAGGGGTCTTTGGCACAGCTACTGCAGCCTTTGAAAAAGTTGGGTTTGACAAGCTGGGAGAGGACTTGGATTTTCCAGCTGCTCCCTAAGCAGGAGGCAATTCAGCAAACACACCCAAGACCTGCAGCAGACACCACTCCATAATTTGTCTTCATTATGTTCTAATTTTCACACAACTTTCTATTATTTGCAATAAGCAGAAAAAGCAATGATGAAATTTTTCATGTTTCTAAAAGCAGAGGAAAGGTCAGGACACACTGCTACATGTAATTTGCTCCTTCTCTAGCAGTAGCCTTTGAGAGTGGCTGGGCCAGGGTTTACTGCTCACATTTTCCCTGTTATTCTTGAGCCAATAAATCAAATATTGGTGTCAGGTTTGGTGTGTTTCAAAACAAAAGGTGTATTGAAAGGGGAGTTATTGTGTTTGGTTTTTTAGAGACAGTTATTCATAACAAATAGTGAAATTGCTGAGAAAATAAATACTGCTTTGCCATCTTGCAGCTATTACTTCTTCCCCCCCCCAGAAGGAACTGGGTCACTGAGAGACATGCAAAGCTTCAGACAGGACTAACAACTGTGCTAAAATTAATAAGGTGCCCCAAATGAGTGACGGGTTTGGGTCTTTCAGTGGGCTGAACAGCACAGTAGAAATTCTTAGTCATGCTAGCAGTCTTCAGATGTATTTTTTATTATAAAACCCTCATCATAAAAGACAAAAGTATGGTTGTTAGAAGGTAACGTAAATTACACCAGAACTCCAGAACAGAGTCCCAACTCTGGCCATCTCTCATGTGAAAGAAAGGATAGTTGTCACAACCCAGTTTTTTCTTCAACTTCATTTTTGTTTTCCTGGGAAATGTGAAAAAGCTTTTTTCCTCATTTGGTTTGTAATTGATCTCATTATTTAAAGGACTTAGTGAGGAATCTAGAAATCTGCAGAAGGGTTTGTTGAGGGAGGGATAAGAAAGAGAAAAGCCTCATAAAACCAACCACACCACCTCCAAACACGGGGTTTGTTCTTCTACTGCACATAGAGTCACAGAACCATTTAGGTTGGAAAAGACCCTTTAAGATCATTGAGTCCAACTGTTAACCCAGCACTGCCAAGTCCACCACTAACCCATGTGGTACCTACATACCACACCCACACATCTTTTAAATACCTCCAGGGATGGCGACTCAGCCCCTTCCCTGGGCAGCCTGTTCCAGTGCTTGACAACCCTTCTGGTGAAGAATATTTCCCTAATAACCAATCTAAACCTCCTCTGGCAAAACTTGAGTCCATTTCCTCTTGTTCTATTGCTTATTACTTGGGAGACCAACACCCACCTTGCTACAGCCTCCTTTCAGGTAGTTGTAGAGAGCAGTAAGGACCCCCTGAGCCTCCTTTTCTCCAGTTTAAACAACCCCAATTCCCTCATCCATTCCTCATAGGTCTTGTTCTCCAGATCCTTCACCAGTTTCATTGCCCTTCTTTGGACAAGGTCTGTCTTGTAGTGAGGGGCCTAGAACTGAACACTGTTTGAGGTGCAGCCTCACCAGTGCCAAGTACATGGGGATGATCACCTCCCTAGTCCTGCTGGCCACACTATTTGTGATTCAAGCCACAGTGCCACTGGCTGCCTTGTCCACCTGGGCACACGCTGGCTCATGCTCAGCCAGATGTCAGTTTACACCCCCAGGTCCTTTTCCGCCGAGCAGCTTTCCAGCCACTCTTCCCCAAAACTGTAGCATTGCATGGCGTTGTCTGACCCCAGTGCAGGACCCAGCACTGACCCTTGCTGAACCTCACACACCTGGCCTCAGCCCATCGATCTAGGCTGTCCAGATCCCTCTGCAGAGCCTTCTGCCCTCCAGCAGATTAACACTCCTGCCCAGCTTGGTGTCCTCTGTAAACTTACTGAGGGTGTGCTTGATCCTCTCAGCCAGATCACTGATAGAGACACGCACACTGATGCCTCCCCATGAGAAATCCAAGAGATCTGACATAAAAGGCCAGAAAGACAATGTACTCATTTGGACATATGATGGGGTAGTACTGGGAAGCAAAGCAGCAGCTGAAACTATATGGGAATAACAACAACATTCACAGAAGTTCCCCTTGGATACATGTCAGCATGTGGGAATGATGGATTAAGACTGAGTATTTGCATTTCCCTGTCAGATGCCAAGATATCAAAGCTGGCATGCTAAGGTGTTCTGGCGTTCCTTGAAGGAAGTCTCCAGCCGTCAACACGGCATGCGTACAGAGCTCTTCCCTTGCAAGTGTCTCTCTATAATAGCACATGCATTTTTAACTTTAACTGTGTGATCTAGGTTAGTGCTCATAAAAGTAAAGGATTAGCAGCTACAGCGTAGCACAGGCAGCTGGGCCAGCTCTGCTGGCAGATCCCTGCCAACACAATCAACCCCAAATTAATCCTGCACTGTTCCCACCCACACGCAGCAAGCGAGTAGTGCCGTGATGCCAACTTCTTCAGTCAACAAGTAGGAGCAGAGAAGTGCCATGTTATCACCTCTTCCGAAGGCCACAGGAGAGCATTTTGATTCTTGCATACAACATGCACACGGACACCTGAACAATTATAGTGCAGGACTGACTCCTCTCTCAGACATGGCTCTTAAAATGAGATGCAGCAGTTCTGCATCATTGCCCCCTACAACAGACTTCAGTGCTTTTATGGGTTTTGGTCTTTTTGGTTGTTTGTTGGGGTTTTTTTAAGCCAGCATTAACACTGCCAATGGTGCATTATTTTCCTGGCTGGGGAGAATAAAACCAAACAATACAACAAAACCAACCAAACAAACCAGCACCACAGTGAAATAGATCCATTATTACAGATGATGAGGCATCATGATACATTTTAGCCCATCCAAGTCAGGGCCACCACTGAAAATGTTAGGTCTTGCCCTCTTCCTGCATCAGCCCTGGTCTGGCTCAGCCTTACAGCCTCATGGTCCTCAAGGGTAGTGCGGCAGAGAGCCAAGGACCAGGAACGCTCATCAGCAAAGCTGCCTGTAAAGCCAAAGCCCATGTGTCAGAGGTCACAGCAGTAATTGAGGGCTGTGCTTCAGACTCCAAAACATTATCCAGTACCCAGGAAGGCTGCTGGCAATAGGTGAAAGATGGTGTTGAGACAGAAATGATGAACAAAAGAAAGTTCTTGTGAATTACTGCTGACATGCATAGTGCATGTGTGATGAGAGGATGGAGCAGAACAGTACTCGGACCAGGAGGAGCTTACCTTGCATAGGGGCAGGAACAGAAGAAAATACTCCTGCCTGCTTTTGGGCCTGAAATTCTCTTCTCTAAAACCCCAGTTTGCATAGCCAGGAGCAAGATCAATGCCTAACTACATGAGATGCTTCCACTTTGCCATGATCTTCATTTCTAGATGCGTGGTAGTTGTTGACTTCCTCCCTTGGAATTTTGTAACAGCCCAGCAGAAATGAAAGTTCTCCCAAAAGTCCCCAAAATGCATCAGAAACTGGAATCTGCTGCAGGGCTACAGTACGTTGTCTCAGCAGATTCAGTGGGTAACGAGGTCTTCTGAAACACAGTGTAATAAGTGTTTCTGCCTGGACCTGCCAAAAGACCTTAATGCAAATACAACTCCAGGAAAATTAGGGTGGACTCTGGTGGCTGCCTCCCCCTCAGGGGTTTGGTTCTTTTTGGTTTTTTCCTTCAATCCTGATGAAATTCATTACAGTTGCATTTACACTGAGGTTGCGATTTAAGTTTGCCACAGCAGGCAGGGCAGGTTTGAAAGCCTGATATATCAGGGTGTATGTGCTTCCTGAAGAACAAGAGTAGTTGCAGAACTTTCCCCAAGGGGTGCCTGGTTGGCCCCCTCACCCCCTTGACATGTTTGCTGTCACACAGGCCACTGAATTCCTGGCAAGTGGAGCAGGCTTGCTCCTTAAAACCAAGCAGCCCCACATCCAAGCATGCCAGTACTTTCCTTGAAGGTATTTACAGTTTACTTTTTAGTGCTACTTTAAGTTCAAAGGGGCTAGTAAAGCCCCATTAAGCCATTTACATCAAACTGGTTAGTTAATTATCCTGTTGCAGGCTTTAAATTAGCAATTTATAACCCCTTCCCTAGAGATGTCAGTATTTGGAAACAACTCAGCCAGGACATTTTGCAGCGTGCAGTTAAGGAACAAAAACCCCCACTAAACCCAACCACCACCCTCCAAGAAAACATAACCAAACCCCAACCAAAACCAACAAAACCACAGACTGAATCTCATTTTTGGTTGGAAATCAATTAACTCTGGGAGAACCCAGTAGGGACAGGGATGAGAGAGAGCCCACCATTACCAGCTAGCAGGGATAAGTGAGGCCATGTCTACCTTAGGCTGTGCAGCAAAACAGTGATGTGTAGAGATACAAAGCTAGCCTGGGAAGCACCACAGCTAGATGAGGATGCTTCTTCCCTTAAAATGAGATATTCTGCTTCTTAGCATCACAATCAGAAGTATTTTCACATTCGTATGTACAAAAATGTGTCTGCTCACAAGGAATGAAAAAGATCTGAGGCTTTGGGGCTGGTCAGACTGTGAATGCCAGCAAAGGGACTAAAGAGGACCACGGGTTTTGGTCAGCACCTCTGCTCACACATGCAGGTGAGGAGGCTTTTGCCTCAATGCAGCCATCTTTCAGGTTAGGATTAACCAGATTCAGATTTATATCCCCTTGCCATAAGGGTCAATGACCTGCTCACAGTCAGGGGCCAGGTGAGGCTGAAGCTGAGGAGTCTCCATCCTCAGGACCTTCTCCCCGGCCCAACAGCATTTCATTTCTGAGGAGAATCTGTTGTCCTTTCAGGGTCTGGTTATTCCAGTCCACCCCACTGAGAATGCAGAGTTCTTATACAAGGGAACAACATCTTCCTTTCCCCTAAATAACTTACTGCCCAAACTAATCAGGTCCTAGGGTAAAACACGCCTCTCACCCCCCCTTCCTTATTTCCACCAGCCATTGTAAGTTCTACAAGCAATTGACATGCTGGATATTTATTGGCAAATTCCTTTTAAAATAAAGATGGGAGGGAAAGACTGTCCAGTTGCTACTATTTTCACACAACAGTCCATCAGGTACAGAAGAAATCTTGGCCCCAGTCCTGGAAGCTGTCCCAGACCAACACTAAAAGCCTCACCAAGAGCAGGAATCCATGGAAAGAAGAGGCATGTGGAGTGAGACCAAGGCAAACTAGGAGATTCCACATTAGCAGCAAATAAAGGCTGTTAAAACATGAAGTTTGAAGGAAAAATTCCATTATACTTGAAAGACAAGACAGACAGATGGAATCAAGTCATGATAGACCCTGCGATCTTTTCCCTCCATCTTAATACATCCCCTTTTCAATGGCAAAAAAAGATGTTATCTTCTGCCAGACAAGCGTCAGATTAACTTAAAAAAAAAGAGAGAGAAAAATCTAAGCAAGTTCATTTCCTTATACTACACAACAATAAGATTTATTTTGCTTTTGCTCGCTTTTTCTTTGGTATGGAAAGGAACCATTTCACAGCACTTTTGGGGATAGGGGGCAGATGGGAAGAAGAGAGGGAAAGACAGAGATTTCAAACCAAAGGCACACAATATTTTTGTACAAAATTTGCTAAGACAATATCACTTTCATGTGATTTACTGCTCCAAATTGCAAGACAGAGGCCTTATAACAGGAATACAGGTAAACACAACATAAAATCTAAATTATCTAAAGGACTGAAAAACCCAACCCCGCACATAGATGACATTCTCTGAATTCTCTGCCCTTTCTTGGGAGAGTTACACCCAAACCATCACTCAGCCCAGAAGCTGTTCTCTCCTGCTAATCACTCTGGAATCACACACTAAAGGTAAAAGAAGTCCGAATGCAAACACCAGCCTGGCCTTTGAAACAGCCCCGTGCTAACAGGCCACAGGATTGCCTAATGTTAGGGAATTTTAAAATAGCATGAAACTGAGGGCAAAGAAGCAAGGAAAACCCTCCTGTGACTGAAATGAGAATCTTTTCCTGCTCCACCAAACCCTTCCATTTCCAAGGCATGCAGTGCCCAGGCCTGTGCCTAGAACAGGTGTGTCTCCCTAAATACCTCACATGTCACACTTGTGTCTCATGGATACAGTCGGCAGGATTATATTAGTACCAGTGCATACCAGCTGTAGCTACCCCCAGCGGTATCCTGTAACTCCAAACACGGGGGGAGCTGCTCTCCATAGCATGCGCAGCCCCTTGCCACATGGCTTTCTGGAGACAGACAGTGACCCTGAGACTGCAGCTTCAGAGCATTTGTGCTCTGGGGGTTAAATCAATTCAGGGACAAGCAAAAAGACCTCCTCCAAGAGCAAGAATGAGGCACTGCCAAGAGAAAGGGAATGGAGGGCTCCTAAGTATACTCTTCTCCCCCTCCTCTGCACTTACTACCTGCAAATTCTCATCTGATTTATGCCAAACAGGCACTCTGGAGATCTCCTTTAAATAAAAAAAAGATGCACGGCTAACACAGCAAAGTCCACTCAGCCATTCCCAAGTAGAAAATGCTGACATGGCACAAGCAGATACGGCTAGTGCAGGATGAAGGAAGGACAAGGGAGAGCTAGCCTCATACATCTCTTTAAGTCACTGCAGTAGGAGACACCCCTTGGCAATTTCAACCTAATTCTTCACTAAGCCTTGGAGGATACTAGCTGCTGGCCTAAGCAGCTGAAAAAGCCAAGAAGAAAATTTTTAGGGCAGCAAATGCATTAATGGCATTTTTTGTGCGTCACATTTTCATGGCTGGCACAGATAATAAAAAGTGAACAGCTACTTGGTTTAGCTATAGCACTGCCTTTCAATACAAAAGCATTCTTCAGCATGAAGACCTGCTCCCATGCCACCCATCTCATGAAAGTAATCTTGTGGTACTTAACAGGCAGCCAGAGCAGTGATGATGTGAGAAGCTGATGACCAGCCACTCAGAGGTGGAGGACCACAGGGCCATATGAGAATCCTTGTCTTACTCTTCCTTAATAGCACACAAGTGCCTTTGTTTTCCAGTGAGTGATTCTTGCAACAGCTTTTAGGGGAGAGAGTACACAAGGGAGGGGGCACGCACCAATCTTGATGAAAAGTAATTTATGAGGAATTGACCGGATCTATAATTTATTCCACTGGTTAATTAATTCAGATTTCCAGGTTTGAGCACACATCAGGTTTGCCTGATCATCCCTACAGTAAATAGCTCCAGGCATAATAAGCAGCCATCAGGGATGGAGGCAGTGCCAAGCTAAGTGTTCTGAAGTGGCATAGGTAAGATGTTTTCAGTGCATCTCTGCTTTATATCCCCTCCAGGGCTGGGTGATACAGTGGGTTCAGTAAACCCAACTCATCAGTCCAGTGCAGGTCGGAAGCAGAGGGAAATTCTCACATCCCATACATCCCAGTCATCTGTTCATCTCACTGGCCAACTCTGTTCAAATGAATCCAGCATAAGGCCAGTTTATGCTATTTCATTCTTAAACAAATGAGCAGGACCCCAAATCCATCTACTCCTAGAAACATGTACACTTCTTAGTGCTGGCATTTCTCATTTTCAAGAGATCTCAAGTCCATAGCCATAAAAATCCACGTTAACTACCAGGTCAACTCTTTAATCAACTATTTATTACACCAGCTCTTTGATTACCAAGCAAACATCTGCTGCAAATGCAACCCCATGTTCTCAGACATCAGGAGTTTAAATGTTGAATGGTCTCACACAACCAAGATTTAGCATTTTCTTTATTCTTTGCCAGGCACAGTGTTGGTGATGTCCTGGCCTGTTAGCAGCCTGCCTGGTAGGAACTGAGCCTCACATGTCTGTCACAAGGTCTTAGACCCTGATGCATCTTCCTCAAGCAACATCAAACTAAATCCAAGAGCAGGTCTGTGTCCCCAGCAGAGAAGTGGAAGCCTAGCTGTATTTCATAACTGTGCAGTATACAGGATGTACACCTCCAGAATCTTGGTACTTAGTGACACATCTAATGTAGAAACAAATGTTTAAGCCATTTAAAGAAAATGCCCACATTTAGTACAGGAATGCAGTCATTCACTTCATTTTTCCACAAACAGAATTTGGGAAAACCAGGCTTTCTTAGGAGCAACCTGTCTGTATACCCAGGCAGAGCTGGGTGCTCCCACAGGGAGACAGCAGCACATACATCTCCTTTGAAGACTGAATTTTTACTTAAGAGCAAAACAAAGTAACTCATTTCAAGTAGGAGCTGCTGAGAACAGAGCTGTCCATGAACCTCTCTGTACAGGCCTCCATCCAAATGCTCAATTCCCACTCCTGTCAGGACTTGCAGGCATTTAATCCAGCTGAGGTTCTCCACCAACCTCCAGCTATTTCATGACGTGCCTGTCCTGGGGCATAAAATCCTAGAGAGTGTGCCTTAAAAATGCACTCGTTGTATAACTGAAGGTTTATGGGGCAAAATGGCAAAAATTCTGCTGTCATTAAGAGGAAAATTAATAAGCTGGTGCACAGCAGTGATTAGCCAGATAGCTACCCCTTTTTTATTGAGGAGCCAAACTCATCATTAAGGAGGGCTTTTTTCTTTCTTGAAGTAATATCTAAACAAACTATTGGAAGGTTTTACACAATTTTCAGCAGTGGCTTTCAGAGTTCAGATGAGTTAGCGGCCGCTTCACTGCTGCACCGCCTGCCTCGAAGGGAATAATTAATCTTAATTTTCGGAAGTTCCAGCACCAAACATGTGACCGGGAGTAAAATAAGAAAAACCTCTTCAGGGCTCTCTTGCGGTGTGCAGCAAATACACAGAGAGCTGGAAAAGAGGAGGCCAGGTGCACTCATCTCCAGAGGCAGCTCACACACCTTGAGAAGTATGTAAAACATGGCAAATTCAAAATCCACTTGCCCATTTACATTTGAGGGGAGAGTAATGGAGATGAGACATGGAGGAAGGAGAGGGGAAAAAAGGGACCAAGTGTTATGTTAGTTACTTAATATATGAACACCCAGAGGGAGTTGCCTTTATCTGTGTATCACAGCAAATACAGGAAAAGCCATGGCAATGCTGTGCCAGCAGCTAAATGTGCTTTTACTTATTTATTTATGCAGATAGCATCCAGCAGTAGAGAAAGGGTGGATTTAAATGAAAGTAATTTAAAGCTACCAATTTTAATCTTGTTTTACATTTACACTGTAGTTATTTTCATAAAGCATGAACAGTGGCTGGTAACTACTAAGTCATATTGATTTGCAACTAAATCTAATCCGCTCTTAAGTTGGTATTATTTTTTACTAACCAGAGCTGCACTATCTCCAGTTGAACATTTATTCTATTTTACAGGTATTTATCCAGCTGTCATGCTTCCTCCTTCTATTATTTCAATAAACAGGCAGTGACTTTTATTAGACATTTTATTTTTCCTCATTTGACTCATGCTGCCTGAAAATTCAAGAAGTAAGAATCCATTGAGAATTTTCTGACTTCATTTTCCTATCAAGCATGTGAAACATTTAAGTCCAAATATGTTTAACATTTAAAACAAACCCTTTATTAAAGGGAACTGTAGCTGATGGTTTAGAACTGAATTCTTATTGCCTTGTCCTTCAAAATCTAGAGCTACCAGGTATTTGCCCTCCATTAAATTAGTTCTTATTCACCAGCTTAGAAAAGAAAACCAAGCATCCTAAGTTTCTTAAGCTTTCACTGTTTTCTCAACTGAAATCCTTTACTGCATTAAACAAAGTCAGATGGGAAAAAAGGAACTTTTGGCAAAAACAGCTTCAAGGCTTCCCTGCAAAAGCAGCTACATCTATCAAAAGCCCACTACTTTCTTCCAAGCTCTCGTTCCTTGTGCTTAGGGACAGATTTTCTGCAGTTGAGCATTCTCCTTCCTTAAGCCTTTGGCAGAATACAAGTAGTGCCTGAATAAGGACAGACCTAAACTCACTATGAAATTTCAGACGGCCGTTGCTGTTTCAAGCGAGTCATTTTTCCTAGGTATTAAAAAGATTGCTCAATTCAGTAGCTGTTAGCCACTACACCTATGATGCACTTGTATGTCGCTGAATATCCCACAAATTCCTAACATAATGACTACTAAACACAAATAGAAATAAACAACAATGGGGAAAGAGTAGCACTTGCACACCATGAAAGCAGAAGTACCTGTCATGTTCTTACAGTACGTGTTCTGCTTCCCTTTCTGCGGCATGCATACTGAGACGCTATGATTGTGACTGCCCACATTCTGTTTAGCTGTTTATATTAGAAAGAAATCTTCTCCTAAAACCTCTTAATGTTCCTGCCAAATATAAAAAGATAAAGCTTAATTTGCTATCAGGAAAATGGCAGAGGATCAGAAGACAGACCTTCACCTGATCAGACTTAATGTTATGTGAAAAGTGCAGAAGAAAGAGGTATTCATGAAACCTTCCCATGCTATTCCAAACTCATGTTTGCCTTCACAACCCATGACATTTCTCAAACCATTTCTGCACTAAGTCCTTCATTTGTTTATTCCTTCCCAAGGTAGCACTTCCTATTCCTTGATTGCTAGCACAGACCTGGCTGCCCAACAAGCTCAGGAGACCTGAAATGAGGTCTTCCCTTTGGCCTGCTGGGGCTGAGGCCTGGGCAGCCTAGATACTGCTTCTACAGCCTCCCCAGAATGTCCATGTCATTTCTTTAAATCAAAAGCTTCATTAAGCGATGAGGCACAACTATGAGCTCACTTGCTGCTTTCTTGTAATAACGTTTGTACACTCACATGAAAGAGCAGAAGGGAATAAAAAGGCAATACATTTACTGCACCCCTCTGGCTGCATGTACTATTTGTTCTTAAAGCCACGAGACACTCATCCTGCAAGGACATCACCCAGTAGTTTTCAGTATGGGAAATAAATGCCAATTCCAGCTGGTTATCCAGTAGTTGCTGGTAGGCTAATGGTGACTCATATCACCACTGGCAGAACACACCCCAGTTACATTCTGAGCAAGACCTGTTGCACTTCAGCCAGTCTTATAGCAGTCTTAACCCGGAAGGGTGCATCATGTGTGTAACTGCTGTTTTCTGAATGGTGGCAATCCTGTTCAAACTCATGACTCCATGACTGCAGGGTAGCCATCCAGTAACCTGAATGATGTGATTACAACAGGAGAGGTAGTGGATTAGATATGGTGCCCTGGTCTCACATCATACTCGACAACCCTGATAAATGTAGCCTGGACTTCGAGAGAATGTCCCTGGATAATTTACCACTATTGCTGGATTTCAAGTTGTGGCTAGATAGGAAACGTGCAGAATGGATCGTTCCATTCTTACAGGTTTCTGAAAAGAGAAAATTGATGCATTGAAAGGGATAAGGCCAATAAAACCTCTTTGCTCCTTGCAAAAACATCAGTTTTGCTGGTGTGGGGGGAGAAGGAAGCATGAGTAAAACGACACATCTCTTCTGTAAAAGGAAGATGGCTTAGTACCTCAGAAATAGCCTAGTAAGAACACTATTTCTCTTACCCAATAAAGTTCCCTGTCCAGTATTAAAGTAATCTTTCAGTAGCACTTCAGCCACCTCAAAGGGCAATTTAAAAAATAACGTAGGGGTTTGATGTTTAAACAAGCTTTTCCAGCAATTACTTGTTAATAGCATCCAGAGGCTCCAAGTAAGAAGCAGGACCCATCATCCCCAGCAATTTATACTACCAATGCGCAGAGTGAGGCAGAGGATTTGAAGGGAAGGAAAATGCTGGGGGCAGGGAAAGGGGGAGGGTTAAAAATCACAAGTAAGATTGCCAAGTATATCCAACATCTAAAAAGTGGAATAAAAGCCAATGCCATGCACCAAAGTCCTCTGGAAATACTAACTGTTAATGTGTGTATGTATATATATATAAAAATAAAAGCAAGTCATTACTTCCTTGTTTGCTCAGTCAGATGAGACCCAGCAGCTTTCCTGCAGCCTTTTGCTACCCCTTTGGCAGCCTTGGGCCCTTGAGTACTCAGGTGTGCCAGGCAATGACAGCTGACAGGTACAAACTCATTTGCCCCAGGGCTGCCTGGCACATGAACTCAGGAGAGCTCTGTGAGCTGGAAGAGAAGGAACAAACTCTCCCTATTTTGCCTAGAAAAGCCTCTCACAGAGCTCCTCCAGAGCTGCATGGTTTGTCAGGTGCACTGTTCACGCTTGCGCTGCAGTCCATACTCCTCCTCTGGGCAGGGGAATGCCATGCTGCAGTGAGCTTGCTTGCTCCCAGGTTCACATGGAAGCATTCCAAGCTACTCAGCTTCTGACAGCTCTCCAACTGCTCTTCCATGCTGTATTGCTTTACGTTACATTGCTTTCCCTGCCAGGAGGCACTGCTGTATTACAGTACAATCGTCTAGCAAAATGTAAAACTGATTTTTTCACCTCCCAAATACCGACTGTTGCCACTGCAGTCACAACTATAAGCCCTGCCCTGTATTAGACTTCCCCACTTCTGTGCATATACAAGAGATTTTAATACCTTCCCTCCTCTTCACCCTCCTTCCCAACTTGCTGCTGCTTCCCTATCATGCTCCACAGTCCTTTCTGTGGAGGGCAGCCATCCTCAGCATCCAGCCCAAGGTGTCCCTACTACTCAAGGTAAAATGCCTAAGCCAGGTCATGAGGTGCATTATCAGGCATCCAGACCGACTGTAGCACCAAACACAGTGAAAAAAATAACTAGAAACATGGTAGTGACCCTCAACTTCAACAGGAATCTGAGCCTGTTAGTAAGACAGAATTTTAATGAAGAAAACCAGCTACGGAAACATTTTATAACACACATTTTTAAGGTATTAGGAGGAATTTGGCTCCTAATTCTCTTCATTTCAGTGTGCTTTAGAATCATAGAGGATGATCATTACACCATTTACATTTGCATAGTTCCCTGCACTGCAGTGGAGCGTTTCCTTTCTAGTTTTGAACTATAAAAATAGTCACATTACAAGAGCAAAGGTCTAGGTCTCTGTTCTTCAGGAGCAGCAAGAATAGGGCCAATTTAGAAAAAAGAGGCTGGTAGAAGGTGAGAGGCAGGGGAAAAAAAGCAGTAAAATAGTGTACAGGCAGTCTTTTGCCTTCTTATCCCTTGTGCAATTGTTAAAGATCTCCTGATCCAGAGGTTGCATCCAGGCTATCAGTTTTAATAAGAACTTATCTGTCCTTCATCGATTTTTCAATCTGTTTAGACTTCTGCTATCCATAACACCCTTTGGCAATGAGTTTCATGTGGTAACTGCTGCTTGATGGAGTGCCTCCTCTTTGCCTGCTTTGAATCAATTTAGTTAACACCAGAACCATGAAGAATCACTCCCCACTCCCCTCCCTCACCCCATTCATGACAGTATAAAACATCTGCAATTCCTGTAATAGGTCAACTCTTCTCTATGGCAGAGAGAAGTCAGTCAACACAACTTGAGACAAATCTTTGATGGGCTTCTCTGGACATTCCCAAGCCCTCCACTACCTTCCAGAGGTGGCAATCAGAACTGTATGTTGTTGAAGATACTGGCACACCATGAATTCACATAGCAACGTGCTGATGGTTTCTGTTTGGTTTACCAGCTTGGGTAAACACCCAGAGAGCTTGTTGATTCTTCAGGGAGTGCAGCATTTCCTCCCAGCTGGCCATTAGTCTCTGCAAGAACTTTCTGGGGACTCACTGCAGGTAATGCTCTCAGGTAGTCTGTTGAGATGCAGGTGACATTTTTCATCTCCTAACAAATGCTGCCACAGATCTCTCTGTTTGTTTTACCCAATTCAAGCCAGTCAGACTCACAGCTTTCAAATCCCTATTTCCTCCCCTTGCAAAGGCTTCCCAAAAGCATGGAAGTCTGCAGCCGCTCAAAGCTCATCATCACTTTCTTTCACCTGTGCACACAGTGAGAAGTGCCACAAGCCAGAGAAGCAGAAAGTACATGGTTCTCCCAACAATCAGGGGAAAGCATTGTTGCATTAAAATCTATCCTAACCAAGGAAACTTTCTTAAGCTTATCCCAGCGAATATTCCAGTTTTAAGAAATTTCTCAGGCATTCCCATGTAATGGGTTACTGTCCTGAAGGATCAGACTTGGCAGTGAGTGTGATGCACAATTCCCTACCCTGCCGTGTGAGCCCCTGCTAATCCGAAGAGATGTACTTCACCAAATATAGCTGCTTCATGTAATTGTTTGGCTTATCTCCCCTCTCTTAGCAGAGCTGCCATGGTTCCAAAAGCCCTTAAAATTAATGACAGCTATGCTTGTAGATTAAAATCCATCTACCTGTTAATGCTATGTGCATCTCTTGTTCATAGCAGCACTGGCAGTCACAGTGCTCAGCTGCAGTTTCTTTGTGCTTCCTGGTAGTGAATGCTGGGAGAAACAGAGTAGCTGGTTTGACCCCAATTCCAGAATTTCTGGGAGGCAGTTGTCACCCACCACCAGAAAGACAACCCAAAACCAAGTTATGAGCTGAAACACTGCATCTCAGCACGTGACCCCAACACTGAGCAGGTAACTTGGGCAGACTCCTGTAAACACACAGTAAACAAAGGTAGCTCAAGACAGCTTAACAAAGTAACAGCACAGACATGCTGTACTTCTGTAGTTAGAAACCTCTACATTTGAATGAGCAAACTATAGAAATAATAACCTCTGTACATCAACAAAACTCTACTACCTACAAGCACGAGAGAGCATGCAAAAGCTAGGTGAATAATGTAAGCCAGTTCAGCATATTGAAATACAAACAGTCCTTCTGGATATCTCATTTTCTGAACACTTTGCACACAGTGCCTGCAAAAATAACACGGTGCAAGTTACGTGCTGGGGAGAAGAGTCCCTTTCCTTCAGTTTCCTAAGGAAACAAATGTGGGATAGAACATCACTTTTACTCAAAACAAATTCCACCAAATCCCTTGCTGGAGCTCTGACATACAGGCAGTTCAGAAACTCAGCAGAGACCTGCCCACACCCATCACCATTACTTTCCAAAACTGGAATGAGAAGAAGTTGTGTTCAAGTTTTGCACTCAGCCTCAAATGTTAGTCACTCCAATTTTCTCTTTTGAAATATACGCACAATATATATACACACACCCCGTGTGTTTATACACACACATAAATCATTTCTGGTGTTTCTTCTGAAATCCCTACTCTGACTGTTCTTGAAGTGCTGAATCTAATAGATGCTTCCCCAGTTAATTTACCCCCTGTATTAGAAAACACTGCCATCCAACGAGGGATCAGAACCCCCTGAGAGCCTGAATACAGAAACCACCACAGTCTGCTCACAATGAGCAGAAAACTTACTGTTGTAAAGCAGTTTACAGAAAGTGTCTTAAATGCTATTACAAAAAAGTAATAATCTGGGCAGAGCTACACCGGGCAAGGAAAATAGGGGTTTTTTTAAGTCACAGGACTAGTTACTTGCTGCTGTCTGGGAAGGTGCACATCAAGAGGTGAGGAAGCAGTTAGTATCTCCTGACACACAATGGACCCATCCAGGCCACAAGCTGCAAAAAGCACGTACCATTTGCTCACATTCCCCTTCTTTGGTAACTGAGAACATGTTACTTAGCTTTAGCATGAGGCAAGAAAATGCATTTCTTAGTCTAAAACCATCTGGCTCAACTGGTTTCAGAGAAGATTTAGCTGGGGAGAACAAGGATGCCCTCCTTGAGGTAGATGTTCTGGCCTCCTGTGGGCATAACTCTCCCAGCAGGACTTGACAATTAGTAATGTTGCTGCAGTAACTGCATTTAAATTCAGTTCTGTTAATATGGTCCGTTCCCACCTGAGATTAGAGGCTCTCTGTTCACCTGGTATCTTCTGCATTTATCCTGCCATTGTTCCAGAAGCAGAACTATTACTGGTGAGGAAAAGTTACCCATAGTAGGTGAATGGGCTCTTCTTCTGAACCACAGAAAGGGGACAATGGGTGAATTTATTTTGCAATTTAAGAGGAGTACTTCTTATCATCTAGGACATTTGCATAAAACAGCTCCCTCAGCTCTTGGTTTAATGAATAAAGGAATCAAATCTTTTAATGCGTATTGCAAATAACCACTAAGATTTGCCATCTGAAACAGCTATACGTGGCTCTCTCCCCATACCCACCATCTATGAATAAACATTTAAGTGATAATCTGGGAGAGCTGAAAGTGGGCAGAGCTCAATGCCAAGCCAAGCTGATTCTTGAAGGAAGTATCTGTACAATACAGTACTGAAAATTTTAGAGCTACTCTGCAGTGGCTTCGCTATGTTCAGTTTTTCCTCAAACAAGAGTTCTTAAGATTTTCTAGCAAGCTGCTCAGCTTCCTGCTGTAACAAATTTGTACGGGAGAAAATGTAGCTGATCCATTCACATTTGCATGCCGTATTTCTTTGTGCTGTGAAAAGAGTCAAATGAAAGAAACTTGCCCCAAAGTCGAAATGGCAGCTGCAGAGCTGAGGGGGTCCCCCATTCCTCACTCGCTCAGCTCCTTGCCATTTCAGACCTGAAGAAAAGCATAGCCAACAGGCAGGCAGAGGAATGACAAACCTGCGCAGCATCTGGCTTCAACCACTCCAGCTGCTGCTGCTTGCACTCAGTAGCAGAATCACATCCATCTCCTCTCAGGAGCAAGCCCCAGAGCTGCCCAGCAGGCATGCACTGGTGATGCACTATACCCAGGGTCTATCCACCCGGTTAGGTGGAAAAGAGTATCCAAGGTACCTATCATGGTGACATCTAAATGCAAGTATCAGAACACTTTACAGACAAAAAGGTCTTTCCCCCAGGCTGTTAAAATTTGCATGTTCCTATGTAGCACTGAAGATAGCAGCAATGGTGATTCATTAAGATAATGATTTAAGTAGGAGGCTTAAGAAAGTCTGTGTGGATTAGCATCCAAAGGGCTGCAGTTGGAGCTTCTCCACTCCAGGCTGCCACCTTCCCATTTAAGGGAAGGGATGAATTCCAAAAATCCAGAGAAGTATGAATTAACAGTAACTGGATCACAACTACAATGCATTAAAGCACAAGAGCACCATGTCTACTCCAATCCATCCTCCTTGGCAAGGTGAAGTACAAAATTTGATGCTGCAGGAGAATTTCCAGGGCATTATAAATTACCAGCTTTTCCTTTATTTGATCAGTTTCTTAGCATAGGATCTCCTCAAAAAAAAAAAAAAGTGTGCAAATTTCTTTGAAACTATTTTTCTGTCCACCTTAAAAACAAGTTTTCTTCTAACCAGCTGTCTTTTCCACTATTGAATGATCAGATGGGTTTGATAAATTGATTGCTCCCACATAATAATGTAAATACACATTGGAAAAAGCACACTGATCCTTTCCAAACCCCAACATTTAATCAATTTGCAATCAGTTACGAGTTGAAACATGTATTCTGTCCGTAACATGAGGTTAATGCTCAGACAGTAACAGGCAGCTCATGCTTCATCCCTGCTGAGAGAGGGGCCTCCAAACAGTGATTTTGGTAGAATACTTTCCATTGCCTTCTAGAGAGATGCACAGGCAACCAGTTCTGCTATTCTGCTCACTCATTATAGTTGCAATAGGGCATTCCCAGTGTATATTGCCCCACTCACCGCTAGCTGTGCTTGGTCTGAACGTCTTCTAGGCACTCTATCCCATGCTGATTCAGTACAGAATAGCTTCCTAGAATGCAATTATAGAAAGAGTAAGGGTTTGTCTTAAAAAGGGATTATTCCAGAACAGCTATTCCTTATTTACTACCCCCAATCACCTCTTCGTCAGGATGAAGAAGTTAATTGGGAATAGCTCTTCTGCTCAGATTTGTAACTTACCTTGGTCTGAATCAATGACCCTGTTTAGATGAGCTGTTAGTACAGAGTCATAAAATCACAGCAATGGCTTCACCAATAAAAACAGATTCACAGTTGCAATGGAAGTTGAGCCGCTGTGTAGACACAGCCAAGTTAGTTGTAAGTTGGCCAAACAGCAGGATCAAGAAATAGGAAAAGAATAGTTATTTCTGTGTTAGATCTCATCAGTACTGCATGTGACTTTCTGTACTTTATAAGTCCCTGGATCTGCACTGTTCAAACTTGGTTTATTCCTTAGATATATGGAGACCTTAACAGCAAGGAAACTTTGAGTTCTGTAGCTTCTTTGTTTATTAAGTTCTTAGCTTGCAAGATTTCTCATCCAAAAAGGGCTGAGAAAGTACCTGGCACATCTTAGATGCTTATTGAATACATTAAATAAATCAAACGTTTTATGATAAAATTCCACTCCCCCACACTAAACAGATGTAGGTGCAAGTCAAAGAGACTTGAAAAATTGCACTAAAATTGATTTTGCTCCAGTTTTCCCCAAAGGAAAAAATTTGTGTGTGGGTTGAGACAAAAAACATGGAAAATTTCAGCTATCGTGAACAACTGAAAAGAGAAATGGAGGAAAAGAGAGAAGCCAAAACTGAACTTCACATTCAGAATGAATAACTTATATTCTCTACAGTGTTCTGTATTACAGGCATTCCTGGACTTACACATGAAGTGAAAGTCTGTCTTGGGCTCATCACACTTCTAGAGAAAAATGCCAGAGTTTCATAGGCTCCCGAAGAGAAATCACAAACCAGAAAGTTCTTCCCAATTTTAAGAGGCTAAAAGAGGTAGGACCCAACACAGCTGAAGATGTGTGTCACAACACCAGCGGAGTTATTTGTAGACAATTGTCAAGTCCTGCAGCACAAAAATCTGAGAGAAATACTGAGTACCTACAACAGAAAATACAAAACCATCTCATGTTGCATGTGTTACAGGATAACATACTTGATTTAAGGTTTCTTCTAGACTGTTAGAATAGGACTTGGTTTGGTATACCTGACTGTTAAACATCACCACCTGCATGATTTTCCATGCCTGAAGTCTGTGCCCAGGTAGTTGGGTTCTGGTGAGCAGCTTAGGGCAAAGGGTTTCAGTGGACATAGTCCAGTAATTTCCAAGGATGACACTGGCATCTCAAAGGAGCTCTGACACAGACAGCACAGAGCTCAGGATTTCAGGGCAGCGTTCAGCTGCCAGACCCACAAGACCATTTCTGTTGTCCCTGCAACTCCTTGTTCATACCACACCTCCCACATTCACACTGACAAAGCTGGTCCATCCTGTACACAGAATGAATCAGGGATCCTGTGTCAAAAATAGCAGGTGATCCAGCCTGCCATTACTTGATTGCAGTACCTGTGTAACTATCAGTCTCCCTTTGCATATAGGCAGTCTTAGTCCATGTATGTAGTATTTTATAAGCAACTTTTATGGGTTGTTTTCCTCATTGGAGAGGAAGTTAATAGAGACATGGTAGAAAGGGGAAAGGGCAATTATAAATATACGCAAGTCAAGTCAGGCAAAGGAAAAAAAGAAACTGAAACCACTTCCAGTCTCTCTCTCCGAATTCCACGGGCTCATAGTCTCTGGCACCACTTCACAGTAACCCCAAAAGACATTCACCTGCTCCCACAGCACCAAGAAACAAACAGTGAAACAGGAACAAAGCAGCTCCCTCCCACCTAGGATGACCAACGTAATCCCCTGAGAGTGCATCAAGAAGGGAAAACCTTACCATTAAAGCAGAAGAAAAACAAATACACATGCACACACACACAGCTCTCCTGCTCCGTGTTATTAGCATCCTCCTCATCTTCTATATGCATCTAATATCAGGAGATTTACATTCAGGCCAAAAGCTCATGCTGGCAGGAGAGGAAAGTACTCTGGAGAAGAGAGGGGAAGGCAGAAAAAAAGCCTACATTTTCTTGGCTTGTGATCAGCAGGCTGGATGCGTTCTGTGGAACTAGGCCAAAGTGTTAGTTATTATATTCAAGAGAACATCTGAATCCCAGCTCAAGGGAGCCGAGTTTGCGGCTCTCATTTATGCTGTATATCAATTGAATATCAAACCACATTTTCCGCCTTCTGAATAATAAAGCTTAATAGTTTGGGACTCCCATATGGTCTATTGTTAAAATATTTCCAAACACTGGCTGCTGATTTATTTCTGAAGGAAAGATTTCTCTTTCCTCTTCAAGCTTTACTTGTTCAAAAGATGCTTGTAGCAAAAGCTAAATATATTAATCTTCCAAATATTTCCTGAGTTCTAAGAAGAGCTGAAAAGTGAAAGGATAAGGAAAAACAAATACATTTTGAAATTGGCTTTTTTTTAATGTCACATGCAAATGTTTGCTCCAAGCAGAAGCAGCTGGTGCCACCAGGCTCTGCTGCTCAGAACAGGGGGTGCAGGAGCTTTCAGAAGCCATGAGCTGCTCTAACAAAGGAGGACCACACAGACTCAAACCATTCACAAAAGGACCCAGGCCGATTATTTGACTATTACTTACAAGGAAGCTTGGCCAGTAACACAGGCAATAAATACTGGAGAAACCTGTTCTGTGCATAACCCGGGTTTGTCTTTTCAGAAGTCCTGCTCTCTAATTAGCTGCTCATTCCTGGAGGGCATTGCTGATGGATGCAGTGTATCAATTTGGTATCTTTAAAAAGTTAAGAAACTTGTTAAATAATAAAAGCATCAGCACACTGAACACTCTGCAGTGTGTTGAACAGTCACTAGTGCCCCTTCCCAGTCACACCAGAAAAGAGTGTTCTTGTTCCTTCTGCTTTGCAGAGAAAAGACCTGGTGGCAGTTGGTGCCCTGCTCAGCACTCAGGTGAGAACTGAGACATGCTCAAAAGAGGACCAAAAGGTCCTGCATTCACCAGCTGCTAGATTAGCACGGAAGGACTCAATTGCTCAGTGAGCAGAAGCGAAACCACACAGCCCTGCCTGGTTATGCGCTGGTGTGAACCTCCAGCTCCACCTCATGCAGCTCTTGCCGTCCCCATGAAGTGCTCCAAGCTCACTCTGACAGGAGCTCTCAGTGCAGCGCCAGCTCACATGTCTGCTGGTCACTCAGCAAAGCAGAAGGTGCTGAGCTAGGCACAGCCAACAGCACAAAATACAGCACACAGCACAAAAATGCGGCAGTTCCTACAGCTCAGGGAGCCAAGCAGAAATTTCTGCTCCCCTTACTCCTCTGTTCGAGCCCTCATCACTGCTTCTCATTCCAGTCTCCTACTTCCCACCTTCTGCCTGTGTGTTCACTTCACCTCCAGCACCTATCTGCTCCACCATCACCTGCTCAGCTCCACTGTACAGGTCTTCAGAGGCAGCTGTCTTAACCCCGAAACTGGTTGCTCATACTCATCAGCTGCCTCCTCCCCAGAAAGGAAGAAATTCCAGTATTTCAACATCTGTTCTCATCCCAATTTGGGGAGAAAAACTGGGATTAGAGACTCTCTGCTGAAGTTCACAAGTTCAAAAAAAAACCCAACCAACCCCAACACTCATTTACGGACACCAGTACATAATGTGTCATTTGAAATGGAATATTTTCACATCACTGAAACCAAGATTGATTCATTTTGGTTTGGTGACCTGACCTGAGACATTTTGTTCTGAGTCAGTACACTCTTGAACTGTATTATTCCCACAACCTTGCACTGCCTCAGATACTGCACCCTTGCAGCCTTATAACCCTCGTCTCTCTTCTGGGTCAGACTCCCTGGCTGGGAGGCAGTTCCCATTGCACACACTGAGGTGTCCCATGGCACAGCACAGTCTCCAGGAGAGCTGTAATAACACCATATGGGAAGACCAAGGCCCTTGGAGTCCAGAGTGGAAGAGGATGAGTACATGAAACAACAGCTCTCTGAGCAGCTGAGGACTACCTGGAATCCAGCACAATGTTCTGAACCAATTCTGGGTGAAGCCAAGGAAAGCAAAGCAAAGAAGTATTCCCATACAGTTAGTATAGACAGGTCAATGTAATATTTCTGGTAAAAAGCTATTTATTAATTTTACAGGTGATCAGAAATCTAGAATTGGGCTTTGCTGGGGGGATTTTCAATTTTACAGAAATTCAATTTTTCCATGAAAAAGACTCTTCAAAGAAAAACTCCCATCAGTCCCCTACTGACACAGCAGCACTCTTAAAACTGTCATAGAGATAATACAGCGAACAAAGCTCACTCTTACAGAAATTTCCCCTAACAGGAAACTTAAAACACAGCAACATCAGCACCCCTCTGCTTCCTGGTGTGACCCAGCAACTGCAGGATTGAGTTCATCAACTGAGGAAAACATCTAGTGTAGGGAGAGCCTGACAAGAATTGAACTAGAAATTCTGCAACATATGTCTGAACGGTCAATCCCTTGCTGCTTCCAGCTGAGGCATGGACACGGTCTTTATGGTAGTTGGGAAGAAACAAGCGCTGGTGGAGCTGCTGAAGGCACCAAGCTCTGCCCCAACTGTTAGGGATGCCACCAACTTGTGCTTAACAAGCAGCTCTTACTCAAGTGTAGAGGACTCAGTGTGAGGATTAGTGTGTATTCACAGAACACTGTTTCAGTAGTTTTCCTGTGGACTCTGTTCTCTTATACTGCGTGTTCTTACCCCTATGTCTGTGTATCTGAGAGAAGGTAGAGTGCATGTATGGTTTAGATTTACTATAGAAAAAAAAAGGAGAGACACTTAGCCTGTAGTTCCAGTGTTGGAAACTGCAATAAACCTCTCTTTTTAAACCCCATAACCTTGTGACTGTTTTATAGTTATAAGGAATCATAACCAGAGAGAGATTTAGCCTAACAGTGATCTGCCCTCAAAGACATTAATCTGTCACATCTAATAGAAGGGAAATAAGGAGACGAACCTTTCTTTTAAGTGATTCAAACAGATGGCGTATGGCTTTGGTGGGAACTTAGTGTACGTTGCCCCTGTAACAAGGGTAAATTTGGCAGTGCTGCACACCCAAAGACGCTATTTACAAGTCAGCGTGAAAAGTATCTCTGCATGATTTCCTTGTGTTTTAAACCCTGGATTCTCTGCGATCGTATCTCACCACTTTTGTGGTTGACACATCCAACCAGCTTTCCACCCACTTTCTCACCCCCTTTACGCCAGTAAGATTCTTTCTTTTGTTTGCAACTTTCCTCTCTTCTCAAAGTAATTCTTTACTTTTAAGGGATCAGCAAAAGATAATCAAGTGCATTGTGCCAACATGTTAAAGCACAGTTTTATATCAATATTTCAAACATAACTTGATTTCTCTGGACTTCTAAAAGCATCTTCCTTACTCCATAAAGCACATAAAAGTCTTCAGGTTATTTTCTCTTTCCTTCTCTATGCCTTATACGGGAAATAAAGGTTTATTTTCTCTCCTTCTCTCTTCTTCCCCAAACCTTATTGCCCAACTTCTCTTTTCTCATTTTATCATGCAAGTTCTCTCCCTCCTTCTCGTATCCATCATGTTTCTGCAGACTCACTTAAGAAGCATTTCTGGATCGCCTTGCTCTGGGTTCCTTCCTCTCCTCCAGAGGAGCAACAAACTGCTCCTGGGACACTTCACTGCATTTCCTCTCCTGGAAGGAAGCCAAAGCTTACTTAACTCTTTTCCTCAGGTCTGCCGCTCAGCCCACTAACCAAGCCCCTTTTTCCACCCACACTGAACAAGCTGTAAGGTTTCCAAACTTGTCTGCAGAGCTTAATCCTAAATTCAGCTCGTTGTTCTATAGGAGACAAGACATGAAACAAATACCAATGCTTAAGAGTTCTCATGATATCTCAAAGCAGGTGAAGACCATTATTGTCAGATTCCTAGCATGCAACAAGGCTGATGGGGAGCACTGAAAGATACGGGGCAGCAAGAGACCAGATTCACATGCAGAGGCAGTCCAGGAGGGTACAATGAATTCAGAGGAGCAGGAAACATCTACACTGGTTTTCCAGACCGGTTGGGGAGGATTGGTGTTGGAGGACCTAAGGGTAATCCCCAGATTACCCTTCAATACACTCACAGGGAGCAAATGTCACTTTGCATGGTGAAGCACGCCAGCCAGGGAGCATGCTTTATATTTCATGTTAATGAGTATTAGGAACGCAACTTCCTTCCTCTCCCTATTTTTGATATAATTAAGCACTAGAATGAGCGTTTTGTTTCAGCCTACAACAGCAACAGACCACAGCGCTGCAGAATAACAGGAAAGGGAGAGAATGAAGAAAAAAAACCCCAACCAGGTGGTAGACACTTACTGCTCCGGCCACTGCATGAAATGAAGGCTTGAGTGCACATTTTTGCCCGATTGCATAGCTGTCTCTGCTCCCCATCTAATCTGCTTAGAAAACTGGTTTTGAAGGATATGGTTCAGACATACCACTCACATTGGGGAGGGGGAGAGATTGTGTGTGATGAGGGGGAAAAAAAGTGCTGCAGCTGCAAAAGATAAAATAGAGACAACTAATTTTCTCAGAGGTTGCAACACAGCCTCTCCCCCTCCTCCACAAGCAGTCACTGCACTGGCAGGATAAGCTGGAGATTCTCCAGCGTAAGCAAGAAGGCACAATAAGGTGTGCAGGCCCTTCTCCACCCCGATACCCACAGCCCTTGGGGGTACCACAGAGAGCAGAGGCTGACAGCCCAGCCGCTCAGAGGGAGGCGGTGGCATTCCTCCGCCTGCTCATTTCAATTGCATTACCATTTTCAGAGGGGGACGTGAGAAACACACAGTGCTAGATGTTATGCCGAGACAACGAAGAGCAAAAGGGAGCTGCAGACTCCTGTTGTACCAATTGGTGGCTGGGTTCTGAACTCTCATTGTGTGATCCAATTTCTCCTGTCATCCAAGCCATTTTTGCAAACTCCAAGCATACGTCCATTTAAGCCATGTGTCCTGAAATCTAAACAGCTGAAGGGGACAGGAGGGGTAGGGAGAGAGGGGAACCACTGGATTTCTGGTGACAGTGTTTAAAATACCCATTTGCACAAGGAAGTCTCACTTCAAATAGTCACTTAGCAAGAACAACTACAGCTGCTGACAGGCAAGAGGTACAGTTTCAAGTGACCATCAGACATAAAATAGGCCAAATAAATTACCGCAATCTAAAGGGAGTGGGTGGGTGTGCTCGCACAAATGTAACAGAGATAACAAATGGATTACCAATGGGTGACCCAGTGTCAAAGATTAGCAGACCCAGTTCTTATTTCAGTTACACCGTACCAATGACATTACCTAAGATGTAGCAGAAGCAAAACGGAAATCAGAGTCCAACCCAGGATGTCAGGGAGGCAGCTGCTTTAGTATTTTAATGCCTAGAATTTCAACCCAGTTTGCTTTGTTTCAGAGTCTAAGCTGTCTTCGGTAGAAGGGCCAGCAGCCTTTGCCAGCTGCCACGTGACCCGCAAGGATGTTTTCTAAATGGAATTGGGTTATTTTTGAGGTGGGAGTTGTTTGTGATGAAGGCAGACAACACCGGTGTACTGTCATTTTTTGTCTCTTTCCTCAAAGGTTATCTTTTATTCCTGTTCCCTGCCCACATATACACTTTCCCTCTCCCCTGTGCTCCCCTACACATAGACCCACCTGTTCTTTGGAAGTACCAAGAATGTCAGTCATGGTCTTTCTGGGGTCTTTGAGGAGACCCCACTTACTTTAATAAGTGGGTCAGACAGTGCTTCCTCTCTGACTGTAAAATACAAGGGTTTTTTAAATATGTGCATAAATAATTTGTAAGCCTTCCAACTATTAATTGCTTACGGAAATTAAACATCTGCTAACAATAAACTCCCCATACAAATGAGAAGATAGTTTCAGTCTGACTAAAATGCTTTCCCTTCCTAATTGCTAAGAAAACCATTTTCTTGCCTTTTACAATGGCAATTTCATTAGTTCTGTAATTAGCAAAATATTTCAGTCCTTTCTCTTTTGTGACAGAAAGGAAAAGCTCCAATTCCCACTCCAACTCTGCTGTCAAGGCACTGCAAAACCAACCGAGAAACTGTCAATTACGAGTAGCCATGAAAAGTTCTTGGGGCAGAGACTATGTGGGTTGCAGAGTCCACCTGCACACCTTCTCTCCCCATATTGCCCACAGCCCCCTAGAAGTCTTCATATTTACAAGTATTATACTACAGGCTATATATGACTGTAGCAACTAGGTGCTGCAAGTGCAAAGAGGAGCTGAAATGCTGATAATGCGAGAATGCTTAGAATAGCTGATGCCAGGGGGGAGAGAAGGGGGCCACCAGCTGAATTCGCATCACACACGGAAATAAGTCTGCTGGGTAAAAGCCCCCATATGGCTGCTAGGGAACATGGAGCTAAAAGGGCTTTCACTGCTTGGGGAACTGCAGATCTCCTCCAGCTGCTCATCTCACTCTGTGCAACTTAGTGCAGAAACATAAAGAAGAATTCCAAAAGCCCACAGTATTTTATTATACAGGAAAAGCAACTAGTCCTTTGCATGAGTATGTTTTCTGCATTCAAGAATCTCAAAGCATTTAGCTGCAGTACTTGCCTTCTATGAACTTAAGGGATGAAAGACCAGGTATAGCTCCCTCAAGGTCAAATAGCAAGTTCAGCAGCAAAAGATGACTAGGACTCAGTTACATCCAAATCCCATTCAACCATTCTACCCATTAGATTGGAGAGACATTAAACACCTTCATGGCGTCAAGAATGACTGATGTTCTCCAGTTCAGCCTGTGATAGAGAACTGGGAACTTGCACATCTCCTTCCTCTGCCTCCCACTCCTCCATTACCATTCCCATATCGTTCCAAACCCCACATGATGAGATTTTCCTAATCAGCAATTAAATAGTTAATGCTTACATTACAGCAGATGGAACAGGAGTTGCTGCAGGGAAGGTATGCAGAGGGAAGGAGAAAAGAGACAGAAAGGAGGAAAAAGCAGGCAGAGAAACAAACCTAAAGGAAAGCAGTTTTCCCACTAAAAGGAGTGATTAGTTGACTAGACAACATAACCTTTAAGACTTTGTCTAGACTAGGATAAAATGCTATATTGTTGAAGGTGTTTTAGAGGCATAGTGTAGGTAAGGCTCACAGCTTCTGAGCATGTGGTAGCCAAGGTAAAGACTAATTAGGACATGTTCACTAACACATCTTAATGCTCCACTTTTAAATCCTTGCCCAAGAACTCAAGGCTATGCAAAGCAAAGGTCTGATGCTGTCCTAATGATTATAAAAGCAAAGCTATGACACACTGCAAAGAAATCAGAGTGTCGAGGAATCGCTCGGGTCTCACCTCCAGCATTTTTCATATGCTCATTGAATGCTTATGAACATTTGCATCTTAAAATATTCAGCAGCCTCTTACTGAACAACCTGCTATGACATTTTTCCTCTAAAAATCTAATCAAAGCTCCAGATGCCAATAGGCAAAGAGACCACAGGCTAACAGCCTACACTCTTGTGAAACTTCTCCTTTTGCTCCAGTGTTTGCTCAGGCAAATTTGGGAAGGAGGGGGTAAAGGGAAAAGAAGAAAGGACTAGGAAACGTGTGCCCAGGGCCTTAGCAACCACCATCATTTTGATAATCTATTACCAGATTTGTAATTAAAATCTGAGTCCCACCTCACTGGGGCAGCCAGATGCATCCACAGAAGACTTATTCAGAGAGTTCTTACAATAAATACCAGGAGAATTACGAATGTTGTAGCTTCTTCTTAACCCTTCCAGCAGTATTTAAGGAACCGCCTGTCAATTTGAAAGACTGATCGGTTTTTCTCTCAGCTTGTTGCAGGCTCTAGGTGTGCCCCTAACCAAATAGGCTTACCACTTAAAAGCTTAATTGCACCTGTGGCTTAAACCTTATCCCAGACAGCACTGGGGAGCATTTGGATTTGGGCGTTTCAGGTGTGGGACTGGGGCCTGTGCTTACAAACAGAGCTAGGCAAGTCAGAATAGGAGCCCCTAGTAAAAGAAGACTACGTATGCCAGGGAGCAAGGGATGGGGAGGAAAGAAGTGCTTTTTTTTTCCATTTTGATCACATTTAACTCTATTTGCATTTCCACAGCTGGGTTTGAGTAATGTTCACCTCCTTATTTGTGACTGAGGAGAGGTTTCACAGTCTCAGATTTCTTTTCCACAACAAAAAGATCAAAGTTTGAGCCACTTGTGCAACTTAGGTGTTTACAGTGAACGGTGCTAATCGAACGTCAAGCCCTCCCTCCCGTTATCAGTCTCACACTGAGCTGAGCTCCTTCATTCCATATGCACCAGGAAGGACTGAGAGAAGAGAGCCCACGTCTGGCATGGATTATAACCCACCATCCCTTTTGCCTGCTCTTACACAGGAACTAAAATACAGCCTGCTAGGGGAGGGTTTAACACATTCAAGTAAAGGCTTGTTCAGGGTCTTTTCTGCAGGGCTGACAAGCTGTTTCTAGGTTGTATTTTTAAAGAGGCTTTCTAAAAAGCAAGTAAGTGCTGTGTGAAGAACCACAGTGAAAGAGAAGGTTCCCTTCACTCACCTCCTCAATACTGCCTAGGCTCGCAGTGTGTCTCACTGCCAAAGGAAACCTGTACTCCCTTTTCAGAAGTTACTGGTGAAGGAAAGATAAAGAAATATGGCATAATAGGAGTCCATGCAGGCAAGCTTCCACATTCCTGATCTCATTCTGTCTCATGCAAGGACACACAAACTTTCTGTGTCTGTTTTGTAAGCTATGAAATGGAGCTAAATTTTAGGGGTTTGTGAATTGCTTTAATTAATAATTGCCAAGCACACGTCTTCAGATGGAAGGTATCATATAAATATTAATGAGCTGACTACTGTCTCTCAGGAATCGTAAGCACCATGGATGGATCAAAGAGGACATGTAGCTCTAAGAGACAGAGTGGTGGGAGTTGGCTCTGTGTTTAACTATAGTTTAAAGTAGATCCTCAAGACTGTTGTGGATATTCCCTATCAAGTTACAGCAGCTTTCAATTAAAATTACATTTTATCCTTAGGCAAAATTCCACAGTGTACCTTTTAATATTAGCAGAGCACATTTTCACTCATGGAGATGTTTCTTCTACATACACGCATTACTACAGCTTTGTAAATAGGGGTCAAACCAACTGGGAAATAGGGATTTTACCATCATTTTCATCTAAACAAATACCCCTTACCTAGTTACATTACCGAAAAACTTCCTGCTCTGCTGGCGATGCCGTGACAAGAAGCAGGATGAGGACGTGGCAGCTGTTTGCTTCACAGTGTTCATAGATCAGTCTGGCAACACTTCAGACATGGAGCTGTCCTTGGAATGAATATGGCAGAAAGTGCCACATGGCAAAGATGATGCTGCTGCTCTCCTGAGCGGTCACCGCCTGAGCATGAGCAGCACGAAACACAGCTAAGGACAGGCTCGGGAGAGCTCCGAGCCCCTGCCTGGGCTTTGGGTGGGTGCGTTGGTGCAGTGGGCCGGGCGGCATTGCAGCATGGAGCTGGCTGCCCTGCTGGGCAGGCACGCTGGGGAGCAGGCTTGCAGCCTCCTCTGGAATGTGGGATGGCCGCAGGCCTCTGGAGTGTTTTCCAAGGAGGTGCTTACATTTGTTTCTCTAAGGGTCCAGTAAAACTGTGGGTTTTTGTTGTTGGGGGTGGTAGCAGGGAATGAGGAAGAGTTGCTTTGTTGTTTCGTAAAAACCCAAAACATTAGAAGGGAGCAGGGAGCAGACACCAAAGGTCTTTCTTTCCCTGAGGAAAATTCAGTCTCATCAGCTGCCTTCTTACCTCTCTCAAGCTGTAAGACCCCATGGCCAGCTTTCTGTCCTCTTCTCAGGGACAGGGCTTTCTAGATGCTTTGTGAGCCCGACACGTGGCCAGCCAGGCCATTTTTAGTGACTTGCTTCCTTCAGGAGGGCTGTGCTTCATTTCCTCAACAGTCACACTGATGGCCCTCCGTCCTGCTCACCTCAGGCATGTCTCCATAAGCTCTGCTCTCTGCAGTTGCTGCTAAGGCAGTGCTGGAGCTGCCTCTGGTTTTGTGTACAATGGGGCAACTGCGGCTGATTGCTTAGTGCTGGAAGCAAGAACAAAACTCAAATGGCATAGGCACGCTCATGGTGGTTATAACTGTGTCCCTGAGCTGCACAGAGGGAGTAAAACAAAGAGATGGTATTAAGAATCCTCACCACTTCTTTGGCAAAAGAGGGAGGAATCTGGAAGATGCTCAGGACAGACAGCATCTTGACAGCTACGAAAAAAAAGCCCCGGAAATTAATCTCCTCCTGGGGTGCCAATGAAAGACGGAATGTTCACAACATACGAGTTGTGACCAAAACAACCGTCTAATTAACTTGGATCTACTTGCTGTGTTCAGTGCTAAAAGATGAGACAGAAAACAGAACTGTGTTTTGACGCTAAATAACATAAATGTGGCCACAGTGCCAACAATTTTTAGGCAAGGAACCATCATCCCAAACCAGAGGGATGGGAGGTGAATTTCTTCCCCCAGCCACACCAGGGAATTTTACCCCTTTCTATGAATAATGTTTTTATAGCAAAGCCAGGCACCAGTCCTAGCAAATACCTCTCTGTAAACTGCAGCCCAAACGAATCACTTTGGAAAAGGTCATACCACCTCCTGTTCCCAGAATTAAGTTAATTAGCACTTGTCCCTCTCTGTATAAGGTCAGGGATCCTCCCACAAAGGAGGTACACAACCAGATTGTTAAAAGATGTACATATACCCTCTTAAGTAAACAGGCTTCTTTGTAGTATCACTAAGATTCCCTCTGGCCATCCCTGTAGAAGAACTCTCAATTGGAAGGGAAGCAGACCAGGAGATTAGCGTAACCAGTGCTTTGCCAGGTACCAGGAGCACAGTACAGGTCAATAGGCATGCTGGTGGTTTAGTATTAGCTAGCAATCTCTCTCCATCTGGGTGACTTCTATCAGGTTCAGCATCAGCCTGTCATGCAGAATGAAACATCTGACCTATGGAAATGTTTTATTTAATTTGAAAGATTTGCAATGCTTTCTCCCCTCTGACACACTTTGTTTCTTCTTATTCCATCCAGGCATTCGTGCTATATATACTGAAGTACTTCACTTCTCCTCCATGTGACCAGCTACGTGCACTGGGAGAAAGTAAATCCAGGTAAGACCTACTATCAGTTATATCTTGGTGCAACTGAAGTTTGATCAGCAATGAAGGTCAACATGCTGGTCTGTATTTTTTGTCCACAAAAAAGTTACACAGTTCATTTACTGAAAGAAGGAAAAAATAGCCAAGCCCATGAAGTTCTTGGGCACAGAGTCATTGTCACAGGTTGCTTGCCACAGTACTTACATAAAATAGTAGTTTAAAAACAAAAACCAAACCCAAGTGTTTAATTACAGATATGTCCATCCTCATCTAACTAAGCTATGTAGGATGCTAAACCCTACTTCTTAATCTAGGAGCCTTTCTGATGGACAGCCATGACTGCTCGCGCTGAGCACTGCCTCAAACCTGCTGAGAAAGAAAGGTTTACACCAAGGAGGACAGGCCCTGGTTCCCCAGATAGGACACTGCTTTGCAGGACCATAGAAAAGGGTCCTGAGCCTATCTGTGTCAACTCCCTAAACCACAAACCACAGCTAGCCCTCCCTCTGAAGCACATGCTTGCTGCTCCTTGCAAGGCTGGAGCAAGATATTTTGGCATCCAGATCGCCGCCTTTGGGGGCCCACCCATCCCTTTTGGTCTCTTTGCATTCCTTATCACAGACCTGCAGACCCTCTCCCTGGGCAGCAGCAGAAACTGGGGCATATTTGCCTCGACGTTTGGCACCCTTCTGTTTTAACATCACCCTGTGCTTCTTACCCAGAGTGCAGCTTACCCACCCAGCTGGGTTCTCTGATAGCGAGAGTGGGGTGAGATGTAGAGAATCACACGTAAGCAATGTGAAACTGGCAACTCTGGCATTTGAAACAGAATGGGAATTCAGGATGCACTTGGCATTTCAGCTTTAAACTTCAAAATAAAGAAGGCAAAACTGAACTGTAGCAAAGGAGCGGCTTATGGGCAGCGCAGACTTGTCCTAGGCATTCAAGCCAGTCATTTCCCATAAATACTCATAATTTTAAATAAAGAAAGGAGGAGAGGAGACAAAACAGACTGAGTCAACTGCTTACTGCCTTTCTGATTCAGAGTCCTCAGCAGATGTAAGACAGAAATTATTCTATGAAAAAGTTCCTTTTTATGTATCTGGGACAGCCCCCCAAATTTTTACCAGAGGGGAAGAAGAGGACAAGAACTAAACTGCGAACTTGTCCGCACCCTAGCAGGAATTCACCCATTTTTCACCTCCCACAGGTATCATTAGCATGCTACTGACAGCAGAAAAGAAAAGCAGCTAAGATCAAACACAAGCTAGTAACAAAGCTCTTCCTCTTGTCATCCTGCAATGGGCCTGAATTTCTGGCTGCAGCTAGTCTTTTCCTGAAAGGCTGGGTTAGTTCAGAGTCCCTTTTAAAAGAAGTGCCACACTCTGAACGTGCTACAGCTGCGACACAGAAAGTGCAGAAGGCAGGAAGTCTGACGTTCACACCAACCTCAGCCCCTTCACTCACACCTCTTTTCAAATAGCTTTAGCACATGGAGCCCACATTGTCACATTCTCAGAACTAGCTTTATCTATCACTCCGCAAGTTTAAGAGAATTTCTGAAATGGTACAAGTCTCCCTTTTCACATTCAAAAACTCACTCCACTGAGAGTAGCTTTGAAATTGCTTTCATAAACTCTTCTGATTCTTGTTGCCTCACTCCCATTTAAAATGATAGAATTAAAAGAAAACCAGAATACAGATTGAAACACCATACCAACTGGTGTCACAGTCCAAAAATGTCCGGATTTTCAGACTTAAGTCCACCCCTGTGGCCCCCTGTGTAAGAGGGCCACACACATGTAGGTGTCAATCAGGCTCGGTGGCAAAACAGAGGGACCCAGGCTGAGATTTCAGAATGGCACAGACTTTCCTGGATAGAAACAAAGTGCCAGTCCTCACCCATCTGGAATGATTTCTGCATTTTTCACTGCAGGCTTTTGGAATTTGACCTCAAGAAGCCAGGTGCTTGATTTCTGCATCTCTTGCTTTGCAGTGTTTGGTGACAGAAACAGGAAGAGAGGGAAATAAAGAAAATGTATTATTTACAAGGCTACACCCTAATTATACCTAATGTTACCCTTGTGACTGTTTTTGCAGGCAACTCGAAAGGTCTTTTCTGTGCCCAGAAATTCTCTAGCTGATCCAGTACATTTTTATTCCATTCATTTAAAGAAAAAATTATCTCCGTTCTCCTCCTCTCATCACCAGCATTAAAATAAAATAATACTCAAAATATTTGTGGGAAATGGCAGACAAATGGGTAGTAAAGCCTGGAGATTGCCTGGCAGCAGAAAGCCACAGGCAGAAATTAGCTGTGGCAAGTAACTAAGCGAGGGCAACAAAACCCAGCATTGTCCAGCATTTGGACACACTGCAGAAGACTGATGTTTGAGTGGAGAGAGCCAGCCTCCCATGATCCTGCAAGGTCTCAAGTACTATTTTGAATTAGGTAAACTAATACCTCCTGTACCTGTACCAAACCACGCAGCAATACGTGGTCTCTGTTTTTACAAACTTTGCTGGCAGCCGTCCTGGAAGTAGCATCTGTCTTGGAGAAGATCTTGTATTTTCTCCTGGTCTCTGGAAAAGGATCCCAAACAAGTGGCAGGGACACACAGTTTTGGAAGCCTTTGTATGTTTATCTTTACTGATAAGCCTGCAATCTTTGCTGCACGCACAGCAGCATGTGTGTGCAGCAAAACCTTATTCCAGTCCATGCCTTCCTTGAAACAGGCTTCATCAGAACTGGGCAATGCATTTAACTCCTTAGTGGCCAATCTAAAGAGACCCTGGTGTAGAAGACTTCCTTTTCCTGCTCAAAGATGCATCATGTTTTCATATACCTTTGAAAAACTAGCAAGTACGCCAGCTCTGCTTTGAGACAGCAGCAGTACAGATTATATACCTACACAGACACTGTCAGGGGAATTTACCCTAAGAGAGTTCCATGTCTCCGAACAGCCTCTGGTTCTGTGCTGATCAGAAGTATTGTCTATTTGAAATAAAGGCGCATGCAGCAACCTAAGTCGTGGGTTGGACATACGAAAATTCATTAAGAGGACTTGTTGAAATTATTCTGTCTGATTGATTGGAGACTGTCAGTAGGAGCTTTCTGGATACCTAGAATGGGAGGATCAACCTTCATTCCAAGACATCCGATCCTTTTCTAGTAGCTTAACTAAACCTGTTCATGCAGCTTTGTTAATACTTGAAACCTCAGTTCACACACAAACATGCATGCCAAGGGCAAATACCCAGAAAGTCACTAGGGATCTCCCAAAGCTAACATGCCAAGGGCTTGGACAGCCTGGAAATTACAAACAAGTGGCTTTTCTCTGACAGCAGGTTCCATTTATTGCCTCCCACTTGCTCTTTCCTCATCTCCTTCCTACACCCCTGAGTCAACCTTCACCAGACGAGTTTCAGTTAAGCATGTGCTTTGCCAGAGGTGATTTTAAATTATGTTTTTCAAAGTTTATTTATAACACACACGCACAGTGCATGATGCTTTCGGGGCTTCCGGAGACTTCAGCATGTCAGGCATGACTCTGCCAGGTGAAGGAACACTAATTCATCAGCTGACCCACAGAAAAACACCTCCGTTGTGTATTCCAAACTCAAAGTTGGAGTGAAATAAGTTAATTTTTGCTCTGTTATCTCATACCTAATATTCATAATTTCCATGATCAACCTACTGGACGTTCCAATTGAAAAGTTTTGGAGGAAGCCAGCTGATCCCCCCAGCTGATCTCGTAGCAAAACCAGCAGCCCATGAGACAATGCAGTGGTGCTATGAACAATTTCCCACTAGGGCAAGAGTTGGAAAACAGTCCAATGAACTGAACTGGGTGAAACTAGAGTCAAAATTCACATGGTCCAGCACTCCCTGCATCTGACAGCAGCAGCAAGTTTCATTAAGCCGTGTTTGTCCTAAATGGGTATACTTGACCAGTTTCTACTTTCATAAGAAAAGTATAACATGACCACAAGATCATTTCCAAGCAGAAAAGCACATATTTCCAGGAGTGAATCTCTGAGCTCAAGTTCCAACCCTAAAAGACGGTTTGGCTTTCCCATCTACATGCATACAAGTCAAGTTTTACTGCACAAACCTTTGCAGATCCCACATTCTGCTTCCTGCTCTGTACCTGGCCTGGGCAGTAAACATCACTGGACAGGCTTTTCAAATGAAAGGTATGTTCATGGCTGGTTTTAGGATGGGTTTAACATTCCCTGTTCTGAAATGATGCAAGTTGCTGAAATATTGTTTCCTCAGCTGCAGAGCAAATAAAACCAGAACAAGTTACTCAGACTAATGGCTCAGAAACCTCAATATTAGGAGGTGGCACAGAGGTGTTCTGAGAGGAGAAGAAAAGGATGTGGTAGACAATTTGCTAATGGCCAGAAACTCTCTCTGAAAAAGCTAGCTGCATGCCAGAATGCCCCAGGACAGGGCAGAGTCCACTGCTTCTTCCACAACAGCAGCTCTTTCTAACTAAAGAGGTCTTTACACGCAGGACTTGGAAAACTTAATTCAGATTAACTAAAGTTGTGAATTTAAAGTAATTTAGCTAAACCACATTATACCTGTGTACAGACACATTTATTCAGTATTCAAAGGAACTTTAATTTGGTTTATCTTTTACTGAATTAAGAGCATTTTAATTCTAAGAATGCCCATGCAGGGGTTAGTGGGTTGAACAAACGATGAAGTTACATGCCGGGCTGGAGTCGAATGTGGTATAGGAAGTCTCCCCACTTCTGTGCTAAAGAACATTCATTCTCAACCCTCATACTCAACCCCCCCCCCTTAAAAATAAGATACATAAAATTATAAATTCTTTTTTTTATATAATTTTCCATGCCTACAAATCTCAAGCTGCATTAAAAAATCTACCTCTGGCTCTGCATTTGCCTTTTGTTTCAATCTACCAGGACATAGGTGTTGTTTAAAAATCAGATGGAAAAAGGACACTGATATCATAGAAAATGGGAAAAGACAACAGCACCTAAGAAACATTCATGGCATTACTTCACACACAGAAAAGACAGACATTAGATCCCAGCCACATCTGTGCAACAGTCTGCTTATGGACCTGGATCTAGGTTTGTCCTCCACCATTTCCATGAGCTACTAATCTGACCACCTAACAGACAGAATAGATCTCAAGGTTTAGAAGTGAGATTGTAGAGCCGTTTGTAAGCAACTAGTTATGTCTCCAGCTTACCTATGCAGCACAGACCTCTTGCAGCTTCATCAAGGGCCATACAACACCATAACTCATCTGGCTGCACAGACACATTTTTTCATCAAAAGGGCTCAGCAAAACTTATTTCACAGAGGAGAAATGGCAACTAATGGGACATTTCTAGTTGCTGTTTAGGAAAAGAGACTTAACCTCTCCTCTCTGCTTCAGGTAATCTATGACTGCTGGGAGAACCTGTGGCAAATCAGAACCACAGACCACCAAAGTCCAGCTAGCGCAAGGGAGACTGACAACTGCTTGAAGTGAGAGGGGTCTAGAGGTAGCTGTGGTTACTAAACAGAACCCAAAAGATCTCCACGCACTCCTGCCCCCCAGATACATGCTACTCTTCATGCCACCCCTTTCTGAGTAGGAGAGGAAGGGAAAAAAGACTACAGAATTTTTCTTACAGATATTAAGTAAACAACACTGTCTCCAATGCAGCCTTCCACAAGAAGTAAAAGCAACTTCCAAGCAAGTCAAGATTGTCAAACAGGACAGGGATGAAAGCACTGCCTCAGAATGTAAGGAAATCCCAGGCTGGCTGGTTGGGAAAGAATTAGCAACACGTAATTAAAAAAAAAGCACTCTCCCCTTCCTCATCCCTGAGGTGAACACAGGTCCTGCATAATACTGACTTCTACATCAGCACCAGAGAATGAGACAATCGCTTGAGGTCTTTCTCATTTATAGCCAGGCCTCTCTCCCTCTTGCTTTCGGTTGCTGGAGGCTATTTTACACCAGTTACCAGCAGTGTTCCTATGCAGCAGGACATGCTGTTCATATGTGCAACTTGTGATGAAAGATTTAGCCACTGGAGAACACCAGGAGGGAGGGAACTAGATGGTAGTTGTTATCTTGCCTCGCAATAGATGTTCAGTGGTCCCTTACTGGTGACTTTGATTGAGCACTAGTGGAGCCAGCCTGCTTGCTCTTGTGTGCAGAAGGGAGGAACAGGGAAGAGCTCACATCACACTTTACTGAACAGACTAAATCCAGTCATTTGGTTATACCACCTGGAACACAGTCTGTCAGGATCTTCTCCAGGCAGAGCTACCGAAAGACCAGGAACATCTCATGTATTCATCAGGCCTAAAACACAGGGAAGACATGAGATACAGCATGAAGCTGTGTACAGCACAGACTTCTGTACAGGTAGAGATAGAAGGGACTTAGAGTAGAGGACACAGGTATGCAAAATGCAGCCCTACAGAAAAAGCACACAGGCAAACACAGTTTGTGCCTTTAGCACAAGACACAGGGGCTGCTCTTACAACAGGCAACTGAGAAAAGCCAGCAGACAGTCAAAACTAGCAAATAAAATAAGCAGGAGATGTGAATGAGAGCTGCCCAGAGTGACTGATTGTCTACAGGCAAACCTATCAGTAACACACTATGGAGCAGTATCACATCTTGTTATCCCTGTCCCTCCAAAAGATCGAGACTGGGGACCACTCAAATTCAGTGCACAGTGGTGGAGTTCCTTGGTCCCCAGTTCAGGAGGCAAAGAGTCAGCAAGAATAGTTTAAATTCAAGTATGTTATATATGATAGAGAATATCCAGCTACACAGAACAGTTATGTGAAGGCCAGAAACTCTCGCCTTAGGGCATAAGCCAACCACTAACTTCCTCTATGGGCAAGTTACTCCATAGATGTTTGTTTTAGGAGTTCTTGTACCTTTCCCTCAAGCATCTGGTGTTTGCCTCTCTTGGAGAAAGGATGCCAGACTAGACAGACAGATCATGGCTTCTTTCTGGTATGGCAATTACTGCATTCCACCCTGGAAGGGGGAGAGCACACTGGGGAAAGCAAGGAATGCTAGATGGCAAGTTCCAATAACACACGGCCCCATTAAATAGCCTTCTCTCTCCATCTGGCCCTGCACAATCATGCCAGCAGCACACCAGGAGCACACAGCAGCACAGCTTGGCCCTTTGCATTCTCAAAGAGTTCTGGGTAACACTGCAGAAGTTGGGAACAAAGCAAAGCAGGGCTCAGCTCTCACCCTGGAAGTCCTCACACATGCAAGAAGCAGGATGTTCCTATGCAAGTATGTTACAAAACCAGGGAGCAGAGCAGAACTGCGGTCTGCAGCCCAGGTTCATACAAAATGCAGCATTAATAAATCAATCAATCAATCAAAACAGATCTCATGAGACACAGAGGTCCCTCAGCATCAGGCTGAATTATCCATCATCCTATAGAATCTGTGTCTCTAGAGCTAAAAAAGACAAAACACAACAAAGTTTACCTACAAAATCAATTCCCTACAACCGTTGAGTAAGTCAACTCTCTTGCAGCAGAACAGTAAACACCTGTATCAGTCTGGGAACCAGCGGCTTGGGGTAGCATTTATACTTGAAATGTGCATTTGGCAAGGCCTCTTTCTTCCTTCTCTGGAGCCAGAAGGCTCCCAGGCTCCCCAAGACAACTGTAATCTGGGGAAACTTAGACCTGCCTTTCTACCTAAAAATTCTTCTCTCTGTTGACGTTGGCTCTGGGCCAGTTTAGCCTTCAATTCCAGGTCTCCCAATCTGTGTCAGCAGAAATTGCTTGTAGATATCTGCCCAGATTAGCTGCCCAGACACTATCTCACTTGTGACCTGCTTCACAGATACCCTTCTTGAAGGCAGCTGCTGCTGCTGCTGCATTTATCCACCGGAGCCCTCATTTCCTTACTGCCCATCTGCTGCAGGGGAGGCAGAGCCACACAGACAAGACACAAATAACTGACAGGGAAGATGTAGCCACACCAAACAATAAAAGCCAGGAAATCCAAAGCCTACAGCTACCTAGTGAATTTGTGCCGGCTTTTAAAAGCAGAAGAGTGTGGATAAGCAAACACAGATATAGTTGAATGACTTATCTCAGTTTAGACAAGCGATATCTAAATAATGCTGTTTAACTTATTACTGTAACAAATATGAGAATTGATTTAATAACCTAATGTTAGTTTTGGACAGTAGAGGTCTGCATCAATGGACCGATACACTAATTATGTTATCTTATCAAGTCAGTGCATAATAACAGCATTTCGCTATGCATTGATGGAACTAGGCTTAGCTCTGCACCAGAAAATAATCCCTGAAAGCAGAGAATAAGATAATATTTAGCAGGAACTCCTTGTGACTGGGTGCATAGTCATTATTTTCTTTTCATTTCAAAATATTATATATAAAGTATTATCTATAAGGTGGGTGTTGCATGACAAGAAATTGCCTTTGATAATCTTTTATCACTTGTTATTTAACCTGCCTCTATCGCTGAGAGGTAGTCAATATAATTCTCCTAAAGACTTAAGTAAAAAGGAAAGACCTACTGGTGCATATGCAGATCCATTCATTGTAAGCTGACAATAAAGCTTTTTCCATCAAGGTACAAGCAAAATGACTTGCTGACATTAACTGGCAAGTACTTTGCATTCATATGGTATCTTTCATCTACAGACTTCAAAGCATCTGACAGGAGGCAGGCAGACATTGTTTCTTCATCCGTCCAAGAAAGAAGCTGAAGCACAGAGTGGCAAGGTCTCCCAGAGAAGGTAAAACCATTAGCAGAAATCTAAATTACCTGATTTGCAGTCCTTCAAAATGAACTGCTTTGCTCCCAGTACAAATTACACGTGCACCAGAGAGCAGAACCTCCACTCACCCACACCCCTCTGAGAACTGCTAGGGATTCTTTAAGAATTTAAATTTCATTCATGAGAAACTAAACAAACACAGAACACAAGAGTACTCTTCTAAACAGGGAAATGATGGGGATCTGAAACCAATCCAGATCTTAAGTCCTGTAGTGCTCCGAGGAGGAGCACTCCTTCAGTGAACCTGCAGAAGCACCCGTCTTCATTCATATGAAGGGGAAGGGAAATCGTGGTACATAATCTAGCAAGTGTTTAAATAAGCCTGTTCCAATGAAGGTCTCTCCTCTCCAGAGAAAAACCAGGGCTGTAAGAAAAGTTATGGAAATAATGTTTTTAAATGCCGTTTAAAGAGAGTAAGCCTTTTCAGCTGCTTCAGCTCTTCACCTTATTCTTATAACTGAAGCAATGCTGACTGCCTGAGGCACTCAGATAGGAAAAAAATCCCTGCCTGGTGTTCTCCTTTTAAAAGAAGTGTATGGTTCCTGTAAGCCTAAAAACGGCAAACAAAAAATGATGCTGAGGCAACCTCTGGAACAAGCAGTCTTCTGGCATTGGTCGAGGAGACTGCAATAGACATATTTAAAAATGCACTCTCTAGTTACGAGATCTCTCGTGGCCTGTGGAGGCAGACAATATTAGAGGCCACTAAATCCTGAAGTTTATTTTTCTTAAAGTTTTCACTTCAAATAAAGCTTTGTTTTAAAATGTATGGGGCCAACTGTTAGAGCATTGAGGTCCTGGTTATTAGCCAGCTAGAGCCCATGAATTATGTTTAGTGAGAAGTTTATTGGCTCAGTAAACACCATTCCAGTTCCCCTCACCCCTGAACTGTGGAAGCCAAACCAAGAGATATTCCATGCCATGCTACCACTAGCACCAAAGCAACTATTATCTGATTACAGGCATTTTATTTTTTGTAAGGAATTTGCTATTGCATCATTTCATACACTAAGTCTTTAAATCTACCAAGGCAACACACAAAGAGTAAGTAACTGTTGAAGTAACTGGTCCTGTTTACCATCTTCTGGAGCAGGAATATTTGTTTCCATCTTGTAGCTTTCCGAGTGCAAGCGCTACAGAAATGCAATCCCTCAAACTCTTAGTAAGGCAGGAGCCTGGCAAGGAGTTTAAAACACAAGCAAGATTAGAGTGGGCAACCACAAGAGCGTTCTGATAAAACCATCCTATGGAGCCAGGGCAGAGTACAGGGCTGTAAGAAGTTGCATTTGTTTCCTCTTACTGCCACTTTGTCCCAAGGAGACTCATAAAAACAGGGCCCATTCTGTGCTCTGAGAGTAGGTGGCCAGAGGTCAGACTTAGATGTTGCTCTTTTTAAGTTAGGCAGTCAAGAACAACTTACACAATTCTGAGTTCATGGGAGAGCTGGCTACAGCTCAGACACAGTCCAGGTAAGATGCATCCAACATGGAGCTAGGGCAGACTGATGTGGTATTAGCACTGTTTAGCCTTACACCCATCTCTGCATAGCACCAGGAACCCAGAGATCAAAACCCAAGGTAGGCATCTCCAGACTGATATGTATCTGTGCAAATCCGGAAGCAACTTCTACTTGTGTGGCTGGCTTTATCCTGGGCATAATGCTGTTTTATCTGGTTACCTTTCACTGCCATGAGCTAAAGCCTCATATACAGAGAGTATATGATCAGTCAGTGTGCAGTAACTTGTTTGCGTGCTTGTTGTTCCAGTTTTCTGGAATAGCTAAAATATACCAGAAGACTTTATGGGGACAGTGTCAGTCCTTGAGGCAAGGAAAGTTCATTTAGTTGGAAGAGTAAGGATGCAAAGAAGAGTGCTATAATAACAGTAGTCAGTTTTGGTAGCAAAGTAAACTTGAAGGGATTTAGGCTCTCCTCTCCTCCTAGTTCCTTCCATCTGTCACACCATCTTGGCTGAATAATACTTCTCTGTGTGTCTGCTTCCTTTCTCACCTCTTGCCTATACTGTCCATTTAGACTATGACTTTCTTCAGGGAAGAGATTGTGCTCGTACAGCACTCAGTGACAACCTTAGGGCTCTGCAATCCTTTAGCCAAGCAACACTTTTATATAAAACCTTTGCTATAGACCAGTTTACATACCACCACCTATGAAATCTCATATTCTCAAGTAACTGCTTTTTTCTGGTGTCCTGAGAATTACGGTGCCAGAATCTGTCCATATGACAAGAAAGAACCTTGGCAGTACAGATCCTTAACATCCAGTCTGTCCCACAAGGACGTGCCAAGGCCATATCATCACACCCATAGCCAAGCACCTCTAGGGAGCAAGCACAGTTAAAATCTTTCCACCCCAGTAGTGGTGAAAGACAAGATACCCTTCTCTTTAAACTTAACCCTCTCCCTTCCAAAGAATGCCTGGAATTTCTACTATTTCCCAGCAGAGAGTGGAAGGCAAAGACTTGGCATGGGGCAAGACAGATAAGAGCAGTTGCCTTTTCTAGCTAGGTTTTGTTAACTCTGCATAATTGCTTAGGGCATGTGATGGTTAGAGGGAGACACATACATGTCTGTCAGAGACAGACTACAAATTACTAGTATAACTCCAAGCAAACAAAATCTAGTTTACAATGTGGCTGTGGTATATAAAACACCTCTGTAAAACTACAGTATAATTCAACTGCTGCAGGTTTAATTTACAGAGTAATGATATACTTTCCCCTCTCAAAGACTGCCACTTAGGATCACTGAGATGTTGAATGAAGTCTCTGCTGTCTTCTGGGACACATGGTGAAGGCTGATTGTTGTTGGAAGCTTCTCTAAGCAAGCCACATTTAAATGCCATGTTTTGCAAGAGAGCCCATATTGTGTCGCATGTGAATTCAAGTTCCTTTACCAGTTTAAAATCTGGGTCAGAGCAATTTGCTTACATTTGGAGTCCTTTTCTGAAATTAATGGTATGTGGGATTTACAGTTGTAGATAAAAGACAACCAGATACTCTGCTATTATATCTGCTCTGCATCATGCATGTACCATCTACAGTTTTCCTGCTAAGCTTTGTTCACATGTACAACCCACTTCTTCAGCAGTTGCACATTCAGCATACTAATGATATTATTCTTGGCCATCCTGTTAAACTCACAGTATAAGTTAAATGCACAGTAGGGGGGCCTGCTGGGTTCTCAACAGTTTTTAGATGGCTACAGATTATAGCTGGCCAAGGGTGGAAGTTTTGATAAGCAGTCATGAAGCTGAGAGCTCTTCTATTCAAATAGGATGTTGGCTAGTGCAACTCTATCTCTGTCACTTCTCTGGTGATAACTAGATTACCCAAATGTACTATGCTTAGGGCTACATCAGACCACTGCTTGGAAGCTCCAGTTAGTACTACATACAGCTGCCAAATCGCTTAGCTAGATTTCACACAGGGATCACACAGAACAACTGTGATGGTTGATGTTTGTTTCACATTACCATTCAAGGAGGTACTTTTGGATTACTGATACCTTGTATGACTTGGGTGCTGGCTATTTCAGAGATTGTTTCTTTCATTGTATCCTGACAGGCAATTGTTAGCTGGATCCTAAGATCCAGCACACAAGTTTAAGCCTCTCAGATCTGGAAGTTTGGGTGGTATAATATCTGCTCAAGAGTCCCACCCAGAGCTAAGATCCTGCCCAAATTTATTTTGGTGCTTCTTGAAAGAAGAAAGACAGAAAGGAAGGAAATAAGAAAGAAGCCTAAAACCACAACACAAATTTGCAAGTTAAACTTACTGACAGAACTGACCTGCAAAGTGCAAAACAATAACAGAGAATCATGATATTCACACTTTCTCATAGTATTCCTCTGGGTACAGAATATCACATTTTCCTAATGCAAGCCACTATGGAGTGACAATCAGTGAAAGACATTAAGTACAATAAAAATACTTGGTTTAGGATAAAAATGTGGTTCCTACCTATGGGCTTGTAAAGGAAAACTTCTTGTAGGTAAATTCTGAATTTTCATCTCCTTGTTCACAAGCCAGGCAGAATAAAAATATCCACCTACACCAAACCAAAGGGAGCCACTCGTAACCCAGACACAACCACAACAGACATTCTCCACAGTCCTTGGCTTAATAGAACACTGCCTTGTGGTTATACCCGCCACTAGGATTTCATCTTGCAAGTTCTAGCACGTTTAATTTATTCCAGGTCATACATCAAATATAATATTGAAATTTAAGATGGCATGTGAGATTGAGGCTTTCTTTTGCAGTGCAAGTAGAAAGAACACTGTTGGGATTGCTGGTGCGTGAACATATTAATACATAAACACAAACTTGTAGCCATCACTCAAGAAAAACAATTGGTCTTTAAGAGGGGAAAAAAATTGTAAAAAGAATCAATTCCATTAAATAGCTCTATAAATCAATTCCACCAAAAATCAATGGGAAACTACATCCACAATGTTCCAAGTAACTCTACACATCAGGTGCAACTGTCCGTAACAGTGGCCATGTAGCAGCTCTGCCTGCTGGAGATTCAGACAGACATGGGCTGCAGCAGGAACTGCATTGCCCATGCTGCCCTCCAGCTCCCTCCTGCAGTGCTTTCTGCCCCATGAGCTGCATGATGGGTCAACAACATCGTTCACTTCCAAAGTTTGCATATCTGTGTGATGGAGCCAAAAATGGGAGCAGACTCCTGCTCACAGGCTATGGGGGCCCCCTTGCCTCCAGACACAGAAATGGGCAGTCCCTCCTAAAGATAGCAGAGGAGAACTCATGTTACTTGTTAGAGCCAGGCATCCGACATGCCCAGGTCTGAAATGAAGCATGGCTTTGGGATTTTCCAGCAAGCTTTATGGCACAGCAAGTGTCCCAAAGGGACACTTCCCCAAAGGGAAGCTGAGTTATACACAGACACGGGGAGGGTGATGGAGGAACATTCGGGATCTGGGGCCCAACAGCCACCAGCATGCAGTAAGTCACAAACCATTTAAACAAATGACTTTTTTAACTACAAGTTCATAAGTTCCACATTGTGTGAGTCTTTACTGTTCAGTGACTCCCCAGTGACTGTGCCAGGCCGCTGTGCTCTCACTTTCAAAGTCCAGCTCAGTTGCATTTTCACATTCATAGGCTGTGGATGCCCCTTCAATGACTGGAGAAACCCTTGGGGCTTTCATTTTGTGCTGTCAGCTCTCAGATGACTTTAGAAACACCCCCCCCGGGGTTTTTGTTCTGTGTGGCAGAGCAGAGAGGGCACGGAAGATTCTGGCTTTGTTAAAACCTGCAGAAAAATTCATGTCCTGTGTCTTACCCTTCATGTGCTCCACGTGTGCTGTCATGTCTCTGGGCCTATTATAGACACACACTATTTAAGAAATTCAGACATAGCATTTTTGCAATGGAAAGATTTGATGAGTTAGCCTCTGCTATTCAGCACTAAGTACCAAAACCCATTTTTTCCTGTTGTAGCTGAATGCCAAGTGTAACTGAGTTCAGTTATTCCACACAGGAACACTCATGTCTGGTATTATTCACATATATTTAAAATAGAGAAAGAGTCCATATATGTGTGTGTATAATAAATAATGATCAGTTTAATGAGAGAGCTTGAGACTGTCCATGGCAGGGAATGAGACCATCTACTGCTTCTCTCCAAGGCTCTGTGACCCAGCTGCAGGAGGGATCTGATCTGCAAATTGCATCTTAGCTGTTGGGCCTAATCTTAGCAATGAGCACCCTCAACCTACTGATTTCAATAGGACTTGAGAGCATTCAATATCAAACCTTCCATCAGTCACAAGTTTCCCCTAGACATAAGGGCATGCAGTTCTTGGAAAACGGGACTTTGACATAGGCTGGAGGTTTGATGTCAAGAACAAGCAGGAATTGTACAAACAGAGGCTTCAATCTAACCACTGGTATCTAGCAAGACAAAAGCAACACATTAAAGTTTGTATCTTTTGGAATATTCCTCAGAACTTTATCATATGACTCTTCTGCTCCAGAAGAATTAATCAAACATTAAAAAGTATACTAAAGGAAGTGGAAGGACATTGTCAGCAGAACAGCCAGAAGGTTTTCCTGCAAGTCAGTTAGATGTTCCTCATTTTCCCTGTCCCTAAAGAGAACTGCAATGATACTTTCTTATTTACTGGTATATCAGTTTCATACAAGTCAGATAACAAAAGATTTGTGCCAAGTGGCTTCAATACTATAACAGCAAGGATACTTTCAGAGAGTTTTTGAAACACGGATCTTATTGTAAAGAGAGTCTTCATGCACGAACAAATGCTACACAAACTCTTGCTTGGGTGTAACCCTAGACTATTTGGTGAGTCTCTAAAGCTGTAACGCTAATTTCTTCACTGCAAGCTACTCCACATTTGCGAAGGACAGCCCAAAACATGGTGCCAAATTTGTGTGGAAAGAGACAGAAACCAGGTAGGAATAGGCACAGCCCAGGGAATGAACTGGTTACAGTGGTACAGCAGATAGGTAGACATGGCTGGAAAAAGCAAGTATGTTCACAACTGAGGATTCTAGAAGAAGCAAAGACTCCAACAGGTTAGACAACCAAAGCATAAATCAAAATAAGCAGACACTATGGACTAAGAGTTGAAGCCAGCACAGAGATCTGAGGTGTCAACGTGCATTTAAAGCTATCGTGATTAAAATCGTACACCAAACTGCACAATAGACAGATGAGATGAGATGAATTGAAACATCTTATTTTATGGAAATAAGACTCAGAGAGAGGATTGTAAGGATTTTTTTTTTTAAACTCTTCTACATTCAAGGAAAAAAATCTTAAATCCCATTTCCTGCCACTATAGGGCTAAAAAGTTAACACCATATTTCACAGCAGTTAACGTGGACCAGGATTACTGTGCTGACTTGTTCTTAAAGAGCAAATACATTCTAGAAACTAGACTGGGAAGGAGGTAGATTTCTTTCTGCCAAATCCTCTGACAAGAAGCAGGAGGGAGAAAACTTATTTTTCTCTAAGGCTTCTGGGGATTAACAGAATTTAAAAGTCTGTTGCCCTCAGTAGAACTGGTGTACTCTTCCAGTTGGACTTACTCGTTCATTCACTGTAGAGAGTGACTTTATGTGAATAATCATGCTTTTCTTTCCTACTTGGATGAAGTGCTTACACTCTTTTCAGTGAAAGCAAAAGAAAATGCTTTATGTATATCTTAAACATTAAGTTTTTAAAATAAGCCAGAAAGCTCTTATGAAGAAATCCAATGACCCATCAGAAGGAATGAGTTTAATGCCAGTCAACAAACTGCCTCTTAAGAGAAAGAAAGATTCAAACCCCTACCCATGCTGACATCCCAGCAGAGCCTTCACTGACACAGTAGTACCTCTGTCTATCTGGGACTTCACTTTGTCAAAGCCTTTTAAACGGAGCGCACCTAGGCAGTGAGTGTGACACACATCCAGCGAGACTCGGAATGTCTTGCCTGTTTGCTCTTGAGCTTCTGAACCGTGACCTCAAAGCAAATGAATCTGAGGAGAAAATACATTAATCAGGCATTCACCCAGCCAGGCTCAGGATTTTCAAACCAGGGACCTGAATCAGCTCTATCAGCTCCCACGTCTTTCCTGATACAATTAGTCAGCATCTGCTTTGGCAGCCAATTCACTGCCTCTCAGAGCGGGCGGACAAGCAGCTACAACTCCTCTGCCCGCTGCCTACTTCCTAACAGGAATATCTTACTGAACAGGGCCTGATGGAGGTTAGCATCCCTTCCCTCCATTCAGGGACACGGGAGCTGAGAACAGCTACCACTTACAGCCTCTTTGATTCCCTGCTCCAGCCCAAATGCAGGCTGGGACGTGTCCCAGCCACACCTCTCCCCACCTTGGGCCAAGGCCATGCCAGCTCCACACACCTGTTGGAGGCTTCCCCACATTTTAAGGGAATCCCCAGAAGGGGATTTGCAGGTGCTCCAGTCCCTTCAAAGAGTTCAGGCAACCCATCAGCCTGGGAAACTGGACCCAGAGCATTCGATGTGGCCCTCTGACCTAGCCCAAAATGTTCTCACCCCACCAGGCTGAGCCTGAACTCCATAGCTAAGGGGTTTGAAAGAAGCATGTGCTTTTAAAACCCAGCTGAAGTTTTGCTAGGGAAACTTTGCACAGGCATCACTAGTGTATCCACAGGAGTTCTGCAATTCTGGGTTACAGGTGATAGCAGCAAATAAACAGGCAGGGAAGTCAGAGTCGGAAGAGGGCTTTTACTTAAAGCCAGCCTCACCAGGCACTTCAAAATAAATAAAACCCCCAAGCAGTTCTGTTTTACCCAACAGCTATAAAGCTCCGGCCCCTCTCCTCCGGCTGGATTGTGCAAGCTCTTACTCCAGACTGAGTTCAAGCAAAGTGCCTGAGTAAGCACTTGCAGAATCTGACCCCCCCAGTCAGTTATCTCTGCTGCACCTATTTGCGCCTTGCATTGCAAGCTCTTTACCCAGGGACATGGTCTAGGAGTATACTGTCAGCTGCTATGTGCTTTATCTCCATTTATGGCATTAAATGTAATTTGTGGTGCCAAGTGCAGCATTACCCTTACAATGACATCTATTAGAGACAGTTTCTCCTGAAGACTCTGATCTGACCAGCAACCAGTTTGCACTGTTCATTCTTTTATTTTATTGCAAAACCACCTCTCTACTTCTTTAATTTCAAACATTTTGTTAGAAAGTAGTAAGACAGGCACTGGATTACGGAAATCCCACACCCGGGCATTGCACTGACTTCACTCGAGATGCTGACATCCTTTCTTCCCAGAAGGTCTGAAAAACTGGGAACTGAAAACAAAAGCAAAACAATAGACTTGACTGATTAGTCTCCAGTGATGTGTAAGTTTAGCAGAGGCAGGGGTGCTTTCCCTGTGCCAGTCAAGCACTGCTGGTGGGCACCCAGCCCCTTCCCCTCCCTGGGCACAGAGGAAGGAGGAGTGGAACAGCAGCATGGCACAGCATGGAGCAGTTCTTGTGGAAAAAAGGCTGCAAGTTGCCCTGAAATGCTGCATCCTGCATGCCACAAAGGACAGCTGCTACCTTCTCACTTACAAAAACATGATCCCAGCCAGTCAATCCACAGAGCTAACACTGTCACATACCCTCCCACTCGCCATCAATGATGGTCAAAGCCATTGTAATGAAACAGCTTCCCCTCCACCTCAAAAGGGGACGTGCTTTGCTTTTGCTCCAAGAAGGCTTAGGGGGAGTGCTTTGGGTTTGGTTGGTTGGTTTGGTTTTTTGCTTTTTGGTGAGGGTACAACCTAGCTGTTACAGACAGACACAGAGGCAGCATGGTCCATGTGTAACCATGGAGGAAGCAAGCACAAATAGGCAAATATTCTGAATAATGGCAGAGTAGATTCACATGGAAACTTGCTTGGACTCACCTGGAGTCCTTCCCCTCTTTCTTGTCCAACCAGTTCATGGATGGGGAACGTCCCAAGCCTCTGGCATATGGTATTAGATTCTCTGGGTATTAGGTAGAAAACTACTGATAAGTCTTTTGAAACACTAGGGCTGGCGTCAGGTAACCCAGGTCTCGTTTCATATGAACTCTCAAAATTTGGGAGGGAGAGGGAGATTTTGTTTATTTGTTACCAGTGCAAGAGAGAAACTGGGGTGCTTAATCAGTCATTTGCGTGTACCGGGAGTGGAAGCTGGCTTGTCTGGCTATGGCCATGGCTTCTGTTCTGTACGGAAGAACCCTTCTGCAGCTTTCCAAAACTCATATAAACATCTCAAAAAAAGGTTATATGAAGATGGCAGAGACACAGCTGTAAATCACTGATTAGTAATTATGAAGGCATTATGAGATCCCTGGGTGGAAAGGATCTCTTTGCCGGATAGGCAAATATTTTAATACATATTCCAGTGTTCACTGTTCCAGCAGGACCCTTGAAATATATTTTCCTTTCATGACTGTCCTCTATTGCTACTTACACCTTCGTGCACCTTTTAAATAACAGCATGATTTCCAGTACTACAGCACTATCAAACATACTAGTTTTTCTCTGCAGTTGGTTCCACTTACAGGTTACTGAATTATTAGTACAGCATTCAGCTTGAAACCCTCTTGCACAATTAACAGGGTGAAATATTAGACAATAGCAGCTACTACTGTTATTTACTGTTCATTAAATGCTAATGAAAATTCAGCCCATCTGCAAAATACCATGTCCTTACACAGGCAGAATCAAGCAACAAATCAGTGGCAAACAAATTCTCATATTCAACTCTTTGTTTTAGCCACCAAAATAGATTGTCAGAATGAAGGTAATGGCTTACAGTCCCCTCTCTGCGCTCAGGTCAGATCTGCCCTTACTCAGGAGCTAAGGAGCATCACTAGAGTAATTAAACCCATCACTTATAAGTAGCAACCAGAAACTGGGAGACCCAGCAAACTGGGATAAGCCAGCTGACTACAGCTACTAAAAAGAGATCCACACTTGGGGAAATACTCAAGACATTGCTTCTCCAGAGGCACCACCCCTAATACCAGGCCAACAGTCTCAAACACCTCTGCATCTTGGATGGAGATGCAGAACCACATGCATTAAACCACTTTTCTTGGAGTTCACTTAAGAATGCTGCCAGCTTGTAAACAGCAGAGTCGGTTTTGCTGCCAACACAGTTTTTACCTAGAGCAAACGGAAGTGCTTTTCCAAGAATTTCCAAGACTGTTTCGTCACGCAGGACGCTGGCACTGCACCACGCAGCCCAGGGAGGAAAGACAAAAAATACAAGCTGCTGCTCTGCGCATCCTGAAAGGGGTTATTTAGAGGCATTTATTTATTCCCGGGAAGAAACTGGCAGAGCAGAACAGACCTTCAAAAAACCCCCAGTGTTCGCTGCAGGGGGATAAAGTCTCCTTAATATTTTCAGTGCTGTCGCAAAAAGTGAATAGTTTTTATAGTCAGCATGTTGCAATTTTCATTACAATTCTGAAAGCCTGGTTTGATAAAGTACAGTGGAGACTGAGAAATGTAGCATTTCTGAAGGACCGGAGAGCAATCCTCTCTCTTCCTCCTCCCCCACTGTGGGTTTTGCATAATACTGAAGCCTTAGTCCTTTGGCAACTTTACCATTTTGAAGCTGTATTAGAACTCTGTGTACGATGACAGCATTTACAGGCCCTTGCTGAGGTCAGGGTCCCATAGTGCAAACTTTTAAATATAAGCATTTATAAGATGAATATACAAGATAAACCGAGGACATTGTATTCTCTATACTTTAAAGACGAAGAAAACTTTAAGTTGCTTAACTTCCTTCATGACCAGAGCATGGAAAATTTAAATCAGTGATAGAAACTGAACCCAGAATTCCCTAGACCACAAACTCGCCCAGAAGTATTAGATGTGTGCATACCTTCAACCACTGCACCAATTCTTAACAGTAAGTACATACAACCAAGCTTTCCAGGTAAAACTTTTTGAGTCCAAAGTTACCTTACTTTTAAAACATGCTCAGCCAAACGTCAGTCTGCTGACACCTGAAGAATTACAAGACAACTCTCACTCTCATGCCAAAATTCCTTTTGTTGAGCATTTTGGTACTACAGTTCTGGCTATATACACTTCATAGATGTGCACAGACCTTTATTAGTGGATTCTCTGCCATCTACAACTTTGGTAGATATTTTTCCTGCCTAGAAGGACATCCACATTTTTCTTTGAGGACAGGGCCACTAATATCATATTATCAAAGAACATTTGAACTGCCTGGAAAACTAACAAAGAGCCTTCTCAAGGACTTGAGAATTTTGATGCAAAAAGTTCCATGTGAGCATCATTCTGAATACTTCATGAGGGTAAACAGAAACCAGGAACAACAAAGCACCTCATCCTTCCAGGGTAAACAACATTAAATAAAAGCAGCATAAGTTCAAGTCTCACTATCCCCTGGCACAATAGCAAACCTGCAAACCTGCTTGTAAATAGGTCTTGTTTATTAAAAGTAAGTCAGTCTTCAATTTTTTTTTGCTAGTGAAGTTTTGAGGCAAGTCAACCCCTAAACAGATAAAGCCACCACTTCACTGTTTCATCCCGTCCTGGGCAGTTACCTTTTGCATCAGGAGCCTTTTATAAAGGGACAGAGAAGATGTTTTTTCAGTTTTAGTTCAAAAACTCGTTCTTTCAGACCGCACACAGCAACTGATATTCGAGGAAGGGCAGAAGGGCAAGAAAGCTTCCTTCCCTCCAAATCAAAACTACGTGTTAGAGGCTAACATCTACTAGTTCTAAACTCATAGAAAAGGAGCACAGCTAGAAAATAATCAGTTCCCTTTTGCTTAATGAACATTTCCTTTGCTTTGCATTTAAAATGGAGCTGAATAAGAATTATAGAGTCAGTCACATAGGAAGAAACCTGGGAAGGTTGTCAGGAAGTATTTTGAGAAGAAAGTATTTTCCAAATATTGTTATTTAACACTTCAATATACTCAGATTTAGCATTTCATTGAATTTAATGCTATATAAGAAGTTGTTTGATTCCTTTCTCAGAAACAATAACATAGTATATTAATTTTGTTTCTGATTTGCATGTTAAATCATAGCTTGGATACATTAAATCCTGTCCTCCTGCTCAGCAGAAAATAACACCAGATTTACTTCAAAGTTATTTTTAGTTGCACATCCGTACATGTTTTAATAGGTAGAAACCAGTGAGATCCAGTCTTTCCACTGGAGAGTAACTAGCAACCACATAGACAAACAAGCAAGCTTTAAAGTAAGGTTTCTTGTTGGCTGATTTCAATTCTCAGTTAAAATTGGCAATGCAAATTACTCCATCCTGTTCTTTATCGGGCAAGAGAAAAGATTTCCAAACTGTCAAACTAGCTGGTGGCATCTTGACAGCAGATGGAAATGCAGTAAGTAGAGTCCTACATGGCAGTGTCTTTATGTGACTCCTGGAAAACTGAATCTCCATACTGAATGGTTCTTTATACAACGGGAAATGAGCACACATTTAGGGGAAGGAATCTGCTGTACACCCCTGTCATCTTAAACCAGGCCAGGAATGAATGGGACTAGCCCAGCATGAAGAGCAGAGTGAGGTTGTTTACCATATGAGGCCTCTTCCCCAGTCAGCCTGTTGTGTATCTCTTAAAACTCATGGCAGAAGACTGAGTTGAAGGCAATTTTATCTTGCACAGTGTTCGGTCTGGAGGGGGAAGGGAGTGGATAGGGCAAACTGATATATTGTTGAAAGTTACCTCCTCTTCCTTCACCCAAGAGACTGAAGGACAGCGAGTGCCTCAGGCCAGCATACTGACATGAAACGCTTTCTACATTTTATCCAGAACCTGGGCGAGGAAAACGTTGGCAAGTTTGTCCGTCCAGTATCTACAGCTGGAAGAACAAGAGAGAGTTGTTCCTAGTCCCTGCATAGATCTCTCGGAACATTCACAGACAGAAGCAAGAAGTATACCCTTGTTTTCAGGGCTGTCTTTACTAGGAGAACAGCCCCTGATGGCAGTGTTGAGCAAGAAACTCCCTGCGCTTCTCTAACTCTTCTTATTGCCAGCTGAAGAGGAGGACCCTTCCTCTCCCAGCTTAGCTGTCAGTGCATGTGTTTCCTGCACTTTCCGCAGGAGACCTCAGCCATTTGTCATTTCCACATCAGCAAGAGAGTCAGTGCTGAAGGAAGTTTCCCACAACAGGTCTAGTTCCAAACCGCTGTTTAAAGTTTTTGGTTTAAAAGATAATTCTTTAGCCCCTTCAAATCCACAGTGTGCACATCTGAAAATGTTACATAGTACATACGTAATCCCGGATAAATGGCATTCCCCTCCCCTTTTCATTAAGTAAAATCAGTAACTGGAATCCCTGTTCAGTATTTGTGATTACAAGGATCTCCCTCCGCCCTGCCCTGGTCAAACAATACGGGCTCCAGGAAAGCACGAGAGCCGTCATTTCAATAATGCAAAACCCTGTTGCTTCCACTCCAGAACAGCTGACTTGAAGTGCATGCTAGGCTGTGCTTATTAACAAAATGAGAAATCTGATATATAGAAAGAAAACAGTATGTGAGGATTAATCCTGGATTGCAGTTTGTGGCCAGCACTGGGCCGTCATCCAAACACAGATGAAAAAGAACAGAATTTTTCCCACCTGTCACTTACAGCAGGTATAGCTATTGCAGTGTTGTAGTCTCCTCCTTACAGCTATTGTAACAACCCATTTTATATCAGCTTAACATTCAGGATTGACCTCACCGTTTCAGTTCTTCCTTGTTTTGTGGGAGCCAGCACTGGAGGGTGAATTTTCTTTCCAGGAATTACAAACAAGAAGCGTGAGTAACTCACAAGTTTGGACAGCTAGCTTGTAATACGTGTACACTTCAGGGAAAGAAACCCAGCTTAAAATTGGCATCCTGTTGGAACCTGGAGACATAACTGAACAAGAAAATACAACTCTCTGGAACACTTCTTCTTTTTTTACATTTTTTCTGCTGGTTTTGAGAGCAGTAAGCACACTGTCACCGCTGATTAAAAAAGACCTAAACAAACCAGTGCAGTTGCTTTGCCAACAAGCTACTGCTCAGCAGAGTGAAATCTCGACTGCAATGCACTGTCCTTGCTCCCGATACTACAGCAAGATAAAAAGCCAATTGAAGCAGCCGTAGTGGTTTAATCATTGGAGCAATCCACAGCAAACCAAAGCCGAAGTCATCTTTATTTTTTAAAAGATGTTCTCCTGCTTATGGCTGGGACGATGCTCTGTTGTGGCAATCCCACAGCTGAGCCCTGTTAATTTTTCTCCAAGCCCAGCAGGGTGGGCATGTCCTCCTTCCCATTGAGCCTGGCCTGTCACAATGCAGCCAATATAATGGCTATGGCACAACCGTGATTCTGCTTTCTCCCACACCACATTTGCTGCTGCACTGCAATGAAGCTCTGGGGCAACATTCTTCCCTGAATGTTGTCAGAAACTGCAGTTTTGTTCATACATCTCAGCCACATTTGGTTAAGGGATGGGAAACTTGGTTTTCAAGTAGAGAAAACATGGCATCCTCATCACACCAAACCCTCTACCTATCAGGCTACTGTATGTTCATCAGACTGGATGAGAGGGTTAAATGCTGCAGTCAGCACAAACAGGAGTTCTGCTATAAAGGCAAATATACCTCGGTTTTCAAACATTATCCTATTTCCCTACATCTATCACCAAAGAAGGTAGCAGGGGTTCAGAGAATAGCCACACGCTATTTTATATACAAGGTCAAAGCAATTCACAACACAGTTTATGTTTGACAATTCTTAATTACTATGGGCTGTAAAAATGCTAGAAAATGAGAACTCTCATTGCAAGTCCTGCTGTTCACAACTTCAAATTTCACGCTGTGACCACCGATTTTGGGCTGTGGTGGCTGGTTTAGAGAGTTTCAATCCATTACACAGCCACAGTGATTCGCATTACGTTGCGTTCTAGTTGTTTTAAATGACTAATCAAAATAAATTGAACGGGTACCCTCCTGAAATAAGGCCTCTCGCCTTCTCTTCGCCTCCTCTCTTCCCCCCACTCCTTGTCACACATCGGCTTCTGCCAAGCAATTCAGCACTGACACTACAGCCTTTCACGTGATACCAAGTGCTTCAAGCATCTTGCGATACTTATTACTATCTACACATCCATAAGTCATTCTGCCCAGCAACGTATGTGAATACTAACGTGAGCTATTTGTTCATGCATTAAAGATTTAGAGCTCTCCCAGATCCTTGGAAGAAGCTTTTTCCCCAAACACTGAAACCCCATCCTTTTTACCTATGTGCATCTCATCTGCATTTCCCATAGATTAGGGAACCAGGACATATGAAAAACCTGCCATATCCTCAGGTTCTCCCATTCTTCCTGCTGACACCCCTGCGGCCATGCAAGTCTGCCATGATTAAGCAATGGATTTTGGACGCAGAAGAACAAGGCACTTCCGTGGGGTACCCTTACCCATGTTAGAATGGAAAGTAACAAATGTAAGAGGTTGCTTATTCTTACTGCTGATCTTCTCCAGAGCTCAAATGATATGTCAGTAGCAGGTGGCAAGTTTGAAGACATCCCCCCCCTTCTCTTTTTTTTTCTAAATAAATATAACAAAGGGCACACAGATTTGACCTAATGGGTCAACCATCAAAAGTTAAACTGATTTAAATAATTAGACCTAGAATGTCAGGCACCACTGCAAATAATTGCTCCTAATGCTTTTAGGATTAGATTGCTAATGAAAAGGCGCAAAAGGAGGCCACTTGCAGTTGTGGAAATAAGTCAATTTTCTTTCCATATGTCATTTTCCCCATGTATTTGCTGTGAAATCCTAAGGACTCATCCACAGCTTTCTCTCCAGAGCCGCTGTAGTATATACAATAGTTCTGAGTCATACAAAATAGTAGTAAGTCATCTTGAAATACTAGTTGTTTATACAGCATATTTATCAAGCACAGCAAACATCTGCTCATAGTTCTGACATTTTCCAATGAAAGTGACTATTGCATATTGTTTTCCCCTTTAATTTGTGGAAAAACATGGGAGCCATTCAAATATAAACAGCATTCCGCAACAAATTTAAACCAGTTTTGGCCAAAGGACATTTTATTAGCAGAATGTAATGTTGATGCTCTTCTTAACTTGTTTCTGGCTGCTCTCTCAGATTCAGTCTAACGGCTCAGTGACATCCAGGGTGACTTGAGGAACCCTCTGCTCGCGCACTGGGGTTCATATATAATGCAGTAATTCGGTGTAAAGGCTGCGCCCGCCCCACTCGCGGATGCTGAACGCAGTTAACCCGCCTCAACAAGCGCCGGAGCTGCCCGAGTTTCCAAAGGCTGCGGATTTCGCAGCAGAAAGTTCCCAGTCACCGATTCCCCGCGTGTGTCCGTACGCGCTCCCCGGGTACAGCGCGGCTGGCGCCCGCGATAACAGGGGCGCGGGAGGTGCCCCGAGAGCCGCCACCTGGGACCGGGCCAAGCGGAGTCAATAATTGACTTCTCCGTCCCATACAAAAGGGGCCGGGAGCAGGCGGGGAGCAGGCTGGGCGCTGCGGGCACCGCGGGGTCCCCCGCGCACCGCGCACGCAGCCTCCACCACCACCCCCCCTCCCCGCAGGCTTGGCTTTGCTTTTAAATGCAACCAGAAAAAAAAAGCCCAAACAAAACAAAAAGCGCGGCTCCCCAGCCGCCGAGCTGGCACCGGCACCGGCGCGCCTGGGGATGTGGAGCCCGGCTCGGCTCCGCGGCGCCGTTCCCCAGGGACCGGGCGGCCGCGGGCGGCGATCAGCCTCCCGGCTCCCGGAATTACAGCGTACCGCGCCTCGGCAGCGATATTGCCGGCCTGGACGGACAATTGAATTGGCTTTATTTTAAAGTGGGGGGGACAGCTCTGCTCCCGGCTGGCGGGGCCGGGGAGCGCGCCTTGCCCCCGGGCACAAAGCCGGCGGGCAGGGTCCCGGGAGACCCCGGCCGCGGGAGGGTGCGCGATCCCGGCTCCGTCCATTGCGTCCGAGCGGTGCCGTAACAAAAGCCAGAGACCCGCAGCGACGGGCAGAGCGAGCGGAGCCGGCGGGTCCTTCCCTCCGCGATCGCGAACGACCATGGGGGGCGGCGGGGAAGCGGGGAGCCGGGGCAAAAGTTCACCGTGGTCCCGGCGGGGCAGGGGGTGTTCGGTGAGGCCGGGGCTGAGGTTGGGGGATGCCGGGCCTGGCTCGTCGCCTAGCGGCCCCGCGGATGGACTGCGGGGGGGGAAGGAGGCGATGCGAGTCCCGGGAGCCCCTTCCCTGCCCTCTCCGCCACAATGCGGCCGGATCCCCAGCACAAACACGCCCCCCGGCACCCCGAGGCTCCGCTCCCTCCTTTCGGGGGGTAAAATCGATTAAAACAAAATACGGCTCACTCGCAGGGGCGAGCGGGGATGGGGAGAAGGCTGCTGCCGCTCCGGAGCTGCCTGCCCGCCCCGCCGGTCCCCTCCGCGCCCGCCGGCCCCGCGGGCAGCAGCTGCGGCCCCCGCCCGACCCCAGCGCCGCCGGGGAAGGGGCACCGCACGCACACACACACACAAATGCACGGGAGGAGGGGGAAAGTTTTCAGCCGCTTCAACCAAATAACCAGCATTAGCGATCCCCAGGCAGGCACGGTGGCCGGTACACCGTATGCACGCCCCAGCCCCGAAAGCAACGGGGCAGCGCGCCGGCAGAGCGCGGGGAGGGGGCCTGGAGCACGGGGAGAGGGGTGAAGGGGGACAAGAAAATGATCCCCCTGTTCTTTTCAGTGGAGCTTCAGTGGTGCCGGGCACGGCTGCTGCAGGGCAGGGAACAAGGGGACACCGCCGCCACCCCGGCGACTCTCCCGAGCGGCCCCGGGCAGATGGGCAGATGACCGGGGCTGCGAATAAAGAGCGGGGAGTGGGGCTGGGCTGCACCGCGGAGCCCGGCAGCGCCCGGCCGGCCGAGAGGGACCCGCGCCCCGCTCCGCGTTACCTTCTTATTGCATCTGGAGCAGCAGCTTTTCTTCCCCTTCCCCTCTCCTCCTCCTCCTCCTCTCCCTCTCCTGTCCTCTCGGTTTATACCAGCCTGTTCCTCATCTCACAGCCTTCCTCCCAGCGCCATCTTGCAAGCTTGTGACGTTGGGAGCCGCTCACCCCTGACCCACATTTGAATAGAAGCCAAAATGAAAAAAAGAAGAGGAGAGAGAGGCAGAGAGGAGAGAAAGAGGGGGAAGAAGAAGAAAGAGCGGAACAAGGGGAAGCTGCAGCTAAGCAAGTGCTGTGCCAGGGTGGAACAGCATCGGCTCCCGCTCCCTGCCCAGCTACTTTAGTAATAAGCAATTTCCTGCTTTTGCAATAAATGTTGCCGCGGCGGGGCTGGGAGAGGGACGCGGAGCTGGGTCGTTCCCACCAAGGGACCAGGGCTTCCCCCATCCTTCCCCACCACCCGCACCCCGACCCCCAGCCTTACCTCCGGCCATCCGAGTGCTGCTTCTCCTGCCGGGTTCCGAGCACTGAAAAAGACATTTGTTGAGATTATTTCTCCCGTCACTTATGTCCCAAGTGTGAGTTAAGAGAAATGATACAGATTAGACATGTATTGGAATCCGAAATGAGTTTTACACACAAATTAAGAAAACATCCTCGTGTATAGGGCAATTTGCATATTAGCTTTTTATCACTCGTGTCTGTTTGTTAAGGACTGACAGTGTGTTTTGCAGCACCCGAGGCACAGATGAAGACATGGCCTTTGCACCCACAGATCTGTAGAAATCTAAAGTTTTAGTTTGTGCTTTTTTTCTTTTATTCCTTTTTTAGTTGTTTACCTATCAGAAGTATATCGAAGGGAAAAGTTATTTGTGTTTTGCATCCCTGGTCCTGCAAAGGCTTTCATGCGTGCTATACTTTAAGCACATCTGTAATCACACTGAGCAAGCAGGGGCTGTTTGGATGGGCACAGCCCACAAGCTCACACTATTATTTTGTAACATGTGAACTGATACCATCTCGATTTTCCTGACCATTGCCGCAAAGTACAACTGTGCAGAAATCTGAATTATACCTTTGTAGCACTTTCTCCCTCAGTAGCTAATTAATTTGTAGTGACAGGATTGATGCATATAAACATTTTTATTGTCATCGTGCTCAGGTCTTCCTCTATCCCTTGTAGGAATCACTGTATTAGCTACATATGCGAGATGATGTTTTCTTTTCTTCTGTGCCCTCAAAGACACCTATAATCAAAACTCTGTAGCCGGAGCAAGGTGATTCATTAGTGAAGCTGAACCTACCATTTAACACATCTCTAAGAATTCCCTAATAGCCTCCACACCAGCGACTCTCAGCCACTTCCTGTGCAGATCCCTGCAGTTTCCCTGCACTTCAGCTGGACCCCAGCTGCAGCCTCAGCTCTCCTCCCCTAATAATAAAGGTATTTTCTAGTTGCTCATCCAGAGTTCAAAGTTTTTTTGCAGGAGATGGTTTTTTCAGCCCTACCAAAGTGGCTTAAGGAGCAAATAAAGATAAGGCAAATCACAACAGCCGTATCAGAAAGGTCTGGACTGGTGGTTTTGTTCTCAGTACACCCAATAAAGAGCAGAACACTTTAACAGTGGTGAGAACAGCAAACCGGACTGTCAGCACAAGGCCCAGTGAAGTAGATAAGGATCAGTTCAAGACTCTTCCCCCCACCAGGAAAGTTAATTTGAGATCGGTGGTACAGCTCTTAGCTGTATTTTAAAGCTAAGTGGCCTTGCAAATAGCCAGGGAGGTGTAGGTAGCCATTTGCTTCACGCTGTGCCAGAGGAATTGGTAGGCAAATACACAGAAGTCCTTGTGCTGTGTTATCTAAACGGGGAGAAAATGCATCATAGAGTTATTTCAAGCAGGTTAAGACATTTGGGTTTAGAAATAGCCACTTTTGTGAATCTCTGTGTGGCATCTCAAGACCTCAACAATGCCACCATCTGCCTTCAATCTTCCTTCCTTCTGCTGAAGCTCACCACCCCAGCAGGAGTCAGCAGAACAGTCTGTGTGCCCCTGCCGCTTCACAGACCAGCATCTTACTTCAAGCCCACTTTCTGCAGACATTTGAGCAAAGGTGCCAGGCGTTGTACAGGAATGGCTCAAGGCACAAGTCTCTCTGCCAACTCTGCTAGGCAGGTGATAACTTTTCTGAGTGAGGGAAACAAAAAAGGTTGGGAGGAAAGGGAGAGACATCCTAAAATGCCACACAAGAAAAGCTCTGCTTCTATTTGAATCTTCTCTAGGTTTGGGGATGATCAGTTTTGAGCATCCATGAGGAAATGAAGAGAGAGGCACATTCTTAGTGGAGAGGAGACCAAAAAAAGATAGAAATTAGGTGTCTGGCACCTAAAAATGATATGGTAGGATGCAGCATTGCATTCAGCTTCATATATACATGATAATTATAAGGTTGAAAAAGAATTAATGAGAAAGCCAGACCTGGCGCTGTCACTAGATCCATGGACATCTGTGGGGAATCTGATGAGCCAGGTAGAAGTATGACCACACCTACCTGGAAAACATCTACAGGCATGCAAGGCAGATACCATGATACCAGTAATGTCTCCAAGCAACCACAGCCATGGAACCTGCCATCCAAACAGAGGGTACACCCTCAGGTTCCAAGAAATCACACCCACTGTGGGCACATCTGGCACTGGCTGAAACATCTGCCTGTGTACATGAAAAGCAGACTCATTATGTAGGTGCAGAGAACAGCATTCTCAAGTGACAGACAGACAACTAGAATGGTGATGGTGGCACTCTGGTTACAGGTGCTGTGTCACGAGGGGTATCTTCATGAGGGCTGGTGGATACTTTGAAGAAAGAGGCACTTGTGTTTCCAGCCAGGTATTTGTGATTAACTTTGTTTTCTAGTCTGGTTTTACTGTGGGGTTTTTAACACTTGATTAGAGAAGCTCACAGTCAGAACAGCAACAGTGGGTTATGCTGGGTGCTTTGCAGACACAAATGAAAGCATCAGCTTCTTCTTTGGTGTGTTGATGAATATACACAGCACATCCAAGGATGTTTATTCTGACAATATACAAAGAATTAAACCAGAATGCAAGAACAAGCAGATTTCGCACCAGCCTTATATTAGCCCTTAGTATTTATTCACAAATAGTTCTGCAATGCTGCTTTCAGGCAGAAAAGTTTAATTAATTGTATCCCCCCCAAATCAGATTGTTTGCAAAATACTTGGACTCAAATCAAGTCAGTGGCTGAAACCCAGAGGAATTTTGGGGCTTCTGTTTGGTTTTAGTTGTTTTCAACCGATGGGTTCAGAAACAGCTCCAATCCTCCATAGCAGTGCTAATAGCAAGTTTATACTCATCATAAAACAGGAAGAGGACACAGGTAGAATTGTTATAGTGGCAGGGCAGTGCTGTGGATGAAGAATGAAGTAATCTGAGCAAAAAAAATGCCATTGCAGAAAGTAAACAGAATAACCACCAAAGGATGGCCGTGTGCCCTTACAGCTCTTCAGTGCCACCTGCCTTCAGTCGCAGCGCTAGTGGATGTCCAGTGCCATCTAGCAGGCAAAACAGTTGTTTACAGTAGGAAACTGATGGGTAAAGCTGGGCGGAAAAGTTGAAGTGAAAACCTTAAAGTTATAATTCAAGGAACTAAGCAAAACATAAAGGGCAGAGAATGCCAGCGTAGGGTGTATGTCAGAAAGGGAAGCGAAAGCGAGGGCTGAGCAGCCTACTCCTCAAGAATAAATAAGGATTTAGCCCTAAAAATGCTTTTCTTAGCAGAGGTTTGCAGTCGTTACTTCTCCAATGGGACAGTCCTGACAGTGCTACTAGAAATGCAGAGGACCAGAACATCAGATTCGATCTGAGACAGGCATCCTCTGAGGCATCACATCAACCCAGGAAAACGGTGCTTGAAGGGTAACAAACAGTTGGTGATGGCTTGTGAAATTAAGAAGTTACTTTGTTGTCCCCTCAATAGAACTATCTCTCTACAGTCAGACATATGTGTCATCTGGAAGGTCATTTTCCGACTGACTTGAAGTGTCCATGGAGGACACTCCAATTTTATGCTAAGATGGGTTTTGAAAATCTTTTCTCTCTTAGCTGCAAATGTTCTGTGTATGAATATACTCTCCACAGTAAAGCTTCTTTATAATTAGCTGGATTAGTTGGTTACCCCCACTGCTGTGTATGATCCTTTGACTGCAGTTGGTGGATGGACACAACATTCCATTTTACCTTTGTATAATGATACCGGAATTTCTCATATCTCTCATATTTGTACTAATTCAAAACTTGATAGTGCACAAATTCTGCACACAATTTTTCCATAGCTGAAGATGAAAATGCAATCTCTAAGGAACTAAGATGTGATGAAGGGAAATCAGAAACTGTAAATGTAATCAGAATCCTTAGCATCAAAAATAGCCACAAAGGTTTCCAGTTCAGAGCTAGTCTTATGCTGTGGCTGGTCACAGATTGGCTCAGCTCTGCTCTGGTTTGCAGTGTAAGGCTCCTGCTCAAAATCAGGCATCAGAAACCCAATAAAAGAAAAAAATAAACAGAAGGCAACAGTTTGAAAAATTAGGCACTTTTTTGTACAATTCTGCTTCTGTTTTATTCTTAGTGATTGAAAGTTTTAATTCCTTTGGAAGAGAAGAAGCATACAATATTTTTATTGCTGCAAGCCAAAGCATTTTGTTCGGCATTCTGGCAAAGGCAGGGCTGATGCAAGGGATTTTGTGACTCTAATCAGATAAAAACATTGCTTACATTATAACAAGATCTTTGATTTCTGTTGGCCTGTGAATTTCATTGCAAATATGTTCACTCTGTACCTATCTACAAAACATCTGTATTTAACTACTACCCTGTTAGTTAATATAGTCTGTGCAATGGCATCATTTCACTAGACTATGGGAGAGTAACAGAATGTAAGGAAAGCAACTGATGAACAAACCCACTACCTGTGCCATAAGAATAAAGTGAGATTTGCTGAAAATAACTCTGAAATAGATGTCAGAAGAAAATTAAAACAAAAAGGAAACATTTCTTCAGCTACGAAAATAAACAGGGAATGCGAAAAGAACCTAAATGCAAAAGAATCTAAATGAAGGCTTTTCCACAGCTTTTAAGAGGAAGAATGGAGCAAACCCAGCATAATTAGTTGGAATGAGGGGATGAAAATGAAAATTATCACAATAAAGGTGAAAGCAAATCTAAAAGAGCTCCTAATTTTCAAGCTAGGGGAACCAGATAATTTCCATCCCAGAATTCCGAAGGAACGAGTGCCAGATTGATAGCAAGGATTGGAATTACATTTTTGAGCTGAAGGTTGTTCTTGCATGATTTAAAAATAGTTGTTTAAATATTTTAAAAAATCTTTGAAAATTATCTCATTTTAAGACCATTTGAGGCTTTCAGAAGAGTGGTGAAAGAAAATATAAGTGACCGGAAAAAAAAAGAAGCCGCAAAAGAGATGAACAGGATACAACCACAGTGCTGATTTTGCTGATTTTGCTGAGTTTCCTGAACTATTTCTTTGCGTAGATAACTGATTTTCTAAGCAAGGCGAATGTGGTAGATCTAATCTGTATGGATTTTAGTCAAGCATTTGATGTGATGCCACATGGGAAGTTATTAATTAAGATGGAAAAGATGGGGATTAGTAAAAGAGCAGTAAAAGGCATAAGGAAGTGTGTGAAGGAGAGGTGCCAATAGATTACTATTGGGATAGAGAGATTAGTGGTGATTCAAGGCTAAACTTGTTTAATGTTCACTATAATGATCTATTGTCATTTAAGCTGGAGTATGCTAAAGAAATGTTCTGATGAAACAGTCAAGAGGCACTGTCATTAACAGGGTCAGAGCATCACGGCTGGTGAGCTGGAACACAGTGAAAGCAATGAGCAATGGCAATGGGATGCAATTCCCTACAAAAACAAACATACATTTGGGATGCACTTCACCATTAACCATCAAAAATCAGGCTGCTTCTTCAAGCTGATCATCAGGGCTCCTCCTGCAGCTAATGAAAAAACAAAGATATGTTGAAATGGAGGTCTGTCCTGCCTCTTCTAGATTCTTAATTTAGGCTAAGAGGAACTGTTCTGTGGATGTGTCTATTATCTATACAGAGCTCTATGCAGGGTGAAGAAAAATAGATTCTCTTGAAGGAAAAATCTGACTACAATAAAAAAAAATAGAAAAAAAGCATGCATTGGTTTGTTTGTGAATGACTGTGTACGTGAGGCAGTAATAGAAATGACAAATACGATTCTAGACAAGGTTCTTCCAGCAGCAATAGGAAGGCCCTGCTGGCATGACACAAGGTGCTGCTGGACTGTCATGTCTGTTGTTGGGTAGGATCTCATCACAGGTATTAGGACAGGTATTAGTCTATCAGGATGCGCAGTGTGATTACAGGAGACACTAGCTTCCCAACAACAACAGAGAGCTGAAAGCCACAACTGCTTTACAGACAAGTGCTGATCCATGGCTATGAGAGATGTATGATATGTTGCTGGTAGCAGCTGGGAATTCCTGAGTGCTAGGATCTCTTCCAGTCTTATGTTTGTAATGTTACAGATAGGATAGTGTTAATCACCAAAAGCATATGTATATTTTGGCCAGCTTTTTTTGATCCTGTTTTTATTTTTGGGGGGTTACATGTAAGTACATATACATGTGTCCACACACACATCCAACCATAAATCCATGTTTAAGTGAAGTTTGGCTTCTACTGCTTATTGGGTAGCATAGTCAAACTGAGCTATATTTTGTATTACCTGTAATAACCTATAGGGCCAGCCAGTGTTTGCTAATGTGCTACATTTCTGAGTGTTTCTGGTGTTGGTTTTCAAGTTATAGGTAACCTAAAAATCTCTTCTTGTCCTCACATTAGATACAAATAATAGGAAAAAAAGCACAAAACTCAACTATGCATAAAGTCTTTTCATTTTCTTTATGTGTATTTACTTTGAGCGGCAGCGTGTATAGTATGCGTAAGGAATTAATGTTGCAAGCTGGAAGAACGAATTATTGTCAGATGGAGGTAAAGCATACAATATGGTCAAGTAAGCAGTTCCAATAATAGCCGTGCTTATGGAAGCAAATGTAACAGAGGGCAAACTCTACAGGTTGCCAGATTGGTATCAATGTGGAGCTTTGTTGCCAGTTGGTGACCAGGGGACAGCAGAAGGATTGGTTTTAGCTGAATGCTTTTAAGCTTACATGTTAACCACACATAATGAAGTTGCTTCTCAAGCAGTGTCACTTAAGCAGAAGGGCACAGGTAATTTTAGGTTGATATAGTGAGTGGAGGTCTAGCTAAAAGCCATCATTTCCTCCTTCGCTAACTTGACGTTTTCTCAGTGAGTTACATCTAGGTGAACAGGAGCCACGTGCTGTCATTGCTAGGACAGCTACCTCAGGCCACGTGTACCTCTCCAGATGGGGACTTGGCTGAACTAATGGAACTGTCACAGAGCATCTGGGCTATGCAAACTCCCCAAAGTTGGCACTGCCCAGGGTAAAGTACAACCCAGGCAGCACTCCAGTTTTGGTCAGGTCACAGCAGTGGTTTTAATTAATGTGGTAGAGAAGATAATCACAAGTACAACAAAAAGCCTCATTTCCATACAAAGTGGGCACCTGAATATTAATATGTTGTAGCCCAGCTGAAGACTGCCCTTTAAAGCCAATGGCCGTGCAAATACCACTTTTATATTGTATAAGAGAAAGAAGCTACAGTTCTCTTGATTACAAGCACACATACGCCGGTGCATATTAACTGAGTATCAGCAGCCTCAGAATCAGTATCACGCACACAAGCACACCCATAACATGAGCACACACTGACACACTCGGGGCACAGTCCCTGTAGGGTTCGTTCCCGATCCTATCTACCTCTTCACAAACAAGCAGAGTTCAGTTTCAAACTGCCCAGTGTACAAAGCAGATAAAGACTGGCATGGAAGAGCCCATGGGCAGCTTGGCAGCCCTCTGTAGTTACTGGTATCAAAGGTCACTGAACGCTAAAAAATCAATACGTCCCAGTGCCAGCAGGACACTGGTGACCCAAGATAAAGTTTCTCTGTCACCAGAGAGACATTTTATTAATTTGGTACCAATGTGGACTGCATTTACTGTACTTTCTCAAATGCAGTTAAAATACATGGCTGCGAACCATGCTTTGCTTTATGCTGGCAGGGGATCTGCTTCAGAGGTCAGACTCCCTTACTCTCACATACACTGTGCTGTTTTTGTGGAAGGTGGCTTTTATGTGCACCTGAGCTGCAAATCAGAGAAATTCACTGGGTCCTGGTGCTTTCATTCTTTTTATTTTGCCAAAGTGGTGTTGGATTTTTTCATCCTAAAAGTGCCTTTCTGTTGGAGTCTGACTTCCCCAGTGCTGCTGCAAACCTGAAATAACTACACTGGAGCCACTGGACTGGTGTGGGTGAAAGGGAGAGGAGACTGCAGCCCAGTGCCTGGCATTGTTAACCAAGGTTATAAACACCATTGTTCAGTTCATATTCATCTCCTGTGATTAACACCAATGACAATGGGAAGCCTGACTAGTCATTTCATACCGCGTAATGCAAGGTGACTATAGTTCAGAGGACAAAGAATAAGAGATTGGAGGAGGGGGGTTCAGGAGCAGACACAAGACTGGTTATGAATGTTTGGGGTGATTTAGTTCCATTGTTCTCTGTATCAGCACTGAGGGCTGAGTGCTGCTTTCGTGCAGATTTCTGGAGGCAGTATGAGTTTAGGGGCTGTGTATGGGAATTCAGACCCTCTGCTTCTCCTTCCTCTTTTAACACTTGCATTGTTTTCTTCCTTCTGTTTCTCTGGGGGCACAAAATCCCTGACTCACACTTATCTTAGGGACAATGCATGTAAAAAGGGACATACTAGAAACCCAGATAAAGGCGTAATTCCTGGTGCTCTTCTATTGCCCTTGGGCCATTTACATGTCATTTAAGGCAGCTTTTAGCCTGCTCTAACTGATGATGGGTGACAGAATGGTGCAGGGACAGGGAACTCTGTATACCATTACTGGGAATGCCAAAGACACCACAGAGCAATGAATTTTTACACTCATAATTGTACAAATAGAGAAACAAAGGGGCAGATCTTTCTTCCTAGTGCTCAGGAAGCCCAAAGGAAAATTCTGGAGTGCTGAAGGCCCAGAAGTATGTGATTGTGAAACAGGCGAATGACAGTTCTGCCCTTTCATCCAGCACAACAGATAGATAGGCTGCATTTGCTCTCTTAGAGGCAAGAGGCAGAGGATGGCTCCTGAAGGAAATCAGTCCCCCGTCTTGCATATTAGACAACTCAGCAGTACTTGCTGTTAGGGGTTGAATGAGATGAGACCTGGATACACAGATGGAGGGGGACTGAAGTGGAACAGCAAGGCACTTCTGCAAGCTCTTCCCATTCTTCTGGAACCTTTAACAGCACATCAAAAAAGGCTCAGGTTTTGCTGTAAGAATTAAGGACTTGCCCAGAGGCTGAGAAACAACATGAAGTGCCTCGGGCAGCAGAAGCCCATGTCAGAAACTGGTTAGAGCACAAGCATTTCTGCATCCCACTCCTCTGCTCAGATGAGCAACCCACGCCTCTATAAATCATACAGGACTCTCTCGGGCTTTATATGCATGCAGTAAATCACAGAGGCTGTAATGAGGGAAGCCCCATCTCCATGCTGGCTGCCAGGGGCATTGAGACAGTGCTGACTCTGGTGGTGGTGCCTGAATTGCCACCATGCCCTCTATTTTTAAGTAGGGCATGGAGTCTTCTGGTGCAAAAAAAAAAGGTTTCTTCTTCCTTGTCTATTCTTAAACATTCATTCTAGGTATCATTCAATCTGTTATGAAACACTTGTCCTAGGATAAGATCACTGAGGAAGCTGCGGCAAGACAACTCTGACAATTTCTGGATGCTGCAGATCTTCTTAGCACATATCTCTTTGATTACAGTCCTGAATATGCAATAGAAACTACGTTTTCCCACTCCTCTATACTTACTGCAGTGTTCCCAGCCCCTGAAACTCCTGTCTCCTTCATTATCAAAATTATTCTAAAGTGTTGCTGACTGCTCAGTTCTTTATCCTCTCTGTCCCAGTTTCTTTGTAGCGCCACACTAGACTATATCAACAGTTTATTGTTGCTTTACAAGACACTGCAAAACTTTGTGATCCCCTTGGTTCTCTATAGGGCATTCAGGTGAGACTTGACTTGTGGTGGCTTCAGTAAGGGGTAGGACCCTGTTTCTCACAGTAATGCTGCTTATGTGAATAACATCAATCTATTTCTTGAGTGAAGCATCTCACAAGAAATTGATCCCGCTAAGTGTCTTCCACTTGCATTGAACAGAGAATATTGGTTTTGTTCTCTGTAACCACAAATGATTTGAGACGTGCCTAATTGAGATGCTATATCTCCTCTTCTGCAGGGTTTTCAGCAGCAGAAATCACAGAGGCAATCTTGACTCAGAGCAGGCGTATTGTTTTCTCTCCACTTTGGAAATTACTTTGTCCAAAAGGGACAAGATTTGTTGGCTCTCAGGAAGTGAAACAGTGAGCAGAGGGAGAGGTCTCAGTGGTAGAGCGAGGAATTTGCTTGGTTTATGTGGCTGGATTTTTATTAGTTGCAATGGCTTTCCTGGCTCTGCATAGAACAAAGTGTGTGTAGTATGGGGCAAGAATGCTTCTAGGGGCACTGGAGAGCCACTTTTATGGCTACCTTAAAATTATAATAAACATAGTTAACCTTTTACTTTTATTTTTCTGCTAAAAAAGCAAGAAAGGGATAAAATATTAAAGCAGAAAAAGTATTTTATTTCTAAGACAAGACAATAACCTGTTTAAAATAAGCTGTATGTGTATTGGTCTTGCTGCTTTTGCTGCTTTAAACAAGTGGCTATATTTTATCCTTAATTAAGAATTAAAGGGTTGGTATGCACATGTCTACAGTGGAGACTCCCAGATGATTCCGAGATGAGGGTAAACGGTGGTGTTTTTTCAGCTAGTTGGTTTGGAATGACTTAGCACTTGAACAGCATCTGCAGCAGCGTAAGGCACGGAAGCAATTTTTCTTTTGTAAGAAGATGAAAAAGAAATAAAAAAGGAGTCAAAGAGTAAGCGGGCTGAATGGGCCATTAGCACCAAACTCTAAAGATGTAGAAGTCAAATAGGATAGAAAGGCCCCATAAATTTTTACAACTCCTTGGAGAAAAACACTGTGATTATTAAAACATGAAACCTTGCTTTTCTAAAATGCTTAAAAGATTAATATTGAAATGTCATACTGTGGCTGCTGGAGGGATTATCCTTAATGGGAATGTTAGAAGTTATTTTAATGTAAAGCAAACATAGCCACTGAAGAAAGATCAAAAGTGGAGCAAATTCAAGGCTCTTAGTTTCAGGAAAATGAAGTTTGTCAAGAAACTCTTTCTACTCTGTTAATTAGAATGAGCAAATTCTCCATAAATACTGCATATATATGACATAGAAAGTGATGACCTCATCTAATTAGTCATTACCTAATCCAATCACTAGCACAGGAGCAAGGCTTAGGTCTCTTATGAAAAAGTTTGTTCCCTTTTTGGCTTGAGAAGAGTCTGGTTTTGCTAGCGCATTTTTGTGAGGTCATGTGCGCGTGTCTGAATAGTTTTGACGATAATCCACCATCCACGGGCAGGGGAAGGTCGGTCACAAGGCACAGTAGCAAACGCTCCCAGAGTTTGTGGCGTTTTCCATGCAACAGCAAATCCTGTATCTTTTTGGGGTTTTTTCTCAATCTGGCACCGTTACTGGTTTTAATGTGAACTGACCAGGGAGCACCATACCGCTTTGGTCTCTATGTAAGCCTTTGAGGTCTAAATTAAAACTTCAATGTGGCTAATTTAGAGCAAGTGATGTAATCTTTTCTTTGCTGTTCAGGGTAGCACTGAAATTGCTTGTTTGGCCAGTGCTGCAGCCAGACACCTGATTCCGTTAGACCCCCAGTCAGAAGCACCAGAATATCAATTCCAGAAGCAGTAATTGGCTTACAAATTGTGCTGCTGTCAACTTGTTTTTTTCCGCCAAGGTGAGGCACCAAACCACACTGCACGGTGCAGCGGTCCTCACACATTGCTGTCCTTGTTTCCCTGGGAAAGGGTTGGACTTGCGGAACACAGGTTCTTTTAACATTTATTCCGAAAAAGATCCATCGTGGCAGCAGTCAGCCTCAGTCTGCTGGTTTTGCTAAAAATCCTTCCCAGAAAGTAAGGAAGCGCTAAATCGTTCTACCCAGTGTGAAAATTCACTTACTCAAACGTTTAGCGTCAGATGTGACAGCAAGATATTACTGAACGCAGGTTTTAGTTAGAGACGCATCCCTGGTTTCTCTCCCAATGGATTTTAGCTTTCTAATGCAACTGAAATCCAAAGAGTATTGGGTAAGCTTGGCAGCAGTCCTGTTTGCCACCAGATGTTTGTAATGATAGTCCTGTAAACAGTGTTCTTCTTGTCTTGGAGCAGGATTTCTAGTGAGATTTTCAAGCACTTTCTGAGGCTGGGGACTAACGTGGATGTATCCTTCTGAAATGTCACTTCTTGGGGTTTCTGACCCTCTCTCTGAGCAGTTTTCACTGAGATGTGACCTTTGACAGCTCTATATTTCTACGATACAGGACAAAATACCTGTATGAATACCCTCTCCTCTTCCTTGCCTGTTTTCAGCTTGCCCACTCCCTTCAGTGTATTGTTTCTGGGCAGACCTGGCTCCTGACTTGCCAGCTCCTGGCTGCTCAAAGCTTTTTGGAAGTCAGTGCCATCCTGCCTCTGCCCAACCTCACCATGCTGGCTTCAGCGGGCTATGCTTGAGCAAAGACACTGCTATCAGTGAGCTCTCTGGAATGAGGATGAGCACAAAAGGAACAAGAGCCTTAAAAAGCAAAGCTGATTCTGGGCTCCTTGTTTGTGGAGCAAGGGAATGCAGGTACATTGCTGGATATGAGCATGTTTCAGCTCTCCAGCATGTTGGCAATGCTGTTGAATGCATCCTTTCTCAACGTGACACAAACAGCTACCGCTGGTCCCAGCGTCTGCATCAATAAGCATCTCCAAAGGGGCTCTGCAGAAATATGGGGACTGCTTCTGGCTCCTAGTGTCTAAAGGATGAGAAAAGTCCAGGCAGGCAGCTCTGTAGCTGTTGTCCTTGTCCCAGGATTCCAGCTGGGGCCATGTGCTGGAGATCTGACACAGCCTGTTTTCAAAATGTCCCTGTATATCTCATTGCGGGAACTAACTACTGCCCAGCAAAGGTGACCAATGCTGCCAGTTCATGAAGGAGAATAAGGACAGCCTGCCAGGGACTGGAATTAGAGAGGGGTTGGAGTTACTAGCCAGAGGTGGGGGCTTGTCTGGGGCTTTGTCTTTAAGTGCAACTCTGATGTTCTTGGTCACACCTTTGGGGTCATTTCAGAAGATGCTCATGCTGGATATCATGACATATAAGGTGGGTGGATACTGTTTTGTTTCCCCCCAGGGTGGTGTTTGGGAATTCAATGTCTCCTTAGTTATGGATTTTCCAGGTTCAGTTTCTGAGAAGCTGGTAGGACAGGCATAAAGAACTGTTTTATGCAGGTGCAATACATACAGCTAAATAAAAAGAACTCCTGAACCCCTCTGTTCCTTCTTGCATGGCCGATTTCTCTACAGAACTCAGAAGCACCACTTAGGACAGGGTTGGTTCTGATGGCAATTTTATTGTTTGGATGGTAAATTTCAAGATTAGCACTGAGAATGTTTCTCTGCGGCCTTTGAGGGTCGATTGCAGGTTGTGATGACAATCTGAGTCACAGCTATGGAGCGACTCTGCCCATAAGCCACTGTCGTGGCTTAACACCAGCGGGTAACTCAGCACCACGCTCGCTCATCCCCCTCTACCCCCTCCCTGGATGGGATGGGGAGGAGAATCAAAGGCATGTAAAACCTGTGGGTTGAGATAGGAACATTTTAATAACTAAAGTACAATATATTTATATAGAATATAAAAGTAAAAGGAGAAAGGGAAAAGGAAAAACCCAATAAACACAAGCGATGCACAATACAATTGCTCACCACTGAGCCTGACCTGAGCAGTGATCTGTCCCTTCCAGGTAACTCCTCATAGTTTGTATACTGGGCATGACATGCTGTGGTATGGAATACCCCTTTGGCTAGTTCAGGTCACGTGTCCCGTGTCTGCTTCCTCCCAGCTTCTTGTGCCTCTCCTCATGGCAGAGCATGAGAGACACAAAAGTCCTTGATCAGGGTAAGTGCTACTGAGCAACAACTAATACATCAGTGTGTTACCTGCATTGTTCTCAGACTAAAGCCAAAACACGGCACTGCACCAGTTACTAGGAAAAAAATTAACTCTATCCCACGACACCCAGGCAAAACCAGGACAGGCTCTACCCTTTATTCCATAGCATTCACGTGATGCCAGTTCTCACACTTTCCACCATCAAAGCTGACACCACCACCTTTCCTGTCCTTTGAGATATATCTATATGTTCATAATATATATACATATTTATGTGTATATATACACACACAGTAGTCTATGGACCATCCCTGCAAACGTTTGTTGAGTTCATTCAGTCCATGACTTGGGGCTCCATCTGTCATAAGTCTCTCTGGGCAGGAAAGATGGATGGTGTGTGATGGCGGATTGTTGCATGCTGAAGCTTGTTACAATCCCACCACTGCTGCACTTGTCCAGTTTTATCAAAATTCATTCTTCACTAATGTGGTGATCAAAAGGGAGAGTCAGGTTCAGATCCTCAAATCCGGAGCAGTGGAGATGGGTGCCACAAGGCGTCCAGCGCAGCGATGGGTGTATGGCCACTGTGGAAACGATAATATCCAGTGTATACAGCATACACCTCTTGGTGGCATTCTTCGATAGCTGTTTAACCTTAAGCAAGGCCTGAACCATAGGCAGCAGCGTGCTGGTTCCCAGCAAAAGGACCAGGTTGGCTTCAAGGGTATTCAAAGTATATTAAAATTCTTTGAAATTCTCCAATGCTTCCATAAATAGCCACCAGGTGGGTTGCACGATGGCATAGATTGGTGCTAAGCTGCTGGAGACACCTATGTGTGAGAGAGCACATACTTCAGTTCAGCTCGTCAGAGTCCCGAAGATCCCCAAATGTGGAAATAGCTTCGGCTGTGCTTTTGGCTGTACTATCCGCCAGGTCAGTGGTGGAGCAGAGTTTTACTTATGACAGCAGGCACAGTTCTTCACTTCTTCAGGACAGTGAGGAACAATGTGGAGCATTAGTTCAGCTGCAGAGGTGTCTCTGAAATACGGGTGCTAATGCCCATGGCTGCAGTGGGGTAGGGAAGTGAATGATGTTGATTGCTGCAGTCTGGAAGGGGGAACAGGGCTACAGCTGTGTGTAAAATCTTGTTTACCCTTTTGTCATGAGCATTCTTGCAAACTGCTGTTTTCTCACATATGAGTAGTTTCCAGTTTTATGTGGGGGGACTGTGAGGCAGTTTCTGAACACGTGGAGGTGAATCACTGACCTCATAGTATGCTGTAACTGCCAAGAACCCTGTGGAGAACACAAGCACAATTAACCATATTAGGTGAGATATAACAGAGAAAGCTGCATGTTGGTATACAGCAGGGGATTTAGCAAGCTGTAAAACAGGGACTTGGGAAAAGCCATCAAAAGGGAGAGGATTCTTCATTTTCTTGCCTCTTCATCGAGAAACAAAAGTGGCACAGGAAGGAGATGGTATAGAACAGGGCAGAAGCTAGCTGACCTGGAAACTGATGGTGGGAGCTTCCACGCTGCTCTCAGGCCCCAGTGCCCTGCCAGGCCCCAGTGCACCAGCACCAGTGCCGCAGCAGCCGCAGCGCAGCAGTCTCCTGACCTCTTGTGGCTTCGCTATAGAGTACAGCTATCCCTTCCCCCATAGCCTCGGGCACCGGTGTCAGCTGGAGCTGACCTTGGCATTAACCGCAGGCGCTGGGGATCCTTATATATAGCTACATTCCTCTCACAAACGCAGCGCCACTTCTCTTTCCCTCCAGTGCAAGCATGAATGTGTTTGGGGGAGCCTGTGTTTTCCCAAGTGCTCGTGTATGAGGTTTATCCTGATTGAGAGGCACCTAAATTTGCATTGAATATAGATGAAGTCTGCCTTCATCTACCCAGATTCTTTATCCATCATCCTCCCTTTCACTGGTGGAACAGATCCAAGCATCCCAAATTCGCTGTAATCTCTCACCAGCTCACTGATGCTCAGATCAGAGTCTGCTCATTGGAATCAGTCATTTCTTCTGGTTGTAATGGCCCAGATTCAATGTTAGTCATGCATGATCTCTAGAGGAAAGGGCAGAAATTTGAAGTATTTAAGAAGGTGTATGTATTTTTAAACTCTGGTTTCATGTAAGAAAAAGCTTGGCTATTAAAAATGTTAAATTTACACACATACAGAGATCCATGCAATGCAGTCCTAACCTCTGTCATCTGAAAGTACTGCCTGGTTCTTGAACTATTTGTGCTGTGTCCTTTAAGTAGCTGAGCCTGACTCTAGTATTTGCCTCAGTTACTCAGTTTAAGAACTGGGAAAACAATGAACTACACTGAAGTTTGTAAGCAGAGGAATCAAGTAGTTCTCCTGGTGTTGGGTGCTGTTGGATCTCCCCTGGGTTACTCATTACACCAGGCTCTTGCTCTGGGCTGGATTTGCAGTGGGAGGGCAGAGGACAGTCAGAGCTGGTGCTTCTGAAGACTGTGGCTAGGGCTGCTGAGAGCTCAGGCTGGAGTTTCGGAGGTGCTGAGGGATGAGGAGGGAGGAGGAAATGAGCTGCTGCTTGGGTATTTTTTTTGCAAGTGTATTTCACACCTTATGTTCCACAGATTGGCAGAATATGGTGCCAAGGGAAAGACATGCAGCCAGTATTGACCATTCATTCTCTGGCAGCCCTGCATGGAGGAGTTACTTCCACACCCTTCCCTCCTACAGGAAGCATGGTTCAAAGAGGGAAGGAAATGGGATGGAAAAGGGGGAGAGAGAGCTCGCTTACTGATGTGGAGCAGTTCCCTGGGGAGAAAGCTGTGGCCAGCATTAGGGTTAGAGAAAGATTATCACTGTTACAAAGAAGCTTAGTAGGAAATACATGGAGAGAGCTTTGGGAAGCTGAAATTTCATTTTCCTTCACGTCTGTGGGAATCCCAGCAGGTCTGTGTTGCAGGGAGGTAGGCATCCTGCTTGGATTACCACTGTGCCCTTCTGCTTTACCATTCAAATGCACGTCACTCCAACGAGGGCTGTTATGGGAAATTCAAGGGATTAAAAAAATCCAGCTGGCCAGTTTCAGTTTGAAAAAGCATGGAATGGATGAAGTGGCACTGGGACATGTGAGGTTTCTCCCAATCCTCACTACTGTTCAATGCCTTTAAAGCTTGTAATTTAAGAAACATGCAAAGGAGCAAACTTTCACACACTTCGTACAATGTCTTTGAATTTGTCATGGTCTTGACTGAAAATACAAATGGAGCTAATGGACAAATGCTATATTCTGTGATGGAACTTACACTAAGGTTTTATAAGATAAATTGCCCCTGGCTTTGTGTTAACCAAAACTGCAGTTGTGGTTGCTGTAGCAGTGACTGCAGTATAGACATACCATTTCCAGTTCAGCTCTATCAGTCCCTTTGTTGAAGTCTGCTGTAAGTAGACAATTGACTATTTGTGGCTTGTGGCTACTCTCTCAAGAGAAGTTATAAACTGAAAGTGATACCAAGTGTTATACAAGGGGGAAACAAGGCACAAAATGGATGGCATTAAAAAGCTTAAAAATCCCCTTTTCAGTATATGTAATTACACATAAACATGTGTGTAAACACACCCGCATGCATAACCACACGTATGTGCAGGCATGTTTCATCGAACAAAAGAAATGACATTTTTGAAAATATATATTCAATATTTAGTTGCTGCAGACTGAAGTCATCTGTTTATCTTGAATGCTGAAGAGGGTGAAGGCAGCTGCAATATGAGCTTCTCCACACTGGCCAGCTGGTAGCTTAAACCAGCAAATGGGGAGGGGGAGGTGAATTATCCCCTCTGGTTGGCCTTAAAAGTGGTCACTGTACAGAATAGCTTTGAGATTACAAGGGTTGTGATTCCCATAGGAACTGCTGGGCTAATACTGTTATATATGTTCTTAAGACTGAATGGTGCTTGGAAGCTCAGCGTCAGGTGACCTCCACCACCACACACTGATTCAGAGCTACCTGTACAGAAACAAATGCATCACTTGCTTTTTCATACTTCCCATTTGTTTCCCTCAATTGTCTTTGAATCACTTTTGAATCACAGCAACTGTCAAGATGCTGTAAATGGTATTCAATTACAAACACCAGGAGTATGGGATCATTGTTAGAAACTGGAAACATCAAGCAGGTCAGGTGCAACTCCTTATAGCTCCAAAGTGTCTTTAAGAGAATGCCCTACAGTTGATGCTTATATGGGAAAGAAGAATGTTACCTTGCTTCAGCAGCTGTATGTGGAGAACTGGCACAATGGCATGTATAGAGAGCTCATTTGAATGCGGTAACAAGAAGAAAGAGAATGGAGGGGGGAATGTGATTTATATCCATTTTGTTATTTTCAGTGACAAAATGCTGCATGTAAGCTGGCTACAGCTGGATTTCTTGAGTGAGTCCAAACCCCAGTGTGTCTGCAGCTCCCGGATTACTCTGTGTGTCCTGATGTGTGAGCCCTTACATATCAGTACACTTTAACAGCAACATGCAACGTGTTTATCACCACTTTGAGCTGGCTGTAGTGATTTCTATATTCATCCTTTTTCTGCACCTGGGTTTTATCATTTCCAAACCACAACATAAAAGATGTACAGCTCTTAACCAGATAAAGCAATGCTGAATATACATGAATGCAGCATGTCTGGAAGCATTGCCATATTTTTCTCTGAAGAATTTGTTTAAGTTACATAAAAGAAACAGGCAGGAACCCATGGGTTTTCATTTGGTGGTTCTCCCTCTGTTCTGCTTGGCTTCTCAGCTTTCAATAGATCCCAAGGTCAGGCTGTTATTTGTTGCTAGGCCAAAGTGGCAACCTCCCACCCTAACAATGCTACTATCTTCATATCATCTAAGCTATAGGGGCCACATTGTGATGCTTTGGCAGTGTTGCTAGGGAGGTTGCTAGGTTAGATTGATGTCACTATGTGGGTTATAAATTGCCTTTACCCTGCTGGCCCTAACTTGGCCCCTAACACAATGATCTAGTAGATGGCATCGAAGTGTTCAAATGATGCATTGGAGCAACATCTTCGGACCCTGAACTTGGCAGCAAATGCATGTTATAGCTATTAAGAAAGGGAAGCCACTTGTAATCTAGAGAAGAAAATAAACAATTGCAGAAAATGCATCCTTGCATGTCCAGAAATTAACAAAACCGATGAAAACTACCTAGTTTCTGATGCACATACATGCACTAAAACTAAGGCTTTCCCTTGACTCAGACTGTGTGCCCTCTACATGCCCCACTGGTGAGAAGAGGAAGGAAGTTTTATAAAGGCGAAAGTGAGAGCTGAGGAAACGAGGTAGGTGAGCTGAGAATTTCCCAGCTTTGAGTCATGCTGCATGGCACAATCTCAGCTCTACTAAAACATACCACCAACGCCTTTATGATCACACCTGTTTATTCTAGCACAAAAGTGCCATTCCACATCGTCAAATTATTTGCATGTTTCTGGTTTGCAACCTCAAGGGATATTTTAATCTTGCCTGTTGCAAAAAAAATAATAATAGATGAAGAACAATTTTAATTGATTTTTTCTATATTAGTGCATAAAAATGTAGACATTCTGTGTTCTACAGAATAGGGATGCATGTGTGAGCGTGTGCGTGCGTGTGCATTTAATTTCTTTTGAAAAGGAATAAATAAAAATAGATAAACATGCATGCCCTTCAGAGCTGTTCTGGTTTAATAAGTAAATACATCATTAGACAGGCTTCTCTTTATGCATGATGTCTTGATATGCAGGGCTTTAGCTGCACACCTCTCATTAGCGCTAATGAAATTGCTCTGGCTAAATCCCCATGCATTGTGTTGAACGTACACCTTAGTATATTTGTAATTATTTTTTAAAGGCTGCCTTTATTTCAAGGCAGACCAGAGCACAGCTCCTACAGTGCCGTGTGAATCCATAGGGTGTATACATATTTATAAATGTTTTCAAAATGCATATTGTATTTCGCCCACAGAGCATAACATCTCTGCTGGCTGGAAACATGTATTAAAGAAGGTAACAAAAATCCAGAGGAAATGTCTTTGAAAAACATAGTTAATACACATGGGCTGCAGCTGCCTTTTAAAGATTAATTTCTTAGCCATTTACAGTGTGGTTTTTATTATCAAAAGCCAATGGACCATATTACAGAAAATCTTGCTTTGTAAATTCCTTTTGCACTTCTCGGGCCTGATTCTGTTACTCGGAATTCAGCACTTTGCTTTGCAGGCTTACACTGTCCTATGCTCAAAACTGGACCTGGGTTGTCACAGGGTTACTACTTGTCCTCCTCAGCTGTCACCCGCATTCCTTGTGCATGTACTAGTGCAGTTAAATGAAGGTAGAAGATAGAGATCTGAGTCTTTGTTTAAAATGTGGCTTGCAACGCTGCAAACAGGAGCATAACTTTGCAGAGTCATACGCATGGGTGTAGGTATTTGCATGCATTAAATATGTGGAAGAGTTTAGAGAGCTGGAATCATACTTTTTAAACTGCGGTCCTATTGAAGCTGCACTAGTTCTGACTGGATTATTATAATTTCTTTCAGTTGGTTTCCTGTAGCATTTGAAAATTAACTAAAGACTGTCTCGACAACACTTTTGCTAATTCTGTATCTTATTTTTCCTCCTTCTGGCCTTCCCCTTTTTTTTCCCTCAAGACATACAGAGCTTAGCTTAGTGCCCTGTACTCCTCAGTTTCCATCAGGGACTAGACAAAATGTAAAAGCACACCCCTCTGTGTACAGAGTAAATCCTGGCCTCTGTTTCAACCTGTAAGAAGCAAAATTTCTGATACACAAAGGATTTGGGGAGCTCATACATGGGCTCTCTTGACTTCCCCAGAGACAAATTCAGACCTTTCAGGCTCCTCTTAAACCAAAAAAAGCAAGATTGGAAGTAGAGGGGGAGGATGAAGCTATTAACTATTAAATCCAGCCAAGTAGTAGCCTGGGGAAGACAGAAGAAACTGCAGGCTCAGAGCTGTATTAAGGACAATAAATTGCTGTTACTCCTTAGCAAGCCACGAGAGGATGGAGGATCTTCCAGGGTGGATCCCAGGCATGGGTGTTAGTGCCTCTTTCAGAGTAGAGTCTTGCCCTCTGCAACCTTGGGCAAATCATTTGACCTCTCTCCTGATCACTGTTCTGTTTCTGAAATGAAAATATATGGCAGTAATGCACCAGAAAAGCTAAATGTGCTGATGATTACAAGGGGCTCTGATGAGGATGAAGGTGAGATAAATATTTTAGACAGATACAAATAATCCTTCCTCAGCTCCTGCAAAACCCTCATACATTAATCGGAGCTTCTTGCGATGAGGGACAGGATGTATCCCTCAATAAACAGGATGGCTTGCATTTTAATCACTGCAGGATAAGTAGATAAGGATTTTTCCAGGGACTTCTGTTCTTATTCCTGTGGTAGCACTCAGTGTTGTTTCCATGTTTCCAACACTGGAGTGCAGAGCGTTCCAAGGTGACTTATTCCAGTAGAGGATTCACACGCTCACTGGAGCCATTGGGTTAGGTCTTTGATGACAGTGTCTGCATTAGCATTGAAATTTTCATTTCTTGGAAAGTGTTAAATCTAATACGTAAATGTTGATTTTTTGAATGTGCTCCTGGGGCTTTTTCGCCTATACCAGAATTAAGTGCAAAGGGAATTTTTACAGCCGACTTGTAAATTCCTGACAAGAGGAGTTTATAATAGAAGTGTTGACATAACCTTAACTACAGTGACAACTGATGCTGGTTTGTTAGGAAAGGAGCAAATAATTTTCTTGCAGGAAGGCAGGAGTTGGGCACAGAAGGTGAGGCAGCTAAATTTTTTTCCCTGAGAATCCCTGGAGGCTATTGTGTGAGACAGCACATGAAATGAAGCTGAAGCAAATGGCACAGCAGGCAGGAAAAGAAACACTGGAATTTGCTCATTTTCATGAAGAAGAAGGTGCAGTTATCCTCTTATAATTTTTTTTACAAGCTGCATTTCTCCCCTTAAAGGTAATCATGAGGGTCTGACAGCAAGTCAGTGCTTGCTTCTGGCCTTACAGCTGGCTCTTACTTCATTCTTTGTCCCTGAAAACCTAAAGCAGTCAGGAATGAACTCTGCTGCCTCAACTCATGCCTTCAACAGGAGCAGGAACCAGCCCTTTGTTTGCAATCCGTCTGTGTCTCTTACAAGTAATAATTTTTCTCAAAAGTCCCTAAATCAGATTTATTTCCTTGAGTCACCTGCAAGAATTCAAAACCTGAGAACATAAACACCCAGCAGTAGATGGACAAGCCTTTGTGTAGCAAGGCTGAGCCACGATCTGAGCTACCAGCACAACAGGCATTGCTGTCACTTAAAGAAGCAGACCTATCAATAGAAAGAGGTAATTTTAACTGGAACTGAAGCCAAGGGAGCATATGCAGAGTTGATATTTAGTGCCTTTTTTCCCCCAGTCAGCTGGGATTTGTTTCATACCTGTCACTTCTTTCCTGTGGGCAAGGGGAAGCTTTTCATCTCTTCTTGAAGACATAAAATCAAGGTGGAATAGAGGTCATATGTGCATCCCTATCCCACAGCACAGTCTTACACACGGAGCCAGGCCCCCATGTTTCTTGGGTAGGCTCAGAAGTGTGTGTCTTCCAACCACTTTCCCTTCTGCCAGTTCCACCCCTCCCTGAACCTTTGGGATTCATTTCTAAATGGCACCCTATTTCCCAAAATGTTTAACAAAACCTTCTTTACATCTTTATTGTGATGTTTGTGTGTGGAGAGGCAGTTACTCATTGGCAGGAGCGGGAAGATTATGGTGAGCTGGCACACTTCAGAGCCGTGGATGCTGGGAAGAAGGTGCAATGCCTGCCTTCCTCCCTGTGCAGCCTCTGCCTTACCCCAGCATGTTTGGCAAAATCCTAAAGTAACTTTCCTGACAAGGTGGAAGGTCCAGGGACAGAGTATTCAGTAAATAAAATGGCATGTTGAAAGCAGAGGAAAGGACAGGTCTGAAATGGGAATGCCAGAACTAAATCTGCTTAGTAGTTCTAATTATTTAGGGGCACAAGCTGCTGCTGAGGGACAGCGCAGTCCAGGCAGAGGTGACTGAGAAGCACTGCTGAATGCTTTCTGTGAGTGTTGATAGAGTTTTAAACCTCCTTTGCTCTGCAGTATGGTTGAAAGGCAACACGGGCTCATCTTGCAAAGAGAGAAGATCAACCAGTAAGTGACCAGTTTGCACAGAAATATAAAGGAAAGCACAGACTGCAGATTCCTCATTCTCCTTCTTCCGTCCCATTAAACCAAGATCATTTTTATCCTTCCCTATATTCTTTCTTTTTAATAAATGCTGAAATACAATCCCTGATTCTTAGGCACTGCCAGCAAACCTGGCGGAAATACTGCAGTTGCAGCCACAGCCATGAGCTGGAGGACATGGAAAACTATCACTTTTTCCCCTGGCAAACCAAACACGCATCAGGGGAGCAACGTGCCAGTGAATGTCTCTGCTTTTTTCCCAGAAAGCTCATTTTGTGTCAGGATTTCCTCTCTCGCTGAGTGCTCCTGCATGAGTGGAAGGCAAACTGGCCAGGCTACAACCACAAACCTCTGGAGCAAGATCCCAACGCGACTTCTCCCCAGCAGCCCAGGACATCTGCTGATGCTGGTTTAGGAGTGCCCTCTGCTGGGTTCCCAAACAGAACCCCGGGCTGTTTGGGGCTGGGAGCCGTGGTGCAGGTCAGCAGCACGCTGCAGAGCTCCGGTCTCCTGCGCTGGAAGTGCGCAGGAGGCTGCTGTGCTGCTTCTCGAGTGCCTTTGTGTTCTGTGCACCATTATGCTTTTCGCAGGGCTGTTAATGGAGATGGCATTTGGCTGCGTGCTCTTATCTCACTGCACTTCAAAATGGAGTAATACGTCCTCACTTGGATTCAAGGCTAAAGGATGTATCTCAGTGATGCTTATATATATTTAGCCTCGTGTCCCTGCCTCTCACAAAAGGATATGGCATGTAGAGTAGATTTATACCAAAAATGAAGTGCCACAAGGAGCAGAGGCTACTGGATATAACTAGGTATTAGGACTGTGTTTTCCATCTTGTGTGCCTAAATGAGGGTAATGACACAAAGCATTGTCAGCAACAAATTGGCAACATCCAGCACTGCTGTGTTTTGATCTGTGCTTATGGGACTATTGGGACTGGTTTCTCCAAATAGTCATTTCAATTTTGAAAGGGCCTGCCTCTATAGGCGGCTGCTGTGTTTTGAAGCCGTTATCTCAGGGCACAAAGCTGATATTTGGCATTGTTACTCATAAGTATTTTCCTTTTTCTCTTTCTTTTTAAGCTTCTTTATTTATGCTTCTCTAAAACTGTCTCCCAGACCAAGCTGATGCGGCAGCCGTGCATGGAGGAAGGCAGAGGCTCAGGTGACTGCTCTGGGTTTGCCAGGGGGTGCTGAGGTATCCCGTTGCTAGAGGTTTTCAAGAACAGATTCAGACTCAAAAATCATTCACAAAGGAAAATGTAGATACATTTGAGTCTAACTCAGAGCAGAATGGGCAACCACACATCCTCTTCCAGATTTTTGTTACGAGGAGTAGGAACTTTCTATGGCAAAAGCTTTCATGTTCTGTTCAGACACTCACTTCCATGAAACGTGGCAACTTAATAGCTTTGAAACAGTCTTGCTTGAAACTGGCCTTCCAGTTCAAACCTTACTGGGACGAGGAACAGACAGACAATGTGACCGCACAATCCTGATTTTCTTTGGAAGCCAAATACGGAGGAGTCATTGCAGGTTTGGTTTAAATAAGGGTGGGAGCTCTGCAGTCTGGTGGCTGTGTGTGTCATATGCACTGGCATGTTTCTGCCTACTGATGGCAGCAAGGAGGGAGTCTGAAATGTCCTTGGCATTTCCTGGTAATCCTGTATTAAATTCTCCCATGAGAGTTTTCACAAACACTGCTCCAGTTTATGGTCAGACCAGCACAGCCTGGGTCCCCTTCTTCCATCTGTTCTCCCTTCCCATAAGTCAAACCTGTCTCAGGTTCTTCTCTCTATCTCTGCACGTGTTCATACCTTCTGCAACCCCAAAAGCCATTAAGAAAGACGAGATGGGAACGCTGACCTGGAGAACAGAGCAGCAATGAGGAACTGGGAGGGCATGCGGGGTATGTAAAAAGATGGAAGTAAGAAAGAGACGGGAAGGAGGCTGAAGGAGTGTTAAAGAAATTAATGAAAACAGGTGTTTGTGGATTTGACATTTGATTGGAGGTATCAGGCACCATGGTCTGTAGAGAATTCTCTATGGGGTAGCTGAGCAGTTTTGTCAGGGGCTGTGCTCTTTGGTTATGCAGTGGAAAGCCAGAGGGCTGATTTCTGCATGGACTTGATCATTAATCCCTTTTTTGATTCTTGGCAAGCTGCTTCAGCTTCTCTATGGCACCACTCCTTCTTGTAAAATGCAGACAGTACAGCTGCATGGATAGGAATGAGAGCAGAGACTTTTCCAGACCGATGACAAATCATAGAACCATAAGGCTGGCAGAGACCTTGAGAGATTGTCTAGTCTGGCAGTCATCAGGGTTTTTTTATCAAAGGACTGCCCTGGAATTTAAAGAAAATGTTCCATTGCACAGTGCCAGCACAATGGTTTGAATCTAAAAGGAACCAAAACTTGTATTTTATTCTTTCAATTGGAGAAAGGCATGTTGAGCAAAAGTTTGCAAAAAAAATTAAAGCCAGATCTACTTATTCCTTCAAATAGACATAAGTCCCTTTGTTCCGATTAGTATTATCCTAACATCACTTATTTTCATAGATGCTTATAAATATTTTCTTTACTAGTTAAAGTGCAGTGGAATCAATGCATGAATTGGAAGTGTCACACGCAGCATAGCTGTCAGCCTGCAGGAGCCATCAGCAGGGCTGCTTAGATCTCCAGCAACACTACCAATTCCATCCTGATTCCAAACATTGCTTCCCTTATTAATCACCCAAAATACCATGATGTTAGCATCGGGTTTTTTTCTATTTATTTGGAAGGTCATACAAAGTTCCACCATCTGACCAAACCTACAGTGCACATAACAATAGCAATCATTGCTCGGTACTTAAAAGCATATTGTTATTGGGAGGAACAGTCGAAAGAAGCCCTGTTAAGTGAGGGATATAATTACAGAAGAAAATCCCGAAGATCACACATTTTCATAATTAACTGCTATGTGCTTGAGCAGAGGATTGCATTCATCTACCTCTCTTTGGCCCGTTCTGTTGAAATGTGCAGAGCAACACACCACCACAGCTGCTCCACAGGCAGCAGAACCCTGATACCATTTTGTAATGAGGATGCTATGTGGTCATCTTCTTCACATTAACTGATTCATATCCTGTACATCCAGGAAGCACTGAGCATTTTATTAGAGCTAATAAATGTACACTGACCACTCAAACACAGTATATTCACAAATGCACGCGTTACTGTAGTTTCACTCTGCTTAAGAGATTTGAGAAAAGTAAAGGCGTAGATAGACAGTATCTGCTGTGTCATCCCAAACTTGATGATTTTGGCAAAAGATCTACCTTTAAAGCAAGAAATAACTGCAGCTTTCTTTTGAGTAGAGAAAGACTGGATCCTCCCATAGGGAAAAGGAAAAATAAAGTTCTAGGAATATCAATTTGTCAAGTGAAAAAGCGGTTAATCAAGTAACCAAGTAGCTGATAATGGTCAGGATTGTAGTCTATATTGTAGTCCCACTAAACTTTTAACTCGGTAGTCTGGGAATGACCAAGAGAAAACTGGAAAAAAGTGTCAGATAGGTTTGAGTTATAGAGCACACCCCCCACACACCAGTTGTTACTTCATTTTTATCCTGCGCTTCCCTGATGTGCCTCTGTTTTTCATAGCTGAGACATACTACTTCCAAAATGTGACTCCTAAGTACATTCCATGTATGGTGTAAAGGGAGAGTATTCTCTGTAGCTGTTTATATTACAAATGTTACAAGATACTGCACGTCTAGAACCAAATAGAAGAGTCATTGTGCTTTCAGCTTTGCAGGATTGAGTCTTATTGACAAGTAGGATATTGCAGTACCTGGAATAAGTCCAGTGATTTAAGTTGTCTATAGTAAAAGGGCACAGTAAGTCTTAAGTGGCAGATGAAGTTCCTATAATTCAGAAAATGTCATTTTATCAAGGACTAATAGAAACTGAGAGAAGTCACTGAAACTGTGTCACACATGAATGTATATGCTCTATCTGCACATCTCCCCCATGTTCCCCTATAAAAACAGTGGAAGGCATATCTTCTTTGTGGAATCTACTCATTCATTTACCTGGGCTTGTCCTCATGTGAAGTACAACATCCAAAACCCCGAAAAAGGTGATGGGTTGTGAATCATCTCCCATTTCTATGCTGTACATGAAAGCTGGTGTGAGTTTTCTTCTCCACGTGCCAGCTGCCAGGAAGGAGAGCTGGCTGGACAGAGAAGTCCTGAGTTAGTGGCAAGCTGAGAGATCCCTGTGTGCCAAGTTACCCAGAAAAATACATTCCTGACTATACTTTTATGATCACTGTTTTTCCTTCTTGAAATATACACTTGATCCCCCTGCCCTCCCCTATATACAATTATGTATAATTGTATATCATGGAGAGGAGAAAGCAATCATGTTTTGTCCACACAAACCAGCAACCAATTCCCTCTTGAAAGTTCCAATTAAGGACAAAGTAACCTGTGTGCTTCTTAAATCCACTGCCCGAGTTCAAAAAAGATTTACACCAAGATTCATGGATATAATTTATCTGGAAAAAATATTAAAACCCAAAACACATCAAACGTGCATGAAGCAAAGCCTCCCTTTGTGTGCTCTTAGAGGGTTTTCCCCCCCCAGCACATGCACACATACTCCCCCCCTGCCGTAAGAGATCCATTTTATAGATTCAAGGACAGCTCTCTCCAAGAGAAGAAGAGACGTTGCCAAGATACCAGATGCGGTTCCATTCAAGACCACTCATAGGAGCAATTCAAGATGAAATCAAATTAGATGTGTTGGTTATACATAGTGCAGCCTGCTCGGGATACTAAATGACAGAGTTTGCCAATAATTAAGTGAAATCTCAGAGATGATGAGTCCCCAGAGCTCTCTAGGTTATGTCGGTCTAATTCTAAGTGTCATCATTATAGCAGCAGAGCAAAATACTCTGCATAGGCCACAGAGCTGGAATTTTTACTGTGCATATTAGCTTCTCATAGCTAGTGCTACAGGGCAGTACTGAGCTTCATTACATGTCTTCTGCTATTACACTTGCTTAACCTTTCCCTGTTATAAAGCTCCTGAAACCTGGCTCCCTCTTAATAATTGATAGTTAACACTTAACTATCGATAGCAGTATTTGTAGTCAGAGCACTTTACAAAGAGCTCATTAAGCTCTCTGCCTACCCCCCAACCTGAGGTGTCCCGCACAATTATCCTAATTTTGAAGAAAAGGAAACTGAGGCAGGAAGGTTGTGACTTAGCCTGGGGCTGGAGGGCAGTGTCACAGCTGGCGCTACCACTCCTGTGCTTCTTTATGGGAGAGCTGGCTGAACTTCTGATGCTGGGAAGCAGATAGTTCTCAAATTCAATGTGAGGATAGAGGTGCAAGGAGCTTCCTCCAGCCCTGAAGAGCTCCCTGCTGAGCATTCCCATTGCCTACAGGCAGTCAGGAGCAAAAAGCAGCCTGCTGTTGGGTACTGCAGCCTGCATGAGCTCCTCTGCAGATCTGCCTGGGTGGATGCTGTGCTGGGGGGAAACTGGAAGCACTCTGCGAGGTGAAGGAAGTGCCACCTCCTAGTATATTATCTTGCAATTTGAGCTTTCTTGTCAGTCTTACCTGAGACTGTCAGGATGGACCCACTTAACACTGCTTGTACCTTTGCATAACTCCATCCTTATTGATAGGGTGAGCAGATCTCATTAGGGAGCACAGTGGACCCACTTTGCACAAGGATTCAGAACACGAGACAGAGTAGGATCAGACCCAGATGTTTCCAAAATGTGCTCCCAAGGAGACCATCCTCCACAGCCCTCTCACAGCAGGACTGAGCCCTGATAGAATCAGCTTACCAGGAGTTTCGTGGTGCCCATTTCGTTACCATCCCTTGCTCTGCTCCCAGAAAACTGAACACCACAGCCATATTCAGAGGGGTAATGACTGTTTCCAGCTTTGCAAGTATTCACTTCACATTGCTTGGAGTTGAAAATGGTGCAGTGAATTTGTGATTCTGAGAGAACACTGACTGAACAGAAACCCTCCCGAGAAAACAGGAGCTCATTTCAAAAGAAATTACCTAAATATGAAAAATAAAGAAAATATTGGAGGACAGACATGAAAAAAGTCACTCTGAAGCTAAGACTTCCAGGAAGGGCGTGCTCAAAATTTAACATTTGTTATGTCAAGGAGAGGGAAAAATCGTGGGGACAGTGGCATGGAAGTTGCTTTAACCCATAGCACAGAGGAAGGCAAAAGCTATGCTCCGTTACCCCAGATTACAGTACTAAGGTGGTAGGGTAGGACCAAATCCTGGTTTAACCATGCTGCAGTACCTCTGTTGGCCCCTCCAGGCCCTGGCTGCGGACACTTCTTCGATGTCACTGCCCAGTGATGTCCTCAGCCCTCGCCATGCTCCCACTGGCACCTTGCTGATGCTTGGGAAGGTCTGCAGAGCTCAGCTTGCCATCAGCTCTGCGCCGTGCTCCTGACAGATTGACAATGCGAATGGAGCTGGGTTTATTCACTGTGGAAAACAGCATCTCCAAGGTGACTAGGAGGAAGTTATAAAATGTATAGAAGGTTCTGATAGCAATCTTGGGTAGATATGTTCATATTGCTAAAAGATTCAAACCTAAGAGTCTTTTAATTAAAGACCGGGGCACTCAGAGCTATCTTACCAAAGAGGTAATAAAATTATTGACTAAATCACTAACAAAGGCAACTGAAGCAAGGAGTTTAAATGATTTCCAGAGACTGTTCTCCAACTGAAGGTTATACTGAGAGAGCCAGCAGTGCAATTAAACCAAATGAGGTCAAGCATGTTGGGCCTTTAAGGCCTCTGCCTGCTCCTCAGATTTCTTTTGTTCTTATAATTCAATTATAAAGACCCCCCCTCAAGAACCATTTAACTGTCTCGTAAACCAGTTTGTAAACTTTTTTATTTTTCTGTAAATTGTCTCCTAAAAGTGGCTCTCAGCATTTCAGGCAGTGTGGAGCATGTACGGGCTTCACAGGGCCTTTTGTTCTCATCTGCGCATCGCATGCACGTGGCTGTTCCCACGGGCCAGAGCTCTCCCAGCGCATCCTCAGCCCAGGCAAAACATCCGCGGCTGGAGGTGGCAGCTGGTAAAAACTGTGCTGGAGAGCTGGAACAACTGTGACCATTCTGTCTCTCATTCTCTCTTGCTCCATCCCCTTCCCCCCCCACGTTTTCTTTATCCTGTTTCTATGTGAGGCAGAAAGAGGGAAACTTGTGTGTGTGCCTAATTTCCTGCCCACTAGGTCATGTATCCCAACCCTTAACATCATAAATGAGCAGGAAAGTCTGCTGGCCCAGATGACTATGTAGATCATTCACAAATAATTGAACACTTTTAAGGTATAGGGATTTTTTTCTTTTTACCCTTTTGTTTTCTTTTTTTCTGTTTTTTTTTGTTGTTTTTTTGGTTTGCTGTGGGGCTTTTTTGATAGAAATATATTTGTAAAACAGAGTTAGGTGGAAGTTCGGTAGCTTCCAAACACAACACTCTCGCAGACTGCAGTCCTGTTGTTCACAGTGTCTGCTAACTATAAGGGAAGCTCCCATAATTTGGAGATCTTGTAGGTCTGGGTGTCATGGTGCAATTTTTCCTGTGTAAAGAGGCAAACAGCAGTTATTTACTCCTTTCAAGAAAGAGAGCATTTGAAGAATGAAACCATTCCTGACTCACAATGGCACTGAAGTACCTATGGGAAGAGAATAGAAGTCCCAAATTTTGAACACAAAACTCCTGTTCAGATCATGGCTTTAGAGACTTACATGACTCAGGGTCTTGGATTCCTGTCTGCACCATGAGGTGCCTTGCTACCTTTGTAAATCAGGCCCAGGGTGGCTGTCTTCAAATGAGCCAGAAGTGAGAGTCTAAACCTCATACCCAGAAATGTTCCTTTTTAAAAATGCAGAGCCACAAGTGGCAGCATTCTTTCTGTCCCATGTGTCCCAAGTTCCAAGTGACAGATCTCTGCTCAGAGATAAATTGAATGCTAGATGTGACTGTTGTAGCAGGAAAGGAAATACTTCTCCCTCTCTATGTCTGTTTAATTACAGCTAAGACAATTTGGTTGAGACATTGGAAGTAGGGCTGACAGCTCTATTTTCTCAGGAAGAAAAGAGAAAGCAAATGTCCCTGAGGTCCTGCAAAGGTGGTGTGATCTGTTCCCTCCCTGTGCCTCAGCAGGAGCTGGGAAGCTCAGGGAGCTGATATCTGTCAGCCTCTGCTCTGCGGGCCCTCACAGATTTGCCAACCCCTACTCCCCTCACTGTACAAGAGCAGGGTTTAATGGAGTGACTCCTCATTTCCTGGAGAGAGGAATACTTACCCTGTTAGCAGCAACACTGCAATGACAATGGTTATTAGAAATAAACTCATAACTCTGCGACTGATCCCTCTTATAAGGTTAGCATCATCTTTCTCAGTTTGTTAAAATCTTGTGCCTCCTTCCCCAAAGGAAAGAAATGTCAATACATGAAAGAAGAAGATAAGTTAATGCAACATTCAGGTTGCAGAGCTAGAGATTTTGGAAATGCTGAGGTAAGATGCCTGTATCAGTGCTAACTCAGCCACATTGCTCACAGTATAGCAGCCTTGTTTCACTGGTCACGTGCATGGATTAATGTAATTACCTTTATTAAAATATATCTCAAAGCATTGCTTGTTGCTAATCTGTCAAATTGTAGATGTGGTCGCTGACTGTACCATGGTGGCATCTATAAACAGTCCTGTAGCACAATGCCCTGAACTACTGTTCTTCCCAGTCATGAGACCTATGGATTTACTTATATGCGTCTAATCTAACTGCAAGCCCAGTGGCATTTGCTGGATGGCAAAGGAGATTTTAGCTGAGGAAGTGCTTTTATTACTGTAAAAAATTAATGCAAAATGTCAAATATTTTACAGCCAAGCCGATACTGGCAAAAGGCCAGAAATATTCTGGTTTCGCTTGGGGTGTGAATATATTTGATCATCTGTAATTCAAAAGCTTTTATTTCAAAGGAAAGAGACTGTGTTGCAATAGACTTTGTAGTGATTAAATATCAACTGTGCCACTTGTCTCCCAAAAGGGGTTTCCCACAGTTCTGTAGTAATACACAGTTCCAAAGGCCATACTGAGATTTATAGAGCTGTATATTCAAAAACTGGCACACGAGCCGCTTTGCTCAGCTAAAGTGGATTTGACTTGCAGCCTGCACAGTTCTGCAGGACTGAGAAAGCAGCCACAGGTCCAGGGTGCCAGCAGGCCCGAGTGATTAGTGAACATGTGACAGTTGGGTCACTCAAATCTGTACAAGCAGTTAATCTAGCAAGTCCCCAGTTCTGTGACTGGATACTCTGGAAGCTTTCAAAGGTATTTGTCAGGAGATCTGGTCAGGTTGGAGTAAAAGGACAGAAATTCATTTAAATTAAGAGAGTCAGAGCAGCTGACGACAGCAGTGAATTTAGTCCTCTCCACACATTTATTATTATAATCTGCTCTTATATTGTCCAAAGAACATCTCTCTCCTCTTCTCTCCTCTTTTCTCCTCTTCTCTCCTTTCCTCTCCTAACTTCCCAAGAATTTAACATATAAAAGACAAGACAAAACAGGACTGCATAACATCTGACCCATGAGCTTCTGGAGCCTGCCAAGAACTTTCTTTGACCCATCATAATGCTCTAGTAAACAGACTTCCTCTCTGGACTGCCTTCTTACACTTACCCTAGCACACAGCTGGAATGATGCTGAGCCTGCTCGGGGTTGGGACACACGGAAATTTGCTAACTCTCAGCCATTTAATTAGCTTTAAAATCAGGAATGATTTTTCCTCTTGGTTACTTGTGGCAATACTTGTGTTCTCCATGAGATAAATGCACAGGAATGTAGTGGATGAGCAGCTGGATGGCATGAAGAGTTGTCACCTATCACCAACTGTGTCTGCAAAAAGTACATATGGAAATAGGGGGTGATTGATCTTCACAGTTTGGCACTTGTAAGACTTGAGGCAGATCCCTGCATCTAATTCTGGACTCTGTGGTTTGAACAGAGCGGAACTGGGGAGAGAGGAAGGGAGGGAGAAAGGGAGGGAGAAAGAGAGGAACTAAAGCACTAAGAGATGTAGGAAACCTGGCCTGGGAGGACAGGCTGAAACAACTGTTGTTATTAAATTTAGAGGAGTACTGAGGGAAGCTGCAAGTCTCTAAAAATGATAACTGTGTTTTTTCAAATGTCAGTTGTCACTTCTTAGGTTGCCTAACACACAATAAGAGAGAGTTGGCTAGTTTACACCAAGGGGTATTAGGTTAAATAGTAGAGCATCATTTCTGAGTGTGTGGATAGCACACTTGAGCAGTGGAACAAGTTGTCAGAGAATGATGTGGAATCCCAGAGGGAAAATTTTTGGATCAAACAGTCATTTTCCAGGTCTGAGCTACCTATTATTTTTTATTGCTCTTTTTCCCTACTCTCTGTTTGGACAGGTAGGTGGGATATGGAAAACATCTTCTGTCTCAAGAATCACCACTGACTGCAGCTTACAGAGCTCAGGTCATTGGTACATCCTGAGGATCTGTCCAGCCCTGTGTTTTTAGAAGTATCTGAAAAATGCCCGGACAGAAATATTTGTGATTCATAGGGTAGGATATGTGGAAGAACCAGCAGAGGTCCACAGAAAAAATGCTGATTGTTTAGTACCAAAATAGTTACTTAAATCTCACTGTTGGGAAGACTGAAGTTTCATGAGCAAATCTACCCACCTGAAATAAAAGGAAAAGTTCAGTGAGACTGAGATATGAATACATGTAGCTGCCACTGGTTTTCCTCTCAAGAAAGAAGAGGAAAAGCAAAAACAAATAAACAAACCCAAACTGCCACCCTGAGCCTGAATTTAGACACAATCCTTTCTATGATGTGCGGGAGATAAGCATGTTCTCCTATTTCTGTATAGATCTTTGCCTCCTGAACTTGTGAGGTCTTGGTAGCTTATTAATGGGCTTCCTGAAAGTAGCCTCAGCCTACATGGACTACCCCAAAATAACTAGAAATGAGTTAATCAAATATACCCAACTGATCTAGAATAAGAACAACTGGCATCAGACACAGAAGATAAAAATATTAGTCATAGTTTCAATATTAAAAATACTTTGGAAATTCAGAGGTTCTGAAAATAGGCATCATCCACCACAGACCTTTTTTAAGCATTTCATCTTAAGAAATAACCAATTCATTGGGGGGTTTAAAGCTGTTTCACATCCGTTATAGAATTCCCATGAGAGATGTGGGGCAGAATAGGTAAATCAGCACAGCAAGAAACAGTTCCAAAGTGTCCAAATTCCAGTGAAAAATATTTTAGGCTAACTTCTCTTTGGTTAACAAACCATGTTAACAAATACTGTGACTCTAACAGGAATAACACAGTTAAACTAAGTTTTACTTTTTTGACTCCTGGGTTTATTAATTTGGTTCTCCAGGTTATTTTCAGTTTACATATGTAGAGCTTGATAACCAGAAAAGCTGAGCATTGCCAGCAGAGTGAGATGTGAAGCACTCCCCACCTCCCATCTTCGTTTATTTTTGGATGTTGTCGTCTTTTCATTTCACTTAAGATGGCATCCAGGAGAATTCCGGTTCTTTTTGGGGTTTTGAAAAGCGTGCTGATGCTCCAGCATCCTGTTTTCTAGCATTATAAACTAAGCCTGTTGTGAAAACTCCAAAGCAGTGAGACAGTCGATGTTCAAAATTGTACTTAGAAGAAGACATTTCAGAGACATATTTCAACCTCAGAACCACAGTGAGCAATGCTTAGCCTGCGGTTGGCAGGAAAACGAGATTATTTGATTATTTTATGAGTGTCAGTGTTATGCCATTCAACCCCTAGATGCAATCACATATCTATTGGTTTGGCTGATTATTATGATTATCCCCTATCAGAATCAGAAAGATACCATATTCACAACATGTGCATGCCATCACTTGAAAGCATACACAGTGATGTTGGGAATAATGTATTAAATGGTTATTGCCGTAAAATTCAGCTTATTGCCACTCCTCAATAACAAACGTTGCAAACAGTCTATCAGTCAGCTCTGCCTTCACAGTGTCTCTGAACATTTAAAGTCAGTAACTGAAATAGAAATGACATTTCTAACAAAATTTACTTTACAAAAGAAGTTTGGCTCTTTTATTCAGAGCATTTTTGATTTCCAGAGCTATCTTTATTGAAAGCCATTCAGACAAATTCCAAAAACCTAACATAGCAGGATAAATCATATTGGGCACAGATGAGTAATGCACAAGGTTTAAAACCAATTTGCCACTGTTCCAGGCATTGGGGATGAATCCTGCTCTGCCTGAACTTGCAAGTAACAGGCCCCTGGATTTCAATGAGATAATAATTTGATCCATGCGATTGCTTCTGTCTCTTTCTTTGATATTGCTGTAATTGTCTCTTCTTCTTTAATCCAAAACAACTGAGATAGAAAGGAAAAGCCACATATGTGTTTCTAAGGAAAGGGCAATACATAATGTTAAAAAAATGTTTCATCAAAGGTGCAACTATTTAAAATGCAGAACAGATACTAGAGAGGTGACAAATCCAAGGTCTTAGTGTTTTATGGAAGATCTTTCAAGTATTCATTTGTCAGGAACACTTGTTTAATTTTTTTAATGTATTCAGTTAGTCATATTCAGTTCTCTTTTATGTCCACTTCTCATGAATCACTTGACAGATGGACTTCCACAAGCACATCCCTGTGGGGAAAGTAAATTTTAAGTCATAATAAGAACATAAGACCTGCCATACTGGATCAGAGCAAAGGTCTGTCTAGTCCATACCCTGATTCTGTCAGTAGCCAAGAGCAGTATATTACATTTAACAGTAATGGCTTTGATCTTTCAGTGAGTATTAAGTTGGTGACTAAGCAGAAAATGAAAAGAAATCCCAAAAGCAGAGCATTCCAAAACAGAAGAAACAGCAAGTGAAACCGTTTCTCCCTGTGCCTTAAAGGTCTGTGTCTGACAAGAAATAGGTATCAGGCTGATGAGATGTAGCAGAAGTGTTACCCTCACAGGGAGTACTGGGGTTGCTGAAACTTAAAAGTAATGTTGAGTGCCAATAGCATTTATCTGTTTTGTTCTACACCCAGGTAGATACAACTGCTTTGGGATACTATGGTCAATTTTTCTGTTGCAAAATGGAAGTAGCTAATTAAATATAATAGTTTGGGTTTAGGAATTTGGGCTTGGACATAGTACACTGGCAATATCTAAAACCTGTTGCGCTCATTTACAGAGTAAGAGCTCCATTTGTTGCAGTGAGATTGTAGTAAAAGTCCTCAGGATTTAGCTCATCTTTTTAATTGCTGCTGTCTCAATTAAATTGTATCTGTGATAACAACAGCCCTCCTGGAGACCCAACAGGAACTTGAACACATTGTGAGTAAATTAAATAATTGTGTAAATTATAAAGTTTACAACTACTGGTTATTGCATAAAAAACTACATCAAGAGCACATACTTTTTGTAACCTTCCTGCTTTAGGAAGTCTTAGAAAAAAAGGTGTTTAGCCTGACAAAAATCTACAAGGATCACTGATAATTTGTTGATCAGCATTAGGTTCATTAAATCTACACACTTCATTATCTGATTCATTCAGAGGCAGGTTGTAATCAGTGGTGAAATGTTTAAGATTCTTCTGCTCTGGCCTCCACAACCTCCTGCAGCTCATTAGAAAAGCTAATCAGATTGAATTTTCCACCATGCTGTTTATTGTAGCCCTAATGGAAGACAATCACTTTAAAATTAGACTCTTGGCAGGTAATTTCTAAAAGCTATAAGCCATGGAAGCTCTGTTTTCCCTGTGCTCTGTCTTTCTTTACCAGGGTAAGGTAAGTAATGGTGATTTCTGTTAGGATTTAGAGGGCTGTTTTGCAGTACAGAATATAAAAGCTGCCAAACAGTTTTATTCGTCTTTACCATGTTTCTTCTCACCTGGCAGCCCCTTCAGATATCATCAGTAATGCGTGGTGAGTTTGTTTTAAAGCTCAGGTGGGTTTCCTACTTGCTGATTTAATTATTTAAAGCATTAAGAACTTTCCGCATGTGCTCTTATCTTGGAATGAATAACATTAGTCAAAAAACAAAGACAACTTTTGGGTCCTTGTGTTTCACAGATCAGTTATAAACCATACTGTGCTGGAGCTTTCTGAACTAGGTTACTAGTATGATCTAGAAGAAAACTATGACAACATTTAGTGATGAAGGACCGGAAAGGAAGGTGACCTAAAATACAGCGTATTCTTGCATTTTTAATAACTGAGTATCTGTGAATTAAGAGAAGCGACAGCAGAGGTTGACAGTCATCTATTGTACTAGCAATTTTCCTGCCACTTCTCTGTTTTTCTGAAGGGCAGCTGAATCGGGGAATGCAGCAGGGACAGTGAGCAGCTGTGTGAGAAACACTGTTATTCTACCTATTGTGGAAAAAATCCTTTCAGTCAAATGAAGAACCAAAGCTGGGAGCCAGATGCAAGGTAGCAGAGCAATTTCTCTGGCCATTCTGCTGGTTTTTCCATCGTGGGAACAAAAGTTCACTTGTGGTTCAACTGTCATATCTGTTACTCTCTCAATATATGAAAGGATGGGATCTTCTGTGACTGGACAGGCACCCATAGAGACATAAGATGAAGGCATTTGTCCCCTAGCGTGCAATCAGAAGTGAACCCATTGTATGATGGAGAATGCCAGCATTTTGGCTGGGAAAATGCTTTTGGTCATATGGTGGGGGAATAAATGAGATAAGGAAGAAATTCCTTACTGTAAGGGTGGTGAGGCACTGGAATGGGTTGCTGAGGGAAGTTGTGAATGCTCCATCCCTGGCGGTGTTCAAGGCCTGGTTGGACAGAGCCTTGGTTTAGTGGGAGGTGTCCCTGCCCATGGCAAGGGGTTGGAACTAGATGATCTTAAGGTCCTTTCCAACCCTAACTATTCTATGATTCTATGATTGTCTTTAATTATTTGACATAAGAAGATCCCAATCTAAACCTTCCCTGTCAAACCATGTTCATCACATTTTTATCTACGGGCAGTAAGAGGTGAAAACATATGCATAGAACACCGTGAAGAAGGTGCATGCCTAATATGCAAGAATCTTTTTGTCAACCAGTGTGCTCTAAATGTGCCAGCCTCAAGGGCTGGATCCTCCTTTTGGGATGGGTCTTCTTGTCATACGCCTGACTTTATGAGTAAGTAGCAAATTGCTAATGCCAGCCCTACTTCCTCCTTCACGGATGTGACAGCTTGAATAGCAAGCACCAGTCGTGCTTGGGTCACAAGATTGAAATGTGCTGTGCAGGAAAGGTCGGGGTAAAAGCCATAGCAAAACATACCCTCTTCAAGAGGATGGCACTCCTGCTTTTCATTGGTTAGAATAATATTAGGTTTTCTGACATCCTGAAATATGATAAACCTCGACTTGGCTTCATGTTGTCATTCCACAGGGTCTGCTCTATTGGACGTGTACGGAGGTAACCGAGCTAGGAATAGTGGAGCATTGCAAGCATTGCACCTCCAGCCAGTGTCAGCTTTGCTCTAAGAGAGTATTTCCTGCAGTAAGGCAAGCATGAGTGTCCTGGCTTCATTTTATGGGGTTACCTTGTGGACTGCTCTGATGTGTCTGGCGGAGCCGCTCATCTGCCTGTCACTTCTCATAGCTGCCTGCTCAATGGGCTGAATTTTGCTCATGCTTAGAAGCTCGCAGCCTGTACAGTAAGGGAATCTGGTTTTGAGGGCACAGGTATAGGCAAAGGCTCAAGTTAGGAGCCCAGACCATTTTCTCTGCTGTTTGTTCAAGAAATGTGGTTCCTGAGAGATGATGCCTTTCTTCAAAGTTGATTTATTAAAACCTATGTTCAGCATTCTGGTTTGTTCTGTTACCCCTCAATAGTTCTTCAAGTTAAAACCTGGCTGTGAATGAAATACAATCTTAATATAAAATTGGGGATTTATGGGCCTCTTTAAACATAGAAATTAGACATGAAAACAATAATCAGTCATCTAATGCCATCTTCCTGTGAACATGCTTTTGTAGTATTATGAGTCCTTTTGGCTGGTCTGGCTTTGTGCATCGCGAGGCAATTTCAGTTCTTTTAATTAAAAGCAATACCTCCTGGGGTGCAAGACCTGCCAGTTATCCTCTCAATACCCTTGAAGTCCATTGCCAAATGATTTCATCTTTGTCCTTCATCTGCCTCATCTTTCAGTGGACTTGCAGGTTACATGTGGATGGTGATATCCAAGACAACTGTACTGAGTGATATTCATGATGCCACAGAAAACTCCAGTGTTACACCTATTTCTGTATTACTTTCTGTTTCAGCCTGGCTCAGCACTGCTCTGTGTGACTTTGTGTAAGGAGCCAGGATGTGTCCTCTGCAGTGGCAAGCAGCCCAATTCATAGCTAATGCACTACAGAATAGAGCCCAGCTGCTGCAAGCTGGTATCTAACCTGATTTGTGGCTGATGATCCATAAGGTTATGGCTGATTCAGGCTCTCAGCAGGTCTACAATGCCCATCCTCCACCCTGGCATGTGCTGCTAACCACATCAGCTCCAACCTGCCCCATTGCTTCCCCTCAAATGACACAGAAGCCACCTCCAAGCTGTCCCTGATACTACCCCTCCTTTTCTTCACCCCTGACATCACTAAGCCCATCTTCGGGAGCCGTGCCAGCTCTAGACCACTAGATTATTCCTGTATCTGTTGTTTCCTCAACTTCTAGCTATACAGCTAGAGAAACATCCTTCTGATAGTTCCCTCAACCCTTTACACAGTGCTTGAGTTCATACTGTATTTAGTAAACTTTATTGTGGTAAAAGATAATATCTCTACAACTTTTCAGTTAGGGCAGTGAGATTTAAACTTTTTTCAGTCATAATGAAACGTTTTATAGTAGCAGTGGGAAGCATCAAGCTATTTTAGGGGTTGGAAACAATCTCTCTAGAGTTTATTTGCTGTAAAAAGAGCTTCACTTTTGCTTTCAAGTGCCTGGAGTCTTGGAATCTGGTTCCTTCTGGTTCCAAACACGACTTTTTAAGTACAGTAACATTTCTATAATGAAGTATTCCTTTCCTACATAGGCTTGTCTGAGGAATGAACATTAGGAAGTCGAGTTTGGCTCAAATCCGAAGCTTGCTTTTAGACAAGCTTTTCCAAACCAGGGACAGATAGAAAGATGAGCATAAACTAAAAGAGAAAGAAAAATCACCTCTCCTAAACCAGAGATCTGATTGCGTGCACGCTATTCCTGTCTGCATTCGTCACAGCTGCAATGTAACGCAGAGATAAAGAGTGTTTTGATTAGAGCTCTTTTTAAAACACTCAGAGGGGAACACCAGAGCCCTTTAGGACTGAAGCGGTACTTGGGCGAGGACAGCGTTGGGTCCCGGCGCTCGTTCCGTGGGCTCTGCTGCCATCTCATGGTTCCGTCGGCATTGCTGAAGTCAGTCACTTGGGATGGCTCGCTCTGCCGTGGCAGCACCACTCCAATAGCAAGTCGTGATGGCTTTTTCCTCCTCCCCCCGCCCCCTCCCCGCCGTTAAAGAAGTTTAGGAAATGTCTGAGCGTCAGAAAGAGATTCTGCCGCTTCTAACGGCAGAGCGGCTCATTTACGCTAGAGCAGGGGGCTATGGACTACTTCTAAGACACAGGATAATTTAGATTGGAAAAGACCCTTAAGATCTTTGGGTCCAGCCGTAAACATAACACTGCAATAAGTCAGAAAAGCAACCTTATGCCAGTAGTAGGCTCAAGTTTTCTGTACCTCCCCATAAAGCTATCTGTAGGTTACAAATAGAAAAGATTGAAGAAGCATATCCTAAATTACTGACGGATCTTTAGGTCTGACAGGAGTCAGAATAGTCCCTGGGACAGTGTGCATGTATGTGATGTGTTCAGCCCACAGCTGCCCCAGCATCTGAGAGGTACAGGTTGGTTTCTCCACAGAAATTAGCAGAACCCACACTAGACTTGTCACCTTGCCTCTGCAAAATCCCCTTCTCAGCAAAGAGATTCATTTATACGTTAACTGTGGAACTAAATGCAATGCAAGGGCAAAATAACTTTAGTAAGTTTTTACAAGTGTATCCTTCACTAAATGGTGGCTTTAAAAGAAAATGCTAAAAAAATTACAAAAAATAGCTTGTTTTAAGTAAGTCTTTATTACAATAAAGCAGTCTCCAACATCCACGTTTTCAACAACCAAAACCGAACCAAATTTGTATCTTAAACAATGAGATAGGTACAGAAACCAGCAGTGCTTTAGAAACAAGTAAACTTTCCATTGTTATAAGCAAATAATTATCTTAAAGAGTGATATTTAAATATTTGACTGTTCACTCGTTTAAAAATACTCCACATATAATTTAGTTGTGCCCCCCCTTTACAGCACTTGCAGTCAAAGCCAGCCACCCTCGAAAAAAGGCAGGCTTTTATGTATGGAAAAAATAAAGTTAACAAATAAAACGGTGTAATATTGCAAGGAAACAAATCTATGCGAGGAAAATTATGTAATCGGTTACAGAAAACAAACACTTTGTATAATGAAGTGCACAAAGTGGGACTCTGATGCTGGATGTAACTTGGATAAGGGATTTCTGTGTATAGGTAGAATTGATGCAAAACTGGTTCCTTAGTCCTAGCTGAGCAGAATCCTTTCTTTTAAAATCTGTGCTAAAGAAAACTTTTTCTTGAGTATAAATAGTCCTTATAGTGTGTAAAGTTATTTAATTCATGCCTTAGCAGAAGAATGGTTTTGGCAGTCATTCCTCTGTTCAGTTTCAATGAAAACATATGTATTTATGGTACAAATATCTGTATTTAGATCTAGAGATAGAAAAGAACGGGTACATTAATCCTACACTTTAGAAGTCAGCAGAAAAACTCCTGAATTTAATTGGAACAGGAAGTGGTGCACTCTTTGTTTTCTAAATAGAGGGCAACTCTGTGAGCTTTTTCTTCTGCTGATTGAAGAAAGGAGAGTCTGCCATACTATTAAACTCTCAGATAAACCACCAGGGTGCTTGCAGTGTTGGAGATGCAACTTTTGTCTTTCTCTGTCCAGAGATACACACAGCAATTTAATTCCTTTGGAAGCTCCTCCAGCATTGACTGGCCCCGATTGTCAGCTGGTAACCAAAACATCCACTGGACATCAAGTGGAGCATGAGATAGTTGAGGGGATGGAGTAACAAATCTCACTGTTGCTGAATTTTGCTCCTGCTTCCCTTGGTTAATGGGCCATTTCATGTCTTTAGGCTACGCGTTCACTTGTGCTTCTTGCTGAGTATTGGGCAGCAAGCTTTCAAAAGTGGACCAGTACCCTCTGCCACACAGTCCCTTTCATTAGGGTACACAGCATGCAAATAATGGTTGCTTGGCATCCAAATGACCTCTGAATTAGGAATGATTCTCCTGGTTTTCAGACATTGTGGAGCTGTTTGGAAGCCTTTCACTACTAGGACAGAATGCTGCTGCTTACCTCAGTTTCCTTTTCCTGGTATACTTTGAAGTAGTATTCAGTAGCTCTGATTTTTTAAGAAATCCGAATCTTTGATGACTGATTGAGTCTCTGAGCTGAGTCTCACATTCTGGCTATAAACCCACATTTAGTGTCTGCACAGCTGGCACAAGTGGAGCCTCCCAGCCAGTAATGACGCTTCTTGCAAATTGTTTGATCAGAGTAAGATTTCTTGGATAAGGTACTGCTGCATGATTAAGAGGAATCTCTTTGTCTCCGAGTCTGTCAGCCAACACAATGACACAGATTCCTTTCTCAAGATCATCCTTTTTTCCTCCATTGCTAATGCTTCTACTGCAAAATCTCACTTTGTGAGCTGCATTCTGCAAGAGCTCACTTGGCTCCGGAGGCTCAGCTGTCATCATATCATCCTTTGAAACTTCTATCACATTAGAGGGGACCTGTCCTCCTCTGCCATCAGTCAGCTTTCCCTCAAACAAACCATCCTCATCCATATCTCAGAAGTTATAAACCCTATGCTCCAGTAGCTACAGGAAGCTCTACTTTAAGGTGCTTATTAGGGCCATCAAAAGGGTCATAGCTATATCAAGCTAAGAATACTTTAAATCTTGCAGGTTGTTGTTTTCTTGAAGACTCTAGAATTAAGGAACATTTGTCTGTTACTGATTCCTGGGTCTCATTTAGCCTCCTCATCTAAAAGATATCAAGACCTGATTGCCCTGAAAGTGGTCTCCTAAAGTTGCTTGGATCTTTGTTGCAGTTGCTGGGTAGTGGAAGCAGTTGTGCTTGGACCACTTTTCCTCCCGCTATGCTGCCAGAGAGCTTCCCTTCCTCAGAAGGCAGTTCTTATTTTGAAAGACATTGCATAGTCTCTCCAGGCTGCTCTGGGGTGTCTGTCCCTACTGCCAGGCAGCCAGTCCTCTTTCTGCCCTCCTGCCTGCAACTGCTCTCCCACAGACTCACTGCTGCCTGCCCTTACTTCTGGCAGGGAGTTCAGACCATGCCGCACCATGTCTTCACCCACAGCCTCTGGCAGAAACTCCGTGCTGTCCCCTTCCTCCTGGAGGTGAGCATCTTTTAAACTCTGTCAGGTTTTATCCGTCCTCTTCCCTTTGCTTATTAAATTGTCTTTATCTCTAGCCGGTGAGCAATTCATTTTTTCTCTGCTTTGTCCCTGTCTGTGCAGCACTGACGGGGGCCCGGGTGCAAGCTCACCCTTTCTTTGATGCCGCTGTGTTTCACTACAAGGCAGTTGAAAACACAGTGATACATATGACTTTTCTACATAAGCAAATTCCTGCGTAGCCCATTAGATGTTACGTGATCACGGGTGGAAGTGGAAGAAATTCACCAAGTTAAGAATGAAAGAAACAGTCATGGGTTGGTATATCCCTAGTGCTTAAAGAGCTGGAGAATCTACTAAGGGTTGTGCAGTGTTAACTTGAGCTGGAGTCTGTTATGTTCACTGTTAGTACAAAGGAAATCGACAGAACTCCCTTTTCTTTTCCTTGGAGGCAAAAGGGACTTAATGGATTTAGTTTCTCACAAATGGGTAAGAAATACTGCATTCGAGAGGAAAGGGGTCTGTATAGGACACAATCACTTTATCCAAGTACATGACATACAAAATGCAGGAAGGAGAAAATTAGTTTATAATTCTGTAGTGGATACTTACCTTACAGATCAAATGTCAAATACCAATCACCATACATAATTAATTGCCCTAAGATGCTTGTCATTAAAGATCTTAGAAACTAAAGGAACAAGAAAACCTATATAAAAACATCAATTTGTTGGCAGTTTTACAGGAATATAGGATAGAGGTTTGTCATCAAAAAATAGAGCAAGTATGTCTGCACTTTTCGAAATGCATTTTAGCTTTAATAATGCCAATGGAGAGGCATCGAATGATTTAGGGCATTAATTACTTTTATAATCTTTTATCTCAGTTACTCCTGGAGATGAGCCTTGCCCTTGTGTCTTACTGGTAGATCCTTTTAACATGTTTTAAATTAATTAGAATCTGTTTGAAATCTGAATTCTATCTATATTCTGCAAATCAGCATATCCAAGGAATCCTGAACATAAGGAGTGGCCTGTTGGACCAGCACAGAGGTCCACCTTGCCCACTACTCTCTCCTTTCCATGGCAATAGAGGATGCTCTATTGAGGGACTAGCATGTAAGTCCCTGGTTTGCTCATCTTGTACTCCCAAACATCCATAATTATGAGCAGACATCAATCAGAGATGTTAAATAATGATTCTGTATCTATTCTATTTTAGTCTGTAGACCTGTTACCCAGTTTGACTAGTTTCTTTTGAACCTGCTGACTCTTGCCTTTACTGCAGCCTGTGGTAGGGATTTCCAGACATTAATTACCTGCTGTGAGAAAAGGCACCATCTTCTGGCTGCGAGTGGTGCCCGATGAGTCTCACTGTGTGCACCTTCATTCTAGTATTGTAAGATCTGATAACTAACAACTTTGTATTCACCTTAGCCATTGCCTTTATGATTTCATAAGCCTTGATCATATTGATCATATTTTCTCAGCCTTCTCCTCTGTAGGTGGAAGAGCCCCAGTTGTTTTAGACTCTTACTATGGCACTCTCTCACCCTTTTGATCATTGTGTCTGCCCTTTTCTTTACCTTCCCCAATTCTTTTGTGTTCTTCAGGTGTACGGACTTGTCCCTCTTGTGAGCAAGATGTGAGGGTACCAAGGTTTCATACAGCAACAAAATTATTCTTACTCTTTCCTCCCCCCCCCCTTCATTTTTCCCGTCCTGTTTTCTTTCATGGCTATTTTATAACAGTAAAGAAGCAAGGAGAAATTTTTCAAAGGTTTTCAAGTGTTGGGCACTGTTGTGGCTCGCCTGTTCAGAAAGTCTGCTCACACAGTCTCTTTTTGAAGCTGAACAGTCATGTTCCCTAAAACAGTGGAAATGTGGTAGAAAGTTATCTTTGGGAATGAGCAGGCATAAATGTAGTGTCCAGTCTCTTAAAGGTATCCCAGAATAAGCACTAAAACCTGCATTCTGGACACCCTTAAAAGTCAAGTAAAAGAATGGACAGAACATGGAAACTACATTAAAAAGGGTTAAAAAAATCAAAACCATCTGCAAAACTCAGTGTAACCAATACCTGGTCTTGGTGCTTACAGGAAAGTAAGAGGTCTATTGAAATTCTGTCTGAAAGGCAATTCCTGCTGTTTCTTCGAGACTGTACAACAGCATATCATGACTGCCAGCAACTTATCCAGGTGAAATCCAGCACCATGGTTGCACAGCCCTTGTGCACCCGTGTTAGCACCACAGGATCTACTCTGGATCAGTCTGAAACTAGATACTGAAAGGATCCAGGATACTGGATATGTGAAACATAGAATCATAGAATACTTAGAGTTGGAAAGGACCTTAAGAACATCTAGTTCCAACCCCCCTGCCATGCCTAGTTCTGTGTAAACTTCTCAAACACCTTGCTGTAATAAAGGATTTCAACATGAAGTGGCAATTTGTGAGGACAGCTACACTCAACAATGATTTCTTAAGACCTGGCCGGGCTATTGTTAGTTGTAGTGTGGGTGGTATTTTTGTTCTTGTTGAAGGAAATGTGGATTAATTTACAATTATCCCAGATACTTCTGACACTCTCTTACAAGCTATAAATTCTTGGATTAAAATGACATATAATCAATTTGGGATTCTCTGTGGTGCTTCTAGTTGTGTCTCTCACGTGTGCTGGTGAACGCGTGTCTCAGTGCAGGTGCGGGCCTGAATAACTGGTTTTGAGGGAAAAATAGTTTAGAAAATGCTAGGAGACATATGGTGGTCTTCGAAAATTATGCAGTCAAATGAAGATGAGATGAGGATATGAACAGAGGTTTGGCAAAGAGAAAAATCAGTATAGTCTCTGAAGCAGCTTGGTTTTCACATTTGTAGACATCTGGAAAATAAGTTGTAAGAACTGCTCTTCCAAGTTACCATGGTATCAGATTTAGGTGTTTCTGAATCACATGATCTGAACTAACCCTTTTATCCAATGCTGGCTTTCTTAAATCTGCACCACCAGCGCCCCATCTCAGCAGCACATCCAGAATCCTCATGAGAGTCTGCACCTTCTGTTTGCACACAGCGTGTACAGTGTGTAACTTCTGCAGCCAGTCAGCACTCTCACTTGCTTTACAGCTCTCTGCTACTGCGCCAGGATGCTCTCTGCCTCTTTCATTTTCAGTTTCCTCTGACTGCATTTCTCTCAAGCAAAATAGATGTAATAATCTTTAGATATTTAATAAGTCATTATTATGATCTCTTGGATAAATTATTAATATAATATTAAAAATATTATATTGATAAAATAATCTATTTAATAATTATCATGATCTCCAAATATGTTTAATAATTATTTACAAATTATTTAATTATACCCATATGAAGCAGGTAGAGTATTAACTTGGCTCCTGTATGTGCTGTACACCTTACTTCATTAACAAATGTTACCTAAGTTTTGGAGCAATAAGTACTATATTAATGCAAAATATTGGCTGTCAAATACTATCGCTATTTCAGGGGATAATTTGAAGATAACATGCTCGAATCCTGCGCTTTACAATTAACAACTTCTGTTGCATTTTTACAAGTCTTTGAAAGCCTCTTGTAATAACCATAACACTTCCTTTTTGGGTTGTCTGAGTCTGTAAAGCTTATTTTAGAGCTTAGAACCTTTTCACGTGACTTGTTCACAGAACAAGTGTTAGATTGAGGACATGATTAAGTGACATGAGGGAGGGGGAAAGGGAAAATAAGGCCACGCATTAGCAGAGCAAATTTTGGAGTAATTCCTGTTTTAAGGAGTAAGTCAGGTGTCTGGACATGCGTCTGGTGGCATTTTAGGTGTCATATAGTATAGTAACTTATGTCCCATGTTGTATCTGCCAGCCTTGTGTCTTAGATACCCTAGGGCACCTGAAATGATACTGATTGCTTATGGTTAGATATCTGAACGGCTCCTGCAGCCATTGCTTGAGGCCAGCTGGGAAGGATCAGAGCTGGAGAGCAGTTACAATTACAGCTCCCTTAAAGAGCTAAAAAGCACATGGCCATTTACAGCCTTGATTAACACTGACAGTGACATAATGTCCTCTTCCACAGCTTGCTTTCTTCAAGGAGATTGCGGCAGGGCACAGCAGCCTGGAAGTGCCGGGATGAGGCTGGACTGAACTGGCCGCGCTAAGGGCAGGGATGTACCTGGGGTAGTTTCTGTGGATCGGGGGCCTCTTCTGGAAACTCCCTCCCCCCTCTTCCTCAGGGTATGTTAAGAAGCTAAGAAATAACGCTTGTGTGTTAGTTGACAAAACCTACAACTGCAGGTTGGCGTCTTCTTCCCCACAACGGTACTGACTTTGGGGTGATGCCCAGTAAATTAAATAAGCCCCGCCAGCATGTTAAAGCATTGTTCTAGGATTAAAACCGCGCAGGGACAAAAGGCATCCCCCAGTACCGGAGGCGAACAACCCGCATGCAGCGCGGGGCTGCCGCAGGAGCCCCGGGGCAGCAGGCTGCAGGCGGGGCCCGGCCCGGCGCGCCCCTCTGCCCGCGGGTCGGAGCCGCGCTCCCGCACGGGGGCTGCCGGGCTCCGTGGGCAGCGCGGCGGGGGGCGGGGGGGCGGTGACCGGCACGGCCCGCGGGCAGCGCGGAGCCGTCAGCCCGCCCCCACCCCCGCCGCCGCCCCAGGAAGCTCGGGGCTGTAGCGCCCGGCCCGCCGCCGCCATGCATTGTGGGGCGGCAGCAGCAGAGCCAAGATGGCGGCCAGCAGGAGGCTGATGAAGGTAACAGCCCGCGCCGTGCCGGGCAGGGCCGGCGGGCGGGCGGCAGCGGGCACCCTCCGGTGCCCCGGTGCCCCTCTGGGGGCGGGGGGCAGCGTCCCCTGCCGCGGCCCGCCGGGGCGGCCCCCTCCCGTCCCCTCGGTGGCAGCCCGGGCTGGAGCGACCGGAACGGGAGCAGCCGGCTCCTAGGCCGCGGCTGTGAGGGGCCGCGCTGGCTCCCCCGCCGCCGCCCGGTGCGCTAGCAGCGTTCCGCGGGCCCCGGCCGGCCCCCGGCGCTGGCTGGGAGCGCTCAGCGGCTGCAGCGGGCCGCAGCGGGCCGCCCCGTCCTCCTCCCTCGGGGGGCTCCTGCGGTGACTAAGCAAAGAGGAAGGGCCGGGGGAGAAGGAAACGGCGCTGCCGGGATGCCTCGCCCCCCGCCCGGGGCGGTGTGAGGGGTCGCCCCGCCGGCGGTGGTGCCGCAGCAGCGGCGCGGTCCCCGGCCCTGCCCGCGGGAGGGCTCGGCCGGGCGCGGGGCAGCGCCCTGTCCTCCCGCCCTGCGGATGGGGGTCCGCCCTTGCCCCCGCTGCCCCTTTGCTGAGGAGCCTTCCCCGGGCGCTCGGGGGTGAGGTAATTTCGTTTTCGTTGTATGGGAGGGTGACCTCTTCCTTGTATGAGTAAGAGGTTTATCGCACTGAAACGTGGACCTGGGTTCAGAAGTTTCCTCATTCGCCTTAGACGCGGTACTGGTTTTGTTTTAGCCCTGTTTGCTAGGGAGTGTGGATGATACTTGTAACTGTGAGCTCGGCCTCAGCTGGGCTTTAACCGGGAGCACGTATAGTTTATTGTGAAATACGGCTTGGGATTGTGTTTCTCCTTATTTAGCTTGAGGAGCATGTACTCTCAGAAAATGGTGACCATTGACCCCAAAGCGTTCGAGTTTATTCTATGTGTTGTATATAATTGCCAGTTAACATCACAAACTGTGTGCAGTGGGGTTTACCTGGGATGTGCATCCATAGTGGTGTTAAATTTAGTCATCTGTAAAGTGCTGTGGCAATACCCTACAGTATTTGCATGCAAAGTGCCTGTAGCGTAAATCAATGAACTTTACAGGCTAGTCCTGTGAAACGTAGGGGAAAGACCCTCAGACTGTCTGGTGGTGTTTTAGCCTTATTGAAACCCCATCCCTGTGGGGTGCAGTGTACCCGTGTGTTGGGATTTGACAGACACAGGGGCAATTCTGTTAAATTTAATATTTTAGTATCAGTTTTGCAGCTGGCTTTGAGAACGTGGACCCCTGATGGGGCTGGGACTTCTCTGTGATGTGTAGATGATGGGTTGAAGTTACGTTTCCTTAATTGTGCAGATACGTAATTAACTATTGCAACCTGGTTATTTTTGAAGAAACAAATAGCTCAGCAGTACTTTCACAAAGCTAGTTTTGTTGTTTAAAATGTGCTATGGAGCGAGTAAACATTAAATGGTGGATACATCGTGTGCAGTCATTCATATATATTAAATTAGTAACAATTTCATTGTCCTTAGGGATCCTGATGAGAGGGCATTCATTTTGATAGCTGTTCTGTTTTGTCACAGTTTTAGTTTTGTCATCAGTGTGTCTGTTGCTTTATATTGAAATAAGGTTTCCCTTAGTTTATGATAGTAAACAACCATTTAATTCGGTATGTTTGCAAGCCAGCTTTTCTGCCTGTTTTGAACCAAATGTGTTAATTCTCCAAAAGCACATCACTATTATTCTGGTAGGGGAAAATATGTTTCCAGTCATTCCTTCTTTTGAAATTTAAACTAGAACATTAAAATCTTGACATTAAGTCAAGAAAAATTGTTCTTAGTATCTGCAGAGCCTCTTGCTTTTCAGTCCGGCTCCTCGGTTCAGTTCCAGTGTCCTTCTGAAACGCTAGTTAGTGCCTTCATCTGTCACTGAAATGCTGTAAAAATGGATTTTGACAACGTGACCTCCTTCTTTTTTGGAAAAACAGTGTGGCAGTTGCTGCTCAGAGGGAGGGGTGTAGGAAGGAAGGAGGCATCAGTTGCTTCCCTCTACATCTTTACTTTCATTTTTATTGCCTGACGTTTGTGGGTTGTGTGCGTGTGGTTTGTGCCAGTTCAGGGGCTGTGAGGTGCTGAATCCCATGACTTGTAAAGGCTATTCAGTAAGCAGCCACCTTCATGCCTTTTGGAGAGTCGAGTCACAGCCCAAACAGCTTTGAGTTTTGCCATTCATCTCAGTAGGAACAAGGTAGGGCTCTTGTACAGATGATGTAATCTGGGTTGCTGCAGTGTGGTGTTTTGAAGGTCCAGACTCGCATGTGTATGAACTCAGTATTGTTGCTTAAGTTCCAAATGCACAGACCTGCTTTTAAAAGTCTTTCACTGTGGAGTTTTGCACTGTGGAAGAGTCTGTGGTGTGTCTTTCTCAGGGTTGTAGAATGTGTGTTTATAACTAAAGGAAATGGAGGTTTTCAGTGTGTCACTCAATTATGTTTAGTATAAGCATTAACTGTCTTCTCGTCGAGCTAAATATCAAGTTTGTCTTCAGTAAGTGAGAATAAACTTAGACCCTTTTATAGATCACATAAAATAAAACAATTACCATTTCCTTCAGACCTTGCCAATGTTTTGAAGCGCTGCATTTTTTGGGGGGCTCATGTCATGCATTGTAGCTATTGGTGTTAATCACAGTGGCTCAGAGAGGCTGTGTGTAGTGAGCTCATAATAACATGCCGTCTGCCTGTAGAAAACTGGGACTATGAGTATAGCTTTCTTCTTCCAGGTGGAAATGGGAGTCCTTTTCAGCTTGTGAAAGCCTTTGTATCTTCAGTTTGCAAGCCTCCTTGTGAAAGAAGCAGCACAATTTTGCCATTGTACGTGTACAGTTCACTTTTAAACATAAAGTCAAGTTATAACAAGAATAAGATTCTTGTTATCTCAGGGTCTGTTTGAGCAAATTACCTTTCCTAGGCCAAATACCTTACTTATGGCCTGTTTTTGCAGAGCTTTTTACCATCAAATAGGTTAACTGAAGTTCTCTGTGCTGATTCACAAAAATCAGTGGAGGTGTGCCCTTCCCAGGAGCACTCCTAGGTTAGCAAAACGTGCAATAAACATAGCTAATGAATCATATTCCAGTGACATCTGAGGTGGAGTTTTGATCTGTGAGCCACCATTACACCTCTTCAAAGAGCCACAGTTGTCAGATCTTGACTCCTTATGAAATGTGAGAGGTGGGAATAAAGCAGTCTTTGTCAGGGATATGTTATGGATGATCTCTCAGGGTAAAAACAGACCAATGTAGAGTAATTATATTTAGGAAAGGATCTAAGGCTGCTTCTTTGAAGGGAGCTGCTTTGCTTCATGAGCCTTTCTCATGAAAAGCAAACTGTCTCCAAACATGTATGATTGGGAACATAGATCTCCAAGAGACGTGCCAGAGATTTCAGTGAAATGCTTTTCACAGTTGCCACCCGCTAATGTAAAACAAGCCATTCTCCAGCTGAGATCCGCAGCCAAAAGCTATGCGGAGAGGTAGTGGGTAGTTGTGAAGGGAAGGCTATTTCAGTGCTGGATAGTTGGAGTACTTATTTGATGGTGTACGAGTGTGTGGTACTGAGATGCACCTTCAACTGTTGTGTTTGGAGGAGGCTGTCCTGTCCCATGTGTGGAGTTATTCCCTCTGTGTTGATGTGTGATGCGATCGAGCTGAGGTGTCTAAAGTCCATACTGTTGTTTTCTTGGGTTGAGTTGTTAAAAGAGTATCTTTAGTATAGAAAATGGATTTGAAGAGTAAATAACACTTCACATACATAGTGAGGTGTGCTGACGATTGTTTTAATCTTCCCGTGCTCATTCTGCTTCCACAATTGCACAGTCAGACATTTATGCAACTGGTGAACTCTGTGACAAAACCCAGGTCCACGAGGCCACACCTGTACCTGCTATGGACAGCCTGCAATCTCCAGTATGCTGGGGGCTAGTGCCCACCAAAGCCCTCCCAAAGAAGGGGGCTTTCAACAACTTTGGCCTTTGAAAAACACTTCTAAACTGACTCAAACACCATTTCTCAGTAACAAGGGAAATGTGGCTTTGTGCACTGTATGATTGTTCTTATGCAGAAGGGAGAATACTGATTCGTTTTCCCTTTTTGAAACTGAGAATTGGCAAAAGGATTTTTAATCAAATGAAAATACCTTGCCAAAAAGCAGAGCTGCTCAGTAAATAGAAGACATGAGCATTGTAATGTTGCAGGGGTAACTTACTGATAGTTCTTGTAAGAGCTAGAATTTGTTTTGGTTTTGCGGCTTTGTTTTGATAAAGTCATGTTTTGTTTTAGGTGCTTTAACACTTCTCTGTATGAGGTTCAGAAAGTAAAACTGTTCCTTATCAGTGTTTTGGAGCCTCTTTATCTTTGTCATGCCGCTTTTAGACAGCGTGTTTATACATAGGGAAACACAAATTGTAAACAGGAGGGAATCATGGTTTGGAGGTATTTCAGGAGACTTTTGTTTTTCCTTGGCATTTAATAGCATTTTGGGCTTGATGCAGGCTTACTGAAGTCAGTGTGAGCTCTTAGGCGTATTCCCATATTCCTGGATTGCACTGCTACAACTGCTTGTCTGCATTTTCCTGTCTGGCTTGGTTTGTTAGAGAAGTCCCAAAACTTGAAAGATGGATGGGCAAAACAACTGCAGGGTTTTAAATGACTCAACTGCATTTTAAGCTGATGTAACTTTCCTTTTCAGTTTCAAAAACTGAATTTTGTTCTGAACAACAGAAACGATTGCACAATATTGAAAATCAAAGTTTTAAATCATTATATGAGAGGTAGTGCGTGCTTTTATGACCACCTTCAGCATTATACTGGAGATCAGGCACCACCTCTGAAACGTTTTCTCCATTCATGTGCTGTGTGTAACACTCTGAATACAGCCAAACTACAAACAGCCCCTCTCAAGAGAGCGTGTGCAATAAGACTTTTCTATTTCACAAATGGGGAAACCCAATGCAGCAAGGTCACGTGCAGGGTTGATAACAGTGGGCATGAAGGCTGACTGAAGTCCTTATTGCAGTCCTTCAACCTTTAGTTACGCTCCTCACTTGCTCCTTTAATTATGTTACTTGATGAAATGAAGGGGTGGAAGACAAGGAAAGGAATTAATCTATTTACTGTCTGCCTAGACTCTTAAGTATTATTTTGAATTAAATATCTGGACTGTATCCTTTTACCACATAAAGTAATTTTTGTCCCTTTGGACTTGTTCAAGCCCATGTTAAATGCAGTATTCACTTTTAATCTGTGCTGTTTGAAAGTATTTACTAGCTCATTCACTTTCTTAGCAGTGCGTTTATACTGTAGTTGTGTCTGCCTCTGGAACTCTGAGGCAGTTAGAGCTTTACTATGGGCTTTGATACTTGCCAGAAGAAAAAAACAAAACACCTCTCCTCACACCCTTAAATTGTGAGTGGTGAATCTCATGGAGCACTAGATATAAAACCTCTAAAAGCATGACTTAGGAGTATAATACTGCATTGTATTTGTGGGGACTGTAGAATAAAAACCAAGCTATTTGTAAGCAAGTCTAACATGGAATTGATTAGTTGGAAGTGACATGAAGTCTTAAACACTTTGGGTGTAAGTGATTTCTCTTATAAATGAATTGGAGTCTGTCTTAAGCATGGAGTTCAGGCACATCCTCTGCCAAGGTAGGTTTGATTCTCTTTGCAGTCCTGCCTGTGTGGGAGGAAAAGAATTGCCTCATTTATCCCCGTCTATTCCTGTTTTGGGGACCCAAGGCAGCAGCAGCAGAAGCACAGGATACAGTCCTGATCCACTGAAGTAATGTATCACTTTTTTGATTCTGAAAGTGAATTCCTGCAAAGGCTTCACAGGTCAGTTTAAAGAAGATGTCCTGAATTGTTTCCAGCTAGTTCTTTAGTGTCCTTTAGACTGTTTATTTCCCTCTCTCGTGGTGGACTTGAGGAAAAATGGGGAGCAATTTTCATGCTTGTTTTAAACTTTTCTTTAATTTCATACGAAGTCTTACAATTTGGAATGATCTCTGCATTTCTTAATTCTGCATCCAGTTTTTTAGCCTGAATCTCGTTAGGAAATCAGGTGTTCAGTTCTCCTGGAATGCAAAGCCATGCTTTTCTAATCTGTTCTATTAGCTTAATAATGCACTTGAATTGTGGAATCACAGTATTCCCTCTGCCATGTCTGGGCAGTAGTTCTCTGGGCCAGAAGCAGTGTTAATGCTGTCATCTGAATTTGTTCTGCATGGAAGCTGCACTCCCACTGGGACATTGTGGGGGACATTTCTGTCCTGTGTATAATGTTTTTAATGTAGTTACTAGAAAATTGTCCAAACCCATTTTTCTTTCCTTGTTTTAGAGTGAAGGTGCTTGTGATGCATGCTTATTTACGCTTAAATACCTACTGGTTAATTAGCTTATTTTGTTCCCAGTGTTTGATACGTTACATCTAGTGTGGAATGGGATTTATCCCTTCTACATATTGTGGAGTAGTGGTTTGCCAGGACTTCACAGTTCTGTATGTGTAGGAAGTGAACTGCTTGCAACTGAGTTACTGTCCTGACCCTTATGGGAAGAGATGGCCTTGTTCAGTCAGACACTGCCTGAGCTGCTGCTCCAGGCACTCAGCGCTACCGTGAGGCTGGATTTGCAGTTTCAGTGGGCAGAAAGGATCTCCTATAGCTGTGATAATAAAGGTTATTTTGAGTACTTTGGGTTGCTCTGTATCCCTGTAAATGTGCTTCATGGGATTATTGGGTGGTTTTAATATGTTTTCCTGCTTTAAGGAAATAGGGTAATCCTCTTATCCTTTTCTAAAATAAAACCCCACCAAAACAAACCACCCAAACTGTGTGTGATGTTGCGTAAATCTAACAGCAGCGGAATCTGGGGATTAGTCCACAGGCCTGGACTAAATAGTTGGGCGCAGCGTGATGAATTGTATTGGGCATCCATTCAATGTCCAAGACTCCAAGGTTAAACTTCAGTATTCCGAGTATGCTCTTGCTTTCATGGGTGCAGTGGGTGGGAATGTAAATGTTCATCTGATGCGTGGCTGTCGTGTGGGGTTTGTTTTTTTCATGTGCATTTGGAGATCTCATTTTCCCTTTGGGTTTTTATCATGATGCTAAGTTTATGCAAGAGATTACTGCAAGTATTAAATCTCTGCCAGTCAGATGCAGAAAGGTTTGATTGAAGGTGAACATAGAGCTCTTTTAGGAAAAAAACCTGGGCAGTTGAGCACTCATAGCAGGAACACTGATCTTTCTGGGGTTGCAGTGCACAGTGCCTTGCTGTAGTTGATGTTTTATCAGTGATATATAGTTCAGTTCTGCAAAGGGACTAGTGCCCAGTGAGGAGCTATGTGCTGCGGAGTGCTCCAGTGTTGCTGCATAAGCAACATTTTTCCTAGCCTATGTGGACATGCAGGCGTGTGCTTCAATTTTGAAAGCACCGGGAAAGCTTTATATTTAACTGTAGAGGACTTCTGAATTTGAGTTCAGTTAAATTAAAGAGAGAACTGCTGAATTCAGCAGCAAAGGGCTGCAGTTGCTGTTTGGTGGCAGGGAGAAGCGAAACCTTGAGGTGTTTCTTTTTAGGTCTCATGAAATACCCCACAAAGCGGTTGCTACAGTAGGGCTTATACATAATTTTATGTATAAAATGCCTAAATACTTGTTTTGGTGATGCCTGGATCACCAACTGATCAAAAGTGGCTTGACTGGAGCAGAAAGGTACCTTGTTCAAGAGTGAACAGCTATGAAGAGAGGTATCTTAATATATACTGTTATAGTACAAAACAGAGATAAAGCTGTGATTTCTAAAGTTACTGGTCTAAATAAGGCTAGTTTGGCTTAGATTGGTATTTTCCTGAATTTATATCAATTTAAGCAAATGATGCAGGAATTTGTTAGTTTTCAGGTGAAGTAGTTGGCCTGTTCAGTGGCTTTATCTGTGTTTAAAACTGTTATGAAGTAACTCTTCCAAATCACTGCTTTCCTTCAGATACCCCTAAGATACACTTTATTTCTGTGTCTCACAGTTATCAGTAGTCTGTTACCACAGGCACAGGTTTGCATTTGAGATACAAAAACACCTTTCAATGCATTTTATTTTGTTGCGCCTGTAACGGTGTTGATAACAATGTGGGGTTGTATTTTCCTCACACACACACACACACACACACACACACAAAAGTGGTTTTTTAATCCCCTGACTCAGAATTTTACTTCTCACAGCGCACAGTTTCATTTTTTGTCTGTATGGGCTGCACCACTGAAACCTCAAACTTCTTAATGTTAAAGAAACCCACATTGACCTCTGAGTGTTTTGAAAAGTGAACATGAGCATCTTTCTTAATGCTGTCACTAACTTACACTTTGTTTTTTCAGGAGCTTGAAGAAATCCGCAAATGTGGAATGAAAAACTTCCGTAATATCCAGGTTGATGAAGCTAATTTATTGACCTGGCAAGGGCTTATTGTTCCTGTGAGTACAGATCACTCCTTATTCCAATGAGCTTTAAAATACAATGAGGATCATTTCTGCCTCATAAATCCATAGCTCAGTAGTGCTGCTGGTGACCATTAGATAATGTTTGCACCCTGACAATCTCTTTGATTATTATAAACCCTGGCTTTCACAGCTGTGGGGTTGTGCAGAAGCTGGTTGTTCATAAATACAGTGTAAGTTTATTCAGCAGCATCTTAAGCATACTGTGGGCCGTGAAATATGCTCCTGGATTTAATTCTTGTCTCTTTTCAGGCCTCTTGTGTGATCTTCCTGTCTCCTTTTATTTGAGTGTCCTCTGTGTTTGGTTTTATCCCAGACTGATAATGTTAGGAGGTGTTTCTTACAGCTAGCCTGAAGAAAAATCCATATGTAATTGAAAGGTCTGTGGTCAATACCTACTTGGATGCTTCCTTATTGTAGGCCTGGTCCAACGCAGGGCTGCAGCTGGCAAGTGCTGTGGGCTCTGCTGGCACTGGGTTACTTGGGAGGGGTGTTGGAAGTGGGGAGCAAATGAAGTTTGTGGTTTATTACATTAAGCTTAAAGTACAATATCTGAAAAAAAAAAAAGATATGAAATATTTTGTTTACTCCTTAAATTTTTTTAATCGACTGGCTGCATTTCTGGGATAAAATTGAGTATTGGAGAAAGTTTGCCAGGAAAAGGCTTGGGGTTTCAGAAGCGAGCTTTCAAAGGGAACTCTCTTTGTGTAGGCATTAGCTAATGCCAAAACAACTCAATTCAGGTTGTTTTTTTTTAAAAGCACTGCAGTCTCGTAAGAGAATGTTTGATAGAAGTCGATGACTGCTGTATCAGTCAAATAGAGGGGGGAAAGCAGGGAATCTAGTATGTAGAATTCATTGGTTGAAATCATTTGGTTTTCACCTCTTGTGATTTCTGCTGTCATGGCCCGTGCCCCCTTTGTTACATGAGCTACTTCTAAGCTTGCAGCAGTAGAGGCTGTGCCACTGCCGGGCACCGGTTCTGCATTTCCTTGGGGGCTGCCTGAACGGTCACACTGAAACCATAACCAGTGGCAATCTGTTCTTGTATTATAAGACCATGAGACATCTCTTTAGCAGTGCTACTGCTTTGTTAGTTGGAGGCCATTCCTGAATTCAGCTCATACAGGCTGAGGTAATACTTTATAATTTGCACTTTAAATACTGTAGAACGCCTTCAGTTTACTGCTTACTTATATTCCTGAAGGAATTCCTTGGAGTGGTTGAGGCTACTCTTGCAAATAAAGCAAGCAGGATTTGACATTAAAATGTGACAGATCTTTAATAAGCCACTCGGATATTTGTGGTTCATGTGTAACAGTTTGCTGCTTTGATAAAACTGTGAAGCAGTATAAGACTGGTAATAGGAATGATAAAGCAAAACACCAAAATATTTATTCCTGTTAAATCCTCAGTATGTGGTGTACAGCATCTCTTGTAACAGTTTCTGCTCACTAGAAACCTACTGTTTGTTTTGCAAAGGTTCACAACGTTCTGAGTGTTCAGATGCAGCAAATCATGCTTCATACCTGCCTTGTGGTCTATAACAGGCCCTGTTACAGAGGAAATAGCCTTAAATTTATTAATGATTGCTAAAGTTAAGAGGGAATTTTGTCATGAGATTACAATTCCTATAGTAATTAATTGTTGTATATGTTCAAAGAGTAGTATAGCTTATTATTTTAAGGATATGCTATAGAAGATGCTTTAGTCTTAGCATAATTTTGTGGCTGTTGCAATGCTGCAGTTGATGGCTTCAAGCTGTAATGCACAAGCTGGTTGCAGGTTTAGTTTTTGCTTTTGAAGGTTTATATGCTGCTTCCAGTTTAGAGAATGTTCCTGTTTTGTGTTTAAATATCCGTCACTCCTCCTTTAGCAGGACTACTTTAGCAGTTAGTGATTATTATACTATAACTAGGCATGACTTTGGTCACCTGCTTAATGAAGGTGTGAGAGATGCAGAGGTTGATATTTTTACCAGTGTTCATCCAGAATTACTGTGAAAAACACTGCTTTAAAAGGTTTTGTTGTGTGTAACATACTTTGTTCTTCTGAACCACTGTTAGTTCTTAAGGGTGTTTGCTCAGTTGAGAAGCAAATTGAAGACAGCTTGTCAACTCCTTTTCCTATTCCGTAGAATAAGATGGTTCATGGAGTTTGTACTGTGCATGGTAAAGGTACACTGTTTGATTTCAACATCAAAACAAGTCTGTCTGCCCCAGGCTCCTTGTTCTTGTCGGGTACAGTTGGTATACTATGAGTTTCATGCCACTTAAGCAAAGCTGCTTGTTAAGGACAAACTTTTGCAGACGAAGAATACTCCAAGTGAATGTTAGTTATGTTTGTCACTTGTGTTTTAGTATTCTGCTTCTCTCCCTTGTCAGTGTCAAAAAAAATATAACAAGTAATTGGAAATTGACTGCTTGAATATTCTGGTTTGTCTATTTAAAACATGAACAACGCTTTACATACATTTTTTTGTTCAATTTATTGGTGAGTTATAGTGAAGGACTAATTCTGACTGAAAGTCAAGCAGAAAATAGACAGTTTTAAGCCAGATCAGTTCCCATTTCAGTTCAATGAACATCCTCATAAACTATACCATGTGATGGAGACAAGAGCAAGTGAGCTGCAGGGGAAGAGGGCACTAACTGCTTAAGTTGTCACCGCCACACAAGTTACTTGTTAAACTTCCAGAGCTTTTAGGGTTGCTTGGATAAGAAGTGATTTTTCAAGCCACAACAGTTACCTTTCCTTGCCCACAGAAACCATTGCCATACTTCTTAGAAATGCACAGCCAGGCGTCTCCATATGGGTGAAACTAAAATTAAATGTGTTCCGTTGAATAGTATTTTAACAGAACACTCCTCACCCCCAAACTAGTAAACCTTTTTTAACTCCTGGGGTGGGTTTGATTGCAGGGAGCAGTTTGGTCGCTCATGAAGAATGTGTGTGGTTGTACTTCACACTAACTGGAAACTCTCACCCCTTGATTCTTGTCCCCAGAGAGTTTGGAAAGGCTTCATGCCATAGTTACTGTTCTCGGTGCAGAATGGTGTTTTCATAAGCTTTGCATGTAGCAGTGGTTTATTTTTCTTCTGCAGGTAGCATCTGAAGCACTATCAATGGTCTCACAGGTTTTCTAAATGAGATTCTGGGCATTGTTTTTTCTGTTGCAGCATGAAGCACTACTTGGCTTACTTCAGGCTTCTCTCATCATGCTCCTTCAACAATGATCTGATAAGAGTGGGTGCTAAAACTGTGTACAAATTCAGAATGTTCTCATCAGCAGGCGCAGGGAGTATCTATCTTTAGTGCTGTTGAATACTCAGCACATTTCTGTGTAGTCAGCACAAAAATGTTCTCAGAACATACAGGGAAATCTGACAAATCAAATTGCTTTGCTGTGTTGTGAGACACGCAGAATAACTAGGTTTAGAGAGGGCAATTTTCCTTGTCAGCTTCCTGTTTGTATCTCAACGGGTTTACACTGCTTTTTGGAACACAAAGTTGGGAGTGAAGCTACCTATTAGGTAGGACTTTGAGTTCGGAGTAAATGGGACTGGATGCTTTCTTACCAGTAGAAATGTCAGCTCATTTCAGAACAGTGGTGAACTGTTTTTCCAGGGTGAACACCAATGTAGAGGCTGTCATGCCTTTCTCTTACCAAGCAGGTTTTGATGTTTCCTGACACACAGATACAGCAGTATGTGTTGGAAGAAAGTGCCTTTAGAAGAGGTCATTTGATTGGTAGAAGTCTGGAGCATGCTTTTACTTAATTGTATCCATTCGAATATGCCAGATCTTGACATTCTGCCTTCCTGTTGCAGGACAATCCTCCATATGATAAAGGAGCCTTCAGAATTGAAATCAACTTCCCAGCAGAATATCCATTCAAACCTCCTAAGATTACATTTAAAACAAAGATCTATCACCCTAACATCGATGAAAAGGGGCAGGTTTGTCTGCCAGTAATTAGTGCTGAAAACTGGAAGCCGGCAACCAAAACTGACCAAGGTAGGACTCCATGTGGAGAAAGAACCGGGTATCAAACCCCTTGTATTGTGTTTTAAGTGTAAAGCTTGTCAGCTGGTCACTGCTCCTGCGGAGCATTCATTGTTGTAAGATTTGTGTCATGAGTCAGGTGCTGTGAGCAACTCTTGTGGAATCTCGTTTTGTTGTTGGAACGTAAGGTGATGACGCTGACGCGTGGCACTGCCTCCTCCAGGAAACCACAGCACTCTTCGTGACTGAGGAGTTTGTCACGGGCATGTGCTCGGGGTATTTTGTCAGGGGGTTATTTCCTGTTACTTTTTAAACAGTAACTTCATAGTTCAGAGGTGTTCGTGACATTCCTGTACCTAACAACCTAAACCTGAGGCTTTGTGTAGCTCTCTGCCATGTGGCTCAGTGATTTGAACATAGGGTTTGAAATACCTAAGGAGTCATAAACACAACCTGATATCATAATACAAATAAACTCTTAGATCTTAAAAGATCACTGCTGTGAGGTTTGCTGCATAGAGTGCCTTTGGGTAAGAATTCAAACACTTTAAGGAGAAAAGTTTCATCAGGTTCTGCAGCAGACTGAGAGTGGGATCTGAGTTGGGTTTTATTTCTGTTGTTGTTGCTTCCCTTTAGTTGGGATGAGAATTCCATGTTTCCGGTCAGATAGTGATTGGTTTGATATATAGCATTTATTATTTTACCTATAGAACCTTGAACTGTGTATTTTTTAATAACACTAATTCAAATGAGTAGCAGCTCAGTGCAAGAGCTTCAGTGACACAGAAGTGTTTTGCTCTGTAGGAAGAGGTAGTCTCTTCTTTCAGTCCTCTGTAAGGTTATTTTCACTTGAACTGCGTTCCCGATAGTAGGCGATGCTGTACGGAACATTGCTTTTTTCTGTGTGCTAACAAAACTACTCACAGTTTGCATGATTTTGCCACAAAGATAAAATAGGAAAATTCCTGTAGTTCTTTCAGTAAAGACCAAGCAGTTGAATGTTGGGGAAAGCCAAAGGGGCAGCAAGAAGAACTGCGAAATAGGTCAGTGAGGATCTTGCCATTCGTGGTTGATTAATCCTCGATTATACAGGACAAAGATCCTTGGCAGGCATGAAATGGAAATAATATGTAGCAGGTTTCTGTTAACACCTTGGCACTGGGTTTAATCTTGGGAGTCTTCTCGTGTGAAGTAAAGGAACCATATGTCTGCCTAGCTTGAAATGCAAGTGGCATTAGTTGTGGAACTGCTGAAACAGTGGTTTGCACGCAGGAAGTAGTCAGTGTCTCCCTGAGAAAAAGCAATTCCTTTTTTAACTGAGTGAATAAAAGCTGTGCTAAAATCAGAATCTGGAACAAACCCTGGGTACCAAAATACTGCAAATCTCTCAATTTCTGCTGTTTTCTGGTCTTCCATCTGTCTTTTAACTCTTTCTTCAAGAAGTTGTTCTAGTGTCAGCATCTGTTGTTACTACATGGTTGTATGAACCTGCAACAATGTTATTACAGCCCTGCTTAAGTGCCTGTTCCTTTTTCTCCTGAACACTTCTGCACTGAGAAAGGAACTCCAGTAATGCAAAGTGATCAGTGCAGCAGCCAAGTCTTTGGTTTTGATAGTCAGTTGTCAAGAACAGGGAGAGATTGGGTTCAGCGTAAGTCACTGATTTGCCTTTCATGGACTAAACATGCATCTTACTGCTGTATGTTCTATTAACTTATGCTTACTATTAATACAGACCTTTGTGATGGTATCATTTCAAAATGCTGTGGGTATCGAATCAGCTCCTCAACAGCTTGTGTGTTAACTTTAACACAGTAACGCTTTCGCTATAGTGCTTTAGCGAGTTTTTTCTCAGTGAGAGGGATTGTTGTGTGTGGTATTGATGCTGATTTCATAAGTAATGATCAATGTGATGACAGCTGTCAGAAGTCCAGGACTGGCAAGTTCCTGCCAAGTGAGCTGGTATCATGTATAAATTCCTTAGGTAGTTGTTGCCGTTTAAGCTCTGGTTTGCGGTAAGAACTGTTCCTGTTCAGCAGTAAAGTGACGGGTGTGCTTCTCTGGATTTTGAGTATTTGTTTTGAGGTGGCTTCCCCATACCTGTCAGATCAGGGTGGAAAAGAATATGAGCATGAAAAAATCGGTGCTCTTAAAGAAGCCACTCTGGTATCCTGGCATCTAGTGGAGTGACAAGCATTGTAGGAACTGACACTGCAAAACTAGGGAGGATCCAGTTAAACTGCAAAGTGGCAGCTTCAGAGCAAGCGATGGGCTCTAACGTGTAGCTGAATTGTGGAGCTCCCTGTGGCTGGGGGGGGTTGGTTTGTTGGGTGAGCTCAGGAGGAGGCAGCTGGCACAAAGGTAACAGTTCTGTTCCACTTGCTTTGGAAACTCTTGGGGTGCTGCTTTGTGTTACTCTGGGTAGCCCAAATTTATCTCAAACGGAGTATTAATATTGTTGCACAGCAAAGTGTGTTCCCTGTGTCCCCACTTTCTGTAGACTTGCCCAGTTACCCACGTGCCTGTTAGCAGACATGAGAGCTGCCCACTGTGACCTGTCTGGCTTTAATTGGTTAGGAGAATGTATATGGGGAAAATGTAGCAATAAATGTCACTGTGGTGTGATGTTCACTGCCTAAGTGTCCAGTACAGCTCAGTTACTTTAAGAATGACATCTCCTCTGGAAGTGATGGGAAATGTCGATGAAATGGCTGTACACAGGGGGGTGAAAAGCATCCTGTAGTTCTTACCCAGCTGTTTGCCCAGGGTATCTCTGCCAGTGGATGCATTTGGCAGTTCAGAATACAGGGAAGAGCTGTGCACTGTAAGTAAGAATTGTAGATAAAGAAAGCTGAGAAGTGGTTTCCAAATGCAGTCTGGTTACAGCTGCGTTATTGTGACAGGTGATAGGAAAAATGCTTCATGATGGAAATCCCCTTGTCACCCAAGCCCTTTTAGATGGACTTGTCCATGAAACACAGGCTCTTCCTTAGCCACAGGATTTTGGATGCGATGCCAGTTACATGGGAAATAGTTTGTAGTGTGTTTTGGTCCCTGTTCAAGTTTTGTTTACAAATACGATTTTCTGGCGTTCATTCACAGTCACTGAACTAAACCTTGGTGTATTGCTGTGGCTCATTCATACCCAGGTTCACGGGATGTATTTAAAGGCAGTTAAAGCTCTTTTCTTACTGGGAAATTTTGCTTACGCTTTGATTTTTTCCAAATGAACCATCTTGGCCTGACGGTGTTCATACTTCTTTTGACAGTAATCCAGTCCCTCATAGCACTGGTGAATGATCCACAGCCCGAGCACCCCCTTCGGGCTGACCTAGCTGAAGAATACTCTAAGGACCGTAAAAAATTCTGTAAGAACGCTGAAGAGTTTACAAAGAAATATGGTGAAAAGCGACCAGTGGACTAAAACCTGACACAGTTGGTGTCAGCAACGTATGCTAGAAGATCGGAGCAGTGCATTTGAGACACCCCGTAAAGCAGGACTCTATGGAAAATTGACAAGTGCCACCTTTCGGTGTTAACTTGTGGCTGTTACTAACTTTCTACAGTTTTCTTAATCAAAAGTGGGCTAGGTAACCTGTAAAGAAAGGATTAAAATTTAAGATGTTCTAGTTCTGCTTTCTTTGTTTAAAAATCACTGCTTCAATATACTTTAAAGTATGCTGTTTTCTTTTTCTTGTCAGAATTTATCAAAAATATCTTAGACTTATATTCTGCCCTTAAATTGAAAAGGTTGCGGCTGTCACTTATCTTTTCTGCAGTTCCCACTATCTCGAGTTCCCTCAGTTCTTTATGGGATTTTATCCCCCTCCCCAAGCCCATGTCTTAGAAAAGAATATCCCAGTTCTGGCAGAAAATGATTGAGTGTTTGGCAGTTTTGTTTACTTTTCCTTCCAAATGTTGCACTGTGCTTTGTGGGACTTGCTGCAAGTTCCCCTTAACTTCAGTTTGTAACATCATAAACCAATAGATCCCACAAAACCAATCAGAAATAATGTCCAGGTCTTATGTAAATCTGGCTGATGTTACCACCAAATGTTTATTAAAAGGGGAAACCCAAGTTTTTGTGTGCGTCATTGAATTAAAATGTGGCTCATGTCCTGCTTTTGGAAAACTTTGGGGAAAAAAAATCTATAGCAAGTGAGTAGTGGAATGCGATTACAAACTTCTTACACTTCTGTTCCTGACACCTCTGCAGAGCAGCTGGGGACGCGCACACACAGAACAACAGCCCAACCAGTTCAGAAGAGTTTCAGAAACTGGGGACCAAGAGGTACCAAAGCAATAAAAACTGTGTTTTGAGTTAAAAATTGGTCATTTGGAGATGTGCATTTTGAATTCAGGTACTAAATCTGGCAGCACTGCTGCCCATCTTGGAACACTTTTTCCATCAGAACGTGTAACGAATATCCGTGTACTAACGGGATGGTACTTGTGCCATGTGCCAGCCCAATTGCTGTACAGCTCTGACTGAGAATGGGAGGAGAGCAGGGCTGAGCACCAACCTGTAAGGGAGTGCGCTTCGCTGCTGCTGCTCCTGTGTTGTGAAACCACACAGGTTAGATGATGTAATGAGTGCGTCAGGTCTCATTCTGTCATTCTAACCTCATCAGGCAGAGCTGTGTTCCTGCTGCTGCCGGGCCCCCTGCACATGCTGAAGGGGAAAGCCCTTCCTGCTCAGAACTGCGCGTCCTTTACTGCGCCTGTTGCTTTCTGCCTGCACCCCTTCTTCCCCAGCCTAAAGCGTGACCGTAGCTCCAGTCAAACTGCCATACAGTCAAACTGCCGCCTCCTCCCGCCTCTTGAACTTGGGTAGGTTACTAAGCAAACAGGTTTATCTCCACAAATCCACAGGGATCGGGGAGCACATATCATTGTGATGTGCAGGAAGTTGAGTTAGAAAATCCCTCGTACCCAGGTGGTTGTCTGCACTCCTAAATTCAGATTTAATACAGCCTCTGCCTTTGCAACCTTTCAGAACTAGTGTGTCAAGCAGTAGGTCTCTTTTGGTTTTAATGTCTTGTATATTTGCTATTTCTTCATTCATCCCTCTCATCTGGCTTTCATTCTGATTTAGTGTAAACAATGACAGCCCAGTACCTCACCTCTGAAAGTACTTTGTTTTTATAAGTTAGGGAGCTAAGACATTTTATGTTTTAAGTGTTCTTAGACAGATTCTTTGGCAGGTAAATAAACCACATTCACCTTATCTACGGAAACTTGCATTTCCTGAGTGTTTTCAGGCTTGTGAGAGCACTGTCTGTTACCAAATTTTCACATCTCTGTGTCTTCATTTGCAGAAAGTTGGTACTGATTTTGTTTCATTCACGCTCGGATTCATAATAAAACAATGCCAAATTATCTGTCAAGCTGAAGTGTGTAACTTCCGCATCACGTGAGTCACTGTACCTTTTGATCACGTCTGTGGGCATGGAAACTCGCCATCCCTGAGATTTTATTTAAAACAAGACTGTAGCACTAGTTGGCTGCCCTCGTTACTACTCAATCGCATACTTTCTGGTTGTGAGCCTCTCAGGTCAAAGACTGCGTTTCTCTGAACTGGTGTGACTCAGATGCCGTTGAAGGGAGCTGGAAGGGCTGTGTAACACGAGGAGCTCCAGTCGATCCCTGCAGGCCTACCGCAGCGCTACACCAGCTATTCCGATTTCATCTGCAAAGGTCACATAGAAGACAGATATTGCCATCAGTTCTCTGGGTGTGTTCGGCATAGTTCATTTTCTAAACTACGAGATGTGTAACCCAAGTGATGGCTTTTGTTTGTAGGCAGCCCTCTGCAAAAAGACAGATCAGATACTGTGCTGTATGCTTGAAGTCTGAGGAAAATAAATCACAGTATGAAGTCCTATGTTAACTCAGGAAATCAAGCTCTTGTTTCTCCCTGGTTCCCTAAGCCATGCTGAATTCTAAACGTGCAGTTCAATATCCAAAATACAACATGCTGGTGAAACTACACCCAGGAGTACTGGTATAGGCTTCCTGCAATTCCATTCTGCTACCCTAATAAAAATTTGCTCTCAAAGGCTTTGTGGCATGGTTTTCTTTTCAGAAATGGGGGGTTTAGGCTTGTTTTAAGTCTTCTGGTATAGCGATGCTCTAGAACCACTGAGGAACTTCCTCCTTTATCTCCGCCCACTTTAGGCAATTTAAAAGTTCCCTATTTCGAAGTCTTTTAGTAGCTCTTTATTAGTTTCTCTATTTAAAACTCCCTCACATTTAAAAGAACACAGGGTTTAATGCTGTTCATTTAAAAATAAGGAATTTGCAAAACGTAACCAAGGTAAGTCTGCCGTTGTGTTTCAGTGTTCACCTAACGGAGCTCAGGGTGTGGGTAACGTCCTGATGGCTCTGATGAGAGCACATGCATCAGCTGGAGCCACTTAAATGTTTGTCAGTGTCCATCAGAACAGGGTCACAGAATGTGAGCCGGGTTCTGGTATTAAATAACCGGGGTTTATCCCTGCATGATAGCAAAATACCGTCAGTCACTAGATGGCCCTCACGGGCTTCGCTGTGCCCGGAGCCGCGGCTGCTCTGAGCAGGTGTGGTCCCACCCTGGATTTATTCATTCTCTGTTACCACAGAGCAGGAACTTCCGACGTGGAACACCGACGGGACCAGCTTCAGCCATCGAGTCACCCCAAAACACTCGGCCCTTTGGTGCAGCAGAGGGGGTGTTAAAAACGAACTTGTACCAAATTAATTCTGTGATGATAACTTAGGAAGGAACCTGGAACCATTTTTAAAGCAGCCCTGCTGTTATCTCTGATATTTGTACAGAGCAAAGCCTTCCTCAGCTGTTTTACAGGGGCGCTAGATGGGTCCATTATGAACAGAACAAGGCGTCTCAGCAGCCGCAGCAGCAGGTGAGTGGATTTACTTTGCTCTCCCGCTATAACTAAAAGCAAAACCCTCCTGCAGCATTACAGGAGAAAAAGACCTGAGTTTATTTTTTACTTAAAAGAGTGATGATCATATTGACATTTTTAGTATTTAAAGAAAAAACTGTTTAGCCAATAACGATTACATTAAATAGATCACTTTGGGGCAGAAAATGAGCATAAACAATCAAAAGTATTTCTTCCCCTGTGAAAGTGGCATGCCAGCAGCACGGCTGCAGTTAGACCTGTTGGGACTGCTGGGACTTGCTCAGGTTCAAACACCCTAATGACAGGCATGAAGATGGACAAACACATGCACCTTCTCCATTTGGAAACTTGCTCGTGGTTGGTCCACATCTGTCCCACGCATTTTCCCTGAGAGGCAGTGGGCAGCGCAGGAACAGTTGCTGGGGAGCTCTCATGTGCAGCAGTGACTGAAATAGCAGATGGGTCAACAGTTGCTGTTCTTGCAGAGTCATCCAGAAAGGGAAAAAAGGAAAGCCTCCCTGAAGGGGCTGTCGCTGATGTTACTGTCCTGCGGTGGCTTCATGCCAAAAGGCAGTGTACATGGGAAGAGCTGTAATCCCTGCTGGCTGAGGCTGTACGTTGATGTGGCTGCAGATGCCACCATGCTGAAGGTGTGATCTGACTGTTCTGATGAGAGATGCTCTGAAGGCAGTGTGCACCTTCGTGTGCGTCTCGCCAGATACAAGCGAGGTGGTGCCTGTGTGCTCCTTGGTCTCACAGCAAAGCGTGTCTTCGTACTGCTTGCATCGTAGGAGCTGGGCCCTGGGAGGAGGGCTGGGCCTTGGCTGCCACGCTGTGCTGGAAGGGTGCAGGGGTATGGGGTGCAGGAGAGGTCTGTCACCTTCAGAGCAGGGGCTGTGACCTAATATCTGCTGGTCAGGTCACCGGGGTGCTACCTGTAGCTGTGCTGATGGTGGTGTTCTTCCATGAACACTCTGCTGCTGTCCCCAGGCTGTTCATTCTCCTGTCAGCTGCACCGGGAGGTATTGCACTGGTAACTGTCTTGCGAGTCTGAACAGAGGCGTGTATGGTTGCTTGCCTAAAGATCTTTGAAGGAACAAAGCTGAATGTTCCTGGTTTTGTAATGGCTCTGCAGCTCTGGGTTGATTAATGTCTGGAGTTCATGGAGGCGCTCCCAGGACTGCGAGAAGTCGTCCGGTCCTTCCCCGCAGCCGCCAACGGGTGGGACACTGGGGTACCCGGGATGCACCATCAGTTCAATCGTTACGGTCCTGCTCTGTGGTGTTGGGTCTGGGGGTGAGGGTGCCTTGGACATGAACTCTGTGATGGCACTGTCGATGGCACTCTGGATATTACTGACAGACATGTTCTTGCCCATGGTGGTCAACCCTATGTAAATGTCTGGCCACCTGCAGCCAGAGGAGGGAACACTCATATTAATGCTAACAAGGTGGTTAGAAAAGTATGTTACATCCTGTGGGTTGGGAATCAAAATTAAGCTAAAACTGCAGACAGAAAAGAGGGAGGGGGTTCAGTGTGACAGGCCCAGCAAAGCCCCAGCACTGCCGTTATTACTGTATTTACGTGTGCTGTGTGACAGCACAGGGGTGGTTTGGCATCTGGGAGCTTACAGGTTCATTTTGTTGGCACAAGAGGGAAGAGAGAACTAAACTGAGCAATTCTAAGCTATCAAAATAACTCACCCAGCCAGTTAAAGCCTGAACAATAGCCATCTCTAGTTAATAACCCTTGGCTAAGGGGAAACGAAAAAAGTGACTGAAATAAAATAGAAACCAACCTGCTAAGAGAGCATTCTGCTAAAGTATATCAAAAGGCATAATGGCAGAACACCGGACTTGCCTCCCCTTAACAGCAAACACTTCTTTCTGTCCTGCTACTTAAAACCCTTTCTGCACTACTGCAGGGAGATGAAAAGTTACTTCTTGAAAACTTTCCCTAGATTATACTTTCAGAATTCCACTCGGATTCAGCGTCAATGCAGCACTCATCCTCCTGCTGTGCCAGGAGCCAGCTTCACTAGAACGCCTGAGAAACATGCCCTGGAAAGAAGATTCCCTTCAAGGTGAGAAGTAAATCATCTCTGTGCAAACAAAACTTACTAAGCCCTAGTGCCCCCAGCACTTTTGTTCTCCTCTTGAACCTTCTTCTAAGCCCCAAAGTGGAAAGAAGGGTGGTGTTCAGTTCTGGAAAGATGCTATCAGGAGGTGATGAGATCTTAAAGCTTTACTACAAAAAGGATGAGTAATGCCTGTCTTACCTTATTCCATGACTTGTAAACACATCCACTGTGTTAAAAGAATCCTCTTCCACTCCCAGGTAAAACTCCATCAGGGACGGTGGAATCCAGTCACATTTATGGAGGCCTGGCTCTATCGGGACACGTGTGTACTTAATCCCATATTCTTCTAACACCTCTGCAAATATGTGCCTGACCTCTGGGAGTGACAACACAGACACTATGGTCAGGAACTGGATAACCAGCTCATCAGATCCCTGCAAGCTGTTAGCACAGAGATATCTTTCCATTCCATGTTAAAGAAAATACAATCCTATTTGGCTTATCTTCTACCGAAATGGTTTTCTTCATCTGGATGGGAGCCGCTTTCTGTACTGGAAACATTACTCCCTCAACATCTGTGTAGGTGCCTTGTTTTTCCTTTCACCACTGAGCATTTGGTCCAGCAACCCCTTCTACCTTAGCAGCTCTGGTCTTCCGAGTGCACCAGAGGTGACTGCACTGCCAAGAACAAGTTCTTCATCAAGTCCCTGCACAGCCAGGTTTTTTGTGAGGGTAAATTGCCAAGAGCAATGACATCCACAGGCAGCTGAGTGCTGGAGCGGGGAAATCTGGATGGCTTTGCTCTCTGTACCACAGTTACCATATTTGCAGAACAGGGACAAAAGATACTTGCCTATCTCTGTAAAGCATGCTGAGACCTGCAGACAGAGATCAGTGTGGAAACACAACTGACAGGATAGAGTTCTTTTAGCACCTGAAAGACCCAGGTTTTGCAGTTTAAACTGGCCAGGCTGCTACTGACTCCTTGATGTGGGCAGAAGCATGCAATTAGGATGCTGAGGTAATTATCAATTCTAGGAGAAAAAGGTGTAACCTGGTCCATTTGTGCCATTAATCCCCTTGTGATGCTACAGAAAGATCCAGATCACTGGGGCCCAGGTGGGAACATTCAAATTGCAATTGTAGAGTAGGTATCATGCAGTGAGATTTACTGCCCAACCAGGGAGCTGTGGCAAGGGGAATTCAGTCTGAGCTGACTCTCATCTCTGCAGTGTTAGGAAGAAGAGGACTCCTTTCTTACCTGGGAGGACATGTACATGCTGGTGCCCATCCATGTGAGGAGGTAGGTGACCTGTCAGCTCATGGAACAGCTCTACTTGGGCCTTTAGCTCCTGCTTTACCTGCACAGTAGAGAAGGGTCAGAGTAAGCCTTCTCAGCAGGGTGAGGTCAGGAGGGTGCAAGGGAGACCTGCTGTCTTCTACTTGTGACACGGCTCTGGGAGGCATAAAGTGCTATGATGTATAAATGGACATGCAGTGCCCAGAACCTCCCCTAGGCAGGGTCTCTGTGGTACTGGGATTTTCTGTGTTAGAAATACTGGATATTTGAATACCCATTTCCCTTTAGAATGAATGGGGAAATGGCTGCTCATATCCTATGAGAGCCATCTCCCTAGAGAACAAAAACCTCTCATGAAGTGATGAGAGGCTTACTGCCTGCTTAGCACTTCTTTGTCATTTTCCTGTTACAAATGTCTAGGTTCTTTGTAAATATCTGTTCCAATGCCCCTTCTGTCCCCTCAGATAAGTAGTTGAACAGGACATTAGTGTACGCAGGCACTGAAGCAGGGAGAAATGAGTTCTGAAAGGCTGCAGAGCCTTTGGCAGAATTAGGCTCCGGACCCAGAAAACTAGCTCCAGCTGCCCAGATTCAAGATTCATCTCTAAGCTTACTCACAGCTGGGACCTTGGGAAGATCTTCAGCTGTTATGTGCTGGGATAAGTGCAGACTGAGACATGTCAGGAAAGCAAGCTGCATGATTGTATATGGCTTTCTCCTACCTCTGACATATTCAGGAGACCTTTTGATAGTGCTGTTCTGAATCCCATTTTCCCATGGAAGAATCCATCCTGGTTGAGCAGTGAAGAGTTTGTTTTGAGCACCTCACACACAGGAGAGCCCTCGGAGAGGTTGGCATGCAGGCCTATTGGGATGTTGTATCTGTAACAGGAATAAAATATACATTAAGCTTTGCACCTCTACCTCCCTTATTGTGCCTGAAGGCAGAAGATAGCAGTGAAAGATTTAGACTGATCCAAAAGTGGCTGTGTGCTCACTGAAGTACATCTTTGTATCTCTGCCCTTCTAGAAAGGAAAGCAGAACAACACTAACCAGAGCAGAGTATCTCCAGGTAGAATCCCTGTGCAGCCTGCCAAGGGACAGTCTGTGAGACTCTGTTCCCACCCTTACTCATGTGGGGAGAGCAGCCATGAGGTGTCATAGACTAAATGCTGTACCTGCATACTACTAGTAACTGGCAGAAAAATCCGGACCTTGAAACCCTTTCTAAAGCACTTCATTAGCCCTTGCTAGGCTTCCCTCGAGTTATTCACACTATTAAAGATGCTACATTTATGAGATATTTGAGTTTTACTTGACAAGTTATAAAGCTTCCCCTAAGTAGAATCCAGTCATATATAAACAGTGCCCAAGGCAGCTGTTATGGCAACAGCATAAGCTACAACTGTAAATGCTGCCTGACTTTAAGGGTTTCCTTAAAGGGTCCAAGAGACTGCAGCTGGAACTGCCTGCAGTGTCTGGGTTCCTGTCTACTGGTGCAGATGATCACTCACTGACTGACAAGGCTGAACTGTGCATCCCTCTGGCACAGACAAAGGATTACTGCAGGGAGGCCCAGTGTAAGAGTAGAGCCTTGCTAAGGGATCACAAGAGTACAATTTATTTACTAGTTGCACTCTGCAACATTTAAAAAAAGAAAAAGAAACAGTGCAGTGTATTTGCAGAGCTCCTCTCAGCCACAGGCTCTTCTAAAAGTGCTGGTTTTCTTTCTTGGTCTATGCTGTGGATTCCCCTACAATAAAAACAGGGCCTGTGAGTGCTCAGACTTGTGCTGAGTTTCATTACTGCTTCAGCATCAGTGGCCAAAATGATGCTTTGAAACTTTTTCCAAGACAACCCCTGGCCTCTAACTGCCCCAGTAAGTAAATGACAGAACTGCAATGTTCTTCTGCTGCCCAGTCTTGAGTCATGATGCAGAGTTAATTTCAAGGCACCGAGCCTGTGATGCTTTAAATCCTTCCTGGAACTTCCGCATGGAGCTGTTAAAACTGACCATGGCCTGTTCCTGTTACAGCCCTCATACAACAACAGGGAAAACAAAAGCAATCCCCACTTAGGCAAAGTGTGCAAAAAAACGTTTTCCCCTTCTGTCTGCTGCCCTGTAGCTGACTAGTGAAGCACCAAGTCACTCAGGACAGGTCTGTGGATGGATTGGAACAAGCTAGTCATTTAGCTTCTTCTGATCCTAAGGGTTTGGCCCTTACAGGACTGAAACTCTTTTTTTCCTGGCTCCTCCGTCTCTCATGCTCAAGGTGGATGGTATGCTCTGTTGCTAGATACTGCTCCTTCTCAAAGACATAAATGTTGTGAGTCAAATTGTATGGACAGCTCTGTGAAACAAAATGAGTCCATGTCTTTCCAGTCCACTCTGCGATTAGGGAACTTGAATGTCTGCTTAATGGAGCAAAACATCTTGTGGAGAGAAAGGTCCTCTCTGGCTTTTCTGACTTCTCTTTTCTGCAGCAGGGCCTGACTATATAATTGATGATAAATGTTCATCTTGTTTTCATACATGGGGCCTGAGCACATGACGTGCACACTAACTCCTTGCTAATACAAGAACTGAAAGATGCTGTCATTGGGAGTGGGGGCTCTTCAGCAGGTGGCTGAAGGCAGGGCAGAAGGCAGCCATAGTGCAGAAGGAGTGCTGTGGCAGGAGGACTTCTCCTTCATCCTGTGACCTGCTTTGCACTCTTCATGAGCCCAAGGGCGGAAGGAGAGCCCATGGTTTTGTTTTGGAAGTCCACCCCAGACTCTTTATCTTGTCTCTGGAAAGCTCTAGCTGCATCAGCTGATGGCATTATTTGTACCACAGCCACTGCTGTCTACAAGAGAAAGGATTCATGTGTTACCATGAATCAGCAGATGGGAGATTTTTTGGTGAGTGCTCTCCTCCCCATGTGTTGTGGGAGGGCAAGAAATGAACAGCTGAGCCTTTCAGCATTGTCTCCCAGGAGCATCAAATGAACTACCTCCAATTGTGCAATGCCTCACATGCTGTCAGGGAAGCTATTTCCAGGAAAGGCAAGCCCCTCTGACAGGTGTGGGACACCAAGGAGCCAAGCACTGTACTGCAGAACATTAGAGCTGCTCCTCCGCCTGAGCTGAAACCAGCCCCAGAGCTGGGGAATGCACAGAATGTGGAAGTGCAGAGAGAGCTGCCCTTGTTCTTGCTGTAAGGGGAGACTCTGACTGTAACATTAGAGCATGTTTCAGAGCTTTGGCTAACACCAGCTGAATATCTTAATAGTTTTCTCTTAGAGTTAGTCCTGGCTGGTTTGACAGACTGTCTATGCTGAGGCATCTAAAGAGGACCTGCTTGTGTTTAAAGGCTCTGGAATGCAGGGACTGAAACCAAAACTCAAAACACAGCACATGAGGAACTTGATCAGAAATATTCCCCTGTGGGAGATGCACAGAAGCAGGCATGCTGGGAAGGCTGTAAGGATATGGGAAGGACAACACAGAGGGCGCAGCAGGATTCTGTGGCTAGCTAGCATTTTTGTGTATTTAAATATGTGCTTTTCCTATGGATCCAGTGATCCAGATGATGCTCTGCTTCAGCACCAAATGTCCTGTGCCTGGTGTTCATTCCTAATAGTCCTGACACTGCATGAGTATCTGATATCCTAAGTGCAATGAGATGAAAGCATAAGCAAAACTTAAAGCGTTATAGTAATTAGCCAAGGCTGTACCTTGGAAGAAAGGGCTCCAGTCATGCTTTGCGCTGACCAAAGGCTTGAGCTTTAAGACTGAACCAACAGCCTTTTTTCCCCTGACTATTTACACATATTGGACTAACTCTTGCTCCATAGTGCTTCTCATCACTGAAATGTAGCTTCTGCAATCAAACAGCAGTGCCAAGGCATGATGTATTGTAAAAAAAGGCATGGAGAAAAGTCAAGATATGGGACTATGTTGGAAAGGATAGCCTCTTACAGCAAATGCTACAAGGGACAACAAAGAGTTCCTTCTGGAAAGATTTCTGAGACGGCAAGCCCAGCCTAGTCATCAAATAGAGAGAGGAAATGCAATCAGCTAAACTGCTTCCTTTTCAAGTAGTTGCTTGTTTTGCCACACCAGTGCTCTGAACAAATGTCTCTGCTAAAGCAATGGGCTTTTGTGCAGTTGCAATCCCTGTTCATTCATATCCTTAGCAGTAAAGGGTCCCTGGAAACTGTTACTATACTGAGTCACTCTTCAAAGTGCCCACCACCTTTGCGCACTTCTGAGCTTGGTAGACGAGCTTGGATGCCCTGGCCCTTCCTGGCCACAGCAGGGACTCTGTGCAGGCCCTGCATTCCTGGGAGCAGTGGCTGTGGGAATCATGCAATTCGCTGAGCACAGGCCCAATTGTCTTGCTGAAGGCTGCCCTTTTCCTTCATAGGCAAACAGATCCCACTTTCAATGTCCTGTTTGTATCCTTATCCAGGAAATTACTGGTTCATCGGGTTTCAGCCCAAGCGTGACACAATGAAGAACCTCACGTAAGTATCTGTATCTAGACATCCTGCTCCAGTAAACATCTAAGTATCTCAAGCCAGACAAAGCCAGGCTGTGCTTTGTGCAGAAAAAGTACACCTCTCAAGTTCTCGATGTTGGCATTTGTATACTTCCCTACCACCCCACTTTCACCCTTCATCAAATGGTAAGATCTAACTGTCATTCATCAAATAGCAACTTGTCTTGCTCCACTACTGCTAAGGACTTATTTCTGCTGGAAGAAACACTCCAAAGCCTCTGTAATGTTAAGAACTGGTACTGTAACATAGCTTAAGGATGTGACTTTCTTTTTAATTACATCTTGTATCATCTGAAGCTCCTGTGTCCATGACCTTACATCAGCAAAAAGTGCTGTTGCCAGTAAAGCTAATCTGATCTTGGACTCTAGTTTAAGGCCTCAGCTGCGATCCCACCTTTAATTCAAACACAGTTCAGCTATGGAACTGTCTGCCAGGTGATAAACAGTCAGATAAAAGGGTGATGAGAAAGCATGAGAGATTTCTGGATTAGTCAGATGTTGACTTGGGAGGGTCAGAATTAAGTCACAATTTACACACACAGTTTGCAATTAGTGTTGATGGGAAAGGAAGTGAAAACATAGACAGCAATTAAATGTGGTTTTGTTAGATTCTTCTGCTAAATGTACCCAGATGTTGTGGGGGCTTCAGCTTTTGCGTAGCTGATGTTCAGCATTAAAACTGCAAAAAAGAGTCAGGAAGACTGAAGTTGTGTTCTAAAATATGTCACTTTTCATCAAGTTTTTGGATAAAATCATCTGGAAAAGGGTCCTAATAGTCACGACTAAGCTGGTTGATAAAAAGGGAGAAATACGGCAGGAAACAATCTTAGGTCTATTTCTGCTTTTTCCATATTTCTAAGGAAAAATTTACCTATTAATTTCAGATACAAAATAACCCAACCTCAGGGAAAGGCTCTGGAATAATCACTAGGAAGACCGGCTGACTTCAAGGTGGGGCTTGATAAGTAGAAAATTGAGACAATATTATATGGATGGCCAGGAAGTTGCAGTCAGTCTATGCCCTGTGAGGAAAAAAGTTTTGAGTTCCTGAAGTACAGCCCCCACAATGGCAGTCTGTTCCCTGCCTGCGGCTCTGGTTATGTACTGCTCCAGCAGTTGCTATCGATAAGTTTGTCATTTGGTGATGGATCGGGCCTGATGATTCACAATGCTGAAACTTCTCTTTTGCCTCAAGTGGGGTCCCCAAGATCCAGAACTTTGGTGTTAGGGAAGGTTTATTTACTGCTTGGTTCTGCTGGTTTGCAATTAGTTTGTGTTAGAGCTGGTGCAAAGATCTGCTGACTACCATCACATTTCTGCCAACGCTTCTAATCAAAACAGGGTTTCTGATATACCCAGAAGCCTACAGAGTTATTGTGAAATGGAGGGACGAATGGAATTACAGAGGAACTATGATCCTTTTTGAAGAACACTGAGTCCTAATATTGTAGGGCAGCATGAAGTGCTTAAGAATTGTCCTGATAGGTGATAGATCCAGTCTCTGCTTATACCACTGGTCAAGGCTGAAATGTCTGCTATGGAGTTAAGCATATATGCATGTGTGGATATATATTGTGTATATACATAATATTTACTTAGTTGGGCTGTGTGGAGAAAGATAAAAGAGGATCAAAAAACAGGGCAGGCTTTCATCTCATAAACCACAAAATGTTACAAAGCCTCAGTGTTCACAGTGGGATGGGAGACAACACCAAGCAGGGGAAAGAGAGAACAACAGTGGCAAGGCAGTCAAGCAACAGTGATACTTTCCCATTTTTACACCACAAGATGAGGAGGATTCAATGACATCTCCAGTAAGTCTGACTTACTGGACACCTGCGTCTAAAAAGATTTTGTGTGAACCTCTGCAATAGAAGGAAGGGGTGGGTGCATGCACAGGTACCAATTAAGATGTACTACCAGCACCTGAATTAGAACATGACCTACCCTTTTTGGCAAACCCATGGATGAGTAGTGCTGAATACAGCTGCACAGAGTTACACAAATGAGGAATTGCAGAACCTGAGCTGTTGACCTTCAGTGCTGGCAGATGTCCCCAAAGTCACCCTGCTTATATTCTCAGAAATAGATTTAAATCCATTTCATTCACACTTACAATTCAAAACTATCCCCCAAAAGAATGAAACAGTAGCAGCAGGTTGCATCTTCTGCTGTCCCCTCTCCTCCAACCTGGCTTTTCACACCTGTATCAGCTGTCAGCATAAGTGTCATGAACTGGATTCAAAGATGTTTTTTAAACCTCCATGGCCTATTTTCTGACTATGGAAATAAGGCCAGGTGGATTCTATATTTAAAAGCCTGCTAAAGACCATGGCTAAAATAGCTGACAACATTACCAGAGCATTGAGGCTTAAAGCCTTCCATGGTGCCTCTGTGTCTGAAAGAAGTGCTGGCTTCATGTTTTACATTTCATTTGTTTCATTTACTAACAGGATTTTAGTTATCCCAACAGTGTCTCCTCTTATCATCCCAGAGGCAGTTCTTCCCTCAATGTTTGTGTGTAACTTCTAACCTTTTTAACAGAAGATTAGTATGCCACTAACACCACACCCTGGTTTTCCTATACCACCCAACACCAAAGAAGCTACAGGCTGCAAGCAATTTCCAAGTACTCCGAAAATCACAGACAAATTGGAGAAAGGTGCTCAAGGAGAACACAGCACGACTCCCATTAAACTGTCCCCTGCAGCAGCTATATTTGAAGCATAAGGGCTTAGTTCTACTACTACCAGCACAGCTCCTTTTCTCTTCTGTTTTTCTGAACTGTTTCTCAATCCTGCTGCTCTTTCTTTTAGGACATATTCCTGCTTTCAAGCACCTGCCCACACTGGAGCTGAAGCATTAGCTGAGTTTTACCTTCTAAATACAAGTAATGCTTCCTATTAAAGGATTTACTGGGCTAGTCCATGAGACTGACACAGTGTTTGATTTGCTACAGAGCCAACTATGCCAGCAACCTCTGAGAAGTTCATGAAGAAGTAAAGGTGCCAAGTATGAGGTATGGTCCCTCTTTTTGTGTATGCAGTTTTTACAGATGGATTTATCAAGACTAGCATTAATAAAAATATTGGGGTACTTGTTTAAAAGGCTTCTGGGGTGGAAAAAAATCGGATTTTCCACTGTCTAGATTTGTAACTAAGCCCTTGCAGAATCTTACCTTCCCCTGATTCTGCAATGAGCCTGGGTGACCCTGTGTTCAGCCTTGCTTAAATGCTCCAACTTAAATGAGACTTAAAGATTTGTGCTTTTATACTTTACTAGTTTTAGGGATAGCAGCTTGGCCTGGGCATATAGCGTGGACTTTCATTCTGATGGTGTATCTTTCAAAGACAAGGAAAACAAAGTCAACCCAAAGTCTACTACTCAGATTGTGTTAGTGGCTTTCTATCCTGACAAAAAAAAGTGCAGTAGCTAATACTAGAGAAAGAGCCATTATGGGTATGGCTGGCAGGTAACTGGTTTTACTAGGAAGAGTCTTAGTAAATATACCTGGAATACAGTTTTCTTATACCACCCTAAGCTACAATACAGTGTCTATACTGGGGTTACAAAAGACCAAATTTTATAAGCAAGGCTTTTGATAGCCTCTGGAGGCTGTCCACAAAGGAGCTAGAGAAAGTAGCTTACCTCCTTGCCAGCTCGGCTGCATCTGCTGCAGCGCTTCCGTTGACTAGAAGGGACACGTTAGATACTGCGCCAGCCAGGAAGCAGTCCACAATGCCTTGGTTTCTCCGAGGACAGTAGCCAAAGTCATCTCCAGTTACTATTAGCTTCACCTGAAGCATCCTTGGAGGTCATCCCTATCAAAAAAGTAAAGGAGGGAAAATCTTAACAATCGGTAGTTTGCAGATCACAGGCAAACAGGAAAAGACTGGTTCAACGGAGGTGAACCCAAGCGTGACTCAGCCCCTAACTCCTCCTGCTCCACCTCAGCCTGCTGCTGTCTCACAGCTTCCACAGTAGCCGGATTTGGTGTGGCCGCCCGGCTCACTCCGTACCTGCCTGCTCCAGCAGAGAGAGGAGCGGAGCCTTCCTTTCTTTGCAGGAGCACAGGCCTGCCTGCACCCTGTGTTGCTGTAAATGAGGATGTGCAAACGGTCAGGGGCTTCGGGAACTGACTGAACCGACAGGGGGAAGGGTTTCAAATTCCCTTCCCTTTACCCATCCTCTCCCGCGGTGCCCGGGGAAATGGCAGCGGTGCCACGCACCTGAGCCAGCCCCGCACCCGCGACACCTCGCGGCCACCGATCCCGCCATCCAGCGCGGCAGGGGGATGGTGCGGGCAGGGGGGGGGGCAGACGCGTATCCCCGGGGAGAAACGGAAAGGTGCGGCCGGGCCCTGCCCTCCCGCTGCAGCGGGGACAGAGGAGGCCCCGCCAGCCCTCTCCCCGAGGCAGTGCGTACCTCCGCTCGGGCCCGCTCCCAGGGACGTCGCTGCTCGCGCAGCGGTCCCCGTCACCGCTGCCCCGGGGTGGGTGGCGATGCTGGCCCCGGCGGCGGAGCTCTCTCCGCGCCGCCCCGCCGCGCATCCCCCCCCGTACGCGGGTGCTGCCGAGCAGCCCCAGCCGGGAGCGCACCGGCGGGAGCGGCGGCAGAGCCCGGCGCCTCCGCAGTGCTGCGAGCACAGGGGCGGCCCCTGGCGGCCGCGGCTGGCACCGCCGACCGGCCGGGCACGTTGTTCCCACGTCCCTCGGGTGCGGGCGCCGTGCCCTCGGTGTGAGCGCAGAGCTGCAGGTCAGTAAACCCTGGTGGGGAAGTCCCTGCGGCTCCTGATGCTGGAAGAGGGTAAGAAGAACAGAGAGGCAGCTTCTGTCGTGCTGTCCTTCAGTGGGGAGTGTAAGCTAGCTCTACATCAGGCTGCATGTAAAATCCTGTTTGTCCTGGCATTGAACTGCTGCTTTTTCTTACCGCAGGAAAGCTATTCTTCACCTACCAGAGTGAAAGTGAAAGCACTTCACTTTCACAGCTGTATTCTTCACCTATGGACGAAGATGAAGTTCTATCAAAGTAGAACGGACCCCTTTTTGGTCTGTAATGTTATCCCAAGATATTCACCCACTCCTGTTATTGCAGGGGGAACAACAAACTGCTGTTCGGGGGAGGAAGAGAGTGACAGTTCAGAAAGTGCTAAGGTAATGTTCCGTTAACCTGTCCCAGGAAGCAGGGATCATGCTATGACTGGGACCCTTGTGTGGGTTATGGCGATTTCCACATCTGAATCTGTGCCACTGCGCAGGTAAGAGGGCTGAACAAGAGAAGCAGCAGCCATCAGGCCAAGCACAAGCTTCTTGGAAGAGCAGCTGGGATGGAACTAGCTGAGAAAGGCTTCAAGGGTTGTTTCTGTGGGAATGGACAGACCATCCTGTTAATTAATTCATGACTAAGGCAAAGTCATTCAAGCTAACTTAGCTCTTTCATTACAACTGCATCCCTTTTCTCAGCTCTGGACAGTCCTAGCATAAAGAAACCAAAGCCTCTGGGTGTTCCCTTTTTCTGCAGAATACAATTTTTAAGAGACAGACGGCATACTCAAGCCCCAAGGTCAAGGAAATGATGTGCAGGCACAGCCAGAGACTGACTGTCCTTCCCAGCAAAGGAAGAACCATCAGTTAATGGACACAAGCAGCACTGTTCAGCAGAGGGAACTGCACTGTTTTTACACCCAGAGCTGAGGTATAAGATACCTGGTTATGAGCACCTCTGCAGTTCTACATCTCTGTTTCCTCACAAGGAATTTGGAATCAGTGAATCAGGTAGGTTGTAGCCCTGTTGATCTCCAGGCTCTCATCAATTGCAGCCCATGTAGCAAACTGCTACAGGATGCTGGGAGGGGAAAGCCTCTGCCTCCCACCTTGGACGGCTCTGCAGCAGCAAAAATGTTTTTCCATAGTCTGAGGGCACTGTAAGGGGCAGCTAAGATTTGGACGATTGTTTGCAATCACATTTTGATATTTTGAGGGAGGAAAATAAAAGTAGAATGGGGGGTGGCAATGTTAGTCCTGGAAGAATTTGGTTCCTAGGCTGTGCTTTCTCTATAAGCACTGAAATGAGCAGCATGGGGACTTCTGCTTAATCTAGAGTGGATATCAGCTGTCTGTCACTTCTGAAGCTTACTCTTCCCTAACAAGGAAATGAACACTGACTACAGGAAATCATGGTGAGGGTTGGAGACAGCCTTCTGCCCCTTAGTGACTCCTTTTCTCATGGCAAACTTATACGGAATGAAATTTCTAACAAACTGCTAAAATGCTGTAGAGGAGGTGCTAAATTTTCATTCTAGCAATTCCTGTGAGCATTTCCATCATTTAATAGCTGTATGTCTCTGTTACAGAGAAGTGCTTGATGCTCTGTAAGGGTTTCCAGTGCTCTTGGCATTTCAGAGTGGATATTCTGCAACTGGTACTTGCTTCCCCTTCTGGGAGATGAACCTCACAGCCAACCCACCTTCTCCCAAGGCTTCACTTACTGATGAGGGCTGGTACTGTAGCAGATTAAGTCAGCACAACTCTGAAGTAACATCCTCAACTAAAACCAAGTACCTCCAGCCTTTGCCAGTGAAAACTCTGGGAGTTCCTGCCTCTTTCTAGTACTACCAGTGGTGCTTGCCTCTGCAAAGATGAGAGGCACTATGTAAGAATCTTGGACAAAGCTTCTCAGGCTTCTTAACCATAGTATGCATTTAATGCTATTAATGGTAACATCCTTCTTAAATACTGAATGAAGTTCCTGGAGACTTTTCTTTTCCAATTTCCTGCCTGTTTACCCAGCTTCTCTTCCCATGACTGGAAGCAAAATCTCCCCAGCAAGCAAATCTTGCCACTGTGCCATGACCCCCTTGGATCCCAGCACAATGTCTCTTCCACATGCCCTAGCTGGCTGCCAAAATACCCCTTGCAGCCAACCCTACACAGTCCAGAGGAAAGTCTCTTACAGATTCAGCCTGCAGCTGAAAGGCAAGGCAGGCTTCCTCTGGCTAACCTCTCCTCTTCAATGAAGACATGAATGAGAGTATTGGCCAGCATTTCTGGCAAAGCCCCATAAGCCAGGACATGTACTAAGCACAGGCTGCATCTTCCAGCTTAACTGAAACAAAATACAGCCATACCTTATCTTAGTCGCAGAAACCAGCAGGAGCTCTCTCCATCCTCAATTGCTTCACTGGTTTTGAGCTTGAGTTTCTTTTCCTGAACTTTGAGTTATTCAGTAGCAGTTTTAGAGGTTTCCTGTATTTCACAAAAGCATTTCCTAACAGTTAATGCTTCCAACAAGCCGTCTGTTGATATGTTGACAGAAAGAATATATTTTCTTTTTATTGTTCCCTTGGCTGCAGTGAGTTCGTTCATTTGGGATTACAATGGCAGCACAGTAGGACTTGGTTTGTCTTTTCCTTGCTTGAAATTTTGTTGAAAGTGTGAATTCTAAAAGATGTTTGAATGAGACAAAGTAAAATCCATTTTTTATTAAATCAAAGGATGTCAACATTGTCTTCTCTTCCCCAGCTTTAAACATTTACAAAATCTTTGAAGTTCAGTGGCTTCTGTAGAAATGCTTAAACTAAAGGCTTTTCATTCTTCTACTGAGGTTGGTTTTCAGAGAAAACAAGACATTTATGTTCATGCTGTCAGCATCCGTCTATGTCTCTTCTTAGTAGCAGTGAGCTGAGCTGCATTCCAATCTCTTTTGCAGAAGAGATGGAGATCATGCAACAGGCTAATGCAGCATGTGTCTCTGAGGCTGCAGGCCCCAAAATAATCTATAGCCCAGGTACAAAACTGGCCAGTCAACAGGACAGGACACGGAGAGGACAACATGGTGAGGCACAGCACATAAATGAGAATAAGGGGTCTTTTGCAGAGATGGAGGTAGGTGAAATGCAAGAATGCTGTAGGGATGTGTTCATTAGCATGTGTTAATTTTTCAGCATCTGAGCTGAGTGAACCTGAACAGCAGTGACAAAATAGAGCTGCACTGCAGTTTTCCCCAGATTTGCAGACATGCCCAGCCTAGGGTGAGGCAGAAAAGTGTTTCCTCAGTCTTTCAGGAAACTTGGGTGCTGCGTGGGGCCAGGGCAGGGATGAGGGTGCGGGGCAGTGCTCTGAGGGCTCCGGACTCAAGGCGAGGGTACAAGACGGCTGCGGACGGCGGCTCTCCGGCCGTACCGCTCGAACTACAACTCCCGGCACGCCGGGCGCGGAGGCAGCCTTTCCGGTTGTGCTGCCAGGCAGGTGGGAGCCATTTTGTGGCGAGGGAGGGGTACGTTTGCTTGTGCAGCTGTCAGTGACAGCGAGGAGAAGCCAGAGCACAAGCATCCCCCTTCCACCGGCCGCTGACCTGTCCTCTAACCATGGGGGCCTCTCTGCCAGCGCGGGTGTGCCTGACAGTGCCGGGGAGGGCCTCCTCTGGAGAGCTGGAGCTCAGACTAGGGTATGGGGCTGTGTGATGAAGCAGGCGCGCTTTGATGCCAAGCCCTTCCTATGACACCCAGCTTAGAAAGCAACTGCACAGGGGAGTTCATGGACAAATCTGGGTATGCACAGTGGCAGGGCATGCCGGCTGAATTAACTGCCCAAATCCCCAGCAAGGAGGGGACGCAGCGGGTGTGTCCTGCCTATAGGTAGCTCTTGCAAATCCTGGGCACAAGCGCTGCTGCTCCAGATGGAAGCAGGAAAGAGTATGGCTCCAAGCTGATTCAAAACTAACTATAATGCTGTATAAACCCATCAAAACCCTGTGGCTAGACTCCCTACTTGTGACTTGCAATCTGCTGCATTTAACAGCTGCCTCCCTCTTGTATCAAAAAGGGTTGAAGTTGCCAAAATCTAGGCTTCCCTGCACACCATGTGCTAGGCAGTATGCCTGTCACCCTCCCTCTCCCCTTTCTGAAACCATCTGAATTCACATCAGCACAAAATAATGTTGATACCTGACAAAGTGCATGGCACTATCAAGGTGGCTTAAAGTGAAAGGCAAAATTGCCATCATGACCCTATTATTGACACTTGCATTACATTATGGCATACTATAATGTATGTAAAGTTTGGTTAAAGTACCAAACTCAAATCCTCCCTGATGCAATTCCTCCTCTTCTGGTCTTTAGAGAGACTATGTATTGCTCATTTTAATCCACCTTCTCATTTTTCAGAGGTTTACTTTCTTTCCACTGTGTTTCCTTCAGAGTGTCTCATGTGGAGTAAAGATTAGTGTTTAAGTTTGAATTTAAGCTATAGCATCTGTGATTTCTGACTGGGCTTGAGGTGATGTAAAGCCTATCCATTCCTTTTCCGGATGCTGCTTTGCCCGACGTTGAGGCCTTTTAAATATACAAAGATGCCTGGTCAAAAAAAAGAGCTGGGAGAGGGAATCCTTCAACTAGATGAAATTAGTACTGTTTAAGTGTGGGGATTAATAGCTTAAACTAGACTACCTGATTCAATTAACTGTTTGATTGCATCAAAACTCAGGACTTAAGTTTGCCTTCTCTGGAAGTTATTATAGTATCTGGAGTTCATTTTTTCGTATTTATGATAAAAGTACCTAGAGGAAATTATCTCTAGGCAGAATAACACATTCACTGAGGTCAAAAAGTGGATGATTTTATAAAAGATCCTTATATAAAATAGATCCTTAGTGTAATTTTCAGAATTACATGAATATTTATCTACCATTGAATCAGATAAAAAATTCTAGAAGTTTTTCAAATCCCATTAAGCACAAAATTACTTTAAAAGCTACCTGAAATGATATAACATAGGTTGCATTTTTACTTACTTATACTGAAATAGAAAGTCATCAAGACTACAGTATCAATCAAATTCAAAATAACTTCCTCAGTTTCAATCTACTCTGTATAAACAAGAACAGAGTTAAGCCTGAATCTCATTTTTACAAATGTTGATTAGAAGCCATTAAAATTAATTAAAGATACAAGGAGCAGGTCAATTCCTAAAAGGGTGGAGTAGGGAAGCAAAAAAAGTAAAGTTAGGAGGATACAGGCTTTTCAGAAGGCACAAAGAGATTGGCAAGTGTCCCATTGAAAATGCAGTCGCTTTTATCTAACTGTGGAAAAATACTTCCAGAGTAGCTTGGATTTGTGTTTGTTCCTGTTACAAAGGTGCACCTTGAGAGAATGTTTGGCTTAAAAAAAGTGAAGGGTAATGGCACAAGGCTGTAAGCACAAATTGATAGGCCTGAAACAAGGAAATCTGAAGTTCTTATAAATCTCAAAAGCTTACATCAGAAAAGGGAAACAAAAAGATTCTGTGTAAACAGAAAATGAGTATTGGCAAAGTAGAATTAACCAAGAAACCCATTAGCTAAAATACCACTCCTCTGCCAAATATGACAGAACTACTGCCTCCAATATTCCCTGAAAGTCTACCACAAGAGGTAGAAGACTAACTAAAGCAGGCTACTGCTGGGTTTCAAGAGAAACACCATCTAAAAAATTTACTAGTACAAATGATAGCCAGGGAAGACTACCTATTTTATCAGACATGGAAGAAGAGACAGCTGTAGAACCATGAGTATTCAGTGTCATTTCAAAAGAGTTCCTTCTACAAAAGGGCTACTGTTACCATTGAGAACATCAGGAACTCCTCAGCAATGTTACTACAGGTGTAACTTACTCTGGCAGATCACTTACAGTGATTGTTGTTGTCTTCCAGCATCACTGAAAGCACCTGGAAAATCTCAGCTGGTTGAGTGGAAATGCATGATAATTCTTTTGGAACTCTGAGGAGAGATCCCATCTTGAAGCACTGGAGTCAGAGAGCTGTTGAAAGATGCTGGCAATGGTACTGGACACAGATCACCAGGACTCTGCAGCATTTTCAAGGAAGCCCTTTCTTCCTCAAAAAACTAGAAACAACAGACAGCAATAAAAAAAATTAATCATCTCTTTTCTCCCAGGTGAAAAGTTCCTCAAGTTAAATACATGTGTGTCAATACTTTTTTTGTTAAATGTCTTTGCTAACTCTGCTTATTCTGTCTGCTGAATGCTGAAATCTGAATAGCTGATTTTGGGTCTCTAGTCCTTAAACATCTTGGGCTGAGTGAAAAAAACCTCTGTAATTCTCTAAGTTTTTTGCAAGCTGTCTTTTTTGTCATTTTGATTTCTCAGCATTTTATTGTTATTACTACTGTTTACTTTTTGTATTATCCTTAGGGGTCACAGAAAAGCTCTATTGTAAGGCATGCCAATGGATACAAATGCTTGATCTGAAGTGAAGTTTATAACCACTGGAGTTCATCAGTGTGGGGTGAAAGACGGGCACAGAAAAAAAAATGACAGAATGGTTACACACCTGATTTTCTACTGTTACTCCCTTGATTTCAGTATAGTTCATCCTTATTGATATCTGAGAAAGGACCAGCTGCAGAGAAAAGTCAATGGAAGAGCTCATGTGGACTTGGTTTTGTATCAGGTACTAAGATGTTCAGAACCGTGCCTGATCTGTTTTGCTAAGGTTAGTGACAGTCTGAGAAAGAATCTGGAGGATGTTACTGTAGTGTCCTCCATCAATCAAAGAGATTTGATACCATAAGATGCACTAGTGCTTTTTGGGGTGTAGATCAAGACCAAGAGTTGCCTGCTATGCTACCTTAGTTGCCAGTCACTGCTTTTGCCATGCAAAGCAAACAGAAAGCTTACAGCATGTTTAAGAAGGCCAATATAAAAAGAAGGAAAAACCCTTTCCTATAATATGTTGCTTTGGGCCAGCATATACCCTCTGAAGTTTTCTTGTGCCTCGTATTTCTCATTCATGAATTCTAAAACCATCTGGGACTGCCAAATCCCACTAAAATGTGTTTTTCAGGGAAGGCCAGGTTATACCTACAGGTGCATCTGAGTGGAAAGGGTAGGTGTTTTCAAAATCCTTGAAAATTGAGCATGCAGGACTGCAGAGTTAATTGAGGGCAGAAAACACTCTAGTTACATTTTACATTCTCTCCTTTTACAGCACTGTTAAATTATTTTGTGTCCATAAAAAAGAATCATAATGACTCCTATCAAAAAAGCTGATGTTGCCACTACCAATGTGCACTGTCACATAATTTCTGTGGCAGTTTTACCTGTAGCTTACAGCAATCTACTAGAAATAATAGTGGGCCTTATAGCAGTAAGGTGGCAGTTAATTGCTACGGGTGTTTGGCATTGATGAAGTTCTTTGTTGGCAACCATTCAAACGCAATTATGTGTCTAAAGTAAGACTGAAAAGCATTATAGGAAGCACCATGAAGCACCATGTAAATGGCACTAAATGCACAAGAGACTGAGCGACCTCCCAGAAAGATAGACAGGTGCCAGCTAAAGCCCCATATGATTGATTTTCCACGGCTAGAATGGCAACCACAGACATCTGGTTTTGCCCCATTTATAACACGAGCAGCAAATGCAAGCTGTTGTCTTAGAACCGCAAAGGTTTTTAGAATGACATAGAAGTATGGCATTTGACTATCAATGGGTGATCTTTTGCTTTTCTATGAGCAAACATTTATACTTCCAGCACTAGGAAATGAGGTTTTAGTCCTCAGAAAAATCAGCCTCTGTGTGTGTGTGTGTGTGTGTGTGTGTGTGAGTGAGACACTGAGTTTAGTACTCAGGCTTGTTTTTAATACAGACCTGACATTTAAGTCAGAGATTTTTCTTAGATATAACTATATAAAATGGGTCAAAACCAGCATAAAGAAAACTAACCATTCAATTGACTGGCATCACATGGGTAGGAAAAAAACCTCACAGATCCAGGACTGGTAGAAGAGATAGAGAGTCAGCTGAGCATCTTATGATGTTTCTGCTAGCCAAGCAACATTAATGTGCTTTCTAACTCATCCTATCATAGAGACTGAAGCGTTGCAGTTCTTTGCTGTCGGATGTGCAGAATACCATCATTACAAAAACTTAAGTCCCAAGGCAGGTGCCCTTCTACCTGTTTCCTTGCTGCTAGGAAGGTCAAAAGCTTTTGCTGCGTTAAATTACTTTGTATTCCTCAGCCTTACATGAGACTCCCACCAGACTGTGATGTGATATATGGGTAAAGCCAGTGAGCAGTTTCAGACGCAAAAGCTAGTGGACCATTATAGGAGTTCCTGTGTCCTATGTCCATGGTTGCTGCCTATTGATAAAGAAGACTTTTTTTGGGTGGTTAGATTTATTCAGCCTGCTAAACTATGCAATGAGAACAGTATGTATGTAAAATTAATGCAGCTGTCTTTAATACTGAATAGAGCTTAATAATCTTGTTTTGTTAGAAAAAACTTCACAAAAGGGACTAAATCATAGGAGGTAAACTTCCAGATCCAAAAGCAAAGATGTGATCACTACAGCTAATGATACAGTAATTGCTCTTCTTTGTATAGTATTTATGCTTCATCATCAGAAGCTCTAATATAATCCAGAAATGACAGGACCAGTACTCTATTTTTCTACCATGAATTTCCTTTGGTTCTCAGCATTATGTCACATTTCTCTGTAAATCTCCAGGTGGGTACATATCTACACAACTGTTAAGGACCAGAAATGCAGGAAGAAGCAGATCTGAATGTGCCAGCGCTGAATTAGAAGTGTCCTGAATGTAGCAACACAGGCTGACTCACCCATCTGTGCCAGTTCTGTCTCCCTGGGACTGTATCTAGACCATTCCCTGTACCTGAGCTAGTAACTATAGAGCTGCTTTATGTTGGACAGTGCTGTCTCTCACTGTGAAGACATTTATCCTTCCCTTGCTCTGATGGTAATCGACTGGCCAGTCCTATTTGCAGTCCGTTTTCTCCAAAGGTCCTGAGCAATCAGTCCAGTTACCCTGCTACTACTTTTCTCACAGCCTGGGCTACCCGCCAGACTGTAACTAACCTGGCCTGCTCCGCTCCGACATGAGCCAATTCTCAGCACGAGGAGTCGTGTCAGCGCAGCCCGGGGTGCTCAGGGCTTCCGCTGCCAGGTGGACTGCTAAGGCACCGGCGGGCAGAGGTGCTGCGGACCCCGCTGAGCGCTCACCCGGCAGACCGAGACCGGCGATCGGCTTCGAGGCGCCGCTGAGGTAAAAGCACCGCGGTCCTCCTTCGCGTCCTTCCCTGGGAGGTGCCACGCCGCTTGCTCTGATTGGTCACCTTTTTCCCTTGGCCCAGTGACCTACTACTGCTATAGGTCTCGCGGCGGTGAGGTCACTAAGTCGTGGCCCAATGCGGAAGCGAGGCCGAGCAGAGGCCGGGCGGGGATTGGCCGGCCATGGTGCTGGCGCGGGGCGATTGGTTGTGCCCGCGTAGGGGAGTGCGGAAGCGCGCTCCGCGGAGGGCTGCGGCGCGATGCGGACGGGCCGCCGGCTGTTCCCGCTCTTGCTCCTGGCGCTGCTGCGCGGGCTGTGTCACGGCAGGGAAGCGGCGCCGAGCGCTGTTACCTGCGGCTCGGTGCTGAAGCTGCTCAACACCCGCCACAGCGTGCGGCTCCACTCACATGAGGTCAAGTACGGATCCGGTGAGCAGGACCAGGCCGGGCGGGGAGCCGTGAAGGGGGCGGGCTGGGAAATGGCAACAGCTGGGCAGAATCGGGAGGACAGGCAGTGAGAGGGGCGGGAAGATGGCGGGGGGACAGGTTGTGAGGGGATAGGAAAATGGCGGGGGGCAGTGTGAGGGGGCAGGAAAATGGCGGGGGGCCAGCCTGTGAGGGGAGCAGGGAAGGAGGAGGTGGTTAGAGGTTGTTGAGGTTTATGTCCCTGGTGCAGAGGGAGCAGCAGGCCAGGGACGGGGCTGTGGGGTGCACTGGAGACATGGCAGCCCAATAGAGAGAGGCAGATGGTGAGGCCTGGGGTATGGGAAGATGTTGCAACTGTGCATTGCAGGTCCTGGAGCTGGGATGTGACAGGGATGCTTTGCCCTCATCCCTAAAGTGGTCCCTGTTCTGTGCCTAGGGCCTCGATGTTACCTTGGCAGCATCTGTTGTGGCAACAAGGGTGCTGGTTTGTTTGGGGACCTAAAGAACTTGGTAGTATTTTTGAGAAATGAATGTGAATGGATGTAGTTTGCATCCACCAACACATGCTGTGTTTAACTTCTTCATTCTGAAAGATTATTTGGTACCTGTATGCCCATTACAGTTAGTAAATGGACTGTCAGAATTAAACATCTCTTAAACATGAAGGCATGAGAACATTAAAGCAAATTTCTTTAGTTCTGTCAAGACTTTCTGAACTGGGGAAGTGGGTTAAGTCTCCTGCTATTTAATTCTATTCAAACAGGAAGTGGGCAACAGTCAGTGACAGGAGTTGAAGCTTCAGATGATGCTAACAGTTACTGGCGGATTCGTGGGAAGAATGATGGCAGTTGCCAGCGCGGGACACCAGTGAAATGTGGGCAAGCCATACGACTCACCCATGTTAACACCGGAAAAAATTTACACACTCATCACTTCCCATCACCACTCTCCAATAACCAAGTAAGTTGTTTTAAATCTTAAGCTTTTGTATAAATAGTGCATGCTGTTGACAATAGTCTCTCCAGTTTCTCATGGTTTTGAAGAATCAGACTTGGATACAAGGTGACAGAAACAGTCTATGCACATCCATAGTTCAAGTATATGTTTTTCTGCATCTTGGAATAATGTATTTAAGTTCTTGACAGAAGCAAAATTTTATATGTACCAATATCGGTATTTCATAGACATTTCAACATCTGCTATTATTATTATTATTATTATTATTGTTATTGTTATTATTCACCATTGCTACTGGGGAGACTGTAGTGAAATATTTAGCACTTTTAAGCTGTCGGAGGCTGAGCACATCCCTTGATGTTATGAAGATTGCTCTAGAGCAAGGCAGCTAATCATGTTACAGCACTAGACATTCCTAGATTCGAGTTTCTTGGTGATCCAATCTATTAGTCATCTTCTGGCTATCCCTATTTCAGTTCAATATTTTTATTTACATGTCATCTTTCTACAGGAAAAATAAATCTTCTGTGACAGTTGTAATTATTTGTCATTTTGTATGCATCTAGGAGAGCGTAATTTCTAAATGTAATTAGGTTCAAGTTTTACGCTTGAACAAATGCTTCTCCAACATTGAAAATCTCTCTTAAAATAGGTAATGCAAACTTGGTGGAAGTTTGTCAGTAGTAGTCATTTTAGTTTTCCTTCAGCCTATGTAGATAGGCCATTACATTTATGATTCTATGATCTAACTCTTTGTGAAAAAGGTTTGTCTTTTACAAGAGTAACGTGGGTGAAACAATCAAGTCCAGTTTCCTGGACTGATTGTGAAAACAAAAGAAGTAAGCGGAAAATGGCATTTGAGAATAATGATTTAAAGAACAGATTGACTCTAAAACCTTCTCCCAGTGTTCATTTCTCAGTTTAGACAATTTGTGTAACATTGTCATTTATGTAAAAATGTTCAGCAACTGTCATTGTGTTTCTTTGGTTTTGCTATGTGTTTGCACAGTATCTAAGAGCAAGGAAAATTTGCATGACTTCCCCAGAGACTGACAGGCCTCTGACTTATGAATTGTTGAAATATGTAGTTATGAACATACACTTTAATTTCATGTTCTTAACAGAAGTTGGATTTTCAGTTAGTATGTTGTCTTTCATGCTTTTTGGACTACAGAAACTTGAATTAACATGACCCTAAAATTTTAAGTTCCTAGATACAGACCGTTGCAGTTCAGTTTTGAAGTTGTTCATCACTTCTAGTTATCAAATTTTTAAGAATTAAAGGTTGTCAAACATCCTAAACAGTTGGAGTTTAGCCTATCCAGTTTCTGGAAATACTTGATTTTTTTCTTTTGTTTCTTTTTTTCCCTTTTTTTTTTTTTTTTTTTTCCCCACACAATGAAATCTCATCTGTTTTGTTTTAGCAGGAATTTAATTGCTTTTATGGTCTTCCTTATGTTTTTTTAAGAGCTATTCAGCAGTGTATCTGAAGAAATAGTATAAACCAGGATAGTTGTTGACCCGATTGAAAGCTTGGTGTAATTAAGTGAAAAAGGAATATGATAATTTAATAAGCTAAATGGGGTGTTGTGATGAAAACACATGCTGCAAAGAAAAGTGCTGCAATGGTAGCTATGAAGATGTTCATACTACAAAACTAAATGTCTACAGTTATAAATGTTTTTGAGTGGAGAAAATTTGCTTCAGTATTAGTGTTGCTTCTTTTGATTTTTTTCTCAGAAGGATTGTTCTGATTTCTGTGCTCAAGTACTCTTTTCTGTTTTGTTTGTAATGTGTGCTGGGGTTTGTTGGCACTTTCGCTCAGATAGCGTGTTAGTTTGTTGCACTTTGTGTTCAGATTGTAGCAGTAGAAAGTCACTGCTTCTGGCTTTGATAACTCTTGTAAAGCAGCGCAACAACACATTTTCTTTCCTCTCCATGCTTGCCTTGAAACTCTGCTGACTTTGTGGTTGATGGTTTTGTGTGTGTGTGTGTGTGTGTGTGTGTGTGTGTGTGTGTGTGTGTGTGTGTGTGTGTGTGTGTGTGTTGAAGGTGTTTGCTTATGTTTTTCACTTCAGGAAGCTTGTGTCTCTTAACAGGAAGTAAGTGCCTTTGGTGATGATGGCGAAGGAGATGACCTCGATATATGGACTGTGCAATGCAGTGGGACTTACTGGGAGCGGGAGGATGCGGTGCGCTTCAAGCACGTAGGAACTGACGTGTTCCTTTCAATAACTGGGGAGCAGTATGGCCATCCCATTAGAGGCCAACGGGAAGTTCATGGCATGCCTACTGCTAATCATCACAACTATTGGAAAGCAATGGAGGGCGTCTTCATCAAACCCAGTATGGACTCTGCAAAACATGATGAGCTCTGAATTGACAGAGGATCCAAAATGCTTTGGCTTACTCCAGTGTTCAGAGATGCTAATTCTTGGTCTCTTGTAAGTCCCGCCTTGCCTGAGTGACTGACTTTCTGTATTACTGGAGGGCATTAGTTCATTCTAGGAATGCAGCACTTATGTGGATAACGGCATCTGCCAGATTCAGCCTTTGAAATTTGAATATTTGGCAAAATACTGTCTGAATTTTTGAGCTTAATTGGTGAAATTGGTTCATAAATCTGTTGGTTTTCGTTGTCATTTGTTTTGCTTGTTACTTATTCTCAAATCTGAAGGAAATGGATAAACTGAAGTAATGCATTTCTGTAGTCCCAAGTACAATAAAATTTTGCATTTTGTAATATTTTTCCAATTATAATTAAATATTTGTAAACTGATTTCTACTTCTTAGTGAATGTTATTAATGAGGACATAGAAGAAGTCTAGAAAGGGAAAAATAATTTTCAAATTTGGTGTCTGTTGAATTGTTTGAAGTCAGATACTCAGCCTTCCACAAAATGTGGTCCATTTGAAAATTACTTCCAGTGTCTTTCGTGAGTTTCCTTGTGTACTTGCATTGGAAGAGTTGAAAAGAGTGTTTATGTTGGAATAAGAAGAAAAAGTTTTAACTTACTCACTTTCTCCGAGAAGTTCAGATTGTCTGGTAGTGGTGATACTCCTAATTGTCCAATGGTAAGACTGTTCTGCCTGATGAACTGGTGTGGAAAGCTGCTTTTGTTTAATTGATATTAGAATTTTATAAAATTCCATGTGGTGCAAAGGAACAGTTCAGTTTTACTTATGTTGTTGTACTTTCATGTCAACTCTGCAAGATCAGTATGAGAATCCAGTTAAATAAATAGTGGGGTATATGCCCAGGTGGGGTGTTTTTTGTGTGAATCCAGAAGAAGAGAAAAAAGAATCTTAAACAGGGGTGCAAGGAGTCTTCATTGAACAACTAATGAATTTCTGTGTGCCTTCCACCTCTGAAAAGAGAAAAAACCTAATTCTTGAACATGTTTGTTATATGGTGTTACCGAAAATACTGCTTAAAATTCAAAGTACCACACAGTTTCTGTTTGCTTTAAATTTAGTTCATTAAATGAGTGTGAAAACTCAGAAAATTCAGCTGTTCTTGTCATGTGTAAGTAGTTTTACTGATGATGGTTTTAATTAGTCAATCAGTTAAAGAAGCAGGAAGCTGATTTACTGCTTTTACAGCTCCAGTCACGTGCTGCAGTGTTAGAATGCTCTGTTGAGAAGGTGCTACAGGCAGTTGCTGTTAAGCTTCATAAATATACTTACTGATACATGCTTCATACCCTGTGGTGCTGCATGCAGTTATGCTGTACAGGCTAGGTTCAGGTTTTATTTAAAGGCATACTACTAGTGATGATCCTTCATACCCTATGGAACAAGAAACCTCTGTGGCAGTTGTTTTGTGCCCCTGATTATTTTCCTCTGACAAAAAAGGTAAGACTGTTTTTCTGTTATTCTTAGTTGCATGTGGGTATTTAAGTATTACAGGCATTTTGGAGAATAAGAAGATTAGCTTTTGCTGGTTTGCATTAGAAGTAAATTCTATATGATGGATGTTTTGGGTTTACTGATATTCCTGACTAATTGGTATTGAAGTTGTAGCTATGAAAGATAACTATTTATGAACAAACCAAACTTTCTGCATAAACAAGCTGACTTTTCTTTATTAAAATGGAGGGCTCTTCTTTTGAAGTTGGTGTATGAGTAAACACAGAAAGTGTGGCAGCATTTGGCAGGAGGAAGAAATTAATTTGACAACGAGTTATCTGTCACTAAGAGCTAAATGCTTTATGCGTAAAACATATGGGCTAAGTGTTCATGCACCTGTGGAATACTGAGGTGGTTGAGAATGGGTAGAGCTGTATGGCTTATCTTGCTCTGTGTACCAGGTGCTATTTGTACCCAATGTTTATCTCTGCCTGGAAGTTTCTGTCTCTAGCAATGATATTTATCTGTCTTACTATGCTTGAGTAGGATCTCACTGGACCTTCCTCTTTCTGTTCTGGATTTGAGCCAAATTGGTTTCGTGAGACTGAGAAAGAAGCTAGTTCTTACTGTTTACTTTCTAATATGATCTCAGTTTTGGAAACATTTGTACCTTTTGCTCCTGAAGAACCAAGCTTTACCACACACATGTATCCATAAATGCCTTATTTAAAGGATGTGTTCAACAATATTCTTGTGAACTGAGTTTCCTTCACTTTTATTCTAACCAAAGTGTGAAAGTCACTGGGACTTAATATTTCACTTATGCATATTTTGTAATAGATTTTTTTTTCTTATTGCTATAAAAGTTGTGTTGAAGGACTCTTAAATGAAGCAAGTGGAAGTGCGTCTTATTTTGGAAAGGTCTAATATAGTGCCAAAATAACTATTGGTACTCAGGACTTTTGTAGTCTGCATTTAGTGAGCTCTAAGTTAACACAGGAAGTGTAAAAGCTTGTAACTGTGAAAAAAGGTGGATTGTTCTAGTGTGCTCTCCTCTGTATATAATTTCTTGGTTTAAAAGACTTTCATTAGTATCTGCTTAATGTCATATTTTATGCTTTAAACTGAAATACCGAGATTTCAGAATCTGATTCAGGTGGCTTTACTTACTTTGACTGCTTACAGTTCAACTGTTCAGTCCTTCCCCCACAGCTAAAGACTAGAGACGTGGAGAATCACTGCTCTTGCTTGTTAGGTTTTATTGTTTGTTTTCTCTATGACTTATCTGCCTAAAGATGTTGGGACTTGGGTAAAACATGAAATACTGAAAGGTGAAACCTGGGAATGCTGTTCGCTTCTTTCTTTCCCTTCAAGGTGATAAATAACATTTGATAATATTTCTTGGCACAATTCGCTCTACACTTCAGGTTAAGTGAAAACTATTTTGGCTTCTGATAGTAGCAGAAAATAATTCTTTCAAATAACTGACGGGTGCTTTCCAATTTTTCACTCCCTACTACTAAACTCTGAAAAGTTGTGCCAAAGTTGTTACTCTTCCTTTAGTATATTAGAAATGATTTTGGGGAGCAGAATTGGATAGACATGTATTTATAGTTGTTCTCAGTGGGAATAATTGCTAAAGACAATCTACGTACTTTAAACTCTCTACTTTAGAAAAAAACCCCAAACTATCAAATACTGCATTTTACGCATGTGTGCATCTAGTTCAATGTAAAATGACAAAGAGTTCCTTAAACATGTTAATTTTGAATGCAAGAAGTATATGTCCACAAACATTTTTACTCTTTATTTCCTAAGGCTTTCCAAAGCTCTGTGTAACTGCTCAACATATAAGTGCTTGCCACACATTTTGATTTTTCAAGCAGTACAAATGCAGTACTGCTCATTGATTCTTCATTCTGAATGTTGAGGCTAAGGATAAACCAATGTTTTAATTCCAGTTATTGAGTATGTTTGGCAGTACTAATTGAGTATATCTGTTCTTGTTTAAATTAGCATAAATTTTAAAAAATAAAAAAAATACAATCAAACCAACCCCGTAACAGTGATGCTACTCAGCAGTGTTCTTCAGCCCGTGTTGCTGAATCGTCTTTCTCCTCTGCCTCTCTTTGCCAGCACTGAAGCACTGCCAGTTGGTGTAGATGTGCTGTGTGTCACACCTGTACCAGGCAGAGGCTGAACCTCAGAAATCTCTCCTTCTGGCAGCAGCACCTTGCTAGGTGTCCAGCTCCCTGGTTGGCACACTTCCTAGCCTTTTAGGTTCCATGCTGGCAGCTGAGAAGCTGGCCAAGAGCCTGTGAGAGCTGTGTGTGTTCAGGGTGCTGCAATGCTGGCTGCCCCCTTTTTCCTTCTCATTTTTTGACTTCTCACCTGTGCCGTTTTGATTTTGCAATTCTGTCTTTAAACTCAGCTTCCTGTAAGCCATCTCTGGGCCATCATTCAATATCTTTGATAGTTAATTGCTTCATGACACAGCTGTTCTCCTCAGCTGCCTTTCAGGAACCCGTATGTTTGGGCTTACCACACAACACCCATGGTTATATCATTAGACCTTTTTAAGGAAGCAACTTTAAAAATAAAGTTACCCTTAAACAGGAATACTCAAAGCTAAGGAGGTGCTTTCGTCCTATAGTTCACTTGATTGTGTTCTGTGGGGTGGGAAGCACGGGGATTTGCTTCCTCAAGATGGAATAAAGTGTTCAACCTAGCCGACCTTGAAGTTGTATTGGAAACACAAGGCAAATCAAACTTACCTTAGGGTATGTAGCATTTATTATGTATGCAAGTCACAAACAGTAATAAACTTTAGGGTTCTAAGGTTATTTTAAATACTTAAATGAATAAATATTTTATGCTTTCTCCCCTCCTCCCACTGGCATTCTAAGCATCTGAGTGCTCCCATGTTTATAAATACCTTATCAGGACCTTGAGTGCTTACACCTAATAACTTATTCTATGCAAAAGATGGAACACCAGGGACCAAGGTTAGCTCATTCTAATCTGTTTCCTGAATCAAACTTCCAATAATTTCAGTAATGTGTGGGAACTGATTGAGAGATGGTCAACCAATTCCTCTGAGGATAATGCTGAGTTACTTCGGGGGGGGGGGGGGGGGGGGATGAAACAAAGAGGGAATATAGCAAGCACCATAAAAGTAGACTAAAGCTGTCACACATTTCAGTGCTTCTTTCTTTTTAAATTGCAGCAAATTAAACTCATTATAACAGCCTTTTCCTATATTTGGCACTGTACTAATTATTAATTAGCATAAAGTGCACAGTGGAGTCCTCCTATGACAGCTTTGATGTTGATTCAAACTGCTGTTTTTTTGAGGATTCAGCTGTCTTCAATCCTTTGGGAAAATGGTGTCCTGCTTCATTAAGGGTAGAAGCTGTGTGACATCTCAAGGGTACCAAACCCTCATGAAACACATTACAAATTAATCAGAATGTGTGTGAGCTAGAAAGCTACCTACTTAGCTTAAAAAAACATATAGGCACTATAAAAATGACATGTGGGTGTTGGTTTTGCATGTCTGGAGAGCTTTTGAGCTTCAACTTGGATATAAGGCTCTTTGCTTGATCTTAAAGATGATGATCGTGTATTTATTCGCCTAAGCTTCATTTTTTGAGAGTACTGAGTAGTGGCAGAGGTATGTGTGGTACTGAAAATCGAAGTATAACTCAAAGCACAGCTAAACATAAGACACAATAGGTACACAATGATGTTATTCTACTGGTACCTTTTGGCCCTTTCGCTGCAGGCTGGCAGGGTCGCGGTCACTGCAAACACCTTCCCCCTGCTGCCTGACTGTGCAGGCGTCGCCGGCGCTCTTACGCTGGGGCCTGTTTTATACTCGGTGGAGTGCAGCTGAGCTCTCTGTCCTGCCAAGGAAACGGCCCTTTGCATCATCTGCGTAACAAACTGAGCAGGGCTGTTCTGAAGAAAAAGGGGCGGGCGCGTCTTTCTTATCGTAGGCTTGGGGCTCGAAACGTCGCCGGTGTCCGGGGGTCAGGGGCAGCCGCCGCTAGTTAGCGCTGCTCCTCCGCCGAGCTCTGCCCGGGAGCTGCCGGCTCGCCGCTGCGGGCGGCTCCCTGGGAACCGTGAGCCTTTGGCAGCCGGCAACATCTCAGCAGCGTAGTTTCGATCACCTGCAAATGTATGTTCTTCGGGGGGAACAAATAACATGCGCCTGCCCTGCGTTGTGCTGCTGAGGCGAGCAACTGTCATGAGAGCTCCTGCGCGGCCGCGTCTCACACTGAGTACGCTCCGACAAGTCGTTGACTGCTCGGTGATTTGAAAAGGAAGTTAAAACATTGGGATCGGCTATGAAGTGATGCTTTAGGCGTTTCTGTTTGCTGCCTTTCTATAGTCTCGGTACAGTGCGGCAGAGGCTGAAGTCTGTTTGCTTACAGTAGGTATTCGAGACAATTACCTGTATCATAAAATTAAATGCCGATTTCCGCTCGAGGGGATAAGGGGGGGGACACGGATGGAGACGGGACACGCGACACTATCCAGAAGGATCATTAAACAGGGAACTCGCCTCTACCCATCACCTGCGACAATCAGATTGCATTTTGCGAGATCTCAAAACCAAAAACTAAAATCAAACGATCTATTTGATACTTCGATATCTGTGTAAGATACATCGCACGTCAGTGGCAATACTTACGTGAACACTCCTGGTCCCCAATCCGGCCTCCCTCTGCTCCTGCCTGCGCTGCTTCCTCGGGAGCGGATCCTGAGCCATGTGCCGCGGATTCCTTTTGACGTTAGGATGAAAGACGAGCTACCACCTCTTACTGAGACGGGATCGGCTGGCGAGCGGGGTGAAGCTGTTCCCCGCAGCTCCTCCCTGGCGCCCTGCGGGGCTGCATCTCCCGGTGCCTGCGGGGTCACCCAGCCAGCCTCGGTAGGGACGGGGCTCTTATTCCCGGGGCTTTGTTCGTTTAGCGGGTAGGTAGATTTTTTCGGTAGACCTGCCCAGTGGTGCGGCTTCGGTTTCTCGGCATCAGCCGCCTGTCGGTATTCCTTCATGTCTAATGGAAATATGATCCTTGAGGAGCAGGCTTCTGCTGGGTACCAGTCCTTGCGAGCCAGCCTCTGCTAACAGCGGTCCTTGAGTGATGATGGCAGGAGGCTTCCTCCCACTTTCCCGTTGCGACACTGCTCTCTGCCTCCTCCCCTCGTCCCTACTCTCCCCTGGCTTCTGCCTACTCACAGTCATCGTCTCTTTATTCAGCCTCGCCAGCCTTAGCGGGGCGGGAGGTACCGGGGGGAAGGTCTGCAGACGGTGCACCGGCTGTGGGCAGAGCTCGGCTCCTGGCAGGATCCCTGGGAAGTCGGACACCGGGAGGAGGGAAAGCTCCTCGCCGGCTGGGTACTGTAGTGCTGTGCTGCGAGGCGGTGGCAGTGCTGAGCCCCGGGAGCGGTGCAGCATCGCCGCCCTGTGCCCGCGGGTCCCTTCCCGCTTCCTCCACTGCCTCTATCCGACTTCCTCTGGCCAAGTGGCAAGTTTAAAGCCCAGTAGCTCAAGCGTTGGGCTGGGGACATAGAGGAGAGCGGTGTCTCCTTGTGCCGGCAAGATAGAGCAGAGGGTCGGTACCTGTCCGGGAGAGGGAGCTGCGGGGCCCTGAGCGCTTATCCCGCGTCTGAGACGTCCGTGGGGCTTCGTGCTGATGGAGACTTTAACCGTGGGAGGGCTTGTGGGCTGCTGCCACTATAGGGGGAAACGCGCCGTAATGCACCTCCAGCAGTTCCTATCCTACTCTACTCATGTCCTTCCCGCTTGTTCAAAGCTGGAAGGCTCATGATTCGTGACATTAGCATCTTATACTGGGCTTGTGTCGTGTGTGCTTGTGACTCCATAGCCGAAAAACGACTCTTCTAGCCGTGCGGCTAAAGTAGACGTCGGGAAGTGCAAAATTAAAGGCTTCTCCTGAAATTGCATCCAAGGCGGTACAGCTGCTGTCTCTCTTGCACTTTTGAATGCATCACCTTTGCCTTTCCTGCGTGTGGAAGTGGTTACTGCCGAGCTGGGGGCAATTTTTCTATAAAGCTGCACAGCAAAACACGTTTATGTTGTGCTGCGTTTCCTCAGCAATACAAACCCACGGGGGCTCTCAGTCGAGATGAGAGACTTCAGTCTCTGGGGCAAAACACCTTCAAATGCCAAAATCTTTGCCTGTCTCCCTACGTGGCCACTGATTTCCTTCATGAGGTGAGAGGCTGTTTGCTGTGATTAACTGAAACTTTGCTAAGAAGTCCCAGCAGCCTCGGAGCCCTCGGTCTCGGTTCTGGGGGTGTAAGTGCTTCGTGTTTCACCTTAGGAAAGCTGCCCCGCCTGGGGGTAGATCCGGGCGCTGGAGGGCAGGAGGGGTGCTCAGCACTGTGAGGTCAGCGGACCGGCCAGAAGGGATGCACCCCAAGGAGGAAATATATCAGCTTGGGGTGCTCAGCTGGAAGAGCGCGACTTTCTTCCTCCCTTCCCAAAACGGTAGAGGGAATTGTGATTGTTTTGGAAGTGATTTCCTTCTGAGCTGTAGTGGGTAGTAGAGCAAAGCCTAAACACCCTCCCGAGACTGAGTGTCACATGCAGCTTTTACAGCTTCCCCTGCCTCTAGACATGCCCTACCGGGAGCGAGCCCCGCAGCACCGAGGGCTGGCGGCGCATGTTCCGCGGGGACGGGAAAGGGGGGGGTGTCCCCTATGTGGAGGATGTCACCATGAAGTGATGGAAAATTAGGGTTTCCGCGCCCGGCGGCCCCCAGCAGGGCAGGGGCGGGGGCTGCGTGGGCCAGGGCGCACGCGTGGCGGGGACGCGCGCTGGGAGGAGGGGGAGCCTCGGCATCCCCTGCCATGCCCGCCGAGCAGCACTCGCCCTGCTCGGAACACGCCCCCGGCAGGGACCCCGCGGAGGAGCACCGGCAGAGGATCTGCCGCCGGCTGCGTGCCACGGCACCGGCGTAACGGGGAAGGGATGCTGGAGGGCTGGTACTGGGTGGGACGTTACGTTAAAAGGTGCTTTTGAAGGGAAAATTATGAACCGTCGGCAGGACGGTTGCCCAGTGTAGATCACTCTTGCCAGAAAACCACCTTGGCACTAGAGTATGTTTTTTTGTATCTTATGCTTTAAGAAACCTAAGGAAAATTAGTATCTGTTGTTCACCCCGAGACACTCGCTTATACTGTAAGTCGAGGAATCTTAGAGTAGGAGTAGGTGAAGCTATGCTTGGAGTACTGGGCTGGGACTGATGACTAGCGCTCGGTTCATAGCTGCTAAGCCGAGTGATCCCAAAAAACATGTTGGTTCCTCTTCCTCCCACCTAGAAGAGAAATAATAAGTTTGCTTTGCTTTGTCTGTGAGTTGTGCGCCAGGATCCGGGACTGGGGTCCGGGAAGGCTAGGAACATGGCCTGGGCTGCCCGGGTGACCCCCGCCTCTCCCCAGTGTCCTTCCCCCGTGGCTCGAAGCGCAGCGGAAGATCACTTGCACCTCTCTTCTGTGGGTCTGCTCGGACCCACAAGTTAAAATGGCGAAGGGCACCCTGTCCCTCGAAGGCCGTAACTCCTGCGTGGCCCTGCCCGGCCGCCCAGGAGCCCCAGGGCAAGCAGGTGTCCTGCCAGCACCCTTCCCGGGACTGCTCTGGCCCCTGCTCGGCACTGAGGGGTGACGGGCTCCCCATGCCTCGCAGTCTTTCTCCTCCCTGTGCTTTCCGCCCCCCGGACCGACCGTCTGCTTGTGGGAGATCCGCGGCGCTCGCCGCTTTGCGGGAAGCGCAGCGACACCAGTGCGGAGAAGGCGGGACCGCCCCGAGCCCCCCGCGGTGCTCGGGCAGGGCTTTCCCGGCGGCACGGTCGGAGCTTCAGCGGGCTCCCTCCGGCCTGGTCCTTGGGGTATTTATGTGCATCAGTGGGTTTACAATCGAATAGAGAAGAGCCGGGAAAGGATGTGTTTGGATTTCAGGGCTATTTTAGGCAGAAATAATCGGAAACGTGTGAGTGAATGCCTGAGCAATACTTACCGAACAGCCTCTCCTGCTGCGTGTTTCTTCTCTCCCCTCTCCCGCCCGCAATCTATTTTATTGTGTGTCCTCAAGATAATATTTTGAGACCTCTTTGTCGGGAAGTGGCTTTAGTCGATGTATCCTCTTCACCCCCCGAGCCTCCCCTCCTCGTCCCTGCCAGGGCCGGTGGCCGTGAGCCTCCCGCGGAGGGGAAGGCGGTGGTTTCGGGCACACCTTCCCCTTCCCTCTTAACCATTCCAGCCCGGGAAGCTCTTAGGGCTTTTCTTTGGGAAGAGCCGTGGGAGCCAAGTGCCGGGTTCTTTCAAGAGCCACGAGGCAGAGACCCTGCGAAATCCCCACCGTAGCCGGTTTCACCCGACGGTAGCTGTTGTGCTCTACCGGCTGCGGTGCACCGGCCCTCCCTGAGCGTCGAGGATGAGCCCCTGGTACCGAAACCCTTCCTTAGCGCCGGCGGCTGGAGGCTGCCCCCCCCCCCGCTTGTGGCAGAGGGAGCGGAGCAGAGCCCTGGGAGAACCTCCGCCCGGAGCTGCCGGTCTCTCCCCTGCCTGGGGGGAGGCTGCTGGCTTAACTCACTACGAGGGGTTGTCCTGCTGTGATGCCAAGGGCATTTCGGCTGGTCGAGGCTTTGAGGAAGACCCGTTACCCCACTGGCTCCCTCATACAGGGTACAAATGGAAAACAGCTCGCCTTCACTTTTCCTGATTTAAATATTATCCTGATTCTCTCGCCCCTCTTTAAATTCTCTCCTGCTTTTTGGTGGTTTGTGGTTTTTTTTGTTTGTGTGTTTGGTTTTGAGCAGGATGAATTTTGGCTTTTGGGACTTTTGGTGGTTTGGGATTTTTTGGTGCGTTTGTGTGAGGGTTTTTTTTCGATTGGTTGGCTTTGGTTGTGTTTTGGGTTTTTTTTTTTTTTTTTGGGGGGGTGGGGAGATGTGAGTGCTGTTTTGTTTTTCTTGCAAACACCTTTCAGTAACGATGCCTATGCATGAAGAGGGTAAAGAGGGGAAAAGGGGATTGATTCTGATCAGAGAATTTGGACAGAGGTTCAACAGAACATCAAAACTACCATTTCACTTGCTCCAAACGCTTCTATAAATGCCCTCAATGAATCACTTGGTGTTTGGGGGTGGGCAGTGAGGAATACTTGGCTTTGCTCTTACTTAGTGTCTGTAGCAGCTGCTCATGAAGGAGGCCTCCATACTTTTCTAGAGCTGTTGAGATTCTCTGTTCCTCTGGGATGAGAGTCTTTTAATATTGTTCTGGGAGCAAAAGCCTCCCTTTTGTTTGACTTCTTAAAAAGTAATCTAGAGGTATGTTAAAGGTGTGACCTCTGTAAAAGGAAAACCAAGCATCGGAATTTTCTGCTGGTGGTCTATGTAAAACCAGATTGCAGTCACCCTAAACTTGTTCTGAAATACGATGGGAATTCACTGTAAAAGAACAAACCAGTTTGTTTTCTAGCACTGTGTGATGGTACTCGCTGTAACTCCCAATTGATTTTGATTGGGCAAACTGCTTTGCGAAGATGTAGTGACTCCTGGCAAGGGTGTTGCTTCTCAGCAGATGAGTGTTTGAGGGAAGCAGGGGTCTGTCATTTGTTGTAGTAGTAGGAGGTGTCTCTAAAGTGTTTGTCGTATTACGTACGCCATACAAAATGGTACATTTGAGTTTGCACTGGGCACAGTGGCTTGTCATTGTCACCTGATCTGTGTGCCAAAGGAGGTTTGCAAGACAAGATCTAAGGAGGATTGCAAGCTTTCCCACCTCCCAGGTGAGTGAGGAAGCAGGATTTGTACTGAGTCAGTGGCTGATGCTGAGCCCAGGCAGCCTGTCGTGTTGTACCTAGTTCCATGCAGTGTCACAAAGACTATTTTGGCTTGCCCCAAGGGACTTCCATTCTCAATTAGCCGCCCACCCACTGTTCTGCGAGCTCCTTATGGCAGAGATCCCTGCCCATGGGGCTTCTGGTGACAACACACTAAAGAGCACGATTTTAAAGCTCTGATGTCTTGAGACTCTTCTTCCCATCTGTTCAGTTCTGATCAGAGGGACGGGTCCTTTGCAAGGATGCAGGGCTGCTATATGCAGGCTTTGCCTGGGGAAGATACCATTCCCAGGAAAGGTTTAGCAGGAGTCTCAGAAGTTGTGTACAGATTGAGCTAGGCTTCAGCTGAAAAGCTAGGTGGATAATGCCATGGTCAAGCCTCCAGTGAAGCACTTAGGCCACCTGCTACTCTCTTTAGATGGAAGCAAGATGCTTACTGGAGGGCTTATCAGGAAGAGAATATAGTTCTAGGTATCTTACATGAATGGGGTTCTCTGGAGGAGTTAACAGCAAATACCTTTTCCCTAATCATTCACAGCTAGGATTTAGATTTATTTTTCCTTTCGCATGCCTCCTCCTCTGCTTAGCACTTTTGTCATAATTGCCCGAACATATTCTGTCTTCAGTCTGTGCTGGGATGAATCCTGAGGACTGGATGTGAAGTGGTGGCAGGATATGGCCCTAAAACCCAGCAGCTTGTGCTTCCTGCAGGGAAGTTGCTGTCTAGGGCACCCTTCTAGAGCAGCTTACACCCTCCACCAGAGCAGAATGAGCACAGTGCTGAATCCCCTGGTCCAGGGGAAAATTCTGTTGTGCCTTAGTCCTCAGTAGATGTGCTATGAGCTACCTGGTGGTATTAGGTCTAATCACAGGAGCTTTCCCCTTAAAGCTGTGGCTGGATTTATGTTGATCACTTTAAAACAAATCTCGTAGATATATTTAGTAGAAGAATGTGTAAAGCCCCAACCCCCAAATGGTATTATGTAACCAATACAGTATTTAAGTGCCCCCTGTGTAAACTAACTGAAAAGCCTGCTGTTTGCCTTCCTTGCTTCTGTTGTGTATTGGTCAACCGAAGCCAGGCACTCTGTTTGCTGTTCTGATTACTATTTTAAAAGGAAAGATCCATAGGATCATGTTATCCAGAATGTGAAAAAGACTGAAACTCCACTCACTGGTCTTAGAGAGGACTCTGGGGCTGACTGATTGCCCTCTCCTGGGCTGCAGTGCCCTGGATTGCCAAGGGAGCTTGTGCCATTTGAAAGCACGTGCACATCAAGGATAGAGCCCTGCACAATGCACTTTGTCCCTTTATTTTGGCATGTGTGGTGCAGCAGGTCTCAGTGGCCTCTGCAGCCTCAGCCATAAGGTTCAGCTGAGCTCAGCACAGATGAAGACGTGTTAGTGTAGGGTCAAGATGGTGGCAGTTAGCAGACCAACTGAGAACATGTTCCTGCTTCTTTATCTAGAGCTGGTATCAGGTGGAAATAAGAGGTGGATTTCCTCTTGCTTTGAAGCAAGAAGAGTTTGTAGGCTTTCCCCCTAATTTACTGTTATTGATCTGCCATCAGCTCCTTGCCCAGTTAAAGCCTTTATTCAAGGCGCTGAATCTTAGGAGCACAGTGGTTTCCCATTATTGTTATAATCTTTTGCCAAAGAGAGATTCCCCCTTCTCAGTAATGCACCAAAGTGGAAGTAATCGCTCTTTTTTTCTTTTTGCATTTGTCCTTTCCTGTTTCATTCACCGATTGAAAAATAGCTACAGAGCAGCCCCCATTTCACCTCCCCTTTTCCCTGATTGACTCAGCAGCTCCTGGGACAGAGAGAGGAAAGGGGCCTCGAGGTCACAACCTTCACAATCTTCAAAGCCCCTGCCGCTTCCAGCAGCTGTCACAGCTCTCACTGACCATATCCCCAGAAGGTCAGCAAAAAAATAAACACTGGGGCCCGACAGGTCCCCTTCTCATGCAAACTGGCCATTTCCATCCCCAGCTCCCATTCCATGCATAGATTACACAGAGGAGACCCCCTTGGATTTGCACAGAGCTATGCAAGAGCAAAATGCCACAGAAAATAAAAGCAGAAGGGGTTCCTGGGCAGGCAGGGTGGGAAAAAAGAAAAGCAGCTTCCTGAGCTCTCCATGCCCACCCACAGGCTGCTGCAGCCATTTTGTGTGCGCAATGCCTGAAGGTGAAGCTGGGGAGGGGGCTGATTTTTCCCTGGGAGAAAGACTGCAGGGAAGGATTCAGCTTTTTTATCTGCTTGTGTGTGTGTGGGACAGAAGACAGAATCCAAAAGAAATAGGAAATGAAGCATAGACTCTAAAAGCCTTTTCATCAGAATTAGGTTGCATCCCCTCTCCCACAGCCTGCCTGCTTTCTGCACTCACCTTCCTCTGCAAAAAGTCATGATGAAGCAGAAACAGTGCCAGGGAGAAGCACAGGTTCAAAAGGCCAGAGTGGAAAGGTCCTTTGCTAAAGGAAATACCCCTCACCGGCTCTCTTTTATAGAAGTATCCATTTCACCATGGCCACTAATAATCAAAGGGCTATTTCCTGGCCTTCCAAGCACAGTTCCCAGATGCAGAGTGCTGTTTTCAGCTCCATTATTGCAAACCCTTACCCTCCCACCCCACATGCTCACTTCCCTACCCGTGCTCCATCGCTGAACCAAGCATTAGAGCACGACTCGACTCCGTTTTTCGGGCTCCATAGCGAAGGAAGACGCTCGTTTTCCTATTAGCGTTTCCAACCTCTCCCCACCAATCCCAGCGGGCGCGTAGCACACCGGATAGCCGGACAAAAGCCCGTCGAGAGGGTTTGTGGCTGCGGGGGAGGCGGGAGGGGCTGGAGACCTGCAAGAAAACCCACCAGGAAGAAAAGGCAGCGACAGGGGACGTAGGAGTCACTTTATTTATTTGCCGCTGGCCGGGTACAGCGGAGGGGCGTCCCGCCCGGGCTCCGCCGGGGCCGGCGGAACAGGGCTCGCCGCGGGCCCGGGAGGTGCGTAGAGCAGCTCACCTTGCCCTGCCCCTGCGCGCACACGCTCCGCCGCTGCGTGTTTAAACAAAGAAAGTTGCACAACCGAACCCCCCCACTTCCTCCGTTAAGGTGGCTCTCTGGGGGCGGCGGGACGTCCCGTCCCCGCACGCTGTCACCGGCTCGTCCCCGGCTCTCGCCGCTCCCCGGCGCACTGACGCCCTTTCATTATTGCACTGCTCGCTGCGACCGTGACAGTAGTGCAACAGGGAAAGAGGGGCAGCCCGCCCGGTGGTCCCAGCGCTGGCCCAGCAGCCGCGGCCGCCCCTCGGCCTGCAGCCGGTCCGGGTGCACGGAGGGAGAGCCCGGGGGGCGATCCTGGCTTTGTCCCCGAGCTGGACACCTCCCCCCGCAATGATGCTGAGGAGGTGGATTTAAACCGAGGGCAGTGGCAGAGTCAGACGTTCAATGGGGAGGCAGCGGGCTTGGCCCCGCTGTAGGGCTTCGGACCCTTCCTTGCACGCCCGCGGGCCGGGGATGCGATGGGAGCGGCGGGGAGACGCGCCGCCGGGGGACCGGCTCAAAAAGCTCCGCGGCAGCGGCTGCTCCGCCGCGCCCTGATCCGGCCCCCAGTTCCCTCCCACCAACCCTTTCCCTGGGCCCCTGAGGTCCCGAAAGGGACTGCGGGGACCACCTGAAATGGAAGGCAGGGCCACCCACTCGGCCATCCCGGCTGCTGTCAACCCCCAGCTGATCCTTCACAAAGCAGAGGAGATTGAACACCCCTATCCCGGCTCCGTTCCCACGTACCTCGATGCGCCGCTCTCGGGAAGGGCCGGAGGCCGTCCCCGGCTCCGCCGCGCCCAAGAGCAGCCCCCGGCGGTAGCGCCCGGCCCGGCCTTGGAGCCCAGCTCTGTAGCTGACTGGCCGTGCTCGCCAGCGGAGGCATGAGCTTTGTTTCGAGGAGGTTACTGGGATTAAAGCCTCTGTCTCTTTGTGCTGTGCTCTGCTTCGCATCACCACCGGTTTTCGGGCTGGGATCAGGCACAGAAACAGCAAGTGTGGCTATGTATCTCCTCCCATCCCTTGGTGGGTGTTTACATCATTATGTAAACCAGGCACCCTTCAAATGTCTCGGGACTCATACTATTTTAAAATGGAGCCGTGATGGGTTTCTCCAGTTTCAATCATTCCTGTGCGTTTTAGACACGAGGCTGTTTTGAATCCCGTGTGATAGCATCAAAAATATGCCCATTACTCACAACCGGAGTCACCACAATAGCACAATTATTTGTCACAAAAACCATCTCTGCAATTACTTGCCTATCTAACAGCACTCATCATTTCACAACTTTTCCCTTAACTCGATGGGCACATAGGATTATCTTTTTCCTGCTGTGGCTTTCTTCTGTCCATGAAGAGTAACCCTCAAAAGAAAAGACCCTATAAGCAATATTGCACTACTACCCTGATCACAAAAGCAGAGGCAATATTGATAGGGTCTCATCCTTAAGGTTAGGAAGCTGGATAATGTGTCTTGCAGCAGGTGACTGGAGGGAGCTTCATTCCATGCCTGCAAATGGGGAAGGGGTAAAAAGTTAGAAAACAGTGCACTGCCCTATGAGATCACAGCACCGTGTGCTCCCAGGAGGGTGGGGATGCAGGACTGGAGTAAACCTCTGACCCCACAGAATCTGTGCATGGGTACTACCCCTTTCTCCCAGGGCGTATTTAACTGCAGTGTGGATGTTATCCAGGTTTTGACACCTCCATCCCCAGTTCTCACATTCTTCTTCTGTGGGAATTTCTCTCCTTTATTAATAACCTCATTTACCTGTTAGAGGCTGGGAAGTGCTATTTATTTGATTAACTGATAGTTGCATTTTGAACCTCTTACTAACAGGCATCAACCCTTTAGAGAACTTCCTTTCTAGGGCTGTCCTACTTGGAGAGCCCAGTGTTTTAAAATATCCCTCCCTTCATTGGAAATCACAGGATTAAGTACACACCAAAAATGAGAAAGCGAAACAGGATCTCCAGGGCTGGCTTTCCAGCACTGACTTCACATTAATGTACACAGATTAAACAGTGTTTGGAGACGCACGCGTGTTTTGCCCTAGCTTGTTTTGTTTGGCTTTTTCTTCTCCTCTCCCCCCTTCACAGCATCTTTCTGTCCTAGGGACAGAAATCTTCAGCTGGGGCTGTCTTAGTGTTGAACACACCAACAGCCAGAAAAATGATTCCCAGGGAGGGGCCAAGCAAGACACCTCCAGCTTCAGGGCTGCTCTGCCAACTACTCTTATTCTGCAACCTGGCTCTCAGCTAACTTGCCCCAGTGCATTTGTCACGTAGGAATGCTTGAGAGTCCAGAGGAGGAAGGAAACTTCATTCCCAGGTCATCCCACACCAGGTCATGATTTTGACACTTTAAGCTTCTTTTTCCTCAGCCTGCTTTCCAGTGGATTAAATAGGAGTGTAATGGAGAGACAATCCCCTAATTCATAGAGTCCTGGCTAATTTATCCACACCACACTGATCTGGTCTTTGCCATTGGAGATCCCTGGCATTTGGCATGCTGGTGTGAGGCAGCCCTCCATTCTCTTTGATGTTGCCTGACTTGCCCAAAGCAGCTAAAACCCAAGGACGTGCCAGAGAACAGGGAACAGGGAAAACTCCATTGAATTGTGTGGTTTTTCTAATGGACTGATAAACAGAATCTCCATTCTGCCCCAACCCCTCCTCCTCCCCATCCTTTATGATTCTTGTGGAAGCAAACAGAGATCTTTTTCCACATTATTTATTTGTATTAGCCTTTGCTCATGCTAACTAAAAAGCATGTTCACAGAGGTTGCTGTAAGCAGCTCAGAATGCGTTTTATCAAACTTCTGTATTCTTGTTACCTTGGCAAAACCTCAGGTTTAATCCTGCTACTGCTTCTCCACAATCCCTGCAACCTAGACATGCAGTTGGACTGAGAATACAAAAAGAAGACTCAACTAGGCTCAGCCTTACCTTTCCATCTATTCCCATCCAGTCTATTTTGTTTATTGTTTACCGTGTCTTTTCCACTCTTCAGCCTGGATGTTATCTCAAACAAGACTTCAACTTAATACACACAATTTAACTTCTCCAGTGGCCCAAGAGACAAACCCACTGGCAAGTTTACAGTGGAAGCATACAATCTGCACATCAAGTGACGTTACTAATGCACCAATAGTGTGTGTGCATGTGTGTGGAGCACCATTTAACAATTTCTACACAACTTAAGCATTTCAGTAGTTGCAGAAGCTACAACTGGCAGGAGAGGGTAAGGGATGTAATTAGAAACGTCAGCCACAATTTAAGTTCCAAGCAAAGGCGATTACATTACTTTATGTTTCTGGATTTGTGCTGAGAGCCTAGATGTGTCTCAAAAATTTCCTTATCTCCAAGTGGTGTATTGGCACAGGACTCCCCACACCTCCCCTATCTCTTTTTTCTAACAAGACAAGAAAAATAAGGACTGACTCAATCTCCAATAACATTCCCCAGTCTGCAAACAATATGCAAAGCCTGGGTCATGTCGTGCCCTATAGCAGGGAGCCTCTGGAATGTATATGGGGGTTATTTTAATATAAACGTTTAAACACGAGATTATGAAATGCATGCTATTTATACACCAGGAGGCTCAGCATCTCTAGATATGTTTAGAAACCTCTCTCGCCTTTAATCACAGTTATAGAAACTAAATGGAAATGTCACCCAGACTAGTATGGAAATAACACTTTATATGTTGCTCAATAATGGAAGCTTTTTTTTTGGCAGTGTGTCGGGGGGAATCTTTTACTGTAGTGGAGTCACTGCTGTATGTTTAAGCTGCCCTTTTCTGATGTTAGCAGACAAATAGACTGGAAGTGTCCTTACGATGAAGCTTTGGGATAAATAAAGTAGTGAGCTGACTGGCTGGAGCTCAGAGGCCTCTGCTCCTTGTGAGATCAGACCCTGTCTTCCCCTGTTTAGTTTAGGGAGCCATTTCCCCTTCCCTTTGTTGCTGTTTGTTTGTTTGTTTCTCTTGTGGTTAAAGATGCCACTTGGGGCAATCGGGTTGTTTAAATTTTTCTCTCAGTCACAACCTCACAAAACATAACAGGGCACCAAAGCTGCAGCCCAGCCTTGCTTCCCTGGCCACAGCCATTTTGCTAGCCTGAGGAAAGGAGACCATTTAAAAGCCATCTTGCAATTAAATACATTATATAGTCTACAATATGTTTTCTGCAGCGGAATTGACACTATTACCAAAGGTCAGAGCAAACACTTTGGAAACAGCTGTAGGCTGAGATTTGATTTAGAGTTTTCTATTTAATAATTTTATCATTGTTTTAAAGCAGAGAAGTGTTGCCTTTTTAATTCTCTCTTCTTCTTTTTTTTTTTTTTTTAACAGAGAGAGAAAATTCTTAGCATTCCAGTCCTGGCTCCTTAAGTCTATCTAACAAGTTTGTACAAATCCATCCAGAGAAAAAGGGGATTCTTGCTTCCATGCGAGAGTCAACTTGTCCAGGTGTGAGAGACTCCAGAGAGTAAGAGTTGATAATCCTCCCTGAAAACGCCACCTTCCCAAGAGCGTTTCACTCACCGAGCCTGGGGATTCTGTCACCCACGGCCACTTAGCAATACGTTCCCCTTCTCCTGAAATCAGGAGGGATTACACTTCAGAATGTCCTGCCATTTGATTCTTGCTTATAATATTTAGCTTGTGGGTTTCAATAACCCTTTTCTCAGCAGCAATATTTCCTCGGCTGGCAGAAGCCAGATCTGCGTCAGTGAGCTCCATTAAAAGGAATGACAGAGCTCCTTAAACAGCCTAGACTTTGTAACCCCACAATACGGCTTTTCTGCATGGTGTTTACCAGCGCTCTGCTGTCTGATGGAAAAAAAAAAAAAAAAAAAAGGAAAAAAAGAAAGACTTATAGTGCTAAATGTAGGAGCAAAATAGAGCTAAATCCTATCACCTTGGAAGTGCCGATCCCGCTTCTGGCCCTGTAGTGTACCGCAGGGCAAGTGGAAGGCCTTGTGGCTGCCTTGACTGGGAAGGCGCACATAAGGGGCTGGTCTTAGGGTCCCCAGATAACTCTTCCCCACGGTGGGGGACAGACTTCCCTCACTGCACAGCCCTGCTGCCCATACACTGCCCGTCCTTCTGCAGGGCAGGGCTGCGAGTTCTCAGGGGGCCCCAAGCCCAAGTCTCTACAGCCCGGCCCAGGCACCACACAAGGGGAAGCAGCACCTCCTGTGTCCGTCCCCCCCGTGGCCGCCTCCTTTCCCCAAACCACCCAAGAGCAGCGAGAGCAGGAGCGACCTTAACGCAGCTCTAGCGCTCAATGCAATGACTCAAAACGTCCCCCTGAAAAAAAAAAAATCCCTCTGAAAACTTAAACCATCTGATTTCACTTTCCGCTCCAATTGGTTGTGTAGCCAGGGCGCAGGTCTGGCCTCCTCCACCACACTAATACCCTGTGTGTGCTGCCTCCACAGAGGAGGGGTTCTTTTAACAAGTTTATGCAACAACAGGATGGAGGCTCTGCCGGAGCCCTTCCCCCCGCAGCCCGACCTGATTCCCCGCATTCCTCCCGCGCCCTCCCCCTCCGACCCAACTGGAGACAAACTCTGGCATCTCCACACACATGCAAATGGTTTCCCTTGCACAAATACAGACTCCTGAAGGGGCCTTTGCTTCCGAATCCCCCCCTCTCTTTTTTTTGCTTTCCTCCAGTGCCTTTTTTTTTTTTTTTTTACTGTTGCATTCCTCAACCAGGCAGGGTTAATAAAAAAAAAAAAAAAAAAAAAAAAAACACCAGAAAAAAGAGAGAGTGGGGAAGGGAGGGTTTGGAATGTGGAACCTCCATCCCAGGCCCAAATCTGCAGGGAACCCCTTCCTCGGCCCCCCACATCCCTGGAGCCCGTCTTCAGGAGAACTGGTGGTCAGGGAAGGGCCATCTATGGGCTCTATTGCCCCAGGCAGAGGCAGGAAACCACAGAAGATGTCCCCTTACCCTCTGTGAATGGGACATGGTCCTGTCACTGCACAGGCCTTTCCCTATATCACAAGAAGCCTCAAATCCCCCCCACGCCCAGGGGAGGTTTTCAAGTGTGGCAACCATATTATTTTTAAAGACGTAACTTTATATAGGGAAACAAGCACGCATCTATTCCCTCTGTGATTTCTCCACCTCCAAACAAGGCAGGCTCACACGTCTGAGAGGCCATCTTACAGCCCCGCATCAGCCCCACCAAGGCTTTCATTAGCACTTATTTCCACCCGCTGATGGGCTCCACGAGCACACACACAGAACAAAGCGCTGCTCTGCTCCAGGGTGGCTTCCAGCTTCTCACTGGTCCACCCTCCTTCCCATCCTCCTTGGTCGGGGCAGCGAAGGGCCCCTCGTGCTTCCACTCTGGTCACTCTTGCGCTCTTACTGATGGTGGGGGGAGAACACACACCCCCCCAGCCCTTAAGAGATTTCACTCTCTCCTACTTTTTAATTAGTCAGAAATTGGGAGGAGGAGGGAAAGTGCCAAAGCTAAACAGGCGTCCTCATTCCTTAACGCACACAAAAATGGCAACCGTGCTACAATGCAGAGATGGATGAAAAGAAAAGCTCTGGAGAAGGCAGCCATGGCGGCTCAGGTTACCTCCACTGAGGCCTGGAAGCCGAACCGTATCTGCCACCAGTACAGTGCCTCTGGTTTGGGTGCAGAGATCTTAGCCTTCTCCTCTGGGTGCGAAAGGGAGACAGGCTCCAGCTCCTCACCAGAAACAGAGGGACTGAGAAAGGTGTCTTTTGTTTGCTCCCTTCTTCATTGAAGAACTGGAGTGTGCTACTGAGGATTCAGCTTCCCCTCATCCCTCCAAAATAGGACATGACCCCCCTCAGGATGTGGTCCTCCATTTTCTGCCTCCCCATGGCTCACTCACTAGCACACCCCGGCCTGGCTTGGGATGTGCGGTACAATATGGAAACGCTCCTTTACCTAGATTTGATTTCCAATATGACGGCTCTCCCCACCCCCACCCTTTGCTCCCAAGGTAACAGCTCAAGGCTTCAGGATAAAAAAAGGGAGGAAGGTCCCATCCCCCAGCCCTCCAAACCCCTTTCTTAGCAGCTGCAGGTGAAAATACCACATCTGCCTCCAACTGCACCACGAGTGACAGTCACCAACATATTGTTATTTAAAGATCAATTCCAAATGCAATACTGCTGTTCCTAGGCCTACATCATCCCTGTGTCTCTCAGACTCGCTCTACATTGCTACTGGGAAGTGCAGGGAAAGATTGTCTTTCAAAGCCTATTGATTATTATTTAGGTGCCTTCTAGTTGTTTGGGGCTTTTTTTAAACGAAAATGAAGGTATCAATATTGCTTTAATCTGAACAGTAATTCCCCCAAAGGTGAAATACGATGGAACTTGAAAAATACATCAATAAGAAGCAAAAATTAAATTGCCTGTGAATGCACACGTATATCTTAGTCACAGATTTCTATACACAACAATAACATCTTTAGGTTCATAAACCTAATTTTTAAAACAGAAGCGAGAAAATATTCAAGCCCAGAGAGGGTATTTTAAAGGTGGAGATTGCTCTAAAGGAGGACAAGAGGGCTTTAAAATGTGAATAGGCCAGCTTTTTATTTTACAACTTGGACACATAGACCCAGGCTAGTGGCAGAAAGGGCAATCCATTTTGTACACTGAAGCAGTCAACCCCGGGAACAAAACAAGGAATTTCCACACAGACCATGCAATCTAAACACAAAACAAACAAACAAACACACACATGGGTAGCTATTTGTTTTTTGGTTGGGCTTTTTTTTTCCTAGGCATTTTCTACATGATTTTGATATTTTTATGCTTGCTGGAGCCTTTGTGATGGGGGGGGGGAAAAATCAGGAGGGGGCTGGTTCCCTGCTAAAATGTATTAAATAACTACAGAATCCCATAATGTCAGGGACTGGGTGTGCAACAGTAACTGATCATAAAGGATGTATTAGGACTGGAACCAAATGCTTTGACAATATTATTGCACTGCTTTATTTGTGCAGACAGTAGTGCAACATTGTCAGAGCCAGCGATACCAGCAGCCACTGTCACGTTCTGCACAGCTGTCCCTGCATCCTTTTGTAAGGGACTGTTACATTACAGTGTTAACCACAATAACGTTTTTATGCTTAGCTCCAATAAAACTCTGCATGACAAAGTTTATTTGCAATTGTAATTAGACAAGGTAAAAAAAAAAAGAAAAGAAAAAAAGGAAACTAACAACAAAAAGTTAGTTAAAAAAAAATGACGGGGGGGGGGGGGTAGGGAAGAGAGAGAGATAGAGAAAGACCACTGTTAGTGTGGCTTGTTAAACAAACCATTCCAGTCTTTTGCTACATGCCCAGTATATCGAGGCACGGTACGTTATAAAGGTTTTATACAATCAAATATTTTGCTGCAGTAATGGAGAAGAAAGGAACAAGGGCCATAATTCAGCATCCCCAGATGTATGTGTTTCCATAAAGCCCAGATTGGCCAGTCAATGAATCTAAACTACACCATTCAAACAAATCACTGAAAGTGCCAGCCCTTTCCTGTGTCTTCAGAAGCTTTCTTATTTGTGTTGTGTATTTTATGGTGGTTGACCAGTACAGCTGCAAAAGGCTGATGTGTGTGTATATATAGAATGGTATAAATACACAGTACTTTGATTTGCTATGGAAAATGTTACAGAAATGATGAGACTTGTGTACAAAAATACCTAGAGCCTGTGCTTCCATCTCACATATATGTGTGTGTGTCACCACCCAAAAGTCAGAGTAGAAACACTACAGATTCTTAGAAACAAATCAACAACATTAAATCCCTATAGACACAAGGACCTTAAACATGTAGGGGAAAGTTTCTATCAGGGCAAAAACTATAAAGGAATCCTTATAAAATTTCAATGTAGATATTGTATGGAAGTGTGTAGAAATTAATAATTAATTACAAGTAAACAAAGCAGGTAATGTGATGCCTTGAAAGCTCCTAGAAATGTTTGGAGCTTATGTTTTAAATAGGATGTGTGTAAATCATTCCAGCCCATGTCGATAGAAAGACATCTAAAAATGCAGCACCCAGAATCTCTCTCCTTATTTAAAACCACTCCCACATGTATAAAACCTTATTTCACACACGTGCATAAATACACTGGAGGAGGCATCTATTTTAGGGTTGTTTGCCCACTCTGAAGAGGGGGGGCTGCTAAAGGGGGTCATGTTTCTGCCAGCCAATGCCCTTTTAATATTGCACTGCTCATCATAATTGCCAGTAGTACAACAGAAAAAGGGCTCTGGACAACAGCATACTTCAGAGACTTTCCAAAATAAATGATAAATCAGTTAGAAACTTCTCCAAGTGATGGCCTTCTATGCATGATTTACTCTAAAACAGATTTGTTACAGTCAAAAAAAAGGAGTTTCTCTTCAACAACCACATGGATTCAATGTCATTCTTTAAAATTAGATTTCAGTATTTCACAACTTCATCTCCAATTAACTTCAGAAAGAATTTAGATAAGCTTATTTTAGGGACTTTTTTCTTTCTTTCTTTCTCAAAGGTGAATGTATTGCATTAGAGCCCATGAAAGCAAAGACCGGAATTGGGGTTGTCCTCCTGGCATTTCAGCACCCCAGTATGGTACAAAAGTAGGTGCAATGAATTGAATTAAATGTGATCTTAAAGACACAACGGAGGAGATGTTCATACCCTTGCTATTGCTTTAATCTGAATTGTCTGCTACAATATTTGCTATTTATTATACACATGCTTGCTAGGAGCTTAAATTATTTGGTTTTAATTGCTAGGGAAGTCTTGTTCACAAGCATCTAAACAAGCTTCCAAACCAACTGCCACCCACGAGTGAGAGACCTTTAAAAATCATCTACTTGCATCATAAAAACATTACTGTTGTAATTTTTCCTTTTTCAGAAAGGATATATGGGTAGTAAGGAGAAAACATCCGTTAATCATTACAAATCAGACATTCCAAATAATTTTAGCAATAAGTAACATTTAAAAGTCAATTTGTTAGTCTTTAGGCTGCCAACTGTTTACCATTTGTTTCTCTAAAATTTAAAACTTAAAGCTGGAAAATATAACTATTTGTTAAATAAGAATCGCTTGAGAAATCATAAAATGCTTTTATTTCAAACTTCAAACAATGCAAAGAAATCCAAACTTGAAAGCAACTTTCCATAAACTGTATAGACAAGTAAGAATCGGAGCAAATGCTAAAATGAATTAAACTGATTCGGGGGGGGGGGGGGGGGGGGGGCTGAGTGAGAAAATGCACTAAATGAATTCTAGTTGTCAGATTTTCAGAGCAACATTAACAAAGCCATTTGATTTGGAATTGTCCAATCCCAGTTAGAATCTTGAACTGTATCATTCTTATTTTTTGCTTTAATTTGAATTTTTCCTCCTTTTTTTTGTTCAATAATTTAGCTCTAATACAGAATCCTGGGCTAGTTTGGAAATATTAAAAGGAAAAAAGAAAAAGGGAAAAATAGAAAGAAATAAAGAAGGAAGGGAAAGAAAGAGAAAACAACTAGAAGAAAGAATGTGCTTTAAACTTTAGGAAGTTTTTGGGTTCCCGAGCCCCAGGTCTGTGCTCAGGGTACAGCCTTTCCTTACACAACTCGAAGACCACACACTGGAGGGAAACGAAGCGGAATTGGGGCAAAGTGCAAGAATGCCAAAGAAACACTTTGGGCTGCGCACCCTGGTTTATTGCAAAAACTCTACACTATTTAAGCAAAGCATTAGTTTTACGAGATTTAAATATTAAGCCAATATAAATACTGGCTGGAGATAGCATGTGACTTACTGCCTCGCTCTTCGGGGACTTTAAGCAAAAAAGAGAGGGGTGTTCTCTAACAGGATCTTTTAGCAAAACATGTTGTCTAGAGAGACAGGAGCTTTCCTACATTTCGAACCGGGAACCGCGTTTTCCCGGCGGAGCTCTATGGCTCCGGGCACAGGCAAACCGGCCCGGGAAGCGCAGCCCTGCGGGGCTGGGGGCGCGGGCTCGGCCCGGCCCGGCGGATGGGGCCACACTCCTTTTCTTAGAAGAGTTTACAGAGGTGAAAGGTTTGAGAGAGTAGGGTTAAAAATAAATTAGCTCACCACTATCTAGAGATGTACAGCCAAGCCCCGGCAGCAGCCGTTCCTCCGGTGCTCCTCCGGCCAGCCACACGGACGGCACACACCCCCCGGCCCCTCTCCCGCTCCGTTTCCGCTGGCACACACCGCTGTTCGCCGCTTCTAACGCTCCCAAGTTTTATTCCCAGCCCCGCTGCCGACCGAGGCGGCTCCGGCCGCCTGCTCTTTTCAACGCCTCGTATCGATCGCACGCCAGAGAGCAAACCGACCAGCGAGAACTTCGCTCGGGAAACCGCTCCGCTTACCGCGGGGGAGCCAAAGGCTCCCGCAACGCCCGAGCCGCAGGCAGCCCTCGCCGGAAAGCGGCGCGGCCCCGCCGGGCAGCCCCCGCACGGGAAGAGGGCGCCGGGTCCACCGGCGAGCGGACCCCGCTCCTCGCCTCGCCCTCTCCATCGGGCTCCCCCCCCCCCTGCGCCCTCACTGCCCCGGCGGGGGGATCGCCCCTCGGCCGCCCGCCCCGCGGGCCATTGTCAGAGCCGCGGCGCGCCCCGCAGTCACCCCACGCCCCCTCCGCCCGGGGGGCCCGCAGCTCCCGCCATTTCCGCCCGGGCAGGCGGATGCGGCTCCCGGGCGGCGGCAGGACCGGCGGGCCCCGCTCGCTGCACGGTACCTGGCGGCGGGAGGGACGGATCCCCGCGCTGCGGGGGGGAAAGTTGCCAAAAGAGGCGCAAAAGAGGCTGCGAGAGCGGCCGCGGCTCCGCACCCCCCGGACCCCACCTCCCGCCGCCCCGCTCCGCCGGCGCCCCGGGCGCGCCTCGGCGCCCGTCCCTGATCGGTCCCAGCGTGGGCAAATCCTCCGGTACCAACCTCATGGCCGCCCCGCTCCAGCCTCCATCTTTGACTAGTTGACATTCAGCTCCTGCCTGACCAACTCCTCATTAGCATACCGCCCCCGCCATTGGCTCGCCCCTGCGCTAGTCTTTGCCACCGCCTCCGCCATTGGCTCCCGGAGAGGATATTTAAAAATATTATCCCCGCGCCCATTGGCCGGCGGGCGCGCACGTCACGGCTCGCTCTTTATTTTAACAATGAATGCACAAACACATTCTTCCATTCACAAATTTCTTTTTTTTTCTCAGGACTTTGCCCGCCTTTTCTCCAACTACATTTTCATTGATTTTTTGTTTCAGCTGAGGGGGTCCCGCTTGTAAACAGATAAATCAAAGGCGAGCAGAGGGGGGACCTGAGCAAACATTATTTTCTCTCTCTTTCTCCCTTTTGTTCGGCAGCGCTGCTGTTGGGGGAACAAACCTTATCCCCAGCGGGCCCGGCCCGGATCGGTGCTTGGGGGGGGACGCTCTGCCCGAGAGGTTGCGGCTATTTTGTGTCTATTTCGGTTTCAAAGCTCACGCTCTTTGCCGTAACTCGGAAAGCGAGCCCTGCCCGGGCAAAACAAACAGCTGCATTTGTCACATTTAGGAGCGTAATTATTGCTGGAGGTGGAGAGGGTTGGCTGGGGGGGGGGGGGGGGAAGGGGTGTCCGTGCCCACGAGAGAAGCAGCTCCGCTCCCCCCGACCCGGCGGGCAGCTGCGGGGCTGCCACGTTCCCCGCCCGCTCCTCCCGTAGCCGCGCTCCCCGTCAAGCCAGGCAGGGTCTGAATTGGGAGCGCCTAAAACACACCAGGTCACTTCAGTGCACTTTATCACAACAAGAGCTCTCCCTTCGGTTTGCGCGGCTGAGCTGAAATCAGGCGGTATCAAAGTTGAAGGGTTAGGGAAGGAAGCTCCGTAGTATTCCTCTCGCCCTGCAAATTGTAAAACACAGGAATCGTTGATAAAGTAATAAACAAAGATTGGGAGAGTCATTAAGAGGCAGTCTGTCAGAGGGGAATGTCTTGGTGAATTTCTTCTCCGAAAAGATTTCAGCCATATCATTAATTAACAAACTCACAATTGGGCGGTTGCTTCCCCTTTAAAGGACACGGTTCCTCCTGTGGAATCAGATCTTCAACAACCGATTTCAACAAATGTTCGCAAAATGAAAATATTTTCATACTCCAATGAGACAAACTTAAGAGCAAAGGCGCTGGGTGGACTGTGAGACAGCAACACACTGCTGTGGGCAAAAAGGCTTCTAAAGTTGTGTCTTAAATAGATTTAGGGGCATTTTGTTAACAATCTGTCTTTGGAAAATACTGTATTTTCCCTCTCATCTGTTGAATGATTTTAATTATAAAGTGTCTTTTCCTTTCATTTGTTAACTACCTTCATACCAAATCTACCCCCAAAATACAACTTGGGTGTGAACTTGAATTTTGTATTATACAAGAAAAAGGATATTAGCTATTTTTAAAAATAAACTAAACTTCCTTTGTATCTGTTCCTGGGTTTGGGAGTTGGTTCTGATTTGGATATTTTCTCCATATATGTCTGCATGCATGGGCATAGCCCCCCAGGCAAAAATATTGAACCCAAGTTGTAAATGCTGGGTCTGGGTACTAATGGGTGGGGACCTGGAGCAGTGGATCTCTGGCAGTGTTTTTGGAGATGGGAGAGAAGGGCAGTGGGCTGTGAAATCACACATTCCTGTCCAATGGAGCTGAAATAATGGTATTGTTCTCTGGAAAAGAGGTTGCTTTTCTCTTCTCCATTCTTCCCCTGATCTGCAGGGACCTGATTGTGCAGTTAATCAGCAAAAAAGCGTTTGATGTAAGGCAGGGCGTGAATTCAAAAGGGCCGGGGGGGGGGGGGGGGGGGTTCAAGAGGGATTCTTCTGTCTGTTAGAAAATGTTTTTCTGATTTCAAAATGGTAGCCATTTGAAAAGCTGCACTGGTCTTCCTTCAGAGCTCCGAGTTTGTAGTAGGTACCAGCACTAATTATATCGCTTCCTTTGTGGGTCTGACACTTTACTGCTAGGGAAGAAAAAAAGTAGATATGTTAGAGCAAAAAGGAAGATGTTCTTCCTGGAGCAAAGGTGAGCCCCTATATCCCAGCAGTTCATTCCTTCAGCTCGCTATCTGTCGCCAGAGTCTCCCAGGACTGCCCTGCTAAATGTTTAGCACTGAACGATTCAGAGTAAAATAAAGCCCCTGGGGAGCAGGTAAGAACCAAGTTGGTTTTGTAGCTCTTTGTGGTGACCTGTGTCCTGAGCATGACATCCACCTCCCTGAATCTTTAAACACAGCAGCTTTCCTGTCCCACACTGACTCGCCTGTAAATCTTTCCTTGCCAGCCTTGTCTTGAATGCCAATAATATTTGAAGCATGTTTCTTATTTCACCGTGGTCATTTCCCAAACTTTTTAACAAAAAGCTTTCTGCTGTGGTATATACACAACATCCTGCCAGCTTTCCTATGCACAGCGTCTATACGTATGTAAATATGTAAATTCGTTGCTATCCCTTTACTTAATATATTATTATAGCTACACAGGAAATGACACATCCTAGAGAAAGGCAATGGCCTTGAATGTTTACGTGAAAAATGTGTAACTTTTACAGCAAGCTCCGAACGGGTTTGTCAGCTTAACTTTGGCCAAACTGCAAATAAAGTCAAGGAAGGGTCCCCATCGCCACCCCTGGGTCCCCAGCCCAATCTGTCACTGTGTACCCCAGCCCTCTCCTTCCACAGGGCTCCTGCCTGCCCTGCAAGAGGAGGATTGCTCTGCTGTAATGCGGGAGTGATTGATTTGATTTTGGTGTTTCAGGGCTGGGGGACATTGGGGAATTCTTTGGGGTTTTAGTTTTGGTTTTGTTGGTGTGCTCTTCCCCTTCTTTGGAAAGGAAAGCTAAGAAAAGACATTTGTTCTGCTGTTAGTTTGCTTTAAAGAAGGGCTCCTTGCAGGCGCCCAGCGCTGGAGAAGAATGGCGTTTTTATCATTTTTAAACATCAAGGAGAGGAGGGAGAAAAGTTGCTTTTTTTTTTCCCCTCTCCAGATCTTGGGGTGTTTTTGCAGTGTAACTCAATCTGATGTCACGGGGGGTGGAGTCTCCGCTGCGTTTGCTTAAACTGGAGCTGCCTCAGTTCAAGGCCTTGTGGCTGAAAGTTCTTAAATCTGTGGCAGACAGGCATGACTGTTCCCTAATGAGACCCCTGCTGCAATAACGCGTTTTTTATTTTAATCAGCTTCTTAATGCTATTAATTACCATTTCTTTCATAACACTCTTCCCATCTGCAAGGTTAACGTGGTTCCACACCAACAGCCCAGTAACACACTTCACCATTACCGTCTGTGTGAAAACACATGTACAAACTCACATAAAACCTTCTTAATTAGGTCTTGAACATACATATGCTTTGTGAATGTGGGTGACAGAAACAAAGAGAAGAGAGGAGGGTAAGAAAAAATTCACAGAAGTTTCCAAAGATATTTACAGAGGCTGTTATAAATTAACTTTAAAATCCATCCCCGTGGAAGATTGCTACATTCAGGAAAGCTAGATTTGATTTTTTGTGTTTTGTCTTTTATTCCCAGCTCCCTAGCTGCAAACATTTGCTCCTGTGGACAAAACTATATAGCTGGATTAAAAATGAATTGATAAAACTCCATGAGAGACAGGAAACAAATAGATACGTAAAATGTCCACGGGGCAGCCTTGACTTGTAATGTTTAAACTTAAAGAGAGTAGACTTTTGGTTTGCATCAACTTCAAAAAGAAAAATCACCACAGCTCCTTCAGAGAGGCTGGAAATCAGAGTCACCTCTGAGCTCATCTAAAACCTTCGTTCTCTTCTCATTTAGCTCAGCTAGTTTGGCTTCTCGTTTTTAACACACAAACTTGCAAAGGGAAGTGGACCCTTTATTTAAACACTGATTTGAATCACCCCAAACCTTGTCCCTAAAACGGGTGAGATCTCACCGACCCCATGTTTTTACCCAAGTAGTTTACAAAAAAAGTTTTCTTTGAATGGGCTTTGATTCAGACACATGAGAATAAACCAGTTTCAAATGACTCAGTGTATGTCTATCTCTACCCACATGTTTGCGGCTGCATATCACTGAAATTCAAATTACTCTTTATTTCCCCCCCCCCCCGATTCTTACAGTTTTTCAACAAATGTAGCTTGTTGAAGGACTTTTTAAATAGTAATAAAAAATGATTGAAACAAAAGCACTATTCACAACAAAAAGACATCCTCAGAAACTTTTGAGCAATTGAAAAGCTGTCAGAAACGATTTTTAAAAGTTTAAAATGCATCAAAGCCACCCCCCCCCTCAGTCACATCTTTATTTAATAGATCAATCGTTTTAATGTGATAAAGCAGCATTATTTTCTTAAGGACGTTTTCCTGTCTACAGACTTGGAAATAAGAAAGGCAGAGAAACCTCCTTGTTTCTTTCCTGAAAAAGAAATAATCTTAATCATTTTCTAGCTAGCAGATGGCCAAAAATACCTTCCATGTTCCCATAAACACATCCAAATCGATAACTTCAAAAGTGACTGAATGGAACCGAAGTGCAGCCAGCCCAAGGAGCAGCACTTGGTTGAGCTGAGCTCTGCCCGCGGCTCCTGTACTCGGCTTGACAGAATCCGAGCGGAGGGAGCGTCAATGAGAAAAACACTCACTAAATGGAGTTATGAATGAGGGATGGGATGGGAGGGAAGAGAAAAAAAAGGGGGGGGGGGAGAGGAGAAACACAGCTAATGCAAAAATCAGTTTAATTCCATAGGTTTTACATTGATTTGATTTTTCCCTCGGATCCCACTGCGGCTGCGGAGTCGTAGTAAAACCATCCCTAGCCCAAACCCGTGAACGTCCTTGCTCTAGGAAAGAGGGGCATTGTGCTTCTTGGCTCACATTTTCATCTCCCCCCGCCCCCCCCCCCCCCCTCTACTAGTCCCCCCTCCCTCTTTTGTAAATCAGAATGAGGAGGTTTTATAGTGAGTCTAATTCTCACTCCCTCCATTTCCTTCCTTTCTGCATTTTTTATCCCCCTTCCACCCCGCCCCTCCCCTGCCTGCAGCCCTGGTATTGATTAACCACTTCGCTGCTACCCCTCTGCACTGCCTCCCCCTGCGCCGCGCCTAGCTGAGCCGAGCCGGACCGGACCGGTCTGTCCCGGGGCCGGCGGGAGGACGCGGCCAGGGCTGCCCCGGGGACGCTTCCCATCGCCGATCCCGGCGCTCCCGCCGCTCCTGACCAGCCCTTTGAAGTCAGTTGCACTTAATGGTATTTAATGAGGCTGGTTGGAGTGCCCGGCCGCGGGGAAAAGTGGTAAAACAAAACACCAGCAGACCCAAAATTGGGAATGTTTCACCAGAGGGATGCAGCGGCTGCGGAGCGGGGCAAGGAGGAGAGGAGGAAGTGAAAAAAAATCCAGTCCGAGCACCGAAATAGTTAATGGCCCCTGGATGCATTGATTAGTATTGATGGCTTTGGTAGTTTTAATGGATTTGTTGTTTGTGGGAGGTGGGGAGCTTTTGCCTTGCTTTGAATTCTAACCCCCTGGCTGGGAGCTTGCTCCTAATTGCATGCACAGCATTCCTTCGGAGTGGGTGGTATCACCTTTTACTGCTGCTCCCTTCCACAGGGAAGGCCTGTAAAAAATCCCTTTCATGTGCCCGAAAATCAATACCCAGGGCTCTGGATGGCTGCTGTAAAAACAAAACAAAATCCTGTCCCTCCCCCGCCAAAAAAAAAAATAATAATATATCTATATAATATATAGCGAGAGAAAGGGAGAAGAAAAAGCCCCGTAAGAGAGCTCCTGTCCCTGCAGACACACACAAGGGGCAGTTGGCTCCTCTTGCCAACCCCAGGCCAAGACACCTTCGGGCCGGTGTAGAACGAGACCCTATTTTCACAGCTGCTGGGGGCACTTTCGGAGGGGGGCTGCAGTTGGGAGCTGGATGTTTCAGGCTGGTTCTGGTCAATAAAAATGGGTCTGGCTTGAAAACGCCTGCTGCAGTGGCGGGGAGGCTGGAGGGTCTGGAGCAGTGCTTAAGAGGTTAAAAAGGAGCGGGTGAGTGGGAAGTTGCAGAGTTATGGGTGGAGTTACCCACACTTTCAAAAAAAGCACAACAGAGTAAACAAATTCGTCTTTCAGTCAGTGTCAGGAGGAAGGTGAGAGCGCAGGGGCTGCGCCTGCTGCGGCCAGCGCCGGGCTTGGGGAGGGAAAAAAAGGAGACGTTTTATTAGGAAGCTATTAAACCAAGTTTATTTTGCATTCTGCCCCCAAACCGTGCAAAACTGATACCAGTGTAACTTACAAGTGAACTTCAGGTTCCCTTCTCTCTCTGCTGGATCTTAATTTCTTTAGCACTGAGGGGAGAGGGAGCGATTGTTAAGCGTTTAAAAATCCATGCAAAATAAATCAATGTGTTTCTGCCATCTACATTTCAATTCAATAACATAGTTTTCATAGAGCTATTTCATTAGTATGGAATAACTCACCTGTAAGTAATTACAGCTGACTTGCTTTCTAGCAGAGACCAATACGAGTCCAGAAAGGGGATAAAGGTTAGCTCAGAGAAATACTGCAGAGGTTTGGCATGGGTATGAAAGTGAATAGCTATGTTCTCTCCTTAGAAAGCAAGTCATTCTTAGTCATCATGTAAAAGCAAATTCATAGCTGTGCCTTGAAGATTCCTTTAAATCTAAAATTAAACAACAAAACACAACTTGCAAATGTTCCATCAGCAAAAGGTAATGTCACTGCATTCAACAGAAAAAAAAAGCTCCAAAGCAACAAACAGCCCAAAGTTCCTATAATAATTGTTTGAGAAATCCACCTATCTCACATTTCACACAGGCTCAAACAGGCAGATAGTTTGTTTGATATTTGTTGTTGTAATTCTGCTTCTTGTTGAAATTGTGTGTTGGTGCTGAGTTACGTTTGTTTGAAATTAGTTTATCAGCGTAACACTAACTGAAGAATGAGTTTACTGGTTCAAAAGTGCACGACTTTGAATGAGATAATTTAAGTGGATCTGTACCTGGAAAAAAAACCCATTAAAAGTATTTTAAATAATTTTTTTCTATCTAGTACTATTAAAATCAAGGAGCTTTTCTTTAGAGAGAGTTTAATGTAAAATTTCATTTAAATCATAGTTCAAATGTTTCACGATTTTATTCACAGATTTTTATTTGGCTAAAACTGCCCACACATTTTGTATTAATTGACCCTAACATGCAACACTTCTTTCTGCGTTGTCCAGAAGACGCAATAAGGTTTCCAGGATGTTTTAGAGAACTCGGGTTTCTTTGTTACAAACTAAATTTTAAATAGAAAGAATATGTTTCAGGATTAGCTAATTCCAGAAAGTTCATCCTTTCACCATGGTACAAGCTTTTGTATGTGCATTTTGAAACAAAATGTATACAAAATAAAATGCTTTCCTAAAACACTTAGGATGTGCTCCTCCACAAAAGTCTGTGGATTTGTACTTTAAACTCATTTTGGAACACCAGTTAAAAGGTCATTTTGCTGTACCGAACAATTAAAATGTGCTGTCAAAAGGACAGGGAGAGGAGAGAGCTGTGCAGTGAAAGATTTGAAGCAGTTTTTTTAGGAGTGCACTGCAGCAACAAAACCTGCACTTGAAAGTGTTTCAGGATCTGCCTCTGTTTTAGTGTCAGGAAGAACTTTCAGGTTATTTTAGCTATTTTCTTTTATTATTGTTTTTTTTTAAAGACAATTCACAAAACTGGATCTGAAGCAAAGCCTGGGGTTCAGTTCTTCGTTCCAAACCTATTTCTTAGGGGCTTTTCCAAACAGTTAAAAAACCCCCAACCTAAACCAAAGTGTATGATCTGCAGTTCAGAGAGCATGAAAAAAGGACGGTTATTTCCTTCACTCACTGACTTTAGCTTAACAAACAATTTTGGCATTTCATTTGTTTGAAAGCTGCAGCATATTTATCTCCCAGACATTTTAGTGCACTAATCTGTTTGACATTCAGGAAAAGTAACTGAAGCAAAACCCCACCTCTTCATCCCCAGCAGAATTGCCAATTAATATGATTCTGTTTGCCCTGACCAAACGGGAGGAATCAGCAGGGTATTGTGGGAGATATATCCAAGGGGTACATCTCACTTCTGAGTTCAGAATTTAATATGAAAATGAATAGTTATAAAGGTTTTCTCTTTCTTATGGCATCTGTAAAATATGTGCTAAACATGGAGATAGTTGTGGGTTTGCTGAGGTGTGAGTGCAGTCTCTGGGCAGTATTAGCAGAGTGGTTTATTTCGCTGCTAAACGTTGAAAATAGCCTTTCCTCTTCTTTTAACTCCAAAACTCCACCTGTAAACACTTGTGCAGATGCTGCTGGTATATTTAAAAGGAGCTGATCGATACAAATAGAATTATGAAATTCTGGTTTGATTATCAAACAGTTTAGTTCGAAAGATTTGCGAAGCTTCAGCTTAAATTTGGGGGTTTTGGAGGGGTGAACATGTGGCTGTGATCTTGGTTTGACTATCTCATAAACTGTCTTTTCAAAACGAAATAGAAAACTGCAGAAAGAAGTGTTCACAGTTTTACTTGGCATGGCTACTGAATTGCATTCTAGAACTGAATTGAAAACTCATTTCCATTGCTTTTAGCTGTTAACCAATATAACTTTGTTTTAAGCCTGCAGCCTCAGTGAATGCTTCCAAAGTTAAATTTAATCTTTGTATTGCTCACTAGCATCAGAGAAGCTTAATTTTAAACAACATTTATTAAAAACTTTGTTTCAAGATTAATTTCCCCTTGCCTTAAACCCTGTGAGGTTTGCTCTTCTCACAAATCCAAAACAATTAATATTGGCATTTAGTTAAATTATTTTCTCTCAAGCTGTATGCCAATTGTTCAAGTCCGTCAAAGATTAGTGGTTCAGCTGTATTTAAAACATCACTTTTTACTTCACATCCAGTTTGCAGACACCTCTGGTTAACTGAGTAGATCACCTACCTGTAATTATAATCTAACATTCCTCATCACTTCTAATGAAAGATACTGAGCTAACTAAGCAAGACTTTGTTGGCAAAAGAGGAATAAATGAATTAAGAAGCCTCCGCAGTAATGTTTGTTATTGCAGAATTTCTTTGGTTAGTATCTCACACATTGTGCATTTAGCCACAGGAAAGTGGCAGATGCTTAAGGTGTAAAAGACTCTTCAGAAATATTTCAGTCAACACTGCTAGCTCTTGAGTATGTTTATGTATCCTTTTCATGTCAATGGGGGGAAAATAGTAATGAAATGTTGGTGTTTATACACCTAGGAACTGGTTAGATATACCACTCTATAGCTGGGAACATTTCTCTGAGAGCATGAAAGCTTCTTCATGCCAGTTGAAATCTGTACCTGGAAAAAAATCATCCCACAAGAAGAATGAATTTTTCAATGAGAGCTCAAACCTGTTAGGTGCCTGTGACCAAACCCGGGACTAATTCAGACAAGGTTCACTATAAACATTCTCTTAGAGAATAGGAGCTTTTTCTGTTGGTGAAGATGGAATTTAGATTGCAGAAGTCATCTGTTCAGATCAAACAGGTAAAACAGTGTCTTCCCAAAACGTTTAAAAATGTTCATTATCCACCATGTTGTCTTTGTGACTAAAGGATTTTAGTAACTGCTGCAGGGAATAAGGACATTAGCTAACAGAGTGCAAAGGGTCCCTGTTTGTCTCAATCTTCTGAGTATCCCTTGTAGTGGACTTAGTCCGCATTTAAAACATTTAAATGCATTTCCCCAAGTGACATCAAAGACTGTTTAAATCAGTAATTGGATGATCAGGGAGCAAATGTTTGAATTCAGAAGGGAAGGGACAAGCGTATCCTGTGTGTGGTTGCTGTAGGACATCACACATGGCTTAAGGTGGGCAAATGCTGTCCCATGGCAAAGCTACTGTAGGAAGGCAAGGAAAGGACCACTATTCCAATGGCAGGAGGATGTTTGAAGGATTTCATGGCTGGGCAATTCCAGTAGGCAGAGAAAAATTGGGAGGAATTAACAATGCCTTCAAGGAAGGTTTGTTTTTTGTGTGGGCAAAATTAACAAGGAGCTAGAGAAATGTGTAAGTGACTGCAGGACAGAATCAGTTCACCAAGTGTTCCAAATACCTGATTTAATATTACCAATGAAGAGGAAGACTTGGACTTTGTTGCAGGAACCAGAGATAGCAAGTTTTTTTACGTAAGCTTAGAAGGAAGCTACTTTGGTACTGCGGATACCCCAAAAAGTCCTTTAAGAAGTCAAGAATTCTAGAGAAAAATTGCCCTGTTAAGACCTGGCAGTGGAAACTTCAGGCATCATTTTGTTTAGCTCAGAGAGTTTTTCTCTTCCCTGTGTAAAAATTTAAGAGAAGAAAGGTGTAGATCAGTTGGGATTAAAACCAAAACTAAAGTTCCACACTGTAAGAACACCTTGATAACCCTTAAAATAATCAGGGTTTCTTAAATAAGCATATAAGCTTTGTCTAACAGGGGTTGACTCAAATACAGTACAAAGTTTGTCTGCTGCTCTTACCTGGCTCTTGACAGACCTATCTCAGCTTCAGTACAACTATCAGAAGTCACTAGCATCCTAAAACTGCTATTTGTTAGCCTGCTGGAGTAACCAGCTTTTCTCTGCTGCTCACGTAGAGGATGTGCACCCTCTGCTTCCCCATTTCTCTTGTGAATTAAACATTTCATTAAAAGATGCCATCAAAAGAAATCCTTAAAGTCTTTAGTCTCATTATGTGACAGGGTATGTGTTTTTATTATGGGCATGTTAAACTATCCTGATCCAAATAACAATCAAGATAACATCTCTTTAAGCTACATTAATTCAGACCCTTAAAAGACAATGTGTATATGGCAAAGTGTGCAAATTAATATGCTAAAGGATATTGTGTCCTTAAACCACACTTTCAAGAACAGACCACTCCAGAGAGATCGTACTTGCTCATCTCATTGAACTGAAAGGAATCAAGATTAAACCAATTCTCCAAATGTCAAAAGTGATTGTAAAAAACCAATGTGCATTGCAAACCCCCCCCCCCCAACCAGCCATTATGTTTAAAGGAAATCTCTGATCTGCAACTAATTAGGAGCAAAATGGTTGTAAAATATTTAATTTGTGAGTAGCATTTTAAATTCAGTAACAGCTATAACAAAATGGGGAAGTAAATGACATTAATCACTCCTGATACTAAATTATCCCTATTTTGCTTCTAAGACAGGAATCAGACTGGGCAATGTTTTCTATTAGTTAAATACATCCATAACCCAGTGAAAGCCTAGGAGGCCACTTCAGTAATGGGGATTCCAACATCCTTGTTGTTCTTTTATTTTGTGTACCTTTTAAAGGTTGTGTAACTGTTTTAAAGAGTTGCCCCTGGATTTTTCAGCAGAGGTAGTGAGCGTTATTTTCCTGATAAGAGCTATTTCAGACAGGTAGAGCAATGTTTCCTGCAATGAAGACTAAACACCAAGCTCATCCGAAATGATTTTAACAATGTCATAGCCTAAAGGAAAATACTGGTTTCCAGCCTACAAGACCAGTTTTCTTTCTTTTTTGTTTTCATTCAAAGAAGAATAACTTCTGGAGGGTGATACTAAATAAAGCAATAGCATGTAAGTGGTTATTTTCCAGGGCTGAGCTATTGTTTCATTCTAAATCTGGTATCTCATTTGTTTTTAATATATTAATGGCAAGTGGAGCAAGTGGGTACAAGTGCTCAACTCCCCCAGCCCAAAAAAACTCCTGTGTGGTGTCTCCTGCATGGTCTAGCAGCCAGAGACTGAGCAGAGACAGAGTTTTGCTGTCACCTGTTTTCCAGGTTTTTACACCCTCTGCCTGTGCTTTTCCATTTCTTCTTTCATAGAAAGTAAACCTGTGTTTTTATGCATATTTTCTAAAAGAAAGACTCATTTTTAAGCCCATTTTAATTCATGAGCATCTCAGATTAGGTTCAGCTTCCCAAGATGAATTATTTCCTGCTTTTCTTTCTTGTAAATATCCTCCACCACCAACCACCTTCTGCAGATAAAACTTTACCAATTAGTCATTTACAGACATAAACTCACAAGGCAAAAAACAGCCTTTGCAGCTCTAGGCCTCTTTGATGATGATGATGTTTACAAATGCTTTCACTGCTGGGCTAGTAATGTGCACTTTGCCATTAGCTCTCTAAAACTGTTCGACACACAAAATGCACCTTTCAGTAAGGCAGATGGTAAGAAAGATTGTTCCTTTCATTATATGCAGGACACTTATAAAATAAATAGTGGCTGGGGTGAACGTACTGATTTCTTCAGACTGAAAAAAGCTGTCTTGTTGCTCAAAATGATTTCACTGGCTGAACAGGTCGCTCACATAAATATCTGTCCTGGAGAGATTTCCACGCTTCCTGGGCTGCCACTGTGCCTCCCAGCAGATGAGGCAGGGGCTACTGGTGCCAGGTGCTTTACATGCTCATTGTAAGGCAACCCTTGTACATGAAATGTGACTGCAATCCTTCCTTTCTCTACTGTGGTTTCTTCCGTTGCTATGAAAATTTGCTGTTCCCTCCTTCAGATGTCAAGTGCATTAGGACACATGGGTTCCTGACAGCACTGACCTACACAACAGAGCAAAAGTTATACATTTGATGGGGATACAGGAGTTAAAAGGGGTTAAGTCAGGCAACAGAGACATGAATAATCTGCACTGCCTGAACAGAAGCAGAAGTGGGTTCCTGAGCTGTGGCTTGCAGGAAGAGTAAGTGAGAGAAATACCAGAGCCCAAATAGCTTGCACCAATTCAGGAGAAGAATAGCTGTTTTGATAAAGGAGAGAGTGGGCAAAGTTTATACTGTACAAGCACCACAGGGGTTAGAGCCTTTTCACTGTTGCAAGCGGCCTTGGTAAATGGCTAAGGGTCTATCTGGAGTCAGACAGAAGAGAACATGAGATATGTCAGCTCTGCTCCTCTGTGCTCTGGTTTTCCTTCAGCTGTTGGCTGGGATGGACCATTTCCACTCCTGGAACTATTTTAAAGCTCAGGCAAGGAGTTTATCCCAAAACAACCAGATTTTGCTTTACAGGCAACCAGGACAGCGCCTTGAGAGCCGGCAGCATGTTTTGCTTTTCATTTGAGTACCAAACACTGACAGAAATGTGGAGGTTAGAAAGATGAATCAGCTGCCCTCCATCCGCTTCCCCACAATGCTCTCCTGTGGGCCACAGGATTACCTGAGTTTTGGGTTTCCTTGAATACCTACCAAAATATTTTAACAGCTAACGTTGCTATTTCAAGAAAGAGAAAGAAGTAGAATAAATCAATTGAGTCTTTAACCCGTGGTGCAAAACTCTTTCTGTTATATTTCCAATCACTAAATTAAAATCGGAGGTATAGTAATCAGTTATAAGAAAAGAATCAAAACTAGGGTGGTAAGAGAAGAAAACGAATGCTCAGAAAGGAGGGGTGGAAAACAAAAGACTTCAAATGTCTCCACAGAAGGAAAGAGCAGGTTTGTAATCTGTAAAATTTGTAAAAGGGCAAGAACTTGGGTACTCCTTGGAGACAGCCTCGGTTTGTCTTTCCCTGTGCTGGACATTCGTCATTGGCACCTTGGACTTGGCTCAGCTGGGTACAGGGGGTCTGCAGGGGAATGTTTCCCCATCTCTTCTCCTGTCCCTGTGTCCATCTCCCCACAGGAGAGCACCCCTCTTACAAGATGACTGACACTTGGTCATGCATGATCATCCATGTTTAGATGCCAGAAGAGAAAATGCTCTGAGCAACCAGTGGATTCTAATGCGCTTGCCACTAGGAGGTTTGCTGGCTTCTTGGAGAATAAAATCAGGCAAGTCTTACCCTGATGTATGTATTACTGGGCAAAGTAATCTACTGATAGTGATCTCTGCTCCTCATATCCATGCCATCTGTGTCTGGGGCTTACCGCTCCCCATTCTGGAGAGAAAATGGGAGAGGCAGCTGACGATTTGAGCATGAATCTTATAAACTGTCTCATGGTCAACAGGAAAATAAATGAGAGGATCCTCAGAATATGGATCTGCTTAAATACCTGTTCTTAGCACATGACACTGAGATTGCTAATGATCACAGTACCCTGATGCTTTCATAATCTGGCGTGTCCTTAGTCCAGGCTTCTTGGATTTCAGTTATATCCTTTTGTCTCGTGCTTGCAGCTAATGCAGGACAGGAGTCCTGTGGCTGAATTCCCAGAGAAACTCGTCTCTAGAATTCGACTGAGACACTGGCTTCTCTGGGGAAAGTAACTGAGGAATTCTGGGTTCAGCTGAGGGTTGGACAAAAATGCGGTCCAGCCTATTTAATGACAGGTTTCCGCTTGCCTTCCCTTGCTTTACATTGTTTCCTAAAACCTCTTTGAAGTTAAACAACAAAACATTTTGTTGCGATGTGGAATCAGATGCTGTCTCCACCGGTTTACACCTGTGCAGTGGGACTGCATCAGCGCTGCTGCCGAGTCTCTGAGGGCTACTGATAGGAATGACAGATATTTGCTACTGCTTGGGAGGATCCATGGGAACTCCTACATGATTTCTGTCATATCCTGCCATCAGAGGAACGTGGAGTGGGCACAGTACATCAAAAGAGTAATCTACCTAAGTTTGTCCTGAAGGAAGATGCTGATCTAATTTAATGTATTCGTAGAAACTAGGGATGGGTAAATCTCTCTTAGTCCCTGTAGCCAAACTCCAGCTACTGTTGGGATGTCCTCTGCACTGAGAGATGGAGACTGCTTTAAAGAAATCTCTCAGCATCAGAGGGGTTATTATGAATGAAAAGCAGGTACTGCAGAAAATGAATTTCATTTCCCAGGCTCGGTATGGGCTGTCACTGAGGTCAGACCTGGGAACTGACCAGATTCTACAGCAGCGTCCAACATAAAGGAGTTTCTGTTTTACTGTCTGTGCGCCAGCTCAATGCTTTTCTGTACGGTCTTGTTTTATACACTGTGTTTAGAAATGGTTTGTTTGTTTTTAGGAGACATGGGGTATCACTGGTTTCAACTCTTTGAAAATCAAAGGCTGATTAATTTTTAATTTCATCACTTAATTAAGATGAAGAGCTTGGAACGGTTTCCCTCTGAAAGCAGTGGGACTTTAGCTGCTGACTTTGGATGCAGGTAGAATTACACAATCAGGCTGTGTTGGTGCAGTGTGACAAGTGCACCAGAGTGCTAGAGAAATAGACTTTCCACTAGAGTCCAGAAGTGAGGTCTGGAGAGCTTCCAGCTCCTATCCAGCCAACAGCATCTTGTGTTGAAATCATTGATGTGGATCACTGTGAGGATTGAAACTCTGCTTCTGGACACAAGTGCGTAGCGTTCATTGGCTTAGCTGGAGGCTGAATGTATGTCTCAAGGGAGAGTATTCAAAGGCACAGGACACTGTCCTCAGTGCTTGTTACAAGACTCTTTTATGTGCCAAGACAGGAGACCAAGATACTGGCGTCCTATTCCAGCTGGCCATGGAAGGGCTTCCCAGGAAGCAAAAAATAGGAGGATAAAGAGGCTTAGATCATGCTCTGCCAACAGGAAGACAGCACTCACCAGCAACACTTCAGAGCAATGACTTTCTGCTCCCTGCACTCTCAAGCAGAGACACCTTCCTCCCATCTTCCTGCAGGGGAAGAGGTACACTCTTACTCCCTGCCACTGTTACCCCTTCAGACCAGAACAGGATTATTTCAACTGAGGACAGCAAAGCAGCTGCCCGTGCATCCACCAGCTCACAAAATTTAGTATGGGTGGGCTCAGCAGCAGGGTGGCCACGGCTATACCGCTGCCCCAAACAGGACTGTGCTCCAGGAAGGGAGGAACTGAAGTTACCCCTTGGCTCTGTCCCTGCAGAGCTGCATGGGGCAGACAGCATTCATGCCCAGGAATAAGTACATAAAAATAAAAACAAATGGATTGGTCAGTGATTCCTTATGTTCCCTTTTCTCTCTCCAGTAAGCAGCATTTTGTGCCTTATCTTGCCTATGCTTTAAGATCCCCTGGTGTTAGTGATCTATTCATTACAGCAGGCAAACTCTCTTAGCACTTCTCCAGCTGCATCGAGCCTCCCAGTTGGAGGAACTCCCTCCGCAGAAAGCCCTGCTGCACTGGGGGTTAGGTTTTAAGCTTGGCAGGTCTAGGGTGCTTTGCTCTTGTTCTGACTGTTCCTTGCTGCAGGTTCCTCTCTGTTTGCTGGTGAGTGAGTACCTTTAGCCTGTGTTATTTCTCTATGTTTCCTTTTTTCTTTTGTGAAGGCAATGTTTATCTTTTCATAAGCTGTTGTTATCCAAGGCTCTCAAAACACGTGGCACTCTGTAATAACACCTAAGGCAGACATGATATTGCTAAGAGTAGCAGCAAGAGTAGCAGCTTGCAATTGCAACTCTCAAGATGTTTTATGTAGGTGGTTATTTTATCTGCTTTGCAAATTTAATTGCTTTGCTAAAGCAAGGAGAAGTTGAGTTGCCTGCCCTAGGATGCACATCTCATCTATGACTGAACAAAGATTAGAGCCCACTGATTCTAATTGCACTTGTTCTGTTTGCTTCCTTGGGCTTATTGTACTGCGCCCATGTTATGTAGCACACAAATGGGGCCCTTGGAGTGAGGTAGGATTGCAAACCCCCTGACACCTACATATGGGAGATCTAGTTCATTCTCATTCAGAGCGGTGATGGGCAGGAAGTTCAGGTGTCCTTACAAGGAAAGCCCTGTGCTTTAGTTGAGAGAATTCATGTTTTGTGCCAAGTAGTTTTGTTGTTTCCTTTGCTTTCCTCAAGTGTTCATTCTTGCAGCTCTTAATGTCACTTTAGATCTTGCTGCTGTAATTGCTCTGCTTCTTCTCTGTATTGCTCCAAATCCAGTTTTCAGATGATGGTGCGTATCAGGTAGGTGAGGAACAGTTGTACACGTGCAGGGTCCTGTTTTAAAATATCAGCTATAGTAATGGTACCCTGCTGAAAGCTAACGGGGCTTTATTGTGATTATTTGAGTGTTTTCCTCCAAGTGAGAGATTTTCCAAGCCCATCAGCACTTGCGAGCAGCAAAAGAGAATGATCAAACCCCGGTGTGTGCTCAGTAAAACAGCTGCTCCTTCTAGAGCCATGAGTCAGTCTGGTTTACGGCGAAGTTTCATTGGAGTCAACTGGAATTTTGCCTGAGTAAGGTGCTTGGGGTTTTTCTTCAAGTAACTTTACAGTTCCTCAACATGGAGAACTGGGAATCACGTGACATTCCTAACACAATATTATGTTTCCATTCTTGCTGCATGAACATACTTATCTGAAGATGAAGTAGATTTTGCACTTACAAAAGTGCATGCTCATGCTGAAGGCAGACAAAGACCTTAGAGCTGTTGTGTTATTGGAGCTCCAGCTATTTATTCAACTGTCCACCATGGCAGGAGTTTTTCTGTTCAATAGAGAATTCCCCACTTTTTTCCTCAAACAAGAGAAGCAGAGGGTGAAAGGGTTGGAGATTAAAATGTAAACAGCAAAATTTATTATAATTACAAGAGTGTTTCAAATTATTTCCTTAAACTGCAACATAATTTACCTCTAGTCAAGGTCTCTATTGGTGGTGAAAGAGGAAACTGCTTGACCTTGGGGTGACCTCTGGCCCCCGGGGGTCAGCGCCCGAGGAATGCGCAGATGTCACGGTTCATAAGCAAGGACAGAAACTCTCAGGTTTCCCAGGCAGAGAGGCGCCAGTTCGGGGATGGGGCCAACATGTGCACCTCCCTTTGAACCAGCCACTCGTACCTGAAATCTCATTGAAAGCAAGCACACACTGGGCTGGAGACAGGAAAAGGCCAGAGCATTCCCGGGCGGAGGCTTCTTTCAGGAACGGGCAGAAGCAGCAGAATATAATGGAGGGAAACACAGAATTTCACTAAAGAGGGTCAGCATCTGTGCTACCTTGTTAGTTATACTCGAGGAATGCTGCAAACAAATGTGATCTGAAATATGGATCCTTGAAAGTGCTTGGCGAGAAACGGGGCAGCTTTGGCCACAGCCAACTGACGCAGCTTGTTGCTGTTGCAGAATCGAATGTCCTGTACTCTCAGCAGTGCAAAGAAAGGAGAAAGAAATGGATGGATTTATTTCCCATACTAAGTTAACAAAACCTGTGCATGGGCTGAATTAATGCAGTGCAAATGCTGCTAGGACTTTTGTGATGCTAGCAGAGATCCTCACAGTGAGCCAGGTCTGGAGTCAGTTGAGCTGCTGCTTGGATGCATTCTCTCTTTGCCCTGCAAGAAAGCCATTTGCATTGCCAGGCCAGGTTCTTTGAAGAAAAACGAACAAAAACCTCACCACCACCACTACCAAAAAAAATCCCAAACAAACCCAAAAATTTTCATGATGGAGAAAACAACAACAACAACAAAAAAAAAAACCAAAACAGAAAACCCAACAAAAAACCTGACAGAAAATCCTTCTGAATAAAAGCAAATTAATAAGGAAAGTTGGGTTTAAGCTAAAACAAATTATGTGGTAAATATTAAGCTTAGGGAGAGAAAATTACAACAGCAATAACATTCAAAGGAGAAATGGGATGAAGGGGAAAACAAACGCCAGGTTAATTTTAATATTAAAATCGTACCTTATGTATCAAAATAAAATTTATATTCGAGGAAATTGTGAACCCAAGGGTTCCTTTCAACTGTTTGCAGCCTACAAACCACAAGTTGCGCTAAGCATGATCAAAGTACTTCACAATTAGTTTGGTTTTAAATCACTCTAATTGTCAGCCTAGGTTGTAATCAGAGGAACGTTGCTGTGAAGCAGCAGCAAACTTGCCCTGGTTGTAATCCAGGGAAAATTCGAGAAGAACCCCTGGCTGTGGTCATTTAACGGCAGCACAAGTGCTCGGGGACAGGGCTGTGTTAAGCATGTTAAACATCAGAGAGCCTGTCCCGGGTTCATGAGACAGCCAGCCTGCCCCGGCCGCTGGTGCAAAGACCTCTCGAGCTGCTGCTGCTCCGGTTGGCTCCCTGCCTCAGTTTCTCTCTTGGGGAAAAGCAGGCAATGACAGCAGGGAGTCTTTATAAGGTGCAACTCATGAAGTGCTATCAAATACATGTGCTTCAGGTGCTCCTGGAAGGTGCTTGTGTAGGTTTGTGGTGGGGATGGTTGGAAGAGGCAGCTAGCGGAATGAGCGGCGCAGAGCACTTGGATGGAGGAGGCTGCAGGAGTGCCAAGAATGACTGCAATGCAAGTATGAGCCTGCTCGAGCATTGCTCTTTTAGTAAAGTTGGCAGTGTGTTATCTGGAAGCTGCAGTGGGTTTCCTAATAGATTCCTTGGAAGTTTCAGGTTGGAGAGCTCTTCCAGGGGCTTTGCCAACAGCACAACAGAATAGAGGATGAGCTCAAATGCTTTTGTAATTAGGAGCAGAGGTTTTTGTTGCCTTTTTTTTAATTAAAAAGGTCTTCCAGGAATACCGGAAATAAAGCCAGTCTTTGAAGGAATCTTGCTTCCTAGACATTGAAAGGGTAAAGGTAGCTTTAATCTGGACTCCGCTATGGAGAAACTGAAGGAAATTTCCCCACTGAAAGCCTTGAAAAGAGAATTTGCTCAGCAGTACAAATGAATAAAACAACAAGGCTTTGTGCTTGAGGATCTCAAAGCGTTTTCTGCTCTGCACCAGGAAATGTAATACCTCCTGGGAGCTGTGCTAAATTGGAAACAGGGACCCTCTAAAAGCTGCCTCAACCCTGCTCCGGCTGAGCTCAGCCATGCTTCCACCAGCGTTGGTGGAAAAGACAAGTGATGTTTTGACAATTTGAGTCCTCAGTCATGCCTGTTCTACAGGGATGCAGTAGATCAGCAGCCAGTGCAGATCTAGTGAAGAAGCAGTTAAAAGAATTAAATTGGCCACCTTGTATCCCGACACGTCAGAAGCTTCCCTTGGCCTCAGAACAACAGAAAAATCATCACCTCAGGTGCTTCTTAGCAGAGAATCTCCTTGTTTCCAAAGAAAAAACAGGGGTAATGTTAGGGCGGCAGTGAGGGAACGCGCTGGGTGAGGATGCTCTGCTTCGGGCTGGCAGTTTCCCCAGCTCCGTTTCAGAGAACATGCAGAACTGAAGGAAGTTCAAGCGCCGTTCTAGTTTGTCTGAATCATCTTCTCTAGTTCTGTTTTCCTCTAGGCACCAAAGGGGTGCTATGGAAGAGATGACTGAACAGTAGCAAAGGGCGGGCAATGTGACTATGAAAGTGCAGGCAAATGATTAGTGGAAGAAATGAGTACTGTAAGAAGCAACTTTTCATGTGGGGAAGATAAACCATTTCCCTAGAACCCATTTAGGTTCAAGTGGTGCTAAATGGAGAAAGCCCCAGGGGTGGCACTGAAAGGAGGTGATTGTAACAAAGCAGAGGGGCTCTTGGAGGAAGGTATACTTGTGCTGTGCTCTCCTAGTTGAGTGTAAATGGATGGTAGCTGTCTTTTTGGCCTACTTCTGCAAAACAACTTATTGCAACTACTTAAGAAAGTCAGGATTGGCGCAAGTAAAGGAAGGTAGCTCAGGTGTCACTGCGCACTGCCAGACCTCCTGGCAGCCCAGCTTCTACCCAAACCAGGCATGGCTACGTGGTCCTGCTGAGTTACCCAGAGCACCCAACAGAGTTTTTGCTGTATGATACCTAGCATAGCACTGGGAAATGGCACAGACAGATGATACCTGATCTGGTGTAAAACTTCCCAATATGACGGCTGTACTATCAAACTGTTATGAATTAAGGATTCATAGACTGAGTTTCTATCTAAGTAAAGTCTTTTCTGGAGTTGTGGCTTTTCTGAACCAAAGCTAAAAACCTCCTAACTAGTTTCCACAATGTTAGTACTTATCTAAGGACTGACTAGACCTTTTGGCTCTGCTATCAATTTATGTGTTCAGAGGCATATCCTGTTGCCCCTGTTCTCTGTCATGGAGATGGTACGAGGCTGTACCAGCTAAAGTGTCATATAGTGGCTTGTTACCACAGCATTTCTGTTTGTTTATTTTAGAGTGGAGAAAAAGCCTGTTATGCTCTTGTACAACTTCAAGTATCCACACTAACCAGTGCAATGGTGAACAAGTCCAAATAACACATCAGCGATGCGATGTGGGTTTGTCTCCAGCCTCTGACATACACCATTTGTGACACATGCAGGCTCGTGCATTCCTGTAAATTTGTCCTCTCATGCCTCAGCCCACACCAGTCAATAAAAGATAGTCCATAAATCTCATGGCTGGAAGTAACAGAGGTATAAAGAAAGAGAGGAGAGGTGAACCAAGACTGATTCAGGGATTATTTTCTTGTTTCCCTTTTTCATGAGTGGGTGAGCATCTGAGGGAAAGAGGCAGTCTTTGGGACGCAGAGATGGAAAGATTCTCCTATTGACTAGCTTGACTCAGCAAGCAAATTTCTTCCCACATGGAGCCATGGAAAGCAGAGGGCACGGAGGGAGAGAAGTGATAGTAAAGCTGCACCAAGCCCTCTAGCAGCATCGAAAGCCAGATATGGAAGTTGTTCCCTGAGCAGACAGGACCCAGAGTTTTTCTTTAGCTTTCTTTTGGCTCTTCTAAGTTTTCCCTGCTGTCAGGAAGAACTAGGTGAAAAGGGAGAGGAGAGGGGGGGATCTGTGCAAGTCTTCCACTTGAGTGTAGAGAACAGAGAGCAGAAGGTGTGGTGAGAAGCCTTTTAAAGTGGTCATAGATGTGTGAGGTCCGATTCTGTTTTCAAAAACGTATCTGTTAGATGTAAGTGCATGGGAGGTCATTAGAGCTCTGCTGCCTTTCGGGGGGGTGAGGCAGGAGGGAGCTGGGCTGCAGAGTGGGCAGGCAGCAGCATCGCACTGCTGGGAGCGAGAGCCACCGTGTGAGCAGCGGGCTCTGGCAACAGGGACAAGAGGGGAAAGAAGTTTTTACTCCCCTCAGCTCATGTCATTGCTAGCCATGCCCAAACGCGTTTAAAATCACACCAGCTGTTTGTGACTATGGTAAAGGTTACTCTGGAGATGAGTACAGTTAGCTGGGAGGGTTTTAAACATCACAGTCCCTGCCTCCAGTGATCACCTAACATCCTGTTATTTACTAGATCTAAAAATAAAGCATGTTTTCACAGAGCAGAGAATCTAGCTTGCACAAAAAGGCATGCACTTCCAAATTGCTTTCCTTGTGGTAGGTATCCTTGGTTCATCCAGGTGACTCTTGCTTCTTCCCTAACCCTCCTCAAATCACTGCTTACCTTGGATGGATGGGGACTGGGGGCTTGTCATATATCTCAATAGGGGGGTTTTATTCAATAGGGAAAAAAAGAATTAGTAGCTGTGTGTGGATTAATTTCTGAGGGAGAGACAGATGTAAAAGTCTGTGATAATTTTCCAAGGTTATAGGAATAGATATCCTCTTGGACAAAAAGAAATGGTCCGATATTGCACAGACACAATGTCTTGCCAATAATGATACTACTAACTAATATTAAGATTCCTTTTGCATCTGAATTAATCCATGGTATGTCTGTGATGGACCACAAGTGAAGACAAAAAGGGGCAGATATGGAAGGGGAGATGTGATAGGGTCTCAATTTAAGGTTGGCCATGGTCTGTATATGACATTCTTGTAAGTAAACTGACAGTGTCCAGGTTTATAATAGCTAAACTCCTCAGTTTCCTTTACATAAACATTTCACTCTAATGGAACATTATACCCAAGACCGTGCTTCAGCAGACATGCATGTGTATGAATTGCATAAAGATAGACCAATAGATAAATAGATATCTGGATTTAATAAACACTCACATTCTAACACTAATAGGCTGGTGAAATCTTACAGAGAGGGAGAGAGAGACTGAAGGAAAATACAAAATACCATTGAGAGTTTGCAGAGTGGCACAACTGGAAGTGCTCTACATCAAAAGAATGAGGGGAGGGAAAGGCCAAGATCGGACAGGAAAATTCTATGTTAATAATGTTCTCCCATCTTGTGGTGAGGGATGGTGAATGAGCCAGTGAGGTGGGTGCCTGCTATTTCTTCAGAGGGGAAATCATCATCATCATCCTCCAAATCAAAGAGTTTCGCTTATGAACCATGGAAGTAGAAGGACTCAGCTATGTTTTTCTAAAGTCAGAGGATCTCTAGGAGTTTATTTTCCCTGAAAGTCAGGTAGGTGCTTTTGAAAATGTTATCTTTGACTTCTCTGGGAGGCACGAATGCTTTTCTAGTGATTTTTCTTCAGGCTGATCATTTTTCTGTATACATTCTTGACATTTCCCCTGCTATCATTCTCCAGAAAAGCAAAAAGGGTGGGTGGGTGGGTGGGGGAGTGCCAAACCAAATCCTCCCTTCCCTGTCCCCTCCCAGACAAATATCTTTTCCAGTTTTTCAATTCTTGCACTGGGAACCAAAATCCTATAACAATGGCAGCTCTCTACTGAACTTGTTGAAACTATGTCACTTGACAGAACACGGTCCTGACAGCCAGCACGGAAAGCAAGAGGCTTCTACATCCAAGAGCCTGTGTGGGAGGGCTCAAATAACCCCCTTCAGTTATTTGCCATGACTTTAGAATTGAAGGTAACTAGGTGAGAAGAAGGAAGAACTTCCTGACAATAAATTAGTGACAAATCAAAGGAGAAAATTTGACTTAAACTGGGAAAATGAATTTCTAAGTTCCATCCTGCCCACTCCAGTCTGTCTTTTCAACTAGCATTGTCTATTACCCAAGTAAGGTCAACGCAGCTTTTACCTCAGCCCAGACACCCTTTTTCACTCTGTTTTCACAGTGCCTGGGTTTATTTTTCTTCCCTTGATTTGGCTCTGTGCCATTTCGTTGGCTAACATTCACCTTGGCTGGATATACTGAGGAAGGGATGTTCATTGCTCCATCTGCGGTGTGCCCAGTGAAGCCCACTCTTCCCTGGTGGCTCATGCCATTGATTCTGCCAGCATGTCAACCCACTGCATTTTGTGGAGCTGGTGACTCCAGAAGCAAACCCTCTTTTAACTGTCTTTAATCATTGCTTTGAGCTAGCGTAAAGAAAGGATTTCCCCCCCCCCCCCCCCCCCCCTTGCAAAGAAAAAGCAATAAAATCAAGGGGGCTACACAGAGCAAAGTAGAGAGGAGCAGAGCCCAAGTGGAGCCCCCACACGTGCGCAGGCACCGCGTACTCTCCCACCAGGGATCTGGCAATCTTGCATGCATGAATTGCCTTGCAACGGCCACTCGGCTGTCATTCTGTCAGGCCCATTTACAAATCGCATCACAGGTTTAATTTTGAAATCTCTCTCTCCCCCCACACTCCCCTCATTTTTGCTGAAATGGATTTACAATGAAAGTATTTGAAAAGGAATAATTATCTATATGAGCAACAGCAACACAATGCCTGCAGCCTGCAGCATGGGGGTGGGGCACGACCACAAGAAATGAGTTTGAAGTCTGAAATCTGCTTTTATACATGCCTACGTATCTACAGGGAGCTAAGTATTTGTAGGTACCTATGAAATATTTGCTGGGTATGGCTATGACGTGATTTTAAACTGTGTGTGCATGTATCAGACATGTGAAGCCTCATTTTGGCTTTTGTTTCGCTTGTGCTAAACACCACGTTTTAAAATGAGTCTCCAGCCATATGATTGTGTGGATTTTATATCTGAAGTGATATTCTTAGAGACACCGGTTACCAAAACCTCAGCCATGCTTTCCAGAGCATTCCAGCCCAATCTATGGTTTAAAAAAGACAACCAGCTTGCCCTCTGACAGTGCGGGAGAGCCCGTTTTATGCAGTAGTGGACATGAAGCTGGAGCTTTTTCTATAGTCTCTGTCCATTTCTCTCAGTGAATTGAATCCAGTCAAAGGTCAAACTGGCCAGAGGCACTTTTATTGTCATGGTAACCATGACTTAATCAAACAATCCTGAGATTCCAGGTTTGTGGGAACAGGCAAAGATCTGAAGAGACTGGAATGAATCAATCAAAGGGGGCAGGGAAGAAAATCCTAAGATATATGACTTATCCTTCCAAATCTATTACTCTGTCCTTAAATACACAAGAATTATGCCTTGGACAAAGCCTCTTTTCAGACCAAATACCTCTGATTTTTGTTTTCTTGTCCTTTGCATCAAATTTCGTAACATACCTCTGTCCTACAGCTACCAAACCTTAGCCCAGATTTAACCAGCAAGAGAGAAAGTTGGACAACAACAATTTAGGAAAGATGAAGATTATTTTATAAAAACAGCTACTTAAAGGGGAGAAAAAAAAAAAAAAAGAAGAAGAAAACCAAGGAAAAAATGCAATCAACCACCTTTGATTTGAAAACCTATTTAAGCTTGTTAGTACTGATCTAATGCAGATCCACAGGCAGTAAATGTGCTTTTCAGGTTGCTCTGCTTTCTGGCCAACTGCTGCATCTTCTTGGGATGCCAGGACTGCAGGGCTTGCTCTTGTCCCAAGCGCTGGAGTCTGTCAGCAGTGCTGAGTTCGTTCAGCCTCTGCTCTTTTCTGAGAGCCTGGCTGCTTAGAGACTGGTTTGAGGCATTGGGTGAGTGCTGGGGGTTGGTTAACCTGGAGCTCAGCTGGGGCTAAGGCTACTCTGTGATAAGACCTTGTGCTTCTTTGGTTTTATTTCAGAAGCAATTCACATGTATCTTACCTCCTGCATTTTGCTTGTGAGTCTAAAGGCTGAGCTTTTTGGTTGGAGGAAGAGTTAGACCTCTAGGATCTGCTCCACCACCATACTAACAGGGGGAAGGTCTTGTGTTTTTTTGGGAACCTGACTGCAGGCTATGTCCACGTGCCATTAAATCCCCCAAATAATTCTTGGTTTGGCTTCTACTAAAGTTAATCTTTTGCTTTGGCTTCCTCTGCCCAGAGAAGTGACTAATAAAATAGTAAAATCATGGAGGTATGACAGGAGTAGGAGGGCTTTGCTGAAGTGTGGGTGGCAGTGGGTTTAACCTATTATGCCTGGTTAAGTGGAGGTATCACATGTTGGTTTCCAATTTTAGAGAAGAATTAGCTGGAAACCTGAAATACATTTGCTCTTGAGGCTTTGCTGGGATGGAGTGTCTGGAGGATGGGATTGGTTGCAATGTAGGTGTGCTCAGTTACCCACTCTGATGTACAGTCGTGGAAGCAGTGAAAAGCCATTGGCTGCTAAGCCCTGCTGAAAGCCTGATTTTGTAATGGAATATAGAGACATTCACCTTCCTACCTGCTCTCAAATGCAAGACTGGCTATTGTCCAGTGACTACTCTGTCCTGGGGAGATTGCTGCTGAAATTTTGGTATATTCATGTTCTATGAGGAATGCAGGTAATTACTTGCATGCCCCAAACCTAACAGTTTTAATGGCAAACCAGAGCATGAAAAGAACTGATCGCTGCTTGGTTTTAATGTAGAGGTATCCTTGTAAGAAGATGTAGCTTCTCAGTGCTACTGTGGGTGATCTCAGCAGACAGACTCAAATGGGTGATCTGTCCCAGAAAACGAGCTCCTCTCTCACTGCCAGATGAGTGGGGGGTCACCTGCAGAGAGAGTTGTTGGGAGTTAAGATAAGCAGTAAAAATTGTGTAATAGAGCATGGCAGCCAGACAGAACTCCATGGAGTGCCAGGATACTGGCAAGACAGAAAAGAAATTACTGGAGCCTGAGCATCAGACAGGGAAAGGGGAAATTAGTAGTTGAGGAGGTCTGGAAAGAAGGAACACTGACCTGTGTCCAAAGAGGATGTGATCTTCATGTGTAAGAAGAGAAAGGTCACTTTTTGGCTTGGCTGTAAGGAGGCCACAAGTACCCCTGAGAGTGGTTGTGAAAAGGAGACTTTTGAATTCAAAATGGAAAAGGGACTCAACATGGAAGAACAGTGAAGTTTAGAAAACAACAGGAAGAAGGAGGCAGAAAGCTGGTTGCGTCAAGAGAGAGCCTTTTCCAAGATCTGGACATATAGCAGCAAACAAAGGAAATGGAAAATAACAGTAGACATGAAATCAGAGAAGAGGACAAGGAGATAAAAAATCAGAATTAGGGGATTGGATGAGCAGAGAGAAAGTGGCACTCCTGACATGGGGTAAGGCTTAATAGCAGGACAAGAAAAAAGTTTAAGAGGAGGAAAGGCTGTACAGGGCCAGCTCTGAGGATGAACAGGGGCTGTAGTTAGAGATAATTGGTATCAACAAAATTGAGGAGAGTTTTGATGTTTTTTGATAGGGAAAGGCTTGTCTTTATTTCTTGTCCAGTGTCCCAAATAAACTTTGAAGACCAGGGAAGAGAGAGGCACCGATAGAGATTAACTGCTGCCTCCTGCAGAAGTGCGGATCACCCTTCCTATCAAAACTACTGGGAGTAGCAGACACTCAGCACCACTGTGAAAGAAGCCTTAAATCCTCTTTGCTCCTAATCTGTTGATCTTCTCAGGACAAGACTAAGGAAATTGGTGAGATGAGGGACCATGGACAGGTTACACACAGAGCCAGCACCGCATATGACCTGTGCTGAAATGATATGCAAGTCTGGGAGGTAAAAGCCCCCATAAAACTTCTTCCCCTTTGCAAAAATACACTCCAAGTTAGCTTTAACACTTAAGTAGCATGGTTCCTGAATGCTACCTTTAAAGGGTAAAGCATTTAAACTGTAGGAACAGCCAGGGGCAAAAAGAGGCCCATTTCAATTTGATATGTTGAGGTCCTCCAAAAAGCCAGACTGGGGGGTCTCTGAGCTGTTTGTGCTTTCCTTCCCTCCTGAACCTGAGATGGCTCTGAGGCCCAGGCTGGCTGTGTTTCACTGTCCTTCTTTCTGCCTCTATGTTGTAGTAAATTAGCCACTTGCAGAGGTCTCGAGCAGGGTGGGAATATTCTCCATCCCTGACACGCATGCTGCACAGGGCTGCTTTGCAGGAAGGAACTGAAAGTAGATCAGGAAAGACTGGTGCATGAAGAGAAGAGCTGAGCTCCTTCCGAGGGTTCAAAGCATCTTGGAGACAAACAGCATCCCTCTGCCATCATAAGCACTGCCAGGGACGAGTGGGACTGGCCCCAAGCAGTGTCACTGTCCTCTCTGGGGGAGCTCATCTGCCTTTGATGGTAGATCACAGGACACCTGCCTTCCCTGGAGGGGCTGGGATCTGTCCCAGCGCACTGTGATAGACCACAGGTTTTTCCCATTTCCCAGCCTTTACCTTGTCTCTGTTCTCCGAAGCAGGCGCAGGTCCGACACTGTTTTACACAGCATCGAGTAGAGTCCCTGCTCCTGCTCAGTCTGTAGTTGTTACTGCAATACAAATAGCAGCACTGTCCTGGTGTACAACAAATGCTTAGCTTGCAGAGATATGAGAACACCCTGTGGACTTTACCCCACACTGTAATCAAAAGAGTACTCCTTGGTTTACTCTAGCCTAAGTCTTCCTGCAAGCTGCTGCCTTTTACTGTATTATCTGGTATGACAGCAATAATATTAACAGCAGGAGCCTTCCTTGCAAAGAACCAATTGCAGCTATAGCACAGCTCCCATTATGCTCCTTGCCTGCACTGCTATCTCTCTGTACAAGAAAACCCTTCCAGGTCTACTCCAGCGGTTGCAGTTAATGGAGATCTCCATTCATTTATCCTGCATCAGCATAAACAGTCCTATCTATAGGTGGTGCCTGCTGTCAGCTCCCACCCTTTAAAATGATGCTGGAACTTCCTTGCGCTCAGCAATGTGGGCGAAGGTCTCCAACACTTTCTAAGTGAGAGCAAGGCTGAAGGTGACTACTGCAGAAGTGTAAAATCTTTCTGGGACCCCTGCCACAGAGAGGTTTTCTGCAGTTATGCTTCTGTTTTTGGAAGAGATCTCTTTAAAAACCTTTACAGGTATATGGAGGGATTTGCAAGTGATCGTTTAAGGGATGAGGAAAGCCCAACTACTTGATAAAGTTCTTTTACCTTTAGTAAAAGAATGTTTATACTGGAAAGCTGCCATGTGCTCTCAGAGGGTTGTCCTTACAAAGAGATGTCTTAGAATAGCTGCTTTTCAGGAACAAAGAATAGCTGTGTCTGACCAGGAAAGCTTTTTGAGGGTCCATTCCAAGGCTTGCTTTCTTCCACAAAAGCTGCTAAAGCTCTGAGAGCCCCTTCCCTGTTACCGTAATAGACCTCACTCCTACTGTTACATCTGTGCATAGCTACCTGGGCAGGCTTCAGTCGTTCATGGGGTAGGTACCTTTGGTGGTGAGAAGTCTTAATAATGCTTATTACTGAGTACTTAATAAGGTAGTTTCTGGAGCAAATAGAGTGGTGGCGGTGCAAATATTGCCTGCACCAGGCAAAGCCTGTAAACTGCGTGTATACCTCAAGAAACTTGTTGTCCAAGAGACCACTCAGAGTGCTACCATATGATTTTCATCATATTCTTTATCAGCTATCCAGTATCTCTGCTCTTCCCTCTGTGCAGCCTGGGACTGTGCCTTTGCCAGGGAACTCTGAATTCCACAAGTTTCTGCCTCCACGTTATTAAGTTCCTTTGTGATGTTTCTCAATAGCATCATTTGGAACAAGATCATACTTCCTTTGTCAGCCTTTATCTGATTTATTAAATAGTTCTAAATCATCACAAATTCTGATATATAGCATTGAACTATCTCTCCAAATAAATCCTACAAAGGTCTGTAATAGACTTTTTATCAGATGTATTAAGGCATAGGAGCAGCATGCAAAGATGATTTTAAAGCCTTGGCATGGAGGAGGTTTATTGCCAAATGATTGATATGCAGAATCTTCTGTTCTAAACCCTGAACTCCCTGAGGAAGGACTAAGTGGATGTGTCCAAGGTGTCTCGCTAGCTGATGCAAGGAGAAAGCTCTGAAAGTTAGTTCCAAAACTTTGGGGTGTGAAGGGTGGGGTGGAAAGCACCTGAGTCAGAGAAAAATGTCTGATGTCTGAATATAAATCAGTTCCTCCTAACAAATCAAACAAAAAACCCCACAAAAATCAACTCCCCGTCCATTAGATCACGTTTTTTTGAGAATAAAATTAATTCTGCCTTCCAGTGGGTTTATTATTAAAAAAGCTCTAAAACCAAACAACCCCCTCTTAAGCCCATGAAAAAGGAATAATCCTGCTAAACGAAACCTGGAGTCTTATTCTGACCTCACGTTACAGCAGCATGTGAATATGAAGTTCAGCAGAAGCTGATGAGTTTACACCCCTTAGTGTCCTCTTGCAGAGTATGCAGGTATTGAATTGGAGCCCCAGTGGCATGAGCTATGTAGGGGGGAAGCTGCATCAAGCTGCTTTAGAGGAAATCACACTTTTCAGATAAATACCAGTCAGCTGCAAACATTTTTCTCTCCAGGATGTGTGTGTGTTTCTAATGTTTAGAGTAAAAATGTGGTGCTAGGAATTGGGAATATAGTTTTCATGTATTTGATTACTTCAGCATTAAAGCAGCATGATAATATTAGTGGGAGCCTTTAGCATGAACTTTGTTCTGTGACTTCCAGGCTTCAAAAACTAATGAAGAGTAAAACTGGGGGGGAAAAAAGTCTTCCGACAAGCTGGTCTTCAGCACCTTTTTAATGGATAACAGATTTGCCGTCATCGCATATCACTTGGAATAGATCATGACAAGACACACAGGCTAATATAATGCATTGTCTACAAAAGGTTACAATATATTAGTGAATTTCTCTCTGAATTGATAGAGGGTGGACCAGTTCCAGTAGCTCTTGAATAGTTTCTTCCGGGGAACTTAAGACCAGAGTCTCCCACTGCTGATACCCAATGGAATCAGACAGCGTCAAATATTTTGCTACAGAAGTTGCAAACTGGTCTCTCTGCTTATGTGAAATTTGGAAAGCAAAGCATGGGAAGAGTTTATGACTTTCAGCACTTAAGAACAAGTTTTGCGGACTCGGGCAGGGAATAAGGAGTGTCAGGATTTCACTGTATTGAGCTCTGTTCCCAGAGGTACAGCGAGTTTGGTGCACCAAGACCGGCTCATTTTCATTTCCAGGAGTCAGATGTGAATCCTGGATGGGTGTTTCTCAGATCTTTCAACTGACTGACTGCTGGATGCTTGCTGCTTGCATAGGTTTGGCTGGCAGGGGAACACTTCAGAGAGTATAAAGCATCAGAAGTTCCCTCGCACACAAGGAAAGCAGGGTGATGAAACCTGACACTTAAACCCAAATGCCTTGAGTTATTAAAAGACCAGTGATGCAAAATACTGGTTTTTAATGAAGAAATTAAAAGGTTTGATCACCAGAGCAGCATCAGCTGATATGAATGCACGCTGCCCCGCAGCAGGCTCAACTATTCTCTAATCAGCCACTCTCAAGACTCCCTCTTCTGCTGTGTTTCTTCCCAGGCTGTAAATGGCAGATCAAGAAATATCTCTTGTCCTGATTTTGTCTTTTCAGCCGAGAAAGTCTAGTGTACACTTAAAGCATTTTAAAAAGTACTCTTCAGACTTCTCCAGGCAGGTCAATGGAACAGTCGAAACTGGAATAAAGCAGGAACAGGAGTCATCTCTTGACTTTTTTTACCCCTTCTCCACTTCTACAAACGATGATTTATTTTCTTCCTTACTCTTTTGATCAGCTCTATAATACACTCAGATTATAAAGTGAACTCAATTTTGTCTCATATTATCTGTAGGGTCTCATTAGCCTTGGTACCATCAGACCCCCTCTCTGAATCATTGCTTGTATATGGATGTCTGATATGTCAACAGACTGTCCCTTTTTCTCTTTTCTTTCCCATCTCTTCTGAAAGGCATTCAAGTTATTTCTATTGATACTTAAGTAAGGCAATTTCTCCCGTTATCACTAATAACACAATGGCATTATGAAGAACCTTCCTGCAGTGCACTTTTATGTGATATAATGCAAACAAGGTGGAATTCAACAAAAACATCATTAAAAGTTTTATTCTCTTAAAATTCTTTCAAATAAGAACAAGCAAAACTTCTGGATCAAGCACATGTTGGTTTTCAGGGACTAAGCTCTGAATGAAATATTTCCAGGCATTTCAGTCGGGACAGATTTGACATGGCAGAAGGTACCATAGTGTTTCTGTGCATAGGACCATAAAAGAAACTCTAGGGCGCAGGCAGTACATGCCTACATGCCACTGCAGGCCATTCTGTCACAAAACTAGTTTTGTTTTACCATTCTGATAGGGTGTGGTGAGAATAATTTCCTAGGGCTTATACACATTTCTCCAGATATAGGCTGAAGTGAGATCTAGTGTCTCCTGCTTCTGTATGTCGCATGAAGCAATGCTAAGCTCCCGTGGGCTTCCTCTGCTCCCTGGGATGTAGCACGAGGTTCTTGCATGCATATCGCTTTATTTTTGTTTTCTTGGCACCCATAGTTGCAACCTGGTGTTTTGCTTCTTTTGGAGATTTGTGTCCAGGGAGCTGCCTCTCCTTAAAAAGAAAAGAATTGGGAACATTGTCACTTTTTTAAAACTAATTGTGTTTTTAAACCCAGGATAACAAATTCCGGCAGGTTTTCAGTCCTTGGTATCCCACGGGAACTGCCACTGCTTTGCAAACATCCTCAGATTTTCAGGATCGTGTTCCACCACATAAGACCCAGCTTTTTCTAATGTTTTTCTTTGATCAGCTTCCCTGTTGTCTCATTCCATGTGGTTTCACTTGAGTCTTCCTTTAACTATGATAATTTCTTTCTGTATTCATCTTATCCTCACAGCCATGCTTATTTTTCCTATTTAAACCAGGCAAAAGAAATCTTGGTGTTACAGTGCTGACAGAGTGGTACCCAAAAAGCCAGAAAATGCTTCCCCAGAGGTATGGCTTGTATGTACAAATGAAGTTACACACAGCATGCACTTTGCTGGATTGGGGCTTTTCCTTGGTGAAATTTTGCAGTGTGTTTAAGCAGTTCTCTGGCTGTCGCAGCGGGATGCTGAGCTGTCAGGCTTTCCTCATTTTGTGATTTCCCAAAAAGGGATATGATTGGGAATCACCTTAGAAACCACAGTGCTTTGCTTTACAAGCCTAGGGAACATTGATTTCCACTGGTATCCTTGATGAATTCTAGTTCTGCAGAATTTTGTTCTTGATGGTAAAAAAACCCAGCCTCAAACCCCTAATATTTGGCTGCTGCAGAGGCACTTTGGTGGCTCTTGTCTAGGCTCTGCTCAGTGCTGGCAGGCAGTGCCAGGCAGCGATGCTGTGTCAGTGCTTGAGGAGGCAACAGGTACTTCTGCAGGAAAAATTACTGCCCAGCACCTTCCAGGCTTCATTTTCCCCTCTGTATGTCCTTGGGAAAGGAAAAGCACTGACAAACAGGACAGTGAAAGGTGGCAATGAGCTTATCTTCCTTTGCATGGGTGTGAAAGCTGGTGGTAGGCTTGAGTCTGAGCTTTCTCAAATGCAGTAGTTTTGTCTACACATCCCCAGGCAAGGAGCTCGCTGGGGAGATCCCTGTTCTTACTTGGTTAATGAAGCATTAACATGTGTTACCTTGCACTGAAATTAGAAGGGTCCCTTTTCATCACTTTCTTCGTTTTAGCTTTTGGAGTGGGTGAGGATTTGTTTTCCTCTCCTGAGTAGTCACACTGTTATGATGGAGAAGCTGCAGGGCCCAATTACCCACCCGGGATGTTGTTTGTGAAGCAATTAGAACTGACAGAGTGTGATTAAACCCAACAAGTTATCACTTTTTTCTTATGGCAGGAGGGGTGACTGTTTACAAATGAATATGCACCGAGTATACAGTGGGAATCATTTCCTCACCCACTATGTAATCTCCTCTACTTCATTACTGGCTGAACCTACATAGCTATATAGTTTTTTGCGCATGAATTAGCACTTGTATCTAATAGCAGTAAACTCACAAATGGACTATTACTTTTTATAGCCTTTTAGCAGAGTCAGCCTAATGGAGCAAAACTGTTAACAAATTAAGATACATTTGACAGGGCTTCAAGCGGGAATCATAACCCAGGCATCACCAATTGGGACAAAAATACAAAGTACTCTGTAGAACCAGCCTGTATCTCACCTGTTGCGTGATGGCAAGTGCTAAATCACAGAATGAAAGAGTTAAGGCAGTAGTTTTCCTTTCTTGGTGAGATTTTTAGAGCAAGGAAGTGACTTCCTTAAATGTTTGTAAAGAGACACTTTCTGTAGTGCTACAGTATATAAAATAATAACAACAGTCATCGTAAAAATAAGTTATATCTACTAAAAATAACTAAAATAATAATAATTTACTAAAATAAGCATTTACTAAAAATAAGTCATATTTGTCTACTTATTGCACTGTACATATTTTAGTCATTGTATATCCATCAGGCTACAGGAACATCTGATCTGTTGGGGTTTTGCCTTTTCACAGCTTGACACTGCTTTGGTAAAACAGAGACCTGACATGTGTCTTGAAGCCCCAGCATAAGCTGTATCCTACCAGGAGGATTTTCTTCAGTGCATGTTTATTATTGGAGCTTGTTGACTGTATGCAGCATCACATCATACACCTATATATGCTCCTATTGAAGAGTTCAGTCTATGCCACCAGCTCCCTGATTGCTATGCTGATCAGTAACTCAAAGCCCAAACTTAGAGATGATCAGGTTGTTTTTATGCTTCATTCTCTATCTCGAATCTTCACTCCCCCCACTTGAATCTTGGCTCCTTTCTAGGCTTGCTAAAACCTTATGATATTCTGCTAAGAACATCCAGTGTTACAATTCCAGCATAATTATATTTCCCCAAAGGTGTAAAATGTGTCTGCAACAACAGCTTAGTAAAATAGTGTAATAAAAATTATGACCCCACAATTCTGCTATTAATATAACAATTCAGAGCCAAGAAAACCCCATGATCCTTCTTATGCATCTGCTGTAACATGGTACGAGAGCAGAACACCTTAAGCCAGTTTAATCCCTTCTTTTCACCCCCTAGCAATATACATTGGCCCAAGAGAGTAACATGAATTGAAAGTGTAATTTATTAATATGCAATAGTGATAATGTCAAAAGAACAATATATAAAACCCACACAGAACAGGATTACACAGTACATAGGGGAAAGCCTAGAGCTAATATTTAATATAGCAAACCACAGCCAAAAATAACTTCTCATCCAAGGAGCAAAAGAGGGAGAACTCTGCAGGTGCTGAAGCAGAGGAACTGTGGAAGCGGCGTCTGCCTTCAAGAGGCAGTTGAACCCAACCACACATCCTGTGGCTGATTCTCCTCTTTGCTGGGAACCCACAGAGATCATGGTGTTTGCCATGAGTGCCAGCTGCTGGGGCAGTGACTGAAGTTCCCAGCTATGGCTTTGTCTACCTGAAAGTCTCTCATTGTTCCAGTTCAATGGTGCACACAGAGCAGCAGACACAAGTGGCACATGTGGAGAGCAAGCCACATAGAGTACACAGCAAACTGCAGCAAGTGAGGAGCCTCACAGCTCCGAGAATTTTAGTAAGCGAAGCATGGAACCAACTGTTCACTTCAGCTAAATTGTTCACATAAGCTTGGATGATTAAACTTTCACCAGTAGCCAAAGTATCCTGCAGCCTTAGCAGGGGTACGGACACATTAACATTTCACTAGCTTTGCCATAAATGAGCAATTTGCCCTATAGTCTTAAATCAGTAACACTCATGTGAGTGGAAAATGTTTCAGCCTCCAAGGGACTGGCAGGTTTCAAACACTTTCTAGAGTTTGCTTTCCTGCCCCTTCCTTAAAATGAACAGGGAAGGGAAGAACAAATGTAAAGGAGCAAAACTCAGTACGTTCCTAGCATTACTAAGCACTCAACGTACAGATGCTACCAGGACGGCAGAACTCACTCTTAGAGGGCAAGCTGAGAGGGATGAGATGGGGTTAGATGCCAGTTTTCTGCCTTGACATGCATTTCTTGAGTGATGGGCTGAGATCCAAGCTGCTTAGTAGCCAGCCTGCTACTCAGCACTGGCACATCCCTGCACAACCCCCCCAAAGAAACTGCAACAGCAAGTAAGTACGTGGTCAAAATATGGGACCTACTTGTCTCTGTTGATGGAAGAATCTGAGTCTGGCAGCCAGGACTGTTAGCTGTTGCATCTGTAGATTCATCCTCAGTCTGATTACTCTTCCAGCCTTCCCCAGCTCTGATTTATTTGCTATTCTTCCCTTTGCTGGAGTTGATTCTTCCCCTTGTGGCATAGTCTGAATTAGAAGAGCCAGGTGGGCCCAGCAAAGCTTTACTGCTTTAAACTAACTCATCTCTTGCATGCCACACAAGATGCTCAGCTCTCAAATAGCAATAATCTCTAAAAGTCAGGAGGAGGCTGTGGAGATGAGAAATGAGGGCAAACCAGGAGCCATACCTCTTAGTCGAAAAGCTGGCAGTTGGAAGAGGATTTATGCCCACAGCCTGGCTCTGCTGCATGTTGTGAACCAGAGTCCACAAGCAAATGGAAGAAGAGGGGAAGAAAAGCAGTTGGGATTGCCCTTCCAAGTGCCTTCTTCCCTGAAAGAGGTAGATAGAAGAGGAAGCTCATCACAGCAGCTCTTGTACAACTTAGCAGTCATCTCAAACTTTTTTCACAGGCATTTCTCAAGTGCCAGAACCTCAGTGGTTTAACACAGGTCACAGCTGGCCTGTGCTGAGGTTTCACGTCACGCTGCCCGCTTGGATACTCCTTTCAAAAGCTTTACTTCTAGCTAGTTGGCTAAATGAACGTATCTGTAGCCATCCAAAATGGGTGACTAACTCCAGGCTGGGCCCCTGCCTGAGTGAGGGAGGTGAGTTTTCCTCCCTCTGAGAGGAGAGAGGGTTCAGGAAGAGCCATGTCTCTGCCTGGCCTTTGTGGTTGTGTTCTGCTTTCCTCCTGTGGTTGCCACTGCTCTGCAATTTCCCGTATTGTGGTAATTTGTTTTTAGTTTTATTTTGATACCTGTTAAATGGATGATTGTAGCTTGCTCTACTCCAAGCTTGCGTGGTGTGTGCAAGAGTTATATTAGCAACAGACTCTGCATCAGTCTGCCACTTACCCAAGGAAAAATCAAGGCTGCAAGAAGGTTTGCCCTGCGCTTTGCATATAAGGTGTGGGGCAAGCCCCAGTGTGGCTGTGAGCCAAGACAGGACCAAGTCTCCTTGGGAGGGCAACTGTGAACATTGTGTTCATGGTAATACAGTTCAGAGCAGGGTGAGAGGTCAGGCAGCAGGGGTATGCCCAACCTCAGAACTTTATGGGGTGAAAGTCAACAGGTTCTTTGGCTTCTTTGGCCCAGCTCCCTCTATGGCTTTCTATGCTGCGTGAAGCAGTTGCTGGACTGAAGATAAAGTGGTGGCACCTGCTCCATGGCCTCATTGACAAGTGGAACATGAGGCTGGAGACAGATAAGTGAGTCTCAGCGGTAAAGTGAGTTTTACATCAGTGGCTCCCCAGCTGGTTTCTGCTCTGCCATTAGGTAAACAGGAAAAAAAAATCTGTTTTGCACAATTTCCATGGCTTTAAGTGTCTCCTTGGATTGCATCAGTCAGATGTGGGATATGAAAGATGGGGTGAAAAAGAAAAGTGTGAGACAGAAAATGAAGTAAAGTGCCATCCTGCTCAGTACAAATGATTCTGCCCTGGGCTGAAGAGGGCAGAAGGAGGGAATGACAGACAAGTGTTCAACCAGCAGCTGAAAGGCAAACCTGAAAAAGAGCTGAGAGGGACTTGGAGGGAGTGATTCTGGAGTAAAGGAGAAAAAGATTAAGATCTGACCTAGATATGAAGATCTCTCCCATCCTGGCCCCCACTTGCTAGGTCAGGAGAGGCAATGAGGCGAATCAGACATCCCAAGGATTGCTGTGAAATTCCTCCTAGGTTCCGAGCCCATGTAAGGAGGGTCAGCAGGAAACACAGGTAGCTGTGTTGCACCACATGTGAGATGGTTGATGTCAAGTGCAAGGGAAATAATCTCGTTCACTGTATGCCCCCATTCCTTAACTCCTCACAACATCAGGTGAAAGCCAAGAGGTGGAGGATGGTGCATGTGGAGCAACGGGTGAGCATTATGTTAGCCTGCAAGTGAGATACGTTACTCAATGCTCAGCTTAACAGCAGCATCCCAGCTCCTACCGTGTGCAGAATCTGACCTCCTCAGTTCCTTTTATATGCATTTCCCCTGGCCTGTGAAGGGTCAGGTTCTTGCTGTTGTCCATTTCAAAATAAGGGTGTGTAGCTCCTCTGAACAATGGAATCTAAGGACAAGCTGCCAGTAGGTGATGAGCTTAAAAATACCAAGAGATATGATGAGAAAAAGCAGAAGAATAGAGCCAGGAGTAATAAAATGAGGTTGATAAAGGAATAGTCACCTGAAAAGTCTCCTGGGAGGTCTGCTATGCCGAGGCATGGCCTCTTGGGATAAATGTGAGCCTTCCTATGAAACCATTCATAAATTATGTGAGCTGTTTGCTTTTAAAAGCTTTGTAGCAGAGAGAGCCATCCATATCAAGTCCCCTGTTAACTCTTGCTATTTCCAGCCTCTTTTCTTTGCCTGTTGCCAGTACCCTGATTACAAGGCTTTCTTACACTGACGAGTTATCCAGTCTTATCTGTGCCAGCAAGGCTTGCTCTGTGTGGAGCTTCTTCACAAGAAATTCAACAAAAGCATTTCTTGCTCAAAATTCAAGCTATTTTACATTGGTGTACTATGTTTGTATCCTGGACTTTGGAAGTACATTTCTGAACTGCTCAAAGTAACTGTTGAATTCTAGTTTAGTTCTCAAATTCATGGGGAATTCAATGTATTTGAATTTGGGTCCATTTGATTCTGAAGAAGGTTTGGATCTCTGATTGTAACTGAATCCAGACCTTTGTGTTTAAACCCTCCATTGTGAACTGTGAAGGAAGAACACACATGGACTCTGATGGTAAAACCTTTGGGTACTTGCATGAGATGTATGTAAGTGATGCTAGGGTTCTTTTTTGTGGAAAAACATGTTTGGCATTTGCTTTTTACCGGTCTTTAGAGACTGACAGTGAACACAAAAACCCCATGTGTAACATGAAAATAAATCTTTTATCTGCTGGCTTTCCTAAACATGGCACACAATGCTTTTTTCCACTTCACAATTTAAGAAAACATCCATTTGATCCATTTAAGTGATGAATGCCCAGAAAATAAAACCTTTTTCCTGGGATGATGACCTTGGGCAAATTAGAGCAGCTAGGTAAGAAATCCAGCAAGTATTTATCAAAGGCTTCTAAGACAGTGCAAACTCTAGTGAGTTCAAAAGCAAGAGACTTTTAGTCTTCATACAACTGACAGGGTCATAACGTTTCAAGAATGCCAGGAATCCGTGTGGCTGTTCCATTAAACACCCCTGATTAGTGAACGTGCTGATAAACTTCAAGAGTCAGAGGTCAACATTGTGGAGCCGAAGGTACCCCAGGTATCTGCAAATGTCTCCAGAATTCAGCTCCTCTTGCCCAGTTAACCCCTTCCATCATTCCACCCACGGAGACTCAAAAATGTGTCTCGGACACACTATTTTCCACACAATTCTGCAGAGATATTGAGTTATTCTGAAAGCTATGGAAAAACTACCTCAGGCACCTCCCATGGAAATGCTCTCAGCAATGAGTGTTTTTTGATTTCAGTTTGAGCACATAGTAAATATATGTGTAAAATACCGTGTTGCCACTGGCTCATCCATCCTCTCTCCCCTCACGTTCAGGTGATACGGTGATGGCAGCAGGCTGCGTGTTAAAATACCTCCAGAGCTATCACCTTTGCAGTTCCAAAACTCTCAGGACCAGTCACACCACCCTGTCACCAGGCAAAGCTCTCTGCTCTGGTGAGGTTTTGCTGCATGAGCTCCAGCTTCACTCCTGCCAAATGCCTGCAGCAGGCAATTGGGAAATCCATGGAAATATGGGCTGTGTGCCTGCCTGTCACTTCTGCAGGGCACTGGTTTCACTGCAGCTCAAATAGGAGGGCCTCAGGAAGAATGAATTGTCCCAGCAACTCCCCAGGGTGCTATCCTGGCAAGTCCACCCCAATGCAGTGTGGACATCACTCCTGCCCCAGTCTCCCAGGCAGGGCTCAGAGCTTAACCGATCCTGCAATATATGGCTTTTTATTCCACGCTCTGACCATGAACTGCTGGAGGTACTGAGGGTTCATGTTCACTGAGGGCCACAGCGTGAGCCCATCAGTTTCCTTGAAAATCAGTAGGAAAAATGTCGGAGAATGCAAAGGAAGCAGGAGCAGTCAAAGTAAAGACAGGCGATGTACTGTAATGGCTGTAATGATTCTGAAACACGCAAGGTCACAGATAATCAGGAACCTAATTCTCCTTTGAAAGAATCTGTCAAGTTACTTCCCTACTTCAAAACCAACAGCTGATTGACGTTATTTATGGGCTAACAAACTCATTGAAGGTAGTCTGAATGGAGGTAGTACAGCCTTTACAATCCAGGTGGATTTATGTAGCCACAGCTGTACAGGAAAACCCAGGTAAAGAGGTTTTCATTGTTGTAGTAAAATAGCCCCAGTAGGATGTGTTTCACAAAGGTGCCAACACTTCCATGAGTGAGAGATACAATGCAGCAATCCTGTTAATCAAACCCTCAGCAGTTTATGCTAGAGAGAGCTCCCCATTTAGATGTTTTACTGTGCTGCAGTTGCTCACAATTGTTGTGAAGTGGGGAAAAAAGACACAGGAATAATGGACCCGCCTTGGGACCAGGCACAAACATGCAGAGAGCACAGGGCAGGTGGGGAGGCTGAGCAGGCACTAGTGTGAGCTTTACAGAAGGAGCCAAAATCTGGGGACTCCTCAGTGTATATTGCAGTTAACACTTCAGGAGGAGGATACCAAGCTCTGCACGCTGCATCTGATAGTATTCTGAAGCCACCCTGTACCAATGTAGACTACAATGCGCTGCTTAGAGCTGCAAAGCAGGAGAGTCAGTAGCTAACGCTAAATGTCAGACTCCTTCCTCTCTACCACATTTCTACCCGACTTGTTTTGGTTTTACTTCTAATTGTAAAAAGAAAGGGAAGTGCTGGTATCATGTAGGAGAGCTAAAAGGTTTTATAAAAAGTAATTGGGTCAGTTGGGTAGAAGGGCCCTTTACCCTGCACTCTGCATGTGCCTGGAGCTGGCGGTGAGGGAGCTATGGCACGGATCCAGACCCAAAGCAACTTCCAAACAGTAGGATGCAAGGCAAATTTGGACTTCAGCACAAGCGTGGCTGTTAGCTCAAAATGTATAATGCAAAATTAACTCACAGCTCAAAGGCCAGGGCCACAACCAGTGAAACAGCAACCCCACCACTCACAAAGTTTGGGACTAGGCTAGGCGGCAGAGACAGCCAGCAGAAGAGAGAGGCTATATGAGCCTCTCATGTAGGTATAATTACAACACTGTAACTGTGAACTGCATTGTGAGAGGTTTCTGGTAATGAGGCATCTTCGTTTGTTGGGTTTTTGGCTGGTGTGTGGTCTCTTTGGTTGTTTTTTCCTTTTTTTTCCAAAGCTTTTCTTAACTTTTTTTTCACAGCTGTTTCAACCTCAGCAAGGTCCTTGACTTCAGGGGAGATGGGTGGCTCTTCCCAAAGAAACAGCAGTGTAGCTACAATTGTCTGGATCATTTTAACTTCAGAGATGTGTGATAGAGAAAGAGAGAGGCCATGAGAAAATGTGGTTGTAATAAGAAAGATAGAACATACAAAAACACAATAAAACTTCCAAGGTCCTGAATTCTGCCCCAGCCTGGGTGGAGTGAGATGTGGAACTTGGGTCAGGCAGAGATGAGTTTTTGGCTGGTTCCACACGGGTTCAGCTGGCAGAGTGCTATCAGCACTGAGGATTCAACCCAATTTAAAGCAGAAATTCCAAGTTCCAACCCCAATAAAAACTGTAGTTCAAAAACCAGCTGAGATTTCTACAGAGTGACAGCCGAGAACTTACCCTACCCCTAATTTATACAGCTCAGATATTTAGAAAGCAGAGACGTGAATAATAGGCATGCAGTAACATTACAAGGCTGTAAATTAAGCCTCCCTGTATGGGTAGGAATTGCAAATTATGTATTTCATCACCTCCAGGTATAATTTTTTGCACTGGGCTTCTTTATGGCACATGATGTTGTTATCTAGACTTGTCTCATTTGAACAAGAGCTTCAGGACTGCAAATATAATTGATACCCAGTACAGGCATGGCATGGCCAGGGCACATCTCAGTTGTTCTGCTAGACAAGTGCTGGGTTTCTGACAGGTCAAATTGAGTGTCTCCGTGTTGCAGTGTTATAGCTGGGACTACAGTGGTATATGGGTGGGGGGGACATGGAGCAGACATGAGTTACATGATGTAGCTCAGTTGGGCAGTTATTGGCCTGATCTCAGTGCTAGCCCTGCCTGAGCCAGTGTAAGGGAGGGCAAGCAGCATTAGCTGGTCTGTAGGGTAGGACATGAGAAGCTCTGCAGTGCAGGGCAGAACAAAGCCAGTTTTCTCAGGTGAAGCTTGCCCACAGCTGGGAAATGCTGTGCAGGAGCTGGGGAGCTAGCTCAGCTCTTGAGCAATCTGCACATCAATGTCCCTGTGCCAGAGGCTTCCCTGATACCTGACATGAAGGCAGCGTTGCTTCCCCTGAGAGAAGAAACTCACCCCAGTAGTGAAGCGTGCTGAGTCTGCTGATGGTAGATGATCTCAGGGCATGTCTGTACCAAAGTGGTCAAAGTGCAGCTTATGCAGATCCCTCTACTCAGATAGGCTCCCATGTGGGTTGCACTACCCAGGTCTCAGCTACTTGCAATTTGCAGGTAACCCCAAGAAAGCAGCTGAGATCTGTGCTTCCTCCAGCCATGCTCAATGCTCTGCAGTACAATTACATACACATGGGGACATGAGTTTCAAACTGTCCTCACCATGCTGCCTTTTGGTTTCTTTCTGCCTTCTTTTTTCTCTTACTGCAGACTGCATTTGGAGAGGCACTGTGTTATCCTACCTGGATTACGAGTTATTGTCAATACTAAAACTGGAAAACTGGGCTGGATTGTACAGAGGTTGGTGCAAAATCAAACCTGAACAAAAGCATGTGTTTGTTTTCACTCATTCCATCTGAGATGGATCTGTGAATCAATTCTCATTCACACGGATGATACATTGGATGTGTATGGGAATGAAGCCTGGATGTTTGCTAACACAGACCTTTGGTTATCTGTGAACTTTAGCATTTTCCTTTGAACAAAAGGCTACTACTTATGAAGAAAACAGAGTCAAGATGCAGTGATACATCATGTGTTATGTGCGCCCCAGAAACTGATACTATCCTGTTTCAGCAGCATTCACCCTCTACTCTCCCATTGTTAAGAGATTTCCTTTTTTAAATTTCTTATAAGCATAACTTTCACTCCAGCACAAAACACTTCAAGTGCTGTTGTTGCTCTGTATGTGGTAGGCTCTGTCTCCTCCTTCCCAGCACTGAAGTGTCTGGAGCCCAGATTTGTAGTCAAGATTTCAGGCACATTTTTGTGGCCTCAGTTCTTATTTAGCTTTAATAGAAAAAAAGGAAGAAAAACTGTTTTAATAATTTAACCTGCTTTTTCATGATTTTTAATGTCTGTGGCATCCTTCCAGATGTGTTTCTGCCTGCCTGACTCTCCTGTCAATACTTATTAATTTCACGGCAATCTTTTCAAGTGTGTTTGGAAACAAACACGGAGAAGTTACTCTAAGGTCAAGAATGAGCCCAGGGAAGTGAAACAGGAATGATCATGCTTCCTGCAATAGTTTGTGTGTCTATAGCTTTTTCTATCTTGCTCTTAAAATGGGCTTTACACATCCAGATCTGTAAAACATTCTTGAAGAGGGAAGTTGCTACTTGAGTCCTAGAGGTGAGAGGAGGCACCAAGGTGTTAATTACCAAAGTGAATCATTAAGTCAGCAGTAGAACGAGGAGGTCCAGGGCTCTAACGCCTGCACAGGCTCTTCTGGTGGTGAAGCGAGATGTGGATGTCTCATTTATAGTGAGGGCTTTAGCTACTTAAACAGCCATCCCCTGGGATAACCAGGGCGTTGAAAAACTTGGGGTTCTACAGGCAGCAGGACCAGCGAGGCTGAAGTGTCCTCTGCATGCAGAGTGTTTACCCAGAGCTGTAGCTTGATTTGAGATGCTTACCAAGTCAATGTAACCCACATCCTAGCTACTGATTTAAACCTAGAAACAAACTCGGTTTTCTCTGAGAAAACCATAGGAGAGGCTGCTCGCTTTGGGCTTTTATTGTCCTGCCATCTCAGACAGCTGGAGAGCTGGGTTTATGGCCATCAGCTCTTCACAAGAAAAGTGAAGAACACCAGCCAGAGCCGAAAAGAGGCAAGGACTGGGGTGTCAGCGGTCGGGACGCAGCCTGCCCCAGCGCTGCGGGCGCCTGGTGTCTCGGCAGACTTCTCCCCGTGGGAATGATCTTCCCCAGCCGCAGGGCTGGCTCGGCGCCGTTTGGAGCCCTCCCAGCACGGTGAGAGGCGCTCCTGAAGCCAGGGCGCTATGGCAAAGCTGCCACAGCATCATCACAGGGGAACGCTGCGTGCGAGGTGGCCGCGCCGGGCTCCAGTCCGCCAACACCGCGCCCTGCCCCGCGCAGCCCCGCGGCGGCGGCTCCGGGAGCGGGTCCTGCTGCGGCAGCGCCCCCTGGCGGTACGCGATGGCTGCGGGCACCTCCGCAGCGCGGAGCCCCCGTTACGCGCGGCTTGGCTCGGGGTCCCCCCGGCAGTGCCCGGACTGAGGGTTACAAATGGGATGAGGCTTTGCACCCTGCGAAAGGCCTCCCAAAACGGCTCAAAGCCACTGCCGTGCCAGCGTGCTCCGTGGTGAGGCCAAGCAGAGCTGGTGGGCGTGGGCTGCCCGGTGAGGAGGGAGTCCTTCGGGCTGGCCAAATCTTTGTGTGGGGCAGCAAACCAGCTGTGTCTGTGCCAACGCAGAGGAAACAGGGGCTCGATGTGTCCGGAGTCCCGCAGCTGCGGGTTGGAGAGACCCAGCTGTGCTTCCACAGGTAAGCACACATCAGAATTTGCGTGTTGCATTGGGTGTTCAACAAGAAGAGAAAGGTTGGATTTCATAGAGGGCTTTTGCTAGAGGAAATTGAAAAATATGTATGTGACATATCTGAAGACGTGGTTTTAACTTGCATCCTGATTGTTCCAGATGTTCCCCAGATGTCAAAGGGAACTAGGCACTGAAACAGCAGAACGCATTTGCTTTAGTAAGTTCTAACTTCAGTATCGCCTGGGTTTGTTTTGATTTTTCTTTCACTAGTAACTTGGATATCTATTAATTGTCTGCTAATCTAATTGAAGGTGAATTAGTGTCTTTTTATTCCAGACAGTGGGAGGTTGATACACATCCTCATCCTGGCTGCTTCCCAGGCTCTTCCCTTTGGGTTTGTATGGCACTGAGTGGCTCTTGGAAAGGGCTATAAACATTGGCAATGACTGGTGCATGCCACAGGGGTAAGAACAGAGAGCTCAGGTCCTCCACCAGGGGTTTATAAAGCTCATCAACTTGGGGCTTCCCTCTGTAGCACTTGCCTTGACAGAAGGGTTTTGGGACACGTGGATGAGCTGGAGGCTGCAGCAGAGATTTGAGCTGCTGAGGTCCTGATGGAACCTCCTTGGCAAGGCCCAGCACCCTGGAGCAGCAGCTGGGGCAGCCCTTGCCCCCTCACGGGAAATGTGAGCCTGGAAGGGCAGTGCTGCTGTCTGGGCCTTCCCTCCCTCTCTCCTTTCCCTTCTTTCCCTTTCTCCCCAAGTGAGAAACCATCATTCCACTAAAATGTAACATGCAAAAAACCATATTTTTTTCCAAGAATCATTACAAAATCAATGTTATTTCCATTACCTCATCTGGGTGCTAGGGAACTTGGTGCTCCTAATGCTCCCAGAACAAACTTCTTTGCACTGAAGTGGATGCTGTTAGTGACAGAGACCGTTTGTGGTAGTTTTAGCCTATGGAAACTAGAAACAGAATCGTGGACTGTGCACAGCCACATTGGCTTCAGCCGCTTGGATAAAGCAGACATGGTTCATGTGCATGGACCCTTTCAGAGAAGCTTGGCATCTATGTTGTGTGCATCTTTGCGGATAAACTCAAAGTGAGGGGAGGGACCCATGCACAGCCAGTGTGATGGGAGGCACGGGGTGTGAAACAGGACGGGAGCTGCCGGTGGCCGAGCGCTGTGCGTGGGCTTTGGGAAGGGAGCGGTGGCGTTGCGCCTTCCTGGCGTTCCTGCCTTCGGTTCCACATCTCCCATCCGTTCCTGCGGGAGCTTCGGCTCTGCTGAAATCCCTGGAACAAACCGGACAGCGCTAAAAACGACGTGCCTCCGCCGCTCCTCCGGACCGCCAGGGGGCGTGAGTGGGTGTGTGTGCGCCGCGCCTTCCCGTTCCGTGACCCGGCAGTGCAAGCAGCCCATGGCCGCCTGCTGAGGTGCGGGGCGGGCGGGGGCCGCTCCCGGATTCCCCCCGGCAGCCGGGCGGGACCCGCGGCCCTGGGGGGCACCGGGACGGGAGGCGCGGGCGGCTCCTGCGGCCCTGGGGGGCACCGGGACGGGAGGCGCGGGCTGCCGGGGCACCTCCGGCTGCGGCGGCTCCGCCGTTCTGCCCGATGGGCTTCTCGGGGGGGCGGGTCCGGGCAGCGGGAGCGAAATCTGTCGTTGCCTCCGCGTTAGCTTCCCTGGAAGTGCGTTTGCCCTAAGCCTGTTCCGTGCTCTCTCTTCAGGCTGGGACTGGCGCTCGCTACTGAGCTGCGCCCCGCGGTCTGCGCTCACCGCTCCCCGCACCGTTGAGCGCCGCGGCGCTTTGTGTCTGAGCTGAAGATGAAGACTGTTCTGATGGTGGCGGAGAAGCCTTCTCTGGCGCAGTCCATCGCCAAGATCCTCTCGAGAGGTAGGAGGGAAAGCCCGCAGGGTCAGTCCTGGCGCCAGTGGCAGAGTGGAGTGCGCCGTCCCGCTCAGGAGATACCTCTTAGTTGCCTACAGGCAGACTGCGTAGTCGAAGGTTGCCAGATTTTGCTGTAGGTGAAGTGAGGTTGAGAACCTGGGCAGGTACTTGGTACCTGGGAGTGACAGGGTGCAGTTTGTGAAGGAGCTCCGTTGCCCTTCACATTCTGTTCACATGCTGATGCCTGTTCAGTTCAAGAATAAAGGAGGCTGGGTTTGGTGTTTTATGTAACTGTCGCATGTGTTAGTGCATAAGGTTTATAGAAAATGCCAATCAAGCAGCAAGTTGCTGTTCAGAGACTTTTGAAGCTATAGTAAAGGTATGATAAACAGTTTTATAAAATTTTGTAAAAAATCGAATGAGTTGATTATAACTGTACTGGTGTAGAAAACTCAGTGTGTTTCTGTAAGGATTTCCTGATGGTAAGGGAAGGGTGGAGGAGATAATGGATAGTTTAAATTGAAAATGAAGTATGCTTTCTAAAGTAATAATTAACTGAAGTAAAAACTTGATCAATGGGTAGAATTTTGTGATCAGGAGGATCCTAGCTATGAGGCCTAAGGAAACGGGGAGATGTAATTTCTTATGAAATAACTTACGTCTACAGTTTGATTTTTTTAATCTCGTTGATATTTGTGGTGTTGTTTTCACAGGAAACATGTCCTCTCGCAAGGGGCTGAATGGTGCGTGCTCTGTGCATGAGTATACTGGATCATTTATAGGACAGAGTGCCCATTTCAAGATGACATCTGTATGTGGTCACGTCATGACTCTGGATTTCATAGGTATTTGTAAGATGTGTTAAGTGATATGGTTGTAGAGCTGTCAGGGACTTGTAATAGGAAAATACTGATTGAGGAAATGATTCAGGAAGAATTTTCAGTAAAGAAGCAGAGAGACGAGGAGGATGACAAAAAAAAAGAAAAGGAGAATGAGGTGATTGTGGTCAGCAGTCCTTGATTTTTGTTTCTAGTTTTCTGGCTGACTTCTTGGTCATGCCACGTGTCTTTTCTGTGTCTGAATTATGTCCCTGGAACATGAGGGGAGATGAGGCTCCATTTGCTTACCTGGGTAAACGTTGTAGTACTTCAGATGCAAGATGATTAAAGAATGCAGAATCTAAGAGGATATTCTCTGAAGTATTGTAGTGTATTACTACAAAATAGAGATCTGGTAAGGATTATGTACAAAGAATCCTGTCACTATCTTGCCTTGAAGTGTTGGCTGGTCGTGTGTCTACTCTATTTCCTCTAATGAAAATTATCTCACAGGTTTTATGAGGACTGAATTTGAGTTATTTGCATATTGCTTTGAAGAGGTATGGTTCTGTCTAATTGCTAAGCAATATTACTAAGGGTTACTTCAGAGAAATGGAAATGAACAAATGCATTCATACGAGAAAGTGACACAGATGCTTTATGGCTGAGACATAACGGGCTATAAAAGTAGTGAACAGTAAAACAGACTGCAATGTGCACATTATACGTGCACTGTGGAGATAAGAAAAAATAGCTCCCTTCTTTTGGCCTGATCAACTGATTGTACAAAAGAAGGTGTTTTAATAGCTCATTTCTGAAAGGCATATAATATTCCTTCTTTTTTTCACCCCCCATTTGTATGTCACATTTTAAAATTATAGCTCCAATTCAATAAAAAGCTATGGGGTTTGTTGATAGATAGTAAAGCAAGAGGTGTTAGGGTAGAGAAATTTCCAATGCACTTTTTGAAAGCCAGGTGTTTTGCAAAGTAATGTTGTTGTTTGTTTGTTTGTTTGTTGCGTTGTTTTCTAATATATATTTAGAGCTCTGCTTCAAACACTTTTGCTTTTCAGGAAAATATAACAGCTGGGACAAAGTGGATCCGGCAGAACTGTTTAGCAAAGCTCCCACAGAAAAGAAAGAAGCTAATCCCAAACTGACCATGGTGAAATTTTTACAGGTATTCTTTCTTAGCTGTAGCGTTTGACAGTAATCTTGTCTTGTCACTTTTTTTCTTGATTTCATCTGGAGCATATTTCATAGAATCATAGGATCAAATAGGTTGGAGAGGACCTTTGTGATCATCAAGTCCAAGCTTTACCCCAGGACTATCCAGTCCATCATTAAACCATGTCACTAAAAGGGCCTCATCTACATGTTTTTTGAACACTTCCGGGGACGGTGATTCCACCATAGCCCTGGGCAGCCTCTTCCAATGCCTGATCACTCTCTCAGAGGATAATTTTTTCCTAATATCCAGTATAAACCTCCCCTGGCGCACCTTGAGGCCATTACCTCTTGTCCTAAAAGAATACATCTTGTACATTTTGTCTGTTACCTCTTGTCTGTCTTCAAGGATTCATTGTTCTTTTTCTTCCTCTAGATACAAAGAAATGACACCTATTTTTACCCTGTCAGGAAAAAGAAGGGAAATTCTTTTGTGGTTCTGGAAAGCAATAATAATTATTAATAATTTTGAAATTATGCATTTGCCTTGCTTTCCAGGGACAGTTCTTACAAGTTCGCTAGCTTTATGTAAGATCCAGGAGTATAACCCTCTTCCAGCCCTGGGTCAGTTTGCTTTATTCTAGAGTGAAAAATTGAGTCTGTCTTCACAACAGATAGTTTTCTGTTGGAGGGTAATGCCCTCTAACAGGTAATGCCTCCTCTAAAGGAGCTAGTCCTCTGGGATTATCCTCCAATGTTTCTAATGTTTTAAAGAAACATTTGTTACACATCTTCCTCCTGCTGAGGCTGCCAGGCTGTCTGAGTGTAGTGTTTCTCATGCTGCAGGTTGTTGAATGTTGGATTTAGCAGGTTATTCACCTGCTTCCCAAAAGTGGGCAGTGTTTGGCAATAGCTGTACAACATACTAGATTTCTGGCATCGAAAAGAAATGAGTGTGTTCCTACATACTGCCCTGAGGAAGCAGCTTTTTGTCATGGTCAGATCTGTTATTAATTTTACTGGTTCTCACACTGTCTGAGATCTTTGCCTTGTTAAATTCACTCTTGCCATTGCCCTCTGAGGGTTTTCAGCTGCTGATATCCTGCTTCTCAAAGGGCTGGATGCATGTTTTGTTTCTTGACAGCAAGTGCAAGGCTTAGCTTGTCAATGCCTTCTATAAGTCTGTGTTGGTTATTGTTCACTCTTCACATGCACCCCTCTGAGAGGAAAGTGGCAGTTTAGTTGCTTTTACAAAATAATATTCTTTCTGGAAGGCATGTGTATGTGGTGTAAAACTAATTACTATCAGATAAATTTAGGCTTTCTGGTATCTTTATGAACTAGGAAAGTGTTTCTTTTGTTTGTTTGTTTATGATGACGTGGAAATTAAGGCACAGAAGGGGGAACTGCCAACTGTGGCAGTTTCAGGAGTGTTCCACTGCCGTAGAGCTATGCTGAATTTTTCAGGTCCTGCAGAAAAGCATCTCAAGGCAGACTTCTGATCCCATGAAGCACAGCTTGCTTCTCTCTTCAGCCACTGTTTAAGTACCTGCAGACTTGTCACTTGTGCTGTATTCTTCTCCAATCCATTTTGCACCAAGTGAATTATCTCTAGTACTTTTAAAGTAGAAACAAAAAGTATACAGTTAGTGAGGAGATAGGTCTGAGTTGCTGAAAAACTGTGCAATTTGTGCTATCTTTTTCTCACAGGTGGAGGGAAGAGGCTGTGATTGTATTGTCTTGTGGTTGGATTGTGATAAGGAAGGAGAAAACATCTGCTTTGAAGTAAGATTTCCATTTTTAAGACTTATAATGCTGTAATACCTTTGTCTATCAGTATTGTTTTATGAATATACAGTAAAAATCTAAGTGATTTAAGTTTTAAAGGCATGGAGGGCCTTGGTGGAGAAACTCATGTGCTTTTAAGTTCTTGAGATGTCAGTTAAAGAGTATAAATCAATTTCATAGATGTTGCTCATCTGAGATAAGGTTTTGTAAATGTTAGAACATTCCAGTGCTTTGAGAATTGATCTGTATTTCACAGCTGGGGTAGTTATTTTGCTGTCCTTATAAAACTTCATCTCTGTTATCTTTTGTTCATTAAGCAATTAGACACTTTTGAGCATAGAGGCCACTTCTAAGCATAGGTTTACTGCAGGAATTTTGACTCTGTACATGAAAGGCTTAGAAATAAAACTTTGGTATGCAAAGATATTTTATTAGCATCTTATTCCCAGAAGTCTATGTTAAGAGTGTTAAAGAAGCACATCTGATGAAGTAATTAAGTTCTTTAAATACCATTGTATCATAACTGGGCTCTGGCAATATGTAAGATAAACCCAGATAGAAACCGATACATATTCACCAAAAGGTGCTGCAGCTGCCCTGGTGAATATTTTTGCAGTCAACCAAGAATAGTGCTTCACTTCCAGCAGTTGCTATTTGATAAATAAATCATTCAGTTTTGCTAATTCTTAATACACTTCTGAGTGTATAGACAAGTACTGCTCTTGCTTCTCAGTTAGCGTGTTGGCGCGACATCTTACTGAATTAAGAAAAGTAGTTATGTATAAGCAACTATTTTGTGGAGTTTTTTTCTTAGAGAAAAAAACTGACTTAAGCCCTTGTCTTTCAAATACTCTTAAATATGCTTCTGATCTTCATTAGGTTCTCGAAGCTGTTCTTCCTGTTATGAACAAACCTCGTAGCAGCGAAAGGACGATTTATAGAGCTAAATTCAGTTCAATTACTGACACAGACATCTGCAATGCCATGAATCACTTGGGAGAACCCAATCGCAATGAAGCTCTTTCAGTGGATGCCCGCCAGGAGCTGGATCTTAGAATTGGCTGTGCATTTACAAGGTGACAGCATGGATCACAGACAGTTTCGTGACAGGTTCAGGAATACTGCTCTATCCACTGTTCTGGTATAACCCCTGCCAGCAGCTAAACACCATCCAGTCACTCCTCCATTTTCACCCTGGTGGGATGGGGGAGAGAATCAGAAGGGTAAAAGTGAGAAAGTTGGTGGGTTGAGATAAAGACAGTTTAATAGGTAAGGCAGAAGCTGCATGTGCAAGCAAAGCAAATCAAGGGATTGATTCCCCACTTCCCATCTGCAGGCAGGTGTTCAGCCATCCCCAGAAAGGCAGAGCTCCATCATGGTTACTTGGGAAGACAAAGTGCTGTAACTCCAAATGTCACCCCTCCCTTCTTCCTTCTTCTTCCTCCAGCTTTATGTTGCTGAGCATGATGCCCCATGGTCTTGAATATCCCTTGGGTCAGTTGGCATCAGCTATCCTGGCTATGTCCCATCCCATCTCCTTGTGCACCGCCAGGCTGCTCCCTGGTGAGGTGGGGTGAGGAGCAGAAAAGGCCTTGGCTGTGTGTCAACACTGCTCAGCAATGACTGAACCATTCCTGAGTTATCAACACTGTTTTCAGCACAAATCCAAAACAGCCCCGTACCAGCTACTATGAAGAAAATTAACACCAGCACTACCAAGCCCAGCACACCACTAAATATATCTTGGAACTAGAGTAGCTAATTCCCAGCACCAAACTGAAAAATTTTATGCACAGACTAATAAAAAAAGTATGTCAGGGGCATGAGGCCATTAATGTTCTTGGTTTTGGTTTTTTTTTCCTGTCTTAGGTTTCAGACCAAATATTTTCAGGGGAAATACGGGAATTTAGACAGCTCCCTCATCTCCTTTGGGCCATGTCAGACCCCAACACTTGGATTCTGTGTTGAAAGGCATGACAAAATACAGTCATTTAAGCCTGAGACATACTGGGTCTTGCAAGCTAAAGTAAGTTTTACAGTACTTGTTTTTGTATGAGGAACATGTATTTTTACCAAAGAAATGCATTTATATTTTCATTTTGTTCATTCATAAATTTATAGCTGCTGACAGGGATTCACAATGCCTACAGTTTACTCTTGTGTTCCCATTCATTTCACATGTGTGTCACCACTCTCTCGAGAGCAGATTCCAGGATGTCAGTTTTGCATTACAGTTGTTATTGTCTGCTCCTTATAAGAATTCTTCAGTGCTAACCATCTAAGCTTGGGCTCAGCCAACAAGACTACTTAAAATGGTTTTCTTTTGTTCCCTGGGGTCCTTGGACTGACTGTGTTGTTAATTTGAATGCAGGAATTAATTAGGCTGCCAACAAACATTGGCATTGCTGAGTATTGGAATTTCAAAGCAAATAAAATGCTCATTGTGTTAATTGGCAGTTGATTCCTCTGAGTACTTTGGCAGCTTATAGCAGTTTTATAGCCTTGCTGCTGTCCAGGCTCTGAGAGCAAACCAACATGGGTTTACTGCGTGTGATCACAAGGATTTTTTAAACAAATAAGGGATGGATGGTAAAAAGTAGCCATTTTTAGATTTTAAAATAAAAAAGATGAAATCTGGTGTCTGCTGTCATCTTTTTTCTGATGCATCTTGTGCGTCATGCTAGGAAATATTTGGTGCCTGTTTTCAGGGAGTTTTGTTCTCTCTTGTGGGCTGCTTCCTATTTATTTTTGTACATGGGTTTTAAAACATGATCTAGTTACAGTTTAATACAAATGACTGATTTTGCTAAATCAAAGTTGTAAACTTTGAATTTCTGTCCATTTCAGCACTCACCCCAAGAATAGTATCTTGGTTAAGTGCAGGAATAATTCCAGTCATTCCCCTGACCCCAGAACTCAAAGTACCCCTGTAAGAAAGAGTACAAGTGCATGTGTGAAGCACTTGTGTCCTAGTACAGGTGTTATTAGAATGTGCTTGCTGGGTTATTGTTGGAAATGTGCATTTTCACACTTCTAGGAAGAGACTTGGTGGGAATTAATTTTTTCTTTCTTTGTCCAATAGGTGAACCCTGAAAAGGAAAGTTCTCTCACTTTAGATTGGGATAGAGTGAGGGTGTTTGATCGTGAGATTGCCCAGATGTTCCTGAATATAACAAAGACGTCAAAAGAAGCAAAGGTAAGCGTCAGTCGAGCTGTATTTCATATAAAGGAAACACCATTTGATATTTCATTGGCTGCACGTTGGGGTTTTTTTGGTTTTGTTAAAGAAGAGTGTATAATATGTGTATTTTGGTTTTTACTCCATTAATTCATGTAAATGAGAATAAAAGGCAAGAGATCTTTTTACTGTAGTTTATGTTATGTTTGTGTGATCATCTCAGCAGAAGCCTCTTCTTAATACTGACTTTGGAAATTGCCATTACTCATGATAGGAAGTCTTCATTACTAAACCTGCTAAGAAATATTGTTCAGATCTCTCCAAGCAGACCTCTTATTTCCCATGAGACGTTGTATAAATCAGAATTTAATTACTTCTAGGGCAATATTCCCATAGTTAAATTTTTAATCACGTGTATGGCACAGTCTTTACAGCCAATTAACTCCTCATTCTGCTCTGTTCAATACTTGTTTGACAGTATGTTTGGATTTAAGTGCTTAGAGCCATCGAGGTTCAAAGAGTGCATGAAGCTTTTAAAAATCTGGATCCTTATTGTTATGACCATTACTTGTAATAGGCACTAAATCCTTGTAGCACTGAAAGTATGTGCTGCTGAGGTAAATGGGGAGTAAAGATAGCAATAAGCTACCTTGCTGCATTCCCAGTTATAGGCCTGATGTAGTCCATAGCACAAGGGGACCTTAGGACCGTAACTTCACTATTTGGTAAAATTACCTCCAGTCAGATTTTCTAAAGTAAAAAATATTGGTGGTTACTGTTTAAGGAAAACAAAGCCACAGCTATGACAAGAACAGATAACGGTAGGTATGCCACATGTTTATAGGCATGATTGAAGTTATACATTTACCAGTTACCAAACATCAAAACTTTTATTGGGAAAATGCTATTTTCTAGGTAGAATCTGTGAGTAAAAAAGAGAAGGTGAAGCAGAGACCACTGGCTCTGAACACGGTAGAAATGCTGCGAGTGGCCAGTGCTGCTTTAGGTATGTGTAAAAGCTTAGATTTTCATACTGTTTTAAAGCAAAATGTTTTGGCTTTTCAGACTAAGTAATCAAGGATGTATGAAATATAGTTTATACCTTCCTCTCCCTATAACACATCATTCTGGGGGAAGGATCAAGTTTAGAAAGCTTGTCAAAAGTGAAATGTTCGGTAAGATCAAGGCATCAAAAGCCTGATGGAAAGGACAAACTATGGTTTATTTAAATGCTTTAATAAGGTATATTTTCAGATGCAGTAAACAAATCATAATTGCAGTGGTGTGTAGATGATTTTTGTTTCCTCCTATTCCATCTTAGGAATGGGTCCACAACACGCCATGCAAATAGCAGAGCGTCTTTATACTCAGGGTTATATTAGCTACCCTCGAACAGAAACTACCCATTATCCAGAAAACTTTGATTTGAAAGGATGTTTGAGACAACAAGCCAATAATCCTTACTGGGCAGAAACTGTGAGTACATGAAGCAAAACCTGTACTAAGGGATCATTCTCTAGTCTGTGTTTTAGAATGTATCTTACTTCGTATATGTCTTCAGAAACAATAAATATCTATAGTGGCTTTTATTTGTGGATATTGTATTGTTACGGATTTCATCTGAAAAGTTTTTTAACCTGCTAAGAGAGTGCTGTTATCCACTTCAGCCAGCCTGTTTTCTCTCTCTTCCTTCACCCAGGTAAAAGCATTGCTATCAGATGGCATTAATCGTCCAAGGAAAGGCCATGATGCAGGAGACCATCCTCCCATCACCCCAATGAGAGCTGCGACAGAAGCAGAATTAGGTACAAACAAATTCAGTAGTGTTGGGACACTATGTGAGCAAACTAGTTCCTAGAGGTATAGGAGCCAGTTTAAAAATCCCTGAGTTTCAACAGAAAATAGATTTACTTGAATGGCAGGAAGTGAAGAGAGCAGACTTTACCCTAACTTAAACTTCACATGACAGTGAAGTTCAGAGCTGGTCTGCTTTTCTGTAATTGATCCTAGGGAACATAGTACTGCTAAGAAAAAGGAATAGCCAACTGAGCCTTTTAGAACAGATTTTAGATAGAGCTACAGGAGTTGCGTTTTGTGGGTAAAATGTTGTTTTTCCTCAGGTGGAGATGGATGGCGACTATACGAGTATATAACCAGGCATTTCATTGCCACTGTCAGCGCCGATTGCAAGTACCTACAAACCACCATTTCTTTCAGTATTGGCCCAGAACGTTTTACCTGTATTGGAAAGGTGGTAACTTCACCAGGTAAGACTAACCAGGGAGTAAATAGTCATCTACAGATATATGTTTGTGGTTAGTTGGTTGGTTTTCTCCCACTAATACATTGAATGGGTATAAAGGTGAAGCATTTTTTTGAGCTATCAAGACCAGAGACCAAATATTTATCTTCATTTTCATACTTTAGTTACAATAGGTAAAGTCTTACTTTTCATGTAGTAGTCTCAAAAACTTAATGCCACATTTGCCACTGTTGTGAAGACCACTGTCTTTTTACAGACTGCAAATGCCTTTTAGTGGATAAATTACAGAAAGGCGTATTTTACTTAATTTTTCTTGGGCCTCTGTACAAAGAGTGTATTACCACCACTGAGATTTTTTCATGGTAAGCTGGCCGAATAGTCCGTATTTCATTAATATGACTTGCTATTTGTATTTCTTTTATAAGAAACTCTTCCCATCCTTTCTGCACTGTGCTTTCATTTAAGGAAAGTGTTTAGGTTTTTTTCCATACATCAGCCTGACTCAAGTCACGCACAAAATAGATCTGATGCAGTGTGGTGAGAGATACTGCCTTGTGATACTCTGTTTCCTCAGTAATCCCAGTTTCAGATATTTTCTGCATGGTATGGCGACAGCCTCTTAACTTTGATCTGTATAATGCAGCCCATGTTGGCCTTCTGAAAGTTATGAAGAAAAGCTGTCATTATTTTTGTTTGTTTCTTTGCATCCAGGGTTCACAGAAATTATGCCGTGGCACAGCATACCATTGGAAGAGAGCCTTCCCCACTGTGAGAAAGGAGATCTTTTTCCAGTTAGTGAAATAAAATTGTTGGAAAAGCAAACCTGTCCTCCTGATTACCTGACAGAAGCAGAACTTATCACTCTGATGGAAAAGCATGGCATTGGTAGGAACTTGGTTAACTTACATTTAATTATATCCACCAAAAGTGCAGAGAGTCTGAAGCGCTGCTCTGACCTATCTGTGTTGGTTAATGACTTTTCAGTATTTGTTTGAATAGGTACAGTAATGTCTTTCTGCCTTCAAACCATAATGTCCATATCTCCTCTTAGCAGATGGTAGATTGTCTCTTCGCCCACATTCCTTTCCTTTTCTTATCCTTATGTCTGGTTTCTGGCCAAAGCAGCATCCTTTCATAACACATCCTTGTCAGTTCTCTGTCAGAAAGAACTGATGTTATGTGAAAATACATCTCCCCATTCTTAGGAACGATTCTTGTCTTTACAGGTTGCTTCAGCTTTGCTGACTCCAGTAGTCCTTATATATCTTACTGTACAATTTACCATAATGCTACATTTGTTTTTCAATCTGACCTGTTTCCTTTGATGCATTTTCCTAAATGTTTCTGGTCAAAACACACATAGTCTTTTACTCCACTGTGTTTTTCCAGAATAAATGATATGTGAGAATATGTGATTCCTAATAGTAATTCCTTGGAAGAGAGAAAAGGCTTAAGGTTAAAATATATGTTTGAGACTTCTCAGAACTGCAGAGGAACCTAAGAGTTACTAGAGAGAGATGTTTTCCACTGAAGTGGGTTATCATAAAAAAGGTTCCTGAATTTTAAACAGTCTCAGGAGCCCGACCATTTGACATAAACCCAGGGAAGTCAGAAGTGAGTAATTCAATGCAAACTTCTTATTTAGGATGGGTATATTGTTCTGTTTGTGCACCAGGAACTGATGCAAGTATTCCAGTCCACATTAACAACATTTGCCAGCGAAACTATGTCACAGTGGAGAGTGGTCGGAGACTAAAGCCTACAAACCTTGGCATTGTTCTGGTTCATGGCTATTACAAAATAGGTTAGTTAAATGCTCTTCCCTTTCCATCCTCTTATGTTCTTTTCCTTTCATTATGTTAAGGGCTATTGTCCCTGTATAACTAGCATTTCTGTCTCAAATGATGCATCTAAGAAAGTATTGCTAATTCCAAAGAGTATAATAATTACAACTTTGTTTATTCTGATGTCAGTTTATGTATGGACAGTTTCCTATCCCCATATTTTGATCTTTCATTGCTGTTTTTCTGTTGCTGGTCTCTGGTTTTCTGTTAGATGCAGAATTGGTTCTTCCTACAATCCGCAGTGCTGTGGAGAAGCAGCTCAACTTAATAGCTCTGGGTAAAGCAAATTATCATCAGGTCCTGGAGCACACCCTTGACATTTTCAAAAGGAAATTCCACTATTTTGTGGATTCTATAGCAGGTAAAACTTTGTATGTGTGAAGTTCCCTACAATTACTTAATTGTTGCAAAGGTGCTTGTACAAAATACTTACATATTGGGTTGCTTTCAGAGGTTTAGGCTTACTGAAAAGTTCTGTCAGAACTGGAAGTTTCCAGTTAAATTAAGTGGCTCTACGAAAGGAAATGGATTGAATTATGGATCCAAATTCTACTTCAGATTTATTTTGTGATGTGTAGTTTTGAGTTATTGAAAACTTCAGACTAGCTGAAATAATTAACCTTATGTGTTTGTGCATGCTCAGTGCAAAACACTGTATTTAAAAGTCTTTGTAAACAAGGGGGAAAGCATTGTGAAGAAAATATTCTCACTTCTTCACAGGTTTTGTAGATGATATTTGTGCTAGGTTTCCTCATAAGAACTAGAATTCTAACGTAAGTGTGATTCTCTCTTTCACAGGTATGGATGAACTGATGGAAGTGTCTTTTTCACCATTAGCTGCCACTGGTAAACCTCTTTCCCGCTGTGGTAAATGCCATCGCTTCATGAAGTATATTCAGGTAACTTCATCTCATGCTTGGAGTTTAAATTTCACTTGCTGGGGACATTGAATAGAAACCCCTTTTCCACTGTTGAATTTGGATTCAAATGTGGTTGTCAAGAGGGCATTTCTAAACCAAAAAACCCAATGGAGCTTTTCCATGGGGAGCAAACCACTGAGCAGCCCCACTTGGGTTTACTGGAAGTTTTGAACCTTACAGTTGCTTAAGAGGCTTATGTTCTATTTCCAGGCCAAGCCAAGTCGTCTGCACTGCTCTCACTGTGATGACACCTACAGTCTCCCACAGAATGGTACCATTAAACTATACAAAGAGTTGCGTTGCCCACTAGATGACTTTGAGCTGGTGCTGTGGTCGTCTGGATCCAGAGGAAAGAGCTACCCACTGTGTCCATACTGTTACAACCATCCTCCCTTCAGGGACATGAAAAAAGGTAGGAATTCTGTAAATATGCAGGGAATGACCTCACTTGAAATAGCTTAGGTGCAGCCTATACAGTAGTTTTTAATCAGTGTTGCTTAGTATAAAGTTCTGTTCAAATTAGGTTGCAGATACCTAAAATTCACGTCAAACTTACTGACCAAGATTTATTAGTTAACTCACTTCTGAATACTTCTTTTTTTTCTCTTTTTAAAAAAAGAAGTAAGAAATTAATTTATGTGCATGCACAGGAGGTGACCTTTGTAACACTTGGTTTGCAGTGAAAGACATTGGGATTCTGATACTTTGCAAATTGGAGTATGCTTGCTATGGATAGGACTATAGATTAGGACCAGGTCTTGACAGTGTTTTGATACTGAGGTAGATGGTGTGTCAAAAGCCGTTGAAGGATACATGAAGAGGTGAAAGTTGCGGTTTGGTAACTGTGACCAGTTACCAAAGTTGCAGTTTGGTAACTTACTTAACTTAGTCTTTGAAGCTGAGTACCAGGAGCTTTATGGCATTTTTTTATTAACATTTTTCTTAATTAAAAATGTCTTGTACTAACAGTGTATGGGCAAGTATGAAATAGCAGTTAGAGCCATACATTTCATTGAAAACATGATTAGTTTTCATCACTAATGTGTCCAACCTGCCTGTACAGTGGCAGTATCTGGCAATTCTGAAAGCCATTACAGAAGAAATTTTGAGCAAGGAAATATTCTGAATCTGTGAAAAGGCAAATTGGCATTTGGGGAGTGGTTCCATTCTTTAGTGATTTAGAAAACCTACAGTCTACTAAGCTGTCTCTGACTTCTGTGTCTCACTTCCTCCAAACTGGGTGCTATGGGTAGTGATATAAAGGCTTCCTGGTGGTATGGTTTTACTCTTCTTCCACCAGGAATGGGCTGTAATGAATGCACGCACCCCACATGCCAGCATTCTCTTAGCATGCTTGGAATTGGGCAGTGCGTTGAATGTGAGAATGGGGTGCTGGTGCTGGACTCAACGTCAGGTCCCAAGTGGAAGATGGCCTGCAACAAATGCAATGTGATTGTGCACTTCTTTGAGAATGCCCACAAGGTCCGAGTGTCGCCGGAGACCTGCGACTTGTGTGATGCAGCCCTTGTGGACGTCGATTTTAACAAAGCCAAATCTCCTTTACCTGGGGATGAGACCCAGCATTCAGGCTGTGTGTTCTGTGACCCTGTGTTTCAAGATCTGGTGGAGCTGAAGCATGCAGCCATGAGGCACCCCATGCACCGTGGGGGACAAGGAAAAAGGCAAGGCCGAGGAAGAGGTAAAGGCAGGAGGCCTGGAGGAAGACTCAATCCAAAGAAACCCAAGGACAAAATGGCAGCTCTGGCTGCTTACTTTGTATAATGGCCACACAACAGAAAAATAAACTTCTTGTAAAAATTTGTTTCCCTTTAAGTTCATTTTAAAGTATTTTTGATCTTCACTGCTTTCCTGTTGTATGCCTTGACTTAATCACAAAACAAATTCTTCTGGATGATCAGTTTATAACCGAGTAAGCCTTTAAGCTTTTAATTGGAATTCATTGGTGCAAGTAGAGCTCGCAAACAGTAGGGAAGCTAGACTGTTACCTGTGGTTGACAGAAAGAAAATGAGAATTTCCTCTTCCATAATTTTTGAGGCTTTTGTCAACAGTACAAGTGCCAGGAACATAAGAGCTGATGAAGATCACTGCTACACTGCTGTCATCTTTAGGTATGGAATGAGTCCTGTTTCATCTGACTGTGAATCTTCAAAAATGATAAATGATTAGTAGCTGTCAGATTTTTACATCACATCTGCAGTAGCAAGAGCACTACTTCAGACCTGTCACCCTGCTGCGTAAGAGAGTAATGCCAAGAGACATACTCACATTTATACCTTCCATTTTGTATCTGCCTTGAGCAGTGATTCCCAGGTTATGGTCTGTGCAGCCAAATTAGTATCTTTTGGTCAGTGGGCCCCTGTTAAGTAAGGCCTCCATCAGCAGCTGGAGGACAGGTAGAGTGCCCATGCTCTTCTTTTCCTCTGTGTTCACCCAGCCGATCATACCTGATCAAATAGTTTGTACGCTCTGTATCCCAAACTCATTTCGGTGTTGGTTTACTTTGTCGTCAAAAGGACGGTGTCCTCTTGGTTTTGTATGGAGCTGTATCTAACCACTGAGGCACGGGGTCCCACGTTACAAAATCTAACTGTGCTGATGTGTAATACTCTCCTTCCCTGTGCACAGAGCTGATCTTGTCTGGTTGTCTGGTCAAGTACAGTTTCTATCATCTATAGCCCCAAAACAGTTCAGCGCTAGTTGTGGTTGGATGGGGGGATGCCACAGCAGTTTTACATGGTGCAAAAGCTAAAGCATGTGAACACAGAATATGCAAAGAGCAACTTTGACATGTGATTCACTGACAACAGAGAGGAAAGACAAGTCCCTACAAAAGGTAATGTACAACTCTGCTGTTTTAATTGGCACGGTGTGTGCATTTTCTGAACACAGATGAAACACCACAGCCCCAAGCTTGTTCCTCTTATCAAATGTTTATACAGTTACAGCTCAAACATGAGCTGTGTTATAACAGTATTGCTTAAAAGACCCAGCCATAGGCAGAAGTTTGTTTGGGTTTGTTTCCTAAATACTGTGTTCTTTCTGTGTCTCCCTTAGCCTGAGTAGCTTCTTCTCATGTTCTAAAGGTCCGTCTTGCTTTAGTGTCCTCAGAATGTCATAAATCATTTCACTATTTAACAACAACTTCTGTTTTTTGGAATTGCCAGTGGGGCATTGATCATAGCAGGGATGTTGCAGGATACAGGCTGCTGTAGTTTAGCATGGGAATACAAAGGAAAGAGGTGGGATATGAACCTTCTTAACTTTAATGGCTTAGAAACACAGCTCGGTGTGAGGCAAGAAGAAAGGGATTTAGTTGATATGCTGTAAATACCCAAAAGATCAAGGAGTGAGGTGAGTGCAAGTATTCTGGATGTCCCTCACTGCAGGGTTTGGTGTTGTATTCTTTTTTGTGTCTAGGGTTCAGGATTTTCATGCAGTTTTTCCTTGGAAGATTCCAGATTGGGACAATGATAATTCTATGTGGTTTATTGATGCACTTTTCTAAGCTAGAAGTGCTCTTAAATAAGCAAGCAAAGGTTATAGCTTATTGATGGACATGGTTAATAAATTTGACAAACAGGTCAGCCTCCTGTATGGTTCCTCTCCAAACTCACTATACTTTTAGTTAATCTATGGAAGTGATTGTGTCTTGCATTTATGCCTGTGATAAAGCTTTGAAAGCTAGCACAGGTTATTTGCAATGACTTGCGCACAGCAAAACCCTGCCATGGCTACCTCAGGTCTTCGGAAGTCTTTTTTATGGGCATTTTGGTGTGAATGGAAACAAAAAGGGATTGCGACTAACAAGACTGGGGGGAGGATTGTCTCTTGGGTGAACCCGTAACCTGTGCGCACTTCCAGCTGTACCTGTTTCTGCGCGTGGCCTGTCAGAGCGTGTGAATCTAACCCGGTATGGAATAAATCGGGATTTTTGGATGGGAACCGTTGAGCGTTGTGACTGCTGAGCACAGGAGCGCTCGGTGAAAAGGCGCCCCCGGTCCGCACGGGCCTGTGCCGAACGCTGCGGTTCCAACCCTGCGGGAGGGGAAGGAGCGGGACGAGCGCTGCCGCGTGTCCCCGTCCCGCGTGTCCCCTCCCCGCGGCGGGCTCCGGGTCCGCGCTCCCGCCCGGCCCCCGCATTCCAGGCATTGTTTCTGGCCCCGCCTGCCCCGGCTGGCCCCGCCCCTACGTTCCGCTTAAAGGAGCCGTCACCGCGCCCTCTTCCCCTCGCGTTCCCCTCCCCGGCCGGCCCCCTCGCACCGCCCGTCCCCGCCGGCGCCTGGCCCGCTCCCGGCGAGGCGGCGGTGGCGGCGGAGCCCGGCGCCTCAGCGCGGCGCCGCCATGGCGCTGGAGGTGGAGGCGTGCGGGGCTCCCCTGAGCTCTTTCCTGAAAGACTTCCCGTCTCCGCTGGGCCCGGAGGAGCCGCTGCCGTGGAGCTCGGCGGGGAGCGGCGCCCTCAGCAAGGCCGAGGTGCCGGGCGCACTGGCCGAGCGGGCGAGGAGCCTCCTGGGCGGCAGGTGAGACCCCGGCGGTGCGGGCGAGCAGGGGGCTGCCCTCGGCCTCCCCTGGAGGGCGGCGCCGCGCTGACAGTCGGCGGGGCCGCTGAGGGCAGCGGGGCCGCCGCGGGGAGCGGGCCGGGCCCGCCGGCACTGTGCGGAGCTGGAGCAGGTGCAGGCGGCGGGAGGTGCCTCCTCCTGAGGAGACTTCGCAGCGCCGCAGGGCCCGCGGGCCGCGCCGTGCCTGGGCTGCCCGGGGAGCGCTGCTCCGCGTCTCCCGGGGAATTCTAGCTTTTTTCACTGCTATTATTATTTATTTCCCCCTTCTTAGTTGTTTTTTTCTTTGTGGATATTCTCCTGAAAGCTGAGCTTTTAATAGCGCGCTTCTGTCACAGGCCTCCTGCCGGGATCTGCGCTTTTATAGTAATGTTTGTGTGCTCTCGAAAACATTTCTGTCTTTGTGCATGAGAGATTAAATTACAGTCCTGCAATTAGCGTGATAGGGCGATTCGTGTGGTAAAGTGCCAATAGTTTGAATTCAGGTCCCTAAGGGCATCTGTGTGGGTCTACTTAAAAGTCTGGGGAGGGAGGGAGGCAGTGAGCTGCAAACTGCCTTGCAGGGCTGTCAGGCGCAAGAAGCGAGCCAGCCAGGAAAGCGTTTGGCACTCCGGCCCTCCTGAGTTGTCCTGGTGAGCAGGACGTGCCTGCGTGCGTTTCTGAAGCTGATGTGTTCTCCAAACTTCAAGAGCATAGTCACACCACCACTGGAAAACACAGCTCTTCTCTCAGCGGCGTTTCTGTCATCCCCTGATCTCGGGAGAGATATCAACATCCTTACCTGTTTAGACTTCTCTAACACTGCTAAGAGTTGGGATGTGACTTACTGCTTGTGGCAAGTTAGTGCTTCACAAGAACAAGTTGTCTTGCTCTAATCCTATGTCTTCTGACAGTGTCTCTGCTTCCTGAAGCACTTGGGCTGTGTGGCCTGGGAGTTCTGGGGTTTACAAAGTTCCTACCACAATCTGCTTCATTAATGTGTGTTAGGAGTCAAGAACAGGGATTGCAGATGGTCTAAAAGAATCCAAGTGGAGAGCTGACTTTGTGCTATTGTGCTGGGGATACCTAGTGAAGACAGGGAGTTAAGGGAGACTGGTTCTGTTTAGGTATGTGCTGAATGTTACCTCCTTACTAGAGGAATTTGATAAAAAGTTAGAAAACTGATTTGAATGACTTCTCTCTCTAGCTACCATCTGGTGAGTTTACGAACACTGAATAGATTTTGTTGTTGTTTTTGTTATTGTTGAAAGTGTATGGGTGATTGCAAATTAAATTGCCTTAATTAAGTTGCCTTTAAAAAATCAACTTAGTTCTGTGCTTTATATTACAGAGATGCTCCTGGGCATAACATCTTTTACTTAAATGGTATGCCTAAACTTAAAGATGAGAAATGAGGTTTTTCGGCTGTAGTTGAGAAAGACCCAATTGATCATTGCATTACTTAGTTGTGCTTTGGCTAAATTGCTCTTGAACAAAACACAGCTGTTGCATTACGTGCACTGAATCTTTGAACTCTGTGGGGCAACAGCGGTTCTGCATGAGCGCTTGAAAGAACAGAGCAATGCCAGGCTTGAACAAATACCTCTCTAATCTGCAATGTGGGCATCTGCCATATGGGTCAGGCTAATGTTTTCTAAGGTATGAAGCTGGAGAGATGTGGGATCAGTTCTTCAAACCTAGTGATTTCTAAAACAAGTAATTTTGAGTTACATATCTGCTAACATGCTGTTGTTCTCTAGTGGGTGTATTAAGAAGTGGAAACAGAAAGAGTGCTGCTTTTGCAATGCCTTCATCTCACCTGTCACTTGTGGTGTTTACACAGAAAGGAGCCTGCCCTGTCAGAAGCTGCATTTCTCACATACCTGCCCTACAGCCAGTGCTGATTAGACAGCTTGATTTGTGGAGCTTCTGCAGTTCTGAGCTGGCACAAAAGAAAAAAGGAATATAAAGGAAGGGAAAGAGAGCTGAAGAAAGTAAAGCAGAATAGAAATGCAGCAGTCTATTTGTTTGTTCTTATTTCCACAAAATATACTTGGAAAACAGGACTACATAAGGAGAGTGTTTTCATGAATTCTTTTGGCTGCCTGCAGGCAAAACAGTGAAGCAACCCTGTGTGTGAAGCTGGGTGCTTGGACTCAGTGGAGCATAGCTGAAATGTCAAGCGTAGGGATCCCAGCAGACTTACAGCTCAGTTTTAGGCTCCTATGAGAAAGAGAAGCCTCATTTTGCAGTTGCAAAAAGGCTGTGGGTTCCTGTTGGGAGGCTAAGTTCTTGCATGTGGAGGAAAAGACTGGTAGAGCCCAAGGCCAGGCCAAGAATCTAGTTATTTCAAAAACACAGGCCACCTTTTCATAATCCATGGAATTAAGAACCAAACCTGAAGTCTCTCATTGTGTGAGATATTGCCAAACATTGCACTTTTGTTCCCACATTCACTAGTGCAGATCAACTCCAAATGCAGTTTTGATGGTTAAATAAACTTTTCAATTGCTCTGAATACCCCAGATCTTTGCTGAAATAGATGAGGGAATGTAAGGAGATAGGAGAAAGAAGAATGCTAAAGGAACAGGAAAAATAAGGGATGAAGCTTACAAGACATGTAAATGTTTGTGTAGAAAGTGTTGAAGATGCAGAAGTGATGCCAGATTAAGAAACAAGTTCATGAGAGGTCACTGAAGCTTAGATCTAGTGATCTGCTGTTGCAGGCATCCCTGGCACACAGATGGCAGCTCAGTGGAAAATATGCACATTCAAATATCACAGTGTCCATATAACCAGGTTTAACATTATCGAGATGTTATTGGGGGTACTTTGCTGGCTTCTAGCATTGATCCTTGTTCTGTATTCCCTTAGTTGGGGATTTCTCTAACATTCCAGCATCACAGAACGTATTTTATGATGATTAGTAATGAAGAAGGTGATATGAGGAAAGCTAGTGCCAGGACAACATAGGGTTAAAGTACTTTTAGCTTAACTTAGGTCTAAGGTAGATTCTGTGCATCAAAGGATTTCTCGATAGATCAGTGTTATTTGGAATCAGGCTTGGCACACAGTTCTGCTTCTTATTTCTATGTTGTCAGAGACTTCATTCACACTCGCACGGATGTGTGGGTCATGTCTTGAAGGGCCCAAGCTGATAAAAGCCCAGCAATATCCTTGGCTCATAAGACAAAATACAGTAATAGCTTGTTCATCCAGTTACTTGGAGGTGTAAATCTTTGTCTTTGCAAGGAGAAACATTCTTCCTCCACCACCAATCAGGATTGCTTTTGCTAAGATAAATGGGGTAAGGAGTAACACCGTTATGTCCAACAAGGAGCTTCTGAATGCTATTGCTTTTCTAAGGCTGCATACCTCTCTTACATGGAAGCAGTTGGCTATCTCAGGCTAACCCCCTTGAATGTCTTTACACATCTAAAATGAATGATTTTGCCCATCTTCTGCAAATGCAGCTGGCATAGCTGAGCACTAGCTGAGGCAGCCAAGCACTTCTGCTTCCTGGCAGGACTTGTGCTTAAATCGCTAATCTGGTGAAGCTTTGCAGATGTTTCTACTTTGAATAATTCATTCGAATCAATGGAACTGCCTTTATGAAACTAAATATGTACGTAAAACTCTGAAGAATTGGGGCAGGCTTAAGTAATCTTGTTTTGCAGAATTTTAATTAACATACCCTTTTAGGTATGAGCTGTGTGTTCCGACCATCTGTGAAATGGGTCAATGAGGATGGAGAGCCCATTTAGTTACTTCTAGAGCTTTAGAAATTAACCTGGAATTTTGTGAACTTGCACTGAAACAGAACATGAACATCAGACCCCCAAATACAGAAATGTCTCCTTTCCCTTGATAAGAGCAGAAACTTGTATGACCATCCTGTGACATAGTCAAAGAACAATGTGAAATTCCAGCAGCCTTCCTGTTTGAGGAGACTTTACTGCAGTAACAGTTATGAGACCGGCTTCCTGTTCTGCCCCATCTCAAACGATTCACTGTGTTTCATCTCTCGGTTGCCTCAGCATCCTGCTTTGTGTCTTTGTGGTTTACACTGTAATGCTTTCGCCCAGGGTGTGGCCCCAACATCTTTATTTTCAGTGTTTCCCTGCTTTTAGAATAGTTAATGCAGCAATTCTGATACTTCGATGGCTTTATGTGATGTAAGCAGGAAGAGGGGAAAAAAAGTAATCTCATCTTGCCTTTAGTTTGCCTAATCTCTTCTTGAAAGTCTTTTTAGTCCCTTTGTCTGTAAAAACTGCTAATACCCTGTCTACTGTAACCTCTGTTTTTAATAAATCCCCTAAAATTTGCTTCCTTATTCCTAATTTGTACCATTCAATCTATGTTATTTTAATGCACTAATGCTTCTCATTGCTAAGTGCACATTTGTGGTTATCAGCTGACCATTCATTTCAGACAAGAAAGTGAATTTCATGTGTGACTGCCTGTAAACAAACTTTCTAGTTTTCAGGGGACCAGTTGTGCTTGGTGTTGAAAGGAAGCATAGGATTAGCAGGAGCAGCCTGCTCTTTCAGCAACACCAGTGTTCTCGCTGGTTTGTGGTTAATAATGTTAGAATTGGAAGCCTTGATAAAGTTAATGCACAAGAGGAATGTGGTACTTCTGCTGCTAACTGGTTAATTTAGCAAATGGTTAACAAAGTGGCTCTGGTGGTTTTGGATGACGATCAGAACCAGCTTGTTTTGTCATGTGTGGTTTGTCCACCCATACCTCTGAAGCTGATGGCAGAACAATACAGAGCTTGAGAGAAATGATGTGCAGCTCACACTGAACATGTGTCTGGATAATAGTTTTGGGTAGTTCAGGATTGCCTCTAACAGTATATAGAGGCTGGTCAAACAGTTAATTTTGTGATCAGTAAATTGCTTTTTAGAATGCATTTCTTAATTCAAAACTCTAAGGGAGTTTCTCCTGCTACAAGATACTCTCAGTATTTTGGGAAATAATCACTTTGCCTTTAAAAAGGAAGTGTATGTATGGAGACACCTGCAATACAAGAGAGAAAAACTTGATGAAATGCTGAAAAAAAAAGTCAAATATATAATGATGAGGAAGCTTCTAGGGCTGACTTGCTGCTGTTTAAATCAGTATCTTGAGTTCTGCTTGGAAAACTGAAATTGTCTGTCCCTAGAACTTGCGTATTTTGCTCGTAATCTGTGCAAAACATCCTTTCTGTTACTGTTTACTGGGCATCAGAATAAGAAATACTCAGTTTTGAAACAACAGGTTAATGGCTTAATTGAAAAGAGTCTTTTGTGGAATTATGTCTCTCCTGTTCTGCTGTGTGGTTTTTCTTCCTGCTGAGAAGGAAATGGAAGCAGCAGGTGACTGCATTGCACGTTCTCTGCAAAAACTGTTCCATGATGACTTAAGGGCCTAAGCAGATGGATTCTGGATTATAAAGCTGTCGCTTCTGATAGTTACAGAAGAAAAGCTGTACAAAAAACTGCTTTGTGTGAAGATGGAAACATGAAAGATTGAAATTCTGTGTGTGGTATTGTTTATATACTTGTTTTGATTCCATCTTATCATCTACTGTAAAGATCTGATGTCATTAGTGCAAGAAACAACTTCTATGCATTGTAGGATGTCAGATGTTCTCAACGGATATATATTTGTACTTTTCAGGTCACAATCACCCGGGGAACTCTGGGTGCTGCTGTAATAAATACTAATGCTTAGAGCAACTTGGGTGGAAACATTTTATAGTTGATTATAAGAACAAAAATGGGGGAGGGAAATAAAAGTAGCAGACTGATGAGAAAATACTGAATACAAGCAGCTTTTGTTTATGAGGAAACTTGTGACCTGCTATTATTTTGGCAGCATGAGAGGATCTTTCACTTACTAGAGAACTGCTAGTGCTTGCAGATCTGCACTAAAACTGCTTTGCTGATATAGCTGTAATGTGCTGGAAACACTGAGTCTGCTCTGACAAACTTTGCTTTACTGGCAAAGCTGTGCTGTATGTGATCTTCTGGTGTTGCAGAGCCTGTGTAGCAAATGAGTGCACAAATATATCTTCCCTCTGATATAAGTCAGCTGCTGCTGACTTCTAGAAGCTTTTGCTAGCAGATACAGTACCTCTCCATTCCCAGCATATACATACATACATATATATGCACACTCTGAAAGGAAAAGAGGATCGTACACTGGTGCTTTAGCCTGCAATTCCCGTGCTGCCTTGTTGCCATGACTTTGTTAATAATATCTAGAAACAACATCATGTAACCTTTTTTTTCTCTTAAATTTGAAAGGTGAGAAGTGATCAACAGCTTGGCCAGTACAGTTGGCAATCTCTTGTGCTTCTCTTCATACAAACAGATTTCCTGACAGTACTGTGAGAGAACATCGGGGGGGGGGGGGGGGGGGGGGGATGGGAAGATGCCAGTTATTTTCCTTCCAAAAAGTGCTTTGTGTAAACACTTGGTATTTGGTATGTCCTAGAGAGGCTTTGTACCACTCTCCACCAGGTTACACAGATCTTGCTTCGCTGCTTCAAGTGCTGCAGAGCAGCTGTTTGGAGTCTGCCATCTGCTGCCGTACTCTGCTGTCTCAAAGCTGCTGTAAGCTGTGGGCATAGAGCACAACAGAAAGTCTGTCATCTGTTCCCAAGCTTTTGAAAAAAGTGCAGTCATAGTTGAGGCTCTGGATGAGAAGTGGTGGTCTGACCTTTGATGCTCTGAGTGCTTCCCCCTTGCCCGCAAAGCTGTTAAGTAGAGACTTCTCAATATACCCTCTTAAATTTGAGGGGAAGAAGAGGTGAGGGCATCTTTGAACTGGTGACTTGTCTGCAACACTCACTGCAAGTGTACTGGGGATTTAATGACCCAATAAAACCAAATAAGAAGTGATCTTACTGGGGTTTCTGCTTCCTGAAGGAACTTGTATATATTCAGTCATGTCCTCCTGAAGGCTGATACACAAGTGTTCAGTAAGTCTTTTGATTGAGCTGACTTATGTAAATACATTGTGGCTGTGATGGCATGACAAGCTGGTCTTTTAAAGTGAAATAAAATTGGGAACTAAATTGTTTTGCAGAAGAGAAACAAGGTAAACAACAAGAGAAGTAAGTTCTGTTCTATACCTCATGCCAAATCTAATGTATGCAAATTATCACAATTGCTTTCTACTTCTTTGTGTAACTTTATTTTGGCCCACAGGTCAAAAGGAGCTTTCCATAGCTCCTTTTAACAATGCTGTATGTGTCCATCAGCCTGGAATCTTTCAAGGAGGAGGACGGCATATAAATTTAAGTGTGTTCTTTATTAACATAAGTATTGCTTTACTCTTTTAACTGTTCTATCGCTACTCAGGTTTTTAAATGAGGCTTGTGTTTTCCCATGAAGTGTCTGGGGGGTATGCTCCAGCCACTAGCAATCTGACTTTCCATGGTGGTGAAGCTCCAGTGTCTCGTCTGCACTGTTACAACATGCATTCATTCCTTTTTAGTATTTTTTTCCATTGTGGTCAAAACACACCCTTTTTGTTAGCAAAGAAATAGCCTGTAGCAAAGAAATTCTAACTCTGTTTACTACTAGCCTGTGTATGCTGAGGCTAGGCAATTAGTCTTGCATGTGTCATAGAAATGGGGCTGACACATTTCTTCTAAGACACTCTTACGAGGACGTAACATCCTTTCCACATAACACACCCCACCAGCTTCCCTCTTCTTCCCAACACAGTTGTTTTCCCACTTAGGAAACAGCTGCAGTATTTCTTCCAGTTCATGAAGATTAAATTATGCTTGTTCAGCCTGTCAGCAGGGTGTCCTGGGCTGCTTTGAAAGGAAGACTTTAACACTAAGTGACATTCTTCTCTTGCTTACAGAAAAGGTTTGAAGTCTGTTATGGTAACTGCAGTGGGCTTCTGCCTTTATGGTGGTTGCCATAGGTACTGTGTCTGCTTCCAGATTCTCTCTAACCAAGTGAGACCTTGTAGCTCTCAACTAAAGCAGCAGTTCTTACACTTCTTTAATTATATTTAATTATCTGTTTTATTAACCCTTGAAGTCTCTGATTTAGAGGATGAAATTAGAACCATCTTCCATCTATATATAACCCCCATTTTCAAGAAGGGGAAAATGGATGACCTGGGGAATTACAGACCAGTCAGCCTCACCTCTGTGCCTGGCAAAATCTTGGAGCAGATTCTCCTAGAAGGCATGCTAAGGCACATGAAAAATGACAAGGTGCTTGGTGACAGCCAGCATGGCTTCACTAAGGGGAAATCCTGCCTGAACAATGTGGTGGCCTTCTATGATGGGGCTACGGAACTGATGGACAGGGGTAGAGCAGTTGATGTCATCTACCTGGACTTGTGCAAAGGATTTGACACTGTCCCACATGACATCCTTGTCTCTAAGTTGGAGAGACATCAATTTGATAGGTGGACCGCTCAGTGGATAAAGAACTGGCTGGATGGCCGCACACAAAGTGTTGTGGTCAGTGGCTTAATGGAGACCATTAATGAGTGGTGTCCCTCAGGAATCGGTGTTGGGACCGGCCTTGTTCAACATCTTTGTCAGTGACATGGACAGTGGGATTGAGTGCGCCCTCAGCAAGTTTGCTGATGACACCAAGCTGTGTGGTTCAGTTGATATGCTGCAGGGAAGGAATGCCATCCAGAGGGACCTTGACACGCTTGTGAGGTGGGCTGATGCCAACCTGATGAAGTTTAACCATGCCAAGTGCAAGGTCCTACACCTGGGTCAGAGCAATCCCAGGCACAGCTACAGGTTGGGCAGGGAAGAGATTCAGAGCAGCCCTGCAGAGAAGGACTTGGGGGTGTTGGTCGATGAGAAAATGAACATGAGCCAGCAGCGTGCGCTTGCAGCCCAGAAAGCCAACCGTATCCTGGGCTGCATCAAAAGGAGCATGACCAGCAGGTCGAGGGAGGTGATCCTGCCCCTCTACTCTGCTCTTGTGAGACCTCACTTGGGAGTACTGTGTGCAGTTCTGGTGTCCTCAACATCAAAAGGACATGGAACTGTTGGAACAAGTCCAGAGGAGGGCCACGAGGATGATGAGGGGACTGGAGCACCTCCCATATGAAGATAGGCTGAGAAAGTTGGGGCTGTTCAGCCTGGAGAAGAGAAGGCTGCGTGGAGACCTCATTGCAGCCTTCCAGTATCTGAAGGGGGCCTATAGGGATGCTGGGGAGGGACTATTTATTAGGGACTGTAGTGATAGGACAAGGGGTAACAGGTTCAAACTTAAACAGGGGAAGTTTAGATTGGATATAAGGAAGAAATTCTTTACTGTGAGGGTGGTGAGGCACTGGAATGGGTTACTCCAGGAAGTTGTGAGTGCTCCATCCCAGGCAGTGTTCAAGGCCAGGCTGGATAGAGCCTTGGGTGGCATGGTTTAGTGGGAGGTGTCCCTGCCCATGGCAGGGGGGTTGGAACTAGATGATCTTAAGTTCCTTTCCATCCCTGACTATTCTATGATTCTATCTGAATGGAAGATGCCATTGTCTTGGACCTCCATTTACCTGAGCTTGAGTAAAAAACAGGCTTAGCAATATGGCAGTACTGGTATTAGGAGTTTATAAAGTAATGGACAAATATGCTCTGTTTGGAATTGAGATAGAACTGAAGAGGTAGAGTCATTTTTTTAGGCTTTTATCTTTTGTCAGCATGTCAGAATCAACTGCTCAGTGTTGTTGCTGGCTGCAGAACAAATAACCCCCCATCTTCTTTGCCCAGATTTGCAAAACTGTGGAGGGGGAGGAAATGCATAGGAAGGAAAACTGAATGAAGCTATCAGTACTGAGGAACCTCTGAATTTCCTTTTAGGGACTGGGTGGCAACTGGAAAAAGTTGAAGGATGTGACATAATGACTCTCAAAACTTTTCTTTGTTACAGACATCCTGTAAGCAAAGGTTTATTCACAGGACTTACGAATTGCGGCATTTAGTGTATTGCCTTTTGTTTAAGCTTCTTTTTATGGACTCAGTTCAGCAAGCCTGGGCTCTGGAAAGCAGAAGTTGATGAAGTTTAAAATCAAAGCATTAAGCCCTATTCTCATACGTAGCTGGAAACCCAGGCTAGATTTGAGTATTTCTTCTAGCATAGCAGAGAAATTCTGAAGATAACTGAAGCTGTGGCTCTCACTGTGCATTTAAATGCATAGCTGCTTCTCTTTTGTCTCTGTTCTTGGAGCTGAAACCTACTTTAACTAAAGCTCTTGACTTTCAGCAGCTAGACATCTGACAACTGTTTGTGTGGCTTATATTTCTGTATTCCTTTCTTTCCCACCTCTACCAACAAAAACAGGAAGGAGGATTTTTTGGGGGGTTTGCCATATCCATTTCAGATGTATTTCTTACCTGACCTTTTAAAAGGTTGTCTGTTAGTATCAAAGTATAAGCAGGCATTGTCACTTTAAGCTTGGGTAGGAAAGGTACTGACTCCCCTGAACATATTAGCCTTAAAAAAAGAAAGAAAATGCCAATTTCTGGCTTCCCATGATGTGATGTGACTGCAGCCAGCACTGAAAGGACTGCAAACACGTTGCCATCTATTTGAAGTACCGAAATGACTCATTAAAGTAGGCCATCACGGCCACAGAATGCGTAGCATGAAACACGCTTCTGTTAGCAGCCTGCTGACTAACACAATGCTTTCTGTTTGCTGCCGCAGGAGGTACTCGTACGGGGTTGTGAGGAGATGACAAGGCCTCTCTTTCAGAAGCACAATGGCAAAATGCATTTCGGCTTCTTGTCACTGAGATCTAAAACCTCACGGTCTTCCCCTCCCTGCTCCTCTGTATGCACAGAACGAGTCATCTCTGCTGAACACCTGCAGAGACCAGTTGCTTCCACCATTTCTTACTCTGTAGCCAACTAGTTTTACGCAGGACTCTAAATGTTTCCTGGCAAAACAAAGTATTGTCCTTGACTTGCTGCAGGTGCCTTAATGTGTTATTTACTTTGGCTGTATAATTTGATACTTTGTGGGTATCAAACACTCCATGAACAGCGGATAAAATGCTTTTTATGGACGTCCATGCTTATTCTTCATGGTGCTCACAGAAAATGTCTGGAATGTGTGTTATGTACTGTAATTTTTGTGCCTGCCATGGGAATATAGTGAATATGAGTTGTTGGGGACCCACACTGGAGCTGTTTGTGAAGAACCATAGCCTGTGGGAAGGACTCACACTGGAGAAGTCCGTGAAGGACTGTCTCCCATGGGAGGGACCCCATTCTGGAGCATGGAGAAGAGTGTGAGGAGTCCTACCCTTGAGGAAGAAGGAGCAGCAGAGACAACGTGTGGTGAACTGACTACAATTCCCATTCCCTGTCCCCCTGTGCTGCTGGGGGGGAGAAGGTAGAGAAATGGGGAGTGAAGTTAAGCCTAGGAAGAAGGGAGGGATTGTGAGGGGATGGTGGTTTTAAGAACCTATTTTATTTCTCATTGTCCTACTCTGATTTGATTGGTTATAAATCAAACCGATTTCCCCAAGTTGAGTTTGATTTGCCTGTGATGGTCACTGGTGAATGATTTCTTTCTGTCTTATCTCAACACAAGCCTTTTGTTATATTTTCTCTCCCCTGTCCAGTTGAGGAGGGGAGTGAGAGAGAGGCTTTGGTGGGCACCTGGTGTCCAGCCAGGGTTAACCCACCAAAAGCACAAAGCTTGCATAAAGTGTTGAGTAAAAAGGAGAGGCTGCATTGCGTAGACTGTGTAGCATTACTGTCTTCTAGACGCTTACCTAAAAGCTTCAGCTGAATCACAAGTCTTGGAGTCTTTTCTTATTCTCCTCCCCAGAGCCAGCTTTTTGCACCTTCTTCCTGGGTGATTTCTTCGGGGAACTTCCAGTCAGGAGAAACTGAGTGTGAGAGGGCTGTAGGTTAGTACTGAGCTTGACTTTTCTTGTGGAGGGAACTGGAGTCTTAATGAACCTCTTTGGAGGTTAGTGTGTACCATAATGCAGAGATCCTGATACTGTCTGTGGTTTACAGTTGACTGCAAGCAAGAAATGTTGTGTAGTGAGTAGAAACAAAATGTTTGTGTTCAGAGGGTAGAAGTGAAGGTAGCAGTTCCCATCCAAGAGCTGAAGTGAAGGAGGTACCATCTGCGACTGGAGTGTGAGGCAACAGTTTGAAAACATGATTCATACGCTTCTTCCTCTTTGCATTCTTGAGAAAGCAGTTGTCTAACTGAAGATCTTACTAAAGAGTTGTATGAATAAATATTAAACATATGGTTTCCTCTACTAGTTTACGAATTAAGTTGGAATTACTGATTGTGTGTAATTCTGAAGTCACCAGCCATAACCAGTGAGGTTGTAGCTCAACTTCAACTAATGCAGCACGGTTTTCTTTCCCTTCTTTTTCTTACCAGCAGAGGTGTTTCACCACTTCTTGCAGCATCATTGATCCATGCTGCAGTTAATGAAGTTCTCCAAACAGACTTGACTGAATTTAAGCAGCAAAATGTGGAAACAGAGGGAGAAGGAGATGAGGAAAGGTTCACCTGTAAGTATGCTTTTTTCCTTCTGTGGTTTTCCCAGAGGCTGTCTGTTGGAAGACTTCCATGTTTTGAAATGTTTCCCAGAATATTTGGTTAGCTGGCAAGCAGCAGCAAACAGAACCTTACTTGCTCCTGCTGGGTATCTGTGGGATGAAAGTAGCTGTGCTAGTTTTGTGGGCAGGCGGCAAACATGGGGTATGGAGCCCTGGACAGATTGTAGGGGTTGGCTTTCTAGAAAGTGAAGAGTGTTTCTCTTCCCAAAAAGAATTAATGACTGTGTCCACTGTGCTTCCTGAACTGACCTAGTTCAGAACTTTTATTTTCCTCATTGGTATTTTCACTTGAATGGAACTGCTTCAGTTCCTATCTTGAGTTGATAACCTTTTATATTTTTGAAGTGCCCTTTTCTCTTTGGTAAACTGACCTTAGATAATTACTCCTATGTTTTGCCATTGGCATCATCACAGTTCCTCTTGTGCAGCCATACTGACACCTTAAATTCATCCATGTAATCCGTCTTGCTTTTGTCTCTTCTTGGGAACCAGATTTTGGGATCTGTGTCCCCTCCACAACCTGAACATCTTGAAACTCTGGATCTTTCTCTTGGCAAGTTTCTCAATAGTCTCTGTCTTTAGTGATTATTTCTTCTTTTCCCACCCTCCCCTATAAAGATGGGATGCTGAGGGATGAAGAACCTGGTGCATGTCTTCTGCCTGATGCCTGCATTCTCTCCTGAGTGAACTGTAGAGAGAACAGACCTTGGTGACTAACTACTGGGTTTGTGCCTCATGTTAACAGATGGTCCTATTACATTTACGTGATGAAATGTTTAACATTAGACTTAACCAAACCTTCAATCCCAGTGCCAAGAATTTAAATGGAGCCGGATGCAGGCAGAGTTTAAGATAAAAATGGAGGAGAGATGGCTTAGGCAAACTAGCTTATCCTGTAAGGGGAAATGCTCACCCTTCCATTTCCCTGGGATGACTTTAAGGCAGTTCAGTGTGCCCCAGAGGATGCGTTTCCAAGTAGACCTCTGGTAATGGCCAGGATGTGACACTTTCCAGAAGCCTATTCCCGTATTCACATACAAGTCTGAAACGGCAGGAGGGGAAACACATTTAATGAAGCCTTGTTGCACCCTGACTGCTTCATCCCTTGCCTCCATGTTTGCAGCCTTCATGTGCCTGGAGAGATTTAGCAGGTTTCCAGCACTTTGCATGGGAAGAGTTGGCTTCGCATCCGCTTGGCTGAACTCTAAACAACAACGTGCTTTGGCCCTCCTCCTCCTCGGGCGCAGGGCGGAGCCGTTCCGCGGCCCCACGGTCATGCGGGTAGGGGCGGGCGGGACGCGGGCGAGCGGCGGCCGGCACCGGGCGGGGGGCATCGCGCCCTCTGCCGCCTACCGGCGGAGCTGCGACCGCCCGGAGGCCCGTCCGGGCTCTGCTGCGGCTGGAGCCTTCAGGCACGTCCTCCCGGAACCAGCCCGCAAATATGTGCCATAGGGACGTTCTCTTGTCCTAGAGCAGTCGCACTGGCTTCACTGCAACTAGCTTCACCTGGAGCAGGACTCTGCCCGAGATGAGGAGCTGGCTTGTGAGAGTTTTGTGTGACTAGATCACTGCAGTTGTAAGATAGTAAAGAAGTGCATGCAGCAGTACTGGAGCATGGCTTTGTGCAGGGGAAACTGAGGAGATCAAGCTACTCCCATGACTAGACACTCTATGTGGCCATAAGGCATGTGGTAAGATGTGCCAAAAGTGATAAAAAGCATCTTTCTTATTGTCTCTCTTGCATCAGAAGGAATTGTGACGTTCTGTTCCAGTAGTATATCTTCATTGCTATTGCTCAGCCTTTATAGGAAAATAAAGAACATCAGATTGTAACCCACATTTGATAATTATATAGGTTTTCAGCACAAATATTTCATTGGCCATCCAATGTTGCTGAGAAAAAGTCTTGTTTGAGAACCAGGAGTTATAAAAAGGAATCCTGAGGAAGCTTTAATGCTAGCAGTGTTAGCAGAAGTCACGATAAAACAAAAAAGATAGTTCATGTACTGCAGTTCTTTAGGAAACACATTAGTGAGCAGCAAACTGTTTTTGCTCTATAGATTACCTTTTTGCTGCTTTCTGAAGTTAGTTGATTCAGCATTGAGGGTTCTTATTCAAATAGCAAAAGTTTAAATTATTGCATATTCTGAGAGACTGCATTGCAAAGCTAGACACAGTGCCAAACTGAAGCATTCAGTCTGATGAACAGTGAGTTTGGCTTAATTGATCTTTGAGACCTATCCAGGAAAGGATTTGAGTGTCTGGCTGGAGCTTTTCACGCTCTGCTCAATGGGTGTTTACAGTCATGCTCCGTAATGACTGAGCAGGAAAGTGGCAGAAGTGTTCTCCTGTCTTCTGGCTCCTACACCCATGTGTTTTAAAAAACATAAAGACAACAGCTTAAAATGCTTGTCTGTTCAGCTCACCTATGAGTTGAGCTATTGATCTCAGCAAAACATTCTCAAGCTTCCTTGTTGTTTCGGTGGAAGTGGTTCAGTAGGACATAACCTAACTCAAAGTCAGGCTAATGCTTTTCAACCCTTGTGTCCAATACAGCAGCAGTCTCTTATCTTGAAGGCTTTTCTGTCCACTTGGGTTTTGTCTGTTTGTTTCTGTTTGTTTTTTTCCTTTTTTGTGTTTTTTTTTGTTTGGTTGATTGGTTTTTGGGGTTTTTTTTGGGTTTGTTTTGGTTTGTTTTTTTTTTTTTAATTTGGTTTTGGGTGTTATTGGCTTTTTATTTTTATTTCTTTTTTAGGGATGTATTCCTACCCCTAAATCTTGTTAATTTTATTTCCATAATAATATTTATGTCTAATATGCCAAACTGACATAATATAATATGGTGTCTGTTATGATTTTTGTGTTGTAATCACCTACTTGATAGCCCTCTATTTTGAAAGAGAATGAGCAAGTAGCTTTTCTTATCTTAATATTATACTGTTTTCAATTCCAACTTTTTCTTCCCATTATTCTCAGAAGCCTATTTTAATTCTTGCAGAGCCTGTAAAGGCAGAGTGCTACTGTGTGTATATAGCTCTAAGCAAAGAAACTTGAAGGATAGACAAGCCAAAAGATGGGGTAATGTAGGCAAATGGGCACACAACTTACTGTTTGTCTTTGTGCTGTCAGTGCTGGATGGAGAGTCGTTGCAGCGCTGCTTCTTCAACAAGCTCTGGGATGTTTGCTTCGAGTGGCAGAAGCAGTTGCCGCCACTGAGACCACTGAAGAGATTCCTGCTTGTTTCCATCCACGCCATCCGTAACACCCGTCGGAAAATGGAGGACCGCCACGTTCTGCTCCCAGAGTTCAACCAGCTCTTCGGTTTATCAGTAAGTCTGGACGCAACTGGGGAGGCCAGTTTGTTAGCTTTTCAACGTTCCTGTACACATAGTGATGGGTGATCTGTGAAAGGGTAAGAATTTGTTACCACAGGTTATTTTATCATGTCTTGTGCTAGGACTTACTGATTCAGGTTGCTAAGGGCTGACTAGCGACCTGACGAAGAAGGATATTGGGACCTTGGGTTTTATGTCATAAGAGAAGTTCACCTAGTGTTACATTGCTGGGGTTACAGTGTTCTTGTGACTGAGGTAACATGTATAAAGAAGGGGGAGGACAGCCCTTGTGCAAGTGCCAATTAATGAAGCTGCAGTGGGACTACATAAGCAGCTGTCTGCTGATTCAGTTCCCGATTATTTTCAAGGATATTAAATGACTGACAGCAAACAAAGAAAAGTCCCCTGCAAAGTGCTCATCTGATTCATTTTGCATACGGGTAAACTGACTTAAATTGCCCTTATCCATGCAAAGCTGTATGGAAGAAGGCCCGGGATAAAGAATCTTTGCTGGCTGGTACCAGTCTGTGAGCTGTTTTGGTTTTGAACATGAATATCTCTTCCTCTCCCTCCCTCCCCACAAAAGGATGACACTGATCGTGCTTTCTTTGCGATATTTGATGGCCATGGTGGAGTGGATGCTGCCAATTATTCGGCAACCCATTTACATGTAAATGTTGGACTACACGAAGAGATTGTTAAGAATCCAGCTGAGGCCTTGAAATGCTCTTTCCAGAAGACAGATGAAATGTTTCTTTTCAAAGCCAAGAGAGAGGTGAGTGGGTAGATTAATTCCATTGTGTTTAAATAACACAGAGAACTGTTGGACAACGTGGTATTATCCAGAAAAATCCGGCAGTACAGTTTCTTTGAATCGCTGACCTTTTTATGAAATTGTGCTACACTAAAGATTTTCTTTGATCAAAATATTTCTTTTTTTGAGGAAAAACAAAATGACAGTTTTTGCAAGTTCAAGATGAGTGATTGAAGTGGTGTAAATGATTCTGACATACTAATTAGTTGAGAGAACACTCTGCTCCCTCTTTGCCTAAATTAGGCAGCTTCTGGATGTCCTGTTGTCCTCTTCCTGGTAATCCAGTGACTGTCTCCCTCTTTCTTGTCCCACCATTAATGTCACAGGAGGTCTTAAGATGAAAAATATCCTGTGTTTTAAATCGGGCTCTTCAGTTCATTAAGCTTATTGATCAGCTTTGAATCAAGTTGTATGATGATCATTCTTTCTTCAGAGCTACATAATGGGAGGATGGTTTATTATACAGTTTAATGAGAACTCTTTTATTATAGCAGTAACTGAATATGGAAGTATTCATTGTTAATACCTTAATTTTTGTCAATGAGGTACAAAAAACGGACCAGCATCTTCATGAGGTCTGACTCTCACTAATCTTTACAGGGAATCTAGGGTAGTTCCCTCATTTTTTTACATCATCATTTAAATACTCAAGGTTAACGGAATGTATGTGAAGCAAGGTGTCTGTAGTTTCAAGTGAGAGAGAATGTGAAAGGGATTGGGAAGACCTCTGTGCGTGTGTGAGATGTTTATACTACTGAAATTCAGTTCCTTTTTATTTTCATTTTTATATTCTGTCTGTTTTGAACAGTAGAGGTCTTAGTCTGCTATATCAGTTTTGGAATTAATAAGAGAGAAGGAAGAAGGTAACAGAGGCAGTATTAGCCAGCTGCATGTTGGAGTATGTAAATAGTTTAAGTCAAGTCTGTCTAATGCCTGTACCTTTTATTCAGGTACCTGAATTATGATTGGCAGGTCTAGTCTGCTGCATTTAAGTGTGATTAAACCTAGGTTTGCAATATTGCCATGTAACCTAGTAGAGCTTGTTGAATATTCACCAAACATACCTGTCTTCTTCCATAGAAGCTGCGGAGTGGTACAACAGGTGTATCTGCACTGATTGTAGGGAACAAGCTACACATAGCATGGCTAGGGGACTCGCAGGTAATGCTTGTGCAGCAAGGAAAAGCTGTGACGTTAATGGAACCTCACAAACCGGAAAGAGAAGTAAGTCTGACTTGGTTTTTTCCTCTTGTACATGTGTTGTTAGAATCTCTCATGAAACCTTTTGGAATCAAGCCTTCTTAAGTGAAATGTTTGGTGCTTTACATAATTGTATACAGGAAGAAGTGTCAGGAAAGGGTACTCATCTATATGGGAAAGAACATCATGATACAAAAACTTAACAAACAACTCTGCTTTTTTTGCGGACAAGCCATGGTATGGTTGGGAAGTAGGTGGGTTGTTTCCGGTAATCTTAATTGCTTGTTTCCAACCTAGATTCTAATACATGTGCTTGCTATATTCATAGTATAAATACAGAAGCTGAAGCAGCTTTTGGTTTTGGGATTTGTCTTTTGTTCCTCCTTGACTGGGTAACAACAAGGTCAGTAAGCCATGAGTAGGCTTTCAGTATAAAAACTGTATTCTACTGTTTTTCAGGATGAGAGAGCACGTATTGAGACTCTGGGGGGTTGTGTGACCTATATGGACTGCTGGCGGGTTAATGGTACCTTGGCTGTTTCCAGAGCAATTGGTAAGATAAACCACCAGAATTAGTAGAGTTCAGCTTAAATTTGATTAAAACTCACCACCCGAGACTGTATGTTTACTGTAAATGACATTTTGCTCAGCATTGACCAAGTAGTAAATCACTCTGTCTTTGCCATAAGGCTATGTTACAGCTGTGTAACTTACATAATTTGCAGCTATATAATCTTATTGGGTTTACCATAAGCATAGAATATTGTTTTATTTTTCCATACTAGCCATGACAGTCCTAATTCTTTTTTACTTCCAAGTCTTTTGCTTCTTGTAAATGTCTTTGATACTGTGTTGTTCTACAGTAGCTTAACAAACTCAAGAGTATTTAATTTGTAAAAGTGGGGAAAGTAATAAATGTTCCTCTAGCTTTCTTTATGTGTCTGAATGCCTGCTTTCTGGCATTTTTGTCCACTTTCATAGTAACATATCTTTCTTACTTCAGTTCTTAAGTCTTATCACTACATCCTCCTTCAAATCACACATAACCAGCAAATTGAGGCGTTTTAATTGTAGTTTGTACTTATGTTTTGTAACATAAGTGCCGTGTATCTGAATAGCTAAGGAAAAGCTTATTTTCATAGCATTCAGGAGGCTGTACAAGAGGCACACCTGTAAAGTGAAGGTCTGCCTGTCTCCTTGCACAAGTGTATTTCAGAGAGAAAAAACTTTGAAAGCGTTTCCTCAGTTTCCGTGCAAAACTAGGAGAGCATGAATTAGAGCAACTCCTTAGAAACCCACTGGATTTAGTTAGGTTCCAAGCATTCTTAAAGAAACAAAAGCCTTCCAGGCTTATTCCATAGCTTTTCACTGTTCTTGTCCTGCATCAGGTACCTATGGAATATAGTCTGTCTGACCTTGAGGATGGTAAAAGCAGTTGGTGGCTGAAAAAGTAACTGTTAACATTTGAAGTAATAAAGCCTTTGTTTTGATTGTCTTAGGTGACATATGTCAGAAACCCTACATCTCAGGTGATGCAGATGGAGATTCGTTTGAGCTGACTGGTTCTGAAGATTACTTGCTCCTAGCCTGTGATGGATTCTTTGATGCTGTCAAGCCATATGAGGTTGTAGACTTGGTCTTAGATCATTTAATGCAAACCAAAGGAGTGGGTCTCAAAGCAGCAGAAAGACTGGTGGCTGCTGCGAAGGAAAATGGATCCAGTGATAACATCACTGTTCTGGTGGTCTTCTTGAGGGATCCTCAGGACATCTTGGCAGACTGTCTCAAAGACCCTAAGAGCCTTGGGGCTGGTGAGGATGCTCAGAGCTCACCCTTTAACTTCCTCAGCTGTGAGGCGGCAGCCACACAGTGACAAAATGTACTTAATCAGAACATTCAAATAAGTTCACATAAGGAACTGCTTTCCACTGAAAAAGCCTCTCATAAAATAGGCAAAACATGTCAGGAGAGAAATGACAAATGGACAAACATTTAGCAAAAAGGCAAGACGCCTTTTACGGAGTTCCCATTTGTCTTTTCCTTCCTTTCTCCTCCCTTCAAAAAACACTGAGCAGATGTGGAGATTTGTACAGCTATTTCGTCCCTGGGAGCAGGCATTCTAAAATGTGTCCCAGGGCTGCTGGTCATGTCCCTCTGCCCTGGAAGTGGTAAGAAACCATAATATGTATAAGCTAATGGGTGGGAACACCTGTTTGTGAATTCTGAGTGAAAAGTGAAAACTAGTGCTTAAAAAGAATGCTGTATGTTGTATTTAATTGTGATGTTAGTTTGGAGATTGGGAGGTCAAACAGAAAAGCTTGTTACTGTGTGTGGTCAGCAGGAACAGGCTTGGTGTGTGAGACTGGGTGACACCATTGTACTGTGTAAGTTGCTTTTGTTTTGTACCAAAGATGAAATGAGAATGATGTGTCCTCTTCATTCAAACAGAGAAATTTAATTTTGTTTGTATGGAGAGGGGAAAGTAAAACTGACTGAATGCTCCAGAAAAAGAGCAAGAAAGCTAACTAGAAATATCCCAGGCAAAATGATGCAAATCAGCTGCTTTCTGGGATGCTCTGGTTTATAAACTGGAATCCAATATTTAACTGCACTGGATTATTTTCCCCTAAAAAACATGCTTTAGTGGCTGTTTGGCAACCTGAAAAGAAAGGACCCTTTATTGTTGTATTTGAGAGAGATCTTTACAGTATGTGTGCTCCTAGCAGTTAAATATGCTATTTCTGCCATTTTTTTGTGTACTATAACAAATGAGAATTTTATCTCTATTCTAAATGTTTGTTTATTTACAGTTGGAGGATTTTTTTTGCAGTGTTACTTTATTGTGGTTTTTATTTAAATTAGAATTTTGAAGTGGCTGTGTCTTTGTTATCTGGGTTTAAAAACTGACTATCCTCAAGTGCCTTAAATATTTCACCCAAGGATTGCTGGCTTTCTATCATATTCTGGTGAGCCAGTTTATAGTGTTTTTAAAATGTGACCTTTCATTTCAATACTAATGTTTAATGCACTTAAGTGTTTCATTTTTGTGAATTATTTTAATGGGAACTGGGTTTTAAAAAACAACTTTCATTGTTGCCAAATCTTGTGGCTTACCATAAAAGCTTCACAATACTTACTGTGACTTACCCCCTACCCCATGCAAAAAGCTCTAGTTAATCATAAAGCAGCAACAGTCTGAGTCAGCATGACTTTCACTTAAAAACAAATATGCTTTTGACCTTCACAAAAAAGTGTAATAACACAAACTAGAAACAGTTTAGTAACAGTTTCTGATTAATAGATGGTTAATTTGGCCATACTCTGTGAACTTCTTGAGTCTAAGTAACTCTCTAAGGAGATATGAAGCTAAGGGGAGGATGAAAGAATCCTAATGAATGTGTATGTTGTTGTGCAACTGTTATTTCCATTACATGCTAGAGCCTCTGGTTGTGTTTTGTCTTGCCTTACTAGCCTGGCTAGCAGGACTCAACAAGATCTGAAGGCTCAACAGTAAATGTGTTAGTAATTTCTGTATCTAAACAAAAAGTGCTTTACATCTGGCCCCAAGGTTGTGTGCCTAATTTAGAAGCACATGGCATTGCAGTATGTCAGTGCTGTTGATTAAAATGTGTGGAACATTAATGTTGCTTAGGAGGGAAATTTAGGTAGAAAAGTTGAGATGGCTAAAAGGAAGAACAGTGTCTCTGAATCGTTAGCTAGTGTAGGGCAATGCAGCTACCCAAGTAACTTGAGTGCTTTGCTGGATTACTATGAACGATTGTATGGTTTAACATAGAAACTCCTCATGAGATACCATCTCATTGCATAGCAACTCAAATAGTGACTTCCTTGTTCCACTATGCAACAACAGGGAGCCCTGAAAGGGTTGCAAGTGTTTTTTCCATCCTACATTTTACTGTCCTAAAATATGCGGGGAATGCTTTCAGTGATGGCAACCTGGTGTAGGGGGCCGTCAATTTTTGTAGTGAACCTATTTCAGTTAAGGAAGCCTTTAGACTTGCATACTAATCCCTTTGGATTTTACCATCTCCTAGCACTTTGATTTCTAACCCAGATACTCAGTGTCATGCTAAATTCTGATGACCACTAGTGCCTCTTGGTATCTTGGAAATAGTTCTCATTATTAATATAGTAAGAATCACACAGAATTGTTTGATTTTACTGCTGAGTCAGGGCAAGCTGTTGTATTCATGAAGGGAGGTGTGAAAAGTTGGTGAGTTCATAGTATGGCTTGGTTTCTGAAATTTGCCAAGTTTCCTGAAACATGGAGGGAACTGAACAAGCCAAGTTCTTCATAATGACCTTTGTATTTCAGCCTTTTTGGGGCAGATCTGCATTACAGAAGAAACAAAGTCTCAAGTCCTTTGGTGAATTCTTACGGTTATGTGAGAATATCTTTTGTTTCAGATTTGATAGTTGGTTTGTTGGGGTTTTTTTAATGGGAGCTGAGTGAAATGGGCCTTTAGGAAGCTGTCTGTGGTCATCAAAAAATTTAATTCTCAAGCGATGCTCTCAGGAAGAAATTCTGTGTTCTGAGAAGCTGTTCCCCTATATAGATGTTTTCATTCTGAATGGCCTAGTGCCTCATTTCTTTGAGATGTAAGGGGATAGAAATAGTCTTTGGGAACTCAGATTTCAGTAGGGATTAAAAATACTTCCTTTCTTTTCAGAGACTTCTTGCTAGCTTTAAGAAGTCTGGTCACATCTGTAGGAGTTGTAACAAATGGCAGTTTGTGTCCTGTCAGTGGAATAAATAAGTTCTAATGTGTCATCTACAATAGAATTCCAAATACTATTTGGAGGGGAAATCAGTCTTGGCGGTGTCTTGTCTCTTCTTGGCAGCCTGATCAAAACCTATGGAAACTTTTTTTTTAACTGAAGCCCCAAGACTTCAATTTTATGCTAAATCAGTAATGAAAGTATGACACAGGATGCAGGTATGGATTTAAAAGTGCACTTTTCAGTTCTGTTGCAAATGGTTATCAGGATGGTCTCACCTTGGGATGGGAAGGCAACCTCCAGTTTTTAACTAGTGACTTTGAGATCACTTTTAGAAGCCACCAGCTGTAATGCATAATGCTGTTACAAGAACTGCCACTCGTATGGGTGGTGAGGAGAGAGGGAAGGAGCTCTTAGCAGAAGGAATGAAGTTGAACTAAATATTCCAAAATATGAAATGGTGCTATGTTTTGAATTTGCAGTCCTAATCTGCTACATCAGCTTTTCTTATCTTTCTCTTAAAACTTCTTGGGTTTCTGGTGTTGGCTGTACTGTTCTGTTTTCCTTCCCTCTCTTGGTTAAAAATAAGACATGATTTTGGTGAGAGGGTGCTCCCACCTATCTGGGACTTCCCAGTGTCATCTACAACGTACTAACACTTGTCCACCAATGTCAAATCAACTCGTGACAAATTGAATGATTTGCCTGTTTCCTTGTTGTCTTTCTGAAGAGCCTGCAACAAAACCAATTCTTGAGTCTAGCCAAACTCTCTGAAGGTGTAGTAAATAGCTGAAGGTTTCCATACAAATGTGCAATGAAAAATGAAAGTATTTTCATATTTTATTAGACTCCAAATGAGTGGTGCAGCTGCATTTTAGCACCCAGCTCCTTAAAGCATCCTGCATATTTAAAACACAGCATGCTTAAATTGTTGTATTGTGCTTAATTAAAAACTAGCTTTAGTCATTCTGTTTAGTAGGTATCCAGCATCTCCTTTGCTTGTGGGTAATTCATACTTCTAACCTTCTACCTTTCTTTCCCTTCTCTACCTCACCCTCTCCTACAAAGAAGCATACCTCAGACAGTCTTCTGGGGCTGACATAGACAGGATTATGATTTTACAAATTACATTTGTTGGGGGGTTGGTTTGGGTTTTTTGGGTGGTTTTTTTGGTTGTTGTTTTTTTTTTTTTGAGAATAGGATGGAAATACAGGAAAATCTTCAGAACAGAGGGAGATTAAATACAATCCACCCTCTGAGTGATGGGGGAGTGAAAGAGAGAGACAGGAATGCATTTAAGTATTATTAATGCCTATTTTAAAAAGGAAGTGGGCTGGAAAATAGAGCTACAAATGTCAATTCTTTAGAGTGAAATACCAGTGCCTGAAAGAATGAGAAACACACCCATTAAAAAGGCGAAACTCAGATGTGGTAACTCTGTCTTCAAACAGCCCAGAAAGGAATCACAGTAAAAGCATCCAAGGTGACTTACTGTGACCCCTCAACACTGTCTTGGAAGCTAATAGTACTAAATGGATTTTTCTAAACATCCTTCTGCATGAGGAGCAGCTAAGAGGGAGCATCCAGTGGATGTAGTTGCTGGTCACTGCACAACTGCTGCCATGAGTAAGTGCCATGAAGTGTGTTAATGAATCAATACGGCTGGTGAGCTCTCATAAGATGAGTAATTGGGCACAGAGTGGTTACAGCAGAATTGGCAGTTGAATAGTGTTAATCACAGTGATGACTTTAATAGCATTTAATAGACACTTATCTGAATTCAAAGTCAGATGAGATACTGCTCATTTTAAAAGCATTTCCAGTGCTATTAGCTTCCTGTCATGAAAAGGCACTAAAATATCCATTTTTTTGTTGGATGTTGGGAAAAGTGCTTCTCTTGCTTTCTGAATTTCGGAGATAAGTTGGCTGTCTGCGCTGGAACACCCATTTTCAGTTGATAGCTTAAAGCAGTTGTTTGAGCTTAAAGCTTCCCTCCCAAGCAATCCTTTAAAAAGTAACCAAGAGGTGCTTCCAAAACAAGTGGCTGAGAAAACGTGGCTGTTTCCGAATGGCATTGACAAACGGTAACCAGCAAATACCCTCAATCTGTAAAGAACATAAGCAGTTAGTTGGGCTGCTTGAAGTCTCAATTAAGATTGCAGCCCTACTCTTTGTGTAAGTGAGACCCTGTTGGTTAAATTACTAGTGTTCTTGTGGATGCAGGTACTTAATGCACAGCACCAGACATGGTCTGTTTCTATTCTTACAGTACTGAAGTATCAAGCAAATGCTTTAGGGAGAAGGTGGGGGGGATGTTAGCCACAACAGAGCAGATTGCAGATGATTCATATACAATTTAGCTCTAGTTAAGCCTGATTTAAATTTCCCTGCTTAGTTCTATTACTGTCCTTTTACAATTGGGCCTGTGCCACCACACGAAATCCTAGTAAGAAGTAATGCCCCTTTTTTTTTTTTTTGCCCCTTTTTGAGGAGCAAACAACTCCTGATAGACAAAATGTCATTTAGGAAGGGTTGGAGAGGGAGAAAAATGAGCTTTCAAATGAGTGCAAAATTTCCTAATCTATGCTAAATTATGTATCCTTGCTAAACATGTGTTTATAGCAGGTCGGATTGTGTTTTAGCAGTTGTGCTGGAAAGCAATGGGTATCCTGCCAAGCTAGGCATAACCTTTAAAACTGGCAGCACCAAACCCTAGAGGTTAGTCCTCCTTGCTTTCCTAAGTCAAGCCACTAAACCAGCTAGCCCTGGTAAGTATTTGTCTTGCAGTGTTGATAGCTCTAAGAGCTAAGCCAGCCACTTTGTGCATATGTTTTGGTTAGTTTTAATGTATTTGTTGGATTTCACTGGATCTGAAGTGGTTTCTGGTGATAGCAGTCATGTCAGCTGAAAAGCAGTCAAATGAAGACATGAGGGAGTGACTGGACCTGAACTTGTATCTGTCATAGAGACTTCTTAAAATACTACCTGATTGTGATAACCTTATCCCTTAATAGAACAGGAAACCAAAATCTTACAGAGAATCCCTTAAACCTTTAGTTTGGTGTGAGCCATCAGAGCCTGGACACTCACAAGCCTTCCCCACAAGCTGTTCAGTGTTGCCAGTTGAATGGATTTTCCAAGCCCTGCATGCTGCTGCTGGTGCACACAGAAATAAACAAAAGACAGCTGTGTTGGCAGCAGAGAAAATTCAGCAAGACGCTGCTTTTGTCAACCAGAAGAGGACAGAATCGATAGGAAATGTTTTCAAGCATCTTGGAATGCAAACAATGGAATACAAAAAAAGCAACCTAGAAGAGTTGGCAGCGCACTGTCAGCTGAAAACCACTGTTTAAAGCAAATGAATTTGGCTGCTTTGTAATCTCTGCTTTATTTTGTTAACAAACTCCTCTCAGTCAGGATTTCATGTCTTGTTCTTGATATGTGCTTTTTAGTCTGAAGAGAGAAGATATATTTAACCTTCTAAGGAGCTGAATGTATCTGGGCTTTGTGACTAGTTAGATTATGATTATTGAATTTTCTCTCAACTATTAAGCCTGATTATTCATTAGGAGATATTAATAGAGTGAGTACTGAAATTACTAACGATGAAATGGTTCTGGATTTCCATGCACAAGAAGTTTATCAGTCTTTACTGATCTACCAGATCAATTCTTGAAGTTTATTATCGTTTATGCGGCAATACCTGAGGCTTATGGAAGGTTTGTCTCTGGCAAATGGAGCAGGAAGGTGTGACCATCCCTTCCTGCGCAGGGCATTTATCCTTTCATCTAGGGGGTGATGGTTCCTTTTTGGATGTCTAAGGGCAAAGAGATAATGGCTAGAATACTAGAGAGAATATGGGCACCTTCTCAGGGCAATTAAATACTATGACTTCCTCTTTTTCTATGTTGCCCTTTCTAACTTAGTTAAAAGGCAATCTGCTTAATACTGGATGATTAATGCTGCTTTCTTTAATTTTATTTTTTTTCCTTTCATTGTGTTTAATAATAAGGTGTTTGTTTTGGGGGTTAAAACCTTATACTGGAAAAAAAAAAAAGGCCAGTATAGTTTTAGCTTTAAGTACTTTTAACTACCTTGATTACTTTTAACTTCCTCATCTAAAAGTCAGTCCTGCTCTGTCTCCTTCTTGTTCTGTTCCCAGTTTTCTTCTTTTATGTCCTTTTACACTGCCAGTCCCCCTCCCCAAAATGCCGCTTCTTAGACTGTAAACTCCATTGGCTGTTGAGTCAGTTTAGTTGCCACCTCATAATTTTCATTTCATCTGTGTTCATAGTGAATGTGGTCCGATCTTTGGAGGCTGCAACACCGAGTGTAGGAAGTACCATGTCAGCTAGGACGATAAGAGACTAGAACAACTGTTATGTCTTTGGCATTGACCAGTATTGAATGTGTAAGAAGAACGTGCTGTTACTTGCACGTTATTCCATGGGAATACTTGAGCTTATTTCAAGTAATAGTAGCTCTCATCCTGAACACAGGACTTCCGAAATATTCTTGTCTCTGTATTTCCTTGTTCCTGCAGATTGTGTTTTCAAACATTTGCACTGTTTAGAGTAGGGAGAAAAAGCCTTCTGACTTTCTTCACCTCTTCTGTTCCCTCTCCTTCTTGCCCTAGTTGGCAGAACAGGCAGGATGGTAACTGCAGCATACCATGTGGCTAATCAGCCTCTCAGTGTAATTCTTCCGTGTCTGCTCTGTACGGTAACTTCAATCTTGTGCTTATTTAGTGGTAAGTTAGACTTCTATAACTACTTCTGCTGACTTAAAAATATGTGTTCTTATCAGTATTAAAATAGTACAAGAACAGAACTGTTGCTTTAGGCACATTTCTTGCCACTATGTTGGCTAATGAGCCTTGAATGAAAGTAAGAGGGCCAGTGACTTTGAAATAGAAGCTGTTAGCCAAGTGTTGTAGAATTGTAGTCCTTATTTATTTTGTATGCTAATCTGCACTTGTGACCCTGAGCAGAAAAGCTGCAGTACAGCAGGTTTTATAAACTGTGGCTTAACCAGTTACCTAGTATCTTAAAACTTACTTAAGCTGTCTGGTTTTGTGCACAGGTCAGAAACCTGTTGTCATCGATCATTAAATGCTATGCATATTGTACATTCATTTACATGGAGTGTTCTAACAGTGCTTGTGTGTATTATGCTACATTACCATATTTTTTATATATATGTATGTATTGCATGAGGTTTAATTGTTGGGGGTTTTTTGTATTGTCACTTTTGTATTCACACAGTGCCTCATGTATCTATTTGCATATTGCAAGAAGTTGTTTCAAAGCAGTGATTGGAACAGGTGGGGAGAAAAACTCTCCACTGGAGGATCTGGTGTTTCTGAAGTATTTAATAAAGTATAGTGACTCGAAGCATTGTTTGTTTCTTTTCTTAAATGTATTTTTCATGCTAATACTTAAAATAGCTGGATCTGCAATATTGCACATTTTTGGATGGTTACCCTATCACCAAATCTTACTTTCTTCCATAGTGCCTTCCTGGGAAAAGAGACCAGTGGAAACAGTAGAAGGAAACAGTCCTTGGAATCAGAGAGCATGGTTACTTGATATGATAATGTCACTAAAAACATTGTAGAAATGGCCTGTGTACCTCTTAAGTCGTTGATTTGAGCTAAGTTTTCTTTCATTCTTTTTACCAGCTAACAGCAGCAATAATGCAGGTTAAGTTTTGTGTACAGTAATATGGGATAATGATCTGAAGGACACTGTTGCAGCAGAGATTTGTGACCACTTGTTTGATTGCATACTTGTGAGGGAAGTGGTCTTTAACTGCTGAAGTGGAAGGATGGACGGTGAATTCTTGGAGTACATTAAGGTTCATTTACTACATAGAGGAAGTTTTCAGATGGATGGTAACTTTCAAAATACGGCTTGGGAGCTAAGCCAATCTGTGTGATTATTTCTGAAGTGCTGGATGTAAGGAGGTGTAAGGAGAGCAGGACAGAGTTGAGACACACCACAAAAAGCAAGCTTTAACCGTCTTGGGATCTGAGAGATGCTGTCTTTTAGGCAGTTTGTCTGAATGCTGTTGTATTTATCCTAGTGAAGAAAAATACAAATCTAGCAAGAGCCAAGGATAACGCATCAGAGGGAAGCAGAGAAGATCTTTCTTGAAATGCAGAAATAAGGAAACCCATAATCATCAGGTGGGTTCTGCTCGAGATGCTCTGGGAATACTTGAACTTACTTCAAATCAAACCTCAAACCTCTTGAAAATATCTTCCATTTCACAGTTCTGAATGTTTTGTTGGTTGAGTTGTTTGGGGTTTTTTTAACTGAAAGAATTCCAGGGGTGAAAATTCACTTGTAATAATCTATAGAGAAGTAGCAACTTCTCAGAAGAGTGTAGGTTGGCATTTGTTTGACGAGGTTTAGCAGCAGTTGCCTAGCCTGTGATTAACTTAGCTCACCAGGGAGCATAAGCAACAGCTAAGTGCTGCTGTTCTTTCATGATTATGTAAAGCAACTGTGGGAATCCATCATCCAGGTAACTCCACAATCCAAAGGCACTACAGCTACTCCTTGTTGACAACAACTCAGAGCTGAACAAAATCACTCCAGTGTCATGTAGGCATCTTTGGTACTTCGTAGCAAAGGGTGCTGTCTCCCTATAAATCACAGCCTATTCCAGCTGCACTCGAGAAGAGCATTGGACATCACTATTGCTTCTCTTGCTGGTGCCCAACATTGGCTTTACTGTCTTCTTTTGACTAGTAGGAGGTGAAATCTCCATGGTGCTGCTTCTCTTTGGCTGAGCTGTCATACTCGTGAATGTTTTCTTTCTCATCTAGCAGATCTCCAGTAGATCATGTGTTCAACATGGGGCTCACAGCCAACCTTCTGCACTGTGGTATCAGTCATCTGCAGTCTCTGTTGCTGGTGGGTTTGAGCAAGAAGCAATCAATAAGCCTATGGAAATGAATGTAAAACTTTGATTTAAAGCTACATTTAGCTAAACTAGATGCCATAGGTGGGGTTCATGACACAGAAGCATTATCCACATAAATTGTTTGAGCAAGGAATGACAAATCAAGTCCTGTTTAACCGCCCCTATTTGATGTATGTTTCTTTGCAATGTGCTGTAAAATCTGAACCACTCATTTCCTTCAGTGCAGAAAGTAATGAACTAACAGTGATGATGAAGCAGATGTTCCTATTTCAGCCTGAATTAGTGACTGTTGCAACACAAATTGAGGCTTTTTAAGTTCTTGTAGAGCTACTCAGTTTACCTTGACTTGTATTTGCTGGTTTCATCCAGGTTCTCTAAAAAGCTTTACTGGGGAAATTAATTCCTCATGCTGTACCAGATCAGTCTGGAAACACCTGTCCTCTACACCTGGGAAATGGAGTGAGCAAAAGTGCTTCTTCAGAGACTAAGGAGACCTTTAAGAAATATGGGCTCCCCTTTAGTAATGCAGACTTCATGTCTCTGCTGTTTTGGCAAGGGCCAGACAAAACATTTTCTGCATCTAGATCAAGTTTGCCATTCAAGTAGCACTAATGTAGATTACAGGCTTTCATGTTACTGCCTCTGTTTTATTGATTTCTTTTTTAAGACAGCAAGCATAACCTTGAATATGACATGCAGAACATTGCTTGTAAATTATGTGTAGAGACTGTAATGGGTGTTTACCTGTTTCACCAAACTGATAACGCAGTTTTGCATCTCTAACTGCAGATGTCTTGCAGTCAACATCCCTTTTATATATATATATATATATAAAGATTTGTTTTCTTCAAAGTGTTAAGTTGTTCTTTTCTGTTTTGGATATCTAACAAAATCTGTTACCTGTTGCACTACAGCTAATCCTTAATATCTTGTTAGATGGGGTTTGATACTTGCAGGGTGGTGCGGTTTTTGGTGTTTGTTTTTGGGTTAGAATGTTTTGAAGTTTGGGTTTGCCACATTCTCCTGTTCTGTTGAGCTGTTTGGAAAGAACCTGAAGTTCTCATTAGAATGAGAAAATATTTAAATGTCTTAATGGTGCAGCAGTTATCTAGCTTTCAGATAGAAATAGCTCTTGGAAAGAAATACTTTGAACATGCCTTGACAAACATAAACCTGCTCATTTTATACAAGAGTTCATCATATGCTTGAGGCATATAGTAAGGCAAAACCAAATTTTGCATAGCCTAAAAGAAAAAATTCTAGCTATGCTGTGGTGGGTCAGGCCAGCTGCAGTATTGCAGTCTGCAGTTCAGTGATGTGCTGTTTTCCCTGTAAAACACTGCACAAATGACAGAAAAGAGACTTATTTCCCACATCACATTCTAGGCTCTAGAGTAAGCACTTCCAGGAAAGCGCATGGGACCTCCTTCTACCCAGCCTGATTTTTCTGCCTAGACCTTCATCTTCTGAGCCCTTGCATAAGAGAGGAACCTGCTCCTACCTCAAGGTAAGGCAGGAGGGTCTTGATATGGAAAAGGAGCGTGAGCATTTCTCCAGGGCTTTGTGTTTGTACCCCTAGAGGGCTCCCTCTTTCCTTTGGCCGGAGCAAACCAAAATGCAATAGGGAAAATACGTGATGTCCCTGTGTCCACAAATTGACCAAAAGAAGCCTCTGCGTATTGTGCCATTCCCACAACGTTTTCATCTTCCAGGTACGCACTGGAAAGCTGAGTGCGAAAAGTCTGTTTGCATGATAATACCTTCCTTCTTCCCCTCTATCTTTTAAGAACTTGCAGTGTTTGTGGCACTAATTCTGTGGTGTGCTCTTTACTGGTTAAAATTCAAGAACTCAGTTCAGGATGGAGTACAGCTATCCAATACCACATCTCTGATAACAGCCAAGAGTAATCTGGGGAGAGTGCAAAAAGCCTTAAACAGGAGACAGGAAAGAAGTAGTTAATGTAAAGAGTGGTACTAAACAAGTATAGGTTAGAATAATATTCCTTTCTGCATCTCATAATTGAGATTAAACAAATCTGAAGCCTTGGTTTTCTTTATTTAAGACAGAAAAGCTCTTTCTCTGTGTGTATATCAGGCTATGAGAGAGACCTCTCTCCTAGTCTACAGCCCAGTTCCTTTACAAAACCAAGTTCTGGTGTCAGCTTGGGGAAAGGACAACATTTTTAACAATGGACCAGAAGACACTTCAGGCTTTCTGTATAATTAATGATGTCATTTAAAATCTTGTGCAAAGTCTATGCTTGAAGAAGTTCTAAGTTATAATTAAGCCAAGCTGCCAAAGATGGATCTAATCGTTGGGCTCCAGACAGGTGCAGGTGAGCGAGAGTTGGGCCACTGCCATCAGGTATTTCACCAATTGCTTTCTATTGATGCAGCTAATTCCGCACAACTGTGCCAGGAGCTGGAATGACCGGCATGGGGTGAAGCATGGATGCATGTCCAGAGTTTTGCCTGTAACTGGCTGAATGTCACTGGTTTTTAAAGGTACTATGTCTTTAGTGTCGGCTCTCAAAAGATTCCCTAAAGCAGAGCTGCTTCAGCACTGCTCCAGTAGAACCCCTGCTACTGAGGGACTCAAGATGGGAAAATGAATTAGATGCTGCAATAGCTCTGCCAATTCCCCGTTTCTGTCCTGTCAGGCTCCTGAAGGTTCACGTCTTTCCAAAGAAACAAAACCTTGCAGCTGAGGCAGAGGTCAAGTTCAGCAGTGTAGGCAGGCTGCATTGTCACATTGCTGAGTCTGCTTTTAAAGACGGAAAGGAATCTTCACTCTGACCACCCTTCAATGGATTTTATCTCCTCAAAACATTAGAATTATCAAATCATAGACAGAGCTTCCTCTTACTGCAGATCTAAAGCTGATTGCTTCTACTGGTGGTTGATGAGGATACTAAAGTAAGCATCAATCCCTGGATGTTCAGCATTAAGCTTACATTTAAAGTCTAAACACAGTGTTTGGAAGTTACTGGCTGAACTATTGAAACAATGTACTGCTGCACAGTGCAGTGTATACTGACTAGAAATTGAGGAAAGCATTTCAGGTGCTTGGTTTTAGACTGACATTAAACCCTTTGACAAACAGTTTAATCTAATTTCTGCCCCATTATGTTCTCTCTCCTGGAAATGTTTTTAAGGCTGTTTTTTTGCCTTAATTTTAGCATCTCAATTTGTGTCTTGGTTCTGTCTGCTTTCTAAGGTAAAGAAATTATGGATCTGTATTCCCAATCTTAAGTCTTCTTGTAACCGGTGGCCTTTTCTATTCCTTTGGTAGTGCTAGCAAGAGATCGGGAGTTGGCTGTTTTCTGCAGGATGAAAGAGGCAGAGAGGGGATCCGAGCAGTTTAGTATTCTTTACTTTGAAGTAGTTTAAGGAAAGGTTAATAATAAATCCTAATACAAATACTAATGAAAACCATTCATTTCTTCCTCCTACTAACAATTGCCTTTTGCAATGGGAAGATATGTTGCAAAGGCCTGCCCCTACCATTAGAAAACTGTCTTCTAACATTTTCTTGTTAATGAAATTTGAAGTCAATGAGCTATTCCCAAACAGCAATTGGCCAAGCCAGGATGTGCATTAGCAGGCTAATGGCAAGCATCCTGCATTGCTGAGGGCCCTTGGTCTCACGGCAGCCTTCTAGAAGCTGGCTGCATTGCTTGGAGCACTTAATACTGGCTCTGCTAAAGCACTTCTTGTGCTCCCATCGCCTCCTCTGGGAGGCGATTCCATTCACTAATAGATCTCGCTGTCAAGAAGTCCTTCCTGTCCTTCAGTCTTCCTGATCTCAGTTCCAATATATATATAACTGTAACTTCTTTGACTGCCCTTTAGCAAAAAATTTTACAAGGAAGGCAAAAAATCATCACACTTGTATTTTAAAAAAGAAAAAGGAAACTCATCTGGTTTTCAGTGTTCCCTGCAGAAGTTGGGGTGATGGTCGGCAGCAGGATCTGCAAGCTGGCTAGCATGAATCCACTCATAAATAAAACTACTGCGACTTTGAATCTGTCGGTGACCGATGTGTGTGCCTGCGACATGTACAAAAGCTGGCAGCTAATGAAAGCCGAGCTGAGCTGCTCGGGGCTCGAGGGAAGTTTGTGAAGTTACACAATGCGCTAGTTGAGATGTCACAGGGAAGCCAAGCGCTGGGGGCGTGGAGGGAAGACCACCGGGGCTGCGTTCTGCAAGGAAACTGGTGTCTGCACAACAGCAGCCTGCCAAGCTCCCTGCCTTGGGCAGCCAGAGCTGCTCGCAGCCATCACCAGCCGTGGAGGGAGGCTGGTGCGCAGGAAGTAGCTGAGAGAGGTTTTCACAAGGACCTGTTGTTCGGTTGCTCAGATTATATCAGTGTTCTGGCTATTGAGAGGGATTTGGCCTTTGGGTTTTGCTTTCAGCTTTATTTATTTTTGCCTGTTCTCAATTCTCTTTGTGAATACCAATATTCTGAGTCACCCAGAACGATTTCTGCCTTCATTAAAGATTCCTTCCAGCTCCCCTTCAACTGCCTGTAGGCTGTTGCCTGCCCCTGCCTCCCCCTATGCTCTTTGCCGCACATATTTAGCTCTTAGTGTTCCATCACTCGTCAACTCCTGCTGCTCTGGCACTTGAATACCTTCAACCATATTAAAATATACTATACCTTAGGTTCTTTGTGCAACTTGCGTTTTTCACCTGACCTCTTCTGTCCCTGCTACTTCTGAAACGTGTTTTCAGGCACTTGAGATACAGGATGAGGCCCCAGTTTATCCTACTCCTACAGCAGCTCTGCTTAGAGCTGATTGAGTGAAATGGTTAAGCCAGGAAACTGAGCATCCATACCCTTTAGTCTATTTCTGTTACACTGGGTCCTTCTATGTCACTCTGGCTAAATCCATTTACCTATTTGTGTCTTTGCTTCCTTCATATACATTGGTGTTTAAATTGGCGGTGGTATCTACACCAAACAGACGGGACTATGTTTCTAGAAAACCAAAATTAAAAGCTGCAATATAAACCAGAAGTAATTGTATAGTTCTTTTGTGGGTATTTCTACATGGATTGCTGAGCTCTGTGGTGCTCTAAAGCTTGTGCGTAAGAAATTCTACAATCAATAAAGAAAATAACCTGGAAAGGAGGATGGGTCTCTTATTACAGCACTGTCGATACTGTAGATGTCTTAATGCTAGTTAATGACAGTCCCTAATGGTATTCAAGCAATGTACATTTGCTTTAGCTTTTTTCAAAGTCCAGATGAGCTGCTCAGAGCTTTCTTAATGATGCGAATTATTTAACGCTCATTTGTATGCAGTATGCTCCTGCTTTGAAAGTACTTCACAGAATTCAAGCCAAATTCAGCCTTGCAGCTCCACTGAAGACAGTGTTTGTCTCTGCATCTGCTGGTCGCTTTGCTTGGTTTTCCTTGAAGGGTTAAGTTCTTGTTATGCTGCGTTTGTTGTTTTAAGGTAATATCTGCGAAGTGTTTTTAGTCACCCTTCTCTCCTCCCCAAAAAGTGTCTGTAAGTACAAATGCATTCTGTTGATTCTCACATCTCCCTCTCAATCGCTGTGAAAGGAGGACAGGCTAAGCAGAATATAGGGTTTTTGTGTTCTTTTCTTTCCTCTACTTTGCACCTCCTAAGCACAGTTTCGGTGATAGCTGGCACTCTTCCTGAAAATCATCCTGCAAAGAATCTCTGCCATCTGATGTATGCAAGATACTGAGTTCTGCTCTGTGGCCCATTTCTGGTCTAACACAACGTGAACCGATGGAGGCCCAAATCACGTACGGTTCTGCAGGTCAGTGACGCTCAATAAAGCCATGTCAGGATGCACTTTCTTCTGGCTAAAAGCAATGTGGCATAGGAGCTTGACCTGGTATTTTGAACTAAAATAGCTGCTGAAAGGTGGAATTGACAATCTCAGCTCAGGCATATACTCATTTCTTTTTAGTGTTGGACTTCATAACTGCAATGTCCTCGTAATGCAATTTTTAATGCATCCCAACTATGTTTGTTACAGACACAGTGAAAGAAAATAAAATATCATCCACAATCATCATTTTCTCCCCCTGAGTACTGGGTTAGGGTCATGATTTTCAACTTACAGCACAGAGCCACAACCATCTACTGCCTGCACAGAGTAAGTGGGAGTAATGGAAAAGCATCCTTTCTGGATGTGCATGTCACTAGAATGGGCAGAGATGCTTCTTGTCAGCTGCTAGATATTTGCTGGCAGCACAGGGATGAGTGGTGAGATGTGGGAATAATGGGTTCATTTCCAAGCTTCACAGAGGATGAATCTATGTGCCCTGTTGTCCTATTTTATACTGCTATAGAATGTGAGGGCTTCCCCTCTCCCTTTCCTGCAGGACTGTCCTCCAGCTCCTGCCTATGTTCATCCTGATGTTCTCTACAGCTGGCTTCTTCCCCCCTCAGCTCCTCCCTCCCCACTGCTTGCCCGTCCCTTTTGGCCTGTATAGATCTTCCCTCTCTCCTGCTGGGGATGGATGTAATCCCCGGAGGAATGTGGCCCACAGGCTCCTGCAGGACCTGGGCATGTGACTCTGGAGAGCCTCCGATGGTGAATGCAGAGCAGGAAAAAGCAACCTGGCAGCACAGGGAGGGAAGAGCTGGATGTCTGTGGGCTGTTCACTGTGCCGGGCTGGTCAGCCAGCTTTATCAGACGAAAAATAGAGGCTAGACTTTTCGGCTGCATGTGCTATTTCCCTATTCATTGTGTCCGGGTGATGTATTCTCTGCCTGTGGTTTTAATAAATATCTCTCATAGTTACTTTCTGCTCCAGTCCCCCTTGGGATAGCTCTTTCCAGCTCAGCTGCATCCGCGTGCTGAAGATGTTAAGTCTGAGTGTGTGGAACAGAGGAAAGAGGAGTGAAAACTTCATGTAGAGCTTCTCAGAAAGCTTTAACTTTAAGCATATCTCTGTGAAGATGCTGTATATGACACAGCCTTACCTGCAGTTTAAGTTGCGCAAAGCTCTCGCAACCACATTAACCCTTTTTCCCTTTCCTTTTTGTATTTGTATGTCCACAGAGCGTTCAGAGGTGTTTGTAGAGAATCCCAAGCTGCTGCTAGGGCCCAAACTTGTGCTGGTTTTTAACACGGTTTTGCACGTAGGAGGTTGCTGTGTTTTGGAGAGTATGCTGGAAATTCCAATGGGGTAAAAATCACAGCTCTGAAAACTGAGCTTTGTCCTATGTAGTAAGCACCCATCTTAACCCTGCTGGAGCAGAACAAACCCTCTTCTCTAGCAGAACCTGGAGCTGTTTTTAATTAACGTCTTGCTGAAACCGAAGTCTCTGCCATCTGTTCCGCCACCTCACTACGAATGCCAGGCTCATTACGGGGATTATGTAATTAAAAAAGAAAATATAGTTTGGTAGAGCGCTGCGCAGGCATCTGCGTTGGTTCTCCTCCTGTTCCGTTTGCTGTCCCCTGCCCCCATCCCGTCAGCAAAGGAAAAGGCGACAATTGTTGGACTCCTCACAGCTCTACCCTGGTGCTGCAGCGCCGGCTGCCAAGCTGCTGTGCTTGGTGGGAGCAGCTGCTTCAGCCCCGCTGCGTTTGAGCCGCGAGTCCTTTGGAAACCCTGGCTATCGGGCTCATGAGAAACCCGGGGTGGGAAGATGCCCCTTAAACTGGAGCCGCTCTAAGTTCTTGTGAGGGGTTAACTGGAATCCTTCAGAAGGAAAGTGAAAAGAAAGAGGCTGGGTTACTTCATAAGCGATAGCATGACCTCTGAGATCAGCCGGGCTGCTCCTGTTACAAATATGGCCTCTGTCTCTGTAAGGGTGGAAGAAGAGAGAAAGAGGAGGGGTAGCTTTCCTGTAAGTGGGTTAGAGCAATTACTGAGGTCTCTTACAGCAAATGAAGTTGTCAGTGTGAGTCACATTCCCTTTCTTCTCTCACTGCCAAGTTTTAGGCAGTAACCAGACAGAGGGAAAAAAAAACCCCAACAGGGAAAAGCAACAATGGAGAAAAGTTGAACTGAAAGAACCCTTCGCTCAGGGCATTGTTTGACGTTTCAGTTCTGATCGCACGTAGAGATAAAGGGTCTATAAATACCCTGTCTGTAACATTCCTTGTTCAACATCGCCTGTCAGCTGAACAAATAGGTTCGGTTCTCCAGATAACACATCATTACATATGTAAATACAAAATTCCTGAGTAAGTCCCTGCACCACGCGGGATGAAGGCCTGGTGGCTGCGAAGGACATTACTTGTTTCTGCTTTACTGAGAGATGCCCCGGTCTCGGCAAAGCAAATGGCACATCCAGCTGTTAGCGCTGAGTTGCTGCGAGCTCCAAGGCCGGGCTGCAGTAAGCAAGGAGATGTTTATCTGCCTGAGCAGACTAGATGAAAGCATCTTCTGACACTTTCTGAAAGTATCTTAGCATTTAGTTCTGTTTAACAAATGGCTGGAAGCTTTTCTACTCTGCCTCAGAGCTTTTAATGAAGCATTGTGATTCCCAGTGTGGTCAATTGTTTGACACTTTTATTATTGCGGGTATGCATAGCGTTTTTTAATGTTTGACAGCTGGAGAAAGAAGCATTTTGTGCATTCAAACTTTTAGCACAAAGCTGCTGTTTTCCGTTCTGCCTTTGTCTTTTATTCTTGCTGATGCAAATCGACGAAAGACAGAACTGATTAAATTACGTTTGTTTACTTCTTCCTTGATGATAATAAGACCCAGCCTGCCTTTTATAAAAGACAGAAATAGGGGATGTCAATGTTTCTACAGTATTTCTAGAAAGTTTTTGTTGTTTTCTTTTTCCTTGCAATATAAAAGCATTTGTTTGTTTCTTATGGCTCGATGTATCAGATAATGCACACTTCCTAATGTACGTGGAATAAGAACAGAGGGACGAACGACAGCTAGCAATGGGTTCCACTTGGCAAGCTTCTATCTTGTTGTTCTTATTAATTGAACAGTATAAATGATCAGACCACCTCACAAAACAAACACAGTGCGATACCTCTGTCCCTTGCAGTCAAACTGCCTCTGACCATTGCTACAGCTGTACAAAAACGTCCCCTCCACTGCAGGCTTTAGGTTTACACGCACGCGGTTGTTACTGGGTCCTGGCTTCAGCACACTGGCATGACAGTGACAAGAAGCAAGCACTGAGAGGCCGGGCTGCAGAAATAGGATACCCCTGATTGTTTTGGTGAGTAATGTGCATGTCTTGCGGATTGGGTAATACTCTTATTTTGAACGCCTGTCCTGAGAGAGGAGGCCTGCGTTTGTCTGCCTTGCTGGGCTGTGGCTGCAGGGAGAAGGATCCTGGATCAGGAGTGTGTTTCTGAAGGTCAACAGCTGCTTGCGTGGTAGGACAAGGTCACCAGGAGCGTGGAGAATTACAGCGGAGAGATTTTGGAAGGGTAAATGGCAGGAACAGGAGAGGAAGAAGATGAGCACAAAGGAGATGGTGAGGAAGTCACTATAAACCTGACTGGTTTTCCCCCATGTTTTTCAAGAACAGAGAAAAGCGCAGCAAAGGATGGCAAAGGCAAAAGAAGTGGCTGAAGGCTTCTCAGCAGTGTACTCAAACCTCCCTGTTTACGTTGGGGAGTCATGGCAGCTGAGCCAAATCTAATGGATTGCTGGTATCAAAAGGACACTTTGCTCCCAGCCCTGCTGCTTTCTTTGCACAGGTCAGATTCTTGTCTGGCCCTTTAATGAGCTCAGGCAGCTCAATAAACCGTAAGGAAACGAATGCAGTACAAAACAGAGCAGCCCAGGAAAGGAGGAGAGCTGAACACCGTGAGAATGGAGACTGGAACTGCAGGGAGTGGGAGAAGTACAGGGGTTGTATTTGCTGCAGATCTGGGGTGTGCTGGGGGATGCCTCACTGCTGTTCTAGGCTTAACTTCACACTCCACCTCCTAGGTGGTGCTGCCCTGAAAAGAGCATAGGCTGAACACGGAGGGAGGATGACTGGATAGGTGAAGGGAGGTCATCCAGCAGCACCAGCCCACACGGCACAGGACTGATCAGGACTCCCGGAGGATGTTGTCATGGGTAAGAGCAGTGGAAGAGGAACCAAGGAGGAAAGAGGACATGTTAAGAGCAACCACAAAACATTGCAACAAGCACCGGAAAAATGCTTGAATACAGGGCAATGGTCCCATCTTCCTAATCTAGCTCTTAAAGGGTTTATTTTCATGTAGCCACGTAGCTGTCCCTGAAGGAGGAGTCCTGTTTATGTCCCTTACTTAGGTGTACATTTCTCCAAATTGCGATTTGATAAGAGGACAGCTGCTGCCGTTTTATTATCTGTAACAAGCAGCAGCAAAAGCTGTTCAGAGTTCATGATGGAAATGTATCCACATATTGGCATCTATCCAGCTGCACTTCACAGAGGTAAATGGGACATAAGAGCGGTGCGCTGCTCCCTTTTAATCCATTTTCTATAGATGCCGGTACTTTGTCTCTCTGCGGGAAAGGCCGGCAGAGCTGCTGTGCTAATAAACACTCATTTCTCACTGCAGCATATGCGCCTCCCAGACTCATAAATCCAGGCAACTTGTAGTTGAATAACAATTAAATATCCACACGTATTTCCATACCACGGTCTGGTGCGCAAGGCAGAGGCCGAAGTGGCTGGACATCTGCTGTCTGCTCCCCCCACACATACTGTTTGGCAGAGCCTAATCACTTAATCTTACCCTATTGCCATTAATGGTACCTGTTAAATTGGATGCAGAGCATCGCTCTGCAGATATTTTGCCATATTCTTCAAAAAGAGCAGTGTGCTCTCCCTCTTTTTTCCTTTTTAAAGCAGCCTTTTCTGCAATTGTAAAAGATGCTTTTTCTTGCTGCCGATCTTTCTCTCCGGGTCTCCAGGCCAGGGATTCAGTCTGGCTCTGTTAACATCAGTGAGAAACGAGACATCATAGTGAGAAGTTATTTGAGATGCAGGAGGCTGATAGATCCTCACAACAACTTTGTGTCACTTGTACAAAACCCAGAGACTCCGTAATGCAGTAAGATAAATGTAGCTCTTGATTACAATGGAGGTACTGCACTCATAAAAGGCATCTCTTGTCATTAGGCTCTGCATATCTGGAGTAATAACCACCATATGTCAGGTAAGACAGCAGTAACGCAAGCCAGATAATTCTCCCATTGTTAAAACTTACAAAATACTGAAAGCTCCAAATGCCTTAATTGTTAATTCAATCTGCTGTTCTAGTGCTGGTGGCTGAGGGAGCACCTTCCTGAGGCTCAGGCTTTCCCCTGCTCTAACTGGTAATATTCTATGTGGCAGCGTTTAAAATGCGATAGCCATTTAAAGAAGTCGAAACTGTATACAGCTGTTGCCAGTCTTGAATTTCCATGCAGCAGGATTACCCCATGAAGCTGCAGTTCAGATGTTCCCATTTGTCCCAGAAAGCTCGAACAAATGGCTAAGTCTTACAGTTTGCCCTGAACTTCACAAGCTTCCTTCAGTGACGAAGCCCTAGGAGACCCGAGGCCTGTCTTTGCGTTGCTGTAGTTACCTATCAAAATGCTTATTCCCTATAGAATTGGCAGAAACCTCAAAGTTCTTCCCAGCCCCCACCAGTGTGCCTGTCTGCTGCAGACCAAGTCCTCACCATGATCACAAGAAGATCAGTCTCAATAATTCGCATTTCCTTGCCACAGATCTTATCTGCTGGGGTGCAAACTGCACCAGCAAGGTCGCTGGTGCTGAAAAACCTGCACCCTTCTGCTCCCCAGCTCCACCTTTCCAGGCTCAGTTAATTTAGCCTGGAGAATTAATTGAGACAACAAAGCTGTCAAGTGAGAAAGGCCACACATTGAGCTGGCACTGCTGTGAACATCTGCACAAGCTGTGTATTGGATTAGGTACCTCAGCCCTCGCAGCCCATCCTTGTTAGAAGCAAATCTTGGTTTTGCCATGTTCATACAGGGCTCAGTGCTGTAATTCTGCAGATGTTGGTTCTCTGGGTACCCACATTGTTTAAAAAGTGACAAATGCTGATGGTAAAAATTGCATTTGCTCAAACATCTCACTATTCACATGCAAGAAAAATCATATGCCTGGAGTCCAAATGGCCTAACGAGAGATACAACACGCGGGCAGTGGATAGGGCCCTCAAATCTGCTTCTCTCTCACAAATGCTCCCCTGATAGATAGATGTATTCATCTCATATATATATATGTAGAGAAAAGCTTCTTTTGTTTATGATAACAGATGCCACAGGGGTTGTATATTTGGATATTATTCTTTCTTTAGGAGTGTTTATTAACAAATGCTTGCAAGGTTTATGATGTGGTGAAAACTGTATCTCTGATAAACAGGAAGCGCTCAGAGGTATTGCAATACCCCTGTAATGCAACACAGATTCCAACAGCTTGCCTCTTTCTTACAAAATACTGTAGCACCACTTCCTTCATGAAATCTCTCGGGCCTGCACAGGTCTTCTCTGCTATAAGAAATGGTTGCTTTAAAAATGAATGGTGAGTCATCAGTTTTGGACTCTAGAAACAGATCTAATGTTACGTATGAATGTAATGTCTAGTAAAAATATGCAGAGTGGACTCTCTGGACTCTCAGGTAGGTGGGCAGAACAAAGTGCAAGGAGAAGAGACTGATACCTTCCTTCCCTCCCACAGCACAGGAGCAGCTTAGAGAGCAAAGATGCAGACTTCCCTGCAGGTGCTTGAAGTGTGCCTCAGCCATAAATCTGGAAGCACCTCTGCTGCAGTTCGGTGTCAGCAGATCTGGCTGGTAAGGAGAAGCAGGCAGTCCTGTTCCTTTGTTATCTGCAACAGGAAAGCTAAGTGCGATGGCTCATATGTGCAAGCTTATATTCAGAATAACTGTGCCATGGCCTCCAACTTGCTCATAAAGGCTATCACGTGCTTGTGGGGGTGATACATCAATGTTGGCTGATTTGTAATCACAGAATCCCAGTAGAATACTGTTCACTATCACTTGTTTCTGTTCAGCCACCGCCCGTCATTTGGGCTAAATATAATAACAGCAGGCAACTACAAAGTAAACCTGTGCCATCAGAAAGTCATGAGATACAAGTGTATTTGTGATGAACGTCACCCCAGCTGACAACATCAGTGAAAGCAAGTTCTGGTCAGGTCTTTTGAGGAGGTCTGGTATCTTTCCCCAAATAGGTCCCACATGAAGGAACTTGTGTCTGCCAACTGTTTCACATGCACAGGGCTGGATGCAGCGGGGTCTGGATGTCACCCCTCCAACTGCAACCCTTCTATTCCCATAACTCATTTCCAGTACCTGTTCATTTTACTTCTTTTACATCCTTCCTCTCCGTATTCTCTTTTATTCTTTCCTTTATCATCCTTTATCCTCTGTGCTCACATCAGCCAACATCTTTTTCACAAATGCTCCCTACTTTTTTAGCTATGAGCAAGAAGTATTAAAAATGGAGTTACTGCAATAGCCAGACAACGCAACCCCCAATATTCCTGTTTCTACATGCTTTGACTTCTGTCTCTGTTGGAGGCGTTGCTTGTCCCATCTACAGCTGAACTGAGAACAAGTGGGGGAAAGAGACTGCATATTTTAGTATTTGTAAATTATTAGACTTCTCGTATTCTTTTGTAATAATCTTATCTCCTTTTCTGTATTTTCTTGTATTTTCCTAGCAATGAATGATATCAGAAATACAAAGATAAGAGGCAGATATTATGCACTAGCTAAATCTTTTGTAAAAATCAAATAGCCATCCAGTGCATAAAGCTTCAGCACAAGAAAACCATGGCCACATACCAGGGCTTCAGTGGCATCCTCACAACTCCCGGTATAGATACTGACTGTGTGCATGTTTCGTTGTCAGTCCTGTAAAATAACTTCTCATTCGGTGGCTCAATTCTCTTGTCCACAGTTTGTTGACTGCATTTTAACTCCTGGGCGGGATGATGCAAGCTCATGAGGAGTAGCTGCTTTTCAAAAGATACAAGCTCCAGATAACGGAGGACAAGTAAAGCACACAACAATATTGAAATCACTCAGTTTTATTGCAGCTGACTAAGACAGAGTGTGCTTTGAGGCTGGGAAATTTCCATTTCTGAAGTGCAGGACAGTGCCTCGATACTGCTGCTACTGCAGCTGAAAAATAAAAGCAACTTTTATATAGACAGCAACAAAATATCAGTATATTAATTAAAATTGTTACAATAATGAGCTTTTCAGGTTGCTATAAATGGATCCCTTTAGAAATATTTAAAGTATAATTGTAAACTGCTTGTACAAAACTAAGGGATGTAAAAATGACTTGAAATTACAACTGTGTTTTGAAACTGTGTTTTGAAACTGTATTTGTGAACAGCACATCTAACAAAAACATGATAGATAATACAAGACATTTCCTGTAACAGTGACAGATTCTGGCAGCGACAGAATGATACCCAGCGCAAGGTCAAGGTTGTTACTGACAGTAGAGTTCTACAACTAATAATCTTTTGTGCTCCCTTTGGCATGCACAAAGCAAACAGCAGTCTGTTTACTAGTTTGAACTCCATGGTGTATAAGCCACCATAAACTTCCTGCAAAATCAGTCAGAATGCTGAATGGGGAAAAAGGAAGTGCTGGGGGGAAAAAGTGAATTTGTTTTGGCATTAGTTGCCCAGCAATTTGGGTGAGAGACTCGTTTTGACTTCCCAATGGCATAAGATTACAGCAAGATCCTCATTTTCCATGAGGTCACTTTGCACTGTCAAAGCAGTGGTTGACATGTAAATGAAAATCAGTCTTGAGGGATTTCAGCTGTATGTCATCAGTTAAATCAAGCCTAGGTAAGTACTGACTAGAAGTTATTAGCATCTGATGCTCTTCATGAATGTCAGGATAGTTCCCGGTGGATCAGAGCTCATATCTAAGCAATTTAGGTTTGTGTCAGATTCATCACCATGGTTCCTGAGTGCCTTAGAAGTTAAAATATATCTTTATAAAACATCTTACATGTCTTATTTCTCTCCCTTGTCACCCCCACGCAGAGGCTTCAGGTCTTCTTAAATAATGCTGGGGAAATTGTTTTATATCCTTAATGCCTGCGTTTTGCTGGGAGGATGGGGAGGCTCAGGGTCATGCTGAGGTACTCTGAAAGCAAATGCCAAGAAAGCAGCTACCAAGAAAGCTACATCTTCAGTGTCCCCACGCAAATAAAGCAGCTAATATAATGATGATTTGGGCAGATGTAGCTTTAGTTTTGATCAGCACAAAGGTGTGAAACCCCTCCTAGCCCCAGTCAAGAAGGGCAGTGTAGGGCGGCTCTGCAGCGTTTGCCCTGTTTCTAAACCTGGTAATGCTGTCCCCAGGGCTCACTGGGCCTTTTGTAGTACGACATCCATTTTTTAAGAGACCTCTTTAGAGAACCCAAAGTTAACAGTTAGATATGTGTAACAGCGTAGAGAATATCTCGTCCATGACTGTAGGATGAACTCATCCATGAGACTCCTGAACTTGATATGAAGATGGATATAGTCCAGACCACGGCATATTTAAACTGACCTATTGTATGGCTCAGCCGTTTCCTAATATAGCTTTCAAACTGAAGATACTGTGTTTGTCCAAACTCTTCTTAGCAGTGCTTTTATTTGTTTGAAATAAAAGGGGCATTTTTCCTCCTGCTTTTCATTATCTGCTGTCATGTTTTTAGCAAGTATCACCTCTTCTCCCCCACATAATAACCCTTTATTTTGATCATAGATGAGCCTTTAATGTCACCTTGTTAAGGCAAAAGACCCAACATTAAGTGGGGGTAATGGCAGCGTATTTAAATAGGTTGAGAAGCAATTGATAATGTGTCTGTCTTATCTCAGTAACTGTAGTGCTTCACTGAAATAGATACCCTAAGTTGTGTCACAGAAGAAAGCTGTTGGCAAAGCATGCCAAAGACTTCTGACCACTTATTTGGGTTTAATTGGGTTAGACATGTATTTGAACACAGTGCTCAAAGGAGCTGACAGGCTTCCCATAATTTCCTGGTCTGCCTGGTTGGTTTCCTTCTTGATCAGACACATCCTGGTGAAGGTATAAAATAATCTAGATACACACCAGTCTGTAATTAAATTTGCTATGACAGGTTGTGTTTAAGCTCGATTCTCTATAATCATTTGTTTTGCATTTGCTGATGACAGATTTATTTATGTATGCAATCAGGACTGTAACCATCATTTCATTTTTAGAGTCGAGAACCTTTTAAATAATATTTTACTTGGTTTCAGAAAATTTAAAATGTTTGTTCACATTCATTGCTCCCTAAAAAGTCTGAGAAAAATAACGCTGCATTTCTGAAGTGCTCAAGAACCCATCATGGAGAGGAAAGCACTATATACAAGTGAAAATAAATGTCAGAAGCATTATCCCACTCAAACACATTCAAATGTGTGGTTGGATGTCTGTTAAACACAGTTGATGAGGCTGTTGGTCATCCTCGACAGCTTTCACTCTATCAGACAAGGCTGGAGCTGCATCTGAAGCCCAGACTCTGCAGGGTAGATCTGTCTCAAAGGAGAGTCCTCGGGCTGCAGTGTGGCTGTGCAACTGGAACCAGTAACTCTTCCCTCCTGACGCCTGGTCAGACAGCGAGCCTGGTGCTTGGGGGGATGTCAGCAAGCTGTAACCAGCAGATTGCAGAGCAAGCATTTGGAAGCAGCTGTGGAAAACTGCAACTGTTCAGTCGATTGCAAAGGAAGCTGCTACTTGCAGCCAGCAGTGACAAAAGGTGGGATGCCAGAAACAAACCTCTGGCTGTTGGGAGAAGGAAGACAAAGTGCACCGGCAGGGACACCTTCAAGGCAAAGACCAACATGAAGCTCTGGACTGCCAGCAGAGATGCCAGCACTAGAAATGTCAATAGAAAGCCAGCAAGCTGAGAGAGAAATGTTCCAAGTCAGAAGGTGGCAAAGTACAACCACTGGGAACCTAAGAGAGACCAGCTTGTCATGCAACAGCTTCTGGCTGAGCACTGTTGTAGAGGCCTGCGAAGTTACTGCCTACTTACAAGAGAAAAAGCTTTGTTGTCAGGGGATAATGGCTCATTCCACAGCGGGGCCTTCTTACGGACTGGGGTGGGTATGAATGAGCAGACACTGACATGCTAAGATGTATGAAGGCACACATTTGAGTGACTTTTGAAAGGAACAGGAGATGCAGCATCTCTCAAGCAGCTGCAGCCACAGCAGTTAAGGGGAGCATCGGTGGGATTTCACGTCAGGGGTTAATGCATTTGCCAAGATTAGAGCGCTGCAGGAAAACCTCCCAAGTGGAGCTAAGGTCCGTGCCTAACTCGGCAAACTTCCAGATCAAGCAAAAGCTGTTTCAGGAAGGGAGCCCCGCAGGAAAGCACTGAAGATGCGACGCTGCTGCAGGCAGTTGCCGTGACATGATACCAACCACCGACAGCGTCACCTCCCCTTCGAAGCCTCCAGCCATTTACACGGCACACAAGCACCGGGCAGGTGTAACTCCATACAAACCGACGCGCCACACGGACGGGGCAGAACCGCGCGCTGACGCGGGGGGGGGTCACAAATGAACCTTCCCTCGTGCCCGTGACAGCGGGCGGCGCAGCGCGGCCCTGCCGCGTCCGGGGCCAGCGCCCGAGCACCGCCGCGGCCCTTCCTCCGCCCGGGGCAGCGCTGGAGGCCCGCGGGACCCCCCCACCTCGGCCCCCGCCCGCTCCCGGGGCCGCCGCGCGCCCCGGATCCATTTCCCGCCGCGGGCGCGCCGTCACCTGACGCCTCTAATGGCGCCGGGCAGCCGCGCGCCCGCAGAGCCGGCACGCCCGCCACGTGACCCGCGCGCCGCGCCCCCTCCCCAGCGGCTGCGGTTACCGCAGTGCCCGGCCACGCCCCCCTCCCCGCAGGCCACGCCCCCCTCCCCGCAGGCTCCGCCCCCTCCGCTCCCTCCGCGCGAGCCCCCGCCCTCCCCTCCCCTCCCCCCCGCCCGGGCCGATGCGCGCGCGCGCGGCCGGCAGCGTCTCCTCAGAGCGGCCGCGGGGGTGACGGCGCTGACGGGGCCTCGGAGCGGGCGGCAGCGGCGGGAGCTGCGGAGCGGGCGGCGCCTCTTCTCCTCCCCGCATCCTTCTCCTCGTTCCCCTCCTTCCTCCTCTCCCCGCCTCCGCCCCCCCCCCCCCCCCCCCCCCCCCCCCGCACGCAGTCACCGCGGTTCCCGGCACGGACAACATGGCGGCGGTGTCGGGGGCCGGGGCTGCGGGCGGCTCTGCCAGCGCCGGGGGCCCGGAGATGGTGCGGGGCCAAGCGTTCGACGTGGGGCCCCGCTACACCAACCTCTCCTACATCGGCGAGGGGGCTTACGGCATGGTGTGGTGAGTGCCGGCTCTGAGCGCAGCTGGGGCAGCGCCCCTGCCCTGAACAACTCCCTCCTTCCTTCCCTCCCCGCCGCCCGGCCTGGCCGCAGCCTCCCCGGGGCCCGGCCCTGGGCTCCGGCCCGCCCTTGCAGGGGGGGAGACCTCTGCCTTGCCCTCGGGGGAGGGGAAGCCGGGGCTCAAGCATCTCTGCCTCGCTTTCCTCAGCTCTGCTTTTCCCTCCGTGCTCCCGAGGATGTCTCTCGGCATCACCCTTCCCTTCTCTCGCTGCCCTACCCCCCCCAATCCCTCCATCGATGGGTGCAGCTGAACGACTCGTTTCCTTTCAGCCGTGCGTTTATTTTCTTGACTGTTTCTCGCCCCTGCCTCCAGAGTAGCTTGCTCTCTTAATTTTCCCCGTCTCTGTAGCGTGATTGCAGGCGTTCAAAAAGGGGAAAAGGTCGTAAAATCCTGTTAGCAGCTCCGCGTTTCCCTTTGTGCTCACCTGGCTGCCCGTTCATGAGGTCAGGGCTGGTAAGAAAAGTGAATCTGTGAAGACGAGTCGCTGCCCCTGCTTGGCTTTGCCTAGGACGTGCTGCCTGTGCGGCGCAGGCTGCCGGGTTAGCGTCTGAATTAACGAGTATACAGGTGAAAGTTCCCTTCCGCCGCTGTAGCGTGGGGTTGTTTTGTATCGTGAAGGCTTGCACTGAGTCTCACTGAAAAGCGATAGCGTGTGTTTGCTTTGGTTGGTATCAGTCTTAAAGAGCGAGGTGAACGAACTGCAAAATACTGAAAATATGAACGAACAGGATTAAGAGGGCGAGATGGGGGTTTTGTTTTTAGCAGTCTTAATTAGTTGGGCTGATGCTGTATCTAGTGACTGGGTTATAAATCTGACATGCCCGGTCAGCGTGTTTAGGATTTCATATTCTGTCTTATGTTAGTAAAACAGGTTAAAAAGCCCTAACTTCTGAAATAATTTAAAGGATGCAGATGAAAAACTTTTTTGTTACTATTTTGTCAACTTCCGTCCAAATCTGTCTCCATTTGGCATGGTTTTTGACCAGAGGTACTAAATGAGGCTGACTTTGTGAAAGCTTTATCAGCATTATTTTCTTTCTCTGATGCTTGATCTTCTGTGAACTAGTGCATTTCGCAGTGAAGGCTCTTCACAGCCTTCAGCTGTATGTTACAGATTTTTATAGCTTATAGGTTTTTGCATACGGTCATTGAATTGTTCTGGCCTGTTAAGATGAAGTCATCTTGTATTTTAGGGTGGAAACTTTCCTCTAGGCCTGAACTTAGCTGGGAGATGAGCCTCTTACGAAGTTTGGAGTTGTGGCCTTCACTTCTTTGCTGTAGAAAGAACCATCAAAATTTAAATCAGAATTTGTGTTTATGGTGTAAAAATACCCTTGTTATTGTTCTAGTGTTAGAAACAACATCAATATATGCAGCGTAAAACTATAGCTTATGGTACAGGCTGTATTTTATTACGGTGTACTTTATCGTCTGAGTCAGGGCAAGACAATGTCAGTGTGAACTGCACTGGTTTACACTTGCAGTCTGATCTAGGAAGGAGCTTGGGAATAGTACTTTCAAGCTGTCTGCTGTGGGATAGTCCTGTTCGTATCAAGGGGTTGTTAAAAGTGTGTTTAACAGACAATGTGTTAAAGCTGAAATATTTCACCACAGATCAGAGATTACAAGCAGCAGTAGGGTGGCAGTCGATGCCCTTTTTTGGCATCACTATGCCAGTGAGCAGATACGGGGAAAACGGGGCCACTTTCTGCCCCTCCAAATGGTATGTTATTAAGTTCTGTACTGAAACTGTTTCCCCTTCAAAACTATATAAGGCTATCTTTTATTTTAAAACTTATTCTAGCACATTGTGTCTGCTCTGAATGCTGTACAGAATTACTAACCAAAAATTCCAAATCTCCAGTTCAGCTAAAATATGCACTTGGCTCCTGTGTTTTCTATTCTAAAATTATTAACATGAGATACTGAATTAAATATGTTGTGCTCTTAGTTGTTGCTCTCTGTCTTGGGTGTGAAATGACAGGGAACAAAGTCTCAGTTTATATTGTATACTTGATAAGGGAGGTGTTGGATGCACTTGTAGTTAAACGCCATAGCAACTGTAATGTATTGTAGTGCCTAACATGCAAGCTCCTATGATTAAATAAGATTACTTGCCAATCAACAAACGTGTAGGCTATGAAGTTTAGTGCATAGTATGTTTCTTTCCTTGCTTTGATTGCTAGTGCAGTGAGGATCTGAAGAAACTTCTCCCTGGGGGGCAGGGTAGAGGGCAAGCTGTGAGTGTGCAGATGGAGATGTTTCCTGCAACTGCAAAATCCATCTGAATTTGTACACTTTAATGAGAGAACGCAGAGCAGGCTTTGATGATTTTGGTTTAGACCCACAGCTAGTGTGTATGACTTGGGAGATTCTAGTTATTTAGCATTGCATTGTGCCACGGAAAACAAGTGACTTAACTCTTTTTAAGCCTTCACTCTTTCCCTTGTTTTTCCTGATTTTTATGTTTCTGGATTACTGGATTAGGGCATTGAAAACAGTACAGTTCTTTTAATTAAATTAATAGAAGGGCAAATGCAGTATTAGGGTAGAGCTGTTACAGTCAGTCTTCCATTTTGATTTTGCAAGAGGGAGAATGTTTGAGAAATATTGATCACAACATAAAACAACAGCACAGGAAATAGAGGAAGATGTTGACTGAATAGACTGTACGCGAATGTTCTCTCATCTGGATCTGAAAAACCTTAAAGGCATTTAACTCTTTTTCCCTAGTGCAGTTATTTTTAACATAATCAGGTTTTGAGTAAAAATAAACTGAACAGAGCAGTGTATTTACTGCTGTGTTGTGATTACACTTTCTGAGCTTTGTAAGCAGGAAAGATGTGTTATCAGGCAAACCCCTGTCTTAATGTCCTCCAGTTAAACTCTGCCAAAAGCGTTCATCTTGGGTGCAGGCTTGCATCCTGCATGGAAAGTTTGTTGCTGGAGGTGAAGTGATTAGTAACTGGACATCCATGTCAGTGTCCATTTCTATCCTTTCTTTTGTTTTCAGTATTCTGCATGTGAAACTAAGGGATGACCAAAGCACAAACAAAGTTTTAGCCAAAATGCTCAGCATTTCCTAGGACTGCAGGACATTCTTTGAGCAATTATTTAGTCATACGGTCCTGTTCACTACTCTGAATTCATTTATCCAAATATATGCAAATGTTGTGGGGTTTGTTTTTTTTTTTCCTTCTCTTTTGCTTCAGAATTGTTTTGAGGGGTTTTGGTGTGAAGTTCTTCGTGTGATGTTCCCTTTCTTTCCACGATAGGAAATTGTCAACCTCTGCATCAGCTGGGAATGACTTTCAGACCGGGTCTGAAAATTTCGGGATTACCTTTCTGACACAATAAAATGTAAAAGATTTTTGAGATTGTCTCATCCTCCCCAAATTCTGGTTGTTTTTTTGAGGAGTGGAAAACAACCTGTTAGCAGGCTGTACTTTAAACACACTGAAACAGTGATTAAAACATGATAGCATTGACCTTTAAGTTTGCGGTGTGAATTATTCTTCATCCAGTGGTCAGTGGTAATTTGGCAAGAATGATAACTGGACATCATAAAACAATCTTTCTGGAAAGAAATTGTGAATGAGAATGTGATAGGGATGTTCTCTTGTACGTTCTAGTTTTTGGAAGACCTTTTGTCATCAGGCTCATGTGAATGTGAAGTATTATCACTGCTGCAAATAACTGCATATAAATAATGAAGATGAATGCAATTGGGAGAAAACAATCTTGAAGCTCAATCTTGAATTTCTTGGCCTCAATTTGACTGTGTTGTTACAAAGGCATCTTTGTGTTACTGATGTGCTATAGAAGAATGATATTAGAAGTTAAGATTGCCAATAGATGAATGTTAAGTAATACTGAAAAGAATATTTAAGACATTTGGCAGTATTTTTTTCAAAGTCCTGCTGCTTTCTACTTTCATACATGGAAGAGCCCTGCTTTTAGAGGATGGGTAATTTAAAATTAAATAGGAGTAAGCATATAAAGATGCTCAGGAAAAACAATCAGGAACAAAACAATCTGCAAGGTGTAGGTATATATAGCCAAAAATAAAAAACTTGATGGGTTTGATGGTTGTGTAATATTGCCTTTTGAGGCTGACCAGTGTTAAATGAAAAGGTAATGCTTACCATCCCTCTGTGAGGGTCAGGCTGTGATGTGGAGAACCACTGAGTGGCAAGGATCAGAAACAGCCTGTAAGATATTTTCTGTTAACTATTGCATTGATCCATAGAGAGTGCTCTTCATTGACAGAGCAAGTCTAGAGATTCATGTCCCTGTTTGTGTGTGTTTTTAGGGAGCGCAGGTGATTTATGGGTGTCGATACCTGGTAATTAATATGTTCTGGTGTGATAAGGGGAGCAGGGAGTGAGCCAACCCTAATGCATCCTCCTCAGTGCAAGGAGCAGGGTGGAGAATTAGGAACTGTAATTGGTGGCTGGTTATTGGCTTCTTCCCTCTGGGGAGAAGGCCGTGGTCAGTGTTTCCCATCAGTCACTCAGGCTTCTAGCCCTTGCTTAACCTGACCTGGAGACACGAAAGGAGCAATTAGAGCTGCTTTTCTTGCTCTCTGTCCCCTGTGATGCGGCAGGCGGTCTGCAAGCTGTGCATCGGACACAGGACGGCAGCTACTGGCTCTCTGATTGTGTCTGAGCTGTCATAAAGAGGGAGATAAGAGGTTGCAACTTTTCCTGTCTGCCCAATGTAATGGGATCCTGGCTTAACAGTCAAGGAGTGCAGCTCAGGGACACTTGCATTTTATAAATAAATACAAATTTTATTAACGTTGCATGGTCCAGCCCACAGGAACAGATAGAGATAATTTGTGGGTTTTTTTTTAATCACGATTTATTAAGCAAACAAGGCTTATGTGTACACAGTATCTGTATGTGGTCATATCAGTCCATCTCTTGTACCCCTGCATGTGATTTTTGAACCTGTTGCCTGCCTTCCATCAAATTTGACAGATGGTAAAATCTTATAGGTGGAAAGTTTCTGCAGGTTTCTTAAAAATAGGTATTTTGCTAGAATGAAGAAATCCTGTGTGCTGCTCCACTGAGGAAGAGACTGCATCAGGAGGTCACGTAGAAGTCAGATTTCCCCCAAGAGACATGACAGATGCCCCAGTTTTGTGGATGGATTTATTGGTACTCTTGAGACCAGAAATGTGTATTTGTAGGACACCAGGCTCTGTTAGTTCAGTGAGCTCCTTGTTTAGGAAGGGGGATCTGCAGCCCACAGAACAGTTAATAGTTACCAACTGAGTATGTGCACAGCTCAGCTTGAGTTGGGAACTAATACTTCACCAGCGTAGTCAGTTTTTTAATGCTTTTTATGTCGATGCTTTGTCATAGCTTTCAGAAATGAAATTAACTGATCAATTTGATATTTAATAAAAATATTTTATGACATCTTGCTATGGAATATTTCACAGCATAGTGTTGTTGGAAGGGATTTCCTGAGGTCATGTAGTCCAGCCTCCTACTCAAAACAGGGTTGATGTCAAAATTAGATTGAGTTGCTCAACTTGTCCACTCAGTGTTTCCAAAATCCCCAGGGATGGAGATTCCACAACATCTCTGGGCAGCTTCTGGTTCTAGTGGTAAACCCGTTGCCCAGTGACACTTCTGCCCTTACAAACATGAGAGTTTCCCTTGCTGCAGCTTGTGACCATCATCTCTTGTCCTTTGTACTTTTTACCTCTGAGAAGAATCTGGTTGAGTTTCTCTCTAGTTCCCCTTTATGTAACTTATAAGAGCGATTAGCAGCTTTCCACACATCCAGTCCATACAAACCCAGTTTCCTCCATTTTTTTTTCTCTTTTATGTCATGACCTTCAGCCCACTATGCATCCTGATGGTTTTGTGCTGGACTTGCTCCAGTACTGGGAGAGAGTATTCCAGATGTAGCATCACAACCTTCATTGCTTTCCTTGACCTGCTGACTGCACGCTCGATAATGCAGCCCAGTCCATGGTGAGCCTTCATTGCTGTGAGCAGGTGCTGCTCATGGATGAAGCTGGATCTTGTTCTGGTAATCCAGAAAATACTTGCACTTAGTGAGGCATTTTAGGAACTTTTCAAATAATGTCTGATAAAACCCCCAAACCCTGCAGGATTTTATTGAGCAATTTCAACTGTATTTGCTTTTGATTTCTAAATCACTCAAAGAAGCATATGGAGCCATAAACATATTTTAGACTATAACTTTTATATTGACTATTGATTATATTGACTTCTATTGACTGTTTTAAGATAAATTAATAGTGTATGTAAAATGCAGCAAACTAGTGTGTTTCAGGTGATTTATCTATGTAAAACCTAGATTCTGTTAATTGCTAGGTCAGCTATTAAAGACGGTTGTTTGCTTGTGAGTCAGTCTTCTTTTCAGAATGAAGCTTATTTTCCTCTGCTTTATGACAACTTTTGGGCATATAAAAAAAGTTACTTTCAAACTCATCTTTTTGCAGGGTACATTAAAAGTCATACACACATTACGTCCTTGCAAGCTTTGACCAGGTAGATTAATAAGGTCCAAGTAGTAATAAACGTCAGTAATTCAGATGGGGCTATTTGAAAAGCTGTTGGTAGATACTTGGGCAAGGTGAGGTTTCTCATTCTGCAGTGGTGTCAGTAGCTTGGTTTCTGTTTCAGAGTGTTCTTGTTGCCACCCCTTTCTACTGGGTGAGCGCTGCCCCAGGGAGGCAGCCTAGTGTCCCTAGCATCCATCCAGGAGGTGTCTGGTGCCCTGGCACATGGGCTGAAAGGCTGCAAAAAGGTTGTGTGCCCCCCGGGTCTGGCAGCCTCTCGCTGGTGAATGAATGGCTGGGGGGGGAGAGGAATGTGTGGGTGTGCACACACATACATATATATATATGGCTTGTAGAAAGGCTTTTATAGAAATATTGTTCTATTAGATTTGGGTAGAATCTTCATGGCAGTCCAGTTTTTAGTGGAGTTGCGCACATATTTTTATTATCTTGTTTAGCAGTACCTAAAATCGCCAACAACCTATGTTCTGTTAAGGGAAAATCTCTTCTCTTGGAAGTTGTTCTTTTGTGTTTTAAGAGAATTTTCATAAAATACTGAAATACTCTGTGGTGATTAGAGTGCGAAAGAGAGCTTTTGTTACATGGTAGAAAATAATTTGTCTGTGGTGTGGGTATGTTTTAAGTACTTGCAATTAGGTTTACTGTTTATAATATGCAGTTACTTCATTTTGCAGTTTTTCTTAAAATCAGCAGCTGTTACTGCAGTACCTTACTCACTTGACCGGAGGGGAGGCAGTTTGTTCCACCAAAGATTGCTGATGTGTCCTGAGTAACCCTGGAAGTAATTTGAGCACCGCAAATCAATACTTCCCAAACTGCTTCAGTCCATGATTTACCCAGTTTCATTGGGATTTGGATGGTGCAAAATACCCCAGATGACATTCAGGCTGCCTTTTACGTTGGATTTTTTTAGTGTGTTTCATAACTGTGAAATATCTGCCTTTTAGTTACAGTGGCCAACATGTCTTAATGCTGATGCCCTGTCTGAACAAAACACAGACCTGTCAGGATGTCGAGGGGCTAAATATGTCCTTTTAAAATATTGAAAAAACATGCAAAAAATGCATTGTAAATTATACCAAAGAGAAGTAACTCCTGATAGGGATGAGATGCACACTTGGTGCTAGTGGCTTGGGTTTTTTGTGTTGTTTTGCTACTGACAGTTCAGTATTCCTCTGCAAAGAGCTTTCTCTAATGGCTTTGTGGTTGTTTTCATTTTGCACTGATGTATCTGCAGGTCCAGGAAAACCTCTGCTTTTAAGTGTGCATGGATGGGTTTGTTCAGGCATTTATTTATTTTTCTGCTGGAGTGAGACTAATGTTTCTGAAGATTTCTGTTGTGTGGAATCAATTAAATAAGCGGATTACTGAGAAATAGATTAATTGTCGGGAGCTTGTTTTTTTCCTTTATCTAAAGTTACTTTTAGGAGGAGTATTTGGGATAGAAGTCAGATTAGAGCCTTACTAGACAGAAGACTAAACCACATTGGGGTGTTTGTTAATATGACTCGCAGCTTCTGGTAGTTCTGTCCCTTCTCTCTAGGAAAGGGGAAACATTTCCTACACACATTTACAGTGCTCACTTTGCTACTGGATACTTTTCAGGATCAGGATGGAGACCTCCCATCACTGTCTTGGTGGCTTTTTGTTGCCTCTTGAGAAGCCATAAGAACAGGAGGAGGAAGTCAGCTTTTCATCAGCTTGTGTGGAGGTTTAGCTTTCATGACATTTGGGCCTAGGCACTTAAGCTGTGGTTTCCATGACTGACTTGTGCTGATCTCAGGCTGTGCTGTTTTGAAAGGGGCAGCCTTTCCTTCTGTGCCTCAGGTTGTGTCATTCCTTCCTCCTCTCTTCTGCTGGTGCTTACACAGCTGTAGTTAGCTCTGTTGGAAACTGATTTAGCTGAAATGTTACCTTATAAAAAATAAAATTTAAAGGTGGTAAGTTGGTATGAGTGACACAAACCTCATCCTAGTTTTTGATGTCTGAGTCCCAGTGCTGACTCAGGAAGGGGATAGGAATATGCAGGGGAAGTCTTCTTTACTGCTCCTGTTTGTGAGCTGCTCTGACTTGGAGCTTGTATTGGGTTTCTCTGAACTGACACCAAGAAAGCCAAAGCTCCAACCGAAAAAGAGAAAGGGGCAAGGTTTTCAGGCGCAAAAAGGAAAGTGAGCCACAACCACCCACTCTTTAATTCACTGAGCCATTAGGTTTTCTCAGATGTCAAGCTCTTATAATTTTACCCTAAAGTAGATTCCCGCAGCAATTGTCTTTAAGTTTGTATTGAGAGAAGAAAGATGTCGATATTTAATATCATAATATCAAAAGCAGTGGGTGCTTTGGAATGAGGGGTTTATTTTGCAGATAGCCAGAGGGCCTTTAAATATAACAGTGAAGTTTGCCTATATGTTGAATTTGGCATAGATGCTATCAAAGGAAATACTGGCAGCAGAGAACCTGTAAACCCCTAAAATGGGGAGGACAGGTGGGAAGGCAAGAAGTAGATAAAATACCAGGATATAAGAGTTGTCTGTTTTCTGAAGACCAATTTGAACTTAAGTGGCAGAAAGCAGAGTGGGCATATGTGATGATTTGAAGTCACTGTGCTTCTCATCTGAAGGTATAGAAAGTAAAACGCAATGATCAAAACACCATGAAGTTAAATGACATCTTTAGCCAAACAAAACAGAACCTTGGGTGAAATAGCTAATATTTTTCTAATGTTAAGGTGTAGCTCTAGAACTGCTGTTCTTCATAGTTCTGTTTAGTAGGTGCAAACAAAACACAAATCATCTGCTGTGCCACACCCAGGATTAGGAATTGACTGAGCTTCTGGGGAAAGTAATTTATTTAACAGGCTCCATTTTGTATCACTGGCTATTTGTTTTCAAAATACTAGGAGTGATCCAAGGAATTAAATCTATTAAGCCATTATTATGTGCTTAGTAAATAATTTTAAATTGTCATGCTTCAGAAGGTTTCATCAGGTTCTACTTCTCAAATTCTGAAAAATAAAGTTGTGCTTTTTTAACCCATTAGAATTATTTGAGTTATAATTATTTGAATTATATTTCCTATATATGGAAACAAATTTTCTATAGGAGGTTACAAAAGTGCCTTTGTAATTTGTGGCGTAAAGGGCAATAACCTGTAGTAGATCAGAAACTGCCAAAGAGTAAAATCACTTAGGAGTACTAATTCACATTTGTCATGGCAGGAAAGAGTTGGTGTATTTGTAGCAGAAACCTTTAATATTAAAATTGATTTTTGACTGTTAGGAGAAACAGGACTGAACAAGTAGGTAGTGAAGGTAATGCAGTTACGTTTTGACTCTGAGCTTCAGAGGTTAACTAGGAGCATGATAGAGCAGTCTGCAGTGATTACTTGAGCACCTTGCTATGGACTTGTGACAATTTCTACATCAGTGCTCTTTATTTCCCCACCCCGCCCCCTTGTTGGAAAAAGAAAAAAAAAATCAACTTTGTAAGAAATACAAACAAAAATAGTTTGGGGAATCTTCTATAATAAAAATAAAACCATACCAGTGATCATTTGGTAATGAGCAAGAGACAGAAGGTGTTATGAATATGGATAAACTCTTGAGGAGTTTGTAAAGCATGACAGTTGCTTTGCAGAGGGGCCATGATGAAAGGTTTAGAAACAGGGATTCATATTTTCTTAGCTCCAAAGTAATAATCTACCCACCGACACTAGAATCTATGAGATGACAAATGAAAAACTGCTTTAAAAACCCCCAAATGACACAAACCAATGACTTTTCAAATAGCATGCAGTTAGGAATCCTCAGGTAGGGCCAGATTTATGCTGCTGCAAATTGGGTCATATCGACTAGGCAGTTATTTTAATGTTCTCTGGTTGCTCAGTCTTCCTCTGCTGCCATTTCTGTAGCATGAGATGCAAGAAAATGGGGAGCAATTGTTGGTGAAGTTTGACGTCTGTGGGCAGCGTTATATCACAGCAGTGCATATTCTCTTTCTTTTTTCCTCTGCAGAAACAAGGCATAAGATAAATCTGAGGTCATTCTGTAATTTTTTACTTGAGGTAGTTTTCCATCACACTTGACAAGTGGTAGGGAATTCAACAATCGCATAATGATGAGGAGAGGACCATTTCTTAAACACTTAAACTTCTAGCATGCAATTCTTGTATCGAAGCTTGCCCTGAAGTATCTCGGTTTTGAATTCAAGCTTTTTTGGCCTCTTTCACCATAAGCTCTTAGTACATCTTTCTTAAAGACCAAGAAGATAATACGTAGAGCTGTCTTTTCCTAAACTGAGGTCTGTTAAATCAAGGCAAATACATCTTTCTGTGGATAGGTACCTATTCCTTTTAAAACCAGGTGCTGATTCTGTAAGTTAGTGCCAATAAAAAGGGTCTAATGAATAGCGTATTTATGTATCTTCAAAAATATTATGAATAAATGGAAAAAAGCAACAAATATTTCTAGTAAATGTGGGTGTTTACAGTTGGGGAGAAAAAGTATATTCAGCAGTATAAAAATGACACATTATTGGATGTCCTCAAATCTGAAACTGTCTTCGACTACTTTTATCTGTTTTTCAGTCTTTTCTCTTTGGTTAAAGAACCATGCACTAATGCTGCTCCCTGTATTTTAATCATCTTGAATCAAAAGCTAATTGTTCTGAAGACTCTGAAAGCCCACAAACAGTCCCCTCCACAAATCTGCACACATAACACCGCCTTCCCTCAACCTGAACCCTGTAGTGGACAGTCTGTTACGGTACTGCTGGTTACTACTGTATCATAATGATGTGTTATTTTACTTACAGCAGTCTTAAAAATAAGGTGAAGCTATTTGCATTGTAACTTGATAAATGTCAGCATGTTGTAGAAATGTCCGCGATTGAGCTAAATGTAGACTGAATGAAAAGATTAAAGACCTTCCCAGATCAGCTTGTTTGCTGGGAAGTATTTTTGCCTTTCCTCTCCTGGTTGCAAGCAGAATTATTCAGCATTTCAGAAAGATTCTTATCCCTGGATATGCCCTTGGAGTCTTGTTTCCACAGCAACACAAAGCTACTGATAAAACATCCCTTTTAAACTTCAAATCGGTCTTTTATTTAGAGTTGTAATTAGGATGTTTGCTGGTAGCATTGTGTATTTTTATGTGTATGCTTATGCTGAGAGCAGCCTGTAAAACAGCCATGAGGTGAATAATCCTGGAAGTGTTGGAGGAATATCCCATGGCAGAGTAAGCCTTTAGGCAGCATGGCAGAGGAGTGTGTTGAGGAGGGGGTGCCGACAGAGTAGGCAGTTGTTTTTCAATGGTTATATGAAGAAACAGCCCTCTGTGGGCTGTAACTATTGCCAGGAGCTGGCTCCTTTCCTCCCAGCAGCTGCAGCATGCTCTCACTTGTTCCAGTTCTGCTCCAAAATGAAACATGTGAAGAATAGAAATGGATGGAAGAACATGCAGCAGGCATTGTGGGTAGAAGGAGCTAAGCTTTGGCACATGTCCCAATCTGTCTGTTGAAAAGCTTTCCTTCCTTGAGAAGGAGTTAATGGGAGAGAGGCTGCGTGTCAGAGGTTCATCTGAGCAATCAGTGTGCTGTTTTCTGTAGGCTGCTCATGCTGTGGTGCGCTTCCTGGCCATTGCATTTGGACTCCTTTTTAAAAAAGAAGTTGGTACTGGTGCTATAGAAGGTTAAGATGCTGGCTTTCAAAGCTGCGTGGCACAGCTTCTTTGCTGTAAATGCTCATTTGTTTTTTCTGTACAGCTGTGCAAGATGTTTTACTTGGTTGGTAAAAACTTTGTTATACATTTATAAGGTACTTAATATTAGGAATGATAAACTGCACTGCTGGGGCTTGTATTGATTTTTCATGTGGTGTCTTAAAATGGTGCTATTGCAGGTTGTCACAGGATAGTAACCGCAGCTTGAAATAAGAATTGTGTGTATACTGGAGTTGGGCAGTTGCAAAATCTATATTTAAATTTATCACATTACAGATAAATAGCACTCACAGCTGAATGGTTGCGTCAGTTTGTGAAGCTGCACATTGTCAGGGTGGGAATAAATCCTTCTGAATATTGAATGTGTCAGTAACTAGATTAACTGTGATAATGTGAATAACATGCAGACTGTTAAATGGAAGGGTATATGTGCAGTGACGGGTACATGTGGTCAATGATTAGAAACTGAAAGCTATGGATTAGCACTCTAAAAGTTGTTGATTTGTGAACTGTTACGCCCACTTTACTGATACTCATCTTCTCTGGAAAAAAGCCTAGATAATAGAAGATTCATCCCTTTAGAAGGAGTCCCAGTTAACTGCTTTAGTGAAAAAAAGTTGCTGTGAGATGAGTAGAAGCTGATGGTCTGAATAGCTAGGTTAGGCTGTGCACACTGGGATAGCAGTTCCAGAATGCAAGTAATGTAAATTTGGGATGTGCTGGGTGGCTATGGGATGTGTATGTGGAACCGTTCCGGCTTGGACTGTAGGGGGAGCACAGGTGATCGTTAGTCGTAAAATTAGATCTCTAATTCTAGCTGAGGCTAAGCAAGATGAATCCTGTGTCAAGTGCTAAGCTGTTATATTAGCTGCAGTGGGTTAATGCATCGAGGGTTTGGATTTGCACTTTTTATAGTTGTTTCATTTGCAAACACTGCAAAGGACACTGTATGAGCATCTTATTTCTTCAGTAGAGTTCTGGAGAGTAGTGGGTCAATCTGGTGTTGATGACAGGGAGCGGCTGGATGGAGATTATGAGGAATGGGGAAGGCTTTGGGGAATGGTTCAGTTTGACCTATGAAGGACCCAGTTTTGTTAGTTTAGGGTGTTTTCTAGGTAGTAAAATAGATAGCTTCATAGGCCAAATAGGTGTATGATTGTAGCGTGTGTGCATGAGAGAACACATGACTCTTCACTGCCAATGAAGTTCTTTCTGATAAGTACCTCTTACAGTTTCTATAGCACATGTCATATTGAAAACGTGTTGTTTTTTAAAGGGTCATGCAGTTCGCTTAGTTGTGTTTGCTTTGAGGGCTGTGACAGCAGGGGAAATGGTGTTAACTTTGTAATACAGATTCTCTGTGTACCTGTATTATGCATGATAATTAAAATATTATGCACAAGCAAATGTACTGAGCTGCTGTATGATTAGCTGGTTGCTCATGGGAATTGAGATAATCTTTCCTACATTTAGTCAAGTTACAGAAAAGCTCGTGTTTCAGAAAGTGTGACAACAGAAATAAATCTGGTGTCCCTTTTAATGTTTCAGCTAGGTAGTACTTTGAGTTTGCTCTCTTTAGCTGAGGTTTTGCAGAGGTAGCAGCAGTGCATGCTCAGCTACAGTGGTTTGGTGAGATCAGATAGGAACAGAAAAATGACTGTATGCAGAAGGTACACTGGAGAGGAGATCGATCGCATCTTTGCTGCAAACAGTCAGCTTTTTTCCATGCTGAGTCATGCATTTTAGAGTTGAACCATCTGAAAGCAAGATTACCTGTCCCTTTTTAAATAACAGCATAAGCCTTCTGCTAAGAAAATGCTTCAAGAGCTACAAGAGAGGAAATGTTGGTATGTTTAACTAGTGGATTCAAGTTCATTGAATCTATACAAGGAAAGAAGCATATTTTTCATCAGTAACCAATCTTTGCTTGAGAAGCAATAGCTTAGAGATTTATCAAATATTGTAAGAGATTAGGCGCTTTTTAAGCAGCATCAATTGGTAAATACTGGCATTTTGCCTTTTTCTTCTCAGCATAGCAGCTGCTGTCCATTTCTTTGTAAGGAATAAGATTCTGCATTGTGGGATTAAAAAATGACACTTAAGTCAAGACAAAGAAGGAGGTTTGAGATTTGGTTATGATACAATTGTCCATAGGATTCTTTAATTTCTTTCTCAAATACAGGCTGTTTGTGCTTCAGAATTTTATCAAGTTTTGTTTTCTGCCTGTTACTTGCCTCACTGGTATATTGTAAACACTGCAGGTGATTACCTGAGGAACTAAGAAAATTACTGTACACTAAGTGCTCTTGAAGGCTATGCCAAGTTCCACTTCTGGTACTTTGTTGTTATCTGTTTTGGGACTTATGAACTGCTAATGTGTTATCTATACATATGTAGTAGCAACAGTTGTAATGAATACTTGCTTGGCATGTGGAATTTCAAAGCACCCTGTGGAACATTTTAGTTCAGTATTTCTGGGGGCAAATAAATTCTGCAGTCTGGCTGTGGTTATAGACTGGTGTTATGAATGCAGACAGGTCAAAGTGATGCTGTGGAGAAGTCATGCAAAAGGATGTCGCTGCATATGCATGAGCTGTATGGAGCTCTTACTGACAGCACAGATTCAATGTCATTTTTAATAATGAAAGTGAGAAATGTTAAACACTTCTGCACACAGTAGTAAGTTATGACTCAAAACCACCTTCTTGCACCATACTCCTAGTGTTAAAGAACCTTAACGTGGCGGGGCATTTGAAATCCTTTCAGGCCTCCTTTTCTGACTGGGTTTTTCTATTCTACTTTACATCTCATCAAAGTAGCGCCAATTTCAAAGGATCTTCTGGAATGAGATTATGGGAAATTGGTGGAATGTAAAGCCTGTTTGGCTGCTGTGTTTGTGTTTTTATATGAAATAGTTGAGGCTATTAGAAAGGTTTCAATGTAGGCTTGCTTATGTTTTAATTTCCAAACAATGCAGTAGCGAGCAAAAAGAAATCTGAAAGGAATGAGGATCGTATGCACGTATTTAAATTCTAATTAACTACCATCTACTTTTAATACAAATAGAAATTATTATAATGAGATGATTTGTTATTAATAGCAGCAAGACCATAGAAAACATCCTAAAATTTGTAAGAATTTGTAACATTTTTACTAAATAATAACCTGACTCCAAATCTTAGAAAATGATGTATTTTTTAGTGAGCCGTTTCCTTAGGGTCAGGCTGTGGTACTCAAGTGCATAGGCATTTTGAGCAGGAATACTGGAGCTGCTTTATTGCTGTAGCTGGGAATGGTGCTCTGAGCTTCTGAGATGACAGCACTGAAAGTGTAGCAGCCAGTGTGTGTGTTAATCTGGGTCACAGTCATGTATTGCCTCATACTGCTGCTTCCTTTTGCTTCGTGTGTGAGGTCAGGTACATTCTTTTTCTTCTTGAACTCTGTTTGGAATTGAACTTGGAAAGGTGTTTTCACAAATTCTCCATCCCTTTTGTTCTTCCATGTCTATTCTTCATGGAAAAACATCCGATGTAGCTGGATGGAGGACTAAAAGGTTGTGACATCAGGAATTACTTGAAGGAGTTAGACATAGGATGTGGAGTTCTACTGCTTTTAAGATGATTTCTGAAGGCTTTTCTGCACCCCAAAGTGAATGGGTTAACTCAAGAGGAATTCTTGCTCTCAAACTACTTTTCAAATATAGCATTTTAGCAAAAGACAAAAGATTCAGACTTGTTTGTTCCACAGGCTGGTAAAGAAGATGAATACTTCTGTTTTTGGTTCAGGTACCCCAGAATCAGCAGAATATTGAGTGTCAGTTGGGAATGCTATTGACGTGTAGATACCCAAATAGTCTGGTGATGGAACAACAGTATTTTGTCCATTCATCCAACTAAAAAATGTGCTGCTGTTGCCTTTCTTAATTTGATAAAAATAAATGTAAACCAAATGTGCCACCCCTATATTCAGTTGAATTTGTGTTCTTGCTTTCTGAATTGAATGAATTTTAATATTCCTTGTAACTAATGTTGTTGATTCTTTTCTAGTTCTGCCTATGATAACGTCAACAAAGTTCGAGTTGCTATAAAGAAAATCAGTCCTTTTGAGCATCAGACATACTGCCAGAGAACTCTGAGGGAGATTAAGATCCTACTGCGCTTCAGGCATGAGAATATTATTGGGATAAATGATATTATCAGAGCTCCAACTATTGAACAAATGAAAGATGTGTATCCTTTTGAAGTCTGCAGTTATTCTGCAGAGTGATGGTTGCTGCCTTCTCTGTTTTGATTATTTTTCATCCTCTTCCTTACTATTATTGTAAATTGAAAGGGAAGTTCATAATGTTTGATTGGTTTATAGATAAATAAGTAGGTTTGATATGTGGGTGAACACTGGCTTTCTTTCAGGAAAAGAAAAAAAATAAGCTTGAGAGATGATTTAGTTTAGTCACTTCATCTTTGAACTACATTTGCTCTTAATAAGGCTGTTGTTAGAACTGATTGCTTTGAGGAGAAAATAAACTGGCCAGACTGCTGTAAGTGTCTGAAATTTTCTGAAAGAACGGAATGGAGACATCCTGGGGGGAGAAATTAAACTAAAGCAGAACCCAACCCCCAGTGTTGCAGTGCTTCCTGCATGTGAGACAGTCTGAAACTGCACGTGGGCAGGTAAACATGCTTAATGCATGCAAATCTGTCTTTTTTGTTATTCTAATTGTTCTTCCATGGGAAACTTGGCTTTGTGTAGCTAGGACTTCATGTGGATATCTAATGTATGAAGTAGCCTTAGCTAGGAGATGCTACCTGGTATAAAAGGCCCAGTTTAGTCAACCGTCTTAATTTCCCCAAGTCCATGAGCATTGGTTCCTATTGGTTTTGGGGGTCTTTGCAGATGTCTGCCAAATAAAAGCCAAAAGTACATGCAGGCAGAAATGGAATTGAATCTAGGTCAAATGTTTTCATTTCATAAATTATCAAAAAATCGGGCTCTAATATAAAAAAATTGAGATTGATGATGATTAATTTGAGGACTGCGCACTTGTGCCTCTGAATTCTGTCAAGGGCTGCATTATGTAACAGGATTGATTTGATTCAAAACTTGTAAAGCAGGAAGCAAGTACATAGTTTCAAGAATTGTCACCAAACAGACAAGTGAGAGAGAGCTTGTTACAGAAGTTTCACTGGGTGCTGTGTGTTGGTATCTAACATGACCCTGTTTGGTTTGCTGCCTTACATCTGATGCCTTACAGATACATTGTGCAAGATCTCATGGAGACAGATCTGTACAAGCTCTTAAAGACTCAACACCTCAGCAACGACCACATTTGCTATTTCCTTTACCAGATTCTGAGAGGGTTAAAATATATCCATTCAGCCAATGTGCTTCATCGTGACCTCAAACCTTCAAATTTGCTGCTTAACACCACTTGTGATCTCAAGGTTAGTTGAAATTTCTTACAAATTTTGCTGCAAGGGTCTTCATAAACTACCTGCTGTAACCATGAATGTGGTTTCGTTACTGGGGATTAGTGTGATTTTTATGCTAGAAAGACTGCCAAAACATTATTGTTTTTGATAAAGCAATTATTAAGATTTGCGTGACTAAGAACTTGCCGTTATGCTATTTTAATGAGTGCATCGCTGTTTCCATCTGGAGGCTGACTTTGAAACAGCCTCTTTTGAAAGTGCAGTGAAAATACAATCTTACACAGAGTTGTTTTTACCTAGAAAGTAAACTCAAAACTGTGTGTACTTGTCTTGGTTCGTCTGTTTACACTGTTCATTGTTTCTTGTTGGAAAAGGACTTTGTATTAGTGGGCAGCTAAAATTCAGTGCTGATTAAATGCACAGCAATTACTTGGAGAGGGAATGTTCCTAATTTGCATCTCCAGTCATGGGCTCTCTACTAGTTAATACTACAGAAGGATGATCTTAGAGCTGTTATGATTCCTGGAAATGTCAGCTCAATGCATAATGGCATTCACCAAAGCAAATCAAGTGTGAAGAATTAGAGCAGAAATAGAGAATAAAGCAGAAAACATGCCATTCTATGACTTTGGTTTTGAGTCTTCAGTTCCATGTGGCCATAGTTACCACACTTTTTCCTATGATATCCGTTCAAAATGAGGAGACCAGGACTTCAGAGTACTCTCCATCAGGAAGAACAGTTTAGCCTAGATCTTCTCTGCTGGAAGATACTGCTTGAGGAAAAGAAAGAATACAATAGAATTTTATCAAATTTAGTGGCATAGGGAGGGTGAATAGAGAACATTTGTTCACTGTCTTTACTTGTTAAAAAGGCTGGGGGGACAAAAGGACTGGGTGGCATGCTCAGAGTGAAAGGGCAGCATTGTCAGGCAGTGGAATTTGGTACCATAGAGCATTGCAGATATTACAGATAACGTGATTAAAACAAACCACCAAGCAAGTTAGAAAAAGCTGTTGAATGCTACCTCTGGATGGGAGTCCTATGGTGGCAAACCCATGGAAGGTGAGAGAGACCACTAGAGAAGCACTAGGGGATGTTCCCTTTTATACTTTATGTTTTGTATTTGCCTTGGCCGCTGATGGAGCGAGATCATGGAGCTTACGTTACTTTGATCTGACGTGGTACAGCTGTTTGCTACATACTATGTTGCACCTAATTACTCTTTGTTTTTATAGTAGCTCTACCTTCTCAGTTTTAAAAACCAAAACAAGCAAAACAAAAATACCCTCTTCAAAATGCAGACCACCTGCTGGTTGTACAAGTTTGTCACAATTCCAGGCAATGTCCTTGCTGTTCATGTGCTGGTCTGTTCCCAGTAGTGGCCACATGATCAGTTCTCTTTACATTCCTGCTGCTGTTTGTCAGCTTTTCCTAGTGCTGGACTGGTCAGCACTGACTATTGCTGTGGGATTTCAGCAGCTGTTACCACATCAGATCCCTTTGAGGCATTAACCCATTCTTGAAGGAATGGGAGTAAAATCTAGGATGACTGTGCAATGGAAGCAGAAAAGAACAGTTTGAGTGTAGCTCTGTTGTGTGCAAATAAAGGCAATAAATAAAACCAGGTTCACTTGTGGTTTAATGCAAGTAAGATGGTCATGAAAAAGAAGGTAAGCTCACCGTATGGTGAAATAGTACAACATGACCTTAGTGAGTACTGCTGTAGTTTCTTTCTAAAGACAGCATGCCACTGCAATCTGTGCTTTCTGGTGCAGAATATGGTAGTCTGTATGACAGAGCATATGCTTTTTCATAACCCGAAGGGAACTCTGGTGTTGTATTAATACCACATCTAAAGTTTAAACAACACGATTGGAGAGAAAACCAGTACATGTTAGTCCTTGTCCGATGAATGCTGAACTTGCACTAACTTGTTTCTTTTAGGGCTGTTCTGCAAGTCTGTGTTGGCTATGTACATGTGCATGCTTACAAAGTTGATTATTGTACATAAACTCAAAACACAGCTACCATGAAAATGAATAACATATCACACTGTCAGAAGAAGGAAAGGAGAAAGTTTGTTCACCTTCAGCGATAATGCTGTTAGCTTTATTCTTTAGTGGTCTTATCTCTTCTGGAGCTCAGAGTCCTAAAGGTTGTAACAAGAGCTCCTTCTTTCTTTTCCCTTAAAAGTGATCTTGACCTCTGGGTCATAGATTCTGTTTCCAGGAAAGAAATGTATGAGTCTCTGCCTATTGACAAAATTTGTCTATGAACTCTCTATCTTGTCCTGAGCAGCTGAAAGGCTTAGGGTAGAAATGCAGAACCTAAAGCTGTTTCTCTTTCCTGAGGCTGTGCTACAGACTTAAATGACACTCACAGTTCTTTATTTCCACTCAATAGGGTAGCTGCTTTGTTAAATATGTTCAGTTGCCGCAGGCCAAGAGCTGTCTGCACTACCAGGGCACAGCTGGTCTGTGTGCTGCACCCCTCACACCGGGACCTGAGGCAGAGCTGGCCTCACCAGCTTCTCTCTCCTCCTGCCCTGCTAATGCAGCTGGTGAGAACACTACTAACAGCCAAAAGCCTCTTCTTGCAGCTTCAGCCTTGATGCCTTTCTCACTATACTGTGTTTCTTTTCAGATTAACCTGTTCCTGCTCTAGGCAGCAGGGGCTTTTTGTCATTTTAATGAGCTTTCTTTGTCATTAATCTTCCTTTCCATCCCATGTCCCTTTTTCTACTTCAGAGATTCACAGACATCTTCTGTAACCCGGTTCTTTCTCACTGTGGACTGGAGAGTGTCTTTCTTTTGTCTTAATAATAACAAATCATAGCACTTTGCTTAAGAATAATGCTGTAATTCTGCACAAGTCTCCTTGCCTATAGTCTTACTGAGCTTTTTGCTGAGGTTAGGAGAAAGAGATTATAACAACTTTGTCTGCCTGCATAATTATTTTTCCAAAGTCCTCTACAGCTTCTTTCCATAGAGAAGACTCTTCTGATTATTTGTACCAATTCACTTTATCTAAGCTGCTAATTGCACACAAGGCAGCTGCTCTGTTTCTGTAGCCTGGGAAAACCTTGACGTACTTAAAAGGGTTCTTTTTGGTTTTGTTGTCTAAGGATTTGGGCTTGGTTTGGGATTTTGGGGGGTTTTATTTGGGATTTTTTAATACATATCTAAAGTCAGAGGAGTTATCCCGTGCAGCCTGGCTTACAAATTTTGTCATTGCCTTTTCTTCAGTTCCTCTGTTTAAGTTGTCTGCCATATCTTGTTTTTCAGACGTAGCTTTTAGTCAGCTGAATCACTTCTTCCTTGGCTGATCTATCAGTTGTTTCACAAGGTGTCCCTCAAGGAAGATAAAGCAATAGGTTGCCAGGGCACAGGGAGGTTTCTGGTAGGGCTCCCATTAGTCTTTATTGACTACAACATATTATTACTCTGCATTTTTAATATTATCACTGTACACAACTGTTAAAGAGTAAACTACTATAAAATGCATCGGAGGAACCTGCGATCTGTTTGCCACTCCTACATTTGATGCCTCAGTTTTTCTGAGAGTACAGACTCTTCCATGCAGATACATTCTGTGGAAATTGATCGTTATCATGAACCAATATTTGCTTGGTGGTAGCAAAAGCATATGAATGTGTCTAATGTGCCTCACCACAAGCCTGCCATGTACCTTGGGGAAAGCAAGAAAGGATCAGCTGCTGTACACTAAAACACTGTCTCTCTTCACATTTTCAGTGCTCTTAATTTACCTCTGGGGAGAGGACACTATATGGCTCTGAAAGCCATGGAGCCTTCTCATCAGAGTATAGCTAAACCCACTTTCCTTTGTGCTGAACTCACTAGTCTAGATCAGAGTTTATTTTAATTTTCATGGCTAGATAAAACTATTCCTGATAGAGGGTTAAGAATATTTTTTTTTAAGCCCATGCTTCCTTCAGCAATCTATAATCTCGCCAGTCTACCATTATCTTGTGATTGGATTGGAAGTTTCTCATACAAAGATGCAGTTACGATAGAAGCTTTTGAGATCAGGGGTATTGAACTTTGCCACAAAAGTGTTGGTCAATAATTTTGTTTTCTGGTCAGTGTCTAATAACAGGCTGGAGCAGAGCATCTGCCACCTCTCTGGCACAGAAGGTGTGAAGTAAACCCACAGTGGAATGTAAATCGTGTGCCAGGAACATCTTCTCCCCTCACCCCCCTTATTCTTCCTGACTCCTCACAGCTGAATTGGTTACTCTTTGTACTTAATCCAAAACCTTTTCTTTGACCTTGGTGCAATAATTGGTTTCTAAGAGTCCAGGTTGCCATCATTGGGTGTCTAATCTTCCTTTTTGTTTTTCTTTTTCCTAATTTCTCTAAAACCAGATTTGTGATTTTGGACTGGCTCGTGTTGCAGATCCAGATCACGATCACACAGGATTCTTGACAGAATATGTGGCCACACGTTGGTACAGGGCTCCTGAAATCATGCTGAATTCTAAGGTAAGAACCACAGCACAAGCTGGTGCTTCTGGTGCTGGTCATTCACCTGCAAGTACTGGTTTTGCTTTCCCCACTGCTATGTATTTAGGATCAGAATACATGCATAGTCTTGAGGAAGCGTGGTAATGGACAGCTACTGGCTTACAATAAGTTTTTGATTCCAGATACAATTATTGAATACTACAAATGAGACATTACATGTATGTGTTCTCACATGTCCAGTTCCTTGCCAGCTGGGAGACTTCTTTCCATCAAATGCTCTTCCACAGGGCAGGATAGAAGCATTAGTAATTAGAGTGCTTTACAGCTGCCTTCATCAAGGCTTTTTGCTAATGTTTCCTTAATGTTATCTTGACATCTTAATTCAGGTTTAGAATGCATAGGAGGGTGAATCTGACTCTGAAGGCATGTGATCATTGTTGTGTGTCAATCTTAATTGCGTTCCTATACTCATAATGAAATCATCTCTTTGATTTCTTTATGCTTGGATTTATTCTTATGTTCTTCTGTGGCTGCTTTAAGGTGTGTCCAGCCCCTGTATGGTGTGACTAATGGGTGTCCTTCAGAATCTTCAGCCATACTTTTGTTAGCAAAGTGTGACATCTGTGCTGTGTCTGAATTTCACATTCCTTGAGGATGATGATGTTTCTGTAGGGTTGCAGCTTTGCTGGCGGCTGGCTGGGATTTGCTGTGGCAATAGAGTGCGTAATGCTTTTAGAAAATAGTCATCTGAGCAATTGAGGGGGTTTTAGAGCTTCTTGTGTTTTAAACTCACATTGAGGCTGTAAACATAGGGCAACTTCACCTTATTTCCAGATATCCTCAGGTACTTATCAGCAGCCTTTACAAGAAGATATTCTGTGTGTTTCTTAAGAAGTGATCAGCATAATATTTCCTGGCCTATAGCCTGGATTCCTTTTAGAGTTCCAGTGCCTTGAAAACAAATAATTATGCGGACAGGTCCTGAGAAGCCTGTTGTGGATTCAGCGGAGTTTTTAGCTTCAGTTGGAAGCTCCCTGCTAAAAGGAGGGGGGAAGTGGGCTGTGGGGGAACAAGGCAAGCTAGTTCCTGGGACCAGGGCTTCTAGAGATGAATGGGCCCCATGTGGGCTTCTGAATAAAGGCCTTCTCTTATGGATGGTGCAGGTTACCCATACACATTCTCCTTGTATCCCACTTACAGTGTTAGCCTCCTTGCATCATGCCTACTACTCGCTTACCTGTTGTGTTGCAAACTGACTAACCAATGGTCTGTAGTGCCCTTTCACCCCTTTGCTCAAGGCTTCCTATTTGTGCGGCGTTTGGGTCCTGTTGGGAAGAATGGGACCTGCATGTGTTTAGCACACTGTAAGGAGCTTTGGAATTCAGAAGAATAGCTTATTTCCAAAATTTGGTAGTTTAAATTTGCTATAAAATCAGGGAGTGTCAGAATTTGCAGTTGGCAATATGTGTAGCTGAATTTAAGAACCTTTTGGAAAAGCATATCTTGCCTACTTCAGTTCTTGCTGCCCCTTCAAAGTGCTGTTATGATGTACAGTTCTTAATTATTTCATTCTGTACAGAAAAAACAAAGCATTAACAAGCGTGACTCATATAAAAAAGCTGTATTTGCGTGCACTTCCACAGATTACTGAAGTAACATGTTGCTGCAATTATGCAGAATTCCTTTGACGACAACGTGTTTTTACTTTACTTGCAGGGTTACACCAAGTCTATTGACATCTGGTCGGTTGGCTGCATTCTGGCAGAGATGCTCTCCAACAGACCCATCTTTCCAGGAAAACACTACCTTGACCAACTCAACCACATCCTTGGTAAGAGTCATGTATAATGGCATTCCCACATCCATCTGCCTCTCCACCAACAAGGTTTGGCTCAGTTGCTCCTCTCCTGCTCTCGTAGCTCAATGCAGGGAGATGTAAGTGCATCACCTGGTCCCTGCAGTGATTTCTACCACAAATCATTGAACTGGGGTGGCAGATAAAAGCTACTCAGCAATTTATTTACTATATCAGCAGAGATGTTTTTAAAGTAGAAAATAAAATTAAAAAGCTCAAATTAGGTCTGGGTCAAGGTGAGTTTTATGTTTCTATAGATACACCACTTAATGGATGTTTGAAACAGATTGCTGATCATTAGAAACTTATGCATTTGTTTATTTACAGGAAGAAATAACTTAAACCTTTTTCATGAAGGTTTCTAAAAACATTCCAAGTTATTCTGTATTGTTAAAGCATTTAGTCTGAGATCATCTTCTCTGCAGTTTTACTATTGAATCTTAGCAGTTGTGACATAACTGTTTAATGTGCTTTTCATGGAATGCAGCACTGTTTGTATTTATTTTTAGGTATACTTGGATCCCCTTCCCAAGAAGATTTGAATTGTATAATAAACTTAAAGGCCAGAAACTACTTGCTTTCCCTACCACACAAAAATAAGGTACCATGGAACAGGCTGTTTCCAAACGCTGACCCCAAAGGTATTTTATGCTCTATTACATTGTATCAGAACATAATGGCAGGGTAGGAGTTTTAAAACCATCCTAAGAATTTATCTGTGTTGGAAACAGAACATGCATGCCCCTTAAAATGGCAGTATAAAGCTAGTAAAATCATAAGCATGAAACCCTCATACTAGCTTATTTTTGTAAAGCAGTTATTAGTAACTCCAAGGTTACATGTTGATCTTTAACTGACAAGTGAAATGTAAATCCTAACTCCTGTTACTGTCTTTGAAAGCACGATACATTACTCAGGTACTGAACATGGGCATTGGATTCTGACACAGGCGCCAAACGAATCTCGGACTTTGTTTCTAAAATCAGATATGAGAGCACTGCTTGTTGCTGGACTCGGTACAGTTTGCACAGACTGCATGTCAGCTCTGGATCAAATGGGATAATATCAGTCTAAGTGTGAAAGGTTAAAATTTAATGGGATTAAAAGTTCCGTTACGATAAGTGGAGCAGAAGTTATAAAAGCAAGGCTGTAGTAAAGGGCAGATATGATTTTGATTGGCCAGATAGCTGTTAACTTGGCTTTTGAATTCAGCTTCATACAGTGTAAGGGCAGCTGTATTCACAGGACAGTGCCTTTTCACCTGCTCTGACACAATTCAGAAGTTGGTTTTTTTTTTTTGACTGATACAGTAATTTGCTCTCAGTGAGTACGATCAGGTACTGAGCTACCACGTAAAGGCTGATTTCTGCAGATGGAGCTGTGTAGAGCTGTTTATCTCTGAGAGAAACAGAAGTGATTTATTCTGCTTTTGTAATAGTGCTCATCAGTGTGAAAATTTCTGCCATGGGCTTCTGACAGCTCAGACTGTAGCAGTGCTGATACACTGAGCTGCTGGGGAGCATGCCATTTGCATGACTTCTGCAGCGCCTTCCCATCCGCGTCTTTGGAGTAGCTTTAGAGTAGTTTTTCAAAGGGCTGTTTGGCGGTCACTGCAGTGAAAAGCACTGTGCATGATGTGCTGTGGCGCAGCTTGAGCGTGTGAGTTCCAGTCTTTGAGAACTGCATCACAATATTTCATGTTAGTGGCTGTGCAAGTTTGCAGCTTTTTCATGCTGCCATTGAACACAGTGGCAAAGTTCAGTTTCCTCTGCAGTGCTTGGTACATCTCTCATCCTGTTGGAAAGCTACAGCTGCTTTTCTACAGTAAAAAGCTTCTACTAAAGTTCTGTGTCATAAACTATGTAGTGAGGAGAAGGACTGGAATTTGGGATACTGCAGATATCTTTGGGCTTCTTGCTATAGTAATCATTCTGTTTTCTTTTCTTGGAAGAGGAGAATGTGTTACATCAGAGTTACTGCAATTGTTCAGCTATTGTGATTTGTAACATTTGTCCAGAATTTCATCGGACCGCACTGTCTTACTGGATCTTCAAGTTGTTTGTGAATGTCTCCAACAGATGTTGCCTGAATCTCATGAATATGGATGTATTTGCATCCTGTCTGGAGAGTGTCTCCTGGGCTGTTAGTTGCACTAGGATAGTTACTGTGATGGTCTAGAGCTCCTAATGACTTCTGGATGACATTTCCTTCAGTAAACAGCCAAGTTTTCTTTTCGGAATAAGAACATACTCTTGATTACTTACTTATTTCAGAAAAGCTCTGTCTTTATTTGGATTTTTGGCACAAAGATTTGAGTGAAGCCCAAAGACCAGATTGGGCCAAAGACAGCTGTAGCCAGGGAATGAGGTGGGCAGGTGGAGGCCTGAGCTGCAGGAAGCAATCTGTTGCTTCTGTTACTGCTCCTGCAGCTAGGGAACTCCAGATGTAAATTGAAATGGGCCGAAAACTTGGGGTAAAGTGTATTTTCTGTGGAATATTGGTGTGTGTAACAATTTTATACCTTGGGGTGTGTATTAAACTCTTGCTTGCTTTGTTTTTCCCTCTTAGCACTTGATTTGTTGGACAAAATGTTGACCTTTAATCCCCATAAGCGGATTGAAGTGGAACAAGCTTTAGCCCATCCATATCTGGAGCAGTATTATGATCCAAGCGATGAGGTAAAGACACTGTTAAAATGTCAGTGTTGATTTAATGGTTTAATGGGTTATTTTCTTCGTTAGTTTAAGGGCAGTGTTTCTGCTCCTCTAGGGGAACTGAAGAATTAATTGCATCCATTTAGCAAAATTTTGTATTTTTTGTTCCAGTACAACATTTTGGAGGTGCAACATAATAAATAGAGGCTAAGGTGTACTCTCCTGAAAATGGAACTCCTCAGCTCACTATGATCTTGCTTGATAATGTCTGAAATGGAGGGGAATGACTGAGTTCCCCATCAGATTATGCATTTTTAACCGCTGAATGTGAACTCACTGTGGTTTAGCATGCAAATCTGATGAGATTTCAGGTTACTTTTAGTGCGGAAGTAGAGGAGGAGGAAAAGGGTAGTTTTCCTTAAAGGACAGATATGTTTGTTCTGAAAAATACAAATGTTCCAGCTATTTTTCATCAGGTAGATACTAAACAATGAGCCTTTAAAAAATATTTTTAACTTGTGGTTGAAATTTGTGTAGCTACTTACTATGGTTTGATTTAAAATGTGTTAAATTAATATATAAAGCACACAAAGGACTAACAGCACAAGTTCTGCCTTGAAGACTGCGCAGGATTAAGTGCTTCTGTGAAGCACATCTTCAGGGGTTTTTTCCCCATACAAGGAGCACATGAAATTAACAAAACAGTAATAACAATATTTAAAAAGTATTAACATTTCTTTGTATTATTAAGCCTGTAGCTGAAGCACCCTTCAAGTTTGATATGGAGTTGGATGACTTGCCGAAAGAGAAGCTGAAAGAACTGATTTTTGAGGAAACTGCTAGATTCCAGCCAGGATATCGATCTTAAATTGTGCATAGGTAAAGCCCCAGCAGCATGGGACCACCTGGGCAGGGGGAGAGGTTTTGGGTTTTATTGCCACTAGTGAAGTGTTGAACTTGCCTTTCCTATTGATACGGTAACTGCCTGTTAAAGGAGAACTTCATGGTTACTCATGTGATCTCTGTCCTAGTCTGTTATTGAAAAAACAGTTTAGTTTTGCTTACCCCATGGAAGAGTCTATGGGGAATCCAGGCAATTAATTGTCAGAGCTGTAACCTAAAAACCAGACAACTGTTTAAGGAATAGGAATTACATTTAAATACTGCTTCTTGGAATAAAAGCTATGGTAACACTTTGAAATGCAAATTTTATTCAAAAACCATTTTAAGGGGAAGTGTTGTTCATATACTGCAGACTGTTTTGTCATATGACTTCAGATGCTTTAAACAAAAATGGAAATCTTCCTTAAATGTAATATACAGAGGAAAAATCCTTTAAATGATTTTAAAGGGAAAAAATCCCATGAAACTTCAGTATAATTTAACTTCAGGTTTAAATACCTTTGACACAGTGCAAGTAAATAAGAATAGGTATCTAAATATTCAAAAATTGGTTGATTAATCTTTCTAATATTTTTAAGATTTAAAATTCGATTTAAAATGTAATGATATGCACTGCCTGAGGGTTTTTTATTTTTATTTTAAATCCCTGAACTTAACTGGTCTTTATAGCTTGAGGCTTGCAAGTCTCAGTAGTTTCATACAAAATTGGTCAAATACTGACCTGAATAATCTTTGTAATACTTGTGAAATCTCTGTGATACCAGAAGTTTAAAGTACTGAAGTTTTCTGACTGTAAAAGAAAGCCAAAGAGGACAGCTGAGCACATTGTGTTGCGCTCAGAAAACACAAGTGATACACAATACAATTGCTCACCATCAGCTGGCCGATACCCAGCCCAACCTGAGCAGCCATCGGTCCCTTCTGGGTGACTCCCCCCGAGTTTATATACTGGGCTTGAGGTGCTGTGCTATGGAATACCCCTTTGGCTAGTTCAGGTCAGGAAACTTCAAAATACATTTGTTTTTACTTAACTAGGATAAATTCTGTTGCCACTGGCTTGAATATTCAAATGTATAGAAGCTCACAAACAAAGTAATCCAAGTCCATAGAAATACTGTATTTTGCTTATGGAAGCCTGCTAACTAACATTTGCGACTCTTTTAATAACTGAAAATTAGGTAAATCTGAGGTTCACACATCTGGCTCTTGACAGTTGGGTGTTGCCAATAGAAACAGATCTGGACACATTACTGGGAGTTGTGCTTGTTTCCCATCAGTGTTTTCTAGAGCTCATTATGTACAAGAGGCAGGAGCAGTACATGTAGACAGAAATTTTTAGGAGTAGGACAAAGCCTGTTACTAATAGGCTGTAGTAACAAGGAAGGTAGAGCAAGTAGCTGCCGTTGTGGTGAATTGTAGTTTCTGATCTCTCCTGATTGTCTCTTTGCCCAGACCGTACTTATCTAGGTTGTATTAGGGATTAAGAGATAAAAAGATTAGGGATAAAGATACCGATGATCCAGTGCTAATGGAAATTTCTGGTTGGCTAAAAAAGTTACCTTTACGTATTACTACAAAGAGTTGATTTGGCCAACATGATACAGAAATTTAAATATTGTACTTAGCTTGGTAATGATGTGCTGGTAGTTTGTCCCAGCCATTTGTGGTTAGAATTATGAGCTGCTCCTCATCACAACAGTTTAAACATAAGTAGTTGACATCCCAGTGAGGGCCAGTCCCCAGGAGTTGGCTTAAAACAGGCAGTAATGGTCTCTTCCTTTTCTCTTCCCACCCTGTGCTTTACCCGCTAGCTTGTCTCACTCAAACTTCCCCCTTGTCTATAGTGAGGACATTGAGAAGCAGTGTGAAAGTATCGGGTACTTCATACAACCATGTAATGTACTTAATTCATCAGTTAAGTAATGTTCTTCATTCACTAGGTATGATTAATCTTCCTAGTCTTTCGAGAATTTAAAGTTTCAATTTGAAATATAACATAGTGATATCCACTCTCTGACTTCTTTTTTTTTTAACATGTATCGGTGCTGCTGGTTCTGGCTCATATCAAACATAGTGTGCCTAAAGTACAGAAATAGGATGCTTCTTTTAAAAGACAATGTTAAAACTTTCTGAAATATGTCTCTGCTCTTTTTTGTAGGACAAGGACTTAAAGGACTGGGCATGCTCAAACGTTGCTGTTCCTCTTCCCAGTTCTTTATTGTTGGTCATGTCTTGTGGCCTCTCTCAGCTTATCCACTAACTCCTTTGAGCCATTCAGGAGGGCAGTTCCTGGTAGTTTTGGCTTTTCATGCTTTCAATGAATCTTTTAAGCCTGAAGAATTGTAATTGACACTCCTATGCGTAATGCCCATGTTGACCTGTGGCAGTACTGTACTGTAAGTGCACCTACTGCTGGCCGTATTTTAACTGCTTGCTTTCTGGTTTGAAAGATGCAGTGGTTCCTTTCACTCCTGGATCCATATCCACGAAGATAATTCATTAACCTGTAAGACGTTTACGCCATGAACTATGGTTTTATGACTTTACTGAAGTCGCTGGCATTTGTTTTGTTTTGTTTTGTTTTTTTAGAAAAGCTACTATTCAGGGCACTTTAAGTCAGTGACATCCCAGATTTTTTTTGCACTTCCTTTTTAAAATAGAAATGGTTACACCCAGCGGGGGTTATACCGTTGTGCTATGGATTGCAGCATAAGTCGTGTTCATGTTAATCTTGCTTATGCACTTTGGGTGTCCTGTGCTGTACATACAGGTATTCTATACAGCGTAAGAGCCACATAGAAGCCCAACTTAATTGAATTTATCTAAGAAACATTTTTTTTTCCATGTATTGATGAAATTTTTACCTTTTTCTCCCTGCCTTTTCTAAAAGAGATCATTTAAAGTTTAACCATGTTGGAGGCATAGTACTACTTGTGCAAAGAGAATGAGTGGCAGCTCGCCAACTTATAGTTACTCACCGTGTGGTGGAAGATTAACAAAGAACATAATGGCGTGATGACCTAATGGTGAATGCTTTTCTCTGTGGAAGGCATCCATGTCTGGTGGCAAGCGAGAAACCAAAATACGATGTTAATAAACTCAGTCTACATCCTGCATACCAATGAATCGCTTCAAGTGAGGATTGATAGTTTTTACATTTGAGTCTAATCACTGACATTCAGAATTCTTGCCGAGAGGAACACTGCATCTTTAAATGAGAAAGTTTGATTTTACTTTTGCTCCTACAGCATGTCAGCATCTCAAGTTCATTTCTTGCAACCTACACTATGGTGATTTGTAATCAAGCCTCCATGAGCTCGTGACATGAAGTACTGTTCTGTTGTCAAGTACTATCAAACTTTTCTGATAATGCTGAGTTAGGACAACCAAACAAAGCTAGCACTAAATCATGTTTAAAATTGTATACCTTTTAATGATCTTTTCAAGTATTTGTTACTGAAATTGTATAATGTGGAGTTTACTAGGTGTTATGTTCCAGTGCAGTGCCTCCTTTTCTTTCCCCACTGCTCTCTGTGGTGAGAAATTTGCCTTGTTTAAAATAATTACTGTGCCCTCGCATGACTGTTAAAGCTTTCTGTGCAAAGATGATTGTCTAAGTGCCACATGCCTATGATTGAGAAAAAAAATAATCTATTGTTACCTCTGAGTTGTGTTCAACTGAAATGCTATTCAACAAATAACTTAGGAAAAATAGTTCTATTTTTAGCTTTTCATATCTCTGCTGTCTTTTTCTCATTTTATTTTGGCAGCAGTGAAGAATGGATTGTATAAAGACTGCTTGCTAATATGAACAAAATGCACTTGTAATTCCTGGAAATAAATTTAAATCTTATATCTTCACATTAACATTAAGAATTAGTTTTTGGTTTCCTCTTGGGTAGTGTGTTTGAATAGAAATCAGGTTCAATTGCTACTGTAGTACATAAGGATGCTGGCTGGTTAGTAACTCCAGGCTTCCTCATACCATTTAGTCTGCTCTTCACAGAAATCTAGAAAGCCATTAACAGAGACTTCAATAGATAAGGGTGCTTACAGGATTCCATTTCAGATTTTTCTTTTTCCTCTAGTTTCAGTGTTAATCTGCCAGAATTAATTTTTAATACGCATGGGTTCATCATTAAAGGGCATTTTCAATTCGGAAGTTCCTGTGGTACATAGATCTCTGTGGCGGGGAACATACTAGGAGCATTGTCGGGACACTGCACAGGTGATGGTTGAATCGTGGTGTGAAACCTATGCTAAAACCATTTCTATCGAAATATGCACTTGACTGTTGATATTAAGTGTAGGAATGTCCCTTGACACTTCTACACATCTTTACCAAAATGCTTTTCTCACTCAGCTTTGAGAAGTCGAAATATTTCTAGAATCTCTGCTACTTGTGCGATCATCATTACTACAGGATTCATTTTTGGCATGGTTGGAAAGATGACTGTTACCGAGATCAGTTCGTAACACCTCAGTTGTAATTTATTAAGGAAGAACTTTGGCAGCTTACTTCACCCTTCTCTTTCCCAATTCTTTTTTTTAATACTTTCTTTTAGTTTGGATTTTTGGGGAGGTGTAGACTTGCCCTTGCGTTCTGTCTCTCTGGGTGAGAAGCCAAGGGTTTGTTTTACTGAACATCTGGTGCTTTTGGGCTTTCTTCCTTCACTATTCTCTCTGAATCCAATTGGCCTCCATCAGTAACCACATTCATCAGTCTTTTGCAGAGTTCGGTGAACATCGTTGGGTTGAATTTGACGTGTCAACAGGAGAAGCATGATTTCTATTATTTTTTGTCAGATTTTGAAAATAGTTTAAAAGAAGGTGCCTATACCAACACTGTGTTAGGTCAGTGATTTCAGCGTTTTGCGTAGGTATTTTTTTGCTTGTGTAGTTTTTATATTTTAGAGCAGAGAACAGCAACTCTTACTCAAAGTAACATGCATATTTCGTGGTAAAGATGCTTTGGGAATAAGGAATGTAAACAGTTCACTGTCAAAAACATTCCAACCTTACAGCTGAATTAAAATATGCAAACTAAATTCTCACGGCTGCTTTGGCAAATAACTGTCCTTCTCTGCTGTCCTGCCTGTCGCCAGGCTCTCCCTCATCCCTATTACACGTCTCACCAGTCTGCAGTGTGCAGCACACTACATGGGCTGGGCGCTGTGTGAGCTGTCAGGAGCAGCAGTGGTGACAGAGCTCGGCAGTGGCCAAACGAAACCCAAGGAGTTGAGCACGGTTTTCCTTACAGAATGAGAAAAAGAAAAACGTGTCATTGCTGCCCACTGTAATATGCTACAGTATATTTATACCATGTCGAAGATGTTTGCTGAGCAACTGTACTATAGATTTAAACTTTATTAATATATATTTGCTTATGTTAGTGTAGTTTATATAGTCCTTGGTTATTGATAAATTTATTGTGTTGTTACAGCACCATGATATGGTATAAATATAGGTCTATACATGCACACCATGTACTCATGAGTTTGGTCCTTTGCATAGTACTTTTATATTTGTACAGCGATGTCTTCAAGCAATCCCAGATTTTAGGGGAAATATTTTTGTAAATGCAGTGGTTTCAACAAAAGAGTCCAAACGATCCTTTTACTGAGTTTTAAATACATTTGTGGTTCCAAATGGTTTAGTTAACAATTGAAATCAAGACACTAAATTAGTGAAAAGTGCACATTAGTAAAGTGAAGCTTACAGTGGTTTTTGTAGCACGTGCTGTGATCAAACTAGGTGAAATGTTGGAGGAAATGTTGGACTACCTTTGTAAATCTAGAACAAATTTCTAAAGGTTGCAGCTGGTTTACTTACTATTGTTGCCTTTTCTTGTGTTGTATCAGTGTAGAGCACTCTTAAAATACTCAAAACTGCTTTGTCTTTGCTTTGTACTGTTGGTGCCTTCTTAGTCATGTACCCCCCAAGTCCTGCATAGCTGATTTAGTTAATGGTAAGTTTAAAATAAAAAGCAAAGGAAGATTTTATAAAAAGAAATCATTTTCTGTATGTTCTTATTCATTGTAACAATTAAACGTTTATATTGTGACAGATTTGTGATTTGGTTAATCTGTATAGATCAATTGTAAGTAGCAAAGGTTTATATTTCGTCTTATTCTTTTGATGTTGTAAACGTATGTGACTTTTCTTTTTTAAATCAGGTAACTTAATGTTCTTTTTTGTTTTTGGCATCTGAATCTTGTAAAAACAAATGCAAAGAAAATCATTAAATTGTGTCCCTGTATTACCAAATCAGCTTAGTGCTGTGCATATATAGAATGACTGGAATTTTGTTTTAAAACGAGCTGCTGTTTTTTAACCACAAATACACTGATGTGTATTTCATTGGCTTATCAAAAACATGACTGTCACTCGAGTGCTGCAGTAGTGAGTAGCCTACATTTAATATTTGTAAGTACTGAAGTGTGTTTGTTCCACTGTAGGGCTGTACCAGCTTGAAATTAAATTAGGGCAAGCCATTCGAAAAACCACGGATGAAGTTAGTTTATAGACAGGCAGAAATGCTTCATCTTCAGTGCAAGACAGTTATGAAATAAGGTTTTGAACTGTTGAGCACAGAGTAATCCGTGTGGATTCCAGTGTGTCAGATGTCACAGGCTTCTTTGACATTCTTTACGTGGGTATTTGTGTAGTTATCACACTGCTCCCGTGAAGTCTTGAACATAATTACTTGAGCAATCCTGAGAGACCAAATGCTTTCATTTTACTACAGGAAGGTTCCTCCCAGGCCAAGGATTTGAAGCCTGTGATTTCTGGGAGCAGTGCAGATCAGCTTGCATCACTGTAATGGGCTTTTAATGAATTTTCAATTTATTTTTTTAGCATAAAATCAGACTGTGCCAAAGAACTGAACTCTTAAAAGGTATATTTGGATAATGGCAGCTAGAAAGTGCTCTAGTTAATATGAAAGCACCGAAAACGTGACCTGGAACAAAAGATTGCTTAGCTGTAACTGGCAGGTCTGCAACAAGTCCGAGAATGGGCTTGTCAGGATTCATCTCTCCATCCCCTCTTTAGCTTTTACCTCAAAGAATGCAATTTTTCCCCAGCAAATTACAGAATTTTGTTTCACCATAGGTAGGTTTATGTGTGTTCTGATGGTTTTGACTGTAGCTGCCTCTCGCTTTCTTTGTTCCCCTGGCAGAAAGCTGTATTGACAGCGGTGTGTACTTCAGTGAGTTACTTCAACGTATGACTACAGTGCAGCTTGTCTTGGTGGAGGTTTTGACAAGCTGCTGATTGACATAACACTTTTGCAATCCTTACTTAAGCAAGGTTAGTTTGAAACGTCTGTTTCCTGTATTTCACCAGAACTGGACCTGATCCTCTCTATCTGCTGGCTTCCACCAGCGCAGGCACGCTCAAGCTGTTGGAGTCAAAAACCATAGAGCTGGCCTGTGTCGGCAAGAGCCCCCGCCATGCTCTGGGAGCCAAGCTGCCTGTGTGAGGCCATGGTGCACCCAAATTACTTGTGGCAGCTTGTGAGGAACCACTTCTGAGCCTAAGCCCTGTTTGTTGAGAAGGTGCTAGTGCAAGTTTGATGGCCTCAAGCTTTGCAGGACTTCCTCTGCAGGTTAAAGATGCCAGCCTCTTGTGCACATTTATTTTGTACTAAATTGCATATCCACAGCATGTGGCAATGGATTAAAAAAAATACCCATTTAAAACCCATTTGAGGCATGTAGAAGACTTACAGACTTCATTGCATTGGTACGTGCCATGTTGATGGTATCTGATGTGTCCTTTCGCCACATGTGAACCCCTTCAGCTACCTTCAGAAGAGTTCTAGAACTCCACTTCCGAAGGCAGCTTTGGTGACTGCAAAACAAGATCCTGGTGCTTTGCCAGGCAGCCAGTGTTCACATCTTCATCAGAAATGTGGCCCCACTCATGGGATGCTCATGTGAAGGCTGATCGTGGAAGATAGAGGTGAGGAGTGTTCGGTGACCCTGCTCTCCTTAGAAATTACTCTGTTGGCTTTCCTTCAGGTGCTTTCCAGACCTTTGTCTGGTTTTTCAGTGTGTCTTGCTACTGGCAATTTACTTTTTGTCATATTCAAGCTGGATCTAACAAAGTTATGGTTGTTCTAGAAGTCTTCTGTAGGATACATGAGCTTTCTGATGACAAACAACAGGTTACTGATCCCATTAGTTAAACTGATGTAAATCCAGTGAAGAGGTAAGCAGGGAAACTGGAAGTTCTCCAGAGACTCTTGCTGTTGGAAGCACAGGGTGTGATCTGGTAACTGGATTTCTGGGAAGACAGTATAAAATTAAACAGAAGAGCAATGCATTTGGCCAAGATGTGGCATGAGACCCAGATCCACTGAGTTTCCTGGTTGCTGTTGGGAATTTCCACCTGAAGTCCAACATTGCCTGGTTCAAACTCTTCTCTTTTTGACCCTAAATCTTAAAGTACCTTGTGAATCCTGAAAGCTTCTTCTTACTTCCCTGAAGCTGCCTCTCATCTTCCTCTCAGCATATACACACAGAGCCCATTTTTCTTAAGTTCCTTCCCTTTCCATCTAATCCGTGTGCTAGAGAAATGCATGATCCTTCTAGCTTTGCATTTTACTTGGTGCAGAGGTAGCTTATGTTTGTATATGGAGACTGGAAAAGGAGCCCTAAAGTGTTCTATTTCTGATTTCCCGAAAGAGAAAGAAATGCCTTGACAGCATGTTGCGTTTGCAGCATTTTCTCATCTAAAAATAGAGTTTAAAAATACTTCCATTTATCTTGTGAGTCTGTGAGTTTGTGTGACACTCGACTGCATTAGCTGTCACCTGAACTACTGCTGCTCCACATAGCCTTCCACTGCTGCTTCGACTGGGCTGACCTTTGCTCTCGCTGAGTTACTGTCTTCCAGCAGCACTTGCTTTCCTTAGGGCTGTACACTTTCCATGTTGGTATTTTTCTCCTAAGTCCTTTGGCTGCCATGACTGACTCCATGACTTCACTCTCTTTGTCCTCGCTGTTCTTTATCTCACATGGCTGTAGATTACAGCCAGCCTCACAGCTCAACTTCTGTTTGCTCTTTTATGCTGTTCTTCTGTAAAGCTGAGCCAAGGACACAGCTTGTGCTTCATAGAGCTGGGCCCTGGTTACAGCCGCTGGCTTTGGGGAGGACGCCTGCGTTGTGCAGTGCGGCCCCTCTCCTGCTGTCAGTCAGTCAGTCGTTGCTGTGCCCAGGATGGCACCAGCTAAGGCAGGGATTTGAATTACACTTTATGGTGTTAATGCTGCCCTTGAATACAAAACCCAGAAATAACGATGGAAAATGTCACCATCTCTTGCCAAGCTTCATCACATTGAAAAACTATTTCAAAATTCAGGGAAAAAAACCCCAAAACCCAAAGCTGTAAGAGAATGCCATAGAAATTCTTTTCATTTGCTATTGCTACGAGACTGGAGATGCACCTTTTTGGGGGTTTTGGTGGTTTGCTTTGGTTATTTGGGGGATTTTTGTTAGATCCAAGAGTAAATGGCTTGTTCTGAAGATGTTTTTCTGCCTTAAAACTGCAAATGCGAAAGTGCTGAATATTCAGTATTTTGGCTTGAGACTCGCTGAAGCTGGAAGGTTTTTAGTCAAGTCTCTCCTAGTTCACCCTTCATTGCCATAGCTAGTACTTTAAAGGAAATTTTGACTACAGTATCTTTCTGTGTTCCTGGAAGTGTCGGAACTCACAAATACTCTAACATGTGCTTGAGACATCATAGACTCAAGAGCTCAAACTTCAGGCTTAATGCATTCTGTGGTTTGAAAAGCGTTTTGTTCGTTTTCATGCATGTCTATACTGTTGCAGGCTTTTTAATCAGCTATGCCACAGATGTGGAGGGAACACAAGCTTCTGCAGGCCAGCTACATGCTCAGTAATACTTAAATGCCTGTTGTTGATGCTGCTGTAGCTACGTGTTCTGATCGTGTGTTTGCTCTCAGATGCAGCGTAAGTGCAGCACTGCAGACAAAAGCAGAGGGATTAAGGAAAGAAACTTGTGGTCATTTCTTAAGCATTCTTTTGTAGCTAAACTTAATTTACAGACTTAGTTTTGAGCATATGTTTGGTATTTTGGGAGAGCTGTATTAAGCTGTTTTCACAGCTGACTTGGTGACATTTCTCTTAAGTGTAACACGCCGTTGTTCCAGCATGGCAAAGGTCTGCATAATTCATGTGTGCTCAACTTAAATCACTGGTTTTCTTCTTGTGACAATAAATGGCATTGTACCAAAAGCAATATATTCTGTGTGTAGTTAGCAGTGGAAATAATTATTACTGTGCAGCTTTTATTTTCATTGTCTTTCCAGCCACTAGCATGGATCGTGTGCATTGACAGTTGCTCCAGGCTCTTAAAGATGTCTGGGTGGGAAAAGAAAAGGCCCTGAATAAAACTTGTTTGCTTTCTGGAAGCTGCTGCTGTACTTTGAAGCAGAAAAGTGTTGCATCTGGTGCTGCGTTAAGCTTATTTCCTTCTGAGTCTTATCATCAGAATACATCTAGATCTAGAGTGTTTCTCCGGAATTGCTCCTCCACGCTTTTCCTCTTGTGAAAGGCCCGGGCTCAACACCAGCATCGTTAGAGCCAAGGATTATCAGAGAGCGGAAGGGCTCCTTTTTCTCTGCTTGATTTTGGGATTCTGCTAAGCTATGCTCAGCCTTATTAGATCACGGCACTGTAAAAAGACTTATGGAATGCTGCAACTGGTTTTGCTCACCAACTACTTAACTCGAGAGCAGATAAGACCGCGCAGGCAATATGCAATGCATGGGAACTCTCTAGTCTTAAGTTCTGTCCCTCCTGCCCCACCAGTAGCAATTCTGTGCTACTGGCTCTACAAGTAAACCAGCCCTGGAGAACTTTCCCTTCAAAGAGGGAAGCTTTGTTTTTCATTTCTGGGTGCTCATAAGGGCAAGATCCTAGGACAGTTGTCTCCCCATCACTTGCATTTGACTGCTAGTGTGTAGATTCATCCTATTAATATGTCACTGTACAAAACCCTTTAACGCTGTAGAAATAACAGGGCTGAAGAACTTGCTCTTCTCTGTGTATATTCCTCCTCGCTTTCAAAGTCTGTAGAAAAATACCTACTTTCAGTTATAACCGACTAGCTTTTCTGCATTCTCTGTGCACATTTTTCTCTGCTGCCTCCTACTCTTCTTAGATGTGACTTATTTTCCTGCTAATTGTGCTATAAGAACTGTAGTGTACTACAGGTGTCATGTGGTAACTTGTAAATAAAATTACTGTAAACACACGGTCAAGTTATTTGTGGTGCTGCTCTGTAAATGTGTGACGTTACCTCAGCTGCACAACTGCGCTTCCCTGAAGGACCTGCACACTGCGCTTGGTGATCATAAAGCTGGTGTCGGTGCTTCCACAAGAGCCTTGTAGTGAGTGGCTTCCACAGCAACCTGGTAACAAGCTCCAGGCAAAGAGAACATTGACAGCAATCATTTGTAGGCAGTAACTTTGCAGCATAGTTTCGTGGATGACAGCAAATCAACACTTGCATTAACTGATTGTCAGTGGAGCAATAATAGGTTTTAATGTAAATATGTCTTCGTTTCTGCAGCAGGCAGAGAGCACAAGATTATTTACGGTTGGGAGCTGCTTAGGAAACTGTTGCTGTGGTAGCGCTTTGTCCTTGGAGCCTATCAGCTCCAGCAAAGCACTGTCTGTTTCCTATCCAATTGAGAGCGTGGCGGAAAAAGTGGAAGAGGTCTGACCTGTGCAGAGAACACCAAGTGCTGTGTTTTGGTTAAAAACCCCAGCCCAGCTGCTGTGCTGCGCTCCCTGCGTGGCTGGCATGCTGTCAGGAATGGAGCAACAAAGGCTGCGTGGCTCCAGGGCTGCGCAGGCCAGAGAAATGGTACGGCAGGCGCTGCTGGGAGCTGGTGGGGACATGTCCATGGACAGTGCTCCCTTCCTCATCTAGAAACAGCGGAGATCTAATTAGCACTCAGATATTAAGCTGTTCTGGACAATTTGCCTTCGTGTGTGTGTTGTGAAGGGCCTGTCACTGGTCTGTGTAGCAGAAGATGAAATGTAACGTTTCAGGCTTTTCATGCCTTTTCTTTGTGGGATGAATGTTTTAGTCCTACAGAATACTTTAAGGAAGTAATCAAATGGCTGTATTTTCTGCAGTGCTGGAGAGACAAGCAACTTGTCATTGCCAGCTGCTTGTGCCTCCCCTCAACCATGTTTTGTGGACACAGGTAAAACCCCTTCTGCTTCATGCCATGGAAGAGCCTGCCCAAGCTGGGGCAGGTGGGATGGGAACAGGATATTTGAAATAGAGGGTCCTTAATGCTGTTCCTCTTGTTGGGATACCTCTATGGAATCCTCCTCTGCACTTCTCTCTTCTGCCCCTCAGGCTTCATGCCCTGGTTTTTCCTGTTGGTGCAGACTTGCTCTTCAATGCCATGTTGGTGACTGATCAGATTTTTCTCCCTCTCCACTCTTTCCATTCATCTGGAAGCAGAGCTCACTCCAGCTTTAATTCTGCAATCAGTTTGTTGTTTGGGTTTTGTTTTGGTGAGAGCTGTTGGTGGTCATTACAGGCAAATGACGCTTCCTCATGAGACAGTCATAAACCCCTTGGCAAGCACCTCTGCCTGTGCTTGCTTTGTTTCGTACAATGGGGATGACAGCAGGATGAACTGGAGCAGGTTTCTGCTCTCCTTGTGTGCCGTGGTGACAGTCATTGAGGGCTAACCTGGAAGAAACTGGGTTTAGAAAACTGCTCGCGTTTTGCAGACGTTTTGGGTATCCAGTTTTAAAAGTCATTGTCCTGATCTGCAGTGTGAGTGCCGTTATTTGAAGGGATGGGCTATGGAGCTCCAGTGACAGGCACACAGCACTTGCACATCGTTTGGAGCTCTCCTGAAAGTGCCCAGGAGGCGAAAAACAAGTAAGAAGAAGTTGTAACTCTTTTAAAAGCAACTGGTGAGCCAAAAACCGCTTTGTCGTGCTGCCTAAAAGTGTTTGCTGTGTTCAGAGTTAAAGTACTGCCAAACAAATAAGCAAAGAACAGTTTGCCCTTTGCTTTCATGATGCAGACAACCACCACTCTACCTCACTTACTGCCATACAGGCTGCCTGTTACAAGTGGCTGTATTAAGACGTGTATTTTTTGACTGCAACTTCCCTGCAGACTTTCATTAGGTAGTTCTGAAAATTGCTTTCCATTCAAATCAATCCTTTTAAAGTTGGGGGGATAGAAATGACCTTTCAGTGTTGCTCCTGCCTTGCAGTGGCTGGGTATTTCTGCTTCTCAGCTTTGAATTGCTCCTGTAATTCTTCCCCTTATTCTTCCCTTTAAACCTCCTTCCCTGCAACTGTTACAGTCTTTGGGAGCCTGATTCTTTTCAAGGTTTTTAAGTGAATTCAGAGGCAAACACCGCATGGAAACGTTTATCTGCAACCAGTTCCATTTAACATGGATCAAACAGGTTCTCCAAGCAGGAGCTTGTAGCCATTTACTGAGGTTATTTACAGCAAGTGAACACTTAGTACAAAGAATGAGCATACTCCAAATACAGCCCTTTCAGAACAAAATGTCATGTCCATGCTGGCTACTGACTGCTGGCTCTGACAAACCCCCAGAAACAGGTACTCGAAACTAAAACTGTTTCCGAAGCAACGCGCTCGGATGAATGAAATCCGTGCATGCAACAGAGATTGTGTGATGGTGATCAGAGCCCAGCAGGGTTTGTGGGTGGAGAGGTGGGCAGCAACAGCGAAGCCTGTGGCATTTCTTGTATAAACATCTCTATCCACAAATTGCCACACACCTCCTCAAGCAACGAGAGCAATTAATTAACCAGGAGAGTCCGTTTCAGCTCTTCGAGTCCTTATTGAGGATACTCAGGTATTGCCTTGGCCTTCACTTGCACTGAGCGTGGATCTGGGACATGTTTGTGCCAAATCAGTGAAATCCTGCATGTGTGTATTTTGGCTTTACTTGAATGTATGAATGAACTGAACACCCAGTGACACACACTGGATTTTACACGTCAAGACAATCTCTATTCTAGAAATCAAAAGCCATTTTATGTGATTTTAGCTAATAATCTTATCCACGAGTCAGATTTTTCAGCACCAAGGCTACAGTCCCCAGAGAAGAAAAGAACAGAGGGAAAACTGGCCCTAGAAAAGATGTAATAATCCTTTTTATTCAGCCTCCCACTGGAAACCTTGCCTCCGTGAAAAGCCAAATAAAAGCTGGTAAAGGAAATAGAAAAGCATAACAGTAGCCTAAAGCGGTGTGCTTCAAAGCTCACCTCCCTGGCCCAGCGGTTCCAGAACTGTTGGAATCCTTATGGTCTGTAGTCGTGCCATCTGCTGGTGGCAAGCTGCCGTGAATATCGTTCATACAAACCCTGCTGAACGGCAGTTAAACGTGGTCAGTAAAAAGCAAAAGTTAGAAGAATAATACCTAGAGTGCTCTGAAAAAATCATTTAAACCCTCCAGAATGATGGCTCTGTTGTTTATCGGAGGCTGTACCTCATGGCTGTAGAGCAGGAGCACATCTCAAAACTGTTAGAGGAGAATTTGGTTTTACATGGGAGGTTTGGGGGTTCTGTGTTTTTTGGGGATGTTTGGTTTTGGTTGGCTGTGTGTGTGTCTTTGAAAGCAGGCGGAGTCTCACAGTCACTGCAGTGTAACCGGGCAAGGCAGCAGAAATGAGGTTTAAAAGAATCATTTCTTGCATGGGGACTGATTTGATCATTCTTCCCTTTTTTCCCCCAGCTTCTGGTGTGGGTCCAAGCAAGTCCAACCATCCATGAGTAAAGCACACCACCACCACCACCACCTCTATGTTAGGGAATGAGGCGCAGATGCAAGGTGAAGCATTAGGTACTTTCTTAATTTAAGTATTAATGATGCTTATTATGGTAGTTATGGTTGTCAAACTTTGTACAATCTGTTCTTCAGATCTCCATACCCATGCACCCCTCTCTGCACACACTGACAGAAGTATCAAAAGAGCAATTCAAGATAAAGGACTGAGAGAAAACAGTGCTGTAGCTTGATAACATGAAACTATAACTTTACTAAACTGTTGCGTTTTACAAGCCCTGCTTACAGGTGACTCTGTTTCTCTCTTGTAATAATGTCCCAGGGATTGCACAGTCTTGTTCACAGCAGCAGCAAAGTGACTTGTAGGAAGTTTCTGGATACTAACGTTCAGGGACCTTGCTGGTTCGATAGCTTCTCTGAGGGCTTTGCCGTGGTTTTCCATGCATTGCTTGGTGCTTTCCACCTGCTCACATGGGTGCTCTGGCTGCTGTATAAATCCTTGAACTGGCAAAGAGCAGATACCATCTTTCTGGTTAAATGTGAGTTACGTTGACTCGTGCTTGAGTGCTCCTGTCAGAGCAGCTGCTTGGGTCCTGTCCTGTGCCTCACGGAGCCATGCCGAGGTCTCGGGTGTCTTTTCTTTTTAGAGCCTAAAGGTTTGAGACATGTCAGAAGCAAGGCACCGGAATGTGGGTACTTTTTAAGCTCTTGGAAAACAGGATGGCTAAACAAGGCCTTGACAAGGATTCCAGGGGGTACAAAAGCAAAACCCAGTAAAAGCAAAGGGCAGGCACAGCTTTGACAGTTATTTCACAGTGTGCCAGCATTGACGTAATGTGTTTTGAATACACTGATGCAGAAAAAGATGCTGAAGGCTGAGCCCCATGGGCAGTGTGGATAAGGGACAAAACTCAGATATGGATTCAGACAGCATTGCAGTATTTACATTCAGCCCTGTATTACCGGTCAACCTTCAATCCTGGCATGCTGCAGAATGTGAAGCAGCAGCATTACCTCTGTCTTTATTTTAAGTAATTGTTATTACACACCATGACATATGCCTGGTAACTTTCATGCTCAGTGTTGGATGCTGCTGTCTTAAGCAGATATAAGATAGTCTTTTATAGCTTCCTCCCACCCTTGTTCCAGCCATTTAAAACACTAACCACGCTGTGGTTACAACAGCCTGGCCACCCCATTCCTCTCCTGTCCCCTTCCCTGTGCTGCCTCTCTGTAGCACAAGGTACACTGGTGACTGTGCCAGGCTCAGAAAACACTTTGACAAACACGTAAGTACCGGAGCACAACAGAATAAGTGTCCAGCAGCTGTACAGCACAGTACAGCACAGTGTGTATGTGCTGTGTGCTTGGTGCCTTCTGACCAAGTGACACACTTATTTAATGCAAATGTTTTTTCTTGGTACAAAATCTAGCAAGGAATTCTTCATATAAAACTGCAGTGCAGCTATGAGCAAATGTGATTTATAGAACACATACGATGTACAGCAGAAAGACTCAGACTTTGATACTATTAACTCACTACGTGCCAGCCTTGCAAACCTGCTCTTATTTTCAGGTTTCTGAGCACGTCTGCAGCATCTATAAAATGGAATTCTAGCTATGGAATGTGTTCTAGCTTGGCACTTACATTACAAGGTAAGGTTGCTTTGTCACTCGTCTTTGGATATCATGGACGCTATATGACATAGCAAGAGAAACTGTTCTTGCCAGGCACATTTTGCTGGGACCTGCGACTCCTTGGAAACAGGCACTTTCTTTGTTCCCATGTCACATGGATCAGGGAATATGTCTTTCATATTAAGACTGCCAAAATACGTGTGCAGCTAGCCTCATCCTGTCACATGCCCAGTCACCAACCCTGCACCAGTATCTGGAACCATCATTTGTATTTTCTTGCTCTCTGCAATCTTGCATCTCTGACAGTATTTTTAGAGAGATGAATGTTATTTCTAATGTGCGTGCTAGAAGCTCTATCCAGTAATACACAAGCTGATATGTAAGAGAACAGAAAATCTAGCATACCCTGTCAGCTCACTGCCTTCCTGCTGCCAGCACTGAAGGTGCCGCAAGCAAACTACTTACATTTCTTTGCAGTCTGAAAAAAATATATAGTTATGTTATACTCCAAAATATGAACTTACATAACTGGGATAGGAACAAGGGACTTGCTGAGCTACATGGTCAGTGAGTCTGGGTACTGGCAGCCTTCCATAGTTTCTGCTGTGTGTTTTGTCCTTTCCTATGTTGGGTTCATGTTTGGGTGGTCAAGCAGTCATAAAATATTTGTTTTAGAAGAGAAAAAAGTGCAGCCAGAGTAAACAGCACTGTGCTGATGGGCTTTTTGGTAGAAATTCTGGGTAATCCTTGGAGGTAAGTGGCGAGTCCCTTCACTGGCCACACCAAGTTAACAGTGAGCAGCAACATTAGTGTGGGCTGGAGTTAAAAAGCACTAATAGATGCTTGTTCTCACTGCCTGGCTGAGGCTTCTCTAACAGTAACAAGGAGGATGTGATCAAATACTAGGATTGAGAGAGTTACGTAGGGAAACTGCCATGCTTGCTTGTGCTAATCTTGTCTTTAGCCTGTCTCCCTACTTCTCTATTACCAGAACCGTTTGACTCATTTGTTGTAGAAGCTATTCAGGAAGTTCACACTCTTTTAAAATCAATATTTATGTAAGGATGATGGTAGGAAGATTAAACCCTACACAAAAAAAATCAGTGCAGTTCCAGCCACAAGATGGAGCCAATACAGTACCGGGCACCTCTTCCCAGCTGAAGAAAACGCTCACGCTATTTTGTCTCTAAATCCTTCAGCAGCTTTAAGAGGATTGTTCACATCTCAGTTACTGAGATAGCATTGGAGAAAAACAAAACCCAGAAATATCTAGTAGTTAGGGTACAGAATTCATAGACATGTCATTCCAACCCACAAATGAAACTCTTACAGTTAATCTGATCAAGAAAAATAAGTCAGTGATGCTTCTTTCCTGACTCTAAATAAAACTAGTCTTTAGATTCAGTTGCATTCTCTGGGAGTTTACAGAATTAAATGACTTGAGGAGAAAGAAGGAAAGATTAAGAGGAAGAAAAAATTAAAGGGTGGCAGGTAAGGTCCTTGGGTTAATCTCACAGAATCAGGTGTATTAATGAAAGTAATAAAACAGCAGAGGCAGCTCCAGCAGCTACCATAGTGAATTTAATACAGTAAAGATCCCAGTGAGGACAGGAAGATAGGGGTTGCTTTGTACATTCCCCTTCCAGCAATATTTTCAGAGGCTTCTTAGATAAATTATTTAAACAAAATTAGTCAGTTAGGCCTGCCTGCAGTGTCAAGCTATAGTGCACAATCCTGTGTTCTGACAGGTACAGAACATAGGATCATAGAATAGTTAGGGTTGGAAAGGACCTAAAGATCATCCAGTTCCAACCCCCTGCCATGGGCAGGGACACCTCACACTAAACCATGCCACCCAAGGCTCTGTCCAACCTGGCCTTGAACACTGCCAGGGATGGAACATCTATGTTTTCTACTTATCAGTGTTCTTCCCATTCTAAGTCACACTAGACTCTTACCAATTACAACAAAGCTTTTATTTTTGTCCTTCTCCCACAGAAAATTTCCACCACCAACATTACTTTTTACTTTGTATAGTCGTCTCGATGCTGCGAAGAAGAGTAAGCTCTTTAATAATACCTGTTTTCATGTAATTCTAGAGAACAGTGTGATGCCTTGAAGTTTTACCCTGCCCTGTTGCACTCTGCCCTGTAAACAATGGGCTGGCTACCACAGGAAGTCAATCCTCCTCATCAAAATAGGTACTGATTTTTTTTTTCCTATAGTTTTACTATGTTCTGATTCACCTCTGAGAAAATCTTGTCATTCTGGACAAGAGTTGCCTCCTGAACGTAGCCAAGCTTTTAACTTGGTATGCCTGGACCAATTCAGCTGAAAACACTAACAAGGTGGAAATGCTTCTACAATCAATTAGCTAACATTTTTTTTCTTGCTTTCTCATTAGAGTAAGATTCAACGTAGTAAAAGTCTTCATTAAACTGTCAGTGCACTTATGAACAGGCCAGTCACATCCCTGCTTCCTTCCACTTAAGAATGGATATGTTTGTGTAACATAAGATCTGCACAATGGCACTGCTTGTAGAAAAGACACAAGCTTAACACCTGTAGCATTCATTTTATCTTTAAATATTGTTCATTCAAACAGCTAAATGTATTACAATAGTTTCCATGAGGCTGGTGGATTAATAACAGATTAATGGTTAACAAATATATTTTCTTAGTATGATATAAGCTGTCCTTGTCTAAAAACATCTATAAAATGGGGTCTGTGGGGTGGCCTAACATTTTTATTAGACAAATTACGATGTTATCCCTTCCTAAAAGTCCATTTTGCTTATATTCTCTTAAACATCAGTGATTTTCAAATCTAATTTGCATTTAAGCTATTAGAGAAACTTTACTCCATGTTCCCAGTAAGTTATTGCAATGAGGCATTAGAACTTGAAAAAAACCCCAAACAAAACCAAAATCAGGGAACATAACATACTCATCAAGACTTCCCCTCTATAAGGCTTGTCTGGGCTTTAAACTTTGCAACTCTCCTTGCTTAGAAAAAAAGGTGGGAATAGGCCAGTATTTGGATTCTTGAAGTGGGAAGAGCAATTCCGAAATGCCTTTGGGGATCCTAATGAAGAATCAGTTGAATGCCTCGCAATTAACCAAACAGACAGATACGATCATCAGTCTAAACAGGAAAAGAACAGTCCTGTGCTTGACAGACAAAATCACTGCTGGAATCCACAGCTCAAAAAAACATTTGATAACTTGGAGAAGGATCTGGGAAGAGATATAGAAACAATTTAGAAATTGAAAAATGTGCTTCATAAAATGCTATTACTCAAAAGGACGGCTTGCTCTTCTATCTACAGGGAGTCCAATTGTCTCCTCAGTCTTACAGCTGGAAGATAAAACTAAATATGTTCAAGGGAGAAATACGATGTATATATTGCTCAATGAGAGTAATTAATGACTGGAACAAGAACTTAACAATCTGTAGAGACAGGATGTTCTAGGATGCTTTCCTAAGAGATGTTCTGGTTTAAATGACAAGTAACATCAGCAGTCACACGGCTTCAATCTTGCAGCGAGTTATACCACATGATTACAGTAATCCCCTTGGCCCTATTATCTGTGATATGATAGAATATGCTTGTGCTGGATGCCCTAATCTGGACACGATGTAAAATGAGGATGCAAATATAAGTCTGGGTTTTAGGATGAGAAACACACCTCTTGGAGGAAGGGGAAAAAAAGGAAAAAAGAAACCAAACTACCCTAAAACAGGCCTTTAGCCAACTGTTTTGCACACATAGGCAAGCATATGCAGAATGTGTTCTTACCAAACATCCATCAACAGAAAGTTAATCTCTGCTTTTCTATGGCTCACAAAACACTGATTTAATTTCTCAGTATATGACTATCGCTTGTACTTATGATCACCATTTTCATTACTATTCTTCTATCAAGATGATTCTTTTTGCTTGCCTTATATTTTCATTTAAAGATCAAAAGGACTATATAATAAAACCTGAACTCTTATAAGTTCCTATTACTGTTATCCTGCAGCGAAAGGTCTAGATTTTCTAGTGAAAGTAGATATTTAAATATTATAAAACCAATTTCTGAAAAAAAAAAACCCAAACAAGACCAACAACAACAAAAAGAGGCATGCTGAAGTTTGAAGGGCTTCCGTGCTGGCTAACTCCCTGGTGAACTTCCTGCTTTGGACAGGGCACTTGTATCTGTCAATCCCAATATTAGAATAGAAAACTTTAGTTAACATCTGGGTTTGCTCATTTCAAAAGTCACAGAAGAGATGAAAGTAGAACTTCCACAGTGATGGTGGGGATAGAAAGAGCAATTTAGATTTTGCAGATGGTGTGTCTTTCAGCCCTTTGATTACAGAGAACATAGATACTCCTGAATTAGGTATCTCGAGTTGAGCGATAAAATTTTTTCCACCTCACACCCATTTATATGTATATGAGCAGATGTCTACATCATATAAAAATCATGATACAGATTTGCTTGATTCCCAGCCCCCAAACAAATTCCTCTACCTATTCTCTACTTGAGGATAGCTTGACATGTCTGGGTGTTTCAGGACAGCTGAGCATATCACTTGATATTCCCTGATCCACTGAAGCAATAGCTTCCATCTTTTCTGGGTTTGCAGGGTTTACGCTGCATATGTAGTACATCTAATAGTTAGCCCTGCTGGTTTCAAAAATCATCCCAAATGGAAAGGCACTCATTTGTTCACCTGAAATGCCTCCCTACTCATGCAGATCCAGGCAAGTAAATAAATCTGTTGTGATAAATATCAGTATAATTTATGACCTAGTAACAAGCTGGTTTGCAATAATGCCTAATGTTATATGTTAATATTATATAATAAGAAGTTTGATATAATTCTGTCAGTTATTTCTATATTATACTCTTTAGGCCTGCTGCTGCCACATCCCAAAGAATAGATGCGTATTTATTTTCCTTGGAGAACGTAATGTTAGAAACCTGAGTAACTGGGAAAAGAAGAGCAAACTTTATTTTTCTTTTTTTTCATTACTAATCTCACGTTTCTGTCAACCATATAGGAAAAAAGTTATTTTTGGTTAAAAAAAAAAAGATTTTTCCTTCTTTAAGTAGTCTTTCTCCAGCTAAAAGAGATCACAGAGCTTGACAATTCTAAGACATATTGGTTTTCTTTTTAATTTGGTTAAAATCTCCAAACTTTTGAGACTTATCCTGAAGAAGTAAAGAAAGGAACGATGATGACATTTTTTCTCAGTTTAGGTGCCTTTATTGGTCTTTCCTGCCTGTACCTGTCATGTTTTGAGTTTGTCCTGTTTTCAGTATGGTTTTGTATGTTTTTGGATACAATTCATCTACCGGTTCTATTTCTAATGTGCTAAACCACATAGACAATGACTGCAATGCCATCTCTTCCCATTCCCATAGCCCAGTGAAGTCCAGAACTACAGAGCATACCCTTGATCAGAATTATAACAAGAAACAGCATCACCCCCTTCTATTACAGAATTATGTTTAAAGAGAAGTTTCATGATGCAGAGCTCACAATAAAAACACAGGCAAGAGCTGTCAGTGTCAGGATCAGCCCCATTAAAATGGTGTGCATTATATTACTGATTATGATTGTGATATAATTAGGACACTACACAGGATTTAGTAGTAGTAGCGTGCAATCTGCTTTGCTAAAGAAGACCAGAGCTCTGCTGTGAAAGGCAGACTTCACCCTAAGATTTTGCAATCTAAACAGTATAGAAATTGAGATTCAAGCATGTCATTTTTTCCATGCTCTTTGTTTTAAGTAATTTCACTGTCTCAGTGGACTACACACAGTACTGTCAAGTACATCACGCTGTATCAGAGGTTCATTCGTACAAGCAACCTTAACCTGCTACTGCCAGCACTAAATACATCCCTGACATGTCTTTATCTTAAAAAAATAAGAGAGAGAACAGGATGGTATTCTAACAGTGCAGCTTGTGTATTTGTTACTAGGGAAACAAACGGCAAAGAGAAAGAAACCCTCAGTGTCCTTGTCATTTGGATCTTTCAGTGGAGAAGCAGCGCTTGTGTTAAAACAATGAAAACATTGTTCAGCTTTCGGTGTCCTTTGCTGTCCTCACTGAATGACAGACACTTCTTTCTCCCCCTTGTCCATCTTGTCATCTGTGAAAATGAGAGTCACTTCTGTATTCAGGATTGGCCTGCTGGTTATGTATTTATTCCTCATGTAGAGTTTAATTTCTGTTTCTGTGTAACCTGGTCAGTTCCTAACATCTGAACCAAGATCATAGCATGTCTCTCAAGGTAAACAGGAGAAACTCAGTGTTGCATTCATATCTGCAGAAAAGCATAGAAAGAGCACAAGAAGCTCCAAGTTTGCACTTCTTCATGTCAGTACTGAATCAGAAAATCAGCAAGACTTCTGAGTGCGAGAGGTTCTGCAGCATTTGCCGCATTTCAACATCAGGACTCTGTGCAGCTGCGATCCCTGAAGAGGACATGTGGTACCATGGCCTTTGAGACTCAGGGGGTGTGTATTGTGGTGAAAGATGTGCCACCAGTTTCAGTGACCCAGTGAGGTGTCAGTCCACCTAAGTCATGACTGAGCTCGCTGGTTTCGGTCAGTCATGAGGTGTCAGTCATGGCTTAGGTGGACTGACACCTTACTACGTGGGTTGGGAGGAGTACCTGAGGAGATCAGTGTTGTTTTTATTATGACTTTCTGCTCACTGCTTAATATTGCTCATTCCTAATCCTGAAAAAGAGGATGAAAGTTGGAACTAGGGCTAACATTCTGAAGTATAATACTTAGAACTGAAAAATACAATGTAAGTTATACTGTTATTGAAAGGTTGAAGCAATCACTTCTAAAGCATACATACAGGAGTATTTTTATAGGCAACTGAGTGGCAGCTGTGTAAATAAGGTATAGGATCAGCCATACAAGATAGCAAAGCCATCCATCTGCTCAGGTATCTTTCAACTAGATAAAGAATGGACCAAGAAGTCTATCTTGTCATGGGAAAGTAGTAACAGGCCCCTCAAAATGAATAAAAGAAACAGCTTATTACAAATTTGTAAAAGCCTATTTGGGATATTTTTAACTTTTAACAGGCTGGAGCTGTTTTTTAAGAAGCATCTCAAGATTATGTACTCTCTGCACTGTATCAGATTTAATGCAACTTCTCTGTTAAACTACACCACATCCCTGCCTCTTTCTCCATTCCAATTGTTATCTTTATCATACACCTCATCTCACTCTTCTGTGGGAGCTGGATTAGGAAGATGGATTCGGTACACTCTGAAGTGTATCTACATCAGAAGGATTATCACCCTTCTGCTTCTCACAAGACTACAGCTACCAGCACTGGAGCCAGAGAGATGTTTGGAATTGTAATAGAAGTCCTGCCGGAAATACCCTCACAGATGTTTGTTTCCTTCTGTTTCACCAAAATCTTTCTTCTTTATTGCGCAAGTGCATCTTTTTTTGAACTATTCTTCAAGAATGGCCACCAATTAAGATGGAAGAAGCATATGACAAAAGATGTATAAACATGTGAATTACATTAAAAAATGGATAGGCAGAATAAGATCAAGCAGCACCTGGCTTATTAATTATAGGCACTGAACTGGAATGGATTCTAGTTCTCTTGTATTCTGTAAAGCTGCAAAGGGGGGAAAAAAAGCCCTAGTTGCTAACAATTTAAGGAAAGGAAAAGATTTGTCAGTACTGACAAGAAAAGGAGGTGAAGAAACCTTATTGACGCTGTATTTCTGCAGCACGACAAAGGAGCCCTGCCCCGGGCACAGCTGAACGGCCGGCGCTGCACAGGCTCCCTCAGTCTGGGTCTCTGCACCCTGCCCATGGAAACACAGCCGAGCACGGCCAGAATAAACCAGGGGCTGGCTTTTATTTACTTTATTAAGGAAAACACGATCACTGCCAACAGACCTCAGATGCTTCAGGAACTACTTTAATGTGAGTTCTAGTTTGGTCTCATGAATCTTCAAAATTGTTCTTTTATACCTTAAAAGCTGTGTATTTTCTGTACGAGCAATGAGCTCTTCCTCAAACTCCCTTTCCGGACACAAGTGCGCTGACCAATCCTTCTCTTCCAACCTCCATCCGGGCTTGTTTTCTTCATGCGTTTTTCTTTACATTACTTTTAACACTCTCGTGCCAATCTTCCAGGGTTTCACCCAATTTCAGCAAGAAACGTGGAAGACAAAACACCCTCCGGCAAGGAAAAAAAAACCAAAAAAGACCAATCCTACACGGCTTATAACAGCGCCCTCACGTGAAAACCCCTCTGGAATTACCCCGGGATGAAGCCATAACCGAGCAGGCTGCTCCGGATGGAGGGTTTACCTCACGTTCGCTCCGCTCCCCCTCCTCCGCGACCCCACACCTCAGCGTTAGGCAACGCAGCACCTCAGCGAAGCCGCTTCCCGCCTGAAGCCCAGGAGGGGGCGTTGAGGGGAGCCCGGCCCGCGCGCAACGGCCCGCCCCGCGCGCAACTTGCGCGCGGGGCGGGCCGTTGCGCGCGGGGCGGGCCGTTGCGCGCGGGGCCGAGTCTTGCGCTCCCCCCCCGCCCCCATCCGCGCCCGCTCTTCCCCCCCCCCGCTCCCGGCTCCGCCTTCCCAACGCTTCCAATCACCACGCCGTGATTGGCTGCCGGCGGCGGTAGGAGCGCGTTTAACGGCCGCAGCAGCGCCGGGCGAGGGGAAAGCAAAACAAAGGCGGCGGCGGCGGGAGCGCAGCGGCACCATGCTCCGGCCGCCCCTCGGCGCTCAGGGCGGCAGACGAGCGGGCAGCCCCCGCCTATGACCCCCTGCCCGCCGCCGAGAAGGTACCTTCGAGGCGAGCGAAGCCACCACCATCCCCCCCACCTCCTCCCGTCTTTGTTTTTCGGCGAGGGCCCAGCGCTGAGCCCTCGTTGGCAGCCGCCTGAGGACCGGGGGTGCCGTCTCCCCCCTCTTGCCCTCACCCCCTGAGGGAAACGGGGCCCGGGGGAGCGCTGCTGCCCGGAGTCCGGGCTGGAGAGCGGAGCCGGCACGGCGCAACGGTGAGTACCGGAGCGTCCGAGAAGCCGGCCCTTCAACGTTTTGCGGGGGTGTTTTTGTGGTGGGGGCTGCTGCCCCCTCCCGTGCTGCACCCCCGGCCGGGGGCCGCGGTTTCCTGTGTGCACCGGGCCGGGGCCGCCGAGGCAACTTTGCTGGCGGGAGGAGGGCTCGGGCGCTATTTATAGCGCCTGGAAATGACGGCAGCGCTGTCTGCCTGTAGCCTCCTCGCTACGGGGCGGGTGGCGGAGGTTTACATAAGTGAGGGGGAGCGCGGCCGAGCTCGGCGGGCAGGGGTCCGGTGAGTTCCCCCCCCCTTCGCTCTTTCTCTTGTCCGGGGGTCCCTGCCCGGGGCTGGCGGGAGCAGGTCTGTGCTTGGTGAAGGCGTACACCGGTGCCCGGCGGCGGGCTGGGGAAAGCGAGCCGGTGTTCCGCGGGATCGCCGCGAGTGCGAGAGGAAAGGCAGCGAACGGCGTCACCCACCGCGGCGGCTTTGTGCTCCGGCGTGAGGGAGAAAGCGGCTCGAAACGTGCGCGGGGCCGCCGCTGCCTCCCGGCGGGGAAGCCGAGCCTCTGCCCGGAACTTTCTCCTCCCGTATCTATTTTCCCCCTGTTATTTCTCGGTATCTAAAGTGACAGTGAGGCTCCTGTGTGTCAGTCCTTCACTTTGCCAGGTGTTCCCTGCTGGAGTAATCGGATCGCAGCTCGCTAGCAGCGCGTGCACGGGCTTTGTGCGGCGCAACGACTCCTCAACGGGGTTTTCGTGTCGCTCCTTCCCTTTGCGCCCGGCAGCAGTGACGGGGACGCTGGTTTCTTCCACTTGCCGTTCCTCCCGGCGTTTGCGTGGGGCTCGGAGCTGCGCCGCGACCATCCCCGCGCAGGCGGGGACGCGGCCGGTGGCCCCGCCGGTGCCCGGGGGGGGCTCAGCTCTCCCCGCGGGGCGGGTCGTGGCCCCCCCCCCGGCACGCTCATCGGGGTGTTTGTTTACACATCCGGGAGCCGCGTGGGGCGGGGCCCCCCCCCACCGCCCATTGGCCTCCCGGCGGCCCTCCCCGGCGACGTCACGTGCGGGCGGCGGGACCGGGCTCTTAATTAATTATCCCCCTAATAGCGGCCTTGAGGTCCCGGGGCCGGCGGGCTCCGTGCCGGGGGCAGGGCCGCAGCCTGCGGGGAAGGAGGAGAGGCTCCAGCTGTGAGGCTGCAGAGGTTCTGGGGTAATAGGGACAGGCCAGCCCCCCGAAACGGGGTCTTGATAGCGGTTCGCAAGTGGCAGCTGCTCGCTGTCTTTGTAATGACAGGAGGCGGTATGCACTTAGACTTGCAGTTTCTTTGGAATTCCTTGGATCTTCAGTAAAAACCTAGCTGTCATGTGCATGACCAAAGCACAGATTGTGGTGTTCTCTGAGAACGGGAAAGGAATAGTTGCTTCAGGTTTTTATAATGCTTTCTGCAGAGTACTGAACAGCAGCCGTAGCACCTGCTGCTGCTCACAACTATCGATGAAGTGAGACTGGGTTTATTCACCATTACTAGAATAAGCTAAGAAATGGTTTAAACTTTGAATCTTGCCTTCAACATCACAAAGCAACAAGTTCTCTTAGGGGTGTGTATCAAACACTTAAGATTGCTCTCTTGTTGAAGAGAGCAATATCAAATACAGTTTTTAAAAAGAGCATTGGAATTACTTTATTCCTGTACTTGGAAGGGCTCAGTATTTAGACTCTGGGAAAGTCCAGGTTGCATTTACAAGTGTGAATTAAAAAGAGCTGCCAGGAATGTCTCAAAGAAAAGTATTTTCCTCCTATGTTCAATTTGCTGAACTTCTGCAAGCTTTGAACTTGTGTTTCAGTTACTGATTGAAAGGGTCTAATCCAAAGCCAGAGCATCTTTGCTGGTGGTGCCTTTCATTCTGAAGCCTTGTTTGTTGGGTTGTTTTTTCTATTTCTGTGATATTAAATAGGATCTGTATCCTTCTAACATAGCAGTTCAAGCAGGGAATTCAGAGGGAGCCTCATGTTTAAGTTTCAGGACTGTATTTCTTCTGTAGTCTTTCACCTATAATCTGTTGTCTCTAATAAATACAGATTCATATCTTGCTGTTCTACGCATGCAAGGTGGTTGGTTGCTTGGTGTTTTTTGTTTGTTTTTGTTTCGTTCTACCCCCCCACGGTAATCGTTATTACCTTTGTAGCTATAATTATCTTGGGACAATAGGTATACAATACTTGTTTAAATTACTCTATTAATAATTAAGTTCTGATCTTCATGCTAACTGGGTTAATATTTCAAACAAAGATATTCCTTACCAATCTTTCCTCCTTTTCAGTGACTGACAAAAGTCCAGTCATTCTGATGTGTAGATATGTGCTTTGGATGGCAAAGTGTTCCCATTGTTGCTTTATTTTTTTGTATTGCATGTTATGCTGCTTGTCCTGTTTGTAGCTTGTCTCTGCCTGTGCAACTTTTTGTGTAAGAAATTTTCTTTTAGCAAGTCCTCCAGTAATTCTTGACTCTCTTCTGCTGCTGTCAAGGTTAAGATTAAAGGGATTTGGTTTGGTCTGTAAATCTTGCTGTGGCTGTCTCTTGTGCTAGGCCTGCTGTACAGATTACTTTCTCAAGTTGTCTTTTGAAGCACAGTGACTGCTTCCTATAAACAGTCTTTAATTTATGTGGCTTTCATTATCTGCTCTATTTGTATTAAAAGTATCCTACTGCTGGAAGAGTGGTTAACTGCTGCCCTGCCTACAGTTTACAACTGTGATAAATGTTTTGCATGCCTGTTCTAATAGCTGGATCAAGATACTGTAAACTCTTTATATTGGCTCTCATTTCTGTGTTTGTGCTATTGACCTACTCTGTCAGTCACCTGATACCGATGACATAAGTGACTGTGCAGTGTTCATGTTTGGGTTGTTCATTAGCTTGATGCATATAGCCTGGTGACTGATGGCCTTTAACAAATCAATAGATGCTATTATAAAGGTTTAGATTCTGTACTTTTCAGGCAAACTCTTGAAGACTTGCCTTTCCAGCCTGGCAGGAAGGTCTGGCCTTCTCTGTGCCTGTAATACCTCTTAAAGGCACTCTGAGGATTAAGAATGCAGATGGCTATTCTCTGTGTAGAACTGACTATGATTTTTATAGCACCCATTAAGACTATTCTGGTAGAATGAGGAAGTATCTAATTTGCTTTGATCAGGACACTACTCAAAAAGGTCTTTGGCTAAAGGCATAGTGCTGCTGAGCTTGAAAGAGGAGAAGACGTGGATCCTTGACTGGGGTGGCAGCATCTTACTTGGTATTTGACTTAAAGCCAGGTGTGATACAGCAAGACTTTTGCTGAAAGCCAAAGTCTAAATATCTGTTGTATGTTTAATGTTGGACATGGCAAGTGTGTTCTAAGATTCCTTGTCATTTGCTACATTGGAACTGTCCGCTTGAACTTCAAAAACAATTAGCTTTCTCTAATCCCCTGCCTTTTTGCTGTAATTTTCTGCATGGATATGCTGAGTCTTGCTGGTAAATTGTAGAATGTGCTTGTGTTTTGTGAACTGTTTGAATCTCTTCCTTCATTACAAGTGTGATGTAGAAGCCATTGGTGGAACAGAACTGCTTGTGGCATTGTTTAGTGGGAGGTGTCCCTGCCCCTGGCAGGGGGGTTGGAACTAGATGATCTTAAAGTCCTTTCCAACCCTAACTATTCTATGATTCTGTATTGAATGGAACTTGAATTGTGCAGCTTCATAGAAAAAAGGGGCCTGTAGTGCAGCCTGGCGTTTGCTCTACATGACATTTTGCTTCATGTCTAGAGTTGTTGAATAACAAGTTTATTCTGGCCTTGTTGTAAGCTGCTAATTGTTCTGCTCTTTTCACTTACAGGTTGTGACTGTTTCTCTTCTGTCATTTGTGTGGAAAGTGCCACACACACTCCAGAACAACAACGGCTTTTGCTTGCATATTCCAGTGTTTCTTTTGTCAGCGAGTTCAGCAAAGTTGTAATTCTTCAAGTGCCAGCCCTGAGCTGAGTGAGGAGCCACCAGCAGAGATGGTAAAAATGACAAAATCAAAAACGTTCCAGGCTTACCTGCCAAACTGTCACCGAACCTACAGCTGTATCCACTGCAGAGCCCATCTAGCCAATCATGATGAGTTGATCTCCAAGGCAAGTGGCTTGTTTAGAGACCTCATGAATTATTTGTTAACCAAAATGGTTATCACTGTATCGCTGCTCCCAGCAGATAAGGGATGCAAATTGACACATACATCAAAGTATCTTCCCTTGGTTCACTCTTGGGTCATATATGCTGCATACTGAGGTCTGGGTATATTCTGGGAACTTTCAATTTGACATAAAGGCTGTTCTAATATATTCCCCATACTGACAAGCTCTGTGTACTGTCAGGTAGGTACTACTTGTGAGCTGTCATATCTGAAAGGTCTGCTAAGGAAAGAAGAGAAGATGAATCTTTGGGTAGAGAAATTACTCTGGTTATGGTTATGCCAGATAAAGATTATTTTTGACTCTGAAAGTCACAAAACTGGCTGTTTCAGCATGTTCCATTTCGATTATAGAATCTATAAACGCACTTGCTTCTGTTGTGTACCAGTTCCTAATTAATATGATTAGCCAGAGATGTTTAGAATAGTTGGACTGTCTAAGCTTCAGCTTAGAGGATGGGTGGATCCTTGAAACAGGCTAGGCCTGTCCTTCTTACCTGTTCCTGGAAGAAACCAAGATTTGTGATGTATGAAATATGTAGGAAGGCTTGAAGTTTGGGATAAGTACTTGACAAACTGGTTCATTCTTTGCTTCAGATAAGCTCCTGATGAATTTGCTCTTAATGGTGTATGGGAGAAAACACTTCAGTTGCTTTTCAAACCTCTTCTTAAGAGGGTTCTTTCTACTATACTATTTTGTCAAATAAAATTTTAATGGCAAACCCTGTAACTGTTGCTCCTGCCTGTTTGTGTGTTCAGCAACACTAAGGTGATGCTACTTCTTGGGTGCTGAAGAGATGATGGGGTTTGAGAATGCTGCCACTTTTGGTTTGTGTTTTCCTTGGGTGAGGAGAAAATACATCTGTTTGCATATCCCCTAGAAGGTTGTATGGAAATAATGGATCTTCCCTGTGCAGTTTTCCTTGTTACTAATCTTTGCTTAGGTCTCAAGACAACTTTTTGATTCAAATAGTAAAATTGGTGACAGTTCTTGGCCGTGTTGCTTACTGCTTGCTTGCTTCTGTTCTGCCTTTAATCCCTTCCCCTAAACAATTCTTTTCCTCAACTTGCTTATGTGACATTAAATGTGAAGCAATGATCCAGCTACATGTATAAAATGATGTGAAGAAAAAAAATGAGAGGCTTTGTTTTCACAAAATCAGTTAGGTTGGAAAAGACCTTTAAGATCAAGGCCAACCTCTGCCCCAGGACTGCCAAGTCCACCACTAAACCATGTCACTAAAGGCCTTATCTGCATGTTTTTTAAACACTTCCAGGAATCGTGATCCCATCAGTTCCCTGGGCAGCCTGGTCCAATACCTGATCACCCTCTCAGTGAAGAATTTTTTTCCTCATATCCATTCTACACCTCTCTTTTTTGTTTTGCTTGTATTTGAATTTCATGTTTCCATGTTGATTTCAGAATCTGAGTATAAGGGTTATTTTTGAAATGTGGGATTCTAAATTGCAAGCAATCATAGCTTTATTCTTTCATGTTCTGGGCCAAAAACTGGCTAGAGGCTTTGATATTTCATAGAATCATAGAATAGTTAGGGTTGGAAAGGACCTTAAGATCATCTCATTCCAACCCCCCTGCCAGGGGCAGGGACACCTCCCACTAAACCATGCCACCCAAGGCTATGTCCAGTCCAGCCTTGAACACGGCCAGCGATGGAGCATTCACAACTTCCCTGGGTAACCCATTCCAGTGCCTCACCACCCTTACAGTAAAGAATTTCTTCCTCATATCCAGTCTAAACTTCCCCTGTTCCTGAACTTCAGGTTATAAATGCCTACAGAAAGAATGAGACTTTGCTAGCTGTGTCTCTTGAGATGTATAAATTCACCAAGAACTCCATCCACACATGTGTACATCGTAGGAAGCTCTTCTAGTGGACTTCAGTTTTTTGCATGTCAGCTTAATTGCCACAGCTACCACATGAACTAGTTGCTCTCCAAGATCTTGGGAGTTTTAGCAGAATATTTTTAATATGTTCTTAAGCAAATTGCATGTTTATATTGGTTTCGTAAATTTCAAACATCAAATTCTCGATTCAAAACGGGGAGAGCTGAATCTACCTAGTAAATAGAAATAGTTACTCCTAAGTTATTTCTGATGGTGTTGGGAAGGATGTTAGGTATGGATTCTGCTTCATTTCTGAATTCCATATTTATTTTTTTTTTGCAGGTATCTTAAAGTTTCTGAACTTTCAGGTTACTGTGTGCTTATTTGATAGCTGATCCATATTCTGTCAACTTAAGATTTGTTGTTTTATTGTCTCAATCTGTGTGGTTAGATATACATTTAAATATGAGGTGTATCTTATGTTTTTGAAATAAAAAGAACATTTTCATCTATTGTGCTTGTATTTGGAGCATAGCTTTAAAAAACTCGCCCTCCTTTAGGCTTAACTTCTATATATTCTAACAGTGGAGAAGTTCTTCTGATGGAAACAACTGCAAAGCAATAGTAAGATACACTTGGATCGTTAAAAATAGGTAGTGCTGTCCTGGGGAGTGATGGGAGGAGATAAAATTTGATTGCTGCAAATGAAAACACAGGTTAACCTGGAAAACAAAAGTTGAAGAACTACAGCAGCTGGTTGTCTGTAGAATGACTGTAAAAGGATTAACTGTACCTCAAAATTTTTATGTGAATCCTGTTTCTGAATTTCTGTGAGTGATTTCATAAATGCACATTATGTTCAGTTAAATTAGGGTAATGAGTTTTTCATTTATACCAACAATATCTAGAGTCCTAGTTACTGTAACTACCAAGCCACTGCAAAAATACTTAACCTGAAGTGTAGTAGGCTGGTTCTATACAATCTAAAGTTAATGAAGAACAGTGCAGTTTCTGTGCTGGTTTGGATTTATTGATGGAGCAGAGCATTGGACTGCTCTACCTGATCTCCCCCCCCCCCCCCCTTCCTTTGAGGGCATAATTAAAAGCTAAAGCTCTGATTACAGGTTGCTTGCTTTTTTCCAAATGATTACTGTACAATCTTATTCCAGAACTGTAGTCCCCCGAATGCTCTTCAACGTATAAAGGGCAAACAGTATTAGCTGTCTAGCTGTAACCACTTTGGGTGTCATTGTACCCCCACCCTGTGTTTCCTGGGAGTATAGTGATTGTCCTTTCTGTTGTACGGTCAGGGAAAAAGAGCCAAAATATATGGTATGCTCTTAATTTAAAGCAGCAGCAACAACTAGTTTTCTAATGTGCTTTGAGGCATAAGTATTTGTTATACTTGACACTATAGTGTTTCCAAGTTCAAGACGAAAAGATGAGCTATGCTACAAAATAAGTGTTGTTTTTCTTAAATGTTGGTCTCTCTTGGAAAAGCAAAGAGTGCAGTATATTTGTCAATCATCCCTTTGATTCTGGTCCCCAGAATACAATACTTCAGTGCAGATTTGCAGTTCTTCCGTTTTTGAGAACCGTTGATGCCAATTGTCTGACAGGGATGACAGCGTACACGAATCACCTTTTCATTTTATTTCTGCTCTGTTTGAGCAGCAGGATCTTTCTTGCTTTGGAATTGATCACAAAGCTCTATATCTCCCCTTTTCCCCGCTTGTGTCCTTGCTGGTGATAAAATGGCAACCAAGAGCCTTGGCAGTGGCTTAGAAATAAGAATGCAGACTAATAAGATGGTATAAAAATGTTACCTGCACAAATGAGCTCATCATCAGTAGCTTTACTTTTCTCTGCAACTATGAAAGGGCTCAACATGTTGCCTAGTAGTCAAATCAACTTGGGTGTTGGTGAATAGAGAGTACGCTTCAGCTACTTTCACTCTATAACCTTGTGTTTTCTGCAGCAAGGGGGGAACTTGGGGAAAGGGGAGGAATGGGAAGAAGGCTGACTGAGTATATAGGAGTCCCAAACGAGGATATAATCAGCAGCATAGATGTTGACAAACAGTAGTCTCTACAGCTGAACAAATGCATACATATATGAACAGTTGCCATAATAATTTATAACTCCAGTCATCTTGGGGAAGACACTGATTCATAGGACGCATAATAAACCTGACAAACTCTAGATGACTTAATTGAAATAAGTGCAGTTTTGAAGCAGTGTTAGGTATGTCTTGAACACTGCTGATCTGCACTGTTAACAAGTCTGCAAATGCTGCATTTTCTGTTTCTTTGGACAAGACTTCAAAGTGAAGGTTAAACATTATAAAAAAAACCCCAAACCCAACTATTAGGAATATGCCAGTCTTCACTACACTGCGGATGCTTGAAGTACAGGGGAAGAACTTGCAGCTTTCTTATTTCTTTAAAGAAGCAAATTCACATTTCTCAAATCATATCCTATTGTGACTGCAGACACAGAAGTAACCTCTGTCAGCAAGCAGCCCCAGGTCTTAATAAAGAACAAGGCAAAATTTGATGCCATAGGAGGCACTTGTTGGATTTAAAATGTTCAAATAGCACATAAAAAGCTACCAAACATTTTATGCTAATAATAATAATTCCAAATATTCCAAAAATTTTAAAAATTGATATAATAAAATTTTGAGGGGAAACTTCTATAACACATGTTGCAGTCCAGGGGAGGTTGCCACTTTGGTGGCATGTGCAAAACATTATCTGTATGCTGCTCTTTAAGTGATTCTGATGTAACTTTTGTGAAAGGCTTAACGGAAAGAGCTTTCTTCTGATCTGCTTGTAAATGGTAGAAAATGTGCAGTGATTATTAACAGCAGTTAATTTTACAGGAGGCAAATAACTGCTTCGGGAGTGAAAGTCCAAAGCGCTTGCGAATGGCTTGTAGCCGCTAAGTTCCAGTAATTTAGGCATTCAGGCACAGTCCAACAAATGACAAAGAAATAGAAATACTTAATGGAGATCTTGGAACCTAGTGGATATACTGCAAAGGATAATGCTTTGTTACTCAAGGTTGACCTGCTTGCAAGACTGTTGAACCATCTTACGTTGTGCCTTAATGCTTGGTATGGAGGAAAATCTGGATTACTTTGTGCAGATGCTTGTATAAATACTGTCACTTTCTTCTGTCTCATTCATTGTAAAGCATATCTGAGCAGAGGGGAAACAGTCAAATGAAGTCAAAGACAAGACTAGATGTGTCAATATTTTCAAGAACAAGTTCTGCATAAAGGTATATGTATAAACGTAATCGTCATTGACTTCACCGGGAAATCCTTGCACCTTATGTGTAAAAGAACAATCTTGGTGATTAAATATAGTTCTCCAAGGCATTCAGTATGTCTGCTGTTATATTATTGATGAGAAGGAAAAGCCTTCAGCTTAAATAGATGCCAAAGCATTTTTAGCCTTGCTGAGCAGTCTGTGGTTATGTCGTCCACTGTTTAACAGATGAGTTCAAGATGAACTTTTTAAAGATTTATTGTCTTTAAGTGAATATGCTGTTCTTAGCTTAATTCAATTTGGTAATCCCCCTTTGCTTACGATCTAAGGAGTACTTGGAAGGATAGTCGGGACTGCTGTGTGCTTGAAGGCCATTTTTGTTTCCTTCTGAAAAAGTTGAGAATGGGCCTAATTTCATAAATACTCTGGTGATGCTTTTTGTCTCTGAAGAGGCTTCTAGTTTCTTGGGTTGTGGTTTGGGTTTTTTTTTTTCTATTGGGGGGAAAATAAATCTAGTTTTTGGAAGTGAAACAATCTTTGGAAAACATTTTAAGAATAGATTTGAAAGCTTAAAGGAGCTGGGAAGTGTGCAAGGGAAATATTCTACTCATGTTTTGGCATAATCATTTCTGAAATACATTTAAGATGCTGTATAACTCAGCTTGTCCTGCCTGACAAAGTTGCCTTTTTATGAAATATCATTTGCCAAATTTGCAGACATGCAGTTTCTGGGTGGATTTTTTTAAACTTAGTTTCCACCTATTGAACTTTATAGCTGGCTTTATTAAAATCAGCAAATAATTGAATGAAAATCTATGCTTACATTTTTTTTAATACGATGGATGTGATGGAGCAGCATTATCTCTAGTTGTGTACTGTATTAAGGAGCTGGATCGGAGCGAAATACATGGAGCAACTTGTGTTTCTGGATTATCTTAAGAGCGCTGCCTGTAAGCACACTGTCTTTGGAATTACTCAGTAACATTTCTTTGAATTGCATATTTGTTCAGAATACTAATCCAGGTTGATCCATCTTAGCCTGTAGAGTGAAGTCTGGGGAATGTGAAGGGAAACTCAAGAAAATGAAATAAAAAAAAGTGGACCATGGAATTCTGTCATTGCCTGTCTTTGGAATTGTCTTTCTGTGTTATGAGTAGCTTCCAAGCTACTCATAACATACTCATAAAATACTGTTAATGCCATTCTGACTTGCTTATAATAATGCCTGCCATACTTTAAATGCATGCAAAGATGGTAGTTTCTCTGGATGTTTTTAATGGGGCATGATCTCTATCCATACAATCTAATCCCATCTGTGGGGAATAATTAGTTGTATAAGCTTTTTAGTAGCTTCTATCCCCCAGCTCATGCCCTCAAGTATGCCTTAGGGCAGTTACTACATGTTCTGCTTAACTGATAACTTCATTTTCTCCTGGGTAAAAAGCTAATCCTGGTGTTGGAGGTAATGATGGGTTTAGTTTAGAAGCATAGATCGTATCTAATTCTGCAGGTATGTACTAGGGTATGGAGTGAAACATTTGTATGATTTCTTTACTACAGAATGTGTTGATGACAGAGGTCTGTCATCTGACTTGAAAAGATCATAATACCAAACTGTTCTTGCAGTTGACCTTAGCACAGTTGAACAGTTTTGCTTATACAATCAGTCTAGATACTTTAAACTATTCTAAAACAAAAAGTTATGAATCTTGTAGATCTTCTTGTAGGAATGGACAAAGATGTGGACTTTTTAGGGGAAAAGTTAATTCATACATCAGTGCAGTATTAATTGAAGACCATGAAAAAGCAGACTGAAAGCAAGTTTGTTATGACTGCAGATATTGAGCTGATAAATTGCCCAGCTTCTGTGTTAAAAGTCCTGGTTGATGTGAGCCATTATTGATGACATTTGAAGGTCACACTTGCCACTATTTTCTAATACCTCTCTACTGGGTAAGACACTTTTAAGACTTAGTTTTATTAGAATGTTCTGGTTTAAGTGTGATTTGTGTATAGTGCTAACAATCTTGGAGGTGCTGAACACACCTTGCAAAGTAAAAGCTTCATTTGCATAGGTGATGTTTATTCTTTAGAGAAGCAGTTTGTCTGGAGACTGGTTTGAACAGTTATGCCTGTTAGTCCTTGACACTGCCATTTAAAATACTCCATTTCCTTTGAGGAGTTGATGCACAAGACATTTAACCTGACAGTCTCTTAAAATTCATATCAGTATAACTAAATCACACAGTGGAGAGTGTGAGAAACTTAGTGCTGGTAAAAACAAAGGTTTGTTCAGTATTCCTTTTTTCTGGTTATGCAAAATACCTTGTTTATAACCGAGCTGCAAGCTTAGCAAGCAGAGTGCTGAAATGAGTTGTCTTCTTTTAATTTCTAGTAATGGGATGCATTAGGAAGTAAAGCTTTGATATTAAATCTTTCTTACAATAGGTGGAACTCTAATATGTTAATCATTATTCCATGGTCAAGAGAGTGCATATGTGACAAATGTATATCTATATACAGGTTTTGGGGAACAAAGCTATTCATGTGAGTAAGAAACTACAACTGCCAAGCTCTGAGGAGTTAAGAAATTGATAAGAAAAATTAAAAGCCATGGGAATTTAAAATTTTGTATCTTTACAGTGCCTTTACTGCAGTCTGTGTATATGAGTTCCCATGGGTGGATTGCAGACATTAAATGCTTAGTGACGCACTGATGTTGTGGTTGAACTGCCTAGACCCTTGTTCTGTATGCCCGAACACAGGAATACAAGTTGCTGCAGGTTGCTGTTAAGCTATCTATGAGTGATGAAAACATGGAGGAACTCACTCTTAGCAGCTGGGCAAAGAAACAATTGTTCTATGGCATGTAAATACGATATTTAGCTTCTCAACATTTATGTAGGTAAGAAAGATGGTATCAGCCAAACTCTGCTAACAGGAAGCTAGAGAAAGTGGAAATGGAGGAGATTTTCACAGTGGGGTGTTTGTACCACTGTCCTGCGAGAAGGTTCTGGTTTGTTTTGCTTTTCCTTCCGCTCTCTCTTGATATACTTGAAAATTTGAAGGTAATGAGTACGACCATTTCTGAGGGGGAAATCCCTAGGAGGAGAGTACAGTATATTTAGGGCAAAAAAGGCAAAAAGTGCAAGAAAAGTAATCTTTAAAAATATCTCAGGATGAAAGAAAACAAGCAGTACTTTCCAACCCGTGGTTTGTATTTCATTTGGCCAGAACTTTTTTTCAGCTTATGAAACGAGAGGGGAAGAGCTGCTTTTTCTGCTATTTCTGGCATCCTGCTGCTGCCCTCTGCTTAATTTTGAGAAATGCAGAGTCAAAGGAGAGCTTTTATTAGGTGATATTAAGTCAAGACTAAACATAAACTTGGCAGAAATAATTGCATATCATAGTTCAATAGGTCTTCTGACTGTTGATTTGTTCTGGAGGTTTTTTGATTCTTTTCTTTTCCACCCAGCTAGCTGGGAACTTCAAGTATGGCATGTACATAGCTTACAAGTTATTGTGTAGAACCAGACAAAGAACCCTTCCGCATTAATTTGTATGTGATTGGCATGTGTAGTTACATGTAAACACAGAAATCAGTATATGGTAAATTTAATAGGAGAGAGTAGTTCTTGATCTGTTTGAAAAAGGATTCACGAATTCTAATTCAGAACAGATTTTTTAAAACAAGGAGAAGTTGCTACAACTTCTAAGAATTTTTACAGTAGCTTAACAAAAAATGATGTCATCACGGCTTTGAAAGGTTTTTTTTCTTCATTTTGGGTGCATGGAACAATAAAGTTCTAGTTTTAAGTTTGCTCATAAAAGAATAAGAAAACCATTAAAGGTTTTCTTTGCTTTTTTCTTAAATTTTGGGGTTGCACAGCTGTAGTTGTCTCTTAAATTATTGTGTATGGACTCAGGCTAGTTACTCATTCGGTAATGGGCAGGTTTTGAGAGTATATACATTAATAGTTCTTTTCATCTGCAATAAGCGTTCTCTGCTTTGTTACTGATTGTGAGGCCCTTTAGAGAGCAATGCTTGTTGTATAGAAACTACAGACTGTAGGTTCTATACCATTCTGCCAGTTTTGTGATGCATGTTTAAGTATCTCAGGAGAACTGAACTGGGGTTTTGTTTGTTTTAAAGGAAGGTGTAAGGATTACTTTCTGGCAGAGCAGTTCAGACTGTACTGCACTGAATCTCTCATTTCACGGTCAGTCCTACCTGAAGTTTTAGCTTTCACTGTACTGCGTAGCCTATCTTTTTTTCCTTGCCTTGTGAAAAATAAGACTTCTGGCTAATGGAGAAAGTACCTTTTCTTTTGTCTTTGCTATAGATAGAGTCATAGAATCATTTAGGTTGAAAAGGCCTGTAAGATCTTTGAGTCCAGCCGTTAACCTAGCGCTGCTGAGTCCACCACTAAACCATGTCTTAAAGTGCCGAATCTACATGCCTACAGGTGCTACCATTGCTACTTAGAGTAGTCTAAAGTCATGGATTTCTTCCAACATTCTTTGTTGCAGTTTATAATCTGGTTAATGATGATCCTAAAACTGTTCATTCATATATATTTACCTTTTACAATTTTATTTTTCCAAACTGTTCCAAGTAGTGAAGATAGAACAGTTATTGTGTTGCTGATCATTAGGCTATCAGAGTACCTGTTTGGTGTTAAGTGACTTCTAATTGTGTAGCTAAATACATGTCAGATGAAGAATCCATTGGAGAACGGTCCTTCTGCCTATACTTCAAGCCTAATGTTACGAAAACTATTCAAAAATACTCGAGTGAGATTTTCCTAACAAAACCTTCCATGTTGATCTAATGTAGGTTTCTCAAAAGTTGGGTCTCTGATCTTCAATACTAGAACTGCAAGGACTGTTAAAAACAATTGTGCTTTCTCTTCAACACGAATAATTAATTTTCTTTTGAAAATAGGTTAGGGAAATTCTGGAAAAAAAGTAAGGCAGTTTAGGGATTTTTTTTTTAATGGAATTCAGTATGGAAGAGAGAAAAAGTAAACTCCATTTCAGTGTGATCCTGTTTGAATGGGAAATAATGACTCTGTCTAAATTATCAAGTAATTTAATACAGAAGAAACATATGAACAGATGAAAGGAGTGATGTTCTTACATACATTTTGAATGTTTTACCTATGGCTGGATCTGGTCTGCTCACAAGTTTTGCCAGGATGTTTGTAGCTCAAGGCTGTCTGATCAGAGGTTCAGGCCTTTGTGTCTTCATTAGCATTTGTAGAGTGCGCAGTAGAAGAGTTTCTGGTTTAATTCTGTACAGAAAGAACAGAGATGTAGTTCACAGGCACTGAAACTGCTCTGCAAGCAAAACCAACCCCCAGTACGTGTGGTCGATTAGGGGTTTTACTTCAAAACTGCTCCTGCTCTGAACTAAAACATTAATTTAGATCCAGCCAAGAGAGTCTAACAGTCATCTTTTGTCCATAATCTGTCAGGAATGGGAGAGATTCGAAAGCATATGGCTGTGCTTGTGCATTTGATGATAATTGTTTTATTAAAATAATGCCAAGCTTATAAACTGATCAGATGCATTTCCTGAATACAGTATGCTGGTTTTATGCTTGGGGCAGAATTTTCCTGGTCTAACATCAAATGATGCAATAAAATTGAAATAAATCATCTTTTGGGTGCAGCAGGAGGAGACAGAGGAGATGGAAATAATTCCTTTTGAGTTAAAAGCAGATTATTTTAATTAGCATAAAGGATGTCTAGGAAAATGCGAATTGGTATGTTGCAGAAGGGTAGGGAAAAAGTATGTTTTGTTTGCATTATGAATGTCTTATTTTGAGTATTAATACTCAAGTTAAAATAGTTGCTAAAAATCTGATGTGGGTGAAAACTTTGCTGACCAGGCATTCCTCTAAAGAATTGGTATAAAGTCATTCATCTGAAATAGTTTATATCTGTATTATATATATATGCTTACTGACACAACCCTCTGGAAAGGATTTTTGTTTTGTGGGGGCTTTTGTGTTTATTGACAAGTGCATTTTTCTTTCTCTTTTATGCAGTCCTTCCAGGGAAGCCAGGGACGAGCCTACCTCTTTAATTCTGTGTAAGTATGTTGTTGTGCACACTACCTACAGAGTGTGGTTTTATTTGTATGCTTTGCAAGTGGATGTAGCTGCACTTTGCCCTGTTCTTTTTAACATCGGCTTTACCAGCAATAGTTACTGCAGAGCTAGTGAGCTGATTTGTAAGTATCCCTTTGCACAAACTAGTATATCTTATATTTATAGCTTATATTATCTAGCTGAAAGTTTAGGGGAAGGTGTTAATACGGAGTTCATTTTGTGTTTGTCATGGTAACTGTCTTGTTCTGAGATACTCCAGAAGTCAGGATGCATTGTGTGACTAGATTTGCTTTAGACAACTCTGCTGAAGTCTAAAGAAGAATTTTCCAGTGTGATAGTTAGATGCATTTACAGTGTAATGTTTCATTGAACTTGGGGCATCTTATGTGACCTTGAATATTGTAAATGTGCTAGAGCTAAAGGTCATCTTATCATGCCTAATATTTGCAATTTTAGGCACGTCCTACCCATGATATAAAGCTCTCCGAATTTGCTAATGGATTTATTTTAAGCTTCTAATATGCAGAATTGCATTTTTGTCTGTGTTTTTCAGCAGTTTAGTGTGTTTCAGCATTTTGGAGAAAGAAGTGCAGTTAAGTGTCTTAATCTATTTTAGACCAGGATAATGGAACTCTAACTGCAAAGGATTTGATTGCAGATCTTTGAAATTCTTTTTATATATAGTTGTTAAATGGTGACTTGGGACTTTTAGTATAATTGCAGTAATAAGAATCTGGTAATACAACAGCAAAAACGGCATAATTTTCCTCTTGTATAACACTGTCTAAAAACTTGGTTTAGTCTTGACTCATGTTTTCTGCGTAGACTCTTAGTCATTACAAAACTAGCTTGATGCAGTACTTCATGGGATGTTTTGTTTTGATATTGCTGTTTGTTCATCGTGGCTTACTCTGCTGATCTGTAGCAAAGAAATATTTATGAGGCTTTTTCCTTGCTGCTATTTTGGAGCTGGTTCTAAATTCAGCTGTACCAGTGCTGATTTACTGGTACAGACTCCCATTATAGAGGTCTCAAACTGTTTTTGAAGAAAAGCCTGAAACTGTAGAGGTGTCCAGTTACTGCTAAGTGTTCTGTTCTTTTAAAGTTAACTATTTAGCCTGGCTTTGTTGATGAGAGAAGTGAGCATCACAGTTTGCTGTTTAGACTACCCACTTGAAAAGCTAAAACCAGAACCCTTTATAGCTCCTGTCCTTCAGCTCAGTGTAACAGAGGAAGTTACTTCTACAGCACTGAATAAGTTAGGCACTTTTCTGCAGAGAGAAAAAAAAGTATAAAAAAAGATAAAAGGTGGATTACAGGTAAGAAAAGAAACTCATCCAATTAATGTAATATGTAATTTCTCTGGGTTTTTTCAGGGTAAACGTGGGCTGTGGTCCAGCAGAGGAGAGAGTTCTTCTGACAGGTTTACATGCTGTAGCAGATATCTATTGTGAAAACTGTAAAACCACTCTTGGATGGAAATACGTAAGCAATATACTTGAGTCTTTAATACATGTTTGTATGTTGAAGCACAGATACTTGAGTAGCACCTATACTGATAGTTTAGGTGAGTTAGCTCTAGTGCTTTTGTATGTATCAAGACCGTACTGCAGTTTTGCTTCCTTACATCTACTGGAATGCTGTAGTAGATAATGTTATTCTGGACTGCAAAACAAGCATGAGCTGTAGGTGCTATTACAGTTATCTAATACTAATGTCTTTTTGCAAGATTACCGACCACATACACTAAACCAAATAGAAGAAATTGTAGAAGTGAGTCTTTAATTTCTAGGGTTGCAAAAGTTGGCTCATATAGCAAAAATATATTTTACAATAAATGGTACTGAGCATGTTTACACTGCTTACAACTAAAGTGCACTTAATTCTGTTGTTTGACAAGTTATCTGTGCACTTGCGCAGTTACCTGCAACACTTGCAGCTGTCGCAGGTTTGATGCTTTGAAAATGTTAGATTCTGGGCGTTGTATGTAGGATTTTCATTGATTCAGTACAGCTTCAGATCTTACAGAAAGAAGTTGTCCTAATGCATTCCCTCTGATGAATATAGAGGAGAGCTTTTCACATAACATGCCATAGTCTAACCTTCACTTGAAAAAAAAGGGAAGTTCTAAAGCAAGATCTGTTGTGCAGTGGAATTGCTCATTCTGCTTATGAAAAGTTTACTCCTATTTCCTTCTCAACCCTCTTCATCGTTTGTTTCTTCCCTCCTGCCCTGGATTTGCTGTAACCAATATGGGATGTTAACTGGAATATCTCCGGGTTTGTATTTTTAATGCAAGTTTGATATTTAAAATACTTTTATTTCTTCAGCTTAATTTAGTGTCTTGATTTTTCTCCTTTCCAGGAACATGCTTTTGAGAGCAGTCAGAAATACAAAGAAGGAAAATTTATCATTGAACTTGCCCACATGATAAAAGACAATGGCTGGGAGTGAATCATAACTTTTTTCCTTCTGTTTGGACAATATTCTGTGGAACATGCTTTACAAAGACTAACGCAAAGTAAAGGAAGAGCTTGGCTAGATTGGCCCTGAGAGTATCACTGAACTCTGAAACCTCACAAATGAGTAGTGTAGTGTAAGTGGCTATTTCAGGCCATGTTTGCCTTTTCTCCTTGTGTAAGTTCCCTCTTTTTGTACGTGGATTATTGTGTGAACAGTTGTTTTGGAACATTTTGGATGACCTTTTTCTAAACTCTCTCAAACTAGAGAAACAGTTCACTAATTGAAAGCAGATTTTACTGGTTAGCATCTATCTCTGACCTATGCCTTTAATGCTACCTTCTGCTGTGCATGCTTCTTGCCTAAACACGTACACTCCAGTCCTGTAAAAGTTCTATATCTGAGCAGTCTGAAAGAATGTATGGGATGGGGTGCTTTCTTATATGTAGCAATTTCTGATGTGTTTGGCAGTGAAGAGGATGCAGTGTTGTAGTTATTGATTTCTTTTTTAAATTTGAGTGTACCACAACCTATGTACATCTTGTAGGTGAATTGGTTAAAGGTACAGTGCTTACTTAAGAAAACTATTTCAGTTGCACTGACTGAAGTTAGCAGATCTCAAGTTCTTAGGAAAGGCTATGCTACAGGTTTGGTATCTTAATGAAGATTTAATGAAGACCTTAGAAGGATTTTAAATCAATAATGCTACAGAATATGTTCATTTAAGACCAACATATTCCCTAAGGAGTTTGCTGGATAAGAAATTTATAAAACTATAGCTTGCAAGATTAAAAAGGCAAAAAAAATATATGCATCTTCTATTTTGGAAAAAAAAATATTAGTTGGTGTATTAGAAAAAAAGAAGTTTTGGTACTGTACCTTTGCCAGTAACAGGGACTTGTGCATCAGTAAAGTTTTATGGCTGGTTCCATGTAACTGAATAGTCCTAATGCACTGGACAAAGAGGTTGATATTGAGGAAGCATGTTTAAGTACTCTGCTTCTGCTACATTGGAACAAAAATATTTATTTTTGTGAGAAATGGCCAGAGCCTACGACATGAACATTTATATAGTACCTGTAGGAAAAGGACGTAATGAGAGAGAAGGGAAGTTTTGACTCAGTTTTTCATAGACTAAAATAACAAGATTGTTTTTAAAACTTGGGGGTGGGGAAAGGGTCTGTTGGTTTGCTGGCTAAATCATCCCCAAGTACCTTTTTATAATAAATTATATGAAACTCACCTTCTCTTTTGTTCTTGTGCTGTTTCTTAAATGGAATGAGTTAATGAGAGGAACTTCTGGGAAGTGTATGCACAGTGTTAGCTGTTGGTATCTGTGCATGCAAATTCTGAGCAACTATGAAAGAAATGCTTTACAGAAAATTGCTAACTTTATTTTAAAATTAAACAGGCTCTGAAAACTTTGTATGTTAATCCTTTTCATGATTGAGGAAAAAATGTTTGGAAAAAACCCTTTAACACTACATAAGTACTCTTAACTGAACAGTATGGAAGCCTTGCCATGCAAAATCATTTTCTCTCAATATCAATTCTAATATGGCACCTGCAAAATAAGCCATAGGTGCTGTTGCTGCTGTTAGGTTTTTGGGAATCTCTCGTAGGCTTTCTGAACTCTGCTGCACTTTAGAAATCTTGTCATGCCTGAAAAATTATGCCAGTGGGTAGGGGCAATATAAATCCTTAAAACCAATGGTCCAGTGTCCTTGTGGAGAGGAAGAGTGAGAAGAAAGTTCGCCCATGTGTACACATTCTCTGTGATGCAGACTGAGCAAACTGCATTCAAGATGTTGTAGTGATCTATAGCTATGAATTGAAAATGTAAGAATTAGAGAAGTAGTTAAAGCTGTTGGGTTTCAATCCAAACACCTGAGGTGGTACAGTTGCGTTCAATCTGGACTTTGTAGCTTGCACTTACTACTTAATGTTTGCATCATGTGGCTTCCAAGTCTCCTTTTTAGCAATCTCATAGGTGCAAGATGGGCTTTGGTGTTGCCTGTCTCTTGATCTTTTTGACCTGGAATTCTTGGGATTTTGTTTTCCTCCATTGTAATGTAGGTTACCAACAAAGAAGGCTCTAAAACAAAACATTTTATATCATATCAGCAAAACGTTTGTGTTGGCTTCAAAGTCCAGTTGCAATGTTGATACTTGTGAACATGCTTATTTGAAGTCTGTGTGTCCTTGGGCTTTTCTTACTTCCTGGCTACAGACTTGCTGATGCAGTACACTGGACTGAAGACAAAATTGATGGCTGCTTTTCAGTACAGAGTTGAAATTAATGAAAATATGTAAAAAAAAAAAATTCTCTTTAAAATTGGGGTTTGGCTGTCTCTTGTTAGTAAGTTAATGCTGTCTGTAACAGTCTGATTCTGCTTAGATATTCAACCTCTTTTTTCAGTGCATTGTTTATATTTCAAACTGGACATTTTCACCAAAACCTTAATTAACTTTGATGCCAAAGGCTGGGACTTCATCAAGTGCTTAGCACATAGAGCTTCGGACTACTGGCATAAAGAGTTAATGATCTATATATGATGTTTGTGGCTTTTAAGAGAACCAAACAAAGCAATATTCTTTTTGGTCTTTTAAGAGTAGATGCTTAGGATGACTAAAGAATAGAACTAGTACAGAATTGCTATTTCATGCTGCCATGTAACAATTCTCGAGACTCATTCTATTGAGGGAATATGTGAATTTTCTTTCTGTGTTGCTTGGCTGTGGCAATGATTATTTTCTTCCCTTACAAAGATCTAGAGGGTTCTTGTTACTGGTTTTGGTGAAAGTAGGATCCAGATAGCAAAGGCTGCTGGCTGATGTGAAGAGGTCAGTCTGGTCACTGAACCCCTCCAGCAGTCATTTGAAAGAAAAATAAACTTACTTGAAAAAAATTTTACTAAAGCATTTTCCCTCTAACCAATTTTTGTAATATATAAAAGATTATATTTAAAGTTTGTATGTGTTTTGCTCTGGGCAAGTTTACTTTCCCTCCAACTTGAGCACTTTTGTTACTTGTACTGGTTATTTTTATTGTTGGTCTTAACATTTATTTTGTATTTTGTTTTTTATAAACTGTAACAAAAAGCTTTTGTGAACCTTTGTTTCTCGCTGGCTCTTTCTTGGACCAAATGAACTGACTATGAGCTGGCTTAGAAGAAATGTTCATTGGGATGCATAGGAATTTGCTAGCAAAAATGTACATGTATTGAAAGTTGGCTTTGTTTTGTTTTTTCCTCTGAACCTCTAAAGCCACGCCTGTCCTAAAGTAATTAATCATCATTTGATGTAATTCTAGTAATTTGACCACACATTCTCTGGTCAGGTCCAAAGTAATGGCTGTAACAATGGTGTTCCAGGACTGAGTCTGCCTCCAAACACTAGAGTTACTCTTTGGCTGGTCACTCGTAAGAACCTTTTTGATGACTAAAAGGCAATGCTGCCATCTATAAAGATTCTGTTAAGTTGCAAACTTGCTGTGAAATAAGCTGCAGAATTAGTGAGGGATTGCTGACACGTCAACATAACCGCTCTTGCTGTATGCTTTTAGCAGTCTTGTAATCTCAATTTTATCTGCCAGTAAAAAGGGCCAGAATATGAATTTCCCCTGTTCATTGTAGGCTATACAGTGAAAAACTGTATTAATTGAAGTTTGTGGTAATTCCTCCTTAATTTCCCACATGCAAGGCATGGTAAGATGGCCTGTCTGGGTGGTACACCTTGCATGCTTGCAGGCTTTTGCAACCCATGGGGAATGCAGTTTATGAAATTCCTTTGAATTAAAATCTCAGAGGTTCTGACATGGTCATTGCTGCTCCCATAACCAAATGGTCATCCGTATTTCCTATTGGTGTATCAAGTTAGTGCAAGAGTTCATGAATGCTGTGTGGATTTATGTGGATTCATTTTTGGTGGATTTATGCTTCCCTCTGAGTAACACTTGTAGGGTTTTTCTGCACGCTCATCTCAGCAGTCAGGTTGCAACAGCAGTGACCTACACACAGACCAAATTTCAAACATCTCCATTCTTTGATAATGGCAATGAGCGGAAGAAGCTGTCAAATTATTGTTAAACTTTTTGGACATTTTCTCGTATTTCATTGAGACTCATGTTAAGCCAACCAGCAGTATAGAAACTTACTGCAGAAGGAACAGACGCTTCAGAGGTTTGTTTTAAAAGGACTGTTACAGATGGTTTAAGGCCTAAAGCATGAGTCGTAAATGGCAATTGAGTTGTGCCTCATTGTTTCTTAAACTCTTTACAATGCTTTCTTTTACAGGTGACATGGCTGTGTTGCTGTTTTGTCCTAGCAATACTGTACATCATTTGTTGTTTCACTATATTGTATCTACTTGAGGTATCACAATAAAAGCTTTCAATTGTTTTGTTGAGTTGTTGGGTTTTGCTATCTTTTCTTGCTGATTGAATTCTCATGCTTTATTATCCGATGAGGCCAGAGAATAAATCCAGTGCTCTGAGTTGCTCTTAAAAGCATCTGAATACGGATTGAATATGATTTTTGTGGGTTTAAGACTGCTGCTAAACTTTCGGGTTTTTTCCTTTCACTAATCTTTCCAAAATATAGAAAGTTCTGTTGCTACTTTTAGAGCTTTTGCCTATTCTGAGCCAATCATGGAACCTTTGTGAAGTGCTTTCAAAAACATACTGTGCACACCCCAAAACTAACCGTCAGAGGAACTGAAGGAAGTGTGGGTGTGCTTTCTGTTGTTTTAACTTGGTCATCTATAGACCAGAAGAGCTCTGATCGCAGGCACTCAACCTGTTATTTCTGCTTTGGTTGGGAGGAACCTCTGTAGTTCCTGTAATCAGACTAATGGTCTTCTTGCCTGTTAGTGCAGTTAAAAGTCCCCACTGTGAGTCAGTAACAAAGATATGATAAAAACTGGTGGTCTCCCTCCAAGACCCCAGCTCACAGCAGGCTTCGTATTGACTCAGATTTATTCTACCTGTGTATTTGCAGGAGGTACAGGGCGTTGTGTGTGTAACTGGGGGGGGGGGGGGGGGGGGGGGGGGGGGCTCCCACCAACATTCAGATGCAAACTCTTCCCCAAAGGTTGTGTATCGATGTCAGTATCATCAGCTATCTGCAGCAGCAAGCACGATAGTGCCTCACATTCTCCAGTGGCAAATCTGTGCAAAACAGGAGGTTTGGGTGAGAAGGGATGATTAACTAGGAGAGAGATGATGTCTGTGATAAGCTGGCTACTTTCCTACTGTAGCCCCAGCATGTGATTTGCTCCTTTATAGTGAGGGGACACCCTGCTCATGTTTAACCTGGCTCCCACTGTAACCCCCAAGTACTTTTCAGTTTGCAAGTGCAGTCTATGGCACTCATTGATGTTTAGGAAATCGTTAGGTCAAGCAAAGCAATGTTTTCTTCTGAAGATTAATCTGGTCAGACTGATATTAATGGCTGTAATTGCAAAACCAAGGGTTAACTGGGGCTTCATTATGAAAGGTTCATAGTAATTTGAAAGACTTCAACCAATACCTCAGTTTAAACAAATCCCATGTAAAAGTTCTGTTTATAGTAATAGTAAAAATATCCTTTTAACAGTTCCTAAAATGATAGCAAGGGACTACTGCAGCGATCTAGTTTACTCCTCTGGATAGTAACAGGTGGAGGATTATCCTTAATCCCATTAAACCAAGTGAAATAAATAATTTTCCAGGAATGCTTTCCATCAGATTTGCTTGCTAGGACAAGATGTAGGTGAGTGCTAAGTAATAGTAAAGGGCTAATCAGATTTTCCTGGAAGTTCTCTTAACTCCCAGGTAGGCTGAATGATGTCACCGTGATTATTTTAAGCATGACAAACCAGTAGGGTACATAGAATCCAGTTAAAAAACATCAGTTGCCTGCTTTGAACACCTTGAGTGAAGTAAGGAATTGGTAGCAAGGACTTATGTAGGATACTGGGAGAGTTTTTATTTGGTTTAGTTGAATGTTCAGCAATTACTGAACATTGGCAACGGTGCATCAAATATGACCTCTTTGGGCTGCCTGAGGCTGAGAATGAAGTCATTCAGTGCAGGCTGATTCAGTGTCTCTTCAATAATCCATCATTTCATCCCATAAAGGGAGGGGGATGCTCTACATATGAGATCTGGAGGAAAAATGGAAGCCTGCTCCCCTTTCTTTTGTTCATGTGCTTATAAGCTACCGTCTCAGATAGACTCCTTTTTTTCTTCCTTTTATTGGCCTTACTGCCGTACTGCATGAAAAAAGGATCTTTCCAGATCTGACAAAAAAAAACCCTGTAAGGATAAAACCAGCATTTTATGAGGAATGTGTGCTATTCATTTACTAACCTAATTTTTGACGTGGTTATAATCAAATTAAAAAAGATTCAAATAACACAGAAGTATCTTTCATATTTAAGATATTCACAGTAATATCCCATTAAATTTTGGTGTAGCAAAGGGACTGTAAAAGCACCGTCAGTAACTGGGTTACCAGAATAACTTTGGGGATGTGAACCTCACTGCTGTGTTTTACCAGCTGGAACGTGCCTGGAGGATCTCTGGCTTCCAGATGGACGGAGATGGGCAGATGCCTCACCTAAAAGTTGTGAACCTTCTATTAAATGTCTTTTTGCCCCTGTTAAATAACTGGACAGCGGCCTTGGTCTCCGGCTCTTCCCGCGGACGAGACGCCGTAGCTGCAAGGTTAAGCTGTCGTGGGACAGCAGCAGGTCTCTATTTACAAAGTCCAGTTAGCCTGAACAGGAAAACAGTCACAGCTAAAGCTCAGTTTAACCTCTGGAAAGGGCTCCAGTTCGGTTGCTGTGCCCACACGAGGTTTCCTTTCCATTCTTGTCTCTTCCTCTGCACCCTCCCCTTGGCTTCTCCCCAGATAGGTCCAACCTGCGCTGCTGCTGGCGCTTGCACCTCTGACAAGCAAAGCAGCTGTGGATTAACTGGGGCTGGACAAAGTCATTCCTTGGCTGTGAAGCAGCTCTGCTGAGCCGTGTAACTGACGGGCATTAACTGTTTCTCCTCTAGTAAAGGCTGAGATAATCTGAGCATTTGACTCATTCATTTCTATAGTATTGCTGGATAAGGTTCGGGCTGGGGGCACTAACTGCAGAGCTGAGGATCTGAGATGCTTTGTGATCCTGGTTAACGGTTTAATCTATGCTTGTGTTATATATAAACCTGATAGCCCAAAGATTTTACTTAGGAAAGATCACTCTAGAAAGCAGACAATACAGGTTTGTCAGTATGTAATGAAATAAGGGGCAGATTTTGCATCATCTGATTTCTGTATTCTAGTAATAAATAACGTAGCTTAACTTTCCTTCTTGCCCAAATAGACCTTAGAGGGTTTTAGTTCAAACAAAGGCAACAGCAGGACCAAACTAGCTCTTTATTCAAGATAGAGTTTTCATCCTTACAATAAAATATATACATGTATGGAAACTTCATCACAGCATGGAACTTCATGGCTCACCCTTAACCTGCAAGAAGGGTTGTGAATGGTATTTAGTCTTCAGAACACCTTTATGACATGATTAGCAATGATCAGTGCTTTATTTTACACCTGATGACAGTTAAGTCACTTTTACAAAACCATTTATGAGCAAAAGCCTCCAGTTTGGGACCTGCAGTTGATGCCAGGGCAGCAATGGTGTATGAGCATCTGAAAACAAGGTGTTTCAAGTGTTGTGTGATTAAAACTTAGGTGAATTAAACAGCAGCCTGATTGTTACTGATTTTGCCAACCTTTTTATTCTGTGCATGTGTGTACTATATATCACATGTCAAAGCTGGTAGTCTTGTACCTTATTGCCTAAGGCATACTGTTAAGGTCATACAAGATTACAACCAGTAGCATCTTTGAGTTTGGCTACGGCCATTTATGATCACACATTGGATTCCTTCAAGTTTCTTTGTCCCTAGAAGCACCTTCAGTCCCTGTACGGCCAGGCTGCCAAGCTCATTGTGTCAGTATGAGAACAGGGAAGGTCTGTTACTGAATATGGTTAAAGTTTTAACTCTTTCGAGGCTTTGAGCAGTGTTAAGGATCAGCTGTGTTTGAACTGTGAATTTGAATGGAATTCCTTGTCCTTTTGAAGACAAAACCAAGCTTCATTTTCCAGTGATTTGAAGTGTTTTAGTACTCAGTCATATAAAACCCCTCTTACAAAGGTACAACACTAAAAGTGAAGAAAACCCAGCCCCAGCTGCAGGAGCTCTGTGCATCGTCTGCGCAAGCAAACCTTTCCCAAAGCTCTCTTAAAGCCCACTAGAAGTCAGGGATCTCGTGACAGGGAGCAGGGCTGCCAAGGGCGAGAAGAGCTCTGGCCCAGGGGCATTGCTACACGTGGGAGCCGGGTTGCAGGTGCCAAACACTGTGCTTTTGAGGCCTGGGGGGCTTTCCTAAACAGATCTTTTTCCTAAACAAATACAGACACATGGTCTGCCATGCGGAGGGGAAACGTGCTGGTACCATCGCAGCGTGAACCTTCGACCTGTTGATCCGGAGCTGCTGTACACTGAAACCATCCCGAGAGGCACGTGCTAAGTGCCATAAAGCCGCGGTTTGAAAGGTGCGTAGGGCACTAGGACAGGAGGGCAGCACCTGCCTCTGCAGTGCTGGTGGCTCTGCCTCACCCAGGAAAGCTGACTCGGTCATGGGGTTTGCCCTGCAGAGAGAGCACAAGTGAAATCCATGGGAAAAGATGCAATTTTGGGGACCATTTGGGTCCCCAAAAGCTGCCCAGCTGAACACTGCCCGTGCTGAGGTGGGCAGTGACTGCCCGAAGCCAGGCTCAGCTGGAAGCACACAGCTTTCCTAACAGCTGCTCTGTGGGGCAGGAGGCTGTTTCTGGCCATAATCTCCTTATAGGCCTGAATTAATCATTGGTTTCCCACCGATGGTCAAATAAGCACTATTGCTCTGGATGGCACGCTCCACTTTGTTACCTGCTATAATTGGTAAGACTGTAAATCTGCTCCTGCTTGTCTACTTGAATTATCTTCACTCCCTTTCTTCCTCTTTTATCTTCCTCCTTCAATTCCCCGCTTTTTTATGATGCTCATAACAGTCCAAAGTCTGCAGCATTTTGCTTTTGTTCCTCTTCTTTCCCATCCAGAGTGCCCTACCCCAGGGGCAGCATCAACATGTCTTGCTCAGGCACCAGACATATTCCAAGGTGTTTGATTCACTGTGTATCAGAGGGAGCAGCTGTGTTTCCACCCTGGACGTGCACCCCAGTGCTGGGGAGCCAGCGTGGCCAGGCCTCGAGCCTCGAGGACAGAGTACAAGGTGCTGCTATTTGCTACCTGCTTATCACTGCTTTACTGATTAAACAGCAGCCAGTCTGAGGCCTGAATGCTGTTTCCCTGGCATGATAATAAGAGAAAACGAGCACGTATGAAGTGCAGCCTCGTAACCCTCCAGTGAAGCAGTACTTCACTGCCTCTGCTCCTCCTGCTCCCAGGCTGACAAAGCTGATGGATTTTGCTTTAGCAGCAGCTTTTTCTCCTTTCCCCCGTCCTCTATAATGGAAAGTTTCTTGCAGCATAGAGGCTGGAGACACAAATTAATGCCCTTTAATCACCTGCCCACGATACACAAAAACAAAAGGTTTCTCACGTCATCCTTTCAATGTTTACTGAAATAGAGACTTTGCTCCGGCAGACCTCTCCTCCACCAGCCAAAACTCACACTGGAGGTTAACAGCTCCCACGGTTAATGATTATCTTCCCTTGTTTGCTCAGTATTGCAGAGCTGAAACATGTAAATATGAGTCCCCCGTGTGATTGCTGTGGTCAGCCAGCGACGAGCACTGCACAAAACAGAACCATTAGCAGAGAGCGATGTTCCTCCCTTGCTTGGCCTCCCTGCTCAGCTCAGGATAACACCGTCCCGCTCAGGCTGGTGATTACAGAGCCTGCTATGAAAACCCCCTCTCAAAATAGCAATTCCTAATCTCCCCCAAGGCCGTTAATCAGGTTTCTAATCCAGCAAAGCTGTCCCTACTGTAACATGCTGCTATTCCCAGGTCTTTATTAGAAACCCCTCTTAGTTACAGCATTTACTAGGTCAGGGGACTGATGGTGACGCTTGCCCAGGCAGAAATAGCTGCAGATACTTTGTGGGACAGATCTGAGGTAGTGCTTGATGCCATGACCTGGCTGCCCCTTACCCGTGCGTGCTGGACATCACCAGAGGCTCATCTTCATGGAAATAGAGTGCAACGCCAGCTCCTAATTTGATATTTTCTGAGGACTGAAATGCTGCCTCTGCTCTTCCGGAGACAAACGCAAGAGCTGGTCCTGCCTGATTGCATTCGAAATGGATAGAAATGTCCTGCACACGTGCGACAGCCAAAGCTTTCTGAGCAGTTTCGAGGAGAGCAGGTTTTGCCCCTGCACCTTGGCTAAATTCCAACCAGGGTAACTGCATCTCCCTCTTGCCCCCCTTTCCCTGGGTGGGTCAGACTGTCTTGAAGGACCCGATGTGTTGCAGAGGTGGGGTGACGTGACTGATGTGTGCAGCTTGCTCACAAGTATGTGATATTTGCAGTATTAATGGGGATCCCGCTGGCAAAAAGCGCCATATAAATGTAAAGTCATCACTCCCAAAGCGAGCCAGCATCCTCGTGCACAGCTGTACACAAGCAGGTGGTATTAGCGAGGCAATGGGCTGTTAAATCTCCTTCTGCTACAGGAGCTTTAGGAGGGTCCCTGACTCCAGGGTGATATTTAGACTTGGAGGCTCTGGTTGAAGAGATGCAGGCTCTCGAAGGGGCTCAGCTGGATGCTGCAGGGATGGTGGGGGCCCTCTGACAGGGGACTATCCTGGTGCTCAGCACTGTCTTGGCTGTTTGCGGGGGGGGCTGCTGCAGCTGAGCCCCATCTGGAGATTTGCTTTGGTGACTCCTGGTCTGTGGGGCTGTGCAGGCAGCCCAGGGTCCTGCCCAGCTGGGAAAGGCTGCAGTGGGATGGGAGGGCTGCAGGAATCTCAGTGTGGTGGGCAGTGCTTTCTGCGCCCCAGGCTTTGTCATCCCACTTGCACATCCTGCTCTGCAGAGCCATGTAAGCAGAACCACCCCCAGTACCAGGCTTACAGGACCCAATAGGTTTAAAGACACCATGCACTGAGACTATGGTGGTGTGAGGCAGCGTGCTGCACCAGCACACCTTCCTAACACCAGACCCAGGAGGGGAAAAAGCTCAGTATAACTTGGGAAATTTGAAGTGTTTGAGTGTCCCAGCGGAGAGAGTGTCCCATCCTTGAGTGTCCCATCCCTGAGTGTCCCATCCCTGAGTGTCCCATCCCTGAGTGTCCCAGCTGAGCGAGTGTCCCATCCCTGAGTGTCACATCCCTGAGTGTCCCAGCTGAGCGAGTGTCCCATCCCTGAGTGTCACATCCCTGAGTGTCCCAGCTGAGCGAGTGTCCCATCCCTGAGTGTCCCATCCCTGAGTGTCCCAGCTGAGCAAGTGTCCCATCCCTGAGTGTCCCACCCCTGAGTGTCCCATCCCTGAGTGTCCCACCCCTGCTAACGTTGTTGGGATGAGCACAGCCATGTGCCTCTCCAGGACAGCCCTGCTGCCTCGCAGCCTGCTGCTCCCCAGCGCAGCCGTGCTCTGTGCTGCAGCAGTCCGTCTGCAGCGCAGTCATGGGGCAGGCGACGAATACAGCGTGGTTTGTTTCTTTATTTAGCACGTTCCTCCTGAGAGGCTCCAAGGTCTTGAACTTGGGGTTTTACTGAGCTTGCTCTTTGCCTGCCCGGGCCTGCGTGCGCATGAGCGGGGCTGCTTCAGGGGCAGCGGTTTCCTCTCCAGTAAAGAAAGCTCCCAGGGGCCAAGGGGGTCCAGAGCAGCCCCATCCTGTCAGTACAGACTGCACAGCCTCTGTGCCCCATCAGCACCCACATCATGACCAGCGTAGCTGGCCTCCCCCAGGTCTTGCTTTCACATCACACTGTTGATGTTTGCCTATATTTTTTAGCCTCATTTGCTGTGCCTTTCCCCCCCCCCATTATAAACATCAGTTAGGCAATGTTCGGGAAATCTCCCACGCTCCATGAAGCCCAGAGCCCCTATTGCTTCCACATGCTCTCCCCTTTGCATCTGGCTGGCTCCATGCCCCATCTCCCAACAGCAGTCTGCTCCCTGTCCTGTCCCAAAGCCTGGACTGCCTGCAGAATGGATGGAAGGGTAAAATAACGTCGTCCAAAGGTTAATGCTGGGCTCTGCAGGGCAGGTGTGGGGCTGGCATCATCCTCTTGGCCCATCATGGTCTTGCTGGCTGGAGCCCTGCATAGCTTCGCCAAAAGGAGAGCCCCCACCTCGGTCAGCTGTGCACCCCTGTCCTGAGAAGACCCCACAGTCCTCGATGCTGCCAGCACAGGGCAGTGACTCATTTTGCAGCTCGGGGCCCTGGGTGTGGATGTCTCACTTCTCGCCTTGGCAGCAGCAGCTTCTCCCAATGGGTCGAGGGCTTTTGCTCCCTGCCCAGCACAAAACAGGGGGCCCGGTGCTAATGCTGCTTGCTCACTGAGCAGTGTCTGAGCACATCGGGCCACAGACTCACAGCAGAACTACCTGGCTCATCCCTTGGTTTCCTAGAAATCCAGCGGCCAGGCTGGCAAGCGCAACCCCAGCCCACAGGCTTGTTAAATCAACACAGCAGTGACCATTGCATGAGGTTTGCATTACAAAGCGTTTGCAGCTGTGCCAGAGGGTGGGGGGGTGTTTTTTAACCTTTGCTGTTTCCACTGAGCTGCGGAGGCAAAGCAGCATCGAGAGTGTGCCAACGGGATGTTTGAGCCCCAGATGCTGTGAGGATGCCCTGCCTGCATCCCGCTGGCTTTACCCAGCACTGAAGGGCCGTGTGAAGGGCTTCATGGGAACTTCTCTGGTTTCTGTGCATGACAGCTCTGAAAACGAAGCTTATCTCCCCCGAACCGCGCTGCACGGCCCCTGCTTTATCACGCACAAGAGGGGAGAGCAGCAGCCGGGCTCTGCGAGCATCTCCAGCCTTCTCATGAAGCCTCAGTGAGATCTGTCCCCGGGCTGGCCCAGCCGGGCTTCCCGGACACCACTCCCCATCGCTCAGCCTTGCTCAGCACTACCATGGCTCTGCATGGCCCTGGATGATGTCCCCTCTGTGTGAGCTCTGGGTGGCACCTGGTTTGGCTTCGCTGTTGCTCCCTGCGGCCTTGTGGTGCTACAGGCTTGATTTTAATGGAAGATGAAAGCGTGGCAGAGGCTCGGAGGTGGCGGAGGCAGCCCCGTGCTGAATGGAGCTCAGGCTGGCGCTGATTCCTCGACAGAGTGAGCAGCCCTGACACTGTGAGAGGGGCACTTTCGAGCCCTCACCCTTGAAACAACACACAGAGGCTGAAAGAGAAGATCCAGCACCACGTAACTTGTTTTGTTACGGGTTAATTGCTGCAGTACCCCCTGCGCTTTGCTGAGCTGGCCCTTTAACCTCTTCTTCTGATCCAGTTCTGCTCTTTTAAGACAGGCACACAACGAACTGCTGCCTGTGCTTTAATGGGGAGGTCACAGACTGCAGAGATGCTCCTCTTGCCTCTGCACATCTCCAGGCAGGAGGCTGGGAGCAGGGGGAATCCACCTCTAAGACCCCATACCCAGGGCTGTGCCGTGTGTGTGGGAGCACCGTGCCGCAGGGCAGGAGCCGAGACCCTTCATTTCTGTGCTGAGGAGCAACGCCGTGTATCGACCCGTTGAATCTCCCCTGAGCATCCGCCATCTCCCTGCAGGGATTCAGCCCCTCGGCCCCTGCCAGAAGGGCCCTTTGCTGAGCACAGCGGCGCTGAGCCGGGTGGTTTCCTCCCCGGAAAGGCTTCAGGTGCCCCCTGGGGCGCGGGAGGGCTCTGCCGACCCCGCTGCCCGTAACGGCACTGCTGACTCGAGGCACCTCCCGGAGCCGCTCTTGGCCCCGTTCCCCGCTCCGTCCCCAGGACGGGCTGCGATCACGTCTTGGCAAGGACAGCCCTGACCCGAGCGCTCCGGCTCCCAGCGGACCGCCCCGGCCGCGCCAAGCGCTCGCCGAGCCCGGTTATTTACTCCCCGCAGCTCAGCCGGGCGGAGAACAAAACCACGCTGCCCTCACAGCTATTCTCAATTGTGGCTTTTCTTATACCAGAAGGAGCCAACAACAGCACGGCAGGAGCTGCTCCCGAACCCAAAACCCTCAGGTTTCGACCCTTTTTTCTGTGGCAAGCGCCAGACTGGTTTCTTGCCAGCCCAATGTCTGCTGACAGTGTCCGGCAGCAGCACAGACAGGGAGGAGTGATGGAGTGAATGAGGTGTGCTCCCTCCGCCCTGGATGGTGATGGCGACAGTGGGGGACACTCAGCCCTTTGTTGCCATTTGCAGCCACTGGGAGGTTACGGCTGACACCCCCCACTCAATATCTGGTTATGGGACTAGAGCCAGATGAAATGCAAAGCCAATAGAGACAGAGCTTACAGGCCAATGCGTCAGGAAGGGGATTTTCCAGGAACACATTAATTCTGGAAGTAAGACAACGGTTCCCAGCCTTTCTGGTCCCATGGGATGAGGGTGTTGGGGTGGAGGGGCACCAACTGTGCCCCTGCAAGACTGGACCTGGGAAAAGGCAGAGGAGGAGCAGGGAAAGTCTGACTCAGCCCTGACAAGGTGGGGTTGGTCTGTGGGAGCTGGTTTCTGCGTTGGCACTGGGTGCGGGGCTGGCGCGGGAGCGGAGCAATGCGGGGTGGTGGCCAACAGAATCATCACAGAATAGGGTTGGATGGCCCAGCGTCCCCACAGACCTGGCGTGCATGAGCACAGTTTGTCTTACGGAGGAAAAACACATCAGAGCCTTAAAATGTGACCCTCCAGGTTATTCACTATGTAAATACATGTTCTTCACTAATCAAAGCTGTAAAAGTTAGTTAACCTCTTCCTTGTGTCTCTGCCCTCCTCCTGGCAGAGCTCTGCAAGGCGGAAAGCGCAGTGAAAAGTGAGCTTGTTCAGCTGAGGACCTGGGAAGGATGGGGACCAAGAGACAGCCCAGGTCTGGTGGGGATGGAGAAAGCAGGGTTATTGCCCAGGGTGAGGCTGGCATTGCCCAAACTGGGGCAGTGAGGGGCCAGCACCCTGCTGCACTCCCACCAGCCAGGATGCCTGCAGGTCCCAGACATGAAGCCCTTTTCCCTGGGCAAAGAAAAGCTGCCACCCTTTGACCGTTGAAGCTTGGGAGCCCCACTCTCTGCCAGTGCCTTTCCCTGCCAGCACTGGCTCCCCCCGACCTTCCCGGCACAGCCACAGGGCTCGATCACCACTTCTGCGCTGCCCGGGATGCGCAGTGCCGAGGGGGCTTATCCTGGCATCCCGGTGCTGGGACAGCAGAGCCATCCCCCTGTGAGCCCTGGCCTCCCGCTCCTGCCGCTGGCCCACAAACCCTGCTGCAAACCAGGGCTGTGCAACAGCTACAAAGTGGGAAACTGGGCAGGTGCCAGGGGCGTTGATCCCAGCCATGGAGCCTCCTCCTCTTGCGAAACAACCTGGGGGGGGCTGAGCTGCCCCTGCGGCCTTTGCAGCCCCAGGAAAGGGAGTTTGGCTGCTGAACCATGGGGTCACCTGAAGCCTTGTCCCATAGAGATGCCAGCGCTAGCGCGGGGCAGACACGTGTTGCACCTCAGATGGCTTCCACGCTGCTGTGCTCCGTCCTGGTACCTCTGCCCATATCAGCCAGAGCAAGGTCAGCTGAAAACCTTCCCCGTTGGGAAACACCAAGCAGACGGCATGAGCCCAGCACAGCACCAAGCTCCTTCTCCCGGGGTGCCTGGTGGCACAGGACAGGCCCTGGCTGGAGCTGCCCCACCGACAGTGGAGTTACCAGAAGTGGATGTTCAGTTCATGTTTGCCATAAAATCATTACAAAAGGTTTTGTTGGGTTCTTTTACTTCTTTTTCCCTTCCGGAGGATGCTCAGCAGCCCCAGCCCGCTCCAGCTTGGGGTGGGCACTGCTGAGCTGTTGGGTGCAAACCTTGCGCGGTGCTGCACATGCAGTATCAGGCACAACACGTGGCCGGGTATAAAAAGGCTACAGGCACTCTCTGCTCAGGCACTCTCTGCTAAGGGCTCAGGGGGCTGCTGAGGAGCAATTTCTTTTCCCCACTTTTGTTATCTTTATTTGAACTCCAGCACTTTCCAGCATGGTGTGGAGGGGCTCTTTTGTGCTGTTTAAAGGCAAACATGGGAAACGGGGTGTTTTTTGTGAGAATCAAAGGCACAAAACATGGAGGTGTAAACAGCAGCAGAATAGCATCTGGGGCTTCTTGTACCAAGCCTCCTACTGAGGCAAACCCAAACCCTATCTCAAAGTCCAAAACACTGCCAGATCCTCAGAGAAGGTGATGGGTTCCCCCTGAGCTGCTGCTGCAAACATCCTGGGACACCAGGTGGACACAGCAGCGCAGGACCAAGGCTCTGCCCTGCCACGAGCTGCCTTTATTTTGTTATTCTCTGCTTAAACCCAGGTTCTTCCTGTTCTTGCTTGTCACTTTGTTAGTGTTTCTGCTCCTTTATTTATAACTGCAACCCTGTCTCTCACACCCACAGGCACACGTGTCAGCGAGACGCCTCTGCACCGGGGGCTGAGCATCCTGGGGATGTGTTTGAATCTGCCACCGCATCCCCAGTTGTCCCCCAGGGCCAAGAAGTTTAGGGCATTAGTGCCACAAAGCCTTTAACATCACCCCAGTGTCACCCTGCCGTGGCTCCATGAGAGTTTTTCCACTCTGACAAGTAACCCCAGGCACTTCCAGTGCTTCCCTCCCGTCTCCCTGCAGTTGGGCTCCAGCATTCGCACTCTCCATCATGCCTGGATTTGATGGTTTTGCTGCCCAGAGCTTCTCCCCTCCAAGGAAAGTGCTTCACCCGCAGCACCCAGCTGAGTTCCATGTGTTCTGGGAGCATTCGGCTGCTGCAGTTCCTGGTGCTGGCTGAGGCTGAGCAAAACTCAGTGCATTGGTGCTGAGCAGTGGAGCACACCACAGGGCTGGGGCTGCCACTGCCGGCCCTCGTGGGGCAGCAATGACTTGGGAGTGTGGGAGAGTTCCCGTTCTTCCTGTACCTCCTGCAAGGTTCCCATGGACTGGGATGAAATCAGGGCTTGGCTCCATGTTGTCCCTTGCACAGTGCCCGGAAGAGAGACGGGTCAGGTTCTGGTCCCAGCAGAGGGAATGGAGGCAGTATCACCAAGGCACCTTCATGCTGCCAACCAGGGCCATGGCACTCACAAGCTCTGCATGGACACGGACCCCGACCTTTTCTCCAGAGAAGGGAATTCTTCTAAACCAAACAAACCCAATCACAACCCCAAACATGTCTTTAAGCAGAAACAAAGATCAGAAATACTGTAAGTGGTGGAGACAAAGCACCAAAAATAGCATCCAAAGTTTCCCCCGTGCGCTCTCCCTGCAGGCAGCCTGCACTATATTTGTCTTCACTTGCCATTTCTGCTGCAATCAATTTACAATTGCCGCTGGCGAGGAACCCATCTATTAAAAGCTCGACTGAAATCTGTGCCGAAGATGTCTGTAATAAAGAATCTGGCCGTTCATTAAAGAAATAAAGAGCGTCCTGCTCGGCAGCTCTTCCCAGCCTCAGCAAACCCCACTCTAATTGTCACCGGCTGCATCGTCCGGGCTCGGGAGCACCCATGGAAGCCTAAAGCGGGTTTTCTTCCAAGTGGGGAGGGATTTGCTCTGCAGCTGCTCTTGGAAGCTCATGGCGCTTGCTGCATGTCAGTGCCTTATCTCTGCGATTTGCTGCAGGCCGCCCTGGCGAGGCAGATTCCTCCCAGGTCAATTGCTTTTATCATAAAAACAAATGTTTTCTGTCATCCCTTTTATCCCGGATGAAAGTGCAGATAGAAATCACGCTGCTCCCTGCACTGCCTTGGTGGGCCACGTTGCCGGGCGCTCACCCTCACCTCAAAGCAATGGGGTAAGAGTGATGGGAAAGGCAAATGGGAGCCTGGAGCAGCCCCTGCCTTTGCTCTCTGGAGGCTTGCGGCTCTGCCCCGGCTTCCTGCCCCAAAGCATCCCAACTCAAAGCATCCCAGCCTCCCAACTGGCTTCACAAGACAAGCGGGTGCCCACCTGAAGCCCCTGTGCTCAAGGGAGGGACGTTGGGGAAGGCAGGAGGGTGATGGGGCCATTAGGAGGAGGCTGGAGGCACACAGCTTGTGTGGCCAAGCAAAACAGCGGCTGTGGGGGGATACAATTGCTGCCTATAAATAGCAGCGGGAAGCAAGCATTAGGGAGGGAAAAATGCTATTCAAGCTAAAGGACAATGTTGGCACAAAAGCAAATAGATATAATTGGCCATTAATAAATGAAGGCCAAAGATTAGAGAAAGTATCTAATATCAGCAAAGTGAGAGCTCAGGAGGCTTTCCAAGGTTGGGGGGGGGGGGGGGGGAGAGGAGAGGAGACCTCGACCAGCGTTTAGAACAGGCTGTGGCTAGTTTTTAAGAGCCATTAAGTTATGAGCTGCCAAACGCAGCCTGCTGTGCCTGCCGAGCAGCCTTCCTTTCTGTGCAAAAGGGAAAAATTGGCCTCTTCCTGACGTCAGGAATCGCAGAGGGGCCTGGGAAGCTGCCCTGGGCACAGCCCCATGCGTACAATCCCGATCCCCACCGCTTCCTCCTCCCTTGGGCAGGTCGATCCATCGCAGCCCTCCCTGGAGACCTCTGTGCCCGCTCTGCCCTTCGCAACCCCCCCAGGGACCCAATCTGCCTGGAGAGATGCTTTAACCCCCAAAGCCTCCCGGCAGGCACGGCCCAGCCAGGGAATGGGGGGCTTGGGAGGGCTTTTTCTCACCACGGTTAAGGCATCGCCCTGGCAGCAGCAGCTCCCACCAGCCTGCCCTGCGGTGGCCAGTGAAGGGCTGATGCAGCGGCCACATCCCGCACAGCCGGCACAGGGCCCCCCACGGTCAGCAAGGCAGGGTGCCCCTGCACTCCGGAAGATACCAAAGCAATCAGCCTGGAGCCCTGCATAGAGAAAAACCCTGCAGAGATGCAACCCCTGGGGCCAGCAACATGGGACAAGCCCCAGTGGAGGGAGCAGAGGGGCCTGGGAGAGGTGGTTGGGTTCCTTTTCCTGTTACGAAAGCAAATCGGGACAAACAAGTTCATGAGGGATGAGGGACACTGAGCACCACACTGCCCTGCCTCAGCCCCTCTGACCTTTAAACAGCATCCAGCAGGAGCAAAGCTCTGGCATTGTAGCAGCCCCAAGACTGCAAAACTGTTGCTCCTACCCCAAGCAACAGATGGATGGGCACCCATCGTGCCTGTATGCACCTTCCTGCATGTCCCATGGGATGCGAAGCAGCCAGCGCAGCCCTGTGCTGGACACATGGACTGGTGCCTGCAGGACACCCGCCTTTCCCATGTCAGCCCTTCATCCTGGCCCTGACTCCACAAGCCCTGTCCCTGCGCTGATCCCTTGGGAAAGATCAGGGTGGAGACGCAGTGGGAACTCAAACACCCCTGCCCTTGGTGGTAGAACCATGGTTGGCCTGTTTGGGGATGGCTGGGAGCTCCCTGGCAGCGCTGTGCCTGTACAAAGCCCAGCTCTGCGCACCCATGGTAACCCTGCACAGGCAGGAAGCAGGCCTCGGGGCTCTGTTACCTGCTGCAGTCACTGCAGGCTGCTGCGATGGCTTCACTTTGCTACCAGGGAACTGCAGGATAAATTCTCCCTCTTTGCAGAGGGCCGGGTGCCACTCTGCAAGACACATGTTAGCCAAAAATACATTACTGGCTTTAGGGCAAATTGCACTGTTTGTGCTGGAGGGGTAGATAAAACTGTCATCTCTGGCCTTGAAACCCTTTGATTTCACTGACTCCTGCAGCAGCACCCTGACTGTCCCTTGCAGGGCTGGTAGCACTGGGCTGGCAGCACTGGGCTGGCAGATGCTGTTGGCCCCATGCAGGCATGGAGACCCGACCTGACCCATCCCATCCCATCCCATCCCATCCAAGCAGAGCAGCTCCCGCATGTGGCTGGGCTGGGAGCAAGAGCAGAGGGCTGCTCCTGCCTTGGGCTTGAACCGGCCCTGGCGGCTGAGGCTGTGTGCAGGCAGCAGTGAGTCCTGTGTGTGTGCAGGGGTGCGGTGGTGGCAGAGACCGCTCCTCCCCGGTTGCTATTTCCAGCGGATGAAGTCACCAGGCTGCAGCGCCTGAGCTCAGCTCAGGGTGAGTCAGTGCTGGCCTGGCCGCGCAGCAGCGCCGTGCCCTGTGCCAGCCTTGGCAGCGCTGCCATGCACGAGGGATGAGCTCCGCGGGCTCAGGCTTTGCAATAAAGCAGTACTTGGCCTCCAGGCCCACCGTGGCTTCACCGCAGGGTGTCCCGGGCTCAGCTCTTCCTCAGGGTCCTGCTGCCACCAGCCCCAGGCAGAACTGAGCTGCTTTGCAGAGCCACCTCAGTGTTTGTCCCAAACAGCCACATGTCCTTCAGTGGAGATGTCCCTCATGGGGCCATGAGGTGCCCCAGACCATGGTCACACTGTGCTGCTCATTGAAAAATCACAATCCATACTTTCCACGCATGCTCTCGGCTGTGAACAGCCACGCTGTGGCCACTGGCCTCAACACAGCAGCACAGCTCACCAGCTACTGCTGCCTCTCTGTAGAGGTATCCATGGGACACACGCACTGTGCTTGCCCACATCTGGAACCTCCCAAACCTGCCGGGGCTGCCCATGGGATGTGCAGGAGGTAGGAAAGGGACCAGAGCTGCCGTGGTGGCTTTCACACCAGCAAGGCTGACACCACCAGGAGCCTCTCTCCTCTTCAATCCACGCAGGGATTTTGCTTTCTTAGAGGTGTTTTCTGCTGCAGGCTTTAGGGCCCAAGAAGCAAACCTGCTGCTGGGTGTTTGTGCCAGGTCAGTGAGCTAGAGCCTTGTGTTGGATGGACAGGCAGACACTGCATGGCAGGGCAGGAGGGTGTGATGCCACCTCATTGCCCCTCCTGCACCACAGCCTGGTCAGAGCCTTGCACTGCAGAGGGGATCCTGGTCCCTGTGTGTGTCAGGGATGGGGACACCCACATCAGGGTTGGATGTCACTGCTGTGCAGGACACTCACTGAGTGGAGGGGCTGTGTTCCCGAGCTCTGAGCACAGCCTGGGCTGCAGCCCCTTCCCCACAGGCACAGCCCAGGGTGGTGAAACCCTCTGCTATGGCTGTGATAACAAACACTCCAAAGAAAGAGAGGAAGTGAGAATTCCCCGGCCGCGCCGCACAGTGCAACGTGCTGCCGGCCGGGGCCCGCAGCCGCCCGCCTCCTTCCTGTGCAGTCTGATTTAGTTTGTTTGCCTTCCCCAAAGCAAACAGTGTTGAAACTTGGGGGGTGTTTGGCAAATCTCCTCCCTTGCTTATAAAAGCTGCTTCCTGGCACAAGGCTTCCGGCATCCTGTTCCTTCCAAACACCGCTGGCAAAGGGTGGCGGGGGGATCCCAGCACTATTTGGTTCCTATAACCCAGCATCTGAGCACTGGGTTTATCTGCCAGCTGCTCCCACCAGTGGCCGTGGCCATAGCTGTGGCTCCACCACAGGCTGAAGGGACTAGTGTGGTTTTTAATTCACAGTAAGAAGTAAACTAGAGTAAACTTAGCACAGATGAGAAGTGAGCCGAGCCATACTGACTGAATTCTGCATGCATTTCTCCACTCCTCCTCACTGAACCCTGTGCCCTGAAGGGGAACTGGGGCTCTGGGGAACACTCATTGCCTGATCCCTGTCTTGAAAGGAGCTGGAAGGAGAAGCAAGATTTTCTTGGAGACTCCGAAACACAGTTTGAGTTCTCACAATTCACAGTCCCCCACAAGACGGGTACCACTATCATCTACCATGTGATGCTGAAGCAAAGCATTTTGTATGAGCTCTTGCCTCCAAGGCTGTAGCAATTCAAACCAGTGGGGAGCAGGCAAAATTAAACTGAACGATGTTTTGGGCTTTTTCTCTTGGTAAATATGGAAGCAGAGTTGCAGCTATTCAGCTTGACATCTATTCAATCAGTGCTGTTTCCCACACAGACAATACTGTGGTCCTCCAGAGGCCAGGCTGACTTCATGCCAGGAGAAGCAGAGGTGAAAAGCTGAGTCTCCTGCAGCCCCATGTCCTTCTGTGGCACTGTGGAAAGGAGCAGTCACGGCTGCCAGCCCCACTGCACGTCATGGCCTTCTCAAGGGTGTTCTGTGCTTGTGGTGTTTGCTGCTCCAGTGCCAGATCTCAGGAAACAATGAATTCAGTGGTCACCCAGTGCTTCTGCCTTTCAGCAAAGTGACTCAGGTACGAAGCAACACAAAGTAAGAGTGCTGGTGCTATTCTAGATGAGGCCAGACAAAAGCTACTTCAGTCTCTGGTTAAAAATCCTACTTTTGCTCTCTAAGCACATTTACTGGAAATGTGTGAAAGCCAAAGAATGTAAAAATGTGCTTACAAATAGCACAGCAGTTCCCAGAAGTGAGTTGCTGTAGGAAGGCTGCACAATTCCTGCCTATCCTTCTGCCCACTGCAGGAGCTGGTTTGGGTATTCCCTTAGCACACTGTCCTTGCTGGAGAACCAAGCAATGAAAGGAGCAGAAAAGGTTTCAGCAAAGCCTCCTTCCTCCTGTTTCCTGACCCTGGTAGTGGAAGCTCTGTAAGTCACCCTGCAAAGAGCCAGGTTTTGTATAAATGAGGGATCACCACACTGCCCTGCTCTCTGGGGACCCACCTTGTGCCCCTCATCTTCCCTCATCTTTCAGAGAAGAGCTTGTGTCACATCATCTGTGGATTTCACCCTTTGGAAGAAAAGCTGAAGCTACAAAAAATTATCCAAGTTTGCAAAACTGCAGCTGCAGGAGGGGGCACAAAGGTGGGGAACCAGAACTGAAGTTTGCTGTGGTGCCTGGCTGCCTGAGCAGAGCCATGGTACTTGCTGTCCTGCAAGGCTCAAACAACACCAGCCTGGGTGCTGACTCACCACACAGCCTTGGCCAAACCACTCGACCTCCTCACCCCACTGCAGCACCCTGGGGACAGGCCACAGCCAGTGTCTCCCAGCCTGGAGACACAGACAACAGCAGGAGCACCAGCAGGCCAGGCCAGGTTGAGCAGTGAACCGAGGCTGATGAGCTTCACCCCTGTTTAGAACAAAAGTAAAAGGGTTAAAGGGTTATGCTCAGCCCTTCCTAGAAACCAGGAAATTGTTCTTTCTTTTGTGTCCGATGTTCTGGTGGGAAAGCATAATGAAGCAGGCAGTGCAAAGGCAGTGCCTGGAAGGGCAGCAGTCCCTTCTGCACTGTGCTCGCAGTGGTCCTTCATGGACTGCAGTGAGGGCTGCCAAAAAGCTGGAGTAGAAAGGGAAAGTGGGTAGTTATCTCTGCAGCCTGCTGCTGTGAAAGGAAACTGTCCCTTATATCAATCTGTAACAAGGACTCTTGCTGAAACAGGAGTCCTTGCCACACCTCTGTTGCCTTCCTTGTAATCAAAAGCTCCATTCTTTCATAATAATCTCCATTTTAATCTAGTACAAAAAAGCATTTTACTCTTAGGGATTTCATTAACCTGCCTATTCCAGCTCTAGCAGTACTGTGAACTTAACGACTCAAAAATGTGCTGAAGTACAAGTAAAGTAGAAGAGATCAATAACAATTTAGGAGGAAAAGGCCAGCCCAGGATAAGCAAGAGGTTTCAATAAGACACAAGAAACTCAGCTTGAGGAAAGTACCATCACATCCCTGCTCCAGGAATCAAACACATGTTATTTCAGACTTACACGCTGCAAAATCTTACAAAACAACCCCCCTTATTATTCTTTCAAATTAGTTTAAACTTCCTACTATTTAACAAAGATGTAATCATATCCGCAAAGATCCCAGAGCTCCTCATGAGCATCTTAAAAAGTAGGAATGAATCACTTCCTTGTATGACAACCAACTCTGCAATGCCATGATCCTGGAAATGACAGTTGAACAGTCAAAGGCAAGCACTCAAAAGAAAATAAAAGCATTTAATGCAAAACATTTTACCAAAAGTTTTTACAGCAATTTCATATAAATGGAGTCTCCTCTTAAACCAGGAACCCACCGGTAGAAACGTCTTGTTACAAAGCTGATTACAAAACTATCTCCTCAGCCACACAGAGAGGTAGGGAGGGTATTTCTGTCAGCTGAAAACACCTAAGATGAACTAAAAAGTAATGTTCAGGGTCTAGCCTGCCACATCGAAGTGATGGTTACACACATAAGTTGTCGGATTAAAACTCCACAGGTTGATGTATCTCTACCCCATAAGGCCTTTATTAAGCTTCCTCATAATTTGTGGGTATGCAATGGAAATATCTGCCTGTCAGCTGTATTATATGTTTTTCCCTAATGCTGGGAAGACTGATGTCAGGGCAGACTATGGTGTGTGTTCCCCTGCAAGCAGCAGGCTCCAGGGATGGTTGAAAAAACATAAAAGAACAAAGAAAATGTTTCTGTTCCTGCTCAGTTTCTCCAGGCTGTAGTTTCTGGGACCCAAGTGTAAGTTTGAAGCACACATCCTGGCCCCTCTGGCAGCCCAGTGGCTCAGGGAAGGCCAGCCACTGGGTGAAACAAGTGGTGCAGCTACCCCAGGCTCCCTACCTAGATTTGCTGCTTCCCAGGCTGTCAGGATCTTAAAGAGGTACAGACAGAGCTCATTTTGGAGTGAGCGAGGCCCTATGCAGACTGACAGCAGTCAGCCCAGCCAGGATCCTGGCAGGCCTGCCAAGAGCAAGAGGCAAAACTGGTCCTGGTTAAGAACTAGCAAAAGACAGCTGGAAGGGAAGGGTAGGACAGGCTGGAGCCCTCTCCTCCCCTCTGCAGAGCACTATAGCAGCACACAGGCACTTCCCCAGCACATTAATTCATCCCTTCCTTTGGCACACTTGACTCGTCTGGAAACGATTACCTGTAAAAGGAGCTCTTTCACCAACGTAGCTGTTCACTGAAGTAGAGTCCTGTGAGGCTGGGCTCTGCCTGGTCTGCTGCCAGCCAGGCAGAGAAAGGCTCCAGCTAATCCCCTGCAGAACTGGGCTGCCTGCTCCCTGCTTAGCAAAACAACAACAAAAAGGCCTTCGAGGAAGATGCAGTGGGGGGAATGCCGCTCCCTAGAAAACAAAGCCACATTAACCAGCCTTAACAAAGCAACAGTTTTCTTCCCCAGTGGAAGGGCAGGCTGGTGCCTTCCCTCCCCAGGACAGACTGTCTTTTGGGCTCTCTGGGGACATGTGGGAAGCCGCCTTTTCTTTTTCTGCTGTGCTGCTCCAGTGCTAGGCTCTCCACGCTACTACCAGGAGCTGAAGTCCCCAAAGCCTGTGCTCTTCTTCTCCTTCTTCACAGCTGTGCTGGTTGAGGGCCCGTCATCTTCCATGCTGCGCTTCCTGGAGCCAAAATGAAAACAATTTTCATGGTCTATTTAGTGTTTAGTGGGACTGGGGCAGCTGGAAGCCTTTCCTCTCCCAGCATCAGCTATACTGGAGCCAGCTCACCCCTTATCAATTAGAGAGGAGTGAAAGCTCCATGGGGATGGTTTGGGTCAGGCTTTGAACACCTCCAGGAACATGTTCAAAACCCAAGTTCTCCAGGCCAGAGCTGAAGATTTAACAGCTGTACTTTTTTAGCACAGTCACGATGAAAATGTGAGCCAAAGTTCTCATCCCACCTTCTCACCTGCATTTGTGGCAGCAAAAGGATTTATGGGGAAGGATTTATGGGGAATTAGGTGTAAAGCAGCTGGACAAGCTTTTCAGACCCTTTCCTGTTTCTTGAGCACAGCTTGTTGCAGTCGCTGCTGCTATCCCCAGCCTGTCTCAAGCAGAGTTTGCAAACCCATGGAAACACTATGGAGCCAACTCACATACTGTGGTTTGATTGTCAGGTATCAGTAGCCAAAAGGGAGAACCAAAAACCCTGAACCTGCCAAAGGGCTGCTATGGACTAGACTCCCATGGCAGGCTGCAATGAGTGAAGGACTAGGAATGAAAACTCCTTACTATACAACTCGGTCCTTTTCCCATAGCTGCAAACTCTGCCTGGGTTTCCTCTGCAAATACAGTGCAGAATGGCGGCAGTTTTAAGGTGAACATAACATCTTAAGGAAAAGGAAAAAGCAGTATTTTGTAACGGAAACATTTTACTGACCACCAAACTGACCTACATGGGCTAACGCATTTTTGTTCTCACAGTCATGCACATGCCTGTAAATCGCAGAAGCACACACAAGCTGAGTAAATAGTTGTCCAGATCTGTGTATGCACAAATGCACACCTTTGTGCAGCAGGCAGACAACAGCATTTTGTAAATGCTTTTAGAGAAGTCTGCTAAAAATCAAGTGGAAGGCATTCATTTTAATTGTTTCAAAACTCATGCTAAGATGCTGCTCGGGCAGATTCTGCATTTTCCTTAGGAAAGCAAGTGATGCTGCCAATCCCAAAGGGCGTACAAAGGGTGTCTGGGAGAGGATGCTTTAGGACAAGCCTGTACAACCAGCCAGGTACCCTGGAGCTACTCGTCAGATGTCCTCTGCTCCCACAGCAAGCCTGGGAACCTGCTCCACTTTCCGACCACTTGAGTTGTGCTGGTACAACCGTCTGTGCAGCTGAACAGGGAACCAGATCAGCAGGCTGATACGGGTTTAAGGCAACTACTTTGTGCAGGGGAGAAGCTGCTAAAAGAGAAACATCTGTGGGACTGTGGCCTTCAGGAATAACTGCAGAAGAGGAAGAGAGTAAAAGATGGTGTAGGAAGTGACACACTACTGTTACTCAAGGACTTCTGAATTGGGGAAATATATCTACAGTTCTGAAGTCAACAAATGCTGTTAAAGACCAACTTGGTCACATTCAAGTGCTAAAATTAACTTGTAATCTTGAAGAGGGTCAGGAGGGAACTCACGAACGTTAGGACTGCATGGAAGTGTCTTTGCTAAGCCTGCTGGTACAAGACAAATATCTAACCAGTGGCATTGGACAAGGTCAGTGTCCAGCAGGGAAAGCAACTAAAACATTCAACAAAGACCAGATGGGCAGGGTACTCACGCTGCAGCCATGTTAATGTATTTTCCAATCCCCTGCCGGTAAGTTTTAGGAGTATGGACCTCTTTCTTCGGTGGGACCACCTCAGCTTTTGCTTTGGCTGCTGCCTCTTCTAGCTGCACCTTCTCTCTTTCAGCAGCAACCTGTGGGAAACAAAGAGTTCAATCTGTTGAATGAGCTAGTCCAGCACAAGGAGAAAATGCCTACAGCTCTTTGAAGCTTTAAAGCACTCTAAACCAGCAATCAGCACCACTGTGATTACAAGACAGGCTTTGGAGACAGACTTCAAGGGCCACTACAAACAGGCTGTCTGCAGCCATTATAACAAGACTCCTCTCTTCTCACCTGCAGCTAGTGATAGCTAGTAGGGGCAAACTACTGGAAGCATGATGGACTGGGAGCTGTGCCACTCTCTCTCCACCAAAACAGCGGCAATGATTTGGCACACAAGACAATGCTGAATGGCAGCTGTTTAATCTTAGCTTGCAACCATATGGGCCAAGGGGCTGCCCATGTTCAAAGAAAAGGCATTAAGTTACAAAGTTCTCCAAAGAGCTCTGGCCTTTCAAGAAAACCAACTAACCAACTATCCTCACCTGGGCATCTGCTTCTTCATATGGATCAACAAAAACGGTTGTTGTCTGAATTCGTATTTCCTCCTGGGAGCAGAAGAGAAGAAGAGCAATTCAGCCTGCTGATTAAGTTACACCATCTCCCCCAAGTCTGGTTTTCAGGGAAGGATCAGTGGGGTGAACTGCACTGCCACAGAAGGCCACATGTGTTTGCTCCATCCTGCACAGCCCCTGGCACTTCACATGTACCTTGGGACGGTCTGTTTTGGGGTCACTTTCCACATTCTCCATAGCAGTCAGAGTCTCAAAGCCACCAACCACCCTAAAAGAGGAAGAACACAATTTCCAGCTGTTACAACACGCTCAAAATATCCCTGCACCCTTACATCCAATATATCCACTAACCTAGCAGATTTGCCCAAAAAACCTGGTAGCCACACAGAGGACAAATGACCATGGACACCCGTCTGTGCAAGACACGCACCCGTTTCAAAATGAGTTCACTTGCTAATGCTACATCCATAGATTTGTTACTCCCATGAGGTTTGAAAAACAAACCAACAGACTTGCTCAAGAAAGCAAATGTTTTCATTAACTTCTGATTTTTTTACTTTTTAGGTTTCTTGGTTTTTTTGAATTGTTTATCAGAATGAAGAATGTCACTAGTGAGAAAGGGAAGTGTAATTGGCACTACTGGGGAGCAGTGACAGAGCTGGCTGTAAGAACACCACCACATCAGAAAGCACAGGACTGCTCTAAAGCACACTATGACCACGAGCTCGTGAGGGCTCTGGGTAGGCAGCAGCACATCAAGTCAAGCTACAGGATAACATCGTGACTTTGTTCACTGCAGTTTTTGTTTAGGAGGACATCAGATCCTTGGCCTCTCGTTTTTCAAATCAACATATGCAAATACTTGCTTGGAAGTGTTTAAGAAAGGCTGAAGACTTTCTGGCCCGTTTTATGTTCATTTTTAAAAAAAGTGTGGAACAATGGGGAAGTTCCAGAAAAGGATATTTGGAAAGGATAACGGCGGTGACCCAGATAATTATAAACCTGTCATCTATTCCAGCAAAATAACGGAATAGCAGAGACATGACCTGACTAAGAAAGAAAGGAAATAAGTAATGGCAATCAACCAGGTTTTGTGGAAAACAGTCTGTCAAACAACCTTCTATCTTTGAGACGACAGATGTGGCTAACAGGGATAACAGTGTCCATGGAACACACTGCTGGAAGGCGGCAGATACGTTGACTGAGAAACCAGGATGATAAGAAGTTGACCCAGCACACATTAAACAAACAAATGTGCTGACAGGTGTCAAAATCTAATTTTGATTAGGAACCACTGAGTCAGTATGTTTCCAGAGCGGTCCTGCTGGGATCAGATTCTGGTCCCAGGGTATTTAACACTTTTATCTACATCATCATCCACAATTAAATTTGAAAACAGCTATACTTAGAAGAGCAGTAAATAAAGACAAAGACAGGCCGTTGATGCCGAGCAATCCAGATCCCTTAGAAAAGCAGTCTGTAGCTGGACAACATCTGTTTTAATAGAGCCAAGCCACATGGCCAGAAACCAAAAATACAGCCCATATTAATGGGTGTGGGACAATGAGAAGCAGCCATAATTCTCAAAACCTGCTCCTGGAGCCAGAGGAGTTTGGGACCAGGAGTTAGCATCAAGGGCAGGAGCCACCATTTTAAGGAACACATAGCTAGACCCTAATGCATTTTGGTCATGCTCAAAACCTTCAATCACTATGCTAATTAAACCTTATTGGGAATACTTAGTCACTTGTACATTTTAAAAGGCTGTTACAGACATGGTATTCACTGGTTATCAGTAAATGACCTAAACAGTCTAATTTGACATGATTATAAAGGGCTAAGGGGGAAGAAGACTAAGGTATTAGGCCTGCAAAGTGTCATTCTCTTTTTTTCTTAGTTTCTTGTCTCTAAAATGGAAAATTACTTTCCTTTATACCCCTGCATTCTATAACATTTTGCACAGAGAGTATTTCTATGCATATTACAGTGTCAGCAGAGTGAGTTCTCAATATAGGTTTATGGCTTTAGACACTGCTGCAATATCAATAAACCCCAAAACCTAATTTGAATGCAAACCACCAGCTCAGAGAGCTCTGGCCAGAGGAACTGGAAATAACTTTCTCTTCATTTCTGTTTAGGGAGCACTTGCAAGCTTTGTCAAGTACCAGGCCCAACTGAAGCTGATGTTTCATCAGTAAAAATAAAATCCAAAAAGGACAAGATCTGATTGCAAACATCACCTGTCCAGTAAAAGCTGAACTACACACTGAGCAGGGCTCTCATGGCTGGATGCAAAAAGACCAGGAATATTTCAATTTAAGGTCTCAAGCTGCAAAGGATTTTGCAAGCTTTCCTCCGATTTACCTAAGTAGAGATACAAAGGTACCTGCAGGCTCTTGAAACATTACATGTTGTTATTGTCCAATCTCATGATGTTACACTGCAGCACAAAAATCAGTTTGATGAGATAAAATGTGTCTAAACCCATGCACTGGCATCTGTTACAGCAATTGCTCCTCACACAATGAGGAAACCAACATGCTGGAGTAGTTTTGGGGATTCTTTGCCTGTCCTACAACACATTCTGGGTATAAGAAGAAAAGCTAATGGACATCTGGCCAAGAAAAAAGCCCAGACAAGTTATATGAAGAAAAGACCATCAGGTCAGTACATTAAAGCATTTAAAAAACCCTCTAAAGAGAGTGCCACTACTCAATATTATTGTAAAATTCAGTTACTTTGAGCAAAAAGAGATAAAATCTGTCCTACGAATAAATAAGAGTCTCAGCATATGGAATTCTGTACATCATTTTCATTGAAACAAAATGCAAACTCCAGAAATTTAGGCTAATACATATCCCTTTACACTCTTCACATGTGCGAAATGCATTACTCAGACGGCAACAGTTCACACGGCGTTAGCCTTTCTCACACAACATCACTTGTGCTAAGTTGGGAGTGCAGTGGGGAAGAGAAGAGAGAAGGGCAGAAACAAGCTTAACCTTTTTCCCACTGTTTCTGGCTCTGTTCCTTTCATAAGGTGCCACACATGCTCTGTCCTAAATTGACTAGGTGAGGTTTAAACAGATGTCCAGATGACTGCCAACAGAGAAAAAGATGATACCTTCAAGACACCATTTACATTAGAACAAGAGTGAAACCGAGAGTTTGTTGTGTGCTTCCAGTAGATGCTGAACAGAGAAATGATGATCTCAACTATATATTTAGCTCAGCATCCCTGAGACAGTTTGTTGTATTTTTAGAGGAGCTTGACAAATGTTGCATTACATTTAAGCATGGACGACAAGGTAACGTTTAGGCTTTTTCTGTCAGCAGGGTAATGAAACAAAACTGTGCCCTTACTTGTCCAATTCTGTTCTTAGAAACTGAGCAAAGTTAACACTGGAAACCTTTGCATTTCAAATTTAGAGACGTTATTTAAAATCTTACTTCCTGTTAAGACTCTTTATGCAAACAGTAGCCTTGCTTCATAACCACTGCCAATGTCTTTGCATGAAGTGTAAGTGAAATATCTGGAGCAAGCTCTACCTGTTTGCAATATGCCAATATAAGTCTTGCTGTACGTTAGTTACTGCTGCTCCCAAAGGAAACTGCAGCTCCCTTGCAGTCTCACAGACATTCACAAATAGACTTCCTATTTCTCATAGTTTTGTTTAGAAGAATTATAGGAATTAAGCCTTATGCAATGCTGGGGATGGCAGCAGTCCAAGACGATAGAGTTTCCTGGTCAGAAGATGATACAAGAACAATGTCTGGACTTTTTTATTTTAGAAAGAGGATTTAAACTAGAAACAGAAGCCAGAAAGAAACATTGTTGTTTTGTAAACACATTCTGCCTTCAAAGTTATTTTTATAAAAAGGAGTGCATGCATTTATATACACACACAGAGGGATCAATATAAACATGTACAAACATGTACACTCAGGACAAAATGTTTTCTATGTACACACCCCACCTGAAATGGATTGAGCAATTCGGATTTATAACAAGGATGCAGCCAAAACATCTCAATCTCTCATAAGGGCTTAATCTAGCAGGCGAGACACAGTAATAATGGGCACTGAAAAATAAAACAACTTGGAAAAAGCATTCTGAGGCTAGACTCAACAGATGAACAGATGAACAGTAAGGACTTCTCTGCTTTGGCACAGGTTCCTCTTCAGAGATCACACAACTGTTTCGGAAACAATAGCAGCCCTGGCGCAGCTCCAACCGCCCAGTCCTCATGTGCTACAGGACACCACAGCCAAGGCTTCCAGAGGGAGCCCTGGTTTATTTTCTCACCTTGCTCTTCACTCCTATCTGGTGTCTGGGGAGCAGACTCTGCAGTGCAAAATTAGGTCAGGCTCCCTGCACTGATTCAACAACAGAATCTGCTTTTCTGCTGTCACACAATTTCTCCATTCTTCAGATGAGTTACAGAAGAGCAACATGAACATGAATTTCCCTGCTTAGAAGCCACTGGGGTTCACGGATTCAAATCATATAGGGAATGATACAAGTGGAAACAGATACTGTGCACTATTTAACCGTACCTGGGTGACTGAATAATGTCTGTTACTAGTTTTATGTAGCTAATTACTTTAGAGGACAAGAGTTACTTTCATTGTCCTGTTCTACAGAATCACTGTAGAAAGCAATAAACATGTTAAGGAATACTTAATACAGAGTGATAATTATCCAAGGAAAGAAAACTCTTCCACAAAAGCATCTGGCAAGGGCAGGAGGGAAGAAAAGAGAAAACTAAGCTGGTATCAGCTACTGACAAGTGCCTCCAATGTGACCAGGTCTGTGGTTTCCCAAACTACCTTGTTCATTATTTTCAAGAACAAGAGAATTGAAGAATAAGCGGCAGAAACCTCAAGAGATGGTTAAAAGTTATCTGTGTAAGCAGATACATGCAGCCACGTACAAAGGGGAAAACCGTCCTCCATATACTCATCTCCTGCATCAGATGCCAGTCTTTTCTCAGTTCTTGACAAACACAAATGATTCTCTAATAAACACACAGAACTGCTGCACAGATGATTTCCAGCTTTGTTACTTTTCTCTCCACTCCCTCTATTGCCCTTCTTTTTATCACATCACATACCTGCAATCTGCCCTCACTGTCAAGCCCACCATGCTCTGCTTGTCCTAAATCTCACCCAAAATTGAGACAGCATTTCTCTCCTCCTGTTCATCAGCACAGCTTGATCACCTTCCACTATTATTTTAAACACACCTTTTCATGTGTCCCTTTAGCTCTGGAACAGGCTCCCCCAAAACATCCACAAAGGGGTTTATTTTGTTTTTCCTGGGGCTTTCTTTTTTCTTGATTCTGAAGTGCAAACTGCCAGTGGAAAGTAGGCTGAAAGGGGTCACTGTTGCAACTTTCCTCCATCTATATGCAGTCTATTTTGCACTTACTCTCTGGGACAGAGATTATGTTTCTATTTCTGCTTATGAAGGCCAAATGTACCAGGTCTCTCATCCAAGGAGCTGTGGATGAGAACATTGGAGTAATAGAAAATAATTACAACATAGATGGGATGTGCTTGCATCTGAATCTCATAAAGCACAACAGACCGGAATGTGAGCTGATACTGCTGTTTGGGCTGTAACATCTCTGCAGCTCATGTAGCTCACACAACAGTTGAACTCCCAGTTATAACACGGGTAAGAGGCAGAGCCCATGCACACAGCCCACGACAGCAGCAGTCCCCTGCAAATGTTTCTCAGCCACTCTGTGCAGAGCAAACGTATGTTGGTTGGTTTACATCATTGGAGTTTCTAAATTAAACCTTTTACCAGCAAGCTAGAAGCCAAGAAAAGCCACCAGTTAGTTTTCACATTAATTACAGCATTCTCTAAGTTAGAAGAAATGGTAATTAGGAGAAATGGCAATTACTAATTCAATCTAGGCAGCTCTGCTGGAGCAGGAAATCCGTGCAGCCTGCAACACACCTCCAAGGGAACACATTCTTCTCTCATTGCCTTTGGTTTTGCTCCCCATACATGCCAAATTACCTCTTTTATTTTCAGGAGCATCTGTCCTCATTCCTGCCATGGTGGGCAGCACCAGCATGCCAAGATGCCTTCCCTGTCCTCCAGTCTCTTCTCCTGAGACTTGAAAATTCCAGTGCATCAAGCCAGACACGTGCCACTTTTCATAGTCCCACTGCCTGCAGCTGGTGTGTTTTCCAAACATGCTTACCAGCCGAACATCCAACATTAATAGCTGCTGCTATGCAAAAATTGTGCTTCAAACCAGTGGGGACATGAATAAGATGCAGCTCCAGAGAAAGAAGTTTTCAATGTGCCATCCCACACAGGACAAAGAAAAAAAAAGAAAGGGGTGGGGAATGGTTACTCTTTCACTCTTTTTTGTTCTCTAAAGTATGGAAAGCCTGCTGAAAAGTTCTACACAAATTACAAACAAGTCAAATTCTGCTCTCAAAGATACGGATGCGACACTCACTAACATGAACCAGAACTCCATAGATATAGCTGAGGGTACAGTTGAGACCAGAGTATTTAGGTTTTTCTATTAACTGAAAAAAGTAATCCTCAAATCTATATGAAAGTCACAACAGGCCAGTAAGCATTCAATTAAGACAATCCAATTTAACATTCATGGAAACAAAGAATCATGATTTCATGGGTTCATTGCATTCTTATGCCTAGATATTATCCCTAGATATGGTCCCCAGATATTATTGTGCTACACAGTCTAAGATCAGATACAGTCACCAAATCCTGGAAACACCCAGGATCTAAAATAGCAAACTGGAGCTGGAGTTCCACTAGAGATACAATCTCTGGACTCTTTTGGCTTTTATGGCTTTTAAAAACAAACGCAGGTAAAAAGAGCTGAAGGATTTTGATGACAGGATATAGGTCTTAAGAGCTGCACACAGCAGCCTTTTATATTAAATTTGTAGGTAAATTCATTTATTCAAGGATTCAAATTTTATATTAATATAGTGACTGGAATGCATCTATCCCAGCAACTTCATTTTTTATATTCTTTGAATTTACATGCAAGAGAATCCAGAGTAAAATCCACCTTGGCTGTGTTCATACGAAGATGCCACTCAGTGTTCATGCAGGAAGCCAAATATGATTCTAACCCAACATTTTTATAAAGATTTTCCTTTGTATTTCAGATACGAATATTTGCAGTGCTGAGAAAACAGCACCTCTTCTTTACTCCGGCAACTAAGTTCAGATTCCTGTAGTAGCAAGGACAATTAAATTAACTGTACTTTAATTAAAAAGATTAAGACAGTCTTTGCTAAAACTGCATAAATCTCTGCTATATACACGTAACCACATTTACTTGGACTCAAGTAACACCTCTCTAAAGGCCAATGCACATTGTGAAACATCATTTGAGCTCATAAGGTACTTGAGATGCTACGCATGGCTTTTGGGAGCCCACCCCCTGCACCACATGAAGCTCAGCTCCTCTTATTCTTTCCTGGTGAATTATGATAAAACTGGAGCACATTAGGGAATGAGAAGATACTGAACGACTAAACAGGATGCTTGCTCACTGAAGCCAGGCTGCATCCAGGACTGAAGAACAGTCACATTTTCAGCTGAGCTGTCCTAACCCAAATACTATTTGATGAGGCGGCAAGCTCAGGTTAACAGCATTACCATATGGGATTTAATGGGATTTTTGCAAGGAGGACTCAATTTGTAGCTTAAGTGAAATAGTCTTAGGATATAGGTAATGTAACCCCTCCAAGAATATACTTGCTCTCAGCCTTCAGTATGAGAATTTGCTTTATTTATTTGCTTCCACTAAATGATAGGGAACTTCAAATTTTTCTAGGACAGACCTAAGAAAGGAAAAAGAACTGTATTTCATAGGGTGCAATTACTGCAGAATAAGTATTGGAACTAACAGCACTAAAGTAATTGTTTAAAATGAAGCCAGCTTCTGCCTCAAGAACTCTAAGACAGAGAAGATGGATTAAAGACTATCACTTTCATGGTACAGTGCAATTGTATGACATCGAATCAAAGTAAACAGCACATGCATTTATTTTCAACTGCTGCCTTTCAAACAGGTAAAACTATGAAAAGAATTATTAAATCTTCACTTTAAAAAGATTGTAAAATGCCTGGAACTACCAATGAAGTGGGCTGGTACAATTCTCCTTCCTGCCATTTGCACGGAGGCATTTGTTAGAACAGCTATGCATGACTTGGTAAATACCATGTACCAGCAGCAGAAGTAAAGAACAAACTGTAACATAAAGCTTTTGTGATCTCCTCTGTAATAAATACCTTGATCTTTATCATGTGAGGACTTGACTGGAAAAGACTTTTAGAAGAGACATCTTTTTACAAAGAATGAAGTTCCCTTGCTGTCTTGGCATTGGTAATATCTTTATATATCTACACACATAAACATGTATGCATATAAACACATGCACACACACACATTTTATACTGATGATGATTGTCAGGAATAAAAAAAACCCCAGAAGAACAGAATAAAATAAGAGGGGCCACAAGACCTAATCTATGTGGAAGCTCTGTGTTCTATGCCATGATGAATAGCAGCCCGGTCATGACTAATTTCCTGGTTTATAGCTCATAAGAGGATGAAAGCAGTGTTGAAGAGGTAATCTCTTGTGTCCCAGCAATTAGCATGCACAGATATTAACATGGTTGGTTACAGGATGATGATTACTTTGTTCGTGACTCCCTGGAGTGCCACCCACAAAAAAGAAGTAAGGCAACTTACAGTGATAGAAGGAGGAAAAAAAGGCAGAGTCTGATGACTGGCACTGATGCAATGTTGGCCATCTATTCATGACCAGCAGAACCGGATTGTGAGCTATGAGTATACTTCAGTTCAACTGCAAGGGTCACTAGATTCTTTTCTTAAGGTTTCAGACACACATGAGCACATGTCTGCTATACTGCTGTTCATGTATCTTTCACTTACCTTCCAAAAACTGTATGCTTCTTGTCCAGATACACACAAGAGCGGAATGTGATGAAGCTGGAAGGAATAAAGACATAACAGTTAGCATATTATCTCATTGACAACAACAGCCAGTAATGCTTAAAAACATAAAAACATTCTTTTACATATGCGAAAGCTCTCTGAGACAAGCCCCTCTCCCCTTCTGACTCCTCTACAGGTGGCCCGCTGGCCAAACATCCTTTAACTCCTCTGTTTTGTGGGTATTGTCTTGGATTCTGGAGTTTTGACTTCTTGCTTTTACACCTTACTAACATCTTTAAACAGTACCCCAGGCATGGTGACTTGCATAAGCTCCAAAATTAAGCTGAGCATTTGTCTTCTTGGCCAGACAGGCCCTGGGAAGCTAATACAGGACAGGGAGATGTGCATCCTGCTTGAGAAGTACATTTCTTGTGCGTGACTGGAAGCTTCTATCCAATGAATACAGTTGTATAACACAACAGTCCCTGCCAGTGTAAACTTTTATCTTTCAGGATATTTACATTTTGCATTTCTCTTCCATTACATTGGCCTGTCAGTGATCCACTTCTTTGATCATTGCAAATTTGTGCTTTGGACACAAACACAGCAGAAGAATATTTCCAAGAGTCAAAAATAATGAAAACCTGTGAAACTTGGATTTTTAATAATTTTTAATTCATTAAACTTTTAATTTTGGGGTTTGTATTTTTACACTTAAAATGTGGGAACTAAAATACCCAATCCAAAGCAACTTTGACTCTAAAACTTTTCTCTAAAGCTTAATGCTTCTTTGGAAGATTCAGACTACAAGCATATGAGACAGTGGTTTCCACACTGTGGTCTGCATCCTATGATGGCCCATCTTGGCTGGACATGCAGTGCTGGCTCTCCTCCCTGTCTCCATCTGTTTCACTACATTAGAGACAGCTAAAAATATATAAGCATTCCAAAAGCACTTTTCCATATAAGCAACTGCCTCAGGAAGTTATAGGATTGCAAATAGGAGGGGCTGCAATCTGCCAGAAAATCTATTTAGACATAGCTTGCCCTAGGAAAGCTTTGAGATGCTATGCAGAATGCCAACTCCTACACAGGGCAAACATTACAATTGAGCCTTTGCATTGGGTTCTTTGGACCACTTTATCCCCAGATAGCCAGTACTTAAAGATTATCAAGTGATCCGTTATGTAGTGTTGTAATAAAAAACATCTGAGCGGTAGCAAATATACAGAGAATGCTTCTCATCCGTCACTGCAGTCAAATAAAGTTAAGGACAATGGAATTAACATAACTCAGCATGATCCTGGATGAGAAGTCCTGAGCATTATTTGAGCACCACCCTACACAGGGGACCTGGCTCACTCCGCACTGCAGTTGCCTATCACCTACCATGAAAGCTATTTACCCAGTTCCTAAGGTCACAACAGTTGCCAGAAGTGTCTATAAACATGGCCTAGAAAGCTTTATAAATATGGGCAGCTGGAGCCTCTCAAGGACTTCACATATAAAGGAATTTCATATTTCATTTGCAAATTTTAGGGAAACATATGATCACATTTACAGGAGCAGATGATGTGACTCATTATGGCACATCGCTCATGAACTGTCTCTTTAACTTCTGCTTCTAGAATCCCCCTTTGAAAAAAAAGAAGAAGCCTCTACTCTCCCCTAATTTAGCACCTGAGTTCTGGCAATAACATTCAAATCCAAAATAAGCTCTACAGCAACTCAATCCTACAAGCTGCCCAACATTTGCTTAGCCTTAAGTATGTGAGTAAGCCTATTAAAGGCCCTGAGACAAGCACTTGTATTTAATTAAAGCTAACCATACTACTGCATAGTTTACAAGCCATAATAATTCTTAGCAACATAAAGACCAACACCAAGAACCCCCTTCCTTCCTTCCTCCCTAGTCTCAACACACGTTACTGTACATGCACACACACTGTCTTTCCTGGGGCACCCAATAAAAGTATAATTTCTTTTCTATTGCAGTACTAGGAGAGCAACCAATAGATATTTGGCTCAAAGTGACACAGAACATTTTCAAAAGTCTTCAGGCAAACACCTGTACTAATGTTATACTTAAAGAAGGTTATGACTGCTTCAATATCTTGAAATTTCATTTGTTCTTCCTGCTTCTTCATTCATTTCGCCCCCATTCTAGTCCTCATTCTGCTTTTGTACATTGAAAAGCATTTCATTCTTAATCCCAGATTCCGCACACTGCCATGTCTGGGTTCTACACATTTCAGCAGTGCAGAACTGTTCAAGCTTATTTAAAACCAGGTGAGTAAAAAGATGCAACATTTCCATAGAGTGTATGTTTCATTTCAGTAAGCTTTCAGAAAGTTCAGTATGGGGCTAAATTTAAACAGAGTGAAGAGGTGGAATGATCTTACAGGGACAACACTGGGGGGACACTGACAAAAATGAACAAAACCTTCAAATCATAAAATCAGAAAGGCAAATTAATGATGATATAATAAACCCACAGGTTTTCCTGCTGTGCTTCCCTTTGCTCTTAAATGGGGTACCAGCAGCTGTAGCTACTGTGACTTCAATATGCAGCACTCGACAGAATATTTCACTTGACTGAACTTTAAAGAGTAGCTTGTAAAACGTCATTTGTTTTCTTAACAGAGTAAGACACAATGTCTAGAGGGAAACAATAAAACACAACAAGCAAGTGACTACTTACAACTGTGACTTGTTTGTGTTGGGTCCTGAATTTGCCATACTAAGAACACCACGTCCTGTGTGGGACAAGTTGGGCTTAAATTCATCCTTGAAAGGTTTTCCCCAGTAAGATTCTCCTCCTTAAAAAAAAAAAATGACAGAAGAAATGTTTGTTTTCATTAGTTTTCCACTACATATTGTAACAGGCAGAGACACTAAATTCAAGGTTTCTGGCACTTTAAATCCCATGTATGATACATTCTTTCTTCATCCCTATCACTAGGCTGGTATTCGAGCATGCCCTTGAAATCAGATGTTTCTACCTGGCAACACAATTCTGTTCTTCCACACTATCAACTGCAACAGACCTGACTGCTTATCAACAGCATTATATATTGTGTGCTGAAAAACTGCCAACTATTTAATTTTTTACTGCTGGCCCACTATTGTTTTTCTTTTTTGAGACATTATTTCTTTAAAAAGTGGCTTCCTGACGGAACACTGAGCAAAGAATTACTAGTTTAATTGCACTCTGGATATAGCATTGCTTCTGGAAATAAAATATTAGAGAGATTAAATACATTGATAGAATCAACTAAGAATAGGAACTATAAGCCCAAATGCTTAATTTCTGTCTAAACAGTGAAGAATGATGATTTATATTTCTCCAAAATAAAAGGCAAAAATGAGATATTTGGACTAGATACACGGATGATGTAAGCATTTAAATGCAATGAAGACAAAGGGATGATAAAACTTTGCACAAGCCGTAGACCCAGCCCTCCAAAACTGATTTCTCTTCCATATCTGTGCACAGAAAGAGGGTCTGGGAGACCTCTCCTCCTGGCTGTCATTTTTACATTATTTATGACAGACCTGGCATTTTCATTTGCACTTCCCTCCAGGATCATTCTTAATAAGAAAAACGAAGGGTGAGATGAGTCACATAGTTTTACAGTCTAATCCATAATCTTGTTTGACAAACCATGAAAAAATATTTCACCTTAGGATAGTATTTAAAATAAACCAAACAAAACTATCCAAACAGCTGCAAGACTGGCCCATTTGCAGAACTGGCTCAAGAATCCTCTACAGTAAGTGTTTCACTTGCGAAGCAGAAGGCCAGTAAAGGACGGGTAGCGTTCAACGGTTATTTGCACACGTAATACAGAAAAGCAATTTAGTGATGTGGCTGCACAGGCAAGCAGCAAATAAACCTGAGGAATGAAACAGGCTCCTACTGAAAACCTGATGCAGAAAATCACACAAGTGCATGAAATGAGAGTTTCAGACAATAAGAAGACAAAGGATGGCTGCATGGGCAAGGGGAACTAAGCAAGTGAGACATTTTGGAAAAAAACCCACCCATTTAAAACCCAATTAATCCTGTTCAAGAGACCTATTAATAGAGCTGAGTGTTGCCTCCTCTGCAATTCGTCAAGAGACAGCAAAAGGGGACAATCCCTGCAGGGTTTTTCTGTAATCAGGAGTATTGGGGGAGTGATTACTTCAGCAATACTCTGGCTATTGAATATTTTAAGATCAGCTAAATTACATCAGCTTGATCTCAAATGCCAATCTCTTCCAGCAGTGGGTGAAAGGGATATGGTACAGCTGCAGCCAGTTCTACTGTCTTGAAGATGGATCCAAACCTCAGCTATTCTAGCCAAGTGTTCAATCTATTAAAAAATGCCTAACCAGAAGCCAGTAATTTGCTTTGCTAATGAATCTCCCTGCATGTTCCTTTTTGCTAAGAGAGATTACCTGTGCAGTGCTGTAGTTACCTGCCTTATTCAGAAGAACAAAGTTCTTGTAGGTTAGTAAATAAACAAATTACACTTGGAATATAGGGAGGCTCCATGCCAACAGGTGCTGCCTGAAACCAGAAACACACCTGCAAAGCCTGCAGACCCAGTGCCTACCAACAGCACCATGCCCTGTGCACTGCTGCTCTTTCCCTCTTTGCCTTTTACAGTTTTCACCTTCTCACTCCCTGCCCACACCACCACGCTGCTGCAGGGCCATTGCTTCAGGGCCTGCATTTCAGCAGGGGCTCTGCACCGGAGTAACAAACTTCACCTGGACTTCCCTTGGAGAAAACCAGATTTTTGCTTCAAAGGATCTCCTGAAGGAGCTCCCTCATCATTTGTAAAGCAGATGCACTTGCTCTAAGTCCTAACCTGGAGGAGTTTTTGCTGTCTGAAATTTTCAGATGATAAGCAAGCGTGAACACAGTCCATTGAGATGGTACAGAGCAGCAAGTGGCCAAACCCTTGAGTCCATTACACCCTTCATATGTTTCCCACTGATGCTGGAATTACAGTGATTGTCAAGCTGCTGAAGGAGAGTAGAATCAGCCCTGAAGCCTTCGCTGCTCAAAAAAAATAATTCAAAAGGAAAGAGGAAAATTGTGAATGACAGAGAGAATCTCCGCCTGGCACAATAAGCACCCAGACCCAAGAGCTTGCAGACAGGAGGAATGAGCAATGATCGTTAAGTTTTGGAATATTTCTTTTTGTATGATTTCATTTCACCGCAGGTCAGAATTAATGTCATAACTTTGGTTCATTCCAGTTCTCTGGAAATAAGTGCTAATATTTTAGAAGATAGTTACAGCACGAAATCCAGCCCCTGCTTCCCCCTCTGCCTGCCATACAGCTGTTTCCAAGGCTAATTCTGTCTGCCCGGGAGTTGCAGCACAAACAGGGAATGGCCTGTGCAGCATTTGCCTGAAAGGCCAGACGTCCTATAAAGGACATAGCTGAAGTGTCTGTGGAGGCCTGGCAGCATGGACTGGCAAGGGGCAGTGGTGATGCTGCAGTCGGCAGGACAGGAACAGATTGGGGTTTTTCCTTTTTTTTTTCTTTTTTGAAATAAAACCCCTAACACTGTATTAAATATCCACATTAAATTGAAAATAGCCTGAAGGTGCTGTTTGTCAGACTCCTGCTAACCTCTGGAATTGTTCCAGGCTGTATCTGCTTGAAGCAGGACCAGACAGAGCAAGCCAGAAGATGGTGTGTTAAACGTATGTATTTTTTTAATTACTGAAACCCAGATTCACTTTCTCTCTGAAGATTAAGTACAAATCCCTCATTAGTCTACTGCCATGGCAGCACTGCGCCTAATGCTCAGCCAGGGGGGTCTGGAACAGGGATTTTAGATTCTTACATTTTACTCTCTACCGTAGAGCTCAATGTAAACTTGGGAAAATAACTCACTAATCATTATGTGGCATTTTGAAGTATCTAGCAGATTTTGCTTTGTTTATTCTCGACATGGTTGGGAGGCATGGCTGTGCCATCTTCCTCATTTTCTGAAAGCAGAATGGATGCAGACAGGCAGAGGAGGTGGGATCATCACACTGTCTAGCTCTAGCCCTCTCATGTTACACTGCTGACATATGCCATAAAGAGAGGATGCTCCTCCTTATATCCCCCAAATCCTTCTCAGGGAACACACAAATACTGCTGACTATATATGGAGTCATGATGATGTAAAAACCTCACCCCAACACTGATGTACTAGCCTACAAGAACAGCCCATGGAAAACAAGAATTGACTCTGGGTGTTAGATTAGCAGCAGACAGCACTGCCTGTCACTTCACCTTCCTCTCAGCTTACTCCCTGATAAGATTATCTTCTGTCAAAGAGGAGCTGTGTGCCTACTGGACTCGCAAATGCTTCTGAGATCCTATTACAAAAAGCACCAGGAAAAAATTCTGGGGACTTCTGTGCTAAAAATCAGAGGAGTTCACACGGCAGGAGACTTGCCACTGGCTGAGCTGGTGCTGGGTCTGCAAAATGAAGCAGTATTTACAACCCTGCACATGGGGTTCTCCTGTTGGCACAAGGCTGGAAACTTACTTGGGATTGGCCAAGGAAATACACTGGCCTTCTAGCAGCATTTAACCTGCACAATGTCAAAGCCTTCAAGAGCCAGAAAGAGTTTTTGCATAGTTCTATAAAATCAAAACCACATGCTAACCCAGATACCCAAGACAGAAAGCTGAAGGCAGCTGGGAGCCACTTCCCCACATTTTTAATAAAAGAGAAAAGTTCTCTTTAATTACAGAGATGTTTACCTAATCCTTACACAGAGATGAAACCAAACAGACCACACAGCTCACAGGAAAAATTAGACTACGTTCATCATTTCCATGGCTATCCAGAGAAGCATGATACATTTAGGTTGTAATTGAAGCAGCGTTAGTTATTCAGTCTTGTATCTGCATCTTGTGCTGATAGTGAAAAGGTGAATAGACCTAAACTCACAACTGAAGCAATAAGAACATTAGCAACTACAGAGAAAACCTGCACGTTTTCAAATTGTCTTTTGAACTGAACCATCTTACTCTTTGGTAGCCTTTGTTCTTACTAAATGCATCTTTTCCCAGAACGAACATTTTTTTGATAAAATTACAGAAGTTGTACAACTTTCTTGCAAGAGCTGAGAGATGCACCTGAAGCTTCAGAAATGCAGCATTCCAAAAGCCAGGTGTGGGCTGGGAATCATCACTCATGACAGTTGTGATTTTAAATAAATCCTTTCTTTTTCTGGCATAAAAATTGCTAAGCAGTGGTAAAGAAGTGGGAGGGCTCTGATTCACAAAAATGATGGCTTACTTTCTGTAATTTTCTTCTTGTCATTTGGAACAACGAGGTACATAATAACATCTGACACTTCTTTAGAGCTTTCCAAGTAGGATTCTTGAATCATTTTGCAAATATGAAAGCCTTAGCTCAGCCAGTAACTGCTTCTCTCCTTTCAGATAAGAGGACACAGTACTTTTAACCCCACTTATGAGAGCCTGGATTTTCAGAGGGGCTGCAATCTAAAAGGAGTATATTGCTAAATAAAAAGGTCTTGCCCTTGTCCTTTTGCTGAGCTTCAGTCATGCAAGAAAAAGGGCTCTAAAACTGGTTACATTTTAGGAACTTGCCTTGTTAGGAAATCTTATTGCAGAACTGACCAAGTTTGTTCACAGTCCTTCGCTACTGACAGTTCAGAGGAGCTCTGCCCCTTGCCAGCTACTACTGGTATTTTATCTTGGACTTTTACAGCTATTATCTGATTCTTTTGTGCCCTCCTGGATTCATAAACAGACAGAGGCACACACAGGCTGGTTCATGAGACCTTCCATCAGGTTGTGAGTAAAAGTAGCTGAAAAATGGTCTGTGCTGCTTTGAAACTATAACACAAAAGGGTTAGGATATTAAACCTATTTTCCCTACATGCAAATTTTCTCCTGTTACTTGAAATACTGAAATACAGAGCAGCTGCTCCACTTGCACTAGCATGAGTTAGACGGAATTACTCACAGTGTTCAACCACTTAGTTGTTATGAACAGCAGGAAAAGAGATACATCACAAATCTAAAATTCATTTTCAAATAATTAATCATTACAAGGAATGACCATGACTCAGCTTATTGCTCTGAATACTGCCTCTATGGGTGGTTATTTTGTTAGAAAAGAAATAAGCTGCTGCAGCAACAGAAAATTTCTCCCAGTAGACTTATGAAACACTAAGTTGAAGTCTGTAGAAAATTAGTTTGGTCCTCTAAATCAGTGTCCACATTACAGGACTACATATCTGACTGCTTTGGCAACACAGGTCTGCCAGCTAAGCTAAGCTAAGGTAGAACTCTATTCCTCACTCTTTTTCTAGTGTGGCATCTCAACTTCTAGATGCCATAATGCTAATTTCCAACCTCCTCCTGCTGAGTACCAGCAATCAATTGTCCTTCCCAGGTCTTCTGGGTCACAGTTACTTTTACAACAATTTAAGAGACTCAAAAAGGACACACTGGGGTGCTGAATAACAAATACAAGAGAAACAAATATCAGTGCTGCTTTCAGATAGGACTATTCAGCCAGAGCAGCCATGGAAGTGTGCAGCCACTGACAGCCAGCGTGGCATTTTACATCTGTGCATTGTTTCCAAAATACAAGCACTCTTAATCTAGGTGAGCAGAGAGAACAGTTGCAGTCCATGTATGTGTGACATATAACCATACGTCAGGTTGTACTCAATGTGTCCAAATCCACCCAGAAGCTGAACAGTCCTGGGCTTAGTTAGCAATGGAGTGGGTGATCATCAAAGCATTTGGGTGTTGCAATCATAAACCCTGCACCTGTTGATGAACAGGGATGAATGTCAGATGACAGAAACCAAATGGGGGGAAGATTTTTAAACAAGTTAGTTCTAGTTCCTGAGCTGATGAAGAGTAATTAAATAAATAGAGTAAATCAAAGACATATTTGAAGGCTCAACACACCTTCCACATATCAGTTTGGAAAAGGTGGTTTTTTCTTTTAAACAAAGAAACATCCCAAGCCTCTTACCCAGAAGATTTCAGTTACAGTTGAAGGTTCTATGTGGAAAACAAAGGATGTTCTTTTTTATTGTTAGAGCCTTTTTTGCAAAAGGCTCTAAAAGAAACAATTCTGGCAGTTTAAAATACTGATGTTTAATAAGTAACCTCCAAGCAGTCTCCCCTATTGCCAACAGAGTTATCTGGAAAGAAAACCCTGTTCTACTCTCATTTGCTTCTCTGATATTAATAAAGTCCAGTTATTTACTCCTCCAGTAAATCTCGAAAGACCATTAAACATTATGGACTTCTTAGCTTTCAAAGGTGCATCTTTTTTTTTTTTTTTTTCCTTTAAGAAGCAGTAAGTTAAAGAAATACAGAAATTCCTTGCAGCTGCCAGAAGAAATAAAAAAGGGAACCTATACTGCAAGTAACATATAAGACCCAGGTATAAAAAAGTACAAAGCATTGCATCCAAGTGCTTTATTCCAAAGCTTTCCTAACATGCACACATGTGATCACATTAATAATGCACAAACCAGTGCACAACATTTTTAAACCATGGGAATCCAGGAGAGCATCACTACATTTGCCATGCTCTTAAACTGCTGCTGAGCTGTACCTTCCTCTGGCTATGCTGCTGCAGGCAGAACACAAAACCAGACAGGCACCTCCGGTCTGATCACCTTCTTATGGCATCTGCCTTGAGAGTTGACCATTTATTTTTTCTTGTGATATTATCATATTCAGTAAGTGATTAAGGATATCTAAAACTCAAGATGTCTTAAAAAAATAGAAACCAGACAGTTGCATCATTTGGACTCTACAGTAACTGCAAACAGCCTCTAAAAATCTGCAACACTTGTAGCTATTTGAGTGTACACTGCCCATTTTATTAGAACTTTAATAGTCTTGACAGATGTTTGCAAGCCATGTTGCCTGCAGTATATTCATATTTAATTAAGAATGACAAGGAGGAAAACAAGATAGAAAAGACTAGAGGTCATTAGACTCCTTTTATAAATAAAAGAATATACATAGGAGGTTTTTTTTCTCCTATGGGCTTATTTGCATTTTGCTTCCTATTTGCTTTGCCAGTAGAGCTGAGCCTTGACCTTCAATGCCAGTCCTCTGCCAACTATTAATTGTGCTGTCTTAGAACACCTCTACCATTTGCACAGAGACAAGAATGACACCAGCAAGTTAATTTTCATTCCACAGCAGGAGCTGAATTCCACCCTATGAGGGTAAAGGTGTCTCAGTCAACCCATTAAATTTCTCCCATCTCCTGACACCTGTTTAATTTCTCATTTTCAAAGATGTTACTAATTATGTCTTTCGGGATTTGAACCAAAACTTTCCTTATAACAAAATCAAATCACTTTCTTTCGAGAGTCCAAGTATATAAGGTAACAAATCTTGTTCATGGGCTTTTGCCATCAACACAGAACCTTTAACTAACCTCAAATCTTAGAGTATGCGACTGTTGAGTATCACACGCAGTAGAAGAAAAGCTGTTGGGCAACTCGTATCAACAGCTCATACCAACATTATTTACAAAGTAAATAGAACTGAAGTGTTTAACAACTACAAAGACATCTTTTTTTTTGATGACCTGTGAGCACACAGAAGAACAAAACAGTGCTTGCATATACAAGTGACACATGTATGAACTAGAATAAAAATTAACAGAACCCTACAGGACCAGGGAAGGAGCTGTGGAGGCTGGTGACATCTACGAGTGGGTAGATAAAAGGTGCAAGTGGAAAATGAGCAAATTTCTAGCAGCAACTAGAGATATTATGTGACCTATCTATTGTGGTGGGCAATGCTTTGTCTCCTGACCATTTCTGATATGCCTGCTATGCAGATCTCCAACTAAAACAGAAAGAACAGGTAGAAGAATTTAGTAACAGTGATCCCTAAAAGTTGGAAAAAGAGCAGCTTGGGCTGTACAAGGCAACTAGCTGGGAGAACAGATGGTATCTGGCCGTTCACCAATAGTGATGCTTGTCTCAAGTATTTCATTAACACTGAATTTGAAAGCGACTTTGCATGAATGTGTTCTCCCTTTGTTCTTTGCCCTGGAAGGCCAGCTGTAAAGTCATTATAATTTTCATTTATTTATTTTCAGGAAGAAAAAAAGAAGCAAAGACCGAGCAAGGATTCTGTGTGGAAGTGTGTCCAAGTTTTAGACTGAGAATATATGAGATGAAATTTTAAGCATAGTTAAAATGGTCATAAAAACAGACCAACAAACCCCCTGCTTTAAAGTAGCAGTACAATGTACCACATATCATCATTTAGAGAATTTCAGGTGTTTGGAAATAAAAGTAATAACACAGCTCATGAAGTGAAAACAGCTTACTTGATTCAAACTCAACCTTACCTGTTCCTGTTCCAGTCGGATCACCTCCTTGGATCTGCAGAATTAAAATTAAGTCAATAGCTTACATATGTATTTGTGTGAAAGACATTACATATAAGCCATAAGAGCCAATTCTGTTTGATTTTCTTCTTTCTATATTGTTGACAAGTTAGGAACAAGGAAACCATTACTACTTGTTTGGAGCCTTTTTTATCAGCTGGCTGTCATCTCCTACATTACTTATCCAAAAGCAGAATGACAGTTTTATAAAAAATAATAAGTCTCTTGTGGCTAAATAGGGAAAATAAACAGCCTCAAATGGGTTAACCAGATCATCCTTTCTATTATGTGCTGAGTCATAACCTGCTTTTTAACCAATGATGTATTGCTTTTGGAACTGAAAAGGCTTTATATTTTATTACCAATCCTCCATGTGATGCAAAGGCAAGAAATGAAGGAATATGGAATATTTTCTGTGTCTGAATCTGTACTTCCCTGTATCCCCTTCACTATCTACAGTACGGAAAATCCTCATGTGAGATCAATCTTGCAGCAACAAAATTAAACACTGTATATACATGCAGGATCTACAGAAATAATAGTCTGTATTCTCTCCCAGTAGATGGAGTGTGATGTGACTAGTTTCACAGTCATACAAGCACAGTTTTAATTGTGAGTTTAACTATGAACTGAGATACACAGTGCTGCCAAAGATGTGCTCTGCCTTCAGGATCAGGTTGTTAATTCTTCTGAAAGAAAGTTACATGGACAGCTACAATATCTTAAGCTGCCTGGGCTGTACCTATGTAAGTAAAGATCTTTAAACACCAAAGTCAACTTTCTGGTTCACTAGGTGCTCTTTCACTCCTTCACAAAGAAAGCCTGGGCGCCTTGTCCTGGAGCACATTCAGCAAAGGATAATCTGGCAGTATCCTAGTACCACAACCTGAATCAGACATTCAGCTGCTTTCTAAAGTTTCACCTGAATGGGATTTCAACAGGTCACAGTATTACTTATCCAAATTAGCATTTCCCTCCCTCTCTCTCTCTCCCCCCTTCTGTTCATTAACCACCCACCCACAGCTTGGGGAAGATAACAAGAGCTTTGCCAAAGCAATGACTCTCAAAGGCTTTGTCAGGAATGCCAGCAAAGCACTACTAAATGCAGTGATGCTCCAAGTGACAATATTAGTCAGAGACAATTGTTAGTAAGATTAGTAAGTACAAATCTAGTAAGTTAGGACAATTTTTATTCTGATGGTATATTTAATACATATCTGCTGCAAACAGTCATGCATGGAAGAAACTAAAACTGAATTAAACTAAATAAATAGCTGAGGACATCACATATTGTGCATTACACAGTATCTGTTCAATACTCACCACAAAATTACGAATTGATCTGTGAAAAATTGTTCCATCATAATAGTTCTTCTTGCACAATTTGATAAAGTTTTCACAGGTCCGGGGTGTCTGAAAGGCAAAAAGAAGTTTGAATTAAGCAATGCCTTTAGCAATCAAATGGGTCATTATACTGTTCACAAGAATCACTTCTAATTTGTGCCTTACAAAGAAATAGCCACACAGCACTTCAAGAGGAATGAGTCTGTCTACAGAAAAAAAATAAAATACATGTTCTTTTAAAGTATACAGTATAAAGTATAAAGGAGAGACATGCACTGTGTTAAATAAATTAAACCCAGACCTTCCAACTGGCACAAAGCAGCGTTGAACACTAACTCAGATAACGTGACCTCCCAGTAGACATAATGATGGTGAAAGCAGGTAAGCTCAGAGACTTTCAAGTAATTCAGTTCCAGCAGTGTATCACAATCTTGTTCCAAAGGGGGGCTTATAGCACTGAAAAATGTTAAATTTCACAGAGTAAGAAAGAACCTGACTTCTCTGCTCCATTATTTCAAAGTGAACACATTGATGCTAACTGGGAGAGAAGCAGCATTTGGTCCTCTTTACCACTTGAAACTGAAAATGGGACTGACCCCAGAAGCCACTGGACCACAGGAAAAATAAAAAAGACAAATTGTTTAGCAGAGATGCTAAATATATTGCCAACTTCTGATTTGCTTTTACAGTACAAATTAAAGCTATTTATTTGAATTTATGGGCCATGGCATTCAAACAGTACCTTTTGAAAAACTTTACTGTCCACTTAATTATCCTTCCACTGTAATTGTCTGGATTCTCTTCTCTTCTCTGCAATTCTAAAATACCTTGAGATGTACAAATGCAAGTACAGAAGAAGCCTGTTTTCTATACTTGGATATGTTTCCCAGCCCCAGTGTGAATTATGTGCATAAATATAGTTGTTTTGCAAAACAATACATCTAACTAATCCGAGTTGTCACAGGCTTGAAAATATCCTTATTGTGGTATGTGCTTGCAAGTAAAGCCCCAGCATGAGTCGCAGTGTCTGTAAATCAACACGCACAAGAAGCCTCTTTCTGTAAGACACTGATTCACTCTGCACTGGTATGACATCATTCTTGGTCGGAGGGCTGCAGAGAGACAGAGTGAGACTGAGCCATGCAACCTGGAGTGACTTAAAAGTAAAAATATACAGCAAGCCCGATTACAGTAATTTAAGGATGAAATAATCTCAATCTTTTTAAAAGCAGAGCTCTAAGTATTCCCCCAGAACCCTAAAGACCTTCAATTTTCTCATCTGAAACACAATCATTCTCAGCCCTCTTTTATTTACACCGAGATGTCTCTTATTATCCAAATAAACTCTACCTGCCACTATAAATTCTTTATAATGATTCCTTCTTACCTGCTCTACACAGATACAGATGGCAGTTGTCAGCTAGGCCATAACTGGAAAAATAAACAAACTCCAATACAGCTATTATGTCAGCTATTATACACCAGCTATTATGTCAGATTTCCTATATATTTAATTACTGTGTTAAAATAGTAATGGTACCATAATGGGTTTATGGTAGCATACTACCGGGAAATGTATTTTGGTAGCATCCTGAAAGCAACTTGTAAGTAAACATACTCCATAAAAATTCTTTCAAACAATAGGAGGCATTCCCATAGTTTCAATGTTCACATCAAATTTGAATTTTTTTCCTGGAATTTACCATACATGCTTGAAAATAATTTTTGTACATAACCTTCCAAGTAAAATTCAACCCCTGAAGAATCATTTGTGCAGCATATGCTTCCTTTATAAGACAATATCATAAGAGCCTTGATCCTAACCTAGTGCTATTAGTTATCCCTCACTGAAAGTGTCAGTAAGGATAAAAATAAGCTCAAAAACTTTCTTTATGAATCAGAAATGGAATCAGCAGCTTTAAGCCAGAGGCACTTTATCCCATGAGAACCAAGAACTCTTTGGAGAGAAAGACACAGTTAATAAGTTCTCGGGGGGGAATACAGCAACCTGTAATTAATTTTTTAAGAAAAATGAAGTCAGGCGAAAGACTGAGTCCCCTGAAATACAAACACCGCCCCCAGTCTGTCTTCAACTGGCACAAAGTTGACAGCCCAATACAGATTTCCCATTTATTTTCAAAACAAGGATTTGTAAAATATACATCAAAAAAAATGGCTCTGGTAATGTATTTTTTATGCAGGACCTATGCTCACCTTTCTCGCTGAATGGATTATTATACCTTTTCCCCAAAACAAGCTTTTCAAATGCAACTGCAGAAATATTTAGCATGCATGCAATAAGCATTTCACTATAACGTTTTCTTTAAATAACTGCCACCAAATTGGTTCCCATGGTCACCTCATGCATCATACAGATATGTTTGGCAGGTAAACAGTTCCTTAGCAACATTACCATTACCTTTCATCGTGCTTTTAGTAGACACAAATAAAAAGGTTTGATTCAATCAGTAATAAACCCCAGTTTCAGTCATGCAGTTGATCTAGAATATCTGGCTCAGATTAACTGATTTATTCAAAGCAGTTAATGTTTTTACCACCTGTCTCACACTGCCAAGTGTATGTCAGGGACTTTTTAAAGCAGTATACTGCCCAAAGCAGGATAAAAAAGCTTGAGGTTTATAGGGAAGGTATAGATCCTCTGTAATGAAGCTATGTTCTGCATTGACCATACAAACAAGGCCAGCCTTTGAAGTCTTTGGTCCAACTACAAAGACTGATGAGAAATATAAATAAACAAACCTGACTGTTATTTAAGTGTAAGATCTTGTAGAAGATGTCAGACTTGCAGTCTTGGAATGCAAAACTGTCTACTTCAGACAGCAGACTTCACACCACTTGCCTCCCATCATTTCTGAAGGAGAAAGGGATGGTGAAGGCACCTGGAAATGCAGAAGTGCAGGACGCAACACTGATTTGTCGTTGCCTTATTACTGACAATGGGCCCCAGGCTGTCTTTTTACTTCTGGCTGTTCTCTTCTCAAATTCACCTCAGCAGCAGCAGCTGACTTTCCCCTCTTTACTCCTTTTACAGTAAGCAGAAAATCATCTAAATTATTTTAATCTGTTGACTATGATTTAAACATATATGTAAGGAAATCAAGGGAATAATGCCACCTTACTTTGTTAACCTGTTGATACAAAAGCCACTGACACAAAAGGGGTTATTTTTTAAATCCACCTCAATATCTTCTCAGAAGGATGCAGTGATAGTCCTAGGAAGTCGAATTAAAAAGCTGTGGAAGGCTTTTCTCTCCAAAGAGTGTGGTAGGACAGCCCTGAGAAATCCTTTTCTTTGGTCAAGTTGGGGCCATGTAAGTTAACACTGTGTCTCTGTATGATAGCCTTCAACTTAAAGATATTTCTCTCTCCAAATGACAAACAGCAAGAAGAAGAAAAAAACCCTATTTATACCAAAAATGAGTCTTCTGCTCCAACTATGCTCCCTGTTTGTAGATGCCAGATAACTGCCTTTCAGCTGTTGAAAATTCACACCCAAGACAAGTGATAACATTTTAATAAACGGTTTGAGAGGAATCCAGAAAAACACTTATCTCAGAAGATGACACAAATGCTTTGCTTGGCTCACAGAAATGTACATTTAATGGGGCAACAGCCCAATGGCTTTCTAATTCTGTTTAAGTCTCCATTCAGGTAACTTAGTACGTAACTTTACATGGAAATACCAGCACTCTGCCAGTTACTAGGCCCAGACTAATTTCAGAATTCGAGAGACTGCTGCACAGGTGCTGGGAAAACATTCAAGAAAGGAATATACAATTTAGAAAACTAAAGCAAAATAGAAAAAAAACCCTGACTCCTTACTATAAAATTGTATGAGATATGTAGATTTTATATCTTGTTCCACATTCAAGTATTAACTGTGCCAATTTTAGTTTCCTTTTTGCCATCAAATGTGGCTCCAAAACAGGCAAAATTCATTGCTCTTGCTGCATTCCCAGAACTGAGGGGTAAGACTAACCAAGCCAGGTCACTATCAGATTTCTCAGTTTGCAGCTCTCCTTTCTCATGTTAAAATAGGTCATTATATTTGTAAAAGTTACCTTAACCCAGAATTTGCATTGGTCATTTGAAAAGCCAACCAGAAATAGATTAAAAACCTGCAGCACTCCTGTTGCCAAGGTACGGGAGATGGGAAAAGAAGAGTTCTGAGTCGTTGCCATGACTGCAAGGAAGAAAGGTTTACTATGTGAAAAGCTAATCATTTCAAAATGCTCTATCCCTTGAGGTTGTGCATGAACCTTGAAGAGAAATTTCACACTAAGCATTCAGAAGCTGTCATTCGCACATCTGTATAATTTCCCTGTGCTAATTCCACTTCCCTTTTATTTCTTTTTGTCTCTCTAAATTGGATGAACTGTAGTAGCTGCACTAAACTACAGAGCCTTGATATATGCTCATTAACCCCATGTTTCAAAGCAGAAATAATCTGAAATAATGAAAAGCTGTTCCTCACAAATTAAAATTATATTATACAGCCTTCATCTTATCACACAAATGCCAGAATCCTGCTACTAAGAGGCATGAACTAGTGATGGAAATTTCTAAAGCTTCAAACGAAGCCTGCAGTTTTTTTAACACAGCACTCCTTTAAAATGCAAGGGGGATTTTGTTTTGCTTTAGCCCATTTATGTACTTTATTTCTTTTTTTACATAGAGCATTTTCACTCTGTAATTGTTCATTCTAGCAAGTCTTCTAATGCTTGAGCACATAAAGAAGTGATTTGGTAAGGTTTAAACTCATCCCTTTCAATCTGCAATCCTCATAGCCTATCCATCCCCCAGGAAAGAACTCGCCTTAATAGAAGCTTGGCTTTATTTAGGGCTTACTCAGAGACAATTGTAATGGAGCAGTTTCTGGAATCACCATTTACCAGGTGCAAATGCCTGTTCCCTCCACTAAGTCATGGAAAGAAATTTGACATATAAGTGTTTCCTGTGTGTTTCAATGCATAATACTGTACTGGAAGGCAATTTAAGTGACTATTTCACTTTGCACCAATGGACTAGGAGCACACTCCATTTGTTTCAGAGCAAGAGGGACAAGAAAATCCAGAACTCCACAAAACCCACCGCAAAAGCACAGGGAGAGTTTCACTGCAGGAAGCCCATGACATTTCCTGCAGGAGAAGTGTTTATTATAGACCTACACATTACCCCCTGCCAGCTCCACTTCCCTGCTAACAGTTCCCCTACATGCGAGAGGGGTTGAGCTGGTGACAGGTTATGGTGGCAAACAACAGCTGCCTATGGTGGTTCAGTTCAAACAAGATATAGCTCATTTAAGGGACACCATTCTCAGTCTGGTCATACAGTGAGCAAACATGTTCAGGTCAATTTACGATCTACAACCAGAAGAGCACAGTTCCAGTGAGTGAGCACTGGGAGAGATGAAAGCATCAGGGCACTGGGGGGTAAAGCAGTTGGCCAGACTCATACTGATATTAAAAAGAATCAGAACAAGCAAACTATGCCTCGGGTAATAGATTGCTGACTTGATAGCAACATTTGCCTATTTTGCTACCTCAAAGCCTCAAAAGTTTGCTTAGTACAAAGAGCAGAATTACGGCAATCTTATTATACAGAAACCCACTATACTTTAATTAGCTATTTAGCAAAGATTCCAGCAGATAGCTAAATTTCACTTTTCAAAGACATTTCTTCCACAGTACTGACATTAATGATGCTACCAAAAACTTTTTCAAAGTCTAAGCAAGATGCTCAGCTTCGACAAGATGCCAACAAAAAAATGACATACTCCAGTTTTATTTTTCACTTTTCTGAAAGTACAATCAATCAGTTTAGTTGAGCACTACTCAAGTTAAACAAGGCATCTAATTCACTCATCTAATTTGTCAATGTTAACTACTAGCTCTCCAGAGGCAAAGTCATCATTCCTAGCCAGTCACCACTTTTCCTCTTTTATTTACTGCAGTGGTAGAAATGAAAACAATCCTCTCCCCAGCCTCAAATTTGTCAGTCACACAAGGGTTGAGGAGCCTGTCAGAAAGTGTGGTGCAGGGCTGGGTGCTGATGAGGATGGGGATGGCAAGCACGACACAGTACTAGTAGGTACAGTCTAAATGAGGATGCAACTTAAATTGCTTGAGCAGCCTCCAATAGCTGTAAAACTTGGAGTCTCGCAGGTCCCACTGCGGGTTCCTGGCATTTCGTCAGTCTGCAACTGACTGCACATAAATTCCACCTTTTTAGAAGATGCAACCTGTAACTGCTTCCACGCTAGACAGTGAAGCTCTGGTAATTGTCAGCCTCCCAAGGTCACCCCACTCTCATCAGAGGAGCCAAGGTACAAACATGTCAGAGAAAGATGAAGAGCAGCAGCTGTGTAACTCCAAACCACCCGCCTCATCCTCAGGTCCGGGATCACTAAGTGGCAGACACAGCTGGTATGGGATGCCTGCACCATAGAACGTCAAAAACCAAGCAACACAATCCAGGAACAATTGATCCTCTCCTCACCCAGCCTATCAGGGGGGCTGGGGTGGTAGAAAGGTTCAAATGTGCAAAAGGCCTTCTCACTGATTATCCAACACCAAAGGCTGCCAGGACATCATGCAAAGGGTAGCAAGCCCAGTGGTGCAGGGACAGGTTCACAGGGATGTGGCCGAGCACCTTCCTCAATCCTAGGTTGAACGTCCTATTTAGGCACAGGCACTGGGGTACATCGGGGATTCCAACTGCCCCTCCGCTGCTGCAAAACACTGCAAAGCACTTACAACAGCTTTTGCCTTATTCAGCTCATGAGTCTTCTCACTTTTGCTCTTCCAATTCTCTCCCCCATCCCACCATGGGGGGAGTGAGCAAGCGGCTGGGTGGTGCTTAGCTGCCCCAAAGTTAAAAATACTTAAAATATTAGCTTCTAGTCACTTAAGAACAACCCAGAAGTGACCTGTTAATCAATACGGCTGTGCAGAACTATTCTGTTGCCAACCACAAAGAAGAGCAATAGATCTGTCTACCATTGTAGCACTATGAGGAAAAAACCACACTGAGAAATAACAACATCCTCTCTAACAAACATTTTTATCCAGCTGTTCCCTTAATGGAAAAGGGCAATTTTGTTTGCTAGGCTGGTTTTAGTTTCTGTTGATGAGAACTTTCAAAGTTGGAAGTTGCAGCTCTGTCTACAATGACCTATTTCAATGAAAAAAAAACCAAAACAACCCATTTACAACCACGCCAAGACCACCGTATTTCATCCCTACAACCGTATTACTGAGTGAACACACACTGACGCTGGCAGAAACAGCAGAATGAACCTTCAAATCCAAAAGAAGAGATTCAGGGAGACCGGGGAACCTTGTCATGCCAGGAGGTCAAAGGATTTTTTCAGCAAGTCACTTCTTTCCCACTGGAAATGGGTAAGAAGTTTACAGGCTTCTGATCTTCAGAACAGTCCCTCACACAAAAGGAGAGATGATTTCAAAGAAGAGGGGCTGGATTACACATTTATAGATCACAGGCATATTTAACAGGTCAGATAGCCTCAAAAGATTAAAACAGCAGTGTTAGTAAAATAATGGCTTCTTCAGATTGTTATGCCAAGACATCATCATTAAGCAAAGTTTGCCAGGTCCTAAAACCTCAAAAAGCATTTGTGGAGTGCTGGATGGAGCTTTGAAATCCATCTCACATTCTTCTTTGTTATGCCAACTTGCCCTTAAACCTTAAAGTATTAAACCTGAGAGAGACAGGCAAATTGACAAAACCTGCTGTGATGGTTACAGATTAGTATTTAATTACCACTATTGGCATGTGTTTAACCACCAGATCCCTACCCTAGAGTGACCACTTGGATGAAGAGAACTCACAAAGGAGAAAAGGGTGACCAAACCACCTGTTCATCATTTTGACAGGGTCTTCTGGAGCTGGTGTATTTATTTATATATATTTATATATATATATATTTCCATGGCACGATCAAACGATAAACATACAAGTACTAAAGAAAGCCTCAAAGCAACCTAGAGGCATAGGCAGGAAGTTTTACTCTCTTTGCATAGCTGCACTCCAGCAATCAGGCACACATGATACATGTTATTGCCTGGGAATTCAAAATTATTCCATTATTTATTGCTCATTGTGAAACAGAAACTGGGATGCCACTGATTTAAAAAAAAAAACCATAACCAAATTACAAGAGCCAAACCATGGAGTAAGTCTGTGGCAAAGGCACAGAATTCAGGGGATACCAGCTCCTAGTTCTCCACTCCATCTATTACACCATACTGCCTTTCTACTTCCATATCCAAGTCAATTTGACATTTTGCACAGGGTAAAGTCTCCACACCCTCCCTTAGGAGGCTGCTCCACCACTTACAAGGTACAACTGCATCGCTATAGTGACCAATACAGCAGAATACACACAGATGATAAAGACAATTGTTCCCAGCAACATCCTGATTAAAGTAACTTGAGAAGACTAGAAAATCACAGTAAATAAAATGCAAGAAATCCAGTGACATTAACTGCCTTTCATCAGAATTGCCTTCATAATTTACTTGTTTGGCAATGCATAAGACTAGAGCTGAAAGAGTAACACTTGTTGGATGCTGTTGAATCTCCTGTACTTGCCAACACTACTTCTGGCAAGTAGAATTTTTGTAAGTTTGTTTCCAGTTAGCATATACAACAAATGTTGCTTATGCCCAGCTGAACTCGGCTTCCTGGAAAACATCCCTAACAAATGGCCATCTGATTAGTCCCCATCAGGACGAACATACTGTATCTGAGTAAGAAGATAGGGAGAAAAACAAATGGCAGCAAACAGCATTAGGCACGCTGCTATGATGCAAAGAGAGAACAGTAGTGTACCTTTGCTCATTTGAGGCACAAATTCAAAAGGGTGGAAAAAAATTCCAGCTTATCTTCCGAAGTCTTTTTACTGCCTTTTTTCAGGTCAATGATTTAAACCACACATCATCTTTCTGCAACCTAAGTGAAGTTTTCTGATGCTCTGAACAAGTGATTACAAGCACAGAAAATATCTGGATTCTCACCCTATTTCATGCTCTTGTTCTGAACCCTGTCACCAAGTAACTGATGACTTCAATCATACTGCAGCACTGATTTCCTTCCCTGGATCAATACAAAACACTTTTTGATTAGGTTTTTGGCGCTAGGAAGAATCTCATCACTATCAATCTTATTGATTGGCACCATAAAGTATATGAAGAACCCTAGATTTATTTTTAAACCAAAGTTTCCACGCGTCCATATGGACCGAACTCCAAACAATCCATGCTGCCAGATAGCTCACAAAAAACTGGGGAAGGAAAGAACAGGAATCAGAAGAGCTGTGAAGGGAGAGGCTCAAGGCAGGTACTGAAGACAGAGACCCAGGGCAGACTTCAGAAGCAGTGAAGACGGCTGAGAGCACAACAGCAAGAACACTTTGCTTAAGTACAGCCCATAGGCATGAAAATACAATTGAAGACTCAGTAAGACATACACTCTAAGACAGCAAGTATGTCACTTGCTGTTATGTTCTCAGCAAGAAGACTTCCATTCAAAGTGCATATTGAAATCTAACCTGTAAGACTATTTTAAAATGTAATTTGAATGTTGCAAGTCCACAGGCATTCGTCACATTTATATAGCAACTTCATCCTCAATCTTCCTAATGCACATGACAATCATGTATTTGCAGTACTGTGCAAATACAACCACAGCTTCCATAATAATCAGAGCACAGGATATCACTCAGCAATTAGAAACAGGAGCCTGTGGTCAGGTCAAGACAACAAACAGGCAGGCAGTGCTTAGTCTTTAAAAAGGGAAGCTAAGCACCACTGTAATATAGCTTACATACCATATACTTGCTCCTGCAGTTGCACTGCTTGAGAGAGTGTATGTATGAATTCCCCAGGTCACACATATTTTGCCTGAATTCAAATAGCAGTGACAACCTAATAATGCTATTGGCTCTCTCCTTCACTCAAGTAGCACTGATCCATGTGTTGAATCCAAGGCTCTCAAATCTGCTGGTGATCTAAATGTGTATCAGTACAGTGCTTTGGGCTGAAATTTGTTTCTCCATTTCTTTCTGAAAAGTCAAGGTACTACCCATGCTAACTACATGAAAAATCACAAAGGTTGAAAAATCAGGTATCAAAAAGCCTGTGCAACATTAATTTGGGTGAGCCATATGATACAGTTCAATTCCTCCTGACTGCATTCAAGGATCTTATCCACATTTTACACTTTCTAAGGAAAACCAAATCCTATGTATAAACCATTTCACCACACAGTTCTAAATAGCTCCCAAAACTGGTTCAGCCTGTGCACTGAATAAGCCAGAAGAGCTAACAAAGAAATCAGTGTATGATTAAGACTAATACCATGCCTATTCACAAGCAGGGTGAACTGGATGTGTTTAGAAAAGTTTGATTTTGGCAGTTCCCCATTTTCTATGTCTGTCTTTGCAATCTCAATAGATCCACTGTGCTGATCTGTGACCTATATGTATGTTACATGTTTGTAAGATATTTTCTCTGTCTGCACTGAGCTACCTTATGTGCCTAACCTCAGCGTGATTCAGGAAAACCAAAGTTAGAAGCACAAACTCCTTATATAGTAAAGGGAGAAAAACAGGCACCTCCCGGAAGAAGTGATTTAATAGACCTAGGATGATGACCTAAAGTGGATGTTGTGAAAGCCTCCTTAAAGCAGCAAGTTTTTCCTACTTATTCTAAATATGTATCTTTTCCTCTCTGCAGTGCCAAAGGTCTGTTTAATTCACATAGATTTAATCTACACAAAGAAATGAACAGATGGCTAAAGGCTAGCATTCAAGCAGGTTTGGTTGTGTAAAACAGTGCACACTTCCAATGTGTGCATGAGGAAGCAGTGTGTGTGAAAGGGAGGTGAATAGGAATTCAGCTGGAAAAAAGGAAACGCAATGGATATCATACAGGGAGTTTATAATGGGCAATTGAGACTGGGTCTTCAGGACTGAATGACACTGGTCACACATGTGGCCAAAAACCCCCATGCTGATAAGAATAGCTGCAGTCAGCCTGCACTAGCTGGGAGCCAGTTAGAGAACATATGGCATAACAAATGATTCAATGCAATCTGCTCATTCTGCTGGTTCCCCCAAATATTGCTGTACTAACATCCTCTGCTTTTTGCCTTATTACATAGTGTTACTACTTAAGATCATGGAAAACACCTGTAGGGATGACAGGGATCTACAGAATTACTAGCATTACAGGCTGCTGTTGGAGATTCTCATATTGTTTCCACAGATCAGCTCGAGATGCGCACACAGATCTTGCTTCTTACTCGTGTGACAGAAAGGAAGAGAAGGGAAAGCTAGTGAGCTTGTCCTGTTTACTCCTTTCCCCCCATCCTCTCCAGGCAAAAAAGGATGCATTCTCCCAGTGCATCTCGGGATTTCACACCAGGCACCCCAGCACCCAGCCAGCACCACTGTCCTTAAATTCTGTGAGGGTCACAACAAGCAGAAGTTTTACCATTTAAATCCCTATTCATATCCTTCAACTTCCTAAAACATCTACCTTCAGGCCTATAATAAAAATCTCAGTAAACAACGAAAGGTTTGAGCTTTTTACACTGAAAACTTTTTTCCTTTTATAGCTGTGGTTATACAAACAAATAAGCAAGCACACGACCAAGCAGTGACATCTGAGACATCAGTGACGCCACAATTCATCCGTCTATCCTAAGTCTTGCCATATTTATTATTTTAAGAGCCACAGATTTCCTCCAGAACCAGACTGCACTGACAATAAAAAACTGTAGTCTGTTGGGTTTTTAAATAAATGCCTACCTCTTCATGGCAAAGGGAAGACATTTGAGAATTTGAATCTTAAAAACTGAAACAGCAGGAAATAAAAAACATATTCTAAGGTTTTCATATAGGTTTGCTCTTGAAGCTCAAGATTTAGAAGCAAATTAACCATTTCTTGAATTCTTAACTACAGTACACAGGCTGACAGACTGCTCTCAGTTTCACTGAGGTTCTTTTCCTGGTTCTGCCAAGTAACCTGCTGTGTAACCTTGGGTTATTTTCTCTTCCCTGTGCTCTTCCTTCTTTTTTATCTCTACTTTCCTTTTCACTGTTTGGGTCACTATTAGAGCTTTGAAGCTCTAAACATGTACCTTGACATGCTGTAAGCAGTCCACTAAAATGTATGAGACTACTCACAGAGAACATTTACACTTATAGTAGGATAATATATAAAATAATATATATACATTTGCAATTTACATTGTAAACCAACTGAAAGCTAGTTATTTATTTGTATCTATTGCAGCTACAAACTATTCCTTTCTTTTGACATTTCCATTGCCAGCTCCTATTCTGTCTGCTATCGAAAGAGATTCATTTTATGGGCACACAGTACCATATCACAGTGCAGCTCCAAGTTTAGGTCTCCCTTATTAGTGTGAAGTCGCACGTAGCCTTTCTTCTTCACGTATGTGTATCTCACAACATCTTCTTCAATAGCAGCTGTATCAAAGCAAAATACAATAATTAGCTCTCTGGAAGCTTACTCATTGGTCTTTAGAAACCATCAGAAAACAAACTGCTAGACTCTACTGTCTGACCTCTTCCTCTAGGGTACTGGGTCTTCAGAGAATGTACTCTGCAATTTATCTATGATAACCTCACATTAATCTCTGTGCAAAACACTTTCCATTACAGAAAACCACCAACTCCCCAAGAGCCAACAGTATAATCTATATTTCTAAGTAACAGAAGCATTCAATATTACAAACTATAATTTTCAAGTAATGTCTACCAACCACCAACGTTACTTCGAAACCAAATTGTTTCTTGTCAAACTTGGAAGCCAAGCAGGTAGTCATCTGTCAACCACAAATTGCTGACATATGAGGACCTACCCAGTCCTGAAAACAAATGAAGCTGTTACTGAAAACATTACTGGAAAGTCAAACCAAAGAATCAATTTAGGATGTTTCCACTTCCATTTTGTCAAAATGTCCAGTTAGTCAGATGTTTTCAACACTCAAAAGTCACCTGCAGATCACTGTAATCCACCACGAAAAGGAACTGAACTTTCTGAATGTAGCTTGAGCAACATATTCAATCTTTGCCCAAGTGTGTTACATACTTCTAAATTTTAGTACCAAAAGCCAGCCCTTTCTCTTCAGCTGGGAATACTAATCACTCACCTATTTAATCAATATTCAAATTAATTAAATTTTACACATTTGTGTTTAGGCTGGAGAATGAATGAAAAAATTTTATTGTACTAAAATGTATTTTTGTATAACCTTGAAATGCAATGATTCAAATGTTATCACCACAAAATCTGCTGTCATTCTAACCAATACCAGGTTGTGCCAAACAGATGGGCAAGATTTTGTGTGCTATTTGAGGAGAGACTATACTTCATTCCTAACTTACTTAAGTGGATATCCCATTTTGTGGCTCCCAGGCATAGAAGAGACCTCATTAATTTCAGTTCAATGTAAGTAACTGCCATTCAAAGCTGAAGCTAATTCATAATTGCTCCATTATTTTCAGAATGAGCTCAGTGGAAAGTAAAGATATATCTGCTCAGGGAATACACTTCCACAGCATCAGCACTGACCAATTATCAATGCATTCCTTCAGTCCTCATAACTGTATATGTGCTATGAAGCACACTTTAAAACAGGAAGTAAATAAACAGCTTGTATCTAGGTAGTTCTGGTACCTGCTTCGTGTGTAGTTTCAGGCACCATTGCAGTGGAGGTGAAGGAAGCACTTACTGCTCCAGTGGAATAGTGAGCCTGTTTGCAGAGGAAAACGCAAGAGAAAAAGACATTAGATCATAAAATTTATCAATTAAAGATACTATATAAGCACTAGAAACACACAAATGTTACTCTTCTGAAGGCAGACTTTCCGCTCTAGTTCCTATAGAAAGAAGCAAATGCACACTGCAATGGTAATTCTCCATCTGTTGCCCATAACATTTGCTCCGATGAAACTAGTTAAGGCTTTCCATGCACTGAGCTGAAGGGGCTTATTGCTTATTCTATTATGAGAATGTATTTGTATGTCCACAGGTGGAGATATGAAAGGAGTACTGCTGGCAAGACATCTGTAAAATTCTCCAACGTTGCTGAGTAAGTGGAAGGAAAACCCAGTGAACCACAGAGATCCTGTGGAGGAAAGCAAACCATCTCCTCTCCCACACATGGCCCTTCTGCGCGCAGAGGCGCTATCCCATTGCTCCCAATGACTATTTTGTGCTTTGTAGTTCTTCTGCAGAAAGGAAATGTGAATGTCACACATGGATTTTGTAGTAAATTACCAAGATCTAATAAACCCACAGGTAAGTTCAGTGGCTCTGGGGCAACACCTGGTAAAGAATACAGGTCAAGCTAATGCTCTATCCATAAGGTTACATTGCACCCTCTGCAAGTTTCTAGTTATGCCCATCCACATCATTAGCTGACAATCTGACTCTTCAACATGCGCAGAGTTCATTGTTTTCTCACCTCTTTTCTTCCTCCCTACATCTTTTGTTTTCCCGTTAACACTATAATGCCCTGAAAAAGGGGCAAATGTGATCCTACTCCTTGGTCACATATGCTCCCATATCTGTCACTAAATCTCCTTATTAAAAGGTATATGCTGCATTGCTATTCATTTCTGTCTAAATGTAATCAAAGCACAAACACACATGCATCCCAGAATTATTAAAGAATATTCTGTCTTGCCAATTTCAAACAGCCTTTGATGTAGGAAATCTAGATGCAGATGAGCTGCTTTTCTTGACAACCATAAACACACAGCAACATGCACCTGGAAGAACATCCTTTAAAATAGTCCACCAAAAATCCTGCATTCCAGTGGAAAAAAAATGGAGAAGCAGCTGTGGATGACTGATATATTTGCCCACACTGAAATGTTTCACTTGCACTGCCCTTAAGGTGTGTTCTCTCTGCCAATAACTGGAGGAAGCAATGCTAAACAAATTCAAAGCAAGAGATTACAACCTGGGAAGAAAGGTTCTGCCAACATATACATCATAACCACATCATAAAGATTTTTCCTTCTCAGTGTGCTCCATTTCTTAAATCATTTACAATGATTTAACAAAGAGAAACGCATTGACACATGCAATGTATTTCTAAGGAATTCAAGTATGATTCTTATATTATCTGTGACAAACTTCCATGTAACAGAAAGCAGGGGTAGTGTCTGTTTATACAGCAATACAGCCTCTAAGCTGAAAAACATCTATTATCATTCCTGAAGAAGTCAATCAGTGCCAAACTACAAATTAAATCTACTTACTGCATTCAGCTTATCCACTTTCTTCTTTTCAGGAGCCTTCATAGTAGCTGCTAGAATCTCATCACCTTTGAATTCCTTATAAAGCTCCAACAAAGTCTCTCGGGTCTCTGTATTTGTATTTTTCAAATAGTAAGATGGATCTAATTTGGCTTTTTCTTCATCTATGTAAGACAAAAGTCAAATCATTCAGAGCTAAAAGAAAAACTCTGTTATTCTCCTTCAGTTTATTATGTACGTAGTTACACAAAAATCTTCCTGATATTATTTCTACATTTTTTTTAATAAAAAGACCTAGTAACTACATTTACTCCTGCAGAAACAGTAACAAACAGCAATGTACAACACTAATGACAGTATCCCTTGAAATACAGCACAATAAATGCCAGTATGATGAAATACAAGAAAAAAACCCAACGACTTCTAATAAACTACTGCCAGAATTTCTTTGAAACCACTAGAAATTATCTAAGTTCACACAAGTCTTGTAAAATTTTTACAGTACGATAAAGACAAGATACAATTGGGTACAATATAAACTTCTGCCTTCTGTCTCCTCACTGAATGGCCAGGCCTGCAATGGAAAAATTCCAAGACTAGCTCTTTAACATGATACAGGAGGAGGAGGCTGGTGACCGGACTGGAGAACTTGATTAATTTAATCTTTTTTATTTTTACAAGTTTCACTTGTTCTCTGTCTTGCTGTGCCCACTATTTGATCTATTTTGTGCCCACTATCAGATATTCCATCTCTGAGATAATACCCACTTATTTTTAGCAGATAAATGGAAAGAGAGATACTTGCTTGCAGAACTAGTAGCTTTAGAAAACCCAAAGATGAGCATAATAGACGCAGAAAAATACACCATGCTTAGAATCAGCAATTAGGCCTCATCAGAAACAGTTCTAAACCACAAGGGCAAAGAAGAGATTTTTTTCCTTGAGCAGTTTAATATTAGAAGGTATTACTAAGCATTTAGCTACCAAAAAGTCATAAAAGAACTGAGAAGCAAATTTCTTAGACATCTAGAAAGAAAAAGTATTTTATTTTTTATTATTAACATAATACAGGGACTTTTTTGAAAAATCTATTTCCATCTTTAACTTGAAAGATGCCCACTATTCTCCAGGAAGAAGGATGGGAAATGCATTGTTGATACACTCAATAAAGAGCCTAGCAGACAGGTATGAGAAGATACAGGTTTTCTTGTCTTGGGTCTGGTACAAGGCTAATGGACCTTTCTGCAAATTCTTTCTCCCCCCTCACTTGTCTCTCACCTACCTACCCTTTCAGGATATGGAAAACTTTCCATGTTTGCACAGAACTCAACAGAGACAGTTAATGATTTCTCATAGAATCGTGTCTTCGCTTCAAAATCTGTTAACACCTTTTGATGTGAAAGGGACAGTTTTGACAAGTTATTCACGTTTCCAAGAAGCTTTCAAAGTTACCACTAGCCACTGAGGGATGTCTGTCCAGGAAACTGTCAGTTCCATAATGTCTTCTTTAGAATTTGCATATTTGGGTCAGTGTTTTCTTAGCCTTACTTCAATTCATCCTTACCTGGATCTATTACTTTGATGTTGTTCCTAACATGAAAAAAGTTGGAGACATTGAACTTATCCAGGTTTGTTGGATCCTGAAAATAGTAATTAAAAAAGCAAATGTGAGACAACTTGGTAGGCACCGATTCCATAAAACAAACTAGTCTGAAGGGCAGACACCACCATAATAAATAACAAACAAGTAAGGAGAGAGACAATAACTTCCACACTTCCCAACCCACAGAAAGATGAAAAGAACATAAAGCAATCAACCCCAACTGACATCAGCCATGAGCCCGTTCACAGAAGGTTCCTTAGGGATCTGGAATTTAGTCCCATACATAGTATTACACATATTTTGCCTACAGAAATTACTAACAGAACGAAGCTGAGTCCACCCTATCCTAGTGAGAAGAAAGAACGAGGAGCTGCAAACCCCAGATTCTCTCCTTCAAACTGTGGTTTGGTGTAAGATCTGTGCAAATTCCCATCAACTCTCTCTTATTTGTAATAGTGTGCCTGATTTGCACGTTCTCTGAATTTTTGTAATGCATCTCAAAATGAAAATAAATCTTAGAGCAAGTCTTTGCAGTCAGAACTGTTTTGACTGGGGTTTTTTTACTAGTAAAAACTGTGCTTGCAAAATCACATTTAAAAAGAAAAATTACTAATTTTAAAAAGCAACAAAAATTGGCATTATTGAGTGACCACTAAAGGAAAACAGCAAAAATACACAGTCCATTAACTGTGAGTCTTTATCTCTAGGCATCTTTCTATATAACTTTGACCTTTTGTTAGAGAGAGTGAGACAAGGAGTCTCTACTGGTAAACTAGGTTACATTACACTATTATTAAACAGTCCTTAATCCTCTTCTTACAATGACTTCAAGCTTTTCTCCTCAAGCTCCTCTGCAGCACAGAAAGGTCAAAACATCAGCTCAGGACACTCAGTCATTTCTGGAAATTCTATCTTACAGAAAACAATTCCAAATCTAAAATACCAAAATATCTTCATAATATCTTAATAATAGGCAATAGTTCCAAGTTCAGGAAAAAATAATGCAACGTATTATGTGAAAAACTGTGATATTGACATGAACAGTATTATGCCAAATAGATTTATCAAAGCTTCTCAGATCATCACTGTTGGTAAGAAGTTCTGACAATTCCATCTCTGATAACAATCATGATTAATACAAGCAGAGCTGGTAGCTCCATCACTTATTAAATGAGCTAATTATGCTTTTTATTCATCCCTGAAATGGTATGCTTCCACCAGAGAGTGCATTTTTCAGTTTACTGCTGGTAGTAAACCCAAACGCATTTATGAAATCAAGCTGTGTGAGTCTGAGCCTTAATAATGACCTCCTGTGTTTTTTTGTCTCCTTTTCTAACCACTATCCAATCATTTTCTATTGTTTCTTGTCCCACTATACCCCTCCAATAGATCTTCATTAAGACATGGATTGCCAAAACCCCCCCAGGTATTTTATCTTTAACATCTTGCACTAGAAATGGATAATCTTTAAGTAAAACTACTAAGAAATAGGAAATTTGGACCTGTTTCTTAACTATTTTTGTATCCTCTGACACCACCACTCAGGTGTATTTATTACCTCACATGCATATTTATGTATACATGAATAGAGATAATCTGAGCCTTGTTCTTTGACAGTCAACAAGATGCATGGAGAAAGTCTGGAGAAAGGGCTCAGTGTGTTTCCAGAAGACACTGAGCCCTTTGGGAGCCCTCTTCCCAAATACCCTACAGCAATCATGAGCTGCAGCTTGTCCACACAAAAATCATTGCCTTGCACATAAAGGTAACACCTCAAAAGCTGAAGGAAGCCTGCCCTTTCCAGGAAAGGAAAAAACCATTATCTCTGTATTAATATTAATAGCAACAAATGGATTTACGTATCTGCCATTCACAGCAAAGCTGAAGGGCAAGACTGGCTCCTGAAATCGACTTTTCATGGACATGAGGGAGGGCAGAAGACAGCAGTAAAGATGAACCAGAAAATAGTTTCAATATATTCCTCTGATTTATTGATTGTTTAATAATAAAAGGACATCACAACTGCCAGTACCTTATGAAACCAAGTGGTTTGTGCGCAGGGTACCATGAATCAGATTAGTTCAAACTGTTTCACAGCCACAGTTCAATCAACGTTTACCTGCTTTAAACAGCCTAATTGCAGGCGTTGAGCAGCTCCAGGAAAAATATTTACAGTCTTTTTCCCTGCAAGTGATTTCTCAGGGCTCTCTGAATTGCCACTAACCTCTCCATAGGCAATGTATCCATCATGGTATGAAGGACAGCAGAGGCCATGGGGCAGCTCCCTCTCCTTGCAGATCACAGCCATCCACCTGCTTTCTGAGACACCTGAGACAACCCCAAACCCCAGAAGTGAGACAAAAGTCCTCCACAAAAGGTCCTTCATCACACTGAGGTGAGCCATCAGTTCAAATGGAAACCTCAACAGAGGTTTGATGTACAGTGTTTTCCCTTGTGTTCCTGATTCTGCAAAGCAGGAGTCTCACCATGCATTGAGAAGGCAGACAACCCGTGCGCTACTCCAAAACCAGTTTCTCTCAAAAATGGTTCCTCAAATTGAAATTTGGGTGTCATCTTACACAGGACTCCTAGGACAAGTGGTTGACATATTGATTCCTCCAGCTAATAGCATCATGATACACTAAAAGTTTGATTAGAATTAGTTTGACTAGAATTAGACAAATGCACATACTAAGTTAATCACAAGACACCATTTGCTTCTACCACCCCAAGAACAGAAACAATCTGACCAGTCCAACCTGTGCTGGGGGACACACAAACTATTTCCTTACTGTTGTTACTGAGTCCTAAAACACAAGATACGTATTTTTTCAGAGGTACATTTTAAATTTTAAAACGATGCATGGTCTTTAGACAAATCACTTCAGGAAGAAAACTGTCTAAACACTAATAACGAGTCTGCCAAGTTCCCCTCATTGCATCCCTGACAGACAACAGGCACAGAATCAGACAGTGTGACCAAGGCACTGCAGGGATGGGCAGACAGACGTACCCACACTGTCAAAGCCTTGGTTTCTAATGAATTAATGGCTTCTCCTGGTCAGAAAAAGGCTGGACTCACAGGGATGTTCCTAATCCTGTTAAGATTAAGGCCTGGAGCCTGAAGGCCTAAAAAAAAAAATAAGTTGTGTGTAAGTGCACAGAAACCAGAAAGGAAGATGAACCATGAAGAGTAAATTGGCCTGCTTTTGTTTGTCTTAGGACGTTTGAAAACATGTATTCAAATTGCCATGGGTAGCAATCTCAGAGTTTTTCTTATTAGGGTTGCAAACCAAAAACTTTAGTTTAGCAAATTACTAGCACAGATAGAGACTTCAAAGTGTTGCTCACAATCATGACTATTAAAAGAATCTTATATTTGACCACCTCCTGAAAGCTGAGCTCTGAAAGCAATTCATCTCAAGTTTTATTCCACTTGTTTTTTTCCCTTTCTGGTTTCACCTACTTCAGGAAACGCTTAAATTCCCTTAATCTTAAGCACCATATACACAACCCTCAAAAACCAGGTTAAAACTGGTTTTTGACAGTTTTAAACCATGTAAATTTTTTGAGGCCTGATTCCTCTCTTAGAATTTGGTCGGCCATGCTGCACCCCTCATTAACTTCAGGACTGTTACCCTCATGTGCTGACCATGTCCCAGAGTGTCCCTTCTTTATCAGTCACTCTGTACATGCACTGGGGCAGGATTTGCCATCAAAGAGGCCTCACCCACAACTGAGAGGAAATCTGCTCTGACCTGTCACGCTAAGAACAAAGGAGCAATAGCTGAGGAGTGAAATACCAATTAACAGTGTGCAGCTCAGCTACCTCCAACTTAGTTCATTAGTTATGCTTCCTGCCACAAATGCCAGTGGTGTTTAACAGCTTGTTGGGACCTGTGTCTTGTCCATGGCTAATTAGGTTATACAGAAACAATAAAATTGACATAAGGAAGCATGTAACAGTATGATCTTTTTTTTTTTCCTTTAAAGGCAGCAAACCTGTTTGCATTCTATCCAGACTTTCTGCGGATGTGTGTGTGTGTGTCTGTTTCTCCCAGGAATCCCCCTCCACTCCTGTGGTGCAAAGCAGATGCATTCGTTAAGATGCAACTATTAGGGAAGGCTCTCAGCAGGCTGCCATCAGGAGGCTGTGCCTATTACCACTGGCACAAAGGCTGGGGGGATTTATTGCAATTCTTCTGGTGAAGAGGAACAGACCATGTCTGCCTCTGCTTTACCTGCAAGCACTGCCGTTGTGCAAAGCCACACTCACTCCCCTCCCCTGCCAGCACGTAGCCCAGCAATGGCTTCTAAAGAGTTTCCAGAGCAGGAATAATTTCTGCTGTTATCTTCACGATTTGAGAGCAGTGGTTTCTATTTGAAAAGAGTCACAGTGGAGGATGAGGAATTGACAGGAGGCTAAAGGGAAAATTGTTCTTAGTTCCTCTGAACAATTCCTACCAAATGGGATACAAAAGCAGGGTACTGCAGCATTCTTACTTTGCTCTTCTCAGGACCTTCTCACACTTGCAATGGAAAGAAGTCCGCAGCACTGTCATAGCCCACCAGCATGTCCAGCAAAGCACTGCCTGACCCTGCTCCTCTCTGTGCATCTTGAGCTGGGGCAGGTGCTTTCTTCAGCTTGCCCACTCTTACATGAGGGAATCCAGATTACGCGCTTGCTATTAAGTTCCACATCATTGCACAGGAATAATTCACAACACACAATTGAAACACACACAGAATTTACAGGGTCACTAATTAATAATAATTTCTACCACAGTGTTGACCAGATTTTGTCACAAAGATTAAATGGTGGACAGCAGACCTTGAGATCTTACACTGAATTACAAACCCCAAAAATTTACTTGGAAGATAAATTCAAATTAGGTTAAACATTTAGATTGAAAACTAGCTGAAAACCTGTAAAACATAGGACAGAAAAAATCACCTAGTTCTGAACTGTAGTCTAATGCAACCTTATTATGTGGAAGATGAAAAGCTTGACTTGAGTTTGTGGACGATCACACAGCTGTGAAAAGGGAATTTGAACTTGAGGGTAAAAGGCTAGTCTAAAAAAATCCAGTCACACTAAAACTGCTGGTGTCTAAGAAGGGTTTAATATGGAATAATGTCACATGTATTTTTGCTTTTATCAGCAAAATATTAAACCAGAATCCGTGGTATTTTTTCCCTGAATTAACTACATTCCAGTTTCAGTAATGTATCTTGCACATAAGGATATTCTTTACCTCCTTCCCTGAGGGGCTGGATAATATCACCATATGCTGATGAAAAACTACCATGCTCTTCCCCAGGACATTTGCATTTCACAGGGAAAAAAGCAAATTCTGTGTATCTACATGCAAGAAGCATTTTGTAAAGGAATCCACAATTCCTTTACAAAGAGAAGTACATCACAGATCTAAGATAGTGTTACTAGCAACTAAAGTTGTGATTTCACTTTAGTTCCAAATCCAAAACAATTTGTCCTTTTTAACAAGTAAACTTATTAGCAATAGAACACAATAACTATCACCAAAATCAAAGGAACCAGCTGAGATGGTGCTCACCAGAAAGATAACAGGGAAGGATTATGATCTATGTTTGAATGATGTTTAGCACCAAGGGCAGGACAAAGAATTTTATGCAGTTCTCTCTCTTCTGGAAAGAGCAAATTTTTTGGTTTGATTCTAATTATATACATTAGGAGAGAGAGGTCAAGTTTGAGGTCAATTGCTATTCTGGTAAAAGAACATCCCTAGCAGCTGTGGGACTGCCCATTATGTATCAATAAGGAAAACAATGATCATACAAATAATCTGTAAACATACATTACTCAAATTTTCCATTTATCATGTTGTATTTCACTACCAAACGCAGGTAGCCCATCTGCTTCCTATGACACAGTCAGGCTCTAGAAATGCTATTTTCTATTGATAAACACAGCTATTACAGACAGTCCTTTTCAGCTGTTATTTGCAAAGCAAAAAATGGTTTTTACAGCAACTTCATTTATATCTACCTTTTTGCCAAACAGCAGGGTCACTGTTACCAACTCACTTTCAATTCCAGCTTTCGCAGATATCGCAGTACTCAATTTACACAGGGGAATGGGAAAACACAAAGTGATAAATTTCAACACAGCATTGAAAGGGTTTTAAGAGGAGAGGGATTTACGGTAGAACTCTAGAGCCACAAATTGAAACACAACAGATTGCAGTCATGAACTCTGGCTAAGAAACAAAGCCACAGGTGGTAGAGCTTGGCAGTGTGAAGCCACCACACTGCCTACAGTGTTGTCAACAACACAGCTTGTAGAGGAGCCACTGGTCTGTCTTTCAATAATTTGCAGGAAGAAAATAGTATGAGAAAATAACAGCAGATTCCTACACCACATATACATAAGCAGTTTTAATACCCAGCCTAATCCTACCACTTTAGGCTGCATTCTGGCCTCAACAAAGCAAGTCAGGGTAGGGCAGCATTTGAATAGGGAAAATCAAAGTATACTTGCAAGTTTGCAGTGGGTGTTATGCAGTGAATTAAGTGGCTTTTACTTTTCAAACAGCACCCCAAAGCCATTTTAGCCTGTTTGTTGAAAGTCTTTCTTTGAAAGAAATATTTACAAACTAACTGGGTAAAGGGTCAAACTTTAGCTGGTTAACAGCATTCCAATGTTCAAAATCTCTTCTAGGCCAATGCCAAAATGGGGATATCTTTGCTATTTCTAAACCTATTTGAGAAGAGTATACCACAAGATTGTACGCTACAGAAGCTAACACCAATCCATACAAGCTGTTTACTTAAGAAGAACAAATCTACTCATGCATTACAAACGTCATCCTAAAAGGATGTAAGAGGGGCACAGGTAATGTATGGCTGTGACCTCTATGTAGCTGGCAGGATGACTGTATCAGTAACTGGACAACCATCGTTACCTACTGATTTCTATGAATGGACATACTCCGCCAAGCAAGACAGAAACCCAGCACATCAAGAACAGAATGAAGATGAAAAACATTGATAAAAATCCAGATAGGGAACATATAAATTACCAGCTATTGCATTCTGAGATTTAAGAGACTATAGCATCTGTTTGCTTCTATGAAAAAAGCAAAGCTGGGTGTGTACCAGGAGCACACTCTTTACATATACATTAAACTCCAAACCTACAAAACATACCAAAATATTTTTAAATGATGGTACATTTCAATTATTTGTTCAAAATAATTCGGGTTTCCATACTGATGCACAGAAACATTTTTAGTCACTTGTTTTTTTTTTTTACTGTTCCAAATCCATCAGCAACCATGCTGTTACATTCAAATAACATTCTGTTGGGAGCTTTCAATCCGAAAAAGTGATGATTTTTGCTTCCATTGGATTTAAAACATTTTATTTTGTTGCATGAGCTTGAACAGCCACAAGCCCAAGGGGATAAAGGAAAAATATTTATAAACACGCTGTTTAGCACTGGGGAGCAGGGAAGGAGGGAGACATTTTATTTAAATTTAGACACAAATGGAAAATATTTTTCTATTCAAATTAGACTGCACTAGTCTTGGTTCGTGACAATGAACTGTTCATGAGATGTGTACTAACTCATGACTCCAGTAATAATGATCCTTGCATCTTTTCTCCTCTATTTTTAAATCACGCAAGCTTAAAAATGCCTTCTTTTAAGCAAAAGTTTTTGATTTTTTGGTACTAAAATTCATCTGTAAATAAGTATCTTTTACACTCTTGAATTTAAAATGCATTTTTAATTTGAGTTTCAGTACTGTTAAAATCATTAAAAGACCAACATTAGTGTCTATTCAGGAGAAAACCATATTAAGCAAGCACTTTAAAGAAAATCCTTTGGTTTGCTGCTGATTTTACTCTACATTTACAGAAACATTCCATAAAAAAATACTATTCTGAAGCTTTGACTCCTTTAGACATCTTCAAAAGAGTAAGATGGACAATCAGTTCCAGTCCTGTGAACTTTCTAAAAGTTGATATGCCTTACATTCTAAAACATGTTTTGATAGCATAGATAAGACACTGTTAGCTGTCTCAAGCTGAAGATGATTCTGGAAGTATCTTTACCTTTCCTCTACAGAGTCCTTTTGCAATGCATTTCTGTTAAGCCTCAATAAACCCAAAAAGTCACAGCAAACTTTCAGGTAAGACTAATAGGAAAAAAACCCCAAGATCTTACATGTAGTTTCATATCTAAAACCTACAATTATGCACAAGATCTTATATTCAGTTGGATACAGTGAAATAACTGCAACTGCAAACGTATTTGTCAAAATCCACATTTTCATATGGCATCCTTGATGTTTTCTGGGCATTTTTTTTCTCCAATTTATAATTTTTTACAATTTACAATTTGAACACCGTGTACAAGGTACACAACAGTTACTCTACTGATTTGTCAAGCTCTAAGTTATATGGCATCTTTGTGGCTCATCTGGATAACAAAGAATATACAGTCATTCCCATTCTACTATCTCTAAGTCACACACAGAGATGATGTTTGTCAGTTCTATTATTCTAGATTCCTGCATAACAGTGTACATAGCAACATCCCATCCCCTGCAAAAAACCTGTAGTAAGACATCTAACAGAGAGAAAAGTTTACCTGTAGCGTCACAATGTCTTGCCTAGTGAAGGGCTCATCTGTCAAAAGATCCTTGTAGCTCTTTGGTTTTATGTTCAGCTGCTCTACTGCCTAACAGCCAGGCAAAAGACACAGATAATAAAAATTGGATTCTAATGCATAAATATTACAAGTGAATAGGTGATACCAAGAAAACCTTAAAGTAAAAATAATAAAGAATACAATTTAATCCTTCGTTTTCAACTGGCAGCTACAATATTTTCACTGTGTGTTTTTAAGAGATGAAAAGCTTTTTTTCACAAAACTTAACAGTTCCATGTGGTTTGTTCTTTGGGTTTTACTTCTTTTCAAAAAGAACTTTGCAGCCTTTAACATTCCACAGTTATGTGTATCATTGTAACCAAATTCATCACAAAAGTACTGCCAAAATAAAAGAAGTCTTGCTTGCAGTTTTTTAAGTTAAGTGTTTACAGATGGCACAAGACAGACAGCTCTAACAAGGGGTCTGTAGCTCCTCCTCTGTCAGCCCCCCTTGGGGAGACAGGCCAGCGTTAGTCCCTCACACTCCGTCCACCCTTACTGCTGCACCTAGCCTGCAGCAATGCTTCTGTTCACCTGAGAAAATTAAATGATGCTCAACAAAGCAGAGGCATGTTATTTCATAGTGACAATCCAAGTGGAATAAATGTTTTGTTGTTACGAACAAATACATCATACAGTGAGATGACTGAGAATGTCTGCCTGCAAAAAAGCCTGAATGTTATTCACCCAAATGTCCTCTGTTCTGCTTAGATGAAAGTGATAATATTTTTCTAGTTTCTCCAAAAGTCCATAAATTAATTCTATGCTTATAACAAACCGATAAATGCTACACTACATGAGAAACAGACCCTCTTGGCACAGCTTGTTTAGGAAGCCTGGTATTATAAATCGCAGCAAACTGAACAATAATTTTTACAATATCAACAAGCATTTAACAAAGACTTCCCTTAAACTCATTTTTGCCTTTTAGCCACAGCAATCAAACCATCATGCTCACAGAAAGAACAGAAATTACTTTCTATTTTAACCAAATCTTGACTGCTCTCACAGCTGGAATAAAGACAGTTCAACTACAAGCAGAGCACATTTTCAAAACCACGATGAATCCAGTATTTTCCTTGATTGCAATGGTTTCAGCTTGCTCCTCTCTCAGTACCTGAAGGTCCTACTGGAATTTCTCATCAACAGATTTCAAAAAGCAGATGTTTCAGTGTTCAGATGCCTTACAACACTGGATACGTATCTGTTAATTGAAGCATTTATTTGCTACTGAAAATAAATAAATCTTGCTTTTACAGTAAGGCTTATGCAAACAAGTCACAACTAGAATTCTACTTGGGTTTGCATAAATGTTCACAAAACAGAAATAAAAATGCAGTTAAAGTGTCCATTAAGGCATTCTCTCTGCACTTTTCCCAGCACCAGTTAAAATACTATTTTTTATTCATTGATATGGACAGAAATGAGGCAATTTGTTTTGGTGATGATGCTGTATCAGAAAGAAGACAGCAGAAAATTTATCTATTAATTCAACTGAGGAGCATACAAAAGCTACTCATTTTGGTCTAAGAATTCCATGCACACAGATTAACTTAGGAAAAGGGTTTAAAAATGTCTTTTAAAACATACTGTAGGCTTCTTCATATATTGAAGGCAAAAGCTGGACAACAATTTTTGAAGTCAGTTCATCTCCTTGTACTTTAACCTCCCTAGCTGTAAAACAAGAACTAAACTTACCCACCTTTCTAAAGTGTTTCGTGATCTTGAATGAAATGCATCAAGTCTAAAATGTTAATAATGAAATGCAACAGAGAACCTACCTCGTACGCAAACACATTTCCAGTTGTCTTGATGGCCACAATATGGGAGTTATTGGTGAATACAGTAAACAGCACTGGACAGTGATATTTACCTGAAGGAGAGGAAAATGGTCTAAATTTTACATGAAGTCTCTGCAGCTGTTTTGAAATAGCCAATTTCTGTTATCTCTGTGAAGGGTATTTACATTTATTTTTTAATAGAAAGCGTAACTTCAGTGCATATTCAATGGTGGTTTAACCATGCTTTGATTTTTCAATACTAAATAGAAAAAGTAACATTAAGGGAATTATAAAGCAAGCAATAAAAATGCAGTTTTGAACTCTACTGCCTTCAATCCCCCAATACAGAACTTGGTCCAACTGGCTTGATATCTATGAAGTACCACAATATAATAGTTATTGTTGCAATCAAAGTTCTATTAATAGCCAGTATCTTGTAACGCGCCCAGCGCTCTCTTTTCAGCGTTGTTTCCAGGAATAAAAGTTTAGCTTATATCCCACAAAAAAGTTCGCAGCAGCTGTTGTGCTTTTAGGAGAGAAGAGTATTTTGTATTCAAATGTGGCAAGCAGAACGCCATTAAATCTGAACACGTTATTCAATAAGGAACCCAGCTTCTGCTCTAATCAAGCTGTGAATTTTCCCAGGAGGGTCAGCATAAATATTAAGCATGTCAACAACAAGCAAACTGATGGAAGGCAATGTATGAGGAAAAAGAGAAATGTCTGGATCATCTCAGCAGAAAGCAATTAGAAGAAGGTTATTAATACTTGATCAGTTTGCTAGACCCGGGGGTTTGGGTGAGACTTTTGCAATATGCTGGGTCTATTTGGTTCTTTTTTCTTAATTACCATCTGAAAATCAAAATCAGCAGGGAGACCAGAATAGAGGCTGCTCAGAGCACCTGCAGACAGGAGAGGCAAGCACCTACAGAGTATTCACCACTAACTGATCAGCAAGAGGAGGCACTTCGACCTCCAGCACACGGATGCAAGTAAAAGCTGAGGACTGTTTCTGTTAATATCATCAGAGCTGAAGAAAAACCACCGACACAAGGGACTGAAATTCAAGAGCAAGTTAAGGAAGGGATTTTTGGAAGTAGCATCAGGGTATGGCCCAACTGGTGGATACAGAAACATAACTCGTAAAATGTGAGGCCTCACCCCAGCTGCACAAAAGAAAGCAAATCACCATGCTTTCAGTTCTAGCAAAAGCTGAGCTGCTAAAGGCACACACTTGTTCTGGATAGAAGATACTCAGCTAAGGAGGGGCTCATTAAATGGAAGAAACTACAATATCTGAAGACCTTTTTTCTCATACAGGTGTGAGCAGTGATGATCCTACATATGTTGCTACCATTCTGCATGTCATGATTTAAAGAAAAATTTGCTGATGGACAGAAATGCAACATTTTACTCTTCCTGTTTTGTTCCATCTTCCCTTGATCAATTAATGACACAGCACAAACCGTTTTAAGGAAAAAGCTCCTGAAACTGTGTGGGCAGCATCATTCCACTCCATAGGAGCTGGACTTCTTTAAGGAAAGCACAGTATCACAGTATCAAAGACTTTGGCCACAGTGACTATCGATAATTTAACATCCTGCTCTTGAGACAGATGGAATACAAAACACATAAGAAAATCATCAGCTAGAGAACAGGCCCTGTAGTCCTTTGGTAAGATAAGGAGACAGACACTCCAGAATTTTATGCCCACCAAGACATTGCAACTCCAATTTCAAAGAAATCATCATCTGCCTTGTAAAAGATTAATTCACCTCCACTCTTTTTTATTCCTAGCATCCTCTCTCAGATGGCAGATTCTGTATCTTTAATCACACAGAAATAAAACTAGAGGTTGCTGTCTTTTGTGCTACAATTCATAAAATCCCACGTATTCATTTAAGTCTAATTCTTTTTATAAGCAAAAAGTTGCTCAAAAGCAAGTGATCAGCAAATATTGACATAGGCAAGATGGAAAAAAATCAGAACATATGAAAAAATGAACATGAGCCGGCAGTGTCCTCTCGCAGCCCAGAAAGCCAACTGTATCCTGGGCTGCATCAAGAGAAGCGTGACCAGTAGGTTGAAGGAGGTGATCCTGCCCCTCTACTCTGCTCTTGTGAGACCTCACTTGGAGTATTGTGTGCAGTTCTGGTGTCCTCAACATAAAAAGGACATGGAACTGTTGGAACAAGTCCAGAGGAGGACCACGAGGATGATCAGGGGACTGGAGCACCTCCTGTATGAAGACAGGCTGAGAAAGTTGGGGCTGCTCAGCCTGGAGAAGAGAAGGCTGCATGGAGACCTCATTGCAGCCTTCCAGTATCTGAAGGGGGCCTATAGGGATGCTGGGGAGGGACTCTTCATTAGGGACTGTAGTGACAGGACAAGGGGTAACGGGTTCAAACTTAAACAAGGGAAGTTTAGATTGGATATGAGGAAGAAATTCTTTACTGTAAGGGTGGGTGAGGCACTGGAATGGGTTGTCCAGGGAAGCTGTGAATGCTCCATCACTGGTGGTGTTCAAGGCCGGGTTGGACAGAGCCTTGGGTGGCATGGTTTAGTGGGAGGTGTCCCTGCCCATGGCAGGGGGGCTGGAACTGGATGATCTTAAGGTCCTTTCCAACCCTAACTATTCTATGATTCTATTATTATAGAAATTTAGACTTTTCTGAAACTTTTCCTTAAAGTGAACAGTACTTTACTGAGTAGCAGCTACAGTGAAGTGAAAATGCTGAACACTTTACTTACACCCCAGTGTAAGTAAAAACAGAAATGGAACTTTCAAGGTAAATACATCACTCACAAGAAACAGTCATTTTACTAAAAAAAACCAAACAAACATATAAGAACTTGACAGAGAACACAAAGAGGTAACTTTACCATGAGTACGACAGTCCAGGATTTATTCAAGTTCTCATTAAGAAGAAAAGAGAAAAACAAACAAGCAAAAAACCCACAGAAAATGACTGCACTTACCTTCGCTGTTTTTAGCAAAATTCAGCTTTATCAGTGATTTGGCATCTAGTTTCTAAAAACAAAAGAAAAAAAAAAAGAGCATTAAAAAATTAATCACAACAAAATCTAGCCATGGAAATAAAAGGAAACTGTAACATCAGTGTTTGGATTTTAATGATACATAATTTATTAATAAGATATTGCAAGCTGTCTGAAGCATCAGAGCCCTGGGAGTTTAAGTCACAGGCGGCCCACAAAAACAAGGCTCACCGAGCCTGAGAGCTGGGATACTTTTATTTACAGTGTTGTAGTTTGACACAGTACAGCGCTAACAGAGTGAACCAGCTCGAGATGTCACACAGCTGTCTTAGCACAAACTGAAAGGAGAGTTCACGTGAAAAGCTAAGAGGGAAAGATCACTGCTGCTGCTGCTAAGTGACAATTCAGAAGGGAACTCTGATAAAAGTCATAAAACCAGCAAACCATTTTGGCAATCAATCTCACTATCTTTTCTGAAATAACTGTAATTTTTCTTTTACTTCTGTAAAAGTGTTGCAGAGCCCACAGAATAAATAGCAAAAATGAAAAGAAACGAAGGCACAAATTGTCTGGAAAGGTGCTTAGGGTCATGAAGGGAGTCTCAGGAGGGGTCTTTGACCACCTAATCCCCAGCTAGCAATTCCACAGAGGAGGCAACTGAGATGGCAGCTGAGGTTGGGGTAATGTTCTCCAACTCCAGAGAGAACGCAGCAGACTAAACTAGCTCCTGCTCTCTCAGGCTTCATCAGAACATCTATGGCACCTTCCTGGTGCCCTCTCTCTGGAAGGGCTGACATAGCGAGGGAAGAGCTATTAGGCTGGCAAACACTTTTGGATGATCAAGCTGTTCCCTCCCCACAGCCTTTCCCAAGACATTGAAGCTGCAAGCACACCCAAACCAATGGTGAGCCTTCAGTAACATGACAGGCAAGCCCACATATGCTAGTCCTTTCATAGGGTCAGTATGAGATTTTGGCACCTCGCTGGCATGACTGGGCGTACCATGTCTGGGGTCACCCCACCAGCACAGCCCACCAGCATGGTCAGGGAGCACTTGACTGCGGCACCCGAAGTCCAGCCCAGCAAGCTGCAAGGCTGAGTCAGGATCTCAGATATATAAAGAAACCCCAACAAATGCTTTGATTGTATCAGCTGTCAGCAACAGTTTCACAGCCAAATTGATTGTTAAAAGCACACACAGCACATGCCTTTTAAAAGAAACAATTGGTTCTCTTCTCAAAACATTCACCTGAACAGATCAGGGAGGTTTTTATAACCCAGACAGCTCTTTATAAACAGCTACGAGTGGAGATCTGCCAGCCACAGCGCCGACACTGCCAGTTCAATCATTACAGCAAAAAGTGATAAGAAAACCATGTGAAACTAAGTCAGTGAGCCCTTTCTGCCTAATCAAAATTCATATTCTTGGATCAGAGAGTACAGGTTATGACAGCTGGACACAGTCATTTATAGGAACACAGTTCTCAAACTGTTCTCAGACAACTGGCAGGCTCATTCGTGGCCACAAAGGTAACCATCTCTCTAATTTATTAGGAAGAGCAGCAACGAGGGCTAATAGGAATAAGATGGGAAGGGAAAAGAAAAGGCCAGTTTAGGTTATATTTAATTAGGCGATGGAAGATCAGGGCGGCTGTTTTTCCTTAAGTGGATTCTCAAAAACAATCCTCAAACCCCAACATCTGCACACTGCTGGGGTACAAAGACAGCAAATGCAACAGCAGCTTCTGCAACAACTTGCGTGAATGCAGAGCTTTATTCATTTATTTATCTTCCTAAAGGAACAAAATTGTCATAGTAGTAGTAGAGAAACAGCAGACTTGCCAAAATGAACATATGATTCTGGACAGATCTATTCAACCTAAACAACTATTAATACAAAGCAGCATCCATCTGTGCACATGTTGTGCAACAGCCCAAAAATTATGTTCCAGAAAAAGCTTCTTTAGAAATAAAACCACTGGCAACATTGATAATTTGAAGGAAGCCATTTAAATTATCTTCCTGGCAGAGCTGACTTATCCCCAAAACATGTAAGCAATCATCTTTAAATAAAAATGGAAACAGTTCCCTAAGAAACGGTTTAGCAAGATTGAAGATTCAGATTTATACCTTGACAGAAATTTAGTGGAGAAGACAGACTAAACTGCTGTACAGACTTTAAAGGCAGCAAAAGCTGTAGTACATTCTTTCATCTGTCAACATAAGATGTACTGTTAGAAGTGCTGCCAAGTCCTCAGACTCGCACTCTGTACCCAGGGAAATAGTATGGTATTTCAGGTCACATAGAATCACAGAATAGCTCCATAATATGGAAAAAGGTTAGTTTTCAGCATCAGTTACCCATGATGCATCAGCTGCTTGTGCTGGCATCTGCTCCAAAATGAGACCAGCATTTATACAGTCTTATGTATCAATAGTAAATAAAGAGTGATTTTCATATAGGAGTTGAAATGCACACAAAGCTTGGAGTCTTCAGTAGAGTTTTCATTCTTAAAGAAGTGCTGTATATGAGCATTATAAACTTTCATTGCCGCAGACTGGACTCCTATCAAGTTTGTATAAAGAAGTGACTTTGGGGTGTCAGTTCATGCCCTTTAGAGCAGCTCTGTGCTTTGGCTCAGCTGGCAACAGCTTTGTGCTCAAGCACTCCCATACCAAATCAGATGGAATTTCCAACTACTGAAAAAGGAAGTTGTTTGTGCAATGTATTTATGAAAAAAGATGGAAACAAAGCAAGTTGTAGATAAGAAAATATTGGGGGAAACATAATTAGGTCAACACCTCAAAAATATTTCGAGAAACTGATTGGCAAGTCTTGATGCATGGCAAGACAAAAGGGGAACTTAGTGTTTTGTCAAAGGAAATCTTTGGAGAACCAGAACAGCAAACCCAGGTGACCATCTGCTACAGAGGATCGCTGTGGCCTACAAAGGCAGCTGTGCCTGAGACCAGGATGCATGGCCAGGCAACTGCACATGGAGCAGCAACAAAGAAGGAAGTCCAACCTGCATGCTGCGACTTCCAATAGGTCTACTTTTAAAAGACATACAGATTACACAGGAAACTATGAAAGAATATGATACAGAAAATCTCTTTTTTTTTTTTCCTCTCAAGTTCTCCATTTCACATGAAAATAGGGTTATCTTGTGTGTGGGTGAATCTGCTTTTATTTATTCTCCGTTAAAAGTCAAAGCTTTCCAGCACCATCACACAGTTTGTTGCCATGGAAATGACCATTATGCCACAAACAGGCACTGGTCTTCACAGGAGGAGACAGCAGGAGCAAATGAGTCCTAAGATGAGTTAAAGTAGTTGTTTTCATGTCTGTCCTATTATTAATAAAGCATGAGAGCTCAAATACTGCATACACAGCTCAAGTTCAAAAATCATTTCCAACCTGTGTTTCCCCAACACACACATACCATCCGGTTTAAGGCAATCTCCAGTGAAGAAAGCAAGGGCAAAAAAAATGTTTATTAAAAACACTTGTTCTAATTAAAATTCTAAATTCTTAACGAAAACGAAAGGCCACAAGCATCTGTCACTTCCCTTAAGCAGAAATAAGGGCTGCATATTCACTTCTAAAAATATTTTATGCAAGAATACTGGAAAGCAGACGCATTTCACAGCACGTAGTGCCAGCTGCTCCACAGCAAGGAAGGGCTCAAAAAACAAATGCAAAACCCATGCAAGCTCTTTTCTCAGCTGACTCCTCTCTCACAGGCACACTTCCACAAAGGCAGCCAAGGCTACTTTTGGCCATGACCTACTTTCTCGCAGCAGCGCAAAGTCCCACAGCCTTGTGCTCTCATCTGTCAGCTGACAGCACTCCTGCGGGATCCCAAAGGGCAGCATCCTGTATTGATACCCAAAGTAAAGGTTACTGCAGCGTGTAGGTTAGTGGGGCAGTGGGGCAGCTTGTGGATGAAGCATGCCGATTGTTGCGAATTAAATCATTCTGCATCATCACTGTGTGTCTCATGAATATATGACCTACAATCCTCGCACATCAATTAGTTACACTCTTTGAATCTCGTTGGTCTGTGGCTGCACGTTCTTCTTGTTAATGAGGCTCTGACCCTGTTGGATATGCACCAGCCTGAAAAGCAATCCAAATGGGCTCATTTGATTCTCTGTCCACACATAGGTAGAGCTGGTAACATGCGGCAAGAGCTGTATTTAGTAAATGCAGACTTTCCCACTCTATCAACTGTAACTGAGTCAGTGTGAAACACGTTCAACACTTGAGGATCAGACACCCTCCGGAACGGCCTCTGGGAGAAACACACAATAACCCAGCAAAGCTATCACAAGGGAAAAATAACGTGTCATGCCTGAACTGGTCGACAACACGAGGACCAAATCATCCAGTGCTGGCTTGGCCATTTGGAAGGTTCTCACTCACCAAAACAAGCAACATAGTGTTACCTCAAATAGAAGAGAAAGCCAAACCAAATATTAATATTAGAACATAATGTTGCTTACCAAGTACTAAATTTAACTTAAGAGCAGCAAACTAATTTTGTATTAAATTCTTTGGTTCCTTTAAAGATGAAACCTGTTACTCCTTGCACAACTTAACATTTTAAGAAGCCCTCTTACAATTTTCTCTACTATAAAACCTTCAGGAAATATGGGGATATGAGTTGAATGAATGGTATTAGAATAACTTCATGTATAATGTTACTTACTCCAGATCTTGTAAATGGATTTAATGATGATAAAAGGCATTGGAAATCCTCAGCAAGCCTACACATTATGGGAATGTGACTGGAAACAGCAGTGGGGTTTTAACAAGATAAGCCAGCTTCTGGGAGTTTAATACTTGATGAAAAATTTGGGGTCAGCATCCAAGAGGCCAAAATAGCCTCATGATTTGAGGTATCATTTCTACATTCAGTTCAACAGCAAAAAATGCCAGATACTTCTCAAGTGGACAACTGCCTACCAAATGTTAAAATGATGTCCTCAATTCACTTTCTTGGATGAAGCTGCTGTTCCGCTGCAGCTTTCATCTATTACTGAACTGGTATGGAAAAGGACACAAAAGATCCTTCATTACCCATTTCCAGACCACTCTATTTCCATATTTAAATTTTAATTAAACTGACACCATATGGTCACCAAAGCCTTGTCCAGAGAATCATAAAGATATGCTTGATAACACACATGGCTCACAGATACTAGTAATCATGTTGCTCTATCAAAGAGCAAATTAACAGAAATTACCATGAGAAAAAGATGTGTAGTTTCATGTGCAAGATTAAACCTGCAGCCTTAATGCAGTCAGAAGTCTATCAATGCAGAGACCCACAGCCAAATACAACATTATCCATGGAAAATAAAGCTTTGCAGAAGCATCGAAAAGCCGGTCTCCAATTCTAGTGAAAAACAGGCAAGTAAGGATCAGTGGGAAACCTCATGCTGTATCTCATTTAAGGTTAGAGCTTTTCACAGCTGCTAGTTTAAGTGTCACAATCACAAAACCTCATGCAATGTGCACACTTCCACCAAAACACAGAAAAGGAAAAAAAAGAGACCATCTGTTCGGCCTGTAAAACCTAGATGTAAATATACGTTCTTGCTGTAAGGGAAATAATACATTAGGAATAATACTAGACACATTTATCTGCCTGTGTCCAGAGCTGGCTTACTGGATAAAACATTGCCCATCACCAAGACAATCCCCGTCATCAAGGTGTAAAGGAGGCACAGCAGCTTGGCCAGTGACTCATGACACTGGAGGGTTTTAAACATCTCCTTTTGATAAAGCAACAGAACAGTAAGTAGAAGCAAATTTCATCTTCTTCACTCTGTTTCCCTAAAATAGAGGGAACTGAAAAACAAACCCCTCTTTTAGCACAGATAAAGGCTAACTCCTAGTGGTCCTGAATGTACTACTGCAGAACAAACACATACAACTTTGGGAGTGAAACTACCGTCTATCCATCTGTTTGTCAGTAACAAAGAAGAGTGGGAAAGTTTCAGAAAACCCAACAAAAAAAGGAGTCATCTTCCAAGTCATCAGCCTCACCAGGACCTCCATCCCCATGACCCCTTCTGTTTTATGATCCTCTTCAGTTATGACACAAAACTTTCTGGTCATTCCTTTGGGCATGAATCATGTCCTCACATGTTTCTATCCAGGGACCTCGAAAATTTATGGTCACTAGTCAAATATTAACTCATTTAGACTGTTGACTAAAAGCTAATAATTTCTGAGGCAAATGAGGTAAGACAACATGGTTCAGTTGCTGCGTATTGAAAAGTTCACCTCGTTCAAAGCGGATTCTAGACATTTCAGCAGCTGCTCCCAGACAAAAATGCACCTGGAGAGAGATGCTTTATAATGATGGCTGTAACCACTCGTGCCTGAAAGACTGCTACAGGCCGTAGGAACACAGGCAGCAACCTTCAACTGGAAACAAAGAAAAAGAGAAAAGGAAGAACCACTGTTCATCCTGGCTAATTCTTCTTTATAAGTACCTACTTCTGAAAAGACCCAAACTATCACAAGAAAATGCAACAAATTACTATATTCTGAAAGCAGCCTTCATGTCTCAACACAGACACTGAAACGGTTTCTTGTCTTACATTATCATGTGTAGTATATTAAAGTAATATCAAAGCATTTCAGGAAGAGATTAGAAAATATTCCCATCAGTGTACCAGGAACTCACCCTGCATTTTCTACATATGATTGACTCTGTTCAAAGAAGACAAGTTAAAATTAAACAGATGAGGAGAAGGACAACTGTGACCATTTAGGGTATAGAGAACTTAAAGGCAAGAAGAACATCTGACAGGAAAATACAAGTCTCAGCAAGAAAACGTCAAGAAAGCATTAAATTCCTCTGTACCAAATACACAGCTGTAAACACTAGCAGATATAAGCACAATCTTGGCACAAACACAAACGAGACTAAGCTGGTCAAACCCAAAATTTACAGAAGATATCTATCAGATGAAAACCATCAGAAGAACCTCTCAGCAGTCACAGCAGGAAAAAAGCAAACACTGGCTCAAGACAGAGCACGCAGTGTGCAAAGCAGACTGCGAGACAGCTGAACACCTCAGTGAGTCTTTCAGTTTTCGGTTCCTGATCATTTCACCCCACTTTTTGCAACACATGAAAACCAACTAAGCTGGATTTGCCTGAATCATTTTTCAACAACAAAGCTTCCCTTGGTTTTATTTCTGTAAGCTTTGTTCTCTGCTCTGTAATAAGCTATTACTCACCCAGAACAAAACTGTATTTCCACCCCCCACTTAAACTTCCCTTACAAATAAACAAGAAATAACCTCCCTTCACTTCAAATGCACAAGAAAAAAAAAATGGTAAGTTTAACAAAAGGCAAAAAGGGAGAGCAATTGACATTTAAAACCATGCAATATCCGAAGAGTTGACTTGAGTTGCATCAGACAAATTAGGAAATATACTTTGAATTTTAAAGCTGAAGATGTGCCAACTTCTGACACATACGTGAAAAGCCTTCTCTAGAGAAGAATTAGAATTCTCATTTATACATCAGTTATGCTACAACCAAATGAGACCTGAAGTTACGGATCCATCTAAAGGATCACTCATTTCTCCAGTTGACAATGCAGCACACTACCTGGATTTCAGGTGCTGTACTCTCATCTTGAGGAAAAAAAAAAAAAACAATGAAAGAGGGATATGCCTCACTCCTGAATTCTCCTACATATCTTAGTTGGTCAAACTATTTTGCTCTTAATTAGATAGTCCAATCAATCTAGGTGTGGAAAACTGATGTGGAGATAGCCTGCCTATGGAAGGCGGCACAGCATTTTCCTCTCAACATATATAACATAAGGCACTGTGTATCTAGACAAAGAATGAAAATGCTCAGAGTCAGCACAATCTCTTTGGAAACAGTAACAGTGAAGAAAAGTTTTCAAGAGAGAAAAATGAAAAGTCACAAGGAAAACTTGAGTCCTGCTGCAGTGTGCCATCTTTAGAAGACCATCAAAATCCTAAGGTAACATTACCACCATGCTGCAGAAAGGTCCAGACAAGCACTCTGAAAATGCATCACATTGAACATTATCTAGAGCTATTACATTTTCCTGACAATGTATTCCAACAGCAGCTATGCTATGCTGGCATGAAAGAGGTCACCTTCAAACCACAGATTCCTTGTCTGATGACATCCATTATTTGTTGTTCATTATCTAGAAACACACCTGGAATAACACAATTAAAGCAGCAATCTGCAGTGAATTACCTCACAGACCACATGAACTAAGTTAAAACCTGTAGTTACTTTTGATTTAGCTAATATTGGCCACATGAAACTTGAACCTGTCCTCTCCCCTGTTCAGGCCAGAGACCCATTCCACTCAAGTCAGCACTGGATGAGTTTAGTTTGCAATCTTCATCTCAGCACCTCTGACTCAGCAGCATGTGAAGCTCGTGCAACCAACTTACAGGAATCTATTCGTGAAACTCATGGGCCTTATGATGATTATTTGATAGAGGTGGAGAGCAATCTGTAGTGAGCTATAAATCCTTGGCTGGAACCTAACCTGTACTTTAACACCTGTTCCTACAGTACTGAGTATTTTCCACACTTCTGACATGCTGCAATTACTTTATTTGGAATATTACAAAAGAAGAAAAAGATAACGTAAGCCCTCTTTCCCATTATGTTCACTTTTTGGGTGAAGAACCATTTATCAGTGCTTTCTGTTTCTGCATCTGTGCTTTCAAAATACATACACAGTAAAAACACTTTTATGTTTAAGGAAGTTTCACCTTTGCTCCAATTTCTGCATCCTTTTCAGGCAGGATTTCCCTTATTTAGACAGCCAAAGGCTTTTTTAGTGCATGTAAATGTAAGTGCTGTAAGGTTGTTGCTCATTTTTAAAGTGGGATTAATAAATCCATTGGTAAAAAAGTAATCTTCTGAATATGCTCTCCATTAACCTGGCCAGTAAGGTTCTCTCACCACAAGACCAGCAACTGTTTTCTATGAGACTGGCTGAAAACTAGTTAATCAAACCGAAAAGAATCCATGATTTCACAATAAAATGAAGGAATAACAACCACCGGCATCTGGAAGAGGAATTAGCTAATAAATATAGTTAAGGAATGTATTTGAGAATCACTTTCCAAAGTTTTGAAAGAACAGGACTTGGTTGCATGTTTTTTCTTTTGAGGGTAAAAAATTATTGGTTCTGAAAGTGCCTGTAATAATTAAGGCAAGAATCACACTACAACCTTATTTCAAACAAATGATTAAAATAAAAAGGCACTGCTCACATTGCTGTGAGAGCAATGCTGGAGGGATGAGGTGTCCACCACAGGCTCTGTCATTGCTGCCTGGCATTGCAGGTACAAGATGTGCACCTCTGGGCGCTTTCAAAGCATGGATCAGACAGGTTTACTGCATGAGGCACCTGTACTGCCACAATTAGTTGATCATATTAGTCATAATCTCACCCAAAGTAATTTTTATTTGGTAAACACAGGATTAACAGTGAGGGAGAACAATAGTAAATGTTTGTCTTGTTACAAAGCAAGACTTTGGCTACAGCTGCCCCTTCTAAGAAAGCAGATGTCCCGCTGGGAAAAGTCAGAAATTTTCAGCCTTCTGACTCCAAAGTTAGTCCTCATTTTCCATGTCAATGCCTTATGACACTTAAGAAAAAAAACTCTTTGTGGCCTGTAGCTCTGGATCTTAACCTTGCATGAGACGGAGCATGACACAAATTGTGCTCCGCCTCTTTCAGTCCAGCAACGTGACTCCTAGTATCATACATCCACCACACCGCACCTTCAGGTCTCCTAACCTGACTCTTAGGCATACATTAAGCCCAAACTAAATTAACTCAACTGAATCCTGTTTGCCTTTCAAGCTATACATACGCAACTACTGCTCAGCTGCATGTGGCCCTTACCAGGGGGACTGCCTCTCTGGGTTATGCAGGATCAGCAGATACATGGATTTTAGTTTGCTGTCAGCAGTGCAGAAAGAATTCACATAGGTGACCCTGCTATGAGAGTTTAAAAGTAGATGCACTTGAAACAGTCACTAAGTTGACTTTGGACCAAAGCCTTAGAAGCAAACACCAGAGATGAACTGAGTTTCAACTGTCTGAAAGAATTAAATTCCCACAGAAAAGGGGGAACTGGGGACAAAGACCATAGCTACTTCTGAGACAGGGGAAGAGAGATTATTTGGCCAAGAGCCTTGAATGGGGCTGAAGTACAACCACAATAATCTGGCCTGCCCACATGCAACAGAATGTCATTGAACCAGAGTGGAAAAATAGGTATTTACATCAGACACATTACAATGCAAAAATAGCTCAGCCCACATACAACATATCCATGCAACAAAGCACAATTTCCTTGAAATTCCTGTCAAAAGGCATGCTGATCTATCATCTGTTCATAGTTGAGATTTCAACAAACCAGATACACTCTGACCAATCTCACTTCTTGGAAACAGGTACTTCAGAGCCCAGCTGGCTGACTTGTGTGGGCATGCTGGTCAGGGCTGTCATATCACTGCTATATGAAATATTCTGGCAAGCTTACAACTATCTGCAAGCCTGAGAAGCCAAAGTGCTGTTCTTAGTAAAAAGGAATGAGCTAACTATGACTTTCCTGTCTGTTTTATGCAATTTTAGCATAAACATAAGCTAGAACAGTGTCCTGACAAAGCTGACAATAAAGTAAGTAAGCCAATGCCATCTGACAGGCTGCAGATCAGCTGCAAGAGATGTGCGCTTCTTCCAAAATTACTGGCCTAGTAACAGAAGTATTCTTCACCCCAAAGCATTCTTAAAAAGGATGGGGGGGGGAGAAGGAAATAAATTTAAAGTTGTTTTCTGGAATAGCTCACGGAAAACTCTAGACAAAGGTCAATGGTGATTTGTTTCTTCTAAATGGATATGGATACTGGTGTCCATACTGCACCTCAGGAGAATGTTCAGAAAAGCAAGAAAAAACAAACCATGAACCACGAGGAAGTATAGGGAACGAAAGCAGAGGAAAAGAAAATAAAATATTTTAAGCATATCAAAGAATAACTAATCTTGGCATTGCTAAATGTCTTTAAAAAGGAAGACTGGTCCAATAGGATTTAGATAAATCAGAGAAGTCACAGGTAGATCAGTTCACAAACATCCAACTAATAAAAGATCAGGACAGTCCTACCCCCTGCGAGCACTGCGATGGTAAATATATTAATGGTTGTAAGGCTCTCAAACTCTCCACTGAGGGGTTCACTTCAGAAACAAGACAGCGAGGCAAGACTGGTGAGTACCAAGAGTGCACCATGAGCAACACCTTCCAAATAGCCTATTGACTTCTCAGAAACATTTGGCCTGTAGCAAACTGTAGCAACAGAAGTACAAGCCACAAAGGATTTCATTTTTATTTTTAACTTCAGAGCAAAAATAGGGAAGAAATTCTGCAAACCTTCATCACAAACGACAAATGATCAATCTGTGCAAAGTAACTTCATAAATCACCATATAAAACATGGCACTGCAGCTAATCTGGCTCAACTGCTTTGAAAACAAACCCAGAACCTTGAGTTTCTGCAAGTCACCAACTCATTACAGAAAATATTTCCTGGTTTCCAAAATGAACAAGCTGTACAAGTAACAGAAGGCGCACACATAATGACACATGAAATAGAGGGCAGTACAGCCTAGAGATGCACAAGTTCCTTTTCAACTTCCTCTGCTACCTACCCTGCCTCACCCCAGCACCTCCATCCCCTTCTTGCCCAGCACCATCCTCCCCTTCCAAAAACCAGAGCTAGCCCTCTGGGAAATAAAAGGCTAAATTACAACACTTCATTCAACCCCACTCTTCAACTTGTAACTCTACAGGGCTGGATTCAGTAGGGCTGTTTGCTGCTCTGGAGAGCAAGCGTATCCTTTTTCTTCCAAGTGGTCCGGAACACCTTTGTCCTGTGGAAGAGAGAGCTGTAGTGTACTAGTCCACCACAGAATAGGAGAAGAAGAAAGGCCTCCCCAGACAGAGCGATACAGAGGAAAGGGGGCTCAGGCTGGGGTGAGCTGAAGATGCACTGCAGATCAGCTACAGAAGCACAAGTCTGGGTAAACTAACATTCCAAAGTCCAGCTTCATTTGAGCGCTTTTGGTTCACCAACTATATTATACACAACCTCCCTTTCTCTAATTACACAAGACCACCAGGCGCATTACACTTGCTTAGCATTCACCCAAAGTAATTTTAAACCACATCACGGTTCACGTTCTGAAATGAGAGCAGGTGTCATGGAGCTACTCTGAGTGAAAAAAATTGATCTGGCAAAACCCCAAAACTCCCAACCAATGCATGAGGCAGCAAGGTGGTTAGAAGCTGGTGAAAACAAATAAATAGCTATAATTCCATTCCTTCTCAACAACACATTGGCCTCTTCATGTGTGAAGAAAGACCTTCAATCATCTCTCTATCACACAAACACACCTGCAGTTTGCTATAACTGAAGAGATTGAGTCTCAGACAGCCTGTTCACGTTTAGAGTTTGGAACGCTGCATCTGTATTTAGCTTCTCCTCGAATCTGTCTGCTGGGAAAATCTTTAATCAAACACAAGATGTTTCAGAGGTAATCTCATTCCACAAAGCTGTCCGCAAACAAACCAACAATCCTGTGCAATGGCTGCCACCTACTGCTCGGGAAAGTAACTGCACTTACGAAAGGAAAAGGCAACTTTGAGCAGCTGAAGCACTAATTTCTGTTTAAAATTTCCCTCTATGCCCTCACAAAAAGTGCACTCAACCTTTTAACACAGCAGAAAAAATTAATTTCAACAAGGAAATATTTCTAGTACTTCATATTTATCTGGTGCTTTACAGTTTCACACTACTACAGAAAATAACCCCTTCAAAATTACCATTTATGCAGAAAAAGAAGGGCGAAAAACCACTAGGGTGCTGACCATACTCTGAAATTCCAGTCTCACAGTGAACTATCACAACAGAGGCAGGTCAGAGGCTTTCTGAAGCATACTGTCAACATAATTCAAAAGATTTTGTAGCTTAATCTGACCATTCATAATATCATCTATTTATCTCCTTAATCTGCATGAAGTCAAATATCCCTCCATCTAGAAAACATCACTGCAAGTTCAGTCCCAGATGGCGGAGTGAGCTTGCCAGGCCCCTGCCCTGTACAGACTAGAATAGTGCTTATATGAGGCAGTAGGACAAAGTCTTTTCCATCAATGACCAGTTGGGCTGACTGGGCATCACTAGCAGTAACATAGAAGCTCCTACTTCCATTTATACAGATTTTACCTATGCCACACCCATAAGAAAGGGAAGATACCCTGGGAGTTTATATAAATGAACTGCACATAGTATACTATTTATAACCCTCCTTCCAAACACATGATCTGAGACTGATTATTTTCTACCACAAAGATCATTAGCAGGATGACAGGGAGAGGCTATTAGGTTGCAAATCCAGAAGCCCTTTTTTTTCCCCCCAGCTAAAAGAGATCCCAGGTAAATCTCTACATTAATTTCCGCAAAGTCGATCTCACAGATGCCATAATTCAAAATAGCACTCCTGTTCAACCTCTTTTGCTTTCATTAAGGCATTTTGTTTCTTCCACGTGTTAAATAGGAAACAGAGCATAAGGGACATGATGAATAGGAAACAGAGCACAAAGAAAGCAAAGACATCATGTGAATACACCCATTGTTACTTACTTCTCCTGTGATTGGATTGGTTCCATATTTCTTTATCCAAGGAACAATGCTCCTGAAAAGAGAAGGGATAAAATAATAAGTGACAAGCGTAATCAGAAAACTCTGCTGATAGGCATGATTACTTTTGCCAATTTGCTAAGAGCAAATGATGACCACACAGCTGTAACCAGTTCAGCAACACAAAAATAAAGCTAAGTACAGACAGTAACTTACAGTATGTCAAAGACCGTCCCATCTGGTGTGCAAACTGGGTATTCAAATGGCTGCAGAGACAAACTAGGAAAAAAAAGCACATATTCTTTTTAGCAAAAACAGCCGGAAATCATGACAGAAGCAAATTACATTTTGCGGATTCACTTGCACATTAAAGCAAGGCCTACCCTGATAAAAACAGAGTGACTGCCAATACCCACTACTTGATTTTACATAAATCACGTTAACAACAAACCCATGAAGGGAACTGGTGCAGTTCAGTATTGTGTAGCAGCTAGCACTCACAGCCATAGAGCCATGGGATGCTGCAATACTCCCCAGCTGATGTGTTGGGCCCCACCAGCAAAAAAAGATGGTTCAAGCAGAAACACTCGCTGTCTTTGCACTGAAAAGGACCAGGGAGTAACTGGCATCCATACTCAGCACTCTCTGTTAAGGATGCTTCCATAAAGCAGCCAGCTTTTAGCCAAGCAGCAGTAGTTTGTAGATTAACTGTTCAATTTGCAAGAGGATTTCCAACCCACCTCTACTAACTCCCCTCTTTCACTCCTGCACTTCAAGCAGTAAACTCTAAACACAAAAAATTAACATAAATATTGCTTCAATCTCCCTAATCACTGCTTCAGAAAGACGAGTGACTGAAAGCATATTCTGAGCAATGAAAGGTAGATTCGAGCTCCAGTTACACAAATTTGAAAGACTGAAATGCACATACTTATTGTTCTGAATTATTTTATCACGTGTATTCCTTAGCCATCAGCTCCAATCTCTGCAGACACTAATCATAGAAAGTATAGACACTGGTTTAGTTCTTACCAAATTTTTTCTTGCTGTATTACTACCATAGCAGGAACAAGCTAATGAAAGTAAGTACCTCAGAAGAACACGTCTTCAGTGACAGTTCAATGTCACCAGCCTGATAAATACATGTGTCATTTAATAATGAGAATGTATGTTTGTTTTCTTACCTGCAGTGATCAAATGACAAACGCCTAAAATTAGTTCGCGGAAGGTCTGTTGATGAGAAAAAAACCAAAAACAAAACAACACAACAGAACTGTAATAAATACATAGTAAATGCTCCATCACTGGCAGCGTTCAAGGCCAGGCCGGACAGAGCCTTGGGCAACATGGTCTAGTGTGAAGCGTCCCTGCCCATGGCAGGGGGCTGGAACTAGATGATCTTAAGGTCCTTTCCAACCCAAACCATTCTATGATTCCTAAGTAAAAAAGAAACACTTGAAATTTACATTTTGCTACGTATATGATAGGAATTCACTAATGACAAGGATAAATACAATAAATTTGCATTATTAAGAACACTTGGACAGGGCTCTGAGCGACCTGGTCTAGTGGAGGGTGTCCCTGCCTGTGGAAGGGGGCTGGAACTGGACGCGCTTTAAGGCCCTTTCCAATCCAAACCATTCTATGAGTCTATAAAGCTTGGAAAATTGTAACTAAAACCGGGTTTCTCCTGCAGAGCCCAAGTACGCTCCTCAAGTAAAGTTACACAAATAGAAACACATCAAAACAGACTGGCAACACCCAGCTCGCGTTTGACATTTAACACTCAAGCTCTGCTCTGCAGCGGGCACAAAACCCGGTGAAGGCCCGGGCAGCTCACCCGGGCGCTAAGGTGAATTCCTGCCGGCTTCCACGCTGACGAGCACCACAGGTTCAGGCTCCCGGCGGTGCAAAGGCCGGGCGGGGGCAGCCCGGCCGCGCTCTGCTCAAGGAGCTCGCCTCAGCCCCCACACCTCCCGTTCGGATGGCGGCCCCCCCCCGCCTTTACCTGCTTTCTTGCCGCCGTAGAACTGCGTGTACTCCGCGCACGTGATGTACCTGCCGAGACAGCGCGGTCAGCCACGGGCACCCGGAACCCCGAGACTCCCCCCCGCCCTACCGGAGCCTTCCCCACTCACATCTTATCCTTCTGGTGCTGCCGCTTCCCCATGGCTGCGGCTCCGCGCGGGGCCTCAGCCGCCGGTCCCTGCGGACACAACTCCCTGCTCCGCGCCCGGACGGCTGCGGGTGCTGCGCCCTTCCGGTGCCGGTGCGGCGGCGACAGGCAGCGCCGCGGAAACGCGGGCGGCGAGCGGCGTTCCGGGCCGGCCAGAGCGGGCGGGAAGCGCGGGAGCGCTGAGGGGAGCGCTGAGGGGAGCGCGGAGGGAGCGGGCGCGCAGGCAGCAGGTTACAGCACCGCATAAACCCGTGAGCGGCCGTTCGCCGGCATGAAGGCGAGCCGGTGCCCCCGTACAGGCAGCTCCGGTTGGGCTCCCGCTCACCGGTGCCAGGTAGCGACGCCGGGGAAGCCCTGAGGGAGTTTTGGCGGGTGAGTAGTAGTGAGAATGGCTGAGCCCCCCCGACCTTCCCCATTTCCCCATCCAAACCATTAATTAATAAAATAAACCTGCCCCTACTCCCACACTGAAAGTGTTCCTCGTTGATTTTGCTGCGGGCTTCCTTTGAAAATGTAATGCAGTGTTCATAGAACTCATCTGAAAAAAGCAGGTGCTGAATGAAAGCAGAAAATGCTAAAATATCCAATTTAAGAAAAATGTTCAACCTAATTCAAATACATTTTGTTGCATGGAATTTAAAATGGTAATATTCCTGGTCTGTCAGGCTGTGACAGAGCCTCTCAAGAGAAAACAGGTAGAAAAACTTCTAGACAATCCTTCATAAAGTATTCCAGCACCTCCTGGAAGACTTAATGACAAAGAACTTTCTTTCCCTTAGCTAATTACCTTTAAATCCTATTAAAAAGCATTTATTACAAGACTGGCATGAACAGCACGAACCTGACTAAAGGACAGCCAGAATCCAAACACCTTGCCCATTGCAAGGAGAAAGCAAGCACCTGGCTGCTAGCTTTCACTTACTAAATACCTCCAAAACTATCCATGTTCATTTATTCTTTCCTCATTAAGGCATCCGCTGGCAGCTGCCTGCACATTGTGTCAAAACATCGAGAGTCAAAATCCATGGAAGCCAATAGCCAGACTCCTGCCAACAGCACCAGGCTTTGGACCAGACCCACCTTTTCCCCAGAATGTGGTATGTATCTCGTTTTGATCACTTCAGCGGGTTCCATTCCACTCTATGAGGGACACAATGCCTACTGTTGTGATTGTTGGCTACTTGGCAATAGCGCTACCATGACTGGTTGTCACAGTACTATCAGACTTTTTGGACTAGAAGTTCCCAGCCGGCACGCGCAGAATCAAGCTGTGCTACATCTCCCACTGCTTGTTGAAAAGTCACAGAACAGCTGCTAAGTTAGTTGGTTTTATTGCTCCTCAAGACACTTCAGTTGATGTGCACATCACATTGCTGTACAAAGTAGTCAGGTGGCCATAGGTCTGGCAATTGAATACAGAGGCAACAAAACCCTCCAAATGTTGGGGTTTGTTGCCTTAAAGAATACATCCCTCCCTCTAGGATCCAGACAACCATGTAACTGCAGAACTGTCTCTCTGAGCTCAGTTCCCTTCAGCCAAAGATCGCAGCAGCACAGCTAGTCCTATTCCTGGCTGAGGGTGAAGGATAGTATGTTTCTGCTAGAAGTTTGGGGGAGAAATTGCCCTTTCACAAGGGTTTAAATACATTTACTCATTTCTGTACTAATTTTCTTACTCAAAACCATCTCAATGTAAGGCAATAAACTGAGACATGCCTGAATAGTTAGGTCTTAGAAATAACCAACATATGCACTCACTTCTTTCCCAGCACCACGTGTACTTTGGGAAAGAAAACAATTAATTTGGTTTCAGTGGAATTCCAAAAACACCCCACAAGTGAAATGCTGGCAGGCCACCAGCACTGTTATCACAAAATGCCACACAAGGAACACGGTCATAACTGCACAAAGCTCACTTCTTGTTGCAGCACTGACCACTTCAGCAGTGGTCAGGGGAGCCCATTCTACTCTGTGTTGCCTGAGATAATGAGCACTCCCACACAGCTCCTGTTCTTCCAGCTGCGATGTGGCTCCAAGAGAAAAAGTAACTGTCCAGGGAGATCACAAGTACTTGTCTGATCACGTTCCCAGAGGAAAGATCACCCAGACAGTATTATTTATTTCTAGACACATTAACATGATTCAGCCTGCATTGACATTTCTGGAGATGCTTGTGCCCTTTGTAATAATTCAAGACTTACATTTTTTCTGTTTGTTTTTTAAACCAATGCAATGTTCATTTATTTCTGTACTTACAAAAAGAGTCACCCCACTGTATCCCTTTCCCTCCCCCCTAAAATGCCTTTTACAAACATTTAAAAATTAAAAACCAGATGACATGTTAATTTAGTGGAATTATTTTGAAACATAGCTTTTGTAATTAGAGTTAAATTTCCTACAAGATGACTTTGTAGAGAGAGCCTGATTATCGGCCAAATAAAATTCCATATTACAAGTTAGCAAATTCTAGTACAAAAATAGTCCATGTGTTAGAACAGCCTCTTATTATTATTATTATTATATTCACAGGAAAGAGTCTATTGGCTGCATAATACCTTAATATTTATGAAATTTCTTTTTATGTGGCTCATTCATCTAATTGAATATAGTGTTGAGCCTCAATAAATCCTCAGGCAAAAAACCCTAAACAGGGTTAAATATGCTGTTCAGTGTACTCTGAAGTACTGTGCTTTTCACAGGACATCCAAGAAACCCCACAAACAGTTCTCAGCTAGTTTTGATATTAAAATGAGAACCAGATCCAAAAGGACCCCCATGAAGTACACATCCACAACTTTCCATAGAAACAGAGGCCACAGCTTCGATGGTTTCACTTGGGAAATGGTCTAGCTCATCCACCCATCATTTTCACAGATCCACTTGTGAGCTTCTTTAAAAACTAAAGCAGGTCACTCCTGGGACCCTTACGGCACTGCCCTCTTCAGAAGTGTCCCTATTGACCGGGCTCTTGCTCCTCTTCTTTCTCTGGTTAATGCTGTTCAGCAGTTTCTCGCGGACCAAGCCCCACAGGGAAAATCTGGGTAAATGCTACTTGTCTCTCAAGATGTCTAGCTGCTCTTGATATTCTGTGAAAAGCCTCTGGAAGCGGAGGTTCTGTCCAATTACAGGAAGAAGCTCTTTCAATAGTTCTCTCTTTCGTAAACCCTGCACATAAACCACAAAAGCATCCTCAGAATGTATTACTTGATAACATGAATGTATTTCATACAGCTGTTTTAAGATTCATGCCCTTTTTCCTGCCTGGAGAGAGCTCTGTATTTTATGTTCTTACCCTGCTTAAATGAATCCTAAAATAAAAACTGTCTTCACATTTATACACTCATGAAGCTGGTGCAGCCTCTGAAGTTGCAGACTTTCCTACTGAGAAGGGAAGACATTTCACTGGCCTGTCACTACTTCAGAGTTGCTCTGTGAAGAATGCAGAGACCTAAACATGCAACTCTGCTCCATCTGCCTGAAACTCAAGGCAGCATCAGAGCTGAAACTGTGGCAATAAACATTTGTCTATGGTTTCACATGAAATAAATACAAGTGCAGTGGGAGGAACCCTGCATATGAGATGAGAGCAGAGTAAGGAAAGGGTTCCAAGGACAGCAAAAATAATGTAATTGCTATTTTGCCACTAAGTTTAATAATATTTTAAGTTCTGTTGTCTATCCATGTTCTGTAATTTTCATGGGAAACCCTTCCTCATTGTTTTGTTTAACTGTTATCAGGACTTACCATAACTGTTGATTCCCACTGACTTCCAGCTGAGTAATGGACTGGACCCAGTAAATCCTTGCATAACTCTCGCAAACGATATTCAAACCCTAAATATTATCAGAAATAAAATCACATTCAGAAGCATTTCACTATATACAACCACTCTACAATGTAATTGACAACATTCAGGAAAGTTTAAATATCTAGCATAAAATAAAGGCAAAAAAATTGATTTCTGAAAGAACGTATTATTCTTCTAACACCAAATCTTTGGAAAGATAAGATGATTTGTAAAGGATTTATTTTAGAATTCCAAAGGGCTTTATTTTAGGTTCTCAAAACCAAAACCACTATTAAAGGTAATCTACAGTAGGGAGAAAAACTGAAGTAGGTCTCTACCTCACTCCCTACTCCCACATAAAGGTACCAGCTTTTAAAAAAGCAAAACAAAAAAACATTAGAAAACGTCAACAGCCAGAGAACTAATACAAAAGAGATATCACATGAGCTAGAAAGCCACAAGATGAAAACCAGTGAAGGGAGAAAGTAGTTAGGTTGCATTTCATGGTAATACAAGAATTTGCAAAAAATGGAGTCCATAGTGAAGAAAATAAAAAATCCTTCTGATACATTAAAATATTACTAAAGTAGACGAGAAATCTCAACCTTTAGCAAAAGAGCTTACAAATAAAATAAAATGCACCAAATTAATATGCATGAGTTAAAAAAAAAAAGGTCAAGAGAAAACCTTTAATAAAACCACACAGTTTCTAGGCCAGCTTTATTCACCCAAAAATCAGAGGGGAGAATTCCCTTGCAAGTAACTAAGTCATCAGTTCAGGAGTAACTTGCTAATCAAGGTATAATAGGTTGAATATTTTAAGGGATTAGAATTCACTAAATGTTGAAATCATCAGAGGAATAAAGGGTCAATAATAGGATGTGCAATTTTCAAATTTAGCAGACCTAAGAGAGCAAGACACGTGTAGCGAAGTAGAATGTGCAGCGACAGCCAGTGTATACACACATGCAAGGCAGCGACATTAGTGCAGTGCAAGATGAACCCTGCACACACAATAGAGATTCCTAATTAGTGAAGACTTTAAAAAGTGTGTCTCAAAAAACCCAAGAAGAACATTTTAATTTCAACTTGAGAATCACAAGCAGTTTATCAAGCTCTTTTGTTATATAAGGGGTCAAAAGCAAGAATTAATGACTTGAATTTTAATTCTGCCACACCTGTTAGGTGGCCTAACATGAACCACTTAGCTCCCCTCTATGTAAAATGATTACACATGATGAGGGATAAGGCTGTATTAATACAATGGGAACTACTAAATTTGGAATGCTGCCAAGTGGAGACACAGAGATCTTTAGAATCCAAGAAGCATAAAGTCAGTTGGTTAACCTTATTTAATATAATAGCATAGAGATATAGTGTATTCAAATATAAAATAGACACAAGTATTTTTCTTGCAGGTTTCTCTCCTCACAGGATTTAACCTGTGGAGCTCACCAGCACAGGCTGTTCAAATTTTAGAATGTAAGAAACCAGTATAAAGTGCACGTAACACAAGCAAATTCTCTGCAGTTTTATGTGCTCTGGTACAAAGTGTCAGAGACCAAGCAACTCTTCCATTTCACATCAGGCAGCGATCGCCAATTGCCTGAGGAACGTTACATATTCTACTAGGTGCTGCTGGTTCCTCTGAAACATCTGTAGTTGCTGCCAGATAATACATACGATATCTGACAGATGCCTGGACTTTTCTTACAATGCAATTCCTGCTGCTGAAGTCCACATATGGCACTGTTTCCCCAGACCATGATCTGTTCACAGTGTGTCAAAACAGGATTCCTGAGTACTGAGCACTGCAGGAAGCAAATGCACTTCAACAGTTTGTTTTGATTTTAAGTAAACACTGAGTCCAGAAGCCAAGTGCTGAAAGGAGAACATTAAGTGCAATCATACATATACATGACATGAATAAAGTGTTTCTTAAGTCTACCAAAGCTGCAAAGAAGTAACACAGCATGGCAGGTCTCACCTTCATTAACTAGGTACCGTGCATAGATAAGGAGCCAGTGGCGATATTCGTGACTGGATTGTAAGATAAGTGCTGCTGCGATCTGGTTTTCCAGGTATGCAAGTGTTGTTTCTTGTTGCACTAAATGAGGCATGGAGAACAATCTTGCAGCTTGCCTTCCTGAACTACAAAACAAAAAAATTAACATGCCAGCCATAAAATCAGATACTGTTAAATTCATTTAAATTAAATACTTAAATTCAGTTTAAGGAATGGTATTTTTGCACAAGCTACGCTTATCTTTCAGAGGCATCTAGTGCTTCCAGAGTTCAAGCTTTCAGTGACAAAGGCAGCACTTCATAGCAAACTGCCTTCGCCCCCACCTGGACCATTTACAAGTATCAAGGTCCATGGAGGGTTTTCTGCCTCCTGCTCTTTTCCTCTTCCTTGCATCTGTCTTCTCTTTAAAAATACACGGCTATCAGCAACCAAGTATTGCCATAAGAAGGCTAATTTGTAAAAAAGTAACCTATTATTTCATTTTTGAAAACAAAAAAGCTGATTTTTAAGTCTGATATTTTCTCTTTCTCAAAAAGAGAATGTTTGTTTGTATTTCAAATATTTCTTGCAGTTAATTGCCCTCCCCCTCCAAGAGAACAGCAATCAAATTATACAACTCTCTGCAGTTTATCTCACTAGAAAAAAAATAACCTCTGATGTGAAGGACAGAAATAGCATAGAAATCTGCCTGGGAAATCGAATTCAAATCCAGGTGAGGATAGGCTATTAAATTACCTACAGGAGTCTGCTCTGGCTCACACAATTCCCTAGTGGCATTTTCAGGTGTTAAAAATATGCATTAGATGACTATCACACAACTTTCTCAGACTTCACTAAATAGATCCCTTGAGGACAACTGAACTACTCAAAATTTGTAGGTCTATTCCAGAAAGCTGGTAAACTAAAAATTAAAATGTAAAACAAAGTCAGTTTGGCTAATCAGAATTCTGCATTGTCAAATACTTTACCCAACCAATAAAGAGGAGCCTTAAAATGATTAGGTTTAGAGGATGCTTTCCTGCCCCCCAAGCAATCTCAAAATAACATTAAGATACAGACTATAAATGTGCAGAAGTTTTAAAAAAACCCCAACACTGTATGAGCTCCTGACAGTTTCAGAGCCATTAGCATCTTAAAAATTAACTCACTAATTCAACTACATGAATAAATAATAAGAAAAGAGAGAGAAACATGCTGATCAAAGGAAGCAAGTAAGTGCGTACTTTGACGTTCGTCCCTGTATTACAGCTAAAGGCCCAGAACACAGCATGGCTTCTTGGGATGGTAAACTATTCCTGAAGTCTGCACATTGTGCTAGAGAGTCCTGTTTGTCAGAAACAAGATTCCTGAAAAAAAAGCAAACAAACGAAACACAAGTTTGAGGAGAGCAGGCAGTGGTATCAGGGGATCCAGCTCTGTTCTGACTCAAAGCCCAATTTGTATTTTCACAGATAACCAAAAAAAATAATCACTGAGGTGCTCAACTGTTCCCACTCCATGTCCAAGTTCTGCTTGTGCTGTCACGGAAATGACCCTCCCACCTACAACATTAATTGTGTAATACAATTTAGCACTAGTTTTGAGGGAAATGAACTTTCTATTTGTCATTCTACATCTATTAAGAAGTCATGTCCCAGAACAAAGACTGAAGTAAACACAGGTAATGACTTTAACAACTTGATTTTGCTTCATGTCAGGTCTCCACACCCACCAGACAAGTCGTCACAGACCACAGGCATTGACAATCTTTCCCATACATTACAGCTATTCCTTCCTATGAAGGGAGTTGACAGTTACAGTCGGCATTTCCACACCTAATCGAGGTTATCGTTTGCACTGGTTTGAAATGCCAGGAGAATCAGTGGCTCAAACCAATGCTAAGTTTAGATCTCCAGACAGCTCAGAGGTAAAATGGCACAAATATTTAAAATACCCTTTACTGCTTTATCATGTTTAAATTTGTATGATGACTAAAGGGATTGCTCTTTCATATATCTCCAAAGCTGTGGTGCAGACAAACAAATTATAGCAAATTCAGGGTTATGGCTGAGAGCCTGTCCTCTGCTCCTTATTGATGGGGAGAATTTCTACATAATTTCTCAGTTTATCTAAAGAACAAATAAGGTGTTGTTTTGTTTTGTTTTTTTCCAGAACATTCACATCAAGTAGTGACTAATTTCAATTATTCTAAGGAGAAGTTGAAACAATAAGCCCTTTCATAAAGCATACTCATTACATTAAGCGCACCTATTACATTAAGACTGAAGTATGGGGTTTTTTTCCCCTCCTGCAAAGACAACAAAGAATCTGTTTTGGAAAGACACTGTAAATAATTCAACCATGCAATTTTTTTAATGGAACTTATGCCTTGACAGAAGTAAGAGAATCCATGGAGATAGCCCACCTGATACCCAGTAAGGCACAGATTCTTATGTAGCCTTTCCTTGTGTTTAGGATACCAGTAATTACTCTTCATGTGAATTCTCTAAGCTATAATGATTTCTCCCCTCCTCCCCGACTTGACTTACTATTTTCATAAAACTTCTTAATGTTGAAGACAGAGCTCTCTTCAAACTTGACTTCTCATCAGACACAGTAAAAAGAATTCAGGGAATGATGGGGACTGACAAAGACTGACAAAACCATTGCCAACTGCTCAACAGATTCAACTGATGTATATCAGCAAAAGTATATATAGGTGTATGTTAATAAGTAAAAGAGTATGTACCGTGCAGGAAAGAGTGATAATGCTGTGGAGTAACTTTTAAATTTTTTTAATGTTACTTTAAGCATACCAAATCTTGAAAATATAAAAAAGTCTAGACATGCAATAGTGAACCAACACAAAACTAAGCCTGGTATGTGACCCTACTCAGACTAAACCTTCAAAATATGGAGTGAAACAGAATACACATCTGTTCAGCTAAGCTGTAAAAGCAGGAAATAATACATAACTTACCATGTAGAAAGAGAAGGGTTAAAACAATATGCCTTTCCATCCGACATGCTCATTACAGGTATACCATGCTGAGTCAGCAAGATCTGAGAGACAGTTGCATCACTTCCTGCAAGTCAAATGAGACCAAAGTACTTCTTTTGAAGTCTTGCATGATACTCGTAACAGTAAAAACCACTATCCACCATTAATTATCAGTCATAGCAACCAACAGAAAAAGGTTCAATGTTATTTGCAAGCACTGATAGCAAGGTTGAGGCACACAATCATGACGGTAAGCACCAGGCTCAGTGCAATAGCATTAAAATCACACTTTTGCAAAATACATTATCAATCTTGATGCTGCAATTTATGCAGAACACGGGCGTTATTGGAGATGTTCTCCATATCCAGGGGCAATCTGCAGCAATTCTGCCAGGTCTTCTGTAACCCAAGAAGCCTTTATCTTTCTTTTTCCCATTAAGTAAAAATTCTAAACCCCAGCATACTTAGAAAAGCGTACTCTCTAGGCATAAGTAGGGTGGCTGGATCCTCACATTTCCCAGCATATTCCAGGCTCAGGGTTTGTGCATGTAACCTTTAACAAATACCTTTGCAAACTGCTAGTACAACTACTTCTCTAAGTAGTCTGAATTAGTGCTTTATGAATGAAAGCTAAAATAGAAGCCACTATGCTCAGAGATACTGCTTTTTTTGATAATTTGTGTTGTGCCAGATACTGGCAATGACTGGAACTGGAGATTTTGAGATTATGAATCAGAAGATAATCAGCTGCAGTTCGTTGTTAAAGTAATAAATATGCAAAGTACATTCAAATTGTTGTAATAGCAGATTTGCATTAAATATTTTGTGACCTTCACAACACTGAATTTTCATATTCAGAAGTCAGAATATAATAAGCTACAGAATCTTGTAGAAGACTGTTACCCGCTACTATTCTCATCTCAGTTATTTCTGTAGTATTTCAACATTGCCAATGACTTCCCTTCATTACACAATAATGAAGGAAAATTATTTGTTTAGGCTTTTCAGGTTTCATAAAATTTCAGCAGATTCATAAATGGCACTAAATAGTACAGGTGGGCTCAAAGGTTGGTAATTAAATTACCCTTTTTATTACCTGAAAATATTGTTTGCAAAGACTCATCTCTAACAATGACTGTCTGCTTGTGAACATCCCTGGAAAAGACAAAAAGACAAGCCTGCAGTTCACAAACAACTGAAAGCTCCAAAATCTTTTAAAACACACACACACTTCTTCAGCATTCATGACAAAGTGAGGTTCTGGGGGGAGTTTGTTCGGCTTTTTTTGTTTTGATATTTTCTTCATTGCTTCGACAAAATTATTTTGGCAAACTCAAACCCCTTAAGGCAAGACAGAAGTCAATAGCAGAGAATAACTTTTATAGCTTTTTATCAGGAAGCCTCATTAGAGCTAAGCAAACACTAAGGATCCAAATAACTCCTTTAGGAGCTCTGACTTGCATGAGACATTAGATTAAATTCAACAACTGTAAACAAGTTACTGCAGTTTTTATACTGGTATCTTGAAGATGGCTAGAGTACTTCTAACTCTGAAACTCATATACTTTATTGGCTAAATATGATTGGATTTGGAAGTATCCATATTTCTCCTTTCCCTCCTCCATAACCTAGTCCATATGCATGGCAAGTTTGTCCTAGGGAGGCTGTTTACACTAGTAACTTCAAGCTGATCCTTTATCTTCCTTCTAAAATCAAAATCAAAATCATGGACTGTCCCAGAACAGAGAAGAAACAAGATTCAAGTCCTGCCCAGTTAACTTTTCATGGTATATCCAGAAGTAGACTTGTGTTCAGACCTGATGTGGTTTAAGCCTCAGTTTCAACAGCAATGCATGGACACAACTGACTAGTTACTACAGAAATCAGCCCAGCCAGCTGCTGCAGCCTAACATGGTACTTACCAAACAGAGAGTGTAGCAGCAGTGGTGAGAGCCATGACGTAAGAACCTGTGCAATGTAGGGTGGAAATGGGTGTATTCAATATAATAGGAGGAAGAAGGCGACGACCACAAGCTGAAAATACTGACAATGTTCGTTTCTCACAGGCTACACTTACAATCTCACTGAAAGAAAGAAAGAATAAAACCACCACATGTTGTCAAATGCAAGTAGCATGGAACCAGACTGATTTCTTAAGTTATCATACAACTTGGGATAATTCCTTAAAAGGTAACTTTTACAGCTGTTAAACTGTTTATAATGTTGATCATCTAAGGAGATGGGCAAGAGAAGGTCTGCAGGTAGAGATAGTATCTTTTATTAGACCAAGGGGCATAGTTGTAAAGATTTTGAGTACACACAAGCTCTTCTTCAGGCCTGTACTTGTATTTAGCTTTAAAATCATCTTCTTTTTCAGACTTGGACATGACTCTGGCTTAAACTCTGAGGTTGAACTAAGCAAAGTTGAAAAAAATGAAGGGAAAAAATAGCAAAAGACTCAGGAAAATATTTTCATGTTACAAAACATCCCATTTCAAATTTTTCATTTTTAGTAGCTAAGTTAATCAACTTTAATGAAGAAATATAAAGCAGAAATGTAAATATACAGGAAAATAGTTGTAACTGGCTAATGAGAATTCTGGATGCTTTAAGACAGAACTAATACTTGGAGTGAAACTGGGTCTAAAGACTAAATGCAGCGTATATTTTTATCCACAACACATTTATTCTGAAAGATTGTGTAACAGTCACAGTGGGGAGTGTTAAACCAGCAAATAGCAATAGTCAACAGAAATAAGTCAGAATCCCTACAAAAATCTCCACAAGGTATAAGTTTAAAAGCATCAATGTATCAGACCAAGTTAGCTGGAAATGAAATATGGTACCTTGAGCCAAGAATGAAGAATCACAAAAATCCCTAAAAGAAGTGATCCAGTTAACTATTCTAAAGAATATTCTAAGAATATCTTTAAAGCCTGTACTTATTTGTAATATATGGGTTTAGGTATAAGTAACTTTCTGTAAAGTATAGTTTTGTACCCCTAGAAATGTTTTCTGGCCTTCAGAACCGTCTTCTTCCACAATATACTCTTACCAGCTGCCTGCTACAGTGAGAATTCGACTGGTGAGGACTGTCTCCCATTCCTTTCCTTCTCGATTACACTTTAACCTGCTCAGCTTTGAACCTCCCACAGTGGTTATTTCATTCTCCACTTCAAGGTACATTGAGGGATCTGAACATACCTGAAATACAAAAACCAAAATACCTTTCGGAATAGGAAAAGAGCTACTAAATACTACCATTAGATCCAAAACAATCATAGAATCATGGAATCACAACTAGGCTGGAAAGAGCTTTAAGATCAACAAGTCCAATCTTTAACCCAGCACTGCCAAGTCCACCACTAACCCATGTCACTAAGGGTCTCATCTACATGATTTTTGAACACTTCCACAGATGGTGATTCCACACTGCCCTGGGCAGCCTGTTCCCATGCCTGACCACCCTCTTGGTGAAGAAATTTTTCCTAATAGCCAATCTAAACCTTCCCTGGCACAGGTTGAGGCTGTTACCTCTTGTTCTATCACTACTTGGGAAGAGAGACCAACCACCTCCTCTCTCCATCCTCCTTTCAGGTAGTTGTAGAGAGCATTAAGGTCTCCCCCGAGCCTTTTCTTCTCCAGACTAAATAACCTCAGTTCCCGCAAATGCTCCTCACAGGACTTGTTCTCTAGACTCTTCACCAGCTTCATTGCCCTCCTCTGGGGACTCAGTACCATGAGGATGGCTGGTCTGACTACTACAGGCTGAGGCAAAGGCAGCATTAAGTACCTCACAGCCTTTTCCTCATCCTTGGTCTATAGGTTTCCCCTAATATCCAGTAAAAAATAGAGGTTCTCCTTGGCCCTCCTTTATTGCTAATATATTTGTAAAAATATTTATTATATTTTATAGCAGTGGCCAGATTAAGTTCCAGCTGTGTCTTTGCCTTTCTGATTTTCTCCCTGCATAACCAAACAACATCCTTCTACTACTCATGGGTCAACAGTTGCATCTTCCACAGGTTCTCTTTCTTTTTTTCCTGAGTTCCAGCACTATCTCCCTGTTCAGCTGGGCTGGTCTCTTCCCCACTGGTTCTATTTTTGGCACAGGGATTGCCTCCTCCAGCCTTCCTCGACCCCTTTGTCCTTTGGTAATGTTTCCCAAGGGATTCTCCTAACCAGTGCCCTGAACAGGTCAAAGTCAGCCCTCCTAAAGTCTACTGCTGTCATTAAGTACAGATTTAAGTATGGCATTCTCTGTTTAAAGTGCCTTCAAAAGGTACTGTAGTACTTCAAAAGAAGCAAACCTCTAAATATCAGTCTTGGCTAGAACACAAATAATTCTTTGTATTCAGAGTATAAGGATAAAGAAAGGTTGTGCTAGTCTGTGCATCCTAATTAAGGGCACCAGATCAAGTCTAGATGTGCCCAGTCTCTCTGCAATCTTGCAATTAGAACCACACTATCACAACCTAAACGGGCAGAATAATTACTTCATAAATGCCTGAAGTAATCCTATTTGCCAGTCTCTTCAGTTGTAGAGCCCCTCCAGAGAGCTCTCTCATTCTTCCTCTTCAGCAGCGTACTACCAACTACAACTGTAACAGTGCAGAAGTTACTCCCATTGGAGACTCTGATCATTACGACACACTTTGCTTAACCAGGAGGAGGGAATGATGAACCAGTAGTATTCCTCTTTGAAGTTTTGCTAGTTCAGAAATGTCTTATTTTTAGCTGATTTGCCATTAACTTTTCTCATATAGACATATTCTTAGAAGCTGAAGCATACCATCTTGCTTGAACAAATATACATATTCAAACATTAATTTAACACAGGATCTGAATAATTAATGATATTTTTAAACCAGGTTATTTTAAGTATTAAGCTTTTTCCCCTTATAGTCCACTTACTTGCAAAGTAAATGATTTCTGTGGGATTGGGGTTGGCAGTTTAAGTGCTAATGCTGGTGCAGAGATGCAAGCAGCATCCTTCTCAGAGGCCAGTGTAGCTGGGGACTGGAAAAAGAAATTGCAGAAGTAATTTTTTCCATTAAAAAAGGTTAAACCAAAGATACTCTATATTATAGATTGATTTGAAAGATTTTTTTTTAAATTCCAAATAATGCCAATTGCAAATATTAATCTTTTCCCAATTATCTGTATAAATACAAGTTTTTTAATATAGCTTCTAAGAATTAAAAAAAACCAAAACAAAACTAGATATGGTGGGGATTTTTTACATCCCCATCCCCTTTTCAGCTGCAACTAATTAATGGGAATTCTGCTATACTGCATGGAAAAGCTAAGCTCCAAATACTGAAAACAGAGGGATCTATATGGCCTAAAATGATGGAAACTCTAATGGAACTTAGTATTTCACTGTTCTAAGGAAATGCATAACCATTTAAGTCATTGTATCCAAGTCACACGCTTGTGCTTGGGCCACTCTCCATCAATGAACACCAAATCCTGATGGCATTGCATTTTATTCTATACAGTCATCTGGCAGGCTACCACTACTTAGTATGCTGGTACCACCTCCTAAGTAGCTGCATATTTATATAAAGGATGAACACATCTGCCTCACCATGTGCATCTGCTTTTTTTGAATCTTAAATTTTAATGAGAGTTAAGTTTAAAGGCAAGGAAGAGGGATGGCTAAAAATTCTGAGGGACTGATACAACTCTGACTCGATGGAACAAGTCAACATGGTACCAACTTTATCAAATGGACATTGAAAGCCACAATTAATCTTATTTATTTCACCTGAACAGTTAAAGTTACTGGTACAAGTCTAGAGTCTTTTCGAGGCCTTCCTTTTTTCTTCTTTTCTACTGTTTCTCCCTCAAGTTCCAGTTTCCGTTTGGGTGCACTGAGTGGTTTAGCAGCTGGAATCTTCTCTTCGCTGTCACTGCTGCTCTCCAGAATGTCCTTGGGCTTACTGTCTTTAATTAAATTCTGATCCTTCAGTCTGAGCAAGTAAAAAAATATATTTCATGTTTTATATAAGCTGATTCCAAATGCTGCATATACCCTATGTATGTATTCTTGCAGATAAGCAGATAAATTTTAGTTTGCTTTGAGTGTACTCAAAGGCAAGAGAAGGAAGCCAAAGAGGCTTGGCAAATCCTCTGCCAAAGCACAGTGTGCAATATATATGTAAGCTGATCAGGCATATTCTCTCCTTTAAAAAAAAATAAACTATCAGTTAGCTACTGGATAAAGCTGCAAGTAACTTTATTTTAAGCATTTAGTTCCAATTACAATCCGATCTCTTGCCCTGGGTTGATACAAATAATTCAGCTCTCTGTAAGATGCAAGAGTAGTTTATCTTTTTCTCTCCAATGGACACTGCACTTTCTGCTTACTCATGCAGAACTTCATTTGTCATTTCTGCTGTCTATCCCCCACAAGTTAGAATCATAAAATGGTTAGGGTTGGAAAGGACCTTAAGATCAGTTGTCCTATTCAGTTCTGACTACTGTAAGATCATATCTGTAAACCATGTAAATGACCTCACTGCTCCATTTTCCATTTCAGGAATACAATATAACTAAAGAAGGCAAAGTACAAATCCCTGTGAACTCTTTTATTAACCATTACACCCTAAAATACATCACGCTCATCCCATTCCCTCCAATAACTGGTTATTAACTCACTATAATGTTTTGCCACATTTATTCCATAAACACTCAGCTCCCTAGAAATACCTCGCACAATCCAAACTTTTTCTCTTTGGCATCTGAATTATACCAAACAATACACTTCTATCCATACTTTACTGACACGCTAGAAGCAATTATGAGAGTAATTTAACACAGCATTTCTTCTGCATCATATGGTTAAACCCTTTGACATAAAAATATTGAGGTGTTTAGTAAAAACACCTTTTATTGGTAACAAGTTGGGGAATCACATACTACTTTCTCAAGACTGCTATTGTTATTATAGTTTGTCCTGGTGCAGCAGGAATACTTATGCCATAACACACTGTGTCACCAAAGGCTGCCTTTTGTTTTTTAAATCATGTGGATCCAGAGCCAAACCCCCTTAAAATCAAAGTGTCTTCTCTGCATGCCTTCAAGGCATAAAATTGAAATACAACTGCAGCAATGATGATTTTAAGCTGTCTGCAGATATATATGGTAATTTACCTTGAAGTAAATCTCACTCTTGTACAGAGATGCAGGCTGGCTATTTTTGTCTTCTAAAGAGCACAGATGCATGCAGCCACACAGAGGCGCACACACACACAGCCTCTTGTAACAAGCGTTTTAACTCAGAATATTTGAAGAGTCTGCTTGAGCCCAAATGTAAGAGACAAATGTACAAAGGGATAATGCCAGCAAAGCATTTACCTATTTGCAGCTGTTCTCTTTCTTCCAATTGTAGAATAGACCCAAGACAATTTCTAGAGTGCCAGTACCATGACATGGACACCAGAGAATCAGCGTTTTAACTCTCTACATTACTACCCCCCACCAGCCCCCTCAGCTAGGTCTTACCTGTCCACAACAGTCTGATTTGTATTTGTTACAACAGCAGTCCCTGAGGTGGCTTTGGATCGTTCTGTAAATCTAGAATCAAATGCTTTCATAGGTTCAATCTTGGATGGAGTTGTCAACACAGAGGAAGATGATGCAGGAGGAGCAGCTGAGGCAGAGGTAGCATTTACACTGTCAATAAGAGTGACAGGAAAACAGGGATTGTAAGAAATCTAGTATTGGTAATCTGCACTGCTCATAACGAGCTAGCATTCATTACACTGGCTAGAAACCATACTGAAAATCTTCCATTCAAGTACACATGTGAATTATTGTGAGATTTTTCCCCTTTCATGCATCAGTATCTCACAAGCTTTGTCTGCTGTCGAAAGCTGTTTATGTACGTCTCAGACCTAAGAGTTTCATGTGGCCGCGTAGATGTATCTAGATTAAAAGACCCTAATTCATTCATTATGTATTTTTATTTCAGGAATGAAATTATACTTTGAGCTGCTACTTATATACCCAAAGGGAAAGGGTCACTATTTTACGTGATGTCTGGAGTTTTACTCTTTGTTCAGGTTACCAAATACTTTCCATCACAAGATTATATTCTAGTGTTTATCAATCAAACAGTTTGGGCTGAAACAATTCATGCCGGGTTTTGATTTTGTTAATGAAGAATCCAAAATAATTATTAGACATTTCCAAGCATAACTCTAAGGCAAAGGAATGTGTTTTCCCCACATTAAAGCATTCCAAGGATCTGTAATTTGAATAGCTGTTTACTTTAGAGATTTTTCAATTCATTCAGAGAATGAATTGCAAGAAAGAAAGTTTCTAAGATAACTGACGGTTGTACTAAAAACCTGTTAGAATTCCAATTTCCAAAGAAAAGGAGACTTAAAGTTTAATCTGTCAATCATTTCTCACAGTCTACCCACTTGTTCTTTAATATGTGGCCAATTTCAACTAAATGTGATGAAGTGGTAGAGGTTCCAATGACACTGTGCTCTTCGAAATGCTATAAAAATACATTGTGGAGGAGAGACCAAGTCAGTGTTACCACTAAAGGAAAAGCAAGTAAGATTAATTAATTAGACAGGCACACTGGCCAATCATCACATGTACACTGACAAGTCAACGTCACTGTGCTCTGATTATACAGGAAAGAAGCACTACCAGCTTTGAAAAGAGGAGATCTACAAGCCAGCATTTGACAGAAAGCAGACTTCCTTAGTTCCACTGCTGGAAAACCTAGTATTTACTACTAGTCACCCAGTAATCTATAAGCAAGTCCCTTTGTTAGAGCATTAGCAATCAACTGCATACCTCATTGCACTGAAGATCATTTCCAGAACTATGCATATTGATTTATTCATTACTGATTTATCATGATTTAAAGTAACCAAATACTAAGAATACCTGGATGTTTTCAGGAATGTCAGATTCCTGAAGTTCTACAGTAAGGAAACCCCTTTAACTATTGCTCGCTTACATAACTGTAAACAAGATTTAAACTAAACAGTTATGTAAGTGAAAAACAAAACTGCAGATACTGACCCATCTTTATTGGCTGCATCATCTGTTGGTTTTATACTGGCTGCTGTTGGCTCTGCTGAAGGCTTTGAAGTATTAAGGGAATTTGCTGCATTAGAATCTAATGACATGAGCTGCTGGTTACTTTGAGAAGACATCATCGAGCCACACAGAGATCCAGATATTGGGATACTATTGAAAAATGCCGTAGAAAAATCCCTAAACAAAAAGACAACAAATGTATTTATCAAAAACGCTTTTAAAATAATGGAAAAATAAGTTTTAACTATTTATTCTATTCTTCTGTTTTCCGCATGTGGATTCTCATATGCAACATAAATAAACCACCAATGCCTAACTTTCCAGAGTTGTTTCTCACATACAAATGACACTAAAGCCACTAATAACGTAGATAGGAGCGTGCAATACATTAGAGTATTGTTCGCTCACCTATAAGGGTAGATAAGGAGAACTAGCCTTACCTATTAGAACTGAGATCTTATAGCTAGGAGAACGCAGGTCAAAACTATATTCTGTAAATATTCATAAGGTATTTCCAGCAAGTGCTTTAAGATGCCCTAAGACTAAAGTAAGTCAGAATTGTGAGGCTGCATCAGAATAAAGAGAACAAAGATAAAAAAGCAAAGAAGGATTTAAAAGATGACTTCTAAACATACCCAGTGTCCAGCTGAGCTATGCAGAGAGGTGTGATCCTTCTCCGACCATCTGCTGTCCGTGTTTCAACTTGTTTTTTTAAGAGATTCTGTTAGGAAATATATTTCATTGTAATTTCTGATAAATAGGAAATGCTTTTTTCTTTTCGTTTTTTCCAACTGACAAGAACATGTGTGTTAGGATGAAAGATATTCCTCAACAATGAATATATTAACAGATTGTTTTCCATATTGTCTTCAAAACATACTATTACTGCATAAATAGAATTAATCTGCATTTTTACTAATATAAGTGTATTTTAATACCACAACTTTTTTTTTTTTTTACCAGTAACAGGTGTTTTTTAAGTAGAAGTTCATAGAGCACAAAGTACAACAGAATTCTGTTTACTGCTCTCTGGCTGTACCATAATACACATTGTTTTTAATTTAAACACACACATTTCCAATCCTGGATCTATCCATCTGTAGAAAAAGATCTGTGGAGAATGTAATCTGCTTTCCACATTAAGAGTCAAGTTCAAAATATTCTCATCTGTGTGCATTGAATCCTTCATTAGACGTTGTATTCTATGTTTAGAAGAGAATTAAATAATGCTTTCAACCTCCTTCATTGCGAAACTGAAGCACAGTTCTACAGTTTGAGTGTTACTACCTACCTTTGTTTTCCTTTCTGCACACCCATTTTTAGCACCCATGACAGAAATATCCACAAGTCTTTTTCCACAGTGTTACTTCTGCTTAAAAGCTTTTTAACTTTTCAACAAGTCCCAGTGATGTCAACTGGACCATTCATGGGTTGAAAAGTGCCGTTCAACACATACAAGGAAGCAGAAGCTGATTTTATCATAAGCAGTTTGGTCACAGTAAAAATCAAACTGCTTAGTACTTGACACTATAAAGTGACTACCCAAGAGCACCTACCTTCCTAATGTCCTCCAAACTCTCCCCATTAACCATGCTTGCCACTTTGGGAGCCGCTGTCCCAGTCCCAGATGCTTCCCTAATTGACGCGTTCTTCTGCTCCACCTGCTGCTGTTGCTGCCTCTGTTGGTACTTGAGCATCTCTGGATTCTCAATAATGGTGGTAGACAACTGAGCTTCAGTCATTATAGCTAGGCTTTTGCCATAGGTCGACTGATGAATGTTGCTCTGTGGGCATTAAACGTATCACACTAAAAGAGCGACTAGGACTGTGTCCTGGGTTCAGCGCTTAGATCACAACAGACTGCTAGTATGACATCACTGACTGTGTATGACAGAATATGCAAATCTAATGGAACCCATAAAATGCAAATGCCCTCTTTATCATTTGTACATTTATATTTTAAACACTACTGTATATTTTCAGCTAACACTAAATCAATACGCAAAATAATTGGAATTCAAAGCTTTAGTTGCTAAATAGCAATGAGAGGAAAAAACAGCCAACAGCAATCAGTTTTAAAACACTTGAATATATGCAAGTCAAAGAGTAATTTTAAAGTGTTTTGAAGCACCCACTCCTTGTTTCCTTGGCCAACTAACTACTCCAACTGTATAATGATGTGTAAGCAGGTGATGTTTTCCAAATAGACTTTCTTTCCAGAATAGAAACTAATACCACAAATTCATTTCTTGACTACTCTTTATTAATGATTTGTAAAGTAGACAAGAACACATTTTTCTGTAATATGGAAATCAGTCACTACATACTTCTATAAATAGTTCAATATTTTAATTGCATCAATACATTCCTTAAATATGATCATAGAATCTCTGAGTGCTTACTGTACCTTTTCCTCCTCACTGAGTGGATCTCCAAGTTCATCCTGGGAAAAGTCCAAAAATGCCACTGATCCATCCATGGAACATACCAGGATACCAAGTCCGTTAAGGGTCCTGAAGGAAATATAGGTTAATTTTTGTTTTCAATGTCTTTCATTGATGCAAAGGGACAATACAATAAGTTGCTCAACAAAATTCTTAGTATGAGATCTATTATCACAGCAACTACTGATAAAACCAAATAAGTGTGGCAGTAAAGAGACAGAGCGACGGACAGCAGGAGTCCATGCACCAATATTCCTTTGGAGGCTGCACACAAGAAGGTGGAATTAGAACCATACAGCTATCCATGGCATGACTAGCACCATGAAAACCTGTCTGTAGGGGTAAAACAGACCAGTGTTCACAAGGAACAGTGAGAGGAAACAATAAATGTATTTGCTTCAAAAGATGTAGAATACCTTTGTGTTAATGGAACTGGGTGAAGAAAGGGGCCTTCAGCAGATAAGCAATCTATATAGAATCATAGAATAGTTAGGGTCGGAAAGGACCTTAAGATCATCTAGTTCCAACCCCCCTGCCATGGGCATACTTCTTTTAAGGCCCTGTAAACTGATGTTTGGGGCCCATGAAGATGAAGCTTCATCACGCATGGGCAACAAGTTACAGACAGTCCACTATAAATAGCTTACAGTCCAAATAAACAAGATGAGAAGGAGAAGAGATGAGACTAAAGAAGCAGCAGCTCTACAAGTGGTAAATGCCTCTACAATGGGTCAATGCCTCTTCTCTATCATCATTATCTGAAGTGACAGCAATAAAAAGAAAGCAAGCTGTGCATATGAGCAGTCCAGACAACTCTATTAGGCAAGAACACGTTTGATTTTGTTATTGTTCATTATTTGCATTTTTAAGCAAACTGCACATGTTCTTGTATGTGGAGATATATTACAACCCTCTTCTGGAGGTCTCAATGTTTTCCTGATGGAAAACAGAAAAGAGAAACTATACATTCTAGTCTTAAAGAAATAATAACCTCTTAAAACCCATCATTGCACATTTGAAAAAAAACCAATACTTGCTGAGTTTCGACCACTAACCCAATAACTTCCAGTTACAGAGCTCATAGAGACGGCAACACAGTGGTATATAGATGACATGTTAATGGAAGAGGAAGGGAAGCAGGCAGAACTCTTAAGTCCTATACAAACTAGTCCAGCAGGGCTTAAAAATATATTCCATGCATCATGGCTATAGGTGTTTGAAAACACCTTTTGTTTTGTGCTGGCTGATGGCATCACATGCAGAGAAGCTGGCCTCAGCACCGTGTGACAGGTTAACCAACACTAGTCCAAGTTAGAAAATGCTAAAATCTTGTTGAGAGTTTTCTGCTTGCTTTGCAGACAAAACTGCTGAGCTCCTATTGACCTCTGGCTCCAAGCAATTGTTCCATGAAAACATAACCATGTTCAGATATTATGATGATGCATCCAAGTCTGAAACTCTAAAATAGAAATGAGACAGCTATAACAATAGTATCAGATTTCTCTGAATTTACTCGGTCTGTTTTCAGAATGGAGCATGTTTCTGGGAACATTCCATATTACTGACATTTTAGCCATCCATTTCAATTTGTAAACAGGGTATAAAATAAGTTTCCTGATGATCCTTTGTCTCTCAAATATCCCACAAAACCATTTCCTCAGAAATTGCAAAATGTTAACCAGCTATTACTCCCAATGACTTTACACCACAAAAAATGTGCAAACTGCAGATGGAGAAATAAAATAAAACACATTACAGAAAAACAAAGCTACTCAAAGCTATTGTACTACAACAATAGCAGCACTTCTCGTGAAATATGCCATTTACTGGCTTTCTAGCCTTAATCTGTTAATGAAAGAAAAATATTTTGGTTTTGAAAATTTTTTGTCATGCTTCACTGAGCTTCATGGCAAAATCCACAGGGCACACAGAAAATAAGTTGTTATACAATTGTAAGCTTTAACATCTACAGCATAAACCCACCAAAACTGTTATAGGTATTAAGACAACCCATGTCATCAGCTGCTGACTATCATGAAAAAATACTAGTCTTTTCTTGTACAGAATCCTTAACCGTGTAAATCAGCTGACAGATAGGTGCAGAGTGTTTTTTTAATGCCACTTACTGAGTGGTCTCAGGGTTACTTCTCCCTTACTATTCACTTGCAGTGAATACGCAGTCTATAACTAGAGACTTCTGCCTTTTTATGACCAGGCCTTAGGAAGAAAGCAGGAGAGAGTACCATTAACAGCAGAAAGAAGAAAACAAGATACGTGACAGTAGACTGCTGGGAAGGTGGGCTGTCCAACCCAACCCAAATCACTAGCTAAAGCTACAATCTATACTGTTCTAAGGAATTTCCAGTCAATATATATACGTAAAGATGACAGCAGCACACTGGCTTCTGTAACAAACAGCAGAAATCAACTTACCAGGAGATGTCCATGATAGACTTGTCAAACAGCTCATGGATGACAACTAAAGGGCGTTTCAGACACGTGAGCTTAAAATAGAAAAAACAACACTCAGAAACTTAAGTTCTATGCTACAGATATTACCACATAACACTCTCTCATAGTCTAACATTCAAACAAGACCTGGCCAGGAGACAGCTGCATGCCTTGTGCTGTATCTGAAGCACCTAGTTACCCATTCCATTACTGGCACTGAAAAGCTTTGGAGAATAGCAGCTGACATTCAACCCTCATATCCTTTCTGAAACACAGACTGCATTTCTTAACCAACTTTGCCTTTACATCGCAGTAATAGAACACTCTCTGCCACTTAAAAAGTAATTTCACAGATGCTAAAGACAGCTTCTATTCTAAGCTTTAATGAGATAAGAATGTTGTAAACTGCCAGCACAAGAGGAAGACAGAAAACAGATTAGGTTTCCATGTCCTCAGTCAGACTCACTTGTCTAAATAAGTGAAGCCTATCAAGAGCAAAGGGAATTTGACTCACCATTATTCTTAAAGAGGATTCCTCTACACTTACAAATCAGCTTAGAAAGAACTGAATATGAAAATCCCCAGTAACCTGTTCTAAATCATTCTAAGCTCTTTAATGTTAAACCAAAGGTCTTGATACCTATAGTACATAGTACAACTGAAATAAACCAGAAGACAATGTGGTACAGGATGTTTCACGCTCAAAGGTTCACAAATGTAGTGTAGCAGTCACCTTCAGTAGTTATTTGTTTTACATTTCCATAGGTCTGTGTTATATGTGTAACAATTACGGTCTTCAAGGCAAAGACTGCCTGCAACTTTGCATCTCTGTAATACCTAGTATAACCTAAACAGTCACCCTAAATGAAATCATAGTATAAATAGAAAGTAAAATATACTGAGAGTGATACTTTGATAAGGGTATGCGCCGGTAGCATTGCCAGAAACAGATTTATTGTTGTGCATTTAGCGATTAATGGATAAGTATCACACTGGAATCTATAAACAGTAGACTGCAGTTAGCAATTGGTGTGTTCTGGCACACATTCTCATCACAAAGCTTTACAAATCAGTTAAATTTATTCCTTGTCCTTCCCAGTTGCCAAACAACCGTCTTGCATTTCTAAGTGTTGGAATAGCTACTCTTCTCTTAGCCAGAATAACAATTTTAGTGTAAATTTTACAGTAAAACCCAAACGAGATATTGGGAACTCGAAAATATACTTAAAAAGCTCATTCACTTTCACATTCCTCTTTTAACAGCAAAAACAGAAGCCAGGAAATGAAGCCAGAACAAAGCAGAAAGATGAGCTGCTCAGAAGCAGCTATCCTGTGCTTGCTATATTCTCCTCATACCCATAAAAGCAAGATTAACAAATGTAGACTCTAAGAGTGATTAATGAATAGGTGGGCTAAACATGGAGAAACAGTAGTCTTAAAAGACTCCTATGGAGAATGAGTAAAAGACATAGGAAGAAAATAGGGTTGAATTATATTTATTAACTGAGATAACATACAATTTCTCTTAACAGTTCCCCCACCCCTTACCAGGGAGACATACTCTGCCACTGCTCTTGGCTTTAGAGAAATGAACTAACACCAATTCACTTCCTCCCCCCAGATAATCCTGTAACAACAAAAACCCCTAAACATTAACCTAAATGTAAGACCTAATACTGTACATGTGGCCTTTGTGCTAAACCCCAAAGTTATCCAAATAACCACATTAGTTCAAAGGTGGCAAAAACTCCCACTTACCCAGACAGAAAGAGATCGATCCTTACTACCAACAGCACAACAGCAGTAGGGACAACTCGACTTGGTGGAGCTCCCATTCTTTTGTTTCTTCTTGAAGATTTTCGGATTGAATTTCTGCACCAATGAGATGCCCCAAATATTATTACAGTAATTACGTTTTGGTAGATCTGCTTTAAGAGCAAGTTTCCCACTGAAGAGTGAAAAAAAAACTTTTCATCGAAACAAAGTCCTTAACCAGACTACGAGAGCACTGACAAAAGCGCATCTGCTTTCCGAAGAGGCTTTCTGAATGCCTTGACAGGAATGGCAAGTAATAATAATTTTACTAGCAATAGGAAGCGACTAGAAACCCAAGTCACTTTAATCAAGTCACTGAACACCTAACCAAGCTAGTGTGGTTAGCTACTAACATGCTCCTGCACCCTCACCCTCTTGTCTTGTTCATCTGCGGCCAGTTCTCTTACCACAAGAGCAAACTGATTGCTTCCAACATGTAAAGTTGACATTTTTTCATCACTACCATGGGTTTGCTTTACTAATCTTGACACCTATCTTCACCTCTTGTCCCATTTATGCATAAAATTATCAAAAGTTTTACTTCAGGGATAAATTACTATCACTCACTCACCACTACTGTAACTGCCTTCCGATGCCCTACAAAATCCATATTGGTTTTCCATCCATCTCTCTCAATGATCTGAGCAGTAGGTCCAGAATTATTCATGGCATGAGCAGAAACAAGGTAGTGACCATCAGGTGACCAGCTAAGTCGCAACACATGAGTTGTCCCTCCACACTGACCAAAAAAAAAACCAAACCAAACAACAATTAGAGCTTTAAAAGTGACAAACAAAGGATGTTTAATACAAGCTATTCAAGTTTTAGATTTAGGGAATATGATTACAAAGTCAGTCTTTTGTGACTATAAAAGCATGTCATTACATACAATTTTCAGTACTTCAGCCGTATTTTATACAGGTGCTCTAGTGTGACTTACGAAGCCCTACCAATAGGGGGAAAAAGGAATCCAGAGAACTTTTTTAAAGGAAACAAAACATAAGTCTTTTTGGATACTGTACACTCAGAGTCTTAATTAGTGACAGGGCTGCAGCATACTGACTCCTAACAGCGAGAATTCAACTTGCAACACCAGCTCACACATGAATTTAGGCATTTGCAGTCTAAGTGAAGAGTAACTGCACTAATCACAATACCGTAAGATCACTGCAAAACACTCGACTCACTAATAAGCACCAACTTCTGTCCCCAGAAATTTGATCTCTTGATCAAAGTCATCACATAACAGCCCTATGATGCCAGACCGAAGATCCCTCCTAAATACTTATCTTGTTTCTGATAGTGGCCAAGAGAAGACACATAAGGAAGAAGGTAAGAACAGTGTACTTAGTGTGAAAATATTTCCTTGGAATAACCTTTCCATTTCCAGGAATTTACTTAACTGTTTACATAACCCAAATAAACCTCTGACATCCACAACATCCAATGGCAATGAGAGTCTCACTTTAATTGCGTTGTGTGAGAAGGCAGCTCTTTTTCTCCCCTTCAGAACCTGTTAGTTTCATTCAATTCAGCACTGTTATATCAATTAATGCCTGTGCAGAACCAGAGATATTCTTATCATTTTTGTTCATTCTGTAGGAATTCACTTTGAATAGTCACAGATTCTGAAGTACCTCATCAAAGGGTTTTGTGATGCTGGTTTCCAACTGCCAGTCCATGGTCCGCCACACCTTCAAACTTCGATCATCAGCCTGAGAGGCAATGTATTTCCCAACAGGATCCCAGGTCAGCCCTTTCACTAAGCCAGAATGCCCCTTCAAAGTGGCAAGAATTTCTGTGCACATAAACATTGAGAACAGGGAATAGTTACTGATATCTCCTTCATGGCAGACTGCTGAGGAGATCTACAAGATCTTTTGGAAACAGAATTATTAAATATACCTTCCTTTAATGTACAAACAACAACATGAGGAGTGCAAAGTTCTTTATAAGAAACACCAGCAGAACCCCAGGTGTTCAGAATAGCACTTGCAAGCTATGGAAAGCAGCAGTTTAAGTGGAACTTCAGTTAAACATTCATCCTCTCCCCCACACCCAAAGATTATCACAAATTCAGCTTTGTGCAGCAAACGTGGTCTAAGCCAAAGTTGTAGCTGAACAGACATACAAGCCTGGCAGACCTGGTAACCTACTTTCAGTCAATCTCTTCCTTATCGGACTATGAGAGAAGAGGCTGAGAGTACTACACAAGCTACACAGCTAGTGTGAATGTCTATAAACTCTTGTATCTGGATTGGAAGCAGCCCTAAAACATAACACAGTGACTAGGCACCACAGAATGGGAGTTTTAGCGTGCATCAAGTTAGGTGGTGAGAAGCAGCCAAACAAAAGCATATGCTCCCTAACTGCCACAGACCCTCATAGGTTAGCTAAAGCTGTCCAGTGCGCCGGCTGCTTATCCCTGAGAAACAGACTTCAGGACTGTGTAACCTGCCAGCACTGCAGCAATGGAAGAAGGAAAATGGCCATCAACTGTCAGACTTGAGAGCTTCTGCTACTGTGAAGTTCCCCTAGTCCTTCCCTTCACCCTGTAAAGTCCCACTGCTTATTAAGCAGCAGCATTTAAAATGGGGTAAATAACATAATTCCACCCAAAAGGTGAATGAATGTAAAGTCTTGTGGTACAAAGCCAACAGGGTTAAAAAAAATACATATATGCATATATAGATGTATTATCAAGCTCAAGTTCTATCTATTTGGGATTTTGTTTGGGAAAAGGTAAAAGAGAAAATATATGTAACAACCTTCACATAAAATTAGCAACCTGAATGTAGCTGCTGTCTACAGCAGAGCGGCATCCACTGCTCATTGCCATCCAAACTTGGAAGGAGGACTGGGTCACCAGGTTGTAAGAGTGTCATCTCAAAAGACAGACAACCCATTCCCACCTGCTGATTTTCACAGTCAGCAAAAAGCACCGATGGGGCAAAGAGTTTACCACAAAGCTTTACATATTGCACATCTGAAACGCAAAAATTCTCACCTGGGAATTTGACAGCATTCCAGATGACAACAGTGTTATCCACACTACAGGATGCCAGCCAGGCATCATGCGGAGACCACGCTACATCCATGACATCTGTTTACAAAAAGTTTTCATTTAAGGCATTGATGGTAACCAAACAATCCCAAAAATCTCTTTTAAAAGAACTGGTGTGGCAGCTTCTTTTCAATCACTGAGGAATTATGATTCCACTAGAGTGGAAGGTAAGAAGAAAGAACACGGCAGCACTCGCTGGGAGGGAGCTCTTTTTTACAGCACCCAGTGGGGAGCAACACCAAAATCCAGGGCAGAGAATGCAATCTTTAGTGACAACAGCAAGTATTAATGCCTGTATAAAGTACTTTGTCTTGTTTTGAATGAAAAAGCAACAGCAGATGTTGCAATGCACTCACTTTATTCCAACACACGTGGAGTGATAAAAGTGATGTCAATCTTTACTTTAATCATAGCTCACGTTAGCAGGTGCAAAACACAGTTCAAATCTGGTTTATTCATCTTTTGCAGTGCTCTTTAGTTTTACTTTTTCTTAAGTAAATATTAATATTCTTTGGGTTACAAAACTTTGTATTTTGCTAACCGGGAGGTTATTCACTGCAAGTGTGAACATTTACTTAAATAAAAATGCAGTTTAGCTTCCGTTATTCAGATTTATTTTTAAGCTACCAAATAGCAAAACATAAGTTCCTTAGTTGCTAATTTTTCTACTACAATAGTAGCTGGAAGTTTTCTACTACTTTGCCTGAAGTGACTTGTATGAAAATCAGCATATGATTAAAAATGACATTTTCTTTTAGATTATCATTGATGCTCCTAGAAGTAATGACTGACTTGCCACCAAATATGCACTTCTTGAGGAAAAACTGAGGAGGTTGTTAGATTGGTTTTTTTTTCCCCCAAATACACGCAAACTATGTTCATTCAACACCTTTTAACTTACCCCCTGAATGGCTTCTGAGAATAGATACACACCTCCACTGCTCAACATTAGTAAGTTTGCTACTAGAACCAAACACAGTGCTAGGTCCAATGTACCTAATTAAAATAGAGACAGTTATCAACAGAACAACCTTAAGTTCTTCAAACTTTTCTTGCTAAAGAAAATCAGATGCACAGTACACTTCTTTTTTATAGTTAATTATTCCTCCAATGAAAACTGAAGGGAAAAAACACTTTCTTTTTTAATAGAAAGTAATGCCAGTTATTAAAAATTAGCTTCAATGAAACGTACCATTTCTACTGACAGTAAAAAAAGGTTAACATTTAAGATAACTCTTCAAATCTCATCAGGAAGCTTTCTTCAAGTACAGAAGAAAATGCCTCAGCTCCTTGGTAGGACTGAGACTACCCAGGTAAACACACTCCAGCCCAAGAGACAGGACATCAAATCTCCCACACCACGTTTCAGCTCCTTATGCACCAGAAGCAGTGAGCTTACAAAAGACCAGCACAGGGAAGAAATATTAAGAGATGTGACAGAGTAAGCTACTTAAAATACAACATAAAATCAGGAAGGAAGAAATATACTTACGCAGCTCGTTTCCACACCATAATCAACTTGTCATCTCCCCCTGAAGCCAAGTAAACTCCATTGTTTGACCATCGTACACAGTTCACACATGCTGAAAGGTAGAAAAAAAAGTTTGCAAGATGAAATACGAGAATAAGTGGTTCAGGATTGGGGCAGAGTTTGTAATAACCAAAACTTGCCAGGAAACAGTTAGGATTTAAGTGTGCTTTTTCCACTTGTAGAAGTTACTCTGCCTGCTTTAGATAAATGAATTAGTACTTATCTTTCAGCAGCAGCTGAGGAACTTCTTATTTTAAAAACCTACTCCTTATTTAAAAAAGCTTCACCAGAAGTAGCTCAAAAGAAGAAAGATTAATATTCATCTAACAAAGAAAACTGCTTGTGGTAAATGAGATAGGATTAAGAGGGCAAAAAAGAGAAGATACATCTTGAAGATGACGCATCTTGAAGAAGGGACAGCTTTTCAGGTAACCATATGTCTTTCAAATGTAATGTGCAATAAATCCAGACTAATTTAGAACTACAACAGGATACATCATATGATATTTCTTTTATACTTATTTCTTCTCTTGCCCTTTCTTTCAGAGCTTCCCAGTTCCTCAGAATGTGCATTATCAATTACTTGATGGCCACAGCTGGTAAAAGCTCATAGGGAGATTTCCAAAGGTAACTATTTCTCTGTAGTTCCCTACGTTTTCCCAACATTTGCTGCTGAACATCTAAACCAGTATGCAAGCAAAGTATGAGACCACTCTGCTGTATGGTATTGATTCTTCACCACTGAACAGGGCACAACTTTTGTAAAGCATGAAATGCTTGAAAGAGGTAAAAAAAAAGAAATCTTTGTTACCTAAGTGATTGTCCATCTGACAAAGCATCTTGGGAATATTTTCATTCTTTTCATCTTCCTCTTTCAGGACAGGAGCCATATTCCAGATCACAACTTTCCCAGAATCCTGACCTGTAAGAGAACAAAAAGCCCACCCCATCCCCTTTCAAACACATGCAAAAAGGCTTCTCAACCTAAACATCTGTTCTGGAACTGATAAAACCGAGGCATTACTGGAAGCATTTGAATAAAGATGCCATTCAGATATAACTACACCAAGTCAGAAGTGGTTTATTTTTCTTGAAGCTCTTAAAAATAAAAGTTATACAGCCTCGTTGAAAAATCATACTGAGCACAACTGATGGCCACTGTAGGGATGAACGGCTTATAATAAGGCTGTATTTTAAAGGAGAAAAGATAGATTCAAATCCGACATTGCAGTTATTGTAGCCAACATAAAATTATTCACTATTGTGATCCACATAATATTTTTGCATCTATTTCTTCAGCTATTCCATTTATATAATTGGAGGGTTTTGTCCCAGTAGCTCTAGTGTTTAGCAGGTCAAAAAGCCCAGCTTCACATTCCGTTCCTCTTCAAAGAAGAAATTTGGCCAGTATGGCCACAAGTAATTACTGCAGCTTCTGTCTATCTCAGTGATGTCCACAAGGATGAGTACATCAGAAAACATAACCCTGCCTCCTGCAGTAACAGCAGCACTTGCCAATACATTTTAAAGACTTACACAGTGATCTGTTTCTCAGAGATAAGTGATGCGTTTTTAAAAGGGTCAAACCGATTCAAGTGTTGTGAAGGCACAAGATTATTATTATAGCCCAAAATTCGAACTTCTGTCAGTATGCAAACACACCTTGTCCTCCTGTTGCAAACTTGGTCCCATCTGGATGGATGTCCACTGAAAATATTGGCTTTCCTGGAATTAGAGAACAAGCAGCAACAACGTGAATTGTTGACAGTCAAGAGAATGCAGTAATGCCAAAAGCACCATAACTCTTCTAGATGGTGAATAACTTCCTTCTTCTAAAAACTATAGCTGTTAAGTATTACAGCTGACTACAAGAGTTGACAGCAACTTAATTACATAAATGACAGCCTATTAAAAGTGTATATGGAAGTTACCAAGCCATAACAAACCACTGATAACCCAGGACACTTAATCCAGCAGGATATGCCAAATGCCTCAAAGCTAAGTAATACCACACAGCAAATGCCAACGAGGCAAAACTGATTTGAGTAAGGAATTCCTTCCAGGTTTCTACAGTTCATTAGCTGATGACCTGAAGCAAGTTTTGTTTTGGTTTCTGGTTTTGTGTTTTTCAATCCTCCCCAATCTCAGACTGCATCTCTTGGTCACACAATTACCTGTCTCGGATTCTGTTGCTATGAAACTCTTCTACCCAAATACTAGCTTCTATCTATATAGCTTCCACACAGACAAAGGAAGACTAACCAACTCTAGTACTAACTCTTAAATCCTTCGGTTCTCCACATGCTACATCGTTAGAAGAAAACTAGTAATCTTCCAAAAACATAAACTCTATAGCAAATAACTAATATAGCTGGGGAACAGCTCTGGAAATCAGACAACCCTCTCTCTCAGCCTATTCTGCTTCAACCACCTCCTACATGTTCAGAGTTCTTTTAACCTTTGCAGAAAAAGAAGGAAAAGGGAGGAGTAAGCTTATTGCCCTTTCAGTGATGCTCCAAGAGCTACCACTAAGGATTACTTGAAGGAACACATGATTTCCACATTCATATAATTTTTGGCAGCAGTCCCAACCCTTTCAAACTGGAATGCTTCTGCAAGCAAGATCACACATGTGCCAGTATAAAATAAGGCAGTTTCTCAAAGAGTCAGAACTGGTACCCTATACCAGGGTTACTCAATACATTTCCCTCTATCTCAACTCTTCAGTGCATCTTCACAATATGCTAAGACATAAAAAGATAAAACTTGGAGAATTTATCCAGTGATTTATCCAGGTTTTAGCATCCGAATTCATTGACATTAAACTGCTAACAAAAACCCCATCCAAATATCCAGTATTTCTTACTTTTAGTGGGGTATGCATTTTGCTTCATGTCAACTTCTATTTTCCTTATGGTGCCTTGCTCTAAGGTTTATTTTACTTGGATTTATACTAAAACTGACATGTGATTCCCCTTAAAATTTCTACACGCAGCCAAGGAAAGACCTTAAGCACAGTAAGATGGCACTCAACTTACATTCCTTCCAAGTCCTTTAGGCCACATAAAACACAACCTGAGACATAGCTGTGGCTTTTCTTCAGCTTGTTGTGCCAGTTCTATCTTTTGTACTGTATTAACTTAAATGCAACTTAACTTAGGGATAAGCTGAATATTCAGAGAAGCACAGGCAAGAAACAAACATCTATCTTGCCCTTCCCAGGTGTTTTAAACTCTCATAGCCTCTCCAGTTTCTGCCTTATCTTAAGAGCACAAGACCAGAGGAGCAGTAACATCAACTGTCTTTCTCCTTCTGAGCAAAGTTTTTGCACAGAACCACAAAAGGGTTGATGAAATTTAACAAGTTATTTTATTTATGGAGCCAGAGGTAACTTAGCTACAAATTCACCATAAAAGCTTAACATCAGCCACACCACGCCAGGGAAAATGTCCACTCAGCCCAGTACTCTGTGCACAGAAACCAGCAGTAGGCATCTTCCTAAGCATGACAAGGACACGGTGTTTCTTCCTAGGATAACTGCCCATCTCCAAATGATTTCCAACTGGGACTTCTTGAATCAGAGGCCCTCAACAGGTTTTTCTCCTATGAATTCAATCGTTCACCCCTTTTCTGCCGCTCACAGCTCTACACACGTTCATCATGTCTCCAGCTCAGTTTTCCCACCCCTGGCCCAAAGACTCCCACTCAGCCATGCCTTGTACAAAAGCTGGCTCTCACTTTTGATCCTTCTGGTTGCTCCACTGTAAGCCTCTTTCAACTCTCCCGTATTTATGAGATGGAGGGGAACTGCCATTGAAGACAGTGCCCAAACACAATCATCCACGTATTTATATAGTGGGATAAAGCTTTTAGTTATTTTCCTAGCAGAAATTTGGGGGTTTATCTAACAAACACTGAGCAGATATTTCCTTAAATTATTATAACCCTAAAATCTCAGACCTCAGAGGAAGTTGTCAGGTCACGGGACATTGCTTTATATAGGGTTTAAAAAGGGTATGGACTTTGCACATGGGAAAACCGGCAGTAATAAACGAAGCCCTCAACAACAAATCAAGTTTCCTGCATGGCTCAGCTGTGATCCAGGAAGGGATCCTATTCCACAGGTAACTAATCATGCACAATGACCTACCCAGGAGACTTGGGCTTTTCCACAGAATTTGCCAATAAACTTAACATACAGTGACTTCTGAACATTGGGCCTGTCAAATTCATCTCCTGTAAGAGCCAGGTAAATATTGCTTCCATCTGAAGGACACTTCCTAATAAACCGGACTGTTTTCATACGTCACAGTCTCACCTGCAATGTCAGGATGCATCCAGTGGTTAACCTTTAAAGATCTGCTTTTTCTCCCTAGAAACATCAGTTTACTAAATCAAGTTCCAGACTTCTAGAGTTTGTACAGGTAAGAGTCTTCCAGCTTCCACATACAGGAAATCTGTCAAACTACCCCCAGCCTCAGCCTGTCACACCCTTTGTAATAAACATCTGCATTAATCAAAATGCAAACAACTGCAAAATGACATGGTTTATTTATTAGTAGAAGAACACATGAACTTAAACTGACAATAGGAAACCAAAGAGGGAAGCAACTACTTATGTTCTTGCTCAGGACCACAGGGCATCAGGATTTCATTCCCGGCTCTGGCTGCAATGACCTTTTGGTGAAGCCAAGCATAGCAGCAGCCCTGTTTGGATGCCTGCAGGAAACAGTAACTACTGGATGTCAGGACCTGAGCTTCTACCTCTTCAGCTAAAATGACCATTTGCATCCATTTTTCAGGCAGCAGAAGTTACTGTGTGTTTCAGCACCAGGGAGCTTAGAGACTCACGGTGATGTAATCCAGGCTAGGGAGCATCTGATTTGGACCCTTCGGCCAACGCTCAGAAAGAAGTTGTAGCTTTTCTATATACTAGAAAGCAGCATATCAATGTCACAAAGAATTCAGTTCCTATCTAGCACAAACAGTACATGAAGTTTCAAGTCAGTTTTGTCACATACTCATATTCACAAGTACACAAATAGGTGAAACACCCGGAGTTCACAGCAGAGGTTCAACGTTTCAACATCAGCTAGAAGAGGCATTTGAAGGCCAATGCACCAGCTTGAAAAGGGGAATCTTCTCAGTGCCCTGCTCCAGAGCTGCGTGTGCTTCTCTTGGCTATTGACAAACAGGTGGCTTGTTATGATTAAATTAGATTTGTAAAAAGGACCACTAGTAAAGCAAGTGCTTGTGACCATGTATCAACGCTTCCACAGTCTAGAAGGAATGCATGTTTTTAACAAGTTTGCTCAACAAGTTCAGTAATTATGAGCTTGCTCGCCCAAGTAAACCAAGACTTAATATTTGTTTGCAGTTTTATCCATCCAGGGAAGTCAAATGATTACAAAAAGAGAACAGATCAAGTGATCACAGGACAGAAATTTAGCAAGACAAGGTCATTGCCAGGGTGCTCTTTCCTCCAGGGTACCGTTATCAAGGCAATACCATTTACAGTAGAGGATAACTGTCACAGGTTAAAGCTGCAAGGCTTGTTCCATACTACTTGTGGTTCATAAACTGATCACACTGTTTTTCCTCACTTCCATCATTTTCTCAAAGCAATGGAGAAGGAGCTATTCTTTGATAGCAACTGCCTCGGTCCAAGTCGTTATCTGAATATGTTGTTAGATCCTGTCAGAACGAGCCAAGAGGCGCAAGGTCCCTGTTTCAAAGAGGCTGAATGCTTTCCAATGCTCCAAACTAAAGATGTGTTGAATTTCCTAACAGCAATCATGTATCAAACCAAAATGTGACACTTCAGCAGGAACATTAAAACAGCATTTTGTCCTCTTGTAATAATACCTAAAGAAAAAAGGTTTAAACTATGGAAGCTCCCAGCATCACATTGCATGAGGAAGCAAACCAGGTTCATTAAAAACAGAACACCTTATGACAGACCAGATATCCTGTTGGATTCTTTGTTTAAAGAAGTCAAATATATACTATGTACTTAAAGAAATATCAATAATGAAAGAAGCCTGGAACAGGAAGTTCCAAGCGAGGTAATTCAAACCCAAGAAGGTCCAACCTTTAAAAAAATACACCAAACGAAGAAAAATAAAAGCTATTTTAAATATTGCATCTTCTGTATTTGTTGTTTTCCTTTAGGCAACAGTCAACAGAATAAAAAGCCAATTTCATGTTAATTCCTACCACAGCATGAATGACTTCCTATTCATTTTACTTCCAGCCCATCTGATATATAACATCCAACATGACTCACAAATCAATTCAAATATTTACATTCCACCATTACAGCTTGGAGAGATGATAAACTCTGTGCTCACATCTAAACAAAAGCCGGCTCCGATTTCTACAAGTTGTTATACATGAACAGCACCTTGGGATTTGCCTGGGTTTCTGGGAATGTCAAGAGACCTCCCTGCCTGCAGGGCTCAGCATGTGCCTGCATTTGCCAGCTTTAATGACCAGCGCTTGCAAAAAAACCTGGTGTGCCAAATACATACATACAACTTGGATACATGATGCATCTTTATAGAGGTGCTGAATGGAAAACTGCGACGGAGAAGCAACAGCACCATCTGTATCTTAGTCATCTGTTCCTGCCCCCCCATTAGATTGCATGTTTCAATAGTCTTCCTTGCTGTAAGTCAATGAAAAGGGGAAGAGAACACAGCAATAATGAGTTTTATGCAAAACCTAATAAGCCCACATTAAGAGTGTGAAAAGCTTATGGAAAATGCATCTGAAGAAATATTTCCAATAAGTACTCAGATAAAGCGACATTAAGAACTCCAAGGCAAAAACCTGTAGAGCCAAAACATCTTGAAGTGCTTTTACTGCAAACAGCATCATTGGGTGAGCAGTGCATGGGTCACAGGTGTACTGGATTTCCCAGCTACAACACTGGCTGCCAGTGTCTGTTACCTCATGGAGCTGGATACCTGTAAGCATCATTAAACCCATTCTAGCCCATTCAGTAAGGAAAAAAACCCAAACTGAATGGGGAGAAGAGAAGGACAGCGCCTTGACCTGGTGCGTGGAAGAAACTGTGAGGACTCTTGCTTGCAAACCAACAACAGTGAAGCAGCGTCTTGTGCCCATGGAGAAAATAAAAGGAGTTAAAAACTCCTTTTACACAGAATCACAGTGAGTCTCCAGGACACAAAGTAAGTATAAATTATGGTTACCCTGTTTCTGGAGAGGTTTCAGAGCAAACAGGTAGACCCATTCAGAGTGATGGAGACTACTTGCCTGCAGCGATGCCTGCAGGATCTGGAACCCAGGCATGTTAAAAGAGGCTGACTGAACTCCCCAGTTTTTATCCTGCACGCCTTGCCCCAGGGACAAGAACACATCAATGTTCCACAGTCCTGTGTACATCTGCAGACCTTAGAGCATCCTACAAACGAAGCTAGTGATGAACGTCTGTTTGGCTGGTGGTGAAAACACAACAAAGTGACTTGCCCAAACTCATCCCAGCAGGACAGCAGCAGACATGGGAATAAAACCCGGGACTATCAAGGCCCTGGCTCGCACATTATCCACTAGGCAAAGTATCACAGGGCTTCATAAACGGAGCTCTGCTGTGAACTGCTTGGCTGAAGGCTGTTTTCTGCAGTGCTGAGATGCTTTTTAAGTTGCTACAGATTTCACACACGTACCCTCACCACAAGGGGCACCTGCTAAAGAAATACAGAAAGAAGTTACAGATCTAATCCTTGTGACCTGCACAGGTTTAGGTCAACAGCGTGCTCCCACTGCAGCTCCCGAGAGGCACAAGACCGTTTGCCCACAGGCAGGTGGAGGTTAAGATGGAAATGCCACATTTGTTTAGATCAACCAAGCAGAAAGGTAGAAAACACCTCAGATAAAGTACTTCCATGTTTCCTCAAGGCGACTAAAACCTTGTGTCAAAAGGCTGGGTCCATCTGCTGACTGTACGGTCCCTGCGGAGTACCTCAAGTAGAGATGCATGTGAAATGCATCCCAAGGCTTAAATTACTGCTCTTAAACCCTGCAGCATGATTACAAAGACATCAACGCGTGCAGAAAGGCAGCTGCAAAGTTGTATCCGCTGTTTTTAACTCAAAGCACGCACTTGAAGAAGCTGGTCTCAGGCTTGGTTTTACTCTAGAGAAGTCCAACTGCTGACATTTATACCAGGGTGTAAGATTTGCAGTTCAAATAAAGCTGTACCCACGAATCCATGGCCAAAACTTGCATCAACATAAGGCAGATTTTCATGTTAGATTTGTTCTCGCCGCTTTGCCAGGAACAGGACAAGATGACACTGGAAGTTCCTCTTAAGCAGTGTAAATACTAACACTGATGCTGTCCTGTACTCAGCACACCAGGAAAGCTCAGAGCTTTCTGTCAGCAGCGACACTTCATTCCGAGTGTTTCAGCTCACAGAGCTGTCCAGAACCACCGGAGCGGCAGGCAGGATACTACACAAATCAGGGAGCTGTTTCAAAAGCAGCATCAGCAGAAGCTTTTCCTTCCACGGCGAACAACAGCGCTGCGGCTTATTGCATGGCGGGGGGCTCTAACACTGAACTTGACTCAGTAACGCGGCACCCCCGTGGCCAGTGCCGCGCATTGGCACGGGACATCCGCCCACCCACCATGCCACCGGGCACCCCGGTCGCTGCCCGACAGCCTCCTGTCTCTCACAGACCACGCTTGATCCAAACCACCCCTCTGTGCTTCCACGAGGACGAAGCTGCCCACCGCTGCCGGCAGGTCCCAGCAGCGGCCGGGCGGGCTGCGCCCCGCTCCCCCCCGGAGCGGACCGGTCCCCGCGGGCGCCGGCAGCGCCGCTCCAACGGCCGCCGGCGCGGCACCTTCAGCCATCTTCCGGAGGACGGGCTCGGCCGAGCTCCGCATCCTGCGAACCCCCCTCCTCTGCGCCCCGGGTCGCTCTCGCACCTCGCCTACCGTCCCGGCGCGACCCCGGATGCCCAGGACCGAGGACTTGTTGCTCCCCGCCCCGCGGCACCTGCCTGCACCGCCCGCCCGAGCGGCGGGGCCCCGAGCACGCCGCGGCCGCCCGCAGCCTGCGGGGTGGCGGCTCCCAACAGCCCCGGCCCGGCCACCGCTCGCCCGCGCTCGAAGTCGCCCCACACGCGTGCCCTCCCCTCGTCACCCGCCACCCCGGGTCGCCGGCACACACACACACATACATACATAAACCCCGTCCGCGGCCCCGCTGCCCCCGCCGCACCTGCCCGCCCGGCCCCGCGGCACCTGCTGCCCGGCGGCGCGCCCGGCCCGCACTCACCATTGTGGTTGACCCAGGTCGGCTTCAGGAGCTTCATTGTTCCCCGCCCGGGGCCCCCCGCCGATACCTCCGCCCTCGGGACCCCAGGGCGGCTCCCCCCGGGGCTGCCTCCGCGGCCGAGCGAGCGGCGGAGCTCAGCGGCCGCCGGCCCCCGCGGGCCCCCGCCGCGCGCCGCTCTGCCCGCCCCCCCCGCCGCCCGCAGCCGCCTCAGCGCCGCCCCATGCCCCGGCGCCGCTCGAGCCGCGGCCGCCGCCCGCCCGCATCCCCCGCTCCGCTCCCGGCGGCTCTCCGGCAACGCCGGAACTCGGCGCCTGGCAACCGCCAAACCGGCCCGGCGGGAAACAGCCGCCCCCGAGCGCCGGCGTTCCCCCGCCTCGGCCGGCGGGGGGCGAGATCCCGCGAGGCGCTGCGCCCCGCCCCCGGGGCGGGAGAGAGCGGCCGGGAGGGCGGGCGGGCGGGCGCCCCCTGCCGGGCGGAGTGCAGCGGGGGCGGGGCGGGGCGGGGCCCGGTCTGCGCCACCCCCACCGCTCCGCTCCCGGAACGTTTGCGAGCCGGAACCGGGAGCGCGGGCGGCGGCGTTGTGCGGGTGCGCCGCTGGCAGCGCGCTGGAGCCGCGATGGCGGCGGCCCTGGGGCTGTGCCGGGCCCGGCTCAGGTAGGCCCGGGGCGGCTGCGCTGCCACCGCGGGAGCCCCTTGCGCGGGTGCCCCTTGCGCGGGAGCCCCTTGCGCGGGTGCCCCTTGCGCGGGTGCCCTTTGCGCGGGTGCCCCTGGCGCGGGTCCCCCTTGCGCGGGTCGTGCGCTGCCCTCCGCTCGCTCCGCCGGGGCTCCTGGTGCCCGCGGGGCTGGTTCCGGACTGAGGCGATGTGAGCGGTGGGGGCTGTGCCTCCCGGGTCGCGCCTCAGAGCCGGTACCGGAGCTCAAGAGCAGAGCTGCTCTGATCGTTGGAACCGTGTGCGCTCCGCCCGCGCTGCCCCAAGGGTTCACCCCACCGGCAGCCCCCATCCTGGGTGCGGTTTGCCCCCTGAAGTGTGAGGTTCTCATCTCCGGGCACACGCTGGGTACTGTCATGAACGAAGTGGCCAGGATGGTTCAGAACCCAGTGCTGTGATCCATATAGATATACAACATATAACTGTAGGCAACTAATATTATTAACTATATATATTTATTGTAACTAATAAATAGCTCTTGTGCAGAATCAATGGCATCACAGCTTCTCTTCATGCTTTATGTCCCATTTCCTTCCTCAGTTCCTGGCTGCCCCAAGCAGCTCCATCCCGAGGGAGTCACTGGCAGAGTTCAGTGCTGGCATTCAGGGCATCTCTCCCCATGAGGTGAGTGCAACTTCCACAGAGTTATATGGAGGTGTTTTCATCCATAGGGAAATGCAGATCTCCAAAAGTTAACTATAGGTGTTTGCTTTGAAGTCACTCTATGTAACAGCTGTTGAGCACTGGCCTCCTGAGAATTTAATGGTAACCTGTGCAACTACCACTTGATGCATTGTGTGTATTTGCTTCCTCAGGCACAGAACATGGTTTGAGATAATTCAGATTTATGCTGTGCTCCTTTTGAGCACCAATGCAAATGAAAGCCTTGAATGGAAAATACTGTACTATGAAGTGTTACACTGCACCACCTGCATTTATGTATAGGCTACATTTTGGTATCTGTTCTATTTTGATGCTGTTTGGTACCATCAGAGGCTGTTTCACACCACAGCACCTGTTTGTGCAGTCTGCAAGGCAGGAATGATACCCCACCACAGGCCCACCGTGAGGGTTTAATCTGTGTTTGGGAGCGTGCCGTACGTTACCTTGGGAATACTGGATCTGCATGAGGAAGTACAACAGCAGAGTAACATCTGCAGCCTGAATTTGGTTCCAAGTGTGGAAGTTTTAGCAGGATGTGTGAATCCACTCGGCCTCCTCTTTAATGCGGGAGGACAGGAATACTTGCAGATAAACCCATTACCCGCTCTGCTGCACCTGAACAATTCCAGTTCAATTTCTGTGGCACTTCCTCAAGTCATTCTGATCTTAAGCACAAAATTGGAGGTTGCTTTTCTCAGGCAGGCACAGTGCTCCCTGCAGCAAATCTCACAGGACATGCTGCTGTCACCTGGAAAACCGCGTTACTTGAATAAAGCTCATGGCAGGAACCTCACTGGAGACCAAATTAAGCAATGGGAAGGAACACTCCTTAAAAAAGCAAAGTGGAGGTGAAAGCTGCTCCTGTGTAATTAAATGACAAAATATCTTCTTTCATTCACACCCGTTATTTCCCTTGCAGAGCACAACCGAAGAAGAAGAAGAAGGTGGATGTGAAGAGAGAGCAAGCACAGAAGGATCGTATGAAAAAGAAGATTAAAAAGTTGGAAAAAGCTGCCCCAGAATTGATTCCAATTGAGGATTTTATAACACCAGTGAAGTACTCAGACAGCAACAGGTCAGCCTTTCACTGTGTGCCTGCATGCATGGTAGAAACACTTATTTGTCTCTCTGCAAAACAGCAACATAGTGCCAGCCTTGGGACAAAACCTTGTCCGCTTCCACCAAGACAGAACCATGGAAAATAAATCTTGATTTGCTTCCACTGCTAGAAGTAGTGGGAAAAAACAGTAACATGAATTTCCTGTTAGACCGACTGGAAAACTCAGAGACAGACAGTGTATGAAGGAAGTGTACTCTCTGGCTTTGGTGGGGTTTTATGTTGGTGGTGGGGTTTTTGGTTAGTTTGTGATTTGCTCTTTGGGGTGCAGGCTATTTTTGTGACACTGTTGTTTTCCTTTGCATCAGGGTGCGAAGTCTTCCTGATCTGTCACCTGAGGAGACTGAAAGAAGAGTTTTACTTCTGAAAAAGTGGTGTTTGTTTAAGCAGAAACAAGATAACACAGAAAAGAAAGCAATTCAGAGCATGGTAGAGGCTCAGCAAGAGGCACTAAAGGAACTGCGCCTTGAATCGGAGGAGTTGTATCAAGCAGCAATCAGGCGAGATGAGGGGCTTTTCCCCTTTGAGAGAGAGGGACCCAGTTACACCCCACCGCTCCCTGGCTACGATCCTCCTGAAGGAAAATGCGTTGATATCACCAAAGTATATACACAGTGATGGAGGAGTTTGTCGCTCATCTGGCATGAGGAAAGAATGGAGTAAGGATGAACCACTCCTGTAGGTTACAATACTGTCGGTGTGAGACTGCAAAAAATGTGTTAATGAAGCATCTGTTTGGTTGCGGTTTTTTAAACAGCCATCTTGGCAGTAAGATGCCCAACAAGGCTACACTGCCTTATACTTGTGCCATGCTGCAACAAGACAAAGTGGTATTTCACAGTGTTGTATCTTTCCAGGCTTCTCTTATCCCTCCATGCAGCATTTCTTTGTTCTGCATAAACCATTATGTGGAAGACTCCCATGCTACAAGTAAACAATGTCATGGTCATCGTATTAGGATCTGTACTAGAAGGGAGTTAACAGCTGATTGTTTATTGCCTTTCTTTTCAGACCTCAGTAAAATGCTTTTGCATCTAAGAGGGAAAACATGGTGACAAAGTCAAAATTGAGTTGGTTTTTTTTTTCTTTAATATTGCCATGTAGCAATGAAGTTTCTAAGGGTTTGCCCTAAACCAAAACATTTCTCTCCATCCATTTAAACCTTCATTTCTGTAGTCAGCTTGAGTACTGAAATTGACACACACCCATTACAGAGCAATTCCACAAAGGGGCAGGGTTGCAGTTTCATCCCACTGGGTAAGAAGCTCTCAACCCATAACAGTCACAAATCCAGGAAATATCTTTTAGATGCCAGTGGCTGTGTTTGTCCTGAACTGGCAGGGAGGCATCTCTGCTTGGTTCTGTTTTCCCATCTGGCACCTTGTTCCACAAGTGCACATCCCCGGCTGCAAGGGGAAGAGGTGCTGGCCTAGCAAGAGGAGCTAGATCATGTATGCACTGATGTGGGAGGTGCTGAGATGAAAACCTAAAGCATGAGACAGCAGTAAGAGACCACAATCAAATTAAGCACCTCAGTTCTCCCTTTAAATAGTAGAGAGTGTTTAAGTGAACTCTGTTTTTGAATGAGCACTGAAGTATTGCCAGGGCAGGGCTACAGGTACATAACTTCAGTATGACATGGAAGAAAAGGAAAACACCCAGCATAGTTGTGCATTGCGTATCGCATTACTGACCAAACACAGCAAAGCAGTCTCGCTAATTTGGTTTGTCTTGGTCAAGTGGAAGATACCAGTCAGGGGGTGGGTTCTTCCTGAGTGTCCACACTGGAGCATACTTCTGGTTTTCCATGACTCGAGCTCTTTCACTCTTGCACAAAGCTTCCTGGAGTACAAGACAAAAACGTTACCACTACGGTGGTGCATGCTCCAGTATTCCACAGCTTATTTCTTGCTGTGACTACTTGAGATAAAACGAGGGCCTGAAATTTATCATACTTAAACAGAAGTGCCAAATACTATCTAAGCGGGCCAGGATACAAACTTTTAACCACATCACTTACATTTTGCCTCTGACTCCTCCATTATGAAGAAAACCGCCACTTATGTACTGCCATCCCTGCCAGATGTTTGATGCAGCTGAAAGGCTGAGCTGAAGGGCTCCCATCCCCCAGTGTTCATGGGGCTGTAGCGAGGAGCATTTCTGGATGCCCCAGGAATACTTTTTGCCCGTAACAAGGCAACTTCCGTTATCAGGAAGGCCACGTTGGAGCGGCTGAAATCAGGAGCTTTCACAGCACTCTGTCACCGCTCCCGGGGGACGGTGGACCACATCTTACCCCCCACCGCCCCGAGCAGACACCCGCTTTTCCAGCCCCTCCCCGTTCTCTGACCGCCGGCGCCCCTCGCCACCGGCACCTGCCTACAGAGCCCGGACGCGGTGCCCGCAGGGGCCCGGGCGGGACGGCGACCGCCGCTACCGCCTGCGGAGGTGGGGGCCGTACCTGCGCGGCGGCGGCGCGGCCCTTCTCCCAGGCGCGGCAGGCCTCGTAGTCCTCCCGCCAGCGGCCGCAGGTCGGCAGCTCTCCGTGCGCGTAGTAGTGGTGGAAGGCGTGCCGCAGCCCGCGGCAGTGCTTCCACTCCCACCAGTAGTCCTCGCACGGCCGCGGCGGCTGCGGGCGGACAACAGACCGGGATGGGATGGGATGGGATGGGATGAGCCGCGCGGCCCGCCCTCGGCTCCCACCGCCCTCGGCTCCCCCCTCCCCGCTCACCCTCCAGCTCCCGCCGTGCGCCATAGTGCCCCCAGCCGCGGGCCGCCGCTCCGCCCCCAATGGCGTCGGGCAAACCCCCCCCCCCCTTCTCCCCGCCCCAAAAGGGCTGCGAGCCAATGGCTGGCGGCGGGGCAGGGCTCCCGGCACGCCACGTGCCCCCCCCCCCCCCCCCGCGCATCCCGTTCGGTGTCCCGGGAATCAACACGTGGGACGCGCGGTGCTCACCGGAGGACCTTCACTCGCCCCCCCCCCCCGGGACGGAGCGCACGGCCTGCACCAGGCTGAGGAGCGACACGCAGCCGTCGGAAGGCTGCCCGGGGCATTGCCGGCGTTACCCAGCACCGGGTCTCGCCTCTGGCTACCCGTGGCATGAGATTGCTACAGTACCTTATTTTGTCTGCGCTATTAAAAAGGCGTGTTATTAATTATAAATATACAAAGCAGTTACAGGGAGATTGCTTAGAATGATTTATAACCCAACACCTGAAGCTAAGATCAAAGAGTCCCTGCACAAAAGTCCTAAACACCAAAGTATCAGCTTTGGTTTACACCCCACCAAAAAGCTTACCCGAAATTGTGGCAAAATACATACAGAGGGAGGAAAATACCAAGCACAGAGCAACGTGAGACCATCACTGCTCAGGGTAGAAAAGGGGAGCATACAGTCTTAAGAACAGGCCTTCTAGTAAGGTAGAGCTTGGGTTTACCTCTCAGGTTTATCCGAGGTCAACTTCTCCCTCTCTACAACACATACAAAACATTCCTTCAGAATTCCTAGAACTTACTTTCAACTTAATTTCCAGCTGAAAATTAAGACAGTCCAACAACTCCAGTTTTAAACATGAAACCAAACCAGTAAAAGTGTTCCTGTGTGCAAAATGACCTCTCCTCTCAACTGCGGTAACTAAGATCCAATATGCTGCAATTGTTTTATTTTCCTCCTAACTGACTAAAGGTACCACAACTTAGGGTTTTCTTCCCTTTTTGCGCAGGGATTGGCCTTCTCCTGAAAAGGCAATAAACCGGCTTCCAGCTTCATCCTGGAAAAAAGAAAGAGGGAAAAAGGTTGTTACCTCTTTGCTCACTGCTTGTGCATGATATAAGCTGAACATTCCCTCAGAGCAGCAACTGACTGTGGACGTTTCACATCCTTAATCTACTTAATAACCACTTTCTCCCTCAAAATACAAGCATTTCAGGGACCTTTCAGCCATCTGAAACTGGCCTTGCTTATTAAACTTTTATCAGGTCAATCTTTTTACATCAGTAAGCAAGGATATTGGAGGTTGCTTTCACCTAACTCAAACCACTTTTTAAGAGGAATGTGCAATGAAGAATCAGATATGGAGAGAGGAACCACAAACTTGGGCAGTTCTGGTGTTCTAGTTCTGTGCAAACTGGGAAAGATACAACTTGATTTACCTCTTCGACTTTCTTAACTAGCGGACGCGAGTTTCTAATGAATGTGATCCTACCAATCTTGAAGTCATAATTGGGAATTCCTCTGGAAAAGAAGCATAAAAATGTTAAGGAAGTTTTTTACCTTCCATCCAACTGAACACAGTGAGACCTATTCTATGTCTTTCAATATTATACCAACACTGCTGCAAATTTTTATTACCAAGTAATTCTAGAGTTAAACCACTGAATTACTTTCTGAAGGTAAGCACACGTTGCATGATGTAAATGATCAGATACTGGAGCTGCTGTAGCAGCTTGGCTCTAGGCATGTTTCCATGTGGCCTGTGGTTTCCAAAGGGCCACAGACATGTTTTCCACAAGGGTTCAAGTTTCATTGAGACAAGTGTAAGTGACAGAACACCACAGAAACCACATACCTGCACACTTTCACCAAGTCTGAATTTCTAAATTTCCTTGTTGGAAATAAAACACACACAAAAACCTGCCCCACAACAAACGCACACACGGCTCAGCTTTGGTTATTCACCCAACTCAATGAAGATTTCACTCTGCCACATTTCACTTGAGTACATCAGCAAGGTTCTGTGCATCACTCGATCCAGCCCAGTCCAGACCTGCTGCCTCTCCCTTTTTGTCTTCCATATAAGCTGAGGTTTAGCAACATTAATTTAGGATCTGCATCTTAAGTGGTCAGGGACCTCACAATCAGTCTAAAATATTATTTTCTAAATGCAAACTTAGGATGAAAATAGCTTGTTTACATTGCAGGAGCAGGAAATAAAACGAACTCCACTCAAACAGTGATCCTTTACTCGCGGACAACTGAACACAGACATACCTTCGAATGTCTCCTGGTTTAATAGGTGAAGGACTGGGCTCAACTCCTTTCTTCTTGCCATCCAGCCTGTTCCCAGAACCAGAAAATGCCTGCATTTACAGAATTAGTTTTAATTTAACTGTATTTTGTATTTGAACACTCCACAAGGATACTGTATTCTGCAAAAATCTTACTATACTTTTATTGAATTACTTGTTTCAGCATGTTTCTTCTTGGTACATATAAGCTGATGGACTGTGAGTGGAGGAGTATGTTTCAGTCTCCCATTCAAAAACTGCCATTTAAGGATAGGAAGTTATACTGCTACTGGCTGTAACACCCGCAGATAGTTGCCAATTAAATGATATGCACCTCTAAGAACAGGTACTACTGTTTTGCAGTTGTTTGGAACAACCTTCCCTCACCATTCTACAACATTCAAAAACTAGCAGAAATGGGGGACTTACACGAAATCCTACGTCACTCACGTATCCACTGTGGTCTGCTTCAACATCCTGAGAGGGAAAAGCAAGTTAGTTCATTGTTCATGTTGTGATATGCAGAATACACAAAAACAGTTCCACGTATTTCTGACCGAACAAAACTTCACAACAATCCCTTTCCAAAACAACACTTAGCAGACAACCATCTCCTACGTAACACAAGCAAAAGCATCTGATAAGTAAAGTTTAGTCCTAAGTTTTTCAGGAAGAAAAAATATGTTGTTGCGCACTGCCCCATCACAAGCAGGGCTGACTTCTAGGGAATACATTTTTGAAGAACAGAAGCTTAACCTACTGTGGTCTCTTCATGCTGTGCAGTTCTTTCTGGTTCTTTGTACCCCAAAGGAGCATCAAAATCCACCTATTTACAGAAGAAGCATGAAAATAAGCATGACTGGTATTTTTCTTTTAATCATCATCTTTATACTGCTATTCCTCAAAATTTCACAAACTGTGGCTCAATTTGATCTAGAAAGAACTGAGGTTTGTTTGCCCAACATTCTAACTCAGAACTAAACAGACTAAGCCTCTTAGGAATGGATCTTAGCATGTAATTGAATAGTGCAGTAACAGCACCATACAACATCATCAGAGTTTGAATCAAGACAATGCTATTAAATAAAACTCAGATTATAAACACATTGAAGCTAAACATTAAATTGTAGGCACTAGTCACCTGAGGGTACACAAAGTGCAGCTTCAGGCCACAGCTGCGGTTACAAAGATATATGGGGTACTGACAAATGAGTCATCTTCCCTGTCCCATCTGATTTTACCTTTCCTGCAGCATCAGAGGTACTCAGTGTACAGTGCTATCACTGAACAAGATACCCTCTCCTTCTGGGAGGGCACAGTAAAAGCAGACTTTCCACATCAACTTTAACTTACATTCATATCACATTCTATGATGGACACAGCTTTATCCGGTTTGGTCTCCATTACCCGAAGCTCATAGATCTGAAACAGTAATGAGTATTTTAAGACTGCACATGAAACAGCTCCATTTATACACAAGAAAACCCTATCTAAACCTTTCCCTTCAGAGAGCTTCCAGGAAATGGAAGCGAGTGCTCTTTAGGTTGAGGACTGAATAATGCAGGGTCTCTACAGAACTTGAAAGCAAAGATTTTTTAGCTTAGAAGACTGCTATATGCTGGAGCTAAAGAAACAACTTTTTGTTGTAACTTACTACACTCTTACTGTACCTTAATCTGCATTCCTAGAAGCAAATTACGAATTTACAGTACAAGTAAGGGACAGACTTTAAAATTATCAAAAGCACAAAAATTTATTTTCTTGTGAATCAAAAAACAGTCTAAAGAGCAACTCAGATGAAAACTTAACTGACCCTTTTCTTCTCCAACAGAAAACCGACTGCAAATCAACCACCTGGGATTGCTTCTCACAAACACTGCACAGCTCTGTTGATTGTTTTAGCACCAACATCCAACAACAGAGCTTAGACTACAATCCCAAGTGATCACACATGCTGCCAAAAATACTCAACTATGAAATCTATTCACAGGATGTACTCATGTGGTCACAGTCTACTGAAATAAGGTGTGCTTTTTTACATGGAACAGAATTTGTTTCCTCAAATTGATGCATCCAAACAAAACCTGCTGGTGTTGGACTGGTGTTGTATACTGTACCTTTTCATTGTAGTTGATGGCAATAACATCTCCGGTAGTTAGACAAGCAAAGTTTCTCAATGCATTTTCTAATCTTTGAAGTACGTTAAGATGAAACATGTTTGCAATGCAACATCAAAGCCTCAAAGTTACTATACAACTCTGATCCTTGATCTCTCAAATGTTGTTTAAAAGTCACCAGTACTGTAGATAGCCTTTTAGTAAACATTAGGCTGCATGAGTTCTTCTAAAGGGACATGCAGACTCATTGGACTTCAAGCCAAGATTCATCCTTCTTCATTGCAGGCACACTTTGTGCCAGCAGTTGGCAGCATCTCTGTACATAAGCTCTCCATTCTTTTTTGTTTTCAGAAGGAGCTGTAGTAGTTACCTGCTACTAGAAGAGTATAAGCCACACCTGAAGAGCTAACTCTGCTTCATCATTCAAATTTGGGAAAAACCTTTTGTCCCCTGCTCCATAAATGAATAGGAAGGATACACAGCTTTGGGATTGGTGATGTCAAGAAAATCTGGACTCTGTGGCTGAAATTTTGAGTAAGTAGCAACTTGAAGATTAACACTCTCTACTTGCACCAGGCCTCCCTCTTCCAGAAGCAAGTTTTGCATCATCTGCAAGTGTGAAAACAAAGACACAAACCACTATTAACATGACTGATCTTTTTAATGCTCTTTCCTTGCATATACCCATTTTTGCTGCGGCTGCCATCTTCCTGGAAATGCACCAATTTACCACAGTTTAATCTCAGGAAGAACAGTCAGGCGCATCGTAAAAAGCTGTCTGCTTTGCTGGTCTAGTTAAACTCTCATGGAGGGAAACCCGAGCTGTGACTGAAAGCTGTTGTAGGAACATGACTGGCAAAGACACTTTCAGGAAACATTCTGCCCCTTTAATATTAAACTGGCAACTCACAAATCCTACTCTTCAGGTTTTGACAGTTCAGCCAGAGACAACTCACCCAGTGTGGAAGGTAACATATGCCCTCATCAGCCACAAATTCAAGCACTCCACAGTGCGTCATTCGGTCTGAGTTTTTATTGGTCAGCTTGAACAGCATTGGGTAAGTGATATTAAGTCGGCCTGGTGAGAAAGAAGAAAACAATTTTATTTGCTAAGAGCCACTGAAGCTCTTTCTGAAGCCTTCAGAGACTGAATATTGGCAAGAGAATGGGCCAAACTACAGGAGAGTATTCCCCTCATGCCATTATCCCAGTTGCTCACTATAAATGCAGGAGAGAATGCAGGTACACAAATACTGTATCACCATCACACTTAGACTTTAAATGCCTCTCCACATTTCCCCAAGCTCAGAGATGATCACACAGCAGGTTTTAGCAGAGGGATCTGTTACTATTATTTCCTTGCGCTATTATCAGGTAGCTGCTACCTAATGAGTTTTAAGAGGCCCTGCCTATTTTAAAATTAAAACCTCAGTAAACTAATTTCCCAAAGAAATTCTATTAAGGCTAAAACTTGGGGTGGGGGAACCTTAGTTAAAAGGGCAAATAAAGACCATTTATATCACTGATTCAGTTATCTGTTTTTCCCCCCATTTCAAAGTTAATTGTAACTTATTTTGTCTTTAATTTTGTTTGCTCCAGACAATAGCATCCAGAACAAGCAAGCTGAGATTAAGAATTTACTAGATTAACTGTAACCATTATACTGAGTATGCTATTATTAAATATTGATTCATGCCTCAGGTAGTCCAACACTTCACATGTCTATACTGGCAGATAGACAAGCCCCATTAATTCTGACACACAAAATACTTCCGAAATACCTATTTTGAACTAATTACTCTCATATCCTCTACCTAAGTCAGACTTAATTAAAATACTGTGGTATTTTCTTACACATTTGGTCATGTTTCTTATGTTGTTATTCCAGAATAAAATATTCACTTACTGAGTTGATCCAAAGCCGATGGTGGCATAATTACTGCAAAAATGAATAAGAATGTAAGATTAGGAAAATTATGTCTGTAAAAAGAGTATATAATATACAGTTTTATCAGTCCTTTGTCTAACATATCCCAAGAAAAGGAGATTCTAAAATCTCTTGCAAATTAATTTTTGAGCCAAAGATTTCAGTAGAATCAGTCATGACAAATACATCTGCTGGCACGGGGAGCCCAGAATTTAATAAAAAAGAAAGAAAAGGGAAGACAAGTTTTTACAACACCCAGTACTGAAAAAAACATTTCCTAATGTAATTTTATTTACTTGGGCTTATAGGTTCTCTTGACTCGATGTCAAGTGAAAACAACACAGGATTAGTCTGACAGCTTGAAAATTATGTTGGCCAATCTATTATTCTTGTTCAAGCTAAGTACAAGGTGGGGGGGGAGGAAGTCTTTGATGAGAAATTTCTATGGCTTATAATGGATCCAAGATTTTAACGAGAGGCCTTAAAAGAGAAGAATATCTTCCTCTGATGCTCATAAACCCAGACTCACTTGGTAAGTTTTGCTAATTACACAGCAATGAGATAAAAGATGAACCCTCCCTCTTCTTCCTTAAAGCCCCACCCAGAGCGCTCTCCTAACTCCAGCCACAACGCCAACAGCGCATCTCCGTGCCGCTCAACAATGTTCCTGGAGTTTTGGCCAAAAGCTGTATTACTTAACATTATCACAAACTCTCTTCCAACAGGGGTTATTAGTCAAAATAAAACATGCACATACTCTTCCCGCCTTTCTCCACATCTGACCTGTCATTAGGTCCAGCAAGCATGGATACTGAGAAGCAGCGGTATTGGGTTGAGAAGCGGTTCTGGAAAACCCGAGGGATGGGGTGATCGAACATATTAAAGGAGAACTGGAGGAAAAGACACAGAAAGAGAGGACGGCATTAACAGGTATCAACAGCGTACTGAAGTGCTACAGCGCTCACTGCCGCGTTCTGAGTTTAGCTAGAACTACGTTAAGAGACGCGCGGTGCCTCTCCCGTCACGGAGCTCGGGGAAGGGCTGCGCGCCGACACAAAATGGGACGCAGCGCACTCGGCCCGGCCGGGCCGCCCAACACACCCCGCACCCGGGCGGCGGCCCGCGGCACAGAGCACCGACACTCGCCCGCCCTCAGCCTGCCGCCCGCCGGCTTCGCAACCTGCCTCCGCCAGTGAGCAGCCAGCGAAGGGGCGCGGGCCCCGCTCGCCCGCCCGCCGTGACTCGACACTCCCCCCGGCCGCTCCCCGAGCCTCACCATGGTGGCGGCGCTGAGGCGCGGGGCGGCCCCGCTCGGGCTCCCGCAGGAACCGGAAGACGAAGCGCTGCCCGCGGCCCCTCTCGGGCTCCCGCAGGAACCGGAGGACGAGGCGCAACCCGCGGCACCGCTCGCCCCTTCACGGACGGCCCCTCCCAGCGTGCCGCGCGGCGCCCGCCCCTTCGGGCTGCCATTCCGTGCGAGGGCGGAAGAAGGGACCGTGCTCCCTCCGACGGAGCATTGCGGAAGGTTCGTGGGGCCGCGGGCCGTTCCTCAGCCGCCAGGAGCGGACGGGATCGCGCCCGCCTGTGGCCCGGCCCCATGGAACGGCGGAGCGGGCGGCTCGCCCGCAGCAAACATGGCAGCCACGGTAACAACAGCCGGTACGGCGCTTCCGGCTCGGATACCGCAGGGATTGGCCAGCCGCACGCTCCGCGACTCCTGTACCCCAATGTCATTGGCGAAGACCCGGAATGGCTTGAGCAGCTTGCCCAATCCGCTTTGCGAAGGAGGGGGGGCCGCTTTTTCATTGGCCAGAGCGCCGTGAGGAGAAGACCAATAAGAAGCGGCGCTGAGTTGGCGCCCAGTTTGAGTCGGGGCGGCCCGCGGCTGCCGCCTTTCCTCTCTCCGCCGCCTCCGCTCTCGCCCCGCCGCCATGCTCGTCTCTGACTGCCGCCGGGAGTTCTACGACGTGATTGCCAGCCAGGTGCGGGCTGCCGCGGGTACCTGCTGTCACCCTGCGCGTCCCGTCCGCGGTGGGGCTGCCTCCGCTCAGGCCGCTCCCTGCGGGGCTGAGGCGTTTCCCGCCGCCTCACGGAGCGGGGATGGCGCCCGGGCGTCCCTGGCCCTGGCGGCGCCGGCTGAGGTGCTCCGGCCCTCGCGGGGCTTGTGGCGGCTGGTGCTTCCCGCCTTGTCGGGGTCGTGGGAGAGCCGCTCTTAGGCGGACGTGAGGCGGCCCCTCCGGTCAGCCCGGGCTGTAAAAACATCTTTCCCGGCCGTGTCTGCGGGCTGGGAAACGTGAGCCGGAGCCACCACGAGTGCTTCGGGCAGTGTTGTGGATCTTTTGTTTAACCAAGACGTCTCTAGATCTCCTTGCTGTTTCGCTCGGGTTTTTTTTTAATGTATTTTTTTTTTAGTTATTATTTTACCCTTTTGATGTTTTGGGTTTTTTTTTCCCAGACAGTAGATATTGTGTTCTGTCTTCTCTGCTGTTTCCCTTGCTTTTCTTGTAAGGGGTCAGGTTGGCCTCCTTCGGTTTTACCTCACAGTTTGCTTTACTTTGTTCAGGGTGGATATGTACAGTGGAATGGTAAAGTTTTCGTTGGATCTCCTATTTTTACCTATAAAACTGTGTTATGGGTTGTGCAAATGAATGCGTTTCCCTCAACTTCTCCACCTACGAACGAAATGTCTAACCAAGACCCCCGAATAAAGAGCCACCAGATAAACCATTTTACCTAAATCAAGGTTATTTCAAGTGTTGCTTTGCTGTTATTTTTGCTACTGGTTTTCTTTAGTCAGAACTGTTTCAGCTCTCTTGCTGAAAGGCTCTTTAGGTCTTTCTGGACATGATAAAACAGTTGTAGAGCTGAGCCTTCAGAACTATGTGCTTCATAGGAGTCTGAGTAACCACATCAAAGCAGATGCCATATTCTGGGGGTGTGAGGTTGTTTATTGCTCGTATTTACAGAGATCCAAGTTGGTTAATTTTTGTTGTGGTGTCCATTCAGAAGAGATCCTATTTTACACCTATGATGCTATCTACCTCAATTTACTTTCTGGTCTCATAGGGATGTATGCATTTCGTGCACCAGCACATTAGATTTGGCGCCTAAATTAATACTGTTATTCTGTTGGTTTTGCAGCGTGTCCTCCTTCTTGTTGCTTCAGATGTTGATGCATTATGTGCTTGTAAAATACTCCAAGTAAGTCTCTGTTCATTGTCACTGTAGGTTAATAGTAGAAGAGAAAACACTCGGATCCTTTTAATAGGTTTGAAGTAGGGAAAGGGTAAAAGTTTAAACTGCTTTTGTAACTTATTTTTTGCATGAGTAATGACACTCAAGCCAGCTAGTTATACTTCCAGATTACAAACCTACATGAATTTTGGGATGTCTTTAAGATAAAGATTTGTATGAAGTAGAACTATAGCACGGTATAGCATTGTATAAGGGGTTGTTTCCCCTTGCCTTTGCTAACAGCTGTTTGCTTTATTTCAGGCTTTGTTTCAGTGTGACCATGTGCCATATACACTCGTCCCAGTATCTGGATGGCAAGAACTTGAAACTGCCTTTCTCGAGCATAAAGATCAGGTGAAAAAACACTGGAAACATTTTAGGTTGCAGCTTATCCTAGAGAAGCATGCATTTCTTTCCTTCCCCCGACTTTAAATGTCAGTTCTTAAACTAATTATTATTGGCTACAAAAAAGCAGTGGTTAAGCTTTAACATACCAATAACAAACTTTTTTCACATCATCTCAAACTAATGTGCTACAATTTGGATAGATAAATTCATTTAGATGGATTAGATAGATAAATATATTTAGATGAATAGATAAATAAATTTGCATGCATTTTGAGATGTAAAAGGCAGTGGTATTGGATATCCATAATCTCCAATCTTGGTGCTTTGCCTCACAAATTTTTTTCCTCCTCAGAGACAACAACTCTCAACAAGTTAATAGAGGTTTTGGTAACGGTGGGTGCTGGGACATTTTGTAAAGGTGTTTTCAAGTCTTCTGTGTTTTCTGCTAATTTAAGCAAAGAGCTTTTTTATTCTTTTCCCTTTTGTTTGCAGTTCAAATATTTTGTTTTTATTAATTGTGGTGCCAATGTTGACCTTCTGGAGATCTTGCAGCCTGAAGAAGACACTGTCTTTTTTGTATGTGACAGCCACAGACCTATCAACGTAGTGAATGTTTACAATGACACACAGGTAACCACTTTTCTTTCATAACAAAAAACTTCCCTTGGTGTGGTGGGGACTAGTGTGGTGCTTTTCTGTGTTTTGTAAAACTGCTACTGCTAGCTAGTAGGGCAGGAAACAACATTAATAGATATTTGCAGTAATAATGTTCATGATCAGAAAATCTTTTTTCAGTAATAAAATATACACTGATAGCAGTGTGATAGTTGTCAGTACTAAACACCTGTTAATCCTGTTGCTATAAATCAAACTGCTACAAATCACAGGATAAGCATCCTTCAGAATCTAACATGTGTTATCTCTCAGCATTAGCAGCACCTAGAATTTGATTAAGGACAAAGGTTTGACAACATGTCCTTAATAAGCATAAAAAATAATATTTCTTGTAGTAATGCTGTAACAAAGGGATCTATTTTTCAACTCTTACTTTGTATAAGAATGGCCTTTGTATTAAAAAGTAGTATTTTTGTTATGCCATGAATCAATCACAGCCACAATAAATTTTTATTTTCTTTTCTAAAGTATCTGAAGTATTCTCATTTGTCATTTGAAATGTGTTTAAATCAATAAATAACTTTGTTTATTTAAAATATTTTTTTTCTTTCTTATTAGATTAAGTTGTTAGTTAAACAAGACGATGATCTTGATGTTCCTGCTTATGATGATATCTTCAGAGATGAAGAGGATGAAGAAGAAGACTCTGAGAATGAAAGTGATGGGTCAGAGCCTTCAGAGAAACGTAGACGTTTTGAAGAGGTGCTTTTCTGCTACTTTGAGAAAAGAAGGAAAATAAAATAGTGCTTACGCTTTATATAATTATAATAATTACATTTGAGTTTAAAAATAATACTCTGTTAGATCACAAATGGAAGTGTAAGATTTAACAAGAATTCAGTACTCCCAGTAGAGTTGCAAATACACGAAATGTTTATCTGAACTGCACAGGAATATTTCCTCTTTATAAAAAAAAAAAGATGTTTTGAACTTGATTATGCATAACGCTGTCTTTGTGTAAACAGTGAACTGAAGAGCTCTCTCTGAGGATAGGCTCTGAGCTTTTCAGTCTGCATTGAAGGTGGTTTTTTTGTTTGTTTGTTTAGATCAAAACTTTCTTCTTTTTAATGATCATTTGAGAAGATAGCAGCCCACAGATAATTAAGAATACATTTTGTCTTTTCTTGTACCAGAAAATTAAACAAAAGTATCGTAAGGTAGACACAAAAAATGAAACTAGTCATATGTTAATTGTAGCATATTTTCTACTAATCACATACAAAGAAGCAAACTCTTGAGGCTCACAATATTAAGAGATTAATATAAAGACATTCTCAGATTTAATCTTCATTTTATTTTTCTATTAACAGTATACATTTTTCCTACTAATCTATGAAGGGTGCTAAATCAGCAAAAGCAGACATGAGAAATTCAAAGGAAAATCTATAAATAGTGCACATGAAAGCTATTCCACAAAAATCTTATTGATTTCTTTGAGTTTTCAAGCTGTTGATGCAATTTATGGAACTTAAATATACACCAAGTTCTTAATTTTCTGGACTTCATTTACTATCTATTTTTCATCAGTCTTATTTTTATGTTACGAAATGGTAGGAGGCAATGTTGCTGGTGTTGAAAACACTGTGTACTGGGCTTCTTATTTGTGAAGGAGAGCTAGGTAACTGCTAGCAGAGAAAGATGCTCTGACTATACATGTGTGTTCCTTGGAAAAATATTTAGTGATAATATTTTTCTCATTAGATCAATAGAAATAAGTGTTCTTTTAAATAAAGATTTAGTCAAGTGTCTGGACAGGTGCTAATCTACTAGAGTATTTTTCCAGCTTTTTTAACATTATGCTAATTTACAGGATGTAATAGAGAGAACAATGAAGAGGCGGCAGAGGCGGGAATGGGAGGCACGCAGGTGTGTTTAACTGGTTTTTATTATGTTGCTTGTGTCTTTTTCTTATTGTTGGATTAAAATCAAACATATAAAAGCGTGATACTGTGCTGCTTGATTTGCAAGATGCTTTAGTTCTAACTTTATTCAGAAAATTGAGATATTTACTATGTAAAAATAAAACATTTAAATGGAGGATAGTTGTAAATAGTAATTATTAAATCTGAGTAGCAGTAGGTGCATTATTCCACTTCAAAGTAGCTGTAGTATTCTGATTTTGTCTGTCTTAGGGTGAAATTTGTGCTTCTGTTTTCTTCCTTTACAATCCTACTATTGTCAAGAGGAATAACCAGGAACAAATCAGATAAGAAAATGGGATTTGAGGAATAATGGTTTAATAAATTTGTTCTTTTACTTTGAGTAAATTTCAATGTGGCTTCCATGTTACTACTAAAATTCAGTTGGCTTGCAGGGAAGCAATTTCTAGACCAAAGGATTTTTTTGGTGTGTTTTTGTTTGGGTTCTTTTTTGTGTGTGGAATAATGGTGTTTGTGTGGTTTTTTTTTGTTTGGTTTGAATTGCTAAAAATAAGTATTTAATAAATCCTGTCTTAGATTTTTAATTGGATGCAATGTGTAGTTTGCCACTTAGCCAAATGTGGGGTTTTTTTTTTCCTTTTAGGCGAGAAATTCTTTTTGACTATGAGCAATATGAATACCATGGGACCTCAGTAAGTACAAACTCTTGTTTGACATAAAATCACAAGGTACTAATGTAAAGGTAATTGGACAATATCCAATGTTATAAATATCTGCTACAATGTTATAATTATTTAATAATATTCTACATTATCTTATTATTATCATGCTGGTTTTTTAATCTTACTGTTATACGAAAGATACATCATATATGTAACAAGTAGTTTGACTGGGCAGCTTGTTCTTGCTGTTGATGAATTAGATAGAAGCAATACTGGCACAATGGCAGACACCAGCCAACTGAGTCATAGTGGCTAATTTAATGTTAATAGTGGGGGAAAATGATAAACTAGAACTAGTAATGTTTTTGTTGTTTGCTATCTTTAATGCTGGTATAAAAAAATATGATAGTGCAAATTTTTTAGGTCTTGAGAAAAGTATCTATGTACAAAATACACTTGCAAAAGACTCTAGCATGTATGGGGATTGCTTGCTGTCCAGAGTTTTCAAAACATCAGGATATTTCAAACATAATATTTAGGACATCAAATTGTTCCTTCTGGCATTGGCCTCTTATCTGATTATGTTTTGTTAAGATGTTCCTTTCTACATAGCATCTTTGACAATCTGCCACTGTCCTACTTTCTGAGTCAAGTGTGATGTATAGACCTCTAGCAACACGCTAGTATTTGGCAAATTTAACTGTGTTCTGTTTAATGAAGTGAGGATTTTATGCCCGTTTATCCTATCTTTTTCCTTTTCTCTCATGTAGTCTGCTATGGTTATGTTTGACCTGGCATGGATGATGTCTAAAGACTTGAATGACATGTTGTGGTATGTTTCTGTTATTTTTTTATAGAGGGTAGAAGCTTAAACCCATAGTAGAGAAGCAAAATTTCCCAAGACCTTTTTATTTCAGTATGAGGTTCTAGTTTATTTTGAGAGTAGAATTGAATTTGTGTCCTGAATTGGGGGGCACATCTGTAAATTAATTATAAGCAACTAATAGATTTTACATGGAAAAAGGAGGATGGTACTAAGTGTGTATGTCTGCTAAAGTAAATAATAGCGTATAGCTTTTTTGTTAACTTGTATGTACAGTTGGTAAACAATGTTTCTGACTTCTGATACATACTTAGAGTGTTAAATATGATATATTATACTGGAATTTTTTTTGGTGTAACTTTTTTTTTCCTCTGTCCCTCTCTTTCCTTCCACCCTTCGATTTTAGGTGGGCTATTGTTGGCCTAACAGATCAATGGGTCCAAGATAAAATCACTCAGTAAGAAAGATATATTTTAGTATTTATCTTCATTATTATTTGTTTGTCTCTATTTTTTTTTAGAAGTAATAATCAGGAAGCATATGGAAATTAATCTAACACAAGACTGTTAATAACAGTGCCATTAAATATCTTAGTGACTGAATGTGATCTGATGCCTTCCAAAAGTGGAAAAAAATATCTCAGAAAAAAAAAGTATGTTTTCTACTATTGAGAGTTTTTAAACTTTATTTTTCACAAAACTATAAAGCAGTCACTTCTGATCTGGGAAGAAATGGTGTTTAATAGTAGTTCATGTAAATATGACTTCATGAGGGACTGTAGTGATAGGACAAGGGGTAATGGGTTCAAACTTAAACAGGGGAAGTTTAGATTGGATATGAGGAAGAAACTCTTTACTACAAGGGTGGTGAGGCACTGGAATGGGTTGCACAGGGAAGTTGTGAATGTTCCATCCCAGGCGGCTTTCAAGGCCAGGTTGGACAGAGCCTTGGGTGGCATGGTTTAGTGTGAGGTGTCCCTGCCCCTGGCAGGGGGGTTGGAACTGGATGATCTTAAGGTCCTTTCCAACCCTAACTATTTTATGATTCTATGACTTTGATGCTGTTTTATTAAAGGAAAAAAAATATGTTCTGTGTCTTCCAGTTTCCTTTACAGTTTTAGTTGAAGAGTTTCATATTTTATCTTTTTTTTTCTTCCTTGTTTCTTATTTCCTGCTAGATGCAATCAGGATTCTAGAAGTGCGTGTGTAGACTTAATTCTGGTGTTCTGTTATAATACACCAATGTTTTTAAGGAGGTAAATGTAATAAGTAACTAATTTCATTGGTCAGTCTAACTGTATATTGTCTGGGATTTGGTTGTAGTTTTGGTTGTGGTTTTTATTTAGCTTTAATTGCCTGGGTATATGGCTGAATATTGAAAGAACATTATTTAGCAAGTTGGGGTTCTTTAAAGATGTATTTATAGTTTTCATGCTGCTGACTGGCCAATGCATAAACTTTAGGAAGCATTTTTGTGTTCTCATTATCAAGAGCAAAAATACACAGGAAGAAAGTGAAGTGTCAAATTTGTTTCTGTTTCAGAATGAAGTATGTGACTGATATTGGGATCTTGCAGCGTCATGTGTCTCGCCATAACCACCGCAATGAAGACGAGGAAAATTCTCTGTCAATTGACTGCATGCGAATAGCATTTGAGTATGAGTATCCTTGCATAAGATCTGGGGAAAATGAACCCTACCCACTTGGCGAACCCCAGTTGAGTTTTTATCAACTTAAAAAAAAAAAACCAAAAAAGCAGCACCATCTCTGCTGCTGAGAATGGAATAAAAAGAAATGGACATTGGAATGTTTTGTTGAACATGCATCTCTTCCAGTAGCTCATGTAGCTTCAGTTCAGCTTAACATTTCAGAGTTACTTACAAGTTAATGTTGCTCATCTTGTGTTACCTGCACCCGCAGCTCTTAACTGTACATTATGTACTACAGAGATGCAATATAGAAGGGCAACTGAAGAGGAACTAGTTGTGGAGTTTTGTTACTATTTGTAATTTTAAATGATAAGTGTTTATAGTTATTTGCCTTAATCCCTGTTCAGTCTGCGCCTGGCACTTTATCAGCACTGGTCTCTATATGAAAGTCTCTGTAATACTTCATATACCTCTGCTAGCCTTAAGCTCTGGTCTGTACAAGGGCAGAAGAGGCTCCAAGAGTTTTTGGCTGACATGGGGTGAGTTATAAAAATTTGGGTCTTAACTGAAGGATCATTTTTTCAATTAATTATGGGGAAATATTGAGAATATATCTTGTGAGTACTTATTAGTTTTCAAATGTGATTATGGGGCTCTGACTAGTGCAGTGTCTTAGAGTTATGCAACTTGCATCTTGGTGCCGAAGGAATGCAGCTGTATGGCTTTATGGAACAGTAGATCCTAGTAAGTAACATATGCTTTCACACATCTGCTCTTCAATGAGTAAATTAAAAAGAATGTAACCAAGCTTAGTCAGACTTAACTTGCAAAATTATCTAATATTGAGACAGTCTTATGTAAGGAAGGCAAAATACCTCTTTCTTCTAGCATACCTATCAATTTATTTTCTTCCTCCTGTTTTTAGTTTGCCTTTAAAGCAAGTGAAACAGAAATTTAATTCCATGGACATGTCTTTGAAAGAAAATCTTCGGGAAATGATTGAAGAATCTGCAAACAAATTTGGGTAAATTGTTTTAAGTACCACTGCTTATTTTGAAAATGCTTTTCAGTTAAGCTAAAATATTTTTGTATGAAGAGACTGTAACATCTTGTTTTGAAAAATATTAGTTTTGGATTGTTGCAAATGCTAGGGTATGATTTGCCTTCATGTTCTTAACATTAAGGTTAAGGTACTGAGGAGATGGCTCGTCAGTGCTGATAACGTCAGTAATGATAATCTTTAATGGGCTTCTTTAATTTTGCAGAATGAAAGATTTACGAGTTCAGACCTTCAGCATTCACTTTGGCTTTAAGAACAAGTTTTCAGCAAGTGACATAGTTTATGCAGCAGTTTCTCTCATGGAGAACGTAGAAAAGGAAGGGCCTGAAACAGCTAATTTCATTAAAGCTTTGGACAGTCTCTCCAGGTACTGAAAATGTCTCTTTATTCCTTTACGGTTTTATTTGGGGATCATGGGTTACATAGCTGTAAGATTTATTCATGTTTCATCAACCGCAGAAGAAAAATCAAAATATCCATGTTAATAGTGTTTAGAACTCGCTTTTGTGTGAAAAGTTCATATGAAAGTGTCTATTTTTATTCTTTCTGTTGCAGGGGTAACCTGGACAAACTGCACCAAGGACTGGACTTAGCCAAAAAGCAGTTACGTGCCATTCATCAGACCGTGGCCAGCTGTATTTGCACCAACCTTGTCATTTCTCAGGGGCCTTTTCTCTACTGCTCTCTCATGGAGGTCAGGATTCTAGGTTTTGGCTCTCATTTGACTGTCACATTTGGCTATATCACACTTGAATATCACTGATTCATTCAATAAGAATGACTTCATCAGAAAGAACTTATTTATCTGTACTGTGCTGTGCTCTGATGAGTCAATATTGACATCTGCTCTGAGCTTCCCAAAGGAAGAATCGGCCCTCTTGAAGAGGGGAGGGCTTAATTTCAAAGTCAAGTGGGTCAGCTCAGATTCTTATATTGTAATGTTTGGTGTTCTTTGAGTCATATAAAACTTTTAGACTAATTAGTAGATACTTGAAGAAGTGGAGGAATCATCTTGGATTGTAATTAAAGTGGTTCTTCTTTTCCTAGGGCACACCAGATGTGAAACTTTTTTCCAAACCAGTGTCTCTATGCCTGCTTAGTAAATACTTACTCAAATCATTTGTTTGCTCTGTAAGTAAAACAAAAGCTTTTGACTAGCTTGCCTATGTAGTAGCTACTGTTCTGTTGGATATGTGTAGTTGATTATTAAAAACATATGAAAATGTTATATGAATTGTTGGACAATTTTAGCATGTCTGTGAATACCCTTTTAGGAAAGATAGCCTGGGAGAATTCATAGTATTAAAAAGAGTTTTAATTGTCAAGATACTTGCAATCTAAATTTTTGATCTAATTTTGTAAGCTTTGAGGGAGCATATCACTAAGTATGTACTTTGAAAAGTTAATCTGACATAGAAAGAAGCAATGTTGCAGGACTGGTAATTGTTACCTAAAGATTTCTGTGTCTGTTTAAATAAAATCGTATCTTTACAATTAATGTAACTGAAGTTAACTTGCATTTACCTTTTGAGCCCTATTTACACAATTCAGTTAAAAATTAGGTTTTAAGATTGAGACCTGTTTTCACAGTGAGCACTTCTTAATTTGTAAATTTAACTCCTGGTGGTTCATCCTTGCCTGATTGCATCTGTGTCCTCATTTTAAAAGTTAAACTTGGTCTGTAACTAGTCTGCCACTATAAGCAGGGCAGCACTTTAAAACCTCACTGCAGAACCTTTACCTTAGGAACACTTTAAACAAACCTCTGTTTCATATACTTATGATCTAAAATGTTAAAATCATTGTGATAATTTTTTTTATCCACAGCAGTCAGCTGTACTTTAATTAAAACAGTATGACAGAGGAAAATGATTTCTAGTGAAGACTGTATTTGTCAGTGTGTTAACGGTTGTATTTCAATGTAAAATAATTGTTGCAAAAAAAACTACTCCAAGATTTTAGATACCCATACCTGCAATATTTTAAGAGCTTTTTTCTTTACTGTAAATCATATTTTTACTATATCATTTCTGTGTTACAATGCAATGCCAGATCAGAGAAAAACTGAAAATTCTAGTAGTCCTTAAAGTCTCTTTTACTGTAATAAAAAAGGAAATCAAGAGATTTTGTGAAGAAAATACCTTCTGCTGAACTGTATTATAGCTGTGTCCTTAGGTCGCACGGCAAGTTGAAACAAAATTGTTTCCTGAGTTTTGTCTAATGAAGTTTTGTCTTTCTGACTTCCAGACAAAAAACAAGCGCTGTAAATTGCTGCCACTGATAATGGCTGCACCAATGGATGTTGAACAGGGAACTGTGATCATGGTGGGGATTCCTCCAGAGACAGAAAGCTCTGACAAAAAGAAGTAAGCATGTTGTTTGAAAGTTCTTACTGGAAGTTATCTATAGACTTGTTCCTGTCTCTGAAGCAAGTGTCTCTTTCCTGTATCTATTTAACACTGAATATATGCTTCTTAAATGGTATGCATGAGATACTTTTTTGAGAGAGGGTACAGGTGTTTCATAGTTGCTTCTTAACAATTTCTTAAGAGTGAAATAGTTCACAATATGGCCCATGACTTTATTTCTTAAAGCCTGCAATGTTAAGGTTTTTGCACTTGAAAAAGTGAGTTGTTTGTTGAATACATGGCATATAAAAAACATCTGGAAGACATATTCAGCTCTCAGCAAGGAAGAAGTTCTGTTCTTCTACCTTAGTATACATATTCTTTTCTGTAATGCTCATTTTGGGTTTTTTTTGTTAATCTTCTAGCTTTTTTGGAAGAGCATTTGAGAAAGCTGCAGACAGTACCAATTCTAGGACTTTACACAACCATTTTGACATGTCAAGTGAGTAGCGCTGCCTATTGCTTATTTCATTCACCAAATAGTCCTTTAGAGGTCAGTGTTTACGCGGCCTCCATAAGGCACCTCTCTGCTATGACTTAGATGCAAACATCAAGAGTGTGTATGCCATATGCTATTCCTGAGTCTGGTATAAACACAGGGTATGTTATTTGTCAGTCTTTTTTTCCTAAGTGCCATCTTGTGCAGAAATTATAAACTACTAAGCAGAGGCTTGTATATCTTTGAGGCAATCTACATTTTGCATGGGGCAATGATTTTTATATATGCGCTTCAGTTTAAAATCTGAGTTTATCTGGTTTTATATTTAGCAGCCAAACAAAGTAGGGTAGTGATGTTATGAGATACGTTGTCTGTTTGAAAAATGAGATACTTACATGAGGAAATTTGCCTGTCTTTGTATGTGCTTACGAAAGAGGTGTTTTTTAACAATACATACTGATGAACTGCTGAACATACAAAGAAACATTCCTAGACTTAAAAAGTGGCTGCTATAGCATGTAGTGAGCGCTTAGAAATTGGAGTTTGCTGAAATTTAAGAGCAAAATAAACAGTGTGCATTTTGTGCAAATAAATTCTTTTTCATCCTTAAAGCTGGTTAAGCATAGAAGTATACTTGGAATTATCAATATTTAAGTGTGACATCTGGTATGTCTTTCAGTAATTTGCATCCTGTAATATTTCATATTTTAGTAATTGAATTGAAAACAGAAGACCGGAGCAAATTTCTGGATGCCCTCATTTCCCTCTTGTCCTAGTGGTAAGGAAGATTAATTAAAAATTTAATTACAAATTATTTGCAATTACAAATTAATTATAAATCAAGTGAATAACCTGTTAATGTCTGTAAAATGTCCTAAGAAAATGTGACAACTTCAAGTGAAAATATAAATTGAAGGTAAGAGTTCTGTACAAAAGCCAATTGTAGAAAATTGGGAGGAGGCAATGCACAAGTAAACTTTTCTTCCCCCCCCCATGAGAGATTTATTTAAGTTTCACCATCCAGAAGCTTCTCTTCCATTGTTCTGAACTTTTTATGGCTTTTAACTTCAGCTGGGAAAGGAGCAGCTCTTTGGCTTGTGGGAGAAATGGAGACATTAGCTAGTTGTAGTTGTAGTTGGTGTTCTGTTACTTAATTCTGATAACTTGGTCGAGCTCAGGATGGAATTTTGGCCACAGCAGTGACATTCTTGGCTTTGATGTTAATGTAGAATTTCAATCTTTCTTCCACAGTGTTAAGGTAGCCCATATCAGTGTGTAGTTTTTATCTGGAATAAAGATGGGAATATAAGACTTTATCTGTACTTGTGATTATTAGCTTCACACTAGTTCGAAGTCTGTTTTTAAGCTATTTTAGGGCAAGACATTTTATTGTAGCTCTGATGAGACTGTCAAATTGTTGCAATTGTCTTCAAATATTCCCAGCTTTTCAATGCTGAGCTATTTTATTGGTTTGTGTGTGAGTTTATTCTGCAACGATGGGTGGCAATAGCTTGCTTTGTCCTAGAGAAGCCAAACTCTCAACTCAAACTAGTTTTGTAAAGTCTGTTCAGAAAACCTCTAAGAATGTATATTAAGAATCTCATGGCTTTTTCATGCCTAGATAAAGACTTGGTCATTAGTATTAATGTGTGAAGTAGTCTCACGAGATTATGGTACTTGTATGAAAGCAAAGGAGTAAGATCAAGACTTTGACAACAGGCTGTGAATGTTGTAGTCCTAGCTAAATGACAATGTGGCCTTTTTAAAGTGGGCATCAAAGCTACAGTTTCTTTCTTCTGTGCACTCAGAAGTTTAAAACAGTGGCTTGGTAGCTGCAATTGTTTGTTAGACAACATAGTTGTGCCTGGCTTCCAAGACTTCCACATTTGTTTGTTTCTTCCTTTTTACTCTATTGATTGTTTTGGTTTGTCTTCTGCCCTTGTTACACAGCGGTGCGTTTTGGCTCTTTGTGCTGGAAGCTGAGGATCACATGCATCTGAAATTATTTTGGATGTTCCAAAGTTCGTGGTGCTGCAATTGTGATATATCTTTTTGCTTTGTCTTAAATGTACTGGTACAGGCCTGAACTGGTTTTATGCCTTGAGGGAGGTCAAAATCATTTTAACCTTACCACGCAGATGTTGAACATGGCTTCTTTGTAAACATCCCATCCTGGTAATGGCAAAAGGTGTCACATAGGAGCATTGGGAAATGGACTTCTATTTGTTGAACCTGCTTTTATTAGTAGACATGATCCTGTGATGTTTAGTTGTTGGTTAATAGCAAAGAAGGTTTTCAAGAGTTCCATATTTATATTACCATTTTATTACCATTTAAATGTTCTTTTTTAAATTGTCTTGAATGCCTTTAAGTTTTAAGATTTTAGTGCTTTTAAAATCCAAGTACTGAAAAATTGCCGGATACTGAATGAAAGATCCATATTTATATTACCATTTTATTACCATTTAAATGTTCTTTTTAAATTGCTTGAATATCTTTAAGTTTTAAGATTTTAGTGCTTTTAAAATCCAAGTACTGAGAATTGCCAAATACTGAATGAAAAATCTAGGGAATTCCAATGTCTATAAAGCATTTGCAGTCATGCATTGTGATACTGTATTGGCACTTGTAGCTTGGCTTTGGGAATAATTTTCCAAGAAAGAATCTAAAATACTATGATAATTGTGTAGAGACTGTAGCATTGTAAATATTGACAGACTAGCCCAATCCCGTTCCATAACAGTGATTTAATGTTTTGATCATATGAATTGCTTGTTAGACTTAACCTGCTCTGCATTGGGAAGGTATGTCTATGTTTAGAATTTTCTCGTAATGTTTGCTTGAATTCTGTGTGACTTCAATGTTTTCATGTATTATAATGAATATGTAAAAGTCATGTATCATTGCTTCATACTTTGTACAAATGTTTAATACCAGTTAACTTAATACTAAATGTAGCCAATGGAAAGCTCATTAAACTATATATTTCTATTCAAACAAACATGATTTTCTAATTTTTTGAATGCTGCCACCTGGACTGAGTAAAATTCCCATGCCAAGCTGTGATGGCTGAAAAACTATGCTTCCTAAGGTAAAATGTAATGCCACCTTTAGGTTTTGCACATTGACTAGATAGTATCAGTAACAAGTATGCCGTTTTACCAGCGTACTTTGGAAGGGGAGAGCATTCCTGTGTTTTAATAGGTGATTGTCATGTCTTCAAAAATAGACTTATTTTCAGGTGCATGCACCCTTCAGCTTCATCATATTGTGTTGTACTGAGTGAGAAGTGGGAGCTATTTTTTATGCTGGGATGTGTTGGTAATTGCTTTACTGGCAGGTTCTTCAACCTCCAAACAGATGTGTAAGCTTGAAGCTGTGGATCTATTACAAGGAGCTTCTATTGTTTTTCTTTGTGTCCCCTTACTGGTTGTTGTGTTTGGGTGGTTTTTAAGGTCCTAGTTTTCCCAAGATCTACCAGAGGTGCTGAGAATGCTTTTAGAAGTCATTAGAATTTATCAACGGCTGTTGAACTGGTCCCAAGGTCATCTAAGTGTGCCCCAAATCATTCAGAAATAGTAAATGCTAAATAAAAACAAAGTTCAGTCTGTGTGGAAACCTCAAGTCTCAGTCAATAGACAAAACTTTTGCTTGTGAACATTTTACAATATGTAAAATTGTATCAGACATGCCTTATGTAGTTTGTTCTGTGGAGTTTGTGGATTAAAATGCTAATATTACTTAAAGAATCATTGTATGGGAAGATCCACAATTGTGGAGTCCCCAGTGTGTAGACAGAAAAGCAGTTCAGTTCAGCAGTGGTAATTTGGTGGTTGGAATGACTCATTGAAACTGTTGTGCAGGTTAGTTAAAATGGTCACTTCTTAATGGTTAAGTGTAGGATAGAGGCTCCATGCCAAGAACTCAACACCTCTTCATGGATTCATTATTAATAAATTATTATGCTTTTTCATTTTGATACATTGTTATGCTTTTGATTTATTTGCCCAAACAGAAAATGTGACTCTAATGAGTCATTTTAAAATAAGTAGTTAGAGCACTAAGAAATCTGCTTACATTCTTAGATGTGTGGTGATATTCCACCTAGCCATGTCTGAACACTAATAGAAACATTCCCTGAGGATTATATTTGAACTGGAGTAACTTTTTCCTCCCACTGTGTTTGCTTGCTGCAAGAGTAGCCTCATAATCAGCTCTTTAAATTATTTCTGCTGCTGCTAATCTGTTTTAGAGAGCAATACAAGTATGAAACAAATCCTTTCAAATATTTTAGGGTTTTTTTAAGAACATAAAATAATAAAAATCCTTAAATACCAAAGTACTGAAGCAGCTTCACAAGCTGCCTAAATTGCACCATTCCTGCTCAGTTATTCATGGCCATTTTCTTTCTGGGGTAATAAATTTAAACATAATTGAAATTGCACAGTAAGGACCCCATTTGATTGGGATTAAAGCGAATCCCTTTTCCCCTGAAGAATTGTAGTGACTTAATAGACTTGTACTTGCCACCATCAAGGTTGTGTAGTGAATAAGAATTAGTTCTTATTTCCTTTACCATTTCTTTTAAGGTAAGTGAAAATGAAAAAGTATTACAACTTTCTTGTATGAGTGAGCTATTAAGTCTATGCCACTTTAAACTCAGTAATAAACAGGCTGTTTAATCTGCATCTTGACTTCTGTAATGTCAAAAGCAGGTGCTAGGGAAGAGTACAGAAACAAAGCAATTGCATCTTACACTTCCTTCCAGATAAAGACAGAAGTACTCTAACAGTCCTCATACTCAAGGACATCCTGAACCAGGTGTTTCTCTCTATGTGGTAACTGTCAGTAGTTATCCGTGAACATGGATAACTTCCTCCTGAATCCTTGGCAGATTCTAGCCTGTGCAATTCTCTGTTGTGAGTAGATCTACAACCTAGCTGCATATTGCATAAAAACTACAACTTCTTTGTATTTATTTCAACTTGCCAGTGGCTAGCTTATTCGATGCTCTGTAATATCTACCCTTCTGTGGACTCATTGTTTTGGAAACCTTTATATTCCCCACAGTCACCTCTTACCAGTCTGAAGAACCGCAGCCTGATTTTTCCTTTTACAGGTTCTGTATCTTGATTACCTTTGTTGCTCTTCTCTCAATCATTTTCAGACAGGGAAGAACAAAAGCTGCATGTAATACTCGAGGTGTGGGTGCACAAGTCTATAGAACAGTGTAATAGTGTTGTCTGTTTTCTGTCCCCCTGTTTACTGAATCTTAACACTCACTTTGCGCTTTTGACAGCTACTATGCACTGACCTGGTGATTTAATGGATCTAGCTGCTGTAACACCAGTATCTCACTCATTGCCATTAATGGTTCAAATTATTGCTGGGTTTTGGTTGGTTTTTTTCTTTCTTATGCATCACTTTACAGTCATCTGTGCAGAAAGAAATCTGTTTACTGGTGATTATTTTTCCAGTTCAAAGCAAGAACACCATTAGTCTGCTGCACTGACAAAACAGTAGTAAGGAAAGATACAAGGAAAAAAAACCCTAGACTCTCCATCACTGAATGGTGCTTAAGTGGATGGAAAGAGTAAATTCTGATCATTTAGTGGCAAGAGATGGCAAAAACTGTGGAAGAGCTTAATGGTAAAACAAACTGTTCACAAGTTTAGAACTGAATTTTTAGGAGATAGTTGTTATATTTTCTCTGTTCTTGTTAATGGATGTTAAAGTCTCTGCAGTGATTTCTAAGCAAATTCTTTCACAAATGTTCATTACTTTTACTTGTCATTATAAAACATGTATAAAGGACAGAAAGTAATCCTGGGTTGAATGTTTGAAGGCAAACATGGTGGTTGCCTTGACCTAGACCAGTGTATATTGCCTCAGGACAGCCACAGACTGTCCTTTATGCTTTGGTACTTTAGATGAAAATCTGGTTGATACTGCAATGGTATTGGCTCTAGTTCATGAGCCATATCAAATTTAGCTGCAGTATTTGCTATTTTATCCCACTACTCTCTGACTACTCTCCTAGAACCTACTGCTTTAATGGCAGAAGCAGTACATCAGATATTTCAGTCTGATGTTTTTGTCTGCCCTATCATCCATTGGAGTTTGTTAGTAAGTCGTCAGTTTTAAATCTGACAGGATCTGGGAGAACCACTGCAGTCTTCAAATTCTGAATGGCTTGCAGGAGAGCTGTTGTTTGTTTAGTAAGATCCAATGTACCCTGGAGAGAGTGTAGACAATTGCTTTTCTGCCAAGTGGAATGTAACAGGACCAGAACCATAGGAAGAGAAATCCCAGAAAGCATAACATAACTGCTGGAAAGCTGGAGAGTGTACATTGCATTGTCATTTGTTTTGAAAGTGAAAGGTAGTAGTATACAGCAAGGTGTTTAATCTTCTTTGTTTTCTGATTTTTTTTTCCATCAAATATGTTATTTCAAAGGTATACATTTCCTCCTTCTACAGCCATGAAGTTTCCTATGGAAAAAAAAGGTAATTAAATGGGAGTGGAGAGAAAACTACCTTAGAATTGCCATCTTTCAAATCTGTCTTAGACTCCATGTCATAGACTGCACAGGGAAAACTGACTCAGATGTTTCCAGGTGCCTTTTGTGCTTTGGTTTTACTTCTTCCACTCCCATTTGCAGGACAGCATTTCCAGTCCTCCATTGTCTGTAAATACAAGAGAAATAAAATGTTAGTTTCTTTCACTCTAGTCTGCAATACTCAGTTTAAAGGTCTGAAAACCAGGAAGTTTTAAAATCACTCTTTTGTACAGGATTTCTTTGAAGATGGCTTTGTTGAGTTGAATTGCCCACTCAAGGTAAGCTAACTTGCAAAGATGTGGGTAGTACAGAACAATATTTATTAAAAGGGATGTGGAGTAATCAATAGAGTATCACAGCTGAGGGAGAAACAAAACGTAAAACACTCAGGACTGGTCTCAGGACAGTAAACAACATCATGTGATCGCTGATTTTATGTGTATGTCCGTCGGTCCTGATGGTTTTGATTGCCTCAGAAAGAGTATTCTTTAAAGCATTCCTCTGGAAGTTACTTTGTAAGTCTGGCTTGTCAGAAGGAAAACAAGCAGTGAAATGTTTGTTTTGTTTAAATGGAAAAATTGAAGTCCCTCTTGGCTCTTGTGTACCATTGTTGGCTTCAAGCTGGTACTGAAAGTTCCCTTTGGATCCAATCCAAGAACTGTGGAAAACATGTTGCCCAGGGTGGAGCTCTGAAGTCCAGTGCCACCTTTATGCACGAGCATTTGTGTGATAAGCACTTTCTTAGCAGGAAATATTACAAACACTCACTAGGGAAAGCAAATGATGTGAGCTTTTATTTTGGACTGGAGTCCCATTCTCTTCAAGCAACTGAGTTTTGTTTTTTATCATTCAGAAGGTGGCAGAATTACAGAAACACAACAAAGGTCAAATACATCCAAAGCAGACAAGAGATCTTTTACTCAAGTGTTCATAATTTCATGGCAGTCCTGCCTGACAGAGAGCAGAGAATGTGAGCTTCCCAGTCACTGCTGATACGTGATAGAATAACTTATTTCTTCTGCCCTCTCAAGGAAGATGTGTCTGCTGGGTAGCTACCCTGGCACTTGTTCCTTTGACTTGCTACCTGTACTGAGTCATGTATCTGGCCAACATGTAAGATCTAAATAATAAGAGAAAGAGTTGACTAATAATTTGTTATCACAAAAAGTATTTAGCAGTCACTGCATGATATTCTCAATGGGCTGAAGGCTCAGAAGACATCCTTGAAATCAGAACTGCAACCAAGCTTTCTCTAGAGAGCCTTCATTTCGGAATCTGCGGCCAAGCCTAATCATACCTCATGAACTAAACCAAGGTAAATGCATATATAAGCCAGATCGCAACAGAGTTCCTTCCAGTGCTGGGTTTATTTTCTTAAACGATCTGGGGGTTTTGTATTCTGCAGTTCAAGAACATTCCTTCCAAAGTCAACTTGTTTAAGAACTTTCCATGACTTCTTGGTGTTACTTAGGCTACCTGCATTAGACAAGTACTGTGATATTCTGAGTACTTTTTCTTCTCAAAATCAGTTTCAGTTGAGCTGGCCCTTCCTTTAGTTGACCTTCCTAGCCCCTGCAAAAAGGTAATGCTCACTTACAAAAAGACAAGCTGTCCTTTTAACTGAATGAAGCACTTGGATTCACACCTTCTCACTGCTACAGCTTGCCTGCTTTTTCAGTCCCTGTGGTGTTAGTGTCTCTTTCCACTGTTTAGCTCACTGGAATTTACTTTCATTTAATCATTCATTTGCAGCATGTCAGTGGAAAATCGGAGGCACCTGCCACTGAATTGGAAAGAATTCACAGAGACATTCAGCTCTTGCTCTGTTTTTATTTGCTGAAAGAAGTCACCAAGGGGCTCCCAAAATAAGTGTGGCATTAATAATTGTCTCTTGTCTAATCTGAAAGTAGCTGGAATGGGCATGTAAATGGTATTTTCTTTAAACACTGTTGTGGTCAGAGTAGTAATTCAGGACTCAAATAACAGGACTGTAAAATACATGTCATGTTCTTATGCTGTCTTATGGTAATTGCTGTTAGTAACATGTCTGAATATTTGAAGTTGTAGTGCTTTTAAGGGATGGTTGTGTTCCTAAATATTTGTATATTGTGTTCCACATGGCACTGCAGAACAGGAAGGAAAAGTTACTTTTGGCTCATTTTCAATTGATAAAGGATAGAATAAACAGAGGTGGAGAGAGGGGCATGACTCCGTTCTGTGGCTTGGGAAAATCTTTTATGTGAGTGAGGCTGTTACAATAAAGCATTTCAGGAGAGTGAGGAATAAACAGGATTTTAAAGAAGCAGAAGCAAAGGTTGCTCTAGCTATTTATCTGAGACCATGTCCCTATTTTTGGAACACTGCCTAAACAGGTCTAATCAGCACTGAGTATTTTTAATATTAGGAGGTAGTGATTTGTCTTTTGTGTTCCCACTTTATGGATTTTTTCAATGATTCTGCTTCAAAGGATTGTGGTGAGAAACCATCAGTGCTTTGAAGATACAGTTTTTCTTAATCTGCTGTGTGTCCTGGTTTAAGCCTCTCACGCAGTTTGTTCACTCACTCCCTCCTCTTTCTTCCCCAAGTCCTGGGGGGATAGGGAAGAGAATAGAAAGAATGCAACTCCCACAGGTTGAGATAAGAACAGTTTAGTAACTAAGGGATAACACAAATCACTGCTGCTACCACCAATAATAATAATGAAAAGGCAAATACAAGGAAAGAATACAGTTGCTCACCACCTCTACCCAGCCCGACCAAGCAGTGCACCCCCACCCTTCTGGGTCTCTGCTCTCTGTTTTACCTCCTGAGCATGACGTGCTGTGTTACGGAATACCTCTTTGCTCAGTTTGGGTCAGGTGTCCTGTTTCTGCTTCCTCCCGGCTTCCCCTCCTCTCTGACAGAGCATGAGACTCAGAAAGCCCTTGGTCAGACCAAAACATTCTAAGCTGTAACTATAAACATTGGTGTTATCAGTGCTGTTCCCAGGCTGAAAGTCGAAAACACAGCGCTGCACCAGCTATTATGAAGGAGAAAAAATGACTGCTACTGCTGAACCCATGACATGTTACAGCTATTAGAACTAGGTTACCTGCAAAGATCTCACAGAATTAGAGCTAGAGTAGCTTGCAGGACAAAGCTCTAAAGAGATGGTGAAGAATCTTCTAAAAAGCAACATGCACGGGGGTCGAGTATGCTCTGAGATCAGAGATGATGACCTTGGACTCTTGCTGCGTTCCTCTTCTCAGACATAGGTACTGATCAAAATTTCCTCCCCTTATTGTACAGGGTTACAAACATCCTTTTTTTTTTTTTTTTTTTTTTTTTTTTTTTTTTTAACAAAAGAGCATTCTATTTTTTTTTACCTGAGGCTGCTGTGTTTCCTTCAGGGAAGTCTGTTTTAACTGGAAGTGGCCTTAAAGGATGCTCTCTACACAGTTTTCTTCTGTGTTTATCCAGTGGTAACTGTCCAGTTGAAGAAACTCGAAAGAGCATTTGGCTACTTGTAGCTGATCACTCTGTGGAGCAGGCTATGTCTTGGGAGCTTTTGTTTATATGCTCTCAAATTTGAAAAGCTGCTGCCCTACAGTCTCTGGCTGCAAAGCTGCTCTTCAGGCTACTCAGGTGTCCTGCAAATCTTAGGAAGGTTCATAAATTAAAGGAAACAAGATCTCAACCTTAACTTGTGCTGTAATATAATTCTGCAACTTGATACTTTAGGTGAGAACTGTGCTGTTTTACAGCCTGCAGTTTGCTATGTGCAATACGCCACTGTCTCAAATAATTGCCTCCTAAACAGATCTGGAGGTTGTTCAGTACATTTACATGGCCCATGTTTGACTGCTTCAGTTAAATGTTTATTGCTTACTAAGTTAATATCCAGGTCTAATTTTATCTATAATTGGGGATACAGGTAACTGTCTAGTACTAGACCAGTTCAGCACTTAATATTGATAGTGGAATCTTCCTTCGGAAGTTTAAGGCTTTAAAGATAGTATCTGTCATTTCACTTGCCAAGATCCTCATGGGTGAAAAGATTTTTCTACTTTTAAAAACCCTATCCAGTAGGTTTTTCTGTATTTATACTTGTTGTCAGTAAAATCCATTACCCTATACCCTTAATGGTACTCTGCGAGTATTTGCTATCAGAACGGCACTGTTTCTGGACTGTGTAAAAGTTACATTCTGAAAAATTAATCATTTAAAGACCTGTATGCACATATTGTAAAGCACCGGTGGAATTTCCCAGACATGTCTGCTCTAAGGAGGGAAATATTATCCCCCTAAAGCAGTCTGAGGAAGAGAAAAGCCAAACCATCCTGCAGTTTTTCTCTCTGCCTGTCTGTTCTTTCTCTTTGCGAGATTTTTCTACCTACACATTTCTCTCTAATGTTAAGCTAAACTGCCTTCCTCCAGTCTTCCTGCTAGATAGAGGTCTGAACCTCCCTACAGTGTTTAGGTTTCTTTATTCTGTTTTTTAGCTGTAGATTGCTCATACCCACAAAAACAGCATTTGCTCATGCATGGGCTGTTGGTATATGGTTACCTGCTTTGCAAATCCAGTGTGTGCTGCTTCATGAACATGAAGAAAGGGAAGAGTATTGTTGTTTCAGCTGGTTCCGCTTGCAATGTAGCTGTGTTAAGTAGATTAGCTGACATGAGTGTTAAGGACAGCATAGTTAGAACAATAACTTAATGAACATATCCTTTACATGAGACTTTTTCCTTTCTAAAGCTACTGAATTCTGACTCAGTTTTGCTGGCTCCTGTTGTAGAATATCCCCTCAGCAAACTCTCTGAGCATAGCACGCTCTGTTGAAGGGAAGCTGTCCAACTGTTGCATACAAAACTAAGAGGGAACCCTGGAAAGGACTGAAAATGACAGGGTGAAGTACAAAAATAGAAAAGAAAGAACTAACAGGAAAAGAGAGACTGGGAAACAATAGAGGGTAAGCAGTAAATCTAGTTTGCCTTTTGAGTTCAGGAAGGTGTCTTGGAATCTGTATTTCAGGGCACCCACTAGGTGGTCACCAGAGCTCTTTTGAGTGTGTGAAATGAAATGGAAAACAATAGCTCAGCAGCAGTTGCTGCTTTTCCTCTGATGAGGTGTTCCTTGAATTGCCAGCAAGACTCCTGCTTGATTTAGCAGAGAATACAGCCAGGCATTTCCTGAAACGACAGCGCTACATGGTGCTATTAGAAACGCTAAGTGAAAGGTTCTGATATGAGTAACGGAGGAAAGGGAATAGGATATGGGACTGTGTCCCACTAAACTGACCCTGCAACAAAAGGGGGAATGAAATATAGCACAGCTGCACAGTGGCCATCCACCCAGTCTGAAAATCCTCATTGCTTTGCACAAATGGATGATAGGAGCCAACAAGATATCTTTGGAAGAGATGTTTCCTTTTAGAATGGTTAGAAACTGGTGCCAGCATTGTTTGTTTTCATAACTTGTGGGTTTTTTTCTCTTTTCCTTCTATTATCTAATAAACTCTAAACTCTATGCTGCTTCATGAGGATGTTTCGCCAGTAAACACAGATATTGTTTGTGGATTTGGCCAATGTCCCGTTCTGACTAGTCTCCATGTATGTATGTATGTATCTGCTTACTCATCTGTTCTACTATCTTCAAATAACCAATAAATGTTTCCTTTTTAGAAAGGGTATCTTGTCTCAACCTTTCAAAGATAACAATACTGTACATGGCACCAAAAGTACTGCATTGACTTGGCAGGAACTACTTAAGAATCGCTACTCCTCCTCCTCCTCCCTGATTACAGCCCTTAGGAAAAAAATGTGATGAGCCCTCATTTTTCTGTTATTCAGCACATTTTTTGTGGTCTTTTATTTCATTAAACCTCAAACTGTTTTTATTTCCTCCTTGCCTCACCTTCTCCCTTTAGCAGGGTGGATGTTAGGAAGAGTGCCTTTGAGACAAATGGGCAGGGAAACCCAAAAGGACATTACTGTGACTGATCAGATTAGTTATTGCATTATTGATATCAAGTCTCATGCGATGCAGTCTGTATTTAGAAGCTTGTGCTGGATTTTATCCAGTGTCCAGTCACTCATATTAGTTCTATCTTTTTGTTTTTAGAACAAAAAACTTGTACATTGCTGAGATCAGTCTTGGAGCCCTCCAGCTGTCCAGAACACTCACCACCTTACATATACAGGTGTTATGTATACTGTTTATTAATCTAGTTATTAAAAAACCCACCTTCCTATTTACCTTCAACTTCAGCAATTCTAAGCTTTCTGTAACAGATTAATTTTTGTCCTACATTTATGATTTAAATTACTTAACATGGCTTATCCATGACTGGTCTCCAAAATACCCATTTCATTGGGTTGCATCCTTTGCTTTACTTTCATCCTTTGCTTTGCTTACTCCGTTGCTGTACTTTGCTTGCTGTTATGCCTTTTTTGAGATGTCTTCTCTGTAGCTTTGTTCATTCTTGTGGTTCTAGATTTTCCAGGGTTATTGAGGTGCCTGGTCTGTACGTGGTGCTATATGCCCAACTTCATGCTTTCCAGGTAGAAGGGACAGAATGCAATATCAGTTCAGGACAGAGCCAAGGCATTTTGTTTCAGGAGGAGGATTGCAGATTGCTTTTTTCTTCATAATACAAATTCCCATGTTAGCAGCAGATACTAAAACTGAAATTCTCAAATCCATATCATTGACATGGTTCAGACTTCAGTAACTCTATTAAGGGGAAAAAACTTTGTCGTACAATTTACTCCCTGTTCTCACCCTGCCTTTGACTCAGACTTGTTTGCTATGTACCAGTGGAGCTCAACACTAGCATTGCAATCTACCAAAGCACCATTTCTTGCCAGGCTGTGAATATGTTTTGCTGTCAGCAAGCAAGGCAAATCTGTAATCTTGTGAGAGAGGCAGGAGACAAAGGGATTGTTCTTCTCACTTCAGCCTTTCGGACAGATGGCAGTAACTGCTTCAGAGTGTGAAATAAGCCCACATGGCCATCCAGGTATGAAGTCAAGATTGCTGTGCTGAACAGAAAGTGCAGGTAATGAAGAATGTAATCAGCTCTGGAGGAATCTGGGCAGCATGCCATGGATAATAGCTTTCCTTTTAGGAGGGATACTATAGTGGTGATATGGATTTCTTGAATAGCTGTGGTCATTAATAACCTTAGGTAGACAAGGGGTGTCTTTTACATATTATCCAAACAGCAGCGCTTTATCCCTAAACAATTAGTATGATATTTGCGTCTTGGAAAATCCAATATCTGTTTTAGCAATGCATTTATTTTAGTTTCTTGCTATCCCACTCAATGTAACTAATTCTTTCTCTAAAATGATGCTTTATGCACACTGTTACAGTAGACAAAGATTGTATTTATGGGGAATCTATTTCCATATATCTGGAAAGTAGTTCTTATTAATGTGTCTTATACCTTTTTGGATAATAGAAACTTCTTTTCCGTGGCACAAGCTGTGGGAGTTAAGACTTTTCTAAAACCAGCCGGTAGTGTGGCATGTAGAAATAGTCAACTGCGTAAGACAATAAAATCAGGAGAAAATAAAAGGGTTCCAAAATAATTTGGGGGTCCAAGAACACAATGGAATTCAGGGTAGATGTTAATATCTAAAGCTTCAGTCTTGCATGTCAACATTTTGAAATGTCAACAGTATAACAAAAATAAAGTAGATGTAAACAGTGAAATGTATTCTCTTGCTTGGATCTTGGCAGTCGCCTCCAATTAAATAATAGCAGGAAATCATAGAGAAAAAAAGATTGGTGAAATCATTCTGCAGTCATTGGGTATTCATGTGAGTCTTCTGTGCTGAGATAACACTTGGGTTTATTTGTATTACAGAATGAAAGATTGCTGTTATAATTGGAAACCGTTAAAGGTTTTGTAGCTTAAACTAAAGGTTATCCAGGCTGCTGCAGCAGATATCCTAATTCTGACAAAAGATATACAGTAAGGACAGAACATTACGGCTAGAAGAGTCATCTAAAAATATGCATAGCACAAGAATTCTGCTGTGCTAGGCACTTGTTAGAGCTGATAAGAATTGGGATTGTTGTGTTTTTCTCTGATCCTTCAAATATGTGAAGCTATATTGAAACTGAACCATAAAATTTTGAGGTTTTACATATGCTCTTGTAAAGGAGTGCCTATTTTTCTCTCCTGACTGATCTTTTTTGTGCTCAAGCCTAAATTTTCTTAAGATATAACCTTCTGTGGAAGTGTTCTGATTACAAATACTGTTAATACTAACGAGTTATATATAAGTGTAGCAGAGGGGAATTGATTCAGGTCACAACGTGTTTGAGAGTGGGAACAGCGCCCACGTATAGTTGGATAAATTGCAATAGTACCTGATATGAGATCAGGATGAATGTCACTCAGACGTCTGGCAGCTAACCTAGTTGGTTGAAACTTCAGGAACATACACAGCTGAAATAGAAAATGCATTTAACATTGCAAACTATTTTTACTACCAGATTGAAAATGTTGTGGTAGGTTCTGCTTTTGCACATCTCCTAGCTTTTAGTGCATTTTTTTTAACACATTAAAATCTTCTGGTCATCTAATAAATAAATCAGACCTGATAGCTGGTGCTATCAGGCGCTAAGACCTAAAATTTGTACACATGTAACTCAACTCCTTGCAGGACTTTGCCAGCAATGAATGATACATAGTGATGTTAAAACTGGCACAGAGTTCACAGTCTGCTCCTTGCATCAGAGTTTCTTTTGGGACGGTTATCTTCTGTTTACCTGAAAAAAAAGCAGCTATTTTAAACATTTACTTTTGTTATCCTGTGTAAATAAACATAATCGGGCTTCATCTCATCTGTTATGTTTGCGTACACCAGAGCACCTCCCTGTGTCATGCAAACTCTCAACCTGGCTGGTGCAGCCTGGAGAATCCACCAGAAGGGAACCTCCCTGGACTTGGAGCTGATATGTAATAAGGAATGGATCCACTGCTATTGTTGTACACAATAACACTGAGGCACTTCAGCCTGTCTTAAACTAAGCATATGTTTCCCAAAAGCAATAGTAACTTGTGTGAATGACATCTCAGCTGGGTTTCAGGAAAAATCTTGTACCTGCTATGAGTACTCTGCCAGCTGCTACCAGGGCTTTAGCCAGTGTGAATGGCCTGGGGAGGATCAGAGTAAAAGATGCAGCTTATTTTATTTTCTGCCTGGTTTTCTAGTTGGTCGAAATTTTTTTTGTACTGTTCTGTAGTGAGTGTTGGAAGTATTCTCTTAATTTACTTTCCTGTATCGACATCATGAGAGTGCTGTACCTTCTTGACAGCTCTGTTGATCTTTTTCTTCCTTTTGTAGATTGAATCCAAACCAGCTAGATAATCTTTTCAAGGTTCTCTCTTCTTTTGCTTTAAGAATATCAGTGTTCTACGTACAGTTACCCATGCTGTGTGATCCCATTGCTCTCAAAACAAAAAGCTAAAGCCAGTAGTTCAATAAATGCATCAGTTAAGTATATTTAGGATGCTTAACTTCCAAGCTTATTGATACATTCATTTTCCTAAGTAGCTCCTAAAACAGACTCTTACTGATGAGTATTTTCACATTATAAGCATGAGCCGGCAGTGTGCGCTTGCAGCCCAGAAAGCCAACCGTATCCTGGGATGCATCAAAAGGAGCATGACCAGCAGCTCAAAGGAGGTGATCCTGCCCCCCTACTCTGCTCTCGTGAGACCTCACTTGGGAGTATTGTGTGCAGTTCTGGTGTCCTCAACATAAAAAGGACATGGAACTGTTGGGACAAGTCCAGAGGAGGGCCACGAGGACGATCAGGGGACTGGAGCACCTCCCATATGAAGATAGGCTGAGAAAGTTGGGGCTGTTCAGCCTGGAGAAGAGAAGGCTGCATGGAGACCTCATAGCAGCCTTCCAATATCTGAAGGGGGCCTATAGGGATGCTGGGGAGGGACTCTTCATTAGGGACTGTAGTGACAGGACAAGGGGTAACGGGTTCAAACTTAAACAAGGGAAGTTTAGGTTGGATATGAGGAAGAAATTCTTTACTGTGAGGGTGGTGAGGCACTGGAATGGGTTGTCCAGGGAAGTTGTGAATGCTCCATCCCTGGCGGTGTTCAAGGCCAGGTTGGGCAAAGCCTTGGGTGGCATGGTTCAGTGGGAGGTGTCTCTGCCCCTGGCAGGGGGGTTGGAACTGGATGATCTTAAGGTCCTTTCCAACCCAAACTATTCTATGATTCTGATTGTAAGTGGTATGGTTTATGTGATAGGCTCCCTCATTATCCTGAGCTTATTTAAGCTGTGCTGATGAGAGTGACTGTAAGATTTACCCAGTTTGAGCATCCATCAAAATATGGATGTGCAATACTGCATGTTATATGAACTTGTAAAGGACTACGTGAATCCCCCTGTGTGTGCATGTATGAATAAGAGGCAGAGAGGATATTTGTGACAGTGCATAGAAGTCATCAAGACCATAACATGTATGATCAGTTGTGACAATTCCTTTGTGGTTTCTGTATGATAGGCTGGGTACACCTTCCATGTCTCACATATCTTGGAGTGATCAGCAGCTCAAACAGTAGGTGCCAGTTGCAGTGAGGCAAAGCTGTGCCTCTGGGCAATGCAAAGTGGCCAGGGTGCAGATGCAATCAAGCATGAAGAGAAGATTGGCACAAGTCCTGGGCAGATGCTTTAGACTTGACACATGTGCTTCTATGATAAGTCCTTGCTACCTTTCCTTGCCAGATTTTGGTTTGAAGCTACGTGGTGAGCTTTGGAAGGAAAGAGAAGCTCAGTGTTGTAAACAATATCCCAAAATGCCACAGACAAAGGACACTGTTAAAGTGACTCATGGGAGAATGTCTCAATCTGGGTTCAAGAAAAAGAAAAGGTGAAGCAAGGCTTGTGTATCCGTGCAACTGTAAAGCCTTCACGGTTGCCATGGGAGGTTTTATCAGTGGTGCAGTGGTTGAAATGGTCCTTATAACTGAAAGTTGTGGTAGGAAGAAGCGGTTTTCTAGACAGGCTGATCTTGCATTGAATCAGCAAGGAACAGTCTGGAGCAGTCACGTACACACACAAAGACATGCACAAAGGTCTAATCAAAATAAGAATGATAGAACTCAGATACTTCTAAACTATAAACGTGAGGCCCTTTGTGGACCTGCGTTTGGAACGACTTACCCTATCACAGTCATTCTTCAGGAAAAATAAATGCAGTATTTGACCTGAAAAGAGAATTCACCTGCTATCTCCTGATTAATCTGATACAGTAGAAATTATTTGCTGTCTTGCTAAGCAGACTTACAAAAGCAAGCCCTCTAATGTGTACTTAACTAATGATTTTTTTTTAGTGTACAAAACAAAAAAAGGATGCATTGTGGGTATCATTTGATGCTGAATACTATATTTATAGCTGAATATATGCATGAATATGGTACTTATATGTGGTGAATGGCTTTTGACAGGCAGGGTTCTCATTTGACATGACAGATGTATGGATCAGTCTCAGTTTGAGGAAGCAGGTTTAAGGGACTATTTACCCACATTCCTGGTTTGAGAGATGGCCAAGGAAAAAGACCAAATTCCTTGCATAATATTTAATCAGGGAATAGATTTATAAATAATAATTGGGATTTACACTGGTTTCTCACTTCAAGAGTGAAGTGTTTCAGTACGTTCCAGAGAGCAGATGCCCAACAAACATCTTTGTGCAGGAAAAGGAAATATTTCCTTAAACATCCTGCAGCGAACGTGACTGAGCTTCCTTTTCCCTCTGCCTGGTGTATTTCCCTTCTTTGCACAGACAGGATCTAACCAGATTTGCAGAGTATGAACTGCAGGTTACTTTCAAATTCATAACTATGAAATGGTTCGCTTAGCAGGACAAAGGCCAAGCCAGCAGACACCCTTTTTCCAGCTCAGCATGTGCATAGCAATGGGAGGGTGGCAAGGAGCTTTTGTTAATCTCAACCGAGCTGGCAAGAATGCTGCAAATGAAGTCTTTGAAGATATTTTTTTCTTCATTTTTTAAAGCAACAGTTTGTTAGAAGAGCTTGAAAATCTTGCAAAAAAAAATGTGCAGACCTTGAAAGCCCTCCCTGGCAGTCATGTAACTTGGGCACGTTTCCTCACTAGCAATTAGCTTCTGCAGTTTCTTTTAACAGCCGTTTTTCCACAGGTTCTGTTCTAATCCATCAGAAATGTTTTTCCCCAGCTTCAAGGCACTTTAGAAAAAAAAAAAAGGGTGGCAGAAAGGATGAGGGTATCAGGTCAGGTTGGGGCTGATCCAAGCTACAGCCGGATTGTTTCCTTTTAAACGTGTAGGAATTGAAAGCTTAAAAAGCTTCATGCTTAGAGCTGTTCTCAAAATAGTTGGGACTCACACTCCACTTCCTAATGTGCTCACATCACAAGACCAGCTGCTGCTACTTGCTCTTTTGTCTGAGGCTTCAGTAAGGAGCTAAGATGCTTGCTGCTCTGCAAGGGAGCAGTCCTTCCCTCTGCTCCAGAGGGGACCCAGCTCTCCCCCTGCCAGAGGTAGCCCAGGTAAAGGTGGCCCTTTGGGCACCCATGTCACACCCCATCTCACTGAGCCCAAACAGTCTAGTGCCTCTCACAGAAAACAGTAACCCTGTTCAGGGATTGGTTTAGATGGGTTTATTTTTATGTGAAATTATAAATACAAAATAAAAATAGTAAACAAGTGCTATAGATTTCTCTTTTCATCAGGATGAGGTTCAGGCCTGATCCTGAGCACACCTAAGTATCGAAAGTTCCGGACTAGGTATTTGCTCTTAGAAAACAAAACAGCCAAAACCAGCTTAGACTTTTCCCTGAAGCCAGCGACATCAGTAACAGTGTTCTCTCCAGTTATTTTTTTAAAGCAGAGCAACAAGTAAGTCTACTTAAGGATGAGATTAAATATAAAAGCATTTTTTAAAGTGGGCCCCACTTCCTGCTGGTGTTGTTGCTAGCTGCCCTACTGACTTCAGCATAAACCTTGTCACATCAGCAGTGAGGTATGGGTTTGGTAGGATGATGCTATGTTTACCAGTTCATCCACAGTTAGCACTGGCTTCTTCCAAGAGGTCTTGTGGTGCAATTATTTCAGATTTTGGTTCTAAGGAGATCCAGCCCTGCTGTGACACAAAGCTCCATCTCCAGAAATTTGGCTTCTTAAAAACAAATTCCCTTCTAAGGTGTGGGTTTCCCTCCTCACCAAAACACCAGTTTTAGTGTGATTTTAGATGCCAGTGATGCACTTTCACCTTTTGGTCAGAGCCCAAGCCCCGCAGCACTCCTGAAAGCTCTGCTGTACAGATACCTGTAGGTGTGTCAGTTAGTGGGGATGGCTTTATAGGTCTTTAACTTAAGACCAGAGAGAGTGAGGTCTGGGATTTGGGCTAATACCTGTTGAATCATTCGCTAGACACGAGAGAGTTGAGCAAGGGTGTCTATGGGCTGGGTGACAAATACAGTTAGACGTTATAATTTAAAATAAAAAGTAAAGTAACCATGAAACAAATAAAGGCACCAAACCATTTAACAAGCAAACTTTGGTAGATTTCTTGCAAAATAAATGCATTTAAATCATTTACAGTTTACAGGGTTACACTGTTCAAGAAAAGAAAAAAGTTGCAATGATGAAATACAGAATATTTCATTCTTGTACCAAAACTACATATCACATCATAACAATATTATAGCTTTTATTTAAATGCAGACAGTATAAGATCTGCACCTCCTTATAGAACAAAACTACTTGTAGGCATATTGCTCTCTGATGAGCTCAGACCCCGCTGCTTGTGTGTTCAAAAATTAAAGCAGTGATCTTTAAAGGGATGAATCATGTCCTTGGTATTTAATATCAAAATTTGCAGGGGCAGGGCTGCAGTCTCTCATTCAGGTTTGTGTTCATATTGATACCACCAGGGGTTTAAGTTTGCTGAGCAAGGCAGCAACACAGTTGGTGTAGATCTGTCACAAACCCACAGTTATGGTTAGTCCGTAAGTCTCGATGTTATCACGAAGTTGTAAGAGTTAACTCTCAGATTAGATGCGCACTGATTGCTACATGGTTGTGAAGGACCCAAGAGGTTGCAGCGTTGTGCTCTGAGGAATAGGAACAGCACTTTTCTTTGCTAACTCTTGGCGGAAATCTTCTTATGGCGATACAGATGCTGCCACGATCTCTAGCAGAATTCTGTGTTGGTTTAAAACTACAAGTAATCTGCATGGAGGAGCGTTGCACCACCCCTTAATTCCTCCTTCAGAAAAACCTGTCTCTGAAGTGTAAAACGCAAAGGTGTGTGCTAATATTCCAGGCTCTGCTGAAATCTAGCAGGTGTTGAGCTCAGAAAATAAGCGTTATGTTGCCCAAAGCATTTTCCTTCAAGCCTGCACGGTGTTCCGAGGGCCGTACAGAGGAGCTGAAAGCCATGAGAGCCAGAACTTCACATCTCCCGATCAGCCTGTGTAAAGTCTCCATCAAGATGTTTGATAACATTTTTCTAGCGATTTCTTTGCCTCATTTGGTAAATGAAGGAAAGCGTGTGTTAACAAAGTTACAGTGGGAAGCCAAGCAAGTGCACGTCCAACTGAACACACAGTTCAACACTGGCAGCAACTGGGGCTTGGTGAGAAGGCCAAGAGAGCCGTTCGTGCCCCCAGCCATCAACATCTGGGGTGAATTTTGTTTCCAGTCTCCTATAGTGCAGATGAGAGGCTGCAGAGGGATGTCCCGCTGGAGCCAGAACATGCAAAGATCTCCTAGGTCTCTGAATCTAGTCCTCCAATCATTCTGGCAATGAGTTCATATTCAAGTAAAAACAGAACAGAAGCTGATGAATCAAAAGAGATGAAGAACCTCGAGGGATGAAGAACCTAGTGTAATCTGGTTTGTACTCCACTAAACGACAGCAATTACCTGAAACCTCTTTCAAAGGTCTCAAAGACACAATGCACTGAAACAACTTGAAGAAAACCAAATGCCTTTCTCAAAACAGTTAGTTGCCTGAGGGATTAAAGACAAAGGTTAGACTCATGCTTTAGACAGAATCCTTAGTTTAGTTACCTAAATACAAGAACAATCCCCCTCTAACCAGTGAAAGTCCCAGCGGGAACAGCCAGAGGCAGGTTTTCAGCAGAGAAAACGAAGACGGGAAGCTTCAGCAGTGCACTCCCGGCGGCACGATCCCACCGGCCTGGCGGCGCCCCGAGAGACACCAGCAGCGGGAGCAGGAGGTGAAGTACTCACTAGTCCCCCACGGTAATACCAGGGTAGGGCCGGGTGCGGCGGCGGGAGCCAGGATGGGGCATCCCGGCAGACTTCGGTCCTGGGTCCCCAACGCCGCCCCGAGCCGGGAAGCCGCCTGTTCCGCTGCGCGGCCGGGGAGGGCTTGGCTCACCCCGGCACCGCAGGCGGTCAGTACCGGGCTCTGCGATGCCCGCTGCGGAGCTGCCGGACCCGCCGGGCCGGCGGACAGCAGGGCGCCGCCCTGCCTAGGGCTGCCTCTTTATGGGGGTCCCCTATAAGAAGCGCCGCCAGGCAGGGTAGCGCCGAAGCTCACCGGATGGCTCGCAGCAGTCTGTCCGTGTCCCCGCAGGGCCGGGGCGGCGAGCGGGACAGCCCCGCTCAGACGTAGTTCTTCTTGTCGTACTCGCCGTTGGAGGTGGGCCGCCGCGGCGCCGAGTACTTGACGGGGAAGGAGGTCTCATCGCGCTGGGAGCAGGAGCAGCAGCAGATGAGGCAGCCCCCGAAGAGCAGCAGAGCCGTGGCCGCCCAGCCGATGTAGAGCGCGGCCCCCATCTCCCGCTTCTGGGACGACGGCACGGTAGGGTCATAGAAGTCGCTGATAACGATGTTGGCTAACCAGCAGAGCGGAACAAGGACCAGGACCCCGCAGAGGATATAGATGGCCCCGCCCGCGATCACGATGCGGGACTTCATCTTGCCGGGTCGGATGCAGTTGGTGCACTGCGCACCCACCACGGTCACCATCAGTGCCACCAGCCCCAGCAGCCCTACGATGACGGTGAGCGCCCGGCCCGCCTGCAGCTCGGGCCGCAGAGCCAGGATAGAGTCGTACACCTTGCACTGCATCTGCCCCGTGCTCTGCACCACGCAGGTCATCCACAGCCCTTCCCAGATGGTCTGCGCCACCACAATGTTCACGTCGATGAAGGCCGATACCTGCCACATGGGCAGTCCGCAGGCGAGGATCACCCCGACCCAGCCCAGGATGCCCAGCCCCAGCCCCAAAATCTCCAGCGCCGCCGAAGTCATGTTGCTGCCGCGCAGAAGCCTCCGAGGAAAGGACGGCTCTGTACCGGTGGCTCCGGACGGCAGCTGAGCCAGCTCTGCTCGCCGCCGCCGCCGGGCAGCGCTTTATGAGGAGCCGCGGGGCCCCCGCCCACCGCCTGGCCCTTCCCGCAGGGGGGACGCGCTCGGTGGGCGGCAGCACCGACCGCGCCCGTAAACCGCGGGGTTGGGGGGCTGCCGCCGGAGCTCGGGAGATGTCCCTCTGTTCGCCTCGGCTCCCGGCTCCGGGGGCAGCTCGCAGGGACGCTGCCCGTTCCCAGTTAGGCGCGGGGCTGGAGCGTCTCGCCCTGGATTTCGGTCGCTCAGGCTTCTTCCTTTCAAAGCCGTCGTGTGGGTATTTCCTACTTACTGATAAAGTCGGCGGTCAAACGTTCGAAGAGGTCTTGTCGACGCGGACACCCAGCAGTACGGGTGTCCTGATTATCACAGCCTGATAGATCATTTTCCAAAAGACTAAGCATACTGACTGACCTGCACCTCTACATCTTACACACTGACACGCAAAAGTGTAAGCAACCACCATCAAACACCTTAGGAACCACCTGAAAATGGAAGATCTTTGAATATAGGATTTGCAACAGTAGACACATGCTTAATTCACTCCAGGAAGAATAAGCGCTCCCAGTTTACACCAGGCATGAAACTCTGATTTGCTATTGGAGCCAAGAGCGAGTCATTCTATTTTAATACATTGCCACAAAGATTTCAAACTTCACTTTACTGTATCAATTGCTCAAGTGCATTTAACATCTTTACAGTGCGTCAATGAGTTAAGTGTATGTGCAAGAGGTTGTTAACAGGCTATGCAGGCATTGAAATTGCTACAGTCTTTCCATGTGGACGACTGGCATCCTGGATTGTTCTTGCAAAAACCTGGGTTCACCTGCAGGCCAGCAGCAGCTCACAGTCCCCCAGGCTGGCAGACACAGTTTGTGGTGAAAATGCTGCTGTTACAGCTGCGGTAGAACAGACCTCACAGCACTCACAAGGAGCTGCAATCCAGTGGCTTCCTACTGGATGCCCTGAGAAAAGCTGGTTTTGATTTAAACTGGATTTGCTTTGGTTTATCATAAAATAAGTTCAAACGTTTTACACGAAATTGAAAGTTATGTTCATACTGACTTTTGAACTGATTTGCCCAGATTTGGTTTCAGTTATCCTAGTGATATCCTAGTTATTCAGTTACCCAAAGTATCCTAGTGTCGAGATCACAGAGTTGGAAATAACACCTTTCCCACCCCGTGTAAGCAGTTTTCTCTGTTGTATGGAAGTTTACAGTACGTATTATGGCATACATAGTGTTGTGATGGAAATATCAAGACTGATATGAATGCAGCATGAATGGAAAAGTCTGAAGCAGAAGAGGCAGCACAAGAAATGGTAAGCAAAAGTTAGAGGAACCAGATGCTTTGACAGCTGAGGACGTGACTGATGTAACGGATAACACTGAGCAATGCCCTACTTACATCCTGACTGATGACTCTTCTGCAGAAGACCCCAGTGCTGGTAACAGGAAGATCACAGCACACTGGATGTGGCTTTTCACTTCTTTTGTTTTTCCAACCAGAAGGCAAACTTTAGCCACAAGACACTCAAAAAAAGAAACAGGAGAACATCAGCAGCTTGTGGATGGCCATGGTGTGGACATGCTGACACATGATGACTGCAGACTCCCATTGATTATCTCTGCCTGAGGAGCTATAAACATTTTTAGCATGGAAAATATCTTCCTAACAGAGGCAGCCTCGTAAACGGAGTTAGAAGGAGTTATCTCCTCTTCCAGCTGTATATGAAATACATACAGTTTACTTCAATTATTTAAAACTGTAAATTCCACTGTGCAAGTCCAGGAGGAATGTGTGACTGGGGCTGTGCAGTCTGTCAAACTGAGGCTGCTTACAATCACTCAGAAAAGTCCCTGGTGTCAGGGAGAGGAGAATGTGCAAAAGAACCAGCCACAGAGACAGGGATGTCTCAGAGGTGAACAGGAAGAAACCCAGAACACAAGCTGAAGCTGGATAACATCTGTATTTATGATGATAATAATGATTATATAGAAAACAGTACAGAACAATTAAAAAAGGGGGGGAGGGGGGGAAGAAATGCCAGTTATCTTAGCCCGTAAGCACAGGAAAGCCCCACCCTTGCCACTTGCCCGGGAGCACAGAACTCCAAGTTTCCTCTGATAAACTGCCTGTGTGTGCTCCTGTGCCAGACCGGAGGCACTCATGGGGCCTTTGCAGCTGCCTGGCTCTTTGGGCTGAGAAGGGGGACCAGTGCATGGCTTGTTTTACCTCTGCAGCCCTCACCCCACCTTCCCTTCCTACCTGTTACTGAGCAACTGATTCCTACAAATCACTTAATCCAAGGCAATTATTTCTCTGGGGAAATACATGCTTAATAATCACAGGGTAAATGAACCTTTCTGATTAAGAAGCATTTCTATTCCTGGTATTTCACCTTTGTCTGTTTGTTTCTTTTCCTTACCCCAGATATTAACTTTTACCCTGGCTACTGGCAACAACCTACATTTTTAATTACTTTATTCCCTGATCCTGAAAGTGAGTCTGTTGCACAAACTACCTTTACTGAGCCCATTGGTGCAAGGTGATCACTGGCCTGCACTGGTAACTTACTGGTAACTTGACAGACACCGCTGCTGGGGGGCCTGTGGACCCCACCAGCTTCAGCACATTGTGGCTTCTGATGGTGTTAATGTCACAACACCAGGAGTTACTTTAAACTCCCAGAAATTAAAAAATTTTAATTTCTTAAAAGGTAATGCAAATCAACATGATGTTTTGCTTGGGATGTTAAGTAAAGAAATTGCTACTTTAAAGTTAAATCATTGCTGGTAAACTCTGGATTCCTTTAAGTTCAAAGGCATGATGTTCTTGCAGCAAAGTAACTCATTAGCAAATGACCTTTAATGTCATTGTATCTATTACTGCTCCAGCTATGTATTTATTGAATTATTCTGGGGGGGGATACATGGGGGGCTTTGCAGCCTGTGCAAATTGGAGGAAGTGGTTTTCAAGCTGAGAACAATTACACAGAAACCATACTATAGCAAGAGGGGCTTTGGGATTAGAGGTGATTGTGTTTTCACTCTTTTCCTGACATAATCAGGACAAATACCAGGCACAGAGTTACTGGGAGGGCTGCTAAGGGGGGTCGAGGCTCTTCCCAGCATTGCTTGTCCCAGCGTATGAGACCTATACGACAGCACAGAGCTACTGTGCCCAGTCCCCCAGCCTCGCTAGGGTTTTTTTCAGCCCCAAAGCATCCCAGTAGCAATGTTTAGATAGATTTGCCTTTGGGGACCTGAAATGCAATCTGCAGAGCATGCTTGTTTTATAACTTGCATAACATCCCTTACCTACATGCTTCTGCTCCTTCTCATCCCTAAAATGTTAAGCATCTGGAAAACAGAGAAGGAAATGGCATTTGATATCAAGCGTATGCACAAACCTGGTATTGTTTGTATGAATAAAACAGAGTATGAGTCAAAGGATGAATTAGAAGTCCAGCGATCTCAAGACAGCTTACCATAACTTTTGAATCAGCAGAGGTGAAGAATCAAGAATCCTATTAGACAAATTTTGTGTCAGATTTTGTCTTCTAATTGTTGCTGAAATGAAGGCAAGGAGATTTATAAATAGAGTGTTAGGCAGGAACTGTTCTTCACTTAGAAAACTCACGTTTTCTCAGTGAAGAGTACTCCTTTCTGAATTATCCTTTAAAATGCAACTGTTTTTCCAAGAGAAGAGACTTAGTTGGAGTTGGAGTGCACATACCATCTTCCACAGTAAGATGGGCTTCCTTGGATTTCCTGCATATTGGCAGTACTAATGTGTCTTCAGACCAGCGTGACCTATCAGAAGACTGACACGTATGCAGGAGTCCTTGTCAAATGAACAGCTTATTTCAAAATCAATGTGCACAATTTCACCATAGGATTTATCACAAGATCATTTCTTTTGAAAACAAGCTGAAGTGGTTAATATGAAATTGTCACTTCCCCTCTTAGTTCATCTTTTGAACAAAGAGAAGCAATGGTTTAAAAGCCACTCCAGAATGTTGCAAGAGGGACCAGTAATGCTCTATGACTGGCATTAACGATGTAGGATCCAGCACCTTTTTTAGTACAAGTGTTGCTGCTGCCCTTTGGAATCAAGAAATAGAGGCCCGCGCTACTCTTTCCCCTCAGTGGTGATGTGACATGACTCACGTAAAAGAAAGGAAAGAAACAGAGATATGTAGTTGGAAAAACAGTGAAAGAGGTTACAAATCTGCTTTCCAGCCTTCAAATATTTGCTGCTGTATGTCTGTTCTAAACAAGTTGTCCCAGCCCTGTGTCAGTCTCTGCACTTCACATACACCCTCTGCCTGGGGTTTCTTGCTGAACTCCCACTAGCTCTGCCAAGGAGCCAGAAGCAGGGGCTTCTGGCTGGGCTGTACATGGTGGGAATACCGAGACAGTGTTCTGAGATTTTTCCTCACATAATGAGGAAATTAATTGTGCTAAACCATCTTTAGAACTGAGTTCCTCCCTACTTGAATTCCTCTACACACAAACACATGGATCAGCATCTGAAACTTCCCCTTGGTTGAAACTGATTTTTATGTCTTACTAAAGCACCTCCCTGACAAGAACCTTTCCAGTCACCACTGCTCAGACCTGCTGGGCTGCACTGGTGAGCTGCTGTGCACCCAACTCCTTAGTGCCTTGTTTTCTGAATTTGGCTTTTGTGAGGATGTTGTGGTGTCACTGAACAGCCACAACCTTGTGTCAACAGTGTTTCAGGGCAGTTGATATGGTGAGTGATGGCCCTATCCCAAAGCTTAGAATGTCCCACCTTTAGATGAGCATCTAAACAGCCTGATAATCCCATTAGCCAAGAGGTCAGATGGAATATATGCTTAGGCCATGTCACTTCAAATACTTCTCCTTAATGATATGGAGAACTCTTGAGAATGTATTGAAGCTTGGCTGGACAGAGGGGAAGTAGCTATAGCAAATATACATTGTTTCATGCCTACGGGTCCATTCTGTGTCATGTTTCCTACCAGGAGAACTGTAATTTAATTTTGTCCTCTTCCAAAGTTAACCTCCTTCCACAGATTGTGGTGTACCAGGATCCTGGTAGATCTTTTTCCCATGTTAATTGTTGGGAAATCACATCAGCTGTCATTTTGTAAAGAACAGCGTCAGCAGGGACAAATGCCATTGTTTTAAATATACATTGCAGATGTTGAAAGTAATTAGTAAAAACATGACCATGAAATTATTGAAAACTGTTCAGGACTAGTGATGGGAAACATAGCACATTTATCTAGTGTCCCAGGAAATCTGTGTTCCTGAGAATACGTGAGAGGTTTGGGACAACTCCTCTGATTCTGAGAGTGATTAACACTCAGGAGTGTTGTCCCTATTCTGAGACAAGTCTGAGACAAGCCTCTTCTTTGGGAACAGCATGCATCTGTTTTGTCAATCCTGATTCCCTTCTTAAAAGTGAAGCTGGCTTCAGTGAGAGGAAAGGATGGTTGTTATTGCTGAAAAGATGCAAAATGCCTCTTATTCCAGGGAAAACTTTTATATTCTTCTTATTGCTTCTTGGTTGCCTTCATTAACATATTGAAAAGCTAGGCTTGTGTGTGTTTGTAAACGCAAAACTCACTTCTATTCCTCTGAGACTGATATAACTCAAATGAAATCTTCATTTCGCACTAAAAATGCGTTTGCTTTGTTTTGTTTTGTTTTGTTTTGTTTTTGCTTTTTGGGTTGTTTTTTTTTTTTCACAGGGGGAAATACTTATCAGTTGCAGGTTTTCTTATGGATTACTAAATAACTTGTAAAGTAGCTTGTGTTAACAAATCCTGGTGCCTCCACAGATACTGGCTTCCTGTTTGTACAGGACCAGAGCTCCAGCCCTGGGCTGCGTGCTTCAGAAAGGCTCAGCAGTGAGACCAGGTTTCAGGGGACGTGACTTTCTGATTCCCAATGCAGCATGGCTGCAATAATACAGAAAATTGGAGATGTTAGTATGGTTCGCCCGTTAGTGATTCTTTAGGTAAAGCACTACACAGAAGAGTATTTAGATCAAATCACCAGCTTACCAAACGCTAACAGAGAATGGGAAGTTTGCCCTTGTATTCCTGTCTATAAGCACACCCAAATACTGAAAATTAACCTAGGGAATATTTCAATTACAGTATCCAACATTCACACAAGTTAAGTTCAAAGTGCTTTTCTCTCTGGTAATCCTTTAAAAGTGGATGCCACCCACAGTGAGCTCTTAACTATTTCTCACAGTCTTGGTCCTGGAGCCATGTACTGTAATTTAGCAAAGCATACACAAATATTCTGAATCAAACACAAACTTAAAAGGGTTTATGCATATCCTTAAGAATATGTTTTTTAATCGGGACTTGAGTACTTTTATCTCAAGGGAAGATTGGGAGAGATCAAGATGCTCCGTGTCTTACAGTAGTGGGCCAATATCTCCGTGAATTGCTCTTCCAGTGCAGCCATTACAGCAATCCCACATAATGTTAGGATCAAGTTCCACGCATTCGGCTATGTGAGGAACAGACCCAACTAAAAGAAAACCAAGTTGAAAGGATCTTATAGCTGAAAAGAGACAGTTTTATTTTGTCTTAGCAACATCTGTTTGTATAGATTTAAATTTATTCAAAATAATGCCAAGGGACATGAGATTGTTTTACCAAAACTCAATTTTCAATTACATGGTGGTATTTATTTTATTATAATCAGTATCACACCATTTTCTCTGTTAAGGAGTGGAACAAAAGAGATAGATAGAGTATTTTTGCTGAATGTATGAGGTATTTCTAACTTGCTAAGACGTGACTCCACACAAAGTTAAGGTTTGAATTCAAGGAAGGACTCGAATTGTACTTTTGATAATGTAAACTAAGATGTATCAGGAACTTTTATAAAAGGCTTTTGAGCTTCCAAGGGAAGAATAAACCAAAATTCTTTAAAATAATAATGATGGGAATGGGTGATTCACAGCCAGACAGCTGTTCACTGTGTTAACATCTCTAGGTTATTTAACCATTTAGAAGGAACAGTGTTCTTCAATACAACAATTTCTTCTTTTTGCATCTTTTCTAATAGCACTGTGAGAAATAACAAATATGCTGTACATCTTTTGTGGGCATGCATTCTCTCTAGGCATCTGCAGTGCAGTCTTAGTTATATGCAGCAAATTGTTTCAGTTCTGCTGCTTGGTGATCCTGTACGCTGTGGTTTCATAACAAGTCTCAGAACTGCTTTCAAAAGTAGCAAAAGTACATGTTCATAATGCACTGTAAAACTCCTTGTCACAGGATGCTCTTTAATGTCAAAAACTGAGATGGGTTCAAAAAGCAACAAGAAAAATTCATGGAAGAGAAGACTATCAAGATAAAACTTCTGGCTCAGGAAGCTGCTGAGCTCCAGATTGCCGGAAGCTGGGAGGATACACAGACAGGACACTCTTTTATCTTTTCCTAAGCATCTGCTACTGGGCACTGCAGGGGTAGGGCACCGGTGAGACCTGACCTTTGTTCTTACCCGAATTGCCCTTCCTTGTGTTACTTTCTGGCACAATGGGACTGTTTTGGGATGATTATGACTTGCCTGAAGCTTTTGTGTGACAGTTGGTCAGCCATCTGATTGAGCCATGACTTGGGAAAATCATTGGTAAGCCTCAATAATGAGGCGTTTGACATTTCTGGAGACTGTTTCATCCATTGCACTAAATCCTGCCAAAGGAAAGGAGTGACAATTATGGGAAAGCAGGAACTTCCAGTAGGCTCTGTGTGGATGCCAGTCTGTAGTTTGGCATTGTCCACAGTAACCTCTTGTAATTTCTTCAAGTACAAATAGCTATGTGTAATAGCAGTTTATGTGTGTAAAATACTGTGTGCATCACCATGTTCTAATTTAGTGAAAGAAAAATTGCCACTGTTGTTCCTTTGGTGATGGTACAAAACACCTATACGGATACTCATGGAATAATTTAAAAAAAGACCTTAATTTCTAAAGAAATTTGAAATGCCGCCTTTTAACTCCTCCAAGAAGGTAGTGTATAATGTTATTTTGTGTTACAACATTACACTTTGTCCTAGGAAACAGAACTTGGTTGCCCTTTCATTGGCTTTTATCTTATTCTTACTTAGATCATATCAATGCTCAGTTGATAATATGAACACAATGTGAATTAACAAAAAACGTCAGTCTGCCTTCAGCCGCACTTGTTTCACTTCCACATTTTCCTGCTGGGAGCTGCAACCCTCTTTGTCTAAGGGATAGAAATACCGACAAAACAGAAATGTGCTTCTTTGTATTCAAAATTGTAAGTCAAAAGATTTGCTGTGAGCTTGCACATAAAAACTGCCCCCTGCAAAATGTCCAGATGGTTTGCTAGGAACTCTCCTGAGCATAGTTCTTGCGGATTGAGTGGCTGGAAAAAGTCTTCCTTGAACTGTTGATACCTTGGCAACTTTGCGTTGAGTGTTTGAGCTGTGTAACACTGTTTCATCAGGAGAAAGTGATTTGATTCCGTAATCTGACTGCCGGTGTCATTTACACCGCAGGTTTATGATGGCTGGAGTCTCAGAGAACTTGCTGGCGAGAATTCCACCCACCCTTTCAGCAGTGATACTGACCAGGATGGCTCTCACTTAACCAGAGGGACTGCTGTGATGGAAGAGAAGATGGCAGTGGTGTACGTGAAACGAGTACATTGGGGTTTTTGCATGATGTTTGGGAGAGAAATTTGCTTCACGTGTGAACGAGCAGTTGAAAACCAAATAGGCTTGTATTACATACTGCATTGCAATCAAACAGCACAGAGCTTAAGCTAGAGATCTCCCTGGCTATCACACCTACTGTACCAAAAGGTTTTCCACTGTGAGGAGTATCACTAAAACCTCAAAGGTACTTGAGTAGGAAATAGGAATCAAATGATTTGAGACAGAGGCATTTTAAGCAGAATGGGGTCTGTGTTTCATTCTTGAACGTTGACTCCTCTATGTAGCTCTAGACCCAGGCTGCTTGCACAAGACAGATAGACTTCCAAGCGTGCTGCTGGCTGGATGTGAAATTGGGGTAGGAAGACAGACTCATATAATTTCAAAGCTGTTACCACCGTAGCACTGGCCACCGTGTGGTATAGTCGGGGTGCAGTGACCTCCGCGAGGGGTAGCTCTGTCGGATGAGCCTTTCTCCCATGTTTTTTACTTTGTGAAGCCAGCAGCACCAGGAGACACTCAGTATTTTGGAGCAGGGCACTCAGGGCCATAGTAGGAAGAGACCTGCTTCGATGCAGGATCCCTATGGCCATCAGCAGCCTCTTGAAGCGCTGTAGGGACCCGTGGTCCCCGGGGAGGGCAGCTCTCGCCCATCCCGCGCGGCGGGCTGCGGGCCCGTCCCTCCGGGACCACGTTAGCTCTTAGCTACGGGATGTCCCGGAAGGAAAGCGCCCTCCGCTGCGCCGCTCCCGCCGCCGGACCCTCGCTGTGTCCTAGCGGCCGCGCCGGCGGGCCCCGAGCGAGAGGGTCACCACGGCAACGGGGACCGGCCCCCATCGCCACCCAGGCGAGCGGGCGGGACGAGGAGACGCTCTATCCCTCCTCTCGCTCATCCCGGAGCCGCGCTTCGCTGTTATCCTGGGATGCGGCCCCGACCATAGAGTTACGCGGGAGGTAGGCAGGCGCTCGGCCGCGGTGGCATGTGGGATGCCGGAGGACTGCGCGGGGGAGGTATCCGGATCGCGGCCTGGACGACGGGCGCTGGCGGAAGAGGCTGCGGGCTCAGGTAAGGAACCGGGGCCAGGTCGCGCTCTCCAGCCGGCTGTTCGGCACTTGTGTTCCGCACACCTCTCCGCTCTTCCGGCCCGTGCCTCTCCCTGCATACCGCTCAGCCTGGCCTGGCTCTGCCCCGCGGCCAGCGGTACGGGCTCTGCCCCGGCCCGGTGCCGGGAGCTCGCCCGCTGTGGTGAGTGCCCCGTGCGCGGCCCGAGGCCTGGCTTCCGCCTCCGTCTGCCCGGGACGAGGCTTTTGGAGTCAGTGCATGGTGAGGGGGAAAGCGTATCGGGGTCGTGGGCTGTTTCAGGCTCGCTTTAGTTTGCTTTGGAGCAGGGCGTGTGTTACTTTGGGGATGTGGAGAGGCCCCCGTGGTGCTGGGCTCTGCCCGGCAGGATGTAGCCAGAGATGCGGGGCGAGGACGGAGCAGGAAGTTCTGTCTCCACTGGCATTCCTCGGATGGTTTAAAACTTGCACCGCCAAGCGTGGCCGAGTGCCAGGGACAGGGGGATGCGGCAGGAGCAATGTAACCCACCAGTACACAGAGCGACTGGTCCAGGGTTGGCAACAGAGTGCTTTACCTTTTTTGTGGCCTTTTTTAAGGTCTTAAATTGGTTACGTGCAGGCTGGAGGCTGCGTGGTATCATGGGACTTGGACATGATTTGAAAGCCACTTCAAATACTAACATTGCTTTTTGCTGTGCTTTGCCAGTATGCACAGTTATACTTAAGCTTTGTGGGTATGAGGCAGAGCTGCCTCTATTCTGATAAGTGATTGTGGCTAATATGTTTAGCTTTTTAATAAAAGTTCCTGCAGACTTGTAAAACAAGTCAAGTCTGCTCCGCAGTGTTTTCCTCTGATAGAGTAACTCTGGGAAAATACTGTCAAAAGCTGCTTGCATAGGAAGCACATAATCACTGAAACTGGTTGTTAATGTGGACTGTATCATTGCACCTTTGTGCTTTTTAAGTGACTGTATTCATTGAAAGAATTGGGAAAGGAAGTTGTCTGGAGCAGTATGTTAACATTGAAATGGACCTTTAAATACAATATTTAAGATAGCTTTCTTCTAGACCTTTTCCTTTTAGCAGCAGTGCTCACACATGGTTCTCTCAGTGCTTGGTCCAGACTCTCCTCGCTTTGCTGTGCATACATATGCTGTTAAGTCACAGAGATGTTACAATTTTTGATGAACAGCAATGCATTCCCAATCACAATCTATAAGGTGTGTCACTGATTCAAATACATTATCAGAATGAAGTCTGTAAAACTTCTGAATACTAATCCAAATACGGAGCAGTGGCATACACTCAGCATGGTTTACCTGGAAGTGCCAGTCCTGGGTTGTTGCATTTGCTGTTATATTTTGTATGTCCTGGAAGTGGTATACAGTTACTTTCCAGAATAACAGTAATACAGAAATGTGTTCAGTTGTTCACCTGTAAAAGAGGTTTCCTTCAGTTGGTAACATTTGTTTTAATGGAGAAAGTTGAATCACCTGGAGGGACACTCCTTGGGAGTTCTGGGAGGGGTTTCTCAGGTGCAGAAGTGAGGTGGTGATGGGAGCAAAGCCTGACACAGAGAACAGCTCTGCTGTTAATTTGACAGGATGGAGTGATTCATACAACTTTGATAGCATAAACTAGCAAAAAAAAGTGCACTTCTTTGAAGCTGTGAATGTTCCGTCCCTGGTGGTGTTCAAGGCCGGGTTGGACAGAGCCTCGGGTGACATGGTTTAGTGGGAGGTGTCCCTGCCCATGGCAGGGGGGTTGGAACTAGATGATCTTAAGGTCATTTCCAACCCTAACTATTCTATGATTCTATGACTACCTCTATATCCAGTTTGGAATACAGTGAGGGCATGTTTAATTTTCACATGATTCCCTTGATTCTCTGTACATAAGACACTTGGGGAAGTTATAATTATATTTTAAAAGTTATTTGTGTGCCTCAGTACTTGACTGCCATTTCTTTGTGGGGTTCTGTAGTTCTTTTTGTGAGAAACCACAAATATTGGTATTGTACTGACACTTTCCTGGTGTTTTTCACTGTCTGCTTTAAGTCTGAAAACGCGACTTGAGAATGCTAATGTTGTTGAGACTATTTCCAGCACTTGGAGACCTACTTAAGCCTTTACTGTTTTTCTGTGGTTCCTTATTAGGTTCTTAAATACTTCTTCAAAAGTATCAGTTACCTAATCTCAGATGAGGTCCCATGTGATAACTCAGGGGGCTGCTCTGCTCTGCTTGTGGAGATGGTTGTTAAGGTCACTCAAGCCATTCTTTTAAAGTGTTGTTTAATATCCTTATATGGAAATGCTCTTTGTACTAGTTCCTATTAAGAAGCTCCCAGTCTGCCTGTTCCTAGCAGTTTACTTCTTGCATCCTGACAGGAACAAAGGAAATGACCCATTTTCCTTCCCCTCTCTTTCTCTTTCACTGGAATACTGTTCTTAGCAGAAGACGGTAGGATGGCACGTTTCAGGGCTCTGTATTTGCTGGAGGCAGTTGTAACTAAATTTAGTAGTACTCTGTTCCCTTCAATTGCTGAACAGCAAATTGTTTAGGATAGGAATTTGTTTGGATCCAAAATGAAACTTTGTTACATTATCCACTGTTAAAAACCTGATTTGGACATTCCTATGTTGTAGCACAGTGTCCCTTTTTTTCTGCTCGACCTGCTAAATGGGGCCCACAGTTACAAGTAGTTCCATTGCTTTTTTGCAAGTTAATCCAAGTGTACCTTACCTACTCCTTTATTTTTGGAATATTTTGCATTTGCTGCTTTGCTTATTTCATAATGATTGAAATAGTTCATTGAAAATCTAAGGCAAACAGAACAGTGACAGCTTGCTCTGCTTTGCCTTTGTTTGTTTTTAATTTTAAATGAATTTTCCATAATAATTAAACTACAATCTCCAGATGTGGGACTATGCAGAGTGTTATCAGATACTCAGCTTCACAGTATTTTAATGTTTGACTCAGTTGCATGTAGACACATTCAGGAGTTCAGCAGTCATTGATGCTCTGGGTAGTCTGGTCCTTTGACACATTGTCACTTGTAAGCAGTGCTGTAAGCACTATGGTTAATTGGTGCTGTAAAAAGGTTTGACAATGTAGCATCCAGTGTTTTGCTAATCCTAAGGTTTTGATTTGTAATGGTATGATAAAGCTTCAGGAAGATGGCCCAGGTCATTTGGGGAGGATGGTTGGTGGAATAATTTTCTAGGAAGCCTCATGAGGGCAGTATTATGAATTGCAAAATGTGTTGAGGCTGGATAACAGGCTTCATTTTGAACCTCAGTGCCTTGTTTAGGTGTTGTGGAACAGTGGGTTCATTCATTTGGGTGGTGGGGTTTTTTGTTGTTGTTGTTTAGCTAACTTTTAGTTAGAGTATTTCTTGTCTAACAAAATACAGTGAGAAATAACTAACTGGGTGCTTGCTGTACACATACATTTAAGCATGTACTGCAGTCACGATGTGATCAGAGAAGCTGTCTGCACCTTTGGCTACAGCAACTTTTTGGTCAGGGTAAGACATAAGGTGAATTTGGTTTGCCTGGTAGGAAATAGGCTTTGTAAGTTCTATTTGTGGAACAACTTAATGTAAATTTAGCTTTTTATGAGATGACAGGCTAATTTTGGAGCCAGATGAGTTGTACTCAGTTGACAAGAATTATGACACTTCTGCTTTTTAATTCAGTAGCTTGGGTAATGCTACAATGGATGTGACTATACTGTCAGTTTAAAGCACGAGTCATTTAAGAATTTACCATACATATTTAAATCTGAATTGTTCCCCTTTCTCAGGTTTAACTATAGCAGCTGCTCTGGGTGGCTTCTCACCTGGCCTTACTGTGGGAAATGGGCCCAGAAGGTGAAGCTACATTAACACTCAGTGACTACTTAGGAACTTTGCTAAACTCTTGAATTATGTTACTTGTAATGTAGTAATTATGTTACTATGTCACCTTGTCTATGATTTTATAGACAAGACTACAATAGAGGTTTCTAAAGGTAGAAACAAGATGTGGACAGAACCATGAGTTACGTCCTTCAGTGAGGCTTTGTCAACACCATTCTGAAGGGATGTTTCCCAGGCTGTTTTGAGGAGTACACAACTGAAGGTGATCAGAAGATGAATAGAATCAGGATCCCCTCCTTTTATAGGCAATGGATGTATTAGGCTTTCATTAGCAAGCACATGGGGGGAAGTTGGAGAAATAAACAAAGCCAAATAACTTTCCTTGCTTACAGAGTGGCTGGTGTCTGCACAGCTGCCAGGATTTAAAATGCCTGCTTCAGGGCAAATGAAATGGCGTAGGAGCTGTAAATATGTTTTCTTTAAAACTCCAAGTTGCAATTAACTTCAGTTTTTCTTTCAGTCCAAAGCTTTGTGTGTCTCTGCTAGGATTTGACTGTCAGTCTGCCAGTGTCAAACTGGACTGTATCCTGCTAGAATGACTACAGCTAACCAACAGGAAAGCATTTCTGTCTGAACACACAGGTGCCTGCATAGGTCACTTCCCTGCTTCCCCAGGCCAAGAGCAGAGTTGTCAGCAAACCAAGCTGTGAAGTGTTTCTGCTGCTTCCGTGTTTCCTGTCAGTGCTGTGGCCACTCTAAATAAAAGGGCCTTGCTATTACTGTGACAGCTAATCTATAGCACAACTAACATCCTTGAGCAAAAAGATAAGGGCTTGCCAAGCCCCAGCTGTTCTGTGTCTGAAACTAAAGAACAAATCTTTCCGGTAGTCCTTCAGATCAGGGTGAATTTTCATGTCCTTTTCATGTGTGGGTTATCCAATTGCCAGTGTTTGGCGTAGTGTTCATATTCAGTGATAGTGCTTTGAAGTGACTGAAAATAATGTTATAACCTTTATCTGGAAATCTCAGGTATCTTATTCTCAGGATAATTGTTCTATGTGGTAATGATTCTCAAACGTCATGTTTTGGACAGCACTTGTGCTACATTTACCTCTGTCAAACCATCTTTAAGAAAAATGTAATTCCAAAGTGGAAAGTGTAAAAATGGAAGGAAAAAGGATTTCCTTATGCTGTTCGGTATAGGGGGTTGGGAACAGAGAATATTTGAACTTTGGGTTTTATTAGCTAACTACCGAATCAGAACTTTAAAAAAAAATCATTTCAGAAGTATCATGAGTACTCAGCATTAGCTTCTGGTCGATGTTTTTCCTTCTTTAAAGACAGGAAGGATGAAAGATCTTTAAGGATACTGAATTTTAATGCTTTGAGTTTGAAAGTAATCTGTTTCAGAACTTTGAAGTATTTCAGTGAAGTATTCTGGGTTTGGTAATATTGTGTAATTTTTTTCCTCTGAATAGCTTCACATAACCACTATATTGATTATGGCTTGCTTTTTTTTCTGGTAATCTTTGAGTATGTGACATTTTGCTCTGCTAGAATAAAATGTGATTAAATGCAACTGATCAATTAAAACTTAAAATTAATGTAATCCTCAAGTCAGCTGACATGCACTATGGATTTTGTTTTCCAGTGTCTGAACCTTGGAGTGACGAAACATGTCTCAGTCAGGTGAAAAAGTAAAGGTAAAGAGATGGCTGCATGGCAAAAACTTTGTTTAGAATCTAATTCTGAAAATACTCATGATTTTATCGAAGTGGTAAAACAGTAAATAAATGATACCTTATTGCTTCATATGTGGTTCTCAAAAGGATCTGCTTGATAGAAACAGAGCTTGCATGTGTTTCTAGAAATAGGCTTTCGCGTGATTGCCCGACATTCAGTGTTTGCTTACATATTTAGAATGGTGCCTTTATCTAAGGAAAGTTCATTTGATGAACCTTCATTTCTCATGTATTGCCCCATCTGAGTGGGTTTTAAAGGATTGTTGGCTAATAATTATTGCCTTTTAAGTGATTTCCCCTGTATCTCCCCAGCACCACTGGAAGTATAGCATGGCATAAAAACTGTTCTCATCATAAACTCATCTGTAAAGACAATTTAGTTCCAGCTAACTTGTAGGTCCCTAAATCAGGTGGCTGCACTTCTTGTTTAGGCTCTTCTTAGTTTTTCAGTCAATTGATAACAGATGGTGAAGCACACTGCCCTTTTTATAGACCAGGTCTCTTTGATAAGTTTTTCAGACATGTTTCTTTTTCCTGCTTTTGTGTTAGAAATTAACCATTGTGAAGATAGGTGAACAGCTTAACAAGCAGAAGATAGATCTCTGTGTAGTTGTATGTTGGTAATCTCTGCGCTACTATACAGTGTTCTTGTTTTTCTACATATAAGTGTATGCATTATGTATTTTTATAAAAGATAGTAGCAGCAGATACTGAATTTGGTCAGATAGTTTTGTTCTCTAGCTTAAAATCTGGGGGATTTTTGGCAATGTTTACAGTTTAAGATTAATAATAGTGTGTTCTTGCAAGCTTGCAGATGGATTGTTTGAGAGACTTTTGTTTATGTGTAACTCAAGTTACTTACCAGATTCCCATTTGTATCAGGCTGCTTGCTAAATGGGCCTGCTTCAAGGTCTGTCTTGCTATAGCAGGAAAAAAATGGTTGAATTCTCTGTTTTTTAATGTGTTTTATGTACCTCTGCACTTTATTGTATAGAATCAACTGAACTCTTTTCAATTTTTTAGGAGGAAAGGGATCTCATTTATGCTCAACTTTTGTTCTCTTGTCAGTTTTCCGACTCAGCAGGTTATGTGGGATTCGCAAATCTGCCCAACCAGGTTCACAGGAAATCCGTGAAGAAGGGCTTTGAATTCACACTGATGGTGGTTGGTAAGTGCCTTGTTTAAGTCTTTGTGACTGTTATGCAACAACAAAATTTTGTTCACAAAGACGTGTGTGCCTTCCTACTTAGCAGTTGGCTTTTATACAGAAGAAAATGTTTTGGGCCTCTATGCACTTTCTAATTAGAGCTCTTCATATGTTGTCGTGTTTGGTAGGAATGAGGTTTTTGCAGCATTAAAGGTGATGACTTTGAGCCACCAGGACATTCTTGTAATCCTGACTCATCATCAGATGGCAGGGATAGTTGATTAATCTTTCTTTGACTCCTATTTCCCTATCAGGAGGCATGAATGCACATGGTGAATATCTTGCTGTTGGAATGGTGATGCTGCTATTGTGTTTTCTGCTGTTCCATACTGACTCACGCTGATATTATCGCTAAACTTGTAATTTGCCTGTTCTGTGAATGAGCACCTGTAGGAGTCTGCTGGAAAGTGCCTTAGGCACAAAGCTGTTTTAAGTGATGTGTTGAATTATACTTGCATTGAATCAGCTTAATGTTATACAAGTGCAAAGGGAGTCCACAGTACTATCGTCTTTTTGTAGTGGTTACTTTGGAATGACGTTATTGAAAAATGAAAATGAAGAGAAATATATAACACTTCCTTATAATTCTTTGCTCTGTAGCACCTTTTGGGATTGTTTGGTGACAGAACGTTCAGTTGTGTCTGTGAGATAACCAGGTAGTTTGTGATAAGTGTAGCGATTTTGATTTCACGTAGTTTGGGATGATAAATACAGATAACTTCTCCATCTCTAAGTTTATGTGTTAGTAGCCTCTAAAATAACATGGCCAGTTGTTCCAAATGCTGACTCATTTGATCCCTTGGGTTAGGAAAAAAGGGACTTTTGAAATGCACATTTAATAACTGCACGTACAGGTTGAACTTCAGTACTTTGGTGTAGGACAAAATTTATATGACGAACTTCTGAGGTGAATTTTGAATAATTTTCTTATTATTTTCTACATTTTTCGTAGGACATGTGTAGCCTGACTATAAGGGTGCAAAGCTTCATTCTTGATTTGGGATTGCTTTATTCATTCTCCCTCCTAACAGTGTTCCAGATCCAGTTTTTAGCTTAGGAAAACCTTAAAGCTCTCAGAAATTTTCAACAGGAGAGTTACAGCTCCTGATTTTGTAAGTTTCAATGAAAAAAGGGAAGTTTTTCTTTCCTTGAAGTAACCAAACTATCTCCAGATCTGTAGTCAAGTGCCGTATGACCTTTCAGCTTTTACTATGAAATCTAGTACAATAAACTTAACATTTTCATGTAACACTTATCAAAACACCGTAGGCTTGTTTTTCCTGTGGTTTTAAAAGTGCTTCGCTGAACCTTTGATGTTTTTATATCAAAAGCTAGGGTGGATCCCGATGAACAGGTTGTTTTTCCTTCATAATGTGGGCTTGTTGAAAGAGGAGATGCTTTGGAATAAGAGGTTTATGTGCTTAATAACCTGAATTATTTTGTTTGTAGGTGAGTCTGGCTTGGGAAAATCCACTTTAATTAACAGTCTGTTCCTGACTGATCTTTATCCAGAACGTTACATTCCTGGAGCTGCAGGTAAACATGGTTTTGCAGTTCCTTTAGCATATACCCTATGAAATATTGCGTTATCATTGCTTCATTCTGATGAGACCTTCACCCATGAGACCCTTTCTAGATGTATTTTAATCCTCCACATTATATTTCTGAGCTATCGCTTTTTCATTTGATTTATTTTCAAAGACTCAGCTTTTGCTGTTTATCAATTGTTATTAAAATAACCAGCACTTCCCTTGCCCCTCCACCCTCCCAAACTGTCAATGTACCTAAATGTGGTTTTGCTCTGATCCCCATTTCCTCTAATGCTTTTTGCCTGTAAAGCCATAAATCCCGCTAAGAGGTGTAAATAGATTTTGACAAAGAATTCCGCATGCTTCTGAGTATTTCAATTTTATTTTTTCATGTTGTCATGAGTAAATTTGCCCTTTTAAGTTCATTGCTTCTAGCTTATTTACAAAAATGTGGTGTTAAACTTTGACTAGCTAACTTGTTTTCTTCTTTAAACTATTTTATGTCACATTGGCTATGATACACTTCAGATTAATTTCCTCCTCTGTTGCTCTCTCCTGCAGGGATTTCTGCAGCAATTGATAGGCACAATAACAATCAAAATGTTCCTTTATTTTAGAGAAAATAGAGAGAACGGTTCAAATTGAAGCTTCTACAGTAGAGATAGAGGAGCGAGGAGTGAAACTGCGTTTAACAGTAGTTGACACACCAGGATATGGAGATGCCATTAACAGCCAGGACTGGTATGTGTGTAAATACTGCTTTGCTTGATAGTTTGTGTCTTACAAAACACTGGTGTGTCTGTCTCTCTGAACTTAAGTGATCTGGCTGGTGGTCTTTGGATAACTTTGATGTACTGAAAGGAAGCAACAGATTCATTATTCTTAAAGTTAATGGGATGTTATCTTGAATTCGTGGTAGAGGGTCTTTTCTGAATCCTTGCAGTTAAGTTCTGAGCACTTCTGCATTCTGGGTGCTTATCTTCGTGTCATCAGTGACATGACATCTCTTGTGCGAGCTTTCAAATCAAGCTTCTCATACATTTTTTGTTGCCTAAAATACACATCCCTAGTAAAATTATGTTACTTTGTACAACTTCATGTTTTCTAACTACTTTCAAACCTTTTAAAAGGTTTGGTTAGTGTTCTCTAGGCTGTCTATGATTCTCCCTCAAAATTAATGGCCTTCTCTCCAGTAAGGTTCTCTGTGACAACTGCAGTCAACTTTTTGTCTCTATAGCTGCCTCTAACAGAAGGGAATTTTTTGTTTGTCTTTTACTTTCTGTATCTCTGGCCCACCATTTTCCATGTTTTTAATATGGTACCTTTAATTCCCTGTCCTTTACGTGTACTACTAGCAATTTCGGTAGAATTGCTTTTTTAGTGATGTAGTTACTACTTAGTTGTCTGTGGCCTAAATATTGCTGTTAGTTTTTAATAGCTGAAGTAATTGTCTGCAGGTACACACAACATAGACAATTGCTTTAGAATAAAGATCAAGAAGAAAGAAAATGGTAAAATAGGTAGGAAGTTTGTTCATAAATGTAATTTCCAAATCATCATCATGATGCACTTCCCTTTAACTGTGGAGAATTGACCTTGAGATAACTTTTTTCCAATTAAAGATGAGATATGTTAATGTGCTTATAGGATGCCTGAATTATTCCAGTGCAACTAAGAGCTAAACTTTGATTATTTTACGTACGTGTCTTTTAAGAAGTGCTAACAATATTTATTTTGCTTACCCTTTAGTTTTTGTTGGCACTTTTTTGTGGTGTGGGGGGTGTAATCCTAAGGAAAACAAAGTGTCACTGTGCAGAGAAAGGGAGCCTAAAGCTAGTACTGTTTGATTTGAGTTCTCTAAGGTAAAGATCGAGAAGGAGGCAAATAGCTGATTAAATAAACATCTATAATGCCAATAGAATGTTTTGTAATCTTTTCTTGACAGAATGCTATGTTATCTACAGCATTCTGAAGAACGTTCTTATCATACATAGTTTTTCTTTTCTTTCTATGGTGTCCTGTAGAAGCAGCAGAAGTGAAGGCAGTGAAGTTATATAATATACTAAATGAAAGTTTGGAAGTGAAGTTACAGTGGGATTTTTATTTTCCTCCAACTTTTCCTACTTGATTAAATTGGAAAAAAAAGGGATCTTTCAGAGTAACACGAAGGCATCTTTCTGGACTGCAGCATGGCCTTGCTTATTTTGTGCACTGTTGACTAGAGCTTCCTTCCGCTGGAGCTAAGAGCTCTGCAGCCCATGTATTGTGTTACATAGAGCTCTTCCTGTTGATTGTGTTCTAATGCCCTTTGTTTATTCTGTTAAGATGTTTCATAGAGACCTACGTGTTCAGATTTCCCCCCCCCTTTTTTTTTTGGAGGCTTACTAAACAGAGCTATTCCATGATGATTCAGAGCCAGTAGAACAATTTACTGGTTTATACGTAGTTTTCTGTGACAAATCTTAAACATAAAAATATGGGAACAAATAGTACCTACATACAAAAGAATAAAAAGATGCAGTTAGTTTTAGTTATGTCTTTCTAGTCCCGTTTTCTTATATCGCATGAAAAGTCCTTGTCTGTGCCCTAATGAATGTCATTTTGACTAAGTCTTTACAGAATATCATAGGGACTTGGACGGATAGACTCTCTGTTGCAAACTGTAGTCAAGACTGACCCTGTGCAACTACCTTCCTTCCTTGTCAGTTCAGAGGAAGCAGCAAATTTGTGTTTTCTGAATTCATGTTTGTGTTCACTGCAGTTACAGTTAACCAGTAGATGGTGCTGATCTCAATCCAAGTTTTGTAAAGCACTTTGGGACAGCTGTAATTTGTGCAGACTGGCTGTTCTTCACAGTGATGAATTTTACTAAGGTTATTTTTGAACAGGGGTAAATCAAACTGGTACAGTGTCTGTTAGGAGGCAGCAATTGCTGAGAGTGTTTCAAATATCTTTCTTCTGAGTAGGTTTTCTTATGGCTTTTGGTTTCCGGCTTTGCACTGATGAAAGAGCTTAATTTTAGAGTTTGACTTTCAAGGATGGGAGCTGGGGTCAATTTTTTATGTACTTTCCATCACAGAAGTAGTGCTAGCAAGGATTATATGTTGTCAGGAGTTTGTCCAGGAGGCCTTCTGGATTAGAAGAATAACAGTGTTGGACTGGGAAATGAGTTCTAGATTTAGTACAGTGAATTCTCTAAAGTAGATTATTTTTTGTTTTCTGAATGCTATTGAACTTGAAAGAGCCCATAAGGAAAGGTGAATGTTAGCCACAGTTAACGATAGTGATCATATTTTAGATTCTGTGCAAAGCTTTCATGCTAGCTTGAGTTCTGTAATCTAGAGTCAAACTATACCTGGGAATGCTCTTTGTATCTGTTTAGGCATGTGTTTGGAGAATAGAAAAATTCTTTATGGTAGGAGGTTTGAAGCATAGGTTGGCTGTTTCATGCCTGTGGACAATGGGATTGTGAGAGAAGTGCGTCCTTAAAGTAGTATCTTTCCTAAGACAGATAAGAAAGGATCTAAGGAGAGGAGGGAGAAAAAAAGATTGCTTTATGCACAGATTTGAATCAAATCTGGCCCCAAAAGGATGGGTGACAAAACCAGTCTACAGATTAACTCGTTAGGTACTGCAAATCATAGGCCTCATTTCCTCTTGGTTGCAGTATCATAGGTCATTCTTTAACTGCTTTCTGGCTGCTGGAAGCTTTCTTTTTTTTACTGTCTGATGTTAAGTTGATTTTGTGGGTTTTGGCAGCTTGGTAATGCTTATTTTCTCCCAGTGGGCTTAAATGCAATGGTTGTGTTGTTTGCTATTACGATACAGGATGTGCTATCTCCTAAGTAATGGTAGCACAGTGGTACAAGCCAGGTGTTTCCCGGAAGTCAGGAGGTACAGGACACTAAGGCCATATTAATAGGGAAAATTATAGCTGTTAGAGCTAGAAAACTGCACGTAAACTGATTACATTGCCAGAGAAATGTGTGATAGTTGCTTTCCCATTGTTCGTTCTTGGTTTCTGTCCTAATATCTGTACGTCTTCAGTCTCGTTACCTTTCACCAGCTAAGAGGAAAGTAGCTAAGGTCAACAGGAGCATAAGCCCTATTGTCCTTTTTCAATACATTTATCTATTTAGATAAAATGTGGTTCTTGGAGACTTGAGCAGCACTAAGGTCAAAACTCAGTATTAATACATGTTTTGCTGCATTGTCTTCTGTGGTATCTCCTAGAAATCTTGCAGATATAATTGTGTACGTATGTATATTCTACTATGGATTTATTCCTCCTAGACTCAAAAGCTTACTCAACTTTGGAAAATCAAATTCCCTCCAAGATCTCTGCCATCATTCGTGTTAGTTTCTTTCATTATCCTCATTATAGCCATGCAGCCCAGGGTTGAACTTTGCTGTCTTTCGCAGTATTTGCCATCATTTTATGTGTTCATTTTCCAGATTACTAATTCTAGTATTTGTGTTGTGTTCTCTGATATGTTTCCTCCTTAAATTTCTCCAGTCTAATTTGCACTTTCTCAACAACAGAAATACTATTTTTCAAGCTAGGTTTTCTGCTCAGTTTTTCCTCACGTAGTTTAAGATACGTCCATGACACACAATCATCTGCCTAATCTTATCTTCATCAGCGTGTTCATTTCCCTTCTCCAGCAGCACTTAATATAAAGTGTCCTTTTATATTAATGTTGTTTGCAGGTGTCTCCATGCTCTGGAATATCTTAAAGCAATCTTCTTAGTAATGCATTGTGTTTTCTTTTTCTGGTCACAGCTCTTTGTATCTGATTCATCTGTGTTCAAATTTTGTGTTCCTTTACATCTTTGTAGGGCATATTTTAAATTGCCTTGAACTAAGCAGGAATTATTTTTCTTTGCCAACAGAGTAGGAGTCTATAAGGTAACAAAAATAGCTTAATAAATCACGTGATGCTTGCATGCATGACTTACAAATGTATTTGTATGTAATTCAAGCAGACTAGAAAACCAGAATTTTCATAGGTAACTATAGTAACTTAGCTCTAGGTCAGGGTTGTAAGTCAAGAGGATATCCTGGATATGTCATTTGTCAGTTGGTTTAAAAACAATTCCTCATCCCCTACCCCCCAAAACCAGAAAAAAATATCAATCTTCTGTTCCTGCCTGTGTTGTCTCATCTCTCAGTGCTTTTATTCTGAGCTTGCCCTTGAACTTTTTATCCAGTGTACATACTAACACTTTAAAGTAGCTCTAGGCATGAATAGACACTCAGTGGTTGCTGTCAGAGTATTTTTTTGCATTATCAAAATACTTTCAGTGCTAGATACAATGCTAGAAGTTGAATTTTTGTAACAACTGTTTTAATAAAAGTATGATTCTCCTCCTGTTCTTAACTTTTCTTAATTATTTCTTTATTATTTTAAAGCTGATCTATGATGCTTCTCTTTCTCTTCCTCCTCCCTCAATATCACAGCTTCAAAACAATTATCCAATACATTGACAACCAGTTTGAAAGATACCTTCATGATGAGAGCGGTCTAAACAGGCGCCACATTATAGACAACAGAGTCCATTGCTGTTTTTACTTCATCTCTCCCTTTGGGCATGGGTAAGAAAAAGCTCCTGAGCCCTTGTATTTTAGGGCATTATATCTTGTTCATATGTTCATTCATTACTTGAACTGGAAACTTCACTGTAATGTTAATTGAGTTACTTCCTACACTATCAGTTAGCCAATGCAATTAAAATGGTCTCTGGAGATTAATGCTCTCTTCTGCTTTGTCCCCTTTTTGGCATTCAGTATTGTTTTGAAGCATTCAGTATTACATAGTTTATCACCCAGAAACGTAAGAGCTCGTAATATCCTATTTATCTTATAATGATAATTTTAATTTCAATTCAGCCTTTACACAACCAAGCCGATAAGTAAGTGCTCTTACTTAATTTATTCTGGAAATACTATTTATGTAGATGCTTGAAATAATTTTTAATGTATTTTGTTTGTCAAAAATTAAAAATAAAATAAATAAACTCAAACAAAACCCCACAAACCTCCCACCCCTCTTTTTTTTTTTTCCAGGCTGAAACCACTAGATGTAGAATTCATGAAGGCTCTTCATGGAAAAGTCAACATTGTCCCTGTGATTGCCAAGGCTGACACACTGACGCTGAAGGAGAGAGAAAGGCTGAAGAGAAGAGTAGGTCTAGCACTTGGTCATGGGAGCAGTGCAACCCCTAGAATGTTAAAGCCAAATATAAAGTAAATTGAAACTGAAGAGGGGTGAGTGGTGTTGGCCAAGCACCTAAGCTTCAGCAAGTGTGAGGTGGGAAATCTTCACTGCAGGGTGATGTGCTTTACCAGTGACACTTGCTGAGAACCTGACCATTCTTGGCTTCATCTGTCTTGGCAAGCAGTGTGCCCCAATAGAGCAGGTTTTGAGCAAAACTGTTTAACGAGGGTTCAGGTCGTCCTGAAGTGCATATAATGGGGATGTTTCAGACTAGCTCTTGTTTAGTCCAGTCCCCTGAACTCCCATTAGTCATGGGAGTGCATTAGATATGTTCTGAGATAATATCTTTAGTTTCATCCAAAAGAAACTTGGTTTGTGTGCTCTGTCTGTGTTGTATGGTTTGTAGCAAGATATGGTTAAGTCGAGGTGATTGAAAACTTGCTTCATAAGTGTACATATGACACAAACTAAAATCCTAATGGAAAGGCAGGATAGTTGGACTAATATATTAGCAGGATGCTTTCTGTAGCTCCGTTGTTATAGAAAAATTTATGTCTTGTGTACGTTTTTCCTACCAAGTTGTCTGTTCATGTGAAATACAAGGACATACTCTGGATTGCATTGGAGAAAGTCTTTCCAGAGAGTGGTACTAAAATTGATCTTTTTGCAATGGAAGGTTTACTTGCTGTCTTGAAGAGCTGTTTTTTGTCAAACCTTTCCAAGGCAGCCCAACCTCTGCCAAATAAGACACTGTAGTGAATTCTCCAGAAATAAATTACAAACCTGTGGCTTTACACATTTTTTACCTTAAATCTAATTCCTGTTTAATATCATTATAATTTACCTAAAGAATGTAAATATTTAATCTTCCCTTGTTTATCCTCTTTGTTTCAGCATGACTTCATGCACCTTGTTAAACAAAGGGATGGTGAGACTCTGTTATGCTGAGAGGTGGCTAAGTAAAATTTGAGACCACAAGTAAGGTTCTGTTGCCTCCAGCCCAGTACATTCATTTGTAAAGTCTTAACAGATTTGAACCTTACAAAGCCTGTGAATTTTTACAAGTTTAATAACTTATGCCTTGAGTAGTACAGAGATAATTAGTACTTCTAAAATGCAGCCTATACTTTGCGCCAGACTCTGCAAACTTTGTTTTTATGGTAAGATGATAGCTTTTATATTATATCTTCATACCATTTTATACTACCACTTTTTGATTTGTGACTGAGGGTGTGACAGATATTTTAATTATGATCCTCTGGCTTTCAGTAGTCCTTTAGAATGGGTATTGGACCATTATTCAAATGGCTTTTGTGTGAGGGAGTACAGCTTTATTTAACTGGGAAAATGGTATAGTTAAAATCATGCTTACAGACCAGCACTTAGCTGATCTCAACCTAAATTCAGAGGATTTGTTTGGGGGTTTTTTGGGTGGACCAGTGTCACAGAGGTGCGACTGTGGTTTGTGCAGGTACGTAAAAAACTGCCATTTGCAAGGTGAGGTACTGCTGGCATTGCCGTTGTGTTTAAAGCTTAGCGATGTAAAGAAAACTTGCCTGAGAAATGGAATAAATCCTCTGTATCGGAGGAAGTTTAAAGTGAGGGCAGTTGTGACTGGATGAGCCTTGTCTGCAGTGTAGACAAACATTCACTGAAGGGGGCAAGAGCTGTTTATACAAAAGTGACCAGCTTTATGATGAAGTAGGTAAAAAGAGGAAGGAAAAAAGAAAAAGGTCATTCATTGGTTGAAAAAGGATCTCTAGATCTTCCAGGGAATAATTCTGTTCAGGCTCTCTAGCTTTTATTTTGTTCCACAAATACCGAGGAGATGACAGGTACTGTGAGCAAATTGAAAGCAGTCGGGGAAATAACAAACCAGAGATGTGGCTGCTTTTGCTAGTTTTATTGCTTCTCTTTTTCAGTGGCTGTATTGACTTGGTGAAAGATTTTTATCTAATGGTAATATTGTTTGTGGAGCTGCTACTTTTATAAAGAAACTGTATTTGATCTTTCAGCCGTGTACTTCAGGCACTATTTTCATAGGTATTTATTTTTTCGTTCAGCATTTGATAACAGAATGATGTTGACAGATTTGAAGCAGGCGTTTTAAGTGTAACGTTTATTATTTTACAGTATAATTCTATGAGAGTCTGAATGTTCTGCTATGTCATTTCAAATAGGTAAAATAAACTGATATAAATAACTTCTAGCTACAGTCATCTTTCACAAAATCAATTCCTAGTTGAAATGAAGAGCAGCATACTCTTACCAGGTTTCAATACTTGCTGTTGTGTGTTGTCACAAAAAATACTTGTTTTGTGACTCTTCTGCGCTCCTTTTATCTGCTGTTTGATGTTGGGGTCTTAGGGTCAAGCACTGCATAGTGCACGTGCTTTTGACGTGCACTATGCGTTTACTTTTGTGTGGTGTCATTGCTGAATTTTAGCTGAAACGTGGCACAAGTGCAAGTGAAGGTGTTCCGCAGTGTGGATTTGGAATTGCTTGGTTTTCAGTACAATTCTGTAACTGATGTTAGATTGAGGGTTTATGATGTAGATTTTATTATAGAAGATGGAGATGAATCCTAGTTTACATGTCCTGTGATGAACAGATTAATTTAAAGGCAATCTCTCTGACCATATTCCGTGCTAATTCACATCTATTTCTTTCTAGTTTGAGCAAAGTTACTTTTAACTAACTAGTCTTTAGAACAGTCTGGACTTGCATAGATGGACACCACATCTAAGTGTTGGCTAAACACAGTGAGATGAATGGCACTTTTACTGTAGACTGAGGGAATGGTTAGGAAACAGGTAAACAGGTCTTCATTATTTTTGTGCTTCTGGCAGAGGTCACTCTCCAAACTGAGTTTATATTAAGTCAAATGTATAATGTGGTTCCAAAGCTTTGAAAGTCTAGCTACTGTATATTGTTCTAACTCAAAACATCTTGGCTAACAGAATCTCTAATCAAGAGTAAGAATCAAAATCCTGCTCTGCTGACGCAGCTTGAAGTCTGATTTTTTTCAGATGTTCCAGCCATTTGGCCATCAATCTAAAGTAAAATGTTTTTGTTTTGCCGCTTGCAGCAAGATCGGTTTGTGGTGCTTGCAAAGGAAACCCAGCTTGGAGTAATTCCTGTTTGGTCTTTCTGGAATTCAAAGTTATTTTTTTAAAACTCTGGAGTGGGAAGAAATGCAAGGCAATTTCACAGGCTGTGCCATGCATGGCTGCTAAGGAAACCTGCTCAAAAGAATGACTTCATGAGAGGGGAACTAATATTTTGACTGTTTTTTTTTTCATTTCCCATGGGAAGGCTAATCTTTAGGAACACAGAACCCTCTGAGGCCAATAAAATTCAGATTTGAAGAAGCAAAATGCTGCTACATTGTTAGGAGCATAAAATACAGTTTGTTTTTATTGCAATTCTTTTTCCTTTCAGGAAAGCACTAGGTTTAACAGCTGTAATATATTATTCTAGCACCCCTTGCTGTTGGCTTTCCCGTTATTGTTTCTCTTGCATTTTATCTTTAAGATCTCAGCTAGGTTAAATGTCCTTTCTTGCTTTCTGCAGCTGCTTAAAGGCATCCCACTGCAGCACTGCCCCACCTATCCCAGCTGTGCATCTTCTGTTATCATTTGGTGGCAATTCAGCTATCTTCCATTTTGCCGAACAGAACAACCTGCGCTGATTTAGATGTAATTGGGTGAATGTAACTGTTGATTGCTTCTTGGGAACACTTATCCCCAGGTTTCTTTTTTCTTTTAAAAGTATTGCTCTCTGGTAGGTGGGGGCTCATAATACTTTATTCTGTGAGTGCGTGGGATGTTTATATACCTGGCAAGAAAATATTGTCATGGGAATAGCTGTGGTTCATACATGGTCATTCCTCTTCCAGTGGTCTGAAGGATTGTTTTATTGTAAACAGCTGTTTGATAATCAAGTTCTGGTTGGATAAGTTTTATTTATACTGTAGCTATCGGTTGCCATCACAACAAAGGATCAAGGAACCCTCTTGAATGCTCTTGAGAACACTCATTAAGACTTGTATTATCCAGTTAGTGTCCAGTAATATATGTAATAATGACAGCACAAGTCCTTACATAGGCTTTCCTGCATGTTTTCGATTACCTCAACTTCCATCCTGATTTTGTTCAGACTTTATCTACTGTAAGAGTTCATTGCTGCAGTAGTGCTGCTGCTTGGTTCACGTGCTGGCAGTGGGGTTACAGTTGCAGCTCATTAGGGAATACTAATCTAGGAAGTCTGCAAAGTTAACCTTCTGCTGAGATAGTCAAGATCCCTTTGAAGAGAGTTATTGTGGAATCTCGGCATTCTTCTTGCCCTCCTCATACCACCACACTTTCTGTAGAGAAAGAAAATCTTGTCAGTCCATTTGATGGGATTTCTGACTTAAATATTTTGAATAGTATGGCAGCAGAAGCATTCTCTTCAGTGTTGAAGAAAGGACTTTTTGAAACTGCCAAAGGCCTGGAATTATGCTAGCTGCTTACCCCTGCAGTGATTTCATTAGGAAAAGAATGTATACAGGAATACAGAATAGTGCATTTTTTAATGTTAATCTCAGACGCTAGTGGCAATAAAGAACACTGGTTTTGGATGGTTTTTCTCTTAGTGGATTTTGAGTAACTTTCTCTGGTTTAAGCTTTTGTGTTTTTTGATTCAAGAGGCACTGTCTTCTAAATTTTTGTGCCTAACAAATACACAAACATATACTTTGACATGGGCTGTATGGTTTTTATGCTGTAACTAACTGACACCTCCAAATTAATTGTTTTTACTTTTTTCATATTAACTTCACATTGGTTTTGTCTGCTTGTGTATTATGCTCCATGTAAGCCCATTTTGTTAGGGTTTTTTTATGATTTACTTATTATGTTTTCTAAAACTGCATTTTTGCTCATGATTATTTCTAAGCATTTTACTTGAAGCAGAAGAGCATCCTGAGTTTTCTAGGTGTGACAAACTAGTAAATCGAATGTGTGTATTTTTATCTTAATACCTCTGCAATGAAATAAGAATTTATTATTCTTCCTTTTTTGTAAACTTCAGGTTCTGGATGAGATTTCTGAGCATGGCATTAGGATTTATCAGCTCCCTGATGCAGATTCTGATGAAGATGAGGAGTTTAAAGAACAAACCAGAGTACTAAAGGCAAGTTTTTCTCCCAATTTATTGTTGTGCTGTAGTAGTTCTTCAAGCCTACAGTATGCTTAAATGTACTTTATTCCTTTAAAACGCGTTGAAAATGGAAGTTTTCTTTGGATGTTGACTGAATTATAATCCTTTTGATTCCAGTCTCTGCTTCTTCAGAATTCCAAATGTAGCGTGTTGTGATTTTTCTTTTCTCTTTTAAATGTAAGCAACTCTTCACCAAGAACTGTGGTTTGCAGTCTGTTTTGTGACTCAGACCTTTTAACAAGCAAGTAAATGACTGTGTGTTATGGTTACTACACTAATTTACAACTTTCCTCTTGTTAGAGCAGATAAAGGTTTTACTGGAGTAATTTCCTCTTTGTGCTGTGATACTGGCAAAGGTGCTTGAAGAATGTATCTGAAATTCTCTCTCTAGCTACTTTAATCTGTATCTGAAGTATGTTTCTGTTGGCTCCTTTCCATGCATGATGTTATGTCAGATGACACATTATGCCCAAACTGTACTTCAACAAGTCAAGTGTTCCTAAAGCAAAGCGTCATTTCCTTTCATGCCTCTGCTGAGACAAATTGATCCTAACAGAACTGCAGGTGTTAAGAATGAGAGGTTACATTGCCTAGAACAGGATTTGTTGGATGTAGAAGGATTTTAGTGGAGTGCCTTTGTCAGCATTTCTTTCCCCCTCTCCTGTCTGTTACTTTAAAGTCTTTGTGCTTTCTTTAAAAGAAAACAAATCGCAAAACAAAGTAACCAGTCAAAAATCAAAACAATAACTTGTATTGCTTTGTCTCAACTAGGCGAGCATTCCCTTTGCTGTTATTGGATCCAATCAACTTATTGAGGTGAAAGGGAAGAAAATCAGAGGCCGTCTGTATCCCTGGGGAGTTGTTGAAGTTGAAAATCCAGAGCACAATGATTTCCTTAAACTGCGCACAATGCTGGTGTGAGTAATGGTAAAATTATCCCATCTCCTGTGGTGATGTAACTGTCACAATGACTGGAGAGGTATAAAAACATGAGCTCCTTTTAAATCTGAAGGAGCTCTGGTGGCTCTGTAAGCGACTTTTGAGCCCCCTGCACCTTGTTTTGCTGCTGTAACTCTCTGACTTCAGAAAATCATTTTCTTTATTTTACGTTGCCAGATATACATGACAGTTTTTATGCCTTATGGGAACTGATTTGATGGGTTTATGTATAAATTGATGTTTTCTTACAGTGCACTGGGTGGGGCAGAGAGGCTTTAAAAATACTACTCAAAGCGATTAAACGGTGAAGAGTATTCTAAAAGCAAATGCTAATTTTTCTTGGCAATATAGGAAATCTATTGAATATGATACCCTGCCCCTTTATGATTTTAGCTGATACGGATATTCTGCCTGTGATGGTTATAAGTGATTTTTTTTCTGTGTTTTAATGACGTCTCGCTATTGTTGGCTATTGTTGGAAATTGAATTCGGTGGTGGATTTGATTTCAGTCACTCTTGGGCAGGGATTGCCCTCTGCTGGTCATTGGCAGCGTGCGTTTTTTTCCTCATTTGACAGTTGGAATTTGTTAGGCAATGTCAACTGTTATGTGAGTCGAGGAGCTCCACCTAGTTCTCAGTTACAAATTATACTTAAGAGTACTTAAAAGTCAAAAAATACTTTAGGAATTAAAGAATCTTTCTGCATAACTTTCCCCAAGGTTTTTAATGCTGCAAAGACTGGTATAAATATCTCCTATAAAGTAATCAGTGAGCAAGAGGAGGACAACATACTTCAAGTCTTTGAAGAATACTGGTGGGAGGCACTGAAGTATGATTTAAAGACCAATAACATGAAAGCAGAATCCTGGCTAGCTTTATGGCAGGCATGGTCTGTAAGGATTATTTTTCCAGTGGATACATCCATTATATAAAACAAAAATAGAAGATAAAAGGGTGGTTTTCGTCCTTTTGGCAAGAAGGACAAAGTGTTCAATGGCCCTTTGCATCTTCCAGAACGCACATGCAGGACCTGCAGGAGGTGACCCAAGACTTGCATTATGAAAACTTCCGTTCAGAGAGACTAAAACGAACTGGCAAGTAAGTATGTGTGTGCCTCTGGGCTCTGCTGGTTGTAGTCTCCTCTTTTGCCACTGTGACATTGGCCTTGCTCTTCCTCCTAACTAATCCTACCTGTAAATAGTTATTTCTCATGAGATTTCAGTCCATGGAGTTACTGAGACTTGTATGAAACACTCTTCTTGAAGAGGAGTAATATCTAGGAAAGTGGCATGCTTCCAGCTGTTCTTGGGTTTGTATCCATTCCCTTTTCTGTATGTTTTCAATTGGAATGTGCATAAAGAACTATTAGGCTGCAAGCAAGGTTTTTTATTTCATGATACCTACTTGGAAAAAATAAGCTCTAATGGGTACATTTAAATAGATTCCAGCCTATAAGATGTTGCTTCTTCAGTCATTGCAGGACTGCCATGGTGGCTGTTCTCTTGTTCCTTCACATATAGCTGGAAAGAGAAATTTAGACCAAAGAATCTTTCATTTTTTATTTTTTTTTCTTTATATGTGGTGGGTTTGTGGTGGGGTGTTTTGTTTTTTTTCTCGGTGAGGTTTCTGTCCTTGGAAACATAATACAAAGAATTCACATCTACCTCTGCTGCATCTTTTTTGATAACAACTTATTCTTGTACCCAGGAAGACTTTGCAAGTATTTGGCCAACCATTTTGGTCATAAAGAAGGAAGGAAATAGCCTACACAGCTTTTTTAATGATTGATTTTTGTACCATGGATAGTGGAGGAAATCTCTTCGTTTAGAGTAAGCAGCAAAAAATCCTCGTAGCAGTGAAGAAATTCAATTTTTAGGAATGGAGAATGAATAATAAGAGTATGAGATAAAGACAGTTTATTACTAAAAGGATGCACAAGTGTAAGAATGTCTGATTTTCATCTGTGTGGAAGCATGTAGACCTTTTTGTTGTTGTTACATTAGCTGAAAAATGAGCCTTGAATCTGTTCTTTAAGATTTTTACTTCTGTATATTATACCATCGATGCACTCTTTTGTTCAACAGGCCTGTTGAAGAAGAAGTGGTAGACAAGGATAGAATCCTCCAGCAGAAAGAGGCTGAGGTAAGAGGGAGCTTCTAGAACTGTTGTTCTTTAACGTAGCATGCTATGTTCCAACTTCAGTATTTACGTCAGCTACTGCCTACAGAGAGCAAGATTGGAGCTGTGAAGAATGACAGACCTAATCTGAACATACAAGCTGCCCATACAAAGTCTTTTGTTTACAGTCACTTGCATACTGTGGACAGTAGGTAGCATGTGGTCTCTTGGTTGTGGGCAGGGAATTTATCACTTCCAGTTTGTATGCTAACTTTCCAGAAGGATAGTTGCTATTTTTTAAATATTGAAATCAGTTTATGTTTGCCAGCTACATATGCTGCTTTGAACAGTGTGTTGGGGTAGACTGATAGTCTAATGTCATTTCAGATGTGCATGGCTTACTATCAGCATGTTACCAGTAAATTTCTTATATCTTGTGGCTGTGGAGTAGAAAAAGGTTGTTGAGTGTGAAAAAACACACACATTAATTATATCATGGGATTTTTAACCTTAATTTTGACTTGCAGCAAAATTCATAGTATTTCTGTTGTACCAGTCAACTTATGGGTTTGGTGTTTTCAATCTTTTGTTTCTTATGCTGTTTTCAAACTATTACTGGGCCTTTGAAGATAACATTTTAATGCTAAAGTTATAAAGATTTAGAGAATTTTTAGCCTAGTATTTAAATTCGAGTAGTACACTGCCAATACTTATGACTGCTTGCATTGTGAAAACTTAGACATGCTGCCAGTTGGAAGAGTGTTTTTTCTGTTAATGCTTTTATCCAGTTCAGCTTGGATCCAAGTCCATAAATGCAAGAAGGCAAGACTTAAAAAAGATCAATGCATATATGCAGTGATTTGGAGTAAGAAATAAAAAAAACCCTACAAGCATTTTTATGTGTTTCTGAGGTGAAAGATTGACTCCCATACATGGATATTTTTGAAATATAGTTACTTCAGTGTGTGCTTTTCCTTTTTCCTTTATAACATCCATATTTAAAAATAGCCAACCCTGGTTAGCTACTGGCTAACCCTGGCATGTTGACTTAAATAGCAAAAACTTTTCCTAAAACAAAATGCAGAAGCAGCAGATTATCACCATAACTAGTAGTTACTAATAGGAATTGCTGGTGGTTAAATGGGCTGCGTCTTTATCACTGTATAACTTTATTTCAGGAACATAAGCACACTTGTTGGTCATGAACTTAAGAGAGTGGAACTTCGCAAGTGTTCTGTACACAAACTAACTGCCTCCCGTTTATTGATGTGAGCGCAAATCCACAGCGCACCATCAGCTGGCACCAGCAATACCAGATGCTTTGGAAATGTCAAGAGCATTTTTAAGGAATGTTTCGTGTTTGCTTTTTGGTTTTTTCCCTTTTCTTTCTTAATGATTCCAAGATTCAGGCAGTAGACTTGGAGAATTTAAGTCATAGCTGTTTCTCATGTTATTCGAACTATGCAAGTTGCATATGTCAAGTAGTTAAGTAGGAACTTGGGTATCCTTGTAGGACAGTTTGTCTTCAGTCTCACATCTTAAAAAAATCTCCTATAACCATTTCCTCTGGAAACTGGGGGAAATGTTCCCTTGTCAGGCATATTATTATATTCTGACCACTCTGGGAAAGTGTATATACAGTAATATATATGCATATAATGTATTTTCTAATCACCATGGCTTAAAGGGCCTCTTAATTTCTTGGAGGGGGCAGTCTCTGGAAGTTTCCTCTGGGATGAATCACCTCTGAATAACTACTGCTGAAGTTGCAGAGGATTAGGTTAGAACTTGAAAAAAAAACAAATAGATTTTTAACTTTTTCATTCTGTTGTCCCAAAGAGATCAAGAGGCTTTGCTGAATCTTCTGTAGATAAGCCAGTATGAAGTTCCTTCATCTCTGTATCATCCCTAAGGTTCAGACTGGGAAAGATCTGGGGAGGAAAGAGGCACAGAGGAAACAGGCTTGCATTCCATGGCCTTTTCAGAGAAAACAAATATCCATTTCCCCTCCTGTTTTGCATTCCCATCAGCAACGGTGCTTGAAGTTCTATTTACAGTTTTGTGAGGTTTATATAACCTTGGAAGGAATGAATGCTTGGGCTAGTGCCAGGATCATCTTTATCAGGACATCACTTTTGCTAAATGATTCTTTATTATGCCAAAGGATGTGGTCCCCAGTTCAGCAATTTGGAATTGCTAATCTGTCATTTTGGATTTACTGCTCAGTCTGGTTGTGCTTCTTGCTCATTTGCAAGTGACAACCTGTTTTCCTGAGCTGGGAGATGAAAATAAGAATAAAGGTATCCATGTTCCTGGCTGTACATATGCTGTAGGTCAGATTATTTTGATATTGTAGCATAAATGGGCACGACTTTAAAGTTTGTAGTGTTGGGCCTATTCCTGTTCTGAAAATATATGTTTGTGGGCTGTTACTGCACAATGTAGGGAGGCAGAATGCTTCAGCCTTCCTCCATAAAGTGATCTAGTGTTAGTCCTGGGAGAACATAACGAGAAGAAATTAGTAATCGATAGTGAATGGGAATCCCTTAGAGGGGCTGCAGTGAAGAACAATGTTCCTTTATTTAGTGGGATTTTCTTTGATTGTTTTTTCTAGGGGGATAATGGCTTTTATTTTGTCCTTTTGAGTTTTCCTCATAAGGAGTAATGCTTGCTGCCCATGCAGTGTGATGGCTGTGGCCATAGTGACTCGTGCTATTTATAATGTCAATATGACCTATGAAAAACATTTGTCTCAATGGTAGCCCCTTTTCCCATACGGTAAATTTGTTAGGAGTATTGCTTCTGTCTGAAGTTAACAAGATTAGTTGTACTCTTTGGTATTGGAAGTATTTTTAACCAACAGCAGCTATGATGGGAACTTCCTGATTTACTAGAAAATCCACTGCAGTTTTCCGTCTTGCCCTATTCTTGCAGCTTCTTCCATTATGAACTTTCTTATATAAAGGCATGGGCAGAAATAATCATACTTGGTATGGGGAGGGGAAGCATCTCAGTGGGAAGTTGGTATTCTTTGGTTTTTAACATTTATTTTCCTGTGGAATCTGTTGAGTTGTCATGGAAAAGCCACTCACCTTGTTCATACAGGAGTAGTACTTGTTGATATTCTGGGCAAAAAATACTACAGGTGAAAAGCAGAGCTGTGTGTCCAGAAGCTATTGAGAAGCTGTATGGTTCACTTTTAATGCTGTAACCTTTAATCTCATTTTAAGTGTTTTTTATCTTTCCGTGTTGCCACAGTAGTTAAGAGTTGTCACTAGCCAGTAGTTACGTGAACTACATTTTGGTCCTGACATAAGTAAACTAAGTGGAGTTATCCCAAGGTTAAATTTACCCTCTTGACTTTTGTTATCTGGGAAGTCACAGGAATTACTTGTTTTAACAGATTTCCAAACATTGTTTCCTAACTTCCTCTCATCATGTGCATCAGCCGTATGCTGTCATGTTGTGGTATCCATTCTTTAGGGGATGAATGAAGTTCCTGCAGAATATACTAATGCTGCTATTACAAGGGAGAGGGTTTGCTGCTGAGCAAGATCAAAGTCATTTTATGCCTTTGATGCTTGCAGTCACCAACAGTGAAGGAAACACAGATGTTGATATGACATCAATTTCAGTCTTCTGTGTGATCTTTTACATTCACCTTTATTAAGAGTAAAGGTCTGTCTATGTAGTAGGTCTAGTAAGGTGAAGATGTGTTGGTTTTAGCCTGTATTGTAACAGCTCGGAATGGTTCTTCTGTCCAGTCCTCCACTTGAAGAGGAATTCTGGAAGAGATTGATGTCGTGACCACTTTGAGGACAATACAAGTCTTGGTTTTTTTCATTTTAATTTAACACTGGAGCTGTCAGGATTCCTACTGTGCAAAGCATTTCCTCTCCAGGATATTTGTGTGCATTCTCTAAGTTATTACCTCTGACTTTAGCCCTGTGGTTATGTGGCCAGGTTTTAGTGTGTGGTGTCTATCATTACTCATAGGTTGTCTGTTAAGAATACTGCTATGAAACTGAGAGTTGTGAGTTTGGTTAGAGCTCTTGAGAAGCCAGTGTTACAGCAGAAAATAACCATTCTGGATTGTTTGTCTGAACATATGAAATGTTCAACAAAAACTACAACAAAATGCTGATGCAGCCCAGGATGCAGTGAAAGACAAATGTGCTTGAGAACCTCTCATTTTATTTTTTTGCCAACTTGCCTTATGAAAAGGAAGCTTCAGTGACTTCTTGCCTACTAATGGCCATAGGAGACATCAGTGTGCTTAGGTTCTTTAGCAGGCTTTGTACTTTTAAGTTTTTCTACCGAATTAGCTAAAATAGCTTCAGAAACTTGCCATTATTTAGCTAATAGATAAGACTAACACTTCATCAGTAGCTCTCAAAAACACCATGGGAAAATGGAAAATCTTCCTACAATCTCAGTGTTAAGAGTGGAGTAGGTCTCCTAGTGCTTTTGTCCTGCCTTACGTTTGACTTGTATGCAGCATCTGATTTCTTTCATGGTGTGGGCATATTTTTATCAATTAAGGTTAAAAAAATGCAATACTCAATGCTGTATTTTAGTCTTAAAATATGATGTTGGCTATCAGCAGAATTATGCATTTGAGCAATCACCATAATACATGTGCAGCAGTATCTTCCCCTGTGATTGCTGAATGGTTTCTATTTTGGGAATGTTTCATGGCTCAGCTTGGAGTGCTCTTGAGAAAGCTCAAGCAGGCGAGTTTCCAAAAAGCTAGTTTTATTCTGATGGTAAATCTGCAGAGAGGCAGTTCAAAAGACCAGGTGTCTTGCATTTTTACAAGTTGATCCTTGAAACTTTTCTCCTTTTTTGGACTGTGGAATCAAAGCAACTTTCATTTCTGAGAATTTCTGCTTTTTTTTTTTTGCCTCTGCCTTCCTGCAGCATTATGCCATATTTTTGATCAGAAGCCTTTTAAGTGGTTAGCAGAAAGATGTAGATGGGTCTATAATAATCATTACAGACTTAGCTGTATCTCATGCTTTTCCTGTGTTATCCTCCTTTTGTCAGAGTGCATCCATGATGTAGTCACAGGAACCTCAATTAGCTTCTACTGAACCCTGTGCTGCTGCAGCAAGAAGATGAGTGCTAGTATATGAGCCAGCTAGTTTTAGGCAAGCTCTATTATCTTTGGCTATGCTGCAGTTTTTAACTGCTTAGTTACTCTTCAGTTTCTTACTCTTTCACAAATCTGTATCTAAGACCAGGCAAGAAAAAGTGATATTGGCATTTGCAGTTATTTTTTCCCTGTTCCGTGATGTTTATTTTTGTTTAATAAAAAACAGCTTGGCACCACATACATGTAGCAAAGAGTTTATTGCAGATACATTTGTATTGAATCTGATGGAGTGACTAGTATCACAATAGTTAATGTCATTGACTGGATGAAAATACAGTATAATTGCTTAACATAGTGCTTTTAGAGTTGAAGAGTTTCCCTCTACCATCCAAAAATAAATGTAGAAAAGGTGGATATATTGAAATTTACCCAATCATGCTTAGAATAATGAATATTTGCCATATAACCTCAGATTATTACATGATCTCCAGTTTGAGATGGACTCACGTTTTATACAATGTGCCTGGAAATCACAGCCTTTTTGTTTTGCAGCCTGTAAGACAGGCACTTGCAATTGTGTCTGTGGAGCTTCCCCACCTGCATCTGGAAGGAAATACTAATTTGTAAACCAAATTAGGTGTATTTGCATATGCATTTTGAATATTTGTATTAGTGTTTCTTATTCTTAGGAACATTAAATTAATGGGGGGAAAAAAAATTATATAATAACTGGCCTTTTATGAGATGGAAATTAACTAACAAGTGTCATAAGAAAATGCCTTAAAAAAAGAGCTGTTTCCAGGAAAAGTCATTGTTTAGATGTAGAAATATTGGCGCTTAATATGTTTAGTCTGTCTTTCCAAATTTTGTAAACATCTTTCTATTTCTTTTTAGAAGCAGTTTTAAAATTCTGTCTACATGTTTGGCTGTTACTGTTGTTACAAATTTGCAGAGCTCTCTGGTTAGCCACAAGATGAGTATTCATACATGACATGCTTTGAGCACTTGTATTGGAACAAAAGAGCACTTGTATCAAGCTCACTCCAACAGTGTAACTCTGTACGCACCTAAAGGGCACGTTTTCTTCATTGTAGATTGAATGTTGATTCACAGGTCTGCAAGCACAGCTGGCTTCAAAAGATTTGGATTTTATTGCTCAATTTTCATTTTAAGTATCCTTACAAATCTGTGAATCTTTTGTGAATGTTAGATGTCATGCACTAAGGAATTAGGGATGGGAAAACCAAAGTATCCAATTATGTAAATGAATTGAACATTTCCAGTGGGATCTGTGTTCTGCCATAGAAGAAAAAGAGAAATTTCCTGGATTTTGGCCTCCTCATGAAATTGTTTTAAACATGTGGGTGTTTTTCTCTTACAGCTGCGCCGCATGCAGGAGATGATTGCACAGATGCAAGCCCAAATGAGGATGAAGCCCGGTGATGATTAGGATGCTTGACATCTTGATGCATCAGGTATTACGTTTCTGACTTTTTTACTCTTTCAGAAGATTTTCCCAATGATTAGTATTAATTTTGGCACTTTGGACTTGCTTCTACGCTACTTAGGAAAAAAATGAGTGATATCCTGGATAGACTAGAAAAAAAAATATCCATGCAAATGTTACCCTTCCAGCTGTTTTTAAGATAAATACTTATCTTCAATGCCTTATGTTTGGATCATCTGGTTTTGTTTCTGTTAGCACAATCTGTTCAGAAAATTAATTTGACTATATCCAAACAAAAGTGAGGGTGTTCTGGGGTATGTAAGCTCTGAATTTATACCATTTTTTCCAAAGAACCAAACAGAATTTTAGGCAAACTGGTTACCTGTTCTGAATACAGACTCCCTTCATGTTGTATATCTATTAGTGGGATCAGAGTGAGTGAGCAGCAAATATTCACGCTTTCTTCTGAAAAATCAGCTCTTCTGATATAATTCTTCTTTTAAATGTAAGAACAAAAAAATGGAAGGATAAGAGGAATCCTGTTGCTTAATACTTCAGTTTGATACTCCAGTTGTGATTGCTTGTCTTCTGGAATGTAAAGCTTGAATAAAATGGATTATATTATCCCTTATGACCCTGTGGCAGCTGCCAACATTCCAAGCCTAAAATAAGGAGATTTTTTGTTGCCTTTATTTGAACCTTTGGTCTTCCTGTTTATATTAAAAAAAAAAAAAAAAAAAAAAGGAAAAAAGTCTCCTAAGGAATAAACTTATTCACTGGATTCCTATTTAAACAGAAGTTGATGGTTTTGCTGGTATGTGCACTGTTATCTTTGAGTGAAGTAGTTAAGGGTAAAAAAGTAATTCAGACTCAGGTTTCTTACTGTCACAATTCCAGATCTTGCAGATAGAGGAGTCTTCACATCATGGCTTCTAACTTCCATACCAAGATGTATTTTCCCAGAGTTGGAAATCTAAATACTGAGGATAACTTTGTGGCTGACCATGCAGTGTATGCGATAGCAGTGTCTGACATAAAGCTTTTGCTTCCTCAGACAGGAGCTGGTAGTTAAGCAGCCTGTTAGATATTTTAGTCCGAACTGGAGGTCCCAAGTTCTCATGATGAGTTTGTTATCATATGGCCAAACTCTGACCATTGTGGAAATGGCTGCTTGATGCAGTGTATGTAGTATGTAATGTAGTGTATGTAGTGTAAACGATTATTACTGTTTCTTGCAAAGGAGCTCAGTTCTTCGTGCAACTTACAAATCTTAATTGCATGGCATTCTTTAAACTGCTACTTGGTGAGAAAAAACTGTGCTCCAAATGTAAGAGGCTTGTCCATAGTTGTCGCTTACAAAGTACAGGGTGGCAAATTGTGCAGATGTACTTGGAGCTCTTTCTTCCATTCCTAGATACTGGATTTGCTGTGAAATCACCATCTGAGAGCTACTAGGGTGTAGTATTTCCCACTAATAGTTAGCCAGAAATGGCACCAGGTTCCCTGCATTTCACAGCTTCTGGCAATACTGGATATGATGTTTATAAAAATGAATTGGAGCATGGTTTGTCCCAGGCTGAATTTACAGCCACAGCTACATAAGTAAACAGAGTTCTGAGCATGTCATCCACGTCCATGTGAAATGTTATTTTGTGGATGCTTTACGTTGTTAATCTGGAACACGTCTTGGGCCACTACATGTGTTAAGCAGGAGAGCTTTGCAGTTTTAAGTAAGTGTCCTCATGATACTGTTGTGATTTAGTTTGAACTAAATCTTTAGAAAGTTAGTTGGTCTGAAATACTGAATGCGAACAAGTTTGAGAAGGATTTGAATGAGGCCTTCCTATGCAGAGGTCCTGCTGTTTATTTGCAATCTGTTAAGCTACATTTCCACAGCTGCTATCAAATAATTTTGTTCGACAGATTACCTGTAGGAAAGGCTTCTGAACTTCTTTTTTTGTTACCTTTCAGTTACTGATAGATAGACAGACTTCCAGCATAACTTGTCAGCTAATATGTACAGCCAGATCTGCAATTGCAGTCCTGCTAAACCAGAGTGTTGCTGTATGATCCTGTTAGCACGCTGAAGTGAATCCTCACCTAGAACTTAGCCTTAGGGAAGTTTCTCTCATGCACGTTAAATGGCTTTTCAGTTTAGGAGGAAGGATGATTTCAAGCTCCAGCATTCCCATCAAATTCATTTGCTGTGTTTTATTGAACTCATCAGGTCCAGAGAAACCAGGAAACTTTTAATTAAAACAGTAGTTATCAGAAGTAAACTACCAGCAAATTTAAATATACTTGATATCAGTCTTTTTGTTCTGTCACGGTTTATCTTCAGCATCTCTCAGGTTCTAGTTTTACAAGAAGTTTAAAGGATCAGCTCTGCTACTGAAATCACTGTCTGTCCTCCAGTTGTTCTTTTGCACCCTTCCTTATCTTTGTGCTGAGAAAACTATGTAACTTCATAGATAATTCATGTAAAAATTAACATGTTCACTTCTCTTAATTTAGATAAATATTCAAAAGTACCTTCTTAAAGCAAAGATCTTTTGTGAAAAGAGAAGTATGGTGTGAATACCTCCATAGATAAGAGCTGGAGAGTAAACAGTAAGATAATGAAATGCGGTAATGTCCAAATATGTGAAATACCCACTTCTGGTTTCAGATATATTTTGGGTGGGGAGAAGATTGCTGAATGCTTCGGGTTTTTCTGGAAGGATTCTGGCATTGCATAATGATTAAGAAGTGCTAAACTCAAATCCTTGCCAAAAAGACTAAGGAGTCAGTATTATCATGAGGTGCTACACAGATGGGATGACTGGAAGGTCTGGTTTGCCTGATCCCTTTTGAATAGGGGCATCTTTAAAGGTGTTATGGAAAGAGCAAAGGGAGAATTTACTTCAAGCAGTTTCCTTTACTTTCAAGACTAGAGTAAGAGAGGCATAAGGCGAGTGACAAAGGCAAAGATTCTATGCAGGGAATATGTTCAAAGCTTCCAAAGAGAATGGGCAGATTTCTTGCTGTGGACAAGTAGAAATCTGAAAGGGAATGAAAGGCAGCAGTGGTGGAAACTAGAACGGGGTAGAAAAGGAAGATGATTTTGGAAACAGCAGTGACCAGTTTGCCAACTGTGGGTTTTGACAAAAGCCTGTAAGTACAGACTTACTCTCCAAGATGGTGGTGATTGAGAGCAGCCCTAACCAAGGTGTGTTGGTTATTTTTGTCTATTTCCTCTCTATATTTCATAGTTTCTGTGCACAAGCAGGGCATGTGGGGGTGTTTGTAGCAGGTGGTAAGAGCACAGCTAGATACCAGAATACTCTTGGAATAAACAGGAACAATTTTTTACCCTACCTTTTGATATACTAATCTTACAAGCCCATGTGAGGCATGGTAAAGACTTCAAGGCAAGCTTGATTTTTTCAGACTTCTTGCTTCTAAAATGCAAGACACTGCTGCAAGAGTGTAGGAGCTTATGGCTTCTTACATTTGACAGTTCAAATGAAGGACTGGAGAGGAAGGAGATGGAGGGGTGGAGTAAGATACCAAAACCTAAAACATTTAGTTTTATTTTGATACTCTAATATGAAATGCTTTTGAAATTAGTCTGCAGTAATTCCAGCAGCATATTTACTAGTTTCTGGACTTGTCCGTCTTAAATGAGCCATTATTATGACAAGCTGGAATTATTTTTTCAAACAAAATGGTTATTGATGGGTGTTTCTTCCCTTTTCTTCTCTGTTTCTGAAAACCTATCTCTTTGCAGTCTGTTTTTGTCTTGTTATTTTTACAAGTCTGAATTGTCTGTCTTCTACTCAGCTTCAAGATCATACTGGGACAAATCAGTAACAGAAGCCAGGCTATGAAAAACAAATATAGCCAGCTGGAAATGTATTTATGGATAGGGAAATGTGTTCAGAAAAAAAACAAACCAAACCCTCTTGCACTTAAAATATCTGTAGGATGTTGAAAATTCCTTTAGTATAGCTCATGATTTCCACAAATACATTAAAGCCTTCTGAGCTCACCAACACTGTTCTGATTCTTGATAAGAGCAGTACTAAAGGCATCAAACAGCTAGTTCTTTCTACCAATGAATTGACATCATTTAACAGAACAACACAAAGCATTGTCATAGCAACCAGCCTTCTAAAACGATGCTGCTGAATGCTGAATTGATCTGATGAGAAATGTCATTTGAGGAAGCAAAGATTGTGCTGTAGCTTTTGGCAGCTGAAATTGAGAGCTTGGAGAATGGGAAGCTTGGGCAAATTTGTAGTATTTGGAACAACTGCCTGGCACTGCCAGTGGATGTTTCTCTGGCTAGAAACTAGATTAGAAGAGTGCCTTTGCTCTCCAGCTCTTTCCAGGTCTTCTAACTGTGGAGCTGTTCAGCAAACCCTTCACTGATGACCTGGCACAAGTTTTCATTCCCTTTAGAGAGTAGATTTCTGATCATTTTCCTCTGCTACTGTACAACTGAAGTACTGAACTTGTGTGGCTCCATATGTCCTAGAAGTTAACCTGTATAGAAAGATCACAGCAGGGTTCGCAACAGCCAGCTGCCTTGTAGGTAGTGCCCACCTGCCCTTGTGTATAGCGTGCAGAGAGCTAGGTCGGCTTCAGATGAAAGTCGTGTTATGGCTTTGAATCCTTGATGTATAGACCAGTAATGCTTTCATTTGGGCTTGTTCATGTAAAAATAATACCTTGCATCTACCTATTAGTCCATACTGCTCTCAGTTGGTGAAGCAGTCATGTTCCCGGACTGTTAAGTAAAACATAAAAAAAGATTAAGCTGTACTTGGATTGTGACCTTGGCAGTTCCACAGCATCTCTCTCTGGCCTTTGACAGAAAATGAGTTGTACAACTCTTCCCAATAGGAAAAAAAATAGCACTTTGTTAAAATTGTGATCTTCAAAGTGTTGTACAGAAGAAAAATATGTAGCATTAATATGATACGTAAATCTTAAGTATTAGCCAGGTTTGTAAACCTCCTGTACCTAAATATTCTCTTTCTTCTGTCTCTTAAAGAATCTTGCTTAGATATTTATCTGTGTTGGCTGATGAGTTTTGCTATAGAGAAGTATAAGGTGTTACTACAGACTAGCAAAAGGAAAAGGAGCAACCCTGAAGCACCAAAGTCATCAAAGGATGACTGAAATATCAGGAACCCAAAATATTACAGGTGTGAGTGACAAAATGAGTCAAAACTAACAACAGGACATTGGTGTCATCCAATACTCTTCTTCCTTTTGGAAAGATGCCATTTCTCGAAATTGATGCTAATGATTGGCCACTCAAAGCTACAACATAAAATGGGTGCTATTTGAAGAAAAATTAGGTCAGAGAGAAAATCTAACTGCTTATAAAGCAGATTTCGCTCATTGAGAATTCAGAAGTGTACATGGAGAGATGTCAAGTTGCCCTGGAAGCAGCTGAGAGGTAAACCCATTCCTTCCCAAGGCATTCAAAACCTTTACAGATGTAGGATTCTGAGCTGTCTGACCATGTGCATCAGGGTGCAGTTGTATGTAGTGCTAGTTATGCTACCCAAAAGTTTTGGTTTAATGGTATGCTGGAGAAACAGATCATCTTTCTTAAATAATGGTATGAATTCACATTGCAGATGGAGGCATTTATTAAAGCTATGTATTGGTGAAAGGAGTATGGGGGCCTGTAAGGCTGGTGTTATAAAACTGGAAATCAAATTTGTGAAGAGCAGTATCAAGCTAATGTGTCATAAAATATTGTCTCATAAGGAGATTAGGAAGAAAGAGCAGTGAAATGAATCCACAGTGAAAATACACAAACATGACTTTGCCCCAGTATGTTCTACAAGCATATAAAATGTGAATATCATGTTGCTAATGGTGGTAACATCAGCGCACAGCTGTGCTTATAAACTGAACCTTTATGTTTATTGGAAATTCCAGTCTTTTTGTGAGTCTGAAACATCAGTTATGGTTTCCTCTTGAGGTGTTTTCTGTAACAGATTAGAGTTGGGCAGGCAGTGACAGAAATGCAGTTTCTTCTTCATACAGTGTAGCCCAACAGATTAATTTTGAATTTGAACATTGAATTTAGTTAGCAATGTATGGACTCTGGCTTTAAAGCCTTAGTGCTGACTTGCTTGTTCTGGTTTGTATGGGAAGTGATGGCCTCTTTAAAATGTTAAGTAGCTGTGTATTGAACAGAATTCCCACTTTGAGAATGGCAGAGAGCAAAAGACCCTGATATCAGCTTTTCTTGCTCCATATCCCACCTGTAGGCAGCTACTGTAGTCTCGATGAGTGTTGCGCTATACTTTACATGTGAGTTGACAGAACAATGTTTTCTAGGATATTTCTTTCTTCCATCCAGATGAATATTTAAGGATATTTTTTCCTGTTTGAAATGAGTATTTTTGTGACTGGAGAATCTGAGGTGTCACCTGAATCCCAAATCTGACACAGCTTCTTAAGCAGGGAAAGCTGGAATTGTGCTTTCTTTGTAGCAGCCTTCTTTCAGCTGTATGAATACTGCTCTGTGAGTGCTTGGAAAAATCTATTTGCTTTGCTGTTTCACTTAAGTAGTGTCATAAGAGTGTGCATGACATCAAGTAGATGTAAGCAGTTTGCTGCTTACTTTTAGCCCTGTTCAGATAAGTAGGTTTTGTTTTCCCGAGCAGAAGTAATACTTCACATAGCAGGCTGAGGTCGGTGTCTTGCATGCGTTACTGATGAGATGAGCTGTTATGCAGTTCTTGCAGATGGAGGGGGTGTGGGTGCTTAAGAAGGTATGTAACTAAAAATAAATTCTCATTTATATGCTCTTATTAGACATTTGTGGTAAATATTTGGGGCCAAACTGCATCTGCCTCAGCCAGTGTAGTTCTAATGCAGGTCCCTGTGACACAGTAACTGGAATGTCCTGGTCTTGGTTTACGCTGCTTTGCTCAGAGGCGCTCAGGCTGCCCCAAACGCTCTGATGGTGCTGAGAGTTTGTCCTTTCTAATGCTCTTTGTTTTCCACTTCTGTTTGCAGCAGTATTCAGTTCTCTAAGTGGATGGGTGCTCTGTTTTCTTTGCCCGAATGGTAACGTTCAAATGCAAAAGCTGGATGCCGCAGATCAAGACCTGCGTTAAAACAAAGTCTGAAGATCATGTTGTAAAACGGCTTGGTTTATATATTCAATGTTAATCAAGTTATAGTGTATCTCTTTTGATTCTTTTGGTAACACTGTCTTCATACTTATTATGTGGTTTTATTATGCTTCCTATACCTTTTTATACAGAAACTGATAGACTATGCTGTTTGGACTAGTCGTTGTGGTGGCTTTAAGGAGTTAGTCATGTATCTGCTAGGTTATTCTGAACAGTTTTGTGGTTAATACTGAAAGACTTTGTGGTCTGTTTACAGTAAATGCATGTGTGCTTGCACAGTATCATAACTCACTTGCCATTTTAAATCGCTGTGTATCCTATCAGTTTTTCATAATTTTCTCTGTGCTTTGGTTACTTTTGAAGCTTCATCTCTGGTGATTTATATTTGTGTGATGTATGAGAAAACGTACAAACCACTGATGATTCGCCAGTGATGCAAAGAAGCTGACTTTTCTAAATCATCGTGCCTTAATGTACCATAAACACTACACATGCCAACAACTTCTGGGGATGCCTCTGAAGATTGGCCTTCAGGTCTCAAGTCTTGGTTACAAGAATTTCTGCCACAGGCACTTTTATCTGTCAGCTGAGTGAGGGCATGTTCTGAATTTTTTTTATACACCATAACACTAATTTTCATTGAAGTTTTGTAATAAATTGTATGAATGTGGAAAATGTTGAATTTTGGGGTGATTTTTGTTGTTGTTTTTTTTAATTATTATTGTTATTTCGGCTTTTTCAAGTGAATTATGACATGCTGTAGTGGCGTTGTGCACAGTGCGTATTCAAAGGGATTGTGATATTTCCCCTGGGGAATGAAGGCATTTTCTAGAGTTTGCATGAAAACTGCTTTGATTTCATTTCAGAACAACTTTAGAAGTGTTTTAACTGGAAGTTAGGTAGCAAGACTTTGCATCACTTCTCCATAGTTCAGTAGGCACCTGCTAACACCTTTTAGGTGGGTAAATACCTTAGAAAATCCATTTGCACACCTTACTTCATAAGAATGTTGCTGGTTGTTTTGTTGCTGCTTTCTTCTGCATGCTTTGTAGTCTTGTGTGTATTACATACGCATAAGCATAAATTATTTTGTAAGTATGGGATTGAGACACTTTGTCTTCAGTACTAAATTGGAGTGTCTTTCATGCAATTTGCCCTAATTTTACTGTCTAGCAATGAGTGTTTACTCAGGATAGGATTAACGAACGATTTGTATCACAGGGATGCATATTTTGCTTGTGCTTGGAGTTGAACTGCATAAAATGGAGGCTATATTGTTATCTCAGTGGCTGCTGTAATGAAGTTGAAAGAAGAAATGGAGTAATGGATTTGTGTTCATACAAAGTGTCTTCAGGTTTTATGAAGATTTGAATTGTGTGTCTGTTGAGAGGGCCAAGGTGAGAGATTTAACACAAGCATTTTCTTATGAGTTGTGTGCCATTCTATGCACTGTTCTTGTTTTTCTTGCAGATTTTTGCATCATATTTCGCAACCTTCGTAAGATGATGTGCTGTCCATTTGTGCTTGTGAAAGTCAAGACAGCCACACCCCTGCAGAGAAGCCAAGACTTTAGTTACATACATTAGTTGCACACTGGATTAGCTCTCTGAACAAAGGTAACATGAAAGGTTGTTCTTTCAAAGCAAACCAGGACAATAGGGAAGCAGACTTTAAAAAGCATCCAGACTTTTATTTAAACCAGAGCTTTTTCCTCCCTCTTTTGAAAGCAAGGCGCCATAAGTCACTGTCATAATTCTTGTATGGGAAGCTTCAGTGAGCAGACTTTTACTAGCGGGTACTGATTATCACTTGATAGGCTCTGCCTTCTTCAGGCTTCTGGATTCCAGCTGGAGCATTTTGGCTCAAAACCTGAGATTTATTTTAAGAATTGTCCAAAAAGAGCTTGCAGTACTGCTGGTACCATACGCGAGTAGTTTCCTTTCAACATAGGCTTTATTTTTGTGCCTTTTGATGTTGTCTGATGTTAATCTTCAGTTACATTTGAACTTGGTTTTGTTAAATACTTCACACTATGTTGGGGTAACAGTTTTTAAACCCATTCTTTGTTACTGTGAAGATTTCTGTCTAGAGCCTGATTTCTGACCTTGCATTTCTGTTCCCAATGGTCTGGGCAGTGCCAGGGCCATGGAAGGCACAGAAACCTTTCCCTGAATTCCAGCCTGTCCTTTTCCAGCCTGACACTTCCCAGCACTGGGACAAAGTGCCCACATATGACTACTTTAATGATGGTTCAGCAGGATCAAGGAGCACAGGACTGCAGTCCTTTCAGTCTTCAGTAGATTTAAACCACTTTGGCAGACTATGAAACAAGTCCTGAAAGGTAGATGAGCTGGTTGGTTTCTTTAATTGCGGTGTAGAGTCTCTAATGGTCTGTGGCACTCTGACATTTACAAACAAGCAGATACACTGACAATTGCCTGATTTAATTTTTTTCCGATGCTTTAAATCAATGGCTGAAAGCGAACTCGGGATGAGCTAATGTGGTTTCAAAATGTATGTGCCTGGGATTGCGAATCTCTGGCCTTAAAAGTGTCTCTTTGTTCTGGTATGAGGGATGTTCTGAATGAGAAGGTGGAAGAAATGGGAAGGCAAAGGCTGTGATGACTACAAGGATTTGAAAAATTAGTACTGTGACATCGGTGTCAGCTTTGTTGCAGGGCAGGGGAGGGTCCTTGCACTTGTGCAGTCATCACCATGCCAAGCACATCCTGTCCTGTATTCAGAAGAGTTTCAAGTCTATTTACTTGTCCTTGAAATGTGGAAGATGTGACCCTTCCTTGCAGCTGTGGAAGCTGAGGGAAGGATCTGTGTGTCCTGAGGCTTCACATCCCACTCTCCTTGCTCCTTCAGAGTTGAGGTTCCTATGAGCTGTTCTTAAATCGTGTGCCACTACTGCCCCTGAAGTGTTTAAAATTCATTTGAGTTCTCTCCTGCCTTTTCTTAAAAAGCTGTGCTGACAGCCTTTACCTAAAATAACTTTCCATATCACCTCTTTAAAATGTTTTAATGGAAACAAAGCACACATTCCTACTTTGCACAGTACGGCTGCACTATGAATCAGGACTTCCCACTGTATTTCGAGATGCTAAATCTGGGAACACATTTCCTATTTATTCTGTTTGTGTTCGGGGTTTGTGTTTTGGGTTTTTCAATGGTGCATTCCTTCTGGATGCTGTGTTTCTTCTGCTCGAGAGTAGGCTGTGCTTCCTTCTGTCGTGTTTCAGTCTCCAGACCGGTGGTCGCTGGCACCGCTCGGGGGGTTTCTCCGGTAGTACCGCCGGCCCTGGACGTGTCGGGGGCCGGGAGGCGCTGCCCAGGAGCCCGTTGGCGGTGATGCTCCGACCGGGGTCACCCTCCCGGCCCCGGGCCCGGAGGAGGCGGTGCGGCGGGGCCGGGGCGGGCGCGGGGCGGGGCAGGCTCCCGGGATTGGCAGCCCCGGCCCGGCCCCGGCCCCTCCGCGGCGGCGCTGGGGCGGCCCCGGCCGCGCACACACTCGCGGGTAAGCCGGGCGCTGCTGCGGGCTGGGGCAGGCAGGGCCGCCGGCGGCACCATGAGCACCGGCATGCGGTACAAGAGCAAGCTGGTCAACCCAGGTGAGGCGCTGGGGACGCGCGGCCGCTCCGCCCCGCGGTCCGTCGCATCCCTCACGCCTCACTCTTTCTTCTTTTCTCTCCCCGGTGCCGGCTCCTGCCGCGGGCATCCCGCCCTCCTCGCTGTGCCCCGCAGAGGAGAAGCAGGTAGGTGGTGGGTCCGCGGCGCGGCGCAGCAGGGGCTGGGCTCGCCCGCTTTGCTGCGGCAGCGGGTGGTGTCCTGCTACCTGGGCATGGCAGCATTCCCGCCTGGCGCTGGGCATGGTGGCCCTGTTTTAGTTGGGTTCATCCGGGAAATGGGTGCTTTGCCTGCTCCTTCTCCCTGCGTTTTGTGTTGGGTTTCTTTTTTTGCGGTGCCTTTGGGTGTGTCGAGTAGGTTCGGATGGAGAAAGGCAGCGCAGGGGCTGCCAGAGGCATTTCAGCATTAGGAGCACGTCGCCCCATCACAACCTCTTCCCTCCGCAGCACAGATGCGCAGACACAGACCCGGTCCTGCCGCTCGCCACTCCTGGGTGGTATAGCAGATCAGCACCTCACAGGCAGCCCCGATTTGGGCGTTAGGACACATCTGTTCTGCTTTGCAAAGCAAACAGCTATTTGCCTTTGAGTCCTGGAGAGAGAGGAGGGGTGATGCAATCAGATGACATCGACAAGGGTTTTTTTTTTTGTCCTTTATTTGGTATTTGGAGGAATTTAGGGTGTTTGAGAGGAAGAGGAATCCTTCTCTTCCTGAGCTTGAATGTCTAGGTGTAAGGGGTTACTTGTGTTCCTTAGCACCATCACTGTGATGTAGGCAATGTCTGCTGTATATGGAAGAGCTTTTCTGCCTCACAAAGGTGGGGATGGAGATGGTGATTAATACAACAGGACAATGCATTGAGTCCCTGCAGCGGGAAGAAGTCCACCCATCCATTCCCAGCCTGGCTTGGACTTGCCTTTGCGTCCAATCTTTCTTTAAGGCTCTAATTCCATATGCAGCAGACACCTACCAAGACAGTGGTACTGCACAGCCATTCTGGACCACAGAAAGGCAAACTGGTGTTGTAGCAGCTTGGGCATTCACCTGGTTACTGCAGGAGATGGTGTTTCCCTATATAATGCAGACTTCAGCATTGAGTAAAGACATTGGGGTATTTTGTGAGCTGCTGATTGCAGTGGTGAGATGAACAAAGTAAATCCAGGGGGTAATAGGAGAATTGGGTCATTGGGTGCATTATTCCCAAGCTACTTAAAGTTTTGGTAGTATTTTGTTGCTCTTTGTGTTTGGTAGTTATTTGTAAGTGTTGCTGTTAATTCTTGTTATTTCTGGAGGAAAACAATCGAGAATGTCTTCTGAAATCGTAGTAAATTCAATGTAAGCTGTGAACTGGAGGGGAACTTTGTGACCCTCCCACCCAAAAAACCCCAACAAAACTACATGCTGTTCTTTAGTTAATTTGTTTATAGATAAAGAGGGGAGCAGGCTATGTATAAAGCTCCTTTCTGCTCATTCCCCAGGGGAAGAAGCGAGGCAGAGATCAGAGTAGTCTGTTGTAGATATTATCATAATTCCTGAGGGCCTTTGTCACACTGCATAGGCAAGAGTGGGCTGGAGTCAGTACCCCAAAGAGTTCATGTCTGCAGGAGAGTGTTCTCCTGGGGCAGAGGAGGTCTCTCCTCAAATGTGCAGGTGTGTGCCTGTGCCTTATACCTGGAGCACAGAATGGGTCTTGCATGACAGAGCACGGTGCATTATGAATTTGTGCCAGCCATGGACGGTGGAGGGAAACCAAGCTGTGAGTACAAAGCAATCTGTTAAAGTGAACACACAAAACCACAAATGATTTTCCTTTAGCATCCTTTGAGAGCAGGACTTTTCTTCTTGTGCCACCTTGTTCCAGTTCCCTGACATCTGGCAGCAGGTAACAGTTCAAGAGGTTTGCTAAAGGTGTGATTCTTGCCTGAACTGCTTTTTCAAAATTTATTATGAAAGCTGCTTTTTATAAGCAGTTGGGAAATGGAGTGAGCTTCTGAGAGGGCAGTACAATAGAGTGCATGTGAGTAGAGCAGCCTTCAGTAAAATCTTAATTTGGACTTACTGAGTCCAAAAATAGAACAATGTGGTGTCTAAGAATGTGTCTTTAACCTCCCGTGTAGCATAGTCAGAGCTGATGCATTTGTCTAGTTCCAGAGGACTCTGTTTTGCAGGTTGGACTTGTAATTGCTACTATTATTGAAGGAAAAATAATGGTAGATTCTCCCCCTCTCTGGTTTCCAAGGAATGGCCTCCTAACTGGGGTGCCGTTGATGTCAATGGAGATGCTGGTCTCTGTGCACACAGAATCTAGCTTTCCAAGAGGAAGGGTTGTGGTTTAAGACCCTGGACTTGGGAGAAAGAGTTTGGTCTGTAGCTCTACCACAGGATGCCTGGTAAGACCAAGCTCCTCAGTCTCATTATACTTTGGTTCAGCACCTCTCTGAGGAATGGTTTCTCTCCTGGCAATTTATATACCGCTGGAGTGCTGAGAGGGATTCTCGTGGTGAAACTGGGTAGGCAAATGAAACAGTGACTAATGTTCCATGTGCAGAAGAGCAGGCCCCATGTAAGAGAAGCCTAGCAATTTGTCAAAGGAGCATTGACTTGAGAACCAAACAGGACAAGTGCAGCGGGTGGACGCTCTGCCAAAGCCTGAGGTGTTGCTGTGGGAGGAGTACAAGTGAAACCTCCCAAATACCCAGTTAAACTGGAGTCTCCTGGCACACTCCTGCAGAACATGCCTCCTAGCTGGTGTTGTTGGCGTGTGTTTGTTTGGGGTGTTAACCTTGCTGGGTCTCTGAAGCTCACTCCTGCTCATTCAGGCCTGTGTCTCTAACGTGCTTTGAAGTCATTGTTTCTTTTTAAATCAGGAGGATGGGAACCTCTCCTTCCCAAGTTGATCTCTCCCCACCCCATCAACTTGCAAAGTTGTTTGGGTGTGGGAGCAGAGACTATCTGGTGAATCCAGTTCTTTCAGTGGGCCTGAAATTACAGGGCTCTGCCTTTTGCATTTAGCTTGGTCCTTTTTTCTACTCATGCGTATTTTGAAGTGGTCTGCTTGCCATTAAAAATATATATGGGGTGCTGCATATAGAGAAGATGCTGTGCGGAAGGTAATTTGACTGGAGGAATGGTTTTGGTGTGAGTCATGGGGAGGCACTGAGAATTCCTGAATTTGCTGCTTTTGTGTTTCAGGTTTTGAGAATCTGGGGTTTGTATCTTAAAAAATTATATTCACGCCCTGTTGCTTTTTTCTTAGAAAAAAAGAGAGAAGCAGAGATTTCCATTGGTCCTGGACCAGTAGATATTACAGCAGCAGAGATGTCTTCCATCTAAAATAGCAATCATACCAACATAGTGCAACATAGGTCAACCTTCAACCACAGCCTTGCCTTGAAGAGGACATTGGCTGATGAAAATCCCCCAGTTCCCTATCTGTGTGTGCTGAACCACCTTCTCCTTTTGTCTACTGTGCTTATGGGGAGAGGAGCCCAGATGGGAGAAATTGTGGCCCCTGAAAAAGCTATGCTCTACATAGTGCAGTGGTACCACCCTTGACACTCTGAGGACAGCTCCAGTGCATGTAGTTGCTGATGACAATGAGCAGATTAAGAGGAGGGAGGAGTGGTGATTCCTGTGTCTTGAGCTGGTTGAGGATGACCTTAACATCACCTTTGATTTTTGTGTAGATACACATGTGGTGAAAATTGGTTAGCTTAGTTTTGTGAAATGTGATGAAAAGTATCATGTGAATTGAGGTTCCTTTGTACAGCAATTGTACAATAAAGACCAGAAGCAGAGCTTGGCCTTGCAGAATCCCCTCACAGTCTGTGCTGGAGCAGCTTGGAGAATCCATACCTCCATTATATGTTTGTGGCATTGCCATCTTTCACCTAAGTATGTTCTTCACAGTAGCAGCTCTTGTAATCTTGTGATTAGAGGACGGTTCTGCACAAGGAAGAAGAAAAGCGTGGAAGCTGGCAGGTGAGCAGAGTACCACTGACTCTTAATTCTCTCAGAGTTAAATCACTTATTTTATAGTTGTGATTCTTGGACTCATTGGGAGTGGCAATGTGGAGCTGTGTTCCTGTGCTGTCTGCCATGCTCTGTATCGGTGCAGACAGGGTGGTTTTTGCTCAGAGAAAACAAAATGATGTTTTCAGCTGGCGAGTAGGATATTTCACCACAGCTGGATAGTCTCTCACTGTGTCATAGATTGCCGTGGTGAGGCTGTTTCTCTTTGACTCCCCATGTTAATGTCTCTTCCAACCTCTGTTTTCCAACCCTGGTCTTACATCCTGACTACCAAGATGCGCCTGCCAGAAAGGGAGTAGCAAATTAGTCACAGACTCTGGAGGTAAATACTGGAAATACTCTTACAGCAGCACATCTCTGTTTGTCTTTCTGATGTCCCAGTGTATCTTGGCCAGATGCAGCACAGGAGTGGAAGCTTTTACTTCTCTGTAAAAAGCCTTGTGTGGTTCATTAATTTTTTTTTGGCCTATTTCAAAAGACAAACGTTGGTCTTTCACCCTCCACACTGGGCAAAGGCCCAGTGCTCAGAACACTTATGTCAGGAGCTGGGTGGGACTGCAACAGGTCAGGAGGTTCAGTCCAGCCTGTCCTTCTGCTATGCATCTGTCTAAACAGTCCTGCTGCAGGACACCCCTGTGTCGCACAAATGGGGTGTTCTGGGCTGGGGAGGAAAGTCCATCCTGGGCTCTTTGGCTTCTTCCCCCCCCCCTTCTTTGTCTGTTTGGCTTCTTGGAAAAGGACTGTAAAAAGAGGTTAGCACATGAACTGCATGGTGAAACAGAACTGCTGGAGAGCTAGGCGCAGAACCTGCCTCCTGCTGCTGCTGCTGTCTCTCTTCAATTATTTATGCTCCAAATGGATAAATGGTTATTAGCGCAGGGCAGGGGTTCAGCCCTCTCAGTGCAAGTAGAAATCTGCAGTTTATGAAAAGGGGGAAGTAAGTGTTTCCTGCACAGGGATTTCTGTCCCTTGAATTTCCACGAGCTGCTCAGCTACTTGTGCGTGAGTCCAAAATTCCACTGCTCTTGCATGAATGGTACAGGGCTGTTTTGGGCACGTTGGCCAAGTGCGTGAGTGTGACATGCGGCCTGATCCTTGCTAATGCTAATGAATTAGGAGCAAGTTTTATTTAACCCCAGGAGATGCCTGTGACACTCGCTCAGCTGCTGGGTTGCAGCAGCTGGGGCATTACAAAAGGCAGCTCACAGTTGCAGAGGTGACAATGTTGCTGTCATCTGAATGAAGGAGAGACTCGGTCACTGAATGTTCCTAGTCTGCAAAGTCAAGGAGTCTCTTACAACTGCTTAACACTCTCAAAAATGATACTGACTTCATGATGATGCTATTCTTCAGTCAACTGTTTTAGCAATAAGCCAAGGGGGTATGATAAGTCCCTGCAGAACTCGAGGAGAGGCAAGTCTAGAGAGAGAAACAGCTGTTAGGGTTCAGTGCCTTCTAGAACCCGTATTGCCTACCCTCAGTTTCAGTCTAAGTTGCTGTTCATTAAATACCCATTAAATGGACCTCTTGGGAATTCAGGGAGCAGTCCACCTTCAGCCAACTGGTTGCTTCCTGTGCCAGACCAGGTTGAGTATCTGCTGTGTATCTTTAGAGCTTTGCCAAGTTAGTTTTAAGTGTTCAGTCCAAGGAGTTTCCGTAGCAGTTTTGGGACACCCCACTGCCCACAGCAGTGTTTCCTATAACCATGCTGCAGCTACTGTTCATGTGTGCACAATCTAAGTCTGGAGAGCTCTGCACCATCTTCAGTACTTCAGGCACTTCTTGCTGAGATACCTATTTGATAAGCCAGTAGGGTTCCTCTCATGTTGTTTCTCTTCAAGTTCAAGTGGCTTCTCTGTTACTTTTTTCCAGGAGAGCAGAGCATGAACTGGAAGGCACCTTCTTTGCTTACCTGCAGAGCTTTCTGCCTCACCAACACTAAGACTTTGTCCCCCAGGGCAGATTTCCCTGGGACAGTGAAACCACACAGAAAATCCTCTAATACTCATGAAGGAAATGTGTCGTTTCTAACACATTGTGTGACTTCAGATTTTTGTGTAGCATTTACAAGTTGTTTCACAGCATTCTGGAGTAATTCCCATATGGGCTGGATTTGGTCCATGCGTGTATGCGCGTGTATGTCTACAGTGTGGTTAGCCACGAAGCACGGGGAAAAATGTCTGTCTGCTGTTACACATTCCTTTTCTCCCAGAGAATTGTCCCTGGAGCTGTGAAGAGGTTTGCAGTCATCTTGTTCCCACAAGAGTGTTCAGGAGCTGGATTTGTGTGTGAAGCATCAGAAAAGCTGGGATCCAATCCCAGAATGCATGTGCCTTGTCTGTATGTGTGCTGCTGTTCATCCACCACTTGGAATCCCAGAAATACTGTTTGAAGTGAATAGGGGAAGGTGGCACTGAGTGTGCTGAAGTGAAGGGTTTGTATGTGCAATGCTACTCATAGGGGCTGGGCTGCAGAAAGTGGAAGAGATCAGTTGCCCCCAGCTGAAGTACGAGGCCTTTGTGTTTTGCGGGCTGAATGGGTTAGTATTCCTAATTCCTCCTCTCCTGTGTGAGTGTACTTCCTGTGCATTAATTGAAATTTATTACAGCCTGTTAACATTCCACTCTAGACTGCTGTGCCCTCCCTTGGCCTGTCAGTCCCAGCCCTATCCCACATGGCATCGCCTCCATGTGCTGGAGGTGGCTGTGAGAAGAGCATACTGAAGGGCTGCAGGGACAGGCTTGCCAATGAGAAAAGCCGGGCTAAGTGTTGACCAGGAGCTGAAGAGGAAGTGAAACCCTGCACAAGCATCTGGAAGGATGTAATGCCAAGAGGGGAAGGAGAATTGTTTAGTTCCTGGCTTTGGTACAACTGTTCACTCCTGAAGTCAAAAGAAAAAGAAATTACAGAGAGAAGTTGAGGCTGAAGTTCAGCTCTAGAAGAGGGATGTAGCTATGCTGTGCAGGGCAGTACAGTGCAGGGATGCTCAAGATGGCAGAAACCTCTCTGAATACAGCAGTGCAGCCTTCAGATTGCACCAGCCTGGTGCCATGCTACAGCAGTGAGGCTTGAGGGAAGCTTAAAAGTGCAGCGTGCAGGAGGATCTCAGGCTGTGTGGTTCATGCTAGCTCAGGATAGTGAAGGGGGGGTGAGCCAGTGCAGTTGTAAAGTTAGTCAGAGGTGAGAAGCCCTCTAAGTTAATAGAATTAACTCCAGTTTTTCACTCACCTCTTAAATTTGCACTATTTTCTGCACAGTGGCACTGGCTGACAGAAGTAACAGCCACTGCGAGGACTGGAGTGCTCACCCTGAAGTTAGCTGATGGAGGGAGAGGAGCAGCATGGCGGCAGGTCTGTTCCCGTATGCCACTGTGGTGGCTGTACTGCGCGTCTGCTCGGAGCCAAGGAGCAGAACTGAGGTCCTGCGTTTGCCAGCTTTGTTCAGCTTTGGGAGCGCCCCGTTTGTTTTGAAGCTTGTTATCAAGTGTGTCCAGGGTGTGTGTATGGTGCTGGGATGGTCTCTGCCTGACCCCACCCGGCGCAGCCGGTGCTGTTCTCCCAGAATGACTTCTGGCAGGGAACCGGGAGCTGGAGCGCGGGCTGAGCAAATAAACCACAGGATCATGAGCATCAGCTCCTGGAGGCAGGCCATGGGGAGCGGGCCCGTCCCACTAACCTCTGGACATTCTCAGTGCAGAAGCAGGAGGCGGGGGGGGAAGAAAGATGCACTCAGCTTGTGAGGAAAAAAGGCTCCAATGGCTTAATGTCTTCGTTCTGCGGTCTGTGAGGCAAAGCCCATGGCGGTACAGATGTGTTCAGGGCTCCAGTGACTCTGTTTCGTTTTTCCTTGCAAACCCCTGGTGCTGGAGCTGTGTGAACACACATGAGAGTGCAGGCCAGGCCTTTTACTGCTTTAGTTTGTATTGCAATTACTTTTAAGATCACCTCCCAGGCAAGTCACTTCGCTTTCAGCCTTTGTAATGTCTCCTGGCTGTTTCCTCAGTGTGAGAACTATTCTAATCCCGCCTGCTGCACTGAGCTCATTCATTCTTGCTGTGATATGTACACACATGAAGTCTCTTTAGATCCTGCAGTCTTACATCCACTTCTGTTTTTTAATAAATTACATACTACATTAATTATATATTCAGGTGAAATATGAGTCACAAAGCCATCTGCTATCTGCTTGCCCTGCATACATGGTCCCCTTGGCTGTGCTTGCTTTATAGAGTAAAGCTCCCCTGAGTCTCCGCATTGGGTATTAAGTGATGTGAAGTCCTGGAAATTAGAGGCAGTATTGGAAATGCCCATCTGGACTAATAGTAATTTCCCTCTGCCCAAGACCAGCTGTAAAAAATGTCAAGGAGCTTTATGGCTTTTAGGATCCTATAGATTCTCAGAGGTTCCTGCTGCTTGGAGGAGTTGGTGCCAGCTGGGATCAAACAGTAATGGAAGAAGCATCACAGCCTTCAGGAGCTGGTATTTGCAGTGGGCTGCATCAAGGCTGCAGGGGTTAAACTTCAAGTGATGCAGTTGGCTTGCAGCAAAGCCTTGCTACTGTGATTGCACTGTGCTGAGATGAGCGAGAGTGTGTCATGAGGACAGCAGGGGAGCTGCTGTCTGAGGTGATCTCTCATCTCCCAGCAGTTGCGCTCACAGTCCTGACTGTGTAGACTGTTTCTGCGAAGCAGTGCCCTGAAGCCCTTCACTGGAGCACGCAGAAGGGAAACCGCTTGTGTCTCACCCCTGAGATTAATGCCTTTGCTGTTTGTCTGCTTACTTTCAAGAGCTCTCCTCCCCTTGAAAGGAGCCCTTGGCAGAGGGTGTGTTTATGAGGGAAGTGGATATCAGGGAGGACAGTTATTTAACAGGGCTTTTACTGGGGAGTTAATCCAGGCACATGCTTGGGAAGGACTCCAGGTCCACTGAGTGGCTGAACACTCCGGATCCACTCCAGTCTGTGGGCAGCCACTGTGGGCTGACACTTCAGAAGCTCAAACCAGGCTCACAGAGGTGAGAAAGTTGGAGGCATGTTTTCTGTGCGCACCCCAGTACTGTCATATTGATCTGGTTTGGGATCCTGCTAACCATCACCCTGCAGCAGGAGCATGTCCTCTTGTCGCTTGAGCAAGCCTCTCCTGCACTGCCCCACCACACTCGGCTCACACTGTGTTCACAGCATTTGACTTCGCAGCAATTTAAATAAACCAGAAGCGACTGGATGGAGCCCAGTGTTCTTCTTCAGTGGCTGCTCTGTTCAGCCTGCTGGTGCTCAAACAGAAAGGCTTCATGCCATCTCATAGCTGTGTGATGGCATTATTTTCAGCAGCTCTCATTAATGTCAGTGAAAGCCTTTCTGTTTGAGGTGGTAGGGCTGGTCCTCAGCAGCTGCTCAGAGGTTCTGGCCAGTGCCAGGAGCTTTGCTGCCTAGTTTGAACGGCCAGCGTCATCTGAACATCTCCCTGCTCCTCCTGTGGTCACTCTGTCATGGTCAGGTGTTGGTCAATAGCAGATTTGTTGTTCTGGTAAACAAGTGATGGTGTTATTGGAGCTGTTCTTCATGTAGCAGCAGCACAGTGAGTGCATGGGCTTGCTAACAAGGGATATAATGGGGCTTGTTACTCTGAAAGCTTAATGAACCATCTTCTGTTTCTTTGCAAAGTGTGTGGAGGCTTCTTCACGTGTTCTGTTCCTATGCTGTGTCTTGCACTCGGGCGTATGTGGTACTGAAGAGTATCTCTGTGAGGTAGAGCTCACAGCACAGATGTGGACACTTTGGAGGACTTTGATTCTACCTATCATAGCATTAATGACAGTGAAAAGAAATGTCGGGGGGGGGATGAAACCGCTGCTTTTGCTTCCTCAGACACCCTGTGTATGCCCAAGGGATAAGCTAATTTGTTGCTCCAGTAAATCCGTGTGTATTCCTAGGCACCTAGAGCTTGTCCCTTGGGGGTTTAAGGCTTTTCCTTCACGACAAATAACTATCTTTCTGATTTTTCAAAAAATTAAATGATGAGGGCATCCACCCACCTCTTGGCTGGCATCCTGCTGTGATAGGCCAGCATGTGTTTTCTCCAGCGAAAAGCAGATTCTGCTTCATATTTGTAAGGCAATGGTTTAGAAATGAGCCTGAAAAGTAAAAGTGATTTCCCCGTGTACGGCAACATTACATCAGGAAAGAGTCCCATCAGAATTTCTTCAGGCTGGGCCATGAATTTGGCCTGACACTATAGACTTGATCATGTACAGTGGAAGTAGTGCGTTCCAGAGGTGCGCAGCTGAGGGAGCATGTTTCTTTCGTGCGCATAAAACCAGACCTCCACCATCCTGGCACTGAGGGTTACAAATCCTTACAACCTTGAGCTTGGAGATAAGAAGGAAAAGAACTTCACCTCACATGACCTGAGAGCACATGAGGCTATCATGAGCTGTAGGGACAGCCACATCAGGGACAGAACCACATCTCTGGGTTAAGCTGCTCCATTCAGGCTTGGGGACTCAGAGCCTGCCGCGTCTGTACAGTGCGACATTTAGCATGTCTGTGAGGGGATGGCATGTTTCTGACAGGCCTTGTGAGGAGAGTAGGGTGAGTTCCCACAGCAAAACATGACTAGAGAATAAATCTCAGAAAATAAACACCAAGAGATGTTTGGCCTGGCATGTCAGAGCCCAGGCTGTGAGCCCAAGAAAATCCCTTCATGTTCCGCATGTGACATTGGTTCTGGGATTTGCTTGGAGATGGTTGTCCTTGGATTCTTAAAAAATACAAAGGCTTGACTTGATGCTGTACTGCAAGGTCCAAGGGCTGTTCATGGGTGTCTAATCTGATTTTGCACCCTGTCCTTGTTAAAGGGCTGTGAATAACAAGTTACTCTTGGCCTGCTGTGGCTGTCACTCGAGCTGACATTGCATGAGGGTGCTGGCTACCTGCTAATCTATTGACTGAGCTGAGCATTCCGTGTCCTGTCTTGCTTTTCCATCTTACCTGTGTGGCTGTTTCCATTTCCTTTGGGTTGACTCTAAGGAAAAAACAATCCAGCAAATGCCATTTTTCCACTCCATTGCTTCCAGGTTCTTTCCAACATTAGGTATTGCTGCTCCTTGTGTGTCCAACAACCACAGCGTTTACAGTCAGATTACTTTGTCTTGTCTAATACCTTCTTTAGGACAGTTTTCAGTGCTCTGAATTCTGAAATCCATTATAATAATTTCAAAGGAGACATTTTCACAAAGTCTGTTCTTCCAGTGCCTGCTGTGTTAACATCTCCCACCTTCTACCTCATGCACTTCACTATCCTTGCTAAATTCAGGTGAAACCCAGAAAGAAATAGATGAAATCAGCAATACCACTAAAAAAAAACCTGCAAGAGAGAGGAGTTTACAACTACCTGTTCCTTTAGCTCAGGACTGTATTTATGAGTTGCTGTTAACAGTTTTGTTACAGGGCAAGTAGAGATTATATTGATGACTCTGATTTGATAAACTTTATGGTGGAAATCAATGCTGAAATGGCAGCAACACCAGTGTCACAGCAATGTTATCTGCAAAGAACGGAAGTTACTGTTGAATTGACTTGTTAGATTGAAATTATTGTTCAGTTGAAGTATTGAACCCGATTTGTTCAGTGTGGTTGAGCTGTGTCCCTGATGCAGTGGCATCAGTTATTCAGCTTGGGGCACTAATCTTTTGTGGTTGCTTTCTCACTCAGTTTTTCAGGGGAAAAATTATCTTAAGGTGGAAAGGATTTGGGGAGGAGTGGGCAATATGAGTTAGAATGTGTGTCCTTTAATGACCCCCTGCAATGTTTAGGGCTTTGGTCTCTGTTTCCAGCAATGCAGTTGGATGCTAAGGTTTGTTTCTAAGGGTGTGATTTTTGGTGAGGAGAGAGGAAAAATGGCACTCTTGAATAGGGTAGAAAACACCATCTCTGAGACTTTGTCAAAACAATACTAGTATTGCAGGTCTGTCCTGGTCAAAGTGGGTTGCCTGGTGTGGCTGCAGTATTTTATACTGAATTATCACTGATGAAATTTGCCAAAATGGCAGAGTTGGGTTGTAAACCCTGTGCCTTTATGGAAAGTTCCTAACAGCAGCTCTGATGTTCTCGCTCCTAGTGCTAAGCTCAATGGGTCCTCGTGGCACGGTGGCAGGGTTATTTGCATGACGATGGTGTCTGTGAAGCCCTCCCTGAGCCACAGACCTGCAGTTTCACCTTGTGCCAGCTCAGAACTGTAGGCTGTTCCTGCCCTAAATGAATGGATCCTGCTTGCAGTGCCTCTGAGTCTGTCGGCATATTCTGGATTAACCAAGGAGCTGACACATTCCTCTGGCCTGGGCTGGTGGTGTGGAGATGAAAGGCAATAGGATGAAACATCAGCTTTTCCACAAGGACCATTGTACAATAGGGTTATTTTAAAGGCAAATTTTTTAGGCAGTTTGCAATAATATGAACTAAGGCCCAGCTTTCTTTAAATACAGATGAAAGTGTCCAAGTGCTTTGAAACTGAGAGGGGCTAAGCACATCCTGTGTTTTTATAAATTTAGCCTTGCCACTGTTCTCCCCCTGCCATCACTCTGCCTGATATAAATTGCTGTGTAGCAAGAGCTCTTGCCATCTCCCATGGGCAGGCTCTGCAGAGGAATTTACACACCTGGTGCCAGGCTTACCGTTGCCTTTCATGTGCTGTGGTCCATGGATTAGGTCCAGGAAAGGGATTGGCAAAGGAAAATAACTGGGAAGATACTGTAGGAGGTAGGTTCCAGGCTGCTCTGAATGGCCCTTTCATCTTTGTCTCAAAAAAATCAGTGAGAACCATAGCTCTGTGGAAATGGCTTTGAGAGGCTCACGGCCATGCTCAGGAGTGACAGACCCATCCAGCATTTTGGTTTCCTTACTGGAACTGAAATTTCTACAATGCTGCTTCTTTTTTAGGGACTCTGTTTGGCAGAGATGCTCCATTGTGGATTTGTGTTCCTACCATCTCATCCCACCTTGCTGCTTTTGAGAACTGTCCTCTTTGGAGGTGGTTAAACTCCTCCTGTGTGTACTTGGCAGCAGCTAGCTAGTGGGCAGTCACTGTTCATCACACTAGCTGTGCTGCTTTCTGACTGATCTATGCACCCTCTTAGTTTTCGTCTAGGGCGGGATTGCTTTTGTGCTCCACTTCAGTGCCCTGCACATGGGGATGTGCTCTCAGGGAGCTGCTTGCAATCCATGCCCTGAATGACAAATCCAGGGCTGGAGAGCTAGGCTGTGCTTTACCCTGAGGCTGAATGCTTCTGCATCCCATGTGCCTGTCTCTGCTTCACCTAGACTTGTCATAGCATGAAAAACTCATGCAGGCTTTGCTACTGCACATCCTTTCTTACCTTTTGCAGTGTTGATAATCAAGGCCATCCTTGCCTGGGTGAACTCCTGTGCCCTGCTTTTTCTGGATGTGGCTGTGGGTGACAGGGCAAAGAATTTGAGAAGTGCAATGAAGAAGCTGTTTGCTATAGCAAGACGAACATCTGTATTGACTGGGCTCCTGCAGTCTGGATGTGGGTACTTTCACCTTTAAAATCCAATTCTGAGGCTCTTGCATAAACAGTGAAATAGGATCTGCTCCCAGGGGAACAGTTTATATAGTTAAATCTAAGTATTACTGGAAAAGGAAAACACAACCTTCGTCATCTCTAACTCTGCCAGGGCATTAATGTCCTTGCGTCTGTGGAATTCCTTTGCACAGAGGAAGCCTGGTTTGCCTGGGAAGAGAGGGCATTTTTGAATTGGGCTACTTTCTGTTGCTCTTAATACATTAATGATTTCATAGCATCTCTTCTGTATCCTCAGAACTTGCTGTTCAGAATATTCAACGATCCTTCAGTGGATCTGTGTTTTGGAAAACATAGGGTGTGGTTTTGTGTGTTTATCTGTATCATATCTATGTGCTCCTCAAACGCAGTACAGTCTGATTCTTGTTAAGGTGCCCTGACAGAAGCCTTTGCCTTCAGTCTGAATGGCTTTTACTTGTAAATTGAGCAATTAAAACCAAAACCAAACCCAAGCAAATCAACAACAACATTTAGGAAAACTGGGAGTGTTAGTGCATGCCTGCTCTCACTTGCAGGATTATTCATGTCCAGTGGTTTGCAGATAAAATAGCTGTCCTCTCCTGCACACACAGAGCAGCTGAGTACTGGAAAAGTGTGAAGCTATTTGGGAACAAGAGTCTCCTACAGACAGGGTTGATGGGGGATTTTTCTGAGGTACAGAGTGTGGCTCAGAGCTCTCCAGGGTGTCTGGGTGCAGGGTGAAGAGTGCAACACTTCCTCAGTGCCTTCTAGGCCAGGGTCCTTGAGGACTTGGCAGGCATCACTGGCCCAGCCAGGCCAGGTGTGGATGCTCATAGTGAAGTTCCCCTCATTGCTGTTTTAGAGCTGAAGCCCAGGACATAACACCTCTGTATAGATGCATTTCTGTCTGGAGGCTGTGATTTTTAGGGGTACATAGCCGCTACTTTGATGAAGGAGTGGCTCCACTCCTGTGTGAGTCAGTCATGCCACAAGTGAAGCTTCTCAGAGGCATTTAAGCCTCAGGATTCCCCTTAGCCCAAATATTCAGCTTCAGAGGTGTTCCTTCCATGTAGTGGTTGGTGTTTCTCAGGGCAGTGGGGTGTGCAGCACACCCTGCTCAGCTCATTGCTGTTGGAGCTCTCCTGTTGGGAGCTAGCAGGCGCTGCCCTGTAGGTGTGTGTCTCCTCATCTCTGACAAGGTAACATGCTTGTTGGACGTTTGCTTCCTCCCTGAGTCCTCACTTTGTTATTGAGTTCTGCTGGCATTTTACCAACTTACAGGTGGGAAGCCAGAATGGGCAGAAAGCAGCTGGTGGGAATGCAGCCAGGTGGGATCAGCCTGCTGCTTCACCTACTGAAAATTGGCTGTCCCACAGCTATTTGTTCCTAGTCTGTGCTGAAGAGGAGCCACCTGTACGGCCCAGGTCTGCACCTGGTGCTTGGATCTGAGAAGTTCCTTCTGGAGCTCACTGCTTCTAGAAGGGCTGAAGCTTTTGCTTTCATTGAGTTTTTGCTGTTTGGTATCCAGGACTGGCCTCTGGAAAGAGGCTCGGGAGCAAAGTGCTCTCTAGGAGAAGCAGTCATGCTGTACTGCTGCTGTTCAGCCCTTGGGGTTGCATGTGATCCAGAGAAACTAGCACAGGATTAGCAGTACACATAGTCCTGAGTTCCACTCTTCCATGTGCTTGAGGAAGTCCTAAAAGTATGCAGCATGTGATCCATAGCTGCACACTTAAGCATGCTCTGCCCCTTGAGAATACTCTGCCCCTTTTTTCTCTATCTGTTGCATCTATCTGCTCCATTACCCCGTGGTACTGAGAAGGTACCATGCCCAGTATTGCTTTGTCCGGTTGCTGCTGTAGCACAAGTGAGGCCAAGGCCATGGGCATGGGCTGCAGTTGGGCTTGGTCCAAACAGCGTATGGATCACAGCAGCTGTAATTGCTGACAAAATGGCCCCATCCAATGGCTGCCATTGCAGTGAGACTGGGAATTCTGGAAGAGACCCACAAAAGCTCAGTGCCTTCCTGTGTAGAGCAAAATCTGTGGTGAGGGGAAAAAACCCACGACCATGTAGGAGGGAGCTGTGTGGCAGTGATGTATTTTGGCCGTTACTGCTTGAGGCACTGTTGGATGCTGTGGTTGGTCTGGTGCTTCCAAGAATGAGACACTGATTCATCTGTGGTCAATGTGTTTTTAAAATTGTGCTACTAAGCTGTCAGTCTGGTTTCTTCTGGCCAAATGTGACCACTGCAAGGCTCTTTTCCTTAGGACTCCCCTGTGCTGGTGACCTGAATTTCCATGCTTCTTACTCAGCCTGGTTCCTCAGACATTGGGTTAAGTACTGCCTGATCCAGGTAGGAAAATCCTGCTGCTGCCCTGGCCAGTGTGGCCACTTGGACAGTGGAGAATGGGGCTGTTGTAGAGGCCACAAGCTTGTGATGTTGGTGCTCAGTGCTGCATGGACAGATCAGCTGCCAGTACAAACCATTTCCAACACTATGTGTGTGTGGGGAAAGTCAGGCTGCTGCAGTGCAGGCATTTGAAGGCCAGCAGTTGGAGCTGGGCACAAGGTGGAGTGGTGTGGCTGAGCTAGTCTGACAGCCCCAAGCTCTGATTTCTCCCCACTGCTCTGCTTGGGTTGGCTCTGGGGAGCTGGGGGTCAAGCGTAATCCTGTGCAGTTTGTGCCATACCCTGCTGTTAACTCCAAGCAGTCCCTGCCAGGTTTGTTCTTGCAGGGGAAGAAGGGAGGGTGAGGGGTTCAGATGGCAGTCTACTGGGAGGCAGAGATTAATGATGTGTTGAGCTCTTAATGGAGAACATGCTCCACTGATTTGGGTTTCCCTCCCCACCCATCCCACTCTTTAATCTGTGGCACAGTCTTGAGAGCAGCTTGAGAACGGAAGTGATTTCAGACTGGAGATGACCTCATCCATCTCCAGCTCTGAGGTGGAGCAGCGTTTGGAGCCATGGCCACAGCTTAAGCCATGCTGAATGGCAGAGGTGAGGCATGAGGCTCCTGGGAGAGCCCTGTGCTTCCTGCTCAGCAAAGGGCTCTTGGTGTGTATGGGGTAGGATCTCGCCCCAGGGCCTCCTGCAGCCTGCCAGCCCCCTGAGTGTGGGTATTGGTAAGACACAGCTCCAACTGAGAGGTCCTGGCATCCTGCCCTAATTACCAGGACTTCAAGGCTGCTTGTGCTGTTCTTTCCAATGGTTGTGACCTTTAAAGGGTGGGATCAGGGGTGTGATGTGTCCCCTTTTGTGCTGGTGGAGGGAACAGCTCCATAGAGGAGCAGCATCACTGCTGAGAACCAGCCCTGTGTGGTTGCTTAAGGAAATGGGTGTTCCGGGGTGCTGGGCTATAGCATGGTGCTCCCCAGCCCCAGAACCAAGGGGCAGCACCCTGCTGCCAGGTGGTGTGGCTGTGCAAGTGGGGATGGCTGTGGAGGTTTTTCTCTCTCTGTTCTCATCCTTCTACTTGCTCATGCAGAGTGGGGTGGGGAGTAGGAAGAAGACAGAACAGCGTCCAAAAAACACAGCTGGATAAAAGGCCTGGAAATGGTACATATCGGAGCAGTTTCCTGTTGAAAGTTCAGACACTGCAGAGTGCTGAGCCGTGCCTGGCTGGAAGACGTGCTCAGTGCAACCATGTGTTGGTGCAGAAACGTGCTGAAGGTATGTGAATAGATGTAAAGAGTCCCTGCTGGGGTCTTTGTATCCGAGGGCCCCTCTGGATCTGTGGAAAAGGGGATCAGGGCCCTTCTGGAGGCTTTGCTTTCTAGGAGCAGAGGTGTCAGTAGGAGCACTGGGGATTGGGAGCATGGGGTAGGAGCCAGATGGGGAGTCAGCTCCAGGTCCCAGGCAGTCGTGAGGAGATTGGGAGACCACGGGCTGCTTGCAGAAACTGCCAGAGAATTCTCCTTCCTGACATGGCAGAGGGCCCTTCTCCCTCCTGCCTTGATGTCTGCTGCTGAGGTGACCAAGATTTTCTCTTGCACCATTGGAGCCTGGAGTCAGTTGCACTCTGCTGGTCTCCCCGGCTGCTGGAGCTGCTTTGCCAGGCACAGCTCTGGACTTCAGTAAATGCCTGTGTGCTCCAGTAAGGACAGTTTCCAAGTGCTGTCTCACAAGCCTTATTGGGAAGTCCAGCCACTTCGCCTTAAACCTAGTTGTCTTCTGGCTTGAGCTCAAGCTGAGGAGATGCTGTGGTGCAAGAGATGGTTGTGGCAAGCTACGGGTGGGAAAATAAAAGCAGTGTTTTCTCATGTTCCTGTGGCTGTTTGGCTGTGGAGGAAACTCCCTGTACCTGATAGGCAGTATAGGAGGGGATAAGTTCACTGGAGGAATTTGCTTGTCTCTTGGCCTCATCACAGGTGGTATCAAGACTCTTCCTTGAAGATAAATTCCCTCCCACCACTGCTGAATAGGGAGAGTTTAACCATTCATGGGATCTAGCAAGAGTTCCCCCAGCCCTCCTGCCCCTCTTCCTGGTTCAGCTGGGAGCAGGGACAGGAAACAGATCCCACCATGTCCTGCTTCAGAGTTGTCTCCATACTGGTACATAATGGAACAATCTGAAAGTGCATGGACAAGCAGGGATTTTGCACAGAAATGTGTCTTCTGTCCTTTCTGCTCAGCATCCCACAGCTTTGCCCACAACAGTGGAGTCAGTAGCAGGTGACTGTGGCTGACTGGGTGATGCAGGAGCTCTGCCATGTCTGTGAGAAGGGGTTTAGGTCACTGAAACCCCAAGAGAGGCTTGTGTTGCTGTCAGTAGTGCAGAACACGCAGTGCCTGTGCCCACTGCTTGGCAGGGCTCAAGACCTTGGCAGTCCCCTGCCATCTGCAGCCTCCTGTGTGTGAGCTCCAGCATCATCCCAGAAAGGGGCTATTGAGCCCTGCCTGTTGCTCAAGTCAGGAGGGCACAATAAAGATGATGTGTCTGGGTAGCAGCCTGGAAAGGGCTCATGAGTTGAGAACAAAGGAGCCTTTGTGCCAGGCTCTGCCTTCGGTGGGAGGTTTGTCAGCTCTGGAGCTGGGATGCTAATGTGGGGTGCTGTGCCCAGCTCCACTGTACTGCTCACCCTGGTTCAGAGCTAACCAGCAGGCTGGTGGAAGAGGTGCTGGTTCTTCCTTTTGCTGTGGGAGGTCTTTGCAGCAGGTCCTGCTTGCCTGAGCATGGCTGTGCCCAGTGGGCTGCAGGAGGCAGGGTTCTCCTGGCATCTCAAGTCCCAGTATTCAGCAGCCAGGCTGCTCTGTGCAATGTGTGTGGCCTGAAGCTGTGTGTGTACAGGCTGTGTGTGTGCCCTGCAATGTGTACGAGTCCCCAGGATTGCCTCCAGCTGCCTGGGACAGGGCTGTAATGGATCAGGATAGCAATGTCACTATAACTGGGGCTCTGAAGAGAAGTGTCTCCTGGGAGAGGTTCAGAGCTGAGTAGGACTGCTTGTCAATATGTAACAGCAAAGCAGAGGCAAACTGGAGAAGTGAGGGGAGCTCCTATGCTTGCACTGTTACACTAGATGCGCTTGTTACAGGGTGATATGCTGTAGAGAAAGCTCTCTTTTCTGGCATTTGAGAATGGACTTGAGGTCTGGCCACTCTCCCATCTCTGGTTGCAGCATCGGTGCTGTGGTGGTGTGGAGCCAAGTGTGGCTGTGCTTCAGGAGGTGCCTGATGGGTGATTCGGAGCTGCCGTCTCCAGGCACTGTGGCTGGTGGTGGGGTAAGCAAAACCACAGACAGGCTGAGGAGCTGGTAATGGGATTGAGACAGTAGGATAGGATCATGTTGGGAATCCCCTCTGTGAAGTTGTGTAGAATGCTGTAGGCTTTTGCTTTTGTGGCAGTTCTGTCCAGCTGGTTGTTACTACTGCAGTATCACAGTGTGCTGCTGTATTTTGTTCATGGTAAGTCCTGATATTTCATCGTTTCTCACTGAAGAGCACTGTTCTACAGGAAAACTGAGTTCAGCTCTTTCCAAGCAAGACTATTTTGTTAGGAAGGAAAGGAGAACGTAGTGCATCTTCTGCCTCTCTGCCATGATTGTGAATCCACCATAGGCACCAGCTCTTCCAAAGGGAGTTGTTGAGGGGAATTGCAGGGCCCAGGGAGCAGGCTGAGGGGAGCATGATGTCTCTTCTGGCTCTGAAAAAAGTGTGTGCTCAGAGAGGAAGCAGCAACCACAGGAAAAGGGTAGTTGCTGAACTCAAACTGCCAAAGATTAAGCAATCTGTTTCAAGCCATGAAACCTCCTGTTGAGCAAGAGGACTGCTCTCCCTCCCAAGGCAGGTATGACCTGTAAAACAAGGTGGTAGAGCCCTCCTGCAGCTTAGCTGCCAGGCAGGGCCAATACTTCCTTAGCCCTCCTCACACAAGGTGTCCCCCATTCCTTATCCCTTTCCTTCTGCTACTGCTTTCAGAAGCCACCTGGACACTCCCATGCTGCTGTTTTGATGTCCAGTGTCTGCTCCATACTCTTGTGCAGACTAGGATGTGCAGGCACTGCTGATACATCTTGCCCCTTTTTGGGGCAGGGGGGTACGTGGCTGCCCCAAGCAGTGTGTACATAAAAATGAATACATGAAAAAGGTGTCTAGGTGAAGATTTCTCTGCACAGTGTGATCTCTGCAGGACCCTGATCTAGAAAGAAAGAAAGTAGAAAGGAAGGAAAGAAAGCCTGGTAGATGTTAATTTTGGGATCTTGGCTTATCACTGGCAAATTCCTTTTGGCTTTGTAGAGGACAGACCAAGATCTGGGAACAGCTTAGTCAACCCCTCCTGTGCTGTGGTGCCATACGGAGCAGTAAGTCAGTGAACTTGTGATGTCTGTTGAGAGCAAGTTCTCTATGCCTGCAGGGAAGTGGCCTGTGGATGGGTGTATGATGGAGCTTGATAGCAAAACCAAAGTGGGAGGGCTGCTGTGCCTCCCAGGTGTGTACTTTGCACAGAAGGGAAGTACTAGGCTGCTTTGGGAAGGTGAATTCAGGCTGTGTTTGTCCCAGCAGCTGCTGTTCAGTCCCTGTGTGCTCAGGAGAGCAAAATCTCTCTGGAGTCCTTTGCTCTGTAGCTGCTCCTGTAAGCCAGCACGTAAGTGGAAACAGATGGCATCATCTCAGTGGTTAGTAGGAATCTCTCACTGCTGCAAAACTACTAATGAAGTTTGGGACTGGACTGAAGCAGCCCAAGGCTGTGGCACTGGCGGGGTGTGCTGGCTCTGTGCTGGGCTGCTTGTTACTGCCTCTCTGTTGCAAGAGCACTGCAATTGCAGAGCCAGCCTCCCAGGCCAGCACGCTGTGGTGCTGCCTGTAGCAGCCTCAGACAGGGTGTTCATCTGGGTACCAGAGGACCATTAGGACCTGTCAGTGTTCACCAATCTTGGTAAATAATCTGTATTTATAATCACTCCTTGCTGTGAGTTCCAGACCTTGCATATCACACCTGCATTATGGAAGGGCATGGGGTAGCTCTCTGGTATCTAGCACAATCTCTGTTAAGACTGAGCCAGATATTTGTCCATCCAAGAAGATCTTTTGGTGTGTTTCACTATAAATTCAGACTGACTATTCTAATTTTTTCCCTCCCGGTCAGCATCTGTGATAAGGAGAAGCACCATTCAGCAGTTTCTGGCTATTACTCTTAAGCTCGGAAGAAACGTTGTTTAAATTCCTTTTGATGGCACCATTTGATTTAGATATTCTGTGACTTCAAGTTTTCTTCCATCATCACAGCATTTAACAAAATGTGAATCTCCAGTCACGCTGCAGGGCATAGAGAAGTGGTCGAGTTGTGCAGCAGAGGTGTAACCAGGCTTGGTGTTTGCTGGACCAAGTAGATGAGGGAAGATGGGAGAGAAAGGCATTGGAGAGCATCTCTTGATTCCCTTTTTGATCATGCTGATGGCATCCTCCCCAGCCACGGCCTTGGTGTCTGCACTGGCAGGGTACAAGGAGCCAGTATGAATGCTCCGTCCAGTGCTTGGAGGGCAGCCAGCAGTGGGCTGACATGGATCTGGGAGCAGAGAGCCAGCAGCAAGCTCATGAAGTCTTCCAAAAGTCTTTTCAAAGTCCCATCCATTTGGGGCAGGCGGCAGTCTGGGTTTTACAGCCATGTGGATCGTCAAACTACACAGCCCAAGCAGTGATGTGGAGCTGCTGGAGGTCTTGATGGCAGGCTGTGAGACCTGCAGTACTCTGCCTGCACTCAGGATGTTGCCTGTGGGAGAACACAGAATGTTACAGGGTACAAGAGGTCAGAATTTATAGATCATCTCTGAAAACCTCAGTCTGAACATTTGTGAGGGGTATCTGTAGGGGAGCTGTAAATCCCAGCAGGATAACTCTTCCTCTGCTGTCCTCTGTCAGGCGGAGATGGTGTGTGTGTGTCTGCAGGTCCTGGGAATGCTTTTGCCTCCATTGAAGGCTTCAGGTAGCAGAACTGCTTCCAAGAAAGCCACTGCTTAGTGTCAGGGAGGACAGACATCTTGTATGCTCAGTGAGGATCTGTGTGGATACTTCTTCTGGGCACGCGCTCCTTCCCTTCTGAGGGAGCTCTGAGAGACAGCTCTTTGATTTACCTCAGTTTCATCGTTGCTCCATCCCTTCCTCAGGTGTCCTGCAGGAGAGCGCTATGGTCTTTTTCTGAGAGCATCTCATGCCATTGCTGATAGGCTTTTTTAGGCCCTACCCTCAAGGAGTGTTTGCACCACGGCTCATAAATTGAGGTGTGCTGCAACCCCAATCCAGCTGATTGTATATTCCTGATCATTAGCTAATTGCTTCCAATTGCCAGGAACATAGCACTCATTTTAATGGCACACATCATCCATGTTACTCAGGGAGAAGGTGCAGGTGTTTGCCAGCCTGAAAAGGGCAAATGCTACTGCAGCTCCAACTGTTGCGCAGTTCACTCTGCTGTTTATATTGAACCAAGAGCAACATCCAGGGGAGGAAGGGAGCAGAATTTCCCTGACTAATGTTGCTGGATTGTGCAGGGCTGCAGGGGAACTGCCAGCCAGAGAAGCCATCAGGAGGAAAAAGGAAATGGAAAGGGAATTTAATTATCCATCTGCAAAGACAGACACTAGTCCCAACGCAGGGCCCAGCCCTGGGCAGACTGACGTGGGCAGGGAGGTTTACACAGACCTGGTTGCATGGCAGGGTTGGGAAGCAGGCTCCCAGGGGTCCCCTTTGGGATAGCAGATGGTTGAGTGCTCATCATGGGGAGCCCGGTGAGGCTGGAAGCTACATAGCTGTATTTACCAGGGACTCTGCCCTATGCTGGGCTCCAAGGGGCAGCACTTTGCAGCTGGGTACGGCTGTGTCCTGTCTTGGTGGAGCATGGGCAGAGCTGTGCAGGTGCAAAGGGAGGAGGGTAAATGCTTGGCACCCTCAGCAGGCTCCTCTCAGGTGGGATGGTGGTGCAAGCCCAAGGGTAAGGGAAGGAAGGTGGAAGTCCCTGTGCACGTGTGTCATCTCAATGAGTGTGTGCAAGGGCTGTGCTTTGTGGTACTGCAGTGCGACTCGAGTGTCAGTGCTGGGACAGCTGAGAGCAGGGAGGGAGGGTAAGAGACTGGAGCCTGGGGGTCAGAGCGCTGGATGGAGACCTGCAGGACACCCCCTGGAAAGGAGGAGGTGCCTCTACCTCCGTGTCATGGAAAGCAGCAGTCTGTCTGGCCTTGAAGGGTGCAGTCTTCAGAGCTTATTCCTCCTACAAACTGGCTTTCCACTCCTTGGGTGCCTCCCAGGGCTGAAGGCTGCTTTAGAGAGCTGCCTTTTTCCCCTTAACTAGTGGAATTAAAAATGATCTGGTGAGCTAAGAGTGGGCTTATTCTCCTCTCTTGTGGGCATCAGCTACTCCTAAAGTTATGTTAATTGTAGCTGGGAGACCCAGACAGAGGTTGGGAGCTGGCCCAAGACTGTTGGCTTTCCTTCTCCCAGTATTGTTTTCAGGAGCCTACTGGGAGCACAGCAGGGTTAAGAAAAACCTCCTCGCAGAGCTGGGAGTATCTGTGAGAATGGGCATGCTGAGGATGAACCAAGAGCATCCCTGTTTGGGTGGAGGATCCCTAGTCTAGGCTTATTTGTCCACTGCCTTGCTACCCACGATCTGTGCTTGGTGAGCTGTTTGCAGGTGTGGTGACCCAGCCTGGACTGTCTCCCAGCAATACCCTTGGACCAGGCGTGAGTGTCTCACAATGCTCAGAGGCCATGATGTCCTCTCCAGTTCAGGATACATCCTCTGTGGTAGACAGGCCTGATCCTGCATCCCTTACTCACATGAGCAGTCGTCTCTATTTCAAAGGGACTACTCGGTGAGTAAGGATCGCAGGATTGGGACCACTACCTTAAAGTGGACCTTCTGTAAGATCTTACCTTCTGTAAGATCTTGTCCCCAGCCTCTTTTTGTTCATGTATGTTAATGTGTATCAGGAGCTTCCAAAACTGCTGATGCTCTTGTCATTTGGATGGAGAACCTGAGAGCTGGCGAAGCAGTGCTCTTCCATTTCACCATTATTTTCCACCCTGTCCCACCAAATGGCTCCCAGTCCAGCCAGCCTCCATGCCATGGAGCAATATATGCCTGTTTGTGTCCCAGTCATTCCTGTTCCTGGCTTCTCGAGACTGGCAGGGCCCTGCCTCTCTGGTTTTCCCAGCTGTGGCTTTGAGATGAGAGGCAGCGAATCTATTTAAGCCTGACTTGTGCTGCAAAGCAGGAGGATGAAGCAGAAGGAATGATGAGCAGTGCAGACCTTCCTGCACCGCCTGGCTTCTCCTCCTGTCTGTACAGGCTAAATTTGGAAACCTCTGTCCTTTGCTAAGGTTTCGAGCGCGTTTGCAGTTGGAGGTGCCCAGTGCCTGTGCCCCTGTGTGAGGCAGAAGCAACAAGGGTTGCAGCTTTGATCTGCGAATTGATCCGCCTGGCCCTGGTCAGGAGGAGCGGCCGCCGGAGCTGTCTGTCCCTGTTCCTGCTCTTCTGCGGGCAGCTTCTCCCTCGCGTGGAACAAGTCGGTACCGCACGACGGAAGGTCTGGCTGAAAGCGGCTCCTCCTGCGGCGCTCTGGAGAGGGGAGCAGCCAGGCCCACGTCTGCCCACTTGGTTACATTTTGCAGATGCTCCTAAATGCTGTGCAGAGGAGCAGGGTGTGACAAGAGCTGTGAACTTGCTCCAGAGGGGGTTTAAAAGAGTAAGCGGCAATTTATGATCGTTGGTCCTTTTTCAGAGCTGGAAGTGGAGGCATCACGTGAGTCACTCAGTGTTTTTCAGGAAGCATGAGGTACTTCAGGTGGAAGCAGGGAGCACAAATACCTTTAAAATAGAATTTACTAGGTTTCTGGAGGGACTTTGTGACCAAGCAGCGGTGATCCTAGAGCGGAAATTAAGGCTTGACCTGTGGGGTAGGTAAAAGCAAAACCAAGAGATCTGATTGCTGTCTGTGCTTTGTGGCATACAGGAGATTAATGCAGTGCTTTGGGATTTCTGTGTTTATGCTCTGGTATCTTGCTTTTATCTGAGCATCAAAGGATGAAGCCTGGCTAAAGTGTCAGGGCTCTGATGCTCCCCGTAACCACTTATATAGAGTCTTGCTTGTAAGTTCTAGGTTAAATTAATCATCAGATTTCAGATCAGCAAGGCATTTGCCCTTGGATCAGCTCAGCAGGAACCTCAGGGTGAGTGTGCAGCTTTACTGATGATGAAGCAGCGAAGTCCAAACCTCGTGATACCCGTGAGATTCCTGTCTGAAGTCAGCACTGGCTTTCCATGGAATGGGAGAGGAAGCGGCCCGAAGAGAAGGTGGGAACTGAGCCATGGAGGGTCCTGGCTGTGGACCTGCAAGGAAGACGCCTGCAGCTCCTCAGCCTCCATTGCCATGATCCAAGCTGGGGATGTATTTACTGTCTGCCGCTGCTCCCATCTGACTCGAGCAACTGCAACTGCCTTTCTCATCCTGGTAGAAAACAGGAACCAAATATCCCTTCAGTAGGGAATTCTGAAAATAGCTTTGTATGCTTCAGAGGAAAAGACCATAAATGCTGTTGTGATGGGACAGTGCTGACCCTGCTGAGCCATGGATGCGCAGAGCTTCACCAGTTGTCTGCATAGGCCAGGCTGGCTGGGTGCATCCCTGATGGGACCCTATTTCCTGGCTCTGTGCTGCTCAAGGGTGCATGGATCAGGCCAAAGACTTTCCTTCCATGATACGCTTCTGGTTGTTCACCAAGGATGGAGCCTGAGCACTCCAGTCTTTAGGACATAGCATCTCTGCCAGAAAACGGCTCCCCTGCAGGTGGGTGACCTCTCCTCTGAGCTGGCTGGGGCTCTGTCTCCCTCTACTGTGCTGTTTGCACTCACTCCCCTTAGCCTGGATGCTCTGGTTGATGTGAGGGGAGAGCTTTTCACACCTGGACCTGCATCTAGTTTCCATTCATATTGCTGCTTATAGCAGTAGAGTGGAAGAGCCAAGTGGCTTGGACTTACAGTGAGCTCACGTCACCATCAGTACTGGCAGCATATTTCTGAGGTCAAAAGATGTGTCTGTGCCCCTGTGTGATGGATGTCTCAGCTGTATCAGTGTGGTGACAGTCTGTATCCCTCTGGGCATCTCAGGAGGCTGAGCATCTTGGCTTAGAGTGTGCAGAAGGGTGAGTGTGGAAGCTGCTGAGGTGAAAGCCCTTTGATGGGAGCAGAGAGCTGTGGGGAGGAAGGTGTGCAGGGCTGTGGTTGTTGTGGCTGGAGCCTGGCCAGGATGTTGTAATTTTAGCCAAGGACGGAATTTCCTCTCCCTGCTCCCATCTCTGATCTGTGCTGATCTCTCTGTGCTCATCCGTGTGTTGGTTTTGCTCCTCACTTGTCAAGTTAGCAGCCACCTTTCCCCACCGTGCTGAGCTCCCACCCCCAGATCTCTCCCCATCCTCGCTGCCAGGTCCTGAGCACTGGGTGTTTTATTTAACTGGGTGTATTGCTTCCAGCTCCAATGACTGTGCAATAGCACAGCCCTCTGTCTGCTTTCAATTAGCGCTGCTGCTGAAGCACAGCTGCCTGTTCTTTGTTCCCTGGGCTGGCGTGTGGAGTGAGCATGGGGGTTTGTCCCCACTGTCCTCACAAGGCTGATGTGCTGCTCTCAGGAAGCATTTTGACACTCCAGCCAGCTGCCCAGGGGTCAGTTTTGCCCTCTGTGAGTTTACATCTAAACCCACAATTAATGTGTTTTCTCTCCTCTTTTTAGAACCATCTTCAATCCTGCAGGCTAGAAATCCCCTCTAATAAAGGGAAAAGTAGGACATTGCTCTGTTGCTGCTAGTGCACAGCCACAGCTCTACCTACACGTGCTGCAGCCCCTGCCCTGAGCAGCCCTGTGGCTGCGCTTGTCCCAGATGGCTTCAAGGAGCTAAAGGAGAGGGATGTTGCGGAAGGGTGGGTGCATGGCTTAGCTCTGCCCTGGCCCGATTGTTAGTGAGCAAGTGTTCAACATGGCAGCACCATGGAGGACCCAGACAGTGCTCCTTGATTATTTTTTTGTGTTTCTCTTCTACTGTCACAGTTTGACAAAGAAGAGCTGGTCCGTGAGGTGGGATGGGTTTGGTGCACCCCAAGGCCTGCATTTCTCTTGCTGAGTGCTGGGCAGGTTGGGGTCAGGCTCTGACAATCAGAAACTTGGATTCTGCTGCCAGCTTAACCCCTGAGCTGCTGCTGCTGGCACCTGCCTGGAGATGAAGTTGGAGGTGCACGTGGCACACAAGCCCAAGGAAGAAAACCCTTTAGGTTTGCTCTAGATCCTGAAAGGGCAAAGATATGCATTTCCCTGCTGAGCTGTGCTGCACAGCACATGAGATGTCCTGTGTGCTACTTTTCCTTTCATAAGCATATCATACATCAGATTTCTTGTTGGAGGGTTTACACTGGGCCTTTCCAGGGGCTGCATGGAAATTGGGGGGGGGGGGGGGGGGGGCGCAATTAGAAAGGATAGGATCAAAATAAGATTGGCTTGGTTGTCTTTTGGAAGTTCACACACAGACCAACCTGAGCCAACAGCTCTGGGAGTGCCATGCAGCACATCTGAGGGACACATCTGTCCCCTCCTTGGCCCATCATTTCTGGTTGGGGGATTCTAGGTAGCAGGAGAGCCAAGATGAGCATTGTTGGGAGAGGCAGAGGAGGCCGAGTCTGAGAGTAGCTCCTTGTTCTCTCTGCACTGTCAGCATGGCTCCTGTGGCCATGAACAACACTGTGGTTTTGTCACAACCAAATTGTTGTTGACTTCATCTGTGATCCCAGCTCAGAAGAATGCTCTGATTTGGTGCAGTGGGCTCGTGGGATCACAACATGTCTCCATGTGCCCTTGGAAGATGCTTGTGGTTGGTGGCAATGTGGCCTGTGGTCCTCAGACAAGGGTTTACTAAGCCATGTGGATTCATGGGGGTTGGAGAGGGCAGTTTGCTTGCAGCCATTGTGGTTTGTGGCATGGAAGGTCTGGTGAAACCTCTGTGTTACCTCAAGTAAGTTTGGATGCATCTTTGGTGTGCCACAAGCCATTGCTCTTACTGCCCACTGCAGTCATGCACAAGCTGCAGACCCCAGCGGTGCAGCCCTCCAGTCAGGAAAGCAAGGATTAGGTATTCTGCACCTAGGAAGAAGAAAAACAGTGTCATGAGCATGGCCTGGCCTGCCACTGAGCTGGGAGGCTGATGTAGGATTATTGGCTCCCTAAGGAATGGAGCAATGCTGCAAAGCAGGGGCAGAGCTGACAAACATGGACATGTTCTGAGAGGTGGCAATTCCTGCCACCTGGCTGCCAGCCCGGGCCTTCTGTTTGGCTGTCACATGCAGGAACAGTTGGGAACAAAACCCAATGGGTGTAATTTAAAGGATGCTGCTGGCAGAGCAGGGTGGTTTGGAAAAAGGCTGCTTGCATGCGATGTGACAGCTGCTGTATGGCGGGAGCTTTCCTGCTCTGGGAGTGTTTCCCACTTCTCCTACGTTTACTTTTAAGGTCTTTTGGACCTTATGCCTGCAACTTCTGAGGTCTCCTTCCCTCAACTTGCAGCATTGGTAAAACACTGTTCTTTTCCTTTGTTTTGATTTGGGTTTTTTTCCAGCATGTGGTGTGTTTCTAAGCCTTTTCGACTCTCACAGCTCCCCCCAGACTTCAGGCCATTGGAGACCTTGCAGTAACGTGGTTCCTTATAGCAGAACCTGGTGTCAGCCATTCTTGGGGTACTTGGTTGTGGCCCAGGGGTGGCAAGCACAGGCCCTGCTGGTCAGCTGCTCTGCAGAGTCACTGCTGGAGACCTGTGCTTCCCAGAGAAGCAGTGGGAGCTCTGGGAAGTGAGGCAGGAACGTGGCTGCAGTCTGCATCCTTCCTCATCTGTGAGCAGAAAGCTGCTCAGGAGCCCGTGTGGCAAGTGGCAGGTTCCTCCAGCACCACCAGTGTTGTCATCTTATGTGGCTTTATTATAGGTGCTCTGATAGTAACTCCCCAGTTCCTGGAATCATATGATAATATGAAGTAATCAGCTGTTGTCTGTTCCAAATAAATTCCTGTTCAGTCTCTGTGGCTGCATAGAAAAGCTGGAAAGCAGGTCTTACATGTAGGTTCAGAACCCAGACTTGTGATTTGAATGACTTTTCTGTGCATGCTGGGTTGTTGCTGGGCTGCATTCTTATGCTTAACAAATACACGGTTATTTTGAAATGTCTTCAAAGCCTAAATGGCTGCTCTGAGGTTCAGAACACATCACCTGCTACTCCAATTGGATTTAGAGATGAGGCTGCAATAGAGCCTGGGCTGGGCAACAGATGGCCCAGCGCCATGTGAAGGCAGATCCGTGTCAACCGGGACTGGGATCTGGGGACTTCAGTTTGGACCCTGCTTTTTGATAACTTTCTGGACCCTTCAGACCCTTCCACTGAGCCGGAAGCAGCACGTTTGTGCTGAGAGCAGGTTTCCTTACTGCAAACCTTTGTCCTGTGTCGGGATATCCCAGACCTCCTCCAGCTGCATCAGCCCATCTGACAAAAGGAATCAGGCTCATGGCTGCGACAGCATCCGGTACGTGCAGAACCTCTCCGCGGCGCGCTGTCAGGGCGAGAGGCATTGGCTCTGGCCTGCGGCCGGTGGCTTTTGTCCTGTCCTTGCTGGCAGGCTCCTCCCGCGGCACAGGCGGAGGCAGGAAATCCCGGGCAGCTGCCGCGGGAGTCCGCTCTCCTCTCCGGGCTTCTCCTCGGCTCCCCTCTGCTCCTGGCCTCGCTGGGCCGCCGCGCCGAGGCGAGCTGAGCCAGCCCGGCGTGTGTGTGCACGCGCAGGCGGGGGGGCTGCCGCATGGATATAGGGAAGGCTGGGAGGGAACACATGGGTTGGGGTTTTTTCCCTTGGCTGCCGGTGGCTGTCCGTCCTGCCGGCCGCCGTTATGGATTCGATCATTATTCAGGAGCGGTTAGTGGAGCGGCTGCTTTCTCCCCGGACGCAGGCACAGCGAAGCCACCCAGCCAAGCTGAAGGTACAGGGATGTATTTATAGCACTGTGCGAGCCAGGGAGCAGCAGGGACAGGAGGGGGGGGGGAGGATGGTGCCCGAAAAGATGTGTGCAGCGCAAGATGAGACCTCTGAGGAGCAGAGGAGCGGAAAGACGCTGGTAAGGGAGAGGTGGTGGGGACAGAAAGAAGGGGAGCAGCTCCTGCGGGAGCAGGGCAGAGGGGGTGTTGGACAGCTGGGAGATGTGCGACATAGTTCTGTGTCATATTATCTGATGCCGTGATTCCTTGTCTGTGTGCTGGGGGACAGGGGGGTCAGAGCAGGAGTTAATGCCATGTGTGTGCCCAGACACAGGCTGGTTTGCGTTCTCGTGTTGTGCTTTGCTAGCTGGTTTCCTATGCTGGTGGGTGAGTGGCTTTGCTGGTACTCCTGTGCTCAGCCTGGGCCTGAGGTAGCAGATGGATGCCAGACATGCCCCACGGACTGCTTGTGTTGTGAATTTAAGCAGCTTTCTGGCAATGAGAGGAAGTGAAGGGTCTGCCTGTTCTCTGGGGCTGGGCTGTGCTGGTTCGTGCAGATGCGGATGTGGCGGCTCTGCCTGGCCGGAGAGGAACAGCTGGAGGAAGGGCTGGCTGGGAGGGAGCTGGACAGCTTGTGCTGGAGGCTGTGACACTTGAGAGGGCTTCCCCCCCGAAGGATCCCAGCACAAGCTCCATCGTTTCTGAGGTTTGTTCCAGAGCTGGGGAAGGGCCTTGTTCTTCAAATTTTCTGTGGTCCCATGGTGTTTAATTTTAGCCCTTTTGACTATACCCAGCAAGGCCCCATTTATCCGCAGGCTGAATGATGAAGTCACACAAGATCTGGATTGGTTTAAACAACACATTCGCGAGAGAGCTGAGGAGGGAGTTGGGAAGGACAGGAGCAATGGAGGCTGTGCTGTGTACCCTGCCTTGGACGTGCAGACAGCCCTGTAGACACCTCAGTACCAGGGATGGCTTCTTCTTTGTGCAACAGATCCCAAATATTTCTACCCTCAACAGGAAAAGGACGTGAACCCACCAGTGCTTTGTTCCTTGGCTTGGACTCCCAGGGAGAGCACTGCCTGCCAGGAAGCATTGTCCACCTCAGCTGGGTAGTGAAGGATGTGAGGACACGGTGTGTTGCTGTGACGTCCAGTGGACCAACAAGCATGTGCCAAGGGAGGGTACAGATGTGTTTTGCTTGGCCTGGGGTGCTTTGGTTTGTGACAGGGCCCCCCAAAGGTCAGCCACATCTCTTGCTAGGCACCGCTGTGGTGCGTGGGACACGTTCCCGGGGGCATGGGAGCAGCACACCAGTGGGAACAAAGACAGCACATGGAGGAGGCAGTGGGGAGTGGGGCTCCTTGTGCCAGAGCTGCTGGCTTGGCTGACAGCTGGGGCTGGCAAGGGAAGCACAGTGCAGAGACCGGCTGTCCAAGCCTGTGTCAGCTTGATGGGAGCTGGCTTGTTAGGGTCAGGGAGCATGAGGAGGGGGCTGTGCTGTCTCCAGGATCTCCCTCAGTACAATTATCATGTAGTTAATGTATTTTAGTGTACTTTAGCTTTCACAACCCCTAAAGCCTCCTGCCTCCTTCAGCAACCCTCACAGCAGGGCTCTGCAGCATGTCCATGGCTGGGGACAGCGCTTTACCCTTGTGACTCTGGTGCCTCCCACTGTGAGGGAAGCTCTTCTTGCGCCCAGCACTGACCTTCCTTGCTGGGAAGAGAAATGATCGCATGAGTCATGGGTAGAGGGCAGGGTCCTGCACCAGCTGGGATTTGCTCATTTCAAATGTGATTCCACCAAGCTATGGGGAGGTAACCAGAGGTACAGTAAATCCATGCTTTCTTGGTTGGGCTGAACAGAAATGAGAGATCAGGTTCAGCCAGTTACACTTGGCTGAAGTAAGTGGGGTTGCACCAGAGCTCAGTTCCCCAGTATCTCCATTGTCAGCCCTTAGTCATCCAGGTTAGAAAACAAAAAAAGTAAGAGAAACACACCCCAAACCCCAGTTACAGACTAATGGCATGTTACTAGTACTATTCCATGGGTCAAGTCAGTGGATAGAGTGGGTGGTCATTGCCTTTCAGGAGCTTGGTATAGTATGTGGCAGGTCACTTCCTGCTCTGCCTAAAGCTTGGCTGTGTGAGAAGCACAAGGGGAAGGACGTTGTATATCTGTGTCGCTCGCTGGGCAGCACTGGTCCTTGCACTGTGAGGCACAGGCTGTTACATGTACATGTTGGTCTTGTCCATGGATGTGCTTCACCAGGCTGGAAGCAATCTTTTTCTCTTGTCTTCTTGATCCTGCCATTATCACATTTCTCACCTCATGTTTGCACTTTACTGAGCCTTTTGGGTGACAGTTCACAGTGTCCCTCAGGCAGGCATTGCTTTGCTGCATGCAGCTCATCAGAGTTGCCGTCACTTTCACCTTGGGGTCTCACCACCGCTCACTGCACCGCTGCTTTAGGTTGTCAGTCCTTGGGCCATGACGGCCATCAGCCATGTCTGTCCTGTCTGAGTGGGCAGATCCAGAGCAGCCATAAATTGGAAGGAGGCTGTGTTCTCTCTGCTGAATGTCCCCACTGGGACTTAGCATGGCTGAGGATGCCCAAGGATGCTCACATGTGTGGCCATGCAGCCAAAGGCTGTAGAGGGCTGCTCAGGAGCTGCATTGCTCACATGCAGTATGGAAATAGGTCCCTCAAGCTCGACTCACTGGTTTGTGGTTCTTTGAGAGTGTGCCCCTGGAATGGAGAGAAACAGAGAAACAGAGGTCTTCCCTGCTGTGCCTGGAGAACCAGTGCCAGCGAGCTGTGGGATGAGGACAGCTGTGTGCTTGAAGGTATCCATGGCCATGTGGTGGCTGAGACTGGTTTTGAGGAATTCCTGGCTCTGTGGATTTGCCTGTAGTGTGAACCCCAGGGGTATGTTTATTTTCAGTGATGCTGAAAAGCGGTCTGTGATGTCCCAGGCTCATGCATTTGTGAACGGCTGCTTCCCTTTGGGTCTAGTTTGGAAAGTGTACTAGAAGGGAAGTGTTTGCCAGGGTAGGTGTGCACTTCCCTCTGCTATAGGGTCTGGGGAGGGAATGCACTGCGGTGGGGGTGTGGGCTGTGAAAGACCAGGACCAGGGGTGCTCAGGTGGATGGATGGATGCGCCAATGGCTACCCACATCCACCTGAGCTGTGAGCAGCAGACTATGTGCTGAGCTCAAGCTGAGAGCAGTATCTGGAGCAGATCTATGAATCCACAGATGAGCCATGTTCACCTTCCAGGATGTACCCTGCACGAGCCTAGGGCATATGTACCCGGGGAAACAGCCCAGGCTGTGTGCGCTTCTAGCTGTGGGATGTATGCCGTGTGCTTGTGAAGCACACCTTTGGTTGTGTCACTCCTTGTGTGCACATTGCGTGCTTGTACACAGCGTGTGCCATGCTTGTGAGGTGGCTGTGGCTTTTATGGTGTAAGAGTGCTCAGTGACAGGGGGCTGTGTTTTGGAGGGTGGTTAGGCAGTAGGCAATGTTCCAGTAATACTATATGTAACGCCCTCAACAAAAGCATCTCACCTGTGTTATCAGTACTTCTTCACCTTCCCACTTCCCGTGCTCCTTCTTTTCAGAAATAACACTAGAGATTATTCAGGATTTCCTCTTACTCAGCCAGGAGTGGCTGTGACACAGCAAGAAATAATCCCCTTTCAGGTCAAGCTGAAGCCAAGCCACCGTGCCTTCAGACACGGCTCAGGACACCGCAAGCCCTGCGGTGCTAATTACAGAGAGCTCTCCATCATGTACTGCATCTCTGGAGGGAGAGATATAACGACTCTGAAAGACCTCGGGAGAAGTGATACTTGGTGACCCTGCTGTGAAGGGAGCCTGTGACTGTGCAGAAGCAGAGTTAGGAGGGTTGTGTGTCAGCATCAGCCCCAGATGTGCTCTCTGGTTGGAATGGTGGGATGTGCCTTTTCTCTTGTGCTCTCCGTGCTGAGAGGCTGCTGTGAACTGCTGTCTTGGAAGCGAGAGCAGCCAAGCAGGACGGTGGCTGGGAGGAGATGGCCCTCCACGTCTTGTCTGTAGGATAGGGCAGAAGTCCCTGAGCATAGAGGAGGTGCATGCCCTGCCCTGCACCACTGCCAAGGCAGGGACCATCCTCTCCTCCAGCCCTTGGCTCTGCCTCAGGAGCTTTTTGAGTCCAGCTCCCTGGTGCTGTATGAGGCTCTAGCAGGAGGGGTGGCACACTCTGACCTGCTCCCATCCACCTCTGCCCTGCAGGACCATGAGAAGCAGTACGTGGGCTTTGCCACTCTGCCAAACCAGGTCCACCGGAAATCTGTGAAGAAAGGTTTTGACTTCACCCTGATGGTTGCAGGTAAGACTGTGCATAGACATGGCTGAGCCACATGGTGGATGCATGGGGGTGACCAGCTCTCCTCACTTCCCTTAGGTACTCCCTTAGCGCCTGGATCCTCCCCTACTTCTGGTCCTTGTCTCAGACCTTGCTTTGCTCCCCAGCCTTTGTTGCAGTTCTCCCAGGAGGGATGGGCCCCTTCTGACCCACTTGAGCAAGCTTCTCCTCCCACAGAGTGGCTTGTGTGGGTTGCGAAGGCAGAGTCAACCAGGGTCCAAGGGAAAGGAAGTGGGGGGGGGAGGATGGAGGAGCTGGGAGATGACGTTTGTACAAGGATTGAGACATCTTGCAGCAAAAGTCCTCCCACTGCTTGAAAAATCTAATGCTGATAAACAGCTTGTGACAGCTCATCTCTCACTTCCTCTGGCTCAGGATTCAAAGCCTTGTTCAGAGTTTGATTTGTAAGTCAATTAGTGGGTCATGTCACTTGCTTCTCCCTCCTCCCCTTTGCACTCTGTCAATTAGGAGAGTCGGGTCTGGGCAAATCCACGCTGGTGAATAGCCTGTTCCTGACAGACCTCTACAAAGACAGAAAGCTCCTCAATGCAGAGGGTAAGTTGGGGACAAATGGGGTGAATGTTCTTGTGCCTAGAGATCTGGACTGTCCTAAGGAATAGTACTTTGGTTCCTGTAGCAGCTACAAGGTTGGATGGATTTCAGCCCTATTGTTTGTTGCTGCCCTGCTCTCCTTTACTGGCTACAGGGGCACTAGTATTTGAGCAAAAGGGGTTTGGCTTTAGGGCCCTTCTGTCCTATACAGGGAAGATGAGGCTGCAGAGCAGCATTAGCCCTTTGAGTTGAGATGTTGAGATTTGTCTTCTGTTCTTGGGTGCTGGAAGGAATCCTCTTCCCAAGTGACTGGACAAGATGTCCAGAACAGCGGGGCTACAAGCACTTCAGAGCTGTGTGTATCTTCACAGTCTATCTGCCCACTGCTGGCCTCCCGCAGTACCACTCCCTTGAGGCTTCTTAGAGCATGGTCGGGGTGAAACCCATGTTACTCTGTGCTCAGTGATAAGGAAGGAGCTGGATTGTTGTGGGTGTGAGTGGGGATCCCCAGCCTGGCTTAAACTCACATATTCCTGTTCAAAGAGAGAATCAACCAGACGGTGGAGATCGTCAAGCACACGGTGGACATTGAGGAGAAGGGTGTCAAGCTGAAGCTGACCATAGTGGACACACCAGGTTTTGGAGATGCTGTTAACAACACTGAGTGGTGAGCAGGCCACCGCTGCCTTCCTCCTAGTACTTGGCCATGGCTGTTTTCTGTGGGTGCTTCACAGGAAGGGGGGTCTGGCAGCAGAAAGGGGATGATGCTGCCTTATAGTGCCTAGGAGACACTGTCCTGTTAAACACATGATTTTGTTTTGATTGAATTGCCCATCCCAGCTGGAAGCCCATCACCGACTACATTGACCAGCAGTTTGAGCAGTATTTCCGTGATGAGAGTGGCCTGAACCGCAAGAACATCCAGGACAACCGAGTACATTGCTGCCTCTACTTCATCTCACCCTTCGGGCACGGGTGAGAGCCCCCTCTGAAGGGCCAGGGTGTAACTCAGCCCAGAGGGAAGACCCTTGTGCCCTAGGATTGCCCTGTAGCAGCTTGTATGTTGGTAGGGCTTTTGGTACAGAAGAGCCGTCTGGATGCTCTTGCTCAGCTGAGCATCACACCACCTCCCTCCCTGTTGCTGGCATGACAGCCTGCCTGTGATCAGGCAGAGCAGATCTCCCCCAGGCCTTACAGCCTGTTTTGGAAATCAGGAGAAATAATAGCATACAGATGTATCTTCTTATCTAGCTAAGCCTGACTGATGGGTAGGAAAGGGAATTTTAAGCTGCCTTTAGTCCCAGCCCCTTGCTGTCTCATGTGCCAGCCTGGAGAGGCTGGAGGGGCCGTGTTGGCTGCCTACAGCACAGGGCAGCAGGAAGGAGGCTCTGGGCTGTGGCCTGGGCAGTATTTAGCTTGGAACAGAGCAAATACCTGGCCTGTGTCTGTGAGACATTCAGTGGCTAAAATCTGAGACAGCTTTCCTGAGGATACAGCTCTAGCTGAGGGCTGTCCTTGTGCTGCTGCAGGCTCTTGTGGCAGTGCTGTCCTTTTCCCTTCATGCTGGATGGGTGGGAGAGGCTGGAAGGCAAGCTGCTCGTTGTGTCCTTGCTAATAGTGTCCCTGTTCATCTCTGCTGAAGACTGAGGCCTGTGGATGTTGAGTTCATGAAGGCTCTGCATGAAAAGGTCAACATTGTGCCCCTGATTGCCAAAGCTGACTGCCTGATCCCCTCTGAGATCCGAAAGCTAAAAGAGAGGGTGAGATGCTCTTTGTCTACAGAATTATACCTGATGTGGTAGTTGCTATGGGATGAGGAGGGAGGGGACATATATGCATATATATATGTATTTATGTATATATGTATAGTGTGTGTGTACATATGTATATACACACAGTACCTGTGAATCTGATTGCAGCAGTGCTCTCCTGTGAGAAGGGAAGTGGTGTCTTAGAAAGAAGACATCAAATCCTGTCACCATCTGTAGGCTATAGCAAAACCATGGTAGCACAAACAGGGAATAAACCCAGCATTTCTGTATTGCTCACTGTTTTGTCCTTTTGGTTTTGTCTTGCACGGACACAGATCCGGGAAGAGATTGACAAATTTGGCATTAAGGTGTACCAGTTTCCCGAGTGTGACTCTGATGAAGATGAGGAGTTCAAACAGCAAGACAGAGAGCTGAAGGTAAGGAACCTGCTCAGCGGGGTCTGGGAAGTCGGGCTCATGGGTATGTAGGTTGCTCCAGAAGGAGCCAGAGCTGCCTCATGTGTGCCAAAGCCCTGTGCTACCGATACCCAAGGGACAGCCTGTGTTTGCTCACATGGTAGATAGCCTGAAGAAGGTGCTGATGTCTTTGCCATGAAGTCAAGAGTGGCATGAAGACATGGCAGTTCTGCTCTCCCACCAGACAGTGTCAGTCTTTCCTCAGTCTACCTCAACCTATGTTTAAGATGAAGGCTGTGTTGTACAGTATTTGCAAACACCTATTTCTGTGTGATTCCTTGAGAAAGGGGGAGTGATTTGTGAGTGATGAGGCATCACTGTGACACATTAATTACATGGGGGAGACAACATGGTCATATAGACCTCTCTGGAGGCCCCAGCAGCCCAGGCCTGGACCTCTCCCAGGCTGAGCCAGCCCTATGTGTGCATGCACTATGGCCTTGTTTCTCCTGTCAGAGAGGCGCAATGGGCTTTGGCTTTCTTCTGAGCAGAGAGGAGCAAGCCTGTACATCCCTTCCGGGACAGGCTCTTGGCCTACATTGTCCCATTTGCTTGGTGTCCCAGCCTCTCTACTCTGGCTTCCTTGTAGAGGAAAGAAGGGATGCAGGCACCATCAGAGACACAGCTTCCCTCAGGACAGCTGAGAAGAGGTCAGGCTGGTAGATCCCAGTGCTGTAGGCTTTTCTCTGCAACTGGGTTGTGGTGTCCTTTACTGTGGTACCTGTGGATGTCTCTGTAGGGGTAGGCCTTTCTAGCACCTGCCTCCTTACTCCGGAGTTAAACCCTTGGAGGAGGATCTGCAGGCAGCCCTGGGCTGAGCTGGCCTCAGCAGTGCCTCTCATTCCAGGAGAGTGCTCCCTTTGCTGTCATCGGCAGTAACACTGTGGTGGAGGCAAAAGGCCAACGAGTCCGTGGACGACTGTACCCTTGGGGTATTGTGGAAGGTAAGCATGTGGTGCCTGGGAGAGGGGCAGGCAGGGATGGGGGAAGGACAGGCAGGCACTTGTAATGGATGGCAGGGGAGAGCTTATCTCTACGCAGCCGTGACTGCCTGTGACACCTTCGGCACATGGCACGGGACAAGGCATGGTAGAGACAGAGGCACTGGGACTGGCTCAGGAGGTCTGTTACTGGGGGTGCAGCAGTTGCCCTGTCTCTGAAGCTATGACAGACTGAAGAAGAGAGCCTGCAGTGTGAATGGGAGAATATCTGGGCTTTAATGCAGTAGGATAGGGCTTCTTATCAAGCGGGGTTACTGGGCATTGCCAGTTTAGTTTCTGGGGAGAAGCCACTGCCCTCAGTCAAACTGAATCATAAACCTTCCTGCAGTCCATCCTTTGCTGCTGATCCTGTGTATGCTGGAGTTGCTGGGCTGGAGGCTGTGCTTGTGCACAGTGTGTTTGTCTCTAACTTTCTTCCTTTCTAAAGGGATTCCATGAGGCCCATAGGCAGAATAACCCTGGAATGGCTTTTGCTGCTGTTGCTGACTCCCCCATGCTGGTGCATTGCTTTGAGCTCTTGCAGCTTGAGATCCCAAAAGCCTGTGTGTGCCCTTGTGGGCTGGTGCCCACTGCTTGAGCTGCCCAGCCGCTGGCTCTGTTCTCTCACTGACTCCAGAGGGGGCTGTGCCTGTAGGAGTGCTGGCATATGGCAGGGGGATGAACTTTGTGAGAACCTGGGCCTGACACAGCGGCTTCCCCCAGCCCTGTAGAGAGGTAAATGGAGATCACCATGGCAGGCGCACAGCTACTGGACACGGCACTGCCCTGTGGAGTCCTGCAGTGCTGCCTGGAGCCTACAGGGGCCTTTCAGTCAGTCCAAAAGTCTGAGGAGATGAGCAGTTTGCCACCAGCACTGGCTATGCTCATTGTGGTTATAACAATGACATCCCATGTACCTGGGAGCTGCATCCTCCTTCAGGGCTTTTCTGTACGTGCTTTATTAATACTCTTGCCCAGAAAAAGTCCTGGGAACACAGTGATTTGAGCAGCTTGGCCTCAGTGTTGAGAAGCTCAGAGCATCATTGAGGCCGGAGGCAGGGCGAGGGGGAGAGCCCCAGGCAGTGGTGGAGGATAAGGAACAAGCCCTGAGGGGAGTTTTAGCCCAGCCTGGGTGCTGAGAGGTGAGAAGGGTCTCCCTGGAAAGGGCTGCTGAGGTGTGACATCCAAGCACTCTTCCGTTGTTGCTTCTGCAGTGGAAAACCAGGCACACTGCGACTTTGTGAAGCTGCGGAACATGCTGATCCGGACACACATGCATGACCTGAAGGACGTCACTTGCGATGTCCACTATGAGAACTACCGAGCTCAGTGCATCCAGCAAATGACCAGGTGGGTCCCCATGGCTTCATCCAGAGGTGGCAGGGGTGTCTCACTGCAGAGCTGGGGCTGCTCTCACAACAGCTGATTCATCAGGAGGCTCTGGGTCTGCTGGGGGCATGCTGGGCTGCAGTCTGGGGGTTGACATTAGGGGCTAAAATAGCAAATCCAAGCATGTCTCTCACAGCCTGAACCCATGGTGGGGATGCTTCTGAGAATTCATGTTCCTGCCTGAGGATTCCCCATGTAGAACTTGAGAAACAGGCCTGGAGATTATTTTGAAGAGCTGTTCCTAGCTCTGGGTAAAATAAATCCAGCCTAATGAAACAGGTGATAAATCATGTCTCTGGTGGGTGATAGCTGCGTGCATTGCCAGAGAGGAAGGCATTCTGCAGTCTCTGGTTGTCTCCAAATCACAGCATGACCCTTGGGATGCTGTTGTTTCTGAGACAACAGTCCAGGCAATTAGCAAGACTTAACACATCTGCAAAGATGTCTCTGCATTGTCTTCCCATTGCATTGGATTCTCTGTGGTTTTAGTCACAATGATGAGAAAATAGAAGAGGGAACACTTACAGGCTTCTAATTTGAAACATCTTATTTTTTTTCCCTTCTTCCTTCCATGACTGCAACACTGGTGACACATTTTAGGTTTAGTAGGTCTTGGCTCATTTGTTGTAAACCATCCCCTTCACTTCCTGCCTGAACTGGCTGGGTAGCTCTGTGCTGCCACGTTGCAGACATGGCTGCACTTCACCAGGGAGCAGGCCTGCATGGCGCATTCTGTTCACACACAGTGTATCTCAGTACTTTTGCATAGCAGACAAGCCTGTCTTTTTCAACAGTGGGAATAGGGAGTCCGAAAATAACTGTGTTAAATGTTAGAGATCTGAGAGAAGTGTCACAGCTGCTGTTTAGGTAGGTTGTGTATCTATTAAAAGAAGAGCATGATGAAAAAGCAGTTACTCAGCTTAAGAAAAGGTTGTTTGGTGCCATTTCTCACTGCACGGCTAGTCCTTGCCAGTGAACAAGTCTCATATAATCAGACCGTGGCCATTTCTACCAGTGGGATAAGGGTCCTCTAGAGAGATGTTCTGGGAGGAGATCCCCAGCTCTAGGACCGGAATTGACTCAATAATGAGCCAACGGTGACTCCAAGTGGTGGATGTCTGCAAGTGGCATTTTGGATTCCCAGTTTCAGTGTAGGCATCTTCTTCAATCATTACCACCCTGACTTTTGTAGGCAAGTGACTTCCTTCCTCTGTTCCCAGCCTGCACTGATGTGCACCCCAGCCCTCATCACAATGCTGCTGTGCTATGCCTGTTGTGTCTCGTGTCTGCCACCTCCTGAATGTGAGGGCAGGCTTTGTTGTCAAGACTTGTAGCAGTTAAACTGTTCCTCTGGTTTTATTGTCCTGGAAAGAAAAAGACCATGGTGAACATGGGGTGCCTTAGGGGTGCTGGTAGTATGCATCGATGCTGCATAGGCATGTGCCCATGTGAGCCAAAGGAGACCAATTAAATTGTTTGTAAATGTCTCTGCTAAGTTTGCCAGTGTAGCTACGAAAGGCAGCCAGAAACATCAGCCCTTTCTGTGTTTGCTCTCAGTGTGAGCCTGGTTTGGGTTTTCTTTGTTAGCTACCCACAAGCTTCATTTTGAAAACTTTCACTGGCTTTGGTCTCGTGCATCTGAGTGCATCCCACACCTCTGGGCTAGATTGCTCCACAGCCCCTCCACTTGGCTGGGTGCGTGCTGCTGCATTGCTGGCAGGTCTGCTACCAGGAGTGACAGCCGTCATGTGGGGACACCAAAGCCAGATAGCCTGAACCACAACTGACTGCATTTCTCCCTTCTCTCCATCTTTCTAGCAAACTGACTCAGGACAACAGGATAGAAAGCCCGATTCCTATCCTGCCTCTCCCAACACCAGACACTGAGACAGAGAAGCTGATCAAAATGAAGGATGAGGAGGTGAGAGCCATTTATGCCTTGGTCTCCTTGGTGTTGGAGTTGGAATATGAGGACTTTCTCCAGGATTTCCCCATGGAGGCTATCTTGGGGCTTCCCACTCTTGCCTCCCACCATCATGGGCTCCTGTTGTGGAGGACAGGTGAAAGCTGTGGCTTCCTCTGTCAGGAAAACATGATTCCATTCCACCCCAGATACAGATGCCTCTGTGCTCAGGCAGGAGTTAATACTACCCAAGGAATCCCTTTTTCAGCTCCAAGGGACTGTGCCCAGTGCAGATGACCATCTTCAGGCCGCAGCTGATCCCTTTTTAACTATCTCTTTTGTGTCTCATGCAGTTACGGCGGATGCAAGAGATGCTGCAGAAGATGCAGCAGCAGATGCAGGATCAATGAAAGGCAGGCACTTGGAGGGCAGAGGGAATTCCCCAGTGACCATCTGAGGCCTGGCAAGAGCTGTGGATGTTTAGAAATGGTTTCCTGTTGTATAGAGACTTGTGGGCACGAGCTGCACCCGCACCCTCTAATTTATTAGCAGCAGTGCTGGCTTTGCGGTCAGCTGGATTGTGGAGGAGGCTCTTCACTTAACAGTTTACTGATGCGTATTTCTTTTTTAATAATTATTATTTCTTCCTTTTTTTTCTTTTTTTCTTTTTTTTTTTTATTTTTTAATTTTTAAAGAAAATAGCCTGGGAAGTCTCTAAGACATCCTAGAAAAGAAAAAGATGTCCCTTTCCCATGTACTAATCTGTTGTTTGGGAATGCTCTGGTATTTAAAGTCCTGGTTTCTCTGGTGTATGAACTTGACTATCTGTGTCAATGCACGTAGATGTTTACTCTCAGCTGAGGTGCTGTGCCCCCTTCCCCATTCCCCTTGTCTGGGGCCAGCACAAGCATTGTAAAGGCAGCCGTACCCTCCTGTGACTTTGACCTGTGCTGATCGGGCTCCTCAGCCTGAGGCCAGCTCTGGCCCAGAGAGCTGGTGCTGGGGGTTTCTCTGTGCACTGACCTGCTCAGGGGTCTGATGGTTGCCTGGTTTCCTGCCTGGGTTTTTTGTTTAGTTAGTTGGGTTTAGTTTTCCTATCAAAAAACTCCAGGATCTTTGCACTGAGTGGTGAGGGACTGAGTCTCTTGAGGTTAGTTAGAAGAAAGTATCTTCTACTGCTCTCAGTTTTGTCTTTTCTGGCAGAGGATGAGTTGTTGACTGCTGCCTGCAAGGAGGAGATGATGTGAATGAGCGCTTTCCCAGCCATAGTTTCCTCTCATGGCAGGCTGGAGGTGTTGGTAGAGGAACCTCAGAGTCCTGCAGTTGCTACATGGGTGAGGTTTAGCTCTGATCATCCAGCTTCAGTGTGTCTGGAGTATCTGTTCTGAAAAGCACTGTGGCAGCCAGAACACTTGGTTGGGACTGCTTCGGAGGGGATAGAAACCCTAGGGCTGAAATCCATCCCTGAATGCAGAGCTGGGCCCTAGCTGCAGGCTTTGGGGTTCTACAAGTGCATTGCTGGCTCTGAGCTGCTGCTGAGGAAAGGACCAGATTTTGTAGACTTGTTCCAGAGATCTGCAAGCTGCCTGCCCAGGCAGGTGTGGGATCAGCATGTGCAGGAGTGTCACTGCGTGGGGCTGAGCACAACCCAGCAGACTTGGCGCTTGCTCCCCTGCCCTTCCGCTGGGTTTCAGCCTTTCTCCCCCTCCCTGGTCTGGGGCTTTTCCTGTCTCAGTGCTGGGAAGGCTGGTGGATCTGCTGGGCAGAGATAAGAGCACTTGTTGGGCAGCAGCTTCTGTCCTGTTCTTGCTTCCTGCAGTATTTTTAACTTTAGTCCAGAAAGAGCATAGCCCTGGAGTGCGATGGGGCTGAAAGGGCAGGTCTCACACTGCCACGCTTGCAGGGAATCAGCAGGAGAAGCACATGCTTGGCTCTTCTCTCTGACTCCAGGGAGTGCTACCATGGGCTGGGCCCTTCAGCTCCTCTGGCTCCCAGCCTGATTCCTCTGTCTCCTTTCCCCTTTTCTATCGGTTCCTCCATCGCTGACTCCCCAGTAGATCTACCTGTGTAGGAGCACAGTGTCGGCCAGGAATGGCCAGACCCTGAATTATGTTATTAGGCATTGCAGGGCTTGTCCCGGTGGTGAGTAGGTTGGCTGGTTCCAGTTATTCACTGTACAGAGCCCCTGCTTATCCTGAGCATGGGCTGTAGGGGCAGGGCAGGGACCCTGGCAGAGGGTGGAAGGACAAAGCAAGGGTGGAAGCCCCTTGGCAGAAATGTACAAGCTGGGCAAGAGCAGTGTCCAACAATTATTGTTTTTTCTATCATTTCCCCCTATATTTGGCTCATAACCAACAGTGGTAGTGCCAGCCTAGGAGAGGGGAAGGGTTCAGCTTGTCTTCAATAACATGCAGGACCAAGGTGCTTAAGGAGGAAATGCAACCTTTCTTTGTGCAATGTGCTTACTTGGGCAAGGGAGTAGCTGCCTCCATGTTGCTCTTTCCTAGTTTTCCAGTTGCATTCCTAGAAAACAAAGGAGACCTTTACCCTCTGGAGTAGACATAGAGGAGCTGACAGCTTTTATTCTGGGCTGTGTGCAGAAGTGCTGTATGCTGGTGAGAGCACTGGGTACACTGATCGCAGGCAGGCAGGATTGCTGAGGGTCTGTCCCTCTGGGTGAGGAAGTCTCCATCAGCTCAGTGCACATGGCTCCTACATCAAGTCAATAGACACAAGTCAGTCCCCTACAGCGAGATGAAGCCTTTGGCTACCAGCTGATAAAGGTTGTTCAGCTTGTCCACAGAATGCCCAGGAGTGAGGCACTAGAGATGGCTTCTGCAGAGGGGCAGCGGTACTGGTGAAATCATGTCTCTATGCAGGAGGTTCCCTGCACAGAGCACCAGTTTGGGGGCTGCCTGGAACAGGATTAGAGACTGACTTTGGGGGCACCAGGGCTTCTGACTCTGGCCTAAAAGGTGGCATCTCTTTATTAAAGGAGTGTTTTGTACTACAGCATTCAGCTGCATAGTAAGTGGAGAAGAGACTCCTGAACAAATGTAGCTTGGCCATTGGCAGTGAGAAGCATAGGATAGGAAAGCAATTTAACACCTCCGCTCACGCAACCCTCCACAGCCTTATATGTGACCCCTGTACCTCCAGCCACATTCCCGTGTCTCTGCCAAGCTTGCCCTGCTGAGTGAGTCGCTGCAGGACTGGTGTCCTGCTCTACAGAGCTATCCCAGGCTACAGCTGGGGCTGTCGGTACAACATCTCAGACCTTGTGCCTGGCTTGGAATGGAGCCGTGGCATGAACTCCTTGTGTGCCGCTGTCTGTGTCCTGCCTACGCAGTCCTTGCTGCCTTCCCGCATGCCTCCCCACTGAGAAGGAGGGGGTCCCATGCTTTGTGCTTTGCAGTGGCTTTCCGTGCTCCTCCTCACAAACTCTTGCTGTGCTTTAACTCTGGCTTGCTCCTGCCATGCATTTTCCCCACCCCTTGCTCCATTCCTAGGCTCTTTGTTTCCTGTCCATCTGTTGGGTTATTATAATATATATTTTTTTGTAAATTTCTGTTTGAACATTTTGTCATTGTGAAAAAAGAAAACCGAAACCTTTTAAACCATATCCGTTTTATTAAATGATTATTATTATTATTAATGTTTACTACCTGAATTGATCAGTGAAATAAATACATTCAAAACCAACAACCTCTTTCTGTTTAATTTTCAGTTCCCTTGAGCAGTATTGGTGATACGTTATGGGTAGGTGAGAGCAAAACTGACACTGTTTCTCCTTTTGTCTGATTCTGTCAGAGAAGGCTTCAGGCAGGGCTTCTTGATGTGATTCCTGGCCTGTTGATGTCAGAAGCTAGACAAGATAAACTTGAAAATCTTCTATCTTTAAGCTTCCCCTAGGAGCAGTGTCTAAATCGGCAATGGGCAGCTGGGCAGGATCCGGTCCTGGGAAATCCAGTTTTAAGGAGCCAGAGGAGCACTGCTAAGTCTGTGCTGCATGCAGAGCCACAGTGGATCTGGCTCTGCATCAGCTTTCTGCCATTCACCTGACTGTGAATTAAATGTAGCACCAAGTGCATGAGACAAGGTAAGTTTGCTAAGCAAACTTAGTAGTAGTAGCTTAGTAGTAGGAAGTAGTCAAGCTGCTCCCAAGTTGAAACCAGGCCCTGCAGGACAAACTGGGTTCATTTGTTAACCTCTTTCCTGCTCTGCCTGTCAGTGAAACAACTGGAATGATCTGCTCCAACCTTCTAGAAATGTAAAGTTTTTTTGTTCAGGGCATTGGAGATTTTTCCTTGGTTAGTGCCAAATTCTGCTGCTGCTTACACCCTAAATTCTTTTAACATCAGCACATTCAGGGTGTTCATAATTTCTGCTCTGTATGATGTGCACAGTACAAGGTAATGGAGAGTTGTGCCCAATGCAGCAACAGTTTCACAATGTAATTCTGGTGGCCTTATCCTAAGGAGCATAGCCAATGCTTTGATGGCAGAAAAATATCCGTGAAGGTGTGATGGCCTTGAGAAAACAAGATTCTACCTAAATTTAGTTTTGACACTTGGACTTACTTATTTAAGTGTATTTGTGTAATGCAACTTCTGAATAAAGGATGTGGTCAGTCTTCATCAGTAACTCCAAGCTGCACTTGTTGAGGGGTGCCGACTCCCTTGGCTACCTAAAGAGCAGTCCTCAGAGCACTATTTTTCCCAGGCTGTTATCCTTCCTGTGAATCTAACAGGTTTGTTTTGATATAGACAGTGAAATGCCAAGAGTTATATTTTAACCCTGTAACTATCATGAGAGGATGCAGGTGCCTGGCTGATCTTTCTCCTTGGCTCAACTATTGACACTGTTGTGGTCACTGGAAGTCCATTTTTTTTCGGCAAAGTCCATTTTCTTCCACTGCTAATTAGGAGTAGATTTATGTCACTGCTTCAAGGGAAACCTCGGGGTCAGCACATTGCAAAGTACTAGGTCTCCCCACTCTGCCAAATATATAGTCTTCCTGATGAGATGGAGAAACCAAAGGCTACAGGGCTCAGGGAGTCTGGTACAAATCAGTAATGTCACCTTCCAGGTTGAAATGCATTGTGAGTTACTACTTTGCAATAGAGCCTTTGTGATGTTTCTGTTGGACCAAGCTGGTGGGCCCAGAATCACAGTTATCAGTACTGTCAGCATCTCTCCTGGCAAACATGTTCTTGTGAGCAGTGTCAGTTCCCATTTCTTGGAATACTTGCTCAATGAAGCCTCAGCTTCCGGTGACATGCAGCAAACTTGCAGGAAGGCCTCATGTGGGAGGTGTCCCTGGGATGAGCCTGACCCTTATCTTGCCAGCCAGCTGCAAGAGGATTATCCGGGAGCTCAGCTATGCAGCTGCAAACACTCTTGTGCTGGCTGGACTGCCTTAAGACCTTCCTCTTGTCTTGTAAAGCCAGCAAGAACGCAAGGGTTGAACTACTCTGGTAAGTCAACAGAGTTACCTCTGGTAACTTTAATTGTTTATTTTATTTTATGTTTTTATTTGCACAGAAAAGCACTGCCTTGTAGATATACATGGTTCTTCTCCTAAAGAAGTTATAGCAGCTCATGTGCTCAGTGGTGTAAGACTGCAACACAAAGACAGCTCATTGACCTGTGTCTCCCAGTATGGCCGCAGCTCCAGTAGGAGATTATTCACCTGCTCGAGCAATATCTAGCATGGAAAACTCCACTGACCTTCACCCTTGGTGGTCAGTAGCCTCTCTGCTGGCCAAGGACTGTTTATCACTTCTGTTCAAAACTGGAAAGGCTGTTTTTTACTCGTGGTAACACTACATTTATTTCTGAATCTCCTCTTGTAGTTTGCATGAACAAAGCTTTGCTTACAGTTGTGATTCAGAGCTGTGATAAGGCATGAGCAATTTCATATTCTAATTTTTGATTCCTTCGCATAAATTTTCTTCACTACCCTAGTAATGCGCCTCCAGTAATGCTGAAAATACAAGCAGCTCTTGTACACTTCTGAGGACTAGTTAAAATAAACTTGATGGCTGCAGCTAAGCCTCCCAGTAGCCATCTGTTCATATCCCTCCTCAAATCCAGGGTTGGAAGACCAGGAACATTCCTTCTGTAATAAGAGACCAAGACTTTGCATGCCTCTTTTAACTCTGTTCTTTTCAGAGCTCTCGCATCTCCTGTGAAGGACAGCAAATTCATCCACCTTTAGAAACTGATTCTCAGAACAAACCCACAAAAGACCTGCTGTCATCCTAGAGTGTGTGGTGTCTACTTGCCTGGTCTCCACCTCATCCAGTCTCACCAGGGGAGTGTTTGCAGGTGAAGATGAACAGTGGAATTCTCTTGTTGCCTCTCCTTGGCTTCCTCCCACTTGTGATACCTACATGCCCTGTGCCATGCAAGTGTACCACCACCATTGTCGACTGCACTTCAAAAGGCCTAACTGTAGCAAAACTACCGGTTGCTTTCCGCCCTTCAGCTGAAATTATCCACCTTGGTTACAACAAGCTCACCTCTATTCCCAATGGACTCTTTGACAACCTAAAGAGCCTTCAGGTCGTCTACCTGCAGGGCAACCCTTGGGAATGCAACTGTGACATCCTCTACTTGCGCTCCTGGCTCCAGTGGCAGCAGAACCGGACCTTCTACAGGGATGTGAGATGCAGCTCCCCAGCTCACCTGCAGGGCCGGATCATTGCCTATCTGACAGAAGACGAGATCATTGCCACATGCCAGCACTGGTACTGCATCCTGGCTCTCTTCTCTCAGCTCTGTCTTTTCATCCTCCTTTTCCTCCAGGGTATCTTTATTATCTTCATCATTGTCTACCTTCAGAAATTTCGGAGAATGACTGCTGAAGCTCAGAGCACCACCCAAGACCTACACCAGCATGTAGACACATGGGCATCTTCAAGAAGCCCTTGCAATGGTGATTAACATCACAAGACTGAATACCCTCCTCCCCCTTGGGTGATGCTCTGATAAGCTCACGTGGTTTGTGAGATCCAGAGGGGGCAATTCAGTGCAGCATCTGACCCTGACTGCAGTCCAAAACAGGACTGGAACTGATCAGACACTTGCTGTATTTCCAAAGACCTGATCCTGTGTTTTTTTACTGCTTTAAATTCTTTAGCATGATGTTTATTGCTTTGATGAGCTGGGGGTGGTTCTGGTTTGATAGACTAAGGAAATCATCAACTACAGCAACCAGAACTGACTCTAACTGCTCATAAGCTTGTAGGGCCTGTGGTGCTTGATCCTTCCTATGCTAGAGTATTTCAGCCATATTTTCACAATGCTTCTGGTTGCACTTGGTCAGGTGAGAATAGAGGTGGGCAGTGAACAGTTAATGTACTGGACTAGGACAATGGAGAAATGCGGTTTCCTTGGTGCTACCACAGATTGCCTTTAGTAAGCTTTGAAAAAGTGACAGTCTTCTCCTGACTCAGTTTCCCATCAGTAAAAGGGAAAGGATGCTGCTTCTTGCTTAATGCATCTTTCCCAATGTTCTGGGGGAGGAAGGGGTTGTTTAGAAGCCTACCGTTTTCCCCTATCTTCATTCCTTTTACTCTACGTATAGTTTCTATACTGATTCCATCATACACTGTTGTCACACTGGGGCCCTGAGTGTTTGTGAGACACTCACCCTGAAGCCAAGTGTTGTTGAATGTGGAGGCTCCTTCTGATTGTGTTTATATGGCACCTGGCACAGGAGATCTGGTCTTGTTTAGGGACTCAAACTGCACAGCCCACTAATGCGCCTACTGCCGGTTATGTTGTCCCTCTATTTCTGGAAAGAAGCAAAATTGAAATAAAATAATGATGCATGTTGATGTAAATGGCGTATTTTTTGCATTCTACACTGGGAATCTTGCACTCTGTTGCACCCCTGGCAGTTTCTTAGGCTCCTTCACACCCATCTGTGCCGAGCAGAGCACGTACCGAAGGCAGGTGATGTTACCAGAAGCGCACGGCAGGGTTAACCTTGACAGCTTCTGCCTGTCGCAGCGGGCAGGTGCTATGTTTCTGCTGTACCTCCTAAGCTGCTGCTTATTGCCTGTTACCGGCGGGTCTGTAAAGGGGTGATGCTTGGTGCGAGCCTGGGGGTGGGGTGGGGCCCGGCCCTGAGCCCTCAGTGTAACGGTCGCCGGCGGCCGTTAACGGTCGTTAACCGCCGCCTGGTGGTCCCGATCTGCCCTGACCGCCCTCACCTGGTGCTGAGGGGAGCCCGTGCGCGCAGGGAGAGGCTCCGGGGGCACGAGGAGGGGTCTCTGCGGTGGATGCTGAGGTGGGAGATGGAATCCTGTGTGCACCACAAGGCTTCCTCGCCCTGCCGAGGGCGGGCTGGCTGGCGTCGAAGGCTGTGAGGGCTGCTCGCCATGTTGTGTGCGCCTGGGCCAGCCTGGCTGAGGTGAGTGATTCGCGGCTCTGCTTGGTGAGCTCTTTCCTCCATTTCACCTCTCTGCCCTATGTCCCTCCAGCACTGGTTCGCTGTGGTGTTTGCCTGACTGGCTGTTGCAGTGTAGCAACCAAGGAAACGGAGTTCCAGCTTAGATTTAGTTGGTTGGTTTGTTTTTTCTCCTGGGGATTGAACCTCACTGGATGTTGTGGTCAATGCACTCTTGTTTGGGGCTGCAATGTCCCCTGTGATATCAGCAGTAACCATGGCCTCTAAAGAGGTACAGTTCCACTGAGGAGCCTACTCTGTGGAGATGCCCAAAGTGATGCTCCATGAGGCACCCGACACTCAAATCTCTTGGCTTTCAAGTACTGTGGTGTATTACTGCTGTTGTATTACTATTCCCCCCACACCTCCAAGGAACATCCTTTCCTGAGGAGTAGAAAGCCTGTTTTCTGGCTTGGTTTTCCCCAGTATCCTTTTCCCAGAATCCAGATGCAGATGTGTAAGGAAGTAGCACTATCTCCCCTTCACCCCTTCTTTCTAGTTTCATTAGGTCAATTATACTGTTATTTTAGCTGGTTTATGCTTGTTGGTAAGTCCCTTTCCTTTACTGATACATGCAAAGAATGTAAAAGGCCATTTGCCTTCCCAAGGTGTGCTGGTGTGGCAGAATGAATCCCTGAGTTTTCTGCAGGTTTTTAGCTGAATTTACCTGGGTTAGAGGATGTTGCTGGTGCACGTGGGCAGGTACTGACAATGCTGCACGTACAGGCTCAGGTACTGGGAGAGGCTGGACTGGGCACAATCCCAGCCCTGTGATTGCTGAGCTGCCTGCCTGTCAGCACTGCCGTGGGGTGCTGGAAAACCTTCAGTACTTGGTGTGCCCACAGCAGAAGGACTGCTGACCTTGGTTTCATTTCCCTAGGGAGGCAGGAGGGGTCCTGACTCTGCATCATTAAGTCTTGGCACATGAAAGGTAGAAAGCCTTTTTGGCATCATTTGCACCTGTGAAGAATGTGACTAGCCATAGCAATGTGATAATGAATTGCACTGAGTGTAGAGTGATTTGTATGCCATGGCAGCATGTCTAATCCATAAATCTAGAGCCTGCATGTCTTGGCTTCTCCTGGCTCAGAAAGCTGCACGTCACAGATGCTTTCTTGCTCCACTGGCCTGGAAAAGATCTGCTGTACTGCTGTCCAAGGCTTCACAGTGACTTCAAAAGGGAAGCAGTGGTGAAATACGCAAAGATAAAATGCCAACCATTAAGATGTTTTACAAATAACTTAATAGTATCAAGGCCAATCCAACGCCTGGGTGTGCAGAATTGGCTACCAGGCCTGCCAGACAGGCTGCTGCATTGCCAAAGGTTCACAGTGCTTCCAAACAGCTCCTGTCTCTGAAAGACACTGGAAATCAAACCAAAGTGTGCTTGCAGCCTCCAGTGATACAGAGCTCCAAACCTGAGGTGTCTGAAAAGCAGGTCAGCACTTACGAAGTGAAGGACGAAATGGTTGGTAGATGACACTGGGGAAGGCACACGGGTTCTTCCTTCTTTTAAATGCCCTGTTTTTCACCATATGGCCATGCTTGCATGCTTTGCAGAGTAAAAGAAGTCTTGAAAGCAAAGCAAGCTGATTTTGGAGCTTTCAGAATTTTAGCCTGGAATCCCACAGAGAACCAGTTTTTCAGTCTCTGTACCTTATGGTGATAATGGTTATGTTTTGCTTCATGTTTGCTGCAGGTGCTTGTTTAGATTATGCATTGTTGACACCTGGGAACGTACCCTTGTTGTTTTAAATAGACTTTCATAGTTTCTGACAGCTCATATGTAGCATGGAAAGATCACATTTTTACACATACAGAACAACTTACCCACTGTAGGGCTTGGTCACAAGCAGACAGGCCCATTCTATGCAACAGCTGTAGATTAAGCACTGCTTAGAGATCATGTGGAGGAAAGTCCTGGAGAAGCATGGCATATCCCTGTCACACACGGTCACAGCTGTATGCTATGCATGTGCCCAAGTGGGAATGTTCAATGGATGCCCTGGTGGCAGCCTGATGTGGGATTTGTTGCATTGCTTACAAATTGAAGAAGATGTATTTCATGGTCATTTATGTGAGGCTACCTGGCATTCTTCAAACCCCTAATTTCCCTTCAGGATTGAAGTATACAGGACGCCCCAGAGAGAGTGCCAAGAAAAGCAGTGCTAATGCTACATCATGGGGCATCTTGTCTGTCCTAGGGTACATGGGAGAAGAGCTATTTTACAAATATTTATAAATGGGATTTACTTTTTTTAATATATATTTGCCTATGAAAACTGAGGCTTCCTCAGGCTCCTAAGCCTGATTTCAGAGGGCTTTAAATGGAGAGCACACAGTGTAACTTAACAGGTTTCCACAAATGATTGGTTGTCTTGAATAAATGTCTTGAAAATAACAGGTTACAGTGTTAAGGTTTATTCTGAAGATAGTACGTGCAGTTTGTTCTGAAGATACTGTATGTCTAGATAAAGGTATATGTTCCGTATGTTCCCTGGAAGGACAGGTTAGAGCACTGCTGGAGGACATCAAAGATTTAAGTGGTTTTATTAAAAAAAAAAAAAAAAATCACCCTCTTAAATCTACAAGTAACTTTTTTGCTATTTCTTTGTTTCATGATCTGCTTCTGCTCTGAAGTGTTTGTGACTATTGAGAACAGAATATGCTGGGAGATGTTGCTTTATGTTTTCACAGGGGAGGATTAACCTGAGAGTTATGAAACCAAACAGTAAAGAATGCCCTCTATAGATACCTAATGGTTTAGGCTATAGTACTGATCTATGGTCCTCCCCTGTAAGAGCTGATAACCACTTCTAACCTGCCCTGTCTCCGTGCTTTGATGCCATATCAGTGTCATTCATTTTGCATGAAAACGGAGCTCATTGCATTAAAGACAAACTCTGGAGCCGTTACCCATATTGACATGTAATTTGGATTTGCTCGGAAGAGGGCAGCAAGTAGCTTTTAATCTCCTGTTTGCTTTTACTTGTAAAATGAACGTGAGATGTGGGCCTGGGAGAGGATGAAGGCAAGTGTGATGTGTGTCTGCCCAAAGCGACTAAATGAATCTCTGAAATTAGTTGCCCAACCAGCAGACATAGCTTTTTTTAACCTGTAATTACTAGTTTACACAGTCATTTTCATGTTGGCGTTCCAAAACATCAGACTGAAACAGAGAAGGGAGGAAAGTAGGCATTGTCTTGCTATGTCCATAATGGAAATAGTGTTGGTTCTCTGTGGGCTGTTTAGTCTGATGAGCTTTGGAGGGATGAAACCTACCCCTTGGTAGGTGGGTGGAGTGGGGGGTAAAAAACCTCACCCATCATCACTGAGTGGTGAGAGCAGTAGGTTTCTGTTGGCATGCCTGCTGGAGATGGGAAAGAGTCTGGAGGATGGGTAGAAGGTGTGTGCTCTGAGAATACCCCAGGGCTAGGTAGGACCGAGGTGCAAGAACAACTCAGAGTTATTTGGGTTGGTTCTATGCATCCATGGGACAGAAAATGCAGAGGCTAAACAGGCAAACATGGAAGCACCCAGGGAATATAAATGCCCCTGCACTGGGAGGAGCTGTGGGGAGCTGAAGTGTGGATTGAAGTACTGTGGAACACTGACATCTCCTGTTACAAATCATAGCCCTTAACTTGGTTGTCTCTCATGGGATACAATATGTCTGTGCCTGTGTTTGGGGAGCTTTTTTCAGCAGGGGCTTTTACCTCCAGCGTTCTTAAACTCACCAAGAGATGATGTGGGTGCCATTGCTTGCTCTGCATCTCCATTACCTGATCTTTCAACACAGTTTTAGCAAGCTAATTTTTTTCCCAGGATGAGGCTTTAATTCCCTCCCATTGATCATGGCCAAAGAAGAGAGCTCAAATGCAGATTTTATTCCAGAAACAATGCTCCCCTTATGTGCTGTGTCATGATCTCTGTGAATGAACCTGCTGCTGAAATGAAGGCTTTTCCCCAGGCTGTTTTGTACCTTTCTCAGGTGAATCTTCTTCTTAGATCAGCTGCCTGGACTCCTGCAGGAAGAGAAGAGGGAAGTAAAGCATAAAATCTTTGTTCCATGGGGACATGAGACAGTGCGACAGTCAGTGGGACTTGGGCTTCATATTTAGTTTCCATAAATCCCCATGTGCTGCAGTGAGATTGTCTATGTTAAAGCCTATGAAGCAGAGGGAAGTTTTCCTGCACAGCTGTACGTGTTTTTCTGTCTTGTAACACTTCGAGTCCAGTCCAAAGACTCTGCCCTGAGCTGGCTGCTCACTTCAGACCAAAACTGGCGTCACCTTTCTTGCTTCATTCTCAGCTCTGCTGTGAGCTGCTGCCTATTCTGTTGATACCTGTTCTTCCACACCCCTCAGAGAGCTGTCAGCATTTCTCAAGTTGTGCTTAAAACATAGCTTGCCACTTACCCATCTTTGGTCCTTTGCCGGCCAAGCTGCACCATAACCACCAAACTGATTAATTTGATGATCCAGTACAGAAGGCTTTGAAAGTGAGACCCTGGTGTTCTTGATCACTTCCTCTCCTCTCATCCCTCCTGCCACTAAGCATCAAGAATGTCATTTTAATGATCCCTTAGCTGCCTTTCCTCTTTTCCTGAGACTTTCAAGGGTGCAAGAAGCAGTGGTGTCATTTATGTGCTGCCTACCCCTAAATGAAGGGAACTACCTCCGAGTGCTGTGCTTGAATTTCAGTGTGCAAATTCCCCTGCAGTTTCCTACAGTGCTTCAGGTAGAGTGTTTTATATCTATCCATTGCTGGTTCTTGGCCTGAGGAGAATGAGAGGAAATTGAGATGAAAATTGGGCACTGTATCCCCTAAACTTGTTCCAGTGGTTAATTAACTGTGGAAAAAAATAGCATGTAATTTCAATCCCTGTTTGAGTTTTCAACATTCCTACCTTGCTTTGCCTTTATCTGTAGATGTCTGTGGGGCCCCATGTGCTAAGCACTCTATGTTCCCAGGGATGGGATATTGTGAAATCCATGTGGGATGGGAAATTCTCTCAGATGTTTCCCATCTTAGACAGGGAAAAAAAGTCTATCTTGGAAACAATTCAGCTGAAACCCAGGGCATACAGCTGGTGCATACATCTTCATGCTCACCCTCCTGCCTACCAACAACCCACTTGACTTTCTAAATGAAAAATTACTCTAATTGAAAATTGGAGCTTCAGTATTTGTGAAGCTGAAAGCAGGCAACAAAACAAGTCCACTGATTTATAGATACATTGTTTTAAATCCATGTTTTAAAGACAGATGCTTATACCAACTGTTCTTTGGTCTTGCCAAGTTGGGGGTTTCATATTAAAATAATAATTTGCTCAATGGTTTTTACCAGCTTTATATCTTGCACAGTGAAGAGGGTCTGTCTGCTGAAGTGTCTTTCATTGCATGTAGTGAGACAGCAGAGGAACAGAAAGAGGAGGATAGGGTAAATGATCTATGATTGCAGGACTACCAGTGACCTTGTGGCCTAGTGGGCTGCTGCTGTTGAGAAGTGGCTTATGGTCCTATCTGGAGCCAAGCTTCTGTGGCATCAATCTTCCTGAAAGAGGCTGGGTCCTGCCTAAGATACAGCTTTATTCTTGCTTTGCTGTGCAAGTGGATCCACCTGATGGAAGCTGTGCAGGACATGACAACATTTGGGGTTTCTCCAGCAGAAGACTTTTGTTACTCAGAGGCTGAGAGTTTATTAACCACAGCCATCCGGCAGGTCTTGGAAGGACTCCCAGGACCCCTGGAGGTGCTGAGCTGCATGTGTTGACATACTAGGAGTCCAGCGGCTGCTGTGTTTCTCTTATTTCAAAGGAAATGTCAATCAGAGAGGGAACATCTCAGTTGGGAAGCAGCTGGAGTGCATATCAAACAGGACCTTTTGCTGGGGTACGAGGGCAGGGAAGGAAGCAGTCTCTTGGATGGAAGGGAGCAGGCAGTGATTCTGATGGCTGATGCAGCACAGAGATGGCGTGGCATTAGTGCAGTCAAGAGTCATTGGCTTTCAGCCCACTGCAAGCAGGCTGCAGCCCCAGAGATTCTGGGGTGACATCTCCTTGGGCTGTGCTGTGGTGGCTGGTAGGAGAAGCGAGTGGGATGCGATGCTGATCTCTGGCGCTGCACACTTAAGAGCTTCACTGTGCCAGTTCCCTGCCTCCCTTGGCACCAGCAAGGTGTAAGGTAACTCAGTACTGAAGTAGGTTGGTATGGAGCTGGACATACTTGCCCAGGACAAGTGTGTAAAGCTGAGAGGTCATGTGGAACTGCTCTTCTTCCTGTTGTTAGTCAGCAGGAGCCTTGTGTAATTTGTGCCATGGTTTTAATGACTACTGATTTGGAGATATAACTTACAACAATACGGGGTGCCATTTTGTATCCTTCTCTGGAGCACTTCTGAATGCTTAGGCCATGAGTGGATTCACCAGTGTTCCCCATACTGAATGGGACAGGCTGTTCTCCACCTGGCAGTTGCAGGATTGGACTGATGCCACAGAGAGTTAATCAGGGCTGCTGGAGGACCTTGTGGCTGGGCTGTCCTCACTTACTGTCCAGGGTGGCCAACACTAACCCATCCTCTGGTCTTCCCAGGGCAAGGAAGGTCTGAGCTGAATGTTACAAAGATGAATTGCTCCCTGGCGTGTGTGTGAGAGCATTCATTGCTAACTGTGTATTTGCTGTTGTGAACTGCCTGGAAAAGTTTCCTTGCTCAGCTAGGGAGGAAGAACCTCACTGCAGAGTTTATATAGCATCAGTGCTACCAATGGTCAAAGCAAGCTGACAGCAAACAGCACACAGGATTAAGTCTGTGCATATGACCAAGAAAATGACCAGGAGTGAGCAATAAAAAGGGCTAGACCTGATGGGCAGTTTCCTGGCAAAAGGAGCTTGATCTGGGCTGATTACTGAGTATTTACAAATGTTGAAAAAGTTATTGCCTACTGACTTGGCCTAATTGTATCTTCAGCAATTCCTACAGATGGGGAATGAGTGGCAAGAATAATAGAGGAGGGAGGATCTGGTTACATGCTTGGAGAGGAATGCCAGGATTTCCTTGCCTGTCTTAATACTGGCTTTTTGCTCCTCCTGCCCTGCCCTCCTGTTTTTCTGGCTAATCCAGCCTTGGTTCAGAGTCCAGCACTGCAGGAAAGGGAGGCTCTTCTGTTGGAGTTGCTGCATCCAAGTCAGTGTATGCCAAGCTGTACATAAAATAAAACATAAAGTATGTTGGAGCTGCTGCGCTTAAGCTTGCAATGGAGAGAAAAGCAGCAGAATTTGTGGGCTGCCATAAGACACCCTGTAGCTTCTCAGCAAAGCAGCTTTTGCGAGGACTTTGAGCAGAAGGTGAAAGCTGAAGTCTATTTTGTTGAGTAGGGTTATCAAGGAACTGAATCGAGAAAGTTAATCTCAGAAGTATGCTAAGTTTGAACATCTGTAAGTGCTTTGAGATTTGTGAGTGAAAAATTCTAGGCAAAAGGAGAGGATGTATCTGTGGTTCAAAGCAGGGGCAAAGGTATTCCTCCTGCCTATAGCTTGGCCATGCAAAAATTTCTGGAAAGCGATTTCTTTGCTTTTGAAATACATTTGACTGCACTAAGTGGTATGGTGTTCTCAAAATGTTTTCCTTGGCTTATCCAGTGCCTCCTGGCCTCTATTTCTTCTCTTTTCCTTCCCTATTCTTCACAAACAATTCAGTTTGAACCTTACTTTACTTAGTTTAAGTTTAGCATTTCCCTCAAGTATTTAAGGCTATGATACTTATCTTGAGTAGCAAGCCAAGGAATCGCAGAAATTCTGTGTTAATGTCTCACTCTCCTTTTGATACACAGGCTTCCTGGAGCAGATCTGTAGCTCCCCAGCTGCTGCTTATTCCATTCTAACACAGCATAGGGGATTTGGTCTGTTATCTGTTGGATGGAGAGACATCTGAAAATAGCACCAGGTATTGTTCATCCTTTCACCTATCTTGTGATGAACCTGCTGGTTTAGGAAGTGTGGGAAACATACTTATAAAAATTAAAATATCTATCTCGGAGACTTCTCATCATCAGATCTCAGAGGGCTTTGCCAAGATGGATACCAGTTGCTGCACCTCCTGCAAAGATGGAGAAACTGAAACAGTGAGAATTTTGGGATGTGCCTGCTCTCACAGAGCATGTTAGGAGCAAGTCTGGGACTGAACACCCCTGCATCTCGCACCAGCTTCCTGGGAAGCAGGAAGGAATGTGCCCCAAGGTGGCTATCTTGCATGTAGCTCTTCCTCACTTTCTTCTCAATTAATTTGCACACTGCAGAAGAGGTACCATGTTCCCTGTTCCTCATGGTTCAGTTAATCAGCAAGTTCTTTCTAAATTTCAGTAGGGCTGAGTCTGGAAGAGTTGGTGTTACTGCTGACACCAGAGTCTTGAAGGCAATGTCTGTTTCCAGGCCCTATGCTTCGACGTGCAGCTGCTGCCACCTCACAGAAGTTGCTTGTAAAATGCTGCTGTGAGTCTTCTCAAAATATCCAAATCCTGGGTGTTACAGGAATGATAGGGAACAAGGGCACTTTTTGATGTGTGGTGCAGTTGGGAGCTGGTATATTGGGAAGTGATCTCTAACTTTGGTCTTGTTGAGCATGAAATGTATGTGTCCTGCAGTCTGGCAAGGTGCAGAATTAGCAGTGAGAACAGAGGTGTCCAGTCCCAAACACACTTCCCGCAAGTGTGCTCAGAGATGTGGGACAGTGTCCCCTTTCAGTGTGCAAGGGAAGCCAAATCTTGCTTTTATCAGGTCTCTGTGGCCTTGGAGTAACTTCATTTCTCTCTGCTATGCCGCAGGGATGCACTTGGCTCCCCTAATTGTGACCCACAACACCCACTGAAGGATGTGTCTTCGAGCCCTCAGCCATTTTTCCTGGAGGCTGCTACGCAAAGGCACTTGTGATGCTCAGAGAAGGGAGGGCAGAGTGCATGCCTGCCCCATAAGATAATGTGTCTCCACTATGCTTGGCATGGCTGTGTTTTTCTAGCTCTTTTGTGGTTTTGTTGTTCTCCCCTTGCACCCACAAGACCCTGGTCTGGCTATATCAATTGGATAAATCTTTCTTGTGTTCCTCCCACAGGATCCAGGCACAAGCCCAGCCAAGCTTTTCATACATGTCTGCAGATAGACCTTTGCCCCTATGGTTTGCCTGTCCCCCTCTTCACCCGTGGACAGGCACTCAAGTGCATGAAGTGGACATTTTCCAGCCCTGAGCTGCCAGAGTTAATTAACCTTCTCCTAAGGCCAGGCCAGTCTTTCTGGGAAACTAGATCCATTGGGCTGTGCATTCCACAAGCTTCTCTTTGCCTGGCGTCTCATGTATCTGTACAGGAAAAATCCATTTCTTCCTCCATATACTTGTATTTTAGGATTGGAGGAGCATAAGCTTTGTGAAGAGAGAAGCGATTGAGTTCCTCAAGTCTTCCTGCTGTCAGCAGCTGCCAGGAACTTGCCATGGGAGAAAACCATCCTAAAGCTGCTGGAGATGCCTTGGCTCTTCCTGGGCAGAGGATGCACACATGCAGTTCCTCATCTCTGAGAAAGAGCAAAGTCTCTCCTTTGTTTGAGCAGGTTTTGTATAAGGCAGCTGCAATTTCCTAGAAACTGCCTGGCAAGACTGGTCATCATGCTGCTCTCCAGTTTAGCCCTTGTCCTCTCTCTTCTAAGCAGACCTGCTCCACTTTCAGAGGAAAGCACAGGATTCTCCTCTGGGCTCTGTTTAATTCATGTGGTACTACTGGTCAAATCCCTACAGAATTGTGTTCTAAATGCTGTTACCCTTTTGAGCCATGGGGCCCAATTCCCTTCTGTGCCTTGAGGTCCTTGAGATACTGTTCTCCAAACAGCCTTTGGAGACAGAAGTCAGGGATTGACTGGACTCTCCAGGATCCAGTGGTTGAGTTCTTGGAGAAAACTATAGAGATGAGTGTTGAATTCTTCCCTGGTTGATCTTTATCTTAAAACAAAACACCCCTTTTGCACTATCCCCAGTGCATCTGTGTGTTTTCATGCTAGTACCACCTGTGTCACTGTGCTTCATCTCAGTATGGGATAGTGCTGGTGCCAGAGGGAACAAACACTGGGTTGTTTCGTCTCCCAACATACACATGCCTGACTCTCTCCCTCTGGTATCATGCTGTATAAGACCATTTATCTCCTCCTCTGTGGGGCAAAACGCTCCCTTCTAGAACACCCTAATCAAGCAGAATGCTGGCCAGACCTGTTCCCATTAACTGAGCCTGTCTTTCCTTGTAAGAAAAAGAAGTCTAATCGTGCTGTCTTCCAAAAATAATAATTAAAAAGTATAAGCTTGCATGAAAGCGCGTTATGCTCTGGAGAAAAAAAGATAGGGACCTTTTTGAGTGGTGCTGGGGGCAGGATACAGAAAGTTGTTTGCTTAATGTGAAAAAAGCCAGAATTTACCTGCACAGTCTGCTTCTATTTGGATAGAGGCTACAAATCCCCCCTTTCCCATCTAGTACTGTGAGTGAGTTGCAGTAAATCAAGGGAAGCTGAGAGAGGTTTTTTTGTGTGTGGGTTGGTTGTTTTTTAAAGGGCCTTGATTGTCCAGCTATTTTTCTCCCTTGGTGCCGCTTCACGCCACTTCTGACTTTGATTAATAGGTCTCTGAATAAAATGTTAATCTAACTAGGGGTCCTTGGCCCAGCCCCCCTGCCCTCTATGCTGTGCTCCAGAAATATCAGAGAAAACACACAGAGGTTTTGTCTCCCTGCAGAGCACTTGTAGCTTTTGATTAATGGGTGGAAGGGCCCAGCTCCAGGTTTGTGGCATCTCTCCCGACTGGAGAAAAATAAGCAAAAAGTCACCAAACATGACACAGAGAAGGAAAGTCCCAGGAGCTGCAATAAGAAGAAAGAAAGGAGAGAGAGTAGCTTATAATTCAAGATGTACCCCACTTTAAGCCTTGGTATTTGTGAGTCTGAGTTCAGACCCTCATCTCTATTTTAACCTTTCTTTATAATGAACTCAGACCATGTTGCTGGATTCAGCAGTTTCCAGGCTCTGGGATGTCTTAACTTCTAATATCTGCATCAATGAGCTACTTTGCACATTGCCCTGGGCTGACTTCATGGGCATGTGTTAAGAGTGGTTAAGATGGCTTAATAAAAAAATGAGACCTTACACTTCAAACAGGATACGTGTTTCCCCTCTTCCCCTTGAAACTCTTGCCCATTCTCTGAATCAAACTTCTTTTTGAGCTTCTGAAATTATCAGAAACATGTGTTTCATTCCTGTTTTATGGCCAGTACTGAATTCAGAAAGGCTGTTCTTGTATTACTTTCATGTGGAAGCCAGACCTTTGGAAATTTGCTTGATTCCTCAAGGTGAAAGATTTTGTAGAACTATACATATATGCAGCTACTCATGCAAGGGCTTGTCTACACGAGGTAGTTAGGCTAGAGTGAGTCAGGAAGTCAAACTGAGCTACTATGTTAGTCTGAAACAAGAGTCTGCTGAAGGGCTCATCATCAAAAACGCTATTCCTGAGGCAAGCCTCAAGTAATGGTCTGGGATGCCCAAAAAGTGTGAAGGAGAGTGAAGAGTGACATGTGTACCATCTTACAACTCCCTTCCCTTGCAGCCGTTCTGTGGAACTGTTATGCCTTGCTATGTCTGTCCATTTTGTAATGGAGTAACTGGAGCAGAGCTTGCATCACTTAGTTGCTGATCACAGAGCTGGAAGATGCAGGCTGAGCTGTAAGGTGTGTGGGATTTCTTGTATGTGTTCCCAGTGTCACAACACTCACGCTAAGGGAAGCTCACACCATTGAGAAAAGGTGTGTGTGGGAATATTACCTGAATATTTTAAGCCTGTGGATTTTTGGTCAGAATGTGTAAAGGGATTTAATTTGTGCAGGTGCAAGATTTCTTTATGCCAAGCAAAGTCTTGTATCCTCAGCTACTACAGAAGTCTTTCAATTAAGAAAAGTCAACCTTGGTATGAAGAGATTAGTCTTTCTTCACCTGGCACCATGTGGGATAAGGACAGTCACTGTATGGCCTTTCTTCTACTCTTGGCATCTCCCTGGAGGCCTTGTCAGTCCTTGAGGACCTGTCATCCAACTCACTCGACAACTGACATGCCTGGAGGATGCAGCCGTCCCTGCTGACAACAGCTTTGTTTCCCATGTGATGGATGGCTTTGTGGCCCAAGCCTCATCATTGTCCCCTCGCCTGTGCCTTGCTTTAGTGATTCTTATCTCTACCCTGGGCATCCACTACCTGTAGCAAAGGTAAGCAGTTGCCAGTGCTGAGCCTTCTCCTTGGGTGCCTCCCCAGGACTGGGGTGGAGGGAAAGACAGCAGGCATCCCCTCGAGATTGAGTGGAACCAAACTGTGCTGTTTACCCAGGCCTGTGTGGCATTTGGCTTTTATCTGCAAGGGGAAGGCAGATATGAGGAATTCTTTTTGTTAGTCAAACAGTCAGTTGTATGGGCATGTGGAAGCGCTCGTGTAATTACCGTTCTCCAGCTCTCACATCCCTATCTTGTAAATCACTAATCCATCACAGCCCTCCTCCTTGTATTGTTCTATAATTAACTGGACAAACTACAGGAGCATTGTCATAGCTTCCCATTTCAGAGGAGGGACAAAGACCCGAAGGAAGAGTTCAGTCCCTTTCAGCTTTTTTCCTCCTCTCCTGAACCCTTCTTTTTTCCTGTATCTTCTGCTCCATCTCATGACTCTAAAGATGTCTCACCTGCTTCTCTGTGAATGAGCACTTATTTGCAAACCTACAATCAGCACAGAAACAGTGACCACAAAAGAACAGACTCAAGGATTTTAACCCTTCTTATTCCTCTAAAGATGTGTGTAGGTGTGCTCACTTCCCCCCTCTTGTAAGGAGCAGCTCAGTTCTGAACAGACTTTGGACCCTCTGCTAAAGAAAATAGGCTGCAGTTGCCTCATCCATTCCTTCATGATAATATGCTGAGGATTTAGCTCCTAGCAAACAGTCTGCTAATGAGTTAGACAGTCCCTGGGGCTGGATTATGAGCTGCAAGGGAGATGGAAGATTTCCAAAGACTGTGGTAGTGCAAAGATTTGGGGAGTTACTGATACTTTTATGGTACTGACCCAGGAGGAGATTTTGGCTCAGAGCATGAAGTTCTACTATTCTTCCTTATTTGAGGTGTCAGGTATGTCTGCTGGATGAAATGTATGCCCTCATGTTCTGGAAAGCCAGGCCTTAGCAAAAACCAACATTGCTTATTTAACCTCCATCTCTAAAATCTTCTTTTCCAGCTCTTGTGAGCTGTAAATTAGACCTGTCCATCCCTTGGAAACTCTGGAGAGGTGACCTGAGGCTGACCTCCAAGCCATGGGGGCACTTCTTAATGCTACCTGCATCCCAGTGACCAGGTCACCTGTATTAATATCTGAGCGCATTGTGATTCCCTCTTGTGAGGCCAGTGGAACGCAGGGTGCCTAAGCTCTGCTTGGAAAAAGTCTTTGCCACTTCAGTACATTTGAATGGAAAGGGGAAGACCTGTTCATGTTTATTTTACTGCCTCTTTTATTGGCTTGATTTATAGCCTGAGGCTGTGAATTAATTGAGGTCTAGTCCAGGAAAGGGCACCTGGGAAGGGGAGGTGCTGCAGTGCCACCAGAGGGAAAACACCCAGGAAAGTGCTTTTATAAAGCACAATTTGTTGCTCTATGACAGCAAGACAAGCTCTTGCCACCAGAACTGGTTGTTCTGGCTCAAGGAACACCCTTAGCTCACTGTGGGTGGCAAGGACCAAGGGGGCAGAGGTTAACCAAGAGAAGGTGCTGCTTCTTGGTGTGCCCTTCATTAAAGCATCCTCCTGCCTGTCTCTTATGGATGAAACCTAGTCACCTGTATAAGTGCGACTGTCATCGCCTTCTCTAATGGAGACCTGATAGGGATGTTCCCATAGCCTGAAAGCAGTTACATTTCAGTGCACACCTCCTGGGCCTGCACAGCAGGTGCCGAAGAGCAGAGCTCTTACCCAGGTTAGCTGGCTCCAAACAAGTCTGGGAAAGGGCTTCTTCAGCCTAGTGCCACTCCAACAAAGAAAGAGAAAATAATAGTGCTGTGGGTGGCCAAGGGCTGGAGGGTGGCAGATTGATCTGGAGCGGCTGGTTCACCCTTTTCTGTGTGGGAAACAGTGTTGTGGCTCTGGGGTTTGCACAACCTCATAGTGCAGGTGCTCTGACAGCTCCTGAGCAGTTAGGTATGGAACAGGCTGGACCTGAAGGGATGCCAACATCTCTGCTTGTTCTTCTGACCTAGCTGGTTATGAACACCATGTGCTGTCCCCCCAGAAGCCGTGCTAAGAGAGCAGTGTTTCTATCCTGTAACATCCCTGATAGGCCAGGGGCAAAGTGACAGCACTTCCTCTTGCCAGGCTGGCTCTGCCACAAACACATATGCCACTTTTTTTCCTTTCAGCTATTTATAGTGTGTGTGTATCATAAATAGTACTATGCAGCCATTATGTTCTTCACAGGGAGACCCTTCCTTGCCCTGGGAAAGCCTTTTTAGCCTGGTTTGTGCCAGGGAGCGCAAAGGGAGTAAGATGCTGTCAGATGAATGTGGGGCGTCCTTCCCTTCCTAGGCTTGCATGGAGCATGTCTTCATTCCTAGTGCCCAGCCAGTCCTTTGATGGCTGGTTCAGTAAATTCCAGCTGAATGGGATGGAGCAGCTATGTGCTGCAGGTATGGAATCAAAAGAAGCTGAACTTGTTGAATGATGAATATCTCTAAATCCTTAGTTTATGTTACCAAAAGGGGATCACCTAGCCCATCTCTCTCTTTCCACATAATGCTATGCTGAAGTTTGGTAAGGAAGTCTGGGTTTCTAGGGAGAGGCAATATCCTTTTTCAGATAAACTGATACAGCCAGAAAAAGCAGAAAAGCTTTGGATGCATGAACCCTTCTTACAATCTGAGTATAATCTCAATAAGCTTTTGCATCTGTACGATATATGATCTCATTTCTGGGCCTCAGAGTTATAGTTTGGTGATTACTTTCTTTGTCTTGCGTAAGCTTGGTACTGAGCGCTGTAGATCAAATCCCCTTTGCAAGAAGGCACAACTTGCAAGTGCCTCTTGTTCTTTGAGTCCTAGTTATATTTGGTCTGTGATAAAGTTGTGCTTTGTTTGTTTGCTTTCAACTACTTTGCACTGCTTTTTGGAGGAGCCCCTTTAGAAAGAGGCCTTGCTGTAAATAAGAATCAACTTCAAAACTTATATTTTGTCTGAATGGTGAAAAGAAATGTTGAGATCAGCCAGGCCAGAGTGAGCAGAGCGTGTTGATCTTGGCATATTGCTGCACTGGCCCTTTCCCTGCTCCAGAGGAAAGGTCCAGAGTTCAAAGGCTGTCACACCATTAGCACAGAGCCCTCTTCCTCTCTCCTCATCCTCTTCATCAGCCTCACGGGGGAAGCTGCCCTGGCAGGCATAGCAGCAGTCCCCAGGCAGCCCCTGCTTCTCCACACAACCTGCAGTGAAAACCTGAACCCAGAGAAGGCTGCAGCAGGGTGCTGCTGGACAAGGCAGCCCCATCTGCCCTGGTGGAGCTGAACCTCCCAAATTCTCAGCCTGCCAGTCACCCCATTGGAGTTCTTCAGCAGGGATCCATGTTCCTAATTCATTGCCAGCTGATGTGAGCAGGAAATAAAAAGAACAATTTACCTTTCATTTCTCCTGTGCAATGAGCCCTTTTCTTCAAGCCATCAGCCCTTTTATCTAATGTCATCAGAGTGGCCACAGTATAGCTTGTTTTCATCTGTCTCTGGACATTGCTTGAACTTTCAGGGCCCTTGTTTAGCCCCAGTCAGATAATCCCCTCTTTCACTCTGAACAGAGTGCTCCTGGGCTGCACTGCTCTTCCCCTGCCCCATTGTAGTGCAGCAATACAGGGGTGATGCACTTCAGTATGTGCTGAGGGGGCTGTTCACTGAAGACAAACCCACCACAGATGCTGGTGTTTTTTTTACATACCTCTGCTCAGCTCTTCTTTTGCTGGCTGGGGAGGGGCTGGGAGTGACAGGGATGCTGAGGTTCAGGACAACACTCACAGCCATCCCATGTGCATGATTTTACGGTGACCATGGTCGTCCATTTGAAGATGTGTGGCTGTGTGGGGTACCCGATCAGACTAGGGAAAGAAAGGAAAGGAGTTTCCTACGCCAAGGGATGGTCTGTGCGTTGCGTTTGAGGCCTTCTGACACAGGTTAGCAGAGATTTGGAGTCTTCCCCTCTGCTCCGATCAAGCTAATTCTCCTCCCGCTGGTCGGCAGAGGGCACCAGTAACCTGGATAGAATCGTTGAGATACACTTGCTCTTCTGCTTCCAGGGCCGAGCAGGCGAGGAAAAACGGACGTCCTACTCTGGAGCAGATTTCACTGACATTTGGATAGAAACGTCTCTCAGCTGGATCTTCCATCCAGTTGCTTATTCCAGCCTGCCAGTCTGGCAGAATGGCTCCAGGGGCTGTTCCCACAAAAAGGATTCTCTGAATCCCATTTCCGGCCCACTGGGGCTTGTGCATGCAACTGTGCTCTGCTCATCTTTGCTGCTAGTGTCCGAAGCAAATGTTGACAGGGTCAGTAGCTGGATTGGATCCTTTTGCCTTTCCTTTACTTCATGCTTCAGGTAGTCTGGAGATGTTTTTCAGGGAGCACATTCCCGGATCAGGGTGCAGCTCTTCTGCATTTCCTTGTGTGAACTTCCTTTAGATCTGGACAGGCAATTTAAGAGTTCGCCACTGGCTGTCTGAGCGCTCCCTACTTAACCTTTGGTTGGCTTTTTCAGACCCCATCCCAAATCTGACCATCACAGCTCTGCTAGAACTGTTTACTGTTTTCTGCAGGCACAGATGAAAAAACACAGGCAGTGCTGCAAGGGCAGCTTTGAGGCCAGACATGCTGCACTGACTGGCACTAATGACATTCCTTATAGCCTTCTTGCCCTGGTTTTAAAAGCATGTGGTATCTGAGAAAACATTCCTTTTGCCTTGTTTTTGTTACATCTCAGACTCTTACTTCCCTCATGGCCTGCTGAATATCTTGTTGTATGGCCTTTTTAATGCAGGATCTGACTCCACATTGCATGTAATCAAGCTGCTGCAAAGACAAACCTATTTCCCTTTTCTTTAGTCCCTCCTTTTCACTAGATCTAAAACATGTAATTGTAGGGGATGTTGATAAAAAGCTAAAAAGAGGTAAGTTTTCTCTTTTTTACTGTAAATTATCTTCCCAACAGCAGAACAGTGGAGAGTGAAGCCAAGATTCCCTTTTCATTTCAAACTGCTTGGCAAGTGGTGTGTAGACAACCTCACCATCCTTCAGCGTGATCCAAATGAAGCAGTCCAACCTTAAGCGTTCAAACCAGTTCTGTCAGGCTTCAGTTGTTTCCAGCATGTCCATGTCAGAGGGGCATGTTTCAGTACACCAGCTGCAGTGGAACTAGTGATGATATTGTACACTTTCTAAGTTATTATCACAACTACCTTCTAAACTCTGTTTCATGTATGTTAGTCTGGAAGAATGGCACCAATTTTAGCAGCCTTATTCCAGGTTTACATTCTGTAACTGAGGTTGGGGTCAGCTGACTGATGTCTCAGCTTTTGTTCCTTCATGGTTTTCTGTCCCATTTTAATTCCATCTGTTGCTTTCCTAAATGTAGTTGATCAAGGATGAGCAATGAGTCATACAGGAAAGTCTCACGCACCTGCTCATATATGTCACCTAAATCCCAAACCAAATCTGTCAGGTTCTTGATTTTTCTCATTCATTTCTATGTACTGTGTATTGTGGTTTAATCTCAGCCAGCAACTTGAACTAGAAAAGCAATAGAGGCTGGAAGGCTACAATAAAGTCATTTCTCAGAGGTTTCTTTTTCCATATGGAAATGTGGGAAAGGCACTCTATTAGAGGCTATTTCTTTCTAGTCTTCTGGGGTGTTCTTCCTCAAGCAGTACAACATAATGTAACTGACTTTGAGTTATGCTGGCTGACTAAAACAAGGAAGATTTGGCTCAGTGTTGAAAATGACAGATGAATTTGTAACTGTATTTAATCACTATTGATATTGGCATGCTATTTAATTTATGTAAGTAAGGAATCTTTCTACCAGTCAGTACAGAAGTGTTTATCTCAAATTCATTGATTACATATAAACGCTGGACATCTATAAAAGTACTTTTCCAGAATTGAATTAGAGATGTTTCTGTAAACTCCAGAAAACAATAGTGCTTCTGGAAATATATAGAGCTGGTAGGCTGGAGCAGTGAGCTTTGAAATATGGTCTGTATAGATCTCCTGGATGTGAATCAAGCCAGAAATGTGTTTGCAGCTGGAGGGATGGGGCACAGAGAACCATTCACAGGTGATTTAGGTTAAGGTAAGTTTCTCTTGCTGTGATTTAATTTCATAGAAGTCCCTCAAAACATCTTGCTTTGATCAGGAGACCAGGTCTTACATATTCATGTCTTCAGTATGCCATCAACAAAGTCTGTCTATATGTCTCTTCAATTCTTAGCTTGCTGGTTATGTTTCTGGAGTTGGTTGTCCCAGAACAGTGCAGTTCTTCATTACTGCCCTGATTTCTTTCATCTCCACACAGTTGTCACTGACTAGATCGCCTGTACTGTGGAAAGTTAAATAATAACCTTGCTTCATGCTTTGGATTTGGCCGGTGAAGAGCATGTGAGCTCAGAGCTGATGTTTTCTGTTGGCACCTGCTGTTCATCCACATCTGGCTATTGCTAAGACTCTGACACAGGAAAGTGGTTTCAGTCTTCTGGGCTGGAGTCAATGTTTAGATTGTACTGTTTTTTCTTCGTGGAAAATGTTGGTGCAGGAAAATATTTCCAAGGAAACTGTGTTACTTCTAGTGCAACCTGGAAAGAAACACTAATATATTACCTTTGTGAAAGTTGTGTTTCTCTCCTAAGTGAGGGTTAGACTCTGCCGTAGAAATCTTATTACAAGCTAAATACTTCCAAGGACATGACGATGTTAAAGCAGATTGTCCTTTGGAGATTGGCTATGGAAGAGACTTGGATTCACTAATACATGGTTTAATGCTCTACATCCAGGATCCTGTGAGTGAGCACAACTGTCTGTGCCAGAGATTGAATTTCTTACACAGGAATGAGAGCAAGAGCTAAGATATTACATGTTTTGCAGAAACAAGAAACAAAAAGGATGAATTCTCATCTCCTTCACACTCCTAAGTGTTTCTTTGGAGTAATCACAGTTTGTGTGTGTAGTCCAGTCTTACTGTGGTTATTGCAAGATAATAGTCAAAACCATGGAAAGATTATGCTTATTCTTCTGGCCCAGTGACTCCTCGGAGCTGTGATGTGCCAGGTACCACAGACTCTGGGGTTCAGAGAGGTTTTAATCAAATGGTGTGAACCTTGTGGCTTTCTTGGGAGAAATACCTTCTCTGGTGACCCAGGGTTGATGGGGTTTGGGCTTGGTTTATGCCCAACACACTTGTATGTTCAGCTTTGTCCAGTGTAAAATAAGCCACGTTTATTTAGAGTAGACATGCTGATACAGGAGGGGGTAGAAGATACAGAATGCTGGTACAAAGAGAAACCCTGCAATGAGGGCACTGCCCCAACAGGACTGTGGGGAACAAGGGCAGAGAGCGGGAAACAGCCCACACAGCTAATTGAAAGTGCATCTTCCTGTCAGTCATGGGGCTTGCCCATCAATCATTCTGGCACCAACAGGATCTGACATCAGTAGGGAATTAAATAAACTCCTCTCTCTTTAGGGACCTGCTGATGGAAACCCATAGGGGGGATGTGCGCAGAGAAGAGCAGGAAGTGTGTGCATGGGGGAGGAAGTCTCAGTGGTCCCCTGGGATGGTGCAAGTCTATGTCCTTCCTCTTTCTCACAGCAGCATGTACAGCTGAAGGGATTTTTCAATGAGTCCCCCAAAAGGTGAATTCAAAGCTGGTAACAGGCCAATCTCACCTCAGTTTAAATAAACAAACTGCAATAACTATCCTACGGTGTATGCCCTGAGAGCTGAGTGATGCTCTGAATAGCTGAAAAATAGTTTTCACCCTTGGCTTAAATTAGTGTTATTGGACTACAGTAAGTGTGAGATGAATCTGGACCAGAGTGTCAGAGCAAAACACTGGGAAGAGAAAGTGAACTAGAGCAGACAGTTAGCAGCTGAGACCCTGTTTTTTATCTTGCTGTGCAGCTGAGACCCTGTTTTTTATCTTGCTGTGAATCTGTCTCTACTGTGAATTACGATGGGATGTGAATTAAGATATTGCAGATTGGACCTGGCTGAAATCAGGGGTTCAGTGCAGGTAAAGTGACTCGTATCTCCATTAACAGGGCTGAAGCGGGTAAGCGTCAGTGTGCATGCACGTGCGCTTGTGTGGAGGGCCACAGAGCAGCTGGAAACCATTCCAGGCACTGACAAGTCCCCTGATGGACCTCTACTGACATGGACTGGCTTTGGTTTCAGGAAAGCCAAAGGGAACCTGTCACTAATTAGACACACAGCTAATTAACGAGAAGCAAACAAAGAGCAGCAGCTTGTGTTTTGGGAAAGCTCAGCTTTAGTAGCCAAGGACGTCTGCTCCTCCCTTTCAAACCATTTCAAAAACAAACAAAGCGGGGGAGACTTGCATTTCAAAGCAGTGCAAACACTGCCAACCTCAGAAATCCTTCCAGAAGGGATGCCCAAGAGTGGGATTTAGCAGTGAAAGGAAAAAGTGCTCTCTGGTTTAATGAGACCTTCCCTGTCCCTTGACCAGGGCCCTCTGAATCCCCAGTGTGCATCTCTTATCTATTAGCTTTTAATTTTTCTTTCTCCAAATAAGCACTCCTGTTAAAATTTTGGGTGGGTTGATGAGGAAGAAAAGCAGGTGTGGAAACATGAACTAACATTTTGTGCTTTGATGTTTCCCAGGTCTTAGAGGTTTGTGTTATTTCAGTTTAAAAACCTATATTGTGCATTTTTTTAATTGATGTTGTATGCTGCTTTACTGTTGCAGGATTGGTTAGAAGGGCAGCTCAGTAACATAAGTAAGTAAAAATTACCTGGACTGTGTGAACAGATGCTGCAGAGTGGATGAGGCTCTCTTTGAGTGCTAGTGTCTTTAATATAAGTGTGCTTTCAGCACAGGAGGAATCCAAAGCTGTAATCCCAGTTATGAGTCCTTCAATGACCCTGAGACAGCATGCTGAGGGCCTGATCCTCCAGTGAGCCCTGTCAGGGTCCCGGATCCTGCTCAGAACAATCATTTTGACTGCCTCCAAGTGCAGCAGTGCTAGCAGGATTCATTAACTGAGTTTTGCAAAGTACTTTGAACACGAAACATGTTCAGAATGCCAAGTTATGTGAAATTTCGTGTATTTCCTAGAGCCAGGTATGCAATTAAGGGAGAATCTCAGCTTTCAGAAACCAAGGCAGCTTCTAACCCTTCTTGCCATAGAAAAAAGGTAATCTGGAAAGCAGGACTGAAGGCTCAGAAATTAGAAGGCAAATTTAAAAGAAAACAACAACCCACAAAGCTATGCTATAGTCATGCTAATTTCACGGTTTGGGGGACTAACTCATCAAATTGAGTACTTGGGTTTGACACGATGTGACTGTGCTTTAAATATTTATTGAAAGGAAATGTAGTATTAATCTTCTTGTGCGTTCAATATAAAAATTGTTAAGTCTAGTAATGGAGCTGTCTAATGTGGAAATGTAACACAGCATTTATCCTCAGATTAGCCTATCAGCATAGCTTTGGCTGTTTTCTTCCTTCATTTTGGAGGAAGGACTGTGTTCCTGCTTAGGGAAAAGGCTGGGAGTTACAGATTTAGTGCCAGTGCTGTCAACGGCCTCCTGGATAAGCATCCTGTGGTCCTGCTGGGATCAGAGTCCCCAACCCCACAGGGGTGGGAACAGGCAGCGGCTCTCTTCCAGACTGTGGTGTGGAGTGAAGGATACCTCTATGCTTCCATGTGATACTGCAGTGTTTACCTCATGAGTGCTTTTAAAGCACTCTAAGCTCCTTGACCAGAAGGAGTTATCAGAGCACTTGGTGTTACACTGTAGTTGTAGATCACCACTTGCACTTATATTAGGTATTTTTTTTCAGCACTCATCTGTTTTTGCTGCTTTATGGCCTGATTTGAAATTGCCTTATACTCTGCTATCAGCACAGGTGCTTATTGTTGTTGAAGGACCTGCTCAAAGAAGCAGCAAAGACACAGCAGGATTCCTTGTAATATCATTTTGGCTCAGGTCTCAAATATGTATCAGTAATTAAAAAAAAAAGGGGGGGAGAAAAGAAGGCAATGGCTTCAGGTTACAACAAGTAAGGAGCATATCAGCTTTTCCAGACACAGATTGATTTTGCTGTGCTTCTCCCCATAAATATCCTTTGCTTCTGTGAAAAAGCTGTTGGAAGCAAATACACAAAGCACTTCATAAAGAAAACATGTGGGATGCTACTGAGCTGTTTTATTATTGAGACACTGCAAAAACACAGCAAGGTATAAAGCAGGATAAGATAATGATAACTTTCTATCCAGCCAGCACACACTGGGGGCTGTTTCAGATGGCATCAGGTTTCTTTAGCCTCCACAGAGCTTGAAAATATGCCCTTGATTTCAGCCCACAGGAACGTGGGCTTGTGCTGCTTTATTGTCTAATGGATTTTTCACTTGATCTCCTCATGCAAACACGTTCAGCATGTGCTAGGTTCACTTAGAGAAAACTGAACCCCACTCATGTTCTTAGAGTGTAATCCCTTGATATTGATTACTGTGTTGCACAGGGGCAACAGGTAACAAAATCCATGTGGATTCAGACTGGCAGCTGATCATCCCACACACACAGAGTTCAGCTGGTGAGCTCTTTGCAGAGCCTACTTTGCCTAATCACTAACCACTGGTGTATGAAACACATAAATATGTTGGAACAGAAATACTGGGCTGCAGCAGTTGTTCACATGAAGCGAACAGATGCAATGGAGGATTTTACTATGGACTGTGTTCCTCTCTAGATTTATCTTGTAGGCAGCTCAGGTTTATCTTTTATCAGCTCAGGGTAACCTTTAAGCCAGAGCATGAGAAAAGTATTTTGTGAAATAAAAGCAAGCAACTAATTATAAAGTGTAAAGGAAAGAGGTCTAATAATTTGTAAAAGCAGCTTTCCGATGACCAGAACAAGTCTTTGATTGGATTTTACATGTGGTTAGGGCCACATCTTCTGTTTCCTGACTTTTTTTTTTTTTTTTTTTTTTGGCTCATTGGAAGCCTTGTTCTTCTGTGTAGCTTTTGGGGACTATGCAATATTAATTTGTAATTCAAGTGATTTGTGGGGGATACATTATATACTTTGGTCTGAAGGAAGCTAGGCATCTCAGGCACTGTTGTAGCCTGAGGCTGATTTCTAAATATAAAGTATCCTGACATGATCTGTAATGTTTGAATGTCTCCTTGGTTCAGTTTAATGGGAGCTCAAATGCTGGCAGTGTGGAACACAGGAAAATGGACTAATGGGAACCCTTACAAACACTTGAGTCAAGATGAGTGATTAAAGGTATGGCCTAGTACTTGGTGATTGCTGGGCTATAAAGGGGCATCTTGAGGGGGGAAGGAGGGGAGATGCCAACTGGCTTTCTACTCTGCCTCCAAATATAGCAAGTGCAGATTTTGCACCTAGATGGTAGAGCTGCACATACAATACTGTTTATGCAATAACCATGCACTAGGGTATGAAGGTACAACCCAGGATACTTAAGGGAAATGTGTCCCTTAAGATCACTGTATCATGTTACTCCCAACAACAAAAATATAAAATTGGAGATTTTTTCTCAGTTCATCTTACATGAAACGTTTGCCAGTTCTCAGCTCTTTGATAATTAAGAGTATTTCTATTGAGACCCACATGCACCCCTTAAATGAGCCTGTAATTTCTAAAAGCTGTGTTCCCAGCAAAATAACTTCAGTGATTCTGGCACTCTCATTCCCAACCAGGCACTCAGAGGCTGTCTTTTTTTTTTTTTTTTTTTTTGGTTGGTTTGGTTTGTTTTTTCTTTTTTTTTTTTCCACAGCATTTTTATTTGGGGTTGTTTTGGCACGAATTCCAAAGTTGAACGCATCAGTATCCTGAGGCTATCTTGAGGATCTGATCTAAGAGGTATCTTTTCACTCACCCTAAAAGGTTGGAGACGGTATGTGCTGTTAGCTCATTTAAGACCTACAGGTTTGTAATAGACTTGTACTTACAGATCACTCAGGATTCCCTACTAGCTAGTGAAAAAATGACCTTGGCTGTAATGCCAAATGCTGCTGAGAATCATTATATCCATGAGGATATTCATGACTTACACTTTAAAATTGCGGTTTTGTCTGGGACAAGATAGTCTCAGGGACAACTGTGTTTAAATAGTGAAGAAATCGAAATCTAACACACTGAAGAGGTTTATATCTATGGCATTTAAAACGTTGCTGGCAGAGGATATGTTGTTGCTAAGGGTATGACAGATTGTTGTTAATTATTACTTCATTATTAGCTTTATCTAGTTCTTCACTCAGTTCTGTTGTATTGTACATAGTGAGTAGTACTTGGATCTTCATCCAGACTTAAAGTTTCCACCTCTTCTCCAATTTGGAGAGATAATGAATTAAGACAATGTTTGTTAATTGGTTAACCTAGAGCTGTTTAAAAACCCATTTGTGGAGGAGAGAGGTAAGTCACCAACTGGCTGCCCCTCTCAGCTGCCCCAGTATAAAGAAGGACTAATTCTTACATCAGCCCCCATCTTTTAGCTGACCAATTACCTTCAGAAACTAGCATTTGCATAGCAGGGAACCCTTCATTTTCTTGGGGAAGAAAACCTCAGTTAGTCTGGATTTTAGAGAGGAGTTGTGCTGCTTTTTACAGTTCCCTGAGCAGAGCAGACATAGGAGAGCATTCCATTAGATTTTTCTCCTGCTTGAGATACATTCAAGGCGATAAAGGTACACTGGCAGTGTTGCAAATGGAGGCTTTGCATAGCTGTACATGTTCCCCTTCTCCCTACCTCTTTCAAGCTTCAACAGATGTGAAGCTTGAAAATCTCAGAAGAGGAGCTTTTACAAGAGAGCAGCCAGATCTCTGGACATTTGCAAACTCTCATTTGTGAAGCTGCAGTGACATTTAGAGGCTGCTTCTTTCATAGTTTGGCTCCCCTGTCCCCAAATATTGTTTTTCATATTGTATGCTAATAGCCATAGTTGGGGTCATGGATTACAGGAATTTAAGCTGCCACCTTATAAAATGTTAGAAGAATCCAGTGGGATATTCAGAACATGAGTGAATTTGAGCCAGCTGGAAACAGAATACAGGAGGTGGATTTTCTCCTGGAGGGATACTAATAATTCCTGGTAAAGATCAAAATGAAGGACAATTGGGTTGGTTTTGGAAGGCAGTTGGCTATGCATGAAGAGAATTTCTCTTCAGCCACAGCTTGATATCAGGGGGTTTTTCATTTTTGTAGTGGAGATCCACTTTCCTGTTTGCCACCTGGGGGAGCATATTTGCAGGCATGTGCTTCTCCCAGGGCATGCCGTCAGACACAGAGGGAACTGCGTGTAATGACCAGACACACCATTCAAATGCTACAGTTGCTTAGTCCGACGAGACAAGCAGAGCTCAGGGAGGGGGGATCCCAGAAGTAGCAGCCAGCGCAGTGCATGAGTGACCTCCTTCTCTGCTGGGGTAACCAGTGCCCTCCAGAGGTCCAGCACTGCCTCTATATTGCACTGTACTGCACCTCTGTGCCACATCAGCTTGCCTATGTAGCAGGGGTCAACCTGAACATATGGGTTAGAAGAGCCCTGGACCAGTTGTGTCCTGCTCCACTTCCAGTCTTGCAACAGCCCTGAATTACCAGTAGACTAAAGCTGCAACAGTCACCAAACTCCAAGGCAGAAGACCGCCAATGGGTGCAGGGACTCAAGATCGTCATTCAACCCTGACAGCTATAAAACTTCATTCACTGGTACAGCACAGCAGTGTGTTAGGGCATGAGCTTAGCTTTGGCATTGTCCTCAGAGGGACATAATGTGCTGAAACACTTTTCTGAACTGATGCCAAAAGATGGTACAAATGGTTGTACCACATGCACCAGTGCATTAGAAAAATGGTTTTAGTAGATGGGCAGGGATGGGAAGTCTGTGAAGCTTGTCATAAACTTTAATCAGTAACAGGGTGGGGAAAGGAAGAACATGAATATTTTTTATATTAGCTTAAGTAAAAACATGTGAATTGATTAGATTCCTAACAGAATGATAGCAGAGTTTGCTGCTGTATCTCCAATATTTGCCAAGCAATCTCTATGGCAGCAAATACAGCAGAACTGCAGTCAGGTGTGAGCATGCACATAGTCTGGGTAAGGAAATTTCAGATATGCAGAATTTGCTATGCAAATATTCACCATGAACAATGTCAGGAGACTGGAACACTGAGGATCTTTCTGCTTCTCTTAAAAAGTTGTAGAAACCCTTTTCTTACAGGGATGAGAAAGACCAAAGTGCTTAGTTGTCTACTGCTGCCCACTATGCTTTAAATATGCAAACCACCCTCAACTCATTTATCTTCCTGGCCCAGGTTGTGCCTTTTCTGATGAAATAAGTAACCAAAGCTCACTAGGTTACTTTAAGTAAAGGGAGGAACAAAGATGAGGAAGACATTCCCCAGCAGCTGCAATGCTTTGGGTTCAACCATTTTTCTTCTCTATTACCCCAATCCCTAGTGCACATTGTGTATGTCTACAGGATAGATTAACTACCTCCTCCTTGCATGCAGTGTGCCTCCAGGAGGCTGCAAACCATGCAAGTGCTTTTGATGTTCTCTGTATAGGTCTTGAGTACATATATGAGAGGAGCCATTGCACTCTGCTGCTTTTTCTGTTCCTTCAGTGAGTCTACTCTGTATCCATGATGCCTCAGGATGGCAGTAATTCCAGTGCCTTTGATACACTGAAATTCACTTTGTTCCTGCTGCTGGTTGCCTCTTAGCTAGCTGTGCAGACACTACCAAAGAGATCTATCGAAAGTCCTTTTATCCTATGCTATTCCATAATGCCCCAGCATCTTGCAAAACACTCATTATGATCTTCTCAGCAAACCAGTAATTTAAAAAAGAATTTGCTGGAACTCATGTTTTTCCTTCTGCAGTCTGGTGGATGTCGGGCTACCACCTAGTGTTTCCATCCAGAATATCAGGGCACGTGGAGTGCCAAGGATGTGTTCCTTCTCTCTCAGTATCTCTGTTCACGAAAGAAGTAGGCCTCTTATGCTTCCGCCACTTTCCTTCAAAGAATTCGGAGCTGCAGCCAGACATGATCTGGTAACTCTTCATTTTGACCAGCTTCCCCATTTTGATCAGATCACCAGAGTTTTATGTACATTCAGGTATATTTACATCTGTTGGGCTGGTTAATGTAAGGCAAATGCCAAGCACTTGGATATGTATTATGTCCTGGTTATTTCTGAGCATTCAAAATACCTGATGATACCATGGGTTGTGTTAGCACCTTGGAGCCCCAGAATCTAATTGCCCTGCAGCTAAACAAATGCATCACAACCTACATGTCAAGTACAGCACGTGCTTCATTAGTGTATAGTGTCCAAGTACTTACAGAAATCATCTGTTTGCTTATTACTCTTGAGAAGATACTCTCAGAAGATTTGCTCAGCATTGTCACTCAGTTAAAGGGAGAGTGGTCATTTGTCTTTACAAGGGAAGGACCTAATTTCAAACATGTAAGTTTTTCTAAGTTACCAAATCCCGTTTGGATTTCTGAGGCAGTGGGATGGTTATTCGACAAGGAGGATTTCCAGTTTTGTTGCAGAAGGCTTTTTGCCAATTTTTTAAAGCCTTAAGAGAAAATTTTTTGCAGGGGCTTGGTGAGAAAATGTTCTTTATTGTTTCAACATGTCTTGGGACAAATAGAAACTGGTCCTGAGGCAAGACAGTATTCAGAATTAAATTAATTCCCTTAAATATGTTATTCCAAGATACTGTTGATATTGATGTGTTTCCCAAAGTGTGCATGGTTCTGTGTGTCCCCTTCTTCAAATGATATTGCCTTATTCAGTTGATTGGAAATGTGAGTAGATGAATTTTATCTTAATTTTATTCCCTTCAGAGATAGTATATCCTATAAAATTGGTACTTATTCTGCTGAGTATGTTTTGTAAGTTTGGATTTACCCTGCCCCATACACCAAAACATTGTTATTTTTGGAGTTCAGAGCATTAATGTATTAATGCAAAGTGACATGTCACAGTGGGTCCTCAGTTTTACCAGCGTGTGGAAGGAGACAGACCTTGCCCTCTGTAGTTTGTAACTGGAAATGGGCATCTTTGAAAACATTCTGGGGCTGCCTCTTCCTACTCCCACTTTGGTGTCACGACAGCACATGCTTTTCCATGCAGAAGGTGGAATTGCCATGTCCAGGTTGGGATACGGGTTCAGGAAGACTCATTTGATTATAATCTCAAAGAAAATCTGAAAAGCAGAGCTGAGACATAAGCTTGGAACTTGTGCATTAACTGTGCTGTTTCAGACAGGTCAACAGCTGAGGTACAGGACAGGATCCTGAGAGATGAATGACTTGCTAAAGCCAAGAGGTTGGGACAGGGGGAGATTACAAGTCTCCCCAGTTGGTTGAGAGTGCCTGATGCTCCATGTTACACATCCTCCTGGGAAGCAGCATTTGTGGTACAAAAATCATCTGGGGCCTAGCACCACTTGCTAGTTAATCTCTGCCCTGTGTGTGTGCCGCTGGGATTCCTCAAAAGCACAGTGCACTGAGGAACCCAGGGTTCTGCCAGTGTATGGGAGGAAAAAACACACAGATACCTGGGAAGGGAGAAGAGGTGTCTGCCTGGAGAAGCAAAGAAGAGAGGCTGGGAAGTTTCCAGGGGCAGTTCCAGGCTTGCTAACAAGTATTCTCCAATGTGCCAAATAGCTCTGCAGAGGTCTATGGTTGCAGCAAGGGCTGCTAACAGATGTGGCTTATGGCTCTATTCACCTGTGATGCACAAACGTGGTACGAGGTGCTACTTTGTAAATTGGATTACAGGATTGGGAAGATTTGTTTGTTGTGCATTGCCAAGTCCTGGCTGCTCCTTCTCGTTGCCTACAGCAGGGAAAGTGCTCTGTGGGCACAGCGGAGTCAACTATGGGGGTCCTCACCACCATGAAGTGCTGAACTCAGTTGTGGGTGACAACCTGGCAGGATGAGGTGATGGGATGGAGAGAGATAAGTCTGTGAGCTCCATAGTCCAGAAGGATGCTGCTCTCTGGAAGGGCATTTGCAGATTTATGGAGCTAGATAAGCATCGGTGAAGATGAGTAATGATGCCACACAAGATGAAGGAAAAATGCTTCCAGGAATGAGTTGTAGCGAAAACACTGAAAATAGTGTCAGCAATAGTGTCTATTCCAGCCCTGTAGGTATCTGGCAATAAAAATTTATTGATTAGCTGACATTCTTGCTAACAGATGCTAACAAAGGCAGCCTGTACTAGGCTGATTTTTATACGAATCATGGCTTGTGCATTGGAAACTGTTGGAAAGAAATTCCTAAAGCCTAAGCTCACTGCAGACAGGAACGATATAGCTTCTTGTTGCTGTGTGCCTCACTCATGTCCGTGCATCAGGCATTGCAGGTCTGCTTCTCTGGGCACACATGGGGTTTTAGGGAGAAATCAGAGAGGAAAAGTGAATACAATAGGATTGCAACTTCCCTCCTGCCCCATGGCTCACTGCAGCACATTAGCTCTGCTATGCAGAAGTGTCCATGCAGCTACTTCAATTCAGATTTTGGCTATATTAATTTCTGGGTGAATGCAGATAAAAAGCTCCAGTAGAGATGTTTGGTCTCTGGGACTTCTTTCATAAAAAATCAGGAACTTGATATTGAGACACAATTTCCTGTCTAAATTCTGAATTTTGCAGCCACATTCTGGAGTGATTCTTCAAATTAAATCCCTACTGAAGTAAATTTTTACTCAATCAAGGGGTGGAGAAATGCTTTACTCTGATTCACGGCAGCAGAACATCTTAATCCTGGCTGCTCAGCTGATATTAATGCCAGTCTTTCAGTGCATTCACTAACATTTTGACTTTAATTACTTTGAGGTATCTGTCTCTCAGATGCCTGAAGTAAAAGCCCAATCCTTGTGTTAGGTGGGCTTCTCCTGTTTTGTGGGCTTGCTGAGAAAAGCAGTTCTTTATAGGGAAACAAATCAAAGCTTCTTTCTTGCCAGGTGTAGATGAATTGGATGGGTAGAGAAAAGTGGCTTTTTAATGCAGAGGCGTGTGTTAGCTTAAACAAACAAACAAGAAAAAGAACAACTAAATCTGGGCATGAATTATAGCCTGCCTCAGATTTCAGTGTGTCACAGTTTGAATTGAGCTGGAGTACCTATGGCTTTTTTTTTAATTGCATTTGAACAAAAGTAAATACAAAGAGAAAGAAACCAGGACAGCAAAAGCCTGCAGGAAATTCCTCTACTGTAAACAAAGTCACCTTATGATTGATGTGAATGTACAGCCCCTTGTAAACATGTCTGTTTACTTGCAGGAAACCAGAAAGAACCCACATTGGGTGCTGCTGATTTTATCTAGCTTTGCTTAAATGCTTTTGGCTTCCAGTAGTCACTCCAGAGGGAGCACAGAAGTGATGGCTGCTCCCTGGAAAACTTGAGTCTACTATACTTAACAATTGGTGCCAAATACTGCAGATGGGGAGATCTGCACGGGCAGGGTTGATAAGAGCATTTTGTGGCTATCCTGAACCTCAGCAGTGAAAGATTATTTAATAGCTGATATGAAGCATTAATCCTTTGTGAAGGAGCTCTAGTTTTCAGTGCACCTAATTGAGGGTATTTTGTACCTCCAGAAAGATAGTACTAACCCTAGTCCTACACCCTGAGGTTCCTATAGTCTTCCATTGAAAATTCATTGTTCTAATAAAGGTTGTCAGTGTTGCTGAGGTTGATGAATTTTGTGTTGATGGAAAATGCTGTAATTATTTGTGGGACATGTTTTTATTTAAAGGCTTGGTTATAGCTGAGAGTGAAATCCTGGCCATGGGAAACTGGTCATAGTCTTTAGGGGGGCTGCAAGTCATGGCAAGCAAATCTGGATTTTTCTAATGGATATATCAGAGAAATGATGGGGAGCTGTGAATTCTCTCCTGCTGAAGATGTGGTGTGGCTACTGCAGAGAAGCCTTGAGTTACAGAGACCTCAAGTTCATTACTTGGGTGATGATTTGGTTTTGATCATTGCCAGTTGGTTGTAATCTGTCTCCCACAAGTGACTGCATTTCAGAGTTCCTCCCAAAGACCTTGTTCTGTCTTCACATGGGCAGAATTCTCACTGTTTTGCAAAGGGTTTTTTTTTTTAACTTGCATAAAAATTGCAGGTTCGAGACACTCTGAGTGCTGCAAACAGTTACCACTAGCAAAGTGCACCAAAATCTGCAGATTTATTCCCACAGGAAAATGTTACACCTGGGATTGTTTGCAAAAATGTGCCTCTGGTTTCTAAATTGCTTTGCCATAGAGTGTTACATAGAGGGGAAATAGGGAGGGAAATATTTTTTCCTTTTGTGCCTATGGATTTGGAATTTGAAAGAAGCTTTTCAAGTATTTTAGGCCACCAATCATTTAGTACCATAAGGGATCTAGCAGCATATATTGGCATCTCTGCCTTTGCATGCATAAATTTTCAATGAAAAATGCTTTTGTGAGACCTCACTTGGAGTATTGTGTGCAGTTCTGGTGTCCTCAACATAAAAAGGACATGGAACTGCTGGAACAAGTCCAAAGGAGGGCCACGAGGATGATCAGGGGACTGGAGCACCTCCCGTATGAAGAAAGGATGAGAAAGTTGGGGCTGTTCAGCCTGGAGAAGATAAGGCTGCGTGGAGACCTCATAGCATCCTTCCAATATCTGAAGGGGGCCTATAGGGATGCTGGGAAGGGACTCTTCATTAGGAACTGTAGTGACAGGACAAGGGGTAATGGGTTCAAACTTAAACAGAGGAAGTTTAGATTGGATATGAGGAAGAAATTCTTTACTGTGAGGGTGGTGAGGCACTGGAATGGGTTGCCCAGGGAAGTTGTGAATGCTCCATCCCTGGTGGTGTCCAAGGCCGGGTTGGACAGAGCCTTGGGTGGCATGGTTTAGTGGGAGGTGTCCCTGCCCATGGCAGGGTGGTTGGAACTGGATGATCTTAAGGTCCTTTCCAACCCTAACTATTCTACGATTCTATGATTCATGTGCATAGGACTGTTCCCAGGCAGTGTTAGTCACCGATTCATTTCTGCATTGTGCTTCCACACAAGAACCACTGCATGGAAGGGGGTTCCTGTGTTATCATTTTCTGAGCTGAGTAAAACCCAAAATATGAAGGTGGGAAAGGGGGACTGAGGTACAACAGGCAGAGCCTGAGCCACATACATAAGCACACATTTAATTTAAGCCCAGGAATGGTCCCCCAACTTTTCCTGGTCAACTGGGAAGTCACTTTGTTAAAGACCTCTACTGTATCCCCCTGTCCTTGTCTGCTTTCCAGGTGAAAAGTCCTCTCTAGTCTTGCCTCATGTGGAAGCTGTTTTCTGTTCATCCTTGTTGTCATTTGTTTTATGTTTCCTGGGCCTCTTGTATCCCTTTAGAAGGAATAAAGAGCACAGGGGCAGTGGTCAAGGCTCATGTCTATTCTGTTCTCTGTTCATTTCCTAACAATTTCTAACATTATTGGTTTTGGGGTTTGTTGCCAAGGGTAAGTACTGAGTTGATGTTTTCAGTGCACTACCCCCAGGGTTTTCTAAATCTCTTGTTAAAAGTCAGTGGTAATACCTAACCCAGACATATCAAAGGGTTTATGGAGTTTGGGTTCCTCCACATGTACATTACTTTGTAGTTATTGAAATGTAATTCAATCTGGCACTTCCATACTTAGTTGTTTGTGATCTCACTACACTGCATCACCTTCAGTTTCAGGTTTGACAATCTTGAGTGATTTGGAATCAATTGCAAATGTCATTTTCCTAATCACCCCTTTCCCGCACTGTTATGGATGTGTTGCACAGGAGAGATGCCAGGACAGGCCTTTGGAACAGGTTTAGCAATCCTGTTCTGCTGTAATAAATGAATTCCCTTTCTTTTAACAAAATCTACAAGAGATTGTTCCTTCTCCCCCCATGACACATCAGGAATCTTTGGTAAGGCACCTTCTTGAAAGCTTTTCTTTGAAAAAGCCCCAAACCTTTAACCAATATCAGCTACATCATCCTTTCGCATACACACAGCAAATCCTTCAGAGAGCTCTAAGGGATCAGTGGTACCATTATCCCATATTTACCCATGCAATAAGTCTGTTCCTTAGCATATTTTCCACTAAATTCCTCAGTAAAAAGAAAAAGTATAAGTACTCAAGTTCCAGGATCGCCCATAACTATATATTTTAGTGAGCAGACATTCACGATGCCCACAAATTTAGTTCTAGATCTTAATGAAATCTGACATCTTCCCAGTCTTTGTGAAGTGGTCTCCCCAAACAATTATGCTTTCTATTTTTGCACTTTTTGAATAGTTATAATCAGAGTCATTATCTTAATGGGACAGTTGAGAGACCAGTCCTAATCATTCCTATGTTGAAGTAGTAATGCTTATAGACTGAGTTTAGAGAAGAACAAAATTGGCTTCTGAGTTGCAGCTTTATAAGGGAAGTCCAAAGCCTGAATATTCACTCTGAAACATCTGCCAGGCACAGGAGCCACAACAGCCATCTCCGGTTCCCCTCAGGATAATGCGAGGTGTGAAATCCTTGCAGTGCTGAAGGCAGTATTGGCAAGAGTAATGAGCTGAAAGTAAAAGGGAAATTTGGGCTAAATAAAGGGAAAGTTATGTATGTCACCGTATAGATTGATAGACATATTGGCTGAATGAATAGTTGTCTAGAGGCTGATAGAGATTTCCCTATTTAGAAGAGACCCGAAGTCAAGGTGTGTAGGTAAGTTTGCGTTCCGCTCTGAGGCGAGGCCATGTCCTCTGGGCAGTAGCACGTTGATTCTGTGGCAGTGCTGTTCCGGAGGCAGCAGCCTCACTTACTCAGAGGTATGTCATTTTCTGACAACCAGTGTAGCTGACCAACCTTTTACATCTTTAATCATGAGGTCTTTTGGTTTGTTAAGATAGAGAGGACAGAACAAGAAGAAAATTTATGCCAGACTGAGAACAAACATTGCCTCATGTGGGTGGTTTCATACCTTGGAGGCCAATCCCTCAACTTTCTGACTTGTTTGCCCCTTTCTTTATTTCTGATGGGAAAACAACCCAGAAGGATGTAAATCATGATGCAAGGCTCTCCGCCCCGTGTAAAGCAAGAAACTGGAGCAAAAAGGGCTGCCACATGCATGCTAAGAGAAAGGGAGAGACGGCAGAATGAGTTTCTTCTTAATAAATTTGACACAGAGACTGGGAGCATGTTTACAAAACCCTGACTGAGAGTAGAGGAGGGTTTGTGTCTTTGTTTTTTTAAAGTGCAAAATCAGGGCTGGTTTATTGGACCCATGGGATTGGACAGTGTGTAGAAGGCCACCCATCTGGAAACCAGCTGATCACTGCTCAAACTTTCTTCCCAGGCTCTGTCCCTCCTCTAACAGGGTGCTGGGGTTTTATGAGAGGCCGACTGCAAGCCTTTTACAGACCATAACTCCTTGTCTCAACAAAAATTGCTATAAATTAGCAGAAGAAAGGACCTGAGGGGATTGTCCCAATCTGGCTCAGGGTCCCAAGTCCAAAGTCAGCAATTTCAACAGAATAATCTTGAGTTTTCAAATCAGTTGTGTCTGGAAATATCTTTTATGGGAAATGGGTGAGTGGGAGGTAGGAGACAGTGAAATGGAAGCAGGGAGTGAGAGGAGGTTATTTCTAGATGGTGAAAGTGTAGACCATGTAAGTCGCTCTTCCCCAAAGGGTTTATAAAGAAAGTCAGCTAGTCTTTGGTCCCAATAGTGCTTATTTCCTTCAAGCTGAAGGCAGCTTTTGTATAGAACTTGGACTCGTACTCTGAGCCTGGGTATCCAAAATTTTATAAGCACTCAGAAACTAAGCTTGCCTATGACCTTCATAGTGTGTCCCATTTTCACAATAACCTAAATCTAATGCATCTTGGAACACTCCATTCACTTCTGAAAGATGTGGCAAAAAAAATAAATCCTTTCTTACCCAGATAACCAATCCAATACTAGGCTTGTATCCCAGGGTGGTTCTACAATAAACAGAGCATTTCAGGATGGAAAAAGATTATCATGAGTTATACACTGCACACAGCTGAGCATTGTGTCTGGTCCTTTCAGCTCTGCATGGAGTGTGCAATCAGTGGGATGATGCTACGGGAGAGAAAGCATCTGAGGTCCTGCTTTTCGAAAACAAGGGAGTTAAGTACAAGCTAAAAATTAGTTATTGTGTTTTGATACACTGTAGACAAGTAGTTACCCTATTAAATCCCCAAGCAGTGTTTCCAGACTGGATCCTTTCTAATGAAAGCTATTTATTGACTCAGTTTGGTTTGGAACTTTTGAAAATATTAATGAAATAGGAAAAAAAAAAGCCATTAAAAAGGATCAGGCAGCAATTTACTTGGGTGGAACATAAAATTGCCAGAGCAAGTTTTGCAGTGTGTTTTCACATTTTATGGTAAACTAGTTGGCTGTTCTGTTGCACAGAAGTCTCATGAATTGATTTTTGCTTTCCAGAGTGGCTGAGTGACTGAGCCAAGTGCTTGAAGAAGAGAATGGAAGCCACTTGGACTTCTTGTCTCTTCAAGGAGAGGATATCTCTGAGCAATTCAGGAAAATGCTACTTGTAACCAGAGATAACTGTAAGAAGCAGTTCTAAGCTGGAGGACAGAGGAGAGGAACACCTAGCATCTTTCTTGGATGTTAACAGCAGTTAATGGCCATGTCTTATCTGAAAGAGAGAGCAGATCAGCAAATTTCAATAAGCAAGAAAGCCTTTATGGATCCATCACTACCTGAAGACAGCACCAGGTAGGCTGGAGAGGGCTTTGGATGGGAACATCACCGGCTTGTGACTTTGAAGGTGCGCTGTGAACTGGAGAGTTTCTCAGTCATTTAACATGGTCTTTGTCTGAACTTAATCTGGTTTATGGAGTGATGAGTTCAGTCTGTTGTAAGCTGTGGCATTTGGATGTACTGATGCTGGGCTTTGGTGTGGTATGAATCAGTAGGAATTAGGACAAATTGTAGCTTTAAGATGCTTCTTTCCCTGGTCATAGCAGTAAAGTCCATTCTGCTTTTAGCTGGAACGTGTTTCACTTGTGGATCTGAATGCTTCTTGAACTGCAATAAGTGATTATTACCAGGTTTAAAATCAAGTCTGGCTTCCATAGGAATGTTGACAAAGACCCGTGCTGGATCATAAGCCAGAAGGGTAATGTCTCCAGTTGGTACTATCCTCATATGACCTTTTGTGTGTGTTAATTCACAGGACTGTGACTGTGTTCTCTCTTCCACAAGGTATAGCTGGGGAAAAATCATGGATTGCAACTCAGTGCAGTGTTTTGGATGTGCAGAACTTGTGGCAATTGAATTTGGAATAAATTTCTTAAGCCATTTGCAGGAACACTTGGAGGTTCTCAAAATGTCAGAGAAAATATGCACTTCCAGTGTGTGAAATATCCTGGCAGAAAGCTTAGCCCAAAATTCCAGAAAAGAAAACTTTCACCAACTTCCACCAGCTGGGGCTGTTAGTGTGGCTGCCAGTCTGCCTTGGTTCAGAAATTGCCTGCTGCTGGTTGATCTGTAGCACTGCTGTAGTTGAAAGATACAGTGAAAGGGAGCTCTTTAAGCTCTCAAAATGTATTATGTGTGAAAACATTCAAATATACACTTAATTTAAACCAAAACTGTTGAGAATCAGGTTTTTTGCTGTTGGCAGGCATTGCTAAGAACTCCACTTTCTCCTGCAATAGCTAATTCTATAGCTAGGTCTGACTGGGTCTGGTCCAGCTCCTATTAAGAACAGTGGAAAACTGCTGGTAGAAGCTGGATTGGGCTCATCTGGTGCCCTGTTGAAATCTGTGGTGATACACCAAAGCAGAACAAAGATAACAGCCTCAGACTGTAAATTCGTTGGGGCAGGGACTCTCTGTTTGTGTGTGTTGTATAGTGTTGAAGACATTTGTCGACACTTCAGAAATAATGAATAATGCCAGTGTGAGGAGGAAATCTCTCCACTCAACCCTAGGTGTTTCTGCTGCTAAGTGTTGAAAGAGAAACACAGAGCCCTGAACTTTGAAGACTTGGCAGGTGAGGAGAAGGAAAAATGTTTTCACTTCCCATTTAAATTTAAGCTTAATCTGCATTTGTTGGGTCTGGGAGAAATATTTGAGCTTTTAATTTAATGTTGTTGGTTTTGGGAAAACTTCTTGGGATGCATGGCATGAAAACACCTTAGATATGTGGCAAGGTTTTGATTTAATTTCTACTTTCATCTGGTTTCCATTACAAACCAGACTAATTGCAGTAAGATTCTCTGTGGCAAAAAGTACTAGGGGAAGTGTGAATTTGGAAGTTTTCTCACTTTACAGTAACTGTAAAACCAGTCAGCAAACAGGTTTTAAAATGATTTCATATGGGAGGGAAGCAAAGACTGGGTGTCTTCATAGTAGCACGATTTCACTGGTGGTATCAAGTTTTCAAAGCTCTCAAATTCAACCTATTCATATTTATAGAAAAGTTACTTTGCACACTTAAATTACATTCACTCCTGGTTTAGAGACCTAAAATCCTAGCATGAGCTAACATGCCCCCGGTGTTTGAAGTGCCTATGTTAAAAATGTCCACATTTTGCTGTTAAACAGCTGATGGGTGGGTATGCTTGAAAGCAACCTGGTTGTTTAAGAAAAGAAGGGGGGGAGGCATAAAGCAGTGCTTATAGAGTGGGACTGAAGAGCCCCTTGGCATCATTCTTCCACATGCTGTATTTGAAAGGGTGTCCCCAGGGTGCTGTTGGCTGGGTTCCCTTGCTGGGCATGAGTGTGGTGGCTCAGTGTTAGCAGTGCACGTATTTCCCCCCTGCTCCCCTCTCCCAAACTGCTTGTGTTAGAAATCTTGTCACTGAATGATCCGGATTTAAACCAACACTCTTACAATAGTGCTCTGGCAACAGGATGAAGTACTGAAAGGCAAAGATATGTCTACTACCAGGAACCATGTGCCATGAGTTCATTACCTCATTGATACTTTTCTTTGGGTACAGAGTTGTTGCAATTTTTATTTCATTTTAGAGAGTGTCTTAATGGACAGTCACAGGATTTTGAGCTGCCAGAATATGAAACTGGTGTTAAATGTCTCCACTACAAAAACTAGCATTGAGTTTGTATTTGTGCTTTATTTTGCTATTCTTTTTTTTGTTGTTGTTGTTGTTAGATAAATGTTTGAATCCGCTTTTGCACCGAGGAAGATAAACCAAGAAACCTCTTAAGAACATGGTATTTTGCTGTGGTTTATCCTACAGTGGATTTGTATGTAAAGTCCTCTGGCTTGAAGTGTAAATATCATACAACGTGTATGTGTATTCAGTGTGGTAAGCTGGGCTGTGGTCCTGCTCCTTCCTTCAGGCATAGCAGAAGGTAAAACCCCTGATGACTGTGAGGACTGAGACACAGTTGTGGGACAGCTCAGTTTTCCCTCTTAGAAAGCTCAGGTCTGCCCAGCTTAGCTTTCTGCTTTGCAAGATCCGTCTGCATAATTTCTAACTGGGACCTACAACACAAAAGAGCAGAGCAATATTCTGGCTCTCTTGTTTCCGTGAGAATTATTGATTCTATAACTTTTAAATGTATGCAAGTCTCTTTTTGGGATTCGCTCTGTGGAACAGGCTTCTGTTCACTTTGTGCTTATCAGCTCATGAAACACTATTGTTCTGTATGTGTTGACATCATTTGTGTAGCTGTTGAAAGAAGCAGGAAGGAAACTGAAATGCCAAATGAATTTCAAAGTCGTTATCACTATGTGGAAGAGGGACAGCTGTCGTGTCAAAAGTGGCAGAATTGGCAGGACTGGGTCTTGTGGCTTGGTACTTCTTTAACACAAAGTAAACAGCAAACAAGCACTTTGAGATGTGGAGAAATGGAGTGTCACATTTGCGGTTTTCAGGCTGACTTGGGAATCCAGGGTCCCGGTGGATGCTGCTGACTCTTTTAGAAACTTTTGTCTGCATTGCACACATAGAAACACATTGCACTTTTTGCAGTCGCTGTGTTTGTGGGGTTGGTGAGCTTAATATTTGCATGTTAAAAAAAAACTATTATTGTTCCTTATGTAGTGTAAAGTTGGATCTGAACTGTTAATGGTGAATATATCTGGGGACGTTTCCAAGATTTAGGATTCTGTAATTGCAAGGTTTTGGTCTTGGCCTGTCTCTAACTACAGCTGAACAAAAGCCTCCCCACTTTAAACTTCCTTTCACAATAGAATATGAAACCCCCAAAGGACTTAAGCCACAAAAAGCCTCTCTGGGTGACCTAGCAAGTTGTCATAAGGAGATGATTCTGCACCCTTGGCCCTGGTTCTTGTATGGCTTGTACTTAAGCTCTGCCAGAAAAAAGTATTATTTCTGGTAGTATTTCCTATATCTTGAGGGACAGAGCCTCTCCTTTTGCTGGATATTACATCCCATCTTTCCCAAAGAGTTAGCCCTCAAACAATAGAGAACAATGCTAGTTTGGCAGTAAGCTAGATCAGCTGATCAAGTAAGTCCTTTCTGTAGTGAATCTGTGATGCTGCCATACTGGAATGTGTAGAAGGAGCCAAGAAACAGTTATGGGAGAGTAAAATTGCAGTGTTTGTTCTGGAGACTGGCAGAAGTAAAAAACACATATAAAGCAATCTACGTATACATGTATATGATAAAGCAGAATACTTTTTAGGCACATGACACATTTGATTATGTTAAAAATCCTTGTGTTCCCTTTTCTTCCCTCACTTTTCATGTTGGGTGGTGTTCTTGCTCTGTGATGAAGAATGTAGATGGGATGTTGGACCTTCAAGCCTTCTCCAGAGCTGAGCAAGCTGATCAGCTGCGTTTTCATTTGTTTCTAGGACAGCAGAGTTTTTAATTATTATTACTTTTTATTATTTATTGCATTTAATCTTCTCCTCTTCTTTGCCTATCCATAGCAGGGAAGCACTTAGTCCCATCCCAGTGCTCTTTGGCCCTGCCTAAGAGCTGCTTGTTACTAGTTTGGAAATCCCCTGCTGACTGCAGAGGTAGGAGCATTGCTCAGTAACACTCTCCCCACTCTGTGCCCTCTTTATGGGCTCCACTTGTGGGCACAGAGGATGTGGCAAATTTTCTTGTTTCCACCCTCATGGGAAGAACTGTTTGTCATTAAGATGATTTGCAAGTGTGGTGGTTTGTGGTTATATTATTGCTTCCTCCTGTAATTCCACATGCTCTGGCACACAGGGTGTTTAATAGCATCCTCAGGTTGACTCCACAATGGCAAATTTACTCAGACCTCACAGACTGCTCATATCCTCAGGTAAGAAGCCGAGTTGTAAAGATAGATTATAGCCCTTAGTGCAGGCTCCTGAAATACAGCCTTCACTTTACAGTACAGTCAATGTGAGACCAGACATCTCTCAGGTGAAAGCAGTAGAAGAGTATCTGTGCCAAGTAGTGGCCTGCATAGACAACTCCTGAGTGGGCTAACAGCTGACCTAACCTGGTTTAGGAGAAGTGCAGATTCTGAGTTCTCCACTCCTTGACTCTCCAAAGGGAACTTCTATCTAGGATAGTCACCACATTGGCCATTCTCACCACGATGAAGACTGGTCCCCTGGTGAAATCCTGAAAAACACTTGTAACAGCAGCCTGAGCAAGCCCCCAGACCTTGTCAATCCATACAGCAAACCCAGCAGCTTCTGCAGATCTATTCAGGCCAGTGCAGTGGGGCTGGCACTAGCAAAATTTAAATCAAAAGCAGAGGAACATATGCTGGTTCTAGCTGAGCTGTATTTAATGTAGCCCATGTTTGGACTGGTTGACTACAGAAGCTGATCTGTGCATGCAGGACTCACCTTATGAAGTGAGTGGTTGTGATTTCCCCTACCAGCCTAGACTGAAAGAGAAATGCAACTAGGCTTACCTCCTCCTGGCTTCAGCTCTAACAGTCCTTAGCAGCAAAATACAGATGGAAAGGCCGCTGCTGTCTGTAGAGTTTTCCGAGCAGCTGAGAGCACGTTACCCCCCAGCAGCCCAGCCAGAGTCCTTCCTCTCCCGCTGGCAGATTGATAAGGGGGGACTTTCTTCCTCTGCAACTAAGTGCTGCTCTGATTTACTGCAGCTCTTCCTTAAGCACTTCCGGAGGTCAGAGGGCTGCAGACATTAGCCCATAATGGAAGACCCGGGGTCATTTGTAACCAATACCGATGGACTTGTGTGCCACGCAGTGCAGTTGGGAGTAAATAAACCTGTCCCCTGACTTGCTTTGTAAAACCTCTCGCTAATGTGACACAGAGGAGGATGGAAGAATAATGGGTTCTCATCAGAAGAAATATAGTGCCCAGTGGCTTGTGAAGCGCGCCTGTTTATCTGTTATTCTTGTGGGATGCGAGCCTGCACTGCAGCTGCGCTCCCTGAGGAGGCTCTGGTGGCTGCATTGCTCCTGCCCAGGCAGCCTCTCCTCATCATACGTTGTTTCAGCCCTGTTATTTACCATTTTTAATGGAAGCTTAGCACATCTCCAGTGAAATAGTGACTTTTTATTTCAAAGAGCACTATAAAAATCCTGTACTGCAGCAGCACTAGTCTGTATTGGAAGACCTGGGATCACTCATGATCAGTTAGGTTGACTGTGATAAAATTGCTGATGGTCTGGTAGCATTGGAAATTGCTTAGCTGATGAAAGGAATTCAAATTGTGGGTGTCCAGCAGGCAAGAAGCCCTGGTGAAGGTAGCTGAAGGACGGCGCACCATGTGCAGGGAAGCAGACCCAGACAGCATGCACTCTGTATGCGCAAATGAAGGGACTAATCCTGAAGGAAACAAAATTTTCTGCATTTCAGTGCAGTAAATCCCACTGAAATCCATGGCAGGGCTCTCAGAGGCTGGCTCTGAGGCTTGGCAGCTGCACACTGCCCTCCTTGAGCAGTGGCTGAGCAGCTGTGGTTGAGGCTGGCTGCAGGATTGTGCATCTAACAGGAGGCCTGAGAGCTAGCCACTCTTGTGCTGCATTCAAGAGCAGAGAGAGCAAAGTGCTTTAGGCAGAGGGGAGAACAGCTGAAATGATGATGGAGGTACCATTAGGGCTACTGGTTAGGGCTGGATTGCTGAAAGGCTGTACTTCATTGTGCAACTGCTTCTCTTTGCTGATTACAAGATGACCTCTCCTAGTATGACCCACCCTGCCCATGCAATGGTCTCTTGATCTAAGCTGCTGCAGTGGTCACAATCCAGGAAGAGTTTGAGTCATAGATGGTGTGAAAAACACCAGTGAAATGGGCAACTTTTATTCCTACACCCACAAGAGGTAGATTCAGACTGGAGGAGGTACAGAAAAGGCTCTCTGAAATGATCAGGAAAATATTCTGGTTTATATACAAAATTTGGCTTATTTTGAGTAGCAGAATAAATAAGAGGGGGGCTGTGGCTGTGCTCTGCTAGAACACTGGGAGTAAGTACCAGGGAAGAAGGTGATGTATTCACACTAAAAGACTATGCGTTGTGGTATGAAAGCCTTAAAGACACACAAGTGAGTGACAGACAGTCCCTTGTATGTTTTGTTTTCACCTTCTTGGGCACTTCTGTAAAAATGTGGCACATCCACAGGTTCTGCTCAGTTACTCCCTCCCTCCTCCTCATTCTGCAGAAAATTTACAAAACAGACTTAGGGAGGATGCCTTCCCCTGTGCATTGAGCCTCTGTGTTTTGTACTTAGTGGAACAGTGGTCCAAAATCCTATGAAGATGCATAGGTCTTAATTGGTCAGGATTTTTACATCTGAAAATGGGAGTTTCAAAAGATGGGAAGCAGTCTTTTTGAAACTTACTTGCAAACAATGCCTGTGCTTAGCACCTCCATTCATCCAGTAATCCCACAACAGGACCTGTCATCAAGTGGTACTCAAACCTGCTCGTGTCTACTGCAGCTTCATTACTGGAAATGAGGTCTATTTATACTGCTTTGAAAGCTCCACACAATTCAAGTCCCGAGGAGAAAGACAAGCTCAATAAGCCTGAGCGGTGTTTGTTTGCCTGGTTTTATCACTATCAGCAAAGGAAGCAATTTTCATAAACAGCAGGAGCAGGGAGCTCCTGCCCAGCGTGGCTGTACCTCCAGCCCCTGTGCACCGCTCTGCACCTGAAGCCTGCCCTGGCGCAGGGAGGTGATGACAATAGGCCTCCAAGATAAACAAAATAACTGAATAAAAAGTGCTGAAAGCCAGCAGCAGGTGAACTGCTAGGAACAAACCCCTCCTGCCCATCACCCCACCTGCGAGGCAGGCTGAGCTGTGGCTGGGCAAAGCTTATCATATAGGTTAACACAAGGTCCTTTTCTCCTCTCCTGCCCTAACACCTTCCCAACTTTCAACAATTGTTTGATTACTTGGTGATACAGATAGAGAGAAAGAATGATTAGCTGTCCCCCTTCCTCTTTCACAACAAATCAGAGAGGAAGCAGCCCCGCTGGGGCTTTGTGCAGCAGCCAGGTGCTGCTGGGTGGCTGCTCTCTTCAGGAAGGTAAATATTGGGCTAGAGACAATCACAGCTGTGTTCAGAGGAGCCCGCACGGGCGGCAGCCTTCACGTCATGTGAACCCCATACTCCAGCATGCATTTGCATGTCTCCTGCTGAAACAGCTCTTGGTGGTGTGTCTTCAGCAGTAATTGGCTCAAGCCTCGAGTAAACATTGGGCTCTGTTAATTGGAGAGATAGTGCACATATGGAGGTACTCTTTGCAGGGGTTGAAGTGCTGTTTATCTTTTACTCCAGCCTGGTTAAAGGCAGCTGTGTTAGGAAGCAAGCAGATGATCCAGCTGAGTTGGCCTGTACTCCAAAGACCACTGGTGTCACCAGGACCGTGCACTCCTGCGCTCTCCAGAGCATATTCCTCTCCTGCCACTTGCTGCCAATTGCTTGCTTTACTTTACTTACAATTTCTGGAAAGAGAAATAGAATGAGGGAAACTCTGGAGTTTTCACTGTGGCAATACGCTTCCTAAAGCATTTCTCGTCTAAGAGGCCAACAATAGCTGGCTGCAAAGACACTGGGCTCCAGAAGAAGGCCTTCCCTGAGGTGAAAGCAGTGATTGCTAGAGATAAGATGGCAACAATTGGCAGGATTTGTGTGTCATGCAGTCTGTGTTCATGGGTGATGGCAGTGTCTGTACTTGCTCTTACTAGGTTTCACTGTCTACTGTGGAAAGACAATCCTCACTCCATTGTGAAGAGTTGTGCAAAAACTGTCTAGCAAATGATAATATTATGACGAGAGGGATCAGCCTCTGCCTGTGTCATCTGTACTAGGCTCTAGCAAACATATCCAGCAAAAAGAGCAGACAGGGTAAACAGGGAGGCCAGATAAAGTAGTGTGAAGGGAGCAAAGGCACAAAGAGGTGAAGTAACGTGGTCAAGGTCACGCAGCAGGTCAGAGTTGGGCCAGCCTCTGCGTCTCACGGGTCCCAGGCCAGTGCAGGAGGCCCAGTGCAGATGCTGCTGCTGCCCAGTGCAGATGCTGCTGCCCTGTCTCACACACTCTGTTCTACATCAAGCATAGGCACCCTCTGGGAAATAGCTTGCTGTTTTAACAGCTGCAAACTGCACAGAATAGATTCAGGTTATGTGACGCTTTCTTCCAGCTTCTTAGTAGGAAAATCAAGGCAGCACAATGGAAACTCAGGATCTTTTTGGAACAGTTTAGCATGGTGTTAAATGAGCTTTCTACTGGAGCAGCACTGTTCACGCAATCTAGAATTTCGTGGAAGCCCAGCAGGGCTACTTCGTTGCAGCCCCATAGGTCCAGGAAGAGCAGAGTGAACCGGGAATGCACAGATTTTTAGGGCATCTGTTAATCCGAATGGAGCTTGGGCCTGACAAGGCAGGGAAACCTTTTTCTCTTTTGTCTCCACCAGATACCTGGGTGGTATTGCCCAATGATGATGGGAATAGGAGGAAACTCATTTATCATCTCTTCTATTTTTTTCTTTTTATTTATTTTCCTTTTAAAAACACACTAAAAAATTAATTCAGTGCTGGGGAAAGGTGACAGATTAACAACCCCAGAGATTTCAGCCCTTTGTTTATCCTCTGAACAGAGAGCTGTAAGCATTCCCGGTGTTCTTCCAGCACTGTGCCCCAGCCCTGACCTCGGGGACCAGCTCCCAAGAAAGCAGCTACCACATCCCTCCAGCACTTCCATCCTGCTGGAGCTGCATCCCCTTGGATGGAGCAAGGAGTGCTGCTTGGATTTTGAGTCTGTGCCATGGACTCCTGCAAATGAGGAAATGGATGATGATCTACCCTGTAACTCTGCATTGTGTTGCATGGTCTCACAGCCATGGTGAGGCTGTGGCTGTGCAGGACAACTGCATAGAATCACAGAATCATAGAATAGTTAGGGTTGGAAAGGACCTTAAGATCATCCAGTTCCAACCACCCTGCCATGGGCAGGGACACCTCCCACTAAACCATGCCACCCAAGGCTCTGTCCAACCCGGCCTTGAACACCACCAGCGATGGAGCATTCACAACTCCCCTGGGCAACCCATTCCAGTGCCTCACCACCCTTACAGTAAAGAATTTCTTCCTCACATCCAATCTAAACTTCCCCTGTTTAAGTTTGAACCTGTTACCCCTTGTCCTATCACTACAGTCCCTAATGAAGTGTCCCTCCCCAGCATCCCTATAGGCCCCCTTCAGATACTGGAAGGCTGCTATGAGGTCTCCATGCAGCCTTCTCTTGCTTCAAGTCTTCCAGGCCAGGCAACACACTTAGAGGTCTCACTCCACCTTTTTCTTTGCTATCTTCAGTCCTCTCCCTCTAAAGAGCGGAAAAAAAGTAATTCTGTGAGAGCACAATAGAAAAGGCCTTTGTGATGCCCAGATGTCTGTGGATGGTGCTTTCCACCTCACTGAAGTGCAGAATAGATGATGTTTTCATACTAGTATGTGGAGTAAGACAGCCATGTAGCTATGGTGTGATTCTGACAGAGTCAGAATGGCCATTTGCAGCTTCTGTCAGCTTCTAGAGAATTTTTAGATGCTTTGTAATCAAGTGATTTTATTTAGGGAATAAACATGCTTCATGGATCATAACATTAGGTTGCCAACTATGAAATGGTAAAATTCATCCCTCTATCCTTTCAGCCTTTCTCACTGACATTCTTGATTGGATTTTGTTTGATAATTCTCACTATGGTTCATTTCAGTTTCCCACCATAAAGGCCTTGTGTAGTTACCTTGTCATCAGCTCTTGTGTTTGGGACAACCCTTTGCAAACTAGGTATTTCCCTCTGCTATAGAGCTAGAGTGTTTGGAGAAGAGAAGAGTGCATCCTTCATAAACTAGTAAGCATGGGTTGGGAATGAGGGTATCTCTGTGGGGGGTAAGGCTTCCCAATGCATACAAGCAATACCTCCTTGCAATTAGTAATGCTGCCACTGCCCTCTCCACTCACTCCAAGCGACATTCCAAGGCATGTATTTGGCGTTTGAACTACCCTGTCTCCCAGACCCAAGGGACTGGCTGGGACAGCTCTGTGGGAGGCCCTGGTATCGAATCCATTTGGCTGATGTGCCCAAGGGCCCTTCCATCATCACCTGCCTCCATTGGAGTGAAGGCGTCCACTGCACCAGGTGGTACACAGGAATTTTATCCAGTGTGAGTTATTCACAGAAGAACCCCCTCCTTTGCCCTTTCTGTCTGTGATATTGGATGAGTGACCCCAGTCCCACTTTTTGCTGAAGGGACAGAAATTTGATAATGGCCATAATTATGTCTGAACATTAAATGAATGCTCTGGATCATCACTGCTGTATCCACTTGTCCGTAATTACCAGCAATGGACATGGTGGCTTCAAAGGCCACCCAGTTATCTTTTATGTTTACTATAAACACAGCAGCTGTTTTGGGTTATGAGGGTGGTCATTTTGCTGGAATTTGATGAGCTAGACCCTGAAATCCTCACCTGACACCAGCTCCCTCCCTCTTTCAGGAAGAGAATTCAGTGCAGGAGTGCTCTATACCACCTAAAGAGGGATGATGGACAGGCTATGATTTGTACAACCATAGGATTTGCAGTTTCGCTGAGATCCCCCTGAAATCCAGGGAACAGTTCCATGTTTGCTGATGCTGTCTTTCCCCAGCACCACTGCTGTCAGGACTCTAGGACATGCATAATACCTTACCTGTGCCACTCGGAATGATGCTGTCCTAGCTCAGTGCGGAGGGCATTCAGAAAAATGAACTGTGTGTTGTTAGTGTGATCCAAAGCAAAAGACATGCCTGCTGCCAGCTGAGGAGGAGAGAAGAAAGCTCAGATAAATAAAAAGCTTTGGTCATTTTTGAGAGCTGAGGACAAGCTGATACTGCCCATGGCTTTGGAGTAATCTCTACAAAATCGCAAGCTGGTAACTCGTGCCTGATGGCAGCAGAGTGTAATTTATGAACTGTCTCTTACTGCCTTTTGTGTCAGTGAGATGGAACTTACAATTACAGTCATTCGGCCAAAAGAGATGGGACTTTTCCAAGTTTCTCTCAGTTGAAAGTCTTCCATCTGGCACAGCATTTAAGAAATACCATCAGAGCGGGCTTTTAAACTAGTTTTTAGCTGGTGTGTAATCCTTCCTTATTTTTGTTCTTACTGCTTTCTTACCAGAGGAAGCTATAGCTCTGTGGTTACAGCATGCACTGTAAACACTGATGGACTGAAGGGGAATGAAATGAAGGCAACATATTCTGTTGCTGTAAGAGCACCACTTTATGGGAACTGGGTTATAACATGGGGAAATAACACACCACTACTGGGGAATAAAACTGTGCTTATGAATCAGCTTTAAGGCCAAGCACAGACTCATCCTTCAGGAAAACGGGCACAAAGGAACCGCTGCTGTGCAAGGTTTATGCTTTTGGTGAGTGGAAATAATGTACTGAGCTGCACCCCACAGCAGCATCAGGAGAAGCGGGCAGCTAGGCACCTGCAACCTAACTCCAGGTAGAGAGGTCCCACTCAGTTATTCATCTGCATGGAAAAAAAGATGCTCCATCTTATCTTTAAAGGAAAGAGCAAATTGGCTGGGTGTTTGCAGAGGGTAACATGTATCAGGGTGGTGTATTTATAAGGGGAGGAAAGAACAACACAGTCAGTGCCTGTTTATTTATTGTTGCATGAATTACAAAGGCTAAATAGACTAAACACTCCTTCACTTCAGAAAGAAAAGCAGTGCCAGTATGTGTGATTGAGAAATTAGCCTTCCAATGAGGTTAAGATGGTTATAATGTTCTCCTCCCAGTCAATAACTGAGATACATCATAGTCTTGAACAATAATTTCACAGAAAAGCCCTGGAGACAGACAGCTACAAAGCCAGCCTTGTGACAGAAAACCCTCTCTGAGACTTCCTAATAGATCCATTAGCTGATGTTGTCATGCTATGACATGTGTATGTGTTCTGTAATGTATGGCATGTAGTTTATCAGCAGTTTATGGGTTGTCAATATTTGCAAGTGAATGTTTCATGTAAATTGAGAAAGATGTGTTGCATACCCGGAATGCTGCATCAGGTCTCTGCACCCTCCAAGGCTTTTTGGCTGTGCACTGCAGCCAGCAACAGTTAATATGTTCATGGTCTCAAGGCAAAGATATCAGCAAATTCCCCAGAGGACTAGAGAGGGATAAACATTGCAGTGCTCTCCTGAGCAAATACAAGTTCAAGGAGCATAAGGAATAAGGAGCTGAAAGAATTGATTTGTAAGATAAAAAGGTGAAAGAAAATTTTGAGAAATGCTTATTGAGAAATGAACTTATAGTAGGAGGGAAGCATCAGAGGAGAATAGGTTGCATAGCATAACACAGGAGGATGAATGGGGGAAATTCTCAAGAAGGAAAGTTTAGCCTGCATCGCAGGACACATTCCATAAAGCAAGGTATGTGAGAATGGAAATGGGGAAAGCAAAAACTAGCTTGAGTGATATACTAGAGAATGTATTGGAGGCATGCTCTGCCTTGGCAGCAGGAGAGAATGGTCACCCAAGATCTGGGGATTTTTAATTTCAGCCTTTGCAAGAGCAAAGAGCCACATCAGACACATGAAATGTTACGCTTGTTCTCAGGACCTGGCGCACCTCTTCTTTAGCCGTCAGCCCTCCAGCCCTGTCAAATTGCAAAGGACCAGCTGGAGCAGGTGTCAGCAGAGATGTATCAGTGCTGAGTTTGCTGGGGTTTCTCAGAGCAAGTGACAGGATCTCTTTTATCATGCTGAGCCTTCTCCTGTCAGCAAAGCAGCCGGATGAAATTTCCTTCTCTGGAGACCCCCTTTCTGTTGCTGTGTAGCCAAAGGATTTTGTAGACTCTTTTACTGTCTTAATTCTCATCAGATTTGCATCATTCAGGCCTGAAAAAAAACCCCAAAACATAAAGCTGACTTTAAAACAAAAGTCTTTCCACAGACCTCACCAAGGAGTTCTGACTTCAATGTGTTTGAAAATAGTTTGGGATGTTTTGCTTCTGAACATTCGGGAAGTCTGGACTGGGTTGTTTTGTACTAACTTTTACAAATGCTGAATGTCTGGCTCTGCTGACATTACTTCAGGTATTAATTCCGAGTCATTTAGTGTGTTTGAACTCATAAAGAGCAAAGATGTTTTCTACATTTCAGTAGATGTGCTTAAAATACAGAGTGGTGCCATGGGTCCAAATTTAGGATGCTGCGCGGAAAACCTAGACCTAGAATTTAATTTCTGTCCTCTACAAAAAGAAGGCTGCTCAGCAATTTTGAACTATGTTTGAATTTGATTTTTGGAGTGGTTTAATTTGGGGACATTTTAGTCTGGATTTTCTTCATTTCCTACCCTTAGAGGCTATGTCAAAGATTGCCCAAGTATCAAAATGTGTTGAGTGTGAGATCTATATCCTCTCCCATAACCTTCATTCTCACAGGTGAATTGCAGTTTCAGTTGTTGCTAAAATGTGCACCAAAGCCTTTCAGCTACCTGACAGGACATTAGGCCTGGGTGAAGAGAGTCTTGAAATGAGGAGCAACCCTTACAAGACTGGCCAGGCCTGGCATATACAGAAGAATAAGTGCAACTCCAGCTGTATGTTGCTTGTTGCTGCCCACACAATCTTGTTTTAGCACCACCAGCACACAGCGTTTGTGTTGCTTGTAGAGACATTGCAGAGCAGGAACCCCAGAGCTGTTGTGTCTGTAATGTATCAAGGCTGCAGCCATTCAGTAGCCTATGGCACAAGAGGCCCAATGGATCCTGCAAGGAGAGGAAGAGCTATTAGAAAGGGTGGGAGCTTCATTTGAGAGCTCCTACCAGGAGGCAGGAATTGGCTTGTATCCATTTGATTTATTGTCTTTACTTCCATAAATGTAAGTTAAGAAGTTCTTGAATTGATTTAAAACAAATAAACTTTCTCCACTGAGTGGGAAATTCAGACTGGCTAAATCTGTGCCCAGAGCTGTTATTCTCGGTGAAGGAATTGGTTTTTGGTTTACAGAGGTGTTTATTAAACACTTCTGATGGTAAGAAGGAAATTACCAACAAAATTACCAAAACAATCTGTAAAAAAGTGATGATGCACCATGGAAGTTGTAAAACATTGCATAAAGGAACAGTCCCACAGCCCAGCTACAAAAACATCTTTGCAACCAAATGCCAGTTCAGTCCTTTGAAATGTCAAGGTTAATAATTTCATTTAACTTTTTATTATAACTTAAGAAAATAAAACTAGGTTGCAGTAGAGACAGTAAGAGTGGAGGAAAGAAAGCAGTTAAAAAAAGTTAAAAAAAAAGTTTAAGTAAAGCATAGGATTGCAGTATGTTTATTGGGCTATGTGAAACCAGCTGGAATCGGCATCAGCAGTCACATTGATGGGTGCTATTCAAGTGATGTCTCTATTCATACGGGATTAGACAGCTGTCTGGCTGCTGGCTGAAAAATCATTATTTTTAGTGCCTTGTCCCTCTAGTAGGTTTTCGTTCTCCTTCTGACAACCTGCAGTTGGGATACATTTTATCTTCCTGGGATACATTTTATCTTCCCCCTCCCCTTGTACCAGCTTTTGAACAAACAGAATTCTCTCTGGTTGTTAAGCAGTTTTCTCTGGCCCTTTTTTGTCATTTCCTACCAGAAGATGATGGATTTGGTCATTTCTAAGGACCTTCCCAGCTGTTTTGGACATGAAGACAAAAACAAGCTTGGAGAGATTCATTGATATTATGGAAGATTAGACTGGGGGTTTAAGGATTTCTTTCAAAAAGAAAACTTTTTTTCTAGTTTGACTCTTTCCTGGTGTGCATGACTAAAACACCCATGATACGGAATCAGTCCAAAGACCGAGGGATCTAATCCTCGGCTGCTGTAAACCAGCATTGCCCCGTGAAGTTCAGTACAAGCTAGCCATGTTTGTACCTGCTGGCAAACCATCCACAGCAGAGGCTGTGTGTCTGTCTGGGCAAGGTAATGTGCACAAAGTGGTATTCCCTCTCTGATTTTTCATCAAGAGTCAACCACCAAGACAGTGGCAGTCTCTTCTTTGAGGTAGGGGGTCCAGTGTGGCAGCTCATTAGTGGCATTTGGTTTTCCTCTGTCCTCCCCCTCCCCTGCTCCTTGCAGAGCTGGGCAAACTCTCCCAGCAGCACTTGGTCTATGGTTGGAGGGCATAGCTGTCATTCCATTAGGCTTGGCTAGGCCTGCGTTAAAGCGTGTCATACAAATTGAGGGGATCCAGCATATTGACAGACAGATATTTAGCATGTAATTGCACTGAAAGTGCAGCACAAAAGCTCTGGGAGGTAGGAGAGTGGAGGATTTGGAATGCATGAGATCTAATTGGAGTGAGGTTTGGGCTTCTTTTGCCAAAGTGCATTTGAGCTCCATAACAGGTGTGATGATAAGGCACAAATACATCCTCCCACAGCCACTGCGGCAGTGTATTAGTCCTTTTCCAGCCTGCCTCATCCCACTGAAAAAATCCTGTTTGAGGCAGTATCTGTTACAGAGCAAGCAAAACCACCCCATGGGCTGATGCACAGCTCCTGCATGCTTGCACACAGATCCATTTCTCAAAGGAAGCTGAGCTACATGTCTCTGGTTGTGTCAAAACATTGCTTCCTGCCCCTTAGCCTCACCTATGCTGCAATGGATGAATCCCAAATGCCTCATGCACCACAGGTTTTCTATGATAAAGATGGAACATAAACTTAGCATATATTTGGCAGTACAGAAAAAGGTTCATTTTAATTGCTAGGCTTTAGCATTGGTCATTAAGACCCAATTTGGTTTATGCTGAAACTCCAGCTCCTGCCTCCAGATACAATCAGGTTGTTTGAGGCTTTATGTTCCTGGGGTCAGTCTGCACCCATTTGCCATAATTCAGCTCTCAGGAGCCTGGGTTTTAGGGAAAGTCATTGGTCTGAGAGTCCAAAATCCATCAGTGACTTTTACAAAGACTTTTATGGCTCATGTCCCCAAGTCAGTAGCAGAGCTACTAAAGAAAAAGTCATAGAGTGACTTCAGAAAAAGCACCTGAACTGGAACATACCCAAATAACCCCTCAAATACCCTGTGAGAGGGGGAGAGCTGCTCAAATGTATTTGCTAGACATGGTCGTGAGATTGAAAAGAGAAGGAATTACTGGCTGTGAAGACTTCGTAGTAGGGCAGGTTGCAGATTAAACTGCTCATACACACTAATGGGAAAATAGGTGCAAACCAGTCGTTTCTGAGCTGGAGTCAGGGCCAGTGGTGGGAAAACTTGCCCAGCTTTTGAGCTGCTTCTTTGCACCATACATTTGCTTACATGCTTAGGTGAATTTTATCCAACTGTAAGTCAGCTGGAGTTTGTTAAATGTAAACTTACAAGAGGAAGTTTTTAAAACAGGCTACTGAGATCTGATTCTGAGTTTATTTTGAGCGTTCCTGATGTTTAGAAGATTGACATCTATGGTTTTGAACCTGGTCAGAAAGCATCAGGAAAGAGGTGCAAAAGTGGTAGAAGGACCTTAGTTAACATCTTAATTGCCATTTAGTAAATTAACACTGTAAATGGACATTTGTCAGATCCTTCAGCTGACACTGAGGAGATGCAGGTTCCACAGTTCTGCTACAGACCTTATGAAGGGTTTGGCCCCTCTTCTTTCCTTTGTCTTTTGCTGCAGACGAAGATTCCCTGACTTCAGGGACACAGTGTTCACTAAATCTTTGCAGATCCTGGGGACAAGGATGAGTCCCTGGAAATCCTAATTGAATTTATTAATTTTCATGAACAGGTTCCTTTCCTGAACTCCTACAAGCAGCTGAGCAGAGGCAGCAATCCCCAGTGGTCAGACCGCAGGACTGGCTCTGGAGGTGTGTGTTAGGTGTTGTACACGCATGTAAGAGGGGGATGTTCCTGTCACCGTGCAGTCTACGTGGATGATATAATATTGTAGGGAGCTGGGTGGAATGTAACAACAAGCAGTGTGATTGATCATTGATGATAAGCTCTTGTCATGTTCACTTGATTTAGACTGTTTTAAGTGTATCATTTACCGATGTACCATTTACTGTCTCTGTGAGAGAGAGACAGGAGATTCCACAAGCAAGTTGGGTTGTTTTAAAAGATCATGTTGTTTAGTGCTTTCATTTTTGAATGGTCAAACTGAGAATGTTAAAAGGGATATGTCTACAGGTATCAAGTTGTCAAAATAGGAAGACATATGTGGGTCCACAGATGTCCTTCCTGTTAAAGCGCAGCTTTTCTGAAAACTGTGGAAGAACTGCCAAGTAAAATAAGACACGCAGACAAATGTGTCTGTATGGGCACATCCTAGGGAACAGGGAAGCTGTAAGCAATGGTGGGATGCGCCACAGTCCCAGTTTATGCCAGGTGAGTTTGCAGTAACTCTGTTGACTGGGATTGCAGGACTCAGTTTATTCCAGTTTAGCTGAGGTCAGAGGAGGGCTGGAGGATTTCTGTGGAGCTTTGTGATCCTACAGAAGCAAAAGTGCCAAGCAACTGTAACATTACTAATCGGGGGCTGTTGCTCTGCTCTTTGCAGCCACGCCTTCTGTATGCTTCCTCTTTGGACAGCCCAGGTCCAGGCCGCTGTCAGAGAATATGATAAAGGAATAAAGCTGCAAGTGGGATCACGTTTCCCTTCACTCCTTGTGTGTATGTGTGTGTGTCTTTGTTTTTTCTGTGCTGTAGCTCAGGGGGGCTCGTAAATCTTGGAGACGACTGCATTTTTTTTCTCTCCCCCTATATGACTGATGGTGCGAATTTATGTGTGGTATTTCTCTCCCCCAACCTCACTTTGTTAAAACGAGACAGGAGGCCAGTAAATTTGCAGTGAGAGCTGTGCAGGGTTGTGGGTCCCTCACCCCCTCCCCTCTGCAGCCTGAGGGCTGGCTGTTCCTAAAAGATAATGATTTTGGGGTTTCAGCATGGGGCGGTGCTGTTTGTGTCAGTTTATTTTGCTGGTTGAGCATGCTTTGACCCTCTGCTTCAGCACCAGGTGGTGAAGAGAAAGGTGCTGTCAGGAGAAAGATACACTCTACCAGGTTAGCATCAGCCTGGGGAAGGGGAAAATCCTGAGAACAAGGCATCCCAGAGCAAAGGCCCTGTGGAGTGCTCTTCACCTTCACTCCAGTGGTGCACTGAGACACATCCAAGGACACAGTCGTTCCCATGTTTCCTCTCTTAACTGATAAGACAAAGCTAAGAAAAAGAGTTTCAGTGTTTCAAAGTCTGTTGCTTTACAGGAGGGAGCGGGATTTTTATGATGTCATAAAAATATTTGTGTCTGCTTCTAATTCATGCAATATTCCTGAGAGGGGCCCTGCCTGTGCCCCTTTCCCTGAAGTGGAGGGTTGCCCTGCACCCAGGCAGTGTTTCCTGCCTTTCCTCCGGCTGACTTCAGCTCAATTAATCCCACATAGTTCAAGCTGTAACTGGGAAATCCAGGCTGCAGCCTGAATGCCACCTTGAATCTGAACTCCAGAAAGTGTATTTCCCTTAAAATAAGTTGTTTTCAAAGCATATTCCAGGCTTATTCCAGTGATAATTGATTTAGCAGCAGGAGCAGGACCTGGAAGTTTCAGTTCCTGGATAGATTTGGTCAGGAATTTTAAAGGAAGATGAAATTCTTTTCTATCTACTTTTTTCCCTGAATCAGAAGGATGCCCAGGTTCACAGTAGAGCTTCCAGTAAAGATAGCTGCCTGGCATTAGTCTGCAAAGAGTCATCCACACCCTCCCCCCATAGAGAGGAGCTTCTGCTCCAACCTGAGCTTTGGGGAACCATCGGTATTAAGATTCACAGACATGTCTCTGGTTTGTATTTAATAGCAAGAAAATGCAATACATTCCATGAGACTATTTAAGCAGTGTTTAGATTAAAAGATTTGGAAGATTATGGCAATTATTTGTAACACTCATACATCTGCACTTATCCATGGCCCAGCCAGTAAAGCTGGAAATGTGTTTCTAACAATCAATTTGTCTTTTTTTTTAATATGCAATAAATATTTTATTAAAACTAAGCTGAAAGCTGTAGAGCCTTAGCTTACACATTACTCAGTTTCATGCTTAGTGCTTTCCCATCTATCAAGATGCATTGCTAAAGACAAAAGAATGCAGGGACCTGACTCCCAGATGAAGTTTAATTTTTATTGCATAGTTTCCCCACAGAACATGATTTTTTATGTCTTTATCAGCTTGAGTTGCCTTTCCCCTGCTCTCTTCTACAAGATATAATACAAAATGAGGTGGATTAGAAATGTTGCTATAAGACTGCTAGCACTATAGAGATACAGAAATAGAATGGCCTAACACAACACTTGCCAAAAGATCTTTCAGTGATGTAGAAGAATGACCCCTCAGCCACCAGCTTTGTGTCCCCATGGCTGCAATTTGTCACCTAAACTTTCTGGTGGTCATTGCTGGGATTATAACAATAGAGGCTGGTGGCAGAGACCTCAGGGGAAATGGTTAACCACACCACAAGGTGGTTGTGGTACCAACCAGGGTTCATCAAGCCAGGAATTTTCAGCCTTTTAGTCTTTTGCATGGGCCCACGTGTCATCAAAAACTCTTCCTGCCAGTGTCAGGTTCTGCATTGGTCCCTCTCCACGTCCTTGCTCTCTGAAGGGAGCTGCCTGCCTTCAGAAGCAAAACCCTTCTTTGGGGAATCAGCCTCCTGCCTGTCTTCTGCCCCAGGTGCCCCAGATGCCCCAGATGGTGTATCTAGGCCTGGAGTGCAGCCTGAACTGAAGTGTTCAGCACACTCCTTCGGCCCTGAGTCAAGTGTTTTCACATCGGTGCTTTCTAGGTTCTTGGAGGAGTTTGGCCATCACAGCTTTGGAACTTGGCTTTTCCCTCCTGGGGGGCTCTGAGTTAAGAGGCAAAATAGTCATTTAAAGCATAATCTGAAGGCATAACCATGTCACATGGCCAAGTTTAATCAGTTTAAAATGTCTTAAAACCAATCTGGTTTTAGCTAAGCTTATTAAATGCACTCAATGAACTTCATCTGCAGAGCAGCAGACTTGTTCTGAGTTCTGCAGAGTTGAAGTGAGCTTGTACAGTGTCTCCCTGGATGATAAACCATCTCACACATGCAGAGTTCAGAGCTGTTTGTGTAATCTGGGCTGGTACCAGCCTTTACAGGACAAACAAACTCTTATGCTGCTGTCCAAAGCTCCAGGTAGACTGTCAGGGCTGGGCTCCATCAGGGACACTGAAGAGCTGAGTATGGTGGGTGGACAGGGGAGGCAAGTGAGTGCCTGTGGAGGTTGGGCTGGGGCTTTGGTAGCTGTCAGGATTTACAGGGAGGTCAAATAACAGAGTGTTGGTTTGTTCATTTCAGTTTTGTCTTTCTGATCTGGAAACAAGAGGGGTTCAGGACCAAATTCTAGGACTTCTATCTTGTGGGTTGGTGCTTTGTTCCTTCCATTAGGACATGCATGAAAACTGATTAAATTAAGATTATGTTTTATATTGAACCACCAGTGTGAATCAGAAATGTGGAGGATATGCTCTCACAGCTGTATCTTTGTGTGAGCCCAGTGTGTTGTGTCTGTAAAGTCCACCGGTCACATTCTTGCCTTGGCTCTGCCCTGGGTCTGTTATCACACCATGGTCTGTCCCTTAACCCTCTGGCTGACATTTCATAATGACCAACTGCCACTAAACATCCTGGGAGCAGTGACTCCCCAGGGCAGCTTTCAGCTCCAGATCCTTAGCCTTGAAAGTGTGCAGATAACAGTGCTCTCCAGCCAGGCCAGACTGAGCGAACGTGTCTGAACTCAGTTATCCTTCCAGAGCTTGAGGTTCACCTACCCTGAGCAGTATTTGGTTGCTGGAAGGACCATCCAGACACTCATAAATCTTTGGTATAACTCTGAAGCGGCTTTGCTGACAAATTGGCACCCACCTTCTCCCCCCGTTCTGCAACGTGACTCTTGCACTCAAGGCTGCTAAGAGCTATTTCAGGCCCCGGAACAAATTAAATATTCATCTCCCCTTTGCCCTGGCAGTTGCCTCCACACCACCCTTTTCCCCTTCCCCCCAGGCTGAGTGCTTTATAGCACAGCAACCCTAAGCTGGCAGTGGCAGCTGCAAAGCACAGGAGCAGGCTGGATGAGTGTCCCTCTCCAGCCCCTTATGTTACTGAGCCCTGGCTGGGCACCCTTCCTCTCCATGTCCCCTTGCTGCTTTGCAGCCCACCTACTGCTGCTTCAACCCTGGCTAAGAAGTTGGCCCCAGATTTCCTCTCTCCTTGCCATCATTCCCCATTAACAAGCCGTTCCTTTTGTATGGCACATTATCCAGAATTGTCTTGACTGCTCTTTGGATCACTTCCCATCTGCATTCACCAAGAGCTGGGGCGCCAAGGGACTACTCTGCAACAGAAGAGGGGGGTATATTGGTAAAGGGGACATAAAGAGCTATTGAATGTGAGGGGTGGGTGTGTGTGTAATAGGTACACAGAGAAAGATTATATGTGGTCACTGTCCTCCACAGCCATTGTGAAACACCAACTGCTGTCTAGCATGCAGAATAAAGACAGCAGTCTGACTTTCTTTGAAGCCTTTGCTTCAGCTATATTTTTTTTCCTTCTGCTGTGCCAAAATGCTCTTAGACACACATCTGCCTTAAAAACAACAATCTCTCCTTCCATTAGCTCAGTTAAAGCTTTTCTGCAAGCTTTTCATTTTGAAAAGACAAGGAAAACCAGAGAAAGAGAATGAGCTCAGGACAATCAGACATGTGGTTCTTGTGACAAAAAAGTAAATTGAATTTTAGTCAAGAAATGTGAGAGATTTAGAACAATACAGTTAGTACTTAGTGGAATAGCTGCCTGACAAGCATGTAAGACCAGGGTAATCCTCCATCAGTATGTAAAGCAGACGCAGAACAAGAGCAAAGAAAATAGAGAGCAGGCTCTTTGCTTGACAATTTAAATCCTAAGGGTACAATAGCTATATAGAGCAGAATTGCACAGCAATAGCCAGGAGGGGCTGTATAGTAACTTTTGCCATGGGATGTGGGTATAACCCATATAAGTACAATTGGTGCCAGTGTGGTTTGTGGCCATAAAATGGACTTTTCTTGTCAGTGCCTGTGTTCACATCTTGTTACTGTGTGGCATTAGCTAAAGCTTTGACAGACCTGGGGCAAATGAAGCTTTGCAGAGAAGCACAGAGGCAGGCATCCTTGCAAGAAGCTGGGAGTGTTAGTTATGGTATTCACAGCTTCTTTCTCTCTTCTGAAAGCAAGTGATGAGTTGGATAAGCTGAGAAGGCTGTAGCCTCCATACTGCTGTGTGTGCTGGAAACCTCTGGTACCAAACTCACCCAAGTTTCATTTTCAGAAATCACCTGGGAAGAGCATGTTTGTTCTCCAAGAAGCTGTGTGTTAGATGAGACAGCAGTATTACTACAGCCTTATGCAAAAAACACTAGCTCCTCTAAAGCTAAAGAGTATTAAAGAATTTCAAGCTCCAGGAACTGATGTTGCAGCTAGGCCAGCACAAGTGTGTTTAGCAAAATACATTTGCTTTTTCAAAAGAAATGCTGCATGTCTGCAATGCTTCTGAAGGCCAGGTTCTCAAAAGGGGAACCCCAAGCTAACTCAAAGAGTAGCAGGTAATTGTCTCAGGTAGGATGGTTTTCTGCACTTGCCAGTCATTTTAAGCCTCACATACAGCTGGCTGCCTTTGTCTTCCAAGTGCCTGCTTGTACAATGAGATTTACCTGTTGTGTTATGACAGACAAGTGATTAACATGAGAAAGACAAGTTGGATCTGGTGCTGAGCTTCCTGCATATCTCCCTTGCATGTCCTCACAGACGTTTCCTTGGAAGCAACAGGAACTGTCTGTGCTCCTGGTGGCTCAGACAAAAACATTTGTGATGGAGGTTGACTCTTCCTGTGTTGCTATGGCTGATGGAACAAGATGTCCGTGAGGGCCACTGTAATACAGTACAGTGCATTGATCAGCAGCTGCCTTCACTCTGTGGTGTGTTGCAACTGGAAAAAAGAGCTTGGATTTGTGCATCATGCCAGTCATGTGCTTTGGCATTGTACCTTCTTCCATAGAGCTCCCATTCTTAAAGACTATGCAGTATCCCATCTGGCAGGAGTTCTCAGTTCAGGCCCAAACAAAACCCCAAAACAGCTACAGTCCTAAGCATGAAGGTGCTGTCTGTCTCTGGCCTTGCAGTGAAATGTAACTGAAAATACTTTTTCCTGTGAATGAAATATAATTTTTGTGTAACTTCCTAATACAAGCATTTAGGCTTCTTTGCTGGGTAAGGATGCTTTCCTCAACTGGGCATTAAATTGGACTTTTTTGTGGCCTTTTCAATGATTTTCACATTCAGATTATCGCACATCTGCTTTGATGAGTCTTCCAATTGTCAAATTAAACATATAGACCTATCTGTTCACATAGATCTATCTGTTATCATGTACTCAGTTTTTTCTTTTGGTAGTGATTGTGCTTTACACCTTTTACCTCCAGTAACTTTCACTTAATTATTTACTAAGCCAAAAATGAGCCCTGATGTACCTGTTACCACATGTCACCTCTTTTTTAAGAGGCTAGGAAGTAAAAGAAAAGAAATTAAAAAGTCAGGTACCCAGCAAAACAGTCTTGGGGTAAGATCAGAGGCCTGATGCCCCATCGATCCCATTGCAGTGCTGCGTGAGGCCCTGCAGAGCCGCAGCTGTGGTGGCACCCAAGCAGCTCAGCAGCCTGCAGTCTCGGCACAGCCTCTGCTCCCTGGGACCTGTGGGATGAAGTGATGGAGTTGCCATTTACCATTAAAAACAAACAGCAGGCTGTGGGAATAGGAGCGGCTTCCTTTTCCCTCCAGCCTTGTCAGGCCATTTTGGTGCCGGCCGTGCTGAGCAGTTGCGCTGCGAGGAAGCCCGGAGCAGCTCAGGGCTCCCTGGTGCAGCGCTGGCAGCCGGGGTGGATCAGGAAGTTGGGCAGGGGCAAGGTCACCTCTTGACCTCCCGTTCGGCAAAGAATGCAACTTGCTGTCAGGCACTAGGGAAGGCTTTTTTTTCTTCCTGCAGCTTAAGATCCACATGGTTTCTGATGGGAAGAAGTTTACAGCACAATTTCTATCTTATTTTCTCAAGTGTTTTTAAAAGGCTGGATGCCAATGAAATGGTGTAATCATCAAAGAGCTTTGGAGAGCAGCTCTTTACACAGTGGGTTTGCAAGGGCAAAAAGCTATGATTAGGATTTCATTATGCCATATGAAGCCCTGAAGTTCGTTAATGATATTGGCATAAGAGGACCATAATCTTTCAAAACAAAATGTTGTAACAAAGAGGGAAATCTGTAAAACACTTCCAAGTACCAATAATCTTCCAAAATCTAAAAACTGTGATCTACTTGTTCCTTAAAATGTTGTGATTCCATTGCCACTTGGGTTTTGTACCTACATAGCAAGAGCAAAATGAGGTCCCAGTGGGTGAGTCTTGATTTAGCTTTTCTGGTTGGTTTGTGCCATCCTGTCTCTTGCCCATTCGGTTGTCAGACCTGGCTGGTGTAAGGAGAAACAATGGAACATCTGATCTCTCTCTGATCATACTTCATACTTTTAATATTATTACAAATCTGTCCATTGCAAATCTATCTTAAAAGACATGCCAAACTGTCATTGCACCTTTTTCTTAGATGAGGATAATGAGGCTGAGATGTTTGTCATGACCTGTCTGGGATCACACAACTGCTCAGTCATAGCTGCAATCCGGGTCGTCATTCTCGTACAATATTCCCAGCTGGAGCCAGTTTTGCTGCCATTGTAGGACAAAACCAGGGCTATGTGCTTTGGAAACTCTTTGCTTTTTGTTATTGAGCCCACTGCCAACCTTGTCTGGAGGCAAGCTCTGCGGTGAAACCATTCTTCCCCAGTGTTCCTCTATTTCCCACTTCTTCATCTTTTACTGTCAAGAAGCTGTGACATAATTAAAAGAATCTAACTCCTTTTTCAGCAGAAAAACCTTCCCTCTGGGTCAGTATCTGATACTGTGTCATGGCTACAAAACACCTTGGTCAGACTTGTCCCTCCAAGCACTTTGGAAATGTCAGCCCATCTGAAAGTTGTTCTTTGCAAAACTATCTATGGCCAAGAGGCAAATAACCTGTTTTGAATGGAAACCTGCAAAAGAGTGAAGAGAAAGACAGAGCAAGAGTCCCAGTTTGTGAGCTGGTTGCACAGCAGAGATAACCAGGACAGAATCTCACTAATAATCATCAGCGCCTTGGAAAGAAAGCTGTCTAACTGGTTTTGTGGTGTCCTTTTTCCTATGAGAGAGTCAAAATCTAAATATGAAGGCTCAAAAGTATATTTTTCCTAATGCTGGTATAAACCTAGGGCATATTGAACAGATTCATGGATTTGCTCTAGATTAAATACAGTGTAAATCTGAAGAAGATTTGGCCCTGGTCTAATTTAATTAGATTTAGGGGCAAGAAGAGACCTGCTTTGTAACTGCAGAGCAAAGGTCTTCAGCTTTGGCAAGAAATCCAGCAATATCTACGGACATGTAACAGCTCCTCTGGTCTAGTGCAGAAAGGCTTCCCCTTCTACATTTTAACAGTGTGAGTGATGGAGAAGCCACCTGTGTTCCAGTTTTGAATACCACTCACAACTAGAAATGAATGTCTTATTTCTCACATTAATTAATCTACTTGGAGCTCAACTATCCTGAATTTCAGGATGCCTTCTTCTGCAAGAGTGAAAAGTTGATCCAACTTGTTACCAGTGTTTTCTGGATTTTTTTTTTCCAATACTGGTATTACATTTTCTTCCAGGCTATTGAAAAAGAATATTGAAAAGCTTCTTGAACCAAAAGCACAAGAATGCATCTGTCCAGGAGATGCCCAAAATCTCCCCAGATCCCTCCCTCTTAAAAATTCTTCTTATATTCTGTCTTTCAAGTGGTTTCAGCCTATTAAATGTATCCTGAACAGGTTTTTGTTAGCTTTATTTTTGCTCACAGTATCATGAAGAACTCACTGTAATGCTTCAAAGAAGTAGAGGCGCCGATAATATCTGTTGCCCTCCTGTTGTTTCCTTCATGCCAGAAAGTGTTATGTGACATCTGCTAAGGGGTCTCCTTTTACCTGGCACTGCCTGATACCAGTGCTCACACCATTCCTAGCATGGCTGCAGAAGCTGAAAGGGGCATGTCAGCAGTTCTGATTTATTTAGGTTTGCTACCTCCAGGAAAGTGAAGTGGTTCCACATTAAATATTGAGTTTGCCTAAAATTAAAATGTAGTCAATTGCATAAAAGAGTTCAGCTGCTTGATTACAAAGTTGGAAGCAGTTACAAAAGAAAAGCTTAACTAAGAAAACTAATTCTTAAAACATACCTGCACCCCAGCAGTGGCACAGTGTACCTATGACTTAGTATACCTGTCACAGGTGAAGAGCCAAAATCAGCAGAGAGAGCTCCACCTCCGAGGTGCTGTACCTTACAGCATACCAAGGTTTCAGACTCTGCCATGCTCTTCTCATACCAAAGGATTACAAGGAGTGTTGTGTCTAAATGACCCTTCATAGTAGCCATCCACAACCACAGCCATTCCTTTTTACTGGTCAATTTAATGACAGATTGCTAAACTAGCAGCTTTGGTGAGTGCTATGTTTGTTTGGCATTCAGAAACAGCTTTGCTCACCTTTAGCTTATCCTTGTTTTGGTATCTAGGAGATTAATTCTGTGTTCACCCCAGATAGCAAGATGGTATATGAACCAGCTCACAATATTTTTCACTTTAGTTTTATTAAAGTGCTTTAAAGTAGATAGGAGCAGCTGCAGACAGCTCTTTGCTAAAGCTCTGGAAGAAGGCTGAGAGCAGGTTTTCCAGGATGACCAGGGTTCATGGGAGACCTGCTGGCTGTAAGGATGTCTGAGTTGCTGTGGGCATTGTGTTGTGCAAGTTAAAAGTAATGTAGGACACTAAGGCCCAAATCTCCAAACAAATGTATGAATGCTGATACATGAACATCTACATTGGCTGTGAAACAACATAATGTCCAAAGCAGAGCAGCTCCCACAAAAGTTTCCCATGTCTGGCAAGAATTATTGGTCTTTGAAGAGGTGGCATGGGGAGGGAAAGAAGTCTCTCACTCATGACAGGCATTTACCATCTGCACTGCTAACTGCTGGGGAGAGCTTAGGGTCCCAATCAGGAGGAGGGACCTTCATCTTTCTCTTTGATGACTAAGACCTGTCTGTTGCCTCTTCATTTCATGGGTGGTCACCCAGGCTATGTTCACTGAGGCTTTACAGCTGATGGAAATGGCTGGGCACCAGTTCAATGTCCCAGAATTGCTGTAGCACAACCCCTCTGGTTTCTCACATGTGTAGGCTCTGTTCTCTCTTCTGCCTGTAACAGTCACAACTATATTTTTGTGATATTTTGCGGTATTCTAAATGTTAAATTACTTTTAGTGAAGATAGGTCTGAAACCAAACAGCCTCCCAGTGCTCTTCACCTTGGTCTGGGCAGTCCTTAAGAACAGGACTTTTCCCCAGGGAAGTAGGCCCAGAAGATCTTCCCCATCTTTAAACATACAATAGAGATGGCTGAGTCAGGAACTCCATCCCTCATGGAAAAAGAGATTTCCTTTAGGTGTAACCTCTTGAAGTCCTCAGTTACCCTTTGAATGTCTCAATTTCCCTCTGTGGACTAGTCAGAATGATGGGAATGGTTGGGCTGGGTGGATCTGAAGCTTTGATCCTCCGCTGGAGATTAGGAAGCGTTGTAACACTGCCAGCCTGGGTAAGACACACAGGTAGGCACAGCCCTGAACTTTGGGAAAGTTCATACCTGAACTTTGCATCCATAGCCAACCTGTCCTGTCCAGACATGCTCCGGGAGAGAGTTTGGTCAGTGCCTGTAGGGGTTGGGTGGGAGTGGGGGTGAGGAGCTCTTGAATAAAATGATGGTGATTAATTATTATTTCATAATGAGGGATTATCACAGGCTTTGCAGCTAAATAACACAGTACTTAGCATTTCTGTGCTGTGGCACCGTGCACGTTCAAAATGCTGTACAAACAGCAACTAAATTACTAAAATGAAGAGATTATTTAATAGTCTGTGTCTCTGCATTTCTCAGGGAAGGGTGGGGAGTGTTTAGAAACTCACCCTCGACATTACATGCAGTCACATTCCAAGATTGTGGCTCATGTTGCCAGGCCTGTGATGTGCTTGTTTGGCTTTTATATTTGGGAGACTGTAGTTATGAAAATAAAACTAATAGGCTTAAGATGTACAAGTGCTTCACAGTCTTCCCCCTAACACCCTGCCATGGATGACAGGATGAGCTCTTTGGCCCAAGCAAAATAAGGTGCTGCTCTGGCCTTAAAGTCTGTGACCCTCAAATGTATTTTGATCCTGCTCACTCTGTCCTGCAGAAATACCCTGTGCTGCCAAGAGGTATCACATTATCTCCAGTGATAACATTTGGATCCCAGTTCAGTGACCCACTGCCTCCTGCTGCAGAGTTCTCCACGAGTCGCAGGGTATTCATTTGTACAGCTTACACTAGTCATTATCCCTGGGTTTGTCCTCTGTTGCACTATATTCCTGGTATTTTCAGAGGGAAGAGTATTTTGGCTTGTTTTTGTTGTTTTTCCCTACAGCCCTGTTTGTTACAGCAGCACCATCTTCCCTTTTTAATTACAAAAACCTTAATGGGGAAGAAGTAGTTTAGGATAGTTCATAAAATAGCTATATGGACCATCCATGGTCCCATGTTACCTTTGTGCATTTGTGCAGACACCATACTGGTCTACAAAGCTATTAACGGAAAAGAGACTTTCAGATCTGCAGCTCATTTGTTTCTAAGTCTGTGAGCAGCCAGGGAAGTTTATTCCACCTCAGTGTTTGTTTTTCCTCTTTGAAGTGTTTGGGTCGACTCATACAGTCAGTATATAGCCACAATTTATACAGAAAACTTATGGCATCAGAGAATATTGAAATTGCAGTTATGAAGTTTCTTCCACATCAGCTGAATGGGGATGAGCTACTGTCAGCAGGGAGAGCAGCAAGGCAGAGAACAAACTCTCCAGAAACCTTTGCAAAGCGAGGTACGTAGCCAGGAGGTGACAGGGCATGAATATCCTGGGCTTACTCAGAACAGACTTCTGTAAGAGTAAGCTATTAATGGATAGGAAGTCTCTTGCTAACATGTCATCCCTTTGCTCCCTTTCTCCCAAACATCGCATCATCAAAAGCCTGGCAAATATTAAAACCTTTGGGCTGTCAAAGATCTGAGTAACACATTACCTTCTTCAGCTCCTTCTCTTGTAACAAGCCACCCTGCCACATGATCAGCCATGCTCCGTGAATGCTTTCACAGAGCTTGGTTTTCTCCTCAGTACTTCTTTTCAATAGACACTGAGCATAAATAAGATTTTAGGAACAAAACTGTGATAGCTGCAGACCAGATGAATACGAGAGCAGAGAGCACACTGTGGGGATACCTAAAGTGGTTAGATGTAAACCAGCTTGGATTTGGATGCAATCTGGTTGCATAAGCGTGATAAATCTCAGGGTTTATTAGCTTACATGCAGTGCTTAGCTCACGCAAATAGCGTTCCATGGCACTGGAGGTGCTGGTCTGTGCTGAGCCTGAACTTACAGCTTGTGTCTCTCGGGTCTCCAGTGTCTGTAGCATGCTCCATTTTACAGGGCAAACACACTAGAGGATCCTAGCCACAGTTTAGATGTGTGCTGTTTCTCTCTGTAAATTTCTAGTGCTTTGAATTATCTTTTGTTAACTGTGTTGCTACATATGAATTACTTTGGCTTGTATAGGGAGTTATGCGGCACCAGCAGTAACTGCTCACACCGTGGTGAATCTTGGCTGGGCTTGCACCATGTTCATGCTACATCAGTTTGTAATCAGGACTTTGTTTGACACTAGCATAGCTAATGTATTGACACAAAAGTTGAGGTATTAACATAAAAGCATTGCCATAATTTCCTACTTAATCCTGACAGTAAGAGCTCATAAAAAATGATTATTTCAATGCCCCTTGTCAGGGGATTTGGTTAGCAACTATAAGTGTTTCTTTCTTTTTTTTTTTTTTTCTTCTTTTACATAGCAAAAGGTGCAGTTAAATTCCAGAAATGCTGCAATCCAGCACAAGTGTAGGATCATTTAGAGGTATTTTTTCCTATGGGGGAATGTATTTTCAAACGAATTTTACAAAATCTTCTGAACTTGGCTGATAATTACAAGTGGTCATTGCTCTCTAGTAAGCCTCACTGCTATTGTAAGCACCGAGGCTCCTGCTGCCCGCTGGAGTGGGTGCAAAGGCTGATGGTTGGCTGAGCTCCTGTGAGGTGTTAGGGAAAGTCCCATATTCATTTATTTTGGTGGGATTTTATGCATTCATTCCAGCTGCTCTCAGGGTTTTTAGAGGATTTGGCTCTGATCAAGTTCTGAGGCTGCTGAGGAAAGAAAGGTGAGGTTACGCCTTAGCTCTGTGTGCTTATTGCCACAGCTCCAAATTGCTTCAGATGCTGCAAGCCATTTGTACTTTGCAAAACTTGGGAAACAGTATTATTAGAGCTTTTCCTTTGCTTTTCTAGACTGAACCATGTTGATTACCTCACCATGTCCCCAGCCCCAGCATGGCTGGAGAACACTTCCATTCCAGGCATCCACCCTATTCCCGCAGGGATGCTCCCTGTGCTCAGTGATCCCAGGGGAAAATGTTCTAGAGCCTGATCTGGATTTGCTGTGCCAGAGCTGCTCAGTGGAAGGCTGTACAGCTTCTGGGGGAGATCAGGCCTATGAAAGGCTGCTGGGAATTTGCGCAACTCCCTTTGGCCTCAGTTTCCCCATCTACAAAGTATGTGTATATGTGTCAATGCCTTTGAGAGTCTAAGAAGAAAAATCACTTTATAAGTACTCATTATTTATTAAAGGCAGGTCAGGGACTGTAAAAGATTTATGAAACCATAAGAAAAAAAAAGGCATCTTGTTTCCAGAACAGAAATGTACCCTTTCTAATTCTAAGAGAATATGTTAACCCTCTGTGTAAATAGTGTAGAGAAGTCCCTTGTAGACAAGGGAAGCTTCGGTTTCAGAGTTGGAGTTTACCAGTGTATCAATATCTTTAGGAAAATCTGGTTCTCACTCTTGTGTAGACTTGATAATCTACGAAAAATAAGAGGAAAATATGAGAAACATAAATGTGGTCCTGTGGCTGGTGAGGTGATAATTATTATTTTGTTTTGATTTATCGTTCACAGGAATTTTTTTATGAGAGCCTCACAGGCATAATTCTTTCTCGTGCATAGTTTATTTTTTGCCAAAACGACGAGAGGACAGGATATTTAGTAGAATACATCTGATGGGTGGGTGGAGAACAGAGAGGATTTGGGCTTGTGCCAGACATTGGGAAGGTGAAAGAATGAGAAGAACCCAGCTTATTGCTATAGTGTATTGCTCGTTATCTTGGAAAGGGGTATTTGCCTGGAGTGGCACTTCTAAGTCATCACTGGATTTTATTGCAGATACCGGTCTGTGCTCAGCTCAGTCACAGCTTCAGAGGGCTCTCTTCAGCCATTTGCATAATTGCAAAACCCCCAGCAATGGAAGTGTATGCAGCAGGCCAAAAAAATCAAGAGTTTAGAAATATAATCTCCCTTTTGGCATCTGAGCCTTTAGGGTATGTTTGTTTTGCATTTTTAGGTGTTTCCCAGTTACCATGAAGAGCAGCAAGGTGTTCTGCTCAGGGTCTGCAGTGCAGCAGCTGAGCCTTACGAGAAGAACGAGACAATATTGTGATAGCTGCTAAAAGCTTGCAGTGGTTGTTCCCCAGCAGTTGGACATGACAGAAAGTTGCCAGATGTTATGAAGAAAAAGCACAGAACTTTGGAGATTTTCAAAGGGGCACTGCGAGGTGACAAGTGTTTTGGGGTAACTGTTTCTTATTTTGGATAGGAAAATAGCAGGTTTAACTTTTGGGAGTGCTTTAGAAAATACTCCACTTGCATTTCAGCAGAGTGCAGTGCCAGCTGTCAAAAGCAGGAACTCAAGAATAAGTTGTTCCAATGCCAGGTGAAGACTCAGCTTTCCAACCACAGCATTGTGGCTACAACTTCTCACCTTGAAAAGTTTTAATCCTGTGTACGAGGTGCATAGGCAGTTATGGGATTTATGTATGCAAGAGAATTGTGAGGCCTGCCCTTACTTGCAAAATGAGAAGAGAAACCATATGTTCAGCTCACCTGCTCACTGATACTAAAGTGACCTCATATCACTGGAAAATGAATGTGTTCATAAAAACTACTGATCCACCCTTTCTCATGAAGTGAAATCAGTTTGTGAGAGTAGGTTTAGGGAAAAATCAAGTAAATTAGAACAAAATGAGGAAACAAAGCATCGACTAAGCGTTTTTATTCTCTTTCTGGCTACATTATTATCCTTAGTTATAGCGTGAAGAAATTTTGCACTTTATTTCTATATGCCAACAAAGCATAGTTTGTATTTCGTGAAGTTTTATCAGCAATTGCCATAGTAAAGTTCCTGTCATCAGACTCCAGCAAATCCTTCCCAGGGTTTCCATCTCAAGCCTGAGGTTGGTGCATTTAGGAAGGCTGTAAGACATGTTTCCCTCACAAAGAGCCAGCAGGAGCTTCTTGGAGAGCCTGCATTGCCCAGAAACATTAGCAGCAGGAGCAGCTTGTTGCCAGGAGCAGGCATGCTGAACGCATCACCTCTGCACTAAAACGTTGCCTCCAGGCACAGCCCATTGGATGTTTAGCTTCATGAGGGATTTTCTCTCTGACTGACAGGTAAGGCCCACAGCCTTAGAGGTGCTGAGCACCATAAAGGCAGGTGCCTCAATGAGATGTGAAGATGTTCAGCACCCTCCAGACTGAGCCCTGGGGCAAGGTTTTGAGACGTTTGCAGTGCTGAGCACTGGGGGTAGTGCACATTTCTGTGAATGTGTCTGTTTAAGGGACATTAATAAAATGCTCTGCAGGAAATGAATTACATTTCAAGGCTGTTAGTAGCTTCTGTAGAATTTCCTCTATTGCTCCCATTGGAGAGCAAGGCTGAAGTCTCCAGAGCTCTTGTATACCTGACCCCAGAGTGAGTTTTTTGCTGTGACAGGAATAGATTTGGAGTGGGAACTGTGTCCCGGGCTGGCCTCAGGGTTTCCCTCAGGTGATGAAAAGGGATCAGCCTGGAACAGTCAGGAGAGGGTTCTAGCATTGTGTGACACTGGTTGGACTGATGCTAGGACCTGCTGGTTGAGCCATATTTGGGTTTAGCTCCACACTTTCAAAAATGGAGGTAGGGAAGGGCAGGGTGCAAAGAAGATTACAAACATTTTTCCAAGCTGAACAGTGTGAAATATTTTAGCAGCTCAGTCCATCTGGCTTACCAAAATGAAGTCTGAGAGGTGACTTCATTACAGTAAATGAGCAGCTTCTCAGAAGGAAAACACCAGGTACTAAAGGCTGTTTAATCTGGAGTGAAAAGGCAGAACAAGAATTAATGCTGAAAGCTGAAGCCAAGTAAATATAAAATTAAGCACATTATTTTTTTTCACCAGTGAGAATAATTAATCATCAGAACAAGGTGATGTGTACATTTGTGTGTTTCTTGTTTCTTCAAATCAAGAGGAGGGGCTTTTCTGGAAGACAAGCAGTGAGTGGCCAAACACAGTATTGAACACTGCGTAGAAATCCCTAGGTGAAATGCTGGGTAGGAAGGGCTCAGATTGGAGCCTCTGATTCTCTCTGACTACATAAAATTGTCATCTTCTGACACATCTCAGTGCTCCACAGTTTTATTTCAAACACAGTGCATGGATTTAAGGTGAAGAGAAATGCTGCTCAGCACCACATGAGATCTCAGAGCATTGAAATGAAAGCGGGCACAGCTCTGCCTCACAGAGATCGGAAGGCACATGCACAGCTGTACAGTCTCAGAAATTCCTGGTGATTCTGCAGAGGTCAGTCCTTCACTCAAAAATGTGTTTCTGATTACATTCTGCCCCCTTGCAGATAACAATGCAGTCAGTGACAAATCTAGGGGAAGAGAGGCTTTCAGTGCAGCTACCATGCATTTGCCTTCCACTGGGCTGACACAGCTCATCTGGTTTAACTTCTGCATGGCAGCCGGGCGCCAATCAAGCTGGTCATGGCTTTCCTTGGAGAGGGTAGTTTTCCTCCACCGGCAAAATGATCCACTCTGCTCTCACTAATACAACAATTACTTATAATGAGTGATGTCTAGGTCAGACAGATAGGAGAACTCTTTCACAAATAAGCAATGCTTCTTCTTTGCAGCCAAATCACGTACTGTACTGAGCAGTACAAAATGAAATGGCTTTATCTCAGAGCTCTCCATGTGATACTTTTAAAACATGCCTGGGCCCTCTTAAATGGGGCAGAAAAGCTTGGCAAAGACACTTATGAAATGCAGCTGGGCCCAGTGAGTCTTTCACCCTCTTTTCTGGGGGAAAACTCTTGTCCTAGACAGCTGTGGATGGAGGAACAGATGATCCAGCAATTAAGACCCTGGTTGAGGAACTGCATGACCTGGATTCAATAGGTCAAATCTGTCTGGCCCTGGGCCGGCTGCTGTGATTTGTTATGCCCCTGTTTTCCTGCTGAAAAACAGGGACAGCAGGATTAATTTGTCTGGCAGAGGTGCTGGGGGGATAGGTGATCCAGGGTGCTGGGTTATAAAACAGAAAAACTGAGGAGTTCTTAGAAAAGCCAGGCTGCAGCCTCTGCTCCAGAAGGCTTTTGAGAGTCCAGAATCCAGCTAACACAAGGAATCAAACCCATGACAAGGAAGGCTGGAAGGTCCCAGGTGGGGATCTCAACTGTGCCCTTCCAGCGAGCTCACATGCTCCTTGCCGGCACACTTGGGTAACAATTCCAAGTGACAAGGCTCAGACACCAGCTTTGTGCATTAGCCACTGGCCTCTCAAGAGTCAGTAGGACAGGCGCAGTGCCCCAGGGGTTCTCCATGGCCTGTGGCTGCAGGGCACTTTGGCAAGCAGACTAGCTGCCAAGATCAAGAGCCGCACTCCCTGCCTGCCTGCTTCAAAATGTTTTGGTTTTGCACTGAGTCCAAAATGTAATACCCAAATTCTCCACGGAGGAGCATTAGTATTCTTGTACTGCTCTTCTAGATCCTGATCGGCTTTCAGATATATCATTTCCACTTTATAGCACTCATTCTCTTTCATTTTTTTCATTCACAACCAATTTTATCTGGAGTTTAGCCTCAGAAAGTTGCCAGTTTTGTTCTAATTACAGGTGACTCTTAGCCAAAACCTCAGATATTATCACGTGTGAGTGGGTGGGAAAGTCAGCAGGGAGAGCAGCAAGCAGGCTGTCTGGCCTCAGCATCTCACCCAGGGCTGGCGTCTAACCCTTGCTCCCCACTGCCCTGAAAACGATGCTGCAGAGCCAAGCTCTCCACTTGGTTTTGGGCCATGGTATGACCATTATATTTTTATGCCTGTAGCTTGCATCCCAGAAGGAGAGTTCTTTGAAAGTAAGCCCTTCGATAACCCAATATGAGTACAGGGAGTAAGTTAAACATATGAGAGGCTGCTGAAGAAGAGAGACAGAGGGTCTCTTAAGGAATGAGTACACTGGGAGCTATAGGCCACATGGGATCAGGTCCCACAAGATTTCTGTATCGATCAGCCTGAATTCCTTATGTGTATTCTCCATCCATTCCCAGATGTCTCATTTCTTGGTGGATCTTAACTGGAATTTTAAAATCTTTTTTTTATCTGCTGTACTTCTCTGCTTGAAGATCCTTCCCCACCGTTGGTCAGATTGCTGACAAAGCTTTCTGAGCCTTCAGTTCCTAAGTGTTTTCCCTGGAAGAGGACAAAAGGTAGTTGAAAGCACCAGGGTGGCTGACACTGTTTTATTTTCAGCCTTCATCAGGGGAGCATGGAGAAGTGCACAGAGCGTGTCTGCAGTGGTGACTAATGACTATTAGACTCTTATTGCTGTCAGGTGAACTAGTAGCCGAACCTCAGACATGTGGTCATTGTCAAGAGGAATTTTTGACTCCCCTCTTAGGAGCACCTCCTCCTCCCCTCCCCAGCCATTAATTACTTCCACCATCCTTCCAAACTGCCAAGGAGTGAGGAGCAGCAGAGCTGGAGATGAAAGGAAGCAGCGGCTGCCCTGGTTTCCAGGTCTTTCAAATAACCAGTCTGTAATAACTTCCACAGCTGAGGGAAATGGGCGAGCTGTGGGAGGAAGGTCAGCATTGAGGGGAGGAAGGCTCTCGTGTAGCAATGATGTAGTGGCTCCTAATGGAAGAAACCTGTGGAATTAATCAAGTGCTGTGCCTCATTTGTTAGTGACAGCATGCCTGAAATGTGCACCAGCCTTCCTTGTTGGTGGGTAGCTGGGACCTGCAAGTCTGGCTGGGCTGTCAGCATGGGCGCTGAGGCCTCAGCATGATGAACAAGCCCAGTGACAGTGGATGCCTAGAGTGACAGGGCACTGGGATGGGACATGGCTGTCCATGTGCCTCATCTCTCCAAGTTGGCTGTGAGGGAGCTTGGAGAGAGGCTGGTGCTGACCTCCCATGCTTGGCTTCCAGGCTGTCATGCGTGAAGTCAGTCACGCTCAGTTTCTCCCAGATTAGCACGGGGTATTGAGATGACATTGTTCTGGCTTGCTCGCTGCGTAAAGCAGCAACTCTGTGGAACCAGTTAAGGCGGTTTGAGCCCAGCTTCCATCTCCTCACCCCCCACACATGCTCCAGAGTTTGGCCTTGATTTCATGGGCCACAGATGAGCAAGAATCAAACTGGAATAATTGCTGCTAATGCACAAGGGCAAGTCCCCAGCCCCTCACCCCCAGGCTGCCTCCACAGGCTGAGCATGCAGACTCAGCAACCAAGGTGTGCTGGGAGAGCAGCTCTCCTCACATCGTGGAGAGGAGTGCTGGCAGGCAGAACCCACCACAGCTTCTTGATTTATGGGAGAAATGGCTAACATGGTTTTCGGAAACATTTGACATTTGCATCTCCCAAACACTGTCTCTGCTTTGCACATGGGTATGCACATCTAGGGGTAGCAAAGTCATCCAGAGCTCCTGAAGGTTCCTGGGCATTGGTGTCCCTGTAGCAAACCAGCAAAGTGGATGTGTTTGGGCTACCTGCCCCCTTGCACCCTGCCTCATTCTCACCTCTGCCAGTGAATATCTGCTTAAAGCATTGCTGAGGTTGCTGGCGTACAGCTCTGCTCCTGATGAAGGTGGGCAGAGAAACAGAGACTGGTCTTGGCATCCTGACTTGCTGGTCCTGTGCTCTGCTGTGCTCAGTGCTTCTTGCACAGAGATGAAGCTTTGTCCCTCTGTGTGTCTGTTGTAGTTAACATATTAGGCCTATGTGACTCCACAGAGAATTGCAGATATGAATGGATATGAAGTAATGAATCTTCTCAGATATTATAGTCTTTATTATGTATATAAAAAATAACATACAGTTTTGTTATAGGAAACATATGTGTCCTTTCTCCATAGGCTGGGCAGATGTCTGTTTGAAGAAATGACAGTATAACCAAAATGCCAAGCCCCATATAGGATCACCTTACACCCAGGAGAAGGGCTGAGTTTTCTGAACCTAAGGCTCTTTTTAAGTTCCAATTTCCTTCAAAGGAGTGCAGCTGCACACTGCCTGGTGAGGAAGCATCTTCAAAATATCTGCGAGGTCACTGTCTGATCTTGGATTAGTCATTTATTGCCCCATCCATACCTCAACTTCTACACTGGTAAAATTGCAATAATACCTATTGACCTTTCAGAAGATCTTCAAGATCCATTGCAGAAAATACTACAGGGCAAAAACACGATGTAAAAGGGTAAATTATTTTGTGCTTGTCAATAGTCGTGACTCTTTTTTAGGTAGCGACATTAACTGGTGCACTGGATGATGAGCTTTGAGACGTCAAATGATTGGAAATTATTCCTCTGAAAGATTAATGCATGTGGGGACTCTTTCAGAAGCTGTAGTCAGAAGTGCCTTAAACGTCTATTATTTGTGGCACAAACATTGCTATGTAATTGTAGCATACTTGGAAAGCTGAAAGTGAGATTCGGTGTCTTGGGTTCATATTTCCCAGCCACAACAAATACCAAGAAGTAGATAAACATCCCATCTGAGGAAGATGGGAGGTGCTGAGCTCTGAGCCCCATGAAAACTTGGCCTTTAAAAGCCAGCCAAATGCCTCACAGCATTCCTGTCGCTGCAGTGACGCTCAGCAGGGCTGTCTGGTCCTCTGTGAGGTGTGGGCCATGTGCTAGTGATGGGGCATCTCCTGTCACACACCGCCCTGAAATGGCAGCTCACAGGTTCAGAGCCGGGGCATATGCAGGTGGACCAGGACACCTCCAGACTCATCTTGGCCCAGAAACAGGCCCTCATCAGCTCAGAACATTTCCTTTGGGAAGCGGCAAAGGTACCACGTACCTTTTAATGCGATGATCTCAAGCTATGCTTACGCTTTAGGCAGGTGACATGGAAATGTGAACAGATTCCCCCTTTGTGCAGCACACTGACTAAAGAACCTGACACCCTGGGATTCCTTCATAATTGGCTAGTGTGTGGATGTGCGTCTCAGAGTGAGCCCTCATGCTGTTTTTTCTTTTTCAGCCCAGTGATAAATTAAAGTCTTTAGTCCCATTAAAGTATTAAATTTTAGCTAAGTCCTTAATGAAGCTCTCCTTGCTTTAATTAAGGCATTAAGGTTTAATTAAAAGTTAACATATTGGCAAAATCTCCTTTCTCTTCTGCCGTAACTCCACTGGAGTAGGTTGTGTCCCCAGATGTCAGCTAATGCTATGGAATCAGGAGAACCTTTGACTGGTTTCCCCTCTGTGTGAGGAGGCTGACACACACGCCCGCGCTTGTCAGCGGAGCCGTGAGACCCACTGGTGCATCCAGTATAGCTTTTCACAGCATATCGGGACCAGTGCACTCAGCACTCTCCCAGCTCCTTTCCTCTGGTCCATGAGGCAGAGACCATCCAAGCCACCACTCCAAGTAGCGTTTCCCAAGGCACTGCAGGGAAAATCTGCGTGCACAGCTTTGCCCACAGCCCACTGGGGCAGTTGGGAAGCACACATCCACTTTGCTGGTTCTTGTCTTTAGGTGCAGACTTCGGTCCCTGGGCGGGTGAGTCAGATAAGCTTCCAAGCAAAAGATTTTCAATTCAAAAACCGTGTCCCTTTAAAACCAATTTGTTGCTATTTACCTGCATGCACCCAAGAGCTTGGGTTTGCTCTGAGTCCCAGAATTAGTGGGCACAATTTTTTATTTTAAGTGCCATATTGTAAACCAGGTTCTTGGCTGTGACCAAGACCTACACGTGGAGTAGGGAAGGATGGGCTTTCAGCTGGCTGGCCCTGGGTGGCTTTGTGCAGCTCCTATGGAAGTGTGAGTGCGGGAGTCAAACTTGGAGGAAAATCCCACCCTTAGTGTAAAATTAAAACAAAAAAAAGAGAATTTTTAGCTGCAAAAAGCCCATAATTCTTGAAAGAGGCAGATGTGTGAGAAGTCCACGACCTGAAAACTACAGCGAGTTACAGGAGCCGAGATTATCCGCCTGGGCTCGTTCAGCTCAATTCCATGCTGGTCCAGCAAGAAGCCCCATGGGAGAATATGCTGGAGAATTTATCTGAACAAACATATTGCACGTTCTCTCCTCAAGTTGCTGGTGCCTTGCTGAAATACAGCATAGGTTCCCTGACACTTCAGTGCACTCTGCCTTGGCTGTTTCAAGGAAAGGTGAAGGTACTGTGGTGTGGAAGGGAAAAGCATTGTCCTCCATGTAGTCATGTTTCACTTAAATCTTCCATCAAAATCTGCATACTCTGACTTGTCAAAACAGCTCATCCCAGTTGTCATTGTAAAAGCCCCTTTCCTTGAAGCAGAATAGAATTGGCAAGGAGAAAACTGCATTTTTAGTAGGTTGTATTTCTCTAGCACTTCTCTTCCAGGGATCTTAAAGATGACCTCTTGCATGTCATATATTATTACCTTGTTTTCAAGTCAAGGAAACCGATGTGCCCGAGTAGACCAATCTATGGTGCTGAGGTGTACATCCAGCCAGCGCCGGCAGCAAAAGTTCTCTCTCCCCAGTCACACAGTGGGTAGGAACTGTGTAGAACAGAAGGCTGTCTCAGGGTCATCTGAGCTCTACAGCACTGACAGCTTCTTGAACACACTGACTCTACAGCATCTGCTTTGGCCAGCAGACTTGAGCATCTTCCTGCCCTTGGCCTTTTGCCCAGCTTTGCTGTGCTGCTGCTGGGCTTTGGGTGCTCCTGTGGGCAGTGCACATACTCACTTATGCACTGTATTACAAGGATTAACAGCTTTGGCCTTTTGAACTTTAGGATGCTGGGTCCAGCACTACTTACTTCTGCGCCCGGAGAATGAGTCCTGGGACCAGTGGGGCTGGACAGGGAGAGGGAATCTGGCACACTGTGGAGTCACAGCTGCCAAGTTCTTCCTCAGCACAGATACTGTGAAAATTGTAATGCTTTTTACATGATCTTCCTCTATAATTGCTTTAAAATTTTGACAGAAGTAATTAAAGGCTGTGTTTGAACCAGTACAAGATGGCAAGGGACCTGAAACCAGATCTGCAGGAGTGGGAAAACCCCCGCTACTGGCAGCAGCTCTGCACAAACGACCTTCCCGGCACGCCAAAGGACAGAGGAGGGGGTCAGCCCGTGTGTCCCGTGAGCCGGGCAGCGTGCACCCATAGGAGAGCCGTGGGCGAGGCGGGAGGAAAGGGGAAGCGCTGTGCCGTGAGTTTGCCCGCACCGTGCCGCGCCGTCCCCACTAGATGTCTCCTTGCGCTGCGCAACAGCCGTGGCAGTGGCGTCTGGTGGGGATAAAGCTGGAGCTGGAGCCGTGCGGGAGGCTGCTGGCTACACACTGTGACTTCGTGTAGAACGGGTAGGACAAGGCGGTGCCGTCTGAAATAGTTCCTGTAGATTTAGGTTGGTAGAACAGGGGTGAAGCTGAGCCCACCTTCCGTCTTTATACCAGACCTCTCAGCAATGGGAAGTGAGTTTCTTTCTTTCCTAAATAAACTGGAATTCATACAGAAATATATTTACGTACTGGTAGCACACCTGGGAGCCTAGTGATGGAAAGCAAATGAGATAACCAGCCCAGCATTTTGTGTTTAGCCTGTATCCACCTCTGTGCATCTCATGTTGGTAAAAATGTCTCTGGCTTATAAGAGAGTGGTGGCCAGAGCCACAGCAAGAGGGAATTTCATAGGTCCCAACTCTCTGGGGAGAGAAGGGGGGCTGCATGAGTGAGAAGATGGCAGCAGCATCCTGGGCAGTTGGGGACAGATGGTTGGTCTGCATTGGAGGCTACACGCTGGTTGTCACTGTGGGATCCCAGCAGGGCCAGAGGAGATTATGAGATGTGAAGTGCTGCTGTTCTGGACTGTGTAAATACACCAAGGTAGAAGACAACACAACACACAGGATTGTGCATTCAGCCCTGATACGTCTTTGCAACTGCTCTGGAGAAAAGCTTAATGCTCAGACACTCTCACTTATGCTTGATCTAGAAAGATGCTTAGAAATGGTGATATCCTCCTGTAGCAGCTGAACTCGTGCATGTGAGGCTGCCTTAGACTGCGTCATCTTTATTAGTGCTGATAACTGCTTGGAATCTGGTCTCTGCCATAACCTGGGAGCACCTTTCACGGGTTGTTAAGTTTAATGTGTCACTTCTGAAAGGCTCTCACCTCCCTGTAGTTTGTCATGCCTCGGCAGAGTGTGTCCCAAGGCCCCAAGTGACCCTCCAGGTGTGTCACAGGTTGGAAAAGGACCACACTCTTTGCAAACAGATGCTTGTCATCCTGAGGTATCTGGGCACTCAAAACAACTGAGAAGAAACCTGCACCTCTCTGATCCCTCTTTGCACGTGATCCGTGTGATGATAGGAATTGGGAAACTTGCCAGGGTATGAGAACACCTCATCCTTAAGGAAATAAGTCCCTGCAGGGAGCCATTCCTGAGGAGTGGGCAAGACAGCTTGGGAAGTGAGTCCAGGAATGCAGGATGCCTGCTTGCCAAGGAAGCACACGTCTGCCAGCTCAAAAGGGAGGAATTACTGGAATGTTTGGGGGATCCAAGCTATGTCATTGTGAGATAGGAACCAACAGGATTAGGAATAAACCCTTAGTGGAGAAAGGTTACAAACTACCCCCCATTCAGTGATCATGGGAACTTGGCAGGCTCTGGAGGAGACAAGCCAAGATTTACAAGTGATCTGGGGCAGTTCAGTATGTGGGCACTCAGCAGTGAGGCTCTTCTAAAGGCCTGAATGGTGTGGTGGACCTCATTAAATCACACCTGATGTTGACCTTTCTGCCCTGGCTCACTGGAGCAGCCCTCCCAGGTAGAGGAGCTTTCATGCCTGGGCTGAGGTGCTGGATGATGGACAGTACAGAGGCAAAAGAGCCTTTTTCTGATGGTTTACCTACATTTAAAATAAGCCTTTTGCCATCATTTGTGAGACCTGATTTTTTTTTCCCCATGTCCAAACCCAGTTCCTTGGTGCTATTGTGATGTCCCACTGTAGGCAAAGTCTGGGACACCACATCACAGCAGCTTTTGGGAAACACTTCCAACTCCATAGCTAAAAGAAAGGTCACAGTGTCTGTGATAACATCCCCACTGCATGACACTGTTTCAGCACTGGCTGTTCAGCTTTTCCTGGCCTTGAGACAATACCAGTGCCAAAGGGTTCAGAGATTTATTTGACTCCCCAAAATGCCCAGAACCCAAGTATATTAACTTAAAAAAAATAACATAACAATAGGGTTTTAAAACCCTGCTGCTCCAGATCATACATGCCGCTTTCAGGGAACAGGGAAAGAGACTTGGGTACATTTTAGCAGAGCATGTGGGTAGGCTGTTGGGTTGTAACAGACAGATTGCCGTGCGCTACTTCTTCATTCCAGTTATCCAGAACTTCAAAACCTGCAAGGTGTCCTGTAGCTGGACATTGAACGGAGTGATCTGAGATCCACTCAGCTTTGCAGCCTTGTCCTAACAGCCCATAAGACCACCAGGAAGATAATTATGTAAAAGGGGTCTACGGGCAAGACCACCATAACATCATTATGCAAAAGTACATTTGCAGTATCATGACACCTCTGGGTAGATCTGACTCCTAAAGATTCCCACAAGCTCTGCAAATGTCTTTGGCTGGCTGAGAGAGGCGCAAGCTTAGCAGTGCTGCCTGGGGCACAGGACTGTGCTCCATGGAGCAGCTGTGTAGCAAGACTGTTTTTTTTTTCTTTAAAAGTACCCCTTGAACCTTGGTTTGAAGAGTGTGAAAAAGAGGGAGAAGGATTAGCAGGATGAGGGGGAAGAGCTTTGCAATTCGAAAGAATAGAGTTTGCTTGGTCAGAGTTGCATGTCAGTTCTGAGACAGAAGCAGAGAGCAGGTTCTGGCTAGTTCCTAGTTATGAGTGTGTTTAGCAAAGGTGGGTTTGTTCCTTTTTTCCTGCAGAATTAGGTGGGATTTCTAGGAGGTTGAGCTCTGATTTCCCACCAGGATAAGATCTGTTTCAGCCTATACTTGTACTCAGTTCAAAGGCTGCCTAACAAAATTGAGAGGGACAGTGCCCAGGCAATACAAAAGAGAGAGCCTGGGCAGCATGACAGTGGGGGTTGCTAAGGAAGGGGCTTTGTTGCTTGTATTAGGAGTTTGAGGGCATCTTCACAAATCGTAGCTCAGCTGCAGAGCAGGGGGGATTTCCTTTGTTATGAATTAATTTATCTGTCCTGGCTTCTCCCACCAGACACCTTGGACATAGTCACTGACTCGCAAAACAAATTCCAAAGGTTTATTGGGATTAGCATGATGGTAACAACCTAAAACCAATATTGAGGTGAAGCGTTGGTTTCAAAGAACCGAAACCCCAAATGTTTTAAAGTGTTTAATATATGATCAAAGAGTAGGACAGCTGGATGGTGAATTTCTTGGGTTCGGGGTTCAGTTCCTAGAGCTTGTTTTTCATGGAGTTATGGTGTCTGCCTAATGAGCAACCTATTGCACAGGCGGAATTTGAGCCAGAATGCTTCATAAGACTTTGGATTACAGGGTGCCAGATGTTAGAGAACCACAGGTACCAGCTTATAATGCAGTCGCATGTCCACAGAAATTCCTGCTCTTTGGCTTTTGAACTTATTTATACTCAGTTCAAAGACTGCCTAAGGAAATTGAGAGGGACAGTGCCCTGGGAGCAGAGAGGGAGAGGTTGAGAAGGATGGGCTGTGGGAACAGAGAAGAGAGAGAGAGAACTCTGTTCTCCACTGAGAGCTATAAACAGGAGAGAGTCTGGGAGACATTTGGAGCACAACAAGGCAGTTGGCTTCTTGGAGTGCAGGATGATGCTGGATAGAGGCAAAGGGAAAGCTGGGTGTAGAAGAGTTGGAAGGGAAAATGGACAGGTTTCAGTGGGATGTGAGTGCCAGGCTGCAAATATCTATGGGAAAAACAATCATAGGATTTCAGTGACCAGCTTTATAATAAATTCTTTGCTGCAAGGTCTGTAATTGCCTGGATTTCCATAACACACCTAACTTCTCCACTAGTTGACATCATCCTAGAGCAGTTTACCGAGGAGATAGCAAAATTCCCAGACCTAAAGCAAACAGAAAAATAAAGTGACTCATTTATGTTTCATCAGCGATTCTCCATCAGGTGATGTGGGATGTGAATTCATATTCACAAATACAGATTTTTTTTGCATATATTAATTCTGTGTATTAGCACAATTCTACACAGCGATTCTATGCACTAATAACTATTAAGATACACCCCCAATTATTTATTTTCTTGAAGTTTTCAAAGAAGACTGTCTAGCAAAACTAAAGTCTAGGCAGAAGGATGTGACCTCTACTTAGGAAAGGTTCACCCAAAGACTAAAATTCTTCAAGTCATGGCCATCTTGAAGCTTGTAGGGAAGGGATAAGAGAATGGAGTTTGAAAGGAAAAAAAAACCCTGTTTGTTAGTTTTATTAGGAAGGCATTTTAATGATAATTTTCCCCTCTGTTCTTTCACAGAGTGATAAGAATCTCTTTTCTTCTTGTTTCTTGGAGGGCACTGGAAGGCATCATGGGTCAGCTAGACTGCCCTTTATCCTCTCCCATCCATCACGGTTCTGGCTGGTGATGGGTTCAAGGTGTTGCAGGTTTGAGATCCTAAGCAGTCCCTAATGCCTCCTCCACACTCTGAAGCCTGCCTTGTTTTTTCAGTAATCCAACCTTTCCCCTTCACCCACGAGAGAGTTTAAAGCATCTGCTACCACAGCTTTCTGAAGAGAACGGGGAAACTGATAAAGTGTTTTTGTTGTGCTTTGATTTCCAGGGGAGAATTTCATCCTAGTGATAGTAGCAGACCGATACTTTTTTCTTAGAACATAAAAAGAAAGCATGAAAAATCTCAATAAAATAACTTCTGGCTGGCTTCAGTGTTGTTATACTGTTACAAAGGACAAATAGGGCACAGTCATAAATGTGCCCAAAGATTTTATTTTTCAGGGTCATAGATAAGACATAGAAACTAAATTCTTACTTGTGCAGCCCAGCAACTTTAATGACTTCTGAATTGCCATGTCTTGATATAAACCAGGACTGCCTAAATATTTAGCTCAAGGTGTTTAGCTCAGCCCAAAGGGACTGAGAAGCAACTGAGAATGACATTGTCAGCATGTTAGCACCAAGGTTGTGAAGCAAACCCCAAAGCTTCCAAATGCTATGTCAAGGCAATTTTTTACTTCACAACCGTGCATTGCTGTAACAGCACACACAGTCTGATGTAGTACAAGGTGAGGGAGAACTACCACAGGGGCATCTGAGAACGTTAGCGAGAAAATATCATGCCTAATTTGTTCAATGTTAAGCATCACATCCTTGCCATTATTTAACTGTACCTGATCTGTAGTGGGATAATTGGTGTTTAACATCTGTATTATACATCCTTCTTGAGAATGGTGTTGACAGTGCAGCTTCTGACACAGCCTGAATGGTAAATACTCTGTGGGGTGCCCTGCCCAAGATAGAAATCTCAGATCTTTCCTCCAGCCAGACTTGCCTGTTTCCTTTCTGACTGAGGTGTAACTTCTGAGTGAGCTGTGAAACTATGGGGTTGCTGCCGTAAATGTGAACAGACTGAAACATGCAGATGTTAAGCAGGGAGAACTTGCCAAATAGATCCTCATGGCACTGCCTTGAACTTAATGACAGTGAAACTATAAACTGTAGTACCCCAGACTGCAGGGTAATTCTTCTGGGATCAAACATGCAATCTGTGGATCAACCTGGTCCCAGGTCTCAGTGTATTTTTTGTGACAGTATGGTTAAATGCTAGCCATCATAGGGACAACAGTGTCAAAGCTCCTCCCTGTTCCTTGAAACAGTCCCTAGACACTAGGCTGCCGACAGCCGGATCTGGCAGGGTTTGAGCCATGTGCTTGGAAAGGCTCCATAAATCTTGCTCGCACCTTCGGAGTGCTCCTCCTGGTCTCAGGCTGCAAAAGGAGCTTTCTGCAGGATCCCTTTGTACAGAGTGCGCAGACAATGACATTTTTGTCTTGGTTTTCATTTCATATTATTGCACCAGTTGTCCTGGATAAGATCATAAACTTGTCCTCACTGGTAATGCGCTTTCACAATGTCTGGGGGAGGCAGGAGGAGTTTAAAATTAATGCACCTCCTAGCATGAAATTATTCATGGCTCAACACTTGTAATTACCAGGGCCAGTTTTAGGAAGCCCATAGTTATGAGGAATTTGATATTTTAAGACTTAAAACAAATGTTTTATGAGCTTTATCCTTTGCCTACTGCAGAATACATTATGGTCTGGCAAAATTGGAGTGTATGTGTACCATCCCCAGCCATTCCCATCAGCTGATCACACCTGTCAGTCATTCATCACCACCATTGCCTGTTAGATAATGAAATTCAGTTCTGGGGGGGTGGGAGGTCAGCCCAGCCATTGTGCTAATTCCCCACCAGAGCATCGGCTCCTGCAGGCCCAAGGCATCCTGTGCAAAGTTCAAAGCTTTTGGAAAAAGTAATCAGATCAGCCCAATTAGGGCCTGTCTGCCTACACTGACAACTGTGTCAGGAGAGCTGCTCATCCCATTCCCTCCTGGGCATGCCCTGACCACATTGCTGCCCTGGCTTCAGGCTCCTCTCACCATCCCAGGCTTGTTCTGACATAACTCCGTTACAATTCCTCCTCATTCCCATTAATACAGGAGCAGAATTTGGCCCCTGGTGCCATATTATAGCAGAGAAGGGACTGACTGTAGGCTGAATGGGGAGTAGGGCTTAATTTGATATTTAATCCACGTTCTTAAATCGTGTATCATATTACCACCTTTTAATTCTCTTTGTTACTCATGATTTGTTATGTGTTCTGGGGGACTCCCACACAACTCCTAAGTGCTTCTGCAGCTGAGTCAAAATGATTCTGCTTTCACTGGAGACCAAAATACCACAGACTGGACCACAGGGTTTGTGTGGTGTGTTTTCACACCATGACTTACAGTTTCTTTGCCCCATAGGGCAGGCAGCTGGTGTACTTGAGCACCCATTACTGCTGGGCTCTTCTTCCACAAGTAGTGCTGCTCTGCTTCCCTCTCCCACCATTTTGTTTAGTGAAAAGGGATTTGGAGTTCAGTTTGTATTAAGAAATTGTTGTGTTGCATCACTATCAGGTAAATAAATACTTCTGACCTTATTTAACAGCTAAAGGACACACATTTCACTTCAGATGTCCCCTGCACAGTCTTCTTACACTTCAAACCAGGAAATGAATGAATGTCTCAGACCTGTCTGTAAATGTTAGTAAGTCTATCTTGAACTATGTGTTCCAGGTTGCCTGAACTTTTGGCAGTGGCTGAAACAGGCCCCCAAACTGCTCGTTGTGTCAGAGTTCATTTGCTTCATGGTTGTGATTTTGGCTGTGAAAGTGAAATGGGTGAGAGCTACTGTTTCTACTTGTGTGTCTTGGGGTCTTTGAGGCAAGCAAGTTAGAATAGAGAATTCCTCAAACTGCAGTGCAATCACCAAAAAGAAAATATGGCTGTATTTTCCACTTATACATTCAACGTAAGTTGTTACTAAAGGACGCATAGGGCAGTTGATTGTTAGTGATTGCTATAGCATCAAAAAGGTCCTCCAAAACACTCTGTAGCAACTTCATCTCATCTGGTCATGACCACTCATAATATATCTCGTTTATATGCATAAAATTCATGGGTTTAAGTATTTGCATTCTCTTTAGAAGTCATTTGTAAATGGGAGCTTCATTTGAAACACAACCAAATCAATTCAGTATTACAGCATCACAAACCAAGCCAGTCTTTATGGAGAAACCACATCCACTGACAAAGTCAAGCTTTTGAGGACTGTGTGGTTTTTCTGGACTGAAGAAGGAAGCAGGCTGGATGGCACAGCACAGTGGTCGGGCACTGCCAGCCTTTGAACCTTCATAGCCCAGCTCTGCTCCTGGGGAAGGCCTGCCCCTTTCTTGGTTTATAAGTGAGAAACTCAGTTGCTCAGGAAAAAATAGTTGTTCTACAGTTTTCAGTTAGTGTTTGGTTTGCCACAGGTACAGAACTCACGCATGCTCTCTGATGTATCTGGATATCACAGGGAAAAAATCATGAGAGCATATACTGATGAAAATTCAGGAAAATACAGCAGTGTACCAAGCTGTTAGTTACCTCGTGAGCACAACGACCCAGCCTCTTGCCAGGTTGTAAGTCCAGAGATCAGGCTGCCAGAGTAGTGTACACAAGACATTATATGCCGTGGAAGGGAAGGAATTAAAAATGATTTAAGACAACATGTCCTACTCCGGCTGAGGTACTCTGAGGGCAGCCAAACAGCATCACTCAGAGATTTATGTTGTTCTATGAAGGACAACTCCTGGAAATAGTGCATATGAGAACCACATAGGCAGACAAACACAGTCCCATCCAGACAGTTTGAATTAATGCCATGGCCAAGTGTTTGGATTTGAAAATGCCTTTCACAGTTTCAGACTACCAGATGCCAACTCCCATCTTTCCAGGAGCAGGACTTGACCCTTCCTAGGAGGACCTGTCAAGATCTCTGCTTTAATCATTTGGAATGGCCAAAAGAAAAATCAATCTATCATACTGAGAAAAAACTTTTGAGATCACCCCTCAAGGAGGATTGTGAGTAATCCCTGTGCAAAAGCCCTGTAAAGTGATCTCTTTCAAAATCATATGTATGAAATTAGTAATAATCTGCATGGTAACAACCCAAATTTTCAGCTTGATGTGTATGGCACGATAAGAATACAGATGGTTCTAAAGCAGGGGTTCTACATACTGTTTAATTTGGCCATATTGAGGCCCTCACTGCATCTCAAAGCTGCCCCATGAAAATGTGCACAATAAATTGAGGGTGACTGTGTTTTTCTGGTAGAGCCTGACCCTGTGCCCTTTGAAACTAGTGACTAATCTCTCACTAATTTTAGTGGTACAGGATCAGCACTTCATAATTTAGAGCCTAATTTTTGTTTGCATAAAGGTGCTTTTATATTCTCAAAGTCATGAACTCTAATGTCATTAAAAAAACCTAAAGCCCTACAGCAGCGACTTTTCAAGGAGCTTGCCTTTGCAAGCAGGTCACCAGAGAGGTTTTTGATGCTCACTGGTGCTTTCAATTTTATGTAATTTAATAAAAGCAAACTTTTAGTTAAACTTCAGAGTCCTGCAGAGAGACAAAGTACCGCGTGATGTGGTTCTGGCTTAAACAGGGTACCTTGCATGGAGGAATCGTAGTCCAGTGTCACAGGGAGCCAGCAGCACAGCTTTGAGCTGGGTCTGGGGATATTTGCAGAAGAAGACATGAGGGCATTCAATAACAGGGATACTGATAAGAAAGAAAGAATCTGAGAAAACCGTTCTGCACACACAAGGCATGTGGATCTCTGGACACAGAGGAAATCGTAGTCAGGCTGCCTAGCAGCTGGGCTTACACAGTCCTGGACTCCAGGCCCAGCTCTCTATCCAGTTCTCTGAGACATCACAGGAATGGCAGGGGAAGGAGAGCTTTGTCTAGCCATGTACTTGCAGAGCAGGAGCACACCCTCCTCTCCTGAGGGAATCATCCGGTGGAAATGTACAGGAATTAAATCATGAAGTTGGTCTTTCGCAAGTACACAAAAGGACTATATGATCCATGTTAAATAAATGCTTATCAGATAAAGAATGGAGTTTTGGATGAAGTGCAAATTATCCCATTTGCTGCTGTCACAGTTGAAAACCTATTGCTTAGACCAACATCTCTTTTGAAAGAGAAACAACAGAAGGACTATAATAAAATACAGTCATAACAACCTGAAACTGGGATTAAGTGGTTCTAAAATAGAGAAAATGGAGCAGCCAAACTGAGGACTTCAGAGGGAAAATTCGCTCCCTGAAAGAGGAAAAAAACCTCAACACATTTAGAAGAGGGCAAGTGAAAAGAATGTGCCCAGGAAAAATAAAATACTATCAATTCTGTATATAATATTATCAGAAAATTATAGTAACAGTGAGGTAGCATTCATAAAAGAGCTGATAAGATAAGCAGTCTATCTCCTCCACTATCTGACTGGAACACCAGCATTATGTTTTTGCTAATAACCTTATCTCTTGTGGTCTAACGTCCCTGATAAAAGGCAAAGCAAACTCAAAGCAGTATTTTCTCCTGTTATGTTTGCAGTAGGCAAGCAGCTTGCTGAGCTTGTTCCCTGTTCTACCACAGACCTCAAAAGGGGGCATCTCCCCAAGAGGAATGGGGAGAGGTGGACAGCCAGCGCAGGATGGTTAGGGCACCTGTGAGCCTGTCCCTGGGTCTGTTCCAGACCTGCTAGGTGACTTCAGCCAAGTCTGTCCGTCTCCTTGCACCTGTATTTCCCTTTAGTACATAGCAGAGACGGTTTCTGCAGTACCTGACAGAACAGGACTGGGGTCTTGCAAATAATACATCAGAGGAGCACTTGGGTATCAGAGGTGATCGTGTCCCACCAACTGAAGTGCCATGGGCTAGTCAGGCAAGACTACCACAGTCTTATCTACCATGACCTGTTCAGCAACTGGCAAAAGAACCCGGGAGTCCTGCTCCTGCGTTCCTCACTCTTGCAACGCTGGAAATATTTTGCGTACAACCCCGTTAATTAAAACTTTGCTAGTAGACACTTGAAGTAATGAAAACCAATACACACCTGCCAGCTCTAAAGACATTTTCTTCAGAGAAACTATTAGATCAACATACACTAAAACCTGGCCTGTAAATGTTTTGGCCCCAGGGCTTTTCTCATAGTACATTAAAAAAAAAATGTCAACTCAAGTTAATCCTCCTTCTAACAGTTGGTAGATATAGTTTATCTGATTGAAACGACAGGACAAAGGGATTTTACTGACTTTATTTTCATTATCATTCAAGTAAATGTTTTTGTATCTCTAAAAAAAAAGAAGTTATTGGAAAGTTATCTTGTGTTGCGGAATAGAAATTGTCCATGCAAATCTTGATTCAATATTATTATACACTACTGTAAACAGCATGCTGTTGATTCAGAGAGATCAGGAAAGGTATATTTCAGTTAGTCTGTTCATTTGTTTCCAGTTCCTGCTGGGGCAGTTGAATTCCAGCTGCTGGTTGAGCTCTCCTTTCCCTAAGCCTGCAGGCTTTAAGGTCAAGCAGCACTTGTAAGGACATTCCATGTTCCATGGCTGTTTTCTCCTGCCTCATGGTTTGTAATCCCACCTCCTCATCCCAGATAATGAGACAGTGAATCTCATCTGTATTATTTGTAGTGGACTGATCACCGAGTTGGCCCTGAGTTATAAATCTAAACAGGTACATTCAGCCCTGTGCAGGAAGGAAAATATTGCAGGTAAATTGAGTAATCCACTCAAATCTGTTCTTGAGAGCTCTTAAGTAAGGAAAGTCCTGCACAGCACTGATCTTGCTAAACTGTTAACCCTCCACACTTTGCCCTCATTAGGATAAAAGTATGTTACTAATGAATGAGAGGCAAATTCCCATTCATTCCCAAAATAGGAAGACAATGAAACAGGCAGGTCTCTCAGGAGGAGCCTGTTCAAACTAGCCTTATATTTGATTCCACCTTGAAGTAGTTGCCCTTTGTCTTTGCTAGGATGTCACTGCTGGCACAGCTACACCCAGCAATTACGATGCTAATCCTCTCTTCCCATTAGCACTGGCCAGTGTTGAACATATCTTCTAAGACCTGACATCCTGCTGTGTGATACATCCCAGGGCAAAAGCCCAGCGGGCTTTTCTAGTGAACACACGCAGCCAGGTAAAACATGGAAAATGTTTTATATATGTCTGCAAAGCACAGGCATGGAGGGGAGAAATAGTCCTAGATCTACTTTTCCTAGCACTGCTTCTTGGCCCCATAAAAAGGGATCATTAACTAAAATCCCTTGGCCTCCCGGGCTTACCTCTCTCTCTAGGGCTGTATTTAGGAATAGAAATGGGATCTGGCAATTTTTAAAGATTCAGATTCCTTAATCATTCATGGTAGGAGAATGTTACTGAAGGGGGATCGCACATAAGCCCCCAAGATGGGAAAATACAGGGAGCTTTTGGTTGCTAAGGAATAAATGAGATTAAGCACTGAACATATCCTTTCCTCATGCAGTGCCCGTCTGGTGGGAATGAGAAGCCCTGAGTTTGGTATGCACTGGTTTGGTGTCTCTAGAAACATCTGGATGGTGAGACAGGGTTGTGACTTGCTCTGAACATTGCCTGCTGCAAAGCCCTGTTCTCTCCCATCCTCTCATTCCTCTTCCCATGAAAATACCTCTCTCCATGACATGATGGGGGAATCCACCTTCCAGTGGGTTAAGAGATTTATTTCATAACAGCTGTGACAGGGGTGTAGGTAGAACGTACATGTGCCATTACAGGCAACAGAGCCCAAGGAGCAGCTGCTTTGTACACACCTGCTATGGGGAAATGAGGGAGGGCAGTAATTTATCTGCCATCATGAGTAGAAAAAACCACGTACCAACCACGCACACTCTGCCTTTCTTATTTTCCAGCTCTTCTATGAAGGCTATTCCCTTCTTTCCTTTCTCCCAGCCTCCCCCTTGCTTTTGGGGAGCCTGTTGCAGTTGGGTTGTGCAGGATGTGAAGCTACAGTCAGGTCTCCATGACAAAGGCCAAGATGTTTAAATCCACTAGAGGTATTCAGATCCCCTGCTGTGGAAGGCAGCTTCCTTCCCATGCAGATCTGGATGCCAAACACATGCAGTGCTATAACAGGAACTTGGCCTGTTTTGAACCCAAATGTACAGATCGGATTTCTGCTTGGAAATACTTGGACACAGAGGAGCAAGCCAAAAATGGTGGTGTGGAAACAGGAGAAGCAATCCTACAACACAGCCATCCTTGGGGCCTTCTCTTCAGTTTTCCCTAGTAGGTTTGTCTGTCTGTTGTTCTCTGTGTAATCTACAGCTGTCTGAGTCTAATGAGCTAAATGAGTGTAGGAGCCTCAGTTGGGTGCCCGTTGGCTTAGCAGCTACAGCTGCACACCGGGGAGCAGCCACAAACGCATCCTGGGATAACTGGGCTGTGTAGGAAGGGTGGCACCAGCTGCGGCTCTCCAACTGTGGGAAAGATGTGTGGGGAGGGTGAGGCTGTGCAAGCTCATGGCAGTGCACAGGGATTCTTAGGACTAGCTGCTATGTATTGTTAGTCTTCTTGAGAACCTTCCTATCCCCTGTGCACAGGTAAATGAGGTTTAGACTTTCTTTGATGTAGCATTAGTTGATATGAACCTGTTGAGGGAGTTTTAGCTGAGGAAGAGGCTGGGTGAAGTGAATGTTTAATCCAAATGCAGGATGAAACGAAAGGCAGTTTCTGGGAAATGGCGTAAGGCTATGGCAAATACTCATCCAGGCTTTCACAGATCGGGATTTACTCTTCAACAGGAAAATGTGTTTTGCAGCATTGCAGGCATCTCTCTGGATACACAATATTCTGTACACAGACTGACGATGAAGTAGCTTTAGTCAGCACAACCTAGTACACACAGGGACCTTTCCCAATAAGAGAAGTCAAATGGGAAAATGGAAAGCAAGTCTTATTATAGATCAAATGAAATGAGCTAGAGCTAAGCTTTCCAGAGAGAGCAGGATCTGGTCTCCTGTCTCACAAGGCATGGGTGCATCCAAGAACAAGATGAAAAAACAGACTGGCACATGCTTGTAGATGGATAGCAACAGTAGATGTAAAATACATCAGCAATGCTCAAAATATATGAAACAAAAAACCTCAAATAGCAAGTCTTTCAGTGATTGTTGAACCCTGCATCAGGAACCCTGTCATTTAAAATGCTACAAAAAGTAATTGGAGGGGGGCAAAAAGACTCATTAAAAAATTGATTCTGTTTCTACATGCTTTAAATGTCTTCTTATTTGCAAAAATGGAATAATAGCTTTTTCAGGTGTTTATGAGAATGGGATTTATATCAGCAGCAAAGGGAATTTTCCATGTGCCAGCCATTTAGAGGATCTTGAAATAACCAGAACTGAAGAGATCCTAATATTCCAGACAAGTTTTCATATCAGTGATCACTTTGCCTTAGCGAGGCCACATTTATAACAACATGCAGGATTATTTTGTAACCTAAGAATGTAGTGTATGTGGAGAGGTTATGGTTGGAGGTTTTCATTCCCACCTCCCTCCTGCTGCAGTTCAGCTGACGCTCAGGCAGCTAATAGAGGAGAACAGGGCTGGCTGTTCACAGTGTGAATTGGAACAAAAGGCTGGATGTTGAAGTATTTAATTTAGTGACTTTAAAGCCTTACACGTTATATATAACCATTGGTACTCAGGTAGTGGTGCATAGGGATGAGGCTCTACATCCTCTGATGAAGTTTTAACTCCAGGACGCAGGAAAGGTAGCTAGGAAAATGTGATTACAAGCCTCTTGGCATAGTGTGTGTTCAGCAGCATCAATAAGAGCAATTCAAGAGTAGATATAGGAAAACGAATTATCCACTGTAAACTCCAGTGGGAGGCAGAGTTACATTAGGACTGAGCAGATGTGTGAAGCTGATGTTTCACCAGGGAGGAAGGAACCATGGTAAATGAGCCAAATGGCAGTGCTAGTTTAAGGTTAGAACAAGCAGGTGGATGTTTCTCCTAAGAAAAATTATAAGGAGCACAAAAGCCAGCTAATCATCACAAAATCTTTACTATTTAACTGTAACTCTGTTTAAAATCAGCTACCAGCCAAATTAGAACTAGATTCCTCAATGTGCTTAGCAAAGAGAAGTTAAGATGGTGGCAGAAACTCTCCCCATCTGACCTTGAAAACATGTTAAAGCCAATTCAGAAGTCCACTTAGAGATGGCTGTTCCACAAGCACCATTACTCAAGCTCAAGGGAGCAGGGTCCAGAGATACTTCATGGGGAGTGTTTTGAATGTTGAGTCAGCACTGCCACTTCTGGCAGCCCTGGGTTTTCTGTGGATGGTTCCTGTGGGCTGAGCAGGACTTGTTTATCTGCTACAGTGCAGCCCAGCATGGCAGGATTGCAGGCAACATGAAAAATAAACAGGGGATTCTAGTAGCATTAAGTCACTCAGGCCAGCCCAAACACTGTCGAGTTGCTGCCAAGTTAGGTCATTTAAGCAAATACTTTGAATGAGTTTAAGAGACAGCTAGACATTTTTATGAGGAGAAGGAGATTTGCAGATGCAAAGACAAAGCAAGGAGGTGCATTTGAGATAAACTTAAAGGGCCAGGCTCATTGGGCCAAGTGGCTATTTCCTGCCTCGCAATTCTTTGCTTCCTCACATCTATTTACAGACAAGAGCGTGCCATGGTCCAGAGCATAGCGAGTGCCCTGAGATATGCCTGTTGCAGGGCACAACATTATCAATAAAAAAACTTTTAATAGAGGAGATGGCTGAAAACGGTGAGTAGGACAGTCCAGATTCAGTCAAGGTTGCTCCTCAGATTAGATCTAGCTATTTCATGTGTCATTTAAAAATGACTCATGAAAGGTGGTGGGTAGGAACAAGTCACCAAACTAGTGAGTCCCAGTAGGAATTGTTCCTCCTGGGATGTACCCATCTGGCACTAAAGAGACAGCATTTCCATAGTGCAGGAAGAAATGATGGCACTAACTGCCTGTGACTGTGTAGCTCCATCAGGGCCTGGCAATTGTATTTTCTTTACGTTTGGAACTATTCTTCACTTTATGAAATGAAATGGGTAACCAAGTGTCAAGCGTGGAAGCTTCCGAACACATTCACTATGAAATCTGGTAGAAAGCTAGGTCACAACAGGTAGGGACATTCTTGCTATATACATTTGATGAAAGAAACTGAATTACTTGCAGAACTCGCTTTCTTGGGACAGATCCTGGATCTCCACTGCATCTAGTCTAGCTCATCTCTCTAGAAGCTTGGAATATAAGATTGCCAGATCTCATTCTCATTCCTCTTGCTTTCTGGATCCTTTCAGAAGCACCTACTGGCCTTAGGCCATGAGCTTTCACAAATCATACCTTTTTTGTAAGATTCAAAGCCCACTTTTTAGACAAATGTGCTTCTCCTCCAGACCTAATTTCTTAAACACCCCTTTTCCCAGCCATAATAATAATCAGAGCAGTTTTCATCAAAGAAATTCAACCCACAACATCAACTGAGCTTTACACCCCCTGCCATGACTGCCCACGTCATTACATCAGTGTCATTTTTAAAGCTGGCTGTGGAAAGAAGGCATACCACAGGGATGTCTCAATGTGTTTTCATTGCTGCTGCCCTTTATGTCTGGCAGAGCAGCCTAGGCCCAGCCCAGAGTGAAGCCTCCAAACCCTTCAGCTTCTTCCTCTTTTTGTCTGGTAGGAGCCATTTTGTTTCTGTTCTTGACCGATCGGTCCTCCACAGTGAAAAGGGAGGAGGAAGAAATAATGCAGTATGATGCCGCAGGTATTAAAGGATACACTCGTTTTTAATGTCTGTCCTGTGTTCATGTCATTATCTACTGACTTTATAACACGTCTCCGTGGCTTTGGAACAAGGAGCTATGACCTTGTATTTCGATAAAGAACCATCTGTACATTGAAGACACTCTTAAATACTAATTTTCTTTTACTAAAGCCAGACCTTTTCCTCTTCGCTTGGGCTACAGAGCCATGACAATATCACTCATATTGCTAATACTCTCCCTTGGCAAAGACACATCCAGTAGCTTCTGCAGAAACAACCATGACAGGCTGAGCAGTTCCAAAAATCTGGTAGTTCCAGAAATCCCAAAGGGATTTCTGGCCCAGCCTTGCAGGCATGGCCAGCTCAGGTTTGCAGAGTTTTATGTCTCCCATTCTCCAAAGCTCTTGTGGATTGTCCCATCAGTAGTTTGCTGCGTGGGAAAGATTCAAAGCTGTTATCCCCGGTGAGCTGACCCAGGGAGGTTGTCGGTCTGTCCTGAGGCTGCTGCAGGTTCTGGTGTCCACTTTTAAGAAAAATTGTTTTGTTTGCTCTTTGAAAATAATGAAAAATCTGTCTGGTGTCAGAGTGGAGGTCACATCTTGGAACAGTTCCTCCTGCTCTAGCAGAAAACGACACAGGCGCATACACACAGAGGCAAAAGACTCAGATGAAAACAATTCATTATATAAATTCCATGAACTTTCTAGCTTTAAGCTCCTTTATCTTCTGAGCATGTGTCTCCAAGGCAACCACTTAACTACCATGGGTTTTCCAACATGCTACATTTCACATAATCTATCTCCTTTTCCAAAGTTTGAGTTTAGGTCCTTGTCTAAATACCTCAGAACTGCTTAAAGAAAAGCGAGTAAAGAAAATAACTGCTGTATTTTTAGTAAACAAGCAGTACTGACTTACATGACAGTGCTAAAATCCTTTAACTGTAATCACTTGGATAGAAGTAAATTATTTGCGATACAGAGCAAAAGGCTGGAAATAATCGTAATAAATGCTAAACTTATCTGACCTGTCCCCTTTCTCTATGTCTCCTGAGTCCTCAGAGTGGGTTAGAAGTCTCGGGAAGATGGTAGGCTCCTGTTACGCCTCTCTTCAGATTGAGCTACAAATACGTCAGGATAAAGTGTGTTGCTCTGTTCATTTTTGTTCATGTTCTGTTGAAAAGCAGAAATCTGCTTAGAAATAAAAAGGGGAAAGAGAGACCTGCCTTGCCTTTTCTGGGCTAACAGCAGAGTTTAGCTCATGTTGACCAGTGTTCAGGGCATGAGCGGGTTTGACTGTGGCCATTAGTATGTTAGAAACTTTTACAGAACTAACATTGCAGAAGTTAGCATGGCAGCCCTGCTGCCCTTTGCTGTTGTCAGCTATCAGGTTTATTACCCTTATCTCAACCCAGAGCTGATCTTTATCCCCTCTTCCTAATTGAGGCTGTAGATAAGGCACCATATATTGACTCTTGTGCTCAGTCAGTTCCTTTAAAGCAAAGAAGTCTGGTAGCTTAAAGAGGAAGTTCAGTGCTGAAGGGTGCTGGGGAGATCTTCGTGTTTTCTTGGCTAATGAAGACCATTATGACATATTCAGTACTCTGTTAAGAGCAACAGAAGAAGTAGAGTTTTCTAGGATGAAAGTTGTTTGTGCTATTTCTGTTTGTCCAGCTTTGTACCAACCCAGGAGCTGAACCTAATGTGTCTTGCATTGTACAGCACTGCGCCTTTGCACAGGAAGGCCTGGGGCACCCAACCTTAGATTTTGAGAGAGAGACATTATTACTCTAAATGTACAAAGACAAGGTCAGTTTTGAAAGGCAGTGCACTTTGTAAGGGATGTTCACTCCTTTCCAAGTTACAGTTCTTCTTACTTCTTTCCATTAGGGATAAACTATGAAAAAAAATGCAGTGAGGAATTTTCAGAGAATATAGGGTTGAAAATTGTGGTCTAGTTCTGATATTCTATAACAACAAGGAAAAAAGAATCACTAGCAAATTATTCTATGATCTTTATTCTCTGATCTTGCTTCACATTTGTGGTTTTGTCCTCTAACTCTCACACAAATACACTGTAATAACTGTAACTCTCCCGGTGTCCTCCATGAGCCTCAGTGGGGCAGGCAGCAGCACGTGCTGGGGTCAGCCTGGGAGGCCATGCATGTTCAACAACTGAGTACTGCCTGCCTTTCCCCTGTGGGGCAGAGATCGAGTCCCTTACATCAGATCTCTGCATTCGCAGAAGTCATGGAAGCTCTGTTATCACCATCACTCACCATGGTTTTAGAATCTTGCATCTGATGAACCAGAAAACAAAATAATTTTCTAATGGCAGCTGAAAATTATTTTAATCAACTATTCAAAGTCCAAGTGGCAGTGTGTTAGGACAAACAGGTTGTCCAGGCACAGACACTGAATCTCCCTTGCGTGCTGAGCAGCATCTCTCACTGCTACAGCAGTGAAGTGCATGTGGTTAGCTGTAAAATAGGAAGGATTTTATATATTATTACCATTAAACTAGGATTGTATCATAAAGCTGAGATGTGAGTGCAGTTATCTTTCACTTCTTCAGAAAGAGAAAAAAGGCACTTAAAACAAAGGAAAAGCTTCCTCTAGGCACAGTGGATGTAGACTTCATGTACTGTAACTGGCTATTTAACCTGTGCAGCTTTATCCATCTAGAGACCAGTTCATGTAGTATCCATGAAATGAGGGTCTCAAGTGAATGGTTTGTTTATTGTCTGTGCAGACTCTCAGATGTGCACACAACAAAGACATAAAAAGCAGAAATGGTTTTGTAGAGAATGGAACAGAGCTGCCAAGCTCTCATTCTGGGAAGACAGGACCTCTGTAAGCATCATCTGCTTTTGTAAGAATAGAGACCCTTTTTATTACACTTATCCACAAAAGTTCCATAATGACTGTGTCCAGAGGAGTTTGATAGGGAGGCAGAGGCAGACATTTGAATTTTCATCATTTTTCACTCTCTGTATGTTATTACTTGGGCTTTTCCAAGTGTCACAAATCCTCCTTTGTAGATCTGATGAGGCTGGGGCACCTATTATCTAAAATCCAAAGAGGATTTTTGATCACAGAGTCTGGTTTTTGTTCCTTGCAGAAGAAAAGCAATGGCTTCTCTTGTTCACTTTTCAGTAACGTGAAAAACTGGAACAAAATTCCTTCTTTCTCCTGACTTTACAAAGTTTGTGCTCAGCCTTTGGGGCTTTATCTTAGAGCCATGAGCAGAGCTGCTGACCTTGTCAGCCTGGCTGTGCCTGTAGTGCTGCAGAAGGGCATTTGGTCAGAGCCATGCCTTTGCCTCTCGCAGGCTGCACTGCTGGGAACACTGCAGTGGGTGGCAGGTGACACATCAGCAGGCTGGTGGATTTTTGGCCCGTGCTCATCTCTGCTCTTTGCTTTCATTCAGACTGATTTTTGCTACCTGTGGGGCAGATGTTTTCATGATCTGAAAAGATCTGTGTTCAGCCCAGATTTGTCCTACAGACACTGAGTTAGCTGGAAAGCAGGAGGCAGATTCCTTCCAGTTGCCAGCAAGCCTCTCTCAGAATAACATTTAATGGGCTGCCATTATTGGTGGCCATTTGCCTGATCAGTGACTGTGAGCCACCAACAGCAGCTCTTACAGCAGTGAGAACATCAGCACTGTGTGCATAGAAGCATGGCAGAAACCCCAGCCATCTGAGCCTGATGAGCACTTTAACCAGATCCCTTCACAAATGGGAAGAAGTCATAAAATCTGCTGTGAAACCTTAGTCCCAGCTTCAGCTGTTAGTGACTTTGATGGCAAATGTGCCCTGTCTTCATTATTGGAGCCCTTTACTCCATTGTTTAATTCCCCAAGTGACTGGGGGCAGATTTGTTCCCCCAGTAGCACTTCAACTAGTAGCAGCGCAATAAAAAAGGGGGAAAAAATAAGAAAAAAACCCCTGTGTGCTAAACAGCCATTCTGCTTCTGGCTTTTAGCACAGGCAGGTGCGCATGGGCTTTTCAAATCCCCTTATGGGAGCACTGCAGTAGTGCTGCTCTCGGGATGTGCAGAGCCCTCAGCCAAAGGGGGACCTGCCTCTACCTGTAGAGGGGAAAATAATTCCTACTCCTCACTGACAAGCCAAAATTCTTCACAAGTATGCACTAGGAATTAAAGGCCCAACCCTATTAAAAGTAATAAATTTGTACCAGGGATATTCTTGGCCCAATAACGAGAGTAAATTGACACTTTCTGGCGCTGTAGCCTCCTGCCAAAGGGTGGGAAGGAGTAACCTAGGTAATAGCAAAGTGATCTCAAAAGGGGTTTTTCTGCAGCCTGGCTTTCAGAATAAAAGCCAAATTCTAGCCTTGCGTGAGTCTCTCCAGAGTTTCTTGGAGCTAAAATACTGTGCTTCATTTATTACAAGCTGATCAGAAGTGTTTCTTGATCCAACATCAACACCCTCAGAAACGAAAAGACAGAAGGAGGGAGCAAAGAGCTGAAAGGGTGACAGAGCGGCCACAGATAAGGGTGCATGCATCACAGACCAGCTGGGCAGAGGAGCCCTTCCATCGCCTATTGGGGACTGATCCTGTCTGAAACTATAAAGACAGAGTGTCAAGATCCCAGACTGAGGCACAGGTCCAATACAGCTGATGTGTTTATGCAATATTAAGATCTCCTGAGTGGTAGCACAGAGATATGCTCTGGCCATAGCTGCCAGGAAGAATAAAGAGGCACCTACTAGTAGTGTGAGACTCATTGCACCTTCTTCATCTTGTGCTAGGAGAGATGTCTCCACGTGGCTCATATTAATCTCCTGGTGTTTTGAGAAGGAGCTGTTCAAATATTTTGCTGGGAGTTTTGTAGGTGTGAAAACACGCAGCTAGAGGAAGGTGGCAGGGCGCTGAGGACTGAGTGATGGACCAGCTTGCTGACAAGGGACTGGAGGAGGACTGACAGGTCCTGCAACCTGCAGCCTGCAGGGGGCTGGCAAGCGAGCAGCAGCGTCCTTCTTTTGAGTAGGAGTTAGGGAAGAGGCACTCCTCCAGCCTCTGCCTTCTCCAAATAAGCAGTATTTAGACTTTTTCTCCAAAGAAGACTTCTGGAGCCCCAGCAGCTGAAGAGTAGGCCATAGTTCTGCCCTGAGAGCTTTGCAGCTCCGGGGTACTGCAAAGGAGGCTGTGCAATAGAAGGGATGGAGAGAAGCTTTGAGTATGGGGCAGCTCCCTCTGCCCTAGGTTGTGTCCAACACTGCCTGACGCCAGTCTAAGGGGACACACAGAAGGCTCAGAGCCAGGTGCTGGGTGGACCCCAAGAGGGAGATGAGCTCTCACCCTGCTGAGCAGTGTGGCTGGGTGTGCTCCCTCAAGAAACACACCCAAAAATGCTGATCAAGTGCAAGGCATGAAAGGGGTTCCCCTTGTGGGAAACAAGCTGCTGCTCCTGAGATCTGGTGTCAGCCAGAGCTGGGAGCCATAAGTGATGTCTGCCTGGTGACCCCGAATCCTGCTGTTGAGGCTGATTCTAGCATCTCGCTTGAGGGTACCACAGAGTTGGTGGCTTTGTTCTCACTCCCTTTTTTCTGTCTGGGGCCGTACTCAGTGGGTTGGTTTGCTCAGAGCTGAGAGCGCTATGAATCTTTTCCATGCATGGAAAATAACTTCATGGCTCATGAAAAAACAGAATGTTAATGAGATAAGAGTGCTCTGTGAAAATCCCATGGACAGGAGCCAGAAGTTCCCTAGGGATAGAGATGTCTCTTCTACTTCTCTGCCTGCCCATGTGCTTACTTTTAATATTATTTATAAACAAGTTCCTGAATTGATGGACCCACTTTTCCTATGTAGCACGTAACTTTACAGATGGTTACTGAGACCCTAATAGAGTCAGTCTTATGTGTAGGTGAAGACAGAAGGTGAGGTTCATTTCAAAGGGAGCTGTAGGTTTGAGCAGTTCAGACCTCATAAACATAGCTGGGATAAACGAAGCATTGGGAATTTAGTGCTCTGAGGAAAGTAGGACTGTTAAAGCACAGCACTTGCTGTGCTTGCGCAGGGCCTACTTTGTGCCTGTAAGCACGGCTGTGTGTCTTGTGATGATATTGCCTGACCCAAATGCATCAGATTTGAGACTCATATTTAGTTTGTCCCTACTCCCAGTGACATGGACACTGCTGCACAAGCTTCAAAGGGGTGTAAATGAGGAAAGTCCCCTGCCCAGCTTTCATATACATCTGTGTCATCTTCATGCTGAATTCAATTCAGTGACTTTCCTTTTGCCCTGGGAGAAGGAAAACAAGCTCTTTGGGATCTGCTTAGTAGCCTGCTGCACACATGGCTGTCACAGCTCTGATGCACTGTGCATAGATTCGTACTAGGAGGTGGTGTGATCGCATCCGACAGCCTCCATTCTCCTTAATCTTCACTGCTTGTGACTTCCTTCTCTTTTCTTGTTTGCTCCGCTGGTGTGACTTTACCTTCTGTCTGAGCAAATATCACAAAGAAAACTCTTGTAAAAAGGAGACATGACATTTTTACAAGCTGAGTTCAAGATGCACGCTTAGTTATTTGCTTTGGAGTACATAGACAAGCTAGACAAATGGTGTATTACCCCAGCCTTTGCCCCTGGAGGGAGCCATGCTCTGTACAGCCTGTCCCGGGGTGTGCGGGTTCAGCACTTGTGTTACATTGGCCTAGACCCTTCAGCTTTTCAGTAAGGGCAGCACAGAGGAAATCACCCTGAGCTTTGTTCCTAAAAGCCACAGGGCTCTGTTCCTGTGTGTGGGCAAACGAGCCTGTCTGCCTTCACTCCCTGCTGCAGTTTTTCCCCCCAGATTCCTTATTCTGGTTGCAGACCCCTTTAGGAATGAGTCTCTGATGTCATGTAGCACTACATGGGCATCTTGTTATTTGTTTGCGATGCAACAGTAATTTATTAGGTAGAAGTTACCCCTGGCAACCTGGACTCCTAGTTTGTTTCCCTAGCTCATCAGTGGGTGACAAGTTACTGTGGTCATAACGCTTCCCTTTTGGAAGTACTGTGGGGCTGCAATGAAAAATTATGCTTGTTTTGTGGTTGCTCGAAATGTACTCAGAGCTCAGATGGTGCACCAGCCAAGCACCAGCCTTGTGGCTTCTCTGGGAACACATTTCCAAGAGGGGCTGATTCTGACAGCTGTAGCTTTGCAGGACACTGGTTCTGGCTTCCCTGTGTCTCACTCTTCCCTTCTCTCCTCCATCATGGGATTTAATGGTCAAGTAATATTAAGAGGCTTCAAACCCAAGTACTTTCATAGTGTATATAATGATAGAGGGGTTCGTGTGGGGAGCAGTGAGTAACACACAGAACCAGGACTGCTGAAGCAACAAGCTGGCATGTGACCTTGAACATCTTTCAGCTGCTCTCTGCCCTGGCTTGCCTCCCTTACTCTTTATCCATCTTCCCTGTTTAGGGGTGAACTATTAGGGGGCTGTATAATCCCAGTCCACTATGGCATACAGACTTTCAGTTGGGCCTCAAAGTGTTACCAAAGTAATGAGTTTTTCAGTGTTATTGATGTTATTTATTAGGCTTGTATGTAAACCATCACAGCAGCACTGTTTGTTTCCAGAGTACATATAGGACAAATAAACACCCTTTACTCCACTCCAGGGTCTGCAAGCCCAGCCCCTGCCATGCCTTCAAAGACCAAGTACCTTCAGCAGGGCTTGATGGAGGAGAAACCATTCCTTTGTCACCAATGTCATAACTCAGCAGAGTTGATTTATTGCTTCCTGAGTCCCTCTCTCCAGTTCCACAGTGTTATCATAGGCTGGTTGCAGTGTGCACTCTCCGGCAGGGTGACCTAAACCAGGACCAGTTCCTGTCGTCTGCATCAAAAGGAACGAGATCAGATTTTATTAGAAACAGCATGTGGACAGTCTGAGCAAAACCAGCATCATGAGCGCGTGTCTGCCACTGCCGGCAGGAGGACAAGGTGTGCAGCCAGGCCTGGCACATCACACAGGCACTGGCTGAGCTGGGCAGAATGCAGCTTCAGAGCCAGCCAGTTCAGGGCACAGACTGGCATTGCATGAGGCTCAGCATTGTGAGTGAATGGGGAGGGAGAGACAAGCAAATATGGGATGGATCAAACAGTTTACCTTCATATTCCTTTAGTGGAAAATAATTTGTTTTCCCTTTACCTGGAAACTCCTAGAAGGAACATCTTTTTTTCTTCTTCTTTTGCCATCAAAATTTCCCTTAGAAAGTATCTGCCCCTCTCCTATTACTATAAAGAAACAGGGTTGGGGTTTTTCTAATCAAGGAAAGATTTTAAAGGAAACAGAAAAGTATTTTTTCTTGAGCAGCAAATCAACTTCTAACCAGCTTCTAAACCAGATACTTTATAAAGCTACATTTTTCCTTACTGTACAGAACACACAACACATACCAGTGCAACAGCACCAGTGTGGGTGACATGCAGTGCAAATGCAAGTAGAAAGCTCATCTCCAGCAGAAGAGCTGACAGCTTACTGATATGTATTGATCTCACTTTCACTGGGGTTTGTCATTATATTTCTTTTCTCAGAGCAGATGGGTTTTCTTGCTTGGATGTGGAATGTGTATTTATTGGTCCCACTGCCCTAGGGACTTGCATTTTGGCAAGGAAAGCAAAGAAGACGCCAGCAGACAAGAGAGGGTCTAAAAACACTCCTGGTAGGTTTGAAGGGATGAGTGGCATAGTTAGCAAAGTTAAATGGTTTTATATGACACGGTTGTCTGCGATTGCAGAGGACTAGACTCAACATGCAGACGATCTTTCCAGGCCTGGTTGCCAACTTGGGCATGTCATTCAGGTTTGGCTGTAAATGCAGCCTGGAGAGCCCCTCTCCACGCTCGTGTCTGCCACCAACCTGCTTGGACAAGCATTTCCCTGCTCAGAGATGCTTGAAGAGGAAGTTATATTGGCTTCAGTTGAACTTTCTTTTTATAAACTGGTGTAAGCTGCTGTGTTGACAGCTCTGTTTCAGTGTATTTCAGTGTGACCTGTCTCCCAGGGACATCCACATAAGGGGTTGAGCCACTTTGACTTCAGGTGTAAAGTGGTACCTTAAGTTAAAGTGGGGATAGTGGAGACAAACTCTTCAAAATTGAATCTTCCCCACCTCGACTCCATCTGCTGAGCTGAGCCATTGCGTATGAGGCAACTCCCAGCGAGACTTTGCCAGGCTTAGGCTTTCTCTAAACAGCTATTTTTAGGGTTGATACTATAAATCCCAATCTCTACCTCTTGCTGCTGCTTCTTATCTCCTTAAATCATGCATAGTAGCAGCTGCTTGGCTCTACCTCTGATTCTCCTTCCAAAGAGAAGGGAAACTATTTTGAAATATAATCCTTTTCCTCTTTTTTGGCTGTGAAAAACCTGACCTGCAAAATATAGGCCACTGAGTAACAACCACCTTTCTGGTATGTCAGAACTCCAGCCCTGCCATGGGGTCAGGGAGAGGATGGTGAGTTGTGCTGCTCCTGGTAGGTCCCTGTGGGGCACAGTTGATGCAGAGCTCATCTGGGTGCTCAGCCTGCCCTGCACAGTCCTGAGCACGCCATGCCAGGAGCAATGGCAGGAGGCAACAGTTCATCAGCTCTTCGCATCTGCTGAATGCAAGCAGGCTCCTTAGCTGGAACATGCTGTCCCAATGCCTTGCAGGCTAACTAGCTGGCTGCACCATGAGGGCATATGGAGGATGCTCACTATGCTGCCCAGCCTTGATTTCCTCACCTCTGCCACATTCCCTTCCAGAGGCCCAGGGGCAGTGCAAGCTCTCAGCACAGGCACTCTCAGGCCAGGTTGGAAGGTCTCATTTTGATTGTTGAGGTTTGGAGGAGTTCTGGGATTTTGGAGGGTTCACAACACACGTCAGTGCTTGGTCTGCTGTGTCAAGTGCACTGCGTCACTCCGGATGTCAAGGCGGGTGCTCAGATGTTGGGCCACCGTGGCTTGTTCCTTTGGGTGTCAAATTATTTATGATTCATGTGTTGCCATGACATCATTTCCCATTAAAAACCTGAGCGAGTGACCCAGCTTGTCTTCCACCAAACCATCTGGCAAAACACCCGCCGCCTGTCTCCCTGTCACCGGCAGCCTGTATGCTGACAGTGTAACTTGCCATCAGCCCCTTCTTCACAGTCTCCTGACTTAGGGGCTAGTGGCTTGCAAGGGTGGCTCACATGGCTTACAGTGCCTGTTAGGCTGGGAGAAGAGACCACAGCTGATGGTTCTCGCAGCACACTTGGGAAGGGGTCTGCGTGCCTTGTGAACATGTGTACAGGGTTGGCATAGGGACTCTCCAGGGTACAGCTGTGGATGGGAGTATAGGTGCATTCTTGCAGCTCCCTCTGCTACTGTTTATTCAGCTAACACAGTTGCTTTCATTCAAGAGCTAAATCACAAGGGGATAATTTGCAAATAACAACTGTATGTTAAATACTAATTTGTATGTACATGTTCGGGTTGCTTTCCAAAGTCCATTTATCATCCCAGTCCCCCTGCATCTGCAGCTATGAGGCTTTCTGCCAACTCAGCAGAGTGGGAAGTCCAGCTAACCCTGCTCACGCTTGTCTTGCTCCAAGCATCTCTGGATGAGAACTGAATGTGGCTGGGTCTGCCATGTGATGAGCCATACCAGTGTTTGGAGCATGTTAGGGTTTTTATCCAACAGAAAATGTGAAATCTGTAGTTTACCCAGGCTTGCCGGAGTCTGTGCCCATCTCCTGTTGTCACTATTCTAAAGCTGGAAAAATAGCACAGAAAATTTAGCTGGTAGAAGCAATGAATTTCTCAGGACCCCTCAACTTGCTACAAATTCTGGATGTAGAGAGGAGGCTGCTGTGAGACCTTCAGCCTGTGCATCGGCTTATGGGTTTGCAGTTCTGCTTCCTTCCAGTGGAATTCCCACAATAAGCACATCTCCATGTCATCTGCTGCACAAGCCCAGGACCAGCTACTTGCCCTGAGAGCTTAGGTGCTAAGTTATATTTGGACCTATATCTAATCTGGGCGGGTCTAAACCTAACCATGAGAAACAGCAGCCCAGCTATAAAACAGATGGAAGCAAATTTACTACTATTTCCTACAAACCATTTAGGATCAAATCAAAACAGTCCGTGGTGCCTGTGGGCGTGCAGGTGGTGAAATTGCAGGCACCAGCAGTTGCACAAAGCAGATCAATACAGCTGAGCCCAGAGCCCGTTTTCTGGGGAGACTGGCATTGTGTGTGAACTGGAATTTCCTGTACACCAAGTGCCCCTGCAATAGAAAGAAATGTCCAGGAAACAGCTGCGCACATGCAAAGCACTTTTACTACTTGCCTGATGTTTTCCTCAGCATCACGTTTTCGTAATTTTTTTTTTAAATGCTTAAATCCTGTGCAAACAACCTTTTTCTCACCAGCTTCCTGTATGACACTGGCCAAGAGAAACAGCTTCGTTTGGGGTGATCCGTTCAAGCCACACACCATATTGTCTGGGAATATGGGGACCAGGGATTATTCAGTGGAGGTTGAAAAATGTTAATATTTTATCAGCCACAGAGTAAACAGATAAAGCGGAAACCACTTTATATTTTTCTGAAATGTTAATAATGGGCTGATAATCTCCAAAGCTTACATACTTCCTGTGATTCAAAAGGGACTGCATGTACTCAACATTCACAGTGCAGGCCTGGCACAAGTTACACACCCTCTCCAAGAAAGGATTTTACTTGGTCTAAATGGGAACATGGCATGGAAACCAGAAAGCTCCTTTTACAGTTTCTTAATGGAAATCGGAGAGCCACAGGGAAGAGCAGACAAGGTGACTGGCAACCCTAGATACCCACCTAGAGCCTGACCCACACATCTCCTTACACCTGGGACCCAGCAGCACTAGTTTGAATCCTAGAAACACCTGCAAGTGGCTAGACACCTGTGTAAAGATTATCTTTAATTGTCTTTAATTGTTGAATTGTGGAAGGACTTGAAGATTATGAGTTAATCAGGATTCACAGTGAGACCCATGTAAAGGGCATCCCACCACACATCTGCTGCAGGGCAGTTTTGTACCTTCCTCCTTGGTGTTAGGTCACTTCAGGACTTTACTTCAAAGCCATTGCTCACTGCTGAGCTGGAGCCAACAGACCAGTTTGGTGATGACTGGGGTTTGCAACCCTCACTTGGCCCAAGAAGGGAGAATAGTCCCTACCCATGTGAGAAGGCAGAAAATGCACAGATACCATCCCATGAACCTGGAGAGCACTCGCATGGGGAAGACAAAACCTCAGGTCATATTTGTCTTGTGTGTAATGATGCTTGGTCTCCAGTTCCAGCATTCTAACTCCTTAGACTTTTCCCAAACATTAGTTATTGTAAGCCAGTGTAGCTTTTTGGTATATCTCTTAAAGACGCTTATGTTGGTGCTTATCAGCCACAGGCTGATCTGCGTGCAGAAATGTAATATGTGACCCTTCATATCAAGAATTATTTCCATTTTAGATTACATCAAGTCTCTGCAAACTTATTCAGCTCTCGTATCCAGACTGACTGTATTGAAATCAAAACCAAATTCTTGTATTTGGTCTAGGTATATAATTTCTCTGGCTTTGTATGTGGGAACCCTGATGCTTTTCTGGCAGAAGTTGAAAGTTTCTGCCATTTACAGACCTGTGCAAAAACTGACAGGTATAAAATTCCTTTCCTCTGCCAACTTAATGCCATTTTTCTTTTGCAATCAAGGATCTAAATACACACACACATATTTTCTGTATCTATTGCCAAGGCCTTGGGGGTGTTGCAGTCTCCCCTTTCTCCAGGGTTTCACTGAGACTCGGCATTTTTTGACAAAGGATAATGTCATACTGAAAGACTAGAGCCTGAGCAGAACAAACCCTGCAGCCCTAACTGGCAGCACAAGCTGACCTTTCTTTCAGGTTAGACTTTTCCTCAGGTCTCTGCATGCACATCCCTGTATCTTTATTCCGGATGTACCCATTGCCAAGTGCAACAGATAGTAACTACTCTTCACTGTATTTGATGGCTCTTCCTCCAAATCACAGCTAGATACCCCTCTTCTACTTTAAACAACAGAAACACAGGAAGCTTCCCCTAATTTGTTGGTATATATGAAACAAATAATACAAGTTGGAGATCACAGTCACCATGTTTTGTTTTGTTTTCCAAAATTGAATATAACTCAAATGTAAAACTTATGGAGTTTTTCTGTATCCTAATTAAAAACCAGTATTTTCCCAGTGTCATTTAGGTTTTATTACGCAGCAGGTACATATCATCAGCAACAATTTAAATGAAGTTTAAAAAATATGGGCATTTTTTTATATCACTCACGGAAACTTCGTTTGTAACCAGTGTATAATAGGTCTCATAAGCAAAAGACTTTTGACTATTATCATTTTGATATCACTGCTTTCTCAGTGCAAGTTGCATATGAACAGAAAGGTCAGAAGCCCCAGATCTTCATTGCTTCTTTGTTGTTGATGGATGGAGAGATCCCTGCAGCAACATTCAGTTACATGGTTTGGCAGGGAGTTGGAACTAGATGATCCTAAGGTCCTTTCCAACCCTAACTATTCTATGATTGGAAAAACCTTCAGGAGATGTGCAGCCCACAAGCTTCGTGTACATTGAAGCAGGGCAGGGCAGACACATAAGCTGATGTTAATGGTCACAGCTCCTCTGTATTGGCCTCCAGCATCTAATCTTGGAAGTCTTTGCATTATACCAGTTTGACCCTGCAGATATCACCCACCTGAAAGTAGAGGAGCTGTATCTGTGAGTGGGAGGTGCTGTATTCTTCCACATCCAACCCAGCGAGCTTCAGATTCCTGCATATGTCTGTGGTCCTTGTTGCCTACCCTCGGCTCTGGTCTGGCGTGCCGAAAGCACTAGCATCACGAAGTGAACTCCTCCAAGAAGACGTGAGGCTACCCATAAGCCCTGGAGAGAAGGGAAGGTAGTTGAAAACACAACAGCTCTGCTGCAGCATTGTCTGCAGGCAGCTCTTCCAGGGAGCTGTGCGCACACAGAGGATGCCTGATGGAATTCCCAGAAGTTCTGGCCCCCACTCTTGCCCACAGTTTCACATTAACAGTTTGGTACCACTTCCCTTCTCAATTCCTGTTTTCCTTTGCAGGCATATGGCAAAACAACTCACATTCCTGAGTCAAATGAGCAAAATCAGTCAAATTGGTTGTGCCTTAAAATACTGTTTTCTATTCTTTACCCCATCTTTTTTTTGCCTTTTTACTTTTCTGTTTGCATGTGTGTTGCTGTTTCTACAGCAGTGACTAAATATTGACATACAAGACAAGCAAGAATTGAAACAGAGGGCTCTCCAGTGGCAGGGCTTGCTGCTCTGCCCCAAACCAGCTGGTAGCAAGAAAGCACCTCTCACCAGCCACCCCTGCTTGAGGCACCGGGACTGCCCAGGCTGTCAATGAGCAACATTCCAATCTGGCTGCTGGCAGCACTAAATGTGCTATCACTGTGAATTTAATGCTGAGGATGCTATTGGGATAAACTGATCACCAGGGAAAAGCCTCTCCCCCTTTATCCCTAAGAATCCATGTAAACAGTGTGAATTTACAGTATTTGCGACAGTCTCCATTCATCCGCTTGCCTGCATTCCCCAGCAGGTCTTTTCATTGAGTTACTTTTTGGAAACATAAAGCTCAGCTGAGATGCAACATCTGTTTTTCAGCAAGAGCTTGACTATTGCACAGTGCTACAGCTGGGCTGGGGGCTGAGGGGGTTAAATGTCTTGCTCAGGTTCAAAATATCAGGCAGGGGCTTAGGTGGGATTAGAGCCCAGGATGCTCACAGTTTAGTCCTTGCCTTCTCTAACCACTTCTCAGCCACATGGCCTCTTTGGGTGCAAGGAGAAATTGTTTGTGACATCAGGGTGTGTAATTCTGTAGCTGCACACACCAGCAAATGATTTGCCTAGAAAGAAATGTAATAGATCTCCAGTTAAAATTCAGCTCTGTGTTACCCTTGGCATAGGATTCGTTAGAGTTTGGGATCATTGTGATGAGAACAGCTCAGGGAGCAGGAGATCCATTTCATGAAGGATGTCAGGTTTTAAAACTTGTTTTCACTCCAAGTGCAAATGAGCACAGAAAATGCTGCAGCCTTCCACACAGTCTGTTCTCAGCTTCTCCTCAATGAACTACACAGATTAATTTCCATAAGCCTTTCATTAACTGGCAGAGTTTTCTAAACCTTGTCTCATTTAGATACACATTTTTGAGTGCATCCCAATTTTTTCCACATCCCTTTGAAGGGTAGATCCAAGAGCAGGACAGAATATTCTTGCAGTGGTCTCCCTAATTCCTCAGGCAACAATAATACCATTTTCATCTCTCCCTGATAGTCTCTTGAGTTCAAATGCTTTTAGCCATAGTTTTGCACTGATGTTCTTGTGCTCCCCAGGTCTCTTCTAATGCTTTTAGGGTACCTTAGAAATGGGACCTCCGTTTTTTACACTGGCTGTTTGTTCTTTTTTCATTTGGTCAAATTCAAGTGTATATTGTTCAAATGAGCCAGAGCTCCACAGCAGTCTATAGAGCTGCTCTTCATCCTTGTTGCCAACTACCACATTCACTTGTTGAACCAGTTCTAGGTGCTATCCCTACTTAAATTTGCATTTGGTTCAATATCTTTAAGAAAAACTATTTGGTCTAGAGTAGTGCCCACTAGGACAGTACCAGGAACAGCCCCACTTCATCACAATTCCTCATTTACATCTATTTTGTGTTCTATTAGTTCCCAAATTGTAATCAACTTAAGAAGTGCTACAGTGCTTTGTAAAGTGCTTACTATTTTTATCAGAATATCTTGCAGACAAACCTTGTGCCTTACAAAAACTCTTTATATTGTATCAACTCAAGCACTTTTATTAATGAAGCTTGTAATTCCATTAAAAAACCCAATATAATGTTAGTTTGGCAAAACCTATTTTCCACAGAACCGTGTTGACTGGCATGAAATATACTGCCTTTAAATTCTTCAGTGGTTGTATCCAGTATCAGCCACAACTGAACCCAGAATAAATATCAGATTAACTGACTTAATACCACCTGGGCTTTCCAGTTTACCCCTGTTCAAATGTTGGCACAATTTGCAATTCTTTTCAGTCTCGTGGAATTTCCCTCATGTTAAAATTTCCTTAAACACAACAGTAACAGGCCATACCGCTCCCACTGCTGCTGGCCTGAAAGCACTTGACTGCTTCCTGTTGAAAGTTCTCTCCAGGTCCTGATGGACCAGAGAGGGTACCATTATTACTGAAAGATACAAATACAGCGCTTTCCTTTCTTTTCAAATTCTGAACAGAAATAGGTATTTATAAATGCTTCCTGAACTAAGGAACTGGTCATACATGGCTATAATGGGGTCTGTTACTTCTGGATATGTTTCTTAGTTTTCCGTTGCTGTTCTTACTTTGAAAGGCAGTTTCTATTTTCCCTCTCACCCAGGGTAAGAGTGGTTATGTTAATGACCCCAGATAACTGCACTCTTCTGCTCCATTAAACTGAAGGGCCTTAGTTTCCATTGCAGTTTGGCCTTGAACAGCTTTGATTACATATATGTTTAAGTGCTTAATTAAGATCTGAACATTCTCTTAAAGCAAGACACCACCAGGTGTTGAACCCTCATGCAAAATGAGTGAGTCTTTTATGCAGAATTTAATATCCAGTGTTGGTTGGTGCACAGTGTGACATATTACTGGATCTCCAGTGTACAAACTTCATCCCTGGGCTTTGGGAAAGCCAGGACTCCGTGCTTCAGTTGCCTTTGTTGAAATAGATCCTACTTAATCTAGTAAATACTTAATTTAAATTGCCACTTTCAACTCTTCATTTCAGGTACAGATGCTTGTGAGTAAATATTTTGTCTTCCTGCCAGATCTGTGGGTTTAGACAAGTACGGAGGGCTGTAAATAGGATCTGACTGACTCACAAAAACATTCATTTTCATCTGATAACTAACATAGAAGCTCAGTCTTTAAAATTGGGATCTGTTGAGTGCAGAGGGTAGTTTTCTGTAACAGGAAGTTCCAGGTTTGCCAAGCCAAGGAAGCTGTCTCAAGCTTATCTCATCTGTCTGGTCATATTCTTCACTGAAAATGGCATGATTCTCCTCTGTCAGCTCATGCGATGGCATAGACATGCACAGGGACTCTGGGCAATGCTCATCAAAGTGAGCGGAGTGAGTTACAGCTCAATGTCACTTTGTGTTTGTGATGAACACTGCTATAGGTGGTGCCTGTTGAAAACTTACCCAGGCTTTGCAGAAGTGCAAGCCCTTTTCTTAATCTGTTCCTAAGCAGAACCTTTGCCTCTCACTGATATTACCCAGACAAATCTCTGACTATGGGTTATTTGCAAATGTAGGGTGTGATTTGCCACGTTAGGCCCATGTAAGTGTTTTGCTCTGCTTGGCCAATGGCATTGTTTCAGAAGGGAGGATATCCAGAATTATTTGCTAATAAAAGTAATGGATAATCACATGTATAAAGTTCATGAATTTCCTGACACTTGCCAGTGTTTTCACGTTAAGCCAGGGGCTGTCCAAATTCTTGTAAGTAATAAATCAAATGCCTCACCCTTCGCACAACAGCAGAGCCAAGTTTATTGAATAAAATATTCACACGGTGCCTATTCATCTCCTTGTGGTTAGGACCCATTCAGGTGAGCATAGGCATCCAGTTAGTAGCTGGCATGCTGTTTGCTGGCTCAGCTGAAGGCAGCCTGGGGTTCCCACTTACCAAACCATCTGAGGCCCAAGTGGCAATGGTTTCCTTGATGCCTTCAACAATGGGTATTCACAGGGCAGAAAGAAGCAAACAGCTAACCTAAAGCTGCTTACTACGCCTACCAGAGGTGGATTTAGTCCATCCCTCTGCTTGTAAAGGTGCTATCACCAGACTGTTCATCTTGGGCTGTAAGTCCTCTACTCCCTTGTGCAACTGTATTCAAAGCAAGCAAACTGCCTGCTGCATCCTGTAAAGCAGACTGTCGCAATAAAGATTTAACAAGAATATTATTGTCATTGGCCAGAAAGAAAGATGCTGTCTAAATTATTGTTTTCCTTCAGTATTTTAACAGAAGTTTTAGTTCAGCATGAAGAGCAGCTTTACCTCCTTTTATAAGAATTGGCAGGAAGAGGTAGTATTTTAGCTGACGCGTAATCTATCTTGACTCTATTGCTTTTTTATTGTTTGTCAGAAAGGCCCTGGGGGTAAACATTATTTCTTTGTCTGTTTGGGCCCTGGCTTTGTGCCAAGGACACATTTCTCACACCAAGCATGTTTCTGTGTACCGGGGGGGATAGACTGGGTGAGGACAAATTACCAGCTCTGCACACAGGCCTCTCAGGTGCCATTTACACATCTGTGGAGAGGTCATGGAAGTCAGAGAGTGTGAGAAGGAACAGGCTGAACGGAGCTTCCCGAGCTCCCCTGGAAGTTGTCAGCTGGCAATTTCATTGCAGCATCTCACACCTTACTCCCAACACTTGTGCAAACCACTGAGCCAGCACTTAGGGAGGCCAACAAGCCAGACAGATGCTTTTCCTATGTGTACAGATGAGCCCAGGCAATGACTTAGCAATGATTTGATAGTTCAGTTGAAACAAATTCTCTCACTTGATCTCCTGTATCATTTGATAAAGAAAGAGCTTACTTACATTCTTAGCAAAGCTACAGTTTGGAGAGCTCATTTCCCTGGGTGCTGGCTCTGGAGTCAGTTTTCTTGGGATGCCAAACACACAGCAATCGCCTAACACATTTGTTATCATCCACACCTAATAAAAGCCTACAATTTTATGCCCTCCTCTGTCGCATCATCTATCACCTCCTCTGTAAGTCTGTGCTTTTCTGGCATCTTTGGTAGTTGGGGCTTGTATGGGCAGTCCACTCTTAAACTGAACTGAACATCCCCAGGGCAAAAGGTTTCCTATTCAGGAGATTACAACAGCTCTACTGCTAAAATTCAGCCCAGTTCTCATCTTTTGTTGGTCCTATCACTGTGGTAGAGACTGTTTAGATTATTTTGACCAATATAAGTACTTATCCCCGAAGTGGTAAAAACAGTTGTTCTCACTCTTCACTTTAAGATGGTTTCTAGACCATGTTTGGCTTATAACTATTGCAAAATCAGGTTAGTTCCTGAAGTCATCCACTGGACTTGTTGGTATTAAAGCTCTTATGCTTGGTCTCAGCATCTGCTGTGCACAGCACAGTATTCTGCAGATGCAGGAAGAAATCCCAAAGAACAAATCCTCAGGAAGGTGTCAACTACCCAACCCAGGGCACCGCAGTCCAGCCAGCTGCCCCCCATCTCTGCTGCTTTAGAAAGGCTTCATCTCTTGTCTGGCACCTTTCTGTCTTTCCTGTCATCAAAAGGACTGCAGGTCTCATCTGGGTGTATCCAGCTTTCCAATTCAGCTCTCAAAGTTCTTCTAGACTGGCAATATGGAGAGATCCTATAATGCTCCTGCTCAGCAAAGGGGTCCAACAGCCCCAGCTGGGTCCTGCTAGATGGGTCTGCGTTATACCCCCTCTGACCTTCGTCTGAGATGAGCAAGATCTGTGTGTTCAGAGAGCTGACAGAGCATTCCCTAAGAAAACCAGAGGAGGAAAGAACCCATCTGTCTGTATGATTACTATTTCTTCACCAAACAAACCCCTGTTTTAAAACCAGCTGTTGATTGTGAATTGCTAAAAGCACTGGGCACCTAACCTGGGATACTCTGCGAGCAGCTGCTGTCAAATTTGTTGGTCCTAGGGGTGGGATAGTGTCCCCTGGCTTGCTTGGATGTAGAATTAAATTGCTTTTTTATATCAAACACCTTCTCAAATCCCGCTACTTAAGATTGCTGAGGGGCAAAGTGTAGAGAAGAACACCAAGCTCCTTTGGAAATGACTCAAACTTTTTTTCGCCCTAAGAGTTGATCGCTCCTGTGGGTGGCAGATAGGCTGAACCTGCTTTTCAAACACGACGACAGAAAGCTCTGGGATATATTCCATCAAACATCATCACCTGAAAAACCCTACATACACTCACAAGAGTCTCAGTCAAATAAGACATTTACTTAATATCTGTTTAGGACCAAGAAGTGTTAGGGGATAAGAAAATGCTTCAGGTATTATGAAGCTCACATCCCAGCCATGGATATTCTTCATTATTTCCATTCACTTGGATTTTTTCAGACAAAGTCATCTAGGGGAATCCCTGTCCTTTCACAATAGAAATGGAGCAGGCATCTTATTAGAATGAAGGTGAAGAAACAGGCTTGTCTGTTGTGCAGAACAGAAACAGTCATCCTTCAGACCTGGACTCAGTTCCTGGCTGTGCCACAGACCTCCTGGGTCCAAAGACACCCCACCCTATCCTTCTGTGTGTATGTGGTGCCTATTGCAGGTCATTGAGGAAGAGAGCTTACATAGCCTGCATATATGTAATATTTGCTCAGATCCATCTATAATCTAGTTAGAGGTCTTTATCTCATAGGAATCCTGTGCTTTACTACACCTTGTAGTACTAAGCTAGCCTCAGAGCAGTCCCACTTTACAAGCTAGCAGTGCCCTGTTGAACAAGAGATTATGCATTCCTTATTGAAAGCAGGCAGTGATGAGAGTTAGCAGGAAATGGGCCTTTAGATCAGGGGTTTCCTTACATTTCTTTTACTCCATCCATTAGGCTTGCTTCCCCCACATCTGGCATGTTGGAGCCTTCTAATCCTTAAATCAGCTATAATAGAAAGAATGGAAAAGGAATTGAAATACAAAGGAGAATATGCTCAGAGCTTCTCCTTTTGTAAGGGTAAAAGCAAGGAGAGTGAAGCAGGAACAGACTAATATATTTGTTCTTTCAGGGATGGGTGCAAGTACTGGGCTGTTGTTTTTGTTGAAAGCTCTAGGGGCAAAGGGGGTTTTGTCAATGTTTTACAAGTCTCTGGATGACAGTTTGAAACTGCAGCAAGAAATGTGATTCCTGGCTTAGCAGACAGGTTCTGCAAGTCAAGCTTTCTGTTTATTTTAATATTTCAGGGATCCTTCAGTGTGTGTCACATGGACAAAAAGGAACGGGGAAACTCCTCCTCCTGCATGAACAGGGCCACAGAATTGTCTTAAAGGTGCCGAGTTCCTGCATGCCAATGCACACTGTCCCATCCCCAGCCAGACCATCTCAGCTGGGAATTCCTGCTGGACCCGCTCAGATCCATGTATACACCTGGCTCCAGACTTGTACTAACACTATGAGTATGCTCAAGCTAAATAATAAGCTGAAACTAAAGGACATCCAGCTGATGGGTTCTAATCATTCTCAAGAGAAGTGAGAGACACCCCTTATCCAGGATATTTAAAACTCTGTAGGCACCAATTGCACATAAGACTGTAAGGAAGGGGTCTGTTCTAGGGGGCTTGAGGGGACACACATAGAGTCGATGATCTTAAGGTCCTTTCCAACCCTAACTATTCTATGATTCTGTGATTCTCCATCTCTAATGCAGGCGACCTCCTGAATCAACTACATAAAGACTCCAGAGCTAACTGTAAGAAAAAAGATATATAACTTCTAGCTGTAAGTGGTTCCATCTGGTTCTAATGGCTGTAACTTGGAACTGCTGCGAAGACCACAGCGGGTGACTTAGTCTGCAGTACAGAAGAGTGTGTCATCCTGGGGACATGGTACATAGCTTCAGTCAGCCCTCCTTTGCAGTTTAGGTTTTCACATGCATGTTTTCTAGAGATGTTTGTGAAGGCTGTGATCAGATGACTGCTACATGGGAGGCCGTATAAGCTATATTGGCCAAGCTTTTGCTGTCCAGATCCTTGAAAGGTTTTAACAACTGAGAAGGTTTTTGCTAGGGATTCCACCATTTTGATTGTGCTTTCTAAATAGTCATGGTTAAATGATTTAACTAATTGACTGATGAACTTCTGAAATCCCTCAATTTTCAAATAGCTTTCAGGAGTACAAATGACAACTAGGCAGTCAGCTCTTGAGTCTGTATTGCCATCAGAAGTGTCAGAGTATATGTTCTGAGGAACTGGTTTATAAAGAGGGTTTTCCCCAGCTCTGATCTGAAGTAGCTTCTTGGATTTATGCATTTTCCTGTAGAGCTTCATCTCTCTTTTCTATCCCTTCTTTCCTTCCTTCCAGATCATTATATCCAGTACACTTTAAGCTTCATTACTGAATTCTGAGCATATTCCTGACAAAACGGAGCTGTCTGCTGGCATAGGCTGAGGACTCCTTTGAAACAAAAGGAAAGGATGTGATGGCAGCCCATGTTCTGTAGCTGATGCCACCTGAAATATAAAGAAAGGATAGCAAAATCATGCATCTTTCTCAGAGAAGCAGGGCAAAAATGAGGCACAGACCTCTTAGGACAGATGAGCCTGAGTGAAATTACAATGTAGATTCCTTCGTAAGTCCATTTGCCAGCTCTGACCAACCTGTGGAGGAGGTTTTACTTCTGGGCTCTGAGCAATGGAAGGTGCTACCGTGTCTGTAAAGAGAAGGAATGTAGATCTGAGTCAAAGGAAGCACATGCATTGTCCCCGTCCACCAGGCAAGCCCATTCCACTATGGCTGTGAGTGATTGAACAGGACTATGATAAGGACAAAGGAGAGTTGCAATGTTTTGAATAGCAAGCGGAAATGCCTTTAGCCTTTATTAATCTGATTGAGTTCCCAGTTTCGAAGGCAACTGGAGGGCAGAGCTAGGAATTTGAGTTAAACAAGGAAAAAAGAAATCCTTGTTTCCAACAGGTAATTAATTTAATTTTACAGGAATGTTGATACTTTGCACCTTCAAGTGCTCCTTCGTAGCCCATAAAAACTTCCCTGGTGCACACATGGTTTGCTCTTAGAAAAACAAGTAAAAATGTGGTCCATTTGGTTAAAATAAGTCTCTCTGCTGAGGGGAATTATAGGACAATAGAGTAGAAATCTGTTAAACACATGATCCATTACTACTGAAAAGCAAGAAGCTAACGGAGCTCTTTGTCTGGTAATCTCTTTTTCATTGAATGTCACACTTTCATGTATGAACATCCTCCTAGAGGGAGCTGATGCCTTTGTTGGGTTTCCAGGTTTGGGAACAGTTTTAACATGACATATCAGTATTTCTTGTCTGGACTTCATAAGAAATTTGTGTGCATCATCACAATACTGAACATGGAGGATTCAGCCCTAATTTTTTAACATAGAAGCATCTGGGTTCCCTGCAACTGGGTGTGCAGCTCCTGTAAAGCCTGGTGCAGTGACAGACTGTTCTTTGCTGACTGTACCTCCTGGCCTGATGTATGGAAGGACAAAGAGAAGTCAACAGAAATGCAAGCTACCCTCCAGAGATAAAATGGTACTGTGGCAGCCAGGATGATCACTAGGAGAGCTAGCACAAAGCAGCCACCCCATGCCCAGACCATTAAGACCAGGACAGACACAAATGAAGTCCTGAGAGAGGCTTAAAGTGTTTTCTAGCTTAAACCATAGAATCATACAATACTTAGGGTTGGAAAGGAACTTAAGATAGTCTAGCTTAGTCATAAATGGACTGAAAACTTGAGAAAAGTTCCAGTAGACACATCACTTTGTGAAAATCAAAATAAGAGCCTCCCACATGGGATGGATGTATCTGGGATGTGTCTGAGGTGCTCAGAGCATTGATGTGGAAGACGGAGAGAGATAGGCCTGATAGAACGCACACCTGACAGATCCGAGAAAACAGCTGGGTGGAAAAAGGGCAAATTAGATTATCCTTTCTCACACCATCTTGGCCACAATTGAAGTTTCCCAGCGTGATCTCAACCCAAGCACCTGCCAGAGCACAGCCAAACATAAGCCTCTAGCAATAGCCAATCTGCAGCATCCCCTTTCCTCTACACATGAAAACAAGCCTGACCAGCAGCCCATGCTCATGGGGTTTCTGGCTCTGGAAATTGAAAGGTCTTTTCAAGGTAAGGAGAAAATCCTCACATAGTCCATGATACCACCTCAGGACATGGACACTTAGCCAACGAAACTCCAGGCAGATGCAGATGGGTAACAAATCAGGGAATGTTTTTATAAGAAAAATAGGGTCCAGGCTGGAAGCAAGAATGTGTTTTAAGCACTGACACAAATATCAAGTAACTGTTCAAAAGGCTCTTCAGACCTTTCTACCTGCAGTAAGGAGCACCCACTCCTCCTCCTCTTTTTAGCCACAGAAAAATATCCAGCAGCTCCAAGTCATTTGCTAGGAAATTGCAAGAATAATTCCCAAACCAGTGAAAGTTACCAAAGAGCCTATGTGAGACCTTTTAAGGATGTGAGAGTTTAGTTATTTCCATTGGCAAAAGGAAGGAGGACATGATAAGAACAAATCTTTTTCTGTTGTAGCAGCTAGATCATGGAAATAATTCCCAAAAGATCCGGTGACCAGAGGGCTATAGGATAATAAATGGCCATTTTATATCAAGAACATAAACATTTTCATGTATAAAAAGGATAGTGACATTTGTTGAGTTAGGGCAGAGATAAATAGGCAGAATAGATGGAGGTATGCTAGAAACACTTATGAATCAAAGCATAGAAGTTAACTGATGATTGCCGGTGTTAGGAGAAACATCTTCCTTTCAGTATGAATGATTCAGTTCTTTATTTTTTAATACCAGAAAAGGGTTCTTGTTTCTCCCTTAATGTACAGGTTCTAGTGTGCATAAAAAGTAAAATACTCGATTAGACAGTGGTCTAATTCATACTGTCTAAGTAAGTGCTGGCTTGGCTGAAATATCCAGGTTTGGGTTTTTTTTTCCTTGCTAATGCTTTGGGCATAAATAATCCAAATGTAAATTATTTCTGTGTTTGCAAGCTTTCGGTTAAAAGGGAAAACCAGGAAAATCCAAATGTACTGAGCCTAGAGCTTCAGACCAGATTCTCTTCCCTCAAAGTTATATATCCCTTCTCTCACTTTGCTTGTCTAAGCAAGTGCAATCAGAAGACAAATGTAAAATAAAATGAGGGATTAATAGAAAAATCATGGCGAAAACTCCTCAAAAGAGCAAGACAATGAAGTCACTGGAGTCTTACCTGCAGCTGTTTCAGAAACACTGGGGCAACTGGGGCAAGCCAGAAAACTGCATTAATCTGGAATGAGGGGGGAGAAAGATCTGATACCTCCCCAAAATAAGGGGCAAGTTAGTCTGGTGTTGACCATCTCTCTCATACTGAGTCCCCGTGAATTCATATGGAAGGTGCTGAGATCCAGCAAACTATTTGCAGACTTCAAAGAAAAGAGTTTTACACATCAGCTTGTGAATGAAGCTGCCAAGAACAACACTCTAGCTCTGGGATTTTCATACATATCAAACCATTTATAACACACCCCTGCACAGATTAATAGTGGGTGAATGGGTGACAGGAGAACCACATCTGGTTCTCATGCTGAGGTTCTTCTGATGGCATTATGAAGAATGGTAGTTGTTTTGAGCAAAACTTGTATATCCAAATACGATCAAGAGAGGATATTTAAGATTAGGAGAGGACATGGGCCCACTTACAGATACTAGATCAAGCTCAGGGGCTTGACAGCTAGCACAGGTTAGATCAGCCCAAAGGTGGCTCCAGTCTGTGCCAGAACCTGCGCAGTCTCTGCCCATCCTTTGAGGGCCAGGACTACACAAAAACAATCCAGTCACTTTGTGCTCCAGCTGCTCTGGCTTTCCTGAGCCAGGGGCTGAGAGCTGCAGGACTGAGACAGTGGCTGTCTAGACTGCATGTGCAGGATCACAGGCTCTGATCTGGGAGTTGGATGACAACATTTCATAGAGGCAATATTATATTTTCTTTGTTGCCCAATAGCAACAGCTCCATGTTGGGAGGACCCTCGTGGGGGCAGCTGAATTCCTGCAGGGAAAGCTGCCGAGCCGCTTTGGGGCTTTCCTGCGGTGTGTGGGAGCTCAGCAGGCTGCCCAGAGCCTGGGATCCTGCAACCACAGGCCATCCATCAGCACATTGCCCCATGTGTGACTACAATGGTTTTCACCACCTTCACCCATCTCTGTCATGTGTTTATAATCACCACCGTTATTCTAGAGTTACAGAGCGGAAGCGTCCTATGCAGATCAGGGATGCCAGGGTCAGTAATGAATTGGTTACACACTTTCCTTCCAGAAAAAATTAAGGGATGCTCACACATAGGAAACGTAAATGCAGTGGAACCCATAAAGGGCTGAGTCACTATCTCTTTCATGGCACAGCTTTGACCTAAACAGCTGAGTTTCTGATACAGGAGCAGTCTGGGTTGCAGAGAAATTATTTCAGGAGTTTTCCCTTGTCTCAAAGTTACATCCCTCATGTCTCACTCAAAAGATACAGGCTGGGCTCCTGTCAACTCCTAAGTCAACTCCTCTGACTTAGTTTCTCCTATCTATAATCTCTAGTAATAGAAAAAAAAAACCTTTTCCAAGGATAGGTAGACCATCCTAAATGCCAATATAGCATGTAGTGCCAGTACAGTCCCAGTAATGCTTTTGCAACTAATATGGAGACAATTTTTGATTCTTGAAGTTTTAGGAAAGTCAGTGCTTAAGAAACACAAGAGCAGGACACCATTTACATTTGGCTCCCCTTTTATTTGTATAGGAAAAATATAGCTAAAAACGACATGCAGCCCTGGGATGGCATCAAGATATATTACCCATGCCATCCTCATCACATGTGCCACCACACAGTCCCCAGTTGAGAAGAGGGTTCTGAGACTTAACAATTTCCTGGCTTCCCATTAGGGCTGGGGTTTTTAAGACTGTCCCCATTAGTAGAACTTGCTCCCAAGATTGTGCATGTTATTTCTAGTGAGCTTTGCTAGCATCTTCTTGTTCTTGCAGCCTTAGGTGAATGAGGTCATGTCCAAGCTAGCTGTATGGTTAGGACTCCTCATCCACACAGAGGCTGGTGAGAGCTAGGAGGAAGGGGAGTCCTACAGCAAAGAGGGTCTGGCTGTCAACACTGACATGCAAGTCCCTTGCTAAAGTGGCATGCAAATATCACCCAGGCATCTGAAGTCTTTCTGTGGCATCTGCCCCTTGCCATGGAACTCAAACACATTGCTCCAGGGTCCCAGCAGTTATGGTACCCTGGCCCCACCAGTGCATGTCCCAATGTGAACCGTCACTCAGCTGTCACCTCCCCTATGCCTTGGTCCTGTCCCACAGTGGCTGAATATCTCCACATTCAGGCTGCTCATCTCACTGCCCAGCCAAACCCCAGTATGACAGTGCTGACAAAAGTCACTGCAAAAGTAGCATGAGAGAGTCTGTGGTCCTGCTGCTGGCGCAGATAAAGCAAGTTCCTGTGTGACGTGCTGTCTTGCCAGAAAAGGTAGGAGACACTACTCAGGACACATTAAACACATGCTCCAGTTATTTTATGTGACCTGGCACTCTGAAAACTAATAAAACCAGTTTATACTTTCATTTGCACATGATTAATGGCAAAGCTCTCCATCATATATCACAGATCATGCCCTAGCTGGGGCAAAAATATACAGATTATGGGAGAAATTAGGAGTTAACAAAACAGCTGTTAACTGAGCTAGAAATACTCTACCACAGTCCCACTGTAAATCAGACAATCACCCTCTGACAGTTCACTGTGACTCTTTATGCATCGGGTTGTTCGGATCAGGACAAGTGGAGAAGAGCAAGAGGGCTCCTCTCTCCTAGGTCTCAGGCTGGTGCCTGCTTTGTGCACACTGCTGGTTGGACCCATGTTATTCATCTTGCTGTCCTCAAAGAGCTTGTGACCAGAGCAGCGGAAGACAGCAACATCCAACTGGTGAATGTCTTTCCTATACTCACTGTGCAGGCTGTTTTTCTCCTTGCTAGCAGTTTGGTGTATAACTCTCAGAGGGCAATAAACTTGCAGTACTATTTAATGTATTTCTGAAGATGCAAAGAAAGGGAGCTTTTCCCTCAGGATAGGCAGGATACAAAGTGTGAATGTTGGATTAAAAATGCTGTGGTGAAGGTCACTCCAGGCAGATGCAGGTTTCCAAGAGGGAAGGGGTCAGTTGCTGGGAGTCAGTGACCTGGAGTCACTCTGCATCAAAACAGCTGTATTTGTGTGAACACAGATTCTCACAGCACTTGTCCCTGCTGATGCAGTGCCCATCTTGACGTAGACATCCAACACAAACAGCTTAATAAAAGCCTGCCTTCCTGCCACGTTCCAAATAGGTTTATTTCCTGACCTAGGCAACATCACTGGGACAGCAAGAAAAAACACTGGCAAAGAGGCACATCCTTTGCCTGATTCTCTGAGGGACAGAGGCAGACCTTGCCCAGCAGGATGTCGGGAGCCAGGGCGCTGCAATTGGTCACCTGCCACCAGCAGAAACAAAACAGAAAGGTGCTTCCCAATGATGAAAAATAAGACACAGAGTAATGAGGGTATTTATGTCATTTCCTGATGGGCCATCATAGAGCATGATAACAGGATGGGGTCCCACTGTCAGTTCCTGGATAGCTCAGGCTATTTCCCATAACCCCAATGACTAAATAGTGCCGTGAGGGGAGCCTGAAGCCGTGATGCATCCTGCTTCCCCAGGCAGATTTCCCCAGGCACTGCAGCCAACACCTGGTTAATGCAGGAAGTGAGGGACCATCCCAGAGGGATCGGACGTGCACTGGGAACCAGAAGCCTTTCACTGGCTTTGAAAGGGAGTCAAGAGCAAGTAAAAATATCCAGCTTTGGGTGTGTTTGCCCTGCAAAGTGTCCTGGACACCCTGGTTCCCACCATTGCCTGTGCTAGTCAGGGCCTCGGCAAGAGGCAGCACTGGGTCCAACCACAGCTCCACTTTGCCTGTCTCTTGTCTCCAGCAGTGGCCAATGCCTAAGCAAGAGCAAGTCTGCATGAGAAACACTCTTATTGCTCAGCAATTTGTGGCTCAGATCACTCTAAATCCCTGATCCAGAGGTTATCTTTGTGTAAACTGTGGGGTTTCCACTTGAATTATCTAAAGGGCTGCTTAGACTTTTGGGGATTGCTGTGCCCTGGGTAAGGCTTGCAGAAGGGACCCTCACTTGCTGATCATGGGTGAAGGGAAAGGATTTTTTACTATGGACAATGAAGATGGCTACAATGGAAGCTGGTCCTTCACATCCACATCATTTTAGGATCAAGATTGTTGCCACAGTCCTAGCCAGAGTTGGTCCAAGTGGCATCACTCAGGTGGCCGGCAAGGCTTAAATACCTGCGCATAACCAGCAGGGAATTTACAAGCTCTTATTTCTCAGTCTTATTAGCCTACTTGTTTTTTCCAGTATTTTGAGGGCAAGGAATTGCAGCTCTGTTCTCTTCAGCCACACTCAGTTGTATCACAGTAGCATGAGCCCTGGGCAGGGCAAGAATGTGGAGCAGTTAAGGACTGTACTAGGGCCAGCTGCCTGTGGCAGACTCCTTGTTCTCTCGCAGCAGGGCTGCTTGATGGATCATCTGGAAAGACAAACCCCCTTAAAGCTTTCTAAGGATTCAGATAAACCTCTTATGGTCCATCAAGGCATCTCTACTTGACACGTTCCTCTGGATCATGTGTTTAATTCATCATTTTCTAACCCATTTTCCAATTCCGTGACTTTCAGCTTCCATCCTTAGACAAACCTGCTATTTGCTCCACTGAGACCCCACAGTTTCCTTTCTCCTGGAGAGCCTTTGCCTGCTTAGAGAGCTGTCGTGGAACCTGCTCATTGCCCAAGACATGCCTGTTGCCAGTTCCCGGAAGAGTTATACAAAAAATAAATGTAATTGCAGGTGATGGCAGCAAAAATTGACAGCATTTTTGCAGGGACTTTATGGTGTCCAAAATTAGTACTTCCTTTTATTAAGACATGTCAGCCAAGGTTTTAGAACATCTGAAGTTATAATCTGGTGCTTTAATCTTATGATGAAGCTTTTCTTCAGTTTTGACATGGATGCTGTTTTGTGGTATTAACTAAAGGAGAGTTAGGCACTATTTCAGTCACACATAAATGGTCTGCTTCAGAAATGAGTCCATGTCCCTTTTGGTCCCAAATCACATAGTTTAATATAGTCATAAAAATTCACAACCAGCAGGACAGCATCTTACCAGTAACAGAAGCTCTTTACTAGCAACTGTGACATTTTAATAGGTGCAGAGATACTAGTAAAAAAGTTAAGGGAGCATTTTTTATAAGTTGGATTTTGTTATTCTCTTAAACTCCGAGGGGTCTCCTGAGGGGCAGGTACTAGAGGACTAATGAGGTGGTACTAGATATGCCATTACTATTATTCAGCACTGTAAAATTGATCTCTTCATGAATTAACACTTATATCTGTATGGCACATGGAATTGCTGACTACAGACCAAACCTCCCTGCTCGTGGAGCAGTGACAGAAAGAGCCCTGGGCTGGGCTGCGCTGGAGATCCCACCACTTCAGCCTCCCCTCTGCTCTGAGGCCATTTCTTTCCAAACCTGCCTAAAGCAGAGACCCTTAATACAGACAGGCAGGTCCTGCCAGCAGCCCAGAGCCTTGTAGTAGAGTCCCATCCTTAAAGTGCAGCAAACACAACATGATCATCCATGGTGTGAATGATATCGTTTGCTGGTGATGGTGAAGAGAAAAGGAGACCTTCTTGCCTTATCCCCTATTTTTGACACTGCAGACAAAAACAGCTGGACCAAAGCAGCCTGGTTCTCTGTCAAAAACAGCAAAGAAATTTTAAAACTGTTTTTATTAAGGCAAGATAAGATAAAGAATCAAAGACAGTTTATTTCTCCCTCAAATCAAAACCAGACTATTGGATACAGATACTCTTTTCTGTGCCATACGCTGCAGATCAGCCACTGTGCAGAGAAGATGCTCTGTTAGCCTGACCCCTGCCAGCAGCCCTGAGCTTGGCTTTGTTGGCGATTCTGGCCCTGCAAAAGGATTTCCATCCCTTTGAGGGACAGACATTTTTTGCCTCGTATATGATGTAAAATCAGTTTCATAATACAAGTAAAATCTATCATAATCTCTTCATGCTTGGTGCTTATTTCAGAGCCAGCTGCAGCTGTCACAGCCTAATACTCTCTGCTTAGGGTCTGTGTGTGCACAGCTGGCTCTGGCCTGAGCACCTGCCCTCAGCCCTCAGAAGCGAGCCAGGATCCCCCCGTTAGGTCTGGGCTTTGGTACTTGACTGCTGGTTTTAGTTTGAAACCCGCCATTAAAAATGTGCTGAAGGGAGGGTGCCCTATTCAGAGACAGCCTGGTTGGATTATTTGGGCTTAGAGAGCAAAGTGTCAGGTTTGCGTTTAATGAATATCTCCATCAATCATCCCGGCTGCCGGTGGAATAATTACCTTGCAGAGCCCACAGTGGCAGGTAAAGCACTTGGCTCGGGACACAGAGCAGGCTTTATTAGAAGCCCCGCTGTAATACTCACCATTATTATCATTTGCCTTCAATTGCATTCATGGTTAGTGATTTACAATAGATGGCTATTTATTCCTTGTGGGGGCTGCTTCAGCAGGTACCTTACATTCCTGTGGTGTCACAGTCCAGGAGTGCTTACCCCAACCTTTGAGGCATATAAACAAAGCTTGCCAGAGGTGTAAGTTGTCTCGTGGATGCCACTGTATTTCGTGAAGTGCAAGCCAAAAGCATTTCATTCAGGTCCTTTCAGTGCCTCAGCTGTGCCGACTCAAATCCTTCACACTCACATATCCACACAAGGATATAACTAGCTCTGGGAGACTCCCGAGAGCTGCAAGGGAGACCAGGTAGGCTAATTTGAAAAAGCTAATGGTTAAACAAACCCAAACTCATTCTTTGTGCAAGCTCCAGTGCCTACAGTTCTATCAGCAATGAATTTGGTTCCTTTCACCTCTGCCCTTGCTGGCCTTTATCCATAAGTGTCAGTAGTTTGAAATGCCCAAGCTATAGGCTTTAAAGGACTTTACAAGTTCAATTTACAAGCTCTATAAAATTACAAATTCTCCCTCACCACTGCAGAAGTACCTTGTAAAACATGTCCTGTATTGTTTCAGTCTGATGGGTCAGGCAGCAAAAGTAAGGCAGTATCTGAGTGGCAGCAAGCAATGGAGAGAATGTGTCTGGTACCCAGCAAAGTCTCTGGCTATGAGAGGAGAAAGCAGGAAGTGGACATGGTTGGCAGCAAGTAAAAATAATTCCCTGCCTCTGCCTCATGCTCTGGGAAATCCCAAGGGCCAGTTCCACGTTCTGTTTCTTCTCTCTTACTAAGCAATTATTTGCAAGGTACATTTTGGTCAGTTTGCTTTGGGGTGCGATATCCATAAGCATCTCTGCACATCCTAGCATCCTACATCCTAACCTAGCCTCAGCATCCAGGGCCATACCAGGGCTGTACCTGGGACCATGTGTTTCAATCCTTGGCTAGGCATCTGGCACTCTGCAGAAAACTGCAGTGATCCTCCATGGCAATGCTTGGTGCTAATCTGGCACCAAAGCAAGAGTCCACAAAGCTCCTTGTCCCATCTCGGGTAGTTCCTGCTGATGAGTGTTTGCTAGAGATCTGCAGAGGTCATGGACTTCATCTTTCTGTGTTTTGGTTTGGGTGGCCTTGAATAGCATCATAAAATGAGCAGCAGCTTCAGCAGATGCACACAAAATACTTTCACACCTTACACACGTCTACACCCAGAATTATTTGGTGTCAGGCTGAGCACTGTGAGTCATAAGTCACCTTTTCACTGGAGCCAGAAAAAATATTCTAGACTTGTTGCCAGTGTCAGCACCATTGCTGGTATTTTTAATGCCAAGGGAAAGTGTTAGTTGAAGAAGAAAGCAAATAAGGTCCTCCCAGCATCAGCTGAAAGACTGCCAGAAAAGGATGGGAAGAAAAAATCTGGGTTCTGATGATGGCCTGTGCTAATCCATTATGTTCTGAAAAACACTCAAGGAACTGTCAGGATGGCTGGGCTGTGCCAGCGCAGAGTGCTGGTCAGTCAGGGCCAGCAGGGAGGAGCAAAGAGGCACTGTGCCACCTGTGAAAGCAGGAAAAGTTAGGCAGCTTGAGGTTTCTCCAGACAGAAGAGCCTAAGGGAGCAAAAGCTGCCCTGGAAAAAGCTGCGTTTTCATTTATTCAGATGCACTCTGGGTGATGCATGATGGGAGCTGTTGCTGGACACAGTGTTAAAGATATCTTAAAATCCACTTGTTCCTAGAAATGATGGCAGGTAGCACAGTCTCGGGCACCCTGAAAAGAAAAAGAGATAGGAAAATCTTTGCCAACACAGATGGCCTGCAGATGCCCCCAGCTCTGTTTTGCCCTCTGCTGTGGCCCCTGTGGCTCTTCCTGAGGGTGACAAACTCCTGCTGCCCTACATTTGAGGTCTTGTGTCAGGGCCACACATTGTCACAGATTCGCCCTTTTTGCACCAGCTCTGGAGTCTCCAGGTATCACCGTTGCAACAGCTTCACACAATGGGACTGAGCTCCCACAGGGGCCAGACCATTTCAGGCTGCATAGGGAACCAAAACCTTTCTAAATTCCAGAAATCCTTTATGCAGCAATGACAAGATTTTATCCTTCCCCCCATTATGGTGCAGGATGTTTATGCTCAGCTGGCTCTGAGCAGGGACTTGTGATAGAGAGGACAGGGAGGGACCCAGCGTATGTGTGTGTTTTTCAATGCTGGATACTGCAAGGGGCTCTGGATTGGGACGAGGTGGGTCAGGGCTTGGGTTCAAACCCAGCTTTTACCAGCCTCTGCCTCTTTTCTTCCTCAGAAAGCCTCCTTCTCCTGGTCTTTAACTGGCCACAGGCTCTGACATGAATTTCAACCCAAATAGAGGCAATATATGCCTCCAGCAGTGCTGCATCCCCCAGTCCCACTCCAGCCTGGATGTGTGTCCACAGGCAGAGGCAAGCATGGGCAGCTGCCTGATGGCTACTGGCCTTTTCAGATGGCTCCTTAAATCTGCTACGGCTGTGCCAATGTAGCTGCAACATTTTTTAGATGTTCAAGAGGACAAAGTTGATATGTGATTCCCCTGCTCCCCCCTCTGCTAACTTTGGATGCGAACTGTTTACAAACAGCTGTTGTAACATCCCTGAGGTCCAAAGGAAAATACTCTGCTAGAGAGAAAAAGATCTTAGCATGGACTATATCCAGGAATTTCATGAACAGAGCCAGGAGCTTGTTCAGATGTTTCCCTTCTAGGCTCTGAGTTAACAAGGTCTGTGGAGATGAGAGGGTTTATCACCCATAACAGCTGTGAGTGGAGCAGGGCTGCGATATGGCCTGGGATGAAGGACAGTCTCAAGGCAGGGTGGCTGTCAGGCAGGACAGCCATTGGTGGTCCAACCCTGCTGCAGGGACTCTCCGCAGCAGCCGCCACTGGCCAGGTGATTGCTACTTGGCCTAGACCCCACGGGCTGCAGTGGCATCTCTGCTTCCCCAGGGTAAGGGCAAGCATGGCCCACAGTCATCCCTTTATTCCATGAATCTCCCTTCTCCTTGCCTCACTGTGTTAGCATTCCATCAGCCGATCGGCACAAGGAGCTGCTTTCTCACCCTGGAGACAATGGTTGCTCAGCCACACAACAGGGAAAAATAATAGCTTGTGAAAAAGAGGCAATCAGATCCCTTGAGCTAAAGCTAAATTTTCTTTTAAAGAGTCCCCCTTTCTGGAAGCAGTTTCCTGCTTTTCTAATTGGTGTTTCTGAAGGGAGAGAAAGAGGTCCCTGTTCCAGGGGTACTAAGCCCTTTAAAGATGCTTTAACTAACAAAGCAAAGATTAGAGAACACAGATCAGATGTTTTTCCTATCAAAGCCTTTTCTTTTCTTTCTTCCCTTTTTTTTCCCCCACTGTGGATGTTTTGAGTCTCCTCTGGGCCGGGCTTCATTAAGGCTGCTAACTTCGTAGTGCTGATGTCTCTTTGCCCAGCTCACAGTTTGGGTGGCCTGAACTAAAATCTCCCAAAGGGCTTATTACAGGTGGTAGGCAGACAGGGCTGGAGCCTGGGCCACACCACATATCCCTGAGAGAAATGTGTTTCCCTGACCAAAAAAGCACAATATTATATTCTTAAAACATTCCAGCCCCGTCTGGGTGTTCTCTGCATGCATTCCTGTATGTGGGATTATTATTGTAGAGAATTTATAAAGTCATTCATTTCTCTGGAAGTGTATGACATGGGTTTTGGTTGAATGGGCCCAGTGCAAACTTAGAGCCATGTGGTGCTGTAAAAACACAACAGTAAATAAATCAGCAGGGAGAATTTACACTTCAGCCTTCTGATTGTTTTTACATTCAGAGGCTCAGACTCAGAGCCAGAGTGTAAAATAAATACCTGTAGCACTGAAAATGCAGTGTCACACTCCAGCCTGTTAGCAATCAACCCAGCAGAGCTAGGATATGTGCAATGCAAGGGTGTTTACAGCGAGCTTGCGGTGACCTTTTATTTCTTTGGCTGCTTCCTATTTTTCTTGGTGATACCTCAGATCTTTATTATGGTATTGTCGCTCCTTGGGCTCCTGTGAATGAAGGTTGTGTCAGGCCTTCAAGCCTTTGAGTGCTTGATTTCTTTTTTCCCGGTGGTTATTTTTATCACAGCTCTTTAGAAAGAAAAAAACGAAAGAAATCACTCCAGGCTGAAACTTGCCAGCTCCTGGGTGTTACCAGGAGGAAATCATGCTTTTCATCTGTGAGAAACAGGAATGAAAGGAGCTGGGAGATGGACATCCGGGCTCTGCACTTTCATGGTCATGCCATTGCTAAGGGAGCTCAGGGCGGGAAAGCAGAGTCCAGGAAGGAGCCATATGGGTTGAGCCACCTCTCAAACCTGCCTTCAGTGGAGCCAAATGGGGATCTCCTCACCATGGTGACAAGGTGACCCTGCAAATTAGCACTCCTCAATGTAGAGGATTTTCGGCCATGCTTGTCCTGGCATAATGTGAGAATGTCACTCAGCTGCAATTTCACCTGCTAAGAGGCAGGACATCAAATTGCTTTTGGAAAACCAAAGCTATTCTGAGATGGGTGGAACTTTCCTATACTGAAGTAAACCTTTTCTGGGCATGAAAATGGATCATAAAGCCTGTGAGGCAGTAAAACAATCCCTGGATTAGCCCTCTGCCTGAGACCCTCCTGCATACTCCAGGTTGCTCTGGTTGAGTTCTCCTCTGCTGACCATTGCACAAAAACCAGATTTTTGCTTTACTGCCAGAAAAGTGCTGGGGTTATTTACCACCTCAGAGCTGGGGCCATTGCCAGTTCTGATGGACCATTTCTCATTAGCAATTAGCATCTATCTTACCACTGGTGTCTCCTCCAGGACCAATCTGTAAGAACTGATTTTACCTGTCAGGCTGAAATCACCTCTTCCCACACAAAACAGATGTGGGGTATGTATGCCAGTGTTAAGGTAACTATAGATGACCTGTGGCAGTGCAGTGCTTTTGTAACCCTCTGGCTGCCTCTGTCCCACAGCAAGGGACTCTAGTGCAGCCCCCCTCAGGGATGGTAGCAGTGGTTCTGCCAAGCTTTCTTGTTCTAAGAGCCTGCTGTGCTTTATGCACACTAGATAAAAGAATGCTGCTGGTGAAGGTATCTGAGAGCACAGAAGTATTCAGAATTTGGCTCAGTTAAAGGAACGTATTACTGGCATTTGCATTTTCCATATTTTTTTTGTAAAACAAATCTCTAATAAAAGGATGAGAATTAAGGTAGTGTGGCTTCATGGCTTCAATAAGAAGAAGTTGTTATATACATGCACACCTTGACTCCCCAGTGTGTGCAAGGTTAAATGGGCCACCTCTTCAGGCAGGTTAAGGCCTTGACAACTGTTTTGGTGGATAAGATCAGATTTGAACCCATAATTCAAATGCACATGTGAAAACATGAGCCTAAACTGTGTCTGCAAGGGAGCTTGTCCCCCTCAACATATCAATATTGTGGCTTTTAGTCTCTCTGAGGGTATAGAAACTCTGAAAACTGGAAGCACATCAATCTGTATGAATGCATTATACAAGCCAGATTCCTGTTATCTTTAATAAGGGATTATTTTTGTTAGCCAGGCAGTAGAGTTATCAGTTAGAAAAATTGAAGTATTTTCCTCTGGTGGGTCCCAGAACACTGCCCTCCAGGAACAGCTCCCCCCTCCTTCAAGCCCCATCCCCAAGATCGTCCTCCACTGTGCATACACTTTTCATGGGTGAGGAAGATTTTGTTGAGTTTTTGGGTAATGGATCCTCTATGCTCACTTGCTCTCTGTTTGGATTGTGAAGGAGCCTTTCTAGAAAAGCAGTATTCAGTGGTGGTCTCCAGGAAAAGGCATTTCTTGCATTAAAAACAATAAAAGGCCCAATGTTTTACAGACAGATGTCCATCAACAGCTGGCGCTGGAGTGGGAAGAGAACACCGGATCTTCTCCATCGTCAGTGCTGGGGCTCTGCATAGCCACTTGTTTATTTAACAAGCTACATTATTAAACTGGACCTTGGGTTGTGAGTGGAAGCTCAACCCCCTGAAAAGCCACAGAGACGCTTTGATCATTTATAAAGGCCTACTTGAGAGTCTGTGCAGTTCACCAGGGCTGCAAGGAAGGAAAAGGGCAGAGTCTGTATTTCACCAGCTTTCACTAACCTGGCCCATTGACTCAGCTTGTCTTTGACTCGGATGTCTTTGGACTTCATCTCATTTGCAAGCTTAGCCACACCAGAATCATGTAGTTGGGGCAGCATGGTCTGCAAGGAGCCTGGGCACCCAGATGGGGTAGAGGCCTCTGGCCCTGCCCCAAACCGAGCACTCCACTGCAGGCAGTGCTCTGGGCAATGATGGCTTCTTACTTGGCACTTGGCTTTGAGCCCTTCTCTATCCCAGTGCTTCCTCCCCCGCCAGGCACAGGTTCAAGCTATCCCAGAGCCCAGAAGGTCTCTTGGGGCTCTCAGCACATGAGTGAGCCCTCAGCAGAGCTGCCTTCTGCCACCAGGTACATGGGCTTGGGCAGCCAGGTGCCACAAGCATGCCAGTCCTCTCCAGACAGAGCTGCCCCCTAACTTCATGACAGCAGCTGTTTCCCAGGATATGGCAACACTTCAAGCTAGGAAGGGAACATTTTATCCAGCTGAGACTGGCCAGCAGTTTAAATGGGGAAATGTAATTACTCACACTTAGATCTGGCCTTGAGATGACATCTGATGTCTCTGTTTGTGGTGAGCATGCGTCATGCTCTGTATCAGCTCTCCTTCACCAGGACATCTCCCCTGACCGTTGAAGGAAGTGCAAGCGCTTGAGATGAAGAGTTCTGTATCCAAAGAAGCCCTGATAATTCAAGACAGAAGAAGTTAAACCAAGGCTTTCAGAAATACACTGAAAATCTGTCATTGCCCCAGGTTGTACTTATTCCCCTGTCTTCTGCAGAGAGGGACTCATGGGGAAAGCACCATAGGGGCTGCAGAGGGACCTGCAAAACCATCATAAGGCACTTCAGTTTGGGCCCCAAATAACTCCCACAAACTCTTGTTTTCTTCAGTCACAGCTACCACTGGTTTTGCTTGGGCATTTGTCCTCTGGATTTCCCTTGATTAGAAAGGTCTCTAGGTAAAGCTGGGATCAGCTGAGTAGCTCTTTGTTGTGCTCTTCCTGCCAGACCCCTGCTTGCAGGTTCACAGCACATTGCTCTGGGGGCAAGGCAGGGTCTGCCCCCCCCAAACTGCTAAGCTTTTCTTACTGGATATGGCAGTAAAAAATAGGCCCTTGCCTGACGTTCTCTGTATGCTGGAGGTCAAATTTGTCTTGATCAGCCCCCCACTGACCCTGCGAATACCTGCCAGATGCCTGCCGAACTTGCTAAGCCAAAAACCCTCTCTCGGCACCAGCAGCACCCGGCCCAGCCTGCCTCCCTTGCCAGGGCAGGCTGTTCCCCTGGGAATTTGACACTTTGACTTGATAGCATCAGTTTGGACATCTGCTAAAGCCTCACTCTCTACACAAATTTGGGGAAGGCAGGCTGATGCCCAGGCTCACATGGGGACTGTGGGTGGTGACCATGTGCCTTCGACAAAAGATTTTGCAAAGAGGCAGATTTTTAGTAAAGGAGCCCAAAGCTGACTCAGGCCAAAGGGGAGGTTTGTACAAGCCTTTGGGCACAGAGTAACTACAGCAAATCTGTCCTGTGCCAAGATCTCCCTCTGCACACAACAAGAGCGAATGCTGCCCTGAAAGCTGAGTGTGTTTTCCTGCCTCCACTCACCCTCAGAGCTGCTTGTCTCCTCTGGCACCTTGGACAAGACAAAACTCTTGTAGGTTTGTTAGAGCATGAAATAAGGTGGAAATTGCTAAAACCTGGCATTGAAACAGAAGCTCTCAGCGCAGCAACACCAAGAAAAGCAGTTTCTGTGGCTTATTTTGCAACAGCTGCATAATTTCATTGTTTCAAAGAGATTTTACATGTGATTTTTTTTCTACTGAGCCAGTTTATTCTTTGTCCATGTTTTCGAGAAGTCTAAAATCAATATAGCACAACCCAGCCACTCGGATGAAAATGTGATATTCCCAAAGCTGTTATGTAGTCCTAGGTATTTTGGACTCTACTCCTGACACAAGTAACAAAAACAAATACTTGGAACAGATACATAATTTTAACTAGAATCCAATGTATGTTTTAGGATCCTAAACAACATAATCATCATTTATAGTTGACTAACTTGTGTTTCAGTAAAACCCAGAGGTTTCTGTTGTGTGTTCACCAAGGTGGTCATTTCAAGTTGGCCACAATTATGTTTCTGCTAATGAAAGCAAATGGGAAATAAGAAATTCAGACTCCAACAGTGCACGGAGGCAGAATAATTCAGCATTGGATACAAAGGTTGTGTGTACTCACTCTAAGCCCAAAGTTAATCCTATTCCATATATCGGCTGCTGCACTGGAAAAGTTGCACAAGACAACTGTCTTTATTGGATTAACTTTGTGAATGAAGAGCCACTAACAGCCCCATTCCTGGGAATTTCCATTATTCAGCCCTAGACCTGTTCTGCACTTTCTTACAGTCCCATACTTCGCTTTCTGTAGTTTTTCTCTTGATGAACAACTGTCAGAATATATTTGGTCTGTTGAGCAGCTGGCACTTAGCACTGTTTTGGCTCCCATAGGTTTTTTCTGCTGGTGGTGGGGACTTAGAGAGCTGCTCAGAAATATTTGGACTGTTAAAAGGATGTGCTGCAGCACCAAGCAGGAGCCTTGCAAGGAAAAGAGCTTCCCAGTCAGAAAAGGCTGAGAAGACATGAGATCTGGCTCCACCATCACATGGGTTAGCTCACTGCTGGAGCTGCTTTTCACGCTTCTACCAGCTCCTGGAGGTGCACTTCAAATGGACTCTGAAGAAATGCGCACTACTTGGCTGGTGTTTCCAGAACTGGCTTAATAGCATAAATCCCACTGAGAGTTAGTGAGACTTGGGGTGGTATTTTCAAAACACTGCAAGGACTCTGACAGGCCACATCACATCTGCAGAAGTGTGTAAGTGTTCCTATTTAATGCAGCTAGTGCCTAGTGAAACTAGTAAACCAGTCAGGAGGTCAGGACCAGTATTGTTCTGCTTTATTCATCTTCACTGGTCTTGGTTCTCTCTCTTCATCACTGACCAGTGTCTGGATACCTTCAGATGGCAAACTTGCGGGTACTCAGCACACATGCACTTAAGTACTTTCTCACCTTTGAAAATGGGGCTTTACCTCCTAAATCACCACAGTCCTGTTGGGAAGTAACCCATCACTTTACCGAGCCCATGCATCTACACGCAGCAGAGCCCATGCATCTACATGGAAATCACTGACTCTTAATAGCTCAGCATCCTCCACCAGCTGTCCCACATCATAAGAAAGTTAATTATCATCATTTCTGCTGTAAAGCATTTAATGTCACAGACACATGGATCTATGTAAGCTTATTATCACATGCTCTCTACATACAGTTTTCTCTCCTGTCTCAAGAGATCTTGCTGTAGCTCAAGAAACCTCAGCTCAGAGAGCCCTGTAGTGTTCATCCCTGCCCTGAGGAAGGTGTGTGGCTTTCCCCAGGGGCTGAGCTGTTAATGGGGAAACCTCCTGGGCTTGGCCTCCCGGCAGGCTCACATTTCCAACAGCAGACACAGGCTGCTGCAGACTCCCCAAAGCTTCAGGCAGTTTCTTTGCGCTGCTCAGCTCTCACATAGCAGAGTGATGCCACACAGGGGTGCTAAAACTTCTTCTATAAAACATCTTCTTGCAAATACTATTGTTCAGCTGTGGGAAGCTGCCCCTCTGTCTAGAGGGCAGATCCAGCAAAACCCCTCTGGGGAGACTGCTGCGCAGGAAAGTAGAAATAAGATGATTAGTGGGAAGGACTGGGGTGAAACAGGCTTAAAAGGGATGAAAGGGAATTTTCTGTTTATAGAGATACAGTCTTTCTTTAAAGAAATCCACACCGTCTCCAGTTTGCTGTTCTCGTGAAGCCACTGTTACCTGACGGGTTAGAAGTTGCCTTGGAACGTCAGTCAAACCACTTGCTGAATAAATGCAGGTCTTCTGCAGTTATTTCAGAGGACAATCTCAGGCCAGACAGAGGATTTTTGTATCTTAAAGCCTTAATAATCCAACAGCAAGTGCTGTCTGGTTGTGAATAAGCCAGTATACAATATTGCGTATACACTATGTAGAATTCTTTTCACTATAACATGGCTCAGAGATATTTTATCTGGATCCCTTACTGTATAGGGCTGTATACTTCATTATCTTAAAGGGTGAATTCATCTCCTCATGTCTGGGGACCATGTCGCCCACCATGATGCTCCTGCTTGCTGCCAGGGAAGGACCAATGTGTTTTCCCAGCATCAAGGAGCGACACTACAGGGTCCTAGCCTCTGGCCTTGCTGGGAGATGAGCTGGCTCTGGAGGCCACTCAGCAGCTGACCGATGCCCCAGCAGTAACGCAAGCCCTGGCAGTGGCTACAGTCATAGACAAGTAGTAATAAATAAGCAGCAAAGCACTGTGACTTGACAAGCCTTGGGCATCCCCAGGGATTTGTAACGGGATATGGAGGTTTTCACCTCCTGGTCTCTGGTTCACATTTCAAATCCAGCCCCACTCCGAAGTGACCAAAGGTCATTGCCAGGCTCAGTAGCCTGTGCAAAGACGTAAATGGCCTCATTTCTCTAATTTCTCAAGTGAGGCTGGGGGGAAGAACTGGATTTGTTTGGGATTTATGATCCTGATGGAACAGCCCAACAGCAAGGCTACCTGTGCGCCACCCTATCTAGTCCCTGTCCTGGCTGTGCCTGGTGCCTGGACACCTACCTGGCAGCTCCCAGGCACTGCGCCTTGCACCAGCCCATAAAGCACAGCGGAATGGCTTTGCTCTGAATCCTGTGCCTCATTTTGTTCTTCCCATCTATAAAGCTAAGCAAGAGTGTGCATTTTTGGTCCATCTCCTGTACAGGGGTTGGATGATTTGCAGAGCTTGCTGCAAGAGTGAAACTTTGCTATTTAATTGCAGATCCTCAGCCTGTCCCAGAGCTTGGTCCTGGATCCCATGGTCCAGATGTCATGGGAGGGCAGCAAATGGGTCCTTCTAACCAAACGCTGCATGAAATGCAATGGTAACAGTGCAGCCTCCCTTGCCAGTTGTGCCCTGGCCCCATGAATATTCCTGGGGAGCCTTGGTATGGTCAGGCTGCCATGGACCATGCCAGCTTTGATTTCTTAATAGCATCTCTCTTCTCCCCAAGCAGTAGGCTGAAGCTGGGACCAGGGGAAGAGCATTTATGACCTTTCTCTGTTTCACTCTGCTGGCAGGGAGGTGACCAGGGCTAGGGTGGTCCTGCCCCTGTGTCATTGCAGATCTGTAGTGCTGGTGCTCACGTCACCAGACCTTTGCAGCGGCCCCTCCAGCCCACACATTTCTCATACCATTCAGTGGGGTATAGGGTTCGTTTTCCCTTTGTGTCGATCATCAGAGCAGGTCAAGGCTGACAGATGGACCTGCATAGGTTTGTGGATTGCTCTGGATTCCCAGGCACGGAGGTGTTTTATAAATATCCCCTATTATTACGGTGCTCTATTAATAACCGCCTTGGGGAACAATGGGAGCACGCAACAGCTTTGGTCATCCGATGCCAGCCAGCGAAGCCTCCGCAGGGCCATGGGACGTTCCCAGAAAAGCATCTATTTGGGGAAGCATAACATTTACACACAAGCCATGGAGATGCACAAGTCCATGGAAGAGGCTGGGCTGTGGTGCCTGCTCCTGGTGGCACGCTGCCTGGAAGCATGGAGGCTCCTCACCATCCTGGGTCCTCCCCACACCCAACAGAGGGATGCAGCCGGCCCAGCCTGTCTGCAGACCACCCCTCATCCCACTGTGAGGGATGCACCAAGGCTGTGACACCAGGAATTAGGTCCTGCCTTTCCTCTTCACTAAGCTCTGCCAGACAGGCAGGGCAGGCAAGGAAGAAGCGTGGCTTGAGGTAAATTTGGTTCTGCCCAGACACTGTTGTGTTTGCAGCTCTTGCAAGATTTGATGAACGTATTCAGGGACATGTCCCACCCACTGTCAGAGCCTGAGTGTCTGTATGGACATGAGCAGTTCAGGATGAGACAGCTTTTGTGCAGCTTTAATGCTCAGTCAAAAGACATTTTGGGGGTGAGATAGGAAGTAAAAGAGACTGATGGAGTGACTTCGCATGTGTCCTTCTGCAAGCCACTGCTTCCTGCTTGGGCCAGACATGGGATGCTCATCGGGAAGTCCCTACCAGCCTTTGCTGCTGCACGTGCCCCCAGTGTGCCCAGGCAAGGTGAGACATCCCTCCTTCTTGTGCTGGGGACATGACAGCAGGGCTCAACAAAGGGAGAGGAGGAAAATGATAGGAGGAAGCCCATCCCTTGTTTCCCCATGAGGGGCATGAGGGAGCCCCGCTTCTGCTGGGTTTTACGGTCACTGCTTGGGATCCTGCCAGATTCACCAGGGAAAATGGTACCGGGTTTTTTCACATTGTTCCTGATGGCTGGGTACTTCCTGAGCCTTTCCAGGGTTGTGGGGAAGGGGAGAGAGAGGAAAACTGAACATTTTTTTATTTTCCTTCCTTTCGCAATTTCTCGGAGATCACAAAAAGCCATATTGCAGCTAATTTTCCTGCCTCCGTTCACACAGGCATTTTGCAAGGGCACAGGAATTCCTCTATGAAGGACATAGGCTCTTCTGATGCCCCGCTGCCAGCACCATGCCTCCCCATGCCCCCTGAGCCACCAACTTATCAGCTTCCTGCACTCAGGAGCTTGGGGTGCAGCGTTGGGCCCTGCATCCCACCCACTGCCCTGGCCCATGGTGGCAGAGACAGGGAGTGAAAACAAAGGCAAGAGCAAAGCCTGTGGCCTCGGGACCTTTGCAGGGGCAAAGGCGGGAATGCAGAGAGGCAGCGGAGAGGCTGCACCATAGGGCCATGACTGGCCAGCCCCAATGCATCAGGAAAGGCTCCCATCCCTGTGGGGTCAGGTAATAGGATAGTGCTGAGAACTAACATAACTCACCAGAGGCCACTTGCAGCTGCAGTAACTGCAGCTCTGATCTTACTGACTGCACTGATTTACCCAGCTAAGGGGAGAGGTCTAAAAATCTGAACAGAAGTAAAAGTTGCAGTGTTTTGTGCTCTCTATTCATGACCGGGTCATTCAGCGGCCGTATAAAGAAGTTGCAAAGTTCAGCAGATACCCAAAGGGACTTTCTGCATGATATGAAGATGAAAAATCTTTCAGTTCATCAATTCTGGAAAAACAGAGGTTTTGCCTAACCTGAACGTTTCCAGGGCCTCAATGGGAGTGCTGCCCTACCCTCAGTGCAGGCAGGGTGCATCATGGATGCTCTTGCTCACATGAGATCGTGTGTGGCCACATTGGTTCTGTCTTGCCATGTTACAGTTTGCCAGTGAAAGAAAGCCAATGACCCCTAGGGTGTTTGAGCAGGGTCTGTGCTGGGAACAGGCCTTTTTCTTGTCCAAAGTATGAGCAGAGCCCTGAGCCAAGCAAGGGGACCCAGCTCTGAGCATCCACCACTCCCTAATTCCTCCCCAGTTCAGCTTTCACTTGCTTTCCCTTAGTAAGGACATTCTTTTTCTCTTTACCAACTGCAAATCTGGGGAAACCTAATGCCAGTATTAAGAAAAATACTTTTCAAATTATCCTTTAGTTCCAACAGCTTAATGTCCTTACACATGCTTAGTGTGGAGTTTCAGCCTCATCTGCCTGCAGCGGGACAGCCCGCCTGGGCTGGGAGCAGCAGGACCTCTTTCATGTTGATGTGTCAGTCCCCTGGCCAGCTGCGGGGAGGAGAGGCCACGTGGAGCACTGGGCCCTCCCAGGAGGAGACTCCTGAGAAGGACTGAGCACAAATAGCTGGTCAGGTTTTTAAGGTTGTATCTGCCCATGCTGGAAAAGATGCAACGGGAGGCATGGTCCCTCTTTCACAATGAGTTGTGCTGAGTTTCTGTAGATCCTGTGCTCTCTTGCTGGCTCTGAGAACAGGACCTGTTGCCCATAACTTCAGTGTGGGCATGGCTGGAGTGGAGCAGTTGAGGTGTTGACATCCAGGGGTTCTGTGCAGGCACAGCCAGCCCTTTTGGAGAGTAATAGGACAGGCAGGAGCAAGGCTGCAAGGTGCTCTGCTGCTGAGCCCTTCCTACCTCCCCATGCTACTGGAGCCCAAATAAGCAGCTGTAAGCCAGTGGGGGTGGCTAGCAGCTTGTCAGATGTTTTTCCAGTTGCAGTGATTAGAGCCTGCACCCTGAACCCTGCCTATGCAGCTCACCTGCATCACACAGCCATCTCGCCTGCCATGCCTGCTGTTTTCTGGGTAAGGAAACACATCACCCCAGAGCGGGGCTGCCCTCCACCACTTCTAGCCCCTTCCTGCTCCACAAATAAACAGGGAGGTGGTGACAGCTGCTAGGTTTGGCCAGGAGACTTTTGACAGCAAATTGAAGCCCCCGCTGCAGGGAGGGAGGGAGCTGTGTGCTTGCAGGACAACCAGGAGTGTGGCAGGGGTGAGGAGCCTGCACTTTTAAAGCAAATTCAAATACCAGCCTGATGCTCACCTGAGCAGGGGAAGCTGTGAAAGCCCAGCCCAACATTTAATTTCCTTTACTCCCCCTTTTTTGCTCCCTGAAGTAATGCATACAAAACATCTGGCATTCATCTTTTCTTTCCTTCACATGCACGGCAGAAACCCTGGTGTGAGTCACGTCCATTTAAATATGGAAGCACATCATAAAACCTAATGGAGAGTCCAAGAGGTGAGCTTTTATGTGGTTAAAACTCATAGAGAGGTCAAGATTGTTTGGTTTAAACATGGGGGGTCATTCTGCGCATGAAGGTGGTCCTCTAAACCTTTAGAAAGGCTGTTTTCTCAGCGCGAGAGCTCAGCTTAGTGCCCTGTGGTTTTACTGTCCGGCTCCTGACAGTGCTGTGACTGCTGCAGGGAAAGGCTGTCACCGCAGTGCTCCCATCACCAAAGAGGGTGAAACACGGGGAATGGGTCGCATCCCACAACCATGGGGTGCCCATGGCCTCATGGAAGGGTCCCCAGTCAACAGCAGAAGCAGGAACTGGGGCTGTGCTGACAATGGGGGATTGGGGTTGTCACTTCACTCACGGCAAAAGGCTGCAATGGTCATGCTGCCCGTCCTGCAAGACGAAGAGAGCTTTGTATTCACCCATCACCTATAAAACCTGACACGTTTTATAGTACAAGGAAGAAGAGTGTTAACAATTCATTTCATCTTGTTAAACTCTGTTTTTTGAAATAATTTTTGGTGGCCATTTATTAGTACTTTATTGGCTAGTTTATGGTGACTAAGCACACAATAAAGCAAACCTTCTGGTCAGGTCTGGTGTAAAGATGCTTTTTGATCTCCAAATTCTTTTGCCTGGTGTACATTAGCTTGAGCCAAAACCAGGCTTCTGTGCCTGCCTGTCCCTGGGACAGTCCCATCCCAGTGACTATCCCAGCCATGGGCATGAGTGAGTCCCAGCTTGCGGAAGCAAGGGAGGGACCTGCCTCTCTGCTTCTGGAATAGACCAGCTCAAAGCTTCAGGCTCCTCTTTGCTGATCCCCTGGATAGGGATTATTTTTGACTGTAAGCAAACAAGTGAGTTTGGATTATTAGCCCTGGATTGTATCAATGCAGATGATCGGTGTAGCCAAGATCATATCCGACTCTCTTCAGGACAGCCTTTGCTGTGACAGGCACCAGAGTTGATGCATCCTGTGTCCTCAGACACCTGCCCCAACCAGAGGCTGCAAATTGAGGATGCAATTAAAATAAGGACAGCCAGGGGCAAAGTCCCTGACAGCTTAGAGGCACTAAGCACTTAGGGTCTTCTCTGTGGTCCTCTCTCCAGCCTTGTCTTCATTGCTATAACAACATCTCTATTTACTGCTGGTGTCCCTGGTCATCTAACGGTAGCATGCTGACTGTCTTCACTAATATAAGCCTCTTCCTCAGCTGTCTTTTGAATTTTTCAGTATTTAATTCTCAGTTGTCAACTTGGCCCTGGATTGGATAATGGTAGCCTGCATAGTGACCTCTGAGAGTGAAGGAGGAGGTGATGGTCCCTGTTTGAGATTCTCTTTCTGCCCTGGGCTCTGCCCCAGTATTGTATAGCAGTCAGGTTTTGGTGTGGGGCCAGCCTTTGAACAGAATCAGGGAGCAATGGCTGATCCCCATAATGGTGGAGAACCTTCCTGGTAACTCCCAAAGTTCAGGGTCTGATAAAGCAGAGGCTGGACACCTCCTCTGGCCCCAGGGATCCTGGGGATGCTCTTCATGCCTCCTGCTTCCCTCCTACAAACCTAAGGGACAAACAATACCCTCATCTCACACAGACCTGCTCTGTATCTGCTGTACCCATGTTTATCCATCACCGGTCAGGCTGCTTTCAAGCAGAGCGAAGCAAAGCTGGGTTTCTGCACTCTGGCTAATCTGTGATTTCTCTTCTGCTGAAGACATTTAAGTGCTTGGGAGAAGGTGCGATTTCATTTAACGTCGCTCTGTCCTGTCTCTTTCTGCTTCCTGCCAAGAAACTGTCAGTTCCAGCCGAGCTTCCCGTTTCTTGTTCTTCGCCATACCGTGAAGTCTGGGCTCAGGTTGTGGCTCCTATAACTGCAGGAAAACAAATCCATTCAGGCCCAGGGCTGTGCCTGAACTTCCCTGGGCCCTGAGTTTCCTCCTCCACTATTCCTCCTCTTCCAGTCTTGCCCCTGCTTACTACTCAAAGGCAGAGAAAATGGGATCTCATCCTAATAAGTAATCCAGGTCAAGATCTTGTTTGAACACAGTCAAAATTGGCCCCTGTCCAGCCTGACTTGCAGCCTTTTGGCTTGCCAAAGCTGAGAGAAGTGGGAAAGACTGTCAAAGCAGGCAGCTTTCAGACCCAGACTTGTGCAGAAGGGAGACATGCAGCAGAACACTGACACCAAACCCCTGTTGCTCTGGCTTCTCAGCAGGGGCATGATGATGGCATTTATCTTGTTCCCTCAGCCCCATTCCTCTGTCACTGTCTCCCTTGCTCTTTTGTCATTTTCAGGTACAAGGTCTGCTAGTCCTTCCAAGGGTTTCCATGCAGGTCTGGCAGAGACGCTGCCATATGTTTTTCATTTTGATAACTCCCCTATGGTGTCTGTTATCACCCAAGTCTCTATTAAGATTTATTCCTGTTATTGTAGCAGTCATTTTCCCTAGTACATGTGCATTGTATTTGGAGAGAGTCATAACCACTCTCCACATCCAACAGATGCTGTAGTCAGAGCGACTCCTGCTTCCATTTACCAGACCTTTCTACTAATATGGGATTTCACCAATAACCACAAGTGCTGTTCACTCCCCAAGATTTCTGCACTGTCATTTCTTGATTGTGTTAGCGGCAAAACACCCATCAGAGCTCCAGTCCCTCACAAAGCAAAGGTTTTGCTTCGCTTTGCTTTTCAGCCACTTTCCTGTTCAAAGCAATGGGAGTCTCCTTCTCCCAGTGGCTGAAGACCTGAGCAAGGATGGTGGCACAAAGCCGGGCAGGCAATGGCTGTTGCAAGAGGGGCAAAAGGCTGGTTCCCCTTACTTGTAGGATTTGATGAGGATGGATTGGGGAAGGGAATGGGATCTGCTGGACCTGGTATATGGATATAAAAAGAGGCCAAGGTGACTTGCATGGGGCTAGATGCATCCAGGAGTCAGGCTTCACTGGCATCAGCTTGGTGCAGCCCCATCACAGCTCTGCCCCTTGGCAGGAGGGTATGCAAGAGGTGTTCCCAGTCCCCAGGGGCTAGCAGTGACCCTGGCCTGTCGCTGTGTTGCTGTGGTCCCTATCGCAGGCATCAGTGCAACTTGGGCTCCGTAAGCAAGGCAGCCTGCCCACAACATCCACAGACCCTTCCAATTTGCCCCTCTTTCATCCCGTAGCAGTTTGGTCAGCTAGTACGGAAGAAAGGAGCTCCAAATGCTTTCCGTGCCTAATAATATCCATCAAAGCATTTCCAGGGCTGAGGCGAGGATATACACTGCAGCACGCAGAGCAGGAAATGGGCTTGGGTTTTCCAAAGCTGCCTCTTCCAGCCAGAGCAAACCGCAAGATCACGGGAGGACAAGAGCACTGCACTCGTGGCTTTGTTTGCTCCAGAAGGAATTGATTTGATGAGAAAGGAAATTGGCTTTCTTTAATCTGTCCTTGTGCTAATTCTGCAGAGGAAGGCATGAGCATCGGCAGTTCCCGAAAGTGAACCACCCCTCAGTGCCAGTTGGTTCATGCTATTTGCAGGGATGATGGTGTGGTGTTTCCCACGCCAAGGCCCATGGCAAGCACCCATGGACTGCAGTGAGCTGTGCTTGCCAGAAGCAGGGATCCCTCACTCACCTCCATGGCCTGTGGCAGCCAGGGCCCCCACAGAGCCAGTGGCCAGCACAGCCCAGGCCCCACACATGTTATGGGTCCCCGTGCACATGTGCCTTCCCCAGATAACAGGGGTCCTGCTACTGGCTTCACCAGGGCCAAGTTTTCTCCAGCAAAAGCTGCGAGGAAGGAAACAGCTGTGCTTCTTCTCATCTCTGAGGAGCCTGACTGCATGCCTTCACATCTCTTCTAAACCCTGTCTCTGAGACCAGTAGAGCAAAGAGGATGTTCCTCATCCATCAGCTGCATGTGTGCCAACAGGTTAGATTCAAACACCCTTTCCCATTAAAAATTATTCTTTAGAATCACAAGAAACATAAAAAAACCCATGGGAATTTGGTTTCCTGATCAGTTCCAGCCTGACATTTCAACTAAAAAGGGGAAATTGAATTAATGAGTAGTAAGTACAAGAGCTAACAAAGATGTCATCAGAGAAGGGCTAGAAATGGTGCAGTGTCATTTTATATAACAAAACCTAAAAATACAATAAATGAATTATACAGAAACCTAGGACAAGATTATCCTGGATCCTTTTCAATGCCAGTTTTCCCAAGGTGACTAAACACCATCACTATTGCTTGCACAGAAGGATACTGAGATGCAACTAACGCTACAAAAAGGGGCAAGGTGTTTCCTAAGGTAAGAGGAAATAGCAAATGGAGCTAACAACCTATAGGTCACAAAATCCCCTGAGAACAGGCACTTCCACAAGTGGGTATAGTGAGAAAGAGAAGAATGAGGAGGAGGAGGAGGAGGAGGTGGAGAAGGAGAAGGAGAAGGAGAAGGAGAAGGAGAAGGAGAAGGAGAAGGAGAAGGAGAGAAAGGAGCAGAGCAGGCCAGCAGAAGCAGCACTCCTTTTTTGCAGGCAAGCATGGGCTTCAGGAGGGGTCCAGGGCTAATCTTCAGGTCTGGTCTCTACTCTCAGAGACTACACTCTCCCATAGGACGTTAACATGAGCAATCTGCCCTTGGTGACAGTGCAGAGCCCGCTGCCTCTCAGCTGGATGCATTCCAGAGGGTAGAGCTCCAGTATTGACGCAAGAAGAAAAGTCTCCAGGATGGAGTTAGTCTGGTTTTATGCTGGATTGGCTTTGAAGAAGCAGCTGACATCAGCTGAAGCATCTGTTCCTTTTGGTGCTTGGGTTAAGTTTGCAACATGTCCAATGAAATAGCCAGCAACCCAGAGAGAGGATTTATCCCAGTAGGAGCCCTGTAGACTGTGCAGCCTCTCATTAGCATGCTGAGCCCTCTGGTTTGTTGTTTGTGTTAATTTGTTTGTGCTGACATACTGTGTGGTGTTGGTAATTAATATACAACATCATCTGCCACACCAAAATCCCATGAAAAATATGAGCTCCAGAACAAGTGATTTTGATCTCTTCTTTGCTGTGAGAGGGGACAAGGCAGAACAACAAGGAATATCAGGGGTATATTATTGGCCTAACAGAAAAGGAAAAAAGTCCTTTCAAGGAAAAAACCCTTACAGGCCAATCTAAAGCAACTTCAGGCAGGGAGCTTTGGAGGACACCTCATCTTCAAACAGTGACTGAGCTCCGTAATGCCCCTCCATGCAAGGACTGTGCTCATCTAACTCAGCCCCGTTGCAGGGTGGCACCAGCTGGGCTCCGCTCTATGGAAGTGAACCCCCAGAGCCAACCTGCATGGCTGCAGCAGCTCCGCCAGCACACAGCGCCTGTATGGGTCAGGCCTCAGTGACTGCATCCAAACGAGAATCAGGGTGCCTGTAGCCAAAATAAATGTCTGCACAGGATGCTGCTGCGGGACCAAGAGAATATAAACCTTCAATGCAACAACCACAACGGAGTCATGGAGAAATGCCTCCCCTTCCCTCTAGCGACTCGGTTGCAAGTGGATGGCTTGAAAACGACTCTCGCTCCACAGAAAGAATCTAGCAAGAAGCAGCAAGGCAGCTGCTTTCCCTTCGGATGCAGCGCAGTGGCAGTGTCCTCCTGCGCTCTGCAGCGCTCCTCACCGCTCTTCCCAAACTTGTGCTGCGATAAAGGAACACGCTTTAACTGAGCCGGTTTTGGCACCTCAGCACTGGGTGGGGGGATCCGTCTTTCAAACTAAAAGCGCCTCATTCTCCCGTAGCTGCAGCCCCATTTCTCTGTGCGCTCAGGGAGCACAGGCAGCCGAGCAAGAGTTTCCCTGTCCTCATTGGAGCTGGGGTGCGAGTGAGGAAAGGGCCAGGCCAGAGAGAACGGGCACGAATTCACTCTCACATAGTAAGCGTCAGATGTGTGTCAGCCCCAGGCAGCAGAGCAGCACCGCTGTACAGAGGTTTTTGACAGCATTAATGAACATTAATGAGGACAGGAGTGATAGAGAGTGACTGGTTTTAGAAGTGGCTCCTGATGCACTCAAAACCAGATGAGCTCCTGTGGGCTCCTGGGGGAGCCCCAGGTAATGACCCAAACTGTCAGGTCCCTTTGCCCAGGCTACCCCAGAGCTCCCAAGGAAGCTCTGTGCTCTGGTGCTTGGTGGGGGTCCCAGAAACTTCACAGCCCCAAACCGTGGGCCACACAGCTGCACTGCAGGAGAGCACAGATTCTTCACTGCAGAAGCATGAGCAGTTGTCAAGGGAAAACAAAAAAAAAAAAAAAAAAGTTAAAAAATTTTAAAAAAAGATTAAAAAGAGGGAGAAAGGGAGAACCGCACCGGCTGTGTGCTGCGGGAGAATGGCTGACAGTTTTATTTCTGAGAATTTCCCCGTGCGTGATCTCCACGTTGGGATCTGCAGGCAAGTGACTCCATAAAACCAGCCTGAAATCCCCATGGCAAATAACGTGAGCCAAGGCTTGCAAGCGGGAGCCAGTGGCGGTGTGAGGAGTGCAGGAGCCCAGTCCTGCTCCCCTGGCCCCGTGGAGTCCTATGTACAGCCGTGGGCTCCCCTCTACGGCGTCAGGCAGCCCGCGGAGCCCCACAAGCTCCAGCGTTCCCATCCCAGGTGCCTCACTGCCCATTAGCAAGGAAACAATTGTTGTTCATGAGGGTTGTACTGGTTGGAGCAATAATTACTTATCATTGGATACTTCCTTCCTCAAGGTGTCCATCTCTCTTCTTTTTCTTTCATTCATTCATTCTTTCTTTATCTCTCTTTTGTTCTTCCCTCTCTCTTTCACTTTTCTCTTTATGTATTTTTCCTCTCTCCTCTCCTCTCCTCTCCTCTCCTCTCCTCTCCTCTCCTCTCCTCTCCTCTCCTCTCCTCTCCTCTCCTCTCTTCTTTCTTGTTTTTTATCTCTCTTCCCTAACATTCCCTCCTTTCCCTGTCCCGAACCCCAAACGCGCCCACCGGCGGAGCGCAGAGCGGCTGCCTTGCGGTGTCGCAGACCTCGTCAGCGGCGTCCCGGGCCGGAGTAGCTCCCAGCGCGGCCTCAGGTCACACGTCCAGGCCACCCTGTGTCGCTCCGGCCCGCCGCAGGGGGACGAGCCGCTCTCCGCGGGCCGCGCACCTGCCGCTCCGGCGCAGGACGGGACGGCTCAGATCCCTCGCAGCAGCGGGGCGGGGTGCGGGGCGGCGGGGCGCGGGGCAGTGCCACCCGCGGCCGGCTGTCGGGGGCCCGGCGGTTGGAGGGCAGCGGCTCGGGGCGGCCGCGGGTGTTCTGGAGAATGTGCAGCGGGGGCGAGTGGAGCCGGGACGCCCCGGCAAATCAGAGAGCTGCAGGGCCGAGCGAGCCCCTGCGAGCGCCGATGGGACCCGCGGGGCCCCGCGCAGGGCTGCCGGCTGGCACCGAGCAGTGGTGACAGCACCCCCGGCCAGACCGCTCCCGGTGCGGGGATGCGGGAGGGCAAAGCGACTCTGGCCGAACGCCGTGCCCCGCGCCGCTCGCCTCGATCTGCTTTTCGTTCGTCTGTCCTTATCGGTCTGCCCGTCTTTGCGATGCCTTTGCTGACTCTCTTTTTCTTTTTGCTTTCTCTTTATGTCTTTGTCTTTTTCCTTTCTTCCTCTTTCCATTATTTTCCTTCTTTTTATTTCCGTTTTTCCTAGTCTTTTTTCTATTTCCTTTCTGTCTTACTTTTTTTCCTGTCTTTCAGTCTGTTTCTTTATTTTTGTTTCTTTCTTTGTTTCTTCTATCTTTCTGTCTATCTTGCCTTGCTTTCTGTCTTTCTGTGCGTCTTTCTTGGTGATACTTGGTTAACACATTTGACTTGCGGATTTGTTATATGTATTCGTTAATTTCAGTTCCTATAGTTCAAACGCCAGTTGAAAATAATACTAATAGTCGCTGTAGTGGTAATAACGATTATGACTGTAACTGTAATAACAGTAGTCACCGATGACGGTCTCAAATTAAACGCCAGAAAATCCCCGTTTTTTCCCGGGACCAGCGGGAATTACAGGCTTTTTTTTTTTTTTTTTCTTTTCACCTGCCGAGATGTTCCTGTCTCCTCTTTATCTCCCCGCCTACAACGAATTCGAAAAAATCCGCGACTCCCGTTAGCGAAACCTCTACGAATTGTTACTGCTTAGCCTGCAGCACCGCTACCGGCAGCGTTAGCCTTTCCCGTACCGTTCTTTGCTATCGCTCGCAGCGCACGGGCGGTGCTGCAGCTGCGGGAAGGGAAGCTGGGAGACGCGGGGAGCCCCTCCGCCGGGCTGCTCATGTGGGAGGGGTGCCGAGAAATAAGAGTGTGCGGACGCTTGCTGTGCCGCTGCCCCGACCCTGCGTGGACCCAGCCCCGGCTCGCTGCCGCTGATCCCCCCGCGGTGCAGCGGGGAGCTGGGGCTGCCCTGCCAAGCCCAAGCCAGGCCGTGCGGGGCCGCCCCCCTTTCCCCTGCAGAGTCCGCGCCCTCCTCCCTCTCCCCCCCCCCCCCCCCCCCCCCCCCGCAAGCCGGGTTCGCCTGGGGCCCGTTGAGCGCAAGGGTTGGGGGGCGGGAGGGACAGGCGAGCGGGCAGAAAGGAGGGATCGCGGGAGGGACGTAGAGGAGAGATGCGGGTGGAGGGGTGAGTGCGAAGGGCGGAGAGGGGGAAGGCGGCGGGCGGTGGGGCCGTGTCCCAGCCGGTCTCCGGGGCCGCGGCGCCACCCCGTCGGGTCCGCGGCGCATCTGCAGCATAGTCCGAGCGCAGGGTGTGCGGGGGAACCGGGCATCGGGGACCTGGGCACCTCCACAGCAAGAGAGCCGTGGCTCGGTGGGAACACGGCCGTCCGCGCCTGGGGCACCTGTCCCGGCCCGTGGGGAGCGGTGCCGGAGGGGAAACCCCTGAGAGGGAGGACGAAGGCAGCAGCCCACGGGGTCCGCCTCGCCTGAAAGGTCTGGGGAATTGCAAGGTGCGGAGCCCAAACAGAGGAGGGGGCGGCAGCGGATACCTGCTGCGTGGGGAAGCCTCGCCGGGGCCGGGAAAGGTAGTGGAGTGGCAGAACAGCGGCTTTGCTCAGGCTCCAGCGGCTGGGGGCTGCCGTCGGGGCTTGGGGGGCATTGCAACACGTTGCTTTTTTTGCTGCCGCCACAGGCTTTTGCACCACCGGCGCCCGAGCGTTTCGGGGCGAAGCAGTTGTGTGTCCGCAGAGAGGGAAGGAGGGGTCCTGCCATTCTTCCCCGTCCAGCGCTTAGAGTTTCCGCAGAGCGGAGCCGTTCCCAGCGGAGAAGTGGCGAGACAACCTCGACCTTCCCTCCCACCTGCTCAGCCGAGGTGTGAGAAGCACGCCGGGGGGAGCAGAACGCCCCCCTCACCCTGTCCCTGGTGCCCTTCCGAGAGCTTCCGGGCTCTTATCAATTTCCTTCCCGGGCCCAGGGACGACTGGACAGCCCTGGACAGACCCTCGCTAACGACAGGGTTTGCAGCCCCTCTTGCATAGCTCCGGCGACGCTGAACGACCGGGGAAGGGGACTAGAGCCCGCTGGGCGAGACGCCTGGCAAAGGCGGCCTCTGGTTTTAGGCCATTTTGGCATGCAGGAGAGGGGATAACGCCGTTTGCAGCTCCGCGCAGTGCCACCCGCTCCCTCGGGTTTGCTCTGCCGCTGTCGGGTTCCCCCGTCGCGGGGAAGCAGGGGCTGATTTCGCTCTCCCCTCGTCTCAGCTCTGTTAGGCGCTGCTCACGCGTGGGGGTGCGGGAGCGGGGCGGGGGGGTCTCAGGGGTCATGGGGCCCCAGGACCGGCTGACAACGGTTCCCGGAGACCGCTCAGTCACGACCCTGACGGGGAGGCCAAGGGGCTCGTCCTTGCCCGGGCTGTCCTCGACGTAGCGCTGCTTCCAGCTGGGGCTTTACCTAAGGAGCAAGGAAGGAGAAACAGATAAACCTAGGAGACGGTGCGGGCGAGAAAGTCAAGGGCAGCAACCCCGACTCTTCTGAGGTGCTGGTTTCAGGTTCTTTTCTTAATTTTCAAGGAAGGGGAAATTTTGTTTCCTCCTGGGGCAGAGGCTGCCCAGAACAGGGCACACCTCGGGGAAGGATCTGGTGCCTGTTCACATCAGCCCTTGAGCTCCCTGAGGCGGCTTGAAACTCGCGCCTGCGGCTCTTTGCTTTCCTCCGATATTGCCCCGAGGTCCCCTAACGAATCCCTTCCCCTCCTCTCTGTATTGCCGCCAGGTAAGCAGCGTGGGTCAGCATTGAGGCACTCTTCTGTTTGGAGAGTCCCTGAGCTCAGGGTAGAAAGTGCCCCGGCCGGGAACTCCGCTGCCAGCAGCAGCAGAGAAACAAAACACCGATCGTGTCACGCTCTGCCCTTATGCCGTTAGCTGCAGGAACATATGCTCAAATATGTAAGAGTAGTCTAGATTTTTCTCTGCAAATATTTTTACCACATCCAAAGATAATATTTCAACAGAAGAATCAAGCCCCGCAGGCTACAGACAGGGCAGCTATATATAACCCGCTTGCTCACTCCGGCTCTCCGCGCATCTCTAGGGTTATGCAACCCCCATCGCGGCGGTAGCCACCGGCGCGCCCCACGGCTCCTCCCGCCCCATCGGGGCATATTCCCCGGGACCTCGGTGCAGCCACCCGCTCGGAGGGATCGGGACTGGGACCAGCACCGGGACTGGAACCGGGACCGGAACTGGGACCGGCACCGGGACTGGAACCGGGGCCGGGACTGGGACCGAGGCCGGGCCGGGCCCGGCGGGGCTCGCCCAGCGCCGATGTGGAAGAAGTGCCCGGGGGACGCCGCGGCTGTCCGAAGGGCCGGTGCCGGGCGGTGAGTAGCGCCTCACCCTCGCCGGGATAGGGCGGGGAACCTGGGAAGCCGTTCACTGTAGCCAGGGGAGAGCGGCTCCCGGTCCAGACGGGCCGTGCAGGTGCTGCCGGCAGAGAGGGCTCTCACGCCGGGCCGGGCAAACCCTCGCCATCAGCCCCGCCGTTGCTTTCCGTTTTCTCCGCTTTTCTCGGCGAAGGAAATGCTCGAGCGCCGGCGGGTGCTTTGGTGGCCCGGGACTGGGGTGTCACATCCTGCCCCGGCGAGACGGCACCTGCGCCCTCAGCTCGCCCAGACGTGCCCGGCCCTGCGCTGCGGCCGCTAGGACTGTGAGACCCAGGGCCGAGCCGGGGCAGCCTGCGGCACCGTGGTGGATAAGGGCTGGAGGAAGGGAGCAATCCTCCCTCTCGGTGCCGGACATCCGCAGCATGACTCCGGGCTCGGCTCGGCGGGGCTCAGCTCTTCCCTTCCCGTCTGCCGGTTCCCGGGGCCGTGATTGACACCATCGACCCCTCCGCCCGCCCCGAAGCACATCCCATCCCTCCCCGCCGGCAGCTCGCCGTGCCCGGGAGGCGGGGAAGGGCCTCCCCAGCCCTTTGACACCGTCTCGGCAGGAGTTTCACTTCGCTTTCGCCGCTGCCGCCGCCGCTTCTGCAGGCAAACACCCCCGGCTTCCATGTGACGCCTCCCAGCCACTGAATGGGGGAAAGCGCCTATAAGGGAGACACTTTCCCTACGTGCAGGAGAAAAGGAGGGGACGGGGGGCCGGGGGGGGGGGGGGGGGGGGGGGCAGAAGCAGGAGGTGGTGGCTAGGGGAAGGGAAAAGAGAAAAATAAATTAATAAATCGCAGGGAACGAAGTTGAGGGGAGAGAAACCGAGACCCTGGGGAAAGAAATTCGTGGGGATATTTCTTTATTCATCTCTCTACCCGGTCCCCTCTCCCTGACAGGGGTCGATCCAGCTGTTGCGGTGCTCGGTGCTGGCTGCAAAGGGGCCCGGGGAAGTTTCTTACTCCCCAACGCCCTTCCCGGGGGGGACACTGAGGCTTTAGGTTGTTTTCTGGTGTGGGTTTTTGGTTGTTTTTTTTTTTAAGGTTCCCTCCCCCCCGTCTGGAAGGAGGGGGTCTCTCTCGCACCTCCCTGGATGGTGTGGTAGAAAGGAGGGGAGTGAGGGGGTGGGAGGGGGGGCTCGTGGTGGGAGGCTGTCGCGGCTGCTGCTCCTGCATTGGTGTCTCCCCTATGGACGAAAACAGCCCTCTGTCTCCCAAGGCAAATGCTTTCAGTATCGCCTCTCTGATTTCAGTCGCCGCCGCCGCCGAGCAAGCAGGGAAGGGAGCGCTGGAGGAGCGGCGCGGCGGCCGCAGTGCGCCCGCCCGCCCCGGCTGCCGCCCGCAGAAGATGCACTTCAGCACCGTCACCAGGGACATGGAAGGTGAGCGCTGCGCTCGGCCCCCCGCGGCCGTGGGTCGGGATCCCGGCCACTGCGTCCCGGGGTGTTTCTACGCGTCCCGGGCCCCGCGGCCGGGCCAGGGGGAACACACAGAGCGCGGCCTGCCCTCGGAGCTGGCCAGAGAGGTTTTGCCAGGCCCCCTCAGCCTTCCTATGAAGAATGAGGCTCTGCCTGTACCCCAGTGGCGGCTTTCGACGGCTCGGCTGCTTGGATCCGCGTCTCCTCGGAGGTGCTGGAGCATCCCCCGACTGCGCCGGCCGTGCCCAGGGCAGTGGCGGGCCGGGGCTCGGCTTCCACCGGCTCTGTAGCCGTTGTCCGGCCTGGGAACTGCGGCGGGAATAACTCGAGAGACCCCCAGGACCTCGAGGAACCCTTCAGCGTCGGAGGGGATCCGAAGGAAACGTTCGATCCCCGGGGCGGCCTGTCATGCGCCGCAGGGCCCTCTCCAGCGGGTGCCCAAGGGCTGCTCGGCCGGGGCCGTCCCGGCGCTCCTCGGCGAGGACCCGGAGCTTTGCTCTGGTCCCCGACTGTTCCCCCTCTCGCGCCCGGGGATGGAAATAAGGGGGGAATTGCCACTCGAGGTCTACCTGTCCCCTGTCAGCCGTGGCCCCAGAGCGAGGGACATTACCTGCAGCACGGCAGCTACACGGAAATTAGAACTGGTTTCTGTCTTTGAGTTCCCCCCTCCTCCTCTTTTTTATTTTTTTTTTGGGAGGGGGGATGTTAGGCGGGAAGCAGTGTCTGTGGAAGTTTGCTTTGTCCCAAATCGTGTGCAGCAAGGGAGGCCTTCTGCAGAGATCGCACGGGCTCTGCTCCGCCGCGGCTCTTGGCAGATCTCTGGGGTTTGCAAAGGGGAAAGAAAAAAAAAGGAAAAGGAAGAAAAAAAAGAAAGAAAAAAAAAAAGAAAAAAAAAAAAGAAGAGCCGAGGCAGGCAGCGGGAGCAGCGAGCTCCCCGCCTGCCCCGGGGGGAGCGGGGCTGGGGCCAAGCAAAGCGGAAAGGGGGAGGCGCCCCGCTGGGCTGGGCGCGGGGCAGGAGAGGAGGCGGAGGGCACCCCGCGGAGCCGGCCGGAGGCGGGGGCCGCACGGAGCGGCGCGGAGCTGGGGGGGGGGGGGAAGCGGGAGCCGGAGCGGAGCCCTGACCGCCTGTTTTTGGAATGATTTCAGCTATCTCCAGCCCCTGGCTCACCCAGCTGTCCCATTTTTGCGATGTTGCAGCTTTCACGGCCAACAGCCTGAGCAGCCTGAACGCCTCCGGGGGGTACCACCTCTCCCCTTCCCCGGGGGACCCGTACGGACAGCATGAGCCTCCGCACTACGAGCCCTGCACGGCTCAGCAGCATCCGCACCCGCCGCCACAGCCCCAGCACGGCTATCCCTTCGGCGGGGCGGCGGCGGCGGCAGCCGGGGCCAATCCGCCGCCCCCAGGCCCCGAGCCGCCCGAGGGCGCCGGGGGAGCCGCCGCGGGGCCGGCCGCCGTCTCGGGCTGCTCCGCGGGGTCGGCCGCCGCGGCCAAGGCGCCGGTGAAGAAGAACCCAAAGGTGGCCAACGTGAGCGTCCAGTTGGAGATGAAGGCGCTGTGGGACGAGTTCAACCAACTGGGCACCGAGATGATCGTCACCAAGGCCGGCAGGTCAGTGTGGAGCCTCTGAGCAGCCCGGTTCTCCACCCGCTCCCTCCGGCCCCGGGCACCCTCGCACGCCGGGGCTTGTGAATTCTCGGTTCGGGGGAAAATCGAGGCTGGACAAGGGCGAGCTGCGGGGCGGCTCGGCGCGGCGGTTGCCGTCATTTTATCCTAGCGCTTCTCTCGGGGTGAAATCTGCGAGCTCTTGCGGCCCGAAGGCCTTGGGTGCTGCGGGGAGGAACGCGCGGCTCCTGCAGGCTGGAGGCGAAGGTGTGCGGGGAGCGGCCCGGTTCGCGGAGCCGCGCCGTGCGCTCCTCTGCCGGCTTTCACACCCGCTGGAAAGGGCGCTGTGCTCCTCCGGGAGCTTTCGGCTTTCGGTTACCCCACACGGGACTTAGATCCGTGTTTGCGGAGGACACTGTGCTCCCAGGGCGGAAAGCGACGGCACGGGGCGGGGAGGAAAAGTCAACAAACCAACCCGTACGATACCTGTAACTAATTTTTTTAGCACGGGCAGAGCTTTTCCCGCCGGCAGGGAAACAAACAGACCCTCATTCTGCACCTTGAAACGTCTTCCAGGACTTTTGCATTTCCCAGCTCTTCCGTAACGAGCCCGGCTGTGCCCGGCTCTCCTCGGCCCTGCTCCGGACTCTCGGCTCGGCGGGCCGGGACCCCGCTCGCGGCCAGGGAACAAAGGAAGCGGTCGATGCAATCGCGTTAGAAAACAGCAAAACTTGTGGGGTAGAAGAGGAGCCCCAAACACGGTTGTTACTTGCTGCATTTAGCTGCAGTCTCCGGGAAGCGCTGTGGCCGCGGCGGCTTGGGCAAAGCTGCGGAGCTTTCCCAGCGCGGGTTCCAGGCAAACGCTGCCTTAGGGGGAGCAAGCGCATTGCTCGGGCTCGGGTCTTTTCCCTTGGTTTAAAACGATCCGCCGGCGGGGGGGGGAGAAAAGAAAAACAAACAAGTTATCAAACCCCGCGGTGCCGGCTCTCACTGAGCCGCAGGGCTGGCAGCAGTGGGAGCTCCGGGCGCTGCTGCAGCCCCGTCGCCGGGGAGAAGGGCGCAGCGCTGCCTGTTGGGCTCTGCTCCGAAAGGGCCCAGCACAAGCCGTGACCGCGGCCGTGAGCTCCCGCTTTCCCTCCAGTGGTTTTGAGGGTCCCGAAGGGCAAACAATGAAATGTTTCTGTATATGCGCAGGGTGGAGGGGTTGTTTGGTTTGGCTTTTAATTAGCAATTTACTAAAGTCTCCGCAATACCGGGCGGAGGGGCTGGCTCGGCGCTGCGGGACCCCGGCAGTGATTTCCCTCAGCCGGTGCCTGCCTCGGCGCCGGGCTGCGCAGCCCGCTGTCTCCGGCCGCGGCCATTGAGCCTGACGCCGGGATAGGCGCTGCTTTCCTTAGCGGAAAAGGTCGTTGAGGCTCCAGGCGGAGGCTCTCTGCAAACAGGAGCTCTTCGATATGGCTTTCTTGGCTCTCCCGGGACAGTGAAAGCATTGCAAATGTCCCACTCCAAAAGGGCTCGGAAATGAACCAGCTCGATTTGAATGAGAGGCTTTTTCCCCCTCCTCTTCGCTTATTTTCTGACACCGACTGATCTCCAGACAGGGGGTAAAACCAGGAGAAACCGAAGTAAAACCAGCAGGAAAAGAACGGCTCAGCGAAGGCGCTGCGAAGCCTGTTCTCTCCCAGCTCCTCTGGGCTGGCACTGCTGTTTGTCTAGGTGGGTCTTATCATCTCGGGTTGTTTGTTTTAAAACTAAGTTTTAAAACAAGAAACACCGGAACTGGAGCTAATGGGGGCTTCTACACCTTTATAAAAAATAATAACAGAGGGAGCAATTGAAAACGTCCGTCAGAGTTTGTTAAAGCGTTACAGAGAGGGAGGCGCAGCGCCTGATCCCGATGCTGTCTGGCATTGCGGGACCAGGGCTTGAAGGAGCTGCGGGGCTACAGCCCGCTACCCATCGCCCTGGCAGCCAGCCTGTCCTAGGCGGAGAGCAGCGGCACACAACCAAAAAAGCTCCGGGAAGAGGCACGGCGGGTCCGGCCGTGCGCCTCGAGCATGAGCCGTGGGGAGGCTCCATGTCCGGGTTTAATCCGGATTGTTTTTATTGGTGATGTTGGGACTTTGGTTTTTCAACGGCTGCAAATCACCTTCCAGAAATGCCGCCCGCTGCCGCTCTCTTCGTTTCCTACTCTGGACAAGAAGTGTACCAAACAAAACCGAAGCCGTAACAAGCCCAAATGCGAGGGCGCATCCCGCCAGGGAGCCGCGGGCCAGGCCCTGTCCCCGGAGTGTGCAGAGGGAGGTGGGGGTGACCGACCCCATCCCTTAGCCCACCCCCGATCGCTTTTTCCCCGCAGCTCCTCGAAGGGATCGTGCCCTCCCTGAGTGTGGAACCCGAGCCCCCGGCTATAGCTTGTGGTTTCCAGGGGCCTGTGCAGACTAGAGCAGGGGGGACAGCCCAGGGGTGCCAACTGTCCTACCTGGGAGCCCCAGGCTCCTTCGCGCTCTCATTTTGTCCCGCAAAGGTGCGTGGACAGGGAGCTCAACAGGGCTCTGACAACGAAGCGGAGCCGAGAACGAATTCACCGGGGATCCCCATTGCCCTCTAGTCCCTGCCCTCCGCGGGGTGCGTTTGCCCTCCGGGGGGCGGGGAGTCTCCCGCTGGCCCCAGAGACCACAGTTCTGCTGTAACTGCTGCTTTAAAACTGGCACAGATTTGGGGGAGAAGCTGCAGAAGTGGGAACCTTCACATTGTCCGCAGAAGGTTCTAGACATGGCTCCCGGGCTTCCCGAGCCTCCCAGGACTCTGCCAACGGCTCGGTGTGGTGTGTCTGGAGACGGGGTAATGCCTTGCATCTGCCTCAAATCAGGTCAGCTGGAAAAAGGATGAGGAAACCGCGAGGAGAAAATTCTTTTCACTTGTGTCTCCCCATGACAAAGGCTGTGGTGTTACTTGTTTCCCCTTCTCCGGTGGGACATTTTGGGTGTTCAACACAAACGGTCCCGGAGCTGGCAAGAGAGGCAGGGCCCGGCTCATCCTGCTCGATGCTGCCGAGGGCCAGGGGACACGGCAGCCTCTCTCTGCACGCTGCCTGCCAGCATCTATCTTTTCTTCCCATTCTGGCCAGCGGTTCCTGCGGGGGAGTCGAACATTGCAACCAGGCAGGAATCAGGGCAGCAGGAGGTTTGAGGACTAGGGAGGTTGTGGGGCTCCCCTTCGCAGCACCCCTGGTCAGGGAGGGTACGGCTATCTGTGTCAGCCCCTCAGGGCTCCCACTGCCCCTCAACTCAGTTCTGCTCTCTCTCTCCTCTCTCTGCCAGGCGCATGTTCCCCACCTTCCAGGTGAAGATATTCGGGATGGACCCTATGGCTGACTACATGCTCCTCATGGATTTCGTCCCCGTGGACGACAAGCGATATCGGTAAGTAGCACTCTGCCCATCCCGCGGCTCACAGCGCTATGGGAGCTGGAGGGTCGCTACCCACTTCCTGTACCCCGAGGGTTCGGGGATGCGTTTCTGGGCCCGACACATGTCGGTGTGAGTCGGGGAGAAGACATGGGATGTGGCTGCCCCAGGGTCCGTTTCACACCACTACAAGTTTGGGACCGGGAGGGGCTCGGCTGCACTGGGCACAGACCCGCGGGGCCTCCTCGGCTTTCTCTCAATGCCCGCCGCTGGACCGGCCAGGAGCTGCCTTGTCCTTCCCAGAAAAGCCCTCTCATTTCTGCTGCTCCATGTCTCCACCCGGCAAAAGCCCGTTGCTCCCTAACAAATATTCCCCGGTGGTCTTCGAGTGCTGTAGCCTCTCGGCTGGGGCCGGTGGCGCGGCAGGGCTGTACCATGCCTGCCAAGGAACTCACGGGGTGCTTGGGTGAAAAGAGTAGGGTTTGTGCTTTGCAAAGGGCACCAGCCATCCGAGCCACAAAACCCTGCCCTTGTTTCCAGTGGCAGCATGGGAAGGCCTTGGAAGCTGGTGACTCGCAAGGCAGCAATGGGGTCTGGTTTGGCACCCCTTTAATTTGAAGACAGTGAAAGGCACATTATGTATTTAGCTTCAGATCAGGACGCCGAGCAGGCAGCCGTGTAGGAATCGCAGGGTCCAATATATAAATATTTAGACAGATATCCAAATTCTCAGGGTGTCCTAGAAATGTTTGCTTGTCAAGGGAAGTGGGATATATAACATCCAATTGAGTATATCTTCAAAAAGTAATGTTTCTGCTCGAGTCCAATGGTGTCTAATTCCCCGTGTGCAAACACTGGCTTTTAAAGTAAACACGTGTATAGAAGATTGGTTTCTCTGTTTTAAATGTTACTGTTTAATATGTACTTTGAAAGAATGAAACAAGGCTGCTACACTCTGGACCTTCTATTAATCTGCACATAACTTTCCAGTCTTCACTGAAAGCCAGAATATTACTGTATAGAGGGCTCCCTTTCACCCTTTAAAAATTGTTTTAGAGGAAGGAGGAGCTTTTGTGGCTTCTCTTCCAAATCTGTGCAGGTAGCTATAAATTTCCTCCGTCCTGCAGATTTTTCTCCTGCCAGTTCCTTTAGCGACCTGCTGAAATATTAATTCTCCCCTCAACGAGTATGGCTGTGGAGAAGAGCTCACTCCCTGCCGTAGGACACAGAGGGACTGGGGGGACTGGGACGGTGTACCCCCCCAGCCAGATCCTTCGCGGCAGCGGGGTGCTGGGTGGGAGCCGCTGGAGTGCTTCTGAGGGTGCGTTCTCCCCCCGGCAGGTACGCCTTCCACAGCTCCTCCTGGCTGGTGGCCGGCAAAGCCGACCCCGCCACCCCCGGGAGGGTGCACTACCACCCCGACTCCCCGGCGAAAGGGGCGCAGTGGATGAAGCAGATCGTTTCCTTCGATAAGCTCAAACTGACCAACAATTTGCTGGATGACAACGGGCATGTAAGTGTTGCCTAGCGAGGTTTCACAGACGCCCCGTGCAGTGGTTCCCGTGGGGTGTCCCTGCCCTCACCCCCCCCCCCCCCCCGGGTAAGGTAGCCAGCAGGGCGGGGGCTGCGCTCTCCTCTCTCCATGCTCCGCCTGAATCAGTTATTGTCTCCTTGCTCGTTTTATCATTCAGATCATTTTGAACTCCATGCACAGATACCAACCGCGTTTTCACGTGGTCTACGTGGACCCCCGGAAAGACAGCGAGAAATACGCGGAGGAGAACTTCAAAACCTTCGTCTTCGAGGAGACGCGCTTCACGGCCGTGACCGCTTACCAGAACCACCGAGTGAGGAGGCAGCGGGGCCCGGGGCAACCGAAAACAGGGGTTGGGGTCTCCGTGGAGATACCGCTGGTGCAGGCGTGCCCTGCTCCGGGATGCGGGAGTACTGGGGGGGATTCCTGCCGCCTCCTCCCCGTCTGGTAAACCCTATTCCGACAGCCGGGGAGCTGAGCTCTGCGTCGCTGCACACTGAAGAAACGATGTGAGCTGCAGCCCCACGGCCGGCTCCCCCCCGCCAGGGGGGACCTCATTACCCGAGGCTGGGGCTAGTTGGGAAACTACAGGCTTCCCGCTGCGAAATGTCACTCTCAATTTGTTAGGATAAATGTGCGATTTTACTTCTCTAAACTCGTAGCTGTCAATTCCTCCCCAGAATACAATTGCATGTTTAAAAAACGAAACAAAACAACCCACCCCCCCTAATTTGATGCGGATTTCTGGGCAGCAGTTAATCCAATTGCTTCTTTAAATTGCATTAGTGTAACGTAAAGAGCAGGAATCCCAGCCGCGAGTGCAAATACGGATTCAGAGCAGGGGCTTTTCAGAGCTGCTCAGAGCTGCCTCGCTCTGCTCTGGGGCTGCAGCTGGTGCCACCCTCTGCCGCAGCTCCCGCGCATCGGCCCGGGATCTCCCGGGGTCCCTGCCGGGGCCAGAGCACGGCTGTGCCTTTAAGGGGCTTCCGAGTCTCTCCCGGCTGGCATTTGCTGATGGCTCCGGACAGCTGCTCTTTCTCTCCTGCTTTCTATCAGTTTGACCTCTAAGGTTGGAACTGTCACTGAGGGGCTTAAAGTTTGTTTTTCAACCCATTCCGGAAACTCACAACCACTTTATCCATGGATTTGCTTAAATATAGAAAATGTCCTGCCTTCTCCAGTCGAATTAAATAAATACATAAGTATGATTTATCCAGTGATTTGTCTTAGCTGCTCCAGTGGTGACCCATATAATGTGGCATTTTCTTACAAGTGCATTTAACACAGCTCTTGCAGCCAGTGCAGCCACCTCTCCCTTCACCTTGAACTCCTATTAGATAGCGTCGTAGCCCACGTTTTCTAACAGAGGGAAAGCACATGTTTGTGCTCTGTGGCAGAGCATGCCCAGCTCCCAAACCCAGCTCAGAGGCACTCTTATTGTCTGAGCAGGGGGCCTGTGTATGCCACTTTGAGACATTTCCCTGCTTCTCCCTACAGATCACGCAGCTGAAGATCGCCAGCAACCCTTTCGCCAAGGGATTCAGAGACTGTGACCCTGAGGACTGGTAAGGCTTTGTCTTTATTGACTGTCACTACACCCCACACTCGGCCCCAGTTCTGCATGCACCTGCCCAGCTCACATCTGTACGAAGCTTATATGGAAGCTCAAGGGGATGCAGTGCCCCATTTGCCAGCTGCAACTCACTTCAGGAGCACTCCAAGTATTCATTCTGTTGGACCACTGGTATCACTTCTCCCTTTATTCTTCCAGGCCCAGGAATCACAGGCCAGGGGCCCTTCCTCTCATGAGCGCTTTTGCCAGATCCCGGAATCCAGTCTCTTCCCCAGCACACCAGAATGGGACAGAGAAAGGTGAGAGCCCGCGATGGCCTGGCCAGCCTGTCACGCGGGACCACAGCGCGTGCATGCTCGGGGCCAGCCCTGCTTACCATGCTGGTGTACTTTTGCCTGCAGTGGGCACAGCTACAGTGGTAATGAGCTTTGCACCACCACCTATTTTATTTAACAAAAATAGCCACCTTCGTAGCCTAATTCATTCACCCTAAGTGTAAAAGACTCACAGCTGTTGTGCTTAAGCAACTTTGCTGCTTTAAAACACACCACCCTCTTCCTTTAGTGTCTCTTTTTTGACTTTTTGGCAGCAAGTTCAGCTTTTCAGGCAGGGATGCAGCAATGGCCACTGGCTCTCCTCACAATGCCTTTTTGACGTGCCCCAGCAGCGCATTCAGGGCCGACCCACTCCCATTCAGGAGCTTCAGTCAGGTCGAGCAGCACCTCTGCCCATTGACTCCTTTTCCATTACACAGAGCAAACAACTGCAGAGACAACCAAGGGCCTTTCTTCCAACACACTCCAGGCCTGCAAAATAAAGGGAAGTCTGTATTTGTTTAGTGTTACACAATTGCAAAAATTTCAGGCGTGTACCAGCTTGTCAGTCAATTCAGTTCCATTTATCTCAGTCAGAAGGTCCTGTCCCACAAGCCCCGGTTCCTGCAGCATGCCGCTGCGCACTCCGCTCGTTGCAAGCCTCGCTTTTACGGTCGCGCACCGCTTGTTCCGTGTATTGAAGCGAGCCGCTGCGCGGTGGCGCTGACGCTGTGTGCTCCCGCAGATGCTGCCGAGAGCCGGCGGGAGTTCGAGCGGGAGGCGGCCGGCGGGACGGCGCTGCACGCCGAGGCCGCGCACCAGCAGCTCTTGTCCCGCGTGCTCAGCCCCGCGCTGCCGGGCGGCGGCGGCCTGGTGCCCCTGGGAGGTGCGGGCGGCGGCCGGCCCAGCCCTCCCCACCACGAACTGCGCCTGGAGCCCGCTGCCTCGGAGCCGCTCCACCACCATCCCTACAAGTATCCACCGGCGGCGGCCGCCGCCTACGACCACTACCTGGGGGCGAAGAGCCGGCCCGCGCCCTACCCCCTCCCCAGCATCCGCGGGCACAGCTACCACCACCACCATCACCATCACCACCACATGAACGCGGCGGCCGCGGCGGCGGCGGCTGCCAACATGTACTCGTCGTCCGGCGCGCCCGCCAGCTACGACTACGGGCCCAGATAACGGGGCTGCCGGCGGCGCGAGAGACTGGCGGCGGCCGTTACCGTCCTTTCCCCCCTTCCCGCCTTTCCCTCTCTCCCCGCCTCACGAGTGAGCTGATAGGCCAGCCTGTCCTGATCGGCACCCGCCAGCCCAATCGCAGGAAGCCGGAGCCCCCATCCCGCTCCACACCCGTCGGCGGGCCGCGAGGCGGTGTGTGGTGAGGGTCCGGGGTGCGCCGGGTGCTGTCCACCGCGGTGTGACCCGCAGCTGCACTTTGATAAATGAAGCCATATGTCGTTCTCTACCTTCACCCTACCCCCGCGCCTCCGTTATGCGGTGCCCCCGGGCGCGCCGGGCACTGAGGACCGCTGGAAGCGGTAGGAGGACGGGGAGCAGCAGCGGTGAGGTGACTCGCCCCCTTCTCGCTCACCCGCCGGGTCTTCCGATGGAGGTTTGGTGTTGCCGCCAGTTTTGGCAGTCCCACGGGTGTTTTCCAGCCCAGCGGGGTGTGTACGGTTAGCCCCAGGCAGGGAGTTCTGCGGGGCTGGCCGTGAGCACCGACGGCACCGGGCTCCGGGGTGGGGTGTAATTCCGCTTGGGTCGGTGTGAGTCTCGGCTGGGGGATGCTTGGTCTCGTTTGCAGGCGGCTCAGATGGTTCTGTGAGGACTGTCAGAGGAGGCACAGTTTAGCTTAAGGGAACACTTTGAATCTTCACTGTCAGAACAAATTGCCCACTTCTCCTCCAGTCCCGACCCGCCCGTGAGTTTTGGGGTTCATTGGGGCGGCTTAACCACAACAGCATTTTCTGGAGCTGTTGAGAAGAGCCCATTGCCAAGAGCATGCCGTGTACATCTTCTGCTTTTCACAACAATGGATGCTAAGATTTAGAAACCAGCCTGGGGTGAGGGAATACTCACAGAATTTAGGTTGTGTATTCTCAGCAGTAGTTTGTGAACTGCCTGCTTCCCAAGCAGCCTCACAGTAGTACTGCCTTTCTCCACCCTTCCCCGTGCTCTTGATCTCCCATTGAGAGGTGCCTTTTAGAGGAACTTCAGGGCTTTTCCCCCCAAATGCCTCACCCTTTATATTTGGCTGACCCAAACTGCAGTAGTCCCAAAGCACCTATTCTGCACCTACCTGCTTGCTGCATCTCCCCTCTTAAAGCTGGTAAGTACTTTTTCTGTTTTTCCCTTTAATATCTTCCTTCAGTAGTAGTCTTTCCATATTGTTGAAAGGATGGGCCTGTTCATCACAGTTTCTCTGGTGATGTGTTTTGGACAGTTGGCTTGTGTTTTTTGTCAGATGCTCACCAAGTGGCAGTCCCTTTGTGTTCAGAGAAGGTATTGAGCAGCCCCTCAGCTGTGTTGGAATACAGTATTATGAACACTTCTCATTCTTCCACTACTCTATGAAAAGGAGGGGGTTGTTTTCTTTAAAGTTCTCTATTCATCCATATTTGTGTGTGCATTTCCACTACAAACCTTTTAAAACATAATCTTTCCTTCTAGCAGGTGGCAGTGTTAATAGCAATGTTTATTCTGTTTCTGGCAGTGGGCTTTGGGCTTCCAAAACTTTTTGGAAGGGTTTAAGAAGGGATACGGGATAACATGAGTATTTTATGCATTTTTTTTTTCTGTTATAAAACCCCCATATATCTGGATCCATGAAAAAGACTTGTGCAAGAAATATGTATTTTATTTGACATTTGCAGTGAATTGTGAGATTCTTAGTGACTGACTAAACCATAATTAATGTTCTCAGAAAGGTTGATGTAAAATAACCTTGTGCTTATTATTAGTCAGTGGGAAACGGCTCTTGGATGTGCTCTGTTGCTTTGCCGCTGTTATTTCAGAGTTTTCAGTATGATTTGTTATCTGTAAACCGATTAGTGCCAAAGCTTTGGTCAAATGTTTAATGAAGTTATATTTATTATTTCTTCCAAAGATTATACAAACACTTTTTTTGTTCTTGATAGCTGCAGTGTAGGAAAAAAGTGAAGACAACCAAAGAATCATATCTGCAAACAGTGTAGATACATGTAGATATCTGTAGATATATGTAGATAACCTTATTTCATTTAAATTGAAAAGACATTGGACAGTAACATTTATAAATGCCTTTCCTTTCCTATCCTTGTTAGATTATTTTGGTATATTTGTCAGTTTGGCAGCTTTGAAGCCTAAACCTCCCTTACAAAATGATGTTATTTAAATAAGGAAGGATACTAAGCTGGAGTTGTTAAGTCCGATCAAAGAATGAATTTCCATAGGTGATTGCTCCCTCCCTTCCCTCTCCCTGGTTGCTGGAGCTACCCATGGTTGTGATCTGTCATTGTGCCCCAATTGGCAGGATTGGGGTCCCAGGTCAGAATGGATACTATACATTTGTGTTAGTAAACACTTGCTTTCTTTAAACATACACAGTGTGCTGCAAGAAGTGCAGAATGGCCGCGCACCTTTCCAAACGTGCTTCACTGCACAAGAGATGAGAGGACTGCGTGACCCAGGACACCAGGACTAAACTGTGCTCTTACAGAAAGTGGCTCAAGGCCCTTGCCTTGATGGTAGGATTTTCAGTTTAGCTCTGTTAGAAGAGCACAGAATTTCACACTATGCCTATGGACACTCAGGTCGTCTGTCCTAGTCTGTTCTCTATGCTATAGAAGAACCGCTACAGAACTCCTGTGTCTGAATGGGAAGAAGACACCATGCAGTGGTGTCAAGGCTATAGTTTGGACTAAAAAATTGTATTTCTAGCCTGGCTTTTAGGCCACCAACATGCAAGGTGCTTGTTATTATTAAGCATGGTAGCAGTCCATTTCATGTCATGTTTTAGTCCTTAAATCAAGCTTCCTCAGGGCTTTGACTGCTGTTTTCTCTTTGTATGGCTATGTCTGTCTCGCTGGATAGAAAGCAAATAGGGTTGTTTTTTGTATCACAAAAAAAATCCACTACAAGCAAACAAACACCCCCATATCACTGCACATTGACCAGTAGAAGCCTTTTGAAAATCACAGCAAATGTGTAACACTTCAATTTCATGTTACCTGTCAGGCAGTTAGTCACCATGTCATGTATAGGCCATGCCTTATATATGTATTGCAGTTTTATTTGGAAAATGACTTTGTATGATTACATGGATATTCAAGCTTCTCTCAGTACATGCTGTTACCAAGGTCCATGGCACACACTTAGAAATGACGTTGCAGCATTTCCAGACAATACTTCCACTTGTGGTCACCTCAAATCACATATAACACTGTGTATTTGAAAGCTGCTGCTAAAACATGCCTGAGCACAGAGGTTACAAGCACCCTTTGTCTCTTCCAAACAGGGCTAGAGAATAAATTAGCCATGTGGCTCCATTTTCCAGCGGCACAGGCTGAATTTACTGATTGCTCCAAAAGTCTGAAAACTGCATCACTTACCTCAATGGATAAATAGAGGATTAAGCACTCACAGGTGAAATAAGGCAGGTCTTCGCTTGACCACTTACCCTAAACACTGGGATAGCTCAGGTTTTCAGGAATGTTCTTTTGCTGCTGGTGGTTTTATTTTTTCCTTGCTAGTAGACCTGACTACTAGGTCAGGACGCGTGGTATGTGTCTTTCACAGGTAGGACAGAAGCTATGGGGGTGAGACTTCTGTGTGCTTACAGGTTCGTGCACACCTTTTACTCACTTCATGGATGTTCTTTGTAATTTTTCCTCCTCTTCAGGGAGACACTAGAGTTACTTTGGGTGGGACAGTGAAGGTGGTCCCCAGTAGATACATCTTGGGGCATTGACATCTCTTGAGTCAATCTCAAGCATGCATATGCATGGCCATTGCCAGGGGAGCAAGTACTCTGGCTTCCTTCGTGCTAGTCTGTGTAACAGTAGCTTGCAGGGTGGAGAATGACCCAAAGTAAGCAGTAAGCATAAAAAAGTATTGTGCAGGCACCAGGCCACTGGGGTCTCCTAGGGGCTAGAAGCTTCCTAGTGCATCCCTGCAAGGAGCCATGGCTGCTGGTGCTGCATGGCCCAGAGCCACCTCAGCTGGACCGGTGTCCTCCCCTTACCAAACAGACCTCATCCTCTATAGCAAGAGAGTTTCAGCTTGTGGTGCCTGGATCCCTGTCCAAGGGATCTGGTCTGAAAGGAGCAAGACAAGCCAGTGCACTCACACTGTATGACATTCTGCCTATGTAAAGGGATCCCTATAACCGCTGGAAAAGTTAGGTGCCCACAGGTTAGGTCTGGGGGGCAGAAGCTAAGCCCTGCTGCCTGGAGCAGCTCTGGGAGAGCCAACAGCAGTACTTGCAAAGCAGGTTTTGGCACCTTCGTCCAAGGAGTTCAAAACGTTGCTGTGAGCCTGTTGAGCACAGCTAGGGTGGAGGGTGCGGGAAGGGTGTGCGTGTGCACATACATGTGCAGGCTCTTGTTGCTTCTGCTTCTATTGTGCGTTTTCATGGTGGGTTGAAGACAAACCCGTTTACGCTGGCAGAGCGCTGAGCCGGTGGGTGCAATGGTCTGACCGGCCACTTTGTTTAAAACCCACTGTGTTTAACTCTGTGTAGACGGGAAAGGCTGTGTCACCCCCGGGGGGGGGCGGAGGTGGGCTTTGGGGGTACGCGGGTATCGCTGCACCCTGGCTCCCGCGGACGCGATGCTGCGCCGTCGCCGTGCCTGAAGAGCCGGCTCCCTCCAGAGGGAAGAGCTGCGCATCGCACGGGTTAGGTCGTGCACACCCGGAAAGTGAACCCTTGCAGAACTGTGGCCAGGGCTTGCAAATATGCAATCTGAGAGAAAAATACAGATTTGTTTTATAAAGCAAAGGTCTGATCTTTGAAGCACACAGGCGTCAACAGGGAAAGGCAGTAATCTGTGAGTTAGAATTTGAGGATAATCAGCCAGTGGTAATTCAGCTGTTGCTATAAGCTGATGCTACGGAAGTGCAGCCTACTAGTGCAGAGGCATGTATATGTATACGTGTAGATATGTAACTTTTTTCTAAATGTATCAGGTTTTTTCTTCACTCAATTATTCTGATTGAGCTGATCAGTCAGATATTTTATTTACAGGAGTGTTTGACACAACCAGATGAAAGTGGCTGCCCCCAAAGATTTCTATTACTGGCCATTATCATGAGCGCTGTGTGTGCTTAAGAAGTGTTCTTAGGTTAAAGCAAAGCATCCCCATTATCTGTGGGAATCTAGTTAGTGTATCAGAGGCTTTCTCATTTCCAAGAACATTGTTTCATTCTTTTTTTTCTTTTTCCTGCCCATTGTACACCTGATCAATGCAAAAAGCAAGGGCTGGTTTTAAAGACATACATTAAGTTTGAAAGGAGTGGAGATGCCCATATACACTGTGTATATACGTGTACAAATCTGCTTTGCAAAGGTCCACCTCCCTTGGGGAAGTCAAGGTAAAGTACTATATGTGTTGCATATGCCAGAAAAATGCCCTTTTTCCCCCCCATTAATAGAAATGACCTATTATAAATTTACCAAAGATACTATAGTTTTATAAATTGGCTGCATATGTTTGTGTAATATATTTATTATATCACATTTCATAGCATTTTTGTTTTATGAAATTCAGCCTTGAATATGTCACATATGTTTTGCATATATGTGCAATAGTTGGCAAAGTATATCCGAGTAAAGTATGATAAATGTGTTCTTTCCATATGGGAAATTAAATGTTTTTCCAGGTTAAAAAAAAAGTTTATGAAGAGCAGCCCATACAAAATAATTACAATAAATCACTCTTATTTAGGTTAAATTATAAATTTGAACTAGTAACAAAGTGATTAAGAACAAAAGCCGGAGAAGTCACATTTAGGACCTAATTGTTTAAAGAGATGGTGTAGTATAGAGGGGAATGGAGCACACACATTTTCCAGGCAAGCTGCTACATAGTGTAAATTCATGCAGACTTACACTGCAACTTCCGTCTGGTGTTCCTGGAGTGATTCTGCAGCTGATAAAGGATGGCCTCTCACCACCTCTGAGAGAGGACAAACATTTTGTACGGTGTGCCTCACTGAGAAAGCAAGTGCCCCAGAACATTTGGGCTAGCCCGAGCTCCAGTTAGTGTTCTGTAACTCCTGTGTGAACAGCTGCCAGTGGTCAGTGGTAGATGGAGAAGGAAAGGGTGTTTTCCTGCATCCACATATGCTCTCACTGTAGTTGGTTCTGGTAACTATGCACTGGTAGCTTCAGTGGGCAGGGCAGGACACCACTGGTGCTAGTGCTGTGTTCTCTACCTGCCTGCAATAGGTGGATTGCCCAAGTGCCCACGTACTCAGACTGCAATCCTTGGGCTGTTCATGTGAATTGCAAAAGGAAATTAAAGATGGAATGAATGACACATAAAACTTAGAGAAGCTCCTTCATGTGAGGTGTTTGCACTATTGGTTTTCTCAGTGGTTTTAGCTTGGCTGATGGACAAGAGCTTTGTGTTTGTTCTTTTACTCCCCTTGCTTAGCGCTCCCATTGTCCCTCGTTCTGGGGGCAGATGGTTCCCCTTCCCCCTTGGTGCTCCAGCCTGGCTGCTTCAGCTGCCTTTTGGGGTGCTGAGCACCAAAGGTGGGCAGGGGGAGCTCACACTGAGTGGAGGGGTTGTGGGCAAAGCTGTCCCATTCCAATCATCTTAGCAGGGCAGAGGAGGGGTGCTGAGCAGGGAGTGCAGCAGCCCTCCAACCAGGCTGATTTTATTTGAGCACTGCCTTACACATTTCTTTTATTTCAGCGAACATGAAGTGAGTCTTTCATTTTTATTTCCTTTTCTGCCTGTTGTCAACTGCTTCAAACCAGATGGGCTCAAGAGATAAAACTATGAAGACTCAATGTCTCTATTTAGTGTGATGCCAAGTCTGCATGCCATCAAAATATTTGAAGCAAAAAAATCTGAAAACACAATACTTACCATAAGCCTTATGTTAAAAGCAGCCGAGATGCTTTTCTGTGCACAGACAATGTATCCATGAATCACTGAGATTTTCTATCAGCAATTTTTTAGTTACCATCATGACAAATGCCATGTCCACCTTCTCTGCCATGTTCGAAATTACTATGTGGGCCCAATGCACCAACCTTCCTTTTACCTATGTCAGAACATGTTTATAGCAAGTGGTGCCATAGGTGCCTGGAAAATGTACCTTTGCATGCACGAGATGCCAGAGCTATAGAGCAGAGTGATGGCTCAGCAGTTTAACATCCTCCCTGGACTCCCTGATCTGGTCATAATCATGATCAATCAACCCTGCAGCTGGTAGGAAGGAGACATCGTTGCTGTCCAGAAAGTGCCAAAGGATTTCTGTATTTGTTACTGTCCCAATTTACATATACTGTGAGTAAAACGTAGGAGGAAACGGCAGCCAGCTGTAACAGCAATCCTCATGCAACAGCTTTTTATTTTTCTTACCTTTATTTTCCTTTTCTAAATGACAACTTCAAATTGTAACAGACAGCTGATAGAATTAGTATCTTTTCATTGCCCTGTCACTGTCCTGTAAGGAGATAGTATTGTTCTGGGATGGTTCTAGTTCAGCATGTGTGGCTGCTTCCAGACCCCAGTCCCTCCCGCTGCTATCTCCCACGGCACTGTAGCAGCTGGCATTGTGACTGTTCATAGTAGAGAAATAAACACCCGCTCCTCTGGGTGAGCACAGAGGTGTATTTAGAGGTGTAGGCTGTGGTTTGTGGGGTTTCCTAGTGTTCCAGCACCTTTAAAAAAGGGTGCTGGGGTTCAGCAGCAAATACGTCTGAAAATGAAATGAGCTGGTGTACAGGTTTAGAAAGACAAACCTTTCACTGTGTGCTAATTCTAGGAACGTTTCCTCCCTGTTACCCTCATCCTTTTCCCATGAGGAATGTGGTGCCCTGCTGGAGGTGTTCTGCTTCAAGGACCTTTGTGCTTTCCAGAATCTTTAGATAACCTAATTTACAGGGGCAAGTTGCTTCTTTGTTTTGATTCCCCCCTTGCCCCCTTTTCTCTTTTCTTCTTCTAATACTGCAAATCAAATTCCTCTGGGATAAGCCAGAATAAAGCAGTACACAGCGATGCTGATAGAACATACAGATACGTTTCATACTATCACTCAGATGAGCAACACGTTCACAACTGAGGGGTTATGTTGCTGTGGTCCCACTATGTGTTTTAATAGTACGTTATAGTGTTGAAGTTTTTGTGATGGATTGTATTGAGGGGATATATATAAACACCAATAACTAAAACAAAATTTCCCCCCTCAGACATGAGCAATGAGTGTATTTGGGGGTGTGTATCATTACTTGGGAGCAAAGTTCTTAATAGGCAGCATAAATGCAGCTGATGATAGCTTTAAAATGCAGAGGGGAGAGGATGGTTCAAGCCAGACTGACCTGTTACTTCATGGTGCTTGATAAGGGGTGGTGGTAGCTACAACCAGACACTAGGGCAGCTGTGATTAACCTGGACTCTGGCTGCTGGTCTGGTCTTGACCAAAAGGGATGAGGTCAGGGGGCAAACAATTTGGTATCTAAACTATGGCTACTTGCTCCACACTTACTTTGCTGCTGTTGTCAAGTTTCACAGTTGGTATGCTTCAATTTAAGTCTATTGTAGAATTGGAACTTTTATTTGCTGCATCTGATAGTGCAGAATTTAACTTCTTTTCTGAGTTTAATTTTGTACTGTGAGATCCTTAAATGAATTGCCAAAACCCCCCACTATGATCTTAATTCATGATCATTTTCTTCATATTGTAAAAGAGACTTCCAGCATGCCCCAGGAGAGCAGGGCATGGATTAAACACAGCCAGGTTTACTTGGAAAAATTACTCTAGTAGGGGGACCCAGGCCGGAATTTCAGACAACAACCAACAGAAACCCCATTCTGTAGTCATCACCATTGCCTTCTTGGTAGCACACTGGTCATGCTTAAGCATCAAACTCCATGTCTCTGCATTGCTGTAACGTTGTCTAGTATTAATCCAGGCAGTCATGTACCATGTTTGATGTAATGAGCCACACTTTCACACCACAGACACACAGCCAGAAACCCAAACACATTGATTTAGCGTTCAGTAATCCTTGTTTAATCCCCAGCCCTTTGGTTTACCTCACAAACATGGCTCCTGTAGCAGTCAGTGTTCTATCTTTGTTCTTGGCAGACTGAATTAAGGGGAAGATTTATTAATTTGTAAATTGGCTTTGTAGATGCATCTTAATGTGCTAAAACCCAAAGCAGTCCAGAAGCCAGTATTGACTTAACTATAAAAATCTGCTCCTTAAAACTCAAACCTTTGCAACATTCCAAGTCAAGCTGCAGAGTAATTTATTGGCTTACTAAAGCAGTTGCATTGTATAGGGCTAAATTAAACAACTCTCATTGCAGGCCCTTGGCCCACTTCCTTTTTCACTCTTTACTACAAACACAGTTAATCTCCTCTTCCCTTGCTCATCTACACCCAGGTCTGCAGTGCGTTATGGCTCGTGTACTGATCAGAGAAAGGGGTTGGAACTAATGGATTCATTTGCAAAACATGTTGGAGGGTCAGAGATCACCATTCATTGCAGTGGTGATGAATATTCCATGTAATTGCTGCACAAACACTAGTGTTTGGGATTTATTTCTATTAGTTTACGAATGCTTGTTGCTTTCCTCCCTCTCACAGTGCCAAAGATGGTGATTCTAAGTAGGAAGCCTTTTGTAATAATTTAGCTGTCATCACCTTCACTCCTGACTCCTCTAGGCCAGGTACAGGCTAGCCCTGTTCCTTTCTGGCAGGTGAGATTCCAGACCTCACTTCAGCAGCTTAAGGTGGCTCTTCACTCCTAACCTTCCTGCTGTCAACTCAGCTGCAATCTCAAGTGATAACCGCGCTCACGGTGCAATTGCAAAGAGCTTTTTTCTTGGGTTTTTTTTTACCCTAGAAAAAAGAATTGTTGATTTCTCAGATGCAATCAGACAAAACCAACTGTATTTTACAGTCTATAGAGGTGTTGAGAGTCTTTATCGACTGTCCTTCCTGTTGGAAAGGTCAGCTCCTTAAGCAAATAAACTTTTAGGAGCCTGTAATTCACATTCAAACTACAGCATTTAGGCTCCACTCTGGATCAAACTGAGGCTGTCTCGTTGCTCATTTCAAGGAAAATATAAAGTGAAAAAAATCCCTTCACGGAGTGTTTAAATCGAATCAGTGGTGATGTAAAGTGTTAACGGACTGATTATTGCAATGTGCAAGTTTCACATGGGCAATGCTTTGGTAATGGGCAGTAAATAAGTAGAGGATGCCACATATAAGTATAGGATTCCTAAATATAGGAAGTATTCCTAAGTATAGGAAGCAGCTCTGCACCGTGGGTCCTTCCTCTTGAAGCTGATGGAACTCCGTACCTCTGTGCCTGCCTGCTAGTAGGATTCCAGCTGCAGTTCATGCCCTCATTTTCGATTTATGCTTGCATGACTAATTTTATTTTTAAATCTACCTAGTGAGACAAACATAAATGTTTAACCCCAGCAAAGGGCGGTAAGTTGGATGTGAAGGCACATTGTGATCTTCATCCAAAAAACCCATTAGAAATCTATGAGTCTCCATCATTACTTTAGACACCAATGCTGACAGTAAAAGAGATTTTTCAGATAAAATAATATACTCGGGAGTTCCTGACTTTCAGGCTCTGATCTAATAGTACGCTTATTAAGAGGAGGGATATTAATCCATTCTTCCTAGTGATCTGCCACTGTGCCAATATCATAGTATTTTCATCAAAAGTTGTTTCCCACAGCGGGTGTAAGATGCGCAGGCCTTCACTAAAGATGCATTTTGTGTACTGCTTTGGGATGCAAGGTCTAGAACCGCGTGAGGTGGCTGTGAGCCAGCCCCCAGCCCCCATGCCAGGAGCGGAAGCCAGGCTGCATCAATGCCTTGGAGCTTCGTAGTGTCCCTGGGGTGTTAGGTGCTCATAACTGGCATTCAGAATGAGGGGTGTGCTGAGCATGGAGCTGCTCCAAAATGCTGGAGAGGTTTGCACCTCAGTCCTCACTCCAGTCTTAATACTGGCTTCTCACCTCTTACACTATTCTCTGATGGCACAGCTGCCTTCATATGTCAGGAGGATAAGAGGAAAGAGTGATTCCTTCTCTGACGGGACCACAGGCTTGGCCCTTCTCATTTTCTACAGTAACCATTTGCCCAATATGGGTGAGCTCTGTGTTCCCTTTGCTTTTCTGATGAAAGAGCATTAAACCTACAGCTCCATTCTGTGGAAATTGCCCAATAGTACACTGCCATTTGCTGCCATGGAGAACTGGAGTCCTGGCATGCTCCTGGCCAGCCACCTACCCCCAGGGCCACTGCAGAGCAGCTCCCAGTCCATTAGGAAAAGGGAGAAGAAGGAACTTTTAATAGCTGGGATGCACAGCTGAGAGAGGAAACAGAGTGTGGGTTCACAACACAGGGACTGACCATATGTTGATGGTTGGGGTTTCTTTTTTGGGGGGTTTTGTCGGTTGGTTTGGGATTTGTGTGTGTGTGTGGTTTTTTTTTTTTTTTTTTTTATTTTATTTTTGTGTGTTTTTTTTGTTTTTTCTGGTTTGGTTTGGTGTGTGGTTTGTTTGTTTGTTTTGTTGTTGCTGTGCTAAGCTGTGGCAATTGAAGTGGTGCTCAGAAGCTACAGTTTTTAGATAGGCCAAAGGCTCCTTTGGTTCCAGCCCTGAGCAGTCCCACGCCTGTTGTACCAAGAGTCTCAAGGTGTTCCTCGCTTTGATCCATGCAAAATCCCAACAGCAGCTGTGCCTCTAACCCTGTACCTCAGAGTTGAAGCAGGGGACAAAGGACACCTAGGTCTGTGCTTGAGGAGATGCAGAGCTGGGTTTGGTTTTTCCAGCCTTCTAGGACAGTGCCCAACCATCAGCTTGACAAAGCTTTTTAGGGCATAGGCCATCATCAGCTCTCAATTCAAAGCTGTTGATTCAAAAGGTGTAGTGATGGCACAGGTTAAAGCGCAGGGCAGGGCATTCTCCTGAGAAATTGAGACTTTCTTAGATAATTAAATATTTAACTGATTTGTTTATAATCTAAGTGGAGAGGAGACTAAAGTCCACTGGGTTGGGTCCTTTAAAAATTAATTGACTGGGAGATTGTTCTCATTCAGCACAATTTCACCCAGTTCTGTTTCAAGAGGCCCATGCAGAAGGGACACACCAATCTCGAGGCTGCCTGACAGGCTTCATGTGTGGTGTAGGACAAGACAGGACAGCCAAAAGGAAATCCCTTTGCAAACTCTCTTTGATGGGGCCCTGGACCACACACGACAATGTTTTCCGTATTTATTTGTTTATTTATCTATGTCAGTTCTGACGTACTTTAGGAAATAAGAAAAAGAAGAAAAGGTTTCTTCCAGGAGCAGGTTGTAGATAAGGCCTCTGCCTCACTCTATAAGGCTGCTGGCTGGAGCCTGGTGTCCAGAGTAGGTGGTTCCTGGGTGGGGGTGGATGACAAAGCACTTACTTACCATCTATGCAACTCTGTCTGGTAGATGTAATGAACACCAGCACCTCCCCTTGACTTGGGATCACTCAAAATTAGGCTTTAACTTTCAACTGCAATGTGATCCTCTATGCAGCTACTGAACAGCAAAGAAATAATCACAGAAATGCATTATTTAAAGTGTCATCACACTCCAAAATGTGTAAGGCCAAGTTTTATTTCTAAAAGCCTGGGAGCGGTATCCTGTTTCTGTGTCTAATGGAAAGAACATTGGGCTTGATGCTTAAGACTTTTAGTCCAACAGTATTCTCTGCCTGTAAAGCACAGCTGGGTAGCAGACCCAGACCTTAATTTTCTTCTATGTTCTCCCTGAAATAATTTCTAAAGTCTTTTGATGTTGCTGTTCACTACAATTCTGGTGACTTTTTCTTTGATGTTCAGCTCTGTACAGAGGCAGAAACAAGTACTTCCAGTAAAGTATCAACAGCACATAGCCTGGACACAGAACACTGCAGGTCATAAAGACGAGTTCTAGTTTCCAGGCCATCTCCTTTTCAACAAACCAGCCCTTGCTAATTGCAGTTGTAACTGCAACTTTGTGAGGGAACACAACAGTGAGATGTCCATGAACAGACTTGTGTATGTCTATTGCTAAGAGTATGGTGTATGGTTTAAAAGAATGCAAATGTTGCTTCATGACTCAAACAAAAAAACCCCTTCATTGGATGAATTTCAGCTTCCATGATTACAGAGCTGGCAAGTTAATGGAGCCGTTTGCACTGTGTAGATGAAGATTTATCCATGCAATTCCCCTAAATGTTAATGGGAGTTGTGTAGCTGAATCCCAGCCTTGCCATGCTGAAACCTACCCCTAACTCTCCAAGGAGAAGGGCGCTAATTGGATTGCTGAGTTTAAATCCTTCAGCTAGTCAGTCTATGGAAAGGATTTAGCACTGGCTCTGAAAGGCTTTACATAGCTTTGCAGCGCAGTGCAGGGGAAGATTTTTTTTTTACCCCTTCCTTTCTTGTGATTAATTGTGAAGGTCGAGGTGACAGGAGACATAATGAAATTCAAAAATGCCAAAGGCCATCCCTAGTCACATTCCTGGCTGTTGGTTTAAGTTAGACACTGACAGAAGTGTGAGCAAATCAAGGTTGTTCTGCCAGCCTTTCAGTTATGGGGAATAAAAAGTAACTGACAATGAGGAACCACTGGGGGTGGTTTAATGGGTAAAAATTTTCAAGAACGAGTGACATTTTACACTGATTCAGATTTCTGGATACATAAATGCCTTACAAACAGACTTCCCTGCCTATGGCAGGGGGTGCGGACTAGATGACGTTTGAAGGTCCCTTCCAACCCCAACCATTCTGTGATCCTGTGCTCCATATAGTGCCCCCATGGCAGTCTGAGGGATTCCAGTCCTTTCTCACAAAAGAAGATATTGGCACAAGTTATTTCAGCAACCTGCTAAAGAAAAGCTGTTTTAAAGCCTGCAGCAGAACTCACAGTGACTTGTTCTGTGACTGGCCTTGCTCTGCGTGTTACAGATTAAAAAACTCATTTCCTCTCTGGAAAACTAAACTTGCAGCTTGAACAAGAATTAACCCAGGACTCTCACTTCAGCCTGGAAGTACACTCTACTACTTCTCCACATCCAGGTTTGAATTACAGTGTAAAGAATGCTTCACCAATCTTGTTGTCCTAGTCCCTGAAAGTGCAGAACACATCACGTCTGGGTATATATTGACCAGATACTGATGCGGTGATCTTTTGAGCCAGCTGCCAGTAGTCTCTCCCTGGGGTTTTTGTGGTTGGAGAAGGACACACAATGGACAGTTGCTGTGTGATAGTCCAGCACCGCTAAAGGCTTCAGTTTTTTCCAGCCAAAGATCCTGATGCGACGATCCCACCCTGCTGTTGCTACAATCTTCTTGTCTGGACGGATGGTGATATCGGATATGCCAGCGTTGACAAGGTTGTGTGTTTTGTAAACCTGTGTGAGAAAGTTAAGAGGTGAGCTCTAATTGTTTAAAACAGAAGAAAAAAGAACCTGTGGGGATTTTAGAAGGCAGAGTGACCAGCAATATGCATCGCTATCACACAGGTAGCAGGGAGCTTTTCACCACATGGCAGATGAAAAATTATAGACAGAGATGGAAAAGATCTTAATTTGATCCTATCTCCAGCAGCATTCTCTAAAAATAATAGCATCGTGTGTATGTTTTTAGTTTATACTGCATTTGAAGGTATTTATATTCTGTCACAAGTGAAGCTCAGAGTTAAGGTTTGAAAACCAGACTACACAGGTTTGCTTTTCAAGCTATTCTTGCATGAGCTGCAGTGTTCAGTGCTATGGCCAGATATTTTCCCTGCCTTTGCAGTGTTCCCATACTGAGCTGATGTTAAACTACCTGCTACTCGTTTCTACTACTGTGGCCCCTCACAAAAGCACCAATAAGCTGTGGTAGCATTTACCACAGTCTTGAGAAAGGAATGCTTCCAGGAATTAGGTTACAGTGTCAGGAAATCTGTATTTCTAGTGCTCTCTCCCAAGAGACTTCTATTTACACCAAATTCCAAGAAGGGGATTATGACCAAGTTATTGATTTCAATCTTGGAAGCCTTTTGTTACTGTTTGGAGACTACTGGGCCACAAGTTTCTGAGGGGCACAATTAAATAGGAAGGCATTTAGCTTCTTTCAGGAGGCACTGAGGCTGCACAGGACTTAGCCCTTAGAAAGAAAAGTTTCCACATCACTGACGTTTCTCCTGAAGCTCAATGTAATACACTTCTGCTGTGATCACCTCATGTAACTTGTATTAGTCAGCAGTCTGCTGCCGAAACACAGGCAGTGCACGCACCAGTGTGCGTGCACCCATGTGTGCGTCTGTGTTGAAATAGCCCAGCTTTTGTCCCAGTGTGGACGACACCTTTGGAGCATATGGACCTTGAAGTGCTGTTATTTATAAGCACAATTGGAAATGACATGTTAATGCCACCATCTATTTCAGACTGAGTCTGTAGCTATCTTGTACCAAAGCCTAATATAATTCAGTGCATGTTTTAATAAGCTGTGTGGTATTTGCTGGTTTTCTGAGGCGGGAAGGAATTGACAAGCAGCTAAGTAGCTTTCCTTCTCAAAGGACAGTCCATGATGCGTAGTTGGCACAGGGTTAAAAAGGATATATTCATTATAGATCATTTGAACTATAATGCTGATGAGCAGTAGGAGGCTGTATTTGGGCCTTTTTGTGGGGCTGCTACTGCAAAACCTGTACTTTTTGCTGGTATATATGCTCCCCAGTTAGGCTACTGCAGTGTGGCTTCAGCAGGATTGTTGTTGGCGTATGCACGTTGGCAAGGGATGGATTTCTTACTTACATCACCAGCCTGGCACATGTAAGCTGGGCCTTACTGTGTAACTGAGATTATTAGCTAATGGCTATAACCAATCCCGGGTGTGGTGCTTCCCATCATTACTGTCATCATGTGGGCAAGAGCCATACAGCAAAATCAGGGCGACTGGGAGAAACTGCATGTCATCAGCAAGCTACAGCTTGAAAGTGAAGCCTATAATGGTGATGCCTTTTGGCTATGGAACATGAGGGAACAGTGGGCATTTGTGCATGATCTGCAAATACAAGAGGTAAGAGAAAAACAAAACAAAGTAGAACAACTTGCTTAAGCTATATGCAGCCAGGTGAAATCTTAGTGCCAGGATTTGTGCCATCCAGTCACTTATGGGCAACCACTGTAGTCAAATGCAAACCAACACAATTTCCTAACCAGAAAACCAGCTTGTAATTAAGAAAACAAAGAGGTACAAACAGGTGAGCTACTTTAAGCCAGTCATGACCAAGGACACTTGCATCTACTAGCAGATGCACTGAGGTATTTTGACATGCTGAGGCCAATAGATACCCACCTCCTGTCCCCTCCTTAACACAGGCTAGCCAGGATTTTTCTTTTCTTTTTTTTTTCTTTTTAATCCCAAACCTTCCTCTCCTACACCCAAACCATGTCTTCAAGCCCTGATTGCCAAGATAGCAGCAGCCTCAGCTTCAGCATTTGAGGGAAAAGCCTCAGCAACCCAACCACCAAGACTTGTGCACTTACATTGCCGCTTATAGAATTTTTTTCTTGTCATGTACAAAGGAGCTCCTGTGGTTATCTGATTTCTCAGTTCTGCTTTGTTTATTCACCTGCAGAAGCTGTTTACCTCCTACATTCTACCACAAACATCATCACATAATTACACTATCTTGTCCAAACTAGGAGGCATAACCAATCCAGTCATTTGTTGACAGCGATGATTTCAGCAACTTTCTTGTAGAAGACAATACACCAAACTTTCCCCACAGCAATAAACTATGCAGTTACCTTCATCATCTATTCATTGACAAACTGGAACATTGCCACTTAAAACAGAGCTGAAGTACCATCATTGCGTCATTATTTCTCCATCGGCAGATAGCTCTGCACCACAGTTACTTATTAAAACCTTTAGAATAAAAATAATGTGCCACTGAGTGGCTTTCCAACGTCTACCATTACCTCAGGTACCTGGAATGTCAGGGAAAAAAATCCCCATCTGGTTTATATTATTAATGCAATAGTGGAAAAAAACCTTAATCTATGTCCTTGACAATCTCTAGTGCTCATATGAAAGATGCATTTTATTACAGCATTCATATTCCGTGTGAAGCACAGAAACATTACTTACAGTTTATAATACTTGGCATTTAAATTTATTCTGAGAAAAACTACTATCTCGGAGTGTGATGTGCTGAAGATGTAACTAATCCGACATCTCTTGGGAATGTGAATACCCGGTGGAAAACAATACCTGGAATATTTCAGGTGAAAACCTGTTTATTTTCCCCATGAGTCACACCTGTAGCCCTGCATTATGGGTAACTCGTAACTGAAATGTGCTGTGGAGAACAATATTTTCTTTGAATCTGGGAAAAAGCTTTGCTATAATTAATATGAAGGAATATGTTAACACCAGAGTATGTGAAGCTTTATGAAGCCTGTCATGATGTCAGATTTCTGACACCTTGGCTTTAGAAGACTAGTCTCAATACCAAGTTTCTCACTGGGACTTACCTGCTCACCTTTCTGCTGCTTCCTTGAGCTGAGGACACCAAGTGCAGATGCGTGGAGAAAAGCTGGGGCAGGGGGAGGGAAAACATGACAAAAAACCACCCCTAAAACCATGACAATTGTGTATCGGACTTGTTAAAACTCTATCATATTGGCTTAGAATACCTTTGCTACTTATTCAGCATCCAGTATGCCTCTTTTACTACACGTTGTATTGCTTAGTAAAATTCAGATGTTCTCCTCAGTGACTGCTGTGTCCTTCAAACTTCATCTCAGTTGGATGCATTTATGCTACGTGTACTGGGATTTTAATGCCCTACCACTCCATATTTGCTTGTTTAGGCTGTGGTGAAGCCCAGCAGATTATACACCTTCACTGCAGCCCCAACATGACAAGTCATCATTGGCTGCCCAAGCACTTGCTTTTCTTCCAGTAGCACCATTTGGAAACAGTGCTAACTTGCCACACTACCTAAAAAATGTCCAAAAAAGCTGCAAGAGCAATTACTGTTCTTTCATGGATTGGTGTATCCAGCAGCTGTCCTCTCAAGGATGGTATGGAGCATACAGGGAACTCTTCATTGTGTGTTCAAGGGACAACTGCTGCTTGATAAAGGGTAAAGCACTCAGCAGTGGAGAGGCTATGAATGGGCCATTTTAATTTTCATGAACCTTTATTTACGCACTTCATTTGCACACCTAGTTAAAACCTGCTTAACCCCCTGGCACTGTTGGAACACTTGCTAACGTTGTCTAGATTAAGCAATATTTATTGCCATTCACTAGCATAGCCTGAACTGGTGATCGTAAGACCTTTAAACCAGCCATTCCAGGTATGCAGAGCTCAAACACACACTGATATATCCAATGAACTGATTTTCTCTGTCTCCAGCTGAGGCTCTGAAGGTGCCAAAGGATGCTGGCTGCCTAAACCTCACAGTGCAAGCCTGCTCTTTTTGTTTGTGAAATATGTCATGGAATATTTCTGTCTTTCCCACATTGGACATAAAGCTCTAACCATTCAAGCAGAACCTTCGGAAAATCAATCCTTTGTTTCTCATTTTTGTAACTCATTTATAATGTTTAGGACATTCTGAGAGCTGAATACTACTAACGTGATAAATGAAGATACAGAGGCAATGGCTTGAGTAATGCTGGCCTTGTGTGCCTGTTGCAACTTTGGTAAAACCAGAAACATGTGAGACAGGATTTTTTGCCTTTTTTTTAAATCCTCACCATCTTGTGCTAAGTCCAGTCACATAGCACAGACATTCTAACCAGCCTGTGATTAATTAGCTGGAGATCTGCAACAACTCTTCTTCATGACTAAATATTTTTTTAGTCTATCAAACTGTTAGTGCAAAGTGGGATAAATGACACTAGAGGGCCAATGATCCTGACCTGGAGGTTCTGTTGCTCATTGAGGCTCCAGATGCTAAGCACCTTTTCAGATGAGCCCGAGATTCCCTTGGCCTTCTCCGAGTCAAAGTCAAGGCTCATCACTGGCTCCTGGTGGCAAGCAAGTTGGCTCAATGCTTTTCCCATTGACAAATTCCAAAGGACCACTGATCCGTCTTCATAGCCAGACAGAAGCAAAGGTTGTGAACCACCGCCGAGCTGATCAAGGGAAAAGTAAAATTGTTTGAAAAGTAAACAGTCTGTTAGGAAAATGACCATCCCCAGGTAGGTTCCAGTCCAAGCACCAAGAAAATAAATGAAAACGCTGACCGGTGAACAAGTGAAAAGTTTACAAGTCTGAATGTCCAAGCTTCGTAGTCTGCTCGTTTACACAAAGTGTTACTCGGTAACTGCTGACATGCACCTATTTTTATACCTACACATAAAGTCTGTGTGTATATATATATCTAACGTGTACATATATACACACACAGAGAAAATTTCTCTTTGAAAATCCAAACTGTTGACATCTACAGCACCTGAAGAACGGCTGCCTGAAGCTTCCAGAAGCTTTACTTCATGGCCTGAACTTTGTGCTCCTTAAAAAAAATTCTTAGAGCAACCGAGTTACTATCAACCTACACAAACCCGCACGGACACTGAAAGAAGTGCCATGCCCAAGATTCCAGTTTCACACTGCCAAGTGTAGGGTTACACATAGGGATCAATTACCCAAGTGCACCACATTGCTTCAAGGTAAACACTGAACCTCCCGTAAGGAATCTCTGGGTGAGTCACCAAGGGGTTAACAGGCGCCCGAGTCCCACTGTAACCAATTGAGAGCTATTTTGATTAATGATGTCACAGGCCAAGGGCCACGGCACCCTGGGCAGACACCTAATTTATTTAAGCCTCTGAAATAACTCAAAGAAGGGAACATTACTGGATTACATGTCACACTTAAGGAAAATATTCATCATTGCTCCAGCCAAAAGACTAATGACCCCGTAAGCAGTAACTGGGTATGTGAGTGAAGATGCAAATCCCTAATGCAAAGCAACTACAAAACAGGCATCTGCTAATGCCAGCTATTTCTTTGGTGTGAGACAAAACACCAAAACAAACATTGGGATTACAACCACCTCATGCAGGAACATCTAAGAAATGTATCCAGGTTATTCAGCTCTTTCCAAACACTCTTAGAGCCTTCAGGATATGCTTACTTCGTATTCAATTCAAAATTAAGTGTAAGGACATTTATAAAGACTTGCCTTTTACTTCATTATTGAATAAAGTTCTTCAAACCTGCCGGCTGTCAATGGCAGGATACCAGCCTGCAGTGGCCAAAGGCTCAATGCTTCTATTAATGGTCCAGACAATTCTTCCACTGGTTACTATTTGTTCTAGGAGGAGCTAAACTAACAAGAGATGGGTGGTCTGGGTAATAGGACTGCGGAGTAAAAGCCTCATTTTCTCTCCTCAGATTTATTCAGCCTTAAGAAGTGTTTAAACGAGGAATGGATCTCACTGTGTGGAGAAGAAAACTGCCTCTTAGGAGGAAAGCAAAGGGAACCCCCCCTACACCACCTTTCTGAACTGGGATCCTGCAGCAGCCTCATTCTTTGCTTTAAGATCCCTTTTTGTTTGAGAAGGCCGGGAGCATGCTCTGGGTAGGAAGGCCCACAGAGAAGGTCTCCTGTAGTGCCCAGAACTGTGCATAATTTCTCTGTCAAATTTTTGATTTGCTAAAATAATGAAACATGAGAGCAATGAATGTATGTCAATACACATGAATTAATGTTAAACCATCAGCTCTTTTGGATGAAGAGCACCTGGGTTTTAAAAGTTAAAAAAAAAATCTGAATGATACAAACATTCCAGGTTTAATTTATATTCAGTAAAGGGTAAAACCTTCAAAGCGAAACAAAGTCATACCCTATCCATCCCCCCCTTATTTGTACTGCTCTTCTATGAGCACAGGACTCCAGAGCCCTGGGGCTGTACAGCAGGAAGAGCTTCCATTAGCCAACACCACAAGATATGGGTGGGCAGGGTCAGCTCCTCTGACTTACTCAGCACCAGACAGCTGATTTTCATAGGTGCTCATAACCCTCACTGAGACAAGAGTGAGTGCTCAGCATTATGGGAAAAGCAGAGCAAAACCTTTTGTTGTTGTTGGGTTTTTTGGTGCTGTGGGTATCTCAGCCTGGATTTGAAACCCAGTAACTTGCAAGTGAGATTTAAGATTGGTCTATTTTGAAAGCAAAGTGTTGTTTTCTATGAACTGAAGGTCTCCTCACTACTTCTTCCCAACTTTTCCTAACTGTATGAAGTGTAGCATTTTGATAAGTGCATGTACTTGAACTTCAACAATAAAAGCCATTGAAAGACCAGGGAACCTCTCAAGCTGACGCCTGGCTTCACCAAGCAGTGATTTCACAACAGCCTGTTTCTTTCAGTTCCTCATAACGGACACTTCTGGTGAAAAGTCTTCTCCATTCATGTTCTGTTTCAGTGGAAAAAATAAAATATAAATCATTGTTCTTCCTAAGCAGAACACTTTGTTGTTGCATTTGGATAACTGTCAAGGAAGGAAGAAGAGGTGATCTGCTGTCAGCTCAACAGCAATAATTGCTGTAGTTTATATAAAGTAATAACTCTGCATTTCCAGTTTCTACATGTATTATTCCTGTTGAATTTTTTTTTTGCACTGTTACACAACATGATGCCTTCCCCAAGGAGTGCAAAAAATTAAAGGGAAACCTATTCTTACTCCTGCAAATCCTGCTCCACCCAGTTAGTAACAGCAGGAAGGTGTGAAGCTGAAGGCATAATGTATTTAGGAATATGAACATTCACAGGGCAAAAACCTGTTGTACAAACTAATGCGTTTAAGGACAGACATAGTAAAATAAGGGGGGAAAGCTTCAAAACAACAAAAGAAACAGCCACAAGCTTTTTAACTGCTTAGGTTAAGCTGGTGAGGCTTAATCTACAAGCCTAACCTAAGCCTCAATTCCCTTCTGCTCTATAGTAATGTTCTAATTCATCGTGCTGCTGTTAAGGTGCAGTTTCCCTGGTACACGGATCTTTGTCTATTGGCATGCAGAACAATATGATACACGGCCATAGCCCCCAGACTCTTGCTGGACAACCACAAGCATACTTCCTTCAGACCATTATGTGGCTCTCTCCAAGTCAGCTTCTGTTTCAACTTGTTAATTTACTGTGCCATAAGCAACATCAAATAATCTCTTAGGCAACACATTGCCCATAGGCGATGGGCTGGGGAGAGCTCATCTCCCGGGTATGCCTATATTGCCCAATACAGTAATGCACAAAGGAATCCTGGACAGCCTCTATACAGGAAGGTCGTCAGCTGGGTTAGCTCATGTTCCTCTGCTTTTATGGTTACAGGGTTACTCAGTGTGCCTCTTCCAGTGAAACCACAGAACAGAATGCAGAGCATCACTTTGGTACACCACAAACAATTATTTGCCCTTAAGAGTATTCTCCTCCCCCACACTTTTAAACTGAGTTGCACTCATTTGTAAAAGAGCATGCCCCGCTGTGAGACTGTGAGGGATTACCTCCCCTGGCCTGCTGCAGTCTAGGAAGTTGTGGTGACTTTCCCAAGCTAGAATTTGCATGGAATAATTTACCTCTTCCCAGTTTTCTGCGTTATCCCCACCGGCAACAAAATTAAAACCTACATAAAATTAAGACTCTGCACCTGCTCTGCTTCCTAGAGGAATAGCAATATTAGTGCATGTAGAAAGCATGGCAAGACAGAGGACTTTTTATAAAGGCAACAAAATTTTCAACACTGATCATTTCCTCAGTTATCTTCATCTTATTAAAAAATGTCCAGGAGACAGAAAGCCCCATTCATTTCATTGAGCACTGAACACTGACTGCATTTTTAGGAGAAACTTTCTGTTTAATAAAAGCCTAATCAGTCTATTTCATTTTCTTTCCTAGTTTTTAATTACAGCATTACAGGGACTTGAACTGTGGCCTCTCCTAGTTTTGTCTGAATTCCTCAAGACTTCAGTCACCCCAGGACCTTGTGTGAGGACACTAAGGCCTCAAATTCACAACTGATTGATAACTTTTTCAACTGAAACCAATATAAATGTTAGATGAACCTGCAGGAATAACGTGCTTGACATCAGCTCATATGGCAGTGCAGTCCTGTAACAGTATGTGGTTGGGAATCAGCCAACTGATTAAATTGGGAATCAGCTTTGCCACCAATTCTCTCTCGAGATTTAGAGCCAATCATCTAAGCTCCTTCCTCCCTCTACTGCCACCTTTTTGTATTACGTGACTTTCATTGTAGGTACCCCATAAACACGACAGGCTGATTCTCTGCAAATATGTTTAGGGTTTTATTTTTTTCCACTAACTGCTTTTATTTACCTTTTTGTCCAAAGTCAAAACCACCATAAATATTGTTCCTATTGTATGTCTGGAATAGATATGTTCATAGAGTGCTTCCTTGTCCTGAGGGCATTGAAGTGAATGTAACCTGCCATTAAAATTGCTGGTTTTAAGTAACCCAGTCATTTCTCATCGTTCTTAATGCAGTGAGAAACCATATCAAACAACTAGCTTTGGTAGTCACTCATTTTCCTCTTGATTGATGCAAAAACCGTATCTATCCTAAGGATACAAAGCTTTTCCTGAGCATTTGCAAATCTTCCATTAAAGCTTGGAAAGCTCTGAAAGTTACATTAAGGATGTTCACAAATCTTTCCCCCCTTTAATAGTATAATTACTTGATTGGTTTGATAATAAATCAAAATCCAAGTGAAGAAAGATTCATGTGCTTCATATAAAATGAATCACAGGGAAAACATTTCACAATTAGCAGGCGCTCTTGCCTTACCTGCCATAACTTCAGGCACATGGGCATGCCCAGCTTGGCACCCGCCTCTGGCTTCAAGGTACAGACTGACGTCTTGGATGGCAGCTCCAAAACCTGAACCTGACATCAGGAAAACAAGAGTATTTGGTCCAGCTCCAGGTCAAAATTCTGCTGTTAAAAACACAAGTCTTTTAAGGTGATTAAGGTTAGTATAAGCTCTTCCAGTAAAAACTGTCTGGAGGAAACAGGAATGCATGTTAAGTTGGAACTGTAGGGGAATCTACAGCTATCTAAATACAGTCATTGTTTTAGGAAAGACCAGACAAAACTGCTGGAATGAACACATCCTCTTCTTTTCCCCTTCTAGTTAATCCGTGTTCGTGCTCTTTCTGTACAGTAGATGATATTGTGCATACAGTAGATGAGATTGCAGACTGCTTATCTGAAAATACTTCCCCGATTCCTCTCCCTTGGCCCTTTTTCCACCTCTGTGGCTAATTTTTTGTTCTGTTTGCTCATGGACACTTGCACTGTCTCCTCTGTTCTGTCATGGTAACACAGAGCGTGCATGGCCACTAGGTATAGATCAAGGGTGGATTTTTTATTTACTAGCTGACTGCACTAACAAATGTAAACCAAAGTTTGCTAATGCAGGCTGGAGCAGGGATGGCACACACATATGTTCAACACAACACTGTCTGACCATGCTTTGAATAGGTTCAGACAATGTTGTGTTAAACACCTGCTCTCTGTCTACTCAGCAGCTTCCACTGTTACTTGCACTGATGGCAATGAATTATGGATCATCTTTTTTCTTTTTTTAGCATCGGGCAAGTCTTTCCTCTGCCAAGGAAGTAGCTCATTTCCACCCCAGGACGATGGCAGGCAAGATCAGGGGAGTCTGCCTTTGCAATTTGGCACGGGAAGGTTTCGAGCCTCTTGATTGACAGAGCAGCGTCTCACTATGGGCTGATTCTCCAGCCTGGAACTATGGAGAAACAGAAGTTCTTAGGTATCCATAACTTGCTGCCAGGAGCATGCCGTTTCTCACATGCATACTTAATCACTAAGGTGATCTTTTATTTTAGTTAAATAAACAATGATCTGCATTATCTCATAAAATTAAAGGACTTAAAACATTTTATAAATCCAGCACCACCAGCCATTCTGGGCTATTTCAGAATGTGCAAAAGCCCAACAGTGCTGCTGGACAGCCCCAGTCACGCGAATTTCCTTAAGCATCTGAGATGAGGTATTAGACAAATATGGCTCCTCTGGGAGCCATCAGTCAGGACCACGGCAGCTGCGATGGCTTTCCAATCCCATACCTTTAGTTCAAAGCTTGCCAGAACATCTTCCTATTTCTAGGGGCTGTCAGCTAGCTTGCCAAAAGCCAGCTGCACTCTAGGAGTGCAAGTCAACAAACACCATATACACTTCCTAAAGCCACTTAGCAATGGGGCAGGAAACTATCCTCCAGATTTGAGGAATGGAGGCTACAGCAAAGATGTAGACCAAACCTATGAACACACCAAAGTTTAATCATCTGGGAATTCTGGTTCTTTGGAGCTACACTCTTAACAAAAGATGCTTTTCTCTTGGCAACTTTCTTGCTATCAACATAATGACCAAGTTAGCTATTGCAGGAAATGGGCTATAAATATGGTGAGCTGCTCTCATCTTGCATCTTTCATCACTGGCTCTCCAAAGGGCATTGCCTCGAAGACAACACTGAAACTGTAATTTTTATGTAATAAGGAAGGATAAGTGTTCTGTGATAAACACAGTTCTGTGGGTTAAAAGAAAAAAATCCCATCTCCTTCACTTTACCTTGATTAAAAATGGACAAACTGGTACAAGGGCTTCAGCTGGGCTTGCAAAGGACAAAGAAAAGCACAAAGATGAGAAGAGCTTTCTGCAGAAGGACAGCAGGCATGAGCTGCCTGTGTTAGATTGACAGTTCCAGAGAAAGAGGCAACTGAGCCATAGAAATAAATACTATTTCATATATTTTGACAACTGTAACCTAAAACTTGAAGTTCTCTGTTTATATTGGTTTTGCTTAATAGGAGAAAGATTTGCCTTTGCCTGAGGTTAATAGTGTTCCTGGGTGGCTAAAACTGGCCACAAGGAAACACACCCTTTTTCTTTTTCACATTAATAAAGCTTTTAACATGTTTCTGGCAAATTGGCAAAAAAAGTGCATGTAACTCATAATTGGTGATTTAAATGCAATCATGAACAAATAAATGCCTGTTCAGATCTCATTATTTATGGACTGAACCTGCTTTAAGACAAAATTACTCTTTTTTTGGGCACCAGCCAAGCATAAACACTTATTAAGTCTTAATTTTAATCATAAGCTGCAAATGTACTGTGTCTCACACAGTGCTGCCTATTTGGAAGCACTATATATTATAGGAGTTTATGTGAATGTCTTGAAACCCGACACAGTTCTAATGTAAAGGTTCATACCCAGAGTGGAACTCTTACCTCAGGAGACAGCAAATCATTATCAGTTTGCAGGGCCCAAGGACAGAAATGAAAATAAAACAGAGATGAGTTGTAAGAGACTTTGGGGTAAACGCCTTCTCTTTGGATCAGGTGGTTATGCAGTTGTTCATTACCAGAATGTGTGCGTTTGTACTCTCTGCCTGACACAAAACCTCTTCTCCCGCTGGCACAAGAACGCACTTGTCAGGGTTTTTTTTTAACTGAAGTATTACTGAACACTGCTGTAAAATGGAGAGAGGCCTTTGTTTGATCAGAACAAGGTATGGGAATGGTTGTATTTACTAGTACAGTGGTTGTGTCTACAGGCTTACGCAGTTCTGTAAAAGGCTGAACATTCTGGCTGTTAGCCAACAAAGTACTTAAATACGTGCTTAACTTCTGAATAATAAAAAATTCACATTTTCTTGCAACACAGGCACCATTCCCACTTTTTACTTCACCTATAAAATATGCAACTTTCAGTTTCAAGATACATATCCCATAGTCCAGAAAAGCATCTGACCTTGCAATTAGCAACAATATTTCTTTTCATATTTATGCCACTTTTTTATTTTTTCATATTTTTGGTACTTTGATGACAAGTATTTTAAATAATTAATTTTTGTGTGATGTCCTCAAATAGTCCTTCAAAGAAAACAAAAATACGATTTCTCCAAAGCAGAAGAGGAAACTGCCAACAAAGCTGTCAATCAGTGATTCTGTGATAATGGGTTTTAGATGTGGACTTACCCAGTAGGAACTGAAACGGACCCTACAATTATCTCACACTGAGCAAACTTCTGGCTGCTAATAGTGATTCAACTATTTCCAGCCAAAGTACCAGTTAAAGAATTAGCCTGGGGTGAAAGACCATGTATTGCATTACAAATCACCTACACCTCCCCTCCTCTCACCAAACACGACTTTCAGCTTTAGATGGAGGATGAGTACCTCCACCTGATGACAGACTTTCTGACCATTAGTTCCCACAAGGACTCTTGTTCCCCTTCGACAGTATTGAGCAGCACCAGAAGAGTTTTAAAAACTCCTGCACATGAAAGATCAGCAGCAGCTGCAAATACTTACGTGTTAGACAATCTTGGGGTGGTATCCTTGTTATCAGAGCTTGAGTTATAGAATTCAGTCATCTTTCTGGCAGGTAAAATTAGTGAATAGGACCCCCAAAGGCTCCTTGCTCTGCCCTCTCTCGAGCCGAGTAGTGAAGTTTCCCCTTCTCAACTATCTCCTTTCAAAACCAAAAGCAATCTCCCAGAAAAAAAAAAAACCAAACACTTCCTACCTCCTCCAGGGCTTTGGCTGCCATGGCCATTAGCCAGCGTCCCTGTGCCACCATTAACAAAGAGCATCTGCAGAATCCCACATTCTCCATAAAGACAGAATCCATCACTGCAGTCCGTCCTTCTGCCAAATCCCACAAGCAGATCCTCTGGTCACGACCCTGACTGTTACAGTAAAACAAGTTATCCATGAGCAGCAGGTCTGAGAAAGCCTGGCTTCTGCAGGCTAGTATCTCAAAGTAGAGTCTTTAACATGCAGCAAAGGAGTGAGCTTTGTGCAGCTTCTGTGGGGTATTGATGGGGTCTTTCATGAAACGTGTGGGAACTGGGAATCACCGAGACAACCACCCTTCTGCTGGCTGCACAACTGACCAGTAGGTTCAAAAGTTCCTGGGAGGAGGAAGGGCCTGAGGGGGAGTCAGGTACCCTGCAGTCACAGCTAGCCATGTTTCCTGATGAAAAGAGACCTGATCAAACACAGTTATGCTATTTATATGTGGGTACATATTTCTGAAGTTTCATGGCTATTTGAGCATATTAATCATAAATGGTAAAATGTAAGTATTTTTATTAGAGCTAATCTAAAAGGAAACAAAAGTATCCAGAGAGTAACACATTCAACACTTTCACCCTAGCAATGAAGTAGAAATGTCAGGTATGTTGACATCTGAAAGACAAACAGCGAGACAACAAAGACCACATCAAAGATAAATAAAAGGCTACAGTTACACAATGGTCAACTTCCCACAGCCACAGGGAGGGCACAGAAGACTTACAACTGTGCATGTGGCGACACAAGAAGACAGGGACTGGTGGTGCAGTGAGTAGCAGGAATTAAACAATGAAACACCGTGGTTAAAATATCCCAAACCAGAGAACCAGCATCTGCATCACTGCCTCACCACAGCAGCTCACAGACTCCTCTGCACACCTCTCCGTGCCACCAAAAAGTCTGTGTGTTGCTCCCAGACAGTAAAACCAGACAAAGAGCACAGCATTAATCGCTACAGATTTACATGATCCCACTGTCCGTGAAACAAAGCTTCCAATCCACAACCTATAGTAGCACAGGATACTGTCCTTATGTTATCACCTGGGACAAGGAGTCATGAAAAATCCCTTATCCATTTCTTGGTTTAATTAGCAGTATCACCTTGTGGAAGTATGAAACCAAAACAGAGGTAGATGCAAATCTACAGACTGTTGAGACTTCTTCAACAACAACACAGAAACTCCCACCTGCTGTTCAGCTGAGTGACAAACTGTCCAAATATTTATAGCACTGGGCACACAAACAATGGGGTACTGCAAGGAATTGTGATTCATTTGCAACAGAAAAAGTACAGGTAACTGCTGTTCTAAAATTGCACTGCTATGTGAACTGTTATTAATATACAGCAAAAATAGAGGTATGGAAAACTCCACAATTATACAAACAATGCTCATTCAGTATGATTTTACGGGGGAGAGTGTTGATAACTGTACTTAAGCAGATAACAAATATAAATGCTAATGAGTTCCACTGTATATTATAAGAGATGTCGTCTCCAGATAAACATGTCAGAACACCTCCTGCTCATACAGACACTTTGGCATCTACTGTAGATCACCTGTCTAATCCAAAGTACACAAATCTTCCCCTTCCCTTGCTAAACAAGAACAGAAGATATTTTGCAACAAAGCAAACGCATACAACTCAGCATTCTTGCTCATTTTCAGTCTTCCATTCTCCATCTCTGATTCTTCTCTTACTTACCTTTTCTACCTCTCTCCTCCATTTATAACCTCTGTATATAAATTTTGATCTTCCCTGAGAACCAGTTGTGAAGCACCTCTCAACTTCAAATCCAATTGTATTTCCTTTACCCAGAGACCTCACCTGATCTCTGCAGTAATAAAGCCACTATGGACCCCAGTTGTCATGATGTCGTCACATATGCATCATAAAGAATTTAATCACATCATTTTTTCCACTTTCTGTTCTACAGTTTTCTCTGTATTTTTGTACTTCTCTACATTTCCTTAAGCACTGGAGAGACTTTCACTGACTCCACAAATAAAAGACTCTTTTTTCCTTCTTTTTTTCCCCCCGTCTTCAATCACATACAGCACAGAGACAAGAGCACTTTCACCAGTTTTGTCTGCTTTGCTTTGCTAACCTGAGGAGCCTATTGTTACCACCCATTGTCTCCACGCAGTAGACAGATTTTCTCCCATGGCCATCCAGTGCTGTGTCCACTCTGTGTGTTTTCAGGTTCCAGACATGGATAAGCCCATTCTCAGACCTAGCAGTAAGAACAGATGCTTTCAGTGAGGCCACTGTCTGATAAGACAGTCTGATACTTTTTGATATTTTCTTCCCAAAGCTGAAGCTGTATGTACAAAGGTAATACACTCCTCAGTCACAAACCAGGCATTTTGTCCTTTACTCCAGATACAATGTATTATTTAGATAAACTGTGTTTTAAACAGAAATGTCCATATAATGTTCAACTCAGCCAGAAAGCCTGGTTTACTTACCCAGAGAAAAGAATAGGGACATCAGGCTCCTGGCCTCCACAGGAGAAATGCAGAGTGTGGACTGCAGCACTGGTACCTCTGAGAACAAATTGTGGATCTGGAGGTGGCAGAGCCATCTGAGTGATGAGCTGGGGGAGTGAGAAGATGACACAGATGTCACACAGGGTAAGGCAGCCTAAACTGAAATGACAACTTTAAATATATTCTGATCAAGACATTCGGTTTTCCTAGTCACTTCCCTTTCTCAGTTATCATTATTGGATGCTACTTCTATTTGCCATGCAATGCAGCGCAATAGAAAAGTATTTCCTCTTAACATCAAGCAGCTGTCAAATCCGCTTTTTTGCTGCGTTCCTTTTTAAGCAAGTTAAGTGCTGAGCTGGCCACGTGCACACACCTCGCGCACACTTGGAAATACTAAATTGTTCAGCTCTTTTCCCTGCCACAAAAAGGAAGAGCTGCAAAATACAAGAAACTGGATAACTCTAATTTCAGTGGGCAAGCGATTTATCATTCCACTTAGCCCCTTGGCAAGTCTTTCCCCTTCCTCCCCAAAAAGTACTACTTCTGCTTTTTCCACTCACAACCACTTACAGAGATGCACTGCAGTGAACGTATCAACTGAAAAGCATTTCACGTGAGGTTATGATCATTTTTACAGAAGAATCCCATCACTTCCAAATGCTTGAGTTTTTTGTTCCAGCGTGGTTACTTGAAAAAAAAACCAAACCCTCAGTAATTCACACTAACTTAGTGACTATTGTATTAAACACTTTATTCCAAGGGCTTTGTATTCCCCAAAAGATCAATAAAGAGAGATGGATGCTTTCAGCTTTATGTGATCAGTTCAGATGTGATCCGAGTCAGCACAGAACAGGGCAAGTGCACAGGAAAGCATGGTGCCCTGTCTAAGATGGGAAATGTGAAGGACAATTGATTATAAACTCACAGGGATAGTTGGTGTGACCCAGGTAGGTACACTCTTACTGATCTGGTACTTTTGCCAAGTATTCCCACTCGCATTAGCACAGGCACAGTTTGCAGGTGCACAAGCACCAAAGGACAAGGATGACTTTCCTGTGTTCTGCCCTGCTGCAAGTGCCCCCCAGACCTGTGCTGGGACAAGGTAACCAGCAGCTTCTTTGACTGTGAGTACAATGTGCAATTCATTGGAAAATGCATTGTAACATGCATTACAAGAAATATTTCACCATGAAAAGTTTTTACTGTTTAATCTGTGACTAGCCATGCTTGTATTTCTGCTTCTTTCCTGCTGACCTGACCTCAGACAGAAAAGGACAGCTTTTACCACTATAGATGTCACTACTCTTTCCCATTTATGCATATATTACACTGGATTAAAGAAAAAGGTTTCTAAATTCAGTAAGGGAAGATCAGCAGATGCTTCTCTGCCTGCTGGTTCACAGCAGAGGAATTGCAGATGATTGCAGCAAAGTGCTAGAGCTAAAAGTCAAATAGTAAATGAAAACGGCTCAACTTTTGTCATCTCACTTTAGTATCAGCTTTTGAATTGTGTTTAATGGATGCACTTGCTATGGCACCTCATTTGCAGGTCTACCCTGAGTGTTTATAGATCAGTAATCACCATGGTATCTGTAAGTCCTAATTAAACACAGTCATCTTTTAGGACAGATGATGAAATGGGATTCTTCAGCATAATGCGCAGATCTCCCTCAACAGCACTGTGTAATTAGGTATGAAAATAATGAGATCGGTGGATATCCTCCTTGTTTTAGTGCCCTGACTCATTTGGTTTATGATGTTGCCTGATGATCTAGCATCTTGACAGGCTGGAGGAAATTTTCAGGTGATTACACGACGTACAGGTTCTCCCCCATGGTGAGATCCAGCTCCTGACTGCCCGTCTGTAACATGTTTCACTTCTGTTGTAAACCTGTTAGACTAAGGATTTTGTCACCAAAGGCCACCTCTTTGGGGCACTACAGCTGTATGCTATTGCCCTCAAAATGTCACTCTGTAGAACCATGTAAATAGAACAGTAGCAGGGTGGCTTGTCAGAAGAGTGGGGTCCCTCTTTCACAGTGCAACGGCCATTGGTTACTGCACTGAGCAAGGAAGACAAAACAGAACTGAGTCAACCCAGAGGCTATCTGGGATTACAAGGCAGGTTTTTAATAGCATTTTTCTAATTACTGACACAAGTTTTTGCTGACAGACAGCAAGTGTGTGCGTGGCTGTGGGAAGGGTTTTACCTGGCATGAAACAGACGCTACTAATGCAAGTCTTTACAAGGACGATATCTCAGAAAAATTCTCAGGCTGGATACAGGAACAAAACATGACTACTGACAACATACTTGCAAGCTGTAAGCACATGAAGTTTTGCTCCTTGGAGCCTGGTTCTTTGCTTGCTTTTTTGCTAATCAGATATGTGAATCTGGAAATTGGGCTTCATATTGAGCATATGTCATTTTTTACTGGGGTTATGAGATGATTCCTTATTAAATTCCTATTGTGACTCAGGAGATGAATGGCAGTGTGACAGTATTAAGCATCTCATTTTTCTTCCAGCAAGTGCTGAACTATAAAACTGCATCTGTGCTATCTTCTTTATCCATATGCATGGACAAGTCACTTTAAAACCAAGATTTAATTAAAAGTTCCTACATACCTAAATCAACAGGAAGTCCAATGAATCACAAGCAGATGGAAATTTGGTGCACTGGTTACTTAAAAACTCCAGGAAAGTATTCCTGTGTTCCTGCTGACACTTCAGCATCCTCACAAAAATGACATTTAGCCTACCTTGAACTCACCAGGTAGCTCACTATCTCTGTTTACAGGAATAATGAAGTACATTGTGGTATACTGATACTAATAGACAATGGTTATACCACGCTTTACTAAGCAGACAGCTACAAACATGCTAAATATGATGACTGTAGGATGGATAAAGCCCCTGGGTATATTTTTCAGAAGTGCCTAAGTGATTTAGAAGCCTAAGACTCATTTTCAAATGAATTTTCAATCCTAAATCTCTAGGACTTTTAAAAGTTTCACCCCAGGTGTCTGAAAATGAGTTCTCTAATTAGCACAACATTTATTTTCTTGTTAACTCCATCTCGCCTCAGGGGGACCAATCTGTTCTTGTTAAGTGAGGATATCTGCAGCAAATTTAATTAAGTGAATTTGCTTAGTATTTAGGCTGGTCTGAGAGCACAGTCTGGCTCAAGGCTTGAACAAGCAAAGCGCAACCTAAAGAAGAAACTTCATTTAAGAGTCTCAGGGCCAGACTACTACCTGAGACATCCTCGTGCTATGACTCCTGCCTCCTGTGGAAGTCTGTATCACCAGTAAGAGATGCAACACCTCATCATCATGCTCTTGTTTTTCAAAAGCTGGAATCATAGAATCATAGAATAGTTAGGGTTGGAAAGATGTTTTATTCCTTCCAGCCTTCCCTGTGCTGGTAACAGCATCCTCCTTCAGGGGCTGAGCTACACTCCCATATGCTACAGGCTACTAGAAGTATTTTTCACAGGGTGCACTGCAAACCCCTGGTCTCCTGCATAGATTATATTTGCTGTGTGAGTAAGGAGTGGAAACCCCACCTGTTCATATCAGTGTTTCAGTTAGCAAATGGCTATGCACAGCACACACAGATACCAAAAAGGGTTTTTCTAGAAAAAAAATGTTTCTATTAAACACCAGAACAACTGAGTTTCCCTCAAAATTATATTATTTTAAGGTACTGCTCGTTATTAATATCCCTCACAAAACCTACTTTGTTTAGTTTGCAATTAGGATAATCTTCAAACCATTTGAATTTCTATGCAGTGGTATTCCAGTATCATCACTTCAACATTTGATGTGAGAGTCATTTCAAATATGTAAATGTCAAAAGGATTACCTTAGGAAAATCTCTCAGAGAATTAAAAACATTAACAGACTCCCACAGGAAAAATTCCAGCAGAATTCAGCAACTCTCCTGTTCCCACTCCTGTCATTTGTATTTCTATCGCACATCGAAGCAAAACCAAATTGCTATTAAAATATCATCCAAACACTTGCCTCCCCCTACAAACTCCACAGTTCAGTTTGAGATATCAATGGCTCAAGCAAAGACAAGGAAAAATCCTCTTATTTTTTTTTATTTAGAGTAGTAAAAACTCAGTGGTTAAAGAACTTTTTCAGGTATAGCAGAAATAAATCTCTCTAGGCATGTCTGGCAAACTGATTTGGGACTGAAACCAGCAGGTGTGCAGACATAATTACTACTGCAAAATATTCAACACATCCAGGTGTGCTCACAAATAGATATATGAAATCCCTGTTATTTTTTGAACATTCCTAGTCTACCAGATGCCACCCTCCCAAAGGAAAAATCAGAGCAAAGAATGAGAGAGAAAGATGTGAATAAATTGTTCTCCCCCTTTTCATTCATAACAAAAGGCCTTTTTCAGCCTGCACTTCTGCGCCTACCTGCACTCACTCAAGTTCTGCGACACTCTGCCACACTGAATAGCATAGCTCTAGTGCATGAGTGTTTTGAAGTGGGTCACTAGCTTCAACTGCAGAGGAACTCGGTGGAAATAAAAGATTATCCCAAATTATTAGCGCAGTGCAAACAAATTTGTTTCTTTCATTTCATTCACAATCTCCAGCATTAAAACACAGCAGGTAGCCCTTGCAGGATGAGCTTTTCAAACACGGTTTTCACGTGTCCAGCCACTGCAGATAACTGGGTTTCATAGTGGTGAAACTGAAATAATCCTCTGCCCAAGCAACACCCTTAAAACACAGCTGCCTGTGAATACCATGGCCCTTCCTCGTGCAGCAAGCTATGCCTAGCTGGTGTGTGAGTTGCCTGAGCAGCAAAAACAGATCAGGAGGGTCCCAAACAGCACCCAATTAATCTCACTGAATTATGCCAGAACTCAGCAGGACTTGAAACCATCTTAGATATCCCTCGTTGACACAGAATGCTGCCTGGTTACATGGCACTTCCAAGAAGCGGAAATCAAGAACCCATGTATGAGTAGCATTTCCATACATAATTAAAAGAGGTGCCGGACAATGAGTTCAAGTTCACTTCATCTGATGGCAAAAGTTAATTTTTATAGGTTATCGATTATAAAAGGTCTGAAAGCAGGTATATGGTTTGGGAAACAATTCTTCATACATGTTGTGACAAATTTTTTAAGCCAAGCTTCTCATTTTGCATGTACGTATCAAAATTGACAGAACACACTGAAACAGGGAAGTCAGCAATAGAAAGGGATGTTGCAAGACCATCATCTGAAGAAATCTCTTTATACCTGAGGTGAAAAGTAACTGACTATACAAAGAAATACCTTTTTGTGTCCTGTAACAAGCTAACAGATACAAAACACTTTAGGAAGAATGAAACAACCACTTTGGATAAAATCCAAAGTATAAAGCCAGGCAGCCTGCTCTTTGCATTCATACCCCAGTTCCCTGAAACATACCATATCTGTTGTGTGCAAAGACAGAAATATGCACTAGTAAAAGTAAAATTGGTAGAAGGTTGCACAGCAACTGCACAGATTAAGAGATGTAGGAGTGCTAAACAAATAATTGCAAAAGTCACAGATCCACAGGATTTCTTCAAAGCTAATTAAAAATAAATTTCAAGTGGAAATTAGAAATCAGTAGCAATCTTAAAATCTACAAATTGATTTCCAGCGGAAACCAGAATTAGCAGAAATTTCTGATTTAACCAGTAGAATATACTAATAAAGAACTCCTAATTTTCAGGAGTAAGGATAGCCAAATGCTTTCTCTTAAATTCGTTATTTTCTGTATTACCACCTACCTATAACTACCAAAGTAAAGATTAGGCACAGTGATGTACATATTTCACATAAATTTCACATTCCAAAACCTAAAAAAAAAAAAAAAAAGGAAGAAAAACAAAGAAAAAAGGGGAAAAAAAAAAGAAAAAAATCACAGTGGTGGACTCATACATTCATGGGAGCATTCATGAGCTTGTGTTTCCACTGGAAAACACAGTACCTAGATGCTGCATTTAGATTTCTAGATGGAATTCGCTTGCTTGCAAAACTTGCTAGTTAGAGACAAATCAATGTCAAAGAGAATGCATGGATATGATGGAGCTACGTGATCCTTTATTAGTTGATATCATAAACCTGTTGCCACACAGCCAACATTACAGCTGACAAGAGCCTTTCCTTTTATAGCTGGGAACACTAAATGCCGTCAGAGCTTTCATTCTAAATAGTCACCAAATAATTTCCAATGACTAACAGTGACTGCTTGCTCAGAAAAACACTTCAGAAGTCTCACTTTGAAAAGCGCTGAGAACCTCCATTTCTCATGGACTTCAAGGGAAGTTAGGAGTTCATCCTCTCTCAGGAGCTCCTGAAAAATTACCTTTGTTCCTAAGATTTAGACAATGAATGATGAAAGTTCCCACATTTTAATTGTAATAGTCAATGGACAGATAGCAAACAAAACTGCTTATCAGCAATTGGTGATATGCCAAGAAATCTGATGGGAACAGAAAATGACTAATTACCATCATGCAATGCAACAGCTTTTTAATGACTTCCACTCGGACAATGGTTCCTCACAGTGTTAACACCTTTTCTTGTCTCCAAGCATCCCCCGACTGAATGAGGCTAAGCCACAATATATTATGATTTTAAAGAATGAAGCTTACAAGAAAAATGTATATAGATGTCAGTGTTCCACCTTCAGGAACACGAAACCCAGGCTGTGTCCTCCATCTGCGGCTTTTTTAAAAAGTCACTGTACAATAATTATTTTCTATATGAAAACATAAATTCAGCCTGGGAACAAACCGAAGAATAACTGTAATTATTTGAAAGACACTGAGTTAGCATATGGATCTCATTGCCACTTCCACATTTTGGTCACTGAAACAAAAAGCTATTAATCAATATGTAAAAGCCATAAATTAACATAAACATTAATCATTCTAATACTCCCACTGTGTCGGACTGATAATTTTTTTTCGGTCTTTCATTCTGACATATTCGCCCTCAGCTATCAAATGGTTGACCTTTGTTAGCACAGATAAACATTTTGGGCATTGCAAATCTTACTGAAGTAAACATTTTGGAGACAGCCAAATATCATGGATACATTTATGCCAAAAATATGGTGTCTGAAAACATGAGAGCCACTGCCTCACATGTCACTGCACTAGCCTTTAATAGGGGAGTCTAAAATTCAGCATGAAATGCAGCTGAATCAGATGAAATTCTAGTGTTTAATAAATAGGTTCCTTTTGCAGACGAGGGAAAAGACACCCATCTTGTTTACTTTCTGAAACCATTAATTGCTCGGTAAAGTGCGATGTTATAACTACAGCCAGCCTTGTTTGGAGAAAGAAAGCAGGCATAAAAGCTCACAAGAGTTCAACTTTGCAACACACTCTCCATAAAATTAATGCCAACAAACAAACAAAGACAACAAATGCCTAAACACTTTGAAAACTTGAAGAATATGGAAACGCACAATATAAATGAAAAGAAGTATCTATAAGACTGTCTCTATATAACATACCACCAGATCCCAAACGAATTTAAGTTTGTACACTTGATAAATCATTGTAATCTAGCAGAAAATTGATAAGCCAAGGACCATCAAATGATTGTTTTGAGTAGCCTCCAGTTCAGTGGTGCATAGCAATCTGTCAGCCATGGGGCTCTGTCTGCCCATCCTCCTTGATTAGGGGCGCTGCATAGTGCAGCATCAGCTACAAATCTTTTCGTTCCAAGAGCTAATAATGTCCTCAGATAGCATGGGCTTAATTAAACATCTTCCAGACATTTTAGCAGACATTCCTGCAATAATCTTGTTTAGTAACAAACTATTAAAAAGAATTGACAGAGAAGAAATGCATCAAGTTGTTACAGCAACTGACGTTATTTGGGCCAGAATTATATGTCTGCAATTAAGGATTCTGTAACTCTGAGCAATTAAAATATCACTTTATTTGAAAACTAATTAATTCTAAACACATATTTTTCCCATGACAAACTTTTATGATTATTTAATTTATTCCATTTTAATTACACTTTAATTAATCTACTCCTGTATAATATTATACTGTTATTCTGGCATTTGACCAATGAAGACAATAATTTGATTGCAGTTCCGTTGTGCAAGAGCAGAAACTGTCATGCCAGTTTCAACACCACGTTTATTTATTTGTCTGTTCTATTACTTTTCCTTTCCTCCCACAGGGCATAGGAACATGAAACACAGCACAAATCACATGACATTTTGACTACTGTCCTTTTTTCTTCAAAGTGTGAAATATAACTTAAGAGTTTCTTGTATTAAGGTAATGTGATATTACATAATAAAAATATAACCTATAGTAAATTAACATGCTTCTAAAATTCATCACACAATGATTTATCAATTGATTCCTGATGGACAGGATCATATACAGAGTTGCTAGAAATGGAGTTATTTCCATTGGCATTGAGCTCTGCTTGGGATCTAGCCTGATACACTCAAAAATAAGGGAGAATAGATCAAAAATAATATTCATACTTACCTAAAAATTACATTCATTTCAGTATGTCAGTAAGTTTTGCAAGACTGCATTTTAATTTTGCATCATTATCTTAGATTCAACTAAAACAAAAGTATATAATTATTTTCCTACTCTATAAATATGATATTTGGATTAAACTCTGACAAAAGATATATATGTTAATATTTGATTACACATGGATTTAGTAGTGTTGTATTTTATTTTGCGTTGGGCACACTCAAAGTAAATATGACTATTGTTTAACAGTCAGATGCCCTCAAATTCCTTTGAATATGAACAGACCCTGAAATTTACAGTTCTTGCAAAGAGAAAGTTCTCCAAAGAGAATTCTCCTCTTTGAGAATTCTCCGCTTTGGTGGGAGGAGATACTGAGTAGTGACTCTTATGAAGACACAATAAAGCAACCTACTTTACATGTACTTTTAAAACTCCTGCTCGCATTTCTGGCTGTACGCTTTCTCCCGCTTATGAAATAACCCCCTATTGTATACGCCTTACCAAGAGTGAGACGCCTTGCAGAGGCAGGCAATTAAATTAAAATGCACTGCAATTGAGCTCTGACAGTGCTTTCCACAATACTTCCTTTACTTTAATCATGTAGTTTACATTTAATGGAATTAAGACAAGTACAAAATACCTTCACAAAATACATGTTCATTAAGAGAGAGAAAATAAGATCCCACACTTGACTGAACAGGGTAAGTACTTTACCAGCATTGCCATAGCGGGATATACATTTATATCAAAGTATTGTACCTGTTTCCTATGCCGTGCTTATATTCTCAACACTTGTTTCCTAACAGTTAAAAAATATACTTTGAAATTGCAAGTAATAAACGAGATAAATTAAAGTAAACACAGGAGGCGTATTAAATAACCAATGGCAATTCTATTTGTACCCTGCTCATGTTTCAAATTCCAGATTTTGGATCTGATCTAATGTGTCCAAACTGCTAGATGATACTGGTAAGGTGTCTTACACAAGGAAGGGTTTGCAGGATTCAGTCTTTACACCAGTACTTCATACAGCATTTTCCCTTTGGAAGGTTTCTGCTTCTGTGTAAACTACGGTCCGTCTCTAAGACCAGCATTACTATGGGTTGTTCTTTGTAGATAAACTGATGCAGGGACAGTAAGTGACCTCCTAAGGTGGCAGTCACTAGAACTGGGGTTAGGACTCCACTCACTGACTCCAGGCACAGACAGTCCCCTTCCACCGCCAGTGAGATTCACATGCCACATAGTACTTTTAATCTGCATCAATTCACTGACCTTTGAAGGTTCCTTCTAGCCCAAACTATTCTATGATTCAATGATTAGGCTAAAATTTTAAATCCTTCAATGAACTCTCCATGTCAGAAGCAACTGCATTTCAGTAAAGAGCATACCATTTGATACCTACATTTTACTTTCTGTAAGAACTCCTTCAGTATCTAAAAAAGGGAAGACTTAGTGTTATGTATGTAACTTTCAAATATATGACTCAAAGCTACAGATTATGGAGTATTTTAATGCTATGAAATATCCCCCAAAATTTAAGCTTAATCACGAATAGTACGTGTCTTTTCTCTATCAGGATTCCCATCCAATACAGCATAAGTATTTGGATAAGCCAAGTTATTGGAGAGCAAATTAGTCCAAGAAATCTAATAAGGATCACTATAACTCCAGTGCAAACAGGAACGACATTTACAAGGTAAATACTGCCTGAATATCTAATAATAATAATAATAATAATAATAATAATAATAATAATAATAATAATAATAATAATAATAAAAAGATGTTTATTTTAACAGTTTAGACTAAGCTTACACTTCAGATACAGCCCAATTGTTCTTTCATGCCAGTTTGATAAGCCTATATTCATTTTGCATAAGCACGTAGGATACATTAATTAAATATGCTCATCTCCAAGGCTCTGAGATAAAAGTAATCATTTGTTAAATAAATTGTTATAACATGAAGGATATTAATAAAAAGCTGGTCCTACATTTAACAGCAGTTGACTGATGCTCCATTCCCAGTCCCTAGCACTGCTTCCTAGGTCTGCAATGTTCTGGTCATTTAGTTTCTCTGTGTTTTAAGGAGTAATGCTAACAACTTGTTTAGCAACTGGAGAGAAATTAAAATCAAAGTTACAAACCAGAGTTACATAGTTTACACATGTAACAACAAGCTTCATTCCCCTCCACAATAAACTACTCCTGACTAAAAATGTACTGAAAAATGCAAAACTGTTTTACTGCCTTAATTTGAAACTTTGAACAATTCTACAATAGCTGAACTTGAACTCCCATCTTTGAATGTGTGTTGAATAGCCCCCTATTGTACCACACTTCTATGCTGGCAGGAACTGAAGTGTCAATCTTTCATCAGATAATCAGATTATGTCATGTTCTGACCAAATTCATTAGGAAAACTTTTACCAATCCTATTATCTCAAACCAGAAAATCTAGATCAAAGTATAACCGATTTTACAGCATAATAAAACTGTTATAAATATTTAAACACTAATTAAAAGGCCTCTTTTGTTAAAAGTAAATAAATAATTGAAGGCTACCTCTTCTTACAAATGCAACCGTATTTATCTCATGCTTCTCAGAAAAGCAGGACCAATATATGGTGGAGTGGGAAGAAATGCACTTAAAAGCAGTCATTTGAGAAGATGGAGGGTTGCTGGACTTTTAAATCATTTGCCTAAAGTAAGTCACACTCAGTCTCATTCTAGTGACGAAGCATTAACCCCTGAATGTCTTTGCTAATTGCATTTCCATTGGACAATTGTATTTACTTACTTCATGTGGATGTACATCCAAAAGGAGAGAAGAAATACCTTTTAAGAAAATGCTACATCAATGAGGAATTTCTCAGTAAATGCCTGAATGCCACTATATCATAATTTGGTTTCTTCCTAAAATATGAATGATCTTGTCTCCTAAAAAGGTAAATAACCATAATTAAGCCAAGCAGATGTATTTTCTACTTTTTGAGCATATACAACATCTGCATAAAACAAACAACATAAGAGTACTGAATACTTCTTCCTTGTCACCATTTCAGGCAGGTATCACGCATGGCATAAGAGGGAATCAAAGAATTCATATTAATACAAGTAACAGCAAGGAACTGAGTTTAGACTAATCCACGAGCAGGAGCAGTGACAACAAATAACAACAGAACAGTCATCAATATTGATTTAACGTATTTTTCAGTACTACAATCAGATTCTCCATCTGCAACTTAAACTTTAAAAGTATGATAATTTACGGAAAGGAGATTAATTTAGCCATTTTGAGTCAAAGCCTTATTTCATAGCTTCATCCCAAATCCTGTATATTGTTAGGATCCCTTTCCCCTTTGAAGACTTAGTGAATGATTGAAGCTTCTACTTTCTGAGAAACAGATAACACAAGACTAGTAATCTGACTCTAAGCCACTGGATAAAGGCAGTTTGTCTCCTCTTAGCCCATCTGTCAACACCTCTTCAGTAATTAGTCCTAATTATTACAAAGGGCTAGCCTCCCATTCGCATTATTAAATCAGAAATAGTATCATAGCCAGGTACCTTTCAACGCCTACCAGACTGGCGACCTTCGATTTCATTGAATCTTCATCAGTATCCGCCTTTGGAAGAGCCTCGGCAGTAATTTTAGCATCAGCTTCAAAGATGCAGATCCCACAGTGGAATTCCAGGGATGCATTCATATACACACCCACATCATGTGACAGGAGAGCAAGCAACACAATTGACCTTTGCATTGTTCTCTAAACTCCTGTGGTATAAAACACACATCTCTATTTTATACAATAGAACTGGGTTTTGCCTGCGTGCTTAGAAGTGCTCCTTTGAACTAAATGCTGAGAGGAAAAATAGTGAAACCATGTCTATAAAGATGAAGGTCAAATCTTTGTTAAGAAAACAATACAACTGATTTTTTTTCAGATTGAGATAAATTTGCAAGAAGTAAATAGTAACTAAGAATATGCACAAATATATTTAAGTGTGAAGAAGATCTAAAAGGTTTATTTTGTTTATTTTTGCCTTATAGCTGAAGTACTTCCCCAGAAAACAGAAAAACAAAACCGAGATTGACATTGAAACTCTCATGGAACCAAAGCTCAATTAGCTGAGGCTTTAGTCAATTTTAAGCTCTTCATTTGTGTTAACATTCATTTAACTGACACAACAGAATAAAACAGATACTCTTAAGAAGAAACCACTCAATTTCTTTTGATTAAAAGCCAAACATGTTTCCCAACAGCACATCTGAGACTACTAGTGAGGATTTGTTTACACTGGATTTCTCATCAACAGCAAAGTGCTACCATTTCCCCCAGATGCCATGAGCCGACTGGAGCTGCGCTGGTAGTTTATGGCTAGTGTAAGTATCTCAACTAAAACCTTGTGCCCAGAGCAGAGTAGATAGATACACAAATACTCAAAGTCTCCATGTGAACAAAGCCCACGTCCTCTTGTTGATATGGTTAAGGTTACAAAAAATAAAGCACAAAAAAAAAAATCCAACATGTTAAAGAACTTTTCATGTCCTATATTAAATGAATTAGTGAGTCGGTTGTTTCTTTTTTCCCTCTTTGCAGGTCTCCTCTAATTGGCACAGACATTAATGAGAAACAGTAACTAAATAGATTTTTAAAATTAAGAATAAAAGTGCTGGCTACTGTATAAGAAGCAGTAGCCTAAATATTTAGGGGTTCATCAGGAGTTGGGCAGGCACTGAACAGTGTGCATGGGGAGGATGACCCAACCTGCAGGGATGTCATCGCAGCTCGGCGATGTCACTAAAGCCCAGAGCCTGGAACAAAGATCACATCCTAGATTCTGAGCCCCTGATCTGCAGATGTGGTCAGTCCGAAGTCCTTCTTCTGTCTCATTCTCTCAATTTAGCCTACTTGGAACTAGCACAAAGACATCTCAGTAGCACACAGTACTGGAGCGTGAAGAAACTACTCCAATTCAGCTTCCTACATACTTGTCCTGCATACCATCCTGCTAAAGTACTCATGGCACCATACAGCTTCACTGCACCTGGATAGCTTTTCACTTCAGAGATAACTGAAACTCACTGCCAAAAAAAATAAACACACAAACTCAAAATTCATTTTCCAAGTTGTACGTTTTCCAAGTAAATGCCATGTTAGTAACAGGTACAGTAACAGGCAGGCATTTGACTATCAATGGATCAGACTTTAAAATACATTAATATTTCAGGTTTCAACAATGCAATATTCACCCGCTTGCTACCATTTTTTTCTTGATTAACCTGTGAGGATTCAATGTACTAACAAGAACCTTTCAACTAAAAATATAGTATGGTCCTAGTACTGCAGAAAAAATTGCCCTGCAGGGTCTGACGACTGGTCCATCTAGCCTAATATCCTGAATGCAACTGTGGCGTGCTATTTAGAGATGCTATTTACGAAAAAGACAGAAGAAGCTTGACTGCTTTTGCAGTCCATTCCCCCCATACTCCTCCATGCACAATTGCTGTATTAGTGATGTAACAGGGCACATAATTTCACTGTCCATTTGTAGTCCTGCTGTCTATGAAATTGCCTGATGCCTTTGCAACCTGCTGTTACCGTTGCCTATACCCCTGTGGCAAAAAAAAAATAAATTAAAAAATCACTATCTGAAGCTTCAGAAAATGAAGTTTTTCCTTTCATTTGTTTAAAACCTGAGTTCGTACTACAGTCACTGAGTGCCCTCTAGTTCTTGCATTGTAGGATTTGGAGGGCAACACTTTCATATATTCAACTTTTTCATCACTCTAATGATTTTGTAAATCTCACTGATAAGTATCTGTCTTTTTCTAAACTAAACAGTACCAGCCTGTTCAACTTCTCCTCCTGTGACAGCTACTCCACTTACCTCTATCATTCCAGCTGCCATTTTCTGCGTCATCTCTAACTCCACTAGCTTCATCTGGAAAAGCAGAGAACTGAACATAGTATTTCATATATGAGCCCAGTGAGGTTTTCCTTAGTAGCAAAATGACATGCTCAACAAGATAAATCTTCACTGACCTCAAAAATCAGAGGTCACTCTCAAGAGAGAAGTTACATCTTTCTGCAACAGATATAATTCCAGCTAATACACCTGGCAAAGGAAGTTATTTCTGCTCTCAATAGTTGAGGATTTCTGCTGCAGGGCATGACAATAGAAAAGGCATAAGTATAAGTGTACTGATCTACATCCGGAAGAAATAGCATATTTTAATAGCACTTCCTGAAACTCCTAGACTTCTTGGAATTACTGGTTAAAATACCAGAGGAATTGATAATGTTCTCTGTCCATCCAAGCCTAGCAAACTGCTTCCCTATACCAATGTGTACCTTTTGGGGAAGAATTTTAAAGGTCCTATCTGTTCTACATCAATGCTTGAGAGCTCTGGTCCATTTTTATAGCAATAAGCCCTGTAGCTTCTCCTGTTAGAAAAAAAAATCCCTCTAATACATCATGCCAGCAGCTGTTTCTTTCCATTCCCAGCTACATGCATTTAAGTCGTATATTATACAGTAAATGAGAACCTTCCTCATTTTAAGGCTACTTTATACTATAAAGAAATTTTGGGAGTGGCAATGGTTTGCCTTCATTTCATGTCATTAACTTTCACGGAAGTAAAAGTGGGTCAAAAGAGGCAACAATTATAAAAGCATATGTGCACAATATAATCTCAAAAGAAAATAAGAAATCAGACCCCTGCAGGAAGAACAAAAGGAAACGTATCTTTCTTCCAGCTGCATGAGCCACCCAAGCACTGAGGAGACAGAACCGAAATCTCCTGAAGACTGCGCACATCTCTGCAATGCAACCACAGCCCTGCCATAGCCTTGCTTATGCCACCACATGCCCAAGTCTAGCAGCATGAATCTACCAGGACACAAGAGCCACCTCTCCCTGTGGTCATCCAGAAATGCCTGTCTTAAAATGGCAACAAGACGGATGGATCCCATGGCCTTAATCTGGCAGTTTTGTCCAAGTGTGGAGAGAAAGATAAGGCCCCATGTTCCCAGTGCAGTCCTTGCAGGAGGAAATGAGATCTGGATTTCATGAAGTTGCTAGTGAACTACCTCTGCAAAGCACATACTAATTTTTAGATACTACACATCAGAATGTTTTATATAAAAGTTTCTGCAGTTTCCTCAGTTTCCACTAAGGTCCAAAATACTTACATACATCAACTATTACACAAAGGTAGCACCACTAAACTGACACTGATTTTAAAGAGATTACTCACATATCTGCAGTAGCCATGGAACATTAACTTAGCAACTGGCTTTAGCTCTCTCAAACACAAAAGTCTTCATAATAATGTGTTTTGTATAAAACCAGATTATAGGTTAACCTGCAAGGTCTTTGGTATGTTCCCTTTTCAAATTTGCAAGTACTAGTTTCAGGGAAGAAGTCTGTGCCAAAGTACATTATACCTGCTATGGCAATAAATTCTTCATGGATGAGGTTTTATATATAAATTACCTGCATTTGCAGTCTCTGAATGCTCTTCTAAATTTTATGAGATAATATGAATTATGAGCACCTATGTGTTTCTTGTAGGTATGAGACAGATTTTTTTTTCTACTCCATGCAAAAGATTATGCAAGTGAGTCGCACTTTACACCTCTCTCCACCATCTGTATTGAACATATATGATAACACAGACCAGTCAATTGCTTATGAGAAATGTACAGCCTGCTACAAAGATATGTATGTATGACTTTGGTCTAACCAGGATTAAATACGAATCACATGGTTAAACAAAAGCATTAAAAAAATCTGAAAGTCTTTTTCCAAACCATATAAACTCAGATTTCTTAATCTGTTATTTCTTGGTTTAGTCAGTGGTACATTTATGGTTTGGCAAAATAAATCCTTTTAAATATGTTGTACATTTAAAGTTTACAATTCATATTTAATTGAAGCTACCATTGTAATCTTTACAAAACTTGGCTGGATTTCAGTGGCTGGGCTTTATGTATTTTGCTGGTTCTGCTGGATTTTTAAAACCCTAGAGATCTGGGAATGGAACGAGTCTGTTCACTGTTATTACTAGTCTCTAGTAAATAGTGTCGGCGACCCACTGGAACCTAAATCCTGCCCATTCTTCATATATCTGTTGAGCACTGGGTGCTTTGGACTCAGTTCATACACAACACTTGCCTCAGAAATAAAGTTCCAGGTTTCCACAGGAGCTCTCATTTCGGGAATCGCTATGAATGTGAACTGGCAAACAGTACCTGGACCCCAGTTTTGCAAACTGCCCTATTCCCACTAATCTGCATCAGTTTAGTACTTTCAAAGGGTTCAGAAGATCAGGTCCAGGATCAGCCATTTTTCTGTAAGGACACACTCTTGGTCTGCTATATTCAGCAACAACAATACTTCAAAATGCACCTACTCACAGCCACTGAAACCAAGAGGGAAAACAGCAGGAACAGCACAGATGGTGTGGGAATGCTTGCCCTGCTCCCACGACAGCGAGGGAAGGATCAGGCACTAAGGCTCATCAACAAGATCAGACAAAAGAGAAAACACTGAATCATATTAAAGTAATTACCAGAAAATAAGACTTCTGTAAAATATTTGCAATCAGCTCGTTCAAGCCTTCAGGCTCAGTCTTGTATTGGGCTGCATGTAGTGGCACCACCCCAGGAGGCACTCCAGGAAGAGCGGGTGACTCAGTCACAGTTCCTCCCTGGCTCCCTTCCTCTCACATGGGGGAATAAATAATTTCACCCTGACTTGAATGCAATGTACTCCCACGTTACTCCTAACTACCTTGATGGTACAAAAAGCCATGGCCCTGTTCCCCCTCTGCTTGCCCTACTTATATGACAGTGAGGAAGGATTTGGCACGAAGACCCCATTGTTGCTCCACCCCATTGTTGCTCCACCCCATTGTCTCTTCTTTCCGATCTCCCCACACCCAAACCTGCTGTCTAAAGCAGCCATATGGGACACATTTACTTCCCACTCCTGCCCTGAGGTGCTGCTAGGGACAGGAATAATCTAGCATGGAGATAGTATCAGCATGAAAGAGAAGAGAATCCTAGTTAGGAAGAACACACGTCGTCACTAGATAATGATAACCACATTTAATGGGCACAAGCAGGAAGGCACAAATGTCAAAAAATTTTAGAAATAAGGGGTTATTATAAAAATGCTCAATTATACCATCAGGCACTAAAGAATACTCATGGTATAAAATCACTATAATTAAACTCTAAGTGCTGATGTCAATTATTTAGTAGTGGAGCAATAAAATAAGCAAGTGCCTTTAAAACGTTATTTTCACCGGCTAATCACAGAATACAAAAGGAACCAAAAAATGACCTGTCAGGACCATAACCATCCCGTGGCGAGACATGAGATTTAAGGCATGAGGATTCTTAGGCCCAGTGTCACAATTCAGCTCTGCAATCCTCAGATCCACTTTTTTGCTGCAAGCTTACAGTAAAGCTAATGTACGAGAAAAGAGAAGTGTGAATTCCTGCCTTGCCTGCCTTAGAGTTACCATGTCACCTTAAAACTAGTCACTTGGGAAAAATAAAAGGCTATATACAGACTAAAAATATTAAAGATCTGAAGCAGTGAGATAGTTCAGTCCACAGTGCCATGTCTGCACACGCCTCTCCACTGGAGGAGCTGGACTCCTAGACTGCTTTCACCTCAGCTGTGGTCCTTGCAGAAGTCGGGACGGACAACACTGAAAAATTCTTCACATTTGGCATTACCTCAATTTTTTCTTTTTTTAATAGAATGCAGCCCATTCATCTTTCTGACAAACTTTTGCTTTTTTAGGTAGGTTTTCAGCTAAACAAAAACTGAGCTGGAAATGCCCAGTATAAACTAAATGTCCTATAAACTAAATGTAGATGATTATTCTTTGCTTCCTTACATGCTTCTCCTTCACCAAGAGCAAAACACAACTTGTCGAAGAACACATTTCAAAGCAAGAATAATGACCATTCCCAACCCCACAGCTCCATTTTTATTTTAAGTAAAAAATACCCCAAAGGTCTTCCATTAGCTTCAGTGGTTGGGAGGGAGTGGGAAGAATGATGTGTTAAGCTGCAATGGAGGAAGTACATACTCCAACTGGAAAAACGGACTATAAAAAGCTTTTCTTATACAAACACAGGAGGAAGTAACCAACACCCTCAATTGTTGAAGTGAAAGGTGGGGGGCCTAAACACACAACTAGGGGAAAAAAAAAAAAAAAACAAAGAAAAAAGTAAAAATTAAAAAGCCCTGAATGTTTCACATGTTCCAAATTACTCTCAAATTTGAGAGCCTTGTCCGATAAGGTCAAACTGTTCCCAAGAGCAGACATGGCAAATCACATGCAAAGAGCGTAAATGCTGTGTAACAGTACCAGGCTACAGACCTTTCTGCAGTTAAGACTGTGTACCACCTGTTTACGCTGTACAGCACTATGGGCTCTCTCCCTCTCTGCAACTTACCACAAGTCGGGTGGAGAGCCCTCTGCACCTGGAGAACGGGATCAGAGTGCAAAAGAAAGGCCACGGTGCTGTGCTGCAGGGAAAGCATGTGTCACCATGGCAAGCCACTTCTGCTCCAAGGGCTTCTACTAACCAGCGCACTCCCAGCGCATCCCCTCCAGTCACCCAGTAACATGTTCACCCAGCTGGGAACCAGCGTGGCATCATCATATATGTCAGAGGACAAAATAACCAAATGGTCTAATGCAGGTGCAAGAACTCAAAGTACAACTCCAGAAGGTCAAACAGGCCCATCATAGAAGAGAAAATTTATTAGAGCAAACATCCAAATACTGGCAGGCCAAAGATGCAAATCGTAACAAGGTAGATGGAGGGAAAAGGAGGCAGATGGTGAAGTTGGCCGCACTGATTATACCTCTTCTGGAGAGACTGCTACATGGGCCCTTGCACTGGGCAACATCCCATTGGAAGAAGCCATCACTGATACAGACTCATACACTTCCATGCCCCAAGCAACAGTCCCATACACCAAGTGTTCTGATCCTAGCAGACAGAAAGTCCTGAAAAGAGATACAACTAAAAGAGAGTGATGGGTGGCATGGTTTAGTGGGAGGTGTCCATGCCCATGGCAGGGGGGTTGGAATTAGATGATCTGAAGGTCCTTTCCAACCCTAACTATTCTATGATTCTATAATCTATTACCACTTCAGTAGTCTCATATTTTTCTATTAAGGTCATTTTCCTTATCCGTGAAAATATATTGGCTCATGGCAATTAGTAAAGTCATAACCTTTTAGTTATAGAGCTTGAACTTGTCAACAATTATTTAGTGAGAGCAATGAAGCTTGGTCAGAACATAGATACATACTACGTAGATTCTACAAATCTTTACAAAATCCTTCCTTCCCCAGCTAGCCACCATACAAAAGGAGATAAAACTGACCTCAAATTACGTAGAGGACTGGCTTTGTAATGAACCCGTAGCTTCAAGGTCATTTCATTTAAATTTTTTTACATGGCTTAGAATATCTAACATTTATAAATTAATACAAATTAAAATCAGAGAAGACATCACACGATGTTCAAGTGGAAGCAGGCAGCCTACATTCTCTCCTGCCTCCAGAACACATTAAGTTAATTTGGAATTTTTGATAGTAACAATGAGAATCCCACTAAATGCTTGGACAACAGAGACCTACCAATGTGTGATAAAAATGCATTTTTCTTCCTCTGCTGTGGACTTAATGAAGATATTAGCATTGCTTTGTGCAGAACAACAAAGGCAGCAACATAGCTCAGCACTTTTCACACCAGGAGAGTCAATACAGAAGAAATCAATCTGCTTTGTCCCTGGTATTAATGGCCAATACAAAACAGACCATGATACTGGGTTCTTGAATACGTTTTCTTTATTCTGCAGAAGGCACACAAAGAAGTTTAGTGATAGGTACTTCTCCCTCTTCATTTCAAATTGAGAATCAAAGCTGTACATAAGTCTGCACAGACAGGGCTCTGAGCAACCTCATTCCTAAATGGCTCCTATTCTCCCACATTTACGGCTGTGCTCACTTTATCTCACTGTTTTGTGAAAAAAAAACAACGCCAAACAAAACCAACCCATGTTAAATGTGTCCATGTGTCTTCTCCACAACTCATCCTGTGTACACTCAAAATCTTCGATATATCTTGTTTGCAGGTCTACTTCTCCCACCTCCTAGCACTAACTAGGACTTTTTCCCCAAACAGTCTCCTCACTTTCTCATGGCAATATTGGCACTGAAGACTGTCAACTTATTCCTGACAATTTACTTGTATGTGTAGAGCACCATGCAGTTCTACAACGTGAATTAAAAACCCCAAATCCTTACACAATTCTCCTGTTTCTAGTTCTCAAGATGTTACTTTCTTGATATTCAAACTCAAATCCTGATGACAGAAACTTGCATTTTAAGAAGAGGCATGTAGAAATTTCTCATCAACCGAACAAGTTGGGGTATGCTTCTGGGTATGTATCACAATATCTTTTTCACACCACATCTACTCTACTAAATATACAAAGCACTAAGCAAGTGATAGTTTTGTCAGCCACCAGCTAATCAAATGAAAAATTATTAGACTTAGAAAAATAATAAAAGCAGAAGCCAGCTGTGCATTTGTTGGATGAAAATCCCAGTGTCTCCCATGTTAGCTCATGTGTATTTCAATTTCTGGGAAGAAAATAATAGGAGTTTCTCCACCCTTTCTCATGTGAGCCATAAACCAGATTTATTACCTAGGATATATTCGGTGTTTTCTCCTGAGGAAAAAAGAAAGTGGTGGAACAAGTTCATTTTTTTCCCTTCTACAACTAGGATTTTCTTTATAATAAACACAGAGCTTAATTTTGGTATCATATGACCCTTCTAGTTAATGCCCTGGTCACACTTTTTGCCTTTCTAAATCTTGAATTGTAGCATTTTCATTTCAGTGGGGAATCTACAGCTGCTCCAGCTGTCTAAGTGCAAAAAGTCTGTCCTAAGATTCCTATCTGGTATGTTTTAAGGCAGAATCCTTCCTTCCCTTCCTTAAATCAAAGAAATTTAGCATCTACTGAAAAAACATTGAACGATTAAAAAAGGAAAAAAACCCAAAACCAACCAAACCAAAGCATTAGTCTAGGTTTCTTTCCAAATAGTTCTTGCCTCGCTTTATGCTATAACCAACAGTCACCCAGCAGCTCTGTGAAACAGTCTGCAAACACAGAGGTTTAGGACAGGGTTGCATCTCATCTGGGAAGGTTTTCCTGTACAAATTACTATTTTTTGACTGTAACGGTTACCTTCTGACCTTTAAAAATAAATCATGAACAAGGAAATTTGCTGACTAAAAGAATTTTTGCTCCTAAGACTCCTAATTTGCTTACAGTATGATGTTACAATTCTAAAGACCTGTGCTGGTAAAGCCATTTATAGAAAAGGTGGTTTCCCTATAACTTTCACTTTTGAGATGCAGAAGAGACTGATTCATATCTTAAATGCTTCTGAATCATGACATAGCCTGGATTCTCCAGTTTAGTGGTCTGGAAAACTTTAAGGCTAATATATGCCTTTTTAAATTACATCCGGTAATACCTCTTTTTTTAAGTAAATCTGTTGATTTACTATCTAATATTTTTAGCCCAAACACTACAATCTACTCTCGATAACTACCACCTATTGTTTAATGAGCCACTTTTCTCAACATGGCAAACCTGACATGTCACAAAGTTCCAGTTCTTTCAAATAATCCTATGACATATGAGCATTTACACCAAGCCATAAATGCTACTGAAACAAGTTCGGAATGACGAGCTATGCCATCATTAGCGGCACATAACTAAAATGTACCATAGGAAGTACATTCATTACAGTTGTGAAATTATTTTTATTGCTTATGAACAGAAAAAAAATCCACTTTGTATTGTACAACTGTGCCAGTACAGAGCTCAAAAGGAAGCTGGCTTGCCTGGGCAAAAATTGTGCAGGTTTTTCTGTAGATTTATTTCTTTGTCATTGTTTTGTGATCACTTTTACTCTCCATAGAGACCACCAATTTGGGAAAACAAACAAACAAACAGAAACAAATAATAAAACCTAATAATTAAAAAAACAACCAAAAAACCCCAAAACAAACAAAACAAAAAAACCAAACATAAACAGCCCCCCCAAAAAACTCCACCAAAACCCAAACCCAAACCAGTAGCTAAGGTAGTTTTCAAGTTATTACTAACTTGAAACCTTCACTTGTACTACCAAATATATTTGAAGTCTATGCAAAAGTAATGTATTAGCACTATAACTCATAAAAGGTGTCCAAAAAGGAAAGTTCAACCTTTTATTTTAATCATTATTAAGTTTGTCTTCACAATCCCAGAAATCTCACTGACTAAAATCAGATCTATAATCCAATGTAGCTACAACAAAACAATTTCGTATAGAAGAGTAGTCAGAGTAGTACTTTTCCACAATGAAGACAGTGCTTCATAGAATGTGATTTTGAAAAAACAGAATATTCAGCATTGAGTCTCCCATATAAACTAATTAGCGACAACTGGTTTACGGTTCTAACTGCTCCAATGAAGTAGTATGTTATTATGGCTGAGCTTGCAGGGAAATAGTACTCAAAACCAAAAGGTATGCAACCATAAAATACAATACAGTCCGATGTATTACATGATAGCCAAAACACTTATATATTTAGAATGCAAGAACACGGACAGGTCAGGAGTTTGCCATTCTTTGCAAAAAGAAACTCACGACATTCTAAAGTGGTCAACGGGATCAGCAAAGCTGTAACATACTTAGTCAATAGATCCATTCCCTAGTATGTTACAATTCTAATATTGTAATTCTAATATGGTAAAATAAGTCTGTAGACCAATTAACCAAACCCAGACTATCTGATTTTAGAAACTGGCATATATTCCTGCGCATGCACCGACAAAATTTCCATCTGCAGAGTCTTTATAACTGATAATGACACATCCAAGCCAGAACAAACAGAATTAGATTTCATGATCACAGGATATTCTTACAACAAGAAAAAACTAGTTTACCTGTAAATCAATAAAGATGTTACTGGGAATCATTAAAAACCAAGAAGTTACTCCAGTAGTTCCTTTAAAATGTAGTAATTTTGTTAAAAATACATAAAATGTCCTTTGTACTCCATATAACTTAAGCAGACAGGACAAATTATTAGTGAAATGCTTCCTGGTCATGAAGCCCTCTCTAGAAGCCTCACAGAAATGCTACTAAAATTGGAGGTTGGTGGAAGGAGCTTTGGAAGAATGACAGGTCACAAAGAGAGTGCGCTGAAAGCATGGAGAAATACTCTTCAAAACGGCTCCCAGAGAAAGAATAAAATCTAAACACAGATTTCCAACTCTCATGTTCTCTGTTTTTTCCAGAGCACACACTATGCCTGTTTTTATACCTCGTTCATTTCAAAATGAAGCTACTGAATCTAGCCATTAGATTATTTTATACGGCAAAGTGAAATATAAAGGAGTTGTATAAGGCATTTTCTTCATCTCTAACAATCAGTACTATTGAGAAGAAAAATAGCGAAAGAATACAGATGTCAGATATCAGTATGCAGATATCACCCAAACACTGCAAGATTACATTCAGCACACCGGCTAGATCTGTTAAATGCTACACAGCAAAGTGCCCATGTAGAAAATATCTGCACCATAGACTATGTCTCACATACCCAGTAACTGTGCGATCCTTAGCTGCAGAATCAGAATGCCAGTAGAGGGAGCAAAACCAAAACCCCACTCCCTGAAAACTGAAAACACCAGTGCTGCTGCTTGTGAATGAGGAGCAGCACACCCGGGTTATGTACTGCGTGAAGATAGATGAGCAGTCTTGATCTTTTTTCTTTCCCGATCAGTGAATCAATCTATGCAAAAACTATTAAATCAATATTTCCTTCATTTTCTTATAGTAATCAAAAGTGAAACTAGGGATTCGAGTCATCTGTTGAAATGAGACTAGTTTTGTAGATTTCTGTGGGCTGTATCTGAAGTTTGCAATATGAAATTACAGTGTATTAATTATGCAGTCACAGAATCACTCTGGATGGAGGAGACCTCGGGAGGTCGGCAGGTCAATATCCAGCTCAAAGCAAGGTCAGCTATGAGACCAGACCAGGTTGATCAGAGCTCTATCCAGATGACAAATACAATATTGTTTTTCATATTACTATATGTATTGTTAACAATATGTATGTTTTACTTTTTAAAATGCTTTCGACAGAAGGGTACGCAAGCACTTTAAAGACTTCCTGAGGACTGCCGTTACAACTTTGCAGATGGCGGCGGGAGGCATGGAGCAGCAGCGAGCCAGCTGAGGCTGTGCTTTCCATGGGCAGAACCGGGCTCAACACTCAGCAGATGCGGTTCTCTGCCTCCCCTCGATCTGCTCAAGCAGTGTTTGCGTAAGCTTGCTCGCTCTCAGTTACTTCTAAACACCTTGAAAACACTCATTTCTGTTGGTCAAAAAAGAAAAGCACTGGATTATGGAAGAGTTGTAAAATTCAATACATTAGAATTGTAAGCTCCATTACAACTAGGTTTGGTATTTATGGCTCACTGATATTAAATATTTGATGGGGTGTATTCTGAACGCAAAGCACCAGGCATTAGTGCTACAGCTGCCATAGGAGACCTTGCATGGCGCCTCTCCAGGCAAACCGCTTCACAGTGACTTAACCACAACCGAACAGGCGCAGACCTTTTCTCTGGCAGAAGCCTCACGTTAGCCGCCGGCGCTGCATCTCCCTCAAGCACTCCTCCCGTCTCGGGCCTCCTCCCACCCGACCTCCGCCCGGGACACGCTCCACCTGCCCGCTGGGCGCCGGTGACCGCGGGGGTACCCGGGACGGGCCAAGCGCGGCCGCTGCCGCCGGCGTGAGGAGGCGCGAGGCGGGCACGCAGTAACGGCCCCCAGGGCGCGCGGCCCGCACGCGGCAGGCCCAGGCGCAGCACGGCCGCTCCGCCGTTGCCATGGCGACGGCCCCGCGCACGCGCACAGAGCCCCCTCCCGTCCCTTCTCCCGCCCCCCCCCCTCCCCGCAGCGCAGCGCCGGTGACAGCGGCGGTCTCCCGGCAGCGCCGCCGCCACTTCCGGGCGTTGCTCGCGGCTCCTCATCGGTCGAGCCCGGGCCCGGGCGCCCCGTGGCTGCGGGGCTGTGCGGGGCCTTCCACCGCCCCTCTCCCCGCGCCTCTCACCGAGCGCCGCTCCGCCCGGAGCGGATGGAAGCGTGACAGCGATGAATCGGCGATCCCTCGCCGTACCTAAGCGGGAACCAGGCACGCGCAGAGGAGCGCCGAGCACCGGCGCGATGCCTGCAGGCAGCTCCGGACGTCACGGGGGAGCGCGCACGCGCTGTCCGCGGTGCCGGCAGCTGCCGGCAGCGGCCGCTCTGCGGGCGCTGTTGGGGAGCGGCGGTTCCCGCTTCTGGCGCGGGGCGCGTTGTTTTCCGCGGGGGGAAGAGCTTGACACGTGGCGCTGCTCTGTACAGGCAGACGGGAGCTGGACGTGTGAAGGGGCTGCGGCACTGCGAGGGGAGCCCGAGCCCGCTGGGAAGGCCTTGGCCGCTTCAGGCTCTCTTACGCTGCTGAGCCCGGGGTTACCGTGTTCCCGCGTTCATTTGCCTCTTCCGGCAACCGCTGCCAGTCTGCATTTGTGCCGGGATAAATACACCTGAATTTTTCAGTGTGACAAAGCAACGCTTTGTTTTCCACATGCTGTCCTGCAGGAGAGCTTCTTTAGATAAGAAAGTTGCCTCCTGACATCGTTTCAAATGGTAGTTAATGGTTAGGTATCATAATTGCACTAAATCACCCAGTATGCATTGTTGCTACTCAAATAAAAATGCTGCTACATGGATGGGAATTGTACCCTGCTGACATGCCCATCCACCCTCCTCAGACAGGTGATGGCAAGCTCAGTGCAGGCATGTACACGTGACGGCACTGCAGAAAGCTGTAGTCTTCCCCTGTTAAGAGCCCCCTGTTGCTCTATCTACACCAAGCCTTGCTTAAGGAAAGCAAATAAACCATGTTTTGCTTGTGTCACCTGGCTAGGAGATAAAAGCTTTGTCATTTATGTAGCTTCTCAGAAGGCTATACTGCTATAATTCCAGCTGGAAAGATTGGTACATCATAGAACTAATGCTTTTTGGTTTTTCTACCATTTTTGCCTATGGAGCCAGAGTCTGTCAAGGTAAATTACACCTACAGTACCACAATGCTATTGAAGTAAGTGCTATTCTGTTCCATTTCTATTTGTGAGATTGTGAAAGTAAATCGGGGGTTTGCTTTTCTATGCAAATTATGTCAAACCTCTCATCAGTAGGAATGCTGATTCATAGAATTATAGAATCATAGAATAGTTAGGCAGAGTAGAGGGGCAGGATCACCTCCCTCGACCTGCTGGTCACACTCCTTTTGATGCAGCCCAGGATACTGTTGGCTTTCTGGGCTGCAAGCACACGCTGCCGGCTCATGTACATTTTCTCATCAACCAAAACCCCCAAGTCCTTCTCCGCAGGACTGCTCTGAATCTCTTCTCTGCCCAACCTGTAGCTGTGCCTGGGATTGCTCCGACCCAGGTGTAGGACCTTGCACTTGGCATGGTTAAAACTTCATCAGGTTGGCATCAGCCCACCTCACAAGCGTGTCAAGGATTCCTAAATCCTTGCTCTAAAGGACTCTTAAATGGCATTCAGTGGATATGAAAATGCAGTACATTGTGTTGGCTCATTATCAGGAATGTCCTAAGCACAGATAAATACCTTCAGTATCGTATAATGCACAAATATAGCCCTGTATTTCCCTACATGTTTTGCTGAAATGATTTAAGGGATTTAGAGCATCAGATCATTGCTATAAAATGCTACGCATAATGAAACCACATGTACAGTATACTTCCAGGTCTTTAATTTGTTAGGAGCTAAATGTTTATTAAACTATGGTACAATTAATATTCCCTACAGTCGCCTTGGAATTTAAATACCCCTTTCATGACACAAAGATAATGAGTTATATGGCAAGATAAGGTGGTTACCAGAATTCAGGAATGACAGAATCCAATTAATTTAACATGAATTAATGCAAGATCAAATTTATTACAGTTGGATGCAATTTGTAATTGAAAGTTCCAGTACAGTGCACATTTTTACGTGTTATCTCCCATCAATAAGAGATCTCAAGACAGCACATTCCCCATTTTGAACAGCAGCAATGTTATTCTATCCCAAATAACTCTTTCCTTACATGTTTGCTGTGAGGAACTTCAGCACCCAGGAGCCCAGTCGTGCATGAGGGGCTATGCTCTTGCTTTTTCTCACAGTGGGCCATGACTGAGGCTTAAACAGAAACCTGTGTTTCATTTTCTGTAGCTGCTTTTCTGGGCTACCCCTGCCTTGTTGCTTGTTCATCCCTTTCCCCATTTTTCACTCTTCTAGGGGATCACCCTTCTTTTTATGGGTGGGAGGGGTAAAACCAGCCCTGTAGTCAAATAAACCTTTCAACCTCCTGTCTTCAAAATAAACACTTTTATTGTGGACAGTCCAAGCTCCTTAGGTAAAACCTTAGGTCTCAAATCCAAAAGATACACTGTGTCCTTCTAATAATTTCATAGTGGAAACCCTTTATTTGCCCATTCCTGTGGAGGTTTTCAATGATTCTGGTTTAGGTTTCGGGATTAGGTGAAACAAGAGTGCCTTAAACCTCTTTAGAGGTTTGGGATTAGGTCTGCATCAGGCCTAATATAGCCTTTCTGTGCAAGGCTAAATTAAATGGCAGGAATATTTGTTGTGCACTGATTCACAGGTGTTTGGCAAAATACCAGAAAACATAAAGGAACCACTGGAAGAATCATGAAGGCAAAGCCATCGAAACATGAGTATTAGCTAAGTACTGCAGTATCACTTGCAACTGTGGGGTCTTAAAGACTGCTTCTAAGTGGTTTTAAGCATGGGTATCATTTTTATGTGTCTCTTTCACATGAATGTGAGTAAATTGAAGATCTGTCGCACAAATGGATCATGGATTTTTATTTGGGTATCACATTCTGGTAATTGCTGCCTGTTTTATAGCAAATGTGTATTAAAGTTCGTCAAACAGCTGATATCACTGAAGCTCTATTGTTCTATTGTGCACGTAAATTCTACTCCCTCCTCTGGGGAATGCACTGCCCTGACAGAATACACTAGGTCACAAGGAGAAAAGCACAATAGATTTATGCCTATTATTAAAACACCACCCTGTCTGGCCCAGGAGGCAGACACATTTGCCTCATTGATGACCATGGACTAATTGGAGGAGATAGTTTTGTTGTATAGGCTGTCTACTGTGAGCCTTTTCAGCACTTTTCACTAGCTTTGTCTCTAGCAGGGTTATTTTTCTTCTCCCTGCTCACCTCCATGGTTTGTAATACTGGCAAGGCCTGACTAACCCTAAGGTACTGTCTGAGCTGAGCAGATTTAATCAAGCAAAGTGAAGAAGAGCTCTATGCTGTAGTCTCAGGATCTCTGCAAGCTGTAGCAGCTGGTTTGGCTGCATTTGTAGGGAAAAGTTGAGCTTCAGAAGCCTGGCCTTGATATCAAAAGGAGCCAGATACGCACTTATGGGGAGGCAGTGCACAGAGCTCAATGGCTTAGTTCCTACTTCTGTCCAAAATCACTTACTACCTGAGCACAACTATATCCCTATACCAAAGCTTTCCCTTCACTGATTATGTGCCTGCCAGCCCCCCCCCCCCCCCAACCCCCTAAAAAATATATTTTGGATGCATTTCTCTCCCCAGATAATTTCAATTCCAGTTGTAGACTTGTCTGTACTTAGAAAGTCAACTACATCTCAGAATTACAGGGCTTCCTCTGGAGTTTTTTTCCATGCCAACAATCAGTTCTCTTGCAGACAAGCTTGCATTCCTATGGCAAGTCTTAAGATCAGCAATGCATACAGCCAACTCCTGTCTTCTTGCAAAAGTGAAACACAAATAGTTAAGACAAGTTTCAAAAGAGTATGTGCCCTCTAATCAGATGAGCTGTAAAAATAAGAGGGAGGGTAACTAGAAGGATTTAATAATCTTAGAATCTGTATGAAACATTATTTATGGTATAAGAGATATACAAGGCTTGAGCTTTAAATGTAAGTTCTTTTCTTCTTTAATGGTGCATGTAAGGAAGAACAAGAGAGAAATGTTCCAGTCAAGGACAAAATCATAAAATAATGAGCAGAAGAATTAAATAGAAGTATTAGGAGCAAAGGGAGGCTGAGTGGGAGTTTGTCCTCATAAATGATTGATCTATACTTGAAAAGAAGAAAAAAAAGACTTCTCATGCTTAAACAAGATGGTTCTTTGAGCATAAATAACAGTCTCATGTCAAATATGCTGCTATTCCCAATGAAGTCTTTTCACTACAAAACCACAACATTCTCAGCCCTAATCTCCTCACCTAAAACAATACGGCTGGTGGCTGTGAATCAGCACTTTGAAATCAACCTTTGAAAATAGCAACACGTTCAGGGTGAAAAGAAATGGAGGAGACAAAGAACTGCTGTTTATAGAGCTTTGCAAAGTGAGGCCCCACCTTGCTTGCTTGGTAACATGCTGTAACACCCCAGAATTGTTTTTCTCTCTGGGTGGGAAGTCCAGCTCCACACAACAAGTCAAGAGGCTCGGCTATTGATGTATCTGTGTGTTTAGCGCCACATCAGGCCTAGCTGTCACTGAAATCAGGAGCATTGAAACACAAAAATCCTCCTGGATACTTAAGCCTTGGATTATTTCACCTTTCAAAACAACAAAGGGCTCTGACCAGAAACCTGAAGGGTTCTTGCATTTTTGGAGCTCAAGGAAGGTGGCGGGTGATGCCAAGCAGCAAGAGGGGAAAGGAGACATGAAAAGTCAGACTTGCTCAGCTCCAGCCTAGGGAGGAAGGGTGCGGTGAGAACAAAGAGCTGGGCACACTGTGCCAAAATGAGCACTCCTCTTTTCCCAACCTATTTGCAGCTATATGGCCATGTCCCCTCCCTTGTGCTGACCCTAGCACTCATCTGAGGAGCGTCAGAACTGATGCAAGGCAGGAGCATGGTGCCAGGAAAGGAGAGGGCCTGGGAGAGAGACCGGTCACACTGGAAGAGACCTGCCCTGAGCGGTGGCACCAAAAGGAGCAGGCCAGCTGGGACACAAAGGTTTCCATCCAGCAAATGACACCTCACCTTAAGCAGGAAGCTCATTTCCTCCACAGCTAGTGAGGAAAAACAGTCTTTTAACTACATGGGAACATCCCATCCACCTTTTTTTTTTCCCTGATTCCACTGTTTCCTAGCATAACACAATTAAACAACAAGCTTTGAAATCCAGAGATGCCATCTCATGGGAAGTGGAAGATGACTTTGGTCTCAGCATAGCCCCAGTACTGCTGTGCTCTGAATGGGGAGACCTTGGACTGGTTATCAGGGGCAATCCTACAGCACAAGACCTGGAGCAGGACCATGCAGGGAAACCCTGGCGTTCACATTTTCATGTAGGTTCTAGGGGCACTGTCTATAAATCAGGGAAATTCCTAATAATTTTTGAAGTCCTTCTCAAAAAGAAAAAATTTCATTGTTCTCATCAAAAGGATCATTGGAAAATGGCCTTTGGACATGGTCTGGAGGCATCAGCGGCACAACCACTCCACCAGCGCTATCCTTGCAGCAAAGCTGTTGAGGCAGAGCTCAGATGAAAGGGAGATGCTGACAGGATGCCAAATCTAAACCCTCTGGAACAAGGCAGAAAAGAGGACCAAGGGGCAAACCTATATCTGGGTCCAGCTGCAAAAGCCCATGCTTCTGTTAAGTCTGAACAAAAACCCTTTGATCCAAATATCCCCACTTTTTAGGGATTCCAAACTCAAGTGAAAACACAGCAGTTTCACCCTAGCTTGAAACACAGCCTCACACCTTTGATTTCTCAGGTCATTTTTCTTAGGGTAGAGCACGTGGACAGCAACAGATACCTCATGTCTGGTTCAGACAGACCAACCAAAAGGCTTAAGTGGACACACACACACCAACAGCAGCATGTGATGGGATTTAGTGCAAGGAAATCAAACTCTCTACCCCACCTCTTGAGCTTATGCATTAAAGACCAGTCTTGTGCTCACAGCTGGAGTTTATGTGAGTCCTGCCTTATTAATTAAGTGTAGCCAGTGCCTTTTCTCCCTGAATTCCAACAGAAGCAATTAGAAAGCAGATACTTCACACAGAACAGCTGGTTCATTTAACACCCTTGCCATGCTATTTGCTCCCCTCCCCCAGCCAACTCATGTCCCACTTTTCCAACCTTTCATGTAATGGAGAAGGAGAGTAAAATCAAGGTGGCAAAACCAGGGGCAGCAGATAACCATATTCTTATTAAAAATCATTTAGTGCCATGTTGAAAACAGAGGAGTGTTGCTCAGAGCACTCTTCTGAGCAGGGAATTGTAACATTCACCTAACAGATGGGAAAAAGAGCCTTGGCTGTCTACTGTGTCCTTCTTAAAAGGGGATCTGTATCAAAGTAGCAGCATATTTGCTTCACTGCAGGCTGTTGATGTCATTAGAGCAAGTCCCGTTTTTATTTAGCGCCAGAGTTAAGAGTCACATAAAATTGGCACAGGTGAAAGCACCAGGCCCATTAAGTTGTGCAATGCGACTCTCTGAGAATTTTTTGAATGTTCATGCACCTTCAGTTTATTTCTGCTTAGGCAAGCCAGCCCCAGAGCCTCTCCTCCCTGTTTCCCAGTGTGAATACAGCCTCAATCCTGCCATTAGACCTGTAAAAACCCCACTCAAGCCACTAAATTTCCCCCACTCCAGCCACTAAATTTCCCCCACTCCTAGGAAGGATACAGTTACAGGGAGGTCAGTCCTGCCCCCTCTCTGTAACATGCATCACCAGGAGATGCTACGGAAGTAAAATTAAACCCATAGCCAAAATCAGTGAAAGTGAAATCTGCCCTTGCCTGACAGTGTTAAGTGCCTGTTGTGCTCCCAGACAGGTACTCTAGAGGCTGGCTCTTGTTTAAAGGTAGGTAGAACTTTCCAGAAGGAAACAAAGTTAAGTGGAATGAAGATTAATTAGCCTCTGCAAAGGGGCAAGGACATAATTCCAGTGTATCTGAAGCAAAGGGGTGCTCAAGAATCACAACATCTCTTTTCCTGGCACGTCTGACATTTTTTAATGTAGCATTTTTAAGTAAAACAGAGATCTGGTCCCACACAGGGTATCTGCTCATGGCACTGATACAAGTAATAGCAAAAGAGCAGACAGCTAAAGTACCCCAGTGCTGTGAGATTTTACTGCTAGGTGATTCCTTATTGATCCTGAAATGAAGCAGATATTTTCAGTTATAATATGGGGAAGATTTAAGTCCAGCCATCAACTTCCAGTTTTTTTCCTGAAAGCTAGCTGTCAGAGAGGCTGCTATTGCAGCCATCCATCCAGATGTTTGTCATCTTTATTACAAATATTCAGGAATCTTACAACACTTACACACTCTACAGCCGCCTGATGAGGTAGCTATCTAATACCTACGTTACAGACAGGGAGAACAAGTTAGTAGGGATTATATGCCCAGCTTCCCACAAAACAACACAGGTGTGGCTAGAAATCAAAACTCCCGACTTCCAGTCTTTGCTGTGTTATACTAATCTGCTTATGTGCTTTGCTTTTAAAAATCATTTCAGTAACATGTACTGTAAACTAGTACTCCTAATCAAACAGAAAGATCAGCATATGCTAGAAAATCTGAACAGTTGATTAGCCACCTGAACACCCTTCACCCTCCCTTTAATTCTGGATCTTTCTACAAGGAGAAAAATAAAAGGGCACCCCTTTATCACTGCAAAGGTTCAGCTAATGAGAGCAGAAATCACATTATATATTTTGGCAGTTAGTAATAAATACTATTATTAAAGCTATAATAAGATCAGCTAATGCTGTATGAAATACTAGTGATGCCTGAGCGCAAAGTGGAGCCCCCATCTCTTTAGTTAAAATTACAAAATGATTAACAGCCCAATTAAAAACATTTTTGTTTTCGACATGATGAATTATACTTTATCTACCTATCTGTAGATATAATTGATTATTTTATCCGTTCGCTGTTGGCTGTCATTAAAAAAGACAGATACCATGGCTTTCTGGCCTCTCTCCCGCTGAGAGAAAGAACAAATCCTGCTATTAACGACAGACAGGATCATTATGAAAAAATTCCATTTGCCACTAGGCAACATAGCCGAGTTCCAGTAATTATTGTATTAGTCAAGCTGTTGAGAAGTTCCATAAAATTGAGAGAGTTTTTAAGGAGCATTCAACGTTATTTGGCAACTTTTGTGATGTAACAATTAAAACCATGCTCCAGGCCCCAAAATGTGCAGGAGATTGCCAAAATCAGATAAAACCCTAGAGGGCCCCTGACTTGCAAAGAAGAAAAAAAAAAAAAATCAAACTGTTTACTTTTAGGATCAGACATTCATCAACATTTGGCTTTTGTTTCAGCCAGTGTCAGATAATAACAGCACCACATTTTCAGTCGGCTTCTAACAAAACTCTACACAGTTTGGTGTCAGGCATCTGAGAGTTAGCCGAGGCTGACACCAGTTTCTCTTCAGGGGAACTTTGTGGGAGCTGATGCTACCAACCTTGCTTAGCAGAAAGATCCCTGGGAGCACTCAACTGTACCTTCTGGAGTGAATCATGCCTGTTCTCCACCAGTGAACATCAGGAAATCACTGGGGAGATGTGCAAGTTATTCCTTCCTCTCACATATAGGAGCTGAGCCAGGCAACACCTCAAATTGTCAGGGCTCCAAGGGATAAAGCAGAAGTCTCCTGTCCCCATTAATCTGCCAAGGATCTGTTAAATATATTTAAAAAATCACACTTCAAAACTGCAAAGGGAAATTGCTACTGAACCAACTTATGGCCATGTTTATCATCTACCTACTTCTCTCCTGAGTGATGTTAGGGAATAACGATTTATAATACCAGAAGAAATGAAGGTACAGGATCAGGCTTCTGCAGTGGAAGGTGGTTACAAAATGCAGAGCTGGTTTAACCTACTACAGACTATAGGAACCATGTCAAGAGCATGTTTGTTTGCAAGTAACTTAAAAGGGATTGATCTCCCTTCCCAGAATAATGTGCCCAAGTCAGCAAGTTTCCACATAACAAAGAACTGTGATGGAAGCAGTAGTTTTCAGAGCAGTCAAAGGGAGCTGGGATCTGAACATGGGATGAAGAGCCAGGATACTGCTGTTGTCACTAGGGAATGGCAGTAGGGCAGGGTTTAGCACTAGCATCCTGCCAGTCTCCACCTGGAACATGCTGTACCAAGTAGGACAGATAAAAAGATACACTGGAGCCTGCCTTTCATCACACAGCTCCCGGATTGGAGATGGCTGCCAACTGTTAGGGCCTGCTGACCTATTTATTAATAAAAGAACCAAACCCACAACCCTTAGTAATCATGGCTTCTATCTGATTTAAATGGGAACAGTGGCGCAGCACTACATGCCAAGGGCCAGCCACCTGTGGCGCATGGGCAGCTCTTGAACCATATGTTGTCTTGCCAAGGCAAAGGCAGGAGCTCAGACTTGTGAGGGAGAGGGTGTGTGAAAGAAAAGCAGCTCCTCTCTCCAAGCTCTGAAACTTATTTTGCTGCCATGCAAGGCAGGCATGCCTGAGTCCCTAAGCTCAGGAATCAGCAAATGCTGGAAGCTACTGCCACGTTTTCCAGCACATTTAACTTCTAGTTTGAGACTGGCAATTGCTAGGGTGTGGTGAGATGTGTTGCTATAGAAGTATAAAACTCTCAATAACTAACTAGCTGCTTTTTGGAAAACATCAGCTTGCAGTTTTCTTCAGCAGAGCTAAAGAATATAATATGGTAGTATTCAATTTTCTTCCATTTGTAGCTGTCATATAAAGCGAAGCATCCTAGGTCAAGCCCAAGGTCAGCATCTATCAGCATGGAGAATGAATAATTTCAGTTTATTTTTTAATTACATGAGTAAATTGTGCCAAATCTTCAACATATTAGACTAGTGCCAGATGAAGTCTTAGAAAGTTTTTTTAATGTTACTTATTAGCACTAAAACTTCCATTATAAAAAGAATGATGTTACAACATACATGCATAGGAGCCATCTAAACTTTAAAAAATCATCTGAAAAAACCTAGATTCCACACATTTTTTTGTTAGTCCCTTTGGTTTACAGCTCATCTTAAGCATCAGTGAGGAAAATACAAACTCCAGCACATAGCAAAGGGTGAAATAGGGAGAGTGGAACAGATTGACAGAGCATTGTCTGTGGCTGTTGCTGAGAACAAGATGAACTAATTGGGAAAAAAATTATAACTTTGTAGTGAAATTGTAGGAATTTTGGATCAAGAGCTACAAAGAAGGCTTAAACTCCCTAATTCAACCAATTCCCCTCAGACCACTCCTATAGTTCCCCTGTGGACTGCAGAGTCAAGCCTGCACAATTCAACCAGTTTCCATCCCAGCCTGGCTGTTTGGGCTCTAGTATGTAGGTGCTTGCATCTCCCCCAAGTTGTGTCAGCTAGTGTTGCTGTTCAGAAGGATGCCAGATGGCTAGTATGTTGGCCAACCTGATTTCCAGATGACTGATTTTTGTAGCTACCACTTTCATTAAAGTAAAAATAATATATGTAAAAGACAAGTTTATCACTTGCTAACACATGCCATGATTGCCTCTTGGTCAATAGGCATGCAGCAGACAGAGCCACATACTTCTCTTCCACACCACCAGTATCCAGAAGAAAAAAAATTAGCCCATCTGCTAAAGCTATCAGGCCCTTTGTGCTTCATTGTATCAGTTCTTATTTATAGGATCCACTGCCCTCTACTGAGCAGAACAAAAAAAAGCATTAATGTGTCCTGGGCCCTGCAAAGTTATTGTTAAGGTACAGCAGCATTACAGCTGAACAGTTGGAAGTCTACCTCTCCCGTCCATGCCCACACATGTTCCCACTGCCTCATCTGCCACCAGTGTTTCCAAGTTATTGTAAAGCACCACATGCAAAGTACCAAGGAACTTGCAATGGCTACAGAGCTGTCAGAAGGATAACATGTCACTTTCTGGAAGGGGAAATCCATGCGGACATATGGTAGTCTTGAAAGGAGCTGGACTAGCAACCTTGGCAGGCTTGAGCTGAACAGAAATGTTGCTGCTTTGCCTTGATCTTTATTTACAATAAACGCCTCGGCTCCAGCTCAGCGTTTTATCTGGGAACAGCCGCCAGCATTTCTGTGACCATGTTCCGACTCATTGCTGCACTGACATATTTATACGTGGGCCAGGGCCCGGGCAGCTGTGAATAAGGGGCCATATATCAAGAGAGGAAAAAGGGATGCAAAGATGAATTTTATGAAATATTTTCCATTTTTCTTTGACTTGGTTGTGCATTTTGCTACGGCCCATTGGGCACTCACTCAGCACTTGGACACTTTGCTCCATGCAGTCTCGCCTATATTTCTAATTGTGTCTACACGCCAAGCCTAGCCCAGTACCTGAGGCAGCCCACAGGAAAAGAGAGATTCAAAAAAAAGAAAAAAGTGGGTTGGAGGCAAATTTCCTGCCCTTCAATGGCATGTACCACAGAAAGAGAATGATGTCTTGTAAGTCACCAGTCTTTGCTGATTTCTGCAGGATACAAGCTGTTGCATTCTACATCTGAGTGCAAAAGTGAGAGAAATTATTTCCACTAGTTTGTGAGAGAAAACAATAAAGTTCTCTTTGCAATTTAAGGAGGTCATATCTTTTATTTCTTCTCTGGGCAATATAAAGGGTTAATTCCTAACAGTGTTGATTTCATCCTTTCCTTTTTCCCTGTGGCTGACTAATAGGTTAGATGTGTTGACTCTGTTTAAAAAGACAGGCTTTGGACATAATATTAATGATATTGTATGTGCAATAACATTAGAAAACAAACACAGAGGCACCTGGGGAGTCTGAAGGCATCTTCTTGCCTTTCTGGGCTGACAGCACAGAGTGGCCCTCTAACATGTCCATGTGGAAGACACCATCTAGCCCAAGAGAGTTTACTTTGAGTTACCCTCTTGCCTTTCAAAAAATGAGAAGTCAGGGCCATTCTGAAGCTGAAAACTTGTTTCATAGGAAAAGGCCATTGCTCAACCAGCTGAAGAGAGGAGGGGAAAAAAGGAACCCAGAGAAACAATCAGAAGGAAAAACTGGACATTTGAATGGAATAACTGCTGGTGTCTTTCCCCTGGCACTGATGCCCTAACAAAGGGTGCAAGAGTTTTTCCCTTATGTTTTTGCAAGGCAAAGATGGGAAGAGAGCACTGTTTCTTTATTCATTTGTCTTAAGAGTCCCACTAGCACCAAAAAGTCACTGCAAATACTTATCCAAGGCTCAGGTTTGTCCCACTGGGATGAAAGAACTGCAGGCTCCCCTGACAGCCTATGGACAGATCCAAACCAGCATGTGGAATTGCTTATTTCCCTCTACTATCCATTTAGTATGTCTAGGAGAGAGAAGCACAATTCCAGTTACATCACCTTGGGATGGTCTGAAAGCTAGGTAGGCTTAATTGATCATTTGCAGATACTACCTACCACAGATAAGGCATCAGTACAGTAAGTCTCACTTCAAAGACTTGTCAGGTTTTGCGCAGATGTCCTATCCTAAGTGTCATAGTACAAGCAAAATAAACTAGATGTCCTACTGCTGCCAAACAATAGATTTTTCTAGTACAGTTGTGCTTAAATGGAGCCGAATCAAAGTGATCTCACCTTGGATAAAGGGCCAGCAGCTCTCAGGAAGAGATCTCCTCCATTGAGTAAAGCATATGTCAGGACCATTAAAGAAACTTCTTGGAGAGTTCTTTGGAGTTCTCTTCTCTAGATGGTTTTGTTACCTGCACTGGAGCAGCTGAAGTTGCATTGGAAAGAAGCACTGGATGTCCTCAAGCATGCCCAGAGCTCAACAGGAGACTGGCAGGGGAAAAAAGACATGGGGATTAAGCTAAGACATGGGAATCATTGAGGGATACACCCAAGATCAAAGATGATGCTTACACCAAGAATTGGACCCACCAAGCTATCCGACACCTCTGAATTTTTCATTGAGGATTAGAGTGCATTTAGGAGTACATTTTAATATATAAATGCACGATTTGGAGCTATGAAGGAATGGCAAATTAAATACTGAGGAGTTTGTCACATCTCTGTTCAAAGCAGGCTAACATTTCATGTAAGGAATTACATGCTTCAGACAGTTGCAATTATCTTCTGCACAAATAATTTAAGCTTACTTCGTCTGTTGTATTCTGATTTCAATTTTTATTGGAAATATAAATACCTATGTCGTTCACCAAACCAAATAAAACAAACATATTGAGTAGGGTCTATTATAGACTAATATGGAAACAAATAATCTACGAGTCTGGTTTTATTTATAAGCTTATTTGAGTTTTTACTCTAGGCTCATATTAATTGGGTTTGTGGTTTCGACATCTGTACTGCTGATGCCCAGTGCAGACAGCATGCCAAGTTGGACCTGGGCATCCTCCAAGCTCTAAATGGAAAACATATGCTTCAACTCTAGCTACCTCAAGACAAGCAGGGCAAGTAACCTACCAAGTAACCACAGCGGGTGCAGAAGGCAGAGCAAAACTCAGGGGAGCTTTCTGAGGTGCCTGCTTGCAAGCTTCTTGCTTCTGACTTGCTGCAGGGGCAGCCAGGCTGCCGCCTGCATTATATTTGCTCTCTCTGATGATCAAGAGATACCAATTCCCTTCACAGCCTCCCTTTTCCTCTAGCTGTAGCTGGAAATTCCCAGACTGGACCAGTTAGTTCATAGTGTCAGCTAGTAATCCATATTCTAGAGGAAGATGGAAGAACTCCTGCAGATGATGGCAATGTAGTATGAATTCTTTCCAGAACCCTTGATTATTTTTAATATTTATAAAAAGCATTCTGAATGTTCATGAGAGCCATAAATATATCTAAAAAAATGCCCATGCCCCTTGTCAAGCCAAAATGGATCCAGCTGTTCTGCGGTGCTGGTCTCTGATTGCGGAGAATCCCTGTATTAATGAAAGATGTCTAATGGGAATCCCAAACCAGAAATAGGATCTCTGCTAAAGACTCTTCAAATCAGCTATTAGAGAATATTTCAGGGAAGTATGTGAATACAAAGCTGATTTTCAATACAGCTGAGATCCAGTCCTAGGAGCCCATCTCCAAGTGGACATCTGACTGCTTGCAGACACTTTTCAGAGTAAGCTGCTTCCAGACAAACTTTGCTTTGTGCTGGTACAACATCTCCAGAGTTTTGTGCCAGTATAACTGTATCACTCATACCTACTTCTTCCTCAAGCACAGGAGGGAGGCCAGTATGTAAACTGCAGCAAAATGACATATATGACAGTAGTGAGAGAAAAGGAAGCAGTATTGCTGGCACAAACACTAGAAATTTGGCAGAGCCAGCCAAATTTATTCCCTATGTACCCTCTGATGGTCATCCATCAGCCTCTGCCACCTGTAGTAATTATCTCTTTCCTCACAGTTTTGACAAAAGAGATACACAGTGCCATAAAATGGTTTTTCCAAGTTACTATAGTATTGTCTCTGTGTGTTGTCCATACAGAATACCATGATTAATTTTCAGAATTCAGAGCAGGGAAAGGGGAAATATGGGGGGAAGATACAAAATTAACACAAACTCAGTGTCCCAGACATGTTGAAGGGAATCACTCCATCATCCATCATTCTCCTCAGAGAACTGCTTGGCCCAACATGGCTGCTCCACTGGCTCCCAGGCAGAGGCAATTGTTATGAAACTGAGATGGCAAAAGAGCAGTGTCTGATAATGGAGAGGCAGATCTGTCAACACCACAGAAGGCAGTCGTTCCTTGTGGCAGTGGCTAGAGAAAAGAAGATGCAATTAACAATTAGCTTTGGTATGAGAAGACAAAACCCTTAAAGCACAGTTTCTACTGCAGCAAATCAAGACACAGACTTAGGAATTAATGGTTCAAAGTCTTGGTTCTTGCCTCCTAGATATACTATAAGATGAAAGAGAAAGTGAGTTTCCCCTGCCACTTCATTCTGGCTAGCAAAGAACTGGGACTTAGCCATGGAAAAAGGCCAACCTCGCAATAGTTACAGGAAATGAAAATAGCTTTGCAGCATTCCCAAGCAAATTCTGCACACCTTCAGCTTCGCATTTTAGGCACAAAATTCAGGCTCTTCACCCCAGAAAACAAAACTGAAGCTTTTCAGCAGGTGTTGTACTACCTTCCATTCCCATTCTCTGCTTGAAGCTCCCCAGTTTCTGAAGTTAGAACAAATTCACAGATTGCTCTTGGTATGTCAAAGTGGCTTTGCTTTTGTAGGTTTGACCTCTGAGTTGCATCTGCCTTCTCCCAGACTTGGTTAATGGTTCTGGAAAAACATGCTCATGCCAGTTACACTGTTTATATACATAAACTGAAGGTTTATCTACATTGCTTTCTTCTAATCATCTCAAAACCGCTGTAATGCAGAACTGGCAACAAGTGATCCAAGAAGTTGTATCCCCAAGCAGTGAGTCTAAGCTACGTTGTAGGAAAAGGCAAGATTCAGAGAACATAATTTCTAGACATGGGTCATACTTTTATTGTCAAGTGCTGCCTCAGAAGGATGGACTGGATTTTCAGCTTAAAAATTCCAGGTATAATTTAGATCTGTCAGACTTATTTCCAACAGAGACTAGATCTATATAATTCATGTTAGAGATTCAGATTATGACATCTTCCACAAGCCAGTACTTGAAATAAAGCAATAAAATTGCTCCTTTTTTTTTTTTTTTTTTTACTAAACATACAGAAAAGGTGCTTGTATGATTTTTTTTTAGATAAAAGAATATCTAACTATACTGTCAGTGTTGCCCATTTGACAGATGTGGTTTAGGCACAGCTTAGTGTGCATCAGTGGCTATAGCTGCAGGTTTTCCTAGAGCACCTAAATATTACAAGTCCCATGAGCATGCTTCTGGGGAGGCCACATCTCAAACAACGTGATGTGCAATACCATAAATATATGCATAAATGAACTATTTCTGGTGCAAAGTCAGGACTCTTCCTCTCCTTAATACACCCCAGGCATGGATTAATTAGGAATCTCAAATATGTTAAAGAATTACCTTGTTCTAGGATTTTACAGCTCACAGGTGCAGGAGACCAAATCCAGCAGAGAATACAGCCTAGCTCGACATGGTACATAGCCAGCCATTCTCTCCTCCCTTCTTCCTGATCACTTTGGTTCTTTGGGCCTACAATAATTTCTTCTTCTGTTCTCCAGACTCCTTTTTCTTTGTCCATAGCACACTACAAATTATTGGTGGTTGCAATGATTAATTTCACAACTCACACCTAATTTGACCCTAATTACTTTGCCTGCAAAAGGGACAACTCCTTGTTGATCCAGACAACTTATCATCCCATGAACACAATAAAAAGGCAGAGCTGGTTATCAACAGGGAGATGCCCATTAGTATTTTTACAGGCAGAATGTCAGAATGTCAGGAGCTCCCTTATCAAGCAGGGAGTTGGCATGTACTCCAGGCATGCAGGGAGGGGGGGTGGGAGGCAGGCTGCTTTCAGCCTGCAAGGCCACACAATATGGGAAGTGGTTGCTTGAAAGAGGAGTGGGACGAATGACAGATGGTTTGTGCCTGTGCGTTTTTGTAGAGGACACTGGGTCCCTGCCATGGGAACAGCGTGGACAGTAAAGGCAGCGACTAGATGTGAAGAGTGACAAAGCAAGTCAGCCACGGACAGCCCGTGGGAGGCCAGAGGAAATGCACCATTAGTCAAAGCTGGAGGAAAAATAAAATGCGATGACAACTGGGCCATTCATGTGCTTCCCCTTCAAGGACTGACCAGACCCTTCGCAACTCAAAAGACTCAAGTATCAGCTTCTTTTTCTCTTCAGCCAAGCTAATGCGCAGCGGCACAGTCTGAGAAACTCCCTTGTCGCATTAATTCTTATCTTGTTGTTCTTGGCTACACTTCACTGAAATACAGTGAGGGAGAGTGCTTCAATTAATAACGTAGGCCTAAGTGAACACCCCCCTCTGCTGTTCTTAGGCATCAACTCAATAGCTTAAAGCAAATGTTCGCCCAACTTGTGAACTTGGAAAATATTAGGTCTTTCAGATCTAGAGCATAAGACAATGAAGTGGAAAGACAAGGATGTTTAAGCCACACACATGCGACAATCCCATCATTCTAGGGTAGCCTTCTGCACTTTGAGAATTTGCTACTCCATACAAAAATGCAAGACCATAGAGCTTTCTGTAACCACAGTGACAGAGAAGGTGGCCTTGCATTTCACAAGCAGATTTCATCAGATGTTCGACTTTGCCACTGTCATGGAAATCCAGAGGCACTGTTGTCACAGCTTGTGAATCTGATACATTTTGTCACTGAGGAAAGATGATGCCTTTCAAGAAGGTCCAACTGTAAACACTAACAGTTGTTCTCTTATTCTTCAACTGGGACTATACCACAGCTAAGGACCAGCCATATTTAGAACTACATCCTCTAGCATTTAGAACTACCTCCTCTACCTCCTCTGGCATTTCCAGATTTGAAAGTACAAGGGAGTTCAAGGAAGATGCAAGCAGAAAATCCTGAAATGCCCTCTTACAAATACACTGGGCTCTTACCCTATCCAAAGAGAATTCACTTATTAACACCCAAACAGGGGTAAAGGTAGCTAAGTAAAATAGAACGAGCATCTCACAAAAAAAAACAGAACAAGGAAAATTTAAGGAGCAAAGAATAATATAATTAAATCCCTAATTAAGGATAAGAACCAAAGTCCTGACCCGAAACTTCAAGCTATCATGACATACGTAGAATGAATAAGGCCAGAAATCAGTGCAAGCAAAGTCAGAAGTGTCAAGAGAACTTCTCCTTATTTTTCCTGCATTTGAAATATGTCCAAGAAATAAAGTGAATGATAATTAAAGAGGCAAAAAGCAGCCTGCATTCTTTAAATTGCTTCCTGTTATATGGTTAATAATTGTTGTTTTCTACATTATGGGAATCATTCATCTGAGCTAGCCAAACTGAACAGTGCTATCAGAATATGATATCATCACCGTACTGCCCAAACTACTTTCTTACTTTTACTTCTTTCCAATAATTCAGGAGCCTCTTGCCAGCCGAACATCAGCTGACTCCATTTCTCTAAGTAAAATGCCTGAGATTCCTGATGTTCTCAGCTATGTTTGTACAAATTGCCTTCGTATGAAGTTGAAAATTAACTCACTTCCTCTTGATCCTTTGAGAGAGATGAAAAGGAAGGTAATAAAGATAAAATAAAAATGCCCCAGCTCAATCCTTTGTCCCAGTCAAACAAAGGTGTTTAAATAAAGATTGCTGTGCATTACTAATTGCATTACAAACTAAGGCATCATGTACAACAGCTCATTCTCCTGCATAAAGGTAAAAGCTGATACACAACCTGTTGCTTGTCAGTGTGAATAGAATATTGGTTGGCTGCATTACGGTTTGTTCACACATTAGTAAGAGATAAAAATAAAAGAAGTGTTCAATTCTGACTGTTTTGTTAGGAGCATGCCATGGAATAATGTATTTGGGCCTTGTCACACAGGGAGCCTGCAAAGAAGGGAATATTTATTTATTTTCTTGATTCTTTGTTTACAGCCTAAAAGCTGTCTGCTTTTACTGGTTTCTTTCCCTTGGAATTTTATTTTACTGGAGTTACATAATATTCTAATAGACAAAGCCTGATCAGGTATGTATAGTCCTTTTGGTTTAGATTCGTTTGAGTTCTGTTACCACCTAACTAATTCTAACTCTTCACACAGCCTTGAGAAAAAGAAGCCTCCTCATGAAAGATTTAAGAAGATGGAATGTGCTGTTCAGTTTTATGCAGAAACAAGGAAAAACAATCCTGATTTCCATGTTGTTTTAAAGTAAAGGGAAAGAAGACGGAAAAAATCCAACAGTCTTTATGAAGGATCTGAAGAAAAACAGAGGAGGAGGTGCAGAAAACGTATCTTTACTCATTTTACGTATTTTATACTCATCTTTATGTATTTTATACTCATCTTTCATGGAGTATAAAAGGGTTTCCTTAAATTATTGTACTGGTATATTGGACATACCACAAACTGCTGAGACTTTTACTTGGAAAAAATTTCCCCCACCCCCTCCTTGAAGATGCTGGTTCTGACAGGCTGCAACTCCCAATACCTCTACCTAACTAACAATGCAAAGCACCTTGTTCAAACAAGACTGGTCTCCATTTCACACTACCCCCCAGGGAATATCCACTTTTCTCTTTGTATTATATCTTTCTGACTGATGCAATCAGATTCTGGAAACCTACCTTATTAGTTTATATTCCAGTTTCTTAGGGATGATGTTAATTTTCCACTGTAGGACCAGAAGAGTTTAGATGTGCTAGATCTTGAAACAACAACAACAAAAGACACACGTAGTACCATGCTTAAAAATGGACTTTAGTGAACAGCAGATCTTGCAAAGGAAGTCCAGGGATTACAAAAAAAGATACTCCCCTAACTCTACCAGTGCTTGAAATGAGGTATTTTATAATTACAGGATAAGTAAAAATGCATTTTCTTATTCACATGAGATATTCTGCTTCACTTCTACACCAGTCCACTGGACTAATTGCTTACTTCCTAGATCAGTGGTTTAGTACTAAGTCTTTATATTGCAATGGCCAAAGAGTTCCATTAGATCCATTAAATATTAGATAATTTTCTTTTGTTTCCCATAGCAAACAAGTTCCCATTCATGTCCCAAACAGAACGTCAGTAATTGGAATGGGGTTTTCTTAAGGTACCTATAAGATTAAAGACTGAAATCAGATGCAGTGTTGCCAAAGCCTTTGTAATATGCATGTTTTTCATGGCAAGATGATTGACAAGAATTGCAGTAAGGTGCTGAAGGAGATATTTCACCTGGCTCATCAAAACTCAATGTACATGATTAGAACTAAGAAGAGTTGACAATATTGTCTTTGAGTGCCACAACAGAAACGTAATTAGCCCTTGGACATGTAGTGGACAGAAATACTCCATTTTTAAAAAAATGAGTATCTGTTGTATGCTGTCCTGGTGGGGGGGAGGGGGAAGTCTGCTCTGCTCCTTTCTCTTTTCCCAGTAAAATTCAAGTTTGGCACTAGAATAAATGCTTGCGAACCCAGCCTTTCTTCTGGAAGAACATCAGGAAAACTTTGTGCATAAAACTAAAAAACCTCTTTTAAAAGTGAGCACACAGATCTGAAAGAATGAAAAAGTCAATGAATTTTATACAAGTTTACTTATTGCAAAACAAACTGTCTGCACTATGCTTATTAAAGGCATATTTCATTGCCTAATCATAGATGTCTATTGTACCTTTTATGTTTTGAATCATAATTGCAGTCTGTTCCCCAACTGTAATAATGAAAGACATTTTGGCATATGCTTCTATTGATTCCCCTTTAACAAAGCACTTAAGACACATACTTGCATCCCACTGAAATTAATGGCTAACGTTAACTTTGAGTACATTGATTTCACTGGGATTTAGACAAATGGCAATTTGTATGGGCAAAAAATTGCCTACTTTGTCGGATAGCATGAGCCTCTGAAGAAAAGCCTTCAAACTCAGAAGTCTGTCATGCAACGTTCTCACTAGAAATACATTGCACTATGATATCTATGTTTTTATCTGAATAATTGTGCTAGCAAGCAAACAAACAAAAGTGTATCTGCTGTACTGAAATATTTTTTCCAGCTCCTGATCTGGAATGATCTAAACTGCAGAAACATTTTCTAGTAGGTATAATGACATATAGTGCATGCATAGATGGGAAAAAGCAAAACTTAACTGTACATAATACTTTAGCATTGATAACAAGCTACCATTAGGTAAAATATAAATAGTGCAGTATATTCAACTCCAGAGAAGGGCCATAAAGATGATCAGATGGCTGGAGCACCTATCCTATGAGGTGCTCCTAAGAGAGTTAAGGTTGTTTAGCCTCGTGAAGAGGGGACACCTTATAGCAGACTTCCAGTGCAAAAAGGGAACTTACAAAGAATGCTGGAGAGGGACTTTGTACAAGAGCATGTAGTGTTAGGAGAAGGGGAAATGGCTTTAAACTGAAAGAGAGTAGATTTCAATTCGTTTTAAGAAGTTCTTTACTGGGAGGGTGGTGAGGCACTGGCACAGGTTGCCCAGAGAAGCTGTGACTGCCCCATCCCTGGCAGTGTTCAAGGCCAGGTTGGACGGGGCTTGAGCAACGTGGTCTAGTGGGAGGTGTCCCTGCCTGTGGCAGGGGGTTGTAACTAGGTGAGCTTTATGTCCCTTGTAACCCAAACCATTCTATGAATCTATGATTAAGCAGTACATGAAAATAAGGAATAACAACAAAAATTAGGAATGATGCTTACCTTTTTTAGCCACCATTTCTAGCTATCCTAATAAGTTAGAACCTGCAATGAAATATTCCAGAAAATTAAAAGAGATTAAAAATGCAAAAGTAAAAATGCCTTTAAATACAATTAAGTCAATATCCCTTCTCAGCATCAAATCCAGGGCATATACTGAGGTAATATTAAACTAGCCTGTTTCAGAAGCTCAGCATCACCAGACTTAATGGGAACTTCTCATCAAAATAAGTGGATTCAAAGAAATAAAATTGACATGAATTCAACAATGTAGTCCCTTTCTTTTCGGACAGAGAAGTTTCCCAGAGTTTTAAAATACACTTTGCTAAGCATTTCCCCATTCATTTTCCAACACTTTTACATAGCAGTACCCATAGCTGCTAATTAGCTGTGCTGCAACGCTTTCTTTCTGCTACATGTTCTAGTTTAAAACCCAAAGTGAACAGGTACTGTAGAATACAATATATAGTCCTGGGCAATATCCTGACTGCACAGTATTTCAAAGGAGTTTATCTTGACAAATCTTCAAGAAGCATGTCAGCACATACGGACTGTGAAAATACCCGTTAGACCTCATTAGCAGGAATAAACAGGAGAGTATTTGAAACCACACTTACCAAGTCTAGAGATTCTCTCAGTTTAAATTTAAAATAAGAAGGTCATCCAGCCTGAAATAATCTTCATGGCTATTCAGTTTACACATCAGAGAGGTATCAACATCTCCTTCTTAAAAGGTCTGTCTACTTCGTTTCCTTAACAAATATCTCAACCAAGAGAAATACCGTTAAGATCAAAAAAGAAATCTTTTGCCAGCATAAGTCATATGAACAAAATCAAATAAATACATTCAAGCATTTACTAGAAAAAAATATCTTTATTAATTCATTGATTCACAACACAATAAATATTGGGATCGCATATATGAGGGACCCAGCAATGCTCAGACTTGTTTGCACCACAGGGTGGTTTGACAAACAAGCCCTCATCAGCTGGCATCCTGAGAAGAAGCCTGACTAAATTTTCTAATTTCTTTTTTAACGTGTTCACATACAGTCAGTAATTTGCACTGTACATCAGCCATTTCAATTGGTATCAGTCAGGCTTTAAAAAAACAATTCTTAAGGACCATCCCTAGGGAATCCTTCAGGAAAAAAAGCACAATCACAGTAGTTGTCGTTATTCTGTCTTGCTGTTGATGCTCACATTAGGGTTGTATAGGTGTGAATGTATGTTTAGTTTTACACTGGGGGCAACAACATTTTCCATTAAATGAGTAACAGAACTAGGCTGCTGTTCAAGATCCAGGATCAATTTCCATGCAGACAACTCAGCAGTTCTAAAACAAATACAGTTCTATCACTCCCGAGAATGATGACATGCCTTAGTTTCACACCTCACATACACTGAGGACACGTTTCCTTGAGATCTCTTTACTTGTCCTCCTAAATCACTATTTGGAACTTTATGATGAATGAAATTAACTCATCTTTCCATTGATTTGTCTGTAGCAGCAGACACCTCAATCTGCTGGATGCATTGGTAGGACAGAGAAGAGAAGCAGCTGACACATGGCTAAGCACCAAATATGGGCACAAAAGGAATTGTAATAAGCAATCACCACGAAAAAAATAATCTTGCATGCATACACATTACAGTTTAGTCAAAGGTGGGATGTTTCTGACAGCAAAATCTCTGTCAGCCGCAATGCTCAAAGTTTTGAAATATTAAGTTTTAAAAGAGCTCAATTTACCATGAATGTTTTATAATTTCTTTTAATGTATAAACAGCTGGAAAATCTAGTAGGGTTTTTTTAGCAGCATCGTACTCAGAAGGTCTTTAATAAGGGAAATCAACTTCTGAATGCACAGGTATGCACACATTTATATGTAGATATAAATTTTTCATCATTTCTTCTAAAGGCAATTGCATTATTCAGGCAGTGTTTCAACAACACTTCCACTCAAAGAACTTCTTTATTCAACTACAAACTTATGGATAACTTCACAGATGAAAAATAGCACCAGCAGATCTCATAGGGAATGCCACCTGCAGTCAAATTGTATCACTCCTTCCTCTTTTATGGACCAGAAATACAGACCACAAATCAGGAAACTTTCTAAAAAAAGCATTTAAGATTTCTTTTGTTGTTAAGTCAGAACAAATCTTTAGAAATGCAGTATTCTGTTATCAGTGACAGTGTGACAAATGCTGTTACATCACATTTTAGAAGGAAGTTCTGATTACTATTTGTCTAACAGTTTCTCAGTTTTACTATGATTTCTTTATCATAGGAAAAAAGATACTACCCTTGAAAGAAACCAACCATTTGTCTGTGTTGCATGCTGCAGCAGTGAAATGGCAATCAAATTAAAATTAGCAAATATATACACGACCATCAGACTATTCTAAACTGTGCAACAAGCAGAAGGATAGCTACGGAACGACTGAATTCCATACACTGCAAAAAGGATACCTTTGTTTCACCTCAAGCTGATCTTTTACTACTGTAAAGGGTGCAAGAAATATATGACTATGCATATAAAACGTTAACGACTGCAACTTGGACTGAAAATTTAGTGCAGTTTATTTTGTGTTTGCCTTTGTCAGGCTAATTATTCAACCGAGTTCTGCAAAAGAAGCTTCACCATCAGATTTATGTTTCTTCATTGCTACAAATTAGCCAGCATCTCCCCCTTCTGGATAGCAGGAACATAAGCAGAAATTTGCAACAGATTTATGCTTTCTTACTCTGGCCAATACTTAAAAAACCAAGTTTGCAGAAATTTATTTTCCATCTTTATTCTGAGCAGGACTACTTCTTTTCTAGATCATTGTTTAATATAGTTCCTTTCAGTAACATGTTCTATTAAAGCCAGACCTAAATCCATTCAGAATCAGCGTCCACCTCATCAGTGAGAAAATCTTAAAAAAACCCCAACAAATATATCACTGTGTCAGCCATATTTCCATATCCTGTAAAACAGAAAATGTGGCATGAATTGGATTATTAGCAGGTTTGATTCTACTTGTCAACATTGCTTAATACATGGTGTTCAAGCAATAATTTGTGAGGTGTCAATTTGAACTGAATTAGAAACTTCAAGAGTGGGCAGAGAAGTCACCATAAAATTCAACTTCTTTTTTAACACCTCTCAGCTCATTCATTCTCAGCCATCACCATAATGTTATGACCAGGCTGCCACTGATTAATCCATTGGGATTCATCCAGTAGCAGCATAGCTTCAGTGATAAGTGATTTTCTATTAAATTCCTGTATATACTACATTTTAAAGAAAAATGCAAAGATGACTGCTAACCCATTGTTACACACTCTGGGAACTTGTTTCTACTAGTGAGTACAGCATCTCAGTGTTCAAGATTAGGATAGGTAACGAAGTATCCAAGCACTTTGGAGAAAGTCTCATGGCCAAAATTCTAAGGGAGGCCCTGTTCAATTCCTAGGAGCTGTATGAATATTATGTAAGATGCTTCTGTTGGCAGTCAGCCATGCCAACAGAGAAACTCAAATGACAATGGCTTCATTTGTAGATAGCCTCAGATGTCAATGGCTTCAGTTATATTTACATATATAAAACTGTGATTATTCCTGGCTCCAGAAAGATAAGAGTTATAGGCACTTTGAAATAGAGATTTGTCACAGCAGGACTGAATTGGTTTTAGAACTGTGATGGTGTGAGGACAATATGGCTGAAAGAGAAGGATATCTACAGGGAGAACGAGAAAAGATTCCTGGAACTTGAACCATTAAAACTGTTCCTAAGTCTAAGTGCCCCTTTTTCTTTAAAATATATTTTGTGCTTTTTTTCCTTCTTTCTAGGGATGGTATTTTAACCTCAACAGCCTGTAACTGTTGCATCCAAGCCAGAACGCTTTGTAATGTGCAACTTGATAATTTCTTCAGCACAGGTAGGGTGAATGCCAACTGTCTTCATTAGCTGAGGATATGTAGCACCACATCTACAAAAAAAAAAAAACAAACCAAAGATTCACAAAGTCAAACACTATTCACCTGAAGCAGCTAGAATGTCCTAAGACATCAAAGTAATTCTGCTCTTATCCATTTATCAGAAGAGGAGTTCATTTATTCTTCAAACAATGCTGTCTATTATTTCTCAGGCACTTACACAACATTTAAACGCCCAGCTTCACAACACTGTTAGGCAAAGAAAAATTGTCATCAGAGTTGAGACAGAGAGAATTAAGCAATTTATCCCAAGTTACAACCGAGCCTATGGCAAAAGCATGTGATAAAACTGCAGCCTTCAGCTTTTCTTGTACATACATGTGTGTTTCACTAACTCTGACTCTAGATGGAAAAACACACACATACACACCGAGGAAGAAAATCGTAATTAGTGCTGCTGGAAAGAATCTGCTGAAGGAAGTAATACCAGAATATTTTTCCATGATCTTAGAGAAACTCTGGTGCTTAAACTGAAATTATCAATAACATAAGCAGAAGGAAAAAGTCTTTCTTTGAAAAAACAAAACCCCACCAAAAAACCTGGAGCTAAAATCCTACTAGCTTCATTCCTTTACGTGTCCAATAATATTCTTAGACTTGATGACTTTCCTTCAAGCTGCTATTCCTGGCAGGTCATGCTGTAAGAATAGCTGTAATGGCCCTAAATTTAAGAATTGTTTCAAGCTCTCTATAGAATAATGTTCTCTCCTTCTACAAAATACAGAGAAGTCTTCTGTCTTCATAGATGTCTTCTCCTCCTACATCCAAAAAGGCACCAACAAGCAAAAAATTGCTGCTAAGCACAGATGTTACTGGAATGCTAAGTGGGGAAGGAAGATGGAAAGTCATCCTTTGGAGAGGCTGAAGTAAGACCTAACATTTGACAAAGGAGAACAGCAGCTCTTATAATGGGTGTTCCACATTGAAAACTCTGGATTTGTGAAATACAATAGAAACCAATACAAGAATCTGACCTGCTGAAAACCTCTTACTGTGGCTAAAGTTTTAATTTCCCTCAGGCAAGGCAGAAAAGTACTCCAGTTTCATGTGCTTCCTTTTCACTGGTTATTTTGGATAAAACTTCAAAACAATGACATCCTAAAAAATGTAGTTCTAGAATCTATACCACTGGCAATTAATGGACTACAAACATATGTTGAAAATGTGTACTGAGGGCACACAGCAATCAGTGATTTCCAAGATATTCTTCATATGATACTTGCGGTCCTGCCTTCTTAATCCTTTCTGCTTTTCATTTATGCTAGTCACTCACAACTGTAAGAGTAAAACTGCAATAAAATGATGATGATATTTAGGAAAATGAACATACACCACAATTAGGGTTGATTTCTTGTGTCCCAGCCTATTTTCTTCAAAGAGGAGTTAAAAACTATAATTTAGTAATATAAATATACAAATCAACATTTCTGAAGATGTGAATCAGCATTAAGAAGGGAAATATAAAAACAAATAAGAAATAATTGTAGCACACAAGAGGCATAGTAGGAATTCTCCATTTAACCAGACAGGACCCACAATCATTCCTTATTCCTTCCAAGGCAGAACTTTTATATTAATATTTGAGTAAAATCAAACAAGATCAAACAACAAAGGTTCATGTACTTGGGTAAGCTTGTTACTGCAATTATCAGATAGCTCCAGACGAAAGTATCTCTCCCCTTCCATCAGCCTACAGAGGTTTCTTTCTTACCTTATCACATTATGGCTAGCTTATAACCCCAAAACTATAAAAATTCATGCGAGTCCTTGCTGAGCTTTGACGAGCAATGGCTGTGCACATTTAGAGATGAGATTAAGAAAGAAAATGCTTGGCAGGTATAAAGAAAGGTCTTTTTCAAGAGCACAAATATCCTTTTAAAGAAGTAACTTGCAAAACTATATGGTGATTTCCCATCCTGTGCATAGAATTCAAAAGAAGCTACACACTGAGAAAACTTGTATTAGTAAGTTAATGCACAGCTTTATTTTTTGCTTTAACTATATCAAGCCAACAATATAATTTCCTCAGTTGCTCCTTAACTATATCCAGTATTACAGTAACTAAATCCAGTACAACTTAATGAAGAACTGCAGTATTTTTAGTGAAAATATGTGCAATACTACATAAAAGTAACAAAAATCATGGATTCTTTTTAGTGTTGCCAAAACTAGGCAGCTATCTTTTATAATCTTACAATAACTTAAAAAGCAGTCTTTAGAAGCTAGAGACATTCTTTTGTACTTACTTGATTCCAAGAGCAAATCCTTGAATAACTTCGCCTGCATTTGGTCCAATGAAATGAAGGCCAAGTATTCGTTGCTCTCTCTCTCGTAAGCACACCATCTGAAAACAATACATTACATAGAGATCCTTTCTTAGAACATTTAAAGATAAGGCATGAAGTTGAATTAAATGAAACTGAAGTGCCCTGAGACCCTAGTACAGCTGTTTGCTCCAGTGTGCCAAGAACTTACGCACTTGCTTAAGACTTACTGACTTCAATAGGTTTTATGCTTGTCCTTAAGCACTTTCCTGAATTGAAGCTTTATTGATGTATTTCTTTCAGACTTCTGGGAGCCACTGACAATGACAGTTTGTGGTAAATTGAATATTTTGTTGTCTGTCATTTGTATGAAATCCTCAAAATACCTTCTGTAGTCCAGTAACCAGACTAGTGTTATTTTGACACTGAGGGGCTTTTTAGCAATTCCTCAAGTCTGTGCACTCATTCTCACTAGCTAACAAGCTGTATTTCCAAAGATGACCACTACCAATTATAGAATATTTTGTGCCTTTTTGATTCAGTCAGTAAACACAGCAGTATGTTTGGTGAGATACATTTACCACATCAACCACATAACCTAAAAAGGAGTCAAGGCTTGGAAGCAGCCACAGATGAAGGTGAGTTAATAAGTATCTGGGAAGGCCTCAGCCACTTAACTTTTATTAGAGAACTTAATGAAAACTGTTCAGTTCCTTTAAGTACACCATCTTTATAATTATGAAAAGAAAGTCAGTCTCTCTCTTTGTCCACCCATCAAGCATTAAATCATCACTAATCTAATAGGTTCTGTTATTCGGTAAGGGCTTGGATTCTTTCATTAGGAATGCCAGGAACAGCAGCAATCTTGACATGGTTCTTTAAATATCAAGGAGATTAAAAGATAAAAACCTCTTGCAATAGAGTTTGAAACTCTCAAGTTTAATGTCTGTTCATGTGCTTTGGGAATTTAGTAAGGACTATATTCAATATCATCCAGCAATTATTATGCTATTACTACTTTACCCACAAATATTGACTTTAATTGGCATAATTTAAAGGGAATAGCTAGAGACTAGCATCACTTTAGTTGCACTGGTACTTGGGACAGTTAAGGCAAGCTACTAAGGCATTTACATAAATCATATGTGACAAAATAGAGTTACAAAACTGGAATATTTATTAGCATTTTAAAAGCAGTTCAAAGATGGTATCAATCAACAGAATGTCAGCTCTGAAAGATTCTAATATCTGTAAAGCAATTTCAATATGCAGTAGGATATGTAATGAATATTAAACATATGAAGTTTGGCTAGAGAAACAGTTTGCACCAAGAAAATATTTCATCCATCTTGAGAGGGTTTATTTTTGCCAAACAGTCCTTCTTGAAGCTAGCTGTACCATATCTCATGTTTTCAGTTAAAAGCAAGTTAAAAGCTCACAACACTCACTTTTATATAGCATTGAGTTGCATCTCTTTCAGCCACTGTAAACTCTAAAGGTTTATAATACGCATGGTATACCTGGTAGGGAAAACATTAACATTTTGTGTTAAGAGAGTACTATTATGTAAAAAACTGCTATTTAGTACTATAATGACTATTATTATGACACATTTATAATGTCGTAGAAAAAAGGATTTATTTATAACCCATTCATTACTTTAAAGAAAAATGTGGAAAGTACAGAAGTTTAACAGAAAACTTTCTCAGAGAATCCTTAGATTAAAAACAAACTGAAAAAAGTTCACAAAGAATCATGTTATTCAAACCAGTGTCACAAATTAAAAGTGTTAGCTTGTTCCTTCTCCCAAAAATTTAATACCTTGTTTACTGAAAATAATGCAAGCCAAGAAGCTTTCCATATCTATAATAATGCATGTGACAAGACAACCTGAACTGTAATTTTTGCACTCTGAATAGTAAATGCTTATTTTTATATTAATGGTTTTGCCTGGGGCTCCAAGCTAAATCCATCAGCTGAACTGGCTTTCCAATACATACATAACAGGAGCAGCTTATGACACACACACACACATCAATTACCTGCCTTAATCAATTGAGAACAAAACAAGATAATAGTTCTGGAACAGATATTTTAAGTTTAAACTGTATTTCAGAATCATAAAAGACAAAACTAATAACTGACTGGACAGGAAGCAAACTATTGCATTTTGTATTTCCAAAACTAACCGAGTCATATGCTAACAGTCTTTTTGATGAGTGAATAAAGGTAACAACGTATTTTTTCAAGGGTGACTTGTTTGACTTTTGTCTTATTTATAAGTGCTTGTGAATTTCTTCATCATGAGTATCACAATCTCATTCTTCATATCAGAGGGCTGGGTGTGAATATATGCCATAATAGATTTCTTCCTCAATATACAACACTCAGGCATATTGTATCAAGACACTGTAGCCATGAAGACACTTAGCAGCTCGTGTGAATGTTTCTGGTGACATCCCAAAAATTTAGACTAAAGAATGTGACCAGCAATTCTGACAATTAAAAGGAACATAACCAATAGTTAATGATGCTGCAAATATAACTTACTAAAATGTCAGCGAGTTTAAAACTGTCACACTCTATCAATTTTAAGCTTACTAGGTAACAGCCTTCATTGTGACCTGCTGCAATATTTTCACAGACCTGAGCTTTTCTGAAGACACCAACTCCTTAACTGCAAACATAAAATTTTGCCTGACACAACAATGAAACTTCTGATATCAGCTATAAAATTAAAAATGCTTTCATACCTCAACATTATCTGATCCATAACACTGCACAGCTGCTTCTTCTGACAATCCAACACAACCATATTCCAAGGGAGTGAAAACTGTGGTAGGTACCTATTTGAGAGGAAACAGAGTGTTACTGTTGAACCATATGAAGCACGCAGAAAGGGAAACTTCTCCATGCCTGAGAAGTGTAGGTCTGTCACACACATCTACTTTAGCTACTGTAAAAGCTAGATTCCAGAGAACAAAATGTAATTTCTTTAAAGATTCTAAAAGAAAAGGTGTAAAATTCTGCTTTTATTATTGAAAAAAATAAATGACAACTCACACTGTCATAGTCCATCAACTCTGAAGACTGGCCAAAAAGACGACGAGCCAGCAGTTTTCCTGCAGCTATTGCTGTGGGTGTTAATTCAGGACGGCCCTAAGAATAGAGCACAAAGCTTTGTTTTAACTAAGAGAGAAGTAGCATCCAAGGATTTCTCCTGGGACAATGGTCATAGGACAGCCAAATCTTTGGAATTTCACCCTGGTAGCTAGGGATCCAAACAGAGAAGGCAGTAATAATTTCTGTCCAAACATGCTTTTAAGTCTACAAGTTCAGTATCTGTCTAAATGGGGAAGTGGTGGGGGGGAAACAAATGCCATAAATGTGTCAAAACCTTGTATCTTATCATGTCACCTCTGGAAAAGCAGAGGATATTCATATGCTAACCATTCACTTCCCCCTTTCTTTTCATAGTAAGCCCTCAAGAAATTTTTCAGATGGTCTTTTTAAAGCAGGAAAAACCTAGAATAAAGCAACAGCGTTTTTGTAACAGACCTTTTAAAAAAGTTGTCTGACACATTTTTACAGAACACAGGCACAAAAATTACCTATTTGTAGGTACTATTACTGACTTCCTATGTTGGTCCTGTATTGGAGAAGTGGAACACTACTCTCCTAGCACTGCAACTATAAGTCGAGTTGGTCCTAGTCTCAGGCTCTGGTATTAAAGAGAGGCTTGGATTGCCACTGGCAAATGCTAACTTTCTGCAAGTGAGAAATGGAATGATAACAGGATATGATCAGGACATGGTCCAGTTCAAGCCTTGAGTCCTACCTACCTTTCATATCTCAAGAAGACTATGCAGTGTGCTAGAACCCTTATTTTGAGCTCAGGCACAATACCACTGGAGCATCAGAACTCCAGTAAGCTGGAAGTTTTTACAAATTCAAATAGGCATTTTCATAGGAATGTTTTTGAAGTCCAAGGAAGAGCAGTCCATGTAAATTAGTAAGACCTAACAAATTTCATAAGTCTTGTAAAAAACATTATTTAAGAGCTCATCTATGACATATCATCAAGAATCTTGTCTGAGATGATGAAAGAAGTTGCAAATCTAGAAGGAATGATGTAGAAACATAAGACAATTGTAACTGAGAAAGACATTTGTGGGACAACAAAGAATGCTGTATAAAATGTGTGAAGTATTGATTCATACAGGTGCTATCTAGATACAAAGCTTGTCACACTCCTGCAAAGCCCCATTTGGAAGTAGTAATCCAGTAAGCCCTCAAAAATAGTCTCCAGCAAAAAATAAAGTAAGGATTCCCCCAGCACACACAATCAAGTTTTTCAACCATTTTTTTTCATTATCCTGAAGGTTTTTAATGTTTACTGGAATCCATTCCTCTTTCCCAGCTTATCTTTTTCTTTATGTTGCTAGATAGATTCTGTACATGGACTTCATGTACCATGCATATTAATATACATTTATGTTTTTATATGTATTATTAACCACTTAATTTAAAAATTCTTTTGCAAAAACCCAAACTGAAACGTTATGTCTAACCCCATAACAGAAATTACAATTCTAATTGTTAATGAAGACTAACCTGTTTTTCCCCACAGCTCGTGAAAAAGCACAACACTGCAAATCTATCCCTTTTTTCACCCTAAGATCCATCAAGTTATGTTTTTTCAAATCCAACATTCTGACTTTCAAGTCTGTAAATGTCATTTACCAGATGAAATTTGCCATTTGTTTTTTCTTATCCACATTTGCCCGAAACATGGCTGCCAATCATTTCTGTAGCAGGAAATACAGATGTTGTTTTGGCATTCCAGAAATGAATAGAAGATTGGAACGAGAGATAAAATTGTGAAAGCACTGCATGCATTCCATAAAACCCAACTAATTACTAAAACATCCACGCAGATAAAGCCCAATTTCTCATAAACAATGACTTAAAGACCTTCCTTGGTAAATATTTGAAATGAACATTCACTTTGCAGTCATGTGTAGAACTACTCTGCTGATTATTATGGATATGAATTGTTCCTAAGAACTCTCCAATGCGTTATACATTTAAACGAGATGGCTCCTAAGAGAGTTTAAAAAGCTTTGAAGTAATGTGTATTTGTTCTAACACAACTCTTTTTGATCTCATTTCTATTCAAAGCAACATACTGTACATTCCACCTTCTCTACACATCTTTTTTATAACACCCTTTGAAATATGACAGATGTATAGTGGCATGACCATATGATAAACCTCCTTCTGAGAACTTCTCTATAGTGTGTGCCATGCTTTTCAACAAGAATACTACTGGAGAAAGAATTTTAACACACATCATTTATATCAGCACTGAAAAAATAAATTAAAACTCAAATTTCAGCTTCATCTTCCTCATCCTGAACACAGAAGATGAAAATATCTAAATGCAATTTCACCTGTTAATTGAAAATAATATTTTACCAAAGCTTGAAAAACTTTTTTCGAGACAAAGTGACTGACCTCTGGAATGGGTTTTTTTCCCCCTTTTCTCCAAACGAACAGCTTGGATAACATTAGGATTCCATTTGTTACACACGAGCGCAACAAGACACCCATGCACACATAGTTTCCCATTTGTACCAGCTGGGTACGACTCGCAAATGAAAACAGTCATTCTGAGCCTTCACCTTTCTCCTCTCACACTCCCTTTGGAGCCAGGGCACTCAATTAAAACAAAAATAGTACTTCTTGCTATTTGGTAACAGTATGATGCCCATTCATGTGACATGGTAAAGGAGGGAGAAGGAGGGCTTGAGAAGTACTTGCAAAGGCATGAGCAATAGCACTTCATGGTAGCAAAGAGACGAACAGGGACAGAGCAGAGCAAAGAGAAATCCTGAACAGGAACACTGAAGAAAAAATAATTTATTCTTATAAGCAATATTAAGAAGCTGATACACAGGAAACAAGATTCCTTTTCCTGATATCTTTGATAGGTCTCACCCAGAAAGTATTACACACCAAGCTCTACAGCTTTGTGGTTCTTAGCAGGATGCACTTGATTCTATTGTGTATCTATTCTTCGAGATGTGCACCAGTACGGAACTTTCATTCGCTGCTGGTTCCCATACCAATGAAATTTACTATCTAAATTAATTCTGCTAAAAAAAAATAATTTAAGAATTAAAATAAACTTTATTGCTTAGCAAGTGGAATTCATAGCTTACACTGTAGTGGAGTCAGAAAACAGCAATTATTCCTTCTATCTTTAAACTCTATTAATACATGAGTACTATACTGTGACTTCTTTAATTCCCCGTATTAAGCCCATATGCAGATAAAAGCTTAAGAAAATATTTCTCTAGAGCACTGATTTAACTGCACTTTTTCCCCAGTTCACTGAACTCAGTGTCAAACTATGTTGCTGTTTTTAACACTTACATTTAGAAGTGCCTACTGAACAACTCAAGTTCAAATCTGCGTTAATAAGGACAAAAGCAGGAAAAGGAAATCCAAGTTTTAACAAAATGAAAATGATAAATAAATGAAGACCTGATTTTTTAGATCCAGAGTAGGAAAGAGAAGAGCATCCTGCCTCCAACTTTATATTTCTTACTTAACTAAATCCTCAAAGGCCAGAAACCAAAAAGCACCCAAAAGGAAATGACTTGCCCAAAATAACACTGCAGATTGGCAGCAATATAAGCATCAGCATCCAAGGCCCTGCCAGCACTGCCTCTAATAACTGCTTCTTGGATGAAATTAAAAAGAAAAGTTTGGAAAGCAGGAGGCCTAACCAAGTCATATATCAGGACAAGCAGGTGTAGGAGGTCACTGTGAGCAGAAAGAGGACTTCAGGAAATAAGCCAGAGCAAGAAGTAACAAGTACAGCAGAGGGAACCCGTATGTGAAGTGAAAAGAAAGCAGAGGAACTGCACATAATCCCAAAGCTCTGAGTGACTGCACTGGACAGAGAAGCTGTGGAGAGTGAGAAAAACAAAATGGAGAAATAGCTGAGTAGGAAAGAGTTTTAATTCAGTTTAAAAGGAAATGGCAACTCATTCGCATGAAGATGGAGACAGACAGGAAGAAACATGTCTTCACAGAGGGGAAGAGGTCAGGAATGGTCATCAGATTTATGAGATGGCAGTTCCAGAGTTCAGTTAGAAATCTGCAGCACTATTCCCAAGACATTACGTAACCTGTTGCATCTCTTCAAAAACTCGGAGCACCTGTAGGGTTTGTAAATGTGAGAGACCTTTAAAAGACTTTAAACATGGCAGAATGAGAAATCTTTAAAGGGTCTCTCTCAAATTATGCTATATATGGTGTCTGGATATCACTACATTATTTAGATTTACCAGACTTTCAAAACAGATGCCTTCACTATACCAAAACCAATCTTGATAGGAAGGCACGTGCTTAATTCTGCTAAGTTCAAAAACAGGTGAAAGAATTCTGTATTTTCCAATGCCCAGCCTCTAGATTTTTTATATTGCCCTGATTTTTCAGTAACAGCAGGCAGCTGATGGAAACATCCTTCTGTAACAGTACAATTCAGAATTCAGATGAACATTATTTATGAAGACAATGTTTGAAGATGCCCAACTTACAGAAGATACTCCGAGTTCTTCTGTAAACTGAAAATTGAGGGATTTAAAAGTATTTAAGTGCACTTTGATCAAGACAAGACATTCTTGTCACAAGTAACTGTAGATTATCAATGGCACTGGATTAAGGCCACATAATTCTGGTTTTGCATCTATAATAAGTAAATAATTTCGCTCTTGTTATAATGTACCCTCCTCTAGGAAAAAAAAAAATCAAAACAAACCCAAACCATCAAAGGACAACAAATAAACAAAAAAACCCAAACCAAAACACCACACCTCACGTTTACTTGTTCTAATCATTCATAAATCATGAACAGAAGTAAAATGCATTTAGTATTTGCAGCAATTAGTTTTTCTTATTCTAGAGGAAGACACTTTATAGTCAGAAGCATTCTGCATCATGCAGCAGAAATACTGTCTCGGGACTAGTATCAATTAGCCTCCAAAATACTAAAAGAGGAACTTGTCATGGTCATTCCAATTAAGTGTATTGAGCTTCAGAAGGTAAGAGCTGCTTTCACTCAGCAGTCACAAGCATTATGAAGTCATATGTCTGAAGTGATAAAAACATTATTAGAATGATAATTGAAGCGATAAAGACATTAATCTTAGCCTCTGACCAATAATGCATTCCCTGATAAACATCAGTAATAATACCTAATGCTGAAATACTTCACAAGATCCATGTGAAGGAAATTACTGACCCAGGTGGCTGGCATAAACACTACAGCTCTGCAAAATGAAACGAGCAAAACATGAAGATATATGCTAGAGCATGACGACGTCTGGGGACTAGTTATTAGTCAGGAACAAAGTTGGCTTCCTGTTATTGTAAAATAGTTTATGTAGACTCAGTACCTCTGTTATATCTCCAATTGCATAAATGTGAGGAACAGAAGTAACGTCACTGGCATCAACAATGATCTTTCCAGTTTCAGAATTAGTTTTCACTCCAACTGCATCCAAATTGAGAGTTTTAACGTCGGGGGCTCGGCCTTAAGAGGGGAAAAAAAGAAAAAGGTAAAAACTATTGGAAAACATCAGCAGTCTTAACGTAGAAAGCTGGAATCCTCCACTGCAGGTTTCCTAGAATTTCATGCTATTTGACAGTCCATGCAGAAATGTGACAAAACTGATCTGATGCTGAAAAAGCTGTAAGGGTGGAAAGTGTGGATATGAGTTTCTTTGTGAAAGGAGCATTATTACTATTGCCTTTGCTCTGACTATTTCAGTGAAAGCTATCCTTTAAAAATGTGCAGGACAACATCCACTGGAAAAAGTGCAAAGCTTTAATACTGTAATATTTGATGCATGTTCTAAATTCAGTTTCCTAAGGTAGCATGAATATACATATAACTAAGCAACTTCTACACTGAAAATGTCCCACAAACATTAACTGAATGGCACTCAGTACATACAAACAGCTCATTGTGCACACGTGTAGGTAAAAATTAATACTGCTGTTCAATGTTAAACATTCTGAAATCCTCTTTTCTCGCTATCTGATACACTTTTCTTGAAGCTTTTTTAGTTCCCTCAGCTTGGATGAAAAAGTTTACCAACTTTGCTCTCAAGTCCTTAATGCTGCGTTATTTAGCTCACACTCTGTATCTGAGCTGTTTCTGTAGAGTTTAGAAATACTATTCCAAGAATTTAGAAACAGTATCTTAGATGGATTTAAAAACAAGCGAGGCAAATTACACCAAGCTTAGATTTTATTTCAGCTTTCTCTTCCAAAGACTTCAAATTATCTCATGTTTAAAAATATATTGTGGTGTGTTTTCTGCATAGAGTTACCACTTAGACCACCAAAGTCTTAACATTACACTGAGCTTTCTATAGAGTATCTAACAAAGCAAATCCTGACCCAGAAATTGGAATCTTAAATCCCATCCAATTTTTCAAATGTATTTGAAGGTTAATAAGCACAGTGAAATTATCAGGTATTCCCCAGATTTGTAGGGACACACAGGATTGCATAGAAAAGATTACCTGAATATATCCAAATGAAAGACATTTTATAACATTGCATCTATTTTTTAGAGGCTATAAATGAACATGGATATATCTACATCTACATATATAGGTCTCCTTTGCGTGAGTCATGATTTTGTGTTTGATGTTAATACAGAGCTATAGCACAGCAAAACTAAAAGGGAAATGTGTTTTCATTATAAAAACAAGCTCTTTGATGTTAATGTAGGAAATTATTAAACAAAAGGAAAACCTGGCTTGTCAATACAGACCTAATTATATGTAAACATATGATTCACTGCTTTATACATCTGCCATATAGCCAAGCCCCTCAAACAATGTCACATCTGAATGCCTCTGTAAAGACTTCTGTGTATTAATTTCATCTGGTGAAACCAACACTTCCTCTGGGAGTACTGACTGAAGCTGTCGGCACTTGGCTATCTGTCTGTCTTCCCTTCTGTTGTCCCCATGGGATGTTGATCTGCTGTTCCTTCTCTGCCCCCTGCTCCCCAGTCCTGATGCTATCGGGCAACAAAAATAATAAACCTCCAGGACCTTATCTTGGCTCGGATGTGAAACAACTTCCTACCGTTGTATTTCTTTGTGTATTGAGAGTAAAGCCTGGATATTCTGCAAATGGACAACTAATGGGGTTTTCTAGTTTCCCCTTTTTCCTGCCAGGCACAGCCAAGAGAAAGCTTAGCACGCAATGGCAGGCATTGAAAGAGGAAAAAGAAAAAACTGTCAATAGAGTCATTTAAAGACCTGTGACAACAACAGCTGAGTTTATCAAATCTGCAGGATAACACTTAACCTTTCAATTCCAGTCTATTTTAACATATGTACAGCTTGGTATTAATAGCTAGGAGTTACAAAAACTGTGGTGCTACTTATAGTGAAATTTCTCTCTCAAGTTTACTGCCTAAATATTTTTTCTGAAAGCAAAACCCAAGCTTTTAAAACACTGAACTGAAGCTTTATTGGCCTTCAGCCCCATGCTGGCTCACCTCCATAAGCCAGAATTACACTTACTGATCTTGCTTCACCTCAAATTCAGTAATTTAGGTTCATGATTATCCAATGTGTCTTGGTAAGTTTTAATGTCAACTTCAGCAAATTCTGGTATTTCCCAACGTTCACTTTACTTGTACTATAGAATCAGTTCCCACAATTTCTCAGCAGTATTGGGTCAGAAGAACATTTGTTTTATACCCATAACTTCTAAATTTTTTACATTTACAGCTTCAAGAAAGAATACCTTTACAGCTTACTTGAAAAATCAAGAGGGCAGTACAAAACTATCCCAAATCATACCAGGCATCTAACACAGAGATGGCTTCCTGCCTCCCTCCCACTAAAGCCAGCACACAATCTTTTAATTTTAAGATGTCCACTGCCCTGAAACTGCTACAGAACAAGGACTGTATGATTGTATAAGACGCTAGATCTAGCTTTTATTCAAAACAGCAAGATGTTATGTCAGACATCTAAAGAAAAGTGCCATACTAATCTGACCCTTAAAAATGCTACCAGCCTCCTGCACTTTTAATACCACATCACAATCTCATCTTCAATAAACCCATACAATAACCACATAGCTATGAAACCACACAGACATCTGCCTTCAGGGACTGCCCCCATTCACTTTTCATTTTAAAAGAAAAAACACCTTTTTGATCTGTTTTTGTAAAATCTAACAACATTCCAAAGGGGGCTACCAGCCAGTTTAGCTACTGAGAGCGACAAGAGACTGCTTAAGGCACTCATCTCTGACACATGCTAGGCTGGTTGTACTGTGATGTGGCCTTTCTGTCCTATCATCTGCTAATGGGCTCTGGTTGGTAATCATATCTGCACACAGATTAAGGTGAAGGCAGCATCAGGCTGCTGTAACCTTCAGGTGCAGAACCTTCAACGGAGGAGACTGAAGCAGCTAAACTGAGAAGAAACCACAGGAATAGGCATAGTCAAGTAAGTAGCAGTAGTGATGAGTGATAGCATACTCTTGCTACAGTAACGTTTCCCAGGGTGATAAAGGTGCACCTGACCGCAGAATTTTATAATGGGTCTTCTGCAGCTTCTTAATCACAGAAGCTGGAATGTCTGCTTGCCCCCCAGCATTTCAAAAATCCAAACTGGAGCCAACCAAGCATTTTACTATCGGGCATGATACTGCAGGTGGCCACTGTGAGCATACTGCAGGGTGACAGGATGGCTCGTCTGGAATAAAACTTAAGCCCAATAGTCTTCTTCACTTCTTACCTATACGTTGGCATTTTGACACATAACTTCATAACTTTACCCAATCTGACCTCACTTTGACCTGAATCAAAATCTCACCTGTGTTCCCAGTCTTAGTACTCTCTCCCATCTTGCTGTAGGCGCCTGACATGCTCCTCAAATCATTTTCAAGTCCACTACCCTTTTCACCTTTAAACCCCTCCTTAAAACCCACAAATCGTTCACTAAAACATAGCCAGATGATAATGACTAATAAAGACCCATTCCATGAAACTAATGTCCAGATTACAAGAAAATATGGACTATAGTACGATTAACTAAGGTAAAAAAAGAAGTTCAGAGCCCTTTCCACATTGATAACAGCATGCACCAATTCTACAAGGACATTTTTGAATATTTTATTTATGCTGATAAACTTTCACTGTGAAAAAAACTTGACCCTTAGTCAGGGCTGGGACAGTAATTGGTTCTTTGCCAAGTCTGCTAAGCTGTACTATCTCTTCTAGCATTGACTAGTAAAACTTATTACACAGAGGCGTCATCTCAGCAAAAAGCTTGTGGCAGACATGGTGGACTCAGTAAACATGTAACCATCACCATCCACTGTACATCTGAAGTTACTGGCATCTGGAGACATGTCACTTCAGTCCTACCGAAACAACAACAAATAAAGCAACTCCAAGTGACACGTAACCAAATGAACATCTTATGGCATGCAACAGGCTTCTAACAATTCTATTTGTTTTGTTCTCAAGGTCCTGTACAAGGTAAAGTGGCCTGGAAACATTTTCTGAGAAGAAAGCTACAGTTCACCTTCACGTTAGTATTCCCACACTAAGCTTGCTTTAACCAGAGGTTTTGTATAGCCTTAATGATGGCTCTGTCTTCTCAAAATAGTACCCAATAACCATTCCCAAGTGAGGTCACTGGCATCAATCTCCTGGACGTTCATGTGTGAACTAGAACCTGCATTCTGTAGAAAGTTATCATAGTAATTATACTGGTTTCATGAAATTACTTTGGAGCACTTTCCACCACTATTTTTATTTATGCATACCACCATTCAGACAAAGGCTAGCCATCACCTATCAACTCTGAAAAGAGGTTTGAATCCAGAACATTCTCTCACACACAGATAAGAGGCACAGCCAGTCATCTAAACTTTTCCTAGCAGGAAGAAGCAATTTTTACAGTTACAAGCTAGTAAAGTAAGTAGCATAACAGTTACATTCAAAGTTTATGGGTATGTTAAACGAAAGAAGGAAAAAGTACCATCCAGTCCTCTTTCAATGCAAACAAATTACTAGAACATTAAAAATAGCCCTGTTGAATAAAGTCTGACTGAATGTCATTAAAACTAGATATTGGGAAACAACCTAAAAGCACTGACTGATGTAATGGGAATGATAGTTTTCATTAGGACTACAGAAAACACACCTTGCCAAGACAGTAATGAATTAAAAGTAATGAGAAAGAGACACGGGAAGTTCAGAACAAAGACCCAGAGCTTCAGCAAACCACATCACTTTAGCATTAACAGTTGTCTGAGATCAACCAAGGTGCATTATTCTTCACTGAATGGTTCAAAGGTTAAAGACCTTTGTTTGCAAAGACAAATCTAAGGCCCATCCCCTTTTCTATAGGGGTTGCCAGAGAGATGCTCATAGATCACAGCGGTATTTTACTATACGGTACTTTTCAAAGAAAATCTCCAAACAAAATTTGTCTTAGTTAATCCAAACTGATTTGGTTATAAGACTTGAAGAAAACTGCTATTAAAAAAAAGTTATGTACTTAAGCCTTCCTTGATACTGAACAGTGATTATCTTATTCTACTGCACTAGAAAATGAGTCTGCCAAGCAGCCAGTTTGACACGAAGGACAACATGCATGATAGCCCATGATGTGCAACACCTGATACCCATCCAGCTAAACTTATAATTCTTTTTTATGGCAAAGATGATATGATTTCAAAGACACAGTGGTGTTCCTCTAAGCTCATGAGTACAATGGAACTTGAAAATGGTTGTTCTGCTGCTGTCATCAGGGAAAATCTCTTTTTGGAAAGCTAAACTTAAAATCTGCTTCTGGTCATTGCTCTTTCTGTTTTAGTAGCACATTACACTACTACTGTGTTTTGCTAGCATACTACTTCACTTTCTCTGTCAAACTAATTCTAGGATATTTTGTGAACACCTACTTATTTTAATCATCAACTCAGTGTTGCTCCTCTGCACAGTAAGGCCTCATTAGCATCTTTTCTATGGACTTCGTGAATAATCAAATTCTGGTTACAGCAGTGATCTTTTGCCACCTATTGGAAATTCAACTGGAAATACTACTCACCAATTCCTTTTATATATTAGCTGTGTTGCAACTGCAGCATTCAATTCACAGGTTTCAGTCCTCCAATAGCTGAAACAAACCCATCCTACAAACTTTGGTCTCTTGAAACTTTGTCCTTTGCAATTCAGCAGTTTCATCTGTTTGTAAAGGCATCAATCTCTACCCTTTTCTTTGGATGAAGACCTTGAGCAGCCTGTACATGCACACCCTTACCACTGCTTTGCAGCTCGTGTGTATCAGGCACCTAACATATAAATGTGTCCTTAAGAGCAGAGGCAATACTATGAAATATTAAAAGTTTATTGGTTCCATACTGAATGAAAAAAAACCAACTCAAAAACTTAATATTTGAAAAGAATTCTCACAAAAGCAGAAGAGAGCAGTAGTAAAAGACAGAAGGATATTACAGGACTAAACAGGCAGAATCAAATATAGGTCAAGAAAGAGCTGTTGCACTGATTTGGAATATAACAGTATAGTCACTCAGCAAGGTAACAGGCCTGTAGGAGTTATCTACAAAAGCTTTGGATTGAAACCTTTGAAATACATTAAAAGGTATCAAAATGAGATTTTTAAAATTTTTTTTTCCCCTTCAAATATTTTGACTGGTTCAAAGAGCCTACTGGAAAAGCAAAGAGAGCCCTGTGCCTGCTTTTATTGGCTTATTCATGCAAGCAGAAAATCACACATTCCAGAACAGAAACAAAACTCTTCATAGAAACACAATATAATTATTTTTCCAAGGGCCTACATTAGGAGATAATACTGTAGCTCAAACTATGTGCCACTGTCAGTAAATATTTTTACCATTATTCATAAAATCCCACTAAAATTCCATAATGTGCTTTACAAAAGTTAAGGAAACATCTACTATAGTTCAGGCTACAATTAGTTAACAATAGCAGCTGCTTTTAACTAACTCTCCAAGCTGACTCTCTTCAATCAGTATTGTAACTGGCACATCTGCAGACAGGAAATCCTCAACACTACCGAGTTTCCCAGCCTATTATCTGAGACACCTGGTGCGGGTGTGTTGATACAGAGCAAAACAATGAATCATATCAACTGCACATCAATTAACCAGCTTTAACTGTTAGAATGTTTAATCCTTAAAAGTAGAGTGCCAATTTGAATGCTGGAAAAAAGAAATCAACACAAAACCCCCAAACTATTAATTTTGCAGCTTCTAAATCCATTGTAATTCAAATCTGTGACAAAAATTACCGTATATGTAGTGCTCCCTATCAAAATAGTGAGTGGAGTCACATTACAATTGAGTTGCAATAGTATATCATGCAACCTTATTTTATTAGAATTAACACTAAACCAAGATTATATTCTTTTTATTTCAATTTAATAGTTCTTTTTTCCAACTTTGACAAAAGCAAACAAATTGACTTGACATTTCACAGGTGTGACTTCATCTCAGTGTACTTTTGCCAGAAAGCTTGAGAAAAATCCAATATGGCATTTATAAACCCACATTTTGGAACCATTTTTATCTCACCTCATGAATATTATTCTACAGCTTTCAGGGTTGTCACATCTCTACATAGCATGATCTTTTTTGCTCTTGGTAAGCACTAGTGTCTTTGACAGGTTCTGGTGAGCATAAGCCATTATTATAGGCTTTTTCCACAATTTATAGAAGCCCATTGCATTTCTAAGAGAATAGTAATCACAGTAAGCAAATGTTTGTCACAATACACAACCTGCTTTCTGTTGGGGATATTAGGAAGATATAAAGCTGACTTAACTAGGGGAAGGGGACAACAGATTTAGTCCACTGGGCAAAATAAAAAAGCTGTAAAGTAATGCATCTATTCTACAACCATAAGAATTTAACTTTATCTGTTATTGCCACTACTCTAAACCAGTAGTGTCAGATAAAAAGAACAGCATAAAAATGAAGCAGTTAAAGGAATTACTAAAGCTGCTAGTATAACTGATTGTTCTGCATCAGAACAGATTTATTGGGCAGTAAGTTTAAGCCTATTTACTTTGTCCACAATATATCATCTGCTTGCCGAATATCAGTACTACCTGTAGCCATCTTTTATTTATCTAGAATTCCAGATACTCCCAAAGCTTTATAAGAACAGAAGACAAAAGGTGTCCTATTCTGGCAGGCTTGCTGTCCATCTGAACCATTACAGGAACTGAGGGCCAACTCATAACAGCAACAAATAGCTTAGGGAGGCAATACAGAGAGTATTTTTATTCCTGTGGGCTGAAGCCTTCTACCATACATCATTTACTATGTCAATCCTCACAAGAAGTACCATTTGACTCAAAGGAGGCAAAAAACTGATTTAACTCCCATTTCTGATGACTACGCTCATAGCCATTTGTCACAAAAATTCTTTAAAACTGATTAACTTAGGTATCATATGTCGCTTCTGAGGGGTCTGATACGTGAAAGTTCCTAACCAGATTTCAAAAAGCCCTAAGTCCCAAGGTTTCCTGCAATTAACTCAGATTTTTAGGGACAATTACTTCTCTTTCTCTGAATTAGATGACGGCTGCTGTAAAAAATATAAGCAGCACAGTTTAGAAAAAATCCTAGAAGAAATGGAAGGCTCTTGAACAGGATAAACAGGAAATTACTGCAAATAGCTTCATGAAAAAATCAAGAGCATGGACTTAGAGAACACTCTCTGCACCACAGGGGCTGCTGCAATTCAAGCTCTCGCCCTCTAGCAAATGAGAGGAAGTCTAAATGGTCTGCCATTTATTGCATCTCATGCAAAAGTAGTTACCACAGATTTCTTCCATTCACTGTAACTTTCATGTGTTTTTAGACTGTAAGTGAACAAGTCAGGCATGCAAGAAAAGAATTAAAAAACTATCAATGTTTATGTCACTAAATATTTAATATATACAGAAAATGGGAGGCCCCACACAACGATGAGGGGACTTAATTTTCAGAATAGAAAGCACTGCATATAAATGTTAAGATAATCAAGTTTACCTACTGCCCACATCACTGTGTCAAAGCAATCGGTTTCTTCTGTGCCCAGGTCAGTATTTTTCCAGGTCACCTGCAGTCTGTTGCCCTCCAATTTTTCAACTTTGGTTGGGAAAGATCTCTTTAAAAATCTTGTGCCATAATGTTCCATGTGCTCAGTTACTAAAGATGCCATTTGCTGTTGATAGGGGAAAAAAGATAATTATTCTTAGATACACAATCTTTTTAATGTAAAACATTCCTTCAGCTGTCTTCATGAAAACAGTGAATACACTGTGCATTTCAACATTCTTTGTCACTTAGTTACTATGCGTTGCCAACACAATAATTTACACTATGACTTGCAACTCAACTTTAAGAGGCACCTACACCTGAATACTGAAATTGACTTAAAAAAAGATAACACATGAATAAATCAGTTGCTTTTAATTAATTTGTTGCTTATACAAAAAGGCATCTAGAGCATATTCACTTTAACATCACCATACTTACCATTTTCTGGCAGCTCAATGAGAATTAAATACTTTCATAAAGCTATGGAAGAAAAATACTTCCCTTTGCCATGACACCTGTCATTTCTCTGCAATGACTATGAATCACTAAGGTTTCCTGGAAAGTTCTACTACAAAAAGGAAATAATACTTTTGTCCTAAGAGCCTGCTTGAAATGATGCCACACCACAGTCAAGTAGTGAAGTAGTACACTGACAGGTTTATCCAAAGATGTCATTGCTCTTGACTGCAGCAATTCAGGTTGCACTTTGTCAAAGGATGTGTTTAGTACTTAAAGGATATTACTAAAAAACCACTCACACAGAACAGCTACATGCAAGCTCTCAGCTTACAAAACCTTATTTTTGAAGCTGATATTAACTAATATGAAGATAACAGCAGGATTCTATCTCCTCAGAAACATGACAGTTCACTATCCAGTGATCGCTAACCAGTCCATCAGACTCAATGTGACTACAAACTGAACACAATTGTTTTATCTCTATTAATGCTTTTTTAACCTTGAAATGTTCATTGTGCTCTCCCTGCCTACAAACGATTGAGTTCTCAGAGACAGTCTTACTGTGTTTTATGAAGTGCCACTCACTCACTCAACACCATTCCCTGCTTGCTCAGATCTCATGTGTCACAGGTGTAGATTTCCTCAATGATGAGTGCAAATCCCAACACACATTCTTACACAATCTTTTGCAAACTCTGGTACACTTACTACTAGTTTTAAGGAAGCGGCTTCAAAGTGGGAGTGGCTGGCATGCAACCGGGAGCTGTAACTACCTACTTGCAGTGGTAGTTGTCACTGCTGCTTCTAACAGCAATATACCCTCCTCAAAAACTGTGCTGCTACACATGAAAATGATTTTCCTACACACTCTGTGTGCAAAGAAGTTCTTAAAAACAAGGCCATGGCTCTATTACACTTTCACCAACTTCAGCCTGTAAATGCTCTGCACTATTGCAATTAAGCATTACAAAAAGTCCTAATTTATAATACCAGGAATAATTAAGTTAACACACATTCATTTCCATTCTGAAAACACTATTTCCACGTGATTAACAGGACACAGCCTTCATTCTCGAGGCTGCCATGTGCCAAAGTTATTTGCCTGAGATAAAAATTGTAAACTTCAAAGAACAAGTTCACTGCATATGTGAGTGAAACCCCAGAACTCTCTTCATTTCAAGAACCCTACAGAAACCTTTCCTTCAAAGTAGTGTTAACATCAAATCTTGCAGGGACAGAAGATTCACAGTCACCTTTAACATACTCTCCCTACAGATTGAGGGACAAGAGGGACTAGCAGGCCATCAAAGACATCCTCTAACATGTGAACAGGGGCTACAATCTCACATCCAAGTAACACATTTACTGGATCCAGTAATCTATTTTTAGCCTAAAACTGCTATATTACCTTCTATTCCTTCTTTAAGCAGTTATGCTTTTGACACAAATCCTATACAAACCCTTTTTTGTTGTTGCCTTTTCTTTTTGTTACTTGTAATTGCTTTTACAGGAATGGATTTCTGGCCAAAATCGTTTCCTGTTTGGTCAGCACGACCACGGCCATTTATACTTTTAAATAAAATTCCTAAAAATCTTTCCCAATTGTAAAACACTCTTTTCTTTTTTAATTTCCCGGCCTGAAAGTTTCTGCTTTCAATTTTCTCCAGCTTAGGGTTGATAGTTCCACTGAAATCACTATATACTTGTTTTACCTGTTATAACTGCCACTGTTTTGATAGTGGTCAAGATTTTCAATTCTATATCATTACAAACTTTCAGCTTTGTGATTTATTTATATTCATAATAATGAACTCCATGTTGAACTATGTGTTAAATATCTAACTCTTAGAAATTTAGAATTATTTTAAAGAGATTGCCCAATGTTTTTTAGTTGCGGCATAAATCCCTCCCTTGCTTCCTAACCTTTTCAATCTTGCTTTTAATTAGGCAGGAGAGTACAGAAAAACAAGAGCTAATACATATATAGTTTCTCTCCAGAAAGCACATACTAGGACATGTTTGGAGACACATTTTCTTTAGGAAAAAGAAAAAAATCAAATACACTTTTTAATATATTTGCTTTATAAGGAGCTGTAAGATATTCCTTACTCACCTGATCAAATCCACGAAGTGGGATACTTCGCATCATGACTGTAGTGTCCAATCCAATGCCTGTTAAAAATCCAGCACACTCTAGTGAAACATCTAGTGAAACACCAGTTAAGGAAATAGAAACAATAATTTTGTATCAATGCAATATAAAAGGGTAGTATACTACTAAGTGGGCTTTTTACGTAGGCATAGCAAGTCCTCCTCTCTCAGACATCTTCAGCTTGCTTTTGTTGCATAGAATAAAACACCAAAGCCTTAGAATATTTTCCTCATAGATCACATTGGTTTTAAGATCCTGAGAATTTATCCTCAGCTGACCTTAATTCCCATGATGTTACTGCATAGAAAACCATTACTATTCTATTACCAACTCATCTATGTGGCGTGAGCAAAGGAATTCTGAAACCTGAGCTTTCACAGGAAAGACAGCTACGCTGCTTACAACCATAAATCATCACAGCTTTTTCAAAGGATACAGCTGGCTCCAACAACCAACCTGTTACATAAAAAGAAAAAAAGAACACAGCAGTGAAATGAGCTTGTGCATATCTCCGCACAACCAAAAATAATTTTCGGAAGTATGTACAGTTACAAAACTATAGGTTGGAGGGGTGGATTTGGCAGTGGTGTTCGAAAGAAAGAAAGAGCAGGGCTTGTGCACTTCCACAGACAGAGGTATTCCAGCATGTGGGCTTATTTCATTAACAGAATAATAAAAAAGAACAGGCTTGTACGACATAAAGAATTGGGTTTATATTGTAAAGAGAAATTTAAACACATACTCTGAAAGACGAAGTGAAAAAAGCCATGAACAACTCAAGAGAAACCAGCAATGTTAAGAGATCTCACAAATATTTCAATTGCTTTCTATGAAACACCTCTGTTGGAAACATCTGGAGTGGTACTGACAGGTTTTTCCCACAGTGCCTGTTGCTGCTGATACCTCATCTTTACAGCATCTCAGCACCACTGCCTCTGAGACAGTGGGCAACATATAAACATACAGATGTGCAGCAATCTTGTCAGACTTCATTGTATCTCAAAATTTCTAGAGGTATCATATTTATTAAATACATATTTTTAATTATTTTTAAGAAAACTGACACTCATCTGCCAGACAGGCTGCACTCGCATTCCTTTGCTGTTCATGTGTTATGCAGGCTTATTAAAATCTCACAGTTTGGAGATGCATTCCACATAATATTCCCACTTGCAACAAAGTCTTTTGGGAAGTTTCTGAATTAGGAAAAAAAGCATCATTAGGAATCAAAATTTCTAGTTACCATGAGAACAGTGTGGAGTGTTAGGCTCTTTCTGACTACGATTTTCATCTGTGGAAATGCATGTTTTATAAAGACCTTTCATCCCCATGCTTTATTAAGAACTTTTCATCAAAAAAACAGCAACTAAAAAAAGGCCACAAGACGCTGAATCCACCTGAATATTTGGCACATTTTTTTCCATTTATTTTGGGCATTTTTTTTTAAAGCAGGTCTCTCTAAAAGCCATACTCAAAAGTTAAAAAAAGAACTTTGGATTCTGGGGTATGGAAGAAGTAGTTTCCTAACTGTGTTTTGGAAAGCTAGAAATTTCAGACATTTACCTGAATTTTGAAATTTATTGAAATATCAAAATACAAACTCAAAATCACAAGGAAGAACAAATGTGAAGTATCATCCTGTGGCCTACACATCCCCCACTGTTTTGTATTCTGTGTTTTGCTCGATTCATGGCTAAGTAGCACACACTGCTGTGGTGCTTCACAAAATAAATATAAACCCTTAAATCCATGGAAAAACACACACAAACTGAAGGCTAACACAAAGTGATTCATTCATTGCAGTCCCTTTATAATGAGGTACCATTCACCAGTTTTAACTCAAATTTACAAAGCAATGATGCTCCCCCAGCCCTGTTATCAGGAAAACTACCAGTATACATGCTCATAAAGACAGAAATCTATTTCATAGAAGAACATCAAGAACTTTTGAAAATTAAAATATTTTATATGTGAACATGTATGGCAACTAAAACCAAACGTTAGAGGCATGGTGGAGCTCTGTAGACAGCAAATTTTGCTTTTTGTTTTAGGCCTGCCACTGACTAGCCACACATCCATAGGCAAGTTATTCCTTCACAATAGTGCAAGAGAGAAACAAGTCAAACACTTAGAAATCTCTTTATACACAGTCTATACTGTGTTGACAGCAGAGCAAAAATAGTACATGAAACACTGGCTTGTGGCCTATATCCTACCCTAAACGAACCTGCACCATTTCCTAGTTATAACAGAGGTGCTTTTAAACTTCTGAGAAGTGCAGTGCAGACATGGGGGCTGCTGCTTCATAAGCCCCAGGGATTGCAGAGTCAGTATAACACGTTTTCTCACAAAAGACCCTAGATAACATCTATCTATCCTATAATAAAAACATACAATTTCTGAAGGTGTACAGAGAACAAGTTGAACTAAAGAGATTAAAATCTGCTAGTCTGGATTTTACATTTGGCGAACAATTTAACATAGCAGGAAATAAATTTTTCCACCAGCATTACGGCATCTGATCCATCTGCGAATGAATGCTCACCCTCTCTTTAAGTATGTAGCTCCTGTGAAGTGCTGCAAAAAGCCACATGCTGCCCGTAAAGAACTATCTATTGGAGATTAATAGAAAGTAGAATGAGAATATCTGTAATGTGGGTATATGTTTGCTCCTCTTTCTCATTAGACGAAAACTGGATGCCAGCTGGCACTTATTCATAATATCAGCCCCACATTATTCACAATTTCTTCTACAGAGTAGAGGGTTCCTGGGCATTGTCAGTGTCTAACAGAAAAGTTAAGAAAGCAGAACCTAACCTCCTTCACACCTGCTCAATCTCTCATTCATTCTGAACATATTTCAAGGCACCTTTTCTAATTCACTCTGCCAAAAGCCTTCATCTCAGTAGCGAGAATTTCTTCACACTATTTGTATATCTAAGGGACTTTTAAGTTGGTTAACGGTTTGCTTTCTTTTTAATATGAATAACTGCAGGACTGACAGTTCTATAACCCCCAGGCATGTAATTTGGAGCTGAGATATGTACATTTGGAGAGGGAGAAAAGAAAGAGTAAGTACAACACATCTCAGACTAAAAACAAAAGGTGTTAAACTGAACCTTGGGAATATTTATAATAGAAACAAATCCGACAGAAACAAACCTTCAACAACTCCCTCCCTCATTTGCTAGGACACAGCCTGATAAAGCACAGAAATGCTACTGTAGCCCCTGCAGGCTTATTTTGACTAAATCTCAGGAATGCAACATATAAACACTCAACTCCCACATTACACTGTTACAACTTGCATGAGCAGTAACTGGGCAAAAGCCACATTTTCACAGAAACATCTTACAGGGATAAATCTTATGTTTAGGGTTTTTGGGGGGGGGGTTGGTGTTTTGTGTTTTCGTTTGGGTTTTTTTTAAATCCCTCACATAAATCACACTCTCAAAATTGAAGAGGTGACTGATATACTACAAACAACAGCAAAATTACTTTCCTTTTCAAACTGTAGCAAGGAGCCTTGTTTATCTATTTGATGTTTAGCTCAACACAGTGCATTTTTATATTAGAAAGTCACAGCCATAAATGGTAGCTCTGTTTTCATTCAAAACACCAGTATTATAGTTTCAGTTCTTTTTCTTATATATACTTTGTTTTTTCTAGAATTGCTCAATAGAGAAAAGAAAAAAAAAGTATTATCTGACTCCCATGCTAGCAAATACGTATTTCCTATCACAATTATTTGGATAAGGAAATTGTCTTGTAGTGCAAAGTTAACTCAGAATCTTACTGCACTACGTGCTGTGAGAAACAAAGACTACGGCATTTTAGTATTTCCATTAAAGACAATTTTTTAGTATTTCAGTTAAAAAGCAGCTCCCAAGGCATAAGAAAAGGCAAAAGTAACCCAAGTGTCTCATTGTATTTTCTTTTGTTATCGGAACTGGCACCACTTAAGACTGCTGGAGTTTCTTTCCTAATTGAAAAGCGATTTCATACAGACCCGTATCAAAGAACAGGGACAGTACACCCTTTGTCTAAGTTTATGCTGCCCTCTTGTGACTTCCAGGGATAATTGCTACAGCAAACTGCCTTAACCCAAGCTGGTGAAAGCTCGTATTAAATTTGATTCTAGAAGGAAATTTCCGGGGTGGGGGCAGCGGCCAATTATTAGTTACTAATGAAGTTTGGTAGTGTGATGTTGACGCATAGCAAGACAAATTCTCAGAAAGAAAACATAAGGACAGAAAAACTGGTATATAAAAGGCAATTTTGAACATTTTTCACCTTGCCATGAAGAAAGAGTACAAATACCAGCATCTACAAAAGCCATGGTACAATAACTTACGTTTTTCCAGGAGATTCTTTTAACCAGAAGAGATCATCACTTGTGATTCCATACTCCAGTGCACCTGCGATCTGTGATCACACAGGTAAGATTTTGAATCAACAATACAAGTCCTGGCAGCAAATAAAGATAACAGCAACTTGGACTGATTAGATGAAGTATAGCCAGCAGGCCAAGGGGAATACATCTGGGGACGCACAGATATCCAGTCTTCATCTTCGGAAATTTTCAAAACCTGACTGCAAAAAGCCCTAAGCAACATGACCTGATCTCGCAGATCGCCCAATAGCTGACCTCAATCTCCTTGAGCAGGAGGCTGAAGTAGATGACCTCTAGAGATCCCTTCCAACCTGAATTATCCTGCAACTCTAAGCAAGATTGATGTACTTAAACTGTTGTAAATTGTTTACTATGTAAATGTTTTTCTGAAAAGCCTGTGCTTTATATAACAGACAATTTTTCACACAAGTTCAAAAATATCTCATGTCTTACTTTGTATTTACAATCTTTATCCTCCAAATATTCACTATCATCTGCAACAAAACCAGTAAAGCCATTGGAGTTGTTACATGGCAAGCGTAACTTACGTGTGTAGGATACTTTGGCCTTCCTCCAGTAGCAATGACAATATTTTCTGCAGTAACAATGGTCTATGAACAAACATACAAAATAAAAATCAAGCACTTGAAACAATTTCATCTGACTTTATATTTTATGTATGTACAAAAGAGTGATAAATGAAAAGCTGGCACTACCGCATGCTATTTATAGAACATAATAATCATGCAATGCACTAAAAAGGGTGGAGATAAAATAAACTAACACATGCAGGTGCTTCCCTGCACATTCTGTATCAGTTTTTGCTTTAACATCAGCTTACAATTGTTTCTACACTGGGCAAGATTCTGATGACTACTTGGAAGCAGCAGCTGTGCACAAATGGCAGCTCTTTAAAATCCATTTTTGCTTAGGACAAAACACACAGAGACCACAGCAAGTGAATTCTGCCTCTAGGAGTTCAGCCGCTTCAAAAGTGACATGTTTTTAGAAAATGCTAGGCATCCACCCCAAAAACCTTCTGCTCTCTCAAGCCAGTGTTAACCAGTAACTTTATACAATTTCCCTCAAAAAGGTGTTAAAATGCATATTCAGTCTCTTGTTAGATATGCAGAAATGGCAACCATTCTGTTATGTGACCCAGTTACTTGAAGCTGGGCATTCAGTATAATTGCCTCCCACATGCAGTTTTGTATTAGAAAGCTGAAGGAGGAAAACATCTCAGACTGATCTAATGCTCGGAGCCATTAGATGATGCTCCTATTCACATCTCTGTAAGCACCTATCATAGCAGTATAACTCTGACCCAAAAAAATAATCTTTTGTCTCAGTATTTCCATCTGCAGTGAAAAAGTAATGGCATCTGACAAGTTAGAGGCTAGGGACTCAGTAGGCAACAGTCAAGTCCATGAACATCTTCTGTTGGTGGAAAATGCACATCTTCCTCACCAAAATAATATTCAATACCTAAAACAATTTGCAGAAGTACAGTCTAGCTCCCCATTGGCCTGAAAACCAACACATGAAGACCTGAACTATTTGAAGTGAATGACACACGTTCACAGCACAGCAGCTCACCTCTTTACCTGCTTTTGTTAAACCACGGATTGTATGTGAATCAGAAAAACTTCCTTTCATGTTGAAATATTTCACCTTCCTGTTTAGAAGAAAACAGCAACATAAATGCACACTTAACAATGAATATAAACGAAATACAATCAGCTACCTTTTCCATATCTGAAGTGATAAGAAGGACAGCAAACAGGCAAGAAAAGTAAAAGGAAGCAAACATCTTATTTCATAGGATTCTTTGCAGCTCTGTCACATAATTTGTCACTTAATTCTTGTACAACAGTTAACTCCTCTACACAGCAGAGTACCTAACCTCATAACATGCTTTGGGATCAGGTTACTGACCTCTTCAAATGATACATTTTCCACAATCCACAGCATTGCTATCTATAACATTACCAATATAACGCACATTTGAGAGCATACAGTAGTGACTCAGCAGGAGTCACAAGACTAGTACCTGTCAAATTAATATATTATTAAATTAATAATTTCTCTTTTTGCTGAAAATTTTTCTGCACTGAAAGCAAGAAACCCAGCTCTTCTGGTATAAGGTTATCTGTGGGCTTGTATGACATAAATTTTTGCGGACAAGCTTGAAATTACCTTGAAAAAGTCCTGACTGCTTCATATTAATGCAAAACCTCTTCAGATTCAAGAGAGCATTCTGTGATCACTGAACTGTTAGAAAGCTTCACGGTCACTTCCAACTACGTTTCCCCAGAAAAAAATACTAGCTCTAATGAGAAACTCCAAAGGCAGTTCAGCAATTCTACAAAGAGGAGAGCAGCTCCTTGACTGTGAGAAGAAAGACAAACCGTAAAGTTTTATTTACTTGTCTTGTAGTTGAACTCTGTGTCCCCAGTTCAAGGATTTCACATGATTCTGAACAGCGTGTGCCATCACAGACCTATCACAAAACAAGAAACTGAACATGAAGTCATGGTGTTACAAATTCAGATTATGTTACTCAAAGATACAGGCAATTGCTAGATACTAAAAATGCTCCACAGTGCTTTTTGTTACAAAAGTAAATTATCAAATCCAAATCAATATATCTGCCCTGATAAACCAGTAAATACAGACCTGCGTTTTAAACAAGAAGCAGTCTAAAAAGCTTCATGCAAAATTAATTTCCCTAACTGGCCCTAAATAAACACCAACTTGGAAAAGTTGTTATGTATTTGCAGCACATAGGAGTGGATACGGGCAATAATCTTTACCAGGTATGATGAACAGGTTGGGCTATGTTCCAGCCATAGTGTTGGGCATCTTTAAGGGCACTCCCTAAAAGGGCTGCTTGATGCATAAGCTTTTTAGGAATACAGCCAACATTCACACAAGTTCCACCAAGTCCCCATTTGGTTCCTTGGAAATAAGAAAAAAAGAAAGGAAAAGTAAATGCATCAGGTTAGTGTAACTTAATGTAGTTGGGTTACTTGGAGAATTAGGTTGTTCATGCAATTCGTTAAAAAGTTCTGAAACAACATACAGTTTACTATCTCATACAGATCAGTTTCTAACTCTGTTTACGTTCATTCGTTTTAATACAACACACCTCTATGTATTTTTCTTCTAAAATTCAAAGATGTTTTTCAGAGCTCTGAAGACTCAATTACTTCACATTTGCTCATCTGCATTTACAGATCTTATTTTACATATTGGACATGAACAGCCTCAACATGACAAAATTTATAATTTTTAGAAATCGTAAATGACACTTTGACAGAATATTCTCACATATTTAAGTCCAAAGTCTACTACAAGTGGTAATATCAAACACTGCTAACAACCTTTATGTGCAGGGGATGCAGGCAGAGCTGGGACATCACTGGAAGGAATGAGCAATACAACAAGCTATGCTTAAGGACTTTTACTAAAAGCAAATAAAACAGGCTGGGTTTGGCCACTTTGCTGCCTGGAGCAATGTGCTCACCTAGGCAACCATCTTACACACATTTCCAAATATTCTCCTAGTATTTCTCTTCCATACCTTGTGGAGAAGGTTCCACATAATCCAAAACAGCCACTTTCCTTCCAAATTGAGCAGCTTTAAATAAAAAACAAGACAAGGTATTTAGAGGAGTGAAAAACACACAAACCTAAATATTTTTAGTAGCACGGGTATAAAGATAAAGAGTATAGGAGACGACAGCCGGTGGGTTTTACTGTCTAACTCAAAATGCCAGATTAGGAATCCAGGCTGCCGATGTAGTCAGCAGATTCTCCAGAAGGCATTTAAAATAATCTAGACTAGAGCCTCCAGCTTTCACCAACCCCCAAAATGCAATTTGACCCCAAATGGATGTTTAAGGAACCTGTGGGTTCTTGAGTGTGTTACACTCAGTAACAAAGGGGCAAGGTTCTCTACAGCAATTAAACAGCTCCTGGAAACAGTCTGAAGGGACTGTTATTTTAACACATAAATAAGAAACTGCAGTTAAAAAACACAGTGTCTATGGAGGCACCCAGAGTATTTAACAATAACAGTGAAATAAAAGCTTATTACACCTTCCCATGACAAAATAAATACTTTTTTAAAGGTTAACAGGAAAGCCAAACAAGATCAATCCACCCAAGGGTGTGAATTCATTTGCAGATTAACTATGGAGCTGAGTAAATGATTAATGTGCAGGGACTGAAGTATAATGTGTTTATTAAAAAGCTTAGCATTCTCACTAACACTTCTCTTAGTCTCCATAAATACTACTTAAGCTAAAACTAAACTCTTTGTTATTTACACATACAAACCTTCTTTTGCACAAGCAAGGCCTCCAGACCCTCCACCAATTACCAGAAGGTCATACTCATTCTTTCCTGTGAAAAAGATGTGAAAAATGAAGGAAAAGGAACAGGCAAGGAAGACGGTAAAAGGTAAGTACCAAAAAGTACACTATTGTTTACAACTGATTATTGCTGATTCAGGTTTTCTTTACTAGAGCACTGTATTTTTTCAGTGTCCCAAAGCATTCTCAAAAGAATCATTAAGCTCTGTAGTCTGGTTTTATGGATGAAATACAGAAATAAAGCAATCCAAAAGAAGTCAGGAAATAGATTAGATGTTTACACAATGTCCCAAGAAGCATCTTCTGTGTGATTAGACAGCTGCAACTGACATCCAGTACAGGTCTTGCCTCTGCATTACAGCAAGTTCTACACAAAGGTTTTTCATCAGGGTCACTTTATCAGACCAGCAAAGCCTCAGCTGCAGTGCATCGCAGGGGTGTGGGTCAGAGGGAAGCTGGCACGTCTGGCACCTCCGGCTTCCCACAGAGCAGCCCGCTCTCTCAGAGCTGCTCTGAAGCGGCAGGAGAAGCCGGCAGGTGAGTGATAACTCATTTGTTTAGCAAGGGCACCAGGACAAGCCCTGCCTTCAGAGCTGTCAGCGGGTCGGGTGGGCCGCTGACGCCCGGAGCATCCAGCACCAGCTGTGCCACCACAGGGTTGGGGGACTTTCCTTGGCAGTTCAAGTGGACACTGGGCTGGGAAGGCTGACGCTTCCTGTCGCTGGAGTTAAGCCTGAGGGAAAGGGTTGGCTGGCTTTTGGGCTGCCCCACTACATCTCCAGGAAGCCCCACGGCGGGGCGCAGGAGGCCTCGAGCCACCCGCGGCCCGGGACTCCCTCAGCAACGCAGGGGCCGAGGGACGGGCTCCGAGACGCACCGGGGCTAGCGGGGCTCCGAAAGCCATTACGGCCGGAGGGCCCTTCGCCACCCTCCCCTCCTCGGCTGCCGAGGGAGGCGGCCTCCGGTCCCCTCAGTGGTGGCTCAAGCAGAGCGTCTGCGGGCCGCTTCCCGCCGTCCGGGCGGTGGGAAGAGCTCGGGGGAACCCCTCTAGGGCGTCAGGAGAGAGTTCCCCGCGAGGAAAGGCGGAGGCGCTGCCTCTACCCGCCCTGAGCCCAGCGGCACCCCATACCTGAGAGGGCTCGCACTGTACGGCACAGCCGGCCGGGCACTCCCAGGAAACGCTCCCGCCTCCGCCACAGCGTCGCCATGCTGTACGGCAAAGGGCTCCCGCGCCGAGCCAGGACCCCTGCGAGCTGCCCGAGCGGCGCCTGAGTGGAGGGCGGCGACACCGGGTCGGTGAGGGCGGCGGAGGGCGGCGGAGGGCGGGAGGGGGGCGCGAGGGTCGCAGCGCGGGCTGCCCCGCCCGCGGCGCTGAGGGGAGGCAGCCGCTTCCCGCCCTCGGCGCTGAGGGGAGGCAGCCGCTTCCCGCCCGGCTCGAGAGCTCGACCTGCGCCAGGGATGCTCCTGGAGCAGCAGCGGAGCTGCGGGAGGCAGACTCTGGCGTTGGACAAGCGCGTTTGCGTTAAAATCAGACGTTTGGAAGGGAAAAAGCCCTACATTTTGCTTGACTGGCTTCCCCCCGAGATGCTGCTGCAGAAGGGGTTCAGGGAGGGCTTTGTGGGAAAGAAGAGGAAAACTGCAACTGCGCAGAACCTTTACTAGTATTCAGAGCCTTGTTTGTTTGCCCTCTGGAGCTGCATATCCCACTGCAGCATGCAGACAAAGTTAAAAACCTCATAAGGTGGTTTGGATAAAGCCTCTCCCTTACATGAGGTATTACAGACGACACATGATGTAGCTTTTATTCCTGTGGCTAAGATCTGTTCAGTGTTGAGAGCAGGCAGCAGGGACTCGGGTCTGAAGGAGCTTCCTCGAGGGAAATGGCGGAGCGGGGTGTGTTACCCAGGTCAGTGAACCAGACTAGCACAACCAGCTCTAACGCAGGGTTTAACTGCAGTGGTACAGATATCTGCAGTGGATGACCTGTCAGAGCACCACTGATACAGCCTTCAGCAGTATCTCCTTTCCAGATGTTGATTAAACAAAGGCAGTGCTGAGTTATTAATGCTTGTATGTATTGTGGCAGCCTAAAGGGAAAGGCCTCAAAGTAGGCATTGGTCAGAACAATGCCACTTCATTTCAGTTCAGATTTCCTGGCTGTTGGCCTTTGCTGAAGCACAGTAGTGACCCAGTATGTAGACTTGTATGTGATAAATAGCCAAATTGGAGTTTGGGACAAGGAATCTGCCACTTTTTCTTAGTGAGAGGGAGCAGGCAGCAGAAAAACGTTTCAGGCAGCCCGGTTTCAGCTGGTTCCTAGCAAGGGCCTGGCTCACAAGGGGGCAGCATCCAACCATTTTGTTTCAGAAACCATCAATCACTTGGTCCATAGCTGAGGAGCAATGGCAGGAAATTCGTATACTCCAAGTCTTGTAGAACATCGCCTCCAGTGTAGGTCTGATTACTTTGTTTTCATTCATGTTTGAAAATACATGAAACAGAAATTACTGTCCCGTTAGTAAATGGATTGATGACTTGTCCGTGTCACTGCTGGTAAACGAAAAAAGGCAAACCCCTTCTCTGTTGCCTCCTGCAGCATTAATCAGTAAATCACTAAAAATGCTCTTACCCACTGCAGCAGCAGTGGACAGACATGACTGGAGCATACTGAGAGGCCTTTGAATTAAAGAAACCTCCAGCTTATTCAGATAGTAATCTTTTATGCTTTTCAGGTACATGTAGGCAAAGTTGTCTTAGCTATTAATTTTAGCCACTACTCTGAATTGAATCAGGCAGTGTTGAACATATGCTCTTCACACAGCATTTAGTTCAGACGTGTAGGATCAAGGGTAGAATTAAATCTCCCCAAACAAGAAACAAGTTTATGTAAAGAAATGTCCCTGCAGCATTACTGTATTTTGCTAATAAGAAATGGCCTTAAATGTAGATAGAAAAAGTTACCTTTAAACAGCACCCAAGTGGCAGTTTAGGGAAGAATTGATAAATTTGGAGTAATGCTTCTGAACTCTTTTAAGGATAGGAACTTGGCCAAGTAGCCATTGTAACAACCACATTGTATACTAACATTACCGGTCATCTTTTCTCCAGCACTTGGAGTCTGTGAACCACAGCCCATGCACCAGTGTCAAGATTGTAGCTTCTTTTAGATGTCTGTGTGTTCCTAAACACATCAGCACACACCCTCTCTTTTCTAACTTGAAAGTGAGACAGTTGCTTTCCCTTGGCATCCTTAAGTCATCTGGGGGTTGGAACTATCAACAGGTGCCTCTGTGCCACTGCCAGACCATGTGAAGCTGGGGTGTCATCAGCCCTCTGGCTGTATCTCACAGCTAAGGATGAAACACTGTGCAGTTCCACAGGCTAAGGCTTTCCCATCACAACTGCCATCTTCAAAGGAAAGTACAAAATCTGTGTAACATCACCCTGCTTGTTCTTGCACGTTCTCATGAGCGTCATCACCAAGACTGATAGAGGCAGATATCAGCAACAAGGAATAGGTTTTGCCCATATTGACAGTGTCAAAAAAAGGAGTAGCCACTGATACTTGCTGCAGTCAGCACTGAGCAGGTGTGTCTGTGCTGCACTTGAAAAACCTTTCTCAGGGATCAGAGGCAGATTCTGGTTATCAGGTGTGATTTCTAATATGTCTTTGGCTCAGCTCCTGTAGCTTTCTACTCTCTTAATTCTTTTGTGGTTAGCATTAAGCTGATCAGAGTAATTAGTGATGTAACTTTTTTATATAAATATATAATATAGATATTAATTTCTGTTAAGAAAGCAAGCATTAAGTCCTTTAGTGGAAAATGCATTTTAGTATCAGGAATCATTTACATAAAGCATTGCATTTCTGCAGTGAAAGCATATTTTTTCAAAGCTTGGGATTACAAAACCTTCTTACAAGATAGCTATCAGACCTAACATCACATTTCCACAGAATTTTGTCAGTTGTAGCTACTCATATTTAAAGTCATAAATTAACTTAATACATTAGATGTGGTTTGGTTTATTTCCAGCGGGAGATGTTTACTCAATGTACTTTAAACAGTGTGGTATTAAAAGTGCCAAGGAAACACCACTGTGTATGTATATAAATCCATTCAACAAAAATAGGGGTTTTGTAAGGCATGAATTGGTTCTGTTAACAGGCAGACTGTTTCTTTTTTAATTTAGTCTAAGGACAGCTTGGAATTCTGTACTTTTTTCCTTCATATGAAACAGCTTTTGTTACATTTATCAATGGCTTACTCACATTCTTCCTCATGAAGATAACCAGGACCAAATGCCTTTTTCCACCTAACATTTTAGAAATTTTTACTTTTCAAACACATCTTCTTGTCTTTCCTGTTTTTCTGGCATGGTTTGCTTTATGTGTTGTGTTCTCAGATTAGCAGCCTGGCAGGGTGGGGGAAAGAAGGAGAGCTGTCAGGTAGACACCATCTTAGGAAGTCATCATATCGCTTCTTTTTTTAGTGGGTGGGGTGGGAAATGGTTTACAGCAGAAGTTGCATTTTGTGACATGACTTAATGACCAGTTTACATGACTGTCAGTGAACTGTAGTGGATCACTGATTGAACTAAGAGATCTCTACATGAGGTAGGACTTTTTGGGTTCTTACCAGCTCTCTTGTGATTGATTTTACCCCTTTTTTTCCTTTTGCTTGTGTTTGTCCTCCACTAGTGTGTAGCATAGTGTCTTTATAGCATTAAGGAGGAAAGAGGATGGAGAGAAAAAGCATGTGGAAGAAAGGCAGGTCAAATGATGAATACAAAAGTGGAAGCAGTGACATAGGTGCTGGCAACTGCGAGAACCATACCCCAGAGCTACAAAAAGGGCAGAACAAATGGTAGCAGGGGAGGGGTGGTCACCAGTCCTTAGACCTTTTTCAAAGTAAGGTAAAAGCTTGTAATGATTCAAATTGCAAAATATATGGATACCATTCAAATGTGGGGGTTATGCTGGCAAGTGAGGATCCTTATTTAAAGACACAGATCGTGGGTAAACAGGAGTATGTTTATCGCTTTTATTTAAGGCTTCTTAACTGACTTGTGTAGCAAGAATTTTCCAATATTACATTTTATTGGGTATTGCTTTTCATTGGCACAAAGAAATCTCTCGCTGTTTACTTACAATCCAACTCTACTGTATTTTTCCGCATTTTTGATAACTGCTTTGAAGAGCTTTGACAAATCATCCTTCAGGAGAGTTCAGTCAATCTGATAAAGGAAGATGGTGACTAATGTTGGTTTATGAGATCGAGGTGGTGATCAGATTTCCATATGAAGTCTACAGAGTTTCCAACATTTTGTCAGGATGGGACAAATATCATATGCCAGTAACTAATAAATTTCAATGTAAGGTCTGTAAATGTATCTAAACCAACTACATTGAATAATCTAAGAAAAGTTACATGCATGACAGAATTACATGAGGTAATTTAAATTCCATTTTAAAATGTAATTCTAAAAGAAAGCTAACCGTTCTAATATATGCTAAGTGCCCAGGAGGACATCTTGTGACAAAGAATACATCCTTCAGCTAACAGTGTTTCCTCTGCTGGAAACATTTGTGCACAGGTTCATAAACCAACAGCAATGGTTTAACATTTCGGCTTTGTTGCTATTTCCCCCTTTGTTTGCTTTTTTTTTTCATTGTCAGAAATTTGTCTGAGAGTAGGACTTGTTATCCAGAATTTAATCTATGCTATTTTATTCCTTCCTTCCTTAACACAGAATCTTCTGTTCATAGTTTTTCCTAAACAACTAATTGATTGCAAGTGAGGGGAAAAAACTGCAGAAACAGATGAAGCTTCAAGTAACACAAGTTCAAATTTTAACTTCGTTCAAATGCATCAACATACGTACCAAAAAAGCAAGGGGAGAAAAGACAGAAATAGGGTAGGTTTAACTGAGCTTCAGAGTTTTCATAAGGAATTATAAAGTCTTTGAAAGAAAGAAGGGGTGGTTTTTTTCAGCCTACATGATAGCTTTTAAGATGCACAATAAATACAAACCAGTCTAATTACTTGTATTATTTGTTAAAATTTAGAGTACAGTTTTGTTGGCCATCTTCCTTCTCTTTCAGCTATTTCCTATTTTAGATATCTCCAAGCAGTTTCCTGATTCATAAATGAGTGATGCTTCCTTTCTCAAAATTCCTCTTTTATGAGTTCTCAGGAAGAGAAACTAATTTGACTGTGGAAAACGGCAAATTCACATAAAAGAAAATCCCTCCTGCTATTCTGAAAATGCAAGCTCAAAAGAATTTTCTTCCACTCATTGTTTCACATGATCTGTGGGGTTTATGATAATGTGCTAGCTCTCCTGTCTCCCTTTGTTCAGCCTTTTAAAAACCAGTCTTTGGGCCAGGATTTTTAGAAGGGAATGCCATTTGTTGTTATGCCAGGCATGGATTTACTGGGAAGGCTCTAGCTCCGTGCTATGCACAGCAAGTGGGGATAGCACTGCCACATTGCATCACGTGATGGCAGCTGTGCAGCCTCCATTTGAGACTGGGAGCTCTGTACATTAGCAGTGTCTACTCAAGTTTGTACAAACAGATCCGAGCTGAACTCTGTCAACTGTCAGAGCTATTCAGTGTGAACTAGCCAGTTATTCTGACCTGCTGTCATTCGTGTGATGTTGCTCCCAAGCTACGACATCCTGGGTCTACATCTTCCCATAAACGTGCCCTGTGAATGCAGGATCCTGATGTTCTGCATCAATCCCATCTTATAAGATCTTGTCCCCAAATAAAAATTGTATTTGTACAATGTAAAAATTTATAAAAACCTGATATATTTATAGCTCTCCACAGTTCTCTAACCTGGATGTATTATTATCAGGGTAGATTTTTACTATCTAGACAAGGATAAGTCATGCGAACATGGTATAAATTTATATATCTGGAGCTTATAGCATTGTTAATAGAAACTTACAAAAAATCCATACATATATAGGCACTGCCTTGGGCAAAAAGTGATTTAAATAAAGGCATAAGCCAATGTTTAACATCCTACCAAAGAAACTTCTCTTGGAGGAAAAAAACCCAACAACCATAATAATGTATTACAAACGTTCAACTTTTTATTAACTTGGAAGAAACTTATAGACATTATCTCACAGTTTGGGTGGTTTAACTAACAGCCTCTGCCTTTATTTAATTTGCAGTTATTGCCATTCACCATTTTTACTTAGCTAATTAAATATCTGGACAACAGAAAGGGTTACTTTGCAGGCATAGCCTTTATCATCCAAGTAAACAGTTGTGGGCACACAGAAGCAAGTTTGCTCCTCCCATGCTTTTAGCCTGAATAATATGATTCAGCTGAAGGTTCAAAGTCTTTTAAAAGCATTGTCAGAGGACACTGCTCAATCTGGTAAGTCTTGGTACAAATTTCTGCTCCTAAGTGTAAACGGGGTTGATACCACCAACCAGTTCATAACTAGCTATAGTCAACTGCTAGGACGGCTCCAAAGAGTAGCTTACAGAACCAGGTCAGTGCATAGAAGAAGTTTGGCTGTTTTAAGCTCTTTTCCCACAGAGCAGCAGTAAAAGAAATTCTTAGTTAATGATAACTGTGGGTGGCATCAGGGAACATGCAGACATAACCTGTCATGCTTTCAGAGCCAGCTTTTGACCAGGTAGGAAACTACTGTCAGTGAAGCTGGAATGCAGTATTACTTAGTTCATTCTTTGTTCTTCTTGATGTCTAGGTTACAAGAAAATTATTTGTTGAACTAAATCTCTGCTATACATGGGACGGATACTTCAAAGTTATTCTGTATTAAGTACTGTGCTATAATGCAGGGTCTTAGTTATGTTTTGTTGACTTACTAAAACCACTTTGATCTTCACCTACCTCATTTTCCCACAATTCTTTATTCAATTAATCCACTTAAAGGGCTCTCAGGTAGTTCCTCATTCTTTCAAGGACTCCCCTATCATGTGACAAAGCCTGTTTTCAGATCTTCAGTTCCTGTTTCTGCCACATGTAATACGAACTCTTAAAAATCTTTTAAAAGTTTCTAGGCTAGAGCTTTTCAAACACTTGCTAACTAGGTTTGAGTTTTGTAGTGAGATTACAGCAGAGAACTTCCACCACGTTGTGTTTGGTTTTTTGGTTTTTTCTTAATATTTTCTTTTATGGTGCAATTTAATTGCAGCTTGATTATATTGTTTCTGCCTCAAAGGAAACATATAGACAGTCAAACCGAGGACAGGGTTTATTAGAATAATCCTTTTATCTTAGAGCTGTTTGTAGCAGAATATTTTTCCACCTAGAAGCTCCACAAATTCAAATGTACTATTTATAATGTATTGATTGCCCTTTCTTCTGTAGTTGCTGTTAAGCAATTTGCTATACATACTTCTCCTCCCTCCAGCAGCACTCTATATTTAACCCACATGCCTAGGTCTTGTTTCTACAAATTCTGCACTGGCTGAGGCATGCCACATCTGAGCTGAAAAAAGAAATGAATCCCTTGGGCCAAATTCATTTGTGGAGTTGCTTGATTGAACACAATGCATTTACACTGAGGGCAGATTTGGCTCATACCTGATTTTGTCAGCACTCACTGTGCTGTAACTAAGTAACAAGAACACTGTCATTAGGGGACAGATGAACAGCTTTCTCTACGGTTATTAGAGCACCGAGCACCTTTAAGGAGCTCAGAAACTGGTGAAAGGAGGAGTTGGAGAAACAGACACCGCTCCTTTTAGAGTCTGTGTAACAGGACTGATAAGTTATTCCTGTGATGTGATCGAACGTGACTGAATACTGCAGGCTCTTGGACTCTTATTCTATAAAATCCACAGCAGAGCAGCACAGGAAAAGATCGGAGGGAACAGCTTCTGCTGGTAAAGGTACCTATTTATATTTTCTTACTTCTCAGGCTTGACACAATTTGCTATCGTAGATACTGTCACTGTTTTAAACAGTGGTGAGTATGAAAGGAGCGGTGTTTTCCACATTTTGACTGGTACTCATTTTCAGGAAGCCAGTCCGTGGGCAGCAACAGCTTTCACAAAGAAAGAGTAGGACTTATTTGTGTGTAATGCATTTGTAGTGTATTGTAAACCTTGACAGTTGAAAGAAATGAGATAACCCCAGCTAAATTGAAAATGTAATTTATGGCTATAAGTATGCTGGAATTTGGTGCTCATTTGTATTCAAGAAAAAGCTGGATGCGAGTGAAGCTTCAGTTCAGTCATATTTGACTGAATAGCTGCTTTTATAAATGTGTTGCTGCAGCTGTATTTTATGGGAGTTTTCATTCTCAAGAGGGAGTTCTGCTACAGCAAAATGTTGTGAAGAACAGATAAAAAGCTTGTACTTTTGCTTGCTAGCAGAGTTACTGCTCATGAAGTAGTTTTCTGATGCCCTTTATGGACATTCTTTACATTCTGTCCTTTATAAAACTCCTCATATTTACCAATACTGTCGAGCACATGTCATACCGATGATCTACATAAACAACCTTTACTTCATAGCTGCACTTACCCTTACTTTTTTTCTGCTTACTCAGCTGTGGGCTCATCTCACAAAGCCACCACACTCAGGCTATCATGCATACATACAACATCGTAGTATTTAAATGCAAAAGAAAATTTTGCCAACATACAGCTTTAGTTTGCATCAGTGGAAGAAGAGTTTAACCATATTAACCCTGCAAACAATCTACTTGTCGCTCCAGTTTACCAATATTTTTTAGCAGCTGGTATCAGGTTTATCTCTGCCAGTCTCACACTGTTGTCTTTCAGCAATCCGTCAGGATCATTGGAATTATAACTGACTTGGAATTTTCTGAAAAAACGTAATTTTGGCAGCAGTCATTGAAACCGGATCTTAATGTGTGAGGCATTCCGTACCACTTTTGCTTGAACTCTTTTAGAAGTGATTTCTCAGAAAGTAGTTTCTAGGTAAAGTAAGACACATTCTATTGCCACTCCAGCTAGTTTTCTGGGGAGGGTATTTTCTCAGGATTTGAGGCCAAGGTTTCATGCCCTGAGCTTGTCTCAGTTATGCTGCCTCTTCCCACGCAGTGCTTTGGTTACCTGCTGTGCTGTGGTGATCCCACCTTGCCTGGCCTGTTAGAGCTGTTCATTTCCATAGAGACAAGCCATTATTTCAGCAGCAATTTCCTTCCTACTCTTTCAGGTCCTTCAGGGAGTGTTTCACCAGGTTTCAGTTGTGCACCCCCCTTGGCCTGAAGAGCAGCTTGTGGAGAGCAGAAAGCTGTGCTGGAGAGAGACGGATTTATGCTAGATTAGCTGGTAGCCTTGGAAGCAGGGCAGGAGCATGCAGTAGGGATTTGGGACATTGAGGATTCAGCACTTGATCTTTGTGGTACAAAGACAGAATGCAAAGTAAGTCTGTTGCAGGTGATTATGCTGAGGATAACTAGCAATTTTGGTCTTTCCTCTGCCAGCACCTTCTCCCAAATCTCCAGCTGGGGCAAAATCAATCGGTAGGAGGTAGTTTTACACCATGGGGCACGTTAAAGTCGCAGCTAAGAAAACTTCTTACAGACCAGCTCGTAGTGTGCTGCCAGGCAGAGTACTTGCTGCTTTTAGCAGTCCACTGCTTCCCAGGTGGGGTTTGTACAGTTCAGCTGAGCTACGACAACCACTGGCCTCAAACACTAGTACAAATAACACAAATGCATCTAATGTTCTGGAGAGGGAATAACAACTACCAGGAGCAAATGCTTCCAAGGGGTACCTGAAAAGATCTTATTCCTGAAAAGCTGTCTTTGCTCAAAGCCTGGTGAAATGCATTTCTTATCCTTGAAGAATTCTCTCACCCCAAACTGTGACTTTAAATCATGCAGTGTGATTAGGCCAGACTGGATCAGAAAGTTACAGATCCACATAGGCCTCTTTGTTGAATGGAGATGAGGCCTCTCTTCGTGGCCAGTTTATTCTAAACCCTGCACTTCTTTATGGGGCACATAGCCATTATATAAACCTTTTCCTTTGGGTAATAGCACTGAAGATCACTTAGACAATGGCTACTGTGAAGGGAGTTTTAAGTGGGTAGGCAGTTATCTGAATTGAAATGTATAGAATGGATATAAACACCCTTATGAAGCTTAGTTGATGAGCTCCCAAGTAGGCAGTAGGCACTTTTCTGTTCTTTTCCTTTAATTCAGAAAGAAGAAACCTGTATTTTTTTTCCTTTCAACATAAGAGGAAAAAGGACAAGACAAAAGGCCTAAGGGGACAAAAATAATGATCAGAACTTTGCATTTATAGAAGTCAGAATTTTTGTAGTCATGGTAGTGGAGCTAAATTATAGTAATCTGGAAAAAACGTAGGAAAATGGAACTTTAGATTTCATACAAGAAATGCTTAGTGAAAAATTATATAAAGTCTGTTCAGCTTGTTTTTATGATGTCAGTGGAAAATCTGAATGTCAAATTCCCAGACTAAGTTTCCATTGAAATACAAACTATTCACATTTGGCAATATGCTGATTATTCTTCACAGTGTTGCCCTCATTTGAAAATACATAATAATGAAAGAATAGGAGGTAAAAAGATTTTTTTTTTTTGACCTTTAAAAGTACTAAATTACGAAGCTATTGAATTGTGTTGCCTACAGCAACAGGATACAATGTGTTTAGAAGAAGTTAGTTCAGACTTTCTGTCCAAAATACTCTGCCTTTTTTGCTCTGGGAAAAGATCAAGAAAAGCAAAATGCCACAAAACAGATATTGTCTCACTCAAGACAGCACAGAACAGAGAGTCAGGGACTCCAGTCCCAGTCAGGACACGGCACAGATCTCCTAGTGCAGAGCAACAAACATCGTTAAATAAATGTAGAAATGTGCTGACTCTTCTGCACTGTTTTGCACTGCTTCTGAAAGAGCTAACGTGTCCTTACTTATATGCAAATCCTCTGCATGCTTTAGTGTATGAGATATTTAAAGGCATAATTTCAGCAGAAGCTTTTAAAAAGTTTGAACTTAAACCCTGTATCCACAGCAGGCATTTTTCTGACAAAGAATAATTCAGCTTTGCAACACCTTGAAAGTTATAGAAGTAGTGCTAACTTAAACTTACTCTTCTGGCAACAAAGACATAGGCATGACAGCTCATCCAAGATTGAGTAAAAAAAAACATTGCCAAGATGAGACTCAATCCTAAGCCCCCTGACTCAGGATCACAAAGTTTACTCTCATTCCAGTCCTGGGTATTAGCAGAATTATGTACATGCTGGTTTTGTGGAAGAGGGTGTTTTTTGTGGTTATGTTTAGGACTTCATTTTTAGTACAAAGCAAAACAGTATCAGTTCCAAGCTAAAACTGTAATGAGAGTTTCTGTAATTAGGCTTATAAGGATTCAGCTTGATTGGAAAAGTATTCTATCCAACAGTTTCCAACCTCCCGAATATTTTAATACCTGTCATCTTATTTTTGTATCTGTAGGAAATAAAGTCTTGTTAATTACTCATAATGAACTAAACTTCAGAATAGTTAAATATTCAAATTTAATATTTTTTTAATCCACTAAGTGTGAAACTCACTAAGTCACATATCTTTATTAAAACTCAGAGCATTTAAAGGTGTTTACTTTCAACGTTCATTTTTCTTCTTTGTAAATATCAGCTTTTAGCAGAGGGAGGTTGTTTTGGAATGTGAGAGAAACAGTGGCAGTCAGTAATTTAGATCAAGTCTCCATACACCTTCCTCTACCAGTGTTACAAAAACTTCATGCAGTTTTTATGAAGCACTGAGAAAAATCTCCATTTGAATTCATCTGGTGACTTGGAGTTACATTAAACATTGATGTTACCAATTGTTATAATCCTTATTTTTTCACTTCAGAGAATTCTAAGACCAGTGATTTTTTAACAGTACTTGGAAAAAAATTACCAGAAGGACTGATAAATAACATTACTGAAAGACCTTTATTGTAACCTGTGGTGAAATGGCTGGAGTCACCTATACAGAATAAAGAACAGGATGTCTTGTTCTGTGCACCGTCACATGAGCATTTTTATGTTTTTAGAAAAACTGGAGCTCCTATAATAGTAAGGGAGTAGTGAATCCCCTAACTTAAACAACTAATAGCATAATAATAGACGCCCGAGACTGAGCCAGTCTCTTGAGGTTTTGTTTATGGCCATTGGAATGACTTAGGTATTTAATTTTTAAGGGCAGATAAATTGGGACAGCAGATACCCACAGTTCCTGTTTGCTTCTTTCTTTGAAAGTGTCGTTTTAAATCTCCGTAAGCTGAAGGTACTCCCATTCAAGTTTGGTTATGGTTTGGTTATGGTTTGCAACAAGGGAAAACTGCTGAACTGCATTTTGAAGTTATGATTTGGTCTTATGAAACCTGCCAAAATGAGTAAGATTAGATGCATAAGAAAATAACCCAGTGCTTTAGAAAGACTCGTCAGTACTTTGACAGGTTTGGGCATGAAATTTTAATATGTTTTCTTTTAAACTCTGTCTTCTCAAAACCAGATTTAGGGATAGACGTTATGCATTCCATTTCATAATGTTATCCCTCCAGTTTTCTCTTTATTCCCTTGCTGAATTTTTCATTTTGCCTACTATTTTCCACTTCAAATTTTAGTTTTCAAAGAGAAGGCTTACTTTATCATGGCGTTTCTAATGCACAGAAGAGGTTGCAGTGCTAAGCTGTGTATTTGGAACCTCAGTACAAGCACTAAATAAAAAGTGCAACTGCCTTGTAATTAGTGGTTATGGGAAACCTGACTACGTGCAAGTTCAGTTTTATTGCATATTTAATAAATCTCATGAATCCATATTAAAGCTAAAATTACAGTTGCATTTTCTAAAGCTGTCATAACATGACTGTCTCTTAGGTAGTGGTAGTTTGAAATTGGTTGAATTACACACTTAATTCTCATATCAAATATTTTTCAGCTAAGAACATGAAAGCAATTACCTATTTTGGTACAGATTTCTTTTCCCTCTGGGTACATGACCATCACTGATGCATCTTGCTCTTGGCAGGCTGCTTTTACAGTCTCCTGCTATCACAAAATTTATTCTCACGTCTAGAGAAGACAGAAATTAAGAGGGACAAACTTTGAAAAAGAAACAGTGTTTAAAAGAGAAAAAGGAAAAGAAAAGAAAACCAAGGTATTTCTGGTTTGCTCCTTTTTAAAGTTACCTTCTCTGGAAACTGGTTTTCAGGATGATTGTCTCCTAAAGGATCTCTGCCATGAACAACCCGTAATAACAGTTCATTAAGGCACTGAGGTGTTAACACAGCATTAATAAGCATAACCCCTCCACCCCAACAGTTGAAAAAACATTCATTGATACAGCAAAACCAAGTGAACTTGTCTAGGAATGGAAAAAAGCAGCATGTGCGATATAGGTTGCTGCTATCTGTGAGCAACCTCTAAGGATCTGTGGAGGCAGGTGGACTCTGCTGTTATGAGGCAGCATTCATGTAGGACTCAGAAGTGCAAAGATCTGAGGCACTGTAAGAAATGGATCCCTCTGAGCACTTAAATCATAGGAATGGCCAAGCTGAATGGCTTCCTTGATTAAGTTTTAGGTCTAAGACCATCCCCTTATCACATATGTTTGAGCTTTTGAATATAGCTTTTTTTGTCTTGTTACACAAAACATGTAAACAAACCAGTGTTAGCAGCCACTCAGCAGTCTAGATCAGAAGAGAAATGCAGGTCAGTGTTTTGCCTTCAGAGGGGATTCTTGGGTGAACTTGAAGTGATAAGATTTCAAAGGTGAATATGCAAAATTTGTTTCCAGGTGGCCCAGCAGAACTATCAGTTGTTGCCCTTCCAGGGAAGCTAAAGGGCTGCTCATGGTTTTGCATAAGGAATGGATAGAAGAAACAGGCGGCTTTGGCTATATGTGTGGTTCAGAAGCATATCCCAATTTACACCTTTTTGTTAAGCTAGTTGCATCTTAGTATCAGGGTGTCACACTACACCTGCCGGGTTGCAGCAGCCTAAATACAGTCTATGCATTTGAAAAGTTAGGGCATGTACATCTCAAACAAGGAGTCTTTCTCTACACAAAGTGCACTCTTTTAAAACAACAGAATCCTTAAAAGGATCCTGCTGTCCAAGTAAGGATGAGGGTGAAGTATTTGTTCAAGATCAGCAATCTTGACTGCTTTGCTCTGCTCCGGCTAACAGAGACATGTTAAGAAATAGCATTTCACAGGCTGCAGACGAGGAAGATACAGTCCTTCTTTAATATGTGGGCTTCTGAGCATGTGATGTCTTGTAATTTTGGTACATAAAGCCTGTAGTAGTGTGAGAAAAATAAGACAATGGAGATCTGGTTTGCTGACATACCCTTCCATGCCTGGGTAACAGTGTGAAAATGGAGGGGTAGGATTTTACTGTCAAGCAGCTTCTTTTTGTTGAGGTATAAAAAGAAGTCTTCCCAATCTGTTCCCTATCTGCAAAAGAAATCTCAGCATTCCTGAGTGGGCCTGAGATAGCCTACAGATGCTCTCTCTCCCTGTTTTGAGATCTCAGCAAATGGTCTCATATCTACACTAAGCAATAGGGGAAAGCTGTTCTTCAGAAAAATACACCTGTAGATATAATCCATTCTTGCTCTCCAGCAGATCTTTAAAGGCAGCCCCAAACACACTGGCAGAATCTCACAGTGTCAAAGCAACAGCCTATAGCAAGTTGTACTCAGAGGATACCAGCATATCCTTTGTAACCAGAGGATTATGTCTGGCAGCAGTGTGAAATAATTCTGAACACCAAGTCTTCAGTTCTACAGGGACCTGAATACAGTTGAACTGCCACCAAGTGAGTCACGGGTACATAGGGCTCATGCAGTTTCCCTTGTGCAGAGGCAGGAAGGTTAAATACCTGCTGGCATCAGTAAACAGCTTCTGGGCTCCAGCTGTTCACCACAGTCCAGAATAATTATCTCTCAACTATGTCAGTAATCCAAATCCATCAACAATGACCATGCAAACAACTAAGGCCCAACCCAAGTTCTTGATGTTCGACATTATCTGTCCACCTTCACGTAGAACTAGAAAGAGCACAAGTCCCAGCTGGAAAGTGTAGGACAATTAGGCCTGATCAGTAGAGCTACTAGTACATAGAAGGAAAGAAGCAAAAATGACATCCAAGCCTTGATGATCCTGTTAAGATAGAGAAGCAGATTCTTATTAGCTAGGAAATAAATTTCATGAAGTCCAAGAAGCTGGATTTTTCTGTGCTAATGATGCTGACAAGCCCTGAAAGGAAATGTCTCAGGTCAGACTTTGCAAGAAAAGCATTTAAGGTAAGCATGAACAGTAGTTACTACTTAAAAGCAAAATAAATAGACTTTTGACTGCTCCAAACAAATCGTACTTGCTGTACAACTAAGATAAGTGGATGGGTGAACAAACACCACTGTGAGCCTATCTCCATGGAAACTCAGTTATCTTCTAAACTCAAAGTCTGTTCTGCATGATGACTAAAAATTCAAAGCAGTGGGACAGATTTTTCCCATGTGTAATATATATGTGCCAACTCCTACTGCAGAATGGAGGTCTGACAACACATAACATTTACAATTTTCTTGGGACAATTTTGGGAAAAAAAGAGAAACAGGAACAGGTAGGAAGAGACCTGAGGGAATATTTGGCTAATCATATAGCCCCTTTACCTCTGGTTTTGGGCAACTTAGGCCAAAATTTTGAGGATGTTGTAGCTCCTATTAGAGGATTGGTTTTGCTGAAGGTTTGTGGAGTCCAATACAAGTGTGGGCGTTCACCATTTTTAGCAAGCTGGAAGAGAAAGAGACTTCACAGAAAGCATCAGAGACTAGAAAGAGTTGTGTCATGTTCTGTAACAGTTTTTTTTGAAGTGCAAATTAATCCAACCTCCTGAGGTTAAGAAATGGGTTCTGAATCCTTTAGACTTGTGGTCAAATGCTTAATTAGACTTAAAGAACAAATGAACACGGCAGTCATTCATCCTAATGCTAACTGCAGCACATTCCAAATTGTGCTGTCCTCCCAGCATGCAACTGTCAGCTCTGCTTGTGGGAAGCAGAGAGGGAAAAGTGGAGGTGTTACAAGCTGCATCATCAGAAATGAGGTATGTTTTGAGTTGTACAAGAGGAACTTCACACACACAGAGTCCTCAGGCAAATCAAAACTCTTAGCCTGTCAAAGGCTAAATCAATTGCTTAATATTAAGAACCCTTTCTTTATAAGATCCTTTGTGCTGTGTCTCCTGCAAGGAGGTAAATGCACTTCCCTGTGTACTAGCTTATCTGAAATTCATCAGAGTAAATGGCTTTGATGGGATTTACTGCTTGATCTGTGTAGGGTGACATGCATCTCATCTGCTGAGCTTTATGTTCAGATGCCCTAAACTCAAAAAGACACACTACCCATGCTGCACACACACAGGCACCTGCAGCTATTACATTGAATTTCAGAGTGAGAATAGGCACAATCCCATGAGATGATTTGAGCTGGCCGATCAGAGAAGTACCTGTCCTTTCGTACATCTCTTCAATTTCGTGAGTGTGAGCTCTTCCCTGATTCAGGGATTCAGTTTCTATTTTTATAACCAGTGAGAAAACATCCCTACTTTATAAAAGGAAATGCATCTTTGGTTCTCAAATTAACAGCTTGTGTCAAAGGTTTTATAAGCAGAAAAAAGGCTTCTATTTTCTGTAAAACATTCCACCTGGGTCCCTCTGCTGCAGGCTCTGAAAGGAAGGGGCAGATGGAGTCCTACTGAAACGTCAAGCTCAGCTTCTCTGCAGAGCATGCAAGAAGGGCAGGTGGTGGCATAGAGCTCTCTATGCAGGGTAGTAACTCACAGCCTGCAGACTGGCTTGAAACAGAATGTTACTTGACAGTGGCCAGTTTCTGCTGATAATTGTGCTTAAAATTAAAGGGTGAGATGTTCCATATTTTCTCACCAAGGCCAGCTTAGAAGTTCCCCAGTGCTCAAAAATACAGGAAAGAGGGATCACATGCAGGCTCTTGATTTAAGGTTTTAAATCCTCTGAAAAAAGAGAACAGATTTGATGCTGAGAGGCTCCTTGTGCAGTGGCATGCATGAAGCCAGGACTGAGCAGCTGTGTGGGGGAAGGGACCAGAGCATTAAATAAAGCCACTTGTTGACTGCCTGTAAAATTGGCTTCTAAAGGGAGTGCCACAGAGCACCATCCATTACCAAGTGACAGAGAGCAATTTTCAGCTACTCTAGAAAATACCATAGTTAAACTCTGTGTTTTGCTGTTCAAGTATGGTTGGTTGTGGGATATTCAACTTAGTATTTACAAAAAGGATAGCTCTCTCCCGTGCCACCTTAACCCTGAGCTGTTTTTCTTTTTCCTTCCAGATGCTGGAGAGCTCTTCAGTCCTTTTGTTCATTGTCTTCCTCCTGCTTTTCATTTTGCTGCTCTTTGTGGTACTCATCAGGAGAAACGCCACTGCTGCCCTTCTCTGGAATGAAATAATCCGGGAGAAAATAACCAATTTAATCATGAATCAGAGCAAGGAACAGAGGATTTTAAATTTTGTGCTGCAGAATGCAGTCCGAGGAGATCCCTGTAGTGTGCTGGATGCTATAGATAAGTACTGCTCCCAGAAAGAGTGGGCCATGAACGTGGGCAGTGAGAAAGGTAATTGCAGCAGGGATCAGCACCTGAGCACTCCTTCAAGACTAGCACATTACAGGACATGTTATTGTGCCCACATGGTAACTTCTATCTGCTGAGAAAACAAAAAACCAAACCCAAACCCCAACCGCACCCCTCCCCCTCAAAATGCCACGACAGCCTTATGGGTATCCAGTGAGTAATCCAGGAAGTCACAGGACCCAGTCTGGGTTTGCGTGTTGTGTACAGAGCAATTGTGTAAGCAGAGAGTGACAATTTATGAGGAAAATCTAGGTTGGGTTATACCTCAGTTCTTACACAAGGTGGCCTTAAGGCATAATTCATTATGTGAAATACTTTCAGATCCTTAACGGAAAGATAGCAGATGGGGGGGATGGGAGTGTGGAGTATTTTAAAGTGTGTTGTGTATGCAAGCGTAAGTTATAAAGCAGCGTTGAAGGGAAAAATCCTACCCGTGTAATACACAGAAGCAGTGCTCGGACATTGCTGCTACTTAGCAAGTAAATCATCTTGTTCTTGCCTCCTATATACGTGGACAAAGCCTTTTTTTTTAACTTAGCTGCAGGAAAGTGACAATCTTTAAAAAAACTGTAATGGCAAAATGTTAACATGTTATGAATTAGACGCAAAAGTACCTCTTGCTGGGGAATTGCAGGGGAGAGTTGCTTAGCCTGGGATTACCATAGCTAATGAAATACAACAGTAAGCATTGGAACAGCTTCTGTCATGGGTACAGCTTTTGAAACTCTGCATATCAGGCTGGGTGCTGAGGGCAACACAACAGTGGGTGGTGGCTGAGTGGAAATTCTTAAAGCTCTAAACCTTGACCAACTAGGCTTATATTCTTAAAGATTTCACTCCAGTTTTGCTCTGACAAGATGACCTTTCCTCCAGTCAGAGCCATCAACATTAATGCATCTTTAGTTCCAAAGATTTTGGGAGTGACCATGTGATGCCAAGAAGCAAGCATCATCATCGTACTATTCATAAACAAATGATGTCCAGGAAAATACCAGATAATGAAATTTATAGGAACACTGAAAAATTCCGTGGCTCACTGTAAGATCCCTTCAGATACTTTTCCAGATCAGTTATCTAGTTTCCAGCCATACAAGTCAGAGTTTTCTCACAAATAAATTCTTTTCTTCAGAAGGACTGAATATAGCACAGTCTTACCACTTATTTTGGTAACATTTTGTTGTTGTTGACTGATGTTTTCCATCCCTCAAATTCATCCAGTGAATCCAAATATTTTGCACCTTTATAACTATATTTTTGTTTTCTCTTTAAAAACAAGTGCTTAGGATAAGAAACTTTGTATACTGCATGTAACATTTGCAACAAATATGAACACCCAAAATTCAGGATTTATATATTGCACAAACATGGCTAGTTTCTGCAATAAATTCTTAGACAAACCCACTGCATTTTACCTTGTAACACTATAAATATTTTAGTTAATTCAGGCTCTTCCTCACTGAAAAATGTTTATATTGTGAAACTAAGCAGTTGAAAGTTTGAATTTCAAAACTTGGAATTTCGATGATCAACTTGATCACAGATAGGTCAGTTTGCAAAGGATATAGGGTATAATTTGACATCAACCCTTAATTTTTGAATGTGCTTAGCAACTGAGTATACTTTGTAAGTTTCTCATCACTAACTTGCTCTTCTGTATGTGATCTAGATTGATTTTGTCAGAAGTTAACATATTTCCATTTTATGCAGGTGTAATTCTAGACAAGACAGTGGAAGAGGTCAGTCCATCGGTTGCACTGGAGCTGGGAACATACTGTGGCTACTCAGGAGTTAGGATTGCTCGACTGCTGAAGGCAGGAGCTCGTCTTCTCACTGTGGAGTTCAACCCACAATTTGCTGCTATAGCTAAACAGATGTTTGAGTTTGCTGGAGTACAAGATAAGGTGAATACCATTTGTCTCCAACTGATACGAGGAAGCAATACATGAAGATTGGGAGTTTATCCATAGAAACAACAAGAATAGGTTTAACATTTGGTTTTTACTTGTCAAGCAAGTATAACACCCTAAGTGTTTAGGAACATGCAGAGGTCAATCATCAGGCTTGATCATAAGGAAAAGCTGCCAGTGTCCATGAAAAGGACCAAGGTCATCTGTGGCTTTGCACAAGCAAACTAAATTTGATAGCATTAAGTGAGGGGCCCAAGTATGACGCAGACCCAGCTGAGAGTTGGGATAGTTTGAAGCCAAGGGTGTGGGTGTGTGTGACCAAAATAACCAGGGCTGTTCTCCAAAGTTCTTTGTTACGTGAGATGGCTCACAAAAAAGAGCTGCATTACGTGCAATAGACTTCAGATGAGATGTACTTACCCAAATCTGGTTGGTCACAATATATATATATGCATATATAAATTTTGTGCAATCTGAGGTGTCTTGACTCTGTGCAGTTGGTTAGATTGCAGGTATTTCCAGTCTATAACCCAGCTCAGCCCAAGGCAGAAATCTACAGCAGGTCAGCGGATTCATGCCGAAGAAGTGCCTGTTCCACTAGACAGATCACTTCAGGTGATAAAACCAGAATAAATCAATCCCACCATGAGATATTCTAATGCATTTCTTGACTTCTTGAAGAGAACCTGAAGCACTAGCAACATCTAAAATTGCATTTTCCCCATCTGATTTAATTTCCCGATCAGCTATGAGTCATAAACCAGACAGATTTCCTTCCCACTTTTACTTCCACTCACAGAATATGGCTCTTGCTTGACAAATCAATGTGCAGCAGCTTCTTTCGGTCTGGTCACAGTTTTAAAATGAGCTAGAGGCACGTGCTTTTTCTTAATGGTTCTCAGTTGATCAGATAGATTTGCATTTCAGGTAAGACTCCTAGAAGGCCCTTCAGAGGAAATTATTCCCCAGCTGAAGAAAAAATATGAAGTGGATACTCTGGATTTTGTCTTCCTGGACCACTGGAAAGACAGATACACACCAGACACCATCCGGCTTCAGGTCAGTTTGCACAGTTTCAGTCTTAAAAGTAAAGTAGCAAATGCCTTGATGTCTGTGAGGCCTGTATTCTTTGTGAAGGACTAAAGTCTCTGTAAAATGAAGAATGGCAGCCAAAATAGAAACCTTACAAGATAACAGGATTCCGGGGAAAGGATCCCAAACTTTTATTAGGGACAGCTGCTGACACTACATAGCTCAGGACTTGGCACATACTGTTGTACCATTTTGTTTCTTGAACAATCCTAGCTCAAGGAGTGCATGGTCTGGGTCTTAAGCTCCCTAGAAGGAGCGTCTACATGGTCACTAACTGGAAAATTTGACCCAAAACCATCCTGATCCGGGGAGCAGGTGAGACTCAGGACCTGCAATATCTCAGCTCCACTTCCCTAATTTCCTCAGTACCCCTTTTTCGCTCAAGGTCTGTTGTGCCAGCAGAGCCTTTGAATGAAACACTATTTTGGTAGCACAGCTGGGTATCATCTTTCTGAGAGTCTTTGCTCCACCTAACTGGTGGCAAAACAACCTTTGGAGGAATGCAGACTGCCCCAGTCAGGCACTCACTGGGAAGTGCTGTCCAACTGTCTCCAGTCCTGACTGTGGAAAAATTATGCTCATTCTTCCCAACCTGCCTTAACTATTACTATAAGCATTACAAAACGTGTAACAGCAGTAGGCAATGACAGATGAAGCAACTCCTAGAGGACTTCTGGATAGGAAGGAATTTTCAGGTGTTAAATAACTGAGATTGACAACATCTGTATCTGTCAACACAGCACATATGCTCTTCTAGCGTGGAGCTGCAGGCTGATAAGATTGTCCATGCTGTCTGTATGTATGGAAGTGTAACTTTTCAATTGTTTCCTTCACAAATAAATCCACATTATTTTCTCATCCAGGCTCCCCTGGTTTATAATTTCAGGCCTGTCCTCCAGATAGCTGTTTGAAAAGAAAATTTGTTTGGTGCTATGGACAGCCAGTATTGAATTTACAAATTGTTCCCTCCCTACAGTTATTTTGTGCCCAGAGAATGTTTTCTTTTAAACTGGCTGTGTAAGGATGACTGAGCTTTTTCCACTGGGAAGAGCTGGTGCTTCCTTATCAGAGCTTAACCTTCACAACACAGCCAAAACAAGCAGGTAGTTCAGTTCCATCACAAGGGTCAGTCTGATGCAACTGCGATACAAAGCTGCAAAAATCCCTTATGAAATTAAGAGGAGAAAGATGAAGAAAAGATACTCACATTTTCTTAGATGTTACAGACCGTCTAACATGCAATTTTGGCATGTAGTGCAGTATGAATATCCAATAGGAAATGTAAAATATTCAGATGAAATATACACTGAAAGTGGCCCAGACAGCATTCCTGACACAAAAAGCCTCTGAAATCCTAGTAACCAGTGGAATATACAGCATATTGTCACTTGTAGGCTTCTATAAGCTCTGCAATAGAAATAGACCAGAGAATATTTGCTGTCTGTAAAATTGCTTCTTCTGTGCTGACCAGTATGGGATCACCAGAGGCAACAGCAGAAAGCTGAACAGTATCTGCAGCACTCTCATCAACAGAACTTTTCTAATGTATTGGGAGCAAAAAAACCCACCCCCCCCTGTTTTGGCTACAACTGCTGCCTGTAACCACAGGATAACAACCAGCCTGATTAACTCCAGACTGTTTTAAAACAGCTGGTAAGCTCAGATAAGCAACTTCTTCTAGACAAAAATACCAAGAAAAATTAGGTTTGTGGGTTAACTGAGGATAAACATTGTACTTGGAGTATCACAAGTTAATTATGCCTCGTGGAAATGTGTCAGTGATCTTCACTGTGCAAAAGCCCCACTTCATGCCCAGCTCCTGAAAAAAGTGGCAGAAAGTACAGGGTGAAAGGAAAACAAGCACAGAAAATCTCTTATTCATTTAGATGTTTTGGAGTTTTGCTGAGATTGGCCATGCCATGCCAAGTCTCTCAGGTGACCTTAAGAACTACTACAGTAGTTTTATGCCATATAAAAAAAGTTTTTAAACTTAAGCATGAGAGCCAAAACAAAACCATCTTTCTGGTCATGTAGGCGTAAGTTGGAAACGATCTGTGCAGCAAACTGCACACTACCACTGCACTTGATCTGCTATTTCAGGACCCGAATGATCCAACATGTCATCAGTATCTCTAATGAGATTGTTTAAAAGTTACCATATTAAACATGCTCACAAAGGATTAGAGTTACTCAGCTTCTCCCATGTCTTTTCTTCCCTCCAAACCTGTAGTACAATAGGGTTCTGGATGCAGGCACTCGAGTATGACATGGTTTAACATGAAAGCACATTACATTCAAGCCAGTGTCTGCTTAACAGCCACCATGAAGCAATTTCTCTTCTTTCTAGGAATGCAACTTGCTGAGGAAGGGCTCCGTTCTTCTGGCCGACAATGTCATCATCCCAGGAGCCCCAGAATTCCTTAACTATATCCGCAACAACTCCCATTTCCAATGCACTAACTACCCATCTCATCTGGAATATATGAAAGCTGATGATGCTATGGAAAAGGCTGTGTTTTTGGGATAAAGAGGGCCATTAATACTCAACCATGTAAATGCAACTGCACAACTTAATTTTTTCCATGCTTTAAATTCTGGGGTTTGGGGTATTTTGGAGCCTGTAATTAAAGCAAGTGCTAGTGGAGATCACTTTAGACCAGGCGGAAAACAAAATCAGGAGTAAGTAGGGTAACTGCTCAAAGGTCTGTTCCAGTGTTTCACATAATTCAGAAAACCCAAAGTGTCGCACCTTGCTTTGACCAACAGGTCATCAGACAACATGGTGTTATTTTGAACTCAAACCTGATCAACCACAGTTTGGGCTTAGGGTGAGGTGGAGAAAGTTGCTGCAACTTCTGAAGATATGTATCCCCCAAGCTGACCTGGTTAATCATTATCAAGAGTGGAAAAAAGCGTGTGTGTTGTGAGAAGACCATTTCAGGAGCCCTGGTTTTGCTGAATTACCAGCATGCTACTTAATGCAATGAAGGTTCCTGTTGTGCTGAGATACATTTCTGCATTGTTACTGCAAAAGTTAATCACTCCTATGTGAGAGAGAAGGGCACACACTGAAAGAAGACAGACCCATGCAGTGAGAAAATAGAACAGAATTTTGCAGAAGAAATAAAATCATTAATCTGTCCATGCAGAGGCAGGGAAAACTGGAATAGTAAATAGGTTAGAACAGGAACAGAGAACAAAAGGAGCAGGCTCTTCCCAAAGGAACACCAAAACTTCCAAAACTATATAATATTTGACCTTGAGAAAATGCTGGTGATCCCCTCATATTTACTTATCCCCTCATTATATTGTATAGACATTGCATGTGCTTTTTAGGAACAGGACAAGCTGCTTACTCTGAATTGCTGTGTATGTTTAAGATGCTGTATAAAAAAAAAAGACCAGAGAGAATGGGTTTTACCAGGTGGGTGCTGCACACCCTGGTTAACCTCAGTGCTGGTAACATCATGTGAATAGTGAGGGTTGTCCCTGAGAAGACAACAACCCAAATATGAAGTCTCTCACTCACCTGAACAATGCAGAAATCCACTGGCATTCTGGCATATCCTGCTGTGATTATATGATGAGGCAATGGTCGCATTTATAAATAAACCCTAACAAACAATAGAGCTGGCACGTGACTTCCTTTGTTTCCCATGAATTCTGCGCTGCACTTGGGATTTCCAGCCTTGCAACAGCCACAGAAAGATCCAACAACTGAAAATGAGTGTGAAAAATCAGGGATAACCACTCTCATTTTCCCGTTATGGATTCTTTCAGACCTATTATAAGCTTCTTCCTTTACCAGCCCACCTTACTGAAGAGGTGTCTCTCCTGGCCTATGTGCTACAGAAAATCCACCTCCAGGACACCAATCATGAGCCTAGCAGAGGATTGCCCCACAGTATAAAGGAAAACTGGAACAGACTCAGGTGACAGGCAGCTTAGAAATGGACGAAGCAAGCCACGGTGACCCAGCCAGCTTGTAGAGTGTGCATTTCACAGCAATATAAGAAGGCAACATTATGAGAGTTTTTTCAACAATTTAAACTCTGTCACATTGAGAAAAACAAGATTTACTATACTGGATTAGATTATGCAGAGGCAGCCCCTTGTGACTCAGTTGTGCAGTCCTGTGTAGGAGCAAACCCTGAGCTCCAACACTTCCATCTCACACTCTAAGTTGATTTATTCTGTAAGCTTGCTCAGCACCATGTCCTGTTAGTGTCCAGGCTCAACTCAAAGTCACCGGGCCAAAGTCCTTCAGGAGGTTCCAAGCAATTTGTGCAAAACTTGCAAAAGAAAGTAATCATCAAGCAGACTGACATGCACAAGTTTCCAGAGCATACTGGGAAATCTGGATACAGACTGTTGACTGGCATTCTTTTATGGACATCTAAGGTCATGACTCCAAAGAATCCTCTTTTGTTTCTAGCTTTAAACACCTTTGCACTTAAACAGACACTCCTGCCATAGCAGGGCACTTCACATCTACTGATGAACAAACCAAAGTCTCAGATACATGAAGGATATGAAAAGAATAAATGGGTAGAATGTTCTCCACTTTACAAGACAGGATCAGAAAAATGCATTCCTACTGCTAGTTAATGGCCAAAACTACTGACCAAGAGACTATCAAGAAAATCAGGGAAGAGGGAAACTGTCAAATTAGCATGGATATTTCAAAAGATGCATTAGTGAATAATGCATGTGTAATACATGTGCAAATATAACAGCCACCTTTTTGTATAAAAGAGGTATTTTAATTCATTAGAAAGTATCTCCCACATGGCAAATTGTGAAAATAAACACAGTGTGTGTATCATGGGATTATTTACCCAATTCCACACCAAGAACATTTTTTCCGCTTGACCACACTTCTGAAATGCTCTTAATTATTGGTGGCAAGGGATGAAAAGTAAAAAGCCTGACTCAGTTTGCATGACTGACAACTAGAAAAAAGGCTTTTGGTCAGCTGAGCAAATATGATCTGGAGTCACTGACACATAAATGTGAAACCTCCCTGGGAGAAGAGTTACTTTTCAGAATAAAGTAATGATTTGAATTCTGGTAGAACCAAAAGGTGGGCACTGGATCTTCCAATTCAAATATATTCTAAAAACATGTTGAGTGTTACTGCAACATCAGCCTATTGCAGTTAGAAGACACAACCTGTTCTTTCACAAATCGGGTATGCAACAGTGATCTGGAAGCATGTGTTTAAAGAGCACCCACTGAGAGCGTACCACAGATAGAAAACTCCCAATGGAAAGAACTCCCTTAAAACAACACGTTGCCTTCAGCAAATTCTCACAACTCATGTCACAAATCACAAAACAGAATCATAGAATAGTTAGGGTTGGAAAGGACCTTAAGATCATCCAGTTCCAACCCCCCTGCAATGGCAGGGACACCTCCCACTAAACCATGCCACCCAAGGCTCTGTCCAACCTGGCCTTGAACACCACCAGGGATGGAGCACTCACAACTTCCCTGGGCAACCCATTCCAGTGCCTCACCACCCTTACAGTAAAGAACTTCTTCCTTCCATCCAATCTAAACTTCCCCTGTTTAAGTTTTAACCCATTACTCCTTGTCCCATCACTACAGTCCCTAATGAATAGTCCCTTCTCAGCATCCCTATAGTCCCCCTTCAGATACTGGTAATTCAGATCTATTCTCCAAATGACAGCTACTCTCTAGGTTCTCTTCATGACTCGGGCAACACCTGAAAGAGAGGCCTGGTTTCTGCAAAAGCCTCTGTTACCTCAGAGGGAGAGGGTGTTGTCTTACAAAATGTATGTAATGCAGTGCTGCATACTTACATGGTTGAGTAGTCAATCAATTACGAATTAGTTATAAGGTATCTTACAAATAACAGCTAACTACATTTGCTGTGCATGTACATTAAACATAGTAAAAGTTTCAGTGTTTGCCTCTGGCTCTACAGGTAATGATCCCATTATAAAACAACTTCCCACTGCAAAAAACACCTCTGTCAGCTTGTACCAGAATGAGATTCTGCCATTGTTGTGCTTCAGCTGCATAGAGACCTTTGCAGTAAAACACTGGGGAAGAGACCTCTGAGGACAGAATATTCCCCCAAGACACTGCTGAAACCTGGAACAGATGAGGGCTGTGATATTTCTTGCCCCTTGTTACCAAGTTAACCTTTCACCTGCAGAACTCACTGCTTCCATGTGCCCAACCTGTGATAAGCTGGAAATGAAATAATTTTGACAGCTACAAAAGGTCAGTTGTAGAAACAACATATTTGCTTTAGCTCAGTACCTTACTTACAGCATCTGTTTTTCATTGCTGTATTAGTGTATCCATAAAGAAAAAAACAGATTCCTCACTGCAGAAGAACACTGACAATACTGAGGAGTACGATGCTAAGCCCAGAAGCCCCTGTCTTACCACAGCACTTGTGAAACGAAATCCTGCAGCTGCAAGAACAGAACCTGGAGATGATTTTACAGAACTGCTGAGGATGTGTTCAGGACATCTGAAATAAAGAGGGAAGGCAAGCCTAAGATGCCCTTTCAAGTGCTGTTTGCAAGCATTTGTGAGTAAATGGAACCTTACAGTAGTGCTGTGGATGGTACAATCAGGAACTGAACACATGGCACATTTTGGTACTAGCTTTTCACTCACAGAAAACCTGACGACCTCCACTCTACTTGTAGGACAGACACTACGTTAAGACTTACTGGGGTTTGCCATGCTTCATGTAGGTAAGGCAGTTACTGCGATGTGTTTAGGTGCAGCCTCCCTACTGATCTTACCAACACAGATGAACGTGCCAGGGGAAGGCAGTCTGAAAAAGAATTAAGATCTGTCAGCAACCAGCTGTTACTTCAAACACATGGTTGACTTCTCAGTATCAGGATTTTTCTCCCCCACATAGCAACAAATGTAAATTATTTGGTGCATTTCCAAAATAACCATTTCTTCTGTCAACCAAACAGCACACATCAATGCAATAAAGATTTTCTGTTATTCATACACTTACATTTATGAGAATACTTACACATATTTCAGAAATGGGAAATCTTTGTAAAGTTACATGGATTTTATGACCAAATTAGGAAAAGTTACTAACTTCCCAAATGCAAAAGCCATCAGCAAGCTAGGCTTGTGGTCCCAAATGCGCAGGCCTTTGAGTGGTGATGCAGATGTCTTTCCCACAGAAATACAACTGTATATTAAAAAGGACAAAACCACCATGATCTACAGTTCAGGGTCATGCTGCAACTCCAGCACATGGCAATGAATCAAAATATTTTCAGCTATACTAAGTTTGGAGGATATTCCAATTGCCCTCATTACCACTGACCTTTTACTAACACCGAGTACACTGAACTCAGCTAGGGTTCAATAATCCCCTGCCACACAGATCTGCTGTTCCAAAACCAAAGAATATTTGAGGTACCTGACGTAACAAAAAGATAACCAATGGCACATGTATTCTTTCCAGGCATGGTTTATTGAAAACACACCAAATTGTTATCCTACATACCTGGTTTCTAACAAGCATTCTACTTGTCTGCATTATGGAAAGATCCTATAATAATAATACATTCTGTCACGGTAACATTTGTTCTATGAAAAGCATAATCCACCTTTTTTATTTTTTCCTCTCCATACTTGTAAAATCAAACCATTCTAAGTTTCAGTTTATAGTACAGTGTAAATACAATGCAAAATCCCACCAGTCTAAACTACAGAGAGAATGTTGAGCAGTATTACAGAAAACACATTGTTGATTTTTTTTTATTCTCCTACCATGAAAATTTTAAGGCACATGATAGTTACAAACACATTAGCTACTAATTACCAGTAAGCTTCTTAGTCTAGTTATTTTGTTTTTCTGAACAGTAAGAACCAGATTGGCAGGCCTTGTAGTATCTGCACTATCTTCCTCCTCACCCTGGACTTCAGAACATCCTACCCTGATGTAAAACTTAAGACAGAAAAAAAAAAGGTTTGTAATAGCTTCCCCATAAATGCACTAGATTAGTTACTGTACCAATAAACCAGAGAATTTCTCTGTCAAAGATAAGGAAACACCAGATTTCAGGGGTATCAAACCAAAGAAATTTTGCAAGGAACTACGCCTATATAAACACCTTCAAAACCTGTGAGAGCATGACTCCATCCCAGCACAAAACTGCTGGCTGAAGTTATTGGCACACTGGTTGTCACTGAGCAGGCAGCAGCAAAAGCTTTAACCACTCTAATGCACTCACTAGGCTTCTGCAGCTTTGCTTACTCGCAGGGTTTAACATGCACCTCTCACAGGCAGCTGAGACCACATGCTCAACTTTAAGGCAAGCAACAAGGTAACTCACCACCTTCACCCTCATGGAACTGTTCAAGGAGTGAAAACTGCTTTGCTAGCACAAGGCTTGCGTGCTAGAAAGCACTACTGAAAACTACTCCTCAGAGCTGTCAAGAACTCACCAATCTGCTGTTACAAACATGCCACCCCCTGATGTGTCACAGTGAGGCAGTTCCTAGTCCCCAAGTCAGTCCCTTTTGTGATGTTTTGGCAACAGAGACAAGATTTGCTTTCCTGATACAAACACATTCAGAATCAGCATGCCTGAGTGCACAAGGGTAGAACTAGCACAGGCAGGTATTTTGCCCAGAAGACACGAAGATCAGGACCTGTGGTTGCCCAAGCTGTTCTTTGGGGAGCATTTCAAGCTGGCAACACATCTTGAGTTGTCACGTTACACTGATGGCTAAATTGCTACTTAACTCCAAGACAGAAACAAAATGTCCTTAAGCCTTGCCTTTCCTCTCTCCTCCTGCGGCTCTGCAGACAGACAGACCAACCCGGGAAGCTGTAAGCACAAGTACAATTGCTCACGCACTCAACAACCAAACTTGATGCCTCTCCAGGGGACTCTTGAGATACAGTGTTTTTTTTCAAACCCCCACAGCTCAGTGAGGATGCTGGGAGATGTGCAAACCTTCCTGGGAAGGAAGTTCTGCAGTAATTACACACCATCAGGAGTTTCCCTCTCCCCTGTGTTATCACAGCCCTCAACTGGGTCATCAAATATCCTCCTCCTTAGCCGGAGGCTTTCACCACCACTGCTTCCTTTCACAACCACCCCTCCCACCAGAATTTCTGCAGGTAGAAATCTCTTCTTCCCCAGCCCTTTGCAGGCAGGTTGCCTCCAGTTTTCACAGTGGATCCAACAGGAAAAAAGGAGGTCACATACCTGAGCCCTAAAAAGCACTGCCTGCCTTTTAGCAGGATACACTAGACCCTACTGCAGCTTTAATCACACACACTGCCACTTTCCCTTCTTTACATACAGTCCCTGCTGCCAAAATACAACAATTACAGGTTCATCCACCCAGAACATCCCAGCTCAAACAGTCAAACACTTGCACCAACAAGGGGAGAGGTAAGGGCAGGGGTGGGCACACAACCCACCAGCAAGCTTGTGGCATTAAATCAAGAACATTAAATCACCAGCCCTGCTTCAAAGTATCTTGCTCTGGACTTCAGCTGGTGGGCTGGCAAGACAAGGTGATAGTCTCACATGCAAATCACCCCCCAATCCATTTTCCTTCCTCAACATCCAAACAACGGTTTGTTGAGAAGAAAAAAAGCCACAGTAATGTCAATGATGGGTTATTGCTACATACTGGGCAATCAGTTGTTTTTGTAAGGCATGGGAAGGATGGGGGTAAGATGTGTGATTCCCGGGGGAAGCCTTGGCCCACGGACTCGGTATTTGTCTTCTACATCCTTTGCTTTTCTGCAACAACAAGCCATGTTGTCAGCTCACAACCATGCTGGCTGCCACGAACACTTACCCCAGGAAAAAAGTTTGGGGTAGCGTCTGAATTTGCCTCTCAAATACTCCTCAGTGTTTTCAGCCCACTAATGACAGATTCCAATCCAGATTTTGAGTGTCCCTGCAGTGCCCTACTGAGAGCCATGTGATATCTGGGATAAGTGGTCATGGACATAATTGGCCCCAGTCCCTTCACTTCCCCTTTCCTGCAATTTTCTCTGTTAACCTCTTGCTGGCTTTGAAGTAGCTGTACAATAACTAAATCACAAAGTCTTAGCAGAGACTCCTTTCAGCAGTCAGGTCTTTATTTTAAGTGAACTTTTGCTCAGGCTCCTTTGGTAAATATATGGTTTGAAGTAGATCAGGGACAGACTGACAGCACGGCCCTTCTCTTACACTGTTCTAGTCAGCTACAAAGCAGGTTCCATTGCTAATTACTGAACGTTTTTAAAAAAATCCTTTCATATACAAAAAGAATACACCAAGTACATAACCAAAAGTGATATAAAACTCTTCTGTGTAGCTTGGTTAAAAGGGTCTCCGCGTATTGGCAGAACAAGTATGAAAAGAGCACCATTGATATAATATACAATCAGACTACTTATCTGGTTTCACTGCCACACTTCATGTCCACACATAGAGACACTGCCCTGACACAGATCATCACAGATGTATCTCTTTGCTTCCCTTGATCTGCTGAGCATCTTTGGCCCAATAGGACTCTCATGCAGCTGAAAAAAACCCAAATCTTTGCTACCTTAATTTGCTTCAAGCAACTTCACCTTCCCAGGATCCAGAAGTGACCACTGCAACGTACCTGGAAGATGAGGGTCAAAAAGGGAGGGTGTGAAGGAGCACACACATCATCCAAATCACTGACAGCTTCTGGCATCAGTCTTTTTCCCTGAATCAACAAATGCTTCCCTCTCCTGCAAACTACTTTACATGGTTTTGTTAACCTATCCTCTGCACAACAATATATATAGATATATAGATTTTTTTTATTTATATATATATATGTATCCATGTCAAATTTTCAATATACTCAAGAAGATACAAAGCTCTTGGTACTTGCTTTTTTTTTCTTTTCTTTTTTTAGTTTTTAAATGTTTTTTTACAAAAATTTCAGCTGTTTACTATTACAGTATATCTGGGGGGAGATGAGGTTGTTGGGTATTTCCCCTTTTTAATTACAAAGGAAACGGCAGGCACTGAAAACCGCAAGTGATGTTTGCTAGATTCAAAACTGTGCTTTCCAGTCACACCGTTTTTTTAGGAGCTTGGTTAAAACTAAATGTGGCAATCACAGAACAGTCGCAACCAAATAAAATCAGCAAAAGTCTTCTAATACCATTAGTGAGACATTTGCTTCCTATTCTCATCTGCTGCCCTCCCTTGACCAATGCCTGGAGAAAATCAGTGATCTGAAGTCATTTAGTTCATGGTGTTACCAGATACCATACATGCAGAATATGTTCTCATGAGGGAAAAATTCCCCCTCACACAAAGCAGGCCTTGGCATCTTTTAGGAGAACCATTGCACATGGGTGGTTTTCACATCAAATGAAATATAAAATGTCAAAACAAAACCAAAGGGACACAGAAATAATGATGATATAAAAAAACACCAAACCAGTTCCCTTTGTGGCATTCTTCATCAGGTCTATAGCCCAAAGCAATCATGGATCCAATAGTGACAAATTTACTATCAAATGTAAGTGACAGACCCATCTAAAATTTATAGTGTGTTCAAAATGAGACATCCTACAAAAAGCTCCTATTTCCTTCCACTGTGTTAACAGCTATGGCAAAAGAAATTGTTAATCATCATCAATGCAATACTGGTACATTTAAAATGTAAAAGCTCCTTACTGCAACCTTTGAGAACATGAAAATAAAAAGCCAGCCAACTCCATTATCAGCAGAGATTTCTAAACCAGGGACACTGAAACCTTCAATAAACTGCTTTTCAAGATGTGGAAATAAAAACAGAGCCATCACAGAATTCAAAAGGCAGAAGTATTGTACACCAGATTATAATGATAATATAGCACTGTGAATGATATAGCTTACTCTAAAAGCAGATTATACAGCTTGCATCAGTTTTGCTGTCCACTCTCCAGTTCATTTGACCAGCGTTTAACAGTTTTTGTTCTGCATTTTCTCCCTTTATTGAAATCCAATGAACCCACTCAACACTCCTGCACTTTCTGTGGAAATAATAACAGAAAACCTAAACATTTTTCCAAAAGCTTTTAAAAATGTTAGCTTCACAGTTCAAAAGAAATCCCCCAAAACAAAAACCAAAACAATGACCCCCAAACCAGAAAAGTGCTATTATCTTCATGGCTACACCTACGATATTATTTCAGTCTCTCCTTCACTTGAGAAGCTGTCGTCTTTGCTGCCACATGACCTTTGCTTCTCACACCTGGCACCATCCACACTAAGAGTCACCTAAGAACGCAGCCCACGAGATGGAAGCTTGGATTCTCTTTTCTTGCTTGCTTTCTTCTTGCAGGAGTGGGAAGCAGGGGGAGGCGGTGGGTGGCTATTTCGGGTGGGAATGTAACTGAGTTAAAAAGCAAATTGTCTCGCTGTAAGGCATGGTGCTCCGGGGTTGGCAATGTTGTCAAGTCATTGTTTTCTCCCCGCATCCTCCCAGAACCTGCAGCCTGGTCAGTGATGCAGCGCCCTCCAAATCTGAATGGCAGTGGTGACTGATGAGATCCTCTGTGTCAATTCAATGTTTGTTTCTCCCCCTCAATTAAAAAAAAAAAAACGTGGTTGGACTTTAGCCCTGCAAAATAAAGTCAAAACTGATTAATACCAGCAAGTAACATGACCTCGGTGATCTCTGTGGTAGGACAGCAACTGGAAATGCCAATACATGGGCTCCTTAAAGAGTATGACTGGGAAAAAATGAGCACAGAGTCTGTATCCCACCTGTAAGCCTTCACTGCTCAGAGGAGGAGTGCAGGAGTGAAGTACACAGGCACTACTCACATACACTTATCTCTGCTCTTTGGCTTAGCCAACCATGCTGCCTAGGCAGTACTGACTAGCTATGGGAAGCCAACAGTGCCAGGGCTGCTCCATGGCTATGTAAGAGTACCTGGCAGTGCTGAAAGACTGCTCTGGGCAGGTGCTTCCAACCCAGAGCAGAAACAATCTGTAAACACTTCATAATTACACTAGGCTCTTAGAAGAAAGAAGGGGGTGGTGGAAAATCCACCACTATGACCCAAAAACACAGAGGAGTTTTCTCTCCCGCTAGTGCAAATGATTTCCATGTAGAATTTACGGGGGTGGATGATGCTTCATGTTTTGGAATTTGGGCCTTTAGAGGCCTATTGTCTACTCTGATGGGAAAGCTGCCAGTGCCTTCCTGACAGTCACTAAGATTTTCCTTCGCGCATAGCCAGGGGCACAAGACCTGCTGTTCCAAGCATAGCATCACATTTGATGGAGTGCCAGAAGGTATAACCGGGGTAGAGGGCTGTCTAGCAAGACAGCAGGAGACAGATTAGCAGTGGCAGTAGTGAAGAAAGGCCAGGGACAATACTGAGGAACTTGGCAGGTGGCAAAGGCAGAGAACAAGAAAGCAACAAAAAGGCACCTTTCTTTAGTGACAGGAAAAATAGAATACAGAATTGAGAAGTGGGAGTTGTGGGCCGTTGTTTATTGTGTGATCAAAATCATCTCTCCTTGCAAAGTAACTTGTGTAGAGCCAGCAGCTTTCCTGCAGTTGGGCAGGGCTGTGCAATTCATGGGAACCTCGGGGGACATCCATAAATAGTCACGGATATGCTTTTCCTTGAGTCTCAGGCTAACCCTTATAATGAGCACAGAGGGAAAAAATATGGTTGGAAGCAGAACACTGTATTAAAAAATTCATTCCCTTGGCCTAATAGCAGAAATCTTTCACATTTCAGCTGACAACCAATCATTCACAATATTAATTTTCTGCCTGGTTATTTGACAGGTTATTTTTTAATCAAACAGTGGCATTTGATTGTATTTCATTAAAGATACACTGAATAATACAAACACCGCTTTTTTAAACTGCATTTTCAATTGTCTGAAAGGACCCAGTTAGCAGTTAGCCCTTGAGCTTCCACAGCGATACAGATCATGCATGAGACAAGTTAATCACTAGCACCAATTACCATTAAAAGGACCTACCATGCATGCAAATTAGACCCAGGAGTCAACAGGCTGGGGTTTAATGTCACGGGCATCCACCAGATTCACCGAAGCCCTGTTACTCCTGTTAATGTTTTTCCTATTTGTGTCATTCTGCAGCACAGGGTGAGGAGTTAAAGGCAAAACAGAGCGGATTAATCAAAACAAAACCACCAAACAAGTCAGCTTGTAAAGAAGCACAAGGGAAAATTAGTGGTAAAGGAAGAAACAAGATCAGCAAAGGCACAATACTGACAAAAGCATCTGCAACAGCCAAAAGGCTGCACCTCCCTGCCATCGGTATCCACAGTTCTTGGCCTCTCTTGAGCCTCAGAGCCACAGTTACCCAACAGCTCACAAGCCAGAGGACCCCACAGACACATTTCTGTTCCACAGCACAGGGAAAAGGATGAGTAGCAGCTACTCAGTTCTACCCAGTCGACGGCATGGCAGCGCATACCTTTGTTGTGTCCACAGGCTGAATTCAGGTTACCCTCTGGCCTTACAACCAGGCAAGTTAATATAGGCAGACTGATGCAGCAGGACACCTTCGTAATTCATAATCTATAGAAATATTTTTCTCCAAATCCCATCTTTATTTCCCTTGTCCCTAATAACAGTGGGTTTTCCTTTCAATTTACTGAAGTTTGTTTTCACTCAACATGAATCACTTGGATTTTCTGATACTATTGGCAACATGCTGAAGGTTATTAAGGACAGCCTTCTACAGACTAACCATAGTGTTTCCTACTACTGACTCTTACTTTCAACGAATCTTCCTCTTTCTCCTTGAAATTACTTCCCCAGAGGAAAACACAAGCTTGTTTCAAGGCCAGGGAGAACTGATGCCCACAGCATTAATAATCTCTCTTTAAAAGGTCTACTGAGAAGCTATAGCAATGCAACAGAAATTACACAGAGCCTACTAATCCACAACTACACACAACCCACAGGACAGAGCTTTACGAAGTAAGATTCTTTTAATTAGAAAGTTGCCTAAGTATGTTTTAGAAGGCCACACATGACTATGCATGTCTCTCTCTCCATCTCCTTTGCCTGTGTCCATCAGGACTGTGAATGAGTGTTGAAGAAAAGACTACTGTTCACCACCCTGCTGTACACAGACACTCAAGATCACACCTACTTCCCTTGGTGAAAACAATGAAGCAGTGTGACAATGTGAAGTGACTATTCTTGGAACAAAGTCTGAGTACAGTTACACACTTTAGGACTAGGGAATGCTGTCTGGACAAGGGTGACAGAACAAACACTTTCTATTTTTACAACCTCATCCATTTACAAGAGTACAGTGATTGCCTGCATTTGCTCCCACACTGCAGAGCAGCGTTTTGGTTTTGTTTCTAGTTAGCCAAGGGTTGAGTTGCAAAATAAACCCCAAAGCCCCTTTACAGCCCCCTGGTGAGTAACTACCCTGCATTTCTTGCTGAGGACACCACGCTCCCTTTCTCTTACAGGCACTAACTAGCATTCAGCAGTAAGAGGAAGCTCACTTTCAAGGGTTCTTTCTCTGAGGCATCTCCTGTGTTATCACTGGTCTTGTATTTGCGCTCCTTGTCCCGGTGATCGATGGTGGAGTACCCATCTGAGGAGAAATAACATGACAGGCATGAAGCACAAATAAGAGCAGAAACATAGCTGATGCAAGCAGAATTCTTCAGCAAAGAAGCAGGAAAACAAACCATCACAACCCAAAGATGCTGGCAGCCTGCTTTTCACATGAGCTCCAGCTCTGAAATTGCATTTTTACCAGCTAAAAACAAAACAGAAAAGCCCTTTTTTTATAGCACTGCCAGATGCTGACATTCATTAGCAAGCAGCCCTGTTTTCATCCCAGCCTGCTGCACTTTTTAGTGTGCCCAAGGAAAGCAGCAAGTTGTCATCTCTATGCCCTGTGGCTAATGAGCTCCAAATTCAGCCCAAATCTTGTGCTCCTTGCTTAGCAGCCTGATTAATTGGCTGTGCTCATTCTCTGAATGCTCTGCAGCATATTCCCACTCTTCCTGAGCCTGACCACTACTAGCAGGACATGACAATGATTTAGAAGAGTCCCCTTCAGAGCCCTGAGAAAAAGGGCCTGTCGAGTTGGAAGAAATCTTGATGCAAAACCCTGCTGTGCTTGGACTGTCTTTCATTACAAAGCGGCACCTGTTGGTGCTTTTTCTCCTGATAACTAAGAAACAATCTGAAAGCATGAGGAACACAAGGAAGAAAAGTGTGAGTGTTTTATAAAGCAATGGCTCTAATTATTTCAGAAGCTTTGTTTTGAAGCATTGTCAGCCAATGCAGATCTTTATTTTCCTGATACACCACATCGCCCTTATTATCAGTGACAAACAGATCTCCTTGAGCTCTGCTTTGACAGCTTTGTAATCTGAAGTAAATGACACTCAAATTTGTAGCTCCCTGTAGGCTTTTGTCTTCCCCTATATAACTGAGGGATCATTAATGTTTTCATGTCCTGACAAACTGGGTTCTTAGAATACCACAAAAAGGTTTTACATGAACTCAAAATGCTCCTCTCAGTTTATTTCTTGCCTACAACAGGTCATTAGCAAAAAGTAAGTTACGTTTTTTGAGGGTTTCCCGTGGCAGAGGCACTGTTTGCACACATGACACACACAGCCAAACCAACTGGGACCAAACGCAGCTGCAGAGCAGGGCCCTACCTAAAAGATGCTTATGCTGGCCATGGCCAGGTTAGTTTTAAAAGGGCTGTCATTTCCCTATGCACCTCATGAATCCAAGTGCACACATGCCTGCAGCAAGCACCTGAATTAGTATTTATTTATGTATGTATGGATAGTAACAGATTATTTAACTGCACTGCCTAAAAATAACTGGAATATTTTACAGTTACACATGTAGTACACAGATCTTGAAGCATGAAAATAATTGCTACATAGAGCTTTACTAACAATTACTTGTTGACAATGAAGATGCCTAACATTCTTGGCTATTCCTTTCAAACAAAAAAGAAAAAACCCAAAGGCTACCAGCTGCAGCCAGCTACCCAGCCAGCAGTTGTGGAGGAATGCATGACCATTAGTTCTCTTTCAAATGACAGACATGAATACTGCTGCTAAGTCATATCCTAATCTACAGATTCACCATTTATTTATGATGAAATGGTTCACACATATGTATTTAAATGATGGAAACATGCTGACTCCCCAGAGAAGTCAAGCTTACCATAACTGAATGGTAACTTTTGACAACATACTCCCAATGATGTAACAGATCACGTTGCCTTTTTGTAGTGCCATCATCGCGGGAGATCCACAAACAATTTAAATGAATTTCCATGATACAAAGGAAACCTCTAACCTACCCCCAGAATGCAACAGCTACTAAGTGAAGGCTGGCAGTTGTGATACTTCTCAGGAAGCAAGGTCAGAAGTAAGAATTGTAATCACGAAAAATTAAAAGCAAAGCAGATCTTTAATACCACTAAAAAAATTAACCCCCCCATGCTTAGGCAGGACAGCAGCAACAGGAAGATCAAGCACAGTGACAGCACTCTAACAACAAAGAATGGTCAAAAACTTTGCTCTTCATATCTAAGTTCCAAGATATTTCACAATTCACACTGTCAGCCCACTGTTGTGTGGCCTGCATGCCAACAGTGCCACACACATCAGCACTAATGGATTATGTGTTTCTAAAACCCACGCACTGTGCTGTGACTCTGTCAAGATAAGCATCAGTGGAGATGGTAAGCTCATGATTTGATCTAATAAAAAGACAAATATCTTCAAGGAGGCTGCATCAGAGAAATAACACTTCAGTGCCCGAAGGACCACAGCTCTCCAAAGAAATTAGAAAATACTTCTTCTCCTATGTTTCAGATTCATTCTAAGAAGCGATTGGAATTAACACTGTTTCAGTCGCATAAACAATACCTTAGAGCATTATCCTGAGTTAATACAACTGAATGCATAAACAAAAGTTATACTAGTCAATAGAGGCACACCCCATTCTTGGCTTCTTTATTCCTCTTTCTCAACTTCCTGCTTGTTGTCTTCTGCATTGCTTCACTGACTATCTCCCTTTCACTCAGCAGCAACATTTTTATATCATCACGAATTACAAGACTGAATGCCTGCTCAGTGTTAGTCCATCTGTGCCCTCATACAGCTCTCAATTTACAGAGATCAAACCTCTGGCCCCATCAAAAAGGAGGAAGAAGAAAAAGGAAAAGTTACGCCTGAAGATGGGCATGTAGGACAGCAGTATCTCAACTACGTGTCTGGTCTGAACAATTTTCAGCTGCCAGATGCTCTTGTTTGACTGTAGGTTAACCGAGGCACAGAACTCTCAGATTTGGCACACAGCCTGGAGATCAGAGTTCTGCTGCTTCTATAGACAGCCTAGGGTCGCAGCCACCCTCAGGCAGCACCCTGACAATTAGCATTGATGATTTTCAGATTACTTGGTGCAGGCAATCTTCTGCAAGTTATTTTCTTCCATTGTGAGAACAAATGTTTCAGTGTTCCCTTAGGCAAAACTCATATGGACAGTTGATTCATGGCAGGTGGCATCTCATTCTTCTAAGAATACAAAAGGTAACAGATACCTCTCATTTTAACTTCAGAACATGCCTGGCTTTCAAGCTTGATTCTAACTCGCTATTTTTTTCAGCTACCATCACAATAGCAAGATATCAAACGGTTTTGTTTGGAGGCATTAATACAGGTATTCAAATAAAAATATCGTCAGGTGGAAGAAGTAAAGCAAATTCTCAACAGATCACACAAGCCCTTTACCAACCTCCGTAAACAAAAAACCCCCTACCTGTACCGGTCTTAAACTACAGAGCTTATCAATCTAAAACCACTTCAGTGACATTAGGTGGCTGTTCTCTGTCTACAGGAAAAGTCAGGCTTGGCTAGATGCAGATAAATGAAAAGTGGAGCCAGGAATATCATACACACTAACTTTTTTTCTGGCATTATCTACAGAAAACAAAGGTAGAATGGATTTAAACACAAGCAGCACATTGAAGTAAATTTTCTATTCTTTTTTCCTTCTGAATCCCCGGGCTTTTAGATCTGTAATCCAGCCACCTCGAGGGCCAGAGACTAGAACAAGAGCTAGGTCAGCACATCTCAATATATGCTTAAAGTAATGGAGAAATTGGTGTGTCTGCTTTACAGGTATTTAAGAGAAAAAAAAAATGAGGGAGGGGGAAGATGACAACCAAGCTTTTGTAAGGTAACATCCTGCTTTTAAATGTCAGCTTTATCCATCTGAAATAATATCTCCTACAGAAATAGTTGAACTTTCCTGTGAGTGACAGTGTGCTCGATCGAAACAGACAAAGAGTTTGATCTGTGGCTGAATTCACCTGGGCCAAGTTCATCCATAGGTATCATATCACGACTCCCAGTCTTCTCGTTATCTATAAAACAGAAACGGTGAAACAACTTGAGTTACATTTGCTTTTCCCAAAACCTGGTAGTTTTACCTTAGTTACAGGATCAGAAAGGTCCATAAAGTACTGAATGCAGAGGTTATTATAAAAAAACCCCACCAAACTATTGAACTGTTACCCACTCAGAAAATTTGATTTAAGCTCTCCAGAGAGCTCATGTAATCCTTCTATTTTCTGCTTTGGCACTGTAATATAGAACCCCCTCTCTCCAAGCAATAACAGAAACCGCAGTTCTGCTTTGGACTACCTTCCACCATTAACAGCCTCTCTCTGGTCTCTCCAGAATAGAAGAAAATGAAAATACAAAAGGGTGCAGCTCCACATTGGACACAATTCAATCTGGCAGCCTGCTGAGCCAACAGAAAGCTAACCCAAAAAGAAAAGAAGTTTACTGTCAGATCAACAAACGGACTTGAGTCATCCTCTGTCTGCATCATCCGCCAGATTTGATCAAAGGAAGGGAAGGTAGAAACAGGAAGGGGAGGTGTGGGGCTGTGTTTTCTGCAGTAATCTGCAGTTAGGCCTAGTAAAGTGCAACATGGCAAGTTCTGCTGAAGTAGACTAAAGATTTCTGAGAAGAAATTTTGACATCTGAGCATTAGAAACTAGAAGCAGACTCAGATAAAAAGCAATCATAATGAAATTAAAGCTGGAGCTACATCAGTGTTGGCAAGGCTGTGTGAGGGCTCATGGAAAAGCACAGACAGGACAGGTTTAGCTGGAGTTTGGATAAACCCTTCTCCAATGAAAAACCTGCCCAGGAGAGGAAGAAGCACCACCAAAATAGACATGTTTGTTTAGAAATGAGAAGACTCCAGTACTAGGCAGGGGTAAGGCCAAGGCCACTGGCTGGCTGAGATTTATTAGTATATAACATTGGCAAACAAGGCTGTTCTCCCCTGTCAAAGAGCCAACTCATGTTCATCCCAAATTCTCCCAGGAAGATTCAACTGGTTTTGTTGCATACAAGTTGAGAAAACAACACCGGTAGTGTACATCTCACAAGTGAAGGAATACTACCCATATCCAGCTGAACAGGACCACATGCTTTGGGACAGTGGACACACTCTTACCCCCTCACACCACAACACAGATGTGGCAAATCCAGAAAAGAAGCAAAGTACAACAGGAAAAGTGATGAAGAGCAGAACTGACCTTGACTTTTATCCACCAGTGGCAAAGTGCTGTCATCATAGCCAGACCTGCCCGCAGTACCTTTGGAACCCTTTGGTGTTGCAGAAACAGACTAGGAGACAAAAATCACATAAATATGAAATTGCTACTCAGGGAAACTGAACAAGAAAAAACAAACCAAAAGTATGGAGAGAGATTATGGAATGTTGCTGAGGCCCTCATCTGCTGAGCCCCTCATCTGCTGAGCATATGGCACTGGAGTACTTTTTATTTTCATATAGATTTGTTGGTGATTTTTTTTATCTAAATGGCCAAACATTGTTGACCTGGAAAAGGAGTAAAACCTTTTCACAAGGGAAGATCAGGAGGCTGCTTGTCAAGAACATCTGGCTGCCCTAGGCTGCTACATGGAATGTTTCAAATGAAACAACTAAGACAAGACACACTAATTCTTCCTCCAGTAAAGCATGGGCATTTGGTCTATACGAGGTGACAAACTTCCAAAACCTAGAGCTACATTTCACAGACCACTGAAAAGCATACCCAGCAAGTATATGCATGATGCTGGGACTGAATCATACAATGACAGAATGGTTAGAGTTGGAAAGGACCTTATGATCATCTAATTCCAACCCCCCTGCACAGACATTTCACAAAATAGAATACAATACATTGTTCTATCACCTAGAAGAACAGAACCAAAGCCCACAATCTATCGGACTGTAATATTAGACTAAGTTATGACATATTCCACGAGGCATTTCCATAAAGAAATCTATGACCCAGCACCTTTACCTGGAAGTGTGATTTATTCCACCCATCCTTCTGCAGCACATTTCGTAGCTCTTTATAGCTCCAGATCATCTGAAGAATGTGAGACGCTGCTTTTGTTTCTCTGGGAGACTGGCTGATTTGCAAGATAAAATTAGAGCTTAAATACCAAGCAGTGTAAGACTATTCACATGTTGACCTCTTTGCATCAAAACAACATCCAGGAAATACCCAGTATTCCATACAGCTATTCTTTGAACCTCTACGCGGTAAGATATATGTGAAATCATTCAGTGACTTCTTCATATGTACAGGTGTTTGCTGACAAAAAAGAAAAATAAATCCAAAAGCTGTAAATTGTGCAGATTTCTGGGTTTTCCCAGGTACTGCTGGGCAAGCACTGAGGCCAGGGTGACCTTCTATCCTGTAGCTGTCATTAACAAAAACCAGACAGATCCATCCTGCCTGGATTTATTTAGGAAAAGCCCAACCAAACAAAAACCCCCACTTTATTGGGAAACAAAACCAAGAAGTTCCAGGCCACTTCTCAAACCTTCACTCCAACTTACGTATATTCCTCACAATTCATTGAAGTGGCTTCATGATTTGAATTACTTTACGAAGCAGTCTGAGTCAGCAAAAAGTAAGTGATTTTTAAAGAGAAAATTAAATTTTATCCATTCTTTACTAAGTCAGCACACAAGCACTCTCAATAAAGTAACACAGGGCTCGATTCTTGGTGGGCTCTCACATTTCATAGCACTGCAACCCAACGAAGTCTTCAGCTCCCCTCCCAAAAGCTTGCTGAAAACTATCTATAAAGTCTAATGCCTAAAACATCTATAATGTCTGTTTGAACTATATGGAACAAACTTGTCTCTAAAGCAGCCAGAAGAGTTTTCAACAGAGTGAAAATTTGTCACTTCATATTACCATCAGCACCCATCAGCCAGAACAATTACGGCACATCAGTAACCATTTTACTTAAAAGAAATAGATTTCATCACTGGCATTCCAGGAATGGAATGCTGCCACAGGAAAAAGGCCTCCCACACTAAAAATAAAGATCCTGGTTTCACTGCAGATGTCTGCTAAATGCATACATAGTTCTACACTGTATCTGACGAGGACCCAGCATGTCTTAACACAACTGAAGTGACTACTCAATTTACTTTTCAATCAAGTAAACCTATTAAAGGTGCTGCCTGTTTCTGCTGCATATATATTAACTACTCTGAAATTAAAGCCTCTGAAAGGTTAGAGTGCTTGAACACTTTTGCAAAGCAAAAGCTGCTGTTCATAGTGACATTTTCTTGTTTGCTGAGAGCTCTTATGCATTTCGCTTTCAACTGTCACTTACCTTGACTTGCTGATAGCTACCAGCTTCTGAATGCCCTGTGTCTGGATCAGAGACCTTGCATTTTCTGAGCTGTCAGTAATGATTTCATGGATGGTATTCAACACCGCAACCACTGTATCCTCTTCCAGGTTCTTTGCAGATCTCTGCTGCCTGCTGGGCAAATTTCTTACCAGCTCACCCATGGCATAACTACCTAGATAAGGGGATGAGATACCATTAGTCAGCCCTAATAATCATTTCAGCTTCCCATCCGGAATGATAAAACTCAAGGTGTCTGACATGTCAAAAAACCTTATAATGCACACATTTTGAACCTCAAGACTGTAACTCAACAGTGTATTTACCATACATTATTTCAAGGTGATTGAGAGTTGATACCCAAGAAAAAGTCCTCATCATGAATGCTAAAAGGTATTTGGGGGAAGAAAAAAAGAAATTGAGAATATTACAGCTACCATCTATCATACTTTGCAATGCCTGAGGTAAAAAGCATCCAGTAGCTGCTGTTAATGCCACATATTCATACTAATACACGAACATGGCTTATTCAACTTAGTCTTGTAATAGGCCTTCTGGGGCAAGGTGTGCAGCCATGCATTTATTAACCTTCCCCCATCAAAGGTAGGAGTACTTCCTCCTGGGCGCAGTTAGCCTTCTGAGTGCATAGTACTGGAGGAAAAACAGGAGTCCAGAATTTATCACTCCCAGGTGTCTGTCTGTACCGTTTGCCTAGCTACACCTCTGAACTATTAAAGAAAGGACCTGATGTATTAAGGTGGAACCCCACCTTGCTATTTGTCAGTATCAACTTTGATGATGGCCCTAAACACGTGACCAATATTTCCTGGCCTGACAAGGCTGTGGTTTAAACAAATATATCAGTTAAATATAGAGGCATCCAGAGGAAAACAGCTTACACCTGGATCTTTCTAGATTCCCGATTATGGGCAGGCGAATGCTTATTTACTCCCTTGGATAGGGGCTAGTGAGCACTGCTGAAGAAGTAACTTGAAGAAGAGCAAGTTGTTTGGCGTCCAGCTTCTATGAGTATCTACCAAGAAGGAAGCAAGAAAAAAGGGACAACTTGTCCCTAGGTTTAGGGGACAAGACTCCCATTCTAATCTAAACAGCAGGCCTAAAGTCTCTGTTAACTACCATGTGCAACTGAGAGCACACGTGCCATGTCAGTCAGAGCTAAGGAAGAGACAAGATACCTCTTAACCCACTGTGCCCTCTGCACACGCCCCCCTCTCCTGCAAACATCTACATCTGTTTTTACTCTCAAGTTAGATATTTTCCTCCAACCCCATCTTGTTTGAATGGGCAGGGATTACATTCAGAGATGACAGATCTCCACTTGGTGGCTACAGAGTAACCTTAGATAATGTGGATGGAAACTCCATACAAAACGAACCCCAGCACAAGCGACAGAAAATGTGAGGTATTTCAAGGGTATCCAAGATCCCAGCCTGGTTAGAAAAGGTCAGAAGATACCTATAAGATCTTTATTGCGACGGTCCATGGAAAGGTTCCTCAGGGCAATGGACACAGCCCTCACAACCTTGTCAGAGTCGGACTGGAGAAGCTCCACAAGCACTGGTAAGCCTCTCTCCTTCCGCACTGTTGCACGGATGTATGTTGACCACTGATCAGAACACACAAGGGAAAAGAAACAACACAAAGTACTGTGAGTTCATATACCTGCCCTTTCCTTGCCCCAGGCATTTATTTCACTGCTGTCTTTCTTTTCCCCTGCAAAGACTAGTTAGGTTGTGTGATGCATCACTTAACCCATCACTCAAGTTCACCAAGCACCAAGGAAGAAAGGATGTAGAAGTTCATCCTACAGCGTAGCAAGCTGCTGGGAAAAGAGGACAGAAATAGAAGGAGCATTATCTGCCAGCATCTGCTCTGTACACACCTCAGTGTGAGAACACATCCCTCTGGACTAGGGAAAAAGAGGTCATTTGGCGGGAACAGTAAAGCATCCAAAGCATCTGTTATCTTCCCCCACCTCCAAGTTCATGCTTTTCTTCTGTTTCCTGATTGATTTTAAAATAAACTGTATTCAACACAGCTGTAAAACCACCCCGCTAATCCTCAGGCTGCCATGTGGTTCTCAAAGTGATCAGACATACCTATAAGAGAACTGCCTCATTAGTACTGGGGATGCTTCAGACAGGATCTTAAGAGGACACTTTGGAGTGCAGTTTCCTGAGCAGTCTGACAATCCAATGAATTAAGTATTCAGGACACTTAATCAGCTAACAACACACTTTTCTGAATGGATGAAGCAATGGTTAAGTGGTTTAAGTAGTAAAACCTGCCCATGGTTAAATCATCACAAGCTTAGTGACACTTCCACTATGTAAACACCATCTGTCCAGACGATGAAAAATATCTTAAGTGGGCACATAAGATGGAAATAATTTCTCTGAAGTGTCCACCTCCTTCCTTTTAAAGATGTAAATGCACAAAACAACAGCATACTTATAATAGGACATGGCTTTGTTCTTTACCTACACAGCAGAAACAAGAGACTAAAGAGAAGACTACACTCACCATCCAGTTGCCAGCACTGAGATTCTGCAAAGCCCCTGCTGCAGCTTCCAGAGTGTTGAAGTTCTGACTTTCAGTGAGGATGGAGAGGTACAGCCGGACCACATCTGGCTGGTACAGCAATTCAAAGCCTACAGGTGGGGGAAGAGAACAGAAGCAAGGGAAGCAGAAAAGGCAATGTGTGAATAAACGTATAACTTATCTTTATTTAATCATGGAAGAGAACAGGTAAAAGAAAGCTATACCACAGAATGAAGGGCCTCTGTCATATCCAGGGCATCCTATCCATAGCTGAAAATGGAACACAGAGGAACTCATACCCAGGACATTCACCTGGGCTGAAGGTCCCTTTCCTTGTCTCCAGGCTAGTAATTTTTTTCCCCAAATCTGCTCTATTTTCCAAATGATGTGCTACACAGTGCCCTGCAGGCTGAGCCTAAACATGTAATAACAAGATGACAACAGATAACTTTTGTCAGCCACAATTCTTTCTTTGCACCTCTAGACTGGGTTCCAAATTCACCTTGCACTCTTGTTGGCATTCAAATCTATCTCAGTACCTTATAGACACAAACAACAGGCCCAACGAGACCAAGCTACACAGTGGTATCAGCCACCCCTTTTGCACACGGCCATGACAAAAGAAAGATACAAGATATCAAAGTGACTGGAAGCCTCAGTTGGTAGGGGCAGGGGAAATGCTGACTCCGGTTCAAGTATCAGGTAAAGAAACACACCAGCACTGTACCACACTGTGAGACAGCAACAGATACATTAACTAAATATCCCCAGAAACGCTCTATCAGCTTTGCAGTTTAAGCACAACAGGAATGAGAACTATTCCCAGCTCTGCCATGGATTTCCTTTCATGGTGCTAATTGCCAGTAACATTCACGTCTTGACTTCCTCATCCATAGGATTAGGATTTATCCATCTACCCACATTAAAAGGGGGGTCTTAGGCAACAACTCCATCATTCCAAGTCATTGCATGTTTTGAAGCATTTTTTGGAAGACTATCCTCCTTCTCTATGTGAAAGACAGGGAACCTACAAACACAAATCACTTCCTCTCTTTGGTAGTTTCTCTTCAAAATCACCCATGTCTCACATACACACTTTCCAGCACATATCACAGATTATGGTATTTCAGATATCTCGGATCAAGCCTAGGAGCAAGAAGACTGGACAATGTTATTCTGGCCAGTGGATACGCCATTGATTATTTTTAGCGTGCTGCTGAAGGCTTTCTGAAATTAAATCCTTACATTTCAAATCTACTAGTACTGCTGTGGGGCTACGTGAGTCAAGATATCACAACTCAGTACTTTAAACCTTGTACAACACTATCCATAAACACAGGCCATGTTAAGCCCCTGGATATATAGGGCTTTTTATCCCATTGAAAGCAAGAAAATACACTTAATTAGACAAGGCTTTCTTTGTTCCACACCAGAAAACTGATCTATGCATGAGGATCCATGAGCTCCCATGTCCTGGCTCCTACTTTCCCACTCAGCTTCTCACATGCCTCCGAGCACACTTGCATTCTTCTCCAAGGACTGGATAGTCAACCTGCTCCGTGTCTGTGACTGGTTTTAATGCCACCACTTGCTCGCTACATGACACCCTAAAGATATGCGCAAGCCACAACAGATGGCAATCCCCAAAGGCATCCTGCCAATCCATACCACTTACTTTCCTCTTCTCCAATGTCCTCTCCTTGCGTTGGGATCATTGCCCTTTATATTGAATGCTGAGAAAAACTGCAGTTACTTAATACATGAAGCATGAACAGTTGTATAGCTTTTCGCCATTCCTATAATAAGTTTGTGATTATCTGACTCCAATATGTCCTTCATATCACCTTTTCCCTCTGCCACTTCACAAGGTGAATTGGCAATCTAAGAATCCTCAAGAAAAAACACTGATAAGCAGGCAATATTCCTTTCCTGAACACTAATCCTTAAAAAAATCTCTTAGGATAGCTAACTGGAATTCTGGCACTGTGCTATCTTTTAAGAAAGCTTTGCTGAGATATAAATCAGATCAGCAAAAGAGTTAAGGCATATTCATTAAGAGATAATATTCATACAGAACATTTACTGCTGCTATACTGGAGCTCAGACTTGCCTGTGGTTGAACAGTATGTAACTGTTCAGCCAGTCTTCTCTGACGGCTTTGTTTTAAAGTGCCTAGTTATAATTCTGGTACATTCGGGAACAGCCCCATATGTTCACCCTCTCCTGTTATTTAAGTGCTGTCTACAATGTGCCCTTTTTGTCAGATAAATTCCTTTTTTGACTGGACACTATTCCTTCTTTGCACTATCTCACTGTGTATGAATACTGAGATGCAACACCCTCTCAGCTCTGCCTACCTCCTGTGGACAGAGCTGCATTCCAGTCACGCACCTCCCACCTGCTTTTTGTCATTACTTCTCTTCATGCATGAAAGCCTCCTCCTTTCCTACTAACCAATGTAAGAGCATCTCAAAAATGTCTTCACCTTCTCTCTTCAGTAATGCACAGCATTTCCTCTACCAATTACCAGTACATTTCTGCTTTGGAGCTAACCCCTTAGCCAGTTTGGTGAATGATTCCCACTGCATTCCATACATCCCCACTTCACAACTACATTTATGCCCCTGCCCTGTTAGCAACTGCTTTAAGCAGAGTTAGCTAGCGCTAACATGAAACTCCTTCCTCCCTTGGGTCTCTCCTGGTCCCCTCAACTGCTGCAGGCTTCCAGTACTGCAGCACTTCTGTGTCAGCCTGGTTATGCCAGAAAAAGGCAGGCAGGAGTTGCTAAAACAAAGTATTATGAATGCCCTCCATGGATGGCTGCTCATTAGCAGAGATGAGAACCTAATAGCGAGAAAGTTACTGCTGCACTGGAGGGTTTTTCCCTTATTGACAGCAAGCTGACACTTTTCATAAGCATTATAGTCCCTTAAAAAGAAACAAACAAGTTTTATATTTTCTCCATCTGCCTCCTGTCCTAATGAATCCAGCTCTGCTATTTATAGGATGCAATTTGTCTGAATTATTATAAATTTCCTTCCAGTGCTGCGTGGAAGCCTCGCACACTTTTCCATGCAGCACTTGAAGCACGTTCCTGGGAGGCACAGCTGGTCTCGCCTCCATTAAGCACCTGCTTCTCTTCAAAACTGATTTCCTTAATTTCCAGATCATCTTAATTATTTTTTCAGGTAATGCTACTTTTGTGCAATATACAGGTAACTGCTTAAACCCATTTTTTTAAATGGAAATGAGAGAAGAGGGTCATTAGTGATGGGTAATACATCAAATGAAAAAACATCCACTACTTTTCTTTAAAAAGCCATTTTGATTATAGCTTAGATTCAGCACCGCTGTTAAAAAGATCATTTCTCCTGGAATAAATGAGACTTTTCCATCAGTTACGGATTTGTGCTGAGTTGTAGTCTGCACTGTTTCCTCCTGGAAAAGCATGGGGATAAGTCATTTATTGCAGAAAGCAAAGTAAACAAGTTCACCATATTTGCTTTTGCCTTTTAGACAAACAGAAAACCCTTCAGACACTTGTCATTGTAAAAACCATATATTTTACTGCATCTACACATTCCCCCCAGCTAATGGCATGAATGTGTATAACAAAGGAAGAGCTTCTACATTAGACTCATCTTCCTGAAAAAACGGATGATGAGCTTCTTTGCAGCAGAGCTGCTCAAACTTGGCAAATAGATTAGTTCTGCGTGAAGTTCATGCTACCAGGAGATGCCAAGTGGATTACCCTTTATTTGCCCAAAGAACAGTGACAGCACAGACAGCAATTTCAATCCTGAACAGAAAACACCTGAGGAATTAACTGGGACTGATCAGCCACCTTGATTCATCCACCTTAGTCCCTGTGCTAAGAACAATGCAGCAGTTCCTGGATTATCTCCTCCACAAACCTATCTGCTTTCATCTTGGCAAAGCCAATTCTACACCTATACTTAGCTGCACTCTGGCAGTAACACAAAATAGTGCATCAGGTGCCTATCTCTGATACACCAGCTTAATCCCAAACTCAGACAACTCTTTGGAGCAAGGCTGCCTGATCTATTCCCCTTCACCATCCAAACCATTTATGATTTATTCTCCCACTGCAGGCATAGGAAATTACACACATGTGGATGCTGGTCAGATGAGAGTTCTACTGCTGTAGCAGAAATCTGCTGCTTCGTTTTTTCTCCACACAAAAAGTCTGGGTCGCTGTTTAAAGAGGCAAATTTCATATGAAGCTGGAAAGACATTGGCAACACTGCAGGAAAAATTAAAAATCCCTATCCCTAGGAAAAAGAAAATAAAAGATCACTAACATGAACTCTGAGAGCTACTCATCCATGCAGTGTCCACAGGCATGTTTACATCAGTGCTTTGATTCAGACCCCTTTTGAAGGCAATCTCCCACTTAATGTGCTTTGGTTCCCAACACAGAGAAGCTGCAGCACCCTCTGGACTCCCTTTGGGGTGACACTAAACCAAGAGATGCAGTCCAGGACCACACTGAGCGTATGCTGACCAAGAATGGAAGCTAAAGGGCTGATCTGCTTGTCCTGAGCTGCATCTTCAGTGCTGGCCAATTCCAAGCGCAGGATGAGACAGCCGCCGGCAGATGGAGCGAGAGGAGCCCAAACTGCAGCTTCTCAGCAAGGTCATCTACTAACAGACTTTGTAGGATAAGCAAGCAGCCCCTGAGCAACTAGGAGCCAAAAGTAAAAACAAAGGTAAAAAAGAAGAAAACCAAAAAGTAAAGGCTCATGTCAGTAAAAGAAATGAACAATTTGATTCTGCAAGAAAGAAAAGCTCCACAGATCTTGGCCTCCTGCCCTCTGCCAACAGCAAGCTGGTAACTTCATCACAGCCTGTGTAGTTCATTGTTTTAACAATTATTCAAGTTAAACAGCTATAAACCAGAGTTTAGAATTATGTACTATAGAAATGTTTTCAGAACATGTAAGCAAGAAACCAGTGCTGCAGATCAACCCTCCTCTTCCAGGAACTCCTCTCCCTGCAGTATAGATTTACAAAAGACTTCATGAAAAAAAACATAGAAGGCTGGGGGTAGGCAACTGGTTACTTTTATGAAAACAGGAATCAAATCCTTAAAAAACCTGGCCCATCAGCTCCATTCCATCTGTATGCTGTGCTGCAGCACCTGTGCACACAGCAGCTTGAATGCCAACATAAACTTGCAAGATTCTTCTAATTGAAAGGCTTAACAGTAGCAAAAACGCAGCCAGCTCCAACAGAGCCAAATGCTTGGAATAACTGATGGAGAATGCAGCTCGATGCAGATACATGTAGAATACTGAATGACATACCACAGAGGCATAGCAAACTTCTGCAACAAACGAAAAAGAAATAAGAGGTGGAAAGTTCTGAGTAGTCCCCTATAGCTTTCACTTCAAGGTACAGCACAAGTCAGGACAGGTACCACACTTACTGCAGAGATTCAATCATGAATGCAGCATCCACCACTGAGTAGGAGCTCTGAAGACAGACAGATCACCCTTTGAATAGTACTGAAAAGAACAACAAGAATAATATGGGACACACGAGACTCAAATCAGGCTTGAGGGAATGTTTAAGAGGAGTTTTTCTATTTAGAAAATGAACACCACAATGTGCGACCTTTCCAACTAATCTACTAAGTCACACACAAGTTCTAAAATTACATAAACTCTTCCCAGCTTACCATGTACTCCCACAATGAAAGCAGCAATGGCATGCTAGTTAAAAAGTGGAACAAGCAATCCCCTGCCCCAAAGGATGTAACAGGACTGTTAGCAGCACTACCAAGTGCAGAGATATGCAGAAAACCAACACAATGAGCCGAACTGACTGCAGGGAAGACAGAAAGGCAGTGAGGAAAAGAAATGGGAGGGCAAGGCAGAGCAGGAGAAATAAGGATGCCGGGGAAAGCAAACCCTTTTTTGCTATTTCTGTTATTCTTTACATTTCCCAAGCTCCACAAGTTGTCAAAGTAACTTCTCTAACAGCAAGTGCTTTGTAAGAGGTCGGTTATATTCCACTTCATATTCAAAGAATACACAATTCAACAAAGAGATGGTTCAATTAAATAAAACCCATTCTGACCTTGTCCGAGTTCCAGGATTTGTTTTCTGTGAGCAGACATTTTAAAGCTAATACAGCTTTCCCTTTCCAAAGGGCCTGCAAGCAGCATTTCTCCCAACAGCATTTGACACCCTGCCCAATAACAAAGCCTTTTTTCAAGCATATGTAGCTAAGTCTCTTAGCAACTGCAGATGTTCCGTTAACAACCTTCTCTCCTCTGTCACTAATCAGCAGCAAAGGCACTGGAGGACCAATTCTTAATAAGGATCTGAAAGCTGCTGCTGCTAACTAGAGCACTATCCAAGCTACTAGTTCAAAAGGGGAATGTGCTGTTACTGAAGGGCAGGGCATACCTAGCAGCCGGGCTGATGCAGGAGAAAGAGAGTTGCTAAAGGTTTCCACCAAAAGGCAGGGGAGGCACCTGGGTGAACTGCAGCACATTTAAGCATTTGTAGGTCACCTTTGGCAATGGTTTTTGCTTGGTTTTGAGAAACACCATTGTTATAAGCAAAAATGCCTTGGACCCAAAGTTAACATAATCCCTTTGGCAGAATGTTTAAAATGGATGGCTCATATAAATAGCTTTCCTTACCCTAGTCCTAGAAGACTTGCATCTGACCTTGGAGACACCAAGTACAGTACACATAACGTTGACACTTGCTCTCTTGCCAGTTTCTCTGATCCAAAGTTATTTTTCTTTACTTCACAGTGATAATTGAATGCATTTTTTTTTACAGGAACAGGACAATCATGTTATTGCAAAAGTCAAGTCTGTTTTGAAATGCAATTTGTATCTAAGAATCAAACATTAAGTAACATTTTCCCCCTCTCTCACACACTGGAGTCTTGGCTTTGTGACCTACATATAAAGCATGATCTGTTTGGAAGTACAGGTTCTCCTTTTCCCATAACCAGATAACCACAGTGTTTTGCAAGCTCCCAGTATGCTACCCAGGCCCTGCATCCCCACTCCAAAATCTCAGGATGGGATTTGGTTCCAAATCCTGGCTCACATACGCAAGTGAATAGCAAACTAATTGGCATCAGAGTTCTGCCAGCTCTGCAGGGTTTCACAGTGTGACACTGTTGACACTGCTACAGTGCAAGGGTCCTGTACTGTTCGTAGCACAGGCACACCTGAGACTAAGCTAGGGGTACTTTCTTGCCTTGCCATGAGAAACCAGGAGAAATCCTGTCTGGTAGTCTTAGGGGTTGCTCCTTACCCTTCTCTCTATTTTAAGACAAAAGACAGATGAGGTTTAGCAGGTTTGTGATCTTGCTGATGATGGATCAATATGACAGGAGAGCAGCAATGCAAATGCTCCTAGGACAATCTTGCCTACTTCCTCCAGGGAAGTGTCTTCCTGAAGCTTTCAGGTAGGACTCATACCTCTTAACAGGCAAAAGGACATCAGGCACAGCGATGATGTGCATTGCACTAGGGACTTCTTAAACAGACAGCAGTCTGGCCCTTGCACACAAGATCAATACGAAGCATGTCACCGATCATGTTGTTTCCCTGCTGTCTGCTATGTAACAGAAATACTAGAACAACAGCAGACAAGGCCAAATGTCTATGCTTATTCGGTTAGATCTCAGTGCTGCTGCTGCTACTACTGACCACGGGTGCTTCTGACACGTCTGCTCCTGTCTCTGCGAGAGCCCAGAATTACATGACTGACTTGTTTTCCTTCTCTTCCCTGAAAGGACCCAGATGGTAGTGCTTGGTGACCGATCACATGCCCTGAGGGGTGTCTCCCTGTTTGTGGCACCAATCAGCTCTATTTTGTCACCCCTCCTTTTCAGCCACAGATAGCAATAGCAAGGACTGCACAATCCACACTAGAAATGAGAACACTGTGCCCCTCTGGCTTGTCTGGCTTCTGGCATTTGTGCCAGTTACACCAGTAGAAGATGTGGAAGCCCAAGAAAGTGTCAACTAACTGCCCTCAGAGCTGCAAGCACAAGCCAAGAACATATGTGGACACCACAGTAATTCAAACCCATAGCATAGCTCTGAAAAGATGCAGTAACAGAGTGATACTACATAAAGTCTCACTTGACACAAGAGGCATGAAAAATGGACCTCTCTTCTTAATGGGGAAAGCTTTTAAATGGAGGAGTCTCTAGGTTGAGACTTGCTTCCTCTCTTTCTTGATAGGGCTTGAATTCACTGCTTTTGGGCCATATCGCAAGCCTTTTCCATTTAGCTAAGCTTTCCCAAGGGAACAAAAGAAATAGAGAAACAGCTGGCAAAGCTAATGAGGATTATGAACTTGAAGAAAATTAATACTTTTCACATTATATAAACAAATGTGTTTTTGCAAGTGCACATTCATATATATATATATGCCAGAACACGTGTGTTTTCAGGGACTTTTTCTTAAACCGAAAAAATCAAAATCAGGTAAAAAACCCTCCATATCCAGTGCAGTAAAACATGCTACTGCTTTTCTGATCACAGCTGCCATGTGATGCAGCTGAACAGGTCTGAGATCTGGGACAGAATCTTTGCAATACCATTACTTGTGCAAGAGGCTTCATTGTCCAGCCCAACCATAAGGCGGCTAACTGCATCAAATATGTTTATTAAAGAGGGATACACTGAGTGATTCCCTGAAGGAAAGTCCATCAGAAAATAATAAAAAAATCACACCACAGCTATGTCTAGTCATAAAACACAATGCGTTGCTGTTAGTATCTTATCAACAAGTTCAAGAGCCTCATAACACAAAAATGTCTTAGAACTAGAGTCATCACTGAAAAATCAACAGCACCATTAAGGGACTCCTTCCCTTGACTTGTGGCTGCCTGGACCTACCATTTTCTTTCCTCTGGTCTTTGGTGTGTGTTTAACTAAAGATCATGTGTTCCAAATTGCCTTTCTTGGCCTCAAGCCCCTGTAAAACTCAGCTTTGCAGTTCCAGATGCCAATCAGCTGCTCTGACTCAAGGAAGCTAATGAGCTTTTAGCTTCCTCCCAGCTCAGTCATAGAAACCTGTCTGCAGAGAAAAGCTTACTGCAAAAGGAGCCATGGCTCCACATACCACTTTAGTAAATTTATTTTATTAAAGATCCTGACATGATTCAGAACAGTTTAGATGGTAAACAGCTTTATAAAACTTACTGCCAGAAAGCCCCAGCAAGTAGGGAAGCACAGAAAAGGGGAAAAAACCCCACTGTGGCAGGCAGCTGCATGGCAACATGAAAAACCCTACATGGTAGTACTTGTTTACTTGAAATATCCACACTAAGTATCATTAAGTACAAAGCTGTGCCAGAAAGGTGGAAAAAGCACAGAAAACTCTTCCTTGTAAGTATCTTCTTTCCTGTCTCCACGAGAGGCTGTATGAAATTCACTGGATCATGAGGCTGGGCATGGTCCCACTAAATGCCCTCCCCACTGCTACATGACCAATATCTGACATAGTAGGCCAGTAAATCAGAGTTCATGAGGGCCTGTGGAGTGAAACAGAGGCTGCAGTGCTATACAGAGCAAAGCTGTAAGTTCCAGCATCAGGTGGGACCCCACTGTCTGACTGGGGAGCGCTGTACTTGCCCACCCTTGTGGTGGTACTGCAGAGCTGGCAGCCAGGAGAAAGCAGCAGCCAGTGGTCCTGGCAGCGTGGCCGGTGCTGGGGGGTGACTGCAGCAAGTGGCCACTGCTTTGCCTGGAAGCAGCAGCCACGCTCCTCCAGACCTCCATGGATGCAATTTCTTTCCACCAGGCCTGTGGTGAGTCAGGGCATGAGGGACCTAGAGCCTACGTGTGATCAGCCCTTCTCTGCCTTCACGTGCTGGGATGCTGGCACTGAATCTTAACCAGCAAGGCAAACCCAAATGCTCCATCACTCGGGAATTTACAGAAACAGGACTGCTTTGTCAGATACAGGACTATGGGGGTTTCCACCGACTGAGTTTCAAAACACTGCCCTGCTGCTGAGGGACTTTCTGCTCTGGTTTGAAAACTTGCACGCTCCTGACAAGCATTTGGATGCATGAGGTATGGGCACTGCTTAGAGCTGCGACAGACAAGGATCGACAGACAGTATTTCCACTTGGGCTGGCACCTGTCAGGTTCTCCCCTTCGCAGCCTGAGTTTTATCTTCAGTGCCAAGGGAAAAACAACTTCAAGAGAAAAACCAAATCCTTCAGAGCTCATGCATGCTGAACTATGCTTGGAAGCCAATTTGAAAGCTTCTTTCTGGGTTACTCAAGCTTCACCAAGTCTACTTATACTTCCACTTCTCATCATGATTTTTATATGAAGTCTTATAAATGGTCATAAGCCATAACCCAGGTATTTGGTTATTCATATCAATGCAGTTGCTTGTTAGAGGCTGTCTGCTTAAGGCAGTGAAGGCAGAACTCCACAGCTTGAATTCCTCAAATAAGAAGAATAAGTCTGTCTATTCCTCCAGTGGATCTACCCTCACTGAAACATCAAACACTTCCCACTAGGAAGGAAACATTTGGATATAAACAACTAACCTTTTTTGAGGAAAGGTTATCAGAACCCAAGCTGAGAAGCTAGCAGGTCCATTCTCAGCCTAGAGAAATGAAAGGTCAGTGATTCTCAATCACCAGGACTGATAATGGAAGCCTGCTTGATTCATTACAAGCACAGTTCTGCAATCTTGCCTTTATAAGCATTTTGTAAGTGCCATATGGAAAGACTTCTTCATGTTATTAAATAATTTATTATACGCCAACCCAAACACTTCCTCCAATCCTGTTTGTGTCCTGAAATTGCTAATCAGTTCCTGCAACAGCTTCCAAAGTCAAAAGTGGGTTTCAATTCCTCTCGCTATTTCATGAAAGCTGCCACACACACCCAAAGGCAGCCCAGTGCCTCTAATCTGTCTCAATTACAGTCACGATGCTGCTGTCAGGCAATTTAAGTATCTCCCAAGCACCCAAGAAAAAGAATATGATATATTCAATGTCAAATAAATGTCAGGCCAGAGCAGAAGCAGCACGAACAGAAGGTTTTCTTCAACTTCTCTAACAAAAAATAGACCTGGCAGCCCAGGTTTTCAAGGTACAGTATTTGGGTACTTAATTTTCATGGATTTCAGCATAAGACAGAAACCTTAATGCCTTGCAAAACAAAGATTTTTCTACCTGTCCTCAAAGCACTGTATCCAGGCAGGGACAGATGGTGAGAGGGAAGAGAAGATGTTGCTGCTCCTTCTTCATTTGAACTGGAATGCACTGGGATGTACCACCTCAAAGGCATGGAGTGAAGGGGTACTTCTTTCTCCTTTTAGTAGAAAACAAGGAAAGTTTCTACTAGATGTAAACGTATCTGCTGTTTGATGCACTGTCTGAATAGCTGATAATCACAGGCAGAACTAACAAAAAAACAGCTCTGCCTGTAGAACTATAGGTTTCCTGACAACACTGATCTTGCTATAAAACTTAAATCAGACAAGAATGTGAAATAAGACAACATGATCTGGAGAGAAATAGCTTTCTGAGGCCTTAGCTATTTTATAATCACAAATAAATCTACTTGCAAGTTAAAAAAATAAAGAAAAAAGAAATAGAAAAAGAACTGGGGCCTCAGTATGTAGCACTGAATGAGATACTTGCCTGAAACAAAAAAAGGAAGCACAAAGATGTTTTTCAAGAGGCAACAGAGGAATGTCACACAGCATCCAAGTGCAGCCTGTCCCATCTTTACCACCCCTCCAGAATGGCCCGTACTCACAAACCACCAGAAAGTCATAGGAGAAATTTTACAAAGCCACAATAGACACCACCTCAAAAAACTCTGACAGCTTCTTTGAAACCTCTTCATCACTGCTAAAATAGCGATCTCTCACCCAATAGCCACTTCGTTTAGGAGAGTTTTCAATATCAATGCAGCTTTCTAATGGGAATATTATGCAATTAAAAACTGAGCTTAAGACTACTCATGTAAAAGATTCTAAGCAGAAGCTGACATTTACTGTGGAGGTTGTTCATGCCTATAGAAAACTCTGAAAAGGTCAGTATAAGTGTAAATAAGGTGAAATACTTCCTCAAGAGTATGAAAATTTCCATTGTGTTAATATCTATACTTACTTCTAATCACTCATGTATGCAAGGCAGTGTTATGAATGCCCTAATGGCTTCTCATGGGCCATCTGTGTCCATAGCTGGATCTCGAAAGAGGTGTCCAGGCTGGAGTGAGAGGAGTAACACCAAATTTTAAGCGTTTCAGGGAAACTGGGATCCGGCCACATAGAGAACTGCCAATGCAGTTTAATTTCAGTGGGTTTAATCTCAGCATTGCTTTCAACAAGCAGGTATTGTAGAATTTGGCAAGGACCTGCTTGTTAAGATTTATCTATTAACCAAGACCTTGCAGAACCACCCAAATCCAAGTCACACATGCCTTTACCAAGCCTTTAGTTTTAGACACTAGCACTAACCTGAAGGCAAATACTCTCCCGGAAGCAGTGCTCACTTAATTGAATAAATGGGATTAGGTCTCATGCTCCTAACACACACTTTCTTATTCCTTGAGAAATCCCAAGCATGCTGTAATGCAACTAACAGCTCGGTCATCCTCAACGTTTCTCATCTCTCCTCTTACACATCTGCAAGTTGCCTCTGTGCTCGGCAGTGATCACTAGCATGTTTTAAGACTCAATGCACAAAGCATCCCAAAAAGGGAAGTGGGAAACCTGCATATGCAAGGAATGCAGACTTTCAATTTTCTAAGTGTTTAAAGGTCATTGGGGATGCCCCCATTAAGGGAAATTCTTTCCCTAGATCTTATTCTTGCCTGCTCATATTTTGAATGAGTCTTAGGAGATGCCTTTCTTGCTCATCATTTTTAAGCTCTCAGCAGGGCAAGATGCAATAATCATGATTACAGATCTGCTGCTTATGATTTTAGAGGTCTCAAAACAGAACTCATTAGATTAAATATTGTTCCTGGCTTTGTATGTGAGGGACAAGAAGAGCTGACATTTCCAAATGGAATGGGCTTGCCAGCTGGCTTGTTAGCATGAACCAGCAAGAAAGACATTGCTTTAGAAATCAGGAAACCTCCTCCCTGTTCCCAAATCTGCCACTGAAATGCTGTGTAACTGCACTCCCACTTCAGCGGTCGGTGTCCCCCTTTCCCCTCCCACACTGTTTCTATCTTGACTATCTAGACACAGCCTATTCCAGTAGACTGTCACAGCGTGTTTGCTACTTACACTTTACTGAGGCTACTGGTGAAAGAGAATGTGAAGTCGCTCTAAATGTCTCCTATAAAAGCAACAATATATTCAGTAAAGTAAGGAGACCCCAAAGCATGGAAAACATGACTGAACCAGACATGAGGTGGAAGGATTGCTCTTCACATGTCCTCCTCCCAAATAAGCCTGAAGCATGGTCTATTCCTAAAGAGACAAAGGATGTATCATGCTATTATAGAATTCCAGATTTCCCTATGACCAAGACACAGAAAATTCAGGGCTGAAACTAAGGTCTGAGAGAATGAAATAAAAATGCTCTTCTTTCTACCACACACTGATCAACATTCACACTGATCACCTAAAATGCCTGGGTCAGCAATCAAACCCTCAGTGGGTTCAAGGCAATGAACAGTTGGATTGACACTGCTTTCTAAACCATGCAGATGTAAGATTCCCCCGCCTTCGGCTGACAGGTAAATTTAAGTGTCTGCTTTATAATGTAAAATGCCTGTCTCTCAGTTCAAGGTCACTTTTCTTCAATCCACAGTTAGAGGTATATGGCACATTAAGTCATATGATTCCCCTGTCATGTTAGGGAAGGGGGGAGCTTTTAAGCCTGTGCAGAGCACTCAGGGTTATCGAAATAAATAAGACTTTATATAGCAGCTTTCACATTCAACATCTCTCAAAGTGGTTTACAAAGTAATGAGTCAGATAATAGGACCACAGCAGCTGTGCAGGTAACCACACTAGAAATTAATGCTGAGAAAATAGAAGTCTTAATTTGTGGTTCTTTTTATTTGCCTTTCTGCAAAACTCGACTGCAGCTTCAGTCTGACTAATGAGCATCAGTGACTTCTGCAATTTAGAATGCACGAGTTATTTGACAGTCCAGTTTATTTTAATTTTCAGATTAACTCCATGATTAAAGCTCCTCATTAACTATAATAAATACTGTTCAAGCAAAAGTGGAAAAAATGCTGGACTCGTTACTGCATGTACCTCCCCTGTCTTGGCTGCATTATAAGGAAGGCCTCTTTGCTTGGTCTCTAGTACCTCAATTTGCAATCAGTTTAGAATTGCACAACTATTTTATTTTTATTCCCCTTTCTCTCCCCCATCATTAGCCATTGTAAGCGGACCCTCAGAGACTGATTAACATAGTGTTGAGAAGTCCATGGATTACTGTGCTTGCACCAGAGAAAGTATGCATTACAAAATCAAACTGAGATCCACCTATTAAGGTGTATTTTGCATATATGCTCCTTTCCCAGGTTCCGCTGGCAAATGGGCGCTCTCATTCTTCTTCCCACCTGATTCACCTGGCTAGTTGTCACAGATTTAAGCTGTTTTGGAAAAAAACTGATCTCTAAAAAAACCCATGCTGTTGTTTTTTGCAGACAGACTTTTTTGGCTGACTTTGTAATCACTTAACAAGAGTCACACAGAACAATTACAGTCACCTGGGCCAGCTTCCTCCTCAAAGCAGGCTCAGTGCTGAATTTAGACCAAGTTATTTATGTCCCTGTCCAGTCAGGTCTTGAAATCCTTCAATGATAGAGAACCCTTCAAAACCTCCCTAAGGAACCTGTTCCAATGCTTAATTACAGGACATCAGTCTGCATTTTTGTGGGCAAAAGAGTACCAGACAGGACAGACCGAGCACCCCTGACAGACAGTTTAAGTAAGATTTGAGAGATGCCTGTCTAGTGTTGAGCTCTGACAGCACCTGAGTCACACAGGCCTCCGAGAAATTTATCCACATTCCTATTACTCCTCAAGGCACAGCCTTTTTAAGACTCACCTGGAGCTATAACTACTTCCTTTACTTATGCACACACTATTTTGGGAAATCTGGCAAGGGATTTAAATTGACATTACACCATTTTTCTGCCTCAGCTGTTCTGAAACTTTCTGCTGTTCTCTTGTCAAGTGGCTTCATCAGCAGAATTTTGCTGCTGTACTTTTGATGGACACTAGAGACAACCATAACTTTGTGCAACAAGGTTTTTGTAATTGATTTTGACATGAAATTTCATCTCTAAATTCCAACAGAAGCCATGTTCCTCTTCCTTGCACTTCACAATAACAATGGCGAGGCAACCAGGAAAACTTTCCCATCCGTACCCCTCTTCAAATTATCATCTCATTTTTTACGCTTATGCTAAAAGGAGGGCAAGGGGGATGGGGAAAGTCTCTGGGCTTTCATTGTTATCTCTTAACTGAAACGGAGTATGGCATGGCAGAAGATCTGACATAATGCAACAGTGATGGATGGAGTTTTTCACTGCAGTGACTAAGTCCCAAGACTGAAGCACTTACAGTTACGTGGGATAAACACCTCCCCACCAACTCCTGCTTTTATTCCTGGCAGACTTTCATGGCGCACAGTCATTTTATAAACAATCCTTGAGCAGCATCCATAGAACGAGCTACGCTCTGTAATAACGGACATTCTATTTCAGAGTAACAATTAGAATTGCTTGTAGAATAGAAATGCTAAATGCGACAGGCAAAACCATACACAAACCAAAGCAGAGAGAAAACCAGTATTAACCATTCTTAGCTGGGGCAAACAGTACAGGGAAGGCTGTGAAAAGGAAAAGATATGACAGCCATCACTTTCCAACATTAACTATTTTATCATCAGAAATGTTACCCAAGTATAACGGACATGAAAATCCAATCAGTGGTTGAAGGGTTAAGAACCTGCATTGTCAGAGAGCACATGTTGCTATAACTAAAGCAAATGTTGTAGCTGGGCTGTAAAATTTTCCAAGGTCTTGAGTTATGTGTTGGTTTCTGCATGCGCCTATTTATACAAACATCATAAATAATACAGTTGAACTTCTCCATAAAAAAGCACAGTAACTGTAATGTGCATAGTAAGAATACAAATCAATTCATAGTATTAGGTATTTTTGTAATACTCTAACATGAACTCCTCAGTCCATTCATATAACATCCCACTGGAGCAAGGCACTACCATCCACCCCTTTAACAGAAATTCTGTTTTTATTTGATTTTTCTGTCACTGTGGTGCTAACAACAGTTGTGACACACAACACTTAGACAGAATTCTGCTGGTTTTACAAATGGATCATGCACACTCCATCTGCAGTGGTTATCTCAGCAGCAGTGAAACTATCACTATTTTAGTGAAGGCAGAGGCAGTAGCAGACACTTCGCAAACGAGTTCACTATAGCCCCGGATCTGAATGCAATTAACTTGCCTATGGCCACTCAGCAAGACAGCAGTAATGCTGGAATGCAAAAAAGAGACTTTCTTACCTTCAGCTCTGTCTTTTGCTGAAGCTCCAGATCGCTCCAGCTCAGTAGCTGTGGTAATTACCATGTGCTTGAGTGCAGTTCCTGCTGTTTAGTTTTTCATAGGCTACTTTATTGTGCAAGTACATATAGACTGTTCTAGTTTAAGATGTTATAACCACATGCATAAGTCTCATTTTCTGTGTATTCATAACTTGGCCACAAATTCACACCAAGCTGGAAAGGGAATTTACCACCTGGGACTCCTGCCTTTTGAAGATGCTGCTAGTTATTGTAACAGATCTATATTCTTGGTTATTAGCCTCAGGCAAGAAGGAGCTGGAAGCTGACTACTGGAGTTACTTTCTAGCCCCATGAGAATCACAGGTGAAAAAAAGGCGTAAATGTGGAGTGGGAGAGTCTTGCCTCCTGCTAGCTTTTCCTCTCCAATGAGGAACACTGAACATGAAAGAATGCAAGAAAAGAATAAAGAGGAGGAATAGTTGCGGCTGTTCATTCACCTTAGAGGTGAGTCAGATTTTTCTCATTCAGAAGGAAGAGTTTGAAACAATTCAGAAAGCAAGCTGCCTTCCCAACTTATCTTGCATGTGACCTCTATCTGTTAAGACAGAAGTAGAAGACAAAAGGAAAAAGAGGAGCTCTACAGGCAAACGAATTACAGCAGAGACACGATGTGATGGACAAGAACAGCCACCTTATGACTTCATGAACAGCTTAATTTTCTCAACTCTGTATAAATGTAGAGCTGAAACAGATCTTCATATCACTACGATCATTCCTCCTGCTTCCCTATTCCAGCAGCTGTTTCCCACTGCTCCCTCAGCTTAAACTTCAAAGCTACGTAACCTAAAATTGAAAAAGCCGTTCACACTACGAAGTGTCCATATTGGAGGTGGGGACAGCATTAGTGACATTTAGTTATCACAGTTCAAAAATTTCTTCCCCAGTTTACATTGGCTGCATATGTCCTCCACACAGCAGCACGCTTCAAGTTCCCAACTCAAATCTTCCCGACACAAAAGTAAATCTCTTAACTGGGCAATTTCAGACAGTCGGACCACACAAACATTGTGCTTCCCCTTGCTACAGCTGCAAGAGCTTTTCTGTTCCGCAAATGCTATTTCACCTTACCAGGGTCTAACCTGTCTCACCTGTGAATACTTTTTTTTCTTGGAAATCCCTATGGACAAAGCAAGAGACTGGAAAACACAGATCAAAGCTGCAACATCGAGGCATTCTCAGAAGCAAGAGAGCAACAATTCGACAAACATGGTAGCAGTTACCAGAACAAAAAGCCAGAATTACTCTTCACATTCCTGAGCTGAGAGATAACACCAGAGTGAGAGCTGGTCCTGTAACGGTCTCAAATTCCTCTTGCATGATTTGGTGGAATGACTAAACCCCACAGAGCAGAGCCACGAGAGTCTCAGCAGCACTACTGTACACAGCTGCTGTGTAGGGTTCTATCATATTAGTATTTCTCCCAGAACAATATATGTTTCCTTACAGGCTCCAAAGAAAGAGTGTTGTAGGATAGAACCATATTAGTAAGTGAAAAGAATTAGTGGCAGAATTCAGAAAGGTCATGCACACTTTAGAAAAGCAAGGTTGAACTGTGGGTCCTTACTGATATCTGAATATTCCTGCAAAAATTACCACAAATATACAATATCAAATGTCTACACAAAAGCAAGCCATCAAGCCCACCAATGACAGTAAACTACAGAGAAGCCAGACCTTCACCTTTCACCTCAAGTCAATGCTGATCTAAGACAATGCCTACATAGATCAGTGGATAACAAGCGATTCTAGTGGTTGACAAGCCTTGCCATACCTAGGTAACTGCTGAACTACAAACAGCACGGAAGTCACCTGTGTGTCAAGAGAGAGCTCAAAGGATGTAGCGACTGAAAATCCTATTTGGCCTAGAAATTAACAGTAACATAACAAAACAATTTTAGGCAATAAGAGAACCTTGGATGCTCAGTGATATAACTTAGTTCCCACCACAAAGGTTTGCTGACTCCTACACAACAGAGCACTTTGTTTTATTAAATCCAGATTCTAGCATTATAACACAATACAAAACCATAACTGTGCTCTTTACAGATTTGCCAAAGTCCTGTTGCAGCAGCATGCACCAAGATAAAAGCCTGAAAGATTCTGTCTAGTTGCTGGTGTTTAATGACATGCATGACAATCTCTCACCATGGGTACCTGCCACGTAAAACACACAACCTGGGGAAAACCTGCTGCTTTAACTGCTCAGCTAGTTCAAAGCCAGTTCAATACCTGCTCAACAAAGGCAGGGATTGTTTTGTTTTTTTAAACCTTATGCCATGAGTTATGTAGAAGGAAAGAGAGGTCATTCCACGGACAACATCCTTCAAAGGCCAAGCTGTTTAAGGCTTACTACCGGCACGAAACCAACAAGGAAGGAACGACCCTCAAGAATTGTGCTAATGATTTATTTCATGCAACATCTGTGCAGCAAGGTGAGCTTATCACGAGACAAGACTGTGAATCACTAACTACTAGGACTGCTTTAGCAATGAAGTCCAGCAGCTCTGCATGGGTCTGACACAAACCTACCATAAAGAACCAAGTGATCTTGGCAACAGGCAGCAAGAACTGAGAATAGCTAGGGACAGGAAACATCATGACAAATAAGCAGTGTTTATTCAGTATTCAAAGCTGTCTCTGAAAAGCAAGATAGATCTTCCACTCGTTCCTTCTCCTGCCTTGCTGGCCTACATAAAACTTCCCAAGCAAGAACTGCAAAACACTTTTTATCAGGTACAATCCTATGGCAAGTTTCCTTTTAGGTACCTTGGAGTACGTACTGGAAATAGGATTGGGTCAGAAGTCAAAGAAAAACTCCTCATCTCTGCAGGTGAGTCACCATCACCCATCACTGCTCTGCTCATCTAGAGTTTACAGAGACTCTCTAAAAAACAACCAAAATAAAAAGAGCAACGCTCCTACCTGAATGATTTCCTGTTTTAAGGAAGTTTTATCAAGTTAACTATTGGCAACAGGATTTTGCACTCCTTTTAAAAATCTTTTCAAAATCCATGCTAAATGAGTAACCATCTCCATATCTGCTTCATGCAAGAAGTGCACACATCATTAAAACACAGAAGGTATATGTCAATATAGACTACAGCTCTTACAGGCTTAGGCCAGCCTACTTGAAACAAAAATAATCACTGTTCCATACTCACAGAATCATAGAATAGTTAGGGTTGGAAAGGACCTTAAGATCATCCAGTTCCAACCCCCCTGCAATGGCAGGGACACCTCCCACTAAACCATGCCACCCAAGGCTCTCTCCAACCCAGCCTTGAACACCACCAGCGATGGAGCATTCACAACTCCCCTGGGAAACCCATTCCAGTGCCTCACCACCCTTACAGTAAAGAATTTCTTCCTTCCATCCAATCTAAACTTCCCCTGTTTAAGTTTGAACCTGTTGCCCCTTGTCCTATCACTACAGTCCCTAATGAAGAGTCCCTCCCCAGCATTCCTATAGGCCCCCTTTAGATACTGGAAGGCTGCTATGAGGTCTCCATGCAGCCTTCTCTTCTCCAGGCTGAACAGCCCCAACTTTCTCAGCCTATCTTCATACTACGGGAGGTGCTCCAGTCCCCTGATCATCCTCATGACCCTCCTTTGGACTTGTTCCAACAGTTCCATGTCCTTTTGATGTTGAGGACACCAGAACTGCATACAATACTCCACGTGAAGTCTCACAAGAGCAGAGCAGAGGGGCAGGATCACCTCCCTCGACCTGCTGGTCATGCTCCTTTTGATGCAGCCCAGGATACGGTTGGCTTTCTGGGCTGTAAGCGCACACTGCTGGCTCATGTTCATTTTCTCATCAACCAACACCCCCAAGTCCTTCTCTGCAGGGCTGCTCTGAATCTCTTCTCTGCCCAACCTGTAGCTGCGCCTGGGATTGCTCCGACCCAGGTGTAGGACCTTGCACTTGGCATGGTTAAACTTCATCAGGTTGGCATCAGCCCACCTCACAAGTATGTCAAGGTCCCTCTGGATGGCATTCCTTCCCTCCAACGTATCAACCGAACCACACAGCTTGGTGTCATGGGCAAACTTGCTGAGGGCGCACTCAATCCCACTGTCCATGTCACTGACAAAGATGTTGAACAAGACTGGTCCCAACACCCATCCCTGAGGGACACCACTCGTTACTGGTCTCCAGCTGGACATCGAGCCATTGAGCACAACTCTTTGCATGCGGCCAGCCAGTTCTTTATCCACTGAGTGGTCCACCTATCAAATTGATGTCCCTCCAACTTGGAGACAGGGATGTCATACACTTGATATTAGTCTGAATTGCTTGAGTTGTCATGTTAAGAAAACAAGACGCTATCTCATTCTTTCAATTGGAAGAAGACATGCAAGGGCAGAAACAAGACAAAAGAAATAATAGTACTTCCAGACCTCCAGTTCACATTGCAGAGGCATCTCCCCGTAAGATTTTCAAACCCTTAAGGTTCATCCCTAAACTTAAAATTTATGTTCTACAATATCAAGTTTAACAGATACATAAAGACCACAAATAAGAGTTTCCACTTGTAGAGCACAGCTCAGCAGGCCAGGGGAAGCAACTGTCACATTTCAACCCATCTTTGAACAAACAATTGGCTCAACATAAGAATTGCAGGAGATTATGACAATAGAAGCAGAGTACTCCAGAACAATTAGCAGTCTGCTATGGAAACAGCGTGTATGCAAAGAAAGAAAAAATCACAGGTGCCTGCTCTGAATTCCTTGCAGGTGTTGGGAAAAAGAATGAGAATTTACAGGTACTGGAATGGAGAATGTTTGGCAAGGGCAGGTTCCATATGGGAATTTTCCTGTTCAAGGCAATGAATTTTCTCTGACTCAAAGCACTGGAAGACAGATGAGAAATCTTTCACTGCTTTGTAAATATGAAAAACACACTGTGCCAAAATGAATCCTCTGCTTGGTAAAGCAACAGAAATAAGAGATATTTAATAATTCTGATGGCAACTCTCAACAATGTGCATGAAATTCTTAAAAGATGTTAATACAAGAACATGTTACTTGCTCTCACAGAGGAGATCTTCCCAGTACCTCAATTTCCACTAGCAGGCACAGGAGAGGTGTGGATGGTGTTATTAATCAATCAGTTCTACTCACTTATTCACAATACAACAATCAAAATTAATGATTGAAGGGAGCTGGAAAGGGCAGGTGAGTGCTTGAGTCAACTTGTAAAGATTTAAAGAAAGCAAATTAAAACAGCAGTGAAATGGGAACAGCAGCTAATCTTAATTACAAACCTGAAGTCAGAGGAAAGCTCCAGTGAATTTCCTCTCCCCCCCCCACTACATGTTAGTGAAGACAAATTGCTGGCATTTTTGTAATCTACTAAGTTAAAGTCATTACCCTGACAGTGCCAGGAAGTCTAATTTCCTGGAGCAGTAATACAAAGATTTATAAGTGAATTTAAACACTCACTTTCTGGGATACAAAAATCTATCATCAGCATCAGGCTACATGGAAAGAGACAGGATTTCAGATAACAGAGACAGAAGAAATTCACCTGCTGACAAGTTCACCCAAAATCTCATTCCTAACTACACAGGCTGCTGACCAGGGTTAAGTGTACACACAAAGCTGAGCTTTCAAATAAATTCACCTTTTCTGTGAGGGCCCTGCTACAACAAAATAGACTTGCTCAACTATAAGCAGCTTTAGCACTTGTTCAGTATTTCTGCTTGATCCTCTCCTAAGCTTATGTTCCCATTAGGATGGAAGTAAATTTAAATAATCAAAATGGAAAAGATAACTAAAAACTGATGTAAAGGAAATAATGAGTTAGCCTACTGACCAGGCTGAAATGCATCTGCACATATCTCCTTACGGCTGAACACTTTCGACTCCCTAATGAGTTAGACTGAAACCATAGCTGAACTTCAACACCTCAGAACATCTACTTTTATGCCATTAGATGTGTGCATAAACAAGAAGCACAGCATTTGCTTAAACCAAACAGCACAGAAGTCTGGATTTAATTAGGAATAATCTGCTGTTTCCATATAAAAAGCTGGTTTGCTTTTCTGGACATTCTCCTCCCATGTTCCAGCACTGATGAACAGGGACAGACAATCCAACACCTTCACATCAGGAAGATTAAATGTTACAATCTTTAAAACATCTTCAGAGGGCTGACACATATCAATCCTGATTCTTTTCAGAAAACTTTATCTCACAGCCTGCCATCTGAGACACGCTTTCCACTGCACAGATATGATTAATCCTGATCTCCCCTCAATGCGTGAGCCTCCTGTCACTATTCCTGCTCAGAAATAAGGACTCTGTGAGCCAAGCAAAGGGATTGCACTATCCTATATATTTAATATGTACACAGGAGAAATCAGCATTCGCACTGTGATAGCACAGGAGAGAAAACGCTGCAGAGGAGACAGCCAACACCACCATCAGTGACCTACTTTATATTGGGGAAGGGATTTCAGCAAGACGACTTTTCCCCCTCCACAGAAGCAGCGATTTCTGAAAGCACTAAATTTAGCGAGGTCCTGAGGACAACATTCGTAATTTCTTGTGAGTGCTGCTCCCTCTCATATGGCTCTGTGCAAGCTCTTATCACTTCCCTCCAAAATTTATCTTCTCTCTATCAGAAAAAAAATATGCTCCTTTCAACAAAGGAAGAAACAAGAAGCTTCTCTTCCACAATCTCTCCTCAGGAGGACAGCACTACTCTGGACACTGTCAGAGCATATATATTTATTTTTTAATATCAGATGAGACAGCTCCTGAAAGCACTGCAAGTTCTCCCATCTGACATTATCCAGTTTACCACAGATAACAACCCTGAACTGGAAGCTTTCCCCTGCCAGAATGCCTAGCACATAAAATTATTAAAGGCTTAGAAAGGGTTTCAGGGCTGCTCAAATGCTGTGCTGCAGCAAAATCTGATTTCCATTAAAAACCCAAATGCAATCAGAAGAAGCCTCCAGTTTATCACTCTGAAAAAACAAGAATTACCTTCATCCATCCATTTCTCTCCCGGACAAACACATTTCAGGAAAAAAATCCTAACAAGCAGCACTTAAAAAAGGTAATAGCTCATGAGCCCATCTGGACTGTTCAGGATATGAACGTGTTCCTGAGCTGTCTCCCACACAGACACTAACCAGCCCCAACATCCCAACTGAAAACTATAAAAGTTTCTGGGTTTATGGTGGTCAGCTACAGGACAGGCAGAGATTCCTGCAACTCAAGTCATTTGGAGACCAAGAGCAGTTCCCAGAGATGATAGAGAATAGGTCTGAAACTACTTCACTGCTTCCAGTCCGCCTTTTTTCAAGCAACCTTATCACACTATCAATTAAGCTCAGTGATCATACTTAAGAGTATATGTCAAGTTCTTGAAACCTCATCTTTAGATCCACTAGATAAGCACCATGGATGTCAACTGCAAGATAACAGGAACCTTAACAACACTGCATCCCAGTATTTTTTAACTACCACAGTGTTCATTTGCTGCACTGCACGAACAAATCCTATTACTGCAGTTTCATTTGCCCACAGAGATTCCAGCTGAAAACTCACTTTAATATGGCTTTAATAATACATGAAAGAGATTAATCTATAACTGTTGATTTTTGAAATAGCACTTCGTTGTGTCACTCAAACTGAGTGTTTTTGATCATTAAAACTTGTATGATTTTTCAATCTTGGTAACGAGGTTCTGCTTCAGCTGAGAGCTGATTTCATCAGAGCCAATTATACTTTATGGCACAGATCTGACCAGAGGTTTTAAGGGTTTTAAAACTGCAATTTTATTCTCCTCATCTTACCGACAATTCAAAGTCCCAGCAACCTTGTTAGAACCTTTAATATCCAGGAGCTCTCGTGTAAACAAGATGCTTAGCAGGAAACAAAATATGCATCACTGAATTCATTTTTTACCTGAGCACACAGGCAAGTAGTTTCTCATGCCTTTTTCCGTGTCAAAGATCTGCTTTCAAAATGCTGTGGGAATAATCTCCCAACCTAATCTACCTAGTATGAGATACACAGTCTATTCATATTAGATTAAATAGGGGTATCTTGAAATTATCAAACAAAACATCTAGCAACTGAGTATGATAGAGCTGTGTAAGCTCAGAGAGACAGGTACGTTTCCCATCAAATATGCCACAAGACTTCTGCCATTGACAGAGCCCCCTGAAAGATTTTTGTCTTAAAGAAAGTTGCACAACATCCAGTTCTTTACAGAAATCTTAAATTTTCATCTTTTCCTTTTGGGGCACCTATATTCCAGTCACATTTACAAAGGAATAAAAGTGCTGACGCCCCTGCTGTATTTTGCATTCCTCTCCTTCTCCATCCTTAGGATGTCTCCTTGCTCTGCAATGTAATCAACACCCAGCCTTGAACTGAGAAGATTCCTGCAGCTCTCCAAGCAGGATGGCATTGCACCTTCTAAGAGGTGCATTAACATTAGTGTTTTGGCATTAGCCTAGAAACTGTACCACTGTAAAAAGGTGCCTGTAAATAGATTAGATCCATCCATGTATTAGGATTAGTTTGCATATCAGAGCTTCACTGCCCATGAATTTAAGTGAGTGCAGCACTTCACACATGTAATTATTATGCCATTAATGACTACCAGTACATCTCTAAGGATGCTAGATAGGGCCTCTGCTGCTGCCACCCTCAGTTAATAGCAAGGAAATTGAAGCACAAATCAGTTGACTCAATAAAGGTCACTAAATAGCATACTTCCGCTATCCCAAGTCCAAGGATCTCTCCACTGAGTCACACTCCCTCGTTATACTCTCGGAAATTGTGCAAGTAATGCAGGAAGAGTTTAAGATTTTCTTTCTGAGGATTACTCAGGTAGTCGCAGATATTCACAGATCACTACGGTGTAGGTGCTGTGGGAGCGCATTTTCTGCAGGGCTGAGTTGACAGGGTGGCACCGCAGCAGTTGCCATGACAATAGCTGAATCCTTGCAATGACATTGCACACACCGCAATGAAAACCTTTGAAAGTTTCAAAACACTGTCCAGTGCTGCAAGAAGTCCGATGAGATCCTAAATCATCTCCTAATCTCCAATTAATAACAGAGTACTATGTGCACAGGAAGGGAATGCAGCTGGTTTGTGAAAGATTTCACCTCTGCCAGAGCTGAAATACAATAGCGCAATGCAGAAAATTTTTTCCGTCAACCTGATTTTGGAAAACTACAAGTACTGCTCACTGAGGATAAGGGGAAATACTGAACTCAGGAGAAGACTATCAGTAAAGACAAATGATTTGAACTCATTCCCCGCTGTCACTCTCCGGTTCATTGTAACATTGAAGAACTACAGAGATGCCAGTGAAGGGAAAACCTTAGTGGTAAGTACATTCGCCTAATGCATTTCAGAACTTACATCCACATGTAGCGCAGGCAATTTGCAAATGGAGCTGTAAAGGAAAAGAGCATGCACTCACCCCTCTATGGAGTTACAATCACCTAACACCAAATCAGATAGGCTTCTACAAGATTCCACCCATTCAGCAGCTTTATATAAAAGGTAGTTATATCCAGCTTTTGAGTATTGAATACTAGATAACAAGCACTGACACATCCATTATTTCAATTAACTGAATACAAAAGAAAGAGATCAGCCTGATATGCTCATGTCTCAAGCCCCTTTAAAAGCCTCCTGCTCCCATGCTACTTGTTATTTCCGAAAGCACAAACATTAGCATTACCTTTTGCTGCTTCAGACCGCTTAGGCAAATCAAGTGTATCAAAATTCCTGTCCAAATCTCCATTCTTCTTTCCTGTGCAAAAAAATAAGACAACAGATGGAAAAGACTGTCAGCATACTGACAGGTAAGATACTGACATGTGAATCTGCAAGATGAGAGAAGATACAGACTCAGAATATAAATCACAGACTATTACTCATATTTGTACATATCTGACTTGCAACCCAGCTACATCGCTGTGGTTTTAGCAGGAGCAACTTTGGGAAAACATCCGTACTACTTGCAGGTTAATCTGCAAACATGCTCAGCACGAGCATTTCAGTGGGTCCTGAGAGTGCTCAAAATCTTGGAAAATCGTGCCATTTGCATTCTTGGCAAAGCTATTCCCCTTCCTCAGAAGTCCAGTATTTACTTGTTATTTTCATCAAGAAATTTTGATCCGAAGCTGAGCTAAAACACAGCAAAAAACAACAGGTTTGCTTTGCAGCCTCTACTTTTGTTGCCACTATCAGACAGGAAGGCCTAGATTTAATATTTTGTACAGCCAGCAGCCAACAACTTAACCTTGAACTGCCCTTCAATCAATAAAGTGCCATTTTGACTATTTATTAGAAACTAGTGGAAATAATTCCACGTATTTACTGAGAGACAGTTTCAAACCATTACATCAGTTTTAATTCATACAATTCTTCACAGAAAACAGAACAAAACCTGGACTTCAGTTTTAGTTAGGTGGGAATTCAAGGTTACGTAAACAGCTGGGGAGGAAAAAGTTAATTTTTATTCCTTCTTCTCTCCCCAGGGAGACACACAGCTTTGGGTTAGCAGCATGGATGCTGTGGGATAAGCAGGCACCTTGCCATCAGAGAAGTACTGACAGCAGAGAGAGATTTGGAAGGAAGTACAAGAATCAGTATGGACTCTGAGGACAGCAATGCACAATTCTGCTCTCCAAAATTATTTTTTGGGGGAGGGGAATCAAGTTATTCAGTCCCTCTCCCTCAAGAGCAGGGATGGCAGGTGTGATGGGATGAATTTAAAACACCACAACTGAAGTTGCCAGAGGTGGCTTCTGCACAGGGACTCTACCAGGCTGTTGATGGAGGTTTACAGGAAGGGCTGAAAGCTCCACCAGTCAGGATGATTAAAAGCAAACAGGAAAATGGTCCTTGAAAAGGTAATGTGGAAATTAGTCTGATTCTTTTCTGGGAATAGGGCATGACATGGGAAAGGCCAATCCCAGCCCTGTTACAGCTGGAAGCTGGTATAGCTTCTGTGCAGTGAATTCAGTGGCCACTCTGCCTCTCCTCTTGACAAAAGGATAAACACATGCAGTACTATAGAGACAAAACAGACCTTTAAATACCAGTATGAACGTTTACAACTAACATCGGGGGGTGGGGGAGGGGGACACCTTAAGGTGGTATTCCACCCCCTCTGCTTCTTTGGAAATATCACACACTTTTGGTTTGAAATGCCAGCACAGAACACCAGCCAACTTTACTACTGTGCAAAGCAAAACATGCATCCAGAAGTTCTGTTCATCTGAAGCAATCTGCTTCATTAAAGTATGAAAAAGACCATCTAAGCTGCCAAAAAGTCATGCAGCCAGGTACCATGACACTCCTTTGGAAACTATCTTTCCTAAAGGAAGAGATAGGAATTAGCTGCACTTTGTAGCCCTCCATCAAGTTTTTGCTCCACGAAAGAATGAGAAACGCATTGCTTGGGAAACCAAATGCCAGAAAGGAAAAATGCTGTGCATCACCAAAGGATGTTACATTTCATAATGGCAGCTGAACCCAGTTACTGGCTGCAAACCCTTGTTGACACTTAGAGCACTGACAGGAAAAAACAGGGCAAAGACAGGCAGGGAGGGGGAAGGCACAGAAGGAAGGAAGTCAGCGTAGGAAAGATTACAGACTCAGCCCAGTAAGTGTTACTCCACCTTACCTACATGTAGGACAAACTGTTTTTTCACATGACCCCAAATCTCATGTCTTTGGCATTAGCTAGTTTAAACCTCAGAACACTTACTTGGAGAACCAGACTATTCAACACAACCACTCATTTCAGAAGTTCCCTCTAATTTAAAGGTTGGGATTTGGTACTTCCATCAGCCTTGAAGAACTGTGATGGCACTGTAAGAGCTCCCTTCTTTCTAGCACAACGTTTAGTGAGCAGTATGTATTTGTGCATAACTTTTTAAGGAAGAGATTGTGCAGGAGAGCATTATTGGCTGCTACATCTTTTGAGCTGGCAATGCAGAAGCAGCTGCCGATTTCCTAAACCATCTTTCATTAAGACAGCACACTCCACCTGTGCTCTGTGATCTTCAGTCGCCATCTCTCAGTGTCTGGGCCAGATTGCAAATAGTGGCCGTCTCCTATGAAGCCTTTACTAGTTTGACTCTCAGCCCTCTGAGAAACTAACCCACCTTGCAGGCAAAACCGCATCTGTTCAAACCAGAAGCTGCCAGCTGTTTACAAACGAAAGCAATTCAGAACACAGAGCTCTGACCAAGGGGATTTCAACTCTACAAATTACTTGCTTAATCAAATTCAGCAAGGGCCAGATTCAGAAATACCCAAAGCTCCCACATTTTCCAGGGCTTTCCTACAGAGGGGATGTGATCAAGCTGCAAGAATACTACAAAAGAAATCCATCTAGAAATCAAAGTTTTCAATCTGTGGCCCAGCTGGTATTTTTCCCATTTGGTTTTCACAGGACCCACAAATACTGGTCAGGAGTTTCTAAAAAGGTGACCAAATTTAGCAAGTTAAAGAGCCTACCAATTGCAAACCTCCCCTGGCCTGACCCAAATCATGAGAAAACCAGCTTCCATAGCTCTGAACACCCCCCTCTGCCACTCAAACCTGTCAGTAATTCTAGTGCACAGGGATGCTGGAATGACCACACTAGCAGTACAAAAGACATACGACATCCTTTTTCTGCCCTTCTGCATTTCCCTGCTCTCCAAATTTTCCAGCCTGAGGTATGCCAGAGGAAAGAGGATGCTCTTGGATGAGAAGCATAGCTCCAAACTTTGCCAAGAGACAGACAGCTTTAAACATGCCTGCTGACAGGCCTGTTTTATGAGACCTGGCCGTAGAAACTGGCACAGCGCTGTGGTTTGGGAAAACTGCCTGACATGAATCTTGCTTGCGCAAGATGCAATTTACAGTCTCTGTAAACAGTGGGATTAATTTTTTTCCCCTTTCCCCCCCACTACTTTTCATTATGTAAGAAATAACCAAAACATGACCTTCAGCATTTTCAATCTGTCAGAAACACAGCACACACTTTGAAGTGCGACCCAGCGTTATTAACCACTAATGTTGGTGACTTTCCTCAAATGTCGTTTTGCTTTACCAAATAATCAACACAGCTATTCAATCGGACCATTTCTGCTGACGGATTAACCCCCAAACACTTTCCTTCTGGTTAAAAAGTTGAAGAGAGATTTGCATACCACCACCCAACAGTCAGTACTGTGCTTGTTAATAAATCCACTGACCCAGACTGCAGCAGAGGGACAAAAACCAAGGCTGAGCTCTGTCTTGCCAAGACACCCATCCTCTGCAGGCTCACCAGCCATATCTGCAATCAGTGTCTTTCACAACACTACTAAGCAGCATTTGTTGGGTGGTGCAATTAGCTTTGGTTTTGTTTTCCCAACATTCCTCCTTTGGCTCAGCACTCCAGAGCCCATTGATCTGAAGCAAGTGTCACAAACCAAAAATGACCCTGCCTTTACCCCTGAATCAATCTCAGTAACAGTGGAAGTCTCTAGGTCACTCACAGCCTAACAACTTCCCAGCCGACAAGCAAGGGCGGCAAACTTCAGCCTCAAGCCTTGCGTATTCCAACTGCAATTTTACTTGCTGTGCTGGGATGAGAAACTAAAGGGCATATCCCTCAAGGCATTTACTGGGGTAGGTAGCTTCATCTAGCTAGTCTGAGTGCCAGTACTAAAGATGCAGCAGCCCAGGCATTCATGCCCAAGCAGAAAAATACCAAGGATCCCTGAGAGTACACATCCAAGCTGCTGAGTTTTCATGCCTACTGCTACCCACGCTGCTAGCAAAGCTGTACTTTGATATGACAATGCGCACACTTAGGTGCTTCCTCTCTCGCGGGGTTATCAGGCCAGCTGCAAATCAATTACCTCGCTGCGCTTACACCAGGAATGAATAAAACCTTGTTTTTAATATTCTCAGTGTGGGAAGACCAAACTGCAAATGCTCACTCAATTAGAGGATTTCCATGCCTACTGGAATGAACAGGAGAATGCTCTCGGGGTGCAGTGAAGAAGGTGGCATGAGCAAGACCTTCATATCAGCTCTAAGCCTTGCATGAGAAAGCTGAACAAAGCATATTACGGTGATGATGAAAAGAAAGTATTGCAACAACTCACCTTGATTGAACCATTCCTCTAATTACCAGAAAAGCAGCAAAAGAAAAACAAAAATTTACAGGAAGGAAGAAAATACAAAGGAACAGTCATAAAGAGCCAGAATTTCACAGAAAAGGTTCAAAACCTGAGTATTACAAAAATACTACAGAAGTCTAACCAATTAAAAAAACCAAACCAAATCAAGATATTCTACTTTTTCCCTTTGGTTCCTGCTGGGAAAAAAACCCAAGAAATCTTTCTCTGTGCAGCTCTTTTTCTTCCTCTTTTCATTAAATGAAAAGGTTCCTACAGAACTGAGGGGACAGTAGGATGACCAGCCCTTTGCAGAGGTGTTCGAAATGCTATGACCAATGACCATGAAGTAAAAGAAACATGGAAACACTGCAAGATCAAGTGAACAAGAGGGGGAGAGAACTGATATATTTACAGTCCTAAACTGAAAAAAATAAGGCAGGTTCAGACCAGGTATTCACATAAATGTAACAGTGAGAAAAGGAAGCTTCTCTTTACGATTTTAGAAGCACATTTATTAAGGGGTTTTAATTTATATTTTTTTTACACAACAGTTGCCTGTCCCCCTCTATCCTTCTGATCTACATACTACCAGCTATGAGCTCAGCATTACTATCAGTTGATTTCTCTCTAGAGACCTGCACACTTTAAAAAGAGGGGAAAGAATGTTACAATATACTTCAGAAATTGTCATTTCCTGCTGTACACATACAGAACCAAACCCAAACCAAACTGATTGCCTGCACTGCTCACTGAAATCCAAGGGTTCAAACTCAGTGTCTGACGATTTTGAGACCAATTTGTCCAGGAAGAGACAATCAGAAGCTATTGGGGTGTACAAACACAGGAGATATATAAAGGCGGGCCCCAGAGGAAGCAGGCAGACACTTGACAGAGGACAGCCACCCAAGTGCACGCCCTTTTCACGGTCATCAAGAGGAGGATGACAGTTCTCAATCAGCACACTCCCCTCCTCCCACAGTGCACACTCGTAGCTTTTATGTCTAAAAATGTTTTCAATGACTGTGTTGCTCTCAAGCAGCAAAACAACAGGGACTGCAAGTGGCAGGGAACAGGCTCGAGTCAGCACATGTTCAAGGTGATATTAAAGGATATCACACTGAAGTTTCACTCACTGTGAGAACTGGCTGGCCAGGCAGGTAAAACTCTTTCTTCAGTGTTTCCCCCAGCAATTCAAAGATGCACATCATTTTTTAATTTTTTTAACAGTTTATATCTAGCTGGTGACAGACTAGTCTGGAAAAGCAAGTTCACACTCTGATGACTTCCCTAACACATATGGAAACACATAACATTTTAATAACATGTAGAGGTCAGATCAAAGCAAGAGTAATGTGCAGCACAGAGTCTGTCAAGGTCAAACAATTCCGGATCAGCTCTTCAGGACCAAAACCTTCCTCAGACCTGGTTATAAATAGTAAGCCAGGATGTGAGTACACATGAATGAGGAGAATTGAGCCTAGACAGAAAACAGAGTTCATTATCTCTGAATTCAGTCTAGAATAGTAATTTCTCTAAACAAAGAAAACTGATGCAATTTGAGTGCCTCTTTCTAAACGAAAGATGGAAGGAGGGTTACTGAGACTATTAATCCTCTCTTGTAATGAAATTCATTTGCAACACTCATGCCCCAGAGGAGAGAAAAGGTCTAAAAGTGACTGACAATTAAAAGCTACATAATCATGTTTGCAATTTAAATTACTGGAAGACTGACTGAATTAGGAGGTTGTATGTTTGGGTTCTGAGTGGGAAGGTAGGCTGTTAGCTTGTTTTCAAACATGAGGGACTGCAGGCATGGAAGATACATGCACAGGATTACCATGCAGGGGATAAATGCATGCTGGCCTATCTTCCAGAGGCCATGGCACATGCTGTGCAGCCAAGATCCAGCCAAGCAAGTAGACTGAGCATAGATTTGACAGATGCAAGAACACAGCACTGCAGAGAAGAGGCAAGGCAGAGCACATCCACCTATGTCCAACAGCAGAGCGTCATCTGTCAGCAGGCACCACTCCTATTTATAGCCAAACAAAATGGTGGCAATTGTGGAAAATATTCCCAAACTTTTAGTAGTAATGCAGCAAGGGAGATGAACACATGCCATGACACTGCAAACATGCAGTCAAAAATCACAATTTTGCCTACACAGCAAAATCTACCCCCAAATCCATTTCCAGTGCCAAGCTCTCTGCAACACATACCTTTAGCTTTTTTCCCACCAAAGCAACCAGCGTCATCTTTCTTCTTCTTCTGAGAGCCTCCAGCGCTTCCAGGCTGACTAGCATCTAGTTCTTGGTACTTATCAGCTCCAGGGACCTCTTTGTGGACATGATAGGAAAGGTTCCGCATGATGCACACGCAGTTCTCCACAGACTGTTACAGAGAAATGTGTGTTATACATAGTATTGCACACTCTTAGTTACAAACCATTAGTTTATATAGCAGAGCATTTGAAGGAATTTAAAAGAAGCCCACCTACCCCAGGAAAAGAATGTAGCTGTCAAGGAAGATCTAGACAAAATCCCTTAAATTAAGGTTCATTCTTTCTTGTTCTAAACTTGATTTTATTTTCGAGAAGTGAAGTGCTTCTATAAATAGCACCCATTCAAAATGAAAACTCTCTAATCAAAAATACCACCTGATCTTACATAAAGAATACAATTCACCAGAAGATCAAACACACAGTGGAAAAAGATCATACAAAGATCTTATTTTAATACAAACCTCACTCTTATTCTTCCAAACTTTAAATCCCCAAGGAGCCCATTTTATTAAATTTTCTCTGGTCAAAACATTCGCCTTGTGTTCTCAGTGAATTCCTCACATGTCCTGTAACAGCTAATCCACAGCACATCAGGTTCTGACAAGAGCAATGCTCTGTAGGTTGCAATGGAAACCACCAGGTGGTTACAAAATCCACTTCCAAAATTATCTGATTAAGTGACAGGGCTTTATAATTCCCTTGTACAGTCCATCACACGGTGCGACTCAAAAAGAATAAAGTAACGATGCTTTATAAGCTTTATTGGTGTTAAAAAGCAATAGCATGCTCTTTCTTTTTTAAGCAGGTTAAATTTATGATATTCCTTATGCATATAAATATGCTCTTAAGCACTGCAGGATGAGATTATAATGAAGAATAGATTAATCAAATCCGGCACCTAAAAAAACCAGCCACAATGAATTTGCTGCATGTCTGAAGATACTCCCTTACTTTCTAAGTGCTAAAGTTCTTAGAGATGGTGCTGAAAAAAGTCTTTAAAGTGGGAACCAACTCCTTTGCCGGTGTTGTGCAAAGCACAATACAATAGGACAGAATTCCGATTTGGAGATTGCACTTAAAATGTCAAGTGATGCAGAACAACAGCAATAATGTCACTGATGATGATAAAAGACTACTCTCCCCACCTATCACAACTACTTGCCTTTGCTCATGTCATTGGCCACACAAAGTAATATAGCAGCTTCAGCTGTTACCACAGCAGCAGCACCACAGATTATCATGACAGAGATGAGAGGAAGCTAATTACTGTCTTTTCTAAGGCAACCATAATCCACTTCTGGTATTAGCAAACAGAAGTCAACCCCTGTGCAACATGTCAGCCTAAATTAATGGAAACATCCATTAAGTTTTAATACTGAAATTTACCTTATTGTCTGTATCCTTCTTGCCAACTGCAGACTGTAGAGCATGAAGGAGGGCATCCACCAAGCCATCGCACTCTCTTAGTCTTCTGCGTGCTTCTGCTCCGTCTGAACTTACATTCCTAACAGAGATTTAAAGGAAAATTCAGCCCTCTGACCTTCACCATAAAGTTCAAGGTGTGTTGATTTGTACTACAATTATGAATAACTCATTATCTTGGATAAACAATTTGGAAGCAAAGTAGTCTGACAAACCTGTTAAATCTCAGTAAAATATGACAATGCACATCTGCAACTCCCTGAATCTGAATAAAAAGGGGAATAGTCACAGAAGTGCCTATAAGCCCATTCTTCTGCATTGCTAGCGAGTCCAGTGATAAATCTTAAACTGGACAGGATTTGTCAGAGCAAACAGTATGCAAATCCAAAATTTTTTTCAAAGCCTGAAATTCTAATCTGAAAAATCCTTTCACCACCTTAAAAAACATGCAAAATCACAGTGGAATTCGTGGCACAGAAAATAAATAAAACCAGGTGTACAATAAACTATTTTAATGAATTAATCTGTATATAAAATAGTTCTTCACTTTGGCCCCCATCTGCTCCAAAGAAGTCAGATGGGAATCACCATGTACAACTGGCGTCTCCTTGACTGTACAAAGGTTCTCCAAGTCTGTTCTGTATCCTCAGCTTTCTGACTGGAAGTTACTGCACCCGGATTAAATCCCATGGTTTGACATTTAAAGCCCACCTTTGACACTGTGTACAGCAGAATCAGTATAAAGCCTGAACCAGTCACATTTAGAAACTAAAAGACAATAGTCAGTATGCTTATATGGCTTTAAATTTCTCCAAATATTGCGCAAGAGAATGGCGCGGGTAGAAGATGTGAGACAGAGCAGTGAAAGGTAGTTGGGGTTGTTAAAGCTGCATGTATCCATGAGTACAGAAACTGTTAGAGGGGAGCCATGAACTTAGCCTCACTTGCCCAGTCAGCATGCACACTATGTAGTGAAAACCCAGCCTTGCATAAGCATCAGCCAGCTATTGCTCAATAAATAAATAAAATTCAAATCAATTTTCCAAATGCTGCCTTTCCACCTCTCTTACCCCCCCTTCTTATCTTGTATCTTTAATTTTTTGGTGGGAAATGGAGTGGCAAGATGATTCTTGTAAGTGCTTGCTGGCAAAACCTCTACGGAAAGTTTTCCCAAAGCTGAAATGCACTAATTGCAACACCACCACAGCCAACCTTTCTGGGTGCCTGACTTCCTCAGACTCATGGAAGGTTTAGCTTTCAAAACTCAGGACACAATCCTTACCTTCTGCCATCAGGATCGTGCAGCCTATGTTTCTTTTAAACTAACCAGAGGAACTGCCAATCTCCATGTAATTAACAAATCAACCATGGTCCACTCCCATGGCTCCCCATCACCCAGGCAGGTTGGTGTGTTAACTAGGCGACTAGGAAAAAAACCACCACATTTTCTCAGAGACCTCTCAAAATCTGAAGATGTTTAAGTGTGAGCTGGTTGCTGTAACAGCACATTAACTTCCAATTAAGAGCACAAATGAAATGCACAGATAAATAAATCCTTTCCCCAAATCCTAACACACAGCCTCACCTCTAGCAATAGCTGATAAAAGACAGGTAAAGTGGATATCGAAATACGATTCCACAGGATATATGGAGGAGAGAATTCTGTATGTTCTTCCACCTCCAGTTGTAGTAATCCTTTTGTATTAAAAGCCCAAATGTGAATTTAATGTAAAGTCTTTATGAAACTGAAATTAGAATTCAAATTGTCTGTGATACTATTCAGGAGTTATAACAATAAATGATAGCAACTCCACCTCCAAGCACATCTATTAAAGTGAAATGTTACTTATTAAGCTTGAGGGTGACAGAAATGCACTAAAAATGGTCTTATCTGGAGCTGTGAATCACATTTCTTATTCCCTCATTAAGTCCCAGAAATAGAGAGCTAAAATACATCAGGTTGAAGACTTCAATAAATAAATAAATCAAATTTTGCCAAAAAAGTCCTTCACACATTTCTTGCCCATGGCCCATTTATAAGATTTTTCAATGGTCCATTTGTGCTATCACACTTGCAGCATATTTTTTATACTGCTTTAGTTACCACCAGCATCACAGTATTTAGTGTGCTGCTTTCTTACTTCTTGATCTGTATTATGATTAAAGGTAGACACTGATAAGGTTATAACTGATGCCATAAAAGTGCATCAGTGGTTTGCCAGTATCACTTGCTGTTTCTTCAGCTATAGAATAATTTACAGAAAATTAATGCCTCAAGAAAAAGTTCCCACATATATCACACAAATAAACATGAAAACTCTGCAGGATCAAATTAATATCTAATTGATGTTACAAATAAGTTATCCAGCCATCGAACTTTGCAGTTTTCATGTTGTAACTAACACATCAGAAAATGTATCTTTGTAAGCACCTCATGCAGAAACATCTGCTCTATAGATACCAACACTCCTGGGATTCTGCTAGCCCTCCCTCCCTGGGTAATGCAATTCCTGCAGCCCATGGGATTTATCTAACACACAACAACAAAGCCATGTGGAGACAGTGAAAATAAAGACAGTATGCTTTGAGAGTGACGTCTCATCTGTCAATCCGAGAAGTACTCCCAGGGCTGGTTTCCATGATCCGGAGCAACCTTGAAAAGCTCCTGCAACCCAGGAAAATGCCTGGTTGCATTTCTGCCTTGCGGTGTTCAGATTCTATACTATCTACCTCTTTGAAAAACATCACCTGGTAGTCATGGGACTGTGGAGACAAAAGCGGACAACAGAGCTAATGCTTGTATTGGTCATTAAAAAGGACAGAAACTGCAACGGAATAGCATGCCACTGACAGGAGTAAGGAAAAATCTCTTCCAATTTCACATCAGTACTGGAATTGTTCTGGATCTTACATATCTATTTATACAAAAAAGACCTAACTAAGTCATGTTCCAAAGGAAGCTTTCAGAACAAAATTTCTAAACACCCTTCTTTCAAGCATGATGAAAATCAACAAATAGATGACAGATCAGACATTAACAGAGGATCTGTAGTCATCTCACGCAGAGGGACACTCCACAGAAGGAATGCAAAGCCTCGCCCAGGACAAAAACTTCCTGAAACTCATGCAACAGACACATATGCAACACAACATCCAGATCTGGGTAGAGTTTTGTTTTTCATTGAACTTTTCTACGCATTAGACAAGCATTATTTTATATCAGAAGAAAAATCAATTCTTCAGTGGAGTGTTTGATACAAGACACCGAATAGAAAAGGAAGCTAAAACCCTAGAGCTGAGGTGTTTGTTAACTGTTACTTAGGAGCGAGACTGTCATGCAACAACTGGAATGACCCAAAGATTTTGGAATGAAACACATTATCTCAGTGACTTGCTTACTGGGACAGTTAAATATCAAGAACCTCCAGAGATGAAGATAACTTTTTAAGCCTGAACAACTCGAAACAGGAACTCTGCAGGGCTTTTGAAGCACTAATGATGGACAAAATCCTGTTATAAATGAAAATAAATATAAATGAAAATAAAGTTGTTCAAATGGGTGGGAATAGGGAGGAAGAACAACCCAAACTACTTTCACACAAAACAGTGGTATGGTAACTGCCATTCATCTGTGGTGTTTGTATAGTCTGCTTCCCTTGCCTTGTCTCTTCAACCCCAGAAGTGTTGAAGAGACAACTTCCCCTGCTGCTTTCCCTGACTTTCCCTGTTCTTCATTCCAAGAACCAATTAAAATGTATTTTAAAACCAACAACAGAAACTGCCTTACATCACACTGCAAAGGCTTCACAGAAACCTCCACAGGTGCTTACTGTAAATATACAGAACACACTCAAAAGAACAATTCTAGGAGCAAGACATGAAATTACTTTCCATGTTACTCAAAGTACAGAGGAAGGAAATGAACCCTATGACTGATCTTATGTAAAACAGTAAAGCACAAATCTTGTTTCAGAGATTTTAGGTCCCCAGCCTACAGCTGGAAAGAGTGACCTGGATTCTTCCTCAAATTCTTGGAAACCAGACTGTAGACATGACTAGTGAAAAAGGATTTGTAATGATGTTAAAATGTATGCTTTGCCTGGGAAAACAAAACAGAGGAGCCCTAAGTAAATGTTAAATAAAAGTAAATACCTACCAGCATAGAAATACATCAGGCAGGAATCCAGCCTGTTGGTACTAAAGACTTCAGAAAATAGATGGGAATGTGCTGAGAAATCTGTTCATGCTTTAGATAAAGTTATCATTATCACCAAATAATTGTCTTAATAATATACAAGTCTGAATGTAGCATTTACATCTGCAGAACAGAGTTGGTACTCATCAGCTCTAGGATGGGTGAGTTGTTACTACTGTCTGTGCCATGCACCAAAATTATCCTCAAGAGAAGACTTAAAAGTAATTAAACGCACAGCACTTAATCAGCTGTATTTCAATGCAAACCATGTAGCAATGTCCCCACTGTGCTCTCCCTAACAATCTGAAAGACAGATGTGGTAACCTTTTGTGTGGTTGTAGGTTTTTTTTAATAACAAAGAGAAACTTGAAATTAGAAGCAAAGAGACACATTTTTTTCTTTGAACATTAAAACTACTATTTCCGAGACTATTACTGTGCCTGCAACCTGGCTGGAAAGGGCCATCAGTTGTTATCCCACAGCGCTGCAGATGAAGCTGACAGCCAGAAGGTAGAGTATTACTACATACAAATTTCAGTTCAGCGGCTGTAAAACACTTTGTTTGGAGACAGAGCTGGGGACAAAGACCACAGGTTGGGGATTTTGTTTTTTTGTGTAAATAGCTGAACTGGAAATTTTTTAAGACATCCTCCTAGTAACATTTCTACCTTTCTCTGGAAGAAGCGTGGCTGAGAACTAAAGCTGATACAGCAATGAGTTCTTTGCAACAGCCTCTTTGTGCACACTGCAGGGTCTCAGAGTGCCCAAATATATCCTACTTTTTACTAGTGTAAACAATAATAGCTATTTTTGTATTCCTGGGCTAAAAAGTAGTATTTGCTCCTATATAGTCTGTCTCAGCACTGTTGGAGAAGATGAAGATACCTGTATCATTACAAACTGGAGCGCTACAAGTGACTGGGGTTTCCTGGTGGGTTCACTGTGGGGCACTGCACAAGAGGGCCGAGTTAGCGCAATGCTGTGGCCAAGCTGACAGGAAGTATGCACACCTTGCTAGACCCTAACACCATCACTGTCCACACATTGAGTTTTATATACTTCAGCTGAGAAAATCTACAAGGTTCTCACAAGTCTGATTTAAATATATTAGTTGTTCTATCCACCTACGCTGACAGTCAGGACCTTTACCATAAAACCACCCTTAGACACCCACACTTTGCTTCACTATTCAGAAATTTGTACCTGGATGTCAGCCAAAGGAGACTGATAAATAACAGTTGCAGTAAATGCACTCTATTTCTGGGTGTATTTCTAGGTACTGAATACCCCAAAGGAGGAACATACAGCATTTTAAAATCATTCCGTCATTTCACTCAGAAAGAGAGTGACTTCCATACTTCAGTTCACATGAAATATCAGAAAGTTTCATTGGTATTAAATTCAATGTTCTGTAAAAATAAGAGAGGAAAAGAAAGAAGCTGCCTGTTACACAGACAGACTGACCCAGGCAGCACTGGTCAAACAGCTCTGTACAACACAGCGGCGTCTGGCAGCAGACAGCTGATTTGGAAATCAAGGAGAGAACACGGTAAAGAAAAGAGGAAGAAGCCAAAGTCCAAATGAAGTCAACAGAAAGACAGGGGAGCTCTACTGATGGTGATATCAGGTAGGGAGCATCTGTTCAACTGAGAAAAAGTGTCCGAGATCTGGACAGGAGATCCCACTGGAGAATTCTGCTCCACTTAGGCATCCACTCACCAGCTAGACCCAAGAGAAAAGCAGCAGGGCAGCCTGGTTGCCTTGCATGGGTAAAACCTTTCCTCCTATGTGAATAAAGAGATTGGTTTTGTTTAGTTGGTTAAATGCTCGAAAGAGGACATACCAAAAGCCACCCCAAGAAGGTCTTCACATGCTTAGTCTGTGTTCCATAGACACTGGCACAGAGCAAGAAACCTACAAAGCACCCTACTACATGTCTCATACTCATGGCAGCGCTGTCTGCAAGGGCTCTCTGCAATAAGCAGGGGCTCAGCAGTCAGCAGTACAGTTTAACAAGGCACAGATGTCAAGTCTATCTTTTGTTATTTGTGGCTTTCTATATCCAAAACATAGTGCAATACCTTTTCAGTAAAATGTTGACTCGTTGCCTCCTGCATGACCTACTTGGAGGGCCTTAGCTTGTTCTCCTGTAATGCAAAATGATGCAGAAATGCATTACACAAGAATTCCATGATGCCCAGCAGCAGCAACTTAGCTTCCAAATTATTCCAGTCTCTGCTTGGAGGAAAGGCAAAGAGGCTCTGCTTGCTTTAACACATATGCTTGCTGAAATGTGAGAAGAATCTCAAAAATACGAAACCAAGGTGGTATTTATCTAATAAAGGTTCATGGCTCCCATGCCTTCCAAAGCAAACTATGTCCATTACAGTGCCTGCAGTGAGCTTTGTTTCTGTCTTGCTCTTCATCCCACCATAGTGACAGACATTTTTTGTAGATTCCTCTCACTGATAGCCCAGGGAGAAGGGACCTAGATTCATTGCTAAGTAATGACAGAGGCAATAAGCAAGTGCAAAACTTTACATTTATACTTCAGATTTGACTGCAAAGCATTAAGGTTGCATGTAACTAGGTTATGTCTCTGCTGCTAAAATCTATGCATAATTTATTTATATTACAAGCTAAACATCAGAAACTGTCAGGAGGAACCCTAACAGCTCCTTACTAGCACGAATTAAACACTCTGCTCATCATATAAGCCCCAGGACAGCCATATGCTGTGATCCTGCACAGTATCAGTAAGCTAATTAAGAAACTGCCTTTGCTCTCTCCTCTCTGTTGCATAGGTTTTTAATTTGAGTTGGTTTTTTTCCAGCCTGGGTTGGGCAGATAAGCTTCTCCCTTTTCTGTGCTGTTTCTGCCTCTAAAGTGAAGATTCACAAGCAAGTTTCTGTTCAGTTGTTGTCTCTTTCAAAAATTATTCCTTTGCTGAAAGCCCAGTTCAAAAGTACCTTTTGCACAACAAAACGCTGGCAGTATCATTAGCTGCAGTTTCTCAAGCAGCAGTCTCCCAAAGTCTGTGCCCGGTATGAAAACAGTACAAGTGAACCAACCTCCAAGTACAGTGGGTGGGTGGACAGAGATACGCAAGCATCTCTGGATGTCCCTCATCTCCTCTGGGTGGGACAGAAACATGCTAAGCTCTGCCAGAAGTCCTGTCCAGGCCTCCCTGGTTGAACAACTGCCCTATGAACACACACTGAAAGGCTTCTTGAACATGGATTAAAAATCAAACAAATTTGTCAAAAAGCCTTTTTGAAGTGATGAAGAAATGTAGCTGCTGCAGGGAAGGCTCTGTACTAATGCCGGTCTTGTGAAGCTCAAATACCACTTTGCTGCTGATAAAAAAGCCAGCGAAAATATAAGCTGGCCCCTGAAAACTCAGGTTTTCGTATCTTTTCTGTCTCGCCATGCTTCAATAATCAAAGTTCCCCTGACACCAACGGCAGCTTGGCTGGCAGCACTGTAGCAGCGTCACCTGAGCTTCACCTCCTGTGCTCTACTCTTCACAAGAGATCTCTTCCAGGTCAAAGATTTGCACTTAAGTGCCTTCTTACTTCAGTTTGTGGGAGATGAAGACTGCCTCAAGTACATAAGAGTGCAGGTAGGACAAATATTATGTGACTGTCATCACATACTATTATCATGCCTGCAGGATTTAAAGATGGATAGAGCTTGAAGGTAATTCACTTTGAAAACTTAATTCCCAAGCACTTTTCTTCAGAGAAAAGCCATACATTAATCATTAATAAGAAAGGAGGGCATAAGCACCTGGCTTTGACAGCTTTTCTTCAAATACAGCATGCAGAGATGAGGAAAAAAAAAGGACACACCATTATAACTCCTACAACTCATACAGTTGTTTCCAGCGAACACAGAATTTTTCTGCCAAAACAAGACCACACATTCCATTTGACAAACCTTCTTTAATCTCCACATGCCTCATACATTCATGCTACAGTGTTTGTAAGTATACATATGCACAAGTATATAAAGACATTAGGACTTGAGGATTGAGTCCAGTACCATTAAGCAATGTTACATATGACTGAAGCACTCTTAAGTTACATCTACAGGACAAGATGTACATGCATGTACCTTAATGCTCTTTGTCATCCTCAGAAAAAGGCTTAAAACATTCTCATCCAAAACCTCTACTTGGCACATCCTAAGTATTAATGATTTACCATCAACTCCTTGCAAGTCCTCTTTCCTCTAAGTATATAAAAGTAACAGAGGCTTGAAGATACCTTTACATAATTTCTCATCCCAGTGGTGTATGTTTTTGGCTCTGAATCTACTGAGTCCTTATCTTATGCCTTCAAACACTGTACCTCATACTGACCATAACTCTGAGGTTTTAATTCAACCGGACTGAACTCTTAATTTATTCCTACAGGAAGTGCTTATTCCCAGTTGTTGCCTCTAGGATCAAACACTTCAAAATCATTGAACTACCAGCATTTACCAACTTCAGGGGAAGGTAGACAGAGGTGCCAATTCCTCATTAAAGACAGGAGTGTGAAGAACAGTGACCAAAGTCCAGATCCAGCCAGGCACTTACTAACTTGAACCCTACAAAACCAGGAGATAAGGCTATTGAAAATTAGACGACAAAAAGTTTTACACCATTAATCTTGCCTGCAATTACGTCAGAATAGAGCAGATCATCAATTAAGCCCATACTTCTCAAGTTTCTTGCAACAGCTCTAGCCACCAAGTTGTCCCTACTCAGGAGCTGATGTTGGACAAGCTGTTATGTGCAATTTTGAGCTGAAGAATGTATGTTTTTAGTGGAAGTCAAGTGGGTGCAGCTTGTTTGTGTTCGTACACCCACAGCCAGGTTTCTGAACCCTCAGGCTATTTGGGAATCTGAATTCCTGTGTACTTGGAGAATTGACAAGAAACACTGCAACTACAGATGGTACACTGGAAAAAGGAGCACTCTGCATCTGTTTGCTATGCAAATTAATTCATTTAACATTTGTTGACAGCAGGTCAGTTTAGCACAGGAATCAGGCTAGAAAGTTGGCAATTTAGCCACTAAGTTCTACTCTGTCCTCTTAGAAGTAAAAAATCCAAGGGAGAATTAAAAGTAATTAGGCAGAAAACAGCAATTAAGCCCAGAATGAATTTCATTTTAAAACCATTAAAATCCTTGCTGCTTCCAGAAAACTAGAAATCATGGTGGATACCTACACAGAAAACAGAACATATAATGTGACTGTAGCAGTGCTCTCTGAAACACAGATGCAGCACTTCCCCTTTAAAGCAGAGAAGCACCTTAGGAGAAACCCGGAGACACAGCCAAGGTCTCTGGTGCTGCCTGCATGCACATGGGCCGGCCTTGGCTCCACCACCCTGCAAAGCAATTCAAGAAGTACTCTTCTCCTAACTCACCTCAATATGTGGGTCAAAGGTGTAGGAAGGATCATGAAACGGCCTTGTTAAGATGCACAAAATTATTACATTATTTAAACTGGAGAACAAATTGAAAATGAATGTTTCTGGACTGCAAACCCCAGTAGGGATTTAAGCCTTTGGGGGGGGGGGGGAAGGCAGTAACTAGATGAGACATTATCCACATACCTAAAAGAATAAAATACAATGCAAAGACATGGAACTTGTACTCCAAACAAAATCAGTGAATCTGTGCATATTTAATGATTTTCCTAGCATACTGATTTCCACCATACCTATTTGTCTCAACAGGTTTGACACAATAGAAGAATACCTTATTTACAGAACTATACCCAAGGTAGCATCTATCACAAGGCTTGTGACCATTTTAAGTTGTGAAATTATTATGCACATTGTAGATCCATTTATCATATTGGGTCAGCCCCCAGAATGAAGACACAGCAATGTAACAGGAAACATCTATTTCCTGATCTCAGGATAATAATGGAAACAAAATTATCATCACCTGCCATAGTTTATGAAAACTTCAGTATTTCTTGGCAAACACATAAAAAGTATCCAATAAATTTCATCATCAGATCATTGTTTGCAAATTTGCAAAATAAAGACTTCACAGCACAGCCAAGGGGAATACAGGATTCCCAAAACATTTGTTTGAAGAGAGTTTTTGGCAAGTACAGAGAAGGACAGCACACAGAACCCACTTGTCATGTTTCAGATGATATCAGGATTCAAGAGATCCCTACAATGGCCACAGTCATGGGAGAAGACTTGACTTCAGAAGCAGCCTTTAAAATAAACACTGCTCTCAAAGTCAACATAAACCTTAGCCCTTGTCTTTTTCTTCCTCTGATTCTTACTGGCTATGTAGGCATTGCCAGTTAGGTATGGCGGTTTGGTATGGGCATCACCAAATATCACAGGCAAACCCAAAGTTACTTATGTTTTTTGCAAACAGTATTTAAATGGCTTTCTTCATGATACACTGTCGTGGTTTAAGTCCAGTCAGCCACGCAGTTTTGCTCACCCACTCCCCCCTCTATCTTGCCCCCCACTCCCGGAGGGATGGGAAGGAGAACCGAAAAGAATGCAATTCCCACAGGTTGAGATAAGAACAGTTTAGTAACTAAAGTATAACACAGATCACTACTGCTACCACCAATAATAATAATGACAAGGCAAATACAAGGAAAGAATACAATTTCTCACCACCTAAAACCAAGCCCGACCACGCAGTGCACCCCCCACCCTTCTGGGTCTCTCCTCTCCGTCCTCCATCTTGGGCATGACGTGCTGTGGTATGGAATAACCTCTTTGGTCAGTTTGGGTCAGGTGTCCTGTCTCTGCTTCCTCCCGGCTCCCCTCCTCCCTGGCAGAGCATGAAACTCAGAAAGTCCTTGGCCAGACCAAAACATCACTAAGCAGTAACCGAAACACTGGTGTTATCAGCGCTGTTCCCAGGCCCAAAATCAAAAAACACAGCGCTACACCAGCTACCAAGGAGGAGAAAAATGACTGCTGCTGCTGAACCCATGACATACACTTTGCACACTTTCTCTGATTTCCAGCTTGTAAATGACCAGGTAGAACATTACTCAGTATCATACTCAGGTTTCTCTCAAATAACAGCTCAGACAGATCCATTCTGGAGCACAGGTCCTTTGGCCTTTAAGACTAAAGCCAACATCAAGCATCACAGATGGATTTTTGTTACTTTGTAAAGTGGGTAGAAATCAGGGCTATACACAAAGCCAATAAACCTCCTTAACTTCGGGTAAGGGGCAAAAGAGTGCATGGATCATGCCTCTTATCTAGCAAAGTTAATTCCCAAGTAAAGCAGTACCTGTGTAGGTAGAGATGTCTGCTAAGATTTTGGCCTCAATTACCGATTCATCTGCTAAAGCATCCTTCCATCCCGCATGCACCTGCAGCACTACACTATATATGCTGCTAATACAAGATACTAATACGCCCTTAGGCTCATGCAGACCAAGTTGACTACACAGGATACAATTCACCCTGTCCTCCTCAGACCTGGATACACGCCAGCACCTAAACTCCCAAAGTGAGGAAGGAGAGAGGCTTACAAATTACACAAGGGAAAAATGTATTGTGGACAGGAAAGGAAAATGAGATGGATCAGGATTTGAAGAAGAGGTAAAGGCAAATAGGTGGCTTTTTTTTTAATTACTTGTTTTCAATTATTTTGAAATAAGTGTTTCCAAGGCTCCACATTGTCAAGGGAGAGACCCAGATGAAGAACAAAGTAAAGATGAGAAAGCAGCGTCAAAACCAAAAAAAAGGCAGGCAAATAATTAACTGGCAGTTCATGCCGTGAATCATGGAGTTTGAAACAAAATAGCCCCCATCTGTTGATAAACTTCATTAACTGAAAAAATGATACTGAAATGAACATGTCCCGTATGCATAACACCTGCCTTCTGCTTAAAGAGCTAAACTGCAAGGACATCTGAAACCTCAGAAGTTCAAAGATGTTCTCAGTTGTTCTGGAAGACAACACAGCACACCTGAGGTGCACTTTCAAAGGGGACATGGGAGGCTGGCACAGCATCAGGACTAACCTCCCAATTAAGTCTCAAATTGGTAAACAGTTTGTAGTCGGCAATAAGCTCCATTCATGGAAAATTCAATTTCTAGAAAAAGTGCCTGTGTCAACAAGAGAAGAGTAGGCAAAGAGGGTTTTAAACACAGACGTCTGCCAGACAGATGGCTGCTATAGTTATTTCTCTGCTGGTGTTAAGTATCTTATTTTGCTGGTGCTTTTAAGGATGAGCTGCAGAGGATTTCAACAAACAATGCAAAATTATTTCCAAGAGTAGTAATGATAAATACTTTTGATATGCCAATTTTTATCCCTAGATCTGGAATTGTTCTACAAATGGTACTATCACCAACACGGGAAGTATGATCAACTGAAAAGACAGCTCTTATCTCATCTACTCCTGCATTATTGTCTGTTGTCCTGGACTCATTTTATCTCACTGCAAGAAGTAAGAAGACAGCAAGACAGTTGTCACTCCTTCCTATGCAAAAGGTTGCTCTCTCCATGGCACAACAGAGACACATAGACAAACTACCTTTCTCAGATTACCTTTCCCTGCTAACCGGCCATCATGTCTCCATTTACCTTAAGCAACTACTTTCAAGTATGAAATCAACCTTGTCCCACATCTTAACTGAAGCTGCAAGTTTTCCACAAGGAAGCATATAGTTCCACATGATTATGACAGCAGAGACTAGGGGTGAAAGGAATGAAATATATTCCCCCCCTTCAGCAACAGAATCAGTCACCTTTCACTGGCTGCTGTCCTGATGCATTTGAAGTGCATCAAGATCGCTTTTAATCACCAACAGTTCAAATTCTCTAATCTATCTCAGAACTACTATGCTCTACACCCCTCTTAATTAGCCTGAAGAATACAATGTCCAAAGTGGCACAAGCTTTTGCAGAAAACCAGTACCTTTAAAAAACACCAATCAACCAAACCGCATACTCCCCCCCACCCCAGCTATCCTGGAATGCAGAAGTTTCAGTGGATACCAAGCTAATAAAAATTTATGATATGGATTAGGTTAGTCTACTAATGATCAATTTATTGTCTACACTTACTGGAAAGTCTCATATTCAGTTAATCCTTTTATCCCCCAACATGACTAATTTCCTCTTGTAGAGCTCCATTAGAAAATAAGACATTAGTAAGTAAAAACTTATGATGTCTGGAGCCTACTTAAAAAGTACCTTAGTTTCCAGTGGGACTGCGAATGATTTCCATAATGGGTGCTTTCAGAACACTTTTCATTACTTTCTTTGTTTGTGAAGTTACTCAGGGGAATAGTTATTGCAATTTGGAGACCACAAGCCCAAGAAACAGAAATGAACCAACTTCTGAAGATGCATTAATCAGTAGAAATCTGACAGAAGTATACTTCAGAGTAACAGAACATGATGCCAAATCTATTAGTTTTGTTCAAACTACTTGACTTCTTCATAAGCTGAAGAATCTAACAGGGCATCTCCACTATTTTATCTCAAAGAAAAGCAAAATGAAAGACTGTTTAGAGAACATTGGTTCTTCAGGTTTTTCAGCCTGCGTTAGGCCTCCTCCAGACCTCAGCTTCTAGCATGTACTATCCTGCTCTCAAGGTGCTCTCAGAAATACAAATACAATTTCTAATCGGAAAAGGCTCCTTTGAGAGGAATATAACAAATGTGTTCCTAGACAGTCAGTAGTTCAGGTTCTTAAATAATTTCCCATAGGTCCTTAGTTACTTCAGCTTAAAATACGAGCGTGTTCACAAGTGCTTGTGGCTAAAACTGCATCAACGTTTCAGGCTCAGCATAACTCCATTAAACCAGTTCCTCAGCATCTGCAAGAAAATGCCTTTTGATAGGAGAAGGCCTAAGCTCAAGAAAGGAGTTATTTGAAAACACACTTTTCCAATAAAATAAATCCTAAACACGTGAGGTGGTGAACAGAGTAACACTCCACAGCTCTGCCTTACCGTAAGCAACCAGAAGTATTCTTGAAGACAGTTGTCCACTCAGCATCACGAGGCTTAGAGTCCTCATTTGGCTCGCTCTCCCAACCGGAATGGGGTATAATCACCTCATTGGTAAGTGTCTGCAGACCATGGTTGATGATGACCATCTTCAAGGGCTCATAGGAGGATAAATTCCATAGGGTGCCTGCAGGAGAAACAGTGATTATTAAATAACAAGAGAATAACTACTAGTTAAAAATCTCCAGATTAAACAGAATCACTAGATTTGCAGAGACTCGCTAGATGGTTAAATTAAAAAACTAAACAAAAGGGCAAAACCACTTGGATGAGCCACCAAATAGCACATTGCTTAGGGAAAATTCCAGTCACTGCAACAGAAACATTTCCAAAAGCATGGAAGCACTTTAATCAAGATACAGACATTTTTGAAGTCATCAAGTCCTACAATACAGAAATGGGATGTGCTATTGGAGAGTGATAGGATTTTTATGCTATGTACAAATTCTGATACACTTTCAAGTCTAGCTATGCCTGAAAAAGTAAAAATTCATTCAGTGCAGCAGACAAGAATATTGAGTAAGTCTTTAAAACAGGGACGAATTTATGGAGGATCATTGATCTTTCACTTATCCTCTGCACAATACAGTATTTGATTCAAGACTCCTCTCTGTTATTTACTTTCACATTTTCCTATCACAGGCAATATCAATGTTCAAATTACCTGGTGCCACAAGCATAAGATTCCTTGAAGATGCTGAGAACCAAAACTCCTTTGTCTTTCCAATTTTACCTCAATTATAAACCAAAGTAGACAGAAGTCAAACATCAGAACAATGTAACAGAACAGCCTCAGAACTGCAAAAATACTCCATCTTAGATAATTGATACAACTTCCCAGCAGACCTGTATTACCGCCCTGACACTTGTTGCTCATTAGGTTAGGACTAAAACAGGACATTCACTTCAGAGAGATGTTTGCATGAGCCCAGCCTGGTTACACTTGACAACTATCAGTACCAACACTTGGAGGAGGCTGGATGCACACTTTGGAGCTCCAAGGAAAAGTGTGAAGACAGCATATTTCAGAGAGAATGCAAAAGCTAGATTCCTCAGAATACACAGGAAATCCTTCTTAAGCGGATGGACACAATATTAAACTGAGCCCCCCTATGTCATTACAACTGTGAATTTGTGCATATTGCAGTGCAAATTGTAAATACCTCTTATACACATCTAAAACAAAATACAAAAGAACAACAAAGGTGCAATCTTTCATTTCAGTTTCTTTTAGCCACTCTAAGTTTTAAACCCTATATTTTCCAACTTTAAAAGTGACTGGAAAAAGATCTGGATCTATAACTTCTGTCACACAGCGTAACAAAAGCGTATTTGCTGGACCTCTCAGCCAAAGAAAAGCAGGTAGTAGTGAGGGTGTCTGCAGCTCTGCAATGATCCGATGTGCTGGAGAACTGCTCAAGCACCACCCCAACCACAGGCCGCTATCGCGTGGGAACTCTCCTTCACACTCAGGCTTTCGCTGCCGCAAGTCAGAAGTGTCAAACGCCAATTGCCTATTTTAATATCAGAGTATTATATCCATATAGGGTCAGGACGGGAATTTTATCTCCATTTGAGCAGTGACTGGCACTTACACGATAACCTCAAAGGCTGATCATTAACAGAGCTTCAGAAGTCAAATGCTCTGGTGTTTCCTATTCAAAGTGATCTGTACAAAATCCAGGCATCTGCTCAGACTTCAGAGACCATATTAATTAATAAAGAAACTCTGAGGCAGATAGTGTGAACACCATAATGTCTCTTTCAGTCTTTCTCTAAAACCACACAAATATACTGCACTTTTTTGGCCTACTGCCCTTGCCATTCACAGACAACACACCACATGAGATTTTTATAACCTACTTTTTCAGCTTTCAAACAAGACAGTATAGGTAAAATATGAATTAATTTGCTCTTTGCACCCATTACAGTAAATCACCCTTTGTCATTACAAAACACCATACAATGGAGAATAAGAAAAAAAAAAAACAATCCAAAAACCACACAGAAAGTGCTAACTGGCCCCATTTGGCTGTAGCAGAAAGCCTTTACTTCTTGTAACAAATTGGCTCAAAAATATACATCATAAATAAATGCAAGTAAATATTTACAATAACATTATAAAACCTGACACATAAGCTACCCAATTTATTTTAAATACTTCACTAGACAGTCTTTCTTGAGTTACTGCACAACAATTCTTTAAGCATATCAGATTCACTGATATAAAAATAGTAATTACAATTAAATCCATAAATGCATTGCTGGCTCAGTGCTTCAAAATCTAAATGCAAAATCCAAACATCCAGCACTGAATAAATCCTAGGACATTACACAGGATAATCATCCCTGCAGCAAACCTGGATTCAAACTGAGAACAATGGGTGCAGAATACCCTGGTTCTGGAGGGTTATGTCAGGGTTCCCTCACAGAATCATTAAAGGGAGCATTTGGTATTTACATGGGTCAAAACCCAAACTATTAGGAAAAGACAGTATCAAGTGAGGAGCCTAGTACAGTGTTTCTCAGGATTCTGCATTTCTGTTCCTTTAAAACTGCAAAATACTGCAACAGGAAACAATGCGAAGATTCAAAATCATCTGTATATGGAAGAGCTACGTTTTAAAATCTGACAAACCTTCAATTTTAAGAGCTCTTTCCTTAAACGCACATACTGCTTCCGCACCTGAGAGTCTGCCTCTTTCCCTTTCCTAGAGGAGTGTCCTCAACATAAAAAGGACATGGAACTGTTGGAACAAGTCCAGAGGAGGGCCACGAGGATGATCAGAGGACTGGAGTACCTCCCATATGAAGATAGGATGAGAAAGTTGGGGCTGTTCAGTCTGGAGAAGAGAAGGCTGCGTGGAGACCTCAGAGCAGCCTTCCAGTATCTAAAGGGGGCCTATAGGGATGCTGGGGAGGGACTCTTCATTAGGGACTGTAGTGATAGGACAAGGGGTAACAGGTTCAAACTTAAACAGGGGAAGTTTAGATTGGATGGAAGGAAGAAATTCTCTACTGTAAGGGTGGTGAGGCACTGGAATGGGTTGCCCAGGGGAGTTGTGAATGCTCCATCGCTGGTGGTGTTCAAGGCTGGGTTGGAGAGAGCCTTGGGTGGCATGGTTTAGTGGGAGGTGTCCCTGCCATTGCAGGGGGCTTGGAACTAGATGATCTTAAGGTCCTTTCCAACCCTAACTATTCTATGATTCTAATCTGTTATCTGTATAGTGAAACTACAAAGGCAAACTTTACTGCTCCAGAATAAAGGCAGACTTATAATTAAAAGGCCAAAAAGACCTATAAGATTTCCAAAAGCTCCAACATAACAGGATTCTAAAGAAGTTTTTCAATGTTCAAATCTTTTGCTTGCTTTAAAACTTGAAGATTTGTGTCTAGATTTCAATATCTTCAACTTCATTGTGTAAAATAAAATCACCACCTCCAAACTCCCTCTTCTATATTCTCATTCACCAGCAGTTACTTCAAGAGACTAAATGTAACTGGGATTCAATAGTATTCCAGCTAGACTGCAACACTGAAAACAGCACTAACCTGACAACCTTCCATACCCAAGCCAGCTTCACTGATGCTTGTAACCCCATCCAGATCAAGAGAACTACCTGCCCTACATAAAAGATCTCTTGTCCATACACAGAATTTTTATTAAGAAGCTGACTGCAATAAACCATTTAGGGCAAACACATTTTGACTGTCAATCTCAATGACTGGCTACCAGGCAACAGAGACTGCAGTTCAACAGAATGCCTTTCCTCCTTCTTCAAATCAAAACCCCCCAGCAGTTTACAAGCTTTTCAATTTCTCATCTGCTTCCCATCTCTCAAATGTTTCATACAAAATGCCAACAAACTGTGGAGAAGAAGAAAAGAAAAAGAGGGGAAAAAAAGGCACAGACTCTTCAAATTATTCAAAGAATGACAAGCCACTTAAATTCATAATATTCTTTTTGATGGTTGCATGAGGAAAACCAAAAGAAACACTTTGCTGAACAGCATTCAGTGAAGGATAATGTGCAGCACTTAACAAAAAGGTAGCCCAAGATAAACCAGGATGAAGGAATCTTGTGGTTCCAAAGACAGAGAAAACAAATCAACATTTAAAGTTGACTTCATTGGGAAAGTATTCCGCAAGAAAGGATTCAGAAAATAAACAGTGACAAAACATTTTTCTGATTCAAAATTATGAAACAAAGAGGTCTAAGCCCCAGCATTCTTTCAGCTCTAGAGAAAGCAAATTTAATGGGAAAAGACACTAATATAGTGACAGCCAGAGAAACTTAAATCAAAAAAAAAACAGTGAACAAATTCAGCTCAGACTGTAGGTTTTATTCTGAAAATGAGCAAAAAAAAAATTTTTTAAATCCCTATAAATTTGATATCCATCTTTAAATATGATTTGCTGTCTCTATTAGCATAACACAATAATTTAACAAGCTGGAAACACTGTTTTGAAAACCCAAAGTTTAATCAATTCAAGTGAATAGCACCCAAAAGAAATCAAGTCACTGACACAGCAGAATAAGGGAAATGAAGGGACCTAAATTTTCTACACATTTTCACTACAAGTACTGACCTTTTGACTGCAGACTGCATGAATTTTAGGTCTAGAGAAAAAAGATGAACTATTACTTTTCAGCAGATGATCCCACTTTTTACTATTCTTTTATTCCTAAATACCATTTGCAATAGACTTACCTATTTCTAACTACAACTATTAGCTCTACTCTTTCAGCATGTTAAGTAGGGACAACAGCTACAAGTTTTTTTTCCCAAAAGTACTGATCATTGTAAAAATGTATTAAAAATTACTATAAGCTACAAACATAGCTAATGATTTATGTAATAATGAAAGTGATTCAAGCCACAGCCATAATTCCCTAAATCTCCACCTCCTTGGAGCTGTGGAAAGATTTCTAAACAAGTTGTGACAGAACAACATACATGCTATTATCTTCTGAAATCCAAGGGAAATCTTTTCCTTCTGCACTTGCTTACCTGCAAAAATCCAATGCCACCAAGAAATCAGAAGCTGTTAAATTTTTTATCTATAGCCCATACCAAACAGTTTATCATTTGGGAAAAATAAAGCACTCTGTGTAATATCCATCGATGACTTCTTGTTGCATGTTGATCCTGTATGGATCTGTTTGACAGACTTGTTTGTATCATTCTAAGTCCTGAAGATTGGAGCTGTGTTTCGTCAAGTTTAGTGGTAAAGAACCTCAACATGAACTACTCTGTCACAGAACACACCATGGAAAGGAACCTTCTTCTGACAAGCCTTCTATTAGAAAATGGAAGGAGTAAGCTCATTTGTGATCAGAAAGTTCAAGACAGCATGGTACTTCAAAGAGCAGGTAGTGTCCAATCAGCTGACAAGATCTTAGCACACATAAATGCCCAGGTGTGAATTCCAAGTAAGGTCACCAATCTGTAAGTTTCTATTACTGCATTAAATCAAAATATTTCCTCTGTAGAGCACGTTGAAGGTCAATCATTTTTAAATTAAAACCAGTTTGCAACATGCAGCATCAGGAAAATCACATTTTGCACTACTTAAAAATCAGTGCAATGTCGTTAAACAACAAAATTACTTTCAGTGATCTCACAAAGAACAGAATTATTCATCAAAGCTCCCAACTTCTGATTGCTTTTCAAAGAACATAATAGAATTTTGGTCTTGCATATCTGACTGGAACATTTCCTCTACAAAAAAAATTCTTATCAGTCAAGATAAAATTTTTGCAGCTTTTGCAAACAGGACAGATTAAACTCTTCATCAGCTTAATCCTCATTTCTCTCTGCTTCTCAAGAAAGTGATCCACTGAAAATCCAGCAGTACATTTCCAAGACTAGAAAGGGATGCAAGGAAGAATTTTGTGGAGTATTTCTCATCACAACTTTACCCATTATTTACTTACAGACACTCTAAGAGCTAAATCATGCTTTTCTCAGTGCAGTGGATGCGAGACATTTTCTAACTCTACACTTTAAGAGGAAATTAAAGATCTGTGTTATTTTACGAATGTATCTTGAGTTTTGAAGGTATTTTTACATGCCTCGTGTCTGCCTTACCTTCATCATGTTTTACTGCCATCTGCAGATATCAAGAACATCTGGTAAAACAGAGATGGCATTAACCCAGAGAAGCCTCTCAAATTCTGCGAAAACCAGCGCTATCTGAAAAGAAGAAGCTACAGACTTGCTTAACCTGGCAGTAGTGCCGTATTGGTATATTCAGCATGCTCCCAAAATTGCACATCAATACGTGCCTACCTTGTGTTTTCCAAACATATCCTGGGAAGCAGTCAAGTGAACACACTTCTGATACATCAAGTCTCACCCATTCAGCACTGAGCATCACACATCTGATTCATCACCTCATGCTCCACTTCCATGGCATCTACCTCTTATGCATTTTTAACATGTTAATATGGCTGTTTTCCCACTCCATTAACCCACTGACCAGACCCAGCTGGCTGGCCTGACTCACACTGTTCTAGATAGCTGTGGCTGCTTCATCAGATTACCAAGTAAATGAGAAACCATGGAGCAATATTAAAGCCAAAGCCTGACTCTCAAATTAGATGAGACTGATGCTCTCTTTTGCCAGGAAGCACCCTCTCCATCTGCAAATAATGTCTTACTTGTAATGCTCCAGTGTACCCTGTCCAGCAGGCAGGCAGTGTCCCACACCCAGAGAAGCAAAACCTCAAGACTGGAAGTGTTCTTGAATTTGGACATCTGAAGTATTTAAATTCCTTTGCAGTACTTAAATCTCTTTGGAAAGCAGGATTATTTTATCATTCATCCACATCTAGGATGATCAGTTGATGATTACAATTCAGCTTTCCAACAGCAGCTAGTACTGAGTTACAGAAATATTAAACGACATAAAAGTCAATCCATACCAAACTTGAATTTGCAGCATGTTAAAAGAAATAAACAAGCAAACCCAGCATGCTGTTGTTTTACTTGCCTCCTCAGAGATTTCACTCCAGACAGAATGTAGAGCTTTCATGGCAAAGACAGACATTGGTTTAACACTAGGGAAAAGTACCCGGGTAGGAAGTCAAGATTTCTACCGTGAGAACACCAGAATTGTGATCTGAATTTTCTGAGGCTGCAAAACACAGTCCTTTTGTATCAGCCCTGGCTGGATGCTCTCTTTGCGCTTCAAGTTGGCTCTTGTTTCCCTGCTGACTTTTGCAGCTCATTTTTCAAATGGACAATTCCACATTATCAGCTGAGGCTTTGATCACTGACTGCAAGTACATAAGCCCCAGTCACAGGACATTGCTGAAATACTCATCTACACTGATGCTTGAATGTCTCACACCGGATCTGATGATATAATTTTAGAAGTGGAATGAAATTATTCCTGGTTAGGTGGAGATTAAATGCACATCATCTGTTGCTGGACATCTGTTTAGGTTAATACCCTTAGTGTTCCTGGTGTGTTTCTTAGTAAGGAGAAATAAAGAGCTTTAAATAGCAAAAAACATATTAGAATAAAAATACTACATTTAATGAGCAGGAACTACTATCAAATAAAATATATTTGAACTGTAAAACTAATCAATCAACTGGAAATCAAAGCAATCACCATTTAGTGTGAAAAGGGAAAACATCCAGTTTGGTTTTGCCCATCTCAAGTGACTGATTACCACTTAGTGTTATAATGATATTCCTTCAGAGTGAATTATAGATCGGTTTCTCCTTTCTTGAATCTAAAAAAAAAAATGAATTTATTACTTCCCAGCACTCCAGAAACAAGTTTTGAGTAAACCAGAACAGTAGATAAACAGATAATTTTTCTTTAAATAAAAGATTTAAGTCAGCTATCACACTAAGTGAGTGCAACAAATGGAATACAACTACTGCCTACAGAGTTACCATGTTAAAAGAGAAAGCACAGACAGCAGTCAGAGCACAACCAACAACACACACTACTTAGAAGTTCTCTGACAAAACAGACTTTTCTAGTGAGCTGGTAAAATACCCCTGCTGATTTCTACACTGTATATTTAGACCTAGTTTGCTAAATCTCCTATAATGGCTGGGGAAGAACAGTTGGAACACCCAAGGCCACTGTTCACCTCAGAGAATTATGATTACCAGTAAAAGCTTGCTATGATTTTTTGAGGCAATTACAGAATTATGATGTTTACTTCTAACGGCTTAATCCCTGTTTGCAGTAGGATCTGCTGGAGAATCCAACACTGATAATATCAGGCAGCTGAACAGTTTCAGCCCTGGACCCATTTTCACACTCACAAAACTTTCTGAAAAATTCTGTTCTGGCACTGAAATTCATTGCAACTGCCCTGGTCTCCATCCAAACATCCCTTGTAGCTTCTGAGAAGAGAAAAGGAAATCCATTTCAATCCTCATGAGTTATGGGAGACTGAAGAACAATATATTTCTCCTTAGTTTAAGAACTGACATACTTTTTCACCCTATTCCACTTAATGGCTGAAATTGGAAACTTGGCATATACTTTATTACTCTCTTTGGATGAAGTCCAAAACTAAGTTCAAATAAAAAACAGGTTGAATAATGGAGTTATACGTAATTGAAAACTCTCTGCAAAGTGTGCATGAACTCAGTAACTTCAAAAAGTAATTCTCTCTTTTACGATTATTGCAACAAACCAACCCTGTGCCCAGAGCATCTAACAGCAGACTCTGCTCCTTAAAAATCTGAGTTTTCCAGCCCAGAAGTGCTGCAACTTTAGGTACAGCTTCAGAGGCCACAGCACTGGGGCTGGAAGTGTTCCTGAGGAGACTGACCGTTCCATCAATACAAAGTAGTGGGACATGGCAGCAGGATTGTTTTATAAGAGATTAATTGGAAGTTTTATATTAGCATAATTTACCCTATGATTATAACACACTGAGGGCAAGAGCACTACAAATTACCTGTCAATGAAGTTGCTATAACTCATTTAAGCTTCAGTAACTCAGCCACATGCATTTGCATGCTACCTCCAAGATGTACCATCCATCTCTCAGCAGCCAGGGAAACCCAAATGTGCTACCTACACAGATGATCTTGATTTCCTCCTGAAGGACACATATGCTTTAGGCTTTCTGACACCACAAACATTGTGCAGCTAAAGAAACAGCTGCAGCCAGTGATCTACATTTTCCTCCAGTGCTCTAATCTCCAGAAATTCTTGTTCCTGAAGCTGAAAGAACCCCTCTAAAGAATAATTCATTAAAGAAACTACAGACACTGACCTGTAATTAGCTCTCTGACTTCCATATCATTTGTTTTTCGCAACAGTCTGATCAACGCAGGGATCCCATCACAGTTCTTTATAGCCACCTTGTTTTCATTATCCTTCCCATATGAGATGTTTCTGAGAGCCCCGCAGGCTTTACGATGGACCTCTGGCTTCGGATGATCAAGTAGACCCACCAAGATAGGTATCCCTTTGAGGTGCCTCACGTCCTTTTTGATTTTATCATTCTCGTAGCATAAATGCTGCAAATACGCTGCGGCGTTAGACTTGACTGGATCAATAGGGTGGCTGAGCATGGCAATCACTTCAGGGAGGTCAGGGTCCCTCCACCTGGGGTCTTTACGAATGCTGTCAATAGAGGGGGAGCGCTTGCCCAGGCGGTCAATACTAGCCATACTTCCTCTCTCTGGCTGCGCCAGTGGTGCTGCGTAGCCACCATGGAGGTAAGGTATTCTCTCTTCAACCATCTCTGTCTCGATGGGGTCATCGTAGCCCCTGTAAGAAGCAACAGTCCCAAGAGAAAAAGAGGGGGGGGGGGGGGGGGGGGGAAAGCACATTTAAACAGTCTGTAACCTCTGAGTCTGTAGATGATCTTTAAGGTCTCTTCCAACCCAAACCATTCTACGATTTTATGTATGGAGATTTCAGCTCTGAGCAACCTTATTAATATCACAATCATCATTAGAGGCAGCATATTTACACTTTCAGGTAATTTATATGTAGTAACTTGAAAATTAACCATAGCTGAGTATGAAGGAGCAATGGGACACCAATGGGCACAGGGTTTGTCTGGCTGGCAATGAAACAACAGGGACTGCAAGTCATCAGATTGCTTTCATTTTGGTCACTTAGCAAAACAATTATGATAGAGCTGGATTATATTTAGTAGGAAATACTGAGCTTCATTATTCCCACTGCTTCTGCAACCAACTAAAGCTGTAATTAAAGGCATTCAAGGCCTGTGCAGAGACCACAGACACTTTTCAGCAAGTTTGAGAAGTTCCACTACATTTCCATGTTGATGCTCCCACAAGCACACTGAACTCATCAATGTATACATAACAGTGTCAAAGGTGATGTAAAATTTAAGTTCTGAATCCAAGCATGTGATATAAAAAAGTCTATCTTGTATAGAATAACTCTGAATACATGTAAAAGGCTGCCGGTTAAGAGGCCTGCATCCAACTTTTAACATCAGAGTAATTTGCTGGACATGCAAACCAAGTCCAGTACTCTGAGCTTCCCTCCCCAGACCAGCAACTAACCTGGATCACTCAAGTAAGTGATCTTAAGAGCCTAATACTCTTAAGATCATTTACAGCATTAGAATGAATGGCATCCATCTTGTTGTGCCATAATTCACTGTGCGTAACTGAAGTAAGATCAGTCACAACCAGCTAACTCATATTTAGGTATCACAGTCCTAGTTCACACACAGGGCAAAGTTATAATCAAGACAGCTGAAAATATACTAACACAGTACATTCTCACATGACAAACATCCATATTCTTAAAAATAAATAACTAAACCAGTATTTGACAAATATTTCTTCTTCTTTAGCAACCACCTCTTCAACTATAATTTGCAACCTTCAGCAAAATATCCCCACCCTCCTCTGATCGCTTCCTACAACAGATAGAAACATTTTTGCAGGAGATTTGCAAGGAAAGGCATTTACAGCTTCAACATTTGTTTTTGAGATACACTGATACACGTCATCCTTTATTCAAAGTGACACCTTTCATCCTTCAGAACATGCAGAGCTCTTGCAGGGGAACTTCAGCGCACGTGAGGTGAGATAACACAAGTCCTTAGGAGCAGTACGAAAGGAAACCACTGGTCACAAATTCTTCAGTTTTATATGTGAATAAGCCCCCAGGGCAACAAGGCAACTTGCACCTCACAGTTATGAACTCCCCAAACACTTTCAACTTCGTAATCAACTCTATCTCAGGCTCTGCCCCAAAGGTTTACACCAGCTCGCTAACCTGGCTGAGGGGGATGAAGAGCTGAAGTGACCCACTGGGGAGCTGAATCAAATTTCTAATTAATCCCACTGTTTTAAACTTCAATCTGGAAGATTTTTTTTCATCCTCCTTTCCCTCTACTACTTCTTAACTGATATTAACATAAACTGACATCATTCATATATATAAACAGCAGCGTCTTTTTGCCTTAGTCTTCTTTTCCTGGACAGGTAACTACAATACTAAGATAGTAGCTGAGCTCAGTCAAGCAAGTAGTTTTAATTGCTACAAAATTATTCTTATAAGCTTTCATTTTAATCATTGACTGATATTACTGAACAATTTCTGATGTCATTTTGAAGGAAGTATAAGACCATTAGAACTCAGAAAGAAAATGGAGCTTGCTGTTATCCTGAAGGGACTGCTAATTAAACTAGACTCTGGGGAGAGGAGCAACTGGAGGTGGAGACTGAACTGAATCTTGTACAATTAATGCTTTTAATGTTAAAAGTGCCGCTGCTGACTTTAAGTTGCTTTAATTGCTGTTCTAAACCATAAGCTGAATGAAAGGAAAAAATGGGCCAGTATCCAAAACTCAATGAAACTGAAGAAATCCTTTTATCGATGCAGTTATTTGTGTATGTATAATTCAGTACCTGCTCAACACAGTAATTTACAATGTCTGGACAGCTGTTGTATTTTCCCTTACAGAACAAAGCTGTTTCCATCACTCCAAGAAGAAAGTAACAACACTGAAAATATTTACTCTTGGAGCATATACACACAGCAGAGGTAATAACAAAACCCCTTAACTACTCCTCGAACAAAATTCTGGGTTTACATACACGTATTTGGGAAAACCAGCTTTAAAACTATAGCAAAAACTCTGTTCTCAAGCTTATCCTCATGTCAAATTCTTTCAAGCTAAATTCTTACTGATGGCATAAAAGTAGCAAAGATTAATTTCAATAACCACCCCCAGCACAGCTCTTGCTTGCTTGACTTGCTAACTGGCAGTTCAACACTCCTCAGCCCTCTGAGCTGCTCACAAGAAACTGTACACCACCTCAGTTACACCTGCACAATTAAGTTTCCCTCTCCTTTTCAGCCATGCAAATACACAAAGATAATTACTGTCTTGGGATGCGGTTTGTTTGCACTATTTCCATGAAGCCTTCCAAACAGAACCACACAGATGAGTCCATCTTCCTCATGTTGATTCCTCTCCTTTGAGCCACACAAAGCTCCTTCCTTTCACTACATTTGCCTAAAATGAAACTTGTTAGGACTTTAAACTGCAGCACTCATGACAGGAGAGAGCACTACATAACTCTAGTACCAACAACAGTAACTTTTAATTGTCTACCCTAGTTATTAAATAGAAGTGTGAATATCTGAAAAATCAGTCACAAAAAAAAAAAATCACATCCCAAATTGCTACTTATTCTAACAATTTCTTTTTCTAAAAAAAAAATGTTTTTTCTTCTGTTGTTCCAAAAGAAAGCTACTGATGCATCAAAGACAGCCAACAGGCTTTGATGATACTTGCCTCTCTGATGTAATCCCCAGGACATGGATCTGGGGTAGAACAAGATATGGGAAGATGCTGACAGCTTCCTGCTGCAGGGAAGAGGTTGCAATTCTGAGTGCTGTAGGCACAGACAGCTGTATTTAGGATGGTTTAGGATGAATATGAAGGTGGTGGTGGGGAAGGCAGCTCTGCTCAGAACCCACCAACTACTGTTCTGTGGTGAAGTGCTGCCCACAGCATGTACTGCTGGCCCCATCCCCACAGCAGAAGTAAAGCATCCTCAAGGAAACAGACCCTGAACCATAAATGACTTTTAACAGCTGTTGGCATTTTTGTACAGTCCCATTCTTATATGAGCCATTCACTTATAAATCTGTTCCCACCAATCTCAACCTGACCCTGCTCGGCCATCTCCTTAGTGGAAAAAACAGGATCACACAACTAACACAACCATTTCAGTACACAAAGACAGGTACTTTGAAACAAGAGTGTCTCCCAAGTACCTGTAGAGAAAGGATGAGCACAAGAAGCACTACTGCTGAAATAAGCCCACGCAGGTCAGATCCAACATACCCTGTAAGATGAAACAGTATCAAGAGCACTGGTTAATGTACCAGTAACAAACCCCAGCGTTTACTGGGCAGCAAACGTGACACCTGGACACTTGACTCTTCAAGATCCTGAATAATTATCAAGAAACTCTGAGATCCTCGTATGAACTCAAGAGCTGTACATTAAAGCTCAGTGAAGGCAAGTATCTCATCACACCAATTCAGGTTCACATGACTCAATACAGTGACCAAATCTGGAGAAGGGAAGCCCTAAATACCAGCTTTACCATCACTTAAGAGCACTGAAGGGAAGCAGTTTAACAGAACAGATCATCTGCAAAGGAGCAAAATACCTGACCAGGCAGTGCAATGCAGAACTACCACAAGGCCTTTGGTGGCCTTGGCAGACAGATCCCCTCTCTCCATGTGAATGAAGATGGTCTGGCCCAGATCAAGTCCCAGCTCCACTCATTTAATAGGGGGCTTGGGAACAGGGAAGCACAGACTACGCAAAGAGCAAAGACATCAAAGGCATGCATCTATTTGGGAGTTAAACACAATTTCTGAAGTAAAATGAATAAAATCAGGAATACAATTACACACAGAGAGTAAAAAAATCATTCTGAGCTGGACTGGTGGAGGCCAAATGCAATTTTTTCCCTTTATTCCAGCAAAGCAGCTACACTGGAAGGGAAAGGCACTTGATTCAGAACGACTAATGAGAGCTTCAGCAGATACAGCCATCTGTGCTGAGGCAGCCAAGAGCTCTTTATGCTCAGGACTGAAGAGACCTGGTAGTATGCCAGAGTTGCTGACTACAAGCATCTTGCCTTCCATCTGTTTGTAGCAAGGCAGCTGAGTTTTCAGGATGCCATGGGTCTCACTAATCACCTGTCTTAAAGAACTGATAAAACACATTCTAGCATAGATAAAAACTAGAAGAGAGCTATAGATTTATCATCTTCCTCATGGCTTCAACATAGGCAAATTTAAGTGAACAGGTGAAGGATTTACACGCTTAATCCTCAACAATTTATATAAGTGTTACATTCATCACAGCTTGCAGCTGATGTCTGCTTAGGATAAAAGATCAGAATGGCTTGCGATTTCAGCAGGAAACCTTGTGCCAGAAACTGAAGAGGAAATCTAAAGACTTTGCAGAATGAGGTCCTACTTTTGCCAGCCTCTGTTCTCTGACAGGAGGGCACACAACAGGATTTCAAAACTGGACTGGATCCTCTGCTGTGACAAGTCTGAGTTATGGGCTGTATGGGTAACCACCAAAATTCCCCTGAAAGCTGCTAATGAATGAGCTGACTCATGTTACCTCCTGCCACATGAAACTCAGCCACATGCCAGTCTTCTGCTACCAGAAGATCAACAAACTGAGATCTAAGGAGAAGCCTCAGAAAAAAACCACCTTTTCTAAACCGATTGCATTTTTATTTTGCTTCACCCTGTTCTGCCCTGGCATGTCCATACACTCCTGCCCCAACACAGACAACATCTCAATGTTGCCTATATCCTAGTATTACACTTAACGGTTGGGCATTAAACAAGAGGTCTGTCTATAGACAGACCTAAGGATGGGTGCTGCGGTGAGACCACTCTTGGAATAGGTGAAGTTAGGCCAGAAGTGCTGACTGAAAGTACATTTACAAATGTAAACCTTTATATTCTAGACTGAAAAAAGACACCAGAAGTAGAATGCGACTAACACATATGTGATAGCAATATTCTCACACTATATTCTATACATAACAGAAGCAAGAGACCTACTGTTACTTAATTGTAAATTTGGCTCAGTTCCTGGTAATAATAATTTGGACCATCAAGTGACAACCAAATATAGTCTCAGTCTCTTAGATCAGGCTTCTACCATAGAAAATTTAACAGCAGAAAACTGTTTTGTTGTTGATTCAGTCACCATTAAAAATGCATATCTTGTCTAGTCTGGAAGAGTAACACTGGCAATAGCTGCTCCAGGCTTTCTAGTGATCCACTCAGGAAATAAATTGCCACAGAAGCAAGAAATGAGAAGCTGAACAGAAGATAAATGTTTAAAGTAAGATGAATTATGACGCCATTTTTTTCTGATCTGTCTTAACTCCAATTTAATGATTAAAAATATTTAAATAATAGTAGGGATGGGATTTGTGCATGAAACATATTCAGTACTTCAGGCTTCTCTTTCAAAAAGGACTGTATATAAACCACCTCGCAACACCATACGACTACATATTTTTAAAGACTATAACAAAACCCCTCCTGATTTAATAAAAGCAACCTACCATTTGAAGAAAAAAGGGCATAAACTCAATTAAAGATGCTTAAATACCTTCACAAATGAATTTGAATAATATTAAATGACCATTATCAAAATGTCTCTCACCCCTATTTATCATGCAATCTGACATACCAAACCAGAGCACATGCTGAAGAACAGAACATCAAAAGCCAGGTACTGTTGCTGAAAATAATGCATCTTACATCAGTAACTGAGTATAAAAGAAAACAAGAAACAAACCCAGCCACAAACACTGGGGAACCAACAGCGAATATCTGCCTTTGTGCAGTTATCTGGATCTGTAGGTGTTTGTGAGGAGGCACATTCTCCCCAGTTTAAAATGAAATACAAGTATCTTAAAACGAAGCTGGTGATGACAGAAGGAAAGCACAATAGATACTTATTTCTGTGATCAAATGGAGCATGCAAGGGATTGAATGAATAACTTTACTAGGAATCCCCTTGACCAGGATCCCCTCCAGACATGTGGCCTCTTTATCACATGGGATGAGATACACTACCACAGATTCAGATAAGAAGCCTCCATTCAGTCCCCTCAGACAGAACAGCATCAAAACTAGTAACCAACAGCCAGAATCCTTATTCTACCTTTAAACTATTAACAAATGAGGGCAGCACTTACTGGGAAGAAAACGAGAGAATAACTGCAGTTTCTGCAGAAAGCCAAGAGAAGTCTGTCTGTGGCACGATGAAGATGTCCAAGCTGAAATACGCGTGATGTAGAAAAGCTTTTGACAGTGTTGTTATACCCACTCTACACAGACAAACTTTTTGAAATCAAAGGTGCCATCAATTTAACTTGTTCATTTAGTCATTTTCACAACGAATAACTTATTTAAAAAAACCTAGAAAGGAATAATCAAGTAGTAATTACCCTCACCTAGTACAAAGCACTATTTGTAGTCTTCAGTTCCTCACAGATCAGTAGCATATCTGAAATGCAGGTCTTTTGAATTGTTCAAGTATTTCTTTGAAATGTCAAAAATTAACTACTTATGAAGAAGCCCCTCATACAATCTTCTTATGCTCTCACCAGCTGAATTTTGCTGCCACAGTCAGGCTAATTACTTGTCAAAGCTTCTTGATCGTATTTAATATGGAAAAAACCCTCACAATAAAAGAAACCTAAAACAAAAATTGTGAATTGGTCCTATCCAAACTGCAAGGAACAATAAATCAAAGGCATGTTTAAACCAAACAAAACCTTAAAAATGCAAATGAGTAGCTTCTAAGAATACATTTAATTATTCATCATGCCTAGTTTGAAAAACATTAATAAACATTTAAAAGCACTGCTGCCTGACTGCTTTTAACAAGAACTGTAAATCTGCGTAGATGCAGGGGAGCAGCAAATAGGGTCTGATAGACTGAGCAGTATTTTGGCACCTACTGGCTGCAGGTATTCCCTTTTGCCCCATAAAACACTAATGTGTTTATGTAATGTGATGTGGTTCCACTAGCTGGTGAGCTTGTAAGATCGAAGATGTCACAAGGGACTTAAAAGGATGTTCTGGGAGTTATGCCTTAATACTCCCTCCCTAGCAGTGTTCAAGGCCAGGCTGGATGGTGCTTCAGCAACCTCGTCTAGTGGAAGGTGTCCCTGCCTGTGGCAGGGGTTTGGAACTAGATGAGTTTTAATTAACGTCCTTTCCAACCTAAACTATTCTATGATTCAGTCTATGATACCTTTTCTCTCTCCTTTTTTTTTTTCCTTTCAAAGTAGATGACAATTTACAGGCACCTGATTCCACTGAACTTCCAGAAATGTGAAGGAAGACAGATCTATCAAAGTAGGAAAGGAATCATGAAAAACATAACATGTCCAAGTAGGAGCGCTCTAAGACAAGAGAGCCAAAGGGCCTACCCAAATCCCAAGAATTACTGCTGATGAAGTGAAGGCTTCAGTCAGAAGTGTTAAATCCAAAGAACATCTACACACACAGGGGCAGATGGGTGACAGACTCTTTACAGCTCTGGAAACTAAATTAAAAGGAGAATAATGAGAACTAATTCCACATCAAAACATGAATCATGACAACATGACTTCATGCAAACACACAAAAGTTTGTACACTTCTTGGAGAACAAAATAAACAAGTTTTTCAGGTTCATATTCAAAAGATGACTTTCAGCTGAGTAATAAGCCTCCCTTCCCAAGAAGAGAGCAAAAGCTGACAGCCGCAAGCCCAGCATAAACAACTAAAATCGGAAAATATGGCATGAAATAGAACATCCCTTGGAAAGGGGACTGAACCACAAGTAATTTGTGACTGGCCACAAATGAAGTTACATTAAGTGCAAAACAGATGCTTTTATCTCCTCTTCATGTAGGCACAAGACAAAATAATGATCTGATCTTAAAAATGTTTAAATACTTCAGTGAGGTTCAGCACAACCTGGATTGAAATGGTTGTACTGCACAACCTGCAGCTGAGGGTGTGCAGTTAGCACAGGATCAGGAGCTAAGGCTGTCAAATACCTCACAAGACAGCTTTTATCCAACAAGGCATCCCTTCAAAACCAGATATCAGCTCCTCTGGAACCCCAACCAGCTGTTCAGAATTTGTTTGGCAGACGTGCACATAACCAGACCTGTCAGAAGTCTCACAGATTACAAATCTCTCTTTTCACCTTACTAGTGTGGGATGTCTTCGGGACAACACAATGTAGTCAAAACTGTTTCTTAGAAGAAAGGAAAAATATAACTTGGCCCTCTCCTACAAGATCCTCTCTTTCTTTGTAAATTTAACCTAAACTAATGAGCCCAGAAACACAGTGAAAAGGTTCTTGATCACTACTCTCACTCCCTTCTGAATTTCATGTGTGTTTTACAGTAATTTATGGGCTAACAAAACGACAAGTTCTACCTGTTTTTCTTTCAAGTAATTCCAGAACTTACCAGACCACTAAGAGTTTAAATAAGCAAAAAAAAGCTGCATTAAAAAAAATAAATGGATTTTACCTTCCTTTGTGAGGTCTTCCTCTCTCTGGCACACCTGCAGATGTCCTCCGGTTTACAGTGGAATAATCAGGGTCCAGTTCATATCCTTCATCATCTACTCCAAGGCTGCGGTTATCATCTTCCAGTCCATAGGGCTCTGGCTGGAAGCGTTCTGGCTGGGAGCGGTTCAAGTCAACGTTGCTACCCACTGGCACCTGAGGCTGGGCAACTGGACCATAGTTATCCCTTCTGCTTGGCAAAGTGAAGCTACCATCATCTGGCCTGTAACTGTTTCCTGGCACGTAGGCATAGCGAGGACGGTAGTTGACACCACGAGACAAGCTGCCATAGTTATCAGATAGATCTCCATAACCATCATGACCAATATAAGAACGATACTGACCCTCATGACTGTCAGGGTATGAATCGTTGTAGCTGTTGTAAGATCTGTTTAACGTGGATGATGCTTGTGGTGTAATGTACCGCTCCCCATTCTTCATGTACCTTCTGTCTATTGAATCTGTGTAACTGCCCATGGGAGAGGAGCCATCCATTGATGGCAGGCCATCAGGCCCAAGTGGCACCTGACGCACTGTTCTGGTGGTGACTGTTTTGACCATTTTGGTGACCTGTGAAAAAATAGCAAACAAACAGGTTAATTTTCTCGTTGGTGTACAACACATTGAGACATATGGTGAACTGGAACAGTAAAACAGGGGGAGAGAATCACAAAGCATAGAAGACAGGTCGCAGAGCCAGAGCTGAGTGCACTCTGGGGCTCTTGCAAATCAAAACAATTGCAGCCATGCGACAGTGTGCAAGCAGTGCAAAGTCACCTCACCAGTTCATATTTGCCCAGAAGGTTTTCAGGAGGCATCTTTCCAAGAGCAGACTTCAAAATATTGAGAAGCCACAGCTGGTCCTCTCACAATCAGCACAAATACCACATCACATCCTCTAGTTTGATGGAAATACAGTCACATGTCCCTGCCTGATTTGGATCATTTGTACTGACATGTAACTTGCTCAAATTTGACAATAATACTTAGGAAACCATGATCGCAAACAGAAAAATTCTGGACTTCAAGCTTTTAGATAGCACAACTACCTTCTCTTTTAACATATGCTTACATCCAACCATCACCATACGAGCCTAACAGGTAGCTGTCATTCCAATTTTGGGTGACTAACAAATTTGCAGTAACAAACACTAACGCTACAGAGCTTTTGGAACTGCAACTACCCTAAACATATTGAACCAGACAAACTTGCTTAAAACATTAAAGAAGTCTGCAGACAAACACATCTTTATCTTTTCTTCCTATAAATCACATTTCATTTCAATACAGAATTAGTCTATTTCCCAGAACTGATGAAAACTGGAAACGTTCAGTGTCCAGAGGGCCCTTATGTTCAGGGATTTTTTGCTAAAGGGTAAGAACAAAGACTCCTCAAGAGCTTCCAAGAATGTTCTGGTTTCATGGGAAAAGGTCAGATAATCTGCGTAAAACAGTGCTGGACAAAAGCCGCTATTTACAAACAAGCAAAGGACCTTCTGTTTTGGTTGGTATGTGGGGTCCATCATCTTCTGTGCTGTTTACCAGAGTGATTAGCACTCTCTTTTGGAGAGAATACAAAGTCCAGCAGAAGCCAATCTACCCTTGGTTACCCTAACCCTAATAAAGTTACTTTAGCCTACAAAAACTTCCCGTAACACTAGTAAATGCTGACTTTGTAAAACAAACAAACACCACTAAAACCACCACCAACAAAAAACAACCAACAAGACAACCAAACACCACACCACAAGCATGAGTGACAGAATCAATCCACCAGAGTATTATACGAAGAGAGGGGAGGAACACAAACCAACATTGTTAAGAAACATTTTGGGTTCCTAAAGTATCAAAGGTAAATGACATATTTCTTCAAGTAAGCCACAGATTGAACTGCATACATGAAGAGAAACAGCAACTATAACATGCATGCCTGGATTGCTTAGTGGCTCTGTAGTCCAAATAGATATTTTGACCTACAGCCTCTGATTTAAACATTTACATTAGCATCAGATTAGCCAAGCTGCCGCTAAAACAAAATAATTAGAGTGCATCTCTTGAAGCGGCTCCAGACATGTCCTTCAACCAGATGTTTTCACACAGAAACACCAAACAGCAAAAATTCACCCAAACAGCATTTCTTTTCCTAGAAGCATCTGTGAGAAAATGATACTTCAGCCTAATGGAGTAATGAAATCCTGCAAGACTGAAAGCAGCTCAAATGGCTCTCCACCATCAGAGTAATTAAACAGCATCACGATGCTGAATAAAGCATAGCCAGGTACCAACACAATCTTAGTATCTAATTTGGGCCAGAGCCAAAGAAATTGCCCAAAGGAATTTCCGTAGCAGGTAAACATCAGGAAAGATGTTAGCGCTTCCATGCCTCCAACCTTCTTTTCTCATTTGTTTTAAAAACACACATTTTTATAACTAGAAGGAAGGAAAGTAGAAACTAAACATTTATTTCACGATATAAAATACAACAGCTGTTTTTGCTTATTACCTGCACACAATACTTGTATTTTCCACTCAGTTATCAGCATGACCACTGTCATGGCATTTATAAAATAAGACAGCATTTAGAGAAAAGAGAGAGCTGGCTTAGCTTACAGTAGCTCTTTGTGAGGTGGACATACAGAAGGCAACACAGCTCAGTATTCTCCTACTGAAGTATGAAACAGTTTTATTCAAAACAGCATGTTCATAAGTGATCTTGTAAGAGTAAGAAAAACAGCATTTACCAGATCTGAAACACGGGAGTTTTGCAAAGCAACAACAAAACTGGATGCAAAGTGCTGGGCCTTTGTGTTCTTGAATTTGGGAACCAGTAACAGGAATAACAGGAAGTAAGGCACTGCTTCAACAATCTGACGAATCAGAAATTGCCACTTCTGCCCAGGAAGGAAAAAAGAGGCAGCCTGCTAGATGCCAGGAAGAGCACTCACATGAGCCAAAAGCCCTTTCTTTCAGCACTATTCTACAAGAGTCAGATATTTTAAATGCAATTCTGAGGTTTGCTTTTCAAGGCCTATGTTGCCATGCACACGTGGTTTGTCATGCATACTTTTCCATAAACTTGTCAAGATCAGACAATGCAAAATGCCTATTGCTATACACGCCATGGCTGGCTGCAACAGTAGGCAACAAAAGAGGAACAAGCTTTGACCTGCAACATCCTTGGAGGACAAAGGCTTTGCAGAAGAGGCATCGCTGCTGCATGTCTTCATCCAGCAGCCTACTGCCAATTCTGGATGCTTGCTCAGTTTTGACTGCTGGTTTTCTTTTAGAATCATAGTTATTGTTAAACAGGATGAGGAAACACAACGGAAATTTTACGGCAAAGACATTTGTCTACCAATATTCAGTATGTGTACACACACAAAAAAGCAGAATTTCAGAACACTTGCAAAATCAATTCCTAGATAATGATCAGTTCCCCTTACTGAGTTTTTCACCATCCTCTCTGTATTTACAGAGATTACTTTTTTATATGACCAACACAGAATGGTTGAATGCAGCAGATTCATTTGCAATTTTCTCCCCAATTTGTCTTATTTTTCTGTCTTGAAGACTAGCACAAACAAGTTTTCAATGGCTATGGCTAGTCAAAAAGATACACTTAGCATCAGCCAGCACATGTAGGAACAAGTCCGCAATGTTAGCACAGCTTCACCTTTTATTATTTTCTGAATGCTTTGTCTATTAATGAGTAGAAAGAATCAGGGCAATCCAAAACCCCTGTCAGACACATAAAAAGGAACGTTTCACTGAAGCATTAAAGAACACATTTCTCTCAGCATAAAAGCATTCACTAATGCTAAAGGTGTTATGGTGGGGCAATCAAACCAAGTCTTGTATTTTGAGAGAGAGGGAGTATTTGCACTCATGCCTCATTTATCGGGGATAGGCACTGAGACAGAAGATTTATCATGCGATAAACAGACTTTGTTGCCTGCAGGACAATAAAGGGAAGCTTTTTAGAAGCAATTAGCCAGCACAGAGAGGAAGGGCCATTTATTACGTTTCCAAGCAATAAAAATAAATAAAAAATAATAAAAAAAAAGAACCCCAACAAACCAAGCATCTTTATTTCAGGAAATCCAGCTCAAGGGAATGTTTCATTTATATTTCTTAAAAGAACAGAGGAGTCTTGAGCAGCTGACAACACAGTAATCTTCTCTCCCAACATTTTTGTGGTTTCCTTAATACGGATGCATTAGCCAGAAAGAAGGAAGCTATTGCAAATGGGAGTCCCAGCAGACTGTCTTGTCTGAGAGACACCTGATCCTCCACATGCATCCAATCTTAAGAAAGATTTATTAACATGAACTCCTCACTACAGATATGCTCTAATGAAAAATTTAGAGATATAAGTTACTTTGAGAAAGTCTAATTTGACTTCCTCTGTTTATTTTCCATCTCTAAAGAAACCTGTTTAAAGAGGTCTTAGCCCAATTACAAATCAAAGGTGCTCAATTGTTTCAATGCTACAGAGTACCACATGAAAGCTTCAATTTCCTTCCCTATGAATACATTGTCTGAGTATGCTTAAAATATATTTGCAATTCTTTACTCCCTGTAAACTATATTAAGGTCTCAGCCACAGTAAAAAAAAAAGTTCCAACATACCAACTTATTCAGGCCCTCTGCAAACAAACTCCTATGAGACTGCAGAGTATTGCTTTCATTGCTGCTCCCCCACTCCAGAATTTAAGCACATTTCAGGTTTTTGGACCTATCCATGATTCTCTTCCCCCAGATAGCAATTATTCTGTTAACTGATTCTCCTGCAGGATCCATGATAATGTTTTTACTAATTCTATTTCTGGAAATACCTTTGTCAATGGAACACAAAATAAAGATGTACACACCTGAAGCAGTTTCTGTGTTTTTCTGTCCCTCATCTTTATATTTGTCTTGGAGAACAGGAGACCAAACATGAAAATATCCAATGATTTGAATTACTGAATGCATGCACAGATGGTACAAGTAAATGTCTTAAAGTGCACAGTGCTCAGACAAGAGGAGGGCAGAGTACTGAGATTTCAGTTGGAGTGGGCTATCACAGTCAAATGCAATCATCTTAACCAGTACCTATAATTCCATTTTGTTATTGAGCTTGGTTTTGTTTTGCCTTCCCCCCCCCTTTTTATATAAATTAAGCACATTATAAAAGCTGACAGAGAAAAAAAAATAAATGTTGAAACAATGTCATACAATGGAAAACAGATGAGAAGGAATGCACAAGGATAAAGCAGTCTGACATTTCTGAGAGCTCTGTTTTGAACCATGGAATGTAAAAATTATCAGCCCAAGCAGGTTGAAGCTATTACCTTTCTATTAAATGCTGTGTAAGAACTCACCCCATAGGTTTTCAAAACAACAGCTCAAATTTCTCCCCTTCAATTTTAAGCTTAAGGTTTCATATTTGAAAAGGCCTTCAACTTTGCTTGAGATCCATTCCTGCTCTATGACCTAATCCACTTGAATTTTCTGCAAAGTTCCAAGAACAGCAGCTTGGGGTACCCGGCACCACCGCAACTGAAGTTTCAGTCACAAACAATTTTGCATCACTGGTACTAGGAAGTGGGAGCAGCAGTTAATCACTGTTGGGAAAGATCTGGTCTTACTGAGTATTAGAAAACACAAATGGATGGACTACAAAGTAACTTTGTATACAGATTGTTCTTACAGTTTGCTACCATAAACCACCATTTTCAATGAATAAAAGTGACCTAAATCTCTCCAATCTTTCAGCATTTCAAAGATAAAAATAAAAGATGCCTGAAGAAAGAAAAAAGCAAACTAACACAAGCAAAACACACACCTAATTTGCTTTTCTGAGTTCTCTTGAGCCACTTACAAACACGCTCTCTTTAACACATGGCAGTGTTCCAGCTGACGGGCAAGAAGTGGTAGTCTCTCCCCAAGGTGACTTTCACTGTTGTAGCATGATAGGTCTTGCTTCCAGAGAGCTTATGAAGTTGAAATGAAGCATTATCTGCTACATCTTTTGTGCACTGAATGTTATGTAGGGACTTAATACAGTACTAAGAGAATAACAGTTTGGGGAAAATTACTCAGAGGTATCTCATTTTGAAAAGGCAGATGTTCTCCATTTAAAATATGTCAAATATTAAATTCCATTATGCCTTTCTTCCTGCCTCACTGCTACAGGCATCTTCAGAGATGCAGGGAAAAGCACAGAAAAACTGTCAATGCTTCTAGAATAAGGTTGCTTACTTACTATACTACTGGAGAGAATAACCTACATAAATTATGGTTTTCAAACAATGGGGAAAGAGGAATAAAGGAACAGCAGCATTCAGGAGCTTTCACATCTGTAGCCTTTGCTGCATTTCAAGAGCTGGAATTTTAGAGGCATTACATTCCAGCAAGGTAAAGATTCACAGCATTTAGCATAAATGACACTTTTCTTCTGAAGAATCAAAAAGTGCATAGTAAATGGCATTAAGTACTGCATCCAATTTTGAGCTCCCTAGTTCAAAACAGACAAGGAACTATTGGAGAGGGTCCAGAGGAAGGCTATGAAGATGGTTAGTGGACTGCAGCATCCCTCTTTTCAGTGGTGCCCACTGACAGGATAAGGAGCAACAGGAACAAACTGAAAGAGAGGAAGTTTCACCTGATTATGAGGAAAAGCTTCTTTGAGGGTGACAGAGTAAGGGACAGGCTGACAAGAAGTTGTGGAGTCTTCTTCTCTGGAGACATTCAAAATGAGCGTGGACACGTTCCTGTGCAACCTACCCCAGGTGAACCTGCTTTAGCTGGGAAGGCCAAACTAGATGATCTCCAGAGGTCCCTTTCAACCCCAACCACTCTGTGACAAGTCATCCAGCAAAGAAAACACACACTGGGAAAACATCTCTGGTCTCTCTTGTCAGAGGAAGCATCTTGTGCTGCTGATCTATTTGCAAAACAAATATGCTGGAGATTGAGACTAGCACTGTAGAGTCTTCTAGCTACAGAAGTAACACAAATAGGTTCTAAACCCTTCCTCAGAAAGGCCTTGAGCAAGCACAGCAATGTAGAGCATTAAAGCCTTTATGTGTATGTTGTCCTGACTACCTTAACTGATCAAAGAACAAATAAAAGGGCTGAGCATAAAGCTACCCCAAATAATACTGAATGAACACAGCATGACAATCTCAGGTCTAAACATTACCCTCAGTAAGCAATAGATTAGGTATTACTGAAGATAGATACGAGGGTTTCCACAACAGGAAATGTTGTTCCTTTAGAAGGATAAAAAGTACCTGCATACTAAAACCAAGGCCAGATTTGCATGGGGTTTGGAGGCTGTTCATTCCCCCTCTCTTTTTTGTTTTAATCTGGAAGGGCATAGAACAACAATTTCTGGGCTCAACAAAGATCCTACACTATTGCACAGTGCATCCAAATGGACATGTGTTTGCATCTCTCATCCCAGAGAAATGCTTTCCCCTTTGCTGTCCTCATGTGAGCAGCAAGGTCAGAATGCTGTCACTGCACACAGGTACCAGGAAACTTAATTTTCTCTGTAAGGCTCTCACATACAACAGCATGACCTATGAAAACACTATGACAATACCTATTAGAAGTGATAGTAAGCCAATACTAATTAACTCCTGGACACTTAACTGATGCTACCAGTGACAACAGTTTTCATTTACACATTTCACACCAAAACCAAAAGCAAGTTGAAGATGAGTAATTAAAAAAATTATAAAATCTGACCTCAGATTCATAGTTATGAGCTGTTAGATCTATGCCATATTATCATAGCAAGGAAAAGTCACAACAAAACTGTTTCAGAGACAACTACCACCTCAGTAAACTCACAGCAGCTCTTCTGACAGAGCTAGGGCTAAGCCAAGTAAATCTGTCTTTTGACATTCCAGAATTACTTCTCAACAACTGGATTTTTCTTCTTTTAATTATTTTTTCAATATTTGGTCTTTCTAGCAATAAAATATTAGGAAACACCTCCAGACAGTATGTGAGTTGAAGTCAGGGGCATTATTTAAAACAAATGCAGAGCAAGACAGCTACGCAGCCTTCCCCCTTTTTGCACACACCACTGCTTATTAGAATGAACTACAGCAACAGAAGAAAGCTGTGCGCTTTGAAATGGAACAGTAGCTCTTGGGTTGCCATTTTTTCAGTGTTCTTTTCCAATATACAGATACAATTCCTGTTTTGGAGCTGCAACTGTCCTTTTCTGGGGGAAGATGGAAAAATAGCAGCTACACCACACACAGGCGAAAAACGCACCTTTTATGTTATGACAAACATGCAGCTTTATCAGTGGCATAACTATTTCAGACAAACTATTTCATTCCATGTGGTGCTGTTATCTAGGGACCACTGCATGGCCTCTCCTCTATTTTTACAGTCGTAGCTCTCATTTTATTCACTTGCATAGCTGTACTTCCAGTCTCCTAAAACTTTGAACTACTACTAGTACACATATAAATGTGTCCATCACCACTGTGATTTTATCACTTCTTTCCTGTAAATATCAGCTATTGTTGCTGCCACTAGAAAGAAACCAGCATTTCTTTCAAGTAAGTCACAGACTAAATACGTCAGATTTTTTTGAGAGTTAATCAAAATGTGGGAGTTTTGTTTGTTTGTTTGATTTTTAAGACCTTAATCTTCTTCCAACAATGAGAAAATAGGCCAGTTATATCTACCTTGTAACTAATTGCAATAAATGTAAAACCAGATACTCAGTTTATGGTATAGCATGCAGTCCCACTGACCTCAGGAAATCAATGTTCATTTAATCCAACCTGAGGATCTGATGTGCCGAATAATTTAGAGGACCACAATTCTGGAATGTCAGTAAAAATAAACACTGATTTCTGCAGGGACCTCTGTTCGATGCCTTTTCACACACAAAGCAGCTGGACAGTCTCTCTTTTTTTTTTTTTAATCAATACTGTTTAGAAGTTTTTAAAAAAGGGAATCACCCTTCAACTTTCACAAGACCAAAATCTAACACAGGTTTCAGCTCAACATCCAAGACCCGAATTGATAAGCTGGATTAATGTTCCAGTGGTACTGGAAAGCATGCAGCAACTGCTCAACTGAGGCTTCAAAATTATCTTAGAAAACAGAAGAAAAGGACATCAGGAAACTCAGAACGTATGTAACAATTGTAATCCAGCTGAACCCGAGGTACAGGTCATCTGAGAACACACCCAGCTTTTCCCATGCATCGGGAGGAAAATGCCATTCAGAAGATTGTTGCAGAATTTAAATGCTATAGTGTTATTTAAAGAGGATGTTTCTCGTTCTAAAGGAAAAAGGCATAATTGCATATTGTTATTAAACATTGTAAGTAATTTGAAGAGATATTTCCAAACACATTTTCCTTGGCTACAAAAGTAATTTACTCTAAGCCCTAACAACTTATCTAATACTTGTATCACTACATGCATTTGCAGGGCAGTGCTGTGAACTGCTGCAGTAAAATAAAGTGAAACTTCAAAGAATAAACAGTTTGGGAAAGGGTTCTAGCATTTTGGATATTTTTCGACAGTTCAGTTCACAGCTCAATCAACAGCTGTGGCAGCATAGCTGATAGGGAGCAAACTAGATGTAGAGGTGAAACTGAAGAAGCCCTGAACTCAGCTTCGCTGGCAAACAGAAAGAACATTCAGAATCACGGAGGATTACATCAGCTTGGCTGTCATCACTAAGGCTACTCCCTGCTATTTTCACTTTGTGATCAGACGATATTTTGCCATTTTCCTCATTGGTTATTAACCTCTCACCTTGGTTTCAGTTCTCCTTGTAGTTCCATCTTCAGAAGTGACAATGGACACATGTGAAGTGGGAGTGCCTGGGTCTTCCTCCACAGTAACTGTCTCTTCCACCATTTCTTGAGGCTCTTGCATCATTGCTATTGACGTCTGGTTACTGGGGCTTTGTTCCTATAGAAGCAGGTAAGAAATAAAAATTAGTATTAAACTTCTACCATCATGGCATAACTATTCTATTGATTTCAGCTTTCTCAATTGAAAAACACAGTTTACCCAACAACTTGCAAGTAGAGAGTCAGAGAAAGAACTATTTCCCGTCTCAAAAAAGCATGCTGGAAAACTATGCTGGTATGACTGGCCTCAGTTTAGCAAAAGGAAATCATGTGAAGCATCTATCCAGGACTTCATCATATTTATAGGCAACCTATCATAGACTAACAGACTACTACCTTATATTTAAACCTACTTTGAGCTTTCCCTTCAATGCCCAGCATAGGAAGAGCGGAATTTTTGTTTGTGAAAGCATTCATTCAGTTCTGCAGTGAACAGGACCATTTGCTTTTGGAGTGTTTAATCTTATGCACCATTAAAAGTTTCTTTGTATTTGATAAAATACACTCAGTTGCAGACTGCAGAAGGCTATCAACCATCCAGACCTACTATTAAACTGACACCTTTGTCAAATCATCCTGAGCAATGATAATTTAAAAAAACGGATAGCTAGAGATTAATAGCTGAGTTATGTGAAATGCCTTCTGACACCTTCCCTTCATGAGGTCTGTAAGATCTCACTGGCTATATGCTTACTTAAAATTTATAACAGGTAGACAACATAAAGAAACACTAAAAAGAAAGAAGGTAGATCAAAGGCTGGTTCTTGCAGGGATGCTGCCCAAAGAGACCCTTCTGCTTCTAGCCAGCACCAATGTCTGAACATTCCTTTTCCTCACACAATTGTGTGTCTCAGCACAGAAATCAGAGACGCTCCCTTTGGTAGATGAATGCATTTCAGAAGTTTCACAGCAAGTGGCCAATAAAGAAACAGCTTACATACTGAGAAATAAGACTTTTCCCCAGCATTATGAATCCTCAGCTACTTAAAATGAAATGACAGGCTGTTCATGTCATAATAAGCCCTGAAGGTATGGGGCTACACAGACCTCAAAGCCAAAGTAGGGCTTCTATTTGCACACCTTGTCAAATGGCACACTAAGAACATCCTTTATTGAGTGTACATACAAATACACATGCATAAATACACACGCACAGCCACGTCTTCCCCCCCAATATTATAAAAAAGAAAAAGAATGACAGAGCCCTAAATTGCAGAGTGAACACACTTTCCCTAAAGAAGACGCCGTGAACAAGTTCAGTTTACCTTTCCCCATCACAGAAAAACAAAATGGGATGAAACTTGCCGTGTAGGTGTTGAGTCTAACTATGCATAGGTTTAAATATTCTTTACCTGTGAGCAACTTCATCACCAGGGGACTAAAATATTTTATTTTGTAACATTTTATTTAGAAAAACTGCATTTCATCCCAACACTGAATGTTGGATTGCCCCTTTTGCTCTGCCATGTTTTGTACAAACCCTGAAGGACAGATTCCTTCCCAGTGACCTTATGCTGCTGAGCAAGAGCAGAGTACTCATTAAGCTCCACAATGAAAAGTGTCATTTAATCCTTGTGTTATCTACAATTTCCTTTGAAACAAGCCAAGATGCCCCTGTTCAGTTTCCTTTACAGCTGTATTCTGACATTCTGGAACTTAAACTTCAATAAAGAAGGCACTTCCATTTTCAGGAAAGGGCTAATATTAACCAAGACTATGACAATAAGCCTCAGGCAATCATCACAGTCAAAATGGAACATGGACAGTCTTCAAAGACAACACATAGTGGACCACCAGAGGTGATATAAACAGGCACTACTTCAATTTCTACCGAAACCACAAGGTAACTCAGGCTACAGAACCAATCAACAAAAATAAGGCTTCTGAAATCCTAAAGAAAATCACTCCTTCAGTGTGCAGTACTCAATCATTATGGCAAATAACTTACGATACACACTGAATCCTTTATGGTAGTGCTCACATGTCACATTTTGTCTCCTGCCCACAGCTTCAGAAGCTAAACTAGTTCCTGGGACAACGCATTAGTCCCTTCACATTTTTCTTGAAGATACTGTATTTTAATTGCAACTCTCTTCTCCCCACCCCACAGTAAAGCTTCCCTCTAAACAGAAGAATTTACACAATACTGCAATACAGTAAAGACTCAGAGCTTCTATAAATCTTCATGCAACCCCAGCCTCATCAACAGCAAAGAAACCAGTTACTTGTAGAGATTATTTTTTCATTACACCTTATCCCTGTAAACCTCCTTTTCATATCCAGGGCATGGAATGCCAAAACTGCTTCAAGGTGGGACCATCTCACTCCTCCCACACATGTATGTACATAAACACATATCCATCATCCTCATTTCCAGCTGCATCTTGCATGAATTTACATCTCTTCATTCCCCTCTAGATTCTTCAGCAGCAAAGTCTGCATTGTGATAATAAACCTGAGGAGATGGAAGGTGGAAAGAAATACTTTGCTCTTTAAGCTTTTGCAAAATTTTCTCTTTATGAAAGAAAGAAAGGGAAAAAAAAAGCCTTCCTTTTTATTCGGACTGCCTGTGGGCAAAGGAAATCTTAGAAGCTGGGCACTTAAACATGAGCAAATTGCAAACTAGACCATATTGACTTTAAATGAGCACTGTGCTAGATTTTATCCTCTGGGTGCTTCTAAAATGAAAATTCAGGGAGATACATATCTGCATTCCTACAAGAGAAAACTATTGTTAGCAAGAGACTGTCCTAAGCATCAGAAAGAATACAAGCTTGCAAAGTTCAAGGTAGATATTCCACCACAGACAACTAACCAGACTGCATCTTCTTATGTCTTCCTTCTTATTACGTGAGCTACTGAGTAAGGAATGCAAAGAGGACAGTGTATCACCAGTTTACTCCCTGAATTAGCTTAAGGACATGGTTCTTTGATCTCCAAACTCAGTACTTTCTCCACATCCCTAACTTAAGAGTTGTCATGAGCTAACACTAATGTAGAAAAGATGCAAAGGTTTTGTTATCTGTTTTTAGTTTTCATCATTAAGGATTTTAGGTCATCACAAATTACAGAAAGTGGGACACACTGCACCTTTCAAGCACCTTCGCTGTGCTCAGCTTTTAAGTCAGTATTTAGGACGCTCTTTTGCTAAATACATCTCAGCATCTCAGATGCCAAACATTTGGCAGGTAAGTGTAATTATTCAAAGTAAAACACAAATTGCCAGGTAGAGCTGGAACATGACACCCTAATGAATAACCCTACCAGCAGTTCCCTGCCTGACAAAGGTAGGCAACTCCAGTTTAGAACACACACTCATTCATTTGCCTTGCTGGGGGCTTTCAAAGTAAAAGCAACCATACAATTCCTCTTTTGTTACCACACTGCACAAGACCCTGTGGTCCTCCTACTGTCAAACAAGAGGGTGCTCCCCAGCACAAAAGGGATCTGCCATGCCACAGCAATCACTGTTCATCATCTGAGCATCTGGGAAGACCAAATTTAAATGGAGTTTCTTTCCACTCCTTTTCAATGGGAGACAGTCAGGATCCTTGAGTTTCTGCAGGCAGGCTCCCCCCCCCTTCAGAGACCCTCCCTTTGAAACATTCAGGGCACAACAGCCAAACTAGAGAAACTGTGTCACAGACAGCATCAAGGGTCTGCAGCTCCCTGGGGGATGTGGCGCTGAAGGGGGTCCTCTGGATGGCAAGGAAGGGGCCTCGCTGTCTGGGACCCACTTCTAGAGCACCTGGGCGAAGTGATCAGGGCAGACCTGAGATGGCAACCAGGTCCAACCAGGAGCGATGAGGAAGGCTCAAGATCAACCTGGGAAGCAAAGTTGCTTAGGTCAGGCTAGGATCAGAGAAGTCAGTCTGCAGGTTGGGGTCTGGATCAACGTAGTCTGGCTGGAGACCAGTACTCCAGCACAGCATATGCGTGGACTGAGGGCCAGGGCTGATTTTAGAGCTCCCAGGTATCTGGTCAGAAGGCCCCTGTTAATCTGGTCAGGGCCACTAAGGTCTGCTAGAGCCCTCAGGGCCCCACAGCCCCCCTAAAAGGGCAGCAGGAGTTCTCTTGCAATAAACACACATATTTCAAGGTGATAACTCCCCCCCCCCCCCCCCCCCGATTAATAAGCATTACCCATGAAGTCTCTTTCAAACAACAACCTTTGGCTCCTTCCAAAACACCATCAAATTACGATAACAGATTCCAATCCAGGTATTGCATAGTGTCAGTAGTCATGGCTTTTCTCCCTGCTTTTTTGAGTACCAAATGAATCCTATCCTGTTGATCTGCGCTTGCATTTCAAACATTGCTATTTAAAAACCAAAACAACAATTTATCCCCAGTCTGTAAAAGTTAAGTGCAGATGAAACAGCTACAAACCTTGTAAAATAAGCAAGAATAATAAAGTAACAGTAATTCTTGTTTTGTTAAAAAAACAAGAGTGATATATCATTTAGGGCACATCTCCAAGGGCTTATTTTGCATTAGAAAACTACAGCTTCTATAATCATCACCATTTCAATTCCTAGAGTTGTATTTCCATTGAAGTAGCTATTTTATATCTTTTTAAATTAAAGAGCAAACTCCCCCAGGAGGATCAGACATCCTGCTTTAAGACAGTAAACAAAGTTCTTTATTCTCTGTCTATGAAATAATTTAAAATAGTCTGGAAACAACATAAAATCAGAAGAGATTATTACTTCCACTAAAACGGTCCCTCTTCAAAGACACTAAAATCATGTACATCAAATCACCATTCTCCTAGAGATACCCTCTGTTCAGTAGATTGCAATGCAGGCTATTCAACACTACTGCTTACTCCAGGCTACTGTCAGATACCAAATTTGAAGGTTTTTGCAAAGCACAAAGGCTGGATTCTATAACAATGGACATATTTGTCCTCAGCTGACCCCAGTGCAGACAAAGCTCAAGCGTATCAACCCCTGTGAAACATACTACAAGTCTGAATATAATTAATGGCACTGGATAACAACGTTAATTGAATTAGGTGCGGAATCTCTCTCCTCCTACTACTCTTTGTTTAAATTACTTATTAAAGCTTCAACCGCTGAAAACGATGAGATTATCTGTAAGTGCAAAGTAGGCAAACATTGGTTTTGTCAGAGTCAAGTCCTGGGCTGATGTTCTACTCCTTGGTCTCCTTCCAGCTTAGGTCTGCACTTCCAGTTCAGTCAAGTCCTCAAGCTGTTACTTGCTGTAGGCATGTGGAGAAGAAAGGAAGATAAAAAAGGCAAGTTTTCCAAGAAAATACCAAAACAGCCTATATAGAGATCTGCGCCAGATTCTTATCCCAATAGGACATCAAAAAGGAACAAAGTCACTAGTGAAATTTGTTGAACTTGGTGTATTTGCAGCAGATCTTTGCCCAGTCCAAGATCCAGCTCCCCAGCACCTGAAGGCTCTCAAATCAAATCAGACTGCTGTCACATCCTTCTGCCTTTTCAGAGCCCCCTTCTTTTACCACAGCCTGAAGATCCCTTTTGTGCTCTCTGCCCTGGATTTGTCCACAGAACTTTCTGTGCACCTCACTAGTGCAACAGCTGGAATCTAAGTTAGCCAGCACATACACATCACTGAGCCTGTATCATCTGAAGGGCAGATGTACAGGACATTGCCTTGCTGTTTTTAGATCATGCTTCAGGAACACAGTATCAGGCAAGCCCTCATATGCAGCCTTGCTTGCATTACTGCAAGGCAGGGCACCTTCTGAAAGAACATGGAGGCCTTATATTCAAGGACTGCTGCACTCCTCCAGTTCAAAAAACACAGCAAGGTCCTGGTTTTCAGCACCCAGCAGAGGTGGTGTCACACCTACCAAACTCTTCACAATCACAGGAACCACTGCTGCACCACTGGGATCAAGCACTGGCACAACCATGCAAAATGGCTCCAAACCAATGAAAAACACAGAGACCAGCCCATCCTGAAACCTAGGCAGGATACAGCATTGAAAGGAGACTTTCTAAGATAGACAATGATTTTAAGATGGGAATACATAAATATATACTTTGCTGTAGATAAACTGATTTCCACTACTTCCTTGGTTAAATGTCATGTTAAACAAAATGTTTTTTTAAATATAAATATATATTTATATGTATATATACAATGAATTCAGCTCATTTCAGATTAAACCCAAACACATTAACCTATGACAAGCTTCAAGCTCTCTGTTGGAGCTCTCACACAAGCTCTACCCTAAGGCTGGTCAGTTCAGAACATAAGGGAAATGTTAGCCCTCAATGAAAGCAGGCAGTCCTGGCATGGGATACCAGAATGAACTCAGCCACACACCACAATGCACTAACTGTTTCCTGAACACTTACACACTTCCTTTGTCCTTTAGAAACACACACGACAAGCAACTAACAAATGATGCCAAGAGCTTTTAAAGCACCAAGGTTAAAAAGGAACATTTCAGCAATTGAAAAAAACCCTCAACTACAGAAGTTTTGAAGAGCCACAAAGAGCAGCTTTTTTTTGAAAGCAGGCATGGTAATTCACCATCTGAAGGCATCACACCTTTCAGGGGGAGCAAGAGGCGGAGGTGAAGGAGAAGGAATCAAAACCCAGACAAGGCCTGTAGTAGTAATATTCATCTCTCAAGTACTGCAGGACATACTGGGGTTCTGTTCAGCCACGCGGTAACTGCCCATCAACAGGGAAATCTACAGTGCTTGCCCAATGGTCAACAAAGAGGGCTTTTATGCTATTTTAAACAATCTGAAGTGTCTCAGTTAATGGAAGACCGGGCAATTGGCCCTCAACTATTTCTAATTGACTGGAATGATGGATGAAGCTAAAGGGAAAGCTGACCCACTGAACTTTTCCATACAAAGCTAGAAAACTGAAGGAGATTGTAAACAGTTTATAAGAATGAGAAGTGGGAGAGGCAGAATCCCAGAGGCTTTGCTCCTCTCAACCTGCTGCTGTTTCAGATGACGGAAAACAAAGGACTTCAATTCAGACCAACAAACAACAAAAAAATACATGGTAAGGCTTAAACAAATAAGGTATTTTTCCCATGCTCTCCTCCCCTTTCTCCAGTAGCTATTTAGCTCTGCCATGCAAGCTGGTCCTTTGAATCAGAAAGGGCAATTTGTCACTTTGACAAGGCATCTCTCAGGGCTCTGTATTGCCTTGCCCTGCTTTTCAGATTGACTGGGTGTTAACCAAAGATGCCAGGACATTAAACCTCAGTCAACTTCGACAGATGTGATAATACATACTTAAATCTGAACAAGGACACACATCTTCCAGGTAGGGAAATGGATGTATAATAGGTTTGAATTCACAGCACCTATCTTTAGGCACCTTAGCAAGGTATCTAAATGTACAATAACTTAATTCTTCCTCTTTAGTTAAAAAGAAGCATAGGAGCTTCAGGAAACAGCTCAAATTTTGCACAGACTAAATCACTTCCCTGGACACATTCAGCTCTTGCCACAGATTCTGCAGGGAAATAACATCACTTTGAAAAAGCACAAAATATAGGGGGATGAATCCAGGCCTCAGGGCCCAGATTTAAGTCTGTGACAGAACATCGAACTAGGCCAGGGCATCACAATTCATCGTTCAGTCCCTTAGTCACCAGCTGTTTCTCTCCCCCAGTGGTTAAGCAAGATCAAGTAGGAAAATAGAAACCTAAGCCATGATTTTTAATATCAAAATGATATATGCAGAAGAGAAAGGATTCCTGGCACACACAGCGTTAGCACTAGCCCTGTTTCTCTTAGCTATCAACAGCATGGCTAGTATTTATCTGGAAAGTTTGCCCGCTAGGAAACCATACTCAATGAGCAGGAAATGACTGTTTCTAACCAATATTTGTACAGAGAGTTCACTGTGATTTGCCAAACTACCTTCCAAAGGCAAAACCAATGCAAATCTGTGTGCCTAATCTTTGACCAAACCCAGAACAGATCTGACTTGTTTCCTCTCTGGACTCTTTCAGATGAACTAATCAAGGCTAAATTAAAGGAGATTTTTAGTGGGCTGAGGTTACATCATAGATTACAATTTTCTAGCAAGCTTTTTCCTTCATCTCCACCTGCTCCCTCTACAATGCTGGCAATTAAGGGTGGTGTGGGATGACTCATTTGTACATTCCTTTCTGCAAAACAGACATTCAGCTTTCAAATCTTCTTGGCCCCACAGGGTTTGGATCATAAATTAAACTGATGCATGTATAACTAGATATCAAGCCCACAGACTTACAGGCACATAGGAGTCAGAAGCTAGGTCCTTCATCTAAAACAAAAAAAAAGAGCCATCAGTTCGGCAAGTTTCTTTGTGCAGTCCATGTGTCCCACACTCTCCCCCAGCCACTTACACACATCACTACTGTGTTAAACCCAAACCTGCCAGACCCAGCCTGTCAGTTCTAGGCTAACACATGCATGCCTACTTGTGCTGCTACGAAACTACCTTAGAGAACTGCTTTTTATCTTCAAGGCAGATGTAAACCATCTCTGCAGACTTAGAATTATGACCAAGAGTAGAACACTATTTGGGTGTCCTAGCAGCCATACCAAATTAGTGTTAAATTAACTAATCTCCTCACCCACGCACAATCTTGCTTGTAGATCCTGAACTACACAACAAAAATGCTTTTTGTGGCACAATACAACACCACAAGAAGAAACAACAAAAAAAAAAAAAAAAAAGTTTTTTGTAATCTCCAGGGAGACAGAACAAACGGATTACCAATGAATTTTTAAGCCTTCATTCCAAGAAAGCCGTTTCTTACGTAAATTATTTCTCATTCTAGGGAATACAAAGTGATTGACAATAAATCTAATCACCCATCTCACAGGGATGTGCTTGCCAATGTCTCTCGCTATTAAGCACCAAAGCCGGTTTGCTTGGCATCAAAAGAGCAAGACTGCTTCAGTCCAAATGGCTCCCCAGGAGATCACCCATGTTAAATCACATTCTACTTTTCCATCTGTATTTCATCCCCTTCAGCTCCCATGCAATCTCCACATCAGGAGCCACCATCTAAACAACACGTAGCAGGAAATGTGTGTGCAGCCCCTAACAGAGGGCCGGCTCTTAGTATTATGTAAGCCCAGAGACCAAAAATGTGACAGCAGGAAAGAAACTGCACGGGAGGTCTCTGTGTGACCGCAAGACCATTTGAACACCAAAAGGCACAAAGAAGCCAACAAACTCAGAGACCGCTTCATCTGCTGTAAATCTTCCAAATGGAAGAGATTCCAGCAGAAAGACAATTTTCCCAAGCACGATGCAGTTACCACGTTATTTCAACTATCCACGAGACTTCACAAATGGCTTTTTTTTCCCCAGTAGTCTGTTTACTTCACACATTCTCTGTTTATTTCCTGAGGCTGAGCTTACAACCCCTACTTGTACATGGACAGTCCTCACACAGACCTCACAGACAGCAGGCAGACTTGCTAAGACAGCATCAAACTAGCAATAAACAGTAGAAAGAGAAGGTGAAAAAAAATACAGAAAGGAAAGAGAACACTTCAATACGTTGGAAAATGCTGAGTAAGAACATTTCATCATCTCTATTTAGCATCTGCATGGGCACTACACCATGGGACAACTGTTCAGCTCTCCTAACCACAGTTGTGGAAGCATGTGGATACTCTGCAGTGGGCTCAGAGCACAGCCAACAAAACAGCTGAGGATCAGGATCAGAAAGGTCTCTTATCCAGCCTTAAGGTCCAAGCTATTAAGAGAAGGTCAAGGGGTGATTTGATTACAAATCAAGCTCCTAAAGGTGTAACAGAATGCTGATAGAAAACCCTTCAGCCTCACAGATAAAGATTTAACTAGTCCCAATGTCAGAAAGCTGAGGGCGACATGACACACACACGTTACTTTAATTTTAATCAAGTATCAATTGTGAGGGTGCAAGTAAGAAAAACTTACATGCTAAAATTTTGCTGACCACTTCACAGGCTGGACCTGGTTTTGTTGGGTTTTGGTTCTTTTGTTTGTTTTTTTTTTTAAGAAACATGCTCCTATTTAGTCAGAAACCTTAAAACAGAGATGTGCTTGTGTGCATGCAAACAACTACTCCTATTTGACTGCTTCACTACCCGAAGGATGTTTCAGTCTAAGAACAAATAATTTAAGACTTGTGAATGGCTCCCCCCAGCAAATTATACTTCAATATAATAAAGAGATTTTTGTCAGCCAGGAAAGGGGCTAATGAAAGTTCCCTGGCTTAAGGAGTTTCCTCTCTTCCCACCAGTGAGCAATGGCAAATCCCCTTCTCAACTGGGCCAGCAGTACTTCAAGTAAAGCCATTTATGCAGGCACTGTCACCTAGAAAATTTATGGGAAACCACTGGGTCCATTCAGTGTATAATAAGAAAGCTAAATATCAACAGGCCATTTAGCAAGGACTGCTATTACAGCATGATGATCATGAATCTCAGAAAGGAAAAGTCATTTAAGCTAAGGTGGAAGTTGCTTGCCCAGAGGTAAGTATCTTCACTAGTAAAGTAAAATAGCTCTCAATTTCTCATTTAAATGTGTCTGGCTGTTTTTCATTTTACATCAGCTCTGGCTAAGTGCTTGCTGGAAATATCCATCTTACTGTGACCATTCCTGTTGGCACTGTGTATGCAGTCAGCACTTCTGGATTAAAGCATTTGAATTGTAAAATCCAATTGCACTTGTCAACCAACCAATTATTTACATAGTATCTTTTTTTATTATTATTTCTGATGTGCTTTTGTTTGGCACTTCATAATGGAATTCAAATATGATAAAGATTAAGACAAGACGCAGGCCTAGAGCCAGCGATCTAAGTCACTTACGAACAGGTTCTCAGAGGGCTTTTCAGAGAGCCATTTCTCAATTAAACACACAGAGATAACAACAAGAGATCATACAGGGTGAAATTAAGGACTTGGTATTAATGAGCATCAGTCAGAAAACTAGCTTCATGCCCCGAATGCTGTCCTTCCCTACAGCTGGCAAGACAAGCTGCAAAACTGTTGTTTCAACCCAGGGATAGGACAGCTGTGTTTTACTCCCTTTCCTTGTTGTGGTTTTCAACCAGAAAAGGGAATCTTTAATTTTTCCAGAGGAGCCCTGCCAAGCTGAGGCTGAAAATAGGAAATGGTGTGTCAGTAAGCCTCTAGCCAGCTTACTTACACCCTAGCCAGAACTCTTCAAAGTCTATCACTCGCTACATGCACGCTAGAAACACTGACCACCTTGCTTTCATGCAAACCAGCCTCCTGTGTGTTAGACTTCCTTTGTTATGTGCAGGATATACCATTTTCACCTGCTCTAGCAGAATATGTGGCATCCAGGTACCCAGCCTTCTCTCCTTCATATGAAAGGAAAAGCTTCCATAAGACCCACCTCCACTACTGAAATTTTAGCAGAAATAAACTGCTTCTTACCATGAAACTCCCTAAGTGCATTAGAGGAACAAAGTTCTCTGTAAAGCATTAGCAGCCCTTGTATCATCTATACACACAGCTGTCTTTCTCAGAGTTCAAATGAAGCTGCTTTATTTTTCTGCCATCTCCTCACAAAGAATCAACAGACTGTCATCCCACCCACCTTCTTTTGAACAGTTGGACAGACTCAATCAGCACAAATTTAGCAGCAGCAAGATTTGTACCCTGAGCACAGCACTGGAAACGTCCTCAGAAACACACACTAGCAGGGTTAACTGTTCTTCGGGTTTCAGCTTTTGGGTTCAACCCTGTTGCTGAGAGGAGAATAGAGCCTTTTAGTCCCTTCCCAGAGTCCCCAGCAGCACAAAAATATCTGCAAAAAAGGTGCTGCTCAATCCATGAGTCAGGTTTGCTGATCAGGACTAACCCATCATTCATGATATTCTTAACAAATGAAGATGTCCTCAAGAACAGTCCAACAGAAATCCATAACACCCCAAAGCTCTACTTGTTAAACCAGAGCACAAGTTTCCATCAGATAAAACGTAAGCATGTAAGAGAATTAGTTTGACATTAAGTTGGAAAAGCAACGCTGGGAGACAGGAGCACACCAGGAAAAGATGGGGCAGAAGAGAAATGCGTTATAAAATGCACAAACTCTACCCAGGGAGGGGAAAAACAAAACAATAAAGCATGGCAGGGAAAGGGGATGGGGAGTTAAAAATGAGAAAAGACAGAATCCATAATGGGGAAGAGTAAGTGTGGTAGGAAAAGGGAAGGAGGGGGGGAAGCATGAGAAAAATATTTCATCCTGTTAACACTGCTTTAATTTACCGTATAAATCTTTTGATGGATAGTAGCTCTCTCCACACATGGCAGTATATTAAGATCCTTTTTTTAAGGCTTTCCAAACAATACAATGTCATTCTTTGGCTTTTTATGTGCTTTGCCTAGACTATGTTTTTGTGGATAAGCTCTCATTAGATCCGTATCTTGTACTGGTACTTACTGATAGGGAAGAGATTCTAAAATGCTAGAAACCTGAACACAAGCCCAGCATTTGATTTTACACAAGTGAACGCTCACAAGCAACAGTACAATGTCTTGCTTGTGACCTAGTGATACTTCTATATATCTTCAGGATGAACTGATTTTTCCTGAACTGCTCCATAGCAGCATGTGACCAACTCATTTAGGAAAGAACAGTAAGGGTTTTTTGAGACCCTCCCAGAGAGCACAGCTCCAGATGTATCACGACCCATTTCCCACAGCATGAACTCAAACGCCAACCACACCACATCCAGCCTCCCAGCACCTGACACATGAGCTGCAGACTGGGGAGTACTGCCCTGAGCCACAAACACTGAGGAAGTGCAGGAACAACATGAGGACGGAGCCAAATTAATAAATCTTGCTTACAGGGGATGAGAGTTCACAAGTCCAGAAGAGCAAATGCACCAATCTAGCTATCTGGGTGGAAGACAAAGATATCCATCTAAATGGCAAATTCTGTCAAACACCAGTGAAGCTTCACACCCCACAGGCAGAAAACTAGCCTGATTCTACACTTAATTCAATTATCCATGTCAACAGAGGCCAAACACACCAGTATTTACAGCTTCCCCCATTTATCAGTTCACACATGCAAAAATTAAATCAATTTCTGAATAAGGAATCATCAGCAACTCAGATCACTAAAAAAAAAAAAAAAAAAAAAAACAAACCAAAACCACATAGGAAAATATTTTTACCAAGCAGTTTAAAGTGAGCACAGCTCCATTTAGAAAATTAAATGAAATCTGAGGATAACTGTAGCATTCACTTAAGAAAAGCCAACAAACATATAACCGGCTCTTAGTATACATCTAAAATATGTTTCAAAACCCAGAAAACATACCAGATAACGTGCTCTGTATAACCTCAGCAGTATATGTTACAGCTATTCTTAATCCTAGCTTTGTAAACCTTGTAGACTTAATCCATTGTGCTTTTGGATCCATAATATTTTGCAAAGCACTGCAGTTTACTGGCTTATAAACACACCCCACCAGCTCGCTGGGTAGAAATATTTCTGCTGACTTCACGTATCATTTCAGTTGCACTCATCAGGGATTAATAATTTTCCCTGCTAAGGATATAGGCTGCAAGTACTAAGTAGAAAAGGCTATACATGTGTCTGAAAACGACTGGTAACATTTTGATAGGTGATATTGGACTATACCACTTCAGACATCAAATAAATTCTACTAATGAAAGAGAGGGTCCTCCATTAAAAAGTGAAAAGTACATAAACAACCCAGAAGTGACTGAATACTGCAGAGCACTACTTAAAGCACTGAATCATGTTCCAAAGTAACCAAATAATTCCTTATTTATTGACTATTCACATTTTATAGGTGTTTTCAGAGTTTTCCTTGAGAAAGGGAAACAGAGCACACAGCTGCTGTTCTATTATACTAACTTATACATGACCACAGATATTAAAACATTAATAAAAGATTCTTTATTCTCAACTAATCCATTTCAAAAATCTGAAACTTTTCGACAAGCTGCTGAAGTAAGTCCTTCTCTAACCCAGATACTGCTGCTCCTTAGAAGACATTTAAACTCTACTTTCTCCAATCCACTGTGAGCAGCTGTGACTGTATCAAAGCAGCACAACTCTGAAGGTAGACTGTGCTGGGGAATGCAAAACACAAAGCTACTACTGGAGAACAGACCTTTTCATACAGTATTTGTGTCCATCCTCCATTCATTCTGCCAGTCATTTACAAAAGAGGAAAATAGTCAAATTCACAATTAATTTTATCTGCAAGAGAAGGTCAAGCTGTCTCATCATCATGATGTATTGAAAAACCCCAAAGACAAGCTGACAGCAGAAGCCATATAAATACATATGGTGAAGAAGCACTTCACTATTTCTTCTGTGAAGTTCAATTAGGATATTTAAAACTCAAATATTTTGGAAATTTTACTGCTTTTTAAAAGACGTAATTAATAAAATGGCTTTGTCATCATAAATGAATTTTATACCCATAACTTCTCCAAGAGGAAGCAAGATCAGATAAGCCTCTGTACTCTCTGCAGACTTCATGAAGTGAAGAAATTTCTTCATTTTTCACAGATACACACATACCACAAGAAATAAGATAATTTTTTAATGGAGAGTACTTCATGTAATAAGAAGAACCCAAAAATAATGGAAGGCTAACTTAAGCATTTCTAGTTCAGTCCTCTACCAATAAGGTCACATCTCAGCACACTGCCAACTCTGAAGTGCTGCCACATTTTGCTATGAAGGTGATTTTCTATCATAGGTTATTTGCATTCCAATAATAGGCTTCTATCTTTATACTCAGCAGGAAGTAAAGCAAGTATCAATACAAATTCACATAATTAGTCTAATGGAATTTTACACAGCTAAAAAAAAAAATTCTTCAGAACAAATCACTGAGTGAATTGCTTCAAGAACATTACCTTCACACCTGCAGTAACACCACAGCAGAAGAAACCATCAGTGAAATCCACTGCTCGTAGCATTAAGCACCGTTCTGCAGTTTCAGCAGTCAAGGAAGTTCAAATGGTCAGTAGCAAATTTTTTTTAAGCCATTTCTATCTTGTTACTACTAAAAAAGTTTCAGAAGGGAACTAACTTATTGTCAGGACCAGGTAGAGATTTGAAGATGGTGACTGCCAACCACCATACAAAACAAGCAATAGCTTACTGTTCTCTCTCTTAGAGATATATGATTTTGATGACAGACCACTGGCCTTCTTTTTCAAAAGAAGATAAATTGAATGGAGGCTTGTAATTCAGCTGAATTGCCCTGCATTGTCTGTTAACTATCCAGCCTGCAATACTCAAGCCAGTGCAGTACCACATACGGATGTAAATGAAGCTCTTTTACATTAAGAGGAAAGCACTGACAATATACCACTCATTCATGCAGCAGCCCCTTACTGCAAGTGTACTATATGCTTCAATACATAAACCAGCTACATTCAGAGCCAGTTATTCCACATGCACACCCCCAATGAAGTGTGCTCAAAACAGACCATAGACTGCCGGGAGCTGGCTGGACGCAGCTGAGCAGACCACAGGGCAATGGTGAAAACCAGCGTGTGTTGACAATCAGTTACATGTGAGAACACTGGTGGCTGAGAGACAGTTTAAGCATTCGCTGCAGTCTGCTTTTCTGAAAGCCTGGCAGCAGCAGTCTTGAAGAGGCAGCCCCCAGCCTATCAAGAGAAATAACAAGTGACAATTCAGGAAAGCATGTATACTGTCTGTTCATGCATGCATGCAGTCTTGGGCCAAACGGTGGATGCGCTAAAAGGTTTTTCCCAGAGGAAAAGTGTTTATTAATTAATATCTACTGAATTAATTGGTTCTTCATAATCTCTGCTGTGCTTCTAAGACTGCAGCTCTTATTACCAATACTTCTGAAAGGTGTCAGGTACAGTGATTGCCCAAGGAAGCTCATCAGGACACCTCAGTCAATCAAAAACAATAATCCATGTTTTTCTTTTTAACAAAGTGTGCCCATCTATGCAGAAATCACAGAAAAAGCATTTTAAACCTCTAACCCATAATCACTTAAAAAAACCCCAACACATGCTCCTACTTTAGACACAAGTGCGGCATACAGCAGAAAAATAGAAGGAAGATGCTGATCTGAGGCCATTGGCTCATCTACTGGCCCATTACCTGCAGTAACCTAGGTGTTCCTTTCACAATTACTGTTATACTCCTTACACCAAGGTTGGCTACTATTCTCAGTAGCTGGTGGTCACTACTACCAAACTATCTTTAAATCCACCATCTTCTCTCCTCCTACTCCCTTTCATCAGTGCAGGAGAGGTATTTTTGGATTCTGACTACATCTGGCACAATTCTGTAGAGTGACCTCATTTTTCCAATGTTATCAATCTCACTGAGAGACTTTAATCATCACACATCAGTGTCGGCTGGCAGGGTCTGCAACTCTGATCATTCCTGGTATGAAGAGTCATCCTTCACCAGCCTGTGTAAGCCCAAGCTATAGAAGCAGGATGGAGAGCAGTCCTACCCTACAACTATCCACTTCTAAATATGTGCTAGCACAGGTTATGCATTCTCATCCATGAGGAAAAATTACTCCCCAATTCTTCCTCCACTGCAATGCCACCTCTCCCACATCTCCTGGATGCCCCAACCCAGCACACAGGCCATCAAATCTCTTTGGCAGACTAAGGGAAGATGAGCACCCATCATGGCAGGCTCTCTAGCAGATTCAAAGGTAGTCCAGGTCTCCAATTCCAGCATTCCCTCACGTGCACAATACCCACTTAGCCCAATTCAGAAACTTGAACATCACCAATTATAATTACCACACTCAGTGGTAAACTCAGACTCCAGCAACAGCATCTGTGAGACAGGCGAAGATGGCTGCCCCAGCTCCCTTCATCCGTGAGGCAAACAAAGATGGCTGCCCCAGCTCCCTTCATCCGTGAGGCAAACAAAGATGGCTGCCCCAGCTCCCTTCATCCGTGAGGCAAACAAAGATGGCTGCCCCAGCTCCCTTTCAGAAATACTCAAAGATGAACATCTATGGTAGAAAAGCTCTCTTGCAACTAAATTAAAATGCTACGTTCCAAAGTTTTACTACCAATACAACAACACGTTGCCTACTGCAAGCTGAACAAGCCCAAGGACTGGTCTTTTGACCACTGTTTATACAGAAACCGCTCCTTCAAGACCAGAAAGGCCTTGGAGGCAGTCATAACATCACACTCAAGACCTCAAGAAAATGAAGCTGAAAACAGCCTAGCTGTAGAACTTCAACAAGACAATTCCGCTGCAGAAAATGGCTGAAGGACACCACAAAAGAAACATTTATCAATATACACAGATGTGATTGTAATATGCTCAAAACTAGCTTCCTATGGAGGATGACACCACAAGGGCAGGCTGGTAGGAAACAGAAGGAGCTGTAGAGGCTTAAAATCACATTCCTAATTCAGAGGCCTTGCCAATAATAATTTCTTTACAAGTACATAATAACTAGAACAAAAAATAAAAGCTGCCTTCAGGCTGCAAATGAGAGTCAGCAGGATCTGCACTACCTGACTGGCAAACATATTCTCATTTTGTACTGGGCATGTGACAAGCAAGACTTCCAAAGTGATCCATATAAAATATCAGCGCACAATGCAGTGGGTAGGAACACAGCAAATGAAAAAGGAGGGAAGACTCATCCTGTAAAAGACACTTGTTACTGAAAAATCTGCAACATGCCACATGGAACTAGGTAAAGCGCTTCATCTTTCTGAGAGATAGCAAATCTCTCTTTCAGCTATGAACCTCTCCTCTTTAATTCAGAGTATCTGCCCCATCCAATCATTAAAATCCTTTGACATTTCATCCAGGAGGAGGTATTTCTCTTCCAGATGCCAGTAAAAGGCAAACAACAACAAAAATGATAAACATTCAGTTTTCAACCACTCTGATAAAGCATAAGCCTATGCACAGGATTTGAAGAAGCTGTAACCACAGTACCCACAACATCATGTCACCATAACCCATCTCATTCATGCACTTGTTTTGGTTCATTACCCTGCATGCAGATATGGAAGACTTCATAACACATTTGCTGTCCACCTGGAAGATATTAATAAATAATTTCCAAGCAAATCAAATACAGACAGCTCTTGGGCTTTCCTCTGTTTCTTTACTACTTGCTTTGAAAAGCAGAAACATTATGTAAAATTCAACTAGAGATATTAAAAAACTGCAGTATTTTTCAGTCTCAGCACAAAAGCTGAGGTATCAAAGGTTTTAATAAAAAAATCCCATGGATTAGGAGAAATTATTTCGAGTACGTGAAGTGCATGCCACATCAAATGTTGTCTTCTGTCATAAGAGGCAACCATTATACAGTGGACTAATTTGAAAACATTATTTAACTGGATTTTATACAAACCAGACTAGTTGAAAAGATGTGATCTGTACTGCCAGCTTCAGCCCTAGAAGCACAGACACTGAGATCCATGCTGAAAGAAGCTCTGCATGCAGAGACAATTCAGTTGGTGGTGAAAGACTCACATTCACCACTGACTCCCCGCCCAGTCCTTTGAAAGATGTCATATTCGTTCTCTCATGTCTGCAGTGGAGCTCAGAGGAACAGTTAAACATAGCCCAAAAGGCAACTGACAACAGCAGCAACACACTCTCACTTCATTAAGCACCAGTTCAGACCCTTACAGACAGCTCTTGCTCTAGAGGTATGTCAGAGGAGCTAACTCAAGGAGGCCACGAGAAGCTAATGCATCTCAACTGCCAGAACACAAAAGCACCTGACAAAGAGAGTGGGGGAAATACCAATTAGGGATTGGTGAAAAGGGAACAAAGCCACAGCTACATTTTCATTTATCTATAAATCCATGGTCTGTGTAGTCAGTGGAACTAAGCCATTTGATTTAGATTTACTTCACCCATCAGCCTCCCGAAAAGGAAAATACTGCTCAGGTTTTTCAGGACAAAGTTAAAAGGAACTTCCTGCAATGATCTCCCCAGACTAAAAGTGCCAGTGCATAAGGTATAAATATACCAAAAACTCTCAAAAAGTTTCTGACTCCAACTTTTGCTGTCATAGTTCAGACTGTCAGATGAATTCTCAATGTCACTTGTAGTTGTACATTACCTGGAGGCTGACTACAGGAAAGATACAGCTACCGCTTCTCAGTGTAACTCCCAATGCAAATACTTTGTCCTGAAGGAAAAAAATGCTCTTTTGAAATAAAATTAAACCCTTGGTAAAGCAGAGCAATTACTCTGGTGTGAAGCCATTTTTAATAATAACAAAATCCATGCAAGGACAACTGTAATGTATAAAGTTCATATTGCAATAGACTACAGAGACCTGCGCAGCTGTCCTAACGAGTTTGTCCAAATTCATAGGATTTTTTCCTTAATATAAAGGATTGCAATAGGAATTCAGAAGACTATTTTGGAAAATCTTTGACAATTTCATACACAGAGCAACAAAATAACAAAGTACAAATGGGGAAAAAAATAAATCAAGAAGCAGCTTTACACAATGTGCTTAAATGCTTTGTTTCCTGTCTGAAGTTTGCCTCCTGATGGAGCAACCAACAATGACAAATGGCAAAAGTGTTTTTCCCATCCAGTCACCATTACGGATCTCTGAGCTCTTCTGGGAACAGTAGGAAGTAACAGTCTTCGCAAAAATAGCTGGATGACCAGGCAATGTGAAGTACCAACAGCTGGACTGTTTTAGTAAGGAAAGGCCAGATTAACACTCACACAGACCACACAAAATAAGATTGGGAAATGAAATCGCCTTGAGCGATCTGATTTATCTTTGCTGAAAAACAATTCACAGCTAGGGATTTACTGATAACCTTCTCCCAGGACAGGCTTTGTATGGCAGCTACATTTTGTGTCTCTGGTAACACCTTTTAAAAGAAAACCAAACCGCACAGGATATATACAGCAGCATCCACACCCTGTACTGCTCTGGGCAGTCAACTTCCTGAGTCTTCTTCCCTTTGTTCTTTAAAAAAGGAAAAAATGAGGGGAAAAGATCTCATCTGTGACATACCTTAAAGGTATCAGAAACTTGGTCAGCTTTTGCAGTAACCTGAATCCCCTTGCATTTTCTCACAAAATACATGAGTCTTGCCCAGATAGGCTGCTGTACTGCAACAGATAAAGAGAAAACCTGCAGAACTGCGGTCAGGGGATTACACCAGTGGTAACTGCTATTCTTTTTCACTGGGAGAGGCAGTTGTCTACATGTGGTGTGCGTAAAAGAATGAAAACTAAAGCAAACAGCTTGCAAGTCTTGTTAAATTATCTGTAGTGAGTAAAAAGCATAAAAGCCACCAACATATAAAGAGACCGTTAGATTCGGTTAAGCCAACCTATACTGATCAGGAAGAGACATTAGAATACTGCCAGAAGGCCCAGAAACATCTCCAGTTTAGGATCCAGTCACCAGGTGTGAAGTATTTGGAGTCCTACAATTGACCAGAGGTTACGAGAAGAACCCATGAGCATTCTAGTGCAAGCAACTCTGCTGAGTGACAGCTCAGGCCTAAAAACTAATTGAGGGAAAAGAAAGGGCGGCTCAGAGAACGGCAAAAACACAGACCAACTTCTGTGTGTATTCTAATAGTACCTGGTATACTGTGTTACAGACATCATCTAATTAGACAGTAAGGTATATATCAACACTTGAACTGATGATTTCTACTACTGGATCAAAGAGCCTGAGAATTTTCTGACATTTAAGAAAACCAAGACAGTATTTTCTGAAGTTGCATGTCAGTCTCAGATGTTCTCCCTCTAAAGGGAGCAAACCACTGTGCTGTCTTTCCAGTGAAAGCCACACTGTTTCTGTTCATGTTTATACAAACACAAAAAAATCCTTCTTGCTAGGGTGCAGCTAATGGTAGAATGAACTACCTCATTGATCTAAATAAAGTCAGCTCTAAAACTTGCAATAACCATTTAAGTGCCTATTTTGTTAATTATTTCACTGTTTAACTAATTCATTATGAGCATCTAAATAATAAGCTTATTCAGCATAAGCTGAGATCAGAGACACTGAAGACACCACTCAGACTACCTAACCTTCTGCTCTTCGGATTCTGTCCCCTGCAGCCTTACCCAGCAGCTTTATTGCGTTTCTAGCCCCCTTGAGACTGTTCAATTATTCCACAGCTCAATACACAGCACAGCTCTGTGAAAGCTTCTTCCACCTCTAACATCAGTTCCTCTATAGCTTTTGTGTGGATTTCTGGGACTGTTACCTCCAATTTTCCCATTTGGTTTCAGGAAAAAAGGTCACCTCCCCACATCAACAAGGATGACATTCCCCAAGGCAGAAACCACGTGAATTGCTATGTTATTCATCCACTTTCCTGTTCCTTACCTGCTGCATCTGAAGTCATTTTGCATACAGCTGCAACAACAACTGTTCATCTGAAAATCAGGATTTCTATAAATACACAGCAGAGCTCACTTGGGAAACAAGGGCAACACACCTTCGAGAGGGCAAGAGGAATTGCATCTGTACCTCCCACATGCCCTCAATTCTATCCTCCATCCACGCCCTTTCAAAAAGGCACAGTACTTGTGATTTCTTTAAGAAAAATACAAAGTGCATTTCACCTTTCTATGCTTCATTTCAGTTCGGCATTTATATAGCTCAGAAGTTAATTACACCTTTTCTGGTAATTTTAACATATGATTAAGTGCACCTCAAATAGGGGATCTTCCACCTTTCCAGGAGACGGTAATTGAAGTTAGCACACGTACTGGCCTAACAGGGTTTATTAGCAGTTCAAACACTGTTCTCGCCCACTCCTGAAGAATGATCTAATCTTCAGGTAGAGTGCAATAGCTGGAGCCTTGGAGAAAGATAAAAACAGAGCAGTAAGTGCGAGCCTTTTACTGGGTGGACAAGCCTATGACAACTTCACTCCAAGTGGCAAAACACAATGGAACAAATCAAAACAAAGCCGCAGCCATGCCTTAGTAGAGTTCCTACTAAGGGAGTGGTGTTTTCCTCAAGTATTCCCAAACAGCAGCCAGTGTGGGTGGGTCTGGGGAGTCAAAGCCTTCAGTACAAACTGTTTTTTTAAATAACTCCTTTTAATTGCCCTTCCTTGCACTGTAGTTCTGAGCCCCAGAATCACTTGCGCTCTGGGAAGGGGCGAAAATGTACCACTGTGACTGCAATTATAGCACAGTAACTCAACCAATCTCTTTCTGAAATAAAAGCTTCTTAACTAATAATGAAATCACTAAAAAGCAGTGAAACTGATTTTCCATTTAGCAATAATATACAACTGCCAAATGGGTTACTCTTGACTGTTTACTGAGCACCTCAACTGAGGCAGATCATAACTTCCAGCAGGCACTAGGGATGCTAGCCTGCAGATCTAACACAGGAGACAAAACCTGATATTGTAATATTGCCACAAAAATAGAATTGTACAATGTATGCAAGCTTTATATGAAACCATATGCTCTTACAAATTACAGTAATTTGGGTGCGACGGAGCAAACCCACTTAAATCTAGTCAAATACTGTTAAGACAACCAGGGCGAATTTACACAGCACACCAAATGCCAATTAAAAATGTTAAACACAAGGTAACCATCTTGGTCTGTAAATTTTTGCCTCCCAGCTGCTGTGTAGACACATTATTTAGAGCAGCTGTGTTATTAAAAACCAGCTCTTATGCACACACACAATTCTGTGCAGACCTCTGACCTTGCAGTGAAGGACTTACTGTATTGTTTAGGCCAGCCGAATCTACTTGACTAGTGTCCCAGATTTAGCACCAAGAGGAAAAATCATCTCCAGCAGAACTCTATTAAATGAATGTGGCTTTTAGTTGAGAGCCAAGTCTGGCTCTTGCAGCCAATGCACAATTAAGTACCAGGCAAGCAAAATGTTGGAAGGAAGATAAATTTCTCAATTGAATGTTATAAACCAGCATAAATAAACCACAGCAACAAGGGGCATCTCTGAATTACAACTCCATCAGAGTCAGGCCATAGATTCTCAGCCATTTCACAAAACTGAGAAAAAAATGCAATCAATTCCCATCTGCAGATGGGCAGCTGCACACTGAAAGCTACACCAGCAGCTATGGTTACAGTCAAGCTCTTCCCTATTGACCCACTCCTCTATCCCAGGAACGAATGCTACACCAGCAGCTATGGTTACAGTCAAGCTCTTCCTTATTGACCCACTCCTGTATCCCAGGAACCATTCTTACCTTTCCAAGCCTATTTTTTTTTTCCACAAATCTGTGGGATTTACCTTCAGTTTATTTCTTAACACCGCTTTTAAAAGATCTTTTAGCCACCTCAAACAGCCCAACTCAGGTGAATACCACAGCAGCTACCCTAACATGAAAAGCCCAACCTGAACAGGAAACTTAGAGATGCAAGACACCTTTCCTCAGGAAACCTCATTTAGCTATCACCTATACTAGTGTGTCTCAGGCACAGCTCTGCTAAAACCATGTCATCACAACAGCACAAATGGAGGAACATGGCTTTATCCCAGCAGAAGTAACATCAGAAGAAAACAAAAGCCAGAGGAAAAACACCAACCCCAAATCCAACTGGAAGCTTTTGTGATTTTTTCTTGAGTGTTACACTACTCTCCCCCACCTCTCAAGTGGTTCAGGAACTCACACAAGCACATTCAAACACACGTATTTGAAAAGACAGAAGCATACAACAGAGTTTATCCTGGAGGCACAAAACTGAACTGGGTCAGAAAATTGGGTAATATTTGACTTGCTCAGGCCAACACGATCAGGCAAAAAATGAAGTTTGGATTGGATTATGGCCACTCTGGCTTGGAGCAGTTATCTCCTACACTGGCTTCAGTGCTAAATGCCTTGAGCAATGACAGTATCACGTTTTGCATTTTGAAGAGGATGTGCTTGGTTTCATCCCTTCATGTCTGCACACCCACAGTGTTCCTTCTTCACCCACCAGTAAAGAGGAAAAACCTCTCATAACCTTTTTCTGAGCTTAACTAAAAATCACCTGGTACCTGCCAACAGAAGCACAAGCAGAGCAGACAAATGCCCTCTTAGAGCAGGCACTTGAAGCTCCTCTCCTGCAGCACCCAAGTGCATCCACATAGGTACTGCCACCTGCGTTACAGCACGCACTGAACATGACTAGAGCCCCAAGCTTCCGGCTTCTCTCCATTTAAATCAATGTATTTTGAATACCTCAGGTATCTAAACAGAAGATGACTTCCAGAATGGTTAACCCTGCACTGGTTTGCCTATTCTAGAATTCTCTGCTGCTAGAAAAGTCAAGGGGTAATGATTTTCAAGTCTGTTCCTATCCACCATTTCTCTGTAATGGGTTTTCAAGTCCCTCCTTTTTATATATATACATTTTTTCCCCTCCATTTTTCTCTCCCATACAAGTAAATGAGGCAAGATTCACACACACACCCCCCCACACCCCCCCCCAACTGTTCAGTGAAGGCAGCTGTATAGAGAAAAGGACAGCAGTGGGAGGGGAGCAGAAGTGGATAAACACAGAGGTGAAAGCACAAGGGTGGGACCCTGCTGGGAGCCAGCATAAGAGCTATTAACACCAAGCAGTGAAAACCGTGTTTAGACAAACCCTAAGGATACACATCTGGATGGTACTGACAGGAGTAACCTTGCTACAAAGTAGGGACAGCAACTGCAGGAGATATCTCAAGCAAATAAAGGCCCTGTTTTCATTCATATTGTGTAACTTAACTAAACCACCTTCCAAAAACATTTTACAATTCACAATCACCACCTATGTCCTGAGAAGTTCAAAATCAGCATTAATTTTAAAGGCTACTTATTTTAGAGAAGAAGAAACTGAAGCACAGACTATTGACAGATTATCCCACCCATGTTTCAGTGCCTCCAGGGATGCTGTGCTTGTGCAACACAATAGTTGTCAGCAAGTAAGTCTCAAGTGCATCAGTGTCTAACAGACTCTGGACTCTCCCATCAAAAAGGAGACTCCAGTTCTTTAGCTATTCAGGCCACTGAAGAGTTAGGCTGATACAGTTATTCTTTTTGTGCAGCAGATTTTGAGAAATGTCCCACAAATGGAAGGCTGCCTCTGGAACTCATTTGTCAGGAATTTCAGCAATGCTCCACACAGATGTTGCGTATCACTGTAGGCTCCTGCTAAAATGCAAAATGTTGCTGGACTCAAATATGAAGGGTTAACTCCACAGGACTTTAAACTGCAGAGCTCCCATGAATATTGACAGCAATTCCCTCTCATGGCACTGAGAATATACCAGCATTAGTGAAACAAACTAGGCAAGAACTGCTACAGCTGTCCGAAGTCCACTGGCATGATTTGTCTGCATAGGGCCCTGAAGCCTTTCCTCATTTTGTCCTCTTCCCTTCGTACTTCTTTCTCTTTCCATTTAGCTACAATTCAGCTGGTTTTCCTAAACTTTTCCTCAGCGCTCCCCATGCCAAAAGCACTTGCTGTCCTCAGGATCTAGAAAATTTCTTAAAACTCTCAACATCAGGTACCATTTCTGTCGCTGTTCTAATCTTCAGTGTTTTCAAACCATATTCTCTCTCTGCTGCTTTATTGCCCATCCTACCTTAGCATCTGATGCCCAACATCCATCTCTTTCCGAACGTGCCTGAAGCACTCAGCCTCCCATTTAGCAACTCTGAAAAGCCAGCTTTTCAACCAATACATCAGCATGAGCCATTTCTTCCTCCCCTTTCACAACAACAACCTTTTACAACCATCAAATACAATTCACAAGAGCTCTGCCTCAGAGTTTTATTGCCAGCCCCCTTCAATCAAAGGCCAAAATAAACCATCTCACTTATTAGTCCTACCACCTGCTGTCTGTCCATTCTTAGCATACCTGGGTCTACTGTGCACTGTCTTCTAGGGATTGCTCATTTTAAGACAAGTATAAGGAACAGGATGCTGAAGTGGGACACGAGACTCCATCAGTGGCATAATGAAGAGCCTGGGGAACAGGGATGTATAGTAACTAACCCAATGGTATCCATCAGCAGAGACAAATAGATATGTTTATCTTCTTCACTAGAAGCTTTATGGCCTGTAAGTGTTCAAAGTTTAGGTTATTTCTAAAGTCCCAGTTCCAATTCCACAAAGCCTAACCTCAATTTTTTCTGAAGTCATTCTATTTATAGCAGCTTCTTTCCTCCTGGGAAATATCAACACAATCATCTCTCAGATTCTTTAATATGGGCTAACAACAAAGTACAGTGAAAAGCAAACAACAAAGGAGACAACAATCCAGCCTAGAGAAGTTCTTGTAACTGGCAAACAAGGAAAACTCCATATCTACAAAGGTAAATGAAGTATTTCAGAAACACTCTGTCCCACATTCCTAATTCCTACACAGTGAGAGGATTAAAATCCTACAGTTCCATTTCAACACTAATATTAACTTCTCAAATATTTTCTTTTCTTGCAAATCATCCACATGGGTTATAAAAACCTTTTTCTCAGAAAAGCAGAAAGTTCTCTAGTCTCCAAACTGAAGACAGCTCTACATACATCCGCCAGTCACATCTCAGACCCTGCTATTTCTTTACATTGACATGAAAAGTGTGGCTGTGGTAACAAGTACAAAGCCTAAGGAACTCTCACAGTCACGTGAATGTGAGTCCTGCTCAGATTAACAACTGGAAAACACAGCATCATTTCATAGATTCTTCTAGTCTTACAGGCAATTTTGACTGTCTGTTGCACACACGCTTACACACTCCTCTCTGAAGTCTCTTTAGTTCTTTTTGTAGCTCCCCAGCTCACTCCTGCCTTTATAGCAATCCTTCCAGGGAAAACTATTTTTTCTTCTTTCCATCCCTGCTCCTGATTTCTGTGTTAATAAATCAATAGATGTGGCTGACTATAAGCAATCGTTCCTCATCACTACACAGCTCGCCATGGCACTGGTCTTGCCATCTGCTGTGCTGGTGAGGCTGGCTTGTGCAACAGGATTTGCTGGCAGGCTGCAAGGCAGGCAGCCAAAAAGCTGCTGGCCTAACATCATCATCATCCTTCTCCGTTAAAAATACCACATCCTTCTCCCACAAAAACAGAGCAACTGTTCAACAATGGAGCCATCCAAATCACTTTACTGCCTTAGCATGAAGATATATCACAAGCTTTGAAACAAAATGGGCTTGCATTTGACGATGTCAGAGGTTACCTACAGAAACCTACCCAAATATTTGCCTGTGTTGTCAGAAAGCCAAGCAGATAACAGCAATCAGTCTGACAGACTAACAGCCCAGTACCAGTTGTCTACAGCAAAGAGCCATTTTGTTGCTCAGAAGGGTGGCTTTCCAAATAAGTTATTTATGTAGTGGGTTGAATGATACCCATAAAACGTTTTTGATTTGATGCAGATTAAATCACAGAATCATAGAAATAAGTCACTAGGCAGCCTAGGATTACTGGCTTGAGTTTTTACAAGCTTAAAATTTTTCTTTTTGGTTTATTGGACATTTTCAAAAGCACCCGAGTTCCGCTGATACCCAGTATTTGTCCCACCAGTGTAAGCAGATGCAATTCTGGGAAGACGACAATCATCTACAGCACAAAACCATCATTTTACTTGTAATAAACAAAGAAGCATTACAGTAACAAGAAATTTCATCTCCTACGCGCAGGAAAGCATGAATAGGGGAACCATGATCTGAGGAGGTGATAAAAGATGAAGCAAAGCATTTTGGAACCAGCAGCAAATAGTGACTTATACTCACAAGCAAACGTGTGGCTGGCACCCCATAGCGTGACTGTGAGAATGGCTCATGCTTCATCTGCCTTCTGTATGAACACATTCACCAGCACTCACTAAAACATAATAACCTTTTGATGCTCTCAACCCCACAGGTGCCAGATTCTTCAATATGGCAATGTAAAAATAGTACAGAGGACAGTTAGATGAACATGTCTGCATCAAGATGATGGAGTATGAAAATTGTATTCCTGGATGTTTTGTCCTACAGTAAACAAAGTATTTTCCATCAGGACAAGGATGATTTTTCAGTACCAGAGTAAAATTTAAAGAAGTTTTTAAGTTTCTGAAGAGGAAAAAAAAATAGCATTTACACATATTCCTTTGATAAAGGAGTTGAGATCAATTCTATTGTCTATTTCAGACACCTTTAAAGGACATCTTGCAATTTCAAGCCAAAGTGTATCAGTCTATTATGGTGAGAGAAGAGGCAGGAAAGGGGAAACCAGTTTAATTTCCCTTGCTCATCTGAAGGTGCTCAAGTGAGCCCTTAAGCAACCTCATAAAAATGCACCAGGCAGACAAACTAACTTGGGATGCATTCAGAATTTACTGACTTGGCCTGGTCATACATTTGATAACGTGTCTTGCTGCTGGCATGGCAAGTGGGGAAACTAAAATTCAAGCTGATCTGCGGAAACCGGCAGGCTTACTTTTGAATAGAGCTTAAACCAAGCCCAAACAAAAAAAATCTGACCGCTCTTTGGAAAACACTCCTCCAAATTAACCAGATTTCCTCTGAAGTACTTACTTGAACAGGAAATGTGTTCCAAACTACTCCTGATGGTAGACGTGAGATTGAGCACTTCAGCGCTAGTGCCTTGTCCTTTCCTCCTACAGTTCAACGCAGGCAGTGGAAGCTTCATTTACAGGAGAAGCTTTGTTTCAGAACTACCTACTGAAAGAAACATTGGTATTTCCTGCCCTTCTTATGTCAGTTTGACTCTGCCTCATTCATTACCTCCCCCTTGAAAAAGGCTCACTATTTTGTTTGGGGATGAGGATGAAGATATTAATTTACTGAAGGGGGTGGGGGTGGCTTAAGCCAAGAAGGGCCTGAAAATCATGGATGCTTTCCATTATGCAACAATTTACCCCTTTCCCAGTCCTTCCCTGTCACACAGGCAGGATGCTGGCAGCTTTCTCACCACAACTTCTACAATGATGGCAAGTGACCATGTCATTAGCTGCCACTGAAAAGTTCTCCACACCTCTAAGGGGAGGCCAGTACTCACTTGAATGAGTTGGAACTCTGATAGATCTGCAAAAGAGCTTCAAATACTAAAGCAGAAGTTCTCTCAAAGCTCAAGTGCAGAAAGTATATTAAGGGATGTGAGATGCTTCACTTCCTTTGTGCTCTTTTAACTCTTCAAACTTAGGTCAACTTCTCTTCTGGACCCGAGTCATTTCTGAACCCCAGCTCGCCACCACAGCACACCAATCACAACACATAAACAGATCCCAACCTAGAGAGAAGAGAAGGGTACAAGAAAACCCAGACACATTGTTCTAGTCTCTCAATTACTCTGTGTCTGGAGTAATTAACCTGAATTCGATTGTGTTTCAAGAGAAACAAACTAGAACACCCAGTGGCCTTTTGTTTTTATTTACTTTTGAATATACTTGCAAGAAAGGGCTGGGGAAGAAGCCTCATGTTGCAGTGAGAAGCTTTCTGCCTTAGAGCTAGAGAAAAAGCAACCCAACCACTTATGAAAAATGAACACAGCAGAGAACAAAAACAGCCAAAAGCTCCTGAAAACAATCAAGCACCGGGTCTCCTTGCACCCCACCTCTTGATTAAAGAAGAGGTTTGGGATGCTTCAAAGGGTACAGAAATTTATTGAAAAGCCACCATCCCAGCACTGACAACACAACAGCAATGCCTGCTCAGGTTCAGTGCTGAAAGGTACCAACCTCAGCAGCCTGTCCCCAGAGGATTATCTTTGTAGCCTCCTATTCAATGCTGTTTACCACACCACAGCACACATTTTAGCTGCTAATTCAACTCTCCAGTCAAAACAGGCAAGAGAAGCAAATGAATTATCTCTCCCCAGAACTTTATTTTTAGCCTACAATCATTTATTTATACACAGTGGTTTTCACACATTCATCCCCAGCAGCCTCTGAAACACAAACCTCAGTAACCTAATGCAGTTAGGATGAGCCTAGATGCATAGACTGAAGTAAGGCCCATTAAAAAAGAAAGAAAGAGAAAAAGCAATAGACTGTAAGGGAGATGACGATGATTAAAGGCACGTAGCTGGTCTCTCCAACTGATCACTGTGCCAGTTTTTCATCTGAGCCACAACTGAAAAGCCAATTTAATAAATACCTCTCATTTCAACAAGCAGAACACCACCAGGCACCAAGAAATGCTGCAGCTCAGCAGAAAGATAATGCAGTGATCACTGGGTGGGTATAATAGAGGGATTATTATACAATTACAGCAACAATGAAAAAGCAATTTATACAGTAACACACTGATGTACTGGCAAGCGCCTGTCCAACGGGATTAAATAAAAGTCTGACACAGACTACAGACAGAGGAATGTCTTTAGCAAAAGGTTTATGAACTTCCCTAGACAGTCGTATTTCTGTGCAATGTCCCTTAGAGACAGTATTTTGCACTGAGATCCGGTTTAGATAACAGAAGCACAACGTAAGAATATGAAGTAAAGAGCACTTAGAGAATTCTTGTTTAAAGAAAAGCAAAAGCAGACATGAATAAGATACGCCTTCTGAAGCAATGAAAAGTGACCTATTTCAGTAGCCCCCCAAATATCTTTGTATCTCAGAAGCGCATAGGAAATACTAAGAAGTAACCAAGGGACAGGAAACCTAACCAGGAACACCGTATGGATGGAGAGAATGGTTTGCAACATCCCAAGTTGCTGAAGCAACACCCCCAGTACTCTCTGGAAAAGATTCAGTTAACAGAAAACTTGCAAGAACAACCGCAGGTAGACCAGGCACCCTTCCAGAGCAGGGAAAATCCAACTGAGAAGGGAAAAAACATGTTTTAGAAGAGAAAGTCTGGTAGTTCAAAGGGAGGGCAGATGAACATTTTTACAAATCACAGAGCTTTTAGCTCTGGTTGATTTATTAAATGGGTCACCCTCTTTTAACTATTACTTCAGGCAACAGTTGAATTATTCAATGAGCTCCAGTTGACTGTTGTTTCTAAAACACTTGGGGTACCTCTGGGGAAGGAAGACAGAAGGCAAGCGGGAATAAAAACATGTTTAAAAGTTGAAGAGTTTAAGGGAAGTGGGTCCTATCCATTTACAAGAAGCCTCAGAAGAAGGGAGGGAGGAAGTATTTCCGTAAGCTGCCTGCTACGGAAAGTTGTACCACGCAGGCACTGCCATGAACTGGAGATGTGCAGCTCTGCTGTAAAGCTAGCAAAACTGAGACAGCCTTGTCTCTCTAATACTAGTACAAGGGTGATAAACCTTCTGCTGCTCTAACAGAAGAGGATACATGGCTTCAACCCTAGGGATACCAACCATGTGCTTGGAACTAAACACATGTTTTCCCCCTGGAAGTTTCCCATCCCTAACAGAACTGTCAGAAGAATTTCTCCCACACTCCAGTGGAGTGAAAAACTGTTTTCAGAGACAGTCTTCCACAACTCAGAAAACACAGCACTTTGTTTTACCAGCCCAAACCAGAGCGGTTTGGAATGGTCAACGAGAAGCAGAACAAAGCTAGTCTCTGAGCAAGGCAAATATCAAACCATCAGGCCTTCCCTGATGATGGAACATCCATAACTTCCCTTACTTTTCAAGCATCACCATCATCAACTTCATAGTGGCATTTAATTACTGAAAACACTGTGTGATGCTCATGCGATCAGAGGCTGGTTTCCAGATTTCAGCAGCAGAAGTGGTTGGTCATGAAGTATCAGAACAGGTATTGCAAACCCCTCTGTGACCTAGTAAAGAAGAGGCATTTGCTCCAGGAAAAAAACCCAGCTTGTTAGAAGAAAGCCTGTTGACAGCAGGGAATGCCACTGTCATTTGTGCCTACTCAGTAATCAGAGCTGGTTGCAGGAAAACACAGGAATCAAACAGCATGACAAAAGCAAATTAAGACATACATTAAAAAAATCAATATAACCAGAAATGTGACGAGCTTGGCACTAACTGACTGAAGCCAAAACCACACAGCTCTTCATTAAAAAAACCCCATATAATTAAGAAAGAAATCCCCAAAACCTGTCAATATTTCACCCCTTTATGACATAGTTTACTACTGCTCCCACAGAGCAGTTCCCTTGCAAGCTAGACGGGTATACTCCAAAATAAATCTCAAGTTGTTTATGGCCTTTTTCCTCTTAAATGATTACAATAAATGTACAGGTAAAATCAGAGCATTTGACCAAATTACAGGATTCCAGGTACCAACTAATTCTGAAACAGAAGATTAAAACCAGAACACAGCATTGACAGCTGGTAAGCACTTGAACTTTCAGAAGGTTTTAATGTTTCTTCTTAGCATCTGTGAGAAACTATTATGCGCAAAGATCATTCCGGACTTTTCCCAATTCTCATCATTACTGCTCCTGGAATGGTTGTTTATTATCTACTCAAAGTGATCCTAAAGAGGAACAAAAGCCACAGTTAACTACATAAACACTGATACCTACCTTCCAGAAATACAAGCAGAGATGTAAGGCAATAGCAAAGCCTGCTTAAAAACAGGCCAGGTTCAGATACCTTGCCTGTTCTGGCTTTCTGCTCCTGCTGGCAGAGCAGCAAGGGCTGCTGTTGTCACCATCTCACAGAATAACAAAAATGCAGTCCCAAAATTCCCAGGATACCTCTCAACTACAGTCTGGGATTGCTTTTTATTTTTACATATAGAAAACATATGCATATGGAAATGATGTGATGAAAGAATGCTGAGTGCTCTAAATAGCTGATCATCTTGATGAAGGAGAAAGCTTCCCAGTTTCTTTAGTCATTCAGTCTTTCTGGGAATCATGACTTTATGTCTTTAGTCTTAAACAACATATCCAAGTTATTTAAGGTCTGCAAACAACTATAATGCCAAAGATATCTAAAAGGCAATGAAGGAAACAAGTATTTCTCAAGAGCATGTAATAATGGTAAAAGCCAGCAAAACTCAGTCAATTAACAGGAGCCCAGACCTGGACTCTATAATTGGCTGCCAGGGACCCTGTACCAGAGGCTGGTTATTGAATTACATCTCTTTGCCCTCAGGTTAGATGGAGAAGTAATAGTTTACACTCACTGGATTTATCTCCCATAAGGAATTCCCACTTCTTTCCTTTTTTTCTTGAACCAAAACACTCCATTCCAACTGTTGCACTGTCTTGGGAACCTGATTTGCTCCTTCCGGCTATATCTTACATGGTTTTGATTACAAAAGAGGAAAGACTCTTTTCTACAAATCTTTTAATCTTTTCTTCCTGTGTCTTGATCTTATTAAAAATTCTTCCTAACTTTTTCTTTGGTAGCCATTTATCTTTTGTACAGATGAGGCCTGGCCCAGGCTTTCCCATCACTGCAGAAATAACACTGTTCCAGGAATGTTTTTGTGTGCTCACTGGGATAACTATTAATGCAATGTAAGAATTACCCATTACAAGGATTTCAAAAGTTTACTTCTATAGCCTTTCTGTAAAAAACTTAAAGTTTCTGAATCACCTATGTAAAATCTGCCAAAAATCAAATCTGCCACCTTTTTCCCCCCCCCTTTTCTTCTTTCAACTGAGAAGAACACGGTCTTTTTGTTATATTCCAGTAAAGCTGATGCACTGTAGCCACACAATATTGCACAACGCCAATTTTCAGGCTCTAGTGTCATTGGGAAATTCTCACTCTAGTAACTTCCATTCAGTCCTAGCCAAGAGCATTAGGATACGTAGCACACTGACATGCCATTACCCAGAGAACAGCACCCTAACCAATCCATTTCAAACAATCAATAAAGTTTATTACACAGACCCAAAATTCAATATTGAGGACACATCTTTGAAGTAGCCCAGAATATCATCACTGGGAGAAAAATATTCACTACTGCCACCTTCTTTTAAAGTTATTTTTGCACACACACGTCTTTTTTCCTTCAAAAAGCAAACAGACATGATGACAAATTATACAATAAACAGAAAAGGGGTTTACATGAAGTAAATAATGCTTTCTGTTTGCAACAAGCTGAGGGTGTTTGGTAAGTGTTTCTCTCCCCTCCCTCTCTTTTTATAAGCTAACAAATCAATTTTAGAAGAGATTTGCAGGTGGGTAATGACTCCCTTCTTGGTGTGGCCACTCTCTCAGCACCACTGAGCAAGAAAATGGATAGGACATAACACAGATTTGACAGTGAGCAGTTCAGACACCAAATTCAGCCTAAACACACACACACACGCACACACATTTTTATCTTCACTTTTTGGAACACCAGGTACATAGAGAAGAACAACGCAAACTTGAAATGCACCAATCAGTAAGGTTAATGTAACTTAAAAAGATTTATAGAGAGTTTCTAGTCAAATAACTCCACCTTTGTCAGACTTCCAGAAACATCACTCCATCATACAACCTTGAGACAGCCGTGTTTCCCCCAATGTCTTGCAGATACAGCAATTATCCTCTTTCATAAGGGGTTGCTGATGGGTTTTTAGTGACAAAGAAACCATTCCAGATGAATAACCTCTCCATTCATACCCCTCTACAAACCAGTTCCCTCCACAAGTCATAGGCGGTCAAGGTTTCCTCCCAACAGTCAGCAGAGGAAGAAGGCCGAGACCTGCAAAAACCCTGACAAGACTCGAGGGAAAAGGTGAACAGATGAAGTCGCCTGCAAAAGCTCCCTGACAAGCAAAGGGGAACTGTCAGGATCTGCTTGCAGGGTTAGCTTGTTTACCAACAATTTCTACAGCATTCACAACTCTGCCCACAATTTCAACCTGTACACTTCAAGTAACCAAGGATTCGCCCTCTCCTTACTTCAGTAAGGAATCATGGAGCTTTCTTATGCCCTGGGAGGAAGGAGAAGGAAGCCAGGAACAGTAACCAGATGTGACTGGCCAAAGACACAAGCAAGGCCCGAGATCCAGAGTATACAAAGGCAACCTGGGGAAAGAAGCAGAAGTCTAATGGAAGAACAGATGAAGGAGGAGAAGAATAAGGATAAGCCAGAAGACAGGAAGAATTCTGAGGGATACAAGGAAAGCCTGATGGTTGGGAGAAGATGAGTGGAGGATTTTATTTATTTTTTAATCTGCCAAGGAGAGATGGATTTGGAGAAAGCAGGTAGGAGGCCTTGCTGCACTGAAACATCACATTTTTACTGCCCAGTAGAACCAGGTTAGATATCCTATGTACATGCAAAAACTCTTTACATCTGTACTTTGCGGGCAAAGTTTACTACATATGTCTCACTTGCCACGTCTCTTACCACCTAGTGAATACACAGGGATAAGCATCTGGAAGCATCATTGTAGCTGGCAACACAGATAAAGCTAAAGGTACAATCTGCAGCCCTAGAGTCATGCATGCTTCCTGGCACATCGCCTGCTTTCATCTAAGCCTACACAGGGCAGGTACTCTTTACTTTGGCAAAATGTTCAGGCACTTTAACCAGCCCACAGATTGTCCACTTGCCTCCCTACAGGGAAGGGGACAGAAATTAATCGTTATAAAGAAAGAACAAGAAACACCTACAGTTCCTTGTCCTCTCTGCTCTGAAGAGGAATATGCCCATCTGAAGAGATTCCAGCAGAGACAAACAGCACGAGTCTTTAGAGATAACATGAAGTGGGAGTTAATAGGGGGCACACCTCTCCTGGACTAGATCCTGAATGGGCCAAGACATCACACAACGCCCAAATATACCTTTTTTTCTTCATATTGCTACTTTGTGACCTAAGATTTCTAGGGTGTTATCTAGGATACAAATCTGCAGACTCAGTACTTGCATCAGTTCAGATTCTGCACATAAAAGTATTGAAAAATCACGTCACTCACTGGGAAAGAAAAGCAAGGTTTAGTCAACTTATCCCAGACCTCAGGGAATAACTTTTTCCTGATATTCTCTTCTCATAGAGGTAGTCAAGAAACACACAAGGCCTCAGGGAAAAGGTACCTCAACATCAGCCAAATGAGTTCCCCACAGCCGTGCCAACAGGATTTTCTGTGCGTAAGTAACACACAGGAGCCAAGTCTCCCAAGGCCAAGAGCCAGTACCAAAACCTTCTTCAGCCTGAGGATGGGCTCTTAGAGCTTGTAATGACTCTCGGCAGCTAGCAAAGCTCTGCCCTTAAGTGTGTATGGGCTTTTTTACTGCTTCTTCTATTTAACAAAAGGCATAGAACATTGAAGGTAGAGAGAGGAAGAACAGCTCAGGCAGCCAAGGGTCCTTTCTTCAGATTCTTTCCCTAGAAAAATAAATAAAACCAGGGAGCCGTATGGCCCAGGACATTCTAAATGTTCTTTGTGGACTTTCCAAGCACAAGAAGGAAAAGCAAATACATTTATCCAGGCAGTAACCATGCCAATTCCAAAAGCCATGGTACAGCTACACACCAGCAGTTAGCATACCTCACTGCTACAACAACATCTTGCAATATCCTCTTCATGGCAGATGAGAAACAAGAAGTTGGAATTACCCCAAACCACTGGAATGGAAATCTCACATCAATTCCAGGAAAAGGCAAAAAAAGTCTCAACATTTCTCCACTTGATTGGCATGTGTCACATTTAAAGGAAGACAAAAAAAAAGATACCCTTTCCATTCCCTTAAAACTTGGAAATTTCACAGGGAGTGTTTCCCCAGCAATGATCCTCCTGTACTTGGCTAAGTTGTTTGCTGCATTCCAAATGCCTCTGGAAACACCAGCGGGATCCACATACCACAATTAAAAGCTGGCGTGTACAATCGCACGGCTGAACTACTAAATGTTTGTCCTGCAATTACTGTACAACAACTCCCTCTGCAAATATGCCCCTCCAGCACTGCATTCTCCATTGGCAACAGTCAGCTTTGGAAGTTCATAACAGTTACAACTAAACTTACCACTTTCTGAACCAAAAAAGTGAAGTTTCTCTAGATGTAGTACAATCAATTGACCTCTCTTGTAAAAGCTTTTAAAACCTGTCTTCAAGTCTCTCTTATCACTCCATCTGTCATTTATCGACTAAAAGTAGATCCTAGTTACTTAATTTAAGTCCTTCTGATACAACTGCATCCTGTCTTCATCTCAGACCTGCTAGAGCAGACATTACCTTCAACCGAGGCTTTACCTTCAATAAAATTTACTGCATGGAAATGCCAAAATGGGTAACTCAGAGATCCACACACGGAATTTGCATCCAGCACTTTGACTACGTACAGCAAAATAATGGTACACAACTATGCCCAGCCTTCTCTACAGCGCCCTACAAACCACTGCTCTGACTCATGGCTCATGAGGCTCAAACGAATACCTATTCTGGGAAGAACAGAAGAAAAAACAGGCAAATGGGAAAAGTCAAAGACTTCTAGATATTAAGCTGTGCAGCTAGCACAGACTGCACCCACTGCAGCAGATGTCTTCCATTTTCGTGCTATTACTGAACTCTTGTATTTTATCCTTATCACAATTTCAGGTTATTTAAAAAGATATTGCAGCTATTCCATTCTACCTTCCACAGTAATGGCCAAGTACTAATGACAAGAGAACTACATCCCACCTCTGTCAGCTTACAGCAATTCTGATCCAATTTCAGCTTTAATTGAGACATTTCTGAGCAGAAAGGAAGACTGATCACTCACACGGAGTTAAGGGTTTCCAGCCCGAACCTGTACTGGTAGACCTGGTATCGCCCTAAGCTTCAGTGAGAAATCATTAAAGCCCACTGAGCAGATAGGCCAGGGAACAGCCCAGTAAGGACAAAACAGGCTCAACATGATAGATGCCCAAAACCATTAGAGATGCAACAAAAAATGTGACTTGAAAACTTGCTTAAAGCAACCACCATCCCTTTCTCACTCAAAGTCTGACAGATATCCTACCAGGCAGGTACAATGCAATGTTTTATCCTATGATGAGGACATGCTGTCACTGTACAAGAATAAACAGAACCAGCATTTGGCCTTAAATCGTCGCGCTTACAGATCTGAATCAAACTCCTCATGTCAGTAACATTACTTCAGACCTGAAAACTGAAGACTGATCTCCTTAACTCTTATACTGTCACTAAAAGTAGCACTTAGCTTGAATTTTCTGTCTTTGCTTCCAACTGCACCTCACAACTGCATTTTCCACTCTGCTTTCGTACAAGTGAATCCAGACTTACAAATCTTTTTATAATTCTTGACAGAAAGTGTAGAACATTCAATTTAAATTTGGTAGGGAAGGAATCCTCACATGGGCACGTGCTGGTTATCCATATTCAAAGCGGAAAAAAAGTCACATTAGACTTTAAGGCACTGATGACATCCACCTTCGCAGAAGTCACTCAATGATTAGACTTAATGACCAAGAGTGAAGCACAAACCTTATCAAGTATGCAGTTTTATTTCATTTGCAACTAGATGAAAGGAAGTGACAGATGAGAAGGATGTCTCCATTTCACACCTTTGCCCTGGAAGTCCAAAGTGTTCAAAGCATCTGTTTCTTATTCTGATGGACTAGAAATAATTGCTAATGTCCTGCAAGAAACTATAATTAAAAACATATCTCTCATAATGCTTCCAATTTAGGAATTTAGTCTTCCTTCCTTGCTGCTCTTCCCCACACCCACAAACAGTAATTGAAGTTTCACATGCCCCTGAATTAGTCATATTCTCTCCCCATGTGTACCATGCAGGGAAGAAAAGCAAAAAGCAGCAACACTAGGGCTGCTGTGCCTCATGAGGTTGCAAGAGATGAGCAGCACGGGCAGCCCCTTCAGCAATGGCAAGCCTTCAGAATGCACAAAGCCTCAGAATAGAGAGATTAATTAGATCCTGGAGGTGCTTATTCCTTTCTGCTAACTAAGAAGCCCCTCAAGGCTTCCCAACAGACACACACCTACCTACCATTCACACGTTCTCAGTTCAGTGGTTCAAGCCCCACTCATCCATATTTCTTTTTATACAGCTTGCAAACTTTTGGTCCTTTTCTGTAACTGAAGAAGTTCCAAAATGCAGAAATGAAGGCATTCTCAGGATCCTCAAAGTACTGGTACTTGCAGTTTCCCTAGAAGATCCTTGGAACTGCGTCAGGAACTACAGAACAAAAACCTAAGCATATTTCACAATCAAATTATTTACATTAGATTTCCCTGAACAAACAACATTCAAGTGGAAACCATACGCTGCTTTCTTGAAAAGACAACAGGGAGCAGTGAACTGTAACACCTCCTGAAAGCTGAACAGGATATACACTGCAACTTCTCTCCTTTCAGCTGGTCACGTGAACAGAGGGGTTCTGGAAACAAACAAGATGCCATCAAAATCAGTATTCTCTTTGCTCCAAGCTGCACAAAATAAACACAAGCCCATCTAATGCAGCTGAGCGGTTTTAACAGTAACAACTGAGCTTACAGTACGCACCAGAGTTTTTATTTATTTAAATAGGCTATACCTGGAATGATTCTTCATTTTCGCATGCTCACACAGTCATCTCCCAAGATTTCAGACCAAAGGTTACCGTTTAAAAACAATATCTATTGATATGCCAAAGTGCTTTCACTTCACCAAGTTTCACTTCGGGTTTCACTTTCAATTCACCAAGGGGAAATGCAAAGTCCTGCATCTGGGAAGGCACAGCCCCAGGCACCAGGACACAGTAGGGCTATCCAGCTGGAAAGTGGCTTGGCAGAAAATGATGCGGGGTCCTGGTGGACACCAAATGGAATGTAAGCCTGCCTGGAGAAGAGAAGGAGCAGGGGGGATCTCATCAATATGAATAAATACCTGAAGGGAGGGTGGAGGTGCAATGTAGCCAAGCTCTTCCTAACGGTGCCCAGTGACACGAGTAGAGGCAACGGACAAAAGCTGAAACGCAGAAGGTTCTGCCTGAACATCAGCAAACACTTTTCCACTGCAAGGGCAACTAAGCACTGGCACAGACTACCTAGGGAGGTTGCAGAGTCTCCATCCTCCGAGATAATCAAAAGCCATCTGAACCTGTTCCTGGGCAACCAACTCTAGGTGGTCCTGCTTGAGAAAGCAGGTTGGGACAGGTGACCTCCAGAGGTCCCTTCCAACCTCAACCACTTGGCCTTCCTGTTGTTCCATTTTAGCCACCAAAACACATCCTTCTGTTTTGAAATTATAAATGTGCATTCCATTTCCTCTCTCGACACTCCCCATGTAAAGCAAGCCAACAGGAATAAAAACACCAACCTCAAAGCCTTTCTGAATTGCCTCCCCCACATACAAGTCTGCAGCAGCTATAAATGCATGCATAGTAAAGATCATCTTCACTTGGGGCTAAATAAACAGCCTCCAGTCAGCATTGCTTTCTTACCACGACACAGAAGACCATGAGTTTCCTGTTGCTGATCAGACAAGCAAATACAGATACAAAAATAAGACTGGAACACTTCAGCACAGTTTGTCTTCCAGATATCTACTCAATTCACAACACGCCCAAATAATTTAATTAATATGTCATAATTTGAAATGATGCAGATTTAAACAAGAAATTCACTTGAATACCTGCTCTGAACGGTTCAGAGCATATCTCTACTCTTTCTACAGACTTTCAGGTATGGTCTGAAAGTCAGACTTCTCAAACATCAGAAGTACTGAGGTTTTTCATTCAGATAACCCCAAAGTTACATTCCCTTATTTCCTCATTGCAAAGCACAGCATCCAGGAACTGTAATATGCTTACCTTTATCTCAATAACAGTGTTGACAATCCCTCAAGAAATCATTCCCTCAGGTGAAACTGCCAAAGAATCTTTCAAAATTATCTGTAGCAGATGACCAGGAAAGCGGAGTTGTCAAAGCAGAGATGTTCTTAAAGCCTGCCCAGTCTTTCTCATCTCCCCGGCTGTATCAGATGGCCTAGCAAAGCTGCCTTTGCTCACCGTCAGACTGCTGTGATCTTGCTAACATGATTACTTTCAGAAGCCAAACCATACAAATATACGCTCCACAATCTCTCTTTTTAAAAGCTCCTTAAAATCCAGCTCATCATCAATCATCGTTATAAACCCTCTCTGGTTTCTGCCTATGTGACCTGACTTATTTAGAGAACAGGTTTCTGAGGTTCCCATCCTGCAAATCAACCCCCTTAAATCAGGGGCCTTTAATCAAACAGGTTAAGAGACATCCTCATGTAGGTTCTTTACATCTGCAATATACTTTTAATACTCTACAAATATCTGCTGTCACACTTCTGGGATTGTTTAAACTTTACACCATTGTCAAGAATTCTATATAATTTCTAACAGGCTGTCTCCATGGTATTGACACATCACTCCGTATTATTATATGTTGACATTTACAGCCACTTCATGAGAAAGAAGGTCCTCAATTAGATTCTAAATCAGTAGCCATAGCATGCTCTAATGCACTTCTCACTGAATTGATCCTTGTTATTGTCAGACACAAAAATGCAACTGATAAATTGCACACAATCTTCATTCATCACATTTCAATTAAACTTCTCTAGCAAGTAAAGACTGAATTCAAGAGTGGCACCATTAGCACCAGATGGCTGAAAGTTTAACTCAGCACCATTAAAAATAACCTGCTGTGCCATCAGCACCCTTCTTTTAAAAGCCTCCTACTCTTTTTTTGTTAGCAACTCACTGGCCCCCAAAGCAAAAAACCCCGAAGTTAACACAGAGCCTGGATCTAGTCTCACAGTTCGCACCATTTAAGCCACCTACAAGAGTTTTTTGGAGTGTAAAAATAATGAAATATCAAGCAAAAAGGGTTTTCTCATTTTTGTGGAATTTTCATTCCACTAAACACCCTAAACATCATTACTACATCCCTAGCCTACTTCTAACATCACCTTTTCCACTCAGTAGTGATTTCAAAGCATGCCAAATGGTCATGCTTACCACTGGGTATCTATTGCAAAGTCCAACAGAAAACTAAGGAAACTCTTCAAATGCTTCATCATTCTATTTTACCCCTTAAGGGAAAGCCCAGATGTAGCTACTGCTACGTTTGCTTTCCAAAGACATCTCAGGAGGAGGCATAGTTGAGGCACCTGAAGGGTGCCATCACTGAACCCCAAGGAACAGCAGAGCCTCCAGGCTAGGCGCTATGGAGTACTCATGTACTCATGTGGATGACTTCCTGCTCTGGAAGACTATAAAGCAAGCTGAAATTTCCAAAAGCCTATAACAACAAGCCAGGCATCCAGTAGCTCCTAATTTTTCTTGACAGCTGACAGCCTTCTGAACTTAACAGAAGTCCAGTGAGTTAAACGAAGAAATATTTGGCTCTTTGTATTGTATTGTCCCTCAAAACAAGGACTACCAGGCTAGAGGTTTACTTCTCTAGATTGTGTATTACTTCAATAGACAGCTAAATATAGTAAAAAGGTTACTATTTAGCACATCTTTAAGCAACCATTTCCCTCCCAATTAATTTCCAGTTCCTCAGATTAATTACCTAGTCCAATTTTCTGGATACAAGCACTGCAAGAAGCTGAATAATATGTTTCCTGTAAATCAAATTGCCTTCAAACATAATGATGCTCCTAAAAGAACTTTGACTAAGCAAAGAATCAAAAATCCATTCCACTGTATCTGCCTGGATGGGTAGAAGGCAGAAACCAATGCTTCCAGACAGTGAAACTCCAGAGCTTGAACCCAATCAATAAGCTGCTTTCACTTGTCCTCAGGGTTAATGATCCTAATACAGTAACAAGTAGTTCTGCCCAAATAAGAACAAAACTCAACAACAGGAACAAAATAATAATCAGGGATAATCACTATTGCTCACAAGTTCACCCACTATGGATCTGTACTCAGGAATCTTAATATCTACTGAGCCTGCTGATGGTCCATTTTGTGTCAAAGCTCCTGTACATTTCTGTAACACCTGACTGGAACCTTTAGGAGAAAAACAGAAAGCAGACCCTCTGCAGAGAGATCAAGTACCTCTGTCAGACCAGAAGTACCAAAAGCACAGTTGCAGCTCCACGGTGCTGCACTCAGGAGCAGGCAGAAGCAAGCACACAGACTGTTCTCCACCCAGGGCCAGGAAAAGATGCATTCCAACAGATCTTTTCCTTTTTCTTGGCATTTCTTTTTTCTCCTGCTCTGTGGCCTGATCCTAGAAGGGGCAGTGCTCTGAATTCCCAGGAACAAAGCAAGGGAGTTGTCCAAGCTCGGTAACGTCAAAACTGTTTTGCTAAGAACAGCAGTTGTAGTAAAACCATTTAATGGAATAGAAACCACTGTCTTTACAAGGAGGTGAATGGCACCTGCACTTTACTCCCTGTGCAGAGCAAAGGGAACAAAGCTCCCCCGTTCAGTGGAGCACCCACCTCTGTGTGGTGTTACAAAGGTGCTCGCTACTGGATCTGCACTATTCAAACTGCATCTGCAATCAAGCTCAGTTCCTCTATCTGGTTTCTTACATTTCTTTTGGAGTGTTTTGTTATTGTTGAGTGTCGGAGTCCAGTTCTGTGGTCGTCTGCTCAAAACATTAGCACCATGCCCTGATTGCTGCCGAGTCCTTTCAGAGGAGGCATTCTTCATCCAGCTGCAACAGGACTCAAGTTGAAACAGCTTCTAAAACCTGCCTCCATATTTTATCCTACTGGCATGAACCTGCATGGCTTTTGCCTCACACTGGAGGCATAAGGGGACAGGAGACACCATTCTTTACAGATATAAGATTACTTCAACATTGTACAGTCAGGATATGGAGGGAAAAAAGTTTCTTACTACTCAAAACTCTGTCATTCCAGCACAACAAATGGGAACTTTCAGAACAAAGCATGTCCAAAATCAAGTATCTACTAAAAGCTTACACGTGTAAATCCTGTCTATGTTACTAACCAGGTGTAAGTGGAAACACAATCAAACAACAGAAAGAAGGCAGGGTTGGCGTACTACACACTGATCTTATAAAATATTTAAGCAAAGCATGTGACCATCGATAACAAGCACTTTGACTGGACAATAGGCAGCACATAAACATCTTTTTTTTCCCCCCAGACCTTTAGTCTATGGGTATCTGTGACAGAGGGAGAAAAGAAAGAAAGATGAAGAAAAACCAAACCATATACACAGGGACACATTACAAATTTTTATGGTACAGCCCCTGTAAAGCGTGTTGGTAGTATTACACACATTCTGGTTTAGACACAGAGACATACACACTAATAGATTCTGAAACCCTTAGGTTTTTGAGGAAACATACACAAAAGGCACAATGGTGAGAACAAAGCACTGATACTCACCTCCAGTACGCAACTTCAGCAGGCTGTGTTCTGCATTGAAGCTGGACAAAACCAAGCAAGTCCGTGCTTTAATAATTGATTGAGCCCCCACCCCAGCTAGGGCAGCCAGTCAGCTGTACAAGAGCATAAACACACTGGATTACAGTATTTTTAATTCACCTTGCTTAAAATGCAAACAAGGACATGTTTTTTGTGGGATTTTTGTTGTTTTTTCAAAACAAAGTAGACTACCGAAAGAGGAGGAGGTAACAGAACTAAATTTAGCTTCTTTTCTTCTGCATCACACACTTCCTCAAATCACAGTAGTTATTCATACAATGACCCACAGGCAAAGCGCAGGGGTGAGCTCCCTTCTTCCTCCAAACCCCAGCCCAGAAAACCCCCAGAAGAACTAAGCCAGCAGTGGTAATTCCTACTAAGAGTCACCAGGTCAGAGATGATCATTATTTGCATGCCTTGCTGTTACACTAAAACAGACTGAAATCAGGCAAAAGTAAATTCTCCAGGACCTCATACAGCACCCGAGCAGCAAAATGCACTTGCTTACCATCCAGAGAGCACTGGAAAGGTTCCATACAGGAAATATTCTAGGTACAGGTACATGACAAATCAAGATTCGTGGAAGCTACAGGCTCTAGCTATGAGTTCATGACATTCCTGTCAGCCTAGGGACAGGCATTTCCTAAGAAGGAAGCAGGAAAGGTGGCAGCAACCCATGCTACCACTTGGGACACTGTATTGAACTGCACCATTTCTACGTTACAGCTCAGCCATCAGCTGCACAGGTAAAAACAGGGACCTTTGCCTCCTTTTATCTAGGGGTGCTCAAAACTTATCAGAAACCAGCCACAGAACAGGCTACTGATTTTTTTGTGGTGAGGAGTTCTACACAAGGAGCAGCTCTCAGGACGGGTAACTCCCAGCAGCTTACTTCATCCATGATAAAGCAGCAACAACAATACAAAACCACTTCCCATGTTAAAACACACCACATCCTATTTATGCTCAGGGAAAAAATAAACACTTAATGAAGAATGCACCATATCATGCCCTTTCTCTTATATTGCCTACCTGCATTACACCACTGATCAATTTTTCCTGAACAGCGGCTATTACCTAAAAAAGCCAAAGCCTTGAGAGGACTTCAGTTACTGTCTTAACACTGAAAGTGACCCTTCATAAACTGAAACATTCTTCCACAGATGAAGTCTGATCATCATCATCCAAACAACCAAAATACTACATGGTTTCTGTAATGGAGCTGACGTAATGCAAAAATCCAAGAGGTAATGAAGACTCTTCTCCAAAAACACCTAGCAAAACACTGTACCAGATAAACCAACTACGAGACAAAGATACATAACATAGAACATTAAAATATTAACTAGAAAGAGATTCTACTCGGAAATCGATATTTTCGAGGCATTTAGACCCGTAACACAAACCCTACCCATTTTAAGCTGAATTGGTGGTGAAAGCCTACACTGCAATGAAACTTTGAATGTTCCAGATATGCTTGCAGGTGTTTTCACCTACTCATGTACAGATTAAAAACAAGTTAAACAGGAGTTGATATGCTAAAACACAAGTTTTTCCACCACATTTGTGACTACTGGACAGAGTAAGACTTTGTGCCATTTGCAAAGTGTTTCTTTGAACTCGTGCCCACAACACAAAACAGAGACAGAAGCTGTAAAAAAGTTAAAGAAGTCCTGGGATAATCCCAAAAGCAGGCAGTTACACAGTTTAGTTGGAAAATGCAATCAGTACTGAAATATAAAATATTGAAAAATATATTAGGCAGATCTCTCTCAAGATATCTCACAGGATGGAGATATGCAATCCTAATGTTATTACTGGGCTTATAAACAACTAATCGGAAATAAACCCAGCAGAGGAATGAACAGTTAATGTCACACCAGAAAAACCTTTTGCTTGAGGTCCTTCCCCCTCCCGATAAAGATGAAACACCCCCATCACCAAGGCAAGGGGTTAACACTTCCATGGAAGCATCACTTCTACCTGTTCAATGGGCATCTGGAGGGTGGGGGAAAGACAGAAGGAAGAAAGAGAGGAAAAATGGTGCAAGATCAGGTCATTGAGCTGAAATCCCAGGAGGTGACCAACATCTCATTTAGGGAAAGATTCATTCAAGTTTCATAAACCCAGCGAGTGAATAAGGCAGAAAGGATGCTGGTATCAAAAGGGAAATTAAAGATGACCTCAATTTAAAACACATAAATTGCCTACACGGAGACACACTGACTCACAAACGTCCCCGCACTGCACGGATCCTTAAGGGAAGGTTGCATTCTGGGACATGTCAATTAAAATTAAGAATGAAATAACTCTGTGCAATGGTGCTGAATGGCATTTTCTCTCAAGGGACCATAAGTTCAAACTGAGATTTCAGCTGCGCAATCAGATTCCCATTCTTAACTCTTTCATTTCCAGTGCAATTGATCACCTTATGACAGTCTTCTCTTTCCTTCACACTTCCCAACTAAATCCAAAGACATTTCAGACAGACCTGCAGCTGCCTACAGCCTGAAGCCCAGACTGTGACAGTACTACCAGAATTAATGAGACATGCAAACAAACACAGCAAAGTTCACAGCCTGCATCCATTCTGGATAAAACCAGGAGACAATACATTCCTTAATGCATCCCCACCACCTTACGGAATATACAACACAGCAGAACAACAAAACAGAATTGCTACTTGAGGTATACTGTGTGAAGTGCCCAACAAGGCTATCTTGACATTTCTCCTCAGGAAAGCATGGAACTGAAGTTTAAGAGTACCTTAAAAGTACCTTTTCCCTATTTGTAGCCACCCAAAAATGTACTCTTTGTAGTCCACAAGAAACATTAAGAACCAACACAGATTAAGTGGTGATTTTCCATCATTACCTTAAACCCTAAAGGCATCTTTAAATGCATTTAACTAGAATTTACAGCCAGGAGAAAGCTAATTCTCCCTGTCCCTTTAATACAAAACTGTGGATTTTTTAGAAGAATAAAACACCACACTTAAGGGAATTTTAAATACAGGAAGGAGGGATAAGAGCATGTGGGATGAACCCAACAGACTTTGTAAATATTTTTGTGACTCCAGTTGCCAAAACAGTATCCACACAATGTACCTTGGCCAAGTTTCTTTGAACAAGAAAATTCAAAGAGCAACAATTCATGAAGCACACCCACACATTTGCAGTATATTTATACAAGCATGCACAGCACTTCAGCTGCTGTAGACACAGCTCTTCCTTCACTGTCTTGATGCACAGTGCAGATGCTGATGTTACCAGTATTGCTTTTTCTGAAAGTCTCTGGAATCCAGCCAAGTTTGGGATGTAAAATAGCATTTGCTATGCCTCTTGGTAGAGGCAGCAAAGGAAGAAAATTGCATTTTATTTGAGTATTGAGAAGTTTGCATTGGCACTGTTAGGCTGAAATTTTAGTGTTAGCTTTGTGAAAGAAAGAGAAATAAAAATAAACTGACCCCATGTAAATGAAACACAAAGATGGTTTTGATTGGAGTCTCAAAATCCTAGAAGCAGAAAAACTTACTGGATTAACAGTGTGTCACACTCAATGTAAAGCAACTTGCAGGCAGATGTTTCCATTCCTATTTACACACCGAAACCAGCTGCCAGATTTTCAGAGTTGTTCAGTGGATTGATGCAGCACTCTCTAATTGATCTCTAATCATAGCTGGACTTGGTGCATGCCAGCTTGAAAGGTCAAGTCTGCCCCTCATTTCTGGTTGCCCATACAGGAGCAGTTTTCTCTTTAAAGGTTCAGCCCTTGAAGAAATGGTAGGGAAGAACACATTTTTACTCCAACATACTAAAATGGGCCGTAACACATTCAACAATGGAGCTGACCAATTCTCATTCTCACTTCACATTCTCATAGAGTCAATGGAAAATACTTGATTTTGTATGTTAAAATAGAGAAGCTGTAACTGCAAATACAAAGGGTTCTCTGTCACTATTACACAGATAATGAATTGGCACCTCTTTGTACCTCCTTGCAGTGCCACAGTCAAGAGAAGAGTGTACTGTCACCTTCTGTTTGCTTCACATTTGCTGCATGTTATCCAAGGAAGCCTTTTCTGCTGTCTCCTACATCTAAAATGACTGATGGCTGCTGTTTTTAATGTAATTACAAATGGCTCTTCCCTCCAGAAATAACCTGCTAAAAAGAATATTTTACCTTAGAAGCAAAGTATTAACCTTAAAAATTGCCAATGGTATGCACTAATATGTAGCCCTGGTATTACCGTGCCATTAGCTGTTGTAGTAACTGTCACTGACAGATGAAAAGCTGAACAGGAAAGAGAAAAGAAATGGGATGTGATAAGATCTCATCATAAAATACAAGATAAATGTGTCGCCATGACCAAGATGAATTCTAACCTCAGGTAATAAAACATCATGTCATGGCAAGTAAGGAACGAACAACCCAGACAAGATGAAATTGCTAAGGACAAATGTGAAACGTTCCTCATCTAACACACATGTACTCACATTTATGTATGCTAATGTGAGAAATACAAGTTTTTAAAATCCTATAAACATACAATAGTCTGCTCCTTTTGGGTGACGAAGAGAATGAAGAACCAGAAAGAACAATAACCTTATTAAAAAGCATGGGGGGGAAATAAAAACAGGAGGTGGGTTCCAACACTCTTCTTGCTAGGACACAATCAATCTGCAGAAGTGAATGAATGCCGTAACTAGCAGAATCAGCAAAGTTTCCATGTATCTTATTAAACACTAACTTGCCTGCCATTGCTAGAAGGACAAGATTTACACAGAACTGATTCACTGAAATTTCATTCAGAAAACTACGCGCTTAACTTCACCCAACCACCAGCCTTAGCTGGCATCCACTCCCATCCTTACAGCTTGCTGCCTCCTGTCTTGGGTAGGAAAACAGGACTTCTTTTCCCTTCCTATTTGCAAACTAGATAGGGTTCACCTGTAACAGCTGATAAATAACAGCATATGAACTATGCAAAGCACTTTGAAGCCAATATCATAGCTATATAGGTTTCAATGCACATGTAAACTAAGGTGTTACGCATGTCGAATTCTTTTTTGGGAATGTGTTAAGTACTGCCATTCTGAGGCCCCAGTAAGGCTACACAGTCTCAGGTAGGTCAGGGACAGGGTACTCAGGTGCTGCTTTAGATGAGGCTTATCAGCTGCTCACCTTCTTTACCCAAATGAACAACAAGTGAGAACAATCAGAAGGAAATACCTCACCCATGAAATCCAACCACCTCTTCCATGAAGAGTGAATCCCATAACTCTCATAAGCTATGAAGACCACTTCTCAAAATACTGAGATATGACTGTATTTATAAGATCTCATAGCAAATAAAGGAAAAAGCAACTAGACAGTAAAGAATTTCTTTTGCAGCACACCAAAAATACCAACTCAAGAGAAAACAACTACAGCATGATAATATACAAGCCAAGTGACATTTAGGGGAAGTAATGAAACCATACTGCTTTCAAAGGTATCAGCAAAGAAATAATCATTCCCTTTCCATTAAAGGCAACTCTTAATATCATTAGTTACTCTTAAAAAAAAGCCTGCCAGCAATTCGCAGGCAGATACTGTGAAATCAGTGAGAGTTTTACAATAGTAAGCAGCATCAACACATAGTCTATAAATAAAATCTACAATTTACAGAGTCACTCCTTACATTCACAGCATCTGGCGTCTAAGTTGAAATCTTTTACAACCCAGGAAAAGAGTACTTATAACTGTTCCCTCATTACAGCATCATAAAAAAATATCCCTAAGGAATTGCTCTCTTAAGCTTGTGAAAAACTGTATCTAGGATTCATCACAGACTTAAAATGGCAGAGATCACCCAGAGAGCCCAGCTGGGCAACACTGGTCTCCCAAAACATATTGCTGGTTTTACAAATGAGCTGATAGCCAATGTAATTGAGGCCCGGAACATAAAGCATCTGTTGGATTAAGTTTAAATGGTAAAACATTCCTCCTAATTTAATGTGTATGAAGAACAGATAATTATTCTGGTCACCAAGGCTACCATTAGAAGGAAGGTTTAAGAAAACAAACCACTAACAGATGTCAGGAAGGTGACTGGGATTAAATGAGGTACTTGGGAGAACATCAGCATGACCTGATGCAGAACCAGAGCAACTGCTCTACAGAATTTATATCACCCTGAGACAGCGGAGCCATGAAAGAGCTTCTCTCCACCATTCCAATTTAAAGAATTATGGTCAGGTTTACCAGTGATTAACAAGATTGAGGAAGGTGTTGATGAAGGAACCCAGCTACCTGCATGATTTCTTCCATAAATAAGTCATCTTTTTCATTCAAACAATATAATTTGTTGTGCATTATAACACAGTATTGCGTGAAGTACAAGATTTAGTCTTATATACCGGCTTCCTTACCAATCCTTCCTCCATTAGCTACTTGGAATTTAACATACTTTCAATAGCCTGTATTAAACTCCTTGATCAAGTAACTCCATCTCATTCAAATGTGGAAAGCTCTCATCTGCATAGCGTGCTGGTATCAACACTGGTTTATGAATTTGCTAAATGCATCACAAGACCAGCCAGCAAGGCCCACACGCTGCCATGCCCGGAAGCCAAAAGGGCATTTATTCCTGTAGCACTGAATCGTACCATCAAAACAGGGATGCAAATAGCTTCAGATGCAAAACTTGCTAAAAGAATTTGGAAAAGTTTACAATTCAAACAACAGAATAATCCTGATCACACACACAGAAACCATCCATATCTCAGGGCTCTTCCAGCCCTAAACAATTTATGCTGCATATCTTTTATCAGCCCTTTAATGAATTATAGGTTTGCAACTGGAAAAGTCTTCTGAACATTCCAGATGATTCTGATCAGTGTTACACTACACACATCCAGAATAATGCTACTTAAATCAACTTCTCTTCTGCTTCTCAAAATACATGTATGTACAAACACACATCAAAATACATTCTCTAGAGTATAAAAATAAGCCCTCTCATTCTGGTTTCATTTCAGGCTTTCAGGAACATCTCTTTCTCTGAACATTACAATAGTCTGGCTGTGAAAGTTTCACTAAAAATAAAAGTTCAGAGCTGTGCCAAGTGACTTAGCTTGCGGAGGCAGAAACTCCAAAGCTCAAAATGTCTCCAGGTTGACTTAGAACAGTTTTCACTTCATTTTTTTGAATGCCAAAGAGAAGTGTTGTGATGCGAAGGATAGATGTGTGGGATTAGCCAAAAGGGAAAACTCAGGCATTTCAATTTCCTGCTGCAAGCAGGTGTGGGCTTGACTCATCAAAGAGGCAGAGAACACCACTGAAACTAATGAATTTTCACATTACTGCAGTATACAGGGAGCACCGAGTCCATGGAATCACAACCCCTTAATAAGAGAGAAATCATCTTGCCCGCCTATTTGTAGATACAAAAAATTATGACTCCCCAGAGAAAGTGAAGATTTTAGGCTCTGCGTGCTCATCAAGCTTCTCTCAGGTACAGTTACAGTTGTTCACTGCTTAGGCATGCAGACAAATGAACAAAGAAATCCCAAAGCCTGGCTGCAACCTGATGAGATACAAGAGACACAAAGGACACTGTGAAACCTGAAACTACCAAAGTCTGAGTTTCAGCTTTCCTTTTATCCAAGAAACTGAAATAACGTTCTCTCTAGTCTCGGTGCTTATTTCAGGAGCTCCTTTCACCCTTAATCCCCTCCTCTTACTATTTATTCTGTGGTCGGAACACAGAGAGGAATCATCAGGTCTCCCACATCCTTAAAGGGAAAAACAAACCCAAAGGAAATCTCCTAGAAAAATTCTATGTTCCATTTCTCACTAGAAGCAAAACCTTTAAACACAAACTAAGCATAACCTCTGCTATCCTAGCCTCACAACTAGTAAAGCTACTGCAATATTAATTTCCTTCTCTTACCTCTTGCAACATAAACAACTCTGTGCAATATTATGAAAAATACAGAAGTGAGTATTAAATCACTTTTATGAAAGGAAGATTCCCATTAACAAAAACCTCTTGGAAGACAGAGTTAAACAAAAGAAAGTTCCCATCCACCACCAATCCACATACACATCCTTCACTTTTTCTGCCATTTTTCCACAAAGTCATTGTTGGACCCAGCTGAGCTTCGCTGGACAACATCAGTCTCACTTAAAACTATTGTTGTTTCAGTAGCATCATCTAAAACATGAAGAATGGGGTCTCTGTGATGCTCTGCTCTGTCCTCAGGAAGATCTGACTGAACTATATGTCTGCAGAGCTCTCAAGCTAAGTCATTTGAGATAGGAAACCCCTGCACTGTTTTGTTTCACCAGCAAGAGCAGTTACATGAGATCCTACACACATGCTTCTGTTCATTGCTTCCCCTTTTCCTTCTCCCATGAGCCTAGTTAACACAGAGCCACTTCTCCTCCTGGTTTCATCCCAGGAGAAAGTTACAGCTTTTCCAAGGACTTTAAACAGACTGGTTCAAGATGCCATTCCTCTTTAAGACGGATCAATTCACTGGCCTTGACCACAGAATGGTCCCAAAAACTCAGCATAATGGAGAGGGCAGCCTGTTGAGTAAACTGTGAAACCAAAAGCCAGCAGCAGCAAAGGATGGGATGGATGTCCCAAACCCTGCGAAGCTGCAGCTCCCACCTCACACAGCCATAACCACAAATACTTCCAGAAAGGAGAACAAGCAGCGGTGGAATCTGAAGCTTTATTTTCCTTAATTAAATCCGTATTATCTTAGACGTATTAATTCTGTGTCTCAGAGTGGTATCTTGGGAGATGAGGGAAAGGAGTAACACCTCCTTAAATTAGTGTAGGCATTTCAGGAGTTTTGGGGTGAGAAGAAGCAGTAAGTGAAATATATTGGGGTATGTTCCCTGTACCTTGATGGCATACTTCAAATGAAATAGGAGCTTCTCACAAGTTTCCCTGCAGCATACAGTTGTACAGTTTGCAGTCACAGAGGAAATTAACTTTGAGAAACAGAGAAGCAGATGCAGGAACAGGTAAAGACACACTGAGAACATCTTAAGTCCTCGTATTTGGAAAAATACTGTACTATTTAACACGCAAAAATAGACACACAAATACTTTCCTGCAGTGGCCCTGACGCTACCCCTACTGAAGTCAGTACCAAAACCTTAATTTAATGGTAGAAATGAATTAGAGCGAGACCAAACGTCTGCAAACAACTTTGCTAGGAATGTCCAGTCAGGGCAGTTTCAAATGTGACTCATTAAATGTTGGGTCTTTCCCCCCCCCTTTTATCTTCCATAATGAGCATTTCTACATTATGAAAAACACTGAATCTACATACCGGGGGGGGGGGGGGGGGGGGGGGGGGGGAAGAGCTTAATCCCACTTTTATTTTTAGTAACTGCAGTGTAACATAAGCACAAAATGCAGCCAGCCTGGTTTCCCCTGTACACCAGCTCACCTCGCGACCCTTGGGACAGGTGGTTAAGCAACACAGCCTTGGGAAGCGGAATCACTGGAATTCTTTGCCTGGTATGCCTGTGGCTGTTACAAAGCTGTATACACACAGGCAGACATTCAAACTGGACATTGTACACCCCTGAATCCCAACACCTCCAACAGCACTCAAAAGAGCACAGTTCTTACAACTGCCTTTTCAGAAATGGAACACTTCATTCTCACTCCCTACATGTCATATCCTGCTGCAGCTCTAGAGCATCCTAGTTGCAGTCACACTGTGCAAACCCCTGTATCAAGAGGTAAAGACACATTCCCTCACCTGAGTTCCTGCACCCAAATTAAGCATGAATTGCCTGAAGAGTTACCGTGTCCACCTTCCTGTAGGGAATTGCTGCCTCTCTGGAGGAGCTAGAGAAGGGAATGTGTGCCTCCACTCAGCTGCTCCTGTAAACAGTTTAACATCTCAGCAACTGAGTCCCAAAACACATCCTGTTTGCCGACCTCCTCTACAGAGATCACAACTGCTGGGCAAAGGGTTTACTACAGGGAGCAAAGAGGTGTCAACATTGCAGTCTGCTGCACCTCTTGACTCAAAACTAGTAGAGTACCTCCGACCTCTGTTTCAGGCCTATTATATGTGAGAATCCATGGGTGAATCCATATATAGATCCATGTCAAAGGTAAAGCTCCCTTCTGACTTGTTCTTTCTAGTAAGACTTGCACAACTGTTTGGAAAATGATGATACTTCTGCATGCTGCACTTCATTAACATTTCTTCCATGAGATTTCCATCACTGGTACAGACCCATATCAAATACGTCAGCAATGCATGAACCACTTTTTCATCCTGCCAGATCTAAGACTTCATACTCTCTCACAATTGTATCTCCAGCAAAATGCTTCAGGGACCAAGTACTGAGGAAGGGCAGCCTTACTCAGGTTGGTGCCTAAGGAATGTTAGCATTAGTAGGAATTAGGAACGTTAGCAAAGTATTTTCTGAAGCAGGAATTACACAGAACTGATGAGATTTTGGCTAAAGTCACCTTAAGTAACTCCCTTCTCCTTTACAACTTCACAGCCCTGAGGCAAGCCAGATCAAAGCTCTGTCATATAGTGACCAAACATATTTTAGCAGTTTCAGACTTCAAGATCCTTCTGAATTTCACAACTCTATACTCAGTACTTACTTTTAGGCCACTGCAGAACATGAGACTGTAGATAGGCAGCACAAACTTCAGCAGCCTTCATCTCTCATCAGCAGGAACAGAAATGGCCAAGGGAGAATGCCAAGAAGGTGCCACCTGCCCTGCGCTCTCATGGCCCCAAGAACAGGTTTTCAGACTTTCTTCTGGAGTACATTGCACCTGCTTCCCAGCTATAATGCTGCTTTTGAGGCCCAGAACTTCAGGAAGCATGCCTATTCCCAGCAGAAGCCAAAAGCTTAGTTAGAAGTTACTCTTGGTTCTTTTTTAATTAGACACAATGTCATATCTGTCTTCATCTAAACACACGAGGTCTTTAGTTAAGGCAGCAGAAGTCCATTCTAGTATCTCTCCCATTATTTTCTGTATTAATTGTATAGACTTGCCATTCACCTCAAAGTCATTTATCCATTTGGCTTGGTTTCACTTAATTGTGATCATTAAAGCTAAAAGATTACTTTCTAGAGGCTCTGTAACTGCACAGTAAATTTCTCTGACAACTCGTGGTTTAAAACTACTGCCTTTCATTAAGCAAAGCATTCTCTAATACTCTGCTGTGGTATCAGACTTGCAAAAAGGCCTTGGAATGAATAAAGAATCCTTGCTCCATCAGAAAAGAGAAAATATCTGTCTGATCCTCAACTATGACAGGCAGCATGAAAATTAAAGCCATGAGGTGTGGGTTTTTTTGTTGCTGTTTTGATATGGAAGAAGAATTTAGAACTGAAATGCATGACCTGAAGTGAATAACTATAATCTTCCACTCTCACTCTTAGCTTTTCCTCCTATCAAAATAGAAAATCCAGAAGACAAGAATACTGTTCTACTGCACAGATCAAAGGACATTATACACCTCCTTTCTACAGTTACCATCCCGAGTCTTACCTCCAGGGTTTTTTTCATGTTTTGAGAAAGAAAGAAAAAAAAAAAAAAAAAAAAAAAAACAAAAACCCAGATCCCAAAAAAAACAAAATCCTAAAGAGCTGCTAACTGTATTGACCTAAAAATCAACAGGTACAGTAACTTTGGGTCAGATGTTATGAACATGACCACAGACACAAATGCAGTCCTTCCTCCCTAAGGTAGCATGACACAGGCATCACACAACACCAGGTCACCTCTGGCAGGCTGGGCAGAGAGCACAGGGCCTGCCCACAGACAAAGACACACTCACTCCAGAGCCCAGCTGAACAGGCTACTTGCCCCTCAAGGGAACCAACATCCTATTTGCATCAAGACATGATTCAGCCTTCTGTTACCAAGATGGACAAGTGGAACACAGCCCGACTAAACCAAACTGAAGCACCTCTAATAATTCCAGTGCACTGAACCTTGCAAATTCGTAGGTGGATTATCAGTGCTGCATTATCATTGCACTTCCTTATTCTAACATGTTCTGGTTTAAATTTAAAAGGTGGAAAAGAAAAAGGAGGGTTAAGGAAAATATAACATCCCATCCCAGTGTGAGAGGCAGCTCTACCCTGCCACCACCTGAATTCATAGGGTTTCCTGAGGCTTGCAAGGTAGATGGAGGAGGTTAACAAGGTACGCACCTATAAATTACAGGAGTCTAAGTGACTTCTATTCATTTAACTCAAGTCTGCAAAAGCTTTACTCTGCAATGCCCAATGACACTCCAAGGTAAAGAGTAATATTTGAGATTTTTTTGCACAAAAGCTCCAGGTCCATCATAATTACCAAGATCACAGGCGAGAGAGCTTTTTGCTTAAGATAACATTTGCAGTGGAAAACTGAAGTTATTTCTCTGGTATGTTCAACAATGAAATCAAACAGAAAGCAAGGGAACACCGTATGGGAAAACCAAACATTTAACACAAGCACAATAGCAAAGCTTTCTTTTTCTAAAAGCACTATTCCCAGCTGTTCATGTCAGGGAGTTCCCCAGATTCACTGAGCAGGACGAGAAGGTCAAAGAAAAACAACGGCCGGCTTTTTTTGGGTGTTTCACCAGTTAGCACAACGGGGACAAAAGCAAAACCTCTCTCGAATGCTCTATTAGAAACAGCAGCTCAGTTTTTGCTCTTGGTTCCCAGCTACAACCTCAACACACAAGTAAACAAACCCTTGTAGCCCCTGTCTTCTCCGTCCCGCACTGCCGGGACCGCGGCACACGCGGACGCGCAGGGCCGCCGGAGCCGAAGGGAAGGACCCAAGTTCAGCACTAACCTGTCTGAGTTCCGCAGGCATTTATGCAAGGTGCCAGTTCTACAGTCCCTAGCAGCGAACACCTCCAGCTTCCTGCGAAACCTGCGCGGACCCAGCCTTCTGCTCCGGAGCCTCCTTCCTCGGCGAAGCTCGCTCCTTTTGTACCCCGGCCAGCAGCCCCGCCGCCCGACAGCCCCTCAGCTGCCTCCCCACGGACACAGCCCATCCAGGGAGCACAGGCCACTCAGCCGACGCCGCTCCGATGGCAGCGGAGCCACCAGCGGCGGCTCCCGCGGGGCCGCGCGTCCCTTTGCACCGGCTCCCCCCGCACTGCCCCGGCGCCGGGCGGCTCCGGCCCGGGGGGCGGAACTGACGGGCAACCGCAGCGGGCTGGGCCGCGGCCACGCCCGGCGCCGCGGGAGCCCCGGGGAGCTCCGCTTCCCGCCGGAGGGCAGCGGACGGACCGGAGCACGGAGCCGGCCCCTACTGCCAGGAGCCCTCTGCCCGTGCCGGCCCCGCTCCCGGGGGTGCCCGCACTTCCCAGCCCGCCCCGCTGGATCCCGGAGACAAAGAGGGAGAACGTGACTGGTGCCAGCCTCCCTCCGCTCGCTAACCTGCTACTGCCACGGAGGCAGAAAGCGTTTCAGGTACCTCCCGCGCTGCGAGCGCGGCTGCCTCGTCAGGGACAGGGAGGTCTCTCAGGAAAGCCCAGGAACGGAGAGCCTCCCGCTCGCTTACTTTTTATACTTCACTTCGAGATTAATGCCATCCCTAACGCACCAGCACCAGAGAAACACCATCTTCCATCACAGCCTCCTCCCTTTTCCATCTCACACAGATGCAGCGGAGCTTACGGCCCAAAGTGCACCTGACCTCATTTTTTAAAGCCATTCACCTGCCCACATACCTGCCTCACATTCATTGAAAGATTGTCTTGGTAAATTACTCATTACCAGAATGAATGCCAGATGTGCTACACCTTGCTTCCACCACACTGTGCAGGAGAACCTAGGACTTGACAGCGTGATACAGCATGGTTTTCACCATGCCAGTAAAGTGGAAGTGCCCAGATTTCCCATTCAGTCTTTGAATAGGGAGCCAGGCTGCAAATCTCTGTGTAATCCCTGGGAAGGAGAGCCTCCCACCCTTCTTATTCTAGGATTTGATCCTTCTTCCTGCCCTTTCCAAGAAATTGTAGAAAGGGTATGTAATTAATAAATATATTAAGGCATCCAATCTATGAAGAAAGAAACTGAGGTAGGCAGGTGTAAACCAAGCTTAACTAAATCTGAAGACTTTTCCCCCTGGACCCACCAAGCGGCAGGAAGAGATGCTTAACCAGCGTCGGAACTACAGCCTTGCCCTTCAGATGTAAGCAGTTATCCAGGTCTGAGAGGCAGCCAGCTGCATCCTCCCCCCAGTGCTAATAACCAGCACTGCTTGCAGTCACCAGCCGAGGGGGAATAGTTGTTTTTCCTCTTCTGTACTAGGTTCCTGCAGCAAACCAAAGCAATAAATAAATCCACCACTGTAACAGCTGGTGGCTGAACAATGGTAATTAGGGACTGAAAGCTACTGCCATCAAATTAGAGGCTACCCCTGAAAAATAGGGATATTCAGAGACAGTGAGATCAGCTAGAAAGCAGCAAGGAAGGTGCATTACCATTTAATCTTCCTTAATTATCAGAATAGATGCCTTTGCACAAAAGTGTCTTTTTATCTCAGCTTCAGGTTCCCTGAAAATTCTAAAACATGCTTCCAGTGTCAAAGTGATTAACATGGTAATTAGTATCAGTCCTACAAGATCAACATGAAAAGGTTGCACCTCCTATACTAACATTAAAGACCAGAAGGAGTGTTTCAGACGTATTTAATCCCAGTTTCAGTCTTCTTACTGCCAATTTCAGCATCTCAGCTCAGCCTTTGTATTTTAGGGGCAGAGAACTGGGCAGAACTATGTTATCCAACTCTGATCCTAATTTGTTTAAAAATAAATGCTATAAAAGTTGACAAAGGCAATGGTAGATGTTCCGCAAGGTTTCGCTGAAGCAAAGTTAGTTGTTTCACTGGAGAGAAAATATATACTTTATCTACAGTGGAATAATTTAGAGGCAACTGGTAGTGGCTGTTAAATACTTCAAGGGCAGAGCAAAGCTAAAGGATCAAACTTTGTATGAGTCTCCCGTACTTTCATACAGCAGCTTCCCCCCCTTTCTCCTTGTCCAGCTTTTCTTCAGTTAACAAACTAAAATAGCTCAACTTTTGTTGAGGCCATGCTGGCATAGAAAAGTACCATTCAGTTTAGGCATGCACATGGATGTGTGCCAGACCTTTATACACTGTCAAAGAAAAAGACACTATAAAGTCTATGTCCATAGGGCACCAAAGTAGCTACTCCTGCATGTCAAACAACACAACTGAAACCTTCCTGGGTGGACCTGCCAATTCTCACACACGTAAGGAAGTCTCTGAAGTTGTAAACCCACAGGTATTTGTGCAAGATCAGCGTTGCTGAATTTTGAAGTTCCACCTTCTGGCGTCAGGTTGTTATTTAAAACCATCATTTTTCTCTCAAAAATACAATAGATGCTTGTGGGCCTGCTGGCTGGGGAGTATTTTGACTCAAAGCCAAAGATTAAAAAAATACATCTCAAGTCCCCTTATTTCTCCTCTTATTTCTCAGCCACTTGCAATATTTTACCAGCTGATAGAATGCTGAATGCTGAGATTTGGCAATGCTGAAGTAAAAGAACTAATTACCTAAATAAGAGTTATGGATTAGATCCCTGAGGTTACACTGAACTTCCAGATTCTGGCAACAAACGCTCTATCCATTAGTATCAGACTGCTGACTGTATCACAACCTCCCTTTCTGCCCCCCTCTTCTTTTAAATGAGCCTTAATTTCTTAATCTGACGCATTTTTCCCAGCTGCAAAAGCAGGGTGAAAACCTTCTTTCTTCTTACTGAGAAATTAAGAATTTATAAAGAGGAAGGGATTCAATTCTCTGGAAGATGGAACAGTGCAGTGCAGTATCTGGGCCAAGCTCTCTTTTTTATTTTCTCCCATTACCCTTAAAAAATTTTCCATCGCTAGTGCTGCACTATAGATTGATCTGCTCTCAGAGGTAGTAAAAATGAAATGGTTTACAGCTCTGCCTGGAAACATAACATATGGCTTCAGTGATATGTAACTTCCATAAACCCACCAGAGCAGGAAGGCACAAGATGAATCAAGAATCCCAGCTAACCACACAGGCCCGATGGATCACCCATGGCAGGTCTCAGCATCCACACAGGTCATCCTGTATTCACATAGGTGCTTCCACACCAAGGATGTTGGTCCATGAATTTCATGTATCAGATAAATGAGTGAGAGATCTAGGGAGCAGTACACCATGATGTGTCAGTGTGCCCTACTCTAAGGATTTTAATACAGACAAATGAAAACAGAACATACCAAGGTACCCTTTGAGATATTTTCCAGTTAGCATTTTCACCATTTTTTAATATATCTGAAAAGTTACATGAGCCCTTTCAAAACATTCGTTCTTGCTCCAAAATGATTGCGTGACTCTAGTAGGGCATCAACATGGTTTGGGCAATCTTTTGGCTTTCATACTGCAAGGTTAGAAATGGAGAGGAAGCCAGATTGCCTCAATCAGGGAGCGGCTGTGTATAAAAGGAGGATGATTTTGTGTCATCCTTGTTTAAGAATCCAGTATTAAAGAAGAGGTCTAAAGGATCCAAGGCTGAAGAACAATACAGCAAAGAGGAAGCAGACGCCTTCTGTAGAGGGACACCTTTAGGCATTTCAGTAAGTTCAGGGGATTTTCATTTGTATACAAACACAGCTTCCATCTTGCTACATCTAATTATCAGTCAACTGCATTTCATCCAAGATGTCATATGACAGGATGAGAACAAGGACAATCTGGTGACAGCACTGCTTACATTAGAAATAAGGACAGAGGAAGCTGCATGTCACTGCATATAGGTCGCAGTTGAATGACCGACCTGTGTTTCTTCCCAGCAGCTTCATTTAGATAAGGATCAACACATTTTACAGGGATAAAAATAGAAAAATCTCCTTCACTTTAAGAAGATAAATTAAAATAGCATTACATTTATAACAGAATGACAACAGCAAGGGAAACAAATCAAACTTAAGGTTGGTACCATGACTGTAATTTCATGCTGCAGTTATTAGAAAGGAAACAAACACACTCAAGCACAGGAGGGAAAGACCCAGCATCAACCATTTTTCATTTCTTAGATTTTGTTGTGGTTTGGGGATTTTCCACATCATTTGTGCTGTATTTCAAGCTGCACATTACAGTCACTTGCTCAGAAGATACCAGCTTAACATGTCATTCTCTCATCCAAAGGGCAAAAATGGGGCTTGCCATTATGTACTGGATTGAGGGCTGGCTGTACCATCAACCCATTCTTATGGTAATTACTATCTTCCTCAAACCAAAACCTGAAGCTGGTTTGGATTTTCTTCTGAAGAGAGAATTAAGGTGCCTGTATATGAAATTTTATTCCAGAGCATGTTTCCTGTATTTGAAATACATATAAAACAAGGCTGCAAAAAGGAAGAAGATCTAATCATGATGGGTTAAGAGACACCAGTTCTTTTCAACCTTTAACTACAGTATTCCAAAAATGCCACTGTGCCAGCAGCTAAGGATACATTTTAGATCAAGTCCCTAAAATGAACTCTGACAGTATTCTGTAGCATTTCCCAGTCACCACAACTGTGGTTAACAAAATACTCTCTTCAGCCTGTAATTTGGTAGCTTAAAAACAGCAGCAGTTTGGGGTTTTGTTTGGGTTTTTTGGTTTTAATATATGTATCTATAAAGAGTAATTTGTGACATTTATTTAAATCACAGGCTTTAATTATAGCTGGCACGCAGCCTCAGGCTGCCCAAGGCCATCTTTGGCCATTCTGTTCTCAGGCACACTGATGACTTCAGTGCATTACTCCACACTGTGACAAAGCCAGGGAGAGACAATTTGAGCCACTAACAAGATGGCCTAAACTAGTGAAAGGCTCAGCCATTTATCAATGTCATCCCAACACAAAACTCATTTTGGGCTTTTCCAACGTTGGTTCATGAGAGCTGACAGATACTGGAGGCAGCTGGAAGAAAATAGCTGAAAATTTCTGGGTTTAATAGCCAGGTTGAACCCTCTGAGTCCAAAGCTCAGAGGGCTTCAGGGAAGAGGAAATTGTCTGGTTGCAAAGCTTCTGCAAAACATTCTTGTGGCCACATGTGGATCTGCAAGGGTAGAGGCTTACGAAGATCAACTGACTCCTGTGCAATGCCTTGTAGGGATAAAGGTCTGCCTCGCGTGTACGTGTACAGATCAAGGCCTGTATTACTAACAAATTGTTTCATAAAATTGAGAGATATAGTGCAAAAAGGTTTTGTGAAGGTTTAAAATCTCTCTTCCTGAAGATCCCACATGAACTAGGAGTGTGCTTGGGAATTCAAATATGGGAGTATTAAAAAATCTTTAAAAGCCAGTACAATTAATCCTGATCCGCTGAGATCCGAGCCGAGAAATAAACAAGGAGCAGAACATGAAAAATAAATCACAACTTTAAAATGCAAGATGTTTTCATTTTAATTATCAAGAGGCAAATGTGGTGAATGTGACTAGAAAGCTGCTTCTTTAAAAACTCCTGTTAAACCTGATACGACTCTTTAATGTTTACATTTGAATGCTCCTGTTTTCAGACATTTTTAATTATTACTTGCAGTTACTGATCTTACAACACTCAGACACCATGCAAAGAACAACCCAGACACCCCTTTACGTAAGGTATTCACAACAAGTAGAATTCATTTCTAATGTGTTTCTCTTATACACACTTCTCGAAGGAAACAGTTCTATCAGTAAAGCAATGTAAAATCATGGAAAAAATACTATGAAACTGTAAATTTGTCATTAAATTAAATAATTTTAATTTAAAGCTGGCACAGCTCCAGGCCAGAAAGGATGACAGTTGTGGAAAATCACTCTTCCAAAATCTTGGCAAAGAAAGTAAGAAATTTCTTGCCTTTCAGTTGCTTCCAAAGCCTCACTCAATAAAAGTTCACAGAAAACAAAAGAAGTTGAGACTTTCAAGGCAATGAAACGGCAAAAATATTTCTGAGACGCTCAGGGTAAATGTGGTCATTGCTTTGCACTATTATAATCCCTAGCATGAACCAGTTGCTGTCCTGCTGACAAACATTAGATGGCACTTTGGAATTTAGCAGTTACCATATAAAGTTGCAGAGCACATACTTCAGAGATGAAGTGTGAGACATGAAAGTGAGGTACTGTTGATGATAGAGAGAAAAGTGAGATTTCTGCAAAGGCACGTGTCTTTGAGCTAAAAGATGTATTTCAACCTGCACATGTAAACTATAGAATAGCAGGTAATTAGATTTTGAAATAAGAAATCATTGTGTTGGAAGGAATAAAACATTCCCTTACCAGGCAGAGGGGCAGTTTCTCAGTTGATGGGTTGTCTTTTTTTGTGTTTTTAATGAATCCTTTGGGATCTAGATTTTAAACTAGATTTGCTGATAAAGTTTTACACAACAGTTTTCTCAGATAACACCAGATTGAGTGAATTCTGCTTCATGCCAACAGATCTGAGCCCCAAATAACTCTAATAGCTGGGGCTTAGGTGCTTTGTGTACCAAATAAATCCCTTCTGGAAAGCACTGCACAGCTTCTGATGCAGCTGGTCAAAACTTGGTTGTTCCTCAAATTGATGCTAATATTCCCATTCAGTTTTGTATCCATGCTTTTACCATGTAAGGCCTTAAATGAAGACTGAAGATTAATCACAGGAGAGGAGCTGTAACAAGAAATAGAAGAACCAGGAGACAAATTCTCACAGGAATACTACTTGCTGTCCACCTTGCAGTGGCTCTCATGATATAGACCATGATGCCTGTTGCAGAGACTTCTTTTGTTAGCCTTCTGCTATCTCATTTCTCCTGCAGCACAAGAAGCAGGTTCTAGGATCTCTTTTGGAATCTGGGTAATCCCAGCACAGAGGCAAACAGGAGGACCTCCTTGAGCTCACAGTGGTACAACATGCCATACCCTCACTTTGGAAAGTCTCTAATTGAAACACTTGCAGTAATTCCAAGAGAGATACTGCCCTGTCTGATCCCTCTAAGGTGCAGGCTGGCTTGGTCACTGTGTCTCAAGCCATCTGCAGTACTTTGGCCCTGAACATCAATTCCCTGCTCCCAGTTTCCACTGTTGCTGAGGTATTGGTAAAAGATCCTGACTGTCACTGTAAACCAGGAGATGTGACAATGTCCATTAAAAAAAGCAGCAAAAGCTCCAACCTCCAAGCTAAACTCAACTGTTACAATCTCCAGCACAGCAGAAGCCAGGGACAGGATCATACCTCATGCATGGGGAACACATCTCTCTGAAAAGTAGCTGAGGAACGGCTTCTGGTCCAGCTCCTAACTGTGCTGGGACTCATAGGTACTGCAAATACCTCTCAGCTCACACTGAATTCTGATCTAAGAACTCATTTTCCCATGGGAATCATGTTCCCAAATCTCCCCCCTCCTTATCCCCTGGAACCTCTGAATAGTTGCACATATGCAGAAGCTGAAACCTGACCCAGCTCATTCCTAGAAATTCAGTAAGACTACTCTTAGGTACTGAATTTACAGGATTAGGCTGATGGCATAGCGCGTGTGTGTGTAACCAACCACAGTGATTTGTGCAGCAGCAGAACATAGGAGCTGAATTACAGTGCTGGGGAGCTGAGAGCAGGGGGCATGACACGACTGACACCCAACCATACCGTACCCCTCAATCAAAACATGCATCTCTATAGATTTAATTGGTTTTATAAAGGAATTAGGACTATCCCTACAAATGCTTTCAGTATTTTGCAACCTGCTCAGTACTAGCAGCACATGCATGGGTTAAATACCAATGAGTTTTTTTTCTGGGTATTTGGCACTGTAACAGGAAATAGTACTGTAACGCTAGGAGCTGTCATGAACCCACAGCACTATTGTCTGTACCTAACCTTACCTGTAAGGCAAAAAAAAACCCCAATTTTCCATGCTGTCAGTCCCTTGATATGAGCAGAAATACCTTATATAACAAAGGAAGCCAAGAGGCACTACAAACAGGAACTAATTACATAAAACTTTACACACAAAGATTGAACTGTGCTCTGTATGAGATGGGGTGGAGGAAAAAAGGTAAGCCAATGACTCAGTGCAGATCAGAACCCATTTTTGTTTCTTCTCTTCATATGTTCAAAGATATATACAATATGAATGCACCCATGTTCTTACTATCAAAGCTCTGGAAAACAGTCTCTATATTCTAACAGCCTGCGCTATGTCAGTGTGGAGCAGAAAACCTTAAATGAAAGTAATGAAATACAGAGAGAAGAGCTATTTCAGCCCAAGCTGTAAGTCAGAGAGGTTAACTTGATGGTGTTTCTTAGGAAAGCAATTTGAGATAATCTTGTATTTTTTTAAATTCTCTCCATGTGTTCTGGTGAGCTTTAAAGTTCATTTTTTACTTGAAACTGACCCTCCATCCAAAAAATGGCCTTTTTTGGCAGAACTCACAGGTTTCCCAGATTAACATAAAGACCAAAGACTATTGGTGTTTAATTAGGGCTACAAAATACCTGCCTAGAAGAATGAAAAAAGGAAAACGTATGTGTTAGGTTTTAAACAGGTGTTTTTTTTCTGGAACACAAGCTGAAATTAAATGATCCAAACTGTAACCATGAGAATATTCTGCAGCTTTTTTCCATTACTGATTTTCCTTGAGCAGCTACAATCACATTTGCAAAATGAAGAAAAATAAGATTTTAATAACTCTGTTGATGACTGACATTTCAAGATGGCCTTTTGGACTATTATTTGTTGGTAGGGGATTTGCAGGTCTTTTTTGGCAAGAGTATTAATAGGAAAAAACCCAAACCCAAGCAACAGTGTGTGATTTAAGTTTCTTCATTCCCACTTACACGTCTGCCTTCCTTTCAACTCTGTTTCATTAGTGTCTTGGTTAAGCACAAAAGGTAGATTTGCACCAAAATTATATATCAATTTATCAAAACACATGGTCAAGCACATGTCAGACCTTGAGAGACACATGAAAAAAGTTCTTAGCAGTTCTAGAGGTAGGACACTAAATAAACACAATAGACAACTTGGAGCCTGTGCTTACTACCGTACCTCTTAGCAGATGAATAATGACCTCAGTGATAGAAAAAGACTGACTCAAAAGGCTCATCACTTATATTAAGTTGTTTTTTCCTGATCTGCATTTAAACAATTTATTATTGTGTGTATTTTGTTAGTTCAGAAGCAACCACTTTGCACTGCTCTAACTCCACCACTTGGAAGACGGCCATGTATAAAGGGGAACAACCCACAGATAGGACTTACACAAGATACATTTGTTACAGTGTAACCCACCACACTGGGCATCACACAAATCATATTCCTCCACTTTAAAGAACAGAGAAAAAAAATGGAAAACTCCAGATGTGCAGTGAAAGAGTTAAGCCAGTATGAAATGACTGTAAGGCAGGCTTCAGTGAATCATTCATAAGCCTTTATAAATGGCACAATCACAAACCCTATTTCAGAGAAGTCTGACTCAGTCACATCTAAGGGACCAAATTATTGTGCACAGTATTACAAAAGGCACAAACAAGCTCAGTTCTGCCTCCAACACCATATTCATGCCATGTTAAATGTACTGCAATTGCACAATCATGCACAAGGCTGGTTTTACAAGTGACAAGTGAGCAGCCTGTATAATAATGTATATTGCTAAGGTGTAACAGTTACATAAATATGAGATATTAAGCTATATTCATTGGTATCACAGCATGCTGATTCAGCTTGGTTTGATTATTAGACATGCCAGCCCATACAATGTACTTGCACACTTTACCATGAAGAATTTCAGCAAGCCTAATTCTTACATGGTGTGAAAAAGCACAACAGATTGACAGGATGAAACCTTTGAAGCTGCTGGCCTAACACCAAGTCAAAAACTTGTCAGTGAAGCTGCTTGGGTTGAAGTTTAAAGTCAAAACAGGATCTAAAACTTGTAATTTGTTTTTGGAAAGAAAAGGAGCTCTTTTATCACTGCTTTAAGGGCAAGAAAGTAGTCACTAAACCTGATTTTGAACTTAAGAGTTGCAGTCATAGGTCTCTTGGCACATGCTGTTGACTGACAGACCTCTAGAAAGCACACCACAAAACAACAGCCATTGCTCCGTCACTGTTTACCCCTCAGCAGCCCTTACCAGTTCTGTGGCATCAGAAGTGTAACAGAGCTTACTTCTTACGGGAACTACTGTTTGCTGTGTAAAAAGTATTCCATAAAGTAAAGCAGATTTATACAAAACTTGCAGCAAGACTAACAATTTAATACCACCAGGCTTTAAATAAAAATATCATTTTAAGAAAAAAAATGTACAGAGTGAATTTATGCCGATAGGCTTTTAAAATAAAGGCTTTGTAAAAAGCACATGGGAATATCCATATTATACTAACATATGTGCATACACACAACCTCTGTGCATCCCTAAGCTCATATGCATATATGATATAGATTTGGGGTTTAATCTTAGGCAAATGTACTGGATGATATATCTAAAAAAACCCAAACACAAAAACAACCCAAGAAACCCACCACAGGGAGCCTGAAAGAACGCAAACAACAGTCAAATGCAGTGAGCTTTTAATTATTGGATGATTTTGTCAATGCAAAGACTTCTCAGATCAACTTATGTTACTTCTTACAGCCATAACAGTTGACCTGGTAAGTAAGACTCACTAGCATGCAAGCGGCTGATCTCTGTTATTTATACCACGTGAGATTTGGCAACTCCCACAGCCTTCCTACCTGTAGGAAGAGGAATAACACCTACCTGGTTTGTAACAGGAACCCCTCTTAAATCTCTATAGGTCACTGCAAAATTATTGAAGTCAATGTATTGTTACAGTATATTTGTTGGCAAAAGAGGTTTATTGAATGCTGTACTTTATTTTGGTTATGAAACATTAAGAGGAATGGAGATTATCAATGTGCACCAATGGGGAAAGGATCTTTGAATGCAAACATTGTTCAGTTCCCAGCTGATCAGACTAGTCAGAGCTTCTCTGAAACCCATGGAGATATGCCAGTTTAAACCAATCCAGGATATAGCCTTATGTTTATTAAGTTTCACATGTCTGATGTTTTAATAAAAGTAAAAAAAAAAAGAGAGAATATTCTTTATTATTAAAAAGTTATGCTTTGAATGGTTGGCTAGCCAGCGATAACACTGCAGCTTTGTGCATTCAGCCCACTACAGTACACACTCTACACATGCACTTGCCTACCTTCTCCCTGTCCAACTTCAGCTTCTGCTGTGAAGAGCAGCAGATGGCTAATTTGAAAAGAAGTGAAACAGAAGCAGGTAGATTAAACTACCTCACACACAAGAATATTAAGACTTAATCAAGCTCATAAAAACATTATAAACCAGGTTCTTTAACAAGGAGAAGATACATTATTGGTGCTATTCACCATTGACTTAGATGCCTATTGGACTATGCCTGCATTGGTAGCTGATAAAAAGACAAAGACTGCCAAGACTCCCACAGCTGGGGATACTGGAACAACCAAACCAATACTATTTTACATTCTTTACTGAAAAAAATCAAAGAAGTAAACACCAATACACATTAACAGACAGCTCTGCTCTTTTTGTACAACCAGATTTGCACTTCCAGAACAAACAGCAATAGCCAGCCATGTGGCTCCCACAGTTCAAAGCCGAAACAGGGAACAGAATCATCCTTAAAAGCTGGAAGGATTTTTAGGAGATTTTGATTAACTAAATAAAAGCCTTATGATTAAAATATCACTGATACCTTTTTTTAGACTAATGCAAAGGTTTCAACTGATTAAACTAATGCCCTTTTGCTAAAAGGTTCTTAGTCTGGAAGAACACTTCATTTGACCACTTCAAAATCCTCAGTAATGTGTGTGCAATGTTCCATATCTTCCAAAAGTTCTAGAGTTGAAACACCTTAAGTCATGTCACCGATGCTACACTCAGCAACAAGCTCTAACTGAAGGCAGCCTTTAAAGCTGGGGAAGCCACACAAGGCAGAAGTTGTATTTGCCCACTTACTGACAACTCACAGCACTTGTGTCCCCATTCTCCAGAAATAGTGCTGGTTAAAGCTACCTGTCTCTGTGACAGTAGCTGGTTATTGCCTCTTGCAGGACGAAGAGATAGGTCCAAAACCTCTGCATGGCCAGAAGGTTTGGCAGGCACTGCCTTCTACAGTGGGCTGAGATAATGCATTGGCCACTACCTCAATAAAAGCCTACCACTAATACTAATGGGAGACATTTCAGCAATGTCTAGGACCTCTATGAATATTTAGGATCTCTTATCCTCAGGACAGGATTTCCCAGAAACCCCTCCCCTGGGAAAAAGTCCTATTCAAGAATCATAGAATCATAGAATAGTTAAGGTTGGAAAGGACCTTAAGATCCTCAGGACCATAAGATCATCAAGTTCCAGCCAATCATCTCAGCTATTTCTAATTAGTATCTGAACAAACCATTAATGGTTTGTTTAATGCGCCCAATTAATCGACTTCACCCATTAAAAACAACTTCATGATACTTTTTAGAAAAACCCTCCACACTTTCTCAATGTAACATTACGAAGCCCATGTACGTGTCTTTTGGCAATCCCAGCACATCCCTGAGCTCATTTGCAGACCTGATACTTCTTGTCAGGGGCCAAAAGACACAATGCCTTAGCACTCCCAGCAGATGCCAACAAGTACATCGCAGCTCACAAGTTCTGCTCGAGTACTCTAAATTCATACTGAACAGGCAGAACTCACCAGTCAAGGAACTGAAGGAAGTGGCTAAAAGGGCTGCCTAGGACAAGGAGCCATTGTTATGGAATTAATTAGAATCAATATTTGCATAAGACCTTGATTTTGTCTTTGAGAACTTTATGAAGCTGTTACACTTCTGGCACATTGCCTATACACTATTTTTCCTTTTCTGAAATTAAAGAAAAAAGCTTAATTTTCTTTTCCAAGAAGGGAGTAAGTGTGGGGGCATTTATAACAAGAAAAGTATTGAGAGAGACTGTTAACAAAGCCCTGACTATACACACTTCTCTAACAAACCTCTTTGACAGCTTCCATTTTGACAAACAAACAACATAGGAAACTGATGCCTGGTGGTAGGGATTGTTAAAGGGTATTTGGCATTCTCATAAAATGGAGTTAACCTTCATTTTTTCCCTAAATTCTGCTCAGAATAACTAGATCATATATAAACACCTTTGTGACTTCCAAATGGGAAAGCTGCCACTTGAGTTATTTTGTAATATTACTTGCAACAAAAGGTTGAATAGGGCAGCAGTAGAGCAGAAACAGCAGACATCAGTCAGTCCTCACTGAAATACAGCTTCACATAGCTGCATTTCACTGTAGTGCACGAGCAATCCTTACAAACAGGAGAGTGTAGAGTGCCTTTTGCTTTGTGCACACTTAACAATAAAATGCAATGTAGAATCATAAAGATGAAATTATGATATAATCTGCATGAGACTGAACGTACAGCTTTCATCCTTCACTTAAACAAAATATAATTAATTCTAGTAATTCAAGGAGGAATTGGGCCCTCAATACATTTAATGAAAATTCACACAAATAACCTTACATTAATTCTTAGCTGTACATATTTAGCCATTCAACCATTTTATTTCATATACAAGCTACTCTAAAAACCTCATCGTTATTTATTTAGGAACTAAGGCTCCCCTTGCACTGTGGCAGTGAGCTGAGTGTACAGAGATTCATTGTGGGGTCACTTACATGGGTGTTTCTCCATAAGAGTCACATAGATCCCAGTGACTTAAAACTCTTTTATTAAGTTTTCTTGGAAGTGGTTAGACCTTAAGCCATAACACTGCAGAAAATGCATGCTTCATCAGTTTTGCGGAGAAGGAATTTTATTCTGGAGCTATTAATCAAGCACTTTGCACAAAGTCATTCAGAAAAAGTGAAGGTGAGCTTGTCCTTTCCCTATGAAAAAGACGATATAAGCACATCTCCCCTCTCCCTAGCCCAGCTGCTAACCAGAGGATAACAACCTAAAGCTCCTACCAGCTACTGTCAGGCTTTCAGCCTAACAAGCGCAGGCTACTTCTTTCACATGAAGTCCCATATTCAGACATCTACACATACAGAAACATGGCAGCTCCTAATAGAAGAGCTGTGCTAACATAATATAATGTAGAGTCTGCCTGAATACAGCTTAGTGCAAGTAAAATTGTAAAACAGGCTGGTGTAACTGGGAAACAACTTTTAGAATCCCCACAGCCCAGAGTTTCTCTCTGAATTGAACAATGTTTTCTTAGGAAGCAGACCTTCACAAATGGTACTATTGCTTCTGCATGACTTACCTTGCATGTCAGAGCAACTTGCGAGCTTAAGTATTAGAGCTGTAAGTAGTTTATCATTGCACATTTACACAGTTAAAGAACACATATCAAGCAAAACAATATTTGGAAACCTGTGGCTACTGCAAAGCCAGTTTGCATCATTAAAATTAAGTCCATTAATTCAAGAAACACGAGAAACAAATTATGAAGTCTTCCCTCCACAAACAATAAGACTTCACAGGAGGGAAATCCCTGCTTTTCATGCTGCTCCCTCCATTCAAACTCCAACTATTTCTAATGGAAATTTTGTGTGCTATGGAGATTATGATTCAAACTTTCCTTTTCAAGCACCAGCACATCACCATACATACAGCAAATGCATAGATTCAGAGGAGGGTGTGAAGATGTCTCTTTAGGGTTCAACACTCAAGGATGCATAGGTGTTTAAAGTATCCCATGAGCTAAAAGAGCAGCTTCTAAGCCAAATCTCTGAGGTCTGAGCTACCAAATCAATCAATGACACACAGCAACTCCAGGGTATCAGAAGACAAGCCACAGGATGAAATGCTGATGACAAACAAGATGCACTTGACTTTCTGGAATGGGAAATTCTGGTATAGGTGAACTCTAGCAACAGACAAAAGGAGCAGGCTGTTACCTGCAGGACAAGCTGCTGCCAGGCCGTTGCCAGTGGCTGACCATTGCCAATGTTGCACATGCTCATTCGGTCTGCTGGCTGATTGGCACGCTCAAGTTGCAAGGAGACATTGCGCCGCTCTTCCTCAAGTGCACGGGTAAGCCGCTCGAAACGAGCTTCTTGCTCTTTAACAGATGCTAAAATGCTGGCAGCAGACCTGATATCATAGTCATCCATGATTGCTTTCAAATGCTCCTGCCTGTTAACTGACCAGGGCAAATGGAAAGGGTTAGGTAAAGGGGTAGGGAGGGCACAGGTCAGAGGTTAGAAATAAAAATGCACATTGTTAGTCACCCTACTAAAATACTGCTCACTCTGAGAAGCAAACTGCAGTGCTCTTTGGAAAGCCTGCCTTCCCATCCATTGATCTGATTTTAACTTAAAAGTAAATAATGAAGGCTTCCCTGTTCAAGAAAGAAAAAACCCCGTGCTCACCTTGGAGAGAATTTATATTGAATTCCTTTCATCTTTTTGCTAAAATGCTCTGACAAGGGTTTTTATCCCTCCTGCAAAGCCAATTTCACTGTGCAAACAGTAATGTAGTTAAAAGAAACACAAAAACTTCATTTTTGATTTATTTTAGATATGGCTTTGGAGGGAATGAGGAACACAATCCTTCTCACTACAGACAACTGGAAGCTGTCTTGAACAGCGTAAGTGAGAAGTTTAACATTTTTAAGGACAGAAACTTCATGATACAAGAAAACAGTGGTGTCCATTTTTTCCAAGTGAATGGACACCCACACCCCCAGTTTAGCAGACAGCAGCTAAAAATAGTTTTCACTTCTAAAGTACACTGTAACATGGAAAATATTTTTAAATGCAGACAGTACAATTGCAGTTGAAATGTGCTTGATGATTTCAGCGCGGCAGCCAATGGAACAGTCCTTCATGCAGCTGTTCGCTAATAATGCAAATGAAAAAGCCAAAATCAAACAGCTTCCATGGAAAACACACAGGGCTGCTTGTCTCTCAACACAGGATAAAGAACTGCGAAACCAGATAGATGGGATGTATCTTTCCCCTTATATCTTTTCTAGCAGGCTTATGAAGTATTCCATTTAAAGCCCTATCTCCATCTGCATGATGCATGCAGCAAAACTCCCCACTAACTCCACAGATCTATGTGAACATCATTTAAAATGTTTTCATAGGAACATAAAATCAGCAACACAATATAAGCTTAAATGGTGGCTTCAACAGAACCCTTTCACTAAAGCTAAACAAGTAACTGGTTTACTTCCATTTGCTACTAAAAAACTTGGGAACACCTGAGATGTGCACAGAGGCAGCATTAGCTCTAGCTCCTATAATTCAAGAGTTCATACCCTCTGCTAGCTTTAAGTCCCTAGAAATTGTCCTGTGATGTGCAAATTGGTAGTGATTCTTCCTACTGTCAGAGAGTTGCTGCTTTCCAACAAGGATTTCCATGAGCACTGATAGTACCAAACTCTGGTTTTCCAGAAGCTTTGCATTTCATCCTTCAATGCCTTTAGATGATGTACACTCTCTCAACTGATGTGTTTTCAATGACTGTTACATTTACCAGGTCTCTCTCTTGCACTGATTCGCTGGTAGCTCATGATGATGTGGTCACATACTGTTACATTCCCAAAAGAGGGAAATCAGCAGACACTAAGCTGCATGCTCAGTTTGTTGGAAGCTCCTGTGTAGGCTCAAGATCTCCTTTCTTTTGTCATACATGGTTGAAATTGTCAAACAGGCCCAAAAGGCACTGGAGCAGAAGAACAGACCCAAATCCAACGGCATACACCTTGGTTTCAAAGGAAATAACAATGAACCACAGAGCTATCGGCAGGTTAACTCCTAGGTACTGTTGAAAGGAATCAGGGCAATATGAAATAATGTTGGAAACAGCATAATTACCATGTATTATTCTCATAATGTTTACATACAGCCATGATCCAAGGCTTTCCTGCTTTCAGACCAGTAAGCAGAAGTGACTTTTCTCATTCATGCATTGATTTAACCTCTGTTGAGTGTCTGAAAGAAAACCAAAAACCACCAAAGGGTTTTCCGGGTGTCGCAAACCAACCAAATATAGACCTAGCTGTCAACTCCAGAGACCTTCCACACTCAATCTTGTTTTGTTAGATTATTAAAAGTCTATAAAAGCTTCAGATAGTACATTGGTTTCTGCAAAGGAGAATCACAGCCATTTCAAAGAACAGTGAGACTCATGGGCAGCCTGTGCAATGCAGGACAGGACTGCGTGACTCACCTGCTGTGTCTCAGCATGATTTAGCCCTGGCATAGCTACACGTAAACACAGCCAGACTTTCTGGACCTAAGCTGGCTCACGCACAGCCAACTTGCATGCTTCTGCTTTTGTGCTTCCGTGCTTTGCACAGATGGAGACAGCTCTGTTTGTTGTCTTTCCTCCCTGTAGTGCAGACATGCTGAGAGATTCCTCAGAGGGAGTGTGGAAGAAGTGGGACTTCAGAGAACCAGGCAGTAGCCAAATTTTGGGAAAAGCATACATAGAGGTTGAGATGGAGGGGCATTTCCAGCTGTAAATTCATAAAGACAGCTACCTGGTTACTAACTGTTACTGCCCTTATGCTAGAGCAGAGGAACAGCCTGACTGACACACAGATCCAAATACACTTCAGAGCAGGAGATGCTCCAGGCCCAAGAAACAGTAGACTCTACATGGGTCAGGGATTAATGAGTAGAGACAGGCCCCTGAGAGGTGCTGCTGAGCAGGATCTCAAGTTTCCACAATGCTCCCTGCAGGGGTCCAGCTTTCAGGCCATTCACTGTCTGCATCTAAAAACAGCTCCTCCTCACACACGACTGATGTGACACAGCCGTTACCTTCTGGGAGCCCAAGAGGCTGGGTACTTCTACGGACCGATTTCAAAAAGTGAATCAAGCAGAGATGTAGGAAGATTGCAAGATGTAAATCACAGTAAATCTAAAAAAACAGGCTCTCTTTAGAATATATAATGCAAGTTTCTGTTCTAAGGAAAAGCATTACCAATAACACATGAAAACTCAAGAAGACCTCCCCTAATACAGATTCTGAGGCGGTAACAGCTTTAATAATAAAAGTTACAGTTGATGACTGAGCTGATACGTAACTTTCAAAATGATCCCATTCAGGAAATCGCTAGAAGCCTTTGGTGCCACACATGAGAGAACCTAGGAATTTGGGGTTCTATAAATGGTATAAATCTCTAGAGAGCTACAGAGATCTCCGTGCAGAAAATATGATGTTAACCTCCTTACAACCATAAATCTTGTGCTGCTTTTCTCTGTGCGAACAAAAACACAGGCAGAAAATAAACTGAATTTTCAGATGTACAATTAGTGACCATAAAAACCCTAACTGCTGTGCAGAAACAGCAGCAGGACCAATAAATGCCTTTTAAGAACTGCTGGACAAAGACTTCTGCATTTTAAATGCTTTATTAGCAGATAAATACTTGCTTGCTGTTGATCACACTCCCAATTATTTACCCAGGGTTTCAACAATCTACATTATCAGCAGTCTAGACTAGAGGTGAAAAATATAAGTACTGACTCACGAGTTAGTTACTCAGGCTGCCACTTGCAATTTGCTACCATTTGTAAATAAATTGAAGTGCATTGAAAAGGGTATAAATAAATGAAAATATTAGATCTATAGCAGCCAGGTAAAGATTATTCCTTAGGCTGCATTTCTAAACACAGCACACAGTTGCTTACAGAATGTCAAAGGCTATGCTGACAGCAGCACATCTCTCTCCTGCCTAGATGACTCTAAATAGATTGGTGGTGCACAGGAGTTAGAGCAAAGTAAGAGGATCCGTTTTTTCTGACTGTTCCTATGAAGAACTAATGCATCAAAAGGCTTCTTACAAGTCAATCCAGCTTAAATGCTCAATAAGGATGAAAATCACCCCTGTGCAAAGAGGCAAGGCGGGGGTCCTACACCCTACTGATAACCCAGCTGATGCCCAAGGATGTTTGAAGGCTCTTGGAAACACCGACATGCCCAGAGTCATGGTACTTGTGAAAAAAGTGAGTTAACTCTGCACACTAATTTTGCTAATATAGAATGTAGCTGCTGGTCAAGAGTTTTTAAAGAGCCCTTTTGATTAAGAGGGGTCAAATTCTGTGAGATTTGAGCACCTAAATCCTAACAGTCATGGAGAACCTGAAATCCCCTGCACTTTTCAAAGTATTCTGCCTGCCTAAGGCAATCAGGTACTTGAGTGACCTGTGTTTTGAAGGGAGCAATGTCCACCAGTCAGCTACAGAACATCACAGAGGCTTCTCTCAGTAGGAGGAAAAGTGGCTCTAGGGCACACAGATTTCTCAGGTCCAACAATCTGAATAGTGAGCACAGCTCTCCCACTACTGCTCTCTCCCAGCCCAAATCAAGTCTACTGTGTCCTGCTGGTGAGAGACGGTACTATGATGAGCAACAAGAAGCTTGTATATAGAGCAAATCAGCAGCTGTAGGGGCAAACATGAAGGCCTGTGAGCATGCATGGAAACAGCTGCAATGTGCTTCTACACAGAATAAAACCCATCAGAAAAAGAGCAAAACTGGGGCTTAAATAATCTTGGAACGGAAGCGTAATGCATGCTAATTATATTTTCACCCTGAAGTGCCATAAGAGATGAGTAGCACAAAACGACTGTTATCCCCATGCAGTTTCAGAAAGCATGCAGAGAAAACCAAGCAATACACACCTATTGGATTACTGGGGTCTGAGTGTTAGAGCTGCTGTCACATCACCCTCTAAGACTAGGAAAGTATAGACAGAGCAGGAGAGCAGCCTTAAGCAGAATCAGCTGCAAGAGAGAGGAAAGAGAAGACAGAGTTAGTTAATAAGGTATTACAGGCTCTTCTGTACACAGACATCTGCCAGGTTCTCCTCATTATGTTGTATAAATAATTTATTATGCCATTTTCCTCCTAAGTTGGAGGAAAAAGAAGTAATATTCAGAGAAGCCAATCCTGAGACTCCTAAGGAAATAAAAACCCCACAAACAACTGGTTAATCTGATTTGTTATCAGTGGTCAATACTTGCATGTTCCTGTGAGACTTACTGTTAATGTCCTAAATCAAGGAAAACTCAGGACTGGAGAGAGGATTTTGAATGTTACAAAGCTGGGTATTGTGGAAAACATTTTAAAACACGGAAACCTAACATGGTGATATCAGAAATGAGAATAATTATTTAGCCATGCAACTTTAGGCCCCATGTCTGATGTATGAGCCCTCAAATGGCTCAAAACCATTTCACGGATAGCTGGTAGAGAGTACATTCATTTCTAAAAGAAGCACACTGCACAATAGCTTAATAGCCCTTTATTTGTTCTACCTGTCTGTAATCTAATCCTATATGAAACCCAAGTGAAAGTTAAGGTTTTGGATATTAGGTCATCTGTGTAGCTCTAAGTCTCTGATCTGTTTTGTCTTAAAACATTTAGCACCAAAACTTCCTCTGGGTCAGTGAATGCAAATTTAATACCTGTTGTTGCTGGAGAACGTACAGAACAGAATCCATTTCACAAAGCTGTGGTTCTATGAAGCAGTACATCCAGTTTTAAGCTACTACCACATCAAAAATGCTGCAACCGCATGGTATGAAATGCAGAGCCAGTACAAACTCACTTTGCTGGTTCAAATATTATAGAACATTTTTGGAGAGTAATTTTGCCCTAGCAGATCTTTTGCTTTACCAGGTACTGTCTGCCTTCCTGAAGCCAGCATAAACACAATTTCTTGTGTTCCAGCCAAGTTACCAGAAATATGAGCCTTCCTTTGCATGGCTCCAATCTCAAAGGGCATTGAACCATCATGCGAGAAAACCTGTTCTTTCTTAAACTAAAAGAAGTAGTTTCTATGCTTAAAACTTACTACATATAACAAAACCATGCAAAGATATGCCCAAAGATAAAAGTCAGGAGGCAGAGTGAAAGACTAATTGTCAAGTAGACCAGAGAGAATAAATTAAGCATAATTCAGTTTCTACAAACAAAAGAGCAACACGCTGCAAAATAAAATATCTATCTATTACACATAGCAAATTCAAATAAAACTGCTTCTCAGACCTTATGGTGAAATCTATCTTGAGTCTGGCTCCCCTCCTTGCTGCTCTGGTTGACTGAGTTCTAATTTGACCCTTACGTGACAATCTGCACCAATGAATAGCAATGAGGAATTCACAAAGAAAGCTATTTCAATGTAGTTCTCTCATAGGCACAGACAGACATACTGTGCTGGTGTCAAAAGAAACAAAAAAAAAAACCCTGGTCAGGGTTTTTTTGTTCCTTTGGACAGAAGCAGTCTGTGAAACAAGGCTTAAACTAGGCAAGAAACAAGGGCAGAGGAAATGCTAACAGGAAAACTCCTTGAGAAGGAACTTTGGATCTTAAGGACACAGCAATAACCCTGCAGCTCACCAGCTCTATTATTGCAGAAGAAATGTCAATGTGTAATATTTAAGGTTTTACATCAGTAGGAAATTTCATCTGATATCCTGCAGGAATCGTTTAGTAGAAATAAATGCTGCAAATAAATTGGCAGAATATCCTAGCATGATCTGAGTTTGGCAACCCCAAGAAAAGAATCCAGGCACACACACATCTTTGTATGCGCAATGCAGCTGGAGTACTTCACTACACAACAGGCTGTGGTCAGTAGCGCCACAGCATCTCCTATCTTACCATAATGGCTCCCAGTCCCTTTAAAATTTAATACTTTAATTAAACTTCTCAGTTAATTACACTGCAATCGTATTTCCTTACAAAAGATACAGTTCTTAGCAAAAGAAGAATACAGCATTTTCTTATATCTAATACCAACTCTCTTGGTGATTAACCAGTACATGTTTAAATGACACCAGTCATCTTTCTACAGCTTCCCGTTGGTAATGATTCCTCACTTCAGTAGTTAGTTACTGGGAATTTTTTGTGTTTTCCTTCCAAAATCCCATGCAGTGCTTTCACGGCTTGGTGATACATTGTGTGTGCACAACTTTAATTATACTGTAGCTCTATTGCTCTATTTCCCTAATAAGATATATTTCAATTGCTATACTGTACTTCCAAATGGAAAGGAAAATAAATTAGAGGAATACAGAACACCTTTCTAACAACTGCATACATACAATAGCATAAATAATTCAGTAATGCATTAAACGTCAAAGTGAAGTATTTTTATATGGGCAATTTTCAAAGTAAATGTTTTAGCCTACGATTACTTTTACCCAACATAAAAAAATTTACTTTCTCCTTGAAATTTATCTTTCATAGACCAGAACAGTGTAACTGCACCTTTCTGAAGCAGAGCTCCTGCTCTCCAGGACCTAGGAAGTTGTATACACTGACCAAGCTGAACTCTTCTGTCAGGAGCACTCATTATGCCACACTTCCTTCAAACATCAGAGTTGGTGTTAATTAAGCATGAAACAGCACAGCAAAGAGGCATCATGTTACCTCACACCTACTAAGTGTCCACACTAAGGTGTAATGGGGTATGTGATAGACTATAAATTCACACTGTGCACTGTGAATTCTTTGCGTAAACAAACATTCCTCATACCTTTTCAAATGAGTGTCTAGGTAGAATAGGGTTTTTTTAAAACCTCAAAGGCAAGGATCAAGGTAGAGATGGCTGAATTCTGACTTCAGTATGTGTCTGCTGAATTTGAATGTTACAGAATCCCTTGCCATTGCTCTATCTCAGTAAGTGTTAATTCTGTCAGCTCAGCTGCAACCATGAAAATATTAGCATCATTCACACTTCATTCCCTACGTAAAGAGAATCACTGTTTGCACAACTTAATTTCTATTTATCTACTTTAGTTAGGTAGCATTTGGAAGACAGCATTTCCCTCCCCCTTGTATCAAGAAGCGAAGTCTGAAGTAACCTGCTGAGCTGAATGATGTGCACAAATCTCATGGAAAAATTCAGAATATTTGGATAATTTCAGCAATTCTGTTTGCTTAATACTGTGCATTATACTGAACAGGCCTGTGTTTCTATTTTCCTTTAGATTTTTGGGGTTTCTATAGAAATAAAATGCAAATTGGAAGTTAAAATGAATGAAGAACGAATAAGATCATACTTTGCTATCTCTCTTGGAATATGAATAGTAAATTTGCTGCTTCACAAACCTCTGACCCATTTTCTTCTGCCTTGGAACTTTCCTAACATAACTGCTACCAGCTTGATATTCTCATAGGCCATCACTTTAACACCCTAGAACACATGTCATTGCATTCTAAAGCTGCTGCATGTAATTGATTTTTCAATGGTCTCCCCCATTGAAATCAATAAGGAGTACTACTTAAAAATGGACTGCGCTTTGTGGTCCCTTTCTGATTCATGTATATTCAGGTTTCCAACTTCTCCCACAGCTGCTTTTAGCAGAAGATATATGTACCAAGCCTTAGCACATCCCCTGACCTCAGCCTGATTCTCACCAACACCAATAGACACTAGAGCCGCTGTGAGCAGAAGCAGACAATCTGTGCAACCTTCTATTGAGTAGAAAATGCCACTATAACCATTTTACTAGAATAATGTCAACCAAGCAGCTAGGGAGAAAACCCTCAAGAAGCTTCTATGACTGCTAGATAACATCAGGCATTATGTTAACTCTGTAGGCATCGCTGCCTGCATAGGGTTGTATGGATGGACTGGGTCTGATCTCATTTTTAACAGAAATACTTCCTTACTGTACAGGCCACCTTGAACGCAGACCCATAAAAAAATCAATACATGTATTTTAGAACAGGGCCATTTCAATGAGAAAGAGAGAAAGATAAAGATCAGAAGTAGCATAGTTCATAATTACATTCCCTAGTTCCTCCCCTATCATTTTAAATCTTGGCTTCATTAATATACAATCCAATCTGTCCACAAATAAGCCAATCATATGAACAAACTGCTATAACCTTATGCAGTTACTGCCACAGAATACTTTAGAAGTTTGCACTAAACAATATACAAGTATCCTTACTTTTTTTGGCTTCTCGATGTTCTGAGTACTGGCAAAAGGGTTTCCAATTCAAGACAAAAGCTACTGATAGGAAAGCAGCCTGAAACTCGATCAGGGAAATACAGCCGAGAACAGCAATGTATTTACAAGCATTAAATCTTCACTTCACAAAATGCAGAAACAAGGGAGTCAGTGAGTAGGAAGCAATTTCCATAGCCAGACCATTGGCAAAATGGAGTAAATGAAACACTACAGCAAGGCTGGAAAATGCTGCAGATGATCATAATAATCCTTTAATGAAAGATACTATTGTGCTACCTTCTAATAGATGAACTAAATAATATAACAGCAAGCAACAAAGACCAGGTCAGCTCTACAGTTAGGTGGACCAACAGCTCGCTTCATCTATTCCAAATACTCCAATCGTGGTGCTGGGAGGAGCTGTATTTAACCTGACGGCTGTTGGTTGGGATATTGTCATTTTACTACATGGTTTGAGATGAGAGGAAAAAATCCAGCTGTGACCCCACAGAACAGTGAGGGTTTCAGCTCAGCAACAGATGTGTCAAATGACTTATCTCAACCATGAGCAGTTAATTGATCCTATAAATAGCACTCCGCAGACCAAAATTAAAATCCACTTAATTCCTGTATCCAAAGCGCACAGTCAAGCTTTGCTTATCAGTAAACTATCTTCCTTTAGAGAAGTGGGCTTGGGTGTTTTACATGTAGATTAACACACAGAGACAATTTATTTCAGGCTATTGTGAGATTTCCTTCCTTTTATGTTTCAGAAGAACAGGGCTGCATGCAGCTAAATGAGATCCATAGATTACAGTAGAAGAAAGGCTAATAAAACTGCATAGCTACATTCCTGGGTAATAACGAATGGGGCTTAATTCTAGGGCTTCAATCTCAGGGTTTATGAGGGCATTTTCAATTACTACTTTTAAGATTAATGCAACTAAATGCATCAAAAAGGAAATAGATCTTTTAACCCATCTGAATGAAACACTTAATATCACCCACAGCATTTTAGGCAAATAAACAAACTGGCACTGCTAGCGGAAAGAAAAAAAAACAAAAATCACAGTTCTGAAGTGTTCGGATCAGCATCTTCCCTGCGGTTTTCTTACTGCTTTCAGGAGAAAACCCAAACCAAAAACCCTCTCCATTTTCGCTAAATGTGTGTCTTGTTTAACTCGCACAGCCACATCTCGTGGATTGTGTGGCTGCTCTGTTGCTCTGCTAGGGAACTGAAAACGAGTAGAAACAGGAAAGAAACAATGTCAATATTCCTATTTAATTCTTGAAGCTACTAAATCAAATTAATTTTATTAGCTGCTTACCAATCTTACTGCATTATTCTCCCGTATTTCCACCTCTCTTATTAAAAACAACCACATTTTGACCCACATTGCTTTAAACCAGGAACAGTATCAATGGAGTTCAAAGCAATAAAAAAAAAAAAAAAAAGAGGGAAGATACAGAATAAGGCCCACGAGCAGCTCCAATTCTCCCCAGTAACATCTGTCTCATTCTAAATCAAGTATTTATTTCACTGAGCTAAATTTAGAAGCCTGAAGCACTAAGTAAACCTACTCCATTAGACGTGAACTATAGATCTGCTTTCTGCAATTGTATGTGCAATGATAGACCCTTCGCTGTTTCGGCATCTGTAAATTTAAAATGCAATCTAAGTTCATTTTACCCTTGTAAGTTTAGGATGCAATCCAAGTTTGTGCTGATTAACACCACAGCTTTTTTGTGGTACAAGGCAAACATGCATTTGAGAACTAATAAATAATATCTGAGCAAAATAAAAGTACTTAGCTTATCTGAAGTCTTGAATAATCCAGCTCACTCATAAACATATAAAGTCAGGAAAACCAAGATACATTTTAGTGACAGTTTCGGAGAGTCTCATCATTCCATATGATAGATTCTGGCATGTAACATCTCTCAACAGATTACACACTGTCTTCATTACACACTCAAAACTGTTCTGCTCCAGAGCACTGCTGCCCATTTGAGGGGCAGAAACAATGTAAAGAGAACTGTCAACTTCACGTAACTGTTTCCAGGTACAAGACATAGCTGAATCTTCAAAGCAGAAATCATTATCACTCAGAAGCATCTTCTACTGTATTAGCCAAGCATATTGGCTTCTTTGGGGTTAAACTGAAAGTCAGCACAGCCTTCGGAGAATAATGTTCAGGACATGCCTTTTTCATATAATTGGGTAAGATGCCATAGTAACCCCATTGATTAGTCCAGACTCATGCATTCTTTACTCATTTAGATCTTCACTTGCACAAAAAAGAAATGCAGTGCTGTGCTTAATCTGCAAAGTGTTACATTTATGCACTCATCAAAAACTATTTTTATTACATCACTTCAAGTAGCAATTTTCACAACTAAGATTCATATCTTTATTAGAAGAGCTTCTTATTCATTGGCTTGTAGCTCTATCAAAATTTACACATTTGGGCTGAATTTTTCCCTGGTAGATCTTTCATTCAGGCTGAATTTCCCTTTTAGGAAAACTTCAGCTGGAATAATTTCACTGTTTCTCATATCAGTTAGGGAGATTTTTGTGCAAGTTTCTTCCATCAGTGGCTCTGAAGACACAGTCAAGCAGTTTGCTATGAGTCAGCAAGCCTATAGCTGCTCACACAGCACAGGGGTACCGTATTTCCCTTCCGCTCTGTAGGCAGCTGGGAGGCTGGCAGAGGTCCCCGCAACCTTGGCACTGGCAACATACCAACACACATAGTGAACCTCTAGGGATTCCCCTTTTCCCTATCCTGCTTTTCATGCCTGTGAAACTTCTTATGGATTTGACCTTATGATAAGTTCCCATTTCAACTAGACAATTACCACATTTAAACTATGTCTTTTGTGCTGAGGTTGACACTGATCTGAAAATCAGTAGGAATTCAAGGAAGTATTGGATTTAGGGGGTCATTATCAATTGTCTTTTGGACAGATCATTTTCTTCCAAATAGCTGTAGTTAAACACTGACCTCATTCCTTCCAAGGCTATCCTACTTCTGTATCTTTGACTAAATCTTAATGCTTTTTGTAGCTTATATCACCCATCAATATTTCTTCTTTCCAGGAATGCACTATCACTAGTGCCTAATTACAGTTAATTGGAAGCAGAAATATTTCTTCCAGACCACTGAAAATCTGCTCCAAAAAACAACTTTCTATTCAAACATCCATTTTTTAATAACCATTCTGCTGGTAACTGTGCTGAGTGGGGAAAAGTCTTAATTTTGCTTTAACTGTCTAACCACTGCAAATACTTAAAACAAATGTCCCCCTGTTCTATCAAAATGAAAATCCTGCACTGTATAAACAGGAATGTATTCCAGCTATAATAAACACTTTTAAGCCATTCCATTAAGACCATATGAGCAACAGAGATAAGTAGTAAACAGTTTAGACAGTGAACACAATGTAAACTGTTAAGAATCCTTTCTACGAACAGCTTTGGAACTTAAGTGGGCTATACACACCTTTGGTTTTGACATATATAAAAGAGACAATGTTTAATCTAAAAATTAGTCAAATTAAAATGTTAAGATCTTCATAAAAAATCAGTAACATGATACCTGCTATTCAGAGGATTATTTTCAAAGAATGTTTGGCTAAAACTATAATCCACCTACATGAGCTGGCAGTGTGCGCTCGCAGCCCAGAAAGCCAACCGTATCCTGGGATGCATCAAAAGGAGCATGACCAGCAGGTCGAGAGAGGTGATCCTGCCCCTCTACTCTGCTCTCGTGAGACCTCACTTGGAGTATTGTGTGCAGTTCTGGTGTCCTCAACATAAAAAGGACATGGAACTGTTGGAACAAGTCCAGAGGAGGGCCACGAGGATGATCAGGGGACTGGAGCACCTCCCGTATGAAGATAGGATGAGAAAGTTGGGGCTGTTCAGTCTGGAGAAGAGAAGGCTGCGTGGAGACCTCAGCGCAGCCTTCCAGTATCTGAAGGGGGCCTATAGGGATGCGGGGGAAGGACTCTTCATTAGGGACTGTGGTGATAGAACAAGGGGTAAACGGGTTCAAACTTAAACAGGTGAAGTTTAGATTGGATAAGAGGAAGAAATTCTCTACTGTAAGGGTGGTGAGGCACTGCAATGGGTTTCCCAGGGGAGTTGTGAATGCTCTATCCCTGGTGGTGTTCAAGGCCGGGTTGGACAGAGCCTTGGGTGGCATGGTTTAGTGGGAGGTGTCCCTGCCCCTGGCAGGGGGGTTGGAACTGGATGATCTTAAGGTCCTTTCCAACCCTAACTATTCTATGATTCTACACTGAGAAAAATAAAGCAGTACACAGAAGGGAGTCATATTTCAGGAAAACAAAGAGAGTACTTTAATACTTAATCCCATTATTCACCACCAAGCCTCCAGATTTAAAAGGCAGACAAAAGCAATGAGCTGAATTCACAGCAGCTGAAAATGCTTGTGGTCATCCTTTAAGCAAGCAGAGAAAGGCCAAGACATAGTTGGCAGGGAGGGAACAGAGAAAGAAAGACACATCTTAAGAGCATGACCCTTACTGCAGAAAGAGGTGGAATGCAAGACATAATCGGAGCCTTTAATTAAAGCTTGTTCAAGTACAGGTACACCTTAGGAAAGCACAGGATGAGAACAGGAAGGGAATGCTCAATTTAGGACAGGAAGAGTCCACCTGCTGTAAATGTGGCCATAGGAAGGAGTTGCACAGTAAGAGACATAACCTGCTCCGTCAGGGGTAGAATGAATTGAAATGAGGATTTCTATGGGAAACAAGGAAGGGAGATGTGAATCAGAAATGGTGTGAAGTCACAAAAGAGAAAACTGTCATCCCTGTATTCCTCAGCTGGCACTTGAATTTTACCCTGAGTGTCTCGGCTCCTAGCACATGGGTATTTCCCTACCTTCTGCCTCTCAACCATGCAACCACTATTGTAAAGCAAATGTTAGTAGGCCTTCAATGGCATACAAGCTAACAAATTTGGGAAGTGTAAAGATAATTGAATAAAAGGACAATGATTTAAGAACACACATAATAACAAAGCAGCAAAATACTTGGTGAGCAAGTGCAGAAAACAATACCTTTTATAGTGTTCCTTTCCTGCAGTAGCTTTAAGATACAAATTCTCCCTTGGTTCGATGATAACTCTGTCAGAGAAACAATGAAACACAACAAAAAAGACATTTATATTCCATCTAGGGAAAGAAGGAAGAGATTATTTTTAAATAATTGACAATATAATACAGTGGAAATCTATTCATTGTATCTCTCCTCGGTACCCCCTTCCCTTCTGGAGTCATGCTGGTGTACAAAAACAGGGTTACTTCCAACAGCTATTCCACCATCACCTGAGACCTCAGGAAAATACCACAGAACTGTGGAGTACAGAAAGTGTACTCCATAGGAAGAGCTCGTTTGGCTAACCAGCAATTCCAGTCCTCTTGAGTTCTGTCCCAGTGCCATCCATATGTGCAAATAGCAAACATTTCCAAATTTAGAATTTAATGTGATACATACTCAATTCCCCACTGATTCATACATTTAAAAGCCAAAAATGTTTCCTCATAAGCATATACCATAGCATTTTTAGTCATCCAGGTCTAAATATCATCTAGTGACTCTAAAAATGTCAACTGTGGCTACACAAATACTCCTCATCCCATTTGACATTTTTCTTCTAGGAGCAAGAAATACGAGAAATTAGGGCAGGAACATTCACCTTTGAAAGTCACCTGAAAGAACTCTGCATTTTTCAACATCTCATTCTTTTGTCTGAGCTTCAGGTAGTATTCCCATTACAGCATTTCTTATCCTAGAAATTTCTCATACAGATAACGAGCAGGATCCTTTGTCTCAATTCCCAATCTCCTCCTCTGAGACCAGGAACTTTTCAAGTAGATGATTCCTGCAGATCATCCTTACTTAGTTCCACTCAGGCTAAAGTTTACCCATAAACCAGACATGCCACTACCCTTTCCCATCCAGCCTGTAACACAGGTTCATCATTAGACCCTTTCTGTCTGCTCCTCCTTTGACTGGAAGGTACAGTAAGGCCAAATAAATATATCGGTGGTCTATAAGGAGAAACCCTTCAACCCTGCAGATGCACTGTAACCAAACTGGTGCTAAAACAAGACTATACACTTCTGAGGTAAGGTGAGGGCTTCTTTGAAGCCTAACTTCTTTCAGCTTTAGTCTCAACAAGAATATGACTTCCTCCTCTAAGTAGGCTAATTTTATGTATTTTATTAAAATATTCCCCATTTTAAAGCCAGAAATAATTCATTATTATGTTTAGTGTTACCTGGAACAGATGAAAACTACTAGAAAAATACTTCCCTTGATTTTAGAGTTCTATTTTTCCAACAGTATATTTTGGTTTAGTTGATTCAGAATCAAGACGACAAGCAGCCCAAGGCATTTGTCTTGACTTGGAACATCCTGGGTAAGGCCCAGATCCACTATAACCTTCAGCTATGGCTGTGGGCTACTTAACCTTTTTTTTCTACTTAACCTTTCTTTAATCAGTATGCATTGCCAATAACACATCCACACAGTGGGTAAAACAAGGAGATGGGTCAGCAGGAGTTATGACATTCAAAACCACACAGGCTATCTCTTCCAGCAATATGGGTACTGTTCTGCGTAGCTGTGTGAGCAACAGTCCCTACTGTGCTGTGTGGATTACGGCAAACAACTGGATCAGCTAATGCTGACAGACCACGCCATTCTCATCCCATTCCCATGGGTGCAGTCTAACTGACATCGGGAAACCAAGTGTTGGTTTATACAGCTGAGAGCCTGAGCCCCAAATCCTGGGAAGCCTGAAGCTTGCCAAGGTTCGTACTATCTTGCAAAGTTCCGTTTCAGCCATGGTTGCTCTCCATTTGGTAGCATGACCTGTAGTGCAGGGGAGAGGGGGGAAAAACCCACCAGCTTGGACCACAGGACATTTAATAAAACACCTGTACTTCATCACAAAAATGCTACTTCATTCTAGCAATGTATTTTTACTGCTGATTTTAATCAAGCATCTTACAGCTCTCAGATGAGGAAGGTGGGAAAAAACCTGTAATGCCTTTTCAAATTGCTTGCTCTCTCTCACTTGTAACTAATTACCCCACTCACACTATTAGAGGTTCCAAGCGCTTTTATGTTTGCTCGCTTACAAACGACCAAAAAAATGAAACTTGACAATTAGTCTCTAGCTATAATAATTAAGATAAATATTTTCAGAATAAGGAACTTAACACCAAGACACAGACACTGCAAAATGCACGGGAAAGTAAAGCATCCATCAGCAAACAATTTCCTGCCATTCAGTGAGTTCCACAATTGCATCCTAATCACTTCGTTCTTTTCTTACTCTGGTGAACATAATTAGTTATTAAAACTTTCTAATGCAGTGAGAATTTGAGTAGCTTATAGGACCATAGGAAAGTTTTTGATGCATCAAAACCATTTTGATGCTGCACCATTGCACGTGTACAGATCAGTATTTTTACATTAACAACATAATGTAAAGTACTGTAGCAATCAGTCTTACCATTTGTTTCCTAATGTCTTACTTTGCATTATCTGCTAAACCTGGGCTGTGGTGGTAATGCACTCATCACACCTTCTTGGCTCCTTACTCAAAAAGCTTCTGAACATGCACTCAGAATGATTAGTGCATGGCTGGTTGTGTGAGCAGCAGCCCGTGGATAGGTGAAGAACTGGCAAACTCCCCTAGCCTGGTGGGCTCACCTGGCCCTTGCTTCATACTGCACTAGCCTGCCTGTTAGTGACATGCATAGAAAGAGGTGCAATTAAAACTGCCAAGTATGAGGCAAGCAGTAAAGTCCAAACCGAGTGAGAAATACAATAAAATGGTGTTGATAGACAAGCAGACTACTTGTCAATTCAGCTCCTATACTACTATAAGCACGTATTGCAAAATCTTGCCAAGGGCATGAATAGAAAGCTTGTATCTTTGCCTCCTTCTGTCACTCAGATGAACTTCTTTCAGGCATTTCTGACACTAAAATAAATAATAAAGAATTTGGGTCATGTAATTTATTTGGTAACAGAAAAACTACCTGCAGATTCATAGCTACAGCCCTCACCACACACTTAGAGCCCAAAATCGACCTTAAGGCTTTCTTGTTTATAGCAACGTATCACAAACAGCACAACTTGAGTTACACCAAAGGAGAAGAGACCAATGGAAAAGAGCTCACTTGGTCTCAAGTTAAATTTGTCAGTCCATGCTTTGTCTGTATAGATTGCAAGAAGCTCATACCCTCCAATTGTATGTTTTCCTTGGCAGGAGTTGTGTCACAGATAAATCACCAGGAGTACAGGCTGAACTGAAGAGTACCCTTTGAGCTGTATTTTGCATCTGCTGCGATTTACTTTTGTTAACCAAGAGACAAGGAGCTGAGAGAAGGAATTCTTCTTCCCTAAGCTCCTCCTTCCTTCACCTTTTATCCTTTTTTGCTGAACTGCTACTTCATTTCACAGAGAAATGTAAGATATTCTGACTGACAACGTAGTTCTGCTTTTATAGAAGATATCAGATGGCAAACATGAGGTATCTACATCATACAACTCAGTATGTGGGCACATATTCTGTCACAACTTGCATCAACACATATGAAACAGCCATGGGAAGTGAGGCCTCTCCACTTGAAGATGTGATACAAACACAGCTACCACACAATGAACTTAGCAGCAACACTGTACACTCATTCAAGGCTTTCTACCTAAGAAGGCAGACTACAAGGTGTTTGATATTCTAATATTTACACTCAATTATCTTGAGAAATTTATTTATAACCAGCATTATTTTGGTGTTACTTATGAGCTTGGAGTTTCTTTATAAACTCCTACTCATTCTTAATTATAATGTAAATCAGCATGTTAACATCAAGTAAGCAACAATTAACTAAACCAGCCGATACAAACACGGACAAAGTTTGGACAGAAGCAGTGGCAAAATGCCCAGGAAGTTACAAAACCCTCTGAACAGCTCTGTCAACATGGGTAGGTACACAGACCTTTCAAAATAGATGCTCTGGGTAACAGCAGTTACTGCCAATGAATTTTATACAGATATTACAAAAGCAGGAAAAAGCCCATGCATCAGTACACAGACATGTCATAGATAAGAATCGTGGCTTTTTAAAATGTCAGGACTGAAAATGTACAACAGCTTATAAAATGTTGCTCAAGTCATTACACGCTAACAGTGGTGTAAATCATTTATTAAGGCAACAATGGCTGAACTAACTTTGGCAAACGAGATGCACCTATTTCCTCAACTACGTTAGTGTGCTGACAAAGACATGACATATTAGAAGAAAATTTATGAAACACAGAACTACAAAAGCCAGGGTACAGTGATTAATCACAATGTGCTATGATACAAGCAAGTAAAATTAAAGCTAATCCCTTCTACTGAAGGAAATGTCACAGACATGTCAGTAAATTAATATTTATAAGAAGCCCAGACAGTTTAGCGTTTTTAATGTAGGAGTAGGATTTTCTCCTAAACATCAAACACAAATTGCATTAAAACTGCAGTTGCTTGATTGCTGCAAACCTAAATGACAGTATTTCCCAGATTTGTTTTCCATCATGTCAGCCAGATTAGCAACTGTACACAACTGGGAGATTGGCAAAATCCACCAAGTAGCCATGAATTATACATCCCTAACTCTTTAAAGTTAATGCACAATAATCTTCCTATCAAGAGCCCACTGACAGCTGTTGGTACTACTTTCGTAGTATTTCTCATTACAGAGACTTCTAGGAAAGGGAAAACAAACAGGTATGCACAGAATCTAAAACCACACCAGAGCACATATACATTGCACATATATGTAATAATTGAGGCTTTAACGACAACATTGTTTCAAGAATTAGGTAGCAAAAAACCCTGTGGCTGACCACCTTTTATACAAAATTTAATTCTAAACATCACAGCCCAACACCCTTAAGAATAAGAATTCATCACACCCAAATAAATTAAAACACAGCCCTTCATCACTTATTATGCAAATTTTGAAAGGAATTTTGTTGTATTACATGCTATTATGGAGTTTCATTTAATCTAACTGATGAATTACCTAATTTTGTTTTCCAGTATCCTAAGGATAACCCAGTGGAATACAGTAGCTTTTCATGGGGTAACAAAAGTCACCTTCGATGTACTACAGAAACAGGATTAATTTATTCATTTTAAATAGGAGGCAAAGGTGATCTCCCAAAAACTTATCATGAACATTAATCTTGGACAAAAAGAAGAAAAAAATTAAATCCCAAAGTTAGCGATAATGCAGTATTAATGCCAATAAAGTTTACAGTAACTGTGGGAAACTGGCTGCAGTCGGTTATATTCTCCAAGAAATTCCTCTTATAAAGCAAGTCAGACCCATTTCTGTAATCACTTCCGTGACTCTTCAGCCTGGATAGAAATTGCAGTTAGGCCTGGAACTGGTGCTTAAAAACCCCAAGACAACAGCACTGAAGTTACCAACTGACCATCAAGAGCCTCTTAATATGCTTTTGCTTCTTCTTCCTAGAAGTTGTTTGGGCCTGAGTATATGATGAACCCAAAATCACACCTTTACAATCTTCTGAAGGGCCACTGCAAGATTCAGGGGTTTTAGCTGAATTACAGCTAGGTTCATACACCTCAGCTCAACTCCTCCTAGGCAAAAGTGAGAGATACTGGCCCACAAAATGCTTGCAGTGCAAGTAGCGCCTTCCGAAGTATTAAACCAACCAAACTGATAATGGACAAGAACAGCAAGTGCTGGTGACAGAGTTACGTTGAAGACAAAGCTTTAGGTTCATGACTGTAATAAAACTCATGGTTACTTTTTTAATCTAGGTTCAATCACCCACCTGAATCACCCATTGGACACAAATATCACTCAGTGACAGCTCCCAGACCAGTATTTTTACTTTGCAAGGACTTGCAGTCCAGAGGAACTTCTGTTAAGAAACAGAAGAGCTGTTTCCTAAATAAATCAGTAGTTTCTAGTTACTAGTACCACTAGCTGCATTCCTGTAAATTAATAACTATATCATACAGTGAATTTACAAGACAAAATTTAATTTCAGTGTTTCCAAGTGATATAAATATCATTAAAGGTTCAGTGCATCTGTCCCCAACCACAAAAATCACAAACAGCGAAATGATCCTTGCTTACTGAAGACTCAACTTCAGCATTACACAGCTTCCTACCCAATCAACTAGTTCAATGAACAGTCTGGAAGGTGAGAAATGGCTTCCCAGCTTGGTTTCCTAATTCAGGGTTATTGCCCCTGTGCAGGAGAAAGGACAGAAGACACCAAAGGAAAGCAAGTAAGTAAAAAGGAGTCTCAAAAGTTAGAGCAAAATTAAGGGAGAGAAGTGGAAAGCAGCAAATGGTTGAATTTGTGGGTGAACAGCCAAGTTCAACGCTGACTGCAAGACACAAGATACAGCAGACTTCAGCTATGAATTTAGCCAAGGGTTTGTATTTGAATTGCTTGAGGAGACCTACTCAATTCACTGTCATATTTAATTGAAATTGTAGACGAAAAGAACTGAGAAACTAACCTTTCCCATTTGGCTCCTACTTGAAAATGTTTTGATGAAGAGGAGAAAGTTTAATACATGAATGTCATGGCTACCTCGCTGGGTTTTAAACTCATTTATTGTACAGTCTAACTATAAAGCTAAGAGTGTTGTTAACTAACTCCTTCAGCAAGGACTTCCCAACTCAAGTTGGAATTTGTAGAGGTAAATTTTGAAAGGGAAATCTTTGTTGACAATTTTAATACAAAAAAGAAAACTGCTGTTTACAGTCAATATCTTGCTGTACTCATACAACATAGATTAGCTGCTATAAACCAGCACAATGCTGTAACAGTTTCATTACGATTACAATAACCAGAAGTACTCTGCAGTCAATGTTGTCAGATGTTTCTGTGTTGATCTGACATCATTCCAGCATGTTAATTCTGCTGCACTGACTGCCAGTGGCTAACATCTACTGCCTTGGCAATTAAGCTGGCAAGGTCTCAACTCTGAACAAAAGGCAGTTACCAGATATTTTGTCAAGCTGGGAAATTTCTCACAGAAAATATGTACTTGAAAAATATCCAGTTCTTTCTGAGGACACTCTCTGTGCTCAAACGGAAGAAGAGAACCACCCTGAAAGAATCCTTAACAACTAATATTTGGTGAATAAAATTACAGGGTAAACTAAGAACTGTATTTTCTCCATAAATCCGTATTTGTACTGATCAGTCTTACTAGTCTGTGCTGACAACTACAGTACTTTAAGCAGTCACCCTTACAATGGTATCTAAACCCTGTAACTGGCGTAAGACCTTCTGCTATATAAATAGACAGGTTACCATTAATATGCTAACAAAGCTATAAGAAAGGGAAATAAAATACAGGTAAGATTGGAGAAATTGCAGAGAGAATGACAGTTTGCTGAAGGTCAGAGCCATGAGTGAGACACCAATCTCCTGAATTGCAAAATTAACACCGAAGTGATGCCTTCCTCTCATCCTCAGGAAGAAATACAATTGAGTGAGGCCTCTGTTCCATTTCCAACTCTTACAGTCACTTACATGAAGCAGGATTTTTTAAACAAGAACACAAAAGTAGCTTGAATCAACTGGAAGTCCCATAGCAAACCTGCAGAACCCACAGCGCTCTTGTGGATGGTAGGAGATGCACACATCTCCCAGAAAAGTGACCAAGCGGATGCATGTGTATGCAAGCTAAACCTAATGAGCATTCCCAAGCTAAGAAACTACATACAAATGGTTAGGAAAACGAAGGTACAAGCAGTCAGATCATTTCAGATGTGCTGGCATTCTTTAAATTTTGTTTTATGTTCCAGAAAAGCACTGACTTCACTAATGAGGTTTGGGCTAGTAGAAATTGCAAGGATGTGAATTCTGTACCTAGATGACAGGGAAAGAGTGTAGCATGTCTGTTTGACTTACACAAAAATTACATATATTCTATTTAATTGCATAACAATATTTCCATTTGCCTTTGCTGAGAAATAATAAGTTCTATTCATTAATGATGAATCACCTGAAGGGAGAAGTTCACATTAAAAGGAAAAGTAGCATCTCTACTCAGTCATGCACACAAAACAGTGTTATATTAGCATAGGTTAAGATCACTAATACAAATTGCTTTGATAAAGCAAGGTGAAAATTAAAGGTGAAGCACTGTAGCAATCTAAAGCAAAAAAAAAAAATAATTGCAGAGAAATGTATAAATAGCATCCAAACTCATTGTTTTATGAGGGTAAAAGAGATAGCCAAGAAAAATACCTAAGGACAGAAGAGATCAATCATTTGTAGTTGTTACAGATCAGAGCTGAGTAACCTTCCCTGGCAAGCTGGGAATTCACACACAAAGCAGACAGCTTACTGAAGAAGGAAATACAAAGAATATTTGCATTCCAGGTCCCGGAACTCCTACAAGCTGTATGCTTCATTTCAATACACTCAGGCTACCGGGCAGTTGTTCTACTCAGGCTATTTAAAGATACACCAACTTACTCAAATACTTGACTGCAGTTTTTCCAATTCCCATGACAAACAAAAGAAGCTAAAACATGCAGTATCAGCTTCCAGAAGTGTGTGCTTCCACATTTGCAAAAGGTTGTGGAAGTACCTAGTAAATACATATATTTACTAGCTTGTTTCCTAGTACTTTCAGTTCATAAGTTTAATAAGGATCATAATAGAATAGTACCAGTTTGTTTGGCTTAATTTGGTCTTCAAACACTAAAAAAAGCTTCAGCCTCTTCTTTTAAAAGGATTAAAAAGGTGAAAGCAGTAAGAATTTGGTTATCCAGACGCTTCTGAAAAAATTAGTTGCTCTGCCATACTGTTTCCCTTTTTATGGTGTTGCTCTCATCCCTTTTCATGTATTACTGAAGCTCTTCTGATATAGAAAATTTATTACAATCCTGCTGTAAAGAAGTCAAAGCAATTTCTTAGACCCACATGGTTTTACATTTACCTTTAAGGTGAATAAAGGTAGACTAACTCAAACCATATTCCCAAAACTCTGATGTCTTGCTAATTTCAAGCAACTTCTAAGTTTTTCTAAGAAATATCTAAGGTGGATGTGCTAGAAAAAAACCTAAAAGAGTGTCAGGATTCTGAGAGAGTACAACAGGGCAGTATAGAAAAAAAAAAAAAAAGGAGAAAGAAAGGCGAAAAAGGGGAAAAAGGTACATTTATTTCAGTATTTGCCTATTTTTACAAACCTACAGATCAGATCCCTAGAAATTTGGCAATTACCGTAAACTGGTTAATCCAGTTCAGTGACAGCTCGATCTCTGAGTCCCAAACACTGCAGTTTGTTACTAGCAGAGACACAACCAGGAGACCAAAGATGTCTTTGAAAGGCCAAACTAACCAACCAAACACTGTAGCGGTACAGCACATGCTGGAAAGCCTAGCAGTGAAACATGCTGACACCAAATAAATTTTGTGAGTGGGATGAACACAGAAAAACTGGCAAGGAAAAGCGCTCTAGAGCCCCACGTTTCCCCTCTTAAACAGAAGCAGCAGTGCCAAGTGTGAACTGGCAATGAGCACATGCCAACGTGCAGGTGGAGCTAAACCCAGAGAACTGTCAGAATCCCTGGCAGGAGTGCCTGAATCCCTGTATCTTGGTGTATGCGTTCCATGTGGCTGCTGTGATAACTTGCCTTGATAAACATTTGAAGGTATGAAGTAGCAATGGACTAATTGATATTAATGTTTTTGATGACTGACTTAGTGACTGCAAAGAACTTTCTTTGTGGCAAGCAGAGGAAAAACAATCAGGGAAAAAAAAAATACACACAAGCAGGAAAACAAGGCTAAAAGTGAAGGAAGCACACACGGGGCCTGTCCTACAGAGCTACCACTAGGTCAGGAAAGGAAATAGGCGATTAATAGAAGTGAGCTAAACAGGTAAACAATTCACATACATCTGCACCATGCTATTGTTCCTGCTATTCATGTCGATAGTAGGATTAACTCACATGCCTGGTAAGATTAGTAAGTGTGAAACTGCATTGCTTTTAGTATTTATATCTCTATCAGTATACAGCTGATATAACTATTTAATCAATTTTTTATATAACTCTTCTCCTCGTGCTCCCAAAACAGAGAGAAACAAAATGAGAACAGAAGAGGTCAGAAAACCTAACAGTGGCATAGCATTTGAAAGTGTGGGTACACTGTGCTGCACTCTTGATCGCTTTGGTCTCAGATGTAGTTGAGGTACTGTGCCTTACAGAACCCTTTTGTTGAAGCACACTGCTCATTACAGCTCAAGCTCACAGGCAGAATGGGGAGTAAGACCACATGGGAAACCACAATGGGGTAAAAAAGCTAGCACATCTAATTTTAGCTCTGCCAGCCTGGGCAGTGTCCTCTTAACAAGCAGCAAGTGTGATAAAACTGATGAACGAGCCTAACTGTCAGAAATACAGAAGCAAATACTCTGTCACCCAAGTCCTATTTGCATCTTAAATATTTGTAATCTTCAGACTTAGGAGACAGAATATGGCTGCACATCTGTTCTTTTAATCTAAACGCCTGCCTTTTAATGTAAGCAGCTAAGCAACCGAAAAACACAGGCACGACACTTCTGCAGGACTTGCAAGCCAGCTTCCAGTCTGACTCCATCATTAGAAAGCTGTGGCAGACCATGAACGTTCAGATGCTAGTCTTCTCTCTCATTATATTATTCCTCCTGAATGATTCAGTAATGCCTCTGGTTTCTGTGCCATCAAAAATGCTGCAATGGACTGATGAGGTCAAAATACTGGTCTCAAAAAACCTCAGCTTGACTAGTTATTTATTAGAAAAAGAAAATATATGTCATATAAGCACCTTGGAAACCAGCAAGATATTTTGATTTATAGTCACAACAGTGTCACAGGTCATGGTGCTTCTCAGATCTCAAAATATATGCCAGAAATGAAATGGATCCTGTAAGTATAGTATCAGATATAATGACACCATATCAGCCTTGCAAAACTGCACAAAAAACCACTTGCCTGTGACTCACTAGAATAATTGTAATGAATGAACAAATAACATTTTACTGGATGTCAAGAGTATGTAATCACCCTGAGTAGGCTGAAAAAACATTTGCAAAGCTTCTATATATTAAGCTGCTCATATAATGCTAACATGTCTCCATGATAAAATAAAACAAGCTGTTATTCCCTCAGGGCCTCATCTAAGTCTTAATTTTTTGGTCCCTTAGAAAGGGAGATGGGAGTTTTTCATGAGTCCAGAGGCCACCCAGGTACTAAGAGAAAGCACAGAAGCAAATATACTTGACTGAAATCATACTATTAACTTACATTGATTAATTGTACCAGAATTTTATTAACATAAAGTGAATGTTATGTTATTAAATAAAATTTAACCGTTCACAAAAATGTCCATAAATTTTTGTAAATTTTGGTAAAGCTATAGCATATGTTTTCTTAGAGTTGGCATATGCATAACCTTATTATTAAAAAAACCCTAACAGTTTCTCTGTTAGCCATGCACAGCTCTATAGGAGGGCAATAGGAAATTAGATTGTCCAAGAACTACAGAATTTCATTGTAGATGTTAATTAAAAGAAATCACTAAAGCTACAGTGGTTTAAATCAATAAGAGAGTAAAAGTCCGTATTAAGGAGGGATCAAAACCTATGGTTAAGGACACAATAAATCTTGCTATTACTCTGCTGTGTTCAGTGCTGTTGAGACCTACAAGTTGTAGTGCCTTTCCTGGGGAAAGTCACAATATAACCTTATTTTCATGACAAGTTGTTTAAGAATATGACAGAGCTTTCATTACGTCTCTGCAATTTACAGTTTTGAAGGGCAGATTTTAATTGTGTGTGTGTCAATCATAAACCCATCCAATTGTAATGGAAACACACAGTCATTTCACTTAAGACTCAAATGATTAACTTGGCTGCTGGAACAAAAGTTTTATTGCTGCAATTTACTGAAACAGGCTGGTTTGCATATATTAAACTGAATGGAACCACAGTAATGGCCAAGCTGCTGGACACTGTGCTCTGCCAAGACTTGAAATGGATTTGATACTTCAGTTCTTTGTAGTAAACATGCATTATTATGATTGTATTTAAGCCCACAGGATGCTACAGGGAATACTTTAATTCTGTAAGACTCCCATGTTTTTGTCCACCCTTAAACATGACTGATGAGGTTAACTGGGTCAATTGAGAACTTAAGGCATAAGCAAGGCTTATCATGCTTAATATACTGCTTTGACAAGTAATGCGATTCTTATAATAGCAATTAATGTGATATCTGTATATCTTTGACAGGTGATTTTCAAAGCTGCTACAACAGTGAGGTCAGAATTCCTATTCCAAATCAACAAACCCACTTACTTGGCTACCATTCCTCAAAAATCTGCCTTGTGATCTGTAATTATCCTGTCCCCATGAGAGGATCTGCACTGCCTCCAAGGCAGTGCAATGCTACCAGCATTGTTTTGCAGACTGGGAGATGAAATGAAGAGAAACTCAGACCCAAATTCACCGGGTTCTTTATGTAGGTAACTAAATCCTCACTGATTGCAGAGGAGCTATAACTAACTCATCTGAAGTAAAACAGAAAACCGAGTAACAGAGTACTTACAGGAAGCATATAAGCTTCCTTATAAGTCTTCCCAAAACCTCCTATTTTCTTCTTTCTTTTTTTTCTAGGTCTTTCAGTTCTGATGTTGCTGCCCTGAACTCCAAGCCGTTCTCCCCTTTCTTACAAACCCATGCACATAGGTTATGTCTCCTGTTTGGCTACCCATGCTTTGACTGGGTTATCTGGTCTTTTCATTAATATTGTGAATAAATTACAGAAAGAGCATATACTGTTTAAAAACTGATCAGCACATACTAGTCAGCAACTGGAATTATAAAAGCCATGTTCCTTACCTATACATATTCGTCACACAACCCACACAAAAAGGCAGGCCATGTTCCTTACTACACACAGACTATGTGTCTGCTGCAATAACATGTGAACCTTCAAACCCTAAACAAATGTTTTAGCCCTGAAAAGGGATGTGTAAAGCTTTGGCTATCCAAAGCCAAGCTTTTTAATAGCCTCCAGTTACTGACACTTTTTTAAGTAACTCAAAGCACAACTGTCAGGAGAATGCTTGGTCCTTAATATCTGTAATGACATGATCATGCAAGAAGAAATTATTCAGACTGACTCTGACTGCGAGCTCAGTTTCAGGAGCTGCCTGTTGTAATGAGCATATATAATATATTAAGTTATATGCATATGTAATCTGGATACAATGGAGACGCTAAGCAATACATGTCTAAAGGGTGGCATCCACCCCCCTCCCAAAATGTTACGGGAAAGAAGAAAACTTTAGAGAAGACTGATAATCTGTCAAACAGCATCTCCAGATTCCAGTTTTATTGAACTGAAAGCATGAATTACATTAGCCCCTTTTAAACCCTTTCTGAAATCTATCGGTCAGTTATGCCAGAAGCAAAAAGACCAAGTAAAATGATCTGACATCTTGCTACATTCCAAACTGGCAATTCGGAAAGATAATTAACTCATCAGTGAATTCTTTGTCACAGCCCTCTTCCCAACCTGCAAAGGCTCCTGTCAGGAACATCAACTCTACAGTCTGAAATCCCTAAGAAACCCCAAAATACTGTCTAATGTTTAATATAGAAAAAACAGAGGAAATCTTTTAGAATGCCATTAATCAGTAAGAAGTTAATGAAATACCACTATTAACATCATAGTGCAAACATTTTACATCTACAGAGCTTTTTCAATCTAAGACTTCAATGTGTTTTCCAAGGGAAGTTCTCACCAGCAGTTGCTATTGGAGATACACCATAATGTATCCAAGCTAAATACACGGCAAAACCTGGGATTAGAAATCATTTTTTACTTTCATATCCATACCCTTTGATCACCATGCTGACTCCTAAGGATGGAGTAGCTCAAAAGGGAACTGAAAATATTCCACTAAAATTCAAACCTGTAGATAACAGGACATACATATTTCCACATGCATTTATGATTCCCAGCACACAGAACCTGGTACGTTCAAACGTCTTTGAAGTCATTTTCAGAGGCTCTGTGAAAATTTAGCAACTGTAGTCCTCATGAACTGTAGTTTCAATGCAGCAAGTGCCAAGAGACTGAAGCAGTACCTAAGTTTGCTGCAGGCACTGGCTGAACAGTGAAAATGAATCTGGGGGGTTTAACTTCTTCATTTTTCATGTAACTACAGCAGATATTAATGTGTTTAAGCCTGTATGTTCAAGTATGCTTAAAATCATAATGGAACAGCAGAAATTTTATGTAATTTTAGAAAAGGAACAAGGGTTTTCATGCAGTTTCTTTGTATCTTTAAATTCAGCAATTTCACTTCAACATATAGAATATTCTTTTTAATTGATACACTAACCCCACTGATTTTTCATATCAGAGAAAGGAAAAAGACCATATCAGCTGGTGCAGTGCATATCATGCATTGTAAAATCAGACAACCTGGATTAGCTATAAAAGAATTAACCTATCCAGGCAGAAACTATCACGGCTACATCTGGAAACTAGGAACTGAAGGAAAGGATGAAGATTTTATTTATGAGAACAACGTAACTCAGCAGCATATAACTAGATCAAATACACTATCCAGTACAGAAACAGGCATGGGTTGGGTTGTGGGGCTGGCTAGCTCAGGGCTTTTTTGGGGATGGGGGGCAGCATTTCTTCAGGGTTTTTTGGTCTGAGGTTTTGACTAGAAAGAGCGACAGCAGTTTGATTCTTACCCTGAGCACACACTGCAGCAGTCATAGAGCCAGTGGGTGAAGAACAGTCTGGTGCGCTGCTCTGCACAAGTCGGCCAGCCACCGTATTTCCCCTCTGCTGATACACCACCAGTACTTTGTGCTACAAAACTATCTTGCATACATTTCATTCAAAATGACCCTTTTCGTGTGTGTGCATCCAGTGTACACATAAGGGTTTGATGAAACAACAACAGGGATAAACATCAACCCACCTACATAACCCAGGCAGTTGTTACTCAAGGCACAGACACAGTCACTTTCAGTTACAGAAGTGGGATGTTGGAGCAAAATAAAAGCAACCAGAACTGTCAAGCTCTATCTGAAACTGTGGGACTTGTAAAAATCACAGTTATATGGAAATCATTCAACTAATTTTAGGGGGTAGAGGAATACTTTTTCTTGATTTATAGAAAAATATCCCCAAGTGAGTATCTGATCATTTTATATTTCCATTTCATTAAAGAGGATACAGTTAAATCAAATGAGGTAAACTGGCTACAGCATTTATCTTGAATCATATCTAGTCATGTAAGTTACCCAGTCATAACCCTGAAATCTCATTCCCTGCCACAGCTCTGTTTTTACATCTATTGTAAAACTGCATAACTTTCACATTATTCCACCTCTATGTAAAACTGCTCTTCTGAGTCTGATTGAGAAAGAACCTAGATCATTAAAAAAATCCTCTTTATCAGAAACACATGAACAAAGCTAAAAATGATATTCTAAGTGCCCTGTTTCCTTCCAGTTTATTATACCAATTTATTCAGAATTGCTCACCATCAGCAGCCCTTGGACTTAAATTTCTCCACTCTTTATTAATACTGCCCAGGACAACGAGTACAAGTGAAGACTCTTGTTACACACAGAGCTATTCCCTTTTGTGCTTGAAATCCATAAATAAATGCATAACTATCAAAAAGTTACTCTGCAGAACAAAGTTATGACAGTTCATGTGTTCTATCAAATAATGAGGAAAAAATGGATGCAGAACTGCACCCTGTACTCACGCCATTAGTCCTGTTGGAGCTGGGAGTGCCAGCCGCATGAGTGCTACTGCCCTGAAGCCACAGTTTCGGGGGTGTGAAATTTCATGCTACAATATCTAAAAATATGTAGAAGCTGGAACAAACTCAACATCAGTGCAAGTCCCCTGAAGTGTAAGACTGGCCTTAAATATTTCAGCTATTCCGGTAGTGTGGAATCCTACTCTCTAACAGTGACCAATGGCTGATGCCAAGGAGAAGTACCAACAGTAGTACTTTCTCAGGATAATGTTACACACAGAAGGAATGTAGGCTGCCATCCTGGATAATGAATCTAGATGTTCTGCTACAGCACAAGCATTGATAATACATCCCAAATACTACAGAACTGCACAGAGTTTTCTGAACTCCTAGCAACATGGTGCAATAGAGGAGTTTGCTGTTAGATCCCTGAACATTTCCATGTTTTCAGTCAAAAGACCTCTTTCGCAAGGAAAGGGAGGGAATTACACAATCCATAATGGACTGCAAATTGCAAATTTGGGGGATGCTTCTGAACACTTGTGCATGGAAGGTATTAGGTTTCTGCATATTCCCTCTACTGCATTATACTACTTTTCTCATGGAGAAAAACTGGCAAAGTTTTGGATTTATCCCTCCTCAACTCCAATACAAATAAACCCTCTTTTTTATTTCTTACTCCCTTCTCAGTATTGTGTCATAAGCTCCCATGACAACCTGAGAAGCACAGACTTTTCAAAGAGAAACTTGAGGCACATTTTAGAGTATACGGTATTTTAAGTAAGCTAAACAGAGCTGAGCCATATGGCCCTCCATTTTAATGTGATGCAATCGAAAACTACTACTTATTTTTATTTTGTTACAAGCTAAGACAGCCCTCATCTTTACAGTATTTTGCACTTCAGATGGGTCTTCCAAGGCAGTCTGTTTTGCCTGCAACCAGCTTCTGGTAACTTGTTTTGGATGTTTTCCAGGACAAGAAAAAAATCAGCGCACTGCAATCCCAGGCATCACCTGGGACTTTCATGAGGCAATAGGAACAGAGTACTACACATATCTCTGACTACTACACGCTTCACCATAGGTGGAAATAATCTAAGGCACTCCTCTGTGATATGTCTCTGTATTGAAATGACTCCTTCTGCTTAATTAAACCAAGTTTAATTAAGTTGACACAGAGATTAAGTTTGGCTCCCAACTCCCAGCCTTCATGGTAAATTCAAAATATTAAATATTGTCAGTTATAAACTGTCTTTAAGACCTAAATACAGCTCTGGCCCATCAGCAGCCATCACAGGTGCTACATGAAAAAAACCCAAACCCAAACCAAATAACAAACCCCCCCATAAAATTCACCCAACACTTGCTTGGGCACTCAATAACAATTTCAAATCTTTGTACATATTTTAAAACCTTTGTATCTATTTTAAAACCTTTCAGTCATTTAAAAATGACTGAAGGTAGATTAAAAAAGAAAATCACATCATTATTTTGGTGTGCTAAATCACCTGTTTTTTTGATATATGTAATATATGTCCATTTTAGGCAGCGTCCAAGTGGTCCAAGCGGGTAAATGTTTGAAAACTATAAAATTCTGTTCCATTTTGCCTGTCATTTAAACCTCTGCTTGCCAACTGTTTATTCTGTCTCCCTAAAATTGGGATAATTCAGAAATTTAATGCAATGGTCCTTGTGAATTCTTGTTTGATAGACAGCACACTCTGAAGGTACAAAACTCCCCAAGTACCATTTAACTACTAGAATTGTCTAGTAGTGAATAAGCTACTGCTATAGAAACAGGCAGGAAATGCCTGAAGCAGAAATCCACTTGTTCCGATTGTTTACCAGAGAGATTTAATTGACCCACCAGCAGGTTATTTTGCTGATCTCACTGCCTGTACTCTGGTTCTGCTCACAGATGAATCAATGATGTTCAAATCTTGTTACCTGCTTCTGTGGCTTCAAAACATCTGACTGTGGAAATTATTATTTTATCCCTTTTCATTTGGTAGGCTAGCTGAGTTAAGCACAATATTGTCATAAAGAGATATTATCTCCTCTTTTAGCAATTCAATACACCTTGTAATTAAGAATTATTTATTAATATAGTTGTACCTATCAAGCCATTAACCCCACACAACACAAATGAAATTAGATCTGCCAGAAACCCTGTTAGGATACGGTAGGATCAAGATTAAAAACCCCTTGTAGCTAATCTAAGGCTTCTCTTTTATGGCGGTCACTTAACATTTCTTGGGCAAACTGCCATGAGGAATGTCAGCACGTAAGAGCAAGCAACCTACCTCAGAATCTGGAAGAATGTCAAGCCTTTCTTTGGGCCTGAAACTGCCCCAGCTCTGGAATTACCCAGCAGTATATGGCGGCAGGCAGGGCAGCAGTGGGGGACACTGCCTGCTCTGAGTGACACGTGCCCTCTCCTGGCAGATCCAAGCAATATTCCAGGGTGGCTGATGCCTGCCTGGATGAATTAAAACTAGTCCTTCTACCAGTAATATCAATGCACATTACTAGAGGATTTTTATTATTACTTTTAGTAGTAGTAGTAAACATTCATGTACGATGAACTGTTCTTAATGCTGCAGAAAATACACTGGACATGTTTACTCCAAATAACCTGGCATTTTTCATATAGGTCTGGCCTTTGAGTACATAAGGGAAAATCACAGGACATCTGGGAGATACCAGACTTAGTCATCAAGATGTCAATTAGAGAACCAAGACAGAGGAAAAAGCCCCCAGAATATAAAACCCTGTATTGGTTTTAATATTTTTAGTTAATGATGGGCATTACTCCATGGGGTTTATATTCCCACTGTGCTGAACAAGCAAAGGAAGGCTTTCTATTATTTAATTCAGTATCCATTTAGCTCAGCTGCAGGACTGTCTCCATAAAATTCACGTTACTGTCTTTCTCCATAAAATTCTGCCACTCATGAGCAGACAGAAAAGAAAAAGAAGGTTGGGACAGAAAGGATGTCATTTAGTATTAAACAGTATAGGTTTAATCGATTAGTGCCTTGAAGTAGGTTCCACTGAGCAGCCCAGTAAATCTGGGTAGAGCTGCTTTGAAACTACCCTCCTTTGAAAAATGGACTTACAGAGTGTCAGCAGAACTTGCATTGTGTTATTTTAACCTTATAATTACAGCAGGTTAAGGGTAATTGCCTCTAAATGTTTCATGCGAATTTTAAAGCAACTTAATTGTTCTCAGTAGTTTCCATATTTCCACTTCCTTAAGCTTGAATCCTGAATATTAAAAATAGGTTGCGATTATGGAATAGAAATAGGTGCTAAGGAAAGAGAAATTGATACAGGTAAATAAGTTCTACCTGATATTAAAAGTAATTGTCCCATCACGGCTAGGAAACATCTAAGGCAAAGAGATCAAACTAGCTTGTGAAATATTGGACTTAGAGACAATCTTATGAAGATACCTCCTAGGAGGAATAAAGGAATTAAAGTCCCGAGAGAAAGATCAGATGCTTTTGTGCCTCCTTCTGATCATACTGCTGGATAAAATGCTTTTTAGTGCCAAAAATGGTGCAAGTCCACTCTAATCCTATAATGAAGTCTTAATACCCAGAACTGATACCTTTGCTTGAGTCAAGAAGCAGGACACTGGCAGAACAACCTCTGTCTGGACTAACAAGGAAGGAGTGGCTTTGAGATTTCTAAGATTTCTCTGAAGATAAAAGCAGATGCTTTAGCAAAGAGATTCAAGCAAAGATTTTTAAAGATCTCCACACATGGAAGTACAAGAGAAACAGCAAAATACAAATACACATTTTAAGAATAACAGAAAAATATTCATTTATTTCTGTATTGCTTGAACTGCTCTGCAATATTTTAAACTGTATTTTCTTCTTTCAGGTACACGAATTCTACCAATCACAGTTCTTTAACAGATCTTAAATAACCTCTAGTGTACTTTTGTACCTCTTACTTCCCCTCTCCTGCATCCTTTCCACGTTTTCCCAAAGACGTTGCCCATGCTTGCACGTTTCCCCATATGGAATTACAGCAAGTAAACATAAATGGGAAATTAATCCACTCCTGCATAGGTACATATTGCTCTCAGATCAGTAGGACAGGAATTGGTTCCTGGCAGATGCTGGATGTTCACACAGCAAGTACCACTGTTGACACAGAATAATGCTTCAGTATTAGTTTTTGAAGTGTTACTGCTTATTTCCAACTAGCACAATTGCTGTGTCCCTTTTTTCCTCCCTTTACTTTCTTATAGAGCACCAGAACTAACTCCATAACGCTCTGGTTAGAGGAGATTGCTTGTTCCAGACACTTCTCATTCTGTACCACTCATCCATTTCATGAAATCACTGGAGGGTCACAATCCTTTCCCTAGCTTATTTTCCCCAAGAAAAAATGAAAATGACAACATGTTTCCTGACTCATCTGCTCCCCATTGGTGCAGAGCTCTATGGCTAAAATATTCATCAGAGCCAAATCTTGGGCACGATTGAACTTTAAACAAGCTACACATCAATTGTTTTGATTTATAGACCCAGGAGACCAAGTCAATCACAGAAGACGAAAGTAAAATTAATTTGCCATTCAGAGCTGCCTATAAGACATGCCTAGTCTAAAAAATATAAAAAATTAGTACTAAGTAGATTGTGCCACTGCATCCATAGGGCAAAATAGCTTAAAAATCTGTCTTCCTAGTGGTCACATAACCAGAATATCCCTTGCCCCATCCAGGGTTTCCTGCCTCGCCATGACACACCATTGAGTACTACTTAGATGAATACTAAACATAGATCATCTCAAGCTATACCAGATTTATGGTATCTCTATAACTGGACTAACCTACTATCTCTGGCATCTGTTTGGGAGGCACAGCATAAGGCAAGTTCATCAGTTCAAACCTCACTTATAAATAGATAGTGCAGATGCATTTCAGAGCAGATATTGTAGCCTATTTTCCATTTGAGAACTTCACATCTTTTAGGTAATGCACATATATAAATACAGAACATTAACATAACAGTTTATGAGATGCAATCTGGTATATTTTACACTATACAAGAATTCATAGGTTTATGACAGCATCAAAACGGTTGTTAGATTGAGCTGCAGATTAACACACAGGCCTGATTTCCCTGTGATACACTGGATGTTAAGTTCATGTGGCATATAGATCAAAAGGGTGACTGTGTAAGGAGTAACCACTGTCAGGCAACATGCAGCGCAGTCCAACTGGCAATCCTCCCATTAGCAAATGGAGGGCTGTCTATCATCACTCATGCTACCAGTATCCAGCTTTCAGCCACTGAGACAGGTCCCTACACCATAAACAGCAACTTCACTTCCCAAAACTAAATTGTCTCATAAATTCCAGTCGTTCAATATTGTAATTGTATTTCTATGGCTTAGATTGTGGCTACAGGGAATGAAGCAAGCAGGAAGAGAGGGCAAGCTGTAAAAGGTAAATTTCCCTTTCATACTGAAATCTTTTTGTGATGAATAATGGACCCAGAAAGGATGGACAACTGTTGATGAATCAGTGATAGAATAAAAACTTAATCACTTGCTGAGGTCATTTAGTCTGTCAGTACTAAAAGATTTGAAAGCTTCTAATTTAGTTCTTCACAAAAGAAGCTCCCTGCTGTTAACAACTTCACAATGAACTTTCAGCTTCAATTTCAAATCAAAACCACTACTGCAGTTTAATACTTCTCTATCAGGTACTAAGTCAAACACAAAACTCAAATTCTGGGCAGAGAGCATCACCAGCTATTTACAATTTGGGCAATTTCTTTGCATAAATCATAAATGAAAGTACATATCTCAATCCAGCAAGTTAAGTCTGATTACAGAAATATTTCATGTTTATGCACTCAGTGGATTTCTGTTCCAAACATCTACATCAAACTAAATCAAGTACCCAGTTTATAGATATTATTTTAGGTGCCTTTTTCTTCTGTTTTAGTAGGTGTAATGAGAACAGTGGTCATAATGATATTTATAAAGAAAAACCATACAGCTAGGTTTCTGCAATGACATAGAACACAATCAATCTGCTAACACCTGACACCTGATAAGTTCACAGTGTCCATAAAATGTATTACTATGTGTATGTGTTAGAAACATCCATATTCCTGGCTCCTTACTCTCCTATAAAGCAGGAGAGTAGAATTGTTCTCCTGAGATTCATAAACAGATTTTGATTTCATCCAGGAAAAGCTCCATCTTCCTCTTTGCAACAGAAAGTTCTCCCACCTCAACCTGTTCTTTGCAGCTTGAATATAACAGTACGATTGATGATGGCTTTGTGGATAGTGCAGTAAGTTTACATCACTAGACACACACCAAAAAAAACCCCGAAGCCACAGCAAATAAGATTTTCTGAGAGGTATTTATAGCCTGTAAGACAAAAGAAATTAATATCCATTTATATTAAACAAGTATCTTTTCCTTCTTATGGGTACCATAAAAGATATTTTATTTCACACCATATATTCTATGCTTACATATAATGACAGTTCCATAAGCCCTGACTCAAAGAGAATAGCTTCTACTAGCCGAAGGAATCAGCCCTGCCTGTGATCTGGGAGATTTGCCAAAGCAAAACAAGCTCCATGCTAAAGGTTGTTAGGAGTAAGAGGCATTCTTTATGCTGTGCTAAGTACAGAGACTAATCCACTTCTTTTGGTAGGAAGTATGCAGGTAGGGAATGAGCAAGGATTGGTTCCAGACTCTTCCATTCCTGCTTTTCAAAGTATATTCAGGGAGTCATCCATTTTGACCTGCTTTTCTTTGGGTTTTGATGTCATGCACTACAAACCCCAGCATTATGCTTAGCACGACAAATCTATTGTACTGTGCTGGAAATCCTCTCTAATAGTGTGGAGGATGCTAGCAGTAAGGGCAGTAAGTCAGTTGGCTGCTGTTATCATCAATCAAGCATGAAGACTCTGCTATTCTGCAGCCTGAATTCTTTATCTAACTGATTAGTCATACAGGACAACTGTATTACAGTATTGCTTCCTAACTCCTGTTACAGAACTCCTCCATTTGGAGCATTAAAAAACCCAGATGATGAGCCCAGTGTTGTATCAAACATGTTTTGGAGAGGAAGAAGAGAAAGCAAGGCAGCAGAGGACAGAGAGGAAGTTACACAATCCCCTTATCACCACAGACCTTTATTCAAAAAGGAAGTGAGTGAAAGCTTGCAAATCAATTCAAAAGCAAATAAACCCAGAAGAGGCCACCAAGACAAACACCCGAAAGCTATTTTAAGGTGAGTGAATTAAATATGCAAAGAAACTAAGTATAGCAAGGAAAAAACCTTACTGACAGAATTCGCATTTCTTTTCCTGTTTGTCAGACAACTGAGCAAGGCGGTTCAGTAGAAAAGTATCAGTAACATTTGAGTTGAATATGCTTTTTGGTATGCTCAGGGAGGTTTTCTATTTCAATAGCCCTCCTAAGAAAAACGAACAGGCCCCTTAAAAAACATTCCCATGTTATTTTCTCTATCACGTTCTCAACTGCTCCCCATAGAGACCTTGTGTCAAAGGTGGCCTTTTTTGCCTTCATAGAAAAGTTACTACTCAGCTATTTCTTCCATCCAAGAAAAAGAAAAACACCTTGCTCAAGAATCTGATTTCTGGCCTGTAATCTATTTCACTCCTTTCCCATACACCCCTACGCATGCCTGCTTGCCAGGAAAGCATTAATTCAGGAACTTGACAAGAAGCTATCATATTTTAGCCCAGAATCACCCTTCTTTCTGCTTCTTTGACCTACACAAACCTATTTGATATGCTCATGCAGCTTCTAACACATTTTTCTTTTTCCACTGGAAGTCACACTTGGTTACAAAAGCCTTTGAACATAACAAAGTCCGAACGTATCACAGCCACCACTTAATCTAAAAGGATGAGCATGATCTCTACATTGTACAGCAGACAGGTGCTAATATAAGATGCTTTACCCATAAATGTCTACCTTTGGATAAGTGTCTCTCACCTTATAACCTTGCCAAGCAAAATTTTTTCATTTAGACTTACATCCATCTTATCTTAAAAACAGAATTACCAATCCAGAGATGTCTATTTCCTTCTTCCCTGGCATCTGGTATCACTCTCCTGTTTTACAGCTTTCACATACCCTGTAAGTCCTAGTCACTTTTCCATGAACAGTTGTACTCAAAGTGACTCCCAAACAGGTTTTCTCTTCAGTGCAATGTATAGAGGATGAGTTAATATACATTAGCCAAGTATCTCTTCTGCTGTTTAAAATATTCCGTTCTCACCGTACCTGCTGGCTTCAATATTCAGAAGCTAAAGCACTGCTGAGCGGGAACCCACTGGGATTTCAGAGCAGAATGTAAAGAGGAATTACCGGGGGGGGGGGGGGGGGGGGGGGCGGAGGAAAACCTGCCTGCAATGACGGAGTCCTGCGCTCAGAAAATGCTCCAGTTGCAAAGCCCTCATCCACCAAATGGCAAGGATAGGAGAGAAACAAGAAAAAACACAGACAGGCCTGTCCCTCCATCCTGGTCAGAAAAACCTACAAAATACATGTTCACAGAATTGATTGTGGTATATGCCAGATAAATAAAACCAAATCCAATTAAAATCACTATCAATATGCAAGACAAATACAACAAGCATACTCTGTACATGGATATTCTGTAGCAGATTGCTCTGCTGTCTTCTACTGTATATCGATGCGGATAAAGACAATTGCAAAAGAGAAATAGGAATATTTTGTATTTCATATTCTTAATATAACAGGAGCTGACTTTTTTCTGTTTAATATATGTCCACAGAGACCCAACCACAACAGTCATCACAGAGAGGTTTTTCTCTAGGAAGCTTCTTGGGAAAGGACTGGCTTAATTTCCCTCATTTGTACTGTGCCAAGCACAGTATGGTCTTAGTCCCAATTCAGGCCTCCAGGCACTATCACACATAGTCTCCAAACAAGCAAGTTGACATGCTCAATGCGAGATTCCTCAGTTTTAGTAGGCAGCTTGAAAGATGTGAGGATAAAGCACTGCAACAGTGGTAAACATGACTTGATTGTACTTTTAAAATAAAGCTGCTTACTCCTGCTTTTTACTGCTTACTCCTCCATTCTCTCTCCTGCTTCTGTTACTACCTCTTCCTGGAGATATAGTTTACGTTTATTATTTGTTCCAAAAGGTGCTTAGCTTACCGCAGTAATAGCATAAAACTAAGAACTATGCGAACTATGAACAGTGGGACAAGAGGGTTAAAATGACCCTTGTTCTTTCCTTTTTTTTTTTTGCTAGTATTGTTGAATAAAAAGTCTGAAACATTTGTTTTCCAGCCAGTAATTACAGAATAACTGTCAGACATAACCCAAAAAAGTTCCACTCGAGCTCTCTACAGCTTAAATCCGTGTTAAATTTATTCAGATTTGATTCCACCCTCAGAAAGCCAGTCGTCTTCTGTCTTTTATTGTTTATATTAGATATAGTGAGTCATGGAAATAAAGTGACATGAAACCACATTTACGCTAAAGAAATCATCCCACATCTTTTCAGATTCTCCTTCCTGCTATTTCTGTAGCATGCCTCCTATTGAGTCTGGGAGATTGATTACCCAAACAAGGGCTAAGCGCTTATTCTTGACTCCAGTTATTTAGCTGCTCACATTCTCATCTTAGCATGCCAGTTTAGAGGAAACAGATGCATTATCCATCAGCTACAGAATCTGAATGAGTGTCTACAGGACTATCTGACCTGTGCCTAGAAACAACAAAGTGACAGTAATGCTAAGCAAAGATAATAATCTAAAAGTACTACTAGTTTCCATTTTTATTTTGGCCTAAGTTATGAATACCTAGAAGAGATGGTTATCTCTCTGCATATGAGAGGTCAAGGATAATCGAATGCTTAACTTAGGCACTTTGAATGCAGAGCAGAACATCTTCCAAAAGCCTGAAACTTGTGTGATTAACATATCAGGTTAGCCATAGACTATGATGAAGCACACATCCTATAAAGCAAGAATGCATCCTGCTTTGCAGTTTTGTGATCACTACTTTTTTCAACCAAATCCTATTCCCAATCTAGCCTCCTAGTTATGGCAAAAGCACAAAGTGACTAGTACTTCTGGTGTCTGAATGAATGAACTGGGTGACCACACAGTGGATAGAGGAAGTTACCTTTCACAAGTTAAGATCCTTCTGCAATACTTCTATTTGGAAACCAGTATTAAGTATTCTAAAATACATAAATAATGTTTTTTCTTCACTACAAAATGGTTCAACTACATGAGATGCAAACCCAAATATATGTTCAAAAGGATGCCAGGTTTAGCATAGCAACTTAAATGCAACAGCTTCCATACTTTCACGTTTTAAATTTAACTGGCATCTCCATCTACCATTACTCAAATTAATTTTCACATTATTTTTTACAGATATTCTACTTCTCACACTCTTGCATGCTGTTTTTAATGCCCCTAACATAAAAGTTCTTATATTAAGAGGAAAAAAGATGGCCTTCTCAACATTTATAATACTTTTTAGCTATCATGCCATGAAAGCCTCCCCACTGTTTTACCATACCAGACTGTAATGATTTTACTTCCTATTTATGTTTTTATGTGCGTGCGATATGAAACCTTTCCATGGGAAAGTCTGTTCCCAAAAAGCCACAGCCCCCCTGCCTGTTCAATCTGCAATGGGAAGAACCACAACTTACATCCATACTAACTATCACACCAATTATTACTGTTGTGTTTGAAGAATAATCATATTTAAGTTAGCCCTGTATGTTAGATGTGGAGAGTGTGAGTATTCGGTATTTGAACATGTTTTTTAACTCACTATTTAGCTCAAGCTAAAAGAGTTACTGTTTATGGTTTCTGACTGAAACAAACCTAACAAAGCTTCAAACTGCCCACATATGCCCAGTCTTACAAGGATGTCATAAAAGGTTTAAAGACATTGCTTTGAGCGGGGGTTGGACCAGATGACCTCCAAAAGTCCCTTCCAACATAAATTATTCAGTGATTCTGGGACAAAACACACTGTGATTTCCAAAGCCTTCAAAAAGGACCCACACTTTTAGGCTTTATTTCTCTGAATTTTCAGGAGGTCAGATGCCGACAGAAATGGGGCATTAGCAATTCCTTTGAAGTCAATGGGAATCGGAGCCTCTGACCCCATCAGTGGGTTTTGACTTAAAGAGATTGTAGTGTGACTACTAAGATGAAGATGGACTTTGGTGTAAAAATTGTGTTGCAGCTTCTTCTACCCTATCCCTCCCATCCAAGTATACATTCCTGCACAGCCTCAATCACTAAATCAGACATGTTTTTTTCACCCTATTAGTGTGCCTTACAAACAACACTTCCTTTTACTACTAACCAGCAGAATCAGGGTACAGGAACATGGCAAGCACTCTCAAAGGCTGACTGTCTTGCCTCGATATCACTCCACTTTCCCATCCAACTACAAAGACCACAGTTACTAATCATGGGATAATCTCAAAGCTGTATATCTTCATGGAAAAGAGCTAGTACACACTACTAATTACAGTTTTATTAGGAGGCTGTGAACAGTTTTACTCAGAACTAGCACAAACACTGCTCCCTCTAAATGTAAAAGATAGGAAGAGCTCCCCCTGCTTTTCACTATCCAACATTTGATGTTGTAAAAGCTTTATTTTAAAGCCTGATAAGTAAAGGCAAAATGAGATAAGAAGCAGTTTCAGCATTCCATGCCTAGGTTGCATAAAGTTCAAGCTGACCATTCCAAATTAGCTTACCTTACTGCAGCAGCAGTGTATGATAGTTAACACAACACATGCAGAAGGAGAAGCCCTTCCTGATCCCTTTTAACTGATATGCCAATATGTAATTAACTTAAATGGAATCTATTTTCAACTCCCAGAGCACTCTATGCATGTCCAAACTATTTTTGCAATTACCATGCACAAATAACACATTCTAGTTCAATTTCCACTGCCATCCTTTTATCAGATTTCTGTATGGGAATTCCATCCAGAGTGAATATGGCTCTAGGCTGGCCACAGCACAATACCCCCACGGTTACTACTGCCTACTACAAGGAATGGAGATCAAGACCAACACAGTGATGGGAAATGTCTATTCAAAATAATTCCAGCATTAATAGAGGCAACAAAGGATCCTCTCTCTCTGGACTCGCTAGGATCTACATCATTGAGACAAAGGATATGTTGCCAACTTCTCAGACAAATTGCTCCCATGAAAGACACTGCTGCTTTGGAAGCTCCACAGGAGAATGCAGTTAATCTCTGTCTCTCATTTAGGGGTTGTTTATTTGCTCAGAACAGGATTTAATGTGGCCAGTGTGAGCAAGCTTGCGCTTGAGGAGGAGCTAACAGGTAATTGTTAACAGGTCCCCACTGATTTCTTTGAAACAGTTGTTCTTTACTTGTTACAAAACACCTAAGAGAACAACTGCCTTCATTACTTATAATTGTTCCATTTATTGTGACACAAGAAATGGAATTTGAAAATAAATGGAACAGTTCCATTCTGCTTCTGTAAGGATTCCAGGCCAAACAGAAAAAATAGTGTAGCTTCCTGCAGCTAAATCCTTCTGGTTGGCAGAAGGTGGTTGGACTTTATGTCAGATGATGCTTGTTTTTATCACTGGCACTGTTACCGATTGCCTTTATAGTGTCATTTGGTTTCTGTACCTTAGTTCTCTTACTCATAAAATGAGACCACAACCCTCAGAGATCTGTCTCAACTGTGTAAAAGCAGTTAGAAACTTCAATTTCTATTGCAGCTAATTTTTTTTTTAATATGGTACTTTCTACTTTCCTGAAAGAATTAAGAGTAAAGAAGCCACAAGCCACCAACGGTGCTAAAGCTCTGTGTATGCACAAGACCCCAAACATAATTTGCTCCTCAGTATACTATAAAATCCAATAGTCTTCTGACCATACCGTGAAATAGTAACGCTCTAACCTTGTGTTTGATTTACTTATTTAATAATAATGCAATCAATGGACAAACAAAATGTTACTGTTGGTGCTGTTTCCAGGACAGGAAGCACAGGAAGTTATTGACAATGATCTCAGTCATATTTAGTTGCTGTCCTTCAGGTAGAGCCCCTAGACAGTCTTCAGGGACAGCAAATCTTTTTGGTCATTATCCTTGAGTGGCAGAAAATCCTATACACCTAAAGCAAGTTCTGGAACAAGTATTCAAACCCCAGTTTTTGAATCAATAAAGATGATGCAAAAAGCCCCAAACAGTAAAAGTACACAATATGGATCTGGGAAAAACATCAAGTGCTTTTTTGTTTTTGTATTTTCAGTGCATAATTAATACTACTCAGCTTCCTCTGCAGCTGGGATACGCTGTGACATATCTGAAGGGGTAATCATGGGAACTGAAGTTTTTATTAAGTCTGTTTAAAAAGCATTGTAATGAAACAAGGAAATTTAAATGTTGAAGGATCTCAGCATGAATTATATATTACCCTTAACTGTGATATAAAATAAAAATGTTGGTTCTTGTGCTGATTTCACCTACTACTGCATGAAAGGTGAAGGCTGAACATATATCACTCTTGTTCTTATTTGCCTTTAAGTCTTGATGCCATAGATATGCCTACCCACATGTACAACACTTGTTTATTAAGCTCCCATATCAAGTTGTGCCACTCCCATGCTGGCAGCTTATACTATAGCGATGTAGGAAACTCTTCTAACAGTACCTCACTGTAGAACACCTCCCATGAATCACAGAATCATAGAATCAACCAGGTTGGAAAAGACCTTTAAAGATCACCCAGTCCAACCCCAGCACTGTCAAGGCCACAACTAACACACGGCACTGAGGGCCTCGTCTACATGGTTTGTGAATGCTTCACAGGTTTGTGAACTCTTTCAATGCGGTGACTCCAGCACTGCCCTGGGCAGCCTGTTCCAATGCCTGAGCACCCTTTGGGGAAGGGACTGTTCCTCATCTCCATCTAAACTTCCCCTGGTGCAGCTTGAGGCCGTTTTCTCTTGTCCTGTCCCTTGGTCCTTGGGAGCAGAGACCAGCCCCCTCCTGGCTCCATCCTCCTGTAAGGCAGCTGTAGAGAACGATAAGGAATGCTTCACTACTTCACAGTCTTCAAACACCCTTGTAGTGACTCAATGCTTCCAAATAAGCAATTCTTTATTCTCCCCAAACACAATCACTTCCATTTCCACTTGTCTATTTCAGACCTACAACAAACAGGAGAATACATCTTGTGACCTCCTGACCAGCAGCTAGTGCAACACAGCCCATCCTTAGGGTTTGTGTTATACAAAGACAAATAAAAATTACCAGCACGAACAATGTCAGTTATTCCACAACATTTGTGCTTGAGTGTACATTAGCTACAGCATCTTTTCCAGTTACATAGCTCTCTATTAAAGTCAGATTTTTGTTCAGGCATTAATAATTAAGTTGTGTTCTCAGGTAGTTGGGCTCAACTTGAGAGGCACCTCAAGCTTCAGATGCTGCAGGACCAGTAAAATAGCAGCACATCAAATTGAGCAGAAAGTCCTTTTTTAAACTATCCCAAAGGAAACCAATGAAGCCCAACAGATATTCCATGAGATCTGAATGTTAAGATCCTGTCAGAAAGACCAGTTCCACAACCTATGTGAGAAATCAAGTCACCAAGAAAACGCATTCATGTTAGAGCCCTTTCTACCATTTCCCTTTAAGACTGTAGAATCACGAAACTCAAGGAGGAGGAAAGGCAAGGACACCTACAGAGCCTGGAAATGACAATAGGAGGAAGCAGCCAATTAGCGTACTGGTACAGTGATCTAAATCACAGCAGAGCCTGCAGAGGCTAAAAGGGTGCTATATCATAAGTCAGTAATGATTTATGGGGATAGGAAGAAGATAGCCTGGTAAAAATCCTGAAAGGCAATAGCCTGGATTTACTGAGATGATACAAAGACCACAAGACAAACTGCACCCACACCTTGCTTCAATAGCCTGCTTCTCAGCACAAGAGACTCCCTTTGCCCTTCCTTTCTCTGCCCTTAACACTTCTGAATGTCCTACAGCTTTGTAATCCCTTAGAAGCCCTGTGTTACACAGCTCCCTCTACCACCCTAAGGCAGATGGTATTCCTTTCACACATCCATCAAAACTGTGCCTGCAGGAAAATGCTTCTGAGGGACAGGCAGCACTTTTCAGCTTTTCTTGGAGCTAGCAACTGGCTCTGCAGCAAGAATATATTCTTTTGATTAAGACAAAAAATCTCTGGTACTGAGCTGAGCAGGTTTTGATTTGTTCCTCTGGTGCATCATTATAGCTGGAGATAGGCAACTATTTCAAAGAGGCATAGAAACAATTACATGCTTGGTATGCAAGTCCCAGAAGCATCTATTGCTGTAGCTTTCTTTGTCTCACATCAGCTTTTACTATAATGAGACCTTGAGCTAGAGGAAGGGGGGAAAAAAAGGGAGGAAAAAATAAATCAATAAGGGTCATTGAAACCCTGCTATGGCCAGGTGAAGTACCAGATTTCACTGGCAGCAATGTCATACCAATTGAAGAATAAAACACTACCTATTAAACCAAATCTGTAGTCAACACAGTGGTCGCTGTTCTGCTTACACTTAATTCTATGCCATCACTCCTTTTCATGTGTGAGCTGTAGAATATATATTTACTTGAAACACAGTGAAGGCGGCTGTGCACACAGGTAGGACTCTGAACTCGGTAGCAGTGAATTACCAGGTACTTGAAGATAGAGATGGCCAAAACTGGATAATAAAGACAACAGATTTATAGGGATTGTTTTATTCTTGCTAAGCCCCCTCCACTTTTCAGTAGGTCTGCTTGAATTTCCCCCAAGTTCTGAATCTTCAGTCCAAAAAATATCACTGTGGAACCCCTACAACTCTCCAGCAGATGATCCCTTCAATGTAGGAAACACTTATATTGCCCATTCAGTAAATGCAACCCTATTTACACAAGCACTAATACATGCAACTGTCACATGCAAAACCCTCTCTCATCCATTATATTGTAACACTGAGGTATTAGGACAGTATGAAGACTTTCCATTACATTTCTAGGGTACATTCACTGACAAGAAAAGAGTTGACATAATATTCCAATTAACCCACAAGTAGGATCTAGTCTGGTTGTAAAGATTCAGAGCTGTTATGTGTGTGGTATCAGAAAGAATGAAGGAAGGAGTCAACTAAAGGTTGATTCCAGCAATAAGAAAAGTGAGGACTTGCATTTCGTTCCATTTTTAAAGAGGCATTGACAGGAAATTCTGACCAAAATTTCCAAGTTTTATCTTGTTGCAAATATTTTTTCTCATAAACCCAATGTCTACATTTGCCACCGAGACATTAATAAAAAGTAAATCTAAAGCACACATAGATATGTATGGAGCCCCTGCATCCCCCCTGCACTCCCATCAGCGCTGTTTCCAGGAAACAGCCTCTGCCCATGCTCAAGCCACCTAGAAGCCACACAGGCATATCTATGAATCCACACTAAAGCCTGGGTTCAGCTGCACTCAGGAAGTTGCACTAGCACGACTCAGTGTCATGCTAAACATGCCTGCAAAGATTCCGAACAGGCATCGCTGACACCCAGCTGGCTTTGCCATAAAAACAGCATAGAGAAGAAGCCTATGCAGCAAGCAGCATGCTACTAATGTTACAGATTATGACCATGCACAAAACAAGCTACAAATAAAAGCCATCTTAATTTTGACTTCCATGCTTGTTTCAGTAGAACATCAACACACAACTAATTTCAAGCTCTACTGGAAATGCAGGAAAATCACAAGCCCTTCTGAGAGACAGAACAAAGCAGAGGCTTGGCCCTCCAAAGAGATTCTAAGTATGCATGTTTCAAGGGACTCTACAAGGAAATAGGTGTCAACACACACAGAAGCCTTCTCAGAAATTAAGTCCAACATGATAATGCTCTTGTACTTGCAAGATATTTTCATTCCAGAGGATCCAAATATAAACAACTTGTAATCTATAAAAAGCAGGACTGAAGACACTGTCTTGTTAAAGTGATTGCAGGAAGCTAATTCTTCAGGCAGCATTACCTGATTTGGAGATGAAGTAAAGCTATAGGTTTCCACTACTGATAACAGCTTCACTCTAAGCAAAACTGTCACTGATAGTATCAGGAAGACAACTACACAAGAGATTTACCACCCCCTTAAAATAATTAGGGTTTCTGAGCAGCTCTGTATTATTTGGAGAATTCATATCTGTCTATCATGTCAGTACTGTAAGCTGAAAATCAACCTGGGACTTTTAATGCATTTCTGCATAAAATATATATAAAGGCATCAGATGCTGGAAAGATAATGTCTTTTTTTTTCAATTGAGGAACTGACTATTAATTTCTGTTAGTGCCGTAACAAAGGTGCATTATATACCACTATATAGTATCTATTTTAACTACAGTATTCAATCGCTTAAAAGAAAAAAGAGCAGATATGCACAGTTTTTAATACTCAAGTGTGTATATTATCCAAGTGAAATAATTCTTATCCACCTGTATGAATGAAGTGAGTAAGAGCCAGAAATTTACCTTGCACTAGAAAACTAACTCCCCATTCTGTGAAACAGCTTCTTCTAAATGCAAGCAAATCATAAGGCAATAATCAGCAATCCATCTGAAATGTTAGCTATGTTACAGTCAGTGATCCTACAGTAGATTTTGAAACAGAAGACATATCAAGCCTAATGTCACAAAAAATCCCAACATAGATAATTACATAGCAACTACATCATATACTTGAGGGTGGTCAACCGCTAATGACTGCCAACAGACACTGGGCCTTAATCTTCAGCATCAAAGCACCAGCACTGGTTGAGTTACATGAGTAATTCTTTTAGCTGGTAGCAGTCTCTGCTAGTAGTCAGATCAGCCAACTGAGAAATCACAAGTCAGGCTTCACCAGCATGTTACACTTCTAGTATTTCCAACTGGAAAGAACATCCTTGTTTTCTGCCCTAAGCTACCGAGCAGTCCTGCTGTTAAACAGCTTCTGTGTTTCACTCAAAGCTGGTTGCACTTCAGCTGCAGATCAATGATTGCTCTGCATGTTTTATACAGAACAGGGATTTAGGGGGAAAAAAAAGGGGGGGAAAAGGAAAAAATTACAGAAATCAACTCAGTACCCCAGCCAAATTTTGCCAATAAAAGGTGTATTTCCCCATTTAATTCTGCTTACTATGAAATTACTTGTTTCCTGCAATGCTGCTAATGTAACCTACCAGCAGCACTCCAGTAAGTTCTACACCACCTGGATGGCTGCAAAGCAAAAGGAAGGTTTTAAACATTTCTGTATTTTATATGTTGATTAAACTCTAATTACAATTATTTTTTACAGTAGTCAATAAAGGCTGGATTTTTACAAGCCAAGAATTCTCACAGCATCGGTCACAGTCACTCAGTAAATGACAGGATAAGTACCTTCAGTGATTATGCATACATGCACATGCCCATATCATTTTTGAAGATATTAGTGCAATTACTTGGATGGATAGAACTTGAATCCCTTTAAAATGTAGGTACTGAAATACTTCAGATTCTGAAACAAGAATTTGTCTGTGTAACGGAATTCAACCTGTATGCATACACTATATACACTACATAGTTCTCATTCATAAACAGTTCAGCAAGACAATCTTATATAATAGTATTTTTTTTCTATGTGATTTGACAATCAGATATTTAAATGAAACCAAAATTAGGATTTCAACCTTTAAAGATACTGCATAATTACTCATGTTAAATCAAGTGCTGCAGTCAGAAATCAGGTGACCCTTTACCAGCAAAGGTATTTTCACAATTACAATTTATCAAATGTCTCTTAAGTCACAGGATTTGCATTCATTTGTTCATTTCCCAGATTACATGCATAATTATTTCTCAGCTCTTTTCTAAAAAAGTAATTTAGGTTATACGAGTAGAAGAAATGAAGGCTTTGCAAGAAAGAAGGAACTGCAGGAAAGCAGCAACAAAAGAAATTGAAGGAAATATGCAGGCAATCCAAACCCTTACAGGGATGGTCTCCGCTTACCTTATGAGTTGCCTGCCAATAATAATGTCCTAACAGGTTAAATCCATGTCCCTGCCTACAGGATTGGCAGGATTCCCCTAAAAATGAAGTTACTATTTCAGTATCAGAAATAGAGAGCACTGAACCGACAAGTCACCCATCCAGCCCAGCACTTTGCAGGCAGAGATTCCAAGCCACCAGACCTATACCTCATCTGTGCCACAGGTAACTGGTACCATACTGGCCTTACAATACATAAAGACTGCCTAAGAGCACTTTCATGACTAAGCGATTTTCCTGAAGTAGGGGTATTTCTTCACAAAAGCGAGTGGACTGATGCTAAAAATGTAATACCAGTTTAGTTGTTATGAACCTGCCTTCAAGTCAATCTTTAAAAGAGTTTGCAGTACCAACCTCCAGTCCTTTAATCTCTTCAGTACAGTTTCTTCCTAGTCTCAGAATACCTATTGTTATTCAAGAGAATCACAGTGTCTGTATACAGATCATTCTCAAAGATATGAGCTTCAGAATAAATTATGCTATGACAGAATTAGCTATTGCAGCCTAAATAGGACACCAATCTTATCTGAATAAAGCCTGTGTAAAGAATTACTTTACACTATCCTGAGTGGCTCAGAAGCCCTGCATCCCGGACACTCAGGTTCAGCAAGTAGCTACTAAATCCATCACTGCTACAGAAGAATTTGCCAGGCACTCACAACATGTAACAGTAACAAAGCATCTCAAAATACAAATACACAGGCTCTGGAATTTACTAGGAGACCCAATGTAGAACTGACCTCCATTCTCTAAGTCAACGAACATTAGACTCCTAACTTACATCAGTGACTCAAAAAGTCTCACTGGATACATACCTGTATCTTTCCATCTCTAAATATCCTTGGAAATGCAGATGATCCTTTTATAGCCTGGCTTTCCAGTGATCGCGCTACTTTACAGGGTATTTTCCCTCCACCCTACGTTAGTGCTGCCTGACAAAAAGCCATTAACATCCAATATCCACTACCCTGCCTGCCCTCATTGTAACAGGTTTGTACTAAGGCTTTCATTTCTGTAGTTAACTTCACAATGTTCATACTTCTGGACAGCTGAAAATTTACACACTGAAGCATCAACCCTGTCCTAAGGATCATACAGGACTTTAACCTCCAGTGGACTTCGGATGAAAAAAGGGAAAAAGCCCAAAATTACACCCACCCATGACAAATCCAATACTACATTTCCAGTAGCATCACCCAATATTAGCAATGACAGTGTAACAGCTGAACCAAACTGGAGGGAACAGATAATTCAGCACGTGCTGTAGGCAAGCTCAAGAATGGGTAGCAGCCTTTACAAATTAAAGAACAGCCTAAATCTTGTTTAAAATAGCTCTTTACACATTAAAAACCTGTACCTAATACCTACAGTATACTGTTAGCAGTACTTCTTTTACTAGTGCATCTGTTTTAGATGTAGCACACCAGAAAGAAAAGCTCATTTTCGAGACTGGAGTTCCAAGCATATGGTTCGCACAGCCGTCACATTCAGCAGCATCTCATACTGTCACTATGTGCTGGGGACCAGAAGTCCACACCCAACCACAAGCTGAAGAGGAGGAATACAAGAGCTTTCTGAAACAAGCACTTGGGTTAGAAAACCTGCACATTCATTTTTCATTTGTCATCTCTACATATTTACATAAAAATGGTATATACGTGTTTCCATGTACATACTAGAACAAAAGAAATTAAAGACAAATAAAATCTTCAAGTGGAACCGACAGCAGAATGTCACAAGCCTTATACCAGCCTTATTTACCACTTACATTTAGAAACTGATGAAAAACCCTCACCAGAGCCACAAGCTCAGTAGCTATAGCAACATGCTTAGCTTCTCAGAAGAATCAAATAAGATAACCTGCCCTAAAATAGATGCAAAATAGCTGTCAGTGCACATGTTTAGTTTCAGAGACAGAACACAAGCAGAAAAATGAAATTTTTTTGAATGCACAATGCTGGCTTTTACAGAAGTCAAAAAGCAACCCTACAGGCAGCGGCTGAGAATTGAGTTTAATCCCTTCACTCTGAGTGTTTTAAAAGCTAAATCATTTATCTCAAGGCTTAATTGTGCCTTTTAACAAATTAGACTTCACTGGAAATCATTATCTGTTTTTCCCCCTTCTTGTTACAATTCAAAAGCAGCATCTGTTAAAGAGCAAAACTGAACCATTTTCCCCTCATTACACAAAGAGTAAAAAGTCATCCCAAGTTCACACTGCTTCAGAAGGTAATTTCTGTTCAACAGAACAATTTGGTATGTGTTCATTCCTTCACATCCACTTTTGCAGGCTAATTTTCTCAAATATTTAGACTTTATTTGGTTTGTAACCATTAACTACGATCATGTTACAGAAATTGCACATTTCTTAGTATTCCATGTCAGTACTGCTACAAATATTCTCTGGGTTGTATCTCTGTTACACTGTGTGATCATATATTCCTCATAAAGCAGTATACCAAGAAAAACAAACCCCAGCAGACCCTTAAGGGTCGTTGATCTGATCTATATCATAGCATCCAGGAGAAGCTGTCTTGCTCAGGCATTCCCCTTCTGCAGGGAAGACAAGGTAGCTTTTCTCTGCCCTCCATCAAAGCGGTGTTTCAGAGCAGCAGCTGGAGCTCCATAGGAAGGCAACCAACAGCAGCTGCACCCCCAGCCTTTCTTGCCTGGCTCACACCAATCACTCTTCTAACAATCTAAAGAGCCACTAATTCAGAATTATTTAAGTACAAAACTCCCACTACCCAAGGAGTATGTATTGTACAGCTACCAATACACCACCAGGAACCGCCTCTGGAGCACAGCTGTTCCTTATGGACTCGGATAAAAGGTATCACAAGGCCCTTCTCTCATCTGCACCTTGGTTAGCAGCAGGCTTCACAGAACCCCACATTTGAAAGACTTTCTCCTGTAGCTTTTTGGGGAGATGCTGTCCCAGCCTGTTTATTTGGAATTTTTTAATGTTTTGAATTAATTTTAATTGTGCTACAATTAAGAATGCAAAAAGAGAAGGCAAAGACATTAATTTTGCACTGCAAGGGACCAAGTCAAGTCAATTAACAATAAAGTATTAATACTGCAAGCCCAGTGTTTAATCTGGGGCCTTATTCACAGAAGAAAAAGGAGTTATAAGCAAGTCATCTAGCAACAAAAATGTCAGTGCTAACTTGGAATTTGAGCTTAAAAACCCTCTCAGAACAGCAAAACAACAGATTTGGGAGAACTAAAATAAAGATAAATATTTTAATTTTTAAACAAAAAGTTCTTAAAGCATACACAGTGGCTTCCTGTGACAGGCTCTTCCTTTATTCCATTTATTCTGCTTCTGTTCATAGGCGAGTAGAATACAGATTCCACAAGACACAGTTTTCTCCTGAATTATAAACTATAATAATCCTTATCTACACCTACCTTTGAAAATCTTTATAGATAATACAACTTAAGAAAAACTACTAATAAAATTGAGAGCAGGTTACACAGAATGCTCTCCCCATTCTGGTAAGCACATGGATTCATTTTTTGTTTTCAGAGTGACACATCTCAATTTTCTCTCATAGAAACTTCCACTTTGTGTTTTGTCTGTTTCTTTACATCCCACACAGGTAAGAGTGGAGCACACATCAGTTCAAGCTCAAAATAAAGAAATCTCTAACGAGAAATAGAGGGGCAGTAATTATTTTTTTTCTTCAGCTTTAAAGGAGTACCAAAACCATTGTTCCATTGCTGTAAGGTAACAGTTTTACATGTATCAAGTCATAAGTTTTACTGGTATGACGCAAGTCCAGGACAAGCATATTGTGGAGCATGCTTACAGCATGACACCCAGAAATCTAAACCTGAAATTTCATGCCTTTAACAGAGGCAATGCAACTCACACAAGTTCAAAATGCTCTAAATTTCCAGATTAGCTGCATTTAATTTAAACATAATAAAATTAATAAAGGTTTTAATTTATCATCCAATTGCAATTACTTGCAACTATTGCTTCCTATGACCAAATTTGTTTAACCCAACTGCTCCAGTTAGGTCAGATGGCTGTTAAGAAGAAATGTTTAACAATGCAGACTGGCAGTATTGACACAGTAAAATTGGTGGTTGACATTAACAATAAATTAGGCAAAAGCCCTTTTAAAGTCACCATTGATTTTTAATTACAAAATTAGTTTATCTGGACTTAAGGTACCAATTAAGTTCCCATGGTTGCCATTACAGTTGTAGAATAAGCAGAAACCTTCTAAGCACCTGGTCTTATCTTCTGCAGATGTATTACTGCTATAACTTGTCTGCTAGCATCAGCCATGAAAATGGGTATTGGGAAAGAAGATGAAGCACTGAAGAGCAGTGGACATATTTGGGATTTCCAAATGTCAGGAACCCCACAAACACAGATGCAAAATCCTCTAAGAAAGACTTGCCATGATTTTAACTAGATATTTGTTGAAAGTCAGTAATGCTGAAAACTGCAGAATTCAAGCATTTTCATGCAAAAGTCAGCAAAACCACTCCTATTTTCATAATGCACAAAGAAGAAAGTCAATTTTATTATCAAGGTTAATATACTCTTTCCCCTATATGCAACAGTAACACTGAGATCAAAAGGTAAAGAGGTGCTATATAATGCAAAAGACTACTTTAATACTATTTCTTTTCCAGGAGCTGGGGGTGGTACACATTATCCAAGACTTACATAAGTGGTCTCATGTGACTCCTTGGCTGTTTAAGAAAAACTCTGCAACCAAATCTGCTTTTGGGGAACTTGCAACATGAGCACTGTATTTGGAAGTTCTCAGCTACACATCAAACGCAACAGATTTAATTTCATCAGCACAGAGCTAACACAGGAAGTACGTACCTTCCTTTCCCACTCAGATTCCAACCATGTCTTGGGCAATTTCTGAAGCTCCCCTCTCTTTAAAAGGGGCATTAAGATTCAGTGACCTGCACCTTGGGAAAACTGTGAGTGGGTTTCCAGTTAAAAACACAAATCATTTCAAAGCATTTACAAGTTTACTTCCCATTTCAGTTTTCCCAGGGGGATGAGAAAAAGGGATTTTGAAGACAAAGCTCTGTATCTATAATACTAAATGGTTTAAGCATCTTACACTGTAGTAATGTTTCAGCTGAATTAAGGATGCACAGCTATGAAGTTTTAAAGGTCTTTAAGGACCTTTGTGTGGTCTCCAAAGAACTTTGCGTCCAGAATTCATATGAACTTCCACAAGCCATGATTTGGCTCTTCAATTTTCCATAAGCAGCTTTAGGGAAACAAATTATTTATACAATTCTCAGGAGCATTGGTGAAAAAAGTATTAATCTTGATCAGATATGTTTTTTCCATCCCTCACTTAACACCTCTCAATCAACGTCAGCAGTACTGCGATTGATCTAATTTCATGTCACTCATTCCAACTATTATTCAAAGATTTTTCTCAGATACACTTCCTCAAGTGGGAATCTGGGCAAGGAAGTCTTTGAGAGCTTTTTTTTCCGATGTCAAAACAAAGAATGATAAGAACTCACACTCATGATCAATTTTAATACCCCTAATACACAGAGAAGAAATATACACATATATTCTTGACCCCCCTCAAATAGTTTGGAGGGGTTTTTTTGTGGTACACTTGGTATTGGTAACATTTAAGACAGAAATAGAAACAACTGTTTCAAAGAGAACAAAATCAACTATTAGCATGAAAAGAGACTATCACATAGTCTATTAGCTCCCAGTATTTCATAAACTGCTAAGCTCAGCTCACAGCACTGGAAGGGGGAAGCAGCAGTGGGTGAAAACTAACCACAGCCTTTTTCTAGGAGCACATTGAATTTGTCAGCTGGAGAAAATGGGTCTTTAATTGTAAACAAGTAAAACAAAATAAGACTGAAGAAAACTAATAAAGCCAGGCTTAATAATTCAGAGGCTGCTCATCCTGTATTCTTCAGTGTAAGTTTAAGCAAAAGAAATTCAAACACTACTGATCCCCATCACTTATTCTCTCTCCAGTACAAGATCCGATGAAGGCATCAAATGACACCTCTAGCAATAGCTAAGAAAGTGAGCAAATAAAGACAGTTACATTAGCAGAACTGAATTTTTATAATTAGCTGTCTTACAGGGACAGAATAGACCATGAGGAAGGTTCTGTAGAAATTTATCCTAAGCAGAACACTTCTTTCAAGTAAGCTCTACTGTGTATGGTGTTCTGGGAAAAAAAGGAATAGGACCACAACAAACTGACATCCTGTTCAAGGTGCCAAATACTTTATGGTCTATGTGGGGTCAAGTTGCAAAACATCAGAGACAACTGCACTGGATCAGATCTGTGCAGGTAGAACTTCACAGGTTAGCCTGACTCCAGTTACAGTACATTCGCTTTGTCTCTTCTCCTACTCTTTTTGACACAGCGCATCAACGGGACATGGGTCTAGCTGGTTACCTGCATCAGCACACAATGAATGGTCAGTAGACAGTTGTGTTGCATCAGAAATGTGTAAAATACAGACCCAATTACTGCACAGTCATGAGGAGAGAGATGAAACTAACTGATCTTGTGTGATACTTAACATGCCCAATTGTGTTACTGAATCATGCTATAGTTTAAATTGTCCTATCCAAGTGCAAACAACATGCACTTGTTATTTTAACACTTAGAAGAAGGTGTGTGGCTGGAATATCACTGCTGAAGTAGCCAATAGCAGAAAGATAAAGATGTGTATGGTAGCCATTCCTTTGTATTCAACTTGGCTGATTAACCTTTATAGACTCTCTCAAAGTAGAACTTCTCCACAAACAGTTTCTACACCATATAAGAGGATTTGTCTTATTTTTTTCTAATCACAGATAGGTCTAACAATCTGACACAGCCCCTCTATACAGCCAAGGTCACAGTGGCACCAGAACAAAGGCCAGGCACTAGGTTCCTGAGCCAGCTTCATCATCAAAGAAAACTTGATATACACCTGGAGCACAAAAATCAGTTAAGAGAAAGATGGAGACTGACCTAAGTGCCTTAACAGTTGTCTTCACAAAAGCATGACAATCTTCAATACCGAAGAACGGCTGCAGATTTCTACCTCAAAACCACTTTTGGTAAGCTCTGCATCTCACTGCTTAGCCCTTCCCTAAGCTACTGTTGGGATATTATGTCAAACACAGTATCCTAGATGAGATGCCAAACAACAGAGCATAGCTATGTTAATACAGTTCTCGTTTGCTTATTTCAGTCTAAATGCAGTCTGAGGTCATGACACTTAGCTGAGTGGAAAAAAACCCAGATCAACCCGGAATTCCTGAAAGGCTGATTAACCTTCCAGAGTCTGACCCAAAATAAGTACAATTCAAGAGGGGTTTAAAAAAGAAATATGAACCTGTAAAATTAAATCAACAGGTCTTTGGAACAGTACTGTTGAGAGGAAGTTCAAACTTTCTAAGTAAATGTGCTGTTCCCATGGGTCTGATAATTTTGAATTTACTGCTTTACAGTTATTGGGTTTATAACAAAAATCTCAATTACTGAGTAAAGATGTAACTTACTTTGCAGATCCAGCATACCTGTTCACAAAGATACTAATGACAGCGTTCAACAGGCCGTCCTTACCCAGTTATATTTGACATGATATATTTTTACAAGCTAGGAAAAAATTAAGGCCATTCTTCCTACATACAGAGTACAGACCACCAAGTACAAGGACAGTTGATTTTTAAAATGTATTTTCATACAGAGTACTTAACCTGACTGAAATCCTCACAATGAAATGAGGAGGCTATTTTCCGTGAAACTTCATGTGTTTATCAGTTAAATCACTGCTGTTAGAAACGTGGCAGATAACCAAGCTCTGTAATTTTACAATCTTTACTAAACATATTCTACAACCAAAGCCAGATTATTTTATGCTTCATGTTAAAAACAGATTCATGATATTTATTTTTCAGTTGCGCTACACCACAGGTCTTGCTGCTGACCTTGCCATTGTTACAATAACATGTCAGCCCTCTGACTTTCTCCCTGCTGAGAGTCCAACTGTGTAAACTGTTTTGTTCAAAACATATTGCTGAGAGGAAAAAGGTACACTTCTCCCTCCACAAGCCAACAGGCAAATGCGCTCCAGAGCAGCAACTCAAATATCTAAACAGTATTTCTCCTAGGGACACATTGTGTACAATTAAATTTTCAACAAATTAACATCAGCCATTGATTGTACCTTCAGCAATTCCTATATAGATTTTCTCCTCCCAGTAGGCAAGGACTTGGCATAGTCTTCTCTTCCTGTTCAATACACCCCACTCTCTTAGCCAAGTAGATGCATCTTCAAAATAAATCAGTTTACATTGTAAAATTTGTTTCATTTTAATCAGACCCAAATGAATAATGTAACCTTAAAGTTTAGATCAAAAAACCAGATGTAAATTCTCCAATCTCTTGTGGAATACTGTCTATCTTCATAAAACTTGTCATCCAATATGCTGCTGAAATCATTTTAAGATGGTTTCACGGATCATTTACCTTGGTTTCATAGACAAGGAACAGTTTGCAAGATTCTGGCAAGAAACCACTACTCTTAGATGAGTAACCATCAAAATTTGGAAGTTTAAGAAACTAGTTATTCAAGAAAATGATTCCAGAGTCCAGTAAAATTAAACAGAGCTGGGTTTAGTCTAGATATAATGTGAAATCTCCTATTAAAGATTTTTAAAGCCTATGTATGATCTGGCTTAATCAGTAATACCTGCCATATAGAGCTTTCTCATTTGAGTTGCTTAGAAGAAGGAATTCATACATGATTTTTAAGACTCTACAGGTTTCTTAGGTAAGAGCTTGTATTTTCAATTAACGTACTGAATATGCACTATTACTGTGTAAAAGTAATTCTCTGTAATGACCGACCAAATAAATCCTAATGGCTGAATTTGCAAATAAATTTCTTTAGGTCAATACCTTTGCCATGTCAGTAAACACAGCCCTAAATTAAGAGCAAGGGTTATTAGCCATCTTCCATTCACTCACCTGAGTGTAGCTCCACAACTGGCCTGAAACTATCAGGGAAGATTTACACTCAGCAGGCAAGAACAAAAAGGACCCAATGTATCATAGCTGTCACCAGGTAAATCAAAATAATCTAACACGTCTTGAGGAGGAAAAAAAAAAATCCTTTTTGAAACAGGAATATAATCTGTAATCTTAAAAGTTTGCAGTAGAGTAGCCAGCAAACCTTCAGCAAGTAACTTTGAAATCTGAATTAGAGAGTGATTTCATCAAAGCTTACTATATTTCCGCAAATTGACACACTTAAACATAATTGCTGGCTCTCAGCTGCGCTTAAATGGATGGGCAAATGGATGGGTTCCAACAGAGCGCTGTCATCCTACCAGTGAAATTAAAGCATCTCGCCTCTGGCAATCTAGACCATTGTGATATTCATGACAAGATGTGGACTGTTTCTTCAACATCATGTAAACAGCTTTTAGCAGCGATGCGTCAAAGCCTTACACTGAAACTTAGCATCAGAACAAACTTCTCTATTTAACAATCCTGCAGCAACTTAGGAGTTAATTCTTAAATGGAAAAAAGACACAAATCAGAAATACTCTATTTTAAATATCCTTGTCTGTCAGCAGTAGACAAAGTCAAAATTAATTTTCATCTAAAAATGTTTTTCGGGTTCTGTAAGTACCACACGATGCACATAAGCTATGGTACCTGTCACATCAAGAGCTGGGATTTTAATATTCATGTGATTCCCTACTTTTATGTTCCAGTGGTATTGCCTTGAAGGCAGATAGAGTAAAACACATAGGTATCTTGAATAAAGCCTTCTCCACAGGCAGAAGGTAGTACCATTACTTAATACGTGGTGCTAAAGCAACATGCTATGTCCTACAGAGAAGATAAAGATGTCGAACCAATGCAGTGGATCTCAATTTCTGTGTACAAAGAAAAGCTCAGCACACTGCTTACCACTGTGACTACTTCTTTCAAATTCGATGAAACCCTTTGGAAGAGTAGGCAGTGGGCTCAGTGCAAGTACAGAGCATTGCTTTAGACACCTGATACAATGAAACACAGAAATGGAAAGAAATAGAGGCATACATGGTGTGCTAGGAAACAAAGTGACTTTCCAAGTTGCATATCATAAATATATGTGTATTTCTGAAGTTATATAGTATAATTCTTAAATAAATGCACACTTAGCAGAACTTGGAAGAGGGGTGCAAATCGAGTGGGGAAAAAAATGGACATCCAATAGAAATACTTAAAGGCTTTGGGCATTTGTATCTGAAATGGAAGAAAAATAAAGGAGTATCCCAAGCTCATTCTGGTTTTAGTATTTAAAGCAGCAAAGCAACAGCTATAATAAAGCAAATTTAAGTTTTTAACCATTATAAAGCTGTACTTCAGGCTGGGAAACTTTAAGCAGAGCTACACAGAAGGACAATACACTATAAAGCATGTCTGCTGAGGAGAGGAAACTGCTTTTGAAGAAACCAACTAGAGTTCCTGGGCTCTGTCTCAAGTAATTCACTTTCACACTAATGAGTGTGCCAGAAAAGATGGAGCTGCAGCAAGACACCTAATGGACTCTTCCAGGATACAACCAAAATTAGACTAGCTTACGAATACACAGAGAGTAAACTTACTGCATCTACAACCCACACACATTACTGGAGAATTCTAATGATGTTCCGCTTGTATAGCCCTCTCCAGGATCCTAGTGCTGAGTGTTAAAGAGAAAAAACCCTAACTCTGACTGCCAGATGGGTATGATGTGCCTCACTGGTACCCTGGGTGCTTCTGAAATCCACCTGTACTGTCTACCTGCTTCTTAATAACTGTTTTCTCTAAGTCAAATGCAGCCTGGTATTAAAGGTCAGCTCTCTATTTCAGAAAGATAACTGTCCATCTGTTCAAGCAGCTGAGTAACCTGACTGTGTATTACCTGCTAAGTATCTTTGTATTGTTAAAACACCAAAGAAGCAAAGAGTGGAGTGTCAGAAGATGTTCATTAGTGTCATTCAAACAATGCGTCTGAGCAATGATGTTTACTTTCAGAATAATAATTTGAGGCTGGAGAATCAGGGTCCCACTGACATCAGAAAAACTCAAACATATGCTAAATACTTATTTTCTAGTAAAGACAGTTAATTTTAGCACTGCTATTACTATCCTGGGCTGACCACCCACAAACCCATGCAACCTGCAGCAATTTTGTGCTGAATGTTGCTACCCCCTCGTTCTGTGTGTTTTCAGGTTAGAAGTCACCAGTTTACTCCCCTAGGATGAGAAGACACAGATAAGTGAACAGTTTGAATACAGAGGACTTATCACACTTACACTTGCTCCCGGTACACAAATCAAAATGAAGTCATGTCAGTACAACACAGATACACTGTTCATCTATCATCAGCACTGTTTAATGATGCCACTTCCAATGCTGGCTGACAGCCATCAGCCAAAATGGGAAACACACTAAACATTTTTATTCTAGTAATACTACTGTGTACTTTTCTCTTCCTGGTGCACAAACATCTAACTAATTATGGCTATAGTACACAACAACAATGAAAGACAATGTAAAGAGTTGGTTTATTTGTCCTCAAATTCCTCCATTTACTTGGAAAGGAAATTGGAATTGATGTTTTCAGTCACATTTTCCAAATATAGTACATTATATCAACGGTGTTCTGAACATTAAATAAAAACATGTTCAATTTATTTTAAAGTAATTCACTGTTCAGTGGCTGAAGGCCTCTTCCCAGAAGTACAACCATACACATAAAATTCACAACAGAGAGATTATTCTATTATGTTAAAGGTTGGGGTAACTTTAGAACGTTTATTATATAAAAGTACGTACCCTATAGCTGTTTTCCACTATACACTAGAGAAGTCAAGTGCTTTGGTAAAATCAGAACTTTGTTTTCTTATCACCTATCCTACAAAACCTAATTTAAACTAAATTAATACGTCACATCCTGACTTTTTTTTCTAGCTAGAAGGAATAGAAGTGATGCCAATAGGGAAGAAGCTCTTTACTGTGAGGGTGGTGAGGCACTGGAATGGGTTGCTCAAGGAAGCTGTGAATGCTCCATCCCTGGCAGCGTTCAAGGCCAGGTTGGACAAAGCCTTGGGTGACACAGTTTAGCATGAGATGTCTCCGCCCATGGCAAAGGGGTTGGAACTGGATGATCTTAAGGTCCTTTCCAGCCCTAACTATTCTATCATTCCATGTAATATTAAAGTAATTTATGGTGCAATTATACATAAGTAAAAGCAACATGAACTTTTAGACTGCAAAACTAGGTATCTGTTGCAGTTTCAGTGGGATACTTAACTGTGTACCTAAATCCATCTAGTGTTAGTAGAACTAGAGTACACGCCTGAAGTCAGACACATACTTTAACTGAAAAGGAATATTCAAACTCAAGAACGGCAAACCTGAAATATTTGCCTCTACCATTATACCCTCTCCTCAGGTAGGGTCTCTTCCAATATCTGTACTGGGTAAACCAGCACAGAATTCTAAAATGACACCTGTAATTTTTCATACAACTTCTCATGCTTACACAAGCACAGATCTGAAAGTAGAACTTTCAGATTTTCAGAGCTTAGATCTTAACCAAGACATGAAAATTACTCCCAGAAGACCTATTGCAGCACATGGTTGGATGACTCCTCTGGCAAAACATCTCCACACTGCTACTGTAACTTCCAGCAGAGATTTCATCCCCTTGACTAGAATACATAACAGTCCTTCCTGCTCATTCAATAAAGCAATTCTTTTGCACAGTTGACCAGTCCTTACCACATTAACCGTAACCAGTAACCCCAGACCTTGGGTCACAGTAGTAGAATGAAGCAGGACTACATGAATGCTAAGTGCAAACGTAGCCTTGGGCTAGTAAGCAAACCAGCCACCTTCTGCTGCCCCGTTAGGCCAGAGGCAGGAACATGTCAGGAGACAGAATAATTTCTCTCTAATTGCTATCTCCCAATATATCCTCACTGAATTTGAAACTAGAAGAAAAGATAGGAAGAAAGATGGTCCATTTACTACTGTTCTTAACTGGCAAGCACCAGCATAGGCTCCCAACAGCACCATGGCCCAGATCAGTGTTCCTTTCCAGCTCGGTTGCTCCTGAGAATAACCTGCTTGACTTTCTGCAAGTAAGGAGCAGAAAGTGTCACCTACACGGCACCATCTCCCAGCTACTAACCAGCACACAGGAAGGACACACTCCCTTAGAGGCTGGCTCTTCCAGCATCTTCCTCCCATAGACTGTCCCAGCAGTCAGAAACACCAATGAAGTGCTGTCAAGGCAAAGTTATTTGCATGGCTTGGTTCCTGTGGAGAGGGGAGAGAAGGCTTAATTGCTGGTGCAAACCCGCCCTAAGGCTTTGTTCCTAACACCTTGCCCTGGGCAAGAGCAAGTCCTGTCTAGCAAGTAATTAATACCCTGAGGGAAACTGCACTGAATTCCATCATAGTTCTGCACTGCATTTCCCTCATTAACACCAACTTCTACTGACTTTCAGGGAGTGAATAAGTAGTTCCAGAAGAAAATTCTCACGCCTAAATGGCTAAACACAATGAAGAATTGCCCAAGTGAATGAAGACTCAGGTCAGCCAAGATAAGATGCTTTTGGATTCCAGCATTATGGAACTTTCTGCCTTGAACAGTTATAGAAGAACTAAATGGAACTCATTTTATTTCAACTAAATAACATGGAAAACAACTAAAAACCTAACACCTGCATTGGATTACAGCTGCTTCAAACACTGATGAACAGTTTCACACGTGCAATTGTATCACATCACTGAATGAATTTGGATGCTGTGAAGGGTGGGAGACTTAAAAATAAAAAGCCAAGCCCTGATCTTTACTGGTTCAAGAAATCTTCTGAAACTCCAAAATCCCAAGACTTTTCTCATAGCTTTACATCTCCAACAAAATACAGAAAGTAAGCCCTAAACCTTCACTTGCCCCTGAGACAACAAATACAACATCATTACTCAGACAATTTATGCGGATGTGGGTGACACAGATGTTCTGGGTTAGGTCTGGTGCAAAGACAGCACACAAAGGATTAGATCATAAACAGATAACAGACTTGTACTAAACAGAGGCAAACCATGTCCAGTGGGTTTCTGAACAACCTTCTAACCAGCTCCTTCAGTTTCAGCATAATATGTAGTTATATAATTACAGACTAAATTGCGAATTAATTTGCCATGAAATTATATATGGATATTCCTAACCAAAGTAAGTAGTTATTACAATAAAAATGAAATATGTGAAGTTAGTCTTTGTAAGAAGTTTTACACCACTTTATTGCTAGTTGACAACTTTGCTTGGGAAAGAGCACTACAAGCACACAAAAGAGCTGCAAACTGTGTACAGTTTCGTGTCTTATTTAAAACTGTCAGCTCCGTTGCAGTTGTGAGCACATCCAAAGCATTTATTATATAACAAACCCGCGTTCCCTTACATAACAAATCCCCAAATCCCAATCACATTAGCTATGTACTACGCGTATTTTTTCCACACAACTGCACACCTGACATTTGCAAAATTTGGCTGAACATTTTAATCTTCTATCCCTATTTATTTAAAAATACTTACTGCAATTCACATTATCAGGTTGTAAAAATCCACTTCTCTTTCCTCACTCCCTATTTTTTGTTAGGCTTAATTTAAATTAGTTTCTCAATCTGCTGTGTAGATCATCTCATTTATGACATTCATATACACATGTTCATACAGATATGTGATTAATGCATTCTAGAGAAAAAATCATCTTAGCATAAAATTAGTTATGAATCTCTGGAAACATTGTGAAGCAGTTACCTACAAATAAAAATATGTACATACATATGTACGCACACACTTTCAACACGGCAAAGATATGAAGTGTAGAGTACAAAAAGAAACCCATCCTTCTATGCTGCTCACCTAAAACATGTTGCTGTTTATCAAATGGGAGTTGGCCATTAAACACCAATTAATTTAAAAATGCTGAATTTGACTGTAGGCTGTGCAGACTGCAAGTAAACGTGTTTGTAAAAACACCACATGTACAGGTAAGAAAGTTCCAGAACATATATATACAGATCTATTTACTATATACCATATTTGCTGAGGAAAATGGTGTGGGGTTTATATTTAAGTTATGTAGCCGTAATTTCTAGAGCAGGGAACAACTAGCAAACTGCCTTCATTCATTTCACCCCTAACTCTTCCCCATGGGTGTACCTGTCACACGTACTAAACAAGGCAAGACACGAAGTCTTTTTGGGTGGCACTCCCACTGCATTATGTGATCACATATTATCATACATATTGTAGGTAGCAATACAATTCTCAGATTCATGGCAAGTACGTATTTCTTCAGCTTTCATTGTTCACATCTCAGCTGAAAAAAGCTGCATATAATTCTTGTGCATTTTCTTTCCAAAAGTGTGATATGGCTATTAGGAGCATCTGTAATAACAGACACCTCATGAACTGTACAATGAGGTTTCGCCCTGAGATGAGACACGCACAAACTAGGTAGAATCATAGGATCATTCAGGTTGGAAAAGTCCTTCAAGAACATCGAGCCTAACCATTAACCCAGAGCTGCCAAGTCCACCCCTAAACAATGTCCTTAAGTGCCACATCTACATATCTACACACCAGAAGTGGCACTGGTCTTTGGTCCAAAAGCTATACAGAATAAAGATAGACAAATGCACAACAGAGCCATGTAATTAACCAAATTCAAGCATAATAATTTTTACTGATAATTTGGCATTATTACCACACTTCTCAGCAAAGAGACAGTGATTGAGCTGTAGATAGATCTCGTATTATGAAGACTTCATTACTTTTATGGAATACCACAGCATAAAAAAAAATCATAAATAATTAAGTTACACTTGTGAAAATAAATAGACCAAAAAATATTTTGTGATAGGATGTTCTTGATTATTTATGGTGTTCATTTATTTTCTGGGAGTCCTACTCGTATGAAACATACATGCATCAAAACCTTGGGCAAGTGATCCAACAAGGGGTTTGTTCTCAACATGACCTTGCAGTATAGTTTTATATCTTATGATTTCTCTTTTCAGAATCTAATACACAGACATCAAAATGTAAACTTTAATGTCAATTGAAGGGCATGACCAGATCCTCAATAATCAGCAGGGATAAGAATATTCAGTGGCCGAATTTTAAGAAAAAAAAAATTGGTTTTTGGAAATAATGAGATAACACAGTGTCATAATCGTAGCACCAGCTTCAATAACATCACAGGCACTACAGAACTGGATCTCCTTACTGCATAATCAGAGTCATGCATCAAAATAACTTAATACAAACATAGGCCATAACTTACGCACTGCAGCAGGTGCCCTCTACCAGCAAACAGTGTGACCTTCAGAACAGGGTTAGAAAACAACCAGCCAGACACAGAAACCTATTTTGAAACAGATGACTACGAACCCAGCACTGTAAATCTAGATAGTAAGCTATGCACACCTGCTATTTAAAACATCAGCAAGGTGACATTTTTTATTCAATAGGAGAAATTAATGTTTGATTTGCTTTTCTTTCCTGTGAAGTGTAATAAACACACACACGTATTCTTAAAGAAATTATAAAGCAGGTAGGGGAAAAAGCAACAGGTTAATTACAGGTTGATAGACTCCATTATTTATACACAATTACAAAATTCCAGAAATTAAGCTGAGCATTGCCATACCAAAAAAAAATAAAATAATCAAACCTGTTCTCAAAGCTATGTTCCATGTACTGTTACACTAACGGCGATAGTCTCAATAGCTGAAGCTTACACTCCTCTATCAGCACCGTGATATATTTAGACATAGATATATAGATGTGTATATAAAACAATACACCTTTGCAAAGCAGCTACCAGATATGGAGGGTTTAAATCAGGAAGCTACTGAGCACATACCTGAAGTCAGTAAAAATTCTTTATAATCAATGTTCTATAGCTTATTGTATCATGCTTGAGCATTCAGAGAGCAGTTATTTTCTTCTCTTCCCTTATGCCCACCCCAAGAAATACAGCATGTTCAAGTGAGGCATAAAATAAAGCTGAAAATGCCTTCAGTTCACTGAAGGAATAGAAATAGGAACAAGAGATGTGCTTGACTTAAAAATATCCAATTCAAACGCTGTTAAACTTGAGGAAAGTTTCAGTCCTGTCCCTGACACTTTAACATGTTCAGTGGCCTTATGATTTAAACATGATTTAATTCTAAGATCTGCTTAACTGCAGACAGCTTCACAGCAGTGGAAAAATCAGTAATTTAATACACTATCTGGGCAAAAAAAAGACAAGTCTTCTCTGGCAAAAGACTTTCAAGTCATTGCATAACATAGTGTTCAAAAAAGGAATACCATGCTTCTGTTACTATAAGCAAATTTCTCTGCAATTTTAATATGATAATAGACCTAAGACGCAGGCATTCAGAAACATGACATGCTTAGCATCGTCCTTTCGCAAAGCCTTCAGAGCTTATTTTTATGTAAATCTGCAAAGAAATCTAAGCACTGGAATACACATGGGAAAAAAGAGAAAGACTAAGTCTGGAAAATTTCGAATGCATGTAACAGAGTTGATTACAAGTTTTAGTTGGTAGAGAATACAACAAGCAAAATAATAAAGCAATTGGATGTTAAACTTAGATTTGCACTGATTATAGGAAGTGTATTTTTTCTAAATATCTCTGTGACTAAATATAAATTGAATTTATTCAAATAAATGCCTCATTTTAGGATGTGAGGATCCTGTTAATTGTCCTATTCTCTCCAAAGGTAGCATTATAAGTCGAGTTAAGATTGCTACACTGCAAGGTAAGTTTAATACCATCCTGTAGCTAAAACTGTCTCTTACACACGCATCTAAGTCACAAGCTCTTTGAAGCAAATGGACAGCACAGTGCATTGAAAGGGCAGAAAAAAGTGGCTTTCCAAACAAATGCTAACAGAAAGCAGTTTAAACCACCTAAGGCAAAAACATGATATACATTTATATATCATGTTATTACTAAGAAAAACAAACAAACAACAAAACACTAATTTGAATTGTTAATATCAGGTACTAAATTAAAGAATACTCATCCACTTTTGAAAGCAGCCTTTCAGAGCTCTCAGGAGAGACTGGCATACAATTGCTGCTAAACAACAGTAAAAAGGAACTATAGCTTTAGGACAGAATACAGGGACTATATTTTGGATTCCAACTCAGAACATTTAAGCTACAGTTTCAACCTGGTCAGTCTCAACTGGCTGAACATCACTATCTCTGTATCAAGTTCTAACAGAGAACTATACTAAAAACATATTTATCATCCACCACTTCCACAGACAAGGATTGGCAGTATTCTACAAATTTAAATTCATAAAGCCTTTTAAATATTATTAAAGGAGCCATTTAGCCATCACTGCTATCCCTCTTCATATTTTTATCCTGTTCATAAAAAGTGTCATTAAAGGCTCACACAGCATAAATGAAATGCGCAATGCTGCAGCAAATCAATAGTAAAGCTCTAGGGACAAAATGCAGCCCTCCTTGCTTTAAACCATTTCTTTCATTCACTAGACCATGTCTCTGCTTTCAGCAAGTTTCATTGTGTTCTCCTAGCCAGTCACTAAGCTTTAATTGAAAATCCCAAACATTTGTAAATTCCTGGGGCAGTCAGGTTCCTTCAGGGCACACTTGGATGCTACCAGAAGCAGTCCAATAGGCACACTCTAGGAACAGAAGTTTAACAGGAGTTAAAGGGTGGACTGGACACAAGGCAATTCAAAACCTCAGAATGCCTGGGTAGCAGTTCAATCACAGCAAGTGAATGCACATCAGCATAATGCAGCCAGACACCACCCCTCTCTGCTTCACCCCAGAGATCCAGGCTAATGCTTACCAAGATATCAAGCCAGACTTATCAAGCCCAGCCCCCGTTTCCTAAATACACCATCTCAAACCTCCCCACCTACCTCTGTGTCTCTGGGTGCTCCCCACACCAACAACCTCAAGCAGCTTCTGGGGCACAAGATTCCTAGCCAGTCTGCAACTGTTCTCAGTCACTGCTAAATCCTATGCCAGGCTCTAGCCACAAGCTACCAACCCTTAACAAAGCTAAGCAGCCCACACAGACTACTTAAGAAGGCATATTCAAAAAACTCCATATTGCTCCTCAATAAAGACTCCACCTTTGCATCTAAATGCTCTTAAATCAGAATTTCACCATAACTGTTTAATAGTTACAGTAATTCCCCCTGAATCACTTCATTAAAAGAGACAAATTAAGTTTATAAACTTTTAGCAGTTCCTCTGATAACTTTGGTGACTTAGAAGTGCCCAAGGTTCTTCATTTTGATTGTGTAACCACTGGACATCTTCCAGAAGACTCAGATCAAAACACCTTGACTAGAGAGTAGTAATTGACCATTACAAGGAAGCTGGACTATCAGCTGTTCCTCTTCTCACTGGTCTGCCACAGGATGGAAGTGTAACACCCGAGTACTCTTACACACTAATATTATAAAATTTAAATGTCTGCTTCAATAAAGCCTTTTCTATACGAGGATTTTAGCTACCCACATAAGGTAGCAAAATTGCAAGAGGCATAGTTTGTCCTTGCTTTAAACTAGATACAACTCCCAAGCCACAAACCAGTTTACACTTCTGTAAGCTGGAATGTCAAGGCAGCTTGATCGTATCTTCAAACAGCTTAAATTAACAAGTTCTGTAGCTTATCCCATCTTGTGCATTTGTGATAATCTTGTAGATCCAGCTTTCCTATTAGGTACCACTAAGACATACCAAAGATTGTTCAGAATGAATCTTCAGTACAAAGTCTCTGCTTAATTACTCCACTCTGGCACCTCTTTTCTTGATAATAATGAGAGAAAGCCAGGACCAAACATTAGAGTCCTGGTGACGTTTTGTTTGTTTGTTTTGTGAGAGTAACTCATTTTGCTTTAAGAACAAGATTAATGGTGCATCAGTAACAATATTTTGCTTTTCCATGTGCTTAAGCTTCTTATCTTGCGTTGGACAATAGATTGCATTACCCACAAAAACCAGGACCTTAAAACTTAAGACAGACATAGTATTACTGTCACTTCTCTGGAAAAATCTATGCTACCATCAGAAAAGGGCTGTTGTTTTCTGAGATGGAGGAAGATGAGAAAAGCCAGAGGAGGACTGACCAAATAGCAAAAAGCATTCAAGAACAAAAACATTCTCTGAGAAAAATTAAGTACACACAGTCTTGGTATGGTATTGGGCTGGGAGGGGATATTGTGGTTTAAAACTAAAGAGTTTGCTCAAGTTTTAGAGCAAGAAAGAATGATTATTCCTTGAAATTTGAGGATTATTCTCCTTAAGAAACTGTCAATTAGCATAACTTTGAACCCAGCAAAACTCTTTCTGACTACCAGATGTAACTATGGCAACAAGATCCAGGAACCTACAATAAATATGATACAGTGTCAATAATCCAGCCTTTTTCATGTAAATAGATAAAGCACAAGGAAGACAGAAGGCCATTTCCAGTGCTTTAGATTTAATTTTTAGATCTCTTTAATGCTAGGAATGTTAGCACATTCCAATGACTAGTAAAAGAGTGAGCAGAAAACCAAAGGGAAAGAAAACCACACATCTCTCATGGAAAAACTATTCAGAATTTAAGAAAGCATAAGACCACATTTGTGAACTTTTTCCATTAAAACTGTGAAATTCTATAAACAGATATAATCTCTATTAAGCTCTGTAAATCGGTTTGAAATTGTTGCAGAACACCGACTCAGTTTAATGAATGAGTGAGACCTTTCTAGGGAAATTTTTTTAGCCTAAAAATAAAATTAACAGAACAGAAAGGTTTCCAATTCATAGAATAATAGAATGGTTAGGGTTGGAAAGGACGTTAAGATCATCTAGTTCAAACCCCCCTGCCATGGGCAGGGACATCTGACACTAAAATTCTCTTGTTCGGCTACATCTCCTAGTTGCATCTGCAAGGGTATGCTCCATAGATGGGAGTGTTAAGTCAGAGCTTTATAGAAAAAAATATACAATTGTGAATCATTGCCTAAACATAAAATTAAGTTCCCTCTCCCATGCAGCACAGTATGGGAACTTTAGGGAAAAGCAGAACACTCTTCCTTCCCCACAACTTAGAAACAGCTGACAGATCACAACAGAAATGCATCATCATCCAGAGACTATCTGGATATTAGAAAATTCAAAAACCAATGGCTTCCTATCACCTAAAGCCTCCCTTCTCTGAAAACTAAAACAACACACTACAGAATACAAAAACTCCATGTCCTTCAAACTAGGAATACAATGCATATTTAAGAGCACAAGGCATGCAAAGTGTTGTCAAAAAATTCAGCCTTAGACCAGAAAACACAGGGTGATGTTGTGGGATTGAACACATGGACAGGCATAACTCTAGAAAATAATGAGAAAGCTGGAGTGAAATAGAAAGGGAAAAGACTTAGTACAAAGTAAAAACAGCACAAAAAATCAGGCAGAAAAGAGACTGATGATGGAATGACAAATCCTAGGCAAGATGCAGAAATTACACCAGGGAAATGAAGGACTGTTACAAACAAGAGAGTTCTGAGCTGAAAAGCTATGAAGTCACTGCCTACCAAAAGGATCCTAATCCAAATGCCATTCCTGCCTCCCCGTATCTCTCCTCAATTGTGCTTAGCTATGAAGAGCTGATTCCCTCCTATCCTAATATAAATAGCTTGAAGCCACAGGACTAAATCCCAGCAAGAGCCTGAGACACATGCTGGCCTGGGGTAACTGCATGAAGATAATAAAGACAATTTCATCTCTATATAGATGGGTCTTCAGGACAGACAGCTTGCTGCAAAGACTTGCTAAAGCATCTTTGCATTCACTAACATCTTAAAAGGGACCATCAGAGTCATGTATTGCCTCCAATTAATTGCTGCACTATTTTTCCCTTAGGTCAAGTATTCCTTAAGGGTATGGATTGCCTGATGCAAGACAAAGCATGCAGAATACATTGTCTTAATATTAACCACCCATTCATGACACATATTTTCAGAGACAGTATAAAAAAAATAGGAGCTAAAAAAAAAAAAAAAAAAATCAATTCACAGCATTACAAAAGAACCTAAGATTAGATCTGTAAAAAGCCTTATTTGCTGAAATGCATGTAGTTTAACATTTTTATGTTTCTTGCTATTCAATGACCTGTTTTCTTATAATGAAACAGATTATCAATAAGTGAAAATACACTTGTACTTATGTCCTACTCATTTGTGTCTGCAGCCACTGCATCCTGAACCGTGACCTCATCAGAACTCAGCTTCCATAGTTTCAGCTTCCCACCAAAGTTGGACAAACATGAACTAAACTGCCTTGAGAATCCAGGGGCCATCTAGGCAATATCAGCTATCCGCATCAGGCAGTGCATTCTCCACATATCCTAATGAACAAAGATCCCACTGTAAAAACAACAGAGAAGAAAACCCACCCAATTAGAACACAGAACAAAACCAAAACACACCACCAGCACATACCTCCCCCTCTCCAAATGTCTAAGCTCAAATATCCTGCTTAAAACTACAGAGAGAAAAGTTAACTGCAGATAATACACTAACTCATTTTATGTCCTAACTCAGGCTGTGTGAATAATTGATTTCTCGGTTCGGCAGATCCAACTGAATTTGAAACAGCTCCTTCTCTTGCTCAACCCTCTCAAAATTTCATTTTGACACAACACGTTCCATTTCAGTCTTGTGACAAAAGCTGTGAAATGAAGGCCAGATTCACAAAATGGAGAGGAGAAAGAAGAGCTCAGTGTGCCTCCACCTTTCTTTGTCCCTGTGATGCTATAGGACAGCTAAGCCAATGCAACAGCTACCTGGAGGAGCAAGGAGCAGTCCTGAGTCCCTCCCTGTGCTCCCACTGTGAAGCACAAGCAACATCAAAGGAAATGGGAGAGACCTTTTTGGCAGCACTACCTATAAGGTTAGCTTAGAACTATAGCAAGTGATCTCTCCATGACCAAGCGCTGTATTAACGATAAGCCTTCTCCAATTAAGAGACTTACCTTTGAAGCAAACAGTTAGGACATCTTTCTGGACTCCAGTCTCCTGCCACACAAATCCAGCCTTCAGTTAATTCAAACAAAAGATCTGAAGCAAGCTGGGACATTTTAATTGTCTTGGAACAACAGCAACAGAAGAAACAGAGAGTGCCTGAGCCAGGAAAGCCTGCAGTAAGCATTTGGCCAAGGTGGAAGAGGTATGATTTACAGTCTCAGTGCTGAATCAGGTTTCTCACATCCTGGGCAGCATCCTAATCAGAACACTTTTGGATAAAAGGGAAAGGATGTCTCATTTTCTCTAGTTTGCAAACTCAGTATTTTTCTCAGCTTAAACCATTCAAATTTTTTGCAAATAGTTCCAGAGCCCATGATATTCCATTCTTCAGAAATCTTCCTATTTGCCAAAAAAATTCCCTGAATTGCTGCTGCATATTAGTAACATTCTACGTATTAAGCATCATTCTTGCCCAGCATTTCACTTGTGGATGAAATGTCCATGTCTACATAAATAAGAGCTACAAACTGAGATCTCGTGTTTCCAGGACACACTGCATTTTCCTGTAAGAAATGACAAAGCAGGAGAAGTCAGTTCTCTTATGAAGGAAGAAGGAGGAACAAGGATAAAACTGGAACACCAGAGCAGTAATTGAAAGCTTCCTGCCTTTGCATAGATGCTAGGCCAGGCAACAGCACACAGAGCTGTCAGAGGAGCTGGTAAACAGCAAGTCTAGATAAATACATGAGAGTTCTTTATTCCAACTTCTTCGTGGGTCTTCCAAATTCCCCCACAACTACTTGAATCTATTCTGTCACTGAATGAATGAAAATATTAAAAAGAAGAAAGAGAAAGCCCATTTCATGAAGCGATTGCCAAATACACTGAATGGAATACCTACTCCACAAAAATACCTAAATCCTCATATAACTCATACTATTGAATTGACTTGTTAAATACGTTTGTGTATATATATATATAAATAAATATAAATGCTCCTAACTTTGAGGCAATAACTTGACTGCTCAAACAATATCTCTGTTTCTCATAAGACCAAGTGATTCATCCAAGGTCACAGTCTATGTCTCTTGAATTGTGACAGCACATCTAAAGATAAAGGTGACCCATGTCAGCAGAACCTCAGAACTAGGAGCTGCAGCATTACCAGGAGACAAGATACAGACTGGAGCTTGCTGATGGTCTCTGGCTCTAGGAATCAGCAGCATTTTACACATCCTCCTCTTAAGGTGCCATAAGCCCCACATCCCAGCCCTACCATATTCCACTCAAAACCTGCCTGTCTGTCATGCGATCTAACCTCTGTAGTACATCACATGTCCATTAAAAACGATTAAGTTATGACGAACTTGCAATTAATACAGATCCTTTTTTTCCAGTACAGCATATGGAAACCACAAAGCTATTTCTGTTTAGCAACAACAACTATTAAATTAAAACTAAAAACAGTTCCACCCTTGTTTCAGATTTGTATTCATGATGCTCAAGATGATTATCTACACCCCAGCAGCAGCATTCAGGACAACAAAAACCACAGTTTTCCTTCATAACTTGCTACCCTGCATCATTTTTAAAGAAACTCCTTCAACAGCCTACTATGTAGCTTAAGAACAGTTAACGCAAGCACTACCAGGTTTTGCCAAATTAGATATTGAATTTATTAATAATTTAATGTAACTTTTAGTACTATGGTTAAAAATAGCTCTCCCATGAGCTTTTAGTTCATATCAGATACCGTGGTACTTATCTCAGAATCTAAAGTATTAGAATTTAAACAACATAACCAGATGAAGCAGAAACAAATCTTACTCTTTGTGAGTAAGGCTTCCCACTTTCATGCAAACCCCTGCATGTATATTGAAGGCCATTAAAATAGAGCTAATGAATTAGAGATGCTAGAAAAATTAAGAGAAGTATCCATGCAAACTGTGAGGAAAAAGAGCACCTCTAAGACTTTCTTTCCACATGGAAGATTTTAAATCACCTCCCTTGCCTTTCTTATAATCCCTCCATTTATTTTTTTTTACTCTCTACTCTGCTCCCACCTAAATACAATCACTATGGAAAATAAGCTCATTAAAGCACAGCATGGGTAAGCAACTGCAGTCAGAAATGAATCAATTGATCCAAAGCTTCATATTAGTGGTTGCCATTTGCATCACAAGAAGAGTGTGATGGCATTCCCCAGAGACAGTAACCTGTACTGAGGAAAAATCCACATTAGTCTTGATGAGGTTATCCTACCAGAACAAGTGCTGGTTTTCCCCCATCTTCCAGGTCACCTTTGTCAGGATTCCCTGCTACAACATAGTAATTTCGATTACCATGGTTAATATTATACCAAATTTGTTTATTTCTGCCTTAAAGCTAGTTACATGAGAAGAGTGGTTGAGAACTTTGTAATTATAAAAGAATGAAACTCATCAGTATCTATACATCCATCTTCTCTCCAGGAAGTATTAGCACAGTTACCCGCTATTTTAAGTTATTTTAGCTTTATCTATAGACAGAACTGACAAGCAGCTTGTTTGCATTTCTTCATGTATTTCTTCATAGTTTATTTTGTCAAAGGATCTGGATATGACTCAGCTGGTCAATAGACGGACACAATTAATATGATTTTGTCTCAAGTTTGTTGTAAGAGGTTTATGTTGCCATAACAGAGATCTATGCAGTAATAAAATTGTACTGTTATTAAATTTTCTACAGCATATCAATAACAGGGATTATACAAATCATTTCATATGAGGGAAAAGCAAAAACTGCTTCACAAACATTTCTAGATGGTAAGCATTTTAATACAATTTGTAGCTCTTTTAAATAAACAATACCCAGCTGATTTATTGTGTTTCCATGCAGCATTCTGTGCAAATTGAGAAAAATCTGGACCTTAACTTCTTCAGATATGATCAACAAGTTCAATTTATTATTTTTCCCTGGAAAGAGGGAAAAAAGATTTACCTGAGTGACACTGAAAAGTAACATGAATCATTTCTTTCAAATTACTTTCTTGTAGCCTTCACAATGCTTTAAAAAAAGCCTTTAAGCTAAGTTTAATAGACTATTTTAGCGCTCTTAAAAATCACCCCTGTATATAACCATCTCACAATAAATTAATTTAATTCATTGGACATGTGTCCAACAAAATCCAGCCCAAAGTTATTATAACATCTCGCATTTGACCAAAATTTATCTGATGTATATTCTGTTCCAACAATATGATTATATGCAAGGCTTGACTGTTTGTCTGTCTTCCTTACTTATGCTGCTGTCACAGCAGAAAACCAGCAGTCCTGCCCCATAACTAACCCTAACTTATCAGGCTGTACAAATAACAAGCAAACACATATTTTAGTAAGAAAACAGAACATGATATCTTTCCTAAATTTATTGCAGAGATACAGAAAAAACAATTCAAATGACTGCCTTAAGCATCCTCTGATCCCAAGTTCAGACAGTGATTTTTGTGTCAGGGTTGACCAATATGATCAAAGCATATTTTGCAATCTAGCATACTTGCTATCCAGAATTAGCAAAAATGAGACCACAGGCCAGAAAGGGACAAATGTAAGGGGAAAGGCCGATCATATTTAGAAATTCCTTCCATTCCACTGGAATGGTTACCCACCCTTTAGGAATTGTTGAGCCTCTGGATGACAGTTTAAACCAAGATTCCCAAAGGGATTAAGAGAAATGGGAGGGGAGCCAGCAAACTGAAGACAAGTTTAACATACCAAACATTCTTTTCAATAATTCACAAGGCAAGAAATTGCCTCATATATTATGTGGCTTTGGTCCAAAGCAAATATAATTTGCCAATTCCAGAGAAAAGCAAAACAATGTATACAAAAATGACACATGTAATGCATTTATTTCTTAGACTGATGTAATTGCTTTCTCAGGAAAATACATTAAACACCATGTTAGTGAGCCTTCTATTTTTAGGCAAGTATGTCATCTGCTTCCTTAGGAGAGCCCTACATACGACATCATGTATTATCCTTCCCACCTCACATTAAGTGACATTTCAAGTCACATGCACAATCTTGCATTTCCTCTAGTTTCCATAAAAATTCCATGTACAGAAAGCACAAAGTGACAGATGCTAAAGGAATAAAGTATCTTCACTGCATCATTTGGGCCACTCATACTGCAGCATCGCTACTACAGTACATCAATGATACTTACATATAAACCAACACCAGTATTTAGACTAAACTTCTTCCCAGTGCATCCTTAGCTTCTCGACATGAATAATGCACTGTTAGGGATTGATCTGGCCATCAATATATCAGGAGGAAATAACATCAGGGAAAGCACGAACGAGAAAATATGCTACTCAGTGAAACCACTGAAGAGAAAATCTGCTACTTAGTGAGCCAACTGTGATATGTGGAAACAAGCAACGCCGTTGTTGTAGCACTTCCAGAAGATGCTGTTATTAGATATTCTAAACACAGTCCTATTCCGCGGTAAAATGGTTTCCTTCTCTGAGAAGCGTAAAATGTGAAAAATTGCATGGGATTTTGTATTTACTGCTTCAAATTACCAAAGCAAAACTTGCTTAAGTTGCAAACCAAAAGACTGGTTCTTACAGATAACCTAAATTCCATCTAGAGTTATGGCAAAGCCATTTCTGATTCATGTATTATCATAATAAAATTTTCATACATATATATATCCATGAAATATCCATGCAAAATAAATATCTAGCTAAAAACTGCTTCCTTAAGAAACATTATTGACACTTTAGAAGACAAGTACCAAGTTGACAGATCTTCTCTTTCAAAGATACAAAGTTTATAATACAACTAACAGTTCCTTAACTTAAAAGTTAAGGTCTTGAATCATTCACAAAACAATCATGATGCTCCCCTTGGATTTTGTTTGGTGTGCAGGTTGTACTTGCAATCATTTGCAAGACAGACATTCATGTTTTTCTAGGCATAAGGTATTATTACCAATGCAAACAAACTGTAATATCCCCTTCAAATTACATTTGCTATAGCAAAAAAAAATCAACATTCACTGTACAGTGCAGGACCTTAGTTCTACCAGTGAGGTCAGATGCAGTAAATAATTCTGTAACATTCTGGCTCAACATGTAGGTAAAGTTAGCAGCCTAAGATAGATGTTACATTACTCGATAGCTGCAAAGACAAAGGTAGGGCTGAGAAAAGCATTTTATACAGCACAGCTAGTTTCCTTAGTACACCAGTGAGCATGCAAAGCAATTCCAGAGAACAGAAGCTTCTAAGGGGTTAGCAAGCAGCACGCAGTCTACTGAAAATCTGCGGATCTAAGGCTCTCCCACTCACCCATTCCAACCTAAGGGCTCATCAGATGTATCCTGCAAGCTTGGGTAGCAGTAGGCCATTCCCTGAAAAATACCATACTACTGTAAAAGATATTAGTGAAAAGAATGAATCCACTTTCAACACACTTCCTTCATGCCCTGAGGAGGCCTTCAACACTGGTGGCCAAAAGCAGGATGAAATCTGGCCAAATACTTTCTGTTAGCATGCAACACACAAATTAGACCAAAAGCATTACTGCAGGCACAGTAACATCCATTTCATTTATAAGGAATCACAGCAAAATACTTTTTTTTTTTAATTAATACTGCTTGAGTTTGGTGCTTTGGGGTTTTTTTTTTGGTTTTCTGCTTTTTGGGGGTTTGTTTGTGGTTGGTTTGTGGGTTTTTTTTGTGGGTTGGTTTGTTTTTGTTGTTTTTTATAAACAGGGATGGCAAAAGTGAATTTCTTGCAATTTCTGCATGAAAAAGTGCTGCAGTTTCCCCAACCATAGAAGTCCTTTACACTATCTATTTAAGAAATACCCCAGAGGGTAACAGAAGAAAACTAAATGCCATTGCTATTGTAAAACCAATTAGGATCTATTTTCTCATTTGCTACCAGGTAAAGGAATTCTTCTCTATGTAATGATTATCTTGAGTGCCTCTTTCATTTCCTTTTCAATGTTTTTTTTGGCAGAAATCCTTACAGATGCAAGACACAGAACACAAAAACCTGCATTTCAAAGTGCAACATCTTCAAACAATTTGCTAATTTTAAATTAAATACATGAAAGCCTTACAACAAATTTATGAAAAGAATAAAACACAAATGGAAATCAGATTTCATTCTTTGGTTTTCATTTGTTTTACTCTGTCGTATCTGAGAATATATAATATACCTGTTGTGTATGATATGTTGAACATATCCTGTGACAATACTACGAAGAATAACTGCAGCCTAGCAACCTTAACTCATCTGTATGGAATTGAGTTAAGTTGCATTAACTGCATTCTGCTAAAGAATATCTGCATGACCAACAGAATCAAGTGGCAATTTAATGAGTTTTAGGTCTCTAACAGTCTTTTGAGCAGTGACAATCAACTGAGATCAAGAACTCTTAGCTAGGCCCCAAATCAATATTATTATTTTGGGTTGCTTAATCACACTCTTCACAGTATAATTGCGGGTGGGTGGGTGTATGGGCGCTTCAAAACAACAGGGGAAAAACCCCAACCTCTTCCTACCTGTTACTTAAAATCTAAGGGAATAAATTACTGAGATTTAGGAGGATTAGGGCTGTGACACTGGAAGTAGCTGGCAACAGTGGGGCAACTGGAGCTGGGAGAAAGATGGAAAATACTCATGGAAGTGTAGTAAAGTGGAAAAAAAAAAAAAAAAGCTACTACCTGGAGTTGTAGCTGCCAAAAAAGAAGCATGACAATGTTGCTAGAAAATTCTCAGAATACCAGATGCTTGGGTTCTGTGCCCTTCTCCTTCAACTGCCAGCCCTTCCCAGCAATTGCTTTTCTTGACCTCACAATCCATGAATAAAACAGTTTCGGTCTTGCACCCCGCCACCCATTCATCACTCTAAATCCCTTTGCTGGCTCGGTTTCCCAATCTATGCATCGTAAAATTCTGTACACGTTTAACAGAGAAGCAACTTATAAATAGTTTTTATTATACAAGGCAGGCTTGATGCTCAAACAGGAGGTCAGAGACACTGGCACTTCAACTTTTCCATTCTGCTGCTCTTCCCAGTTTCTCACAACTAGCTATTCTCAAAGAAGAACGTCAATGCTGATTTGTAATTATCTTTTCTCTTTGATGAGCCCACTCCTTTAATAGTGGGCAATAACTCATTTTCATATGTGAAATATTAGAAAAATTAAGAGACCAGGCAGTTATTCCCACACTGAGTCATAAATCAGTAACAGTTCTACTTCTTGGTACGTCCAAGGAATAGATTCCCATGGCAACATATGGATCCTTTATTATAATATCATTTTGCTTAAATATATATTCTGAGGTGGGAGAACCAACTGTAAACAACAAAGCAATTATGCTTCAGTGGCAGACTGAAGAAGACCCATTGAAATAGCAGGTGAAGCAAAGGATCAGGGTATAGATTTCACATCTAGAAATCCCTACTCTGTAGTAGTAGAGGACAGCCTCTGGCAACCATCTATTACAGCTTCTTGCCAAAGCCAATTTAAGCCTACCAGTTTCTGCACACCAGAGAGGAATAAAGAAAACGCTTCAAGGGCTACAGAGCTGTTACTGATGAGAGCAGTGAGCACTGCAGTATGCTGGAACTGCAGGTTCCAAGAGGTGAAGTCTACATATTTGTATAGGAAGGAAGGCTGCACAGCCTCAAGGAACTACAGGGTACAGTCCACAAGCTGGTAATTCCCTTTTGCTTGATTAGTGTCAGGCATTGATGGAATACCCTAAAATAGCTGAATAATGGTGGGGAAAAAAAAAGAAAAGAATCCACAGGGGAAATAAGCCTTATGTTAATGTCTCTCCTTGAGAGGATCTTTTTAACAGTCCTTAACAGTAACAACCTCTTCCTCTCCCAGCTCCATTCATTCTCTAGCATACCAGTTCCTGGTGCAGGCACTGCTATACTCGATATAGGTTTCCCCACAGCACAACAACCTGTCCCTATGCTTTATAAAATTAATATGAGACTGAAGTTCTATTGCAAAATAATCATACAAATAAACTGTAGGGAAAGCTGATGAAATGTAGGAACTCAAAACACTTGCTACTTAATTACCACTTAAAATACCTAAAAATATTACAGAAAATTATTACTGCTGAGCACTCCAAGCCCAGTTGAAGACACCCACTGATATGAATACTTGACCCTGCACTGAAGTATTTGATTCTTTTTAAGGTTCATAGCCCACCTGTCCCCCTTTAAGGTATAGCCTGACACACAGCCAAGGGGGAACACTGTTTAAAGCTTTTATAGCTCAGAAACCCATTTACAATTGCTCTTTTCATTTGTCTTCTACACATCAGTCAAGGACCTAAGCTCTTGAAGAAACACTGCTAAATTGGACTCTGGTATTACTACAATTGTTCAGGAGAAAGGCGGCAGATGGAAATAATTCCCAAGGACTAAGAAACTTCAGAACACCCCAGTAAAAAGACTTATAAAGAAGAGAAAAAGGTGAAGAAGGTCTCAAAGTAGTTTGTGCTCAGCATCTGCAAAGCCAGTCTCCTCCCTGGGCTAGCTAGTGGGGAGAACTGTTAATGCTCGACAAATGTCACAAGCCTCATCCTCAGTTGCTCTGCCTTTGTTTTGCACATACTTGTTGTTGGTGTATGCATTAACAATATCTTTGCAAAGCAGAGAGCACCAGAGATGGCTCATCAGCATCAAAGGAGTGTTCTTAACACTGCAGGTCATATGGAGAAGTAGCAAGAGAGAAGCTATTTTGAGCAAGTTCTCTCAAAACTCAATTTCTCTTCTTGAGCAGAGAATCAAAAGATGCCAGGGACAAGAAGGACAAGCATCATCAGGATCCATTAAAGTTCTCACTGCTGTTCTTATCTCGGAGTCATTAGTCTATTGCTTTGAAAAGAGAAGCTATTTGTGCTATTATTTGGTGGAAATCAGGACAATTCTACTTATCAGAGGAACGACATCCTGAAAGCATCTCCAAATAAAAAAGAGAGAGACAGAACACAAACACTAATTATTTTGAGAAGAAAGCTTGATACATTTTAAATATATAAAGCATCATGGCTGGGACAGGAAAGGACTAGGCTTAGCAACTCTTTTCTGATTAATTCCAAATTGAAGATATCTATTTAGCATGCAGATGTGCAACTCATCAAGAGGTCATACATTCCAAAAGAGGCACACAGACGAATATTATTACATAGCCCTACTTTACTTCAAAGTTTGTCCCAGTTTCAGTGGGATTGGCAGTACACAGTGACCATGCTAATGCATCTGCAGTTTACTACACTTACCAGGCTTTTGAAAATGCTTTATAAGGGCTTCATCTACCAGGAGAACAAGCCTCTAAAACATACACATTTCCTCTTTTCTTATTCTTTTAGGATGAGTTAAAGATGTGTGCATTTATTACTGGTCTCTTCTGCTCACTGATATTGCATCCAGTTGAATAAATATTTGTAACTGCCCAGCAACACATCCTGCAAAGCAGAGCAGCTCAAACACTTGACAAGTATCAATTAAATCTTGTTATGTAGAGATGGTATTTTTCTCATTTTGTAAATCACGCCATTTAATTTCCTGAAGAGGGGGAATAATTTAGGAGAATCTGCCTACAATACGATTAACATGGAGCTGTTGCAGTTACTGTACCCAGAAATCTTTGTGCACCTCATAAAGTTAAGCCCCTAATCATGTACATGGTATTTAGTTGATGTCATCTACCTGGACTTGTGCAAAGCGTTTGACACTGTCTCACGTGACATCCTTGTCTCTAAGTTGGAGAGACATCAATCTGATAGGTGGACCACTCGGTGGATAAAGAACTGGCTGGATGGCCACACGCAAAGAGTTGTGCTCAATGGCTCAATGTCCAGTTGGAGACCAGTAACGAGTGATGTCCCTCAGGGATCGGAGTTGGGATCGGTCTTGTTCAACATCTTTGTCGGTGACATGGACAGTGGGATTGAGTGCGCCCTCAGCAAGTTTGCCGATGACACCAAGCTGTGTGGTTCAGTTGATATGTTGGAGGGAAGGAATGCCATCCAGAGGGACCTTGACATGCTTGTGAGGTGAGCTGATGCCAACCTGATGAAGTTTAACCATGACAAATGCAAGGTCCTACACCTGGGTCAGAGCAATCTCAGGCACAGCTACAGACTGGGCAGAGAAGAGATTCAGAACAGCCCTGCAGGGAAGAACTTGGGGGTGCTGGTCAAAGAGAAAATGAACATGAGCCAGCTTCAGTGTGCGCTTGCAGCCCAGAAAGCCAACCGTATCCTGGGCTGCATCAAAAGGAGCATGACCAGCAGGTCGAAGGAGGTGATCCTGCCCCTCTACTCTGCTCTCGTGAGACCTCACTTGGAGTATTGTATGCAGTTCTGGTGTCCTCAACATAAAAAGGACATGGAACTGCTGGAACAAGTCCAGAGGAGGGCCACGAGGATGATCAGGGGACTGGAGCACCTCCCGTAGTATGAAGATAGGCTGAGAAAGTTGGGGCTGTTCAGCCTGGAGAAGAGAAGGCTGCATGGAGACCTCATAGCAGCCTTCCAGTATCTGAAGGGGGGCAACAGAGATGTGGGGGAGGGACTCTTCATTAGGGACTGTGGTGATAGGACAAGGGGTAAATGGGTTCAAACTTAAACAGGGGAAGTTTAGATTGGATATAAGGAGGAAATTCTTTACTGTGAGGGTGGTGAGGCACTGCAATGGGTTTCCCAGGGGAGCTGCGAATGCTCCACCCCTGGCGGTGTTCAAGGCCGGGTTGGACAGAGCCTTGGGTGGCATGGTTTAGTGGGAGGTGTCCCTGCCCATGGCAGGGGGTTGGAACTAGATGATCTTATGGTCCTTTCCAACCCTAACTATTCTACGATTCTATGATTATTTTGTAAATTTCTCTTTCATTTTAGAGTCATACTCCACACCAATGAGACAGCCTCATTAAAAACATTACACTAACTGATAAAAAACAAAGGAGATGGAGTCCAAAATGCAGGTTCCAGTGGGCACGAAAAGCAATAGCTCAGATTAATTCCTTACACGACTTGAACAGAATGCAAAGTATAGCAATTATACTCAAATACAATGAATGCCGTAATTACGACTTCAGAGATGAGTGGAAATATTTTGAGAAGGAGTTCAACTAAAGCCATATTTAAAATAGGGAATGCTAGACTTTACCTACTATAAAACAGTTGTAGGGGTCTAACAATACTTGTATTTTTAATTGTTTATGTCTAACTTATGCTGGTTTGGAATTAAAGAAATAAAGTCTTTTACCATTACTAGCACTACCATTACTGCTACTATAAAGAGATGAAACTCTTCTCTTTGAAACCAAGGAGGAACTAGTTCCCAAGTGTTTTTAAGGGGCTTCATTTTTCCCCAAAGACCTGTAAAGCTGATGCCTTCAATACTTGCAGTGAATATAAATTATTAATACTGACTTAAAAATAACAGAGAAGAAGCAATTAATCTTTTCCAGGTAATATCATTTCCTCTGGGGTGGTTGGATGAAGAAATTGAAACATTTATTCTGCAAGTTTAAAAGCAACATCAACTACAAAGTTTGATGGGAATACTGGTCATCAAATAGAAGGCCTTCCTTATCCAATTTTCTTTTCTAAGATACAGAAAACGACAGCAGGAGATTGATACTTTACCTTCACAAGTTACAGGGGCAGAAAGCCACAAGAGGTCGAAGCGATTTCCAGTTGATGTGGTATTTCTGAATGTGAGCTCAAGAAGAGGTATTTCCAATCTAATTGGCCTTGTTTTAAAAATCACTTCACTGCACACTAATACAGAACTTCATGACAGCCATAATTCAAAGGCTGTTCATGAGTACTAGCAGAAAATTCCACGATCAATATAATATAACCTGCTACTTTGAACAGGAAGGACAGTATTTTCCAGTAACCTTTACCAAATATTTAAAGTAGTCACTACCAAGGGGTGGGAATAAGAAACATCTTTCCAAAGAGTTCAAAATATAGTAGCCAGCTTGCAATTCTGCATGTTTGGAACTGGCAGAGATGGCAATTCTGTTTAAGCCAAAGCAAAAATTAATCACATACATCTCTGCCAGTATGCAGATTTTGATTTCAAAAGATGTCCTGTAAGAAGTATACTGAAATCTGTGGCAAGGATCAAAGCTTAGAAAGAGCAGATGATGGAATGAAAACAAAGAGAGAAAAGGGATACGCAGATTTGTTGTACAGCTCTTTGAGTGAGGGAATAAACAGGAGTCAGAGAAACGCTGAAAAAAGTCAACGGTTGTTAAGAAAATCATGTAAACATTATGTTGGATAGACAAAGCAAAGGAATGTCAAGGACTTTAGAATAGATCAAGGAGAGAAAGGTATGAAGACCAGGCACAACAAATTACGCTTTTACAATTGAGAGACCAGTTTGTGTTATAGAAACAAAAATGAAGCACTATCAGAAAGCAAAGAGTGCTGGGTGTTAGAAGACAGACAAAAGCACAATGTTACACAACTACAACAACAAAAAACCCTGAACACATGAGCCCACGCAAAACCCCAAGGATCCTAATTAGAGAGAACAGGGCTGACCCAAAGTCCTATTTTCTTTCACATGTTCAGCCAACAAACTGCAGAGAATTCCAGCAGCTAGAATTGACAGTGACATTTTAAGTCAATGAGAATCTATTTTACTCTTCCTCCCACAACACAAATGAATAGTAGTGGTAATGAAATTCCACTCCTATTGTAAATTGACAAACACAATCCTGCATTTAGCCCTTCCAGAAATATTTGCCTCTTAACAAACTCAAGCCATTCTGAAATAGCCTGTGGCCACAATAGGACAAAACAAAATGTCACTCTCTCCTGCACTGTTCTCCTTCCAATTAACTTGACTTTAGTGGAACAAAAAAAAGTTTCTACTTTTTTATACCTAATTTTTTTTAATAAATCATATTAAAAGTTGTAATTTCAGTCACAGACTTTAATAGTCTGGCTATTTATTTCACATTTGATCAAATGTTTCTGACTGAGAATGGGCTTCTAATTCACTACACCAAAATAACTTGCTCTGAAAAAACCCCGAAAAATCCATATGCACTGGTTTCCAATGCTGTCTTCTCCAGAATGCCAAGGAACTACATTATGAAAAATAAAAAGAATTGATTGGATATTGGACCAAGCTGCACAATGTAATCTGTGCACATTATTACTCAAAAAAATGACAGGAAAAATTCTTATTCTTTTCTTCTTAAATGAGTTTCTTCAGAAAGGCTAATAACCTTTTCCTATTTAATTGTGATACACTAGGAAAGAAGCCCTTTGTACCCCTCAATCAGAAGCACACAGAGAAATAATTCTGTGTTTCTCGGGGAAAAAAAGAAATAGCTGTAATATTTACCAGGCAGGAAGGAAAAAAAGGAAAAAAAAAAAAAGAAAAAAAAAAAAAAAGAAAGAACAGTGTTATGCTGTGAGCTGTCTGTTCTCACAAGCAAAGCAGGGTGCGATCAGCTCTCAACATAACACAACAAATGCACCAGGTGATGCAGTATCCCACAGCACATGTATCTGCTTGACAAATTCCACTGTGAGTAAAGACTTTTCTCACAGTCTCTAATTTCTATGCAACTCTTGCCTTCCATCCCTGAAAAATCATGCACCCTGTTGAGTACAGTCAGTAATTTGTTCAGTCTCAAAGCTGGCTAACACAACACATCTACAAGCAAAGCTCTCCCAAATTTGAGAGCTCACTTTGGTATTGGCTGGGATAGGTATAAGCAATTCTTTCCCTTTATCATTGTTGTTTTTCCTTAGTAAAAGAAGATGCTTTGTCCTCATGCTCTTTGGAGGAAGGTTATACATGATCACAGAACTACCCAGGAAGAGGTTCAGGTTTTGGCACTACCTCCTTCAGGATCTACTTTCCACTTAGATGTAAGTCCAAGAATGGTAACTGCATTGACAATAGTGGGGAAAACAGGAAAGAACATATGCAGTTATGAGTCTCACATTTGCAAATTAACCTCCTTTCCTAATCTGCCTCAATATACAGTTCTAATTTACTAACATCACACAGATGAAAAATCATCCTCCCATGACCATCTGATTCTAAACAGCACAATTCTATTTTCCATTTTATTTTTCTGATTCAGTTGAGGACTATTACCAATGGCAAGTATTTTGGACAGGGAAATATCAGCCTCCAATACTTAGAAATAATTACCTCTTTCCTACCCATTTTTATGTCTATGGAAGGTATTGCTCATGCTCATTTGAAACAATTACTGTTTTTTATTTAATACATGACTATGGAAGGAGGTTTGGTGATAATGCTAAAGCGCAGAGATGGAACACCTGACACGTCCAAGAACAGCTCAGCAGCCATAAAAAGAGCTGAACTTGCAAATTTTGGCACAGCAAGATCCATTATGCTGCAAATCTGAAATAGGATTTTCACAAACCTTCAGCTTTAGTGACTGGAAGAGAGACATTAGCCAGCCAAAGACAGAACCAAGTCAATGAATGAGTTGTATATATATATACGCATCCACCTGCTGGTAGAAAACGTTTACACAGCAGTAGTATGCTTTTACAGTGGTTTAAGTCTGGAATAAATCCAATAAATCAGCAGAGTTTTTCTTGGTTAAAAAAAAAAAAAAATACAAAACCAAACACAAAGCAGCATTTATCCTACAATGTTACTGGCACACAAAACTTATTATAGCAAGTCTGCTTTTGATATGGCTCCACACCTCCACATCAGGGGCCCTAATATTAGCCTGATGTATTTATTTTTTTTAATTAACAACTGAGCGCTACAAACACACATGGCAGTTTCCCAAAACAGTGAACAAGCTTAAATTACTAAACACAGAAACACATTATGATGGTGTTACTAAGGTCCAATGCTCAGCAAAATAAGTCTGTTTCAGTTGATGTTTATTTGAAATTAAAATGTGTTCCAAGCCAGGACTCAAAGGAACAAGCTAGTGTTCACCACATACCACCGAACTGCTATAACATGAAACAAACTGTTCTCATTTGTTCAGAGCTGATCGTAGCAAAGCATGGTAGAGTTGACACTACAGTTGGAAGAGGCACTTTCCAGAGCTCTACAGCTATGTCAAAGAAGCAGTACTGTCTATAAACAGTATAAAGAGAGGGTGAATTAACCTCTGCTATCCATTACATCAACAAGCAGAGAATTTCCAATTACAGACACCACACTCTCCACCTCACTTGGGGATTTTTTTGCACGCGGTGCACTCCAGGCTTTCATCTGACACCACTTTTAACACTTCAGATTCACAATCCATCAGCAATGGGTTTTATCAAGTACACTGCCTGCAAGCTCAATATTCAAGTCCCAACAGCAGCATGAGCTAAACTTTTCATGGAACAGGAGAAACAGAGTTACCTCTAGTGCAGGACTGGTTAGGAGGCAGGAAAAGACTAGTTTACTAGTTAGCAAATACTAACATTCTATGCTCCTCTCACATAACCTGAGTTGAAATGTTGAAGTACCTGCACTCTCTCCCTTCTGACCTTGATGACACGTGTGATAAGGCTGTTTTCAAAAATATTTCCGAACTCAGCTCCACAAAAAAGACTTCCTGAAAGATATAATATTACATTAACACAGGAAAGCATCTAGCCTTTGTGCTGCCCCCTCTATCTATAAATACCCCTAGAGTGACGTGCAGCTCCCAAACCAAATCCAAACTTCCTCCAGGAATGCAGGAAATCTTATCTTTGTCAACAAACCAAGTAGTATATCTCTGTGCAAAATAATATCCCATGTGTGTATGTAGTAAAAAAATACCAGCAGATATTTCCAAATGCCCAGGGCCAAGAGAAGAAATTCCCAAACCAAGAAGCGCTGCGATCCATTATAGGATCGTGAATTCAATCCTCTGTCATGCACCTCTGAAGTAACAATCATTTCTGCTTCTCTACAGCTATCTTTAGGAGAAGAAAGACTTCAGGAAAACAAAAGAATTACCATACAATCAGAAGGAATGTGCTGAAAAAAAAATTAATGGAAGAATATGCTAATGATCGTTTTAATGAGATAAACATGCTCTCATATCCCCAACCAAAAAATGCTCTTTCCCCATCCTGGCAATGGTAAGTAGCAGTTGCAAGAAGAAGTCTCCCTTTCTACTGATGTGGGCGATACTAAAGCTGCAACAATTACTGGAATTCCAGTCAGGAAGAAGAGGAGGAACAAGAGATGCTTTTAGCTTATGAGGCATATTCAGGGCATATTTCCCTTCTGTTTCTGACAGAGCTGTTTCAGGGAAACAATCCCTGACAGAATTCCCATGGGACAGCACACCTCCGCAGCTGTTCAAGCAGAACCCTCCAGATGAAGGGAAAATTCAGCTTTAAATTTAAAAGGCAAAGGCAATGGTTTTATTAGAGTTTGACACTCTTGACATTACTACGTAGGCATTTTAAAAGCCAATTTCAAAACTTACTAGAGTCATCAGGTTTTTAACAGGAAGACCCTTTAAGTCGTACAGGAAAATAGTCCAGCTAAATTCTTATTGAAAATTGTCAACAAGTTTCTACTGCAAAGTTGGCAATTCAGTTTTGCAAGACTCATTCCATGAACATCCCTATTGAAGGCAACAGTACCAATTTATACACCATATACAGCTTTAAGTGTGGAAAACCAGCAATGTTTAATCAACGCTTACCATAAAGCTTTTTCCAAAGCATAATTTAAAATATTACAATGCAAGAATAATACTGGAATTACAAGAAATCAAAAACATAGCAAAAGACAAATAAAACTGCATGTCATCTTTTTTAAAGCATACTTTTCAAAACCTGGAGAAACAAAACCAGTCACCATGGCGTGGTGCAGCAGTTGAAAATGGCTGCATTTCGATTGCATCTGTACCCATTCTGCAATTTAAAGTTAATTAAAAAGGATATGTTTCTAGGGGAGGCATACCAAGAAGCAGGTATGGTAAGGTATTTCTAAGATAATGCTTTATATTGTTTATATATTGTTTAATTCTTTTCATCAAAGTTTCCTTCATCTGCTTGGAAGGGGCTTTAATGGATCTAAATAAAAGGAGAAAAGTTCTCTAAAATTTATGCCTTGTTGATTCCATTAGATGTTGCTGCGAGAAATGTAAATCAAGAGATTGGGTCTTAAAGTTTTATTCACTGTAGCTTTAATAGCCCATGCCAATACTACTCCAGTATTGCCAGAGATGTCTCCAAGAACACTTTATGTAATACCAAGAATGCCTACCATGAGTATTGCTTTAGAAGTACAGATTAAATCCCAAACTTTTAATCTCACAATTGGATCCACATAGGGAAATTCAGTATGGTTTCAGGGAATATGCCAGCAAAGTTACCACAGTGGAATTAGATTGTATGTTTAACCAGAACGGAAACTCTCACCCTTTGATCTTAAGGATCCCAAGTTACGTATTTGTTTTCAATACAAATGTGAGCAAAGATGTACAACTCCTTTTGACAGCTGTACAGATAGCAAATTGTCTTGCAAAAGGACCTAATAAGCAGGTTATATGTGCTGCATCAAGAAAACAATTAACTACACCCTACTAAAAAAAGCCTGTTTTTGATAATCAGTATTGCAGCAGTCGTGATGCTTCCTAAAGTGAATTATAATTTATTAAGCCCTACCTGATCAAGCCATAAAATATTATTTGCAATAACACAACCTATCTTCTGTTAGTGCATAGGTAGCTGTACAAACAGCCACAGCCTGCTGCCTGCTGCGCCACTGCTGCAGAGTACCAGGCTTGCCCTTGTTACTGTTGTCGTGGTTAGGAGACCGAATCACGTAGGGCAGCAACTTTCAGCATCGCCTGGCTTACAACCCAGGCCTCGTACAGGTTAAAAGAAGGAGTTCAGCTCTTCAACTGCCTGTACCACATGCTCATCAATAAACCATGTCAGGTCATACCAATGCAAACTCCCAAAGCTTTCGCAAAAGTAAGCATTTTTAGTTAGGAATTATGAAGTGATGCCACATGAAATTAAATCCATGCATATTATACACAGGAATACAACATGCCTTCCTAAATCCATTCAGCAACACCAAAGGCCCTAGATAATAATGACAGCAGAGTTAGGACTCCGCAATTCTGAAGGCTTCCATGATCATTAGCTAAAGATAATCACATAGAGGTAAATTCTCAGGCATACAACATGGAGTAAGCCATCAGACTGAGTTTGTAAACCTTGCCATGCAGAAACAATAGCAAAAGTTCAAATTCAAAATAAACTTGGTGTCAGATAAACCAGATAAAAATTATTTCCATGAGCTACATACAAAAAATTACTAATTAATGTCTCCATCTAATACAAACAACTTGGAAGGGAATTTCCTTTCTAAAAGTACTTGGCTCGGACTTGTTTATGCTGCAAATGTTTATAAACCAAAATGCTGTCTATGGGTAATTTGAGTATTTGGGTCATGTCTTGCACTTCCTGGGTGTGACAACCTTGCATACCAAGGCTTAATTTTATAATAAAAGTAACTACAGGCTTTTTTTAAAAATAGCTTACTTGCAAGATATTAAGTACCTTAAGCAAGAGCTTGATTAATGTACAGCAATCCATCAATTAAATAAGATTAACTGATTGCTTTTGAGTGTTCCAGAAAATATGGTAGAAACCCAAACTATGCTGACATTCATCTAACAGCAATGAATTGGCGGAAAAAAATTAATTGCAAGGAAAAAATATTTATAACAGATAAAAGCCACATGTTCTGGATGGCTCTGAAACTGGCAGCCTCGAAGAGGTTTCAAATCAAGACAACTCTGTTTTACACATTACAATCAGAACTGACCATTTAAATCACACAACCACAATTCAGGAGACATCCATTCAGTATTAATTTCTTAAGAGGCAGTTCTTTTTAATGTTTCACAAATAATTTCTGGGCAACCACTGACTAGAATCTTGTAGGTCAAATTCACTTGCAATAGCATCTTCTTAAAGGGGATTTAAAAACCAGAAATTCTTAATGGAAGTTATTGCACAGGGAATGTAGGATCTCACTTTTTGAAATGCTCACTTACAAAAACAATGATTAATCTTTTTCTTAAATGACAACCACGAAAGTGCCACTAATAACATTATATTAAGCTTTTAGAAGAGTTGAGAACTAATACACAGTTTTGAAAACTACAGATCTATTCACAAAACCAGACGCTTTCTCTGTAATCTGGATTCCCTGTTTAGATGACCCATAATATCTGTGATTGTAAAATTTAGGCCATATCTACTGTTTTCCAGTAAGTATACACCCTGCAACTCTCCTTCTTGGGTCATGAGAAGCCACTCTGTTCAGACCCACTCCTGCATACTGTGTAATAAAACACACTGGATGATACAAGCAAACTAATTTCAGATAACCAGTTTTTATAGTGCAATGATTTTCAGAGCTGGAAGGATTGAAAAACAAAAAAAAAAAAAAAAAAACAAAAAAAAAAAAAATCAATACACTGGCATAACAGAAGTGGTTAAAACTTCTTTCTCCTCCTTGGGAAATACATTTTTTCCTAATTAAGTAGTACAACAGTTGCTTACTTTTCATGTAACCCCAGCTATAGCACACTATTAAGACTGGTTTTTGAAAGGAAAGTCTTCACATTCAGACAGTATAACGTTACTCCCACTGAAAGCCACAAAAATTCTCCTGATTACCTCAGTGGGAGTAACAGCAGTTTCAAATGGCCTAAAATTCTCAGATTTTCCACCAAGATGCCTATCTCAAAAAAAAAAAAAAAGGCAATTCTATTTTATCATGAAAACCCACAAACCAATAAGCAATCAAAATAAACCTAAAATTGCTCTGTAAGTGAGCAGTCTCAACCAACAAGTTGCGCTTGAAGGAACTAACTAGCACTCTTCAGGGCTGACAAGCAAAATATAAAGCACCATCATTCTGAAAATGTATGGCACTCCTGATCAAGGGTGACATAATCTTTAAAATGAGTATAAAACACACCTCACTACTGAAACAAGCAGATCCGTTTAGATATTAACTCTGTAAAAAAATATTTGGCGACGACAGCACCATTACTGGTTTCTTCAGTGTAGAAAGAGCAGGAACATTTTCAGAATTGTATATTCTTTCACAAAGATGCTGCAGAATAATAACAGGCTGCTCACGTATCCACAAACAGCATCTCATTGATTGCCTGCTACTTTTTTCCTAATTTTGAACAAGTAGTGAAGCTGCTTTATAAGAGATAACACCTCCTAGTTCCTGTCACTTTGCTTCCTTTCATCCCTACAACTATTTTCCTTTGCTCTAAACACAACAAACTTCACCTCAGGATGACTGTTACATTGAAAGACCTAAGAAATCTCCCACCTCTTCTACATCGTTTAGTTTATTAAGAAGTGGTAACTTTCTGATTTGTTTGTACTCTGTAAACTGCATTCCCATCTTGCACCCAAAATTCTACTTTCCAAAACAAAGGTGGAGACTATTAAAAGAAATTAAATTAGAAAATCAATGCTTTAAAGAGTTTGACCAATTTTATTCCTTTAGCAAGTGCAGCTGTCTTCTGGCTTCAGCCATTTAAAAGACCATCTTTTAAAAGTTATGTTCCTTTATCCCACCGTAGATGGCTTTTCCTGTGTAAGAAAACTCCTGTCTGATTAGTTTTCAGGGAGGACTCCCAAATCATCAGAAATCATACAAGTTAATAATTTGCTTAGTCTTTGACTATGCTAATGCTACTGTTCTGACAAGGGCCCTTCACTTAAAAGCAGTAAGTTGTTGGAAGGGTCATATGCTGCAGGAAGCCACACATCCCATACACACAAGTAGATAACCACTGATTGTTCTCTGAGCTCTCTATGCAGCAGTCTCAACTGAAGTCTGATGGCACAGCTGAACACAAAACTAACAGTTAGGAGGTGGGAAGCCAGTTCATGTCTTGTCTAAAAGCAGGACAGTAGCAGAACGAAACATTTTGAAAAGGTCCATTTGTAAAGTTCTGGAAGCTTTATTATTAGTTACATTATATGCAGTTAATTATTCCACATTTTGATTATACAGACATTTGTTTTTATATGGTGGTTTGCTACTCCAAGACTACTTCATACTCTTGCATATTTTAGCCATGCTCAGTTCAACAGTCCTACTGTTTGAGAGAAACCCCTAAAGACTATTACAATAAAATGAATTTAGTCTTTCATCACTTTATTGTTGACTAAAGCATGACAATAGTGAGACTGTCTGGAACAGTAACTAGCAAGAGAGATTAAATTAGTAACAATTTTGCCTTCTAGATTTCATAGACATATACATGTATAAGAAAAATATATGTAAGAAAATTTTGACAACTCTTACCACCCTTTCAGGCAAGTTGTTAGGTCCCTTTCCTTGTTCATAAAGCACAACTCAGTTATAGATATCCCTGAAAAACATAAGAGACAAATTAAACTGAATAGAAACTCTATGACTAATGTGACTAATAGCTTGTTGACCTGAACAATGGGACAACTCCATATACAACTTCTGCTGCTGGCCACACTAGATTTGTAGGACAGTCACACTGACATATAGGGTATCCTCCAACAGCAGGGATTGAAGTGATCAACAACACAAATAACTAAGGTTTAGTTTGGGGGCTTTTTTATACTCCTCAATGAAGAGTGCTCACACACAAGGCCCAACCTGAACCCACTAATAGCAGTAAAAACCGACTAACACTCAGACCCACAGAAGATGCATGTGCACTCAACAGGAAAAAAAAAAAAAAAAAAAAAAGCTTTTTAAATCAGAGATCTAAAAAAAACCAAAAAAACACCCCGACTGTGGGTTCCTCCCCGCATTCCTGTAAGCCAGTCAGCATTTGGCCACCTTACAGAAATCATGTATTCTCCCCATGTGCCTTCACCTTCCACAGCAAATTTTCTGTTTCATTTCATAATTTACAAGTTATAAAGCAACACTATGTCTGAATACAGCAATTCCCATGACTTTAGGATGACACTTGATGGAAATTTACCTAATTAGTAAATAGGATGCATTATTTATTTTCAACTCTGATAAGTAAATGCTTTTAAGGACTGCAGAACAAAGGAGAAACCTCATCACAAACATGAAACATACTCTCAAGTAGAGCACGTACACGGAAATTCAGTTTGTGACAAACTAAAATTCCATTATAAGGGTCATTGTGTTCCAGGAGCAGCACTGAGGGAGACAGAAGAATCATAAGAAATGTGTTGAATGGAACAAATGCAACCTCAGGCAAGAACTTCTCTCAAAAGTTTCACTTTCTTATTAACAATTCAATCCAGAATCAGAAGCACAATCTTGCCTTTGCTTCCCCTTCTATATTTTGTTTCCAAGAAAATTAAAATGAACACATGATTTCCCCTATCCAGAAAGAAAAGCAAACAGTGGTAACAATCAGAAACAATATAAAGCAGACATCGGTGGGGTAATATTACAGATTAAAAAAATGTCATTAGTAGCTTTAATTTTGAAGCACTGCAACAAATCCTACACTGACCCATCTAAAACTGTTTTCAAGTAAGTATGAGCCACTTTAAAAGCTTCTACCTTTAAAAAAATTGGAAAATTATGGAATATTAAAAAATCACTATTAAGAATCTCACTGATTAAGAAAAACAAAAGCTGAATGGCAAGCTGTGATAATTTACGTTTGCAGTGTAAATCAAGATGTCAGTCAAGTTACCAGTATGGCTACTTTGCAACCTGTACATGCCTGTAGCACCTAGGGAGATTTCAGGAAGAAGTTATAAACATAACTTACGTTTATGACTAACTTCCTCTGTTTTTGAAGAACATAGCTGAAAAAGTATGCTTGACATTATGGTAATTTCTATTTGATTAAAAACTAATTGCTATTCAGCATCTGAAGATGCTCATGGGAAGAGAAGTTCAAGTGTATGATACATGCACTGTAAAAAGATCAGATTAATACAGTTCTTGATGAGAACAATCACCTGCTATTAAAACATACCCCTAAGTTTTTACAATTACATACTCTTAAAACTGCAAGGGGCATGGATGTAATATGATTTTGGACATCCTGGTATAACACAGCTGAGCGAGGCACTAGGTAAATCAAGCAGCAGGGCTAATTAACAAGATTTCCAGTCTTCTTTTATAACCTTGTTTAAAAAGTTTACTCGCCAAACTCCAGGTCCCAGAAGGTCTGAACTTCTCAGGAACCAGGCCAACACTAAAACTACGGAAGTAATACAAGTGGAATTGCATTTTGATCTTGCCAAATAAGCACCGTGGCATAACACACAACACTAAGGAGAGAAGAAATAATGGAAGAGCAACACTTAATCCAGCGGTCTATCATGAGCTTGAACAAACTTCTTTCTGCAGACCGGTCACTGACAGTTAACGAGCATATACTCTGAATAACTGCAGTAAGGACTATCTTAACAAGTCTCTTATAAATATTCAAAAGACCCACCATATTAGCAGTTCCAAACATAGTAAAGGATGAAGGTCTCAAAGAGCTGCTCTAAGCATATGGCAGCCAGTTCTGACTGGAACCTTATGTTGAAACAATGCCAGCTGACAAGGGCATGACCTTCTATTGATGCTGAAAATGATGACTTGGTTAAAAAATTGTTTTGTTTTGCTGCCACAAATTTAACAGCTCAGGGTTTGTCCTCAGGAAATTAGTAAAACGTGCTCATTAGGTAACACAAAGCCTTTTAAACAAAGGCTAAGCACCTTTATTTTAATATTACAAATATGTCCTCAAGGTGCTTTAATGCAAACCAGTTGTAGAGGTGAAAACCAAGCACAGATCTCCAGTCCCATGACTCTGCTGCAGCACCACATTCTCAACAGGATGACTGCACTGACGAAAGTTACAGGTAACATTAATTAAGTCAACAGAAAGCAGTGAGCACTGAGCAGCAATACAGCTCAACGCATCATCACAGCAATTCTGAGGCTCTTCAAAAATCTGCATAAACAAAAGGAAATCATTTTCTCTTTGTTTATCCAGTCTAACAGGCAAGACAATTATGAATTATTTTAGCAACATCTTCCAGCTTGTCCAAAATATTTACTGCCCATTGTTTTCATCTTCCTAGTTACAGACACACCAATGTCAGACAGTTTCTGTTACAATCAACTCATACCTACTATTCCTATCATCTGTCTTAAGTCTGAACAATAAAGTAATATAGAACAAGAAAAGGGGATAAGAGAAGGAAGGGAATAAGAATACCACAAAGATAAGCAGGCAGTTATTTCTTACTCTGAATGCAATAACAATAAGTCTTGAGGCCAGAATGTTCCAGCTGAGCTAACTATGCCTTCCTGCTGCTGTTGCTAACATGGTATTGTAGGAAAATAATTGCAAATATTACTCAAAAGTACAAAATACCAAATAGAAACAAACAAGATAATGGAAGAAACATGTATCTACCGGCAAAGCCAAAACTCATTAAAAGATTATATTCAATATGCTTTGAAGACAGCTGTATAAAATGACAGTAGAAGCCCTTAAATTTAAATAAGCCTTTTAAAATTCTTTATGTCACTAAAGGCAGAAGTTTGAACTCAAGTGTTAATTTACATGAATACAACTAGGCTAGTTTAAAGAAAAAAAAAACCCAACTAAATACAGTTTCATAAATGCAGCTGCTAATGGTACCCTTGGAACTGCAGCCACATCCCAGCCTGACCCACAGCTCTGTCCATCAGCTCTCCCTTGCCCATGCTGGGAGGTTATACTCACTGATAAGAAACATAAAGGGAGATTGCCTTGCATCCCTGAAGCTCCTTTCTGGACTCTCTGCCATTTCTGCCATTAGGATCCTCGCAACTTTGCTGCTTCTTGTAGAAAGCAGAATAAGTTGCAGAATATTCAAATATTAACCATCTTATTTTCACAGAATCACAGAACGGCTGAGGTTGGAAAGGACCACTGGAGACCATCTGGTATAGTTCCCCTGTTCAAAGCAGGGTCAATGTGAGCAAGCTGCTCAGGATCTTTTCCAGTCAGATTTTTAAATTTTCCAGGAATGTAAATCTCTGCAACCTCTCTGGGCACATTGCTCCAGTGTTTAGTTCACTTCACAGCACATTTTTTTCCTCAATTTTTGACCGAAATAATATTTCTCCACTTCGTACCTATCAGCATATTAGCCTGTGATGCGTGTTGCAGGATTCTTGATCAGTAGGAGCTGCTTAAATCAATCAGCTCTGAAAATGACAATCAGATGTATAACCATGAAATTTATTGAACATGCCTACATGCATTAGTAATGACACAGTATGGCCTCTGGGTCCAATAATGCAGAGAGCTGGGTTCCTTCATCTTCCAATGACTGCTCCAAATTCCCTAGTCTCACAAGGACACACAAAACAGGTACACATTTTTTACTCCTGCATATTACACCTATTTTAAACCATTTGGGTTTTGTCCTGTTACTGTACATACCTAATAAGATTCTTTCAATTTTGTGGTGTCAAAGATACTTAAAGTAATTTATCACAAAGAATCTACTATTAACATTCCTTGCCTCAAAAAAATATATGCAAGCAGTTATTCTGAAGTGGAACTGAGAGAAACTTATATAAACACAATGTTCTTGAGATTTCTATCAGAAAATAGTCATTTGACTTCATGTGAAATGACAAGAATGCACAAGCATATTTTTTTGTTGTTTATTACAAGTCTCAAGTGACATTTGCTGCAAGAAGGACAATGTTAACAGGCAATGAAGTGCCGAAGGTCTCCCAAGCAGAAGTCAATTCTGTTCATGATTATGCTCTTAAAATACATTAAGTAATTCATGTGTATTCAGGCGAATTATACCTGTATGAAGAGATGAATGAGTACCAGGCAGCTGATCACCAGTACTAAAACTGTAAAATAGTACTTGTGCATAATTCCTTTCTCATTTTATATTCTCTAGAAAAAAAAGGCTTGAGAGATTTTTTTTGCCACCATCAGAATTCTCCAACTTGCTGTAAGTATTTTCTATCAGTGCATCTACTAAAGTCACTAAATTATCAATCCTGCACTCTAAAATAAGTCAGCCTATTTCAGAGTGTGTGTCATGTGTCCGTCCATCCCCTCCTCAACCCCCATCTTCATTACAGCTACTTTCATTCTGGACTCCCCACACACTGTGTGCACTTTTAATCTGTATCTACATTGATCTACGTAAGATCCTCCTAATTAGATTTAATTTCTTCAAGTGAGAAAAAAAGTGACATGCTAAGCCTGCCAGCTCTTTGAAGAATGTCCTAGAAGGTCAAATGATGTGTATATAAGGGCTTTGTGATCTGTTTGACACAAGTAAAGTAAGATTGGTCAACATTCCAGATGCCTTCAGTAATGAAAAGCAAAGTAACTGGTATTGATTCCACTCACATCAATCTCAAAATGTAAACAAAATAATTATATGCTCTGCAGAGCAGTCTCATGGGTACATGCAGATATACTTACCAATACAGACAGTAGAAAGGTCATTTAAATCCGACACTACGTGGAATTCTAGTTTTCTTAATTGAGCTACTATGCAGACAGTAAAGCTTCTGAGAACTCTACATCACTTACCATTATGAATTCAACCAAAGTCAGAAACTCTCGGAAGATCAGGACTTCTGCAGATTGCAGCTCCACAGTTTGTCTGAGTTTGAAACAATAGCTCTGTTCTTTTAACAGACACCTGCATTACTGATTTTGAAGCTTTTATGAGACTAAAACATGTTTGTTTACGGCTTCAAAGAAAATAGAAAGATAAAATTAAAAAATATCACTCTTTCCTTTGCCAGCCCAGCTGCTTTCCCCTAGACTTCAACCCATTTTCACAGCAAATAGTTGTGGTTTTCCCTCTAATCCTTACTAGTCTTTCCCTTCTTTTGTGGTACCATGACAAGCTAATTTTTTTTTAGGCCTCTTTAGGGCTAAAAGGCTTCTCTCACATGCCTTGCTTTCTGCATCATCGGTGGAACCACACAGTACAATCACACACACATTTCTAGCTCACAGCCTCCTTTTCCCAAATGCATCAGTTCAAGAGACACATCTGCATTTGGTACCCATTAAGTTCTTTCGCTACCAGGATCAGTAGCCAATTTTAATAAAGTAAAACAGCACTTTCAAAATACAGCAGTACTTATTCATTACTGCACAGGTAATAAGTCTGCAGCACTGAAGATAAATCCAATAAAAAGGCAGCACAATCTCACGTTTAAAATGGCTATTGCCAATTATTGTAGTTCTCTCAGTCCTAAGGCGGTCAACTAATGACCACCTCCTGATGGAGAAAACAACCTCAATCTCCCTGTCCCCTGGCTATTATGTCAGCATCCTCTACCACTCCCTGTGCAGTCTCTCCATTCACATAAATCTCTCCTTTCCTAGACACATTGTCCCAAAATGTTTAGTGATACAAGAATCCTCTCTAAAACTGAACACACTACAAGAGAAATATCACAGTACTAATAAAAGGACAGAGCAGCATATTCCCTCTCAGATAAAGCACAGTTATTTTAGTTGAGTGTTAGTTGGGATATTAGCTATTTATCTAGGATATTGTTTCATGCCTAGTGCCTGGTTCTTTACACAAGCCTATTCATCAAGTCTGATGGAAAAGGCAACAAAACCCACTATGTTATATCCGAGAACCAAAGAGTTTTCTTTTGTAAGACATGCACATTTTCAAGTAAGCTTAGAAATGGTAGACCTATCCTGCGTTTCTTCAGGAAAGAAGGAAAAAAAAGAAAGTATTAATCAACTATGTAAGAACCGTGAGAGCTGTATGTGAGAAAAGACAACATAACACTAAAATCTAACAGAGAACTATTTTCAGCAGGAGGAGGGAACTGCCAATACTAGTGTATGTGACAAAAGAAGAACTGCATCTGGAATTCAGCATGGTATTTCAGAGATGCATACTGGAGAAAGACTGACTCAGCACAAGTATGAACTACTGAAACTACCTGGGAATGTACTGCCCATTTTCTGAGCAGAGAAAAAGAGTTTGGATTATTTCGACCAACAAAACAAAGGCTGAAAGGAGGTAACCAAACTGATATGAACTGGCTAAACTTAAATAAATGAACTGAGGAATGAAGAAATTTTTCACCATCAGCATGGTCAGTTCTTGGAAAGCTAACAATATGTAGAAGATGCTTAAAAGGCAGAACAGCAGCAGAGCTGTCCACACTCCATCCAAAGCCCACACAGCTAAACTTCAGTGGAAGTTCCAACGTAAAATCATTTGCTTACTCTACAGCTCAGGTTTCTGTGATGACTAAGGAATAATGCAGCATGCTGGCAGTTTAGAGGATATCCTTTCACACATAATTTTCCCTAAAATACCAAAACCAGGCACTTGGCTGTAGGAATGCAGATGGAGATTATGGTAACTATACAACTTCGTATTTGAAAGAAAAGGAAATAGTATTTTCCTTAAGTAGGAGAAAGGAAGAGAGTGCTAAATTTGTTCTGGATTCAGGTATAGGGGAGTTAGGAATATATCTCTTTCCCAATTTAAAAAAAAAATAAAAAATAGCAGGGTAAAAAACTCACGCCAGTTAATTTCCACGTCTAACAGTTACAAGGTCTCCCTTCTGAAACACAGCACCTCCACAGAGCAAGTACGAGATTAAGCTGTTATTTATGTTTTCTTAAGTTAAAGTTAGTAATTTATTAAGGAAAATGATGCAATTATACTGTGAATGGGCTGCATCTTTCAAGCCTGCCAGCTATAGCGTCAATGTCAACATATACTTGGATAATACAGAAGTTTATGAAGGGAAAAAAAGCAAATATCAATTAAGAAAACTCTGAATTCAGTATTTTCTGAAGGTAATGCTACACGCAAAGCTTACTGCATTTTAGCAAGAGGCACAGTAGTACTTCAGATATTGATACTTAAAACGAGGTAGAAAAATTACAGAATCTGTCGCTTTAGTTACCATTAAAAGGAGATTTCTCTGTATTGCTCCCTGCCTTGGTTTTACCATGCATAAATTTCAGAACATTTAACTTGTGAAATTTTCAAGTTCTTCCTATTCCTTTGGGGCACAGAGAACTAGCTTCTTATTTCTAGGTTCAGATGGAGAATGTAAAGCTAATTTCTCACGTGGGGCATAAAATGAAAGAGATAATACAAGGTCAAAATAACATGGGAAAGTGTACCATTTTGTAGGACGGGGCTCAGGCAACTCACAGCTCTATTGGCTAATGTTCAGGTTACCAACATCACTACCATCCTACAGACAGGGAAATGAGAAGAATTTGCTAAATATAGCTAGAACTGTTTGGAAGGATGCCTATCCTTATTTGTGCGCTCATCTGTTTAATTGTGGGCAATATAGTCCACCAGACAGCCTGAGGCAAGCGTGGATGTTCAATATTCTCTGCATTATACAATCTCAACTGGAAATTGCACTTAATTGCACAGTTTACAATAGTATAAATGGAAACTTTGATTCTGAAGTTGTTCACAGTGGTGAGTACCTCTGAGCTTTTCTCTACTCAGGTTTGGGAACGTACTAAATGCCTTCAAAACTGTGTGCAGTTTTAAACAAGCATGGAAAAAAAGGCCACAGAATTCTTGTGTTTCCTATATGACCTCAAGTTTTCCAAATGTATATTTGTATACATTTATATTTTGACATCAAAAAAAATAAAATAATCAAGATTTATGCTAAAAGCTCCTCTCAGTTTGGTAGTCTAAAGACTCAAATTGATTTGCAAATTCATTTTTTAAATAACTAAACAGGCCTGATGCTTAACTCCTTAGTACTGAGCCTTGAACATGTGAAGCACAAACCAGTCCTTTTATACTGTAATTGTTCCTACAGCACACAGTTTTCACATAATGCCACTAAACAGAGAACCGGCAACAAAGGAACTCTAGAAGTTAACAAAAAACTAGAATTCTATTAAATAACCTGAAGAATAGCAGGTTTTAAGTCATTTGTATTTCTCTGAACTACACTGAGATTACTCCTATTGACAAATTGTAGGTATACTTGAATATAAAGGAGGTAACACCACCAAAAATAGAAGGCTGTATATCGAGGAAGCCAGTGCATGCAATACTTGGACATCGGAGTTTTCCATTTGCCATTCAAATCAAGAATTAATAAAGTACACACGAATCTGCATGAACAACTGAATTTGAAGCTTCATACACCAAGATTATTTGTGATACACTGTTCATGTTTTCTTATCATGCTTAAAGCCCACCAAGAGATTTTATTCTATTCAGCATACATAGTAATTTTCCATTGGACTTGTGGCTAGTCATCTGATCAACAAAACAAGTGCAGAGTTAGCAAGCAAGGGAATAAACACACATCTCCAGGTAGCTAGGTATTACTTCCAAGCAACACTGGTATTCCCAAATTCTTGGTCATAATCTGTACCTTCTCCTCAATTTCACTGACTTCAGGCTTGGAAAAGAAAATCAGAGCATAGCATTTATCTTCTAGAATGTGTTCTTCCGCTAGAAAGAGGCACAGAAAGATTATGGAATCATAGAAGCTGGAAGGTACTCATAAGGAGATGTATCCATATGAAGAGAAAGTTACATTCCAGTTTAAGGACAGAACTGGAATAATGGTTATTGTTACAGATGAAGTCTATCAAAGTTTCACATTTATAGATTATACAATTCAATCACATCACATTAAAAACAGCATCTTACCCTTCACCTCTAAAATACAGCCTGAGGAGAGGGAACATGTCTTTTTACTTCTATTATCTCTCAGCCTGCAGTAAGGAAGTGCCTTGGTCCTGAATCAGAACCCACAGGAATTTAGCAAGCTCTATTTCTGCTTGTAGTAAAATCTTCAATATGCAATTTACATCTTGATATGTCATCATTTCTTGGTATTTAACTTAGTAACAGCTTCTCTAAAGTAGAAATTTTATTACATAAATTATGGAAGTAGCAGACTGGGTGTAGTAGAGACAGCATAAATTTCTGAATCAATACAAAATATGTCCCTGGTAGTAGTTGTTATTCTCTACAGGTGTGTTATTGATCACAGCCATAATGGTTTCACTTTAGCTGCTGTCAATAACTCACTACTTGTATTGTCACACTGAATTAAAGAAGAACCAGACTAAAAATACATGGAGAAGTTATACCAGAATGGCATGACCCAGCCTGTGGTGCAAAGCAGCAGAACACTGCCAGTTTAAGTTAAGATTCATGTTTGAGACTTCACTTGACATTACATTAATAAAATAAAGTCAAATGTGATATTTATTCAGGCAGAATAATATATATCTTAAACATATTGGAAAACTCTAAAATTTATAGCTAGTGCATACAACAAAACTAGGCTTTCAATACCTTGAGACCATTACTAGGATACTGCTATGGAGAACTGAATCAAAGTTTTATGGATGGTTTTTGTCATTTTATTGATCAATATGACTAAAGTTTCCTTGCATCAGATTAATATTTGTAGAAGAAATGTGAAATCATTTCACTTCTTTAAATAGAGTTCATTTCTAAATCACAACTTGCCAGCAATGTACAACAGCAGAATACTAACCATAAGCCAAAGATTTGTGAAGTATTGAAAAGTATAATGTTATTAGCACAACTGTATGAAACACTCATAATGTTAGCATATATAAGCATTTTCCTTTTACATACTTCAGAGTAGATGCATAGCAGAAGAACACTCACTGTCACTGGCCTATCAAAACAGAGAAACAGATCCAGGCACGAGAGACAGAACACTTTCTAATTCCAGCAATCTGAGCTTTATGCCATTTTAACCCACTATAGAAGATTAACAAAATGTTAGCATTATATATCAAAGGAAAGAGCAGAATATTGTTTAAAGTGTCTACACCAATAATTAGTGTCCTATATACATTCTAGAGAAGCACTGCTTAACAAAAAAAAAAAACCCACAACACACACACCCCCCCACCAAAAAACCACCCCACACCATTTCAATTTTGTGAGACACCTGTATTTCCTGTGATTCTCCTGTTGATACCATAGCAATCCTCCTTGACAAGCCCCAGTGTAACACCATTAAGTCATGCTCATGCTCACCTTCTTCTCCATACGCAGTCTTTTCTAAGGCTTCCCTCTCTTTCCCAGGAACAGCAAAACAGAAACTCTTGCAGTAGCAAGCTTACGGATTCTACCAGACTGCTACGAGTAATGGCTGTGATGCTACATCACAAGCAGCTCAACCAGCTGTCAAGAGAATTCTTTCAAAGTTCGGACAACTTCACAAAAATGACCAGAATTCTCTTTTTCCCTTTCAACCTTTTACAATTAACCTCATAGGTGAGAGGCATGAACAGTTGTCTACAAAAAAAAAAAAAAAAAAATCAGCTCAGCAAGGAGAAACTACAATACCCACCAGGTGAAAGTTCTTCAGTTTTCATGTATACATAGCAAGAATAATACTCATGCTGTCTCACACTCAGCACCTGACATACATGCTTAATTTCAGAAGCTAGTCTCCATACACTATCTGTATTTGCTACTCAGCAGAGAGAGAAGAAAGGCTCCTTCCAAGTGCCAGTTAAACTACTTGACTCAAACTCATAGACTGAATCAACCTCCAGGGAAGTCAGCCCATCTCTATCCATTGCCTTTATTTGCAGCCAGAAGTGGTTGCCCTTTCTAAGCCATCTAACTGAAATGCCTGTAATTACTGTAGCTATATCCCAACTTAAGCATCATCACAGGTTCTCCTTCCCCAAGATAGCCCACACTTTATGAACTACATTTGAAGCCACTCCACAGTCCACTTTTCTTTGGGGAACCTCTGCAACCTTTCCTACTCTGCATACTGCCAAAAAGATAATCACTTTTTCATTTAAAACCTGCAAAAATCAGTCTACCCAGTATTACTATATACACTCAGCTCTCATCAAGCTGTGAATCCAGTAGATGCAGACACTGTTGATTAATTAAGCATTGCAATACAGTTTCTTAGCCACAGGAATAAGCCAGTAAAAGTCTGTGTGATTGCGTCTGTCAGTGTTCTGAATAGCACTTACTTAAACTTTTATCACTACATAATGTAAATTAAATAGAGAATGTTTACTGCAATGAGAAGGTCCCATGGAGGAACTGAGCTGATATGCTTCCAACTTATGGGCAGAAATTACATTGCCAGAGCAGATGAACAGGCAATTAAATTACTGGAAACAGTAGCTCTAGTTTCACTAACTTCACATTGCAACAAATGTCGATCAATCAAGAAAAGCTTTTCTTACAGCAACAAGTTAAGTTAGTATTTTTCAGTATAAAACCCCCATGATCTTTGCTTTTATGATAGCAGAAATTAAGCCCTGATCCTGTAAGATCCTGTAAAGGTATCTTTTCCTGGCCAGGACCCCAAATGAAGCTACTGCTCAGCACCTCAGACAATACCACTGCAGCAGTAAAAATTCAAGATATATCCAACTAAGAATGCAGGTCTTGATATCAAACCCCTGGAAAGTCCACTCTCATGGATGACTGCGCAAGGGAGCACTGATGCCTAATTCTATATTCACAAATTATTAAACTCAGAAAGAAATAAGGAAAAGAAGAAATACTTTTAGTTTACCATAACAACACAATGCCAGGCCCCAAACTGATTTACTCACTTCTTCCCTCTCGCTTGCAATGTTTAAGCTATAACTCTTCAGTAAAGTATTTCCGAAGACAGTAAATGCTTCACAACTCTTAAATAAACCATAAGCAGCTAACTGTTCTGGAGGACAAAGACCTGCTGGCAAGGCACTAGACTTCAAGCTTCCGATGGCTTATGACAGCAATAATAAAGCAAACAAAATAAATAATAAAAATGAAACTGTGAAAGATACCTTGACAGCATCCTTTTAATCTTCAACCAACTTGAGATGTCATGTAAGCACTGAAGCAGCAAAGAGATGATATTACTTAGATAGCAAAATCTCAATTTCTCCCTGACCTGCAAACCATAAGCTAATAGATCAGTGGTGCACTGGCATGTATCTGCACAGTAGCTCATGGAAACCCCTTTGCAGCTTCCAAAACAAAATTATGCAGGAAAAGCATAATTATAAACAACATCAGCTGAAGTATGCACAGAAAATTTTGACACTGAAGTCAAGGACCTTATGGAGCAAAGATCCTGAACTGTCTATCAGATCTGCAGAGATAAAGCATACTGCACATAGTTCAGAAACAGAAAGGTCTTCCCAGGGCAATATAAACTGGAGAGTGAAGCAGAGAAGCACAATTCTACCCATAGGTTCTTAAGGGATCTTAGTACCTTGTAATACTGCCATCAGCAGTCATCACCATTAGGCAAGTATTGGATGAAAATTACTTTCTTGGACTACTCAGCCTCAAATCTGTCAACTAAATATTACAATTCTGCTCTTTCTAAATATGTTCTATATTCAAAAATCACTCAACTTGTCTCATGGTAATTAATATCAGCTGATGACAGAGGATTAAGACTTGCAGAATCAGATCAAGAGAGTCTTCACAAAGAAGTATTCGGAGAGATGCAGAACTGCACATACCCAGGCTCACAGGTTCTTTCCTCAGTGTACTACTGCTAATAAACATTTCCCGTCTTGTACAAAAAGTCCACTCATGAGAAAACATAGTTTTAGATACATACAGAAGTACCCACTGATTTTGTTTTTCTAGGTTAATTCCTCTGAGGACCTGATTTTGAAAGATATGATTAAGCTGATCCCTAGGTACATTGCAGCCAACCTCTCTGAATCAACTTTAGATGGCTCTTACTTGAACCAGTGACATTTCCATTGATTTTATCTAGATTAGACAACAAAAATATAATTGCATAGGAAAATATGAGGGTATAAACACTTTCACAGAATTTGATATAGTAATCAGTTAAAAATAAATATCAGTTAAGCCAGTCATTTTCAGGCATATAATGGCGCCTTGCTTAGTTAACATTCATTATTTTCAGAGAGAGGCCATTTGTTTCAGTAGTGGTATGCTCCCAGTAATGACAGCTATGAATCTATTCAGTCATGTTCTTTGCAGTGACTTGATATGAGCTTCATTAACTAAATTGAAGTATTCTCTAAAAGAGATTAAAATATTTTAGAATGCCACCCATTCTCCTGGGTCTCTTGTAAATTTTTTATCCCCAAGATGTTCCAAGAAAGGTATGTATGTTGGTAGAACAAGATGTCAAACTATCCTGCAACAGAGTGGTAATCAATGAGCCTAATCAGGATTCTAAAATGATATTGTTTGACGTAGTGTGTACAAACTAATGATGAATAAAAGATGCTGTCCACTTACTACTAAATGATTAGCCATATACACACCAAAAATGCTACTTCTTGAAAATGTGACTGCCAGAGGGTTGACTGCCAGCCTTCCAAATGACTAGATACTACCAACTTAAGCTGCCTTTCCTTAAAATGTTGCAGAAAAGCAGCCATGGAAAAAGAATCAGATTCATTGGAATTAGTTATTTGTCTTACATGCCATTTAAAATGAATGCAACCTAAGCTAATGCAGAAGATCCAGACCTCCAGAACCTCAGCATCTAGAACCAGAAGCAGCTTTGCAGCTTGTTCTGGACTGTCTGTGAAATGCAAGGGTAAGAGCAAAAAGGACAAACAAAAGCCTTGCACCACAGTTTTTCAGGTTTGGCTTTGTTCACACAAGTTAACTGAGGGAAACAGAAACCATTTCATTACGTGAGGCGGTTGCTACTTTTTCAGCTGTTGAGGGGTCTGTCCTCGCTTCAGCACATATGTATACCACATCCTACCTGGAATTTAAGAGAATGCTTCACAGTCTCCTTGTTCTTGTTTTAATGCTTACACCCATAATATTGCTAATGGTCTCTTCTGAAGAAAATATGTTTGCCAAGTTATATGTATAATCTAAATGCTTTGCATTATGGAAAGAACACTTTCTAAAGATGTGTGGATTTTAATTTTAACAGAAACCTCAATGGTAATTCCCAGGTGACTCACATGAAGTCTGAACAAGGCACTGCATGCAACACATCCGATAAATGCTTTCCCTATCCACATTGGTATAATCCTAGAGTTGGCCTTTTTTCCTCACCCTTCTTCTGTAGGAACAGCAATAAAGTAAAAAACAAATTGACCTAACCTTTCTGCTTTGAAGATTAACATGATGGCTATTAGGAATACAATGCACTCACACTAGACAAGATACTGTCATACCCTGGTTGAACTGTAAAGGCATAAGCTAAATGTAATCTCACACTTAGCTGCTACAGCATTTGTTTACAGTGTTTGTGTCAATGATTTATACCCACACAATAAAATATTAAGAGCAACAAATTATAAACCTGGTAGCACAAGATTTCTCACAGGTTTTCCTCACAGCCTATCAATTCTGACACTAACCAAGATCCACCAAAAGCACTGCAGAAATAATGTGTTGCATTACATAAAATCAAACACGGAAGCTTAGTTTTTTATATAACTGTAACATGCATGCAGATGGTCTTCAGGATATCTTCTCTAAACTGCAGTTTGTATCAAATTTAAAGTACAAGCAAAAGGGAGGAATTTTGAAAGTCTAGTACATTGCCTTAATATAATGGGAATCTCCCTCCATTTGTAACTCTTACCAGTTCTTCCAATATTAAGGAACTGCTGAGACTGAAATCTAATGCAAAGATTCTGAATGAATAGATGAAAAAAATCAAAGGGAACTATTTTTCATCTATTCTAGCTAAATAGTAGGTTACATTTATTGCTATATTATTTGGAATTCAGTTGTTTATGTTGACAGCAACTATGACATAAAAAATAAAATTCAGCAAAGTCAACTCCATAAAGATCACTAATGTCAAATAAAATACATTCCATGCATCTCTGAACAATGCATGAGGATAAACTACGCAGTCAAACTGTATTGTTCTTCTAAACCTTGCCCTCCTGATAGATTCCTTTAGCCAAGCAATGGGATGATAAACCCATTTGCCTAATGGAGCATATAATTTAAATATTTCAGACAAGCATTTACAGAGATGTTGCTTAAAATAAATTTAACAGCCATCCATCCAAATATCTCGCATGATGATCATAGTTCAAAACTTGTATTTTTTTGTACAAACTCCAAACTATCTAGCCCTTTCAGTTACTTTATTCACCACCTATATCCTGTGTTACTTTATTATAATCAATCCTTTTCCACAAGCAGAGTTAATATGAAGCTGCAATTTTTCTTTGGCAGTGCATTAATAACATTCCTAAAGCCACTAAAATTCCAGTTTTGACTACTGCACCCTGCAGTCCTGCACAAATTCGTAAACAATATATGCTTAAGTTTATATAGAACCTTAAAGGGCTAATGTACTTAATATAGACTGCAGCACTTCGTCCTCAGGAAGAAACAATCAGCCAATGTCAAAATTATGTCATTTAGAATAATGATTTTTACCATAAAGCGTTCCCATTAATACAAAACAGCAGGTTTTCCCCAAAAAACTTGTATCTAATGTTTAAGTCATTATTAGTATAAAAACAGGTCTTCACTTGATATAAAAAAATGCTTAGTTTATTTTTTTTAACGTTAAGGATCACATTCTGTATTGTGACCTACCTAAGGCATCACAGTACACTGTGAAAGGCAAAGCGCATGTTGTAAGAATCCCCCCCTTCCACATATACAAACAAGAGCCTACATTAGAAAAAAAGAGAGGGAAAGGACAGTCTTTACTATTTGCATGCTAGAAGTCAACATTTGCAAGAGTTGATCAAGTTTTGCAAACATTAGACTTGAATCATATCAGCGATACTGCAGGGAAAATTAAAATAATAATGAAAAATAAACCCGAACTTCTGCTTTAAAGTCTGCAACGGATTTCGCATTTGTGAAGAAATTGGTTAGTTTTCTTTAGTCTTTGCTACTAAGAGACTCATCTCCTATGCATGCCACAAATAACCTGAGCAAAGACTTCCATCCATGACAAGCGCTGCCCATCATAGTGCAGGATTAACACAATACTGGTTTGTTTAGGGGTTACTTGTGTGTGTGGCTTCCACATGCAGTTTTAGCCATGCGTATACATCAACTCTTCGTTGCGTATCTCACAATAAACTGATGAGCACTGTTAAACCTTAACCAGCAGTCTTTAGCAGACAAAGAAGGCTAGTCTGCAATCGTGATGCAAAATCATCCCGAACGTACTACACCCTGCAAGAACCTCTCACAGAAAATTGCCCGGCAACCTCATTCATTCCTCCCAGCCCAATGATTGCTCACCATCTCCTCCGTCTTCTCTTATTTCTCTGTCCTCAGCTTATTTTCCTTGCTTCTGCCGGCTGCAAGGAGGCGGGTGCTCCAGAAAAAAGACGGGGGGACCCCCCGCACCAACTCTTCAGTAAAACACTCGGCAGCCGCTGGGCAGCACATCAACTGCAGCCCCTTGTCCTCCTCTCTCGCCTCCCGTTCCCGGCAGCAGGAGCCCCGCCGCGGAACTCCCAGCCTGTCGCTCACTACCCGCGCTCCGGCGCAGCCCGGCGGATGCCCGGCTCCCGCGGAAAGCGCGTCCGTCCCTCCGCGCCTCCTCCCGGGAGAGCGCCGCGGCAGTATCAGCCTCTCCCCACCGCCTCCCTACCCACCGAGGCAACGTAGCAGACAGAGTCGGGCTGATTTTCCCCTCCCACCTCTACATTCCTATTTACAAAGGGTATCCGAGACCATCTTTATCCAGCCGGGAGGGGAGGAGGGAGCAATCATTAACCCTTTTCTCGCATTCACCGTCTCTACTGCAATCTTCGGCTGCGTTTTTAGCGCACGCAGGGGAACCTCTCCCCTCTCCAAAATACGCGGACCCGCTGCTACCGGGTCCCGCCCCGCACCTAGCCTAGCCGCTCGCCGCCCCCAGAGGAGCACAGGCCTCCCGGCAGCCCTCAAGGCCGCTCTAAATAAAGGTCCAAGCGCAACGCGGAACCACGAGTGCCATCCCGGAATTACTGCTCGGTGAAGTGTCCCTCAGCCCCGGCCCGCCGAGAGAGGGGAACGCGTTTCCCGGTCGGACCATGTCGGTACCGTCTTTCCAACTCTTATTTTTACGCGGGGCGTTATCATTCTTCACCACTCACACCTGGGGGACAAGGCCCAGCGGGAGGCGTGCGCAGCGTGGCGCGCCCCGCGCCGTCGCCACAGGCCAGGCGACCGCGGGCTCACCGAGCTCGCTACCCGCGCTCAGCGCCGCCGCCGACCCCTGCCTCACGCTGCCCGCCTGCGGGCGGAGCGCAACCAGGCGCGCGGCTCCGGCGCCGCGAATTTTCCTATTGGGTAGTCCCTCCGCGATTGCTCCCAGCAACCAAACCCTCATTGGTACATTACAGGCCCGCTCCGCGCCGCATTGGCCGGCTGGACTGCCCGTCCGAGCGGGGCGGTGGGCAGCGAAGGGCGGGAGCGGGAGAAGGAGCCGCCGCAGCCCGCCGAGAAGCGCTCCCGGAGCGAGAGCGGGGTTGGGGCCACCCGGACAGGGACTTCCGCCCGCCGCAGCCGCGCAGTGCTGCTGGGCTGTCACCTCAGCGGCTGGGTGCCCTGACCGGCCTGCAGCACTGAGCCGTGCAGAACAGCCGGAGGTCTCTGTTCTTGCAAAGCTAAATGGTACTTTTCACTGCTGTGGACCAGGAGATTCCGGGCCCAGCTGATGTGTGAACCGAGTGCTGAGACAGGTGCAGTGCAGCCAGGCAACACTGGCACCTTAGCCCTATGAATTTGTCTAGCTTGACCTTTTCACCATTTGTGGCGGTCTGTGCGATGTGGTGGAGTCACCGCTCAGCCTCCTGAGCTACCTGCACCCCTATTTTGTATCTTGTTATTTATCCCCTTCATTATTTTTATGTTCCTCCTTGAAAATGTTTCCAGTGTTTTTCCGCTCCTCCCGAACAGTGCATGTCAGAAGTGGTGCAGTGCTCCAGTGTCACCAGTGCTGTGGATAAAGGCAGCACCACTCCTCTCTCTTGCCCATCTATTCTGCATTTTATATGTTACAGGATCACATTAGTCACGTTCAGCACGGTATTGCCCTGAGAGGTCACGTTGAAACATTTATATATAGTAACAGCTAAATTATTTTCAGAAGTACTGTAGGCCGAGCTAGCCCCATCCCTGCAGTTTTTATTTCCAGATGTGTTTGCTCATTTTCTGACATTAAAAATCACCTTTTTTTTTTTTTTTTTCTGACCAGGGCAACTTAATTGGGCACATCAAATGCTGCTGTAACTTATCAGTCATGTGAATTGTCCACTTGTCTACTAAGCTGCAGATTTTACTAGTAAAGATCTTATATTATCTAGACAACTGATAGAGATAGGATCAGAGCAAGAACTGAACTCTACTACCTAGGTCACTGGGTCTCTCTCCTCTTCAGCAACCACTTTTTGAGAGCTCTCAGGAAAAAGATAATTAATCCAGTTAAGGTGTGGTTTATGTATTACAAACAACATGCATTCCAGCACTTAAAAGATAGAACAAAGGTTTTAAACAAATAACAGGACTATTTTTGGTTTTGAGACTAACTCAGGACAATTCTACAAGCTTTTCACTAAACTCCTGCTTGTTTTCTCCAACAGATGTTCTGCACTGGCAGCCAGTACCACTCTCTTCATTAAAGGCACTAGAAGTGGGTACAGAATCAGTGCCTACTTGGGATCAGCCTATTAGAGTTTGACAAACAAAGGGAGCTATACACAGATCCCGTAGGACAGGGTCTGAAAAGACAACAGTAAGTGAGCTGTTTTAGACAGAACAAAAGTAGACACAAGAAATAGAAAAGTCTGAATGGCTACCAAATCCAGTATTCACAAATACTTGCAATGGGCTGAGTTTTGTGAAGCTTCCTAAAAAAAAGTTTAAATTATTCTGAAATTATTGTAACTTCCCAGACATATAAAAGAAAAAAAAAAGACAAAACCACCAAACACCAACTCAAACAAATAAACTAGTAAAAACTAACACCAGTAAGTTTTAAGCCTATGGACAGTTCCTTTTTCTTCTCCCCATGAATGTAACTCCTACTAAAGGTATGCAGACCTATCATCTGAAGATTTTTAATGGGTATCAAGCATAGAAGCTAAGTAATTTTTGGTCACAGTGATGAGTCTATACTTCGAGAAACAGAGTGCCACCAAAGAACATTAAATTACATTTAATGTGCATGCATTTTACCAATTGGTAATGTAATGGGGTTTTAAAAATTTGTATAATTTTGTCTACTTATAGGTTCATAGAATCGCTCAGGTTGGAAAAGACTTCATTGAGTCCAGCTGTTAACCCAGCAATGCCAAGTCCATCACTAAACCATGTCCCTAAATGCCACATGTCCATGTCTTTTAAATATCTCCAGGGATGGATATCTAGCACTTCCTCAGGCAGCCTGTTCATGCTTGACAACCCTTTTGATGAATGAATTTTTTGTTATATCTAATATAAACCTCTCCTGGCACAACTTAGTGCCATTTGCTCTCATCCAATTGCTTGTTACTGTTTTAAATAACTCCGTACCTTAAAACATAAACATTCTAGGTTTATTTGTATCAAGGTTGATATGTGTAAGTAATAACAACAATCTATTACTGTGTTTCAAAAGCAATAGTACAAAGAATTATGATAATACACTCACCCAGCAATTTTCATCAGTATATCTCAGAAGGTCAATGCTATAATCCCATTGTTGATGGTGGAGAAAGAAAGTATTGAGACGAACTTGCTCAATGTCAGACGCCAGGCCAGTTACAAAGCTAACAACTGATACCAGGTTTTCTGCATCCAGGATGAAAGGTTTAGCCTCCCATGCCACATTACATGGTCATGTACAACTAGGAGTTCTTTTCTTTAGTGTTCCGTATCTTGTGTGTACTGTTAGAAGAGCAATCAAAGATTTTCTGGTCTTCCCTTATGGGCTTCACCATTAAACATTGTTAATTCACAGACTCCACTGAAGTCCTCTATTGGCACCTGTGAAAAAAGTCAGAAATGAAGTTTAAAATCTTGTTTTAAATACCCACAATTCATGCCATTGCAAGCTCAGGGCTCAGTGACTTTGGCCTTTCTAGAAGCTGAGCCTCTCCTGAAGGTAACACACATCCCACACAGTGACCTGATTCTAGAGGTAAATACGTAGCTACACCCAAACTCACTGCCAACAGCCCAGTCCCAGCTGTATCAGCCCTCAGAGGTATGAGCCTTTTGAAGCTCAGAGCAGGCCTCTGATGTTATTATTTCATACCTTGAAACAAAATACACTGGAAACAGGCTGAGGCAGCCAAGATGCAGCCCATGTACTATCCAATACCACGGTCTTATCCAATCCACTGTAACGCACACGGATACAGGGCTGTGTCGAAGGTGAGGTGCCTCCAGCACCCGGTACCGGCTCTGGTAACAGCGCACGGTCAGCTCTCCTCACGCTGTGGCGGCAAAGCCCCAGGTCCCGGCGGGGAGCGGGAAGGCGCGGCCCCTCATGGCGCCCCGCCCAGCCCGGGCCGGCGGGGCAATGGAGAGGGCGGTGCTCACAGGGCACCTGTGTGAAGACAGCCAATAGCGGCCTTGGGAGGAGAGGCGGGAGATCCGCCCCCCAATAGATAGCCAAAGGGTGGGCGGGGCGGGGCGCCGGAAGCCAATAGGGGCGGGCGTTGTTTTAAACCCCTCCTGGAAGCGGTGCGCTGGTGTCCGCGGTGCGCTTTCGGTGAGTGTGGCTCTTTCCTCTGAGGGGGCGCGGGGCCCGACGGCCGTGGCGGAAGCACCTCGGGTGCGGGCGGCAGCGGGGGGGCCCCGGCTCCGGGACGCCCTGAGGCCGCCTTGCTCTGTCCTGAGAGGGGAGCCCGAGGTCGCGGCGCGGCCTGCCTAGGAGAGAACAGGCTCCTGAGGGATGGAGTGTGCTGCCTCCCTGCCCCGCGCCACAGCCCCGGCGGCCGTGGCCCCTTCCCCTCACAGCCCGTGGCGCGAAGGAGGACTCTGCACTGAGCGCCTTCATCTCAGGGAACTTTTGTCCCAAATTTATCCAATAACAGCTATTAGAGCATGTTAAAGTGCCACACAACGCTTGTTTCCTTATGGTTATGTGATAGCATTTTGGTTTTGTGCTGGTGGTAGGTAGTTAGAACTTGCCATATACAGGAGTTTGATAAAGTAATCGTTTTAACAAACGGTGACCCTTTGATGCCAGTTTGGCAAGAGAAAGTCATAGAAAGGTCCTGGAAACTACTGGTGTTTCAGTGTGTAGGTATTGAAAACACTGGGGGGTTTTGTGATTGTATGAGGCAAACAAGGCACAGGCTGCTCTGAGGTACTTGATTAGGAGCTCACTCTCTGCTGTGTATTAGGCTGGTTTTAAAAGTTAAAATGTTACATATACTCGATTTTTTTTTTTTTTTTTTTAGTTAAATTCAGTAACTTCTTGAGGGGGGTTTGAGTTGTTTTCAGACTTTCCACAGTTCTTAGCAGTGTGTTGCAGTCTTAACTGCTTTTATTCTGACTGTGGCAGGGTTTCATGTATCTTGGCTCTAGCTGAAGTCAACTTACTATTGATTTTAATTATAAATATTCAGTTAATATTGTAAATTAAGTGACTAAAGAACGGGCTAGTATTTTTCTCTGTGATAGTTTTGGTGTGCTTGGCAATGCTTCAGTTATGTGTCTCTCTTTGTTAACTACTTACCCTTGTTCCAGATTCAGTAATAGGATATCTGCCATCATAGCAGCTATTTACTTGAAAATGGAAACAAGCAGACATAAACCACTTCTGCAGTAAAGTTGGTAGGCTTAGGCATTAGTGTTGCTCTTGTGAGAGCAGCTCCTGCTCAATTCTGATAGCAGTCATCCAAATTACTGTTACCATAGAATCATTAGGGTTGGAAGGGACCTCTGGAGATCATCCAGTCCAGCCCTCTGCTAAGGCAGGGCCAGCTAGAGCAGGTTATGCAGGAATGTGTCCAGGTGGGTTTTGAATGTCTCCAGAGCCTCCCTGGGCAGCCTGTGCCAGTGCTCTCCCACCCTCAAATTATAGAAGTTCTTCCTCATGTTAAGGTACAGCTTGTGTTTTAGTTTATGGCCATTGGCACTTGCCCTGTTGCTGGGCACCACTGAAGAGTTTGGCCCCATCATCTTTAACCTGCCTTTGAGATATTTTGTATGCATTATTGAGATCTGCTTTCAGTCTTCTCTTCTCTAGACTAAACAGGCCCAGCTCCTGCAGTCTCTCTCAAAATCATAAGAGAGATGCTCTAAAATCCTGATCATCTTTGTGGCCCTAGACATGCATTATGGGCATTCTTATTTTTCAAGAGCACATAAAAATTACAATTAAATAAATAACTTTAACAACAGAACTAACAAAACTCTGTTGTCCTTGCCCTGTGTCTCCCAGAAGGGTTCTTTGAACTCAAAGGAGTAAGTTTTGAAGCTTTTCTTGTGTTGCAATGTTCATTTTGTATCCACTACTTTTAAAGAAATGAATGTGTGTTTTCTTTAGTGAGGATACTTGCAGGATTTCCTTCGTCTACTTAACTGTCGTGTATTTTTGTTTGTGTTTTTTTTTTCTTCTTGGTCACTTCCTTCCCCCAAGTTTGTAGGAAATCTGTCACCCTATGGCCCCTCTAAGTTTTATTCAGGGTAGGGAGTAAGCTTGGAGTTACTGTAGATGAGGTAGAAAGAGTAGGAATAAAATCTGGTTTACGAAAGTGATGATTGCAGCCCTCATGTCACAGGAAGTTAAGTTTAAGGATACAAGACCAGCTGTACCAGGTCAGGTCAAAGGTCTGTATAGACTGGTATTTTTTTCTCTGAGAGTAGAGAAGAATATCTCGAGGGAAGAGCATAAGAACAGAGCAAGAATAAATGATTCTTTCATTAGTATTTTCCCCTACTACTTGTAACATAGACTTTCTGTGAAAAAGAAATGGGAAATGGAGTTTCTTGCCCCAAAAAAGGTTTCCTAGCTGGTTTCTCACTGAAGAAAACCTAAAAAATTGTGCATGCTAAAATTAACAGCATTGCCTAAAAGGAGGGAGAAGTCTAGCAAAAAACTCAGGGACTTTGGATCTGTGGTGGAGGAGAAGCTAGAGCTCTTGAGAAACTGGAGGAGAGGCTGTTCTGCTCTATTCTTTGCAAATGTTTTTAAAGTATGGTGTTGTGAAAGTTGATGTTTACCAGCCTTCATTTCTTCTGGGAGCTGTACAGTGAACATAATCTTGTAAGAAGCTGGAGAGAGAAATTAAGGAGCTGAAAACAAAATTAGTTAGTTGAACTTGGGAATGGCATGAGCCTTAAACTTTATTTTTTGTGTTTTCATAAGTTTTCTACTCTGTCTTTTGTGAAGAATGACTCTTCTCTTTGGCAGGGTTGCAAACTCTAGGTTAGTTATAAATTGTCTTTATATGGAGCAGCATGAAAGGCGTCAGATTATGGATCCATCTATTGCATCTCATCTTTATCTTTAATGATGAGTAATACTACATAGGAGCATATGTTACCCAAGGGAAGTGCAAAAACAGATCAGTAAAGTGTTTTGAAAATGCACCTGTAAAGCAGTTTTCTGTGTGTGGGGAGAGAGTAGTTTACTTCTAAATGCTAATCAAGCATCTCTTATTTTCCATGATTTTAAGGTTCAGTACAAAAAATCCCTTATTCCACTGCTGAAAGAAAATGCATCAAATTTTGTGCTTTTATGGGCATTTAGGGAGTCTAATGCTCAATTTCCTTTGGACAAATTCAAAAGAAGCATTAAAATAGCTTTAGACTCTGCTGGTCACAAGTTATTGTTGTGGTACATAAAACTATCAGAACCCAGTGACTAATGATCTTTAGCTGTCTCTTAGACTGTGCCTAAACAACAGGCTTGGATCAGTTGAGATCACTGTGGTAACTGACAGATGTTATTTATGATGCCTCATTTGTGAAAACAAAATACATAACAAATGGCTTCATTTTTCAAAGGCCTCTGCTGGGAGTTCTTAAGGGTAAAATGGTTTTATGCCAAATTGTGAACTGATTGCTTCTAATCAACCAAATGATGGTAGAACCCTATGAAAAGAGCATACACAATCTATCATGTTTTAGTCTCTTGATAGGCCCTCTAAATGCTACCTTATGCCGGCATGTATCCACACAGGCTTTTAACAGATCCTTAAAACAAGTGAAACAACACACTGTACTGTCTAACAGAGCATGGTAGCACGGAATAAGAGTGTCAGTTACTTTAATGTCGCTTCCAAATCAGCAATGCCATTTGGAGCAGAACACTTAATTACAAGATGTTTGTAATTCTTGTCAAGCTGGTTTGTGTGTATCAGATGTAAGTTAGACAGCAAGCTAGCAACATATTGCAGAAATAGGAAATTGTTGCTATCATGTTATCCTTGATAAGTGTTGTCTTATTGACTAGGAGATGTTATTAAAACTCACTATCCAGAGAGCAGTAAGTCTTCGTTGTCTCCACCTTAGAGGAGATTTCCCCCATGCACACACTGTGGATCTCCTCATGTTGTAGAGTGTGCATATTTTGGCTTGTGTTTTCTTCACAAAAGAAAACCAGAAGGCATGTGTTGTGCCACAACTTAGCTTTTTTTTATTTGATTTTTCTTTTTTTTTTTTATGCTGAGCTGCCTCCTATATCTCTTGGGATAGTTCTGAAGACACATTTTCTGCTAAACTGGAGCTAGAAAGTCAGCTTTTGATCAAGCTTTGGGCTTGTAGGATTAAGTTGCAAGTGTGGAAGCCAGTGCTGACCTAATCTGTTTCATCTTCTCTTCTTGATCTGCAGAAACTCCAGCTGAATGATGAGAGAGCTGAGTTGAGCACATCTGCTTTGCACAGTGTGCTTGTCTCATCCCCTAGTTACAGCACCCTCTTTTATGTGAACATGAGCTTGAAAGAATTACACCTGTATAAAGACTTTTTAATTAAATGTTTATTTACTTATCATGTCTATGACAGCCTCTTTTCATTTTTTTCCCCTTTAATGTTTGTTAATTGTCTTAAGTTTCAGAATATCTAAATTTGAGTGTGACCTATGGTATGGTTTTATTTAAGAACTTCAAGGCTAACATCCAGCCCTAGGTATAAAAACACATGTCTAGCAAATGTAATGTCAGCTTTGATTGAAGAAAGTACCAAAATACGTATGTTGTCTCCTTTGCCAATGAAGTATTGCTGCTATTTTAAGGAGTAGCTCTGGTTTAGGTTGCTTAAACACTTCTGTCTTGAATGAGGAAAAAAACAATGTTGGACTGTTTATATAGGACCTATAAACAGGCTTGTTTTGAGGCCGGCAGGTGGAGCCCAAGATAAATAGTACTGGTTTGATATTTGTTGTTCCTAAAAGCACGGCTTCACTGTGATGACATCAAGCAGGGTTGTTGGGGTGACAAAAATATACTTCTGTCAAAGCAGTGTAACTTAATAACAATGCATATGGATTCTAGAAAGGCATCTAAGTCTTGAAAATATTTGTATGTCTTAATAATTGAGGCAAGTATTGCTAACTTATTCTGCTGCCAAAAGATTTTTTTCCAGGCTGCTGTTTTCTGACTGGCAGTTTTTGTGTGAGCTTTATGCTGACCCGTAACTTTGCACAAACAGCTGGACTGAACTTATTATTTGAAGGGAGCTTGATAAGTGAGCTAATGGAGCCTGAAATCCATTCATTAAAATAGTAATCCTATGAGTGATTAATTGGTAGCAGTATTTTTGAGTAATCTATTTAATTATCTGGCAGGACGCCTAATGAATACTGGGAGTCCTATCTCCTTAGTCAGCAAGAGTAGTCAGTGATGGCTGCCCATTGAAATGTTGTTTTATATCTCTGCTTTTGCTACATGTGCTTCTTTGCACTTTGTCAAACAAACCCCAAAGTTTTAAGGATTACCTACCATATTCATGTTGATGCTGCAAACTGATACCTCTCAAATGTAGATTTGAAGGAGGATCTTTTCTGAGCTAAGAGTGTTGTTTCTGAAATAGTCTGACGTGGCTTAATATTCACAAATGTCATTTGTGGTACTCACGCTGAGGAAACGGTGAAAAGAATGAAGCTATATTTCTGTCTTTGTGAAAGGTAGGACCAGTGAACAGCAGAGTATGGTATTATTGTAGTGTATTTCTTGCTCCATGAACAATTCTGTTAATGCATTTTATTTAATGTATTTTATGGACGTAAAGTAATTTCTGAAGGACAGACAGTAACGTATCCTTGATAGTAGAAGTTGTAGCCCTTTATCTTCCAAAGGATATGCAAAGTTGTAATTATAATGGAACTACTTATTAACCCAAATTATAAGTCACTATCTTATTTTTACAACAAGTTTGTCAACAAGTAGGCTAGAAATTACTCAATCTAAATTTATTTTTTTATATGGCATTTTGGTGCATGTCTTAAAAACAAAGAAAAACACTTTGAGATCACCCACCATTTATTTTAGCAAACTCTGTCCATTTTTTTTCCAGCTTCCAAGGAAGATTTTGCAACCAGGGTAGGATCAGTTTTGTGCTTCTGCTTGTTTTGTTAAGACTTTCCCAGTACTAATTCAGATCCTTTTGGCACTGTCAATGTGCCTTTCATCAGTTAATTAAAAAAAAAAAAAGTATGAGTAACTGCTGCACTTGTAGCTCTGGTTTTGGTAATAGGATCTGTAGTGTAGATCATCCATTTTTTTGATATCCCTTAAGGTAAATTATGTGGAAATTAAGGAGCAGGTGAGACACTTTTTGCATATGTGAAAGTATGGTTAAAAATTTTACTTTTTGTGCAGAAGTTGCTTCAGTCACTGATATGCTCAGATGGCCTTAGAGTTGTGGTGTTGAATTCTGCCTGTCCTCCTCCCCTCTTCGTGTACCTTGAAAGCTCTTGCATGGAAAAAGCTCTTAGTAGCAGTAAAACAGGTGTGTGTGGTTTGTTGGTAGTGTTCTGATGATTGTTTTAGCAGCTGCAAGAAGTAAAGATCAGGCTGCATTTATATTACCAGAAAAAAAAATCATTTGGGCAGCACAAAATATTTAAAGCTGGTCTATGATTTTTGAAATAGAAAGAACATTTGTCATACCATCTGAGCATGGCCAAATTTTAAATATACCACAAGTCCTGGAAAACTATTCATCAGATGTGTGCTCTGGTCCAGTGTATTTTTTGTTTATACCTGATGGTGACCAATGATGCTTTCTTCTCCTGGCCTTTAGTGATAACTTGGCCTGAAGTATGCTTTATTTACAGGTTTGAGTGTCTTTCATCAGGCTTTTTCCAGCTTCTGCAACAGTTGGAGTCTTATTTTCTCCTTTATTCTAAAGGAAGTGTTTAGTTTTATTGAAGACAGGGGAAAAAGGTTGTGGTACTTTTCTGATAATAAGCAGAAAATTATATAATAGTCCTTTTTTCATGTACTGGCAGCACTCTAGACTGACAGTACTTTTCCTGATGCTTGTTTCTTTCCTAAGAATCTGAATTAGCCAAGCATAACTTTGGAACAACTACCATAAGGATTTTGTTAGTAAAGCATTCATTGAAATAAATTTATTTTGGAAGTTCTGCTGTATTTATTTATTTTTATTGCGGGCTATTAGTGAGCACATTGCAATCTTTAAGCTTCAGCCTACAAGCAAAGTTTTATTTTTATGATGTGTAGTATAATAATGTTTATTTTCTTTGTAGGCTATTGCAGAATGACCTTGCATTAAGGGTTTGTGGAAGAAGCAGGATTTAAACATCAAACTTTCAATGTGCATCCTTCTATTCAAATTTGACCCCCGACCAGTTTCAAAAAATGCATACAGGTAACGATGGTTATAGTTAAAACAGATTTGTTTCTATAATGTTTTTTGCAATTTCTTTTTGTAGCCAAAGTTTGAATTACAAACTCAAGTCAGTATATGTTTTCAATTGTGCTTTTGTGATGTTTAACTTCATTACTTTCTCCTTTGGAGGACTTGCTGTAACCTTTTGAGAACCCTTCGGTTTGAGACTCTGTCAGAAGACTTGGGCTTTGCATTCATGGACATGTCAGACATGATGGTGATCTATAATGTCATGTAGGATAAATCCCTTAAGTATTGTAATCCAGAGTCTGAAAGTCTGGCTTTTTACCTTATCATCTAAACCAAGGGGAATCGTGTGTTTGGGGCATCACAGCTGTAGCTGTACCCTCCTCTGTAGTAGGATAGATATGTTTAGGGCTTTCAGTTTGAAAACCAACAATTTCAGTTTATCCAATTCGAATCTGGAAGTAATGGTCAGGCAGTAGAGCAGAAGTATTGCGTTTATTAACCACTCTGTATTATTTTATCCTCTCTTAATTTGTGCTGGTTAGTGTTGTAAGCTAAGAGACAGTCCACTATGACACACGTGGTGTAGTGTGAGGTGTGCCTGCCCATGGCAGGGAGGTTGAGACTAAGTGTTCTTAAGGTCCTTTCCAACCCAAACCATGCTATGATTCCCCCTCCCCCAAATCTGCCTGCAACTAAAATTTTATGTCGAAATTTTATTTAATAAAAATGTTATTTAATTAAAATTTTAGGTAATTGACTAATAGTCATGTGTATGAAACATTTAGCCCAAAGCTTTAAACAAAAATAAGCATCCTTGCTTCCAGGTGAGTTTTACTGGATGTGTTCATATAATACAGTGAGTTTCCCAAACATTAAGGTTCCTGTAATAATTTTTTCTCATTACAGTCCTCAATTTTGTAAGTTCATATCCAACATCAGTATGTTTGAGTACATGTAATATCACTTAAGGCCAGTAAGAAGACTGTAGAGTTCTACTGCTTTCTGTATTTATACATACTGTATAGGTTCCGTGTTGCTTTGTGGGAAGTAAGTATTGGCATTCATCCAGAAACTGTCAGAGTCAGTATGTGCAGCAAATCATTGTGCTTTTCATTGGCTTGTTTTTCTACCCTTTTGTATTGAAAAGCAGATGCCATTCTATAGGAAGAAAGGAAACAAGAACCAAAACTTCAGTTGTCCATAGAGTGCATTCCTTTCTGCATCTGGAATCACATTTAAAAGAGTTTTTATTTATGATGTGACTGGTGCTGAATTAATATATCCATTTATTTGGTCTGACTTACTTTGTGTTGCTAGTTAGCAAAAGATAGATTAATCAATTTGATGCCTCTTGGGAGAATCCTTTGGATGTAAACTGTAGTTGTTTGCCAAGTGAACTTTCTGCCATGATCAATATTCAGAAGTAAAGCTTGCAGTAGTTTGCTTGCTATAAAAAATTGCATAAAGATTGAAATTATTGATTTATAGGAGAAAAGGACTTGTTATCAGTGTCAAAGCTGGAGAATACTTTTGAGATGTTTTGGTTAAAATTCAGGAATATATAACTGTTTTTAACTTTCTCAGTACCCTTTAAGTTATGTCTTGCTCTATACCTCAGAGACAAATTACTCTGAGCCATCTGTTTTGGTGGTGCCAGGCCATAGTGTTCTTGGTGTCTGATTTTAACATCGGATGCATAACTTTAGTTCGCATTTTTCATTAACACACCATAACTAAATCTTTCTGCTTTTCTTTATTCAAAAGTTCTTTCTTAAATTGTTCTTAAGCTTTTTTTCACCCTCGCCTCTGCTTTCTGAAGGACATTGTTTTGAATATCAGTTTGGAATAGCACCCAGCTTTCCTAATTCTGTGAACAGCTACTAGACAAATTTAGACCTCTTTATACTATTCTTTCTGAGTATAATTTCTCCTGACAACTGGTGTGTGTTGCATTGTGCTATAGATCTGTTTATTTCAATGTGAGGTCCTGGAACAGTTTTCCCAAACAAAAGGCCATTCCTGTATCTGCAGGCATACCCATTTGTCTGTTCACATTAAAACAGACATCTACAACTACTTTTCTCACTTTCTTCTACTTTGCATCTCTAATTGAAAGAAAGGGTCTAAAATAGACATTAAAAGTTTAAAAGACAAACTGCATATTGTTAGCAATTTTCTTGTAGCCAATAAACTTTCTCAAGCTAAGACATGATTTCCATAGCACTTAAGAGGTTTTTCCTTCCAGGTAGACTTTGAGTTCTAGAACAGTACATTGGCCAATTTCCTTGAGCACCTAATTAAGCAAAAAGCTTAGAGTTCACCTTTGTGATATGCTAATGAATCTGTCTTCCTGTACCCTTGCAACTTGCTACTTTTTCCTCTGTCTTCTCTCTACAGGCCTATTTGTAGTAAAGTTTAGTGTGGTGTAACAGGTACTTTATTGTAGTCTGTTATTATTGTCAAAGGTAACAAGCTGCCTTTACATCTTTGTGAACTATACTGTGTGCGCCTAACAAATAAATACATATTTCAAGCTTCAAAGCTGTAATCAGAGTCTCTTTTTATGGAACTGAATTACATTGTAGGAAATTGCTTTAACGGAATGATTTTTTTATGTTTTCATCTCTACCTCAACATTAAAATAAATCTTAATACGTAAATCCTAATTCAGTTGAATTATTTTAGTTATAAGAATAGCTCAATAGGCTTTTTGCAGTTTGTTACAAGATGAGGGTTACTTAATATTGCTCTCTTACAGCATGATTATTTTTCATAAAAGACAAAATGAAGCTATTTTGATAATAGCCATCCTGTATATGAGCTTTATGCTAAACTTAGGGGTCTGTGTATTAAACTTGAGATGCAGAATATTCAGTCACACCAGAAAAACTGCTTATTTTTGGTATTTAAGATAGTAGAAACAAACTGGTTTCCTGTTGAGAATTATGGAAGGCAAAATATAGTTGGAGCCTCAGAAATGAGAAATACACTTCAATCAAACTTTTTTTACAGCAGAGGTGCTAACTTAAATAAAAATCTGTAAAAAGAAGGTGCATGCTGTAAAAGAGGATATTCAAGTGAGATGACTGATTTAGTAAACCAGCTGAAAGCCTATAGAATGAAAACTAGAATCAGCTAGAAGGAGGAAAATAAGGCAAGTCTGAAAGGAACAATGTTGTGAGTATTTGGCATTGGAAAGATAAAAATGTACATATGCTGTGCTTTCCAACAGATGTTATCTTTGTTGGGCAAAATACTAAGCATCTTTCTTACAGAAGGGATGCCATTGAAGTATTAGCCTAATTATAATTCTCCATCTGTGTTTCTAATGTGCAACTGGCACCTCATGATTGTGTTTTAAAACATTGTATTAATCAAGAGATGAATTTTCAGGAAAGTCCAGAAACCTGCAGAAAATGTCAGTACATTTGAATGCTGAGTGAAGTAATGAGACTTCATGAAAATTGATTCTGGTGTTATGACTTAAAAATTAGAATGCAAATTGTGTGGTCTAGCTTCACTTTACAGTAGCAAATTTGGCTTCTGCTGTGTGAATGTAATTGACATGCAGCTGGTAGGAGGAACTGACAGTGAAGAAGATACTGAGGTTATAGGAACTGGTTAAGAAAATCTGCAGGTTTCTGAAAGGTGGCATTTTGTTAAAATTAAATATCAAGCGACATATCTGGAGAGAATGGGTAGAGCTCACAATCTTGCAATTGAGATAAAAGTGAGTCATGTTATGGGTGATAATGAGCAGGACTTTGGAAGCGCTGGCTGTTGGATCACAGCATGGTGTAGTGAAGTTGTCCACAAGCATGTCTGCAATCACCTGTTGCCCTGAGTCTCCAGCATGTGGCTTGAAAACAGCAGTCTCTATGCCGATTCTCAGCATAGAAACCCAGTAACCCATGTAATTCAAGCTTTTATTTGGATACCCTGCATCTATTTGATGTTGCAGTAAGTCATTAAGTTTAGTTTCTGACTGTCTTCCATTGCTTCTGAGTAACAGAAAATACGAACTTTCAAAAGATGGATGAGCACAGTCAGATTAGCCTACGTTTTATTTCTAGTCTTCCAGTACTAACACTGCTAATGAATTTCAGTAGGGCTGCACCTCTGAGACTATCACAAATTTCTCTCTGTAGTGGGTACTTGCAGACAAAAGCATCTGACTTGTGTCTTTGAATCACATAAATAGAACTTTAGGTGTAAAAGTTAGATTAAAAAATACTGTAACTATGTGATCCTAAGTAATGATCCAGTAAAAAGATACACTCAGATTATTTTTTAATATAAATTACCTATAAATCTGTGGGTTACCTTTAAATTTTCTTTAAGTTGTAACTTCACATCCTGAGGAATTGCATAAGCAATCTTTATTCATTCTCTTGTGTTGTATGTATTATTCTCTGAAAATCATAGTTGTCTCATTCACACAAGGTAGACTTGCTGACTGTCTCAAGACAATGAGAGAGAAGGCTGCTGTCAGAAGTCACTGACCTTTACACTGAATGACAAAAGTGAGATGTGAGGATAAAGGATAGTTTCATACTTAAAATGAGTTTATGCTGTGGCAAAAATTGTATTTTGTGTCTACCTGTACTGTGACATTCCTATTTGTAAGTAATAGTATCTCTTTCCTCTTGTATTCTACAGGCTTATTCTAGCAGCTAATAGAGATGAATTTTACCACAGACCATCCAAATCGGCAGACTTTTGGGACAGCAGCAATGAGATCCTTAGTGGTATGTATGTCTTTTATGGAAACCACTTGAACCAAAAACTTATAAGGGAATTATGGCCTAGATTTGCGGCGGTAGCGTTGCATTTCTGATAAGAAATATGCTTCTTCCCTATACTTCTGGGGAAAACATTGTAAGTTTGAAAGAGAAGTTGTGCTACTGTTATCTTATTTGTGGTTTTATATCTTGTAGGTGCTTTCCATTTTTAAATTAACGGATTGCAGTATGAGCAGTGCAGTGGAAATATCAGATTAATTTGTCTGTCAGAAACTATTAGCTTTGTCAGATATACTGAAATACATCTTAAAATTGGTGGAAGTAGTTATTCCACAGATTCAGTGTTTGTAATAGTGACTCAAAATCATTAAACCAAGCCTCAAGAAAGTGATAACTTTCTCATTTCTTATTGGTTAATAATTTATTGGCTTCAGAATATTTTTGGTTATTGATCCATCAGTTTATTAGTTTTGGTGTCTACACTTTGATAAAGTGATAGTACAGTCATTCAGCTGTCTTGTTCTCCTTTGTAGGGAACCAAGCTGTGGTCATTATTAAGTATAATCAATATTTCTGCCTTTTCTCAGAAACAGAAATGAAGTTGTTGAAGACAAAGCATTGCTTAAATGCCAGGTTTTGACTTTGCCAATTCTTTGTTGATGTTATGTGTTATTGTCATTGGCAGGGAGACCTGAGAGGATAAATTACTCCCACTGCACTATGACTCCTTTGCTTCTGATGTTCTGGCTGATGTTTTTTTTTCTGCCAGATATTCTGGATGCTGCTTCCCCTGCTATGTAGCAGTTTAAAACAAAAAGCTATCCTGAAATTGAAGGGTCCTTAATTTTTGTCTTTTGTACCCTTGTCAGGTCTCTCTGTATTTGGCATAAAAAACTGGTATATTCTCCATGCAGGTGGTGTGCCTGTGGAGATCACATGAATATATGGGATATAACTGCCTTTGAGTTAATAATGTTATCTCAAAGAAGCAAGTTGGAGCAAAATAAATCAAATTTCTTCTCTGTGTGACTTAAAAATTAAAAGAATATTTGGCACTTAACAGCCATTTCAGAAAAGAGGAATATGTAATCACTGGGCATTGGTCAACAAAGCTTTATGGTTTCCTTTTGTGTGCTTTTCAGTTAAGGTAGAGAAACAGTAATAAAAGTATTGTGTAAAGATGTGATATGGCTGAACTTGATACTCAAGTTCTGGATGCTGAAGAAATGAAGGAGTTATTATTATTTCTAAATAAGTATCCAAAAACTATTCTTTTGCTCTTCAAATGATGATTCAGAATTAAAAGGTTTCTGAAAGTGTACATATTACATTGAACTACTCCTTGGTTTTCCATTAAATGCTTTCTGGTTATCATGAGCTCATTACAAATAGGTAGTGGTTTAGTTGGTTGTTTTTGTGGTTTTTTTTTTTTTAACTTGTACTGTCTTTCAGGAGTTTGTTGTGGTCTACACTCTTGTGAGTCCCCCTTCTCAATGTCAATTACTGTAACTAGAGTCCAAGATTTTTATCAGTTTCTTAGCTAAGTCCAAATTTTTCTGATGATGTGTGAATTTAAACTTTCAGATCACATTAATCTTCTGAGATTTGCTTTTGAGCTAAGAAGCATTCTGAGCCTACTTAGTTTCATATGTATTTTAGCATATAGGCAGAGCTTATAATTTTGCCATTGCATTTAATTTTCACATTCTATCTCATGATTTATTGCAGTAACTTGGAAAATGTTTGTGCAGAATTAGGGGTGGATAATTTAAGAGGGCTGACCTCACTTGTCGAGAAAGACAGTCTTGGACCTCCTGTGTTTTATCCAGCCTGATCAAGACTCAGGATTTGCATTAGTAAATTATGATTTAATCTTGAGATTATTTTTTTGTAATTTAATGTAATAACCTAACTCTTACTTATTTCATTAGGTCTGGATATGGAGGAAGGAAAAGAAGGTGGGACGTGGCTGGGAATAAGTAAGAAAGGCAAGCTGGCAGCCCTGACAAACTATATGCAGCCAAAGACTGATCAAAATGCAAAAGGAAGAGGTATGAAGGAGTAGAAATGGAAAAAGAAGAAAGTGGACAAACAAGACCTAGTGTCCCAGAAAAATAGTGATGATTACAGTATAAATTTTTTTTAACACCACTTTATGGACAAATGAAATGGTTATTGTGCTGTAAACAGAATTTGTGAATGGATGAGTTTGAATACCTGCATGGTATTCGAAGCTTGACTGGCATAATGATACTTTAATCAAGCAGGCAAAATTAAAACAAGATGTAGTGCCTAGAGCCTGAAGTTACATTCAAACAAGAAATGCAGCACCAACTTTCTTCTCTTGAAAGTAATTCTAATTAACAGAACTAGACAAGCATTGAGCTAGATTTACATTACAGTAGACTTTTTTAGATGTATATGCTGTTTAAACACCCAAGTCAGGGGTACAATGCAACTTGGATTATGCTGGAGGTTAGCATGGGGTTACTGTAGTCCCTTCTCCCTTACGCATTGATAAATTGGAGGAGCAGAAATAATATAAAAATAAAAAAAAACTCCTCTTCTGAAAGGGAACGTCTGCGGGGGTTTTCTAAAGTAAAATAGGTCTGTTTGTCATACGGTACTGTGTTGGGAATATATTACAGTGGCAAAACGTGACACAGAGAAACAAATGAACCTTGTCTTTTTGTATTTCATTTTAGGGTCATGTATGGGGGAAATGAAGCAGGACAAGAAAGAGTTTGGCAAGGTGGAAGGAGAGGAAGGGCCCATCCAGTATAGAATAGTCAGTAAATACGAATTCTGTAGAAATTTTGACCAAGAGCTTTTGACTGAGTTCTTCAAAGTAGAAGTCAAGCTCTTAATGTGAATATGATAAAATGCTGTAAGACTTCTAAAGGCTGGTTGGTTGGTTTGTTGTGGGTTTTTGGTAGATGCTTTTTCCCCACTGTTGTACCCTGTTGGTAACAGGAATCTTGTGTCTTACTGCTTGTTATACCAAGTCTGTCGGAATAGTGAGTTCATGCATTTAAGTTGCTCTATGTACTTCTCTTTCTTAGGTGCTCTTGTGACAAACTTCTTGACTGGAGATCTGGACAGCTATGCTTACTTGAAGAAGGTCTCAGTAGAAGGCCATCTTTACAATGGATTTAATTTATTAGCAGCTGACTTGAAGTAAGTCTATAAAATGTGACAGGTCAAATGTCAAAGGGAGAAAGATAACAGCAGTGACTTTCTTAGTACAGAGGTATAACAGTACAGAAACCCATCACAGACTAATGCTAGAATTCTTCTTTTTTTGCTAATTGGTGTGCAACATCCTAATGTTACTCTACTCATAATTCTTTTTTATATTTTCATCTTTCAAACACTGGAGGCGATCTTGTGTTCTGTTAATTGCTTCCTTCAAAACTTCTTGTGACTCCTTAATAGGCCATAGTCAGTCTTTACCCTGAAGGCTGTTTGTGGCTTGTGTCTTGGAGAAAACAAAACCCTGGCTCCATAATTTCTCAGATTTGTTTTTTCCTTTTTCCTCTGAGAGGTTGCATGCTCTGCAGCAGGATTAGAACAGCTGAAAGCTTTCAAGCCATTATTCCTGTCGAGTGGCTGTATCATTAATCTTTGCTGAAACATTAAAAAGAACCAGCACATAGTGGATACTTGAACTTCTTCAAGTTCCTGTTGCTGAAGAAAGGACCTTAGATACTTTATTGTAGTCAACAGAGCTGGCACAATGCTTTCCACTGCACATGCGTGCGTGTGCTCGCAAATATATATGGTGATGTTTCTTTGCATTATGCCTGATTCAGAAGAATGAAAATCCAGGACTAAAGTCATCTCCAGGCTATATATCAATGTTCAGTTAGATGCACACTTCATGACCATAAGCAGATATAAATTGTGAAGAGCACACTAATGCTTTGGTACACTTTCTGCAGAAGCATTTATCTTAGTAGACCACCTGACACTGCAGGGCCTTCACCTGTTCACCTTTTCTGCATGCTTCTGGGAAACCACATATGCTTAAAGCAGAAGGGCACAGCATTTGCTGTTTTCAGTGAAAATTTCTAGGACTCAGTCACTGACTGGCCTATGTTTACATTTTTCACTTTCTGTATGTCATGGGTTCAGCAGCAGCAGTCATTTTTCTCCTCCTCGGTAGCTGGTGCAGCGCTGTGTTTTTGATTTTGGGCCTGGGAACAGCGCTGGTAACACCAGTGTTTCGGTTACTGCTTAGTGATGTTTTGGTCTGGCCAAGGACTTTCTGAGTTTCATGCTCTGCCAGGGAGGAGGGGAGTCAGGAGGAAGCAGAGACAGGACACCTGACCCAAACTGACCAAAGACGTTATTCCATACCACAGCACGTCATGCCCAGGATGGAGGACGGAGAGGAGAGACCCAGAAGGGTGGGGGGTGCACTGCGTGGTTGGGCTTGGTTTTAGGTGGTAAGAAATTGTATTCTTTCCTTGTATTTGCCTTGTCATTATTATTATTGGTGGTAGCAGTAGTGATTTGTGTTATACTTTAGTTACTAAACTGTTCTTATCTCAACCTGTGGGAGTTGCATTCTTTTCGATTCTCCTTCCCATCCCTCCGGGAGTGGGGGGCAAGAAAGAGGGGGGAGTGATTGAGAGAGAGTCTGCGTGAGTTAGGCTTAAACCACGACACTGTATTAGACCACCTTCAGCTGGTGGCTCAAAATTCCCAGTTATTTCATCATCTTTTCAGTCCTACTTTCCTGCAAGCGTTTTGTCTTTTCTTAATGAAGTCCTTTATTTCAAATTCTGACAGGCTATTCATTTTCATTTTTTTTTTAATTTGCTGTGTTATGATGGGAAAGGGAAATGAAAGTCATGTAGGTAATCAAAGTCTAAAGGGATGAATGCAGAAAGGCAAGTATGTGCCACCTCTGAAGGCACCAGGAGTGCCTGCTTTAAAGTAAGCGTATATGTTATGCTTCCAGAAGTTTAATCCAGAAGCAGGTTAGGCAATGCAGGGTTTGCTGCTTTTAAGTTGTTTTTACTCTCTGCTTTATGAAGTTCATTATCCCACCAGAGACTTCTCAATATTTTTCTATTGCTTACATTATTTTTTTACCATGGCCAGAGGATTTGACTCTGCTCTCTGCTGCATGTTGCTACCTGGCTAGCCTTCCAAAGCTGGAAGGCTATCTATAACTGAAAAGATAACAGAAGAAATAGTCTTAATATATTTTCAAGCAAACTTGATATTCACAGCAAGCAGTAAGTAAGTTTGAGTTTCTTTGTTCTAATACAGGTAAATAGAATAGTCATAATGGCTGCTAGTATAATGTTATTTAAATAGGTTAAATGGACATTATTTGTTAAGGCAGTCATTCATATGTTGCTTCTGTTTATTTCTCCATGCAGGGCTGATAGGGGGATTGTATGCTTAACTGAATAGTCTTTCTGTGGTGATGCAGGTCATAATATCTTGCTGGGTATCACTCTGAAAGCTGTATGTGTTGATTAACTTCTCCATTTTGACACATCCTTAGCCTTGTATACTCTGATGAAATGAAATTCTTGCCAAGCTGATGATGCTGAGCAATTCTATGAGAGATGTGAACTTGTCATTTTAGGAAATTGGAAGTACTCCTGTGAGAAATATAAATGGAAGCTATGCTCTGTGTAAATAGAAAATGTTATTGTGGTGAATGCTATTTTGTTGGACCATGTTACTGTTCAAAGTAAAGATTGAAGACTGCTTTTAACATGTATTAACAAATAGTGATTGGCTCTGTTAGGGTGGTGGAAAATAAAGAGGAAACTCAAATTGAAAGTGTAAATGAAGCGCTGTTGAGGAGTATATCTGAGCACATGATACTAATGGCTGTAAGCAGCACACTGAGATTTACAATGTTTGTGTTTTCAGGTACACATTTCAGGAAAAGAAATTTGTATCTTCTCTCTGTTATGATGATGACAATGTGCTAAATGATACAGGTGCAATGATGTGAAGTGATGGAAACAACCATATGGGTTGTAAAATTGCGTTCATTTCCACAATTTGGTGTGACTTACTTTAAATGTGCATGGGTTTTAGCACTTTTAGTGTGATCTGTTTGCTCTGTGGTATCTCATGATGTCAATTTTAATGCTGTTCATTTCTGGTTTTAATAAGAATACTATTGATAAAAGTGTTTGGTACTTTTCTCATCTTTTTGGTGTATCATCTGGCTATATCTGCTGAGTGTAAGTCATGAATACTTATCCCATTATACTAAATGTACTTTTATGTTGAATGTATGGCATATGGCAAACTCTATTTGGAGTCTTGTGTGGCTGCAAAATTAGCTTTTAAGAAGGCAGTGTTGCTACTCCTTCAATTTTGACTGTTGGTCTAATTAGAGAGGAACAAGAATATTGGAGGCTGGACTGGTCTCTTAAAAGATGTCTGCTTAAGATTCAGAGCAGTTTTCTTTCTTTCTCCCTTTGTGATAATGTCTGAAGTAATAGTGAGCTGGTTTTGTCAATGACTGGGACAGCATTTCTCTTGGGGCAACCTGTGTTTATGTTCAAGAAATCTAGTTGCTACAGTTGTTCAGACTTTCCTGTGTGTGTCTCAATACTTGCATTAAGGCTGTTGTGGCAGCATCACGCTTGTATTCGATATGGCCAAGTATGTGATACAGACTGCCCTGAAGGAAAAACTGAAGTGGCAGCTTCTTGTCCCTTTCCCAGCAAGTTTAGGGTCTCTGACAAGTTGCCAGTGAGAGCCCATATTGTTTATGTGCAATAAGATTCCTGTGTAGTAGGCCTGAATCACTTTCTCCATGAGGAAGAGTTAAATTGTCCCTAACAAAAACAAGTGGAAGGAGGTGCAGAAGAAGGTCTTTAATGTAAGCTTTTTTGCTTTCCCCTGTGACTGGCAGTTTTCAACCCCTCCAGGGGAAATGTAGTAAACTATATGATCACCTTCACTGATTAATTTGGTAATGTATTGAAAATAGAGATTACGTACTAGAACTCATTCTTCGTGTTCTGATCTGGAGTGTGAAGTTTGGCCAATAATAGGTTTTAGGACTGAGTTCCAGTTGAAACTGCAGATCCCTCAAAACAATGCGGTTGGATTGTGTGTATGGGGAGGGGAATAGATGCATGAATATACAATATGTAATATATGTTTTAAAGTGTTTATATTTAAATATCATGAGACACTATATAGTTTTTTTCCTTTTTTAATACAGAAATCTACAGTACATTAGTGATGTAGCAGCATCATTGAGATAAAAGCAAGCTGAAGAAAGTGTTTGGGGGTTAACTGAGTGGTTCATAGTGTAGGCCTTGTAAAACACCTGAACAGTGTGACCAGGTTTTGGAAACAGGGGCTGGCTTACTCAAAATGATTATCAGTATGAGGCTGTGTAGGAGGGATTTGATTGCTCTCCAGAGATTAGGATCTTTACCAGTGAAAAGTGAGATATGGTCCAGCTGCTCGTGTGAAAAGAATGTAGATGGGCCAGTCCTCCTGATTGCTCTGTAAGCTCATTTACATTTCTTCTCATGCATTGTCTGTCCTAATACCACCTTATGTGGTATTGCTGCTTGTGACTTCCTCATGCAAGTGAAGTGTCCAGGTACTTCACTAATGTTTTCTGTACTACCACCTTTGAAGTATTTCTGTGTAGATCCTCAGTAATTTGCAAGTCTAATGAGATGGACAGTCCAATGTCAAGAGAAGGAAAAAAACTTCTGAGAAACTTCTTTGTTTTATCTCTTCCCTCTGGTGTCAGCTTCTACCTGGCTCAAAAAATTAGGACAACACCAAAGAAATGTTTAGATGCTGACAAAAAAATTGGAATACTGCTTCAAAGCAGGCTTTGTATGCTGTGAGTATCTAGCAGTATTCTTTTCACCATTGTATTTGATAGTAGGAAAAATATGTACAAAAAATGTTTGGGCTTTATAGTTGGTGGTTTGTTGTTTGCTTGTTTGTTTTAGCTTCAGAGCAGAAGGAGGTTTTGGATTATCTCATGAACATTGAAGAGAAGAGAATCTGTGAACCATACTGCTCAGCTGAAGCTACTGATTGGCATTTCAAGCTGCCAATTTCATCTTTTGTCCTTGCACAAAAAACACACGCACACATTATTCATAAAACAATAGAATGTCCTTGTCTGTAAAATATTCCCTTGTTAGAAGATCAGAGCTCAGTGCCCAGGGGAGTGATACCTTGGTGATAACCACACCCTGTGGAGCTTTGCTGCCTCATTACTTTTCTTCTTTTACTTTCTGTCTATATTTTTGCTGAACATAACTCAGCCACCTTGAAGTTGAAGCAGGGCATTGGTGCAGAAGGACATTGCTTATGTTTCATCAGCATTAGGAAGTAATTGTGGCAAACTCTGTGTGGCTTCCATGTTGCTGTGAAGAGCCCATTACTACTGACATTTATGCTCCTTAGAATATTTCCTGGAACTTTTATTATTGCTTACATTTTTTTGGTCAGAATTATGTATTTAGGAGCATAATTTTTATGTACTTTTACTTTCTTCTCCTTCTGCTGTCAGCTATGGTTGGAATTCAAAAAAATAAAAGTCTACTGGGTCCTATTGTCATCACTTTAATTATGCCTTTGTTCCTTCTTCAGTGAATTCGGTACCTATATGTGTGAAGCTGGGAGGAAAGGGAGTCTGAGCCCAGGCCAGGATTTTGAGGCTATTGCTGTGATCAAGCTTCAGTAATTGTTTCCTTATCTTGGCTTCTGCCTTGATGTTGAGTACTGAGTATCTGTAAACAGTAGGAAGACAGATGATGGAGCCAAGTGCTAAAAGAAAGAGTAGCTGACTGGCACAGTGAACTAAATTTTGGAAGTATCTTCATTTCAGAAGTCTCCTGGAAAGCTTTAGTCTTTTGACAGAAGACAGCAGCAGTGTTGCAGTGGAGGTAAGTTAGAGGTAATAGAAAGCACATCTGGAGGATTGTGTAATGTAGAAAAAAGACGTTACAGATGTCCTGAATTAGAGACCCTGCAGTTTGTATGTATTCCCCATCTTTTTGTTCAACTCCAGGCGAGCTTGTTAATGAATTTGTCAGTCACAAGAATTGCAGCACACATGCTAGGTAATACTCTTTAACATAAAAAGCAGTTGCTACAGGAAGTCAGTAGTGCCTACTTGTTCAGCATGCAGTCTTGTTTATGACAGAACTTGTCTTATATCTGTGTTCAAAGGCTTCCTTGGGCTATTTGTCCAAGTTTATATCTAAAACTCCATCTTTTCAGACCTCAGGTGATAACAATTGCTCTGATCTTTTCTCTTTGTAGACCACCTACAGCAAGTACAGCTTCAACAATTTGAAAACATAATATTTAATGCACCAATAAAATAGTCTGTGTAATTACTGGTGTCTTAACTCAAAACAAAACAAACTAATGACCTTAATTTTGCTTTATTTAAATAGCATTTTATGTAAAACAAGCACTTTATGTATTCTAATTGCTACTTTACTCACACACGGCTTTTTCTTTGCCCCTGTTTATGGAAAGTGCAGTGTCCCAGTGTATGCTGAGTGTAAAACTTCTTGTATCCTAGCATGTGACTGGGACCAACAAGTCAGACTGATATATTAATGATAGCTCAGCTCATTGCTGTCCTTTTTAGCTGCCAGGGGATTCAATCCTTTGAACTGTTGATCCTTTGAACTCTATTCTTCTTTTATTCCTGTAAGGTCCCAGGCATCTCAGGTATGTAGCTTAGTATTTGTGGTCAAATAGAGTATTGATTAATTTCTCTGGCTATCTAAAGGTTTTTTTTTTCCTTCTCCTTGAAGAACTGACAGAATCCAGTGAAGGGAAGAGTGTAGGGGAGTCTTATATTTGAAATTTTAAACTATTTGTAATAGTGTCCATCTACCTTAAAGGCAAAATATCTTGGTTATGTAACTAAAGCAGCTAGTAATACAAAAAAAGACTTTTTATTGCATATGGCATGACTATAAAAATGGTTTCAGAAATATAAGCTTTGCTCATTTCTCTGATACAAATATTTCTGCAGACATGTATACTAGCAAAAAGTTTGCTGAACCAGCTAAATAGGTGAATATTTCATTAGGTTGTCCCCACTCTTCCAGTAATTTATTTCTAGTACTTAACATTTTCTTTGTTGAATAAACTTATCCATCTGGTGAAAACAGCTGTTGTTTTGATTGCTGTTTTTACCTGCTCAAGAACAAGCTATACCTTTTATTCTATGTAAATTTTAATACAGAACTTGTTTGTATCTGAAGGAGTCTCAAGAAATAGAAGGAAAGTTCAGGTTGTTCCTAATAGAATTCTTTTTCACTTCCACATGTACTTTTCAGCAGTACTTTCTCCTATTCATTAAAAATGCTGTATTTCTCTGCCTTAGTGTATTTAAAGATCATGATTTAAAAAAACCTTGTCTCTAATTAAGAAAATACAACACTCTTAACCTATTCCATAACTGAATCGCATACAGAAGTTAATATGTGATAGTGAAACAGAAATTTGCATATCAACACATTAAGGAAAGAAAATTGTGGTCCTATCTTGTGTATTCTTTCTACTTTGTTTCAGCAACTTCTGTTATGGACTATCTAGGTATTCCCAATGCAAATACTCCAGATGGGGTAAAGAAACAAATGGTTTGCACTAATATACTTTTATTGATGGATAAGAATATTTTACTGAATCACAGAATATACATTTCCATGGGAACTCTTGCAGAGACTAGTAGAAAACTTTAGTGCATAAGAATTAGGGGTAGAATAGAAAAGTAACAATTAGTATTCAGTGCCCTGATGAAACTAAACCATGATTCTGATGTGGGCAGTCACCTGTGGAGAGTTGGGGTTGTCAGTGAAGAGTCTTGATATCAGCATAAGGTAAATGTGAATGAGGATCTTAATATTGAAAATAAAAACCAAGATGAGGAAAATAAATGTCTTTTAAGCCACTAGAGGAAAGTTCAGAAAATGCTACATCTCATTTAATAAGTAGGTAAATTGAGTAACTGAGAGCTTTTCATGATATTTAACAATTTATTTAACAATAAAAGCACAAAACACAAATACCACCTGCTATAATTACTGTCTTTGAACTATACTGGACGTATTTCTGTAAGGCACCAGGAAAATATCAAGTCTTCAGGAAGGACAGAGTAGTGCACAGAGGAGGAAAGACAGTTTTAATTTTACTTTTTGTGGGGTTTTTTTGTATTCCTCCTCTTGCCTCTTCTGACTTGTATAATTAAGTTAGTATTTCCCTCTTCATTTGGCTGTCTTGCAGAGGATGTTATGGAACATCTTTCAGAATAGCTTTTTAAGAAGAATATAAACAGCTAAATCAAGGCTGTTTTGCTTGTTATTAAGGTTTGAGTAGTGGATGCTAAACTTATGCAGAGCAATTTAACTTCTAGTATGTTGTTAATGAGATTGCTTTCTGTATACTCTTATTTGCATTGGGGCACAGATATGTGGTTTTATCTTGGGGAAAAAATGAGCTGGAAATGGCTTCTCTACTGTATTATGTTTTATGCTATTCAGTCCAAATTCAATCGTAACTGCAAGTTTTGTATTTGGGTTTTGGGGCTGTTTTTTGTTGTTTTTTGTTTAGAAAGCCTGCTCTCTAAGGAGCTAGAGCTTGGAGGACATTAAAAGCTGAACTACAATCAGAGTGTATTTGTAAGTAACTTGAGTAGGACACTTTTCCACTGTGAACAAGTAAATCACTAGAGGGAAATATAATGTTATATAGTTTCATGGCTGTGTCCTGGCAAATTTATTTAAAAACCCCACCAACTGGTAGCAATCTGTGGAATCACTGTTTTGTGTCAACTGATGGGATTGAGGGATGCTGAGAGTGAGCCATCTAATGGCAATCCATTTCCCATGCTCCATTTCCCACGCTCCATTTCCCACAAGCACGCAAAGCTTACTGACTTCCTTGATTATTTTTTTATCAGGTGGTTTGGTATTTGTGTTGTCAGTATTAGTAGAACATCTTAAAAATCTATGCAATTCAGATATGCTGATTTCACCTCTGCCAAGTGAGTTACTTCTAGTGCTGGAATCTGTCTTTTAATGTCATGTGAGATCCTCTGGCCTGTTACACTGTGCACAAGGGAGAGTGACTGCTGAAACCAGTACCTGCAATTAGAGAGGGAGTTTACAAACAGTGAAATTATCTCACAACAGCCTGAAAATGCCTATCTTATCACTTCAAGAACCCAGACATGCCCTATGACACTGCCATAAGTGGGCCTCAGAATGTGCTTCTGTTAGGTAAAATGGCCCAGAGTAGTCAGCTTCTTAAAATGTGGTAATGATGCAGTAGAGATGATGGGAAAAAGTTACTTGCTGTGATGTCATCCTTTTGTTTTAACATGCCTCCTTTCCCCAGGTAACTAAATCTTCAGTTATTCAAAACCATACAGTTTTTTGTCATTAGGCCTGGCTACTTTCCATGCAGCAGTTATGGGATTTTACTGAATTTTATTATAGTTATGATTAAATATGGTAATGTAATCTTTGACAGTGATACAAGTAATACAGTATTTTGTGAGGAGGAGAGTAATACAGCTCATCAATCTCAGGCCTGTGGTATCATAGGAGCAGTAGTGGGAGAAGCATCTTGCTGTGTTTGACAATTGCATTAAATTAGAGCATAATCAAACATAGAAGCTGATGGTTTTTTTCAAGGAGAAATTCTTATTTATATTTTTCAGTACCACCAAAGGGGATGTAATTTGCTACTATGGAAACAAAGGAGAACCAGAACCTGTTTTCCTAAATGCTGGTAGGTTTTCTTCAGAGAAGTCTGAATATTACCTTCTGTTATTTTAAAGGAATCAGAATGTAGCTGTATTGCTCTAGTAACCCAGCTACTTAAGCATTGTCTTCGCTAACTTTTTCTTTGCATTCTTTAAAAGAAAAAAATCATCCTTAAATTCCTTTAAGTTTTTTACTAAAAAATTTCAGTAAAAAATCAATAGTTTGTTAAAAGCTTCTCTCCATGACAGTGTACCCACAGCTGGTGGAATGCTCCTTAGGTAAGTGACTGAAAGACAGAAGTCTCTCTTGAGGAATGGAATTTTCAAAGGTTCAAGGATTTGACCCTAAATCTCTTTACCCAGTAGTGTGAAGGGCAGAGTGTGACTGCGCTCCCTTAGGAACAGATTTGGTTTAATTGCATTTTTTTTTAAATCTGTTTTATCAGGTGTATATTCAAAATCCAGTGCTTTGCTAGTGACTATAGAGAACAGTACTCCAGAAGTCATCACCAGAAAGCCCATTTAAATGGACAAGGACGCATAGAAGGCTCTGAGCTGTGTAGCCTATGAAAGTTAATGACAGTGGCTTATTTTGCCTGCTTAGGTTAATGGCCAACATGTTGCTGCTAGTAGGCAAATAGCTACTGTTGCAGTCACAGCATACACGCTTAGAAATAGCTGTTAGATTTTGTACAGCTACAGGCACAAAACAGGTTTTAATACAAATACTTAAAAACCCCAGTCTGGCTGCTTGTTGTAATTAGGAACTGAATCACGGATTTTAGGTATCTGTAGACTGTAGCAAAGGTAGTTCTGGTTTTCGTGCCTCAAAAGCTAATTTCTGTGTATGTGGCTGTCTTTAGGGAGAGATGAGGTTTGCTAATCTTTGTGCTTAGTTTGGATTGTGGTGAGAAATGTAGGGTACTTCTAAAGGGAAAGCTCCTTGTTATCGTATTTTGCTTTGTAGTGGTTTTCAAGAGTAATATCAGAGGCAAAAGTAAATTGATTAATGTGGCTAACCTGGAAAAGACTACACTGCAAAAAATTTATATAGTTCTGTTGTAGCTTTTTCACAGTTTGGCAAACCAGAGGTTAAAAATAGCTGCTGCAAATATGCATTAGAGTAAAACTGTGAAACAAAGTACTGAACCTTAGCACAGAAAAGTGCCTAAGCACAGCCTAGTGCAAGATACAAGCCTGCTGTACTCTCCTGTTTAGGAATGGGGCATGTGTTTTATAGCTTACCTGCAGGAAAATATTAGCTGGGGAATCACCTAAACATTAATAAAACTTGTGAAATCTGTAATGACAACTGCAAATCACCAGTATACCCCTTGCAATTAAATGGATTTCCACCACCACCACCTTCCTGAGCATTATTTAGTAAATGTGTGGATCCTGTGCAGCTAGAAGTGGTCCACAGAGACTGGGCTGTGAATAGTTGATTGTTAATGGGTTTTTTTTATTATATATAGGAATATATGGTTTGAGTAATTCTCTGTTGGATACCCCATGGAAGAAACTTGAATATGGGAAGCAGCTTTTCACAGAGGTGGTCAAGAGAAGTCAAGACCTTACCAAAGAAGAATTGGTGCAGGAGCTTCTCGCAGTGATGAATAACCAACAGCCGTAAGGACATAATGCAATGTTACCATTTTAAAAGTTGCATCTAGAAACTATTTTGACAGAAAATAAACTTTAGTCTTAAATTAATTGACTAAAGCTGGGTAATGATGAAAGGTAAGGTTCTTTCTCTCCACAGAGACTGGCTTTCAACAGTATTGATTTTTTTAAGCAGCAGGCACAGTAAACATTGCTGCAGTCTTGGTACTCATAGACTGTACACTGATTTCTCTGTGCCCTTTTCTTTAAAGATTGCATTTCTCTTAGTAAGGGTAATAAGTGCAAAAAAAGGGATTTCTAAGTTGCTTGTAAGCTTTGTGGAGGCTCACTTCAGGGTAAGGTTCAGTTTCTTACTGCACACAGGGTATACACTTGTTTACATGAGCAGGTTTGTGTCAGTAGCTGCTAGCCACTCTGTGTTGCTATGCAGAGTGTAGACAGAGGGTGGAGAAGCAAGATATTTTCCAAGTGGAGCCAGCTGCCTTCCTCAAAGTGCAATTGTTTTAGGTTAAATGGGGGAAGGAGTAGAGGGTGTATTTGCATAATTCTGCTGTAAAACTCTGGTCCAGCAAGTTCCAAAGAGATGAGTTTGAGCATGGAGGCAAGGTTCCTGCACTCATGACTGGCTACACAGGGAATCTGAGCCCATAAGCTAGGTGTTTAGAAGCAAAGGAAAGTTATACCATTTCAATGTCCTGACATGGAGCATGGTAAAGGAGGTGCTGTGATCTAAATTTGTGTCATTGCTCGCCATCTAGTATCTTTCATGTTTTGCCTGACTTTACCTGTCTGTGGGGTGATCTGTGTTGAAGCAAAGCTGTTTCTGGTATATAGGTCCAGTTTCCTACCTTTATTGGTCAATTTTAATGCCAATACTCATGTTTGTAGCATTTTTCAATGGTTCAAAATAGGTGTTTATGTAAGAATTAGACATCTGAGCAGTGAATAGAAATTGGGAAGTCTACTAAGCCAACTTAATTAGTTTTTCATCTGATACTAGGTGAAGAGATTACTCATAAAAAAATGTTACACTTTACCTATTACTAGTAAAAGGACAAAGGTATGAGATACATTACAGTCCAAGTGATCTTAATGTTCAGTAATTCAGTAGGATCTCATCTGAAATAATCTGACTATAAAATGGAAATACTTACTTACAAAAAGCAATATTTAAAATTAAGTTTGTAATATTTCCAAAGCGCACTTCATATTTGTTATGAAAAGATCATTTCATCTTGAACACATGGATATGCACTAGCTTTGAACTTGCTTAAAATACCTTATTGCATATTACCTTATGATCCCTTTGTGTATGTTGCAGGAATTAAAGTGGTTTGTTCTTAGAATTCCCTTCTTTCCTGCTGGATACAGGATTTTGTCCTTTATCCCCTCTCTTTGCTTTAGCCCCACCTTTGACTGTGATCTCAGGGATGTACTGCACTCCTTCCAGTCTCTTTAAAGCTGCTTAGGGTCATTAAGCTGGAGAGCCCATTGTACCCTACCACTGACAGCTCCTGTATGAGCACGAGATAGAAACTGATGGTTCTCAGGGGCTGAAGTGTCCTGTTATGTGCCATCTCTGTTACATCATGGTATGCTCCAGCCATACGCCCAACACAGGCATCAAAAGAACTTAGTTGCTCCGTTCACACCTATTCTTGCTTTTCCCTGAAACACCCAGAGGTCCTCTTCTCCACCACAGCAACAAAGAAAATGATTCCAGTTAGATGTAAAGGTCAGTCAGAGTATAACAAATGGCACAGTCTCCTCTACAGGTCAGGATCAGCTCTGAAAATGAGGTTGAATTGATCAGTCTGCTCTGTTCTGCCCTTTTTCCCAACATTAACTGCACAGCTGATAGGGTGCTGAATTATTACAGTATGATAGATACAATTATAGATGCGTCTGTTCTAGGAGGCAGAAATAGGATTATTTCTTGGAAGATGGAAGAAGCTTAAAAATCAAACCCAAAAACCTGCTGCTAAATTGATAAATTTGATAAATTACATTGGAATCTTTACTGAAATAAGCTGTACTCATGGCTAGCATTTGAGAGTATGTTCTGGTGATGTGAGTGGAAAGCCATGGATGTAGGGTTGGTGCAGCAACCTTTGTGACCTTAGCATCTCTTCTATGGGATGCTGATACTTGTTTGATTACGATAAACAAAGCTTGATGTGCTTGATAATAAAACTGTGCTTCTAAACATCTTTCAAGCTTTGATGGGAATGTATGTCAAGAAATATGGGTGGTTGCAAGCTCACCTTGTCACTTGATGCATCTTCGTGAATTTTATTTTGAGGATTGTCCTGGGTGTTTTCTAGGTATTCCAGATAAGATCAAGGAAAGCAGAGAGGTCTTTCTTTGACACAAAGAATTCCCAGAGTCTAACTGGAAAGATGCCCATTTATGTGATGGGCCTCAAATTACTTGATCATGATTTTAATTTAAACTAAAATACTAGAAAGACAAAGAATAACAAGGAAAGTGAAAAATTTGTCAAGATATGAAAAATATTTCTTAAAGTGAGACCAAAGTTAAAAAGCTTGAAAGAATCTATTTGGGAAAGAGCTTACTTGCTGTTTTATCTTGGTTTTCCTCATACTTTAGTTTCAAACACAATTCATACTTTTGTACTTTTTGAAAAGCAATTGGTATTTATCAACCACTCAGTCAACACAGCTCTCTTCAAGCGGGATGAATGTGTTAATATTGGAAAATTCAATATTTAGATTTTTATTACTTTTTTCAGTCAATTACCAGACCCTGCAATTGAAGAGCAAGGGAAGGATTACATACGTCCTGTACTGAACGAGTATGCAGCTATTTGTGTTCGTTGCCCAGGTTATGGAACAAGGTAAGAAACCTCATAGTTAGAAATAGATGTATACTGGAGCAAAGCATATCTCCAATCAAAACTATACTGCTATGTTTTAATTTTATAGTGATTGCTTTAAACTTATTTAGATATTACTCAAGTATAATTCAATGAACTATTTCCTTGCTCAGTATTCTGGTGTCTTAGATGTACTACTGATGAGCATTTTAAGTGCACATGGTTCACCTTTGGTGGGGAGTGTGACATAGCTTCAGTTTTTTGAAGGTAAGATAATACAGTTCCCCAGGGTAGTAGCAGATCTGACCACCCCTAATTTTGATCTTACCAAAGATACTGCAGGATTACAGAATTTCTTTTTCAAGAGTGAGATAGTGTCATCTGCAGAGGTTTCTTTAGGCATGTCATTGTAATATGTAACTGCCATTTTCATACATTAAAACCCTGTTACTCATGTTCACTTTGCCCTAACTGATGCTGCTGTTTTTACTGAGATATTCTTACTTTCTGCTCAGACTGTTCTTCTAAAGCTGCAAGAATAGAATAATGCAATTAATATTGCATTTAATCCTTGATAGGACAAAATTATAGGTGAACCCTGTTGCTGCTGGTAAGAGAATTCCTACTCTAAAAGTCTGGCAACAGTTTTGTCAGATTGGTCTCTCTGGCATAATCAGCTATAGTATTTCCTCTGTAGAGATGTAAATTGCTAAGCAGAGAGCACTCCCTTCTGTAAGTATTTTAAGTTGGTATTCTGAGAAAGAAACCACTGCCAGAACTGAGTATCTCTATAAAATGTATTCACAGAACATTTTAAATATGGATTATAAAAACTTGAATTAGTAAAGCAGCATCTTTCTTCCTTTGACTCACAGGTTGCAGTCTAGCTATTTCAAAGGCAACAGGGATAACTCAGTAGAAAGCCTGACCTCTTACTGGTGAATTAACACTTTATTTCGAGTCTTCCCTGCTACTGTAATTGTATGCTTATACTTTCCCTTGCAATGTGTTTTAGTGAATAGAGGCTGTTAAGCCTCACAATATTCTTCTGAGGAAATGAAGCAGTTTTTACATGAGTGAACAATTGCAAGATGACTTGGGAAAGGCCACCACATCAGGGGGATGCAAAATTCCTGCTTCTGTCAGTCATCTCTGTCTGGCAGGGTACTGCAGTGTCCATAGAGAAACAACAGCTCATACTTGACAGAGTGGCATAGATGCATGAATGGAATCTGCTTTTCATGAAAACTGATTTCTTCTTTGGAAGGTTCCTTGAGATAGAGAAGTTTCTCTGTGATCATGTATCAGTGTCCTGTGATAATAATTAATGAAGTTTAAATATTAATGGACAATGGATTTGAAAGGAAGGAATGGAAGAGTGCCACTAATATGAATAACCCGTCAGGGAATATGTAGGCTGTGAAGAAAAGCTTGGGTTTATGCTCCTTCTGAATGGAACATTTGACACTTAAATTAAGTTTAACCTTTTATCATACTCTCTAAATGAGCACTTTTGTGTCAACTGCTGCAAGTGCAGCAGGGAATTGGAGCAGTGGAGTGACAGAAGGGACTGAAAATGCCTGTTTGATCTTGGCAGGATGATTTCTGCCCTGCTAGTGTGGTGGTGATGAGGTCAAGAAAAAAATGAGCTGAAACATTTGGGGATGAGAGCTGGGACTCTGCAAATGCGTATCACGGACACAAGACTTAAGCTTCTACTCTCCTGTTGTTTCAGGACGAACACGGTCCTTCTCATCGATTCCGAAGGATGGGTTACTTTCACAGAGCGCAATCTGATCAGTGTAGAAGACAACCAGTGGAAAACAAGCACCCATGAATTCAAGCTATACATGTAACTTTCCATTTGAATGGTCATTAATAACAGCAATGAGAGAATGAGCCATTAAGCTCTAGTAAATGTTTTGTGCCAGCCTCCAGAAGCTAAAAATAGCAAGGAAATGAAAGGTTTAAATAAATTGGTAGCATACCCTATCAAGGCTCACAAATCCTTTGGATAAAACTGAAAGAAACTGTTTTAGCATTAAGTAACAACTTGCAATCAGAAATACATGTTTCAGTATCACTTTGCCTCCAGTGCAAGGCCATGTCTGCCCAGGATGGCATCACTGCTTTTTGTAGGTTTTTTAGGATGTTTTAACTAGATTCTTAAGCATCTTTTCAGTTCTGAGGAGGGAGAAACATTTGCTGCCTTTATAGTTCTACCTGAAGGTTTTATCAAAGGGGTACTTTTAAGGTTGTGTAACTTACGCCAGTGTGTGTTAAATGAATATATTTTATCTTTATAGCATTAAATGCTTTAGTAACAAACTTCTCAGCAGTGCTGTGGTGCAATGTTGTGCCTGGGGAGGGCAGAGCAGGGGGGGTTCTTTCCATTTGTTTTCCTAGATAGTATAGCAATAGTATTTTTTTCCTAAAACTTGATTGAGAGTAGATAGGAAATATAGTTCAGTTTGATCAGTTTTGATGAAAGAATCATGGGAGCAGACTTGCTTATCTCTGAGTGGAATAAAATCATTTCTATTGTGCCATCTTATTTCCTGATAGTCTAATTAGCAATATCAGTTTACTTATCTTCCCCAGCAGACAGGTAAGGAATTCAGCAAACAGAAGCTGAATATGAAGTTTACGTATCTTGGCTGTTTTGTACATGTGCAATTTTGGCTTCATGTCTTTATTGCTATAATATGTTAAAGCCTGGAGTGATTGCTCATAGATTTATAGTAAAAATAGCTATTTGTTGTAAGGTGGCATTATTATGGTCTGTTGCTGATAAAGTTGGGCATGAAGATGCACTTGATACATTCTGACATCTGTGAATTAAAAAGCTATTTAAATGCATGTTTGTTTTGTTGGTTGTTTTTTTTTTTTTTCCCAATTATTCAGTGCCAGTGTAGGTGTTAGAAGATTCTAGCTAATATCAAGATATTTTATAAGCCCCAAGTTATTTTGCTGCCATTGGTGTTCTGTTTTGACTTATTCTGAATACTGAATATAAAGTTAGTAATGCATGACTGCAGGATTTTTTTCTCTATATATGCTGAACATATTATTTTTACAAGTCTCTGATTAATTATTACAAAGTAGCAAGATTTCTACCAGCCCTCACAAAGATGTGCAACTATTCTTCTGTAACCAAGCTTGGGTGTTTCTTTAATGGAGGCAGCAGTAAATTAGACTTGCCATTGAGGTGAAGTATTGTGAGAGGTCATTCCCAGATTTCTAATTGCCAGGAGATGCTAAAGCAGCAGTTAATCAATTATTTCCTTTGTATTTGCATATTTAAATAGCTTCTAGATACCAGGACTCCTTGCATGGTTAGCCACAGGTTGTTTATTCAGTGCCATATAAATGACTTTTTGACCACCTTGATTGCAAGATGCTCAATATAGTTTTCTTGGGTTGTACATGGTTACAAACTTGGAGCTTTCCAGCCTGTCTTTCTGAGCTGGAGGAAGAAGAGCTTAGCCCTCTTGCATTTTTTGATGACTGTTTAAACCATATATTTGTACGAATCAAAGTTATTGTAACTTTTAGATGCAGAGAAATGGCCATAGCTGTCTTCAATTTGAATTTGACAAATGCATATTTAAAACAAAAACTCTGCTTCGATGGCTTGCACTTACTGGGAGTTTGCATAGCAAACTTCTTTATACCTTAGGAAAAAAAATAACCTGTGTGTATTTGAACAAGGCATTCTCTTTGAAGACATTACTTAAAGGGCAAGCATATTGTTTGCATGCTAAGAGCATTTATAAGCCTTAGTTTTTACAGTAGTCTTGTAATAATAAAATATTATTCTTATCTTTTTACACATAGGCAAAAGAAAAGCAAGTCAGTTTAGATATAAAACCAGATGATGATTACTTATTTTGCTTTGCTTAAATAAAAATTCTAAATTTGGGATTTGCATTTTCTGACAATTAAAATAAAGAACCAAAACCTCTGATGTTGCTTTGTATTATGGCAGACTAGTTAATAAAGTGAGGTGTGGTTTTAACTTTTGAAGCTTATGAGAGTTTTGTCATTGGCTTCAGTGGCAACAGGAACAGGACTGCAGTGCAGATAGCAGCAAATGGTCATATTGAGAATTCTTGAAGTGCATAATTTACTGTGTGCAAATTTTAGTTGCAATAAATCCAGTGGAAAAAGTAAACTGTAGCTAAAGTTTTGTATTTTTATAGAATTATCCTTTTAAGAATAAAAGGACAAATATCAGGTTTAAAGGAAATGAATGGGAAAAAGTGTAAATAGGGAACAATTGCATGGCATTTTTACTAAGTTTGCTTATATATGACATCTTTTATATATGTTTGCAAGATTTTTGTTTCCTGTCTTGTCAAAATGGTGGTGGAAGAAATTTTAAGATATCTGTAAAAACTCAGTTATATTTTTTCCTTTAAATTATTTAATAATTGTTGGTTTTGTATTCATAACTAGACTCAGAACAAAGTGTATCTGGTGAACAGTCAGTCAGCATTAATCAATTGTGCATTTTTGCATGTAGGTTTATGTTAATGTGCCTGTAACTTTGTGTGATAAGATGAAGTAAAATCCTTCATGAGGTATTAGCAATAAAAGAGATTAAAGTGCATTTCTGGTACTTCTTTAAGAGTGCTGGGGGGCTTTTGTGGGGTATTTGCTTTTTGGGATGTGCCAGTTGTTGGGGGTTTTTTAATTGCATGCTGTTGCGTACTTATCTTATCCAGGTAAGAAATTGAAAAGTGTTTCTTTAAAGCTAGTAGTTCTGGTTTGGGGCATTTTGCTTTGTTTTTCAGGTTAGTAAAGAGATTGTACTGACTGGAATGCTTCCAGACCAGGTGTCATAGGAATCAATTCCATAATTAGCTCTTGAGCTTCTGACAACCAAAGTTCCTATCACTTCCCTCCCAAAAGCCATTAGCTGTTACTAGCCCCAGCTGGATATTCCAAGCACAGCAAGATCAGGTAGAAATCTTGAAGGTTCTCAAATGCTTAATATCTGAAACCAGTGTCTGGAGCATCCCTCTTCCTGGCATGTCCTCAGGGCACTTGGAATCTGCCTTCTCCTTTGCAGACTGGAGCAGATCCTTCAAATCTTAATACTGGAATGTGCCAAGCAAGTTCTTAAAGGAAGAGAGGCTGGCATATTCTTGTCTATAAAATGGTAGAGCCATGTTGGAGGTAGTTATAGCTTTACAAGGAGTGACCTTTTCAAACTGACTGTCACTTTGAGAAGACAAGCAACTGGTATTGTCATTGTTAAGGTGGCAACCCAGATGAAACCTAGGCTTGAAATAATTGCAGCAGAGATACTGTACAGATAATAGGAAGGGAAGAGCAAACCCAGTGCTTCCTTAGTGAAAAGCCTGAGCTTCATAAAATGCTAGTGAAGGGCAAGAATCCAGGGCACTGTGGAAGAAGCCTTGATCCTGGGCAGACCGGAGAGTTGTGTTGCGCTAAATTGAGGCTGTCTTGATTTTGTGCCACACCTGGACACTAGTGGAGATGTAATTGTCTTGTCTCCCTGTTAGCAGCAGCTTTAATAAATATACTCTTAACAGACCAGAGAATGAGTTAAGCCTTTGGAGGTCCTCAGTATGTCCAAAGCTTAACTGATATTTATTGTTACACATTGAATATACCAAAATAAATATTAAGACAAACTACTGCTGAGACCTGCACACAGTTTCCATAATATCATGAGGAAGTAAAGAATTTCAAACTTAAGTGATGAAATTCTAAGCAGTAATAAGGAAATAATTAAAGCATCTTACATTTCAAATTTAGTTTGAACTTAAATAATGCATGTTTATGGCTTAGCAAACATCTCTATTTATATGGTATGCTACCTACTAGGAATTAGTTTTATATCATTCAGATTCATGTAATGGAACATTGCTAATGTTCTTTATCTGATTAATTTTCTGCAGAGAAGTCTTGCTGATAGCTTCTGCATGTTTAGCAAATGGTCTTGACTTGGTGAAAATAGAATCTGTATTGGAATCAGCTGGGAAGGCAGTAGAATAAACTGAGAATTGCATAACCCACCAGTATTACTTATGCTGTGAAATATAAGCTAAGGTGAACGGAGTGAAGAAAATGCATAAAGTAACTATCTCTGGAACATCCTGTATCAAAAATTTAGGAACTGACAGAAAAAAGCAGTATCAGGTTAAAGTACTGAAATTTACCCTATCTTTTAAACCAGAAGACACGAGGACTGCATTTAGAATCATAGATGAGGGAGAAAAATAATAATGAATGTAAACTTTTATACAAAGTGGAGCAGGCAAGAATTAAAATCCTAAGTCATACACAGCATGAATGAGGAAAAAGTAATTGCTGATTCACATGAATTTTTTATCTTTGTACTAGAAAGATACATGGAGAAAAACTGAAAGCAGACCAGAAGTTGGAGACATGGAGAAGGCCATATTTAATTTAACAGAACAAATAAAATGAGGAAAATCTGTTACTTTGAAAGATGTTCTGAAGATTATCTAATAGAAACTTGGATGGAAAAGGCTATTTTCCAAGGAGACAAAGATGGACAGTTGGAGCTCTAAGATGTCCAAGCTACCAAAGGAATAGTTACAGGACCTTTATTCTGAACATGAAGTTTTGTGTGGCCTGATTAACCTACTGTTTTATATAGGTAAAATAATAATAGATTTATATATTATACCTAATTTTCTTATATTTACATATATCACATATGTATTTACGAACTTGGTGGGGAATTTGGAATCATCACCAGAATGGAATATCTGTTCTAATATAACATGCATTCAACCATTCCAAAATGGTCCCTCTACACAGAGAGTTCTGTAAGGTATGTCTAGGCAGTGTATATTTTTAAAAGTGGTTGGAAGGTAAAGGTAAAATAATCAGCAAGTACGACTGCAGAGTCAAATACTTGATAATGACTTCAGGGGAGGTATTAGGTTTAACAGGTGAATAAACCAAAGTAACCTCCATATTCTGAATTTCTTTCTAGAATGATCAGCATGTGTTTTGTTTTCATCTAATTCTGTGATTTATCTTATTTTCTTTGCCTTTTTATTAGCTCAAATGATCACATTATTTATTATTAAAGCTGTAGTATGTACATTAAGTATTTGTCTCAACAGGCAAAACCTTGATTTATCTTAAAATGTTAGAAAACCCACATGAAGTCGTTATCCCTCTCCTGAAGAGTCTGAGCAGAAGGCAGCATGATTGGTGTAGTCTTCTGATCATAAAATGAATAACAACAAAACACCAAACCCAAAACCCCAAGCTGTAACAGCAGCAGATGATAAAGCTTCTACTGAAGCTATGATTGTTATGCTGGTATGGGACTTGAGTTCCTCTAGATTATTTTTGGATAGCATAGAAGCAGTTATGAAAATAATTTATGTAGGATAACTATGAGAATGAATATGAAATGTAACGATGCTGCTGTATGTTGTTCTCTGCAATTATGATTATGTAATATGAAGTTAAAGAATTTAAACAAATGTCTAAGATGGCCTTTACATGAGCCCTTGGAAGGCTATTTAGTCCTCATTTAATTTGCTCTAAATTAATGGGACTTCAGCACTTTCTTAATCATTATAGGCTTAAATATGCTTAATAAAATGTTCTGGGATTGAGCTGGTTTTATGAAGCTTTATTTTAAAAGCTTGTTCTTTTTGTGGCCTCTGAGAACACTGGTGTGTACTTGAGCAGTGAGGTGCCTTACAAGCTTGCCCCTGGTGCCAGAGGCAGGGTTTTCAGTGGATACCTCATCTGGCACACCAGCCCCCATAGGTAAAGAGCCAGCCTTGATCAGTGACCTACCAGATTGTATAAACGCATTGATTGCTTCTGCTCAGAGGGGGAAGCCATATTACTTTTCAGACATTAATTAAGATAGATTAAATAATGAACTGGAGAATATGTGGAGCCAGGAGTGTCTTTTCTTGTGGTACAACATTACAATTAGTATTCAATAACTGAGGCTTTTGCCTCTCATTAAAAGAATGTGCTCTTCCAAGAAAAAGGTGAACGGTGAAAAAGGTCAAGGTTTTTTCCAAGAAAAGGTGAAAGCTTTCCAAGAAAAGGTGTATTTTCTCTTGCTGTACTAGCTCTGCTGTGAATAGCTACTGGAAATAACCGGAGAGTCAAGCAAGGTCTTTACTCAGCTGCGTTTATCTGCCTTATGTCTGTCATGTCTTACTTGACTGGCTGGCATTTACGGAGGGGTCTACACTAATACCGTAGTTTGATCAGTAGTGCCCTTACATGATTTTTCTGGTAGTCCCTATTTACTGTGCTTTGGCTCATGTTTCAGGGCAACCTCAGATCACAGGGAGTAGACTGTTTGCAGAGGAGCAGAACTGATAGATGCACTTCAGGAATGTGCTAAGTGTACTCTAAGAGGTACTCCTAGGTTTAGCCTGAAGCAAAACTGTCCAAAATGCACATAGCATGGAGATTAAATATTTGGCACCCATTGTTTTGCTGCATAAATCTGCTTAAGTTGGTTTGCTCTATTTATAAATGTAGCATGAGATAAATGTGTTAGATCAGTATCTTTGCAGTATGGCAGTTGCAAATTTTTCTGGTTTCTTTAGCAATATATTGTGCCAGTCAAGTCTGAGTACTCTCTTGGTATAATATGTATATGTTTAGACTGGCAAAGCAATCCCAGAATGGCAGTTACATAAAAAAAGCAGCCATACCAGCACAACTGGGCTTTCAGAAGCATAACTTATTTTGCCTCTGTTGGGGAAAACAAAGGTACTGACATTTATGGCTTTGCTCATATAACTGCAACTACACCTGGATTTTTGGCAGCCAAAGATTATGCTCCTGATTCATGTCTGTGTGTCACTAGCAGTAAATATAGCAGACCAAGCTAAGGAATTGGAGCAGCAGTTTCTTAGCTGTAGCTCACAGCAGCCTTATGGAGCAACAAAGTACACATTGTTATCACAGGTTTGAGTTTAAAACATCATGATGTATAATGACTCGGGAGAGAAACTGTCAGTGGCTGGAGAACTTTAGGAAAAGCCAGAAGGTCTATTGTAGTAGTAGTTACTGGAGTGCTACGATAGCTCCGGAAAGGTAACTGAGGTTGACTGGCAGAGATGGTTTAACAACTGAACAGCAGTAGCATATGGTAAAGGTGTGTGATGTGAAAGCAGCCACAAGGCTGACTCAGAGGATTATTTTTTATCTTTACGAAGAGCAGATAAATATAATCTATTCTAGAAAAGTATTCTGAACTATTTGAATTTTAAGGTATGAAGACTGGTATTCTGTCCCACATACATGTTAATTTTTTCTCTAATATTCCCATAGATAAATTGAGTGTATTTAAGAGTTTGGGATTTTCAGCCCTAGGAACAGGTTTGTTCTATGTATCAAGAGCAAGCAAGGGTAGCCTCCGTCACTGTACAACGGATCAACCCAGGTCCACCTGCCAATGCAGAGAATGTTACTTACGAGTGACTTGTGCAGTCTGATTTCCAATGTGAAGCTCATCTCATTACTTAAAAAACAGCATTTTTTTTACATCCAAATTTGGAATATCTAAAAAAAAAGTAAACTTTTTATTTGATCTCTTGGTCTTCAGATCCTATTTTAAGTAATACTGACTTCAGAAAAAACACTAACAGCAATCTGAAACTTTAGAGAAGTAACCAAGTGGCTGAGGTTTCTCCAACCAAAACCAGGAGTTTGATGTGCTTCTGTAGACAACACAGTTTAGTTTCCCTTAAATCCACATGGATGCCAACTGTGAGATTAGTAATTGTGCAGTACCACTGAGCCAAAGAATGTGTCTACTTCGACTATCTTCTGTAGCAATCAGCTGCCTCTTTTGACATCAGAGGACTGATGTGAGCTTTCTCAGGGGGTCCTTCTGCCATTTTCCCATGGCTGTCAGGTGGTGACTGACCCAGGCTAGGTGGAGGAGCACAGATTTCAGCAAAAAGTGAGATGCAAAACCCCATAATGTGAGTAAATACCAGTTTACCAGGACCACAAAAGAAGTAAAAAGCTGCAAACCAACTTATTTACTGAGATAAGACATGTGGGCTGAGCAAAATTTGCCTTCCAGTAGCTTTCACAGTCCGAATGGTGCAGTATGTGCTGCTGCTACTGAGGTTCTCAGTAAGAATATGAAGACACTGGCTCCACCTAATTTTCATTCCCATGAATGCAGCCTGATAACTTTATTGGGAAGCTTGTGGCTGTTTTCCTTACAGGCTTGTTTTCTGTAGTTTGTGTCCAATTTCCATCTTGTATGTGAAAATACCCTTGTCATTAGGAACTCTTTTAATTATAATGGTAGGTCAGGATACTATTGTAAATCCTGACTGTGTTCTACAGCTGGACCTGCACACTTCTAATTCAAAAGTCTGGACGGAAGACAAGGTATTTGTGCATGTTTGACAAGTCTCTTGTCAGACATCCATGTGATGAAAATTTCCAGGTGAATTTGCACCTTGTCAGACACAGCAGATCTGAGTTAATTCTCCAGTGGTCACAAAGGCTTTCTGGGTTAAAAATTTAACCAGGATTTTGAGGTTGTTTTGACAAAACCATTATTTTGCTATGGATTGTTATCCTTTTGTTTATAAAATTGAGAAGTTTATTTGCTGGTAATGTGAATGTCTCAATCAGCTCTTGCATTGTTGCTTTAAGTCGTAGTGTTATGATTCTCTGAGAGCAGATGCACAGATCTCTGAGAGCAAGAGCCAGTATGCTGCTTGCTTTTTCATTTTCAAAGCACTGCAGGCATTTAGATTCTCTCAACTCGATGCACTAATCTGTCTTTGCCTCTTGTGCTCCAAACTGATGCTGTTTATGTGCGTACAAAAACGTAAACCCATTTTCTAAAGTGTGCAAGCCTCTCAGTGCATTACTTCAGTTACAGTCATATAAGTTGGATGCAAATGAGTCACAATGCTTGCAGTTTCATATACTCTTTGAAAGGGACAATCTTCCCCTGTCACACTGTTAGCAATTTATGAGGCGATGTGACACAGCTCCTTTACAGTGGATGCCAACAGCAACTCCAGTTCTGCACTTCATCATGAGCCTTTCTTCCTCAGCTTTGAAGGTCGAAGCATGATGTAAATGGGTGTTTTGAAAACTCTGGATATTTATTGAAATGTGTTCCCGAGGGCTTTGAACATTAATAAAAGCAGTCGTAATTTAAAAACCACTCTAAAATAATGGCTTGAGTGTAGAAGCCTGTTATGAGGAATTAAGAATTAGAAACTGCTTTGGGTTCTAGGGCAGCTTGCAAAGATTTAAACCAATTTCAATAACCTTATCATTATGTGTTGATACAGTACCATGACATTATGTCCGTATAAATTACCACCCTATCATTAGATCTGTTGGTTCAGTCAGCCAAAGATGAAAGGCTTAACAGAGGTCTTCTAACTATTGTTTTATAATATTACCAGTCTCTTGCATAACAGTATTTGGGGACCTCAAGGGCATGAGTGAAATATTAGAAGAAGGTTCTCATGTCCTCAAATTGCATATGGAGGTAAACAAAAATATTTATCATAGTTAAATGTTATTACACTGTTGGTGATAAAAGCAATATAATGACAGTATTTTGTGTCTGGAGTTCATTTCAAAGCAGTTTTGTATGACAGTGATTCGGAGAAAACTCCAGGAACGAACTCGCCAACAAAGTTTTCAAGTTGACAAGCAGGTATCCTTTATTGCGGTGCGGGAGACATGGGGGATAGCTCCTCCTAACGTGTGTCCCTGTATTGCTGCACAGGCCATCCTTATATAGTCACTAGGCATACATACATATTCATGAGGCTACACATGAATTACATCATTTTCCAGAAAGTTTCCTGCATACATACAAAAATGTGGTGGTGGCCTCTTTGAGAGTTGCGTACTTCTTCCAACAATCTTCATAACTGCTGGCAGTCTTTGAAGCACCAGCTTAATTAACACCACAGACATAGCAATCATCCTGTCCTTCTACCAATCAGGTAGTTTAACTGTGCCTATCCTGGACACCTGCTAGTCCCAGGTACTCCCCATTCCCAGCTCCTGTTTTTCTGTTGTTTTTCGTACACTTTTTATACTAAGGTTATAAGGACCTGAAACTGTCAACTACCTTGGAGCACTTCGGTTATTTTCCATTACAAAGCCATCAAACTTAACATTACTTAAACTGATTACATTTTGTGCCTCCTTGTCTCAATAGTGAAGGGCAGAAGAGGCAATATTGTAATTTAAGTGTAGCAATAAAAGCTAATATAGTTCTATATGGGGGGGACACCAAATTAAATAAGTACCAGAGCAAATCAGAACAGCAAATGTTCATTAACCCTTTAGAAGTAACATTACGTAGGATTTTTTTAGGACTTTATGTAGTTACTTAGGAACTGTGTCTTGGCACCACAATCAGGTTTGAGGTTTACTCTGCGCTGCTTGGGCCTTAAGCCATGAAAGATGAATCGTCCTACTTAGGTTTATCCTGTTTAAGTAAATCAGTTTTGAAGGGGTTGTGCTGCCTAAAGCTGCACAGCGGCGTTCAGAGGAGAAAGTGGCTTTTGTTGTCCTTTGTAGCTGGCTAGCACAGGGGCTAAAGGCCTTGAGCTGTCCTTCCGTCATCTGATGAAAAGCAGTTAACTTCCTACAGCCCTTGCTTCTGCAGTGAGAGCAGCTGACCTGAAAGGACAAAAGGCATTAACGGTCAGCTGCCCCACAGATCATGGAGCCTCAGCTGGATCTGATCCCGTCGCCCCCGTTCAGCGCGCTCCGCCCCGGTGCAGGGAAGGGCCGAGCTCGGACCTCGGGCACCGCCTCCGGGCACAGCGGCTGTGCCTCAGGCGAGGGCCGGGCGCGCTGCACCCGGGGGAAGGAGCCCCGGGGGGGTTCTGTGCCGCCCGCCTCAGGCTCGGCCGCCCCGGCCCCTCGGCCGCCGGCTCCAACGGCCTCGCTGCGCACCGCCCCCCGCCGCCGGGCCCCTGCCCTCGGCTGAGCGGCCCCGGACCGCGCGGCGGCGGCGGCGGCGCCCCGAGGGCTGCGCGGGCCCCACACAAAGGAGCGCGCCCCACGCCCTCCCGCCGCGTAACCCCGCCCTGTCCTCTCTCATTGGTCTTCTACTGCGAGGGCGTATGCCTTCCGCGCCCCTATTGGCTGAGCGGATTAACGTGACAGGCAGCCCGCCAATAGCTGCCCAGATTTCAAATCCGCGACGGCAGAGGCGGGGGTCGCGATTGGCCGTGCGCGCGCGGGGCCCGGCCCGCGGGGCCCGCTCGGCTCCGGGCACAGCGTTTAAAGATGGCGGCGGCGGCGCGGGGCGGGTGCCCGTTCCCGCTCCCGCTCCCTTGAGGCGGCGTCGCTCCCCCGCCGCCAGCGCCCGCCCTCGGAGCAGCGGCAGCCACGCGGCCATGGCGCAGGTGGGTGCTGCCGGCGAGGGGCGCGGGCGGGAGCCCCTCCGTCCCCGCAGGCCGCGGGGGCCGCCTCGCTCCTCAGCGCCGGCGCCGCGGGCGGGTGAGCCGTGAGGAGCCCTCCCTGAGCAGCCGGAGCCGGTGCGCCGGCGCTCTGCCGCCTCTGCGGGCAGGGGGGAGCCGCACCACCCCGCTGGTGCTGCCGTGCGGCGCTTCCCTCGGGGGTGGTGCCCTGTGTTGTGTAGGGCCGTGTGTTGGGGGTGGCTTGGATTGGGTTTGGGGTTCTTTTCGGAGGGGAGGTTGGAGAATTGTCCCGGCTGCAGCCGCATCCGCGCTCGCTCTCGCCCTGCAGTCGTATTGGGGGTAGCAGATGGGAAGGGAGCGCCATGTCTTTCCTCCCCGCACCTTGTGGGGTGATGGCGAGGACCGACTCCGGGGAGTTTCTGCGGCGCGGTGTGTCTGTGGTGAAGGGAGGGCGAGAGGGGGGGTTTCCGCTGAGCACATCCGTTTATACGGCGGGGTAGAGCGTGTCTGGCCTGTGTGAAGTCAGACAGAAAGGGCAGCCCTTCCCCAGCGTGTGTGCCCGCCCGCTCCCTTCTGTTAGGCCTGCTCCATTGAGACAGCGAAGGTAACGCGGTGCGTCTGTAGCCCTCAGGATTCTGTATGTGTTCTTTCACTTGATAAGGACGCAGAGTTACACTTTTGCCTGAGTTAGCAAGTTCAGTCTCTAAAAGGTTTATTCTTCTAACTTTCTGTATCGTTTTTGACTGCAAAAAAGAAGAGTTCTCTCTTTTGCACCCCTTTTCCATAGGCTTGCTCGCTTAGGTGGGCCCTGTAACATCCAGGCATGACTCCCTCATAAACGGGGATTGAGAGCTTGCTGTGTGGACCCATTCAATGTCTTTATTCCTTTAGCTTGTGCATTCAAGGTATTTGAATGAGATCTGTAGTTTTTCTTTTGTGAATGACCCTCTTTTCCTGTCTCTGTAGGCTTAAGGGTTCTGATTTTGAACTCCAGGTAAGGAGTTCAGTCACTGGTTCTTTTGGGCAGCTCCTTTGGGCTATCGGGGTCGTTCTGCTTTTTGAGAGGATGAGAGGAGAATTTGGTTCATCGTGCCTGTTGTTCCTTTTCACAAGTAAGAAGCTACTTGTGATGTGAAAAGGAAAATGTTCTTCTCCTTCCTAGGCTCTGCTTTGCAGACCTCTTTAAAACGTTTCTTGCTTTGCACAACTACTTGAAACCCCCTAAGCCCTGCGAGAAAGCTGGCCAAGCTATAAACACAGCAATTGCTTTGCTGTTTCTGAGGGTGCCTCTCCAAAATGAGGTATTCTGTTCATTCCAACATGGGATGAGGTCTTAGGAACTAGAGATGTTTTCACTCTTGTATGTGTTTGCCACCGATAATATTATGGTTGGGCCCAAACTGCATTTTCTTACACTTTCTTGATGACTTATACAAAGTGTTTTTCCTTCAGGATCTTTCTATTCTGGAACTTCTGATGGGGGGAGAAAGGAGTTCTGGTGTATAGTATCTCACTTACAGAAAGTTTTTTATCTGAAGCTTCTTGTTCTGGTTTAAAGTAAATAAATTCAGACTTCCCTTTTTTAGCAGTTGATAATAGGATTAATTTGGTTTTGGGACTATGTATCAAAAAGATGAAGTAGGTATAGGTATGATAAGAAGAAGGTAGATAATTGTGGAGTGGATCTTCAAGCATGATCCATGCCTTATAAATCCTGCTCTGTGGAAGTGCTGTTTGGAGCCAGTGGATGAGGAGGAGACCTTTGTATTTGGATAGCAACTAAGGAGAGTTTGCTCTGAGCCTCTGTTCCTTTGGGCATCCGCTGACTGAAATAAGCAGTTTCTGACAAGGAATCCAGTTTCTTTTTAAAAGTGAGTTTTGGAGAGAGGATCTGCGGTTTGCTCTTCAGTGTTCCTGACTGCAGCTACAGGTATGCATGAAGAAAAGATGTTCTTTCTTGAACTCCCTTGTAAGACTGCCAGTATGCTGTACAGGGAAGGGAGTTCCTCTGAGTTGGGCCAGTGCTGGTTACAAATTCTAAGAGTCTGGTCTTTTCCTGTCTTGGAGAGAGGTACCCTTTTCTCTGTACTTCCCCCTTCCATGTTCTGATTGTGGGAATAAGCAGTGGTACTAACAAAGAGTAGTTTTTTCTTTCTGCCCTAAAAATCTAATCTCTAAGATAACCGAGCCAACACATTGCTTTGGTGTAGTTTGCTACATGACATCTAGATGTTTACCGTGCATCTGTTTCTCTGAGTTCACTTTGTGACATGGAACTTTTCCAAATGATCTGCTAAAATAAGAGCAAGCAACTAAAAATGTGAAATTTCCATGTCCTGGTGATCAGCAGAGCATGAGCAGTGCATTCGTGTTGTTGGTAGCTTGTACCGGCTCGTGCAGTGGTGTTCTGTATGTCTTTAAGGAGCCCTTATGGGAACTCTCAATGGAACTTGGAGCCTTGGAGAATAAAATCTGTTCTTTCAGGGCAAGCTAATTGAGGCTGACAGTAGGCAGACTGACTTACATTATATGCTTAATATTGCATGACCTAGTATGCAAAGTCTGGTTTTACATGTGGTGATTGTGTTCCCTTGATGTAATTCCATTTTGGCTCTTTGGCTCATCTAACTCATCCTTTTAGGATTTATCCCTTCTGTCTTTTAAAATACCTGAAATCTAAGGGAAAATCCTTATTGGCTTTGTTGGTTTGGTCATTTGTGTTTTTTCCAGCCCTGATGTAAAAGGTGTCTTGTAACATCAGTTGGCAAAAAAGTACATGGGAATTGGACCTGTGTTACTCTGCTTCTCCCTGCCTTTTTGTAGTTCATTGGGAGGTATTGTAGCCCACTGTAACTGTAGAGCTGCCGGCCTCTGTTATCTTACCCTGGGGATGTGGCAGTTTTGTGGCTAGAAATGCAAAAGCTAGCTTGAACTCATCGTGGTCTGGTACTTTTTCTAGCTGCAGTATGTGTACCGAGTAGCAGACAATCCCTGGCAGCGATGTGGGATGCTATTCATTATTTTCAAGGCCAGCAAGCAAGGGAAGGCAACAAGAATTTAATTGTTAATAGTGCTTGAATAGAATAATGAGATGTCTCTTCCACAAAGAGCGGAGGTGGCGTATCAGCGAACTACCAGAGCTAGGCAGGTAAAGATAAATTTTGTGTGTTTTGACATGGATGGTATTAAAACACTCTTTAGCGTAGGAGCGGGATGTGTATCAGGATTGCGGAAGCTGCGTTTACAGTCATGTCTTAAGACTTGTCAGAAGCAGGTTTTCCAGTTGGACCAGGCAGCCCCGTGGTCATACGGGAAGGTGGTGCCCTTTCAAATTCTAGAATACCAATTTCAGTATGTAATTTCTACGTAAAGTACTGGTGTTTGCTTTTTTCAGGAGTCTTCTAAAGACTCCGAGGTGGAAAAATCGGATTACTTCATTTATTTTCCAGGAGGTACTGAACTTGTACCGGGACTTTTGATTCTTTTGTTCAGATCTAACGATGAATACACTCATGATTTATTGTGAAGAACTTAATAATTAGTCTTTCTTTTTAATCTGAAGATGAGGAAGGGGGAAGGTTATTACACAAATGTGTTTCTAGAAGTGTTCTGTGTAACATAAGGTGTTTCAGAACTTGTTGAAAGAAGAAGGAATTGATCACTGCTTGGGTGATTGTATGAACATCTTGCAGGATGGAATGGATATAAATGTATAGAACTGCTTGTCTTACTGGTGAATGAGCTCTTTTTCATTCAAGAAAGTAATACGTTTGTAGCAGAGAAGATGGGTTTATTTTAGAGATTTTATCAAAATGGAGGCTTTTCCTTAGTAATTCCACAGTGCATGTCAAGCTCGTGTATTGCATGTGTTACAGTTTTGAGGCTGTTAAAAACAAACAAACCCTCCACAGAATGTGAACTGTTCTGCTGCACCAGCAAAACTTTCTTTCTTTCCAAATCCCTAAAATAAGAGTTTGCTCTGTTGTGTATTTTGCTTCCCTCCAGCTTCCAGGTAGGTAGCTTCTGTATGCTGCTATGTATAGTTTTTAATCCCATTGTAACTCTTGATTCCCAGCTCCCTGCCTTGCCCCAGTTGGTGTTTGGTTATTGCTGTTGGTTTGTTCTGTCTGGGCTGGCATAGAGATCCATTAGAGAATTATATTTGGCTTCTGTAAGTCCCTCATGACAACCCAGACATTCAGCCCTGTTGCCATCGAACATCACACAGCAACGCTAAGGGCTTGCAGCTTGTCTTTCTGCAGTCCTTGGGTAGACTTTCTCTGCTACCTGGAAATCCTTTGAATCCAAGGCAGCCAGCAGATTCGGCCAGCTGGCTGCCTTGGGCAGAGGAACACTGCTTTCTATGTAGCCGGTAGGAATATTTAAGCCCAGTTTGGGGTGGCACGGTGGGACTTGGAGAAACCAAAATAACAGGTAAGAAATTATGCTTCATTTCCCCAGGTGTTTTTTAGGGCTGCTCAGATGACAAAAGTATAATTGAAGAAGCCTATATTATAGAAATGGCAGAAAGAACCCATTTACTGTAAACAACCCCAAACAAACCCAAAATACACACCCCTGCCCCCTTAAAATTTCTTAGAGCAAATATATGTTTTTGCCTTTTAAGTTACCTAAACCAGTGGTTTCTAAGTGCTTTCCAGAATGAATTGAGCTTTAAAGCTATGTGTCTGGGCCTAAATATTATATAGTCCCACAGTAGTATGGAATGAAGTTCAAATGTTTACTGTCTGGTTATCTAGGGAGTAATTGCTGTGAGGTTTTAGTAAATTATGAGATTTCCTGTTAAAACTTCCAATGAGATTTCAAAAATATTGAATAACTTGAACTTCCCAAATGCCGTGTGTCTTATGAGACCATACTTGTTACAGTCTTGTTGGTTTTGCAGATTGTCTTAACTGTAAATTACCCTTTCTGCTGCATGGGTAAGTATGGCTCCATACCAGGTTATGCCAAATAGTAGGAGAATCCCCCCAAAACACAGTTTTTAGTCTGCTGTCTACAAAACCCGTGCTGAATGCCCTGCCTGTAACCGAGCAGAGCTAGTCAACAAATTATACAGGCAACTCTGTTAGCAAATTCTCGTGGTGGTGCACAGATCAAGCAGTACAATCTTATTTCAGCCTCATTCAGAAAGCAGATACCCTGGTTTTTTCCCGGTAAAAAAGTCACTTTTAGTTCTAGTTGTAATTTCTGCCCGAGGCAGGGACAGTTTTGCTCTTTGCTGGGGCACTGTTTCCATTTCTTTCATTTTTTTTCTGTGACAAAGACTTCCTTTTTTTTTCTTCTTCTTGTAGGTTGAAAGAGGAAAGGGAGAGCTGCGTGTCCAATGAAGATGCAGTCTTAGTCTTCAGCTATTTAAGCTGAATGCATTGTGATTTCCAATAATTGAGACAGTGATTCTGAAAGCTGTCTACATTAATGAAAAGAACAATGTAGTCAGCTTAACTGAATCATCAGTGTTGCATATTGACTAGAACATGATAAACCAATCTTGATGGACTTATGCATGTTAGGAATATAGATATAAACATTTATTAAAGCATTGTGTTTTTTAAAAACAGTAGTTTTAAAAATGGAGAAATATGAACATGTACCTCCCCTCCCTAAAGAGCCTGCAAGAGAAATGAATGTGGAGAATCACACTTGTCCCCCACCTCTGCCGCCTAACGAACAGCCTCCACCACCTCCCCTGCAAACGTCCAGTGACGCAGAGGTAATGGACGTTGGCTCTGGTGGTGATGGACAGTCAGATACCCCTGCTGGGGACACGCACAGTATCTGCAGAACACAGCTTCTCACAAAGGGATCTGCCTGCTACAAAAGTCGTCTTATAGTAGACCCTAACAATAGTGACCAAAGCCCAAGAACTGCTCGTCATGCACCGTCAGTTCGAAAGTTCACCCCAGATCTTAAGTTACTCAAAGATGTCAAAATTAGCGTTAGCTTTACAGAAAGCTGCAAAAGCAAAGATAGAAAGGTTCTGTACACTGGAATTGAGCAGGATTATAAGGCAGATACAGATTTTGGTATTAATAATGTCAATGGTGATTTGCATGTCTGTCCTTTCGGTGGTAGTAATGGTAAAGCTGTAGGGACAGGGGGTGAAAATGATGACAAGAAAGATGATGAAAATGATATTGATCAGGAAAAGAGAGTAGAATATGCAGTTCTGGATGAGCTAGAAGATTTTACCGACAATTTGATGGAAATAGATGAAGAAGGAGGAGGGTTCACATCTAAAGCAATCGTTCAAAGAGATAAAGTGGATGAAGAAACCTTGAATTACTCATATGAGGTAAGTAAAGACAAAGGGTTTTGGTGGGTAAGAGGCTTCCAAGTGGCTTGGGAAAAAATATGCAAAGATGTCCACTTAAATAGTCTTTTCTGGAAATGTGCAGTGCTTGGATCAAAAATGTGGAATTTTCAGGGACAGAACTTTGGCTGAAAACCTTTGTAAATTGTCTTGATCACCTTCCGAGTTGTGTGGCAGCTTCTATAGTTGTGGTTTAAAAGCTATTTTTAAACAATTCTTAGACAATCGCAGCTCTTTTTGTCATGAAAGATACCAGTTCTGACTTACAAAATCTTATTTTCTTATTTTTCAGTCTTTTTTACTGGAATCATTGGAAAATTCTAGTTTCTCTCTCTCTGTGGAAGTACATAGTGAAAATATTTTCTCTCTTTGCAAGGGGAAAGGGAGGCTGTAGACCCATAAGGATAGTGTCTGATGAAGTCTCTTGCAGGATGACTTTGATAATGATGTGGATGCTCTGCTGGAAGAGGGTCTTCGAGCACCCAAAACAAGGAGACTAGAAAATGAGAAATATGCTGGTGAAAGTGATCACCAGTCTGATGGAGAAACGAGTGTGCAGCCAATGATGACCAAAATTAAAACTGTACTTAAAAGTAAGTTAATGTTCATTAAAATATATTATTCTTTCTTGTGTGGCTGATCTGTAGAACAAAAGTATCTTGGCAAGCAAAGTGTAGGGTAGCGATTCTTGTGAAATTCTTAATATGCTACAGAACTTCGTAGTTTGAAGGCTTCTTACTATAGGATAAGATTTTCCACATTCCTCAGTAGTGAAGTTGATTCTGGAGAGGGTTTTGATCTCTATGTGCTGTATGTATTGAGAATGTATTTTAGCGTCTGGCTTTGTGAGAAACTGTGAAGAATGTTCCCTCTGGTGGGGAGGTGAACAAGGATGATCCGGGAGGATTTTCACTTCAGTGCTGTGTGGTACTTGTGAACTCGATCCTTGTTCGTATTGGGCTTAAGCTGAAAAATATAATAGGAAAGGCCAGGCTTACAGCCTAACTCATTGCTGCCTGTTTGGGTCTGGTGGTGTCCCAATGCAAATTCATCCTTGAGTGTCTCAAGTACAGAAAATCTTAATGGAAAATTCAGTTGTTTCAAAAGCAAGTATGACTTTTCCATTAAATACAGTGATGCTTGTGATGATTTAAATACATAAAGAAGACTAAAGAGAAGAGAAAATTCACTGGTGAAATGAACAAATCAGTCTGTATAGAAATTAGTGCTACCATTGCTTTTTGGTTGTAAACATAATGGAATCTGTAATTTCACAGGATTTAATGTGGTTTAGAAGAGTATGCCTTTTTATTAAAGCAGAACAAAACCTGTTTTAGTCTTGTTTCAGTGTCATTTTATCCTTTGAGACAGAAAAAGCAATAAAAATAAAACCTGCTTCTTTTTCTGTTTGTCTGAGCAGTCTGTCCCAGTTTAAAGCCATTCTTTGCTTTAAAGGTCGTGGCCGCCCTCCTACAGAACCTTTGCCAGATGGATGGATCATGACATTCCATAACTCGGGCATTCCTGTATATCTGCACAGGGAATCTAGAGTTGTTACCTGGTCTAGACCTTATTTCTTGGGAACAGGAAGCATAAGGGTGAGAGCTGTCAATTACTTAAATACTTACCAAGATCTAAGGATGAGGCATGTTCCTGCAAACAGATGACTGTTTTTCTACTTTAGCAGGCTTCTTTCCAGTGTTAGAATTAAGGTACTTGAAAAATAAACTCCTCTGTTTCTGAAAATATAATACGATTTTTCTTAGTGTTTTCTTTTTTCAGTTTTTGCAGTGAGTTTGGACAGTTAAAGTGAATTAAAGAGTCTTGTTTGGTGCCTTCCCTGTTCTAGTGTATGGCTGCAAAACGTGGGGTTTATTCCACCATGAAACAGATAATTTATTTGAAGCTATAAACTAGCCTGAGCTGTGGCTTATGGTCCACGTTCTGGAAGTAAGCATGTGACACTGAACCCAAGGAATTTGCGCAAATTGGATTTAATATCACAGGCTTGTACCCCAAGAGAGCTCTATGGATTTTGTGAAAGCATGCAGTATTATGAGCGAGGTGTCCCTGCCCATGGCGGGGGGTTGGAACTCGATGATCTTAAGGTCCTTTCCAACCCTAACTATTCTATGATTCTATGATTTGCAAGTGATTGAACAGAATATAGTTTGGGTCTGAAACAGCAAACATACTTTGAAGGTTAGTATCAGAGTTACACAGTGCCAAGATATCATAGGAATGGATGTACTCAGACCTTGAGTAGAGTAAGGTTGCTGACCAAAGAGAAGCTTGAGCATAGAATAAAAGTAACTTCTATCTTGATAATATCTTTTGGTTTTGAGTATTGCTTTTGGTGACCTTGAGGTACTGAACCCCCCTGTATTTTATATTTGCAGAAACATGATCCTCCCCTTACTAGCATTCCCTGCTTTCATTACAAAAAAATGAAGGAAAATGAGGAAAGGGAACAAAACAATGACATAACCCCAAATGGAGAAGTATCACCTGTCAAGCACCTAGATAAATCTTCAGAACTGGACTGCCAAACAGAAGAACCGGATTCCACTGCTGCTGACTCTGGGCCTTTAGATGAGAAAGACCCCACAGGGGGAGATGCAGCACAAGGAGCCTTAGGACAAGTTAAGGCCAAAGTTGAAGTATGTAAAGATGAATCTGTAGGTATGTATGGAAAGTAGAGTCTTTTCTTGGCTGGAGCTGGGGTAATGGCATTTAGGATGCATATGCTTTTTTCCAGACTTGGCAACTGACTAATACCTTGCCCTAAGATCAGGTGGTCAGTTGTCTTTCTGCATGGGTTTTTTGTATGCAGAGATCTGGAAAAATAGATCCAGTATTAGAAATAAAGTTTGATTTTAACAGCAAGAGAAACAGTGGAGGCTTTTGCTGAGAGTCCACATGCAAAAGGTTTGGACACAAAAATGTGAAAATTTAGGAAGTTTAGTCCTGTAGACTTTATCTCAGTTAAGAACCAGTTAAATCAATGTGTACATATGAATTGGTGTTTTCAAAAGGGTTTGACTTCTTTATTTAGGCTGTTCTATGCAGTCTCTATTCTGGCTGAATTATACCTATTTTCAGTGTGATCTCTTAAGGTAAATGGTGCAGTTGTGCAAATAAGCAAATATAGTTCAGCAGAGTAAGTTATGTAAATATAATTGAACTCATGCAAAGGGGTGTGTTGCTTCATTATTGTATTTATGCAAGTCTGAGCTTTTACACAAAAAGCTGCCTGAAGAAGTCATGCTGAAATCACAGCCAAACTTACAGAGGAACCTGGAGGGAAAGCTCATGTGCCACTTACCACAAACTACTACATACCTGAGAGTACCATCCAAATTAACGTACTGCTGCTGAGAGTATTGATATGATTGTAGTCTGCCACTTACCTTTGTAGTGTTCAGACATCACACTTGTTATCTCTGTTCTTGTTCAGTCTAAAACATGCCAAAAGATTAGAAAAGGAAAAATCAGTGTCTAGCAGCAAAACTCAGTTATTTTCTACATGAAGTTCATCTGTCTGTCTCTCTCTCTAAATAGGATCAGTTCTGTGTTACTGAGAACAAAATACTGAGTGCTCAAGTATAAGTGTGACTTGCATGTGGAGTGCCTTGTGGAAGGAAACAGTACCAGCAGCTTGCTTTTGTTTGCTTACATCTTGGGATGCTGCTCTTTACTTTTGCTGATTACATCTGCAAAGATATCCTATAAAGGAGAAGCAGCTGTACTTTGGGGGGGATGATGACAGTGTTTTAGTACTCTGTATGCGAAGATGAATGTGTTAAATCCTGTATAGAGGCCAGAGGTTACTCATGGAATGTCATTACGTAGCGTTTCATGGCAGCTGTAGTCAGGTCAGACTTCAGGAAACTGTCTAACAATGTTACTACTGTGACTGCTCACTGTAGGCCTTGCTTCAGGTCCTGAGGTGAACAGTTGATGAAATAGAGCAATTACTGGTGTTTCATTACAAATTGTGCTGGGTATTACGCTAGTTATGGCTTAGTAAAATCTTCAAGTGGCAGAATAAAATGCTCCCCCTCCCTATTTTCTAGTTTGCAGAAATGTTTTGCACTTGACCCAGTAACCGGAGAACTTGTAATTAGTTCTGTTAGTGTTAGACAGCATCTTAACCTTGAGTATGTTACTTTTGCTCCAAGTCTAAAAAAGTAATGATAACATGTTTAAAACAGTGGAAGTAGTGAACTTAATGCTTGCTAAGTGGTAAAACAGAGAGTAACTTGCTTGTGTCTCTTAGATCTGGAAGACTTTAGACGCTATCTTGAAAAGCGTTTTGACTTTGAACAAGTTACTGTAAAAAAGTTCAGAACCTGGGCTGAGAGACGGCAATTCAACCGCGAGATGAAGCGGAAGCAGGCAGAATCTGAGCGGCCCATTCTGCCTGCCAACCAGAAACTCATTACCTTGTCTGTGCAAGATGCACCTACAAAGAAAGGTTAGTTTGCCTACCTGTACTTCCAAGTAGTCTATTTCAAGGACTAATTGTAGTTCTAAGCTTGACTGAAAAGAAAGATCCTGTAATTAGTCCACTTTCTTGTTCTAGAATTGTGTGCTTAAATGGCACTACATAGTGAAAGGAAGAATACTGTCAAAACATACTTCCTAATAAAAAGAATAATTTCTAAATGAAAGGATTTGTATTTAAGGTTGCTGTCCTGGTAACTGGTTACTACCTTCAGCTACTTGTTACTGTTGGTTGTTACTGAAAATCCTCCTCTCTAGTCACTCAGTGCTACTGTCCTCCCAGTTGTATACCTGCTTTAACTGGTCCCACATTACGGACTGGTTAAAATGCCGTACTGATCCAGATTAAATCCTGCAATTAAAAACAGAAATTTAAAGCAGTCTGACGGATACAGTTAAAGAACTGTGTGTGCAGTTGCATCCTGTGGCATGAGGAGTGGCACTTGCCCTTGGAGCTTTGATTTATCTATTTACTTACGTGTAATAGAAATTGTCTTTTAAAGACTGGAACCACTGAGCTCTTTTCCCTCCCTCAGTCTGTTTTTCTTTTTTGTAGAATTTGTCATTAATCCCAATGGGAAATCTGAAGTTTGCATACTGCATGAATATATGCAACGAGTCCTAAAGGTTCGCCCTGTTTACAATTTCTTTGAATGTGGTAAGTCTGTTAAGTTTTGTAATGGACATCGTGCTGTTTTGAAGGGCTTAACTCATGCTTGGGTATCTTACGCAAACAAACCAACAAATAAGCAAAGCCAATAATCAAAGAATGGACATTTTTCCCAGGGAATGTCTTGAAAGTCTATTGGGAGTCAGACTCTAGCTAGGAAGCATCTTCTGTATCTCCTACGTGACTTAAGGGTAAGAGTGGTCTTACATTTAAAATAACAACATGGGGTTTTGCTTGGAAAACTTATGCCTTAATGAAAATGATTTATGTGAGATGCCGGGGGGAATGTATGTTTGTAGGTTTTAAACAACTTTAATTTTATTCTGTGCTGGGGGTGTGAGAGGTTTGGTAGTTCCTGAGTTAGGCTCTGCTGAGACCATGTACGTGATGGCAGTGCTGAGAAAAACAAAAACTGAGGGAGAATTTAATTTTAGGTAAGTACTGCGGGGGAATGCACTTTATGTTTAATAAAGAATCTAAATAAATGTGGCATATATAACTGGAATGAAATTAATGTTGGATTTTCTTTCTGTAAATTCCAGCCAGATTGCCTTACCTAGCTGCATCTGAGATTGCTTTACAAAGTGGTATAGAGCATGTTCCTTGTATTTTGTCTTTTGGTGGCGTTTTGGGGTAATACAGCAAAGCTAAAAATTACACCCTTTTCAGCAGTAGGTTTGAAAGGATTAAGTCCTGTATTGATGATCCAAGGAATTTACAAGTCAAGCATTCTTAGTTCAGTGTGGAATCTATTCCAGATTGTTATTCGTATTATTCATATTCAGTAATTATTCAGAATTATGTTATTCTTACTGCTATGCATTACGTAATGTAACTGAATTTTCGATATCAGAATGTGTAGCTGTTTTATTTACACTGTGATGCAGAACACTTTGGAATTAACATTTGAATTCTGGCAGATTACAAATGATCTCTTAAAATGTTAAAAGTTCTTCACTTGGAAGAACGAATTCATGGGAGCAAGTCTCTGTTAATGGAAACTTCTGGTTTTCATACACTGGAGTAAGCAATTCTTCTGCCTTTCTGAAGAGTAAAAGTTTCCATCCTTCTTGAAGCTGAAATGAAGAAGGAAAACTAATCTTGATAGAGATGATATTTCATGTTCATGATGAGTGTTTTGCATTGGGCGTTCTGAAAAGCTTTCTTTTTCTTTCCCCCTCCATTTCCAGAGAACCCAAGTGAACCTTTTGGAGCCTCAGTGATTATTGATGGAGTTACTTATGGGGCAGGAACTGCCAGCAGCAAAAAACTTGCCAAGAATAAAGCTGGTAATGTTTTTCCTTTCTTAATACCAGCTTCTGAATTGTTTATCTGTTTTCATTTCTGCTTTGCAGATGCCACATTTGCAATAGCGAGTAGGAGTCATAGTCAAAGAAGGCCTCTTCTGGGTAGAATGGATAAATACTGTAGGAGGAACTTTTCTGACAACCCTGGGTTCAACAGTCTACTAGGATAGAAAATGATGAAGAAAGTTGAGATGTTACTTGTAAACTATTGATGTGTGCTAAGTAGCTGTAAGAGCATCTATCTCTAATGATGAAGCCAATAAGAACGTGTTGGGAGTTCTATATTTATACTGTCACCTGCGATATAAACACCCAGTGTATGGATTTTAAGCAAAATGTAAATCTTTGTCCTTTAAAAACAAACCAAAAAATCCATCAAGCTTTTGGATGTTGTGATTCTCTTTCTGGTAATAAAACAACTGCATTGAACTATGTGATTATTGATTTCCAAGTGCTTTTTTTCATTAATCTTTTCTAATTGTGTAGATCTGTAATAAATATGTAAGTAATAAAGATCTAGGTGAGAATGTGTCTTGACACTTTAGAAGTTCTTACTGATATCCAGATTTAAATGTCTTTTTTAGGATCAAGAGAAAATAACTTCTCAAAATGTAAAGCTGTATAATACACCTGTGGTACTTTCTGTACTTGTGAAATGTCAGTGTAGCTGAATCACCCCAAGCCGGGCCAGAATTGTTTGTGCATGAGAAAAAAGGTATTGTGCTGTGAAAATTTAGGCAAATTCTGGGTGTATTTTTTGTACAATACCAGAATTCTGAGTGCCCTGGTGATACAGTGCTAGGATTTGCCTGTAACAAGTAATGGATGATGACAACTCTCTAATTTTAGGTCCTAGGGCTCTACATCACTTTTAAAATGAGATTTGATAGTAATTTTTTTCCCTTCATAGGCATTTGCAAAAAGAAGTTTCTTGGTTTAATTAGTTATGAGACTTTTATTATCAACTTGAAAAAGTAGATTTGTTTTTTTCCCCCTCATAAAGTGCAGGTGACTATACTCCTTAGAAATAGATGCCAGTCTTATCTGGTAAAGTTGTTTTCTAACACAAGTGGATATTTCTAGGAGAGATGTGAGGATTGCTTAAAGAGTGCTTCATTCTGCTGTTGCTCTTTCCAGTCATGGTTTAAAATAAATGTAATCAAGATGTTCAATCGCTTTCTGCAGCTCGAGCTACACTGGAAATCCTTATTCCTGACTTTGTTAAACAGACCTCTGAGGAGAAGCCCAAAGACAGTGAAGAACTTGAGGTACTGAACTCTGGCTTGCTGGCTGTCATTGCTGGAGTTGGTTTTTAAAACATTCACCTTCAGTGTTAGAAATAATAATGAAAGTTCATAACATTGTTTTCTCAGATGGAAATGTGAAATTCTTCGTTTATAGCAAAATCTATGGCAATAGACAATGGTTTTTTTTTAAAGCTGTATTGTATATCCTGGACTACTGAAATGGTCATTAAGAAAACAGACAATTTTTCCCATGGTTTTAAAAGAACACCCATTGGAACATTTTGTATTTTATGTTTTCTTTCATTATAAACCACAGCATTTTGGTAAGTAGAATTTCATAACCAGCTAAAATAAATAAAATGTCCTCAGGGTATGTCCTGGTTTAAACTGGCACAGGAAGGAAAAACGATAAAGGATTTCGAAGACTGTCATTTTTATGTCCATCTTGTAGAATGGAAAACTGGAACTATTTAAATTTCTGCCTGCAAATATATTATAAATGCGTCAGTTTTAATGTTGGTAAATAGCTTCATTATGGATTTAGAAATACTTTTTCAAGTATTAAGTGGAGAGTAACAGGATTTGTTCAGTGTTGAAAAGGAGAAGTAATGGTTAAGAACAGTACTAAAGTCATTTGTGCAAAAGAGCAATAACACTTTTCAATTCTTTTGTAGTATTTTAACCATATCAGTATTGAGGACTCACGGGTATATGAACTCACCAGTAAAGCTGGACTGTTGTCTCCATATCAGATTCTCCATGAGTGCCTTAAAAGGTAAGGCTCCAAAGTAAGGAGCAAATGCTGCTGTGTACAGGTGTTTGGGTCTGGGCACATTGTTTGCTTGGCTGTGTGTGGGATGTCTGTGGGCTGGCCAAGCTCTCTGCTCTCACACTGGCTGTAAGGGAAATGGTGTGGGCAGAGCCTGTTAATGCTATATCTTCCTTTAAGTTGTATTTGCTGTTTACGCCTCTCGATTTCTGAGATTGGGATTTAGTTGTGAGGCACAGAAGTATATTTGTTTATATAGACTTGCCTTTCCATTCAAGTTAAGTTACTGATCTAAACCTGAACTCTCTATTAATTAACTTCTACAAATTTATTATGAATGTAACTAATTCTGTCGCAATGACTGTCAAAGACAACTGCAACCACTTATGTTGGGTTCAGTTTTACTCTAGTTTATGATACTGATTTTGTTTGTGCTTAAGAAACCACGGAATGGGTGACACAACCATAAAGTTTGAAGTGATTCCTGGTAAAAATCAGAAGAGTGAATATGTCATGACTTGTGGCAAGCACACGGTGCGAGGCTGGTGTAAGTACAGTACTTGGTATGACCTCTGCTAACATCTTCCTTTTTTCCTGCTCTCATCTGTTGTGCATTTTGTAGGTGCTTTTTCAGCTGTCTGGCTTGTTACATGCTTATTTTACTCTTCTCTGGTATCTCAATTTGGGGTAACGCAAGTAAATATTGGTGTGCACCTGATTGTGTGCTGGTATTGACATATTTTCATTGTTATTCTTACAGGCAAAAACAAGAGAGTGGGAAAACAACTAGCTTCTCAGAAAATCCTACAGCTACTGCATCCACATGTGAAGAATTGGGGTTCTCTCTTGCGTATGTATGGGAGGGAGAACAGCAAGATGGTTAAACAGGTGAACATGATTTTGTTTGGTTGTAATCTACCTTGAGTTTGTGGGTTTGCTTTTGGACTTTTCAGTTTTAAATTTAGTTACCATAAAGCTTAAATGGTACCTGTTTTGGCATAGTACTGTTGCTCCCTATCAAGGTAAAGGCACTGTATGCATCTGAGCAGGTCTCAATCCTTCTGAATTGATTCTCATGCCTTGCTACTGCCAGAACGTAAGTGTTTTCATCAACAATAGAAATCGTGTTAATCTTGAATCTTCCATGTCAGAATTCTATAACCTAGTTAATATTTAGCTAACTCATAACCTGTTATTACTTAAGGAAGTACAGCTATCACAGGTTAAACTTCTGCTCCACTTATTTATTTTTTTTTCATCACAAAAGCTCACCTGTTGCTGCTTTGGGTTCTGTTGAATAGGAAACCTCTGATAAAAGTGTGATAGAGCTTCAGCAGTATGCCAAAAAGAACAAGCCAAATCTGCACATCCTGAACAAGCTGCAGGAAGAAATGAAAAAACTGGCGCAGGAAAGAGTGAGTATTTGCTTTTGTGTGTGCTCTTGAAGAAATACTTACATTTAATTTTGTATTTATTGAAGAATGCAATGGGTCAGACTTGCCAACGACCAGAATTTCTGCTTGGTTTAGACTGTATGTCACATAGAGCTGTTCAGAACTTTGGGGTGAGGGCAGGAGGGCTACTTTTAGAAATATTTTCATGCTCTCTTTTAAACTGTCTTATAACTTCATTTTACCTGCTTCATTGTATTTATATTTAACATTAGAACAAGTTAACCTTTCACAACCATTGAGACAAGTTTGGCTAAAATTACTCAAACTTTTGTAACAGTTTATGATTATATTCTCTTTATGACTATAGTGGGGTTTGTTTTACCTTCTTTTAGGAGGAAACCCGAAAGAAACCCAAGATGACCATAGTGGAGTCTGCTCAGCCTGCTAGCGAACCTCTCTGTACTGTTGATGTCTAATGAGAAAACTTACAAGTGGGGAGCAATAACAAATGGAGGAGCTAGATTTTCAACAATTATTTAAAAATTGTTTGCTGCAGAATGCAAGATAACTTTTAAAATCCGAGCTGCTTCAGTTATGCATTGTTCTTTTTGCATCATCAGGGCAATATTACTTCTTCCTATTTTATTTTCTTTTTTTTCCTTGTTTTAATACCTCTGATAGACGTACGTTTAAAGGATTGATCATAAAGATCTCTACTTGGGCAAATGCACAGAGGACAGGCATGTTCACACAGGATGAAATCAATCAAGCACTTTTTCCTGCAAAGCCATCCATGCTGTTTGAAGTGGATGTGTTTTTTAAGGATGAAATTCAGAATATCTATGTACAGGTTGAAGCTGATATTATATATATATATACACACATTCATATATATGTATATATAAAAGAAATATATGTACACCTTCTTGTATGAACATGCCTAAAAGTATTTTTGTGAAAAGTTTTGTTGCATTTCAGCACATAATAATATGCACTGATAAGACACTTTGGTGACAAATACATGAAAGTGATGAGCAATGTTCCTAATGCCATAGGATTAGGCCAGTAACGCTGTTTCTTTCTGGTTTGTTTTTTGTCTCCTGCCAGGCTTAGTTATCTGAGATCACAGTATGCAGACTTTTTATTACTTGAACAGAACAAGTATACCTGGTAGTGTTAAAAGCAACAGGCTGGATATCCAAAATTACTGGGGTTTAGCTGTGTTAGTTTACAGATCAGTTGAAAGGGGGGAAAATATGGCCCTATTTATTTGATGAAAATAAGAACTGTAATTTTAAAGGCTGTTTTCAAAGCTTGGAGCCAAAACGCAGCTGATGGTGGTTGACAGTCTGAAAATATTTTGCCAATGATGTGTTTAAAGACCTTCCGCTTCCTTCTCCCAGCAATAAAATAACTTCTCATTTGCTTGGTGTCAGAATCCATCAGACTTGATCAACTAAATCTTAGTTAGCACCATGAAAGCAAAGCATTAAAAAAACACAACCCTAAGAAACCTGAAGTAACTGCAGCAAGTTAGGGGGTTTTAAGAATGTTTGGTTTTACTTTTTTAATTACACTTTTAGTTATTAAAGAAGAAGTGTAACTTCAGCAATGAAAATTAGAATGTAGATTTGGCATATGACATAGAGTAATGAGTAGAATGAGAGCATGACAGGTCATACTGATGATAAGTAAGAAAATCACAAATATGCAACTACCATTAAATACAATCTTGAAACCAGGCAGTACTCACGATGTCATCTGAGGCTTTCAGTGAAGCACAGAAGGAGCTGTTGAGGCTGTAGTGAAAGCACTGGGCTCTGGGTTTCGTTCTTCCTACGAGGATCTTTACTGGGCAGTTGCAGTAAGTCTTCTCTTGGAACAATTTCTGTGAGTTCTTCGCTTTGTTCCTAAGGAAGAGAGTGAAAACCAAGGTGGTGGTAGGGCTTCGGGGGGTGGCCAAGGTCTGTACTGCTGCATTTCATCCTCCTCTTAGGAGAGGGATTGCTCAGTTATTTACAATTGCTGTAGCTCCTGGTACATACCCGGACAGTGATCTAGGGGCTGGAGGGTAGGGGGTTGTTTGGGGTTTTGGTTGTTCTTATTTTTACCATATTACATAGAGTGCTGCAGAATGAACTTATTAGTGCCTACTGGATTTTAACAATATTGGCATCAGTATTGTACGACCTCCTTTTATTATCACCTGTTATTTTGAAAATACATAGATTTTAATTTATAGCTTTAGTATTAGATAATGCCGCATAGAATGTTTGAAGCTAAACAGAAGGAATCTTGGAGTCTTACCCATTTCTGTGTTTGAGTGATGTGCTTGGAGGTCTCTGCAAATAGGAATTCACCCATTTTATATTATTATATTTAGCTTTTCAGTTTTACAAGTTGTAATCCTGCTGTGACAGGATACGGGTAGTTGGAAGACTATACATAAACTATTATTTAAAGAAGTGGCCTATCTAAAAAGACAAAAGCAAAAAAACACTGCCTCTGCTTTTTTTTGTATAGCTTTAATATATCTCCATCTTCTGAAGGGTATATAATATTGGTGCAGTAGTGACAAGCAGTGATTACTGTTTGTCTGGTTTTAGTTTGTTTTTGTTTTCTTTTAATAAAGACAGGGCTTCTATCTCCTATGCTTAACCGTACTACTTTTTAGGGAGGTTTTACTTCAGCTTATGTGTTTTCAGCAGAAAAATCTGTACTTGGATGGCATTGTAAAAGACAAATCACCCTTGTAGATCTCTTTATTTTTCTGGTACCAGAATGTCAATACATTTGCAGGTCACCTGCAGAATATACATAGATGCCTCGCTTACAAATTTGTTTTCATTATTTTTAAGAGGATTGCTGTATTACCTCAGTCTGCCACTATCAGAATCATAAGGTGACCATTGCCCTTAATGAAAACATCCAGAGATTTCATTGTGAACCAAAGCCTAGAACGTATATTATGCATTCTAAACAAAAACAAAAAAAGATGGTATTAGACCTTGCTGCAGCCTTTAACTGGAAAGATGTCCAGAAAATAGCGCAATAACTGCTGGAACAAACAACTTAACTGCTGTTTATGTCATTGTGAAGTATTCTTGTGTTTTAATGTTTACTATTGTTTGGAGTGTAACAGTCTTGCATTTGCACATAAGCACGAGCTGCTATGATAGAGGATAGATCATTGCGTTAACTTCAGCTTCTGCATGAACACTTACAGTGTGATTCAAGATGTATCCTGAACTTGTTGTGTAACTCTTGTGTGTTTTCTAGGTAATCGGCTGTAAAGGTTTAGATCTTGACTGTACGAATGCATAAAACAACTGCTGCTTTTGTCACTGATCTTTGTTATTTATCCCTTCTATAGCCAGAGGAGGATGGATATTTTTATAGGGATGGAGTGTATTTTTAAGAACGGTTCCATCTCTTTGGGACTTGGACAGTTTGTGCTTTGCATATTATGTGCTTCTTGACAAAAGTGTGGTATATTGACTTTAAGGATTAGTGTGCTTTCAAATCTTTATGGTACTGATGGAAAACTTACTGTGACTTCCATTTAATAGTCAGATGCTACCTATTTAAACATCAGGCATCCAGCTCTTTCTTCCATATTTATTACACAAAACTGATGAAGTAGTTGGGTACTCAGAAGTTTGGAAAGACTATTATGCATAAACTTAACTGTTGTATGTAACCTTCCACTTTCCTGTGATGCTGTTAGGCTTTATACAAAACTTACATGTAACATCCTAGTATTTAAAAAGCATCATGAAGATCTTATTAACTCTCTAGACTGTACTTTGGTTTGGGAGTAAAATTCAGGGAGCGATAACCTCGCTTTGCCTGGAAAGAAATGTGAAGTGCAAAAAGCCATTCTGTTGTTAACCAAATAAAATCATCAGTTACAGTGTTCTGATGCGTATCTGAGAAAATGAACCAACCACCAACCCTGGAATTCATTCTTATTGCCCAAGTAGGTGATGATGGTTGCGGTCTTGAGTCGTGCTGGGTGCAGCTGCTTGATGCCCGTGCTGAACTGGTACAACTATAAAGCCTCATTGTCACTGAGCCTCTGCTTGCTTTTCTTTCTGCACAATCATATAATCCTCTGTGTTTGGTCTTTGAGTACTACATGTGTATTTTTCAGACAATTAGTTTTGAGCAATAAAGTTTGATATTATAAAATGCTCCAGTGTGATCAGTGTTACGATAGATTAAGCATATTCAGAAAAAGGAACTTTTATTCCTTGATCCCTGTACGTATTTTTAAATGGAAATTAAATCCGTTACAGGCTCACTGGTTCTGGAAGTACTGATTTGCTCATTTTTTCAGTAAGGAATTTTATGTTTACATAGTCAGACATCACTTGAAATTAAATTTAAACTTAATTGGAATTTGTAATTTTACTTAAGTGATACCTGACTGTAAGTTGTCACTGGTGAGGGCATGCCTGGAGTGAGGTCATCTCGGCTTCACTTGTATGTCTTGGGAAATGGTCTAGGAAAGCCTTTATTGTAGTGTCAGTACACAACAGTTTTGGAATAAAACTGATTTCAGCTGTGGACATTGTAGCATTTTTACTAGAATATGAGTTTGTGCTTCCTCATGATGATTCACGTGCAGCATTTGTGGAAATCTCAGATTGCTCCATTTTTACAGGCCTGGTGCTGTTGTGACAGATTGAGGGCTGAAAGGAGTCAGTACTGGCAGTTGCAGGTTCCTGTGACTAGATCACTTGCTTTGGGAATTCAGTACTGTGTTCCCTTGGTTGGCAGGTCCTTACTTCTCAGTCCTTTAGTTGTTGATATACAGCTGCTATTCACTAATACAGTGTGGTGTATTATACTTGCACTGGAGGGGGTGAATTAAATGTAAGCCCAGGTTTCAAAGAGTTGTATCTGAATATAGTCATGGCATACTGGATTTGAAGCTGTTTCAAGTGGTTCAAGAGCAAGACCACCAGATGTTACTTCACTCACTCGATTTTTCTCCCTGAGGGCAGGAGGACAAAAGCAGGATTTGGCTTAACAGTACATGATGAAATTTAACTGAGATTGGTATGATGAAATAACTTGGAAGCCTTGCAATTACTCTGTTGTGCAGATTTATTTACCTGGATGTTACAGAAACAATGGTACTGAAGTTGTTAACAAGCAAAAGTAGTTTCTGTCAAGCCTCTCTCTCAGGAGTTAAGCTGATTCCCTCTGCTCGAGTGCAGGATCTAAACATACAGAAGTTGCTTGGCTTGCATCAGTGTTTGATGAGTTGGTGCCATCTGAGCGCTCAGAGTCATGTCCTGACAATGTGGCTTGAGCAGCAGCAGGTGCTGCTTCAGCACAGCTTCCATTTGCATAGTCAGCCCTTTCAAAGAGTATCAGTAGTTCGCAGTGCTTGGTCTGAGGGAAGAGATCCACAGCCAGAGCTTTAATGGGGCGGAAGGAGGCTCCTCGCACCCTGTTGGAAGGGGCCCGGCAAAGGCTTGATGGGAACAAAGGGAAGGAAGAACTGTATTAACATTTTAGTATACTGTTTATAACTGCTACTCCTCCAAGAAAAGTTTTTCTTCCCCCAAGCTGCAATTCCATGATGGGGTTATTCACCACGCCTAATATCTCCATCACTTGCTGACTGGGCAGTATCAGTCCCGGCTTGCTGTGCAGCAGCTCTTAACTGTTTCTGGTGAAAGGTGGTACGCTTCAGTGAATGTGGCTTCACACTAAAAGTCCAACACCATCTCCCTCCCCAGGAAGCATGTATATATTACTTACTCAATTTAACACAAGAAATACTCACTCTACAAAGTTATTCATTGCAGCTCTTGGATTGCAGGATACGTAGATAAGCTTCTTCAGGTGTTCAGCTCTTCTAATGGCGAGAATTACCTTGGAATCTAGATGATTAAAACCAAGAGAGCCATTTACCTACAAACAGTTCTGTGTGCACCAGACTCACAGAAAAAATGCAGGCCAGACTCCAGCCTGAACAAAGCCACTGCGATACCCAGATGTTTCAAGCTATCCCTGAAGCCTCCTACTTCATTTATTCCACTGGTGTTTTCTGAAGTTCACCACCAATCACCATTGAGAACAGACTTAAAAACATAAGAGAAGATAAACTTACGCAGCCCTGCTCGTGGTGGATCCACAATGGTAACGGGGTTCTGAGGAGCTAATACATTAATCAGGGAAGGAACAATATCTTCAGCCTTCCCACAATGAAATTCAATATTAGTCAGTTCTACAAAAACAAACGAACAAAAAAAAAAACCAAAAGATGTTCTCAGGGTACTTGTCAAAGCATCTTCAGTATCCTCAAACTGGATATGAGTTTGGGATGCTTTACAAACTACAAAGTGTTCATTCAACCCTGCCATCAGTGTAATTTAAACAAGAGCTGGTATTTCAGATCACTTAAACAACAGTAACTTGAGTATCCTCCATTATCTGGACTAAAGCAAAACCCCACAAAAAATAGCTACTGTTAATGTTTTATTTATGAGGGCAACTGTGGCTTCGGCTCATTTCTGCACCAAAATCTTTTTGTTTTTGCAGAAAAATTGATCTTGCAGACTAACAAGGTATTTGTTTTCAAGAGAGATTAAATGTTTAAAATTGACAAGATTACTATCAACATGTAATTCCAAGCTGCTTAGATAAGGTGAAGAGAAGCTATCAATACAACTACTATACTTCTTAACAAACAAAGATCTTAAGTGGTTTAGCTTAACTAACCATTGATCTGGGCGTTCACTTTGGCGTCCTGTACAGCTTCTTGGCAGAGTTCAATTCCAATCACTTTCTTTACTTGCTATAGATTCAAGGGAAAAAGATCTGTCCATGGTATGTAAAGTGAACCATTCTTCATAGCATCACCAGTTAATTAACTACTGTACATGAACAGTGACTAGTACCTGGCCAGAGAATTACTGCCTTGCAGCCAGAAAAAAGGTTGACAAATACCTGTGCAAATAAATGGGGACTTTTAAAACTGAAATTGTGTCATCCCAACCTGCAGGTAAGACTCCAGTTATGTGGGCCTTTTTGGGGGACAGATTCCATTATATGGTCTAGCAAGCTCTATTAAAAATTATGCACATAAATGTTGGTTATTCATATCCAAAGCCTTCTGAGATAGTCCAAACCAGTTAAGAAGATAGATTCTAGTAAACTTCAGCTATCCTACAGAACAATTATTCCCTCTGACTCTATTGGTTTCAAAATCATTTAGGCAGCTGAACACAAAACTGAACATTACATCATGATTTGGTGAAAGAGCTGCAGGCAGTTGAATTAGAAACTAATTGAAGAAAATTAAGATATAACGTGTTGCATTTCAAGTGCATCAAGTTAAGCACAATTAACAGATGTAGATGTCTAGAAGTAGCTTATAGCCAGGAACAGAAATTACTCACCTTTGCCAAAGAAATCCCAATGGTTCCTGTACCACAGCAAATGTCAAGCACTGTGCTCTCTTGGCTCAGTTGTGCCCATTCTCTAATGGCAGTGTACAACACTTCTGCAGCTTGTGTGTTTACCTGTGAAATTATGCTTCAGATAGATCTACTTCTTCATAAAGAGTAAAATGTGCACATATATTTTTCTTGTTTCTAAGAAACAAGTCAACTTGCCACGTACGTTACAATCCCATGTAACTGATCTAGACTGGCACATGCTAAGACATCACCATTCCATTGTTAACAGTCTTGCTCAATTCTCTCTGAAAAGTAATGTTATCTCTGTTCTAGTAAAAACATGACTTGTCCTGTAGTACCTAAAAAGCAAGTTTGGAAAGTAGAGGAGGCTGCAAGCAAATTAATTAAGCAAAATGCTAAGCAATAAAGTGAAGTCTGGACTTTAAAAATACTTCCTCTCTTTGAACAGGAAGTAGGAAAGATTCAAAACCAGGAAAATTTAACTATGACAATTTTAACCTTGTTGGAATACTGCTTTGAAGTAAATTCTGTAGTTACACATCATGGTTAAGGAAGTAGCATATAATCTTTCTAAACCAGGGCCTCTAGAGCAAGTGTATTCTTCGTGTTGAAGAGCAAGCAAAGCACACTGTGTGTGAGGGAACAAATCTGTACTTGATGGCAGATAACAGAAAATAGAGTTTAGCTTCAATGTATTTATAGGCTTCCTGCCTATTTCAGTACTTTCCATTTCAATAATACAGGCCACCTGTTGAGGCTTTGAAATGTTAGAAGGGCAGAAATAAGCTTTGGAAAACCAATCAAAAATCAGTACTACAAAGACTCCTGAACTCCCTATTGTATGTTCTGTGTACATAGAGGCTGCCATTCAACAGGAGGCAAATGGTACTGAACTACTAAAAAGCAACAAAAAGTTGTTTTCAACATGCCCCCATCACGTTTACACTCATTCACTGTTTTTACAGCCAAACATAATACTCAAAGATATTTAATCATACCAAATATCTAAAAGATTAAATCTCTAGCTATATAATATCCTGTTACCCAGCATTAGCCAAGCTTAAGGGCACTATTGCAAACCCAGTCAAATCAGCAAGTTGTATCATCCTTACTTGAAAAAATGCATGAGGAGAAATTCTAAATTTTAGGCCAAGAAGTTCTTCATATATGTACTTGTCACCAGCCACGTGCTCCAAAGGCAAGTCTTCGAGACTGGGAGACTTCCTGGCGGGAGGAAGGTCCAGTGAGGCAAAAGAGAGAGGAAGAGAAAAAAGAGAAGACAAACATATCTGTCAGATTTTTTACCAACGCTCTAGTCATCTTAAAAACTGCAGTACTACATGCTAAGCAGTAATTTATAGTGGGCCAACATTTATCATATCCTTTTAGAGATGATCTTTTTGGCCATTTTCTTCTGACAGTGTACAGTTGTTCCGCTGATGTCAACAGTAGGACCTACACTGTCTCTAGATGAAGTGTGAGCCTTGTGCTCTGTCGAAGAGGATGGTGAGATCAAACAATCACATGAAATAGGGAAGAAAGGGAGCAGAAGTTACTTGCTGATAATAATAAATACCCATCTACTGCAGTACACTTCTACAGCTTGGCAGCCAGCAACTAGTGGGTTCACCCACTGAAACTTTTGCCTGCCTTTATCCACCTGAGCACTACAGGAGAATGTGAAATTTCAGGGGTCTCTTGTGAAAAAGATGAACAACTGTTCACTGAATTAGTAACACTGCTGCTACGTGAAATAGACAAAACAGTGGTGTGGAAGTGCCACCTATTTTTCTGTTGCAAACAACAAAACCCCCCCAAAGCAAAGTCAACTCTCTCACCTTTGTCCTTCTTCCACAAAGTAGAGAGAAGTAACACCACTGATCTTCCCCATCCCTTCTGTGAAGTACTTTGCCAGAGAGATTTTCAGGTCAGCCAGCTCTTCTTTACTTAACTTCTAAACGTTTCATTTGAAAGAAGGAAGAATAATCATCTTAGTGACTTAAAAGACATGATTCAGTGTAAGCATTCTATATTAATTACTTGTTCATTTCCATGTATCACATTCATCTAAACAGAAGAGTAGCAGTAGAAGGTACTCGCCAAGTAATATTTCTCTTTCACATGCACTATTCATAAAATCAAACTTATGTTATTTTAAAGCTGTGTGTCTGGCTGCACATTATATATCAATTTAAATACCTGAGGATTAAAATAAACAATTGCCATGATGTGGCCATTCCTGCTGGTACGGACTGTGAGCTGTTTCCAGTGACCTTCATAGGTTTCCGGGCTATAAACTGAGTACGGAGTTGACCTGCAATTTTCAGAAGCTCAGTTACTTAACACAGAACTATTTTTTTGCATAACATTCAACAGCTGATTGAAACAAAAGCAGCTCACTATGCAAAGTGATGAAAAATGTTAAGTACAAACAGAGGCTACATTGATTTGTCAACAAAATAATGACTTCCCACATCTTAATGAAGAAGAAAAAAAGAGATTGATAAATAGATAGTATCTCCTAATGCAAAATAATCTGTCCCTGCTTCTCACTACTGTCACCCATTTTAATCCATCCAAAATTACAGGCAGGATACAGGCAGCTTCTCACTGCACTCAGAGAATGACCCAGTTTTTTATGATGCCCTCATTGGCTTGTGTGCTTCATACCAAGTTCAGACTTTCCATCTTCATATTTCTTCTGAGCTTTCCATTTTTGAGGATTTAGTTGCTTTTTAAAGAAACCACTCCTTTTCCCAGAAAATACTGTTGCTTAAATTTACAACTTCCATTTTATTCCTTGTTGATTCATCTCTTCATCCAAGGAAGCAACTGACGTTTGTTATCCAAATTACTCTTTTAAAAAGCCTTTTTCTGAGTATTTCTTTACAATTAGTGGAAGAAGCTCTCAAATAACAGGCACATTTTATTGTAGACTTACACATCTCATTACTTGAGATAAAGCTGTGTTTGGCTGGTACCTGTATCTCCATTTCTGAACAGCTGAGCAAGAGCAAGGGAAAACCACCCAGTGATGTAAGCACAAGATGTAAGCATCAAAGATCTGCTGAACATTGAGACTGGTACATCTTAGGTCATAAAGCTCAGAGCAACACTAAGCTTGTCATAATATTTAGTTTTAAAGATATTTTTGAGTAAGATATCAAAACCTTTACAGACAAATCATTGTACTTGTGCTCACCTTATGTAGTCTTGGAAAACTTTTACTACTTTTTTGGCAATAGCAGGAATGTGAATAGTATCAAATGGCTCCACTACAGCACATGTACCACCCTTATATTTGCCAAGACGACAACCCACAGTTTTGTCTTCTTGATTTACACCAATCCCAATCAAGAACTCACATTTGTTGCGATATTCAGTCTAGATTTAAAATAAAGTTGTGTAAGATATTTACATAGCACTTAACTGTACATGCCAAGTTCTTTCCTGAAGCAACCCTCATATGGTTAAATGTATTTGCAAGTGAACATAAGACATTCTGTTCATATGGAAGATATTAATGGATTTTAATATATGAGAACAGCAATAATGAAAAAATATTAGTAAATCTTGCTATTTAAAGAGAAAAATATTGCCTCTGTTGAAAAATGTATCAGCCCAGAATGCAAGCTTCTAGGGACAGCGTATTAATTTTAAAGTCAGAATATCCAGTTAATTTTAACTATTCTTCTGCTTCCTCTAAATATTTCCATAGTATTTATACAAAAGGCAACATCTGAAATTCATCAATCATTACACGATAAAGTCAAATATTTAGTTTGCCCACTCTATTTTAAGACTAAACAGATTTGAATTTTAAATTTTAATTTAACCCTAAACTCATTAATCTCATTTCATACTTTACCGAGGATTACATTACCTGTAATGGTGATGCTTTCACTCCCTCTACTGGGCAACACAGTTTATTATACTTCTGCTTCTGCAGGAACAACCAAGGTAATAAAGCTCTGTTGTTATTTCCTATTTCCCTGCCCAAATCAGAAACAAAAATTGTAAAGTACACATTTAGAAAAGCTGAGGTTAACAGCTGCACAAGACTTTTTTTTCTTCTTTTTTTGTACAGGGCACAAAAAGTATCAGATTATCAGATAAAGGTTATTTTAACACACAAACCCCTCCAACTTCACAAGAGCTGTACCTGACAAAAAAACAGTTAAATATAGTTGTAAAAGTATGTAGTAGAATTATTACTGTACCCATGCATGAAAAAATGCCAGCTTTATCTATGTGAGACAAAGGATAGAAGGCATATGTTGATCTACAAAGATCAGGCATAAATATTTGAGGGGATTTTTAAAGAGAAAATCCTAACAGTGATTTACCATCTCTACTGACTGATCCCGTCTCACACCACTTGGCAGTAAAAATTTTTTTCAAGGGCACAAACATCCATCCTGCCTAGGCCTATTAAGATCTTTTAACAGATCTTAAAAGAATGCCCTTTCATTTAGCAATGTTCTGAGACTGACCAAGAACAAGCAGCTTTGTCAACTGAAACAGTTTTTAGGTCTGAGCATTGCATATTATTTTTAATTTACTTTGTATGGGGATTTGGTTTTTGACCTACCTCTAACTTACTTTAGAGTTAGCAATTTGTGCAAATTTAGCTATATCCCATCATAAGGTCATGTCTTGTAAACATGCCAGTAGCTTTACAAAGAGGAATTACTTTGTCAGCTTCTGCAGCACTTGTTCGCATTCCTGCTTCTTTCTGGCCAGCTGCTCTTCATAGGGCACGTTCCACAACGGGGTCACAACATCTGCTATTTGCTTGCTCAGGGGCTCCTCTGCACTGACTTTGGAAGGAGCCGGACGCTTCACCTCTCCCTGCTCCATCTCCTCTTCCTTCTTCCTTTTCTTGGCGATCGGGTCAGCTTTGGGCTTGGCAAGCCTAACGCTGAGGTGCCGGCTCTTCCACAACACCCCATGCAGGACTTTCATTGCCTGGTCCCTCTCCTCCTCACTCTTGAACGTTACGAACGCAAACGTCTGTTTCCCGAACAGCTTTATCTTGTGAGGACTGAGTCCGTATTTGGCAAGAAACTTTTTCACATCGTTAAACCCGATGTATTTGGGAAGGTTCTGTATTTCTAATTTATAGATCTCGGAGGTGAACAAGTCTCCCTTAATATATCTGTACATGTCGTGACAGGCCGCGGGGCTCGCCGCGGGGTCACCCCCGCCTCCATCTTCCTTGCCCTCCACTTCAGCCCCATCTATATCTTCCAGCACAGGAGCCGCGACGCGGTCGGGGTCGCACCGATCGCTGTCCTCCGACATGCTCCCGCCAGCCCCGCGGTGCAGCCGCACGGTCCCCCCGCCGGCCTCCCCTCAATGCGGGCACCGGGGTCTACCTTGGCCCCACGTTGCGGCCGCACGGCACCCGCGCCGCTTTCCCCTCAGCGCGAACACCAGGTCACCCTCGGCCCGCGCAGGCCTCACGCTTCCCCGGACTCCTGAGGGCGGGGCTGCGGCGTCACGCACAGACCGTTGCAAATGGAACGGGAGGGAAACGGGTTTATTCCCGTTTCTAACGCGCGCGACTCAGCCGCGGCGCTTGAGAGAAAACACAGACGTTAAAAACCACTGCCCCGCCGGAACGCGCGCGGCCGCCATCTTGCGTCGGGACGCGGGGCGGTCGCCGCCATGCCGCGAGGGCTGACGGGAAGCGCCCCGGGAGCGGGACAACACAAAAAACCCTTTCCCTGGGGCAGGAGGGGCCCCGGCCGGGACCGGCGGCGCTGGACGGGGCTGAGGGCAAGGCAGGGGCAGGCGCGACCGCCGCTCGCCCCGCTCCTGGGCCCTTCCCAGCCGCGGCGCGCAGGGCGCGGGAGGCAGCGCAGCGCTGAGGGAAAGCTGGTGTTTCCCATCGGGCCTTGCGGCAGCGGCGGCGCGGGCTGCGGGAATGAGGTAAAGGCGGGAGGGGCGGGGGCGCGCGGCAGGAAGCTCGGCGGGCAGGCGGGAACGGCCCCATGGCGGACACCAAGGTGAGGGCGGCGGGCGCGCTGCGGCGGGCAGGGGAGTCGGGTGCCGTGGGGGGAAGGTCTGGCGCTGAGCGGGGATGCAGGCGGGGGGAAAGGGGAGGCAGCGCGGGCCACGGTGATGAGAGAGAGTAACGGAAACAGGTGGGGCTCGGCCGGAGGCAGAGGGCCCGAGGGCCGTCCGGGGCGTGGGGCAGCCCACAGGAGCCGAAGGACTTAGGCGGCGGGGGACCGGAGGTCAGGCGATTCCTGGGACCGGGAAGGACGGGTTCTGGGCCTTGCCGGAAGGAGGGAGCGGCCGCGCCGCCGCCTCCCGCCCGGCTCGGCTCGCTGCGGACGCTCGGCCGTTTCAGGCGGCTCGGGCACGTGCGTCTCCTCGGGCCCGTCCTCCCTTGGCAGGCCGAGTCGCTGCGGTCCTGGTCCGCCCGGTGGGCGCCCTGTGACGACCGCGTCTCCTCCCGACCGCGAGGGAGCTGGAGCCGGTTCCGTCTGCGACCTGGCCGCGTCTTAGCGAACCATCTCCCCATTCTCTCTTCTTCTCCTCCTCCTTCCCGCCCCTCCCCCCCAGCCCCTGGACTGAACCCGTCGTGCCGCGGCCCGTTGAGAGGAGCAGCCCCACGTGCTTGCATAGCGGCAGGACGGGATCTTATCGTGATAACGGGATCTGCTTTCTCTTACATGTGGCTATTCTGAATTACGCGTTTCTCACTACTTCTTTAATTAATTGGTCAGACACAGAGCAGGTGATGAATTACGGGAAGTGCTACTTGCTACTGGAGGAGACTATCTAAAAGTTTGGCCAATGATTCTTTTCTTTTTTTCCTTAAAAACAGATGTGGCTTAATGCCTTTTTGGCTATATTTCTTGCATGCTGGAGCACCGGGGACAGAAAACTAATGGTAGCTGCTGTGATGCTGACATAACAAAAACTTATTTTGCAGCATTCTCACCTGTTTTTCCCTTGCCCCTTCTTAATTTTTTGCCTATTTAGTGAAAATACGAAAAGCCAGTTGCTTTATTTATGTGATGTGTGCCTGCTCTATAAAAGATATCCTAAGTAGAGCATGTAAGAGTGGACTGTTTCATGTGAAAAGTGAAAATATGACTTAAGTGTCTTGGATGTATAAGTTGTTTTTTCCTTTTTCTGTTATTCAGACAGCAACAAAAGAACTCAAATCAGTTCCCTTGACCTGAGATGGCTGTTTGTGGCCTCATTAAACTTGCAGATGAATTTCCCTTCTAGGCTTCTGTACTCAATCGTTAGCAGTGTATATGTATGAAGTAGTGGAAAAGTTGATCCTTTAGTCACTAGTCACATACTAAAGGCAATTCTTAAGCTTAGTGAATGCTGTTACATGTTCTTAAATAACTAAATAGGTCATATTTTGACCATTTACCCATCACCTAAAGCTCCACAAAGAATCTTAAAAAAAGAAAATTCATATATGTTGCAACTGTGCTTCAAAAATTCCTTTGATTGTGGGTGATTCCAATGCATAAGATTGGAATAATGAACTTCTGAAAATAATATGTCCCTTAAGATGGGTTAGGTGGTTATATTGGTGGTATGTTTGTGGGGTTTTGTTTTGTTTTCTTTTTTTTTCCATTAATGATAGGCCATTAACCACTAAGAAATAGTAGTGCTTTAATAAAACACATTATATAGGAGAAACAGGTGAAGGCATTATTTTTCCATAACAAAGAACTCCAAAGCTGAGCCTCCGCACAGTTCATGAATGGTAGGACTAAAATATTTGGCACTGCAAGAGTGCCTTTTTATTTCTCTTTGGTGTATGTTGACTTTAAACATTTGTTTTCCACTATAATATTTTTTCTTTATTATTACAGGGTATTTCAGTTACTAAAATCTAGTTGCTGAATAGTCACGACCATTTTAATTTTAAACACAGATATGAGTACTTCAGATTTTAAGTACATAGCAAGTATTTGGTTTTTATCTCTCTTTCCAGGAAACACATGATGAGCATGATACCTCAACTGAAAATGCAGATGATTCTAACCATGATCCTCAGTTTGAGCCCATAGTTTCCCTTCCTGAGCAAGAAATAAAAACTCTGGAAGAAGATGAGGAAGAACTCTTTAAGATGTAAGTAGAAAATTTCTAAATTAATATATGTAGATGTTTGTTAGGCTTAAATTTGAATGTGTTTATAAAAAGGTAGGTAACTTGTTAAGGTTCTCCGTGTATGAAGTGGTAACCTAAGTTAGTAGCCATTTACTGTAATGTCAGAGATTGAGTGGGGGAATGATTGATAATAATGCCCCAAGAGACTCTGAAGTCTGGAAAAATAGAAGGGAGCTGAAACCACAAATCTGGTTTTAATATTGTTTAGCCTGAAAGAAACAATACCTTGAAACAGTAAAGGCAGTAGATGCAGTAGAGTATTGGGACATTTGTGGTAGTACCTTTCTGTTGTCTTAAATGTAGTTTTATCCTTTGATTAGGCTTGTTCTCAAATCAGGATAACTTGCTTAAGATGTATGATCTGTCTGAAGAAACATGTAGGCTAAAGGCTTAAGCAGTGTCTTGAATGTGATCCCTGATGTGTTTGCTTTAAATAGGTTTAAGAAAATATTGCTTTTACTTAACCACGGAAGGGTGTTGTTCGTCTGGAAGAGAGATTTGAGTTCTCTTTATACAGATTCTGGTAAAAACTAAAGCAGTGGTCATTTTTTGACCATTAGGTCTCTCTGTGCGTGTGATGTATGGTATTGGATGGAAAGAAGAAATTTCCTTATTTGAGAAAGAATAGTGTATGTTCCAGTGCTCTGTAGGTTCATTTTTATGTCTACAAAGGGGTGAAGGAGGAAAGGAATCCTTTTTATTGCCTACTGAGTGCCCAGCTGGACTTTAAAGAAAGGACTTGGTTTGGAACCCAGTAGTTCTGCATCAGAGCATCTGTTAAGAGTTGCATGTCCCAACATCCTTTTCATGAAGGGCCTGGCATATTACAGGTCCCCATCCCTTGCTCTTTTACATTTTCATATACATATTTATATATGTCTTCTGTAGTGTGAGTAGGTGCTTCTTTTTCTATAGCAGAGTCTTAAATTCCTCACTAGCAGACCTCAAGACAGCCTCTTGGGTTGGTTTTGGCTAATGTACCAAACTGCCATTTCTCTTTTGGCATACTACCGTCTTGTGAAATTAAACGGGGATGTCCTGAAGCAGGTATGTTGCACTGCAGTGCAGCACTTCCTTTATTCATGAGTTAAGAAAAGCAGCAGCTAAGTTTTAGGAGTTAAAAGGAAATGACTGACTCTAGAGGGTGAGGCACTTTGTTAACAGTGGATCAAATATTGGGCTTGGAATTACGCAAGAGTCTTTTCTTAGCCTCAAGGTGCTCAGTTTCTTGAATTAATAAATATTTCTGGTTGGATGGAGCAGTTGTATTCATAATATATAGAAAAACTCTAGCTACAGCAAAATGTGTTAATTAGCTACCTTAATTTGAAAGGTGTCCTACACCAAATACATTTATCATGCCCCAAAAGTGTGTCCAGAACCTGCTGCATATTAGGATATTACATATTTCCTGATAGTTTGGTGCTAAATACAGGTTTCTCTTATCAGTTTCTCGGTTTGAATGCTGAAGCAGAACAGGGAACCTTACTAAAGTAATTATTTTCTTTCTTGTGTGTGGCTTTTAAAACAACAACCGTACTGATTATGTCGAGTCTGCTGTTTGATAAATGTTTCTACATGCAGGCTAACTTCTTGAATTCTCTCTTCTTCAAGGCGAGCAAAGCTATTTCGATTTGCATCTGAAAATGACCTTCCAGAATGGAAAGAACGAGGAACTGGTGATGTAAAACTCCTAAAACACAAGGAGAAGGGAACAATTCGCCTTCTCATGAGGAGGGATAAAACTCTAAAAATCTGTGCAAACCATTATAGTATGTTAAACTTTACTACTTGTTTTTAAAAATAAGCTTGTCAAAGTGTACATTGTAAATTAAGAACTCAGTGTCTTCTTAGTAGTAGGCAGAGAACTGTTGTGTATCTTTAGAGAGGTGCCAAATTCATATTGGGCTGTAAATACAGTTGTCTCTTGCTATGCACACAAGGCTGCAAGCATGAGAAACAATAAATGCTTATTTTTATTAATAGAAAGAACCTTTAATTTGTTTTGGTGATTGTCTGCAAGGATGGGACGAGAAATTTTTTGGAAGTTTGTTGTTTTGGGGTTGGGGTTTTTTTGTTTGGATTTTTTTTGTTCCCCTTCAGATGCTGATGGTGTTCTAAAGATACTTTAAAATTTAGCTGGGATAGGTAGATACTATGTGATTGATCCCAGTCAGTGTGTGCATGTTCTTTTTAATGGTTAATAGAGTGTAGAAAATAATAAGAAATGAATGTATGCTGGCTGTTTTAATAAAAGAATGGGAACTAAGTAATCATGTGACAGTTTACTACTTTGATTTGAGAGAAGCAGTTGCTTAACCATCAGAAAACATACTGAGATGCTAGACTAATCTATGGCTTCCTTTCTCTGCTTGTGAAATAAACTGAAATGAACATGGTATATTCAGCTAATCCTTCAAAAAGAAAGTGTAGTGAGAGCTGATGGAGCTGAGAGGAGGGGTTTGTTCCTTTGATCCTCTGAATAAAAATGAACATGAAAGGGCAAGGCAGATGTGAAAGTCAATAGAACTAGCCACAAGTAGACTAATTTGGTAATACTTTGTTACTTGCTTGCTTTGGTAATACTCAGGTTTTTACATGAAGAGTACAATAATATCCTGTGGAGTTAAATCACATTTAGATAACTTGAAATAACTTGTTTGAAGTAGCTTAATGCAAATCTGAAGTCAGAAGCAATAATGTTTGTTTTCTGTGGGCAGATCTTTTCAGAGAATGAGACTATTCAGAGGACACAGGTGTTCCTGTTTAGTAATTGATTTGACAAATATGAAAGAGGTATAATCACCAACCTATTTTTGTTTAGAAAAATAAATGTTGCACATATGCAAAACAGAATTGATGCATTTATACTGTTAGTCTCAAAAGGGTTTTTTTGTGTTTTCTAAAACATTGAACAAAATGTAATTTGATTTCTAAATTTAAAACACGCAAAAAAGTGAGTAAACTTCAGATTTCTTCCAGACTAAAGAAAGGACCCAGGGAGTAGGGAGTTAAAAAAGCCTTGTTTAAACTTTGCATGTGCGTAATATAAAAAGTCTTACAGCACTCTGACAAGTAAAGTTTCAACTTCCTCAGTCAAGCAAAGTAACTATAATGTCTTGGAGGGAAAGGGCTCCATTTACTGGGAAGGATCAAACGGGTTGAACATATGCTGTGCACATCTTGCAGCGCTGCAGAATTGTGTAATACCTTTTAGTAAATGATGGGAGAGAAATGAACCTTGTTTGACTATTGTAGGAATAAGGCTTTTCTTAAATATTTTTCTGTAGTATGTAGTATTTTCAGTGTGCAGAAAATGAATATGGTTTGTCCATTTAGGTGCCCTTTCCTCCTAAACCATGTAACTGTTTTTCAGAGCTGTGCTTAGTGACTGCATCTGTAGTAGCATCACAGTCATCTTTTTTTTTTATACAAGAATTGAATGAAACTCCATTTCTTAAAGCAGGGAATCTAGCATTCTTTTATACAGTAATGGTCTTTCATTCTTTTATTTGGCAGTGTATGGAAGATATATATGGGCACCATTACCTTCTATTTACCCAAAAGTATATCTGTGTAAGGTGCTTTACATAAGCATTGCAGCCAGTTGTCGGTAAGACTTACGAAAGCTTGTGTGGAAAACATTTGCTATTGTGCTTTGTGCATCTTTTAATGCTTTCCTTTCAGTCACACCTCTAATGGAGCTGAGGCCTAATGCTGGGAGTGACAGAGCGTGGGTCTGGAACACACATGCTGACTTTGCAGATGAAAGCCCGAAGCCTGAACTTCTGGCAATCCGATTTTTAAACGCAGAGAGTGAGTAGACTGGCCCTGAACTTAACATTGATTCTATACTCTTAAGTTACATTGCATGTGTAAACATTACAGTAAACCACTGTTGCAGATATGCTATATCTTACCATTGCATGGTAGTGTTAGCTAATTGCTAACTGAGAGAAGTTGGTTAATCACTTAACCATATGTGTTGACAGACAGTGTAGTAATTAGGTCTCCAATAATAGCTGTAGAGCTTTCTGCCTTGGGCACTGTTTTTTTGACTTAAACCATGTCATGCAAGTGTAATGCCAATTAGAATGAAACTAAAAGCAGCAATACTATGGGGTAGAGATTAAAATGTGCAGCTTCCTTTCATCTATCTCAGGTGCTCAATTGTAGTTGATTACGTGTTTGCATTAGAAGCAAGGAAATGCTGACCTGAGATTTTTGGCTGTCTGTGTTAGCAGAACATCTGGTATTTTCCTGTAATTGTTTTGAGTATCTTCTTTCTTTTGATTGAATTAAAATGCGCAGTGAAAAGCGCTATCATAGTAGTTGATGCTCTTTTTCAGGACTACCAGAACAGAAAGTAGGTCTGTGATTACAGATGGATCAGTTAGCTAAGGCTGAATGCTAGTGTAGCTTTCCCAACTCCTTAGGATTGAATCAAAGAAGTGGTGTTTTTTTTTTTCTTTAAAAAAGCGAAGTGAAAGAGGAAAAATGTTGTTTCCTGCTTTGCCTTTGCCACACTAATTTAGTGTGTTAGCCACCTCTTCTCCCTACATTCTAGATGGCTAATAATGTTGTATATTTTTTAACTAGATGAATTCCCCTATATCTGGGAAGAATTTAGTATACCTTCCTTGCTTCCTTATCCTGAAGTCTCCAATATCATGTTATTTAACCGAATAAGTCTTTCTGGTCCAACTGCTTCTCCCTTAATCAGGAAATTAAAGAGGTTTGGTAACTATTTGTTTATCTTTGAAAAGTCTCTTTCTGGTAGCAGTTGTTCAGCTTATTGAGTGTTTGTCTTGAGGGAGAAGTCTTGTTTGCCTGTTGATCCTTCCAGTACTGACTTAGCAGCTGACATGTGAATAGACATAAGCCTGCCCTTCAAGTATCCTTCCTTTTGGTCATGCTTGAAAAGGAATTGATACAAATACTTCCTGGACTAGTTTCACAGTGGCTTCTGAATTCCTGTGGAGGAACAGGACCTCATGTGGTCAGTCAGACCAAGTTGGTGTATACCGAATTACCTTCTTTACCTTTCTGGTGTTAAAAACTACCTTGCATGATCTGCTCTTGTGTCTTGTTGCTTATGCTGCTTGTGTAGAAACGTTATTGTAACTTGATCAACTGCTTGGAATGACTGTTAATTCAAGTGGTGGATTAAGGCAAAACATAACAAGGGTTATGCTTCCTTAGCCATTGTAGACAGGAACAGTTTGAGTCTGGGCCTTGGGGTGTTGAATTTGAATGCTGTACTAGCGAAACAGGCTTTACCTTGCATCCTGCTGCTAAGAACCATAAGTTATGGTAAGGAACTTGAGGTCGTCTAGGGTATAATGTAGTTGACACAGACAGTAGCTGATATTCAGACTTTAGCACACAGTCATATTAGCAGTGTCCAACTTTCTTATTCTTGTAGGCTAGGGATGGCTGGGAGTTGCAGTAACTACAAAACAGCTCCTTCTGGCATAGTTTTAAATACCTTGCAAAATAAAGGTGCTTTAATAGACTTGTTAAAGAAAATAAACTGCTTCTGCACAAGATGTGATTCAAGAATTTCACATAGCATCTTGTATGATTTTAAACTAGACTACTTTGTAAGTGCCTACGGGTTTTGGTTCACAAAAGTTTTCCTCAGGTATCTTTACTCAAGATTGGAAGTATTCAATGTTGGAAGGAAGTAAAACTAATGAAAAATATTTTGTCTGTACTAAAACAGATGCACAGAAATTCAAGGCAAAATTTGAAGAATGCAGGAATGAAGTAAACCAGAGAGCAAAGAAAGGTAAGGTTACAAGTCTTAAGTGTCGTACCATGCTACTTTTTCCAGGTGTTTGAGTGGTTACAGCTCCCTGGAGTGCTGTTTCAGCAGACTCACTCTGTACTGAACTGCAGTCTTCAGTTCAGGTGCTTTTTCTGTCTGCGAGAGTAGTAGTTCACAGGAGTGACGATTGCCTTCTTTCTCATAGAAGGCTGTTACAGCTGCTGTTGGGACATTGCGCTTCTGCAAAGGCTACTAAGGAAGCATTTCTGGTCTATATTACACATATGAACTGTTTACACTGCAATAACAATGATATTTCCTCCTTCCGTTTCCCCTTCCCAAATTCCATAAATATATAACCATGCATGTAAAATACTTATTTTTTTGTAGTTGTTAATATATATGAAGTTTTAACATTTCTTCACAGGTCTCTCTAATAGATTAATGCACTGCCTTGTAGAGTTGCATGTGTCAAGATAGCTCATCATGTAAAATAAACACCTCGGTCTTTCTAAAGTACAGATTATGAGTGGTCTGCAGTCAGCACTCATCAAAATATTTAGATCAGATTTTTTCAGTCTTCAGAATTTCCTCTTCCCCAGTTTCAAACTGGGGAATATGACGTTTGATTAAGATATGCAGGAAACCATGGGCTTGAGATGCTGACTTGACTGGACACTGTATGGAGTCTGTTACTGGTAGCAGCAAATTGACCAAATGTTACATGTTTCTCAGTCCCTAGGATGAGGCCCTCAAATGGCATTTCTTGGACTGTGACATCTGAGGTACTTACCAAAGGAAAAGAACTGGAATTAATCACTCCAGTGATCAGTGGAGAATTTATTTACTCTTGTTATTGCTCTAAATACCAGCAGTGTCTCCTCACCCATCTCACCCTCCGCTTTTGCCTCTAACAGGAAAATCCATTACTGCCAGTTTGTAACTTTTTCCCTAATTAATCTCTTAGCAGGCACAGACAAAAATGATAGCGCTGATAAAGTTGCTGAAAAACTAGAAGAGCTTTCTGTAAAGGAAGAGAGCAAAGAATCTGAGAAGAAAGAGACCAAGGAAAAAACTGAAGAAAAGCAATAAATCATTCTGGGCCTTGCAGTTTTTCTTTTCCTTTTTTTCTTTCTTTTCCCTTTTTTTTCCTTCCCTTTTTTTTTGTTTGTTTGGGTTTTTTTTGGTTGTTTTTTTTTTTTACAAGGGACTTTATAAGGAACTGAATTCAACATTCAGGTTATTTTTTTCTAAGCTTTTGTCCTTTTGAAGATGTCTTCAGAAAAATCCATTCCCCAGTCATGAAAATGTACTGTGCTGACTTTCTTTTCCATAGTGGAAACACTTATTTATAGTCATCCGAAAGAGTGAATAAAACAAACTTGAAAATGGGATCAGAGGACAGAACTGAGTTTTCTGTGTACTTTAAGAGCTTATGAATACGCTTGTTTCATTGGATGTTGAGATACATATCATACCTGTGGATTAACTAGATTAACAGGGAAGATTAAAATTATATACATGTTTCTTATGTGGCTTCTCAAACTGTAATATAACAGAGACTTCACGCTTTCTGCTGTGTGTTCCTGAGCAGGGAATGTCTGATATTTCATGTGCAGCAGACTTCTGGAATCCGGCAATAGAGCATTCCTGCCACACTTTTAATGATGTTCCATCAGTGAAAATAAAGGTGGGGGGAAAATGTATTATGTGACACTTGAAGTATTTTCCTCTTGCAAGACAAAATCTCAGTTTCCCTCATGCCCCATAAATTTGTTAAATGCTTGACTCTAGCACAAAGTTGATGCTGCGGTCCCAGATCTTTCATGATGTGCTGCTTGCTGTCTGAAGTCAGTGGCAGCCTCTTATATTAAGGTGTATACAAAGGAATCTTAATTGTTTGAGTACCTTACTATGAGATTCCTTGTGTCATCACATCATAAAAATTGTACTTTAAGATCTATAGCTTTTTTCAGTTCTTTGGACCTTGTATTGTTTTTACAAATGAGAGGGGTTCTGAACTTTTAAGATGCATGTTGGACCAGTTATGTTGTATACACTTGAGGGGTGCTGTCCTTGCCAGAATGGGCAAATGGATCAAATCTTTTCCCTGCAAATGTTTTCTGTTTATCCAGTTTTAAGTTAGTACTAGAGAGCAGGAAAAAACCCTATAGTGAGCAATAAAATTGACACGGTTTAAAGTCTAATGGTGGTTAACAGTGAAATTCAATTAATCTAATACAAGGATAGCATTAGGATAGGATGGAATTCAGTAATGCTGTTTCCACAATAGTTGTGAAACCTTGACAAAGCTTGCTGAACTAAGGCTGTATGATCTCAGCACTGGATAGCAAGACCTTTTTGTCTTCATAAAGAGGCTTTCCAAGTAAGTGAGCCTCTGCAGTCTACCTGAGCAAAATGCATTTCTTAAAATCTTGTCTTTCTACTTTAGCACTTCCTTTTGCTGCTACAATGAACTAGTCTGAAATCTGGAGCTGTAAGTAAGGTACTTGCTTCATTCAAATGAAGTAATTCCTTTGGTGTTGTGCATGTTCCCCTTCAAGTACAGCAGATGTCAAAAGTCTGTTAATTAACAAAGATGGTTGAAAGGTTAAGTAAAATGCTTTTTAGTGTTTCTGGTTTGGAAATAACAAGACAAAGCTATTCTGAAGTACTTAACATTGAATGTAAAAGCCAAATCTTTATCTGTGAGTCACTGTAAATTCTCTGATCTGATAATGTCAAAGTGTGTCTAAATTGATAAAATGCCATTTAAAAATTTCAAAATAAATCTAAATTTTCATTTAAAGGATTTGCTTTTCATTTAAAGAACTTTCTGGGAGTGCATTTTTAGCCTGCAGGGGCGGCCCAGTGATGAAGGCAGCAAAATGGGTGTGTTTGATTTTGCTGTCAAACATCATACAGAAAAGGGGAGGAAATACTTGAACGACTTCATTTGTCTTAATCTTAGATATTGATGATGCCTGCTTAATGTTATTTCCCTTTCTGCCCCTCTTTATTTACTCATGCATGCTTCAGTGATTTCAAGGCATTTCCATTCCTGTTTAGGTTAACTGATCCCTGTTTACAGTTCATGGATTACAACCATCCTTAATGCAAGTCTGCAGACTCAGAGCCAAGAGATAAGGGACCACAAAGTAAAATAATTTCTCTGGATAGCATTTGGCTGAAGAATGCTTAGTCTTCTAAACTAAAGGATGGTTAGTCAGTGTTCTGGTCACATTAGAAGCCATAGGTGTGCTCTTCTACAAGTTAAAGAGCAGTAAGTATTTTTACAGTTGATCTCAGTGAAATAAGGTTTTGTGGTTTTAAGTCATTCTAATGATAAATTTTCTTACGTAACATGGACTATCAAGAGATGTCCTTGCAGTGATTTTGTAGCTTTCTGTACACTAAGTAAGAGTTCTAGCTGATGTAGTGTCATCTTGTTCCCCCTGCCTAGGTCACCAGGTATTCCTGCTTTCCCATCATCTTCACCATTAACAGGGTCATTTTGATGACAGAACCTGACCTATCTTATCGGGCAGTAAAGAGTCTTAAAGTAATAACTTGGCCCAAAAATTGTAATAGCCCTTTGACCATAAGGTTGGCTTGTCATGCAGAAGTTCCTGAATCTGTGGGCAACAAATTCAGATAACTGCAGTGTGATATCAATGTTTGGATTTGTTTGAAGTTATTGTGTCATAGTAAAAATGGATCATGCAGAAACATATCAAATTCATTGTTCAGGCACAGTACAGAAATTCACTGAATCTTTAATTTCTTCGCTCTATAGGGGTGTGTTGAGATTTGTCTCCTGCAGTTGAATAGTGGCTACTTTCACTTTTACTCCCAGCAAGGCATGATAACTTCTGGCATGCTTAATTGCTGACTAAAATAATGGGGAATATAATTTTGTTAATGCAGCTGGCTAGAGAATAAAGTTGCTTTAAGCACTTCTCACTTCAATAACAGTTTTGCTAAGAATATGGCTGAATCTTACAGAAAGTGCTTTTAAGAGGTTTTAATGCATTTTCAGTAAAACCAGGAACTACAGTAGGATTAGTAAAGCATTGTCAGGTGCTGAAGTTTAACTTGTACAAATTCTGCTTGCTTCAGGGGCAGAAAGATGCTGTATAGCCAGGATCAATAACCCAGCCTTTGTTGGTACGAAGTTTCCTGTGCATAAAACTGGATGAATGAGTGTCTGAGGACACCTGAATAACAAATTTAACTTAGAAATAGTTAAATTTGATGAACATCAAAATAGTATCTTCTTAAGAGATATTTTAAGGTCTTAAAAACCAGACTTTTAAGGTTTTTAATATAAAAAAATAATTCAGAATAGTTCTTTCTAAATTCTGTGTTAATTATTTTGAAGACTACACTAATAGGTTGAGGTTTCCTCAAGGAATAAGCTTGTATTAGTAATACTGAATGTAATCACAAATTGCAAACATCCCAATTTGCTGTATTTTTTTTAATAAAGTATTTTTAATAGTTTATTTAGGTTTATTTTATGGTTTATTTAGAACTTACTTTAATGGTTTTCCTAATTAGATTTAGCTAAAATTACTCTTTAAGATGGAAAGAAGAGGAATTACCAGTCTTTCACTATCCATAACTAAATTTTGACATTGTATCATTTTCAGAGTCAGGAGATAATGAAAACTAACTGCAACAGATCAGGACTAATTTTCTTGATGAAGATAAATTTGAAGTAATCAGCTGTAGAGTGGATTGTACATGTAAGTGATTTTTTCAGACTAGTTCATGTGGAACAGGGTGCTCTCTCAAGTAAGCAGCTTGTGCAATTACATAATAAGGAAATAACTTAAATTTGTGAAAACTGACAGGCATAGGAAAAAATCCTTATATTTAAGAGTTGGGTAGTTATTAGTATCTCTAGCTATGCAGCAGATTTATGACCACTGGTGTATTTTTCCAGTATGCAAATTTAAGTATGGGATATCTTTGGGCACTTGTATCACATTAGACATAAGCCACTGACTTAACACCAGTTTGTATTTGAAAGACTTGTTTATGTAACTAGTTTGCTATAATTTAGTGAAAATGCAAAAATGATACATCAAACTTTATTTTGTGGAAGGTGTCCGATACTGCAAGTATTTAATGAACTTCATTGTCTTAAAGATATTTTAAACTTTCAAGCTGGAGAAATCCAGCTTTTTGATGCTGCTATTATTAATCAGTCTTCACAAATTTATGCCAGCTGATCCGCTATATCGTAGATATTGACTGTTTCACAAAGATGTGCAATTTACTTATGAGTTAATAGAGGAACTAATGGTGTGATAAGTTCTTGCCTATTCCTGTTGGGCTGGCTGTCCTCGTTTCAAGCAGCTAAGAGGGTATAGTTTTCTAATGCTGTTTTTCCATAAAAGCAATTGCAGCTATGTAAATGTCAACAAGGATGGATTGAACATTAAAATGACTGAAAATTTTGCGTCCTTTGGAGGATATTTTTCAAGACTGTTCTACTAGATATAAAGTTACATTGTTTCATACAAATAGTGCTTATCAGGTTTAATACCTTAATTTGTTTGCTGCTGCATGAACTGCTGTTTGCTCTGAGTTTCAGCTGTATCATTTAGAGTGATACTCTATTCTAGTGGAGAATTACACTTTATTAATGATTTTAAACAGGATGATTGATACATCTTCAGAACTGTTCAGAGGCCTACATTATTCATATGCAAGTAGTTCCTTGTGGGGATGGCTTAGGAATCAGTCTGTAAATAAAGTAATTGAAGTCTCATAATAAATGCGACTTGACATGCCTTATCAGTGCAGTTGGGAAATACATGAGTTCTGTTCTAAGCAAAGGCAATCCCATGGAAAATATGTATTGGAAGACTCTGGAGCATTCTGTGGGATAGCTGTTTAGGCTACTGAAAATTCATTATTAGGCAATAATTTTCGATATATCTAGTAAGAATTAAACTTGAACAACTGAATGGAAACCATCATATTAAAGTTCCAATGAATAACTTAGTAGGCCTTTCTTATATCCAGAACTGTCTAGCCTTGTTTGGACACTTTGCCAGCACCATGCTGCATGGGATAATCCAGATGTGCTCTGCATGGAGCACTGCAAGTTTGAAGGAAAAAAAGCTCTTACTGAACACCTCATTGCTGGTCCTTCAGGATCTGACTGTGACCCTGAACAGTTCACAGGTCACCAGTACTGCATGAGCTGGCAAATGCAGTAAAGCATATCCAGTAAAAAAAGTAGAATTACTTATTCTGGTCATTGTTTAATAGACAGTAGCTAATATGAGTTAGGTGTTGAATTGCCCAGTGACCAAGAAAAGATTCCAGTTAACATTAGTGCCATTATTTGGTATGACAGTTCGATGGTGATCAAGATTTCTTGATGCTTGCTCTGTAGTAACTTTCATCTTACCAGCTTTGAGGATGGTACCCTGGCATGTGGCTCTGGCACAGCTGCTGTGGTTGGCCCTTTCTCTTGGGGTAAAACCTCAGAGTAAAATCTTGCAAAAAGACCTGCGATTACTGGCCATACTTCCAGATATTTTTAGATTGTTCTTTGCAGCTGTATTTGTTCTTTGGGTAGTCATCAAGTCTTTTCCTGATTTGTGCTGCCATTGCTCTTTACTTTGGTGCTGCCAACATCTGCACACTAACAAGGTAGCCTGAATCCAGAAACTACAGTCCTTGAAATAAAGGCATTGCTCCTGGAGAGAGCAACTCTGAGGCATGCCTTTTCTGCTTTAGTCACGTCCTCCTCAGACATCCTTACTATTTCAGTGGTCAAGTCATAACTTTAAAGACTTTAAATATATTTGCCTTGTAACAGTGCAATTGAATGTTGCTCGGCAGTACTTTATTCTGTCTTGAAAATAGACCAGTTCTCAAGAACTGGAACATTAGTGGGAAGGGAATGAGGTGAACTGTGGGAATTGTTGGACACCAAGTTACAGAACTTCATAGCTTTCTGGTAGGTAATCTACAGTGTGCAGCAGGAAAAAAGAATCTGAATACACAATTCAGCCTAACACTGTAGCCTTGTAACAGGGAATTAGTGAGCCCTCTTTTGGAAATGCTGGTTCTGCATGACTGCACTGTTGCACAGCAGAAGTCTTGATCCATAGAATGACTGTGCAGCACAGGGCAGCTTTCACAGTGATCTTTAAGATCAGTTGATGTTTGGTGAAATGCCTTATTCATTGCTATGAAAGCTACAGTTCTTTGTACCCTAATACCATGTACTCACACTGTTTGCTATCTTCCATGTCCCTTTATAGAAGTGCTGCATGGCTGGGAGATTTAAAAAAGCAGTTGCTTGCTGCCGAGTACCTCCTTTCGGAACAGGAGTGGCTTAGAAAATTGATCCTCTACGTTTCGGCTGTTACAGTGGGACTGTGGAGAAGCATTAGTGTGTCTGTGGAAAAGGAAAAAGCATTCTAAAGGGTGGAAGGAGCAGCAGTACTGAATACTCCCCACTTGCAAAGCTGCATCTGAGAAGCAGGCTTTCTAGAGCAGTGAGAATCCTCATAGGAAAATACAACTGAAAATAGTGAGATGCCGAGAACAGAGTAGGAATAGTCTCCTTAAGAATAATTCCTTTGTTCACATAAAAGAATGCTACTGTCCCAGAAAAGCTTTGTCCTTAAAAAGAATGAAATTTTAAGTAATTGGTCAGCTTCCAAATACCTGTCTTAAAATGAACTTATTGCTCCCTAACTCTTGCTAGAATCTCCTGCTTCTCTTGCTCACCTAGAAGGGATACTTGCATGTCCATGCTAAAAATGCAGATCTGTCACTTGAGGACGACTTCTTTACTACTTTTCAAGCCTTAAGAAATACATTTGAGTAAGACTCTTAATGTCCATTACAGGATGCTAGCCAAACTTCATAAACAGTCTGAAATGCTTCTTACTGCAACATTTTCCAGTTTAAAATATCAGTGGAAAAACAGGGGTTCTGTTTGCAGCTGAAGTTTTTCACCAGGAATGTTGCTTGAGTGGGGAGAGGGAAAAGGCTTTAACTGATGGAAGTCATGAAGTCTCTGCTGATGTCATGCAAGTGATGCTAAACTAACTGATGACTTGAGTGCATTAGGTGTGCTCCTTCCAGCTTAGTTTTGTTGAAATCTAGTTTCACCTACTTGAGACCACTCGTTAGTGTGCATCAGCCTGTGGTAAGTGACAGTGATGGGGAGATGTGCTTTTGAACTAGCTGGGTATGCCAGTGTAGATGCATCTGCAGCTTTGACATTAGTATGCGGAATTGGCTTCTGCGTGATGCTCTTGACCTTTTGATGAGTTACAAGGATTGTAAGAATCATTTATTTCAATAAGCCGGCGTGACAAGGAGAGTGAGGCATAGGAACCATTCAATGTCCCCAGGCATTCAGAAATAACACCTAGGTGTTGTCCCTCCCTTTCCTCAAAAACCTAACCCTGGAGTTCATTTTAAGTTGCCTTCTGGCTTTCATCCCTTTTGGATAAAACTTGGCATTTGTTCTCAGAGGGATAGAGGACACTTTTTGTGGTGTTTGGTTGTTCCAGGTTTGGTTTTTTTGGGTTTTTTGTTTTGTTTTTTTTTTTCAAACTGCTTTATTGTTGGGTTTTACTTGGTTTGTTCTTAATACCTTTAGGACTGTGGAGCTCATCTAATCTCTTTAAATGGAAAATTAGGTCTTTTCTGAACAGAACTGGAGTATATACCTTCTAGGCCAAGCTTCTGAGAACACCCAACAAGCTGCAAGTGTGGCTTTTGTTGCCTTATACAGTGGTATAGTTTATCTGTGTTAGCAGCTGCAAATGGGATCGGCTGGGGAAGACAGCAGGAGGGAGGGGGCAAGGTGCAGCTCCTGCTGTTCATTTCTGAACTTCCAGATGCCCTTGAACCCTCCTTCCTCCTGCGTGAGGGTCTTCTGCTGACTGGGGCTTGCCGCGGGGTGGTGTCCGCGATGTGAGCCGAGCATTGTGCTCTCGAGAAAGCCGGTTCGGTGAGCGTTCTGATGTTACCTTAAATCACCTCTTGATGCTAAGGGATAGATTTCAAAAGAACATAGCGTCATTTCAGTTCTGTTTGCACTGAGGTGTGCATCCTACAACCGGTTACATTTGGTAGAGTGCAGCAGTTCTCTTAGTACTGTGAATCCGGGTTTAGCTGAACGGACTGTAGGGTTTATTCCCTGAGCTGTAATCGTGTCCAACTGACCAGTTGTCAACCTGCTGCAGGCCCCGACCCGCGGGAAGGGGCCCGGGGAGCCCGGCCGCGACCGGGGGCTGCGGCAGTGCAGCAGCGCAGGGCCGGGGCGCTGTTAGAATGGGTCTAACGTCCCAGGAGGAGTCCGGAGAGCTCAGTGCACAGCCTTCTCTCTTGCTGTCCTTGTGAGAGGGGGGAGCCCGCTGCCCACCCCGCGCGCATCGGCTGCAGGAGGCGCGGTCCCGGCGCTGCCTCCGCGCCCGGCCCCGCCCGCAGCGCTACCTTAAGGGGCCGGGATCCGTGCGGCGGGGGGTGGGATTTCCTGTGCCGGAGGTCAGCTGCTCCCGCCGCCCCGCCCCGCGCCCGGGTCCCGCTCTGCCCGCGCCGGAGGGACCCGCATCCTGCCGGCTCCCTCCTCTCGGGTCGGATTTACAGAGTGATGTGTAAGCTACAGGATGCCCAGCAGCACTGGAAAGAGGTTTAAACCTACTAAATACATCCCTGTCTCTACAGCAGCTGCCTTATTAGTGGGTTCGACTACTTTGTTTTTTGTTTTCACGTAAGTACCGCTCAGGCGGAGGGGGGCCCGGGCGGGGGGAGGCGGCGGGGATTGACAGCTCTTCCAGGCCCTGCCGCTGCCGGTCCCGCTCCCTGTCTGCCTCCCTGCCTCTTGCTATCTCTTCCTGGCTTCGCTTTGCGGAGGCTGATGATCCCTCCGTGCCATAAAACGTATCTGACAGTCGGATCCTCCATTTCATGGCACACAAACGCTGCCGGACTCCTGCAGCTGCCGGCGGTACACATCACAGGCGTCCGGTAGCGGCAGCCCCCCGCTCCCCCCGGTCTGTGCAGGCAGCGCTGGTGTCTGGGAGGGAAATGCATCTGCAGCCGCGGCCGCCCTGGTGCCGACAGGCGTGAGCCTGCCTCTGCTTCAGAAGGGCGAGCTGGCCTTTCCCTCGGTCTCCCGCTGTGTTTCGGGGTTTATCCGGCAGAGCCTTTCGAAGTAGAGGGGATCCTGTTCTGAACATTACGGGTTCTACGTGGTTTTATGTAACTGTCGCTAAAAGCCTGAGGATCTAATGAGCAAATTCAGATCTGCTTGAAGGAGGGAGGGGGAAACTTTTTTTTTTCCCTCTCCGTTTCCTCTTCCCTCATTCCTTTCTCCCTTCTATGCAGAATTGAGCTCTGGCGGGTGGCTTGCGGATCTCCTGTAGTTCTATTAGTATGTGAGCAGTGTAGTGCTTCAGCTTTCTGTTTCCTCTCCCTTTATATAAACTTGAGCTATGTAGATCGCCTCCCCTCCCTATGCTGGGGCAGCGGCAGCTTCCCTGCAGAGGCGTTGGTATTTCGAGAGAGATGCTACAGAGCTGCTCTGAAATGAGCTTTGACTAAGCTGCTTTTTGGGGAGGTGAAAACAGTGTTGTTGGATATTAAGATTTATTGTTTCATTTATTTTGAAACCGTTTCCCTTGGTTTGCCATTGCTAATTTTTAACTGAGCCCAGTGAAGCTGTTAGAAGCAGAAGGCTATTAAACAGTGGGAGCATGTGTCTGTGTCCGTGTCCTTATCCTTCTTGATTTGGCTGTGACATGATTCTTCATGTTTCAAAATGCTCATTACTGGCATGATAATCTCAATGTAAGATTCCAGAATAAAATGCAAATGTTGTTTTGTCTAACAGTTTCTTTAAATCAGAGCAGATTTTGACAGCAAGTTACGCTCTTGACTTAATGTGACTTGATTTCTCATTGCCTGTTTTTAATGCATTTGATATAAAGTGCTGGTAAATCCGTTCAGGATATTGAACCGTTTCAAGAACTGGTACAAGCCTCAGGAACTGGTACAAATATAAGCCCATCATTCATCATTTGGGCATCTAATTATAGTTTGGCGCTCGCAGGCAAACACAAGGCTGAAGTTGGCCTTTGCGATGGACTTGGTTCACACGGGTGGTGTGAATATTCTTAAAATATAATGTAAAAAAAAAGGTGGGATCTTAATGCCAGCATTTATTTTTCCTGCACCTAGAGAAATGGATGTATGCTCAGGTTGTTTTGGAAGCTGTATGTTTGTTTTCATATGATACCTACATCGCTAGCAATTTGTATCTCCACATTGGAAGACTTTCTGGGGAACACAGTTGTTGTTGAAACATCCTTTTGGCAGCAGGACATCAACTGACATGTTCGCTTTAGGATTTGTTACTGTAGGGAAGAAGCAATTTGCTTTAGTCTATTACCAGATCTCCAACTTAACTGTGCTCCCTCTGTTATCAGTGAGTAATTACATGCAAGATGAAGTATTTTTAGGCTCTCTCCATATTGTAACTTGGCCTGTGAATCTTGAAGTGTTAGTAAATTTTTCTGAGGACTGTCCCAGACATACGTTCTCTGCTGCTGCCAAGTCTTGTGCGTAATAAAAGTAACACATAATTGAGCAACTGTTGTCAGGCAGTATCTGGAGTCCTGTCCATTCAAAAATACTCAGATAAATGTGTATGGCATTGCTGTTGTCTTTTATCCTGAGCAGTTCTAACAAAATCTATCTTTGTCTTGGAATCAAAGCAAGTACTATGCATGGGATCAGTGTCTTTTTATGTGGCAGTGGGTATTTTCCCCTTTCCCAAGCATCTCCCATTTTTATCTTTTTCCACAGGCAGTAGTTTGCCTCTGAAGATCTTTTTGTTGGGATATGTTATCAAAGGCTGAGGAGATAGACCTGAATTTTCAGGGATGTTGATTCGCACAACTCTTTTGATGTTGGGTAGATCTCTGACGTGCAGCAATTGAGGCACTGGCCTAGAATTGCTCTAAGCAGTGTTATTGAATCAATCCATGCTTATTTTCATAGCACAAGAACTTTATCAGCAGATTTACATGTGTGTTTATTAATTCCTTATTTGTCATTAAGCTCTAAGGCTGCTGTGTCTGTTAATGGGCTAACCTGTGCATCAATATGTGAAACTGGTGATGGATGGGTCTTGGATATCAAATTTGGGGTGCAGATCAGCTCAGTGGGATTATCAGGGACACGTGCAACTTCAGTGCAGTGGAACTGAATAATGAAGGTTAATGTATGTGGAAAATCTGCATAATAACTTTTTTCAAACCACTTACCGAATAGAAAAAGCAATCCTTATAGGTCACTCAAACATTTCTGAGTAACAGGTATTAAAACCAGAGGCTCTGACTGAGCTTTCTCTGTAGACGTGTTTGTGGGCTCAAGCCACATGTTGTTAAGTGTCTTCTGCTAGGTGGAAAGCTCTTTGAACTTGAAGGCTAGGATTAGTTTTTAGCAGTATAGCCTTTATTTTTAGCTCTTGTCCAAACAGCTTTGCTAAATGGCAGCACATAAAGAGTGTTTGAAATACACGGTACCCACTGTTAGTTCATGGTAGTGGGGATCAGTGATACTCATACTGTAATTTGGGTAAATTCCATTATAGATTCTCCATTTTTCTTTTTCCTCAGCTAGCTATTTAGGATTCACTGTATCAGTGTTATATTCCTTCTGGATTTATGAGAGGGAACTGAACTATTTAGCTATCAAGATTATTGCCTGGAAAGGCAGCTAAATATTGCAGTTGTATTATCACAGGCTTGTAGCTCTCCATGTGAGTTCCTTTAATAATAAATACAAGCATGTGAGTAGGTGTCTAATTTGTCACAGTAGGAGAGTAAACAAGCGTTAACTCCAAGCATTATGAAGGGATGTATCAATATATAACGATTAGATTAATTTACTTACATGAAATCAAATGGCATCATGAAGGCAGAACCAATTTTTCTTAATATTGCAAGAATCCAGAATGATTCAGTTGTAGCAGACGTGAATGCTTTTCTACCTAAACCATTTTTTCTTCATGTTTCTCATAAGGCTTTTTGTTAGAGATAACAATTTAACCTATTTCGGTGAAACATGGACTCTTGCACCTTGGACTGGCAACTGCTATGATATGTTCATTCCAAGAACCTGAGTTTTGAGAACTTCCTGCCTTATTTTAGGTTGTATAACTTTAGTAGTAATAGAGAATGCAGCTTAACTGTCAGTAAGCCTAATGCTGTAAAGCATGTCACCCAATGAACTGTTGGACTTAACAATCTTAAAGGCCTTTTCCAACCTAAATGATTCTATGATTTTTCTTGAGCTAATAGTTCATTTGTTTAAATTGTACTACTTACTGTAGTTTTTAGTGCTGAGAGCCTCCAAGTTTAGGAGCTGCAGTGCTTGTATCTGTGGATTACACAGCAAGCTAAAAGCATAAGGTTTTAAGGAAAATCTGTGGCTTATTTTAGTAAGGAGAAAAAAAACCCCTCTCGATTCTCTCACTGAATGTTGTAGACTAGAAATTTCTGATAAAATACCCTTTTTCAGACTGTTTTCAGTAGCATGCAGTCACTTGAGCATCTTTGAAGCGCAGCAGAAACACATAATTCACATCAAAGGCCCAGGTGCCACTACTTCTTTGATATAATGGTAGTAATGCTGCTGTATATTATTCCCTTCAACAGGATAATGAAAGGGGTAATTTTCTGGGCTAAGGGAAAGCACAAATAAGGTGAAAACTCAGTCACTACTGAAAATGAGACTTCAGCTTTGTTCTTAGAAGTCATAAATGGGAGGTAATCATAAGCATACTCCACAGGCATACGCATTGGCACTCCAATGCAGTCTGTGGCACAGGGGAATTTAATACTAATAACATTCAGGAAACCACGGAGGAGTCATAAATTGGTGTAGAAGAGCAACTGAAGCTGAAGTCGCAGTAGGGGTGGAAAGAAGATACAGAAAATGCTTGTACCCTGCTATTCAGCTGATACAAGGAGGAAGCATGGCTGTACTTGGTAGCAGAGCTGGTGGATTTACCTTAGCAAGATTGAAAGCTTGGGTTTATTCATGAATGTTTAAAAAAATTTTGGTATTCCCCCCACATTTGTATATCATGTTGCTGTATTTCATGAACTAAAAAGACTAAGCATTTCAGCAGTGGCTGAAACATCCAGGTTACCGGTAGATGAATTCAGATACATTTCTATTATGATAAATGTACTTCTTAAATCATAAGCATGCCCACCACCCGTTATCTGATCCTGCACTAGAATAGCCCTAAAATAAATATGTAATAGCATTTTAAAGTTCAAAACTGTAGTAGCCATTCTAGATGGTAGTTAATAGAAATATAATTATATGTGTACCTTAGATTCTTGGACTGTTTATTAGATCTCGTCTTCCCATGACTTGTATATAATCATAGATTAAAAACAGGAAAGCATCATCTGCTGGTTTGACTTGGGTTTGTTTAGTCACTAGCAAAGGTCAAGCTAATAGAACATCATCTTTGCTTTAGTGAATTTTGTCTCCAAAGATGTTTTTCTTACCTAAAGTATTTTAAGGACTTCACTGAACGCCAGTTCCAGATGTTCAGAACTTCTGCCAGTTCACTGTTCTGATTTCAGTTGGAACAAATGATATAAAGTGTTTTAAAATTTATATTGCAGATGTTACAGAGCTTCATATGTAACACAGGTGCATTTCCTACCAGCCTAGAGGAAATAGAACTGGATGCTGATATGTAGATGCACCAAAAAAATGAATTAAAGATATTAAAGAAAAAACTCATAGCTCAGGTTGTCCAGCATATGAAGATTAAACAGCATGAATTCTACCTTATGGCTTGGCCTCTGCCTAGTAACTTGCTGAAGACTGCTGGTGGATGCGATGTAGCTCTGGTGGTGGGTGCTTGTGATGTGTGATGCCAGAAGTTCAAGGTTTGCTGTGGTGTGTGGTGTGTGTGAAAGCATGTGGGTACATTGCCACTCCTTCTCTGCTTCCCCCTCGTACTGCCTGATCAGTCACACCAGCTACCCTAGAAGTTCTGGAATCTTTGCAACACAAACCTTGTCTTCCTTGTCTGTCTGTAGCCATTCTAGAGATTCATTTGATGTTGGTCATGCTAATTGTGAAAAAGAGCAAATTCCCCCTTCTTGAACATTCTAAACTGTACTTCAGTACTTGGCGTATTCATGTATTTGATTGATTTTTTTAATTTTTTATTTCTTTTTTTTCTCACATGCCAAATCAAGACATTGCTGGAGATGGTGGGGAGCAGCTTCAGAAAGCAGACATTCACTGACAATAAATGACACCATATAGAGGAAGAAGAGTGTGCAAAAAAATGCGTGTGTCAATTTAATCAGTGAATTTCAAAACTGACTTCACAAATAAACAGTGATTTCAAGTACTGCATTTCAGCCTTCTGAGGTATCTTAACATTTTCCATCTTAAATGCATCTTTAATGGCAAGTTCTCCCTGTCCACTCTTCTTGTGATCCAGAAAAGGTAAAGCTTGCCAGACTGACCTGAGTCATCTCAGTTGTCATGTCTGTCAGCTTCTGAAAAATATTTATTCTTGTTGTGACAAAGAAATGTCCTTTTAAGCTGTGGCAGCTTCATCTTGGTATAGAACTTCTGTAAAAGAATCTAGACAGACTTGTCATGCAAAATAAAAAGGCAATCTCAGCAGGAAAATCCATTAAGCTGAAGTGTGAAAAGTTGTGTTGGTTTCTTTTAAAATGCCAGAAGAGAGCTCATTTCTACTGCTTTTATCTAGTTGATTCTATCATCTCTGCTTCCAAGGGGCCAACAAAGCTGGCAATACAGGACACTTTTGAAAGCTATTGAAATTAATTCCTTTAGAAAACCCCCCTTGATATTTATTATGAACAGGAATATTTTTAATTCCTGTAGTCTAGGACAGGGAGAAGGAAAGCCATGTTTGTTGATGGGAGTCCATAGGTAGATATCTTCAGCCTGGGGATGCACAGCTATGCACACGCAGCCATCAGAATGGCATGTCAATGCTCACTGTAGATCTAGTTTTAAAGGCAGAAGAGCTAATGCGATAAAAGTTATTCCTGTCCGTGGGCCACGCACAGCTGCCATTCAGTGTGTGAATTATGCCAATGACAACCTCCTTCCTATTTTTCCTAATAAGCAGAGATAAAGGAGGTATGGAAACAGGAATGAGTGTCTCAATTAGATCAGGGTGGGCCTCTCCGCCTTTGTACGTGAATATACAAGCCATTTTTCTATTTTTGTTTGAAGTCCTTTTTAAGATACTAATTTAGATACTGTCCATGTTTGCCCAAGAATGCCACACATGTATCCTTTTATAAATAGAAGCAATCTCTACAAAATTGCTCCAACATGGGAATTCGATTGGCTTATTGGTAATGCAAGCTAAGGGATGCTGCTGTTGAGAGACAGATACATGTGGTGTCCTTAAGAGGTCTGGTTTTTGAGATTCATTACCTGGGACAGTTGTTAATTACACACTTAAGTTTTTTGTGTGAACAACTTATTCTGTTAGTGGGTGCTTCTTATCTGAAATCAGGTGTAGGACCCTATGGCATGGGGATCTATGGGACCTCTGAAAGGTAACCTGGAACAGGTTTTCTGTTCTTCCTTCACTAAATGTACAGGGAAACTTTTCAAGGGCTATGAAGGGAAACCACAAGTTCTGTTTACCTTGCATTAGAAGATGTCTAAAATACAGTATAAGGTGGTATAAGCCAATCTAGAGCATGAAACAGAGGCATATCGGAATGGGGAAAAGTATCTTAAAAGCTGAATTGGTACTACCTTTGTGTAACCAGTGCAAAAATAGAATACTGATTTACTGTCCTTTGATTTGAGCCAGTAGATGCAAGACTTCTTTCTCACTAATTCAAGAGTAATGTTCAATTTGGCTGCACTGTTAGAGAGCTACTATTAGTTGATCATTTGTCAGTGGGAGCTGCTAATGAAATTGAAAGGAATAGGCATGGGGACTGAAACAGTAATGCTGCAGGTTTAAATGGAAATTCTGCATTCTTCTTCTGACAGGAATAGTGGAGATTGGAAAAGCGTAGCCAGCCTAAATCTTATTTTACCATAGGAGAGGTGGTTTTGGGGATCCCTGCTTAGTGATTGCAATAATTAATTCAAATGAGTACACCACAGCACAGTGTATACTATGTAAATCTGCAGCCCATAATCTGTATCCAGAAAGAGGATTTAATTACTCACTGATTGTTCTTCTGCAATTACTAATACAATTTAGCTAGACTTGCTCCAAAGCGCCTCAAATTCTGAGCTCTAAACCTATTACATAGACATTAGTGGGTACTTCACTCTGTTTTTCTCAGGATGGATGTTATGGAATAAACTGTCCAGTAACCCCTACTTGGGTATCGCAGTTGGTACCACGGTTTTCTGCTTGTGAAGGTGTAAACACAGAATTTGTGGACTTCAAATGTGAAATCCTTATGAAATATCTGTACTCTAGTGCTGTGTGTTGAGATCATCCAGTAACGAAGGACAGTGGAGCCAGGTGCAGGAAAGAGACCTCTTGAATTTTAGATCTAAACACCAAAGCAGCTGCTGCCAGCACACACGTGCACCATTTTGTTATGCACTTTAATGCTGTGTGAAGTCACATAATTGGGAAATGCTGCCCTTTGTGCTGGAAGACAACAAGCTGTATGGAGCAGGGCAGGCAATATGAAGACACGAATACATGAAACATGGATTCTTGCCAAGCCACATATAAAATGATGTCATTATTTTTTGATGAAGGGAGGCGTTCATAGGGGCACACTACTCAGTAATTCATGGAAATAAGGTTTGTATGTGCCACTTTGAAATGACTGCTCTCCAGAAAACCCCTGTATGCACTCAGACTAAACTAATCACAGAATATTCTTAAATTAACAAATTACTTTTTAAGTTGGAGCCTAACAAAGCAAACTTGAAACTACTTAAATATATAAGGGCTTTTGTAAATAAAGGCAAGGCAAAGCTTTACTCTCTCAGGATTCCTAAAACTAAATTGGCATTTACATTAACTCTCTTTCATGTCTTCAGGAAAAAAATCCTATGTAATATCTATATCAACACAATTTAAGTATGGTGCTGGGAATAAGGAAAGCTTGGACATTTCTATAAACAAGCATCATTTTAATTTAAACTTGAGTCAATCACAGAATTGCTTCAAAATGGAAAAGTTCAGCTTAAAACTTTTCTGCCTACCCTGATCCCAGTTGGCTAGGAGATGCGGTTATTTTCTCATGGAAAAACACTTCCTCTCCCCCATTTTCAGCCAGTTCAGTTCCAAAAATTATTTGGGATTATTTTCATTGTGTATAACCTCCCTCTCAATTTTTTTCTCATGAGTGAGATCTCATTTTGCATGTTTAGCTTTCTCTGAAGATTAATGTTTGCCCTAGCAGTAAGACTCTCCAGATGTGTTATGATCTAATAACACTGTGGTTAACCCTTGTCTGCTGTCAGCAGCTTGCTGAACCACCTCATGTGTTTTACCAAAACCTAGCTTTTGATTATGTACTTTCTGGGCCCCAAGCAGCAGGAGCCATTAGTTGAGTGGGCGTGCTCTCCCTCCATGGGGGCTGTATCCACCAGTGGGCTCAGGAACCTCTGCCCAAAGATTTCCACTTGGAACCATGCTGTTAACATGGCTTCTCCTCTTAACATTCCAAGCACAATAGTGGAATGGGGGCTTGGGGATGTCTGTGTGGTCTTCATGAGGCCAAACCTGTGACTTTGACCAGTAACTCTAGGTTCCTTTTTAAATTATCATTTCAGTTTTCCCTTGTATGGTTCTTAAGTCTCACATCTACATTTTCTCTTTGAAGGTCTTGCCTTATCACCTGGCCACATGGAAGCAAATTACTTTTCTAATGAGTCACTCCTTGAATATAGATTGAGTGAGGTTTGTGGTTTGAGTTGCAATCTAGGTTAATTTTTGGGGGTTGTACAGACTTTACATCTGTAGCTCACAGAGGTCACTCTGATGGAGCTGGGATTTGACCTGGCAGGACTCGCTTTCTTTGGGTATTATGTGGCACGTAGTCTTGATGTTGCCTTGGTTAAAATTAGCAAGACTTTCCTGTGCATGTGCATTAAGATCTTGTCTCCTTTCTTATCTACTATGTAGGTGACAAGTGGAACTCACCACTGTCACAAAGTTATTTGATGAGAAATGTTATTCTGGTCTGTACCTCCAGATCAATTCTGTTTCTTGCCTGCCTTCAGTTGTAACTTCTGCAGCTGGCCTTGAGCCAAGTTAAGTGCTTAAAACTGCTGGAGAAGTGTACAGAAGCTAGCGAAAACTGCTACAGTTAGAGCCATAACAGTGAACAGACAGGACATGCTAACCCTGTTACAATGAAGTTATATATCAGTTATATAATACAGTTATAATTTTGTATCCTAATTCACAGGGTCGTTACTTCTCATCATATTCTTTATTTACACTGCATGCTAATTACTCTGTAAAGAACCAAGTACAAGCTTGTGTAGTAAAGCAGCACTAAAAAGAGTCTTCATACTATGTGCATTTTAAAATAACATTGTACAAAGTGACAGCCTCTGTCTATCGTTTTTAATTTGATGGGTGCACAAGTAGGCTGGCTTTGCACATACCGCAGTCTGTGTAAATGGCTAACAAGTCTTCATGGCAAAACCAATAAAAGCATCAACAGGCACTGGAATGTTTTTTTCATATTACCAAGGTTTGATAATTCTGTAGGAAGAGATATATAAAATGACTGCTTCCTCATACACAGTACGAGTCAAACAGGAGGAGATTTGGAACCACTGGATCTGATGAGGTTGCTTCAAATTCATGTATGGAAGTTGTAGCATCTGTAGCAGCATAGAGGATTGATATTTGCCACAGATTTCAAAGTGCAAAGACAGTGCAAGATTACAATGACAGGACTTGCTGTGTGTGGCCATTAAATCAATGTGGGTTTTCTTATATGTCTTTATTTGTTGTTTTGCTTTTCTTTAAATTGTGGAGCAGAACTTCTAGTCCATGTCCAGATACAGAACTGTAACAGAACATAAATTGCAAGCACCACCTCAGCTCCTCTCGGCAGAGCTATGCTGAGAGCATAGCCTCATCTCATGTAATATATACATTTTGAAAGTTAAATTTTGAAATAAAGGTCTGTCTCTATGAACAATGTTCTTAAGAACCTGGGGGATAGTGAAGGAGGCCAGGCAGAAAGTTTTGTTTATAATGGTGAAAGGGCTGGTCCCTTGAAATGGGATGGTTCTGATTGTGTCATCTTTGTGTATTTTCAGAAAATGGCATTTGACAGAAAGATGGCAATGATAATAAGATACAAGATCTTACATGTGACATTGAATTTGTCCTGGCTGATGGTGATAAACAATATTTTCAACAGGCTGGGAAACATCTGCTTTCCTTCTGTAACGCCTGAGCTGAAGAAAACTAGATAGAAAACAGCATAGTGATCTTTTGTGCCGCATTTGGGCCATTTCTGGTAGGAAACTTTGAGTGTGGTTGTAAGCTTTCATAGGGAGCCTTTCTGACTTACATAGGTGTGATTCCCCTTTGGGAGGTGCCCAGGAGAAACCATTGCTCTGTCAGAGGGCAAGGCTGTAAAAGACGCAAAGCTGGGAAAATGCTTGGGTATGTATATGTATTTAAATATGATTTTGTGGTTAGGACTATTATGAGGGCTGCCTAGTGCCTGGGCTCAGGTCTTAATCCTGCATAAAGCCTCTGTACTCTCTGGCAACTTGTTTAATCCTTCTGAATTAAGTGCAAAATTTTTACCTGTGGCTGTTTCTTAACACTGGTAGTTATCTGGGGCAGAACTGTGCTACTCCCTGTGCTGAAGTCCCTGTCCCTTCTGGACTCCAGCAGCATAACTTGTGAATTAGGTCGTGAGTGCTATCATCCCTGTTCCTCAAAGAGGGAAACTGAGGCAGGGTGTCACTGTACAACTGGAGTATTGGTGTTGAGGAAGTTTTGCACATATATGCCAACTCCAGGCTAATGCCCTGTGAGCCCAGGACTCAATGAAGATCATTCTTTCATAGAGGACTCCTGAAGATATGGTTTATTCTACAGTTTCTTCTCCATCTCATGTCAGTTTGGACCATGCAAGGGAGAGTCATACAGCGAGACCATTTGTTTCTTTAACACTTAAATCTGCATGAATGTATGAATATGGAGATAAAAGTACTAAAGCTTCCTCGTCTGCCTTTAAAAGTTTAATGGTAACATTTGGACTTTGAACTTTCATTTGTATGTGATTCCACAATAGCTAATTACTTCTGCCAAATAATTTTTCTTGCATGGTATTACGAAGTCTAGTGAGATCGAACTAAACATGGTATCTATGGTTCAAGAACTGAAAAATTAATGATTCCTTCTCTAGCCTCTTGTGTTTGACTTATAATTCATACCTGATAAAACATAAATGCACATCTGAGCCAGCTATTGCCTCTTCATTTACTATCTGGATGGGTTTTTTTAAGTCTTTCCTTGACGGATGTTGGGGGCTTGTGAATTTTGGGCCACAGAGTGCTCCTGAAGAAGGTGGTTGCCAGACCCACATGTTCTTCACCTGTCATTTCCTTCAGACTCTGTATCCTGTCTAGTGTCTGGCCCCAGGACTTGTGTTGATCCCAGACCGTGGAGATGCTGCAGCAGGGTGCTGCAGCAGGCTGCTGCCATGACCCTTGACTTTAAGAATCAACTGAGTGTGTAGTTTACCTTTTCAGAGGCACTTGACATCACAAAGAAATGGAGAAGTACAGGGAGTTTAAGTGTCATAAGCAACTAGGTGCAGCCACTCTCCATCTCAAGGAGAGACATGGGTCTAAACTAAGCACTAACCACTGTACATAACACATCCTTCACTTCCTGTGTGACTTCTGAACGGTCTTTACAGTCACTCTGGGTCTTCCTGGGATATCTGGCTGCCTCTTGTCTGGCTCTTTGCTGGGTTTTTTTGCTATTCTCAGTCTTTCACTTGACAGGTGACCTCCTGATCAGTCTGTTCAGGTAGATTTTATAAGGCCTTTTGCCCAATACACATGCATAGGGTGATCCACTGCTTTTTCACCTTCTGAAATGCCACAGTACAGGAAAGGGATTCATGGTACAAGGTGCAGTTCAAACTCCAATCCCATCTGTTGGGCTGGGGTGGCTTTTATGAGTTGATGCAAAAATCTTTCTGTATTGGAACTGTAAGTGCTCTTAGTGGGTCATTGTCCTTATTGTGACTCACCTGCATTTGGTATCCTCTCCACAGAGGCTGACCAACTTTTCTATCTTATTCCTCATTAAGAAGTTATGTATTCTCTGTGAATTGACTTGTCCAGAAAAGTAAGAGTTGGGTTGGGTCAACAGGTAGAGAGTTGTCCAGGAATTTTCCAGTTACATTGTGCTCTTCTGAACATGAGAGCCCTGTTTAGTGGAGTGATGCACTGGATCCTGCAATTTTGTGACGGATATGTGCTGTGTGCTTTTGTTTGCATCTTTCAGAGTGGCTTTTATTTATTTGTGTTGCATCAACTGCTGTGGAAATGAAGAAAAGCTATTTTGAGTGTAATATCCACTTGGCATTAAAAAACTGTCTCTTCTTGCCAGTTTTCTTCTCAGTTCCCTTAGAAATACTTTTCTGTTGGGCTGCTTCTGCTATTATGTATGTTGTAGTATGTCTCCAAAACAGCAAACTATGCATGTATGATGGGTGGATGCTTGCATGTCTGATGAGGGGTTGATTCCCCTGGGCATGTAAGTCCTGCCAACTCTTTAGTTAGAAAACATGAGGTTTTAATATACATTCTGTCTCTTGGTCCCAGTTTGGCCTCTTCCTTTGGAAAGTGTTTCTTTGGAGCAAGGAATGATGTACTGGTTTTTTGGGGTTGGGTTTTTTTTTTTAATAAATAAGAGTTTACAGTTATATTGAGATAAATTAAACTGTCTGCATCTAATTCAGACTTCTTCCCTTAGTTCCCTTCTCACTCTTTCGTACCATGCCTGTTTACATAACTCGATGAAGCTGTCTAAGAATGACACAGATGGGATGAAAAGCACATCTAAAGCTAGAACCAGATTCTGATCTCCTGACATGCTAATTGGAATCTCACTGCAAAGTGATTATTCCTAGGCATTCAAGTGGGTGCTTGCTTGGTTTAAATCCCTTGGAGAGCTGTTGGTCCTGTGATACTTCATCTGCCTCTATTAGCCTGTACATTCTGGTCCTTATCCTTCTAAAAGAGGACTGTCTGCTGCCCAAGGACAAGATCCTGTTCCATAATGTAGAAGCAATGAGTTTTTCAACAGAAAAATAGAGTAATATTCCTCAACTTCCTCTTGGAAACGACTGAATCATTTTGGTTAAAGTCTTAAAGTGGGACAAATATTTTGCTTGAAGGGGAGAGCTAGCAGAAAGATTGCAGTCTAACAGTTAATTTGGCAAAGTGATTTATAATGGAAAATACCCTGCAATGCTGCTGTATACCTGTGCACTCTCAGTGCCATCAACTGATCTGAACACACTCCCACTGATTTTTCCTGTGGCTGCTAGTTTTCAGGTATTTCTATTCACTCCTCAGTTTCAAGTTGGGCTTCCCAATTTTTAAGAAGCAGAGCCTATCTGCTGGAAGTCAAGTCTTCTTAAATCTGCTACTTCCATAGGGTGACAGTTTTAAAAAGGTCTTTTTTGCTCTTTGTCCGAGTTCAGAAAACAGTGATTCAGACAAAATTATCTCCTTTAGATAATTTAGACACCTCATTTAATTGCTAGGGGACAGGATGGAAAGACAGGAGACTAGAATTGTGAATTAATGTGTCAAGGCAAGGATTTCTTTCATTTTCCCCCCATCTAAATGTTTAGACAAAGGAAGTGTATCTAAGGAAGAAGCTGCAGAATGGGAAGGAATCTTCTGGGTTCCCACAGAAGTAACACAGAAGGCATTTTATGTTTTCTCCAGTACTATAAAAACACTTGACTGTCATTTCCCTGACTTTACCTGTGATATTTTGAAGGTTATTGGAGGAAAGGTACGTAAAGGAGGCCTAGACTAACTCACTGCTGATTTTTTCTCTGTGCTGTAATAGCCTTGTCCAGGTCCGTGTTCAAGAAGCAGAAACCTGTCAAAAGTTAATAGATCTACACTGAATTTCCAAATTATTAGTAGTACTCTACCTGCATCTTAACTTTCTTTTTGTGCTTATTTAACTAAATCTTGGAAATAGCCTTCTAAAAATATAAACAATAAATGAACTCACGATGGCTGCTGCACTAGGCACACTTGAGAGGCAATCATGTAATTGAAATCAAGAATTTTAGATTTCAAACTAAAGAAAATAAAAATAATAATAATAAAAAAATAGAATCCCTAAGGGGAAGGTACTGCATGTTCAGGTCTCTTGTCATGGCCTATTTTATTTATAAATATAAAAAATGCTCAAACTCTTTGTGTTCTAGAGGTACTGCTAGTTCAGTGTTCTTCATCGTGCTCCCACAATATAATAATCCAAAAACCATGTTTCCATACAGATACTAGAAGGGTTTAGGTGCATTAGATTATAAATGTGTATCTGGAAATAAACTGCCAATCTCCATTTTTGGATGAGCCTTAGGGGAAGATTCAGGCACAATAAAACAGACTTGTTTAGTGACAGTTCAGCGTCACTTCACTTGCCATGTATGATCACCCTATGAAGAGCTGCGTCCTGCTGTGATGACAGTTTGTTGGAAACCCTCCACAGATTCATTGGAACTTGGCTGAGCCCCAGCTCCACAAATGAGTGGTCAGAAGAGACTGTTTGTAGGACACAAGTCTGTCCAATTTGTAGTGTTGATTTGATTCTTTTTTTAATTAACACTCTAAAAAGTGTGTAAGCAGCGTGCCAAAAAGACAAGAAATGATCAGCTAAAACATTTTATTGCAACACATGATGCTGTTCCATATTATCGTAGGAACATGGCACTTAGGTACAGCAGTATTTTTTTCTGTGACTTTTGTTCAATTTATGGTCAACAGCAATTTAAAATACTTTAAATAGTCTTCAGATAAATTCTGGCACTTTGCCCTTTTTTTCTCACCCTCCTCCCCCAGTACACATCTCTTTTCCCTGAATTCCCTTAAAGTCCAGCATCTCGATGAATTTAAAGCAAACAAGTTGAATTTTTTTCCCACTTTTTTCTATTTTTTTCCCCCCTGTAAAACTGCTTTCTGTGTGGTGTCTCTACCTTAAAGGTGATTGGCAACAATTAAGGAAATACAATTGTCCATAGTCCTTTTTAGATCCTGTAATTACAGTCAGGATTAGTAAGATCTGGCTGGCTGATTTCTGATGAAATAATTTTTCTCCTTTTTTTGTTGTTTTTTTTTAACTGCTGTTTCCTCAGTGCTTTGTGTGAGACTTGTCATTACTCTGTCCATCCCTTCAGCATTGCATTGCAAGGGTAGTGAATGTTAGGATGAAAGCTTAAAAGAGCAGAGCTAGTGATGACAGCAGATTTAAATGCACCCTTGCTTATGATTCATGTTTTAATGTTTCCTATAGAATTACCAGTTTATGGCTTCAGAGTCTGGAAATACTTTGTGCAGGTAGATTGTGCCAGGTGCTGGAGCCATCAGTATAAAGCAGGCTTTTGCTGTGTTGGGGCTTCATCCTTCCTACAGCCCCGCATGCAACAGGCTGGGTGAATTCCCACTCAAGACTCTCCCTTTACCCTGCCCTACTGGGTTAATCCTGATTGCTGCCAGGCACCTACCAGCCACTCTCATGCTCCCCTTCCTCAACAGGGTGATGGAGAAATTAAGATGAAAAAGCTCATGGGTTGAGAGGAAGACCCATTACCATCATGGACAAACCAGACTCAACTTGGGGAAAATTAATTTATTGCCAATTAAAATAGACTTGGATGGTGAGAAACAAAGACAAAAACTAAATACCTTTCCCCCCATACCTCTCTTATTTTTGCAAGCTGATCTTCATGCATTCCCAAATCTTCTATCTCTTCCTACCCACCCTGAGCAGCAGAGAGGGGATGGGGAATGGGGAATTGTGGTCAGTGAGTAACAGTCCTTCTGTGTTACTCCCTCCTCTTCACGTTTGCTCCAGTGTGGGCTCTCCATGCTCTGCAATTCCTGTCAGGAGACCTCCTCCAATGGCCACAGTTCCTTCAGGAGATACCGATCTGCTCCTGCATGGGATCCTTCCTCCACAGGCTGCAGGGCACTCGCACACTTTTTGCACACACTTTACCCCTCACTCCGCGCAGGTTTTGCCCTTTTGTGATGGTTTTCCCTCAGGCGGCACCAGCCGCGCTGCGGGGTTCAGCTGCGTCCTGTGGTGGAACCGGCGGGAACCGGCCGTGTCCGGATCGGGCCAGCCCAGCCCGCTCCTCACAGCAGCCCCTCAGCCGGCAGCACCGGCGGGTAAACCCAAATCCACCAAAACAGAACTTTCCACATAGATGTTGTAGCAGTTTTACACTTATGTGAATCTTCACATGCAGGAGAAGGAGACTGACAGAGCGATAATAACCGACAACAATAACAAAAGCCCCTTTGACCTTCGTCTGCAGCTGTGCCACTGAGGTCAGTTCAACAAGTCGGGAGGAAAATGGATTTTCTTAACTTTTTCTGTGTATGAACTACTTGGTTTTTAGCAGCTCTTAACAAACACTCTTCAGGAAAATTGTCTAATGTGAGAGTGCTGTGATGGCTCACTCTGATTTATTAAATTCTTCAGAAATTCCGTTGTGATTCTGTGAGTCATGTTAATGTGGCTTCTTCAGATGCAACTCAAGTAACTTCCATTTGCATAGCTTCTTTAACAGCTTCTCTGTCATGGTCTGGGGGTTGTCAGAGTCCAAGCTGGGAGTTTCATGCAAGCTTGAGACACAAACCTGCGTCAGTTCTTGTGCGGCTGTGAGCTGCTGGTGTGTACCAAGCATAAGCTGTCCCCCATCAGGGCTGGCTGTAGGTATTACAATGTAATCGCACATTAATTCTGACTGGCTGCTTAAAACCCTTGTCACTCTTGCTAACCTCATGTTTACTTGATGTTTTCTTCTAGTTTTAATGCCTGATGACTGCTGCTTTTTGATTACAGGTCTGAGTTTTTTAGAGCAAACTTTCCAGAGAATGTCTGCCTCTCCTCTGGGGCAAGAGAAGGTTTCAAGATGTGGAGACTGCATACGCTAGCATGCATGTAGTACAGGGACAAAAGGTGGAACATTTACCACAGTGTTCCAGGAATAAGTTTGGGTAAATTTGGTAGCTGTACCCTCTTATTGGAGAGTACACAGGAAGGGATGAAGAGGAATAATAATCTGTCAATGTCAGTAAAAGTGACTGGGTCAAAAGCTCTGAGAAATATGGAGTTTCCAGAGCAGAAATACTAAAGCTTCAGCCTACTTCACGGTTTTTTCTTTTCCTGCCCTGAAGCACTCCATCATAAATGCCTTTGCTCATTTTAACCTTGGTAAGTGTGACAGTAACATGTTTTGCCCTGCCAGAATGGAGGTGACGTGTCCATCTTCTAGTACTTGCCTTCATCTGCAAGACATAATGTGAAACAGTTATATTTTAACTGTTTCTCCTTTGGTTAATTGTCCTGGTAACATAGTTGTAACTGCTTTCTGTGTTCCTTGTACAGTTGTATGAGCATGTCATCTTGGCGCTGTTTCTGCCTGATGCCAAGAGATCTGGTGGGACTACCCAGAGCCATCTGATCTGAATGTCCTAGGCAGAATTAAGTATCAGTAGAGAAACTTGGTTATAAAACCTATGGTATGCATGCGGGCACAGGCTGAAAGTTAGCTGGGAGCTTGTAATGAGCACACGGCTGTCAAGAAGGACCAAGCGTTGGACAGAGGAAGGAGTAGCCAGGATTGTTCTGAACATCTGTGTAGTGGTAATTATTCAGCTGTTTTTCAGTGCTGAGGGTATGCAGAGGTAAGTAGGTAGCACCTATTGTCCTAAGCCCTGCAGCATTTATCTTTCCTCACTAGTACCTTTTTAAGCCTAACTAGTGCCTGTAGCCTTGTGTTCTTAAAAACCTGCTGAAGATACTGACTTCTTTTTCACAAACACTGTATCATTTGGGAAACTAGAGGAAGTTTGTTATGACTTTCTGGGGTTTTTTGAACACTTTTACTGTTTGTAGCTTGTCTCCCTAAAGAAATGATACTCAGAGGTTCATCTATCCACTCCTTCTATTCTGAACTCTTAAAACTATTACCCATATCTATCAAGTTCCATAAGGGCACTGAAACCTTTAAGGTAATAAAATAAATTTGGTGTCTGAGCACAGGGAAAAAAAAAAGTATTATTGCCCTGCTGAGGCAATAGTTTTCATGTGACCTTGACATTTTACATCTGGATAGATCTCCAAGTTTGCCCTCCTCATTGGAAAACTGTTTAGCCATGTCTCAAGTGTGATTTCCCTTGTTTGCCTGCCAGGGGAACGTGAAGGAAAATGGGAAGAAGAGCCTCTTCAGAGTTATAATATTCTGAAGGAGGATGTAGAGGAGACTGATATATATGTATACAGACATAATACACAAAGGAAAATAAAAGAGTGTGAGCAGTGATTGCTGGGGTGTGGTTGATGCAGGGTGCTTATCCATGGAAAGCATTTGTTCATCTGTTCATGAAATCTGTTGTTTCATCTTAATATAGAGGAGCTCTCAGATCACCTTCATGTATAATTAGAAAAAACACATTGGGTGTTAACCCAATTGACTGTCTTTCCTAGGCCCCTTTAAAAATACCGGAGAACTGCTTTTAATGCCTCTGTTTATTTTGGTACAGTATCCAGACTGCTGAAAACATGTTTATAGCACAGCCTAATGAGCTGAGTCTCCTCTCTTTAGATTCCAGTGCCTCATGGCTGGATAGAAAAAGCTGATGCTTTCTAAATACGTATCTATGTCAGACTCTGGCTTGCACTAACAGTTAATGCCATGAGAAACTGCCTATTTAATGCCACCTTAGCTAAGCATATGATACAGAGTGATCCTAGTTATTGTGGTGTTCATTTACTTCTGTGGTAATCAGGATTATCAACACCTGATCTGTGTTGTGAACATCACCAATTATATTAGGTCATCTGTATTTAAGCTTGATGACTTCATGGGAAACCATTTTAATTTACTGTCTACCTGTGAAGCACAAATTCCAGGTCATCTTAGAAATCTGCTTAGTATTTTAGATGCAAGAAGCTCAAGTATATGAAAATAGTATTTACATTGAACTGGAGTTATAACTTTGCTGTGAGTTCCTGGCATAAATCTAAGTATAAACTACTCTTTACCATGCTGCCAAGCTTTGTACCCACTTAAATGTAGTTTTAATCTCTTATTCTTCGCACTTCTTTTCCAAAAGGAAGTGCATTTTGCCTGATGCATAATGACTGACTTCATTAGCTGGAAGACAGCTCTGGGAACTGTACTTTCTGAGAGAAGTATCTTCCTGAGCATGGAGAAAGGTATTAAGGCAAAAAATAAAGTAGAAGTTTGTTTTGATAAATAAAAATGATGCTGCACATTAAACAGATAATCTTTATAGCGCAAGATTGATGTTGTTTGGGTCAAACTTGCTGCTTGAAGTCACAGTTTGTTCTCAAATGGTTTAAAAAGCCAGTTTCCTGCACCTGCTCCCCCTGCCCATATGAATATCCCCCTGCCCCACTTATTCATGGCTTACGGGAGGTGGTGCTCACTCTCCCTTTTCTCTCCAGGCTGAGACCATTGGACTTAGCTCTTTCTCCCTGAAATGGGGTAATACTGAAAAGCTGGCATTCTCTGCCCATGCTCTCGAAAATCTAAAAACCCACTGGAAAAGCTTTATTGCAGTTGGCCATTTGCTGCTGGTGCAGCTAGCGTAGACTATGGTGAATTTTGCTTCAGCGTGTGTTTGAAGGAACTGAATGGCAATGTTTTCCAGTGTGCCTCTGAAAAGTGCCTATGCTCACTTCTAAATCTCAAGCAGTCAAAAAGCTAATAATAATAATAATAATGAACTCCTAAGGCTGGCTGGAGAAGAGAATTGATGTGCTTTATAGAGTAACTTCTCTGTCAGTGTTTTGGCTTAATGTGAGTAGTAGTTAAGTCCTTCTGAATTTCAGCAGAATATAGGCATTTTAAGTGATTTAGAGTTTTTTTTGAAAACACTGTTATCGTACCATGACAGCATTTTAATAAACTACTTTTTTGAATTACAACTGGAACTAATATCTGCTGGAGTAGTAGCTCTTTCTGTATGTAGCAGAGTTGTTGCCAGAAATATATTGAATTCTTGAAGCCCAAATTTGATGTAGTGAGTCTAGTTGGCTTCTTCAGTAACTTGCTTGCAAAGCAAAAAATCTACTGGAACAAGCTCACCCTTTGCTTTTGAGGAACATTCCTGTTTTTTAGTAACAGGTTGAAGATAGAGCGCTTTTGGGGAGGGAATGGCCTTGTGTGTGCATGCTAACTGCCTTCAGTAGACCATTGGCTGGGGCTTTACAGTGATTAGCTGCATGGTGCAAAGGGCTTGTCTTCCTTGACATACTCCTTACTTCCCTTTTTACATGCTGAAGTTCCTTAGAGAGCAGCAGCTTTCCTGAGGCACAGCCAGATGGCCGGGCACCGTGTATCACCTGCTGAAAGTGGGGGTAGTATTGCATGGAGATGACTCATAGACACCTTAAACTTATTCTAAGCAGAAATTGCAGCTTCCTGAAGCAGCCAAACATGACTGTCATGTACCAAGCTCCACTTTGGGCTCCTGGCCTTTTCTGAGCGCTTGGCAATGCACAAGGCTGCTGTCTCATTCCAGGGTGCCCTGGACTATCTCTGCTGTTCATGTAAGCGGGTTTTGCTTAAGCAGGTGAGGCCCAAATGAACACCTTTTTTTGAGAGAAGCGGCTGGGAACACTGGGTGTTTAATCTGTGCTCTTTTAGTGAACTAACCAGCAGTACTATTCAACACACCAGTTGGTTTTGCTGGTTTATTGAACAAACATGCATGGGAGGGAGGAGGAGGGAGAGGTAAGGTGAATCTGACTGCTTTTGCCAGTGTTCTGGGTTTTCATTGGCAATTTCAGAAAGGTGCTCAGGGGCTGGCAGGGAGGTTTTGCTCCTCAGAAATGATGTATGAGAGACCTTCCATTGAAGTCACTGGGCAGCAAGAGAGAGCACCTATCCTGCTGCGTCCTGTTTTGTTTCTGGGGTGAAATGTGATCCAGAGTGACCAGAGACAGGTGGACTGTGTCAGAGGTCCAGAAGAAGAGGCTAATAAAAATTCAGATCCTAAGGCTTACAAAGATGTCAAACATCTTTGACAAATGTGCTGTATAAAAAGCCTCTCCTCTATTAGCTATTTTAAAACTCATTAGAAAAATTGAGTGACTCTCATGCATGTGTTGCTGACTTAAGTTTTTTCTCTAAGCAAACAATTCTATTGATTTAAGGTAGTGCAGAGGAGTATTTGGAATTTTAGTGGAACTAATGTGTTTCTTTGTGTCATCCTGAAATAATTACAAAGTCTTGAATAAGCAAATATTGCAAAGGACTGAATTTGTCGCAATGTTTAACGTAGTTACAGGATGAGGTTTGTTTGAATACCAGGTCTGTCACTGAACAGCAAATGGGTACAGAACAAATCAGAGTTTTAAAAAATTTGGCCTATTTTCTTGCATCTGTAGTACAACAAAGAAAACTTAAGTGATAAACAGCTCTACAGTGATTACCAGCCTCTTCCTGTAGCTGTGTGAACAAGTAATATTCTTAAGTGGGTTCTAATATGGATGGAAACCAGCACTGGGGATTTCTGTGTTGAAATTTGCAGCTTCTTCAATCACTAGTGTATATTTCATGATTTTTATATTCTAGTTACAAAATCTGAAAATGCTTATCCTCAGAAAGTTATGTTCTTAATGAAAAATGCAATTTACTTGGCTGAATGTTTGTATGTTCTTATATCTGTTTCCCGGTGAGAGAAAGTACTTGCCCTTGATAAGCTCTTGTGCCAAGCCTCCTTTTGAAAACAAAGAAAAAATACTACGGCCCATAGTTATTTTCAACAAGGCCTTGTTTAGAAAACAAAGAAGACTTGAGATTAATTGCTCTCCATGGACTGAAAAGGTGGGTTTTCTTCTCCTATGTATCCTGCCTTGCTTGCTCAGTGCTGTAGTGTCACAGTAAAATCGTAAAAGCCAGGATGGTGTTGGGTTAATCAATGAAAATGGTTTTCAACGATTGCTGTGGATAGAAAAGAACCAGCTGGTTTAACTAAGCCCATGCCATGTATATCTACAAGAGTGACTATTGATCTGCATGCTTTTAATTAAAGAGCTGGCCATTTTTGTAAAACCATGGCTCCTCACTCACTGGTTTGGATAGGACTTCATCAGTTGCCAGTGTGCCCTACAAAGTAGTATTGTTTGGCAGGCCCTCAAACTGCACCCACTGGGACTGGCACACTGGCACAGGAGAGCAGAATACAGAGCTCCAGCTGGGGCTGGGGAACAACAGCGGCAAGAAGTGACACTTGAGTTTTCTGCTGCTCATTCCTCCATTTGAGTAGCACGCTTGTGTGGAAACTGGATGACTAAAGCTGTAGGAAGCCACTCTTCGTTCTACGTACTACTTTTTTAATAGATACTCTCAGAGGCAGAACCTTTCCCTCTGACATTTGTAGCTGATGAGAAGCCTGGGAGAAAGCAGCTCCAAGGTATGATTTAATGTCTCTTTTTATGGTTTGTAGCTTCCCTGTTTGTTTTGCTCTCTCAAAGTAGATCAGATCACCTGTCCAAATTGGAGCTTTCTATGTTAACACCAAGGCTTGTATTAGGAGTAGAAAGCTGCCCAGCTTTGTCCTGCTGGAAGAGTTGTAATGTATTCCTGTCAAAAGTAAGTACTTTCAGGTGCTTTTCAAGCCTCACATAGTCTTTTCTGTCTTAAATTTGTTTTCCTTGCTTCCATGTGAAAAGCTTCTGAAAGTAAGGAAACTGAACAAAGAAAACACAGACTATTATTCTTCTAGTCTTTCCTGGACACTTTGGATACTGTGCGAATATGAGAAAAACATGGCAAAACGAGACTTCAAGCAGTAAAATGGATACCAACCTGAGTGTGTTGAAGACAGAAGCAAAGATTACTAAAACCCGTAACAGTTGTAGGATGTTGTTTAATGATTGGCAGCAGCTGACTTACCCTGTGCTGCTTCTGAAGAAGGTGCCATACCTTCTCCCCTGCTGTGGCCCTTCACTTCTTTTGTGTGCCAGCATTAGTCTACCTGTGGCAGAGTGGTGCTGTTTTTCATCCAAATGTGTTTCCCTGATTCAGATTGCTATGTAACAGTGGCATAGAGGGTTGAGCTGCTCACTCTGCAGTTGCCACTGGTGTTGGCTTTAAGTTTCTGTGAAACTGTGCCCTGAGCCTCCCTTGTGCAGGAAATCACTGTTTTGTCATTTAAATTACAGGTTGCAGTGACAAGCTACCTTAAACGTAATTATTCCCAGCACTGCCATTTTAAGACCTTAGTTTTAATTCTGTGAAAGTAGCCATTTGGGTCAAGAAATACGCTTTACACTGAGGGATTTGTGTGCTTAGGTGTCCTGGTTTCAGCTGTAACAGTTATTTTGCTTCCTAGTAGCTGGTGCAGTGCTGTGTTTTGGCTTCAGTGGGAGAGCAGTGCTGGTAACATACCAGCGTTTTAGTTGTTGCTAAGTAGTGCTTACTCTGATCAAAGGCTTTCCACTCTTTCAAGCTCTACTAGTGAGGAGGTGCACAAGAAGCCAGAATGGAGTAGAAACAGGACACCTGACTCAAACTAGCTGAAGGGGTATTCCATACTACAGCATGTCATGTCCAGTATATAAACTAGGGGGAGTCACCTGGAGAGGAACAATTGCTGCTCAGGTTGGGCTGGGTATTTGTCAGTGGGTGGTGAGTATTGTACATCACTTGTTTTTCCGGAGCTTTCATTTCTCTTGTTTTTTCCTATTCTTTCTATTATCACTATATTTTTCCTTATTTTAGGTATTAAATTGTTTGTATCTTAACATGTGGGTTTGCAGCTTTCACTGACTTCAAAATGCGAAGGTTCTTCAAAAGCTGGGTTCTGAGGGGCACAAACATTTTGTGTTCCCATCTGCAAAATCAGACTGAGATGGAGAGTTTCTAACAACTGCCAGGGTTTTATAATGATAAATGCTCATATTAGCAAGACGTTCATATGAAGTTAATTACAACAGAACATCCCAGAAGGGGGACAATTCTATATCGAGTACAGAATGTGTATAGCATGCAGCAAAGATGGCCCAAGGCCTCACGTTGACTGGGTACAGTGATACTTGACAGCTACCTGCTCTCTCAGCATGCTTGAAGTAGCAGAAGCCCTTCAGGGTATACAAACAATAAAGAGATTAAATTTGGCCCTCTTATTACATGCAGGTGACTTTAAAGGTTCATGGACAGTTCTATTCCAGGAGTCCAGTTTTCTGAGCGCTTGCCTTTACGCCATGAATGTCACTTTAATGTATTTAAAAAACATGATGATGAATATGAACTTTCAGTGTCAAGCTGCAAAAACGAGCTGGGTGTGTGGCTTGGGTTTTTTTCTCAAGTCAGTTATTAGTTTGAAGAAGGTGAAAAATCTCATTTTGTATTTATAAAGTGGAAAAACTTCAAGGTTATTAAGTAGTTTGGGTTGCCTTGGATTGACCTGATTTGTTTTGGCGCAGTTTTCCTCTTTATTGTTAAATTCATCACAGCTGAGCTCAGAGTAAGAATGAGATGTTGCTGCATGCAGAAATATTAGGAAAAATGCTTGCTTCCCCTGGAATTACAGTAAAGTATTTTAGTCTTAGCACACAGCCTATTTTTACAAACAGAATTACGGGTTTCAGTTTGTTGTGGTTCCATTTCAACAAGACTAACTTGGATGGTTCCATCTCTCACTTCTAAAAAAGGGGATCGAATGATGTATTAAGCAGTAAGCAGTATCATAAATTTAAGTCATATATTTTAAGAACAAAACCTTAGGCCTCCTCGCATTCCCCATGAATGTGCAATATTTCACAAGGCTGACTCTTTTTGTAATCCTTTATGACTTTTTAAGTTGCGGTTTTATGGATTTGAGTTCAAAATTGACGTTTTAATTTATTTTGTAACTTCAAATAGAGTGAAAGTAATTATTAGTCTTTGAAATAATTACAAGCATAGCGACTATTTGAGACAGAAATAACTGGGATTTTAAATTCTTGCATGCAAAGCTGTTCATCAGCTAAATAAATCAGTCCCTGATAGAAGAGGGGGGGGAGGAAGGAGTAATCGCCATGCTCTATGGCACAATAAAACAAGGAGGATATTGTGTCCTAAAAGTCCTACTCCAGATTTAGGATACTTTTTTTTCCCTCTAGTATTTTTAAGTAAGGATTAGGAAGAAAAGAAAAGGGGGAAGAGAGGAGGGCGGGAAGGAATTTCAGGCTGTGGGGAAAAGGATGAATAATTTCTTGCCTAAATATAATTTCTCAGATTTTAGGTTTTCAGAATAAAACTATGTTGGGTGTGAGAAAATGCTGAATGGGTCAAAAATTTGGTAAAATTATGGTTTTGATGAAATTCTGATCTTTAAAAATGACTAACAAAGGTACTTTCTTCCTGCAGGAATCACATGGAGGTTGGTGGTAGCAGTGGGAAGGGAGTACAATGGGAGGATGTGCTGCTGGGGTAGTGGTTACTGTTCCAGTCTGGAACACTAAATCAAAATTTCTTTATTCTATTGCAAGAAAAAGCTTGGGAAGACAAGAAATGAAATTGTTTGATATTTGTACTTCTGTATATCTTATTGGTTTTGATTTGTGTTATGAGAATTGTGGGTTTCTGTCTGTATTGGATGGCTGTCGCCTCCATGTCTCCTAGTTGCATGAGCAACGAACCATGTGCTTGAAGCTTGTTAGTTCCCCAAAGGCCAGAAGGAAATGTTTGGACCATTTATTTTGAAAGATAAATATTACTTTAGGCAAGTCCTCAAAGCTGACACTTGAAATTGACGCTATTGCATTAATTCTAGTGTAAACATATGAAAAATGTTATTATATTGAAAAAGAACATTGAGACTGAGCATGTCTGTTGTGAAAGTCACAACTTTTTAAATCATGCTTGCTCTTGTTGGAGTCCTGTTTCTTTTTAAATGCAGGTAAAGAGTTCAATTTTTTTGTTGTTTGAACAGTAGGTGGATGAACAGTCAGGAAGGACATTTCTACCATGGGACAACTTTGAAGGTTTCAAAATTTGCTTTTGTTTTCTTGGAAAGAAAATTGTTAGAATGAAACACAATACTCTGTCAGATGGCAAGCCACGCTTGGCATACTTGTGGGGTTTTTCAGTTGGACTCCTAGATTTAGTGGTGGACTTGTCATTAGGTTAATGGTTGGACTCTATCTCAAAGGGCCTTTCCAACCTAAACAATTTTGTGATTCTATATCTGGAGCTTGGTCTTAATATTCATATAAACTTAAAACCTGGTTTTGCTTCAGCAAAAACAGAACTAGATTTGGTCAGCATCATGATGATCTATACTAATCATTGTTTTGACTTCAGGAGGGTTTATAACAGTTTCTTGTGTTTATTGCTTGCTTTCCTTCCTCTAATGTAACCTATTTGTTGAAATGCAAAAGCTCAGTAAGCACTGAATCATCAAAGAAGAGTTATTCCAATCTCTTTTGACGGGGAAAGAAGTGGAAAAGGGAAGAAAAAATCTGTATGTTCTACACTCAGGAAAGGGCTTTTTTTAAGAACTTTGTACATTATCAAGCTAGTGCAAGCATGCAGATGGATCCTTCTGTTTGTTTCCTTCTCTTTCTATGTTGCATACTGTACATGTAGAGTTGTTTTTAAGTTCAGCACTGTTCAAGCCTCCATGCCCCCTTTTACACTCTTTTTTCATTAAGTATTAATTCACAACAGGATATGATGATGTTGTCCAATCTGGCCACACCTAATCTGTGCTGGAACACACTGACTTCATTCATTTGTAGGTGTGGTGATTATTAGACAGTTTGTCACCGCACCCTAGAGTGTTTTATTGCAATCATAAAGTGGTTCAGCTAAAGGAAACATCACTTTTTCTAGAGGAAAGTATGGTAACTTTCTACTTCTAAAAGAACTCACTCCAGGAATGTGTAGTGTAAAAACTTCATGGCCTGGAATAATCATTGAGCTTATACCAAATATACGAAGAATTGCATGACTTTGTCCATTGAGTAACAGTGTCCCTCAGTCTTTTAAAATAATTATCTTGGTTTGTATGGTTGTGAATTTTCATCAAATCTTGTGTAGAATGGCTAAACGGAGGGCTCATGTTTCTCTTCACCCTCTGGCGTACAGAAAGGCTTATTTTATTGTGTGAACTTCTTTGTAGGCAATCCAGAAGGGAGCCTGCCAAGCTTTGGAAGTTGAAATACTTTGCTTTTTGTCTGGGTGGCTGTTAGGGCACAGAGCAAGATTGGAGGGTAAGAATAAATAGAGTTCATGTGTATTTCTGCTGACTGTTGCTGTTAATTGGGTCTTGAACATCATTTCAGTTTACAAAACTTCTTTTGTCTGCTTTAAAAGAAGCATCGAACTAATCTAGTGATTTAAAAAGCTATTGTGCCCTGCCTGCTCTAGAAATGCAGCTCATGAATGACCAGACTGAGGTATTTTTAGATACTGGCTTGCTGAAGGGAGCTGGATTTAGAGTCACTTCTAAATAATTAAGATAGGAGAAAAGACCTTTATAGAATAGTATAAGGGATGAATCATGTTAAGACATGCTAATTTCTTGCTGTGAATGCAGTTATTCTACTGAAATGATTTCCCTTGGTTATAACTAGGGAAATTGGTTACCACTAGCCAGCTGGAGGTGTGCATTTCCTGTGGATTAGGAACGAACATAAAATTAATTTTAAAACTGGCTTGTGAACCTGATGGAAAACAAGATGAGAAATCATAGAATTTCAAGAAGAGATGCTCATGTCAATTATGCAGCCACCCAGAAAGGATATTTTCCTGTACCTTTTACGGTGAGCTTCCATCTCTGCTTGCTGATAAGTCAGTGCTGAGATTCCAGAAGAGTGCAGGGTGGATGAGCAGCAAGAGGCTGATGCCCCTTGTGAAAACTTATTAGATCTCTAATTTAACTGAGTTTAAAGCGTAGTGGTTAAGGATAGAGGCACATCAAATAGAATTCACTCAACATCATCTAGATAGTCCTGTGTTTCTAGAAGAGGAATGAGAAGGGAATGATACTGTCTCACAAAGTGGAGATGTGATGCTGGTCTTCCTGTGAATTTTCTGTATCTATGTAATAATTTCCATTATCAGAAGGGGCTGACAGCTTTGATGATGGGGGAGATCTTTCATTTCATTTATTGCTGTTGTCAAAAATCTGCTTCTGTTGACACTATGCTGAATATCCTTTTCCAAGTCCTTAAATCTGCATTGTCCTCTCCCGAAAAAATTTGCACAGGAGGGAGAGAATGCTAACATGGACCACCTTGCTGCGTGTCACAGATCAGTCCAGTTCCCTCATTTTTTGTTTATAAAATGAAATGTAGAAGCCAAACATGTTTGCTATGCACATTTGGCATATTTAAAAGACTATTTTTGTTAGGAGTGGAGGAGCATTGAGAAATTGTGGTTGAAAACAGAGAGAGGCAGCAACAGTAGAACTGCTTTGAGGCCTTGTAGCATTTATATTGTGTTGATTTCTCTGCACTTAAAGTGTATCTGCATATTGAGGGAGTGGTCTCCACCACTCTGAAGTCTCCTTTTACCTTGCAGTTAGTTATTTGCTGCTGCCAAGCTGTTTCATATGTTCCTATCCATGGGAAATCCCATTTCCTATGAAGAGAATGTAAAAGAAGCGAGGATCTCCTCCCCTTTCTTCCAGCCATTAGGCAATGTCCAGCTCCTCTGCTGTACTCCTTCCATCAGAAGAAGGAAACCTCTTTCTCCATGTGTGAGTCTGTGGTGGAGGGCGCACCAGAGGATCCCAACTGGTGTTCCCCCTGGCCAGTTTTCTTTTCAGGAATCTTGAGTGGCTGGAGGAATTAAGCAAAAGATCCTTGCATACATCTGGAAGATAAGATCTGTTTGGTGCTGTGTAGTATTTTGGATGGCTGCCACATTTTTAATGCTGGGGGTCCTGCAATGCCTAAGCTTCAGGCAGTTTGATTATAAAGCTAACTATTGGCAAAGACTGCTCTCTTCAAATAAAGTGTTTGTGCTACCAAACTGTAAATCATAGACATTTCCTGAACTACTGGCATTTAGGATAATTTATAACTTTCAGTTCTCTGTTTTGCTTTTCTTAATAATTTTGTACATCTTATTTCTTCATCAGTATAAAAATATTGTCTGGAGGGCAATAAAAAAATCAGGAGCCTCACTGTGCTTGTATACAGTAAAGCAGAAAATGGATGTCCTAAATGTGTGTGCAGGTGTGACCATAAAAATGCTAGAAAGCTATTTTTCATTTGAAATGAGTTATTCTAGTGAAATCCCTGGAGTACTAGAATATTTTGGAACTAAGAAAAAGCTGAAATTGGCAGGGTTATGCTTTACAGACCCTACAGTCCCCTGCTTCTTCTCTAGGTTGTTTCTGCTTTATAGGTTAACTGATGCAACTTTTTTCCCTTTTTCCACAACTGAAAGCGTTGTGAGAGCTCATCTTTTCTCTCCACTTGTGAATTTGCCTTACTAGGAGGCAGACAACTTTATACAAGTATGTGACTAACTCTGGACCCTTTTTTGTAACCCTTTTGCCTGGAGAAACAACAAAAGAATTCCATAGTCACAAAAAAAGGGAATGTCATGCTGTTTTCTTTATTTTGTTCTAGTGTATCCCTACTAAAGGGCTTGATCAAAGGCTAGGGAATGATCTATTGTATTTTGCATTACTATTTAACAATGTAAGTGTGAAAAGGGTTTCAGTCTGATTTTAGTGAAACAGCCCCCCTCAAAAGTTGGCAGAAGTAGGCTGGCACAGTCTCCCATTTGGGCTTGAGGATCCTCTTGAAGATGCTTTCTTCAACTAGACATGCTTCATATAGACGGCAAATCGAGTTTCTGGTCTGTTTCACCTTGCATCTGCCCATGGGAGAGCTTTGAACTGGTTTTAACAGCTGCACAACTTGTGTAGGTAAGAAGCTCTCCCTCTTTTTGAGGGTAAGTCTGAATATTTTGTCCCTGAGAACAAGAGCTCTATAGCAAGAGCTGTTTCTCTTGGAGAGCTGTGGAAATAAGACAGCTTTACAGCACATTTCTATAAAAAAGTATACTTTAAAAAAACATTTTCTGGAGAGAAAATTTGCACCAACATTTATTTGTTTTCCCCTAGGGGAAGGACTAGAAGTGGTGCAATAGTTTGCTGTTTAAGATCCACTGGACGAATAGCTGAATTTTCATACTGAAGATGTTGTCTTAGTATCACTGAGCCCACACACGCCTCTGTGCCAGCCAGCCCACTGTGCAAAGTTCACTGTGCATTCTTAGGGAAGCTAAAGAGTATTTCTTTTTTGGGAGGATATTTTATCTCGTCTTTGGCACCTCACTTTGTGTTAGAAATCTACCAGTTTATTCCTAGGGCGTGCATTATTTACAGTAATACCCTATTACTTAGATAGGGGACCACAAAGAATGTGTTTGCAGAAAAAGGCTGCTTTGGTAGGGCTGTAAATTGAGTGAATAGGTACATTATGAGGAAGCTGTTTTGTCAAGATCTCTAACAGACCATAGTTGTAAAAATTTAGAAACAAATAAAAATAAACCCACTATATATAAGTGGAGCCTTTTGTCCAAGTTACAGCTTGGAGAAACATTTCATTGGGATAATCCAAATATGTTACTAATTAAAAAGGAGTTTTACAATTTTATTTAGGTTTTCTGAAATTTTATTTGTATTAATAAGTTATTATTTATTGATTCCATTTAATGACAGCAGTACAATAAATACCCTGAAATAAAAGATACACAAAGATTTTTTTGTGTGTTCTCAAGCTATATTTAGGGGACACCAGTGAATCGACCAACAATATGCCTTGGTGGTTGTGTTTTCAGTAGGAACTCCAAAGAGATTTAGAAATTGTCCTTGCCAAGAAAAGTATGGAATTTGAAAGCTCTTGTTGAACTTTGGTTTTGATCAAGAAATGACGAGTTCACTTTTGGCCCAATTAAAGATCTGACCCCAAGCCTATTCAATGTTGTTGGAGTGATTCCAGTCACTTTTAAGAGTTCTGGATCTGGCCCATGTTTTTAGCAAATAGATAGTTAAGGGCAGTAGTTAAGCATCTGTCAGTTATTTCTAGCAAGGCCACATCTGGATTCTCTTGTAGCTTACTTCTCCTTCATTTTAGACTTTCAGTCCCACTGCTTGTGGGCCAGGCTTCTGTTGTTTATCATACTCCCATCCTTCTCCTCCAACAATCATTAAGCAAGCATGACGAAGTACCAGTGTATAAAACATAAGATCTTCCAGACTGCATGGTTTGGATTTTTTGGTGTGTTTTTCTTAATTTTGTTTTTGCCAGCATCTGCCTCCTGTCTCTTTCTTATATTTGCTGTTTTTCTGAGATATTGGCAGAGCATTTCTAACAAAGAACACCACAGATGTAGCTACAAAACTGGCAATTCACTCCCTCGCTGGAAAAAGGCTATGAAACAGTCTGCCCAGTTAGGACATTAAGGGAATGATTTATCCTTTTTCTTCATATCATACTGTTATGCAAGTATGTTGCAAATGGGAGTATGTTTTTAAGACACATGTTTTAGGAAAATGTTTTCTCATCTGCGTAGGCCTGGTTAACTAGGCCCATTTCATACTAATACTTTCCTTGCAATCAAGTTGGTTTGATGAATTTGTGCATGTCTTCAAAGTACATGTGAAGATTAGAATTTCATAAGGTTTGAGTTGTATCAGAGGCAATGCTGGAACACTAGTATATGTTGTGTTACGACTTTTGGCTTCAGCAATCTGGGGTGTCAAAATAGCTTATAGGTGTGTTGGATGGGAGAGTCAAGAGCTTCTGATGCCTCACTCTTCTGACAGACACTGAATGCAGAGGGCTTACGAACACTGTGTTTATATAATGCTCTTAGAAGGGGAAAGTGTTGCATAAACACTGCTACTTTACGTTGCTGAAGGTTATTGCTTTTAAGCCACTCATTGTTCTTAGTAACTTGCACAAGAGCCTATCAGGTAGGTTTAAGATGAATGTGGCTCTGTGACACACTTGCCGTTCAGCTGCTGGGATGCTCGGAGGAGGCAGGTGGGAAGGAAGGGGAAGGAATGCAGAAAATATTAAGAAATACAGCAGGGAAAAATTACTGCAAAATTTGTAACTGTCAAAACCTTTAAATAGCTTGCTGTGCCAATAAAGCATCAGTTGAAATACATTGCTGCAGAGCTCAATTCCAGGCAGCCTCAAGATTACTAAGAAATAAGGAGTGATCCTGTCTCTTGTTGTGGTATTTATGACTTAAAAAAGATTGCTAGATCCATTGGTTGGGCTTTAACTGGGCTATGAGTAGGACCCAGTGTCTGGTGTTATATTTCTGGAATCAGAGCACTTACAAAAATGTAATTCTGGGTGCCTTTTGGTTTCCTGGGGCTTGTAAGACACGTCAGTAGTGAGGGTTTAAGGTAACTGGGTAGGGAAACAGGAAAATCAACTTCTCTCTATAACGTTCGCAATGGTTTATGCAGCACTAATGTACATACATATACACACATACCCCACAAACATATATACATATATATATATGTATGTATGTATAGACACCTAGGAAACCTGTAACAGAGGTAGGACAATTATACGTTGTTCACAAGAGTTTAATTTTTACTCATCTCATGCGGTTATAAACGTGTTAAGGAGGGACCTGCTTTTCTCTCTGCTTTCTTTCTGTCTCTCCATTACTGTAGCTGACCCAGCACAGCTCATTGTTCCCTTCTCCTGCTGCACCTAATGGTCTTTTAAATAATTTGCGTATGAGGGATGTGTGAGTGAAAGCCATGTCCAAACAGGAGACAAGGTTTTGAACTTTTCAGGTGTTTGACTAGTGTACTGAAACCACTCCAGCATTTTGTTTGATTTGGAAAAGGAAACTGTATTTTTTTTTCTCTGAATAATAAAATCCCTACAGTGAATTTTGATGGTTGAGGTCTGTTTTTCTGAACTTAAGCATCAAGCATGTGTACCTGAGATTTGTGCCAAGGCAACTGGAACTACTGTGATTGATCCTATAGAAAATCTTTAAGTGAGGCCGTGTCAGAGTGTTACAGATGTGTTCAGGGCCCCATGCTTTGTACTGTACTGTTTTCCTTTGGTCCAAAGGAGTACAAGAAGTTGTGGATGTCTGAACAATATGCAGGATAGGAAACTCAGTAAGAAAGCTCTAACAGGGTCAGGATGTTATTGGACATAGCAAGTAATTTTAATGTTTTATTTTGGATTGTGCAGCATATTACTCATTCTTTAAGAGCTGAGCTAATTGAAGCATAGAAGGAGAAGGATATATGGAGGAAGGAGGAATAATTAACAATACACAAGCTGACATATGCTGTTGTTGTCTGGTTGAGGAATGGATGAAGTGTTATATGTCCACAAAGCTTTCTACCAGTGGCTGGGAGCTGGTTATCTGCTGATCCAGGAGATGCATGCTGCTGGCTTGGAAGCTGCAGGCTTTTGGAACAATGGGATTTTGAAGCATTTGGAAAAGAATGGGACTTGATTTTTTTGTGTCCTTGACAAGTGACAGATGCTGTTTGTCATGGCTGTGCTATACAAAGATGGAGGAGTCACTTCTGCAGGAGGAGAAAGAAATGCTAGCAGACATGAATGTGTGGTGGAAGTGTAGAAACTGTAAAAGAGAGTGAAGTGCACACCTGGAACATGCCTTGGTGTGTTATTTGTCAATTAACTCTTAATACTCCCTAATCTGTCAGCATATGTGATGGCCTTATGATTTAATTGTGCAGCACCTGGTGAAAGGGCTTTGGCCAAGCGTTCAGCACACATAGGAAGAGGCAATGTCTGCGCTGTTCTTGTAGGGGAAGTCCTCTCCTGCTGCAATGAAGAATGTCCCCAGCTCTCCTCTTGAAATGGGAGGGCTTGGTTTTGGGCTGCCAGTAGGTGTGGAGGGAATATTTCATACTGAGGTGGGAGTCTAGGAACAAGACATTTTTAACTCCTAGGCAATTCTTTCCCTATTCATGAGAAAGTGATATTCATGCTTCTGCAAGAATTGAAATTACCTATAAATAATGAGATAGGGGGGCTTAAATCGGAACATGTGTTTCTGTGCTGACAGTGTACAGCATCTGCTTCTGCTTTAAGCAGGGACTGAAGAGGCTTGGCAAAGACCAGCCTTTGGCATCACATGCACAGGGAGCTAATAAAAGGCTATAAATCGAGTAAATATAAGGGCCTCCTCACATTGACATTTCTCTTTGAGAAAGTAGTTAAGGGATGGGGAAGAAATTTTAAAGAAAACACATGCACTGGGAGACTTTGAGTTGATCTCAAACAACAGAAGAGCGAAGAATGTATCAGTACTTGTTTGTGGAGTATAAAATCTCTCATCTTTAGAGATTGAGTTGGAAGTCAGGAACGTTACTCCAGGCTCTGCTGCCTACTTGACAAATGGCTTAGCCTATGGTATGTCTTCTACGTGTTCTTCGTACTGTGTTGCTGGATGAAACACATGGTATTTATGTTTTGACAGCAGAACAAATAACCATGTATTCATATGCTTGGACACTAATCTTTTGAAGAGAAAAACAAAACCCAAACTAAGCCATGATAAAATCTTGGCAGCAAAGTAGACACAGATGAACCGCATTTTGTCTGCAGTACAAAAAAGCTTCAGTTTCTTCTCCTTCTCTAGCTAACTAGACTTAACACTTTACAGTGGATACTTCGTTGTTGCTTTCAGGCTGTCTTACAGGCTGTAGTTAGCTTTGTGCTTATATTCAATATTCTGTTGGTGATAAAATTCCCTTAATGGCTGTAAGCAGAGTCCGTACATGCAAGATGCTGCAGGACAAGTAAGCAATGGAATTTTTAAAAGCATCACTCTTGGCTATGATTCAAATTGTTTGCAGTGAGTCCTAAAACACTTTAAGACTGTATATGCTTGCAGAATGCCTTTCTTAGAAGGGTATTGCTTCATGAGTGGTAATTTTAGGTGGCACTGCAATAAAAATGGTTATACTAGGCAAAGTTATAGCTAAAGAAAAATGTCAAGATTGACTTATCTTTTCTGCTTTGGCAAGAGTGTTTTTTTATTTAAGGAATATCTGAAATAGTATTGAGCAAATCTGAACTTTTCAGGATCTACTGGGAAAAAAGGCAGATAGAGTGGAAATGGCTCAAAACTTCCATGTATTCTTTCCTGACTATCCCTATATACAGTCAAGGCATTGAGCTGTCTTGATTTCTAGAGGTGGGAGTTGTTCTAGAGGTCTTGTTCTGTACTCAGCTTTTTAGATTGCTCTGGAAGGCTGATGACATCCTGAGAAAAAACTGCATAAAGGAATGCCCATGCAATACTTGTGCTTCTTGTAAACTTGCTTCAGTTTGTGTAACTCTTTGTCGTGCATTAGACCCCTTTATTTTAGTGGGATTTAAACTGTTCGCTGTTAACAGGGAAGGCTTCCTGGCCTTTGGTTAGCAATAAAGCAGTTGAATGAATACCTGTTCTGACAGTGTGCCAGTACCCAGAGAGTTTGCATAGACATTTGCAGTAAATGACTGGTTAATTACCCTAGCTTGCTAACCTAGCAGAGACCCTGCATGCTGTATTAATCTCCTGACTGTGGAATGAAAGAGAGAAAGGTGTTAGGTTGTGGAGGCTGCAATGTGTGAAGTTTGAAACAAATCTCGGTCAATAGATCATAGAATCATTTAAGTTGGAAAAGACCTTCAAGAGTTCAACCGTAAACCTAACAAAAGCCATGTCCCTAAAGAGCTGCTGCCTTTAGAGCAGGAGAAACTCAAGACTTAGTTGACTCAATAGATATGTGTTCTGATTAGATACCAAGTAATGTTATTTCCTCAACCAGTTCCTGTAGAATTCTTGTAGAAGCTTGCAGTTTACACTGCATAGCACTGAAAGACTAGCTCAAGGGAGAAATGGGTCTCCTTTAGTTTTGGATGGCTCTATCCTGGGGTTAGCACTCCAGATGGTATGTTTAAAAAGGAGCTGTTTTGAAAGTGTGCCTTCATTCTGGTGACAAAGGTCTGCAGAAGAGCATAAGAATGTATATTAGTGGGGAGGGTTTGTTTAGGACCGCTGACCAGCTTTCCCATGTTTCAGACCTTACTATTCAGGAAATCAAGTGTATGCTTTATGATTTAGCCCAGTAGAAACTGTATATTCACTTTATAATATACCACATAGTATAGGAATATAAGCTTTTATCTACAGGTAGTATTATACTTAAAATAAGGGCTTTTAGTGAAATTGAGTACTTTGAAACATACCTGTGGATACTTTTTAAATCTGCAAGCTTCATGCTAACATCCAGATCTACTATGCAGATTACTTGCTGGCCAGGGTTTTTTTAGCTAACACATTCAAGATGGCTATTTGGCGATGCTTAGTTTTAACTGCCTGGATGGCTGAAAAGCCGAGTGCTTTCTTATATATCTCATTCTGGAACTGATCTCAATGCTACCAGAGGTGTGTCAGTTTTTCTGCTGTTAAAGTTGCTAGTAAAAGGCTTGGAGCATGTTTTAGCCAACTAGAAAGCATTTGACAATCTCATCCAAGAAACAGAATAGTGCAATCTGTTATTTTTGTGGGATGGTGGATGGATTTACAATGCAGTTGAACAAAATAAGATCTTGCATAGGCTTCTGAGTCTCTGTAGTAATTCTGCTTCCTTTAGAGCTCAGCCATTATTTTGTCTTTTTGTAAACCATCTCAAGCAAGACAGATTTAAATCTGTTACTTGAATGGAAATGATCAATTTAGCTCTGGGAAAAGCTGATCAGACAGTAAATCGCTATCAGCCACAGCCAGTGTGTCAGACCAAAGGGTCTGACTTCACTGGTTGGCTGCAGAGACACAGACCATAGGGTAAGAGATCCCAGATGTTGCAGAGCTGAATGGGTAATGCATTTAGAATCCTATCTCCAAATTTATCATTTATGTAGCTAGCTGTATATGTAAATACAGCTATTTAAACTTTGAAAGTAGATCATAGTGAATTTTTAGACTGTTTTCCAGTGATACTTACCAGGATAGCTGGTCAAGATTCTGCAGAATATTATATGTGTATTCGGGTGAAGATGACAAACAAAAAACGTTTTCTTATGTTCTCCCCCTCTTTCGCTATTCACTGGACTTGAAATCTGGAAAAGGGCTAAATAAATCCTCTTTAACATCTCAGACTCTGAAACTTAGTCCCAGACACTGTGCTCCAGTGTTCTGGAGTACTCAGAGCATTCATCGGTTTCTCCAGAAAGGATCCGGATCTGGACTTCATTCCTAAAATACTGTAAATCTGTTTCTAAAGCCTACAGAATGCCCGATGGGCTTTCTCTGACACTAAATATCGATCATATGCGTAACTGAATATTCTATTTGGAGTTTTTACCTGAACCAGTGCAGAGCAGAGCACCTTAATATAGCATTCCAGTATTGAAAACTTGGCCTACATTTTGCAAGTGCAGGCCTTATTTCCCTAATCACAAAATAATGCAATAATTTGGGGTCTTAAAGAACATCCACTTTAAGCTGTCATCAGCTGCAGTGTGCCTATCTTGTGCTTACCCCAGCTTCTTCCTTTCAAGGAGAGCATGGTAAGGACAGTGGTGGACCTAATTCCTCGTTACTAAGAAGTTTGCCTGCAAAGTGCAAAGCTTTCAGCCTGAAGTGATCTGCACCAAGTCTCTTGCTGCAACAATAGTGTCTAAATGAAAAGGTAAAAACTGGAAAGTTAGCGAGTCTTTAGAAATCAAGATTCCTAAAATAATAATTCCTTTACTTACTAGTAGGTTATCCTCAACATAAAATCAGCTGCTACCAAGGAGAGAAAGTTCCAGAAAGGGAAGCAGTGTTCAGTCAGGTGGACAGAATTTACAGGATAGATACAGTAAATTGAACCAAATAGAAGAGGCAAACACCTGGAAGCTTTTCAAATGATTTACATCGGTCCAGTAGATGCTAACAAATTCTCTTACCAAGCAGAGCAGTAGTAAGAACAGTCCTTACTTGCCACCTGTTTTTTGGGTTTTTTCTTCCCTTCCTCCCTCCACTACAGGAAAAAATCCCAACCCCTTATTGGTGAAAGCACAGAAAATATTACCCCAGTTTTCCTGGAGGTGATACACTCATGAGCAAAACCAAGAACTGTCTGGAATGAAGATTTACCCAGACCCTTAGGTCGAGTTTAGCCCTCATTTTAATTTGTAAAGAAAAGCAGTCTCTTGTGGAGAAGTTTGGGAGACATTCTGCCTTGCATGGTCTTTCACAAGAATTGAGATGCATTTGAAATACAAAACAGATGCATTTTAAATACAAACGATTCTTTCTTCAAAGTATCTTTTTAACTACAGATAAAAGTCAGACCTGCCAGGATGGATTAGCTTTATCTAGGGTGAGATTCACTCTTCAGCTTAAATACTACTGTTCCTTTTTCTCTGGATTTCCTGGACTTCATGTTGAACTCAGAAGCAGGAGGATTCTGTATAGATGGCTGGTGGTTATTTTACCTCCTCTTCAGAGCAAAGTGGTGCCCTGCAAATATAAATGGATGGGAAGTGCATGGTGAATTGATTGTAATGGGATGGTTTTCTGCTCTCTAATCTTTCCTTTATGCCTGTGAAATGCAGCCAGACATGTGAGTGGTTCATAGCATGTAACTTCCTAGGTTCCGTAGAGCATAGGGAGCCAAGTAAAGAGTGCTTAAACCTACCAGTGATATGTGCTCCTGCTTAATCTGAAATTCTCAGTGCCAAGCCTTTTAGCTGTAGGGTGATCAGAAACACCTTTATTTTAGTGTCAAGTTACAGTTTGTCTCATAGAACTAAACATTTTCCCCCCTAAAATGCAAGAGCTATATATATGTATTGATTCATATTGGAATTAATGACTTCTATTTGTCATATATTGTCTAAAGAAGTTGACAAAAAAGCTAAAAAGTCATGTCCGAAGTCTTTAGGGAGCTTGTTTAATGTCTCACCTAAACACTGTCTTATAGAAAGGCTTGTACGATAAACAGATTTCTAGATTTGTGATCCAATGGCAATCTAAAAGAACTTAAGATTTTCATAGTTTGACTTCCTGCATTACAGGAGCTAGAGTTCCCAATGGGTGGTTTACAGGAGAGAATCTTTAATGTATGAGTTTATGTTGGTTTGATATTGAGAGGGTAAAACAGTGAAAGAATGCAAAAGAAGTATCAGTAGTCCATGAAAATTTAAAAATGGACTAAACTTTTGGGGGCCTGACCTTGACAATGTCCCCTTATAAGCATTATTTATGCCATGCTTTACAAGAGATAAAATATGTTATGGAATACATAATCCTTGCCCTGAAGAATTGTCCAATGCTCAATGGATGTAAAGCACTGAAGAGAACCTTGAGAATGTCATTATTGATATAATATGTGGAATAGGTGGGTTTTGAAAGTATTCAGAACACTGTAGATACCATGAAAATCTATCTGCATAAAAAGCAATGCAATGAAATCAGTTTGCACCGTGAGATATTGATGATCAGAATCTGCCTGACCCTGAAAACACTTTGGTTTGAGGCTCAAAAGCAGTGGTGACATGGCACAGGGGCTACTGGTATTTCAACAGGATACAAGACAGGGTACAGGGGAATGGAAGAAAGAAACCCCTTCTTTGTAGGAAGAGTAAAAGTAGCTTAGTATGCAGAACAGCTGCCAAAACAAGATTCGTGATTGTCTCCTGCATGCTTGACTGCAGGTAAAAGGCAGCTCTGAGATTGTTTCAGAGAACAGTAAGATTTTTGTATATTTTTAGCTGCCATAAATGGTTTACAAGTGGGGTAGGACTGAAGGGGAAGGAGCTGAAGTGAAGGGATGTTACAGATGATTTTGAGCAGTATGTAGATGGTTAAGACTGTGGGAAAGACACTTAGAGAGGCTGTAAGGAACAAAGACTTTGTAGTGGCTTGAGTGCTTCAAAAACCTAGGGGGGAAAGAAGCAGCTGTGTATATCTGTTGTAATTGTTCAGTCAGAACTGGCTGTTTGTAATTAGTAGTACCCCTCAATTGCAGTCTGCTTCCCAAAGACCTAAAAACCAGGTACCTTGGAGCATGTGTTTTGGGAGTTGCGAGCATCAGAGAGCAGCTGGAAGAGTTTTGTCTGTGAGCCTGGGCAGAAGGAGAAGGGGGTTAGACTTCTGTTAGTCAGTCTCAGTGTGATACAGATGCAATTGCTGTCTTTGCTGCACTATTCAAATGGATCCCATCCCATGTCTGTGTGGCCCAGGGTTGTGCACACAGTGCTTCTCCATTTGTGATTCCAGGAACAGCACTCTTTTTAAAGCTGAAGGCAGAGATGAGTGAATGCTGCTCCAGATGGGAGCTGACAAGTTTGAAAACATGTCAGCATGTGTGTATTTTTAATTTCAAAGGCGTCACACTAGCGTTAGGGAGTTGCTTTAATTCTAGAAGCAGCTTTGTAGAACTAGACAGTCCCTAAACATCTCTACCATAGCACAAGCACATTGGCAAAAATACAAGCCCCTTTTGGCCACTTAATTTGTAATTAAGGTAAAACATTCTTGTCTTTTGGACTGTTCAACTGCTTGATGAGTATGTTGTTCTTTGGTCTGATTCTGACATTACATATACCGATGGTAGAACGCAAAGAAGGAGAAATCTGTTATGGATAATAGTGGCTTTGGAAGTTCAGTCCATAGAGATCAGTAAGGTTGAAACTGAAGATTATTCTAAATGCAGTCTATTAATAGTGATGCTGCTAGGAGACTGAGCCTGAGTTCTCTGTGTAACAGCTGATGAGAGTTCTGAAATATGCTTGGTGGTGGTGCTTGAGATGTGGATTTGGAGGTGGGAAAGATTCTTAATGCAAAGTTTCATCACATAGTGATTATTTTGTTTCCTAGTTGAGTCTACAGAATGACATTGTCCTCCAAGGCCATTGTCAGTAGGGATGCTCAAGGGGGTAAAGGCTATGCCTCCACTTTTGGTAATGGGAGTAAAAATATGAAATATTTACAGCTGCTTCTCATTTCCACTCTGCATATGATGTGATAAACAGCAGCTCTGGAGGTCACATATTGTGTGCCTTGTCTGTTGGTGGGAAGGCAGTGAAAGGCAAGATTTGAGTATTCTGTGTCTATGGGTATTTGAGACCTCTGAGTTTTCTTTAACAATACCAAAACATAGATTACAGTGAGATATCTAAACAAATAAACATCTGGGTTCAAACTTCCTGCCAGTTTGCTGAGCTGTAAGCTGAAGTGGAATCTGGTTGCCTGACACCTTCCTACATTAATTCTCTCCTGAGCATGCATATTTGTGAAATGAAAAGGTGGAAATATTTGGCATTCATAGAATCCTAGAATCACAGAATGGTTCGGGTTGGAAGGGACCTGAAAGATCTAATTCCAAACCCCTTCCATACGCAGAGACACCTTCCACTAGACCAGGTTGCTCAAAACCTCATCTAGCCTGGCCTTGAACGCTTCCAGGAATGGGGCATCCACAACTTCTGAGCAACCTGTTCCAGTGTCTCACCATCCTCATAGTGAAAAAACAATATCAGCAAGCTGTATTTTTTTAATTGGCAGAACATAGTCCTAGACAAGTGATTGGCATTTCTTCCTCACAGGCTTCATTAAGAATGAGTTCTGTTTCTTTGATACAGCTGGCCAATGTATCTGTATTATTGCTTATGTGTCATAAGCCTTAGAACGATGACCTGTGATAGTAACTGTGCAGTACAGAATGCTTCTAGGCTTAATCAGTGACTCCATCAGTCGCTTTCATCTCAGTGAAAAGAATAGAAATAGCATTCGCTGAGGTGATAAACCGAGGTCCTGCAGCAGCCATCAGCATGTGAAGTCCTTGCCCAGTTTCCTTCATGAGGAGAGCTGTTTCCGGAGAGTGCTGTGCATTGTTTCAGGTGTGTGGAGGTGCTTGGTTAGTGGCCTCTAGCAATTAACACCGGAGGGCTTTGCCTTGTCTGCAGCTATCTTTTTATTGCCTTCCTACCTGAGAATAATGAGCTTTTAGTCCTGACGCTTAGTGAGATTAGACCTTATATAAATGGCCCTTACATAAAATGTAATAGAATTATAAAGTTGTCTAATTAGTAACATACAAAGCAGACTATATAATTGCCTAGGAGGTGAAAACTACAGTATGCATACCTGGGCATGCTGTGTGGTGTTATTTTAGAAAGTCTAGTTTTGGTTTCTGTTTTTTCATATGCTTTACGTATAATGTCAATAAGCCTAAGAAACCTGTAAAATGTTTCTTGAGCAAGTTCTGATTGGCTGGGTCTGTAGAAGAGATTGAACCAAAGTTCACCTTGAAAGAAGAATGAGCCTGGTGCTATGTTAGGGAAAGCTGTGCCCAGTTAGATACCATTTGACAATAAGGACTAGCCTGCCAGAGGTCTAACATAACTAAGTGTTATGGTTTGAGCTTGGATGCAGCTGGAATGATTCAGATGTTAGTATTTCCCAACTTCCCAGATATCTGCAAATGTTAAACTCCTAGTTGTTTCTTTTCAAAAGACATTTATATTGGGCAACTTCTTATCTGTACTATTTTCGATAATCAAACCAAACATGCCCAGATGGAACCCAAATACTATATAAGGCTATTTACTCTTTTTAGACTACTTTCTAAGGAAATGCTAGGCTTCTGTGTTTGCCTTGTCAGCTGAATAACTTCTGAATTCATTGGTCAGCTTTAACCACATTTGAAAAGAGAGCTAGAAGCCTGGAAAAGCACTGCTCTCTCTGAAAGAGGAGGGTGACATAAATCAATATTTCTGCTCAGGAGAAAGCAGCATGCAGGCAGTATTCAGCTGTTGCACAGCATTTGACAGCAGCTGAATTGGCCAACATGGACCAAGGGTCAGTTCATATCCGTGGAGCTCCTGACTGCTTGTGGCATATAATGCCTTCTGCCTATGGAATTACTGCAAAGATGTGTGGGCTTATTGGAAGGAAGGGGTGACTTGGTGAGAGGATAAAGGATACAAGCAGGAAATTAAGCTTCTTTACTTCTGTGCTTGTTAAGTAATTTGTGGGGTTTATTTTCCCTATTATCTGAGTAAATCCTGTTTTGCTGTGCAATTTAATACAGCGTGATTATGAAAGGAGGTTGTTGACAGAACCCACTTACCCTCTTTCTCTTGCATATGGAAAGATTTTTCATTCTTCATGTACTTTTTTGAGTCAGAAGTTGTTTTGCACTTCTTTCAAGACTAGCTTATAGGAAACTTGCTTCTGTCCACCCATAAACAGACTGATCTCTGCAAGACTGATTACTGGTTTCTTAGCAGCATTCTAGTTCATACAGCCTTAGCACACTGTAGAACTTACAGTGTCTTTTCCCTTTAATGTTTGGCCTTTATTTGTATTTTCTGTATATGAGCTATATACACATTCATTTCTAAAACAATGTTTGGGAAGAGCTATAAGATACACCTGAGAATGTCAAATGACAAAGAGAAGAGACTACCTCAGACTTGAAACAAATTTCCTCTGAAATATATCAATGATCCTTGGGTTATTTTTCTTTGGGGCTCAACTGACTGCTTGAAGTCAGAGCAAACAGAGTATTGTGTGATTCAATATTATTGCAGAGAGGAGCTTCATGGGTCATCAAATCCAGCCTGATGGAAAAAGTGCATTCAACCGAAAGCACTGTTGATAGATGTACCTGCCCTTCATCTTGTGTCTTGAACTGCTTCAAATTTCTGATAGTTTAGATGTCTTGCTTTGAATGTGAATGGAAGATTATATTGCTGGTGCTAAATTATGATCTTGCTAGCTCTGTCTTCCCTGAGCTTGACCATCAGTGACGCAGGAATGCTGGAATAGATAAGATGTAATGAATGAGTAGTTCTTACAGGGTGTTTTTTTTACTAAGCATCTGCTGTTGACCACTGTCAGAAACAGGAGGCTGAGCCTGCTCAACTTGTGCTCTGATACAATACAAATGTTATTTTCTTAAGAATTTTGAAAAGCCTCTCTCTTTGAAGCAAAGGAGAGCAAGAAGGGGAGTCCTGCATGACTGAACTGCTGTAATGTGTCCTACATGAGGAGGAGGACTGCAGTTTCTAAACAGAGCATCCATGTTGCCTCCCTTTACCAAAGACGGGCGGTGGCACATCATTCTTGTCTGCCACACATCACTTGCTTGTTCAGGCAGACAGCTTTGGCAAATGTTTTCTTCCTCTCTCATGCTCATATATCAAAGAATATTTGTGCTCTTGAGAGGCTAATCAATCACACTCATATGTTGAATGAGAACTGGAAACTGTGCAGAAAAATGGATCAGAGGTTCATAACACCACCTTTGAAACAAAATGTTTGTTCTTATCTTTAACTTTGCAAAACAATCAGTGTCTTAGCCAGAGATTCTGGTTTTTATTTGCAGGACATGACTGGATGTGAAAAAAGCTGGATCAGGACTTATGTGTACAAAGTTTAAGACTGTAAACAATTAAATTACCATGTATCTAATATGCAAGTTTCTAAGGAGGTGTCTAGATTTCACTTGTGCAAATGTGCCCATTTTCAGTATTTGAAATTGCAAATAAAAAGTTAAGCTTGGTGCTGTGAATCATGTTTTCCACCAGTAAATAGTTTCTGATTTTGCTGTTTCATTAGTTTGCTGCCATTCCTGCCTCCTTGATTAATTTGAATTTCTAAAGTTTCCTGACTTTAGTATCCATGAATTTAAAAAACGTGGTCCTACAAATGCTTGTACACAGAAATACATACAAGGTCATTTCAGCTTTTGACATAAAAGCTTCATGAGCAGTAAAAATCTTGAAATAATCTTAGTGCATCTGTTTTTAACTGGATGATGAGTCCACTGCTGATTTAATAAGGAAATGGAGGGAAGCAGTGTTTTGCATCTGAATATCCAGGGCAGATGCAAGTGGAGTGATCTCTCAATTCAACTTTCTTTTCCTTTGTTAATGTTCCAATGTAGTAGGCTTGAGCCTTAAACTTTTCCATTACTCCTTAAGGTATCATATTGGATGGGTCTTGTACAAGAACATATGATGATCTTCAGTATTGACAGGTCTTGAAAGCTCCTGAATAGAATAAATGTCTTTTTGCCCTTCTTAGGGGTGGTCTTTTTACCCTTTTTTGAGTTTGGATCTAATCCAAGAAAAAGCTGGGAATTAGCTCAGCTGCAAACAAAACCTCACTAGTTGCATTGGCTCCTGAGTTATGAATTGAAACTTCATAATGGAAATTTGAGGCCAGGCAGTCTAAACATAAAAGTTGCCTTGCTGTGTTACTTGAATGAGTGCAGGTAGTTCTGCTGTTTGTCTTATGTGGCTTTTGTTTCCTGTTTCATTCTTTCTTATTTTAGTACCTAATTGTGGGCATACAATGAATAAAGCAAGATCATAATAGGCTGTGGCACAGAAAGCTTTCCAAATGCATGTAAAATTTGGAAAACATGTAGCTGTTTAACTTCATGTTTAAAGGTTCAGTGTGATAAGGATTTAAGGGAATGATTGCAAGATTCTATAAGTACGTACATAATACCTAACTAGCTTTTATCCCTTTTTTTCCCCTGTAATGTTCAGGGGAGATTGTAACATTGAGTCACTGATTCCCAAGTGCTAATTTTGGCTCGAAAATGTCAATACGAATTTAATTACTTAGTGTTTCTCCTGTCCTCACCATCTGAGCCTTGATTGACTTTCTTTTTTCTCTCTACTGTCAACTTCAGTATTAACTTAAATCAGCTTAATGTTTGTTATTTCCGTACCGTTAGGAGAAGGATAGAGGCCTGCATGCCCGTAACTATACCTCAACGTGTTTGTAGGATCAGGCTCAGATGCAAAAAAATTGTAGGTAGAAGGAACTGGTAATCATCTTGTTTCACCATGTGTAACCCATGGGCATTACCCTTATTCTCATGAGCAACTCAGTATCTTGTTGGTGAAAGTACATTTTTCTGAAAAGCTTACAGTTTGGATCTAACAACACCAAGTAACATATTTGCTGTCTCACTTCTTCAGTTTTGTTCCAGTAATGGTTGGCCTCACCACTCAACTTGTACCATGTTTCTAATTTGTCTTGCTTGAGCTGTGCAACTGTTTCTGGGGTTGAGCCCCCTTGTGCCTTCCCTACTAGGTAGAGAGTCCTTTAAGATCTCTGTAGGGATAGTTTCTGGTGTTTATAATTGTCTCTTCTCAACAGATAAAGTGTTTAAGTTCTCTTACAGAAATTTTGGGGTTTTAACCCTCAGATTCTTTTCATGGTGGCTTCTTTTCTTTCACCTTCAATTTTCCAAGACGAATTTTAAGACTTGGGTACCCAGATTTGGATTTCAAACAGCAGTGGTGCCACAGAATCACTTGCTGACTTCCTGCTCCCTTGTAACGGATAGCGGAAGGCTGTTAGTCATTTATACATCTTGTTGTGGAGGTGACAAACAAGCTACTTTTGAGTCACTTATCTGCCAGGATGCTGAAGTTCTTCAGGCCTTGGCCTCTATTCTGTAGCTATAGCCTTTGCTCTGTGTTATCAGAGGTATACTGTGCCTCTGGCATTGCCTGCTTTAACTGATGTCAACTCAATGTACGCACACATTTGGTTGTCTTTGTCTTTTTATATATCATTCTGCCAATCTGCGTGTTAGCAGAACACTTTTTCCAAGGAATTTGTTATATCTAGATTTTGGCATTTTTATGGATCTGGAAGAGCATCTGGCTAGCTCTGATTAATGCAAAACCAAACTAAAGCAGTTCCATTCCCCAGTGACTTTATGCTGTCAGCTACTTTGAGATCTGTCAGTTGGCCAACCCTTAATTCGTTTAACATGTGCTTTATTGACATGAGCCAAATTTCTAGTCAGAATACCATGTGGTATAAGTCATATGCCTTGAAAATCTTAACTACTCAACTAACTCTACTAACCAAACCATTGATTTCGAATTCTGAAATCAACTTTGTTTGAATATCAGTATCATAAACCTCTTGAAATTGCCATTAGTTGCATTCCTGGCCTTTAAAAGAAACTTATGCAAATTTTTTAGTCTTCGTCCAGCATTGATCTTGGACAAACAAGGCAAAAGTTGCCAAAGCTGTTCTATTTGAAGTGTTAACATGAGGTTAGCAGTCATTTCTTCTGGGTACCATGGAGAATTGCATCCAGTTTATCCTGCACTGGGAGGTTTAAAAATGAGCTCATTACAGGCTGAGTATCTGTTTGTTGATGCTGTTAAAAACTGACTGGAAAATGTGGAGATGATGGCACAATATGTGTTGTGTGAGGAAAGTGTTTCAAATAGACTGTGGACTGCTGGCTTCCATCAAGACATTGGTGGTTCTTTTAATGTGCATCTGTCTTCCAAGTATGGGTTGTAGGTCAGCAGCTCTGGTAAAGACAGTGTTTGTACTTGATGTCATTGTTTATACTTTGATTCACAAGTCTAGTTTCTTCTTGTGTCTTCTTTAGTCGAAAGAGATGTTAAATGTTTCCAGCTAGGAATGCTCATCATAGCTTAGCTGAAGTTAACATGCGTTTCTTAAATCTTTGAACTCCTTGACAAGCAGAGAAACAGGCCTGGCCTCCTAGTCAAAAATTAAACTAGGGCTACTGCAGATCTCTTGCTTTAGATTCTTAAGTTTTGCGGCTGTTGCAGCAGCTTCCCAGCACTCAGGATCTTGGGAAGGGAACCTCACTGTTAATATCACACGCTTATAAGGCTTGGGAGGAGAAGCATAACTGATTAGATGAGGTGGCTTTTTCTGCTTGGAAGATAATACTGAAGAGGCTCCAGAATATTCAAGGGTTTGCCTTTTTGCAAATTTATATCACTAAATTGTGTTTTCAGAAAAAGAATCTGTTACATTGAGGGAAGATCCGTGTGGAGCGTAAAATCAATTCTATTTTGGTTTTTCATAAATCCATCCTTACTAATCTTAATCTGTTTTTGCTAATCTTGCTAGCCCTCAGCAGAATTGGAAAAGGCTGTCTGAAATCAAAATAGTGCAGACTCATGTTGGAAATCACTTCTTGAAGGCAGCTGGTATGCAGGCAACACCCTGTACATGCTTCTGATGGAGCTTCTGATAACTTGAATTATCCATTACTGATGTCTTTGTCAAAGTACCCACACTATAAGGGTGAGGAAGAGCCATCTGCTCACAGCAGGATTAATCCAATTGATGGCCCGTGTGCATGCTTCTGTTTCAGTGTATCTGCCTCTGTGAGTGATGGGAGAGGCAGTTGCTCTCATATCACTGTAGAGATAGGCATGTGGTCTACCACGCTTGAAAAAATTCCCCCAGGATGCTCAGGCTTTTATTTTCTATACCAGCCACAAAAGAAACACTTGTTCAGGGTATTTTCACCTACAGCTAGTACTGCTAGAAAGCAAGGATGGAACTAAAATCCATAGTATGTTTAGTATTATCTCAAAATTGAACCATGGATTAAATCCCCTTTTGCGTATGGAGTGTAATAAATATTTATTTGGGGGAATAGGGAGTGTCAGCAGAACAGATAAAAAAAAGGTAGTTTGAGCTTTCTTTTTCTTCCTTTTAGTTCCTTTGAGATTTTCCTTTAGGGTTTCATTATTAACAGTGAAACAGCAAACTTGCTCAAGGGCAGAATTGTGCTCTGAGATTCATCAGTGTGGTTATAAAAACAATTTTTTCCTCCGTGGTACACCAGATACCTATAATTTTAACCCTGGAAGGCAGGATCCATGAATTGGGCCATATGAGTTTTTGTTGATAAGGTTTTGAATTAATCTCATTTTGTACAGACCTGTGCTTGCAGAAGCTTAAGGAAATTCATCACAGTTGCAGATTGTTTTCCAAGTAATATCCTCATGGACTATGAATCCTATCCTTTTATGATAAATGCATACAGCTTTTGCTTAACTTCATTTTCTGAGCCGCTCCATCTCTAATCTCTGTTGCTCAGTTTTTCAGTAGGTTTTAGCAGTCTGGCTGAACTACAGTAGTGCTGACACTGAGATCGCGCAGCTTGCTGTGGGGGGAGGGATGTTAGAGGAGGTTTACTGTAGACACAGCTTGGATTTTTCCTCCCCTTTGGTACAGCTGAAACTCTTACTTCCTGCGCAGACAAGCAGTCAGTGTGATTTCTTTTTTGAATATTTGGGTGGAGGATAACATACAGCAGGATAATTCAAATGTAATCCCGAAGGATGGGATAACAAATAACATCCCTGCTGTACAGGCAGCTGGAATTATTTAGAAGGTGTAAAGGGGCTTAATGTTCTGAGGAGCTGCCTTTATAGTGTGCCTTTGAGTAGGCACATCTGTAACTTTGCAGCTGAAATCACTTGCAGGCACAGACATGGCTGCTGGTTGTTTGCTCTGTTGAGGAGGTGACTAAGCATCTGCAGCCCACTGGCAGGTGTGCTGAGATTTCCAGGTGGGGATTCCAAGGCTGTCTTTGGAAAAGTCATTTGCTTGCAGGGGTCAATGCATCATTGTTGCTGGTCTTTCCAGAACAATCCTTGTTGAGAAGATTACAGCATTAAGTAAATATTTTTCTTTATATCAGCGTTGTTATTTTTTAATCTGTCTGGATAAGGGGGAACAAACAGTAGCTGTAGGAAGAGCTTTAGTAAAGAGCTTTCTCTGGGGTGTTCAGCTCACAGCCATTCTGGTCTGTGCGAATGTACCAGCGTTTGTGCTCCAGGGCTGCAGCAGGGGCAGCAGTGGGACACTTGGACCAGCATTTTTACTGTCTGCCACTTCCCAGATCTGAGCCAAAGTATGAATGGTTTTGAAAATCAACATTTCCATTTCAGACATGGTTCCCTCTTACTTAGTATAGCAGCAGATACTGAAGTTTGAATTTCTCCAGTGTCAACAGCTAACTTGACATAATTGCAAAGGGGAAGGACTGTGTGAAGAAATGCTGTTAGACTGTTCTTGTTTGTGAGTACACCTGAATAGAGAACTATACAAACATTTCCTGCGTTACATATCCGTCTCTGAGGCTGTTGTGTACAGATGACAATCTTTTACTTAAAAAAGCCCCAAGCTTAAAACTCACCTATGTAGTTGCATCCAAGCTAATGTTGTAAAGGAATGTGTTGGCCTGTTCCTTGTTTCATAGTTCGGATTTTACAACCTGCAATGTGGTGTTAATCCATGGCAGAAGGGAATCTGTGAGAGCGTGGGAAATGTGCACACAGGCAGTGTGTTGGCAGGTAGCGGCTGCAGGTGTGAGCTCAGTTTTCCATCCATTCAGAATCAGATGGCCCAAACCCTCCCCAGGTTTAGTCATATTTTTCAGGTTTCTGTTTAATTCTTAAATTCTTGCTGTCATCTAAGTTAATGTGGTCACAGAATAGGGGCTTATATGCCAAAAGCAATGAAATGAAGTCATAGAAAAGTGGATGCTGTTAATTTCAGTTATAGTCATTGAAAGGCTTTGGAGAAATTAAAAGGCTTGGAGTTTATTATTTTGGTGGGGTTTTTTTCCTAACAAGGTATAAATAAAAAGTGCACCTTTTAAACAGATGGATGTATGAATGGCAAGAAGGTAACCTGATCTATAAATATAAATGGAACTTTGTCTACTTACAGCTTCAAGCCAAAAAAAATCAGGTTTTAAATTAATTTTCAATTAAAAAACCCTGCTTTAACTTGAAAATAGTTCTCGTTCTGAACAGAATATTTCATACTGAATGACTAGAGAGAAATCTGTGGCCTCATGAGGCTCTTGATGGGAATTACTTTGTCAACTGAGCAGCTCTGTCAGGCATGCAGATCTGAAAGTCGCAGCATGCTCAGCCTCTACCCTTGTTGCCAAAGTTCTGCAGGCCAAATTATTCCCCCAGTATGACACCTAAAAAAATTAATCTCTGTTGATTTGTACTTCCTCTTACAGTGCTTTTCTTGAAACTATTGCTTCAGCTGTACTGGGTCGATCTCGCCCTATATCCTGTCTTTGACTGCAGCCAGTAGCAGTTGCCTGAAGAGGAGTGTTGGAACAAGCCAGATGAAATCCTTGGCCAAAAAATTCTTGTTGCGTCCTATGTCTGCAGTCCAGAGTGCTCTTAAATCAGCAGTGGTGTCTTCTTTTGCACAGTGTCAAGCAAGGATCATGGGACATGTCGAAGAGAGTGCCCTGGCAGTATGGCTAGTGGTGGGTCTGGGTCTGCCAGTGTCTGGCTTCTTGTGCAGAGGTGCCAGGAGATCCAGTCCCAGATGTCTCCATGGAGAAGCTGTGTTGGTTAGCAGGTTGGAGGGGATAGTCTGCTCAGGTGAGCATGTGGCTCCTTCGTCATCAGCACGTCCTGGGCAGTCCCACACCAGAGCTGGCTACATGGAGCAGGTCTGGGAAGAGAATTTGCTTTTCTGAGCTCAAGCAATAATATGTTTTGTGCATAATGAAGTAGAATGGACTTTAATTTAAATAATTATTGTACTAAGGCTAAAAAAGTTAACACCATCTTCTGCAGCCGAAAGCTATTCAGGTAAAGTGGAGAGTTGAAATATGCAGGGGAAAAGCCTTCTTCAGAAAAGCAAAGGGGCACCAGATGTTATTAGGAGCTGTTTTGCTATCACGGGAGTGCTGATCCCCACTCTCCATTGCATTTTTAGGCTCTTGCTTTTCTTCCTGAAGATTACTGTTCCTGATGAGGGTGCAAGGAGGCCATATGAACTGTGTTTCCCGCTAATAGCCCCACTGCTGGAAACCTAGAGAGCTTTTCAGTTTGCCAGACTTCTGGTGAAAGCCTCTGATCTGCCTTACACAATCAAGCCACAGTTCATGCCTGTCGTGGAGGCTGGTAGCTGGTAACATGTGGGCAGGCTTCAGTCTGCCTCTGAAAAGGTTTTGTTCGGTGTGTGCCTCTGCTTGGTGCGTCAGGCCCTTGCATTTTTCAAAATGTTAAGTATTCAGCTCTGCTCCACTACATTATCTCACAAGTCCTCTATTGTTCGGCCCTTTTCTGAAGGGCACATTATGTGCAGTGGCCTGAACGGTGAACAGGCCGTATCTGCAGTGCACACAAAGGTGCTCTGGTCTTGAGCTGGTGCCACCCACCATTGGGTGGTCTAGGACCGCCTGAGTCAGGGGTGCTTTAGACTCCTTCTTCTTGGCTTAAGCTTGTGAATGAAAGCAGTAAATTACTGCAGCTTTTGTTCAATGGGGATAGGCAGTGATTGGTACATAATGCTCTTAGTCTTGGAGTTGTCAGACATAAGGGAGCTAAGATGACAACCCATAGTACCTTGTCTTCTGTGATCTTAAGAGAGAGCTTTGCTTAAGCATCTAGTTGCCAGTGGAGAGGGTTAGAGGAAAAGAAAGAAAAATCCATGTTAAGGCTCAGATCTAGTCTCGCTGAGCTGCTGAGTTTCAATCAAAGGCAGGAAACAGATGGACAGGCGCAGCTGCAGAAGGTGCTGCATCTTCTCTGGAAAACTACCCACTGCGTACTACAAGCAGAGACATCAGCACAGTGCTGCAGTCCTGCATGGAGCTGCTGCGTGGTGCCAGTGGATGGATGGTCTCTCAGCCCATGCTACTTGTGGAGATGCCATTTCAGAGAGGACCCTGCCTGGCATTACTCCCAGCTCCCAGTGATGTACGGTTGCCTGTTTCCAGGATCTGCTTGCTGTGGTAGAAGAGAAATGCATCAAAAGCTCATTATGTTCCTAAATCTTACATTTGTGGAGTATGCAGTGGGACCTGTCCATGTGAGCTTACCCTTATATCCTTTCCAGAAGCACCTCATTGCCCTCTCTCCCTGCTGAATTCTCCATTTTAGACTGGACAGTTGAATGATGAAGAAGTCTGATAAATCAGTGGGGTCTCAGAGGCAGCCAGAGAAAGCTCTAGGGTGCCCTGGGGTGGTGTTTCTTACATTCTTCTTGAGATAGAAAAGAGAGTCCAGCAGCCAAGCAGTGTCCCAGGTCTCTGCTCAACCACTCATGCAGAGCCAGTCTGATGTTCAATCATTGCTCAAGAGCTACGCTTTAAATGTTAGTCAGTGTGTATTGTTTATCTGTCACCAACAGTCCTTGACTCCTCCTGTATTGTTGAGAGGTGCAAATAGTCAGATCTCTTCCACAATAGATCTGCATTTTTGTTATTTAGGAGGTTTCTTTAGCAGTTTAGTAATTTATCTTGTTTTGCATAGTTTTTGCAGGAATTAGAGCAAGAAGCCTGTGTAAGCACAACTGTAGCAGGGAGAATGTGTTTCTCTGTTTGCTTTCCCTTTTCCAAAGACAAAAGAGCCTTATTGAAATATGCTTCCTTTCTGACTACTAATGGGGTTTCCTTCCTTCCTCCTTGCAATGAGGTTAACATTTCTCCCATCCTGTTGGGTATAAATTTCAGCCTGGACTGTTTTCCCTGTTGAGGTGTTGAGTCACTGGCCTTGAATGGGAACCTGTGATGAGAGGGAGAAGTTGGGGCTTGGGAAGGAAGAGGTTTTCCAGCAGTTTGGCCATGCATGGGAGGAATTTTAAAAAACAAGGATAAGGTGCTATTCATTTTTGCCTGAGGCTGCTCATAGTTTTATTTCCTAGTTTTATTTCTGGATGCTTTCCTATGTTGGATCTGGATAAATTCCAGGGCATTATACACAAAATACCTAGAGGAGGAGCTGGTTCCTGCTCAGTAACGATGCTCCATTTTAAGCTTTCTCAGGTTAAATGGAAAAGAAAAATAAAATGATGCCATGTCACTGGAATTTGTTCATCTCCTGGCAGAAAAATGCTGGAAGTCTTGCTTCAAAGGCTCTGTCTGGGAATTATGTCCTGAAGCCTGGATATTCTCCAAGGCTTAATTGTGCTTATTCATAGAAACACTAAACTTTATGAACTGGACAGCAGACCTAAATTTGGCTCTAACTGCAGAGAGGGTGTTGTTTTTTGCATACTCTGTTTAGCAGCACTGAGCACAGGTGTACACTGTGGAATAATAAGTAATAGGGACAGGAATTAAAGCAAGCTTTGCTCTGAACAGGTGAGCTAAACCAGTAACCTTTCTATCTGAATTTCCCACTTAAGTAAGGTTTCATTTTGTGTGGTGTTGGGTTGTGTCATGTTGGGTATATCTTGTCTCTCTCTTCCCACGGAACTTCTTTCAGGTCTAAAGTTGGTGGTAGCAGACTGTGGGATAAGAATTTGTATCTCCTCCCTTATCATCTTGCTCTGTAAGATGAAGAAACCATGACCGAGCAATGTAGTTAAACCAGCAGGAATGAGACTAGGTTACTGCCTCACATAAACTTTTGCCAGTTTTGGAGAAATCTGAATCCAATATCTTTGTTACTAATATTACCTATGTTTTGGAGGTTCCTTTTGGATGAGAAATTGACTTTTAAAACTAAAACTCAAGTTAACATTATTGTGAGCTATCTGAGCTTGTGTGAAAACAATAGTGTAGTTGGCTTAACAAAAAAAGGGTGCTTTATTGTTTAGTAGAAAAGCAGTTAAGACTTCAAAACCAGTTGAAACCAATGCATATTGCTGCCTTCATGGATTTCCTTAGTTTGCCTTCCTACCTGTGGAGAACCAGCAGTGCAAGAGGGTCACAGAAGTGTTTTGAGAGGGCTTTTTTGTTGTTTATTTGTTTTTGTTGTTCTGCTTTAACTGCAGATAAATTTAAAAGGGGTGAGATTCTTTGCTAATACTTTCTTTTTAGAAAGCTTGTGTATGAAACTGGGAGGGTTTTTTGGGGGATTTTATTAAGAGCTCCACATTGTTTCTGGTACTACTTAGGTTTTTATTGAGAGATTCTTTTTCTATACAGGTTCCTTATGGCATCTTAAGTAAGTGTGCAAAAAAGCTGCAAAGAAAGATCACTGGGACAAAGCAAGGAGCATTCTTTGCTGTTGTCGCAGTTTTGTTAGTGCTGGGGTAAATGGCGAAACGTTTTCTGTTTAGTATTTCCCCCCCTGGAAGTGCACTCCAAGTTAATTTGGAAACTTGCTGACAGGAAATTAACAAAAAATATCCAATGTGAAAATTAATTTTTTTAATAGAGTTAACATAAAAATGTTGAGTGACTTATTTTTTGAACCGAAGTCACAACATTTAGACATGTAAGAATATAACTGTCTTTTAAAATGTAAAATATCTCCATGAGACTACTTAACTATCTGTGCATGACATCTTCTAGTCTCCTTAACTACTGTTTGCTTTGTTAGATGAAACAGGGATTTGAAAATTAAAGACAGTCGTGGTTTGGAAGAGCAGTTGTTATCAATGAACTCTGTTTCTTGGAAAACTAAGAGCACAGAGCTGATAACTTTGGCTTTGAAGTACTGAAGCCTATGTTTCAGGCAGATGTGCAGGTCCTATTTTGAAGGATTTTGATGATCAAGGATCACTGTGTATTTCAGTGAGCTATTTCTATTTCCATTCTCCTTGAAAGTGTGTACCTTCCCCCTGGCTGTGCTTGAAAAATCATGAAAGAACCACAGGCTGGAAAGCAGCTAAACCAATCTAGATTAAAGAGGCTGCAGTTTGGGATAGCTGAGGGCCTCCTTACTATGGCAATTGTAAGCCCAAGTGCAGAGGCTGAATAAAGTGTTGTTACAGTTTTCACCAGTCTTCTGGCTGCTAACTTGACATTGGAAGATTTTAATCTAACATAGAACAAATATCATAATTGTCGTTCATGTCTCTGAAAGTAGCAATGTGCTCGCTGTCTTTTATGTTTGATTCTTGCAGGCACTTCGAATGTGTGTCTTATACCCTGTATCCTGCTTTTGAATTTGCACTGCAATATCATAACACTTTGTCTTTCCGTGGAAGAAGTAGCTTCAGGTTGAAGCCTAGTAAAAACCTCAGGGCTGTACTCTTGTCTCTGAACTGCTTTAGAGGACAAACCAGCTGAATTCTCATTTATGGAAGAAAAGTTCCCATGCTGCATATGCACTGTACACATTTAGGGAGATTCAGGAGAGTTGATCTTGAAGTGTCATTTGGTTTGATTGTTCTGTTTTCATGAAAATGTTCCCTTTAAGAGCCCTTGAACACATGCTAATGAGGAAAGAGGTGAATAGAAATAGACCACAGAATTCTGAATCCTTGTTGTACTATCTAACGAGAGACTAAACTGTGTAATTAAATATACTGAACAACTCTCTCCAAGCCTCTTCACACTTCAGACTTGAACTTGGGTATTGTAGTGTGAGTCCATCTTGAATCATGTGTCCATGAAAAAATTCAAGGTCAGGAGGACCCAGAACTACCAATCACTTCCTTTTCTGTTGGGAATGCTTGTAAGATAGCTCTTATTTTTGGTATCTGACATTCAAGATGGGAATTGGAGTGGTTGGAGGGATGAAGGTCCTTGCAGAAAATATCAGACCAAGTGACAATGTTGTTCCACCCCTGAATCAGGACACAGTGGCGTATAGTTGCCACAGAGTCCTGTGCAGCTGCTAGATGAGCAGTGTCTGAGTCAAGATCAATGCTGTGGCATTCCCCTTCTGTACCTTTTTATTAAGCAAGATTCTTTGGGCAGAAGCAATCCTAGCAAATTTAGGAGAATTTGGGAAGTTTCCCCTTCCCTGCCTCTTGGCTTAAGGCTGTAGTTCACCAGAAAATGCCGTATTAAAAAAGGGAAATCAGAGGGCTGGAGCACCCCTCCTATGAGGGCAGGCTGGGAGAGTTGTGATTGTTCAGCCTGGAGAAGAGAAGGCTCAGGAGAGACATTAGAGTGGCCTTTCAGTACCTAAAAGGGCTCACAAGAAATCTGGAAAGGGTTTTTTTCACACGGGCATGAAGTGATAGACGGGGAATGGCTTTAAACTGACAGAGAGGAGATTTAGATTATATATTAGGAAATAGTTCTTCCTTGTGAGAGTGCTGAGTCGCTGGCACAGGGCGCCCAGAGAAACTGTGGCTGCCCCATCCCTGGAATTGTTCAAGGCCAAGTTGGACAGGGCTTTGAACAACCTGGTCTAGTGGAAGGTGTCCCTGCCCATGACAGGGGATTGGAGCTGCATGAGCTTTAAGGTCCCTTCCTACCCAAACCAGTCTGGGATTCTGTGAGAATCACCAGCCTTTCCGACAGGTCACTAATCAGGCAGCAAGAGGGGCAAGCCCATTGTCTGGGCCAGCACTGGGGAGGACTGTGAAGTCTCACTGTCTGGTTAATAGCAACATACTGAAGTGTCAGGCAGGCTCATTAGGGACATGCTGTTAATTTGGTCAGACAGGCGCTGCCAGGCTGCATTGTGCAGAGTTAAGCAGTGTGAATGGAGCCCATAAGCAAAGCTGCTGAAATCTGCTTTTGTGTTCCCTTTGGACGGCTGTCCTGTTTTTGGTGTCTTTTCCAGTTCTATGTGGCCACGTGGAATTTTGGCACTGTTAGTGTTATCCAAAGAGTAGTTATACACTTGGTGAGGAATTGGCCTGCACAGAGGGCTGCACAGTTCAAGCACTTCTGTCATAGAATCATAGAATAGTCAGGGTTGGAAAGGACCTTAAGATCATCTAGTTCCAACCCCCCTGCCAGGGGCAGGGACACCTCCCACTAAACCATGCCACCCAAGGTTATGTCCAATCCAGCCTTGAACACCACCAGCATTCACAACTTCCCTGGGCAACCCATTCCAGTGCCTCACCACCCTTACAGTAGAGAATTTCTTCCTTCCATCCAATCTAAACTTCCCCTGTTTAAGTTTGAACCTGTTGCCCCTTGTCCTGTCACTACAGTCCCTAATGAAGAGTCCCTCCCCAGCATCCCTATAGCCCCTCTTCAGATACTGGAAGGCTGCTCTGAGGTCTCCACGCAGCCTTCTCTTCTCCAGGCTGAAAAGCCCCAACTTTCTCAGCCCGTCTTCATACGGGAGGTGCTCCAGTCCCCTGATCATCCTCGTGGCCCTCCTCTGGACTTGTTCCAACAGTTCCATGTCCTTTTGATGTTGAGGACACCAGAACTGCATACAATACTCCAATTGAGGTCTCACGAGAGCAGAGTAGAGGGGCAGGATCACCTCCTTCGACCTGCTGGTCATGCTCCTTTTGATGCAGCCCAGGATACGGTTGGCTTTCTGGGCTGTAAGCGCACACTGCCGGCTCATGTTCATTTTTTCATTGACCAACACCCCCAAGTCCTTCTCCGCAGGGCTGCTTTGAATCTCTTCTCTGCCCAACCTGTAGCTGTGCCTGGGATTGTTCCGACCCAGGTGTAGGACCTTGCACTTGGCATGGTTAAACTTCATCAGGTTGGCATCAGCCCACCTCACAAGCATGTCAAGTAGTTGTGAATAGACAACTTCTCCACCTGTGGTGTCAGGCTCTGTGCTCACCCTAGGAGGCTGCCCTCCTCCCCAAACCCAAGAGAAATCCATGCCTCTGTCTATTCAGATGGAGGGATATCTATTTAATGCAGTGCCCCATTTAGGGATGTAGTGTTTTTCCAAGGGTGGAAAAACACTTGCTGTGTGGGAGGGAATATTTCTTACAAACAAGCACTGGTTTCCTCATTTTACTTTACCAGGGATTTCTATTAGAATAAGGCTGGAGGGAGGGAGATTTGGAATGTTTCTGAGAAGTTTTTGACTCAAGAAGGAGAGAATGATTCATGGATTATTATTGTTATTTATTAAGGAGAACAGACTGTTAAACCCAATCTTTTGCTTATCTTTCTCTTTGAAAACTTAAAGCACTTACGCAGTGACCCCAAAAGGGTTTGTGGGTTTGAACCAAGGTCCTTTGGCATAAAAACATAAATCCCAGCTGTGGATGCTAGTGTACAACCATTTTAAGGTAGATTTATTCCAAGGTTTATTCCTATTACCTTCGTACTTGATAAGTATTTTAATAGTGAATCCTCAGTGCATCCCTTCTCTGTTTGCGAGGCAGGGTGGTAAATTGTTCAGAAGTGGGGCAGCAGAGGCACTTTGCAGAACTGAGATCTGACAAGTCTTGAGACCTGCCACTTTCTGCGTTGTGACAATGCTCAGTATATCTCTGGTTATTGCTGGAGTCTTGATGTAAGAGGGCATTCATTCGTGAGTCATTCTTTAGTTTTGATGGAGAAAAATCTGATTACTGAGAAGAGCGGCTTGTTTAGTAGCAACCTTTTTCTTCTCCTTAATTTGGAAATGAGTACTTCTTAAAAATAACATCAAAATATAAGTTCAGTTACAGGGTGTACGTTAGAAAGAAGTTTTTAAGCTCTAGCTTAATATAATTTTAAGAACTATGAGGTGATTTACATTTATTTTTGAATTCTGATACTATGAAAAAAAGATCAGTGAAATGTAAACTATGTTATAATTAGTATTTGAGAAGAGAATTTAAATGAAGGAAGAATTAAAAACAAGGTCTGTGTCACCCTGTAATTTCATTCTTGTACTTCAGAAGGTAATATAACTGAGTCTTTAGCTAATTCCTTAGGTGAGTTCATTAAAGAATCAAACTAGATTCTGTCCAGTTTATGAAAATGGAAAGGCACTTGACTGTGGCCACACGGTCTTATCTTTTCCACTTACGGTATCACACTGTAAAGGCCCATACACCACTAATACTTCTGGATGTGTTGTCAGTGGCTGATAGTCAGCAAAGCTTCTGAGCTTTTAACTTACTCTTAACTGGTGGAGACTGGAACAAACATCTTCATTATCCTCCTGAAAAATCCTGTTGGCAAAGCACTCTCATATCTAAGCTACTGGCTTGGATTTTGCTTCTATTGTTGTCTGTTAAGTTGGGTAGCAGCGTAATCTCAGCAGAGATAGAGAATGCATGCGAAGACTCCTCTCGTGGGAAAAAGTAAAGAAAAAGGACAAGCGTCCATTGTCACAGCATGGATAGAAACTTGAGCTTAGATCTGTATTTTACTGCACTGGGGAAGGCAGAAATCCTCAGCTTCCAGAACTGTGAAGGGAACACTTTTGACCAACCCAATGCCTATCCTAGAAGGATTTCATTATAGGCTCAAGAAAACTGATTTTTGTCAGTAGGTGTAAGAAACACATTGTGCAAAGTTAAGTCTCCAAGGCTTTGGATAATCAACAGAAATCTTACTTAAGTTCTGATAAGAATTTATCAGTAATTGTAGACATTTACTTGACATGTAAGCAATCCTCTAAGGTCACCACAAATAATTTATTGGTTCATATTTATTAATGCAGTTGAAACTTCTTTTTGCTTAAAGCTTCAAAGTAATGTCAGCCACATGGCAGTGGAAGAGATGTGATAAGGTATCACAAATCCATAAATAGTTTCTTAGTAAAGCTGCAAAATAAAGTCCTCAGTTTATGCCTGGAATGAACTTGTCCTGTGTGCTGTCAGAGAATCTCCGTAACAGTTTTGACAGAAATAAGATGAACTGTCAGGATTGTTAGTAAGTACCTTCCAAAACTGAACTCCAAAAGTGAGCCATAAAGTCAAGCATAGGAGTGTATGGGTAAAATTAAAAGGAGAGGCTGTATAAGAACAAACATATGTCAAACATAGGGTATAGGCTTCCTCCTAATGGGCTTGGGCTTTGTAGCCCACATAGGTTGCCAGAATTGAACACAATACACAGTTTGTGGCTTTTGTGTCTTATTTCTTAATGAATGCATGATGTACAAATCAAATACTGCAGCAAAATATGAGAAGCTATGGTTACCCTACTAAGTGGCCTGTCTCCTGTCCTTGATTTGACCCCTGGTGTTCTCCTCTGCTATCCTTATCTTCCTCTCTAAATTAGCAATCTCTGCATAAAGAAAAGGAGCATCGAAGATCAATCGCAGCAAGACAGTTCTTCATAATGAGACTAAAGGCTCTGTTTCATGGAAAGGTCTTTTCAGTCAACATGCTAAAATCCACAGTCTGAGCAATACGTCCCAGAGACCATTACTGGGAAGTGGAGTTGAAAACTATATCCCTGGGAGTGATTTTGCTGCTTGGGCAAGTCTCTCACAGGTGAAATCTATTAGGAAGGCCAGACCACTTCCTATAAGCAAGCAAGGAAGGACAATCCAAAGAATAGGCAATGATATGTTGCCTTGTAAGCAGGGAAGGTCCAAGAGAAGACTGCAGATTTTAGTGAAAGTAGAATTTTTTTGAGGAAAATCCATAGTCTGTAATGGGATTTTGAAAGGAACTATTTATTCTATGCAAAATTGTCCAGTCTACAGAACTGGTAGTTTAAGAAACAAACAGAAATGCCCAAAGAAAAGCTCAAGCAGCCTGACCTGGTTATTGAATGGAATTTGCCCGCTCTTTGTGTAGTATAGGTGGGACTGACAACAGATTTAAGTCATCTGCTATCATAGTCATTGCTATGCAGTGGGATTTACTTTGCCATAGCTGATTTCAACTGCGCTGATAGTTCAAGTTGGGTATCACAACCAGCAGCCCTCTTTTTTTACATGCACACACCTCCTTTGTTTTTTCCTGGAAGATGATCAAAAGAATCAATATTATAGGGATCTTCCTCCTCACCTGAGAGGCACAGAGTTAGGTAAGTAGATATTCTTGCAGATTCTCTTAACAGCACCCCCCAGCTTCAGCCTGGCAATACAGCACTGACATGTTCCTCTTCTCTCCTAGGAATGAGAATGCAAGATCCAGCAAGAAGGTAAGCTATGTAGTTAGATACAACAGATTCCGCATCCGTTCCAAAAAGATAAGCTTTTTTTCCCCTAGAATTCCTATCAATCTGAAATTCAAGTATTCTTTGAAGTCAGTTCTCTTGCAAAAGTTTCTTATCTTTCTCCTGTAATACCTTAAAGTACATGTAGAATGTGATAATTTCTTCTTTTGCTTCCTTGGCTAGGGAGAATTCAGTGAGTATTTTTGCACTAGTTTGAGTGATTAATCTTGCCTTCCAAAATGATTACATGTCCATCAATCCAACTACAAACCATTCTTGAAAACTCCTTGCCACTGTTATATATACTGAATAAATCAAAGCCAAACTATCTCAAATACATTTTTCTGTGACACAATAAAATGATTGCTAGGATTATAGCAGTCTGTAGCTGGAACTGAGAGCTATTTCAGCGCTGAGCAAATAAACCAACCAACCTTCCTGTTCCCCACCCCTTCCACTATGATCACTAAGAAGTGTGTAATACAAGTATTTGATCTTTCTCTGCAGCATCCAGAGAAACCTGCAGAAGCAACCATCTGAAACGGTCCTCTGTGCTCTCCACCTCACATACCTTGTCTCCGAATCACTGCATTTGGGCTTTCTCCTGACATTGAGTCAGTCTGCTTGTTATTAAACATTTTCCCATCTGCTTTTGGCTCCAAACTGGATTTCTCCAGGATCCTGAAAGCAGTGTATAGTTTTGAAGGAAAATTACCTGACAGAAGCAGAGTACAATCTGAAGAGACCTCCACTTGTTACTGCTAAGTCCTGGAAGCCTCCCTTCAGGATTAGTGCTTCCTTAGTTGCTTCAATGGCCAGGGCTAGTAGTGCTCTGGTCAGCAGAGCAGGTCTCAGGTGGTGCCCTTGGCTCTGGTTTTGCCTCAGGTTGTTTTCACTCCTCTTTCTTCACAGCAGTCTTTCCTCCTCAGCTACTCTTCTTTCTGTCTTGCCCATGTGGTGTTGCTCTTCTGTGCAAATACACAGAAATCACAGTTGCCCTGGTTCCACCTTCTACTCTTTATATATATTTGAGTATTTCACTTTATTTTTAATCAAACCAGATCACATTTCGGGGTCACAGAAGCATGTTTGGCATGTTTACCACTGTGAGGTTCTTCTCCAAACAGAATTCAAACCATTATGTTACAATCTGTATCAGACCCTTCCTAGCAGCTGTGTTTATACAGCTCCTAGTAAAATGGGTCCCTGATTAGGATTTTTGAATAGCTCATTCACTGAAAAAATGGTGTTTTGAAGCAGCTAAAGCTATTTAAAAAATTGGGATAATGCATGGTTTAAAGTTTTGGGTTGAAGAAATGTCAGTGGCAACACCCTGCCAAATTTTAGCCCCAAAACATCATCACCATTCGTATCACAAAGATTAAGTTGCTGGGATTTAATGGGCAAAAAGTGTTTTCCTCGTTTTAAAGAAAATAGCTGAAAAATTCATTTCACAAAGATTGAAAATTATATGTTCAGAGGAGTCACCCAAAATGTATAAAAATTTGGTAAATTACATGAAGCTAAGGATAGGTTCTTTATCTTGCAACTGTCAAGCAACAGTAATTTTTGGCCAGCTTGATCCAGAATAAGAAACTGAACTTTAGAGCAGCTCTGGGGTTGCTTCATGCCTGTCAAGACAAACTGAAAAACCAAACCTCATCTTCTGTTCTGGGTGACACTGATACATGCTGAAGACCCTGTGTGTGGGACAGGTGGGTTATAAATAACCATTCTGTTCCTGCCATACCAGGCAGCCTCTCTCTATGAGGTTGGAGGAGTGGTTAGCGTGCCAGCAGCAATGCCTTCTGGAGTACAGGGGCCCCTACAGACTTGAAAAGCATTAAGGCTGGGAGGAAAAGTTACCTCCTCTGGACTGTTTCCTGCTGTGGAGTTAGCTGCATTTCCAGTATTCTGCAAGTTTGGTTACATGCTTTCTCGCTGCAGATACTGACATTGAACAAAACCAGTAAGCATGTATTAAGGCAGGGGAACACAAGTGCTGCTTGTGCTCCATTAAACGGTAACACATGATTAAAGGACTGAAAGCTACTTCGGCTGACAAACTCCATACTTAAACGTTTTTTTAAATTGTAAACTAAGAGCAAAGATTTATAAGTTTGTGCCATGATTCATAAATCTAGATCTCCTCTTGTCCTTTTACTGTAGGCAAATAGCTTGTAGAGGAAATTGTAGTGGTTTGGGTAAGTCTGGGTTTCAACAGTCAGCCCTCTTAGGTCAGACATGTAAGAAACATCTGTAGTTGTCTGAGGAATTTGGCAGACAATCTTGTACTTAAATCACATTTTCCCCTTTGAAAGTTGGAAATGTCCGTGTATAAATTAGACACACAAGCCACATACCTCAGCACCTATGGAATTAGACAAGGTATCAATTTGTTGTTACCTTGCAAATCCTACTGCAAGGGAAAAGCAAGTTGATACCTTGCTATAGTAAGAGGCTGGTTTAAGGTCCTTAAAAACCATTTATCTTTTTTTGTGCCCCAGAATAAAATCTAATAGTTTTAAGAGGAATTGCCATTAAGAGGCAGGCTCCTTCAGTGTTCAGGAATTGCCGCTTGGATTTTGACTAAGACAAAAATCAAACGGTTCTTTGAGTAAAATTATACAGACCCTCCTTTCCAGGCAGAATTGCTTAGTTATGTGCATAGTTGTCACATACTGGGCTTCTGAGTACATTTAGATTGTGCATAGTCTGTCTACAGTCATCTCATCCTGCAATGAGATGATGTGAATTCAAAGCATATTAAATTTAATCCTGGTTTTCAGGGTTATACCCTGCAAATTTAAAATTGCGGAGTATAAGAAAGGCATAATGTTCCTGTCTGCTCGGTATAAAAAATGAGGCCCAGCTCAATGTGAAGTAAGTTTTTGGTTCTGCTACTGAAAGCAGAATTCAGTAAACTGGCTTCAGTGGGAGATTCAAGCTGATGTCTGGTGACCTTTGTCAAGCAGAACAAATGATTGCTACGTTTGCTACAATTGCATTAGTGCTGCGTGCTTCTGGTACAGCCTGAGCAAATGAAGTTTAGAAGTCTGGCTGCCTGTCAGCAAACTTTGCCTTTTGATTGAGTCTATAAATGCTGTAGCATAGACCCTCCAGGCAGGAATTCGAGGCTTTGCTTTATTTGATGCCAGGTCCTTTAATAGTTTCAGAAAGGGATTTTGTTTGTAATAGAAAACCATGATGAAAACAGACAAAATCATGAATAATGTGTTTAAATCAATTCCTGTGTGTCAGCTTCTGCACAGCATGCCCTTTGGTGGGCACAGTGGCTGTCTGAACAACCTGAGGAAGAGGCTGTCAGACAGATGCTGCATACAGGCTGCATCTCTGTGTGTTGCAGCTCAGGAATGACGTAGCATAGCTGTCAACTATAGCTGGACGAAGAACCAAAACCAGGCACAAACACACACACATCCCCACCAAAAAAAAAAAGAAAAGCCCAAATTTCCAACTACCTGTTATCTTTTTTTGTATGAATAACCTATAAGAGCTAAAGACTATATTGATGATTCAGAGACCTGTCTGTGATTCTGACCTTGACCACTGAAATGCTGGTAGCTTTACTGTAGAAGTATCCTTGGTAGCTTTGAGCTCAAGGATGTACTAGATTTCTTCCTAGCAGTTCTCGGTGCCCAATCTTGCGTGATGCCAAGCCTTCCCATGTTCAGCACCCTGCTTGATTCAAAGGACAGGCTCAGTTGGTTGTCAGTAGACCTTGTGAGGCAGTGATTTTTATTGTGGACTGATTGAGCAAGAATCACACTAGCGGGAATGAAGGTGGAAAAATTGTCTCTCTTGAAGCCATTGCTGGAATAAAAATCACTCCTCCTGTCTTCAGAATGCCATTACTATAGCACCATGGAAAAGGGACTTACTGTTTTCTTGCAACACTCTGGCACCTCCTTTATTCTTGTTTTCCTTTCTATCCTCTGTGCTTTCTTTCCTGCTCTTTCTTCTGTATTCAATATCTCCCTCTGTTTTCACTTACTCTTCATTTACACACTTAATGCAAGGGAATCAGTTTTAACTGCTCTTTGTTGGCCTTTACTGCCTAGAAATCATCTACATCCTTTCTCTTCCCTTCCCAGGGCTTCCTTGTATGTCAACACTGGCATGTCTTAGGCAGTTGAAAGGCTTCCTGCTCTTCAGCCAAGCAAGTAGTTGATGGCAACAGCCTGGGTGCCTGACTCAATTCAGCTGAGTATCTCTCCCTTGGGATATTCTTGGTGGCTGCTGCCATGCTCAATGTAGCGCAGCCCAGTTTCTCTGTATGTGGTGGGGGTGGCCAGAATGGTTGTCATAGAAAGTGCAAACCAGTCTGTTTTCTTCCACAACTGCATTTTTTTTTCCCCACGAAAAATACAGGTTTCCTTTTCAGGAAGATTGTAGTCTTTTTGGAAGATAATTTTCACATCTTCAGGGGAATACAGTGTAGCATTTCTCTTGCAAGCCTGCCTGAACCACTTCAGGAAGTGGCAGTGAGTATGTTACTGCTGATTGACAGTTGTCAGTCACTGGCTATACATCTTCAGTGTTTTTCCTGGGCACACTGCATTGCCTGACACAGCTCTCCAGAATGTAGCAGGAGGCAGTGCAGCATTTTCATTTATTTGCTTGTGGAGATAGCTGCAGGATTGCAGTGTCAGAAATTATTGCTTAATCTTAAGGGATTTCTTGGCATTTTGTTGCCACAATAAAGTCATAGTTGTCACAATGGCTTAGTACAACCACAGAATATATGTACAATTACTCATGCAGCCTGAAAATGTAGTGCAATAATAAAATACTGCATTTACATATCTGCGACTTGGATTCATTTGAGTCTTCTAATGTTACTTTTGTCCTTTGCTGTGTTGTTTAAATGCATATTTCTCATGTTTGAGTTTTATAAAGATGTTAAGAAGAGTTGTATGCTGTCAGTCTGGTCACATTTTGCAACCAGTCTTAAATATGTGGGGTTGTGTCTCTCAGCTGTCTTCATTACCTAGGCATTTCAGTTTTGCAAATCCATATTTATGAGGAATTTGTTCCACGGTAGAACTGCCATTGCATTGTTAATACTAAGATGAGAGTTGGTCTGAAAATGAGGTGTCAAGCACAAAAAGCCGATTTACACTGGAGTTGTTTTCAACTGTCCTGAGGCCCAGGCATCCATGTTGTGAAGCATTGCAAGGTTAAGATCAGTGCAGTGCAGAGCTGCTGCTGAAATACAGGAAGGCAGATTCTTGAGACAAAAATGAGGTTGCTGTGTCTCCACCCTTGACCTAGCAGGTCAAAAGCTATCTTTCCTTAAGAACATAAAGGTATCTGCTTTTCTGTGTTGCTTAGTTGATATCACTTTGTTCAGGGTTATGTTTACTGTATGCAAAGTATTAGTGTACAGCAGGAGTGGATTTTTCCAGTAGAAATTGTCCTAGTTGCACAAGTATGAAAACCACTTTCTCTGTACTTTTTGAAGATCCTTTCTCACACTATAATCTTTGTGTCTATTCCTGTTGTCTCCTGTGAGATATTTCAGTTCAAGCATTATGATTAAGTCAGAAGAGCATTCACCCTGTGTACAACATGATGAATGCTCCAGTTACCTTCTTACCTGTATCTGTGGGATTTGATCATGAACTCTATAGCTGAAAACATCCCTGGCAGGTTACTTATATGCACAGTCATTTTGGTCTAAGCAGAATTGCTTACATGAGTGAAAAATCTCAATGCTGTCTTGCAGTGCTACTTAGCAAAGTCATAGGCACATTGGTCATGGTAGAGTATTGCTGGAGGAGCTTTCCTGGTGCTTCTTTGTGCTATTTCCGTTTGTCATGGTTTTAGTGACCACTTCTGGGTTTAGTAGGACCCTTGTTTTTCTGTTACAATGTGTTTGAGATAAGAGAGATTTTTAGTATGTCTTGCAGAACAGATCTGAAATCCCAAGTTAATCAGACTAATCTGATAAAATAGGTTTTAGAATTAATCTCATACCAATCTGCAGCTCTGTAAAAAGCATACATAAGCATTATTTATTGTCTGTAATCACAAGAGGGGAAAAAAACCCACATGTAGGATGGCTGCATTCAGCTCCTGCAGCAGCAAAGAATTTCCTAAGAACACCAAACTTGATAATCACAGTCCAGTGCGTTAGCCTCAACTTGCTAAGAAACGCTTGTGCACAAAGCCAGCCTCTCTGAGAAAGGAGAGATTGAGCTGAAAATCGTCTTTGGAAACTTGGCAGATTTTTAAGGTGAATAGGGAGGAAGTGAGGAAAAATACGATTTTTCAAGCTGAAAGATGGCTTTGGAGGACATGTGCATGTGCAAGGAGCCTGAGGGAGGAAGTGGAAGATAGAAAATTCAACATCTTTGAACACTGTCAAATCATCTTAATGATCTGGCAGCATCTTCTCCCTGGCTGCATCAACATTAGGGCTATTTATCGCTTTCATAGATTCATAGCATTAGGTAACACAACTTTTCTATCAACACATGGGTTTTCTTGCTTGAAAGCAAGAAAAGAAGAACAGTTTCTTAAGGTTACTTCAGCAGGGAAAGTACACAAACAAACAGGTTGTACTCCATTTCAGATTGTGGTTTATGTCTCGGAACCATTTTTGTCTACCGCAGTCATCAAAGCTTGAGAAATTGATTCCAGAAACTGTTATTTTGCTATTCATCATCAAAGGTTGGGTCAAAGGTTTCTTCTTATCACAGTATTTATGTCTTCACAACCCTCTGAGTGAGACATCCCAGTGTCCCCTTTGGTGCAATTTAGGAATAGCTGAAAGTAATGAAACACACAAATTGAGAGGTTTCCATAAAGACAGTGGGGATTTTCAAAAGCAGTCATATCTTTACCATTTATTACTGGGAAGCAGATATGTCATCACACTTCTTGTGAGACAGCCATATGCAGCTGCTGGATTGAACTGATTTTTAGAAAGCTATTTTATAAGAAGCATCATTCATCACACTGAGATTGAGAGGCCTTGATGCTGGCAAAACTAGTGGGTATACTGTAACATCAGCAAACATACTGAAATAAGAAATCAGAGGCATTAGTGTCCTGGGTTTGGATTTCTTCATGTTTAAAATGTTTTTGTGTGACGGTCGTCTTGATGGTTTTGGTGGTGATGGTGTTATATTGGTTACTCACATGATTTGCCACAGATAATTTTTGGACCAGGAAGGACTGTCCAGTGCTTATTGCTGTTAACGTTAAGAAAATACTGCATGTATAAAGTGATGAGATTTTGTGGTCAACTAAAGAATGTGTGGAAAGAGGGAGAGCAGGCCTGGAAACTGGGGGATTCCATTTGCAAGTAGCATAGAGGCCAGATCTTGCTGTTTATAATGTGGAGTTTCTGTCATATTCCTCTGACATGATGATGATAAGTCATTCAAAAGTGTGTTCTAATTTGATCATGCTTATGAGCTTTCTTGTTTTCACTAGGTGCATTTGCATATCTGCCTTTCCCTAAGGGATACCTTCTAAGCAGAGTTTAAATCAGACTTAACATTTGCCAGTATAAAAGTGAACATTGTATAACTGATCACAAAACCTACAGTTTGTGCATGAGTGCAAGTATCAAAGAGGACTTTGGCATAACTAACACAGTATCCTATGCAAATAGTCATAGTTGAAAAGGAATTAATCCCTTTCCAAAGGATCAGCACAAATCTTTCAATGGCACATAAGCCTGTTTTGAGGGAGCAGGTGCTTAGCAAGCCCTGGGGATTCAGATTTTAAAACATTCTGTACTCTGCATTGACATATGCAAATACCTTAGAAATAAATTTTCAAACTTTTATTCTCTTACAAATTTGCTACAAATTCTGTATATTGTGAATTTAGCTGTAACTTACTTGGTATGCAGAAATTCTGTAAGAGAAGGACTTGGATCATCTCAGTCTGGAACTGGACAATACCAGCTTTAAGTTGGGATAGAACAAAGCTGTAATTGATGACTTGCCAGGTCTCCTTGCCAAGCTGCTCATTTTGATCATTCATAGCAAGAGACCCTTATTTTGTAGAAATCCTTTTGTTGGTGAAGACAGCAGACAGGTTCTATTCTGTCCTCAGAGAGGGTGGCGTGGTGCCAGCGTCAGCAGCCAGCAATCCAAAGTGTTGTGTCTAATCACAAGATTAATTTTTTCCTTTTATTGGCTTTTCCTTTCAATATGACCAAGCATGACATGTTGTAAAGCAGTAACACTAGTTGAACAAGGGTTGGCTAGCATCTCCCAGCCCCCTGGCTATGTCGATAGCAAAATGAACATTTCGCTTGATGTGCAGCCAGTAGAGACTCCCCGGAAACCAAACTGGGAAAACACACTTGTCAATGAATGGGCCATGTGCCTGGTGAAGAATTAGGGAAGAGGAAGCCAGATGCACCTGGGTATAAGAGCCATATTGGGGCTCATGTTATTTTTTTCCTTGCACATTTCAAGCATCTACAGTTTCAATAGCACATCAAATACCCAAGTTTTCAAGCTATAGATCCAAATGATTAATGGTCTGTGGTTATATTAGGATGTATTTATTTTAGCTTTAGAGTGGCCATATGCAAGTTAGGTTCTAAAAGGATCAAGTTAAAGATCTGCACTCATCCTGCTGAACACAATGACTTCAAGAGGTTGTGCCTTGCTTTGAATCATATAGGAAAAAATGACCTTTTTTATTTTTTCAGAGGGATGATGCTAGATTCAAAACTTTTTTATCCTCGGAATGTTCAGCAGTGACTGGGTGAGCATCCCTAGTGTGCTATGCCATCATGCAGACATGTGGGCATAGGCAGGAATGCTTGTGGTGCAGAAAAAGGCAGGCTTAGTCTGTCTGCTCCTGTCTGCAACCAGCCATGCCCATTCATGTTCATTCAAGGAATTTCTGTGGTCTTGCAAGAATGGGTAACTCTGTGCTTAGCAAAGTATCACATGTGAGCTTCCAGAACCCTGCATTTTGAGGGTTATTAAATGTTGTAAAACTTAATATACTCCAGTCTTTCTACAGTGTATCTTGTAATCTATGAATTGCATGCTCCTAATGTTCTGTGCTGCCAAAGACAGATCATAGAACTTTACTGAACATATAGAAAGATAAGGGTACCTCCAGGGAAATGTCCCTTTAAGACTTCTGTTTGTGGATTTGACTCAGTTCACTGGTATCTTCAGTATAAATGTGCAGATTTGGATGTACAATTTCCAGCCAGAATTGCATTTTATTAACTTTTCCTCCATCAATAGGAAGGGCTAACAAAAATCAGTTCATCTACTGTATGAATAATATAGCTGCCAAAAGATCGATGAAACAGTTTCTGCAATGAAACTGTTCTATGACTGATATTCTTGTGAAAAGATTTCAGTAACTCGAAAGAAAAATCCACAAATGGATCTTGTGTGCTATTGTGCCTCTATTGAATGTCACTTTTTTAAATAGACACCATGTGGCAGCTCTCAAGGAAGTGGCCTAATTTTTTGTTTCAAGGATTAAAAGTCCCCATTTCCTACCTCATACCTGCTTTCTGAAGGGGATGAGACTTGAGGGTGGGGGGATGAGGTAGGGTTATGCATTTATGTAAATATGAATTATTGATTGGAAATTGCAAGAGGAGACTGCAACCAAACAGCTGGCTTTGCAAATTCAGTATTTATTACAGAGTTAAACAAAATGCCTTATTGTTTAGAGCATAATTTGCCTTGGGCATTGGCTTAGACACTCGCATTGGCTGAAAAGAATTTCCTAACTCCCTTTTCCACACAACAGATTAAGTAGATAACAGCAACAACTGGCTGGTTTGATCTGGCCTTGACATATGTTCCAAGCATCTACTTGATGATCCAACTAAATTATTTTTTTTTTTCATGGCTGGAGGACTTTAACATCACCACTTCTGCTCCATCAGGAGCTTCTTTCTGAGCTTTCGTTCTTGTCAAAAGTGAGTAATTTTCAAATACTCCAGCACAGGGAGTGTTCCTGACGTGTTCATACTATGCACAATCATTTGGAGTTACAGAAATGTTCCAATGAAGGAAACAAGTTCAAAGCAAAAGTGAGAAGAACTGCATGAGGAAGCTTCAGTGTTCTTGGTAGACAAGAGCCCAAAAAAGTTGTGATGCTGCATGGTGATGGTAATGAAAGTTGGAGATAGTGAACTACAGAGTATTTCTGTGGAGAGCTTTCCCCTGAAATTTCACTGTCTTTTCTCATGCACCATCCCACCATCTGCTGGGAAGAGGCTTCTCATCAGCTATATAATTGGGTCACAGAAGTTTCCTGCATCTTGCCAGGCCCCCAGGCAGCTCTAGTCAAACCTTTTCCAAACTGCTTACTTAGTTTCTGAACAGAATTCATCAGCTGGCACGGAGCAGTGATTTAACTAGTTCAGGCCTTGGTGCAGTTGGATGTTGTGGGAAAATCTGTAAAAGTCACGCTTTCCTTTCTGTGTGCTGTTGTGTAGAAGGGGCCATCTTGTATAGTAAGATGTTGGTGACAGTGTTGCTGGCCATCTTCTCTAGAAGGCACAGATTTGAGGCTGTTGTCTTCCTTTTTAGCAGGGTAGAGGCTGGCTCCAGCTGGTGCTCAATTCCAGCTGTGCTGGCAGGTAGGCTTTTTGATTCCCTGCACTTGGTACTACAATCCTGTTCTGGTCAGATCTATATTCATAAGGAAGGGATGCACTCATCCACAGGAAAAACTGCCTTCTTGTGTGCTTAGGTAGAAATGTAGGCCTATTAGTCTGTTTTATGTTATCAAATGAATTTCAAAGTCCATGTTGCAAATCTTGTGATTTGGCTTAAATGTAAATATAAAATGGTCCTGGAGCCTTACATGGTGGAGTTGCAGCAATTGGTTTAGGTCACAAAAGCTCTGAAGGGCCGGAGTTTGCAGCCACGTTATAGAGAGTGTAACTGACACTGAACATGTATCCTCACTTGAACCCTTTTCCTCTCTCAACCACGATGGCAGATGAGGTAGCACTAAATGGTTATAATACAAACAGCTCTGTGCTTACTTAGTTCCTGTGTTTTATCTCAGAAGTCTGCAAACACTGCAGGCACGACTGCTTTCACTGTTTCAAAACAACAGTGCTTCTGCATGCAGACCACCCAGTGACCAAGAATTATGGTACATTATGAAGAATCTTCCACAGTGTGGAAAAGGGTGAACAGCAAACTGGTGGAGTTGCTTCAGTTACTGAACCTGAAATACTTAAGTGAACTGGCTAAATAGGCTTCTGCATCTGCATTGCAGATTTGCTCTGGTAGATCGATGTGAGGCTTGGCTATGCTAATGCAATTTTTCTACCAGACTGCAGTTAATTACCCAGTACTGGCTGGCAGCACCACCTATAAGGGTGTACCCATGCTGCAGAAAGGGGATGCTCAAGGAGCAGAAACTTTCAAGGTGACTCTCGCAGTCTAGCCCCCACTTATAAGGGATATAATACAGGAAAGTTCATGGAGTACTGGAGACAGCTTAGCAACAACTCATTGACTAAAATGTGACAGTGTGGGAGCTGGAAATGGAAGGGAAGGTGAAGTACCATGTTGTTATGGTGCTGTATGGTTGCCTTTGACTGAATATATGGAAAATGGTATCAGAAAAGACAAATGTAAAACATGCCTTTACTGTTTACTAGAAAAAGGACTTTGTGCCTACTGCGAAATCCAGAAATCCCCAAAATTTAGAAGCTGCCAGAGGAATAATGAGCAAATGAATGTGTTCGTGCTGAAAAGCCTTTTGATCCAGAGGGGACAGTTTTTATATTGCCTGTTTGCCTTTGCTAACTTCTGTGCAGTCACGCTGCAGTTACAGTAACTGTCAAGCCAAACACAACTGTTTGCAATGTTGTTTGCACGCAAAGCAAGGTGTGGTGTTAGAAGTAGCTTCCAGCACAAAACCAAATGACAAACAATAGATTTCAATAATAGAGAAAACTATGTTGGCTTGTTCAGCCAACAACTTGACTAGTTCAAAAAAAGTTGCCTGGACAAACCGTGTTCTCTGCAATAGGGTTACCCAACAGATCTGTCCCATTTTTACCACTGTGCAATCAACCCGACATGCTAATCAATTCCTAAAATTTTAGATTAGGTCGTAGCTGCTGGATTCAAACTCATTCAGGACCCGCTGGCAGAGCCCCATGGGACAGGCCCTTTCACCATTTAATATGGCTCTGTGAGGCAGCTGCAGATTATTTACTCTGTCTCCTGAGTCACAGTTTAGGAACCCTTAATCCAAAACGAATGCTGTAAATCATCCCCTATGGACCCAGCAAAGCCATCCAGGCTGAAGACAGATGGGAAATTACAACAATTTGCAAGAGAGATGTGCCAGAGAGGTTCTGCTTTTCGTGATTTGTACTCCTGACCTGGGGAGGGGGAGCTGGAGATAAAACTCTTGCAGATGACTGCTCAGAGCCTGTGTGCAGAGTTTCGCTGGAGTTTCCTGAACTCGGTGTGGTATGTGTGCATCATGGGATGGTGGAAAAATAAGTCGTGCATTCTGCAGCCTGTCACCATAGATTTCTTCCTGTTTGAAGGGAGCTGAGCACTTTAAAGTTCTTTGTCGCTAGTTGTGCTGTCGTAAATGAGCAACACGAGATTATATGTAATTTGAACAATTCAACGTTTGTGAAGGCGGGCGCTCAGAGTTGAGTCAAACACTTAGGAAACAGAATCCTGGCAGAAAGTGAATCTGCTCCTCTCTCCTGCTCCTCCCCTCTGCTGCCCAGGCAGCCTTTCTGCCAGAAGTGCACACCCAGACTGACTTTTAAGAAAGGCACAGCTTTGTTGCAGTGATTTAACTGCACGGATGCTGTACTGGCCCTCACCCCAGAGGGAGGAGTGGTACACAGGCTCCATGGGAGCACACTCTTTGGACAGACTTTGCTTTTTCTAGGTCTATTAAGATGTTCTGGATTCACTTTAACCCCTTTCTGTCTTGCTGGCAGAAACTGAATAATTTAAAACATTTGCAGTTCAAGGCAGGGTTCTGTCTTGACATCTCTTACCATTCAGAATGAGGATACTTGCATTTTCTTGCTGGCTGTGTTCACTGTATCTTTAGCATATACTTATAATTATCTCTAGTCCTTTTTTTTCCCCTCAACTTTCACAAAAAGTTCCTGGAAAACTAAGCCGTGGTTATGTGAGTCCAAGAGAAGCAAGGAATACTAACAGACCTGCTGTGTATGAATTACTGAAGGCACAAGGCAGATGCATTTTTTCATCTTGCACAGTTAAGACAACCTGAAGCTTTTGCTTTCCTTTTTAATAACCTTTTGAAGGACAGCTGTTTTCTGTATAGCCTTTGCAAGCACAGTTTTGCAATTCAGAAATACTAACAAGTCTCAAGTATTTATTAATTCAGCAAAGATGATTGCTTTTGTTCGTGGCTGGAAGGGATTCACAGACCACAGCTTCCAGATGTCCTAGGGACTGTGGTTTGCCTTGAGCTGTCATGGGGAGGGAGAAGAGAGAACATGATGCTTTAGAAAGCAAATACAGAGTTAAAGTGCCCATATGGGCAGTGCTTCGTTTTGAGGAAAAAAGCAGCCATCAAACAGTCTTTTGTTTAATTACAAAAACCCCAAGCAAAGCACCATGAAAAGCAAACAGATTTGTTAATGTGTCAATTACTTGATTGATCCAGTATTGTAAAAAAAATAAACCCCTGCTGATACGTATGTTTAATGTGAATCAGCAGACTTGAAGAGCTGATGAATTGAGAGTGTCACACGCGCCTGAAGAGCAAACAATGTAAAAAGCACTTTTCCTAACTGTAGTGTATGGAAAGAGGCCTATAAGCATGTCCAACAATGAAGTGTAACATCACAAGTGTGAAGCTTTGGGAGAGCTGCTGTGATACAAGATGAAGAGGGTGGGCCCTACTCCACATCTGCATCTCCATGCCTCACCTGCAGCAGTGTAAATCTCTTGATTTAAGGATTTACTAGTCTGTTGCTGATAATCACTGATTTCAGCCATTCTTGGAGTAAACCTCTCTATCTGTAGCTGGTGAACTTGAGACTTGAGACTGGCTAAAACACTTTCAGTTAATTTGGTTTTGACATACTCTTGTAGTCTTTTAAAAGGAAAACCTCCCAACACTGCTGAGGGAGGGCAGTTAATGTTAAAAGTGAGGTGGTCCCAGAGTAAAAAAAATTGCTGAATTGTGGAATATAGAGGCAAACTGCTGAAAAAAACCCAAACCCTTGACCAGGTCTCTTGCCACTTGACTGTACTTCAGGTAAGTAAAAAAGAAACTTCTAGTCCAGTGACTGAATGAAAAAATATTTTTGTAGGCTTCAAATGTGCATCCTGGAATTAAGGCATGAAAAAAATGACCTTTTGGGCTCTGAAAAAGAAATTGCTTTTCATATTCACCAAATGGCACTTCAAGGATTTAGCTTTCCAGAATATGTTTCATTATTACCATGTTATTGCCCTTCGGAGTCTGGTACCATGTTCAGCGTTTTGAGAAGTTCTGAGTTTCCTTCAAAGTTTTGTTCAGGATATAAATTGTAGCTCTGTGCTTGGATTTTCCGGTAGGCATGTTAAAACCAAATACCTACCAATGATTTTGAGAGATATATATGAGACCAGGAAGACTGGAGCTGTTTGTGTTATCTGACATATCTTTAAAACAGCTTTAGAAAAGGACTGTAGTGACTGGGGTATTATTATTATCCCCTCAAATCAAAGGGGACCAAAGCACAGTTTTGCTTATATCTCTGTGGCTGTTCTTCTGTGATGTACAGCTTCACATTTCCCCTCGCCATGATGGTAGACTGCTGTTGGAGAGGAATGTAAAGGCAAGTAAGGTATCCCAGAGTCTGAGATGTTTGCTGGTATGAGCCAAAACTAGTTTGCTTGTGGCGTGTGGTTTTCAGGAAATATTTGAGGGAGGAAGGGCAGGAGGGATAAGGGGTTCTTTCAGAAAAATGGAACATTAAATTATTTTCATTACACTCTGACAGCTGTTCAGCAAGAAGTAAATGGTCAGATTCTTCTGAAGAGCAGAATGATGATGGTCCCTACCCTTTAAATTAGATCAAGGGAAAAAAAGCATGAATTATGGTCATCAGCAGAGTTCAGGAGCAACTGGGTGTTTTAAAAGTACACATACTAATACTAACTATTACTATTGGAAGCAATGGGAGAACTCCATAGACAAAACATCCCACAATTCAGATCTGTATCCAAACCTCTTGCTTGAAAGTTTGGCCTGGAAATGTCTCAACAGTTAAATCATAAGATGTTTGACGCTTCTCATTCTGGTCCCAGCTGGGAATCTGGAAAGTATAATGCTTAAGCTGAATATTCACTTTGATTCTTGGAAATGGGAACAAGTTTCATCAAGAAATGGTTTCTTTCTGGGTTTTTTTTTCCCCTGAATTGGTTTGCCTGTTGCATATCGTTAGCAGATGGTGACAAATGCGCCATTTCCATAGTCATCTGTTTTGGTACAGGAGCTGCTAATTTTCCCATTTTGACTCTGGAGTGTATTAAACTTTGTTAATCCATCTCAGGTACCTTTAATCCAGACTCATGTTCCTGAATTATGGCAACAGGAGATACTTAGTTCATCAGGCCCAGAGCATAACTGTAACTTTTCTGATGACTGTGGTTCTTACATGCCCCCAATTCACAAGGCCTTTTAGTGAGTACTGAGCTATTAGTAGAGAAAACAGCTACCCTAGGTCCACTGCAGTATGTGAGCAAGTAAGCTACTCCTCTGTCTTCAAAAATGATGGGTTTAGGGTAGAGCAGATAATACACAGGTAAAGCAAGGACACTTCCATGACTGCTGGCGAGATCCCCGCCTAGGTGCACTTTAGAGTGGAATCGGCAAGAAACAAATCTGTATAGCCGGCTGAATCCCATTTCCCTGTCTCTGTAATTAAGATGCTATCTTCTCCTAGGATGTTTTCTAAGCAAAGTAATTTTGTTTTCTGTCAACCTGAATTGAATATCTGTGCACCAAAACAAGTATTGGAAGACTTTCCTTTATATTTTGTCCAAGCTGGCAGAAACATTTAGGCTTAAGATGAGATGCTATGTTTCATCATTTAAATAAAAAAAAATGCTGTTAATGTGACAGTCACTGTGGATTGGTCTAGGTTTTTATTGCTCCCCAAAAGCATTTTTAGGTTTGAAAGCTCCTGTAATAAGATTTTACCTGCAGGAGAAGCTGCCTCCAGAAGCCTGCCCTAATCCTGTTAGATGCCAAGTGGAGATGCTGCAGTCAGAGATGTGCAGGCAGGGGAGGCTTGGGACTTGGGCTTGGGTTGTGCTGTTAAATTGCAAATGCTTAATCTAAGCCAGGGGGTCACAGTAATTTAATCGTTTGACAAGGCTGTGCCTCTACTGTAGTGGCTGCTTTTGGTATCTCTTGAGAGGGTGTATGGGAGGAAAGAGCCATGAATCTCAGGCATGTGTCAGCTTTGCCTCTGAGCCAGGAACATCTATCTGCAGATCTGCCCATGGGCTGTGAGACCCATTGAGGCACCTCAGAATGCCTTTGTGTAGCCCCACATCAAAATTAAAGCAGCAATAGCACCATGTGCCTCTGCTGCATGAGGACGTGTATATTGCTGCTCAGTCATTTAATTTCGCACCAGGACAATGGGAGGGAGAAAAGAGGAAACAGAGCCTGAAAGCTATTCGGTAATTTCTCTGGGAGATTCAAGGAAAGGAAAATAGCTCCACAGAGGGAAAGAGAAGACAGATTTCTAGTATAGGTTCAGAAAAAGGCTGTTTTGACCCTGCTGCTGCGTGGGGGTGTTCCTTCCCCAAACTAGAAAGGGGAATGAAGATGGTGATGTTGCTGGGGAAGGGGGGAGATAATGAGAACAAGCTGAAGTTTGATGTGTTTTTTAATTTGATGAGGGCAAATACAGAATTAATTTAGGTTTGTAACATTTCCTCTGAGTTAAGCAGTGTCTTTTTGTTTAATTATTGTTATTGCACCTTTGGTTTTGTTTTGAACTGCATACATCTTGCTTGCATTTCCTTTCTGGCTTGTGTGTCCCACTACCCTCTGCTGGAAGAAATGAGGATATTTCTGCTGTCCCTTTGTGCCCAAAACAGCCCCTATCTTCCAGCAGAAACGGGCTGTGAACTGGTTTGGGTGGACCCCAGTTCTGCCCTGCTGCTGCTGGCATCCATCCTGCAGAGAAAAGACCTGGTGTATAAAGTGTTGCTTGGTTTGAAGAGCAAACAGTACATGGCTGGGCGAGGTGGTGCCCATGGGTCTGTGATAGCAGGGTGCTGGATTGGATGATGATGTGACCTATTCTGTTTTGTTACCTTGCCATGGTGGTTAAAACCAAAGTTGTTGCCAAAGTAAACTGAATCGATGATTCTTCTCTGATGTCCTGTCTCGAAAGGTGGCTGGTACCAGCCAGTGGCTTGAGAAGGGGTGAAATGTCCCAAAGCAGGTGGCCACAGGGCCATATTCTTCCCAAAATCAAAGTTTGGTTTATAGGATGAAACATGTCTCTTGCATTTTTCTTTTCTTTAAATATCAGCTAAAATAACTTTGATTTTTTTTTTCTCCTACACTTTAAGAACATTACTATGTCAGGGTCCCCTTAGCCCAGCTATGCAAATGTTCTTTTCCAGTGTAGTGAAAATAAGGTATGTAAATGTCATGCTCCCAGTTCAGGTTTCCATAAAACCCCCTTGGGAGCATATTCCAGAGGGAAATTAAAGATGGGATTCTAAGAGAGGCTTTTTTTTTATTATTATATACTTGCTCCAGTAATTGCTATATGAGATTGTTTACACATTCTACCCTATCTTCTATATCTGTTTGCAATCGAGGTATCTTTATCTCTTTGTTTTGTTCTTCTCTTCTGTAAAATATGAAGTTCCTAATCTTTCCAGTTCATACATATTCCAAGGTTTCCACCTTGTAATAACTGCATTAGTTTTGCTGCATATATGTCTAGAAATCTTCCAACAAGAGCCCAGATTAGAACTGCCTTCCTTTCCCTGCATAACAGCTATTGCATGCATAAAAGAACTTGTGTAGCAGCTCTGAAATGTGTTATTCAGGCTGCTGACAGGTATAGTTTCCAGATTTCAAAGGCAATACATGATCCAGACAAGTCTGCAGGAACCCCTGGTCTTAATTGATTGTAGATTTCCTGAACAGCTCTCTCAAGTCATGGAAGAAATGTAACTGCTATTACCACTCTCACTGGATTTTCCTTACCCTCCTTTGGACAAGTCTCTAGCTGCCCCAGAACTGCGAAGAGCAGCTGGTAGGTGTGTCAGCGCTGGCGGGATATTGGCTTGAATGCCCTCCCCAAACGCCTGAACTGTGGCGGCAATGTCAAACCTTGCCTGTAGCTCGATGGTCCTTGTGTCTTTCCAGCTCAGGCCATGCGACATCCCTGACAGGACTGGCTAGCATCTCACCGCTGGTTCATGAAGCAAGTGGCACACGTGCTAGAGACATAAGGTCTTCCAGTAAGATATTCCCTGCTAGTGTCCACTACCCCAGGCAGACCCTGAAGCTCTTTCCAGTGCAGAGCCTTTAACAAGGCAGCTTGCTCTCTGATGCAGACCTGGCACCTAGGCTGTCCAGGGCAAGCTCAGGCACCTGGGGCTCTCTCTGCTAGTGTCTTCTGCTTTTCTTCTTTTGCCCTCTACCTTGGAAAACACATTATGTTACCCCATTCTCTGCTACTCCCCTGAGGACATCATCAGAATTCAGAGCTCATATTGAATGAGTCTTATGCATATTCGCTCATTGTTAATTTAAGTGGCACATGCTTTAAACTAATAGATGCTGTCTTTTAGTTAAGTAATTTCTCCAGTCACTGTAAAGGGATGATATTTCTTGTGAAATTTAATTTCTTTCTACTAGGCTCATGTGAAAAAAAAAAATCTAAAAAGTCAAATTAACTTTTCAACAAGGGTAATATAGACTGTATCTTATCACTGATGTCACCACCCCCTCCTTATCTCATAATATTTCTTTCCCTGTTTCTCTCATCACAGCATACTTACAAGGAGCTACTTTGCTTCCGCTACACCACTATCTCATGAATTCAAACACTGAATGTGTACTAAATGTTTTGTCAGTATGTGGTTGGGGAATACAGTAAGCAAAGTCTGCACAAATCCTTCTGTGCCAGTAGCTGGGAGCACCTCAAGTGCATCTGAATTAAGCTGCTGATAATTTGAACTTAATGGAAAAACAGTTCTGTAGGAGCAGCCCATCTCACCTTTCTGCATCGCTGGTGGATTCATGCATCTGTTTGACAAGGATGAGGACAATAGGGAAAACACTGGAGAGCATCCTCAGTCAGGGAGGAGCTATTCTGTGTATTTTTTCCATCAGAGAGGCATGGGATCTGGCAAGTGCGATTTCATAATCCAATAAAAACTTCGGTTACAGATTGCTGAGAGCTCTGAAAGATCATGAGAGTCACTAGTGGCATCAAACCCAAATAAACTGTGTTTTTCATCACTCAAGGAAATGGGACTCTGGTGGACTCAAGATGAGAGCCTGGATCTTTTTAGATACAGTAGATGTGGCATTAATTTAATAATTCTGATGTTTACAAATTAGAAGCACAAGTTTGCATTCCATGTGCTGTCTTCAAAAATGCTCAAACTCAGCTTGTGTAGCATGTGTGTCCCTTTCAGACACTGTGAAGTACCTTTCAACCTCCCTGGACACCGTGCTTTGCAGCTGCTCTGTGATTATTGCTGGAAGTGGTGCACATGGGAGCACAGAGTGAGGGCAGTGCAGCCCCATGCACTGAGAACTTTGCTGTGTTATGAGTTACTGGTTCATACAGCATCTTATGGAGGTAGTTCTCTGATTTCCCATTTAGCAAGGCTTCTGTGGCTTGAGAATTTCCCTTATGTGAATTTTGGAACAGGCTGGAAGTCATTGAGCTGTTGCAGTACAGCAGTGCTGGTGGCCAGCCGTATGCAGACAAAACTGCAAAAGAATGTTACTGGGCAGCAGTTCCTTCTTTTCCTAAGCAAATGGATTTAAAACTTTCAGTGTGACAGGGCAACTCGTGTCTCTTGCACTGTGGTTATTTTGCAGGGACTCCTTGCTGTCCTCTTCTGTTGTGACCCAAAGACCACCCATACACTCAGCTGTCTTTTTAGCTACTGCAAAAAGTGGGATTCAGTTCTCGCTGCTCTGCATGGTACTGATGAAAGGCTGGTGCATGTTTTAGAAGCCCTAGGTTATACTTGTCCCTGCCTATTCCAGCTTGCATGGCATTTTAGGCTTTGCAGAGTCCGGGGCTGAGAAAGCAAACCAGAGAGGTTCACGTAAAGGGGTTTGTTCTGGATCTGAGCGCTCACTCTGTATATCTGTTCTCAGAGACTGTCTGATTTGCCTGTGCACTGGCAACTGGCTCCTTTCTATGAGTCCCCAGAGGGTTTACTGCTGCTCAGGGTGACTCTGCTTGCAGCCCATTAGACACTTGAGGTGCTGTGAAGACCTTCACTTTGACATCTCAATTTGATATGAGCATTATCTTTCTCTAAATATGTTCCTGTGTACTCTGAAGTCCAGCCTATAGATACGCTAGAATCAGTGTGCAGTGAAGGCCTCCAGTTTGAGGTACAGATAAAAAGCTGGGCATTTCAAGTGGTGCTATGCCATTACAGCATATTTCTTTACAAGTGTATCCAAACAAAAACTCTGTTCTGGGCTTTTGTATATTCCACTAAGTGATAACTGACTCTGGGTAGGTCCTTAATTCCCTGGAGGACAGCACAAATTTCAAAGCACTGTGTAGAGAAGGATTTTGCTGGTTTGATCTGTATTTGCAAATGAGCCTAGCCCTGCTGCTGTGAGCATCAAATGCAGATCTTGGCAGTAACTGATGCCTTTGCTATTTTTCCAGGTGCTCTACCAGGTTTCTGGGCTCCCAGGAGCTACTGAGAATGCAGAGAGCATCTCTGCAAAGCACTGTGTGTTGAGTCTAGCACACTCCAGTCCTGTCTTCTCACTGTGCACATGATGTAAAGTCACATTGTGTGTGTAGCTCAGAAGAGTGTGTCCTGCCCACTGGCTGCAGGGTCTATCTGTGTCTGTGCAATAGGTCTGGGATGGCTGGATGGCTTCTAAACTTGAGGATGATGATGGATAAGTTTACCCCTGTAGTTGTTTCAGTTATTGGTATTCTTGTTCCCTCTCTATATTTCTCCCACATCAATTCAGATGACAGTGGTGTCTTTTCACAGGTACTGTGAACAGCAGAGACTGTTTAGAAAGGGAGGAAGAGAACATGCTCCAGAGCTTTCAAGCAGCTTTGTGGAAAGGGTAGAATGCATTTTACTTTGGGGGTGATGTATAGCCCAGATAAGGCTTTTCACCAAGAACCATTATATCTCAAGATGACTTCTGAATTGATTTAGTTCCTCTGATCCGTACGTTGCTAGACATGAACCACTAGCCTTTGGATGAAGTCCAGGGTGTAATGGAAAGTTCACTGAAACCCCATCAGCTCTTGTTAAACCTGAGTGAATTTCAGCCTAGCACATTTCTTGTGAATAATTAAACACAGTTAAGCAGGTGATGGGTCTGAACTTCTATCTCTAGTGTTCAGCTATATTTCAATTACAAAGGGGCTCATGAAATTCATGAGGGTTTTGGTGGTGAGGTTTAGGCTGATTTTTTGCCTCTTGTGATGGATAACTGTACCTGGAAAACCAGGGTAGCTATTTTGATATCTCCTACTTATCACCAGCATGACCTCTTCCAAGTGGCATTCAGCTCTCATAATTTTCTGATTTTTAGTAGTAAATTCTCCAGTATTTACTTCTCCTTTTCCTATTTTTATGTAACATTTGGATTTGTTATCTTGTACTTTTATATCACTTTCTATCAGTGCAACTGCTGAACTCACAGTGAGGATGTAGTGCTATGGCAACAATATATTAACTGAAATCTTGCCAGTGAGTAAGATATGGTGCAAAAATTAGTTCATTTATCAAAATCTGATCTGGCAGAGCTGAGCAAAGGACCTGCCTATCCTGAATCTCCTGCTATCATCACAAATAGACATCCTGTTTCATGTTGGTTATGACAGATACGTTCTCTCCTGACTGTTTCCAGTGATGCCTTGTTAAACCTAGAAATGTCTTACCACCTTGGAAAATATTTTTAGATGTACAATAATCTCCAAGCTATCTTTGGTAGTGACAAAAAATGGAAAAGGATTGGAGGTTTTTTTTCTTCTGTTACTATTCCAGGAAGTTATTCTTCTGTGATTTCAGGGTAGGTAAGAGCATATAAATGGAAAAAATCTTACCGAGACTGGGATATGTGAGAAATGTGTTAGATTTTCATTACTAAACACTAAGCTCTGCCCTTCTTTGCTCTGTGCTGCAGACTGGGTGGTGTACAGCCTTCAGAATGCTGTCTTGCACCTTCTCTGTCCTGTGTATACACTGGCTTTAAGGTACACTGTTTACGTCTTAACTTCAAATTCTTCTAAAATATGGGTGTTGGGCATCAGTCAGTTGACAGCCCTTTCTTCTATGGTTCTGCTGGTACAGTGCAGGGTTAGGAGGACTTTCATCTCTGTGTGTACCTGTGTCTCCTCTGACATACTGTCTCAGCCTTCCAGACTATTGTGCCTCTCAAAGTACAACTCTGCCAGCTTTCAGACAGCCCAAGACACTGGGTCCAGCTCCCATGGTTCCTGGATGTTTGGTTAATGTTAGAAAAGTTCAATCTTTGGTCAGATCTGGTGATGATTAGAAATAGTTTACATGAGTTTTACACTGCACAAATTGGTGCATGTTCTGAACAGTCTACATTTGGCTAGAAACTCTTGGAGAGGAATCAAACCAGGACAGGCTGCTATGGGCTTATGGACACAGTTTGAACATTTTCAGTGAGATTAGTACCAGTGCTTAGTCAAATTATGTTTGCTTATTGATTCCTCTTATCTCATTAGTTCCTCCTTCACTGAGCTGCTTCTACATGTACGCATTGAATCAGCTACTTCATATTACTGTTTTACCACTCTAATGGTGGAAGTTCATTCTAGTTAAGAGATGCTTTCTCTTCTGTGTTATAAACCCGTGCCTTGTGATCTGTGCAGAAATAAATTGTTGGGTTGCATATCTGCCATCTATTTGAGACTGAGGGAAAAATGTGGTAATCTCAGATCACGTATTAGGTGCAGCTGAGCAGCCAAGTAAGCAATCCTCAGGGTCTTCTTATTGGGTGTGGATAACTATCTGAAGTTTGGGTGCCTGCCTATACTCTTGAGGTTTCCACATCTTCTCTGTGCGCTACACAAGCCAATTTCACTGTCTTCCTGTTAGAAAGGGAAGGGTTGTAGCCTCCTGCTCCATGCTCTGCTTCTCGTCTCTGGACTCAAGGGATCCTGAGGCACCCTATATGCACATACTTTGTGTGCTCCAGGCAGGGTGTAAAGTGAACCATCAGCCTTGCTTACTGGTTAAATCACAGACGCATCCTCACACTACAGCCCATCAGCAGGAGGAATGTGCCTCACCCCTGCCCAGTTCAGGAGTGGATAGTGGGTGCCTGGAGCTGGGTTCCAGGAAAGCAAACACCAGAGGCACCAGCCTGGCCCTAACAGAGATGCTTTGAGATTTGCAAAATCAAAGGTGATCCCTTCTCAGTCCTGCAGTGGGGAAGATAGTCTGTCAGCCGTTCATGTCTCGTTTGCAAAAGGCCTGACTGGTATGGAAGGGGGAAGCAGATGGCTTTTAGCCACTCTGCAAGCCAATGTCAGAGCCAAGACTAAGACCTGGTTCTTGAAATTCCAGGCTCCATCCTTAATGGCCTACTGGCCTACTGCCTCTCTAAGCATGTGTAAGGTTTTAATGAAAAACGCCAGATCTTAATTTAGAGCAGGATTCAAGAAAAATGTCCTATTTAATTACTTAATTTTAGATGAACTATAAGACGCAAACATGTCTTGCTACAAAGCACCAACCAAAAAAGCAGAAAGGATTATTTGTTGTTTAATTTAGCAGAGGAACACAGCTGATCATGCATAAGTCTATCTGACACCTAGCAAACTGTGTGATCCTATTTGTTAATCTTTTTAACTTAACATTTTATTAGGATAGAGTTTCAAAAGCAAATAGGATAAATGAGATTAAATCTGTCACCCTGAATTACTCTCCTCTGAGTTATGAGCAGAATCACTCTGTGCTAGAGAAGTATAATTAGGAAGAAAATGCTGCCTGTGTAATTTTGTGCTTTGTTCAGAAGAACTTGAGATCCATAATTATCCCTACTGTGCCACTGTGGCATGTGCTGGCTCTCAATTTCTACAGTAAACAGAACCATTGATGAGCAGTTCTTTTCCTGAGCAGCTCCTGATGTAGCGTGGCTGGTACAGTAGCAATATTATCCTTCAGGTCTCCTGGTTCAAGTGAGGGATCCACACTAACTTGGAATAGAGCACCCATTGTACATTTATTTTCACATCTACCTTGAACTTGATTGTGCAGTGAGGAATAATGGCCATGGGGAACAGAGAGTCTTCAGAGCTGTAGATAGGCAGGTGAGGCATGTGTAGCTGCTTATGCAAAAAAACAAGTCATAGCACAGCTGGTGCTGGGTTCCATCACTTAACTTTGCAGTGGTCAAAGGGTATTGCCTTCAACTTCCACAGTGGCCATGATTCTGCAGATGCTCCACCAAACACAAAGGCTGCAGCTTTCTTTGACAATAATTAAGTTGTAATGAAAAGCTCTGAGTTAGGACATTGTGATTTTGCTGCTAGTGCACATCAGAAATCTTGGGGTTTAGTTTTGTCTCAGGAAAATCTGGTGGTAGTGCTCCATTAGGGGACTATACACTGCTGTTAGCTCTACTTAATTTGTATGGCCCTATAGAATTTGTGGTACCCTTTGTGCTATATAATTCCACTGTGAGATGAGCTAAAGACACCAGACTATAGCTCTTGAAGTTTTGGGTTCATCAACCCAAGAAAGCTTTGAATCCATGTTTTGTTTATCTAGATTCTTAACAACTTCTGTTAGAAAAAGAAAGTTCAGCTAGAATTGTCCCATAGGTTGGCATATAGCTGCTGGAAGCACATTAGTTGGAGACAGGATGTGCACAAAGTGAAAAGAAACTCACTGCAGGTCCTCCTCAGGCATTTCTGCAGCTTCCTTCTCCAGACAGAGAATGCAGAAGGTCGAAAGCCAGGCTTTTGCACAATGGATTAGTGATAAAGCAACCTGCCAGACTTGGATTAGAATTTCTGTTACTTTGCCTAAAATGATGTGTGCATCAGGGGAGCAGACAGGGAGGATGCATCATCTTTTGAGAATCCTAGTAGAAATTTTATGTTCTTTTTCAGACCTTTTTACAGTTACGAGCCAGGATTTGATCTCCACATCTGCTTTTATTGGTCAGTCTGGTTTACAAATGAGGCCCCTTTTGTCCCATCTAATTTTATGTAATCTGTGATGCTGCATAAAGATTCTGGGAATTAAAAATGGAAGGATTGTGAACAGACCTTCTGGCTAATATGTACAATGACTCACTCTATCCTTTATTTCAACTTCCGTGCAGTATTTTCAGATCCACTATTTACCCATTAAATGAGCTGTTCAGTTTAGCTTATGGCTGAAGTTTTTCAAAGTATTTTGATGTATTTGCTGGGAACATGACAAAGTTAATCACAAATGAGAATGTTAACAAATGCTTACATTAATCATCTGAGACAGTCTCTCTCATCAGAATCTTGTTCTGAGTAACTAGTTATCTGTAAAGAATGGGTTTCCTGTCCCTTAATTTGCCAACTTACTTTACTGCCAAGGAAATCTCTCCCCCCTTCTTGACAAGCAGTGGGTAACTTCATAATCTTTCTCTGCGTAGGCAATTTCTTCATGGGAAGAAATTAAGCCAGTCATGCCCATTTACTATAATTTAGAGGGAAGAACCCTTCCCTGAGTTGAATTCATTCTGTAACTGCTTATTTCAGGACTTATTTTGCTTTCCTCCAAAGGAGCTGGCAGAAACTGTTGTTAGTGACAGGCCTTGCAGCTTGCTTGGCAAGGTCATTGTCGCACATTTCATGGCAAGTGAGAAACTTCTGCCTTGCCTTGGTTTTCAGTCATCAGCAGCTGCTTTGCGGAAAACTGAGCATGGCAGCAAGTCAGTATGACCTCCTGCACATTGAAATTCCATCTCCTGCGAGACGTAAGGGTCTTAGGGCGCCTCATGGAGTCAAGCCGGGTCTGTCTGAGTTAGTTCATCTCTGTCAGCATTCTCTTCTACAAGACCTGCTCCCTTACCCCAGCACCATGACCACCATGGAGGAGATCCCAAATGCAAGAGAAACAGAGAGAAATGAATCTCCCGTCCACTGAACTCCCAGCCATTTCTTATTCTCCTCATAGGTGTTAATTTCCTGGGACTTTCTGTGCTAAGACCAGTCCCAGGAGAAACCCGATGCTTCTGCTCCCCCTCTGTGAGCTATAGCAAAGCATCCTTACTCAAGTGATAAGACTGAGTTTTTCCTTCTGCCCTAGTCAGCCTGGAGGCTTGGCAACAGCCACAGACATATGTCGCTCTTGGCTTTACAGTTTAGTCACCCTGGGTAGCATTTGTCCATCTTTTACTCACTCCAGGCCAGGCTGATTGAAGCACATGAAGGGAAAGGCCCTTTTAAAAGCAGTTTGCAGCAGTGCAATGTTAAAAGCCTGGCTGTGAAGAGGAGGGGAGCAGAAAACAATCTCTTCCTGCCTGCTCACAAAGACATGGGAGGAGAAAATGCAGTGCCCTTCCAATGCTGGCCGCAAGAGCGTGTTTAACAGTGTCTCTTGAAGGTCAGTAGCACCATTCTCAGCTGTTCAAAACAGCATATTGGGAGCAAAACCAGCACAAATTAGATTTGGGAGAAGGCTGCTTGTTTGTTGTTTTTGCTTTCTCCCTGCAGTCTTCAGCCTGGCAGACAACCGGAATCAACCAGAGATGTAATTCAGTCAAAATACAATCCAGAATCTGTAAGCTAATGTATGATTTATGCTAATAGCAGCAGGGTATTCCTGCTGCATCGCTGTCTGCTTAGCAGCTTGGAGGAGACCCTGGCTGGCAATGAAGGTGAAAATCTAAGGAGCTGCTCAGTCAGGGGTCTTACTCTATTCAAAGAGATTCTTTGTCCCATGTGTTTCCTTATTTATATTTGCAAGATTCATGAGATTAATAGATTTTTTCCCCTCAACAACCCTATGAAATTTAAACCCCTTTGTGCAGAACAGAGAAGTAGGTTTTGTCTAGTGTTTAGAGATAATCTTTAGAGAGGCTGTAAATGGCTGAGTGAATAAACACTGCTTTTTACTGGGTGAAGCTGCCTGTAAGACAGGCTATTTTCTGCTTTGGTCCTGCCCTCCTCTGCTGGCAGGAAGTGTTCTTCTTTGCAGTTAGAACGATTTTCTTATAGCTAATAGGCATTTCTCCATCCTCTTTCCAGAGTTTCTTACTTTTTCTCCTTTACCCTTTATTGTCAGTTCCTCTCAGTAATGTTCACTGGGTGGGCAACAAGCCTTTCCAGTGTTTCTCAAAGTGTTCACATGGCAGACACTATCCACTTTCTTTTCAGTGTTGCATTCTTACATTCTCCTAACACTTGCAGAGTCCATGCTTGGTCTGACTAAATTTTCCTTCAAGGAGAGGTTTTGTAGTGTTGATTCTGAGTGTTATTTGGAGTTAAAAACCACTCAGGGAAGTATAGCAATAAATGAGTGTGCTTCTCTCTGTACCTGTTGTAGAGACCAGTAGTTTAAAAACCCTATTCTGCTTTACACCGGTGAAAACTAGAAGTAGCAGCAACTGCAATATGGCTACATAGACAGTAAACAGAAATGCAACAATGGGATGGAGCTTTTACACAGATAGATAAGCGAAATGCCAACTTGCAAATAAGACAATAGGGTTGCAAAGTCCTATGAGCCAAGTGGACAATTGGTGCTTTCTGTGCTGTGAAACAAAGCAGCTTCACAGAGGTCGTCTGCAGTGTACTTTAGATCACTGAAACTGGCTCTATGGAAATTTCTGTGGTTAAACTGCAAATTCAGCCTTGCTGCATGGCTGGTGGGGAGGGGATGAGACTACTTCTCTATGTGATGTTAGTGAGTGGGAAGAAACTAGGTGTCAGAGCCAAGGAGCCTTAACCTACAACTTTTCTTCTCCACAGGTGCCCCTGGTTGACTAAAGCCATCTCCCCAGCCATCCCAGTGTACAATGGGCTCGTGTTCTTGTTTGTACTGGCAAACTTCAGCATGGCAACTTTCATGGACCCTGGAGTTTTCCCTCGAGGTAACAAAATGGGACTGTTGGGAGGGAATTTGAAAACCCAAGCCAAAGTAGATATACTCTGTTTGCTGACTTATCTCCTTTTTTCCCCCTGGTATTTTTCCTGGTAGACTTTATTATGCTCAGCTGGCAGTAAAGGAGGGATAGTAGTGAGATGCTGGATACCCTCCATCTCTATTCTGAGCTAGGTGCCAGTTGTCCTTGCACTTGCTCAGGCTGGCAGTTGAGGGCACAGGGCTGCATAGAATGGTTCTCCTTGAGTACCTCTCCTGACTGATGTGATTGCTATCCCTTGTGTCATGCTGGCACATTGGATTTAAGTCACTGTCTTCACAATAGGTAGCATGGTGGAGGGGAGAGGCTAAACAGCTTCCTCCAAGCAGACTTTCCAAAAAGCATTAAAATAAATGCAAAAGCACTGAACGCTGAAAAAAGATAATGGATAAGGCTTGCCTGAGAGTGTCTAAAAATGTATATGTTTAGAAAGATATGCCTGCTTAAATTAGTACTGATTCACAGCTGATTAAATTAGGATAAAGATCTCTTAGCTTTTATAATAGGAACCACAGTGCAGCTATCTCTTTTAACACATCCTAATGAGAGAATTATCACCTCATTTTATCTGTCTTCCAATAATTATTCACATGGAGTTTGCAGCAGAGATTGCTCTAGGCATTCTTGCTAAACCAATGGATTTGTGCTCTTTGCAAGCTGTGCTTTCTCACCTCTATTGACTGAATTCAGTATCTATTTTGAATTGCTACCTGACAAGAACAAGGCACCTGTCCTGCTGACTGCCCTGAATAGCAAGTGCCAGGTTTCTCTGGGTAGCAGGGTTTAATGATGACTAACTGTCTGCCATTCCTTTCAGCTGAAGATTTTGAATCCCTAATTAAGTGTTGCAGCACTCCGGTTAAGGAAATAATTGTGTGTAAAGACAAAGGCAAGATTTGGTCATTTGTACAAGATTAAGTGATGCCATGTTGAGGTGCTTAAAGGTACAAATAGATGCTACTGAGATTTTCAAAAGAGCTTAAGCATTTAGGGTTTATAATCCCTGGCTTTTTAGTTCCTCCATATCAGCAGAGAGAGCAGTGGTTAAACATGCTTTGGGTGTGAGGTTATTGAAAGCAACCCTGCTCATTCCCTTCGGTAGGAGGAGAGCTGGAATTAAGTCGCTCAGTTTTGAAAATCTCGGTCTAGAAATCCAATATTTTTGTGCAGTGTAGTTCCCTGAAGCCAGAGTCTGCATCTGGGTGCTCAGCATGCCCTATGAAGATCAGTACTGAGTGTATTGTAAATTCATACTTTCCTTTGCACTTCTCTTTCCTCAAACAAGTTCTTTATTTTGGACTTTGCATTTAAAGGAGAAACGTGCAGGGAGATCAGGCAGAAACCGAAACTTTCTCATTGCCTTCCCTTCCTTCCAGTCTCTCTTAACACAAGGGAGTCAGGAGCAAAGCAGAAGAGGAGTTCTTAAAGCTCGCCTTTCATCTGTCTCTTTCTCTTAATTTATTGGTTTTATGCATGTGCTTGGTTGGGAAGAGGCTGAGAGTAAGGGGAAAAGTTGGAAAAGGGATGGAAGTCATCCTGGAAGAAGGTGATGGAATAGGAACTTAGATGTGTGAAGGAAGCAAACTGATAAGGAAAAGATGGAAAAAATTAGAAATTACCAGTGCTGGGAGGAAAGAGGAGCAGATGTTATTTCAGATCACAAGTGTGCATGTGAAAAAAGCTATCAGCACCCCACGCCACCCGCAGAGCTGCCAGTGTGAGGAGTTCAACAATTGTAGGAGTGATGTAAAATGAATATACAATAAAGCTATTTGCTTTCTGTTACTGAAATTAGGTTGAATCTTCCTGATTTTCCAGCTTCTTAGCACATTTCTGATAGGTATGAATTTACTTCAAAACCAAAACACCAAATAAGCAATATAGAAGCTGAGATTCTAAAGAAATCACATGATTTGTTTAAGGAAGCCACCAAAAATCATATGATATGTTATAAAAACACTAGAGTTGGCTGCCCTGTGTCAGTGCATCAGAGTATGAGAAAGTGTGTAGTAAGATACAGTCCTCTGCCAATGTATTCTTCTGCTCAGATCACTGGAAGCTGGATATAAACACATTTCTAGCTCTGTCATATGAACTTACAGGTTCTCTGGCAGATAGAACTTGGGCTATGGGGGAGGTAAACCCAACTCACTCATATGGTGTTGAAGAGGGCCTGAATCAAACTCCCATACCCATTACTCATTTTTGACTCATATTTTAACTTGTTGGCTCTCTGAATGTTTCTGGTATGAATCAGGTTTGGCCCTGTGTAAGTGAATTGCCAGTAACACACCAAAATGAATGAGAAGGAAAGGAATTATTAAGTCACTGATATTGGGGCTACACTGACAAATCTGATTAACAGCCTGGGTTGAGACTGGCAATGTTTGTTGCTGACTAATTACAGATACCAACTACAAACTGGCTTCCAGTATTTTTGATGTGAATCTATATTATACAAACTCTTCAAGTATGTGTCAGTTCTGCAAGACTAATGTGTTTAATTGCATGTAGATATATACAATGTACAGACTTTTTGTCTGCATAGTCAGAGTTTTTTACAAGAGCTTAAGTGGTTTAATTGTTCTAGTGTCTTGTTTTCATATGCCCACATGAATTATACAGCATGGGCTAGTTTATAATAGTATTGAAGAATATAAAGACTGTGTTTATAGAAGTGCCTAAGGGATTTAGAGTCTAGCTCTCACTAGGAGTCCCACTGACTAGTCACAAAGGGAAATTACAGAAAGTGATGCCAGTACAACACTCTCCTTCAATACACAAACATTAATCCAGAGAATATTCCTGAAAGGTAAATACGGTAGCTGAGCCAGATCCCGAGCTAGTCGAAGTAAAGGGAGAAACTCCCTCTGAAGTCAATGGAGATTGTATCATGATAGCACATTTAGGGAAGATTTAATACAGAACTAAATGACAGTGATTGATGGCCCAGTGGGACAATATTATCAAATTCTACCTAATTTGGATTCAGTCAGCCAATGCCAGCTGCACTATAATATTTAACCAGGTGTTAAATAGCTGCGAACTTCTTAGATTTCCTGTGTCAAAAGGAAACAAAGATCACGGGAATCTAGAAGAGAAGATGAACTTTCATGAACGTCATTCTCATATTTTTCCGTTTCCTCCCATTATGTATTTGCTATTATAGTGTGGCTTTTATTTTGTGCATTTATTTTTAAATGGCCTCTTTTCTTAAACAGGGCAGCGCTTAGCTGAGATGATAAACCATCTGCTCTCTGTGTTGTCCCTAATAAGATGACTGCAATATTGTCATACTCATCTTACTAATGGCAAAGAAAAGCTAAATGACTAGCTCAAGGCCACAGAGTGGGAAAATTAGAATACAGGACTTCCTGAGTCCCAGTCCTGGGCTCAGATCAGTAAACCATTCTGCCTTTGAGAGAGGCGAGATCTTCCCAGTTATGTACTGCTACTAAAGCAAGAGCATTCTGGGTGTCCTATGAAGAGGTGAGCAAAGGATGCACTGTAAATGAGTAAGCACTGATGCAAGGACTTTCCACAGGCACACATAGCTTCAGAATGGTAAATCTCACTGTGGACTCAGACTTCCTGGGGCAACAGGTCTTTGAGATGATTGCGGATTGACACTCTTTTCATTGTCACTTAGGGTCATCTGGGTTTCTTTCTGGGGTTTGAGCTAGCACAACTTTCTAATACTTGTCAGTATAATTCCTTTCACTGTATCTGCCGGTAGGCTAGCATTGAATTAATCCCAAGTGCATGCAGCAGCAGAACTTCTCACAAAAGCTTGGGTGATTTCCATCTCCCCTTTGACTCTAGTCTGCAGCTTGTCTTATTCATAAGATAAGACTCAGGCACCTCTCTTTGTCCAGGGGCTGGTAAGTAAGGCTGCACAGCACTCTTATGGGAGATGCTAAAATGAGCCTTGATTGCTGAAGTGTTCTGTAGCCTGAACAACCAGTTCTGACAGTCCATCACTTCCACCCCTCTGTTATTTGTCTGACAAGCCCAAGAGCACATGCAGTGCCCCTGTATCCAAGGCAGTGACCGAATTAGCTTTTTTATCTCTACCCTGTTATTTCCACTAACTTTTAGTTTTGCATTGAGCAGCAGATGAGGATGAAGATAAAGATGACGACTTCCGAGCTCCACTCTACAAGAACGTGGAGATTAAAGGAATACAAGTACGGATGAAATGGTGTGCTACCTGCCACTTCTACCGCCCTCCACGCTGCTCCCACTGCAGTGTCTGTGACAACTGTGTTGAGGTAATGGTTCTGTTGATTATGTGATCTCTTGGCTTTGCCTCAGTGATGGGGTTGCATATGCTACTGGAAACCTGCAGTTGGGTGCTTCCCCCAGTATTTCGGTTCTTGGAAGTTCTCAGCTGTAACCTTGTTGATGGACTCCTACTGATCAGTACCATTTGAAACATAGCCCTCAGTTATGATGTATGTTAAATACACAATAATGTTTGATGTCGGCTTTGTTGCTAGTAATAATTAGAATAAATATTTATAATGCTGGCTATATTTTCATTGAAGCAGCTAAGGGATCATGAATGTAAAGAAGGGGTAAACAAAGGAGTTGATGTAGAGGCAGAGTTCAGGAGAGCAGGAAATTTAGGGTGAACCATTGTAGCATGTCATGTGTGAGCGTAGCACTCAACATTCATTTCAGAACAAACTGGTATCTACATTAGTGGACAAACAGAGAAGCTAGAATGGTGTGTGAGCTCTAGGAAAAACAAGCTCAGGATTCAGCAGGTGGTTCTCCAGTCAATAGAAGGACCCCATGTTTGTTTCAACACCCCAGCTCAGAGCATGAACTCATTCATGGCTCTAATGTTGGTTGCTCTGAATTATGGGTTTTCATGTTTCTTATTAGCTTTAGGGTCTTGGTGAGGCACAGGATTTTAAAAAATAACCCCAAACAGTAAGATGTGCTTTTGGGCTATAAACATCTCCCAGGTTTGTAAGTACAGAGTGCTGTATCCACAGCAGCATATTGCCAGGGGGGATTTTTTATTGCTGAGCTAAAAATTCCACTTCTTAAGGATAATTTCTGCTGGAAGGTCTATTTTTTTTTCCCAAAAGAAAGATGAAATCTTTCATATGTCTAAAATATATTCAGCTGTACTGTTAAGATGAAAGGAATTACTAATCAGAAAAGGAAAAAAGTACCAACGTCAGCTAGAATACTGTATATACCATCTTTGTCCTAATCCTCTTCGCCATAAGCAAGGGAATAGTCCCAAAGAAAGCAGATCAGTTACTTGTGAGAGGAAGGCTGCCTGGATTTATCTTGTGTCAGTCGTTTTCTCCTTCAGGGCAATATATATCTAAGTTGTAATTATCTGGAAGCAGTGCTGTGCCTAATAACCATCAATAAATAGGACAAGGCTGTCCTGTTGCGGAAGGCCTTAGAAGGATGCAGGATTTGAGAAGTTGGAGAGTAAGGAGCTGCCAAGGTCCCTGGGTAGAGAGGAATAGCGACAGCTATCCATAAGTTGCATCAGTTTCTTCAGATTGCTGTGAATTGTTGAATAGAGCTGGATTTTTTGTAGAAAACCTGAGTCACATATTCCTTGTTTTAAAACATAAATGTTTTCACTAATCCAAGCTCTTGAGCATTGTTCAGATGATGGTAAATTATCAGTTGTCCCATGGACTTTCCTTCTTCTGCCCTCCCCAGTGGCTCAGCATGAAAATTCATTTTGAACAAATGAAATTTTCTCAGAAGAAGATTGCTCAGAACTCACTGGCATAAACACTTGTCATTTCATGCTGCCATAAGGCTTCCATGGAGGTATTTCTGTTCTGCAGCAGAAATGACAATGGGAGAGAATCCAAAAGGAACCAAAATAAAGTAGCAGAATGCAAGGTGACTCTGTCTAGCTCTCCAGAAGTTTTATTGATGGTCAGATCAGTTGAATGTTCCTTACTATTCTGGTGGGCAAGTAAGAAGCTCTGCTTGTATAATTAAATTATGACTGCTGTGGAGGAATATAGGCAAAAAGCATTAATGACTTCTGAATCAATAAATCATGGTCTTAAACAGCATGTTTTATTGATTCTTGTCATGCTTATTTCCCACTCATCTATTCTAGAAGAGGTTGCAGACAGTGATAGGAGTGATTACTGGCTGTTCCATGTGGAACCCTTTCAGGGTTGTAATTCACATCTTTCCACTTTCAATCTAGAATGTGCAATAAAAATTCTTTTCCCAAATAGAAAACTTTTGAGTTAATTTGGTAAAAATTAACCAACAACAAAAGCTGACAGCACTTGCTGAAATAAAATAATTTAAAACCTAAAGCCTTCTGTGACCAGAGGGACGCAAAAACGAATCTGTGACAAAAGTAGTCAGATTTTTTTGTTTTCTTTACTGAAGTGTTTGCAGTGGTTACTTACACAGTTTCAATCCACAGATATTTTGAGCTGCATACAATCAGATTTGCATAATAGACATATACTGTGTCAGCATTTCAGATATAGCCTGAAATGATCGTTAGTAAAAGACCTGTCATTTTCTAATGTGCTTTAAGAAAGCTCAAATCCATATTCTTGTATTTTGTAAAGTTTGGTAAATACATTGTGCAAAACTTAAAATTACAAAACCCCCTTTGTCATCATTGAGGAATGTTTAAAAATAACATTACCACAAAACAAAGAATAAACGATTCATTTGTTATTGTAATGAGTGTGAGCAATTGGTTCTGAAGAATACAGAAAGAAGGGGTTATTTCTTGCACCTGATCCTGTCTTCAAAAGTCAAGAATAATCCCATTGAAGACAGTGGATTTATGTGTTTATGAAACTGTATAAATGCACTTGGAATGTGTCTGTGGCTTACGCTCATTGTTAAATCTCCTGTTAGAAGGGATCTGACTTTATGAGAGACTTTGAACTTTTAACTGAGACAAATAGTCAGGCTTGGGTTCATAACTGTTAAAAATCTTGTGCAGAACTTTGCCTGTGTCTTGTCCAGCTGTTTCTTTTCTTTGGGGACCTGCTTGGTAAAAAAGTACTTCTCATCATGTGCATTGTTTAAAGTGATTTCATTCAGATGAGCATAAATACAAAAATGTGGGGCAGAGAATCCTGCAGCAGTATTGCATCTTCAGAACATTCTAAGTTATAACAACATCATTGTTATTGATGACTCATGCTAAGGATGATAAAAAATTAGTGCTTCTGCTGCTAGCAGATAAATAACCTTTCATTTTTTGTAACTCTGTTTGAACCCTCTAAACACTCAAGTACCTTTCCATTCATAGAGACAGAAATCACTTGGTCGTAAGCCTTATAAAGAGATTCTAGCATGTTGTAAAGCTGCAGAGTAGCCTGATGTAATTTTACTGATGATGGCTCAGGTTTATTTCCAAGACTGTATATTTCCTTTCACTGTTTGGATATTGTTCCCTATCTCTCCCTTTCTTTACAAGGATTTTGACCATCACTGCCCATGGGTCAACAATTGCATAGGACGGAGGAACTATCGCTATTTTTTTCTCTTCTTGCTGTCCTTAAGTACGCACATGGTTGGAGTATTCACCTTTGGGCTCATCTTCGTACTAAACCATATGGAAAAGCTGGGAGCAGCTCATACTACCATTACGTATCCTTCTTTTTGGTCTTTCAAGACCCAAGGTGGCCTTGAGGGAAATGTGAAAGAATGAATCTGAAGATTTGTCTTGCTGGAACTGGTGGAGATCTACTCCTCTCCTGATCCTCCATTACTCTTACCCTGTAAATGCTTAGTGCAGGTTTTCCTCTGTACTCATTTTACCTGTATAACCATCAATTATTCCCAAAACTCTGACCTTTTGTTTTGGTCTTTGATCTTAATCTTTGCCATGACATCCCAGCAGAAGAATGTGCTGCCTCCCTGAATTTTACTCCAATTGGGTGTGACTAAACTGCTGGGTACCATTTACTCCATTGAAAAGTTACTGTATTTTAAAAGAGAGTTTGCCCTGGAAGCACCCCCCTGCATGTTAGTGTAATACATGAACTGCTGGCTCTGAGGGGTGCTACACCTGTTGATAGATTAGTGCAGAATGGTCTTTACAAGATGGTTAGATCCAAAATCAGTGAGTTCACATTATTTTTAGCCATGTCAACTACCAGGACTCAGGCTAGAAGCGGTTAAATTCAGTTAAATAATTAAAGGTGAGGGACACCCTCCCTATTTACAAGATATATTTTTGCTCTTTTTCCTCTCCCTCTCCTTCATAGCCTCTTTTACCCTTCACTTACCCCAGTTTCTTTAACTCTTGCATACAGAATGGCTGTCATGTGTGTGGCTGGGTTATTCTTTATTCCAGTCATTGGTCTTACTGGCTTCCATATTGTTCTAGTGGCCCGAGGGCGCACAACGAATGAACAGGTAAGAAGCAATCTTTCTCTGTGTTGGTGGCTAAGGTGTTGAGTTGGGAAGGAAAGTCAGCAAGTCAGCTTAGGTAAAGCAGAAAATGATCCAAATCTCAGCAGTAACGCTTTTACTGGAGCTTTCATGAAGATCTAGGAAGATTGCCTAGTGTTCTCAGATTTTTTTCTTGAATGCACTACAAGCAAAGATTTCCCCCTTCTAATCACAGAGGATCTTTGCAGGCTTATTTACCATTTAAAATCTGTTCATGGCCTTGAAATAGATTTTATGTGGAGTATCATCAACCCCAGAATTTCAAACTTTATGAGTCAGACTGAAGAAACCACAAGTTTCAATGAAAGAAAGAAAAGATTAGATCATGCTTTTGCCCTGTCTCCTGATATTTTGAACTCCCCCAACTAACCCACACTGCACACATTAAGGTCTGAACTAGCTCTTTGTCTCACTCTTTGTCTCTCTCTTGTTCTCATGTGTATGTACACACACACACATGGAGAGGCTATTGGATTTAACTTGTTTTGCTTCTCCAAACCAAGTGCCAACATGACATCTTGTGCCAAAAAGACTGTGAAACTTTAGTTCCACTGCAGTTACTCAAATGTATATAATCCACAGCCCCTGTGTGAGGGATCCAGACCAATATGCATGCGCATATCAATAGCACGATACGGGTGAAAGCAATATTGTCATGGAATCACTGGCCCTGCACTTCATAAGTGGTAGCTCAGTTAGAAAGCTTGACACTGGGTCACACAAAGTGCCAGTCAGCTGCATACAGCATTTTGAGCTTTCTTCCCAATGTTACTTAATTGTGCACTTCCAGGGCTTTACCCTGTCACAGCTCCACTCAAAGTGCCCCTCACATGCCTGGATTTTTTCACTAGTTTTCTCACATCACACTTATTTTTCACTTTTTGTTTTTCAAATTCATTTCACTGCTCTTGCACTGGTGGGAGCTCTGTAGCTCATGCTGAGCAGTGTGCTTCTGGCTGTCCTGCAGGCTGATGGCTCCATGCTTACATGCTTATACGCCTTCTCTGCAGACTGCAAGAGTTGAAGACATCTGTCTGAAGCCAGTCCTTCAGGAACTGAGATAAGATGGTCTCCTATCCCACAAGAGACAATACAAACTTCTATCCAGAATAGTGTGGGAGGTTTACATAAGCAAAGAAGCTGAAGTCATCCTGAATTGTTGCCTAACATGGCCTCTGAACAAAGCAGGCTTACCATAGCTGTAGATCTTTTAATGCTTTTTCTGTCCTCCTTGGAATCAGCTGCTCTTAATTGTAAAACTGATTTTGGCCAAGAATAAGGTTTGATAGTGCTAACAATAGTAGCATGAAACCCAGGGCATTTCAGTCTCATAGCCCAAATTATGGCCTGTTTTAAGCTTGTCTTTGTGCAGTAATGAAAACTGTTCATGAAAGTTTTAGACTGAAGAGAAAGGAAAGATTTAAATTGAGAAAAAGATAAAATTTTAACTTACTGTATTTGTGGCTACAGTAACATTAAGAAGGTTGAGAATTTTGTGTTTAACTTGATTGAAATAACTATTGGAAAATGTATCCTAGCTTGGTTTGATTTTCTGAGCTACCAAACCGCTTAAGATTAATTCATTTTCCTATGCCATTCCGCAGATTAAATATAATCTAGTTTTAGTTTCTGTTCAGTCGCGTGTACTGCCTATCTGTAACATTATCTACTCTCAGCTTTCCAGTTACAATATGTTTAGCTACACTTTTCCTTTTTTCCCAGTACCTTTCGGAGGCAGTAGTACAGACCTTTTTGGTATTTTACTGTAAATTGTTAGTATTTATTCATTCGGGAGTCCATTGAGTTTGAGCATTCATAGTAGGCAAACTGTGATTGAGGAGTGCACAGAGGCTGATTTGAGATGTTTGTGAGCTTTACAAATGCCTCTGAAATGCTTTTATGGAATCAAAATAGCCCATAACCCAACATCTGCGCATATCTTGGTATTTTTAGTTTCTGAATAGAGTAAATAAATATCCTTCCTTCTTAGACTGCTTTCTATCAGTGGCTTTCAAGCTACTGTAGAAACCAAATTGATATAATTAGTACTGTAATCTGTGAGTTAGAGGAATTTTATTTTCATGTTGTGTTTGAGAAAATGGGCACAGAGATATGAAGAGCTTTGCCAGCATCTGGCACAAATCAGCTTAAGCGCAGGATTAAATGCACATGTGCCAAATGTCCCAGGCCCGTGGCTTAGTCATGAGGTTAGTCTTCCAACCCTCATAACTTCCAACATTTCTCTCGTGGCCTTTTAAAGAGTTTTATGTTACATCAAAGAGACCAGCATAATATATTGCAAAATCATTTAATCGTTGTTATTTTATGTGCAAGTAATTAAAGTATTTCTGGTACTCTGTAAACTTGTTGCTAGATCAGAACTATGAGATGATTAAAATGCATTACTTGCAAACAGCAACAGTAATGCTTTTAATGGCAACCACTGTTAATCTCTCTGGCTTTATTGGTATTTATTCCCATATGGTTACTTTCAAGTATTTGCCTGTAGAGAGGACAAACCCTTTGTAATGCTTATGAAGCTTTGATTGGATCCCGCCAGTCTAATGAGGCTTGGCTTTTATTAAACTAGCTCATTTCCAAGCAAACATTCTAATCACCAGGGAGTTCCTGGCACCCTGCTGCATAAGGCAGGGGTTCATACTATTTGCCGTTAGCAGTGGGATGCTGACAGAAAGGAAATATTGCTCTCATCCAACATTATGAATGTTGAATTGACATTCCTGTTTGTTTGGAGGGGACTTGCCAAGGCAGAGGAGTGGAAGTGATGGCAATGGAAGGGACCAAAGCAGGAAGTTTGGCTGACAGCAGGCACGAATCTAATTACTGGGGTGGCATAGACAGGTGATCCTTGCTACTTTGAAACTCAGTTGCATTCAGCACACTGCCCTTTTGGGAAGGGATCTTTAGTTGGTGTGCTTCCTAGCTCGAAGTAGCTGATGAAGATGGTGTGTTAGAGCAGGAGAGAGGGAAGTGCAGCATTCAAAGAATGTTTGGGATCTGTTTGGGAAGGATAGTAGGGTCAGAGTAGGGCATACTTGTTCTTAGCTTTCTGGGGGTTGGATGATGATTTTTATGTAACCAGAGGTTTGAGCACTATCCTGAATGTGTTTGCAGGTGACAGGTAAATTCCGCGGAGGAGTGAATCCCTTTACCCGAGGATGCTGTGGAAATGTGGAACACGTGCTCTGCAGCCCCTTGGCTCCCAGGTAAGAGAAATGCTTCAGCTGGGAGTGAGGGAGATGGAGTAGTTGTTGGGACAGAGGAAGAAAATGTGCTTGGTTGGGCTCACAAATAAAGGATCATTGCTGAAATATCAGGGAAGTAAAGCAAAACACTCTTGAAGGCAGAGCTCTGTGATAGCTGTTCTCCTGTTGCATTGCTCAGACGTGTCCAAGCAGTTGCTTTCTTCATGTTATTCATAACCCTCATCCCAGAAATGTTTATTTGTAATGAGCATGTCAAATTATATCAAAAGCCTATAACCTTGATTTCACTAATTTTCCTTGTGGATTTCAGTAACAAGGTAAGTTTCCATATGTTACCCTATTCCCAACATGACTTTTGCACTGTACAGTCAACATCCAGGTATTCTAATCTGCTGGAGAAAAGGCAAGAATCTAAAATCAGCCTTTCTCCTTAAGACTTAAATCTAATTTAAGGCTGCTGTGGTTTTCAATCTCACTGGCACTTTCATTATCATTAAACAGATATTCAGTGAAGTCTGTATCATGGAACTTGGGATTTATTTATGGCTTTCTATTTTTGAGGAAATGGATTTATCATTTCACATTTTAAAACCAAGATTTTAATGCAGTAGATCAGACGGAGTATAAATATCCTAGGTGCAGGAGATGTCCAGCATGCAAACATGTTAATAGTCATACTACAAGAAGACTTATTTGAGCTTTTTCAGGGTGTTGAGCAATTCCAGACCCTGGCACTATTATCTGCCTTCATTTTTTTTCTCTTCCCTTTGCTGTGCAACAAGTAAGTCCTGAAAGACTGTTATGTGTGTTACAGTGAAGATACTGGAATGGCTGCTTCTCAAACTTACTGAAACATGAAAATCAGGTCAAGATACTTTAAGAGAGCTAGATATTAGAACCTAGGAGACACTCCTGTTAAGAGGGGTGTGAGTACTATCATCATCATCATGGCTATTCTCAGACTTTCAGCAAGCAGAATGTTTGTGTTTTGTGAAGACCTGTTCAGATTGTCCTGTGTATTGAAAATCACTGAGCCGTCACTACTAGAATGTCCTGTTCACTAGATAAAACAGAGAAATCTTTTGTGTGTGTTGATATTTATGCATTGTACAGCCACTGCCCAATTGCACTTACAGAATTCTAGTCAACTGGAAAGAAATTAGATATGTGAAGTCAGCCATTGCCATTTAAATTTGTTGCTTCCTATAGACCTGTCTGTTTCTTTTACATCCCTTTATTTGAAAACACTTAACATGCTACAGACACAAGTGACCATGTGATAAGCTAAAACTGCACATCATATTCTCCATGTTAACTCCCCATGTGCTGGGTCTTATTGCCGCACCCATCGTTTTCCACCACAGGGAAGCTGTTTCATGTTAATTAGGTAAGATATAGGAAATCACTTCTACTGGTGGTAGGCTTCTCTTTCACTTCATGTGAATTGTGCTCATGTCCATCACTGTCCAGAAATTCCTTGGGATTTTTAATGCATCCTCTCCTTTTGATCGCTAAGCTCTTTTTTATTGCTTTTTAATTATTACATGCAGTGGAATGGAGTCTACTTACCTAGATTCTCACTCATTCTTAAATCATACCCTGGAAGCAGGAAGATTTTTTTTGTACTCTATGCCTTGTTCGTAGGTTATTGTTTGTTTTAATGCTGACTGTTAAAAAATTAATCAGGTACATAGTTGAGCCCAAGAAAAAGCAAGCTGTGAGTGTGAAGCCTCCTTTCCTCAGACCTGATTTATCTGAGCGCCAGATCACAGTGAAGATCAGTGACAACGGGATCCAAGCCAACCTCAACCGGAGCAAGGTAAGGCAGCCTTCAAGCACTGCTTTTGAAGAGCATGAACTGAGCATTATCAAGCCTGAGAATGAGTTTGTAATAGAAAATCTCTGAGATGATGCTTTTTATTTGTTTGTTTTAGAAAATAATAGAGGTTGAGTCCTTGTTGTATACTTCCTCCTGTGAAAGTAACCCAGATTCAGTAACAGCAGCTCTTGATCCAGCCGTTTTTGCAGCTCTGTAATAGAGTACCTCTGGGCATCTTCTGGATCTGGCTGTTCTTTGCTACTTTCTGTCCCATGAGTTGCCACCTCTTGGTGTTCAAATCAATTTTAATGAATCTAATACTTTGTGGGAAGCCTTGTACCACCAGGTCAGCTGTTGTACTGCAAAGGTTTTGAGCTTCCAGACTATAGGAAGGCTTGTGGTCCAGTGAAAGAAATATTGTCTGAGAAGCTGAGTTCTCTTTTTCAGTTTCTCCTGTTATGAAATAGAAGGAATAGTGTAGACACATAAAGAGCAGTGGGTTCAGAAGACACCTTGCAAGATTTTTGTGGATAGTTATTCGTTGCACTCTTCGGGTAGTTACTTGCTGAGAGCTGCCTGGAAAGTTGCTGAAAAATACTGGAAAACACAGTTGCCTTCTACCACATATTAACTAGCATGATAATAATGTTATTTAGCATGCCAGGTGTACTAGGATAGTGCATTTAAAATTATACTGGCTTGTTATGACAATGCTAATTTTACAGGTGACAGTCCTTGTCTGCAGTGGATGCTAAATCATGTTTGTCATTGTAGAATAGGTAGTTCTTGTTCTGAGGTACATCCAGCACTCTGACATGTGCTGTTATTTAACCAAGTTGTGAGTAATGACTGATTCTTTGGTCGTTTTCAGTCCAAAATTAGCCTGGAAGGTCTGGAGGATAAAAGTATGGATGTGCAACCACCTCTCCCACCCAAAGGAGATCCAAGCAAGTACTCTGAGCTGAAAGGGCAGCTGGGGACCAGTGAAGGTATAGTTGCATGATCAGAGTTTTATTTTTAATAATAAGAAAATATTTAGCCTCTTTAAAAGGTTTCTGGTATTCTTTCAAAACAGTAATGGGATCTGGGTAAAGGGTTTTTTCTATTTACAGGAGTTTGGAGCAGTAAAGGGAGAGAAAAGTAGCTTGAAGTGGTTCATTCAAGCCTAGGTTGGATATTTCAGATCAGTTTTGCAGAGTTTTTAAACCCTTTTAAGCATCTTTTTAAATTTTTGATCCATTTTAAAATTAAAGTTTTTATTTTGAACTAAGGAATCAGAAATATTAGCATGAAATGCTTAGGTATTGCAAGCTGAATTATTTATTTTATGGAAATGTGAAATTAAAGCTTTATTAGTATTAACAAAAACCCTCATTTTTTTTCTCAGACAAAACCAGCTGATATTTCAAATCTGATATTTCAAGTTATGGCAAAATTATTATTCACCAAAATATGTCACCCCGCTTAATATATTATACCTTGTTTCTCCGCTCCAGATTGTTGATATGGCAGCAATGTATGGCTATTTCCACAAGGACCCCACTGATTTTAGTGAAATTCTCCACAAAAATTCTGCTAGTTTTATTCTTTCCTCAACAGATCTGTTTGCAGCAGACCATGGATAGCAAGAAATTAGGGATAATAGCTTTCTGTCCACACATTTCAATAGAAAGTCCTCTTTTCTTTCTCTGTTTTACAGAAGGCAGCCTTTCACCCAAACTTATCAGCCCTCCTACACCTGCCATGTACAAGTACCGACCAGCTTTCACCAACAATCCCAAAGTGCACTACCATGCTACGGCTGAGCAGGTGAGTGAGCCTGGGAGAGCCTGCTCCCATCTAACATCGGGCAGCATGGAGCTGAGGATAAATTCATCGCAGGGCTCTAGTGAATGTCAGAGCGTGAAAGTAAATAACAACACTTGGCATTGTTGTGCGACAGTGTATATTTGCACTGTGCTCCCTACGACAACATGTCTGCTTTTGCACCTTTCCTCTGTTGAGCTTGACATGTCAGTCCTGCTGACAGGCATGCTGTGCTGCTTTACCAGTGTCTCGGCCTGATCCTGAGATGCCGTCATGGTTTAAGCATGGTTTTGAGAAGTGTCACTTCCCTTTGGCTTCTCCAGACATAGGTGCTAACTCACATTTACTTCAGAGGGAGCTGGCCATGCTTAGCGCTTTTCTGGATCAGACCTTTTAGCCAACAGGCAACATGCTCAGTGATTCCTTAAGATGTCAGCTTGCAAAACAGAAACAACTTTTAAAGCATCCCAAGAGATGTTTTAGTTAAAATTAATGGAAGATTACTCATGTTTGACCTTCCTAGCACCTCTCAGGACATTTAGGTTATATGGAAAAAAAATACTCAGAACTTCCTAATACTTGGCATCATTTCCTCCTATCAAGAAAATAGAAGTCCAGACAATTAAAGAGACTTGCTCTGGAATTCTGTTTTCACTTTTGCTTAGGAGTTTTGAAACAGTTTACAACTGTTCCTTTTGGAAGCAGTGTGCAAAACTAAGTCCACTGCTGATAAACTTGTTTTTCTCAGTTATTTCTCATGGATTTATTACAAATATTCCTTGGCCCCCTAGGGCCTGAGAACAGCAGTTTGAAAATCACTGGTCTAACTGTATGCTTGTAATATGTATCCATGTCTTCACACACCAGTGGGGATGATATCCTTAAAACACACATACCACACACAATGCAGTGGTCTTACAATTATTTTCACCAGAAGCTTCAGTGTCACCCCTGCAATAACAGGAAGAGGGTGACATAAGAGAAAGGAAAACATGGTAGAAATATATAATTGACTGTAGCAATATTGAAATAAGACAGAGTGTTCCTTAGATGGTGAAGGAAACTTTTTCAGTGTCCTTTTTGTTTTGAAAAGAAAGATGGTGAGAGATGATGGAATTCCAGCTATCACCAAGTTTGTGTTTTAGTCATACTGCAGTAATTGTAGATCTTATTCTCTGGGTTTGTCCACTTAATGAAGAAAAGATTGGCTTATGAAAGGGAACGTGAGAACAGTGTGTTCACTGTATCCAAAAAGTTTAATATCATATCATCCTCACTTTATTGCATAAAAAACAGCTTGACATCCAATTCAAAATACTCTATTTACAGGCATCAGCGAGCACTTTTGAGCTGCGTAGGCCACAGTGGTTTTGGTCAGGATGCCAAAAGTCAGAGAGACATGGAAGGCAAGCTTGTCTTATTCATTCAGTACACAGCCACAGATGCAGTGTACGTGCAGGATAGGTTCTCATTAAGCCAGGAGACTGGGCAGTGCTATGAAATGATAACAGGGTACAGCATCTTCACTCTGAGAGTTGCTGTTTCAATCCTAACCTAAAAACATTTTGTTACTATAGGCTGACTGGTGTGCATACAATCAGCTTTGTGGACTGTTCAATTTTGTAGTAGTCACAACTTTCTAGTAGTCAAGTGGGAATATTACAAAAAGGAGTTCACTTGGCAAGCAGATAGGATGGCACGTATTTGTCTGCCAAGCCATATCTCAATATAAGGTATAGAGGGAAAGGGTGTGAGGAATATCATGTTGTCTCTTCTGTATCAGTTCTTCAGCCTGTGAATATAATTCTGCTTTTGAGCAATGAAAGCTGTTAGTAAAGAGGGATCAGGGCATGAGGATAAGTAGCACAGGTATACTTACAAGCTACGTCATTGGTCTTTCCTCCTCCTTACAGGCTGCCACTTGGTCTCCTTTTTCCAGAGAAGGACAAATTTAGCACCACACTCTAGAAGACAGCGAGCTGTTTTGCATATTTCCCTATCTTCTAGTTCAAAGAAAGAAAAAAAAAAAAGAAAAATTCAGAATAAACCAGATTTTTGCCAGTTTTTTTTTCCTTTAAAAGAAATTAGATAAAGAACAAATTGCATTGACTGCATCTCTGAGTAAATATGTGACTGGTAATAATTGTTCGTTTGCAGAGCTGATTTAGCCAATTTATTGTGCATTATGTCAAACTTTTCCTTAAAAATAAAGGCAAAAATTACTTGCTTTAGCGCAGAATGGCATTTCAGATGAGCAGAACTGTAAGCCATCTTTCATAGAGTAAAACGAAGTGAAGCCCTATCTGGTTTCAGTGCACATAAATAAATTACGGCCTATGTTTTCTTCTCTGATGTGGCTACTCTCTCCTACACAGGCAATTAAAAAGAGAAAATTGCCTTATTTTGTTGTTTAAATGGTGGGAAGGAGCCTCTCTGCTTTAATTAAGCTTAGGTGCTTAATTTTGAAGACCTATTACCAGGAATTCAGAATTATTGAATATTCATAGCTCTGAGTAAAGTGGATGAGATGGATGAGAGTGTGCTGGTCCCCAGTGTGTTGAAATGAAGCCTAAAGTATTTCTGACTCAGCATGCAAAGCCAGACATCCTGCAACTCAAGAGCTATTTGTAGAAAAGTTGAAGTGCTTTTTCCAAGGGCAGTATTATCAGATTACAATCTGATTTACCTTGACTGAGACTTGAGTCTCAGTTTAGAAAGACTCTCATTCTGTGTTTTCAGTGTCCTTTATTGACATATCTATTCCTGTCAATATTATTTAGCATTTATTATGAATAATTCCTCCTTGCTTCTGAGATGCTCATCCATATGCTGAACAGGAGTTAGGAGATTCCTTGTAATGAACCTGTGTCGTAGCTGGGCTGAAAGTCTGAGGGAAGACCTCCAGCTCCTTTCTTCTCATCCACTCACTATGGAGAGCAAACCTGTACTTACTTATCATTGGCTTCTGTTTCTCATACTTACCTCTGTTTTAGATCACCATGCAGGAGGGACACAGTCAAGGGGCTTTGATAGAAGAGGATGGCAGGAGCCTTGATTACCAGTCTGAACCCAGCTTGGATATCCCCAGCTACCGGAAGAGTTCCCTCCACAAGACCTATCAGTCTTCCCCACTCCAGATAGATTCCTTTGCCATCAATTCACGATCCCTGAGCCTGAAATCTGCTGGCAGAAGAGGGACAGACAAAGTGCCCCTTCATCCAATAAAGTCTGAAGGGACGGCTTCCACCCCTTACAAAAGCATCTTTTCTCCCAACTCCCTGTCAAACAGAAATGGGAGTCTTTCATATGACAGCTTGCTAAACCCCATGTCACCCTCGGGAAGGAAGTGCATAGCCCATTCTGCTGTCAGCTCTGTTGGGTACCACTCCCCCTATCTATCAGCCAAAATGTGCCATCTAAGGGGAAGTGAGCTCCAACGCCAACCACCGCAGAGCTTCAGCCCAGTCCTGGGGGGTCCAGCTCCACATCAGCGAGACCCCTCCCCAGTCCGCTATGATAACCTTTCCAAAACCATTATGGCGTCCATCCAGGAGAGGAAAGAGATGGAAGAGAGAGAGAAGCTCCTCCACTCGCACCCTGATTCAGTGTTTGCAGACTCAGGTGTCTATGACACCCCTAGCTCTTACAGCCTTCAGCAAGTCAGCACGCTCTCTGAAGACCCACGCAGCATGGCAATGAGATATGGATCTAGAGACAATCTGATGGCTGCTACCAGTTTTAGCACAAGGAACCCTATACTGCAGTCCTCAGTGTCTTCACTCTCAAGTGCAATGACAAGAGCACCAAGGACTTCCACAACCTCTCTGCAAGCTGATTTAGCCAATAATAATGTCCAGTCCCATCAAGCACTACAGGGCAGGGTGAGCAATGGCTCCTACAAGTCTCCAGGCCACCAGGTCCCATCGTCCCCCACAGGGTTGCCTAGGTCACCCTCTTATGGGGGTCCAAAGGCTGTCTCATTTGTAAACACTGTGGAAATTACAGAGGTGCAATCAGTGGGAGCACAAAGGTATGTACTGCTTTAGGTGCTGCTTAGCAATGAGAATCTGTTTGCATGCAAGTGCAGAGCCCTTCACTGGAGGCACAACACGGATTACATTTGCTGCAGGCCAGCAAGGGTGGGAAGTTTGTGGGTGCACTTTAATTCTGTAACACCCTCCTGACAACCTCGTGATGACAAAACGCTTGCATGTTTGCTGTTAACTTGAACTGCAGGTGGTCAGTTAAGGTGTAAAAGTCATAGTGATTTAGTGCCTTAGCTGAGCTGGGTAATTATTTGCAACATGTGAGGCAGATTATTCCTTCCATTATGCACAAAGGGGTGGAGCTGTTTTAGTTTGCAGTTCAAAGGGAGACTGGACCCAGCCATTGTTTGGACACGGAGGCGAAGTTGGGATCACAGTATGTGCAAGCATACCCTGCACATGCAAGGGTATGCCCCCTGCAAGGAGGTATCTGAGCAAGATCCTCAGCTGCAATTTCTGTATGCACTTACCTTTCTGCATGCACATTTTTCTTTCTTCTGGAGACAGTAGGGCTTGGAAAGTCTGAAAAGAGCTACATCATCCCAAGATGCAGTATTTCAGCAAGCTGGGGGCCTGGGCGGCTCATTAGAAATATCTAGGTTTTCTTCGCATTTGGCACTAACTGCGCTATGCTGTTCTCTGGTTAAGGTCCCAGGTTTCTCACTCCAGTATTATCCAACAGTTTGGGGAAAGTTACTGAAATGTGGGAGATCCATTATTGTTGGTCTCCTGAAGTTTAGTGCCAGTAAGTTTTTCCTCAGTGCTTTCAAGTGAATTGTAGTTGTTAAGATTATTTGTCTACTGGTGGAAGATCTAACTTTCAGGAGGTAGACAACCATTTTTTCCTCTATATATGTATTAAATAAAAAAGTCTATTTCAGTGAAAGAAGAACTGTGGACTTTCTTTTGCCTCTATACCGTCTGTTTGAGACCTGGATGTTTCAGCTGCTGCTGTAGGAAAGATGCTCATATAAAAGCTAGTTGCCTTTGCTTAGTCTCTGAAAGTCATAATCAGTCTTGGTTATGTTGTCAGCTTGCTGGTCTCCTACTGCTTTTACATTGTGCTTGTTTAAAATTTAGAAGCAGTGGGACTGACATGGTTTTTACTGAAGTTCTTAAAGTCAAGTACCTAGATTAATAAATAAATAGCATAATAAACTTGAAGTTTTTTAGCTAGTGAAGTAAACCCCCCCACAAGCACCTTCTGCTTTGTAAACCTAGCAGGTTTTCTCTGTCAGTATCACTACAAATGACTTTTCTTTCTTCCTTTTCTCCTAACACACTCCCCAGCTCCTTTCTGACTTGTTTCAGGTGGCAGACTGTGTTCTTCAGGACAATTTCAGCACTGAATTAGGGCTTTTATAATACTTCAGTGAGGCAAATATAGAATTTGGTCCCTGCATATCTCAGCTGTTTGGGGATACAGCAGCGTTTTATGAAACCACACAATATTGTTTTATATATTTACGTATGTATGTTTTTCTGGCTCAAATAACCATGACTCCATTCTCCAGTGCAAGCACAACTTAAACATGTAGCAGAAGCTGGCGTGAGCTGGTGGATCTGCTGCTCCAGCCCCAGGATATAGCTGTCAGACCAGGTTGCCACATAAAAAGTGCTAGTAGTTTTGGAGCGATTCTGAACCTATCAAGAGCTGTGTAAAAGTCCGGGATCATTTATTTTGTTTTGCAGACACATGTAAAGAGAGAATTTGCTTTTTAATGTAGTTAATCCATCAAACCCTCTGGCCTCCAGAAACAGTTGGGGTGGTCTGAAATAGCTCAGGCTGCCTCTATTTGCAGGCAGACAGAAAGTGTTCCCTTCTGGAAGGCTCTGCAGCCCCTGGTCACTGCTGCTGGCATGAGCCAGTCTTAAACTTCAGTCTGAGGCAAACCCAAGCAGACATCCGCTGTGCAGGAGTAAGATGTGAGAATACAGCAACCCCCAGTTGTGCTGGCACTTCCAGAACACACACGAGTTCTTTGGTAGGCTTTTATCTAATTACTTTGTGCTATTTACATCTTGGGGATGAGACACATTATGTTCTAGTGTGTAATGGCCGAGATTTAAAAGATCTTTTGAGGAAAGCCTGTTGTCCATACTCTCTGGCAGGAGGTCATAAAAAAGGAAGTTATTTTAAAGAGTCTGTCCAGAATATGGTCTTTAATTACAGGCATCCTAAAGTGCTTCCTGACTTGATTCACTTTGTGTCTTCTATCATTAAGTAGTTTTAACACTTCACCTCTCTTACGTCTTTCATAGATGGGCAACAATTTTGCTTAGCTGGATACTTAACTGGGAAGTGGTTTTTCTGAGTATTTTATTTATGATTGTAAGACATAATTTGGTTTAAGGTCAACAGTGGTGACAGTTAAACCCTCCTGCATCCCACAAATACTTACATTGTTGGTTTGGTTCAACAAAGCATTTTAGCAAGTAATTAAATTTACATTACTGGGGTCTGATCCACTAACCTAATGGCCAAATGAATTCTCTCATTTCAGTGGCTTTTCATCAAGTGTATTTGCTTCAACCAGGTTGCTCCCATGCTTGAATATTTTGCGACACTGGGATTTGGGGTGCCAGGGAAAATTGTTTATCTTGAATGAAGCCATTCTGCTATCACACTTTGGTCACTAACACTGTATTTTTTTATATGTCTTTTGATGCAGGGATGAAATGCAGTTGAAGGCACCTCACAATAAAATTAATGGACAGCCAAAAGGAATATCCAGGTTGGGCTCAACATCAAGTTCCCAGGGGACGCCTGTCAGCCCCGCTAGACACTCAAATGTTAAGAAGGTGTCTGGAGTTGGTGGAACAACCTATGAAATTTCAGTGTAAAATAAAATTAATTAAAGAGCCATCCACTCAGCCAGCCATGAAGCTAAGAGCACTGTGAAGACTCAAACAACAACAAAGAAGGAGCAGCAGCAGCCGGCCACTCTCCTTTTCTTGTTTTGGGTTTGTTCTGTTTCCATCTTTCTCTTTTGGCCAAAAAACCAGCTGCAGCCTTATTCTTGAGGGAATAAAATTGTACAGTCCATCAGACTCTTCCTAAACCGACAGGCAGGAGCTGGCTATGACCTAACACAACAACCACAGAGCGGATTTATTTCATGCAAGAGAGCGCTAAAGCCATTGTGCGTGTGTCTGTCCAATAAACCTGTTGTGTACCAGTTGTGCTGTGAAAAAGTACGGTCAGTCCAGGATCATTCAGTTTTTCCCATGCCCCTTCTCAGTTCTTCTGACGAGCAAAGGAGTCAGAGGCCCAACTGCTATTTTCCTACTGATGTGGAAAGCAGGCTTCCTATGCTGAGGGTCTGCATGTGCGAGAACTGTGTCCCGCAGGCATTGCAGGTTTGGTTCCTTCTCCTGGGAAGAAGCAAGGCAAGGGCACTTGGGCCACAAACACCATATCGTCTTTAAAAGCCTTCCTGGTCCCAGCTGGGAGCAGGAGAAAGGATAGCAACAGCTTCTCACTGTCTGCCGTTCGCCTCCCTGTGTGTGAAACTGTGTGTACGTGTGCGCGTGTTTGTCTCTCGTGGAAAAGGACCGCGACACCAGTAAGGATCTTCCACTCTGACCTCTGCTCCTTCTGGTTTTTGAAGGCTTCTCTGACTCGGAAACAAAACCAAGTAGATAGGAAATATTTGGATGGAAACATACTTCAAATGTCAGCTGCTTTTCCTGCACCCTTCTTATTACCTGTTGGATTTAGGCAATAACATGGTTTACTGCCTTGCCCTGGTGCCATCTGTGTAATCCTGCCACAAGGTTATCACGATCTGTTGAATTTACAGTGTGTGTAACTGAGCCAAGCGTACATCTAAAGGATATAAATTTTCTGTCTGCCTAATTACTAGCACATTCCCTCTGGTCTTCAGTACTGTTAGACAAAGGATTTTCCATTTGGGCTTTCCCCTTGGGGAACAACTTTTAAAAATAATACCAATCAAATCTATTTAACGTTTTGAGGTTTCCTTTTCCTGTCTCCAGAAAACTACATTTACTTTGTTGGATTTAAAGACAACTTTACTGTAAAAAACAAGGGGTGCATTACTTTTATCACAAGTATGAGGACTCTGACAAAGCTAATTTTGGGACAAATTGGTGGATTTTTTTCTTTTCTCCTTTTCCTTCCCATTCAGTTACCACCTCAGAAGTCAAAAGTGCTGAGATCTGGACCAATGCTAGCTAGCCAGATCATGTGTGCAATTATTAACATCCTGAACAACTGTTGCCAAAGTCACTAAAAATCATTATTTATCCAGTCAGCATATGAAACCTCAACCTCCCACCTCGTTCTCCTGGTGAATAGTTTGGATTAGAGAGCTAAATTCATCATTTTTCAGGATATTTGTTTCAAGGAGTTGAATCCTTTTCAGTCCTTGACTATAATGGAGAGCTCTCCAGGTATTTGGTAGCAATTCAGAATGCGTTGATAACAACTTACTTGTTTTCATGTATGTTGTGATTAATTATTCCAGAAGGCAAATATTGGCCTCAGTTTTGCCTGGTTAAAATTTATCTTTTGATTTGATAAATCTTGTCATCTGCTGCAATATATGCTTATTATGTCCCTTGTATATCACATCATTTTTGAAGAGGAGGGTTGAAGATAACATAGGAAAGTTAATCATCTGTCTGTGTAATGCTGTATGTTGCCCGAAGGGAGAAACCTGGAAAACAATGCAACTGCCATAGGCCAAAGTTATTAGAAAGTGAACTAGAAATCAGTGTGCATTTTATTGCCTTGGTGTTATTTTAAATGCCTACTGTAGAGACATTGCAGAGCAGAGAAGCAATAGTCTTTCTATGCAGATTTGCTCACTGGCATGCAGAATATTGTCTTTAGCTGGAGGCAGCACGGTACCAGAAAGATGCAATTTATTTTGCAATACAGAGCAATCTATTTTGAAAGACTGGACGAGCTGGCTGATGAGAAGATTTAAAGGGCTAGAAACATGTCACTGGCTAAGCAGTGAAATGGAAATTGATTATCATATGTACAAATACATTATTTAAAAGATGTAAAACCAAAGGTAAATCAAAGGGTTGTCACTGGTAACCAGTGGTCTACATTTAGAAGGGGGCAGAAAAGACAGAGGGGAAGGGGCAGTGAAATAGTCTTTCAAGGCAGAGTATTGGAGACTAACTGTTTAGGACAGTCAAATTGTATTTGGACAAGTCATTAAAGAAATTTCTGAAAGAGGTGAGCCTGCAGGGGCAAGGGGCTAGACCAAATGGATGGCCACACAGATTTCTTCCATTTTTAACTATTATTAATCTGCAACTCTACCCTAATGTTAACTCCTCAGGAAGATGCAACACTTCCTTAAGGACTGGAATTCACTCTGGTGCATAGAGTATCACAAGACTTACTTATTTTTAAAGTATAATGTATGCCATATGTAAGCCCTGAAAAAGAGGGGATATGTGACACACTGAATTTGGGCAAGGGAGCTAGACAAGGGCACATTTTATCATGTATCATCTTCGAATATGTACATGAAATTCATGCAAACAAGGCTGAAAATTTGCACCAGTATTTGAGATTTGCATCCCAGTGATGCTCCACTTTGATCGTTCTTTCTCCTTCATTTGTAAACAGAAAAAACAAAGCTACTGAGGAACTTGAAGGGCCAAAGAGCCTTTGAAGTTAACTACATTAGTTCATGAGAGAATTTCTCAGTAAGACTAAACACACTACTGTGTGTATAAAGCACTAATATCCAGGGTTATTTTGACATAGTTCACAAGGGTTAAGGGAGGAAAGAATGAATGCTCTCTGTCACTACAGGTTCAGTTGTAAGGATTGTATATTTTATGAGTAGTTTTGCCCACAGTTGAGAGACATTCAACTTGTTCATAGGTTTACAATGGTACCAAAGTATTCTTTTTTGTTTTCCTTTTGAGGTTTGCATATAGTTCAGTGCACATAGCCTGGAGTAAGTTATTCAGATCTTCTGAAAGAATAATCCAAGCAGAACTGTTAACAGGAGATTGCATGCAGCAAATCCAGTCTCATTTCCATCAACGGCACTGAACCTGCAGCTATTTTCTCATAAATGTGTCTGTTTCCATAGCTCCTGGTGCAGGACTGGGGACCTATTTATTAAAGCTAAGTTTGGAGCAGAATCCAGCCCATGTTAAAGTATAGTTCTTCAAGCAGTTTATAGTTTAGCAGCAAGGTGGTTCTGCCCAGATAGTCTCAGTTTTTACAGACACTGCAAGCCAAATCTTCAGCTGGTGTAAACTGGTGTGGCTCCATCAAAGCTCATTTAAGTGATGCTAATTTACAGTAGGTGGGGATCAGCCATGAAAATCCAGCACAAGTTACCGCATCTTGTAAAGTAGCTTCTTTATTTTTGTCATGTTTATTTCATGTTTCAGAAGTCTTAAATCTTTTTGACGTGTTTTTATTTTTAGCTGTGGACTGTATTACTTATTTAAAAAACAGCAATAGTTTTTGTTTAGTTTATGCCTCCATTTTCATTGCATATTGCATTTTATTAGCCATTTGTTCCCTGTTCATACACTCCCATTTAGCCTCCAGGTTTTCATTGTAGTACAATCTGCCTTGAAAAGTTGGATCTCTGTATCTTTAATTGTATAATATATTGAGTATTATGAAATTAAATGTACCTTATTACATGGGTGGGAGAGAGAGGAAATATTTTTACTTGAAGCCTTAATATTTTCTTTTTTTACTACTTTGTTTGTTGACCTCATAGGAAAGTCTGAATAGCAAAGACTTTGAAACTCTGGGCCAAATACTGCACTGATATACAACCAGCATTTGGCCTCCTATGTCAAAACTGGATGCAGACATAACATGAAGTGAACAAGGGAAAAGCCTCAGGGTGGTGTATTTTCCTGAAGATCATTAATACAGTCTCAGAATGTGTCTGTAAGCAAGTACATCAAAGAAGTCTTCAAGTCTTGAACTTTTAAGAAAGGTGATAGCAGGGACTGCCCTAATATCTTACATTTGCATTTTCTTTTTAAATTAAGCAAAGCAAGTGTAATTACTTAGTTTGGTTAAAATCAGCTCTAAGGGTTGCACAGAGCTATGTGTGAGTAGCCCTGTGCAGCAGATGAAATGTGTTGTGTTGCTGTTCTAAAATTGCTAACCAAGCATAATGTTATGTCAACTCGGCCTAAGATAATCACCTCATGGGTGTTATAATGGACGTTCCTCAGATGATGCCTATTCTCCTATAAGCCTAATGTGGGAATTGCAATGTGGTTTTCTTTGGACTATATGTGTGATCCAGACTAGAGATATAGAGAGATACATATATTCAATATTTTTTTGTGTGTGGGAAAGATGGGGTCAAGGTTGCTGTCTCTGACAGTCTGGAAGGTTAATGTTGAACCATTCTTATGGTCTGTATTTCACCTGTTCTGCCTCCTTGAATTGTTGGAATGTATCTGTGCAGGCTTTGTGGAGCTCTGTCTGTAACCTTTTTTGTGGCTCTCGTAATACATATATATTTTTTAAACCCTTGAGTCACTTCAGTATTTTCAAGTGTCTGGTTTACCCTGATGAGTTACGCCTCAGATGCATTCGTCTGCTGAGATGGTTCATGGAGCCCATGAACCTTTTTCACTTCCACTCGTGCAAAACATGAACTGAAACAGTAGAACTGGAAATTCTGGTTCCAGTGCAAAATCTTCATGTGGCAAAGTATTAAAACAAGTGATTGTGGGTTAAGTCTCATTTTAGGGTGCTTATAGTAGAGTAGGAAATATGCTGAGTCTGTTAAAGAGTGTCATGCTTGTGAGGCCACAGTAAGTCGTTTGTGAAACAACAGTAAATGAAGTTTTCTATGCCATTTTTTATTAAATCTTTGGGGTTAACAGGGATCCTGTGGTCCAGCACAATTGTGAATGGTGGCTATACAGTTACTGTGGAAAAAATGGTATTTATTGAAATGTTCTACTCAGGGTAGGGATAGATTTATACACCTCAAAGATGTCAATTTTTAATCTGCACTCATCTATCTGTTTCTATCCTTTGAAAATAGGTCCGTTTGAGCCGTACGACTGGCTTGTAACACAGCTGCCAAGCCCTTCTAACAGCAGCTGCTGCAGGGTTTCTGATGCCACAATTTGCATACATAGGCTAATTACAACAACCAAGGATCCATTCAAGCATGTTCATTATAAATGCCAGTCATATTTGTGTGCTGTTGTGTCTTCACAGGGCAGAGATTACCTTATATATAAAATGGCCAAAACCCTGGTAATCACCAGGCTCCACTGGTGTTGCCTACATCAAACAGAATTACATAAACTCATGATCTGTATTAATACATTTTATTTAAAGACATCTTTGCTTTCCTCTCTCTAAGTAATGGATAAATTATCCAAGTTCATATTCAGTTCTCCATTATTGTTACTTTTTATTCTGCAGGACAAGTTTCAGTTCACATTTTGGAACATAATGAGGAGAGACAAAGGAAATTATACTGGTGAATATATCCTTTAAAAGAGGAACAGTTATATAATAAATAGATTAGAATTACTGTCAAAATAGGTTTTGTTCATCTTGTCACAATAACTTGAATTTTAAAGTAAGGATTATTTCCCAGCTGATATCTCTGTAACCCTGAAACATTATAAAAATGTCTTGGTTAGACATTTCAAATTACTGAAGAAATATGATCTGCTTTTTCAGATTAAAAACAGCCCTAGAGAAGTGATGGTACATTTTACCGTGCCTTATATATATGTGTGTATATATAGATGTATATATAATGTGTATATGTATATAATGTATACATAACTGTGTACATACATTCAAGTAAAGCTAGTTATAGGTGTCCCTATCTGATGTATTTTAAATGGAACTGATCTGTGTTGATAGGAAAAAAAAGAAACCCCGAGGTTGTATCAGCAGCGAAATACAAAACCAAAAATACTTACTAAAACATAAGCAAATAAAATAGACTGGAAACAGTGTTTCTGCCAGTGGTTATGTTCCAGGCCATGGAAGCCTGGTGGGTACACCCACCATTTTAAGGGATATTCAGAGAGAAGGGAAAGCAGTGATGGAAACTTGGAGAAAGTAGAGAATATATAAGAACATGAGGGGTGCCTGAGGGCACCCCAGTGCTCAGGCCTATGCAGGAGGAGGAAGAGGGGCTGCCTTTCAGGGGAAGCTGTCTGGTTTTGGTTTTGTTTTTGTTTTCCTGCCAACAGGGATGCAATGCTCGTGACTAGCTACATATGGAACAGGGACTTTTGCAAAGCTTCAGGCAGTGGATCTTACCTTGAGAGAAAAAAGCGGCTTCTGTGGAAATGACTTTCGTCTCCTGAATGTAAGGAAGATTATTCATGTTTCCTTTGCGTTGCAAATTGTTTCATGCTGTGTTGTCATCCTATTCACCTTTTACACATGGATCCCTTGTGTGGATTTTTCAGACAGTAATTTTGCCATTTATTTGCAAGGAATATAAAGCACTATCATAGTCTATCCGTATTGAATTAGATCTAGAATATACCTGGCCCAAGATCGACAACATATGGGGCTAATGTGAACACTGTGGGCAATGCTGAGATTTACCAATATTTCTAGACTGTGTTAACATACTCTGTCTATCCACTCCTCATTAACCAATGTAATTTCTGCTTTCATGGGCATAAGCTAGTTTGGTCAGACTATATGACAGAAGTGCTTAATTAACTCATGCTGCAGATTCTGCCAGTTCATGAGCTTTTCTAGGAGTTCAGTTGCATTTTAGAATAGCAGAGGTACCACAGGTAAGTCTTGTATTTCAAAAGTATCCCCTTTCTGAAATAAAACAATTTTACAAATGTAAGTAATTAAAACCCCTTCCTTTCAGCAGATTTTGAGAAATATCTGTCATGTAAAAAACCATGAGGGCCATACACTACCCCCTAAAGTTTATTTAACATCTTCAGACTCATAGCCTCCACATGGGGCTTATACCATCCATCTGATTCTTCAATATGGGATAAAACCAGGATATTCAAGTGTTTATTTGAGCGTTGTCTGTATGCAAAACCCTCCTCCCATTGAACTCATATTAGTAACTGAAAGAAATGATGGGGAGGGTATGTTTGATGAGCTGGAGATAAGGCGGTGCCTGGAACACTTTGAGGGAAAAAAATAGTCCTCCATACAAATTAAGAATTGGTGGTGGTGTTTTGCAACCAAAGCATGCCCATGAGTTTGAGTTCAATGTCATTACATACAGTCAGCAATGAGGATTCAATGTACGGCTTTCAACACCAAAATCACAAGCCGTGAATATTTGAAATGAGCACCTAAAATGAGAATTCCAATTTTCAGAGTGGCACAATAACACATTAAGCTCATGAATGCCATGCCTAGCTCACAGTGAAATCTTAGCTCCCCTGCAGTCAATGTTAGTTTTTGCTTTAATATTAATGGGGCCTCATCACACTTGACATGCCATTTTGAGTGGCACCCACAGGCATTAGCTCACTGCTATAGTTCAGTGATGTTAGGACTTCTTCAAGCTTCTACCTTGGAGCAAATCAAATACTTTTATCTCTTTCTTACAACAGGGGACAAAGGGGAAAGTGGAATTTAATAAACATCCCACTTTTGGGGCCAACTCTATTTTGAATGGAGCTTCTGTCCCTACTACAGAGAACTTCTCTAAGTAGTCTTCACGTAGGCATTTCTGAGTAGCAGGCAGCAAGGGGGAATTAGGGTTACTAGAGAAGCTGCAACATGGTGCTGTTCTGCCTTCTGGCTTGTCCTTCCATGTGGTATGCAGGTAAGTGGCTCCTGGCCAGTGGTTGTTTCCTGCATTCACTGCTTCAATGGATATGAAGTGGTCTTCTCCTGTGTGTGCCTGTGTTACAAAGCACATCTCCCTGCCATGAATAATACAAGTTTAAAGCCTCTTTCAGTGATGTAGGTGCAGAGCACATGGGGATCTTTAGATCAAAGATGACTGTGGAAGATCATAAAATGTCATTATAATCTGGTTCTAGTCCTGGCACAGGTGGTTTAGCAGAACACAGCTTTACTATCAGCTTTTTCTCTTATACAGTCATTTGAACAGATGGTGGAAGGGGTTTTGTTGGGTTTTTTTATAAATACAAACCAATGCAGTTGCTACTTAGGAAAACCTCACCTCGTGGAAACTGCAGTGTCTGAGTAAACTCAGTGAGTAACAGCACGATCCTATTTTTGCAGCCTGGATATTGTGAATCCATCTGGCCTTGGGATCAGTACTTATTGTCTCACTGACAGATATCTAAAATAACAGACTTAAAACCAGAGAATTAAGTAGTTATAAATAGGTGGTGTTTGGTTATGACTAATTTTTCAGACACAGTATAACATAATGCAGACAAACTGCTCTATTGTTGGCCACCATCTTCTAAATCACAATGCATGTGCTTTGCACTATCTTGTTGGCAGTTTCCCAGTGTTAAGCTATGATTCACAATAAGAGATGTACCAGTGAGATGCTCAGCTGGAAACATGGTCTGCACTTAAGGCACAGGAATGGCCTTCAGGCATTCTGGCACCAGTTCTTGGCTCCACTACAAATTACTGCTGACTCATGTCTTTCCATACCTCTTCATGCCATGTGAGATGGGGATACAACACCTCACAAATGGGTTGTGTTTTCAAGAGGCTCAAACCCTATTATTCTGTGATCAGCTGTGTAGCAGGAGCCAAGCAGATGCATTCCATAGGTGTCCAGGAGCAATAGGGCAGATTTAGGGCATATTTAACCTCATATGAAAGCATCACTCCAGGTCGTGTTCTTGTGGAGGAAGGTTTTGGATGTTTGTGTGATGCGTGCTGCTGACAGTAGTCTTGGTCTTTCACACTGGCTTTGGAAAGCTGTTGTAGTAAATGTATGAAAGGCATTTATGCCTTGATCCTTCCCTTGACCTCCTGCATATTTCCTTATAATCCAAACCCTCAGCGTAACACCCACACACAGCACAGCCCTCATTCCAGGAGACCATATGCTTCATTGCCTTGAGCAATTCCCCTCTTCCCTGCCTGCTTATTGGAATAGTTGTACATATATGTAATAATAACTAAAATTAATGAGCAGAAATACAATAAAGCAAATAGTTGTAGGTTGGGATTGACCTCAGAAAGAGGGGACACTGCAGTATGCTCCTGTAGCACAGAACACAGTGAGAGATGAGTTTTGCACCCTTCGATATGTTGTGGGCTGCTGAGAAATACAGGCTTTTACATTCTTTCTTGAGAGCAAGTACTAAGCTGCTGTGTTGCCATGAGAAAACTGTTATTAATTCCTATCCTTTTTGTGTCTTAATGTTGTACAGAAATAGATACCTATTAATCTACAATACTGTATTCATATCAGATGAAGATTATCAGAGAAGGAATCATGTTGTCTATTAGTGCACAAAATAATTCCTTTTCTAGTATGATCTTTTACTCAGTAATTCCTTTCTAATAAAGGAGCAGAATATAATTAGAAATAATTACTCACTGAGATTTTTAACACAGGGAAGCACATCCTGCTTTAAGGGATAGAAAGATGAGGTATGTGAATGTGTAAACAGAAGTTGCATGAGTTTAGCTGTAAAGGCAAAATAAATATATTTGTTTCCAGTAATGTTGAAACAGATAATAGGTACATTTTTCAAAACCTGTAAAACCTTCATAAGAAAATATACCACAGTCATTTAGTGTATTTCTCCCTCATTTTTTACTGAATTTATATCATTCTTTATGAGTATTTCCTCTTATTTTTGAGAGTATTTTTTTCCTTGCATTATATCTACACAATTTCTAGAGATCTCCTCACAGTTCCTTGTCATATATCTAAAGCCCTGGATGCTGCAGAACTGCATTTCAGCACTGTCACAGATGACAGAGAGAGTCCTTTTTGGATACAAATGACTTGGGGTGTGCTACCCTTGTTCTTGGTTTATTTATATATATACACCCACAAAGATTGATCACCAGAAGGAATCTGAGCATCCTGCTGTTGGATGGAATCATTACAAAACCCATGCACCCAGAAATGCTTTGCCTGGCTGAAGCAGAGACCTGTGAAGCATCTTTCTAGGTAGAGTGTGTCCATGTTCCCTCCTAGCTCAAATACTGGGCAGTTTTAAGCAGTGAGCACTTCTGTGGTCTTTCTCTTTGGCAATCAGAGTGTGTTACCTGCCACCCCAATGGGGATGAGGCACAGACCTGGGAAGTGCTGATGTGATTTGTGTCTGCAGCTGTGTCACTGGCTTACTCTGTGATCTTGGGAACACCAGGTCACACTTGGCAGCTGTTATTCCAGCATGACATAGAAGTTGAGATCCTCTGGATTTAAATTGCTAAGTGACTTGCAGTCCTGTGGCCATTCCTTGGGGCCACATCTGTAATCTGTTGGCAAAAGGCATTGCTTGCTAGAGGCTCTGTGATGACCATATGGACACTATGCCTTGTGGCAAAGGTGTGTGACTTCAGAGGGCATTCTTACAGTCCCTAGCTCATGTCAAAGGGTAAACAGAGATAATGAAAAATGGAAAAGAAGTATCTTTGGCTGACATGAGAAGGAATAGGCAGTGACAAAAGAGAGCAAAGGGCACTTGGGTTTATTGCTGGCAAGAAAAATTTCCTCTGGTTTCTGTCAGCATGAAGGATGGATTGGCTGGGTCAGGCTGTGCACTGGTAAGTACATAGAAGGTCTCTTCATCCTCCTCCAGATGGATTTCCATCATTTTGCAGAAAGATGGGATGTTATAATGTAGGCAGGGCCTTGACAAGGGCAGGAGTATAAGGCAGAGTAATAACATAAATCTTTACAGCCTTATTCCCAGTTTGGCTGGGAATTGATATCAGGCTGGCAGGGGTAAGTTCAAATGGATCTCTGCCCTCACAGGATAGCCATCAGTTTTTGGCAATTCCACATTCCTCTGCACTTATCTTGGAGGGACACTTTTAGTATAAAATGTATTTTGCTATTTTAAGCAGCAACCAGTCTTTCAATGCCATGTGTATGTCCAATGCATTGTAGAAAAGCCAAAGTGAAGCATTGTAAAAGTAATTCCCCTTCCCAAATAGTTGAAGTTGGCAAGAAGAAAACACTTGTAATTTTTTTCCAGGCCAGTTTACAGTTCAAAGTTCTGTTTTATTTGACATATTAAATTCATTACAAAACATAAATTCAACCTGGAGCAACAGTAAATTGCTTATTACTCTTCATTTTGCAGATATAAAATGTTATGGAAGATTTAAAACACTGATTCAAAAAGCTTGGATGGAATGTATACTGTGTATTTCAGCTATTGCTACAGCACTGGCTGCTGAATGTGGATTTTGCTAATATTTTAAAAAGAAATGTGCATAAATTCCTACTAATAGCAACAATTACTTTAGCTAATGAACCTGTACTTCATTTCAGCTGAGTAATTTTCATACATTCCTTCTTTTGAAGCAAAGACACTGGTAAATCACCCCAGTTTATAACAATAAAGTGTTAGGGGCAAATCAGTCAGGATAAGAAAACAATTCTCTTCAAACAGTTTCTTTCTGGAGCATCTCCCATCAAGAACTCTCTCATGAACCCAGTTACTTTAAAAATGATAAATGGCATAATTAATGCCATGAAGGAAGCAAACAAGGAATGAGCATCTCTGCTTCCCCCAGTACAAGAAACAGTGAACACTAAATGAAATTATCAAAAAGAATGAAAACACAAGGCAGAACTTTTTCAAGAAAGCAGATTAAATTGCCAAATTAAATTTGATGTGAAAACCCTATCAGTGGACCAAGAGAAAAGCGTCAAAGGTATCCTTTAGCATGGCATTGAATCTGCCACTGTTACCAGCAATCCCCTGCATGGGGATGTGAAAGCAGAGCCCTCTTGAGTCAGGGTTGACATTAGTTGATTTTTGTAGCCTACTAGTTCCTTGGATGCTCCATGCCTGCCTAATTCTATGCTCAAGAGTAAATTCATCACTTGAGTCCTACAGCTGGTGACTTTGATGCCAGTTTGCCTGCTCTTTACATATAGCAGTTTCCAAGTTGCTATACGTACATGCACATACATATATATATACACACACATACATTTACATATATATGTACATGTGCAGATATTTCTGAAAGCAACCACAGCCTTTCAATCATGTGTGCTGTGATTCATCAGCAGCAATGGTTTTTGGCAGGGACATAATTTCAAATCTGCTGAGGATGCCTGCCAAAGCATTGCTGGACAGAGATAGGACGAAGTAAGTTAGTTATAAATGGCGATAATCAGGTCCTGTTCTTATTAGTGTGAGACAGAAAGATGACATGTAATAATGAGTATGTAATATGAGAAGTTCTCCATGATTTTCTACTTGTTGATCAGAAGAAATAATAATAATTCTCAGGTGAAATAACATCCTTCTGTGCTGCTTCCAGCTAGGAGATTCAGACTGTGGGAGTGTGGGGTTAATGCTATAGGACAGGTCTCAGTTATACTAATGGCAGTTTGGAATACTTCCACAGGATCCAGGTGCTGATTGTTGTGACTGAGATCAGACTGTTTCCTCAGTCCTGACTTTGCATTTTGTGTTCAGGCAAAAATAAACCCTGAACAGACATAGGAGCTGTACTAACTCCTCTTACTTGGAAGCAATGGCTTTTGACCATGCTGTCAAGAGACAGCACTGCTCAGTCTGAGCACATCATGTCTGTCAGCAGAGGCAAAGCTATTTCTGTGTCTCATCAGTCAGGCAGATGTACATTACATCCCTTTTTTCTTGAGAAATACTGTCATTGGGACAAATTAATCTTTCCACTGGTATTCTCCCTAGAGGTATAAACCCAGCAAACACAGTGTGAAATTCATCCACACAGGGTCTGAAAGGAGCGTGTGCTCACACAATCTCTGTAGAGCACTCAGGACAATGCTCTCAGGACATTTCTTCCTGAAGTGTTTGCCACACAGTGAGCCAAGAGAATAGCAATTAATTTTAAAGAATTCTTAGCTTCTGGCTTTATACCAAGTGTATACATAGTGTAACTAATGTGTAGTAAGACACTTACTTAAGCATACATCTTAAACAGTTGACTATCCCATTAAATTCTCTTATTTCTCAAACTATCTGGAATGATCTCACAATGCTTGGGATTTTTAAGGCCCCAAGCTCCTTAAGTCTCAAGTATGCATTTGCTTATGGGAGTCTGAATTTTCCACTAGAGATGGGAGAAAAAAAATGGCCTGCATCACAGAGAAAAGCTTAAAATGCAAAAATGCTGCCCCTCCAAAGCCCCCAAACTGGAGAAAAATAAGCATCAAGCTCAGTTTCTCCTGAAAAGTGTGGTGTTTTTAAATACTGGCACAATACGGGCATGGCCCACTGACTTCAGAAGCATCATTCCTGTATGTAAAGGTACGTGCAGTCTAAGCAAGTGGTTTGCTTATTCTGGGCCTTGGTCTCTCTGAAGCGGGGTGGTGTTTGGAAAGCTCATCTAGCTAAATCCGAGCTGCAACTGCTATTTCTGCTGTGTCGCCAGCAGAGAATGTCACGTATGTGGCTGAGTATCTTGCAGGTTCTCCAGACCTGTAGTTAGCATCACTTCCTCTTTCATCCCACGGTTTTGTATACACAGCCTCAATGGGGTTTGTGTGTGAAAACACTGCATTTAAATGCTTGTTTCCGAAAGGGAAGCAGGGGGGCTTTGACAGCCTGTGTCAAGCTCATCCCTAGAGTGATTTTTCTGAAGTAGAGCAGGGAGTATCTGAAACAGCTCCTGAGAGAGAGATAGGAAAGGATATTTTGGGGGAGTTCGAATTTTGCCTTAAACAGATTGTTAAAACTAGAACTCTCCCAAACTGTGTGACTATGTACGTCACAGTACCTTGAATGATTTTGCAAGCAGAGTGCTCTCTTTCCTGCTAAGTGAATTTTGCAGCTCAGGTCTTTAAATGCTTTGCCAGTGCACCTAACAGCAGAGTTGGGTGTAGGGCACAGACTGTTGTGCCTAAATATTAAGCTCTTAGTAGTGACTATGACTATCAAATGCAACAGAAGGCAACACTGTCAAGTCCATAACAGCTACAAATATATATTCCTTTCTAAAACAGAAAAAAAATAATTGAGTAAAACGAGATCATTTGAACTTTGCAAAAGCAGCTAATGCTGTTGCAAAAGCAAATTCTCACTTGCTAATCAGGATTAGGAAAAATGCCTGAGTTATGTTTCATTGTTGTGAGCTATCAGCCCCACCTGGGCTTCGTTAGCTAAATACACATTTACTGTTATCTAAAACAAAAACATAGGGGGGCGGGGTACAGTCCTTGAGGCAATAATATCAAATACCCCTTTGTTTCCTGGATAGTGATTACAGCAAAATACTTTGCTTATGTTTCCATTCCTTAGACCATCTGTTTCAAATTAAACCCTTCTGGCGTGATACATCATTATTTATTAGAGCATTACATTAAATAATGTAGTGTTAGTATTGCTGTTATAAACCCTTAGTTTCATGAGTATGACTTCAGGGGCAGAATTGGATGTGTTTACTTAATGAAAGGGCTAGAGACTGTGCTAATAAAACCAGTTTGGCAGTTCAGAAACTTCATTTCACAGGTTTGTGTGTCTTTGGTTCGTAACTCTTGAGTGTTTGTGTTTGGTAGAGGGAAACCTGGTTTTGAGTGACTGAAAGGTAAGATACTGAGAAGGACTTCTTGATAATAAACTGCTAGACACCTAAGGCTGAAAACACCACCCCCTGTAGAAGATGGGCTGACATCCATTTTCATATATCTGCAACACCTTGTAGCATCCAAGGCATGTACCCATGTGACTGTGTGCTCTGTAGCAACTCTCTTCTCTTGCTTTGTGTCAGAGGCAAGGCTTCAAAACACCCATAAGCAGAAGACAAACTTTTATCCTAGAGCTGTCTTGACACTGCAGACTCCACCATTTTGGGACAGTTTTAAGAAGCAGAAGACCTTGCAAGGAGATGATTGTTTTTAAATTCTTAGTGTTAACAAGACTTTAGTCACAGTGTAATACAGAGGTTTACTCCTTACTAAAGGAGTAAGGAAGGAGTTTCAGTCTTAGGAAAGAAGAGCAGTTCCTTACAGCTGTATTTGAGACATTTCAGTTTACCAGTGATACCCAGTGTTACTAAAGAAATTCTTTCGATCTAATTGAGTTAGAAAGATGGTGACTGTGAGTGTAAAAGTGAGAAATTGATTCCTCTTTTGTGATATAAAGCCCTATCTAGAGATAAATTGAAGCCTAGTTTTAAATATGCTTATGGAGTGTCTGGGGAAGAGGACAAGTCTTTCATCCTGAATGAGCTTCTCCCTCATTTTTTTTCCTTGTCCAAAAAGATCTGAAGAATCCTCTAGTGGGTGATTCACAAAACTTAGATTAAATTCAAGATCTGAATCATTGCTAGCATATATATATGTAGATTTTCTTTCATGCCAAAATCTCCCTAAATTTTGTGCTGTATTTACCCAACGCAGTACCTGCATTGTTGTGCTTACCCTTCACTAATGCAGTCAGATCTGGTCAGGAAGCCAGTATTTGCACCAAATCTTTTATTCTTTTACTGGTCGAGTGATAAAAAGCAAAGTTGCTTAAAGGCAGTGTTCTCTCCTGCTGTATAAAAAAAATGTATTAAGTGAGGTTAAGTAGCATCATTCTATAACCTGAAAGTTTAAACTAGTGTATAATTTAAATTTTGCTGTGTCTGAAGCAGGCCAGGATGACATCAATATTTCCTTCAAGAAGGCCAGCAGTAAGTCCACAGTACATGTCTGAATGCATGTGGATCAAATGACATAATGTTTCCTTTTTCCCTCTCTCTGTCTCTTTTGAGAACAAATCTATGGATTTTTTTTTTTTATTTTTAATATATTGGGAAGGTGATACATGGTGAGCAAACGTGCTCAGGGTCATGGAAAAGGCTTTTCAAAGCCATGTTCTTCTCATTTCAAATGTCCTTTTATTGCTCTAATTGTTTTGTTTAAAAATAATGCCTGAAAGTTCATAAACTTTGCTTGCCAATTGCAGGCTAGAGACCAGCCCTTTAGCTAATGGTAAAACATCCAAACACTGACTCATTGCTGTAGTGATCCAGGTCCCATACAGAAAACAGGAGTTCTTCGTACTCCTCGTGTGTAGTTAAGCCCGAGGGCTGCCATTGCTCCTGCTGTTGCCATGAGGTCTTTCTGCCGGCAAGGGGAAAGAAACACTGTTTGTGAGGCCACATCTGCACTGACTTCTCTGCCAATCGTACTGGCTTTCTGACTTCTCTTTTGCTCTGTTGCAGTCACAATGTAGTTAAGAGGCCACCCTAACCTTGGACACCTTGCCTGAAGGTATCTCTGCATCTAGCCACAGAAATGGGATGACTCCTGGGAATCATCCCTGAGTACTGGACTTACGGCATCAGTAGAACAGGCATTTACTGTTTTAGCTAGCAGAATAATTCCATTGGGTACCACCAGTAGGTTGTTATCCTCTTAGATGGATTTTCTGCTCACAGATGAAATACAACACAATAAAACTGGATTACAATAGCAGCAGTATAAATACATATAAAAAACAGTGAGCAAGAAGTTAAGTAGTTATTAATGTCATGCAGGACTGTATATTCAGGCTAATGCTAACTTTCAACAAAGTATTTTTAGAGCCTTTTAACCTAATTGAATTGCAAGTTTTGCAAAATGGTAAACTGAATCTCATTAGAATATTTTTGGACTAAGTAAAATCTAAGATAACCTCAAAAGATTTTTGCACGTAGATTTTATAAGTGCAATAGTACCTAAACCAAGCAAAAATAAACTGCAGAATGTGAGCATATACACAGGAGATTTCTGATGGTGAAGTGTTATCACAGAAGGATGACATCCAAGCTGCAGCACAGAGGCAAACAATCAGTATTATCCATTTTCATAGCAAAATGAGATAGCCCATGTTCAGCAATGCCTTTTTGCTAAGGAAACCATTTTGTTTATTGTTTAACAACAGTCTCAAACTTTTCTGGAGGTGAGCTGAGTTCAGTCCTGGTGTAAGTTGTCCTGCACTGATGTACTGAAGCCTAGGGCACTGTCATGAACTTGCCTGTATCTCTACTGGGATTTTGACCTCAAATGTCAGATTATTTGTGCAATTGATGCACTTTAATAGCACTGAAATGTCAAAGTGAACCATATGATTTTAGAATTCAGTTCAAGCAACTGAGGGATATATCAGGAACTGCAGTATTTGTCCCATTCATATTCAGCCTGTCCCTGTCCTGAAGTGAGCAATGGCATCTGCTGCAGTTTCTTCTTTCGAGTTGTTGAAAGTCAAATACAGTAACTGGGATACAGTTTAGAGGACGGGCTGGAGGGGAAGAGGTAGGATACAAGTGGGACAGTGAGTGCAGAATGAATGTTATGAGGGATAAAATACAAAAGACATCATAGGGGGGAAATATTTAGAAGTCATTTGCAGGAAGCTTGGAGACTGAGAACTGGGGGGAAAGAAGTGTGCTATTTTTGAGAAACTGGATGTGAAGCTTTGAAAAGAAACTTCTTCCTTATGGGCTCTGGATAAGAAAGAATATACACAGTATAAATACACATGCCTGCCTCTAGGATAAGTGCTAATATTTCCAAGACAAGTGTCCTGGGTTCAGCAGTAGCAGTCATTTTTCTCCTCCTCGGTAGCTGGTGCAGCGCTGTGGTTTTGACTTTCAGCCTGGGAACAGCGCTGATACCACCCATGTTTTCAGTTGCTGCTCAGTAATGTTTACTCTGACCAAGGACTTTCTGAGTCTCATGCTCTGCCAGGGAGGAGGGGAAGCCAGGAGGAAGCAGAGACAGGACACCTGACCCAAACTGAGCAAAGAGGTATTCCATGCCACAGCACATCATGCCCACTATATAAACTGGGGGCAGTTACCTGGGAGGGTTAGATCACTGTTCAGTTGGGCTGGGTATCGGTTTGCGGGTGGTAAGTGGTTGTATTCTCTTCCCTTGTTATTTCCCTTATCATTATTATTATTGGTGGTAGCAGCAGTGGTTTGTGTTATACCTTAGTTACTGGACTGTTCTTATCTCAACCCTTGGGAGTTGCATTCTTCCGATTCTCCTCCCCATCCCTCCGGGAGCAGGAGGAATAAGGGAGGGAGGGAGTGAGCAGCTGCATGGCTCTGGGGTGCTGGCTGGGCTTAAACCTCGACAACAAGCTAAAGAAAAAGAATAAAATTAAGATTTTAAAGACATAAAAATAAGCAGAAAGTTGAGTACCTTAAATATTGAGAACGAGAAAGGCAGAAAGGATAATGGAGAGGAAAAAACACCTAGTTTGGTGTTAATCATTATTCGATTCACTTGTCTGACCCCTGGGGGCCACTGTTGATCTGTAAATTGTCCAAGAGCCAAAGGACCTGTACTAGAGTCAGATCTTTTTCTGGTCTGCACCATGTGTGTGAGACAGAGACACAGAGTGGTGGACAGGGGAAAGACACTCAGCTGGGAAAGCTGATTTTAACTTCTGTAACAGAAAGACCATTTTCGTTTGGGCGAGCACAGTGCCCTTGTAGTTCTGGTGTATGAACCACAGGACAAAGGAGCCCATTACTTTGATGACTAAGCAGAACGGACCTCTGTGTGCTCGGTGAGGGAACAGACTCCACATGCAGTTGTTCTGGAGTCACTCATACTGATTGAAATCTGGCTGTTGGAAACTGTCTACCCAGCTGGCATATTAGCGGAATAACACAAATAACACCATTTGTAGTGTGGGGAATGGGGTATGGAAAGCCTGAACAGGAGGATGGGGATGGTAAGAAGCCATAAATAAATACACAAAGGCTGAATGATGGCATCTGTTAAAGCTGCCAGCATCCCGAGACCCACATTCAGCAGCATTTCTGTCACCAAAGGCAAAGTGCTGAACTTAACAGGTAGAAATCAGTGCTGAATTTCGGATGTCAGCTTAGAAAAAAAGGATCTCTGTTCTGCTGCTCCTTCCCCGAGGCCTGTGTGGTGAGGTTGCAGACAGTACCACTGCTGATCTACAGATCAGTAAGGTTCCAGTTTGACTACGTAGTTTCTTCTGCACAACCCAATGCTGGTGGAGTTAAACTTGCTTCCGGGAGTAGTCTCCTCGTGAAGCGTTCAGGCCACAGAGGCACAAGGCTCTGAGGTGGGGACAGAAGTGCTCAGCCCCACCGAACCCAGCTGGCTGGTGACCACCTGCATTCCCCAAAACCCAGGGAGTGGTGTCCAGCACCAGGATCCCAGCGCTGGCTGTAAGCGACCGAGTCCCGTTTAAGTCAGCGCTGGACTAGCAGCTAAGGATGACCCACGCTGTGCCCGTACGGGCTGTGGCCTCCTGCTCATGCGGGGCAGTGCTCACACCTGAGCCGCGAGGTGAAGCCAGGCAGGGCCGGAGGTGACCTCCCCGCCCAGCAGAACCCGTCCCCTCCGGTCCCGGCCCCGCGGGCGATGCTGTACCGGGGCCGCCGCCGCACAGCCCACAGGCGAACACCCCCCCGTGAGGCGGCCCCAGGTCCCAGACCCCACCCGAGCACCTCGGGCTTCGCGGAGGAATCTTGCCCCACGCCGCGCTCCGTCCGGGGCGGGGCGCGCTGCGCTGTGGAGCGCTCGGCGCGGCGGCTGAGGGGGCCCGCGGCCGCGCCATGTCGTTCCGCCGTGCGCTGGCGCTGGCTGCCTGCGGGCTGGCCGGCGGCTCCGCGCTGCTCTCCGCCGTGGTCGTGGGCAAGCAGCCGGGTCGGGGCAGCGATGCCGACCCGCGGCAGGGGAGCTCCTCCGCCACCGCTCCTCCCGCCGCCGCCGCGGCGCCGCCGGGTTTGCTGCTGCTGCCGCCCTCCGCCTCCTGCCCGCCGGCCCCCGGCTGGATCGAGAGACCGGCCGCTAACAGCGGCTACTGGGACAGCAACTGGGACAGGTAGGAGCGGCGGGGCTGCGACGGTGGGGCGGGCTTCCTTCCCCCGCCTGCATGGAGACCGCGCTGCCGGGCGGCGGCTGTGTGGAGGGACCCCCGCGCCACGGGGCAGGCGGCGGGAGCTGCCCTGAAACCCGGCCGTGGGAGCCGTGTTGGAGGAGCGGGTGCCTGCGCGCTCACGGCCGGGGCAGGCGCTCCTCTGACGGGAGGGGGTCCCCTCGGGAGCTGCCTCAGCGCGCCCGGGGAGCCCCTGGGTCGGCCCCGCTGACTCGGCCCACCCCCCCCAGGCCCAGCCCCCCGGAGCCGGGTCCGGGGTCCGCGGGACTCGTTTCCAGGTGGGAGCTGAGGTGATCATTGGTGCGATACAGTTGAAGTTCGTGAATGTTCTTGTACTCGTGGGGCACCTGAGCGCTCTGCAGGGAGGCGGCCTTCGCTGTGTGCTGTTTTAGACTGGTCGGAGGTTTTCCTCTCTGTAAAGATGTGCTGATCCCTTGATTCTCATGCTTTCATGCAGCGAGATCGCAAAGCTTTCGGGCTGTGATCAGTGTGAGCGCGGTGCAGAAGATGTGCCTGTTTGTTTTTTCTTGACCCAGTGTTAACTATACCTCAGTATTGCTTTACATTCACGCTGAGGTATTTCTGCTTAATAACAGCACACTTGCAGATGAAAATGGATTTCACATGCTAAGCATTTATTAGGCCCACTACTGCTGCTATCAAATGGCAAGTTAGTGGTATTAAATCCTTGTAAAGATAATGTTGCTTTGAACCTGACTTAGTTGTGTTCTTCATCAGAAGTTCACTCATCCAAGGGTTCGCTACATTTTGGGTTTTTTTCCCTGATTCTTTAATTAGAGTGTGCAAATATCTGTATTGAGCTTTGGCTCATTTAGCTTCCGTCTGGTAGAATTATCTCCCCAGGGAGACTTATGTCAGGCTCCAGTTTAATCGTAGTAAATCCAAACTTAAGCTCTAACAGATTTTTATTGTATAATCCATCCTGTTTTGTTTTTTTTTTAGATGCTGCAAAATCAAATGCTCATATAAATAGGGCTGTGTACACCCTGATTATAAAAACAAAACTTTGAATAAATAAGGCTTTACCTGGTTACACGGTTACATTGAGGGAGGTACTAATGCTATTTGTTTAGCTGCAGACCCCGGCTTTTCTGGTTCTGATAAATGGTTTATTTTCTTTCAGGATTGTAAAGTACTTTCAGAGTCTGAGGCTAAAACTGATCTGTGGCATTTACACAGTACACTTCCACTGTGTACACACTATGATGAATGGTGATATAATACAGTGTCTGTAACTGCTATTAAGAGTTAGCTAGCTATAATTGTTCAGGCAATTGTGACAACAACATTGGTTATAACACCATCTCTACTTCCTGAATTGGTTAAGTTTTAGTTTTCTGCTTGGTGTCTACCATGTGGTGTGGTATGGGTTTGACTGTGGTTGGAAGTGTAGTTTTGATTTTTGGAGGATACGGCAGAACCACTTAACATGTAAAGTTGTTAAATGGCTTTTAAATGCAAAGAGCATCTGACCACTTCTTTTGGGGAGCAGGAAATGGCTAACAAAGGCGAGCCATGAGCGACTAACCGGGTATTATAATATTCTTAACTGATGGCTTTTAAAGTTTGAAGCAAAAGATCGTGAGTATCTTGTTTTCAAACAGGCTGACTGATATGTTTCAGTGACATGTAGGGTTTTCTGGAAGGTAGGTGAAATGGGCACTGGCATGGATTAAGTGGTACTTTTGTTTTAGTTAGGTGTAAAGATGATCCCTGACATTGGCATTGCTTTTTAGCAGAGTTCTGTCCAGCTGCGATCTTGGGCAATGTCTTTTACAAGGGAATGCAGAAAACTGCATTTGTCAGCTTCTGAGGTTCAGTGGCCTAAAAGAACCTACTTAAATCAAGTCTTGGCAGTATTGTAAGTTGTCCTGCTCATAAACTTTCTAAAACTAGCTTGTGCTGAAAATATTGCTAAGCTTGGTTATCTTGTCAGGACTTGTTAAAGTATCCGTTGCTTTTCAAAGTGCATTTTACCTTCAAGTAACTTTAGAGGTGCTGGGGGGAGAGGGCAGGACTTTCAGGCATTTCTTTGTGCGAGTTCCTGCCATAGGATGAATTAATCCCTGTGTTGGTTTTTTTTCAGACATTTTTCCTAATGTATCTTTCCAGCAACACAATTTCTACTGAATGAAAAGAAATATCTTTCAAAATAGCAATGGAAGTTCTTGTTATTGGACTACTACTTCTTTTTTAATGCCTTGCTCAACTTTGGTAATAGCTTAAGGGATGTGTTGAGCTTCAATGTTTAATAGCAACCATGTCCTTACTAGAGCAAAATGGATGCAAGGCTTTTTAAAGCAGGTCTTGCTGTGAACTGTAGAAATAGGTACGTGAAGCAGCAGTTTTCTGTAACCAAATTACTTTGTCTCAGGCTTAATAAAAATTATATTCTTTAATAAAAAAAGCCCTATAAAAAGTAACACACCCCAAGCTTAATTATAACAATGGAGGAAGTGAGGTCTGGTATGAACTAAGTAAACATAGCCGTTCTTTAGGTGTGAGATCAAGGGAAAGGGTTTATGTGCCGAGCTGGAGAGACATAGCAAAAGGATTTATGCTAGTGTGATAGAGGATCAGTGCAGAGAGGGGACCAGAAGACTAATCTGTGGAAGATATGGGTAGGGTTGATGATGATGGTGCAGTGTTGGTGTCACCAGTGAGAAATTGCAGCACTAATCTGTGATACTTGGGGAGGGAGAAGAAGATCCTCTGCCTGGTAACCTGTTCAGGAGCTGGATTAACTGTCTGGGTGATGTGCAAGGGGGAAGGTTATGGTATGCAGAAAGAAGTATTAACGTGCAGTGTGACAAAATGGAAGAAAGGCTAATGTGGCATGAGGGGAGAGAGATGAAAAAGATGAAAGGATAAATAAACACTCCCAGATGAAAAATAGAGTAGTGTTACTGGAGAAACATGATGTTACCTATGTTAAAGTGCAGAATAATTCTCAATGTGCTCTGCAGAAAGTTGGAGTCTTTACAGGGGGGTTTAGTCATTTGATGTAAATGGGAGTGATAAAGTGCAGATTTTTTTGGTGTTATTACAGGGCCTTTCAGATACATAACAGTTTCTTTCTGTTATGGAAAACACTTCCTGGGTATCATTCATGTTTAGATTTTCTTGTCAAAAAACCTGCTGTTATACCTGTGACTGCAAATCAGTGAAAATCCGAAGAACAACTTTTCAACCAACAGGAATTCAAATACAAACTCTGCTGGTGTTTATCGTCTTCTTGTCCAGATAGACTGTAGCTTTTCTATCTTTTACTGTGCACCATCTGTTTGCTTTTCTGTTGCCTTTTTTCCCTCTTTTTTTCCTTAATTTTTTTCAATTAAAGAATTAATTGAGAGGTGGCTGTCGCTAAACAGCAAATTTCTGTGTCGGTTACAACTTTTAGCCTGACACTATTTTGTTTTAATGCAGGCTTTTGTTTATAGCTCTTGCACAATGGTTTGAATCTGTTCTGAGATATAAATGGCTAAATAGTCAATTTTAGTACTTCAGCCATATCTAGAAATAAGGCAACGCTACCCATCTCTTAAGATTCCTATGCCTTTTAGTATCCCCTATCTAAAAATGGTGTTTTAAATGTGTTTGTTTAGACGTGAACCACTGGCTCTTATCAACCTCAAAAAGAAAAATGAAGAAACTGGGGAGGAAGAACTTTCCTCACGCTTAAGTCACTTCAAAGCAAAAGCCACCAGGCACATATTCCTAATCCGTCATTCTCAGTATAATTTGGATGGCCGGGCTGATAAAGACAGAACTCTGACCCCACTTGGTATGTATGACTTAAGAAGCTAATCATGCTTTGCATTTAATGAATATTGTTTTTCATATGCTGCCATTCTGATGAGTACAGGTCAGTAACTCAGCTCTGTTCTGGCTCTCACTGCCAAACCTTAATCCATTTCTGGATCCTTTGTGCCAGAAGGATGTCATGAATAAGTTTGTCTTTTTCATTTTTGATCCATTAAATCCAAGCATAAGACCTGCTTTACAGAGCTCTAAACACATTCGGTTGTAAAGAAACTTCACAAAGGAAATTTCAAATTATCTCGAGATTGCTTGAGCAGATTTTTGTACCAGCTGGCGTAATTCCCCAGGGCCAAGGCTTTTAAACTTAGCTCCATTGCTGGCTTTAGTATAGATTTCTCTTAAAGGGTGGTTTGTGTTTCTGTTAATTAATTTGCTGATTTTTAATTAATTAAAAAATATAATTACCCCTTACTTTCAGTTGGAGTGTTTATGATTAAATACCTCTCACTTTTGCTCCTAAACACTGTTTCTGGGAATTCTGCTAATCAGCAATAAGAAATGAGGATAATCTCTGCCTGTCTGAATTCATTGGTCTGTGACAGTGGACACTTCCTTGACCACATGCATGCCAGCAGTGTTTTGAGGGGGGAAGAACTATTATTGTGCAGTGCTGCTTGAGGTTATTGAAGTCTGGGGCCAGATGTTTAGTCTAAACACTTCTTCTTCCCTGCAAGTCTTTATCACCAGTGTGTGAACAGGAGTGAACGGCTAATTTCAGGACTAAGGTGCTATCTTAAACTGGTAGCAAAGTATAATCTTAGTCCTGTCTGCCCTGTGCCTTGGGTAAATTACTTCAGCTGTTGTCTTCCCCACCTACCGATGTGGAAGATGGAATAAAGCCTTCCTTGGTTATCCAAGTGCTGTTCTTAAGTGCTGGGAGCTGGTGTTGCCTTTATGAAAAATGCCCCGTCAGGTCTGAGCACGTCTGTTTGTCAGAATCTCATCTTCTGTGCTCCCTGAACATAGATGGCTTGGGTCAGCACTACCTTTTATTGGAAGTGGCTCCCTTGGGATGGGGCTGACAAGGATTGAATACTTTCGTGAAAGTCTCTGAGTAATTTTGTTTGTGTTATTAAAAAGACCCCAAAGCAGCTGTTTTTTCCTGTTGTTGAAATACGACTTGAAATTGTGCAGCCGATAGGCTTGGTAGGAATAAGTGGTGCCTCTGGTAAAAATGCGTTCCAGTTACTTTTTTGAAAAGAAAAAACTTGGCAGAAATGGAGGCCTTTGATGTCTACTGGAAAACTTTCGGTAGTTCGTGTGAGGCACATGAGTGTCACCAATTTATATAATGAATATAATTTTTAAGGTCGAGAGCAGGCCGAACTTACTGGAAAAAGGCTGGCAAGTTTAGGAATAAAATTTGATCAGATTATCCACTCCTCCATGACTAGAGCGACTGAGACAACTGAGATTATAAGCAAGCATCTCCCAGGTAAGTGGTTTCCATTAATTTTTCATTGACTCCTGGTCCTTACAGGTACCTCCAGTAGAATTCTGAGCTTGTCCTTAAGGTTGAGATGTTTAGTCAACTTCCAGCCCCGTGTGAATGTCTGTATTTATAAAGAAAGTAACAGCCCTACTTCTGCTTGTTTCCAATTAGCAATAAGCATTAACTGACACACAACTTTAGATTAACATCCTTGCCAGTGCAGTTCTGCAAAAGGCAGCAGACTGAGAAGACTCAGTTTGCTGTGCCAAGCTGGTTTGGCTGTTCTCAGCTGGAATAAACTTAGGTAAGTCTTGCTGATGACAAACCAGTTGTGTTGGAAAGAGATTCACGCTCTTTGGGAGGAACCGTGTAGACTAAGATGGTCTTTAGGATGGAGAGGAAGACCTCCTCAAAGAAACAATATGGGAAATGCATTGACTGTAGAGTTGTGGGCCTGTTTGCGGTGGCACAACTGCTTTCTGAATGTGCATTTAATATTTCAGGAGTCAAAAAAGTTAGTACTGATCTGCTGAGAGAGGGAGCACCCATAGAACCTGACCCTCCAGTCTCTCACTGGAAACCAGAAGCTGTGGTAACTTTTTACTTTTTATTTTCTTTACTTGTTCTGTTTTGTTGAGTTTTTTTTTAATAGACTTTATATCAACAGTAGAGATAAAGTACAGAGACTGAGCTGATGCTTTCCGTCACAGACCTTAGATAACTGCATACTTCTCTCCTCCCCAGTAAGTGTAGAGAACAGTTAAAATGACTTAAAATCCTTAATTCTGACCTCTGTGCCATTAGCAGTATTATGAAGATGGAGCTCGAATTGAGGCAGCTTTTCGAAACTTCATTCATAGAGCTGACGTAAAGCAGGAAGAGGACAGCTATGAGATCTTTGTCTGCCATGCCAATGTGATCCGCTATATTGTGTGCAGGTACGTGCTGCATTGCGTGTTCCTCTGCTCTTTAAAAGCTCATAGTTCTGCTGAATTAGTGGTGGTTTATGTCTCTGCTGAGCTAGGGGATGTGTTTTTTGATTTGGCTTGTTTGAAGAGGTTGGAGATCAGTGCCTGCATTGTGAGCAGCTGCTTCTGCACCTTCGTCTCAGGATTCATTTGCAGATATAGGACACGGTTGAAAATTAAAACATTTTCATTCTAATTCTGAAGTGAAATGACTGAATTGGTGAGACTCAAACCCTTTCTGTACACCCGAATAGACTCTTTAATACCATATGGCTCTGCTTCCCATAGAACTAAGGACAGTGCCTGTGTGGACTGTTGGAAAAGACAGCAAATAGAGCATGACTGTTTGCCTCTTGTTGAGGTGATGAGATTTGATCTTATGTAATGAAAGATTCATTTAGTTTTGAGAATTGTTTACTAATGGAAATTTTTGTAGTATGTTCAAATTGCATTACAGTATCATCCAGTATTGGATTAGAACGAGAGTGAGTCTTCCCACTGACATCAAGGTTGTTCATGAAGGAGAAGACAGTTCTGGAGCTTTGCCTGTCTCTGTATCCAGTCAGCTGAGTCTGTTCTATTCCCCTTCCCTATCAGCAGAGCACTGTCTGTGAGATAATTTTTCTTGAGCAGGACAGGTGTGATTAAACTTTAATCTGATCAATACCTACGGCAATTTCAGTTAGCTCTATTTAGCTGAGTTAGTTAAATGGTAGCCTGCCTGCTCTGTGGGCTGCTTTAGAGCTTTTCAAAATTGCTGTACTTAAAAGTATTGATCAGGTAAACGGAATATTCTTTCCTGTGCCAAAAAAAGATTGTCTTGCTGCTACCTAGGCGCTTTCAGAAGTACTTTTTCTCTTTGCTGTTTCTTTTCTCTTCTTTTTAACTTCTGTTTTGTGCCCGTTATTTCAGGCTATCTGACAGCACAATAGACTGTAGCTGTTACTTAAGTTCTTAGTTTTTCTAGAAGACTGTCATAAGAGCCAAAATCAAATTATTTCTCGGTATCTGAGGCAAACCATGTTTGAGACAGCGTGTTTTTTTCCAGCTGCTTACTGCAATCGATTGAAGTCCTGAGGCTGTTCAGTTAGGAACTGTAGAATAGCTGGAGGCTAGCTGTGGTACTGTATTTGTACAAAAAGCACGAGGTAACTTTTCTTGCCACTTCTGGGGAGCAGTATAGCTGATGGAAAGTAGTGCTGGTGAATTTCTTCCATGTGCACATGTGGGCAATTAGAATGAATCCTATCTCACTACCTCTTCTTGGCTGTTACATACTATCTATCTGTGTTGATAAGGCTAAAATAGTCTGTGGAGGAGGCATTCCTCTACCCCATCCTGAACTGCACAGGGTTCTATGATCCTCCACTGGCCAAGTGACCAGCTTGAACCAATCCCATCTATCCGGTTGTTATGAGGTGGCTCAGAGCGCTCCCAGCAACCTGACTGCATTGTTGCTGCTGCCTTCTGTCCATTTGAATTAATCCTATCTACAGTAATCACACCCATCTGCTGGACTCTGCTTGTGTGAGTGCGTTGCTGGCACTGGCCCAGTTCTGGGTGCTGTATTCTCCCAGCAATCACACAAGGAAAAACACCTTGTCCAAGGCTGGCTGTGGATGCTGTGAGGGCGTGTTAATGTAACTGTTAATGAGTGAATAATATATTGCTTTTTATTCGTTTTGTAACAGAGCATTGCAGTTCCCCCCAGAAGGCTGGCTGCGAATGTCTCTTAACAATGGGAGCATAACTCACTTGGTGATACGTCCAAATGGAAGAGTGGCACTTCGAACACTGGGTGACACAGGTTTTATGCCTCCAGATAAAATCACTCGCACCTGAATGTGCAGAACTGATGGCTCTCCAGGAGCAGCCTCTAGCCTCTTTGCACTAGTACATTCAGCTGCCGTACCACTAGGTTGTGATCTGTTATGTTGGGGAGTGATGCTGTCTTAAAATGTCCTTTAGCCCTTTGCCTCCTTTATACATATTCATATCTGCCTTCCAGTCCGGGAAAGAAGGTATATCTGTAAGCCTGGAGCTCTCCAGTCCTCAAGTATTCCCCAAACCTCAAAGCTGAGCTGTGGAATACAAAGAGATTGAATGTCTGCTCAGTAGTTCCAGGAGCACTGACTTCCCTCCTCCCCGTTGTGACTTTCTATAACCAAAGCAGCTTGCTCCTGTGGGTATTTTTCTTGTGCAGGAAAGCAGTGGGTGTGGGAACTGGAAGATCAGCCTTGTATTACTGCAACTGAAACTGAAGGTGAGCCAGCTTGTTTCAGCTCCTGCAGGAGAGGTGACAAACGGTATGCTGCTGTTCAAAGGGATAAGGCATCAGGTTTTATAAGTGGTTGAGGATGTATGTTTTCTGTGTCATTGTTCCCCTCTGCCCCCAACAAGCTCATGTAAAACTGTGCCTGGAGGTTGCAAGCATAAAGCGAAGAGGGTAAAAACCTATTATTTGCCTCAGACCTGTGGTGCTAGAATTAACTGCTGCTTAAATTAAGTGTTCCTACATCCTCAGGAAGTACTTTAGCTATTCTGAACAATGTCTTTCAATTTCATAAAGCCTTTAACTAAAACCTGGTCTGTACAAGGATGTAGGGATGAGTCTGCAGCAGTGAGATGGGAGGAAAGGAAAGCAGCAACTTCGGAGAGTGCTTCTAGTGCGGACACATTTTTTAATGCTTTCACCCACTGATTGGCATTTGTTGATCCCTTGCTTGCAGCGTAGAGACATCCCACCACTGAGGTCATGTGATGATAGCTCAGGGCAGAGGTTCAGCAGTACTGGAGCAATAGTGACTGGCTGTGGGGTGGCTTGTCTAGGCCAAGTATGTCGTGCAGACAGAATGCTCCAAGTGGCTTCTTTGCTCTGACCCTGCTGGGCTTGTTCTGGGGAATGTGCAGGTGGCTGAGAACTGGGATTTGTTTTTATGGGGGGGAGGAGGGGGCTCAGAAGGGTTTCAATTTGAGAATGTTTGATGGGCACCTGCAGCAGCGCAGTACTTTGTCTCACTTCTCAATACCTGCAATGTCAAAGTTCACCATATCCATAGTCTGCCTTGGTGCTAGCGCACACGCTACAGGACAGCAAACCTAAGTAACTTATTTGGCAGGTTCTCTTGTCACCAAGGATGTTGAGACCCTACACTTGCTCCTGTCAGAGCTGTACGTATCATCCCAGCATGACCTGGCAAGATGTGGTTTAACGGCTTGTTTGATCCAGTAGTATGAGTTCAAAGAAATGGGGGCTAGTAGGGAACAAAGCATGATAGTTGTGTAATGCAAGTTTTGGGGGCAAGAGGAAACCATCATGATGTCTCTCTCATTGATGCAATGAGAATAATTTATCAGTTTTTGTCTATTAACTTTTTAAAAGTTTTGAATAAAATAACTGGTCTGTCTGTCTGTCTCTTCAGTTGAAGCTGTATGACTGTAAATTGGGTAGAACCCATGGCTGGAGTGCTTCAGGGGCACTTGTGTTCCTGCCAGGGGAGCAGCCTTTACATCCCACATTGCCTGGGGGAGCAACATTAATTACCAGCTTTGTCCTTTTAACTCCAAATAGCTGAAATGTAGCTTAGCTCTGTCTCATTACCTCTCTGTTAGAGGTAATGATCATCACCCCCAGAAACATAAGTGCAAGCACTGCCATTTACTGAGGTGGCTGCATACACTGGCATAGCCCTTTGGGTGTTGGCACCTTGGGAGTGACAGGGCTGTGTCCCTTCCCACTGGGTGGAACAGGAGCAGTGACATGAGCAAGTAAGTGGAATATTCTGTGGCTTTATTTGTGTGTGGGCACAGCCCTTTCCACACCTGCCCTTCTACACCCCAGTAACAGGTTCCTGCAGCCAGCCAGAGGACACCGACCACCTCGCTGCACAGGTACGGAAGTCAGCATCTTCACAGTTGCACTTAAAGGCGGGGGGGAGAGGGAAGTATGAAATCTAAAATTAAGAACATAATTTTCACAGTACTCTGACTTCCTGTCTCTTAAACAGTTTAAGACTATTTGAGTTTTCAGTAGCATAATCCTATGGTGCTGTGCATACACCCAAACAATGCATGTAGTTGTGCAAGTACCAAGTAATGACTGCCCGGGGTGTCAGCCCAGCTGCTTGCACCACACCCCACACTAAACACAGCATGATGGGCGTAGCTACTTGTTGATTTCCTAATAGAAAGTGGGGTAACTTTTTAATATGACATTTGGCTCATTAAAAACCAAACCCCACAACTAATCTTTTGCACGTTTAGAAGTGAACTTTTGGCCAAGAAAACACAACTCATGCACTATCAATCTGATTTAAAGTGTTGCCACAGGCTCGGTGTGGAAGAGCACAGTCATGAATAAGCAAATTGCTACATAGATGGCTATTTATTTATTTTAATGGCTGAAGTAGATATTGTTAGAAAAATGACCTCTGAAGATGCAGTACAACCGGAATAATGCACATTGGGTAAGACAGGTAAAAAAAATACTCTCTTGACCAAACCAGAACAAAATTACAAAGTGAAAGGTGGGAGGGGGTGGTGTCTGTCTACATATACACACCAGTAATATACATTTAAATAGTACAAAAATCAAAACATAGTACAGGAAAAAGGGGAGAAGTACAAGTGTTCATATCCCTCTCTGTAACCAGCTTGTCAAAAGGGCAACGGCTGGAGAAGGGGCAGGGTGGATGACAGCAGTTGTGGCCCCTCGCCCCAGGAATTTGGCTTTAACAGGGGATCTGGCAATTGACTCATTTCTCCAGAATAACAAAAACATCATTTCCATTAAGTTAGTGAAAATAAACTTCCCAAAAGCAGTAGGAATTTGTGACCCACAGGAGTTATTTGTGACCTGTAGAAGCTGTCTGTGAGCACAGAGCCTACTGCAGTGAGAAACCAGACTGAAGAGAACCCTGGGGAAAGAGTCAGTTAATGTCCCTGGTAATGCAGCAGCATATGGCTGTGGGGTTTTAAAATGTCTCTTAAAGAACCACATCCCACACACCCCTCCCACCCTAGTTCCATGTCGGGCATCTCACTGACCAACAGGCAGCTGTGTCAAGTAGCTCTTTCTAATGCCCAGCTCATTGGAAATAGGCTTGACCCATTACAAAGAGCTTTTAAAAAATCTTTTACAGAATAATTCCTAAGACAGGAATGCTCTCCCCCCGTGGAGAGCTGTCGCACCACGTAATCCAACTGAGAGCCATGAGAACATGGTCTGTTCCGCAAGCCCACAAGAAAAGCTATTTTACGTGCCCAGAGTAAGTGGATGCCACTTTTTTTTTTAAACTTCTAAAAGAACAAAAGTGTAATTAAAAAAATATGTTACAAAAGGCACTGTTAAGCTTGCAGGAGTGTTAAGTGCAGTTCTTTAGGTCTGTACCAAATCAGGACCCTCCTGCCGGGTGTGCCCGTGTCCATGCCGCAGCGTTTGCACCAGCATTGCACCGCCCAAGCTCCAGACTCACATCTTCATGTCCAGCCTCAGCCTTTGGGTGGTTGGGGCTCAGCCCCTCTATGCTGCCCCATTTTGTCTCTTTCAGCGCTACCCTTGGCTTACAGTGGCCCAAGGCCTCCCACCACTTACTGTGTGGCACCAGTGACAACAAACCCTTCCCTTTTCACCAGCACTGCCTTGGCAGACTTCAATTTTCTGATCAGATTTAAATTGTAATGATAGGGTTCCTTTTTTTCTTTACCTTGAGCTGTCAACACCTGGAGCTCTCTGTTTCAAGCAACCTTACAACCATTAAGCTCGATGATAACGGATATTGTCTTCGGTTTCGAAAAGCATGTGTCAGTCTTGGCACCGCACTGTCGCAACAAGTCAGTCTGATAGAAGGCTAAAGAATAGAATTGCTGACTGCTGTAACAAAAACTGATCACCACAGCAAGCCCAGAGACATCCTAAAAGCTTAGATTTCAATAAAGATATTTTTAGTCCTTATTCCTATTTCTCTTTACAGTTGGGAAGTAAGTTATGGGCCACTGGCCTTCAGCCAAGAGGTCAAACCAGACCATTACGGTGTCTTGCTGGTAAATTTGCTGTAATTATTGCTGATGTGCTTTTGTGTAACAGCTATCAAAATCTGCTACTGTTAGAAGCTTCTGTGGGAAAAAAACAGCTAATCTTTATTTATTTCTCTAATCTTCAAGCTAAGATGTAAAGGCATACCAGTGATCTCTAGTGCCCTGCTGACAAAGCACTTGGCTTATCAGGGTGGTTTTAACAGCTTCAGAGCAAGCAAAGACTTTTCTGCGTAAAGTTGTGCACAGCTACACCATCTATACAAGTGTGTGTGTATGTGTCCAACTGTCTAGACCAAACCACTGGCTGTGAACACTTACTGTCTGTTCATGCACAGGGTTTCACGTCCCTACTCAGCACTGGAACGTTGTCATTTCACTACTCAGGCTTTGCTTTAGGCTTTTCTCTTTGAGCATCCCCCTGTAAGTGGAAGAACGTTTTACTTCTTGCCCTCACTTTGCTCTCCTGTGATGTGTGTTCACTGGGGCTGTGCCTCTCCCAGTCCAGCCCAGCAGCAGCTCTTGCAGCTGAGGGCTGATGAGTTCATTTTTAGGTGAAGGGTTGGGCACTGCTTCACTGGCAACAAGGGTTAATTCACAGCTACTGGACAACTGCACTGTCACTACTCGCGCATCACCAGTAATCTATCTCCTATATGGCATAAAGACATAGATTCTTTTTTTTTTAACATACAGTTGTCCTCAATTGAGGAAAAATAAATAGCCAAGTACAAACCTCATGTCACTTTAGTAACATAGTAGTATTTCCTCCACTCTAACAAAGAAAATACAACTGAAGTCCCAGGAAGATGAGTTGCGGTTTAGTGGGCAGGAGGCTCTGAAAAGTAGCGCAGCTTCAGCAGAGCGTTGTTGACGCAAGCTGGACTGTAGCGCCCGGGACTCCCGGGCTCTGGAGAGAATGAGGCCGCATTGCTGTATTTTCCCGGACTTCCTGTCACAGGACTATTTCTTCCTGAACTGGGATACACAAAAGCACCTGGAAGGCCAGCAGTGACAGTCTGGGACTTGAATCTTGCCTTCAGTGCTGGACTTGGCCAACTGAAAGGAACAAGAAGTCATTTTGTTAAGAAAACTGCATTAAGGAGAGTCGCATCTTTCTTTACTCAGCATCACTTGGAGAGCTTAGAAATAAGGCACCAGCAGAAACAAATCATAACTGGTCAGACAGGTCTGAGAAGAAACAGCACCAGCACAATAAATTACATGTGGACATGTTGTCTCATCAGTAGGAGGTCATCTGCATCAAGAGATGGTGCCTGTGAAGCACGTGGGCAGCTCTAGCCTCTTACGAAGAGGACACCTTGGTTGAACCTGACCTCACCTCAGTCAGTGCTGCAAAGGCTGTTGGGGTCGAGTGTGATTTCCCCATCACCTCTCCAAGAACAATCTGTGTTTGGGTGCCACAGCAGTCATACCATTTTTATATATAGCAAGTGTCAGACTTTTTCTTAACTCAATGAGCACTAGCATCTACAATTGCACTGCAAGCAGAGCGAAGTATTTCCTTTGTTAAACTAAACCCCTTCTCTTTAAAAACCATTCCTTTTCCTCTAAATCTTATCTTAAGCAAGGCAGAATGACCAAAGGTTGATTCTAGCAGCTGTTCTTCCTATGTGAGACAATTTCTTCAGCTGAGCCACTACAGAAAACATGGGATCAGTGAAAGATATTTTAAAAGGAGTTTTAAAATTAATAACTAAACCTCAACCCACCCACCCCCTGCGCTGGAAGAGTGAGGCCTGCACAGGGCATACTTCACACCTTTTGAAAGGCAGTTTTCTTCTGACAGACCTACTGCTTTGGTCTGACTTTTGCAGGCAAAATCCTTCACACCTAAACAGAATGTGATCCAGTTTGCCACTGTGCTGGTTTACTGCAGTGGCAGAGCAAGCCATGACACTGTCAAATAATTACAGTAATCATTCTTACTTATGTGGTTGAACAGTGATTACATCTAAAAATCTCATGTTCAAATTTAGCTCTTTAGAAGAACACCCTGGACCTTTCAGCCAACAGAATGAGAATGGAAAAAAGCCTGACAATTAGCCTATTTCTTTCAAAAAATGAATCACAAAAATTGGGAGACGAGAGAATCCGCCTTTGAGAAGTGGTCCAAGGACACCACATCAACCAATGTCTGTCACAGTAGAAATAAATGTTACTGCAATTATCAAGTCACCTATACAAAAATTGTCCCTTTGAGCCCCCAAAAGCAACAGCATTCAAAATAAAACATATGAGCTGTATAATACGTCTTCAGGTGTCCCAACAAATGCTTCTATTCCTTGTGTAGCAAAACATGACACGCTTTCCAAAACCTTAATGCGCACCATTGTTCACACTAACAGTTCCTTCGAGCTGGGGTAGCAGAGGGTAAGTAGAGGTAAAAATAAAAGCTAATAAAAAGATGCCTGCAGATATTAAATTAACATTGCTCTGTACACCCTGAGTGCCTCAGGGCTACACAATCCTCCTGCCTTCCATCCACAACAGGGATGAATTACCAACGGACATTAAAACTACCATTAAGACCAATGAAGGACCCAAGTACTAAGTAATAAATCAGCAAACACAATTGATTTGTCTGTATAGGTGTGACAAAGTTATCTGGAAGTGCAGGGTAATGGAAGGAATTTGACTGCAGCACCAAATAAACTTCTCTTATTAACAGACACCAGCCAAAAAGGCTTGGGGATTACTTTCAGAAACACACTAACAGTAAGTATAATCGAGTATTTTAAACCAGATTTGTGTGAGCAACAAGCTAATAAAATATAAAATATACATATAAAATAGCTGTGAAATTCCAGCTATTCCAGCTGTTCTGTGGCTGACCTGCTAAAAGCCTTATTTCAACTCATCAGGAATACCTTTGCCTGTCAGATGAAGAGTACGACTGCAGCGCATGTTTCCATTTGTAGACTGTTGGGTATTTCTGTGGATCAACCTCTACTGCTTCTATCGCTGCTAAGACATCACTGTCCAGCTTTGAGGGCTGCTCCCTGGAATAGAAACAGAACTGGGTGAAAAGGGAACCACGCATTTGTTCTGGAAATGAAACATCCCAATCCCAAAACATTTCTCTTTGATATAAGCAGACAAATCACCCATGCTCTCTATAAGCAGAGTTTCTCTGTGAATTTTCCAACAGGCCCCCACACAATCGGCTGTCCATTATTACACAGCAGTCCCACAAAATAGAACTTGAAAATTTAATCTGAGGACATCCCACGAGATGAGTAAACACTGTTAATCCAAGGCAGGCTCATCCCATCCTCAATCACAAGTTTGTCAGATGAATGGTAAAGAGCAAAGTTAACTGAAACTGACTTGGAAACAAAAGACTTCTCTTCCTCTTCCCTCCTGTTTTAGGTACAGTATTACAGTTGCAAGGGAACCTCACCTCTCTGTACTGGCATTGAAGCAGCTCAAGATCATTCAAGGCTGACCGCAGCTAGTGTTGCTACGTATCACATCACCTCAGCCTGGCTGTCAGTGGTATTATAAAAAGCATCTTGTTTTTAATACATAATAACCCTAAATACATAATAACCAAAGGGCAAATAAGTTAAAAAAGACAATTCTTACCCAAGCAGGAATATCTTCTTAGAATTGTCATTTGTGGGTGAAGTCTTTGAGAGAAATTTCTGGGAAGAAAGTTCTTGACGTTGTGCCTCATTAGCCTGAATTCCAGATTCCCTGGACAGCCTGTCCTTTTCTACTGGTATTTTGTGTTCTGTCCTTAACTTGGTCTCTCCAGGTTTGCCTGTAACACTTGGCTCAGAAGAACTTGCCAGTGAAACCGCATAGCACGCCTTATCCAGATAGTCCTTGGATAATCTCGTCTGACTTGTTCCTTCAGCCAGAATTCTCTCATTCTGAGTTTTTGCAGTGATTTTATTTGATTCTCTGGCAACCCCTTGTTCTTGGAATGACAGGCTTTCAAATTCCGACATCAAATTGCAAACAGGCGCTACAAAGCATTCTTCTCCATCATGTAAATGCTTTCTGTCACTGATGATCCTTTCACTGGACACAGGATTACAAAATCCATTTTTGCTGGAAGAAGCTGTGTTTTCGTAGTGCCTGGGGTGAACTGATGTTTCTATGATGTTCACTGTACGCCCCATGGACAAGATGTCACACTCGGCATCTCCGAGGGCGTCAATGCTGGGTTCTTTGGACATGAGAGGCTGGCTGATATTCCGTGCTGCATTTTGCCTGTTTTTAATTTCTTCTAAGCTCATGTCGTCATCATCATCATCATCCAGAAATGCTCCAACAGAAATAGAATTGCAGCACTTTTTACTCCTGCCTGCAAACAATTGTAGTAAGAGCAACACATAAAAAGACTTTAAACAGAACGCAATCTTTATGCCTTATTCTAATGATTGAAGCCCTCTCTACTTGTATTTATGCAGCAGCATGAACTGAGCTACAAACGTAAAATGACAACACTACAGCTGAATCTCTGTTGCAAGTAACCTTTTATATCCCAGTCACTTGAGAACTCTATTTCCTACATGCTACTTCAGTCATTAACCAGTAACAAAGGATAAAGTCAGGATAAAGCACAATAGGCTAGGAAAATGTTGCGTAAGTTTTTATCTCTTCCAAAGCACGAAGGGTTATGACTAGTCCATCAACTATCCTTCAGGGTGTCAGGCCAGGTGTATCCCAGTACCAGAGCCTCTTTGAATCTGTAACACTACAGCAGAGGAGGAAGCAGCACAAAGATTCGGGACTAATGTGCGCCTTCCATGAACACATGGCAAAGAGCGGTCTAAGGATGTATAAAGGCTTTCCCAGGTTGTTCACTTTGTCTTTCACCCCTAATTGTAAAGAATTATCCTTTTATTTTAAAGTTATTTATTCTGTATCTGTCAATTACAAAACTCTGTACTCCCAAGATAAATTCCCAAATGCTCCGAGTAAAAATACACTGAAGGGAAAGGTTTTCTTACAGGAATTTCATTTAGGAGCTACAATCAAATACAAGTAATTCACAGGACAGATAAGGAATATCTAATGAGGTCTGCTCCAATTTTCCTACTCTCCCAGTGCTGGTAGCTACTTTGTCAATGCTGTAATCAGACTGTTTGCATAACAGATTAATAATAGCAACCACAACAGGTGAATACTACTTCCCCTGGGCACCAAGCTTTTCTCTCCCTCTCCTCTCTAGGTACAAACTGTTATTTGCAGCATTTGCCTTTTTCTTACCAGAAGGGTGTGGAGTTTTGTATCTATTGCAGGTTTCATTTTCCCCTGTTTCCTGCTGAGCCTTTTCGCTCATTTCCCGATGACTCAGGTACTCTTCTAATTTTCTCAACCCCTCCTGGGAAGACAGATCAACAAAACAGCCCAGAAATTCCCAGTATTCAACCCACGGGAACCCCAGCTCATGAGCTAACTCCCTGCAACAAATAAAATAAAACGAATCATTTGTGAAGACATAAATATCAGTTTGACAATAACTTTTCTGAACACGTTATCAGCTATTAACAGGAGTACAAACGCGCAATGAGGCAACACAGTTCTGCTACAGCCAACAGTCTGCAACAGCCACACACGCATCCTCAGCAAACACAGCAGCATCTCCTTTTTCTAGAATAGCTTCCAAATGTAACTGCACTGTTCTGACAGCACCATAAATACTGCTATTTTTATACTGACTTTATCTGGACATCAGATAGAGATGAATCCCCACTGATGCAAGCATAATCTGAATGATACTGCATTCAATAGCTTTTTCTATTTGGGACTAGGGGGAGACAGGAGGAAGTGAGGGGTTACTGTAAAGACAGAAACCTGATTAGCTTTCACCACAGTGTATTTTTTCCATAGATTACTGATACAGGTGTTTTACCAGCAAGGACACACACCACAACACACAGCTTTTATAAAGCAACACGTTTGTACCAGGGTCTTTTCACCCTGCTATCTCTTTAGCAGTCCATCCATTTTACAGAAGTAGGCTATGTGTAACTGTAGATCTTCTCACAAATTAGGCAAATACATGTTTGAGAAAAGCATTCTATAGATAACATCAGTAATAGCTAAAATATCTTTCTTTGAAAGCTAAGAAAGCCAGGTCTCAATCTTAGCAATATTGTTTACACAGAAATACAGTTAAAAATCCAACCAGCATATACTTCACACAATATTTCTGCCAGTCCCTTTTGCCCTATGATATTGTTCAGTAACAGCTGTACTCTCAGCACAAGTCTTCTGCTTTTAATTGCTCTATTGCTGATTTTTCATACTGATACTCTCGTAGATACCTTCCAACTCTTTCAACACCTCTCTCCAGATCAGATTTCCTGACATTGTGGAAGAAGCCAGCTCTTTCTCGAGGCGGATTCTTCCAAAGCCTGCGGAATTCTTCAGCCTTTAAAAAACAGAAATCATTATAAATCCTACCCCCAGGACATGAAGCTACCTCAGTGCTGGGTGAATGCCTAACCATAGCTCCAGAAGACCTTTAGCTGTTTGCTGTCTACATGTAAGCAACTCAAGTTCTACCACAACTATTGCTCAACTCTGGTTATGAAGAGTCTCACATCGGATCTAAAGTGACCCCTCCCAGTATTACTGGTTACTTTGATCTCATCGCTGCTTATTGAAGTAAGGATCATAATGTACAACCATCTTAAAGGAAACTGTAGCGATACCAAGTCTGCCTGGTTTTAATTTGTGTGCAGCACAAAACAGCATGTCTTATTTTGCCATATCACTATAATGGAGTTTCTAGAATGCAGTTGATATTTTCATATGTGTACATTTAATACCACAGACACGTTGCAATTATTAGGAGTGTATTCTTGTTGTCTATTTTGAAGTTTGAATTTTAACTCCTGTAGTGAATAAAGTTTCAGATTTTTGTAAACTAACAAACTATATGGCAAAAATCATCGACAACCAAGATTTACATTCATACATGAGAAGTATCTATCAGCAATCAAAACAATGCACTGTTTCTACCCCAGGTGAAGCTTTTCATAGCATAAAATGAATTTACATTTCTGTCAGGTGAGCAGAAAATTGACCAGCAGCATCTTTAGAAGAAAAAGCATTAAGTATTTTGGTAAAACTCCATCCTGAAGAATTCAAGCATCAAAGTCCTCAGCTGTGTTTATTCACCCTTTCTAATGTTGTCATACTTCCAGCATGTTCACATTAAACAAATGACTCTAAGAAATATCTAATATATTTAACTAGTATCAAAGTATCCCTCCTGAAAATGAAGGTTTTGCTTTCTTACTATACAATCAGTACTTCTCAAAAACTATCCCAACACCTACTACTTGGTTCTTTATGAATAAAAGGTTAAAAACCAGGCATTAGTCATATGAAGTTCTCACCTTTGAGGGGCTCATGGGGCCTGCAAAAGCTCTAATGGACAACACTGGATCTTTGGGGCTGCCCATGTATTTAGGTAAAGTTCTCTGGGGGCTGTCATCTATCTGATCAGGTGACCAAGGAGCACCAATTACAGGAGCTGAGGAATTGTCGTCTGCTCTCAGGAGCGGTACATAGTATTGGCCTAAAATAAACAATACAAAGCTTTCTCAAGAAGTCTGTGTTATTGTTAGCCTTCTTCCTAGAATGTCAATACACCATATATTTAACCATCTGAATTGAGTGCATTAGCAAAACTGCTTGTAATTCAAGCTCCCTGTTTCAGTATTTATTGCCTGCTTACAGACTGTATTTTAGTACAGGCTCCCTTCTCCCTCCAATACAGCAATACCCGCGTCGATGCATGTCTCCCTTCCCTAAGGATCTTCAATGAATTTCACACCCTCCTTTTGCAAACGCCTAAACCCAAATGTGACTAAATAATGAAAAGTTCTATGTCAAAGAAATTACAGGAGTCCCCACCATGACATACAAATCTCTTGCTCTGCAAAGGCCTTTTGTTTGCTTTTAGATTGAATTTTCTGCTTCAGGCTTGCTGAATAAAAGAAGGCCCATGCCTATGTTACAGAGCTCTGAGGATAACCTTGTGATCCACACAGCAGGAGCGCTGCCCATGCAATTTGAAAGACAAAAAGTTTTCTGTTTCTCGTCAGAGTTTCTCTTTGGTGTTCACAGTGCTGTACACTGCCACCATTTATGAACACGAATGCTACAGAAAGCAAAGAGAAGACAACAAAGAGCCACAACACATGCCTGATACAGTATAAAACTCTGCATACAGACCTTTCAAGTACTCTCTTAGTTTTTCTTTCAATTCTGCAGATTTGTTCTTGCTTCTTTCACAAACTACCTGTTAATATAATTTTAGTTTTTTGTTAGTAAAGCAGAAGACATCCATCACAAAACAACTGAAATGCATGTTCTTTCTGAATAGTCCCATTATTGGCCTCTACCCATCTCATCCAGGACTTCTAATCCATAATAGAACAAACCACTAAATACAGCCACATCCATAAAACAGATACTGCAAAGAAAAGGCAGTGAATCATAAAACCTCATACTTCTCCGGAGATACAATCAACATAAACTATTTTTAATGTTCCAAAGATTTACACTCTAATTATGACACCAGTAGCTTACAACAAGCCTCTATCTACAGGAGTTAGCAATGTCTGAACTTGAAAAATATCGATCAGACATAACATCTTTGGCTTTGTGTGGACATGGAGAGACTCACTTCTGCTGGAGTTTGATCATATTTGTTCCTTGGATTTTTCACAATAGCTGGGTGTGAGGTAAGCACATTAACAACGTCCAAATTCCCAAACTTACAGGCAAAATGCAGTGGAGTATCAAATCCCTGCAGTGAAAGGGGAAAATTCACATGCGTCTGTAAACATGATAAAGTCAATTCCATATATTTTACTTGGAGACTGGATAAGCAAATAAATAAAATGACTTTTATTATCAGGGCACTTAAGACATCTTTTCCCACCACACAATAGAATAATGGTTATTAAGACACACAAAACTCATTAATAGCTCATTTTGCTAGAAGTGTCCCCTTCTATTTTCTCCCTTATACATCATTAACACCTTCCAGTTGTTTCCGTAATAATAAGAAACTGTCAAACACTCCAACCTTACCATTTTATCTGGTGTATTAAGGTAAAGATCAACAATATACTGGATGCGATTCTTCAGCATGACATCATTATCATCTGGATACATAAGCCTCATAAATTCAGGGTTTTCCAAAGTGTCCAGTAATAACTGGCAGATACCAGGTTGATTCTCCTTGGCAGCAACATGCATGACATTGTATCGACACCCTTCCTGAAAAATAAACCAACCAAAAGTTAGAATGAACTGAGATCTAAACAGCTTTCTTATGCCCACACATGTACTTGATTTAACAGTGGAAATACAGAGATTCCCACAGTCTTACAGTTAGATTTCTGTTTCTTTATATTAGGAAAAGATGATTACAAACCAGTACATAAACATCCAGAACTACAGTAAATTACATGATAAAGACTTACGCATCCTTATACTCACATTATTCTTACAATTAACAACAATACTCTTAGCTGCAGTATAAGAATATAGTATTGCTTTAAATCTAGGCAAAAATGTGGCAAAGGAGGTATATTAAGAGATCAAATAATGGGGGGCGTGTATGTATATATCTAAAATTCAGTTTGCTGTAATATATTACATACAAAAGTTCAACAACTTCACAAAACTGGTCTGATGGAAGTCATTTGTTAAAGTAAGATTGTTAGCATCTGCTAAATGGCACCTTGTACATGGATTTTAGATGCAGAGCACAGTTTGAAATTTGATGGTGATGCAAGGTAAGCAGTGCTGTAGGAATACCTGGTTACAGCCTGTGAACCACCTGTTCCTTAAAATCATTCTATTTCAAAAAGATTGGAATTGTTTGGAGAAGATCAATACTACATGAAGACAAGACTGTTCTTTCTCTACTGGATAAAACCGTTCTTCCCTGAAGAACTCCATGCTCAGTTTCTTTACTGCAGCTCTTCTGGAGCAAAGCAAACTCTCAGTTGTGATGGGGGACATACACAAGACAGACAACTGCCATGTTTCTCTCAGCTTCCAGCTATTATCAACAAACACTGAGAAACTTTGCACAAGGTACCTTGAACAAAGAATAGAAACAACGTTCCTTCCAGTTCTGCTTGTCAGGCCTCAAAGCTAAATCACTAAACCAGAACCTGCATTTTTTGATTTTAGTTTTTTACCTGTACAACTGTAGGATTGTCTCCTGACCCAATCAGGTAGCGAGGGTTACTCCAAATAAGATCTGAAAATGTTGCTGTATCTCCTTTCTCAACAGCTGCACGAAGTTTTGCAGTAAGATCTTGCGTACGTGGACTTTTGTAGCTGTTGGCTCTCTCCTTATTAACAGGTTCAGTCTCAGGAGAGCATAAGCCATCTATCAAAACACAAGTAACATGTTTCCGGATGCATTCTTTTCAGTGATTGCTATTTTCATAACCAGGCCACAAAAACAAGGTTTTAATCTACAACATGTATTAACTTTGCATCTTTAATGTGCAGAAGCAAAAAAAACGAGGTCAATGACAAGACATTCAAAAACACTAGTAGTTAGTAATAGGGAGGGAGGCAGAACATGACAATCATCCTGTAAAACTGTTTCAGATTTTAACAAGGACTCGTAAGCTTCATCATTTGTAATTGCCAATCAAAATTCAACAAGAAATAAGCACATTTTGAATAGCAAAATTATTTTTGCAGTGCTGTGGCTACTGAGTGCTTTCAACCTCGCTACCAGGTACACTGCGAAATATGATCGTGTTCACCGTTTTATTTCTGGACTTACAAAGTTACTCAAAAATAAAGTAATTTTAATATACTGAGCACTTTTATTAGCGTCTTACTAAACCTGAAAATCCTGAAGTCCATGAGTAAAATCAAATCCTACCAAATACAACCACAGACTATTAAGCAACATATCTATATAGGCCATTACCAACACGTCAGCTTTAGAAGAGGAGCAAGATTTTTAAGTGTAAAATCCATGCAAACCAAAACAATGACAACTGCTTTTAAAAGTACTCAGCTTACTTTATCATAACAAGCCATAGAAACCACACATGCTTTTAAAGCTTTTTAAACCTTATGCTTTTAAACTCAAAAAGCACTCTTGCCATTGATTCCTGGGCTCTGCTCTACTTCCGTGGCAGTCCTTCAGAAAAAGAATGACAAGCTTCCAACACACTCTGCTGCTTTTTTCATTTCTGCACATAAACTTTGGGGCTCCTTTCTTGGAAAAGCATCAGGTAACTTTAAGGATGACTTCTCCAGTGACAGCATCACTTTATACAGCAGTAAACCCAGATTTTACTTTAAAAAATAAAAAACGCATTTTATTGCTTGTTTCTAACTTATTTCACAGAAAAAAACCCCCAAAACATGAAAACAGTGGTTGTCAGACATTAACTTTATTTAGTGAGCAAGCTCTGGACTTGTGAGCTAACATTTGTACAGCTCATCTTAAATATCACCACTCTAAAGGGATTTCAATTCATTAAGACACATCACCCTTTCAATTTTCTTCTATTATTAGTATATTGGGTACTAAGTTGTTGCTTCTTCTCTTAAAAAAATAACAGACTCCATATTGCATCTCCTGTTCACAAACAGCCTCACTTACCTCTGCTAAATGATCCCATTTTCACTGGAGACAGACATGAAGAGGACTTGCTTGGAGATGGGAAATAATCGCAGATTCCCTTAGCAAATTTCTCAGCATCCTCTCTGTTTGAAAAAGCTTTAAAACGGGAACCCTTAATCATCTTAACAGCTTGAAGAGCTTCCTTTTTATCTTCATAAACATGTATTCTCTCTGCAACAAAGTACAATCAAAGTTATTTCAATAATCTCAGATTTGTTCCTAGAAACAGATTTCAAACCTCTCAGACTACCCTCCCACCTTAGGTCTCAAATTGTTTTCTCTAGCAAATGTGGCATAAGAATCAAAAGTCCTTTTAATTTTCTCTCTTGGAAACCAAGTAGAAGAATTTCACACACTCCAGCTAAGATGTACAGTGTTCGGCTGTTTGTATCAGTCCGTATCCAACCATCTTTTTAAAAAGATGGGCCAGCTTCAACAAGCAAGTATCTCACATCCACACTGAAAAGCAAACCCCGAGCTTATTCACCCTGCACTGCCTTCCATGTTCTCTTGTTCAGCAAAATCAACTATGTAAGAGACCCACTGTCAGAACTTTAAGACCTCTCTGCACAGAACCTTAGATACTAATCAAATCCTTCCTCCTCTCCTTTTGCATTAACATTAATTTGTACAAATTAAGAATTCTGAATATACTGCTTATGAGAAAGAATACTATTGTCTCAGAGTAAACAATCCTTTATGCTCTACTGCAACCCTGCCACTATGTAACGTAGTAATTCCTTACTGCAGTATTCATCAATAAAATGTGAAGAATGACTGATGCTTCTAGACACCATTTGGCATTAACATAGAAAGGAATATATGAAATCTGTTAAATCATTTAAGCTTCAACTGATGACAGTATAAATATGGGTTTGTTTATTTGCAGGGTTACTTTTTATTCTTGAGAGGAATTAAAGGCACAGAATGGGTATGAAAGCAGCAGTAGGAAATTACTTTCTCCATCTGAGCTACACGGAGTAAAGGATTGGCATCTGTATCAATCATTACAGCAGAACACCTGGGATGTCTTATAACTGTTCCTGTGCCTCAGAAGATCCAATAAATATTACTTACAGAAACAAAAAATAACTCAAGTAATGCTTAAAGCACTAATACAGTGGTGTTCACATCATTCATAATATAGAAAAAGATTTAGACATCATTATAAAATTATTATCATTTGAAATAAAATAAATTCATATTTACCATTTCTTGCCAATATGTCATCATAAACAGGACAAACACCATAGAACAGTGGAGGATCTCTGGATGGTGTCTGACTACTAATTTGTGAATCAACACATCCTGCTCCACAGGCTGGAGCCGAACCATTCACATGCATCACATCTTCTTCTGGAGGGTTCAGACCTACACAGTACCCGAATTCCACCTCGTCAGGAACACTTCCATGACCATTGTGATTCACTGCTGTGGTTTTCAAAGCCTTCTGTGCTTCTGCCCGGCTGCTGTTAGATGGGACGTTTCCAGCAGCCTCTCCTGACACAGCAGACCCTGTTTCCCCCTGAGCTCCTTGCTGCTCCAACAATGCCTGAGCCAATTTCTTTTCAAAAATGAACCTGGTGGTTGAGGTAATGGGCCCACATTTCAGTCCTGCTCTTATTATTTCTTGTCTAAGCTCATCAGCACTGAGCTGCTTCAATCGGGCTAATATTGCATCCATTGTTATTTCACCTATAGGAAAAGTGAAAGAGAAAGGAGATGAACTACAAAGAACATCACAACTGTTTTTCCTGCTATTTAAATGCTGTATTAAAGCCAAGGACAAAAGTGCCTCATAACAATTTATCTGATCTGAAGAGATTATTGCATCTGCAGGGAAGACAAAGTATTTTCCAACTCATCTCATTAAAACCATTTTTAGGCTACTGGACTTACCCCAAGAGTTTATCTCCCTCTCTCACAACCACTTGAAAGAGCATTTACAGCATACATTTTATTCTTGTTTGTTCTTTTCAAATTTCTTTAGGAGTGAAAATTCAAGGCAGAATATTTATACAATTTATGACAGACTGGGAAACATTTGGTTTCTGCCAAGGAAGGCGCAATATGTGTATGTCATGGAATACAAGAACAGGGTAAGTAGTGAGCCCCAGTAGGAGATTCTGGTTAGGCAGCACCCACAGCTAAAAGCGTAACTCCATTTCTATTATTTCCAGAAGAATATTCAGCTGACAAAAGTATACAGCGTAAGTTATGATGCAGCAACCTCTGCATGCTCTCTGTCTCTGGCCATGATGCAAGGCTGGAACTATTTACACGAGATGTTGTTTCACAGCCCTGGTTTTGAGAAGAAAACCAAGAAATGAGAACTGCCGACCTTTTCAGATTTCCCTCTCCAACAAAGAGCAAGAGCTGGAAATCCTTCTATCTGATACCACAAATCCCCCAGCTCACTTCCCTCAATATAACGCACACGCAGCTTCTGCATGGTCAGCAAGAACATACTAAACGCAACACGATGCCATTACAAATTTCTGCTATGAAAAACACAGGGTTTGGGCACCTCAGGAACATAGGAAGCTTTCAAGTTATTTCATCAGATACTGCATCCGCATATCTCCACAAAGGCCGTGACTTCTCCTGGCTGTACACTAGTTAGGAAGGACAGCTTTCGGACAGAAATGATTAGGCTGCTGTATTCTTTCAGCTTGCTTTCACTCCATCCTTAAATTGGCCCTTGCTTTGCTGCCCAGCCATTTCATGGGTTGTACTGGTTTGGAGATGTGTATGGCATTTTTAGTACTTTATTTTCAATTCCAGGTTTCATCCTCAGTTTATGAAGTTTAAGACTACTGGAACACACATCTGCAGCTTTTCCACTTGATTTATTTCTGTTTTTAAGTCATGCTGGTTTTGGAGTAATACAACTCCTAATCTTACTCCACTAAAGACAAAGTGATCTCCGAGGTATGAAGTCAGTATCACCTGTAATTTTAAGCTAAATCTACTCAAAAGGGCATTTGTGGATGCATATGGCAATATGAGAAACTCTCACAATTTGTGAGCTCTCCAGCTTTATGAACAGGGTGCACAAGCAGTGTTAACATGAATTAGAGCATCCACTCTAATGGGCAGGAAACTTTTGTCTGGGAAAATAATGTGAGGCTTGAATGGTGGTGAACCCTAAAACAGCAGGGATACAGCGCCCTAAATACTGGCTTCTACTAAGTTAATTATTAGTTCTGTCAAAGTGTACAAACTCAGAAGTAATTCCAAAATTGCACCTTCATCATAGACTCGCTGTACAAACAGCGTATTGCCAAAAGGAGCATCATAAAACACACCAATAAAGACAGCCATGGCAATTTTGCTTTGTAAATTACCCAGGGATTAAGTCAGTAAAGACCCACACTTTTCAGATATTAAGAAAAAAAACAAACCCAAAGGCACAGAGCAGTTATTGTAACTTTCAGTCAATACTCAATATAGTCAAGTAAAATCTTCCCTGGAATCTGACTTCAAAACTATTACATTTCTAATACTAGGATATACTACAGAAAAATACGTTAATGCCAGACTTTAGGCAGGTTTTCAAATATCATTACAATTTGACTGTGCTGTGAGCCTGAGGGTTGTTTTCCTGGAGGGACATTTCCTTTGGGAGTTCTCTTTTTTTCTGAATGTCCAGTTTTAAAACCATGTGGTCAGAGAACATTCCTCAGAGGCTGAACACTTGACAAATATTAACTGGGACCTCACTGAAACCATGGGAAGTTGAAGTATTTCAGCTTTAAAATACCAAACAGAGCCACAGCTGCTGCTGAGCTACCTCCCCAAAGTATTCTAGTTCCCTTAGGATTCCTGAGCCTCCAAGCAACCTCACTGTTAGAATTATCTGACTTGCCCACTGTAAAGAGAGATACGAAAGATCTTCTCACTTACCTTGTGTTCTTAATCCTCTATTTTTTTAAATAAATGTGGTGCCAGTATGCTTTAATCAAGAGATAAAATGTAACCCTAAGGCCAATTCCTGTGCTAAGTATTTTGAGACTGTGTAACTGGACAAAGACGGTAAGGATGAAAACTCAAGAGGACAGAAAAATTACTGCAGAAACAAACATTTAAGAAAGAGTCAACATAATGTAATGCCCTAAAGAATTAACTCAGAAATGCTCCTACTTTTAAGGTTCAGAACCAGCACAATCGACTTGCAGAAAAGCAGACCCTCACATATGTGTAATTCATGCACACGGGGTACGCAGGCACAGGCGTAATCTTTCCTCTTGGCTTATGGTTAAGTAAATGTCAGGAAGGAATGATTCCTCTGGTGTCTTATGTTCTGATAGAACTTAGCAACTACAATTTTCTTCTCATCCATGTAAGCAAGCATTCTAGGTACGAAAAAACATTTATTTCATGCACCCATTACAACTCAGGCACAACCAAATCAACAAGGGAAATGACAAAGCAGACCAACAGTGAAGAAATCAATCTTTAGTTTAAGATCTCCTGTCAGCACAAAGAGTTCTCTACAATAAGCTTTCAACTACATCACCTATTCTGATCTGTCCAAAACAAATGGTATGACTTGCAGCCACAGAAATATGCAACTACTTAATTGTTCAATCACTTGCTTTTATCATTTACAGGTGCAAAAGATGATTATTTAAACCTTCAAATGCGTTTCATGTAACTTTAAATGATCCAGAGTTCAGCCAGCACTGATGCAGCTGCCTTTTCAAATTTAGCACACAAGTTACCTTTAGTAGCTTTGCAAATATTAATAACTACTGCAACAACCACCACATGGTCGAACCTTCTTCCAAATCAAACAAAATCTGGAAGAATGAGTAACAAATGTATTTCCCCTTGTCTGACTCTGTCAGGTATGAGACAGCAGAATGCTTCCCCCAAAAAAATTCCCCAAGTGAGGATGAACGACTGATGTTTAAGGTGGCAATACTGTTTTATTCCACCACTTATTAAATCCTGCAATAAACAAGCAAGGTAAGAAAACAAGGTGGCTTTTTCTTTTTGAGACAGGACTTACACGAGACACAGAGCCTGTCCCTGGCTGTATTCAGACTGCTAGGATCTGCACATAGCAGAATAATTGTGACTGCAGTCGGGTACTTGTCTGTGCTGCCTGCTGCCAAATTAACCAACAGTTAAGAGCTACGTGGCAGAAGAACTGCAAAACAAACTTGGAATAAACTACGGGAGAGCCATGACCAGAAGGGGCTGCGGGAAACGGCGGACGGAGGGGTCCGGACGACTTCTCAGGAGCGAAAAACGAGCACCTATTTCTATCCCCAGCAAGGGACGGCAAGCTCGGCGCGGGAGAGGGTTTGGGAGCAGCGCGCAACAGCAGGAACCCGGAGGAGGGCGGCGCGGGCAGCGACCCCGCCGCTGCGAGGCGGGCGGAGACGCGGACGGGATCTGAGCGCGACAAAGAAGGAGCGGGCGGCAGGGCCGCGCCCGCAGCCGGGCGCCCTGAGCTCGGCCCGCGGGAAAGGCCCGTGGAGGCCGAGCGGCCGCAGGCCTGCCCAGGCGGTGCCCGCGGCCCCGCCGGCTCCCCGGGGAGCGAGAGACAGCGCCACCCCCCGCCGAGCTCCCGGAGTCTCTCACCTGGGCGGCTCCCACTGCAGCGCCGGCTCCGCGCAGAGCACGGAGCCGCGGAGGAGAGGGGGACCGTGGAGGAGAAGGCCGCCGCCGGGGCCCCACGGCCGCGCGGCCTCCTCTCCGGCAGCCGCAACAGCCGCAACAGCCAGCCCACGGCACCGATGACGGCGCAAGCGGCCAAGAGCTCCCAGCACGGCCAGCGGCCCCAGCCGGCTCCCCACAGGGAGCCCCAGCCCGCGGTGGCCCCGACCCACCGCTCCATGCCCCGGCCCGCGCCCCGCCGCACGCAGACACCGCCCGCAGCCCGCCGGGGACGGTACCTCAGCGGCCTCCCGGCTTCCGCCTCTCCGCGCCGCGCCCCGCCCCGCCAGACGCCTGCCTGCCCTGCCCGCTGCCTGACAGACAGCGCACCCGCTGCCCGCGGGGCCTCACGGGAGGGCGGCTCCGCTGCCGCCGAGAGCGGCCCTTGCTCGGGGGGCAGCGGGCGCTCCGCGGCCCCGCCAGCGCACCGGCTGCCGCGGGCCCTGCGGCCTGGGGCGGCACTGCAGCTCTGGCTGGCGGGACGGCCGCCTCGCTACTTACGGTTAAAACGGCCGCGTTTTCTTCTCGGCGGTCGTTCCCGGATGTCAGGTGTCGGGGGCCGTAAGGGGCGGGGGAAGCTGCTGTGGGGCTGGTGCGATCCGGCGGCGAGGGCAGCGAAGGAGAAACGCAGGATGGAGCTGCGCACCGCGGCAGTGCGGGGGGAGGTTGGAAAAGATCTAGGACTACAGTTAGTCATCGGTCCCCCGGTTAGGGACGCAGCTTGCTTTCTCCGGGAGGCTTGGTGTGAGGGGACACACAACCAAATTGAACATCCCGTTGAAAAAGGACAGCTCAGTCTAACCATTGGTCTCACCATACTGCAGTACTCTTGGAGAGGGTGGCAGAGGGGGAAAAGGACGGAAAGGAAACAAGTCCCTTCACAGACCTAAACTAGTCAGCCTGTTAATGATATTGTACCTACCTTATGGGTACAGCTACTTGTACAATAAGAAGTAGCCCAGTTACTGGTTTAAATGGTGAGACAAAATGGCAGGCCTTCAAGAAGTTGACATGAGTTAAATCCATTTAACTCATGGTAATAGTATAAGCAAGGTACAGTCATGTCTCTCTTCATCACTGCAGTTGGCCAGTGGACTCATGATGATGATTTCTGCATCATTTCATTGTGTACACTCAAAGTGCACATTGGCAAATGCAGGCCAAGAGAGATCCACTCATTGTATCTTTCCTGACATGCTCAGCAAACTGAGGAAGAAGTACACGTAATGGAAATACAAGCACAATCTGTTTTAGGTGTGTGAAAAAAATCAATCTGCAATAACATAACCTCCTTTAAGGAAACCCCCCCACCTAATTTTGAAAGAGTACACACCATGTTCAGAAACCTGAACATAAAAAACTACTGTCCAAACTGAAAAAGATAGCATCACTTTAAAAGTAGAAACAACATGGAGCCCTTTACCAAAAATAGTTTATTGCACAAAACTTTTAAAGGAATTCCTATGCACATTATTTTCATAATCAACATGCTTTGTATGATCATAAATATTAATTGTACATAGTGTAACTCCTCCATCCCCTGGGTTACCCACTCAAGAACATGAAATGATTAACTTCTATCTTTACAAATACAGCCTAAGCAGACATTACTGAATGTTGTGTATAAAACATAACAGTATTTCATTTACAATATCCGGAATATCTTTCCCTCCCCTAGAAATCTGTGCATCTGTATTGGAAATTAGGCTGCCCTACTGCCCAAGACTGAAGTGTTACACAATAGCATAGAAGACAAGAGTGATTGGATGACAGCTGATGAGCAGTAGTCATTACTTTGGACTAGTAATTGCTTTCACATGAAAATAATTAAAGGCTCTGGTCACAGCAAGTAACATGCAACTATTCACACTTCCCTGGCAAAGTTAATAAAACATACATCATGAGCTTTTGCATCACATGTAGTGAATTTGTCATCTTTAAGTTCAATTTATACTGATAATAGTATCTGTCCCCAGTGCACCTTTCAAGTTGTCATAGCTAACATTAAAACATCCATGCCACTGCAGTTCACTCCCCTATGGAGGAATACATAATCCATGAAAATGCAAGCACCAGAACTTCCATTCTGGACGTTAGTCTACTTACATGTGTGAGATTCTCATAGATTTCAGTTAGGGTATTGCCTGAATAACAGTATGGGATCAGATCCCCCCATTGCATGAGTAGGTAAGGGGCTCAACAGATCCCAATACAGTGCACAACTACTTCCAAGAAATCTGGAAGACCACAGAATGGAGCATTCTGCAACACCAGAGACTCTAACACGTTTTTTCCCATTGCACAGTTTGCTGGCCTTTTTTGGTCATGTTTTGGGTTTGTTTGGTTTGTTTTTTTTTTTTTAATGCAAAATTATTCAAGAGTCCCCCAAAACCCAACAGTATCTGAAGAAGTAATGCTGCAGCATTTACCTACTTTCATCACTTGGGAAACACTCTCACACTGCAGTGATATTTCTCCTTCACCAAGACTTGGTTTAGTAGGTAGCAACCACTGAAGAAACAGAAAATACATTCTACTGCAGTGCTTGAAAAAGGAAAAGAAGGGAGTGTTTAAGAGAGTATTGTTCAGATTTTCCTTCGATCTGGCAGTTCTGTGACAGGCAGAGGGGAAGCAGTTTTCATTCCTACAATTAGTTTAGCTTACTGCCTAGACAGCAGAGACCTGAAGCTTCTGTAGCGTGAGCAGGCTCATCAGCCTCAGAGGCTTTTTAGTAAAACAGCAACTACTTCCCTGGATAATTAAGAAACATAGTTTAAGAGCTTCAAATAAAAGGCCTTGCTTTTATGACGTGCTGTGTGTTCCTTCTAGAAGGTTTCCCAGTGACTTCTGTAACTTAACTGACTTCATACCTCACTACATTTAGACTCTCAAGTCTCACCATCTGTCCTTCATTTAAGTAAATAGCATGCTGCCTCTGTTTGTAGAAAAAACACAAGGTGAATATAAACCAAAAATACCTCATGTCCAAGTACTTTCAGAGAGAGACAGGTGGGCCAATGTGGAAATGTAACCTGAGCACTTCACAACTGCTCCCTCATCTTCAAAAAGAAAAGCACACACCTAAGGCTATTTGATTGTGTAAGCTCAGATGTCTTTAAGGGGATAGTGAGAAAATGCAGCACTGCACTGAAAACAGAATGCAGTATGATTATTTATACAAAAAGGAGATTAGACATTCTGAAGAACTACGAAGGTTTCTAACAATTCTGGCTTCTTTGGTACCAGATAAAACCTTTGTCCATACAAGTGTTACCAAACTTCGGAGACTAAAACATAGTAGATTCTTAACTGTAGGCAGTGTATTTACTAAAATGAACAGCAACATTAATGCTGAACAAGTGTAAAGTTTATTTAAAATCCTGAATGTTTAAAAACTTTTTTTATGCTGAATATATTATTCATTACATACTTTCAACTTTGTTCTGTAACAATACTGTGCTGGGGTTTTTTTCTTCTTTAAGCTTAATATACAGGCAACTTCAAGAACATGGCAGCAGTGAGATAATCAGTACCATATACTCTGCAAAACAGACTGCAGCAGTATGCAGACATTAACATATCTAAGCTAGTCTGTAAAACTTTTGACTTTTCTTTGAACTGTTTGGTAATTCTGTCTGACAGACACTCAATGCCATGCCAATGCATTTCTTCCTTCATCAACTTCAGAACCTCGACTTCTAGCATCACTTGAATTTGATCCCAATAAAACATAAGTTAAAATAGCTGAGGGGCATGAAGTCAGTCCATATAGACACTCTGAGTGCAAAGCCTTCAAATGGACTGGAGCTTGAATTTTTAGTTACAAGAAATCAGACTTACGGGTCTGATTAAATATGGGTGGGATTGGGGTTTTTGTTTGCTTATTTTTTGCCTTACTGCTAAGCAAACTACAGTCATTTCCCCCCCCCCCCAGCAACCAAACCCATCCAAAAGCAGCAACAATCTCTCTGGAAAAATACACAAACTAGAATTCCTTCCAGCAGCCGCTTAATCTACTTGTATACTTAGTAGATTGTGGGGTTTTTTTGAACTCCAAACTATACTGGATAGAACTGATAGCATTTCTGAAAGTTCCCCTCCACACAGATTCTTTGAAGAAGAGGGCAGGCTTATTGCTGCATTAGAAGCCACATGGAGCAACGGGACCAAAGGGAAAGGAATCTAAAGTGGGCTGCTTTCATAAGAATCTTGTCAAAGTGCTCTGCAGAGGGGCTACCACAGTACCAATGTTTCCATTCATGATGGTCACTTTGTAATAGAGGGTGCAATAAGTAGGGGAGGTGTGTGGGAGAAGATAATCCTAATAAAAATAATAATTTTATAGGCGTCATAATTTTGTCTTTTAAAGTAAAAATAATTACATTTCTAAAAGCTCTGGCTTTAGGGGCTAATTTCCCTAAGCCACTTGTACAGTATGTCAAAACCCAGCAAACTTAAATGTAACATTAAACCAACGACAGGTAAGAAAAACTCCTCATGTCAGCCTTATCTTACAGTATATAAGCATATTAGAACAGATATTCAGAGTCAAAAAATTATGATTTCTTTTATATATATATTTCACACATACCTTGTTTCAAGGGTGTCTACTTCAAAAGTTGAACTGAAAAGGTGCAAGAAGTGTTTGTGCACTGAAGCAAAGTTCCCTACTGGCCTGCGACTGTAAGAGAAAAACTGATACTTCAGAAAACATCCCAGGCAGATCTGTCAAAGGTACATTCTGCTCTGCATTGCTTGTCTTTACAGTCTTCTTTTCTTTTGCTGTAGGTCAGAGATCACCTTTGTAACTAGAAATGGCTTCAAATGAATTTTTTTTCTTTAAATAAAGGTATCTATAATCCAAGCTTCAAGAATAAGAGATTATAGGAGGGAGGAGAAGGGAAGTTCTCAACCACTGGTAGTGGCTGAACATGAGCAGACCTTATTTTTCCCTATGATTTGGATACAAACCAAGATGGGAGGAAAAAAAACCCACACCCCACATTTAAACAAATCAAACAACAACCCCCAGATACCACATTATTAACAGCCGTTCCTTAACAAACTCACCCAGACTGAACAAATACAGAGCTAGAACCAGATGCTCCTCTTGACCTCATTTTAAACCTTCATCTGAATCTCTCAACACCAAATTAAGCTAGAGTCACCATTTGGCAGCCCCCAACATAACAGAATTATTATGGTAAGGTTTGAAACAAACCCTTGGAATAGCATGTTCTGCATTTAATGTTACATCAGTTTCTCAAAACCATGTCCTTTGCTTCTACAGGCAAAAGCACAACTTTGAAACACTGTTCTTAAAAATGAAATAAATAAATAACTTCAATAAAGATTTGTTTACATACTTAAAGCAACAGGAAGAAAGACAACCGATAAGGGGGTTATAGTGTCAGAGCTTCCTGATCACTAACACTACAGTTCTGTTTCTTTTCATCTACAATAGGAATCTCCTGCTGGTCTGATGCAGTTGCAGGACTGGTAGAAGTAAAGTCCATTAGCTGCCCCTCAATCTGAGTCCACGAAGACATTGATTCATGTACTGTGACAGCATGTTCCTCCATCTGACGCTGAAGGCTGTCCATTTCTTGCCTTTCAAAAGTATTGAGAAGAAAAAAGCAAAAATTAACAAGCAGAAAGCTAACTGCTAAATGCAAGATCACAAAATTACTTTTCTGATTCTTGATATCTACTCCAAGATTATCTATGCTATAGCTGTATACAAGAGAAAGAAGTCAACAGGAAACTTAGAAATTGTCTGTCTTCAATTTAAGAGCAGAACAAATACAATAAGCTTAGTTCAAAACTAAGGGCCAGCAACGCAGCAGCTCCTTTGCTGCACATACTTATTGCCAGGGATGATGCAGCACTGTTTCCTCAGTAAAGGTACTTAGTGACTGCAACCTGATGAACATGGTACTTTTGCAGGTATGAAAGCATACAGGTGAGGCAGAGGTGAGGAAAGTAGCACTGGAAAATAAGTAAACACATCTGACTTTAGTCAGACACCAGCTTAGCAAAGCAACTAGTCTAGTAGCAGAGGATCACAGAACATTATCACAGGCTCACTGCCCTCAAACAAACTGAGGTGATAACAGCAGTTCAGTTCTCCTAATAAGCCTGAACTCCCCATCTTCCAAAAGCTGCTCAGAATCTCATGTGCAACCTTCTAAGGGAAGATCTGAAAACATATTTTTGGCAGAAGAAACTTCCTCTATAGAGGTTTCTTATTAACACATTCCCTGTCTACTATCATGAGGAGCCTTTCTGATGCTGTGAAGAAACACCATCTTCACCACCAGCAAGAACAACTAGAAATAGCTGTTTCCAGTTTGTTCTGCTGTGTATAATTTAGGATGGACATTTTGTCTAGTTTGCTGTAAAGAGTTCTTTCTCTATTTCATTACTATATAAGCAAGCAGTTAAGAGCAACAGAACATCCTACTGTCCCAAATATAGTCGCAACAAGAGGAAAAGAATTCAAAATCCTTTTTTACTTTAGGCTGGCAGCTGGTTTCTTGGAAACATTTTTAAGATTATTTAATATGGTTGAAAGCAACAGGTCATACTTTAATTGCCGGAGACAGCTGTTCAGATTTTTTAAAGGCTCCTTGCTCACAGCTGTTGATGGTTTCAGCAGTTCTTCCAGCAAGGCAGCAGGCACTGGACAATCAGGAATCTTGACTGGAGTCACAGGATTTGAAGAGTTATTCTCTCCTTTTAGTTCCTTCTTCTGGTTGAAGGAAAAAAAAGAACAGCCCAAAATACAAATGTTATTTCATCAGTGTCATTTTTACCATGATAAAGAGTCTCGCATCACACTAGTGGTATATATCTGCCTTACAAAGCAGAAATCGGAAGCACATTTGTGTTGAGGTTCATGGGTCTCAAGCAGAAGTTCCTAACCTGATGTTATCAGCTAGCCATGCTCCTAAGTAAACAAACAGCATTTAGAAAGACCTATTCAAGAACTACTAAAGAAACAAAACAAAAGATTTTAAAGCTAATGACTTGGATCTTCACAACTATTTTAATAACATCCTAACAGTATAGTTAAGAGAATTAAAAGAAAACGAATATATAAAAAAAAAAATCAGTTAAGTACAATCAAATTAATCCTTTTGGAAATTCTGGAACCTGCAGAATGAGGTATCAGAACCAATGTCTAAAAGAATGAAATGGAGGCTTCCATACAAAATTCTATCTCACTAAGTGAGAGGATTACTTCAAAGAGGGAAAGAGCAAGGCAGCTCCTATTACTGCATTTTTTGTGTACTAGCAGCCAATCAGAAAACTCAAACCACTAGTAGTCAGTTTCTAAAATTGTGGAAGGATATAAAACTAGACTGTATGGAGAGGACAGGCACATAAACACTAGGTAGGCATTAACAATAAGAAGATACTAACTCCATATTTGCCAGTGAGTCATTACTTAAATGGTAACTTCTTTGCTTTGTAAGTCTAAATGTAAACGTAAAATACTACACCTAACACAAAGACTTCTGAAATAAAAGGTGGGAAGTCAAGATCAGGACATTTACTTTTGCCTGCAAGTTTTCAGGCATTTATCATTTAGATATGAGAACATCAGGAACTCTGTATCACAGGCAGGCATTTCAGTTCAGAGTTTTCACCACGCTTCCTGAAACAGAGTATGTTCTGGTACTTAAATTTAAGAGCATTAGAAGAGAATTTTCTAGTATCCTACAATATGTACTCTTCCCAAATACCTTCTTCATTTTGCCATGCTTCAAGTCCAACTTCAGTTGCTGGTTCTGCTGCAGCAGTGACTTCATGCTGTTCTTCAGTTCAGTCACTTTAGCCTGCAGCATAAACTTATCCTTCCGAGTCACTGATAGGTCTTCCCTCACCATTTCCAACTCAGTCTTGATATTCTAAATGGCAAAAGAAGAGAATCAATGTGACACAGGGAAATGGTATAAAAATTCCAGTCAACTAATGTTTTCATATATATTATTTTTTCCAGTTTCTAAGGGAAACTAGAAAAAGGAACAACATAGAACACTGCTATTTGAAACCAATTTGCCCTGGCAGAAAACCAGAAGTTAGATTTAAGAAAAAAGTCAGTAGCCTATTTTAATGGCATAAGGTCAGGGAAAGAAGAACCACAGAATCATAGAATCAACTAGGTTGGTTGATTCATCAAGTCCAGTCAGAAGCTAACGGCACAGTCAAAGTAAAACTGAGAAAAATAAAGACTGCAAAACATACAGTGATTAAGTTCTTACAAATAAAAATTTATCAAATGAAGTATCAGAAAAGTACCAGTATAGAATGCTTTTAAACAATAAAAATATTATTTTAATTATCCCCCTATAGCAATACCAGTTAAGCATCAGAATCTACCCAGATTACCTGCAAGACAACTTGCATCCCTTCTAACTCTTTGTGGCTGCGCTGTTCACTCATATCCAACTGCTGCTTAAGTGTTTCAATTTCTCTTTCTTTTTGTTCTACTTCCCACTTGAGGTCTTCCACCTACCGGGAGGAACAAAAGGGCAGGAAAGAGGAAAATACAAAACAAAATAAATCAGTATCTTTAGAGTTATCTATAGGTGCAATCAACCACAAAATCTGAAATGTATTATTATGTCTCATGAACCCTGACAGGTTCTAAGAAAACCTTGCAAAACTTCATTAAAACATGCAGAGTTAAAGACAAGTGAAGTTATACAGCACATAATAAGGAAGGATAAACACAGTAAATATGCAGGGTTTACCTCTTGGCTTACTACAGGCTGTTCACTAAGCTTGTCATCCAGCTTTTTCTGCAGAAGTTGGAGCTGAGACCTGGCTTCTGCCAGCTCTTCCTGAAACTGTGATACCTCCTGGGAATGTTTTTCACCCTCTACCCTGCTCAGTAGGATTAACAGACAGCCGTTATTCAATCTGTCCTTTAAAACATGTACTTCACTGGGTTAGCTATGTAACTATAAATTACATGACAGTGCATGAAACCTGGTTAGTTATAGCTTTGAATGAAGGCTTTGCCAACACATTCACAGCAAGAGTTAAATCATAAAAAGATTTTGTATGAGGCAGGTGAATGAATATATCATGAAACAGTGCAATAAAAAAAACCAAACAACTCAAGCTCTGGTAAGAGTCCAGTTACAAACAATAGATTATGTAGTAACAATTAAAAAAATCTGATTGGAATCTTGCTTTTGTTTTAGGAGGAACAGGTTTAACTTTATATCTCATATAGGTTTGATAACTTCTTATAATGTAAGAAACTATGTCCGATACAAGGAACCAAACTGAATTTGAATATATTGTGGAATATATTCAACAATCAAATTCATCCTCTATATAGTCATTCAGGGATGTGAAACGGAGAATAATAATGGTATATATATATGAAGTGTTAATTTTTACTAGTAACATGAAATAGAAATCTGTGTTGAAACTGTAGAAAAAGCAGATGGTGAAGCCCAAACACAGCACGCTTCAGGTCTAACTGAATTAGAAAGAGACACAAAACTACAAGTATTTGCCTGAAGTCCAAACATGCACCTTACGGTCAGGCTCAGCTTCGCTACATTTCAACACAATCCACTACAGAGTGACAAAACCAAAAATTCACTAACATAATTTTACAGAGATTCGCTGCCTTTTCAGAGAATTCATTTACTGTTCTCCAAGAACTTGGACATTTACTTACTGCAGTTTGTCCACTTCAGCCTGAAGGGCTTGGACAAGCAGTTCTTTGGCATGTAGCTCTTTCTTGATTTCACTGAGCTCTAGTGCAGCAGCTCTGTAATGACGGCGGTTATGTGCTGCGTCTGCTTTGGCTGCTGCTTCCTGCCACAAAAAAGAGATGCAGTTTTGCTTTGGTTTATCACTGTAGGTGAATCATAAAGGGAGCTAGACTAAAGGGGTACGAAACTAACCAAGGAGGAAGCTGTGCAGCTGTTAATACTTTTCTTGTTGCTTAAAAACCTTATTATTAGTGTTATCTTTACTAATGCTAATGGGCAGTTAATAACTGTATGTAACAGAAGAAGCATTCTGCTTCTGCTTCTTCATTGTGAATTTCTGGATGAAGTATCATCACTGCAGGACGTGTCCCATTACAAGTCATAATGGAACTTTCCTGATAGTCAGTGAGCATGCTTAACACAGGGCATAACAGAAAAGACATTGGCCACTGGCTATCATGAGGGAGACCCTGCAGAAAGCAGTATGTCATAAAGCATGCATTTTGTTTCAAGCTACTTTTTGAATACTTTACATTAAACCACCTTTTAAGTAAATAAAAGACACTACCTGCTTCTTAAGGTCTTTAACTTTTAACTTTTCTTTCTCTAAGGAAGCCTGCAATGCTTGAATAAGTTGTTGCATTTGCTGATCCTCTTCCTCTTTCCGCTTTAAGACAGCCTGAACCTGTATCACATCACAAAAACACACACATATTTTGTGTGGGCTTACTGGAAGACCAGAAATGCCAGCAGAGGAAATAGAAACACAAACGAATGCAGGGACTGCAAAACTCCTGTCTGCTGTTTGCTGATAGCTCTTGCCTTATGGTATCTTTCAAGCTTAAAAGCTATGGTTAAATGGTAGCTGATTGCCTATATTTTCATTTGCTTATAAGCCACAAATATAGAGTACTACTGGCATAAATATCATGCATCTCGATGAATCTATAAGTAACAATGTTTATATTCCAACTAACTTAAATGAGCCACACTTTCACTATTTCAAATGTTTTTAGTATGATTTCTCCCCAGTCCCCCAAAAGAAACAGCTCTGTTTAGTGCAAATACTCATTTCTGATCTCTTGTTTAGCCCCCTGTATTACTGCTGTGACTCAACACATGGGAGACCCAGATCTGGAGAAAATGCACAATCCTTGTATCCAATGACTGAAGATGTCTACATCCTGTTATCAGATATATGAGCTATTTACCCTCCGAAGATGTAACATCAAAAGGTCAAATACCTGTAGGTTCAGTTGTACCAAGTCTGCCTCTCTTTTTGCTAGTGCTGTTTCAAGGATATTATTGTGCTCCCGTAAAGCAGCATTGGACTGACTAAGACCTGTGAGTTTTCCACGTTCATGCTCCAGTTCAAGGGCCAGCTTCTTATTAATTTCTTCTAAGCGTTTTATCTTCTTCCTGAAGCCTCTAGATTCCTGAAGCTGTAGCCAAAGAAAAACAACAACCAAATCAAGCATACTTTTTTTCTTCTTTTTTGCCTTTTTTAAATGAATACTTTGAAGTTAGTTCAGTTAGGTATTTTATTCTTTCCTTTTGAAAGACTAAAATGCTTGCTGGAAAGCAGAATCCAGGAGTACTGTTCAGGTGCAGCTCGTGAGTAGTTGATACATGCAATTTTTTTTTACCCAGGGAATTACAGACCAGTCAGCCTCCCCTCTGTGCCTCACAAAATCTAGGAGCAGATTCTCCTGGAAGGCATGCTGAGGCACATGAAAAACAACAAGGTGCTTGGTGACAGCCAGCATGGCTTCACTAAGGAGAAATCCTGCCTGACCAATCTGGTGGCCTTCTATGATGGGGCTATGAAACTGATGGACAGGGGTAGAGCAGTTGATGTCATCAACCTGGACTTGTGCAAAGCGTTTGACACTGTCCCACATGACATCCTTGTCACTAAATTGGAGAGACATCAATTTGATAGGTGGACCACTTGGTGGATAAAGAACTGGCTGGATGGCCGCACGCAAAGAGTTGTGGCTAGCGGCTTAATGGGGACCAGCAACGAGTGATGTCCCTCAGGGATCGGTGCTGGGACCGGCCTTGTTCAACACCCTTGTTGGTGACATGCACAGCGGGATTGAGTGCGCCCTCAGCAAGTTTGCCGATGACACCAAGCTGTGTGGTTTGGTTGATACGCTGGAGGGAAGGAATGCCATCCAGAGGGACCTTGACATGCTTGTGAGGTGGGCTGATGACAACCTGATGAAGTTTAACCATGCCAAGTGCAAGGTCCTACACCTGGGTTGGAGCAATCCCAGGCACAGCTACAGGTTGGGCAGAGAAGAGATTCAAAGCAGCCCTGCAGAGAAGGACTTGGGGGTGTTAGTCAATGAGAAAATGGACATGAGCCGGCAGTGTGCACTTGCAGCCCAGAAAGCCAACCGTATCCCGGGATGCATCAAAAGGAGTGTGACCAGCAGGTCGAAGGAGGTGATCCTGCCCCTCTACTCTGCTCTTGTGAGACTTCAGTTGGAGTACTGTGTGCAGTTCTGGTGTCCTCAACATAAAAAAGACATGGAACTGTTGGAACAAGTCCAAAGGAGGGTCACAAGGATGATCAGAGGACTGGAGCACCTCCCGTATGAAGACAGGCTGAGAAAGTTGGGGCTTTTCAGCCTGGAGAAGAGAAGGCTGCGTGGAGACCTCATAGAAGCCTTCCAGTATCTGAAGAGGGGCTATAGGGATGCTGGGGAGGGACTCTTCCTTAGGCACTGTAGTGATAGGACAAGGGGTAACAAGTTCAAACTTACATAGGGGAAGTTCAGACTGGATATAAGGAAGAAATTCTTCACTGTTAAGGTGGTGAGGCACTGGAATGGGTTGTCCAGGGAAGTTGTGAATGCTCCATCCCTAGCAGTGTTCAAGGCCAGGTTGGACAGAGCCTTGGGTGGCATGGTTTAGTGGGAGATGTCCCTGCCCATGGCAGGGGGGTTGGAACTAGATGATCTTAAGGTCCTTTCCAACCCTAACTATTCTACGATTTTTTTGTGCAACTGGACGCCGCCACCCTGTCCTCAAAATCATTGAGCATCCATGACTCCAGATAGTTTCAAAAGATAATGATTCATGCATCCTCTCCGTCTCATGACCAGATACAGCTGTTATCTGATACAGGAACTACTTTTCTCTCTCTTCTTCTTTTCCCTTACATGACGATGACTCATGAAACCACAAAGAACCAGCACTGGGCAACAAAATTAGAAGTGTCACTGACACCAAGTTTCCTATGTAAGATTCTGATTTCCTACACTGTTGAAAAAGAATTATGGTACTAAAATTTCTCCCTGCCTCTCAGGCACTTTTTACTGTCACCAGCCCATCTACCATGCAAATTCAAGCAGTCACCTCATCCTCAAGTTCCAGCACTTTCTCTCTGTATTCTTCAAGCTCCTGGCTGGTAAGTGAAATCACTTCTTGCAGCTCTTTTTCCAGCATCAACTTACTGCTGCTAACAGCTTGCAATTCTGTCTCCAGAGCTTGAATCCTTTCCTAAAGACAAATGGATCACAAGTGTGATTAATGAATATATCACCTATCTACAGGAGTAATTTTGTTTTAGTTAAAAAGCCTACTTCTCTAGCAAAAGCTAAGTGAGGTGCTAGTGCTTAATGTAAAGGTCTTGCTCAAAACTTTCCACCCTTACATCCAGCTGCTACTGTTAGTGCACTTGATATCTTGCTCCATTGGTTCAAGGAATTGGAGCTTCCCCCTGTAAATTAATTTTCTAATCACAGGCATAACTTAAATGAATTACCCTGAAGAACCTTTAACTATCAATGAGGAAAAAAGAAAAAGCAGTAAGAGTTAGAATTTTGGAAAATCTTCAGATGCTGAGTCTTTAGTAAAAACAAAACCAAACCAGAACAAAACTCCAAAACAACCCAACAATAAAACTTCATCCAGAAATTTACCACTGAGGCTAATCATCCTCTTGAGCTTGGATTACAATTAGTAACCTGAAGGATACAAGTAAAATTAAGGAAAAAACCCACCAAACCAACCAAAGAAGGCTAAATCACCTCACTCAGAGGTAGTTAGGGAAATTCTCAGTGCTCAGAACACTGATACCATATTCTTATCTACCTTTTATATTCCAAATACTTTCAATCACTTCAGTGTAAAATAATATTTCAAGACTTCAATTTAATACCAAGATAGCTCTGTCCTTGTACTAAACAAGTGTTAAAAGACATCTGCATACTTGAGCAATCTGGTTGTTTCCACCATCAGTGATTTGTGTTTTTAGCTTGCTCAACTCTGCTTCAGCAGATTCCTTTGCAACCAGAGATTCCTGCAACCGACGACTAAGAATGCCAACTGCATTCTCATAGGCTTTATGTTTTGCTTTCATCTCTTTCTGAGCACTCGTCAGATCTGACCCTAGACGCTTCATCTTCTGTTTCTGCTCCGTAATGGCCCTAGAGTGAAAGGAAAAATAAAACATCAGGTAAAAACTGCCTGAAAACAGCACTAAAGGATTAATTCTTCAAATGGCCTAACAAAAAACAACATCCACCTCTCTCCCCTTGTCACAGAGTTGCCCACCTTATCAGAGAAAGCCATTAGGCTGGTAAGGTACAATCTGGCCCTCTGCAAGACCATACCTTGAAGACTCTGTAACATTCTAAGAAAATACTTATAGTAATTGAGGGTTTTGTCATAATTATTAAAACTCCAATATGAAGGAATATATTCTACTCTAAAAATAACACAGGATTCAGAGTAAGAATCCTATCAGATACCCTAAAATTCAGTGAATGGTAATTAGAATTAGCTTCAGTATGTATGGCAGAGACTGCTGGTTAAAAGCACAAGTAAATCAGAGGAGCAGCTGCAACTCCTGTGTAGCATGCAACCAACACTTTGCCATGGATATGATTAATGACTATGCCTAATTAAATTTCCCAAAGGAAAAACTAGGGAATAGAAAAGAATGATTGCTAAAAAGGTGACTATGAAAAATAAATGTAGCTCTTTTATCTGTGCTAAATGAACTTACTTTTTTGCTTCTTCTTGCATTTGTTCTACTTGCTGTTTTAATGCCTGATTTGCCTCAGCAAGAGATGCCATTTGGTCCTTATTGAACTGCAAAGACTTAATAGGAAGGAAAAAAAGCATCCATCACAGTAAGAACAAAAGCATGTTTGCTGTATGCTGGATTAGCAAAGGATAAGCATAACATTTCAGAATTATTTCCATCTCTAAATATGAAAACTTTTTCAAGGTTCTCCATCTCCTTTTTGTTTCCCTTTTATTCCCTCTTTTGATTCTTCCCTCTGCGGCCATCATCATAACATGTATGAACAGAGTTATAGTTTGGTCTTTGCTCTCAAATGGAGTTCACTTTGGGACCAAGGAAACTGCTTCCACATCACACCTTTGCCATGCCTGTAGCATGCTTCTCCCCACTTACTTCCATGGATGTTAATAAACAGTCATGTATTTACAGAGTTTTGCTAGGTTTATGCTCAAATGTGTAGACAGCATTAAATATGCAGCCAAGAATCTTAACTTGCAGATGGTCATTCTGTTTATTTCCAAAGTTAACAGAAATATCAACGTATATGTGCTGTATTCCTGGATCTAACACTCTCGAAGTCCGAAGCTTAACACCTTCCATACCTGTAGGCGTGTTTCCATTTCATCTCTTTCTTTCTGCACCGACTGAAGCTGATTTTCTATTTCCACCATCTGCTGGCGAACCTGAGATACTTCCTTCTGTAGTTTTGAATGTTCAGATTCAAGTGACTGTTTTTCAACTTGAATTTTCAGTAGCTCTCGTTTTAACTCTTTCACTTCTGAGTCCAATCGTTTCTTTGTAGCTTTCAGTTCACTAATCAGCTGGTCCTTAGAACTTGCATCTCTTCGATAAGCTTCCACCATTACCTTGGACGCAAGAGATTCAAGAGGACAATGTCACCTCTGTTATAGCTTTACAAATTTAAGAGTAATTTACTATACATATTTACTGATATTCTTTTAGTTTGGAGGGGATGTGGGGTGTATGTCAAAGAATACAAACCAGCATCATCATCTGAAACATATTTACTCTGGTTCAAACCCTTTAATATAAGCTCAGATATCAAATACCACTATATATCAGCAGTTCATAAAAAAATGCCCCAGATCTCTGAGTAAGAGTTTTTATAGCAATATGGGATACTCTTTTTCACACTCTTTATAGAGCAGCACTAATGATGTGCCATTTTCTTAAACTAAACTAATTGTAAAAAAGTAACCATCCCATGCACACAGGTACTAACTTTGCCATGAGAAGGGAGCTTAACTGTGAACGACAGTTTAAACAGCCTTAACAAACTTAAACCCAGCAAGCTAAAACAGCCTTTCGCACTAGGTTAATAAGCAATCAAGCAATAAATAAATGGTGCCAGCCTATAAAAAAAGACATATATATGCAACCCTAATGACATACCAATTTCAAATTACTGTTTCAGAACTGCGTAGATTCAGAGTAAAATTTGCAATAAAGCACTTATTTTCCATGTAATTACCGAAGCAACTATTGTTTTTCAAAGCTGCAGCAAAACAATGACACTTGAAGATTTTCATGGATGCATTTGCAAAAGCAAATCTCATCAAGAAACCAGAGAGAGATTTTTTTATATGGTGGGTCATTTGGCAAACTCCCTGGAGTTCAACAAAAGCATAAATTCACTGCTGGATCTGCTTGTATATTAGTTACAGATAAAAATTAAACTGTACAAAATATAGAAACTGTATAATTATGTCACAAAGTTATTTGATACAGAAGATAGATTTAGGTGTCCTCACAAATGCCTCAGAAGTACCTGCCTTCACTGGATTAAGAAAAAAAAAAAGTATATTCCTTGGAAAAGGTTTGCTTTTCCTTACCTTCTGCTGCAGGAACTGCTCCTTCACTTTTTGAACCTGTTTTTTAAGGCTGGCATTTTCTTGTTGTAGATTTTCCACCTGCAAGAGGGAAAAAAAAGCAAGGACATTGGTTTACATGCCAAATGTCATATTCTACATTACTTCTTCAGTGACATATCTTTTGCTATACTTATACCAATCAATCTAATGAGAAATCCCATTTCTGGTTAGGCATCTCAGTGGTACTCTCAGATAACACATTTTATATCGAAATACATTCACACAGATTACTGCATAGTGAGCCTTTTCAACCCTCAGGAATGTGTAAGTCCTCTTATCCTGCCATTAAAGTTTTAGTATGCATCATCAGTGTACATATGTTGCATCTGGATGGTACCTGTTCACACATACAGGATCACATAAAGAAACCAGACGGTTCTTTGAGAGAAGAAAAGCAATCTTTATGTTAAATATACTTCCATGGTTCTTCAGTACTCCTATTGGTGCTACTAAGAAGTCCCATTATTATATTCAAAAGAATCTCTAAAGATTCCCAGGAACTCATCATTACCAGTAATCAATAAGAAAGCTCTTCCTATGGAGCTTCGATGCTCTAAAAGATAGAGCATACACACCTATAAAACTACGTTGTGAAAGGGAAAGTCACCATAATTTTAAGCAGCCACAAAAAAATAAGGACATGCATTAGGCCTGATCTTGTAAAACAGTTCATGGCTAGAAAAAAGTCTTGGTATTCAATACGCAAAAGCAAACCCTGATATATGGTTTCAAGAGAAAAGGCACAACTACACATTACCAAATTACTGCATAAGGAAGATACCTGGCCCACAGTGCCACAGAAAAGCAATACACAAAAAAATTACTTCAAAAACTGATCTATACTTAAAAGGTATTGCTTTTTAAAACTGGCAGATTCTGGAAAGATTGTGGCTCCTGGAAACAGACAGAATAAGATCAATTAATCTCAGCTTCCATACCACACAAATGTGTTAGTGCACATAAATAACAAGAGATAACTGTAAGCTTACCAACGACATAACAGGATGTAAAATTTCACCAGATTGTCTGCCAACAGGGAGAAGGGACAGAACTGGTCAAAATATTCCCTCTAGCTGAATCTTGCAACTACACATACATGCAAACTTGTGTGTACCAATCTCCTCTCCTGTAATTGGGTCTATCATGTGCCTGTGGCAATACTTCCCTGCAACAGCTACTTTAAATGAGATACTTTTAGGGATTCATTACCTGGCTAGACTTGATTGCCATTTTTTGCCTCATTTGGTCCAACACTTGCGATGCTACTTCTGTATCTTCTTCAAGGCGTGCCGCTCCTTCATCAAGTTGCTCTTTGCTTGTTTTTGCTGCCTGCAGAGCTACTTCCAAGACAATCTTCTCATTCTGCAAATACTGAATCATATCATCTTTAGAAGTAGCATCACTTTGGAACTCTTCTAATCTAGCCTTTAGTTCATCATACTGCATTTGCAGGTCATCCAGGGACTGCTCTTTGGTGTGCAATGCCTCTTGGGTCAGAGTGAATTGCTTCATCAGGTCTAGGTGTTCTTGCTGTAAAGATTCAAGCTGCAGATCTCGCTGATGCAAAGTTAACTTGACCTAAGAAGTAGTATTTTAAGATTAAATTCAAACAAAATGAAAGCTATCTTTGCAAATGCACCCCAATCAAAATAGAATATTTTAACTAATATTTTAGGGGAAAAAATATCAGAACTTTTCTAGGCCACTTCTTTTATTTCTCTGTTAATTACATTTACTGACTCCTGCAGCATCTCTAATTTTACAGGCTAAGCAATGACCAAGATGACAAACCTAAAATATTCTGAAGTAAGATTCACAGTATTCTAAATTGTTATTTGAAATGTGTGGATATATCAGGTAAAATTACTGTTATTATGATAATGCCATAATTACCTGGAATATAATACTGAGCTATCATTTACTTTATCTCATTCCAGCCTTTGACATGCCTTTGTATATTACAAGGTTAAAGCAGGACTCTGTAGCAAAGTGCAGATTTATTACGCTAAGTATATATAATGATATCCTGATTGCCCAACAACTTTGAACATGAATCTGTGCTTCTTGTCTATACTTAGAATAATCACATACTGAATTCACTAAAAAAAAAAAAAAAAAACCCAGCATCTACAAGACAGTAGCTCTGGGGAAAAAAGAAAAAAAAGCAGTGTTCCTGAGATAGTTGAAAGAAAAGGAGAGCCTTTTCACCTGGGACAGAGTGACTTTGATATGGACTTAAATTTCTGCAGCAATCTTTCAGGTTTCAAAATAAGTTTAGAGCCCACTATCTATCTACTATTGCCTTTTCAGCCAAATAAGTAATTCCCTTAAAACCCTTGGGGAGTTGCTTAACAGTCTACCTGCTCCAATTCTTGCTCCAGTGTTGCTGCAGAATCGGCCATTTTCTGAAGCTGTTCTTTTTCATCCTCAAACTCCTCTAGTTTTCTCTGCAAGTCTTCTTCCACCATGGTTTTAGCCTCCTGAATCTGCATGAAGGCAGCTTCCTGATCTAACATGTCAGCCTGCACAGAAAAAACAAAGAGTCAACTTCTAAAATGTCAACAGAGAAGGAGGGATGGAGAAACAAAAAAGAGGAGAAGAAGGTGGTAAATTATCAAGAAAATTTTAAGAGAAAAGACACAAGCAAAGATAATTCAGATAATTCTGATGTCCGTCTGATACACCTGTATGTCTTTATTGATATCACCCATTCTTATACTTAAGACACCTTAGAATAACAGTGAATGTCTTGTATACTTGTGACAATCAGAATTCTTCTCAAATAACACCATGTCCTGTGACAATCAGAATTCTTCTCAAATAACACCATGTCCTTTCTCAATAGATGAAACAAGATGTAAAGAAGAATAATCTTTATTAAAATAAAGCTGAAATAAATTCTGAAACAAGAGGTGTCTCAAATGTGTGACTACTCCGTGAAATTGCAATTCCTGTCATTTATGCAACTGCACACAGAAATAGGGTGCTTCCATTAACCTGCTGCTTTACTGCCCTTTGAGACTTCGAAGCAGGAATGTCACTGGAATTCAATGGGATTTAAGGCTCTAAGTGATTTGAAAGTAAGTGTACTGCACTTCAAAATTTACCCATCTTTTCTTACTGGAGGGCAGGAAGGACAAACCTGAGTATTGAGCAATTTCACACACTTAAGAAGCACCTTACTGACTTGGCTTAACTTCCAATTAAGTTTTCTCTTGAAAACGTTCATGGATGGGCAAAAGAGAATATTTACATCCAGCTTCAAAATTCAATTAAAACAAAATATCAGAGCTGAAAATGCAAGTATCACCTTCAAGTGGGAAACATTTTGCCTTGCTCCTTTTTACTGTTCATAACGTCATGAAATATATTTGATCCAAAGTATTCACTATTTGTATAATACAGTATTTGAATTAATTTGCAAGAATGCTACGCTGCTTTGCTAGAATAACTTTGAGTCTGCAAAACCTAAATACGCAACCCAGACAGAATATAATCATGAAGACCACCTACAACCATACCTCAATATTTTGCAGCTGTGCTGCAATACGTTCCTTTTCCTTAATGGATCTATGCTGAGTTTCAGTCAGCTGCTGAGACAGTGCCACATTCTCTAGTTTGAGATGTTCCAACATACCTGCTTGGGTCATTTGCCCAGCCTTAAGGGAATGAAAAAAAAAAAGAAAAAAGAAAATTACAGATTAATACCAACAGTCAAAATTGAGCCAAAAAATTAAAGAGTTTTAGAAAAGTTACTGAATCTATCTGTGCTGTATCTCACCAGTACTTTCATGGCACTTGAGAGCTTCATCCACAGAAGGTAAGTACACTCATTAAATTTATGCCTCAGCATTAACATGAATTAACACCTCATGATGAAAACAAATCACCATCTCCCCCTGCTTTCCATCTGCAGAATATACAAGTGAGACTGGCTCCCTTGACTGAGCTCATAAACAATGTCCTCTGGCTAAAACTAACATAAAAAAAGAAAGATTCTCAGTCCTCCCATATGCAAGTAAATCATAATACCTGTATATTGGCCATCTCGCTCTGCAGCCTGACACGGGCCTCCTGTGCTAGTACAAGCTGCTGCTGGTACCACTGCCGCACATTTTGGAGCGATGTGATTTCTGTTTCAGATGCCTTTAGCTTGTTGGTCAGTGTGGTCCGTTCCAACTGCACCTTCTGAAGCTGGTTCTGTAAGGAAGCCATCTGCTGTCTTAGATCATGAACTGGAAAAAGAAAAATAAGGAACTTGGACTTGCAAACTCCACTGTTGTAGTTTCACACACACATTTTCAAGGATTATTGCTATGATCATAGCTTTTTCTTTTTTGTTTTTTTCCTTTCTTTGTGAACAAAAATATATATGCCTATTTACATAAGGATTGGCTTTTCCTACAAAAGTGAGGGGAAGTGCTAGAATCCAAAGTACCAGGTCATTAGCAGAATAAAATAAAAATAAGCGAATCACTTCTGTAAGCATTCATACTTCCTCAGAGGCAGAAAATACGAACTCATGAAAAATCAGGAAGCAGCAGGTATCCTGACATGTACAGTCATCATTATAAGCCAGTATTTGTACAATTCTCTAAAACCCTTTAGTCCACTGTCAAACAGTTACTAGACTAAATAGTTACAACTCCTTCTTCAAGCTGGCAGCGGCAGCTTGCAAATTGTGGCAGTTCTGTGACACAAAAATAAAACCCATCTTAAAATTCAAACTATTATATTAGTATGACATCAATGAAACAGATTAAAATCCCTTCTTCCTGGGCTTCAGAATTATGCTGAAATAAAATTATTTATGGAATAACAACTTTTGAAGACTGACATATACATCATCCCACCTGTGCTGTCTCTGGTGAGAACATTTTTTTGCATATCTTCAACCTTCAGCAGGAGTCTTTGGTACTGCTCCTCCGCTAACTGCAAATCATTGTTTGAAGAAGCCAAACTAGCATTCTTTGCTTCCAAGGCATTTTGCAGGTCAGCCATTGCTCGTTCCAGATCCCAGCAAGACTGCTTTAATGTGGCCACTTCTGAGCTCAGAGATTCCTGCTTCTGCTGGCTATTTTGGCTGTGCTCCATCTGTGCTTGAAGCTTCATGTTCAGAGCTGCAAGTTGGGCTTGTAGCTCAGTCTTCTCTTTGAGAGCCTGAATGTGTCCAGAAAAATCAAAGTACAGAAGTCTTACAAGAAAATACAATAGCGGCTGACTAAAGAAGATGCCCTACAAGATCGCTTTGCTAAGGCAAAGACCACTTGCTTATAAAAAATTCTTTTTTACATCTCACCTAGCAGCTAGTTCAAGCAATCAAAGAAAATACAGAGGAAAGCACAGAAAGACATGTACCGTTGTATGTCAGTAACCATGTCAGAACTTTTACTAAGACACATTTCTGCACTATAAGGAAGAATACTTTTTATTATATGTGATATAACATCAATCAATACAAAGAGAAAAATACAGCTTTATAGACAATGCTACCGTTATTCCAGATTTATCATCTCCTAATATGACTTTAAACAAAAAACCACAAAGCTTCTATGTCTGATGAAGCCAACACTAGCTAGCTCCAAGACAGACCTGCTCCTGGCCAGGCCGAGCCCATCAGCAACAGTGGTAGTGCCCCTGAGATAACATATGCTGAAAAGGGAAAAAAAAAAAAACCCCAAACTACAGAAGAACAATGGCAGAGAGGTGAGTGAGAATATGTGAGAGGAACCGTTCTGCAGACATCAAGGTCAGTGAAGGAGGAGGAGGAGGAATTCCAGGCTCTGGAGCAGAGATTCCCCTGCCAGCCCAAGATGCAGACCATAATGAGGCAGGCTGGGCCCCTGCAGCACATGGAGGTACATGGTGGAGCACAGGAAGAGTGTGAGGAGTCCTCCTCACTGGGGAGGAAGGAGTGACAGAAATAACATGATTAGCTGACCGAACCCCTGCACTGCCCGGGAGGGAAGGAAGTGGGGAAATCAGGTGTGAAGTTGAGCCCAGGAACAAGAGAGGGGTGGAGAGAACATGTTTTTAAGATTTGAGTTTATTTCTCATTATCCTACTCTGGTTTGATTGGTAATAAAGTCAAGTCTGTTTTGTCTGTGACAGTAATTGCTCAGTAATCTCCCTGTCCTCATGTGAACCCATGAGCCTTTTGTCACATTTTTTTCCTCTGCCTTACAGCTAGGTGGGCAGCAATAGAGCAGCCTTAGGGACACCCAGTGTCCTTGTAAAGTACTTTATTCAACAGTGTTTTTACAAAACACAATTCCCACAAGTAATGAGTACAAGGCTCTTGAAAATTAACATATTGATATAATTTCCTAATACATTCAAATTCATTTTCTACCTGATTAGCTTCTAGTGAGAGTGCTTCTAGTTGCCCTTCAAGCCTCATCTTCTCCTTCAGAACCTGCAACATTTCGTCATGAGTTCCTGCGATAGAGCTTTCCATAGAAACACTGCAAACAGAGACAGCACATACACAGTTAAAGAGTTAGAATATAACACTCATCCGCTTGAAATGAAGCTGAAATTAAAAGGTACTTAGACTCTACGTGTGACCTACAATTTAGGACACTTTTTCTGGCTCTGTGATGGATCCAGACCACAGCAAAACAACCTTCATTACCATCCAAAGAGATAAGTTATATTCATGCTAAGATTTTATACATTAGTTTCTTACATTCGCAGCAACTAGAATCTAGTGTAGCACCCACATATTTGTTATTTTACAGAAGTGCAATGGTTGACTTCATTATATTTTCTAACTGCACACCCCATTATAAGCAGACAAATGGATATAATGGGGGCACAAACCCTCCACAACTACTGTCTGCAATTGCCTGCTTTAATGTGAAAGTGCCTGAGAAATACCAACAGCGGATGCAAAAGAAGGAAGAACAGGTATTTGGTAGGAATTTCTTATGGTCCTTTCCTGATGTACAGCCAAGGAATCCAGAGAAAAAGATCTCTCATTACTGTAGGAATTAAGTCTAAGCTGGAATAATCGTCAACAACAGATTTCACATTAACATCTTAGGGCATTATGCTTTATTCCAAAGAAGAAAAAAACAATTTCAAAATTAGCATGTATAAAACATGCAGCTATAGACAACCAATGAGGGCTTCAGCAGTTGTCCACTTGCTTGCTGAATCACAGTTTAATACCTACCATCTATACAATAGCTTCTGAGACTGAGTAAATCTCATTCTAAACGCTAAAGAGGGTAAGAGTATCTAGGACAAGACTCTTACCATTTCATAACTATTTGAGGTCTGAAAGATATGTGCGTAGATCAGGAACAGGATGCTAATAAATATCACTGAGTCAGTTAAGTCTGCACATTCAGACTTTAAATACCAAATCCGCATCAGGGATTCAGTGAATGAATGCCTGCTTCACAAGTAAATACAGACAGAAGCAACTGCTAGCAGTGCATTTAAAACACAGTCAGCAGCAAAAAGATCTTTCTCTAAAGATACACTTAGGTACTCAAGTGAGGTGACCTTTCAGTTTCTTTTATAATCTCTAAGTTAAGAACAGATTTTATCACAATGAGTGCAAGTTAAACCTGGATCCAAAGTTAGCAGAAGAGTTAACAGGCTGCCTAAAGAGAGTATAATGCCTAACAATGGTCTCGCTGTATGGTGATCTTTCTTACCTGCTAGAAATACTGTCTCTCCTACTCCGTACTTCCCCATTAATTTCTTGCTCTTGGCCTTGATGCTCCACTGCTGCAGCCTGTAGCACCTCACTGATGGAAGGAAATTGCCCCATTGCATCAGGATGTATCTTCTGACCATTTACTGTATATGGAATACCCTGTTTGCCTTCTGCATTCTGTAAACTGTTATAAAGCCCTTTTCCTGACACACTGCTGTAGGTAGAGCTGTCACTCTCATTTCCATCCAGCCTCATTCCCACTTCACTCCCATCAATCTCTGAAACGCTATCTTCTGCCAAGGAGGAATTATCTATTCGATCATCTGTGTCAGAGAGTAGACTAATCTCCGACACAACTGATGCTGGACCACTTCTGCTTTGCTTCAGAGTCCCACCAGATAAATCGGTAGCCACAAAATTCCCAGTAGTGTTTCTAGAGCCTGAATCTTCAGTTCTATAGTCAGCCAAGGACCGGATCTTACTGGCCTTAGATTTTGAACTTCTTCTCTCTTTTGAGGATGCTGGAAGTCCCAGGCTACCCAGTTTTGGCCCCCTGGGGACACTAGTCCGCAAAAAGGAGTATTCTTTTGTCATTGCTACAGTGCTAGCTCTTGGCAAGATTTCTGGATTTAACATCAGCTCAGGATCCAGGGTACTGGAGGGCCGGTTTTTGGATGTAGACTGATTCGACTAAAAGAAGAAGAGAGTCAATGATAAATTCCAGAACATAACCTTTCAACTAGCATCAAATACTTAAATTCTACAGCAAAATATGTAAAGCTCTAGATTACTGTGTATTTCATAAACTCCTACATTATTAAATGCAAGCATCATTTCACAAACAAGGTAAATTACATCAGCAATCAAGCAAGGCTCAGTATATGCATGTTGAAAATGACCAAGGTAGACTCCAAAAGCTAACCGAAAATTACAGGAAAATTGAACATCTGGGTTACTTAAGTTTTAGGTTTGGTTCATCCCCTCACCCTCTACAAATGTACCCTTTTGTGCATTTATAAGTAGCACAAAATGGTCCATTACGGATGAGGTTGCATGTCCGGAAGGAAAAAAAAAAAAAAAGTTTTCTCACATTTAAGAAAACCACTGAGTATTTAAAGCAGAGAAAACAGTAATTTAGAGCACAGAAATGGTAACATTTTCAACCTTCTCAACACTGAATCTAGATCTTCTGTGCGGTACTCACTCTTTCTTGATGTCTCTTCACTCTATATTGTTTGAGCTGCTCTTCTAGCCGTCTTCTTGCTTGAAGTCTTATTTGTTCTTCTTTTTCCAATGGGAGTGAAGACTCTACTGAGCCTGTAAGTGAAAAGGATCTTTACAGTAAAAGAGAACATTCCAACACAGGCAAATTTTATACAAAAGGAAAAAGCACCTTCTACCATCAGCAACATGCTTCATGCTTAAGCAAGGAATGCAAGGAAAGCCCATTGGCATGCACCTCAGAATGGCCTCTTCTAATAAATCATTGTGTAAGCACTGACAAAGGCTGTGTGTTTCCCTTGCTCCATCTGTAAACGCTGTATGTTCTCCGTGTATATATGACAAGAGATTAAACAGCAAGAACATAACTACAGCTGTCATTTAATCTCACCTCTCCTGCACTTCTGACAGTACTAAAATTATAAAACTAAGCAAGACCTACACAGTCTACTAACTCCCTACAGGTCAGAGAAAGATGTTCCCTAGGTACATTTTCTTACTCTTTGATAACTCACATTAAACTTTTCTGGTAGTACGGCTTTTTTAAAAAAGCTATTTCAGAAAACTCCTGCAGCAACAGACACCTTAATATAAAGGTTTCTCCCTTTTCTCCCCTTTATTGCTTTCCTCTTCCCTCCTTTATTACTTAAAATCACCTGGTTCTGCTGGTGCATGTGTGGTTGCTTGGGTTTTTTTGTTACTCCTAATAATCAAGAGGATTAGAATAGCTTCAGGCCCAGAAAGCATAAATACCCCTCCAGCATAAGAACAGTTTTTAAACAGCAGGGCACGTGCCTTAGCTGCAGCAGAGGGTGGTTTACTGAAAGAAAATGAATTTTAGTTCAAAGTAAAAGCTTACTGCAAAAATGAAGTTTAGTCCAAGCTTAAATGATGTTACAGAAGTCTAGAGCCAGGCTCAGAATAAAAAGCTTTATGCAGCAAGAGAAAGCAGTGGCACCACCATAAACAGATGCTTACACAATTCAGTTTCTTGCATGGGAAGACTTAGTTTGAGAGACTGCAAAGCTTCTTTTCTAAGAACTATGCCCTCAGCACTAGTCCCCTGAGACTTCCTTAGGCTGCCATGGAAACCAGTCACACCTGGGGATGACTCTTGACCCTGTGCACTGCTGGTGGAGTCAAAAGATACAGGAGAGTCAGGGAAGAGCGACTCTGGCCCATTCTGGCAGGCATCCACTTTGCAGTTTATCTCCAGACTTGCCTCTTCATTTGGCACTTCATTGATGTTAACACTGGTAGCTGGAAAAGAAAGTTTCACTGAGCTACACTTTAAGCTACCCCATTTACCTGCACACCTCCACCCAAACACAATGCTACCACTGTTGCCTTCAGTCTGTAAGAATAAGGAAATTGCTAACAGCAACTGCAGGAGAAACTTCATAAAGAACTTTTGATTCTTCATTTTAAAAGACTAGGAGTACCATTCATCTGCTTTACTACATTTCCTTCAAGCAGGACCTCAAAAATAAAGTGTCTTCAAAACCTCACATGGGTTTTTAATTCTTATTAGGTTTAGACGCATGAAACACCAAGTGTAAGTAATGTGATCTGTGTCACACTGAGTGGCACCCTACTGCAAATAAGACTCAGCAACTGTGGGCCTCTGCCGAATGATTCAGCTATTTGGTATGCTGCTGGGCACTGGGGAGAAAGCATCCACCATCCCACTTCCAGCCTGGGCCAAGCAGAGTTCCTCAATTTTAAACAAAGTTTGCATGTTTTCAAATAGGGCATCTTGATCAAAAGCACAGCAGCAAAGCTCTCAGGTAGAAAAATAATAAATCTACCAACTAAAAGGCAATTCAAGAACCACTTAAATGCCAATTTTATCCCCACTTACTAATATTTGATTTTATTTTGCATCAGGAAAAAATGCATCTTCAAAACCAGTTGTATTTTCGAGTTCTCGTACACTTCCACTTCACTTGGCTGAGGACTACTTACATTTAGCAAACTGCTGCTGCAACACTGTGTATCTAACTTTAAAGGCATTATTATATATCAAATAAGCAGGGTACCAAAATAGCCACTGCCTTTCGTTCCCACACCATGTATCACTGGAGTAACTGGAACTCTTTGGAATAATATGGAAGATTTCATTACTGTTTCATAAAGTTGATAAAAAAATATTTAACGTTACGATCACAAAGTATTTGCAAGTGGAAAAAACAAATTTCCTTATTCTATTTTTATCTCCTATCAGTGCTACAGACTTGAATAAGCAGTTTAGGTTTTTTTAAGCCCGCTCGAAGCTGGGGGGGGGGGGGGGGGGGGGAAGGACAGAAAAAAACCACAACAAACCAGAACTGAGAAACAGATCCTCCCAAAACTGTTTCTAAGATTCATATGCAGAAATACTTTGCAGCCAGGAAGTCAGTTACAATTCAGTAAAATTTTAATTATTGATTAAGGTCAGCCCATTAACATATTGCTACTGGATTTTCCCTTCTCCATACAATGCATCAATACGAACTCCTGAAAGCAGAATAATTAAGAAATAGAGCTATTATCCTTCATGTATGTAGAGAACGTTAAAGTGCATCCTGCAATTAAATAAGCTGTATGGAAAAAAAGGTACCGGTAGGAAGGTAGGACTTCTTAATTGGTTTCCCTTTTGTTACTGAAGAAAGCAAAAGGTTTCCTTTTATGTGCAGTCAAATTTCACTTCAGAGTGGTTTAAAAAAGAAAAGATACATTTCCACCCCTAACCATTTGTTCCCACCTCTGCAGTGCATCCTCCCCTAAGCCAGCACAGATGTCTGTACAGTGAACCAGCTCAGAGAAAACGGAATGAGGAAACCGAATGTGGGTAAAAATAAAAAGTTCCCAGCCTCATGTTGCCAAATCTCATCAGCTCCCTGAGATTTCAATTAAAGCACTTTTGAGCATCTTATCTGTCATGCAGAGAACATTTTCAGGCCATTTTAGCTTAAATCAGTTCTCTGATTTGGTTCATCATGCGGTCACAAAAACACCTGCAGGCACAACAGAAGGGATGGGTGCAACAAGGATACAAAGTAGGACAGAGGACAGACCTGTCTTTTTAATAACTAACCGAAGTCAGAATTTAAGGCATTTTAAAACTAAAAGATGACCAAAATTAAATTTAAAAATAGGTATCAGTGCTAAGAATAGCCACAAGAAGCCAAACATAAGAAGATACCTCACACATTCAGAAATATTGTTTCTGACCATCTTTCAGAAGCTGCAGCTACTACTGCATCAGATTTGTACTTTATTTACATTTTTATTTCCACAACTGTGAGTGGTGTATGTATACAAAAGTGATGCTGGAGCAACATTCTGGAAAAATGGTTTCCTGGCAACTTCCTAAGGCTATGAGACACTCAGAACCTAAATGCTGCCTTGAAGTAAAGTAATTTAATTGCAGTAGTGTCAATACAGCTGCAGTCTTTTTAGAACAGTGGAGGAGGAGATGCAATTAGATTGAAAACAGTAAAAAGACATACTATCTATTTGTAAGCCACAATTCAATTGTTTGGATGATGTCCAGCACAGGAGAAAACAGGAATGCATTATCTCCAACTTCATAAAAGATGAATGAATCATCATATAACTACACACTGCCAGAGAGATAATGGGCAGTGTAAGAAATGCAAATAAAGTCTTAGGCCTCTACTTTCTTACCTGTGACAAGATGACAAATCTGTGGCACTAGAGGAGGGTGGAGGACTAACAACTTAATCACATGATCCCCACCTTTTATATACGGAACCTCTGTACTTTTGTGTATCTGGGCAGCCGCAACACAAATACCCCCTCCACCCATCCACCACCATATCCTTATATACCTGCAGTGGAGACATGGAGGTCTCAATTCAAGGCAAAGAAAATATTTTCACAATGAAAGCAGTTAAGTACTGGAATGGGTAGAAAAGCTGTTGAATTCAACAAGCCAAAGCCCCAGGCAACTTCATCCAGCTTCGAAACTAGGTCTGCTCTGTGCCTGAGGTTGGATGAGATAACCCACACAGATCCCTTCCAACCTAAGTTTGACTCCATAATTTACTCAGATCAGTGTCCTCTGAAGTGTTTTGTAAACACCTGCATAATTATTTTATTACAGAGCTAGTCTATGTATAAAAGTTATTTTGAGATAATCTGGGGAGTACCTGCCAGCATCTCTCTTCCATAAATGGAAGTTTAGGGAGACTTTTTAAGTACACTTCGGGTTTTGTCTAATGAATTTGATTTATTAGGAAATTTTCTTTTGCCAGAACAAAGTACTCCAGTCATGAGCTTACTCCATAACAACCATTTCAGAACTGTTAGTTCTAGAGAATTTCAAGTATATGCTCTTGGAAACACTCTCGGAAAACAGAGTAACACCCTGCACAACACACACTCAACTGGCAGCCAACAGTACTCAACAGTTTTGTTTGGAAAGATTAAGTTTTAAAACGAAAGACAGTTTTCCCATAGATAGAGCCACAGCCTTCGCTACACTTGCTTAACAGTGCTGTACAAGAAATTCCTGACCTCAGGGGAAAAAAGCACCTTTCAGCATCAGCTGAACAACAAAACACATGACTGTAGATAAGACTAGGAAGTTACCTGATACATATGACATAACTTACTGTTAATTTCATCTGCTGTAACTGGCAAATCTGACTTGGCTTTACAATCCAAAAGTTCTTCAGAGCTGCTAGGGGCCCCATTACTGCTTCTGTTCTCCAAATGAACACCCTGCTGGACAGATGAGGAGTCCATGGTAAAAATGATCCAGATCCCTGGAAAGTTCTTCTTCTGACTAATTTGCTTCCAAGTGATCTACCAAGTCCTGTTTCTCTCCATCTGCAACAACAGCATCAAGATGTTACCCAGGAGCACAGCTCTGAGCTTCACAGCTGCTGGTGTACAGCAGGCAGCTGATAATTACAGGAGATCATAAAAACAGCTCATAGCCAAAGTTGTAATCACCAAGGAGCTGCATCCTCTAGAAACAAAACGTAGTAAATATACAAACATTTCTTTTGAGCTTGGAAGATACGAGTTAAAAAGAAAGTCATGCTCACAGATTACCCACCAGCCCAACTTCAACATACTGAACCAGGCCATGGGATAGTAACAGAGACAATTAAATACAACCAAGTATCCAGCTTTTGTGAAGAGGCAGTGATCTGTTTAACAACTTCTTTTAAGTAGCATTGATAAACCAGTATAATGATGCAACAAGATAATATTCAGTGAGACAACTGGTTTAAGATCAGTGTCCCTTTTAATGGAAATGCCTCTTTGGCCTCTGCTTTAATAACTGAGCCAGTATTCAGAGTAGCATTTTGCCCTGTAAATTAAGAGTCTGGACTTCCATACCATGTATTTTATTTCAAGGACCTACTCTGACTTCAGTTTCAACAACCTTGGTTACAATGCAGTATGGAATTCAGATTATTTTTTAAATTAAATTACATCATTACTTGTCTGCAGAGCAATGAGTATGTACCACAGTACAGAGCTACTCTACTAATTCCAGCATGTACTGGCAGTCAGAACAGGTCCTGGGCCACAGTTCAACACTGCCTTCTCCAGCGGCCAGTCAAGAGGAGGATTTCCAAACACAGCCTATAGACGTTGCAAAAGACTCTCCAGGCATTCACATTACCTTTGGGTATAGCCCAGCCAACTAATACAACGTGACAGAAGCTGCTGTACATAGTCGCTTCAAGTATTCAAATTTTGTTCAAATAGTTACTGCCAGCTTAATTCAGATTACCAGATGTTATGGTTCCTGTTTACTAATGAAACAGAAATCCCCAGTTAAGAAAAAGGGGGAGGGAAGGGGGGAGCGTCAAGTCAGGAATATTTTAACTGCATTTTTACATGAACACAAATATTTTTAACAACATTCCTTCTGCATCTCCAGAAAGTACTTGTGTAACTATTTTACCAAACTGCCCTGATCACCCAGCACCACCACCACTCATCTCCACACCATTACTATAGCTGCTAACAGCTCAGGATACACAGGACTCGATGATTATGTAGGTGACCCTTACGTAGGTGAGTTGAAAAGGACCCAGAAACCTGGAGCACACTTATAAAAGAGAAGCCCCTGCCAAGCAAAAAGATTGCTACCTTAATTGAGATTTGATATTGATTTCAAAAGCTTTTCTGTATAATACAGCTTACAATAAAACTTCTGTAAGAATAGCCACTGTACCACACGTAGATACTCCACAAGACACAAAGAGGTATTACAGATAAAAGGAAGCACAATCTGGACTGCTTACACCTCGGCAAAAAACAGCCAACATTAGACGGTGTGTTATCATTGCCATAAAACACCTTTTTATAATCAGGGTCACAAAGAACAGCTTTCTCCTGTACAACCCATTCAGAAATGTTAAGGTCAAAGTACTCTGGTCTCAGAGTGCTTCCGCATCTCTGTGCTGAGCACACATATACGCACGCCAAGGGAACCGAGCAACAACCTCACAGGAAAAGGAACTGTACGAAAACAGCCCGTTTTGCTTAAAACACCAATAACCAAGAGAGCATGGGAACCCAGCCACAGACCGGGGAGCCGCCCGGCGAGACACGGCCCAGGGGTCCCTCAGCAGAGGCCAGGCGCCTCTCTGGGGCGCCGGCAGAGAGCGGAAGGCCCGGGGCTGAAGCCCACAGAGCCGGGCCGGACCGGCGACTCCCCGCACCTCGGCAGGCCGCCGAGAGCGAGAGAAAACGGCCCCCGAACGCACCCCCCGGGGCTGAAGCAGCGCCGGGCAGCTCCCGACCACCCCCGGCGGGCACCGCGCCTCAGCCGCGCCGCGCCCCGCAGCCACCCTTCCCGGAGAGACCCCGCAGACCTGCGGCAGCCAGCCCGGCGCCGGCTGCGGCTCCGGCCCGAGACGTGGCGCTGCCTCCACGGGAAGGGGAGGGGAGGGGAGGGCGTGGCGGTGCAACGCGGTTCCCTCTCCCCCACCAGCCCGCCGCCGCCGCCAAGGGCGGGACCCGGCGCGGACCCCTCCGCCCCGCTACCGCGCCGCCGCTCAGCCGCGCCCCACGCCCCTCGGCGGGGAGCCTCGGCCGCCTGGTGCAGCGGGGAGCCGGCCGGTGCCGCCGGGCCCGCTGGAGAGACGGCGGCTTTCCCGGACGGACCCTTCCGGGAGCGGAGGGAGGGGCAGCGCTTTACCGGGGCCGGCTCCGGTCTCCCCCAGCGCGGGGCAGGCGGGGCGGCGAGGCCGCGTGTACGCCGAGGGCATCCCGCGGCGGGGCGGAGCCTGCGCCAGGCCCAGGGCACTCAGCGGCGGCGGCCGGCTTGCGTGCGTTGAAATGAACCTGTGCGTGTATTAGAACTTACACCTGTGCACAACAGCGATGCGCCCCCCGCCGCCTTCATTGTCTGATCGTTCGTGTTCCTGTGTTGGTGTTACCATTGGCTGGGTTCGTCAGGGGGGTTCAATGACACGTCCTATTAACATGCTCGCAGTGTTCCCTGTAGGCCTTTCCTCATAAATAAGTCATTAAAAGTTTTCAGCGTCTTTCTGGCATGGGGCATCCCAGAAGTCCTGCAGGGCACTGGGACCTGGTGGTCTGAGTGGTATTTCCCACCACTGCTTCCTCCTGTGCTCACTGCTTTTCTAGATGTTTCCATTCGTACAGTAGTTTGTTACACTGGGATTATTTGGGGGTTGCTCGAGAGTTTATCAGTTGGGTAGATTTTACTCCTAACCCTGCTAGAGTCTCTGTATGGACTGGAATGTTGTTCAGTAAATGGGCATGGAAAACCAGACACGTGTAAGGTGACATGGCTGTCCCCCCAGTTCAGAAAACTGTGAACATTTTTATTTTCATAGAGAAGAAGGTCATTGTATTGTCACTCTAAATATAATTGCCAAACTAGGTAAACATACCTAGTTTGCTTTTCCAGGTAATCCTCTTATCAACCTATCCAAATCATCCTTAATATGAATATGAAGCCATGAAGCTGTTTTCTCTAGGAAAACATGAGGCTGTTCAACAGGTCAGGAAATTAAACCCAAGCCATCAGCAAGTCTAAATTGTTTAAATTGCAAACCTGTTAACCAAGCTCCTGGCACATTGCTGGTGACAGTAACTGCATGTTTTCCTCCCACATTGAGCAGAGGTAGCCCCTGAGGCATGATTTGGAAGAGAACATTATGAAGTAATTAAGGAAGAAGACTATTTTCAAGTGCAGATGCATGATGTGAGAGAAGCTAGCAAGCCTGATGATCAGAGATAGGGATTAAATGAGTTTGATCAAGAGGAACTATGTAGTGCGTGCCTCAGTGCGATCTTCTTAGAGGCTCTACTGAATGAAACATCTTTTACTGTTCACAGATCCACAAGCATAGTCCAGTAAGGGATCTGCACAAGTATCTGGAGAGTATACTTGGATCCAGAGAATAGCAGCCTCCTGCTGTTCTGCCACCTGAGCCAGATACCTTCATGAGTGGGCAATCCTAGGCTGTGGCTCAGTACCAGTGTGGCCTGAAGTTTGACCTTGGCTGGATGTACATATTCAGCACTGAGCTTGTAAATCGTATGTGGGATTTGTGTGGGTAAAGGAGAGCTGAGTAAAGGGACTTTAACAGAATGAGATTTGAGAGGAATCCCGAAGAACTCACGTGTATTAATTAGTCTTTCAAATTCTTTAGTAGTGATCTTTGCTGGGTACCCCTCCACAGAAGATGTCAAGGACCATATGGTGAGGAAGACTTGAATGCTTAATCTTCATTCAATCCATTGCTTTGATATTCTTTTAAGAACATAAAAAGTTGGAGTTTAGCCTCTTTCAGAGAACTCAAGAACTGTTGAGTCACTAATGCAGCTTTCAGTTGGAGTACTTGTCTATGTTTGCTTTTTGACTTTAATCCCATCTCTCTAGGACAATTTATTGCTTGGGTAAGTCTCCAAAGTATGTCTTTTTTTACTTATTAGTCTGCCACATGGCACCAAGCCCCCCAGGCTACAGGAATAACCGCTTGTTGAGAACTACTGCCCAAGCATGGCACAGAGGTGCAACAGGCTTAAACGGGCTGCCTGAATGAGAAAGAGAACCCTTCATACTGAAAGATATCTATCAACAGTAACGTAAGTTTAGCACAACAGGGGAATGTGGTGGTAGTTGTTTAGAAATGCAGAAAAATTGTCAAACACTAACACAAATGAGGCCTTTAAGCACAGGGATTCCAGTAAATTTATAGGAGACTTGTTTGTGTAAACTGCAGTCTCTGTCTCCAGCAGAGAATGTGCCTATGGCTTATCCCAAAGTCTATCCAAGTTCCTCTTGCAGAGCACTCTTTTATTCTTCCAATATAAAAATCAGAAGGTACCACAAATGAGTCCTTTAACCACAGATGGCTGCAGCATTCTTTTACCCGGTAACTAGGCTGTGTGCAGGAGCTTCGTGCTGCCTTCTCTCCAAGTAAGCTCTCTCAGACCTTAATAGGAATTGTCTTTTTTAAGAACCCACAGGGCTTTGCCCCTAAAAGGGGAAAGCAAATTTATTCAGCTTTGCTCTGACAAAACAACAAAAACGAGACATATAATTCAAAATTAAAGAGCTGAGCTAACAATTAAAATTAACGGGGAATTACAGTCCATTTGCAGAGCTACCAATCCTTCAGGGTATTCCTGTAAGCTATGTGTGAGAAAGAACTGGAGTAGCAAAAGAGGAAGGGTTGGGTAAGAGAAAGGCTCCATACCCTGCAGAAGCAGAGGGTGGCACTCTCTGCACAGTGCAAAGCTGTGTGGTTTTTCCAGTTACAGCTATTATAGCTATAAACATGTCTTTCTAAATATTTCCTTAGCAGAATTAGTCTCTAGCAGTTGTTCTCTAACCACTCAAAGCACCACGTTCCCATTCCCTGTGCTCACTGCGTGTTTTTCTGCTTACATATTTCTATTATTTGGTGTCACTCAGTCTGCAAAAACTTCATTACAAAAGAAACCTGTGCTAACCACATATAAATAGCTCTATTACTGCAGACTGCAACCAGGCTCAGGCACCCAGCTCTCCTCTTTCACCCCCTGAGGAAAAAAAGTACTTTTGTGTTAAATACAGACCATGGAACTAGAATTCAGGTCATCAGAAATGTACTTTACAAAAGATTGTCTTAATATTTTATGTATTTTATTTACTTATAATTGTTATTTATATATGTGAAACATTTATATGGCATTTTACCTAAGCAGTTTTTAGCATGTCTGTTCTAGCATGGATAAGTACTTAAAGTGTTACTTTCCTGACTCATTGCTATAAACATGGGACACTCAGATGCAACCGTGGCATGTCTGGTGTAACAACGTAGCCCAGAATAGCTTTAATCAATCTCTACATAAGAGAAAGCTGGGAAATGTAAAAAGCCACGTTGTGTGACCAGAAGGTTTGCAGATGAGAGCTCTTATGTGCAGAGAATAAACTAAGATTTAAGGCGTCATTACTGACAGCTTCTTTCCAATGCCCTCCTCCTGTTTGAAGCTGGGTTCAGTTTGGTCACGCCAGCTGTTTTGAAAACCAGAAACTGCTAAGAGCTGCATTCATGTCTGTGAGACATTGCAGTAGAGTCTCCCTGGGTGCAGAGGGCTCCTTTTGGTATCAGGATGCCTTACATATTTAAGCAAATTAATTCAGAAAGATCTCTTTCCATGTACCTCTGTGTGTGTGAGAGAGAGTGGATGGAAATTACTGGGGTTTAGTGGTTTCAAGCTTAGCTTTCCCACAATAAATGATTTTTGCTGCCAGCCTGGAAGCACAAAGTTTCTACTCTATTTTTTTCTTTTTCTTTTTTTTTTTTTTTTCCTGGAAATTACTTTCCCAGCCTGGGGCTACTGGTTAAGAAAGTGCTGCCATTACACACACAGGTCCTATCCACTAACTTCATAAATGGCACTGGTTCACTGAAATGTACTGTTTGCTTCAGCATTTCAAGAGCCCCCAGAGTGGCACGGCAGAGTGGGTAACATCAGCCAGTCCTTGCTAAAAGAGCATGGAAACCTTGAATTTTTCAACAGGGAGCCCAACAGAGAGAACAGAACATTTGCTTTCTTAAAGATGCCTCAATGACTGTGGAAGAGGCTTGGCCTTGTCTGTCCTGGGATGTGCACAGTTCCACCTGCATCTCCTCTTCCTGATGCATGGTGGGAGTGGGGTACAACTCTGATCTGGGCTGTGTGTCAACTGTCTGAGAGGTGAAGCTGTAGAGAGTGTAAGAAAGGGAATAAAGAGTAGGCAGAAAGGGAAGTCCCTTTTACACTTCTGTCTTTTCTTGATCCTTCCAGTTAATCTAGCAAAACTGTACCTCCAGCTGCCTGGCATGGTTGTCTAATGGGCAGCCAGGCAAGACACCAGGGGAAGCCAGCTCACCAGCTAGATGTTCCCTGGAAGGGGCATTAGAAGCCCTGCTTTTAGGCTCAGGGCACCACTTGCAAGCCTGGCTTCATGGCTGTTGCTTTCAGGGGGCAGCTAGATACCTTTTGAATCTAGTCTTCCCTGCTGCCTGGTGTGGGAAGTTGTCGGTCCCTGTACAATGTCCCACTGCCTGCTCACAGAGGGAGCTCATAAATATAAAACATAATCTTCATAAAAACTACAGTTTGAAAGGGTCACCAATCTGAGATGAAAATACTTATAAGCAGACTACTGTGAGTTTGATCCTTAATACTAGATGCTAAGTCATTGCTAAGCCACAGTGATGAAGTGTTGTGTGGACAGGTCCTGCTAGCAGAGGGATGCTGAGATAAGGGAACAAAGATGTATTGATGGAATTTGCTTGGCCAAGAACAGAGTAAACACAAACATGAGAAATCAGCATACATCTGTCTCTACTATGCACTCAAGGTCTACAGCTTGGAACGGTAGCACAGCCCACACAGCAGCCTCTTTGCCACGAAAGGATTACAGGTGCCTGCACTCAGATGACCCCTGGAAAGAAATCCAAATATCGAGGATGTTAAGATCAAAAAGAGCTGCATTGCTAGACCCGGGCATGTTCTCTCTCTCTCCTTCACTTAGATATTTTTATATTATTATTCCATCCCTGTCCAAATGAAGAAAGAATCACCTGAATACCCTTTCCTGCCAGCTAGTCCTTGACTTACATCCTCAACAACTGTGCATTAACATCAGGAAACAACAGATGGAACCACTGTATTTACTTCTGTCACACTGAGCCTTGTGCAAAAGAAGTAGATTTTTTGGTTTAGGGACTTTTCAAAGCTTTACATACATTTATGGTGACATCCCCCTGAGATTTAACTGTGAGTGTTAAGAAAAGCAGTGCACCACAGCACTATGCTGCAGACCAGACTGCCCTTCAGGCAGGAGTGTTCTGCTTGGAAAAATTGCTCCTTCTCAAAAAAAGAAGAACTCCTGCCATAGATGCCAAGTGTCCTGGGTTATGTTTTTGTTCGGAATAGATATAATGTAGTTACATATTCTGTGCTTTCTCAGTTGACAGGTAACTCAAACAAATATTACCCAGGAGGAGCACAATGTAAATTTGACCATGAGCAATCACAGCAAATAACTGACAAGGTCATAGCCTAGGAACAGCATTTACACAGAATTTGCCCTGAAAAGGGAAGGGTGAAATAAGACTCAGCTGCGCAAAGAACTATTTGCGTCTTCTGCCTTCAGTGCAAGAAGAATAAACAACCAAATTAAGCTATCAAGATATTCCTTACGTGTCTTTCCAGTGAAAGGCTATTTCTACATTAGCAAATGCAAACTTCCCAGAGTAACAGTGTGGTCTGAGAGGACAGTGAGCAGCAGGAGCCTTGTCCTTGATTCTCTCTCAGCCTTGGGCTAATGATGTTACTTTTTTCTAGGTGTCCATGATTTGTACAATAATGGGTAACAGGAAGCTTCACCTCACAAGCACTGCAAGGATTACATGGATATCTTATCTGTTTCACCTCTTTGGGAGCCAAGCCTTAGTTTCTATAGACAGGACATCAAACCCACAGAATTGGTGAATAGCCCTGGATTACACAGCATCAGCATGCATTCAACGCCAGGCTGCTGCCTCAGTGCCTGTGCCCAGACTCTCCTGCTTTCATTACAAAGTATGAATTCAAGACATTTCTTCCAATATACACAATGAAATGACAATATGGAAAGTAAAATAAAAAGTATATTCATGCATTTATATATATATATATATATATATATATAAAAGGGATTTCTTCGACACCAGATCTCCAACTTCATGCTTATTATATGCACCCACTTGGACACCAGCTGAAGGTATTACCCAGTTTTTTCCTATTGATTACTTTGTCCTCTGAAAACCAGGTTAATCTCTGCTTTTTGGGAAAGAGGAATTCAGGAACTGGGATGCCAGTGCAGTGCAACAGCCTGGCTGGTCCACTGCCCCTTTTCCAGTAATGGCAGGCACAAGAATGTTCTGGGAAAGGTGTCAGAAACCCTGCAGCAACCTGCTGCTTGGCAGATTCCCTTCCTATGTCAGACAGTTAGATCTGGATCTGTGAAGGCTCCCTGTGCTGCTTACTGTGAGGAGGTAACTGAGCTACTGAAAAGCAGCTCCAAGTGTAAACCCACAGTATTTTATCAAATACTTTTAATATAGAATATTGTAATTCTTTAGAAGAATTAACTGCAGCTAGCAATGGATGTTTGCTGCCACCTGCAAGGACAGAATAATTTTTGGTTGCTGGGGTCTGTGAGACTGCCTGATACACCTTGCACTGGATGGGGTACAGGAGAGGCTTTCTTCTGGAAAACCAGAAAGCTGCCATAGCAAGGAGCATTGAGTGCCCTCCCATGATCTCCAGACAGATTAAGCGGCTGTTATACCCTTACTGCTAATTTTTGTGCAGCTCCTTCACTTTGGGCTCCCCAGGACACCCAGGAATATTCTTAGCTTCATGCCCTCCTCGGAAAGACCTGAGCCCTTTTCCCGTTTCCCATTCCTCTAATAATTCGCTCCCCTGACTGGGCTCCAGGGTCTGGCCGTTGACCGGAGCACCAGCCGGGTTCAGTGCCCGGGGCAGCTGCCCTCGCTAGTGCCGGACACCGGCCCCTCCGCCTCCCCGCCAGGCAGCAGGACCAACTTTTCCCGCAGGGGCCCGCTGGACTGCTCCGTCCCCGGCGGCTCCCGAGTCCGGAGAAGGCACAGCCCCGCGTACCCCGCTCTGCCCCTGCCCTCAGCCAGGAGCTCGGACCAGGCACCTCCGCCCCCCGCCACCCCGGGGAGCCCCGCGGCGCCTCGCCCGCGACCCGCCGAGCTCCGCGCCGCAGGTGACCCCCCGGGGGAGGGCAGGGGCCGGGAGCGGCCGGGGGAGGGGGCGAGGGGCGGGGAGGCCGGGCTCGGGGGGTCGCTGTCAGCGGCTCGGCTCGGGGCACGGCTCGGCACGGCACGGCGCGGCTCGGCAGCGCACAGCTCGGCTCGGCGCAACGCCCCGCGCCATGCTCCGGAGCTGCCCCGGCGCGGGGCTCGTCCTGGCGGCGGCCGCCGCGCTCTGCCTCGGCGGGGCGGGAGGCAAGGTAACCCCCGCGGCACCGGGCACCCGACCGCCCCAGCGCGGCGCGGGCAGCGGCAAACTCGACGGGAAGGGGGTGTCCAGGGATCGGCGTGCATCGGGGAGGGAGATCCGCAGGGGAGAGGGGAAGCATCGGGAGTCCCGGGACGGGGGGTGCAGCCGTGCTGCCGGGACGAAGGATGCGCCTCGGCTCCCGGGAGAAGGGATGCAGCGGAGCTGCCCTTTTGCTCCCCTCGCCACCTGCCCGCCCTACGGCGGGGTTTGGGTGACCCTCTCCAGGGCTGGCTGGTGACTCGTCTCGCAGTCCGAAAGGCACCGAGAGACACGATGCTGCGGGAGCGTATCTCTGGTCACCCTCTCCAATACAGCCATACCCGAAATTCGGTGCAAGCCCCGTGGAAACCAATATAATAGCATTTTCAGCGGAAATCGGAGCACTTGCCCAAAGGCAGCCCTAGCAAGGAGCAGCCTGCCATAAGGAGTCCAAACAAACCACCCTGTATTACTGTCCCCATGCTCTCCAGTCTTGTGTACCTCGTCTGTAGTATGGAGAACAGGTAAATCCTGCAAATGACAGCTACAGCTCAGGACAAGGATCTTTGTGCAGGCTGGGAGTCACTGGGTGAGCACTGGGGAAAAGAGAGCAGTGATGGAAAGGGAGAGAAGGAAGCACAGAGTACCCCAAAACTAGGAGCAGTCACAGAGCTGACAGTTGCTCTGCACTTTGGGAAGGGTGAACAGTCCTGGTCCTGCTGAAGTGAGTGGGACTTTTCCTGTGGACCCTGACAGGAGCAAGATTTGCACTCCTGGCAGAGATTCTCATATCTATAAACCATGAGCCACTACAGTATAAGAAAATAATACACCATACATCTATGTCTTTTCTTATGTGCATATATATATATATAAACAACAAAGGTGGGGGTTGTTTTCTCTGGTGGAAAACAGCATTGTAATTCTGCCTGCTACACCAACTCCCTGCCACCGCACATATGAACACAGCACTGACTTTGTGGTTGAAAAGAAGATGGTTTATCTCACTGATATCTTAGTGAAGATAGCTATAACAAGAACTTCTGAATTAAGCCACATTTCTGGCACTGAAGTACTGAGTATTAACTTCACAAAAGTGCACACTTAAACCTATTGAATCGTATAGTTGTGGGGTTTTGTCTTTTGTGTCTCTTTTAACTCAGAATTTCATTGTGGAACCTGCAAGCTTACCCTCATCCAGCTGCATACTTCTCTTATTAAACTACATAACTTGCTTGCTGCCCTCAGTTATTTCATCCTTCCTGTGCTAGCTGTGTTCTAAGTTTGCCTGTACAGTCACTAGATGGACCAAATATTAGCTGTGTGATGTACATTTGGGTGTGAATGGCATTGGTGGCAAGCTGTATTATTTTTGCTTTATTTTTCTTTTTACTATGTTTCCTAGACAACTTCTGTTGTTCTCTACCTCTGAAATCAGAAATGTTTGATTTCCCCTCAGGCAGTATCTGAACTAAAGTACTGACCAACAGCACTATAGAAAAAGAATTGCCTCCTTAATGAAGAAGCAGTGGCCTCCTGCATACTTTCCCAGACTTGACTTGTGTCAATTACTCTTTAGATCCCATGTTGTCTATAGACTCTTAACATACTGGACAATTTCTTTTGCAGAATGAAACACAGGCATTGTCTGTTGCTTCTTTTCTAAGCATGACAGTGAAATCTGTGTGTGCAAATAGACGTATGTGTACATCTCTTGCTCCCAGGTTCTTTTAAGTTATTTTTTTAAGTTGCACTTGCTCTTCACTCATCAAGGACTGCACTATGTTGCATAGGCTTCGTTATTTTTATCCTTTTTTTTGGCTGCATTCTGATAGTGTTGCTATGCTAGTAAAAAAATACGCATCCCACTCAAAGTTGGTGGTTCAAATGTAGTTCTAGTTAGTGCTTGAAAAAAAGATATGCAAAGATTTATGAGAAATGAACTGTCTTCTGGCTTAGAGTTAACAATATAAAACCATAACAGAAACTCCCTTGGCAAGGGCAAAGTCTGCATTGAGGTTCAGGAAACAGAATTGTTCTTTTCATCCAGGAAGGTGGTCTCTGCCATTCAGAGCTAAGGAACTTAGGGATGCTGTGAAGTTGCGTGGATGTTTGAAACATGTTTTGTGGTAAAGTAGAGCTCTCTCTGGAATCCTTCACTGAGTACTACAGCAGTATAAAAATAGCAGTTAGATCAAATGAAAGAAAATTTGAAGATAAGGTATGTGATGTTTCCTCCTGTGTGTCTGTATCAGGTGGAACAAGATGTGCAGATAGGTGGCTTGTTTATCCTGAAGGAAGAATGTAAGCCTGATGAAATAATAACAGAGTCAAAATTATGTCTCTGTATGTCCATAAAATAGAATCTGTTCAAGCAAATCCCTATGGAGATGGTCTGTATGTCAGTGCCATCCTTCATCTGGTATTACCCTGTTCACTTGCTGGCTTAAATAAAAAATCAAGCCTTTCTTATTCCTTTTAAGTGAAGCAATCCTAGACCCTCCAGCGACAAACTTAGTCCTGCTCCCAGTGAGGACTATGGCAAAATTCCTGCTGGTTTCAGAGGGAGCAGGATCCTTCCCAAGATCAGTGAAGGAGTGAAAAAAAAAGATAAAATAAATCAACTACTAAAATATGCACCTCAATTAGCAAAGAATGTGACCTGATTAGTAAAGTGTATGAAATTTCAGCTATTAAATTCTACAGCTCTGATCAACAAAGCACACTGCACAATTGGCAACGTATCCAGAATCTCAACTACTGTACTAGTCTCCTACCAGATCAACCAAGCATGCAGCTGAATCAGTAAGTTATGCAACTGGAGCAGCAAAATATGCACTTCAGATTAGGAGGGAAGGATATGGAAAACCTTGGATGTTTTAAATTGACACAGAATAGATCTGTTTAGAAATCCACCCCTGCCTAAGAAAAGTGATGGCAAAATATGTAAATTTTATGAAGGATTTCCAGACAATTGCTGGACTGAAAAAGTATTACATCCCTCAAACGGCTTAGTGTCTGCTAGCTGCAGCCCTGTTCTTTACCAGATGTCCTGCACATCTGGTTCCAATCCCAGCTGCTGCCAGGTGTGGGGGCTATTTTAATAGCACTTTAATGTGATTTTTAGGTCCAGGTAGCATTTACTGTAAGAAATGTATATGCACACCAGGATGTCTTTCTGTCTCAAGAAATGAAGACAGTCAAGACAAACAAGGCACCTTCAAAGAACCTGAAAGTTTTGTTGGCCATGAGCTTGATAATGATTCTTCACTTCACTGTTTGTGAAAGTGCTCTGTGCTTTAGGAGAGGAGAAATATAGGTCTTTCCTATTTTCTTTATATCTTGATTAATTGCCACAGCTGCATCCTACTGTGTTCACAATGTATCTTGGCAGATATTTACTGTACAGAGAGTTTGGGTGTTTGGCCAGCTTGGGGAGCAGCAATGTTCATATATTCTGAAGCAGTAAAGCAGCTCCTTCCTAGCTTGTGCGTATGTGCTTTAAAAATCCATCCCTCACAGGTGGTTCTAACCTTCAGAAGTTGTTTTTGCTTTGAATTACTATTTTTGTTTTATACAGAAGACCTGCAGGTTGTTCTGTTTTCATAAAGGTGCAGTTCCAGGATTTCTATAAACTACCCTTTTTTAATGTCTGGAAATAAATGGTGCTACACTGCCTGTGCTCAAGGAAGGCATGGAAATAGCTTTGTTTTATTGCACTTTTCACTGTAGTACCCAGAAAGCTGAAATATTATTTGAGACTAAGAAATACCTAGGCTTGGGGTTGTTCTTTGTTTTTTTAATCCACTACAGTTAGTACCTAAAACTGGCTAGCATCGAACTTCTTGTTTACAAGATTTCTGCCTCCTTTCCAGGCCACTTCAATGAATGATCCTATTTAGTTCTTTTTCCTGTTTAAAATATTTTCTACTGAGTTCCAGAGCAGTGCCCTTAAAACAGAATTGATTTGGGTCATTGAACCTTATTTTTCAGGTATGTTAGTTTGCACCCTGCCACTGGTCTGACTGGTATTTCAATTAGAAAAACGCAGGCAGATTTCTCCTAGAGGCTAAAGTTCACGTGGAGTCTCTGGTGAAATAAGATCCTGGAGTACATATCCCTGGAACTGGGCAATGATTTGTAACTTTTTTTTTAATTCTCTGTCTGGCCAGAATGTTGTAAATCTGGCGCTCACTTGTTAGCTTCACGCTAAGCAGCAAGAATGTCCACAGTGTTTTAGTCCTGATAATTCTAATTACCGAAGCACTGAAGAAGCTGAAAGCTGAGAAGACGGACAAGGCTGGCCTCAAGTCCTGCCCAGAACATGGGACTCTCTTAGTACAGCTGAACCATAATTCTCTTGTTTGCCAAGGCCAGCAATGGAAGCAACAGCCAAGGTAAGAGAAGTAAGGCAGTGGCAGAAGATTTCTGGAACAATGTTGGTAATCTTTATGCAGAAGGAGCTAAAAGAATGCAGTACCGCTAGAGATGACAACCATCCTTGGGATGAAAATGCTGAAGTCATTTTTGTTTCTTTACTATCTAAGTAGGCTGAAGCAAACAATCCTGTTGCACTGGTTTAAAAAGATCCAGCAAACAAACTTTCCTGTGGTAACCAGCAAACAATTACTATTCTTCCCACCTGCTTCTTTGCATGACAGATGAGGAATGGTGGTAAAAGGTTCAAGCCTCTTTCTTCCTGCGTATCTTTCTTCTTAAAAAAGAGAACTTGTGATATGTTTGGTACCAGCGAATGCCTACCCAGCAGCAGTGTAGCTAGATCAGGTCTGGTATAGCAATGCATTCCATTACACACTATTATTATGACAAGGTCAGTCTATGCTGACCAGATATCTCAGGTCTATAAATAATAATAAATGATAAATATTAAACTTGGTGTTTAGATAATTCCTTGAGTGTGGGAAATACTAAGTAGGAAAATAAACCTCTTCTACTTGTACAAATCCCCAGCAAGAAGAGGGCAGAGTAGGGACAGGGCACTATAGGGTCTTGCATTAATATGTGGAACAATTACACAGAAGTAGGGAAAAGCCTTAATGGCAGCCTTAGTTCTCAAACTCAATGCAAGAACATTATAATTCCTCTTAGAGGTTCTCAGCAGCAAATGGCCTTATGGTTCATTTTGAATATCCTTACTCATATAATTGGCAATGAAAAGGAGGTTCCGATTTTGAGAGGAAAAAGGGCTAATTTGCCTATATTTTCTTTCTAGAAGTCTTGAGGCCCTACTGGAACTCATGGAAGTCATCTGGGACTTCAGCAGAATATAAATCAGGCCATAAGTACTGCTGGCTTGGATTAGTAATGATGTACATTGAGTACAACATCTGTATTTGGGTTTGGGTGGAGTCCTTTCATGGTAGAAGACTTGGTAATACTTTTACAGCACCTTTCATCAGAGGATTTCAGAGTTTCACAAATATCTAATTAAAGAAACTATGAAATTATGTGAAATCCTTAGTCCTGGGGGAGTACAGGCAGTACCATTACGCTTCAATATAAAGCAGGGGTGGGTGGTGTTCAAAGTGGCAAAACAAAAGCAAATTTGCCAAATGCAAGCCATAACCTGCTGTGCTATCTCATTTTCATCTAGTATTTTATTCTTCTCATTTCTTTATATTAGCAGCCAGGTTGCAACATCAAACCAGCTAAACAAAATGGGCTGGTACAAGCCTCCATTCAGACCTACTGTCAGCTCTGAAGAAGGGAGTTTTGGAATTTCACCGATCTCTTACTGATCTGTTTCCACAGTGTTTCATTATTGTGTTGAGGAGTAGCAGGACTGCAGCAGGGGTCAGATGCCAAGGATGCCAATAAGGACAGCTTCCTGAATACAGGAGATCTGGGATGAAATGCTTCTCAAAGTCCAACCTGATCCAGATCCCAGAGAGTTGGTTGCTCAGCTTTTCCAATGAGGGTGTGCCTGCTCTGTACTGTACTTCATTTGGGATTAGCAACAGGGGATCAAATCCACTTGTTCTACTTAAATCTAGCCCTCTCCTGGTCTTGCTTAGTAAATATTTCACTGTTTTGAATTACTTTTATCTAAGTTTTTATTAAAGGACTTTTTTTTTTTTTTCTGGGTTTGACTTAAAATGTGGAGCCTTTACTGTTAGAATGGGGGCTTGACTCCCAGGCTGCCCATCCCTTTGTCCTTGTGTCTGTGTTATAGATCTGCATGGGTGGGCAGTTCAGGTGAATCCAAGACCTCATTATTTGAATACAAGAGCCCCAAGGAATTGTTCATCAAGACTAACTTTAAATGCAAGCTTAGCAGGCTGAACACTTTGATTTGCCTCTAAAATCAACAGTAACTTATTACAGGTTTCCTGGTTGAAACTTGAATGGGGAACAAGAAAGGATGTCTGCAAAGCACATTTATTTGGAAAAATAAACTGCTCACTGGTTGGGGCCCTGGAACAACAAACCCAGCGTTTAGTTTTTCCTCTGGCTGCAGCATCTGTGATACTTTTTTCTGCTTTCTCCCACACCCTCCCTGCTATGCCCTCATGGTTTCTCCTTATGTGTGGGCAGTAAAATTTACAAGCATTCTGCTCTCTGAAATCATGGCAAAGGTGGAGTCTTGGAAATTTCCCTTTGCAGTGTGCACAAGAAGAGACTAATCCTGGAATGAGGTGGAGAAAAGTGCTGCCGTTTGTATACCATCCAAAACTAAGGATGTGCATCCAGACCATAACAGACCTCTGAATGCCCAGCCTCAGCCATAGCAATGGCTTATTTAGGAGTTCAGTTAAAAATACTGCATGAAAAGGAGAGGGTTTTTCTTTGCTTGCTGTGTAAGGATCACTATCCATGTCTTCTGCATAAGCCCTCTCACCTGCTAGTAACACTTAGTGAAACAACAACCCAGTTCCTAAAGAATTGCAGCAACAACTCCACAGCATGCTAGTGGCGATAAGGAATATTTGCAGGTTTTAGCTTTCACGTATGGAATGTTTCCTTCTCCATATGTTTCTACAATAGACCTCCAACATGTGAAACATCTGAAGTGTCTGGATGAAACATAGGGTCATGCAGCTGGAAATCTGAGCATAAACAGCTCTCTTTTATTTGCAAGGCCAGTTTACAAGTATATGTGTTTTTGTTTGGTTTTAAAGATCCAAATTTATTTCCTGGGAAGTGGCCAGCAGACTTTGCATGGGATTGCCTTTCAGTTCCCTTTTCTCCTGTTTCTAGTACTTTCAAAACAAAACAAAGCGGTTTTAGGCACCTAAGCTGCATATGGATTTCATTATTTAAATCCCCTCCATGTCTCTCGGAGGTTATATATATAAACTTAATTTGGGAACACTAGTTTTATAGATTCCTGTGAACAGACATGACTTGCTCAATGGACTTTTATGCTGAACTCTACAAGCAAACTTTTACTGCAGTGCTGTAGCTTTTGTTTTGTTATATATTCCAACTGGTTACCAAGCAGTTCAAAGAGTCTGACCATGTTTTCTACTCTTTAATTTGAGCTGCTTTGGCCTGTTCAATTTATAGAAAATAAAAACCAGACTGATCTTCTGGAAACTTCCTGATCACCCCTGTTAGTTCTCACCAGCCCTATCGTTTACTGTTAATTTCTTCTACGTTGTGTTGTGTACACTTTGTTAATGAGAACTTGCTCTAGTAGACAAAAAAAAAAGACCTATGTTGACCTATTAAAACCCTGAAGCAAATGGCCATGGCATCTTGAACTCTTCATTACACTGCCTTACTTTTATTTACGATGGTGCCATCATATTCACGATTTTTTGCCTGAGGAGACACTCTAAATGATGCCTTTGTTTCTCTTTCTAAAGCTTTACATTTTTTTGTATGTTTGAATGAGGGTATTTGCTGAAGAAAACAAACAAAAACACCAAACAACAAAACTCCAAGCTCTAGAATAGGGATAGCAGCTTCGTATAGATGTAGGATCATATTTGATCTGGCATCTTGCCTTTTTGTTGGAGAGTCTCTGTTTTTCTATTGTGTGTCCAGTCACAAGAGTTAGCTCTTGGTTTTTTTTCTCCTGCAAGGATTAGTCTGAAAAGACCACAAGAAAAGCTGGTTGTTGATGCGAATTCTAGCACTCCCTGGTGGAAGTTATCTAAGCTATTGTATGCTTTCTTGGCCATAAAAGATAATGCAGGATTGAAAGGGAAACCCCAATGTTCAGACTGCTCTCATAATGACATGTCTCACTTGCATTTGTTGCATGAACATAGCATGATAAATTTATGAGATACTAATGATGAGTTTCTGCTTAATGTAGTTCTACTTTATGAGTGTAATAGGTATAGCCCCCAAGGGAACTCTGCCCAGTCAAGTGGGTCTTTCCAAGAACCAGATTTGCATGTTTTAGATGGATTTTTCATAGGAAAACAATCTAGCTTTTGTCCTTTTCAGAACAAAATGAGAAGAGGAAATTAATATTGCAGTGTAGGGCTGCAGTGAAGGATGAAGAAAACTTCAGAATAAGACCTGGCGCTTAGTTTCTAGTAAAATCACCTGGATATAAATGTATCAGTGAAATTAAAGAAAAAATTGGAAATGTCCTATGCCTTGGCCTAGGTCTCTTTGAGAGCATTTCTATCTGTATTTGATGCTCCCACCAATATTTTACCCCCCTCATAGGCATGTCTTCTACTTGCCAACTGCTGAATAATCAGTGAATGCCAGGGTTACTCCTGTGGTGGTAAGTTTAACCTGGGAAATTGTCAGGTAGCAAATGCGCCCATAGACTGCCAGGATGCTGGCAAGCCCAGAGAAAACCTATTTGTCATATAATTTCTAGCCTGAAAAATCTAAATCAAAGAAAAAACTGGGTAAGCAGAGAGAACTCTGCTTAGCCAGAATTACATAGCTGTAACTTGCAAGACACCTTGTAGGTGAATCCAACTCATTCTTAATTAAAGAACTGAAAGAGGAGAACTAAAACTTCTGCCTATTTATGATACAGGGGAAAAAGGCAAGAATGTTTCATTGTCTTTCCAATATCCTGAGATTTCAGGTATGAACCTTTAGATAGCTGAGTTAGCCAGTAAGCCTCCTAAAATCCCACCTTGGCTGACAGGGGGAGATAGCCTTTCAGAGAGACATTAAGACCATCTCTAACTCATGCTCTGAATTTCTCTCTGCAGCAGGGAGGCAAGCCAAATTAGCCAGCAAAGCCCCATACCCAGAGCTGAGTGATCTTCATATACTTGCCTTAGGTAGGAATCTTACATCAGTTACTCTGGCCTAATAAGGATAAACTTGTTTTGCTTCTCGACTGAGTGTCCCAAAACCAGCAGAGCATTAGGCTGTCTTTCGCCTAGTTGCTCTGAAGGCAAGTACAAAATGTCAAGTTACAATGTATGCCCACACTGCATATACTGCTGATCATCCTATGGAAAGCTGTGCTGTTCCATGGATGATTGTTCAGAAAACAGTCCCTATTTGTGTCTCTGGGAACAAGCATTTTTTTGTAAGAAGAAAAAGGCATTGCATCTCTGAAGTTAAATGAGGTCTGTTGTTCTCCACAGAAACTGGAGTGCATCGCTGTGCCTGGCGGTTGTGGGAGCACCGGGGTTTGTTTTTTTTGTGATTTTCCTTTTCCCCACCTCCTGTTCTCAGAGAGGATCAAGGAGGAGGGATAGATAGTGACCTCATGGTGCAATTATGCAATCTGCTTGAGGCCAGGTATCAAAATACACTGCAGCTGTGAAGCTGGGACCTTGCGGTGGCTGGGGGGCCAGGGCCTCTCAGCTCTAATGAGATCACTGACCTTCTCCTGCCACTTCTTCTGCAGCTGCTTTGATTCACAGAGATTTGTTGTGGCAATGGCCTGCCTAACAGTTTGGCAAGCTGCCGTAGGAATGGCTGTGTCTACGGGCAGGCACTAGGAGCTGGCCTTAGAGACCCAGAGCAGGTGAGCATATCCTGAGCCCTGCCAGCCTCTTTCCATCCCGACAGAGCCTATTTGCCTTCTTCCAAGGGTACGCAAACATTACCACCCTCCCTGATCATTCTTTGTTCCTAAGAAGTGAGGAGATCTGTTCTCTGTTGAAATAAAGCAGCACTTTCCAAGCAATCTTGTTGTGACGCTTGAGCTCAGGGCTCAGCTGCAGCAAAGTCACATATGGGGAGAATAAGAGAAAATAGCATGCCTACAGTCTGAGGCATATTTGGGCCTCCAAGTCTCGTTCAGATTTTGCGTTCTTTGCTTTAATTGCTGCACTGAATTCCTGCTTCCCTGCTCTACTCTTCTACCAATATTTTCCTTATTTCAACAGGCTTTCATAGTATCCTCCCCTTCCTACCTGCGTATTTGTTCTCTTCAAATGTCCCACTAAAACCAACATAAATCTTGCTGATAGGTGTGAAAGCAGGGCCCTGTGAAGCTGTCTGATGTATGCCAAGAAGGAATATAAGTCAGAATATATAATATAAGAGAAAATGGGATTTGCAGAGTGGAAATGTCACATCCATAATCACTTTTATGTGGTGGAACTGCTGCTACCCACCACTGAAATATCAGAGCATCTGTTAAAAAATGCAGTTTTGGTTTTACTTAAACCCAGCAGGTTGCACTCACTTCAAGAAATATTAGACCCTTGTTTAAAAACATGAGTGCAACTGCTCTGTTGCCATAAATGTATTAAAAGCAAATGTATTCTCAGCTCAGTTTCAGAGTCCCACAATTGAACCCTGTTCAGTGCTTGTTGATGTGAATTTGCTCAAGGAGCAAGGAGTGAATATAAAGTAGGTGTGCAGGTACATGGGTTTCTGTTGAGGGAGGGTTACTGGGAGGACAAGGAGACCCCTTAGCAAAGAAGATACTCTCATGATTGATGAGAACTCTCTTGTAGATCACAGTTAAGGACTGGAAAAAGGAGACAGGGAAAACGCTCTCCTAATAACTAAGCAAAGTATTGGCAAGTTCTGTTACACTCTGTCAATCCCGTGTTTTTATCTACTTCTGCCAGGTCTGCTACCTTCAATCATCCAGAGGTACTTGAAGAGGTGCCCTGAAATGGGAAGAGAGCTTTTTCTTTTGCTGTTGCCTCGTGCTTTAAACAGCCAAGGCAATTTGGCAGAGGGGGAAATGGTAATTCCAAGGTATTTCCAGGAATTCTTGTACTGCTAGGTAGAAAAATAGGTTAGCTATGCGGCTGCTGTATCTAGTTCATGCTAATGAAAGAAAATAAACCTTGCATGCAAAGATGAGCTGAAAATGCAAAATTAAGTAGAGTGCTAATTTTATAAAGTCTCTATTTAACTTAGTCCTCAACTTGGAAAAAGTCCTACCAGCTTTGATCTCTAGATCAGTCAGCTAGTGAAGTAAATGTGGTCACTTCTTCAACTAATAGGCTGGAGTTTTATATCTTACTCTTGGGATAATCTTTCCTCAGATCCTGTATTTGATGAGCATCCAAAAAGCTCAGACTTCCCTAACTTGGAAATACTGCGAGAGAACTTGGAGCTTTTGCTGGGAACCACAAGAATTGTGTTTCTGGTAGCTTTGCAGCTAGTTCCAGCCACGTCAGCAAGTAAAGATTTGTCTTGGTTTTCTTCCTTAAGATGGAATTGCGGAATGACCACTTTCCCTTTTTCCCCTCTTGTTTTGTTTTTAAAACCCTATGTTTAACATTTTCTTTCTGCTCTGGCTGAAAGTTTGGGCCACTTCATATTTCACCCCAGGTGGTTGGCTCTGTTCAAATGTCCTCATGAGTCCAAGTAATTTTTATCTCAGAATGAACCTCCTACCTTTGGAGGTAAGAAGTGGGAAGTAACTGAGAGACCATACCTCACCCCACATGTTTAGAGCAATTGCAAAGATGTTGGTGGAGACAGAACTTTAAAGAGGTCCCTAGGGCAGAATAAAATGTGAAGGAGCTGGTGAGGTAGTTGCAAAGCATTGCCAACTCTTAGAGAGAAACGCACATGTGTGTGCATGTGTGCATGTAAGATGTTTTTAATTTTGGAAGGGTGAGGGATGTAAATAAAGCTTGCTGGATTTTCACCCCACTAATACTACAGTGAGCTCAAATGGCTAAATTTAGTCATCCAGAGTGAACAATCTTGGATTCTCAGACTGCATCCAGGAACTAACTGCCTACCTCTGTGGCTGCTGTTGAATCAGCTGTAGGCTGACAAGATAAGGTTACTATAGAACCGCCATAGACTGTTTGCAGTCCTGTTCTGGCACTATGCAGTTGCAGTGGATTTTGTGTTTTATACGGAGTAAAAAATTATATGTGGGGAGGGGTTCTCCCTTTCCTACTCAAAAAAATAATAAGTAAAGGAGCATTTATGGGGGGGGGGGGGATATTTTATAGGAAGGGACAAAACAAAATAATTCTTTGGTCAGAAGTACAGGATCATAACTGACTGCACTTCAAAGTGATTTTTTTAAAGGGCCTAACGTCTGCATAAATAGCTTTTATGCTTACTTTCACTCATTACTCTAGTATTAAATCTAGTACATGTCTTCAAGCAAAGACCAAAAAGAAGCCCTTAACTTGGATAAGGGGATAATACTCATCTGTTCCTGAAAAAGCTAACAAATGCAGTACCTCTTAAATGTTCAGTTTGGAATACAGTAGATTATTCCTTCCCTGTCATTTTTAAAAAGAAGTAGAAGTGACATTTTTAAGTCTGCCTGAAACTGGAAATCCATGTGAGAAACGCACAGAAGCTGAGAAGGGCAAAATGGGTTATGATCTTTGCACACCATTTCCTTGCAAACCTGCAACTGGGTATCACTATGAAGTGTGTGGCTTGGTCCCTGAGGGTGTCTTGGAAATGCAGTGGCTCAGTTCCAGTTTCCTCTGCTGAGGCTTTCATTCTGACTCTGGGTATACACCAAGAGAACTTGCCATTTCTTGGGTGAGTACATTATGTAGGAAAACAAACCACACTGGGTAGCTCTCAAGCCAGAGAATCTGAGATTGTACTCACAGACAAATGACAAACATCAAGACAGGATGTCTTCTTTCATCTTCCTTGAAATAAATACACTTCAAAAATAAATAGTCTTTGGGATGCAAGACAGTGTCCGCCAGGATGCTGCTAACAGCAGCTCCTTGTAACCAGCATTAACACGAATAAAGAAAATTCACTACTTCACCTTTTTGAGCTTCAACAAAAACTGAACACAAATGGACTGAGGGTTTCCCTAGCCAGGACCTTGCATCACTTTGTTTCCACTTCTCTTCAGGAGGACTTATGCCTTTACAAGCCAAACCACATGGCCATATCACCTTCTCTTACCAGCTACATATCACAGCATCCTCTCCACATTCCCTCTGGGCTCCCTGCATCACCCCATGCCAGAAGCATTTCTTTCTTAGAGGCAGGACAGAGGAACTTAAGAAACTGAGCCTCACTTGACTGCTTCTAGTGATTCAGGCAGAGGCTGGTACCCATCACTGAAGAGTGCTTGTGGGCCAGCTCAAGGCTGCCACAACTTGCCATTCATGGCTTTTTGCAAGACTGTCCTAGAAGCTTTGAGTGTGGCTTTGCTCTGGTGGAAGCAGCGAGGAAGGGTCTCCTGGCTTTCCTATAAGGTGTTGCAAGAACTTGTCGTGTCCTGGCAAAATTAGGAGCTTGCTTATGTGCATACCTCTGATTTAGCTCATATGGTACCTTCTTTTAGCAGTAATTTTGATTAAAAAAAATGTGCTAATTAAATTATTCTTGAAGTGAGTGGGATTCTATTAGAATGTGTTGGTTCCCTGACGATGTTCCTACTGGAATAATGCAGAGGGGCTCCAGGGATACATTTGTAAATATTGTGTGAATGGAGAGCAGAATTGAGGGTTATGTTACTCAGATGATGATTACTCTTTCTTGTGCTTGATTGAGCTGCATAATAAACTCCCATCTGGCCAAAATAATTATTTTCTCCCTTTCCTGCATGGAAATTGTGGTTTTTCCAAGTGCCACCTCTTTCTTGAGAGCTCTTTGGTGTATAGGGTCCAGTTTGAAAAAATCACATCCTGGCTTTGTGCTGCACCTCTACCTATCGAGGATTTGCTCTTTCTTTGAGAGATGGGGCTTCTCAGGAAGCAGACACTGGTGCCTCTGGTGAGATTTCTGAACAATGGCTTGCAGTCACTTGTGGCCACATCTGTTCCAAACCAGCATAGCTTTATGCTTAAGAAAAAATCCCAGGCTCTCTATAACTGCATTACACATGGGTTTTTTGCAAACCTACACTTCAGGGAGCAGCAGAGCACTCATCCTGCCACTCACAGAATCACCTTTGAGGCCTTATACAAGGTCCTCCTTGTACTTCTTACCTCCATGTTTCCTGGCACAGAGGCCTTATAACTCCTTAAGTATATGTATCTTAATTAAGTAGCTCAAAGCTGGTGCCAGTATTAACTACTCATTTCTAGAGAGTCCAAATATCAGCACAGGAGGAGGTAAATGCATGACAATGGGATGTTTTTTAGTAACAGACACAGATTTAAGCTTCCAAGTGGGCTGTGTAGCGTGAAAAGAGGAAATGCAACATCTCGGCATGTTCTGAAATATCCGACCATTGAGATTCTGGCCAAGAAGCTGTAGCTGAGATTTGAGTACTTCTCTGGAACCTACTAACTGCTGTTCCCCAGTTATCCTAACTCAGAAGACAGGTAGGGTATGTCTGACCACAGTAGTCAGGAGGTTCATTTCAACACAGCAGTTTCAAACATTTGGGACTCCCAGCCAGAATGTGAAGTACTGAAAAGCAGATGAACAGGACTGGTAAACTGTTCCACCCTGCTCATAGCTAACCTAATTGGTGTAGGCATATATCATGTTGTTTTTAAAAAGCACAACAACCTGACATTTACAAAGATTGAAAGTGTGCCAAATTTTTGCATGCCTCTGTCAAGAGTCCACGAATCTATAACTTGCTGCAGAAGGGAACATCTGTATCTAATTGATGAAACTCAGCCTTCATAACGCATGATTCAAATGAACAGTTTTGTCAGTAATTCAGTTGTGGATTATAAATTAATCAGAAAATTTTCCCCACCCCCCTCGGACCTGTCTTGCATTTTCTGTCCCTTGTGGGTTTTTTTCCTGGTCTCAGAGCAAGTCTTAAAGCTTTTCAGTCTCCCAAGCCATAACAAATGAATAATTCCTCCACTGCTGTGACCTTTCAGCCATATTTCTGGAATGCACACATTACACAAATCCCCTCCTGCCCAGGTGATAAAGGATACTTCTTGGGATTCAGCTAGATACTGCAGCCAACTGCTGGCTACATGGCTCGTAGAGGAACAAGAGGCATTTGAGTCTGAACCTGAGACTCCTTGGACGTATAGAGAGTCTGCAAGATATTTCTCTCCAAATGATGACAGATTCAAGTGAAAATGAAGGCAGGAAAGGGAGACTATACTGAGAGTGGGGGCAAGGGACTTATGGGAGGTGTGCTTACCCATTCAGCACTTTGGTGATTAATCCCACATGATCCACTGAGCTGATGGATGCTGCTTTTGGGTGTTAACAAAGTTTTCTGGTAGTAGAGGTGGAGCTGTGAATGCCTTCAAGCGCCTTCTCAGTGTCTGAAAAAAGGCAACTAGATCAGTTCACATATTCCTCAAAATAAAATCTCAACCCTCAATCACTGCTAATTTAAGGAGGTTTGGGCCAATCTGTAATCCTCCCACATCCAGGAGTAGCACCCTGCAATAGCAGCAGTTCTGGTGCACATTCTGGCTCCAAAACTGGGTATATATTTAAGTCGAAAAGTTAGGCATTATTTACTGTTTCTTGCTATACAAATATCTCATTTAAATGTGAGCTCAAAAGACTATCATGGGACAACGGTAATTCTGAGCTGATATTCCAGTGGCTGATAATCCTGTGGCAGAGGGGTTGGAACTCGATCTTTAAGATCCCTTACAACCCAAACCATTCTGTGCTTCTATGAAGTCTGCACTGATGTTCTGGCACATAGGGAAGGAATATGAGAGAAGTCACAGTAAGGCCCTCTTTCCTTCTTCCTAGTATAGGAGCAATCCTCCTGCTGAGGGAAGAGAAGCATATTCACTGGAAACCAGCTAGTTTTTAGTAAAATCCAAGGGACAACAAATGTAACTGTAATTCTGATGTGAATTAGCAAATGGATCTAAATTGACATAAAGTTTTGCTGTTTTCACCTGGATTTTTACCATGAATTAGCTAATTCAGACTAAACTTAAAAATTTTACCTCCTAGGCAACAGATCAGTAAATTTCTATTAATTTATTTTGGTATTACATGCTGTGGAACTCCTAAAGCATTAGACTGAGAATAGTATGTATTTGGCACATAAATGTAGTTTCTTTTCCACTTGAGACCTCAAGACATAGTCCAGCCCAGGTACCTTAAATGCAAAGCCTGTAGTTTATTCCACTATAATTAACATAAGCTTTGATTTAAATGACACTTTTAAAACTCAAAGATTGTATTTCAAGTTGAATACAGAATACAATTTCCACCCACATTGCTGGTTTTGTCCTTTTTTACTGCCATCCACTCTGAAATAACCCAGACTATGAACAGCACCTGCTGGAAAAAAAAGGTCATGCCTTGCAGAACAGGTCTGGCTTTTTCTTTTCATTTAAGGGATTTAAGGGCTTTTAACATATGGAATTGCATTATTTTTTTCCCCCTTTCCATTTCAATATGAGCCAAGGGGAGGGGCTAAGAGAAGAAAAAAAATCTGGAGCATTTTGATCTTTGTGGCTTTATATGGACTTCATAAGCTTTGTTTGTTCTACTGCCAAGCTTCCTTTGTGTTTAAATAGATAACAGACCAAGATGACAAATCATTTCCAATAAAAAATACCCACCAAACCGAAAGCATTCTCTTTCTTTTCCAATTAATGCTTGTAAAACCATGCTCCAAGACAGGGCTTGTGACCTAAGTACTTCTGATTTATTTTTCCTCATTTCAAAACCAGTTGCCCAAGGTGCAGATGGGTATCTGTGCTCTCCAAATTTATGAAAGAGTCTTGAAAAAAAGACTCTTAGAGTGTCTCTGGGAGAAGGTAGTTGTAAATATGATGTGTGAAAGCAGCCATATGTACCTTTAGAGAAAAAGCAGCATGGCAGTTAGTACCACCATTTGTGGACTTCCTTCCTCTTTGGAGTCCACAGACTATTTATGGAGAAAGAAGAAATAGCAAATGTCACACAGGACTGTTGCTGTGTTATGTAAAAGGCACTTTGATTGCTATTTTACTAATGAAAGCTGGTATCTGTTATCACTACTTTGATTTGCATTTGAAGAAGAGACAACTTACCCAATCAAAACCACCCAGATTTTACTGCTTACTGAAGTAAGTAAGGCTGAATGTCTTCGAAACAGAAGGTGAGTTGGATGTATGAATCATGGGTAATCATCAACCCTAGGGTTTGAGTTTTTTACATTAAAGGAATGGTTCTGTAATGAAAATAACAGAGTTCAGGATGCTATGGTGACACAGTATTTCTTTAGCTTCTCAAGATTTTTATCACACAACCAGCTGTTTAGGGCAACAAATTTGTGTGGTCAAAAAGTTGTATGTTAGACAACAGCAGAAATGGATGCTACTATGATCAGTAATAGAAAGTGATAATTATGTGAATTACTCATCTGGGTTATATTTCTGTGGAGGTTGGTCATTCAGTATACACTTCCATAGTCTCTAAGAGTGGCTTTCCATACAAGGCCTATTAGATTAATGCTCCAAATGGGAAAGTAGAAAATAGACTTGTATGAGCTTACTGAATTCCCCTTTCTTGAGGCTATCTTATACCAGTCCCCGAAGGGAAAGAAAAGAATAGAACCTTCAGTAGGTCTAGCAGACTGCATCCTGGATACGATCTCTGGCAAGATGTAAGCTTATTTGTTTTCTTTCCCAGGTATATTATTCCTGTGGAGCAGTGGTGGAATCGATGGAAAGAGGCCTGATTTTATCACCAGGTTTTCCAAACAACTACTACCCAGGGACGCACTGTGTTTGGCAATTTTTCATTCCCATGAGAACCCATCTTATCTTGGAAATTTTTGACTTTGACATTTTTGAGAGCTCTAGTGAAACTCCAACCCCCTGGGATGGCTTTTCAACCCCCACTAAAATGGGAAACAAAGATGTGCTTTCTCTTGAGGAAAACCTGGACTTTGCTCTCCATACTACAAAACCATCCCTCCAGACCTGGATGTCAAAGGTGGCTCAGAATCTGAGCAGCACAGGAGATCAGCCAAAGGACCTTCCTAGTCACCTGGATGACCTTGCAGGGACAACCTCAAAAAAAGATGAAGCCAAACAAGCATCTGAAGAAAACCAGTCGAAGCAGATGAAGGAACCTAAAGCAATTACCAAGACTCAAATAGAAGAACTGCCACTCCCTGTGGCTGACAGTGCCACAATGCAGAAGCAAAATACCAGTGGCCTGGAAACAGAAGTTTTGAAGGAGAAAATCTTGCTTGCCCACCTAGCTGCTAGTGAGACAGATGAAGTTACAGTAGAGAGCCAGACTTTTCCCACAACAGCATTGCCCGTGGAAATCTCCTCCAGCCCACAGTCAGCAGTGGACATATGTCCCCATGATGTACTATATGTTTCTGATCTCATCACGTTTTCCTCTCGCTTCTGTGGACCAAATTCACCTTTAAACAAGACTATGGTCTTTGGTTCATCTCTGGAAATGGTTGAGGTTATCATGGAACTGATCACCACCACAGACAGAGGCCGAGGCTTTGCAATGCTCTTTGAATACAAGAACATCACTGAACCCAACACTGTAGATGCTGTGAGGCAGGGGAGAAAGGAAAATATGATGATGCTGGCAGTTGCAACAGGGATCGCGTTCTTTGCGCTTGCTTTGCTCTCTGCACTCTGCATAACATGCAGGTAAGATGATGAATATCTGAGCCTTCGAAGCATGTGATATTATCCATACAGGAAAAAGATCAGAAAACAATGTTGTTTCCTTTGCTCTGCTAATGCTTGCTGTCCTTTAGATGTAGTAGTGTGTGGATACAGTGGAGATCAATGCCAGTCGCTACTCCTGCCCCAGGCTCCTCAGTTTTCTTTCCTAGTTCTACAGCTTCTGTGCCTCAAATTTATTTTATTTCTCCTCTAGAAATACGTGAAGGGTGATGACTTTCTTGGGTATTATTTTGTTTCAGTGGTAGTGCTGCCTCTGAACCTCAGTTCTGGGACACTAACAAATATAAAACAAAGATAATTCTTCCTCAAGTCTCCTGAGCAGGCTGATCTGACAGCCACTGCATCTTCTCACAGCAATTCCAATTTGACTGTAACCATCACTAATGCTCTGCAGAAAAGCACACAGTAATAAAAGTATTATCACTTAGAATTAAAATTAAAAATACTTTCCAGTCTGTAGCATGTTTTATCCAAAAGACCATGCAGACATTTTAATTGCAATGCACTTCATGCGTTAAGCAGTCATCTGCACATCCTTCGACTGATGAAGGGCTTGAGAGCCATGCTGCAATACCTGTCATTGTCCCCAAATGTCATCTGAAATGACATGGTCAAGTGAGCTGATGGTCAGGCTGAGCTGCTGATTTTCAGGTACTGATGCTAACTAGTTAAATGGCTAAAACTAGCCAGTGACAAAAACATCCTTTTCTAGTCAATTGCTTTTATTTTATATGTTTCTTAGATCGCTCAGGAGAAAGTTTCTCTACCCCAGTATATGTTTGCATTCTTCCAACTAACTCTCTAGTGGAAACATTTTTGTAGAAACAATGATTTTTTTTTTCCTTCCAACAAATTCAAACCAGAGCCCACGCTCCCCAGGTTTTTGTCAAAATAAACAGTATATTTCAAATGTTTTGACTTCAATGGAAACATCAGGTAGACTGAAACAAGTACTGTTCCTTACAGGGGCTCCACTGTGGTGGAGTGGGTATTAGTAGTAGCACTCATTTCCCAGTGGCAGCATGCAACTCATCTGTCTTCACTCTTCCTGCATCCCCTGCCTCATCTGTTGTGCATCCTCCAACCAAAAAGATGTTGGGATTGCCCAGCCACTCCTAGTCCTTGAGGTTAGCTTGATAGAGGAACTTTGCTTTACTTGTCCTTTTGGAGGCTGCTTTTGTAGCTCTTGCTGAATAAATATAAAATGTAGCCCATCATACTGGGTAAAAGAGGATGTGCGCAAGGTGGTGAGGCTTAAATATACTCTCTCTTGCTGCATATAGAAATTCCTGCTTTCAGAGTCTGAGCTTTTCATCATTGTAAGAGTTAAGCTTGCATGTGTTACATTTAACTAACCTTTTTCCTTTTCAAAGAACTTGCAGAACACTAATTTAGACCACAATTTTTTGCTAGCTCTAAAGGAAAACGCCTGGTGGAAAATGTCTTCCAGAAACCAAACACTTTATTTTTATACCCTTTCCAATCTTCAAAAGAGAGAAACATGCTCCCTTCACCATGGCAGCAGTCTGGGCTGATCCACATGTTGAGTTGGCTGTTCTTGCTCCATTACCCCTATTTAATTTCACTGTAACTATCCATGAAGCAGAGTATTATTCAAACCAAGAAGTACACCGGCAATCTGAGATTTTACTGGCTGAACTTTACTCTGTGTAGCCTCTTTGGAAAGTCAGGGCATGCTGCTCACATGCATAATTTGGCTTTTTGTTTGCCACATGTTTACAAAAGTAACATTCTGCTCTTGCTGACCAACAGAGAAGACTTGAATGCATTTTTTTCTCCTCATATGAAGGTTTGTATGTTCTGGTCACTGCAAATACATCCTACTGGGGTCCTATGCTGCAGGACCAGGATTAGACTCACTTTTTACACTGGCATTTAGGCCTTTGCATTGCCCTAGGTCTCTTTTTCTTAAAAGGAAGGTACACCTCAGGCAGCTCTTGACTGTATATAGAGACTATCCCTAGTCCTTTATCTTCTTGAAAGGCAATTTACTATCCCAGCTGCTTATATTGCCTGCATGCTATTCCAAGGAGGCCTTGATAACAAAACTTTATTTTTGTCAAACTTAAAAGTATTTAAGCGAGATCTGACACATGTGGAAGTGACACCATGACCTGTGCTGAGTGACTTCACTTGTATTGCACTGGAAGAGTTGTCTTTTCCTCTTTACTGCGCTATCTGCTTCAAGGATATTGGTCCCTTTCCCAGAACTGCTGGCACTGGTCGGAGCTTACCTATACTTCCCAGCTGTGGGTTTTTAATGCAGCTCGAAATAAGACGATAGACGCTGTTAAGCACATCTAAACTTTTTTTAGTTTGAGCCCACTAAGCTCTATTTCATGCTTCTTGCCCTAAATAGGGCTTGAAATTAGGTGTCAAATGCATATTAGCCACAGTGTCTCCTCACTGCAGAAGAGGTCAGAACGGCAAGGGGTGGGCTGAAGGGAGAAATGAAAATACTTTAACCATGCAGCATGCTCGGAAATGGGACCACATCTCTGAGGCATGGTAATGCTTGTGCTGGCTGGAGCATGCCATTGCAAAGGATGCTAATAGTAACCTTCAGGGTGCTGGCCTTGCAAACTTGCCTTCCACTTTCTTTTCTCTTTGTTCTTTACTTGCTCCTCAGGTACCAGGTTTAGCTGTATTTTTCCCCCCATTTCTATATGCTGCTCTTGCTAGGCTAAAAGTAGCAGGCTCTGCCTTGCCAGGGGTAGAAATGGCCCGGGATGGGCTTGGCACCCACCGCCACTCCAATGCACCAAGTCGTCAGCAGTGTCTGCTCAAGCTCATTGCATTCAGCCAGAGCAAAGCTCTCTGGGGAAACTCCAAGTCTCTGCCACACTGCAGCTTTTGTTTGCTGTTTGGGGAGGGAATGAAAGCTTCAGTTGTTAGTTGGCCAATAATTCTAATTACTTTTGGCCATGAGGCCTGGCTCAAGTAATGGGGTAATTTTTACTTTCTTTCCCAAGCCCCAAGAACAACAGACACATCCACTTTATTTAATTTTAATCCTGTCCAATGCAGTCAGACTTTTGCTTGATGGTTGCAACTCATGGATTGCAACTGCATTTTACATCTGCATAGCCTGTCAGTGACCTGCTTCCAATTACAACCCCCTCAGCTATTTCAAGTCATCATGTGCTGCCATCTCCTTCCATGCAAGCTACCCTGCCAGTCACTGCACGCAGCCTCGCCATCACCTGGGGCTGAAGTTCTGCTTCGTCATATAATGCCATCTTAGAGAATCCTCATCACTCCTGGGCTAAAACCAGGCCCTTCCTCTGCCATCCTCGTGTTAGGCACAACCCAAAACTCGCTCCCTACCTGTCGTAGCTGTGTCCTCCTCCATTTCTGTCCCTCTACACAAACAATTACAACTTCTTCTAAATGATGGAAACTGGTGTATTTGCATGTTGTCTGTTTTATATCTACGAGCTGAACATTGATCTGAGCTACTGGCTTAAACCGGATGGGCTTAAACCACAACAATCACTGATCTCTCTGGTGGCAAGGTAATGCAGTGTGCCATGAGAGGTTTAGTCCAATGAGAATGAGCTAAAGAAAGACTAAGACCCCAGTCCTGCAAACTAATGTATCTCGGTAGGTACTATAGCAGCAGCTCTGAATAGAAGAAAAAAAAAGAAACCATCTCAAGTTTCCACCTAAACTGTTGGCTGAATCTAGAAACTCTTACCCTTTGCATGTTTTGTAAACAGTAAATCAAATTGTTCAGTGGAAATCAAACACAATACCCAAAGTATGATGAGGAAACAAAAAGTTAAAATGGGGACATCTCAGCCAGTCACCATGTTCTAATCCTAATGAAAATGTTGGGAAGAACGGGACTCCTCTTTCTCTTATTCCTCCTTAACCTACCATACTCACATAGAAAACATCTTTGCCAGGGATACCTTACCATCCCTTTAGTTTATGCTGCCAAACTGCAGCGTGGATTTCAAAGTAGTTATGATGCTTGATTAATATTGTAGAGCACATTGATGAAGAATGGCAAGGAAAGTCACCAAATAGATCTAAGGTATTTCAGTTTCTTAATGCAGAACTTGCCCTGTCTATCCACAGTTTATCATAGCTGTCAGTTGCTGAGACAATTTAAAATAGATATTTCATCCTTTCAGCTTTGTCCCTGAGAATATGAATATCTTCTAAATGGGACAGCTGTATAGAAGGATCAAAGGAACACATTTTTATTTGTATTTCTGAGAACTTGAATGTTTTGTTTGTTAAGTTATGCTAAATGTTCAAATAGCAAACCCAGAAGTGAGACCATCCAGATAACTAATAAAATGTCTGGGTTGCCAATGCCTGATGTTCAGTGAGGAAGAAATATGTGCTAAGTTGTGTTTTCTTAGAGGAGAACATTTCCTTTGTGCTCTTTAATCCCTAGGTGGGAATATTTTAACAAATTTGCTTGTAACATGCCAGTTACTTGAAACAAGAATATTTCAAAGGAATATATCAGATTTGATTAAATTTTTGTCATGGGTTTTGGCAGGAAAGAGCTGGGAGGAGGGGAAGTGATTAAAAAAATGAATGCAATGTGAAGAAAGCAGGGAATTACACATAGTTCTCCTACCATCTAACCTGAATGCCTTGACCACCATAGAATCATAGAATCATAGAACAGTTAGGGTTGGAAAGGACCTTAAGAACACTAATTCATTATTCTGGGGCATGTTTTGCCCGGTCACTCCTGCTGATATGGTTCTGGTGTGCGCCTGGGGAATATCTACATAAACATTTTCCACTCAGAAGTATTTCTTACTTGGTTTTATCCTGCTTGATAAGGCAACACCACTCCTACTTCAAAGCCTTTCCCTGCTCCCACTTCCTAAATCTGTCCATTAAGGAAGATCCTTCCCTGCCTTAGCCCCAAGTTTCCCCAAGAAACCCAAGAATTGGCTGATGCCATTGTGCCTCCTGGAGTAACAGCTATCCATCTGATCTCTTCTGGATTAAATTCTCAAGTGCCAACTCTCTCTTCTCTTTTTCTGTAGTCTTCTCTGATTCATTAGAACAGTGCCAGGGGTGCATCATGTTTTATTTTCCTCTCTCAATTCATTTGTCAGTCAATAAGCATTTTTAAGAGATCCAGTGATACAGTGAAGGAACAAAACCCACCATGCCTAAGATGGAGCAACCACCAGCTCCTACCCAGCCTCATCAGGTGGCTTCTGATTCCCTATTCTCAAAAAAAAAAACAGTAATAAAATGGTGACCAAAAACTTGAAATCATACAACCAAAAAAAGCTTTCATGGAGGGGAGTAAATGCCTTGAAGCAAATCAACCCTCCAAACAAGAGCAAAAATGCCAGCCAACAGCACAGATAGTAGGGAAAACTGTACCATGGGTCACATTTTATCTGTTCAGCACCTTAATGCTCCCATGTGTGTCTGCACTGTCCAATGGAGAATTGCTGTACACAAAGACAAAATACACTTGCTTTAGTCATAATGGTGTTCATTACTGCCAGCCTTTCTTTGTGACACCTTCAACTCTTAATCATCCAAAAGTATGAAACACTAGTTGTTTCATAACCTCAGTTTTAGTAAAAACATGGAAAAAATGGTTAAGAACATGCCTCCCTCCAGCCAAGAGGCATGCTTACCCAGTAATCATCTGCCATAGTGCTGTCTTTTAATAAAATGTTCATACACATGCACAACATCTGATGCTCTCTGCTTGCCAAATATAATCCAGCATGCAATATTGACTATGCAGATGAAATATTCTGCCTAACAGGCTAAAGACAGGATAGTTGTACTATTTAGTTACTGATGTGAAAGAGCAGCTGATGGGTGGGATCCTGGCAGGACTTGGCAGAGGTCTGAACTGTTTCTGCTTTTGCAGTGATCATGGGAAGATGGTGAAAGGTCATTCTCTTTTTCAGCTGACTTTCCATTACATGAACATATAATTTTCTACCCTGGCCTACAGGCCTTGGTGTCCTGAGTTTTGGATGCTCCTGTAGGCAGGAGACCTCATAACTTGCTAGGTTCCCATCACACGATGAGCACAGGTGAGACCTTCTCTTTTGTGCATCTTTAACTTACTTGTGGGCTTGTTGTTGTTTCTGTCTCTTCTTTTCAGACAGAGAACGTGCCCCAAAAGGAGCTCATCCAACACATGCAGTGACCAGGAGGTTAGTGCTAATGGCTTCAGCAATTTCTGTTTCTCTTTTTCATATTGGCTGTTGCACTGTTTATCTGACAATGCTTACTGGGGCATGTTCTGAGTTGTAGAACAGGATCCAGAACTCCACTGTTGATATCAGTGAGCTCCAGCTGGTGGTGCCAAGCCGGGAGAATGAAAACAACAACCACTCTGTGAGCCGGGAGCAGGCGGGTAAGTGCGGGGCATCCACGGGAGCAGGTCAGGGCACCCCATAGCCCCAGCCAGTTAATCAGATCATTTCTTCCTTGAAGTCCTCCTTGCCGTCTTGCCCATGCACAGTTGGAGAGCCACTTCACAGGCAAAAGCCTTTGTTGTGGGAGCTATCTCTTGCTGCTCTCCCCCCTCACTGGTAGAGTAATTCCCCTGGCAAGGAGCATGCACAAGCACAGCTCCAGACGCTGCCAACAAAAGCTGTCATAGCACATGGCATTGCAGAGACACTGGGTTAGCAGAGCAAATATGTCAGGTTCAGGCTGCTACAAGCAACTTACAAAGATCCATAAATTATGGAAGAGTTTCACTTGCCGTGCGCCTAACCTTGTCCAGAAAGGATGGGGTTTACAGTGCTTAGATTAGCTTAGGCCAACTTTGACTCCTGGAGCTAGTGTTCTCTGAAGGTCTTTATGGATGACACTGCTTTAGGTGATGTTTATCTTACAGTGTGTTTCTAAAACAAGAAGGCTCCAGCCAAGCTGCAGATAATGTTACTTGCTGCAATTTTGAGTCACCACACATAAATTGCATCAGTGCCCCTTCTGGTTGGTGAACGCCAACAGGGAGCTTCTTCATGTTATGTTGCTACACACCATCAGTTTCCCACTAAACCACCAGCCATTATAAACACTCAAGGATATCTTCATAAAAAGCTAATTCTGTGCTCCTAACCATGACAGTTTCCAATCTCCTTCTCTGGAAAAGTCATTGATGACACTGTGGCCAGAGTTCTCCTAACAGGAACCAGATATAGATGCACAGGCCTTAAGGATACATGTAGACAGACACCCCTGTGGCAGTCCCCAGAGCATAATGCTGCTCCTGTAGGAGCAGGATCACTAGGGTTTAAGCAAAAAGCATAGCTCCTAATATTAACAGGGATGAGTAAATACAAATAAAGAATGAGTTAAGCAAATCTGCAAGTTTCTGATACCCAGCACAACCTTGAGTATTTAGTATAAGGGATTTTAGTTTTGGTTTGTCTTTATTAGAAAGCAGACCCAAGGGTGTTCCTCCCCTTTTGTTTTTAAGGGCTTGCAGTTTCAGGAGAGCAAACCGCTGGCTTGAATTTTATTCTGGCTGGTGAGACAGCCAGCTAAAGCCTGCTCTAGCTTGTCTGGGGAAGGAGGAGGGATTTGTCATGGAGGAGTTGGGAACAGATGTTTTGGACTCTCACAAGCAGTTGTTACTGATTTTATTTTCTCAGTCACTTCCTGCATAGGCAGCACAGAACGGTCTCCTCAGGACACTGACCCAGATGTGCCCTCCTCTATATCCGCAGTGACCACCGAGACTGGGAGCGATGAGGTGTTTATTATTTCTGCTGGACCTGGCACTAGCGGGCTGAGCTTTACCACCTACAGAATACAGGTAGAAATGCTCTCTGGCATCTCTAACAAGCCAAGGGATGCCCCCCTTGGGCAGTACTAGTCAAATCTGTCCATTTATGCTTACTGCCCACTTTACGAGAAAGGTAGTGACCAAGCCAGGCAGTTCTAACCCTCAAGCTGAACTGCCATCAAACAACAAGGGCTGTGATCCCCTGAGCCAGTATCTTCCTAGCTTTGATAAGAGCAAATGCAGCAGCTTGCCTTGGATCTAACAGCCAATGATGCAGAGGTCTGCCAGCAGGCAGTAGGACCAGCCCTCAGAAATACTTTAAAATCATCACCTGTAACAACTGACAGACCTGGGAGTCAGACCTGCTCTTGCCCACCACTACCAAGTGGTTAGGGAAGTTACTCAGCTTGTCAGAAAGCTGGTTAACTGTCTCACCAGGCTGATGTAAAAATTAACAGTGTAAGCTTCACAAACAAATAATCAAGCACTTCAAGTGAAAGCAGTAGGGTCCTTTCAAACACACACACAGAAACCTGAACCAGTTCAGTACGTTCTCTTATTTTAGCTCTTTCTCCTTTTCTCCTGGTTAATTATCTGTTTAGAAAGGAGATGATAGCTCAGAACTCTCAGATCTAGCTATCACCTCTTCAACCCCTATGCATAGTGCCTGGCAGAACACATCCATTTAAGTCTATATTAAAGCCTTTCCCAGGTCAATTCTCTCCAGTGCCCTCTCTCTTTTTCCCACAGGAGGGGAAACAACCAGCCCAAGGAGCTCACATGCCCCAGGACAGGCTATGTAATACTTCTGTCACAGTTTACAAAACAAAAGCATTCTGTATCCTTGCACTTGATTAGGAAATTAGCCAGAAGGCCAGGCTTATCAGGATTTTCCTACGCTAGTGTAAAACACATACTAAGCTTTTCCTCACATCAGACACATTGGTTAACAGAAAGAGGGAAAGAAAGGAAAACAGCTCTGTTGCCTTCCCTTGCCTAAATGCATTACTTTCTGTAGAGCAGGGCACTGTGAGCTGTTTCATTGCCCATATTAGCCACCCTTCAACACCTCCATTCCTTGGTCCTGCTTTCCAGTGGAGAGAGCTTCACCTGGTGGCAGCCACATACAAATACAGCTTCCAGACAGGAGGGAGACCCATTTTCCTTCCTCTTTTCCACACTCTGATCAGAATGAAAAACATACTTAAAGAAAAAACATTTCTACTTTACCATCCCTTCTGCAAACAACCTATCAGAGGAGATTTATATATATAAAAATAAAATACTTAAGGTTAAAACAGTCCTAAGTGAAGATAACCCAAAGAATTAAAGCAATTTACCACATATTGACTCAGGAAGAATCTCCTCAGTGACGTCCCTACTGCTCTCAAATGAGTCAATGCTCTCAACCAATTCCCTTAAGGAACAGAAAAACTACAGAGGAAAGCTATAAGGGCCTCTTTAAAGGCACTGGTCTTTCCCCACAGCTGAAGACTATCCTCATCAAGGGGGGTGGAAATTGAGCACAGCAGGCTAATTACAGACCGGCACTCAAACAGGATCTCTTTAGGCCACTTGATGATCTGGGTTACTGGATGTTAGAAATAAATGTTTACAGTTTAGTTTCTAAATGTGTATTTTTAGGGTGTACAGTGCAGCTGGCCAGCCTCTGAACCCCACAAAGAGAGTATGGTGCACAGCTTTTGTGAACCAGCACTAGCCAAGTAGGATGAGTTATTCAGTGGTGTGTAGCCACTTCCTTAGCAGGAGCTAAGGAGTTATCCTCATGTGAAAATATGTGTGAAATCCTGAGCCTTTAGGGTACGGTAAATCACACCATCAGACTCACCTCACACAAAATGCTTGACTAGGCAAAGCAAGCTATAAGGAGCTTTCAATAAAAAAATAATCCAGAACTTTTTACTGAGAAATGGTGACTTGCCACTTGGTCTTGTGTTCCCCAGGAAGTGTGAGCCTCAGCTCTGCTGGGCAGGAGCAGATGATAAACTGTCATCTGCTTTTTAGCTTTCAAAACCCCTCTGAACAAACCAATCCCCTGTTAAGAGGCACGAGGTGGAACAGCAAACACATGTCTCTGTTCATGGTCTAGCATGAGGAAATGGAGGGTAAGATGGCTTCTGAGGTGTTCTCCAGGACGGTCCTGGCTTTCTAAGTCCTGTTTGGTTTAAGTCATAGTTCAGCCTTTGGCTAACTTCTAACTATAACCTCTGACTTCTATTAAGACATTACAAGTTTCAGATGCAAAGGTTACAGTAAAGAGTATTATCATGGGGGTTTAAGAAATACTTTTTTGCTAAAACATTTTCCAAAATCTAGAAAATATATTATTCACCTTTGTATATCTATTCACCTTCCAGTATATTTGTCTCAAAACTAGTGGCTAGCTTTTACACCACTTTGGAAGTACTTATACTAGAATAATAAATCCTAAGATAGCCTGAAGATGCTTCTGATGAGAAGACAGCTGGCTTATAAATAGAGATTGTTACTTTAATCAAGCCTGAGACTAAGAGCTTAATATTGAAAAATCTTATCCAGAGCCTGAAGCCTCTCATGGCTTCCTACTGAGATTTTTTTCTACTGTACTAGCCTTTTCTTGCCTCTCTGCCCATCCATTTCCAACATGACATTTAAACTAAATAGTTTCTTTGATTTGCAGAAACTTGAGAGATACAGTTTCTCAGAAATAACAAATGAGAAGTTTCTGGTTTCTCAGGACATTTAAATCCAGGACACTGTTAGATTTATTTCAGATCCTCTTTAAGGACTATGTAAACTTTGGGAATGCGGATTTTGCATTCCTCTCATGACAACTATATTCACACAGCTGAAAATTAAAAATACATACAGAGTTGTGGAACAGGAGGCTTATATAAATAGCAGGTGAAGTATTAGCAAGAATGAAAGGAGATTCATAGCACAGTCAGGGATTATTTAACTTTTTGGCTCTAAACCCACATCAATATTAAGGATAAAAGTTGGGATTTCAAAAGTAACATCACAACATATAAAGCATGGAAGAGATCTTTAGAAGTAATCTATAGTTCATTCCCATGTCAGATCAACTTTGCTTATACACAGAGTTGGTGACAATGGTTTAATGTGGTTTCACCTTCCCATGATGCCAATTTTACACCTGTCTGGATATCTTGTTTTACTGCTAAAGCATGTTTTCCACTTGAAAAGCATTTCTTATATGAAATGAAAATCTCCTTGGCTCTAATCTGAGTCTCATGCTTCTTGTTCTATTCACCACAGACACCAAGAAGAGATTATTCCCTTTCTCTTTGTTTTTAATTCTTTTTATTTTCTTAATTCTTCCCTAACATTGACAAAAAGCACCATTTACTTCAGTCTTCCCTCCTGAGTCATGCATTTTTGCGACTTGTGATTCTCTTGTTGCTTGTTTCTGGACTTCTTTATGCAGGTCCCATCCTCCTTGAAGTTTTGTTTCCCCAGACAGACACATTTGGAGCCTTCCAAGAGCCAAGCAAAGTGGAAGAATTATGTTTTACACAGTGAAGTTTACTACTGTGATCTATCACATATCTCCAGTAAAATAAAGCTGTAGACATTTGATGTGTTTGGTTAGTAAGAGTGGTAGGACTTTATTTCTTATACAACTGAAATTTCCAAATTTAGTGTTAAACCTAAAACTGGGGAAGCAAGGTAAAATTTTCATCCAGGCAGCATGCTACAAAAGCAACTAGAAGTTGCATTCCTGTGTCTTGTCCTGAGAACAGAACCACTGAAGAATGAAGTCTCTGGCACTAACAGCATATTTTTGAAGTGTTTTTAAAATGTTTTGATAAAAGATGCTGTAAACAATCTTTATTTAATCTTTTCAGGACAAAAATCTAAAAAGAAGTGTCACAAGCCCAGCCTCTGTGTCTGACTGGCTGGCTTCTAATTACACAGCTGCAGGAGCAGACACTGTTGAGAAGGGGAATGCCCAGCTGGAAAATCACTGTCCCAGACAACGCACATGGAGTGCCCGCACTTTCCATGACTTCCTGGCTCCAATACCACAGCTACAGAAAAAGTGGTGTAGCTGGACCACTAACAGTCCCTTCACAAAGCTGGTTGACAACAGTGTAAGTCTTGCGAGGAGGGGAGAACACGTTGCTTGGGGTCTGTCCCCCAGTACTCCCCACTGCTTGCTGATGGGACATGTTTTCCCCTTGGTCTACTGCTTTGCCTCCCCAGTCTGCAATGTGATGCACACTGCAGTGCATTTTGCTTGGTGTACAGCAAACTCTTTTGCCTACCTATACTGCAATTTATTCAGGCTTTCCTGAAGTGCTAAGAAGCTGTATTTCCCAGCAGTTAGCATCTGCTTAAGAAATGATCCCCAGTCCAGAAAAACATTTAAAAATGCCTTCAGACTATATTATCTCATTGAATGTTTTGATATGTACCTTTTTCCCCTGGCTATGCCTTAAATTTGTTTTAATTGATATATTACTATTGCATTGCAAGGAATCTGTAGGTGTAGGAGGAATATCTAGGTCCCACTGACTGTAGTCATCAAACCAACAGCTTGTTACAAAGCTAATAGAGGAGGTTTCTTCTTTTTCTTAAGGTAATAACATAGGTTTTTGCTAAAGAATGCATCTCACCTTTAACATAACCAGGAATCTTAACTTTTTTGTTCCCTTGGGATAAAAGCTAGCTGCTTTTCATGCCACGTCTTCTAATTTATCATTATTTTGTGCAGGGTTTTCCTGCAACTGCAAGATCCCAAGGTGCCTCAACCAGAAAAGTAATCTCAGCCACTGAGATAGAGGGAGCATCAGGGACTGTTTACTCTGATTCATCTGCCAGTAATGCTTCATACCCCCTCACTCTTTCTGCACAAAGGCAGCGGAAGCTAAGCTCCTGCAATTTGAAGAAATCCAGGTTTGGGAACCCTTATTTTGGATTTTTAGCCAGTTCCCCTGACAGCAAACATGTGAGATCCTTGGATCCATCAAGACATCTAGGGGCAACATCTCCAGTTAACAGCCAAAGCCCCAGAAATCTTCTAGAGAGCTCCAACCCACTGAAAATCAACTTGGTCAATGGTTCAAAAACAAAGGAACTTATGTTAGAAACAGAAAAAACCAAGCCAGTTTTTGTTATTTCTGAAGAAGGGGATGATCAGCAGCCTCTGGTCCTAGCAGAACACCTTAGTCAATGTGGAGATCATCTGTCAGAGCAAAATGCTGTGTATGCTCCAGCTGTGCCAGAAAAACAGCCAACGGTTCTGACTATGGAGGGGAACAATTCCACCAGCTTCATGTCAAATCTTCCCTTTTGGGCAAAATCCCCCAGTTTATACAAAGGTCATGTGAAGGCCCCAAGCTCTTCCAGGGAACAGCAGAGCTCATCAGCTGAGGATGCTAATACTACTGAGACCTCACAGAACTGTGATACCCTAGCTGCTCCTACACTAAACCAAGCTTCAGTCCAGTGATGCCCTCATAAAGACTGAAGCATCAGTTCACAAAAACAGAGACAACAGGGACATGATGAGAGTGGAAGCTGTGCCAAGCAATCGAGCATGGCAGTCATAGATGGATGCAACTTTGTTAAAAACAGTGTTTGCTTCCCATCTGCTGGCACTGAGATTATGAGGATACATACAATAGCACAGCACAAATTCAACCTTTTCGTATGCTCACTAACCTCATCTCTGTTCTTCTGCATGGAATTTTGATGTGGTTTATACAAGAAAGTATCCTCTGAAAAAGTACTTCAGACTGCAGAAAACCTTTTCTGCAATGAGAAATGAAAGTCATCTGAGACGGTTACACCATGGTTTATATTTGAAATGTCAATCAGTCCTCTGTCATTGTGGTATCACTCGAATCTTTCTGTTGGGAGCTCTGAGTTAAATTTTGTTTATAGCCTGAACAATCCAAGCCTTGCCAAGCCAAGGGTAAGAATTCAATCATGCATGTTTGCGTACAGTTTTGTAAACTTAATTTTAAGCATTTCATAACTTCTGCACTCTAGCACAGTTTACCAAGCATTAGCATCTCTAATATTACAAACAACAATTATTTCATATCCTAACTCTTTAGAGAAGCATACAGATAAGCTGAGCAACCCAGTACTGAATGCTAGTTCTATAAAGTCTGATGTAGCTTTATCTTTGTTAGATCTACATAGGCTTAAACCACCTTAGACCACTACATTTTTAAGTGACTCCTCACGGCAACAGGAGCATGTGTATAAAACCACTGAAATACTAGGGATAGTTTTCAGCATCCAACACTTGGATATTTGCAGCTGCTCTGATCCTATATCCACCAGCTATTTATTACTGGTAACGCACATTGACTAGAGAACTATTTCTCTTCCTTTAGCAGGCAGGACTTAATTTTAAGTGGGGCAAACTTTGAGTGCCCACTTTCTTTAGAAATGGACTACTAAGCGGTTGTGCCTCCCTGGTTACAAATACAGGGCATTCAATTGAACGCTGAACCAAAGGGAAGCATGCTAGTCCTGTTGCCTTCAGTAACCCCATCAGTATTTTAACTGCCTCCTAGTGATGTTTTCCTATCTTTGCAAGGGACTCCTGCATGTTCAGCCCACAACTTAGAATTACTTTGCTTTCTTAAATGAAAGAAATTCCTTATGGAGCTGTATTTTGCAGCTGAAACAGCACATTGTTTTAAAGCAATAGTATGCCATAAAACAGGTGTCAGAAATATCTTCCACACAGATCTTCCCCTATATTAGGTACAGTGTGCACTGAGTTATCTTAATCCTTCTACGTGAAGGCATTTAAGTCTGAGTCCTGAAATATTTAAATGAATTATTTATGATTTCACCTTCTATTACAGTTTCCATTTTCCACCTATTAATGTCTGAGATATGCCACACAAGACTGTTGGTTTTGCCTTATATTTTGAGTGTGTGTTCACGTGTCTATGTAGACATAGGAGATTTTCATTTGGTAGCAGTGGAAGCAAACACATATATGCCCTTTAGCAGTTGACTCAAACATGAACAGCAAACAAGTCTCTACATTTGTTATTACCAGACTGTGTTGAGTAGTTTTGAAGCACAAAGGTCTGGCTCCAAGTTGGGTTTTTTGTTGTTGTTGCATTATTTTTTGGCATTGTTATTTTTTAATTAATGCTATCTGATTCAAAGGGAAGAGTAAATATATTTATGATTTAAGAAAATATTTAGAAGTCTTCAGTACTCTAATAATAACTTCCATTGCATTAAATTCATATACACTCTAATTCAGAGTCAATGTTCTGTTACTGCTTACATTTCTAAAGATTGAAGTACTGAAATCAACTTTTGAAAAGTACTTGTTCAGTTATTGACAATAGCTACATTTGAAGGGCTGGGAAAAGTGGCTTTTTTCAATAAAAGCATGTTTAACTATTCATTTCTACAATGTAATGACACTTTTTATTTTGCTGAAAGACTAAGTTGTATGGGCACCAGTAGCCACATGGGGTACACCAGCACAGCAACCTCCCTAGCAGTTGCTGCAATGGAAGGAGCACATAAGCTGCTACAGTATTCAGCCAGCAAACACCCAAGGATTAAATCCTTTTTGGTTTCTCCTCAGGGACCTAGTGAGGTAACGAGGTGGTTGTTTCCACTGACTTCCTCTACATAACCGAGAATAGATTTTTCTAAACGAGTAAAGCCTACCTGCCAGTGGCTGGTTTCTGTAGGAGTTTGGATTTCCTGTCACAGGGCTTGTCTCAACACCGTGTAACTCTTCCATCACTGCGTGCCACAGCTGCAGTTGGCAATTATACATGAGACATTAAATCTAGTATCGTATGTTCAGCATGGACTATACACATATATGTTGACAGACACCCTCCTCTTGAAAAATATACAATATTGAACACTGCTGCTTATTCTCAGAACAGAGGTGGCTGATACACCAAACTATTCAAAGGTGAGGTCTTCTGTCACTAGAAAGTATTGAAGCCCAACATCTAACTGCTGCAGGTACACAAAGGTGACCTTCTCACTCTTGCTCTGCCCTGAAGAGAGTCAGGAGTACAACACACAGGAGGACTTAAGTTCCTGACTTGGCTTTTGAAGTTCCTATTTTTTTTGTTTTAGGCAGATCACTCAAATTAACTGCTAAAGAGATACTTGTGTTTTATTCTGTACCTTCAAAGAATTTATAAAATATTTTCTTCCCCTTACAGCCAAAGGAACTGTTTCGAAACTCTCCGCTTTTATTCCACCCTCCAGGAACAGAAACAGTTTCCATCCCTACTCTTCAAAAGTCATAGCACAAATTTAAGCAATTTTGAAAGCTCCGGGTGGAATAAAGTGCTTTAACACTCTCAGCTGTAAATGTTGACTAGGATTAGTTTTTAAACAGTATTACTTACAGCATTTATTTTATTCCTAACAGCTATGTTACTTCTGAGTGCTATGCTGCTACTTTGTAATGACACAAAACCCAGTAACTCATACATGGGCTTGGAAGTCAGCTTTACCTTTGTGTAACGTGGCAGTTTACTGGGCTATTTTGCATACTGTAACTAAGCAGCAAATGGAATAAGCATGCTAAACACTCACTGAAGAGGAGAAAATAATTCCAATCACAAATGCATAGGAAAAATGTGTCCAAAACTTTTACGGCGCTACCAAACAGGAGTATTCTTTTCAGTAAAACTGGATTTGAATAATGCTAACTTTTAAAACTAATTATTCTGGAATATACCAGACAATCCTTCTAGCCAATGCGTTAAGTAGACTGACTAGGACAAAAATATGTGGGTATTCCCTGCTTTTTCATTGTTGAAACAGAGCTTCAAAATAAAAGCTTCAAGTTATGCAACCTGACAAGAATTCTCTGTGTTAGGTTTCTTACTGTCAGGTAGTCAAAATGGTTGAGCATGGAGGCTCAATGGGAAAACAATCCAAAAGACTTAACATGCAGCTGCTGCATCATAACTTTGAGGATTCAGAGTAGCATTCAGCAAGAAAAATCCATTTATAAACCTCTTAGCAGAAACACAGACTATTTCCTTTCAGAAATCTAACTTTGCTTTAAAAGCAATTGTGACAAAGCAGCCTACTCATAACTGTCTGAGGGTTTTTTCTCCCCATGAGAAGGGCACATGGAGCCAAGACAAAACACATTTGACGCAAATAGTCCAGTCAGTTACTAGATTTTATTCTAAAGAATTAAAGATTAATTTGGATTGGGAAAAATAGGTAAGTCCTAAGCCAACACTTACCTAATAAAAGCAAGAAACTGAAGCTCAGCAGCATTGAAAAGAATACCCAACAGAGACCAAATATAGCTTCAACATATATTCATGGTCTGACTAGAAATGTCTTTGATGTTAAGCCTCATATGGTACACTTAGCATTTTTTATAATTCATTTCCTATGGAAACTAATGAGCTTAGGGTGAAATTACCTCATTGAAAGTCAAAATGGTGAAGTGTGAAGAAAAGAAGGATGACCTGAAAAGCAGATTTAGAAGCAATCTTTGCATGTTAAGCATTGCTGTGGGAAATAGTATAATTAGTTTTCTTCAGAAGTTATTCTTTGGAATTGTGTAAGTGGTATTTCAGCTCCCAAACATCATGCAGAAAGAATATTACATAAAATAGGTGGGATAATGCAAAATCCCAACACATTCTTTTTAAGAGATCCTTTTCCTAACTTCTAGGAAAGGACTACAATATAGCAACTGTTGGCTTATTTTCAGAGGCTGTGCAAAATAAAGTCCCCTTCCAGCAGATATTCCTGAGAGGCCAAAAGAAACCTGATTTTCAGAGCACAATTTAGAATTCTCAAATGCCTAACTCCTTTTACTTGAGTCAACTTGTTTCCCTAAGCTCTTGCTGTAGGCTAAGCATTTGCACTACACAGTTCTACTGAACACTAGAAATTGATACAAAATGGATGTATTTTGTTTGCAGAATGATTTATCTTTGCGTGACAAATACCAGGATTTTTCTATTAAAGGAAAACAGTAGCAGAGCTTAAAAAAAAAAATTATCCTACACAGTTGCTGATTCAAATACTTGAGACGCACTGAGGGCTCTCAGATTAACAGTCACTGGTGAAATTAGTATATGGTCGGCTGCATAATGCCATATATTGCATTCTCTTCCTCACAATAATTGTACCAAATTTCCCTATTCTTTATGCAGGAAGTGCTTGAAAGAGCTTATGCTGTGCCAGAACTGGCCACTTGATAGGAGATAAATCCAAAATCAGCAGCTTCCTCAAACTAAATTAGTTACAAGTCATTGGTTGACATAATGGAGTTTAAAATACTTAAACCTTCCAATGTAAGTGCAGGGCAAGCCAAAACCATGATAAGCTTTAACGTCTATCAGCTTGTCTTTATGACATACAGAACACAGCATTTTCACTTTTACACTACTTAACCTGAGTTTGAATTTCTATTAAATTTAGTCTGAAGAACAAATGACAGCTGGTTTAATTGAGAACAGCGACATAGATTAGCTACCACATTAAAGGATATCCAGCTTCAAGTACGTGAACAGCGGCAGCACAAAAATCCTGGGATCCTAAACTGCAATTTGAAGCTTAATGACTCTGGCATCACTGTCTTTCACCTCAGAACAGCGCGCAGACAAGTCCTATTTACTCTGCAAGGGAAAAGTTCTATTCAAAAAAAAGTTCTGTTAAAAGAAGCCATTTGAAATCTTATCATTTATGCAACTTAGATCATTCTAAAGATGAGCACAATATGACAATCACTTTCTGTAGCCTGCTGTTAAATCAGTAGTGGTATAATGCTTGTCACTTCAGTGTTCATGGTATTGCGAGAAACTAAAACAGTATTCACTTTTCAAAAGCAGAAAACTTTTTCATATGCTAGCATCTGGAAGCCATCTTGTTGACAAAACTGAAATCTATTTAATAGTTTTACACTTATCCATTATAAAAACTGTGGAGATACTGACAATCCTCTGTGATATCCTCTGACACTTTTAAGAAAGTTTGAGAGAATTTCTTCTAATGACACAAGAACTCATGTAATTTTCAGTCACTACAAGTTCAAGAATGATATTTAGTTGTAAAATCTCAGCATTCAAATACCTAATATCTTGACAAAGCAATCAGCAAGAGTTGCATACCTCCATTCTGTGGGATGAAAATATGCCACAGAAGAAATAGAAACAGACAACTCCAGTATCTTTTTTTTTTTTTTAATTAATAACTTTTTAGTTCAGGAAAAAAAAAATAAATCACAAAAGAGAACTGGAAGAACTACTCTCCACCTTCTTTATAAAAGAACTTCCTCAAAGACAGAGACTATGCACCTTGATTACCACTATGTCAACCCCTACCATAATCACCTTGGTTTCCGTAGCATCTATTCTACCACATTTCATGCTAGGCTTCCAAATATCTCTTATAAAGGAGGTGGGGATGTGCTTTAGACAGGTTAAAAATATGCTGCACCTTTACAGTATTTAAACAATTACACCAAGCATAGTTCATACATTTATCACATTAACTATCACCTGGTAACCATACATTTAAAAAGGTCTAATGTATAGAGTATGTAATACCCATGACAGATACTCTTACTTACTTAAGAGCATATAAAGATCAGGATTTATTCACCTCTGCAAGTTAATTTCTCATCTCCTCCTGGTACAATATAAATGACAAAAAGATCCCTTCATTCCATTGCACTACCGCAACCCTATATGCATAGAAAGGCAGATTAATTATCTGTAACAGGGAAAAGGAAGAGGGATTTAAAAAAGGAACTGAAGAACCTCTACTGCACAGGTAGTTTAGATGTTAAGCACATGAGTTTTGATGTTTGCTTGGGGTTTGTCCCTATACAAACACAACTTGTGTAAGTGCAAGAGAGGTTGTACATAGTACTGTAGACATATTATTCTTGACCAACAAAAGAACTTCAGCACAAGAGGCCTGAACACTAGCACAGTGGCAAGTCTGTGCTGAAAGCCCATCTGGGATGTGGAAAGTGGTGAATGAACACACGAAGCACATTTCTGCATATAATGTGCAAAGGCTTGATCTCAACAACTGCACTCATTTTGCTACATGCACAGCCAGAGATTAAAATGAGATCAAAACCAGCTGAGAATGGTTGTCCTGAGAAGATACAATAAGCATAAAAAAAATATCTAAACATACGATACAAATACAGAAGCCACAGAACATTGTTAATACCAAAAGACAGAAACACACTGCTGCTGTTAAAAGAAGTTTCAAGTATTATTCCAGATCCAATTTCAACCCTACTCACAGGAGAAAATGCCCAGAGATTAGGAAGAGAAGTCCACACCAAAGTGTATTTTTAATAGCATACAGCCATGGTCAACAGACCCATCCTTGCGACAGCTATTTTGAAAAATAAAAATCTAAACAGAAATACATCATTCTAATTAGCATTCATATAAACATGTGCATTACTGGAAATAGCTGTTTAATCCACTGCAACCAGTAGACACGATGTGCTGCATCATTTGTGCTCCATTCTATCAGAAGATCTTGTGTGTACACTTATTAACATTAAAGTATAAATCCTGCTCATAAAATAAGGCATACTTAAAAACAACATGGTATCTACAGAGGTAGCTTTGTATGCTTTCCTCTCATTCTGTTCACGCTTCTATATATGATAAAAAATGTTGGTCCCAGTTGAATTTGTCACCATTACTAACAGGTTATGATGAAACAGATCTATTTGGGGTGGGGTGGGTTGTGTTGGGATTTTTAATTTAAATGATGCTTGGGACATCTCCCGAATGAGCTCTGTAGAGACATGGCAATAAAATCTACTTTTTTTTTTTTTACTGTCAGTGACACCACTGTTCCCCTTCATCATCCCCATCCAGAAATGCCACCATATTGCTACAACTTGTCCAAACTGAATTCTTTTTTGTAAGATTGCTCCTCCCAGTAAAGCCGCTATATTCCGTTTTAAATTATCACTTTCTCTACATTTTCACCAGTGTATGCATGCTAGAGAACAGCTGCATGGCAGAGGTACATATTTAGCATACGGTATCAAACATAAAAGAAATAAAGAGAACCAGTATGTACTACTGGCTGATCTATGTCAAAAGCACTGCTTGGTCTTCTGATACAAAACATTGCAGAAGTAATATTAGCAGAAGTCTGTTCTGCTTCAAGTATTACCCCAACTTTAAATGTGATTTTCAAATTTTTGTGCAAGTTTTTGTAATTTAATATGAATAAAACCATCAATATGACTAAACTAAGAAAAAAAGAACCCTGTACTACTTCCACTGTAACACTGCACATATGGTAGGAGCTTTAAGCTGAAACAGCTGTTTAACAGATGAATATTCTTTTAAAGTGAACATTAATGTGGTTTCTAGCACAAATGCAATGGGTAGTGACAAAATATCAGACTACCGCAAAATGCAGTTACAAATATACACTCACAATTTCCTTCTTAAATATTAATGGCTCTTGAAATATCCATCAGATACTTTTACAAAACATTTCTATTTTAACTCTAAGGAATTTTCTTAGTTTCTTCACAAATAGTGCAAATACACTCCTTATTCTTAGGCTGTCCCAAGATATGGCTGGTTTTTGTGCGTGTGTGATTTCTGTTTGTATTCTTCACTGAAGTGATACAGTGACACTGTACTCATGAGGATGGAATGCAATGCTTGCTGGACTTTCTTGTAAAAACCCCCAAATCTACCTTATTCATGTACAGCTGTAAAATTCTACAAATGAAAAAATTCACACCAGATTACCTGATGCAAAAGTTATTGATTCCCTGCTATGGAGGAACTGAGAAGATCCCCTGAAACCTTAAACTGTACAAGGGGTGTAACAGGGTTTTGTCCCTTCTCTACAGACTACAAGTATTCAGTATTCAGTTCTTGAATCGTGTTTGTTCACAAATGTGATTGAATTTCCTAGGAGAAAGGAAAAAAAGAAAGTATTAAAATGCAACAAAGTTCTCAGAAGCCAACAAGAAAAATGAGTCAGTAGCTTTCACAGAGTATTTTAAATGTTAAACAGTTTAAAGCAGAACATTTACACACTAACACACCTGTCTTCCAGAACCTGTTTAGATTGTACTCTACTATCATGACATCTGTAACAGGATTTTCAACATCTCTCCTGCCTAACCCCTGTTAGGTTTATTAGACACACAGAAAACCTGTTATTAAAAGCATTCCTCTATACTTCTGCATACTTCAAACCCAGGAGGCGATTAAACCAGGAATCAGTGAATTAATTTTGCCCTGTGAGACATCAGTAATTTTCAGTAGACAGCATTACACAAGTCACTAGGCCCTAGAACTAACCAGGCTAGTAATACATTTCAACATAAACATGTTCTTTCACTGGCTCAGAAACATCTCAGTATTCATTCTTTATTTTTCTCTTACTTGGATTATGCATCCCCTGATACATAACTGAAACAGGAGTTGGAGTGTTGAGTGTGTATATACATGTATGTGGAAGAGATGATGCAAAAGAGACAATGAATTTTCTTCCCCTTGCTGGTTTAGCTAAAATATTAGAAAGAAACCTTGCTTATATAACCACTATGTAGTACAACATTTTAGTTTATTTAGAAAAAAACCCATAACTAAGTATCTCTAGATATGAGTGGTATGACAGGATTATTTGCTTGTATGGATTTTAGGAACTATGAGCAGCAGCCAGTGAGTTCTAGGAACAGCTAGTGCTTGAAAGAAAGAAAAAGAAAAAATAGGAAGAAAACCTGAGTCATTTCTGCTGTAGATGGAATTATTCACCACAATATGAAAAAAGACAACTGGTGAGTACTTTTGATAATGAATTAACTCTGTAATATTTCAAAGCAAAACCTCTGGGAACACAGACAGTCCTCTAATGTGAAGTTACATGCAACAGTGGCACTTCCAATTACATCTGCAACTTAAATTCCACATTATTTTTTGAAGGTATTTGGTAAAACCCTCTGACTTTGTAAGAGGCTGAGGATGAATATTTTACAAGTCCTTCTTATGATCTGCTTGCCTGAGCTGTACACACTGTTTATTTTCAACCCATAGTACCTGAAATATTAAAGGAAGTATGCTAAGCATGTATGTTCACTGCAGTGTTAGAAAGATACTGCAGAATCTACTACTCATTTAAACAATTTCTCAACAACGGTTAACAGCTCCTCTACCTTAATATGCACTGAGAATTTACAGAACTATTCATAAAGCAACTAGGATTTTTCTACCCTCTCTAGAACCAGTTAGGTAGATAATTTTTGTTTTGTTTTCCAAGCCTCTAATACTTGTGGTACCACATGTGCATCTTTTCATAAAAACGAAATTGCATTGGTTATCAGTGGCCTTGGTTTTTTTAAACAAGGATCTTGATTTTTTTAAACAAGGACCTTGATTTATTTTGGATAGACATTTCTCATGAATGACCAGATGCTAGAAGTCCATGTTCCCCCCACATGAAAAGCAGAGGGTTAATCTCTTTTCAGGCTCAGTGTTTCAATTTTGCCATATACCAGATTGTTTGGGTGAGAGGCATAAAACCTAGAAAATTCTCCAAAACCAGGAAGTGCTAAGCCACACCAGGTTCCTAATGATATATGTATGTTCCAAACTTCTCTTGCTTTTCTTGTTGCAAATTATTCCCACCGATTTACCCCCCAAGGTATGTTGCACTTCACTAGAAGAATCCCTCATAGTTTCAAATGGAACTCACACCAGGATAATTGTTGTATGTACAGCGTTTTTAAGAAGCACCCAGACACAAGCAAATGAGAAGCCGCTTCAGTGGGAGAAGAATGGGAATGAAGGGGGAGGTGTGGGTGGAAAAGACTCAAGAAGTGTCAGCAATGGGTTATATCAACTTAAAAGTGATAGCGGTGCCCTTCTGACATGTGTGAAGGGCTTGTTTCAAAGTTGTGTTAAAAATGACAAAAACAACCTCAACCCAAAGTTGGCCCAATTTTGCTTATGCTACAATGGTGTTACTCATGCAGCTTCTGGCATTTTAAAGCTTGGGGGCTTTTTGCTGTTATTGTTTGGTTTTTTTTTTTTTATAAATGAAACAAACCCAAGAGCCACTTTCTAAATTATCAAACTTACATGGCATGATGTGCTTTGACCTGAGTTCGACAATTGCGCCCCCAGTAGCAATCAGGACGTGATGTGACAGTCACTACAAAAAGAGCAAATGAAATGCTACATTTATTACAGAAGTCATTATATAAGGTGATGTAGATTATTACGACATTGCTAATTGTAGTTACTCATCAGAGCAGGCTTTGTAGAGAAACAAGACATGATTGGCAAGAAACAACTGTGAACTATATTGGTTCACCTTTCTAGAAACAAAGCAAGCACTTAATGAAGGACAAAAAATTCATTCTGAATATTAGGCTCATGCAGACTTAAGATGAAAGGATTTGGTTCTCAGTGCTGTCAACTGAAATGGTACCATTTATTTGAATAGAGATGAACTCTATAGTTTAAGACACTGGGCATATGTCTAGATACATTTCCATATAAAAGAAAAAACTATTAATTTGGGTAGAGAGTTTTGGGGTTTTCCCCCACTTCTACATACATTATAACTCAACTGTCCAGAAGGCTGTTACATTAAAACGAAAAGCAATACTAAGGAGAAGCAGGTAGACTGGCTGACTCTCATTATGAACAGAAGCAGAGCTCTCAACAGTTAAAGACAAGGAAGCTGTTGCTAACAAAGGAACTACATGGACAAGAATAACATTTAAAAGTAGATTGTTGGAAGAGCTTCTGCTTCCAACAGATTTAGGACTGAAGGAGGCACAGTTGCTTGCATGCTATTTTATATTAAAACTGTAAATGTGAACAGATTTAGAATTAATTTATGAAAATATTCTTGTTGCTAGTTGAGAGCTGATAACATGTGAAATTTTTCTAGAGGTGCATAATTTTATGTATTTAAATAGGAAAATAAATTAAATTACAGCAACTAGTTCCTGTTGACTATATTGTGGATTCTACTGAATTCCTCTTTTCACTATATAGATACCTTTATCCTACAGATGAGAAATCCTACTGAAAGAAAAGGTTCCATCAGGGAGTCTGACAATAACTATATGCAAACTTAGCAGCTGACAAGTAAAGCAATCAGCATAAGATATTAGCCCTGAAAAGAAATTTGTACTGAGCTACACAAAGGTGCTAAAACACCATGGATACAAGGATAAAGCAGATTTTAACTCTTTAAATTACTTTTCCCTATTACTGCGCAAAGCAATCCCCACCTGGCAATTCAGCAACAGGAATATTCTGCCTGTACTGGTAGGCAAGTTCTCGAAAGCTGCGAAGGCCACAACAGTAGCAAAGCACTGTGTTCCCAGTAATTCTGTAATCTGAGGAGAAAACCAATTTGTACATAATGTCAGTGCAAGGCTTGAAAAAACAGATTTAGTGAAAATGTCATGATGGCATTGGTTAAGTACACAGAACTTAAAACCTCTCCATAGTATTACTGAGCTATATATAGACAAAGAGTTACACATGTACAAAAATGAAGATAACATACCTGACAACATAAAAACTCCTCTTTGAAGAGCTAAGAGACTTTCATTTAACATATTTTTCCATGTCAAACCCCTGGATGCCAGGTAATCCTGAAAAGAGCAATTAAAGCGTGTGAATTAAGGAGTGACCAAGCCATTCACACTCAAATATTTCCCAATCTATAATTAGGTTTTCAACAAGGGTTGATGATGGTTACAAGTAAATACCTTTAAACTTAATTAGCATGATACTTTCAGATCACCAATAAACCCTTCCTTTCAGTATCTCTTCTTCAGAAGACCCCCACTTTTGCCGAAAGAATGCAAAGAGATTCACTTCAGCCATGCTGTCATGTACCTTAAATCTAGATTTTATACAGTTTACCTAATTTAGGTAAGTCTTGTTTTTGTACAGGCAAAACACCTTCCAGGCAACCTAGCATGAAACTTAACTTGTCTGGGACAAAATGAAGATAGGCTGAGAAAGTTGGGGCTGGTCAGCCTGGAGAAGAGAAGGCTGTGTGGAGACCTCATTAGCAGCCTTCCAGTATCTGAAGAGGGGCTATAGGGATGCTGGGGCGGGACTCTTCATGAGGAACTGTAGTGAGAGGACAAGGGGTAACGGATTAAAACTTAAACAGGGGAAGTTTAGATTGGATATAAGGAAGAAGTTCTTTACTGTAAGGGTGGTGAGGCTCTGGAATGGGTTGCCCGGGGAAGTTGTGAATGCTCCATCCCTGGCGGTGTTCAAGGCCAGATTGGACAGAGCCTTGGGTGGCATGGTTTAGTGTGAGGCGTTCCTGCCCATGGCAGGGGGGATGAAACTAGATGATCCTAAGGTCCTTTCCACCCCTAACTATTCTATGATTCTATGAAAACATTTAAAAAGCCTTATTTTCCTGGAGTATTTTCAGTGAATTATTTTTTCCCTCAATTAGTATTTCGGATGTTTAATTTTAGACTGTCGAAACTGGCTTCCCTAACAAATGCTTTACACAAATAAAATTCTTTTATGATTTAACAACCAACCATATCTGAATTCTACAGTGTATCAGTCATTTAAATTCAAAATCAAAAATTATATTTAGAATTTCTGCTTCTTGGCACTTGTCAGACATACACATCAGGGAAGTTATGCATCAGGATTGCATGAAAGTCATTTTGTTATTGTTGTCAATTTGGGTGGCATGAGGAGAAGTCATGCTAAATGGAATGCATCTTTAGAATACAATGCCCTCTTACACAGAGACTGAAAGACCCAAATTATCACCCCAAAGTACTTCCTATCCAGACGCAGTAACTATAACTTTGGTCCAGCCAATCATTTGGGGCTCATTAAATTTGCCTTTTAGAATTAGGTGCTGCAAGTGACAATGCTGCCACTGTAACTGTTAGGCAGCACATCACTAAAAATTTGTGAGTGAGTACATCTTTAACTTTGTAGATTTATATATGATGCACAAAACTAATAATTTTTAAACATACCTTTAGGATATCTGACTCGTAGTGGTTATTATTTAGGACTCCATCTAAACACTTATCACCAAGATTTATTTCTAATCAAAACAAGAAGAAAAAAAGTTACTATTTCTTCCCCCAATGTCTCCTACCCCCCATTTTTCTGAAGGTTTTTTCTTCCTGAAATAATGTGCAGAGATTTATGTGAGCACCAAGTAAATGACTGCATTCAGCATATGTTAGAGCATATGATATATCACTTCCAGTGGCAAAGAGAAGACATTGAGATTTTACATTTTCACCTTCAGCCCACAAACACTACTACTAAGCTGCACAAATTAACAGCGCTATTAAGGCATATTCCATTAGCTTCAAACTGCAGCCAAGTAATTTCAACTGTTCTAAATTATTTTTAGAAAATGTCTAAAACCTTGAGTTTCAGAAGGCTGCATGTTTAACAGCAGAAGGTTCTTTTCTACTCAGTTAACATCAGATGTTCGGTGCTCTTGCACTGATTTGTACAATTCTCTTACTAGGGTGAAATGCACTATGATTATTTTTATACAGGAAAGCACTGTGCTCCACAAATGTAGTTTTCAAGCCCAATATGGTATGAAGAAAAGAAGTTAAATCCTCTCAAAGTTAAGACATATACCACTCAATAGCTTTGGGTTTTTTACGTTTGTAATGTGAGGACACAGCCTTTGCATGTTCGTGCTTCAAACTAATCTATTAAGTTTCTTAAATTACCTAAAGTTCAAGACAGACAGACATTATTTCAAAGTGAGCACACTCATAAGAAATAGATTATTCCACAATACCACAGAATGGTGCCAAACAGCCAAAACATGCCATCCGAGTGCAGCCCCAGTATAAGTGACAGAAGGGTTGAAGACAAACTGTACCTGTAAAATAACAAAGAAAACCCCCCTGTAAGTATCTGCCCACAACAGCCCTCATAAACATGGTTAAAAAGTGCAACTTTCTCATTTAAAATACATCCTATAGAATAATAATAAGTTTTATAAAGGAAGACTCATTCATGCTGTCAGTACAAGATTCCAGATAAAGAACAATGAAATAAAGAATAATCTTCAAAGTAAATTTAAGTTTAATGAAAAATAAGGATTTAGTTCTATAGCCAAAATTATAATTAAAAAAAAAAAAAAGTACACACATTGCTGAGGAGCAACATGAGGATTCTGTTCACGCTCTGCTCTTCGGTCAGGCATTGGCTGAAAGCAGCAGGTGCATATTACATGACTTCCTTGTGCAGGACACACGTATTCCTGGACAGCTAGATGAGTTTAAAACAGAAAGGACAGCCTGAACAAAGTACACAATTGCAATCTGGGCTAAGAATCTTGGTGAGTATCAGCCACATCAAACAACTGAAAGTAAAAGCAAGCAATACAATTTTTACAAAGACTGCATAAAAGAGCAGCAAAATGGCATTCAGACTTCTAAACTACATAGGTGGGTAAAATATTTCAATATGTAAAACAGTGTAAGAACTACCAACAATCAGCAATCTATTTTGGACAACCCCAGAAAAAACAGGGTCAAATCTCATTATATTTACAAAGACACCTATGTGAAGTAGTGTTACTCTCGCAGTACTGTAAGAGTGAGCTTGTTTAGTTCATAATTTAGTTTATTATTATAACATAGTTCATTGCTTAGTTCTGGGGAGTTGGACTAGATTATCTTTAAAGGTTCCTTCCAACCTGCAGGGAAGTTGGCAGATGTAGATGGCGCATCTCCCAGTGCTTGCATTCCTCCTGCTTCTGTCTCTTGGCCTGCGCCAGGCAGTGCTGGAACAGAGTGTCTTCGATACCCTGGGCACTGTCTGCATACTATATATGGTTGACTGAAAGAATAAAATAAGCTCATAGGAAATCACACCCAACAAATGCAAATATAACTCATATCCCTACGCTAGACAAGGTTGGTCCTACTTTCAAAGTTTAAATTTGGAATTTCTTCATCCAGCAACATATGGAAGTTCACGTAATTCAGTACGTCACAGCTGCGAAGCCTGCTGTAGTTGTAAAGTTGTAACAGGCAAAAGCTTTGTGTTTTGTGGTACTCTCCAAAGAGTTAAAAAAAAAAAAAAGGAAAAAAAAGTGATGTGACTGGAAGTGAGATGAACAAGAAAAAAAGAGGAACAAAGCTGCAATAATTATCTACACAAAAAGTTCTTCCACTCCCCTCCAGACATAGAGCAAAAAATGTTTGCTGTTGAAGATAAAGAGCAGATATTTTGGTGTCTGGGAATTCCTAGGTCAAGCATCAGCTGCTTCAGTACCATACACCTGGTAAAAGCAGCATTTCAGACACGTAAGAAAGCATAATCATTGCAGCTGCACTCATAGTGCCACGGACTGCTTTATCTCCTCACAAGATCTTAGTCAGAAAGCTGTTTTCTCTAAAGCAACAGCCAATTCATAATTGGAAAAGGTACTTTCATGTATCTCACATGAAGCTGTTGTACAATTCAGCATAGAACTGTTGGCCATAAACTGAATCTTGCTGCGCTTGTAGGAAGTTCTAATTTGAATTTCTTTTTGTGGACTGTTTAAGGTTCAGTAGGATGGCCTATAGAATTGCCCAGATAATTACAGGTAAGAATGAACTCACCTGAAAACAAAAAATAAGACTCATTCTGGCAATGATCATGGAACCACTATCAGAAATAACAGCATTTGTGAAACTAGCTCAGTTTGTGGGTTTGAGCATTCAAATGTAAGTAAATTTAAGCCAGTGCACAACTTAAATACACATACCTGATATCTGAAGATTCACTATCTACATCTGACAATTCCAATAAATCTTCAGAACTTCCCTCCTCATCTGAAAAAGATCTCCGCACCTTAGGTTGCAACATGTCTTGAGTAATTTTGTTTCTAGCATCCATGCTACGTACATCATCTTCATTACGACATTTATCTGGCATGATTTCAAGAGAAAAGAACATGTCGCATACTCTTATTTCCATTTTACTTCATTAACATACTTGTGATTACTGTGTTTTCAGTTCCATAAAACTTACTTTTGGATAACCAAATTCTAGAAGCTAAATTCCCCCCTCTCTGTTAACACAAGAGTAGTATCAGGCAGGCAACTTAGATTTTGGTTTCAAGAGGTCATGATCAAAGTTAATTAAATCTATATTCAAGTATATTTTTCAGAAGTATCTGAGTTCAGGCAGCCACATCAGTCAGCGTGCTCTATTTGATAAAACTGATATCCTTCTTCTTATTAAGTACCAAAATAAAATTCAGAATTCTTAGCATACTTCATTATAGTACTAAGTCACCTGTCAATTCTCACCCAGTATTTGAAATAGTATGTCACGTTAAATGCACTTCTTTTCTTACAGCCATATCAGAGAAAACAGCAGAATAATAAAACATACATAGAAAATCATTAGTCAACAATTTGTGCATAAATCAATTACACAGCTCATGTGTGCTACACACACTTCAACTTGCCTGGATGCTGAATCAGATAAGCTTCAACCAAGTTGTTCAATATGTGATTTTTACAAATACGTTCTACTGGACAACGACAAGTTGGACACAGTGATGATCTTTCCATCCATCCTGAGTAGCAGGCTGCACAAAAAGTATGCATACAAGGCTGCAAGCTGGAAAAAAAAAAATCATGAAAACAATGAAAGAAACAGAGTTAAAACACAAATCTTTCATTTTTTGCAGATACATTCATAAAACTTAAACCCCAAACCAAAACACAACAAAAAAAAATCCAGAAGATTAGCACTGATTTGACTATACAGTTTGGACGGATGGGAAGGAAGAGGCCTCACAAGGGCTTGTGAAAACACTAAATATCCTGGCCTCCTCAAACAGTTGTCACCAAACTTAATCACCACATGATTACAGCTTTTGTCAATCGTACATACCTTACACAGTCATGCAGCAGTTCTTGGCAGATAATGCAAGTTAATGTTTCTTCCATCTTATCTGGTTTCACATTTGATGTTTTTGCATCTTCAGAGCCAATTTTAATTATACATTCACTTGGAGCTGCTGGTGAAAGATTTGGACAAGTATCTTCATCTACAACGACAGAAGATTCCACAGTATGTAGGAATCTTTTTTATATTTATTTTTATTTCAGTGTTATAAGAGACCTGAAAGATATACAGTGATTCCCTAATCATTGGCAGTGGTCCCACTAAAGGTTCTTGCTTTTCACATAATTGCTTCTGCTACTGCAGACATTATTTTTACTGGCCCAGATATCAAGTCAGTAAGAAACAAGACACAAATTGAAGAAGGGTTGATGACAGCTGACCTGACTCAATTCAGGATGGGGAGTGAGAGGGCTGCAGACACAAATGACAGGGGAATTTTGCTTTTCTTATTTAATATAATATCAAAACATAAAATAGCATTGTACTTAACCCTTGAAACTATCTTAAAAGGATGCAAAAGAGAGACAGTGAGTGTGACCATGAGTCTGCAAAGTACAACTGTGAGCATAAGCTGGATAGGTTTGGGGCTGTGTTCAGAGCAGTGATGAGAGGGGTCTGTGTTTTCTTGGGGTAACGGCTGGACTTGACGATCTTAAAGGTCTTTCCCAACCTAGTTGATTCTGTGAGGAGGAAAAAAGTTACTCATCCCTTACCAACATAACCTTTCAAGACCTTCTATGTTTGATACGTGTGCATTTTGAATGTATTTCACATTAATAAAGAAAAATAAGCACAGATCCTTATACTTCTGTTAATTCCACTGGGCTTATACGAAAAATGGACATAGCTTTAAGTTCCCGATTAAGTTTTTTAACCTGACTTTCAACAATAACATTAAAGCAAATGAGTGCAGGGTAGGTTGTGCAATACTAGTAGTATACTAGCCTCCTTTTGGTTTCTTCTTAGCAGGTTCCAAACCTTCCTCCTCCTCCATTCTTTGAGAATCTGAATCTGCTTTTTCTTTGTCAGTGATTTCTGAAGTGACAGCAGAAGTTTCAGTATTCATATCAAGCTTTTGATCTTTGTCATGCAGTGCTCTTAGACACACAGATTCTACCATGGGGACAGCAGGCACAGGAGTGAAAACTGAGGACTGTGATCCTGCAAAACAAAACCAGAAACATGAACGTAGCTGCATACACATTTGTGACATGAAAAAGCAAAAAGTATTCAGACACTGACAATGCACACACATCAATCCAAACATCTGAACAGGAAAAAATGGAGCAAAAAAAGCAATGTCTGTGTAACTACTCTAAATGCATTCTGAGCCAGTCTGACTAATTGAAAGACCTGGGGGTATTAGTTGTGTAACCCTACTTAGAATACCCATTCCTTTTTAAGTAGTAGAGTATTTATTCACAAGACTATCATCCATGCCAAGTCTTCCCAACGAAGATGCCAGGCAGAGGACTTATGCCATTTTGATCTTTTGTAACAGGTCAGGATCACAACAGAGGACAAAGCTTTATTTTCACAGAAGCACGTTTTAAAAGTCCCAATGAACTGTTGACAAATGCCATTGTCTAGATAGCCATTCTTGCTCCAGCTCTATTTCAAGCGTTGCACAGCACTGCAACATAACACAAGATACTAGACTAGGGATCCCTTTGGTATATTTTTGTGCTAGAGCTCTAAGCAAAGGAGAGGGGACTGGTGGCTGCCAGCAGTAACAGTGACAATTAGATTAGTTTCTCAGAGTGACTGCATGAGCACAAGCACTCATATTTACTTAATTTGTTATATGAGCCACAAAGACCTCCTAGTTTTCACGAGTGCTCTGCTACAAAATTGTGAAGTTAGAATCTAACAGTTTGGGTTAACGTGCATTTTCTGCCCCTCTGAGCATAAGGAATTCTCTCAATTGCCTTACTCATCCACCGCCTAATCATCGAAAGTTAAAATGCACATATCCAGCTAGTATTTTTACTAGAACTTTAAAAAGCAAATGCTAAAGAGCCAGATAGGCCAGAGATTAATGTGTTAAAATTCAAAACTGGAGTAACAGCTGATGGGGTATCAAACTTTAAATACTTGACACAGTTCTCACCAGATGTAGAAGGATTATCCTGTTGAACAGATGCAGACTCATTAAGAGAGGTAGAAGAAGCATTAAAGAGGTTAGATGTAGAAGTAGATGGCTGTGGTTCCTCATAGCAAGACTGAGTAGCTGATGGTGATGAGGTAACTTGGGTCTCATCATTACTTCTTCCTGTATTTGAGGTATCTTTGGTCACATGGCATTGGTTTTCTACATTAACTTCTACAGTTGGAAGGGGGAAAGGAAAGAAAAAGATCTGTGTGACAGTCACCACAGCATGGCTTCAAAATTCCGAGGAATCAAACTCTCTCAAGAGGGGACATTAGTCATTGGAGCATAGCTCCTCTTCATGGATCTTGAATTACTTTTCCTTACCTACTGGTTCTTGAGTTGCATCATGTTTTGTGTTTAAGGATTCATACAGATAAGCAACATCTGAAAGTTTAAAAAATACTGATCAGAATCTTTAAATAAAAATTCACTAACCTTAATATCACATAACCAATGAAAATTCTGCTACCTCAAGAGTTCTCATTTCCCAAATCACTGATGAACATCTTTAAGACAAATGACAACATTGATCATTCATGAAATCTTTTATTAATTTTGTTTCATTGCAAAAACTGAGCACTTACACCTAAATGTTGGTCCCTGACTTCTATTCAGTTAACACGTGAAAGAACATTATTTTCTGCCCAACAATAGTTTGGATTCCTGAAAAACCTTTGGGGAAGGATCCTCATTAATTTATTTTTTTAACCTAATTATGTTATTCCAATTGCATCATCCTAAAAATGATTCCTGAAAAGAATTATAGGCATGTGAGGGATGATTCTTCTTTAAGTACATAAATATTTTTCCAGGTTTACTAGTTCTACTTTCACTATAGGGCTATGCCCACCTGCCCCATTTTTCCAATTTCCTTTTTAAAAAACAAAACAAAACAAAAAAAACACAACAAAAAAAACCTCAACACAAAACAAAAAACTTTTGCAGCTTTTCCTTCTGGTGCCCAAAACTGCTTTAGTATGATATATAAAGTATCACTAGCTACCCCAGCAATCTGACTTCTAAAAGAAGCATTGGGCATGAGATCAGGACCTCATTAGTTACCATTCCATGCATTACTTCTTCCAAAACTACTTCTAGCCACATTTCAATTGCAGACAGTTGCTCAGACTTGTCCCTGTAAAAAACTGGCACATCCATGACCCCTTGTAGAGAGAGTTGTTTTTAAACAGTAGCAAATTATTTGCCTTAAAATTGAGTATTTCTGTTTTAATTGTACTGGTATTTCTTTTATCTCATTACCCCCCCCCAAAAAAAAAAATAAACAAAACCCAAACACTAAGTGTGCCATTTCCAAAATATCATTTACTTACTGTTCTCTGGCTCATTTTTTCTGTAAACAACATAGATCACATCTCCAGTCTGTAAAGGGTATGTCTGCTTCTTAACCACTTTCAGTTTATTAATGACTGTTCCATTAGTACTATAAAGAGAAAGAAAAGATAACTTAGCATTAATGTTTTCATAACTACCTAGGAGAAGGAAGGGAAAACACAAGATATTTTTAATGACGAAAAACTTCCGGCTCTCAAAAAGCAAAATGTGAGCTAGGATAAAAAGTCCAGAAACAAAAAGTTTCTCTCAATGACAGAAAGGACTTCAAAGCTCATTTGCAGCTACTGGTAAAGAGATGTTAGCTGACAAACGAACAGATAAAAGATCCTAGACATTTGGCCAATATCTCAAAATAATTAGATGATTGTTTCTATACAATAATCTCAACCCTTTAAAACAGGAAAGGAAAACAGGAGTTCTTTTCAACAAGTTCTAGGTTATGTTTGCCAATTAACACTGGAAATCTCCTAGGATGTTCAGCAAAGGAACTTTCCCTGTGCAGTCAGGGATGCCACACTGCATTAATTTTTCTCCCCTCTTGCTTAAAATAGTAAAAAACTTAAACTTCTGAAGTTAATTAGATTGTTTGCACATGTGAGAAGTTAGTAAGGTGGAAGAACAGTTACACGTAATTAACAAATGAGTTAGAATAAATTATTTTGATAAGAACTTCAAGAGCCATGAAAGAAATTAAACTGGGAAAGAGGAGAGTGCATTTCTGATTAATGGAGGTATCTCCTTCACTATGGGTGATGTTTTATATGCAAGCTATTAGCGTCTTATAACCAAGTCAAGTTTTTAAAGTTCTGAATAATTCTAACTCAGTTGAAATAAGCCTCCTTCAGAACTACAACATTCTATAATTTCAGACTTCTGCCATTCAAAATCTCAGCAGTTAGTAACAAATATAAACGAATAGAAAATCTATTTCCCCTCAGCAGAGCGAGTTGCTGCACGAAATAACAGCAAATCTCTGCTGCCACCTTCTGGAGGCCACCACTTGTGCCCAGAACACAACACAGGCTTCTCAAACAGACCAGTTTCTCTCTAGAAGAGAAAGATGGTTATCTAGAAATTAGCACTTTCCCTTCTCATTATTTTTCTTTTAAGAGAAGCCTGGAAAATCTCTTGCTGTTTAGTAACAGGAACACAAAAAGAAAACTAGAAATTTGGACCTTTTTGGACACAAAGTCAAAAGGCAAAAGGAAAAGCAGTCATTTTGAATCACAACTACAAGGCAGCAGCTCTTGCTCTTACGTCGGCAATCACTTTTACTATCTATACAGTTGAATCAACTAATCAAACATAAATAACAAAGAAAAAAAAAGGCTATTTTAAACATCAAGAAACAACATCATCTTTGGGTCATGCTGACATTTGCTCTATTGAAGAATCTTCGAGCTTCTCTTCTAAGTAAGAGAGCTATTTTAAGCCTGCCTTCTTATATTAGTCATGCAGATGTTGACTAGCCTGAAAGACAGAAGCACTAAAGAGCCAGCAGAACAGAGACATCACTAAAGGAAAGCAAAGTTTAGCAATGAAGAAAATTAAGAAAAAAGAATTTTAGTCTGTTAGAAAACATACTAATTTTTAACTTAATACATTAAAAAGATTATGTCAAAACAAAAATCACACCTCTTTCAACTGTCAAAGAAACAGAAAAGTTCACAACAATCCCTGAAACGTCTCTGAGATCCTTTAACAAAACTAGGAAACACCAAATTTGACCTCCTTAGTTTTCCAGAAGGCAAAACATAACATGCATCTCCCATTTGCTGTTGTTTAGATCTTCTTCTGCAATAAAACAGCTAAACTCAGGTAACAAGAATTGTCTTTTACTGAGCCTTAGCAATTCCTACTCCTAATATTTCATTTAACATAGGGAAAAAATGTCACCACAGTGTATTCTATGAAGCTGCTCTGTCATGACTGGAAAGTTCCAAGATGGTTATGAGGGACAACAACTCTAGTGAGGTATTACTGGAAAAAAACCAAAACATTATAATTATGACATTTGTACATTCTTCTGATGTTTCAAATTAAAGAAAGGTCCCCATAAAATAAGTAGAAAGTACAATGAGAATCCCAAATATGAAGGCCATTCATTAGGACTTACCTGAATTGATATCAACTGGCCATGCAAGTGTTAAGATGGAGAAAAAAAAACAGTACTATCAAATATAAATTGTCTGAGTTGTGAAATAATGTTATGAAAGGTCACAATTTCTAAAGAATGGAAGAAAAAAGTCAGGTCTCGACTCAATTTCAATGTAGTTGATGACTCTACAGTTTGATTAATGAATCATACATTGCCTCCACTTCCTAATCCCAACTGTTATGCAGAACTGATGTGAACACCTACAAACTGATGTGAACACCTACATCTCACTCGGAACAGACTTACTCTTAACGTAGGTGAACGATGTGTGTGTTGTAAGATCCTTTGGTATCCTTTGGAGAAAAATTCCAGTCTTAGTAATAACAAAGATCCATCCAGGAAGGAATATAATTTATGGTAAATCTTCTGGGTTAATAGTTTTAATAGCTATTTGCTATTTAAATGCATATTATCCTGAACACACTGTAAACTGAAATGACTTTTGAACTCTATTTAAAGTTACAGAATCCCTTCTTCTAGAATCCCTACAGAATCCTCTTCTGTGTCATTCTCCATTTCTTTAATGTTCACAGAAATAGTTTTGACTGGTAGGGTGATGAGAATTGAGTAGCAGAAAGGACACCAGCACCAAGTGAAGATGAGCCTCCAATTTACCCACAGCAAGGAATATCTACTCGCCTGTCACATGAGTATCAGCCTTGTATAAATAGTTTCCTGCTCTGAAACACCACTTGGTACCTAGAATCCTTAACAAAAAAAAAAAAAAAAAAAAGAAAAAAAGAAATCCCAGAAGACAAGAGGAGGCCTTTAAAAAAATGACCATAGTTGCCTTTAATATTTCTTTTTCAAAATGGAGAACCTCACAATATCTTTTACTTGGAGCAAGCCAGCCACAGCCTGAACTAAGTCAGCTTGTATGACCCATTTTCTTTCAAGCAGTATAAAGCAACTAGTGCATGGTTTGGAAAATAAAGCAGAAACATACCCCCAGAAAAGGGCGAGTCTGAATCTTTTATTGTACTATTTGCTAACTCTTGGCTTTTGTTACTCCCAAGCTTCTATTTACTCAATAATTTTGAGTTCTCTACACATTTTCTTTCACCTGCAAATTCCTGGTAATTCTTTCCAACGTAGAGCCAAGAACTCACTATGCTACTAGGGAGATAAAAACCAATGTTGGCTGTCTACATGTATTTGATTATATTCTTTGGTTTAGCTACAATGCAGAAACAAAGTCCATTCAATTCAACTGTCCCAACACTAGCTGCCCCCTTCAATGCATTCCTCTTCACCAGAAAAATCTGAGCTTGACCACAGCAATGCTTCCAAACTATTTTCCACTTCAGAGAAGAAAAAGCTGACTCTGCAGTATTTTTCTGGAACTCTGGACATTTGTATTGCCAAATCAAACATTCAAATATCTTCTTATTTCAGCCTGCCTGATTTTTTTGGAACTCACCTGATATTTGGCACAAATAATTGGAAGACCCAGAACAGCTGCCTTATGCAAGTAGTCGTATCAACCCATTCAGTCTTTTAATTCACCAAATGGTAGCCACACTTCACACCAACTCACAGGCAAGCAGAACACATAAAGGATCTTACTCCTTTTTGTTAGATACACAGAAGTGTAGCGTGCATAAGCAGCTACCTGGTAGTACTCCATAGATGCAGCCTTTCATTACACTACCATTGTAATAAGCCCCACCTTTTCATGAATCTATCAGATAGAAAATTAACTTTAATTTAGTTTTGCTACTTTTCTGCTGGCTGCACCTTCTGCCTCAGGGGAGGGGGGTGGTGTAACAACAACTACAAAAGAAAAAACACAGTAATATTTCTGCATCATTCACAGTTTCTTTAGCTCATATTACATCCATCTAAAACAATTCTACCAGCTACATGCAACTGAAACTACGGATGGTCTCTCAAGCTTAGACTCACAGCTATGCTCCGAGACTGCCATGTTAGGCAAACATGACCTGATTTGTTATTTAGAAACGTCTTGAAATTTGGGATAACATTGGAGAATGACAATTCTAAGGGATTTCCTAAACATCCTAGCTAGGCCTGACACCTTTCCCTAAAATTGAGCATTCCATCTCACAGCTTCTGAGAGTACAGAAGGGATCTATCCAGGGACTTGGCTATTTTCTCTAGCTACAACCTAGAAGTAGAGAAGAAATACACCCTCATCAAGCTTGCGGATGACATCAAAGCAGGGGCAGAGCTGGGCTGCCATTCAGAGGCACTTAAGCAGGCTAAAGGAATGGGCTGACAGGAACTTCGTAACATTGAATGAGGACAAACCCTAAGTCCTGCACCTGGAATAGAAAAACCACCTGCAACAGTACAGGCTAGAGACCAACCAGCAAGGGGTTTTGGTGGATTTTATGACTAAGCATAAGATCATACACCTTGGACTTATGCCCAAGCTTAAGTCAGCAGCATGCCCTGGCAGTGATGAAGGCCTACAACACACTTGGCTGTATTAACAGGGGTGTAGTCAGAAACTCAAGTGAAGTGATTATTATTCCCCTTTACTTGGAACTCAGTAGTGCACATCTAAAACATTATATCTACTTTTGGGTTACCTAGTATAAAGGAGATTGATAAATTTGAGCAAGTCCAACAGATAGCCACTGACATGGCCAGAGGTCAGGACCACAAGACGTGTGACTCAAGGCACTTGTGGAACTAGGGTTGTTTTTGCCTGGGAAAAGGCGGCTTGGTGAGCCACAGACCTGACAGCAGCCTTTGCAGTGCCTATGAGAATATTACCAAGAAGACAGAGGTAGGTTCTTCACTGAGGTGATAAAGGTCATAAACTGAAATATGGAAGATTCAAACAGATGCAAGGAAAAAAAATCATAATTAAGGTCTGCAATAAGGGCCCTGCAAGCCTACAAAAATCTCTGTGCTTGGAGGTTTTCAAGGCCTGACTAGGGAAAGCCTAAACAACCTTATCCAAATCCAGTGGTGGCCCATCTTTGATAGAGTTTGAAGTAAGTATATGAACGCTTCCAACTTGAATGATTCGGTATGTTTTGTTTTACTTGAGGAAATAAAATAAAAAGAAATGCATTGCCCATGTAAATATCTAGAAGTGAGCTCCTCACCCTGAAAAAGACTCTTTTTAACATCAACATAGCTACTAATTGATCAAGAGACAGAAAAGGAGCAAAAACTCTGCTGAAAGAAACACATCAACTAAAGCTCATAAATTCCACCAGTGCCCCCCCAAATGCACACGCCATTCAACCAAGCAAGTTCAATGGTTCTTGAAGGGCTTTTTGCCAAAAGCTCAGCAGGTGTTGGATACTAACCCTGAGCTACCAGAACAATATATTTAAACGCATTCTGGTAAGCTGGAACGAGAATTCAGCATGATACCCTTAAAAACCTCAAAAGTGAGAATTTCTTCTTTATGTATGTACATCAATATATTTTTGAAATCATCTTCATCTCTGGGTAAAATACCTTCCAGACATGAAATATTGGGAGAGCTGGCAGAAAGTATTATCTGTCTCTTTACTGACTGCAATAACCTGGCAGAAAAAGAATGTGGCTTACAGAAGCATTTTAAAATGTCACAGAGTTCTTGAAATGTAATAAACCAGAAGCTTCTGGCAATCTTAGATAAAAAATCCTGTCAAAAATAAAGCAGATGAACATTTGAAAAATTTGAAAGTTATCTTCCTAAGAAATACACTTCCATACAAATGCCTACCTCAAATTTTACAAAGAAAACTAGAAAACAAGCTAAAAGTCATTGGAAACCACCCACAACCCCTGCAATGCTATTTGTACTCCCACAGTAGCCTTAGAACTCTTCAGGGAATAGCCTCACCAGTACAGCTAGTTCTCTGACCTTCAGTATGTGAAGAAGTATGTAATTAACGTTATATATTAAAAGCAGTTTCACTAAATTAGCTTAGCTTTTTAACAGTAGTTCCAGTGAAGTATGTGCTTATATCTTTCTATGTTAAGGGCTTTAGTTCTCACACTCCTAACTTAACACAGAAACACCCAGAAAAGAAATAATCATTCTGGTTAAACAAAAGAAACAAACCTGAAATATCAATAGTAGAAACCCAGCAAACATCTTTTACTATTAAATTAGATTGAACAGGCTCTAATCTCCATCTGACATGCCCACCACAACTGCTAGACTGCTACAGTACTTATGCTACACAGACTACAGATATCTTGAATACCAGGACAGATTTTTACTCCACATCTATTTTATGTTCTGAGATCCTCACTGCAGGTATTTTCTTCCCTACACAAAAACCTAAGATGAGGCACGCTCATGCTTAGAGTTTTTAAGAATGCTGGCATCATTTTCTGTCTACAAGTCTAAAGAAATATGCTACTGAACTATTACATCAACAGTATTTTTCATCCAGTAGACTATGAATTCCTCTGTAAAGAAAAATATACTTAGGAAGAACAAAAAAACTATCCCAAACCTAGATGTAAAAGTGGGGGGGGGGGGGGGGGGGGGAAAGGACTTACTGTTGATGTCTCAAGCAGTACAAGAGAGATTACTTCACAGACTAAAAAGAAGATAAGAGCAGAAGTTCAAGGAAGAACCAACCTTGTATCTTCCAATGACACTTGACCAGATTCTTCATCCACTACGATTTTACAGTGATCTCCAGACACCAACTTGTTGCCAGGAAAAGATAAGTCACAACCTTAAAAAAAAAGGCAGATTTTCCAGTGTGCTCAAAAATACACATTACACAGACAGATCAGCATTCTACATGGCTATAAATGCACAGCAAACTGACTCATGTACATCTGCAATAGTTCAAAACTTCTACTGGCATATAGGCAGCAACACAGTGCAATATGTGATACATAAATACAAGCAGTGAGATAGCCCCAGGTGATATAGGCTTATTGCAACCGTTTCAAGATGGTTTAGTTCCCTTTTCTCGCCAGTCCTAGCCCTTACAGATGGAAATAAAGTCACAATTACTTTGTTCTAGAGTGGAATAGGGATAAATTCACACATATTTGAAATGTTCAATTCTGGAGGCATACATTACAGAGCACCCAGCTTCTTTTCTACATCATTTTAAGACTGTTTCATTGAATTTAACTTCTGCTTCATTCTGGTATGCATATTGTGGGAAAGTAGTTGGAACCAACAGCTGATAAATACATCACTGTGCTATAAGTTTTTTTCTTTTGCTTGTTTCTAAATAGGAAAACTCTGTTGACAGCAAGATCATGTTAATAAAGCTGAAGGAAGATCAAAAATCCAGGACTATGATTTAGAGAGATGCAGGAGAAGTGCAATGACAATGTTGACCTTACAGAAACCTTCCTACCTACAACTCCAGGGCTCCGAATGAATCTAGAATCATAGAATATCTCGAGTTGGAAGGATCCATAAGGATCATTGAGTCCAACTTCCTGCTCCTTGCAGGACTACTCCAAGCTCATGATACTCATTTCAAATACCACTCAATTTAAAATCTAGTATTTCCACTTCACTTATTTGCCTATTCACGGCAATGCTCAAGAATCACCATCAACCTCTTGCACAAATGACTCAAAGTACTTGCTTACACAAAAGTTACAATTAACAAAATATGATTCACTTCCATCTATTCACACTGCCGGTAAACTCCATCTCAGCCTGCAAGAATGTATCCAGAAGGAAAACACTACAGGTTGGTGACAGCTTGTCACTTGTCTACTCCTAGTATTCAAGGAACAACCAACAGCTACAGACTTAACTGTTGCCACACAACCTGTGATGCCAGGAAGCCCACTGAAAGCGAGTAGACTAAATTTTGTTAAGGAGCATGCCAACATTTCTATTTTATTCTACCAACTTACTTAGACTTTCAAATGGCAGCAAGAAGGGTAAAGTGCTCTCAACAAGCATTTGTAATGCTCCTGAAGATTTTCTAAGCAATATTTATGACCCCAAGGCTGGTATCCTTGTAACCACTCATTAATCCATTAGCAGTTATGAAAGCAATAGAACATGTAAAAATCCATCTTTTTCCTGCAAGATAACCCTCAACTACACCTCAATTTGAAGAATTTACCTACAGCTCAGATAACGATAAGCAAACTAAACATACCTTACCAAATGTGAATAGGCAAAACACTTTTCCAACAATTATTAGGAAATAATGTATGAGAAATTATCTGAATTTCTCATACAGCTACAGCATCTAGTGTTTGTTCAACACTACACAAATGTGACTGGTCAGTCAAATAGCTTGAACTTATGAACAGGAAACTGAAAAAAAGTCTGTCAGGACAGAGTAAAAAAATCAAGCCACTGCAATGACTGTTTAAAATACAGTTAGCACGAAATACTTTAAAATAAAGGCAAACAGTAAAAGCCCTAGACTCTGGGAATAAAGCTTTAACATTCACTCTCAGAGAAACTTTCAGTACTTGTTGGCAGTCTTCATGTGGCCTGAAGAATTAAGAGCTTTTATGTGGGCGTTTTCCTTTCTGTGAAGCACAAGCATTTAGCGTTGCAGCTCCAATTTATTTTAACCACAGAAACAAAATGAGAACGTAAACAGGACTGATACCCAGAAACTCCTCTGCATGAACAATCGTTTTTCCTTATCTGTACAAACTGTCACAGACAAACTAAAAGGCACACTTGTACTTAAATGTGCACACATCACAAGTTTGTAAAATGGAAAGGTCAGTGTAAAACTTTGCCTTCACACAGAGCCAAGAAGCAAATGAGGAATAAGAGACCGCCTGACAAGCACCTCCAACAGCCGAAAGTACCAAACCCAACTAGTTTCGATCCTTCTGATGTCTTAAAGGCCAGGGGGGAGGTCCCTGCTGTCCCCCGAACACCGCCTTAACCAGCGTATCCCCGTCCCACCTTTCTTCCGACCAATTGTCCATTCTCTTTTCAGTAGCAAGACGTGCGGCTCTGCCTTATCAGCACCCAGCCGGATCAGCTTCCCCCAGGGCTGCTGCTGCCGGCTCTGCTCGCCTCCTTCCGAGTGCTCCATTTGGATTCACATCTGACAAAAACAAACAAAGCGAACCCAAACCCCACCGTCACACAGCACCCGGGCTGGGGGGAGAGGGCTCGCTCGGGGCCGGCAGCCGCCGCAGCCCCCTCCCCCTGCCGGAGGCCGGGCCCTCCACGCCACCGCCCCGCAGCCCCTCACACCCCCGGGGGCTCCCCCAGCCCTCTCTGCCCGCTGCCTTTTGTGTGGCATAGGAAAGCCCTCCCCCGAGGCCACTCGGCCCCCCGCCGCCAGACCACCCCGTTCCCTTCGCCCCCACCCTACAGGGCCGCTCCCCTCCTGAGGGGGATCGGTCTCCCCCTTCCCTTCCTCCCCCCCTCTCACTTCTCTCAGGGCGGCGAGGGGAGGGCAGGGGGCGCCGCGCCCCCACACACCCTCCCCGGCCGCCTCCGCCCGCCCCTCGGGCCCGGCGCCCTCCCCTCAGCGCCGGCCCTTACACCCAGTCCCGCGGCCGAGGCGGCTCCTGTCAACAGACATTGCCACCATCAGCTGATCCGGGCTGGGCAGGGCCAGCCCTGCCATTGGAGGCGGCGCGCAGCGGCCGCGCGGAACGCACCGCGGGCAGGGGCGGGCCTTCCGGCGGGCACCACCGAGCCCCGCCAGCTGGAGCGCCGCGTTCTCCGGCGAGGCAGCGGCGCGCCGCCCTGCGCAGGGACAAGGAGGGCTATGGCGAGGCTGGGGCGCCGGAGACGCCTCGGCGGGCATCTTGAGTGGGGGCTGGCCCGCAGCGCGGCAAGGTGCTCGGCGCCATCTTTGTTGCGGGCGAATCGAGCGCCTCGGAGGTGGGCGGCCATCCGCGGTCGTTTAATTGATCACATACAGGGAGAAATAATTGTAGTTTTACACTTCGATGTTGAAGAGTTATAAGTTTGCTGGCAGCGGTGAAATAAACATACCTGCTGTTTCAGGGGCATGCTCTAGAAAGTTCACACTGAGGCAAGATAAGTGCCTGTCAATGGCAGCTCCCACCCGGAGGGGCAGCCCCAGTTTCAGTCAGGAGGCTATTAGAACCCAAAACCTGATGCTAACAGGGGCAAAAGCAAGTAGTGGAGCTTTCTGCACCTTAAAATTGTCCCTTTGCTCTTTGTTGCCCCAACAACCACCTCATTTCCTCTTCTACAGTAGGTGGAATCTAGCCAAAAAACAACCACCACCAAACAAAAAAAAAAAAAACACCCAACCCCAAACCAGCAACAAAACCATACAAACAAAACATAAAGTGGAAGATCTCATTGATTCTGCAATTGCAGCCACACTTTCTGTAGCCCTGCACCAGCAGGGCCCACAGCACCCATGCTCCATGCCCCATGCCCCACCACTCTAACTAGCCTAAGTGTTCATCATGCTCATCCTTTTCATCATGCTCATCCTCGTTTCCCCAGGTCCCTGCATTGTCTTCCCACCTTCTCCATCCCACTGGGAGCCACCTCAGAGAGCTAAAATGATGCAAACCAAATCACCCTGTCACTCACTCACGTCCCGCTCTCACCTTAGGTCCTGAAGTCCCATGGGGTGGCACCATCTCTCCCCATCACAGTCTCTGCGCTGCCTTCACCCACCAGCCCACAGCTGGGTTACCTCTGGTAGTCGCCCCTCAAGCCAGCCCGTGTGGCCGGGCCCGGGGGGTTTCCAGCTGCAGCTGCCTTTCCTCTGCCAGACGTGTCCAAATAGTTCAAGTCTCTTCCTCACGATCTGCTGAAACACTTAGTATGCGTCAGACTTTTTTCCCTTGGTCTGACCCTTGAAGGAATCCACAACAATCAGAAGGAATGAAAACAGAAACAGAACACTGAAAACAAAACTGTGTCCAGTTCTTTGCTTTGATACTCCTACTTGGTTCACAGCCTTGAGCTCTCAGAGTTAGCTTTTCTCTTAACCTTTCCTGGATGCCCTGTAGGTCCCCATAGCCACATGAACCTAACAGCAATACCAGCTTTTGCAAGAGAGCTGCATGGGATACCTGATATAAGCAAAATCGATCAAATACGAAATGTTTTGGATCTGCAGTTTAAACTGTACCTAATGCACTGTATTGCTTCACAGTTCTCAATTGCGTGTGCTTTGGTTCAGGAGAAAATGTAGGCACACATGCAAGTCAAAGATGATGCACATACTTAAGGGCTTTTCATTATTGACCTTAGTCTGTAACTCCTTCCTTAGTAATAATGCTACTAAAAACCCTGGTTCTTTGAGGCCTGTCTGCATTCCTCCAAAAGGATTTGTCTGTAAAATACCCTGCTTGCTTTCAACTTTGTCCTCACTGAGGACTTGTGTCTTTTACACATTTGAAGAGAGGTGCATCAGTGGAAGTCACAATCATTCAAAAGCATTGTCATGGTACTTCATTTTTATTACTGCTCACAGTGACTTGTAATTGTTATCTCTGAGTGGCAGAGGAAAATAGGAGCACATGGGGGAGGCAACTTAAAGCCTAACAGCCAAATCTTTTGTGTAAACCATAGCATTAGCTGAGGGAGGAAGTTGTTTTGTTATATTGTGGCACTGAGAAAATATTTTCCAAATATTCCTTCCAAGAGATCCCTCTGCAATCACACCAAGGAATTACTGCACCTTGGTGATAGCACAGTGCAAGCAAACGATTGGTTCAGTTCTTGCAGCTCTCCCGTAGTATCCATGTAAAAAGACAGCAAGTGAAACATACAGCTAGCTTAACAAGTCCTGTGTGGATAGGAGACTCAATTAAAATTAAATTATACAACAAATTAGGTTTTAAATGCTGCTCTGCTTAGCCAGACAGACAAATAATAATTAGAGATGTACTGATCTGCTGCTATGTGCAGTTGAACAGCAGACTGCTGTAACTGCTTTCAATGTACACTGATGACACTTCCCTCACAGCTCAGGGTACTTTTATGTGACATTCCAAATAAGCCATCCCTCAACAGGCCCATTTTGTACTTGTCATCCTCCTGAGCTGGGCAGAATGGACAGGATCTTTTTCTAGAGGCCATCTTTCCCATCTGTTCCATCAGTTAATGTTTCTTTAGCAATGTATCTCCCCCTTGTCTTTCTTTCTAGAATCCAGGTCATTCTAGATGGAATTAGTTTTTCATGCTCTCAGTTGTGTAGATATACATATATTAGATTCAGGGGGGGAAAAAAATCTACAAATATTATTTATGTATTTATTTTTCCTACCAACTACTGCAGGTACCAGCAGTTTCAAAATACTCCATGATGCATAGATGGATACAAGCCAGAAGCTGCCACTTCTGATACTGGTTCTAGCAAAAGAAATTCCGGAGTTCCTGATGAAGAACAACACAGAAATCAGTCCAGTTGAAAAGGACCTAAAGGCAGCTACTCAAATTCTACTGCAAAGTTTTAATTGTATTTGTACTGCATTCATGTCTGGAGCTCTCTATCACCCTGTGATAGATAACATTCAGAAAGACTGATGCTATTTAATTTTCTCTGCAATTTTTTTCACCTCTGCTGAAAGCAATATTAAATTCTTAACATCAGATCTGGCAAACACAACATGGAAAGCATGTTTCATGATTAAACTAATAATTATGTGTTCTGCATGGAAAATACACTATGTAAACATCATCCTAAGCCAGAAAGAGTAATGCTATCATACAGCCATCTTCAGTTGTGGTTTTCTACTCCTGGCTGTTTGTCTGTGGGTAGGGAAAACCAGCTTTGTAGTGTAAAAGAAAACATACAAAGGACAGCCTTTTAGTCAGGCATTTCCAAATAACTGCTAGCCCAGCCCTGCAGATAATCTGTGTTCCTGCCAGCTGTAAGTGAGAATGCACTGTAGAGTTTTCCAAGTCAAGCAGCCAGCCGCTGATCTCTTCCTTATTATCTCCTAGAGAAAGGAAGACAGCCAGAGACGTCATACGAGAAGGGAACCGGAAAAGAATCGTTTATGTCCTTTTTCTTACCCTGTTTATCTAGACATCCATTCCTGACCATTGCTAGTGTCTGGGAAACTTTTGATCTAGAGGAAACTAGCTTGGCAGTTCCGGTGGTGTGACTCTCTCCCCATATTAGTCCACTGCAAAGCCTTTGAATTACCCATGAGTTACAAGGTTACACAGCAATGAGTTTAGGTCAAAAGGAAGGACTCCTGGGAAATTCAGAGGACCTTCTGGGAAAACAAACAAAACCAACACACAAAAAACACAGATGCTGGAGCTAATGAAAAAAACCAGTTCTCAGAAAAAAGTTCCTTTCAGCAAGGACCATGATTGAGCTTTGTGGCTGGGCCAGAAGCACTAAAGCAGAGATTGCTCTGTGCCCAACTGACAAACAGAGATCAAAAGTAATGCAATTATTACTGACACTTCACAGGTTAGCTTCTCTGAATGCAGCACTGGTAGACAACATGCCCAGTTCTCTTTGAAACCACATTGTAAATGCAGCCAGGTATTTCCTAAAGAAAGCTATCAAATTATAATAATTAAAACAGCTTGTTGACATTTCTTTTTGGAAGTCACTAACATTGAATTATTTTGTTACATTCAAGTAGAATTTTAAAGCTGTCTAAAATACACATTTTGGCATTATTTACATCCTTCTTTTCTTGCAGCGTGGATGGGCAAAGCAGTTTAAATTTTTGCCTTTGGCATTTTCTAGTTTCTGAGCATCAAACTCTGTAGCTAGCTTGCAAGCCCAGCAGATGGCCATTTCTGCCTAACAAAGAAAGCAATTCCACTTAATTAGCAAAATGGAAGTATTTCTAATAGCCTCAGGTTTTCTAAGACAGTGGTTTGGTTTGTAAATCTAGGCACAGCCCTACAGTAAGGTCTTCCCACGTTTTACCTGGCATGAGCCCACCCTAGCCATGAGAGTGAGGATGTGTACTGATTCTTACATGTCTTGGGCCAGGTTCAAACAGATTCCTTTAATGGTTCTTCTTGTCATTTATAGGTGACATTCCAAGTTTTCTTTTTGATCATTTAATTCATGATGTTCAAGAAATTCTCCAGCACTTCTTCAGTCACAGTCTTAGATTGACGTGTTTAGTCTGAGGAAGAAAAAAATTGCATGTATTATCTCAGGATGAAAAACTGCCTACAGAAAAATTACATGAATATTTCTGCAGACTCCCTTCTCCGTAGATAACTGGGAAAATTTACAGTCTAGTTAAAGAATCAATTTTGTCAAAGGGGATTTGTAAAGTATTTCCTTCCTGTAAGTGTTTTCAAACATATTTCCTCCAGGGGGTGCTAAATTAACACCACTGGAAACTAAAAATATATAAATTATCCACACCAAGGACATAACTGTACATTTCACTGTACCTCGAGTGATGCACCACTCCAGTCTGAGCCAAAGGCACCTGTGTTTAGAGTGAAATTTCTCAGCTCTTCATTTGTGTCTCTCTTGCAGTCAGGAACAGTACTGACTGGTCCTACAGTTAATGTCATATACATTCTCTGCTAAGTTCAGGTAGGACACATCTCTCAGAAGAGAGCTTTAAGAGTGGCTGAGTGGAGACATACATTCATCTCAGCCTTTGAAAGAAAGAGACCTTGGGGAGGGAAGAAGTTAGAAGTGCAGTGACAGCTCTATGTAGCTTCAACTGGCTTATGAACACGGGCAGAAACCTGCACATAACTAAATTGATGTGGAAAGCTGAAGGAAAAATGATCAGGAGTGTCATCAGGTTCTCTACAGGTCTGCAGGGAATGTCAGCCCTGTGTAGGATGTCTGTAAATGTCATTATAGCAGAGGAGAAGTTTCACTGGCTCAGAAAATAGGGAGCTATCACTTAAAACAGACACCTTGCTTTGAACAAGTGACCACTTTACTGTTAGGAAGTCTATTTGCTACATGAAAAAAATCAATCTAATCACTGTTTCCAGACAAAGGAGCAGGAGAAAATCGTTGAGAAGTAATATAATAAAATATATACCTTTTCTACATTTCACTGCTCACATTTTTCATTTATCAACACAGCAGTTAAAATAATCATACAGTCCAGCTATTCTGGATCCTTCACCTGCCAAATTAGAAATATTACTGAAAGAGTGCCTGGTTATCTTCTACTTGACAGTGAAATCTCTGCTGGATAATTATTTAAGTAGAAAACTTCTATAACGCTCCAATAGTAAAAGACAAAAATCCCTAATATATACTTACTTGGTCCTCTCAATTGAAAATGTAAGTTTACTTTTCTTACTTTGAGATTAGCATCAAAAGCCAATGCTAGCAGTGAAAACCAACATAATCTGAAGCATCGTATAGCATAGACATCTTCAGAATGGAAAAAAAATCCCTTAAATATTGTATTAATCCATTATTAAGGCAATCTCACATCTGGGGCTGCCATTTAACATTGTACTGAGATGCAGAAGAGATGCTCATTATCCCAAAAAATCACCTCACTAAATTCTCAGCTGCACATACCAGTGCAGTACCACTGCACTCACTGAGAAGCAATTTTGCATCAGCTGAAAATGTGATCGCTTGTCTAGACCAGGCAAAACTTTGCATTGCAGTGGAAGCTCAATGAATTCATGCACCAAACCCTTGAATGCTGGAAGTGATTTCTGTGACTATGTAGGGAGCTGTAGCAATGGCTCCAGAGGGAAGGCTTTCCTAGTCTTCTTTCTGGAAAGCAGGTACCGAAAGTAATCAGCTCTTCTTTAGGAAGGAGAGCACACTTTGGTGGAGTTTGGGCTAAGCAGCTCACCCATCCAGGTACTCTGCCTTGCAGATCCCCTCCCAAGTGAGCATCCTTGTAATGCATTGGATGGTTGCTGTACAACCCCAGGAAGTACTGTCCCTGGTACAAGGGGGACAAATCCCCTTTTCACGATATATATGGAGAAAGGGAATGCAGAGGCAGAAAAGGAAAGTGCAGGAGATGGGAATGACAGGCTGAGTATAGTTCCTCCTCCCAAGCTGTTGAGGTATGTAGGTCTTTAAATCACAGCCTGATAGAGCAGCAGGCTGAGCAACATACAGTCAAGATGTTTAATGAGATTTATTTTTATTTTACATATTGTACAGTGTTAATGATCTTTAAACTGACTGGTGTAGGTACTGAGCCAGAGACAAGTAGATAAGAATTAGATATCACCTGCAGTACATTCCTAGAAGCCTAGTCATTGTTTTTGTAAATGATAGCATGCTCTAAATTGCATCATCTACTGGCTAGACACCGGGATTAATGGAATATTTTATCTTGTTCTTGTTTTCTCTCAATGCCATAGTCTAGAGACACATTGTTATTTTTATTTTGCATTACCTTTGGAGATGCAGGCTTGCTCACTAACCTGGTTTAGTTATTGCCTCCTGAGAAAGGGAAGAGTCTGTCTTCTACATCCTGTACAAAAACAAAAGGTCCCATAACATCTTGTCTGTCTTATCATTGCAGGGATTCAGATCCATCAACCCTGGGGTATGGGACAGCATTTTTTATTTTTTATTTGATTTATTAAAAATCCCTGCTGTGGATATTAAGAGGAAATCGGCAATAATTCAGGAGCAGCAGCTCTGATGGACAGTGAGATGTAAGGTTTCATATTAAAGCCTTAGGAGGCCAAAAAGAAAATTGAAAATCTGGAAATATCAGCTGATGGGCACTATACTTTCATTATAAAGAACACCAAGCTCTATAAACCTCTTGGCGGGAGGGATAAGAGTAGAATCAAAATAGTGACCTTGAGATCAGTCTCAGGCTAGGGAATAGTAGGTTTAAAACAGATGCCAACTGAAGAAGAAGAAACGCAAGTTGGATGTCATCTTCAACTTGAACCTTGTTCTGGACCTTCCTGGTAAAAAAATGTACACAATTATAGTTTCTTCCTGTGTAACAAAAAAGATACATAATATTTCTTGCCATCCATGCTGGAACTCTTAACTAGACTCTCTTCATTTTGCGTGGCCACTGCTGCATTATTCTCTCCTCTGTTTCTGTTCTTTGATGTCCTGCCCCATTCTTTTTCCTAGCAGGTGCCCTGCTTTGACCAGATTAACTATATATTTACATCCCTGCTTTGACTCACCGTTCCCTATTGCAGTAAGGAAAAAGCTATTTATTTCATTTCCAAGACCTGTTTTGACCTATGCCCATTCAGCCTATCATCTTAAATTCATTTTTAGGAGTCAGAGCTTACCTCCAATCAGCCACACTGGCAGTCTATATCAACCCTTTGTTACATTTTACCACAACTACCATAAGCTTTTTCCCCCAAAACTGCTATTCCTCCAGTATAGAAATGTTCTGTAACAGCTACAGAAATTGTCATCCTTCAAAGCTTTTTTCTGCTGATACCTACAATAGGACCTATCACCAACTGACTAGATGGCATGCAAATACCATAGGCTAATACACTCACTTTATCTTATGTACTGTTCCATCCACCTATCCCTGAGACCCACTTGTTATCTCCTGTCACACGCTTGACTTGGGTGATCTTTGGCATATAGACCCTCCTCCTGTTTCACATGTGCTGAATGTCATTTAGCAGAGACATGGTCAATACTTGGGGCATACAGCTACTAAAGCAGAGTAGATAATTAACAGCATCTTTCCTCAATTCTAAGCTGTTGGATGTTGTTCTCCTCCAGTTCACCAATAGCAAAGTGATGAGTGGGAGAAGATACAGTACTCTGCTGCTGTATAAATAGCGGGGCTAGAAAGGCTAGCAAGCTCAGCCTACTATGGTAAGGATGGTGTCACTTACTAATAGCAGTCTGCCAGCGAGGAGAGAGGATTTGGTGAGTTCTAAAGGAGTACTAGTTCTCATGGTGTGGTACATGAAACAGTGCCAGGAGAAAGCTGACTTATGCTTTGACTTTATCCCACAGTTTCTCCTAAACCTGCTCTCAGTCTAAAGAAATCATACTGTAGACCCTTATTTGGGCTAGGCTGAGAGAAGCCAAAAAGCATGTATCATTTGATAGCTAAAGCTCTGGAGGCAACTGGTTATGATTTATGGGGGTGTTGGAACACCCACAGCTCAGTATTCAAAGCCACTAAGACAGCAGGACAACGTGGGTGTCGGTACACCATCACCATGTATTTTTTCATATGTGAATGTTGGTTGCTTAAACACCCTGCATTCAAGTTTGACAGACTGTAAAAATACTGAAAGTTGTAGTACCCCAAAACATTGGCCTTGATGTTACTCACTTTGTGTCTTTCTCATCTTTTACAGCAATGTATACATGGAGGAGTAATGGTTCAAGAGCTCACTTAAATCACTGGTTTCCAGTTTATGGTCTGCAGAGCCTGGCAAGCCCATGGAAAACTTCTAAAGAGTCTGCAAAAAGTGATTGAGAAAAAAGCAAATTCATATGTGCCAGACAGCAATCGACATATGTAAAATTCCTAAAGGAGTCTGCACTACTGCTGGAAAAATTTTTAGGGGTCCACAAATCAAAAAAGGTTGAAAAACCACTGACCTAAATCTTCTGCAAGAGCAAATGGCCTAGAAGTGCAGCAATATGAGAACTTGGCGCTAAGAAATAGCATGACAGCTAAGAGGCACAAAATCTCTGCAGCTTCTCACACATGTAAATGGAAGCAAGTAGGACAGACACATATCTGTTTAGCTTTTGTAAGTATTTGTTTGGGGATTAGTGTTAAGACAGGCCCAGAAGATAAAAAGGGCAGCACATCTCAGTGCTAACTAAAGTAACCTTGACTACAGATTACTGCATGCAACAAATCTGGAGATGGATGTGTTCCTTACACAGATTGGTCATTTCAAAGCCTGAACTTTCAGTAAGTTGGAAAAAAAAAAAAAAAAATCAGACCAGGACAATCCTTATTAAGGCATCAGGTACTTATTTCAGTAGATTCTCTGAAAATAAGCTTGTTTCTGTGCTAATTTTTCTTCTGGCAGAACCAATTCATTCTTGGCCTTTACAAGCTGGTCTTTTACATTTGATTCAAAATTGGATTTGGGCCTCTGGGGATATCTGATGTCAGCCTTCCTAATGTAGTGTCAACACGAAGACACAAGGAGATAAAAAGTCAGTTTCACTTAGAGGTGGTTTTTTTTCCAGGGTCTAATCTGGATTTTTCATTCTTTTTCACTTTTGCACCCTGGATCACTGCATCTTCTTGTCTTGAGTCGCATTAAGTGGGAGGGCAAGAGTGTGCTTAGCCAGCCTCCTTGGTTTATAGGCAGGGTCACTAACACAGCTGGAACACATACTTATACTTCATGATATCACCTCATAAAATGATCACATAGCAGACAAATTTTAAGTGCATATTTGAAAAGCAGAAACTCTGAGGTCAGGGTGGTGTAGACTGCAGGAAGGGTAGATGTAGGCTACAATGAGAAATAATGAGACTCACTTTGCTGGAGGAAATGGACAAACATTAGCATTTCAATAGGAGAGGTCAAACCATTTCATCCAATACAGGATGTAGTTCCCTGCAGACCAAGCTAATACATCCCATAACATCTGTACTCCATACTGCATTTTTAAAATACGATGTCCAAACTGTAGGTTACTCCCCATGAAGAGTATTGTCCCTCCTGCCCCCCTCCCTGGCCCACCATGCAGTCTGTGCTCATCTGGAATATATGAACTAACCAACTAAAAATGGGACGCAAAGGAAAAGAACAAGAACACAGAATATCTCAAAGGTATTAGGAAAACCAGGATGTAGGCACACAGCTCAGGGCTTTTGTAACACACACTGAGGAAGACTGAATTATGATTCCTTGAACAACCTTAGTTCTATTCTTTCCTCACATATCTATGACTTTGCAACAATCAAGATTGTGTCATTCCTTCGGGCAATAATATACATCACTTATTAGACTACAAGTTGATCATGCTTTCAATCAAAACAAGCACTAACAAGGTATTTTCTGGTTTTGCCTGTGATAGGCTTTAAGTTTATATTCTCTTGCAGAGGATGTCTGGGAAGCAAAATGTTTATCTCTTCTTCTTAAGTGACACAGCCTGTGTGTGGGGCTAACTTAGACAGGACGTAACACCTATGCAAATGACATGACAGTGAGTGCATGTATGGTACACCAAGTAAGACAAATTCATAATTAAAATCACATGTGTCTCATAAAATGAAGAGTTCTAATCCAGGCAGATTCATATACTCTTTTCCTGGAAGTGGTAAAAGGCTGTGACAAAAGCCAACCAACCAACCAAAAAAATCCCCAACCAACCCAAACCCACAGCAAACAAACAAAACAAAACAAAAAGAAAAAAACCCTGTATTTCCCAGCCCGCAGCACTTTCATGGTCTGAATACCTGCACACTCTTGTTCTCACCGCCACTGCAAAGCAGAAAATAGAGCTGCTTTGTGCAGTGGCTTTGTCCTGTCTTGCTTAGCATGCTAGATTTCACAGAAGCAGCAGAGAGGAGATTTTGTTCCAAGTCTCATATATAGTCATTGAGACAGGATTTTGTGCCACAGGTAGAACATAACCTTTCAGCCATATTGCCCATCTTAAAAAGATAAGGAAAAACCTCATGCTCAGATGAGCAGTACAGCTGCTCAGTTTTGTGGAAGACTTGTGTATTTTCCTTGATGTTGTTCTCTCCTTTGCTTACACCCGTGTCTAATTTAACACCTTCTATTCCACTATTTCCTCAGCAGTCATCGCCCAGCAGCTCATCCTCCCATGAGCCTAGCAGCCTACATCAGCCAAGGTCACGTTAAATAGCTGATTGGATTCAGCTGAGTCTTTCTGCATTGTAGGAAGAGCAGGCAGGCATTTGAATACAGTTTTTGGGTGTTGGTCTGGATATCCAGATCAATCCCTTTCCAGAAAGAGAAAAAGCAGCATCACATTTTTCATAGTGCTTTTCTTTAATGACATTTCCTTCCTTCCTTCCTTCCATTAAGCAAATGTCCAGGGGAGATAAATGAATTGCTTTGTGTATCTAGAGGATGTTTGAAATCCTTGATCCAGGCTAAGTGTGCAAGAATGAGAAAAATAACAAGGAGCTGAATGGAGGAAGGGGATTTAAACACACCAACTCTCAGATTGCAAAAAAATAATAATGAGCTAGAAAATGGAGACATGGCACAGAAAAATAACTGAGACACAGAGATACTCCAATATAACGCAGCTGCTAGAGGAGAAAAAAAATTCAATGCAAAAGAACCTCATGCAGTAAAGGGAGAGTTGATGTTCAGCAATGCTCAGAAATTTTAATACTGATGTGTAAAACTAAACCATGGCAGCAGAACAGGCTTATCTGCAAGCGTCACGTTACTTCCCCTGGGATCACTACCTTCCCACTGGTGCTTCTGTCATCTTTTCCCTCCCCGCCTGAATCTCACTTGACCTGAATTCTCATGATTTGACTCCATAATCCTCTGGTTTCCACTGTATGCACACAAAAGATTATTGTACAAAAGCGAATTCCCAGGGCCTTGGGCTTTGCTTTCCATTTAGTTAAAGAATTATCCTACAGTAGCGTAGGTGCTGGGAAACTTGTCCTGTAGATTATTGCCTACAGGGCAAATGCTGAGGAGGCTGCTAACAAGAGAACAGATGTTCAGTGGCTTATGAGCCTGCTGAATGCAAATATCTTCAGCAAGTGCTTGTCAATGAGCCTCTGCCTCAGAATCACAAGCCTTATGGACAGAATTGACTCCCAGTGTAAATGCATGGTCTTAGGCAGAATTTTACTGAGGGAGAAGCTGGTCCTTCACCAGAAGGACAGAGTTCAAAAGCTTGTACAGAAATTGAGACTAAATGTCATGAAAAGTTAATATTTTTAAATAAAACCTCGCCTGTTTTCAAGATAAAATGCAGCTCTGGGATCTGCTATGATACAGGAGTCCTAAAATAAACAGATTTCACTGAGATACTGGTATTAGGGGAAGAAAGATCTAACAGTGACTGGGTCTTTCAAGTTTTGCTTGCCTGTGTAAAAGGTTGTTCTGCTTACAGGGCCTCAGTTTCATCCAGTGGATGTTATTGTGCCAGGCAGCAGCAGTTTAATGGGCTGTGAGTGAAATGCTCTTCCAGTCTTCTGAACACATGCAAACTTTCAGCTCCCAAAGCAGCACATTTGCTGCCCATTGCCTGATGAGTGACCTTCAGCACATGTACACTTGAGTGACAGCTGAAGAGCAGATTGCAATCAGTTGGTGTTTCTGAGTAGCTTTTTCTTTCTGAGGTCTTTTGGCAGAAGACCAAGATATGCAAGGAAGACACTTGTCCCAAAGCTTTACCCCTTCCAGCCACCTTTCCTGTGGCATGAGCAAGTTGGCCTTCCTTTGCACCTCATCTTTGCCATAGCAAAGCTCAGTTGTACCTACAGTGCTGGAAAGCCACAGGCTCTTGCTGGTCATAGATTGCCACTTCACTGCTGAAGTTTAACAACTGCCCTCTCTCATCAAGTTGCTTGGTGTGGTTTCCAGGATCCACTCTCTGTGTCTTTGCCAAGTTCTTTTGCAAAGTTCTCACTTAGGCATGAGAAGGGAAGGTGAGTGAACAGGATCTCTCTTCTATCAATGAGTCCATGAAACCATGAAGGGGCTGTTTTTTTCTGAGTCCTTTGTTACAAGGGCATAACCACAGTCTGAAAAATAAACAAACTAACTCCACCATGTACAGCATTTAATTGAAAAGACTGGCTGCTGAACTGAAACTTGGGACACCTGGGTCAGCTACTGCACTGCTTTATGATGTGGAGGAAATCATTTTGCTAGCTCACTCCTCTGTCTCATCCCAATCAGGTTGCCAGCTCTGCACAGACAAGACTGAGTTTTATTAAACATGTATACTCTATTGAGCACAGTGAAGCCCTTGTCTCACCTGAGGCTTCTAGGTATTCTTGTAGCGTGCAATAATAACACTTAACAGTTCAATCTCTTATGGTGGGAAGTCCCATGAAAAATATTTAGTACATCCCTTTGTGTATACAAACGTGCTTGGCATGAAAGGATGCCACAGAAAATACTGTAATTACAATCTATTCTTTTGGAGGTAGACATTTACTACTATAATGTGATCACCTCTGGGTGGGAGGCAGCAGCTGTTCCAGACCGCACAGGAACAGCAGCACACTGCCAGCACCGACACACAGCATCTGCAGCAGGAGCGCAGGCAGGACCCAACCTGCTCAGCCTTGCTCATGCCCCTTCCCCTCTCCCTGCAGGCAAGCCACAGCTGGCAGGGCTGAGCTGCACAGCTGGGCCTGGCCAGGACCAGAAGGTTAACACCCTAATTCTCACCAGAACTGCCATGGTTTATTAATACATAACCAAAGCTCTCTGCAGCATCTTGATGCTCCTGTGGGCACCTAAGCCTGCACCCCACCCAGCCCTGCTTAGCTTCTGGGACAAAGCAGGGCCTCAGCAGCCAGGCTGAGGTTAAGTAGGCAGGAGGTATATCAGCATGCAAACCTCTGTGGAAATATATAAATATTAGATATTCAATCACTGCTGAACCCTGCAGCATTTTTAGGATGAGATCATTAGTAGCTATAATGTTTTGAGCTTAAGCAAAGATATTTGCTTGTTTCCCAAGTCCTTTAGCATCCGTCGGGCAAAGCAGGATCTATGGCAAAGTTAGGTTTTGGCAGAACAGCGTAAGATTTTCTCCCCCGCCTTCAGCATCCGACGTGAAAGGAGTTACCGGTTCCAGAGCGAGCGGCGTCCCGCAACCTGCACGGGGAGCCACTGCTCGGCTCCCGGGCCCGGAGCTCGAGCTGAATGCGATCCCTGCGCCTGTCCTTGTGCTCCTCGGCACTAGATGGCAATGTGGGTCTTTAGCAGCTGTGGGAAGACAGCCTTCGGGGAGCCCGGGAGCGTGGGTACCCCTGGGCACCCTGAGCATCACTGCGCATCCCTCCCCATAACCCTCTCGAGACCTCAGGCGGTCTCCTAGACAAAATGCGTAAAGAAATGCTCCTCAGTGGCTGTCATTGTCCTGTGTCGCCAACAACTGTCTCATTTCCCAGACTGGATTTTATCCATCTCTGGAAATAAAAGCTGCAGCTAGCAGCTAGTGCTAGAGGCCAGCACTAACTGGCTAGTGGTGGCTGAAGCACATATTCCTGTGGATGGGGAATTGCTGCCCAGCCTAACCTGCTTGTTCCTGGGACCTACAATATCCATTGGAGACAATCCAGGACAGGAAATCTCATCTGCAGTAAGCACAATGTGGCAGCGTTACGTTTATGCCCAAGCTGTTGTGTGCCCAAACACACCCGCAGTTCTGCATGCAGCCCTGGTAGGAAAGCACCAGTCTGGTCACCACCAGGAACTGCCAAAACTGGCTGTCTTCTGCAGCCCTTCTGCCCAGAAAAGGTTAATACTTCCTTTTCTGAGTGTAAAAAAAACATTTTTGAGAGTTTGTATCTGGACATTTTCATTACCCTCAACCTAGTGATCTTTCTTAAGAAAAAAAGGGGTTTTCTTAAGAAAAACTGACAGACAGAACCTTTTCTGTTGTTGCCTTTGAATGGAGTTTTGACTGTCAGTCATGGGCAGGTTTTTAAGATGAAATTGCAAGATGAATGATTGAGGACACCTGAACTCTGTAACACAGAGATGATCTGCCACTAGGTTTCTAGTCTTCTGTTTAGTTTTTCAATCTGCCATGAGATGGAACATGTAATATTTCAGTTTCAGTATTAATGGGCTTATCTCCTATCTTACACCTTACCCAGTGGTAGTCCGTGTTATATGAGTTGTTTCCTCCAAGCTTGTCATAATTCTGTGTACTTCTTACAGTTGCCTCCACTTTGTGTTATCTCTCCACCGCTCACACTGCTAGAATTAACATTTCATGAGCACAAGATTACAGCAGCGATGTGCTCCGTGGTGGCTAACAGTGGGCTGTCAGTGCACGCAAGCAAACTCCCAATCCTGATTTGTGCTGCCTGTTGCACCGGGGACTTACCATTAACTCTGTTGTCATTCCTTGTCTGCTTTAACATGATTGCTTTCAAGATTTCTCTCTCCAGGAGAACATCTGTGTTTTGGATTAGTTTTCCCTAGACAGATTTACTTACAGGTTTTCCACATTAAATCTCCATATTTTGTTGCTTTCTCGTCTATCTAGCTCCTTTTTTGGTATTATTCCTCCAGGTGCATTCAGAATCTCCCCATTTAATGGAGTCAGCAAAGTGCTCTGGTATCCCAGTTTACTCTTTGTATTAGACTATAAATGAATTACACATTCCTGGATGTCCTTCTGTTACACAGTGCATTCATTTCTCGCAGTCCTTTGTTTACAGTTCATGCTTTTGTCATCTGCATGATCGTGCCAATATCCAAAAGGATTTAAATTAATCTTTCCATCAGACATATGAAAAAGCTATAAACCCCAAAATATTTCTCCCAGTTGTTCTGCTTATCAGCCACAGTTACCTGTTTTCTTTTACTAAATATAAGCTTACAGTAACCTCCAGACCACTATTAATTCCTGTTTGAAATTTGTTTGGATATTTAATTTTCACCCTGTTTTCTGTCTGTATAACATCAGTTTTCCATTGCGTAGTTGTAACTGGCAGAAAATATTTCTTGTCCTTTAATCCATGGACATAATACTATAAATATGCTCATAAAAGGAATGAAAAACTTTGAATGTCAACAGTCATGTCTGACAACAGAATGAAATCAGATGGTGAATGAATTCAGAGAGTCTGATTTTCTGCCCTTTGTTTTATCCATGTACTGAATTCAGGGTGAAAACATATGTAGACTGCATCCCTGAAACACACATCCCCTTGTCAGCATTCCTGTAGTTCGTCCAAGTATGCTTTCTTTTTTTTTTTTTTTATGCTGATACTCTCAGGTCAAATACTATCCAACCTGTCTTGGAAAAATAGCAGATCTGGAAGCTGGGGCTGCCACAGCCCTAAAGCTCACCATTTATATCACGTGAGAAAACTTACACTGAAGGATATACACGTGGCAAAACTTCCCAGAGTGCCTAACTAGTGCATCCCAGTGACTGTCCAGCTTCATTTGACCAAGAAATCAGGAGAGGAAGGAGGCTTAGTGCTAACTTGCTGTGCTGCCTGCTGGTAAAGCAATGAATGATGGCTATGCAGCACACTTGCATTATTTTCTATTTCTATGTCCTAGCATTGCTTTCAGTGAAAGCTACTTCCATTTCCCTCTGTTCTTTTCTTAATAGTGAGACAGATCCTACATCTTATGTTCACTCTTATTCCTGGTAGGTTTGCAATTTGAGCACTGCAGTATGATTTACTCCAAGGACTTGTTCTTTCAAGGCATTTCATCGCCCTTTTCTTTTGAACACACTTGAGAACCAGCACCCATGTAGTGTATCCTTCTGATGAGTAACAGTAAGAGGATTTTTACCTCTACAACTAGGTTATTGACTGATTAAGTCCTCACAGCAATCATAGCAAAGACCATCCAGTTAGCAATGCATCTTCCCTATTTCACACACTCCATTGCTTCACTGTCACCTGACATAGTCCATCACCCCCCAGCAATTCTGTGGTGGAAACAGACATTTAAATGTTCCTAACATTCCTTTTTCCATTGTTATTTTAAAGTTGAGTGTGGGATCAAGCAGCTCAGTTCCCAGTGTGCTTTTTGGGTTATGGTACTGAAGCACTGGTCACACTAATGCCTTCTGCTGACTGCCACAGACTTTGAATACACCCCTCACGTGGAAGAGGAGAGAAATGTGTATCTGAAGCTCTCTCTTTGCCTGATACTGATCTTTGAGGTCACTGTGCTTTGGTTACACTCGTTCTCTACATCCTCCCACCCTTGCTCCCTTTATCTTTACTGAGGATGGTAGCCGAGTATGGGCACAGTGGGAGTTGAAGATTCACTGTAATCATTTGCAATAGCAATTAGCAAATGCCTATGCTCACCTGAAGCCTCTATGGTGTGACAAAGCATCCTTCAAATCCCAGCCCTGCTCGAGGCTGTACAAAATCCTGTAGGATCAGGACTCTCAGCTCAGCATTGCTGACAGACAAAGACAGAGATAGCAGCCTTATTCACCCTTATTCAACTGTCCCTCCTCCTCCCACCTGTGAAGCTTTTGCTGTGTTAGAGCTTAGTGCATTCAGCTGTCTTCCACCTCCACCATTGCTTTGATAACTGATAGCAGGGAAGGTATTACTTAAAGAATCTGGGTGACTGTCAGCAAAATAAACAAGAGATGAAAGATAAGACAGTCTCCTTGATGCATAATTACCTTAAATGAAGGTCTGTTTGCTAATACTGTTGTTTTGATGTGCTAAAGAGCTTGGTCTTAATGCCCCAGAAGATACTAAAACTAACCTAACTCCCAGTGATGTCACACCAAGATTACAGAGGCTGTGGAGAGGCAGGAGGTAGGGGAGGAACATCCACAAAGCAGTTGTGTGTAGGGAGTGCTCCCAAATCACCTGGTGTGGCAAGCAGCAGACTCACCTTCTCAGACAGCTCTGCTGTCAGCACAGGTTTGCAAAACCCATGCTTCCAGGCAGGCGAATGGCTCCCTCAAAGTCACCTACTCCCTCCTGACTAGCCTGATCTTGAGGAGATGCCCTCAGGTGTGCAGCAAGGAGAGCTCTTTGCAATCATGGCAGAACTTGCTCACCATTGCTTCCTGTAAAAAGGGAGACTCTCCCTTTGCTCTGAATTGGGCTGAAAAAAAGCTGCAGCTGGTTTACCTGCAAGTATACATGATCTGAGCTGTGTGTGATTGCAGGGTTCCTCTCTTTCATTTAATTGTCTGCCTGGAAGCATGTCTTGACCTAATTATGCCTGCAGTTGTGTCACTTAACTTGTCCTGCGTGCTGAGTGGCGTAGCATGAGCAAGGAGCTCTGTGCACACACTCTCACACAACTGAGCTAATAGAGGCTGACAGGGGGTATCCGTTTTTTTAAGACTAAGAAGTCTCTTGGGGTGTTACTAATCCCCTAGAGGTGCCATTAGCTTATGATAACCACACCTTTGAAATTGTTTTATTGCTTTAATAATGTGGTGGTGATGGAAAATGGGGAACATGCCACATTTATTATTTATGCTGGTAAAAGATGAAAGTTAGCAATTAGAAGCTTTAAACCACAGGTTCAGCAGAACTACGTGCCTTACATTCATTTTTGAACTATCCAGCCCAGCACTGGAATGCCCTTACTGCCCAGGTTTGTTAAGTTGGGCCGCCTACATAAACCACACAAAGTGGCAGGCCAGCACAATTAACACTGCAAGACAGATACACATCTTAACTGGAGGGATGGGTGGAGATTTCCTGGTGGGGAGCTGTTGGGAGAGGAACAGTGCTTTATGATATCTGAACTAATTTTGCGCTATGATAATTCTGTCTCGCTTAAGTACTTGCAGCCTCTCTGAGCTGTGTAGTCATGCTGTGGCAGCTGCTGTGTGCATCTGATCCAAACTCGCTGCTTCCCCACACACTTAATTGGTAAAATTGCCACCTATTGTTTATAAAAAAGCATGGAAAGAGCGAGTAGAATCTTGGTCCCTAGGACTGTAGTGCAGTGGCTCTGCTGCCACATGGCTGGGAATCACACTCTGTCAGCTCAAGGCAACACTGAGAGGTTATATGTTGTACCATATGTTTTGTGACATCTATGTCTGGATGAAGCAGCTCTAGTGAAATAAAAGAAGCTGGTCCAGCTCATGGTAGAGTGCAATATCAGGCCTTTCATGGCTGCCATGCTTCTAACATGTGGGGTTTTATCCTGAGTGCTTAGAGAAAGGGACATTGACACCACAGCAAAACTGAAGGAAAGGGAGGAAAGTTAGGCTTGTAAAAGAAACTTGCCAAGACAGCGTATGCCTGTGCTTAGAGCTGTAATGGAAGCGATTTCACTAATCTGCCTTGCAGCCCACTTTCTCATTCTGTGTGATCCTTCAGTGAGGTTGCAAGCTTGTTTGATCGCTTCACCTTAGGATCAAATAAGCAGAGGGCTGACTGGGTGTTTTATCTGCAGTTGGCAGAAAATGGAGGTGAGAGAGCAAGCAACTGAGTTCCTATTAAGAATAAAGAGATTAATGCACCCAAATTAAATTGGAATTGCACAAGCAGGCAAGAGGTGTCAAGCTTGGAGTTCATACACAGAATATGAGGGTGTCCTATGTACTACATTTTGAACACCTGCAGCGTGACTATCTCAGCCTTGTACTTTGGTCCTTAGTATGAGCTTTTATGTTGGTTACCAGTTTTATACATCCTTATGTCTATTGTACATCTTCCTGCCCTTTGTCTCATTGCACTGCACCACTCCCATTGTAAGGCTGTGTGCAGACAGAAGTGACGTAGGGACCTTGTCCATGACTTGGTATCTCCCTGACTCCAACATACCCAATATTATCAGTGTCACACTGGTACCCTTACCACAGCCTGGAGAGAAGCCCCTTCCCTGAAGCAAATCCTGAAGCAAACTTAGGCCAACTGCAGGCCATGTCCAGAGCCTGGTGGTTTTGTGGGTGAGCACTGCTGGAGCACAGCAGCTGGCCATGAAGGGCAAAGCGAGACCCCTGACATTGCTAACATGCTTCTAGCAGGGTTGAGCACTGATATCACTGTGTTGTTAACTGGCATCCATGTTCCTCTGGAAGACTGATTCAATGGCTTAAAACAGGAAGATTACATCAAGGTCAGTCAGTGGGCATCTACGTTACTTAGGCAAGATGAGACCATGTATGCAACTTGAATTCTCAGCCTGCATCCCATGCCTGACAAGCTCTCACTTCGCAGGACCTGATTCACTTTATGGATATCTCTTTTTCTTCAAGCAAAGGCCTTAGGGCTGCACATCCCTTCCTGAAGAAATTACACATGATTCCAGCCAGGCTGCTGAAGGGTTGAAGCTGATACAGTCAGCACTGCTAAGTGTGAGCTGCTACCACTTAAAGAAGGTAATCAGTTTTAAACCCATTCATTACCTTCTTACATGAACATCGCCCTTTGACAAAACCCCACGCCTTTGTTTCAGGTTGTTCCTGTAAGGCTGGAGCTTAGCAATGGCCATGGGCAAAGCTCAGCCTGGAAATGGGTTTCATTTCTTTTCCTTGAGGCTGCTGTCAGCCTTGGCTACGCTCAGGAACCTTCCCCAGCAGCACCAGCAGGCCAGGGAGCCCACCCTCACTCAGAGGATTGTGCTGTGCTAGGAAAAATGCTTCTGGCTCTTCTCAAGTGTATTTGGGGCAGAAAGAAGGTGTAGTTTAGATTAGAGCAGTACAGCTTTATCAGTGTTTATCAGTGTAGGAGTTCTGCTCCGTGTAGCATAACAGCTTCAAGTCCTTTTAAACCCTGACATCAATATGTGGTGATAAGATAACACTGGTTATCCTGTACCGGTTGCTCTAGATAAGATAAATCTTTTTATGCTTTCAAACAGGACTCAAAGTTTCTGCAATGTTTTCTTTTCCTTTTAATGTAGCAAACTCCAGAAACATTTATTTCTAAGGGAGTGGTATTTATAAGAGCAGATAAAAATAGTACATATCATAAATAAGACTTTCCAAACTTGCTCAAGCAGCATTAAACATTTTCCTTCATAGACTAAATAGAAATGAGCTTGTAGGTGGTAGATTTCAATGTCTTAGAAAATTGTTGGATTAATTAGAAGCTAAAATTATTCCAAGTAAGTGGTCATGCCCGCATTTATTTTGTTAGAAGAGTGTCCACACAGTGATATTTCAACAGCAGTGATGTTAATTTTAAGGTAGTTACTTTTAATTAACATGAAATAACTTCTGTGGAAGTATTGCCTGAGATAGCATTATGGGGCACTTCCATTTTGCATTAAAAGCTGGGACTAAATCTCTATGTGAAAGCCAGTATATCCATAAATCTACAGCACTGACTCTTCAAGTGGAGACTACATCTTTGGAGAATTTAGAAACACATCCATTCATTAGTGAGTTAAAATTAATAACTAGGTCCTTTATGAAATTTAGCACTTTAGTCTTGTTTGCCCCAAATGATTTTAACAATGAAGTAACAGACTCTTTACATATTCCATATAATTAAAATTAATTGAAATGATGTGCATTAGTTGTAATTAAGCTATGCAGCTAAGAGTGGTTGTATCTAATTGCTATGATTATATAGGCTACAAACAAGCTCTAGTAACAAAAGTGGAGTTATTGTGACACAAGAACTCAACCACCTGCCACCTTCCCGTGACTGACGGTCTGCACAGAGTGATTCCCTGGTCTGCAGACCGTTCCCTGGGATGAAGCAGTGCTGCAGCAGCAGGAGATGCTTTGGTAGCTGAGCTGGCTGCCCATATCTTAAAGCTCACCCCAAACCTGAACATTAATGGTTGCCATTGCACCCTTTGCTTAGCTTCAGTATGACACTAGTTGGGGAGAAACTGAGGCAGGAGTGCAGCTACTGTAAAGCACAGAAGCCCTTGGTGCAGGGTCTGGCACAGTCTATAAATCACTGAAGTAACTGGAAATTTAGCTCCATGTTCACCAATGCATCCCAGTTACACGAGGCACCCACTCAGCCCAGTACCAGATGCACTGCAGGAGTTGTGCAGTATGCAGGTGACCTCTTGCATAGCTCTGACTATCCCCATGTCCCTGTGGAGACGTTCTGTGGCTGCAAAGCATCTCCAGGATGCTTTGTCCAGCCACTTCCCACCGAAACTGCCCACAGCAGCACCACAAAGGAGCAAGGAAACAAAACAAAAAATTCCCCCACTGCTCCTTAAAGCTCAGTTTGAAGTAATCAGACCTAAATTGCAAATTTGTGGTCATTATGTAGGTCACTACAGGGTCAGGTTGAGTTTGCTTTGGATGTCATACCCATGCAATCACCTTTTCTGCATGCTCTGCTTAGACTTTTCTGAGCAGACTTGAGAGTGCAACTCTAATTGTGGGTTTCCTACATTTATAATGCATGGTTTGGGGAATAACAAGTCCCTTATATTTTTTTTTTTATTATTTTTTTTTCCTTTTCTTTTCACTGCCTTGTGAATACCGAGCTTCATTTCATGGCAGACCCAGGGGATAATTGCTCGTAGGCTTCCTGGTACAGGTATAAAAACAAAGATTTGAACTGGTGCTGTTGTAATCTGCCCTCTCGCCACCTGCAGCTGGTTTGTGCACAATGGGCCCCAGAACACAGGGCTGTGTCATGTCTTGCAGGATGTTAGAAAAATGAACATTTCAGCAAGGTTTTGGCCTCTACAGCACATGGGAGGAGGAGGGATATGGCTCAGCTTTGCCAGCTGTTCACATGCCCACATTACTAAGCAAAACAGCCCCACTAAAGCATTTGCCTCGTACACCAGCAGCAGAGCAGGTACAAAAGCTCAATGCACAGTAGGCAACAAAGAATTATAAGCTGTCCAAATTTTCTGCCTTACAGTGCATTGGGAATGATTGACAAGGCTGCCAAGCAAAGCCTCTTGGAATGTATAGCACATGGAAACCTTCCTGTTAATTAATGGGAGATCGTGCTTTGGGCGAGTGACTCCTAGAGCATTTCTCCCACCTCATCCCTAACTCGGGGCTGGTCTCTGCCAAGGAAGCTCTGTTTACTCCCATACTCAAAGCACTCCAGATGAGGATGTAACCTTCAGGCATCCACCTTGGATGAAACCTCTTGGCATGCCTCAGCCTGCTACCCAGTAAAATCCCAGAAATCCACTTCTCGCAGTACTGTTTTGTAGCCCAATGTTGCAATATCAGTTTTATCCTCAACTCAGCTGTCTACCTTCAGGCTGAGTAACATGATTGCAAGAAAAATATTTATTCATTACACATAGGTGTAAATTAGCAACACACTCTCTCTCACAACTGTGGCAATCTGCTGACTTCCATCTTGTCATTTCTTTGATGATCTGCATGCTGTGAATTTCAGGGTACATATTTAGATAGCCAAGAGGTAAGCACAGGGCCCATGTGTGCTAGCACTAATGAAGCTCCACTAATATTATTACAGTGGGGAAACAGAGCCTTAAAAAACCCAAACAAAACCAACCCCAAATCCAACAAAAATCCAGACCACTCAGAATAGACAGGCTGTGATATTGGCTGGGGGGTGGGTGGGAGAGTGCAGGGAGGTGAGAGAAACCCCACTAACACTTTGAAACATTAATCAGGAGCCTGGGGACCCAGTACAGCAAATAAAACCACAGATAATTTAGTAAAGGGAATTCAGCCAAAAAATTGAGAAGTTTCAGTTTTTCAATGTCATATTTTTTTTGCACCATTTAATCTCCTGTTTAACCATTTGAACAGATAATAAAGTACTGTGAGATAGGGAATAATCAGAACTGAAGTAAAGCAGAGAAACAATGCTCAGAAATATGTAAGGGTCATCAAGATAACAGGAGGCAAGTAAATTAGGACAAAACCAGATCCTCCTACCCTATCCCAGGAAATGTGAGGAACCTGCTGTGCATTTCCATCTGGCAGCGATGCAGACCAGCACAGAGCCTGTGTACGCAAGATGCCATCAACAGCCCCAGGCTTCCAGACTCTGTGGCCTCCAGTCTCCAGCTATTGCTGGAGAGTTCAAGTCACGCACTCAGCAATGAGACATTGGACTGTGGCGAAGGTGCAGCTCTTGCCATTGCCCCTTCATACTGAAAAGGAAAATTTCAGTTTGGGATTTTCTGCCACTGAAGCCAAGAACCTTAGCAGGAGCAGAGTCAGACTTTGATGTCCCATTTACTCTGTTTAAAAGTTCGTATTTTAACTTCTGTACAACTTCCGTCTGTACTTACCTTCGCTAGTAAATATTTTCGAGTGAATAAGCAGGTGAGATTTAATTCCAGCCCTCCTAGTCATGTTGTGTCTTTGTCCTCTAGTTATAGAAATTTCAAGAGGCTAAAATATAGATTTAAAAAGGGCTGAAAAAATTAGGTTCAGGTATACATTGTGCATCTCACCACTGCTCTGCTTGTGTGATAGGGCACCTGCTCACTCACATACTCAAAGCCACGCTCTTGTTAAAGTCAAAGCCACAAACGAAGATACCAGTTAAGGCCCAATATTTCAAACAGAAAATTTCCATCATGCATTTCTAAAGCTCTGAGTTGCCACAATGTAGATTTTGGGGTCAAAAGACTATGAAGGTGAGGAGATGGGGAGCTTTGGTTTTGCCCCTAGTAAAACCGAGGTGCAGCCTGGGGGGACAAGATGCGCATTGGTGTGGGATAGCAGGCACAGGCAGCCTGAGCTGTCCCCCCAGGAGCAGAACTTACCTCCTCCATTTGCAAGTAATGGTGCAGTTGCCCAGCCACTGGGATTGCTTCCCTGTCCTCTGCCCAAAATGAAGCTTCATTGAAAGGAAAGGCTGATGGTACATGGCGTCTAAATGGAGCCATGTGTCTGAGGGGCAGAGGTGCACAACACCGATGGATTCATGAGGTTGAGCTGCCAACCATTTTAGAAGTGAAGAAAAACATCGCATTAAAGCATTCAGTAGGGATTGGGGTTGGCTGAACATGAGACGCTGCTGGAGCCCAGCCAGGAAGGGGAGCTCAGCACAAGAGGGCTGCAGAGGGAGCAGGCAATGGCTGGCAGGAGCCCAGCAGCCATCCTATGGCACCACTGCAACAAGAACCACGCCACCAGTGATCCTGATGCTGGCTAGGCTAAACAGAGAGGAGCTGTGAGTGTGTTGCTATTGGAGTGACCTTGTGAGCAAGCCAGGGACACCAGGACAAGTAGCTGATCTGCTTGTGATAGCAGCACTCCTCCCATTGCCTGGCAATCCCTGCCTAGCTGTGCTGTGGGGAGGCAAATGGACCACAGCAAGCAAAGCCAAGCCAGGCCTGTCTTGGAAGAGCCAACGCTGCTGGCCAGCTCTGCAGACTGAGGTCAGGCAGCCTGCTGCTCCGCAGCCAGGCTTGAAAGGGTCTGCTGCAGGGGGGGTGTTTTCCCCAGGCTGTGCAGAATATTTAACACAGCACCTCTGAGGCTGGGGTGTGCAGGCAAGCGGGGCTGCCTTCTGAACTGAAGGGACCTCTCTGAAGTGTTCACTATCTGCCTGGTGTGAGCTGAAGAAAACATTTCTTGACTTTTCTCTGTTAAAAGCAAACAAGCAACGTGGCTCATGTCTAAAAACCAGGCACTTGCGTAAAGGATATATTTCTAGATATTAAAAGATGTGGATTCTGTAAGTGTACATGCCTCCCAATTGATCCTATTTCATACTCATTTAGTATCTGATAGTCAGTTTTCCAAAAGATCATCTTTGTTTAATGATCTTTAAAGGCTGTATTATACCCTTTGCCCCTGAAGGATTTCACCCAAACTATGTAGTTACACCCTAGTTAAGGTGTTTGGGCCTTTGGTATCTAGGCTTTCTACAAACAAATATTTCCTATCTATCGTCCTCACAATACTCTCTTATCCTCCCCAAAACATCAAATACGTCTTGAGAGTAATCAAGAAGCCACAGCAACAGCTCCTGGCTGGAAGCTGCTGAGCTGTATCCAGAAGCCTGACCGGCATTATCTGGAACAGATGCTCTTTCAGCTTTGCAATTTTCAGCCGAAAACAATGGCAGTAAGTAAAAGTAAAGCTGTAGGTCAAAGGAAGGCTAAACTCTATGAGAAACATGTGAAAATATTTTTGATTTCACACATCCTCTCATTCACAGCACATGCTTCTGAAATGCTCTGTGAACTCTAATGGACAGCTGCAGGTTTGACCTCCACATCCATAACCTGGATTTGCCACCAAAACTCACTAGGAGAAGCCAAGCACAGGGTCACCATCCCACTGGAGCCCTGGAAGCAGACAGTGCTGCAGGAGATGACCCATGTGCCTCTCTGTGCTGGGGAGCTGGGCCAGACCTCAAGATCTGTTGCTACCTGTACCTGTGACCCCTATCAGCCCATGGGAAGCTGGATGACATTGGATGAACTTGGTGACATTACTGGCCAAGCAGGCAGATGCTGTTGACACCAGCCAGCATCTGGATGGCTGAAATCTTTTGGCTTACCTGAGAGCAAAGACCAGCCACCGGTGTAGGAACCAAGGTGGCAGCCTGCTCACCTGCACTGCTGTCTTAGCACCGAGGAGCTCGTGTGGCCTCAGGGTGGCAGGTCCCATCCTCAGGGGATCCCAGGGCTGCACAGGGCTTAGGACAAGGGCTACAAAGCAGAATGAAGCTTTCAGCTACTACAACCAGGCAGGCAAACCTTAGTCTCCTCAGCTGAATGAAGGGTCTGCTGGGCTCATGCTATCCCTTCCCTTTCCCAGGCATGCTCAGTTTAACAGCTCAAGAAATGAGCAAGTCTCAGGAAATCAATGTTTTCAGTCTCTCTTTTTTATTGCCTGTAAAATAGCAGGAGGCTTTCAAAGCAACAGCAAATCCTGTTAAAAAAAAAAAAAAGAGAATATTAAAGAAATGTTTCTTGTCTCAGATCCAGCCCTTTTCACCTTAACTTTCCATCATGGTACATAAAATTTTGTATATTTTGGCAGAGCAAAGAAATAGCTTTTCCCCCTTCTCTTCCTTGCACAGCCCAGAAGCTCCGAGTGAGCTTTAAAACAGAGTTTTGCACAAACACAGAATGGCCAAATAATAGAGCAAGAAAACAGCATTAAACTTTGTAGACAATCAACCTGATTCTCTGTCCAGCAGCTCGTTTCTCCTGCTCTCAGCAGAAATAAAAATTTACAAGTGTTCTGGGAAAGCATTAAAAACCAAACACGTCCAGACAAAGTCTAGTGCGAACTACTTGGAAATAGATCTGTGCATCACCTTCTGAAAGGCTCATTCCAGCTGCACTGATGTAGCTAAGCTGACAGCATCCAAAATAAATACTCCCTGAGAGTTCAGGGTGGGATCCGAGGGTTGGGATTTTGATACCAGTCATCAGTGTGTCCCATAGAGGCAGTCAGAGTTCTCTGCTCTTGTGAATCTTCTCATCAAAGACCTTTTCTGCACCATTGCTTGCTCACTGCCACAGAGGAAGGATGCCTACATATCTGAGAGAAAGGGGAACCTCCCAGTACCGGGAGGAAAAACCCAGCTGCTAAAGAGAAGGGATCAAAGATAAGACGATAAGATGCATTCACTGACACACACCTCAGCCCTTTCCATAGGGAGCATATTAGGTTTGCTGTACACTCTTATTGCACTGAATGTCATCTTCCAAGCATAGCAAATAACATTTTTATAAAGCACTGCTTTTAATCAAGCACAACCTTCACATCCCCAAAGGAGCTATCTGGAGTCTATCCCTGTTGCCTACTGTTCTTTTTTTGGCCCCTTTTAATTCCCTCCCTTAGAGGCTTGTGCATCCAGCAAAGAGGGCTCTGTGTGGTTCCCTTTGGAGCTCATTAACACGGGTCCATCCATCAGGCCATGAGACTCAGAGCAAGATGCATGGTGCCCACAGCCTCCCGGGAGCAAGCACGCAGCCTGTGCACAGGACTTAGCTGTCGCACAGCAGTGCATCAATAACCACAGCGCTTGCATGAAAACCCACTGCGGTACCTGATCACACAGACCCCTGCATGCTGGGGCACTCAAGCAGGATGCCAGGCTTGATGAGGCAGTGGGATCCATCACATGTGCTTACGCAGTATATGAAAAACACTAGTTCAGTGTCATCCAAACACAGAGTGGATTATTTGCCTGCCCAGTCACTGTTGCAGATGGGGTCAGAGGCTGAGGCATCTGGGTTGAAACTGCCTAAAATGCATTTCACAATATCAATCCAAAACACTACTGTCATTACCGCGGCAGTAGAGACCAGTCCCTTTTCAAGCACCAGCTCCATGACCTCAAGAGTGATCACCAGTGAGCCTGTTGATGGGCGAGCAGCATGTGGGGGTGAGAGCAAGACAAGCTTCCCAAAGAGTCAGACAGTTATTTCCTGTGTGGCAGATGCTTTCTATCCAACACGGAGAAAAAACCTTCAAAATGTGTTTGTTTCTTCAGCAAGTACTAATGCCTGGGGCACGGGGTTGAATTCCTCTTCCTTGCACAGTTCGCAGTAAGCGCTCCTGAACAGAAAAGCAGAGCCACCACCAGCTGTACAGAGGATAGGACTGATGTCTAATGAGTGGCCAAGGAACACTGATGCAAGCACAGTCTTAGCTACAGACGTAGCACTGCAGTCAGATTTACCTCTCCTCCTGACTGGCTCTGGGCAGAACCCATGATGTCTGAGTCTCAGAGCACAAAGACTGATCAGGAATGTATCAGACAGAAGGCTTTTGCTCTCAGGTGCAAATGGCTCATTATGGCCTTTCTCAGACTATGCTGATGAGAGGAATCATTCCTCATTGATGAGAAATCCTGCATTTTCTTCTCTGGGAGAACACAGCTTTGTTCCCTTCCCCCATTTAATAATGCACAATTTATCAGGCTTAAATTGGTGAGCCTGGTAGCAAGTGATTCAAATCAACTTCAGCAGCTATGAGCAATCACATGTACTTGAAGAAACCCACTTATACCACTCGCTGCAAAACCTGAGAAAAGCTGGCTATGAATGCCCTACTGTAGCCTATTAATGCTCAAGAAAAACCATTTAAATGAACCTCTAATGGCTGACTGAGACACCTATAACGAAACTCCCTAAAGAGACAACTCCTTCCTTCAGGAAAATGCCTCCCTGGCTCTCTTGCTAGCTGTGGGTAGGAAAAGCGAAAGGATGGAAGGACAACTGCTGTGCTGTAGGGAGAAAGGAGGGGAGCATCCTTGTTTTTCAAGGGTTGACACTCTCAGATAGCCTCATCAACAAGGTCACAAGGTTGTAAGTCTCACTTGTGTCTCCTGATACTATGGGAAGCAGTTTATTGGAGTGGGTGACCACTGCGCACAGAAGAGCTGTCTCACACCTTCCTCCTACACAAAGCACAAAAGTGTTTGAAGATGCAGACGGAAAGGCTGAAATCTCCCTCAGTTTCGCAGGCTGAGCTCTGTCCTTGTTTCCATAGGAGACCTGCCAAGGCCACACTGGCAGCTCTGATGGAGCCCTTCCCCTAATTATTCACTGAGTCAGTGACCCAGCAAAGGGCACTGAACCCCTGAGGGTGCTCTGAGTCCTGATGATGAGCAGAAAAGCCTCCAGCACACATTTACTGTGATGGCATGGAGGGTGTTTAATCCTTGGTGACTGCATTCCACCATGGGGTCAGGACTGCCCTACCCAGCTCATGTAACGCCTTTCCCCTCCTAGCATTTTCATAGCTCAAACCAAAGCTTGTTAACAAACAACTATGCTTCACAGCAAGGAAAAATGTAATCTGCAGACATTGTCCTACTGGCAAAAAAAGGCATCTCTATGTCCCCTTGTAGACCATATTAGCTCAGTGTTTTAAGCCTGTCCAAAATTAGTGAGGCTACATAGACTGAAGGTATGGAAGGGGAAGACAGTCCCTGCCAATCCCAACTGTTTACCTCACCTCTTCTCATCTCCTGCTCCTGCCTGTCCTTGGGTGCATCTGGGCAAGGATGTGGTCATCAGGGAGCTGCCTTGCCCCATCAGCCTTTATCAGCATGTAGCAGGGGCCCCCAGCATAGCAATACATGAGATAAACATGGCTGCAAACGTTTTGAAAGCATTTATGTGCCAAACCCCCACCTCTCCTTCCAAGCAGCAGCACCACAACTGGGAAACATCCCTTCGCTCAAGAAAGGAGAAGCATGGTTCCTTCCTCATCCCTATGAACACTGCAGGTTCCCAATGCCTGCCAGGTGCCTCTGTTTTGGGCAGATTGGCTCTTGTCAGCAGCTGGGGGGGATTTGCCAGGCGCTGTGTCTGCAGGCAGCTGGCAGTGGGACCCTGTGAGCCTGGGCTATGGCACAAGCCTCCTCCTGAGCCTGGCTTTCCTGTGCCCCCCGAGCCAGAGCTGCCAGCCCCAGTGGTCCCCGAGGGGTCGCATCACACCACTCGAGATGTGGGTGGCCATCAGAGGGAGATGGGGCACAGTGCTCTGCACGCCTGGGCCCTCCAGCCTGGAAAGGCTGTGGGTGCCTCCAGAAAATGAGGACTGTCCACCCATCCCTGCTTTTGTGGTAGCCACTGCTGCGCCGAGATAAAAGCTTTTGTTTGCATTTCCTCTCCAACATTCCTAATCTCCCTCCGTTCTGGTCTCCCCTATAGTCCATCAAGCACTTTTAATCTCTAATTGCATATGACTGATGAGCCTGAACTCCATACACAGCGTTGCCAAGAACCACTTTTTTCAGAGCCTGCTTTAGCTCTTTAGGCCAGTCATAACACACTGCAGGACCATTAAGACTTTATAGTTTGTATACATAACACCCTCGGAGTACCAGAGGGTGGTTTATCCAAACAGAAAAGAATTGAGATGAATGAATGCAGAAATGACTTTTGGCCAGGAAATACTTTAATTTTAATTAGGGGGGAAGGGGGCGCGAGAGGCATGAAGAGGCTTTCTTCTCTCACAAAAGACAAGACTAATGAGTTTACAGCTGCAGGCACTGACCTTGGAGCATCCCGTATAATGCTAGTGCTGAAATGTTTGGATGTGATGTTAGACCCGATAACCTTGCTTCTAAAAGGAAGGAATAAAGGGAAATGGCTGAATGGGGAGGGATTCATTTCATGGGGATGTACGGATGTATTTATTTATTTTCCCCCCTCTCGCATTCCCATTCAGCTGCCTTTGGCGACGCAGCCGTTCGCCCAGCTGCTGACATTCCTATGGGCCTCTTCTCTTTTGCAGACAAAATAGTTATGGCAGTTTTCCCATATTTAGGACCCTCCCTCATCCCAAAGACTCTCTCGCAAGTCCCCACCTCCCTGGAGCCATGACTGAAGGGAACAGGGTGCCAGAGCCCAGTGAAGCCTCAGCGCTGGGCAGCCCCTGCATGGGGGAAGATGCAGCCAGGGCTCCTGATGCAGCGGCTTGAAAGAGGCAGAAAGCCTGAAATGGTCCTCACTAGCACAGATGCTGCCACCAGCTTTGCTTGGTCCCTGGCCCGTGGTACTTGAGCCTGTGCCAGCACCCGCAGCGCTGGGCTGAGCCATCCCCAGCCCGGAGGGCTCCTCCTGCCCTGGCAGCATCACAGCACGGGGACCCCTGTACAGGCACAGGGCAGGCGCGGAGCCACCTGCCCATGAGCCCGTGAGCTGACTTGAGTTGTCAGTGGGGTCATCCTGGGGCTGGTGCCCGAGCAGCAGCAACAAAGGCCTGCGCAGCCCTGGCTCTCCCACCCTGTCGGGGCACTGGGAGCGCTCTGTCTCGTGCTGGGCTGATCCTGCTCCTCCATCCCTTGGCACCGCTGCACAAGGGCGCAGTTTGCACATCCTCCAAAGCCTGCGGAGCTGCTGCTCCCACCTCGCCTGTCCGCCCCAGGCTGGGGATGTCAGCCATGAAGTCTGCCAGCAGCTTCCAGGCACCCGGGCACTTTCTTCCTCCCCTGGAGCTCCTTCCATGGCCCCATAAAGCCTCATCTGGCCCTGCAGATCCTCCCATGGATGCTGCCATGCTACAGCCATGGCCATTATTAAACTCTTGTGCCACAGTGTGAGGCTGCTGTGAGCTGTTTTGGCTCTGAAGCCAATTTTGCCTCCGGGGAATCAACACCCCCTGCCCTGCTGAGTCGGCAGCCAGACAGGCTGGAACAATAGTGCAAGCTGATGGAGCAAAACAACCATCGGTGTTTCCTATTAAAAGTATTTTTATGATGATGATTATTATTAATATTATACAGGGGCTGTAATTTTCTCCCGACTCCCTGCAACATCTCACAAAATAAACAGTTGCTGTATTATCCCCTTGTAAATGAGACCACAGGATTGTAAACTTTAATTTGTTACTTTTGGCTGCTCTCAGGTTTGGCAGACAATTAAACCAATTCATTAGTTCACAGAGGCACATTTTTGGCCATGTCTGGCTGCGTGAAGTCATCCAGTGAACACATTGGAGGCAGGGTGCAGAAAACCCGTGAGTGTCTTTGCCACAGGATTTGTCAGTAACGGTCCAAGTGGGCTGGCATGGACTGTGCAGACCCAGGTGGGAGGCGTCTGGTTCCTCCGGTTGCTCTGCTGTGCCCTGGGCATGTGCCCTTGGCAGCCCCGTGCCCTGACGTGCTGGCCAGAGATGCGGTATTGATCCTGTATCTGACCGGAAGCTGGGTCACGCCTGAGGCTTGACCTTAAAGTTCTGCAGTTTGATCAGTGAAGCTCCAAATGGAGAAAATGCCGAGCTCTTGGAAAGGCTCATCTGGCCATGGGGGACCTCCAGGGCCGTTCCCACCAGCTGAATTAATTCCTTCACTAGGGGGACTGCTTTCCACCCCTGCAGACACATGGTTAGCCTGTAGAGCCCCATGAGAGCAGTGCCTGGCTTTTGGCCTTTACAACGCTATGAGGCAGTTAAGGTGTGTTTTTTCAAATGTAAGACATAACAGTGTATTTTATGGCACTATCACCTCCCCTGTACGAAGGGGCTTAGTGCAAACCACCAGCCAGGTGAGGTTCCCGTGTCAGACATTTCTCACATGCTGTAGTTTCATAGATGTCCATAAAGAAACCAAGGGGGCCTACGAGAGATCTGGAGAGGGACTTTTCACAAGGATGTGTAGTGAGGAGACAAGGGGGGAATGGCTTTGAACTGACAGAGGGGAGATTGAGATGAGCTCTTAGGCAGGAGCTCTTCCCTGTGCGGGTGCTGAGGCGCTGGCACAGGGTGCCCAGAGAAGCTGTGGCTGCCCCATCCCTTGCGGTGTTCCAGGCCAGGTTGGACACAGGGGCTTGGAGCAACCTGATCCAGTGGAAGGTGTCCCTGCCTGTGGCAGAGGTTGGAACTGGATGAGATTTAAGGTCCCTTCCAACCCAAACCAGTCTGGGATTCTATGATCGACAAGGTATGGCTGCCCGCATCCTAATGTATTTACAGGAATCTACTCACAATTGGCTGAATGCATCCTTAAAAGCAAGCAGGAGGTTTTCAGTTTGCAGCTCATATTGGTGAAATACAAAGAATAATACAGATTCCATAAGGGAACTTAAAATGCTTTAGGTCAGTTTTCTTCCAGGTTTTCATTCAACAAGCCATTAAGCACACACTCTTAAATCCTTTCATCCTCCCTCTAAAGCACTGCATTGGCCCGGGGTTTGTGACAGTAATTCAGCAAGGCCCCAGGAAGGATTTTACAGGTCATGGTTGTTCCTGCATTTCTGTTTAAAGGCCATTGACCTGGATGAAAGGACTTTCCAAGTCACACAGGACATGAGTCAGGAAGGATCTTTGCCTTCTGGTATAATTAAAATAAGAGGAATTTCCAGCATCTCCACTCTGCTGGTACCATTAAGCCGATGTGGAAGAGATCCCGACCCTCCGAGGCTTGGTCTCTCCAGCACGAGGCTCCGATGTGATGCTCAGCTGGATTCATTCCCTCTCAAGTTAAAATTAAACATTCCTTTCTTATTTCATCAAACTGCCTTTCTCTCAAAAATCGCTTTGTCTCAGGGGTTTTGGAGTCAAAATTTTGAGTGCTATTTTATATATATCTAGCACTTTGAGTGCTGTTTTATAGCACTCAGAAGGAAAAGAAAGATTTTTGAATGATGAATCCTAAAAGCTCCCCCAAACCAGTTCCCCCCCACTGCATTTATCACTTCCCAGCCCTTTAGATTCCTATTTCCACAGAGTTCTCCTGGTCTGCAGTTTTCTCTGAGCAACCCCTCCACTGCCATCCACTCCACAGCAGATGCTGAGGATCATTGCTGGGCACTGACTCTCCGCTGGCTGGAAACGCTGGAGAGAAGGAGAGGCTGCCACAGGGAGCACGGCTCCCGTATGTGAGAAGTTGGTCACTTCCGTCAGTGTCTGGGTTTTCCTTCTCCTGATACAGTATTTATTAACGAAAGTGCTGGTTAACCAGCAGCAAACGCTGCAGATGAGCTCATTATGAATGCTCACATTGCGACAGCTCTTCTGCAAACCTGCCTGCCCCGGCTGAGCTGTTGTACTCAATGGTTCCTCCTGCCCCTGGCAAGGACACACAGTGTGTGATCGAGGCTGATGTGGGTGTGAGCCAGGCTCTGGTTTCCTTTGGGTGTTCAATACATCCTCTGCTCCATAAACTGCTTTCTGGGGGGGTGATGAAGGGCTTCACCCTGCTGTGGGCAGCTGCATGAGTTCATATCAGGAGCCGGAGGATGAAGCTGGTTGGGTTTGGAGTCAAAAAATCCTCTCTTTTTCTCCTCTCAGCTGTTTACCAAGGCTCAGTGCAAAGGGCCTGACACCCAGCCCAGCTGCTGTGATCTGTGTGACACACAGCCTGCCACGGAGCTGGTAATGAGGGACCTTCTGCTGCCCGGCCCGCTGGGCAGCCGCTGCCTGCGCACAGCTCCATCAGCGGGAGGCGCGGATGCCCATGTCTCTATTTGAAACGTCCTGGCTGAATGAGGAGCAGAACAAGCAGAAAATGGCTGATGATAAATGCAGCAATTAGGGGAGCTTAATGGAGCAGAAGGGGTTTTGTGAGAAGACAAAGAAATCGCCGTGCTGACACCTGCAAGGAGGTCCCAGGCACTGCCACAGGGAGGGCTCCAACTGTGCCGCAGCAGCAGGGGCTGGGGTGAGGGGAGAGGACCCTTTTCCGGCACACACATCCCTCAAAGGCCTTGGAGAAATATTTTCCAGGTTAAACTCCAAAACACCATTTGATTTTTCCTTTTTCCCCATCATGCTCAGAAACGGTAGCCGGTAACCTAGGCCCGTTGCAGCCCTCCCCTGCTCCCTGCTATTGGGTTCCACATAATGCAGCGTGCTACAGCTACCCTCTTCCCAAAGCACAGTGCTTCCGAGCTAAGCCATGGGCTATCAGCTCCCCAGGATATCAGTGGAAGGGCTAGCTTTGCCAAAGCCCCCTTTCACTTTATTTCCTTGGTTGGCCTCTTCCCAAAGCAAAGTGCCTGTGCAAAGGGACATCAAGAGGCACTGGAAAAGGTCTGTAAAGGGGTGTGCAGGGAAAGACCCAGCTGCTCCTGGCTTGCCGAAGCCCAAGTTGCAGCGATGGGCAATGCCGTGTCGGTCTCTCAACACCGTTACCAAAATCCCCTGGCCCAAACCACAATACAACTGTTTTCCTATGAGTGGCAAAGAGGAATTTCCTGAAGGAGGTGAAGGAAAGGTTTCCTTTTTCTGTTCAGTACGAGCCAAAGCAAACAAAAACCCTCTTTTCCCCACCACTGAGGGCTTCTTGGCTACAGCCTGAGCGGCGCGCCACTGATGATGCACCCCTTCTCTTGCTCTGGGGCTTGCTCTCCTGCTCAAAGCAAAGCCGATGTGCTTGGCTCTTGCCTCAGCTCCCAGGATATTGCATTTCTGTACAGCTGGTTTCTTGCACTGCCCCTCCTCTGCACCCGGGTGGTACTGGCATCGCAGATCTGGTGGTGGCAGCTCAGGCTGCTGCAGAGTCCTTGGGCTCCCCTGCACCAACCCTTTGTTCATCCAACTTGGGGTCACCAGTAACTAAATATCTAAGGGATCTCTAAGGGCTGGAATGGACAATTGCCATACGCTTATTTTAGGCAACAAAGCTTGCTTTTTAGGGAAGTACTAGATCCTTTTCTCACAAAACAGCTAACGCTTGGCAATCTGAGGATCCATTACAGCTTTCCAGATCGGCTTTTTCCCTCGCTCCATGAGCTCCTGGATATTTGTCTGTTTTATTGATCAGTTCCTCACTGAGGCGGGTGCACACCAAATCCCATCCCACTGAGCTGCGGTGGTGTGTGGCATCCCCTTTCAGGCAACAGGTGACACAAGTACAGGAGCTGATCTCCTTCCTTGTGCTTTCCTGAGCAACCTTGTAAGGATCAGTTGCCTGAGGCAAGCAAAGAGCCTTACAAATCCCATCCTCTTCCTCCCACCCGCTGCCTTTTGTTTGCTAAATCCCACCCTTTGTCAGGGATGAGAGGTCTCAAGGGAGGCGAAAGAATAAAAATGGTGAAAACGGAACAAAATGAAGCTCAATAGTGGCAGAAATGCACAAACCCAGGGAGCCCTCGTGCACCAGCCCTTTCTAGCAGAAGGCAGCTCAGCTGGGGTGGCTTAAAGGAATAAGGCTGAATTAATTAGTTTCTCTCTTTAGGTAATAAACCCATTAATCACAATGAACCACTTCGTGAGCAGGCGGGTGCTTGGCACTGCGTAATTCTGCAGGAATCCCACTGTAGCGCAGCATTATTGATGGGTCATCCTCTGGAAGCTCCGAGCAATGCCTCCCAACACGGAGACGGGCAAACCACTGATTCTCTTTCAATATTCAGGCTGCCACAACATCAGTCATGATTAATTCTTCTGGCACCAGCGTGGCTGCAATAAGCAATCCTTCAGGAATGCCAGGGGAGCATGGCATCGATTTAAGGCTCACTTTTTAAATTGCACATGGACCAAATGCTTCCAAAGGGAAAGGTCTTGCATTGTTCTGAAGTGTGCAGCAACCACCCCTTGCTAGCAGTCATCTGCATCAGGGAGATGCAGCTCTGGCCTCTTTCCAACAGAGGTCTGGGAAGCCCATTTACATGGGTCTGCCTTAGCAGCGGTGTCAAGCAAGATACCATGATGGACAATGGCACCAGGAGAGAATTACAATCCCCCGAGGCCAGCATTACGGGTATCTTTATGTTGAGCCCAACACACTTTTCACTTCCACCATGTGTTAGACGTTCCCCCCATTTCAGCTGGGAGAGCAGGTGCTGATTTTTAATGCCTATTTTGTTTTAAGCCCCCCTTCATCAGATTAAGGACCCTGCTATTTTATTTCATTTTATTTTTTTATGCTCAGTAATTCAGTCACACGCAAACTTCAAACAGAAGCTGTAACATGCTGTTAAAAGCACAGGCGCCCACTGTTAAATCAGTTACTCAGAGCGAGGGGGCTTGGAGCACTTCTCCATCCCCCTGCAGATGTCTGCTCCAGCCTACTGGAGAAGCTGGTGTGAAGCGAATGCAAACGCACGTGGGGACAGTGCTTGTGTGGGGACAGTGCTTGAGGCGATGCCCTTCCGGTGGTGGTGCCGGCAGCACCATCCCTTTAGCAAGCAGCTGCACAGAGCCTGTGCTGCCCTTTCCATCCTCTGTCCCCCAGCAGAAGTGTCAGACCAGTGCAGGAGCCGGGAGCACCTCTCTCCTCCCCAATCCCTGACCCCAGAGCCACCGCTTCCCAAGCACTTTACGGACCACGCTCCTTGTGCCGGGCAAGACCCACCAACCAAACAAACCCCTCTCCCACCACCGAGCCCTTTGCCGTCAATAAACCATTAGCCTCCGAGTCAACAGCGGTGGCTCCGACACACAAACACTCAACTGCCTTTTTCATCCAAAATCAATGTTGTATTTATCTTCATTGATCTACAAGGAAACTGAATGTTTAAAATTACAGGGGGTGCAGGGGGGAGGATGGGGAGGGGGGGAAAACAAGAGTTACAGAGCCAAGAAAATAGTAGCGGATGGCTGAATTAACTAGAGAGAAAAAGCCCAGGATATATAAAACATGGACACTGAAAAATAAAATAAGGGAGGGGGATGGTACAGCAAGTAAAACATGGCAAAATTTACATATGGATGAAAAGTAAAATTGGAAATAAAAAATAAATCATGCCAAAAAGCAGTTCAAGGCAGAACCACACTGAAACAAACATCTGCTGATGGTCTTCATGTACTATAGAGAATATATCAGAATTGCTTTTTTTTGGTTTTTTTTTTTAATCAACCATTAGACTTTTTTTTTTCTTTTTTTTTTTTTTTTGTTGCACTCCTAAAATTCTACTTTGTCTTGTATACAGATTCCAATAAGAACACTGCACGATTAGCACAAGGGGTCCACGGAAAATTGTCCTTTGTCCTTGCTTGCCAGCGATCCTGCCCACAACACAAAAAAAGGGGAAAAAAAAGGGGAAAAAAAAACCAGGAAAAAAGAAAACCAAAAACCAAGGAAAGGGTCTGCCGCATGGTTCTGTGCCAGTTCCATCTGCTTTTGCCAGCTTGAGAAGTAGGAAACCAAAAGTCCCTTCCAGGAGCGTGTGCCTCTCTCTTTCCTCGACGAACTGTCCCTTGTGTTTGTACAAAAACATACAGTCTCTTTCAGCTTCTTTTGTTGAACACAAGCATCCTTCCTGCCGCTCACTGCCGTTCCCGTTCCGTCTCCAGCGCTGCGAGTTGGTTGGTTGTTTGGGTTGGTTGTGGTGGGTTTTTTTTGTGTTTTTTATTATTTTTTAAACCTTCCTCCCCCCAACATCCACTACGACCTGCCTCCGAGTTCTTGCATAGTTGAAGTATATATGCCGTACTTAGCTTTCTGAGTGTGAATTTCTGACTGTGACGAGAGTATGAGTTGTAACCATGTTAACAAATAACCAGAGTGGTTCTAGAAACCATTTTTATAAAGTCTACCTATGTTAAGAATTTAATATTGGTGTACATTTATATTAACAGAGTATTTACAGTTTGCTTTGTTTTGTTTTTTTTTCTTTTCTGTTTTGTTTAAAACAAGAAGTCAAAAAAAATTCCTCTTAAATTTCTGCATAATATAATAAGGCAAAAAACAAACAGTTTTGTACATTATTATTATTATTAATATTTTAATATATATCTGTAACTTCGGTTCCAAAGTACCAAGGTAAGTGATCAATTGGCCTCAGGAGGGAACCTCACAGTGGACTGTAAAACTACAGTATTTCCATAAATAATACTTTTAAGAAACCCTGGGTATTCTTTTTCTTAAGGATCTGAGGCCTTTCAAATGCAAATTTAACTAAAAACAAAAGCAAAATTTCTTCTTTTTTTTTTTTTTACGTGAATAAAGAGCACAAAATTAAAAAAAATACAAATCCATTAAAAATGTTTCTCACATTTGGGAAAAAATGTACAAACTTGCTCTTTGTATTCCTTTTTTTTGTTGTTTTTTCTTTTTTTAGCACAGAAACAAAAAACAAAACCAAAAATCAAGACCTATATATTAAATTCCCATTCTCAGCAACCTTCTTGTTGGAAAGTCTGCATCCCCGACCCCGTTATTTATGGAAATGTGCTTAACTTCTACAAATTTTACATTTAAAAACAAAAAAAGAAAAGTTTACAGCAGTGCATTTTGTAAAAGGTTTGTTGGTTTCTGTCGTTGGTTTTTTCTGTTTGTTTTCCTGTTTGTTTCTTTGTTTGCTTGTGTTATATACAGGCGAGTTGAAAATTCACTGGTGGGGACTATCGTGCCTCTACTTCTTTGGGGTTCCTAGAGGGGGAATAGTCCCTGGCCTCTGAGTTTGTGAGTGGAGTAGTCCTGCGTGGGGAGGCAGGTCTGGTGCTGCTCGCTGGTACAAGAGGCGGTGGGGCGCTCAGCGCTGCGGTTGGCGGGTTCCTGTTTAAAATCCCATTGTGCATGGCAGTGGATGGACTCAGTCTGGGGTAATGCATCCCGCTTAAATGAGGCATGAAGGATGGCACGTGTGCCAGGTGACTTTCGATGGGGGATGAGTGCAAGTGGTGCATTCTGGCACGCTCAAGTTCTTCCCGTAAGTGCAAGCGCTCTCTTTCCTCCACTTGCCGCAACCGCTCCTGCTCTCGGCGGGCTTCAAGAAGGTTTTCATGGTTATAGTCATGCGGTTCCCTGTCTCTATAAGAACGCTCATGGTCGTAAAATCCAGAGGTGGTAGGGAACCTATGGATAGGATCTGTCCGGAGCTGGAAGTCCATTCGACGGTGCAGGTCTAAGCTCCGGTAGGCATCTCGCAATGGGTCCCTCATTGGGTCCCAAGAAAATCCAGGATGCGGCAGCCTCTCTCTTCCTGACAAAGGATTCATACCTATGAGTGGGGTCATCATTCTGCTGCGGTCCAGAACATTCATGTTGTTCATCTGGTGCACGCTACCCATGGAGATGGGCATAGAGGCAGCCATTGAGTGAGGCAATGATAATCCATGCAAAGTAGGTGGTGGGGGATGCTCCACTGATCGGGAGTGCTGTGAGGGTTCAGACCCTACCACCAGCACATCACTGTCTTCCTTCCTCTCTTCTTTGACTTTGATGTCATTCTTAATCTTCTGGAGGTCGCTGGTAAGCTCTGTCTTTCTCTCCATGTCCTTGTTCATTAGATTGGTAAGCTTCAAGCTCTCACTTAGTGCAGGTTTGCTGTACGGGGATACAGACTGGATTACTGGCTTTGTGTTGTCCTCAGAGGGTCTCTTATCATGGCTTGGAGTTTCCTTCACTGGGGAACGGCTCTCTTTAATCTTGTGTTCTGCTATGGGAGGCTCTCTCAGCCGGTCAGGGTGCTCTCGCTCGGGTTCTTTGGACCTTTCCCTTTCACTGAGGCTAACCTGCCTGATGGGATCACTGGAGGTTTGGCTGTTGCTGCGGATGAGATTGCTTATCTGATGTGTCACTGGAGCCGATGCCGGTGAGGATCTGTTTGAATGTCTGTTTTTATCCATGAGGTCTCTGTAAGAAGAGAGAACATACATTCTTGGTTTTGCATGAACAAACGTGATGTTGGACACGCACAGTGCTGTGTCTAGTTGTGCAATTTGAGACTGATCAGAAAACTATTTGAAAAGCTCTGCTAGCATCAGCTATAGATGTGATGCTACAACTAAAAGACATGTGCTACCTGCCTTTACATACTACATAGAAAATAATGTTGAATGTCCACAAGCTGGGGACTAGATGGGGGATGCGTTTGAGAGAACAGCCTATTCACCCTAAGAGAAAGACCACTTCACTGAGAAATGGAGGACAACAAGAATTCTAGACAGCTTATTTTAAACAAATGATACTTACTGTGTGTTCATATATACATCTGGCTGCCAGACAACAATCTTCTTGGCTGCAACACTCTTAACTCAGGTTTCTTTCCTAAAATACCAACCCAGAAGCCTACAGAAATGTATGCAGGCCCTTCACAAGATAGCCTGTTGACTGGAAGCAGTGATAATGCTTATTTTCCTATGGAGCTACAGTGGAGTTTTTGCTGTTGCTGGTTTTGGCAGGTAAACTAGTTGCTTAAGGAAAAAATCTGTGAATAGGCCACAAAAGCGAGTCACTGACCTCTGCTTCGAGGACCTGCTATGATGAACAAGGGGTTGATGACAGTGACCATAGTTTAGAAAGAGAGGCATGAAGGTTTACATTTATAACTGCACCTCTATCTGAGCAAGTCAATTAGTCACAGTTAATCCCACTTCTTTAAGAGGGGAATAAATAATGCTCACCTTTTAAAAGCACTTTGCTCTACCTGAGAGACACTTTAAATGCAAAGTATGATGGTATGATTGAGAGAACTACATTATGCAGCTGAGAGGCTCACTGATGCTTAAGTTTTATGCTGGGTTTGCTTTTGAGAGCTGTAAGACCCGAGTGCTAAAAGCTGGAATTGTTCTGGGGAGTTCTGTAAGTATTTATTCCTTATGATGACGTTTGCTAACCCAAATTTCTTCCTCTGTGGTAGCCTTGATTGCTGGTCAAGGATGTGGTTTATTAAAACCATATCCAAATAGGGATGCTTGAGGACAGCTTAAGCTGAATTAATGGAAAAGTAATAGAGATGTTAACCCCTGTGTGAACACTCTTGAGAGTAACCTTGGTTTGCAAACAAATTACACTAGAGCCAAGAAGGGAGCTTCCTCTCTGGATGACTATCCACGCAAAGGTGCCCGACAATTTAACATTTAAAGCAAGATGATTTTCAGCCTATGGCTTCCATATAATCTTGTTCACAGGCACTGCCTGAAGATCTCATTAAAAGCACTCCAGGCAAACTATTCACTACGAAAATACACACATCTAAGACTTGCAGGCTGTTACTGCCTACAAAGAAGTAGCCTGTTGGAGACAACTGGGCTTTGAAATACAAAGGGCTTTACATCTTCAAAATGATATAACTGGAAGCTAATGAAGTATCTATAGCCCAGGTGATCCAGTCCTGTCACTGTTAATAAGGGTTTGTCTACAATGCAATTTTTTAAGATCAGTTTTATCAATGGCTTCATGCACACTGCTCCACATACAGGCATTTGCATTTTTATCTCATTAATGTCCAGCTAACATTTGAATTCATTAGCATATTTGTACACTAATGAGAACTATGACTGTCTCCAAAGGATCCATCACAATGCTACCTTCCTGATTTCAGACCATACAGTGATCCTAAAAGCAGCTGCACTGAAAACAGCCAAGTATACCCTGAAAAAACACTGACACGCTCATTTCCTCAGCCTGGTGCTTTTTATTAACCTACTAGCAGAAACTGGTTTACCATATTTCTACAGAGGACAAATCCTAAAAGAGGCTTTTTTTTGTGTTGGTAGTACTTATACTTATCTGAAGAAGAGGCCTATTAGCTGCTTCAAAGACAAGCAATGTTTTGCTCTGAAGATCACTTTATGATTGGAAAAATATAGAGGAAAAACAGGTCGAGAAGGAAGTGCTCAAAAGCTGCTTACCTCTCTTTCTCTCTGTCGTCTTTGCTCAGAGAAAGATCCCTCTTCTCGGGCTCTCGCTCCCGCTCTCTGTCTCTGTCATGGTTTGTCACTGAGGAGCTTCGCTCAGAATCAGTGGGCTTGGGCCACTGTGGAGGTGTTGGGAAGGACGGTGGGGTCCGATGGAGTCTATTCCATGGCTCATGGGGATTGTTGAAATTCTGCAGGTTTGGGCCATCTTTGTGAGTAAAAATGTTGTTGTGAGCTAGAACAATGGCAGGGGGAGGAGCAGTTAAAAATAATTCAAACCAAGTAATTACATAAACATTTTTGACAATGCTAATCACAACCAGAACTGTCCTTTCAAGACTTTTTCATGTGGAGCTAATGGCGAGGGGGAGCTACCAGCAGGTGGACACAGATACCTCCAACACTGGGTGTAAGATCCACCAGCACTTTTAAGGCTACGAGTGGAGGAAGCTTTAACTACACATCTGAGTAAGTCACGGATGACTGAAAATGCCCAGCTCCTCTTCTCCCCCCACCCCAGCAAGGGTTCCAGCACAAACTCAGTATTCTTCCTCAGGTCCTCTCACTGGCAGAAACTTGAACTTGTGGATAGTTATAAGCAATCAGCTGCCTGCAGCTGAAGGATTCAGAGAGTTTTCTGTTAAACAAGACTATTTGGCGGTATGTATGTGTGTGTATAAAAACAAGGCTTGGCTGTAGCCTTTTCAGAACGGTCACTTGATTTTCCTCCATCAACCTTAAGCTGATTTCTGTTGCGCCATGAGATGCAAAAGCATGCTCTCTTATGTGTGGCTCTCAAGCATGTCTTGCCTACAGGTAAGATGTTTTTGAAATAAAATAATTTTATACAGGTAATTTAAACTTCAGACAATGGGTACAGAGGAAGTCTACATGCTGCATTAGGAGAAGTATCAACAGCTGCTCCACTATGCATCTTCACTGCCGAAGGGTGTTACTTTAGATGCCCACAGGGACCCAGAGCTCAGTGGGATCTTGCAGCTCTAGCACCTCTAGGAGCACACAAGGTACCAGCCTTCAGCAGTGAGGAGACACAGAGCACAGCTAGTGATGTTTGTGACATGCAGAAAAGCTCCCACCGCAGAGACCTGGAAATCTTAGGTGCAGTGTTTTCAGATAGGAGAATGGAGGTTAGGAATTAAACTTCTTTAAAAACTACCACCAGCTGCTGTAAATATTAGCATGTGGCTTTTCTGGAAGGGATGTTTGTCTGCAGTAACCCAGCCAGTACTTACTCAGAGCATGACTGCCTAATCCTCCAAAGGCATTGCTGCCTAAGTTCCCAAGGCCGCTGAAGGTGCTTGACCTGCTAAATGGATCTGGAAAGGCAAACAGGGATTTAGCAGGCATTTAGCCAAGAATGCTGGAGAATGAAATGCACCCCTCCCCTTCTTAACGGTCTGAATCCAAGTAGGATTAGGCCAGACTTTAAGCTGATCCTTCTCATTGCAAGGTTCTTTGCACAGAAAATTCCCATCATGTTAAAATGGAGAAGGGATTCAGTGCTCTGCAAACAGGTGCTGTAATAAACTTTTGTATGCCAGTCAGAGGGGAGCTAGAAATTAAGGTCTAATAGCTGAAATTAGGGTGGCTGCTGCTGAGCCTTCCTTATCAGTACTAATAGTAGAAGTATTGCTGTTGCCTTAAAAGAAGAACCTCAGCAGGCTCCTCAGTCAGCATACTGAGGGGATGCATTGTTTCACTCTTTTCTCTATACAGCCTTCTACCCTCTTTGTAATAGTGCACAGAGACAGTCTTTAGCTGATTGCTATGGATATGTGCTTTGCTACATCCATCCTTACACCAATTAACTCTGGCCTGTTTGTGCCAAACTCCTCTCCAATAATGGCTTCCTTGATCCCAGTGGTGATGGAAATGATAGTGTAGTCTTAGGAGCTAGTATGACAAAGGGATGGGAGGATTGTAACCCTTTGAGGCAAAAGATGAATCTTGCCTTTCCTCATCAAATATCTACTTGGCTACTGGCACTTGTTTTTATAAAAAGTCCTGCTTTTCTTTTTTTTTAATATAAAGATTCCTCTCTGAGTGGATACAGCCAGCCTCAGGCTTTTGCCCTCCAGAGACTGCTATGGGTTAAATCACACCAGTGTACTTGTTTTCTTTCCTACTGGCCATCTCTAAACAACTCCTTCTGCTTACTGGCTTTATGACTGCCCCTTTAAAGTCTTTATTTCACCATATTACAGGAGCTATTTTGCTCTCCACTTCCTCATGGATATCCTTATATTTAAAACACCAGTGCAAATAGCACAAATAGCTTGGATCTTCAAGCAAACAGCTATTTGCTTATATACTTATTTTTAAATAGCCATTCTTGCTCTTTCCATTTGACATCAAGTAACTGAGTGACTGTAGAGATACACAGTTAATTCTGACAGAGTGTTCAGGAATTGATGTAAATCTGTGTATTTGCAATAGAAAAAAGTCTACCAGGTCATGTGGCATGCCACATGTACTGATTGGATGAGTGTTACTAAAACATTAATCAACAGAGCTTGAACTTTAATTGGCAATGAGCTGCTTGTGAGCTTCTAAAATGAGGAAATTTGAGAAAATCAGGCTCTACTTACTGCCAATTAGGAAACTGAAAGGCTGGCGAAACGTGCAGAACAGCTATTTGCCAGGAACTGTTCGCTGAACTTTATTAAAGAACCTAGCCAAGAACTCGCATAGGTGGGAAACAGTATGGGAGGAGCCCATTTTAAGGTGTGGCTTGTTTGAGGTACCTTTGCATACATTTCCCCCATTTCCTTGGGCACATTCAGCAGCAAAGAAGGGCTCTAAAGGTCACATTTCAGCTCCTGCACAGTGTCTCAGCAGTGACAGACTTGACTGCTCTGCAACGCCCTTTTCTCTTGCAAGACAGGGTCTGCTAATCTTGCCCCTCTCCTTTGGAGGAGAGCAGAGGGAATGAATGTGCTGGGAAGCTGGCATGGGTGAGAACCTGGCTAGCTTCTGGTTCCTGAGACAGTTTAAACCTCTCTCTCCCCTCGTACCACAGTGCCTCAAGGCAGGACCACACTGGAGAGCCAGAAATGTGTCACAGGTATAAAGGTATATAGGTGAAGGCAGGGTTTACTTACACTTACCTGCCAAGTGGTTAGTGGGCAGGAAACTGCTGTGGTGAGGTGAAGGACCAAACGGGGTGGTGGCTGGATGTGTCGCACCTGTGAGAACAAGGGCCCTTTTTAGCTCAGTGGCAAGTGACTGCTTGCATACACAGAGGTCCTGGCCATCACATTCAGGACCAGATACAAAGGTACAGGTCAGACTTGAACACAGCAAAGGCAGGGGAAGACCCTGAACACCAGCTGAGTGAGCTACAGGCAGGATTGCTCAGAGTGCCCTTCAAAGGAGTCTGTGGGCACTAGGAGGCAGGAGGAGACTTTGCCTGATGCGCTGCCGCTCACCTGTAGTCATGAGGAAGTGAATCTCTTTGTCTGACATTTTCAGTCATTACTCTGTGTTTACATTAAAAAAGGTCAGCCCAGGTTATGGTCCCAGACAGAAGGTGCTCGGAAGTGACTGATTAGAGTCTATATGGAACACCAGTTAATGACAGGCATACTGGGAACATCAATCATGCCTCTCCCATGAGAGCTCCATCTACGCTCTCACATCTGTCTCTGCATCCACAGGCTCCCCCTGCGGTTCCCCCCCCCTTTTCCTAGACACTACTCATTGCCATGGAGCCATGCTACCTCGCGGGAAAGCAGCATCACTGCTGAGCATGCTGGATTACATTAGGTTGAGGCAACGGGCAAGAAAGGGCTGAAACAAGCTGTTCTGCCCTGTATTTCAAGGTGCACCAGGCTCACTCAGAAAATTCTGCCCTCCTTTCAAAGCAGAAAACGAGAGATTTGCTTCCTTTGCAGGAAGACACATGCAAACCTGAACAGGCTTGCAACCGCAGTGTGAAAAGCACTGGTGTCACCTGCCACTGGGATACATGGTTTTTGGAAGAACATTAATTCCCATGTATCCTGCAAATGACAGTGTGTTTGGGCAATCTCATGGGCCCGGCTTTTGCTCCCTCCAATTAGTACAGATGATTTTCAGGATGCACCTGAAATCAACTTCTGAATATTTACGTTTCAGATATGAGTGACAAAATGTTTCTGTGGCTCCAGGATTACAATGACAAGACCAGCCCTCTCCAACTGTTCAGACTATGAATGTCCTTTTGGTGCCTCCTCCCTGCCAGTTCTTCCACCACTGCAGATAAAGCAGAATTAGCAACTACCATAACTTTCAGATGCTGCCTGGAGGCAAACACAACTTCTGCCTCCCTTGCAGGAAGCAAGACTTGCCATACCTGTGCATTAACTGTCTCATTTTGTTAGAAAGTAGTCACTGCACACAATGACAGAAGCAGCAGTTTCCCAAGGATATGTTGCATCATGTGCACAACAGACCAACCCCTAAATAAAGATTTTCAGTGCTTGTCTCATGTATTTTGTTGGTGAAAAGTTAAATTCCCTTACTGGGAAGTAAAGGGTCAACTCTAACAAACATTAGCATACTAGGCATATGTGTGGGCTCTTCACTAACAGCTCCCTTACCCAGTCACTGCGTTCTCAAAATGATAACTTTCCATTATAGAAAAGAGGATTACAGCCCTTCTCCTCCCACCTGGCACTCAGCTCTCCTGTCACCTTCACCACGAAGACTGCTACCTTGTCTGTGGCCCATATGGATGATTCCCACCAGCAGCAGACCTGCCCCTCCAAGCCACATCAAATGCACGTTTCCACCATATGTCATCAGTGCTAGTAATGCTATGGAAGGTCACAGCAGAAGTGGGGGGAAATGGAGAGAAGAAACTAAAATGCACAGGATAAACTGCATCCCAAACACAGCCCAAACAGTGTTTTATGGAGGTGCCGGTCAGTCCCTGACCTGGTCTTGGTGACAGCCCAAGAACAGACAGTCACTGTAAAATGCACTCGTGTTCAGAACATGAGCAGACTACAAAGCCAGAGAGGGAGACAGTGCTGCACGTCTCTCACCAGCTTGGGCACCACAGACCTAAGCAGCCAGAAAATGAGTTGAGGAAACTTAAGAGAGACCACGGCAACGAGATCTGGAGTTATCTATAAACATTCTGACTGCTCCAATGCTTCAAGACGGATGGAGACTGTCATCTTTCTAATCCTTTAAGATTTCAGGAGGTGTATAATGGATGGGAGATTTCTTCAAAGGAGACGGCTTACAAACTCAACTACACGGGCTGATAATAAAAAATCCTCCGGAGAAAGCCAGGAGCAGCATTGCAGGCTGTCAGGTAGTTATTAAATATAGCTTCTGCCAGGCAGCCGAACATCCGTCCTGCAGACAGGTGGCCCTAAGATAACTTATGTCTCCCACAGTAACTAGGCAATGCAGCAGAACCAATGATTCACATCAACTGCATGCTTGCTGGATTAAGGTGAAAAGAATGCCTCAGATATTGCAGAGTAAAAGATTTATTCATCTATATATCACTGCTGCAATGTTTGTTCACTTTGATAGCACTCTTTACCTAGATTTACAGTGCGATGGCTCTTGTGATTAATATAGTCACAAACAAGCTGCTGTAAGATTATTTATCTCTAGTGAAAGTTTTCTATTAATTTGCCTTCTTTAATGTTTCTATTCCATACTATTTCCCCTCTTGTGTTTATGAATGGAAAAGCAAACCATGCTGGCATCTTTAGGAGAAAAAGCTCAAGATACCAACTGCACCAGTGCTTTTCTGCCTGTTTGGGTAAACTATGCCCAATACTGCCTACAGTAGCAAAACATATACAAAACAAGATTCTTGTAATGACAGCACAGGACAGACTAAGGACTGTGATTAGGAAAGAGCTGCCATATGAAAACTGTCAGAGTTTGAAATAAGCTGTGCTTACGCATCCAAGCAGATGCAATAAATATCTTGTCCCTGTACTATCAAAGGATCTTTACAGAGACCAAAATACAGGGTAGCATCCTACAATGTACAGGCAGTATGAACACTGATTGTATGTGGTAGAAACATGCATTTGATGTTTAAGAATTTCCATTCAGATAAGGGCAGAAAGACAGACTGAATCACTGGTGGGGTTCCTGAAGGCTATCTGATATCTGTATTTGAAACTCAGATCTCACAGAGGTTTCACTTGATTCTTATCTGTTGCTTTTCTGTCATACTGGGGACAGAATTCAAACCATTTCTAACCTCATTCATTTCAAGAGGGTTGAATCAAGGCTGAACATGACCATGTCTGCGCTGAGTTAGAATGAGAGCACAATATTGCACCATAAAAACAGACTAACATTAGGAAAGAAAATACATTATTTGCTAATTAATTATACACATAAAGAGCTCAGTTACATCTCATCAATCGATACAGCTCATTCAGAAGGCAGATTTTAGCATCCCAAACACAGACCAAAAACCTGAAAAAGTCTAGGGGGAAGATTAAGCCTGGGAAGAGAACAAAACCAACATTTGGTAGATTCACATCAACATGAATCTACAGTGACCTTCAAAACCAGGATGTCAGAGTTGCAGTCTCCTATGGTCAGAGCCATTGAGAACAGTGCAGTGGAGCCCACTGCACTTTGGTAATTAATTGTAATTGCTTCTCCAACAGATTGGAATCCAACTGATCAAGGTAAACTATTTAATTCTTTGGGTTTTTAAAATCCAATATGCCATTTTAAGCCTTAAAGACTGCTGGACTTTGTAACACATAGGGGGTTCTTATATTTAAAAACCAAACACTTCACAAACACGTTCTGTGATATTTTCAATGCTGTTATTGGAAGTTTTCCTTTTACAGAAAACCCTTGTTTTCAGAAAACAAACAGAAACTTGGTGAGTGGAGGAGCTGAGAAGAACAACATGGCAAATATAAAAGCAAGAAAGAGGCTGGGGCCGCTTCCAATCCTGCGCAATGGAAACATTTTCAAGTGTTTTGTCAAAATCACTTTTAAAAATCACTCCATAGCCTATTAATCAGGCACACAAGAACCAGCTGCACAGACTTGAATGTAAGAGCCAACTGCTGCAGCTCAGTGTCGTGCAGAGGATCCTGCACTGGAGGCGGCAGAGAGCCCAGCCCAACTCTGAGAGCCCCAGTCACAACAGTTGCCAGTGTCTCCTAGACTAATCTTGTCTGCTTCAGTTTCTGAGGCATATATATCTGTACAGATACACATCACACATATTGACTGTTTTTTGTTTGCTTTTTTCTCTTCTACAAATGATGATGTTCCCTTACCTGTGGTAGAAAACAGAGGCCTGGCAAGATCCTGTGGATAATGGAAACCTGGAAACACTCCAGGGGCAGGAGGTCTGCTGAACAGGTCAAGTTTACCACCTATCTCTAGCTTGTGGGGATCCAGCTGCATTTGCTGTCAAATGATATAAAAACAATCTCATTACACACTTCCTTTTTAAAGGGAGAAACAGAGAGGGAGTTCAGCCTCACTCCTGCTTAGCCCTGCCAGGGAGAGTTAGCGAGAGTGACAGCAGCGTCTCTGGTCACGTACTGCAGTCATGCTCTGACAGCATCTGTAAGGCCATTTTGCTCCACAGCCTCTCAGCTGCCTGCCTCATTCACATGAATAAGGTCTGAAGTGAGCCCTCAGACCCTCAGCACACACAGTGGAGCATGCAAGATGATACACTGAGTGTGCTGCACCGTAGCATCAGTCAGTGCTCTCAGCCTGACAAAACACATTCTGCAGGCAGAAGGCTGCCGGCAGAAGTCTTGAGAGAAGGGTGACGGACTTGTTTGTTTTGCTTCTCCAGTTTGGAAAGAGAGATGTTCCTAGACTATGCCCTTCCTGCAGCTAGCATAGCTCAGAATGCAGACAAGGGACAAAAGGATAAAGAAAACTATGAGGCTCCTCCAGAGGCTGTATTTATCCTTCACTTATAGAATGGAGCATGGTCAGAACTGCACCCAAGTCCTGTAAGTCTGTCAATAGCTTAAAGGTGATATAATTGTTTATTTAAGAAAAGGACATAAATCACTTGTAGAGAAACTAATTACAATGCACCTACTTAAGCACTGAATAATCTTCATTAATGGGACAAAAAAACTCCAGAGGAGCTATGAGAAAACAGACATAACAGAAGTCCCATTATCAACTATTCTGCCTGTCACAGTGAGTCTGTAATATAACCCCAGAGCACCTCTGTCTTGCTACCTCCTGAGTTGTAACAAGAGGTTACAACTCCCTCTCCCTCTGCCCATCATCACCCCAGTGCAGAAAGCCCAACATCCCCTAATACAGTAACTATCAATCTACTCCCCTGCTCTCTGTTTTCTAATATGCTTTTCACCATATTGGTCATTTCATTACCTCCTCCCCAGGAGGTATCAGTACAGAACGGGAACGACATTAAACATATATGCCTTGTAAAAAAGATTGATCTGGGGCAAAATTACCCTCCGCCTCCATTTCTTCATCTGTTTCTGGCTGTGCACTTAGTATCTCTTGCTTATTTTGCTACCTTTCAACCCAATTCCTTTGCCCTCAGTTAAACTTTATGGTTGCTACAGTAAATGTTAAAGGACTGAAAGTGTTAGTTAATCAATACAGGCAAGCTTGAGAATCACCAACCAACACTGCTTCCTGCTCATTACTCACTAAAATACAAGCCAGAAAACTTGGCTTTGTTCCAGAAACTGCCTGAATTACCTTTATCTTTTGCTGGTGATGGTAGATCTGCCAGGCAATCTGTACATGAACTGCACACCACTTCCCGGGTTTCTGCAATGGAAAGAACAAGAATTTAGATTAATTTAGACGTTAGCAATCTACATCAGATAGAACGTTTCATTTCCCTTACTGTCAAACAGGCAGCTAAGCAATGAGAAAGGCTGATTACTAAAACGGCACAATAGGTGATCAACACTTTTTTGTGTACTGCAGCAGATGATGTTTAAATTCAGGAAACAAACAGGAAGAATGTGGGGTATCTTTCTCATCTCATGGAGACCTGAGATGCCTGCCTGTCTTACTTGCACTCCCCCCTTCACAAAGGGAAATAAATGGCAGCAAAGAGAGGTACGCCATGCTCAAGAGAAAGCAAGTAATAGGTAACAGTTCTGTTTCTGAAAAGAGCCCTGTTCATTCATCCCTGCTGCACCGCAGGCCAAGTCATGCGTGGTTATTATGGCTACTTGTATTTGAGGAGGAAAAGGGTACAGACAAACAATCACCAGGGATGAGCAGGGCCACAGCTGAACAAGTTACTGTTTTACAGCTGAGCTGTGATTCTCACTGCTGGGTGGTTTTCTTGAACATAAGAAGCACAAATAAAACTCACAGACCTAAGCCACCATGAATCTGATCACTGCTGAATGTCTGTCCATGCTTACAGTCACTTATTTCTGTGACCCTTATTTCATACTGTGGACTATTATGTACATAAAGGGATGCAAAATAAGGCTGGGATTCAACCTAAACATTATTAATCAGAAGCAGTTAAGAGTTTCCGATGACATTTTGCTTTACATGAAGGATAGCATGAAATTTTCTACCGGGCATGTTAGATTTCAAAAACACATGCACAATATTTGAAGTGTGTGTATATATATGTATATAAAATCCCCCACAAACCTTACTTACTCTTACTGGAGGCCTATAAGGGTCTGACACCTAGGGAAAAAGCAGAAACAAAACAATCAGCCTTTCTAAAACTAGCCAATATACCAAAAGGCGGAGAACCTCCTTCCTCTAAACAGTAAAAGCATTTAAAAAGCAGTGTTCCAGAGAAGTCCCCTGTGACACAGGAAACCTGAAAGGTTTAAAGAAGGCTTAAAACTTCTCTTTCATGCCTTGCACCAAACTCAGCAGAATGTTATGATAAACAAAGCAGCTTCATGCCAGCAACTGAACAGTGTCAGTGCTTTTCTGTACCTTATAATGATTCTGAAATGGAGCACATAAAACTACGCTCCAAGCAACGCTTAGGGGAAAGAAGGGGGTTCCTGCCCCATTTCCCTCTGACTTTGAAAAAGTCAATACATCTCTCTGGATTCATGTCCGGTGGAGGCTATTGTTGTCTAACCAGAAAAAGAAACTTCTGCCCTGACTGCTTGTTCCGAGTCTAGAAGGCAAATTTGCTCACCAGCTGCTCTCTTTTTTATGAGCAATCACTGTGTTTACTGTAAATCCAGATAAGCTGAAAGGAAGGTTATATATTGTTGCCTACCCCTGGAGTCTTCTGCAGCAGGGTATGGTGGACTGTGCCTGGTCTACCTGCTACATCAATAGGGTTTGAAGTCTGAAAGACAAGAATAGAGTGTGAATAATACTGTATCACACCAGTGGCACATCTAACATCTCTATCTGATGTTAATGGCATTAATTAGTCCATGTTTGTCCTGTGCTTTGAACACGCATATTGCTACATTAGTGCTAAATGTTATCTCTTACTGACAGCCAACAGCATTTAACCACCATGTCATCTATTATTCTTTAGCAGCGGTAAGAGTATTATAGCAGCACCCCTAAGCCCCACTGAAATCACAACCCCATTGCACTATGCAGTATGAAAGTAGATGGGAAGAGACAGTCCCTGTCCCCCAAGCTTGTTCTTTAGACAAAACAGGCAGGCAGTAGGACAGAGAATGAGAGGTGGACTGACTCCCTCCATGTTTCAGGCAGCAACCAGTACAGCAGTCAGGAATGGAACAACTCAAGCGTCCTAGTCCCATATTCCACCTACTGGACTGCAGCCCCTCTGCAACTGGGGCTAGATAACACAATGGCTAAAATGGCAACAGCCCATCTATTTGCTTTGACAAGGCAAAATGAGAAACCTTAGAAGGTGCTTGTGGGTCTTTTATAGCTTTGCATTGTTTATCCCATCGTTTTCCAGCAAGAATTAAACACTTCATTGAATGAATCCCTGTTCCTTCTCTGGATCCCACCTGCTGCCCTGCCCTAGATGATCCCTAAGAACTCGTTTGTCTTCTTGCTCTGGCATTCCTCCATCTCCCACTCCCAGAGCAACTGCAGCTGATGCCTCCACACAGCTGAGTGCAGAGGGGTTAAACCTTATTCCCCAAGAGATTATTTCACTCACATTTTAGGTCAAATTACAGTAGATTTCAAACAGTCAAACTGTACAAGCCATGAATATAATCATGGGGGTGGGAAGAAAGAGGCTTTAATTTGTCTAAAGCTATGTAACTTCCAGACTCATTAAAAAAAGAATTCTTGTGTGTAGGTAAGTCAATGAACTCCCCAGGCAGATCTGTGCTCTCAGGGGCTGTCTGACAGCTGAGGTATATACAAGGTGGCAAATAAGTTACAGCTATCATACAGGCAAGAACTTTAAGATCACAACATGTTAATAGCATGGTGTCATCCTGTCCCTTTGTCCCCTGAAGAAAGACGTGAATGCTTCCTCCAGCAAAGTAAACTGAATACTTCTGACCTTTTCAAGTTCTTAGCTTGTGAGAAACGGCCTTCGGGACACTCACTGGGAAGTTTACCGTCAGCCTGGATTTATGTGCAGTGGATTTACATGCACAGCTGTAGGCAACTGACATGGGAAGGGGAAAAACAAAACCAAGACCTCTGCTTTGAAAAGCAAGAAGTGCAGGACTCAGTGTGCCAAAACCACATCATCAGGTCTGTAGCGATTACGAAGGCTTTAGTCAAACAGCTTGGGAGGGAAAGAGCATGGAAAAATGAAGCAGTAATGATGACTAGAGTGGCTATGCCTAGCTGCTCAGCTCTGTTTCCTCTAGGAAACTGGAAAATAATGTGCCAAAGTGGCAGATTCATTTTTTAACCCATCCCTCTTTTTTTGAGATGTCAGACTGCATGTAAACACAGCACTGTACAGAGATCAAGTGATGGTAGTGATTAACCATGGCATCAGAGCATGACCTTGTGCTGCTTAAACTCAACCTAGCACATATTCTATGTATCTATCATTAAAATGAATTAAAAGCTAGTTATAACTCAGCACTAGGAACTGTTTAAAAATATAATGGTCTCCCTCTCTCTGTGCAACTGCTTCACTTTGGTCTAATGGTATTTTGCAGTGAGATGGTATCTATAAAGCTCTTTAATGAAGATGGAAACCAGAAGAACATGCTATTGTTGTATCAGAAGCTCCCCGTTAACAATAAGTAGCCTTATGGCAAAATTGAAGCCTATCTTCGCAACAGCAAAAACCTGCCAATTCCACCTTATCTGTGCAGCTCCTTTGATTGGAAAGTCAAGTTCACACCCTGACACCTCAGAGGCTGTAGGGACTCCCTGGCATTCCTTGCAAGAATAGCAACAATTAACACTGGCAGACAACTCTATCAGGGGATAGCTATGATCTGTCCCTCCTGCTCCCTCTGATTCGATGCAACTGCTCCTGTTTTATGCCTGTAGCTATTTCATACAGAACTTGTGTTGAAAAAAGCCATTTTAGAGACTTTGCTATTTGCAATGTATCCAGAAAATAAGGGGTTTGATAGACACCAAGGAATACTCCAGCTTCCCTTAAAAATATGGAGTGGGAAGGTTGCTAGAGGCCTTATTTGCAGCAGTTGCTAACTACTGACCTCCACTGATGTCAGTGAGACTGTGGAGAGAAGCACACCCCACAGCCTTGCTCGGTGTGATTACAGAAATCACCTTCCAAATGCAAACAGAAACAGCCTGGCTACAGTGCTGCTCCTTCCAGGCTTCTGACACAGCAGCAAAGCTCTATGGAAATGCAGTTCAAGATCAGAAAACTCTAAAATCACAGAATGTAAAGAAACCAAACACATCACCTTACAAATGGAGTAAATTCTCCATTTTCAAACAAATATTACATAGATACAATGCATATTTCTTGTTTAGAAAGATTTAACAGTTTCTGTACATTCAAAAATAGTTAATAAAAAGAACATGTTGGGGAGGGAAAAAAAAGCAGTGCACACCACAGAATTCGTCAAAAATGGTGGTTATCATGGCAACATTTCGAAATGCCAATCAGTGCTAGTTATAATCATATGGTACAGTTGCAGTGCACCTTTCAAACACACTATCTCAAAGAAGCTTGCAGGCATTAATCAATCCTTATAAAACCCATGGCAAGATCAACTTTATAGATGAGGAAGCTGAGGAACAGAAGATTTAAGCGACTTGCCCAAGGTCAGACAGTGTTGTAGCTGGGAATAAAGATTCAGCTCCTTGAAATTGCTCTACCCATTTACAGCAGTCTCTCCCTATTGTTCCCACACTTATACAGTCAATTTATCTTTTTTCTTTTTTTTTTTTTTTTTCTGGGAATAAACAGTTTATCTTTTCAATCTCAGACCATTAAATTTATAAAATGATTTGGGACTCTTTGGTCTATTATTAGCTATAAGCATTTCAATCAAATAATGCATTTGACTGTATGCTTCTCCTTCAGTTTCAGCTGACCTCCTGAGTGAACCACTACACCCTTTTCCATGGAATGATCTGTAGTGCCAAGAGAAAATGCCTGAAGTGTTGGCTGTTTTGCGCAGAGGATGCTCATAGGTCTGCAGGGTGATCACTTCCAACCCTGTGCTGCACTTGTGCTAGTTAAATCATGTGCTACAAAATCACCAGAGACACGACTCTGAATACAGTAAAAGAACAAAGCCTTCAGAAGAAGAAGTTTGTACCTTCGGTTGAAATGCTCCCTGAAGTGACCCAAAGGGACCTGAATGTGGAAGCATGGGTGGCATTCCAGGCATTGCTGGAGGATAGGTTGGAAAGAACTACAAAAGAAAAAGAGATGCTTATGTCACAGGACAACTTGAACAATAATGGAGGTAGGTGCCAATCCTGGCACACACAAAAATAGTACTGTGTTGAACGAGTGCCACAGTGAAAATACACACTGAATTTGCTTTCAAAATTTGTAAGAGCAAAGCCAAAACTTGGAAAATGCGCTCAACTGATGAATTTTCTAGATAGTGTTGAACAAGTGTGCCTTTAAAATTGGTGGACTACTGCAGGAAGCACAGAGCATTCATTCACCATTTTTAGAGGAATCAGAATAATCTGGGTTTCACATTCACTTCTTGTTAACTCTGCATTTTTCTGCAGTAGCAAACTGACCCCGTTTTGAAATGTGCCCTGCTTTAATTGTCAAAGCAAACAAGAACCACAAGATGCTGCACTGCACACTAACCACAGGCAACATGCACACCACCTTGTAGTTGTGTAGGCTGGGTTAAGTTTTGCTTAGGCCTCTCCTGAGCACATACAGCAGTTTCACAAGTTCCAGAACATGTAGTTTTTGTGCTTTGGAGCAGTGGGAGCACCAGGAAGAAACCACCAGTTTGACTTACTCCTGTGACCTGAGCAAAATCTTGTGAGAGAGCCATGCACTCCAGGCTACGGCACTGTGAGAAGCACCAGCTGCAAAGATACTGCAATGACCACTGATTTAGCCATTTGTGCGCATTCCCTGCCATCCCAGGCACAGCAATATAGAGCTGCAGCAGCAAAAATGCAGTAGGCAAAGATTAAAAACCAAAAAAATAAAGCCCAAAGAAAATTTTGTACCTTAAAAAAAATAAATAAATCAAGACAGAAAAAGAGCTTTAGGAATGAATGAATCAAACCACTACCGATCAGTCGAAAACAAGCAGAAGTGCAAGCAGAACCATTAACAAAGACACCACCTAGAAAGGTAAGCACTCACGTTGGAATGTCGAAAGTAAGGGTTGTCTAATTTGGGAGCGTACTTGTCAAACTGGAAAGGAAAGAGAAAAAAAGGAAACATGTGAGTCTGGTTTCAAGAGTAGTGGACACAACAGGATTTCAACACAGACAAGTATCACAGCCCATCCATACAGCACTTAACAGAGCAGAACTGACTGGTTATTCCATTCTCGCTCATCAGGGAGCTGACTGATTTCCCAAAGCTAATGGAGACAGAAAGGTGCTAGCCACTGGGTTGTGCTGGGTGCTGCCGAGCATCTCTGCAGAACCCTGTTTGCAAGCACTACATGAAGAGGTTCCTTCACTATGAAGAGAGCAGTCCTGATAGCTGCAGTGCAGTGAAACACAGTGAAGTTCAGCTCCAGCTCCAGGTCTGGGACTTGCCTCTGGAACGCTGAACTAGATCACACACTAGAAGGTAGGGAATACTTTCCACTAGACCCCAGCTTCTACTGTGGGGCAACCAATACCAATTCCCCATTTCCTGAGTTCCTGTAGGTGCCAAAATTGTTTGGAATAGGGCTTAATTGCTTCAGATGCACAAGTCTCTCCATATTCCCCCAACCCCTGCAGAAGAGAGAGCACCCCAGAGAAAAGGTGATTGCTATCCTTTTCCCTTCCAGCATGGGGTTTTAACACCTCCATGTGTGCAGTCTGTGCCCCATATTTATTTTTATGACCATTTGTCCTGTACCACCTTGGAAACAAAAAAAAGCATATATACATTGCATTTTTGAACAGTATGTGAATTCTGCTGGGGAGGAGGGAACGGGGAAAAGGCAGGGAAGGGAGCTGCAGGACCCCATGAAAAGCTGCTTATTTGGCAAGTCAGCTGCTGTTTCACACTCCTCTATGCGCAGGAGAGTAGATTTGTAATTTCATTAATTACAGTTATTACTGGAGCCATGTCCCCTCCAGTGTAAATACCATAAATTACCAAACACATGCAGCTGTAAATTTCAACACTCTTCTCTGGTGTTGGGATTAGCAGACCTGATCTAGTGGAATATAAGAAGATGTGAGTGAAATATAACAAAGGAGCCTTGCAAGCTGTTTTTGGTATGAAGGCTGACATCAACAGGACAGGGGTGGGAGGGGAGGGAGATGTTCACAGGATCGGATATCATGATTCTTAAATAATAGAGGAGGTTTCTGAGGAAAGGTTCAAGAGTGTTTTACACAGACCAAGAAGAGAAGGCAAGGTGTTTACACACGAGTACATTGAGCAAACACCTGGGGCTGGATTTTGGGTGGATGATATTACTTCTAATTGTCTTGCTGCTAAGCAGATTACAACCCAAGAATGTAATTGGGCACTCAGCAGTGGGAAAGAAAAGTGAGAAACATTCTCCCCCTTGAATCCTTGGTAGCTCTTCCCAAATGCTGCTTTTGTTGTTACCCTTGGCTTTTGCTAGCCTTAGCAGAAGAGGGTTGTTTCTACATTTTGGACACAGTGTGAAACTGAGAAGGGGGAAAAAAGCTAAATCCTGTTATTTCAATTTCACAAAGTAATTGCCAGAAATGGGGAGAGTGCATTTTAAAGCACTGACAAAATCCATTTGTGGCAGACCTCTAGCAATTCTGTAACAGCTGCAGCAAAGTCCCACTGTGTTACAAGCAAATTCAATGGTAAAATGCTAACGCTTATGACATGGCCAGGAGGATCTCTCCTGCAAGAAGAACCAGCCCACACAAATTAGTGCTTGTTGATGTAATCAAATAATAAATGCCAAAATTGATACAAATTAGGGAATTAGCAGGAAGAGGGACAAAACTCATATCAGATGAGATGCTGCACTATGGTGAGAGTAAGTACAGTCTGGGTAAGCAAGTATGGTCTGCCCCAGAGTGAACAGTTGTGGGGACTATGTTTGGTACACCAGATGCCAATGATCTTGTGGTGTTTTGCTGTCATGGCACCTGGCTCTGGGAAAGGGAGAATAGAAATACACAGCAGGACACACAAAAAGGGAAACTGAAGGAACTCTGGACTTGTCTCATGGGTGTGCTATCTGCTCATGGGTAGCAGCGTAGGGGACCCAGAGACTCGGTGTGGAGGCTCTGGATGGAAAAGGGGTCCCTTTGGGAGTGCTGGGCCTGTCTGTCCAGGCCTCCAGGTCAGAAGGTCAAGGACAGCATGCCTGGCTGAAATGCAGAGGACTGGGTTTTGTCTGACAAGAGTGGGTTAGGCTTTTTGACCAGAGATGCTCTACTTATCCTCACATTTTGGGCTGGGGTACGCACCATGGGAGGTGCAGAGGGCGGCATGAGCGGCGTCTGGGGCAAGCTGGATGGAAAAGGAGTGAATGTGTGCTGGTGGGTGTGTTGGTGCTGATGCGTGTGTTGGTGCTGGTGAAACTCCGCTCTCAGCAGCGGCACCGGGCCAAGTGAGGCAGCGGCCCGGTCCGAACTCTGAACCAAAAACCGGTTGTTCAGCTCTTGCCTGAGCAGTTCGTGATCTAGAGGAGAGAGAGAGAGAAAAAAAAAAGACACAGAGGCCCGTGGGCCCGTGAGTACCACAAAGACGGAGGAGAAAGAGTCAATATTCACCTGGCATTCCCTGTTTCTGCAGGTCATGCTGTGGTGGTTTTCTACGTGAGGACTCATTGGTGGAGGTAAGAGAGATGCCTGTGACAAAGTACCAATCAGAATCCCCGAATGAGGCTGGCAATACATGATTGGTTGGTTGAATGATATCAACAGGCTGGTATCTAAAGACAAGAGAGAACACCATGAGTCATCACAGCAGAAAACATCATGGGGGCTCAGCAAGCACCGCCCACCGCCCCCCAACCCGCCCCCCGCGCGGCTCCCAAAGGATGCTCCTCTCCTCCTCCTCCTCCTCCCCGGCGCCTGCTGGCCAATGGCTCCGAGGTGCCTCCGGGAATGGACCTCGGAGGCCTGGTCTTGCGGCCGCGGTGGCCGGACCTTCCCGCGCCAGCGAGATGCTGGGGAGCGCCCTCGAGGACAACAGCTCGCTTTAAAATGAGTAATACTGACCTGTTTCCTTTGGAGGTGTGAAAGGCAGAAGCATACATGTACACTGAAAACGGATGGTGGCCTAATGCGCGTGTTTAATATGCGTACTTAAAGAGGTGAAAGTTTCACAAGCTCTACAATGCGGTGACATAACCATGCATTTGGGTGGCTGGAAACTACCTGCTTGGCCTGTACCATCCTCCCCCTTTCTCAGCCCCAGGACATGCGTACAGTGATCAAGAACATCCATCCTACAAATTGAGGCTTTCTTTGGGTTTTTTTGAGATTCTAAATACTAAGCAGTCCTTTCCTAAATTTCTAACAGGTTATAATCATCGTTTTTTGTCCTTGTCTCCAGGCTTTTCTCCTATGAGAAAACATGGAGGAGGATCATTGGGCAGGAGGAACATCGAACAGGCTCAGGGTTGCAACAACTGCAGAAACAAAAATTGCATGTGGCCTCTTCTCAGCATCTTCCTCTGGAAGAACAACCTGCACTGAATTTGATGTGGTTTAGGGCAGTGGAAGATACCAGCACTTCAGAAATGATGTGACTGAAGACAGTAAGGACAAATTCCAAAGTCCACTTCCCCACAATGTTGGCTGGTATCAATTAAATCCATCTGTGCTTTTGCCTAAGAACTTCAAACAGGAATCAGCCACCAACGTGTTATATATTTTCTAAGCTGAGAGTAACCTGTGTCACCAGCTGTGGATGACATCCACCCAGTCCTGACTGACCTACTTGCTTCTAAATTTACATGAATCCACTTCTTTCAGTATAACATCCCTTTTTAAACTACAGCACTGAATGTAAAAGGGGTGAAAGAATACATGTGCTTTGAAGTTTTATTTCATGTTCTACAGGCATTTCTTTTACTTAAATTTTCTAGAGTAACATTAGAAATGTCTAAATCAATCACCTTCTGAAGTGACACGGTTAAGATCTATAAAAACATGCACTCTGATGGGGAACTTCAAGGTCTCTACTACCACTTAGAAGCCTATATCCTCTTAAAAGTAACTTCTGAAAGCAAATTTTAGGTGCTTTTCAGTAATACATGTACTGCTAAAAGCAACTACTGCGTACTACTATAATCTTTATTATAATTAGTATAAAAGCAGAACGTATATAGACTTGTGATACTAAAGCCTAAGGCACTGGAGAAAAAGAGCCTACAATGGAGCAAGCAAACAAGAAAAAAATAGTACCTAGGCTTGAAAGCACTTAGGTCCAAACCCTAACCTCTTTAAAGAATATGAGTATTATTTCATATGTGTGTGTGTTTACGCATTTAAATCTGGCATGACTTAAAGAAACTGAATCCTTCTGTTAGCATCAAGATAATCCACTTTTCTGGAGGGAGAGATAAAAGCGAGCTGGCACTTGTAAGTGCTCTGATATCCGATTTCTTTAAGAGACTTGAAACCAGACTGATAGATTTGCAGCTGGCTCCAGCCCACAGCCCTGTACCACAACTTTGGCCTTTGTCAGGAGAAGAAAAGGCCTGGGGATGTTTGGAGAAGCAGTGTGGCACTTGGAGAGGTGGCTGCTTCACAGCAAGGATGGGACTGCCGAGTAATAACCAGCTCTGTGAGGGGCTCTGGACAATGTCAAGATCAGAGCTGAGTTGTTGCGCCTGCCAGTGATGCCTTGTCCACTGGGTTTGGCTATGTAATAACACAACTAGGAGCAGAGGAACTGAGCAGCCCTTTGAATGTTCAAACACTACTGCTCTGTGTGCACACATGAGGTGGGCACAGCATAAAAAGATCAACCCTGTTAATGTTGCTAGGTATCCTCATGTGCAGAAGATAAGACACAAAGACCACTGTTTCCTCTGTGCACCCTACATGAGGGCCAGCCTCAGTGCCCTTGAGTAGAGGGCAGCAGCCCACACAAGGGTTGCTCCTAAGTTACTTGTATAAGCTTTAGGTTTCAAAGGGAAGAAATGCCAGCAGAAGTACATTCCTGTTATTCAAAGACCTGAATCTGAATCAGTGAATGCAGAAGCTCTGAGCCCTGCTTCTCTTCTTGGTAACACCAACAAGTGTGCCAAAGTAAATTTAAAGGAAGAGCACATTTTCCTCCAAAGTGGGGGGAGAAAATATTGACAAGGAGACTTCAAAGGGCCATACCCTCTCCTGATGGCTTTTCTAAGCTGTGCTTTTACTGAGAGCACACATGCACTCAAATGGCAGAGCAAGGACTATGCTGTTAGTGGCAGTCAGATCCTAGTTCTTCAGGGCTGCTTAGCAATATTGTTTGCTTTTAAGAAACTTTTATGGGAATGACAACAGAAGCTCCTGGCTCTGCAGCACTCGGTATTGATTTTATGATGTGCCAGTTTGCAGGCATTTCATATAATGCAGACAAGAGGCATTTCAATGTCTGCAGGGTTAGACGCCCAGACCTTTCTCTCCACTAACTTAGGCTTCTCCTGCTTAAATTGCAGGAGAAATCCTTTTAGTAGGAGCAAGACTGTTACCGTTTCCTGGCAAGCTGCTGAATGTGAATAGGTCACTTGATCTTGCACCTCCTGAAATTAATGGTGAAAACATACTTGCTTTCAGTGTCTGCAATATCACGCTTTTAGTGAGCACACTGCTATTTCCTTTTGCAGTACTTTCAAAGCCTCCATCACAGTAGTCCTTTGCCTTAAACAGGGGAAGCAATGAATAGGTCTCCCACAGTGCTGCCAATGTCTTCCCAGCCATGTGGTTGAAATTCTAGATGGTGCCAGGGCCTGTGAAAGCCAGCAGCTTTGGCCTATGTGGTCCTGTTTCTGGCTGGAACCCCAAGCACTTCTGTCTATCAATGTTCTGAGAGCTCACTTTGGACCAATTCACATGTTTCTTTCATTTAAAGAAGCAGTTATAAATAACGGGACAAAAAAAGGGGATGCAAGGCCATCACATTTTTCCACACCAAATCTGCCCTCTCCTTATTCCTTTAACTGGCTTCATAGGAAATAAGCAAAATGCTTGTCCTGTTTAAATCCCTGCTGAGTTAGTTGTGGAGTCAAATGCCAGATCAAAAGGAGGCCCCAGCAAGTCAAAGTCGCAGGGAAGTCTCCAGCTGCCAGGGTCTCTTCCAGGGACAGCTGTAGGCTAATGGATAAGCTATAAACAGGGCACTTAGGGCAGAAGTGACAATAGAATGGGGGCCAGGGTGAACAAAGAAAACGTTTTTAAAGGGCGAAAAAACAGTGAGAGCTGAACAGCAGAGCTTGTCAGCTTGTCTCTGCCTCAGACAGAGAGGCCAAGGAGCCACAGGCACACAGAGACTTTATGCTGCTGCAGGCAGAGGTCCTGCTCTGCCAGCAGGATGTGCTGCTTGTCTAAGGGGGGAATAGATGTTCAGTTACAACAGCTTTCTGCATGATTAGAAAGTTTTTTCAAGTCATTCCTAACAGCAGAGCTTTCACTAGTGGGGACAAGGAAGGGGAGAATGGAAAACCGTACATCAGTCCTTTCTTAACATAAAAAATGTCTGATGACTGTAGAATGCCACAGTGTTTTGAGACTTCTTACAGGAAGCTACAGTGCTGTCTCTATACAATGGTAAAGCATGTCCAGGTCTCCTATCTGTTTCACAAGCACTCACAGTTCCAGCACACACTGCCTGCAGAGGGGTCTGTGTCACTATATTTTACCTGCCCACCAGCCAGCCCATCTCTCAACACCCTCCAGTACATGCACAGCAGATGAGCCCTGGAAGAAGAAGGGAACCTACCTGCAGGGTGACCTGGTATCACGAGGCTGTTGGTAGGTAACGCTGGTGGAGGTGGCAGCGTAGGTGGGGTGGCGAACATGGCCGGATGGTGCTGGTGCTGGGTCTGCGATCTGAGAGAGAAGTGCGAGGTAGCAAGATTAGAGATGGAGAGGGGTAGAGCTGGGCCGGAGGAATGGTGCGGAGGAATCTGGGGCGACAGGGGAAGGTGCTTTGGGAGGCTGATGCTTGTTGCACTGCTAGCACTGCTGCTCCGGCTGCAGAGAGAAAAAGATGGGGGAAGAGAGGGGAGAAAGACAGACAGTGTGTTACAAGATTGAAACAGTGCAAGAAATGTACTACCAGAAACAACACAACAGTGTAACCCCGACCTCCCCAAGCTTATGTTTTTGTTTTTCATAATGGCAGTGGTGACGTTAACAAATCTCAGTGAACTTCTCCAGCAGGGCAGGGATCTCCAGAGTGACGTTTCCTCTGGTGCTTGAACAAGTACAGTCCTCAGAGCTATCTATGAGATAATGATGAAGGCCACAGAGGCAGATGAATTTTCCACCTTTATTTAGCCTCTGATGATCTTGCAGTGGCCATGGGCGTCCTTGTGATCATACGATGCAATTACTTCAATTCCTTTTTCTGCGGCTCTGGGTACACACAGTTGCATAGTGTGAGTGACTTTGGGAACATGTTGTATATGCTGTGCAGTCATATTCACAAGCATGCAAACACATACCATCTTGATAATTTTTTCTTGTAATAACTTTGGTTTTTACGTCTTCTCTTATTATTACTCCACTGTGAGTGACTGAAGTTTTTCTGGGGTGAAAGGCACTACCAATGCAGTTAGTATTCAGTGTAACTCCCACCACAGCAATTAGCTGTTGCCATCTAAACTCTGACATATCTCGAATAGCTCGCAATATTATTAATCATTTATTTTGTGGTGGCATTTACAGGGTAAAACCACAACAGAACTTAACTATGCAGGATACTATGAAATACACATTAATGGCAGCTCTCCATTCATATTTTGACTCTTGTGCGGCCAAATATTATGTTTGAAATCAGTTTTTTCATCTTGTTTAAAGTAGCCTGGTTCTGATTTGGGAGGCAAGGTGTGTTTTCCGTACCAGCATAAAGACTGGCTCCAGATAACTGGCTAAACTCTCTTCTCCAGAAATACTTTATCCATACCATTTTCACCCATCCTACTTACTGGATGGAGGCCATTTAAACAGCGAAGCTAAGCCTCCTTCTAGATCTGAACGTGTCAGATTGAAGCAGATTTCTCAGCCTACACGGAAGCCCTGTTCTAAGTGACACAGCATTTTCCAATATAGATATCCCTCTTTCGATGCTGATGAACAAAAAAAACCTGTGATAACCATGAACAAACCTACTTCAATAGAAATCTTTCTTAATATGAAACAAGGGAGTTGCTCAAACTCTAACCACTTTAAATTTCTAAGGCAAGAATTAGTCAGCTCAGACATGACACTGTGAAACTCCACTGGAAACTGGACAGTAAAGAGGCAACCTTAACCATGTGTAATCTCAGTTACATATGCCTTTTTCCTAGAAAAGGAGAATTTATCACCATGTTTCAAATAGTTATGCACCACTGCTGGAAAATCCAGCCTGTGGAGTCAGAAAGTCCAGCATCTAAAACCTGCAGCATTTTACACAGAGTGCTCGTCTTGCCTCTCAGCAATTTCTAACCCATCTGAAACAAGCTGTAGCCCAGCAGCAGAACAGGCTAGATGACATGAATATCCCTTTCCCATACCTGATATTATTGAGTCCGTTGTGGGCCACCTGGTGATGCACTTGGTAGTTGAGAGGTGGAGGGATGTGACTCGGAGGCTGGGTCCGAAGCTCAGGTATTAACTGAGGCTGCGACTGAGGCCGAGGTTGAGGTTGTGACTGTGGCCGAGGCTGAGGCTGAGGCGTGAGCCTTGGTGGTGCTGGTGCTGAAATCACTGGCTCCTTCTTCAACAGTGGGCTTGCTCTGGCACTTGACGTGGGCGCTGAGGAAGTAGAAGTCACAACGGCAGCTACTGGCTGGGGGCTGGGGATAGGCAGGGCGAAGGGCACGTCGGTGCTCAGTTCCCGGCTCCGCTCTAGCCCAGACACCTTCGGGACATTGGCTGCTTTTGCTTCTGGCTTGTCATTCAAGGTGGGACCTTAGAGAGCAACGAGAAAAAGAACAAAGCACATGCTGAAAGGTCTCTGTTTGTTTCTCTGCTTGGTAGAACATATGCCTGAGAAAAAACAAGTCATGCTTCAGCTCGTGGGAGCATCATGGGAGCACTGCTGCTACAAGATGGATGTGTGTGTGTCTGTCCTTCTGCTGTCCTTGACCGGTTGGTCTACAGTACTCATTAGTGTGTGTGTGCGTGAGACTTAGTTGTCATTAAACGAATGCATTCATACAATGAATATACAGCTCTGTGACTTCTACAGAGTCCCAAGGTTACATACAGTAGGAGTATGAACCTATCTCAAGTTACTGCTACAGTATTTCCTGCTCAATCCAAGTTTTAAGGCTGGTAATGAGCTCACAAACACAAGCCTGATCATGAACACACTTCATTTTCTCAACACTCTTTCAAGGTAATCTACACTGTGTTTAGGCTCAACTCTAGCTACAATGCACTGAGACCCAAGCACTAATCATTCATGATAATCCCATGTGGCTTCTAGGGAGGAGGCTACCTGGAATCTTCATGTAGCAAAGGATGGGACAGTTCTGCAGCAAAGCCACGTCACTGCTGCTCCCTGGCCACACGCTTACTTGGAAGAATGGAACAGAGAAGGCTGGAAAAATCCAGTCAGAAGTGCAGTGAGCAGCCAGGCGTAGTCCTGTTCACCCTAAGTATTGCACACGTCTGCATGCACAGCATACCAAAACTATCAGGAATGCTGCAACCTTGCAAAATGCACCTACAGTGAGAATTCCAAACGGAATTACTCAGTCTATGATGCCAAGTATTTCCTTTTTTTTTTTTTTTTCCAAATTAAGCTAAACAAAGCAGCCCAAAGGGCTGGAAAGAAAAAAGAGAAAAGGGAGGAAAAGACAGGTATTTCAGATCAAGCAGTATCCAAAAGGTCAAAGACAAGTGAAAGGACCAACACGAACATGATTCAACTCCCACTGTGACTCCCTTTTTGACATTATCTCTGTATCCTTGTGTGCACGAATACCTACAATTACAAGACAAGCTGTTCGGGGGTTACAAGAACTAGAATTGTTTCACATGCATACACCCCACTGTGCACACACAGCACTTCAATCTGACTTCAAGGATACATACTTCTATTGTCCACCAAAATGTGTTGGGGGCTGTTTGCGTTTAGCTGGCTTGCAGACATGCAAGAGATGCTACCTACATTCATTAACATGCTTCGAACACCCTCACGACAAATTCCACCTTTGAAATTTTCCCTTCTCATCAAAGGACTGACAGTTCCTGATGTAGGAGGTGTGGAAATAACACAGCACACACCACGGGCTAATTCTGGCCGTGCAGATGCTCTAACCAGACATTTGTGAACACAACCTATGTGAGGCCAAGAGTCATCACTGCTGCTGCTTGGGTGACTTGATCACCACCCTGCTGGTGTTAGGTGAGAGGAGAACAGGGATCAATCAGAGCCTGTAGCACAAGCGCTCGCCTTCTGTACAGAAAATGCCTGCGTGGTGATGGCATCTCCTTCCTTGAGATAAAAGGCAGTTTCCCACAGTGCAGCTGGCTCTGCCTGCACACTCACCATTGCACCATTTCCTGCATCAATCAATCAATCAATTAATAAATCTGTATAAATTCAGAATGTGAAAAAAGAATTAATGGAAACATATGAACTGTATTTACCATTTGAGGAAGGCTGAGGACTTATGGCCTGAAACTCACAAATAACAGGAACAGAAGTCTTTCCAAACACCAGCACTTTAGCTGGCCACAAGTATGATCAACCCTGTACTTTCCAGCACCTTATACATCTTCACAGATTTGATGCAATGTCTGGAGGTCCTAAATTATTCCCTACAACAAATATAAGGCTAATTGTTGTTTCAGTGAATTTCTTTTCCAAATATGAGACCATGAGTCACAGGTACCCCAGTTTTGGGATGGACCTAGACTTGGTTCCAATGTTATTTAAGGTGTCAAAGAATTTATTTCTAAAATAAATTTCTCTTGCGCACCATTATTTTTAATAATGCCACCTATGCTCGTAAATTTTCTGCAACCGAAAAATTACCATTGACTAGTCAAGTCAGGAATCCTCACACCGGGCATTTTGGATGCCCAGTGTAGATCCCTCTGTTTTTCAGGAGCTATCCATTAAAAGCAATTGTGTTTCATTCCTGTTTCATCCATAGGTTTCCCGAGAGCCTAGAATTTAGCCCAGCAGTAAGATAAAGATGACATGAGTATCGCTTTCCCACGCCTGATATTACTCAGTCCATTGTGGGCCACTGGTGGAGCACTTGGTAGTTGAGAGGTGAATTCCACAGCTGTAGATCCCACTGTTTTTCAGGAGCTACTCATTAAAAGGAATTGGTTTCATTACTGATTCATTCATAAGTTTCCTGAGAGGCTATTAGTTCTTTCCATCCAACAGGCCTCTTCCTACATTTAAACTTATTGTGTAATTATAGACAATGTAGACTACTGGTATATATTCAAAACACACTGGCACCACAAAAGTTAGTTGAGTATAAAATCAATTAGATCCAAAACAAATCCATGAAGTCCCGTATTAAAAGCAGCTGTTTGGCCAGTGTTATGTACAACTACTGATTCCCTGTGGTTTCTGCATTAGTTTTCATTTGCAATTTTCTCCAAGCAAAAGCTCACGCTCCCATGCTGACTGCAATGGCCAGCCAGCCTGGTCGTACAAGTTGGTACTAGGGGTACTGACTGATTTTTGACTGACTGCCAACTTGCATCTCTCAGGTTGCAGTACTGAAATTTTCCTGTGTTTCATTCTTGACAACAATGAAAATACCCCAATGCCTTTCCCCCCACCTCTGGAAAAGCTACAGGCATGAGTGTGTGTATCTTCTTTTTGTAGCCACACTGAGCAAAAGAAGAAGCAGTGAGAAGGGGAAGATACAGTGTGAATACATAGACAAGCATGGAGAAGCAGCATGTGAGAGACAGCAAAGTCCCCAAGCCACCGCAGCCACCACACAGGAAGGATGGTGGGTGAATCCTGGTGTTCTGGTGACTTTGCTGTTTCATCTTCTGATGGCTATGATGCAATACAAGAGAGAGAAGCTGCTTCATGTGGCTGACTTGAGGGTGAACTGCAATAGGTGAAGGGAAGGGAATCACATGTGAACAAAGGCAGGACAAGCGTTTTTCTTTGACACTTCTGTCAACATTTATTCCTACCTGTTCAGTGCCTGTTTCCAATACCACTCAGTAGCTAACCATACCCAAGAGGAGTACTTTCCCTGTGCAATCAAAGAAACAACGAATTTTGAAGGCTATAATTACCTTAGGATTTCTTAGGCACTTAACAAGATTCTTTTCATGATACTTACCACAAAAATCTCCTCTTCAAGACTTTCTTTTCCATTCACATGGAAGCCTCTGAGCTACCTTCCCTGAAATCCCTCAGGGAATTAATTCTAATGATTTTAACAAGAGAAGTTGCTCATTTTGGTCATGATCTCAACCTTTGCAGTTTCTCTGTAGGATGCTCAATTATTCCTCCTATAGGAACTATACTTTTGTATGCCCAAGTTCCTTCCAATTGACCTGGCTGACCCCTGGTCATATATGGAAATATCCCAAGGAAAGAAACCAAATATTCCTTTTTGTGCATGCTGGATCAGGTTTCATCGAGATCCTTTCAGGAATTTCTGTACTTAGGCTCCTCATCGAACCCTTCTGAGCAGATGAAGCTGAGCACAACTGCCCCAACAAACACACAGGCCCATCAAACCACACCTAAATGTTCTAGAGGCAAAAACGTGTTTATTTTTACTAAGTCCTAGAGTAATTTTCGTGCTTAATGATAACAGGCTGAGCCAATTTGCCTAAGACTTGACAGTCAGCTCCAATAATTCAACCTTAATTAAACCTGAACGCATGTCAGTTCAGCTCGTCCCTTCACAGGAAATCTGACATTTGCAATGATTCATGTTTCAGCCATGCTATGGGAAGGCTGGATCACATCTGCCGTTCTCCACCACGCAGAACGCTACCCCTTTTCAGCATGCCAACTTTGTTTATTTTCTGACCAAACACTTTGGACTTCTTCCATTGAGAGGTCTTCTTAAATGAACAGATAGTGAAACATGCCTTGGTCTCACAGGGATGAACGATGACCAGGAGAGACAGGGAAGAAAGGGCTGAAACTGCTCTAACAAGAAAAATAACAACAACCTGGGATTAGTAATTCCTGCCTCCTTGATTGACTGATTTGTCATGTGGAGTGTTGCAAAGTTTTAACCTCTCTGTGCCTTGGGCTATGTCCCATTCCAATTTAACCTGGTAAAGATGAAAACTTTTAACAACTTTAAAAAGCATAGAGATCTTTAGCTACTGCTGCTGTACATCCGCAAAACCAAGAGTTTTTATAGTGAAGCGCAAGGGAAATGCCAACATCATCTACAGTTGAATTTGCTGCTAAAAGTGTGCTTCAAAAGGAGCGACCTTAACCTGAAAGACCATCAGCACAGATCCAACATGAACCTTGTGAATTCAGAATCTGTGACTGGAATAAACATGTGCTTCCCATCCCATGGCTGCACAGGGTGACATGCTTGCCAGGGTATAACTACACAGCATTACAGGCTAAATACAATACAGAAAGTCCCAGACACAAATTAAACCTTTCTGTTACAGGAATTTGCTTTCAAGCTGATTAAGAGCAGCTCAAGTGCAAGGGATTAAACATGTAAAGGCTGCTTTGAGAACTCCAATATGCAGTTACTGTGTTATACAAACGGTACTTAGGGCACCAGCAGTTCCAGCCCTGCCTCTTGCTCTTTGCAAGCTGCTGGTTGCTGCTGAAAGGAGACTGTCAACACACGTACAATGTGATTGGAAATAATCTAATCTTGCTTGCATGCCTTTCTTTTGTCTCTTGAAAAGAGAAAAGTGGAGTCATTCAGATGTCTTTCTGCAGTCTCCCTCGTTGTATTCAAACAGCAAAGGTGATGGGGTGATGTGAGAAAGAAATTCCTCTCCTACATCCATCAATGACATCTTTACCAATGGCAATTTCCCAAGAAACACAACAACCACCATCTGCAGCCTATCTATCCACCCTGTACACATCCTGGAAAACAGACACAGGCCAGGCTGGCTGTGATGAACCCTGCTCCATATTAGAATTCCAGCAAGAAACACTGCAAAAGCATCACCATAGGAATTACAACGACCTATGTGGCAAGAGGCTGAGTATCTCAAAGTTGGCTGATGAGTCCCAGAGACGAGTTTTGAACCATCAGCACAGGGAATGAGTATAGAAGAGCATGATTTTACAGCAAATTACTAAAGAAGTGTATTCAGTGAAAGCCAATAAACCCTCTTCTTTAAAAAACGGAGCTTTCAGAGTGCTGCATAATGTATTGTGGATATGCAACATATATAAGCACAAGAGATAATGAAGCATTTTGCATTGGCAATGATAGCACTGACACTGGTAGACTGCTTACAAGTGAAAATCAATATTTAAGTGCTAATTCTTTATCCCTAGCTGGCTTTTGCTTCTATATAGATCACTTTTTCATTGCATTTTAGGAGGGAAGCACTACTTAAGACATGAGACAATTAGCTTGGTGTGCAAAGGTAAGGCAAGCAGAGCTACAACACAGAAGCTACCCAATATATGGGATGCCAAGTTCCTCCACCTATTTTAATGCAAATCAGATTAAGAAATAAAAACTTGGGACTTGTACACAAAAATGCTGTCTGGAAGGCTCCATGGTGTGCAACATGAACCATTTTTAACATTATAGTGAAGCAAAGGCAAATTTCCATCATGACAGCAGTGTACTGCACACGTTAGGTTGTGTCAAATAAACGTTCTCTTGCAACGAGGCGTCCTCAGAACATCACAGGCCTCTGGTGGATGTTCCACAAGTAACTGCAGTGGTTTTTCATAGAGGAAAGTAAGCTGAGAGTAAGCACAAACCCTCATGCCTGGCCTGGGACCCACGCTGCTGAGCGCAGCGCCTGCATGCAGGGAACAGGGCTTTGTTCATGGCTTTCAGGGGCAGCTCCTCCACAACCCGGTTTGGATCCAGCCCCTATCACTCAGTTCATTTGTACAGAGCTGTCCGTCAAGTCAAATCGCCTTGCTGCAATCTGAAACACCCTCCGAACAGCTGCCACTATCAATTACTCTCCCAGACAGCCTTGACTATCAGGAAGAGAACTGGAGCGAGCACTTGCCAGTTTTAATAAACTGTGTTGCCCAAGTCATTTAACCTGCTAGATTGCTGTACGCTGGGGCTGTAACAAGCCTTCAGCTTTTCAACCTAGAAGAAAGCAGCGGTGGCAAAAAGCTGTCAGCTTGGTCCTCAGAATTAACATCCAAGGGTGTCTTTTCCCTCCCTCTCCTTTCTGAAGAAACCAAGTTTAGTAGTAAAATATCTTCAAGTCATTTTCATAAAGGCATTGACAAGGCAAGCATCTCACGTGTTTAACACAAAGCCAGCAAATCCAAGACGGAAGGCTGACATGCTCCACAAGCTTCATGTTGGGAGCACACAGACAGATCTCTTCTCTTCTCTCACACCCATGTGGGCACTCCCCAGCATCAGCTCTATCCATGGTCACCACCACCCCAGTGATGCTGATGCAGCCAAAGGCTTTGGGCTCAGCTTCCCCCCCACTCCAGCCAAGTTCCTTACACTCTCAATACAATTACAGTTTCTCACCCAACTGAAAACTCAAGCATGGCCAATTTACATTTACTCTGGTACTTTCAGGACCAGTAGGAAAGATTACCTAAGGAAACATTTACTTAAAATTAAAACACTTCCATCTGGATCAGTGTTTTCAGTTTGTGGCTCATGTATATACCACCATATCTGTGAACGTTAATGAAAAAGAAAAGGTCTGTTGTCATTAGGATTAATTTGCCATACAGGAATCTGCACTTCCCATAGAAAGCTTATTGGACTCTGCAAATCAAGAAGATTCAAAACCACTGTGCTAAATGTTTTCCTTAGCTAGCTATGTAGATAAGAGCCTTCACTGTGAAAGCCTGGAGCACAGAAAGATTTCACGGCCTCCCCTAGAAACTGAGAGCCTCAGCATTAAGACCTGTGGACCTGATTTGCTGCTTTATGGTTCTTTAATGTGATGTTTTATTCCTAGAGATTTGGGAGCTTTCCATGCTTTATCCAGGCATGTTAGCTGTAAGCATGCACGATGACACTCCAAAGCTGCAGGAGCTGAATGAAAATGGGTGCCAAACACAGGGATTGGGGCCAGAGCATAAGGAAGAAGGATCACCATTCAAATCCCCCCAAAGTAAGTCACACTGCATTTCCCTAGCAATGCTGCTTCTGGCAATATTTCAATGCAAAGCTGAAACTGGATTTGCAGCTAAAGCACCTACTGTGGATGCTGGTGCTGTAACGAGATTGAAAGTTTCATATAGGCTTTTAATCTAAGGCTATAATGGTGGATCAAACGCTGCAGGGTTAAATCTCCCCAGTGGTGCTCCTAAGCAGATGCTGGATGCCTAAAAACTAGTGACATAAGAGCCACTCTATTGCTCTGGCCATAAAACGTTAGTAAAGCTTCTCGTAGTTACTACTAAAGGTGTATTAGTCTTGTTTTGTTCTGGGTTTTTTTTGTGTGCAATGGCATATTGTGCACCTAATCTGGGCGACACACGAGAAACAAGGTAAATAAGCTATTACAACTGCCCTCAACGTGAAAGCAAACAAGCACAAATACTCAACTCCAGATGTAAGCTTTTAAACAGACAAAACTCCTATATACCAAGGAACCTTACGATTTTAATTAGTCAAACAACGGCAAATAATAAACCATCAAGTACTACATTACAGGAGAAAATGTACTACTTTTGCTGTTTGAAATCTGTATCGATTCCCATCTAGCCTGCGAGTGAGTTATTAATCACTCCAATTAAATCATGAACACAGGTCTTTACGCTGAAATTGAACCCCCACCAATAGATCGATAACTCAAACCTCCGAGAGCAATTACTGCTCAGCATAACAGAGCAGCCTCTTACAGAGCGCTCCACGCAGACCACAGTTCTCTCTGTCACATCTTTCACAGGCAGCGCAAACAAACCGCGGAAAGAAAAGATTTTGTAACTATTATTTTCAAAATAAACAGACATCTGCTTAGAGTTACCTAATCTCTCACATCACAGGGGCAGAGCTGCCAAGGTCACACTGGAGACATGGTTACATTTTCCCCCAATTTGTTATTCTAGCAAAGCCCTGATAAGATTGAACTATTGAAGTTCACACTCTGGTTTAATTTCAAGAGGTTAAATGCCAAATCCTTTTCTTATTGCTACAAGGAAGGGATCTGCCAGGCTGCATAATACCCTGCGTGGGCTAAGACAACAATTTTGTTTCATCTGCACAGCCTTATGAAGGTTTTGATTTTTTTTATGACATCAGAGAACTCCAAACTCCCAAAGAATCATTCAAAGTAAGATCAGAAAGTGAGACTGTTCCGCAGGAGTGCGAGTGACCTTTCAGACCTTCCAGCTTGGAGAAGTTAAGCCAACGGCTGGCTGAGACAGCACACTTGCTAACCAAAACCAGAGAAAGGCAAGAAAGAACATTCTCAAACACCAGATCATCTCTGCTGGGAACAGGAGATGATCACCCTAACCAGCCAAGCATATGCAGGGTCACGGAAATTACCATCTCTGCCTTGGAAGACAACTGATGCTTGTCCAGATGCAAGGAAAAGAGGAACTGCCTGCGCCCAGGCTTTCCAAGTGTTGCCATGCTGCTTAGCTCCACCTCCCAATGGCCTTTCCAGGTGAGAGATGTATTTCTGCACACATCCTTGCTTCTCATGTGTTGGACCCTTCAAGCAGGCCCCTGAGCACTATCCATCATCTTTCATTAGGGAAGCTATTGGCAGCCAATTAAGTGGTGATGGACACACACCACGAAGCTAGTCAAGATGAGTTCATACCATACCCTTTAGCCTGCAGGCTCTGGATACTGTCTACCATGTGTGTCACATTACTGCTCTTCCTCTTGCTGGCTCACTAGAGATATGTCAAAGCAGCCTTGCCCAAGGCTGAGCATACACATGGAAAACTTAATCAGGCAACACAAGGAAACAAGCAGGCAGAGGGGCAGTGCTGGGATCTCTCCATGGCTTTCCACCACCAGACACACAAGTAGCTTTTATAAAAGGGAGGGCGGAAGATAGACCATCTATTCCCTACTGCAGCAGAAAGAGTCCAAACCACAGTTTTCTTCCTACTTAAAGACCTAGAGATTGTTACTGGGGCTTGAAAGATCAAATTATGTTGTCCTCTCATCTAGAATGTGGTATGCACTACTCATGTGAACTACATCAGCTCAAAATCCAACATCCTACACAGATTTCCTGAAAGAGAGCTCATCTCAGGTCTCTAGATGACCACTTGCATTAAATTCTGTGCTCATGGCTGGCTTTCCAAACATTTTTACTGGAAACACGCAACAGAAGCACACAACAGATCCTCTAACAGATGCACATCCAAATTCAGCCACCGGACAGACAAATATGGACTTAAACTGGCTTCTCAGGGCAGAGGAGAACACTGTATAAACCAAAATTCTAAGGAAAAAAGGCTTTTTTCATTTTCACACCCTCTGAAGTCTATAGATAAGGATACAAAGAATCACATCTCCACTTAAATTACTAAGTGAGCATTACTTAGAGCAGAGAATTGCTTGTAACAGCGCGTGGGATCCCCCTTCCCCAGAACTCAAAGGCCAAGATGCACAAATTCTGTTAGGCTCCTAACTGACACCATTCAAAACCACTGATCTTCAGTGCTGAACAGCAAGGGGATCCAGATTTGCTTGAAGGCAGCTGTGATTGGCCCCCTCAGTTCCAAGCGTAAAGCAGGAGGCTCTGTTCTAAACCCTACCATTTAAATTTTCAGGGATGACAAAAAGCAGCAGTAATAATTTATGATGCTTAAAGTCTGCAGTGTTTTGTTGCAAGATGTCAGAAGAGTGCAGAAAAGGACCTGGTGTGCCTGTGTGCAAGACAAAGCTGCTTTTCTGGCCAGGAGAGTCAGAACTGAAAGATGTAAAGGGGTGGCAAACAGAACTCTTTAGAAACTGTCTCAGTAACTTGACTAACTTCCATACCTGATGTTATGACTGGAGTTGTGAGAATGGAAAGTTCTGCTGCAGAGTGACTTAGCCTCTGCTAAACAGGAACTGAAAGGAATGACTGACCATGTACAAATTAGCAAAATCCTGTCTTATTTATGTGTTAAGTGCAGCCTGCACAGCTCAGTAACACATTAGCACTAATATGCTTATAATTGGGAAAGCAACACTTAAGCTTCAGTGCTTGTCAAGTGGGGCCAGTGCTTTCCAGCCAGCAGCTCCACATACCCTGCAGCCTCCCACTGTCCTCCCTCTCCATCCCCAGGCGCAAGGAGGCACCTTCCAGGCAGATCCTTCCATTAGAGTTAGTAGCAGCACATTATTACTGCAAACCAATACATCTAGCTGTTACCAAACTGCCTCCATTTTGCTGGCTATTGTGCAGCAGCACCGCTTTCCCTGAACTTCCTTGAGAATTTAGAGTCAAGATAAAGACAAAGTGGAAGAATTTCCCTACAAGCTGAGGAACAATAAGGTCTCCCACTTCACTCCAATCTGCCTGGTCAAAATCCAGCTCTAGAGTTGCTGGAATAGCATCTCAAGAAAAAATGGAGATATTGAAATTAACAGACTGAATACATTAGACAACATTTCAAACTGCATCATGGATAATTAAAATATTTAACGGACAAGCTGCAAGTTGTTAATCAGGGAACATTTACTTGAATGGTGTGTGCCCTTTGGATTTGGTCCCTATGGCAACCAAATACCCACTCCAAAAGGATGCACTGGGAGAAGCATGTCAGGAGCTGCCTCAATGTTTTAATTCACAGAGTGAGCAATGAATAAAGCTACTGACAAGCACAGCATAGGCAAAAAAGGTTTGTAAACAGCATTACGAAGCCACAGATGGCCTTTTGCTTTTTAAGCTTGAAAAAGTCCACTCCTCCTTTAAATACACCCACTATAAAGATCAAGAAAATTGGACTGCATTGAACATGGGGTGTTGACTCACATCTATTAGCTACTGATAATAAACATTTTATGATAAAGTAGCTTTTCTTCTCAATTCTTCAGAAATTGTGATGGTTTCCACTCTCCACGTTGGAAGATGTTACCATCTAGCTCAAAAGGAGACAAACTTTGAGAATGCAAGAGCATGTGAAGGACAGCTTGGCAGCATGCTCAAGAAGGAAAATGTGAGGGATGATTGGCTTTTCCTTCAAAACAGGAAGAGTGGCTTGCTATGCAATAAAGAAAAGAATACTTCATTGCACTGCAGAAGGCAAACACCTTCAGTGTGATCTCAGTGTGTGCAGCTGTGAAGCTCCTTCCAGCTTTCTCCTTTGATGAAGTGTGAATTCTTCAATGGGCAGTAGAAATGCTGGAAATACTTTGGTGCCGGATATGCTCGAGGATCATGTAGGATCTGGCATCTAATAAGATCTAACAGAGGAACATTGTGTTGTGCACTGCAATGGAATCACACCCCATGAATGAAAAGGTACTCTTGAATCTCTTCTTGCATAAGGGTTTATGGCTGTGGAAAGAAACCTTACAAGGCTAGAGGTGCTGGACTGCTGTGATGCCAGCCTGAATGTGCAAAAAGCCTGAAACAGTAACTCAAGACTTGTAAACCCAAATGCTTGCTCTACTCCTCTTCCTGCTAACTCCTTGGAGTCCCTTTCCACCCACTGTAGTGGCCCTGCAATGACTGTTAGACATAAGCCCAATTTCTACAAGCTGCAGGTTGTCAAGGCCATGCAAGGCACTTGTGATTCTGACATGCTTGAGGACTACTCATTGTAGTGAGGGAAAGTCATTCAGTTGAGCATTCATTGAGCCACCAAGTGATGTATTTTGTTTTCTTGGTGCCAAGGGTTTGCTGGGAGCCCTACAGCATACAGCTCTGTTCTCTCCTATTTCCCAGGCAGAACCACAACTCACAACCCCCATGTTACCCTCTTAGATGGAACTGAGCTGGCACAGCCTCCATCTTAGGCAGCAAACCAGAACACACTCAGACATCTGTAAGGATAATCACAGGAACTGTTTCACACAAAACTGCTGCACATTTTTATTTCAGTATTGGGTGAAAGAAAGAGACAAGTATCGGGTTTAGCCTGCAGATACTTTTCCAAGACAGTAATTGCTGCATAATTCATATTCTTGTTTTCACATGTTTGCCATGTATACCAACAATCCTATTGAATTCACTGTAAATTTTTCCTTCAAGTCCTCTCCACGTCACAGTTTTTCCAAACAGCAGAAGCACAAACAAGCAGAAGCCTGGTGTTAAGCAACAACTTGGGTTTGGCAATTTCCTGTAATCCCAAATTCTTGCACATTAGGAGAGGGAAAGTCGGGTCCAAGCTAATACTTTAGAGTTTCCACTCCCCATTAGCACAGCAGACACCACCTTTCACTCACTAGATCTGTATTTCCCTGCAAGCAGTTCTCTGTGAAATCAGAATTGAGCCTTCGTATCTCCACCCAAAGCCACCTGCTCCCCATCAAATCCAGATCACACAGACTGGAGGAATGCTGCCCCCTACATGAGGCAAGGCCCTTAAGTAGAGTCAGAGAATCATCTGTGCTGGAAGAAGCCTTTTAGATTGAGTCCACCCATGCACGCATCACTGCCAACTCCACCACCAAACTACATCCTGAAGTGCCACATCTACATGCCTTTTAAATGGTAAGTATTTCTGACTGATAAGAAATCTTGGCACAGTTAGAAGCAACTCATAGCTTCAGCACCAGAAATGCTCACGAAGAAGTGGTAGTGATGATGAGGGTCCTCAACTCAGCCTTTTCAGCAATGGTTTGAGGCAGATTTGCCCATACTAAACAAACTGGAGATTACATACTAGATCCTTGCAGAGAGGGGATTCCTTCTTTTAAGAAATGCTTTTGTTCTAACGGACACCAAATGGTTAATAAATCCAATGATTACAAATTACATGCTTCATCTCTCAGTGGGCAGAATCCAAGTTCTGGTGCCACTGGTTTTGAGGACACAATATGGTTTTGGTATTGAGGACAACACTCCAAACTGCCAGCGGCGAGTTTCAGAGAACCACCTCCTCCCACATTAATGTATTAATTTGCAAAATCTATCACATATGTTGCGTGCAAACTGGCTGAGAGTTTGATTCAGCTTTGACAGCTGAAAAGCCTCTAGCCCAAATATCTGAAAGTAATAAAACCCACACCATCCTCCCGATTCCTCACCCTAACCATGAATTGACTTACGTTTACTTTGCATTATCAGTAGTAGGGAACCTACACAGATATGTAACCACAATCACAGACAAAACAGAAGGGGTATCAGTTTCTAACATGTCTTCATTTTAGCTTCCTTCTCCCTCGGCTTGAAGTAGGGATACCAATCCTGCATCTAGTGTTTTGCCCTTCCACTGATCTTCTGCTCTAACAAGGGAAACAGGAAGCCCAGTTCAGTTCTCAGATGCAATTGTAACAAGGATGACAGATGAAGCTGAAGGACCAGAGCAATGCAGGACTGGGATGCTGCAATGCAGGAGAGCAAACCTGTCTGGCTGGCCTGCTGTGCATGGAACACCGCAGAGCATCTGCATCCCTCTGCCCTGCCTTCTTGCTTTCCCAGCCACATCCAACGCGGTTTTCTTGGGTATCTAATCAAATTACAACAGCAACTCTTCCTCTTACACAGAGGCACATGCTTGTTCCCAGGAAACGGCAAGCGGTACCAGTGGTCTATGGCTGTGGACCTCAGAGTGGGATAATTGTCACATGAAATCCACAAGCAATAGTGTTTGTGTTACAGTATATGTCCATGGCTAATGTTAATGATGGGACTATCACACCCTACCTTATGATCACTCCACAAACAGAAATTAGGCCAGAAGGGACAGAGCACCCATTATTTCCTATATAGACACGTGAAGCAAAGAAAATCATGGACTAACCCCTTGCAGACAGTAGGTGTTCCTGTGAGTTTCAAAACCTTCCCCCCAGCCCTTTGGCAGGCAGGCGGGCTCAGGGCTGAGCTGTTCCCACAGACCCTGTGCTCCCCAGAGCTGTCAGGCTGCCGCATGCTCCAAGTGGCTGCTCTAAATGAATAGTTTCTTCCCATTAATTCATGAAAACCAAAGCCACATTTTCCTTACAAAAGGTGCTGTGCGTTTCTGGAAAATCCCATCCTCTTCCAAGACCAAACACAACCAAGAGTGGCAGGAAGGAAGCAAGGATATTTCCTTTCATGAAAGGAGGAAAAATGCACAGAGGGAGCAGTCAGCCTCTCTGATGCCACACCACATCTCCAGGGACTGAAGCTTTGCTGCATCCACAAGATAAATCCACCTTCTGCTCTTCTTCCCACAGCAGCACAGAACAACTCCCCTGTTACCAGTGCTGCATGTCAGTAAAGGTCTCCCTTTCTCTTCCTTGTGTAAGGCATTTCCCACTCCTTTATATTATAAATTACCAGAACAGACATTTAAATGTTCAAGAGTAATCAGAACAGAGCATTCATGCCTTGGGCATTTTTATGCTCTACAAGGAGAGAAACAAAAAGGCCTCATTTAATACCTCCCTACAGCATTCCCTGCTCCTGCTCTTCCCTTGTGAATCTCCACAGGCAAACTCTCAGTAGTTCAAGGCTCCTGCAATACCCCAGCCTTCCCCTCTCCCCTTTTAAGAGCAAGACGGGCTTTTAACACAACCCTTGCTGGCTGACTGGAACAGGTGGTGGGAATGCTTTAAAGGACAGAAAAATCATTTGTAACTACTAAAAAGAGAAGGAAATTCATATTCCTGCTGTTCTATTAAGCCCCCAAGGGAGTAATTCGGACTATGGCACATCTGCTGCTTCTACGTGCTTCTGTGGCTCCCTTGGCACCCCAGCATCGGAGCTGTGGGACAGATGGGATGAATGGTCCCCGTGCACCTGCACCCTCTCCTCCCGGAATGCCGAGGAGTGGGGTGGCTCTGCCTGCTTTATGCTTTTATCTGGGACTGATACCAGTGCTGTATCAGTCCCAGAGCCTGATGGCCAGCGGCTGAGCCTGTCTTCTGCCCAGGATTTTGAGATCTAGCTTTACAGAACCAGGAAAAACCTCTATATTCTCCAACACACAGAAACCATCCAATGTTTGAACAAAGTTTTGTGCTAGATCAAAAAGCAAAACCTGCAAAACCATCCCTGGGGCTTTGCTTTTGTTCTTTAGCAAAACCCTCCCTTACAGTAACTTTCAGATTCTCAGCCTCACAGAGAAACATCACAATATACCCAGGCTAACAATATACCTTAATCTCTTGCTTTATAATTGTCATGTAAAGAAGTGTAACTAAGAAAGGACTCCCAGGGCACAGCTGGCAAAAGGTGGGTTTGCTGCATGGCACTTGGAGATAGCAGCTGTCTTAGGAGGTAGGGAAACAACTGCAGCCCTGGGACAGCAGCTTGCTCCCACCTCCCCTTTCCAGCTGCGTCATCCACCCTTCTTCTTCCCTTATTGTCAAAACTGAAGAAGGGAGAGGTGACAAGCTGGAAAGGCATAGCTAAGACTCAAGAATGAGAATTCAAAGCACTCCTGCTGCACGCGAAAGTGCTGTTACGGCTGCTCCAAGGGTGCAGGGAATTAGGATATGGTCCCAACTCAGATAAGAGCAAAGGAGGCAGGGAAACAGGCGTGCTTTCTGCAGAGACCTCAGGTACTGCTCCTTTTTTGTATTAGTTGACAAGCACAAAGTACAGAAAGATCCACAGCTAAGAGTAAATGCTGGAATCCAGGTTAATCTGGATGTGATCTAAGGGACACTTTACTACGATGTGGCTGATGCAGTTGTTAATTCAAGAGCTAACAGGAAAGGATATTTCTTCCTATGGAGGAGGACCAGGAAATTAAACCTGGACTTCACTCAGATCTCCTTCCTTTCTCATACAGGTTTCTCTCTACAAAAAGGGGGTGGTGCTGGGCTGGAATATTCTCCAAACGTGGCTTCCCTTTCCTCCACAAGTAATTTAGAGAGGAAAGGGTCTGAAGTTCCTGCAGTCTTCCACAGATAAGCCACATTCTTGAGCTCTGGGCTTCTCCCTGATTCTTTGTTTCTCTGTATCAATTTAACCGGTTCACAACCTGCAGCGTCGTCATTTCAAGATGCATGTGCCCACTGGTCCCCATGCACAGCAACTGGTGATGTCTCCATCTATGTCTGGAGACATGTTATCACTGAACAGCTTTTCAGCAGCCATTCCCAGCACCACCAGAAAGCCTATTTCATTTGTAAGTCTACAGAACCTGGCATATACCTTTATACAGTCTGAAACACCACTGCAGTATTTATATCCCTTCCAAAGAACCATAGAAACATTTATCGCTATATGATCCAGCTCTAGTCACATACCAGCACTGGCATCCTGGAGAGGGACTGTATCGCAAACAAGCGCCTGTCTCAAGCACTTCTGGAGTATTCAGCATGTTGCGGCTGCACTGAATGAGTTTCTAACCAGAAAAGGGAACACTTTCTTCAATCACACCATAGAAATGTTTTCCTTACGGCCACACTTTAGAAATATTCTCCACCCACATTGAGGTTAGTTTCTCTAAAAGCTGAAGATAATAAAGTAGCCATGTGTTTAAACAAGAGGTCATTATCCACCAGCTCCAGGGTTCAGGGCAAGCTTCTCAGCAAAGAGCAATTTGAAAACAGAGCTGTTAAAGCACTAACAGTAATTTAGAACAGTTTAAGTTTCTGTTTTACTGATTTTTCTGGCTAAGATTCACAGGGCTATCAAATTAGCATCTCGATATCTTGTTGAGGGGAGTAAAGTCAATAATCTAACAGGCCCGTTTCGCTTCTCTTTACTGCTGCAATTGTGTGACTTCATTGATACTCAGACCTGAAGGGAAAAGACACAGCGACAATGCCCCATGGCAGGTGCCGAGCCCCTGCTTAGTGTGTCATACAGCACAGTCCAACAGATGAGATCTGTGAAACAGCAGCCGTAAGGAACTGGTTCTACTCAAGATTCCACAACACTAAAGGTTTAAGATTAACTTCTTGGTTCCCACCACAATTATATGAAGGGAGATTTTTCGAAGTATAAAGCTAGCCAGAGATTGAGGGTTTGACCCAAACCTTGTAACCACACAGCCCACAGCCATCACACCCTGGAAACTTTTCAGGGCCAACAACAGCAGCAAATAACATTTGTAATTTAAATAAATGTACCCTATTAACTCTGCAGAGAAACCTGCATTACCCAATACCAACCTCCTCAGTCTCTCTAGCTTCATCTACCCAAAGTGACAAGAAGAGAAGCTCCTCCTCGCCCTTTCCTCCTCTCTCTCTCCACCTCTGGACATCACTTCCAGCATGGGTTTGTGCTGCACTCAGGGCTCCACGTCGACAGACTGGTCAAACCCGCAGATGGAAGGAAAGACGCCTTTCCATCCCCACCTCTGGAAAGACGCAGATGTGGTAGGAAAAGCCCTCGTTCCTTTTGAAACCCGAGGAGAACAGATGAGCACCACACTCGAAATTAATTATAGCAAAACCTATTGCATTGTTCTCTCCTCCCCTTCCTTTTTTCCCTGACCCCCTCATCACAGAGCTTTCACTGAAGCCTCTGTGGCGTGTATATTTTCCTTAAGTTGCCAGGGCCAGAACGGTACAGCTGAGACATTCAGAGAAGTCAAAGAAAGTGCAGACCCAGGTTAGTGCACAGGGGTACAATAGTTCCTTAAGAGCAAGCGTCAACCCTGCCACCGCCCCCCTCCTCCCAAACCTTCCGTCTCTAATGAACCTTTGGTGTCTGTCCACAAAAAACAAACATCAATCAGGCAACAGGCTGTTCCTTTTCCCCTGTTGCTAGTCTGAAATAACAGTCATCCCCCGCTGGGCTGGGAACGCCACTTCCCTCTCCAGCACACATACGGGATAATAAGGGGGAGGCGAAGGAGGGAGGAAAACCCGCTCCAAGGTGCCAGAATACACAGTGAGCCGTGCCTTTCTGAGCCAGAGAAAACTTGGGAACACAACAGCTTTTGATTTCTCCTGCCCCACTGGGTACGTTAATTATTTAATAGCTGGCCTGTGAATTGGTGGTGGTGGTAGGAACAGCGTGGAAGGGAAATCAGGCTTTTCCCCCTCCTTGTGCTGGCAGTGTGTGTGTGTGTGTGAGGCTTCAGGCACGCCTGGGAGCCTGCTCAGAGCTGCATCCTTCCTCCACTGCTCTCACAAGACCCTCCTTGTTGGCTTGTGACCACAGTGGCTGTATACAGCACGGGACAGCATCTGGATCAAATGAGTTATGGGGCAAAGAAACACACCCAGTCTGCTCTGTCTTTGGAGGCCAATACTTTTCACATATCAGGGGATGAGCACGTCAAGAGTTTACACTGGATTTCAACAGAGCTGGAAACGGAGCTGCAAATCAGAGTTTGGCTTATGATTTGCAACTAGGGCTTTCTAGGTGTCTGAAGCAACACTTTGGAAAGAGCATGGGGAAAAAGAGAATGTAACTACATCTCATTTGGATGGAGAGGACTCACAGATGTTAGGAATATTTTTGATCAACAGCTTTCCTGGCACTGTTCGTGGTGGAATCCACAACCTTGACGGCTAGCTGAGTAAGAAAGTGCTGGCAAGCTCCTGTCTGCATGCAGGCAATTTGCAATGCTGCCAGTCAATATTTCAGTGAAAACAAAATTGCAGGGATCATATTAGAAGAGGGAAAAAGAGAAAATAAAACAAAACAAAACCCAGCCTTGCCTTTTAAGAGAAACTCTGATATGACCCGATGGGAAAGACCTTCCCAAATCAGAATGCCCTCTTTGTTTGTTTAAAATTAACACACTGTGATGGGAGTCCTGCCGTGAGCATACAAAGGCAAGCCCGCCAGCAGCAACAGAAGTAGGCTCAGCAAGAAGTGGCTTTACACGGGGACACCTGGGTGGCATGTTTAGTACAGGACTGCAGGAAATGATGCAGAAAGAGGTTTATAGTTGTGTCCATTTGGTGGAGGAAATGTATGCAGCAGGCACAGGTCTGAGCCAAAAACCTGGAGCTAGTCCTCTCCAACTGTTGGGAGGGGAGGGAAAGGGATGGGAGGAAAAGAGAGTGGCTGTATTTTCAAGATCCAGGTCTGATGTAGCCGTGCTGGACTATTCTTAGTTTAAAACAACAGTATTCTTGAGGGAGACTGCAGCGGGGTAGCCCAAGCAGTATTTCTCACTGGACCAGTCTTGTGATGGCTGACACAGGCTCTCCTTCAGGGACATCTAAGCTCCTGGAGCAGCTCTCACCACCATTTGGAGTATCTTTAGGGTGTCCCTGAATTACTGCATGGCTTGTGGAAGGGGTGCTCTGCTGTTCACTGCCACTGGAGTCAGGCCCTTTTCTGCCCTGGCCTCAGGATCAGGCTTGGCTGACTACACTGCCACTGCCAGTGGGGAGTCCTCAGACATCTGCCTTGCACTGAGCTGCTGGAATGACACAAAGGGTCCAGAGACTGGCCTGTAACGCAAAAACATTCCAGGCTAAAAGGCATATTATGCTCAGAGAATTTTTTCATTGAGCCGATGAAAGGTATATAATAATCTGCTCTACTTTGGTTATTAAATCACAATGTGACGGACATATTCTAGTTGTTGGCTTCAGGTTTCTAACTCAGTTTTGAAGAACAGTTCACTAATAAAAATGATGACAATGTTCATTACTGTATAAACATTCAGTTCTCACACCATGAAATTCTTCCTCCTGCCATTAAGCCTGTATTAAATCAGGTTGTCTCTGCAGAGCTTGCACTGTGAGCACCGCTTGCTATGCTCAGGGAAGGCCAGCCATGTAGGAAAGCAACTGGCTGGGGACAGCTTAGCTGTTTGGAAGCCAAATCACATAGTACTGAGAAAATTAAAATGTTAGCTGCTTCACCAAAGGCTGGGCCTTTCCTGCCACCCAGCTTTTTGGATAGCTGCCCAGGGAGCAGGCTTCGGCTGGGCTCTCACAGTTTAGCATTCACGAGCCAATGTGGTTTGAGGTGGGTTTGCAAACTCTGGTGTGATCTTTGGTGATGCTGCCTGGCCTCACACTTCCCAAGATGTCACAGAGACTCATGGGCCTGCAGGGGCAATCTCTTCTTCCATGGGTTTCACGTCGCGAGACAAGGAGGCAGTCTCAAAGCTGCATCATCAATAAACACAGAAGTACAGAACAAACTGAGCAGACACCATCAGCAGATGCAGGTTCACAGACGTCTGCTTATTACCAAACCTCACTCCAGCTGAGACTTAAATAGCCTCCTTTATGCAAAACGGGAGAGGGAGCAGGATGGAAGGAAACTGGCAATTACACAATTTTATTTCCCTCCTAGCCCATTCGCTTTTCATCAGGTGGCTCTGTGCTCACATACGAAAGGCGCTTGTGAGCGCTAAGTTAAGCACAAAGCCAGCTTGATACTTTCCTTTCACTGGGAGGAAGTCTCCATGGGCTGTTCTGCATGCAGTGGAAAAGCACAGCGCACACATTATTTTGTATTACTCTGAAAGCACCAGGAGTGCCTGAGAAACAGGGACTTCCAGGCTGCAGCATCCTCTTTTCCACCTCTCCCAAACTCCATGACGCTCATAAACACATGCCAAGATCTAAGTTTAACCCCGCACCAGGATTTATCTGTACAGATCCATCTGCAGTCTTCTTCCTCCTCACCTTTTAAAACAAACTCTTACTTTCTAAAACCTCCATCCAAACTCTAGTGGGTTGACTGGTTTAGAATGACGTACTTGGCTGCAATCAGGCTTTCCCAGCTTGGCTGCTCACCTTGCTGGTATCCTTGAAGAGTATTATCTCCAACAGGGAAAAAAAGTTAACGTCCATCTCATTGGAGAGAGATCTGGAAGTCGGACTATTCCCTTACGGATAAGCGTTAAAGAATTTATTAGTGACGAAACCAATATGTTTCTTCAGAAACTTAATAGGGTTCCATAAAAACTACTTCAATAACTTTTAAAATTTAATGGCAAACGAGAACCTTTCCACAGGCTTTTTGAACTGTCCGACAGGATCCCAGAGCAGGGATATAACTCTGCAATAAATTCTGCAGGATGGTTAAAAAAAAACTAGAGAGATTTTAATTTCCTATTACCTCCTGTAAGACTTCGCCATCAATTTAAAGCAAATAAATGAACTAAAAGCACTGCAGTCACTTTTCTGTCCCAGCGATTTACAAGAAAATATTTACTGTTTGGGAAGAAACCCAACAAACTAGAACAAGTATCCTTTTCAGAAACACAGACATGCAAACACAAACACTATGCCAAGTCCTCCGCTCTGATACATAAATCCACAGAAGTCAATGGAGTCAGTATGGCTTTACCTGGCTGAACTGAGCCCGGGAGCCAGGACCGAGCACACAGCAACAGAGATGGAAGGAAAGCCTCACGCTGTGAGTCCCCAGGCAGCCTGGCAGCAACATTAACAGGCTCCACGGGGAACTGTGTTCAGCCCTTGTTAGCAGGAAGGATGGTCAGTGAAGCACAGAGGTGAGAGCAGTGGCGAGCACATGTGTGCCTGGCTTGAGCAGTTATTAAAGGAGAAAATGGCGTGAACCCTGTAGGCTGAAAGCAAGCCCCAACCCTGACCTCCCTCCTCCCCTCCCATGGGACAGGACCAGAGAGCTACATCACTTACAGCACTGATTTCAAATGGAGCTAATGTATTAAAACAAAACAAAAAAACAGCATGAGCTACTACTGCTTGCCATACAGGCTGATTGGGACAGCAGGGTCCTGCTCATCAGCCATGTCCCTGTCCCAGAAGGAAGACCTCAGTCTACGTGGGGACAATGAGAGGAGAGGGAGAAGCAGCAAGATGCTGACAGCATCCTCTTTTCCTGAAGTCTCTGCTGCTGGATGCTGAGGCCTCGCTGGGACTTACAGACCCTGCCAGCACTGCACACAAAAGAGTAACCAGATCCATTTACAATTCAACAGCACGCCCTGGTCCCATTGATCACTCCCACTGATTGCCCAGAAGGAAACACAAGCCAACCTGGGGTCAGATCCAGCTTTCCCCTGCACCAGCCTCCTTACCCCCCACTGCCTTGTCAAATTACTTGTCGACTGTCAGGCTGCCCTGTTCTATGCCGGTGACCTGCATGGAGCGTGGGGTTACTGTGTCCCCGGGAGTCCCTAATGGGCTATTACACAGCACAGGATAGCTGCCCATCGGTAACCTGTAAACAGCTTCACTGAGACACAAACACAGAGAGCCAGGTGGACAGTGGCACAGAAAGGAGCATCAGAGAGCTTAAAAACCCAGCAGTGAACACACGGTGCACACCTCCAGCACAGGCCAAGGGGGGCTGCAGAAGAGGAGGACTCTACTTTATGAGCAGCAAGCCTGATTTAAATGGGGACGTGGTGGCCACAGTATGCTCAGACCTATAGAAGAGGTCCAGACACCTCCCAAGCATTAGTCCACATGAAGAGAGAATCAGGTTTACACCCTGCATTTAATTTTCTAAGAAATTGAAGCTTTACAAAATCTTACATGAATAAAACATGTCTCTGAGGGATTTTAAAAGCAGAATTGAGAAGACCCGATAGCTTTGTGGGGGTTGCAACTGCTGCTGTTAACATCAGCACCCGACAGCATCCTTCTGGTGCTGAGACAGAACCTGTACCAGCATCCTGCAATCAGGGACAGCAGCTGGAAACAGCACTAAGGCTTGGCTTTTGCTACTCAGGAAGACAGATAAGCAAACTATAAACAAGGAGTAAAAAGATGGTATCTTTCAAATATCCTTTAAAAGTCCAGGCAATGTAAACTACTACATGAATTTGGAAGGAATTTCCTTTTTCTTCCTGGTTTACCATTTGATGGTACTTTTATCTACTTTCACATGAACCGAGAAAAGCTAGAATGTGCCTCCTCCATCAATACAAGTTTATGCTGGCCCATTCAGGATATGTATTATTTGGCTTTTAGAGTTTATTTTAAATAAAAAGTATAATTAAAGAAAATAAACCACCCACTTCATAACATTTATACAGCGAAGACTTTATTTATTTGATTTACGTTTTGGTGGGCAAGGCACAGCATGCAGTTAGCCTGCCGTGACACTTAACAAAGCCGCATTTGAAATTGAAAATCTTGAAGGAAATGAACAAATTCTGTGGAGGAAGGGCAGCTGAGCAAAGAGACTTCTTACGTTACCCTAGGTAATTGTGCATGTATATGTTTCTGCGTGCCTCCCTACTCCAAATGCATAGCCAGGACTTGGATGCTTTAAATCAAAAAAGCAATCTCAGTCTGTAATTCTCAACTAAATAATTAAACACATTTTATCTCCTACAGTATTGCTTCTATTCATTTTAATCCCACTGACAGGAAGGCAGCAACATACCCCACATCCTTAAAATAACAAAACAAACACAAGATACCAACCAGAAGGCCTGGAAATGTTTATAATTCAACTTTTCAACTCTCTTGGCTGCAGCCTGAAGCTACAAAGAAAGCTTTATGCTGGCTCATTTGGAGGAGACAAACCCGGAGATAGCTGTGCAAACCGCTCAGCAAATGGTGCAAGAAATCCTGCCCACTTGAAGGAGGCAGCTCTCACTCTGGGAGCCATACAGCTCTGCACTGAAATTAATGAGTTATCCACTTCCGCAGCCTGAGTTTTACACAATTAACCAGACAGCGTGGTTAAGGTGAGTGGTCTCTTCTACTTGTCCATCGTATTTTCACAGACAGCTGCTAGGGATAGGGAACTACTTATAAATACATATAACATAGCTAATGGGAGACAAAGAGGTCACTGCTGTTCCCTAAAGAAAGGCTGAGAGCTTTCCAGAGCCTGCAAAATATGAAACTGCAAGAAGACTGAGAGACTGCACTGAGAGCACTATTTTCTGCGCTGGGTTTTGTTTTGAAATGCATTAACTGGCTGTGACTTGGGTGATTATCTCAGTTACCCACAGTGTTTGAAAATCAAAGTCTCCTCCTTCTCAGGCCGCTGTATAATTACATATCTGCATATGCAAGAAAGCTGATGCTCTCATCCAGGGTGACAAAATTAAATAGAACTTTTCAAACGAGGATGCCAGGATGGGTGCACACGCTGGATTTAGCAGTAGTTCAGAGTATCAAGTACTGCCAACCCCCCAAGCACTTACAAATCACAAACCATCTTTAAAAGGTTAAAAACAAAGTATTTGGGCTTCTTTTTGACTTCCTCTGGCTTTGAAGCACGGAAGAATCAGAGTTCCAGGCTCTTCTCTGTAGCCAGGAAGACTAAAGTCTTGTGCAAAAAATGAAACTAAAGCACAGACTTTTGTACAGTCCTCCAAGGGCATGGGTTTCATGAAAACACAGAGCATTGTCAGGTTGTGATAAAATCACAAGAGATGCAACACGGCGAGCAGAGCAGCTGCAGAGCATCCTCAGCACTGTGTAAATCATAGCAAAGTGGCTGCTATCTGAATAAATGCATTACTTATTTTATTATTACAGATGCTGCCGTGGAAGATTTTGCATGCCTGTAATTATGGTGGACTCGTGTCCAAAGATTCAGCTGTAAATTATCATCCCCTCAAGGTCACTGACTGCGCAGGTAATCACAGAAAAGATGGTGACCTCATTGAAATGTAACCACAACCTGGGGATAAAACAGATCAAAAGACAGGATGCACCACTGTGTTTCCTGCACCTCAGACCCCGCTGTGGACCCACACAAGAAAACTGGGCAAATTTATGGTATTTCTGCTGACCTCCACTCATGTAAAACACAGTTAACTGCCTGACTGGGTGCTGTGGGACTTGTTTGTCTGTCTAAGCAGACCTTCTTGTGATGGAAAGCCCTACATCCTGCATGCTAAGGTAGAGGCTCTGAAGGAGAGGTGGACTTGATTACAGGAGATGCTGCCTCAGCTCAGACAGGGAGTCTCTGACTCTTGACAACTGCAGAGAGGGCCAGCAGAACAGACAACAGACCAAAGCATGTGAGCAGCACAGTGAGCACAGGAGACACCAGGCTCTTGATTCCCCTGTCAGTGCTGAGCAACCATTAAGCTGTGCTGCTGCAAACCTGTGCTAAGCACGTTACTTGGCGCTCAGCTGCATTCAGGTTGTTTTCTGCTTCACCAGGCACCTAGGGGTTCCTCCTGGAGAGCTCACTTGCTGCCCTCCCATCCTGCTCCTGCCCTGCTGCCCCTCTTTTCCCCTCTCACCCCATCTCACAGTAATAACCATCAGTTTTTAACAGCATGTCCTACACTGGAGGTTTTGTAGTTTTAGCTTTTAAAATGATTTAGTGTGACAGTTCAGCGCTGAATTAAAAAAAAAGAAACAAAAAGGAAGAGAAGAAGCAGAGAGGAAAAGGAGAGACAGTCCCCTTAAGGCAACAACATTATGAAGCAGTGATCTCAGAGGAACAAGGGTTCTTCTCTGGTTCAGATGTGCTTGTCAGAGCTCAGCGTCGTCTCTGAACAAGAAATCTCCCTTGCTGGCTCAAGGCACAGTTTTGTGGTCAAGAGGACAGAAAATAAAGGGAGGGAACTTCAAAGAACCATAAGCTGCATTAGCCCGCTGGGGCGGGTGGCTGCGGCACATCCCATGGCTGACAATTACGACCTGCACGCCGAGAGAGCTTGCCTCCTTCTTGTCAGAGGGATAAGACACAGGCTGTGAGCTTTAGAGCTTTGAGGATGTGTACAGTTCATGATGAAAGATAGCACTTCAAAGCCCTCTGCCTAGAAACCAAGGGAGAAGTGAGAGCAGAGGGTAAGCAATCTTTTTTCCTGGGGGGTGCGTATGTGGGGGAAGGATAAGACTTATTTTTCACTGTCATTTATTATTGCCATGAAAATGGAGCCTTGCACTGTTTATGGAATCTCTCATTAAAAGGATCTCTTGATAAATTGCTTGATAAACATTCATTAATTAAGTCTCTTAGCGCACTTGGCTGACTAGCATTAGCCTTCATTTCGCAGGAAGGGGAAATCGAGGCATGGAGCTCAGTAAGCCCCCAACCAGCCTGGGGCAGAGCTGGGTCCCAGCCAGTCGTTCCGTGTCACCAGACAGATGGATTACACTGTTCCCTCCGTGTCCAGCTTGATTTTGATCCAAGGATAGGAGCCATATACTTGGCTTCAATTCAAAGGCCTTGTACCGCAAGTGCCACCCAGGCCTACAGGGCAGATGTAGCTGTGTAGGTCTGGCTCCTCCATGGGAGGCTGATGCCCTGGGGGGCCCTTTAACACCTCCACACCCATGGCCTGCTTGGGATTAAGAACGGAGGAGACAACCTTAGCCACTGCCCAGCCTCTACTTACTCCCTGATCAATGTTGAAGCCATATACTGCAAGATATGTCATTTCACCCTAACCTCACCAGTGGCCATAGCCTCAAACACTGGCAACTCAGCAGGTCTCCTGGGTTACAGCTGCAAGGTTATTGTAGTAGCAAAGGCACCACGTCTCTCACTTTCCCTGGCATACAGCAGCTCTGGAACCAGGACAGGTGGGAGAAAACTCACGCGCCTTCAGCCAGACCCGTCAGGGAAGCCCACTGCAGGAGGGAGCCAGCAGCAATAACGCATCATTCAAGTCCTTAAAACACAAACCATCCTGCCCCACACACACTTGAAAATCTCATCACAGCCGGTAGGCAGAGGTCTTCCCAGTGACACGGGGGTGAACATCCCTCTCACCTCCTCAGACCCACAACACATCTGCCCTCCTATCAATCATCATCACTCCCCTTGCCTCATCCACTCACTGGGAGACAGAGGCACAGATTCAGCTTTTCCCTACACCTCCCCTGCCCTGGACCGCACTTGCCCTTCAGAAAAAGCAAAGGACTGGCTGGAAGATCCCTGTGAGAAAGGAGCTGCATGAGAGAGCAAACAGACCTTTATTATTTGTTTATTGATTTATTCACCAGGAGGATGTAACACCCGGCCCTCGGCAGCAAATGCCCTTGTAACTCTGTGCTGCAGCGACAAGTTGGCTCAACAAACTCTTTTTTGCGCCAGAAAACAAAAACTTGTCAGCAGAGCAGATCAGGGATGCTCTGCTTTTACTTTTAATTGTTATTTCCTTACACAGAGGATTTAATCTCCTCTTCTCCTGGAAGCTCAAAGTGCCCCATTCAGCCTGTTTCACAGCTGTGACTACCGAGGTCACCCCGGGTCAGGACACCGCTCTCTGTCACATAATAGCGACTGGTCCCAGAAGTGGACATCTACGTCGTGCATCTGTTGTTGCAGATGAACTGGTGTCAAAAGGAGGAGCACTACCACTGCCACAGCCCTGGCAGCAAGGGGGCAAAAACAAAGGTTACCCACAGAGCCCAAGACAAAGGACGCCGCTCCTCAGGCCTTTTGTGGAGCTGTGAAATACGGTCAAAGGTTACGTTTTACAGCTGTTCCAGCCTCAAATAAGCGAAACCCGTCTATCTTAATACTTAATTGCATTGCTAAGCTGCTGATAAACTAGGATAGCATAAAACAAATACATGGGGCTAAACGTATCCCCAGGGAAAGTTTGTGGAAATGGGGAGTTGCACCAGACAATGAATCCACTTCACTGTGTTTTAAAAGCCTCGTTAGCTTCAATAAAAGCGGTAGCATGGATGCTGCAGATTGCTAGTTCATATCTCTCAAAGAAGGCCGCAAGTGTTTACAAAAGAAGGCCACAGTGCAAATGCCCACTGGAGAAGACAAGCACGTGCTGCACCACGCATGTGCCCATTGGGAAACCATGCTGAGCTAATCCCCTCCCCAGGCAGCCACCCGGGCTCCAGCCCTGCAGAACATGGCCTTAAATCAACGCTCTTATCTCACAAAAGGAATTTGAGCACAACACTTTGAAAGTCACTTTCTCTCGGCCATATGGCATCACTGAGCCTGGTTGTGTCGGAGCGGCGTTCATTTGCATGTGCGAGAGACAAATCTGGCTCTTGCATTGCGGGAGTGGTAACAGGGCAAGGGGTAGAATTTAGCACTGTTTGGGTTTCTGCACAAAATCTCACCAAAACAAATTTCTCCCACCTCTCAAGCCAAGTGCCAAAAGCTGATGTAGCCCAAGCAGAGCTTGCCCTCAGCCGCAGCCCATGCTGGCCGGGTTCCACCGGTACAAGGCCACAGTGAAAGAGAAGTCCGAGACAAAAACCATGATCTGAACAATGTCTACACCCACAGTACACCAAACAGGAATATGCTTAAGCTACAGGGATATAAACAGCAGCGAACACAAACTTCAAGACAGCAAATTCACAGGCATTCACACATTCAACTTCCTGATAGGGAGGTATTTTGAAAACTCATGTTGCTGAGCTGCACCATGATACAAAGGGGTGGGGGATCTCAGGCTTCAGCACAAGGAGGAGCCAACAAAGCTGCTAACGCTTCAGCATAAGCCTCTCCGGCAGATCTCTGTGCCATGCATTTATGCAGGATGGCAAGATTTTTGTTTTGCTGAGGCAGTGCCGTATGGGCAATCTGGTTTGCCTTATCAGCGAGCCAAGGCTGAGGGAAGAGAAATGCTCTTCCCCACCATTTGTTTAAACTTCCCTCCTTCCCCCAGATAAAGCTGCATACTTTTGTGAAAATATCTGCAAATGTAATAACATAATGGGCTTGTCATCGGTTTCCACATTTGGCATTGAAAATCTGCAAAGCTTGGAAAGAAGGAGAATTCCTAATACTGCTGCTATAGAGCCCAGCTATACAATGGGCCTGGATCCAGGTGATGGAGCACACAACCACCAAAATGCCTTTCCATCTCCAGCACCTACTCCTACAGAACTGCAAACTATTCCTTCCTTAGCCCTCTTGAAACAATGCAAGAAGGTTATTTCATCACTTCTTATTAATGGGCCTCATCTCTCCTCTTTGGGGTATGTGCATATCCCTAGTATTCATTATTGCTCTGAACTGATTTTATTCTGTAGCTTAATGCTGGGAACACTGCAGAACAGCACCAGGACCTGACAATGCATTCAGAGCCACATCACCAACCTCCTCGCATGATAAAGAGGAACCATTCCCAGTGCGATGCTTTCTATCATGTACCACACTTCGCCCTTTCCAAGGCTGTTTCTTCAGTATTTTTGCCCAGCAAGATTATCCCTGGGAACACATGAAACTAGAGCAGCCCTGTTTTACAGCTGTACTGAGCCCTCAAAGGAGGGCTGGGTGTATTTAGAGATCTGTCACTGCACCTCCCCAGAGGAATGGGAAATGGCACAGTCTCTTAGCAACACCCAGCACGTGTCACAGGTAACTCTCAATTAATAGGAATAGTGGGAGCTGTGAGCCGAGATCCTGCAACGCGCCGAGCACCTTCCACCTCGCTGTGCAGAACTGAGACATACAGACACAAACGCTCAGTGTGCGCTGGCAGCCCTGTGAAGGATGCGCAAGCCCTTGTAAGGATAATACAGATAACACTGAAATATTGATTTGTTTAAAAGAAATGAGGATTTGATTGTATTAGAGGGAAAAGCGTATCCCCTACAGTAAAGGCTGACTTCTCCTTTGCCAGTAATCCCTCTCTCGAAGACATTTGTTACAAATCTCACTGGTAGGCAAGAAGTCCCACCCCACACTGAGACAATGCAGCTCTAAATTTTAACTTAATCATTGCAAGGCTGTAAAGCTGATCTTTATGACAACGTGTGTGGCACAATTAAAGGCGTTGGCAAAACCCATGTCCTGCTATTCACATGATATGGATTTACAACTCAAATCTCTTGCTCTAAGATAACGAAAGCATTTCTCCAGATCACTTACCTTTATTTGCTGCAGGGGAGAACAGCTTCTCAGAGCCTACAGAAGCCTGAAAAAGAAAGAGAAGCAAAGGATGAGCAATACTAAAGGAGACTTTAGAAAGGCTTGCTCACAAAAACACAGCTCATAAAACAAGTTGGTTATCTGTAGACCTGCAATTACACATTGCACCTGGAGGGTGCAATGTTGTGCCATTAAAGAGTAAGCATGCATCCTAAGAAGATGAAAGCAAAGCAGATACAAGTACTGTCCTGATCTCACCCAACTATATCCTCCTGTCTCGTTTATTTAGGCAGCCATGCAATGCACAGCTATTTTATCCATGATTCCTCTTATAAAAACAAAACCAGTGAAACTGCTATCAAGCTGAGGAGAAAAACAAACCAAAAAACAACAACAAAAACCATTTCAAAGCTTCTCTCATTGAAAATAAGCTCTTTTCTTGCTGAACATGCAAAATGTAATTTGTGTATCGAGAACACAAGTTGCAACTGAACGCATCTGTATGAAAGAGGGTGTTATTTAACATTATGCCAAATGATAGGTACGTCCTGCACTTAGTTGAGTATGAAATAGAATGACTTCCTCTTGGAAGAAGCCCGTCTCCTTGCAAACTGGGTTGCACCATGCTGTTTGAACTCCACAGCAGTGCATTTGTGCTCCTCACAGCTCTGGGAAATAGTTAAAGAAATCCAATTAACCTGAACCTTGTAAACAGCTTCGTGATAATCAGGGTCACTGGGTTACAGACAAGATGATAACAGACAGATGGGGAAAAAAGTCCATTCATCGTAAATAAAGCTTTTACGAGTTAATTTGATGGCTTCCTCCCCCTCAACCCCTGATATGAAACACGCAACGTATTTCAGCATAAGCCCTTCCTCCTCACTATCTGATAAAATAGCAAGCAGCCTCTCTGGAATCAAAGCTGGTCTGAGAGCAAAGAGCATGATCAACATTACCACCACCTACAAGATATCTGAAAACACCATCAATGTTTTGGCATTGCTGCATGAACAAAATGGGGTGCAGTACAAAGGTGAAGAGCAAAAGATACTGAAAGTGAAAAAAGTCTTTCTTCCCTGGCTCTGCTTTAAAAACAATGAATTAATTCAACACATGGCTGAACTAAGTTGATTTTCTTTCTGATTTTACTGATTTTATTCTAAGGTGCCTTGGGAGATTTGCATGAAAAAGCACTATGAATCGCATTACATTGTTATATATTTTAAATGACGACTCAGAAGGAAAAGAACAAATAGTAAAATGCAAGAAGATCTGCATGAGATATAGTAAGGAGCAAAAAAGAGCGATTTATTAATGCTACTTCTAAGGAAAGTGGCACTGCAAGCACTGAATGCCTTACTAAACACAAATGCATAAAAAAGAGGGAAAACAATATGAAAAATAGGTTGAGGTTGAGACACATAAAGAAATTCTGAATCACGTCCACGACAAAGCTGCATGTGTAGCTGTGGCATGTATGATCGTTACACAGCTCAGCAAAAGGATCCTGAAATTACCTGCACGATCCCTTCACTGCATGGATTAAAGAGAGGAAGAACCAGGATTAAACAAGGTTTTGCCTAGGCTGGTTTGCAAAGAAAGCGTAACAGCATCACACAGCAGCAACAACAGTGGTACATAAAACGTTTGACAGCCAACTCCAAATTTACAACCCATTGTTAAGAGACTTTTCACTTATAATCACCACGAAGTCACCACGGACGCAGAACATGTCTACAGGCTCCAGGAACTCACCCATGCTAACAGCCCACACAAAGCCAGGACCTAGCCTCAGAGCACTCTATAAGCACCAGGACACGTGGCAGGTGGATAAATAAGATTCCCCCATTTTACAGGCAATGAACTCTGGCATGGCTTGCACTAAAGCCCAAGCGGTAAATCTGCAGCTGAGGCACAAATCCTAAGTGCCGAGTGCGCAGCCCATGAGAGGAGCCTGCTCTCTGGCAGCAGGACCCACAGGGAGAAGCTCTGTGTGTTGCCTGATCTGGAAGGTTGGGTCCTGCCCACAGGGCTTTATGGCCACCACCACCTTCTGCGTAATTCAGCACTGAAGATCCAATATAGACTGGCACTGGTTAATCATGAGCTAAAGGCCTCAGTTCTACAGGTCCAGACTACATACAAACAATGTTTAAGGAAGTCAAGCAAGAAAATACACTTTTAAGAGAAAGTAAACCACACACAGATTATTGCTCAGTCTTCTGATATCACTACGTGGCACCGCCTTCAACAATCAGTCAACATTTGCAGAGCAGCGTTTTCAACATCACAGCCACAGTTTACAGACACAAACCTTCACACCTAGAGTTTACAGCAACTTTTGCTCTCACTTCTGATGATTCCTAGCTCCAGATCTGAGCAGTTTTTGGCATGAGCACCGTTCTGAAACAGTGAATGCCTGTTATTAGGATATTCTGTGAGCTGCTGTAAAGGCAGGAGGGAAGCTGGGGGAGGAAGAGCCTGAATACATAATTCAATTCCATCAGCCACCCTTTAAAGGAAGCATACAATAAAACCTATGTGTCTGAGGGAGCCCACTAATGAGTGCAAAAATCCAGCAAACCAACACATCTGCTAAAATAAGTCCCCTCCCAATTTTTCTGCTGTTTCAAGCAAATCATTTGCATATGCTTAAGAAGGGATTAAAAAAAAAAAAGGAACCTTCCCTTGTGAGCACACCCAGGCGTTTGGAGTCCTTTATGTGAAGGGTTCAAGTCATCCCAGGAAATCACACTTTTGATTACAAAATGAAACTAGGAACTTCCCTTTCCCCTCCCTCTCACTGCCTCCTGCCTGTTTCCATTTGAAGGACCACCTCAGGGATGAGGGCAGCAGGAGCAGCTCCATGCACCCCTTAAGTCTTTCACTGCCCCCCCAATTCCTTTTTGTTGCTGCATAAGGCAGAGAGGCATCCCCAGCATGAAGCTCGGACAAAAGCCATCTCCAGCCTTCCTTGTGCTATTGCTCCTCATCTCCCTCCCCATGGAGCACCACCGCAGAGCCCAAGGCAAGCCTGTGTTCATAAAGCTGCCGCCTGCAAAGTCCCACCCCCAGTAACGACCTTTGCATTTTAAACATATCTAACATCTGTCCCCAAAGTGAAACACACGCAAATGATTTCAGAGAGCAGCAGTTTCTGAGGTAGATTCATGTTACTGAAACTTCTAAGACCCAGCACGCTGTTGGCACGCTAAGATCTGCACCAAGCCTTGCAGGTCCCCGTTTGTGGTTTATTCAACAAAGTGAGCAATTCTCTGTCCCATTTTGATTTTCTTTCCTTTCTAAACCAGATCTAAAAGGCAAAATGTCTCCACCCAGTTCTGCAATGGTTTGAAACCAGGCTGAATACACTGCAGAGAAAACACATTTCTACCCTTTGTGCAGAGCAGGAGTGCTGGGTGCTCCAGTCCCTCATCCCTCCTCCCCTTGATCACATACAAACACTGACTCAATTTTCATCACTAAAAGCTTAGCAAAGGCAGCTTTTTCCTCAAAATACAAGGTGGTAACCGCAAAGGATGCAGCACACCCTCTCCTCTGAAGGTGAACACTGAGGTATAATGAAGTCCATGACTCATTCATCCTAGTTCCCACTAAGCCAAGGCAGCTGAAAGGTGTAAGAGCTCTTGCAGATTAATAATTTAATGATTGTATATAACAGAACAACATCATCTGGCAGAGACAGCATTATAAACTATGTCAGGCCTCACAGTAATTACTTTTGTTTCTTTCTTTCCTGTAGCCTATAGAACAGCTAACAGGGAATAAAGCTCTGCAGATCTCCACGCAGTCTCCTGGAGCACCAAAAGCCAGATCCAAGCCTGACACTTCAAGACATTGGAAAATTGCTAATAAGGCTGCAGTTCTGGTTCACAAGGAGCAAGGGCACATGGTGTTAGGAATCTGGTACATATGCTTTGTACAGGGCAAAAGCCGAGCATTCCCTCCAAATCTGAGCCCAGTATGGCAGGCAGGAGGAAAAGGAGGCAGTAAATTATGGTTTGAATTTGATTTCTGGATAGCTGCCTATCTTCTGGACAGCCAAGAGCCAGTCTCAAGAGAGACAGTTCTCACACTGTTACTGAACTTAGCAAGCACTAAAATGCTTACAAGAAAACCCTTCTCCAGGAGACTTTCTAACGAGAAGTGTCGGAGAGACTCAGAGAAACCTTCAGCATAAAGCATGGCTGCTACCTGAAAATTTCCAATGAATTTTCATTCATCCCTTTGCTCCGTTTCCCCTGCTTTTACCTACCACCCTCACGCCACTTCATTGCTTCTCTAGTGGAGAATTTCACTGCATGTCAGTATTGCTTTACTAGTTTCCAGTTGATTCTGGAAGTCATTCATAACAGACCCCTTCAGTAATATGAGAACAATAACTAAAACAGGAAGGTATTGTTTGGGTTGTGATTCTTCTATAGGAAATGGAAATTGATATATATGGAACGGTGCGAGAGAAGCCTAGAAATCAAACACACACACATACAAAAAACAAACCAAAGTTTCCCCTTAAGACCAAGGAAGTATTCAACACATTCCAGCATACAGAAGCAACCCACGGTAACACTGCCTGCATTGTGAGGGGGTGTTTCAAGTGAACCTATGCCCTTTTCAAAACCAGGATTATTTCTGGAGGGAAATCACAGCTCAATTAAGACAACAAAAGAAAAGTTAGACCTGTAAGTCGGTCACTTCATGCACCACCACTGGAAAAAAAGATGGAGTAAGAAGTACACGGACTATCTGCTTGGAAAATCCAGCACTGTGGTACGCAGCTGGCTGGGAAAGAGCACAACCCATCTGCGCAAGGGATTAATCAAGAGGGAAGCAGGATGCACACTGGACTTCTACAGATCCACGCTACTTATTGTGATTACCTTCACCCAGATTTTACAGACTGAGCTTTCAAGAGGGCTCAGCACTCAGCAGCTGCCCTTGGGGCACAAACCTGACGAAGACTTCCAGGTATGGGACATTTCCAAAAATCCATTCAGACACTTGAATGGTGATCAGGCTGTTCTGAAACATCTGGTTCCAGCTGATGGTCTAGATCACTTATGCAATTCTGGCTGTTGATGTCAAATAAGAGCTAATAATAAATAATATTCCCTAAGCAAGAATGAACGCCAGGCAGACGTACAGCTTTCTAGCAACAATCCTAATACTTGAGTTGTGCCTTTAGCTACACCATAACACGTCACAGTGAAACACTCTGAACAGACAACTGCTTATTGAAATGGCAATGCCTTAAATGATCAAGATAATTCTAGTTCAATTTTGATTCAAGGCCCTCTCTACGAGGTACTGATGGCTCCTCCTTATCTTCCATGAAAGCTCAGTCTACAGAAGGTCCACTAGAAGCAAAAAGCTTTTTGGACTGTATTTTCACCCAGCAACATACTTGTTTGGGTTCCCACCTTGCATGCATTTAGCACACGTATATTCAGTACTGCTGTAGTCCTGGAAAGGGCCTTTCACCATGCACCCCTCTGTGCGTTGCATTTTCGTCCAAGAACACTTCTCTCTCTCAGCTTATATAACCAGGACTATTTTCTGCAACAGCCCCTTTGAGAAGCTAGCACGAGTCTGGGAACGGAGAATTAAATTAGGCCATAGAGATCCTAGAAGCAGAGATCACTGGTCCCAGTTCACCACTGAGTTACTCTGACTTTACATGCTAGCAAATGGAAAACAAGGCAAACTGGATGATGACTGGAAGGCACCGAAGGGAACACTGTGTAGACAAGTTTGATTCAGCACAGGACAATGAGGAGGCAAGCCCATTGCTTCTCTCCAAGTCTGATGCTATGGCTTTGCTTTAGACCTTCTCTTCTGGCAACACTGATGAGCTTAAAATAACACCATTTTGAATCCAGAACATGCTCGTTATTGTTTTACAACCATTTTGGAATAGATCAAATTAGTTTAGATTAACCTAATAAGAAAAGAATTTATTTTTATTTTTTAAAGACATTCATATTCTATAAATAGAATGTAATTCTTAAACATACGCTGCTGTGGTCTGTTGACTTATGGCACAGACGTGCCTCTCACCGTGATGAAGGCTGACCTAACGCTCCAAAAGCAGCGGGATGCCTGACCTACAGCATGTCTGCTATCAGAGCCTTGGGGCACAGCCTTGCTAACTCCTCTTCCCTCCCTTCAAAAACCATCCCTTCAGCCCCTGGAGAATGGCTATAGCCCAGAGTTCTCCCCTTCCTATCCCCTCCATTAGCCATGCTTTATGATTCATCTTCCTCTGAGCAGTTGCTGTCTCCCAAAGGAGAAGATCAAACTCCCTCTCCTTCCCAGCTCAGCTCCAAGAAATAAATAAATACATGCACTGAAAAAAACCTCAGTGAAGGAGGAGAAGGGAGGAAGCTGGGGAGTTCCTGGGCCTCACCAAGGCTGGTCATAAAGCTGCGATAGGTCCCTCAGCTGCTTGCAAAGACACAAAAGAAAATTTCCAGCTGTCCCCTCTTAAGCCCAGCCAAAACACTTGCTTAATGGTATTGTGCCTGTGTGTCCTAATTTACATTAAGGTGCACTGTGTCCTTATCTCAGTATCCTCCTCCCTCAAACCTCAGCTCCTAAAGTGCTACCCAAACCCACCCTGATTTTACACTCCTGGCTATTTTCCATGCCAACCAGCACTGATTTTCTCTTTACGACATGTTTGCGTGCTCCACGTCCTGGCTTACTCCCACCAAGCAAGTGCCAGTTACAGTTAGCAGGAAAAAAAGGAAAAGCAGAATGTGAAGATGTTCCTGTTCTTTTTCTCACACTGCAATGTTTTTATTTCTGCTTTCAGGGACATCATCATCAGCACAGGTTCTGAGCTGTCTGGTCTATGAATGGCATCCAGAGGACAGTCTTCTCCCTGTGTCACTGGATTAGGCTGCATGTCTCATCATATGTCAGAGGCCGCAGCGTGTCCATGCAAAGGGGAGCTGATAGACAGCCCAGCCAGTGAAAAGCAATTCTCCACCATACACTTATAAAAGGGCTTTGTGCAACCTGCTGTTAAGCATCTCAAACATCAGAGATCTCATGCTTTTTCCCGAGAGCTGATCCCAACCCTGAACAGACAGGCTCGTCAGCCTGGACTTCCACAGTTAAAATTCTTCCATTACCCAGGCATTGAAATGGGCAACCACAGATCTGATTACTGATCGAGCTTTTTCTACGAGTAGTAAAGGTAGGGACCACTGTGCTACACACTACTACAGTAGTTTGTATTACTGTCGTTACAGCTTGAAACTATCTAGCCAGACCATCTATTTGGCTGGGACACAGGTTTTATTTGCACTAAATCAAACGGAATGGCGAGTGCTCTTTGCAGAACTGCCTAAAACTTCTTATAATTCAAAGGCTGCATTGTAGGAAGAGTGATGGAGGAGAGCAGGGACTGTACTGCAAATGACAGGTGGCAGACTGTTGTTTGGTACCTACCAAATTACTCCGCTGCTCCCAGCGCTGCCTTGGCATTTCATTATCCCAACTCTCCTGGAAGGATGCGGACATAAATTCACACCTCATGTCCTGGTTTCCGTCAAACTGAGTAAGAGTGCAAATGCTGGCACCAACTGGGAATGCCAAGCAGGGCCTGGCACGCTAGAACAAACTCTCAGCTCTGGTCTTTGCCAGCTACCTGCATTTATCATTGTAATGGCCTGCCAGACAGGACTTGGCAACCAACGGAGGAGGGTGGGAGGAGGAGGGCCAGGCTCTGCACTGCCAAGCAATTCATTCCTGTAGCTCCTGCCGTCACTGTACCAGCAGGGCAGCCTTCATTTTATTTTATCTTTTAACCAATTATGTGTCACCCAAATCCCACCTGCAGCCTTCTCCAACACAAATGGCTACAAATCACAGTTCAGAGACCAAGAGGGCTTTTGCAAGACATTTGATTTCATAAAAAGGTCACTGTCTGTCTGCGAATTGCCGCAGTTCAAAACCGCACTGAATAACAACCTGCATTGGCAGAGAGGGAAGGAACCGCTTCCATGGTCTGTTGCATGTTGTCAGATAATATTAGAACAATTAAGGAGGCCAACAATGGCAGAATCATTAGGACTGAGCCGAACCAAACGGCTGATACAGATTCAGTGAAATATGTCCTCCTTTCAATTCTTAATGACAACACAATTGATTAAATAAAAAAGCAAAAATTGCATGAGCACTCCAGAAACATTGACATAACCACTCTGAACAGGCAAGAGCAATATACGCCTGTCACCACTGCAGCCTGCTCCTATCCGCCTGCTTCAGAGCTTAACACCATGCTCTGCTATTTCCCAGGACACTGCAATACTCCATGGCCTCAGACCACTCAGGCTGGTCTGCTGTTCAGAGGAAATACTATCATCTCCATATGGTGGAGATACAGTGGACCTCCATGTGAACACATCACAGAGGTTTGGGGACACTCAAAAATGATTTGACACTGATGATGTTCTGGATGCCCTCTGTGTCCATCCCTTTTTTGCAGCTGACATGTCCTGCCAGACAGCCCTCTGACAGACCAGTGTCCAATTCCCTGCAAAGGATCTGGCTAACTGCAATAGATACATGCAATGCAGAGAAGATTGCACTGTCCTCCTAGCCTGGATCACGAAGTATGACACACAGACATCGCTCTGACACAAGTTCCCAGTTAGGGATGGGATCCTGGCGTGGCCCTTTCCTGGGCTGGGTGGTCAGGGAGCTTATCAGGAAGGCGGCTCTTGGCCACCGCTATGGAAACTTGCTGTATCACCAGCAGCAACCTCAAAGGACTGCCTCTGCAGAAGGCTCTTTTGTTGTTGTTGTTTCTAATTCACTGCTCCAAAATATTTCTTGGCTGCATCCCAGGGCTGAAGCCTTATCTGCCCATCCCCCCGGCAGACACACAGCAGCTGCGGAGGCTTATCACGGCTGCCTGTCCACTGAGTTTACAAATTAACACCCTATCGAGGCTGCACGAGGGCTGATTAATCAGAGAGAGGCAGTCTGAGGGCCTTTATCACCGTGAGCGGCTGCTGGGAGAGAAGTCACAAATCTCTCCGGAGGCCGGAGATGCCTTACAAATGAAAGAGCAGGAGGCCAGAGAGGAGGAAGGAGGGCGCAGTGCTATGGGAAGCAGATATTTTAGAGATAGTGCTGGTGGTGGAGGTAATGGAGCGGTGGGAGGGGGTGAGCTGCAGGCAAACGCCAGTACATTATGACAGCTAAAAAAAAAGATAATTAACAGCCTATTCCTCATGATTCTAGCTTTCCCTCCCCGGGCTATAATTTAGCCTATTGCTCCTTTGCTCCAGAGGACAATAAACATTTATTATGTTAAACACATAACTGTGCTGCACAAAAGCACCGTTCTTTCCCAGGTCCACTCCTTTCACAGCTGCGCAATCTGGGAGGAGGATGGGGCTTCTGAAGCCAGTTCCCCTTTCATGCAGAAAACAACTCTGTTTGGACACAAAACGCTTCCCTGGTTTCACCCAAAGCTGCAGCATGCTGGGTTGAACATCCATAATGAATCTGGAAGCAAATCCTAAGAGACCAAGAGCACTTAGATGGGTCTGCTGGTCCACCAGCATCCGATACCCAGCTTAAGGATGCTCCTGAGTGAGAGCATCAGCACTCTGGAGCAGCTCCCACTGCAACTGCAGAGATCATGTGGCTCAGGCAGGCTTCACCACCTCAGAAGTATCTCCTCCTTTTAATTCACAGCCCTGCTAAGAGGTTTGCTGGGAAATTTCCAATCCCACCAGAACTACGCACAGAAGAGATTCTTATTACAAGATGTATATGATGGTTGCATGAATCGTTCTGGAGCAGCGCTGGCCCTGCCCCCTCTGAGCACTTCATCCACTGTAATAGCACAGAGGTTTAGGAGATTTGCCTATGCTAGTGCACTGTGGTTCATGCACTGCTCTTCCTTCACTTCAGTGCTAGTACCCACTGCAGCCCTCCAGCCTTGTGCTTGTTCCAGGACAATGAGAGGTAGTTAAACAGACCAAGGGGTCCCACACTGAAGAGGTTTAAAACTTAATATATCTTTAAAGGAAACCAGATTGGCATCTGTCTGCATTTGTCAACATTCTTTTGTATCTTTAAGTTTTCAAGTATAATCCCTGCAATAAAAACACAGCTAGATCTATCCTTTGAAGTGCAGTATATATGTCAGCTGAGATTCTCATGCAGCAACATGGCTCCAGAAGATTGAGCTTTTAGGAAAACATTACCAACATGAAGACACTCATGAACAATTACCGCAACCACCTCCTGCCCATTCCCTTCTGTTATCACATTAGTAAACAACCCGACAAATAACCTCTGGATAAAAACCTCATGCACTGCAGCTTTACCACCAGCAGCACTGGGCTTGTGCATGATGTTGGGCAATGTCCATTCCCACTGCGTCCATGGAAGTCGCAGAAATCCAGAGGAGGACTGCCACAGCCTTACTGAACACCTTCAGGTTAGCTCTTTCAGACAGCACCGGAAAGCAAAATCAAACAAGAATGAATCATCTGCCTTCTCCTCCTCTCTTGATTCAATGAGAAAACTATTTCCTGAACCACCTGGATTATTGGTCTGTGAACTCTTGCAGATGCCCAAGTTTTAATAATATCCATTAGATTAATTAGAAGTGGGCAAGTAGATTCTGAGTCTTAGTCTAGGAAAGGAATGCCAGCTTTTTTATTAGAGAACTCCCTGCCAGGCTTGCACAGTAGGCAGCTGCAGGTCTTCTCATAGCTTTGCTCCATGAGCAGACACCAGATTAACCTGAGCTGGGCTAGCTACCATGCCAGAAGACCCATGGGTAATCAAACAAAGCAGCTACAAGGTGATGACACCACCCATCATCCCAATCAGATAAGAGCAACTCTATACATGAAGGAAACATTAAATATTCACTGGGTAAACAATACCAATGTGGTAATCCCAAAACGTGGTGAAATTCTAGAAGCTGCCTCTCTGGCGTTTATCAGATCGACTCTTTTAACTTCATTATCAAGTCTGTCCATCAACCCTTCTCCCTCTCACATCTTGTGTTTCTACGTTGTAGGGAAAATATGCTCCTGTTGGACTAGCTGCTCCCCACAGCTCTGTTCCTGCATGTGGACACCCCCACACTGCAGGGTGCAGAAGTATTTGAAGACCCAAGAGATGGGATTGGGAATACCTAAAAAGAAGGAACCAGGACAGCACAGAGATCTTCCTACAAATGGAGGCTGTAAGGGAAAAAATATGGAAGACTATGGTTCACATCTGCAAAGCATTTGGCTTACTACCCCTCACACATTCAAGGACAGTGCAGTGCACTGACCTACTCTTTACAGGGAAGAGGCACCAGGCATTTCTTCCTATGCTATCCAGTAAGTCAAGAAAGAAGCTCTCATCATTATACTTTGATTAAATATGGCATTAACTGACCTCATCTTCTGTGTAAGAAGGCGGTGAAGGGGGCAGTCCACCATTTGCGGCTAACATGTAATCTGTCTTCTCCAATTAGATATGCTTTGCAACAAGTGTGGTGGATCCATTTATTTCCATACTGCAATAATGCAGATAAATCCAACTCTGGCTCCAGTCCCACTGCTTTCAAAGCTGAGGCTTCGCATTTTCAATCCTTGCCCTCATTTTTTTTGTTCCCTTTCTGCTGCAAAATGTCACCAATTTACTTTAGCCTGGGGGCCCATTTCGAGTTTTACCGCTAATATATGAGAAATGCATTTTTCAAGCTGTTACCACTTAACTGTACTGATATCAGCCACTCAGGGGACACAATATTGTTTACACATCCTGCTCTATGGAATAAGCACGGATGCCAAAACTCTGCCTGGGTTGTGAAGGAGACGTTTACTCTCTGTTTTATGAGATTTCCTCGATTTGTGGCTGCCTCAATGGTCGTAAAACCAGCTGTAAATCAAAAGAGCACCACAAAATTGCAATAACAACTGTCGAACTCAGCTCTAAAGAGCATAACTCCCAGCAACAGAAGGTGGAAGGCTTTCTTCTGATTTAATACCAGGTGTGGGGGAGCCATAGCAAGCCTATGTGCAGCACCGTGTCTGCCCACAGTCACTCACACACAAGGCTCACCCAAACCCCTCTTTTTGGCCGCTCCCCTATCACTTGCCCCTACTCTGCCCCACATAGTTCCTTCCGGTCTCTTTCCTCCTCTTTTCTGGAAAACAGGCGGCTTTTTCAAATGCCTGGAGAATGCTTATACAAATAACTGCCGAATGCACAGCCCTGTTTAAAGCATTAAAATAGACAGAAAAGTCAGTCCAGTGTTCAAACACGACTGTGCTTTGAATAGTGGCTGCTTTGCAACATGGGAATGGCTTTAGCAGATTACCTCAGCAAGAGCCCATCGCCTTGCTGCTGGCCTACCCGAGAGAGCCCAAATTCCTGCACAGCCTCTCTGCCCAGTTTTTAGGGAGTGGAGTGAAGGAGGAGAGGGCTGGTGAGACATGAGTTATTAACACCCGTCTTCTGGGAGCTGATTCTAGCTAAAATGGTTCCAGAACAGGATCCATTTGCCCTGACAGTCTCCAGCAAGGACCGGCCAAGCAGCAGATGCACGAATTCCATCGTTTCTGTTACTCTGTGCCACTGGCTACAGTCCAAACCAAAGAGAAAGTTTCACCTCGTGGGTAGAATAGCCTTCCTGGATTTTTCCATGCCCCATTCCAGTTGCTTTCACAAACAATCTTCTCATCCTTGTCTCCAAAAAACCTAAAAGACTCTCAGTTCCTGCATCTCACCGCCCTCCCCAATCTAAGACTACCTCAGCCAACAACAAACTTCCTTCACCACCTCCCAGCTCTTGGAGACATCAGCTGCGTGTGGCACTGACAACCCACACTATAAAACCCAGGCCAAGCGTTTGCCAAGCTTCTCTGTGTCCTCTGTCCAAAGCACAGACATCTTTCCTGTCCTCACCAGCCAGGTCTTCACTCTCTTTTTCAAGTTTCCTCTTAAATCAGTCTTCTTTCATGGCATTTAAATAACCTAACTTCCTTACAGAAGGAGGTTTATATATGAATAAGCCAAAGCATGCGAAGAAACAGAGACGGATATTTCATGAAAAGTAAGTTTTGATGCTGCTCGTCTCAGTTCCCTTTCTATCATCCACACGAGACTAAAATACACTTGGGTTCTGGTGTGACACTGTATCTGTGCCTGGTGGTGGTTTTTTTTCCAGATGCATATCCTAATTATGCTCTTCAAATAAATGCCCCCTGGAGCAAGGTAGTGGAATAGAAAACCTCTTTACAGTCACCACCATGCTGTGATCCATTCTGGACAGGAACTCCCCCCTGCACTGAGAGGGCAATTTAATTTCCATGGACCACCTGATGTGAACGAAAAAAGGATCTATATTCTTTTGTCTGAACCCCACAAAGTGTCAGCCCTTCTCTCCCCATTCTTCTGGTAGACATGTACATTCACATTCCTGAGAAAATCCCCAATAGATGGGAATGGTCTTTCATTTCCATACATTATGCCTCCCTGTTATAATCTTTTCCTTCTCGTACAATGCCTCTTGACTTTCCTTTGGCTCTCTTCTTTGCAATTTTTCCTTTATGAATATAATCAGAGAGACAAAACAAAAAATCCCCCAAATCCAAATGAACAAACCCCATCATTCAGAGCCTCTGCCAACGATGTTATTGGCTAATCCAGTTGAGAAACCATCTGTACAGACATGAACTGATCTGACATAGGGAACAGCTAGTTTTATTTGAAAAAGCTATGTGTTCTCAATATTCTGGGTACAGGAACTCTACAAGCCAGCTGAAGCTAATAGGGTGAAAATGCAATCAGCTACACCCATACAGCTCTTCCAAGTGCATTTCTTTTGTACAACAGCAACTATCTGGGGTGGGGTTGCAAAAAAATACCATTAAAGCAGTCAAATATATACCACGTCAACTGCTGACCACAAACCAGGCCATTCCCTCATGCACAAACCATAAGAAACTTCTCCCAGTTACTGGCTTGTATCAGTAACCAACTATTTTCAACAAAAACATGGTTCTGAGTGCTAAAAGTTACCAGATTTGGAGCCTGGTAAGTCTCAAGAAGGATAGAAGATTGAACTCTAGATGCATGCCTTGTACTGGGGAGGTGGCGTACTTTATCGGGACAGTCCATCTAACAGCAGTTGTTAGGATAAGGCTTAATTACATGGCGATTACTACTTTTATTTTCCACATATGCTGATATGATTTCACCTGTGAAGTTTCATTTGCCTGTGGTAAGTGGTAGATGTCTGCCAAGGGTTTTGGGTTCTGAAATCTTCTCCTGTGTTTGCTCATGGACCTGTGAATAAGCAGAGCACCACTGATCTGGCTCTGCTCTTCTCCCTTCATGGTGATGTCTAAGGGGCTGTTCTTCAGTCATCAGCTAATACGTGCCATGTTCAGACACCAACTGGAGACTTTCCAGGACACTCACACACAGTGTCTGTGAAGACCCAGGTTGGCTCTGGGCAGAAGCAAGCTGGCCCAGTTGGAGGAGAGGGAACATGACTGGTGTGTGCACTCAACCACCAGCTTTGCACAAGAGATGCTTTTGGAAGGAAGAGGTGAGCAAGCTGTACTTGACCTCTCTTTGGCCAACTATGCGCTCATTTGCCAAGAGAGAAACAACTCAATTGAGCTGTCAGGTCTTTTACCCCGCCAGACAACTGCACCTTCAGGAGCCAAGTGCTGAGCTCCCTGGCATGGTCCTGGCTCATCTCCTCTTGGCCTCTTAGTGTCTAGGGCTGAAGCCACCAGTGCCCTTTCCCTGCCTCCCTTCAAGTCATACAACAGCTAACAGTGCCTTTCACTGGAGCTTGTTTCTTGAACTGGAGGCGCAAATGTAGTGTAGTAAGAAACCTCTGTGAATCTCTGCTTGCTTAGTAAGGAGATGAAAAGCCTACAGTGAAAAAAGAGGCAGAATAATCCTGCATGTTAATACACAGTTACTAACACCTTCCTGGTGACAATCTCCTTGCACTCACTGCAGAGGGATGCGTGTAATGATCCTCAAGAGACACTGCCTTGTAAACGCACAAAAGGCTCTGATCAGACCCCAGAATGTTCAGATTAGCTTAGCAAGTGCAGTAGAAGAGACATCTATTTTCTAGAAAGTGCATTCAGAAAAGCACTTGATCAAGCACTTAGCTCCATGTATGTGCTTAATCTCATTGTAGCTGAAGCACTTTCCTAAACCAACACCTTGTTTATTTCTTCTGCAAAAACTGAAGTGATGGAAAGGCCTCCAAAACTAAAAATGTAGACTTGAGTAAGTCAACAGTTTAGGAAATTCTGATGAAGCTCTGGATTTCTGTGGCTTTCAGCTTATCTGCAAAACAATCTGGAAGTGCTGACTTTGGCAAATGAGAGGAGGAAAGAAACAGAAAATAAAGAGAAATGGCCACAGTGAATAAAGGTGCTATCGTATCGTAAAGATAGCCTGGATTAGTCCAAAGCAAATGTATATACTCTCTGCTGGGAATCCTCATCCTCAGATTTTACTGTTGTTTTTTTAACGTTCCTAAAACAATACCAGACACACCCTGACACATCTGGCATGCTGCAGCCAATCCCTCTGCTTCTCTGCATTGGGTATGCTGCAGGAAATGGAGTTTTTCTTTCCTATTTGCCTCCCAGTCCCACTGCTGCTGCTCCCCACTAACACACTCCCAACTCCTTTCCCGGCTCCCCTGGCTGGTGACTGATTGCGGGACTTGGAGCAGATGGCTGATGGAGCCAGGACTGCTGTTTCCTATGCACTTCGGTGGTTCCAATCAGACCTCGGTGTCTCCTGCCTCGCTCTGGAAGAACACAAAGCAAAAGGTGCAGCAGTTCTATACCCAGTGAGCCAAAGCCACTTTTTAAGATCATTTCCAATACATATTTTGCTAGATATTCTCAAAGTAGGCATTTGCAAATGCACAAGCTAAAAGCAGTGAAAAGTCAGGCACTCAAATAACTTATAGTTTTAATCCATTCCCCCCCAACACGTCTATTCCAACTTTATCATTTTGGACAACACAATCTTGTACAAGACCATATGCATAACTCTACAATATTGACTAAGCTCCCCTTTAGCACAGTCAAGGAAATGCTGGTTTTTCTACATTTAATCCAAGCTTTCAGGTCCCAAGACTTATTGCTGTATCTCATGGGAAGAGAAATGCAAAGAAGTCAATCCCTACACCTCTACCTTCATCTCCAGATAAGTAATTCCAGTGCCCCAAGTCCTCCTCCAGAGACACAGAGCAGCCTGAAGCTGGTTCTGAACTGGGTACTCACAAAAAAACCACTGTGATTTTTGTTGTCTTTATTGTGAGCACTTCAGGGCAATGACCACCTTTAATTTGTGCCTTCCACAACATCAAACATGATATTAAAGCCTAAGAAACAGTTGTGCTTGTGCACTATAACCTGAAGGCTTTTTATTTGCTCTAAACCACTTCCAGCATGTACAGACAAAAGAAATAATGTCATCCTGTCTCCAACACTCTCAGCCATCAGAGGCAACGTTAACCAGAACTTTGCTTCTGCTCTACATTAACGTTTCTGTCATTATAAATAAGCACCTCATTCAAAGATCTCTCCCCAATTTATTCCACTCCAAAAAAGGAGACAGATGGCAGAAGACAGAGGGTTTTACAGTAAGAGGGGTTGGGTTTTTTTTTCCTCTTCATTTGTTCCCTATGCTGTTTCTTATCCTTGGGGACCTGGAGTTTCTTTTGATAGCACCGTGCTGCCTAATAGACACATATACAAGCACAGTCACAAGTATACATCTATCATCAAAGAGCCCTTCTTGTCTCCACTCCCCACAAAGTTGATTAATGATTACGTGTTTAACACATACATTATACATGGGAGGGGGAGAAGAAGAGGGTAAATTCAAGCCCCTGTATACATTTACATATATTTACATACTCATATAAAAAAAAAGCAGAGGAAAGCAAGAGAGGACCATTCCCAATAGGGCAAAAACCCATTTTGGTAAACATACCCTCCTAGCTCCCCTTTTAAAACATACAAAGGCATAGGGAAGGCTTCACCTGGCCTACGGAAAACACCAAAGAAGGAGCAAGCAGCCTTGTTTGGTTCCTGCAGTTCCATCCTGACACAAAATTATTAACTCCCTCATCAGCAGGCGCATTACTTATGGTTTGTAAATGTGATCTAACAGCTGTAACGTGGTTTAAGAGAAAGGGGTTAAGGTTTTAAAGGTGCTCTCGGTTTGTATTATTAATTTATCCAGCTAAGTCCCAGTTTGGCAGGCAATAAATTAGATAATTAATTCAATTAAATGTCTCCTTCATGTAGAAAGAAAAAGAATGATCTATCTTGTCACATCAATCAATACCCAGAGGTATTGGGAGAATTTCATGGACTACAACCTGGGGTGACTGCAGCTCAGTTGCAAAGCCAGGCCTGATCCTTAAATGCAGACGAAGGAGCAATGTAGTGCAGAAGGGTACAATATGGCAAACTTCCTTCTACATCTTTCCAGGCTGAGCCAAAGCTTGGACCTGGATAACTGCCCATGTAAAATAAAGCAGCCTGAAGGCTGCTTTAATCACGCTGACTGCCAGTGGTCTCAAGCAATTGTTCCAGCAGCTGGGGGACCAGCACTATGGCAAAGGACTCCCCTGACAAAGTCCCTTCTGGCAGCTGGGACAAAGCTGGCACCAAAGCTGCTATTGTGGCTCTCTGCTCTCCAAAGTGTCCTCGTGCAGAGTTAATCTTCCAGCCACCCGTGCTGCTGGTTTTCAAACATCTTTGCAAGGTTCAGATTTAATACTGCTCCATTCAGAGGGGGTTCTTGTAGCACGCTGGTGACAGACAATTGTGTTTGGCACTAAATCACTGCTGAACCAAGCTTTCTGCTGGTCCAGCTCCACCAGGCAGAGCCACAGCACACGTGCTGGTGAAGACAAAGTGTCCAGCAGCGGCCACTGACAGTATTTCTGTAATGTACTTGCCTAGCATCAATCCTAAGGAGTGGAAGGGATAGATTGGGGGAGCAACTGGATGACATGTTAGAAAAGGAAACCTTCCATACACAGGTCTAGCCATGTACCTAAGCATGTGGTAGCTGGACAGCCAGAAAGCGCAACTACCCAGAAGGCACAAATAACGAGCTCCATTATTCTCCCTCTTGTTTTTCACCCCATAACCTTTCAACTCTGAGTCATGACCACTGACCCTGGGACTTCACACTTTCTCATTCCATAAAGCACAGGGCCTGAACTAAATAAAGCAGTCACTTTCTTACACCTTATTTCAAATATAAACACAATCAAAACACAAACATTTTCTTTAGTTTTAGAAGAGTGGAAGAGATTTGCCTTTTTCAAATAGCGCAATTCACAGCGCTCAGGAAGCTGCAGCTAAGAGCCTCCACTTACACTCAATCACCAGTTTGCTTTGTCTTGCCTGTATCCTTTCCTTTGCTCCCTGATCTCTCCAGGTCCTCCCAGAGCAGGTTGTTTCAATACACTTCACCACACCAGGAACCGAAACGGATGTAGAGCATTGCCACAAACACATAATAACATAAATCTGCAGCAGCCATTCTAAAATATTAAGTTAATTTGTGCTGAAATGAAGCAGTCCAGAGGTGAACTGCGTCATGATGCATAGCAGCACAACTTTCTGCTGTGTGAGGTCAGTGTGTACCAACACCAACTGTAGGAGCAGGGCTTGCATGGGCTCAGCACACACGTTCTCCTGGGTACACTTTATCCCTGCCTTACATAAATACAAGCACACTTCTTTTGCATTGCTACTGGCAGTTATGTCAGCTCTAGCTGGGCTACAGCCACGAGACCTCATCTTAACAACAGTAAAGAAGTTAATAAATACAGTTCCACCAAAGTACTCTTGGTTCACCTCCATTAGCACCGAGTGCGTACCTGATCTCAGCCAGTGCTTATTTGTTTAAAAACCTAAAAACCATCTCCAACACACAATGGAAAGACATGCATAGTAAAAATACAACAAATACTAAGCCGTCCTTTCCCAGTCTAGAGGTCTGAGAGCCACACTGGTTTGTCTGGGCTGGTATCTAGTTGGCCTCCAAACCAGAGGGCCAGATTTCTGAGATGAGAGGTAAGAATGTAGACAGTTTTGATTCTGAGACAGGCAAAATTACCACATTCAAGGTGCCACAGCTCAAGCGAGATGTTAGCATCATGTCCCTTCTACCACTCCTTGGCTGATGTCCAGATGGAAGTCGCAGCACTGTCTTTCAACAGCAGCAGTCACTCATGCCCAGTGTTTATGAGCTCAATGAAATGGGTTATGGTGTCAAACATGCACTATGTGAGCTGGCTGAACATGATGCCTGTTCCATTGTCTTGCATGTGTCCAGGGGTTTGACAAGCACTGTAATGAAACTCACTTTTACCTTCACTACTACTAGATTGCAAGTTCTTTTGTTTCCAAACTGACAAAAAGAGCAGGACAGTCACCCTGTAGACTGTTCAACACCACATGGCCGAAGCCTCAAGACTACACAGCTGAGTAATGCCCCTTGCACAAATCTGTGCCAGCAGAAAAATGACTCAACTTTCAGACTCTGGGGACTTCGGGGTTGAAGAAACCAACGAACGATGCATGCAAAACCTGTGACTGGTCTTTGCACCTTTTAAAGCAGGGAGATTATGGTAGAACAAAGAGAGAAAAGCCAACATGAGACTCTAACTGAAGAGTGTGCAAGACAAGGAGAGAACTACCACTGACTAAACAGGCACCAGCACTCCTGCACCTGCTTGAAGACAGGATTACAGCCCCAACTCAAGCAATATGACATTTCCAAATCAAAGAGATTTTGAACTATCTCAGACACAGATGCCATGAAAATATGAGGCATGACTGGAAGATCTCCAAATACCATGTGAAAAAAAGATTTTGCTCTCTGGAGTACTTTCAAGGCAGTTGATATCTCTATCGTGTCATCTTGCCAAAACAAAAGCCATACAAAATTCCAAGTGGGATAACGGCCATCTTCAACCTGCTGTCGGGTAGGTACCCAGGAATGATGCCCCACAGTAACCACACCTAAGACATCTTTCAACAGGCAGCAGTGAAGAGCAGGACATGAGAAAGCGAAGGGGCACATCAAGCCAAGAGAGAAGGTTTGGATTATCAGGTTCAAGGTCTGGGATTATTTCACTTTATATACACAAAGAGGCTTATGAGTTCATATTAAAAACTCAGAACAAAGGGAAAGTGGTGGTTTCAAAGCTTGCCTTCAGGAAGCAACACGTGTGAGCGCAAGATGACCAAGAGAAGTATGTTCCACCTCCCACCTGGTGCCCGACCCTGTGCTTTGGAGAAAGCAAGCACCAGAAATGCACAGGAATGACGTGCTGTGCTGCCAGCATGGCCGCACTGCTGCATCTCTTCAGCCATCCAACCAACAAAGATTGCTGCAGGGACCTTCCTCACTACACAGAGGCAAACTGAACACATGAAAACATGGGAGGGGAAAAAAAATCACATTAGACAGGAGGAGCAGAAGTTTCCCTGCTGTTAATGCCTTGGGTGCGCAGCAAATCCAGTGTTGGACACCAGAATAAAATGAAGGCAAACTGGTAAGAAATAAGGAGCACGCACTGGAGCACTACAACTGAGATACTCAAGAGATTGAGCAAGGTTTAAAGCTCTCGTATTACACAAAGTGTAACATGATAGAGTCGGCTTCTCCAGTACTGAAGTGACTCAAACTCTGACATTGTCTTTGAAATTCCTGTTCCAATATGACTTTCTCTCCAGCTACAAAAGCAATGAAAAAACCCCATAGCCGCATCTCAAAAAACCCCAGTCCGCTGCACAGAATCCTTGTTTCCCCCTCCATGTTTGTACAGCAGGTAGTGCAGTGAAATCCTGGTCTGTCACTCAGGCTTTCAGGTGTACGCAAAGAGCAATAAAAACCCCACCCCTTGAAACAGCAGTCTTGAAAAAACGTTACCTTTGGTACCACAGATACCCCTATAATAATCTCCACTGTAAACTGAAAATGTTACCATCGCACCAAGAGGAGCTGGAAATATTTAATGCTACTGTTATCAACCTGGGTTTAGTTTCATTAGTAGTCCAGACATGTGGTAATGAAGAACCCATTCAATTCTCTATCTCTGTTAGTGGTACACTTCTTGGGCTCAAGGAAAGCACACATAAACCCGTTATCTCTGACAGGGATGGACACATGTGTGCATGTCCCAGATTTGGAAATTGCATTGCAGCGAGTGCAGCCTTCACGTCACTCAACTGCAGAGCTTAGAATTTTACATTTTAATTTTTTTGATGTCTGGGGAGATTAAAATGAGAACTGGCAGCATGTGCAAGGGATACTGCACTTTGAATGTGTTATCTATAGTGATTCAGGCTTCCCGGAGCTCCAGCTGAAGCAGGTTTTTCACGATGGAAGAAACCACATTACATTGCTCCCTAGGAAGTGAAACAAAACAATAAAGGACGGTTAATCTCTTCTCTAATTCTGCTCTGTGGGACAACTCCTTCAGCAAGCAGCGCCTGGCTGTATCTACCTGGGAGGGGGTCATTTTACTTCGGCTTCCTCTTCTGCTTCCCTCTGTCCCTGGGAGCACGCTGTCTCCCTGCTGCATCTTTCAATGGCTTTATCAGAGCTTGCACCAACTCAAGCGTGAGAAGTAGCTCTGGGCCCAGCAGGGAGAGGTGGGGGAGTGTGTGTCTGTGTGCGTTGCAGAGGGGGGAGAGAGGGGAAGACGAGGGAGGAAATGTTATTCTGTCCTTTGTCTTTTCAACAATTTCTTTTTAATGCAACTTGCAGAGCAGCATATAATTAGGGGTCTTGCGGAGCAGGCTTAAACTCAGGAGTAACCCTTCTAACGACCTCAGCAATGGATAATCAGGTACGCGGCTGTGGGGCACAGCACGCCAACCCACCCGCCGCGCAGCTCGGCCTCGTAATTAGAAGCCTCCACACTCCGCTGCATAAAGGCAGATTGCAAGGACAGCGTGAAGCCCTTGTTTGAAGCTGGGGGCACAAAGATTGCAGTGCTTGTGATGGATGGAGACAAAGACTCCGATACTGGAACGCTTCCAGCAGCCTCCGAATACTCGCAGCATCGCTGATGGACATTTTCAGGATTTCTTACAGCAGAAGGTTTATTCTCCTGCATCGCCCTCAGAATTCCTCCACAGTTCAACTAAGGCAGGGATATGGATGCGCCACTGCTCAGGCACACATCTCCAGAGATGCTGCCATGGTTTTATCACGAGAAAAATGTGTTGTCCCCTTTTTCCCCCATCTATTTTTGTTAGTTCTCATTCTGACTGGGAGGAACGTGTTGACACTTCGAAATACATCGTGCTGAGGACACGGGGCTCAACAGCCCCCTGAAATTCCCAAACCAGAACGGTGTTTTAGCTGACTATGTTCACATTCATTTGAAACTGTGGCAGCAAGTACTATGTTTAAGTTGTAGGTGATGTTAGCGTAATTTCCCTTAACCCTTCAGCATGAATACAAAAAATTCCCCTTCTTCAAAAGGCACGTAAATCCCCTCTCTCTTTGCTGATCACACCTTGTTTTTCTCTCACTATCTGCATAACCTTAAGCACAGGAGTAAATGAAAACTGACACTGAAGTGTATCCCAGCTACAGGAGGGAGACAGGAGGAAGAAGGATGGAGGACAGGATCTCCGTGTAAAAGAAACCTGAGAGAGGGGAGGGTCAGTTTGTACCACACAGCCTCTTACCAAACAGACACTGACTTCTCTTTTACCCAATTCCAACACCACCTTCTCATCTTTTGGGCTGCTGCTGTGGCTTGTTTGTGGCCCTGTGCACCTGACCTCTCCCACAGCAGCACATCCCACCATAGCCACAGCAGCAGCAAAGCAACGCGGCGAAAACTGAACAGCTCAGACAACTCCAGCACGGCAACAGACTGAAAAAAAGCAGCAAGGGCAAAAGTGCTTGAATAATAAAAACGGAGGAAGAAAAACCAGTAGAGCCACTGAGCAGCTGTCAATTGCCAGGCAGACAAGGTCCCCGGGAAAGAGACAGGAACAGGCTCAAGGAAGAGCAATATCCATAAGGCAACACAGTGCCAGTGTTTTTTTCCCCTCAGTTATAATGAGGAGTTTAAGAAAGGCTGAAAGAGAACAAAACATGGAAGGTTTCTGCAGGAGAAACGAGGACACCCTGCCACAGACGGCTGCCCTGAACTGAAGTTATCCAAGAACTCACATTTGTAGGCACTTAAAACCTAGGAAGATCATTAACAAGCTAGTAAGAAGCAACAGCAAAAGGAGCATAACCTGGACTCGCTAATGTGTTTTGTTCTGAATAATGAAAGGGCAAAAGCACCCAGACTGAGCCACTGCAGCTAAAAAAATAACAGAATGTGCTGCGATTCATATTGTCTCCTACCTTACTCCTTCCTTCATCTACAACTGCTGCTGCGTGAAAATGGTTTCCATCCTGTTTCTCAGTTTCTTTCCTGTGTTCTCCTGACTGCTCAAAAAGCACAGTAATTTCACATGTGCTACAACACTCCCCAGAACAGCAGACTGTAACATACTCTGTGAACACCGCTTAAAAATACCCTTTGCCTCTGGCAGAGACCACTGAAACACCTGGCTCCAAGAACAGTCTCTGTTCTTTGGGAATCAGGAGATGCAGTAGCATGAAGGAAAAGCAACCTTACAGCACTGGATCCCACAGGATGTTATCTCCAGACTCATGCCTATTTCCAATTGCCCAGGGTATGGGGAGATAACAGCATGGCAGTCCTGATTTGGCAGTCCATTCCAACCTTGCACTCTGTAGTCTTTTGCCCTGGCTAGCTGCATTCAGGGGAAAACCTGCTCATGACTTCTCTCTGAGGTGATTTTACAAGCTTCAGATCTCCTTTCATGAGGGCTGTATCACATATTTCAGCAAAAAGGAGCATGGTTTCATCACACAGCAGCTCTGCTCTACTTTTTCTGCAGCAAGACATGCAGTCACCTGAATAAAATCTTTTCACCAGATCTTTCTGGGGAACTGACGATGAATACAAATTTGGGGACCTAGAAGGAAGGAGCAGAGAACTTCTTAATGTTCAAAAGCTGGTACAGACCTGCGACATTCAGAAATAACATAAAATAAACCCACCTTCGCTTCTTTCAGCTTCCCATACAATGCACTTGCTGCACAGTTTCACTGCTTCATACATTCAATTTACTTAAGAAAGCACCTCTGCCAACACCTTTCTTCCAGCCCCATTAACTTCCTACAGCTCTCCTCCCAAGAGGACATGCATTAACTCCCATTAAAGAGGTGGAAGAGCATGGCCCAGCTCTGGAGTGTACAGCCCATTTCAGCACAGCCACAAGCAGGCTCCTACCCATCATCAAGTGGAGAAATCCCTTTCTCCCACGTCCCAGCCTGCAGCCCTCCAGCCTCTTGGAAGAGCAGCCTCCCAGTTCATCCCCCTGGGCTGTGAAGTCACGCAGAGGCTGCTGCTGTCCTGAGAGATAGGGGCTCCTCACTGCAAACCACGTTAGGCAGAGCTGGATGAGGTCGGACAAAGAAAGTAATAAAAGAGGAGCTGCAGGTTCCAGTGGGCTCTTCTGCCTCTGAAGTCATGTTACTGTTGACTCCTTTATTGTGATTAACTTCTTGACATCCTCCTTCTGTGACAAGTGGGGGAGGACAGACTGAACTTGGTGATTAATTTATCACTGAATTACCTTCTTCCCTTTCAAATCTCGCCCCCACCAACAATCTTTATGACTTGGCACTACCTCATGAAAGGGTTTACATCCTGGTACAGGTTTGGCAGTTGGCATTTCATCATCAAGAAATTCAGTTTGGGGCATGCCATGCTCCTTTGCCAGACCTGGTGGTAATACCATTTGCAAGCTTAAGCCCACCCCACGAGCTCTATATGAGGAGAAGAAATCCTCTCCTCCCCAACCTCTCATTCAAATGACAGTAATTATGGAATCTCATCACTTTAGACCTGGAGAGGGAGGGGACGAGCACGGTAATTGGAGACATTACATGAAGCCACACTGTGCTTAGGAAAAAAACCCCACCACCACACACAGAAGAAACCAGCCCCTTCCCCCCAACCTGGCTAGCATCTCCTGAATAAATTGCCTTTTTTTCAGGCACGTTGGTGTGCTTTTTAATACTGGAGACTACTGGAAGGACTCCTGCAGCCCGATTAAGTGTAATGCAGTGTAAGAAAAATAGGAAGGAGGGGGGAAGCCCTCAGAAAGGCAATTGAAGTGAAAAATCTATCAACAGCGCAGTGGCTCCAGTGGAGCCAGGAGTCCTGTTCTGAACACGCTCTGACTTCCCAGTCATTTCTCTGCCGGACACTCTGGGGACCCCAGCACAGCAAACTACAATTTCTAGTAAATATATCCCAGGGACACAATTAGTTTTTCAGCTGGGGGCATGATAAATTGGTCATGCATAATTCAAGGCCAGAGCGGGCTGGAGTATAAACTGCTCCATGGCAGCTTCCAACTCCCTGACAGAAGAATGTAAATGGGCTGCCTGGCGCAGGGGCTGCTGGACCCTGCGAACGCTGCTGGCTTCATCCCACTGCCGGCTTGCTCCTGTGTCCTCCTGCGTGCACAGACGCCCTTCCTCTGTGCATCAGTGGCGATTTTAATTTCACAGCAATGTATCCATCACTGTCCGATGGCCTTTTGGGTCCGAACACACATTGTTATCGCAATAAACACCGCTCTCCGCTCGCCCAACTATGGTTTTTCCATACACAGCCACAAGAGAACGGTTTTGGCATAGAAAGAGGATGAGGGACTGTGTGGTCTATTGTCAGCATTAGGTGGCCTGGGGCAAGTAATTTCAAATCTGCCTCAGTGTTCCCATGTACACAATGGAGATAATTCGAACCACGCAACTGCAAGATTAGCAAGGAACGCTCAGTCTGGTGTCTGATAAACATGCAACATACCTAAAACAACAGCCAAGTTCTCTGAGCTTCTTTTAGGTATTTAAACAAATGCAGCTACCTGTTCAGAGCGATCATGTAGAAGAACAGGAGAACTTACTGCTTTGCAGAAGTCAGATAGCGATGAATGAAACAGCACCTCCAAGGAAACTTTGGGAGTCCTTCAAAATGATGTCCCTGAGTTTCTCAGTGCATGCCCTACAGTTTCTCAGCTGGGGAGGGATCACCATGCACATGCTGGAAAAATCTGGTTGAAAAATCATTCCAAGTAGTCTCACTGCAAGTGAAATGAGTTATTTGGGGTCTCAGGCACAGCCATGTGTCTCCATTTCACCAGCTGCAGTTCTGCTTTCTTACACAATTCTGAAACCACTTCCCCGGATGCATTGTCATTTTCTGCTCTCCAGGAACAGAACAGGCATTTTAAGTCCAGTCTCTGGGAAATATTCTTAAGAGGTAGGGCTGAGGAAGAGCTGAGGTATTCATAAAGGAATGCTTTGTTCCACTTTGGAAGCGTATCTAGAGATATAGCAGCCCTTTAATTTCACAGTCAGTTCCGCATACGCAAATAGGTGACTCTGGTTTGCCTAATAGTTACAGAGAATAATCCATGCTTGCCTGTTTGTTTTAATAGGAATACTGTTGGGTTTTTTTTCTTGAGCTTCACTGTCTTGTATAGAGCTGGAGTTTCCTAGAATGAGACCAAATAAAATCCAAGCAGAGATACATGGGGTACAAACTTAAGCGACACAATTCTGCCAATACTCTAAGCACCACTGACTATCATCAAGTCCAGGGAAAAACAAACTGTTTAAAGCAATAACACTGTGATTAAACAATTCCTTATTGTAATGTTCTGAACAGAAAACATCAGCACTCCTCTGTCCCATCCACACAAGGCGCTCTTCAGTTTTCACTCAATTTTCATTTTCCTAACTGAGCCGGTGTGCAACCATGTGCACATGCACAAATAATTATCTGCAAAACTGTCAGAGGACTAAGTAGGCCAGCCCGAATTTCCCTTTGGACTAGATTAACAAAATTAGCTCTTCAAAAATACACTACATCTTTAACTACACTTGCATAGTTTTATATGATTCAGCAAGTTTGGCTTGTGGGGACACCTTCACCCTAGAAAGCAATCCTGCAATGACAAAGCATTGAGAACTGTATTTACGAGGCTTGTTCTACAGGCATATGGTGATCGTGCTCCTGAAGCCCAGACACTTGTAGGGCTGAATCTGAAGACTGCATTTTGGTCCCTGAAGGGTTTTTGGATACAGAAAGCTCTGCAAGCTCTGATGTTTGTCAGCAGTCTGCCGAGGAGCTGGTGGGTGTGACAGCAATAATTTCACCAACAACTTCAAGTGATGCCAAGCTAAATTCTGGGCTGCAGCGCAAACCATTACAGAGCAGGAGGTGAGGGTGGACTGAAGTACCAAATCGCTGCACTCTTGGCAAGAATTACATTTCCTCCAAGCCACCAAGTCCCTTCCTTTCCCAATTACACAAAAAAATATACAAAGCTTCTCAAATTTAAGTAGGGTTGCAAAGGTCAGCTCTGTTCACATCAGCCCACAGGGATTACATTAAAAGAACCCACCAAGAACAACATTTTTTGCTTAGTGAAACCAGCGGGGACAAAACACAGCTAACAAGGATTATTATTTTTATGCACATTGCTAGGCTTTTTATCTCCACACATGAATGTCTTCTCCATTAAAATAAAACTCCCTGACACACATGGTATAGTAATTGTTGTCCCAGCCATGAGGTTTATCTGCCTCAAAGCAATTACACCCATGAAAAAAATTTGGTCAGTTTGGGGGTTTTTGTGCGTGCGTTTATTTCATTTCAGCGTATGTTAAATCCTGGATCTGAACAAATTTGTTTAATTTACTGGTATACAAACCCAGGTGTGTTTGTGTATTCAGGTATGCAGTTATATTGCTCATAGGCTGAAGTTTAGGTACAGCCAGAACACCCAAGTCAATACACAACTGGGAACACTGCAGAAAACCAGAAGATGGTTAGAAAAAAGTTGCAAGGTGAATCCCATCAAGAAGAGAAAATTGCGGATAGTCAGGTATTGAAACCATTGTCTCAGCTTCCCAGTGAACATTTCTAGGTAAGAAGTGAAAAGATGCTTAATATCCGCTACCAGAAACGACCATGAACTGTCAGCGTCAGGAGCCCATGTGAGGAAGGCTTCACAAACCATCCATTTAAGGATGATTTCCCTGTCCCTATCCATACAAGGAAGAACAACAGAAAACCTGAAGTATTAAGTGGCACTGCTACACCGCCTGAAGGCCAACAAGCACTGGCTCTGATGAACCAAGGTGTAAGAGGCAATCGTGGTGTGAAGGGCCCTCTGTGGAGAACTCTCTGCTGCCAGCCATTACAGTCAAGAGCCTGTCAAGCCTTGTGGCCCAGATGCTCTCTGCTGGCAAGGTAAAAATGAGCAAGGAGGAAGCTTCAAGATGCTACAGCACAACAACAGTCCTCTGGGATAATCAGTGTAGAAGGTTCTCCATAAATACAGCTAAACCTTTGTCCTGGTAACCCTATGTCCACACACAGGGTTATCAGATGATGATGTGCAGAGAGGTGATACCTGTGTACCCACCATCCTGCACACACAACTCCACATTTCATTTACACAGCTCATATGTACAACACACCATAAGCGGAGCCTCCTGGGCTTTTACAAGGCTAGAAAATTAAAACTGCAGTTTGGTCAGAAATATTAAAAAGCCTTGATGGTTCCACGAGGCCAAGAGCCCCTGATGGAGCCTGAACCAGCAATTCCTTCCTGGGTTTCCACTGGAAAAAGATTAGAAGCACATTAGATATAATATACCCATATGCTTTGTTTTGCTTTTTGTTTTGCCTTTTAAGAAAGGAAAAGCAAGATAGAAACTTCCCCTCCAGAATATTAAAAGTAACAAATTTTACATTTTTTAACAAACCCTCCCCTCAGATCATTAGCCAGCCTGGCAACCGACCAGAGAAAATTTATAGCCGACGTGCAACATCAGCTTTCATCCAGAAATGCTAATTTCAGTAAAATGAATAGTGTGTGGGCTTTTCATACTGCTTTGCATTTGGCTCCTCACAGCCCTGTTTAAAGCCTGGGAACCGGCCATATAGTTAAACTGCACAGATGTTCAACAATCTGTACTTGTGTTAATTACCCTAATGTGAGCAGAAACTCAACAGATCCCTGCTAATGAAGGAGAAAGTTTTCCAGTGTGACTACCGTATGTTTCATTGTCACTGTATTACCAAGCTTCTCCTCCTCCTTCCTCTGCCCCCCCAACTCCTATTCTCTCCACCTCCTTTGCATTCACATCACCCTCCTACCTCAGCATGCATGAATTGGACCAACTAATGACTGTGTATTCGCAACATGGCAGACACTATTAGGCTGATCGGAGGTGCGGCTGCTGAATTTTAACAGGCAATTTTAAACAAGGTAAGAAAAACAGATTCATCATGCTCCTGATTCTCTCATCCCCACCCATCTGCCATACTTCTGCCCTTGCCACAGCTCAAAAACACTCACAAAGTGCAAATACACTTCCCCCTCTATAAAACACAGAAGCGTACAAAGCAATGCAAATAGATGTTGCTGGGCAATTACTGGAGATGGAAGCCGGATAGTCGGGTGCATTCGGAGGACAGACTAACAAGATGGCTCAGAAGCAAGGCTGGAGTCTGGGCTCAGGGAGGAGCACACTGCTTCACCTCGGCAAGCAGGAGAGTAGCCAAAAGAGGCTGAGGGTGATCCTCTCTGCTGCTCTGCTCCCCTATCAAGAAGTGAGGGTGCTGAATTTCACTGTGGAAACCAGAGAAGCAGCAAGTTGTATATTCAGCTGCAGACAGGAGGCAAGATGGGTTTTCTAAAGGGCATGATGGGAAAGAGTAAGGCAATGCTCAAGCGATCAGCGCTGCCAGTAGCAATGAACCAATACTGCTGTGCAACTTAACCTGGCATTAAAACATACTCGACCTCCGAAGAACTGCTTCTCCCACTGAGGATCTCGCTTTCTCTTCCAGCATCTCTGTGCTCCACTCCCTGCTGCCAATCATCATGTCCAGCCACTGCTCTCAAAGCAATCTGCTTGGCAAGCAGAAGGCAAAGGGGGCCGGATAAGGGCAACTGACTCTCAGCTTGCTAAGCCCTAGGTGACCTCTGAATGATACCAGCCCCGGCCTAAGCCAGAGTTCACATCTCTCAGGTGCCACCACTTCACAGTCAGGCCAGTCTTCACCAGCAAATTGTATTACAATGACCCTCATGGGAACAAATGTACTCACCATGATCAACTTGACTGGCAGACTCCCCTCTAGAGAGAAAGGGGGGGAGCAGACAACTTTGCTCATTTACTGCATCCATCCTGGTAGCTCAGCCTCCTTTGTCGTTCACAGAGCCAACAACCTGCAAACTCAGGGATGGAGCAGCAGCTGGTGATCCAGGGAACTCACCATTGCGCATCACCCCTCCACACGGGACAGGGCACACTAGCTTCCAGCTCTTTATCCACAAAAACTGGAGTTCCTTCTCAAAAACCTTGTTCTTCATGAATTGAGGAGAGACGGGGGAGAAACATCACACAAAAAGGTGGGGAGGGGATCCAGCATAACCCAGAAAGAGTTGAAAATTATTTAGAGAGCACTTAGCTCTTTTCTCCTACCTCTTCATCATTAGCACTGGAAGCAACACAGCTGTCTAATGGCAACTTCAGGCACCCATGGGCCAGCAAAGCGACATTTTCCACACTTAAATAACACTGAGCTGATTTAATTACTGCACTTAATAGTAACAAAAGATGTCTCAATTTAATCTTCAAATGGCCCTCCAAGATCAAAACACAGCTGGCTGGATAACAAGATGGCCTAGGCCAGCAAACAAGAAGGTCCAATTTGTTCAAGAGCCACATCCACTCCTCGGTATGAAAGGCCAAGGAACACTTGTGTGTCGAACGAATCAAAGACAGCAGCAGACCCGTCACCCCCCTCCCTCCCTGCCCAACTTCTGTTATAAAGGAAAAAAATAAAAGGCAGCTGATTCACGGGTAAAGAAATGCAACATGATAAAAGAACAAATGATGATGTTGGGGAGAGGAAGAAAAGAAGTAAGAACTAACAGGTTTTGCTTTTAAAATCCCTCAAGATGATTAGGAATGAATGGATCAGACTAAAATCACACGGAGACAAAGGAAGGTCTCTAACTCTTTTGTTTTTCTTTCCATACTGGACAGAAGGAGACAGCTCATTAAGGAAAGCCTTCAAGACACAGCTACAGTGAGGAACAACCCAGCTTTGTTCATTTAGGGTTTTTTTAAGTGTCTGTTGGCTGTGTTTGGGCAGAAAAAGTTGGAAATGAACCGTTTACTTCTAACATACTCTAATTGCCCATGCTGGGCTGTGATTGTTACTTTGTGCAGACTACTCCAAGAAACGTCCCTCCCATGAGCAGTGGTCAGCGTGTACTGCTAGCGGCACCAGGGCTGGGCATCTCCAGGCTCCATCAAGGAATTGTTATGTTTTTGCACATTCCATTACAGCTAAGCACGGAAAAGTTATAGCCAAGCTTTCAGCCACTGCAACATTCCTGTGATCCCCTGAGCAGCATGAGAGTCCAAATTAACTTCCGTGTTGCACACAGGATGTAGCTTTCCAACTCCCCCTTACAACTACTGATAGTAACACGAGGGGCACACAGCCCACGTTTTTGATCTGAGTTCTACTAGAATGAGATACAAACAAGTTCAACAGACATCAGTTTATTGAGCTTTGCAGAACTACTTTGGATTGACAACAGTCTGTGGGATACTGTTGCTGACAGCTTCAAAGGTTTTCCTAGTAATTTTTCCTAAACTTTCTCTCTTGATGGAGAGCCACGATTCGGTAAATTAAGTGTTCCATTTTCCTGGAGCCCTGAATCATGTGTTTTGGGGATTATGCTTTTTTTGAGTTCTGCTTTCCATTATATACAGAGCTTACTCCATCAACAGCAGCAGTTCTTAGACAACAGATGATGTCACTGGCCAGTGCACAATGAATCTGGAAGACTTGAGGACAAAGTGGAATTTGCTACAACTCTGGTGACTCTCCTCTCCATGGCCCATGACATGGTAGAGGAATATGATGTCCTTGTGTACAATGATCAGAGTCAGACAATTGAGTGATTTGCTCAAATACCCTGGGCAGGCATGAGACATCAAACAGAGAACCAGAGAGTCACTTAAGTGGGAGGGACCTCGAGACATCATCTGGCTCAACCTCCTGCTCACACGGGGCTTAACGTCTATGTTCAGCTGAATCTGCACACAAATTTTGGACTAATTCCCTCACCGTCCATTTAAGTACCTTCTTTTCCAGTGACTTTGACCCTGGACAGACCTGTACTTTTAAAAACACATTATTTTGCAATAAACTGGTGAAGAAGTACTCATAGCTTCAATTCATAATGCAGACTCCCTGCTGATCTGTGCTGAAGCTCAGAGACCGAACCTTCACACTTCAAACTAGCTGGGTTCAGCCATCTGCAAGCAGGAATAAAATTTCCCATCTCTCTGCTGAATTGGTTTCATTTAAGCAGGGTTGCACCTTAACTTAAAACCACGTTCCCAACCAGTTTCAGTTCTAGATCAGTAACAGGAGCTCTTGAGGAAGTATTACTGCTCAAGCTTGAGCAAGTGCATGTTTCCAGTTTGCCTATTTGTTTAAGTAAGTGACAAAGATGGGGGGGACCAAAAGCAATTCCCTTAACTAGAATTCACAAGTGCAACCAACTAGAAAATCTCCTGCCTGCTTGCAAGGAGGGAGTCAGACTTTCTCAAAGCCTGAAAGCCAGCCCGGCTCAATGTACATACAAAGCGCTAAGTGTGAAATCCTGACCCCACTGCAGTCAGCAGCGAAATTCCCATAGACTTCCTCAGGGCCAGGATGTTCAAACCTGTTCAGACAATTCATAAACCATCATTTCAAGGGCACACCTTTGCATGAGATTCCCAAGGGCCTTTTGAGTTTTGACTTAAATGCCTGGATTATTTTTACAATTCCAGTTATGGGTTCTTTGTTCTCAGGGAGTTAAGCAATACAAAGAACACAGTGAGAGAACAATGGAGGTATTACCATGCATGATTTGCCTTAAAAAAAAATTCTCTTTCTTTTCATGAAGTTATAGATCCAATTTCAGTCTTTATTATCACTTTGCCATGTGAGAAAGTGGTTCTTAATTTTAATAAAGGAAGGGAGCTTCATATTTCAACAAGAGCTAAAATGCTTCGTGTGATATAGAAGGTGGAAAGCTCCTGCTAGCAGCTACTGCAAACCAGATTTGGGGAGAAAAAGGGAAATAATCTGTCCACACCGAGTAAATAAATCTTGTCTAGGATATATCTAATGGTGGGCAGTAGCCCAAAGACATCTTGTCCAATGAGATCATTTCCCCCCCCTGCATTTTAAGGGAAATTAAGAGCTTGCTCTGCCAAGCACGTATTAACATTTCACTTATCACCAAACTCAGGGCCCAAGCAAGTCAATATCCTACTGCAGTCTACGGTACACCACTGGACTACTGAGAAACCTTCCACCGTGTTAACCAATCTGGAGAGAGCCATAAACGATTCAGAACCCTTACATCTACTTTGGCCTCAAAAAGGAGTCTGTCGTATGTTTAAGGAGGTTCTCATCTAGAACTTAACTGCATTCTATTTTACGTGAAGAATGACAAATTCAACCCAATCCATAAAGGCATTTAAGTGCCCCCAGTAGACACAGGCTTGTGCAGCTTACCTTGAAAAAAATAGTATTAGAGGGCCACCACTCCCATTTCATGCTACTGTACACATTTTAATGCAGAAATGCTAGTTGTGTTTGGTCAGCCGAAGCTTCAGATCCATTCCAGTTTGAAATGCATTATGCAAATTCCTTCTTCCCCAAAGATGACCAATAGCCCTATTACTTTACAGCCTTTCCCATTAGACCCTGTTTACACTAGCACTGGAGCTGTAATAGCAAAATCCATCTTTAAATATTGTCTTCAGTGGTAAGAAGTAAACACAGTTTAGTAAAATTATTTCTAATACTGTTCCATCTCTGTCTGTTCTAGCAAAGGAAATGAAGTTCAGTGTAACCAGAGTACCTACAATCTGCTTTAAATATGCCCCACATGCAGCAGCTCTGCCACAGAGGTGGGGGCAGAGCAGTGAAGCCCCTCACCTACTGTCAGGGACCATTTGTTTAATAAGAACAAAAAGCAAAGTGAGAGAAAGCAGTGCACTCACCTCAGCTCTATAATATTTGTACCCTTTTCTTTCGCAAAAGGCTGAAAAATTCAGAGTTTTACAAAGTAAAAACTCTCCTCTGGTCCCGACACCAACGGGCTCCTTTCAGCCACGTGTGACTTCTTCACTCCTCAACCTTGGCAAGTACCACACAACAAAGCTGAAGGAAATACAGAGTCCTTTGTAAAAGGCCTTACTCAGGCTGCAGCTACATAGTCATCTAAACAAACACTACCATGCACAGTCCCAGTCTTCTCATTTTCCACCAAAAACTCTTAGGCACAGGTAGGCGAGGTGTCCTGCACAGCATAGCGTGCCCTACGGGAGCACACAGCACAGGTCTCTGCCCTGGATGCCCCAGCCACTGGGGCATGTTACCTGGGCATTTGACAGAAGAACACCGAGAGGGACAATATGTTGTTCACTGCACGTGTTATCCATTGTTATTCATTCTGTACTCTGAATCTCAGTACAAGGGAAAAGGAACCCTACGAAACTGGGAGCCATGTACGGAACGCATTCCTACTGAAATGGTAGTAACGAAAAAAATCAGCAAGACACCTCCTGACAAATTTCAAGCCAGATCCAAGGAGAGAAATGGAAAAACCAAAGCAGTAGGAGCAATTAGCATTTATATATTCCAACTCTTTTGCATACAATTCCCAGCAAAGGGATTTAGCTGTGATGAACAGGGCTGTAAGATACAGAGGCAAGATACAGTGTGTTTTTATGATTCTTTTCAGGTAGCTGAGTACGAAATCCCTGCCCTTCTCTCTCCTCGGGCCATTCATCTTCCGCAGGTGATGGAAAGCCACTCTCCCTGCGGGTGGTCCTGCTCTTGCAGACCTTAATGCTTAATTGCCACAAATCAATTCCAACCTCGATGCTCAGGCTGCTGCTACCCTGTCCTCCTTTCCACCCCTTTCTCTTTACACTGATCATAGCCAGGATCCTCTCATGTTACTAAATCAATCTTCGGACACATCACCTAGGAAAAACAAAGAGGCAGCACCAGGCATTGCTCACCATGGTCAGCATGATGAGTTGACCTTACGCACGACCACCAGCCTAAACCAAGAGTCAACCCTGTGGGTCTGTGCATGCGCGCACATGTGCACACACACATACCTCCTATTTTGTTTTTTTGTTCAACTGGAATTAATCGGGAACGATAAACACTGTTTGTCTCCTGAAAGCAGCAGCAGGGGGATGAAATATGCCTCTTAAGCTTATCAGCTTCAGCGCCACTGAAGAGAAAGCTGGCTTCTAAGCCCAGGGATAATGGGCTGTCCTTTCAGGAAGGTATCAGAGGTCTCAGGAGAGGGAGACAGCACAATGGTGTGACCTTCAGCTAATAAAGCCCACCCTAGAGTCCAAAGAAGTACAGGGAATACTGACAAAAGTTCATATTTACAACAGCCTGGACTCTTTCCAGATACCATTACCAGTTAAGAGCTGCAGCCTCTGTACGTACACTCACACAGGCTTTTATTCTGCCTCCTCCTTTCTTTCTTTGTTCCCATGCTGGCAAAAGAAAAAATTAGTCAGAAAATGGCAATTCTTCAGCTAATGAGGCCCCACCAGCATCTTCTGTAAGGAAGACACTTATTTCAAATTTCAATTTCAACCTCAGTACTATCCTCTACTTGAAGGAGATTCAGGGCCTCTCGCAAGGATTCACAGTGCGTCATCACGCTCATCAGGAAGAAAGCATATGTGTTTCTGTGGAAAATCTGCTGATGTATTTGTAATTCTTGAAACAAAAAGGCAGCCAACATATTGTAAAATGAGAAGGTTGGGGTTTGGGGTTTTTGCTGCTTCTTTTTAGTTTTTCTTTCTTTGGGAAACAGGCACCCTCAATCAATGCAGCCCCAGTAAGAAATACAAACCAAAAGCGTTTTCAGGCAGAAACTGATCCCCCTCCCCCTGTCTGCACTGTGGTTAGCAGAATGACGTTTAGGCCGTAACTAGAGTGCACAGGCATGACTGGAATACAAATAATAAATAATATCTTTTAAACTGTTCATACAGTGAAAAAAAGCCAATTTCAAAACATAAAAACTGTTTGAAGCAGAAGTTTCCTTTTTTCTGCCTCCTTAAGGAGTTCCAAAACAAATATCTAAAAGTAAAGGTTTGGAGGAAATCTGTTTTCAAGGGTAATTTCACTGAAATCAATAATAAATCTCAAAACATTTAATGGAAATAACATCCTCAGCGACAGAGCTGTTTTGACCGCACTTTTCAATCCAGCCATGCCACTCTGCCACTTTAATTTACCTGCCTCATAATTCATCTTTGCCATCCTGAAACTAACCTTGCTGGGGTTCAGAAGGGATCCAAAAACTGGAATATGTCAGAACTTCTCCCAATAACATCTTCTGAAAGGTGCCTCTGTATCTTGGCAGTCTCATTTACCATGCTGGTATTTAACAGGCAGGAAGGCGGCTGAACAGACCACTACAAAGACCACAATTTCTTGCTTTTGCTTTCCAGTGAAGAACCCGTTTCCACCAACCGCTAACAGTTACAGCAGCTACACAGGCTCCCAAGCAGACTTCTAATTTCCTAGAGTTTAGGCCCAAGCATGCATTTCATCTGTTCTCCTTATCCTACCCGGCCATATTCACTGTCAAGAGAGTTCAGATGATTGATTACAGCCTGTCTGAATTCAAAGTAGTCAAATTAGGTATTAATGTTGTGCTTAATGTGCTCACACAAACAAGGTCACTGGTTGCATCAGGACTAATAGGAGATGACACACGCTGGGACTGCATGGCCCAGGGGACCGGTAACAGGATAGAAAGTCTTCAGTTTATGGCCACTATTTCAAAATGAAGCCCTACAGACTGTAACAACTACTCAGCAACCTGCCCAAGATCCACTCAGCACAAACCCAGGGTCCTCCATAACCTCACGACAGAGGCGCTGCTCTCACCTCAACTGCAGCCAGATTTTGATCACTGTCAAGATTAACTACCCTCTGTCCTTGCTCCCAAACATTGCTCCAAAACACATCTATCCTCCCTCTAGAGGTGAGCTAGCAAAATCAATAAGCAGTACTGAATTTAGGACATGGTGTAAAACACCAGGGAAGAAATATAAAGAGTCCTCGGAAGTCAATAGTGCCATCAGAAAGATGAAACCATGTTCCTCTTGTGAAAATAGCAACTAAGTCATCTGTGGAAAAGTAACGCAGAACCACGATATTCATCAAGAAAGAGAAAGATGGAAAAGGGAAAGGTATTGGGCTCTTCCAGAAGGAGCCTGCTTGGAAAGCTAGAAGCCAGTAGGGCAAAATACCCATTACAGGCATGGGGAAGGAGATGACCATTAAGGTAGAACACAATTTTCTATGGATGACAGAAGGTGCTGCAAATGATAACATGAACACTTGGAATCGGTTTCCAAGACCACCTCTCTATACACTATTTCAAGGATGCGAGGTTGTGTCTCCTGGCTGCCACCAAGGCCCTAGCTGAATACTTTTCATCGCCTAACCTTTAAAACAGAATTAGTTTATTTTTAAGTGAGTTCCTATTGAGAAGCTCCAGCAACAACTGTGTCTGGTTGTAATTTTATACCTGTTTTCCATGGCAGAACCCCCTGGCTCTCAGGAAGCCATGGGGTATTAATTGTATCCCAGAGAAACAGGCAGATCCGGGACACATCTTCTGCTGCAGTGGATGGCCAACTGCTCAGAACTGCTGCCTTCACTTCCAAACCCCAACCCTCAGAAAGTCTGCTTTTAAGGTAGGAATTTAATAATGAGTATTGGAGATAAAAGGCTGAAAAATCAAGCTCTAGCCTGAAAAGATGTGAATCTTCAAGGATTCAGATGACATCTGTCCTGGGCACGCTCTCCTGCACCCTGGCTTTGAGCGCTAAAATGAGAAACCTACACGACCTGCTCGTGTTGTTGCATGACATGGCACAAGACTTTGTCTTCCTTGAGCCAAAAGGTAAAAAAAGATTCAGGGCTTGAAACTGCAAAGAATTAAGACTCAACATCAGCCAAGACGGTGACTGGATCTCAGAGGCCTGTTTCCCTCTGAATTTCTCCTTTGCTGCCGTGACGTGTTCACGCTCAAAATTTTCCCTTAAGCAACCGCCTGACTAAAATACAGCACACCCTTACCATAAAGCCCTTTGTTAAAACATCTTTGCCATAAAGCTGCAAAACCTTGGCTCCCAAGTACATTAAATCCTTATAAACCTGCCTTCATTTTAACCACACAGTATTTCAAGACACAAAGCGCTTCTTCCGAGAGATAGCACTTTAATGAGGAAAGGGGTAAAATATATAAACCAAACCTCATTATAGCATAATTTCTAGGAGACAAGCATGCTGTTATAAAAAGAAGCCATGACAATTGCATTTCACATAGCTTGAAGATTTAATACTTTTAAAGAGCCACTGCTACTTCCAGCCATTGTAGGTGTTTTGTTTTGAACATAACTGAAAGCAACCAGAAAAATGGGTGCACTGGCAGCTGTGTATTTTATATTCCGTAAATTGTTGCAAATGGTGGATTCAGCTCTGCTGCACACTCACAAAATATGAGGTGGATTGGACAGTAAGAGACTGACTACAAGTTACTGTGTATACTTTTCACCTTTAAACCTCTGTGTTCTTAAAGGTTGTTGCTTTAACATGTAGCATGGCCATGGTAAATTACCCAAACCAGATCCAATTCAGACTGGATTGAAAGCACTTTCAGTGATACAGCTTGTTCACATGTTAACAATGAAGCAGAAGAAACCCATCAACAAAACACACTATAGGATATACCTGGGGTACTGACAGACAAATGAAAGTGATGGATATAATGCCCTTTAATACCACCTGCCAGATAAATCAGGGTAACTGGCACATCCAAAGGACTCAATTGGTTTCAAAAAGTGAGAATACTCAATGTTTTTCAACCTGAAACTCAGTTGCTTTCTACAAAATGTCAAATGCAACAACCCCCCCCCCCCCCCCCCCCCCCGCCCCAACCACCAGAAAAACTTCACTGGAAAAAACCGTTCTCCCCAAGAACAAGCTATCTATCAAAGGAGCATCTTGAATTACATTGGTCTAGAGGACTTTTAAACTTAATCTAATAATGAAAACCACTATTTATTACAGTTCTTCCACATTAGTCTTCCAGTTGTAACTTCTGAAATAAAAGCTTAGCAATGATTAGGTATTTACCACAATCAGCAGAGGAAAATAGTGAAAACAGATGACCAGAGAGACAACGAACCTTTTAGGGCTTTTTGAGAGGAGGAAAACAAAACTAAACACAAGAAACAACCACCCCCTTCCCAAGCAACCCTCCCCAAAACCCAGTGACAGCAGGGGGATGCACTTCACGGCAGCTTTGACTTGAAGCACATATAACATTGATTGATGGATACTGAAAGCAAAGACACCAGTGGAAAATTAAACCCAACCAAGCACCAAAACTGGGACAGGGTTTTTTTTTGTGTTTCTTGGTACTACTTTACTAAATTGTGCAAGAAGAGTCAGAATTTCAGCAAATGATCATTTTAGCTACTGTTACAGATCTGGGTCAACAGCAGGGTAAAAACTGATATGTAACTGATGTCTATAACCTGGTCAGGATACGTATTTCCTCTTCTCTCTCTGCTGCAGCTTATAGTGAATGAAATTCTGGACTGAAGGGTCCTTGCTCTCCCTGATTACCAGAAGGTTCAACACTCACTTCACAGCTACAGCGATGGAGTAGCACTTATGATTGCAGTTCTCAGAGAGGACATCTGAAGAGAACATAATACACCAATCCTTTCTCTAAGTACAAAATCAATAACCTTGCCTTTGGGTCCTGTTTCAGAGATACTTCTACAATTTTCATTTCTACTGACTCTTCTTCTTTCCATGTTTACAGTGAAAGGATAACAGGTCCCTCCTTCACCATCATCACTCCCTTGTAAGTCACAAGGGACTTTTCCAGCTCTTATCAACTTTGCCACAGAAGACAGCAGACTGGACAAGTCTGGGCCAGCATGTCAGCACAGCACACAAACCCTCACTGCGTGTCTGGCATTAAGGTAACCCAGCCTAGCACGTGCCTTCCCTGAACTCAATTTTTACTTTATGTTTTTCTGCTTGGCTGTGCAACTAAAGCTCAAGGAAGAAGATAGCTGCAAGCAAGAGCACGTGCTACTTTTGTTTTACAACCTTCCCACTTCCTCCCTTAATAACAGAGGGCTTGGCGTGCTAAAAATGAGAAGCCTTATCACAAACGTGTAATGAGACCCTGAGCTAACAGGTTAGCTGACATGGAGCTGCTAACAGTGAATTGGCTTGGAGACAGTGGAAGGGAAAAAAAAAGAAAGCAAAAAGGGGAGACAAAGCGAGAGACACAGAGACAGCAACCAATTCAGCTGCAAGAAATAAAGCTAAATCAGTCCCAAGTGCCCATGTTGGAGAGACTTGATCTCATACCTTGCTTGTTATCAAGGCACTCCTGATACGAGTCAGCTCCAGTTCCGTTGCGGTCTACAGACAAAACAAAAAGTTTCATTCATATCAAACATAAGTATTAGAAACTTCTCAAATGGCAGCCTTGCTGGAGCAACATGTTACGTGCAAACAGTGCTAGTTCTTTAGGAGGCCATGCTGGTTTGCTGACATAAACTGCGAGTTGTTACCAACAAGCTGCAATGAACTGACACCAGCCTGCTTGGAGGAATGTGTTTTATGTCCTGGGCAGTGGGTGCAGCCAACCTGCCCATCTGTCTCCACAAAGCAAGTACCTTAAGCACATGGAAGATGAAATACTTGGAGTTAAATCTATCATTACACTGTCTACTGTAGGCTCCAGGAAACCGACAGTTTAAACCAGCAGATCCTGAACTACGGTCTTGGAATAAACTTCTCTGTGGCTCATGGTGCTGAGCTCCCTTTTGTTTTTTTGGCTGCTATGTCATATTAAAGATAACTGAAAATATAAGAACATGGTTTCCAAACATTACTCTTCCATAGAAGCAATGCTTACTGTAGTTACAACTAGGGTTATCTGATCCAGCGGGAGAGGAGTTGGTCTGTGCCATGAGAACAGGGAGAAGCTGAGACTCCTGTACTCATCAGTGCTCCACACAATGAAGAAACCAGACAGCTCCCAGACATACATGTAGTCACACATGTGGCTTTCACAGCCAGCATGGATATCACCCACCAAACCCCTTCATCTGCATTAAAGGTTCAACTAGATCTGATTGGCTGTGTAAAAGTGGTTTAAACTGCAGGTGAGCAGAATCAGGTTACAACATGCTTGGTCCTCAAAAGCAAACCAAAAAACGTTCCAGCATGGCTTCTCTTGCTTTCCAATTCAGTTCAACCACAAAAAAAAGTTTGGATGGTGCTTGGGAAAATATATTAAATACATCTGTAAGCCCTGGATAAGCTAATGCTTTTTCAGCAGCTTACATGCACCTTACACCTTACATATACTTTGTTGAATAAGAGGAATAAAGCCACTGAGCCCACAAGATAAGTGTTGGCACACACTGAGGGTCCTCAGAAAGCGAATGTCCTGTACATCACAGGCACAAGAAAGCACACAGTGCTAACTCAGTCCTGTTGTTTAACTATCAAACCATTTGATCAGCTCACCCATGGCACATACTCCTACCATACCAGCTCCAGAGGCACTGCACAACAGCTCCTCTGCTAAAATAGTCTCATCCGTGTGGGTATCATAACTAATAAAAAAGCCACCACTGTGGAACTGGGAGTTAGCAGTACCCCATGAGGCTGAATGGGCGGACAAGCTATCCAGGAGTAGTATTTCAGTCTTACCATCATGAGCCCAACAGCAACACGTTAATTTATTTCTAAAGATGCTCTTCAGGGCCAAAAGATTAGAAATGCCATTCACAACAGGAAAAACGATGCTACTGAGAACCCTCCCGCCCAGGCACCTGTGAACAGTTGTATTTCTGCACCTCCAGAAAGTGAAAGGCCCCTGAACATGATGGGGTCTGGCATTTCTCACATGTGGCAAACGCATTCCCACACAAACTGCCCTTCCATCTTTCCTCAACCAACAGCTGGTGATGGCTCCTTGGACGTAAGAAGAGATCCAGATCAGAGCTAAAACGCTTCACATTCAGCAATACTATTTAGTGAACAAAGCAGCAAAAATTAAAGTTGCCCCAGTGTTTGTGTTGTGTAAATCCCAGATAATAGATCTTCTCCCTAATCCTAATGAGGCCTTCCTATTAAAATCTTTATTAGCTTTCAGCTCTGCAGATTGCCCAAAGGCTCATCAGTTTCCCTATCTCTCAGTACCAAGATCTGTTTTAACTTTTACAAATAGCTCTAAGATATTTCTCAGCTTATCAGCATTGCCAAGCAGTCTGTCTTATCATTACTATTGCAGATAAAATAAATGAGCTCACGATGATATGAATAATGGCATTTTCTGTAGGCTGGTTTCCCATTATGCTTTCAACAGATTGTAGATTTCAACTTAGGCACAAAAGCAAGAACTACAAGAGAAGTGGAGGGGAAAGGGTGGGGGTTTTCTTCCGTCTTAGAGCACAAGCCATGCTTTTAGGCTCACCTGATGGAAGGTAGTAATTAGTCTTGAAAGGGAGCAGAAACACCTCAGCTTTGCCCTCTCTGAAGACCAAAAGCACAGTTACTTGTGGGATGATTTTTCAGTTGCATTTGCTGGAGAGAAGCAACGGCTAAACTGTGTTCTGCCTAATGAAGCCATCTTCAGTAGTTTGCTCCCTTCCCTTGCGGACTAGGAACACCAGTCAGGTTGGGAATGGAAAGCAAGAAAAGCAACAGAACTGCATTTGAATTAAAAGACGAGGCTACAAAGGTCTCTGACGCCTGCTTGGGGCTGATTAGCACAAGGCGTGTGTGGCACCACTGCGGCACCGAGCGGATTCCACAGCACAGGCTGCGGGAAGAGGCACGGCATCTGCAAGAGACAGGGAAGCTGGAGGATGAACACGTCTCTCCCCTCGCTGACAGCGAGCAGGGAGGTCATGTTCTGGCAACCATTTTCTGGCTGGTCCCTGCAGCAATCACTACAGGGTTAACAGCTTCTCGGCTCCCCAAGTTCCTCGCCCTGTCACTGTATCAAGGTTATCTATTATTGGCGGTGACAGGTGAAAATTAATCTCCTAATTATTTCTTGCTGTGTAATCTGCACTGAAGTAGTAACATAAAAGGATTACAGTACACCCTCTACGGAAGGCTTTGCTAGAGAGCCAATCATCCGGGGAGATAGGAGGTATGTGGTAAGGAGATATTTATGACGGATTTCCAACCATTTTGAAGGCAGACTATAACTTCATAACCTACAGCTCTGGAGTAAGGATCTACTTGCAGGTATCTTAAAAGCCAAAAGGCTTTCTATTGTTGATTAATCCATGGAAAAAAATCCCCCAAATTTATACCCATGATATCCCTGATTCCTCTTTGGTACAGCAGTTACCGCAGAAACAGCATCCACATACAGATGTTTTTTACCCCTCACAAAAACATTATTGCAAACAACGTACCCAGCTTGCTTTGACTCAGTATTAAAAACCTTGTAGCTATCTTCCATGGCAACATTTTTTCCACAAGAATATAAGCCAGGCAGAATGCTTTCAAAATTAAAAGTGTTTCTAAAAAATCTCATTTTGTAAGCAAGCTAGAAATATCTTTGGTAACAGCACAAACAGCCACCTTGAAATGCTGCCCTCATGTAAACTCCAACACTTCTCCTACCACCCACCAGAAAGCAAGGTTTATTTTTCTAATATTAAAAAATACACTTTTTTTAATCGTTCACCCCTTCAATACAGCCATATAAGGTACAGATGGATGTTCTGGAGAAACTATTTTTCTACATGCATGTCAACAGCACCATCCTAGTTTAAGTTTAGAAGAACCAGCTATCACAGGTTGCCATTCTTACAGTCTGGAATGCCATTAACTACCTTGAGAGATGCTCTCGTGCTAAATCCTGCCTGTGAGGTGTTTAATGCAGGGATCACTGTTTGTAAAGCTCTGGCAGGGTAAGGGCCTGGGGCAGCAGGGAAGATTACCACCCTGGTGTAACCATCTACAGTCAAGCCCTTCCACCAGTATCAGTCACAGTTTTCAGTTCCCTTGAGGGCAACCATTTCTACAGAGCACAGAAACATCATCGATTCCGCACCCAGTGCTTAAATCCAGCACCATTTTCCACCTTTTTGGACAGCCAAGCCCTACCACAAAGTTTGAAAGCCACACAGTGGTCAGCAGCAGGTGGCCACCACTCTGGTTTGCACTTCCAACTGGGTCACTGTCAGGTGAACCAGAACAGATAACTGACACAAAGCAAAACCACCAAGACCACCCTAAAACGGGGCCCAGACACCCCTCCGGGCTGCAATGTGCGCCCGTAGCCACGAGGTGGCACACGGAATACTATGAAATATTATCAATGAAACACTGAAATCAAGGCCAGGACTTGAGAATAGCCACTGCACCTCCAACTTCCTTATGAAGACACAGCGCTGCAGACCTGCCTCCCCCTCCAGAGCCTCCCTCTGGGGTCCCTGCACCACCTTGGCTGCTGGAACCTGCCCCAGGGCCACATTCAGAGAAACCCACCCATCCCTAACTTGGGGGACAAAAGCTGGACAAGAATTACCCGAGTCACCAGCACTCGGATTTTAAACGAGCAGCTCCAATTAGGCAAATTCCCCAGCAGTGACAGAGGTGTTAAGGCTGTTCACCTTTTCCTCTGTTGGTTTTAACACCTCCGTTCTCACCACTGGGCTGCGAGTGTGAAAGGCAGTGAAGGGCAGGTGTGTGGGGATGAGTTATTTTCCTGTTCAAAGCAACTGCTACTAAAGAAGCTAAGGCTGTATTTAAGTTGTTTTAAAGTGCTTTCTTCTCCACCTGACAGTCAGCTCCTAGGCAATCCTTTGGATATTACAAGGACTCTGGAAACATGTATCCAGCTGCCAAGTTTTATTGAATCCACAGTATCACATATATGCATTTCTACGTATTTTATTTGCACCAGCATGAGGATAAGGTCGTTTGTGTTTACACCATTAAGACTAGAGATTTTCTTGTTCTTAGAACCTATTTTCAATACAGAAACAGAAATAATTCAACACAGCCTAGAACAGAACATAAGCCCTTAATGGTTTACCCTTGGTGTTAAATAAGAAAGGGAATTATTCACTAGCATCTCTCATTTTGCAGACGTTTTAATCTTATGGTTACCTAATCTCTTACATAGTAGTTATGAGAACAAAAGAAATGTGTGTAAAGGCAAAGCACCCACCCACTAACATATCAGTACTACTTTTAACAAGCCTATTTTTCAGTAATATGTTTTCCTTATGGAAATCTGAAGAACAAATTCCTATCCATAGGCATTTTCCCCAAATGCTCCATCACCAACCTCATTATGCGATACAGAAATTCTCCCAGGGGATATTATGTAATGGCAATCCCTCCTTCCTCTCCCTAAGGAGTGTATTTCTCATTACATCTCCTAGTAATTGATCAGTGTAGGAAATAATTCCTGGTAAAACCATATGTTTCTTTACCTAGTTCAGAATTTCCATCTTACTCAGAAGAATAAAAGGCTGCAAGAAACCCTAAAATTTCCATTTCTGATGCAGAATGCCAATCTTTGCTCAAACATGCTATTAAGCAAGGAGCAACGCATTCTTACACCTGTCTGACTTCAGATCTTGGAAATCCATAAAGTCATTAAAATTGACCAGCTTACATTTCCTATTCCAATGATACAAATAATTTGACTTGCCTACATCTTCCATAATGGCCTTCAAAAGCCTGCTTCATATTCAAATGTATCTAGACAGCACAATCCCTAACTATTATGGGTCACTTGACACAAGGATGCTGGGAGCCAAGGAAAAAAGAAGAAATAAAAGACTTAAGGCAGAAAATGACATACACATCTGTGCTTTCCCAAAGCAGCACAGGGGCTCACTGAAGAATGCAGCCCTCTTCATTGCCACTTTTGTCAACATCTCACCATTAAACATCTTAACAGTTCTTAGTTTAAAAAGCAACAACAGCAAACACTAGTATCTGCACCCCTTACCAAAAGTTAACACTTTAAATTGCATCATTCTTGGAAAATAAATACCAACTACTGCTAAATATCTGTAGTTTATCACTGGAATTTGAAGCACACTCCAGTCCGTTCTTTAACTTCAAAAGGCAAGAGCTACTTGTGACACCACTGTTCGATTCAGCCAGCCCAGGCCACAGGGTCCAACATGACTGCATGTCCTGACAGAGTAATACTAGGATGCATTTTGCTCCTACACCTATTTATGAGAACAGAGTGCCTCTCTCCGATAAACAAGGCTTTAGGTTTCACTCACAATAACCCACCTTCCAATTTAAAATCACTCTATACCAGCAAAAACTCAGTATCCAGCTACATAAAATGCTGCCTGCTCATTTTACACCATTAACCTCCTCTGGAAAAGAGGATCCGGCAGCCCAAGCTAGCGCCTTTTGGCTTCAGCACAGGGCACTTGGAGGGAACCGTGCTCAGCAAAGAAGAAAATTCTTGAAGAGCTTTACAAGTCTGCCACTTGTAGGAAGTTAATGCTGTGCGTATAAACCAAGCAGCTCGCCCTTGTAAGTCTGTACGTGGGGAAAATCGGATTTATACATAAACATAAACCTCTGATCAGGGATGACCAGAGATTTAACTCTCTAGAAAGAAGAATGGGGAGACCGTTTTCCTGTAATACCTCAGCAGCCTTTCCCAGCTGAGCGAGGCTTTCTGTCAAGAATCGATAACGAAGTAAATAATTCCAGTTTCAGCGGTGCAGGGGAAAGCGGTTAAGGACGATCTCCAAGACCCAAAGCAATCATTCAGAACAGTGACTTATATAACAAGAAATTATCTTTGGTACAGAATTAGGTTAAAAGGACCTCAGATACTGTAATGTTACAAAAAAAATCAGGACATGCCTTGAGAAGATCAGCTCATGAGCAGCCTCCCGAGATAAATGCGCAACTTCAAGAAGATTTTACAAGCCTAAAAACCAGCTTAAATTCCAGAGAGACGTACAAGCCTTTGCCATTTAAAAAGGTCCCTCATGCCTTCCCTCTGCCTTTGCCTTATTCCTAAGCTCTTCTTCCAAAGCATCTTTAGCTAACCAGTGATCTGGAAATCTGCCTTCACCCCCCCCACACACTTTCCCCTTTCAAATTTGTCACTTTAAACACACAAGGTTTAATTTCTTAATTGGATTAAATTTTTCTCTGGAGCTAGGCAGAGGGGCACAGCAGCAGCGCCTCCAGCACCGTCTGCCAGGCTGGGAGGAGGACGGGGCAGCTCTCAGGCCAAAAGAGACACGGAGAAAAAAGCCGCACGAAAACCGTGTTAAGAGTTGTTATTTCTTCGTGCGCAGAAGGGGGCTCAGGCCGGCACCGAAGGGGTTAAATCGCCGGGTACAGATCTGGGAGTTTGTCACCGGTTTAGATAGAAAGCAACGCCGGACATAAGGCTGTCCTCGCCCGGCAGCCCCGGTACAGCTCCGCCTGCCCGCAGAGCACCCCAAGGAGCCGAACCGCCGCGTTCTCCCGAAGAGCAGCACTGGCGGGCGGCGGTCACCGGGGAGGGGAAACCGGGTCCGCACGGCTCGGGGGTACCGGGGTACCGGAAGGGGGTGGGTGGTGTCTCGCCCTGACCCCGCTCTCAGCCGCCCGACGGAAGCAGCGGTTCAATCGCTATTAGTTTTGTGCGTGTGTCCCCTCCTGAAGTGGGGGCGGGAAGCGGGATGCGGTCGCACTGGAGGAATGTGCGAAATGGGGTGAAAAAAAAAAAGCAGCTTGCGAGCGCAGGGCATCCCGGCAGCTCCCCGCTGCTGCGGCTCTGTTTTATTATGTTATTTAATTCAAACACACCCAGTCTCCCCCCAGAACAATCCTTCTCCATAATTCCGTACGCTTAGCTCCTTGGTTCGCCTCCGGCAACGGGTGACGACCGGTTTCTGCCTCCCCGCGCTTCGCCACGCCGCACCCCAACATCCCCCCCCAGCAGAAAGGGACGTGAACCGGCCTCGAAAGCAGCCGGGGCTGGGCAGGGGAGGGGGGCACCGAGCAAACGGCGCGGCCGGAAAAACCAAACCACCTCATCGGCGGCACCGAAAAAAAGGACAAGAAAAAGAAAGAGACAAAAAGCCCCGCATGCACCCAAGCGATCGCACCGGCGGAAAGCGCGGCGATTTCCTTCTCCCGTCTGCCCGCGAAGCCGCCCAGCTTCCCGGCTCCCGCAGCCCTGCCGAAAGGCGCTGCTCTGCAGCGCAACGGAGCTCCGGGGGTGGAGGAAACAGCACGGGGGTCCCGGTCCGGGGGTCACACCCGCCCCGCCGGTACTTACCCCGCGGCGCGCAGACCATGGCGAGCCCCGCCGGCGAGCCGGGTCCCCGCGGGACGATCCACGGGGTGAGACCGGGCTGCCCCCGCGGGCGCGGCGCGGAGCAGAGCCGCTCGGGGCCCCCCCGCGGCTGCACAACGCGGCGCCCGGCCCGGAGGCGCCCCGGGGGTCCCGCCGGCCCCCGCCGCAGTCCTCCGCCGCTTGCTGCTGCTCCTTCGCTCCTCCGCGGCGTGCACGCAGCGCGTCTCTTCACCTTTCTTTATCCCCTTCTTTTCTTCCTCCCTGTTCTTTTCTTCCCCCCCCCCCCCCCGGCCGGCCGAACCCAGAGCTCGAAGTTCGCGCCCGGCGGGCCGCGTCCGCGCCGCCCGGTCAGCCCCGGAGGAGCCGCGCAGACGGCGCTACGGGTCCATCACCCGCGGGGCCGCAGTGGGGCCGAAAACAAGCGGGGGGGCGAAAAGCCCACGGACACACACACAAAAAAAAAAAAAAAAAAAAAGGAAAAAAAAGGAGGGGAAAGAAAAAAAGAATAAAAAAGAATAAAAAAAGAAACCAGCAAAAGAAGAGACCCAGGCGGCTCCGGCCGGCATCCGACGAGGGAGAGGGGGAAAGCTCAGCCCCGCAGGCAGCCCCAGCCCGGCCGCATGCAGGGGCTTCCCCCGGCGGCGGGTGTCTCGCTCTCGCTGCGGCTCACGCCTCGGTAACCATTATTCCCACACATGGACGAGGAACACCCGCTCGGCTCCGCTCCGCCGCGGCGGTGCCGCTCCTCGGGCGCTCCGCGGCGCGACTGCTCCGCGCCCGCCCGCCGCCAGGCCAGACCAATCCACCCGCGAGACGCCGATCCCCGCCGCGCGCCCGCCCCGCCCCGCCCCGCCGCGGGGCACGCGCGGGACCCGCCGTCGAGGAGGCGGGCGTGGGGCGCGCGCGCACCCGGATGAGGGCGCGCGGGCGGCTCCGGAGTTGGGGGGCGGGGGGGGGAGAAAGTGCGCGCGTGTGCGTGTGCATGCGTGTACATGTGTGTGTGCACGTGTCTGCGTGCATGTGTGTGTGCGCGTGTGTGTGCGTGCATGTGTACATGTGTGTGTGCGTGTGTGTGCACACGCGCATGTGCCCATGCATTGTATGCGTGAGCCATGTGTACAACAAGTGTGTGCACACTGTGTGCGCATTGTGTGTGTGTGTGCATGGTCTACAGCTCTGTGCAGTCTGTGCAAAAGCTGTGTCCGTGTGCACAGTCAACATGTGCCTGGCTCATGCATGCAATTTATACATGTGTATGTGTGTGCATGTGGTGTGTGTACGCATGGCATCTGTATCAATGTATGCGGCCTGGGTGTCATGCAATGTGTGTTCACGGTGTGTGTGCATGCACAGAGCTGCTCTCTGTGCACTTATGGTGATGGTGTGCGCACGGCGTGTGTGTGTGCACAGTCTGTAGCTCTGAGCAGTGAGTGCACATGGCCCACGAGTGCACAGAGCTCTCTGAACACAGATATGTGCGCGCACGCTGCCGGACCCACCCAGTCCAACTGGCAGTCTGAAGTTGGGCATCTTTGCCTTGTAGGCTGGTTGCAGCCTCCAGTGTCCCTGACATGCATTTGGACCCCTGGGGGTTTGGATCCGGGTGGAAGGAGAGGAGAAAACCAAAGGAAACGTTTAATCGTGATTAACCTTCACATTGCAAAGCAGTTGTTAGTAGATACATTGCATACAATCACCACTGTGGTGATTCATAGGTGTTTAAATAAAGGGTTGATCAATGGCCACATTGCTCCCTGCGGTGACCCCGCACTCACCAGCACCCGGCACAGCCCCAGCACTGTGGCTCCTCAGGTGCTGGGATCAGAACCGCCTGAGCACGGCCTTGAGGAGCGGACTGAAAACCTTTGAGGAGAGTGGTGGTAAACATCTGTATACTATTAAACCCATTAGATGTGTTCATTATTTTATATTGATTGGTATATCACTACACAAAGTTAATATATTATGATTATTAGTATATTGTTAAATGATTAAATAAGACAGCAGAAGCAATAAATAATTTCCAGGGGATCTCTGCTGACATTTAAAAATTGATGGCTATGTTTTTCCTCTTGCATCCTGGCTGCCTGCAGGACTGCAGCGATGCACTGCCTGCTCTGATCTCCTTCCCCTGCTCTCCTCTGCAAGTAAAGGCAGATGAAGGAGCCTGCTCTGCCATGCCCAAGTTTGCATTTTAAAGATGAAGCTGAATTAATACAAGCCCCAAAGAAACCTGTTGGACGAGGATATTCAAACCACTTGCATGGAATGGAGAGCCACAAGAAGGATCTGCACTGGAGGCCCTATCTCAGTGTTGCTGAGGGAGAACACCCTCTTGCAACACTGACAGTGTTTCCATGTGAAAACACAAGGACAGAGCTGCCCTTCCACCAGCAGCACTGCCACGTGCGTCTTGCAGGTACCTGTCCTGTGAGCTCTCCTGACCATGAAGCACAGGAGCAAAAGCATCCCCAAAGCCTCATCTCAGACTCCAGGTCACTGTGGCTCATGGATTTATGGCACAGCTCCTCATGAAACAGCAGATGTTGGAGAGCGCGCACATCTGTATCTCTACAGCAGGGGAGCTGGATGCCAATCAAGGTTAATTCGGGATAAATTTACAAGAGCGCACAGCATGACCCAAGGTACCTCTTTATTGGCCTACTACAGGCCTGCTAAATACATTGGCTGACTACTACACATTAAAGCCACATGAGCTTATATGTTCAAAATGAATTTTACAGGAAGACACAGGGATAGAAAAAGGAGGAGAGCCTGTGTCACAAATGACATCCAGATGTGAAAACACTGTAAATACAAACATCAAAAGGCTCACCCCCCAGATTTTGCAAAGACAACACTGGAGAAAAGACTTGCTGCATTTAAACAAATATTCTCAGCAAGAAAACCAAGGAGCCTGCTGGCCCCAGTGCTCAGCAAACCCCCCCGATCCAACTGGGAATTAACCATTCATCAAGGCAAACACACAGCAGATATTATGCCATCCTCTAGACAGTCCAACCTTGGTTCAGGGGCAGTGAAACGGGATGGACGGGGAGCTGTTTTCCTAAGAATACCAGGAGTTTAAAACTAATAACTCAAATCTGAAACCTGCACACCACAAACCAAGTGAGTATTTAGATAAAGTCTCCAGAGCTATGACATACTTCTCACTAGAACCGCTATCATCCAGGGATGGCTCTTGACCCTTGCCAGCTGCATGGAATTACTAAATAAATAGGCGCCTCTTAAAGCCTTGGTATTTGCTGCAGAGAAGATATGACTGGAGTGATGTCCTAGAAAATATGGGGTATCTGGTAAACTACTCGGTAACTTTGTCTCAAGAAGATGTAGCAAAAGGCCACTGCCCTGGAAGAGCTCTTGAAGAGCTCTAAATTGCCATTCACATTGACCTACAAGAGGAGGATAAACCAGCAACTAGTCACCGTGAGGGATCCTGGACCAAGCACCCCATCCACCCCATCCATCACTGTCCCTTTGCCTTCTTACCTGCCTCCTATTGCAGTGAACACCACAGGGGACAGAGCTGGCTTGAAGGGGGGCAGAGGAAACCTAACGGAGCAGAACTGCCTAACACCCTTCCAGGAAAGCGGGGAATGGAGGGGTGAGTGGAGCAGGAAGGATGCAATCTTGGATGTTTATTTAGTGTTCTCAGTTCAGTCCTCGAGTGTGCAAACCAAGATGTCAGTGTTTGGCGTTCCTTGCTTGAACTCTCCCATCGGAGCAGCGTGGCCAGGCATGGGCTGGTGCACTGTGAAGGCGAAGCTTAGATGCAGTGTATTCTTGTTTTCTCATCTTTTCAAGATGCTGACCACCAACACCTTACACACAGTGTGATAAGGCCACACAAGGGACTCCATACCAAGCTTAAACTAATCTCTTGAAGATGCTGGGATACCAGGGTGTGGGGACAGCGCGAGCACTCACAGAGAGATGAGATGAGATGAGATAAGACAGGCTGTGGCTATTGCTTTTACTCAGATCTGACTCAAGGCAGCAGGATCACAGCCAGCCGCTCAACCAGCATTGTCTATCCCAAGGGAAGAGCCCTCCCTCCAGATAGGCCTCCATCTGACCTGACTGGTGCTTGGAAGAGAGCACGGAGAACTCTCCTCACACTCCAAGCCAGACCATGCTACTTATTTGGGAGCTAAAAGCTTCAAGCAGTTTGAGACTGGCAGTGCTAACAATAGGAGAAGAAAGCACTTAACCATAGCGCTGCATAAAGATGTCATGAGGAAATCAGGATTTTACAGTAGGGAGAGTAGAAAAACACTCAGAAAGAGCTTGGATAAACTCAGGGCTATATTCAGTAAGAGATGCCAGCCTCCTCCTGCACTGTGTGCCCCACCTGGGCTTCTGCTGCGAGGCAGCCAGAGAGAAGTTTTACTGAATCTCGTATTGAGTCTGTCTCTAGGCTGGTAGCTGCGCCTGGTACCCTCACCAGGGCCTAAAAATAGAAATGGAGTGACACAGGAATTTGCAGGGAGACTGTTAAGATATGCTCTGATTTCCTTAAAGAGAAGGCGCTGGCAGCCAGTATGGCGTTCTAGCCTGCTGGACACCGGGAGCTGCCGGACACTGAGAGCCTCAGGCCTGAATGCGGACAGTGAGGCTGAGCTCTCCATCCCTGAGTGCTGGTGATGCACGGCTCTGCTCCCATCCTAATAACACTGCAGAACTATTTAGCCATTGGAGTATCACATTACATGCAAAATCTATAGCTGCTCAAGAGCTTAATTTCGACATACAATTTTCACTTGCTGAACAGAAAAGGGAGGGGAAGCCTGAAACTGTCTAAACAAAAGAATGTTTTTTTCCACTGCACTTTCAAATGTTCATGAACCGAACAGAATACAGTTAGAGACGGCCCTTCGCCTCAGGGCATCCAAGGCTATGGCTCCAATTAAAGAGAACAAGGATACAGGAGGTGGTACCTCCAGTCTGATTGCTCTCGCCTGGGGCAGCTAAGCCTCATGAATAAACACTGTTGACTCTAACTCTCAACAAAACAATTACACATTTGTTTTTAGAATATATTTTCTTAGCCTTTCCACTTGCAATTTTTGCTACTATAAACTAGCCAGGACAAGAATAAATACCTTTGTGATTCTCTAAACATCCTTGTAATTGCACTACTTCACTCATGAATGTGTATTTCAACAGAAAAGATCCCAAGCGATATGAAGAAAGGTTTCTTTGAAGTAACCTTTCAGAATTAGATGCAAAATGTTTACAGGTAATTATTATTACAAGAACTCCTGTACATGCTGCCAGCTACAGGAGTGAAAACCTCACGCACAAATCCAGTTAGACACAAGGAGACGACAGCAGACACAAGGAGACAAGCAAGTCTTGTCTTCAGGACTCCTGCCAAGCGTAGTCACCAGTGTGGGGCAGCTCCCAGGGCACCCCAGCTCCCCACGGACCCCTCAGCCCTGTGGGACCTCCTTCCTGGCCAGCCCCCATGCAGCCAGCCTGCAAACAGGGCCCCAAAGAGATGCTGCTGGGCGGGGAGGGGGTGCTCCCACACCTCAGAAGTGATGGCTCAACTGTCTCCTGGATGCAAATGAAAGGAGTGGCAGGATTTCTATTGTTGGGGAAAGTCTAAACAGAATAGGCAGTAGATGAATGGAAGTGAAAGTGGGTGCATAATTTCCACCCACCCGAAGTACCCAGCTGTTCCAGCAGCCAGGACAAAACCTGGAGGTTTATGAAGAAGATAGCCCCAGCTGGCCCTTACAGGCTTAGGGTTCTCATAAAGATGAGTGCAGAGGTAAAGCAGAACTCTTGTTTTCCTTCTGAGGACAGCCCAGGAAGGAGAAGGAGGATTTACTCAACTTTCTAAGGATTTTTCCCAGAAAAACAAGCTATTTCTGCAAAGCTGAGCAGCCAACCACCAACCATTATTTCAAAATACCAGGCCTTAAACTGCAGTTTCTGTGCTTGGCAGAAAAGATTTTGGCCAATAAATACACTTTTTTTTTTTTCCTTAGAAATGCTTCCCGATTGGATTATTATCCTCTTCCTCACTGTTAGTGTAAGGATGAGAAAATACAGAATGTGAAAGTAAGGCACAGCCTGCTACCCTGCATGGGCAACACTCACGCTGTGGATTTGGGAGCGACTAAGCAATACATTAACAATACTGGTTCCACATCCAGAGACAAGCAATGTTGCCTGCTCCGAGATGTTATTTATATATTGTGTTAAGCAACAATGTGCAAATGAGCTGGAGAACAAAATATCAGACGTGGCAAGATGTTACAGTGCAGTACTACACAGCACAACAAAGATAAGTGACTCTCCGTATGGGGCCCTGTATCCTAGGAGTGTTTATACTTGATTGTATAATTGGGACCACAGCCAGCTCATCCTAAAATATACAGCATGAATATGGTTAGGCATCGCATCTGTAACATATACAACTTTAGATGTCAAAGCATCTTTGTTTGAAGTCAACAGCAATAAAAACTGCATTTGTACGAGAGCTTAGCATGTGGGAATACATATTGCTAAACCAGGATGTTAACACATGGCCCTCCTCAGCCTGCTGCTGCCAAAAGTATGCCTTTCAAAATTGGGATGAGCATGCCAATAATCTGTAGGTTATTTTAAAACTTGGAGAGATGTACAGCAATCATCTAGTGTTGGAGGAGCCTCTTTTTGGGCAAATTTGCCTTTGGTGGAAACTGGCATAACTCCTCCGCATTGAAAGATCTGGGTCCTTCGCATATATGGTTGTGGTATGTGTAAAATATCCACACCAGGATTTTCACATCGTGTTTGCTATTGCAGAACCTTTGCTTAGTCACTTAGTGACCAATTATTCACTTACATAAATGAAACTTTCAAATGCATACAAACCTATCTTTTGAAGACCTCTATCTTGATATTATTTCATTAAGGCACACAGAAATGACATTAGAACTATGCTAAGCTTATGGGATATCTGTGAACTCCTTTCCTGGATATTAAACTTAAAACAAATATTATGATTGTATTCCAAAAGCTTGAATGGACTGATAATTTTGAAAGTGCTACTTTGGCATCAGTGTACAGCTCCGTTCTTTTATGTATGTTTTGTTAAAACACAAAGAAGCTCTATTTATGAAAAGCCAGTCTTAAATCTATAGTTTGTGAAGCCATAATTTGTGGTTGCAATTGTGGTTAATTTAACAAAGAAAGCCTTTTGGTTCACAGTGCACCATACTTACTATTTTTCATAAACTATCAGAGCAAAAAAAACCCCTTCAACATGTCAGATATATGATGATCCAGCAATGTTACAATTTTCCAACTCCTATTTTGTGGTATACCATATTATAGGCACAGGAATGCTACATCATTTATTCTGGAGCACAGCCCTGTAATTATTGCTGGCAAACTACTAATTACATACCACCATCAAATCTAACAATTTTCCCAATAAAAAAAAATAACTACTTTCGTGTGGAATATAGCAAATAGAGCCGTGAGTGCACGCATGTTTTTATTTTAACACACATGCCATATGGTATTGATCCTCCACTCACATACACTTCACCTAAAATATCCATCCCGACCACGGGATTCTGCAAGCTCTGCGTCATGGTACAACACCACGGGGCATGGGAGGTCTCAGCCCTGAGCTCTGCATATGCACTGGCATCTCCCCCCAGCCCAGGACCTAACCTCTCAGCTCACATGTTTTTTGGCTCAGTCTGGTTAAGATTCAGGCCCTGCCACAAAATGGGGGTCTCGATCCTGAGGTCCCCAAACTCCAGGATTGTCAGTTTTGGAATTTTGCCATTGGTTCATCTTTACAATATGGTTCTACTTCTGTGTCCCTCTCTGAAAGCGACGGTTAGTACTGTGAAGAAAGCCTGTCAGCTGGGCAGAAACCTGCTTCTCTGCATCCCGAGGAGCTCCAAGAGCCATGGCAAATTTCAATTGCAGAACCGCACAGCTTTGAATCACTTCTAGGAAAAAAGGAGTGATTGTGGGGAACAGGGAGCAAGCAACAATTCCCTGAAGAAAATGCCCTACATGCACTGGCATTTCCAGAAATCAGCCACAAATTTGACAGCTTGGAGCGGCACCACCATTCCCTCGCAGTGCAGGAGGAGCACGGGCAGGAAAGCAGCAGATGCAATGTGGAATCTACATGCTTCTACTGGAGGCTGTCAGTGCCTCACACTGGGGTGATTTAATGCACTGTCCATACCCGGGCTGCCCATGGGCTGTCAGGGCACCGTGGCAGGCGATGGTGCTGCAGCCTTCCAGGGCGATGGCGGGTGAAGTGGAAGCCTCGGAGCTGCAGGGAGCCAATTACAGATGTGAGGCTCCAGTCTGCTCGCTCACAGCACCTGCCCGAGCAGCCGAGGGGCTCCTGCGCTCACAGCATGTTACCTGCGGGGCGGCGCAGGATGCCGGTGGAGCTCAGCAGCGTGCTGGGGTGCAGGGCACTGCAGGAGCCTCTTTCCCCCAGCAGCAGGTACAGCCCTGGAGGGTATCCCCAGCGCTCTGGGCTGCCAAGCAGCCAAGGGCAGGGGGGAGAAGCCCAAACCAGCATCAGCTCCTGCTGCATCATTTTTCTCCATTCACAGAACCCCCTTCTGGCTCGGAGGGGGCTATTTTGACAGGCAGAAGAAAGGGAACAGTGGTGCCAATTCTCCCCTGTGACACAAGTTCCCCTGTGCTGCACTCTCCCAGGAGGTGCGTCTCTGACTTGGCAATCAAACCATGTGCCAAACTCGCTCCCTTCTAAAACCATGACAAACTGCGTAGGTATGCGAGACAATTTTCTCAATCTTTCTCAATTTTCTCCTGTTTCAAAACTGCAGTTAAAAATGACTGTGGAGCAAACCCCTTTCCTGCTTGTTTGAAGGTATGGAGCAACTTAAGGAGCTTGTTGCACACTTCAATCATAATGTGTGAAATGAAGCAGCCAGGGGCGCTTGTGAAGGATGTCAGAAAATTCCCACCAGAGAACAGTCATCTCAACACCTCCATGGCAGCGCAGGGCACGTGCTGCCAGCACAGAGCTGCAAAATCTGGCACAGTTCTGGTAAAGCACGGGCTATTCACTGAAGTTTCTGGCATTTACTCCTCAGCATCCTTAGCAGCTTCAACAAGAATAAAGCATGCTTTGCATGCCAAGCGAGTTGGCTGATCTTAGCCACGGCCTTGGTCAAACACAAGGAGTTGCTTGACAAGAAAGAACTGCAACTGAAAGCATTTACAAATGTTTGCAAGTTCAGTGTCATATCTGAAGCCTGATGGTCTTTGGGAGCTATCCTCAACACCAATCTCAGCAGGAGTTCTCAGGCACCAACACTCCTGTTCCTCTTTATATCCCTGTTCTTGTTTATTTTGCAACTACGGAACTTGGTCAGGATAGAAAAAAACGGGGGGGGGGGGGGGGGGGGGGGGGGAAGAGAAGTGGCAGGTATAAGGCTGAGCTCATATGGATAACTCTGGAAAAAGAGATTTCCTTCCCCAAGTCTACTTTCAGGTTTGCTGCTCTCAGTCGAGGATTAGTCAGCTAACATGGCATCTCTGTTGACATACATTTTCTCCTCACAGCTAAAACAGCTTAACTACTTTATACACCAGAATATGCAATGGTTAACCAGATGCTTTCAAAAAAGAAAAGTATCTCCTACTTATTCATTTCTAGTTCTGCTTTCAGTATTGAATTGGAATCCACAGACAAAGAAATAAGCACACAAACCCCTCGTGCCTCTACAATATGCTCGCATGAAAAGCTTGAATTATGGTTAGATAAATAAATGAACAGAAGTAGTTACTTGGCCAGTCTTGCAAGCGCACAGAATCCATTCAAAATCTTGCATATGTTTTCTTCTTCAGCATATACACATTACAAGGATTAAACAGAAAGGGAAACTTACAGCTTTAGACACACTTTGTGTCTCAATACCAACTGCAGCACTAGCTTCTCTGCAAGGATTATCAAGGCTACACCCCCATGCAGCTGTCAGTCCCTGGGGCTGTAATTCAGCTATCCTGTTCTCACTCTATCCATCACATTTACAGAAATCCCCAAGGTGGACTGCCTTCTAAATGTCTTTACCTTGTGCATTATCCTGGGGCTTAACAATCCAATATTGGTGCAGCCAAGGATAATTACTCTCCATTGATGATAAAACACCCTGAATCCTGTCAGGCATGGCAATTTGCATCTTACAGTGCTGAGGATCAATAGATACAACAAAGGAGTGAAACCTGATTAGATACTGCTGCCTCTCAATGGGAAGGGAAGAGCTGATTGTTTTGCTGGGTTTAAGTTCTGGTTAAAAGGGAAACAGAGGTTTCCCATTACAACACAGTCCCCAAACCTGCTGCTCGCCCAGAAACTGCTTCAGGGAGTGTGAGACTCAAGGAGAAAGTAGGTGAACAAACAACCAGGTCTCTCAGACTCCTGGTGAATAAGGAGCGGTATTTACTTGTGCTGGCATGGCTCATGCAGCTTCACCGCAACCCAAGAGAATACAGCGGATGTGAATTGTCTGGAGCTCCACAAGGTTTTACTTTTCTAGCAGTTTTATAGATTTACAGCATAAAGAGCTCAAGCGACTGGTTCACAATCACACACTGCTTCAATAATGTGCCTGGAAGCTGGCTTTTGCCTCTCTGAATCGATCTATTTCTGAAGCATCCTCTAGCAGTGTGGGCCCAGCACAGAGCTCCTGTCCTGCCAAGGCAGCAGAAATGTCATATGCATTTAAAACCAGGGCTTGCAGGATTTTTCAACCACAACTAACCAGGTAAGCAGATGTATGAAGGTGGAGGTGGAATAAAGAGTTATCCCAACTCATTCAACAGTCTTCTAGCATTAATCTAATGCTGAATCTGATCGAAGATAAGAAGAGCAGTGGGTGAACTTCAGTTCCCACATTTAATCTAGAGAGACATCACAAGCTTCCGCCTCTTCAAGTCTTTATTTGGAGGCCAGTAACACATTGACAGAAAACCATGGTTTGGCTGACAGTACTGCTGGGCTGCAGGCAGGGAACACATTCCCGTTTGGACGTGATTCTCCACCACTGACACTCCCTAGGCTCAGCTGTGCCCATATCCCACAGCACGCCCAGATCCGTGATACCAAAGCTCAGCCCTGGGCTGCAGACCAAGAGCTCCCAGAATGGATGTAGCTGTGTTAAATCTGGGTTTTTATTGGGTTTCTGGTGGCACAGCTACATTAAGCAGGGACTGCATCTCTCCATGTTCTTGCCAGACTGGAAGAAATGCAGACTTTTCTTCCAGGGAAATCAGTTAGTGAAGGAAAAGTGGAATTTGAGAGATTCTCAACCACGTGAAGGACAACATTTCAAAAAAGCCTCAAAACATGAATGATGCAGAAAATAAAACAACATCAAGAAAAGAACTGGGCACATCCTTTGAGAATGCATGTTCTGAGCCTGATGAAGAAGGGCTCAAAGCAAGAGAAGAGGAAAGCAGAGAAAAACTCTTCAGAAACCAGCTGGGAATAGTCTGTTCTTATCAAAACACATTGCTGACACAGACCTGTCACGGAGCCAACATCTGCTCCCAACTCACAGAGTCAGTTCGAGGCATGCTGAGCATCTACTACACAGGAACACCAAGAGTTGACTTGGCACGTTGGACATAAATGAGAAGAGCTTCTGAAAGCACCAGCGAGCTCAACGGGAAGGAAACTTGCTCCTTTGATGGAAAAACATTTTATTTTGACCTACAGGCAAACTTGCATATTTTCTCTGCAGAAAGGAGTCTCTTCCAACATGGGAAATAGGCTGATTCTGGACCTCTGACACATATGGTAGTGTCTACTAAACCCATCAGGGGGGTTGCATATGGCAACCATGAAAAACTGAGGCTCATTAACATTATGGCATAGGATTGTCAGTATTTTATGGTCCTAAGGATCTGTCCCTTTCATGCTGATGGCTGCTCAGCATCGGTTGGTTCAGTTGCCCCGTAACAGTGCTAAGAGTAAATTTAATATTGTTGAGAACTACCAACCCCTCACCTGAAATCCTTCGTCTCCTTCACTTGCGCAATGGAGAAGAAGCATGCTTTCTCACCCTGACCTCCTATTAACTTGAAATCTATCCTAGACCGATTAAAGGCTTTCACTCCCCTTTGCCTGCTTCCATGTCCAGCATTCTGGGGGTACCAGAGAGGATTTGTAAACAGCCTGAGACACCACCACTACAGAACAGATGGCAACCATCTCACTTAGGGCAAGACACCAAACAACATCAGCTGGATTCTCACACAGGCATCCAGCTCCTGGCACCACCTGTGCCTCAGCAGCGGCACTCCAAATCTCTCCTGCATTGTGGAAACCCATCACTCATCATGAAGAAAGGGATGTTATTATAGCTTTCCATCTGTCAGTACAAAGTGAAATGTAACTTTGTATTGGGCTCTCCACTTTGCACTCAGGCATGGAAGATTTAGAGCTTGCTGCTCTGTGTTTGAAATGGGAAATTGGAGTGGAGCTGCTGAGTCATGAGAACAGGGGCCAGTATTGCCAGCCATTTCTCCCTGGGGAAAACCACTAATCCCCTTGGATGCACCTGGGTGCAATGATTCGTCGGGATCACTGAGACAGTCTCAGACTGTTGGAGGTGCATTGATTTGTTTGGCAGTGGAGAACAGAATGGATATAATGGAGGTGACTTTTAAGGAGATGATTGCTATGGGTGGGTGAAGATGTAACTGTATTAAATAAGCAGCCATTAGAACTTTGAGCAGCTCAGGTGCCTGCTCCTGCCCTCTGAAAGGAGGATGATAATACTGCCACATGCATCTAACACAGGTGAGCTGGAGTGTAATGAATTCACAGGGTGTAATAAACCTGGTGGAAACTGGCTGAAAATAGACTTGTAATAATGCATCCTCTTGCAACACAGGGCACTCAAAGACACTGTCCTCATCAAAAAGATGTTATGTACGGTGGAAGGAAACAGGAGAGCGTAAATGTAGTGACCTCATAAACAGCCACAACCAAGTCCTGTACGAAAGCATCCTATTAAAGACAATGATGCTGAACCCTTGAAAACAAATGTAAATTAGCAAAACTGCTAGGCAGAGATTGCCAGGAAAGCTTCTGGTCATTCTTAACTGCTCTGCACAACTGAATGGAGAGGAAAAGGGTCAGCATAAAGACTTATTTCCCTATCATTTCATCACATCACTCTTCATGTAAGCACCCTGCTGACCAGCCTTCTCCCAGAACTTCTCTAACCAGTGATTAGCACCATGCTGTTTCTTACTGTGAATTCGAACAAGAGTAGCACAAAGCTATCAGCAGGTACTTCAGTGATCAGAAACTGCTCAGCCAATTTTCACTATCATTTTTCTATGTCAAACGTATGCCTACTGTCACCGGGCCTGCTCCTGTGGCATGTTGAGAGCTTCTGTAAATTGCAGAGACCCCTGTCTCGGATTTTAAATCCCTAAGATGTTAGCTCTCACTTTATAGATCAACAGATGAGTAAAGGACAGGGAGCCAGGAGCCAAGTGGTAATTCTGGCTACTGATGTGCAGTATCCTAGGTACCCTGCCCCTGCCTCAACCCTACCTGCCTGCAGAACAGGGACGGAAAATAGCAGTATCTCCTGCCATGAGGCAAACGGAACCTAAGGTTTTTTTAAGATGCAAAGTGCTAATTGCTAGTATTCAGACTGCAGGTCTTGGAATTAGAAGTAGCAAAACTATGCAAGCTACTGTTGCAGTCACCACATACAACAGGCCCGCAACAGACTTCGCCCTTAGGAAAAAGGGGGGTGGCATTTTATTCAGCTGCTTCACAGAAAGGTTTCAACTGTGGCCCCAGCAACAAGTGCTCTCCTAGAACAGAAACCTACTCAGCCTGCAGAGAGCCCCTGTTCAACCCTGGGTGAAGCCATGAACTTGGACTTACAAGATCACAATCAGCTGAGATGGTCATGTCACAAGCTGATGTCATGTCATCATTCAGCAATATAACTCAGGTGGAAGTGGAGAGAGAAGGGGCAGATGGATTGTGAAGTGTATAACCCCATTTAATGTCATTAATGCTATTTGATAATTAGCAGAGGTGCTATAGGCCTTACAGGAGAACAAGGGAAAGAGAAAAGGATTTGGATAAATACAGGATGTGCTTTAGAGCCTCCTCCAGACTGCAGATTTCTTTTCAACGCCACATATATAGCATTTTTTTCTTAAAGCAGACGCTGCAGGGGCCAGGGCATTGTATAACAAGAAGAATGGTCAAACACAATTTTAATGTGTCTAGTAAGTCAGAGTGCAATACTTATATATATCAGAACAAGCAATGTGCCGAAGTGCCTGATGATAAGGAAGAAATGTGTCCTCAATCAAGAAAACCCAGTTTAATGTGCACACTGGGAGCAGAGCATTACACAGATACCGCTTTCTCCTGGCCACGTGAATTCAAGGAACCCCTGCTGGTAACTGAGATTCCTTGCAGACAATCAGACCAGAAGCAAAATGTCATAAATTCTTAAGGTACTGTACGACGTGAGACAGATCCTTACATTTTATACAAAACCAAGAAGGGAAAGATAGCATATAAGCATCTGAACTCCCATACAGTAAATGCCATTTCAAGCATCATTTATTATGCTGCCTTTCACAGACTTTTACAATCCTCAATATGGTTAGCAATTCCAGCTGACTCGTAAAGCGCTTTTAAAATTCATCACTGAAAAGAATGTTTATCTCTGTATTTTCTCCAGTTCAGGAGTAAAATTAGACTCTTAAAACCTGCGGATGGTGTGCCTTTAATTTTGTTTAGAACAGAAAATAACTGCGATATGAAAGGTTTAATGAGGTTAGAAATCTAAAAGGAAATGGAGTGGGAATAGATTATCAAGAGAAATAAAGCCAACCGCTGGAGAGTACACTAATATTAAATATTAGGTTTCTAAACCAAATATATATAATCCATTTAGGGACTTAATGGTGGTTCTCAGAAGCACATTTATCTACAGCTTATGGTTCAACAACCAATATTATAACTCCATTTGTCATTGTTAGGCGAGGGGAATGGATGTCAGGGAGGCGAGGGTCAGCACATGAGGAGGAGCGCGGAGAAGCCTCAGCTACCGCAGGTTACAGACAGCAGTTGGAGGGGAAGATCGCACCTGCACATCGGTGGCTCCATGCTCAAGATCTGCTGGCTGCCCCAAAACCATCTCCTTACAAAAATACGCATTTAGTTTTCCTCATGAAGAACAAAGGCAGCACACTCAAGCAGGGATTTGTCTTAAATTAGGCTTTATACCCGTTTTTCATTCAGCGAGATACTTACACATGTGCCTAACTGAATGTGGGATTATGCACTTGATTAAAATTAGCGACATGCTTAAACTACTTGATGAATTGGGTCATTAGACACCTAAGTCAATACGAGATAAGGAGCTCTGCAAATCAAGACAAACGGAAAACTCAAAAATGGATTCTGGTTCTTAGCTTTTGGCACCCACATTAACAAGTTTACAGGATAGGCAAAGATTTAACTAAACCTCCGGGTATTAACGCCTAAAGTGAAATCCCTGCTTGGGAAACACCTGCTCTCCTTCTGGCTCTCCCAGACACCAAAGCAGCAAGATGATGAGCTATGGGACAGCTCTGCCTTCTTCAACTCCTCACCTTCAAGCAGCCCCTGAAGCTGAAGAAAAAACTTCCACCACTAAGAGACTAGGACATGGAATGTTTAGGGAAAAAGTATGGAAAGATGCATGGGTTTTCACACTTCTATTTTAGAAAAAGCCAAGAGAGCCCTGTGTTCCATTACTGTCAGATACCCAGCAATGTGAAGGGACAGCTGCTGGATGAACGACGATTCCTTATCACATAGTTAAACCCTCTGTACCACCATCAGAACAGGCTGAGGTTTATAGGCAGAGGTGATCTTTTTAATGACACTAACCAGCTGGATAACAAATGCCAAGTGCACCGATCCTTCCTGAAGATACCTCTGCAGTGGCCTTTCTGTAAGGGCTGTGTGCCAGAAAACTTCTCCTTTTGCCCCAATTCCATCTGCTAGCCAAACACCAGGCACCCTCTCCTTCCCTCCGCATCCTGCCCTGCTGCATCCCCTCAGTGAAGAAGGAGGCTGATGTTTCATTTCACACTTGGGATCACTGTGTTATTTTGCTTATTCATTGTGTTTTCCCTGTCTTTCCCTTTCTGAAAGAAGGCCTGCTGTCAGGGACCCACCACTTCCAAGCGAGCGCTCAGCCTGCCAGCTCCAGGCTTCTGGATGCAGTCAGCAGCTCACTGAGGACTCCCACGTGTGCTTCCTTTCTGGTTTTGTGGAGGGGAGGGAAGCTGAGCTGGGAGGATGACACAGTAGGAAACAGAAGTGTGCTCCTTTCTCTTGAAAGGCTCCAAATCTGCTCCCTCTCCAGCCCCAGAGTAATTCTTGTGCCAATTCTTGGTTGACTGAAGTCTTGAAATGTCACCAAGAACTGGAGCAAGCTAATGCAATGTGCTTGTTTGAAGTGGTCAAAATGAAGTAAAACATACTCCACTACAAATAACGCCTGGCTACTTCCAGCACAAATGCTTTTTGCTATCAATGAAATTGTGAGGGAACTCGGGGACTTCAGTTAGCGCCATATGTTGGCTATCACTCTACTCCTAGGCTGGGTATTAGTAAGTTTTTACTACTAACACCATCAATAAGAGCAACTGAATTAGCTGTAAGAGTCACAAACCCATCCCCTGAGTGGTATGACCAAATTCTTTCACATAATTTGCCTGAGTGACAGAAAAATACGCTGCGAGTGTAAAACAAGTCTGAAGACTTAAAACGCTTTTAATTCTGACCAAAAAATATAATGAAGAACTTCTCCTTGACTTCAGAGAGCTCTGAATCAAGACCTCACCTCAGAAAAGTGCTTACTTTTGATGTTTACCTTGAACTGAAATCAGTTTCGCTGAATGAAACCTGTAGACTTCTGTTTTAACAGCACACTCAAGGAAGCAGTTTTTCCACATGACATGTCATTAAACTGTGGAATTCGCTACCACAGGATGTTGCAGAGGCCAAAAATATAAATGAGTTCAAAAAAAGATTAGACAAATTCACGGGGGATAAGTCCACCAGTGGCAATTAAACACAATGGTCTGGATACGACCTCTGGCTCAGGAAGTTCCTAAAGTACCGATTGCCAGACGCGGGGAGGATAAGACCGGGGAAAGGTTCATGCTGTACAATCCTGTTTCTTATATTCCTTCCTGAGCATCTCCTGTTGACCACTGATGGAGCAGGGATTTCTGCGCTGGACAAACTGTCCCCATATGGTAATTCCTCTGATCTTCACATTTGGATCTGAGCTAAAATATGCTGCAAAGCAGGGAATTTGGTAACACGCGGAATGCTATTTTCTCACATCTTGAAAAGTTTTCCATGATTCTCAATAAAAACCAAGCTTTACTAATCACTTCAGGGACAAAGCATCTCACACTTCTTGCCCCCCTCCCCATTTAGAAAGGAGGTCCAAAGATACTAAACATAACAGAATACATTGTTTATTCCTATTGGTATCATGCAGCTGTACTGTAACTGGTTTTATTCTTTTCATCAAATCCTGGCAAAACAGCTGAACATATTCAGCAGTTTCTTGACTTATATTCCTTTCAGTAATTTAAACAACGCTGTGTCCAAATGTCTTGCAAAAGTAGAATTATTACAGCTTTTTATGCAGGAGGAGTCTGCTTCAATGAGGTGCAGACACACAGGGATATAACTCTGAGAGCTAGAGCTCCTTCTCAGACTTATTTACAGTGCAATTCTTAAGTCTTATGATTGTTGGTGCTTCTCGTGAAGCCCATCTCTAAGTGTAATTCTGTAAGAATCTTGGTGTTCGATGAAACAGAAAATGATAAATTTCTAGCACTGTGAAGCTTAAAAATGTGGTCTAAATGCATTCCCTCATCCCCAAAGGCTGGGGTAAGGTAGAGAAAAAGACCTCATTTAAAATCCAAGACCTCCTGCTTAAAACCAAAACATTTTCTGAGACCCGTAATATTTGATGATGTGGCTTGAATCTCTTTACTAGACACGACTGAGTCCTAAATTTCAAGCACCCAGATGCAGTTTAAATTTCCTATTCTGTGAGGCCCAAAGTGGCAAAAGTTCTTTGGTCTCATATCTCAATTACAGAGCGTGACACAGATTTAGAATGAACCTGTATGAGTCTGTCGCAAGATGTAAGGAAAATGTCATGAACCAAAATCCTTGGTTAACCACTATCCGGAGACATCTAATGCATTAAAAAGCCAAATTCACAGGAACATCCCATCTCTGTATAAATTTCCACTGGTTTAAAAACCAGTTTTGTTAGTGTGTGGCAAAACTTATATCAGTTGTTTCAGATTCAATTTGATTTAAGTTTAATCAAATTTAAATGAAGATCAAGATAAATCCATTTAACCCCAGCTTAAAAAGAAAGAAAAATGTCCATGCAGAGCTTCACACAGTTGAAGCTCAATGATTTAAATCATGTCCTTAGTTACTGACTGATATGACTGTGAATAGAAAAAATACCTAGGTCAGGAGTTTTACTTTTTAGCACTTCTAAAATAATTCTTAGTAAAGACTTCTTTAAGAAACTGTTTGCTTGTGCTTTTTTTGTTAATGTGTCCTGTACAAAGACCTATCAAAATATATTTAACATTACGTGTACACACCAGCTGAGATTTTATCCACTGTATTTGTAACACAAGAAACTCCAGCAGCAGAAAGCCTAAACAGCATCCGTAAAAATATTTTCTTCTTCCAAGCTTTCCATGTCATGATCCTTCATGGAGGTGTAATTTCATGGATTCCATAGGTCCTTAAGAGCCTGCTGGACAATGCATGACCAGATGTCTAGCAGAAAATCACCAGGATTTAAAGAACAAACCAACCCCCTAACTTCCCCAGTCAGCCTTTAGCTTTTTAAAGCATGGAAAAGCACACCAGCCTCTCTTTTCCTTTCTAAAGGTACCATCTATAGACAAGACAAACATCGGTTTCTTTCAGTTTCTATTAGGCACAAATTTAGCAAAATCGAAGAAAAGGCATGAGCAGGACCTGAGCGCTGAAGCCAGTTTGAAGCCAGGGACTGAGATGAATGCTCACACAGCATCGAGTTCCACACCATCAGCATATTCTTTAAGTAGATCTAAATTATTTTTCAGTGTCATTGTATTTAATTAGTTGCATCAGACTCAGTTGTTTTCAGGTCAGATACCAGCAACCACTTGGTAACTGAACATCTCCTTAATTTCAATCAGAACTATGCTATGCTAACGCAGTTCCAGCCATTTTAATTTCTGTTGCCTTACCCTAATTTGATTTTTGCCTTTCAGTCCCAGGAGAAGTCCGTAAGTGACGGTGTTACCACCTATCATTCCCATCAGTTGGCAACATACCGGAAACTGTGCTAAGTTGCCCACCCTGAGCTCAAGTCATCTGAAATCAGTGTGGTGACCCCAGCAAAATCCAAGCAAGGCCTGGTCCCCACTTCCAAACTTTTCCCTCTGGTCTACTCTTCTTTCTTATCCCCTCCCGTCATACTTTTCTCCTATTTATTTGGAGGCAATGGGAAGGCAGGAAGAGGATTCTTCAGTGATTTTTAGGAGAGGTTTTTGCTTCCAACCTATGGCAGCTTCTACTAGGAGGGAAACAAAGAGAATGAGCAGATCTTGTTGTGGTGACGTAAAGCCTAAGAGATATTTCAGGGTCATCAGCTATCTTATGCAGACAACATCTGGCAAACCTATCCAGCAGCAATATGGACACCAGCCCCAGGAAATACTGGTACACATAGCCAGAAAAAAGTAGAGTATTCTGGGGTTTATTTAAATAAAGTCCTTTTTTGTCAGGAATAAAAAAGTGACATATCCACAAACAGCAGCGGAGACTTGCCGGCGCAGGCAGTGATAGATGAGGACTTTTGCTCACTCTCAGATGATTGCAGGAGAATAGTTTTTTTGTGTTAAGAGTTCATTACAACTTCAGCCCTCCTACTGCACAGTTTCCTCTGAAATCAGGGGCAAGATTAAATCTGTTGTAGCAGAGCGCTCCGTAATGGCTCTGACAGACGTTGTTTTTCCTCGGCCTCACATCTGGGAGTTAACCAGCAGAGTGCTTGAAACCAACCAGGTCAGCTCTTTAGCTGAGTTTCGTGTCTAATCAGCCAGGAAGGCTGAGGCCTCAGGTCACACATGGAAATCACTAGAGCTATTTAAGTCGCCAGAGGTTATTAATAAATCTCCCACTATTTCCTTAAGTAAATAATTGGAGGCCCATCTTTCAAACAAGTTATGTCTGGCCATGTTATGGTACCAATTTTATCCTTCCTTTTTTCCCCCTCACCAAGCAGGAAGAACAAATCTCTGGTGACAACAATGGCAAAACTGTGAATTATAAACATCCATGTGTCTCTCATTTGAATGCCTCCTCGAGTTTCCTTGACAGCTGGGGGAGAAAGAGACTCTTTAAGTCTTTCCACCAGAGCCTGAGCCACTGAAACTGCTCTTGCACCAGCAGAGATGTTGGCGGAAAGCAACTGAGCGCTGACTGCTGGGTGAAATACGAGCACGTTCTCTCCATGAGGAGCTGTTAGGTAGCCGGCTCAGGTCCTTCTGGCTGCCACGAGGGAAACAAGGGGAAGAGCCTGACTGTGAAATACAGCTGGAGACAGGGCTTGGGGGGTTCTGGAAAGGAAGAAGGGTGCTGAGGGAGATGGGATTCACGATGCCGCATCCTCCCTGCAAGTCACTCACAGGCACAAGGCTTAACTGAGTGCAGGGAACTGCATCCAGGCCTGACACACACGAGTCCTGTGAGACCTGCAACTACTTGTCCCAGGGCCAAATTCACCCACAGCCACAAACAATAAACCCTAGCATACCAGAGACCCCAGTCTTTGCTGCATTATGTTACTCTTTCAACTTCGGAAATAACAGACCACTTTGTTTTCACTGTCACTGCACTAACTAAAGTAGACAGGCATGTGCTTAGATGTGGAGAAACTAATAGCAGCCCTGGCCATTGCTCATCGACAGAACTGCATCGAAGCACCAATTCACTCCACTGGTGTGACCAGCCAGGTGAGCACATGAGGGGCTGTGCTGCCTCCAGCACATTCCATATCCCTCCTGCTCACCCCGACTCACACACATTCAACTAGAGGTGGGTACTGCCTGCCCCTCCTGCCCCTGCGTACACCAAGCCACTGCACCAAGCTGCTTGCAGGTCTCAGAGATATTTATGGCAGCTGTGATAACCCCAACACATCTTCTAGCTGCCAGATCACCTCCAACGCTGCACTGAGTTACGAGCTGTCTGTGTTTGAACTTCCTTCAGGATGATGCAGAGCCTCAGACATTAGGAATACAGAAGGGGTGCTTTAAACGAAGCAAAAGTCTACATGCAAACATATATCTTGTGAATGTACGTGTATACAGATGTATCTGTTCCTTTACAACAAATAAACTAAAGCTTGCCTCTAAACAAAGAACACCGGCTCCATCCTTCAAATTACATCAGCAAAACAGCAGGTTAGTAACCATTGCAACCCTCACACATATGGAAATATTTGTAATTTGCATAACAGACTTTTCTTGGCATTTTTCAGAAAATGGAGGATCTGCTCCCTCACACGACAACACTGTCTTTTATTTGTGATCTACTAAACTGTCATACTTGAACCGTGGCTGATTTCCCTTCCTTTTCCTCACTCTCGCAAAGATTAATGCTTTGAACCTAAAACCCAGTCTTTCAGAAGGCAGATTCTCCTCACACAATCATCACTATGTGGCATTTCTAATAGGGTCTATCGACTTAATTAACTACAACTTTAGGTCTGAATCTCCCAATGGACAGCAAATTTAAGCTGTAGCTACATAGTGCTTCAGCTAAGTAGTGCCTTTCAAGCAAGCCATACTGAGGTATCATCCTGTAAAAATACACAGCCTTCCCTCTTTGAGGCACACTCAGGAGATGCAGCCACGCTGGACCTGAGGGGTCCCCAGGCAGGCTGATGGGTATCTCAGGTCACCAGCAGCAGAGCTTTGTTCATAGGTGACGTACTGAGTCCGTATGGGTAGGGGAGGATGGGGAGAGCTGGAGGGAGTGCAGCTCCCTGGCACCCGGCTGTCGCCCAGGCATCACTGATGTGGGCACTGCAGGGAGTTGTTTGCCAATCCTCCTGGCAGAAGAAAAATTGCTACAGATGGCAACTGCCAGCAGGGAACGAACAGCAAAAACAGAGGAATTCATGACAGAAATTATGGAGAGAAAGAGAAAAAAGCATTTCCAATGCACTCATTTCATCTTTCCAGTTAAAGGAAAACCTGTTATCAAGAGCCCAAATGAACAGCTCCACTAAAGCTGAGGGTGGAAATCACTGTAGAGCATCAGTGCCAGTGGAGCTCCTACAATTAAAAACTGCAGAGTGCTCACAGACAGTACACACACATAATGTGTGCATTTGCTTGTAAAGACTCGGGTGCACCAAATGAGCGACATTATTTATGCTCATACATATTTTTGTGGCGGTAGCTCAAGAACTAGGCTGAAGCCACGCAAAATCTGTGGAACTTGCACATCTTTCTGTGTGACAGAAGGTGCCAGATGAAGATATTTGCTGTCCTATCCACTTTAGAGAGCAAAAGCAGGGAGTGGGAAAGGAAAAAGAAGAAGAAAAAAGTGCAGCAAGCAGGAACACTTAAAATGAGTTACTAGGTCTGGTCAGTCAATCCTTTAAGCCCTGCCAACACTTTTCTGTGATTAGTTAGTAAATCTGACAAGGCCTGCGTTTGTTCACAGCTTATTGACAGAACTGTATTGATAAAGCAATATCCGAGCCTGGGGAAAGAAAGCCCACAACCTCGTTTTACTTTCTCAAGTCTGTATTGCACAAAGGTGTTTTTCCTGGATGAATTCATTTTCCTGAAACTAAAAGTTTGAGTTTTGTGAGAGTGCAGCTCTTATATCGTTGCTTAATAATTATTTATCAACTGGGTTGACATGAAACACGGGAGAGGAAAAACATGTCACATAAATTTTCTGGTGCAGATTTCTGACCAGATGATGCAGGGACATTTGTTCAGAGTTCAAGAGAGACAACAATGGTAGCTGTGGGGGTTGTAATTTTTCCATGTCCCAGAGACACCCTGTGCCCTGCTTCCCCATGCCCCATTCATTCCAAACTTCTTCCTAGAACCCGCCTCCATGTCCCCTGGGGGTTTGGGTCACGGTTATCGTGTCCTGGATGAGACCACTGATGGGGTCCCTTGAGGACCCATTAGTGCTGCTCATAAATTAGCCAGCTGGGGTTTGCCTTGACCGAGCTGCAGAGGGTTGGAGGGGAACCCAGGGCTCCCACCCCATGCAGAGGGAACTAACTGCATTCTCAAAGATTAGGAGCGCTGTGATATGAAACAGTAGGAAGGGACAGGATTAAACGCAGAGATGATTTCATGTTAAAACCATGTAATTACTGAAGCCTAATTGCAGCATTTCACATCCAGTTGAATTTTACAGCTTGACAAATCCAGAGTGTCAATAAAGAAGTGGCAGTGGGACTGTTCAATGATTTTAAACCAAAATGAGGGGAAATGGGCTCAGTAACAAGCTCAGGATATAGGCACTAGGAGTGAGCAAGCAGTGGTGCAACAGCTTTGCTCCAAGAGGCTGGAGAAAATGCCAAACACTTAGAAATAAGTGCTCCTGCTTGAGATTGCACAGTTTAAAGAGATCTAATGGCTACTGCTGAAGCTGGGAGTTGACAGACACTGTTGAAAAACCAAAATATTTTGGTGTGTCATTTACTGTTTCTTTTTCTCTTTGCTCTGAGTAGTGGAAAGTGGCAGATATAAGCCAGTGAAGAAGTGGAACACCATCAAAACATGGAGTTACAGGGGAAATCTCTTTACCTTTTAAGTTAAACCATCATCAGATATCAATGAATCGTATCTCAAATCGTATCTCAGCCTACCTAGGCTTCCCTGGCATTACAAAACCAGAGAGTCCTCTGGGCTCTTCTGCAATCTCCATTGATTATGACTTTTAAAACAAAGAAAGTCCTCCTTACAACAATAAAGTTCACTTGTTCTAAAGAACAAATAAAGCATTTTTCCAAAACTGGGCTGAAGGAAGGTACAAACATCTCTTCAAAGGCCATTTTCGCTATGCATGTATCAAGCCTAAAATTTATGAAGTAAAGAATAAGTAGGAGAACTTATAACTACCTGAAAAATAGGCTGTGCTAGGAAGACGCTAATACAATCTATATACTTCAAAGGGTGTCATCTTTATTAGCAATAATCTGCAACAACATTGTCCCTTTATTACACAATACTTACAAAACCAAAATATAATTCTTTTGCTGTAAGGGAAAGATGGGAGTGTAGGTGATGTCATGGAGCCTGACCATAGAACCTGGGCCCAAGGAATCTCAAGGTCCAAGCATCACACTTATGTGACAGCATTCTTCACCTGGCAGGGTGCATTGTGTTGTATTAATAAGGAAAGTAGTAAGAACCTACAGATGTTACATGTGTTTTGAAAGGATACGTTCACGTACCACTGACTTTCTGAAGCAATGGAGGCATTACTACAGCTGTACTACCTCGGGCTCATGCAACTCCAACTTGACAGTGAAACTGAAGAAAGGAGCCACCTCTAAGTGTGGGTTCACAGAAATGATTTGAGGTATTCAGAGTGAGTGCCCACATCTCTCCCTCCCCAGGTCTTGCTTCCCCAGAGGCAGATCCCCTCCTGGCTGACTGCTGGGCATTGCTGACACTGCCTGAGGAGAAGCTGGGCTCAGACAATGTCTTTCAGGATGGTGGTTGTGGCACACTAGAGACATGACTCAGCCATGTAGGTTCTTGCTAGCTTCCTTATTAATATGACGCTGGTGAAATGCCACAGCTCTTGCTTAAGCCAAGTGGGGTTGCAATCTCACAATTCTTATTTTGACTGTAAACAAAGAGCCCGGCCCTCTGTGGTAAGGATCTGGGGCTGACTTATTGTTAGAGCTCAGTGTTGGAAATTATTGCTGTGGCAACACTTTGTTCTGAATCAAATGCCATTTCATAGCATAATCATCTCAAGCCCACCACAAACATGGATGATGTTCCATTCAGGAGAGCTTTTAACAGTTTGTCAAATGATAGTTTACAACTGAGTTACCTCCAGTGTAGTCTGTGTTTCATGCACTGCTGAGTTGGACAGAAGGAAAATGAAAGAACGAAAAATTAAGCTGGTATGTAAACACTCTGTAGCAGTACAGTGGCACGAGAACCAGAGCAAGTCTTCTCCATTGCAGCCATTTCTGGGCAATGTAAATCTAATTTCCTCACTACAGCTTTTCAAAATCCCCCCAGATTTGGAATTGAGAGACAGCCTTTTCCTGAAAGAATTTACCATTATGGTACAGGACACAATGTTCTTGCTTTTCAGAAAGTTCCAAGAATGCAGATTCTTGGAAGTGGAAAGTTTAGTTTTGTCAAAGACTTGCACATGGATCTGGACACAAATCTCAGAATCACAACTTCTTAAGAAAAAGAACAACAAAGTAATTCTGTGTCCCTGAATTTCAGGATGTGTTTCTTGAAACATCTCTGGCCCAGCTTCCCAAGGAGGTGAGCATCTGCAAACCCCCCCTATGGTCACAGCAGCACTGAGTGCTCAACAGCTTTTGTGCTGGGTATTTCAAATGACAGTTCTTGAAAATCAATCTCTGTACCTCACTTGCATCATCTGTTTCATGGCAATGCTCGTATAGGTCACATCAGAGATATGAGATTTGCTACATTGTGAATACCTAACAAATACTTTGCAAATGCAGGTTGGAAGAAGTTCTGTGCTTTAAACACCTTCAACTGCTGAGTACTGTCATGTGAGTACTGTCATGCTCCTGCTGCTTCCAGCAGAAGCCAAACCATCCCTGTAGATGATGATTTACTCTACAGCCATACATCCCTCTCTAACCCTTGGCTGTATGTGCAGTTTGGTGGAGTAACAGTGGAGGTGGGATGTCTGTTTGAAGAGCAGAGATGATGGGGGTAAGACAGGGCAGTTCAGACCTTGTTGATCTTATGTGTACTTATGTTCAGGCTACCCAATGCTGTTCTGGCAACACAGGAGAACGTACATGAGTACAAATACAGATTCTGTTATATGTTATCTCACAGGGCCACACTAGGTACGAATGACCTTTAGTTTAAGTGAGAACCAGGCTTTGCATGCAAAAGAGCTGTCTGTTTGACCATGAGAGGTATTAGGTTCTGGAATGATTTCCTAAGGGGGGCTGACGAAGCTGTCATTTGGTTACTTAAGGCTGAATTGGACAAGAGCTGGAAAATATATTTAAATAGGAAATACTATCTTGACAGCAGGATGGATGAAGTGACCTAACGCATGTTCTCCAACTCTAATTTCTATGACTACCTGCAGGTTAGATCTTATGTATGCCGAAAAGGGTCAACCAAGAAAGCTTTTGCAGAAAACAGAGACCCAGCTTCTGCTGACCAGAGAATACCAGTTTCCTAAAATACAAACAAGTTGAGCCAACAACAGAATTTCTTGTTGATAAAATTGTATCTATGCTGGCGCTTGGTCTTTCATTTTTGTTTGGTTTAAATCCCTGTCTTTCTCTACATTGCTTGTTGACATAACTGGGCCATCCTAAAGCTGAAGTGATTTGTTCTCCAACCAGGCTATATCTACACCACACCAAATAGAGATGGGCAATGCACACACGCTAGCGGAAACCAGACCTAATCATGAAATGTGCCAGGTCACTGTCATTATATGCACAGCTACAAACTCTGGTTATAACAATAAATATTCACTAATCAGTAACATGATTACTCAAAAAGCCAGGAGGAGGAGGGCTGCAGAGGGGAGGAATGTGCCCCTTTTATTTTCACAGTTTCTCTGAAGCCATGACATATCTTTGCAGAGCATTTTCCTACCACATGTGTTGATCTAGAACTAAGCAGGAGATGGATGCTGAAGAGAGCCCTTTTCATCACCCCTGGAGAGATTTGTAAAACAAGAGAGAGGGGTTTCTATTCCCCTCTCTCTGAAAGAGGCATTGGCTCCTTTCCACTTCCAATTTCACCATGGCTGCACACGACTAAACATCCATTCTGACACTAATGTAGAGTGGTGCTCTCTACTAGGCTGGGTCAGCCAGCTCTCGTGCCTGACTGGCCAAGTGATTGTAAAATCATTAATGGTATATTTTACACCCCATATTTCTTAAAAAACACAATTACCAGAGAAATTATTCTTCTTTTACTCCAGGATTTTTTCCTTTATTTTTTTTCCCAAAGACACATGTGCTCGCTCTCTCATAACAGTCAAAATGAGGTCAGAAACTTGAACATATGCGGCTGTGTGTGCTTTCGCCTCCAACCAGAAATGACAAAGCAGAGTTTGGCAAGGCAATAAAGGAATGGCCACAAATCAGCCAGGATTATCTGACTTCCTTTAAGAAAGCCATAAATTGTTTACAGCAGCACTGGTCTTTAATGGCAGAATGGAGGGTGATGGAGGGGAAAGCTTTAATCTAACAATTTCAACACGTTGCCAAAGTCCTTTCCTGTAGTTTACAATAAAAGAACCTCCAAAGCATCTAACTTATGTTGGCTGGACTTTTTATTTTCAGGAAAAAGATCCTTCCCATGCTCCCTTCTCCTACAATACAGAAATAGACTGGAGTCTAATGAGGTTAAGTTTTAAAGCACTAAGCTTTTGACAAAAATGCTTGCAAAGATTTTAGCACTAGGAAACCTCTAGAGAAACCGGACAGAGCCAGGGATAACGCATAGCTGACTCCTTCAAGCTTAATGCACTGGGAATTGGAAGTGCATTAGGATTTTGGCTGCAGCTGGGCTTTTTACGGCCATTGGATTCTCGGCACCACTGCTGCTAAGAATACACACATAGGTGAGGGGACATGGAGACAGGCAGTTTGCTGTGACTGCTACTCAGCCTACACTGCAAAATAGTTCCAAAAAGGAAAAGGCAGCAGTTAAACAAAATACTCTGGAAACAGAGCCAATCTGCACAATTCATATATATGAATTTCCAACACTGAACCCTCCTTCTCCCTCCAGTGCAATTCTCGATTCAAAGCTGTTTGGTTTTATCCTTTTGTTCTTGCTTATCCTAGAGGGCAATTGTGAAATTCAGAACCATCACTGGAATTTGGACAATGAATATTTGTGAAGTTTGAGGGCACCACAGTGAGATGTTTAGAGATAGGGTTTATGCCTCCTGTGTCTCTTTGTATATTTTGCCCTTCAGGGCCACTTCCCAGATGGCACCGTAGTACAACACGAATCTAACACAAATGGTGCAAGCGTCTCCACTGCCTGGGATGGAAATCCCCAAAAATCCTATCCTGCAGCTCCTCTGAATTTCAGGATCATCCCTGCTGCTGCACTGTATTTCTTTGGTCACACACCACTTTTGGCAAACACATTTCTACTGCAGGAATGATGTAAATAAATACAGCACAGCTCACATGGTTTGAAGAGTTTGTCAACAGAAAATATTCATTCCAGACTACTGGCTTCTGAGAACTGGAATGTTTCCAGATCTATTTATCTCATCACTTTATAGAAGCTCTTTCCTCCCTCCTCTTCATATTTCAGAAATTTATTTGCCTCCCATTATAAAAATAAATACAAGTGCTCTCCCTCCCCAATGCCCAAACAGTAATTAGTTATCATGATTACTATTTATGTTGTGGCAGTGCCTTGGAGCCCCAGACACAGGCTGGGACCTGATATGGTTATATGTTTATAATCCCTCCTCTGCACGCTACTTAACAGCATATTGCTCGAAAGCCAGTAAAAGCAGATTCTTCAAGTATCGCAAAGGAGACTGCCAGCAAAGTTTCCCCAAAGCTTTGGATAAAAATCCCAGGAAGATGAGTGGTTCCCCATACTCCAAACTTCAGCAGGAGTCGGTCATCCTAGCTGAAGTTTCTGTTTGGCTGAAAACAAACTCAAAAGGCTGGAGTCCAAAAAGGCAAACGTGCAGTGTTTCAAAGGCAAGGAATAAACCTTGAAAAACTGTTCTTTAATAATTAAGGCTGAAAAGTTACTTGCATTTTCTCACACACTGATGAGAAAGTTATAGGAAGGAAGGAAACACAGGAAGATCCGAACGGCACAGATGCATAGGATGGAGTACTTGTATGGGTAATTGCCACGTAAATCTCTATTTTGCTCCTGGTGCCTAGATATTATTGAACAAAACTAATTAGAAATGTAATAGATAAACATACTCAGGATTCCTCATATCCTCTGAGTGATTCCAATGCCACCCATCAGGGGCTCTGCATTTGCTGTGTAGGCAAATGATTTTCCCATAAAAAGCTGGACGACTGTTATCATGGCTCATTTTCTCCTTTAACCTATACTCTCCCTGCTCCTCCTCCTCCAAAGTGAAATACAACACCCATCAGCGTTGCAATGATTCCTTAACTAGAGATGCAAGGCAAAAGCAAAGCAATCCCCCAAACTCTCAGCACAAAGGCAAGATGAGCACAGCTAGTTAGCCCTCTCTCTAATTAAGGCAGTTTGCTTTCCTGCCAGGTGTGGTCCCATTTCTCACTCACTGGTTGCCCTCCCCAACAATTTACTCTTCAAAAGCAGAAGCAAATGATGGAAACAGAACAAATAATGAAGCAAATCACTGTTGCTTTCTTTTTTTCCTTCCTGCTCAAGAACTTTAAAGACGTTTGGGGAAAAAAGCAACAAAAACTCCCAACCAAAACAAAAACCTTTCCACTAAGTAATTGAGTCTGCGCTCATGTATCAGACATTCAATGCTAATTTGGAGGCCTGTCTTATCGCATTACAGACAAACACAAGGCCCCTTACATCAAGTGCAACAAAATAGCTACACTCGGCATTATTAATGAAGTAGATGGATTAATTTCCTATTTATGAGAAGCTAACCAACTGGCTAGCTTGCTGACAGCACTATTAATGATCCTTAATGCCCCACAGGCGGTAATGGGTCCCGCTGGGAGATCTGGGAGCGCTGCAATTTGTATTGAGGATTTAGACATAACACACACAAAAAAAAAGCCCTCCTGGGAGCAGGCAGTTGATCAGCGGGCGCCCCAGCGGAACACAGCAGACAAATAATAAATGACAGCCTTGCGATTAAATCAAACCTTCTACTTTAAGTGTTAAAGTGTCTGACTGTCACTAACAATCTAGTGGTTGTTAAAGCCTCCCGGGGCCTCCAGGAACAGACGCAGTGAGCTGGAAGGTAAAAGCGGGGGGGGGGGGGGGGGAGCGTGAGCGGCCATGGCAGCCGCAGAGCTATCCTATCTGCAGAAGGGAAGCTGCACTAAGGCAGGAATTCAGACAAGCACCAAACCCTGGCTCTGCTTTTTGAGGGACCACAGACCCGGGGCACAGGATCCCCCAAAAAGCTACATGAACCTTAAAAGAGAAAATTTATCTGGGAATGAAACAGCCTGAAGCATCCCTAATCCCAGTTCTCCAGCCCTGCAAACCTGCTTACAGTGGACTTAACAGATCAGAGTGAGAGGGACTCCCCAGTGTAAGATCACGGCTTGGGTAAATGAACGGTCTTGCCCTCTGCCGTGGAGGAATTTCAGTTTCCATTCATATGCCTGTGCATTCAGGATTGAAACCAGAGGGCCCTGTTTCTAGATTCAAAAGGGACAGGTCGAGGTGTGAACAGAAGTCCTGAAGGCAACATGGATTTCATTCACTTAGTCTTCTTGATAAATACTGCCATACACACTCTGTCTTCCTTTAGTTTCCTTGCTGCCCTAGACTGATCACATCCCAGGGCTGGGTGACAGCTTAGAGAAATCCCAAAGCTTTCTCTTCTAGAGATCAGTGTTCACAGATAGAGATGAAAGAGGCAAGTAGGTGAGATTAAAATGAGCCCTTTGCCTGTCACCCTCTCTCAAAACACCAAAGCAAGAGCTGAGGCTTAATGAGTCAAGGAGGCACAAGGCCAACATTTTGTTCTGATTGGGAACATCTCCCTCCTTTTTGCAATCCTCTCTCCATGCCATGACCAACCACAAGCTTCTGTCTTCCTGGGTCTTCTCCCACCCTGTTTTAAAAGCCCAGTGCTACATATAATTAAGGTGACTAATGTGAAGATTTCAAACAATATTAACCTATCTTCAAAGAAACATTCAGAAAATCCAGGGGGGTTGGATGTTCCAACAGCAATAAAAATACATTCTTGTAATCCAACTCAGGTAGTGTCAGACACACTCAAGCCTCTCTCAAAGACTGGGGGATGACAAACCTTTGTCTTGTGCAGGACAAAGCATACCATTAAAGCTGCTGATAAGATGTCTATACATGATGACTGTATGTATCATTTGCAGATGTTCTTAATAAAAAAACAAAAGCTAACACACAGAGAAAAACAGTCCAGTTCTAAATATTAAAAAAAAAGAGAAAGCTTTTTCAAAGGGTATTTCTTACAGTGAGAAACATCAAAGGGGAAAAGAGAAAACCATAGAAGAATTCCAACATATTTTGTGTTTTTCTTAAAATGAAACAGAAAACAAATATCAGCCCCAGTCACATACTCATGAGTTAATTACTGGATATTCACCTTCAGAAATGATTTACAACTATTACAGTGAAATTCAACCTTTCTCTTCAAGTCCCATAGAGTTACATCAGTACAAAATCAGCATCCATTAAATCAGAAATCACACTGGGCTTGGGTGTGCTCATACGAGCCTACCTAATCTGGGAAGTACGTACACCAAGCACATATGATATCTACCATATATAAATGAAAAGATCTTGTTTCAGCACATTGATAAACTTGTTCAAAGCAACATCTCTCAGCTATCTTTGCAATACCCAGAGGCCATAGGGCAGAGCCTGGCTGGGGTGTGAGTGCAGCTCCACCATGCTCTGGGGATGGCAGAGCCTCATGTGATGCCTGAACTGGAATGAATGCCCTGGCTCGTTAGAGGCAGTAGAAACGCAGTACTTCATCTTTTGAAAGGATGTTACTTGCCACTTACTGCATGACACCCGTTCAAGCTCTATCTCAACCCTGTTTTACTGATAAGAAGATAAGAAGGGCACGTGAGTAATTTGTCCGAAGCTACAGAGGCAGTCAACAGGAGGAAAGGAGATGGAAGTCACAGCTCTTCCTCCTTCCTCTGTTCAGGCCACTTGCTGATAATAATATGGCAATGCCTTAGCAAGATAACCAGGAACACAATGCATGACACATGGCAAAGCTGTTCTCCATTCTCACACACATGGTGAAGACCGTTCTCCATTCTACTCTCCTGCAAGTGTCAAGTGTACGTTTCAAAAGGACAAAACCCAAACAAATCTAAGAATGAAGACTAGCAAAAAATGAAGAGAAGCTTGCACAAGGATTCCCATGCCAGTCAACAGCATCTGAGTCACAGTTCATATCCTTTCCATGCTGCTTTCCACTGATGTTTTCTGACCCAATGCAAATTTTGAAGGAAAACCTACCGAAGCCAGTGGGACTTTTCCTGATGTCACGTTGAGTCTCAACCAGGCTCAGCATACCTTCCTCCAGACCCAAGTAACAATGGGCAGCTGTTCCCAGCCTGACCCAGCAATGCTTGGAGCTGAGATCCAGCAGGATCCCTTGCTCTCAGGCACAGTGTTAGGAGATGCATAGCTGACAGCAGTTTGCTCCAGCCAATGCTTTACAAGAAAACAACCCACCCTTTGACAGACCAGAAGACTCAAGTGTTTGCTCAGCAAAATCACTGCCTGCACACACCTCTTCATACCCCATGGTCCTTCCACCTTCTTCCTCCTCATCATCTGCTATTCCCATAATCCATTTTTCTTCTAGATGCTTTGCAAAACCTGTGTGGAGGTTTATGACTCCCTGAACTGTAGCTACTACGTTTCAGAGGCACTGAAAGGTGGTCCATCTCTCAGGACATGACAGAGAGGCCATGCAGTGAATTCTCCACCCCATACAAGAGCCCTCAGTGCAGCACATAGCTGTGAGAAACAGCAGTTCAAGAGATGGAACTGGAATTTTGTCTTGTTTTTATACAGACTCCCCAAGACCACCCCTATGGCCCATAATGGTGTGAGATGACACCTGCTCTGCTGCCTTGCAAGAAACTGTCATGCAATTTATGGCATGATCATACCTTGGTACTGCAGCCTGGGAAGAGAGCCATAAATAAACATCTCAACTCGTATATATGAATTTATTCTATCACCAATCCATGTGTGTTCTCTGGCAGAATTAGTCTTTTCTCTGTTTAATCATACAATTTAACAACAGGCCACTGAAAAGAACCCACTGGAAAACACAGCAGCCAATTGGGATTTTCTTCCCTATGTTATGGAAAAAAATACAGTGCATGACGGGGAACAATGGTGAGCATTGGCTGCCGAGAAGGTAGCACCTACAGAACTACACTTATTTATCCATGTTTCAGTTCATACAAGCTGCTCTATTATAGCCTCTGGGTGGGGAAACATTGATTTTTATATATCACAAGCTAAAGAACAACTGATCTGACAAAATGTCAGAGTAGAACAGAGTCCTCCTGATGCAGAGAAGGCAAAGCACTTCCCTTACCCTTGGGCAGCAGTCCAAAGGCTGAGAGATGTGCCCAGAGGCACTTGAGGGTAAGGGGGGTGCTGAAGCCCCCCATGAGATCACTATCAGAGTTTAAATATAGGGGCAACAGGCCTGGCTCCACATTGGGTACCACCTGAAATAACACCATAGTCTAAAGAGCACAGGTAGGACTGGGCAGCATCACAGCAGCGAGGAGGTCTCTGGGTAGAAGCATTGACACTGGAGGGCAACAGCCTCTGAGTGGCTGTAGTGAGGACCCAAGTTTTGGTAAGGGTCAAGAACTGCACATCAGCTTCATGAACCCATCTAGGAGCTCCAGTTTCTCCTGGGAAGACTGCCAAATTTTGCTTTGGCTGGTGAACTATCACCCATGACTTATGGTCAAGCGGATCACAAAAGGCGAGACTGCGTGTACATCAGATGACAACAAAGTCACTATGTATAGAAAAAAAATGCTCTTCATAAGGCACCTTCCTCCCATTTGTCCCACAAAGAGTTAAGACACTGCTACTTTCTTTAGCCTGTCCTCTTCTGTCTTCCAAGTGCTGGCATAAAATGAGATCCTGAGCCTTGTTTGCTTGATCACACTTCCCCTCCTCCAACCTGTCCTCACCCCCAGCACCTCCCCATCACTTTGCCCCCACTGTCCTCGCTTGGGTGGGGAAGGCAAAAAATAACAGTGACAGCCCCCACAGGGAAGCCAAGAGGCCCTTGCAGAGTACACCATGAAAATGAACGTGCCTGCTCACTCATCACATTCGCATTCGTTCTGCCACTCGCTGTCAAATTAAAACGTGGCCAACAACTCATTTCTCCTGCTCTCACAGTTACAAATTAGTCCATTAAGCTGTCTGCAGCAAGCCTTTTTTCCTCTTCCCAGTAATGGCCTCCGAGAATTCCTTCATAATCGCCAAGTCCTCCTGGGATGCCCACGAAAGCAGATGGAGAAGCTCCCGGGTAATACAAGGCACTTTTTAATGACACAACATGCTGTGGGGCTTTTTTTGTATTTTCTCTTTTTATGTCCCTGTTCTCCCTCCATCACCTTTCCCCCTTCCCTGCTTTTTTCCACCAGGATGATTAGGAATTTAAAGAAATAAATAAAAGAGAAGCAGGGACGGAGGGGCATGGATGCTTCTGTGCAAAAGCTGACAGCTACAGGAAGGGGTGGGGGGGACTCAGCTTCAACTCCCTAATTAAAACCTCCTAATTGAATTATCTTTATTGAAAAATTAGATCTTCCATTGGAAGCGTAGAGATCTGGGAAGACAGACAACCAAGTCCTCCTGTAGATGACTAATCTCTTTCATTTATTGTGTCTCCTCCTCCCCAGGCAGGGGCTGCACAGACGACGACTGTCTCTTCCGCGGGCCAGACCTGTCGCAGAGCGAATCGCTCCTGACAGAACAAGTTGCTTAATGCAGAATCCCCTCTCTTAAGGGATGTTTTGGAGAGCCAAAAGGACTTGAGTGTTATTAGCAAGTAAAGGGCTAGTATCTGCTGGGAGTTGTCTTTATTTATTTAAAAGAGCATCTTATAAAGTGAGGCTGTTACAGCAGTCTGTTCATGCAGGTGGTATGGGGAATGGACTGATGACCCCAGCACTGGGAGGGCACTGTAACCCCCAGAAAGCTGCTGTGTATAGAAACATGGCATTTAAAATAAGGTAAACATTTTCTGTACATTGATGATGCACAGAAAAGAATCATAGTGACTAAATACAGCCAGCTGGTATCCATGCTGCCCTTTCAATAATAGCAACTACACACAAATCTTCTCTATCTGTTAACCCAACAGCTTAGTCCTGGGGGTGCTGCTTGAGAGCAGCACTGTTCATCCACAGCTAGTGCAGCAGATGATGATCCTGGTGAACACCTGGACTGGAGCATGGCTGTGCCAAGCTGGGACCTGTTCTGAACTGGCATGGGCTCTCTTTCCCAACATGGGGCTTAGCAGCCACCGCCTTGCTCACAGCAATGGGCACAACTCTGAGGGTCATCACCTTCAAGACACCATCCTGCACTGAAGAGGCTGGACAGGAGGATGCTTTGCAGTATACAGTTCAGTGAGAAAAATCACTGTTTGGAGACCTAGCAGTGGACTTGGTCCTTACTTGCCAGGATACTGGCCCAAAGTGAGTCCAGCCTCTATGTTTCATTTGATGCTTACTTGGTGGTCAGCGAGGAAAAGGCTGAATCTGCCTCTTACTCACAAAATCACCTCACAAAATCACAGACAGCCTTTTCTGGAAGCCTCTGGAGACAGAGGAAAAATTACTGGTGCCTGGGAAGATTCCATCCTATCCCATCTCATCCTTTTACTTCTTTGTAACAAGGAGGAAAAGCTCTTCCTAGTGGAAACTGTTAGTCACATGTGCTAGCAATTCTTGTTTACAACAAATGGGTAGAGGGGTACAAACCCCATACCAATCTTTGCTCATTTATCTTCCTTCCTCTCTCTCCACTAAATCAGGAAATTGTTTCAAAATAGTAAGATGAAAACCTGATTAAATATATACAGAGTACATTCCTTTACTTTGCTTGCTGGCTTTGCAGTGGGGATGACTCCTATTGACAAATCTGCTTAGTGACTGCATGGGTTAATTTTTCTTGAACATCAAACATTTGACACAGAAGTCAAAATTCCTTTTCTCACTGCAGAATTCCAGGAGCTGCGCCTTTAAGGGAACATTTAGCAGTAAAATGACAGGATTCAGTGACACTACAGTGGTCCCTCTTCAGCCTCCTCCCACATCAAATAGCATTCAGCGCCTGGGCTGCCACCCTGCCGCTCCCCTCCCAGCTCTGCTGTGAGTGACAGCCACGCCGTGCTCACACCATCCTGGGGAACAGCCAAAGGATTCCTGGACCTTATTGCTAGACAGGCTGCGATAAGGCTGTTCTCATGGCTACACACCCCACAGACAGGCAGAAAAAGAAATGAGAAAGAAGGTGGCAACAGAGAGTAGAGTCCTCTCAACACTTTTAGGGAGATGCTGTGTGCTGGAGGGCGAGAGGAGCTTTTTCATAGCAAGGAGCTGTGTTATGAATATATATTTTGAGTTGGGGAGGGGAAGGAATAAACCAGTTTCCTGGAAGTGAAGAAAAATTGGCTGTCTTTGCAAAGGCTGGGGCCAGCTGGGAAGACAGAGGCGCGATTCAACTTTTTGTTTAAAGAAAACCCACAAAAAGTGGCAGAAATGTCAACCACCACCCCCCCACCCCCACCCCATAACAAGCCCCAACCCCTTAAGCCCTGTACTAGGAGAAGGAAAAACTCAACGTTCTTTAAACACAGGCAAGTCAGTGTGAATTAAAAAGTGTCCTTCATATATCATGAATTATTACTTTAGGAAGAAAACAGGCAGGTTTTCTTTGAGCAGTAATGTACAAATATTCCCACTGGCAGAACAGAAAAGGGAAGAAAGACTTCAAGTACATCACTGCACCCTTGGATTTTGTTACCACTATCTGTTCATTCATGCTCTTTTCACAACATAAAGACTTCCTGATTGTATTATATTTATAACAAATAACGAGCCAACCTCGCTAGGCTTTTTCAAACCATTCTTTTCTGTTCTTTACAATAAATGCTGTGAAAGGAAAGAAGTAACCTTTTATCTTCCCTATTTACATGTGTACTCTACACAAAGGTAACAGCTAGAAGAAATCAGCTAGTAGCTAGAAATGCCATAGTGCTTAGTAGAAGGTGAGGGAAATAGGTACATGTAGGCTTGGACGTAAACAGAAGAGCATCCATTCATGCGGGCTCTGATTTTGGAGCAGGTAATTAGCTAAAGAAGGCTTGGCCAGCATTAAAACTGGATGGCATGTGCAAGGAGATCTGCTAACTCTTCTGTATGTCTGTTGCACTGTTGGACTAAAATATAATGAGAAGAGACTTGTTTTGGAATGTTAGTTCATATATATAAAAAAAACTAAATCATTGACACATGGGTTATGCAGATGCTCTTTTCAATGCACATACTCAACATGGCACATAAAATCAAAGTTAACCAGCTGAAGTCCCACTCACTTTCTGCAGGAGTCAAGTTAGCACCTTTGCCATGGCCAAGTGGGAAAGATTTTGGTGTGGCCATTTGTGACAGCAATCCAACTTGCACACATCTCCACAGCCACTGTGCACACCCATCTATTTGCATACACATCTTTTTAACTGGCTTTCTGCTCTGCTTAGAACATCTCCTCGAAATAACCTTGAACCTGCAGTGTAAGTGCATACCCAAGTTCAGTGTTACCATTATAAAAACGTTACAGTACAGTAATGCTTCGGTTAAGCACCAAAACTCCACAGCTTATAATTTTACTTCACTACTTGGGGCAATTTCTGAGAAATACTTCAGTATTTTTTACAGCACGTATACGAGAGACCATATATACTGCTGCTGGCCGCTGGTTTCCATAAATCTTTCAAGACGAATATTTATACTCCCATGAAGGAGTGCTGGCTGCTTATTTTCCATCTCCGTAAAAGTGGTCAGATCAATAGTTCTGTGTATGTTTCTTGGAAACATGTCACAGCAGCCTCTAAACCCTCTTTCTCCTTTGTCTGAAATTGATTTCTGTAATATGCAAATATTAAGAAAAAGGAAGCTTTAAGTTTCCTCTTAGGATCCTTTGTGAATCCTGCAGAATCCAGACACCACTACGATGGAAAATGAAACCCCTGCCAGCAGTTTGCTGTCTCCCCTGAGCACCAGGCACGCTGTGATCCTCACACTTCGCTCCAAGCTATGAAATCCTGAAATCTGCATAGTCTTCACTTTAGGATTGTTTCAGCAAAAAGGGAGAACACCGAAGAGCTGCCTGCAACCACAGCCCTCTCCTCCGACAACCTGCCACCTTCTGAACATGACAAAAGAGCAGGAGGAGGATTTCCACCGCTCCTCTATGCCAATGCAAAGACAACACTACTCACTCTCTCGCTTTAGATGTTGCTGCACACCCCATTTTTTAGTTAATATGCAGAATGAGGAAAATTAAACTTGTCTTCTGGAGTCTTAGTTTGAGAAGGAGCAAAGAGACGCGCTGTTCACTGGAGCTTTTTGTGAGAGACTTCCCCCCAGCTCCCTTTTTTTTTCAGCACAGCTTGAGCCCTGAAGCTTTTATTAAAAAAATAAAAAAGGGAAAAAACCCCAAACCAAGCAATGTACAAAAGTGGGGGGAGCAGAGAAGCTTTAACAAGCTCCAAGTCATAGATTATAAGCCGCTGCTAAAAATTTATGGCTGTTTGGATCTTTGCCACACTGAACAGATTGGCAAGCTGATCAGAATCGCAGCAGGCTGCCTAATGAGTCCCACACAATTTTTCACCCCATATTTTTCCAATAAAAAAGCAGTTAAATACCAACCGCAGCCACAGCAGAGCCTGCCATCTGGCTGCTTTTTTCTCCAGCCATCATTAAAATGGTTCTTGGCAGTTTACACCTCGCTTTTTTCTGTACAGATGTGGAACGAATTTTCTGACAACCCTTGGATGAAACAGGGGGCTTTATTGAGCTTTACAGATTAACTGCCTAACTTCTGGTCCTAATTTTAAGTGCCTTAGCACACCGGAGGCATCATTTTAAGTGAGCTAATTGTATGTATCTGAGGCCACCAGCAACATTTGGTTAAGTTAAAGTGACATTCACAATCAGCATTTCGAGGAGCTGTAGTGCCATCATGGTCACCAGTGTCTGGTCCATGCTGTGAGTCCACAGGGATTAACAATAATAACTGTAAGGATGGCGTTTGAAAGTGTCTACAGAGGAAACCAAAGAATTATGTTTTAAACACATTTATTGCAGCCAAATGACTATAAGCAGCTTTATTTCTTATTCTTTGTTTTTACTGTTATTCCCATGCAGCACTCTGGTTAGCTGGGGAGTAACAGAGCCCCATATTTGTGGTTACTCCACTGACCCGAGCACAGTGGAACGAAGCTGCAGCGTGAGTATCTAGTTAGATGTGCCCTAACCATGGGGCATCTTACTTAAAAGAGGCTCAACTCACCTCTTTGTAAGCAGAGGAGAAGAAAGCTGATCTGGGGGTACAGTATTTATGCAGAATAACTATGTTTTACAATCGATTTTTGAAACCAGAAATGCAAAGCAAAGGGCCTTTAGAAACCTAGAAAAATCAAAATACAGCTAAGAAGCACATTTAAAAACTATTTAAGGGCCAAACAGAAGCAGGATAGTCTGGAGATGGATACAACTGGCTGAATGTCTGTGGACAGCTTTGATTAATGCAGTCTGCAAGTCTGGGCAGTCTGGGGGATGGGAGCAGGAGGGCAGCCAGCTGAAAGCACAGCTAAGATGCTCAGAAAACAGTGTTTCAGTCTTTCCCTAATGACTTGTCAAGACCACAAAAGGAGCAGTGGAAGCGCAGGGACTGGAGCCCAGGTCCTCTGAGGGCAAAGCTAGAGGTCTGTCAGAGACCTCTTTCTCTCCAAAAAGATGACAAACAGCAGCAGAACATCAAGGAGGCTTTTTATCATTTTGCTTTCCCTCGCATCCCTAACACAGATTATTACTTATGCCAATCATTTTATAATGACCAGTGGATTTAAAAAATGAATAATTTATAGGAATGTTGATAACATTTATTTGTTTTCAGCAAGGACTTCACAGAATCATAGAAATACAGTACAGAAAGGGACCTTAAAAGGTCATTCTAGACCCCCTGCTCTGAAAGAGATTATGGTGGAGATTATGTGCATAATAATGTAAATGACCCTATAACTGTACTCCAGAATCAACATTCTCATTAAGAAATATATTGCCCTTGTAATCTTACTGGTTGGGTAGATAACCTTGAGAGTGCAAGCTGATGCAACCAGGCTATCCGAGCCTAGAAATAGGCAGAAACAGTGACCCTGAGACAGCACGACTGGGCATCTATTCAGAAACCCACCAAGCACAGGCTGAAGATGAGTATAACTGCCCGACTATGCAACAATGGCTTTAATTAAATATACTTCTATGGCTGTCCAGAAACACCAGCAGTTTTGGGGGACAGGAACAGCAGAGCAGTCAGGTGAAGCTGAGAGTTGGTGTGATAAAGATAGAGGGTTATACTTTTTTTATGCTTTGCTGTTGAAGTCACCCTTAGCCCCCAAACTGTGATGTCCTATCCCCATTACTGGAAATGGCTGTGCAAATTGCTGACGAAAAAGAGAAAAAAAATTACCTCCATCTCTTTAGTGGGTGCTGAAAGCTCCAATTTGTCTCCTACCGATCGACCTAAAACACCAGTTCACCCTAAAAGCACTGATGCACTTTCAGTGCACAACCCTGCAGCCTGCTGCAAACCTCATGGCAATAATAACAAGAATTGACTTGAGCATCAGCAGTCAGGTCAGACAGTTGTGCGGTTCCAAACCCTGTAATTTGGGCCTGGTGTGCCGTGTAGGGTAAAGGACCTTGTTTTGTAGCAAAGTAAATTAAAACCCAAGCACATCTGCCAAAGCAACTTTTTGTTGTATTACACTTGTGGTAAATTTTGCTTGTAAGAAGCACTGCTGCAGGAAGAGGTGTTCGCATCCACACACACTGCCCTGACATTTGCACTTTTTTATATAAACATTTTTACAATATTCCATTACCACAGAAGGCACCAGCTAATAGCCAAATCCCTAAAGCTGCTAACAATCAAGTCTGGCTCCGAGTTGCCTCTGAATAACTTCTATTTCTTCAATGCTTTTGCACAGCAGGATTGCTAATAAACAACCGGGCAGTAAAACTACAAGACAGCCAGTACTGCCTCTGTCCTCTCCAGTGCAGGGAATTGCTCTAATACAATATGAAAATACATCCTGTGACCAAGCAGCCTCTGGGAATTCTTACATTTCAGGTTGGGTTGTCTTCATTTGGGTTATTTTGGGATATCCACAAAAACAAGTCCCAATTCCCTTTCCCTTGCTCTCTACCCCCCACAGTCACACACTCCACCAAGCAAAACATTCTAGCTACTTAAATGTGGTCAGGGAATAAACTTTTTTCCAAGCAGAAAAAAGAAAATAGTCTGATCTTAAATGGTTTCCATCCAATCAAATAATTTAGCCCAGAGGCTAAAATGATTTAGCCCTTACACAAGTCTAACACAATAGCATTTGCGTAACTTACTCCTCTGTCCCATGGAGAGTTCCCAGCCCAGAGAGAAGACACAAAGATAATTGCGCATTTGATCCAAGGCTAGTTTTCCTTTTAGTTAGGACTCATTTCAAGTGAAGATCTGCTAGGTTACCTGTGCATGGCAAACACCTCCTTGTTTCATAGATGCATTGCCAGCTATGTCCTTGGTGCTGCATGAGCATTTTCTAGCCATGGGCTAATGAAGAGCAGCAGAAAGGGCAGAAACCCTGAATCCAGGAGCCTTTTGTGCCTTGGACACGTCCCTACAGAACATCCTAAAATTCACATTTCAGGGTTTCCACGCTTGGTTTGGCCCTGCAGTGTGGGGTTTTTTTATTGCTCATTATTGCTAAGTCAGTGTAACTGACATGTTGCCTTTACAGATAATGTTCTTATGGTGAGTCTCAAAACTAGTTTTAGGGTTATTAATGATCCTTTCTTCCTCACTTTTTTAAAGGGTTTATGGTTTAGATTTGAGATTTTAGCTGTAGGCAGAAATATGGTGCAAACCGATCCTAGATTTTTCCCTTCGATCCTATTAAATTCCCTTTATTGCAAAGGTAAAAGAAAATTCAAAGTGAAAAGGTTACAAATGGTTTGGGGGTATTTTCAAGTCATTCATTTTCAGTCAAAAAAAGAATAAACTGCATTTTCTTCCTAAGAAATAAGGCTTTGCTCTTGTCATTAAAAAAGGCTCAGCACTTCAAATCCACGGATGCATGCAGAAAAAAGGAAAGTAAATAAGCAGAGCAGCTCTGAACTCCTGACGGAAGAGCTGGACTAAGAGAGAGAATCATACAGCAGCCACTTGGACGTCTTGAGGTTATATAGTTCAAATTCTGCATTTATAGGCATCAGCAGGAATTTTGCCAATGACTTAACTGACTTTTATGCTATAAAGCTAGAAAGATCCATTTTGATTAACTGCTCTGACCTCCTGCATATAGCACAGGGCCAAGATTTCATCCCAAATCTGGACAGAAGAGAGATGCACAACATATGAGTCAGCAGGACAAGCACAACAATTTTGATTTTCAAATGCCAAGTTGTGCTGGCAGGGGAAAACAGGCTGGATGATGGACAGTTCTGGATACTGAGAGGTTTCTTGAGTTATTGGGAGATACTTGGCTGTGTCAAGCAAGCTGACTGAGCTAGCTTTCATCTCTTGCTTTTAATTATCTTTACTCTTTTAGGATTTCCTTGTTGTGCTAAAAGTTGTCCTGGTGCAAGCCTCCTCCCCAGATCTAATCTTTCTGCTTGCGGCAATTGGGGCAGGGTTATTTTGACATGCAAACAAAGAGGACATATGTTGCATGCAAACGAAAGGGCACAGCTTAGAGCAGACAGATTTTTTTCCCCTGCCCCAGGCACTTCTGCTGTTGCTTAACAGGATTTCCTGGGGATCTAGATCAACACTTTCACATCAGGGTCTCTAAACTCTGGCTGCCTGTCCAGCCACCCCAGGACAGCTGTGGGAAGCAAGTCAGGCTCCCCTGGGTGCTGTGCAAAGCCCAGCCACAGTTCCTGCTTTCAGAGGGGGAGGAAATGGGTGCTGGTTGCTTGCAAAGGCTCAGCCCCACCGAGCAGCAAGCTCACCTTCACCAGGCTGACTTCAGAGCCCTGCCTGGGGAAGAGCTGGCCCCAGGCCACCAGCCTGGCCAGCCTTACTTGCTATTTGTTGTTCTCAGGTATTAACATTGGAAAATTGGCTACTGTGGCAGTAACTTCTTAATGTTATTTAATACACGTTATTGTATTCACATTGTAAAGGTCCCACACCCTGTTCTGATTCAAGACCTAGATACAGAGTCATTATGGTGCTATAAACACCACTTTTAAAAGCCTGACTATGTATTGACACAGTTTTTTATATGTGCAGAACAGACTCTCAAAACCACTTTCAAACACTGTGATGATGTTTTACACTGGGCTCATGCGTCCCCAGGATGGCATTAATTGAAATAGTACCGTGAAAGCAAAGGGAAACATATGAAACAGCAAGATCTGTGCAAAATAATTCTGCTTCAGAGATAAGAAATCAAGGCAATTTGGACAGGAGGCCAGATTCTGTGCTTGATCCTTCATCTTTGCTTGCCAAGTTTGTAACAGTCACCCAAGAGTGACTGTTACCAGGGAAAGCATTCGAGAACTTGCCTTTGCTACTAAGAAAAGCGCTTAAATTTCAAAATACCCAAAAGGTAAGTACCCATCCCCAGACAAAGTACTGGCAATCACACTGCAGGGCTTAAATATGCGAATATTCAGGAAAAAAAGAAAAAGAGAGAGAAAAAAAAAAGCTGGCCTCATAACACTTGGCACAAATCACACCATTCATTGCAAGAAATCACTTCTGGCCAACCTATCCCCATGGGGTTAGCGGGCTGTCAGCAAACACAACCAGAATGAACTTGCAGGTCCCTCCCTTTGGTGGGTCTGCTCCAGCCGGGATGGGACCGCTGACTGCTGGGGCTTGGCTTTTCCAGGATAAACTAATTACATCAACATACTAGCCCACCCCCCTAAAGAAGGCGGATCTGGAACAGGAGCAGAGGAAAGTCTTACAGATGGTACTGCCACTCGGCAGCTTACAAGGCTTTGGTGCCCGCCTGACCTTGGTGCTCTCCCCAGAGAGCAGCCCCACAGGCACATGCAAGAGCAAGTCAGATGGGGTCAACAGATGGCTGAGAATATGGTGCACATTAACACACATTCTTCATGGGCCTGTCTTTGGCCCAGAAATAAGCAGGAGAGGGATTTGGCCCCGGTACATTCAGCAAAACCATGGTCATACTGCACTGAAACCTCTACTGACACCCACGAGGTAGACAAGCACTTGCTGCCAGAGCTAAATATTTCATTCTTAATGCACCATGGCTTTGCTCTTGTGGTTTTGAGAGAGGCATGTTAAATTCTCTTCCAATGTGTTAGGATAAACCCTGGTGCATGATTTGCGTTCAAATGGATGCCGTGGTGTTGCACATGTCAAACTGTGCATATGGGTAAACTAATCATCAGATGATTTGCCTTGACGCCTCTCTAAAAAGACATCATTGTCCCTCTAAGTTTGATTCCTCCTAAATAACCAATCAATCAATCAATCAATCAATCAGCTAATCTGCTCCAACACTCCCCCCACCCCTTTATGTTTTCAATTCAGGTGTATAAGGCAAGTACAGACAGATTTACACGACATTCCAGAGACAAGTGGCAGCAATGGGTATTTTTTCACTGATCTTATCAGATGCCCTTTAAGTATACTTGGGGTTTCTGGTGATCTTGACTGCTAAGCAGTTCTGAGCATTCACTTCTTCTCCCGATGGAAGACATGGCTTTATGGGTTGCCTTTTGGGAAATTCCTCACATAGAATATCCAGCAAATTACTTAGGAAATATTCTTTTCCTTTCAAAAGCTTACCTGTGCAACCACGAGGACTTTGTTCTCCTGAAACCTTTAGAATGCGCAAACTGATCCTTTGAGGAGTATTCTGACTTGGCTGAATCTGATGCAACTTTTGCAGGGATAGAAAAAGGCATCTGTTTCACATGAGGCTAAGCCCCTGCCAAATTTCACATCCTCGCTCCAAAATATGGAAGTGTGCAAGTTTCTTATCAAATTACTTGCAAGTGCTTATAGGATGACCAAACCAATTTATTTCCCTCCCATCTTATTTTTCTGAGGAAGCCAAATCTTTTTATTTGAACTTTCAAAGAAAAGGAAATCAGCTGCAGGCAGACATACGACATGGAAAATTTCAGCTCCAACAGCTTAAGTTTGGCAAAGCTACAAGCAATTGACAGCAGCCCTGCAAGGGGAAGTGCCAGACAATCCCAGAGCTGGGAAGGGCTTCCAGCTCCACCTGCAGCCTGGCCAGGACTGCATGGGCATTGAGTCAGGTCCATGCCCTCCCCCAAGCATCTATTCTTAAGGAGTCAGGACAAGTGATTTGTGGTGTGTATTGTGAGTGGATTGCTAACAATGTGGAGTGTAAGAAGGCACAGCCATACAGCTGGGGAACTTTAGAGTAGTGGAAGATGAATCCACCGCAGGTACTCTGTACAACATGAAAGACTTACCCATTATTTGTATTTAGAATCTGCTTTAGACATTTCAGGTGACACTTGCTACAATACATTTTTTACATGTATGAAATTGTATCATCAATCAAAAGGAAATGGAAATTTCTCAAACTGCAAAATAACAAGTCAAGACCTTGACAAGATAAAAATCAAACAAAGAAAAAGAATTAGAACACCACAAAACACAGCAGCAACTGGAAAGGCACAACACTTCCTCAAAGCCAAAGCCTTACTCATGTATATTGTATAACATATTCTTTCAGGAACTAGCCAAAGATTTTGTTTTTAATTGAACACAATCAAGCTTACCATTAAATTTTACCCATGTGTAAGTGGCACGGATGTATTTGTCAGCATACAGCATTAGTGATCACAATGATCTCTGTTTTTTAAATGAGAAGTGGATTAAGAACGGCATTGCAGGTAAGATGCATTCAAATCCCTACAGGGTTATTAATTCCTGAAAGCACTGAGGCAATGCCACACTCACTCATTTCTCCCACATCACTACCTAATATCCTTTCTGTGACACAAAAATTGCACTGGAGCTAGAAGGACAGCCACTGGTACTTTAAAAGCAACAGCTAGCGATCTCAGTTATTCCAAGTGAAGATCTAGTTGCAGTGGGGTCTGTAAGAATTTTGTCGTCAATTCTAATGCACCCAGATCTCACCTTTGGTACCATTTTTCCCTAATAAAACAAGAATGATCACACTTGCTGATCTGTTAGAGTGGGACAAGGACAAGTTAATGTGCGCTCCGCATTCTGAATGTGTAGCATAATAAGTACATGAATTATTTATGTGTATAAATTTAAACTCTTTGATTGAAATGTAACACTGGTTGATTAGAAAGAAACTTCCTCCATCTTTGATACTTAGGTGCTCTGCCAGAGCAGCTTCAAACAGTGTGGGCTCCGTGGATGCATGTTTCCATCTCCTCCACAGCGCTAGCGCTAGTATTCATGAAGTAACACAGAAATCCAGAGCAGACCCAGCTGGAGAGAAGCCATACACAAGTATCCCCAAATCCCCAACTTTTCAGCTAGATGAGTTTCCTGGACCAGCTCACTAGACAAATACGAGCAGTGGCAGTGCCAGGGGAAGGGGTGGCCACAGCAGCACCAGCTTAGACCAGCCTCAGTTGTCATGAAACCTCACACCCGGTTAAACACCAGTCACTATTAAATCTAACTCCTCCTAGAAATGTTCTCCTTGAAAACATATATCTATATTTCTAGGTATCTCTCCTAGTAGTGCAGTAGCTTGAGAGGCCTGTTAGTGGCATCCTGCATGCAATGTTTAAACCACCTCATTTAATAGGCTGAGAAAGTTGGGGCTGGTCAGCCTGGAGAAGAGAAGGCTGTGTGGAGACCTCATAGCAGCCTTCCAGTATCTGAAGGGGGCCTATAGGGATGCTGGGGAGGGACCCTTCATTAGGGGCTGTAGTGAGAGGACAAGGGGTAACGAGTTCAAACTTAAACAGGGGAAGTTCAGATTGGATATGAGGAAGAAATTCTTTACTGTAAGGGTGGTGAGGCACTGGAATGGGTTTCCCAGGGAAGTTGTGAATGCTCCATCGCTGGCGGTGTTCAAGGCCAGGTTGGACAGAGCCTTGGGTGGCATGGTTTAGTGGGAGGTGTCTCTGCCCATGGCAGGGGGGCTGGAACTAGATGATCTTCAGGTCCTTTCCAACCCTAACTATTCTACGATTCTATGATTCTAATAATCTGCAAAAAGGAAAAAGTCCCAGACAATGAAGTGACAGTGAGTTGTTATCAGGGGGTCCCAAAGGTAGAGCTGCAAGAATAAGAAATGTGTATTGAGAAAACAAAACTGACAATACTCTGTGTAGATAAAGCCACTCAGTCAAATGTGTTCTCCTCTTGCTGACGTGGGTTTAAGTCAGAGATTTAAATGCTCTTTTCTCCAGTAACCAGGTAGATATCAACTAAAATACAGCTTCCTGTAAGAAAAGCATAACTCCTAATCTGAAAAACTGACCTCTCACTACCCCTTTTCTTCATCATGATCAACCAGTGCTCTCAGTTACTGCGCAAAAAGTTTTCCAGTAACTTCAGTTGCTGTTGATACAATTTATGTCCGTGGTACAGCACTAAACTGAGCTCCCATCCCTGATGTCAGAGCAGCATGCTCAGTGAGGGAATGCGTGCAGTTCTGTCATCTTGCCCATTCTAGTTGCAGATGTTGAGTGGGGAGTTTGCATACAATATGAAATAGGGTAAGAGAACGTCTATTATTAATGCAGTTGCATGAAGCAATTAATTTCTGGATTATTGACTCACCATCTACTCAGGAATTCTAAAATCCCACAGCAGAAAAATCCCGTCCTGAGTTGGGCTGAAGGCACTTACATTGCAGGCAGTGTCTCCAAAGCCCAAGGCCAAGACCTGCAGGAGTTCACAGTGAGTCTTGTGCTATGGACCAGTACAAATCCCACCATGTTACTTCAGTAGATCTTCATAACCACCTCAGTGGAGATCACCCCATCACTCCTCTGCTCAGTTTACAAGTGCTCTCATTAGGCTCAATGCATATTTACTCCATGTTCACAAAGCCCACTATTTATGCTGAGCAGAAACACCACACTTCGTTCATCTTTCATTTCCAAAACACATTTGTTCACTGTTTTGCTCACAAAGGGTGGCCTTTGTGCACAGGCATGCCAGGCTGGACTTTTAATACATGTGAAGTCTTTCAGAGCAGCTGTAGAACACTCCGAGCTGCTGGTGTGGATGTGGCAGAGGAAGGTGAAGAGAAAATACTCATTTTTGAAATCATTTTCAATCAAATGACAGCTTTCACACTTCCCTTGCTCCAAGGTAAGACATGCTGGCTTCTCTTCACCTAAGGCAGCCTTCCCTCCCAGCCATTATCAATAATCACTGTTCCAGCAGCCTGATGCATATGCTGGCTGGCTTTGCCACATGAAGTCTCTCTCTGCTGGAAGAGGCATTAATTATAAGCAGGCAAGAATAAACTTCTGCAGCACTGATAGCTGCTCTGCTGGGTGCTTTTCCTTGTATTAAGCTTGTTTTCATTAACTTTCCAAATAAATGATAAAAGGCACAGGCATGAGCAACAGAAAGACAAAACTGTAATCAATGGAGTAGCTGGCAGGCTTCCTATATGTATATGAGGAGCACTGTTTAGATCTGTGCAAGTGCATGCATGCACAGGCTTTCCTGCCGAGCAGTTTAACTAATCCAACCATGAGTATAAAATAGTGAGCTCCAACACTTGCCTACCTTCTTGGTACTGCTGTTTCAAGCTAAACCCAAACTCATTTAGGGTAGGAAGTTTTGCGTTCTACCTACAGACTTAGATAAAAAAGAGTCAACAAAGGGGCGAATCAATGGCACCCTGTTCTCACTGAGATGCAATGATGAGAGCACTCAGGATTTTAATATGAAGTATTGATGACTGTTATATTGATGATTATGTTGATTAAAATGATGGTTGTTGATTGTGTTGATAATTATCGCATTTTAAATACATGTAGGTGCTCAGAGCCCGGGCCAGGAAAGAGACTTCCCTCCAAGTGCTGCCCAGACAAACAGCAAGAATATGTGAGAAACATTGTGCTTCAGAAGTTCCCAGATTCAGTTTTAAAGGAGTCCCGTGCTCAAGGAGTCACAGCTTCCACTGGCAACTGCGGACTAACCTTCCAGACCTTTTAGGTACACTAAAGAGCCTGAAAAGACCATCAGCAGAAGCATTGAAAGGCAGATTAAACCCCCCCCCCCCAATTCAGTGTGTTGTTCTGAATGATGATTTGAAGAACAATCACATTATTTTCTGGAGCCTGACTCATGATTTTAAAGCATTTGGGGTTTGCCAAACTGCTGGTATGAATCTGGAACCAAGCCACTGACGCCACTGAAACTGCACCAATGTAAAAATGGCATCAGGGAGAACAGAAACAGGCTGAGAGAGTTGGACAGCTGTGACCACTAACACAGGCTGCGCATTAGGCAAGATCAAAGACTAATTTTTACAAAACATGGGGTTTTTTTTACTGAATTAGAGTAAAACATGGCCCACATTTACTCTCAGTAGCTTGATGGGCTAAAAATTCCTCACTGACTTTTGGACACAGCATAATACCGATGGGTATTCAGTGAGCTGTTCTTCTGAGAGGTATTTCTCCTCTTAGGAGGCTTCACTCACTCGAAATACAAGATTGTCTTTCCTCCCAACTGCATGACTGCGGTGAGGATGCCACAGCAGATAAACACAACCTTCTGGTCTGAAGTCCCACCCCACTCCCAGACTTCATTACTCAGAAACATCCCCATCCTCTTGGCAAGGGGAACAGAGACCAACAGGAATGCCTCTAAAGGTTAAACACATGGACCTTTTGTCATGGTAAAAAATGAGAAAAGGGAGAGGGAGAAAAAGACTGCAGGCAGAGGAGAGCATTACAAATCAGCCAACTGACTGCTCAGCAGAAACAGAGGGCAAGGGTGGGTGCATCATTATGGGGCAGGGAGCACACTACCCAGAACCACTGCCCAGTCCGGCCTCTGCCGGGAAAACAACTGTCGTAATCGAAAACCCTCAGAGCTGCAATTTTTAGGCACAGATTCTGTATCAGGAAATGCTGGATCTTGGCAGCGAGCACGTTACTGATACGAACGATAAAACAGCAGGGTTATATGAACATGTCTATCTCTGAGGCCACAAGAAAAGAAAAGCTAAAATCTCCAAGGCCCTTTTTGGAGAGGAACCGTAAAAGCTACAGATTCCATTTCCTAGGTATTTTGTATCATGATTAAATCTGTTTCTAGCATTACACCTTTAAGGAAGATCAAAGGTAGGCAGCAAGGGAAGGAGGTGCACGCTGACTTCCACTAATTGAAGCAAGCTGAAGCCTCCAGCACCTTCTGGGTTCTCCCAGGTTTCCCTCTCTATCTCAGCATTTCCTCTGTCCTCCCCTGCAGCCTCCCTCCCTGCCCCAGCCTTTGTAAAAATGAGTGCATCCAGATGACTGACACAACAGAGACGCCTTTTATAGCTGCGTGGGTACAGGAGCAGGAATAAAAACATCCCAAATCCCAGTATAATCACTGGCAGAAACATGCTGCAGTTGTTTCATTTTTTAATGTCTGTGCCTCATTTTTTCCACCTCTAAGAAAGGACATCTAGGTTTAGGAGCCATTAACAATGTATGTGTGTCAATACCAGCAACAGCAAAACACTGCATGTAACTCCTCCAGCAGCCAAACCTGCCAAAGCAAAGCCGTACTGGAAAAAAACTAGTTTCTCAGCTCAACTGTATGTGCAGCAGGGGTTTTTGCCAATCTCCTCCTACCCCAGACCAACTTAATTAAGCTGCTAGAACCTGTAGTGTCAAGATAACCATGGCATCCCACATGGGGCTTTGTAATAACCTTACTGACTCAAGTCTGATAACGCTGAGAGCATTGTGGATTCTGCACTCAGCTAAACAAGCATACTTAGATACCTCTTTTCTTACCATTTACCTTCTCCTGTGTCTCTGCTTCCTTCTCTCATGCATCTGTGCTTTGATTATAAGCTCTCAGGAAACCCCTGAGAGGCGCGGGCTTCCCTGGAGAGGCTGCAAGTCAGGGTCTGCACTAGCCTCTATGGAGGCTACAGTTTCCATCCACTCATCCCACTGAGCTTGTGTATTAGCAAGGAAGAGAGTTCCTTGTAAATGCCTCCAAGGGTCAAGCACAACTTTCCCTTTGATGCTTAATAAAGTTTTGAAATCAAACCCACTATGTAAATGTCGCTCTTATTATCAGGTAGGTGTGCTCTGGTTTTCTTCCAGGAGAGCTCAGCTGCTGGAAGTGGCTGGTATTAGAAGCAGGTCTTGGATGTTCAGCATTCAGCTTTGCAGGGGGAAGACTGACAGAAGAGCTTGGCACACAGCAATGAAAGAGGATGCAATCTGATTTGGCAAATTAGCCCCTGGGATGATGCAGTTGCCATATGTATCTAGGTGCCAAATTTCAAATGGAGCAGAGTGACCTGACCCTGACCTTTGGCTCAGAGTGCTAAATTCCCTCTCCAGGGAGCCTCTCTAGCCTGAAGCTGTTTCAAAGCTGTGAAGAGAATAAACGTATTCACCCGGGGGATATTTACAGCAGAACATTTGTTTTCACTTATGCTGAAATCTAAGGAGAGTTTTGGTAGAGTCCCTGCATATCATTCATTCCAACAACAGGTTTTGCAACTCTTATGCAGGTGTCTGAGGCCTGCGCAAATCTCTGGCTGACCACAAGTATCTGATGAACTCTCTGTTCTAGTCAGTAATCTGCCCAATTCAGGCTTTTTCAAAAAGAAAGAACCACCATCTTCATTCTCACTGCTTACCAAAGACACCGTGGTACAAGATAAGGAGCCTGTCAGTTACAAACCTTTGCTGCTTTTAATAAATATACTCAAGAAGCTTACAACTAGTACTGTAAATAATTCAACCTGCACTTTCCAGAAGCTGAATGTTTTATTTTGGTTTTAAATCCTTGCATTGCAAACTAGTTGCTTGCTTGCTAATTACAAACAACTGCTTAATGGGTCATCAGACAGCAAATTAGACAGGTTTGACAGAAGAATGAATGTTAACTAGAGGCAACAGTCAGAGCTTTCCGAGCTGCAGACTAGTATTATGATACCCAAAATAGAGGAACAGTAAAGAAAGGTAAGAGAAGGCAAGTAAAGGTTTAAAGACAGGCAGATCAGTTCAAACAGTTCTACAACACAAAACAGCTTTGGATCTTTATAGACTAGTTCAGTTATTAAATGCCACTTATGCCCAAAAGGCAACCTCCATGCGGACATGCTTTCACTTGGCTTTATCATTTTAGATGACTTGCGTTAGTTTTTCTAAGTACCCTGGTAGACACAAAGCCAGGGATCACCTCACACACCTGCTCTCCTGGAAAGCAGCATCAGGCCTAGAAAAACCTGCTTTCCTTTTTCCCACCCCACTCAAATATCAGTGGTTTGAAAACTTATCCAAACACTTTCTTCAGATTCAGGTTGTACTTGAAAGAGATTGTAGAAGTATTCAGGGAAAAGTTGAGAGAACTGAATGCAGCATGATGGGCTACGAAGTAGGCTTTGGGCAAGGCAGCAGTATAGATAAGCCAGGCTTCCATTTAGTCAGCTAGCAGAAATACATCTTTATTTTAAGGAACTGAGTCACTTCTGAAGTGCATTGCTTGTTTAAATTACAGGAAATAAAGGTTTACAATCGGGGACAAGCTTGGCAAACCTTGTTAGGAAAAAACAATGGCTTGTATGATCTGCAGAACATGAGCTCTGAAAGGCTGATACATCCCTAAAAGCAGCAGCAAAAGTGGAGAGAAGGCTTTGCTAAACTGTGCTTCTATCCAAGTTTCACATACAGAACATCTGTTTGCACCCTAAAACATACACAGGAATTTGATAAACACTTTCTTCTCACTTTAGGACGGCTCTCTGGCTCACACAAAATTTAACACTTTTCATATAGCCTCACCCATTTTGAGCGCCATACAACCAGGCAGGAAAAAAAAATGCATAAAGACACAAAGTAAAGCATTTAAAAAATTTGGGGGAAAAAATACTGAGGGTTATCCACACAACCTGAATGTAGTTCTCCTTTCCATGCACGTTTTACTTGTGCAGTAAACCCCTCTCTGTTTTCAAAATTGGCACCTCCGTTTCCTCAGCAACCCCATCACAGTCTCTGGTTCCCCTATCAGCACATCAGGCCCACACCTCCGCCATGCAGCATCTGCCATCTTCCTCCCCGCTGCTGGGTGCCAACAGGAAAAGCTGTAAGTGTAAACGGGATGTGCTTTTGCCATCTACCATCTTTTCTGCTCCAGAACTTTGCTGGCAGCAAGGGGGAGATGTAAGTGGATGAACATCCTGTGCTGAAGTGTTTCGGCTGAAATCCACCCAAATTATTCAGTCTGAAGAAAGATTCTCAGCAAAGAAATTCTCAGTGACAAAGTCTGGCCAGACTGTAAGCACAATAAAGCAAAGCCTCATGTACCAAATGTAAGACAACCTTAACATCTGGCTTCCCTTCCTGTCTTGTTTACAGGAGGGTGGGAAAGACCTCTATGTTTTGTGACTTTGAGAATGAAGAGAACACACCTCTCAAGATCTGCCCATATAAACAAGGACAAGTTGTGTATCCAGGATGACAGTAGAGCTTGTCAGTAAAGAAGCTTCTAGCAGAGAATGAAGTCTCTGCACATGACAGAGACAAATCCCATTTCAAGGGAAAAAATAGTGCTGAGATGGGACAAGATTTTCCATAGTCATCTTGCCTTTAGAAAATAACCCTGAACTCAGACTTACAAAAACATAGGGACAAAAGCATCCTCTACCTTGCCTTGGCAGCTTCAGAAGAACGCTAGGAATAAATCATAGGGGCAAACAAAATCCTCACAAAAATCCCCTTGTTGCATGACACAGACTGGAGCAGAGGATGCACTGAAACACTGACTCATGAGCAGTACCTCTGAACCTGCTATTGTAAATGTCATTTCCCAATACCTTCCCATTCCTACCAGCGGGCTAAAGCAGCAATTAAAGAAATTGGAGTGCTCTGCAAGCCTTCCCTGTCTGTAACAGACCCACATCCAGCTATTGATTAGGTAATCCAATTATTCTGATGTGACCTTACTCCACGCATTTATGTCTCGTCAGACTACAGGATAGCCTATCAATTGGGTGTTTTTCTTATGATGCAAGCCTCTGTTCCTCTAATAACAGAGGTTATTACAAAACACAGCTACTGCGCAAAACATTGCATCTCCTTTGTACCTCCCCTTCTCTCATCATTTTCCAGTTGTTTGGAGAGCAATTACACCCCCAACCACAGAGGAAAACAGGTTGAGACCAGTCTCCTGCACCCACTTCTTGGGCCATGCTTTGTTCCAGGCCTCCCCTCACGCCTGGGAGGAGCTTTCCACTGACATCTACAGAGCTGCCTCATTATTCTCCTCAAGACTTTTCTTTATGGCAATACCCCTGATGGCAGTGAGGCCTCTTGGCTATGATGAGGCCATTGCTTACCATGTTGGCTTATGGGACCACTTTAGATCCCATGCATACTCTCTCTTCCTTTTCCTTTGGAACACGAACTCCCCAGAGTGGGGATAGCCTTTTCATGAGGTACGTAGCCCAGTGTGGACATGGTCCTTAGCCAGAGCTCCTGGAGCCTTTGATACAGCAAATAATACTGGTATGATTTCCAGCATCACAAACCAGAGCTTTCTTTGGAAATCAATGACAAAGTTGCAAGACTGACTATCAAAGCAACTAATCCACAGCCTCTTCTGCAACAAGGGTTCAGAAACCTGCAAACAGACCCACAAACGAATCTTAGAAGAACTTGGATTCCTAGCCAATGTGTGAGGCAAATCCCAGTTCATGCTCCATTTGAAACAGGCTCTTTCAAGTAGCGCAGGGCTTTTGCTTGGAAATATGCCAAAGGAGGACCTTGGCCTGTATTCACTGACTTCTGATGTCAGAGATTAGATAACAAGTGAATGGAAGTGCTTTCAGCAGTGATAGTGTGTGCTGAGAGACATAATAAAGGGTATCATGGCAATACTCAGCATATAGAATTCTCTGGACAGATTACCCAGTGAGAAAAAAAGGCATTGGCATGCCACTGACTTTCCTGAAGTAAAAACCCACTTCCCATCTTTCTCCTGCCCTGAAAAACACTATAGGCCCTGCAGACTCCTGAAGAAACCTGCAGCTCTTGATGCTCAAGGGTCACTTCTAAATACCCTTTATTTCCTTCTCTTCAATACTGTTCAAACTATGCTATGACACAAAGTGTTTGATAAAATAAGACCCAAAAGCTCTGGCGCAGGAGAAGGCATAGAAATGGGCACACCTAAGACCATGTGAAAATGGTAAACAAACCCCAAACCAGTAAGGGAGTTTCTAAAAGCAAAGGGTCACAGTAGCCTGTCTAGAGGTTCATGAGGCAAGGGCTCAAGGCTAGACTGCTCACTAAAACAATCAGCTTTTTCTTATTTTTTGGGGCACTATTATGTAACAAAGCCCATAAAAATCTGTGCAGGGGCCAAATTCTGAGGGACAGACACTTTGTCAGCCTGTGCTTCCCAGAACACTTTGGGCTTTTCTGGTGCCACATAAGTACATCAGTAATCAGTGCTGCTTAATACCCGAATGAAGCCTGCAAACCAGGAAATTCTGCTGTATTAGTGAGAAACAGGCATCCAAGGCAGGGTTCACTTTGAATAGACACACTTGCCTATGCGAAATACAAAGCTGTGCAAAATGGAAGAGCCTTGTTTCATTAGCTAAAGCCTTTGATCACCTACAGGTAGAGGAAAAGCCACAGTGCTTGTATTAACTCACACAGAGATTTTGTCATGCTTCTGACTAAGCCTGCCTGGTTTTACTCTCCTCTCTTCTAACTGAACACAAGTGAGATCACACCTTTGGGCCTGCAATTATTTCTAATTGTATAATTTTACACCTTTCACCTTGCTGTGTCTGAATGTCTCTCTTCCAACCTTTGCCCGGGTCAAAGATGTGTACAAACCTCTGCCCATGAGAAAACCCATCTCAGGTGGCTTCAACAGAAGCAGAAAGTACTGTCCACCTCCTCTGTGCCTGGTGGTGCTACTGGACACAGGGTCTGCCTCAAGCTGGACATCATCCAAGCCACAGGCACCAGCCAGGTATGGAGCCCAAAGCTATGCTCCTGCTGCATGTCTCCTTCACCCTGAGCAGGCAGAGGCAGCTGCTACAGGGAACGGCTCTTCCCTGTGTAAAGCTTTTCCAAGCCCTGGAAACATCAGAGCTGCCTCTGTGAGCAGCTGATTTGCACAGGAACCCCAGCAATCAAATCACAGTGGTGGCTTCACTGCTATCCCTCCACCACTGTATGAAAGGCACTGGGTGAGGATTACCCGGAACGATTTAATCATGTGCAAAAACTGCTGCAAAGTTCTATAGTTCGAAGGTTGTTGCTCTTGGATAGGAAGGGGGGAAAAGAGAAGGAATTAGACATGGAGTGAGCTGGCTGAGGCTGACCTGTGATGGCAGGGAAGCACAGTCACGCACAAGAGCCAAAGATTAAGGACTGATACATATGAAGCCATTTTGTTCTAAGGATTTGCTTTTCATGACTTGTCACCTGGAACAGGGTCAGTGTGACCCACTTTGCCTCCTGCACTCCCAGCGTCACAAGAGACGACCGCTCATTTCCTGCACCCAACTTCTCCATCAAATCAAAAGGCTGCTTTGCCACTATTTACCTATACTTTTGTGTTAAACGACCATGATTGCCTAAAGGGAAGTGACTTGTATTCTTGCTGATACAAGCTGAAGTCTTGGTCACATTAAACAGCGTTTTATTACTGCCTCTGAACACGCCAGAGTTTCACACATGAGAATACAGTGTCTGGAGAACAGAAGGTAACAAAGTCCAAGGAAAAACTACACATTATCTTTTGAACCACCCTGTCTGAGATATTTTGCCCTCCTCGATTACATTAAAAGGTCTCTGTGCCTTGCAAAACATCTGTAGAGGAAAACAAACCACCACAGTGAATAATTCACTTAGTATTAACTTTCATCAGGCCCAATGAGAGCTCATCAATGCAGACAAAGCCAGTTGATTTAAGGACTCCCCGAAACATGTCTCACATAGGAATTACAATACATGTGGTATTTGTTTGTTTTTGTTTTTATTTCAATTTTATTTCTGGATTCTACTTTGCTTTGTAAGTTGTTTTTCTTGCATGACAAGCAATATCCAATTATTCATGCACTGCTTTTTTTGTTTTGTTTTAAGTTGACATTTTGCCCAAGTTTGAGACCACAAGATGCTTACTAGAGCGGTTCTGGCTTCAACCAGGTCTCCCGTACTGCTGGCTCTTAAAAATGAGTACATACTAAACCTAATACACATAAAAACATGGCACGCAGTGAGTGACATCAGCCACAACCTCTCTTCCACATGTGTGTGTGTATTTGCTCCATCTAAGCACAATGGTGTTTCCAACCTGAAAACAATGCATTCAAGGAAAAAATATGGGTTTGTGTGATGGGATTTCCGACGGAGCCTGAAGGACTTTGGTACCCCCAGACTATAAAGAAAGTCCAGAGAACAGAATGCTTAACATCTCCAGCCTCCTTTGAATTCCCAGCCTTACTGAACCAAGAATAAAGAAAGCCTGGCCCATAAGCAGGAATCCACTAATTAAAGAGAAATGGGGCTTATTTGTCTTGGTTTCTGAAGTCACAGTTCTCCACTTCTGAAAACACAAGTTTCTCACCAGTTCTTTTCCGCCCTAGGGCTGTGACCTAAGCAGCTTAAATGATACACAGATTTTGGTCAAAATCTGGTCCTTATTTACTGGACTTCAAATGTGCAAGCAATTACTGAACGAGTCTCGTTTATTGAATAAAAGTATTTAGGCATTATGTTTACAAAGGCCTAGAAACATTAAAATCTAGTGAAAAACAATTATTTTTACAGAATACATCTGCAAGCAATATGAAGTCATTTTGGTTTTGTAAATTTCTCCGTAATAGACTTATTGTTGATGTGGAAAATGTTCACATTGCAGCAGTGAATTATTTTGAAATGCCAAACTTAATAAAGGAGAAATTATTGCAAATAATATCACAACCCTGAAGGAAAAAAACTAAAAACCAAAAAGCCCAAAAAGCCAAAATACCAGTGGTTTCCTGCCTAGTCAATCCTCTCCAGATTGGCAGACCTCTTCAGACTAATCAGGAAGAGTTAGACAAATAGTTACTTTATTACGGAGGCTGTCAAATAAATCAGAATCTGGCGAACAACTGTTTCTGAGCCCTGCAGCCTGCCTGGCTTCTCCTCCTGTAAAACCAAAGCACTTCCAACAGAGCCATGGATGTGTGGATTTGTGTGCACAGCAACATGTAGGCTTCAGGACTCTAAACAAAACTTCTTCTCAATTTGGGCCAGCATTTTTCTTGGCTTCCCCAGGTTTTGTTGTGGAACATGGCTGAGAGAAGAAATGTTTTCTAAGCAATTAATTCAAGTCACTGCTGTTATTTTAATGGAGAGCTCTGAAGCTCAGCTCACAAACGGTAATGAGAAAACAATGTTTTAAACAACATCACGAGAGGAATTAGGCCACGGACTTGAACTGCATTATCCGATTCTCGCTCCAGAGTTATTTTGTCCCCCAAATGTTTCTCTTTGCAGTGGCATGATGAATGGGAATTTTGCCTAAGGTACAAGCCTGAGACACAGCCACAACTGAAGGGCCCAGAACAGTGAGTTTCAGCAACCAGCCACAAGAAATAGTTGCTTCTGCCACTACATCCCAGACTCCAAACATGCTCCTAATGCCTGTAGGCTTTGTAAGTTTAAGAATGAGTGAAAACAGAGGTCTTGTTTTAGCAGGGCACTGGGGCACATTTAACCCCCTGTCTCACAGCACTTCAGCGTGCATTTAAACCAGTGCAGAGGAGACTTAGGTACATAATCAGACTTTAGCACTACTCAGTCATTATGCTGAATAGAGGGAAGAAAGAGTGCTTCTCCTCCAACCTCCACTGGCGCAGGTCCCCGCTACTATCTGTGCATCCTGGCCTGTATCAGCAGTAGTGTGGCCAGCAGGATCAGGGCAGTGACCATCCCCTTTACTCAGCGCTGGTGAGGCCGTACCTTGAATATTCTGTTCGGTTCTGGGCCCCTCACTGCAAGAGAGACATTGAGGTGCTGGAGTGTGTCCAAAGAAGAGCAACGAAGCTGGTGAAGGGTCTGGAGAATAAGTCTTATGAGGAATGGCTGAGGGAAGTGGGGTCATTTAGCCTGAAGACTAGGAGGCTCAGAGGGGACCTTATAGCTCTCTACAACTACCTGAAAGGAGGTTGTGTCTCTTCTCCCAAGTAACAAGCAATAGGACAATAGGAAATGGCCTCAAGTTGTGCCAGAGGAGGTTTAGACTGGATATTTGGAAAAATTTCTTCATCAACAGGGCTGCCCAGAGAACTGGTTGAGTGATCATCCCTGAAGGTATGCAAAAGATGTGCAGATGTGGTGCTCAGGAATATGGTTTAGTGGTGGACTTGGCAGTGCCGGATTAAGGGTTGGACTTGATGATCTGAAAGATCTTTTCCAACCTAAGCAATTCCGTGATTCTGTGATTGTTTTGACTAAACACAGAAATGCACACCAAGAAGCCGTCACTGCTGTCACTTCTTCCAACCCTGCTCTTCCTCCCTGGAGCCACCTTTTAATTTGTTACAGTTGTACAAATGATCTCTGTGTGTTAAAGAGTTCAAAGGAAACAGTCATCCAAAAAACATCTCGATACTCCACCACCTTAAAAGACACTTCTCCTGTGAAGTTTTGAAAACAGGCTCCAATGCCTCAGAATAAGATTTCCAATGTAATATATAAAGATTTATGACTTCTTAACAAAGCAAAACTAAAACATATTCCAGTTCAGCTAAAGGTAATTATTTTTTCAGGAACCGTCTATCACCAGTGGAGACAGGGTGTAGAAGGCAAACATCCAATGGTTAGTGTTGGCTGAGACAGCACAATCTGCCATCCAGACCTGCATGGAGAGGGGTTAGAGCACAGAACAAGACAACCAGGAATTTGTGTCCTGCAACACTTCTGACTGATTCACCGCAGGACCACAGGTAAGTTACATTTTATCTGAGCCTGTTTCTTCAGTGGAAAATACTGATAATGGTGTTTATTCAATTTCCTAACAGATTTTGGATAAAACATCCTCACAAATAACTTCTGTGTGCTATTTGTACTCCAGGAATGATCATGAAATGCTAGGTCATCTCCTCCATAGGAGGACACACTCTCTGTCTTATGGATCCCAAATGTAACGTTTGCAGTAAATACAAACTACCGCTTCATGCACACCATCCTATGTGTTAACATTTGGTAGGCTTTGTGGGGAAGAAACTACAGCTTAGTCCTTGTACACAGCCTATCTCCTGGAGAAACCACCCATGACAGACTACGGGCTCACAGCCCAGAGGCCGTAGCATGGGCAAAGCAGAGGAGGTGCAAGCGATGCCATCAGATAAAAAGAGAGATGGGAAAAAGTAGCATGGTGCAAGATCTGGAAAAGCAGGAGAAGAAACTTGCATTTCACAAAAAAAGGGAGACTAAAAATGGACAAGGATGGGAGGGAGACCTTTTTGGTGGGATATACAATGTCTTTTTATGGTGACAAGCTGAATAACCACAATACAGGAAATTCTACTTAAATTTCACCTTCTCCTGGTAGGGTGAGGTTATCTAAGGATTTACAGAGGGGGAAAATGACTGCAGTCACTCAGTAATCAGGCTCTGAGTGTCCATAATACATAGTGACATGTATAACACATTGGTCACTTCAGCCACCTTTGCGGTGTTTAATAAAAAGAACAGACACTTTGAAATCATTGCCGGTTATCAAAGGTTACTCTGCACTTTTATCCTCACACGATACCCTTAACTCAGTTTGTACATAAATGGGATCCCTTTCAATTTTAGGCTAATGTTCTTTTATATTTATAATATTCAGGATAGCTACACAAGCTTGATTACCTTTAAAACACTTATCACTATTCCATTTAAAAATAAATGAATCCCATTTAAAAGTGACTTGTCCCTATCTTCTAGTATTTATGGACAAGGACATATGGGGCTGATTTCTCTCATTATTAAGCAGCATGTCTGAGGCTTAAATCATTTAAATTATTCATTGACAGCAATTGGGCTGCTCATACAAACTCCCACTTACATAAGGAGACCCAGCGACAGGACCCGTCAAGTGGATGAAGATGGCTGAGCACACTTTGGGATGCACTGAGCATCCACAGATACTGCTAACTTTGATTAGGGTGAGGGGCACTTTTGAAAATCAGGCCCCTTCTTCACTAATAAATATAATTTAACTGGGACTTTCAACGTGGTGATTCTGAATTATATTTTCTTCAAAGGTTACCAGGACTGATGATCTTAGTGGTGACAGCTCATAGCTGAAGGAGTATGAGTGAGTGTGCACTGAGTACCATGACAAAACCCATGCCTGCTGCAAGACATTTCTAGAACACTGCATTACCTCTTCAGTGTTGGTTCCAGGTGCTCCTGACAGTGGCCAGATGCAATGGGGACATCTCTGCAGAACGTGGGCTACGAAAGCTTTCACTAAGAGCAAAAATGACTCTAAGCAAATGAAGAAAAGCATCTCCAAGCAGCAGAAACTGCCCATCTCTACTATGAGTACTACTGTTCCAGCAACACTGAAATCTGAGACAGGAGATGGATAAATCAACTGCACTATTGAGCCTGGACTACAATAGTAAAAGTGACAAAGGCTGCAAACATTTAAAACTCTGCTATAAAGAGACTTTCCAGCCTATCAGAGATTGCTCTCTCACCACCCCCACCAGTGGCAGACCTTGAGCTAAGCATTAGTGTGTTTTTCATCAGTGGGCTCAGAGTGAGCGAACAGGAATCATCCTTCATGGAAAAACAAGTTATGGCTATTATTTGCAACATTTTCTTTTTAATTAAAAAGCCATGTTTCTTGCTCTCTTCAGAATGAGCCCAAGGAACATTTGTAATCAATTTCAGGTTACCTTAGATGGTACCTAATGCAGCTGATTTCACAGCTACGTGGTCAAATTACTGGTTTTCTGCACAACTGAATCATTATCAAGGTACCAGCAGACAGCAAATGTCACCAACAGCTAGTGGTTACAGTGCATTTTAGGAAAACATGACCTAGATCCCGGAAGAAGAAACTCCCATATTTCAGCCAGATCTTCCCTGCCCAGCCCCACCTCCGAGCCCCAGCATGTCCCAGACTTTGTCCCTGGTATGTGGTCTTGGTGGTAAAGATTCTGTTTTGTTTCTTTTTCCCCTAAGAAAGGCAGAGAGGTTAGTAAGTCTTTAAACTCTCGGTTCTTACGGCTGTTAATATTTCACATTGCCAGCAGGGAAAGGAATTAAAACTGCCAGTAGCTATCCAGATAGATTTTAAAATCCCCTTCTCTCTGCCTCCCTCAGCTTCAGAGGATATTTTCCCCGCAAATTGGTTTTAAATTAAGGAAGGTGATGAAGGCAATGTGCCGTCTCAGCATTTTCCCAGGTGCACTTAATCTAATTTCATTAAGGAGATCAGGACAGATGATCGCTACAGTCGAAACATTAAGTCTGTCCATTTTTGTATAAAAAACCCATTAGGTCTGTCAAAGTGTCGGCGGGTGGGCTGTTTATTATTGGAGATGAAGGCGCGCTTTGCTTCCCCAATAAACTGTCAGGAGTAGTAAACCACAAATTAAGTCAGCTGCTGCCACAGATTTAGGCAAAGATCTCCAACTCGTTTTGACACAGGTGTGTGAAAGGCCAAGGAAATAGAGGCTGTAAGTTGGGCTGTATGCTTTGGAAACCAAAGGCTTTTGTGTGTGTGTGTGCGCGAGATGTTTCAATCTGACCCATCAAAGAGTGGAAGACAGGGCATCAGTGGATAGGATCAAGCAGAACTGCTGATGCTAACGACACTCTGGACACAGTGCTGATGGGAGTGTGCAATGGTGTGTACCACAGAGCCCAAACCACAGAGTCCATCTTTGCTTTAGCCTGCACTCACCCTGCTCAGACTCATCATCTTGTCTTATGCAGGGAGTGGGAGAGATGGCAGGAGGCCAGCCTACACCATGAAAAAATGCCTGGCTCAACCCTGGGCAGACCCAGAGCTGAAGGTTCACAGGTGAATGAAAGACAAAGACTTCCTTGCTGCCAGGGAAGAACTGCATGGAGCCAGTGTGTCTGTACCACAGCCAGCACTAGAACCTGCAGGGAGCAGAGGGAGACTTATTCACATAGTTATTTCGATCTCTCTTGCTTTGAGTTTTCTCTGATGGAGAAGTAACTCGGTTTGTTTATGTGGAAAGCCAGGACTCTGGCTCTGGGGGACTCTGTCCCCTGAGGGTATACAGCAAAGGCTGGGCAGCACCACCTGAAACTTATCCCCTGACTCAGGCTGCCATGGCAAGCCCCTTACTGATTTTGTAGACAAAAGCAGCAGTTGATAAGCAGCTGATAAGTGAAAACAGCAGCTGATAAGTGTTAGGATACTCACTTAGGCAAAGGAATACTCATTTCAATCATGATGCTTTGGATAAGAGTGAATTCCCAAGCAAGGTCAGGCAGACATTACTTCCAGTCTTTACTACTGATTCAAATGCTGTTGCTGCCTCATACATACCTGGAAAACTCAAGCAGTAAAACTTAGTCTGGATTTTACTGCAAATTGGACCCAGAAGCAAGAATTGTTGGAATGCTACAAAACCCAAAGCTGACTCCTGGGCCATCCTCAAGTTGTATCCTTTATGCCTGCATAGAACACACAGTGCTGCACATACCATGCTTTTCTGTTTTACTTAACCTGGTAAAACAATTTTGGAATACAGTGATGAGAAACTTTGCAAGCCAAATGAGGGCCTGCAATTACAACTATTGGGAGTATGTGTTCTCCAAAATTCCCATCTTCTTGGCACCTTTACAGTTAATTAAATCATTCAATGTAATTAATGAAATTGCTTAACTCAACTGTCAATTGCCATCACCCACCTGCTATGTTATGTTCTATCTGATCATCTTCCAAGGAGTTGCTGCCATTGCACAGGTAGCCCTTTGGATTTATGACTATGTTACAACTGAGGTGGGCAGAAGCTGTACAAGACTGCTCTATTCCCTACTGCCTCAGATCTTAAAAGTTTCTTCAGAAGGTCCCTGGTAAGATAAGAAAAGGCTCATGAATGGGGAACTGGAACAGGGAGATGTTAAACAATAGAGAAAGCAAAGAGTTAGGGACATTGTGGCTGCCAGTGACAGAACTGCTATTATCCTGTCTTGCCCAAAATCAAAAACACAGCGCTGCACCAGCTACCAAGAAGCAGAAAAATGACTGCTGCTGCTGAACCCATGACAGGAGGTTTGTCAGCAAACTAGAAGGCTCTTCTCATTGTTTGCTCTGAATTTTTTTCCCTACATTTTCAAGAATGAATATGGACACCACAGCCTGTGATGATTCAGCTTGTTACATACAGACTAATGCACTTAAAATTTGAGGGTTTTGTCTGGATAAAAGAAAAACAAAATCTCAGTAGGAGGGGAGAACATTGGTGCTGAATCTTTGAGTCTGATTAATCTTTTCTATTGCATTCTTGCTTGACTTAAATAAAAAGATCAAGAAAGACCATTATTACTAATACTTTTTCCTGGAGTTGCAGACTCTCTTCTTGGGAAGGACAACTAGGAGGGCTCCCTTCCCTCTGGAAAGGCTTACAGGACCTAACTCAGTTGCCTCAAGTCTCAGTGGGAACCTTTGCGTCTGCTCCATGCACATGGTGGGTGGAACAATGGAAGCTGAGGGCATGCCAAGCCTCTCCTCCATCTGGCATTTCCTAAAAAGCAACTGAGTGGACTGGGTGTTCAGGGGGCTTGCAGGATTCAATTTCCCTGGTAAAACTGCTCATGTAGAATAATGACATAAAAGAAATTCACTGAGTAGTGAATTTTTGTCCTCCTGTACTGCCAACAGCATCATGTTTGCCTGTTTATAGCACCCGAATGTTTCAAGGGTTACAAGGTTATTCTAAATTCAGTATTTTCATGTTGTTTAAAAAGCAGACCTGTTTAATAACAACATACAGCTCGTCCGTCAACCTTTCTTCCATTAAGAGAACTAACCACCTTCACGCAGTTATTATTATATGGGAGTCAGGTTTCTCACCAATTCTCACTCCCTATCACTTGAGTTTTAGTCTGTAAGAATTAAACCTTAGAAGAAACACCAATTCTGTGCATCTATGGGCATACACACGTGTATATGCTATACTACTGCATGCTGCTAAGCCTGCAACACAGGCCAGACACATGCTTCTGCAACACCATTCAGTGTTGCTCTCCATAAGCAAGAGCATGCTATGGTAAAAGGACCACTTAAATGCTGTCTGAAAACCCAGCTGGGAAGTAACTGGCAAATGGAGGCTTCTAGTTGTTAGTCACAGCTGAAAACTGTCATAGACTGAAGAGTAATGCTAACAGAAGTGCAAATACTGCCATGTGAAAGCCTGCAGTTCAATTCCATGTTTGATCTTTCCCTTTTGCTGCAACTAGCAAGAATTGGGATTGCTGGACAAGTATCAAGTTTCACTTCTCAGAGAAAGGGACAATTTACAGATGAACAAAATCCATTTGTGGATGTTGGCTTGGGTAAGCTTCGAAAATAGCAAACAGCAGATTACCTAAGTGGGAACTAAACTTCCAGCCTCACAGAAACGACAGAGAGATGGAACCCACTTTTTCCATCAGTAGGATAAAATATGAGGCACAGGGACAAAGAAGCCTCCAGCAATAATGACCACATGGACTTCAAACAAGTGTCACTGCGGGGTCCAGGGACTGAAGGCTTATTCCAGCATCATGAAACAACACACTGATGTTGTACTGGTGAATTGACAAATGAGGCCATGAGAGCAGGAGTGTAAAGATGCAACAAAACACATGGAAATTTGGATTGATGTAGGATCTTTGGGAACAGACACTGTGCAGTTTGGCTTCCTCTCCCCCACTGAACTGCATCTCAACTTCCAAAGTCTTTCATAATCCCCTTCTCTGGATCTCATCAGCTATACGACACAGCTCTTTCCTCTCTGGGCTTCAGCAGCTCCTGTCTCCTCTGTTCCTGCCTCTGCAACTGTTGCTGTAATTCTGAGCACTGTTAAGACCATCTTCCTTGAGCTTTTTCATCTGGTGTCATGCGGCTTTATGTTATTTCTGGGTAATCTCCTACACAAACACATACACGGAGTGACCGCTGCTACTACAGCGACTCCTGTATTTCTCTTCCTTATTACATCCCCTTCTCCTGCTGCCTAAACTATGAGTTTTCCTGTGGGCTTGTAAACACCCTTTCAAGGTTAACACAGCTGAAACAGAAGTGATAATTTCATCCCCCACATCTTCCACACAGTTTACTCTCCTCATTGCTTCCACTCTTGTCACTTCCACCTCTCACTCAAGCCCATAGTTCCCAGCACTCTCTTTGACTCACACCACTCCCAACATCTTGACATCCAACCTATGTTTAAGTTCTGTATATCCTCTTTCCTTATGACCTAATGAGCATCCTCTGTTCATGCATACAACTGAATTCTTGGTCAAGCTTTCACTACTCCACCCTTCATTTACCATTTTATCCTCTCCTGTGGTGATGGCAGATGTAACTGTTGACCCTGCACCAAGGAAAAGGCTGCTGCAAGATCATTTTCCTAGTCCATGGCTTTGCTCCCTACACAGCTTCCCACTTTCCAAATTGCAAACTATCACTCTCCATGTTTTGACTCTTTCACAGCTTACCTCTTCTTCCCAGCACTGACAGTATGGATGTAAACTCTCATCTCTCACTAGTCCGACTGATCTCCCCCTTGTTAAACTTTCACATAAAGCACCTCCATGCAGCAGCAGGGGAACCCAGTCTGTGGTGGAGCAATCACAGCCCTACTATGTTCTCCTAGGTATTAAGGGCTAAATCTCTACTGCTCATGCAGTGTTGCAAGCTTCCAGGCACCTACTGGGACTCAAAAATTAGCACAGCAAACGACAGCACAGCAAGGCTAAATTCACACCGCTGCAAGCAGAGCCTAATAAACTCACTGTGCTGGTGCAGAAAGTAGTGGGAAAACACTGGTTTAGACACCTGACTTTAAAACTTTTTTCTTCCATCTGGATACAGCTAAAAAACTCCCATAAACTACAGAACAAATATACAGGAAACACTGATTCAACTTAGAAATACAGTGTCATTTTTTGTACATCTCACTTAGCAACACATAAATGAAGGAATGCCTGATATCTAGCCCCTGATTTGGAGACTCACACAGTGGGGCCATGTAATTAAGCTGACAACCCACAATTTGGCACACAGCAGACAGCAGTCCAAGACTGAAGGAACATGAACACTGAATTACTTTTAAAGAAAGCAACAGACTTTTTTTTCCAATGCAATCTTGAACACTGTTATTAAAAAAATGAGAGCAACATTTTGGAGTAATGAGCAGAGATTACTCATTCCCTTGTTTTACACAAGTTGACTTCTGGCTTTTTGCAGAACACCATTTTAACAGGGCACATTACCAAGCTGCTAGCCACTTTTCACAGTGATGCTAAAGCAGGTAAGAGACAATAAGTGGAACTGTTGATGGTTTATATTACTCTATTATGTTAATGTTCACTAAAGTATGCCATAAGCTCTCTCATTACATGTGTATAAACCAATTCTCTGTGGTGTTATTCCTGTGCTAAATGCTATAACTACATAAATCTTGAATTAATGGAGACTTTATAGTTCCTGAAAATGAAGGGTAATTGCTATCTGTTAATGCTGTTGTTGCTATTAAAGGAAGTATATATTTTCAGTAACAATGTTTATGGACCGTGAGCCTCACATCACAGCTATTGCACAGTGCAGAGACAGTGTAATACGATTATCAGACTAACTCCCTTTCTCCCCCTCCTCCCTCACAAAAAGCACAGTATCATTTCCACAGCTTCCACAAACTATTCTGCAATCCTCCTAACAGTAGCAGAGTCCAAACTGACGTCCTTCAATGAATATACAGTAAAAGAAACAGGATTTGCATTTCCATTTCTGGGAACGCATGACTTGCTAAGTTTCTCGCTTGGTTAAATGGCTGGACAGCTCACTTTATTAGCTTGGTATCTCAAACAGCTGGAGAAGCGCATGGTGACAGAATGATAGGTGTGAGAACGTATCATCCCACTTACTTCCTTTGAGATTTCAGCAGTGATGCAGAAGTGAAAGGCTACACTTGGCCAGAGACAGTTCTCAGAAAGTAGATGGGATGGGATGGACGACTCCCCAGCCTTGAGCTGCTCTTCTCTGATTATTAAAACCAGCAGCGCACTGGTTGGAAATGCTCTCACAACCTGCTGTGAAACTCTGCCTTGCACTGAAGTAACGGCTCCTCAATTTGGACAGACCCTACACACAACTGACTATGCTCAATTATTCTTCTCCCCTGGAGTCCTGCACAACACTGCGCAAGTTAAAAACCAAAACCATCAGGAGCGTGTTTATATTTTTCAATGCAGCGAAGGTAAAGCCTTAATTTTACTCCATGTTTCAAAACATCAAGAGCTCCAATAGCCCATACAGGAACTAACTAAATGAATTGTGGATAATTAGTCGCATGGTATAGAGAGGAGGTAGAAAATGTCAGTTTTGCTTCACTGACTCAATTTGGACTTGCACATGAACTTTTTTTGTCTGCTTTCCTTATGAGTTACACACAGATGACAGTGATCTGCTGTTTGTGACTAACAAAAAATGTTAGGCAAATCAGAAGTACATTAGTAATTCCTGCCCTGCCCTTCGTTAGTGCCAGTGTGTAGGTGTACCTAGAGAAAGCTGCTTCTTGCTGACCACACAGGAAAGCAGGACCGTTCCACAGTGCTGTGAAATGAAGCCAACCCTACATGTCATTTGGGAAGCCTGATGCTGGGCTAGACCAGAGTTGAATATTCCATCTGGCTGTAATAGCCAGAGAGCATTATTAGAAGATACATTTTGCCAACACATGGAAGTGGGAAAAAACACTCAGGTAATCCCCAGGGAGATTCACATCAATGCTTTTATAGCTCCTTGTTGCATCAGCCAGGTCAAGTTTTAGACAAATACTGAATGTCCTTCCAGGGGAAAGAGCCAGCTTGCCCTTGTGTTCCCCAACTGGAAGGCAATGTTGCATTTACATTATCTCCATGAAAGGTTTGAAGCCTCTTCACTTCAACCCTGGTGAGTTTACATGCATGTGCACATGTTTTTGCTGACAGGAAAAGCAACCCTACCTAATTCCAGACACCTGTTAAACAGAACCAATGACATGTCTCATGTGTCTACAGATCAGGAAAGAGAGAGAAAGATGATGATCTCCTTATGGAAAAAATAAATGTTATTATTAAGGTAGAGTCACCTTAAGGAAAAGGTAGCTGGGAAATATGTGAGCCTAGAAGGTCAGATTACAGTTACAGATATGTAAAGAAATGCCATATCAATGGAAAGGAGCACTGTAATAGCCTTTCATTGCTGTAAAGGACAGTAAGTTACCAGCCAAACACAATGCAGCTTCCTCTGAAGGTAACCTCAGATCCCACATTCTGAAAGCTAATCAATGTTGTTCAGATTTCAATTTCTTCTCTACAAGGTGAAGTCAAACGTAATCTAACAAACGTCAGTCTCAGATGTAATGCCGCTAGCTGGGTCTACCAGTGTAATTTAGATAATCATTAATAGCATAGCTGTATAATAAAACTACATGTCACTTACAACTTCATCTGGGGTTTGATTGGCAGATCTTTAAACAGTTTTCTAAGTGATTGCTTTTACTTTTTTTGATTGGGCAGTCTAAGAAATGTTTTAACCCCGTGGTATCTAAGCTTTCAGGGAATCATTTTTCACCCTCACCATCGGCTCTGCTGCTATGCAACCTTGTGAGAAACAGAACTTAGGGAGCAGGGGTGGTTTCAGGGGGTGACTTTATACATATATATAATACAATACAATACAATAAAATAAAATAAACAAAACATGCATAGTATCTTTCACTTAACATATATGATTTAAGTGTTTCTCTTCAATCAAGCTTTCATCTCAGAACACAGCTTATGCCATACTCCAGGGATATTTGGTGTCTGATGGGATTTTAGAAGAAGCAGCTGAAAAAAACTTAATGCTTCCCAAACTCTAACAATATAAAAAAAAAGGGGGGAAAAAAAAAAAAAGACTTAACCAGAAGAAGCTTTTAGCGTAGTCTCCTAACCTCACGGTAACCTCCAATGTATGTATGGCTGCAGCCAAGCGTGCTGCCAAGGAGACAGGGCTATCTGAAGTCAGGCTTTACTTTTGTAATGCTGATCCAGTAGAAACCTCCATGCCACAGCTTCTCATGAATGAATGCAAGAGACTGGACAGCCAAAATATGATAAAAGTTTGATGAAGATCTAACCTGAGACTGCCAAGTTTGATCTGCCAGAAGAGAAGTCAGCGAGGGATACTCAAGTCTTTTATACATTTGATGCTTAAAAGCACGGTGCAGCTGTTGCTACGTAGTGGGACTTCTCTGCCTTGCAAAGATGAAACAAGGAATCCCTGTAGAAAACCACACAACTACAACCTTTCAATGACCAACCTCTATATCCAACAGAAGGTCAGGAAAATCATTGCTCTGTGATAAATATGCATGCAACATGACAAAACACTCTATGACAGTTACCCTACTGCCTTTGAGGGCAGGTACCAGTTGTCCCATCTTCTACACTGATTACAAAATTGACATCTTCAAAGGTTACTATAAATAAAATATGTGCTCCTGACAAATTATGGGAGGAGACTTCCTCTGCAACAGCATTAAATGTTATGAGCTGGGTCTCACCAAGTACTCAACATACTAATCCAGAGACTATTATGTTAATGGGAGTTCCTCTCCTGTAAACAGAAGCTAGTGAAGATCACACACTGCCAGATGCAATGTTTTTTCATTCACGCATAGGTAATTCAACTTTGACATGAAGACTGAAGGAAAAATATTATTTTCAAATTCATCCTTATTTTGACTATGAGGGAATTTCCAAGCTAGTAAAGCACATAAAAGAAGAAAATTCAGTCTTACCTTATCGTCAACATCACTCTCGCTGTCACACTGTGGATTAGAGAGAGAAAAAAAGATTTTGATAAACACCTCTATGTATAGGGATCTGTTGCATCATCCTCTTCAATCTTTAGCATAGCTGTTTATGATGTTCTCAGTTCAATAAAACACACTTTTGATGTCTGCAGTAATGCCTTTTAGATTGCTAGCATAAACCAGACAAAGCTAGATTCTCCCTTCTTATACAAAAATATGGAATACTCTTACTTGGATGGGGAAAGCGAACTTTAAACAAAAAAGACTATCAGTGATGCATTATAGTAACGACTGTAATGAATACCACAACAAAAAGCAAGCCTTTTTATCATCCCAAATTGTGGAATACATAGCAACAGTTTTGCATTGCTTCACCTTGATAAGCACTTTGTCATCTAACAAGGAAACTGTGAAACTGGCAATCAATTTCTAATTTAATGAGTGGTACCAAGAATAGTAATTAAAATACATCATAAATTCTGATACATTTTTTAGTTTGAATGAGATCACGATCCTAGGAGGAAGTGTTTACTTAAAGAGTTTTGGAGTGTAATCTCTTACAGCCTCTGAAAATGAAATGCTCGATTTTCACAGTACAAATGATAACTTGAGCATCGAACATATCAGGACATGCACATCTTGTTGGCTAGAGCTCAGAGAGATTCATAATGGGCAACAGAAATAAATCTCTTGGTGTCTCTTACACTGACAGAGAGTAGCCAGTGTATTTCGTAGCTTTTTTGCCCAATGGGAATTCTCTCCTTCAGCCAGCCACTGATAGGGTTGGATAGTCCTTGGCTTTCCATAACTGGCAGCACCCTATTGAGTCCCTTGCTTCAACAAGAGGGGACTCTGCAAGACAGCAATGACAAGCTACAAATGTGGAAATGGTCCACAAGGATGCACAAGCTTCGGTTTCATGAATGTAAAAGAAGGAATAGTTTGGTCATTTTGTCCAGATCCTGCTCCTCAGAGCAGGAAGGGGAAAAGTTCCTGTCACATGCTTTTATTTTATCCTAAATTATGAAGCAGAAATTTCAGCTGCTCCATTCTTAGTTTTCTGCAGATTTTTGAAAGATTATTTAACCTCCCCTTCTATTTGGCACATGAAATGACTGACCCCAAGCACCTGAACAACCTTTTACTCTTAAATTCTCTGAAACACACCAAGCATGTGAAGAGCCACGATACAATGAAGGGGGTCTCCCATGGTGATTCTGCAGTGAGACTGCTCAGCTTCCCAACTAACTCCTTATTTCCATTTAACTGCAGGGAAAATGCTTGGTTTAAGGCATCTGGTTTTCTATAGTCTCGACTAAGCAGAACTCTTTTTCTTTCAGAATTAAACCATTTTACACTGCCTTACCTGGTCCACAGCGTGTTTCTGCACAAACAAATCCAACTGTTTATATCCGCACACAGATCTAATTGTATTTGTAACCATTTGGGAAAAAAGAAGCAGAACTGGAAGAAGTGACAGGAAGGCAGGACACTACCCTGCAAGGGCTGCGGAGCCCTCAAACTAGACATTCAGATCAAAAGTAGCATCAGTCCTGACAAATCACCACCAGCAGCCTTCTGCTCACTTTTCCACCTCCACGCCACGTAACAACCAACAATTAGAAATCTCTGCTTCGGGCCTGGAATGGGACTAAATGAACATCGCCACTGAGACACACTGAAGCAGGTTTGGTGGGCAAAGGCTGCTCCAGTACCTGCTGCATTTGTGCTGGCTCAAGACAGTGCTAATTTACGCTGAGGAAGCAACACATTCATCAAAACCAAGGTGGGGGGCGGGGGAAGATGCAGGCACAGCAATACACTTGTTATTATTTACAGGCTCCAAGAAATACTGGCTGACTCGAAGGGAAACCTTTCACCTCCACCCGAGGGGCTCAAATCAAGCCAGAGTGCTGCAGGGAGTGTGCATCCCCCCAGATTACCAGCATAATTGAGTGGGTCACGAAGACCACATTATTTTACCCTTTAAACCGGTCTATGCTAAAGTATCCTCAGTCACCATTTTAATCATGGTGCTCATTCAAGCTGCACACTCCTATTTTAGAGGCAGAATACTTGGATAATGTGATTCAACCTGCACAGTTCAGACTAAAGTGTGTTACAGGGGAATTACACCTATCACAAAATGGCATAAAACTTAAGTTAGTATACTCAGACCTGTGTTGCTTAAAATTGTACGCAATACAAGTTTTAATGCTTACAGGGACTTAAAGAATGATACACTGAGGTAATAAAAACCCCAAATAAATTAAATTCAGAAATATATTGACTAGGAAACATTCAAAATTATCGTTAAAACTCAGACACTTTTGCCTATGAGCCCTGGTTTAATAAAACCACAGTACTGTAACCCTTAATCAGTCTGAGATTAAAAATATTTGAGAGCAAATGTAAACAATTTTGGGGAACTTTATTGTTCAAATAAAATGCAATATTTTAGTCCTGCTCTCTGCTTTTGTAACAATACTTGTCTTCCTATTTCTTACAGCATTGTAATATTCAAATAAAAAGAGCACAGGCTTTTTCTTGCTGAAACCAGATTTGACCTCAAAAATTAATATAATGAGTATAAAAACCCTACTACAGATGGTTTGCATTACTAAAAGGTGCGGAATTGCTTTATTGAGATGCCTGATTTTGCTTTGTACCAATACGCGACTTTGTCTCATGTAGGTAAGTGGAAGATGCAAAAAGCCAGTGAACCATCAAATCCACATGCTAAATTTCATAAACAGGCATATGAATGAAGCAAACATCTGCTCTCTGAGGATGCATTTTTCCCCATGCAGGATCTGAAAACTGTCCATAATTAATTGTTTTTAAAATGGAAAGGACAGAGAAGAAATTTCTTTCATTTTAGCTTACATCTTCCTTACTTTAATCATGACTGCATCAGTCTTGCAACCGAAGAAGCCGGCGGGGCTGTGGATGCAGATCCACATGTGAATGCAGCTCTGTGTGGACATGGAGCCTGCTGTGCAGCTGCGACTGCAACATGAGTGCTTTAAAAATATATTTCTGACAGCAAGTTGCAGAATTTCTTGTTTGCTGTATGAAAGAGCTGTCCTCTCACACCCCTCCAAGCTAGGCAGTGCTTACGCATACAAAATGTCCTCATATCAATTCCCACCACGTGGCTTTTAAACCACCAAAATACCACATCTTAATCCATGTGAATGAAGTCCCAATCTGACCCAAAAGCAGTCTACATGATGAGAGATGTTGGGGAAGAATTAACACACTATTATTTATAACATTTGGAGTTCCACTTAACATACAGCATCCTGGAAAATGGAGAGCTTGAGACTCATGGCTGCCAACCCATGTTCATCCCCCAACGACTCCTGAAGAAAATACAGACAGCTTCGGTGGAAAACCTCCCAAGCTTCATAATTCACTTAGGTTTTCTTCTTTTTGTTTTAAAGGAACAGGGTCCCACATTCTTATCGAGAAACAGGAACCCACAGGCTGCTGAACAAAAAAACCCAACTACAGCAAAACTAAACCCTCCTGGACAGACCTGTGAAAACCAGAACTGCTGCTGACCCCTTCCCTTCGGGAGCGGGTGTAAAAACCCACCATTTCACTGTTCTGGTTCAGTTTGTGTGGTAACAGCCCTCAGACTCCCCACACCCGCTTTTCTCCAGCCTCCTTGTCCCTGCAAAGCCCTGGGTCAACAAAGAGAGACCGAGGCTGGTGCTGCATGGCTGGGATGTTTAAATGAATAATGAAGCCACAGGAGAAACTTTTGGTTTGACCCAGAGGGTTTTCTGTGTCTTAAAAGACAACTTATTCTGGCCTGGTGAGGAGGAGGCCGGTGGTGCTCCCCGCGAAGGCCACTGCCTCCCACACAGCTGCTGTGAAGGGACAAAAGCCCTTGTCAAAACAAAAAAGTCAAAGAAAATGTGGAGAATGGCAACAGTTGACAGCTACGGGGGCTCATTGAAAGACAAAAGCTTCAATTACCTGGATTTTTCTAAAGGCCTGTTAACACTCCTGGTCTATAAGCGAAACTGTAAACAGCCATTGTGCTGGGTTCATAAAGGCTCCTAAAAGGATTATTCACTGGGCTGTGCCAATTGCCTCTCAATTGCACCAAGAATGTTTGCAAAGCCGACCCCTAATTGTGCTGCTTTCTGGAAACAATTTCTTGCAGTGACAGATTCCAGTCAGAAAAAGACCTTCCGTGAGGTAAAGTTAAGCAGAAACAACACGCAATTCAGGTGGAATTGGCTCAGTGAGCTGTGCAAAGGCCTCATCCCTCCCTCCTTCCTGCTGCCCCCCCCAGAGATGCGGGTGTTAAAGATGTCGGCCCTCCACACAGCATGATTTGACGCCAAAAAGCCTCTGCCCAACGGTGCCCATGGGTCACCAGGACAGGGCAGAATCTGGCTACAGATGAAGGTTCAGGCTCCAGATGAAGCAGGGGGTGAAGCAGGAAGAGCAGCTGTTGCTTTTCTAATCTCCACCTGAGCAACTGCTGCAAGTGCTCCATTCCCCTCTCGCACCCAAAACACCTGAGGAATCAGAGACAGAGCTCCCGTATGTGTAAACCAGGCCCTGTGGCTTCTTTCTTCTTCTGATGGCTGAGGTGGAAATTCATGTTTCAAGATCCCCTCCATTACACCTTTCCCACCAGGCTCCTTGCAATGTGTATTAAAATTAATTGTCCTGTGATTATGGATGTTTTCTTGGGACTTTGAGAACCATGAAAACATCCTTTGACTCTTTTCTTACCCCCAATGTTTTAACTTCCAGATTTTCTTCACATTGTAAAAGCACCACATTGGTTAACAGGAAATCAGATACTCACATCAACTGCCTCATGCCAGGAATGAGAGCTCCAAGAAACATAAATAAAAACAACCCAAGTCTTGTAAGACTGCAACATTGGCAACACTTGGGTGTTCTGTCATCGGTGAGGTACAGAGAAACACTCTTATCTGAAATGGGGCCACATCCTCCAAGCTGTTGAGGCTGCACAGAAGTCACCTCAGCTTATTCACATAAACGTGGTATATCCTATTCTACCCAAACACAGAGGTTTATGATGTAGGTTGCGCCTACACGGCCTCAAGGCTGTAGGGCCCTGTTGTGCCAGACTCTACACAGCACTGAAGTTACAGGTTCCTGCCCAGACAGCTGACAGAAAGGCTTGTTTTTCCTTTGCACACACATACCTACAGATATTATTTATATTATGATTAAGCAGAGGGTGATAGACATCTAAGCTAAGCCGTGTGAAAAAACAGATCCTTGCCCGGAGGGGCATGCAATCTAACCAGTCTACCTGCAACTAAAATTGTCTGGGGAAGTGTAAGGCTGAGAGGAGAGGAGGCAAAAAATGTTAACTAGACAGTCCACAATATTACAATGCACCCTGGCAGGACAGAATATATACTTAAACCATTGCATAGAATGTGTGAACAATGTAGATACCTATGGAGTTGGCACACCCACTCACAGAGTCCCAGAGGACGGCCATGTTACTGCTATCTTATTATTTCCAACCATATTTAGTTACTGAATTTTCTTTTAATAGCAAGGCTCAGGAAAGCATTAGGCTTAAATCCTGGACTGTTAATGTTTCTTGTAAAGGAAGAAGTATAGTCAAGCCTATTTATAAGAGCCCTCCTCCTCTCCCCGTCCTCTGAGCCAACTTCCCAGGAGCAGCTCGCAGCATCAGCAGCGCGTATGGATGCGCGCTTGTGTGTGTAAGGGGAGGGTGTTGTTTCCTATTAAGTCTGGCATTGGATTCATGTCTGCAGGGGCTTGCTTAAGATGATAGGAAGAGAGAGTTTTATCATGAGCCAGACTGACAGAAAAGCCTGCTAATGGGACTTGAGGCATACACAGGAAAGAAAGTGCCAAAACATTAAGCTACCGCCAAGTGTCAGAGGGCCACTGATTTATTGCAGCAATTTTGCCACTGTGTCCTTTATAAGGTCCCACAAGTCCTTCCTCCTGGCAAGAAGCTGTGAGCTGCTGCAGCTCCGGGAGAAGTTTAGATCCAGAGCACAGAAAGTGTCCAAGTGAAAGGCGGGGGCCGGGGGGAGGATGGAAATCGAATGTTGACTTGAACTTGCCCCAGCAGCAGAGTCCTCTTAGCTCCACTGCCTCCCTGACAGTTTGATGAAATGAGTCAGGGCCTCCCTATGGCTAGACCAGCTCAGGCTTCCAAGTGCCGGGGTAGAGCTGTAAGAAACAGATTGAGCCTCAGGGCAGCAATTTTTTTCTCCGTTCCCTTTCTCTCCTCAGCATTTGGCTGGGGGAAGGGGGAGGTTATGAGCACTACAGATGTATAGGCTGAGCCTTTGTCTGCGCAGGGGGAGGGTGAAGGGGAGAGAGAAGAACAGCAAGAGAGTATTAGCTATGGCAGCCGAGAATAGCCCTGAGCACTATAACTAATTTTGAGGGGCAGTGATGCATTGTGCGGGCTATGTGCTGTTTGGTCTGAGGGGGCCCCTGTTGTGAAGCAGCAATCAAGAGGACATTTTGTTAAGTGACCAACAGCTGTCATCTGCAAGCCCAGAGTAGGGAAGGAGGGAGCAAGGGGAAGGGAAGAGGAAAAAAAGAAAGGGGGAAAAAAACAGAGCATTTGTCCCTTGGAGGCAGAGCACATTAATCCACCAATCTGTCACAGCTTTAACTCTAAAAATGCTCGGTGCCTGCGAAGTGACAAACTCCTCTCCATCAGCCACCGGGAGAGATGTGTACCTCTCGCCCTGCTTCAGCCTGCCAGACACAGGGAGCTTCCCTACCTCTGCAGATCGAGGAACCAACGCTAAAAATACTGTTTAAGTCTCTTTTCATTCCATAAAATTGAGTTGATCTGCTGCAACTTAGGGTCAATCCCTCAAGGACTGTTTTTTTCCCCCTTCCCTTTTCCTTAGCACTCATAAATTAATCAGGAAGACCCTGACTAAGTCATTTCATGCTGTACAACATAAAAGAAAGTCCCCTGATGATCCATGCAAGGATCTATTAAAGCAGGAGGAGGGAGGGAGAAAGGGTTAGGGAAGAGGGAGAAAAGGGGGGGGGGGGGGGAATCTCAACCTTTTTGATATTTTAGGATAAAAGCTGGAGGACTTTGTTACAAATTCTAGCCAACATCAAAACACCTTAAATAATTCAAAGAACATGTTAAAGGGAAGAAACTGAATGTTGCTCTGATGTTCAGTTGATGCAACGCGGAATATTACCCAAAACAGCACAGCCTGTTAAGGGAGACAGCAGCCTTGAGCATTTCAGTTCTTTAGAAAAATGTCAGAACCTGTAAAAATCATAATTTCCAGCAACTTTTTTTTTCCTTTTTTTTTTTTTCTTTGCATGATATAAACTCAGCGAGACTGAAATGTAGGTTTCTGACAAGCTGTTAACAAGACAACTTTAGAAATCTGTCTGGAGCTCTCAGGGAGATGGGCTGCCATTTCACTGCTTCGAAGAAGTTCATGACATGACAAGCAAAAATCAGGGAACAGAGACCTAAAAACCACGGTGTAATTTTCATTTGCTTCTGTCGTGAAAGAATTCAAGCAGAAATATTAAAAGGCTGCACAACTAAAAAAGCCAGCAACTGGAAAATCATTGCTGTGGTTTGACAAGCACATCTTTTAAGCTGAAAATGGTTTCTTTATTATTACACCTATATACAGGAAAGCACTCTTGGAAAAAAAAGGGATAATCACAAATTATTCCTTGAGATCTACAAAGTATGATCTACAGCTGCCTACTTTCAGGTCAAGTCGAAAAATGACCTAGTTCACAGAAGAGTAACCGACCCATCTTGAAAAAGATGTTAAGAGCCACCAGATCCCTGCCCTTCCCCCATGTAGGAAAGGTAGAAATATCTTTCCATAAGGCAGTATTTCACTGGAGCCTACACAGATGAATATTGCTACATAAGCGTTTAATAAAGACACGTTCATTAAAAATAGAAATGTCAGCATCCAGGGCCATCTACACAGCAATGGTTGTACCGCATTCAAGAGAGGCTTTCTGCCTGGTTTACCATATGATACCTCCTACTTTAGGCCTTAATATACCAGTATAATGTTTTTCCATAATTTTTGGATGATTTAATGATGGCTTTTCCAGGATCAATCTATTCTGCTCTATGGTTAGAAAAAAAGTAGACTGATTGATCAATTGATCTCCATATAATAAATCTCTTCCAATATATAACCCCTCCCTCCCTCCCTCCCTCTCTATCTGGACTCATTCTAAGTATGTAATGGTAGGTTTCTATAGCTGCCTTGAAGTCAATTTACTGATTGTGATTGACTCATATCCATGGTTGCAGAATCTTGGTACCCTTGGGATGGATGCTTTGGAAAACCCAAAGACAGCCATTTCATACTTACGATCTTATGCTTAATTTCAGCCCACATTTGCCAAGAAAGGGAGATCGGACAAAGCAGGAGGTCACTTTCACTTGTAACACCTCTGATTATACCAAGGAGTAATGTGAATTACAGGCCAAATTTAGGTCAGCATTTGCAAGGACCACACAAACAATGAACTGAAGCTTTTTCACCTCGTCCCTATTTCAGCTGATTTCCACATGGCCCCAGTGGTGCAATCCTACAGCCATGCTTGGGTAATTGAAAGGAGAGTGCACACGAAGTTGAATGGCTGACACTACATTTCATCAATTTATGAAATGGAGGAGACTCTGACAAGAAAAGAGATGCTGTTTGCTTCTCCTGTGAAGTGCTCACAGGTTCTTTTCATTCTCCCCTAGCTTGGGCATTGTGTCACCTGTCACTCATTTTCTTTTCATTAGACAGACACTCTTGGAGACATTTACAGCTTCAATGCTGTATGTGGGTTTTCATGAAGGAACCAAAGAAACATCCATTACTTTCTTGTTGTACAGTTTTAAGCTATGACCAACATAATTTGCTTGCAAGAGACATCTTGTCTTGCTTTATCATGAGTCTCCTGGCTTTGAGTTACCTGGATCCCCCTGTCCAGGTGCGTTGGTCCCTCACGCTCTCCAGGGAAGAGCAGAAACCAGGAGAGGATTCACAGTGACTCCCTACACAGAGCAACTCTGATTTTTTTTAATGCAAGGATGCTTAGACAGGATGTCCAACAGAAGAAAAGTGGCTTCAAGCCATTATTTACAATGATGAGAGGCTGCTGCAGTTTGGAGGGAGGGTTATAAGCTTTCTTTAAAATTAAGAGGAGTTTAGGACTTAATATGCGTATAGCCAAAAGCCACTTAAACCATAATGGTCTGTCTAGTAATTTTCCACTTAGTATAAATATCAGCTTTCTTCTTCAATTTGGACTGCAAATCTAGTCCATTACTATGCCATGTCCATGTCACTAAGGAGTGGCCAAAAAGTACTTGTCCACTACAAAACAATAAGATTTGTTAAAGTAGCCTTGCTTTAATGAAAAGCATTTAGTTATTCTCAGCTCTATGACTCCACTCTGTGTGGAAGTTTCATTTACATATTTATTTAGTGGAGCATATGCATGGCTGTCTTCCCTCAGTGCAGAAACATTATTAGCTGCAGGAAGCTGTTAGAGGGGATTTCAGCATGGAACTCAGGAGGAAAGGCACTTCTTAATACTTTAGTATCCTGCTTAGTAACAGTCACCCTCCAGAGTGAGAGTGATGGATTTCTGGTTATGAAACTAGCTGTGGTTTGTTAGAGCTGATTCACATGAATGTTTATTTTATTTCATTTATGCATTTCAATCTTTTATATACATATATATACATTCACACACAGTTTTTCTGACAACTGCTTTCTTCCTAACTTCTCCCTGCAAGTCCAAGTGGTGCAGTGACAAAAGAAAATACCAGACTATGCATGAAGACATCCACCTGATGACTCTGAAGTTCCCCCCTAAGTGTATCACAGATTTTCCCATTCGAATGTGAGCTGGACACCTCAAGAATTCCTAACACAAACACTCAGAAGCAGGGATTATTTTCAGAATCAGAACTGGTATCTTTTAGGTATGAAGGCAAATATCTGTTGTCCTTGTAACCATTCATTTTGGACCTGGCAGGATGAGTGTGCTGAATCCAATTTGAAATCAGGTGGAGTGACAGACTACCTTGAAACATACCACTATGAAGCTATATGTAATATTTTAACAAACTATTCATTTAGGAGCTGTGGACTTGGAAAACCATCTAAAGCACTTACTGTGTTCTCAACATACATGAATTCAGTAAAATGAAGCAGAGTTCATTCTTAACTTAATGAATCTAGAAAGTTACGTGAATCAGCTGCTTTGTTTTCTTGAATGCCTTCAGCCACAGAGAAGAAAAGTCCCTGCTGCTGTCAAGGACAAGATTTACAATACTTATGTATAATTAATACAATAAAATTATTTAATTCCACTGCTATTTAACTCATATCTAGGTTTATGTTGTTGTGGCTAAAAAATATAAAGCTTATAATGGCTCCCATTAATGTCTGCATTATTGAACATTAAAATTCAAAGCTAGTAAAAGATTTAGCACAAGAATTGAGCCATCTGTGGAAGACCTATTCCTCCAAGGAAACCCTCAGAGCATGTGCTTGCAGATTTCAACCACTGCTTTTAACATAAACCTTTAGGGATGGATGCCCCACTTGCCACAGGCAAGCTACCCTGCAACAAAGAAATTCACCAAGACAGAAAGAAAAGATTTTAAATATGAAAAATAAAACCACACCTACCCCCCAAAAAAAATCTCCAGCTGCAGTCATTAATACAATGCAAATGAAATCTTTGTTTCCTTTCTTTCCATTTAGATCTTAAAAATATTGAAGTAGGGAAGTGAAGGACAAGCATTGCCCAGGGCATACATTTGGGAGTCTTCAATATAATCTAAGGAATATAGCAGAGGCTGCAAGCTAAATGGATAAGAAAATAACGTAGTTGGTTATTCACTCTTACAGAATTATGTCCTGACAAAGCTAAACATAAAAGCTTCAAGGTCTATGCCATTACCTGGAAAATACTTCTTTGGCCCACTAAATAAGCCTTTAAACATTAAGCAATTTAAAAAAATATATTTGCTATTTGAGGTGAAATTGTAAGGACTCTCCACTCTCTTAGTCCTGCTCTAAGTACTACTGCTCCTCTCTTCTGACCCCCTGAGATACTCCTTTGTTCTTGTCAGCCCCCAAAATGTCAATGATGGATGTAAATGTAATGATTTACAAGATGAAGCCTCCTACCTCACTGTTCTGCTTTCACAGCGCAAAGGTAGTTTGACCTGCACTGACCTCAGAGATCAAGCCATAGCCTGGTAGTACATGTTGAAAGATGGGAATGAAAGTATCTTCAGCTGAACTATCCTGAAACTTTCTGAAGAGGCCTGGGGACATTTATCCTTCCTGTTGTCACTACAGACTTCTTTAATTTGCATTTTTCTGCCAGGACTGAAGTGGAAATGCTCAGTTGTGTGGATAGATGTCATTTATGAATAGAAGCTCCAACACACTGAAGTCTTTCCTCAGTAGTGACAGCCCCCACTGTGGCTAATGCAGACCAGAGTGATTAGAGAATAAAAGAAAGAGGAAACATCTCAACAGGAGGGGAAATAAGGAAGAACAGAAGGCTGAAGAGCAAGAATGGAATAAACAGGTTACTGCAATGTGGACCAATAATGAGATGGGACTACAAACATTGTGAATTAACTCTACCACCTTTATTCAGAAACCATTATTACTAGCACAAAGATAAAACTGCTAATGATTAGATGGAACAAGCCACTACTTATGCATCATGGAGTGAATTACAGAAACTTTTCATTTTCCAATAGGTTACTATGAACAAAGGTGAATGTGAAATCTGTTTGAAAAAACAGAAAATGCCTTGACCACAGTGTTTTACCCCCTGTCAGTCTGTGTGCACTGGCACTACGCAGTAGGCAGGTCTTCCTGCCTCAGAGGGACATGTAGCACAGCCAGTACTTCCTTTGTCACTTGTGATTTTTGCTGCATCAGCTGTGATAAACCAACCAACTCACGTGTGCTTAGCAGCCACATGTAGCAATAAAATGCATAAACAGCAACTCATGGTAATGCTATTATTAGTATGTATCGCTACTGCACATAGAGTAACAACAGGGGCTTTCATGGACTGCAGAGTAATTAGGCATCTTTAAATATGCTTTAAAGCCTTTTCATGAAGCTGGAGTGTGGGAAGGTTCTCCTCAGCATTTATGCGAAGTACTTACACAGATAAGTGAAAGCTCAAGAACTTCTGGCCAGCTTTTAGCAGCAGAGGTTGAGAATGACGGGGTCTCATGCTAATCAATGTGCATTAAAGAAATTCTTTTACATTCACACCTAGCACTTTTGTTTATAAAGCAGAAACTGCATTCAAACCAAAGCACTTTGTTAGCTCAGCTGGCTAACGAAAAACTGACACAATTACAAAACCAAACCTTTGTTTCCAATTCTCAGCAAGCAGAGTTTTAAAAGAAGAAGCTGCTCTTGAAAGCATGATAGAGTTTTTTTCCTAAAAAAGGAAAGAAAGAAATCCTTCCTAGCAACTGCAATTATGATACTTTCATGTCAAATGAATTATATTACTGAAAATAAATCTTTCTAAGATGCACAAGAGGGTTATCTGGCTCCAGTCAGACTTATGCATTACTGGTTTTATATGTTGTACTCTACTTGATTAATATAGGTAATCAAATTATATTGCCTTCCACTGTGCTCTCAAATTCAAGGCTATAATGTTTTCAATGACAAAGTTCATAGAGTTGTATAAAAATGTACCTCATGCTTGTACCAGCCCTTTATTGCTGTAGTAAAACACCATTTTCAATTTAGTAATAAGTGATATAAAACAGAGTGTCTTGATTGGCAGGGTCGTATTCATTATGCAGTGCCCTATGACACAGCACAGTTCAGAATGAAAATTTAAGAACAGAATCTACTACAATCTCAGATGCTAATACTTCAGGGAATAAAATTATTCCCTTTTCATGAGTTGTCCAAAGGAAGGACAAGGAATCAGACACAAACACACACTTACATATCTATGGATGGAAAGGACAAAGGAGCAGTAGGAGACTCATCATAGCATGCTACTATCCCATACAGGCTTTCATGTTCTGGAGCCAATCCTATACTAATAAAAAAAGGAAAGAACAGAAAAAGAGGAAGCACTACAGTCTGAATAGCAGCAAATACTGGAGAGTGGGCTCTGGCTCTGCCACTGGCCTGACTTGTGACCAGAAGAAAGATTTCAGGGCTTTGCGATTTAACTTGAGGTGCCTAAATGAAGGTGTGCTATCAAACGCTCTTCACTTTATGAACATCAGGATTCTCTAAAGGCCTGCAAATTAGACTGTCAAAACTGGTAAAATCTTAAGTTTGCAGCTACCTTTGAATATGTAAATTTTAACCCTTCCCTTTGTTCTTTTCCCTTCTGTAAATCGGGAATAATATTTACCATATCTGTAAACCATCAAATGAACCAATCTGACTTCTACAGAGGCAAAGTGTTCCAGTGAGCCTTGTCATCACTACAAACACTACCTAGAAAAGCAAGAATTATAAAGCCATTTTCTCTTGAGCGAAATGGCAGAGATACTGTTAGCTGGTATCTTTTCTAAGCATGTATGTTGAGCAAATGATATGATCAGGAAAGACAACTCTTGGACTCAGGAATTAGTAATGTTATCTTAGTTTTGTTTCCTTGGCAACTTGACCTTTCATAATTTGCCCAAAGGCAAAATATGGGCAGCATATCCCTTTCAAATCATACCTCAATAATCTTGTGATTAAAAGCATCACCAGAATGTGGCCTTGCCGTAAGATGGAGAATTAACGACTCTCTACTAAATGATCCACTGATGTTGAATCTAATTTAAGTAGCCTTGCAAGAATATTTAACACTTAATGATAGGCTCTGTATTAGAGTAGGTTTAATCTAGGATGCAGCCACAGATGTCATGAGAAGGAATTAATCAGCATTGCTTCCACTAAAACAGAAATGCAAAATTGCTGAACAGAATGTATTAGAAACAGATTAAAGAACTGGGACTTAAACATAAAAGAAACAGAGCTGATGCCACCCTCAGAGAGCTAATTTGAAATACAGGAAAACTTAATTCGCCTTTAACTGAAGAATTGGGGTGTTTGAAGTTACTAAAGAGAAGCCTGTGTTATCAAGAAGGAAAGAAAGGCAGGCAGTCTTTTCCCTCATCAATTAAAAATGAAAGCCCAACCCAAATATTAATGCCTGCTTCAAAATCCCAACAAAATGAACTTATTGATGCTCTAGGGACTATTGCTGAATCCTACAGAAAGCTCTAGACTCAAAGAAGTGCTGTGGAAGTTTCACTGATTTGGAAAACTCCTGCCCAGTGCAGGTAGGTTACCTTTCAGAAAAGCAAACCTGGGAAACAGGGAAATGTAGCCTAGGGTTATTCAACTGCTTGCAGTTGGGATTCACTCCAAGTAGAGAGAACTAGTCCATTCAAAAGTTTGTGTAAAGACCTACATTACAATTACTAATTGTTGCTTCAGACAATTAATCATCTCCCCTATTATTTGAGGACTCCATGCTGTCCACAGTGTTTACGCTGCCCAGACTCTTTCATTAACAAAGACAGGTTAGAGTATAAAGCCAGAAGTGACCACAGACCATCAGTTCAAAGCACCTACGTAGCACAGGTCATTAAGTTTCAACCCGTTCTTGAGTTAAAGATATTGAGAGTGAATCCCCTGAGCTGAATTCTCAGAAGCACATGTCATTCATTAAATATTGCAATCTAAAAATTTGTGAGTTACAGTTAACGATCCCAGTAATGATGAGGACAACCTAAGTTTAGCACAATTGTATTTCTGCTGAAAACATCCGGGAGTATGCTGAATACTCCAGTGGTCTGATTCAACTACTGCATTCCCGTTTTACTGTCACTGCTATTCAGAAGGTTTTTGACTAGGTTGAGTGGGCATTCCTTGAAAAATTACAAAACAATCTAGCTCTGCTCCTGATTTTCATTGATAGCCTAATGGAACATACAAATCACCTCAGCGCTTGTTCCCAAATTAATGAAAAACTTATCCAAAGCTTTGATCTTGATGGAAGAATCCATCAAGACTTCCCATTTGTCTCCCTAATTACTTGCTTTGATGCTCATGGCTTGCAATCACTGCATAAGTTAATGTCCTGAGGTTGCCATAGCTACCATTAGTGAAGCAGAACAAGAGGCACTGCTCTGCACATGAGCCACCTTTGCTACATGTTTGCTTCTTTTCCCTGGCTGTTCCTCCACCAGTGATGGTACAAAGGTACTCCTCCACTGCACCAGGAGTTGATAAAATAGTTCCTATTAATTTTATTACAAATGTTATGGGTAAGATTCATTTTTCCTTCCTCTCTGCTGTTGCTCAAACACTGGAGGTTTTGAAAGCAGTGAAGTAGTTAGAAGACAAGAGTGCAAGCAAGAACTGATTTTACTTCCTAACTTGAACAACAGTTTGCTGTGTGATTGTATGCCTCAAACTGCTTGACTCCTTAAGGATAGCAATGATGCATCTTTCATCACACAGTCCTGTTTTGAGAACATACTGCTCAAGAAATTGATGAAGAAAATGTGCAACTATTCACCTTCCATAAAAAAACTGCTTGAAGTGAGTGCTCGCTATTTCTACAACTGTCTGGTTACCTAAACCCTTTGATTAAACCTCTACACTTCTCCTTTTTTAATAAGGACACGGAACAAGTAATGATGCATAATATACTTCAACATTACTAGTAACTGCTCATTGAAAATAAGAAATGAGAAATCACTTTTTTATTTGCTTATCTGATGACCTCTAAGGACAATGACATTCGTGATGAATGCACAGCGTAGTGTATTCCCTCCTTTACAGTATTGATCCGATTTAATGTAATGTCAAGAAATGCAGTACTAAGCCATTAAATACCCACAAAAAGTATATTTTGCTCTAAAGTGTATTTGTAACTTTGGTCCACACACGTTTTTGTACTTTCTGCAGTTAGTTCATAAAGGTTTTCAGCACAATCTGTTCTCAGAAGTTCTCCATGCTAAAAAAGATGACAAACAAATAAAATATCTGAGCGGGAACTATCATCCTAATATATTTCAAATAACTAACCAAGGCTGACAGAAAAATTCCTACAGCAGCAACACAATCCTGCTTATTTTGGATATTAGGAAGATACAGCACTTCAATATTCTGTTCCTAAGTTTCATGCAGTCTTCTAAGTGTATGAACTCTAAGTCTTTTTTGTTCTGAATACAGTATTTTCCTCTGGGATGTACAGTACATGGTAAGTACGGGAAGTTAACATGTAATTAGCATGGTAATGTCTAAGCAAATTACATCATGCTAGAGTTAATAGAGGTTCAGATCAGAAACAATCCCCTGAGCACAGTCAGCCTGAATTACAAGTTCCTGTGATGCCTGGTAGCCTGAAAGCCTACAGGATTGTGCAGTACCTACAAAACACCCTGGCACCTCAGATGCTCTGCTGCTCATTACCAACCCATGGTGCTGAGCACTGCTCCTGGAGGATCTGCCTGAAGTCTGGAAATCACCTGGGCACAGCTTTTGCAATGAGCTGTAGATGGTGGGAAATGATGAACTCGCATGCTGTAGGACCAGGTTCTAAATCTTCACCCGCAGTCTGAGAGCAGGACACTTTATTAGATGCTCTCTTGCTAATCTTCCTCACAATTAAATTTGCTTATTTTCCTCAAGGAGTGACTATTTAAAAAAAACCCAAAACCCTACTGCGGTTTTATTTTTAGCAGATCCTGTAACTAAGTCACGCCTGACAAGATGTGAATCAGAACCATTGCACTAGCAACAGGGTTGCATTTACAACAGACAGATCTAGCACAGCGCTAATGCGCTCATTGAATGACCCACTATTGGGGTCCTAACAACTTTTTACTATTTTATTTAGGAACAAGTAACAAGGAGAGAGAGGGAGATTCCAAATTAATTAAATGGGTTTAGTGAAGAATACTAATAATAATAATAATCAATTTTGGCATGAACACTAAACATTTCTTTTCCTTAAATTAAACCAATACTACATACTATTTCGCTACTCCAGAGCCCACATAATGACAGAAAACAGCGAAGTGAATCGACAATCAGAATAAGCAGAAATCAGAGTGAAAGGATTTGGGCAATCATCATCAATCCACAGAAATAAAGATACTCATTTTTCAAATGACTAATGATAGTACCAAATGTTAAGGACAATGAAGAGAAGCAGTAGCAGTTATTTTGAGACAGTTGCCTTTTTCTGAAGAACACAAAGCTGAAGAGCTTGGATTCCTCTCTCAAATACTGTGGCTTATAATATGACAGGTTGTAATGCACAGCACAAGAGAGAGAATACATAAGCCAGCATAAAACTCAGCATGATTAATATATGATTAGTTCACATTTGTGCAACGCTTTGAAGATGTGAAGTGCTAATTAGAATTTCTGGATTAGGCTGGTTGATGCCCCAGTGCAATCCAGATCAGTAAATAAAAAACCACATAGAAGTTTAAACTAACTGCCCAAAGATTGAAGAACCCATGAGACACTAAGAAATGCTTTAAATTTCAAGTGGATAAACAAATGTATTAAAGAGAGAGAGAGGGAGAATTCAATGCCACAGTGAAGATATTCACAACAGAAACATATAGGTGGTAATTATATGAAAAAACCAGGTTCACCTCCCTACACCAGCACCAGAAATACTCCCATTAGCTTAGGAGATACAGAGAGATCTCAGCACAGGAACCTGTAAATATTTGTTGAACCAAAACTTTAAAATCTAATGACCTCAGTGGAACATAAACAAGAATCTTCCCAAGAGTCGTTCTGTAGTAATGAGAATGAAAAAAATAACTTAGTTTGACAAGTGCAAAGGAAACAAGGATGTAGCCTCAGACTGGAGAGCGGGAAAGAAAGAAAAAGAGGAAATGCCTCTCTAGCTTTCAGCAGAAATTTCAAAAGTGGACTTGAGGATGGGGGAAAGAATGAAACCTGCAGCACATGAACCATATGTGGCTCACAGCATCCAATTATTTTTAGTGAGCAGAATATGTAAAATCATTTACAGCAAAAAGGCCACCCCAATACATCACTTGTATGGGGCCAATATAGAGCTCAGAATCAAACCAGAAATGCCACCCAACAGGGAGATGTTGACTGCTACTGATCTGGCCTTTTCCTGCTTAATTAAAGCTCCTGAGCTGGAAAACCGTAATCGCCACTGAAGTGTCATTTTAGCGGCAGGTGATCAAACCTTTCAAGGTACACTAAGTAATTTTGCTAGCAGGAACCATGTGTAGTATTAATGCTCCCATAGGAAGATGGTCACTGCACAATCTGGTAACCAGCTAAGGATTACCAGGCAAACCAGTACTTTCAGCTCCAGCCATGTCTGGACTGAGACTGATGTCCCAGGAGGCAGCTGTGCTCCATGCCGCCAAGAGACATGTGGCTCCAATGGGCACTAAATACCACTGGACAACCATATCTGTGGGAGCAGAGACTGCATGCAGTGGTTCTTTACCCTTCGGTTTGAAATCAAATAAAGATGAAATGTACTAAAACAGTAGGTGCCAAACAAGGAAATACCTGGCACATGAATATTTACTTTTGATCTCCATTACGATGCGGAAATAGACGTGGAAGCCTAGAGAACAAAAATTGGTTTTGTACTGCGGTATGTTTTAGGGAATAAGAAATGTGAGTAAGGAAAGTCCCAGTAATACAAAAAACATGTAGACTTAAAGCTACTACAAATGCAATGCAGTTGCACTTCAAGCTTAGCAAATCCTTTGTGAGCTGACTTCAAAACCAGCATTTGGGGGACAGGGAAAGAGGGGTACGCTGGAGATGCCCAGTGGTTAGAAGGCATGTTGTCATGGTGCAGAAACCACATTAAACCACTCATCCTCCAATGCCTGAATTACTGGAAAGAAATGAGACAGAAGAAAGCCAAAACAAAGCAAAGCTCCTAATTAGTGTTAAAATGAAACAAAGACACTTTCTTATTAAGCAGGAGGCACATTTTTCTCTTGTAGAGGTCTAGGACTATCACTCACATAATGTATGAACAGATGCAATCCCTAGGTATATACAAATCTTTTCCAAGTGTTTTTAAAGCTAGCCTCTGTAGCAATACATATTTTGCAGCAAATATTTAGAATGAAATATTTCATAAAGTACTTCAGCACTTCTTTGAGTGTTTAATTTATCTGACATAAAAGAACAAGAGTGTATAGCATTTTCCTGTAAGTGGATGTAAAATACGCATTGCATGGATCCCTATAATTAAAAAAACAGCAAATCATTGTCATTAATGCATAAGCAAGATCATAAATGAATACATTATTAAGTCCTACTGAATTAATGTTTAACTGCAATAGAGTTGAAATTGAATGAGGCAATTAATCAGAGTAAGAACTGGGAAAAAAAAAGCCACATCTGTCTCACTTTGAATACATTGAGCACAACGACCTTCAAAACGGTGCTGCCAATCAAACCACGCCGCCCACCGACTTGACAGGCTCGGTGCCACCACAGAGAGAAAGTGTAGTCAGTGTAACAGATACAAGCTTTCCATCTGAGTCACTTCATGGGTACATCTCGCCCGGAGGGAATAAAACATTATGTCTCAAGGGTCTTATTTCATAAAATCATGAATGTTCAGATGGTGAAGATCATGCTGGTTATAAATGTGAACTACATCTGCTCAAAGTCTCTAGAAAATGAAACTGGGGGAGTTGACATACATTAATGCTAATTTTTAAAGGCTTAATGCTCTTCAACATCTAGGGGAGGCAAAAAGAATTATGTTCAGCAGCTTTTGTTCCATGGATTGTGCTTTGATCAACTAAAATACATTAAGTTAAATTTTTCCTCATCAGTCTTAAACTCTGTAGTGGAATTCTCTTTAACGGGTTAATTAAACTCCATCAGGTTCTTAACTATTGAAAAGTCTTAGTTCAATTTATTTCAGAGTTTAAGGAGGAATAAAATGATAATACTAATGATGATAATGACCCTTATCCTAGCTAAAGCTTTTTGCACTTCCCATGTAGAACAGTAGCTATTGTTCACGAGTCCTACCTTTGACAGATAGGCAGGTATATATACTTTTTTTTGGTGTAACAGATTATGAATATTAAACAATATTTTAAAAGAAAAAAATCCATTGGCATTTTTGTAGCAAGTTCTTAAGCAATAATTATCTTTGAATAAAGATTTTTTTTCTCTCTTAATGCAAATGAACTGCAAATTTTCCAAACCATAATTGTTTTCCTACACTAACTTGACGGAGCAACTGGCATGTAGGTAATCAGCATACTCATTTCCCTTTCAGCAGCAATAAGGACTAGATTCAGGATTTTCCATTTAAAAAACCCAAACCCAAATGTTCAGATATTCATTGATAAAGCAGCTGATGTAAGGGGTTAGGGAAGTTTGCCAGCAAGCTGAATGTTGGTTAACCTGTTCCTACAGTCCTGCTATCGTATCACACAGCGATATGCCTAAAGCCATTGTGCTACTTTATAATGCACAATAATTTGTCATCTGTGCACAATCCATAGCTTTTTGCACAAAAAAAGCCAAGTGAGGTGATACAGTTCTTTACATTAACACTTGCAATCTCACAATTGCCCACAGTGCACAGAACAGGAACCACCACTTGGAGATCTGCACAACTGGGTCTACACAGCACACACCACCTCACTTCAATAGGGGAGAGATGGTACCTCAGGCTCCAATGTACCTGAGTTACTGCAATTTTTATGGTGCATTTGCAAAGCAACTCCCAGCACTGGGAAGTTTAAGAACTTGTTGGGAAGCTGAAGTCTAGTGTGGGGAATGACATCAGATTGCAGGATGAAAATGGTTCTGGGCCAGCAAGTAGGAGGATGCCAGGGTGGGCTTCTGCTCTCTTCCAGCTTTAGGACTTTGAGGAGTTGTTTCACCTGCATTTCTTCTCCCCTTAAGCAGATGAAGTCCCATCAGTGAGCAGGGAAAATGAACTTAACTCCTGGGCAATAGCCTAGAACTACTCTTGTGTGCTGCTCCACACATCTCTCTCTTCAGTAGGAGTAACAGTAACTGTATAACAACAAATACAGCAGAGAAGCTCATTCAGCGGTTATTTGGTTTCAGACTCAGCACAAGGAGATGGTGGGCTTGGTGAGAACGCACAACAGTTGTGCAAAGGTTTTGATTTCCATAATCCTCTACCAAAAATAGCAACTCAAAGCCACTGTCACAGACTATGAGGAACATGAACAAGATGAAAAGTTCATTTCAGCTACCATAGAAAGGCTGAGGAATACAGACCTCACGCACCTTCTCTCTGGTCATACTTATTAATGAGTACAGGTCAGAGAAGGAACTGGAAAGTGCAACTCTAGGAGGCATCAGATCTCATTTCCTGAGAAAAGTGACACCTGGAATGTGCCAATTCTCACACTGGATAAAGATGATTCCCTTTAAGGACAACGAATCTCTATATGTATTTTAAGGGCTCTTCCATATTTTAAGGGCTTTTAGACAAACTTTAGACAATTCCCCAGGATATATTTGCAGGCTGGCGATATTTTACTGGGACTGCAGTGTGAGATTGAGGCATGTCTGGATACATGCCAGTGTGTATCAGTCTGCCCTTCTCCAACACAAGATTTGTTCTGACTATAACATCAAATATGAAGCTTTTAACAGAACTGTGATACTGGGTATCAATCTGATACAAACTCGGGATGGAAGAGCACAACAGGATGGAGTAATTGCTGCACATACTGTTTCAGTCTTGGCTGCCAAGTGCAAGACACCATCGCTTTTACTAAACCGATCATGACAAAACAGTTTATCAGCACCTAATGCAAAGGAGAGCAACTGTCTACAGGGTTACAGAACTAATCCTGTTTTGTGAGAAGATGTAGGATTCAAGACTGAATCCTGACCTGACCATAGCTGATGGTCTACAGAGTGATGTTGGCAGCTGTAATCGGAAGGGTGAGCCAGGAAGAAGGAAGACAAAGAAGAGAGGGTGAGTGGGGGCAATTCAGTAACAAACACAAACCCAAAAGATAAAATTAACAAAGCAATTAAGCTTCAACAGAAACAAGAGAGTTCTTTTTGTTTTGTTTTGGGTTTTTTTCCCAGTGTGAATGTTAATTACTGTGCCTTACAGCACAGATAACGAGAGTTTTACTGCTGAGCATTTTTCAGACAAAGACATGAAAAATTCATGAGCAGGGAAGACCTTGGTGTTGAGCTTAGGTTTTCTTGTCAAATATTTCAGCTCCAGAGGTCCTTGGGAAGGTTACACAGCAATATTCAAGTCTAAAGGATGCCTGTCAGCTGGATCTAAAGCAACAGGAATTTTATAGGCTACATGTGACCTTGTCAATGTATTTTCACTGGCCAAGAGTGTCTTCCAGCATCATTCACCCAGTTTACAATAAAACCCAGACACTAAAACGCCTGTTCTCCTAAGGACAGAGCACTTGCAACACCAATCTGCCCATAACATAGCAACTAAGATGGTTCATCTGATGTCAAGAAATGCTGATGTCCACACATCACTCCAAAATGGTCCAGATGTGCCCTTGTGCTGACAACTAGACACTGGGCTGTAGGGAAACTTTGCAGGTTGCAGACTGTGACTGGACTCTGTGCAGTCCAAAATGTCACCCTCTAACTGGGAGTAAAGACTCCACCATGTCTGGCATGGCTTCTGAGACCTAAAATCTCTTCTCAAAGAACTGGCTTTAGACATGTGGATGTTTTGCAGGTCGGCTGCTCCTTTATTAAATCTCAGCTGAGGGTTTTTTTAAAGGCTACAAAATGGAGCTGCTGTTTGCTGACATGTAGGTCAGGCACAGATCAAGTGTGAAGAGAATAAGGCTGTTTAGTGGACTAACAAGAAACAAGTATAACACAAAAGCTTTTGGGATCATGTGAAACTCCCTCCCTTCCCTAATCAAATTCACCATAGCAGAAGCAGGAATTTGATGAGGTCTTCGAAGTCTGAACCGCTTAGTGTTTTCTTTCCTTGTTAGTTTAATAAAGAGAAAGCCCTCAGGTGAGTCACAAAGAAGCATTCTTCAAATCAAAAACTTCTTTAATCCATGGCTCTGCACTTCTAAAAATTATTCTGCACCAAAAGTCTCAACATAGCACCCCTTCCAGAACACAGACTATTGGACAAGACAAGGCGATAGTCACAAACATAATCTCTGTGCTCTACCTGCACTGATCTTCACACAAACACGACAGCTCAACTCAGTAGCACAGAATATGCTGCAAGATGAGAATCCTGAACAGTGAATTTAAGACCATTTTTTATTTCATTTCCTTCCCAGAAAGCCTTTTGGTAACATGTGCTGAAGTCTCTGAAGTTAGGCAAATGTCAGCTAAAAAAACTAGCAAACACGGAAAAACCTCTCATAATCATGTCAGTGTTTAAGACCTCACTGCAGCCAAAAGCTCACACACGTACACTGATTCTCTCCTCAAGTAAGTTTTGAAATTAGACTCTTCTTTAGAACCAAAGTTTCCTGGTCTGAATGGTTTGCAGGTGTTTCCTATACCTGAGCTTGGCTCATATAGCTGAGTTTCATATAGCTTAGTTTCATATGGGACACCGCACTGCTGCTTGTACCTGGGAGATGTTTCTCTCACTAGTGTTTGCACCACTAAATCCAGAAGGGTTTTCGCAGTCACAAAGGTACTTACCAATGTTTTCTAACAAGGACACTGGAACTAGAAGGCAACATCTGTTTCCCAGGACTAACTGGAAACTAAGGAGTACTTTACACCTAGGCCTTTAGAAGCAAGGCTGCAGCCTACCAGTTAAAGCAGGAGACTCTGAACACTCGCATCACTCTCAGATGAGTGATGTAGACAAACGCATCTAGGGCTCTTTTCCCCCCAGGCTGTTTGCCACCAAAATCAAGAAGTTCCAAGTTCTAGAGAACTACAAACCACTACAAGCAGCAAATCCTCCAGCAAAATACCTTCTCCTTCACATCTGCTGAGATGTCACTCAATTGTTGCCACCACCTCCCTGACTAGAAGAGCAATGGTTCAACTTCTAGGCTAAAAACAAGAAGTAATTAAGAATACTAAGTCTTTATTTTACAATCAAGTGACAGGAAAGAATGCACTGGAATGGGTTGCCCAGGGAAGCTGTGAATGTTCCATCCCTGCCAGTGTTCAAGGCCAGGTTGGACAGAGCCTTGGGTGACATGGTTTAGTGGGAAGTGTCCTTGCCCATGGCAGGGGGGTTGGAACTAGATGATCTTAAGGTCCTTTCCAACCCTAACTATTCTATGATTCTATAATGGTAGCAGCTTCCTTCTTTTATAAGCCATTGCTGATGAATACCATCCTGGTCTTTGAGAGATAACTGTTGATGTTTAGAGAAAACACAGTAAATGGAGATGAAAAGTCAAAGGAGAAGTAAATAACCACACTGCTTTCATCAGTTCTGTGTCTAGACTGGTGCTAAAGAAAGATACAGTGCATTTAACCTCAACATGCTTCTCTGGAGTACCCACACTGCTCTGTGTGCTGTGAGCACTGCAGCTCTCAGCTAACCACACTCAACTTTCACGCCGCAGCCTTCCATCACTGCCTCCGCCACCCCCCTCAGCTCTTCTGGGTGCAGCAAGGCACAATATTGCTCTTCCCAGCTGTTCTTTTCCACACCTTGCTCCCTAGCTGCACTCCTCTGAGCAAACAACCTTCTCCTACCTTGGGACACGTATTTTTGTTGCAGGAAACATCTTTCAGAAATCTGCCTTACCAGCAAAATTGTGAGGATGGATTCTCAGCTGCACTTGAAATCCTGCTGGGAACAGTGAGTGGGGAAGGAGCACTGATGTGAATTACTGCTTTTACTTTCCTAAGGCTGACCCTGTGCTCACTGTGTCCTTTGGACAGACCACGCTAGCAAACCCCATCCATATGTGGCTGTTTCAGTGCTTGTGGACCTGGCAGAGAGTTCAGCATGGGGTGGGGAGCATTGAAGTTGGATTTCTGGTCCCAGCTTGATCCTGATTCCAGCATGACCCAAACACAACAATACCGTGTGGTTCCTAAGAAACTACCTGGCCTGATAAAAGAACAGAATAATCCAAAATCCAGTTCTTTATCACACAACACTGCTGTGACCCCAATATGAAAAGAAAAAATAAATAAACCTCTGTAAGAATTTCTGACTCTGCACTTGGGAACAACAGAGCCAAGCTCAGGAGTCAATCCTACACTGATGTAAAGTTTCCTTCCACTGGTACAGGCCCCCACTGAGGTTACTGAGATCCTGACCAGCTTCCTTCTGAAATGAGTGTCTGGGTTCCACCACTTGCTTTCAGTGTGAGCTACCGTGAATCCTTCACAAACCATTTTTTTCCAAGTTTTCACTCCTGCCAAGTGCCTTCCTTTTTTGTTTGCTTTAAATCAAAGCAAGCTGTCTCTTCCCCTACCTGCTCTTCCCTTGCAATCCTTTTAGTTCCTGCCATGGTGGGAAGCACTGTCTTTCATTTCAGATCACTGCAAAGTTGCAGGTGAAGTCTGCCCAGCCACAGAGCAGCTAATGCAAGAGAGTGCCCTGTAGATATTCGTATCAGTTTCACAGGTTGACCAGTTCGGTAGAGTTTGGGTTGTGCCCTAGGGCTCCTCACTGAGAACATCATGGGGTAAATCAGGGCAGGTTTTGTCCACTGTTCCTCGCCCAACACATTTATCACACTGGAGCTGCAGACACAGCAAACTGCACCGCTGTGCTCCAGTTTTGAGTATGAAAGTGTCTAGCTATGAGTCACCAGTACTACCAGCATGACCAATCTGGTTTCTACTTTACCAGAAATCCTGTAATTAAACCTCCAAGGGAGCAGACAAGCCTAACGACTTACATATTCAGACAGTGGGTCCCTTGTGTTTTTCCCAGATACTCCTGGAATTTGAAAGACTGAGCTGAAACAGCACTGGAAATGTCTTTGCAAAAGATTAGTATGTCTCAGTACTCAGAAAGTAAAGAGGGAACTTGGAGCTGGTCTATCATGTGCCATTTAAAAAGGCATTTGTCTTAGATATGAAGGGAAACTTATACGGTACCAAACTACACGACACCTTGAGACACCTCTCTCTGCTTGTGCATTTTTTCATTTCAGCTTTGGGTCCAATGTACAAGATAAAATCTGACTGAAGACACGGAACTCAGAAAGGAAAAATCCTTGACCGAAGAAGAGAAGATTTAAAGCATGTCTGTTCCCAGAATTCTTTCATTTAAGAGGTTTATTTCCATTTATTACTTGCTAATAAGTTTAAACTGCGATAATATCTAATCCTGACATTTTAAAGATCTAGGTTTAAAGAATGATCTGTCTCCACTAGCAATGCAAATAAGATTCATACTCACAGATTCATCTCTGTGGAAGCGTGTGGATACCCCTCAAACACCACACAACTGGGTACTGCTGAAGGACGGGTGCGGTTACACTTGAATAGAGTGGCAGTTTCGGGTCTAAACTGAGGTGCAGAGCGGGGTTATGACTGGAGGGCTCGTGCAGCACCTGCACGCACCGAGCCTGGCCACCCTTCACTTCTCGCTTTCATGAGAACCAAATCCAGCCTCCCACACACCCACCACAGAGACGAAACTCTCTACAGATACAGCCCAATTGAGTGTGGCTGACAGTGAAGCGGAGGGAAATATAACCAGGCAAAGCCACCAGAGCAGTGACTAATGTGCTGCATGAAACAGTCCCGTGGCAAATCTCCACCATTTTGATCTTGCAATCACAGCATCCTCCATCCGATGGTTATTTACCCAAGAAAGTAATGCAGCTGCAGGGTCAGTTTTTATCATGGCTTAAGCTATTTTCCTGCTGAGCTTAATAAAAGATGGAGAGCACTCAAGTGATTTAGGCATGTCTTACACTGGGTTAGTGACTCATCTGGGTTTAGAAAAAAATCAGGGTTTTTCCTTGCTCACAGGCCTATATTTCAAACACAGTGTTTTCTTTTGACTATTCCTGTTTTCATTTCATCTGGTTTCCATTGAGTAAAATTAGAAGCATAAAGTTTAAGCTATATTGTGGACTGGTGAAGCATTCAAACACACAAGAGAGTTTATACTGAATGCAGGCCATTTGCTGAGACTCATTATCAGCTAAGCATCGACCAACGAAGGCAGCCAGATTAACTGTCCTCAGCCATGCAATAGTAGGACATTTTCCTTGTCTCCAGCTGGCTACCCAGGGTTTTTTTTTGTTCATGGATGTGGCTTATAGAACAGAGATTACTAGACACAGGCAGGCTGCCTTGGTTGTACTGAATGTAATCCCGAAGGAGTCTTTGAGCATGTAAGCCTGATACTTGCTACTTCACCAGCATCAGAAATATTGCAAGGTACAGTTAACACAAAAAGGAAGCCATATCTTTGTGATAAGAGAAAAGAAAAAAACATTAAGAACAATATAGATTTGTTTTCAATAAGGCAACTTTACAGAGTTTAGAGACACAATTCCTTTATATCCAGCTGCTAGATCATCTTCATAGCAGGACAAATGGTTTCAGTTCACCCCCACATTCAGATGATAGATCCCAAACTCTAGCTCCAGGTCATTCACTGGGTTAAGAATATAGGAAAAGACACTGAAAAAGACTTAAACTGGACAGACTATCCAGTATAACTGCCTCACATTAAGCATTGCTTTGTATGCAATGAATGCAAACTTTCAAGCAAACTCATTTGAGGGTTTAATTCAAAATAGACCAAGCTGTTAAAAGTCTGTATTTGCATGCATTCTACTTAATTACTGTGGGCTTTCACTAATGAAGAAATGGCTGCAAATTGGATTCATTATGTCCTGTAGTGTGCACAAAACTTGCTGAGAGAACTTTCTGCTGCTGCAGGTAACCATGTACCCACTTGGGAAAACAAAATTAAGCCAAAGAAATCAAACAGGATTGCTCAGATGCTTGTCTCAGCCATGGCAGTCCATGGTGGTGCTTGACCATAGGCAGCACTGCTGGGTGCCATTGCAAGGCATGAACCTCAAGCACTCACAGTGCCTGGCAGTAACAAACTGCTCTCAAGCAAGGCCGAGCCCATCAGTAACTATGGTAGTGCCTCTGGGATAATATATTTAAGAAGCATGAAAAAACCACAACAGAAGCAGCAATTGCAGCTGGAGAGAGGAGTGAGAATGTGTGAAAAGAACTCAGAGCCTCACAGAGATGCTCTGCAGACACCAAGGTTGGTGAAAAATGAGGTGCTCCAGGCTCTGGAACAGAGACTCCCTTGCAGCCCACGGTGCAGAATTATGGTGAGGCAGGCTGTGCCACTGCAGCAAACGGAAGTCCATGCTGGAGCACCTGAAGAGTGTAAGGAGTCCTCCTCTGAGGAAGAAGAAGTGGCAGAAACAATATGATGAGCTGACCACAACTCCCATTCTACATCCCCCCTTGCTGCTGCTGGGGAGGAGGTAGAGAAATTGGGAGTGAAGTTCAGCCGGGGAAGAAGGGAGGGGTGGGGGGAAAGTGTTTTAAGATTTAGGTTTTTGTGGGGTTTTTTAAATTTTCTCATTATTCTACTCTGATTTGATAATAAATTAAACTGATTTCCCCCAGCAGAGCTTGCTTTGCCTGTTAAGGTAATTTCTGACTGATCTCTCCTTGTCCTTATATTGACCCAGGATCCTTTCACTGTATTTTCTCTCCCCTTCCAGCTGAGGAGGGCACTGATAAAACAGCTTTGGTGGGCAACTGGTGTCCAGCCAGGGTCAACCCACCACAAAAAAATTGCTGTGAAAAGCACTTTAAGCCACATCTTAACTATGAATTGAGATTCAGAATCAAGGGGGGGGGGGTTGTTAATTTCTGGTCTATGAAACCCAGAACTGCTCGTCGTGGAAGTAGCTCTTTTACCAAAACACTGAATCATTCCTGATGTTAGCAGTATGGGAATTCACTGTAAGAGTGATCTATATTCCCATGCTGCTTTCAGATTGGTTTAGCAAGCAGAATTTATGAATGCTGAACTATTACAACAGATATATCTACCACTCCTGCTCTTCTGAGAACAACAACAAAAAATTACACAGCCAGGCAGGCAAAATCCTGTGTTTTCTATATGAAAAAGAACCTGTCAGAAAAAAATGTTCATGTTTAAAGGTCTGGATTAAGTCCCATTTAGAAACCAGGCCTATCAACACACTAAACCCTTGACAATTAGGAAAAAGTTCTTATCCATTTGAAGAGAACTAAGACTGTCCTCCCCATTATCGCACTATTAAGCAGGATATTATGCCAGGATTTCCACATGGAAATGCTTTTTTTTTTTTTTTAATAACACCACAACACTTCTCTAAAATGGTATGACAAGTGTCATGCCTCTTAATGACACTTTGTTATCTGAGCAGCTGGCTTTTCAAAAGAGACGTGGCACAAGAAGCTTGAGAGGCAGAAGCAGGCTGCCAATCATGGCTATGTCCCACAGACATCTCCATCGCTATCATAACTCACCCTTGCCCTATTTTGGAAGAAGGCAAAGGACTGGAATCTGTTATTTAGACGCTATCCGACAAGCCTGTTTAGCATTCATGGCGTTCTCCAGGGAATCAGTGCTCGGGGATCCAGCACAGCAGTTGGCTTTGCTCAGCGCTGCTGGTGGCAGGTCCCTGGCTGGTGGCTCTCGCTAGGGTTGAGTGGAGCCCAGCACAGGCATACAGCCCAACTCATTATTATATTTAAAATGTTTCAGGAACCTCAAAAACAGATTAAGTAATGCAATAATAAAACTCTCAGTGAACCTGTGCAATAAAATCCATCAACAGAGGAGATGGGTAATATAATCTCTTTAGGAAAAAAAAAAATAAATCCTCTGCTCTATGCCTGAATTACCTTGTGCACCAGAAGATAGAGGATTTAGACTATAGCAACGGATTGAAATCTCTCTTCAGGGACATCCTTCTCATAATTGTACATTCATGCCTCTCTCCCCAGTAGTAGCCTAAATACAATTTACCGTTGCACACATTTTTATAGGGTTTCTGCAAATCCGCCACTTTATTACCACCCTGGTTATAAGGGGCCGCATGGCAATTCCTAAGGGTTCACTAACTGAGCAAGATATTAAGCTTGAATAAAAAGAATCAGAAACGTCTATCTACAATTTATAGTTCTCTATAAAGGACCTTGGGGAACCGCAATTTGAAGGTGAAAAGTAAATGGAAAGCAGATTTCAGCTGAAAAATTCCTTATGATCGATGGAGAAGACTTACGGAGAATTATCCGGAGAGATTTTTAAGGTGTGCTAGAGGTAAAAACATACAACTCCAAATTATACACAAGGCACACAACAGCCCGGTGTGGATACATCTGATTAATCAGGTCTATTCAGAGCTTGGTAACAGCTGCTGCCTTTATGCACTTCTTGTGAAAGCAATCCTATTTAACACCTTTCTTCAGAGGAAAGAAAGGTAAAAAGATGATTTGAAAGCCTCTGAGGACGCCCACAGAACCTAACTGCTTCCCAGTTTGTCTGAGAGATCCTGAGGTCCAGAGGAGAGACCTCTGCTCCTAACCGAGCCACAGACCACTTGGTTCAGCTGTGCCTCGGTTTCTCTGTTGGGGGAGTTTCAGTTCCTTCACCACTGCTGGGTTTTCCAGAATTGGAATGAAAATGCTACAGAAATGAAAGCTATTATCTCATAATAGCTTTGCAGGTTTTGTCTTCTTAACATTATAAGGACAATAATACAAAGTCACTGTAACATATAATTATAACTGGCAAAAATGGAGAGAAAAACTATGGAGTTATTTATAAGAACCTACAGAAACTAGGGAACGAATTAAACTATTATTAGAAGTAAAAAGGAGTAAAGAGTAGATGATGTGGCTGATGCCAAACACAGAAGGCAGGTGCCTGAATATGGCAGTCCACCACTAACACCGTAATACCTTGTAACACTTGAAAATCAGGATGGGATATTTTAGTGAAAGATAACCTATCTCCAGAGCTCCAACATACCTCTACATCTGGCTGACTGCAGCCCCCCCCCCCCCCCGCCCCGGACACATTAGGAACAAGGCAATGGAGTCAGGATAAGTGATTCTTACTTCTGAAGAGATGGCCCAAAACCTCTGCTGTCCTATTTCCTTAACTGCAAAACATCCAGTGATGAGTTCAGCCACCAAATCTGTGAACCAGAGTAAGCCTACAGGAATGACTCGGTTCTGAAATGCTTTCCTTCCTACCCAAGAGTGTGGTGCAATGTACAGCCTCTGCTTCAGTTCGGGATCTCATGTGCTAGAAGGATGGGATGTTTCCAGAGAGGTAACTTTCTTGTTGATGACGAGCAAAACATTTATCTCTGAATCTCTAGCAATTTTTTGAATAGTGTCATAATTCCTGATGCACTGATATGTGGTAATTCACCCTCTTTTCACCTCATTCTGATTCAGTTACAGAGGATGAGTACAGTAATGCAGAACAGGTGGGAGAACCTGTGTGTTACTTACTTTTGCTTTGAGGAGATGGAGGTAAGAATTGTGGACTGTATTTGATACTGAATCAAATGAAGGCATGGTGCATTCGGACTGCTGTACATCCACTATTGCCAGGATGTTTCTATTAGTTCTCTTCGTAAGTCTACCACTAAGTCCAGGAATAATGGTTAAGAAACCAAGCTGTGAAGGTGACACTCTTCTGCATGTGCTGTGACCTTCGTCATGCTGGTGCTTTGGACAGCAGCACAGCCCCACCAAGTTCAGATCCCATTATTTATGGCATTTCAATTTGAGCCTTAATAAATCATGCTCAGAGACAGTGTGATTTCCCAGCTAAGGAAATGCACAGAAGGAAGAGGTAGGTGCAATCAAATGTCTTGGGAGTTCATGGATGATGAGCTATTAAAGGAAGATGTGTGGGGAGGCAACCTTGGTTTTATTCTGCCTCTGCTGCAGGCTTTCAGTGGAGGGTTTTTTTGGAAATCCCATTCTCTGTTGGTGCTTGGTTCATCCTCCAACCTCCCTTTCCTCCTCCTCTTCCATACTTCTTCCCACTTCAGCTATCTAGAAGGATCTTGGCAAAGACTATCTCTAAGATGTGCTTGCATATGGCAGAGCATCTATCTTGATTGAAGCAACCAGTCACTAATGTATAACACAAAGAATAAACAATGATTCATCTGAACAGGCTTGATATGAAGGGCTGCTTTTCTTCTAATCTGGGCCTCAGTAAAGCTTTGAAGGCTAATTTCCACTAAAAATTGGATCAGCTCCATCAAGAAGAACACAAATCCCTGTTTCCTCCAGACTGTTTCACTCGATTCACTAAAATGTTTATTCTATACTCAGAAAAAAAATTGCTGGAATTTCTAAACTGCATTAAAATTAATCCTTTGCTTCTTTACAGTTGCCTTTTTCAGTGCTTCCTTTGTTCCAAGCTGGCGCTCACGGGAGCTTTCATAACCAGCAGGCAATCACATACATCCTTCCTATTTGCAGCTTTTACTGTACTTTACACAAACAAAAAATGTAGAACAGTCCAAAGTACATCTCAAACATCTGAGAAAGAAGAAAGTAAATTCTGCTAATAGTCCTCAGCAGAAGACAAAAAGTGGATAAAGACACCTAGGCTTTGAAATGGAGCTACCTTACAAACTCATTTTCTACCTTGCAAAAGTAAGTGCACAGGATGACGCTGCAAAACTCCAACAATCCCACAGTGCTCCAGAAGCACAGGTCTGCTCCGACGGGACCATTTGAAAACCAGGATATGAGCCTTACAAAGGAAGGTGGAAGTTACTGCACAGAAAGCCCGTTGTAGCAGCATCAGCCCTGGCAACTAGGAAAAGACATATAGCACTTATAGCAAATTAACATGTAAAATACCATGAGCCTCCTCTCCCTGCAGTGCTGTTCAACTACCTTGCCCACATTATGCTCTAATTCCAACTGAGTTTTAATTAAGGGCTCTTTCCAGTGCATACCTCAAGCAGGTCTGAATAGCTTATTTTCAAGGTAACAGTGAACAGTGACACTTTTCTGTCCCTCTTCTTAATATGTGTGGAACAGATACAGTGAATGAGCAATGTGTCACAGCACTGGCCAACAAATGTCCTTTCCCATCAGCTGACACTGAAAACAGACACCTACCTTTGCAGCAAGCACTGCAGGATGGTTAACAAACCCTTATTACCTTTCGTGAACTTGTGTCTCATCAAAATTTAAAGAGACACATTGTCACACTTCAAAAACATCCTATTTCCTGCCAATGAAACAGCGAATTGCTGCTTCATGTTCTCCAGTGGTATTTGTTATAGACCAAGAAGCTCGGTCTCTGTGGTCTCTGATACACTACAAAACATACCCATTTTTCAACAGCCATGTTAGACAAGGCTCAGGTGGTTTTAGTACAATGTCATAAGAAAAACTGAGAGTGCACTGATAAAATAGGCCTTGTCTACATGAGCATTTGGTTTTTGCTAGCCCTGCTGCAGCTGTACCGCTATTGAAAACAGTACAGAATATTCAAGCGTACTTCAAGGTAAAAAGAAGCTGCATGGTTTTATGCACTTATCTGATACGCATCAGTGGGAGAGGGCAGTCTAACTGCTGCACCTTGAAACAGACTAAATATTTTTAGTTGCATCCTTATCTATCTATCTACCTGGTGGCAGAGCAGAAAAAAAAGAGTTCTTTCTCATTTGCCCATCCTCAGGCACTGTACCAACACAGCATAAAAGACTTTTGCTGCTCCAAAGCTAAAGAAGCTGCAGGGAATTGCCCTTGCCAAGGATTGCAGCAGCTTTGGAAGTGGAGCTGAAGGCAGAGTCCTGCTCTTCTAACAGACCCACCACATCCTGCCTAAGGCTCATGCTTGGTGCTTGGAGACAGCTCTTTATTCTCTCTGGGGTGATGCAACCAGCTGCAGAGGGGTGGAAGGAAGCTGAGTCCTATAGTGTACTAAGTGTCTGGATGGCAAACAGCATCAGAGAGCAAAACTGCCTTTGGTCTCACAGCAAAGGTCTCTGAAATTACTCTCTCACCAACACACAGTTTGCTGTCACACAGCTACTGCTTGACCATCAGCCAGTTGGTAACATGCTTTACTTTTTTTTGAAGGAGAACGATGCTTTTAATAGCAAAAAATAACAATTAAAATGTCTTTGCAGACAATATCAATTGGGGAATAATAATAATGAATATAAGCATGAAACTTTAAACAGACACAATGGATTAGAGACAGTCCTTTGCCAAGAAGGCTGCAACTAGAACAAAATGCAGTCTAGGTGCTCTTTTTTTTTGGTGTTTATTGCTTGAATGAATGATGTTCATAAGGCTTCCCATAGCCGCTCAGAGTACTGATTGATATCAGTGCCATGCTACACAGGTCAATAAAGAAGAGAATTTCTCCATTACCACAATGATTCATGAAAGTGATTACTCCCACTTTGACTTGCTTTCCAAAAAAATCTGCATGCAGAAAACCACTTGCCAAATGCTCCTTGTGTGCCCCTGGTGAGCATCCTGAATGCGCTGCAGACACAGGTTTCTGCAACAGGACTGGAAATACTGAGAAATGTGGAGGACACAGAGCACGCATGGGCTCTGATGTAGCTAAGAACAATTTCCATGCTCCTGGACTGACCAGGAACAGTAGAGTGCAACAGCTTCCCACTCTGTCACACCTCTTGCCACAAGGAATATGGAGAGATGGGATGAAGTCAAGTGTCACCCGGGAGCTCTCAGCTCCTGCTCCAGCCCCCCTTCAGGATTTCACTGAGGAAAAGCATCTCTGCAGCTGTAAACCAGATCCTGCCAGCCGCACCCTGCGTCCCTCTGTCCAGCTCCCTCACACACACACACTCTTGCTTGCTTTTTTCCTGCTGGCAGGAGACGCCTTATCTGGAAGGTTACACATTACTGCCATACATTTGCTTTTGAAGCACTGAGTGGCTTTTAGACTCTGGCATTTTGAACTTTCAGGGAGGAAGAGTGTTACTCTCACAACAAACTTTGAAGTGTGTTTCCTGAACGCCATAACTGTTTACTCTCTCCTCTTTCTTGGCCACTTTAAGCTCCGCTAGAGTAAACACAGTCCTCACACCCAAAAAATCTTATCATCCAGGAATCAAATAACATCCCAAACACAAGAAATCAATGCAACTATTTAGAAAACATGGAGTCTGTGAGAGGAATGAGACCACTGCTGTAATGGAGACTACAGCCCCTCTTCACACATTTGTCACTGACACTGTATGAATGTGGCATCTTTTGCCATGCAGGTATGCACTTCACAAGAAGCAGAAGCTATCACCAAGTATTTCCCCTTTTCCAAATCTCCTCAACACAACTGAATCTGGGTCTCAAATACTCTTTCAAGGGCAAGCCTTTTGGTTCCTAATCATCACCTTTGTCTCACAGGTTTCAGCAAAAGCTTATTTGCACGTTTAAAAACTACAACTGCAAAAAACAAAAACCACATCAAAGAAACCTTTGGCTGTATTTGTGTATTCTCCCACTTCCAAAAAACTAGGTCATAATTTCATATTCAGTTACACAATCACAAAATCCAGCAGTGACTAGAGAGGAACCCAATACTGTAATTTATTCTATTCCAAACAGAAGTTTAGAATAACAAAGATTTAGCCTGATAACTTCCCCATTTAATGTAATTCTTTGTCATGAAAACAGAAACAACAGCAAGTTCTTTATGTTGGGCTGTGTTGTCAATTTAAATACCTTTGAAAAGTCATCTGTGGTTGAGAGACCTGGGATGGCTACCTGCTCAAAACACCCAACCCTCCATTTAGGAACAAAGAAAGTGTGCTTTTCATCTGATTAACTTACGTCCTGAACTGAATGGGTGAGGCAGTTTTGCAAGATTTGCCTTCTTTCGCATTAAAGAAACAAAATTTCTTACTAGTGTCAGATTATTTAATTAAACCTGGCAATTTGAAGGATATTAATGTCAACAAACATAACCCCCCAAAACTCCAGCCAACACAGACACTGGAGTTTCGTCAGTGAGTCACCCTTCCCTCCTTCACAGCAATTAAAATATACATTGATTCTTTAGCTTCTTTGCAGCAAAACACATTCAAAGCAAGCGTTAATAAACATTTCTCAGTTCCTGCTTCAGCCTGGTCTGCTTCTCAGTGTCCTTCTAAGAAACACGAGGAGGAAACTTGCTCAACTCACTGAAAAGAAATTGCTTTTGCATAACTGTAACTTCCTGAGAAAGCCGGCGACACAACCACCCTGCAGGAGCCTGGGTGATGATGTAAACCAGGCAGTTTCAAAGTATACCACTCCTCCTAAAAACTGGAGTGAAGGTCTGAACTGAGGAACCCAACAGAAAAGGTGCACCAGAAGGGTACAGCAGAGAAGATACAAGCATGTCTTGCTCATACTCATTCTCCTTTTGTCCTCAGTCAGAAGTGCATCCAAACAGAATTCATCAGGAAAATGCATCCTGTGCCCAAGAGTTCCCTCTCTAGTGCCCCCATCTTAAGAGAACATTCCTTCCACATGTGTATTTTCTCAAGTTACTATATCATTTTCCCTGGGAAAGCTTACGAGAACATTCTGTGCCTTATATTTGCTCCCACCCTTTCCAAGAACAGAAAGATCTGAGAATCTTACAGCTTTTGAGTTCATGCCCTCCAAATTTGGGTGGAATCCCTATGGATGATTCAGGAGCTTCAGAAGACAGAAACTAGAATTACATATATGCTGGACACCCGAGGGCTTCTTTCCTTTAAGCCAAAGCTAGGGCCACAACATCTCAGTTGTTTCTCAATTTCCTTCACTGGGTTTGAAGATATTTATTGGTGATATAATTGGTTTTATTCCCTGGTGAACAAAGAGCTTATAAAGAAGAAATGGTGGGATGGTAAAGCTGGACAAATTCAGAAATACGGGGCAAGATATTGAGTCACCACTGCAGATAACATACACAAAAAAGAGAAATAGTGGATTTGTCCTATCCTGAAGGATGCAGATGTGATATGTAGTGTGTGTGATATGAAGGTAAGAGATATCAGTCCAGCTATTCCCACAAAGGTGCCACTCAGAGCACTCTCTGTCCCAGCTGCCAGCCTAGCTGCTATAGCGCATCACTGCCCAAAGTCTTCTGATCCAGACTAGGCGATCTGATGGATGATGTGAACTGGTTAAACACAAGCTACTGGGCTCACTACAAGGCTGAAAGAATAGTATTACTTGGCTTGGGTAATACATAAGATGAAGTGGCTGAAGGAGCTAGTTCCATCTGGCCCTAAAAACTACTTACTTTGAAAGAATACTTTGCTATGTTGGCTTAAAACTCCCTAAAGTTTCTAGCCAAATGTATTTGATCCCTGCAGTCTGTCTGTGAGGTGGCTGCTTGGCATCATTCATCTAGATGCCCTCCTAGTGCTCAGTCTGCTGTCATGCACCTCCCATTTCATGCCTCCATAGCTGCTCTCTGCCTCACAAGCATCACTTTCACCCTGAAATTTAAACATTTCTTGAGAAACCAGGACATGAAAGAATGGTAAAAAGAATTCATTAAAAATTGGCTTGAGGAACCAGAACTTTACACTTCTGTTTTCCTAAATAGTCATTACTTCTGCCTCGAGAACTTGCTTTTCCTAAAAGGAGACTTGGAGGGCTCTTTCCTTTGGAAAAACCCCACTGCCACCAATACTGGCTGCTTCTCTGCAAGGTACAGGGCTCTTTCTCCATAAGGACTAATTACTGCACGTCAGACTCTGCTGTGCTCACACTCGCTGGCCTCTGGCCTAGAAGCTGCACTCTGCTTCCTGGCTGCCATTTGGCATATTTTCCCTATTTTTGGTTTAACTCTTTTTCCTTTCTTAGAAGATTTTCCAGACTTAGAAATTCAATCGGAGGCTGCCCCCAGCAGCTTGGCTGCCAGCAGGGAGTTTTGCCAGCCTGGAGCTGGCAGGGTGAGAATTGGATGCTTCCGCTCCTGTCTCCCCATGGAGCTTGTGCCCCTGGCTCAGCCAGGGCACTGCTGCTAAGGCACAGGAGTCTGTAGTGTCTCTGCTTCCTCACTTTCCTTGAGCAACCACCAGGACTCCTGTCTTCCAGGAACTTGACTATTCCTTTCAATGACAGCATATTGAAGAAAGACAGGACATGTTCTCATCCCTGCACTAACAAGTCAATGGCAATGGCTCTTGAAGGCTCATCACCATGGAATGATCTCAGTTTCAAGAAGGCAGAAATAAACCCAAAAGGTCTCCAAACTGTCACATGCCTCCATCACTTGACTTTCAAGTTGCCACCACTTTGGTGTTTTCACTGCCACAGAAAGCTTGGAAATTTCATACATGAATAGATTTGCCTTCATACAAAAGATCTACATATAAAAGTTAAAAATCAGGGGTGAAACTAAAGGACACAGGAGGGGAGGGTGGACTGCAGTTGCCATGCTGCTGTGTAGGTCACAGAACTGATGGCATGAAGTGTACAGCACTCAAAAAAACCTAAGTAATATAAAATACTGGAATTTGTTCCTTTGGCAAGAGAACTTACTGTAAGAACATAAAAATCTTCATATTGACAATAAGTTTCCATACAATTTTGAATCAAGTTCAAAGCCTTGGACCTTATTGCTACAGCACTCCCCGGCTTACATCCAAGTTATCGAAGAGATTACTGAGTGTTCTGGGATGACAAAGAAAACATTGACATATTTACAGTTAGCTTTGCTAGAACTTTTAAGTTACATAATCGATGTCTGGTATCCACAGACAATGTGCATGATACAGACACTGGAAAAAGAAGGTATTTGCTCGTTTGCTCCTTAGACCTTTTGCTGCAAGCATTCACAATATAAATAACAGCTACAAATATTATCTCACTCCCAATACAATTATTTATGTTCCCCTACACAGCCTAATAACAAACATATTTCTTTTTTGGGAAGAGAGATCTCAAGGGGTTTAAGGACTATGCTGCTTTTATCAGAATGACAAAATGAACCGCAGCCACGTCGTAGCACAGGCGCAGTCAGGATAACCCTTCAGGTTATTGGAAGAGTTATAAATACATTTAGGCCACAGAAAATCTATGTGTGTGTATTTTTGTTTTGGAAGGAGAGAAATCTGTCAATAAGTTTCAAAGGCCCATGATAAGAGCTGAGTTTTTTTCCCTGTCACCAAGCCAACATGGTGGAGCACGTGGTCCATCAGGAGGGTCTTTCGCTGGGGATGTTCACAGGGGGAGGGGCAGTTCACCCTCTCTGCTTCCAGCATGAGATAATTGCATCTCTCCTGTGCTTTCTAACCCACCCATGTCCGAAGGATTTCCTTGGGGAAAACCCTGGGAAGCACTTCTGGCCCTTCTACCTACTGCTCCCTGGGAAGGGTGTCTCCTCCATAAAAAAAGGTGGAATTTCCACCTCCTGCAAGCACAAAGGGGATCTGGTCCAACCTACAGTAGATGTATGGGCACTTTGTGTCCCCACATATGGTGATACTAGAAAGAAAGCATTCGCCTAACTATGTGCTGTTTCTATCAGCTCAGCATGGTACTACAAGCCAAGGTTGGATAAGCATTGCAACATATAAAGCAAATACTGCTTTTTCTGCTTCAGCCATGATTTGTCTCCAGCCCTGCTTTAACTGTGCATGTGTGGGATGCAAGAGAATTTCAAATAAATTATTTAAAGCTTTTTTCTTTCCTCAAAAACCCGCCCAAACAGAAACCCCAAACACTAACACTAACAGTTTGACAGTTAAGAGTAACCCTCCAGTTCACTGCCAGACTTAATGGAAGAGAAAACATACGGAAACGTTTTCATTTTGAAGCTCCCCAGAGACTCTTCCAAACAATACCAAGAAAAAACATTTCAGAAGTGCCAAAAATCAGGGGAGTGCTCCAGTTACTTATTTTTATGGTCAGTCACTGATCACGCTGATATTTGACTTTGGCTCTGAAATCTCAGCTGTGTTATAATTAAGATAATACACAACTCACTCAGGGTAAATCCACAGACAAACCGAGACGTCCACAGACTTGAACAGAACTGCAGACTGTTGCCATCTCTAAATGCTGACAGGAATTTGCAGTTCATTTTGTTATATTTTTACCTTACAGATTACTAGGACAGCCTTCTGTATCTTCCGGCATTACATTCCATGCAGCAGTTAATTTTCTATTTGATTTTCACATGACTTTGCATGCAAGTGCCTAAAACCCTTATTCTTTTATCAGAATGAATTGATACGTTTAAACTACCACAATGCTTATCGCGAGTTTTAAGACTCTCAGTGACATCAAAAGTCTTTAAATCAAAGCATAAGGTGCAATAAAATGCAAGAAATAACAGCAAGTGGCCAATTAAAATGACTTCCAACCTTCCCATATGCTCCTTCAGACTATGGCAATTACATATCTTCAGACAACAGCCAACACTGAAATCACCTTTAAAGTACCAGCAGACTCACACACTCAAGCCTCCACAAACATCCAGGCTGTGCAGTGCCTGGGAAAGCTACCAATTCCTGGATGCTATCCAACAGCGTATCCAACCTCAGCAGAGCTCTCAGGTTGAACAGATTACAGAGGCAAGACCTGTCACAGATAATGTGCTCTCCCATAGTACCTGGTGATGTATCATACAAAAATCACTGTTTCTAGCATATTTTTGAGCCTTGGAGCAACAGAGAAAACGTATCAATTCTCAGATTAGGTACCACCCACCAAACAAAGCACTCAAGGTTGCACACTCCTCATGGGTGACTTCAAGATTTTACAACATTCCACAGATGAAGCATCTCACGACATCTCAGTGCCTGTATCTGGGTTTATATGATGCTGCCAAATTCCCTCCTCCAATCCCATCTATCTCCTTTCTCACTGGCCTCTGTATCAATGAGACTGAGGTAACAGATTGTGGCATGTCAACATGCTGAGCTGACATCCTGCTGCCCCCACCATGTCTGTCTTACTTTTAAGCTTTTTCTTTCCATTTCCTTGCTGGATTATGTGTAACACGCACTGTAGTCCAGGAATGCCTCTTGCTTTGGCTGCCGTGTCTCTCTTTTTGGCATGCTTGTGGAGCCAGAGGGAATCTTGCTGAGGCTGGCTAAGTCACATGCTTGCCCTTTAATGAACATTAAAAAGAAAGCAGAATCTATGGCATTTTGATGTTTCCATTAATGCAGGCCACAAGAAAGCTCAGGTTCCTGCTACAAAGATCACAGAAACACAAAGGGATTTGTAGCAGTTGATGCACAGAAGGGCTTGATCATGTTGCAAAGAGAAGAACAATTATTAGGCAATACAAGGCATATGCATTTAGTTTAAATTTGTTCAGCACAGCAATTTGGTATGTTGTGCTGTCACTTTCTGGCATTCCTGAACTTCCTCTTGAATGACCTTTACTTAAGGGTTTATCTTCACTCACTGAACTAAAGATGTTCAGCACAATGGAAACATATTTGCTAAAAGTCATTTTATGGGATACATCTTGAGGCTGGAAGCTAGAACAGTAATGTTCTGCCATAACCCTTTCCTGCCCTCTCTTGGATCCGACAAAGGTGGAAAACACTTGGGGGTTTATAACTTGTTTTTCCATAGATGTACCACACAGCAGGGTCTCCCAGGGAATAACAAAATGCAGGTGCAAAGACCAGGGGGAGGCAAGAAGAGGGAATGACAGCATCCACAGCACTACAATTTCAAGTTCAGCTACGAACATGTCTGGGAAGCTAAACCTCAGGCTGTTGAGCAGTGATTTGCTGTGTCAAAAAAAGCAACCACCAAACCAAAAATATGACAGTGCTCAGCCAGAGTGACCTTTGTAAGAAATTCGGGGAAAAAGAAAAGAGCAGGATCTTTCCTGCCTAGGGAGGCTTGTGAATTGTCTCCCAACTGCACTCCTGAGCGTGAATCAATTTTCTTCCAGTCGATAACTAGCGCAAAGGTTCTAACCTTCATTTGTGCTCCAAATACTCAATCGGGGATGTAGAACACATACCAATTAAGCAATTCAGCTAAAATAAGAAGGCCATGAACCAACATCGTTGCTGCAGCTGCCCCTGAGGGATCCAGGGTTAGCAGCTTGGGGAAAAGGTAATTTATTGAGCTTAATACTCTGCAAAATGTTCTCATGATAATAAGATTGTAAGATCGTTTTAATATCTGAAGTCATGTTGAAAAGGTCATTTCTCACTTTTTACGCCTACCTAAGTCATGTAAGTTACAGCTACTCAAACAGAGTTGAGGATGTTTCCAGCCTAAGTTTTTCTATATCTTTGGATGCCAGAGAAAAATGTCACTAATCCCAACTGGTGGACACAATCAGACAGTGCCCGTGAGTTTTAGAATAGCAACATTAAGGGATGCAGCTAATTTTGCTATGCATTAGGCCAGCATTTCATCTCTGACCTACTAGATTTTACTCACGCTTTTAATGTTGTGATTTGGGGAATGTTTAAAAAAGCATTTTAAACACACTATGTGTAACTGACAGGGGAGAGGAATACAGCTGATATACGCCAGAAGTTTTATAACCCAGGAAAATGGGCCATTGGCAATTCCACAAGGTATTCGCCTCTTTTCCAACGTGCTTTTTTCCATAAGAGAGAACTAACTTGGAGGTGTTTTCATTTCATTTTTTTTTTAAATGCTTTCTAGGCAGAAACTTTGTGGACTTTTCCTCCACCTCTCCCAGCCAACATCCTTAAATCACAACTCGCAGCTGCCCTTGCTATTGCAGCCTTGGAGCTTCCATTTGGCAGAGCACCAGTGTTATGCCAAGATGTGATGTTTCTGTGATGTGTGCAATTACCCAACAGGGATGGAGCTGAGATCCCCAAACGCATTTCACTAAGGCCCCTGAATCATATTTGAAACTAGGTCTTCAAAATTTATAACAGCATTAGGCTATCTAGGCCCTTAGTTTCATTTATGTTTTGAAGCTTCAAATCCATCACGCAACTGAGCTAAACGAGGGCATTATTCAGAGTAGTAATGCATTCGATTCCATAGAGTCTGAAGGATAGAAATCCTCTCCTGCTCTCTTCTTTTGCTTTCTAATAGCTCCAGCATCTTCCTCCCTCATCTTTCAGGTACCCCAGTAGCCCCAACTCCTGTCCTCTTCCACAGCCACTATATAAAACAGCCCTCCCAGGAAACCCTCCTTTGCCATCCTCCTTCCTAATAATTCTTCCATCTCCTCCCTCCTGAACCACTGTCCCATTTGTGACTCTCCACTGGTCAGGCTGCAGGCTTTTCAGAGGAAAAGTGGTCTCTATTTTTCTGCTGGCAGTGTGCTCCAGAGGTGCTATGCAAACGATTTACTGTAACAGATTGCAGCCCACAGCAATTTAATAGAGTGTAAACCCCAGCTCAGGAGAGCTGGCCATCCAGCATTTTACAAAGCATGCCACGCTTGTATGTTTCAATATGTAATACATAAATCTTTCTGTTGCTGTGGCTCTGTTTTCAGATTTGCTGGGGTTTGTATGTGAAATTTTCTCACTATTTATCAGCTGGATCTTCCCCACCAGCCTTTATCATCCTCTACAGTCCTTCTGAAAACTCCCTGAGACAGAGAGATCGAGGCAGCTTCCAAACAATATCCCAGCCTTCCAAGGGTGGGACTCACTGCAGAGGCCTGTATCCCCACCAGGACAAGACTGTCACCCTTATTATTATATTAGCAATAATAATGATGCTAATATCAAGCTGAACCACTCCATCACAGCAGAAGAACTGGGAGGGAGAAGAAATGTCTGCATGCTTGTCTTCTGGTTTCCTTGGTTTGGTCCAAAGGCTTGAGGGGAGGATGCCTAAGAACAAGAATCCCACCCCATCATTCGTCTGACATCTGGGTGATTCACTGACAATGGCTCTCCCACAGCAAAGCTGCACCCCACTGCAATCTCTCTGCTTTCATTACTAGGTGGCCACATCTAATAACAAGCCTGCCAGAAACTTCACTGATCCCTGTTACAGCTAGAAGTCAGTGCCAGCTTTCAGGTAACAACTCCCCTCAGCTCTGTCAGTGCTCACTTTCTTCCTTAAGCTCAATTTTGGTAAGGAACACATGGCATCCACTAAAGGGTTTTTCCACTATGTACTGTGCTTTCAAGGAAGGTGATTCATAAATGAAAATGGAAAACCATAATCCTGAAAACCAGAGAAAACATAACAGAAACAAAGCTCCTGAACAGAAGTGAGAGGATTTTTCATTTGGCCAGTGAGTTAAACCCACTGAAATGGGTTAAGCAAATGGGTAAACCTACCTTTCATTTGGTTAGATATGTGTACGAGTGTGTATATTGCGTGCTTCATCAAAGGCAAAACATACAAGAGCTTCAGTTGCAAAGATTGTCTTCACTGAAGGAGTTCCAATTTGGATGCTGACTGCTACTAATAGACTATCACATCAAGAGAGACAGAAAATGCACAACTCATTGAGCACTGGTGCTTACCAGGTTGCCTCCTCCTTTTCCCATCTCCTTCTCAGTAGCTACCGAGCAAGTGAAGTTTCCAAAACACAAGCAGAACCTACACAACTGTGAAACAATAAATCAAGTTTGCCTCACTTCAGCAGCAGTCTGCTTTGCAAATCTGCACCCTGTTTGGGATGAACATGGATATGTGTCTTTCATGTGCAGAGGCAAGCAGTGGTAAATGGGAAACCTGCCGTCTACTCTGAGCAGCATGTGCCAGACACTGCAGCCTGCATATTAATAGATGATAAATTGCTATTTGGTAGAAATATATATTTTACACATAGCTTAATACCTGTTCATATAAAAGGCTGAAATTTGTTAATCCCAGGCATTTAAACCTTCAGCCAAGTTCAGAAATTTCAGTATAGTTTTGGAGTAGCCAATATTTCATTGTAGACCGGAAAAATCTCTGCAAAAGGGAAAAATAAACCTGAAACTTCATGAATAGTACAAATTATTGAATACATTTTCTGCAATCCCCCAAAACTTACCTGGAATGCTTCTTAAAAAGAAAGGTAAATGTGTAGGATTATATGGAAAAAAAATACACACCTTTTTTTAACTCAGCATTTTTGTAGGGAATTTTGCAGCACAGATAATGGAAGTGCATCAGAGAGACAAGGTATTTCAAATAGCTTCTATTTTTTCATTAAGATCACTCATTCAGTTTTCCTCTAATTCTTTTCATACCAGCAGCCTTTCTCTCTCCTGAGTTTTTATATGTTTTGTATGGCCCAATGCCTCAAGAAGCAAAACCAGTAAGTGATGGTCTAGTGGACTTACCGCAGTCAACAAAAGAGAAGTATTTATTGCTTAATTAGTGACTTCAAGCCAGGCCAGGTCTGTAAGAGACGATCAACACAGGATTCATGGCACTACGGTAACTCCAGGCACACAAGTTCCTACACCTGGCCAGGCCTTCCTTTTATTTGAGCTGTACTCGTGAATGAAATGACCATATCCAACCGGCATTTTGAACAGTCACGCCACCAGCTAACCATTACCATGCTCTAATCTTTCAGCACTGTCTACATGGCAAAATTCTGCACGTTATTGACAAGTGGGTTTTAAACGAAAGCACACACCAAATCAGATCTCAAAGAAACTCTGCTCCCAGGAGGCCATCCGCAGCCAGCCTACAATGTTGAAGGGAACAGCCTGGTGCTCTCCTTCACAGGCCATTTAGCCCTTCGTTAACTGATGATCGTACAGAGCACAGCCAAGAAAGCAACCATAGACAGTGCTGAATCTGGAAAACGTGCTGCATGAAAGAAGTGCTTAACTTTATAAGTATTCATCCAGATCAAAGATTTCTAACTTAAACTTTCTATGCGTCAAGCTTCACAGCTGTTTCCTTTATCAGCTCCCTAGGAAAAAGTCTCCGTGGATTGGTTCCATTCTTCGTAAAACCTCAATTGCTCTACAATAAAGGAGGTCTAATTTTTACAGTAAAGTTCTGCTTATATTTAGTATCAACATCTGACCACAAGTGCCAAATATAAAAGTTACTAGGACTCGCTTTCATTGCGTTTTGTGCTCTCTTCGTGAGCCAAATCCTTTAGCCGTACTCAGTGCATGCTCAGGCAGCTATGACATTAGCTTCTACCAGTAAATACTTAACCTCCCTTCAACATGGAAATCCAGCATTAAGTTCTATCACTTTATATTGGAAAAAGAATGTTCTTTACATGTACAATTCTACATGCAATTCTATACTACAAGAGTAGTATTCTACATCAGCTTCCCTCCTTTTAAGTTTTTCTCTAAAGCCAGAATAAATATTAAAAAATATTCACACATTCCTTTCTCTCCAGCTCTCCTCCTCTGGAGGAGTTCTCAAAGCCAATTAAGACATCATTGAACAGTCAGGCCCAGCAATGTAAGAAAGAGCAGCATGGAGCACCTACAGCACTGCTGCAACTGCTCCTCAGAGCAAAGGCTGTAATCCCAATTAAGGACACTCACTGTTTAAGCAGCGCAAGCAATTGCAATCCTTCCAGCATTCAAGACCCTGTGTGCCCCTGGCAGAGATGGGGGGGCTGTAATCCTGTCTGGGGGTGCAAATTAAGCCTCCTATAGTTGGGTGCAAACAGGCTTTCCACTAACTTTTCCCTCTTCCAATATTTAGTTTAACTACCTGTGTTAAAGCTGGGAAGAACATTTGCTGCTAAGTGCATTCATTTGCAGGCCCATCTCTTGCCCAAATACCTAAAGTAGTACAGCAACAGTTTCATGTTAATGCACATCTTGGTTAAATAAACCAGTTTTCCAGGCTGCTAGGTTTTCATTTACATTTCTGGTAGATTAGTCTGCGCTATGGAACTGAACACCACGTACGCTGGGAAATGGGAAGAGGTAAATTAGTCCTTTCTTGTGCAACCTCCCACCTAAGGGCCACTTGTCTCCACCAGGTCCTGGCCTCTTGGGCTGCCCATGAACCTCTACCTCTGGGGGCAGAGAGCGGTGCTGGGGCTGTACACAAACCACCTTTGACTGTGGAATACAGGTACCAGCCCCAGCTTAATGAGATCTACTCGGGATGCTTTCCTTGGGGTTTGAGCTGGGATGTTTACCCAGCCTACCTGAGGCAGTCACCTCAGGAGGAGGGGAGAAAAAAAGGAATGATAATAAAAGGTTGATTAATTATGTGCAATATCTGGGACAGCATAGCATGAACATTCCATTCTTGTTTACTCAGCTAATTCACTTTTTATGAGTGTTTAGGCTTTAAAGCAAAACAAAGCACTAATTACCCAATTAACGAGCAATTAAGTTACTGCAGCCTAATAGCCTGTACAGTGGCTGCCTTTATGAGTCTGATGGTGAGTTAGAGACCCATTAAACAAATTTATACACAGCTGTAGCAAACATTACATTTCCAGAGATGTTACATTACATGCTAATATTTTCACAGCCTTGGAACATCATTCACTGCTTTAGTGAATAGAGTTTGCCATTTTACTCAGCCAAGGCCTGCCAAAAGGAAGGGCTCTCACACTTTACCAGCAGCTGCTGCCCAGCGGGTGAAAAGAAGTGGGACTCTGTATTTTAAAGCCTTCTTGAAATACAAGGTGACTTTTAATCAAGGTGAGTGATATTTACCTTTAAACTTTTAAGTTCTGCCTTAATTTAGGAAGAAATCTTATTCCATTCCTTTTCAACAAATACATGTACTTATTTGCAGGAGTCTAAGATGCTCTGGAGCAGGTGACAAGTGTGCTGGAAGCTTTAGGTTTGCAATCAGGTTGTGAAGGTTTTACTATGTGAAGAGACAAGAAGTTTTTGTAAACTCCTTTAGGCAGATGGGATTACCTGTGGCAAAGCATAATATCCCTAAATTATGGTCCAGTGTTAGAAGTGGGCTCTCCCCTCATACACACTGAGCACTACCAAGACACAGTGGCATGGAAGTGAAGGGCAGAGTTTTGGTCTCAACTCCTGTGGTCTCTTCTCCTCAATGATTACATCAAACCCATGGTATTACAACTGTATTTCGATGTGGTTCAATTTTCACATCAATAGTGGGTGTCTCTTTTAATACTATTTTGATTGCAAGGAGAAAAGCTTTATTTTTAAAACATCCATTTCATCTTTGTTAAAGAAAATGTATTTTTTCTGTGCAAGACTAACTGAAGCTCAAAACAGATAGGTCATATAGCTCATTTATTTCTGCCCACACTAGACAGGTTTCCATGTACCTACTAGCACGAAAAAAACCTTAGCTCACCTCTTTCACAGGTATAGCATCACTTCAAAACACAGGCTGCACTTTGTAAATACGGAATGTTTCACAGACCAAAGTAACGTAAGCAGTGCAGCTCTGGAAGCCTGTTTTATTTCCTGAGTAACTCCATATAAACCTGCAGTAAGCAGTAAAGATTACTGGGTGTATTGTTGGCCTGACTTTAACCCAATGTTAAAGATAAGTCATTATCTGGAAGTCCAGGAGCTGGAAGTGTATATTTTTCCAAGTTGCATCCACACATCAAACCCTCAAGCTGGCATCATCACAGTCCCACTGAATCCCATGAATTGAACTGATTTATAGCAGTCACTAAAGATCTGATTCCTGCACGTTTGTTAATAAATAGACACACCTGTGTTAATGAATTCAAAACCATGAGGCTCTCTCATTTGTCTTAGGGATAAAGAGAGCTCTGCTCATGCCCTGTACCTTACAGACACTTCCCCAGAGTTGCTAATGAGGCCCTGTTGCCTTTGCTTGCTCCTAGAGTTCCTTCTTGTGCAAATTCTCTGATATCTAATAAGGCATAAGCTTAAGCTTCAACATTTTGCCTGATAGGAATACTGAAGATGAGCTCTTTTCTTTACCCCCCCCCCCCCCAAACACTGCAAGAATTTACTGGGTTTGAGACGTTTATTGTTCCAACAAATCTGATGGACCAACTAGCTTGATGGGCTTAACAAAATTATTAGAATGGGGGAAGCAAAAGGACACGTGATTGTATAAATCTAGTTTTCTTAGGAAACCAGGCTAAAGTAGAAAACAATCTCCTTTTAGGGTAGATTGCTGCACGGTTGAGTGTATCAAGGTAGGTTTTGTAAGGTATTTAAAACCAACATGGCATGGAAAACGTATGGAAAAACATCAGGCAACAATGAAAGCCAGAGCAATACTTGTTTGGAGATCATAAATGGGGCAGGAAGGTAAATGGTCAGCCAAGATGAAAAATGTGGAAAACAAACCTGAAGGCAACAAACAAGATTCAAAGCAACTACATCTCACCTAGAGAGGGACATCTTTTAATCATGTCTATATTAATGCTTTCTTAGAAACTTCATCACCCACCAGCCACTCAGACTTGCAACCCAGCAGCATCTGTGTTTTGATTGAATGTCTCCCAACTCTATCTTTAGTCTTTCATTTTTTAATTTGAAGTTTTATTAAAGTAAAGGTCTTACCTGGTCTGTTTTGTATTGTTCTCTCTGTTCTCTCTTTTTTTTTTAATCTAAAGTCATTTCAAAGAGTGAGCGTCAGATATCAAACCCAATATCCTTTTTCTCATTAGCACTTTTCCCGTGCAGACCTTCAAATGCGGTAATAATTAATGAGTCTGTGTCAGAAAATGAATAAAAGATGGCTCAGATGCTTCACTGTTCAGGGCTGACCTTTAGCTGAGTCTACTGTATTAATATATTCTTGTGTTGTCAGACTCAAAGAGCTAACTGCCTTATGAATTATTTATCAACACAAAAAGTCTTAACCAGAAACAGTGTTAACATTAATTTCTAACCCTCTGTGTCACAGCAAAGCCTGCCTGCACTGCATAATTGAATTTTAGTTTTAGACAAGCAATCAAAGCACAAGTCGCTGTTGTCGTAAGTGTGGCTGCCTATGATAGCAAGAGGAACGGCTGCTCTTTTTGCACATCTGGCGCATTACAGGCAGTTCAGGTTTCTGTAAGCAATAAGCCCAACTGGAGACAAATGTGGAATGGGTTTGCAGCAGTGAGAAGTGCTGTGACTCCCTCCTCTCCAGAACAATTCTGGATGCTGAAGTGCTTATTGTCCTGCTATTATTATTTCTAATTGGGTCTGGTAAGGACATGTGTTATGCCTTCTCCACTTTCACCATGCTGAGAGGTTGCCTGGTACACCTGAACCACAGGGGATAGGGCTGGGAAGACTGTCCAAAGGCTCTGGCACTTGGTTCTGCTCTTCCGTCTCAGCTGAGTCCATCAATCTCCCTGCTCTCCCCTGGATGCTCCCCAAATTCATAAGCTTCTGCAACTCCATCATTTGCAGCCATAGAAGTGTGTTTCAACTGCTGTCCCCTGCCGATTTTGAGTAATGCTCAAACTGATTTACAGGTTAGGCTTCATTTATGTCAACCCAACCCTATCAAGACCTAAGATACAAGGGCTCAGTTAGGACTTAAGGCTTGCATTCACAATTGTTCCCCCAGAAGTGTCTTGGGAAATTACGTTCGTGCTGGATCAAGAGCAGAGATGTGACAACATGTGCAGGAGGGAAATGCCTTTGCGCCCTGGTGGAATACACCAGCCTCTGGTCACAGCTCCTGCAAAATCAGCACCAGCCCACTGTTTGTTTTTTTTCAGTTCACACTCAGTGACCAAAGTTTGTTCATCCCCGAAGAAACAGTTCAGAGATTACCAACAGAGCATGAGGGCCTTACAGAAATGAGACATGACTTTAGGCTCTAAATCCTGGAACAACTCAGGCAAACAGCAGCTTTGGCAGGTTTCTCTCTCTGTTCTCAGGGTCAGCAAGGACAAGTAGAGAAGAATTAAATCTCATCTCATCTAAGTGAAGAATGAAGTGGGAACTCTTTAGCTTTACAAAGGTATACTCTCTCTTTCTGGCAACCTAAACCCAGAGGCTGAATGGGAACCATGAGAGCCCAGCACAGGGAAAGGCTGCTGCTGTAGGACCTCCAGAAGAACATGGGTCTGAACAGTAATGACAGAGAAGCACCAAGAGCTCAAACAAGTGACCATGCTGCTAAGGAAGAGAAAGGCAGACACTTTGAAGCATGCAAGCTGCAGCCCATTGAGCTACTTCAAGGGACAGTAACCTCACTTAAAGAAAAAAGGGAAAAAAAGAAAAAAAACCCTATCACTCAGCTATCCATCATCTTGGTGGCCTGATAAAGGGAATGAGTTTGACTACATTTGCTAAACCTGTTGCTGCTTCACGCTGAACCTCTTCTCCCTGCCTCAAGAGCTACAACTGCTGCTGGGGATGTTGAGATCCACACGAAAACCTCCAAACTAGAGGAACATTAACTGTGAGACAGGAAAGCTGTGTTTTCACAAAGCTGCCAGCAGGATCTGGAGCCTTAAATTAACGGAAATTCGGTGCCTTAATCCCCAGAGGGCTTTGAAAAATTTTAATAAAGAAGATCTCCACCATCTCTGCAGTGAGGAATGAGCATTACCCCTTACCTAACAACCGACCTGGTAACCAAATGTTCATTCTTCCCAGGAGCTGTGTGTATCACACCTTTGCTACAAGAAAGCAGACGACTACAAGTGCTTTAATCTGAGCTGAAAAGTGCTGAGCTTTGCGGGTGTCAGGCTCTGTGATCCTGGCTTTTCTGTCCAAGATTGCCAGCCAAGTTTCAATGGAAAACAAGACACGACATTTTTCAACACTCTGCAAACTCTTCTGAAGACTGATCTTTTATAGGCGCTGGGATCTTCAGAGCAGACTTTTTTCTGTAGTTGTTTTTATTTTTACTCTGGAGCCTACGATGGAATAAATCAGCCTTTGCCAAACCAGATACTTTTCTTTGGCAGACATCTGCATATTAAATCTAAAATTGTTTGCCATGACACAGTGAACAGCAATTCTTGAAAGCCACTTCACATCCTTCCTGCAAGATCTCACTAGCACCTCTGTAAGAAACACCAACCTGTTTTTGTGGAGACCTGATAACTTGGCACATTCAGCTGCTCCTTGTACCACCAGTGCTTTGAGCAAAACCCATGATAAAAGGTCTGGAAGACACGCACTTCTGCAGTAAATCCCAAAGACAGCTCAGGTCTCCCATCAATTTGGTATTTATTAGTTTTTTCCCCAAACACAGCAGAAGATGGTGACAACTAGTTCCCATCCGTACATGCCTGCTCCCGAGCTATGGAAAATGACTCTACAGGCCAACTGGAAGCTGGATAGTTTATACACGAGCCAAACAAATGAGGTTTAAGGATGACTGATACGCTGTGATTGACTCTTTGCCCCCACCAAAGGCTCATGGAGGCTATATCCTACACAAGGCGTTGCAACGTTGGCAAACAGATAAAAATAGCTCCTTCCTTTATAGCTCTTCAACAGCACAGTGACCTGCTTCCTATCCCATTGCTTTCTGCATCCCAAACTCTGTCAGTTGGATAAAATATGTTGCAATTGGGGATATTATGATTTTTTTTAATCTTCCACTTCAATATACCAGACTAAGCTAGTAAAAAAATGAGACGGTCATGCTCTTTTAAAATAACAAAACACCCACCCTGGCAGTTATGACATAACCCGGCAGATTTTTCTTGTTACTTTGCTGTTTTAAGTGCCTCACTCAATGTGAATCCAATTACCAAGGCCTTTGTTTTCTCTAACAAAGGGACTGTGTTTCGGGGCTCTGTCTCATCTGGCTTTAATCACCACTCATGAGGGGAGCTCACTAACAACCACCTTGGGATACCTTTTATGACGGATTTGGGAAGGCGCATGAAAGAAGGGGTGGTTTGAAGAAAGAGGAGACGAGGTAGGTCCGTCCCCCCGGTTTTTGGTTGTTTTTTTTGACAAGTGCACAGGCTTTGCACAGAGCTCCAGTAAACCCCGGTGTGACATACCCCCGACCACGCATGGAAATCATTTTTGAGCGGCTATTTTCTTGGCCTCAACCCTGGCTTATTTTAGAAGTCTCCAAAGTCTTCTGAAAAAGGAAGGAAAAAAGCCCAGTTCTGGATCTTCCCTGGCCCATGTGGCTGATAATTACCCACTTTACTACTATGGAGGCCTGTGCCAGTTGGCCAGCCTGGACAGACATGTTTTCTTTTCCCTTTTAGGCCTATTCTATAACAGATTTTTCCTCATAAAACTTACAACTGGTGCAGCTCTTCTTAAGTTTAAAAAGCAAAACTCTTGGAATCAGTAGGACTCAATTAATGCGGCCAAGCACGACAGATCCTTCAAGCAACAGAAGGAAAGAGACTTTCCTCTGTAGAAATGGGAATTTCATTCTCTCCCCCTTCATTGCAGGAGGCAATCATGATTGCTCAAGTCACGCTTTAAAAGTAATCATTTCAATACCAGCCTAGTAAACAAAGTCTTATTCCATCCTGAAATGTTGTATTTAAAAGGGAAAACCCTTCCCCAAAGCAATCTTTCCCTGTTAATTGCAGTGTAAAAGACCATCAAACATACTGTTGGTATTATTTTCTCAATGTTGCATGTAAAATTTACAGTGCAATTTCCATTGTATTCAATAACCAGCACAAGAACTAGTGCTAAGCCTAGAAAAGCTTGTTTTAATCACATATTAATCTAAACTGTTTTGGTTTTATTCAGTTTCTTTTTTTCACAGGGCCACAAGCAGGCAACTCCCAAATACCTGATAGGGAAAAAGTACTTGAGGTTTCTGGGTCAATCCTTTTTCACTGCAGGTGACAAGGACAGGAATCTGCCAATTTTCCCCTCTCTCAACATTTTGGTAACCCAGCAAATGGCCCACAGTTATACAAAGCCTTCTGAAGACTGGGCTATCGTCTCAAAGGTTCCTGGCTGTTGCAGCACTTGCTCTCAGAGCCCATCATTCTCTTGGGTGTTAAGGAAAAAGAAACCTCCAAACAGCTGCCATGACAAAAAACTCATTGGGAATAAAAGAGGAATAGAGAACTGTCCAACCTTTGGTGAGAATCCCAGGTGCTTCCTGAAGCCCCAGGAAATGAGTAAAATGAGGCAAACGCTCAGTGAGAAGTAGCAGCCTCCAGGCCCTGCCACCCAACTTTGGCTTTTGACTGGTTAAACTGGGATTATTATTTGGGAAGAACTTCATCACCCTGCAGTGCTCACAGCACCACAGCTCCAAATGGGACCACCTAGTTCCTCCTTTGTAGTAGCAGGATCAGCCACCACCTGCTCTTTGCTGGCAGAGCAGTGATACACCCCAGCATATCTGTGCCCTCACCTGTGCAGTTTTCCATAGTGTCCTCACGTACTTTTCCATCCCTGTTTGCCTCTGGGCTTCAACAGCCATTTTAGATGAATTCCCAAAACACAGGGGAGAATTTTTGCTCTGGAACAGCCTAGTCACAATTCCTTTTTGGTCTGAAAACAACACACAGACCTGTACCAGACACAGCCCTGCAATGACAACCCATACAAATCACAAGAGCTACTGTGTTAGGCTAATGTGGGCAATGACCCAGGCAACATGATTTACCAGTACAGTAAGTACCATACATTTCATGTTGATTTACTAAGTCCTTAAATGACTGCTGGAACTAAAACTTATGTTGGATGTTGCAGAACTCAAATGATAATTGTTTTGATATACTCAGAGCTCCCTGGTCTCCAGCTGAGCTAGAGCACAGGTGCCCTATCTCCTACCAATCCATAATGCCCACCCAACAGCAGGTGACACAGAGGGTCATACAAAGGTAATAGAGTGAATCACAGACTGTAGAAAAAGTAGCATGTTCCTCCTGGAACAAAGGAAAATGTTTACCTACTTATGTGCTTTCCCATCTGGCTTAAAAAGTTTGTTGAAATGGGATTGTTCTGCTAGGCTTGCAGAAATGTAAGAGGTTGTGAAATACTGGGTTCAAAACTGGTTCAAAACCATAACTGCAAAGTTTGACATCAGTACTGAAGGGTGTAACTGAGAAACATTCAAGTACTGCATACAAGCTGATGGGTGTACTGAGGTTAGTTCAGACACTGCAGCCAAGACTCTAGGAGAAACTAAGCTGCTTTCATAGCCTATCATTATTATTTACTATCTGCTGAGCTTCAATGGACTGGTTTCTCTTCTTCATAAATGTATTTGCAGGGTTAAACCCCACCACTGCTCCAGAGTACAAAGCCTGTGACACAAAACCACTGGAACTCCAAGAGTTTATGGGCTTAGGCACCTCATATGACTTTGATAAACGTTCCTATACCATCACACTCCTGCTGCCACCCCAGCCTCTGTTACTTGTAGGCAGTTAACATCAACTGGACAGCAGAACCATTCAGGCACAAGGAATTTATGCCTTGGGTTTGTGTGGGCTTTTTCTTTTAATATACAGAAAGATCAATGCATTTTTTTTCCTAAAGCACTCATCATTCTAACTCTCACTATGAATAATTAAGAGCATTAATCATATTTCAGGCAAATGTTTCAATAGTTTATTAATATATCCCAATCAGATCCGAAAGACTTAAGACCAGTAATAACTGAGCTTCTAAGCCCTGCTAAAAGCAGCCTTTTAAGACATACTGTGGTTCCAGATGTTTTGCACTGCTATTTATTTAGCTTGTAAACAAGCCACCAAAAACATTCCACATAATGATGGGAGAACCGCAATTACATTGTTGTGGGGATTTACAAAGAGCTCAGCATACTTTTGTGATTTAGAGAAGAGAAATCTCTCATTCTTTCTGAGAGCTGATTTCCAGATTTATGTCTGTGCTGTGAAGCACCCTGGGAATCATTAAAATGGTGACAAAGAAAAGTGATTTTCTTTATTAAAAGACGAATGATGGAGGGCAGGATGAAATAAGAGAAGCCTCCCTGCTCTCCCCCCACAACAGATTGCTTTCCTCCTTGTTGGGGATTTTAAGCAAATGACCATTAGGTAGCACTGATACTCTTCTGTTTCGATTTTCATACATGTTTATTAACAGTACATTGTTAGAACAGCAGCTCTTCAGTTTATCATACAACAAGCACCATCCTCTGCCTTACCAACCCCTGCTTAAGGCAGGATAACACCAGTTCAACAGCACTATGACTTGCTGTCCATGCCGTACGTTAAAGTTTCTAGTTCCAGAACTCTGAGAAGTGGCACAAAAGTCCCTACACACCACAGCAGGTTCCTGCTCCCTTACTGCCATGGGGTCATGTTTGTGCTAGCTAGCTTGGGACTACCACGGCTGCTCCTTGCCAAGGCTGTCCTCACTCCGGCTGAAGCAAAGCTGCATGCAGGCTTCAGAGTAAGATCAGAGCCCAGCATCCATGGGGCCAGCCCCACTGCAGAGGTGTCTGGATAACACCCACCACCAACTGCAGGGACACAGCATGCCATCATCCAGTCCATTTTGGACTGAGTGCTCACCAACCATCAGCTAGCTACAATTTTTAACTGAAACTGATTTGGGCTGGTTGGTGAAAGTGGAAATGTCTGTACGCCATTAGCAGTTCCCCAGGCTTGGGAGACCCCATCATCACCTTCTCTCATTCTGTGATTTGTAATACAAGCTAATCACCCAAGCCAAACTAGGTGCAGCCTTCATCTCCAGATGCTGTCCTCTGGCCTTGCAAAGAGTGACTCCTGTTCAATAGTCACACCTTATTCTACTTTTACAGCATAAAAATATACTATATATTCCTTGATAAAGACCAAAGAAGCAAACAACTGCTTTCAGCACTCCAAAGATGTGCTGCTTTCATTCAAATCCAGCCTAATGGCTGTGACTCCAACTGCTCACTTCAGGAATTCCTTGTTTCCCTCCAAGTTGCACACTCTCTGCGGCTACAGGGGCACCCCTCACCTTCCTGCTGTGGCTTACACCACCTCCCTGCTACTGCAAGCAATGGGAAACACTGGGTCCTCAAAAACATGCTCTGGGGCTTGGATCTAGAGGCAGCCACCTACAGAACCAAATGGTGCTTAATTCAGCCTACAAGGACACAAAGGCCCCCTTTTGACTTTAATTGTTTTTACTGTTTCACCAAAAGCCCAGATTTTGTAACTGCTGGGTAGGTGGTTCTAGCTGAAGATCACGCCCAAGGGCACTGTTAGTCCCTGAGCTGCAGGTGACCTCCTCCCATGGGTGGAAATCACTTGTGCCCATGTGCTGGACAGCATGCTCCCAATATCCCCCATGTCCCCGAAGGCGCGCTCACTGCACAGGTAAATCCTGAGCCTGCCTGCAGTAAATTAATGAATAAGTGACATCCCCACCATAATTTCTAGGGAGAGAGTGATGAGAGGCCTTAAACGTGATTGCTTTCCATCTGTATATGTGCTTAAAGACTGTAAAATAAATTAATGGGGAAATCTAAAGCATAATGATAAGGATTCCCCACTGAACAGGTGTTTTTTCCATCCATGAAATTACAAGTTGCCAGGAAAAGACACGGGCCCAGCTCAGTTTTATTTCAGTCTCAGCTCCTTCCGTTAAAATAATAACAGCCTTTATGTTCCTGAAGCTGTAATTAAACAAGCGCTTTGGAAGGAAAACCTGCAGCTTGTACTGGAAATAAAAGGGAAGCTGCAGCAAACTGCTCAGATTGGCCATCCCCACTTCTTCCTGCCTCCTGGTGTGACCTTGTCCCCGTGCCCTGTCCCCTGCACTTTTTAAATGGAGAATATGTAATCACTGAAGTACATTTAAAATGTAGCCAGAAAACATAAACTAGAAATAAAGTAGAACCTCCAAGATCAGCACAGACACAGCCTTTGCCTCCATCCCGCACAGGCATTTGCCACCAGTATCTGACAGGAACAAACCCAAGCAACTTGTGCATGGCACTGAGCATCCTTCCACTCAGAGTGTAAATGATGAATTCTGCTCTCAAACATGTAACATAATGTATGGTGTGAAAAAAGAGAAAACCCACGAGTGCTGTCGCTGCATATTTATGATATAAAATGAGCATTAGCATATGGGAGAGCTCTAAAGGGAAAACAGAACACAGCTTCCTCCAAATTTAGAACAATTGAATCGGTTTTAGAATATAGGACTTTCAAGAGAAATACGGGTTTTTACTAAGTCAGAAGTTAGTTAACCTGACTGTAATCCCTTTAAATAAAAGATCCATCTTTGGCATACCTGATAGGAGAACAGTAACATAAGCTACAGATGCAGCACAACTTGTAATTCTTAGTTTTAAAATATAATTGTAGAAGATCAGGAGGATTTTCTGACTCCTTTGCCATCCACTTTTCTAAGTAATAAAATATAATAATGAAGCAATGGTATAATGCTTAGAGAGAACACTGGATATGGAGATGATGGTTACTAATAAGCAGCTACAGTGAATTTTTTACTTGCACATGCAGTCCACAATTTCGCAGTACAAAATAAGACACATTTATGATGGGTACTCTACTTGTACATGCAGCTGATGTGCAGCAAATATCTACCTCAACAAGGCCGCTAACTACTAAGCTTTATATGATTTAGCAATACAATTGAAATAAGAGAACAATTTAACATTGTGAGAAGGCAAGTGGCTCTAGCAGACAGCTCCTGAACTATCAGAAGCCCATGGCTGTGGAAGGAAGAAGTCACTCAACAGGCACGACCAGGCTAGATAACCAGGCAGCACTGATGTTCACCTCCAACTCAGTTCAGTTAGTGTCCGCTGGCTTTAACTGGTGTAAAGATTTACAGTACACAGAGGCCCTGGCTACAAGGAGCCCTCAGTGAATGATAACTGGTGGCAGCATGAATGCAGTTTTACAGCCATTTGGTATGTAGAGGCTGATTTCTTTCTAGACAGTGCAAAATGGACATTGAGTTCTTTTTATTCCAAAACATACAATGCCTGGCCAGAGCAGGAAAGCCATGAAAGACAACAGTGGTACAGCCATCAGTAAAACACTGATGAAGATGAACCCTAGCTGCTTGCCACACCTCTTTGCTGTTCCAGCTACAGAGTGCCCACAACATTACTGTAAGTTTGAAAAACATTATCTTCTGGTGCTTCCTTAAAGACACACCACATGAGGAATTCCCCCCCCCCCGCCTGTACTATATCTTAATTGTTGTCCAAATTGTTTCCTAGCAGATATCTCTATGCAAATGCAATGTTTCGGTTTTATCTTTCAGTTTCAAGATTAGAGCTCAAATTAAAATGGAAGGGCTGTGTTCCAGACTTCAAGAAGTGAGGTATAAATAACGTCGAGTTAATTAGCAGTGTGCTGATAGGTGCCGGCACGACAAAGACAACACCCCTGCCTTTGTGCCTTAGCGTAAGAGCTCATCAACTGCAGGAGAGCACTATGCTTCCCACCAGTCCTTCAGACTAAGGTACTGATATGGTGTATTTATGAGAACTACAAAAGGGTAGATGTAAATGAAGGTCCCACATGTTGATAAATGCTCAGTATCATGGAGGAAAATGTAACCTCAGGAGACTGACTTTGAATTCATCAAAGGTCTGCGCAAGCTTCGCCCACAGCATACAACATGGAAATGCAGGGCAGCCTCATGCCAGGTGGGAGAAGAGGAGGAGATCTACTCAGACTCTGTAATTTAATGTTGTCTTTTTCAATAAAAGTTGAAGATACTTGGAAGCTCAGGGTACATAAACACTGGAATTTATAGCTGTCTCAGAGACAGCTGTATGATATACAGTTCGATGGTAAGGCCACCACAATTAGCCTGGCTTCCAGGATTATTTTATTGGAGGAAGGGGGCGATAGGCACTGTTTAGAAAGTGGGAAGTAACAGAACAAAGTCTGTCTTTAGAATCATTTTACAAGCATACGTAAGTGTAAGATACACATACATGCAACTCATTTGAGGAGGGAGGGTCCCAACTCCAGGACCCAGGCAAGGGAGAGACTGCAACACAGCACTTGTAATACTAAAACGTATTTTGCTGCTGCAGGATTACCTTTCTTTTCTTGTGTTGTCCATGATATTGTAAAAACCCGCAGTGCCTAACTCCCTTGGGAGGGTCATACACAACACAACAGACACGCATTTCTTTTCTGGTGCCTGCAGATGGAATGCAATGTGCTGCAAGGTATTTAGCAGCCTTCATACCATGATAAGATCACAATGTGCAAATAAAAGCAGGTCACATAAAGTAATTAATTGTTAGAAAGTTGCCTTTGTAAAGCTCCCAACAAGAATCAAAAACCATTTTGCAAATACTGTCAGCATTTGTATAGGAGGTAACAGGCACAGATGGTAGGTACCTGCCTGAGGTCACACCACCAAGATTTTACGTTTGCAACCGAGGAAACACAGAAGTGAATGTGTAGATAGACTGTGTATGCAGAACGGGGTGTTTGACTAGTTTGCATGTCCAACTTTATTTATTGATTTTGTAACTCCATTAAATTGATATTATGTTATGCATCCAACTATACACTTTGAAGTGCATTGTAATGCACTGCTACCTGCACCAGGTTTAGTTCTCCCGTACAGATCCCACAACACTAATATAGGGAGGAAAAAGCCATCACGGCCAGGGAAGAATGCTGTTGAAAGGCATTTTTGTGGGGAAAACAGGTATTTCAGCATACAGAGCAGGTACTTCCTGTGTCACTTCACAGTAAGCACCTCCCTATCCATGCTAAGATAATTACTCTGTCTTCATGAAGAGCTGATCCCTCACAAATTGAGGCTGAATTGAGAGTTTTGAACAACATGGCACACATTTTTCCTAGTGTTTGAAATATCTAATGCCTTCCAAGAACATATAACCACCCAGCAAGAGAAAAACATGCCACATAGTGAGCCTCAACAGGATGAATTAAGCTGGATTTGCTTTTGCTTCCCCATATTTTATATTTCTAACTAAGACTAGAGGTGCTTGAAGAACACAATAAGCTCATCCCATTTACCTGTTTTCAAGCTGCACTCAGCATGAAGTCTGATACTTCTGCTCCAGACCTAAGGAAGGGCTTGTCTGTTCTCTCCAGCTGGAGCAGTTTGTCCAATAAAAGATTGTCTGGGTACCTTACCTCTTCCCTAACCTTTCCTGAGGAAGCTTTTTACTGAGGTTCAATGGTAGGTAAAGTGAGAAAAGGACAAAGCTACAGCTGCTGACTTTGAGAGGAAATCATTGCACCATCATTTTTAGGGAAAAAAAAAAGGAAAGAAAGAAAAAAGAAAAGGGTGAGGATGAAGCCAGCAGTTGTTGCAAATGCAGGAGCTGACACGGTTAAATGCTATTATCAAGTGATGAAGACAGGTAGGATGGTCTGTGCTCTGAGTGGAGAAGTATCACATTCCTGGCCTCATCCTCAGGGGCACCAAGGCCGTCCCTGTTGCGCTGAACATGCTCCTCAGCGGAAAGGGGCCAAGGGAAGGGAATTTCAGGGTTCTTACTTTAACCCTATCTTTCACAATAATGGGCCATATGTACAAACAACTCAATTTGTCCACGAAACAAGACTGATCTTACCACCCCTCCTTTGAATCCAACTGATGTGGTAATATCTGTAACACGATTTGTCTCATTACCTATACAGGTGAGTAAGAAACCAGGATGCCTGAGACCAGTTCCCAGCACCAAGGAGTTTTGTTTTCTTCCACAAAAGAAGCACTGGCAGAAATTTCCCTCAGCTCATGTGAAACTTAGGGGAGAAGTAAATGAATTGCTCTTGTATCATGTCTCACTAAGAATGCTCAGTATATAATCCATTCTCCAAATTATGTTCTGTTGAAACAGTCAGATAATCATATTAAAAGGTGAATGGAAGAGGAGCAGCACGGTTAGTACCTGTCACTTTAGTAAAAGCAGATGTATGCATGCCTAATAGGTTTGTTTCTCAACTAGGACTCTAAAACAGTGTATGTTAGAGCCTTATATTTCGCTAAGTAATGCCATGTACTTCAATAACACACTGCAGTGTTACTCAAATTGCTGTCACAAATGAAAACTCAGGTTCTTAAATACAGCTACTGTACTGCAGTAGTATTTCTTCACCCCCACCCCAAATCACTACAATACGAGGGAGGCAGCAGGGCTCTAGGGGAAAGGAGCTCACAGAAGGTCACACAAATGCAGTGGCATCACAGAGAAAGCACATCCAGCCATTTGCAAATAGACATTTTAGACGATGGAATAAAATATCTTCATCTTTCATTGCTATACAAGTATCAAACAGTAAAGTACATCTCCATAATATGTATTATGCAGCTTTATTTTTATCACAGGGTTCTTCTAGCTGAATGCAGCAACCACTTTGAGTCTGCTGTCATGATTTATTTTATCACCCTGAAACCCCAGTAAAAGGGAGCCTGTTATATGCAGTTTGAAAAGAGATGGTCTCTATTTATTTCACACTACAGCACATCACAGGGGGGTTGTGTTGCTCTTCTGTGCAGGGGACCCAGACTGAGCTTTGTGGCTCTCTTCTGTCATTCTCATTTCTGTACTTCGCCATGTGAACACTTGCCATGGTCCTACCAGCCGCTCTCTGATGCTTTGCACAGTGGCAGCAGGAGGGTCACCAAGTGACTTGACCCTTCTTGTCTCTTCCCAAGAGCTGTTGATGACTCAAATCATCGTCTTTACCAGGTCACCTAATAAAGAGCTACATTACACTGAGGTGCAGGATCTTTTTCAACAAGAAATACATGCAAACCTGACCTACTGGCTAAAAACTTCACTCACGGTGTAACACCACAGCTCTCACTATGTAAGTGAAGATGTCATAATGTGATGTCTCACATTTGTCCTCAAAACATCTGGTTTAGGAAGTGAGTGTTCTTTCCAGTGCTTACACAAATGTTCTGACAGCAAAAGGAAAACAACCCTTCTGTTACAAGTTAAGGACTCCTCAGACTTTTACATTTGTCACTTAGCATGTTCAAGGCTTTCCTTAGGTCTTTGCACTTTCCAACAGTAGAAATCCCTCTCCCACTCTGCAGTTCTGACCAAGGCATCACTTTATTTCTTTTTCTGCTTCAAGAACTTTCTTTAAATGATCACTGAATCATGAAATGCCCTGGGTTTGCCAGTCGTGGCCACTCCATTCAAGTGTTCCTACCAGATTTGCTTATCAAAGGTCATAAACCTTATGCTGCTGCTAATAACAGCAGCAGCTCCGTGCTACTGTTCTGCCAAATTTCTGTACCCAGCTGCTGGATGCAGTTAAACTTCTGATCCCATGTACAGCAGATAAAAACATGATACCATTTCACCTGGAAACAGCTATGCAAGAACTGAGGTTTTGGGGTAACTTTATCTTTTCTGAAAGTTTCTTTCTCCTTCCCAAAGTAAAGGCTTCTTTTAGTTACAGCTCTGAGGTGGGAGTCAGGAATTTTGGTTGCTGTACCTGTGCTGCTCAACTCACTATTTTCTATGCTAACAATCTGTACACACCTACATAAAAAATATATGCATTAGCACGTAGATCTGACATGTGCAAGTATACATGCATGAACACACATACATACACAAAGCTGACAGGTTAGAGACAGAGAACTATTTGGAATATGTCTTTTTATTGTCTAAATCATTGACAAACCTCCTTAAGAAGTCGCCAGTAAGGCAAGTAAGCTAATCAGTTTACTGCTAGTATTAAGTCTAAAACAATCTCCAGCTGAAATGTGATTAATCCATGCATGACAGCTTAAAGGTCAAAGCTAGAATGCAGAGCTTCTTGACTGCAAAGAAAGAACTGACTTATTTTTATCTCTTCTTTAAAAATTACAGCAGCCATGAAGTGGCTCAAGGAGCAGAGTAATGAACGTCATAAACCTGCCTCATAAAAATGGCATTCATGCAGTAATACAGCAGGTCAGATGAGCAGGGAACATTTCATTAAAAATTCCCCTTCTTGCCTACCCAAGAGAGACTTAAAACTAATCATATAAAATGGCTGAGTGACACCATTAACGAGCATTAATATTTTAAAGCTTTAATAGTACAACAGAGCTAGGCTGTTATATCAAAATTATACAACCTTATTAGACAGTGCACTTGGCTGCACTGTACTTGAACTGTCAGTACCCCTGATTGGAAATATTAAGGTGGCCATGAACCACAGCACAAATACTTTAGCTGTTGTTTTTCCATACTTTAAAGGCTTGGTAGTTTCCTGACATGTACCAAATTCTGGACAATTTGGCAAGGAACCAGCTGATTTACCTTACCTGCACCAAAGGAGGGACCTTTGCTATGAGAAATGGGAAAGGCTGCTTTCAGAAAGCTATTCATTTTAAAAGATGCCAATTAGAATTCAGATTCTTTGATCAGAATTACAGCTTTGCACAACATTAGCACAACCATGTGGGTAAGAAAACATCTTCTAGGCTGCCCCTCAGCAGCAAAAAGTGATACAACTGGAGAAAGCAGACTGGTGTATGCATGTATCCTTAACTCTAAAGACAAAGGTAAATGTCATCCATATTGCTCTTCTGGGGACAACTAAGGATCTAGTTGACAAGCTCGACTAAAAGCTTCACTACTGCAGTCACACGCAATAATCCTGCGAATTAGAACCACTTGCTTGATAATTTCTAACTTTGCCTCTTTAACTTGTGGCAAAATAGGTCTGGGACATGAAATACTTGAAATGGAACTGGAGGAGGAGATACAAATACAGGGTTTAAAGCAAGAGGTTTATCTTTTCTTTTGTGAGGAGCATAGATGCTATCAAACCTCCCCAATGCAAGAAACGCTCGCTGCCTTCACTGCTGCTCTCTTCCATGATGTGGTACTTCCAAACACACACAAAACTAGCAGCAACCAGCACTACTCTTCTTTTAAACTTTAATGATTTGTAGGACAGTAATTAACTGACTGACAATAATGTAGCCTGTACATTGCAACCTTAGCAGGCATCCTACTTTAGGAACATCTGAAAGCTCAGCAAAGTTGTCATTTAAGAGAACCTCTTAATTACTCTGGCATTATAATGAATGTTTCTCATAGGCACCCAGCTGTTTTGTTTCCTCTTGCATAGAGGCAGAGAAATGAATTGCTCAACAACTGCCTGAGTGATAAGGCACTGGTATTCTTCAGATTGAAGAGATAATGTTGATGACTGTGAGCTATTTCCCTCTCCCTAAATGCTACAATTTTACCGACCAATTTAAGAAGATATTTCTTAGACAAGAGAGGAATGGAAGGAGTTGGCTCACTGTTGGTTGCTTAAGCAATGTTTATAGTAAATCGATGCTATGATTTTCAAGAACAGAGACTTAAGGAAACTGCAATAATCCAGGACTGGACAGTCTTGTTTTGTTAAATATTGCACATAATCCTCATCAGCATTGCTTTCTGCATTGCATAAATGAGAGACTTGAAAGAAATATTAATATTCCACACCTAGAAATGCCATTGGGTTCAGCTAATGAATTTTCTTGGTCATATGTAATGACAGATTACCAGCTCTTGAGTCTGCTGAAGGAATTGCATCTAATAGCCTCCCTCCCAAAATGTACGAGCATCTGACAACATGACAATTCATGAGGTCAAGTAATAAAATGGCACCAACCAAAGATGCAGCAATAGACCTTCCTCAAAAGACATAAGACAGTAAAACCATGAAATGGGCAGCAGTACAGGCTGGTTAAAACATCAAGGGGTTTATATTCAGTATCACATTCTCAGCATACCCATACAGTAGCCTTGCAGAATTCTGTTCCTTTGCTCATTCAGAACAAACAAGTTGACATCTACATGTACTGCTGCAATACTGCTGTCTTCTGTTTCCAAATCACAAGCATTAATATCAGCGTTGGTTAAGGCTAGCTGGTCGGGTCATATGTTTTCAGTTCAATATAGTCATTTAAAAAACTTACAGTAATGATGTATCACCGTGTTGTATGACCAGCACTACATGACACAGAGGAGGAAGATCCATCATTCTGTGTCTAACAGCTCTGACACTGCTTGAAGACCACGGTCAGCAACAGACCTTTCTGAATTACAACGATGTTACTCAACTGGAGAGAATCAAACAGCAAAAAATAATTAGGGAACTGAAGCAATCTGCTCATGAGTTATGACAGAACGGATTGAACAAGAAGGCCCTGACAGCAACAGCCATGCAAGAATGCAATGGCAGAGTGCAAGTATGTTGTCATTAAAACAATGCTGAGAAAAACTACAGCTAACAAAACACTGAACAGTATAGGCACCTAAAAAGGGGAAATATTAATGCTGCACGTGGGCACATCCCAGTTATCTGCAAGAGGACGAACTGAGACAAGCTGTCTTTTCCATCTCTATCTTCCACAATCATTTGAAATTCAAATCTGACCTGCCTGTAAATAACCTCTCTCACAGCTAGAAAATAAAATATGATACAAAACAGAACTTTTCATTTATCAGTGCTTTAGGATTCAGACTCCCCTGAGAGTCTCATACTTGGTTACACAAGCAAGCTGCAAAAGCAGAGAGAAACCACTGCAAAGCAAGCTGACAGTAGCTCCACTCAAACATCAAAAGAAACATAATTGATAGGACTGTTTGTAAGCATACAGGCTGAGAAGTATCTCTGACAACTGAAACTGTGCTAGAAATATGTAGTAATTTGCCAGATAGAGTTTACAACCCATAATCATTTCAGAAGTTCCTCTCTTTCAATAGTGGAGCTTGACTGAAAATTAATATGAGACCTGCAGGGAGCAAACACCCATTATTAGTAGCATATAAGTGTAAGGTAATTGCCACAAAGCAGGTGCAGGGCTGCTCTGAACTGCAAGAAGGGATGAGGGAGGTGGGGTAGCACACCTGAATTCAGGAATCAGCACAAAATGCCTGGCATTAAATATGACATTTCAGCCCCTGGCAAGCTTGTCCTGTGTTACCAGTGGTAAGCAGCCGCTCCTCAAGCTTTTCGTCCATACCTCAAGGCTCTCTAGCCCCTGGCTGGTAAAGAAGAAATGGCAAGTAAGAAAGAGAGAAACGGGCAACACAGAAAACAGGCAAGCAAAACACTAAGGCTTTGGGAATCACAGCAGCTTACAGACTGCTCTGGAGGGCAAAACTACCTGGTTTCTATTAGCCTTAGCAAACCGCTGCTCATACAAATGCAGAATGATTTCAATGTTGCCATGGGGGCACAGTCTCCCTTTGCACTCCAGAGTACTTACAGAATCATACAGAAAAAGAAATCTCAGTACTCAGAAGGTTAACTGAGGAAAACTGTACTGAGCCAGATGTAATCAGCAAAAGGACTAAAAAGAAACAGAGACCAAGTCATCATACCCATCCTGCCTTTCAACCAGTTTGTCTCATTTCCAGCTTAATCCTGCATTTCATACCACCTATCCTGAAAAGCCTCCAAGCCCTCCACTTCCCAATTTCACCTTTGCTCTTGCTGCTTTGTTCTTAAACCAGGAGATGTGCAAACACGATGATGATTTTAGCAGTATAAACACTGTGGATGGTAGAGTTAAAAAAAAATCAGTGCTGAATCACTTGCCCGAATAATTACTGAGGATGCAGAATCCCCTTCGTGGGATATGTTCTTCTGTGGCAGTGAGGATGGAGGCAGAAACAGTCTATCAATCAAGCCAGACAGAGCGAGCCTGTCCTTTTTATTCAAAAAGGATTTTGCATTTCCAAGTGTGTAGCTCCACTTTAATGAAACCAGCGACTGCAAGCTCCCATGTAGCACTTCAGCTTGGTGCAAGGACACGCAAAGCCTTCCAGCCTTTTACACAATTTATTTCTTTATCTAATAAATCAAGTCAGGCCTTTTTGAGTAAAGCATCGCTCCTTCTGAAGGAGTGAAGAACCGCCTCATTTGACAGTGCAAGGAAGGGGAAAAAAACCTAATGGGGGAGCCAGCTTCATTTCAAGGTGACACTAAGCAGAGAAAGAGGAGAGGCAGCAGATTGGTATTCTGCGAGGCTCCACGCAGGCATTGGACATGAGATTCCTCTGAATTGAGGGAGTCTCACTCCATTAATTCAAAAACCGATTGAGGTGGAGGGAAAATAGAGCAATATGCATTATGTATTTGTTACAAAACTATTGTGTCAAAGCAATATTTAGTGGTAAATTATGGCACTATCAGGAGTAGGATGCCACATACATAAATCAATTTGTCTCCTCTGCTGGCAGGAGTGTGACAAAAAGATAAGAGCTCATCAGTGCCGTTATTTCAGTGGGCTGGAGGAGGAGAAGGGACGAGGGGGTGGGGAACAGCTGCCAGGAGAGCCAAACACACCATTGATTGTAAGTGACAAAAGGAGGAAGGCCTTTAACTTTGAGGAGCAGAGTTAAGATGCTATCGCCAAGTTAAAACAAAGAAACCAAACCCCTGCTAAGGGAAGATTGTTCAGTACAAACTCATCTGTTCCCTACAGGAGAGGGAAGGGGAGGACACAGACTGACTACTCATCCCCATTTGTTTTTCTAAAGTCAGCTTGAAAATTCGATGAAGATTGGAACAATAATATTTTCCATGGCAGAAGAGGATAAAAAAAAAGAGTCAGGGTTTATTAGAATAAAGGGAAGTACAAATAGCACCCTGCTAAATGGTGATTATGCCTTTATGGAAATATCCTGTTAATTACTAGGTCATTTTTTGTTTTACAATTGAGTTGTCAATTTGCAGTTAATTTAGGCCATGCCAGTCTAATAGCTATTTACAGATCACACAATTGCCTATACAGGAGGAGCATGTGGCCTCCGGGCAACAGATGCCATTTTGGGAGTGCTGGAGGTAAAGTATCATTGAACAAATGCAAGCTATCAACCGAAAGGCATCTCTGGCGGGGGGAGATGTGCACAGGAACAATAAACACAGCAAGTGGAATAGCGAAGAGGCTTCTTCACTTCACTTAGTGCTCAGTTTATGGTAATAAGATAGAGCAGCATGTTAGAGGAGCTGTTAAATAAAATCATAGTTATCCCTCTCCTTAACAACACCAAGCAGTTATTAGCTCTTCTCTAACTGTAACACATCTGAAGTCACAAACCCAAAATAAAAACACTATGAGCTACTAAAATACCACAAAAAACAACATTTGATTTGCAGTCTGTCCATTTACCTGTTTACCATGGGAATCTTCATGCAAGCTTGGCCCTGAGGTAGTTGAAAGCAACTTTATTTCTAGCATCTCTTTAGAGCATGTGTGTTCACACCAGGGTAATGGGCACAGTGTGGAACAGGACGAAATATGAAAATGAGAGCCGGAGATTTAGTGTGTGAGGTGAAGAGGTAAAACCACCCAGAACAGGTGTTAGCCAGGATGCAACAAAATACTGGTCCAAATGACCAATCTGCCACAGTACCAGGGACGCATCATCACTACTATGGAGGAGGAACACAGAACTCTCGGCAGTGGAATAAAGTGCACATAATGTATCTCCAGGAATGGCCTTCCCCTCTGAAAATATAAAGATCTTTGAGGCATCCACAAGCATTACATCTACAAGTCATTTAGCTATGTAAAATACAAACCAAATACTTGATGCTTTTCCACATGCTCATTTGTTTGTTCCCAAACACAGCTTTACATATTTCAAAGGATAAGCCACTACCTGTGTCCATGTAACGACTGGAACTACAAAAGCCTAGCATAATTGTCTAGTCATGAACTTCAAGGAAGCCCAAAAGTTGCTCCTGAGGTTCCCTTCCTCAATGTCCTTGAGGACAGTGGAAACATGCTTTATTGCTTAGTTCTAGCCTTCGGGTTTTAGTAGTTTTAAACAGGTGAAATCAGAGGACTTCTCACCAACGTATGTTTGAATGTAACTAAACTAATGAACCAAGGGATCTTATGCACTACATTTCACATGGAGACCTTTTCTGAAGACCTCCTGAGGTGCTGTCATGCATGTTAGAAGCTAAAGCCCTGATTTGGTTTGATGAAGTGAAGGAAGGGAGTCTATTCTTAGTAATATGTTCAGACAACAACATGGAAAGTCTTGACAAGCCATTCCACTTTCAGTTTACTCCAATGCATGATATCAACTTCCCATAATAACTACAAATGGAAGTAATGAAGGGCAAAGAGGAAAAATACAAACTAAAATACAACAAACAACTCAAGCAGATTAGCAGGCACTTTATGAAATTATCAGTTTGCAACAGTATAAACAATTTTAAGTCAATTTATAAAAAAAATTCCCAGAAGGCAATCAAGTAAATCAGGTAATTATATCCTGTAAAGGGAGATAACATCAGGAAAATTAGAAACACTTCTGCACATAAATCAGAGGAAGGAAAGCCTTCACACTTCATTTACTCATTATCACATTTTATGTGTTTCTTTGCAGAAGACAGGGAGCTGGCATGGTTAATGTTGGCTGCTGGGTGCCCTGATTATCATCTGTGCTTATGGCAATGGCTTGAGGTCAGCTTACATAATACTGCCCATCAACAAAACATGGAAAATTTGACAAAGAGATGACAGAGCAAAGTGACAGGACCTTATTCCACAGAAACAGGGTGTGCACTGGGAATACACAGGAGAGAACTTTAGACTTCAAAACTGAACCTTGCTCAGGCAGGATCAAAGACATCCAAGGCTTTGAGGGAGCATGGAATTTCAGATCCGGGGTCAGCTCACACATTTGGTGCTGCAGTGATCAGACCAATGAGCAGCTTCCAGTAAAAACAGAAGTCTAAAAGAAGAAGGAACTCTATGATTTCTCTGGTTTCTTGTCTAGAAGCTTAGACTGTTTACTGGCAGGGCTAAAGGCTTCCTGAAGTCTTGGCTTAGACTAGCCATCAAAGGACAGACCACTGACTGACTTTTAGATATAACACTTAAAGCACAGCTCCATGTTTGGTGTGCTTAGTATCACATCTACCTACCACAGTTCTATGTGCCTTAGGATGGAAACCGCAAGCAACCTTCATAAGCAGATTGAAAGGTGGAGTCTAATTCAACTTCAGCTTCTGTCAGCAACACCTGCAGTGTGTCATTTTGCTCCCTCTATCTGCATTCAATCACAGCACGTCACAATGTCTTTTAGTAATCAGATCCATGAGGAATTATTGTTTCTTTTCACGAGAAAAAGAACACCAGTGTCACATATCTAAAATGCAGCACTCCACCAAGCTGCTAAACACCTATTTAAAGTTAGACACGTTTAAATTTCATTAAAATTAACAGGACTTAAAGAAAGTGCCTGGAGCTAAGAATGTTTTAAGCGCTTTGTTGAACAAGAATGTACTTAAGCAAATACTTAAATGCTTCCCTGAATTGGTGTCAAACTTATGTTAAAATCAGGGTCCTTGCTGGTTTTATTCTAGCATGTCACAAGTCATGCAGAAGAGAGGTATTTAGCCAGATCTTCCAGTTTTTCTTTAGGATACACAAGAGCTGTCCTGTTTCCTGCTGCAAGCAAAACACATAAAAAAATGTCTATGGGGAATCGCTAGTTGCCAAAGCATCTCTAAGATATTATGGCAGATAAGCCTTTTAGTAGTTAATATTTGTCCCCAGCCACATCCCTACTTTATAGATTATCATTTCTCTTTAATAAAGGAAAACCCTAAATCCCGCAGCTTCAGCTGGAGATGGATTTTCATTTATTTGGTTGCAAGAAACCAAATTAAGAAAATTACTTTCTAACTAATTTTATAGTGCTAAAGAACATCTGATGATGTGCTGGGGAAAAGCTTCAAGCTTTCTGGATGAAGCCGTTAAGACATGAGTAATAATTGGAAATTTACTGTGAATAAATCTTGATGAAATTAAACTGCATTTAAGTACGTTCTATAAAACCCAGGTCAAACGGCAAATGACGAATGCCCTGTGTCACTCAGTGTAGGGAAAGGTACTGCACAAAACCAGAATAACTACTTCCTGCAAGCACTAAGCATAGGTAAAGTTTTTTTTCCCTTGTTTAGAAGAAATCCAAGCATAAAATTACCAAATTTTTCTTTGTCATTCCTGACTCAAACTCAGATCTGGAAGGAAATGGCTGGAGCTGCATGTAGCACAGTACAATAGGAGACAGAACCTCCTTTAACATCACACTCACCACCGTTACACAGTGCTTTGTAATAGTCTTTACCAAATCAGCCCAAATGCTTTTGGCACAGAGGTGGGATTATGTACATCGAAATTCTTCTGCAATCATTTTTATAGGTTGATCCAGATTTCTAAGTGGTGTGAAATAAAGACAATGCTGCCCATTTATCTCAGCTGCTGACCTGGTTTATTGTACTAAGCCCCCATACTCACAAGCATTCCCCCATCACTGTGCAATACTGGCAGACAACGTGCAAGTGCCCTACAAATCATACTCAGTCATTCATGGAGAGAGGTTTAAAGTGGTAACTATAAAAGAGAAGGTCCAATTCAAGTCCCGTGAAGCTCAGATTTCACCAGCATTTGCAAAGCATCCTCACTGTGAAACAAATACTCCGAACACAGAGAAAGAGATCTCTCTAAGAGAACAAAAAATTACAAAATTCAGAAAAAAGGTCAAAAAGATAATTCAATCATGAGCCATCATCCTTCTAAAGACTGTCACAGTACATTAAAACAAGAGAAAACTACAAATGTGATAATCAAATGTTTTTTAAGTTAATCATTTCAGCTTACAGGACAGATTTTTCACTGGGAAAGCTGACATACTCGGTTGAAATCAATGGAGCTATGACAATTTACTCCTGCTAAAGGCCTGGCCCATTGGTTTTTGAAATTCAAGCAGAATTGGAGGAAGAAACCATAAATTCACATGGAAAAAAGATTGAGAGATGCAATGAACCATCCTGACCCTTACTTCCCAAGTCACAGACCAGAAAGCACAGCCCAGAATAAGGCAATGGGGAAGAAACTGTGCTCTTTTATTTACTTCACCTGTATTTCCTAATGGGGTAGAAGAAGAATTAGCAAACCAGAATCAGATTTGCTATGTAGAAATGCAGTTTGTGCAACAAATTAGTAGCTATACAAGTAAAATGTGCTGTATCACTTTAGCATTAATGACACTAGGAACAGATAGAAAGTTCATCACAGTCTAATTCCCAGACCTCACTTTATAAAGCTCAGAACCTTGGTTTTACAAAACCTGGTCACCAAGTCATCTTAGCCGAGTTAACAGCAAAGCTAGAAACACAACATATACCTCAGATTCTCAGGCCCACCCTATTCCATAGCTCACCTATATTTCCCTTTTCATAATTCCCTTCCTCAGAAGTCTTTAGTACCTACACAAGGAATTTATTCCATGTCACCTTTTCAAGCAGGAAAATTCAACCCATTTTATGGGTGGACAAGTAAGTATAACCAGTGGGGATTTATCAGCTCAGTGCCTTGTGGATCTAGACCACAAAAGTTAATTGAAACTGAACCCATACATCGCCAATCCCAGTTCAGCATCATATGTTATGAAAGCATCCTTCTAGAAAGCCTAGGCTGAAAAGATGGAAGCTAGGACAGGAATGTCAGAAGAAGAGTGGATACAGGGAAAGAAAATCAACTACCAGCATGAAAAGCACCTGCATTTGGATGGAAGAGACAAGGAAGCTGTGAATAGCACCTTCTCTGATGGTAACATGGGCTGTGGGCAAAGAAGGGGCACATTGCTCAGAGATGCGAGGAGGGAGGAAGACATGGAAAATTCCACGGACATAGCTCAGACTTCAGCATGAAACAAAATTATAATCTAGCATGAAAGGCAAAGGTTCTTCCTAAAGAAAACATTGGGAAGAAGGAACTTTTCTTGCATCCCTAAAGAGAAGGACACTGTCCTTTTATGAGATTATACAGCAAGTACCTCCTGGCAGGTATGTATTAGATACTACTAGTTTTTCGTTCACAATATGGTGCATTTATCACCATTCGGTTAAAAACAAAAACCCTGCTGATCCAAACCCTTTCAAGTAATGTTTGTTGTGGTTCCTGCTGTTCCTATTTGTACAGTAATACTTTGCTACAGAACTCAGGCAAGCTTGTCACAGAAAGTGTTTCGAGGTCCCCGCGGCGGCTGGCCCAGAGCCTGCCCTGTTCTCACACCAGCTCGAGGGTCTCCAGATTGCAAGGTAGTTTAGTTTAATCTAGAGAAAAGGAAGATAGGACTTGATGTTATTGATCAGCCTCACGGACCATCAAGACCTAGCAGATATGTCTGCTACTAATCTATACTTTCTGGTTCACAGGAAGGTAACTGTACATGACATATGTGCAATTCATCTCTGATAATGCACTGAGAATAATTAGCTCGTGATGTTTCTTTGTACTTACTTATCTTTGTGTCTCTGCCTATCTCTGTTTTCTTTTCTGAGGCATCCTTTTAGGCTATCCTATTTTTGATATTTATTTGCCATGAGCACACCACTGGCAGACATTGTTAACTTTAAGGCACCAAGAAGAAAAAGCTCTACGCTATTTAAATTATTTGTAGTATTTCTTGGCTGAATGTGCTTCAAAAATCAGAACATCAAAGAGGAGAGAGAAGGATGAGTTACCTGAAAAGACTTTATAAAGGGTTCAGGGCAGACAGATTAGGTAACAGATGCTCACAAGGAGGCTGCAGCTCTTTCAGGAAAAGGTGGAAAACAGCAGCCGAGGCTGTGAGTTGCATGTTGTACCCTCCTGAATATAGACAGCTTTGTGGAAGCAGAACACACTGTCAGCACAGCTTTTTGACAGCCTCAGGTAGCACTTGCTAACACAGATGAGATTTACTTACTTATTTTTCAAGAAATTAATTTTTACAATTACTCCGAACCAAAGTGAGATTTTGGGATTGAGTTTGAGAACTATTATCAAGTGCAGCACAAATGCAGGGACCCTTTCTGGAAGGTCACAGCTCAGCCAAACAGGGAACCAATTATCCACGTGCTCCCACATCTTGCACTCAGGCTACACTGAAGTACGATGCCAGTTTCCTCTTACAAGCATTGGGGATAAATCAGACCTGGGAATATATATCACCACCTCTTTAGACAAGCAGGGCTGCAATTTCCTGGAGTGAACAGTTCAATTCTTGCTGTCTTTAGTGGAAAGGATGAGGTTTGCGTTTTCCCCTAGGGCCAGTGTTACTGCAGCCCCTGGAGATAAGGATGCTCACTGAACACACAGCTCTTGCTGCACCAGAGAGAAAATGGCTTCTGCTTCAGGCCAAAATATGTCTTGGTGGCATGAAACAGCAGCACTCACTGCCTTTTGCCCAATTATTCATCAGCACCTACCACCAACTGAGCTGGTCAAAGGCTGCCTCTGACTGTTTGTTGTCCTCCAAGAAGTCAGCAGCAGGATGCTGCTTTTACACTCCAGGTTAGGTTTCCTCTCCCGCCTGGCCTCTGCTGTGTCTTCAGAGAAAAGATTTCATTTACAGGCTGTCTGCCATGAAGGAAGGAAGCTGTCTGCTACTTCTGTTCTCCACAGGGATGATAATACAGAGTGCTTGCTCTGCTAACTATCTGCTACTGCTTTGTAGCATGCAAGAAAAACACCTATTGACTGCAACTGGCTGTTACTAATACTCATGAGAAAGACACCTATCTATTTTTTCATGAATATGCTGCTCTTGAGTCCCCACTCATGTTAAAATTGGTACTTTCAGAGGCAGCACAATGAGATGGGCAATGGGAATGGAGAGGGACAGGACTCTCCATTACTTGCAATTCAGCTTTGCATGGAAAAGATGAATACAAGCTTTTCCTCTTGTTCTCTCCAGCCATAAAGCCCAAGGGACTCCATCACATTCAAGAAGACAGCAAATGTTGCTGCTCTTTCTTCTTCATGCTTTGTTCTTATTTCCTTTTAAAAATACATTTCACCAGGATGCTGCAACTCAGTACCCTGGATAGGAGGAAGGGGAAGAAAGCAGATCTCTTGCCAGTGAAGGTTTTATGCATGTGGCATAGCCTCATCACAAGTCTCTTAAGGAGCTGGTATCATTCCCCTATGGACATCAGACAACTATGATTTTCTCTTGTCTTCCTCAGTTCAAAGTGTGTGAAAATCAGAGAGCTACACTGCAGCCTTCCCAGTTGGCATTCCTGTAGCACACAGCTGAGGCTGTGCCCTGACATGCTGGGCAGGACTGGGCACACTGGGGTAGTGTGGGAACAAGGCCCAGTGCTATGGTGCAGGTCACTTGAAGTCACCTTCTGTGTCACTTGTACCCAGATGACCTCAGGAAAGGAGCCAGCCAGGCCCCTGCAGACCAGAGTCTGGGAGCAAACTGAGAGGCAGGCTGGCGAGGACAGCCAGGGCCCCGCTTGTGACACACAGGACCAAACACTCCCCTCAGCTACAGCTTCCCATGGCTTCGATCCATGGAGCCAAATTCACATGAGTGTCCTGCTCACCATGAAGACAAAGGGATTTTAATGATTAAAGTCACAAGAAAGTAACAAAGAATATTAATATTTTCCCCAACAGCCTGAGCCTCATGTTTATGGTTCAAGTTTAGGCTTGGGCTTGTGCATTTTCTTAGCCCTCCCTCAAGCTTGCAACCCTCAAACAATCCTGTTATTCTCAGCTTAGCTGAGGCACCTGCAGTTAAGCCATCAATACCTCCCTCCTTCCACTGTCTCCTTTTAATGGTACCAAATTCCTTTGGCACTGATCCTGGGTAGTACATAAAACTCTGCAGGAATTCCACTGTCATGTAGCATTAATTTAATGTCCACTTATTACAAAGTGTTATGGAGAAATAATACACTATCCGTGGAGGAAAAGATTACATTAGAAACCTGACTATAATGAAGATGACGTTTTGAAAGGTGCTGCCTATTGTTCAGCATCTTACACTCCCTAGAAGGAAAGTGCTGCTTGTTTTGACAAGCAAGTGAAATTTCCGTTTGCTGCTTTAACAGCAATGTTTTAACTGTCATTCTGCAAGGCTAGAAATGTTCTGTAGCTCAAAACACACTTCTCAAAGATTGATTTGGACATACTTACTTGCCTGTTTATATATATTTTTAAATGTCAAATTAACTTGGAAGTCTAATTTTCTTGTCCTGCCTGATAAAGGATTTCAGGGCACGGGACCCAGCAGCACTTCAGATCAGACCTGTTATATGATTAATGGGCAATTTGCAGCTCCTGGTTTTATTTTACTTCAAAAGACAAAACCTGTCTACTTGAAGACAGAAGGTCCCACCATCACTCTTTAAAAAACATGTTAATCGACTTAGCTGGAACAGATACCAGTGAGAGTACATAGCTGTTCTACAGGGAGATAGCTCCTGCTGCAGTTCAACTAGGATGCTCGAATTAGCACCCATGGCTCAGTGAAGCCCCTGTGTGACCAAGGGAGAGGACAGCTCATGGGACTGTAACCCTCTGGGGGGCTGTGAGCACTGCTCTGGACCATCGCTTCTGAACCGGATCTAGTGCGGACCAGAGGTTATTAGTGTCATTTTAACATCTCATCTGTGCCCCATCTGCACTGGCACTAAGAAAGTAGCTGCTGGTACTTCTGTAATGATAAGCACCTATACAAACAATTATTAAAAGGTGCTAATGACTTTGGCAGCCAGTTTAAAGTGACAGGATGAGCAGTGGCTAAAGTTAAGCTGAATTGAACAGAACAACACAGGGCTTGGCATTTAATACAAGTGGAATCCTTACCCACCGCCACAATAAACATAATTACTAAAAACAATAGGAACTTAGAAATAACGAAATCCACAGGCAACATCTAAATAAATCCAACTGAAGGAGCACTGAAGTTGCTGAAGCAATGCTCCTTCATACCATATTTTCCTGTTTTCATTTGCAATATTGCCAACAATGTGCATTTCACAACAAAAGGCGGTGTTACCATCCTGCTAGTTAAGAGTATTTTCATATTTGATGCTGTGAGACATAACTGAGACACAAGCTTTCTCCATTAAGATGCCTGAGTTTGAAAGCTGAAAGTGTTTTGCTAAAGCAAAGATGTTTCAGTGCATGCCACGGGATGGTGAACATCAATAATCGCACAGCAAACTTACCGCATTGCTTCCAATGTCCCCTTTTGTGCCTGTCAACACTCTGTTTTAGTCTCATAGCTATGGAACAGCAACGAAAAAGTACAGAGAGAAGCCAGAACTAATGTAATTAAATTTGGATATTTAATCCTCTGGGTCAGTGCAGAGGAGGGAAGACTGTGGGCATCACCCATCAGGACACAGCAGAGCAGGGATACCTGACTTTGGAGGCACTTCAGCCATTTTGCTTCCAAAGAAGCAGGAATAATTTCCCTGTCGTTCCAAAGATCAGTTTCACACATAGGATTACAGTGTTTTAACTCAGAGAAGTCAGTGGTGTGAATAATTAAAATTAACCAGTAAAAGAAAAATCAAAAAACTCTTTTCTCCCAAGTTTGAAACAGTTATGGGATATTAATTAAAAAGTAACCAGAGGGAAAAAACCCACAACATTATGCTCAGATAAAACTCTCTGAAAACGAAGGGCTGAAGTGTAACTAAGCAGATCCAGGCAAGACAATGCAGATGGCAGGTAGCCCTTTCCAGTTTCTCCACAGTAGTTTGTGGACAATAAAAGGAAGTGTTGGGAATGAAGTGTTTGCAACTTTCCTGACACAGTGACAGTGACAAGGAGCATGTGTCTGTTTAGCTTCAACAAAAGTGCTGTAAATATTGATGGTAAATAGACAGTTCTCTGAACAATTAAATCAGGGGAAATCATTACCAAACTTACTGCTAAAGTTCCTGCAGTATGAGGCAGACCTGATGCCTTCTCCCAGGACTCATCTCCCAGGCAGAAAAAATGCCCCTGAACCACAGGTGGAGGGCAGGGCAAGAAGAAACCCAGACAGCTGATAGACCCCATAGCATGGAGACAACGCCATGCCCTAGAGCACACTTCCAGGGCCCTTCCTCTCACTGCTCCACCAGCTCTGCCCTAAATTAGGCACTTGATCATGGAAACAGATTTTTGCCCAGATCCCTATCAGTACCACTGCAAGGTCTGGTACCAGCACAGCTGTCCCTGTGTCCCTGCACCCCAAAAGCAAACCCTTATCCTGGGCAAGGCAGGAGCTTCAGGGTAGGCTCCCTGGCCCACACAGCAGCAGGGCTTGCGAAGAGTGGATTGGCTGACGACTTCAGGTGCTCACTGACAACTTACACTGGCGTATGGCAACAATCCACCAGCACAAAACTGATACTGCAAGTTATCAAGACTATTTAAAGATGAGTGGCAGCTAGGAGAGCTCTCAGCAGAAGGGATGAGGTAAGGGAAAGTTCAACAATGAGAGAGAAAACACAAGATGGGGAAACAGAGAAGGAAAACAAGAACCTATTCCAATCTGTTGTTTCCTCTGTTATGACTGATACCTCTCCGTGCTAAAAATGCAGCAGGCTGTCAGGGGCTAAAGACTCATAACTTATTTGGTCTGATGAAATTGAAGGAGATGCTGTGTAAGTTGCCAGGCACAAGGCTATGAAGACGAGCTGCTGAGCATACAGATCCAACATGCTCTGCTTCCCAGCTCCATCCCAGCTATGCAAGATTGTCTCAGTGACACACAAGGACCTGTAATTTTATATTAAGACAATAATCACTTTAATCCTCCAGGATAACATCAGAATTTCAATTACCACTTACAATAACAAAAATTAGGAAGGAAATTGCTGAAGGAAACACTAATTTTGTATTTTAACTGAAGTCATTGCGTGTGTTTATTATTTCATTTGCATGTCATATGATCATGATGGGATGGGACAAGATGTCAATCTGAGAATGCGCACCAAGGTCTTAAAATCTTACCATGTTCCTTCAAAGCTGATAATTTCTATATCCAGCAAAATTTTGCTCATGGTACTATTATTCCTCTTGAACATGCCAGGAGCTGCTGCACAAGAGCTGTTATTTACTGAAAGCAGGTCATGAAGGTATTGCACTTCAGAATACAAGAACATTCTGTGTAAATGAACACAAAACCTATTAGAGGTTTATCTAATGTGCACCTTGTGGCAGTCCTGATTTCACCCTCCCATGGGGCAGAGGTCTCATTACTGCATTTAAAGGGAGATTTGGAGAAAATTAGAATCGTTTTGCAACCATTTCCATGACTGATGTCCAGCCATCCTGCACTCTAAACATGGGTGCCTTGCTGGCTGCATTGAATTACATCACTTTTCAGAGAGGGAGAGGAAAAGTGAATGGCTCAGCTATCACATGAAGGGGAACCTCAGGCCTAGTTACTTGGTATCAGCATAAAGCCTCAAACCTTCTGTTACACACACATGCAACATTTTTTCCATTAAGTGAAAATTTACAGTCTCTGAAACAATATATGAGATACAGTTGTTAGGCACCAACTAATAACATCTAGGCTAATGATCCCTACAGCATTTAAGTATGAGCCAGCACAAAGATCATAGAGAAGAAACAGTGAGACAACTGCTCACAGTCTCCAGCCCCAAGCAAAGAATCAGTGGTAATCACTTGCTTAAGTTTCTGCCTTGTTTTCATATGGAGTGCTGTGTTGGAATTTGATTTAGGGGTGGTGGAAGCACACAGATAACAGGGGATAAAGAGCTGCAGGGAGACATGTTCTTTGTAAATCCACATGAGCAGAGAACTCTGGCATAGGGAAGGACATGCTGTGTGGCTGGTTGTTGCTCTTTTAAACAGATGAGGCAGTTTTACCCAAATCTAAAGCCCCACCTACAGCACTTTAGGGATCCTTTGCCATTCAGCTTCTGTTACCACTGAGTAAACCACATAGGGGCAGAAGGGACTGCAGAAGCAGTAAAGCTGAGAGCAGTGGCCCTGGCCAGCAGCCATGGAGACGGGGGTTTTCTGCCTCACCATACCATTCTCTGTTATTGCAGGACTAAGTACATCACACATGCCTTTTGCTCTACCAGTTATACCTTGGCAACACAGGATTCGCGCTCTTTTTAAAGGTCAGCCTTTAATCGTGCAGCTGTGCAGCTGTAACTGTAATGGTGCACAGAAGGCTCACAGTGTTCTCCAACATGGGTAAATAGCAGACAAACCTAAATATTTCAAAGTCCCAGATAAATTATCTTCTTCCATACCCACTGGGCTATAGTCCAGTAACGTCTGTTTCAACCTGTATTTAATGAAAGGCTTTACAATGGCTTTTTCAGCACACCTTTAAAGCACACAGGTACTTGCCAGAGTAGACCACTCATGTGCATTCCCTATATGGTAATTCCTAAGGCCTCCAGTATAGATCACTCCATAAATGTATTTTTCAGTGCCACAAGGCAAGATTCTGATCTCAGGCACGCTGGTGTAAATCTGTAATAACTTCATAATCTAGGCTTTAGCATTTTTAATTTCTGTGCATGCCACTGGGATATATTTACATCCTATTTTCTACAGCCTTTTAGGTGAGAATTATAGTCATGTTGTCCAAAGCACACTCTAATCTTACAGGCATCCATTAGTGGCTTAAGAAAAATAATCAGAATGTCCAATCAGCCTAACAGATAATGTAGAAGCCATCATTTACATGTTATCCCTTTCTGCAATCCTGTGATTTCCACTTGGCCCCAGGGTAATATACTATCGGTATTAGCAATTTTCCTTCTAAATTAATCAGAACCACCTAGCAAATAATTATAAACTTCTCTTCCAAATCTATTATCTTCAAGTTTAAATGTGGGCAGATGGTAGGCCTCAGGGCATGTTTTATTCCAGGTATGGAATTAATTGATGATTTCTCACATTATAAACAGAGAACTTCGAATTATTGTTGAACCTCTAATTTTTTCCCCTCTCATCCTATTAATGCTCATGCTAGGTAAATGTCTGGCAGCAAAGAAATGTGCATTTTAAACACTTGGCCAATTTCGATACAGGTATGAGAATCACAAGCTTCCTTCCCACCAGCACACTGATATTCAAAGCTTCTCTGTAATACTCACTCTCTGATGGGTAAGAATTAATTTATTCCTCAGGCTGCCTGCCCTTGAGTGAAGTTGGACCCTTTTCTAAATAGGACAATGACATGCACAGGAGTTTCAGAATATAAATGGTCTAAGTATAAGACATTTGGGTTTGAAAATCAATTTTTCCTTCAAATTGATACCCTAGAGCTGAGAACTGATTACTCATTAATTAATTAAGCTTTCAATGAGCACAGGATCTTTGGAAGCCGAGACAAGGGGGAGGGTGACTCCTGGAATACCTGGTCCAACACATACAAGGAATACCTAACCTTCATGATTTAGAAGGCCTTTTCTTATTAAGCCAATGAGCTGAGATACCACCACCCTTGAAACCAGTGTGTAAGAACAGGTTCATGGAAAAGGCCTCCCTTGCCTGTTAGACGAGTTCTGATTCTCAGGATTAGACATCCAGGGACCTGGGAAGTCTCCATTCAATTTGAACACCCACCTAATACAGAGTTAGACAAGCAGCAAGGTTTGCCTTGGAGGCAACAGCATTGTACTGCATCATTTGAAGCCATCAGATCAACCAAAACAGTTTTGTAATTAAGAATGTATTTTATGCTAAATACCTTTTCCTCAGAACAGGGTGGCACTTGCTACTAGTTACTCCTCTCAAAATGGGGATATACCAAAAATAAAACTACTGCCTATTGCCTGGACTTCCAGCATCAGTGCTATTGTCTGCTTAGCAATATCTAGTGTATAGTAAATAGAACCATAGGCTCATAGTAGAAAATGAATGTGAGCTGATCACAAGCAGCCAAGGTGCAGGATGGACACAGTAATATTTTATTTTTAAACATTATTATTCATCTTACTCTATGCAGAGATGGAATTCCTTCAGCAAGAAACAAAAAAATACCTCTTTATAAATCACAGCCATACAACAAAGCATTGGGACTTTAATTCATTGCTTCCTTCCTTTATTATTTTTCTTTATGACTTCCTCATTTGGAACTTCTCCTATTCCATCAGTCACAAGAGCAAAAACAAGCTTATGCAATCATACATCACGTTTCCCTCCCTTTCCTGCAAGGAGGCGGAGGAAACCAGCTCAGAACAATTGAAACCATCAGAGAGCTTTCCCTAGTTGAGGCAAGTGACAAACGTGTAGCTGGCACAGCATCCCTCTCGCTATCGTCTCCCTGTGACAGCCTATCAGCACTGCACATGGAAATCCTAAACTGATACCTCAGCCAAGGAAAACCTCAGCAAAATAGCTATTAAAGAACATTTGTTCTTAGCTGTTCTCAAGAACTACATAGGTATTAATATAAAGCCAGGGTATGATGGTATGAACAGAAAGCTTTGTTCTTGCTTTTCACTTGAGGAATGCCTGCTCTTTGTCAGCAATTCACAATCAGCAAAATGAAATCAGAACAACTAACTGGGTAAAAGACTGAAAGACAAACAGCTTTTAATAATGTATAAGGTTGATCACAGTGCATTCCCAAGACTGACATCCAATGCCAGTATCCAGCAAACAAACCATTATGACTGCATTAACAGAAGATACCTGATGTACATGGAACATGATTAATTTTAAACAACTAACTTCACTGGCCAAGGTTCTCAGTAGCAATGTATCACTTTGAACATCCAACCTTTCCCCCAGCCCTGTCTGCAACTTGAGCCACTTGAAGAGAAGCCTTGCTTTCAGAATATGAAGCCTATCTTGAAGTATCTAGAGTTATAGGTGGGAGGAAGGGGGTGTTTGGCATTCAAAATCATTACTGGTAGCCAGAATTACAGGCTTTCTTTGAAACAGCTGGCACTGAGTCCAATGGGAAGGGTGCTACAGAAGCACACACATTCTGCTGCACAAAGCAAGAGCCTAAAGCAGCACAACCAAATAAATCAGCTATCACAGTGAGAGTGGTGATGGATGCTGTGATGGGAAATGGGGTCTCAAATGATTACTTACCAAGCTGACTACATATGCTGAGGGGCTGGAAGAATGTATAAAGAGCTGGAAGTTTAAGAAACAGGCAAGGAAGATGATCAGGGTTTCCACAGACCAGGTTCAACTTCCTTGAACTGGAAAAATCTGATTTTGTTTATCTTAGTAAGGAAGCTTCTATTACCTCTGTTGGCCTCTTCCCTGGTTCGGAATTATTTAGGTAACGCTTGGAAAGGAAAAGGCAGACATGGTATAACCAGAAACCACAAACTGCATTCTCCAAGTGACACACTAAGCTCTTCAAAGACAAACAGAAATATTTAATAATACTTCTTTAAATAAAAAAGGAGGATGGATGCAACTTAATTCTATAATTAAAGGGTTAATTATATGCATGATAAAAATAAGTTTTATGTTTTACTGTGCACACCCAATCCCTATAATCTGGTCATAAATAAAAGGGCTGGTGATAAGGAAAGCTGCAGGCAGGAGAGCAACTCACCATCTTTAATGGGCAGTTATACGACATGCTGCTAGTACATTGGCAGTAAATCAGCAGAAACATCTTTTATAGAGTTCTAGTTTTTATGATGTCATTAACTTTCCTCCTTATACTTAAGGGATAATGAAATAAAGTCATGAGGAGGGATCAAAGGATGAGCCCAAACCGTGTAGTTTGAAACAGCCACAGGGGAATGAATTTTGCCCACGCTTTCCTGCGGACATTTTGATGGCGAAGAGGAGTGAAGAGTGAAGGAGGCAAGACAGACCACAAAACTTCTGGCAACCCCCTAATAGCACACATATTAATGAGCTGTTTTATGAGAAGAGTTCTTTAAGCAATATTCCTGTGGCTTCAAAATCCTGCAATTTAGCAATAATTTAAACACACGAGGTGGTGGGATCAACACCATGGTCAAAGAAATGGCAAGACAGGCCTCAGTGTTAGCACCCCCATACTGAAAGATGCCATGTACAACAACTTCATCTCATCTGATCGTGGATTAGAAACATGAGCTGGATGGTGATCAATAGGGTGATGCACAGCATACAATAACCAGTGGACACCATTACACTAAGGCAGTAACACTGGAAAGTTATGACAGTTATGAACTGTCTAGGTCGAGCCAGGCATCTATCTAACACAAATGGAAGCAAATGTTGCCAGCAAAACTGTATGCAATGAAAAGAACTAAAGTAAACCTCCCCCTGCCAGGCAGTGGTCACTGTGATTAAAATGATTCCCAAAATTCACCTGTCTAAAAGCCTTAAAAAGCAGGATGAAGCTTCCTGGGTTTATGTTTAGAAGCAGCTTTCAGAGGGGACTGGCTCTGGATTCCCTTTTGACAATACAACACGTATGAAAAAGAAACAGAACCAATATAGCGTGGGTGTCAGGGCCCACTTTTGAGCAACACCTACAACAGGTCTGTGAACAATACATTATGTCAACACGTATTAACTGCCATTTACAACTCACAATGCTGTTCAAAAGTCATGGCCTAGTTTGTGTAGAAACCAAGAAAACTCTTGATATCTTCTACAGTAAAAGCATTTCTTCCATCACAAGGAATGGCATACTATTAAGGCAAAAGGACAATGTGCTTTTTTTCCATTATCACAGAGTGTCTTACATATTAGCTTAGACTTGCACAGGAAATGCCATTTATTCAACACTTCTTGACTGTTTACAGTTGCAGAGCTCAGACATGACCCAACCCCTGTGAAGTGCAGAGCCTGCATGGCCTGCAACAAGCAGCTGGAGGGTGCCTGCAGCCAGCGAGGAATGACAGCTCCCTGCTTTCAGGTGAGCATTTACTCCATTTGCTCACCACAGTGATTTGTTCAGCTTCAGAGGAACTACTTCCAAGGTTAAGGTCTGCTAGATCTGTCCCAGACAAGACCCCATGCTAAGTCTAGGTTAAAACTACTGCTGTCGGCTTATTGAAGGCAAATAAAGCTTAAAAAAATGCCATTACTACTGAAGAATTGAGATCTTCAATTCTATTAAATGACAATCTAAAAACTGGTAGGGAAAACATAATCCTGACTTTCTGATCATTCCTTACCGTTTATTATACTCTCATCTACCCACTGAAGAGGACATTTTGTGTCTTTCCACTGAAGGAAGACACACAGCATTGGCTGTTTCTTAACACACTAACTATATGCAACCTGGGTCTCCTCCTCCTCATAGCCCAATGTTTTCTTTCACTTGTTTTGCATAACTCTGAAAGTGGGTTTTGCCATGGAAATGAAGATGGAGAAGTTAATTAGCCCATCTCAGGGATTTGCAAAAGCACGTGGGAAGCTTTAGGTCAGCACATCTGTCTGCAAACATGGTGGTCAATTAGCACGAAGAACATTTATCAACAAGTGCATTTTCCACAAGCAGCCTTTCAGCACAACACAGGCCATGCTGTACAGCAAGGATCAGACGCGTTAGTTAAGATTCTGGAGGCTGCTCTGCCTAAGTATCATGCGTCTCGTAGCAAAGTACCAACTTGACTCATCTTCCCACTCAGATTGAAACTGTCTTGTGTCTGATATATGCACGCAGCTGTGCAATGGAAGAGAAAGCCATCCTGTCTGCCATGGAATAATCATGGACATGTCAATGTGCCTGTTGATCTCCTGCCTGAGGATCTCTCACGTGCCCCCCATCCTCCTCCCAGCTGCAGCTACACTGAAAGTTCAGCCCTGACAAGGCAATATTAGAGATGTAGGGAAGCTCTACTGGAGTTATTAAAAGAAGGAAGGGAATGGAGGAGCTAACTGTATGCACTGCAGCTCTCCCTAAAAAGAAGAAACTGAGTTATCACAGTGTTTCTTATAGGGCTTTATGCATTCAAACTTCTCTAAATGAGGGACTACACCATGCACTGCACATCGCCGTATAGATGATTGTATACCATTACCTAAAATTGAACTGAGTCTGTTCAACCTACCCTGCACTCCAATTTGTCACAGAAACAGTTTCCCTGGCCCATTCACATAACGGATGTGGATATGAAGTTAATGCCAAGGAAGATAAGCACCCTCAGGGTTATTTAAGCCTACCCTCCTCTGTCACTCCCTGCATTATTTCTTAGGCAGCATTATATAGGAGTTAAAACAAAAAAGCAGAAGGAAGAACAGGATAGTGGCACCATTCAGACCTGATGCAGGCATTTACAGTGACCTTGCTCGCTGAAAAATATTTTACTGTTGCCTATTTCAAAATCCACTAGGATCAATCTTAACATTTGTCTTCAGAGAAAATACTGAAGGACATAACTGCACGAGTGTATTTTTTCAGGCTGATGTCCTTCCTGTTTCTACAGAAAACTTCTCAAATTCTTCATCATATTCATCCAGTGAAGTATGAAACACATACCACAAAGCAACAAGTCATACTTCAGAAACTCAGTGCTTTGTTAAAGGCATTCTGGATGAAGTCTTGTCCACCCGAAAGGAAAGGCTCACCTCCCATTAGTACCTGCCAGGTGAGAATTTAACTTTTTAATTGTCCCTTTTAGATTAAACATTACCATCCAAGCAAGAAGAAGGTAACATAGACCAGCTTCTGGATTATGGTTTCAGCCAACCTGTCCAGCTGCTGCGGGAGTCCATGATCCAACTAAGAAATGTTGAGCAGGCTGTAAAATTCTCCAGGATTCTTTGTCACCTAATGAGCAGCAGCGCACATGCGCTGGATCCAGCCTGTACTTGGATGATACCAGCAGAATTGAGATACCTTGAAATGCAAGGCCTGTAAGCTGGGAGGTTAAAAGCAGCATTAGAGAATTAGGCGTCCAGTTCCCACTGAAAACTAGTGGTAATTAGTATCTACAATAACACAAAGGCCCATGTAATTAGTATGCAAAGATGCTTGTGCAGGGGGCAGGCTGACTGAGGTTTAATTTTTAGGGCTTCCACAGAGATTTTATTTATGACCTAACACTTGATTTTACCTTCAGTATCCCACTATATCCTACCTAGCCTATCCTGACAGCACCAGGCAGCAAGATTGCAAAACAGGGCTTATCTACAGAGAGTGTTTCCCTGCCATAAGCCTGTGATGTCCCTCAATTTAAATTGCACTGGTTTCTTCTTTGAAGGATTGCTAAATGGCAAGAACAAAACCTATGACTGTCAGGCTCTAAGCATCACAATTTCTTACGGCTTTACAGCAGAGCATTAAGACAGGATGAAGAATTAGCTGTGTCAAGGAGAAAATTTGCTACTGTCAAATTTGTTTAGTTATTTGGAGTTACAAATATGATTTGCTGCTACCAAAAAATCAACTAGGCTGTATTAAAAGTGTAATTTGATACTCGGCTATAAATCTCTTTAATAAAGGTGTGGTGGAAATGATGTTATCCATATATAAAGATTAATCTCTATTTAAATATATATAAATTCAGGAAGCTGAACGCTGCTGAAGCCAAGAGAGGTGTCTTCTAAAGTGCTGAGTTGCTTTGTTACTCGTAGTAAATGCTAATTCCTTTTGCTGCCCGTTGGGTTGTACTTTACATTTAACCACACAGTTTTATTTATTATTCTCACTCTGAACTTCCACGGCATTCCTTTCATCGGGGAAATTCCCCCTTTCGAAACAAACATCTATTTGAACAAAAACAGTCTTCTAAAAAAAAAGAAAAAAAGGAATCAAAGCATTTTTAGTGAAATGAAGTTTTCTGGACTGAATTACCCAGCCTACACCATAGCATGCTCAGCCACTGGAAATTATTTAGAAACAACCGAGGGATAGGGCCAAAGGCCCGAGGCCTTTATCTGGGCCAGATGATTGATGTGCTCTGGGCCCCGCTGTGGTTAACAGTGATTTTTATCTGTTGCTAGCAGCAACAGTCAGGGGCGCAGCGTGAGGCCAGCAGCCGGCCGCGGCGCTGCAGCAGGCCCGCACACAGGGACAGACAAATAGTCTTTTCAGCCGGACAGGTCTCGTGGGGGGCTTTGACATAAAGGGCCCTTTGGAAAGGCTGGAATTGTCAGCCCTTTGATGGCCGCATGCTGGGCCATTAGCTTCTGTTACTAATTAGCGGTGCATGTGAGAGGGCAGATCCGCGGGAACACCTGCGAGCAGCTCGGATGCATTGTGGGATGGGTTTTGTAGGGAGAGCCGAGGAATAAAGGACGAGGAATAACCCTTCCATCTAAAGGGCAGATGACACAGGCTATTATCGTTTCCAGCCATCAAAAGGACGGCTCTGAAGTAACATCAAGCCAGCTAACTCAAACCTGGAAAAGCAAAGAAACTGCGGAAATTCAGAGTTAATAAGGGGCCATCTGTAACATGCTGTGCCAGGCTTCTGCAGGAACTTTTACAGGGAGAGGTAACCTTACACATGGATACCCAGGCGGGATTCAAGCATAAGCCACCACCTGTGCTTTCACTGATTCCAAAATTCCCCTCCTTATCGAGCCTCCCTGTGCAAAATGTAATGGGGGAAAATAATTCTGAAGATGAAGATGTTCAGGGCAGATGTCAGCCCTGGATAGAAGTGGGAGAAACTCCAGTTTTAATTCTCGGGGTTAAACTTAAACCCATGGATTCCTGCACTTTGAACAACATCACATGCTTCCACCAGCAGATCCCATAGACCATTAAAGCCTTCACACAACTGGGCCTGTCAACACACCCCGAAGGTCTCCCTGCCCCACGCATGAGTTAACTGAGGCACAACAAACAGCATGCCCAAGATTGCAGAGCAAGATTACAGGAGTACTGGGAATACAACACAGACCTCCTGTCTCCTCCTCCTGGCTTTGAACACAAACCCGTGCTTCCTTTGTTGGTTAACATTCAGGATGCTGAAATTATAAGCATTCAAGGCTGTGACTTTACAGATTAATATAAAAGCAACTTTTGTATTACATTTGTGCAAGCAACCAGAAAAGCAGATACTGTAAAATAATCCACGAGTCATACTACTGTAGGCCACTTCAGTGGCTAATGAACACGGTACCTTTCAGGCTGAGTTTCACTGGGAAGCAATTTTCCAACCAAATTCAAAGTCTACTTGAGTAACGGGATCATTTACAGCTCTCACGGCACCACAGTGCCACAAAAATACCACTGACAAAATTAAGTAGGCGTCAGAGTCCACCACAACATCCAAACAAACCTGACCCCACTCCAGTCAGAAGGAGGAAAGCCCACAGCAGCAGAGTCTGCTCTGATGCTAAAGATACACTTTTATAGAACACAGTTTCTGTAAAATGTGGTTTGCACAGTCTATATTCATGCTACAGAAGTGCTCAGAGGCAGGGGCCAGAAACAGGGCCCCACCGCACCAAGCTACTGGTTTTCAGCCCTGGGACTTCAGACCTCCAGCTTTGTGGAGTACTTCCTCAATGAGCTGTAAAAAGGTAGCAAAGAAAAGCAAGCCTGTGGTCAAGATGGCCTTAAACTGAAAGTATGGGGCTCTGCAACTTAAGTGGTGCTTCTCTTAGGGAGTCTGCAAATTGGAAGAGGTTGAAAACCACTAAGACTCTAAGTGAGGTATGAGAGAAACCTACCATGAAAAAGGAGATTTGGGTGAAAGAACAGACTTTGAGCAAACTGAAACCCCCAAAATATTAAAAGCACATTACTATAAGTCTGAAATCAAAAGATGCCAACAGGAAGGCTCCATGGAATTCTGAATCTGGCTCCTCACAATGCAGCTTTAATTGCGAGTCCTTCCTACCTGTGCTCCCAGCTTTACAGCAATTGAACACATTTAAATGTCTGAAAACCTCAATTCATGAGATCTTGATCAAGCCATTGTAAGCTTATTTTCAGTGACATGTTTGCCTCAGGTTTCACAACTGCTGATAAGAATTCACTTCTTTTAATGCAAGTTCTGACAAAATCAATCAACTTGAGAAGGTACTGGTGAGTGAAAAACATCACATGCAGTAGAGCCACAGGCCATAGCCACGCTGTAGTCCTGCTTAGCCAGCAAAGACCCTCTCCCTCCATGTACTGGGCTTTCTTGGGACTCCTGCAATTTCCTACTGCTGCCACTGATAGAGATGAAAGAAATCCTACTGTTCTCCCATGCATTGTCTGAGGCCAGTGAGGTAAAGAGCTACCTGAACAGAACATGCACAAGGATGTTTGCCCAAGGCAGACAGATCAGAGATAAGGTTCTGATCAGATCAGGTGTAAAACATCCATGAGATGAAGCAGAAACTAGACCTATTGAGGATCTTTCACACTCCATTCCTCAAGTAAAACAAAGCCAAAACCTCCAAAACCCCCTTCCTTGTGTCGTCCGTTCCGCCCCCCCCCCCCCCCCCCCCCCCCCCCCCCCCCGAAAACTCTAGATAAAACCTGTAAGTGTCAAATGTGCTGTTCTTCTAGTCCCAACATAAGGAGATGCAGCTGTTGGAGCAAGTCCAGAGGACTCAACTCCTCCATGCAACCATCATCTCCTCACTTTCCCCAGCTGTCCAGCATAGCAATGAAGAAAACTAATGTGAAACTGCAAAATGCCCTTCTAATTTTTCTTTCTTTTGTGGACCTGCCCTCCTCTTTGATCTTCTCAGTGAGCCTGTTTTGACTGCTGACCCAATCACCTGCACTGAAACTTTAAAGCACAAGTTGCTGATGCACACACAGCGTGTCAGAGCACTTTGGGACAATAACATGGGCAGCACATGGACACAAGTTAAAAACATGTCAAACTCTTCCTTCCTAAGCACCAGGTTAATCTGAAGTTCATCTGCATTGCTCTTCATGCATATTTAAACATGCACACTTCATTTAAACTACAATGCCTAAACCAGGTTCCATTATTTCTCTTATTCAATGCTGCAGTAGTACTGGAAGCTTTTGAGGAACTGACTTCCTCAATATTTGCAAGACTATTCAAATTTCAGTATTCAGTTCCAAAAGGCAACTACAACATCATTCAATGGAGGAACTCAATAGAAACACTTTGCAAAACCTCAGGGTTGGTTTGCTGTCCCTCCCTTCCTCCAAGATGCTTCAAAACCTACCAAGTTCATGGATGAAGCTGGGCCTGACAAACCTGTGCTCTCTGCACCAACCACAGTGAAACCCATCAGTGATGCATAGACTGTCAGCTTGTGCTTACATCTTTCAGATAAAACGATTAACTTTACATCAATCATTGGCCATTACACAAATAAAGTCACTGAAATAAAACACTGCTGCAGAATCAATTTTGTTTTGACAATGAACGCCTTGGCTCTTATTTTCCCCATAAATGCCTGCTTTTTCATACATATATCAAGAACCCATCATACCACAGCAACGTAACAGATTGGTGTGTTCATCTTGTTTAGTGTCTGCTAAGGATTTCTATATAGTGCCCCTCATCCTGCAGACCCAACCCAGTTCCCCAGGCCTTCCACCCTCTGCTTAGATCCTCAGTCTCTGCCCCAGTGTCTGATGACGGAAATAGTGCAGAAGAAACATTGAGAAGAAAAAGGAAGGAAACAAACAAAAGCCTTTCTTCCAAGGAATTACTATAATTTTCTTGACATATTAACTAACTTTTACCCCACCTTCTTACATGGCACCAGATACAGAGTTTGTGGAAACAGCCCCTTTAATTCCCTCCCTTCCCATGCTCTAAATAGGATCCATAAATAGGATTCATATAATGAAGCTGATTCTGGCATGCCTGAAAAAGTTCTACTTGTTAAGAAAAATATTTGAAGAATGATGTACTGGGAGAAATATCATTGTTTGTTTGTTCTGAAATGCAAATAAGGACATAACGTGGTTTAAAAAATAATAAAAGTCTTAAATAGCTGCCCAAAATAATGCAGCCAAGCTTGAGAAAAAGATGTAGATCTGAAAGTCATAATTATCTAGCAGTAGGACTAATCCAAAGAGATTAGTTGGAAATAGAAAATGAAAGAAAACAAGGAAAGTGATAAACACATGAGACTGCAGCATTTGGTTTCAAAGTGGGCCAGGTGGCTTCCCTGGCACTTTGGCAGCAGAGAGTATTTCAGGCTCTCAGCACAATCTGAAGGCAGAGAAGCTGCCTGCTCCAGCCCCAGCCTGCTGGGTCAGCGCAGGTTCACAGACCACGCTCACTCTCCCGCAACAGCAGCTGTACTTCCCCACTAATGGCCAGATTTAGATGCAGTGGCAGATATCTTCATACTACCATGTGTCTTTGCAAATCTGGGCACTGACTAATGCTGCTGCAGGCTGCAGGTTAACCTAAATTAGGTATCTAATACTCCAGTTCATTTTGTCATCAACATCCAGGTGCGTGACAGCTGGACTGAGCAGTGGCTTGTACTTTGAGAGTGTCACCAGGACATCAGAGACCAGGGCAAAAGAGAGATGCCATCAGCTCTTGGTTCTGCAGGTTCACAGCGACCTGTTCTTTTGTCACTGGAGCTGATGACTCCTGGTCCTGTCTACTGCCAGTGCTACTCTACTTTGCCCTTTAAGTCTCAGCTTATGCTCCACACAATCACATCCCTTGGAGCATGCTCTGGGCCACAGGCTTTCCAAGACCAGCAGACAGTTTTGGATATGGCGAGTCCCTGTTGCTTCCAGGTGATGCAAACAGGGAAAGTCATTGACCTGATTATTATCCAAGACAAAGGTCTGGGAAGAAGAGGTGAGGAGGAAAGAAAAAAAATCATATATAAAAAACCCTTTCAAGTTTGTGGGCAGTGTTTTAAGAATTCAATCTTTTCTTCTAGTCCCTTCAGGTGCTCTCTATCCCACACCCTCCAAACAGGCCCATTATGGTGCAGGAATGATCTTCACAAGGCCTGGCATTCTAGGAAGGGCAGCAGTTTAGCAACCTCCTCGGTGTTCTGTACAATAATTAGTAGGAGCTTCATCGCTATACGTCAAAGATGTGGTCTTGCCTTGGATAAGATTTCATAGGAACTCTTAAAAGGGATGTGTTAAATGCATTTATCAGGAAAAACAGTGTAACAACAACAAAACCTGCAAAGAAAACCCACAAGAAACCAACCACACATGCACACACACAAGCTTCCAGACATTTAATTACAAAATATACGCGTATGACAGACATCAACAAGCCTACAGGAAGATTCCTGCTTCAGTATTCAATGCAGCCTCAATAAATATTTCAAGGTTTCAAATGGATGCTTTGCAATAGCACAGTTTCCATTTGCACAAGTGCCAGAAGGAAGATTCAACGCAGGCTTAAAGCAAAACCAGAGTATTTTCCTGTAAAACTTTAATTGGGAAACTGACACTATATAATCTGTACATCATTGCCCCCGAGCTGTTGTTAAAAAATTAAAGCTGTATCAAAAGAACTGCTTTGTTAAATTAACACGTTATGCATACCAGACATAATCTGCACCAGGAAAGGAAATAGCTTTGAGTCAAAAATGCATTGACTGTTATGGCTGCCATTGACAGAGGCTGAGCCAAGCAACATCAGCAGACAAAAGCATCCTACATGCCTCTTGTACAGACACATGTCCTTACAAACACATCGGCTTTATTTCAAAACCTGAACAAAACCAACAGACAAGCAGGATTTCACTATGGGACTCATTGCAGCTACAAATCACACACCAGACTGTCTGAATTCAGTAGGAAGTTTTGACGACGTGCAGGTACAGGGTGAGGCTGCACTGCCAGAGCCCTGCCGCTGAGCCCACCTTTGCTTTTATTCTAAGGCAGCAAGGAAGGGTCTAGATCATGGCCCCAGTGGGTACAAGGTCTCTGGGCCATGGGAGCCTCTGCGCCATTGGCGCAAGGCATCCCAGCCGCTTGCTCCAGTGGCAGGCAATGCCTTCCCTGTGGATGCTTGGCAGGGTATACAGCTGCTGCCAGGGTGGGCACCTGCAGCATGGGCAGTGGGGCTGCGCCTGAGGACAGGAGCTGAGGAGACGGGTAGTCAGACAGGGACACAGGACAAATAGCACAGAGCACCTTATACTCTAGGCACAAAACACAAAAATTAGGAGGACCCTTTATTCAGAACTACCATGCCTGTCTTAGCAAATACTTGGTAAAATTCAGTCCATGCATCTCATTGTACAAAAGAGATGAGTACCATACCCCATTTTAAGGCTAGAGAAATCAGGCTCAGATCAACCTGCCCAAGGCCACTTTGAGAATACCAATTTAAAATCTCATTTGTTCAAGGTCTCTCACTGAAACTTGTCCCTTCTAACCCTGAGGTTTGCTCATCAAATATATGATAAAACATATGATAAAACCAAACCCTAAGTGGTCCCAAGGATGTGACCACCTTTTCTGGTTTAACACTTGCAAGCCCAAGTCACAGTCACCATCATTTTGGCTTCAGATTAGTTCAGGCTCATCAAACAGGCTATGGTTTAAAAAGTGTCTTTTCACTTTGCATCCCTAACTCCTGACAATGTGTCAGCCTGAAAAGAGGCCGAGTTCCCTAAAAATATGGAGGGAAAACCCCCTTAGAAAACACTGGTTCTTCTGATACATTTCAAGTTGTTCACCTCTGAATTTGAAGCATCAAAGTAATTTTGGAAGGTCTGAACTATAACATTTCCTCAGTAAGATTTTACTGTTTCGCACACGATGGTCCGTAGGCTTCATTCTGTGCATCAAGAGTCTAAGGCCCTGCTGTGGTCTGCAACAGTGAAGACAGGTTAATAGTTCTGAGGCTTTTAAGATAAGCAAAATTTCCCTTGACGTTGTAAACTCCTCAGGTGGTTAGAGCCAACAGATTCTGCTGCTTTGATATCTTCTCAGAAAAGAGCTAACATAATTTTATCAGTCTCTGGGGTGACCATCAGATAACCAAGCTATTCCTGTCTGAACCACTCAATGCATCTCCACCTTCCTGTCACCGGCAATCCACAAGACAAGCAGGGGATTCGAACTAACCACACAGCTCACAACTTAACTGATTAAGTAGGTGGGAACTGATGCCAGCTCAGCTCAAAGTGTCTTTCTCTGCTAACCAGAAGCCAGCCGCAAGCTGGGGAGGGGAATGACCACAGATAACACACTGATACCGAAACTGTTTGGTGAATTTGCAGCTTCCTGTTTGAGTGCTCTCACAATCTCTTCAAAATGAATCTTCAGCAGGAAACTGGCTGTAGTTTAACAGGCTGTCTAGGTCCTCATGTGGTGTGTGTTACTGACTCTTGTTTTCAAGGGACCATTTACTACTCTCTCCCGCCCTCTTCCCCGGCTCTCTAGAAATGAGATGAATTAGAGCTCTTCAGAGCACAGGAAGTCCTTAGAGGGAGGAAAAGATGCTTAGAAGTCTGTGACCACCCTCCACCTGTTACAACTCAATGCTTGCCAGTTACACAGTTCCTAGTGGCCTTGGGCATCTTCACCGCGATATCCTAATCTTCATGCTTCAAGCTCTTTTTCTCTTAAACCAGTGTGCCACTTGGCCTAGATGCTATTAAGCAGCTTTAGAACAACACGAATACAGTAGGGAGAATGTCTTCTGCAAGGGAAGGTTTGATCTAACTTTGATCATGAGCCTTGCTATCATGCTTGTGTCAACACCTACTTATATTTTGCTACAAAGAATGCTTACAGAGAAAAGCCTTTTAAGTAAGTGATATTGAATCTTTGGTTCATTACACGTATCACATTAAGTTTAGCTTCTCAGCTGCTCACGCTGCTGCTCCCAGAGCCTGTGGTCCTAGTCCTCACTTAGTGAAGTCAGTCAGAAATGTCTCTCACTGCCATCACTGTAACCATTTCTCCTATGGTAATTACCAACTGCTCTGAGTATGATGCTGCATGAGTTAAAAGCACACACTACTAAGCAGTCTATACCATCCTTCATTTACAGCACCCTAACTGCTACGTCACGTCCATCTTCCTGCTTTGGTTAGCCAATTTCAAGGGTAGCACGAACCATTCCAACATCGAGCATGATCATGTACAGAAGACTCCAGAACCACACTAACAGCTTCTGAACCAAACCAAAAAACATCTCTCTGCTTACAAATAGCCAGGCCCCAACAGAACTGAGGTTTGCAAACACATAGCATCTACATAGCCCTAACATGCTTTCTGGAGAACACATGTGCTGAATTAATCAGACAAGAAAATTCCTCACAGTACTACAGATCTAAGCCCTAAGTGTTCAGGCACACAAGGTCTTACACATCATATAGCACAGGGATGAAATGCAGACAGTAAAGGTATGAATCAGGCTACATTCCTGTAGAAACCACCGCAGGCGTGTCCACAGTCATGGAACTGTGTGCTGATTTTCCATCATCCTGGTTGTAAACCTCTGAATATTCACAACCAGTAGCACAGTAGTAAATAATTAAAGCAGTTAATTCCATTAAAATCTAGATGTGATCCCATTTGAGCGTGTCACTCAGCAGCACCATGTAAGAGCCACCAGTGCCTGTTGGATTTCTTGATTTTTTTACTGAGACACATACTAACACCATAATCAAAAGCAATTTCAAGCTCAAAACTGACCCCAAGGTTACAAGAATCTATGGCAGACTGCTTCCTTTCATTGGAAGTACATTGTACAGCCAAGACGTTAACACATACACACCGGATGGACCACAGGGCTAATTAAAAAGCAGCTTTGGTGGTTGTATCTGTTCCAGAAGCAGGTTAGTAAACCAAACTTTAAGAAAGTAATGAAACCAAAGGTCTACAGAGGCAGACAATTCCCACAAAACCAAAGCAGAGCTCAGAGTGAGGAACTGTTGCTTCACTCAACCTCAGCGCCTTTGAATTCCTGACCTATGATAAGCTGAAAAATGAGAGAACACCTACAATCACTTGAAAACTAGGCTGAAACACTGGGTATTGAGAACTGGAAGTTGAAAATGTCTCCAGGAAATTAGTCTCATTGGTCAACGGCTTTTAAAACAACTTTTGGGTATAGCAATGCCTGAATTTTGGCATTACATCATTGTCTCCCTAAAGCCATTTAATAAAACAAAGAGTTGAGAAAAACCAGAGAGTATTTGGCCTTACCAGTTGTCAAATGGTATTGCAAAGGTCTCCCACCCTGCATGATTCCTATCTCAAGCACAAGTTATGCATAATGGATTCACCTACATTTCTGCCTTTGCCCTGCATTCCCTGGCTTTCCAGAATTGCAGTTGGTGCTTCTGCATCAAGTAAGAAGAAAATTCTAAGTTTCATTTACTTATTTGCTATAAAAAGGAGAAAGGACATCTTTCTAAAACAATACCAGCAAGTCATGGTGACTGGAGCTGCAGCTGAGCATGAGGAACTCAGTGCTGAAATGCTAAGGTGGTGGGAAGTGAAAACACTGACCTTGTGCTAGAAACATTCCATACAGCTGACTAGGGCTTCCTTCCAAACGCTCCTCATCCAGCAACATGAGCACTGCAGATGAGAAATCCAGTCTCTTCAGCAGCCATTTTACTCTTGCAACAGGAGCTTAACCATTCCTAGAAAGGCAGCCCAGGAGCCCAGGGATCCTTCCTGAACCACCTTCTTACAGAAGCAAGCACAGAATCATAGAATGGTTTGGGTGGGAAGGGACCTTAAATCTCATCCAGTTCCAACCCCCTGCAATGGGCAGGGACACCTCCCACTAGAGCAGGTTGCTCCAAGCCCCTGTGTCCAACCTGGCCTTGAACACTGCCAGGGATGGGGCAGCCACAGCTTCTCTGGGCAACCTGTGCCAGCGCCTCAGCACCCTCACAGGGAAGAATTTCTTCTTAATATCTAATCTAAATCTCCCCTCTGTCAGTGGCGTGGTGCCACTTCTCTGTTCTCTCGCTCCTTGGGAACGGGGGAGTGCTGCCTTTCCACTGCAGATGCAACTACATGCCTCAGTATATTTACATTTTAGGAGCCAGGTATATCGCAGCCAAGCTGAAACATGAAGCGAGAAGGAGAGAAACCTCAGCCTACACCAGATTTCCCCCCATTTGCAGTTTTCACAGCAGAGCCACCACACCTTCAGCATGTTACCGAAAGCTTTCTTTGGTGTGAGATCTGACTTAGGATTGCATCTGTTGTTTTGTTAAATTAAAGTTGCATCTTTATCTTCTGTCAGGACAGGGAAGAAACTGAAGATCTCCCTCCAGCCTTCAATACATATCCCAGTTGAAGTAAAAAACAGTGAGGAAAAAAATACAAGTGATGAAATTGAGTAAAGACCACTGACCCACAGGGAACCTTCCTCACATTCAGGATGTGTAGTGACCAGTTTTATCACTAGCCTAAGTAACTTACCCTCTCCAGACTAGCTTTTTTCAGTGCAATTTAACACAGAGAAAACCATTTTGGGACTGAGCAGAGATTACAACAGGGTATTCCACTGAGCCACACAATTAAGTATTTAAAATCTTATAGTGCTTTAAGAGAATGGACAATGTTCTCTAATGCCAACACCCCCCACAAAGTTGATGCACTCAATCCCTTTTCTTTGTTCTCTTTTGTTTACCTGCTATTAAGGCCAACAAAACATATTGTTCACCTTTTTTTTCCTACAATAGCATTCAGAGTCGCTGCTGCTCCCCTTACACTCCGTGGTTTTGGGTGCAGGTTTCTGCAAGAGCACATTGAGATATGCATCAAAAAAGAGTGTGAACCCTGTTTCCCCCCTCCCTCCCCAATGAGCCTACCGCAGCACCCAGCACAACAAACACTGCGCTCTGGCAGCCCTCAGAAATGAGCTATTTAAACATCTTCTCTTGATATAAAACCCCAGCACTGTCAATTCTCACTGCCCAAGACTCTTAGAGAATTAAAGAAAAATCAAAAGCAAATCCCCCAAGGGGCCCCACACTTAACCCCTGCTCATCAGATAAGTAGCCCTGATTCTAATCAACGGTCTGCTTTAATCATCTTTTTCTTGGGTTTGGTAAAGGGAAAAGAGAATTAAAACGAGGCAATGGATTGTAAGGAAAGAGAGCCATGAGAGCAAATAATAATGTGAAAACAGCTGAGACAGACAAACACACACCTTGCCCTATTACACAAAGAAAGCTACAGCATATCTATGACACAACTGCCGCAGGACAGTCTTAATCAAAAAGGTCGAGAAAAAAAGACCAGATACTCTCCAAATCCTTTGCATTTCCTCTTCAGCAGGATGTAATCCTTTCCAGGCTGGTGAATTCAAGATGGATTTAGGACAACTCTTCATTTTAACATGCAAGACCAGTGACAGTGAGGTTATCCTACCCCAAAAGCCATGGAGCACTGGGAATTTTGGGGGCTGCATCTGTGTAACAATAGTGTCTTTCTAGTCAGATTAGAGAGCTGTTCCACCACCACTCTGAGCTGAGGGCTATGGCAGGGGAGATTAAAAAAGTGGGCAAAAATCACACAGTAGTCATATGCTCCATCCCCCAAGGGGCTCGCAATGGCTCGTGGTGTCAGCTGGCTGTGCTTCCCCTGCAGCTGAGGGGTAGGAAATCACCATCATCCCATCGTGCTCCAGCTGCAAAGACAAAAGGGCACTGCTGCTGGGATGGAACCCCTCAGCAGCCCTCTGCCATGGCCACTGGCTCAGGCAGACAAATTCAGCCAGAGAGAGAGCCCTTTGTGCTGACTTACAGCTGTGGAGAGGAGCAAAAACTTATCAGACTTTCCATCCTAATTAAAAGCAGAGGTCATCTAAGAAGAAACAGACTTTCAAAAAGAGGAACTTCAAAAGGAAAATGTGTTGTAAGGAAGTTCACAGACTTCAGTATTTGTAAAGCTGAAGTATGTAGTTTATTTATGTTTGTACTTCTGCTCATGCTGTTCATGGGACATTTCAAAAACCCTCAAGAGGTCCCACAGATCTGGGATAATACGTGCACTAATTGCTCCAAAGCATTTGATCTCATGGGTTATGGGGCAGCCTCTGGAGCGAAGGGGCCAGCTGCCTGGTTGGTTTACAGCAACCTGGCTCCACTGCACACAGCACTCTCAGCAACTCTTCATTTCTTCAATGAACTCAGCTTACTCACATGAATTCAAGCATGGGGATAGTTCTTGTAAAGTTAAGCTTAAAAGCTGTTTAGGAACACATGAAAAGAAAACCAGCAGAAGTTAAATGCTTTGGATTGACACCCACCATTATATTCCTGGCCCTCTGAAATTCCTGCTGTCTTAAGAGGGAGAACGCCTTTCAAAATTCTTTATGTTTATATTACATATTATTATTTATCTATTTTATTTTAATCCTTTTTGCTGCCATTGCTCTTGCAGGCCACATCACTTTATTATAGTCCCTTTTTCTTTTCTCTAAGTATCTGTCTTCAAAGAAGACAGAGTATTGTTCCACCTCAAGGAGACCTATCTGCTATTCTTTTTCTTGTCCAGAAGAAAAAGACAATTATAGTCCCTCTTTTATACTTGGCATCATGGCAAAATGAGATTGATACTTATTTTGGAATTATTACTTCCTTGTTCATAAATCTTATCCAGAATGTCTTGCTCATGTTGCCAGCTCACAGGCACGCTACTGTAGGAAATACATATTAAATTAACTTTTATCATTTAACTTTGGCTCCAGCTCAAGGATTTTTAGATTCTTAACAAGAGCCCTGTTTCCAATATTGATTTTTGGCAAGGAAAAATGCTAATTTATCAGAGGTCCTAAAATACAATGAATTTTCCAGCCCAGCTAAGAAATGTTACCTTCCTACCTACAGAGGAGAGACTTTTCATTAGTGGAGAAACCCCATTAGTTACAATTCAGGTTTGCCTCTCATCACCTATCCTGCTTCCACACCCATGAGCTGAAGCACACTCAATTCCCAACCAGTACAGCAATAATTTTGTTGATCTTACTGTAGAAATGTATCCTTTTCAGGACAGCAGTTTCTCTATTGCAATCTCAAAGACGGCAAGGTACCCAAGGGTCTTGGACCACATTCCATGTAGGAAATGCTACTGACTTAGGCTCTGCACAGGAAAGATGCTGTTGAAGGTGCTTTTCCAAGACTCTCAATTTGGTCCCCAACCTAAGAGCACAAAAGCATCCTTGAAGCACAGAGCGGATCAGGGGAATGCTGCTGGCATGATCTTCAGCAGGCTTCTGTAACCATTACACTGAAACAGAGAACCTGCCTGTGCACGCACTGAGGATTTCTGGCATGGGAACAGCCTCCTTAGCGGGGACCATCTGCTTCACAGAACTGCACTGAGCTGGCACAGAACTAAAACAGGCCATAAGAAGAGCTTTGTAGGGTATACAAGGGTATATAAACCTGCTAAGAGTCAACAGTTCCTAGGCTGATGATTACTCACTGCTTTGCAATCATTCATATCTGTCCTGATTCCCCTGAGCCTGTTGCACTGGACACTACCTCCATGCTATAAATCAGGTGAATTCCAGCTCGGCACTTGCTGTCCTGGCAAATGTGCTCACGGGTATGAGCTAAAAAGATGCGAGTGGTAGTCACTGGCAGCTGTTTTGGGCAACGGCCCCGTGTACAGCAACACCAAGCACACAGCACAGGACAGGAGCCTTAGGAGGCTGTAAAGATCATCATTAGCAATTGGAAAGCCAGTCCTAAAAATCAACAATATAATTTGAGAGAAACACCGAGGAAGGAGCAGAATGGGGCGAAGGCAGAGACTCACGGCTCTCATTGCTTGCCTGTACCACCTCAGGTTCCAGCTTCATTGGGTAAGGTGTTAATCACTCTCAGGCTACATCACCAAGCAGAAGGCAAGAAGGATGCAGAGAGCACTAAGTTGATTCTGGATGACCCAAATGTTTCTGCAAGCCTTATGGTGCTTTGCATGTTTCTCTCTACCCGTGAGCTGCAGTCTCAGTTATCCGAGACACTGGTTTCCGGCGCTCAACAAGGAAGATGTAAAATCAACAGAATTTGATGAGCTGCCAGGGATTTGACTAGGCTGCAAAGACTTTGATATTTTACAGAAGCTCAGAATAAGAATCAGCTGCTGCTGTTGCCAAGTGTGTGTTACTGTTTTTATTAAAAAAATAATCTTCCAAGAACAAATAAACCCAAACAAAGACATCTCATCCTCCTGTACTTTTGTTCCAAGGTACAGGTTGTTTCACTGGCTTATCCATCTGCCATATGCTTTCAAGTTTCTTCTTTTATTCATTCCTACATTTTAGCCCCTTCCATTTCAGCAGAGGAACAGCTGCACTGATGCTCTATAAATAAACTATAGAATTTATTGGAAGAGGTTTTTTGTTTATTTTTTTAAGCTACCACACATTCCTAGTTCTATCCTGTTCCATGCTCTCTACAAAACTGAGCTGAGTTCAACTGCAGCTTGGGTTTGCCTACACAATGTGCTCACCCTTATAAACAACTGCAACTTTTTGGCCACTAACAACAAACTGCATGTACTGATTCTATGTTCACTGTAACTACTTTCTAACTTTGTTAGGTCCTAAATGGACTTCACTATCAGAAGTGCATTTGAAAAAATGCTCCACAGGATGGGCATGTATCAGTGATCTACAGAAACCTCAACTTACAGCTACTTTCTAATTCTCTGTGTATCTGTAGGCAAATTGGTGCATTTTCAGGTAGACAGGCCTCACCTTGTTACCATAAAGAAAATCTGTTTTGTCTGCTCAGAGGACAGACCGACCTTTCTGACTAAAATCACTAATCTCATTTGTGTGTGCAGGTAGTGCGACAAATGGCTGGAGTAGTTTATCACACGTATGTAACCATCAAGTCATAAAGGGAGTAAGATACTAACCTTCATAAACAAACTAGCATCTATTTCTCAGCACAGCGGAATTATACATTTAATACGATAAGGATATGAAACATATGCTGCTGATGAGATAAGGAGCTTGCAGAAACAGCACAGGCTTTGATATGCCTCATGTTATCCAAGTAAAAGTAAACGCCACTCAAAACTTTATTTTGGGAGATAGATGTATAAGAAATGTCAGTGATATCTGCAGATACTGTGAAACTATGTGCCAAGTCACTGTTAACAGTAGTTCTGTGGCTACAATTCAAATCTAGGTGCAGCTGAAGTTAACCAGAGGTTATGTGGTAACTTCAATCAGACCAGAATTTCATGGAGTTATTTCAAGCATGGTCTTTATTTAAGCACTTAACATTCCATGGGAAGCCTGAAGTCAATGAAGCTGCTGGAATATTCAATGCTCAGGAGTTATTATTTAGACATTTGAATTTAGTTTTCTTTTTAACTCTAGCTCCAGTGTCTGTACCTTATATATGAGCAATTTGCCAAGGTTTTCAATAGTAGCCTGGCTGTACAGACAGGCCTTGCCTGCCTTCTCTCTGCAGCCCAGCTGGGTGAGCCGGGCTTTCTACTAAGATACTAAGATCTTTCATACAAGACTACTCCTACAGGGTTTAAGTCCGCTTTTTGCAAATGCACATTTCCTTTAAATGTGCATTTTCTACAAATGCTTCTGAAGCAAACATCTCTGCAAGGAGGGCTGAAGCGAGTGGATGGTGAAGTGTGCAGATTCGAAACGGGCTAATTAAAAAGGAACAGGCACAGAATAATTTGTGGTATTTAAACAGCTGCTTATGAAACCCAGTACAAGAACTTTGCCGAGCAACGGTATATATCATCGCTCCACAAGTGACAGTCTTCCACACCGCAAGCCCTGCACAGATATCAAGAGGAGCACTCAGTGCAAGAACGGTGTCTCCACCATGCCTCCTACTAGTGCTATTTTCGATCACGCTTTCACCATGTCTGGCAAACAACCCGTTTGATGTAAACAGGGGTAGAACCAAAACACTGACTTATTGTTTCATATACAGCTGCTTTCAAGAGAAGAAGAAAAGTGTTACAAGGTATTATGGACAACCCCTGGTTTGGGGCCACTTGTCTTGAACTGGTGGGTTTGAACACCTCTCTGCCACTTGGGAGAATCAACTTTCAATGCAGGTTTGGGCCAGTGAGGTCTGGCAGTGCTGGAAGTGATAGTGTCTGCCTTACGCTAAATCAATTTAGAGCAGCATCAGAGTCTTAACGGAAATGGTCAGCCTCAACAGCTGGTACATGGTGAGGCAGAAGGCAGTTTAATAGGCAAAATGACAACCCATAAGGAAAAGCAACCCCAGCTCACACTGCTCATGATCTCAAAATGAGGCCTTGGCACACAGAAAGCTCTTACCTCCCTTGAGAAGTTATGGGTTGGCTGAAGAAAAGAATCTTGTTCCCACACATGCACAGAGAAGGAGCTAGAGATTTTCTCCAAATCATTTCTCTGAGAGACAAAAGTAAATTTCTTAACAGCCAGCAATGGAGGAAAACAGCCCTATGATTTATTGACCTTGAGACTGCAAAAAGAATTCTTTGGCCTTTTTCCATTAAGATTTTGCAACCTACGTTATAGCCAGTGGGAAATTGTTTAATTCCCAAACCATGCCCTCAGCCATAAAATCTGTGAAGATGATTCATTATTATTTATGTGGTGCCACAGGCATGCATGGCATTTTACAGACAAACAGAAGATTCAGCATCTGCCTTTAGAAACTTAGGTGAATTCAACTGTTCATGTGTATGGGAGGCAGCACTCAACTGGTCCTAGAACAAACATTCCTCATCACTCAATGAATTAAGCAATGATACTCACCTGGGATGCTGAAAAGATTCAGACAGGAGGATACTTAGGAGACGTGTCATTACTGTCTAAAAATTTGTGACATTATTTCATCAAAAGCATAAGACTTTTCAAGTCATATGTTATTCTGTAATGGCTTTATGATTTAAATGTAGTCTTGCATTATGGATTTCTGACAGCATGTGTGATAGCCTGCAACAGTGGCACTATGACCTAAGACCATAAATTCTGCACTGCCAAGTAATTTTTCTCTGTGCAAACAGCACTGGGTAGGAGCTCACAGGTTCCATCACACAACTGTGAACATATGACAAACATGGAAAGAAAAATCATTCATGCAATTATCACCAAAAGTGTACCAGGTCTGCACATCAACTTTCTGCGGTATACAAAATCCAGCCTTGTTCTGCTCTATGAAAAGTGAGCAGTTATAGCTCTAGGTAAGAAACCGAGTTTTGAACCATCCATCTAGGAGGCAAAACTTTATCATAGCAGAGGTGGTGAAATGGCAACTGTCAGGCAGGAATTGTAGCTGGACTAAAGACATTCTCGTTCAGACTTGCATACGAGGTTAGCATACGTCTTCATCTACAGTCTTTCCACTAGCAAGCAGGGTACACGTGACGTACTGCCTGAACAACCAGGGTATGATAACAGATACCTATACACCATACATTTGTTATGAGAGTCAGATACAATGTGATTCCAGGAATTTCCATGTTGACATTACTAAGCCACTCACAGCCTCTCATATTTCCTTATTAATATATAAAATAAGGTCTACATGCCTGCCTTTGGGACAGCTCAGCAGCAAAGGTATCCAAAACACACACAAAATTATACCACTTCTATGCGAACAAATGTCATATTTGCAGATACAAATAAGGTACATGTGAACAGAAATCGGCAATTAAACATCACAGTTATATTGCATACTCATGCAGACATGTCCTGGCCCAGTAACACCAGCCCTAGAACACTGGTATATATGGCACTCCTGTAAAGAAAACACCAGCAACACCCTTCTCTGAAAACAAGGGAGCTTGTTTTCTAAGTCACAGCTTGTAAAGAAGAGAATATTGACCTTCTTTTATTCACACTGGTGAGGGTCACAGTTCTCAAAATGCAGTAAATTTGATCCTTGCATTTAATGCACAAATGAAAACCTGTACGATGGAGGGAAGAGAGGAGGGAAGCATCTCCCTCCAATGTTGAAAACTCTCCCCGCTCTTAATTCTAAGGAGGTGACATGTAGCTATCTCCACTATAAAACAACAAAAATCCCTCTCTAGAAGTATAAAACTAAACCGAAGAAGCCCCCAGACTCTTCATGGGCTCTCACAGGTCAGGACTGTCCCCTGCTAGGTGCCTGATGGTCCTGTGCTCTAACCCTAGTTTTTATGTTCCATGCTTCTTTCATGTCAGCGGATATGCAACAGGTAGTGTAAACCTCTGCAATCAACATCAACAGAAGTGAAAGAATTAGCTGTAAAATGACTTACGGAGTAGCCTCTTCCTGAAAGCGACTGAGCAGAACTCTGTGGGAGGAAACAATATGCCACAGTAAGTAATGCAAGAGATTCTGTGTAATGTAAGATAAGAATCATTTTGCGATTCCCTCCCCCAGCCCAGTATTCCTTAGAGGAAAACTTTATAACCAGAACACCTCAAATGATCTTCTGACATTCTGCGTGCTGCCACAGGAGTAACAGCAAAAGCATTTCCAGGTGAGGGCTCCGGGGCTGTATCAAACAAGGGTTTCATAAGCTTTGACAGCACCTCCCAGCTAAGGTGAAAACTCTCTGTGTGGGATGTCTTCACAGCAGCAGAGTACATCTTTTGAACAGTCCTCCTTCAGCTTCCAAGGAACAGCATGCATGCGTAAGGATGCTCTCCTGAATCAGGGCTGCGCATTTTGCCTCATCAACTCCAACTTTCAATCATGTAACCATATATCCCGCTTTCATTCCCCTGTATGAATTCATGAGCCTCCAGCCTTCATCACTGCAGTATTACCATATGACAGCTCTATCTGGAACAACAATAGCAGCAAAGCTCTGATTTATCATCTCTCAGAGCTTTAATAAGCATTCTGTCCCTTTTGAATAAGTTAAATTACATTGTTTACTCCTGCTCTTCATTTCAGCTCCTCCTGCTCCTTTCTCTACCACATCCTTACCTCTTTCACATGCTGCCAAATCATTTGGTTCTTTTCCTTTTCATTACACCATCTCCAGTCACTTGGATCCCTTTTCCCTCTCTCAGACCCAAGGCTGTTGAGCTGCTGTTTTCTGCTGCCAATGGCTTTCCCAAAGCGGCTAAATGAATTCCACCTCTATCTCCAGCTGCTGCTATTTGCTTTCTTTACAGAAATTAAAAAGAAGCCAGGAACAGTGGTGGCATATGACACCACATGACCCAACAAGTACTCTGCAGGCCAATTTCCAAGTGTGATTTATAATCATGACGCCCTCACTATGTGATTTTACTGAACAAGATTCAGGGAACCTTAGCGGTCCCGTTTCCAAGACTGATGTTCTATAGCGTACTAAAGCCTGAACAAAAACAAGGAATTGTTGCAGGCTGGTCTTGAGGATTATTTGTCTTTTTGTAGCAGCGCCAGAAGTTATCGTGTTACTAAATCAGCACAACAGCACAAAACCCTCAAAGATTGATGCAAACTGATTGCAGGCTACTGCAAATACTTGTAATTTTCCACCGGTAAGATAACAGCCCCTTTGTACTACCAGTTTGCAAAGCTTTTGATCAGAAGATACCTAGATAAATGCTGAAACCTTTCCAGACTCCTGCTCTTAATGGAAGATGTGATTGTCTTGTTGGTCTGCCCATGCATGCTCTGTGCCATCGCCTTGCAACTGCCCTGGGCACCAGAGAAGCAATTTGCCAGCCAAGTGCCCAAGGAGGAAAGTTTCCAAAGCGAAGAGGAGGCAACAGCAAAGCCCTACAATTAAGTCAGTGTAACCATAAACCCTGTCAGCAGCTGGCACAGGAACCAGGGTGCAGCAGAAGGAAAGCTAGGGCACAGCTCTTCAAGGGCCTTACACACAGGTCTGCAGCAAATGTGTGGCTGGGTGCCAGCCCCTATCCCTGGCATGCAGCACCCGCACCTCTGTCCTGCTGTAGCTCAGGAGACCTCTGTTCTGCAGGGAAAGAACTCCTTCCACAGGGAGTCTGAGACAGCAATAACAAACTGGTGACAGCATTTAACTTCCCACCTTTTCCATATTGCACATGGATTTGGCCTCTGCCTTCAAACACTACAAAAAAAGGAGAGTTATTTATAAGCCTCTTTAATGTGAACTGCACAGAAATAAAGCCACAGACTGGTGAAATGAAGGGTAGTGGCATTTTGCTGGTTTTGAGAAACTAAGACAAACCTATGCCTCCCCCTAAATACTTCTCAAAAAAACCCCCAAACAACTCATGGAATTCAGCTTTGTATAGAAAAAGAGGTTAATAACAATATCCTGCTATCTACACAAGTATGTTGAACAGCTGAACACAATCATCTGTTCTGACACTTTGGATAGCTTGATCAAGCAGTTCACCTAAAGTACACAGAAAAATGAGGAGAAGGCAAATGACCTGCTTGGAGAGGCAGGAAAGGAGAAAGGGTGGCAGTTCTCTTCCCTCATCAACTCAGATTTAACAAAGATTGACAAAGTCTAACAAATTGGAAATAATAATCAAAACCAGAAACAGGAGGTTTCATTAGAAGCTTCTCTTCAGGGAAACAGCCTCTCAGAGCATTCTCACTGTAACAGTTATTTTCAGTCTTTGAGTCTTGTGCACGCCCAAAATATTTTCCTGGGATGGAGCAGAGCCTTGGATAACACACTCAAGCATGCTACCAACAGACCTGCTTTTCATAGATAACTTTCAGGCATCCCAAGCTGTCCAAGAACCCCAGGAATCTCTAGACCACTGGTTTAAGACCACTGAGTAGAAAACAATAAAACCAGTTGCTGAATAAAGTGTTACATCAGAAATAATTAAAACTGAATGGCAATTTACTCTGGCATTTCTCACATCTAAGAACTTCTTCCCTTTACAAATATTAACATTAGATTTCCTGGAAATCGGGGGGGGGGGAAGTGGACATCCCCTTCCCTCCCTGAATTTTAACTGCATGTATGAAGTTAGCAACTGGTGAATACTTGGATTCAACTCATAAAATCCTTCCCAACAATTAGGTTTATGCATAGCCATGTCCCACACTCTCCAGAGCTGTTTGCATGCATTTTTCTGCACATCTAGCCAATTGTTATTGCTTTCTTGGTTAGCCGGGAACACTGCGGGCTCTTTAGGAGGATCCACACCAACTGCCACATAGAGAAACTTTGAAAGCCCCAGCTAATATGAGCTATGAGTGCCAGAGCAGAACAGTTTGCGTGCAACTGTGATGGATGTTCCTAAAGAAAAAAATCTTTGGGGGTTGATATAAACATAGCTCAATCCATATGTCTCTATATCAAGATCAAATAATGAGAAAAGTAATCAATCGTGGCTGCAAATACAAGAAATCTTAGTGGAAGTTTAACTTGGCATCTACCCAAAGTTGAAGAAACCTCCTTTGACTATGAATGAGTGCTTGTCTGGCAAGAGCAGTTACTGGGGCAGATCTTCAGCTGGAATGACTTACAGAGGCTCTTACCTATGGGATAGGGGGGCTGTTGCAAAAATCTTCTCAAAATAGTCTATTTGTTACTTTGGCCAATTTTTAGCTTGTCTGAAGGTACCCCAAGCTGCAGGGCACGATGGTCACTGTGGTACCCAGCAAGCCACACGTTAGTGCTGCACTGACCAGCACAGCACCCGCCTAGTAGCTTTAGTTCATGCAAGAGCAAAACCCAAACTAGCTCTTACTGTGTCAACCCAGGCACCAAGCAGGCTCAGTTCTGGCCCTCCAAAGAAGAAAGCAACCAAACACACCATTCAAAGACTGAGGGTCCTGACCCCACCTGGCCAACTCTACAGCCAGATGCAGAACAGCTGCCACATCAAGCCTTTCCAAAACCTTCACATCTACAAATCCCAACACTGCAGAAGTGAGATAAGGGAGAGCCACATGCCCATGAACCCACGTGCTGTCCACTCAGAGGCAGCAGGGCCAGTGGGCAGGGGCTGAAGTTGCTGCAGCAGACATCCATGCCAAGCTTACAGACACTGCTACCACTGGTTGCAGGTGCCCCTTGAAGTGATTCTGAGCAGACCCCTGGGGAGGGCACAGACCCTCCTGCCTGGCTTAAGAACCGGCTTTTGTGTCTCCACTGGGTTTCTAAGGGTGACTGTTACTAGCTAGGGGCAAAATCAGTGTGGTCTGTGCATTAATGATGCGTAAGTGGAACTACAGTACTAGATGGCATTTGTGCATAAAGATAAATGGCTCATAATACTTTGCAGATGATGTGCTCTTTTACAACTAAAGATTTTTCGTTCTTTTTAAGCCCAAGGTTAAAAACAAAACCAGACAGCACAGACATTTCAGTTATGTCACAGCGTGAATTATTTCTACCCTGGGATAGCTCTCATGTTAATTACACTGGATATAAAAAATACACCTTTCTGGCAGCAAAGACAAAATCTCACTGTTGAAAGACTCTACTATCCCCCATCCCGACGTCCTTGAGAGTTTGAGTTACACTGCAAGCTGCAACAATATTTAAAAGATTTCTTCCTTTATCCCTGATAAACACTGTAATTACAATTTAGGAAAGAAAATCATACAGGCTTTCCAAAGATCTAGTCTATTAAATTGTCATGAAAAGTTATTTCCCTTGTACCAATAAAAGCATGGCTTTCCATGGTTCTCATGATGCAAAAGAAATCAAGACACCCTCTGTTCAATTTCTTAAAATAGAGAGACAGTAGGAAGGGCTTTAAAATCCAGTAATAATCAAAGTAATAGCAAATTCCCCACTCTCAATGGGTCAGTCAGGTTTCAACTTGGATCCTCTGTATCCTTGATATATGAACTAACTGTAAGGGGATTAGATGAAAGCAGGTGACGCAGCATGACAACAGAATTAGCCCTTGTTTTTAGTATTCACTCCCCTCCTCATTAGCTAAAAGACCCAAATTCACATATTCCAGACATGTCAAGAGTCCATTCCAGCTTTTCTGAAATGTGCCACTTCTGTTGGCTCAAAGCAAAAGTGTATCAAGTGACTCCAAATCAGCTGCTGACACAGCCAGTTTCAGCAAGCAGCTACTCCTATGTGGGCACAAGACCATCCCCCAGAAGAGCCTCCCAGCACTGTGTCAACACCACCCCCATGGTAATGTGGAAACTGAGGCAGAGAAAGACTGAGACATGCCCAGTGTCACCTGAGGAGACCCCAGCAGAGGAGGGAACTGAGGCAGACTTTCCAGCTCCTACTTAGCGCCAAATCACAGGCCTAAACTACCATATGGCCTGATGCTGCAATCCTGATTTGGTTGACGAGCACTCGGCAGAGTTCAGCAATAATACAGAAAGAACTAATTTGCAGTTATGTTTTATAGCATTTGTTCAGGATGAAAACTCACCTCAGCTGTACCTGTCTCCCACTATTTCTCAGTTACTCCAATTCGACAGCCAGATAGGACCGAGGCACAAGGAAGCATGCATATTTACCCATCCACTATGTCTTTTGTAAAGCATTCACCAACAGAATATCAGGTCATCTTCAATACTGAAGAAATCTAGTATTCCCTTTCCAAGCAAGTCCATTATACAACTCAAGTGTCTTGGAATGAGAGAAGTAAGTGGGAAGGAGGGCAAAAAGGGCCAAGGGCAGAAGATATCCCAGACCTTAACATAATTAATTTCCACAGTCACACGCCTGCCTGTTAATACAACGAGTTCAATTGACTTGGCAAAGGTCACGGAGTGCATTTGATGTTCAGTAAGATTAGAAGCCAGGACCTGACAAGATAATCACAATATACGATGAACGGTTTAGGATGTCATGCAAAACTTTAATGTCTTCCTTCTTTAATACACTTATTATTTGGATAAACAAAGGAGGTTATGCTTGGAAATACTGCAAAACCAGTTCAGTAAGACAGCAAACTACACAAGGTCTAAACATCTGTAACTGGCTTGATAAGCTACAGAACAGCTTCCAACCAAGACACTTAGATTCCTACAGCTGATGGCCATAGACAGTGGAAAAAAAGATGGAATGAGTGAACTGCATCCAGCAATTCAGGAACAATATGAAAAGACCTCACATTTCCAAAAGATACGGAACATGCGTAAGTGCTGCTCCCCTTCAAACCATCACCCCTCAGACAACTTCACAAAACCGTCTCCAGACTTCCTTTCTTCCTAGCTATGCTTCACTACCTGAAGTTTCATGCAAGTCTCAATTTCTGCTGCAGCAGTTTTCATGCAAGCTTTTGCTATTTTGAGGGACACAAAGTAGATAGCATGCTGCAGGGACACACATTTTTTGCTTCCAGAAGAATGTGACTTGAAAGGTTTCAGAATCCTTGCATGTATATTCAAAGCAGTTTCCCAAGACTCACGGTTTGAGGAGGGGGTCCTAAAACTATCCTCTTGCTGCCTTTATTTCACTAAGGCGTGCAATGCTCTTCAAACTGCAGAGGAAATTCTAGTGTGTTACACACTGGGAACAGAGACAGCATGTCCCACAAAGAGTTTGGAGTCCACATGTTGCTCCCTCCCAGGCTTTCCAAAAATCTCCTTCAACACACTCGGTAACATCCCTGACTATTGCACTGGCCTGAGACACTCCAAGCTCTGCTGTCCCACCACCACCCTGCCCAAAGCCAAGACCATGCATCCCACATGTGCCAAAGTTTGCAAAGTAGATAAATATGGACCTTGTGGTACATCTGTGGTCCAGTTCTCACTTCAGAGGCTCATCTGATCATGGCAAGGTACTTCAGCCCGAGGCACACACAACAGACCTGCAGCTTTGTATCCTGCTGCTACTTTAATCCTTTTGCCCCAGGAGGGGAAGCATAATACAGAAAGTAGGAGGTAAGGGAGAGATAGTGCCTGTGATGGCACACAAAGAAAAACAGATCACTGTGAACTGTCTGAATTAGAAATCACAGAAGTTATTTTGCATTCATCTACCAGAGAGAGAATTTTATATCTAGTCTACACAATATGCTAAACACTTATCAAAGAGCATTTAGAGAGAGGAAAATCTCCGTGTTTCCTGAAAGACTGCTTTTCGTTTATTATGGTTAAAAAAACCAAACAAACATACGAGGATAGAGAATGATGGAAAATTAGAGAAGATAGCCTGAGGGATGGGGGATGAGTAGAAAAAGCTCTGAACAACTTAGTAGCAGCGCTCGCTGCTTTTACGCGCAGTTGAAGCCAATCCCTCGAAAAGGAGAGTTTTGACTCTTAAGTGGCCAGCACCTCTTGCAACATATTTCCTAATCAGTGAGTATTTATGGTCGATATTTTATATTTCCAATTTCCCCCTAAGGGCTCGTGAGAAAGCAGCACACCTGCCAACCTTTTCAGCTGGGCCAATAATTGCCAATTTGCTCTTTGCCTTAGTATATCACTCAATTTAGCCCTGGCTGTGCCCTGCATACATCCTCATTCATCTCTGTGCCCCCATGACAATTAGAGTGTTAGCTTCAGCTAACTAGGGCAACTATTCTACTAGGGTTGGAAGACAATTATTAGTCTATTTTCCCATCTTGTGGCAACAAAATTGAGAATCCATGACAATTACATTCAGCAATTCTGCACTCTGCCGCCTGCTCCCCCTCCATGCCCCCACCTTCCGAATATTTCAAATTATCACAGCTCTACTACCACATTCAAATCTTCCATGTTCACAGGGAGTGAGGCTTCTATTTAAATGATAATGAGGGACGATCCATTCAATTTAGTGAGGGAGAAAATCCATTAAAAAGCAGGCAGTTCTTAAGCTGATGGGTCAAGAAAAAGATAAAACCCTTTTTTTCAAGCCATTATACAAGGCTCTGTGTGGATTTTCGGACTGTTCAGGACATCAGAAAAGATTAGGTCAATTATGGAACATGAGGAAAAACCAAAACAAAATGCCCAAGTCTTCCACTTTTACTTGGGTCAACACAACAAAACAGTAATATGGCTTATCTGGCTCTTAATTCTCTGGCAACTTCCAGTTACCTCACTATGAAAGACAGCAGAGGAAAATCCCATTTTGGAAAAAAGCTGTTGACTCTATGTTGGTTGTAGAAGACCTGAGAGTACACGTGTAAGAGGGATGTCAGCTTCGTAGTAGATTTTAAGGGAATTTTACATTGACACTGGGAACATAAAGGACTGTCAAATTCCCACCCTCTCTCCCCACACCACACTGTCATCTGTGCAGACCTGGGCTAAAACTTCTCTAGTTTTCTGCTCCAAAGTTGCATCATTCCAAAGAGGAGACCTGCCTCAACAAATCAAACCTCTGCAGCCAGAGATGATTGCACTAGATCATAATAAGCATTTTTTTCTCCAATGACCCATAATAAATGGCTCTCAGTGTAATGTCTGTGAAGCTGTACTATACAAGACAGACAACCGCTGTCTTACTATGAAGTTGTAGCACTCTCTCCTCACAGAAGTTTCATTGTGGCAAAGAAGCAGCAAAACGCTCTGGGTTTTGTTGTGGACAGACTGATGTCTCTGTGCTTTTGTGCAAGACATAATCAATCATTTGCTTCAGTTTTCTTCAGAGTGCAATTATTTCATGACAGACCAGGCCACCTCTTGACTTCATGGTCCATTAGAGACTAATGACATGCATTAATGTAAATAAAGAACAACTTGCTGGCATCCCATTGAACAAGTCACCTCAAGAAACAAATCACACAGAGGAGCTAAGCTGTTCAGAACAGTGCCTTCTAAATGGAGACCAACAATGAAGCCAAAGGGAGGACTCCAGTGCTCCTGAGGTGGCAACACTGAACACTACAGCCAACACTTTCATACACACACATTTCCCACTACACCTGCTGTGTGCTGCCATACAGCAGTCAAACCTGCCACCTCCCGCCTCATTTACTCCATTGTCCACCCAAGCTAATCGTGAAAGATATGGGAGGGAAAGGCAGCATGAAAACCAGTCCTGAAGGCCAAATGCACCAAGAAACAGCAGGACAGCTCCTCGGGGGAGAGCGAGAAACAGCCCAGGTGCCTCCCGCCACAGAGAATCCGTCTGCAAGGGCAGGGGTAACCCCAGCACAGCCAGGCACTACAGCCTCAATTTGTAACTGCTACCACAAGGAAAAATCAACCCTCTCTTCCCTTTATGTCCTTACTGTGGCTTTTTAATCCTCAGTATCACATGTACAGGGTTGCCTCACTTCAGCGGCACACAGTGTGCTGCGGCATATCCTCAGAGCCACGCGGAGACCAGGCATGACTGGACAGAAATCCTGCAGGAATCAACACTCAGTAGCATGTCCTTGTCTTCTCACCCCTTCCCTGCTCCCTCTCTATGAAAAGGAGAAGCCTGCTGCCTTATTCCTGCGCACACAAATGGGGAAAACCATCTGATTGCACCCATGGGACTTTCAAAGACTTTCTGACAGTCACTAAATAGACTACAGAACATTTACTAGTACGTGAGGAAGCGTTATACGTAATTAAAGCTAAATTGCACTCATCAAATAATGAACAAAGAGCATTCTGTGATTCATGAACCTTACTTTTCAAACTGTTTAATTACTAATTTGAAAATTTCTCATTTGCAATGGGTTGCCAGGTCATGGGAGCAGCTTCAGCAAAGCTCTGAAGTGTGCCCCGGCCTTCAGGCACTGCCTATATGTCCCCGTTGACTAAAAAGGAATGGAGTGCCTATTTTCCACTGAATTCCACTGGCTGCTGAATTACCTTTGAAGATTTTGCAGGATTTAGGCACTTAGACTCAATTCTTGCCTGTTCAGCTGCAACTCTGGGGGCAAAAGGAAAGGAGAGGAAAAACTGCAAGTGCATCAGCTTGACAAAAAGTCTCCAGGACCACTTACAGCTTAGACTTAAGCTAACCACGAAGTCTGAGGATCTGACTCCTCTCCACAGCCCCATGTTACGGAACAGCAATGCTATCAGGTGGCCCTGCTCAAGTACCTGTCAAGAGTGGCCAAGGGGAGGGGAAGGAGAGAATCACATAAATATATGTATATATAAAATGCTGATCATTACTGACTAATAACACAGCCAAGACACCCCGCATCAAGGGGATTTGTCTGAAGACACCCTCCCCCCTGCTGACTTTCCCCACCATGGCGCGTGGGTTTGCAATCCTGGAAGCAGATCACAGGACAACGTTATTTTTCTCTTCCTCCCACTGCGTCGGCTGTTTACAGCGCCCCATTCACACTCCAAACATGTAGAGAGAATTTTCCCCCGTCACACTTCCCTGTCAGAGCTGTCAAGCTGAATCCCGCTTTAATCTGCCAAAAGCACTTTTCTGCTGACATTTTTAATAAATACTTTCAGCTTTTAAACACATTTGTGGGAGCCATTTTTTCCCCTTTTTCTCCCTTCTCCTCCTGTAGAATGGGCTCTGAAAGCCTTAATAGCAAATACATTACACTTATCAAAGGCTTCCCCCCCCCCTCTTCTTTTGCATCCTGAAGCGGATGTAGTGTTTTCAATTTTAAAGCTAAATTAACTGTCCAATTGAATTTAGCTGGTGTGAGCCGTTTTCTGTGACAGGTTTTAGTTATGAAGCATATTTTACATTAATAGAACTCAACATGAAAACCACTCGCTCTGGGATTTCTGTGGCTTGCCATTGAAATGGCAAATTTAATATTTCAGACATGCTCGTGCTAGCGTTTGATTATTGTTCTTCATTTAAATCTCTCCTAACGGGAAAGGTCCTAATTAGTAAAAAATCATGTTTTAATGAAGGCAAAATGCTAATTGCTAACACAAAAAGCCTTCATATAAAATTATCCCAGCACTGCCATTGATTTCTTGGTGACTCAAAAGCCCATTTGTGTGTTTACACACTAAGGCACCGTTTGCTTTTGTTTTATCATAACATTTCACTCAACATACCATAGAATTTCCTGAGAGAAAGGCAGCTTTCCCCAAAAAACCTTTCTTATCTTGGAAGAAGGAAGCACAAAATTAGATGAAGTGACTCTGCACCCAAACTATGTGATCATGTGAAGTATCTAAACCCGAAGACACTGTAAAAAGCTTTTTAACACAACTTCTTTAAGAAAACAAAGCATCGAGCCATTTCTCCCCAAGGAATAACAATTCCATTTTGTTTTCCCATCTCTGATCTTTCGCTTATCATATTATTTGCACCATGATTATAGTGTTTGCAAGGCAGCTCAACCACTTATGCCATAACACTCAATCATGACATAAAAAAAAGTTATTACACAGTGACCTCTGGATGCCAACATTTGTTCAGCAAGATTTATGAAAAGCCATGTCAGCAGCGGGAATTGCTGCAATGAAGCGATGCTTTCTCCTGAATGGTACTTACATCACTGAGACGGTCCCTTGAGCTGCTCCGCTGAGAGCTTGTGGCCTCCCTGATGCTGTCTTCCTCGCTATTTCTGCCACTTCTGCTTGTAGGGACCTTCATCTAGAGGGAGAAGAAGGAGGGGGGAAAAAGGAGATTTTCAAGCACTGCTCTGCCACCTGTTCCCGAGGTTGCCGACAGTGGTTTACTCAATGTCTCACTCCTACACCCACGACACTGTGGAGAGGATGCGTTTGAGTGCATGGGCCTTCTCTGAAGTTGTGCTTGACCACATGTGTCCACATTCCCTTTCGCTCACATGCAAGGGAAGGGGTGCTTTTAGCACTACTGGAAGCAGGCAGGGCTGTGCCAAAGTCCTGGGGCTCAATACAAGAGGGAAGCATACAGACAAGCCCCCTTCACTCTTTGCTACCAGCAAACCTTAATTATGATGCTGGTGTTTCAGCACTGCTATTTGCTGATGCAACAGCCAGGCATCCAGTTCCTAGTCCAGAGACGTGCCTTGGGGCCAACCCCTGGTAATTGCACTGGGAGGTCAGTACCAGCATGATGGCTGGGTGCCTAAATGCCATGAGGGATGCTGGCCTGAAACAACTCGTTTGAGATAACACAAAAAACTTGAAGTAGAGCATGATTAACTCCTATAGCCAAGGCCAGTTGTCCAGCCACTAAATCATCCTTCTTCCTTCTCTTGAAGTTGTGCTTGTCATTTGTACATAAGGACAGGCGACAATGTTTGAAATCACAGCAACTTTCCACTTACATCTGCAGAGTTTTACAGGGGGAGGAGAAGGATAGGATAGATGTCATTCACAGCTTCATTCCTGGGCTCATTTACTAACAAATTATTCTGCTAATTCCCTTGTGAAATACTGGGTGGAAATAGTGTTTAATTTATTAATAGGTTCTATTCATATCAGTTTGGTTCCATTAAAATTACACTATTTAAAATGTCGGCTTGTACAAATTGGTACTTTAACTGGCAATAAAATCCCCTTGTTTCTTTCTGTCCTATCTCCCTGAAATCTCAGCAGCTAGTGGGGTTTGCTATGGTGCTCTGATAAAACCTGCCTGCCACTGCAGCCCAAGGAACCGTGCTGGGTGGGCACACTGCCACAAAGCACACACCGCAACCTCAGCCCCCAGAGCACACTGAACGCTGCAATCCCATGGATGCTTGACATTGCTGCCAGTTAAGCACCCCACAGCCTGTTCATATTTAAATACAATATTCAGAATACTATATGGAGAACAAGCTCCAGTAGGCACCCAGTCTGGAGTATGCAGCCCTGTAGAGTAGAAGACAGGGAAAATACCACGCTCATGTTCAAGCAACAGTACATTCCTGATTGAAGTCCTTCCTCTGCATGCTTTTCCACCACCTTACACCTCATCAATATGCTTCTTTCCTAAGGGTAAGACTTTAAGACTCAGCCACATATAAGTGTCAGAAACAGGAATTTGCTCACAGCCTCCTTGTCACACAACCACTGCTCTCACCATCAGTTCCCTGTCTCATCCACTGCAAACCATCTTTCCAATATGTTGCCCGCCTGCAAACTTTTATCAAGAACAATTTTTTGTCTTTGCGGCAACATCAAAACGTTCAAACAACACAGCAACAGGAGGTAATGCCTGCTGGGATCTGCTAGGAGCATTTCCAACCAGCAGTGAGCCTGCATTCACAACAACCAGCATCAGGTGTAAAAGCAGGAAATAATCCACTTGAAATTCAGCATGTTGAATCCATACTGTCTGTTTCCTCAATAAAAAGGTCAACAGATTCAAGCACAGAAATCTAGCTATATTACATCAATGCTGCGGCCGTTATTGATCAAATTTTTAAACCCACATTTAATTCAACAAATTTGATAAGATTTTTTTCTAAATAGATGATTGTCATTCACTTATTTTTTTCTTTCTTAGGTCTTTGTTTACCAACTATGGTTTCAGCTATCCTGTTATCCTGCCATGGATTGATGCCAAGCCAATAGGCCAGGCAGTAATACCCCATTAATTGCAGCCTTCCAAAAATACTGGCACAGCAGCTTGCTTAAGTCATCCGGGTCTTTGCACACTTACTCAAAACCCATCTCTACCGGTTCCCAGTCATCAGCCAGCTCTTCTGAAGCTCAGAAGACATAAAGTATCAGACCTGCCAGTTCCAACGCTTCCAGACGCAGCAGGTGCCTTGTTCCTCCCTGAAACAGGAGCCACTTCACCACTACAGTAGAATTACAATTTTCCTAAACACAGTACAGCAACACCCACCGAGTTCTGCGTCTTACTGATTTCTGATCCATAACCCCACCGCTCCCACCCAGGCAGACGCCAAAGCCTGTCAAAACCATTATACTTTTGACCAAAACAACTCATAGACAGCTGCTTAAAGTTAGCACAGACTCACCCAACCTGGTACCAGACTCAAACCTTTTGCTGTCTTTCTTGAGTTACAGTCGGCTCCCAACACCACCTGTTTCTTTTCTCCAAATTTCATTAAAGGAAAACTACACCTACACCCACGGTAACAAATGGAGACAATTTGACCTGACAAGGTCTTGCACGGGCAAGCAAATTAGAAGCATCACTGCTGCCATTAACCTTTCCAAGTAAATATCAATTATTAAACTTGCTGCACTACCACTGTCCCCAGTTTGCTGCTGTGAATTAAGAGGGTCATCAGCCTTTTTGACAGATCTTGTTCATTTACACCTGCTGCCTGCCAGCAGGGGAGCCCGCACACCCGCCGCCGAGCGCTGAGCCAAGCTGTCTTAATTCATCAGTAATTACCCTAATGAGCCACATGCAGGACCCAACCAGGGGGACAAGTTGTTCTGCTAAATGGATGCATTGGTTTCACAGGCATTCTCTGCAGACCTGGGTATTAGCGAACTGGTCAAAAGCTTCTTTCCCAAAGCTGCTTCTGGCTTGGCTGCTTGATTCCTAGTGATTTTCTCTGGGCGTTTTTCCTTGAGTTCCAGGAATTCCTCCTGAACATGCTCCCTGATAGAGCTTTGCTATTAAAACTTGTAATTCCTCTCCCTTTGGAAAGGTCACTACTTTTCCAGAGCCTACAAAATCTCTGAGGGCCAGAGGCGAAGTGGGCTCCCAGTCCCAGCACGGGCACAAAATGGCCGCCACACCTCACACCCAAACAAGCGCCTCCCTGAAGCCACCCACAAAACACACTGTGCCTCCTTGTACAACACATTACCAGAGACGTTGCTTACCGGAGCTACCAGCCGCCATTATTCACTACCTCAGGGAGAGCGGCCAAATAACCCGTAACATAGGCTTGGGAAGGGGAGTGCCATCTGAGAGAAGCTGCCTCCCCCCTTAGATAGAGCTGCCCTACTACTGTGACAGAAAAGCATTAAAATCACTTACAAGCAGTGTTTTGGAGGAGCCCCCTCTCTCCTCTCATGACTTTGCCTGTCTGAAAGCACCCGGAGAGCACGCTGCTGCTTTCTGCTTTGAGGGCAGCGAAGGGCCCTCCCCGGGCGCTGCCATACGGCGCCTTCCAGTCAGTGCAACAGAAATGGGGGATGCAGCAGGTAGAGGCGCATGTGGGCCAAATGTGAGTCTGTTTGGTGGGTGCTGCCTTCAGGTCTGCTCCGAGTATTTCAGGAGTCATTTGAGAAACAGAAACTCCCAAAATAACCCACAGCTCAGCAGGAGACAGTGTGGGGAAGGTGCTCCTCAGCCTTGCCTCCTGAGGGCAGGGGGTGGGAGGGAATCTGTTCTTAAACGTAGGTTGGCTGCTGTGTCACTTCAGGACAGCTAAGATGGAACAACGCAAAAAGGCACAAGTGGGCAAGTGACGTTCTCTGGTAATTTATCTCTTCCAAAGGCCAAATCCTGTCCGCATCCAAGTCCTAAGTCAGCAAGACATTCACATCAGTATGTATTCACTGAAACATTAAACAGGTGCCCAAGTTCCACTCAAGCAGAGTCCATTTAATCACTGAAGTTAACAGAAGTCTCCAAAAGCATTAATTTAACCCCAAGCTGCTTTAAAAACAGACCAATGCAGCCTCCCACAAGATACCTAACACACCTCACACTAGAGAAAAGCTGGTGGTAAGCAATCCCACCTATGTGCAACAGCTCCCGTTCAGCTTTTACCACAAACTGCACATTTCTGTTAGAGAGTGTGGAAGACGCCATTTCCAGCTCTTGTAAGAGTGAGCCAGCACCGCAGCCTGGGCTGGCTTGGCAGGGAGCGACCAGGGGCAAGGTACAGAGGGTTTGTAAAGCCATGATCAATTTGTATGCTGCAGGTGCTCACGGACAGTCCCAGGCCGCGTTTGGAGCCAAGAATTATGAACCTTGCGCTGTTGGACATCATGTAGCATGATTAAATATCATAACTCATTCCGGTAATAACTCCAGCTCTCATTAAAGTCCAGTTCTGCCATCCTGGATTGCTGCTGCCTTTTCATCTCTCCCATCCAACTTCCCCCTCGCTAGTTCATCTTATGGGGTGGGGGTGGAGGAATATATGAATGGGCAGAGCAGGTCTTGCTTCCCTAAAATGGCTTTTTCATTATCACTAGGCTGGCTCTCAGCCTCCACTTTTTAATCATAATAGATCAGCCTGCTCACCATTTATTTAAGCTTTTCCGATGTCAGAGGAAAGCACATTTTTATTTGGCGCACCTATTTTCAAATCACGAGCACGTTGCCCCTGCTCATTATTAATAAATACACTTCGATTTATCACAAGCTCTGTTTGAGTGCCATGGGGAGCCTGGGGCAAAAGGAGACAAATTCTTTTCTTAAGTTGTTCTGAAAGGTGCTGGGCTTCCTGACCCTCACCCCCATTAACCCAGCACAGCTAGTGTGCTCCTACTGGGAGCTCCACGGCTTGCGCAGAGGCAAACTTGGACTGATCTTGTGCCATCTCAATATATTTGTTCATTATCTTGCGCACACACAGAAGCATTTGGAAATGTACTCGGGGCACAGGCCAAATTGAATCATCTGCCTTCATTTTCCACACGATCTGAAGCTACAGCTGCTACAACAGGCTGTGGGATTTTTATTTTCCTTCCTTAACAGTTTTTTTTCTTCACTCTTAAAGTCACAGCAGTCTGATTTTAAACCTCTTGCTGGTGCTTGGGTTTGTGTCTGCTCTTTACTAAGCAGATCTTGCATATACACACGGTGGGAAACGGATTCTCAACAACCTCCCTCCCTTCTGAAGGCAGAACAGAAAGCAGAGCCCTTGGGGAGAGACATCATTAGAATACTCATCTCAGAGATGCCTTCTCCGGTGCCTCAGATGGGTCCATTACTCCACTAATCCTCTCACCTCTGCAGTGGACAGGCACCAGCAGGAATGGCACCCACATCTTTGTGCTACACTTGGAATAGTCCCATGAAAACAAGCCCAACCAGATCAGAAGGGGCAAAGACTTCCCACAGAGCAATGAGCCACACTGCCTCCTTTCAGGAACACATTAACTCCTCAAGAAGGAAAGTTTAATTCCTTTTTTAGAGCTCTGGGAGATCAACTTTCGTTTGTCTTGCGAGGAAGGACAGACCAAACACAACCTTCAGATTTAGGATTTTACTGACTTCATGGCAAATCTGTTTTGGCAGAAGCTACTCGGAGATAAGCAAGTACAGCTGAGAGGCGTCCAAGTCCCAGAGTTTAGGTCCAAGCTTTCAGATCACCAGAGACAGGGATGAATTCACCTTATCATGCTCATCTATCTAAACTAATGCTGCTGAACACCACTTTACATCTCATCAGTGTGTAATGACTTTATCATCTGCTCTGCCAAAGGATTCTTTTCCAACTCTTTCTATAGGATCAATCTAAGGAAGAAAAATCTACTGCAGGCAACATTTCCTGCTAACAAAGATGATGATTCCCCACGGCTACAAGGATTGTTAAGAGCAACTGTTCCAAAAACTTACCAAACTAATTGTATGGCCTGCCCCCTTCCCCACACACATGAACATGATGCTTAAACAATATTTTGGGAAGACTTTTTTGCTAACATATGCCCGCATTTGATTATCCCAGATAAGCTCGTGTTTCTATTGGTAGACTATCAGCAGTAGCAGCTTTCTGCAGCAGGAGACAGTAAACTGCCTTAATAAATACAAATGGACAATTTAATTAAAATATATTGGAGACTTGGAAAAAGTACTATTTGTGGACGAAACAGTCTGTTAAGGGATTGCACTCAAGGCTAGTTCAGTGTATTTTAAACAGGCAACAATAAGTGGCAGTGAAACATACTGCACAGAGCTCTACCCCGATGATTAAAGAGCATGCTGAAATTATAAACGTCTGTTTTCCAGCAGGGAGAAAAACAAAAGTCACCCAGTTGCCTCTGGTTTTAATGCTTGAAACAAAACAAACCATTTGGCTTTAAAAATGTACTTCTTTAAACCTGAAAAGACCCATGTATCAAAACAAGGTGGAATCAGCTAAACACATTACTTCTGATTTGTTTCCTTGAAAACCCAGCCTTAATGCATTCTAACAAAATTTATCTATCCCAAGCATACCTCATAATGAGATCAACTGGGAAAAATATCAGGCTTGTTTGTATATTTTATACTTGCTCTAACTTGGCAGTTTGGAGATTATGTATTCCCCAGGTCCCTTCTTAAATCGTTTCACACGCTGCAATTTGATTTTCTTTGCTTGCCCTTTTCCACAATTTTTTTTGATACATTTTATTGAGTTCTGGCTCAGAGGGAAACGTTCCCTTTGAATTAAGGGTGCAGTCATCTTTTATCCTCTAAATAAGGACATATGGTGTAGAAAGCAGTGTTATGGTCCGAGTATTTTATGACTGAAGCAGGACTCATTTTAAAAAATGACAGTAGCATCACGTTAGATTAGAGCAGTTTTTCTAATTGGGTGATGCTGCTGCAGATCCTGTGACGTGCTACCTTTGCTATAACTCATTTTAAATATGACATGACCATTTTTACTCACTGTGATGAAGAAGAAAACAGCAGCAGTGTTATGAAACTGAAGGAAATTTGTCCTTTTTCTTTTAGCATTCACTCACTCATTTCGAAGGTTAGCATTTATACACTTAACTGCTATGCAGACTTCTGGCTTCTAATGCTGGCTTACCTGTTTCCTCTGGTTAAGCTACTTCAATAACTTGTATTGCACTCGAGCAGTCTGTGACACTGTGGTTAATTTTTACCTCTCCCTGAGATGCATGGAGCTTGAATTAATGTTAGCTAAAGGATTTCTGTGCTTAGAGGCTGTCAGAGTCAGCTGCTGCAGGAAGGCAAATACAACAATCTACTGTAATAAAAAGTATTATTAGTGAAAAATCAAAATACTCAAAAACTATTATTAGTTTCTCAGCTACTTAAGCAATGTTAACTACTCATTAAAAACCTGTCCTTGCATCCCAATGCTTGCAACCAGACGTGTGGGCCACCTTCCATTTTTAAAATCACATGAAAGCCAAGCTCATTTCTGGGAGAATTGCTAAATAGGGCTCTGATTAGCCAGGGTAACATCCTGCAACAAGCACAGCTTTAGCTCTCAAAGAGACACTTCTCCAGATCTGGTGCCACATCTCACTGGAGAGGAAATATCTCCGATCTCATCCTTTTTGAGAGGTGCAGCCAAATGAGTGGGCCCATGCCCTCAAGGACTGGAGGAGCCTTTTTGCACAAGTGCCCAGCACAAGGAGGCTGTAAGGACCAGCGGGGTTGGTCTTTCCACAGTTCAACAGATGCATTGGAACTGCTGCAAAGATTTTCCAGCGCTTCTGGGCTGGCAGGTGGCCACATTGCAGAGCCGGCACTGTGTCCTGCAGCAGCCGGCGCTCTCCGGAGCAGGAACGCATCGCCATGCGAGACCTAATGCTTATTTTGGAGAAAAGCTGGTGCTTAAGCAGGCAAAACTGCTCGATTTTACAGCTGCCATCAGGCTTGCATAGCAAACTGCACTCTGCATGCCCCCAGCCGTACTTGGCAGATGGTAGTAGACAGCTGGGAAAATCTGGGTTTGACATACGTCAATGATAAACTGTGTCAGTGTAGACCTGCTTAGGTTACAGCTCACTAGCATGTGTGCAGGAGTGAGACTTTCACTGGCAAAGGGTAAACAGCATTCCTAACTAATTTAGCTAAAATCTGCCATCCACAACAGGGTACACAGACAGCACCAGCGAGCCCTCAGGGCTGTCTGGAGCTGCAGGCAAGGTGATAAAGAGGTAATGTACTGGGTTTGTGTGGCAAGGTTTTGGGGGGGGGATGCTACAGAGGTGGCTTCTGTGAGAAGCTGCTAGAAGCTTCCCTCATGTCCAACACAGCCAACGCTAGCTGGCTCCAAGACAGACCCACTGCTGGCCAAGGCCAAGCTCATCAGTGACAGTGGGAGCACCTCTGAGATAATGTATTTAAGAAGGGGAGAAAAAACCTGGGCAAGCTAGAGACAGGAGTGAGAATGTGAGAGGAACAGCTCTGCAGACACCAAAGTGAATGAAGGAGGAGAGGAGGAGGTGCTCCAGGCTCTGGAGCAGAGATTCCCCTGCAGCCTGTGGTACAGACCAAGGTGAGGCAGACCGTGCCCCAGCAGCACATGGAGGACCCCATGCAAGAGCAGGGGCATGCCCAAAGAGCATCTAAATAAACAAAAGCATCTGTAGCCACAAAACCACTCAAATAATAAAACAAAAAACCCAACCAAATAGACAAACACTACTTGGTGACTGAATAGAAGCAGCCTGTAGAGATTGGAGATGAGAATGAAACCATAGGTGGACTAGGACAGACATAATCACTGTCAGTGAAAAGCAGCACTCAATAATTACTGCACCAGCTGTAGTGCTCAGCCAGAATTAGATGCCTTAACTACACTTTAATTTAGTGACAGGTCTAAAGGAATAGCATCCAGTGAATACTCCATGAGAGAGCTAAAAGCCTCTGAGCAAGTTACAATATAAGGTTTGTAGCTTCAAGTTTCACATTAAGGTGATTCAGACCCATGACTCTCGGTCCAATGACATCCAATGTGCACCGAATGAGAAGTTGATTTTGCACATTTTTTTGGTGATGGGAAAGAAATGGATACACTAAAGATCAGCTCAGGACTCTTACAACAGATGTATCAAGCGTTACCGACACCAGTGCAGCTGCCCATATCGAAAGGATCACTGTAAGGGAAGTAACTGAGCAGGATGGAGGTATGATTGACTTAAGCATCCATTTAGCAAGGATAGAGCTGTGTTCAGCTGGAGCCAATGGCCTAAATTAAGTTGAGTTTTCAAAGTGCTTTTAAACATCATGTAGGAGGCAATCAGAATTGACAGCTTTAACATTGCTGCCATCTATGCATACAGATACCATCTATTAAAGGCTAATATCAACAGCTGTGATGTTTAAAGCAAAAGGAGATTTAATATACATATTAAATTGTCCAAAGCTGCAGAAGATGCTTCAAAATATATTAGCAAATTCAGCCAAGAACAATCTGTATCCTATGATATTTCTCTTCTAGTAATATTACCCACCAAAAGCGAGGGGTTTGAATCCAATATAAAAGGTGATGACAACCTTGAGAAGTGATTTCAGGAAGAAAAGATCCCCAAAAGCAAGGTAAATAGATTACTAATGATGTCAGATGGGCAAAACATTTAATCCAGTTCTGCTTTGTCCTGGGGAAGGAAACAGACTCATTCCTCAGTCTTCTGATAACAAAAGGAAGATATTAGACAACATTTGCTAAGAACAAAGTCCAGACCTGTTGCATAAGCCATAGAATGGGAGATCATGTGCACAGAGATGCTTTAATAGATCTGGGAATAGTCACTGAGAAAACTGAAAAAAGACAAGTGTTGGAGAAATATTTCAAAGGAGCAACGAGGCCTGGCTGGGCAATGCTGTGAGACCAGGAAAAAAAGCCAGTTCTGGATTCAACCGACTGAATTGAACTATTCCAGTCAACAAGGTTTTCTGGAAAATTAATCTTCTTGAATAAGCCTTCCTTTCTTTGATAAGTTTGTTTGAAAAGGGAGCTAGATAGATGAGATACATTTAGGGGTTTTGATGCACTCATACTGCAAGACATTCTGATAAAAATTACTGCTATATAAATACCAATAAAACATATTTTAAGTGGGGAATGTATCAGCGAAGTTATCAACAAGTAGTGTCAATAAATAATCATTAATGTTCGCTGCAGAAAGTAAAAGGATTTAAACAAAGCTTGCAGTTATTCAATAGCTCCATCAATAACTGAGAAAAATACTATCAAAGCCACTGCAAACCAAATTCAGATGCCAACAATACCTGTTTAGAAATAAAAAGGAAGAGGAAAGAAGGCAGTTTTAGGCAGCAGCTTTGATTCCTTGAAAAACACACCTCATCAGAAAAAAACCTATTCCAAAAAGAGAGCTGTACTATGATCGTGAAGAACAAGGGTGGATGCCTGCTGCTACTACAGAGAGAGACCCACGGCAGCTACACTCTGACCTGTGGTACAAACTTGGATAGTTGTCTTGAACTGCTCAAGTCCTTCTTACATGGACCACAGAGGTCAATCAAACTGCCATTAGAAAGTGCAAAAATTGCAGCAACTACCCATGCATTATGAAGTGCAGATCTCTCCTTACTTAGAGCAGAGAACAAAAGTTATCATCCTGACACTGATGGTGAAGGAGGATTTCGTAATGGCAACCTGCAAAGGCTGTGGGTTCTTGTCTGTAGTTCAAGGCAAGGATAAAACCATCCACATTCTCACACAACAATTCACTCAATGCCTCCAAGCGTCCCATGTGAAAACCCATGCTCAGTACAGTAGGGTTTCAAATTCATTACTAGGACTCTGAGGCACCACAATAACACAATTAAAACACCACCAGATGTGTGTCATATAATACATGTTAAAAAAAGAAAAGACGTACTGTGTGCAGATACAACAACAATTTGCTGTTCGAATTAATTCAGGAATCAGTACCATCCCTATAAACCCAATATATAAAACATATGCTACTGTAGGCATGCATAAACTGCATGCAGTTTTTTCCAGATAAAGCCACACGTGCAATTAATAAACTAAAGTGAAAAAAGAAAAGAAACCAAGTAAATAAATAAATACAAAGGCTGCCCAGGGAATGCTGAATTTTGCAGAAACTGCTGTCAAAGATCATGGTGCTGAGCACAGAGCCACAGGTGAGAGCAGTGTGGTCACAGCCTGGCCTCGGCTCATCTGAACAGGGACCCTGCGTGTAGTGGAAACAGACACCAAACACAGACCAACCTGGTTTTTTGCCCACTACTGCCATAAGGTCAAGCTCCACTAGCAGGGTTTAAATCACAGGAGATAGCAGTCAGTCTTTCACATGCACAGGATCAAGCCTAAATCACGTGTTTTCATCTGTTCCACAAACCAGCCCACAATCACGTCCCTCTTCTGTCTGAAGACCCCGTAAAACCTAGGAGCAAGGCTCCAGCCTAGCATCAGCTGGGGGAAAGGCTGGGGAAAGGCAGGAGAACCACCACTTCAGTGCAGAGGGAACGGATGGATGGTTGGTACAAGCTGTGGTATGATGTGAATTTAGCAAAGCAGAGACAAACCCCCATGCCAACAACACCACCATGAATATTTTTATTCCAACTTGTTCTCATCAGACCTACAATTTACTTTTATCACTAATTCAAAGTCTACCAAGCCCCTACCTGTACTCTGAATAGACTTCTGGGACCTGTCCTTTCCCTGGCTGGTCTTCATCCCCCAGCCAACTGTCCCTCGTCACCCACAGGCAATGGAACGCTAACCATAGCTGCTTCAGCTAAACCTCAACAAGAACAAGAGCCATTTTCTCCCAGCTCCCAGCACCAGCAGATGAACCAAGCCCTCTGGCAAAAATCAGAGCAAACCTTATACCTCTACAGGTCTGGAAAGCAGGTCCCTAGCTCTGCACTTCAAGCAGAGGCAATCTGAAACACTACTGCTATCTGGTTGTGATCAGTCAAGACATCAATGTTGCCAAGGAAACTTTCAGTAAGGCCATGAGACCCTACCCTACCCTACCACTACAAGTCTTCTGATTTGACAAAACAGTGTTATAACTACCAGAGCAAGCAGAGCCAACTCCACAATGAAACAGAGAAGCAATTTCCTCTAAATGCCCAGGGGGATATCCTGTTTGCTGTCTGACATCCTGAAGAAAACAAAAATCTAAGAATAATTAAAGCCAAAGCAGCTAAGGTGAAGCCCTTTGGTAATTTTCAGCCCTGAATAACTAAGAAGGAGTGACAATTAATTTTAGCTAATGATCACTGAACTTTGAGATTAACATCCGCAGCTAAGGAACAGGAAACAGCTCTTTAGAAGGCAACACTGCTGTTTGGCAAAGCCCAGAGCTCTGTGAAATAGCTGGCTGACACTTGCTATCAAGAGGCACAGTGCAATGCCCAAAGATGCAAGGAAGTAAAAAAAGCACAGAAAACCCCAGTAAAACGGATTGGGAGCCTGCCCTACCTTCTTCCTACACAACACATCCCATAACATAGCGTCAATTTATGGTGGAGTAAAATGCTTCTTGTTGGCCTGTACTATACAGTCCTGATGTGCAGCACAAGTATGGCTGGCACTACCTACATATACCCACAACCACGGCTTTTAACATTTCTCAGACACAAAAGGACTGGCTGAAACACTGTAGCTGTGAGTGAAAAACAGGATCTGGATTTCACACAGTATCTTCTGTCATGACAGAGCAGCTAACTCGAAGTGTCCTTGTGCACGTGGAGTGTCAGGAGTGCTCTTCCTGACTTGGATGCGTCCAAAATCCAAACGCAAACTGTTTGCTCAGGTTACTCTTCTTGCGATAGTTACAGATAAAAATTGAAGGAACCCCCCCCACACACACTAGCATGTCCTGATCCTCCAAATGTGTAAACTACAGTCTGAGACAGTTGAAAGGGCAAACTGCAGAAGTAGCAGATACTCACACCATCTACTGAAGGTTATCCAGCTGCTCTGAATTGCCCCCTGTGAGAGGAGACATCCTCTCCTCACTGATTCTGGAGAGCAAAGCTGTGCTGGTGCCTTTCACAGGGGAGTCAGGCTGTGCTTGGGGATGAGCCAGGGTCAGAAGAGGGGAAACCTGCCTAAGGCTGGCCCAGGGAAGAAACAATCCATTACACCTGCATCACTTCACGGAGGGCACAAAGACTTCTCAAGCGTCAAAATAAAGTCCACTACTTGAACTAAAAGCCTGATCTGAAGCTCATCTAAACTGCTGCAAATGGTATATAGCATGCTTACCAACCTTTAAGGCAAGCCCTAGGTTTGTTCATGTTAAATAAGTCTAACTTGAACTGCAAGAAGCAGCTTTTAAAGCAAAACTCAAGTAACAGCCTGGTTAACTTAAGACTGCTGCAGTCCTTCCCGTAAGAATGGTCTTAGGTGCAGGAAATGCTTATCTTCCATACCACATTTGGTGCAGAAAGGTATTTTAAACAGTAATAGTCATCTGTTTTCTCTACTTGCTCAGTGGGAATGTCTAAAGTCATACAAACAGCACCTTAGAGAATAATGTAGTAACAGCAAGATGCATTTACTAATGATCCTACTAACATTTCCTGAGAGCATCTCCAACACTCTGCAAACGCCTATCAAGTTTAAACAGCACGGATGTGCAGTGGGCACTATTATCATCCCTTCTCAGCAGGCATGAAAAGATCAGATAACTTCAGGAATGTCAAGCAATGGACCTAGGATAAGGCTAGGACTACAACTATAGCGAGAACTGGATGGCTAAAAGCACTGCAGCTTTTAACAGCAACCATCTTGCATCTTGACCACGAATTGTTCTCCCTGGATGACGTGCACGCAATTATTTCTTAGAAAGAAAGTATAATGTTAACTGGGAAGAGCTTATGGAAAGCAAAAACAAAGCTGCTTTTTTGGATTCTGCATGGAAATACAGCACATTCACAGGAAATGTTTTAGTAAAGAGGCACAGAAATACACTGTGAAAAAAAGAAGCCATCACATAGGAAGCTTTTGTGGAAGAGGGGTAGGGGAGCACACCTCTGCTTATGGGAGGATACAATGGGATCCAGGACTGCTCTTGATACAAGGGGCCGTAAGGCTTTACTCTGGGTATAGAAAGACCTGTGTCTGAGCGTTTCAAGGTACCATGGACATAGATACGGGAATTGGCCAAAGTCTGTCACACCACAGGATCTTTACAAGCAGCACTGGGGCCCAGAAGCGCTATAGCCAGAGAGAACAAACCTGAAAACTCAATCCAGAGACCGAGAGCCACCAAAAGAATTTCTCTGAACTGCAGCTCTTCCTGAAAGAGCAAGTGTAAAAGAAGGAACAAAGCCCAGAACAGCAGAGTTCACAAAGGCAGAACTGTGGGTAGGGCTGGATAACCAGGTAATTATTCAGATCTTTAACATTCTCTTGTTGCTGCTTGTGGATGAGCAGCAAGAGGACAGCAAAGTTAGCAAGCAGGAATGGCAAAAGCCTCTAAAACTGTGATGCAAAAACCGAACATGTCTCCTAGAGATGTAAAAGTAGTCTCACATGGAGCTTTTATGCCAACCATTGTCTCAGTCAATATGCAAATCATATGTAACAGCACATGTCTAGCTGCCATTGCACTATAAATATCCTTGCTCAAAACACTTCACCTTACTGCTGTTCACAATATACCTGACAGCTTCCTATTTAAAACAATATTACTGCTAAAGGAAGCCATTAACAGAGGGCTGAAGGAAACAATCTTATTCACTGAACCAACGCTGTTGTCTCGGCTAAACAAAGCAATTAACATCTGAGTTCACAGGAAAATGTATTAGCACAACAGATGCATGTGCATGTATTGCGGCCCTTTGGTGAAATGCACTGCTTTGGGGCCAGATGTTTCTGCTCATGCCAAAGAAGAATCCAGCTGCATCAAGCTGTGAATATTTCTTCTGATCTGTCAAAATCTGCTATGAACTAGAAGAGAAAAAAACAGAACTGAAGTTTGAAATAGAAGTCTGTTTTCCACTGGGGATTTTACCACCATCTGTATTTTAAAAGCTTTAGTACAACTTGACAGAGTCTGAAAAAGTTTGCAACACAATAGGTAAAGCACATTGAAATACCATTCAAGAAAGGTTTCTGGTAGAGTTGAAACATATGGTAAAAGACTGATTTTGTGCACATTTTTTCCCCTTAAAAATCAATTCATACTTACTAGTTGGATTTACAACATGTCTAAATATGGCCTTTTTTGTAATGTGCTGCCACTACCAGCTGAACTCTCATTACTAGGATGATAGAGCAATATTGAATTACCGGGCAAACAAGGTCCCTTTCCAAAAGCACCAGAGGTGATTCTTTTTCTCACGCTTTCTAAACCCAGGTGTTTGGGTTTTTTCCTTTCATTAATAAAATTACTATGGATTTGCACTAACGCACCAGTAAAATTATATCCCTTGCCTGAAACCACAGAACAAGGAGCCAAAATGGAAACAGAGCAGCTAAGCATAAAACATGAAAGCATCCCATACAAACTATGCCATGTATGTCAATGCTTGGTATTGTCCTTCCTAGAAAACCATTCACCCAGCAGGACCGGCATGCTCCCACCGCACAGAAATCTGTGGGTTTATCCCCCAAACCAGCTCTTTCTGCCCACAGGGCAGAAGCAGGATCAAACACTGACCTGCTTGACTAAGTGGCTCACCTTTATCTTCTGCCGAGTGCCAGAGCTGAGATTTTCTGACATGCCCGAGGTACCTTGACTCTAAAGGTGTTGGGATTCCAAATCCCTCATGTTCTACCTCAAAATTTCAGCCTTAAAAAATAAATACATCTCCCAGAACAGACAAATATACATGGTACAGAGAAAAGGAAGCAGAATGCAGGGGGATATATCCAAATTCAGTTTAAATTCTGATCTTCTCCTGCTATTGCCTGGTCTCCACATTTGTACACCAGCACACAGGCAGCTGTGCTGCCTTCCAGGTGTGCGGCACAGCTTTGCCACTGACAGGGTTATCTATTTTACAAAGAATTATGCTAGCAGTGAAAATCACAGTAGAATTGTTTTGAAAGAAGCAAGCCTCAGATGGACAATTTAGATTTCACAGAAGTTGAAAGAGGATTTGCAGGTTCAAATTATTAATCAACACCCTGCCAGGCAGGGGCCAGGAGCAACCTGCTGGTGCTGGCTTTCCTTGAACTTAGACTGTAAAATCTGGATTTTAGATTGACTCAGTGGGGAGACAGGGTTTTTGTGCCTACAGCCCTTGCCTTCTGAAGTATCCAGACTAAACCAATACATATCAGGGGCAAATATGAGCTTATGGATGGTGGGGGAAGTTGTTTTTCCAGGAAATTGGGGATTCAGGGGGTTTCCAAGCCAGGGACCATCCCCTGCCACTACTGAGTGGACCACTGGCTTCTGCAGTCAGGAGAAGCAGTGGCATAGGATTCAGACAAGCCTCTCAGTGATGACTAGAGGGTGTATTTCATAAGAGCACCCCATCTGTGCAGATACTTAAAATGCAGCTCTCACATGCCAGAAACTACCCATGTCCAACGTTTCTGTGCTCAGATCACAGGAGGCTGGGAACGGGGGAGTCCACAGCCTGGCCATGACAGCACTTGCTGCAATCCAAGTTCCTAAGCAGCTCCTTGTGCTCCCACATCTGAAACCCCACAGTGAACATGGGTCACTGTTTCAGGGTCTGGGTGTGCTGTGCTGCGGGCAGCATCCTGGGACTGGATGTGAGCAGCGGAAGGGTAGGGGGAAGGTGCAAGACCAAGTGAGAGAGAAGGTGCACAGATGCCCATGTGCATGAACAAGATGGGACTGTCCAACACATGAGTCAGACAGCACCCATTCCAGGTCTGATTTCTCTTCTCTCCTGTACATCTTTATTACAAAGAAGTGTTGCCAGATGAAAATTTGGAGCTTGAGGCCAAAATCGAAATAGAAAGAACAAGTTAAGCTCCCAGAGACTCTGACTGAAAATGGTGGTTTATCTTCCCTTTATCGGTACCTCACCTGTCTCTCAGTGATGCTATCCACACAAGTATCACAGTGCTGCTCCTGATGCACTGCATTCTTATGACACAACTTGCTTCCTCCTGCCAGCTACTCATCACAGCTTACCCCAGCACAGCCCTCTGTTCTTGCAGTTCTAGTCAGAAGGCAAATTAGTCACAGCCTGATGGGGGAGTGCTAAATTTTTCATTACAATCTTTCTCCGGAGGTTTGGTGTTTAATAATTTGTACTGTATAAAATTTCACATATGGGAAAACACGGCACCACACAGCCTCTCCAGATGCCTTTTTTTTTCCTTCCTTGCTGCTAATCATGTGAGCCCCCCAGCTACAAGAGTGGATTTAGGGCATAATTAAAGCTTTAGACTTTAATAGCAATAAGGGTAAAGCTCAGTTTTATTTTGGAGAAGAACACACCACATTTGAAAATTCCCATTTCACAGAGGATCAATTTTCAAACAGGCTTTGTACCCGGGTTGCTTTGTTCCTGATATACCATGGAAAAATAAACCACGTAAGCAGCTCGGGGTACTATGAAAGAAGCACACCCCTGATTAGCTGCTGTGAAGGCTCTTTAATTCCTTACGATCAACCCAAGAGCAGTGGTGGTTGTGCTGGGGACAAGAGAGCCTTGACATCATCTGCTCTGGTTTTCATCACGTCATTCGGCAGGGGAGTCTCTCACGTTGGACACATGAACTTCAAATCTCTGCAAATTTTAACTGCAGCCCTAAGCAGAATCAAAGTGATTTAACTTTGCTGCTGCTCTCCCAAGCCTCCCCCCTGCCACCACCCTTCTTCCTTCCTCACATAGCCCAGAAACCGCAGAGCTGCTGTCACACGTGGGAATGCGGAGCCTTCACCCAGTCTTCCCACGAAACTACTTTCTTCCCACATTTCTGATGAGAAGAACAACCTGGAACACACTTTTGGTATTAACTACAGCTGCGTGCAGAGGACCAGCACAAAGTTTAAATACTAAGACATCCAAAAGCCTTATTGTAAAGACTTAAGTGGAACCTAAGTAGGGAACAGATTCTGCAGTAGGTACTTCACTGCAAAGATGTAGTCATAGAGTGCAGACTACTTACTGCTGTTAGCTACCAAGTGCCATACCATTTCTCATCTCCAGACATTTTCCCCCAAATCTTACAGAATCCCTTTATCTTCTCAGGAACTCACTGAGAACTCGGTAAGAGACACTGCTGCAGAGCATGACAGAGAGGAAGGGTAAGTGAAAGGGAAGAAGGGGTGAGGGCAGAAAGGCAGGAGACAGATTACTTGCATGGTTGAGACAGGAATAGTTACGCGATGGTCAGCATTCTGAGGACTAATTTTAATTATTCGATGAACTTCCAACCCAATTCATTCTATGACTCTGGAGTACGGCTCCCTTAAAGAAAAAAGCACCCCAGGGACTATGCTCCCAGCATGATAACTTGCAACATCAAGTCCTTTCCCTCTTCTCCGAAACATGCTCCTAAATAAATTCAGGAAACACACACAGAGTAGGACCATGATCACCCTTCACAATATGGTTTTAATTCAACCCAAGTCTCTCCCATCTGCTCAAGAGACCCACAGATACCTTAAAATGGAGTGTTAGGATGGATTTCTGATTTCCAGTGGAGAAATCGGGTGATAAAGAGCCAGTTTGAACGAGTGTGGTTCAAATTTACAGTAGTTTTTGACAAATCTTAAGGCTCAACATAAAGGAGAGATTCCAGTTTTGCCATTAAATGTTTCTGTATTCCTATGTCGTGGTTGAAAGCCACGTTTTACTCCACCAATCAGCAGCAATACTAGGTGCGGTAAAATAAAACTGTTACCATGGATAAGCAGCTACTCAGAGCCTGCAGTACACTGACAAATGCATCAAATGACCTCGAACTGAGAAATAATGACCTTGAAAGCAAAAGCTTATTGCTGGTTTTATCCATCTTTAATATCACAGCTTGAACTAAACCAACCCTGCTTTTTAAGATCTATATTGTATCCTTCCAAATCTATTTGAGAATGCTGAAGTCTTGAAATGTTATTTGCTGATGTACAGGACTTGTTACAGGTCAAAATTCTACTTGCTTTCTGGCTAATCATAGAATCATAGAATAGTTAGGGCTGGAAAGCACCTTAAGATCATCTAGTTCCAACCCCCTTAAGTGAGTACAAGCAATATAGGCCAGACAACTCCCCAAACTTAGTGAACCTGCTTAGTTGCCATGAAACTATTGAGATAAAACCTATGATAGCAGTCAGATTTAAATATAAGAAAGGAATATATGTACTTAAAAGTGCTTTCTAAATGTCTTTGTTGAGATACAGTTTCACTGGCATGTATAGGTCTTGGTGGGTGAAGACTCAGCTCTGTTACATTTTTCATCACGCAGCTTTAGGAAGACTCGATTACTCACAAGAGAGGCAGTGCAATGCTGCCTGCTCACACAAGAAAGTGACCTTGAGGAGGTTCACTCAGCTCAATGTCTAGCAGTTATTTCCATGAAATCCCTGGGTAGGAAAACACACATATGGAGACATAATAGAGGCAAAGCCTCCATGTCAAAGAGCAGATTGCACTCTTGCCATCAGGCCATGACAGCAGTCCCTAATTCTCCAGGACATCTGCTTATCCAGCAAAAAACAAGACGGTCCTCTAGCAGACAGGGTAGCACAGGAAGTAGCATATGTGACACAGACACAAGCTCTACCCCTAGCTCTGACCTTAGGCATGTTCATCTGTAGTCCCTCCTCCTCCCTTTTTATTTTCCTAAATACAAACCAGTTGTACATGGTTTGTATTTAGGAAAATGTACATAATGTCATCACGCTCAGTTTGTGAGGCAGAGTTTATCTGTGACTGCCAAAAGCATTGTAATTTTCAGTGCAAAGTCCCATCACTCTGTCGTCATGCATCTCTGCAGATAGCAATGCTCACATTATCCTTTGAACAGAGAGAGGTCAAACCACTGTTGTTAAACCCGCGAGGCCTTAGAGCTAAAGGACAAGCTGCAGTATCAGTTTTTGCCAGAGGAAGCTCATCCATGTTCTGAATTGGCAGGAGAAGGATTTATATCAACTAACACCAGATAAGGAGCATGGGAAATAAATACATAAGTCAGAACTTACTAATGGGTATTATTCCTCAGATAGTAGCAAGTTAATGGTACATAGCTAGGCAACAAAGCCATCCCATCCTTGATAAAGGCATAAACACATTAAAGGAATAATCCCTGTGTGACACGAGGTCACTTGTGCATTTATAAAATCTTCACTGCTTCTGCCAGCACTGCCTTTTAAAAACCACTGTTCTGTCCCAGCTCCATCAAACCCTGCAGCCCATGATCTGCTTCTCCTTCGATACCCACAAGCATGCAGAGAATTCCATTATAAATTCCCTTCTGAAGGATAAATAGAAATTTCGCATATCAGAGACAATCCAGCAGTTTGCCCTAACTTCAGTAGTTCTGCGTTATTTCCCATATCAACTTATCTACCAATTACACCATGAAATTGCCATGAAAACACCAAGGTTGTGCTTTGCACCCAGGCCCTGTTTCAGAGGAGGAACTACGGGAAGCAAAGCCCTATCATCTCTGGTGCCTGAGGGTCATTTAACTTGCCCACTGATCTGTAGGACGCTTTATTTTCCACACATATACCGGCTATTTAGTCCTCATCCCCAGAAGTTACAGATTTTCCTATTCATGAGAAGCAGTAATTCAGCACTAAGGGTTAAGGACACGTTTGTTGTCCATCATTGTAACCGGTCCCTTCTTTTTATCAGTTGCCTTTGAAGGCAGTACAGATTACAAAGTACATCACAAGTAGCACTCTGTTAAAAACAAGCCCTGTCAGAAGTTGCCATGCTGTGGGAGAGAAAAATGGTAGTTCTTCTTGAACTTGTGAAAATAAGCAGCTAACGAAGCAAGAAATAATGATGTGACTTTATGACAGAGAATCCAGACTGAACCAACTCAGCATTTTGTGATCTTTTTCTTCCCCTTAAGAAAATTCACACAGTAAACCCAAAGCTCTCAACAAGAAGTACCTTATCAAAACCATTTACTGGGGGATAATTTCCCATTCTTAGCCCAACACCCAACATTTATTATCATTTCACCATTCTGGATGTGGAATCTGTGGGTATTTTGAAAAATGTATTGATCCATCTCAATTTTATAAGCATCATTTCCTCCCACAGAAAGAGTTTGGGAACTCTCATCACCTCAGAGCTCCCTGCGAAGACAGGATAAGCAGCAGAACATAAACTACGAAAGTGGCTATTCATGAGAAAACTTTATTCAGTCTATAAGGACACTGAGAAAACTTGCATTAAGATCCAAATTAGCAGTGAAAGTTCTCATGCTACAATAGCTTGTTATGCTTTTCCTGACTAGAGTTAAGGCCATAATTATCTTTCATTACAGAAACACAAAATAGAGCACAATAAGACCTCTTGAAGTGTATTTCCTCAACTTTAGTGTAACAACACAGTTTAAAAACTGACAGTTTCCACGGTTTGGAGTCTCTCCAGATATATTCATTAGTTATTGCAAAATACAGGATTGCTTCATTACCGGCAGGCACATTTGAAAATAAACACTCTGCTTCCTTAGAAGCTCAAGAAAGCCACACTCCAGTAATAAGCCAAGATTCACACATCAGGATATGAGTTGTCAGAGTTCTGCTTAAATCACTGAAGTTCTAACTGCGTCAATTACAAGGAAGGACAATAATGAAAGGAGAAGCCAAAACAAGGCCCCATCCTGGAATACTGAGTATGAAATTACAATATAGAGAATTTAACAGAACAATTGTTATTTTGAAGCACCTTTTTATTCTGGGAAACCACAGCAGAAGGGAAGATGGTAGCATCTAAATGTGATTTAGAAAAACCCCTAATGGTTAATGAAATGGAGGGAGGGGAAAGAGACTATTGCTGAGAAAAGTAGGGAATCTCCACTGTTGTCACCTCTGCCTACAATCCTTCCACTTCCCTAAAATCAGTATCTTGGGGCGAAAGAGACAGCTCTTGCTGGAATTCTTAAGTTTCACAAAAACTGGTTTATCAGCCAGTAGTGACCTAGCACGGAATGTGCCTCCCTCTTCCAATGAATAAGTTGCTAGAAACAAAACTCTGAGGCCAACTGGTAAGATCTAACAAATACGCAGACTGTTAAATGAACAGGTTATGCCCCAGAGCTGCTCATTTAGGATGCTGCTGTTATAATAAAATTAGTTCAGTGTCCAACGAAAGCTCAGGACCCTGGGCTGGTGCCACCTAATTGAAGTTTACAACTTTATTGGAGATTCCTTGCATTTTATACATTTGCTTTGTAGAGTGTAATAGCTGGTGGCCTTGACTCTAACTTAATTACAGATCAGAAAGGAAGGTAGTGTCAGCATGATAACATTTGGCTAAGCTGAAATGTCAGTTTCAGGCACATTTCACCTGTTCGCATCTTAATTTACCTGGACTAACAGGTCCTAATCACACAAAACAAATGGATCTTTAAAATAAAGATACAAAATTAAGGGCGAGGTCCTCATGTTCCTCATCACCAGTGAAAGTCCTGCCGGTCGGCGCTACCAAGGGCCCATCAAGCAGCCCTGAACAGCAGCTGACAACAGACAACATGGTCCATCCCAATCACATGGACCCAGGAAGGCACAAAGCAAGGAGGGGAGCAAGTTGCTGGTTAAGCCTTGTGAACAGTCATGAGATTAGAGCTTGAAGACATCCTGAAGGTAGGTGGGGATGGAGTGAAAGGTGGTACCCTGTATCTGCCAGCAGTTAAGTTGTCCTTAGGCAGTGTCCCTAGTGAAGGAGAGCACATTTTACCCAGTATCTGCTGCAAGGGGTGAGGAGGGAGAGGTGGAAGGGTTTTAGCACATTCCGAGGTGGTGCATGCCCACAGCTTTCACATTTAGTTTTCAACACTATAACAATAACCTGATGGAAAGAGTTGATTGGCAGATGCCAAGTAAAACACTCAGAGAAGATAAAACAAAGCCATGGAAAAGTAAGACTACACAACTTTGCAGAAGATAAGACAGAGTGCGTTCACTGTAAACAAAACCACCTCCGCATCCCACATACACAGACACGTACTATGCAGTGGTCCATTAACGCTCAGTGTGTTCCACTGATTAAAAAGAAAGTTTAATAAATCTGTTGGAACACAGAAACAGAATAAATACCCTTATCGTTCCATTTACTGTAAATAATACTTAAGTGCAAGTCAAATATTAGCTATATTCAGCACAGCATCATAACAAAACAGGCATTGCTAACATTATGGTCCCAAACTGTGCTATTCTTAATTAACATCTGACATATATCTGCTTTTGCAATCACCCATTACTGATTAAATGACAAGGCACAATGTCAGATGCATAATCTGATTGGTTACTACTCAGTTACCAAGGTGCTACGTTTGGAAATTGCCTGTGAATTGATTTCTTTTATTGAATTAATAAGTGTTATCATACTGTACAGAAGGTAAAATTGCTACTGAATGTGAGCGATAACATATAATTACAGAAAATCAAATCCTAATCTGCAGAGCCAAGCCAGGTGTCAACATTTTAATTGTACTTAGGGAAGCACAGGAACACCAGGAAGGGGAGAAATATCTCAAGTGTAGGAAGGAAGAGATATAGTGCTTAAATACCAACTTTAGTTAGTCATGATAGCAACCTTGAGGGATGTCAACCACTCATGTATGTAGAAAAATTATACTTACTTTTCCATTTTTGACTCTAGTCCCACATGCTGGGACACCTGACTGTCATCCAGACCCAAATCCAGCTCTCAAAGAGTCTTAAGATTTGTACTTTAGGAAGAATGGCTCTGAAAGACGTTGGGCGATACAAGCATAAAATACATCAATGATGTACTTCCCCTAATCTTTCCTTTCTTGAAAAATAACCAGCATTAAGATCCCTTCTTTCCCCAGGAAGATCAAGTCCCGCTGAGAAGTTGCCACAATTTCTGCTCTAAATACTCAAACATTTTATTAATTTCACTAGCTTTACACACTGAGTGAAAAATACCTCTTCAAGCCATTTCCTAGTTGCTCTCCCTGTTAGTTTGCATTCACATCCCGCACTAATGCAGCTACTGGTGTCTAAATTGATGATGTTCCATTGGTGTAACCCCCACGCATGGATACTCTCAAATTAGGCAGTTCCAATACATTTGGATCTATATTAGCCACTCTTCAACTGATTTGAGCGCTCCTGCTAACGGAGCACACCAGTTTAAATATGTGTACTCAGAAAACGAGCGCTTAAACTGCTGCAATTGCTTTGGATTAAGGAGACCTGGGAGAGCCCTGGATTCCTCCCTACGCCACATGAGGAAGGAGCCATTCAAGTCACTGTAATCAACTTGGCAGACTTGGATTCTCACTCGTCAGTGCATATCCAAAACCTTTCTGTATCATCCCCCCGTCTAGGCAACACCACGTAATTCCAGCCGCTAGTATCTCCACCTCTTCCTCCTCTCTGGTGCTGCCTTCCTGCCATTAGTACCCACGAGCTCGGCTTGTGGAGCTGCTCCTCCTGAGGGCTCAGTGTGGCTGCCCACCATCAGGCACCATCTGCCAGCTTTTCCTGTTGTCACTGCTTTTGTTTTGGATTCTCCCTGTGTCTCTGTCCTTTGGAAGAAGGACCCACCTAGGCACAAGATGAGGTAGCACCCAGACAGGAAGCACTGAGGGCAAATGACAAAGCTTTGTTCAAAGACCACGCTGCCTCCCTACTGCACCACGAGCCAGCTACCAATTTGCAAAACATCTGTTCAAATCATGAGCGTTTTCTTTTGTTCAGGGATAAAGAGGAAGAGGTTAAGTCATCCTGTTTGTATACAGAGACAGAAGTTAAAAACCATGCTACTACCACCCAATTGGCAGGGTATCTTGGCAGCAGGATGGCATATAAATTTTTTACATGAAGCTCTTTCCAAATTAATTCCTTCCAGGCTTCTGTTTTCAGGGTAACAGTGGAAGTTTCACTCTTGAATTGCAAACCCCTCAGCTTAGCTGTGCGATTGCCAGGCCAGTAAGCATCTTATTAACACAGTCACACAGCAAAGTAATGCAAGAGTGCCTTTGTGTCTCAAGAACTGTGAGTGCATCTTGCACATACAGCGCTCAGGGGTAATGAGGAAAAATAGCATCCTAGGCAACAGGACATAGCGTGGCAAGGTGGAGTGCCTGGGCAAGCCCATTACTGCATGGAGAAAGGAGAGACCACACCTCTGTGGTGTGAGTGCAGCTTAACTGCAGACACTAATACAGTTGTTGGAAGGGAAAAACCCACCAAACCTTATTATTGGAGTAAAGTGTTTTTAAAAGAAAATTTCTAAACCATGAGATGTATAACTTGGCTCTGCAGTGATCACAGTGGGGAAAATAACTGGGAGCACTTGTTATATGCCTGAAGAATATGAATTCTGGAGAGTAGGAGGAATTAAGAGTAGCAGAAGAAGGCTGAACTATTATAATGGGAAAAGAATAGCTATATAGAAGAGAGACCTTTTCTCAAATAATTTCTTTCTACAGTTAAAGGTAAGTACCAGGGAACATCACTGCAGGAGAGTGAAAGCCTGTATCGATCTGAGATGAACTGCACCAACTTGGAGGCCTTTGCTATGACGAACATCAGCATGACCTCCATGCAGGAGCTCCGGAAAAGCAGCACACAGTTAATTGGGTTTCCTTTCCAGCCACTCAATTTACGGCTGCTTCCTGACCTCGACTTTTGGAGGCTTGTGGTTTAATGAGCTCAAATTCATGCTTTTTCACAAACAGAACCTGTTCAGGTACGTGCCTGGATCTCTTCTAGGTTCCGACCACTGCGATGCAGCAGCAGTTGCTTGTTGCTTCCCAGCCAACAGAGTTTTTGGAAGAACATGACAAGGATGCTGCCTCCAGCGCTCCTTCACTGGAACACACCATGCAAAAAGCACAATAGCACTGACACTGACAGGGAAGGATTAGACAGAGCACCATGGAGCAGCAGTGGTCTGTGTGCTGCCACGGGCGAAACAATTTGACCACAGCTTCATGCGTTTTTCCCATTCTCAGGAGTCAGAGGTTAAAAAAGGAGGATCCTAGAACCCATCTGCTGTTTCAAAGGCATGATGTCAAATACACAGGTTTTTTGCTGAAATAAGTCCTTTGAATTCTCCTCTGCAAAAAAAGAGCTACAGCTATCCCAGTGATAGCTGTTCTGTGGGACAGATTCCTGGGATGCATCTTCCTTCAATCATCTCCGGTATATTGCTGCAACCAACTTGCACACCTACTTAATCTTTGACCTTTACAGCTCCTGTCAAGCAGACTGTGACCCCCTCTAGACTCCTATTATCCATTACCAAATCTTCATTTTTATTAAGTTCAGCAGAGACTCCTTTCCTTCTCCACTAGGAAGCATGAATTCTCTTGTGTCATTTATTCACAGATGATTTATACCAAGAGCCTGTCAACTACAGGAGGTACTTGCTTGTGCTTACTACACCTGCAAGTAGCTCTGTCCTTTCCGGGTCATTACTAATAAAGCACTTATCCCTCATACAAGCGCAAATGCCTCCCTGTGCTCTCGCAAGTATTTATCTGAGTACTTCAGAGTCCTCAGTGGATTTACCCTCACAGTGCTCCAGCAAGCTGGGCACTAGCATTTTTTCTGTTACACAGATAAAGAGCAAGGCCCCAAGACTGAATTCAGCTCTTTGCTGCTTTGAGGAGACTTAATCTGAATCAGGATGCTGTAATCACTGGCTATTCTTCCTCCTACTCCCCACACCTGTTTCCCCATGGGACAGCAGGAAACTACTCGTGGATCATCTCAAGTTCTCTGCTTTATCAGCCAGCCCCACACTAGCAGAGTACTGCTGCCCCACTCTTCAGGGGAGAAAGCTTCATCCTGCGACCACTTCTTGCTGTTGAAGTGCTTATGAAAGAGAATATGGAAAACCCCATGGCCCAGCCTGCGTGACCCAAATCATCACCCTCCCATCCTGCTCCCAGTTCACAGATGACTCATGAGATGAAGCCTCCCTCTGCTTAGCACCACTCACTACGCAGCCAGATTGCACCAACAACAGTAACACAAATATATTTGTCTTGCAACTAGAGCGCCAAGACAAGCAAGGAGCAAAGCTGGGGGCCAACTGTAACACCATGGAGTTTGGCAGCCAGCCCTCTTTCCAGCTCCTTATATATTTTTGTCCCAACTTTCCACCTCGTTCTCCCTCTTTGCAGTATTTCTGGGCAGATCATAACACCCACTAAGGAGTGACAAATGGCTGCGTGGCTAAGTGCTTGCCCTCGACAAATTAAGGCATCTCCACGCTCCCTCCTCTCCCACTCTTTCCAGCGTCACTCTATCACAGGCGAGGCTGAGAAACCTGTTGCTGCTGTTCCTCTTTCAAACCCCAAAGCCAACTGGCAAACCAGAATTTAACCTCCCAGCTGCTGAACACAGTCAGATTAATACACACTGGCCAAACAAAATATTGCTTTTAAAATGCAATTTGTGCTTGGCACACTGGGAGAATTCAGAGCAATCTGCAATACAGACCAGCTCATAACCCTATGGAGAAAGTGCTTTGGTGCCTCCAATGTACATCTGACAGCCTTAATGCACTTTGGAAAGAGGCAGTAGAGTAGAAAGCTTTGCACTAATCACAACTGATGTAAGAAAACCGGAAAACATTAATTGCTTCTAATTTGGTGTAAAATTCTATGCGTGTGCACCCTCACTTCCCAAAAATCTGAAGTCATGGCAAGATGTTGGAAAAAGTGAGGCTGTTCTGGCAAGTTATGATGACTCTTTCAGCTTAAAAATTTTCCTTATTGATCCTAAATATACCTCCAGTTTATTTCTCGTGGGGTAGGGGAATAGAAAGGCATAATGAAAGGCTTTTACCTGTTATTATCTTGCCTGACTCTCACACAGCTTCACACTGCTGCACCACGTGGCAGATGTATTCATCTGCACAGGTATTTATGGTCAATCTCTTGCAGACAAAATGCATATTTCCCCACCACAGTAAAAGTCAGTTCAAAGCAGGCTGCTCTCATTGAAGTCCATGGGAGATATTTTTCCCTCCATCAATTTTAACAGGGGTTGGGATGGGCCTGTTGAGATAGTTTGCTTCAGGAAAATCCTCTCTTGTTGATTAGGGCTCAGCAGGAAAAAAACCCAAAATGAATGGTTTACTTTTATTGATTACGCCCATTCCCCAAATAATTTGAAATTAATCCCCCAATTTCATTTCAAGCTGCTTTGCTGCTGCGCTTGGCTGCTGAAGAAGAAAAGATTCAGGGAAAGCAACACAGGTGAATTACATTTGCTCAATGTTTTCAGCATTAAATAATCTGCACATAACTCAGGCTCACTCAAAAGGGATGCTGCAACGATCTGACATAAAATATGGCTCTGCTGAGCCAGAAAAGATAAAACAGGGGTACCTTCATATTTAAAGGAGAAACAGTGAAGGACTTCATATTTTAATGAGATACAGATGCTGACCACTGAATGAATCACTCTGCCCATAATTAAAGAGTCTTCTGATGTCTGAAGACTCTTCCTGTCATGGAAACACTTGGATGCTATTTCATCTCCAACCCGAGCCTGCTTTCAGACTGAAAGAGGGAGATCCAAATGTTGATGTCACCCCAGACACCACTTACATTCTCCATTTCCCTTTTGAAGAACTTGGTATTAATTTCTGCCTATTCAGGTTTGCATGTTTTTATAGGTCTTTGGGCACCCTTAATGCTAGACAGGAGATATGAAAAAATCAACAACAGACTCAGGAATTTCCAGCACCATGCTTCAGCATTTCATGCACAACAGCAGGGTTTAAATCAGGGTCTCACTAACATTCAAGCCACAATATAATAAAATCAGAAATGCAACTTTTGAGTACACAGAGAACACAAGAATATTTTACAGTTCTGCTGATGCTCTAACTGGAACAGTCTATGGATCCAAGCAACAAAGTTACAGGGAGATGTTGGACCTTTACTGGTCCAAAGAAGAAAAGAAAGCAAAAGCCACTTCCAGGTACACAGCCCCAAAGCTCATGTCTTACCTGGTTACTTGCATGTTCAAAAAAGCTCCTGTTTTCCAATTAAGTTGGAATTCTGTATTTTCATTTACTTCCCACTACAGCTCCCTGGGCATGAATAAAACTCTCAGCTTTTCTGCTACAAGGTAAAAGGATGGTTTAAAATAAATAAATAAATCTCATCCTGGGTAGAAAAATCACCTGGTTCATTCCAGCTGCAGCCTCCTCAGGGAAGCTGGTGCCCATGCTTAACCAGCCTTCTTGTGGCAAGTTTCCCTAATACCTCTTTTGACAGCCAGGATCCTCCTTGAATGGTGACATTCCGAATGAAGCATATTGCACCCACCGCCAGAACTGAATTCAATGAACAGAATGCCTTGCATATTTTATAGTAAACCATATTTCTATGTCCCAATGACTTGGTTTTTTTCCCTTATAACAAGATGGCATTGCAGATCCAGGGAGATTTAGTGATCTGCTGTAATCCCAAAACCCTGCATGCACACTGCCTGTTAGGATTTCTGGCAGAACAAGTACCTGACCAGTTCTGGTCTTTTATAGTCGTTCATTCCTTCTCTGCTGAGCATGGCTAAGCTGGAACTACTCTTTTCCAGACCATTTCTATCATTTCAGATCCCCCTGAATCCTAGTCCTATGCTTGTACCTGTCTCGGCTTAGCATGCTCTGCAAAGTGACTAAGCGTGCTCTGCGATGTCACCCAAGTATTAACGGAAGCAGCGACTACAGCGGAGCTGCAGATCTCCAGCTCTTCCAGACACTGCTGCCTTCTATGTGCTTAAAAACAATTTGATCATCTTTATGGCGCTTTTCTGAAAGAAATTCCCTCAGCTCCTTCCTTCCTCCCTTTTTGAAAGGGAGCCCATTACGTTTTCTTTTCTCCACTTTTCTCCAGCCTCATTTGTCCTCCACAGATTTTCAAAGATTATCACTAATGGCACTGAAATCGCTTCAGCCAATCTTCTAACTACCCAAAGCTGAATTCCTCCAGGCTCTGATAACTTAAGCATTCAAACCTATTCCTCCCCTATTCCCTGATAGTGTGCTGGCTGCAGGGCTGCAGCTGACCCTCTCACAAAGAACAGAAAGGATAAAAAAGTCAGTCAACACTTCTGCTTTCTCACTTCCAGCTTTTGAGAGCTTTTCCTTTCCACTGAGCAGTGGACTAACTCATTCCCTGGCCAGGCTCTTGCTACAAATACATTTATAGAAACCCCTCTGGCTGCCCTTTATGTCTTTTGCCAACTGTAGCTCATTTGGACTTTGGCCCTCTCATTTTTCTTTGCATGTTCATGCTAAAATTGTTCTCAATAGTTTGACCTACTGTCCAATTTTTTTATGCTGCTTTTGAGTTTCAGGTCATTAAAAAGCCCGTGATTTAGCTAAAGTAATCTCTTACTACGTTTCCCATCTGTCCTCTCCATTAAGGGAGTTCATACTTGTGCCATTAAATTTGCTTCTCTAAGACACTTTCAACTCTCAAAGTTCTTTTTCACTCCGAGCAGCTTGCCAAGCCCATAGCTCTGAGCTGACTGAAATCCACTTCCTTGAAACCCATCATCTTCCCCATGCTGCTGCTCTTGCATTTTTCTTAATAATTAGCAGTCTGGCAATCCAGAAATGCTTTTATTTCAGAAAAGCTGCTCTGCACAGGAAGAATTAGTCACTAAATCTCCCAACCAAGGACTGCTTTTGAGTTACAGATTAGCTTCCACCTGTTCTGCTTCAGGTTCTGGACACAAATAAGGGTGTACTTCAAGCACTTTGAATTAATTCCCCTGCCAAAGTCTCACAGCCAAACTTGTCCTGCTACAAAGCATCACCCCAAAACAGAGGAAAGCGCAAAGAATGAAGGGGGTGATGAAGAAATCTCAGACTTTTCCAAAGGACAGGCACATCCTCCAAAGCATCCGAATCTCTAGGTTAGCATTCTTAGAAAAGGCTGCAGAATCTGCCTGGCTGCTGGCACAAGATATAATGAAGGATTTAAGTACAGGTTGTAAAATTCTGTGTTGCCCTAGATAATTTATACCTTTCCAAATGATGCCTCTCCATTCCTTAAACATGGGACATCACTCTCAAGGAGGCAGCCCTGACCCCAGTCCTTTCAACATCCTCTCTCTGTACAAGGGATACTTATATCCTACTGTTGTGCTTAGCTGCACAGTAGCAGTCAATAGGAAAGAGTGACTTACACAGCGAAGCTAAGAAAGAACAAATATTTTTATAGCAGCCCCTAATACTTCGAGTAGTGAAGGAAGATGACAGCCTGTACAAGGGAGCCATTGAAAACAGCACTGCTCCTAACATGTGCTTAGAAAGATATCTGTTATCTGAGGTTTGCCAGCTGGCTTCTGTATGCATAAGATCACACTGCCTTTAACTCTGTTTGCTCCACCATTCCCAGAAAGGCAGTCTTTGCCCTCCAGGAAAATCCCCTCTGGCTGTGAGCTGTGATTAGCTGGTCCCAACTAGCCCCGTTGGTGCCCCACTGCTCCTCCAGGCACTCAGGGAGCTGGGAGCTGTCCTGAGGAGGCCTGTTCAACAAATGCATTTCAGGCCTCCAAATCCCCATCACCACTATCGCATGTTATCTCTGCAACAGCAAAACCCCCAAGTTTTAGGTAAAATCCCCAAACAATCCTAGGGAACAGACTGTGCCCTTCACTCAGAAGGAAAGGAAATCCTCTCCCCAGGGTCCCTGTTAATCCTACCTGCAGGAATCCACCTTGCTTCCCAGCATCAAAGCTGTCAATTTAGCTAAAATCTGTGATCTTAGCAAATAGGCACCGAGAGGCATGGCTGCGAAGACCAGCACCCCATCTCTAGCTCCACCGCCAGTCCTTCAGCAACGGCAATTCTCCTGTCCCCACTCCTGAAGCGCAGTTATTACCCGGTCCAGTAGAAGAAATCTTGCTTTGCCCTTGCAGAGAAGCTGGACACAGCAGCCACAGGATTAATAGGGTATAAATCTGGTGCAAACAATGAGTTATCCACAACCTGATCTGTATTAAGGATCCGTATTACCAGCTGAATTTCTGGTAATACGGATCCTCAATACATACATTCCTATTGGGATGTACAGCTCCTTTTGCAAATGTTTCAAACCCCATCTTAAAACAATTATGTCCTTGCTCCCATACTCTTTGGCCAAAACCCACTCCTAAGAACATCTGGACACAGTCAGTACTGCCCTCTCACAAAAATTAAGATTATAATGCTCCCTACAGAAGCAGTCTTTCTCCTTCTAATTTCCTTTTATCTAACTACTTGTACCTCCATCAAACATTCTAAGCTGTCTGTATTAATATTTGGACTGCTGGTTTATTTTTTCTTTCTAGTTTGTTTCCATTTATGGCGCTGCTTCTCCACTTAATACTAAATCAACAGTGACAGATCATCACCCTTTCTCCAAATTCACTAAATGGCTTAATAATATAATTTTTAGCAGAGATTTGTGGCTCTCTCACACACACACACACACGCACACCCACCAAGGCAAAATAAAGATGACAGCACATTTGAACAAGGCAGCAATAAAACAGTGATAGTAATAAAGAATAAAAATGCTATATCAGGTTGCCATGGGAACCAGCATTCAAGGACTCCAGGTAACGTTGTAAAACATGCCACTGAGCATAAAGCAGCTAAGCAGGTTAAGAGGTTATTTATTAGGCTGCAACATGTTGTGCAGTGCCCTCTGGTGAGAGCGCAAGAGACACACAAAGGGGCTCGACACCCGGGGGGAAGATGTGAGGATTTGCGCCATCATCCCCAGAGCCCTCAGCTTGGCAGTGGCACGGACAGAAAGGAACGACGTGAGCCATGGGCAGTGCACAGAAGGTTTGGCTGCAGGCAGAGGTATGGAGAGGTGACACCAGGACACGTGTCTGTGCCAACATTCAGTGTCCTCCTGGAGGAGCCAAGAGCACCACAGAGCACAAAGGAGGCTACCAAGGGCTTGGGAAAACATTTCAGACCCAGGGACCTGCTGACCCCTGTGAAGTGCTGCTTTTCCTGCTGAGTGTAATGGGACTAGCTAAGATGAAAGCTGCAGTAGGGATGATTAGGGACAATAAGTGATCCTTGGTCATGGTATGTTTTCTTTAGGGCTGAAAAGTGTAATTGTTCCACACCCAGAGAATTCACTAAAATTAGCAGCAGCTCCCCATGTGGCTGTAAGACCAGGCTCAGATTCCCTGGAGCCCTGGGGCACAGCATGCTACAGACCCAGCAGAGGAACACAGAGAAACCACTCAACAAAGTAAGGAGCCCATAAGCAAAACCCGGAAAGAGCAGCTCAGTAACTCCATTCAACTCACGGTAAAACCACCCTAAAGTGTCCTTTTGTACATAGACAAAAATACATAGATATCAATGGAATGCAAGATACTCTTAAGCATCTTGATGAGACAGAACCCTTCCCATAACCACACTGCCCCCGCTCCACATAAAACAGAGGATGCTCAAAGCACTTTGAGTGCAACATGCTCCATTGCAACCTCACAGTGACAGACCAAGCTCTTGTGGACCTCTGTGACTGATGGCCATTTCTTAAACTGCAACCAGCAGACATCCATGCCTCTTTTCCAGGTACCCTTCACATTCATTTGGGGGAGCAGAGTAGGTTGCTTACAGACACCACAGCACAGGGTTTGCTTTTTTCCCCACAGGCCCTTCTGTGGGGAAATCAACAGAAAATCTAGTTAAATGGTTTTGAATAAACACTGCTAACATTTTGTATGGATTGGCTCCTCCAAAAGTAGAATCTAAGCTAACACCATCCTATTCCATCATCCTTCCTGTTACAACTAAAACTGTGGAAATCATAACACACAGAGAGAATGACTTTTAAGCCTGCCAAAACCTTGTGTAACACAAGGCATTGCTGGATTAACTTTTTCTACCAGCAAAGCCAGACTACTTAACCTAATATTCAGCAGTGCTTGCAGTGCAGCTTTCCTGTTGGAACAAGGGTGAGCACACATCCAGTCTGCCAGCACCAAGACAGCCACTCCCAGTGCCCACAGCAGCTCTTGGTAGAGCGGAACACTTGAATTTGTCTTTCAACTGCAGAAATACTGCTGGTGGGGAGAGGTGGGGCTGCAACATGAACCCGGCTCTCCTTGTTTTCCCCTGCACTGTTAAAGCTGTCAATTCAATTCTCCCCCCACTAAGTGGCACCAATGCACCGCAAACCACAACGAAAACATCTGTACAGACGGCTTATAACTAACTATTGCCTGGCCTGCTTCGCCTGGCCCGCAGCGGGGGGATCAACCCCCGCGGCTGCCAGCCCAGCTCACCCCGCGGGGCGGCCACAGCCGCAGGGCATCGGGGCTGGTTCTACCCCATCAGTGTTTTCATTACATTAGCCTGAAGGAAATGCAGCTTACAGGGCCACAAGGAAACAGAAAAAGGCAAACAGGCAATCTTGTGTTAACTGTACACCCCAAAACCTGCTCTCGCTCAGAAAGGCGTGCAGGGACACCACACACATCAAAACCCCAGCAGTGCAGAGCCAAGCCCAACCCGGACTCCCTGCAGTTGAGCTGCATGTAAACTGCACCACAAAACAAACCCTGAACGACAAAGCACTGCCGTTGTTCTTTCAGACAGCTCTTGAGAGGCCCTTTTGCTGAGCAGAGCTGTGAGGACAGCCCTCAGCTCCTGTCTGAAGCATCCATGGCTTCACCAGCTTTACCGGACACACACTTGTGATACCACAGAGCAGATATATGGGGCAGGGACAGTTCTGCTGTAAATCAAACCTACTGTAAGAAACCAGATCTGGGAAAAGGTTATAAAGGCTATGTAAATCACAAACCCCATTTATGTTAACCATCATGCAAGATTAGAAGCCAACACAGAAAAATGTCTATGAAATACCTTCTCAGCAGTGCTCTGAGAGAAGTGATAATTGACCAAAAACATATCAAAGAACAAATTACTAAGCAAAAATGTACTTCACTCATATCAATACAAATAGGAACAACTGAGCAGCTTGGGACATCAGTTTTCTTGTCATGGCCTGCTATTTGTACGGGTGATGCCAATGGGCACTTCTAACTGGGAAAGCCAGGCCATGTACTGAGCAAAGGTCAAAGGACATCTTGTTCAAACTGGCACCTCTGGATTAACACACAAAATACCTTTAAAACAACTTATTAGTGATTGCATATTACAGATATTTCAGCTCAAGTGCAACATCAAGAGGTCTGACAATCACACAGAGGCAGACAAGACACTGCAAGCATACATCGCAGAAAGGATCAAAAGATGAGCACTGAGTTCTAGAAGAGAAATACCAACTCCACACATGAACATGGCACTGCCCTTGCAGCAGCTCTTTTCGTTATTGATCTGCGGTAACCTCTGGTATTTATAGAACCACAGTTTGCACAGCATCTAGAGAAGGCACGGCTGACACCAGAGTGCGGTGCTGAAGACCAGAACCGGGCAGTGAAGGAAGACGTGTCTCAGCGGCTTCAACCAGCATGTGGCTCACATTTGCTTCAGCAGAATGCTGCTAGAAGAGAGCAGCCCAGCAGCACATTTCCATGCAGACCAGCCTGGCCAGACACCCAGATCCCAGTGCTGCAGGCTGACAGACACTGCCTGCCGCAGGCTATACAAACCGCCTGTGGCTGATGGTCACCATACTCCAGACCAGACATACCAATCTGCCCTCCTAAATTAGCAACATGCAATGGTCACAGAGGAATAACTTCCCTTCATCTACAACGGAGCTAAAGAGCCACAACCACCAGCTTCTTATTCCAGCAGATCCAACCAGTTACCCCCAAGGAGACAAAAAAAGAGTCCATAGGTGCCTCCTTAATATGTTTTTAGAACTAGTAGCACTGCCATTAAACCCCCAGTGCACTGAATCCAAAACAGGGAACAGAAGAATCCCATCCTACACTGAGCATGGGACATCATGTCACTGGCTATGGATGTTGACTTGCTGCTTTATGCTCCCTGCACCTTCCCCCATGCAATATCCAACAGCTGATGATTCTGTTGTTTGTAGTAGACTGAAGTAATTAAGCTTAACCTTAGTCCTGTGGGAGCCCCAGAGAAGGTTAGTGATCCACAGGCATGACATGCTGTTATTTATAGCTGATTAAGTTCTATTTATCTACATTTAAATGTTGCAGGAGATGGGAGAGATCCCAAAACACATCTGTGTCTTATTAGAAACACCAGCTGCATGTGGTAGCTTAAAGTTTGCCTTTCTTGAGCAGTTATGAGAGAAAAAAGCAAGAAAAAAACAAACCAGAATTATTCAAATTCTTCACTGTAGGAAATAAATTGGTGCGGTTTAGTTCAAGTTCAAGATGCAAGCCTGACATCCCATGCAACTGAACTGCTTCTGGCATCAAACTCAACCCCAAAATGAGCTCGGCCACTTTGAAACTGTTCTAAGCACTGTAATTGCATTTAAATTTTTACTTTAAGATCATTCATGTCTTAAGAGACATTAGAAAGGTACCCAGCAGGTCTTTGTACAGAGTCATAACTTCTGAGCCTCTGTGCAATTAAGAACAGCACTGTGATTTCACTACTAGGACCACCTTTGTATATATGCTCTATTTTCACACACATAAACAAAGGAAGATGAGCAAACTGAGGGTTGCAGTTCTGTCACCACCCTTTTCTTCAGACAGATGTGGTGTAAAAGGTCCACAGCCACAACACTGATTGGCACTAAAACCTCTCTGTTTTCTCAGTGTAATTTATGTTCCTGCTTTTTTGCTGGTAGAGAACAGTAACAGAATTACTGGTATGTAGGAGATATAAATATTTTTGAGAACAGCACAACAGTAACTCAAAGTCAGGCTCCAGAGGAAGGGACACTGCTGTCCTGTCTCTATTAGCAAGCACCAGACTACAAGAAGTAATACACAGTTTACCTCCTAATTGCCAAAGCAGCATGTAATGAAGGGAACAGTAAGGTGATGTCTCCTTCTGCAAGTCCTGAGTCAAACCATCCAGAAAGCAGCAAGGGGATAGAGCAGGTGCATCTAGGTCTTTGTAACTATCCAAAAGATGCTTCTCAAGAACCAGAAGAACGATCTATCATGTCTTTCCTATCCTGCTGCTTTGCATACAAGCTGCACACAATTTGTGAGATAGCCTTTGGTAACTGTTCCAGCCAAAAAGATCTAGCTGAGTTTCACTTTTAGCATCACTTGAAATGGAGCTGAGACTCAAAATGAAACTTTAGGGTAAAAAGTGAAACCTCTGAGTTTTGCAAAGGAATCTTTGAAATGCCCCTCCAGAGCTTTGATCACTTCTTGCACAGGAATCAGTGAGACTGTACCCTCAGGAGCTCTATGAAACTATGCGTCTTGCAGGGAGGACACCCACAAGGACTACTTTGACCCAAGTCATTGACTGCAAACTTCTGATGGAAGATTAACCAGCTGCCAGTTACCCCACATCAAACTAAAACTGCCATGGCAGCTCACATGGGGCTTCATTTCTTTCATTTCTACATTCAATCCTCGTGCACAGTCTGACCTGGGTGGTAAAAGCCACCCAACCCTCCCTTTGCAAGCTCCAGGCTCTGACCATCCCCATACAGCTCAGCGGCCAGCAACTCCTCTTTCTTAACCAGTCCCAGCCCACATGTACTCAAGTGATGGACTGGTATTAACAGAGCGTTAAACCTCAAATTACAGTATGGTTGGAGCGAGCCTGGGATATTTCCACAGTTTCCCCAAGAAAGGCAGTGCTGCCAGCTCTTGGTTTTGTTGTGAGGCATGTGGTAATTCGGCATCATCCTTTAAGTTCTGAAATTTGCTGGAACAAAAGAAATGTTGAGCTTTCATTAAGAGGAAAATACAAATTGCACAGTCTCAAGTCATAAACACAGACTTGAAAATACAGCCCATGAGCGCCTGAATGCAATTAAGAGCATCTAACCCAGTACTCATTAAGTATCTTGGTTGCAGAGTAGCTTATTTGTTCATTCTTACTATTTGATTAGATAACTCAAATACTTCGGAGTTGTATTTCTGCTGTGGTTCATCTTCTGCTTAATTGCTCTTTCACAGGCCTCCTGTATGACCCTGAGGAAATCATGCAGTCACCCTACACCTCAGTCCAGCTCTTCTGACAATAAAGGCTGATCATTTTTATTCTTCCAACTTTGAAGCCCTATTTACCCACTGTCATCTCTTCTAGGGCTAGAGACAGTTTAAACTGTGCTTCTCAAAGTCTCCAATATGAGTACCTGACTAATACAAAAATCAACAAATCACATCAGAGACCTGTTCCTTACACTCTCAACAATTAACCTGTTCCTGAACAGGAATCAGAGCCCCAACACATGTGCTGTAAAAACTTGCCAGGTATATGCTCTCACCCACATATGAGCAGCCTCTTAAATCTGAATTTCTCTTACTGGTAATTTAGATTATGTTTTTCAGCAGTTGCAAGCACGCATTCAGTAAGTCAACTGCCAGAAGGGTCCCTCCCATATTACAGGAAAAAATGAAGCCTTTTGGGTTAAAAACAAGGAAAATAAAACAAAACAAAACCAACAACCAAGCAAAGTCTGGTTATTCCAGAGTACATTTTCCCCTGGTACTTTGTGTTGCAATTATTTACACATCCCCAGATAGTCAAATTGATGTGGTCCAAAGTTTTGTTGCGGACTTTGTAGAACATGCTGTGCCTGTGCCAACTAGAGTGTGTTATCAGCCTGAATGGTGGAACAGAGGATACTCTAGATTTACTACTAAAGAAAAACCCAAATAAATCAGTAAGCAGCAAGAAATCAGCTCGTCACAAACACAAACTCAAAAAAACATAACAAAAAAAAAAATTCAAGCACATTACACAAAGTAGGATGCTGCAACCCCCTTTGACATCTCAAAACTCTTTGGTCAGATGAACAGCACTGGTAATCAACACCTTCAGCTCTGCACCATCCAGCTGCTCAACAACCTCAGCTGTTGAGACCACAACAACTCAACAACAGGGGCTCAGTAGCAAACACATTATCATGTATTTTAGCTCAGAACATAAAGAAGTGTACTTGAAAGCTACAGTTAAGGCTTCCTCACATATTGTCCCAAATAATCTTTTCTCCACTCTTGTGCATGCAAGGGCAAAACATCCAACTTGTAAATCTTCACCAGTTAGACACCTGCCCATTCAGCACCTGCAAACCCACTGCCCTGCCTGCCCCAGCTCCCAATGGAGCTTCACCCTCACAACCATGGGACAAAATCATGTCATCTGGTAAACGCAGTAGCACAGCATTGCAAAAGGTAAGGTGGAGATCTAGTCCTACCAACAGGTCACTCCTCTTAATACTTGTATAACAATAGCAGTATTTGTTACATATCAGTATGTTACCAATGCCGCTCGCTATACGAATTACAACTGTCATGTTGTGCTGGCAAAACCAGGTAGTGTTGTTGAAGGTGTTAATGCTTCTGGGCGAGAGAACAAGTGGTGTAATGCAACAGCTCCGCTGCCAACCAAATCAAGAAAAGTTTAACTGTGACCAGTCACAGATTATTTCAGGATTTTCTAAACACAATACACAAGATGTGTCATTATCTCAGCAGATATTTCTTCCCCAGGGTTATTTCATAACATTTTAAGTTCAGCCTTTTGCTGGACAAACAGAAAACCACATCTGTAGACAAGGAATGCCTGGATACACTGCTTTACTATTAAGCCTAAAGAGCATGAGCAAAATCTAAAAGCAAACAACACTAAAAAAGGCTGTCGCCATGAAAATTCATCCTGAATTTCTATTTTGCAGCCATAATCCTACAATTTCAGGATTTTCCCTACTGTTCATCTGAGCGCCATTGTTCTCTGCTTCCTCATTTCCAATTCTGTTTACATGAAAAACAAATCAATTTGAATTATTTTGAAAAACTAAGCAGCAGCAGTAGCACACTTTCAGATGTGCAAAAGCTACCAAGGGCATCATTTATTACAAGAAAGGCAGAACCAAAATAAGGCCATACTGCCATACCATATAAACCACCTTCAGCAAAACTACCACACTGGTTTCTGTAACCCTGCTTCTGTCCCATTCAGCACACATATATGGGATGAGGTTTGTTATTAGCCTCGATCTAAAAAACCCCACAAAATCACAAACCCCAAAGCATAACAGTCAAAGCTAGTATAAGCAACACAAATGTACTGCAAAAAACACGGGATAGATTTTAAAGACTGGTATTTTACATCCCATTAAATGAACCATCATAAACTAATAGATTTTTTACAGGAACCTTGTATTTTGCGAAGTACCAGCAGAATGCTACCAAGCACACTGAGCCCTGTGTGTCCTCGTAGCTTCTGAAACCCTGCACACAGCTCGGCGTCTAATTAGATCAGATGGCAAGAGGCGCAGGAGTACCTTGTTTTAATTCTTCCTCTCAGCATTCACTTCCACTCCTCCGCACAGGTCCCTCCTCTGCACATACGCACTGTTCCCAGAAAGTGCCTCAGAAGAGGCTGAGTGTCTCAAAATAACAAGGATCCAAACCAAGAGCTTAAGCACTTAAACGAAACCATGAAACACAAGAAGAAAAGGGGGACAGAGGGAAAAAAGGTATGCGGTAGAATAAATCCAACTGTAGCTTCTGGGCAGCTCAGTGAGCCTCTAGCAAGTGCCAGCAGTTTCAAAAGAGCTGTAATCTCTAAACTGTTATCAAGGTTTTATCACACTCCAGTTCTTATCTAAACCAAACAATCACTAGAACAGCAGCTGATAAGGCATCCTGACAAGGTAATTTCAGCAATTTAAATCCACAGCTACAGCCATCATACATGGAGAATATTTTAACACTCTTTCCAGTTTAACCTCTAATCTCTCTTCCTCTGCTTCTTCCAAACACGGGGCCAATTTTTCTCTCTTACAGCCGGGTGCACTTCCTGCCATCAGCTGTGTTATGGGCAGGTGCCCTTTGAGCTCTCCCCTTTGGCATGTGCAGCCAACCCACCAACGCTGGCTTAATCAAAAGGATCATTATTTTCTCTCTGAATTCAAGTGGCCGTTTTCCCTGGCTTGAAAAAGGTCCATCATTAAAAGTGGTGGCTACATCTGTCACAAGCTGCTATGTAGGAATGGTGAGGGAAATCAAAGGCAGCAAACACAAGGCAGAATCACCCCCAGCCCTGTGTGATTGGGTGTAACACAATACAAATGTTATTTGTAGCCCTGTGGGATTTTCACCTAGAACATCTCACCCACAAGTCACAAGGCAGGATTGGCTCAGGAGCCTTCTAGTTCAATGTCTCCTGTTCCAAAATCATTGACTCGCCAGAAAAGCCAGTATTTTTTTCTCCGTTTTCGCTTATAACAGATTTTTTTAATCAGGCCAGACTTCAATTTATGGGACATCTGAAAAGGCTTATTCATGCTGAATGCAGCTGGCAAGTGACATCCAAAACCAAAACAAAACCAGCTACCACAACTGGATAAGAAGCATCAGTCCATCTGATGCAATTTCTTCTGGAGGCTAGACTCTGCCTTGACTCAATTCCTCATTATTTCTCTACTTATGCTGGAGCAGAAAAGTGATCTTAAGCTACTAACGCATTCCTGTTCTCCAAAGCTAAGCAGCAACATGCCTATATCGCACAACACTTACGCACATAAGTCAGGGCAGAGCAGCTGTAGAATCAAAAGAGTTTACCACTGTTTTTTCACTGCTCCCACGAGGCTTTTGTGCAATCTCCCCGGGCACACCCAGCATCTGCAAGTGCATCAGCAACAACAGCCTGAGCTACTAAAGCTATTCAAGTAACTAGAGGAAAGTTCCTGGAGCAAACTGCAACCGGGTCCTTTCTGCGGTGCCATAACTGACTGTGTCAGAGCTGTTGTCTTCATCTGGACAGAAAGGGAATGGTGTAAACGAGAGAAATTGCTCAATTCCCACAGGTTGAACTTACAAAATCAGGAAAGGGAATTCAAGATTTCTTGGCATATGCACAGAGGGAAAAAAAAAATTCCTAACCAGATGCTGTAGAAACCAAGAAATGCCTTCACTGAGGATGGAAAATTCCTTTATACCCTATTTCAAAAACTTTCTTCAATCAAAACTTAATGAATCAAGAGACAAAACAGATGCACGATCGCATTTTCCTCTATAAATGATTGTGTGTGACATGTGAAATACAAACTAATTTGTTTAAATTACAAGACTTAAATGTGGTTATAGAAATAATAGAGTGTCTTCAGATTTTAATCAGAAAAAACAGATCTTGAGTTTCAGAAAAATTACCCAGCTCAAGTAGGAACAGAACATATAAATATAACATGGAACCTTCACTAACACAAGAGCCATGAGTTATTTCCTTTCTCTTACAGTATGAAGACTAATAGTTTTTTCACAGAATCAATGATTTGGGTTGGAAGAGACCTTGAGGCTCACCCAGATCCAACCCCTGCCATGGGCAGGGACACCTTCCACTAGAGCAGGTTGCTCCAAGCTTTGTCCAACCTTGCCTTGAACACTGCCAGAGATGGGACATTTTCATTCCTGAATACCTCTGACTGGGACAGTACTTGGTCTCTGCCACCACGGAAACCCACCAGATATTAACTGATTTACTAGGTTTGAAAGTCTTGATGTGCTTGAACATTGCTCTGAAGGAGACTAGGTCATGATCCAGATTGCGTCTCTAACATAAAGGAAGAAAACAATCATCTAGTTCTAAACAGATGTGCAGTTTGTACCAAAACACACATCATCATCGTATTCCTCCTCCTCTGTGGCTTTTTGGGGGTTTATTTGGGCTTGCATTCAAATAGTCTCTGTTGTATATTTTTTGCAAGGACTGTGCTTTTCCCCTGGGTCCAACTGGTCTGCTTCAAAAACAAATGAACATCAGAGTTCAACCCATTTTGTCAACCAACCCAAGTGCCCAGCAAACTGGCCTGTGAAAGCAGTTATGATACATCCACTCAGCATTTAAAACATCCAATCCAACCTGCCATAAACTGTCACTTCAGGCATTTATGGCAGACAGTAAACACATGCTTATCAGGGAACAACTACACCCTGCGAGCTCAGCCAATGGAGCAGCATTTCTTATCAAATCAACGGCTTATCAGGGAACCTTACAAAAATAAAGGTTACACCACATGGCCTCCTCCTCTTTACCTCTGCTCCATCAAGACCCATGACTTCAATTAAAGCTATATTGCCCAGACTTCATAGACTTGCTTCCTCCTTGTCTGCCCTTGAAAGCAAAATCCTATCTTTAGAGCTAGGCACATGGGAACAATCCCCTATAGAACCTTGCTGAACTGGACAAAAATACACAGACCCAGCTTGTGCCACCAGAGGCCCTCGCCTGTGCCCACCTGCAGGGATCGATGGCCACCAGGGCAGTGTTTGCTTGCGCCAGACCTCCCCATGCATCTGCCTGCATGCACCTCAGCAGCACAATGATGGCTGCTTGCAAAAAGGGCATGAACAAGTTGAGTGAACAAGGGCATTTCTGAAGCACACAGAAGCAAGTATTTTTGTTTGACCAATACAATTATTAAAGCTCCCTTCAAAAGGCACATTTCTCCATGCAGAATGAGTTACTCCTTCTACGGTGGTGGTTAGACTTCTGCTCTCTTACTGAAAAAGTAACAAAAGCCCCTTCAAACAGAATACATTGGATCCAACTTACTGCCTGTAACTTAGTTAACAGTCATCTAATTAACTATTGCTTAACAGTTGATACCATTATTCGATCACCTTTCATCCACAAGTTTACAGCAGTGGCACTGGAAAGTAATCCTGTAAACGGCAGCCAGATGGATACTGAGAAGCAGGTTTCTGCTGTGCTTATTCACACTTTCTGAAACAACTTATTAAACGCAACTATTTGTATTTACATGCATACAATTAGGTTCCTAAATTAAAAAGGATCAGAAGAATTTCAGGTGCTGAGCTGCTGACAGCTGACTTTACACTACCCACACACAAAACTGCACAGTCCTGGTGAATCCATGCTCCTGAGACATGCCAAAGTTCCTTCGAACGCATCTATCTCATCGGAAATGATAAATTAACTTGAAAAATGGAATTACCCTGTGAAGTGTCTGTTCTACTTTTGATAGGATCTAAGAATAAAACATTCGGCGTCTATAACCTGTTGTTGACAACATTTTATTTTGCTGAGCTGTACGATCTGGAAGACGGAACATTCAGTTGCACTTACGGAGATTGATTTTAATCAGTATTATCCAAATTGCTGCAGTGATATTCGCCAGGTTTTGTGCACGTACAACTTGCTTCTCTCTCTGCCATCACCAAAGGTAATCCATGTTAATATTTTTCTGACTAGCTGTAAAGATATCCTCCTGCTGCCCCACAGCCAAGCACACACTCTCCTACAGAGCTCTGCTAAGCCCAACTTGGCCACTGCTGCTCACAACTCTTACAGCCTCACTACAAACAGAAATTACTCCAAATTGAGGCAGAATATGAATTTCTATGCACAATATTCATTTCAGAAAGAAAGCCTTTCCCAGTTCACTTTACTGAATTAAGGTAAACTGCTGAGAGAGCCACGTGGTGAGCTCTTTAGGTCCTTTCTCCTTGTAAACAAGCCCTAAAAATCAGGGGCTGCTGAAAATGCTGCATGGGATGTCAGTTCTGCCTGAGCAGCATCCTGCCACCGTGGCTCTTGGTACCTCACCTCCTACCTGAGCTGCAGCTTGAGCTCCTCCGTGGAGGACTCTGAATGGTCTTGATCTAGAACTTTCCTATTGATTAGCTGATATTTTTTTAATTAAAGTCTTTTAAAATAGCTACTTGCCGGGGGGAAAAAACCATGGAAGCACTTCCAATTTTTTACTGTTTCTTTAAAAATCGTTGTCATATAAATCTGCTCTGTCTTCATGGATTACCTGTGTATGCTGTTGCTACCAAGCCAGGTTAAATTTAGTTCTAACGTAATGCACTTACAACTCAGTGAACTCATAAACACAAGCCCTCCTTGATAAGCAAGCAATAAAAACCCGTCCTTTATTGCCACCAAGGTAATTCATACTTTAATATATCTATTATTTCAGTACTAAGATTATTTTACTGCAGCAAATTGAATTCCTCATGAAGGAAATAAAAGAAAAGAAAATGCATGAAAAACACTGAAGCAAAACTCAGATTCTGTGAGAGACCAGAGGAGATAAAGTATCAGAGAAACTGGAATTAGTGCCGATATTATAGGAAAGGATAACTTGGAAAAACATTATTCCTCATATTGTTGCTCAGATAATTTGAAGAACGTCAAGAAAAAGCATTTCTGTATTGCACTTCATCCAAGACTATCAGAGATTACGCATTGAACAACTCATTTCACAGCCACTTCAAGGACAGGATTCCCAGCTTCCAGAAAAGCAACCTGCAGTAGGCAACATGCTGCAAATCAGAATCTGAGGTCTTATTTCTGACTCGTGCTTTGTCACTATGGCAAAATGCTTCCCTTTCCACAGCCTGAACTGATTTGCAAATTATTCTTTTCATAGTGCTCAAAAAATTGGGAATGGGTTGAAAGATCACGGGTAGTCCTGAGAATTTACTCAATTTGTCAAAGACTTAGAAGGCAAGTTAACCATCTGCTGTATGTTGGAACAGCTGAGCATCAGAACTCTCATTCCTGTTCGTGATCTTAGCTCCGCAGGCTCCAGAAATGTTTTCATTAACACAGATTTGGTATTCAGAGAATCACACGCCGCAGCCATCATTCAAAACCCCTACTCAATGCTTTGTACCACACAACATTTCTTGATCAATACTGATATGATTCACAAATTGGTAGAGGATTTGGAAATATAGTTTGTAATTTATTCCTTTGGAGTTCTGTAAGACCTTAATTACAGGGAGGCTAATCTTTTTTTCAGACAGGAGCACATTAACTAGTTCATTTCTATTCACCAGTCAGTGCAATATAACTGGTATTTCAGTAACGCCGGTTTACTACGCCTTAATAGGAGACTGGAATACAGATGAAGCAGCTCAACATGAGCCACAGCCAACTCAGCCTGAAACCTTTCCACTCCAGGCAGGTATTGCACAACTGTGAAGTGGTTTACATGAAATAGGTTGCTCTCCAATACAAAGCAGACAGATGTCCCATGTCAAAAGCCCCACCACCATCATCAGTACTGCCCGACAGCTGCATCAGTAGGTCAAGCAGAGAGCAGCCCATCAGGAGCCTGCAAGCACAGGCAGAGGGAGAAACAGCCTCATTTGTTGCTGTTATTAGCGTGCGCAGCATGGCACACGCACAGGCCAGGATCAGGACAGAGGCTCACCAGACGGTGAGAGAACATCCTTCCCTAAAAGCCCTAAGTCTACAGTTTAAATATGCAACGTAACACTGGCAAACCTGGACCATAAAGAATGGAATCACTTTGTAAACTTCACTGAACTTGTCTTTTCTCATTTTCTAAGCTGAAGGTGTATAAGGGAGAGAAAAGGGAAGACAGACAGAATAATCCCAGCTGAGCTGGCATGGCTTCCACAGGGAAAGAGGGAGCTTGGGAAGACTGCAAAGGAAACTAAAGCAGCATCTGTTTTAACTTGAGATGGAAGGCTTCCCTACATGTTAAAAAACAGTCATGGTTTTATCTGAGAGATACAACCCTCCTTTGGTGCTCAGTAAATGGCTAGGACACTTGTGATGGAAAAACAGGGCTGATGTCTGCACTCAGCAGATACCAGATGAAAAAGATAGACTTAGTCAATGGTGCTAAAAACAAAGGACCCTTTTTCTACCTATCGCATTACAGGACATAATTTCCCATTGGAGGATGAGTCTATTGTCATTGAACACTTCAAGCTTCTCCTTCAGATGGAGATCTGCCCTATGCAATAATGAGGCTCTGAGCAGTTACAGGAGTTTACAGTGAATTTTCATTTTCCACTAAGAAAACTAGAGTGGTTTCTCAGTTACACAAGTATTGAAAACAGAATTGGGATCTCCACTGAGTACAGTGCAGTGTTAAAAACAACAATGACCACCCCCGCCAAAACCACAGAAAGTTGGTTTTGGAAAATAAGGAAAAGAAAAAACTAAACAAAAACAAGATCAAAGTACTTGTACCTTCCATCACCCCACTGAACAACAGCAAGCAGCCAAAACTTGCTGCCTGAACCCACACAATAGAGAAACTGAAGAGGAAGGCAGGACCAGAATCATTTCCTTCCTATCTCCCATCTTCAGCTAAACGCAGCCACGATTCACAAGGTTTGTTTTCACTGACTGCCACAGAAAGCCCATCCTGCCCAGCCACAGTTCAACACCAGAGCCCAGGGTTACTTGGGCCAACACAACCCCACGCTGTTCACTGGACAGGGAAAGTTTGTTCTTCAGTGCAAGGAGAACAAGAAATGATGAGAGTCACCAAGATTAACAGCCAAAGAAAAATGCAAAACTCTGAGAAGTGAAAGCCACAGTGCAGGACAGTTACAGAGACAGGTTAATTATTAACAGTGAGGACTTACCATCCCCTACATCTTTAAAAATGTTTAACCAGCAGTTAAAGCCACAGTAAGGAAAGTACATGGTTGAGTCTTTTCTCCATTTTGCAGAGGAGCAAACTGAGGTGAGGAATGAGCTTAAAGCCACAGAAAAAGGCACAGCAACCTGAACGAAGTGTGTCTGGCTTCTAATACCACCTCTTAGATTTAAAATCCTCTCCTCTGGTTTATTCTCTTACAAACCTTGATGAGGAAAGTAGAAATCAGTCTCTTTTAAGTAGCAATGTTCTTAGTTGTGAACTGAAAAGCACTTGCCACATGGGACAAAAAAAAGGACTGACCTTTGACATTTTTGAAAGCTCAATAAATGACAATAGGAAGCAAAACTGTATCATGCACCAATAAACTGTAAATTATTTTATGATAGAGAGGTTATTTAATCTAAAACTATTAAGGAGAGTGATAAGAGATAAGGAAGGTAAAGACTCAGGGACTTTTCGGTCTCCTATCTTATCACTTGCAGTGTAATATTAACCAGCTCGATTCACAATATCCCCGTCACTTTGTGATCTCTCCACAGTTGAAAACAATTAGCAAATGTGTAGTATCCAGAACTTTGTCCAGTTGTGCCACTAAAACAATACAATCTTGGGTTTGATCATGCATTCAAGTTACAGTAGCACCAGCACAGGGAAGATGTTAATCATGTATATTTTTCTTTGTTAAACCTGTGTAAGCTTCATTTTGATTTTACTCTGCAGAGGAGAGTCTGAACTGTTACTACTCCTCTGCACACAACACGCTTTTTAATCCACTTGGCAAAGATTAGTAAATTGCTGTCTAATATATTGCTTTGACATCTCTCTAACCAATTATGTGATGTTTTCCAGCAGGCACTGATTTATGTTGGAAGTCTACAAGAACAGTCACATTAATAAAGCTGATTGTGTCTCTCATCACAGAAGTTATTTAATGATGGAGGTACTGTCATCCACATTCACCTACACCTGACGAAAAATCAATTTACCAGCTAGACCACCCTCCTGCCATTAAATCTTTTATTTAGCTTACACCATTATTGATTTTAATTGAAGAAGTCATGATTTGTCATAGCTTGTACTGCTGGAAAACTAAAACCCCTTTAATGTGCTGCTAAAATTACAGGTGGTTTTGTCCACAAACAGTGGCAGAGTACTGCTTAACTAAATCCTTGCAGGATAAACCTGCAATCACACCCCACAGCCTGTGATTGTTTTAGCTCTTGTAAACTGTTGTGGTTGGATAAGGCAGCTCCCAGCAGAATGCTGGGGCTTGCTGGTTGGAAATATATCGATATGTATATCATTTTGTTAAATGTAAGTTCTCCTCCTCCCCCCTAAATCCTCTGTGCTGTCAAGATTTATTCATCTCAATAATCCCTCAACTTCAAGAGGTTAATGAGTATAAAATATCAGTGTGTGCTGCAAGCTTAAGGACATAATTTCACATGTGCTTCAGTGTGACACAAGCTAACAAAGCAGTCAGAGGTGTGACACCTTCATGCTCTGGGTCACTGCTGCTCCTGCACCCCAGCAAAAGGGATGGTGCACATCAGGAAACTGGTAAAAACTGGGGAAAAAAACCCCAAAACCCTAACAAATAGAACCACAATAACAAACCCACTATGATCCTTACCGACAACAGCAGGCATAAGGAAGAAATTCCAACTGGAAAGAGTGCCTCTTTGCAGCAGTATGAGCTCAAAGCCTATACAAAACCTTGCTCCAAAAGTATATGCAATAAATGCACCACATAGAGCATTAAGGAGCAAACTCTGGAGGTGGCTGTTAGGTGGCTATTTCGGGCCTCCAAAGCAAGAGTGTTATTTTCTCTGATGACAAAAGTGCTCTGTTACAGAAAAAGGCCAGGGAAATAAAATACAATCCCCACTAGCACATTCTCTTCCCTTCTAACACAGAGCTGTCTTCAGCCATTTTAGGTACTGATAGCTACTTGGCCGGTCCCCACAGATGCTGGCTAAAATGAGGTGTTTCAACACATGCTTATGTAGCAAACAACATTCTCAAACTTTCTTTTGTTGCAACGCTGAACCAAAACAAACTTTGCAATCTCAGAAGCTGCAAGAAAACAGATTTGTCATTCTTCAAGCCAGTTTTAATCCTCAGCACCACAGGAGCTTGGAAGCAGAGCCAGGGATGCAGCCCTGAGCGGAAAGTATGAGCTCTATTTCAAGCACGTTCTTGGAAGCTCACTATCCAGTTCCTCCACAGACTGTACCACCAAGAGCCACTAACACAAGGAGATGGGAGAGGCGTCAAGCATTTGATATTTCTCAGGGGAAAATAATATTCTGGTTTTCCCCGCTGGAGGGTGGATGACAAAAAACAACCCATGAAGGTGGCCTGCAGCCACCATTGCACCTACAAAAGCACAGTGAAGAGCACAAACATCTCCCATCTACATAGTTCACCCTTAACCCCATGTCCTGAGCAATATTCCTGTTTATCTTATTGCATCTGCTTTGTGAAATTACACTGCCTGTTATTATAGCAGCTATAGATATATGGAGGAATGGACGCATTACCTCATTAGATTGAGAATAGATACTTTATCACAAACATTTTTAATGCACCTGCAGAGCAGGTAGAGGGATGAGAGCTGACCTACTCAGACACTGCTTCTCCCCCAACTCACTCAACTGCTACCTTTAGTTCTGCATGGCAATAGCAATTACATACATTTCTCCCTCCTGGTATAAATATTAACTTAAATCCAAAAGCCTGGTCAGATTTGAGTTGCTGTTACACATCTTGTCATTTGACACACACACTTCGACAAGGACAGGGTTCTTCTCCCAGAAACAGACCTACATGCTCTGTGGGTGCGGGAAATACAGACACCTCCTGCCTCTGATCAGCTATGTAACATCTGTGCCAGTTTCACAAAAACAATTCTCTGTCACACATTTCAATGAGCTACCACCAGGATACTCTCCTTTTTAAATTACCAGGAGACCAGGGAGCCAGTAACCCTGAAAAGCTATGTCAGCTCTTAGCACTCTCTGACAAAGCATGCCTGGAGCAAGCGGCTGCAAATAAAGAGGGGAAGAGACATTCTCCAGCTCAGAAAGAAGCAAGGGGAAAACAGAGCTGAAGAGTCCTCAGGCTTTCTGAAAGGTAAAAAAAAAGACTCCAGCTCTAAAGATTTGAAGGATGGAAATCTCCCAGCATCCTGCAGCAGCAGCCAGATGGTGTTTCTTCACTTACTGAAGCCTGGAAGAGACATTTGAGCTAGAGGGCAAAGATAAACAAGCACTTGTAATCACACAACTTACTAGCACCTGGCAGATAATACATGCTATCACTTAACAAACCTATAGAATAAGCTACATTTGGCTTGAGAGCCTCAGCTAAAGGTAGCTGAATAGCTATGAGAGTACCAGCCTGTAACAGCAGCTCAGGACAGTGCTTTTCGATATTCTTTCCCATATTTGATGAGGAAACATTTGGGAGCCAAAAGTCTTCTGAAAATCCCCAAAGCTAAGGATTTGGTCAGGAATCTTCAGCTTATGCGACATGATGAATCCAGGACAGGAAATAAATAGTTACCGAATGCCTGCAAAGCCTCTAGAGCTCTGTTTCTGAGCCCACATAGCATGAATACTAGCCCATGACAAAGCATGAGTGATGACAATATGATGGTATAGGAGACTTCCTTCTCCTCTTCTCTCCTTTCCATACTGTGTACCTCCTGTTATTACCTCCCTGGCTGCTGTTCAGATCCCTCCCTCAAGCTGCACATTTGACTTCTTCCAATGTGGTTTCCCTGTGCTTTAACTTTAGTTACGGGAGCAATTCCCTCTATTTTTGCAGCAAAGACAAAACCAAGAGGTGACCAGGCCTGTGGGCCATCCCATCGTGATACAGGGCACCACTGCATCCAGAGGTTTCAGTGAAACTGCCCCTGCTCTTGCATGGATGTAATGAGATGCTGAAGTCATATTTACATACAATAAAATTAGTATGAGAGCTGAAGGTTATTCCACTTTCTTAATACATCACTGTGCCTCTCCATTGACTCAGCAGCAGCTCTTCCAAGGGTCAGACTTCAGCTTCATTCTCTCTGCTGAATTATTACTGGTTTCTCAGTTAGGACTGCCAAAAGAAAAAAGGAGCCAACGAGTGCAGATGCTGGCACTCTGGGAGCTGGACCAGATCCACCACCTCATTCTGTACAGTCACTGCACAGATGTCAGACAGAACAGTTACGGTCATTACCAAGCAGGGAAAAGAATGGAGCCAGATACCTACACAGAAGTGTCTGTATTTTATACTCAACTTCAAGCCATATGTTGGGCTTTACACTACAAAAGCATTCAGAGATACTCTAGTGTGGAAATATAAATTAGCAAACTTAAGATACTTCTTTGTGAGCCTCATTTTTCATATAAGTTACTATCCAAGTAGTTATTATTCATAAGAATATACCCAGCACAATAATGCTGCAACTTTTTTCTCAGCAGGAAAGTATATAACTTGGCAGTATGGACGGATCCATAGCTGACTTAGAAAACTACTAATCCATCTGACTCTAGTTCATCCTCTCCACAGCTGAGATTAAGAACACTTCTGCCCCTTAGTCCAAAGAGGCCTCTGGGCCAGATGTGCATTGGCGTGCTGGGTGCAGAAGTGGGGACACAGATTAAAATGTGGGTTTGTTGCATTAAAACATCAGCTCATAAGCATTCTACATTGCCCCTTTATCGCCATTCATCAGTTATGTGGAGTCCAGAGAACATCCAATACAGGCCTTTCACTTTTTGATTCATACTGATATAAACAAATCCACAGCATCCCCTCCGTGTCTCTCACCTGTGCAGCACATTTGCCTTTTATAGTAGAAATTGTTTCCCTTGCTAGATGCTGCTTGAAATAGTCCTGTATTTTATGCTCCTAAACCAGAGCTGCATTTCCTCTGGGTTTCTATATGCTCACGACTGGCAACAGCTATTGATTATGGCAAACATTCTCCTTTTCTTTACCACTACGTGAACAAATGTAGAAAAATCCTAGATGGCATTTCTCAAAACCCAGCCTGGTAAAATCAGGAGCTATCTTATCTCAGTGCTGTATGGAGTATGTACAGCAACGTACTCCCAGGGAAAAGCTCCAGCTAAAGATGATAACTGTAAGAAAATTATTAATGCAGGAAGCAATTCAAAGCAAATACAGACATTTCCATACAAGTGCTAATCTTTTAAATAACCTCCCTCCTGCTCTACAGCTTTGCAATAAGGTGATTTTCTGACAGCAAAGAATGAAGTGTCAGCATTGCAGAAGTAACTGGGTTGGAATTTAACATCTGCCTCCCTGTATTGATGCACTTTTATACCCGGATCATACAGATATAAAAAATACACGGATAGTTTCTAGAATGTTTAAATATACATGTTAAAAGTCATATATGTATATACATATACTCATAAACCATACATATATACACACACACAAGCAGTATCTATGGTTATGTCAAAAATCTGAAAGAAAACCAAAGGCAATAGGTACTTTTCTCTACATTCTGTATTTGCTATTTGTAGGACATTAGAATAAAGTATTGTTTAAAACTGTATTTAAGTGTTACTAGAAGAAAATAAGACAAATTTACATTCTGCGAATCTGTACTATTAGTCCGCTAGGGATTGCATCAGTTTAGGCTTCCATGAGGTATACTGGACAAATAACTAGTAAGAGAATGATTGACATCTACTCCATTTAGCAGAACAGCATGTTCCTCAATAAATGTAAAAGGCAAAACAGGATCACGGAAAAACTTCAAGAAAAGATCTGGAAGTAGTGATTTTTCTTTCAAGTTACTTGTATCCCCCCTACAGCAAAACCATCAAAGACTAGTGGTGGTGCACTGAGGCAAATTATTTGCTTCCTGTGAGGCACCCGTGTCTGGAAGATTGGTGGTATCTCACATACCTTTACTCTGATCTAAGAAGTGCCCCTGGTTTGTGTGTCAGTCTGAGCTGAACCGCATCCCGCTGTAGTTAGAGCGCCTGCAGTGACTGGTTTCAGTTCAGGAAATAACTACATGGTCAACTGAGCTGGAATTTGCAACATACATGGGGATAAGAGAAGCCAACAAGAACTTCACCCGTATCCCTTAGTGCTCACACTGAGCCCCAGATCCTGTGAAACCTGTTTCCATACCACACACACACACGCACACAGTTGCACTAGGCAAATTCCCATAGAAAAAAACAAGCCAGAAATAAGTAGGATGCCATCTACTCTCAGAACCGCCACTGACTCACTAGGACATTGCCTAAAAGATAGGCAGGTTTTCTTCCCTCCTCCATGGGCACAGCTGTGATTGAGCTTTATTTAAACCTACCCAACCAACAATAAACCCCACTGTGGAAGGAAGGAGGATTACCTTTAATTGCTAGCTAAAGAGCAATGCACTTATTTGTTTAAGTCCAACACAAATATGGCAGAAGCTTAGGGACAAGACAGTTGAGACAAAATGACTCAGAGACACATTAAAAAAACCTTTTGAACTCTCTTTCTTTCTGTGCAATCAGCCTAATTACACTTGTGTTGAAGCCTAATTACACCTCTGCATCAGCTACCAGTGAAGTGTTTCTTGGGTTATTTCTGAGCAGCCTACAATTAAACGAGCCTCATACATTAAGTGACACTTTGTGTGTGTAGTCTTACTGCTCCAATTATGTACCTCAAATCAGCCCCTGAAAAGCCTCCTTGCTGCCAAAGATATCCCTGTGAAAAATGAAGGATATTGGAGATGCCTTGAACAACACTGCCACAGTAAAACCAAATGCTGCTACGCAAGCCCTGTGTTCCATTTAGATTTGTGCTGCTTGAGATGCAAACAAGATTCATTTCACTACAGGGCTGTGCTATTCATTTATTAACTATTCGGCATGAAATCCATTTCTAAATGATTTCACTAAAGTTCATAAGCCATTTTAAAACTCAGAAGCTGATGAAAAAGGAAATGATCCAGCATTTACAAACCCCGAACTAAAAGCCTGATGGAAATAGTTTTATTTCTCAATTTAAACAGCATATGAAATGGATTCAATCCCAAAATCATTACATGCTCCTTTTAATTAAAGCTTATGAAGGCTGTAGAAAGTGGTTACAATTCCAGAAAGAAGGAACTCCTTTCCGAGTTCACTCCTGTAGCAGCCCATGACTAACATCTGACAACAAATGAGGCAAACAGAACAAGGTTGCCAAATTTTTCCTTTGGTGATACATGCTTTAATATCCAAACCCTGTTATTAACAAGCACTATGACTTTAGCTGTGACAGCTGAGCTTCCTCCTCTATTTTCTAGGCATCGGTAGGTTCAATGTAAACAAGAAAAATCCTGCAGTAGGCAGCAATTTGCTTAGTGTCATTAGCTCCCACCTCGAGAGGTTCTAATACACTACCTACAAATACCACTGACAGTAAAGGGCTTTGCAGGGTGGGTGACTTACTTTTGTATATTTATTTACATTTTAATTTGTATTTTTTAATATCAAACTCTCCCACTCTATTTAAGCCAGTTCCTGGTCAAAACAGTACACATTTTCTCACACACCCAGCTGCCCAAACCTAAAGACAGGTTTACAGGAGTAAATGGCTCACACGCTCAGATGCTCTCCAAGCCCTCCACAGGGTATGCGAAGAGCAGGGAGTTGCATTCCCCGCAGAGCTCAATGGAGCACTTGAACCACCACTTGTGGTAGAAGAGACACAGCAACGCCTTGGCCAGGTAAGCAAGAGAGCAGAGGTCTGCAGACCTGCGTGCCATGTAAACCCAAAAGGATGACTTCAAAGGTAGGGTAGCTCAGAGTACTGCTACCACAGTGCTGACATCCCAAAGCTAACCTCATTATTATTCTTCACTTCAGTTTCCAGCACCAGCCTTTTCACAGACTATTGTTTTCAACCCACACTGTTCCCATAACCATGGTGTTTTTAGAACATTTTCCACTTTACTAACATCTCTTTTCTTTCCACAGAGATGAAGCACTTGCCCTGGACTGCACTGTGCATACTTCACTATAACCACATTGGCATCATTTACCTCCCCTGTCACTGTAGGGTGGCTACAAAGCTCCCTGCTCCCAGTCAAGCATCCTGCCCTTCCATCACTTCAACAGACAACTGGGTTTCATGACACTAAACCTGAGCAGCTTTTCACTTTCAAGCCCTCCACAGCCTTCAAATACCCCATTCAGCTCTGCTGCAGTGATGCCAACTACCATGACCCTGTTTCCCACTCATGCTTTAAAAAACACAAATGATACCATCATCCACCATATTTCTTGGACAAGACCCCTAGTCACAATGGGACCCATGTGTATTTGCACTTACAGAACAGGAGGTTGCCACAGTGCAAATACCCCCCTCTGAAAGCGGTTAACGGAAGGTCCAACAGCACAATGATGGATTTCTCTGCTATTCCCCGAGCTGTACCTGAGGGAAATGATGGTCTATGTGACTCGGCAGGAAAGACCCATCAGCCAAAAAGCAACAAACAACTCAGCCACGTACCCCTTTTTCAACAAGTATGCTGCATGCAAATTAAACCCAACCAAAGTTAATCACTACGATAATGAAACCCTGAGCACTGAACAAGTAAGTGTCAAGGGAGCGTAAACGTGTATTTTGAAACCACAGCACATTATTACAGAAGCATCTTATGACTACCACGGTCACCTTCACCCAACAGCTTCTGCACAGTACAGAAATATTTGCCATCTGCAGTATTACTGAATAGGCATGTTCTCATTGCTCTATTAAAAATGACAGTTGTACTTGCTTAGGTCAATAAGACAGCTGTTGAAAATCATATCATGCTTTCAGAAGGAGTCTTTCCAGACATAGTTTCTTCAAGTAACTTCTGATTCACCTGTGAATAAGCAGTTGCCTCTAGACCAGAGCCAGTGCTACCAGCTCCCTTTTGCAGGATACTCCACTTGTATCTGGACCCACAGAGAGCAGATTTAAAGACTACCTTGATCCTGCATTAGCACTTGACTTTATACACTACCAGTAGTCCCACTGAAATCATCACCTGGAAGTTAAACAGTAGAATAACTCCTGCAAGAATTAAGCATTACATGAAAAGCTTCAATCGACAGGATTGCTGGTATACTGCCAGAAACAGAGGGACTTTCCTTTAACTCTTGGTTTGACTCCACATCCACTGAAGGCTTCACTCCTGTCAACTCTGAAGACTGGAGGGTCATGCACCCGTATCAGATGCAAAAAGAGGGCCTCTCACAAGATATTCATAGCTACCTTCCTTCTTAGGTACACTGAATGACTGTATTTGAAACTTTCAGAGTGAATGTAATGGATATACCAAATCCCAGAAATGACAAAATTCTGTGTAAGCTGGGACTGCTGTGATATAATTATAATATGGAGATTATTACAAGATCAAAGTCAGGGAGCTGGTTAGGGTAAAATATAGAAGACAACTGTTTGCAAATTGCTCCTGTTATTGTATTTCAGTCTTTCCAACTACTGAATATAAGCCTGTAATGTTCCTTCTACATCCAGTTTTGTACTCTCCTTTGTTTCATTAATCTGCTTTCTCACAGAACATTCCACAGTGCCATTTCACCTTACTAACGGTGCAACTTACCCTGTAAAAACCCCCTCAGAGAAGAAGAATCAGCATTGAGTAGTTTCTTCATTCTAATGCAGAACAAAATAATCCAAACCAAACACCAGCAAATTTGCATTTCAGCATGCCAGCAGAGATCTCAATAGCAGTACTGCACTGAGCACGAACAATTGGGTTTGTTGTCAGGTTTGGACAAGTATTGCAAATCACCTCCTCAAAATTACGACTTGACAAGAGCTTTGCTTTTAGGACAAAATCTCCATGCAACCTGGGTACAAAGGCCAAGTGGGAACCTGCAGGACTCTTCCCTCTCTTCCCTGCTTGACCTCATTATCTGCTCAGAGCCCACTTAGCAGCTCAGTCTAACCACTGAAACCTCACAAATTAATAGCACTTACAAGAGCGCACAAACCATAAGTCACCTGGGGCAACCTACCAACACAGAGGAGCTGCCACATGAAGTCTCATGGTGGAGCCTGAAATGAGGTTATTCTAACAGCAAGGAAAAAGCCTCTCTCAGAGAGCTTTTCCCAGTTCTTCCCAGCATCAATTTAAAATACAGTTATTTGTTTTAAGTGAGAGAACAAATGCAGTTTAGCATATGAACGGCTTTCCTGAGCTCAGGTTTCTATTCAATAATCAGTAGCTTTAGAAGGGTTCAAGCATCTTGTTTTAACTGTGCCCTGACAGCAAGGATCCTGCCCAAGAAGGTGTGCTTAAGCACTTCACCATGTGCAAGGCAGCAGCTTTTCCCTCTGGAGGGAAAAGCTCTGCAAATCACAACACTGCTTGCAAATACCAGTTCAACCAGTAGCCGAACAAATCACCAGCAGGACTGGTTCCCATCAGCACTTCATGTTCAACAGCAAAGGCAGCCCTACAGCTAAACAAGGTCATTAAGCAGCAGGAGGTGCTTACCAATACAGACATCAATATCTCCAGAAACACTTTGTGGCTCCGGTGATGCTTAGGAACCAACTTGAGATAAGTTTCTTAATTGGTTTCACACTCAAACATGCTTAAATTTAGTATTAGATTTGCTGCTTTCTTCATGTCACTTTCCAGCATTCTTCTGGTAAATGATCACCATTCCTCCAGCACTTGAGGCTTTCTACACACATGACAACTCCAGGGCATGCTCACAAGCTCCCATTCCACTGACACGGTTTGGATGATGGGGCTTCATCCAGCTCAGTTGATGGCACATCTCCGATGCTCATCAGACACTTGGTTTCTCTCTGCCTACCCAGCTGCATGTTTTGCTGCAGACCGATGCACCTGTCCTGGGGTGACACGCAGGGAGAATCAGGAGAGCACTGGTATTTGCAATACACCACCCACAAGCAAAGCCTATTATTTCACCGTAAGAGGAAATTCCTAAAATTTAGCTTCCTCTTACAGTTCATTTTTAACAACCAAACACTATTACACTCCCTGTATACAACAGGAGCCCTTATTAGAAAAAACTCTGTGAAAGGCATCATGATCAAAACAGTGAAGACTGCTGTATGAATTTTTATTTTCCTTTTAAAAGTACTAGTGAAATATCAACAAGGTTCAGTAAGGTGTTTTAGAAACGAACCACCCAGACACACCAGGAGTACCTGGCATTCCTGTCCATCAGGATGGCCTCATTTAATCACAAACTGGAAAAAGGAAAAGCACTGAAAGGAAGAGACAAGAAGGTCTGACCTCAGAAGCACACATGCCAAAGCTGCAGGCTGCCCTTGTTTCCCTGGCTAGGGGCAAAGACAGCAGCACATCCTGCTTTAGCTGTGGGGGATTTGAAACATAAAACTTACTCTGTGGAGAAATCCCACACGGAAACACTGGCAAAGGAGCAACAAAGCACTGATTTGTGATCTGTTACTTTCTATGCAGAGACAAGCAGCTGTTTCTCCATGCAGAAATACAGGAGTAAGGTGCAAAGATGAGGAATATAAATGAAACAGCTGCCTCAGGGACTGTTTCTGCACAGGGTATTTTGTTTCTTATATTTAGACATCACAAAAATGGGGAATAACAGAAAGGGGACGCTGCATCACGCACAGCCCCCCATCTTGCTAATGAGACAAATTAACAGGAGGAGTCATTTTACAGATCTCGCTTCACACGTCAGACCCATGCTGAGATTGCAAGGCAGTTCTCTCAGCTGGGTTTCCTTTGATTTGTCAACTAAACACGTACTCTGAACGAATGGATCAATCCCTTGAAATGTATCCCCTTTCACTAAGGTGTTAAGAAAGCAATGTGCTGCTTTTCCAGATGAGAAGCCTGCAGGAAACAAATCTGTTTTTTAAAAAACCTCTTTCAATTGTGCCTGTTCCCATCACCGGGTGCAGATCTCCACGCTGATGATGCCTGAGCTGCAATTAAAAAGCACTGCCTGTACCTTTTCCAGGCAACGCTGGTGTGCATTAAGAAACCAAATTCTGCTATGGTACAGGCACCTCAGCAACCCTGAAGCCATTCCTCCCCATCACCTCTGCTTTGCTCTCTCCTGATGCAAAGCCACCCTCCCAAGCACCCATCCTGTTGACCTAGGGCTGAGGGCACTAAGCTGCTCTGGCTCTGCTTTGTGATGGGAGGTGAGGCCGGGATTGCCCCTCGGGCACTTTCAGCTGCTGTTTGTCCTGTTTAAGGCGGACATGACTCATGAATTTTGTGTGCTCCAGTTCCAACTATCCAGAAAGTTTCCACAAGGAAAGAGGAAGAGCACGTGTGGCCCCAGGACACTGCGCTGGAGAGGCTTTCAGCAGCAGGTGCCTTTTTTCAGCCGCCCAGTGTAAGCCTCTCTATTACAGTGTTACCAAATCCTGGCTCTGAACAGAGCTCCGAATCTCTGAAAACATTATCCTCACTCTTCCTTCCAAATGCAGCGAATACTACTTAACAATAAGCATTATATACGAGAGTTTTCCTTTATTTTTTTAATCTCACTTTTCTGATTCATGTTCCCTATCTGGAAGGGGTGCCTTGAATCCTTAAGTTCCATGTTAAAAGTAAAAAACCCTCTGGGAAGCATGCATGGAGATACTGGAAGAAGCTGGAGTAGATTAAAAAGTAACTATAAAAAGTCAATTAATTTCTCCACTTCTGAAGGAAGCCAATTACAGAAATCCAGCATTCACAGCATTTGAACTCATGCTTTGTGCGCAGTATATTTCTCTATTCCTGCAACTCCTAAATGGTCACTTCATGAATATCTGGATCCAAAAGTTGTCAACAGCATCAAGTGCCAATACAGGCGTGATCATAGCCAACAAACATCCAGTAACTAAAAAAACAAATGCTGTAAAAAGCATAAGTATAATGTAAATTCTTCCTGCACAATCCTCATTTGACTCAAGTCTACCATCATACCAAGCACACCATGCACTCTTACAGTTAATGACATTTAACTGTCAGTAGGTTTCAGAGATAACAACTTTCTACACCAGAAGCATTTCACATTGTTCAAAACTACCATTTCGAGCTGTAAACAGAAACAGACAGAAATCGCCCTGTCAATTCAATAAATGATTTGAATTAGGTACCAAAACCCCCTGTGTCTCAATTCCCAGGTGTTATGGATTGTAAGACTTAGCTCTGCGATTCTTCTGAAATCAAATCTGAAAACAGGTCAAACGATTGCTGTGCACCTGAAACAGGCTACATTTACTAAGAAATCAGCTCAGAGTGCACGCAAAAGCTTTGGGTGTCAATTTAATGGTACTGGGAGAAAGGAATGAATAATTCACAGGGTTTCAACAGTCAAAACTTCCCACTTTTGGTGAACTTTACCTCCAAGATTTTAGATTCATTCAAACCCAAACCGCAGCTCAGCAGGTGCAAATTCATAAAAGCACAGAGTTTGCATGACTCGCTTCTAAGTGAACCCACCATCTTTTTGCAAAGCAGCAGCTGTGGCAAGTGCTCTAAGAGAATAAATATTTATTCCTCCTTAAATAGAGCTGCTTTCCTACCCATGAGCACAGGCAGAACAATCAAAGGCTTCTCAAGGACAATTATAGGAAAAACTCCTGCCTGCCAAAGTCAACCATTGCCAGCACAGTGAAACATGGGACACCAGCTCTACAGCTCCTTTGAGGAAAAAGGCTTCCGTTACAAATCCCTGAGGATTTCAAGCTTGTTTCATAGCCACAAGGATTATTTCCCTCTTTTCCTGGCCAGCTCTTCCGTCAGAATTCATCAGTATCACTCCTCCCTGCTACATAACATCAACACGATGCATCACGCAGCAGCTTCGCTTCCCAAGGGGCATGAACAGCATATTAGTACTAACTGTATTTTTCAGTTCGATTTATCTATTTGCTCTGATTTCTGCTATTTTTATATCTGACTATTCATCTTCTAAAACAGTCTTTCGTGATGAGAAATAATGAGAGATCAACTCCTTTTTGTCCCAGATGTGAAGATAAAGTATTTTAGATAAGAAACAGCCCTTGTCACTGCAATTGGGGTAGATACTCACCACAGAGTACTGAACAGCTGAAACATGATACACTGAACTTGACAGGTTTAGTTGGATTTTTATTGTTCTTGGTTGATTTTTCTTGCTTGTGCTTCTACATGCTCCTCAGAGGCCAAAGACTGATGGATCGGAACAGCAACACCTAGTTGGAGAAGGCCAGCAGCTGAACTTACAGCAAGGATGGGCAAGACCTCTATTTTTGCATTCTGATATAGTCCGTTTTGCAGAATAATGGGTTTGTGTCATGGGACTTGCATGCAGACGGAGCCTGGACTCTTTCCAAATCTGAAGGAAGTTCAGGTGGCAAGCAACTTTGCAAGAGCCATGCTGGCAGGAAGGCTGGACACCCACAAAACCCCACAACATCTGCAGGAAGCATCTGAGCACTTACCTCCTGACATGCTTTATGGTCACTCACACCAATATATTCCCCAAAGCCATTCTCCAGCCTTGAAGCCCACTCTGTACAGTCCCATGTAAGAGATGAAGGAAGAGGTAGAAGCAAGAACCACTGGATTAACCAAGAGAGCTCACATGAATATTCCTGCTGTGGCAACAGAATCACCTGCAGGTTCAGACTCAGGTAGTGTTTGTACTTAAGGTCGGGAGCCTTGGAACAAGAAGGGCTTGCTGGAGGAGCTTGGCATTGACACTTGCATGTTTCATCAACACTGCTCATGTAAAACAAACAAGAGTTAAATCAGGGCTACTGAAAGCTCCTTCCTAGCTCTGTCCCTTTTTTATCACTTTTTTCTTTGCCAAGAGTGATGCTATCTGCACAATATTCACACCCAGATTCTTATCTTTCATGTGGCAATATTGCAAATGCAAATTCCTGTTTTCTGTTCATAAGGAACAGAGCAGTGACTGAGCAACCACGCACACGTGATGTCAAACCCTAATGAAATCACAGACGCCACTAATACCCAGTGACATGTTCAGACTGCAATCCCTACTGGGCATGTAATGGCAAAGGCAACTGCTGAGAGCATCCTGGATTATATCCAGCCTCTTCCCCAACGAAAGAGGGTAATTAAGCTTTTGGGTATCAGCTGGAAGCACTGCCTGGAACCGCTCCTCCATGCAGGGTTTTCCCAGCAGAGGGCACTTTTGATTCACAGACCACTTCAGATGCTGTTGTTTTTTTATTCTCCATCACTATCTCAAAGAGCTGAAGCAGAGGTGGTGCTGTCTGCTTAAAAATAAAGACATCGTTGCTTTAGCTCCACTTTCCTTCCTCCCTCTCCCCTCCAACAAGTTTTATTAAGTTCTCATCTTTAATTCATGCCTGCAGCAGAGCTGATGTCGCTTTTCTTTGCTATTAAAAAAGGATCCACAAAGCACAAGCCAAGCTTGCAGTGGTATCTCACCTACATTCCTTCTCTATTTTTATTTTCAGTGATTTGTTAACGTTCATTATCCTCAAAAACAGAAAAGGTTTTCCAACAGAAACATGACTATTCACTTTGAGAGGAAGCAAACAAACCACCTATTAGATTACACACTCCATCCCCTTTGAGGGCATGACACAGCCCACCAGAGATACAGCACAAATTAAACCCTCCAGTTGTCTGGGGGGGGAAATGGCAGGATATTGGGGACCCAGGGAAAGAAACAACTTAGCAACTGTTAAGGTGAATTCCCCTTTGGGAAACTGTTGTTTCACAGTGGATGCAAAGTGAGAATGAGGGAGGATGTGTAATAAGACGCAAAAGCCCTGGGAATTGAGATGTGTTTAACAGCTAAAATAAAAAGCAGTATTAAAACTTAAAAAGCAAAGGATGTTTTAGTCAAGTAACGCACACATCTGTCCTAAGTTAAAACACCGGGAAGCACTGCAATTCTGGTGTAATTCTGCTTCATTTGCATACAGCTGGGATGTGGTTTTTAGGTTGGCAGCACCATGTAGCTGATTGAAGGACAGACAGACTATTTTAGGGTGGTAAAGATGCCAAGAGTCCTGTCCTCGGGTTTCCTGCTACGCAATCCAATGCCTGTCCCTACTACGGCACCGTCCTGGGGACAAACGACTCAGCAGACTCCACCAGCACGTGCTTGGACCCAGACCCAGCAGCATCCACACACATCTGGCATTTCAGCTTCTACAACAGCCCTCAGACACCTGTGTGTAATAGAAATTTCACAGAGGTTGATCTATGTCACGATGCATACGAAGAAAAGCTGGTTCAGTAGTAAGTAGCCCAACCGAACAAGTCATTTCCTCTACAAGTTATACAATTTAGAATCACTCTGGTCCCTCCTGGCTCATGGATGAACAGTTTTTGTTTTCCAAAAGTCAGAGCAGCGGGTGGTGTGGTCATGTTGTGTAAGATAATACAAACAGCAGAACAATTACTGCCAAAGGAAAATACACTGTGCCACAGACTTTGTATTTGTTACCATGTTTTTAAGTAGGACTTCTTGCAGAATCACTTGTTTGTTTGTGTCACTTTGAGTGGAATGTACATTATTGCCAACCATCTCTACAGATGAGGAGAAGCTGTCGTAAACATGCTGAAATTAAGTGCAAAAAAGTCATTGAAGATCTCCGAGATTGGGCAATATTTGTATAATAGTACGCTGGGGAGGAAGGTTACGGGAAAAAATCAAACTCCAAATTGCAGAGACTGTTGCTTTTGGAACAATAAAGAGCGAACCCCAAGTACATCAATAATTACACTGAAGTCAGCAGAGCTAAGCCAGTTTACACAATAATTCCCCAAGTATTTTATTCATCTGTTGCAGGGAAGTGGCACATTATCCAGCCTATGCAAGGCAGTGAGAGGAGCTCTACACTGAGAGGGCAGCACAAATACAGTGCTAAAAAGTTGAAGTTTGGACTCAAAAGCAAAAGAAATGTGGAATTAGGCCCCTTCCACAGTTCTATACTTTGCCTTTAGGGCTTGTAATAGGATATTTAATTGCATGATACTGTAATTTCTTTGCCATTATGTTACAAAGGTTGGAACTGTTGATACTAGATATTTGAAGTTAGCACCAGGCACCAATCCTATGTCGCGTTAAGCCCAGCACCGAAATGCCTCCCCACATCAGCACCAGCTTGTAAATCATTAACAATATTGGGAAAAGAGGATATTTCCCTGTTGGCTGTTAATCACTAGCAGGCCTCAACATATATTCAGTAGCAATGATTTTAAGAAAAATACATGAAACCTGCAATAAAATGATGTTTGGCTGGTTTCCAAATCCTTCACAGGCACTTTCCTACTGCTTGCTCTGAAACACACAGCACTACAGGCTCTACTATGGTCCTTATAAAAACAAAACCCACCCAGAGAATCCTCACAGCCATCAACTTCAGTTCACACACACATGACTATGAGTATCCAAGCTATGGCCTTCACATAAGCTACAGGAGCTTGGTGTCCATACCTGGGATCCTGTAATTCAGACAAATGAAGTAACAAGGAGCACAATCGTTTGAAGATTCATGGCAAAAAGATGGATATTTTAATGCAGACATAGCTCCTGACTGCGTGGCCCACAAACTGCTCTGTCAGCAGCACTGAGGGCACAATATTGGCACTATAGCCAGAAGAAATCTGTATCCCACTGCAGGCTCCAGGAATAACAACAACAAAAGCCAGCAACCAAACTTTGAACAAGAATGGTAAAAGACTTCTGAGCAAACTTTCTAGCACAACCTACCGACCCAAGCCCAATCTTCCTGCTTCGTTTACCTCTTCCTTTAAAACATCGCTTATCCCAGCAGTCAGCCAGTGTGCCAGTGCCAATTTAGCACAAGGAATAATACATCCAGCTCCCAGCTCTTGCAGGACTGCAGCAGCCCCGAAGAGTTTGGCTGCTTCCACCTACCAGCGGCTTCCCCAGTGAAGGGAGAATGAGGGGATTGTTTGCATCTCTCTACAGCCCTGAAAAATTTCGTGCCGCCACTGAGCTTTTGCTGAATAGACACAGTGCCAGGAAGTCAGTGCCTGTGAGCTCCTGCTTGTTTTCAGGCCTGGCAGTGATGGATTACTTACAACCACAAGTTGGGCACAAACCAGCTGTCTATCTGCTCTTTCCCAAACATCTTGCTTCAGTTTCTGTATTACAGAGGTGCCAATGCCTTGTTTCAGGATGCCTCCTGCATAAAGACCACATATTTCTCTGAATATTTTACTGTCATATAGAGGAAGTGGACTTTTTTTTTTTTTTAATGTTATTGCTCCTTCCCTGGCACATTCCCCATAAGGAAAGTCTCTCTGTTCCACAGACCTGAAGCTGAAATGACAGACTGCACTACAGCTTTCCTCTGCACTGAAACCCACACACACAGATCCCACTGTCTTCTGACACACAAGAAACCCGTGCCACACTCTCCCCACCCCCCCACCCCTCCTTCCACCCCTGCCAAGGCACTTGTCTGCAACAGCAGCAACTCTGAATGTCATGGTCCTGCTGTGCTTCCATCATGGACTAGAGGAGGAAAAAAGGAGGAAACACAGCTAGGATTCTCCTCCTGGCCCTTCACACAAACACTAAAGGGCAAAGCAGCATAACAGCTTTGCTAAGAGTCTAAACCTGCCATGTCCAAGACTGTACGTTATCCTTTGGATTAATGTATACAGACACTACATGTACAGGCATATAGACAACTTTGTGTGGGATTCAGTTACTCCAAAGGATGTCTGGGGGAAAGGACTGTAAACAGCACCTCTTCAAGACAGCTCACTTGTGGTGGGGAAGATAAAAAATATGAGTTACTGAATTGGAGTCTGTCAACCACTAGGACTAAGTGCTGAGCACACTTTGAAAACCTTCCAGATTTGCGGCAAAAGCCGCGGTAACAGCTCTACACTGTCCTGCACAGTTAAAGCAATTCCCTGGGAACACCGTGGGTCTAACTACAGCACTGTCTACATAGCAAAAGAAAAAACCAAAACACAGATGAAAGATGTTTCCCCTCTTCTTTCCCTGAAGGGAAAAAAAAAAACCAACCAAAAACCAACATCCTTCTTAGGTTGAGGAGGAGATCACAGGGAGGAAAACATGTAGGAGTCCAGACGAAAGGCTAGAGCTGCAGACCAGGCGTTGTGCAGCTGCTCCAGCTACACACAGTTGTTAAAAAAAAACCATTATGCATTTTTCCTCTCCCTTCAGATGTCTTGCCTGGATGCTTTAAAGCAGCCTCGGAGGAATGTGCTTTTGGGTCTGAATCCCATAGGAAATTATCCTTTGTGGTGGATGGTCTCCCCTTGGGGCCCGCCTGTGTGTTTTGCTTTCATGTAATCCTCCCACCTTGGTTTTCTAATGTAATGCTATCCATATTATTACAGCTCTTTGATACTCTCAAATGGTACTTACTCATGCTGTCGTATTTTCAGCTCTTCCAGACTGGGTCTGACTGGCTTGGCTGGCTTGTGGTTCATGCAATAAATACTGAGTTAACTTACCAGAAGATAGCATGGAGCAGTTGCATGCCAATGGCAGGCATTGCACACAGGAGCGCCTGGGCCATTTGCTCTTTCCAAGTGGGACGTGCTGGTGATGTGTGCGGGCATGTCCTCTACAAGAACAACAGAAGTCTAAAATACAAGCACCATTCTGCGGTGTCAGAGTCTGCTGACAGCTGCTAACTAGTTTATTGTCCTAGTTCCCTTTTCATTCTGCAGCTTCTGTTCCAAGAAGGTTCAACAGATGACATGCAAATTTTTAAGGCAGTTCATTACTGTGGTTTAGATCAATTTACCAACAGCCCACCAGGTCCATCATCCTGACCTGTAGACAAGGCTGCCTCCACACTGCCTACAACTGAAGCTTTCTTCAAAAGACATGAATCTTCACTGCCACTACTGCTCTCATTTGCACTTAGAGCAGGGTTTTGTGGTTTCCTTTCTAAATCCCCTGCATCACACAACATCAGTATTAGGTTTGCATCATCTTCATTGTCTCACTGATGCACCATGGGAATTTAACCATAAAGCAAGCCTCCACTTCGAGCGTTCTCTTTTCTTCATTCTGGCATGAATTTACACCCTGACAAGTTGGATCTTTAATAACCCTCCTACACACATACACAGAGACAACTTCAGTACCTCCTCCGCTCACACAGTGGATACCCTTAAAAACATGAATCAACATTTACCCGCAGTTTTCCTACGGTGCTATCTAAGTACCAGCAGTTATCGCCCATGTGTACGAACAAACTCAAATACCATTATATGGCTGACTGCTCTCCTGTGGTTTCCCTCTTGAAAGTCATCTCCACTTGTAATGCAGCCTTAACAACAGTGAGGAAATGCAGTCCCATCAGACTAACAATGTAAGGGACGTGGTCTCTGGCTCTAATCCTCCAAGCATGCTTGCTTGCTGGAGGCCCACAACTAATCCAACACTCATCACAAACCTGCTTTTAGTTTTGCCACCTTCAACACTGCAACTGCAATTCTGAACTTTTCTGCAGGAGACTAAGAAATCAATGACTAAAGGTAAATTTTGTGGCTAGTTGATTATTACCAACAATTGTGCGCTGCACTCAAGCTTTTCATCTAATACAGGGAAATATTTCATGCACAGTAGACAGATAAACTCCACACATGTGAAGAGGTGACAGGGATCACACTCATTAATGACACTTTCCCCTAAATTTTAAAGGCTTCTCTGAACAAGAAACTCAGTCTTGGCTAAAGAAAACCGCAATCACATCCCACTCAAGTTGGCCCACTGCTGTATATGCTTCATTGCTACAGCTATGTGAATTTCTGCCTTTAACTGGCCTAACATTAAAAGATGTGGAGAAGAAATGCCAACTCACTGTCACTGCCTTCCATTTATTCTATTATAGAATATATATTTTCATTATTAATTATTATATTATTCTAATTCTATAATGTAGTAATCCACAGCCATAGGGTTAAGTAAACCTTTCTTATTTTTCTCCCTCCCTTCCCTAAGGAGAGTAGATTCAAAGGAGAAATGTTCAATTCCATTTACAAGATGTGTCCTGAGCCAGTACTCAAAACCACGTCGTGTGGCAGCAGTCCTCAGGCCATTCCACCAGAGTAGAGCTCTCACAACAGTAGCACAGCAATTCTGCTTTGTCTTATTGCCAACTGGGTTGAAAAGCAGCAAAGTCAGAAGAGGTTTTGCTTCATTCTCCACTGCACAGCAATAAATCGACACAGCACAGCTGCAATCTGCTCAAGCTTAAGGAAGGAAGAAAACAATTTGGGGCTCACATCTGCGCAGCAACTATTAAGAGAACCTACCCACCTCTATTCCACCAAAGAACTGACCTAGCTATGCTGTTCACTTCTGTTGATGACATTAGCTTGAGGAAACTCTCAGCACGCTTATTTTGCAAACAGCATTTTGCTTGGAAATTACAAAAGAATCAGAAGTGCCACTTGCTGTTAGACAACATTATAATGCAAAATGAAGCACAAGCATTGTGATGGGAGAACACATTCATTAATTCAAGAGAGTTGGCAGTCTTCTGATAGTTAGTTGATTTTTCTCAAATTCAAGCCCCTGGACTCACATGATCTGAAAATCTGAATTTTCTTCCTTTATTAAAAGCATTTTCTGGCCTCCCTCATCACTGCAGGGGTTCAAAGTTACCTAAAGGGCAAGGATAAAGACTTACAACTTTATGTTGAAGCATCATCTATTTTCAGGGCAGTATTATCATTCTGCATCAGAGACTGGTTTGGGCTAGAAGGAACCTCAAAGCTCATCCAGTTCCCACCCCCTGCCAAGGGCAGGGACACCTTCCACTAGACCAGGTTGCTCCAAGCCCTGTCCAACCTGGCCTTGAACACTGCCAGGGATAGGGCTTCTCTGGACAATCTGTTCTAGTGCCTCACCACCCCCACAGTGGTTACCAAACATCAGGTTTGGTAATAGTACAAACAACATGCAGGGTTTCTGTTCCTTGTCTCTATATAAAACTTTGATAATTCTCAGTAGTCACAGGCTCAATTCCCATTTTTGTTACAGCTACACAATTGTGCTGACTTACACACAGTTGTGACTGATGTTAGGATAATGGAGCAATCACAATTTATGGATTTTTAGATTATATAATGGCCTTATTTCCTTTTTTGAACCATCTTTGACCTAATACCTCTGAGGATATCCACAAGGTGTATGTTACTGTAGAAATATCCAGCAGTATTCTTGAAAAATTTCCTTTCTGGAAGATGAGTTTTCCAAACAGGGCCTCCTTAGAAGAGCACAAATGGATCTATGCGAAGTCTATCACTTCCGTAAGAAACCAAATGGTACAGGTCAAGTTGTAGAGGGGCAAAAGGAGATGGTCGCATCCTTTGAAGATGCACTAGCAAAAAAAACCAAAGACAAAACACATTTGGCTATCACTTAGTTTCTTCAGGTACCACTTATCCGGGAACCAGTAGCTCAGGAGAAGTCATAAGGAACAAAAGAGGAAAAAAGCAAATGGAAAGAAAAACTGACGGTTTACTACCTTGCAGTACATTTGGGAGCCTACCCTTCACACTGACGCACACAGAACAGCCTCCCTGGCCAGGTCACTGACAGAAAACATCAGCAAGTTGACAAGACTTAGATGAATGAAGCTAAGTGACAAATGGGGAAAAGACCAGAACAGCACTGAATCTGGTTTTCTTCTGCCTTCCACAGTTTGCCACACACCCAACAGAGCCACAGTGCTCTCAGGGCTGCTAGCACTAATTAGATCTGCACAGCCAGAATGGAATACATTAAAGTTAAAAAAAAATGACCCTCTGAACCCACTAGTACATATCCACAGGAACTATTCATTTAAACTTTAGCTTAAATACGTATTTATCTTTGTGCTCTGAAGTCCAATATACCTCATTTTCAATTTAACCTCTCCTCTTTTATGCTTTGTAGAAGTTGTACGAGATCATTTATGCAGAGATTTAATATTTATTAAATATTCAAGCAATTGGAAGAGCCAGGCATTTCAAAGGGTTAGCAATCAATGCACACAACCCTCACACCCTGCCCAGCCGGAGAAAGACAAGCAGAAACTGTCAAGTGCACGTTAGGAAATGTTCTGCGGTTCACATCCCTGGCAGAGCATGAGAAGACATAGCTGCAAAGAGGGAATGCAGGCCAGATCCTCCAGTAATGTAAACTGTAAAAATAACTCCTCTGACTGCAAGCTGGCTTGTGGAGTTGGACTCACGTACTCACTGAAGTCACTGGGGCAGCTTGTAAGGAAAAGAAATTCCCAGGAGGAGGAGAAGGCAGCAGATATAGAGCCAAGGGGGGAAAATACATCATTCAAAGCCCACAGCCGGAATGGAGACCTGGCTATGCACTGCTCCCCTGGAGCTACAGATCCATGTGCTTCTCTGGGCCATGTTGCACTTCCCAAAGAGAGGGCACAGCTCATTGCACATTATGCTGACTGACCTAATTCCCCTCCATGTTTGCTCCTTTTAAGAATTACTCACAGAGGATCCATCATCCAGAGACATCTTTCAAATACAGACAAAATCCCCTACACTTCCTGCAGGCTGCATTCAGCCTGTATACACAGTTGGAAAGCTATAACCTCTCCTTTGCTAACCAGCACTGAGTAATTCCATGCAGAAGCCCAGCATGAAATCCTCACACAAACATATCTAGCAAGATGCTCTCGAAACCTTTGTTTATTCAAGCTTAATTTTACAACGTTTTGACAGGATCCAGAGGCTGCCATTTGTACCCTTGACCCACTATCAAGAGCATTTACATGTTTTTTATCTGAGATGTAGATTTAATAGCTTTCTATTAGGTCTGTTCTGATGGGGTCTTTGAAAGTCAAATTCCTGCTACTAGCACAGGAAAGGTTAGAATGTTTTCCATTATACGCTATCCAAGCCTCTCATCCATATTAGAGTACCTAATGGTCACCAAATGTCAGCTTGTAACTTCTGTGTGCAATAGGAAGATATTATGCCTGGTTTTAGACATGAAACAAGAAGCAGAAAAGTACCTTAACCAATCTGCCAAAGGTGGTATGTGAATCTATAGATGACCCATGAACCTTTCATACCCTACTGTGTATTCAAGAAACAGCCCTTCTTCCTCATATGACTGTGTTAGTACCTAAAGGGGATTTTTACATAGCATGAAATAGGGTGAAACATTTCTTTCCACTGGAAAGACCCCAAAACCACAATTACACACAAACATTGACTTTTAGTCATTTCAAGAAGCTTTGTTCAGAGGCATTATTTTAGCCACTTACTTACAGGAATAAAACATGTTAGATCTATGTAATAAACCAAAATTACGTTAATTAAGGAGAAAATCAGCACATAGTGCTCAAGGTGCCTCAGAATTAGAGATAAACCCATTTCAACTTGCAAACTAAACGCTAGAATTAGAGTTTAGTAGAAGCTTTCTGAATTCCTCTGCATCATCCACAATCTTCTCCCACCCTCCTTTCATTCCTTCTCCTTTACACACAGCCTCAAGTAACTTTTCTGTGATAATATCCCCAGAGATCTGCAAATTCTTAATGAAAGCCCAATTAAAAAATGGAACAAATATAACCTAAGATCTTAAATGTAAATTGTAAATAATAACATGCAACACCTCCCCTTCCCCCCCTCGTTGTTTGGAGTTACAGTGAGTTTCTATCCATTCTCTTTTCTGGAGGTTTTACTGCACTGAAGAGGCTCATAATGTAATATGGGACAGCATAAGCTGATGAAAGACAGTAACTTTTCAAAGCCTACATGCAGATAGAAAATATTCTGCAAGTATAACTACAATGGGCTTCTCTCCTCAACGAGAGTGCTCTTTCGAAACAGGATCTGAATGCGTGCCCCAGCTTGGCTCTCAAGAACCCACTATGTACTGGGTTTAGTGGCTTGATCCATTTTAATACTCAAATACAGTTCATGAGCAGCAATATCTAAGCGTAAGCAAACAAAACACACCACCAAACACTGATAAGCTTCCCACTAAACCAAAATACAACTCCTGAATATATGTCTGGCAAGTAGGGACAGCTGGTGACACCTGCATTGTGCAGTAGTCTCAGCTACTTCAGAGATCCGTGTGAGCAGAAGGTCTGCACTGATTATTTATTTTAATCATACATGTGACCATGTATCCAAATGAATAACAACAAACAAAGCTTATTAAATCTCTTGTACATACTGCAAGGAGAAGATCCCAATGGGCCACAGAGATAAAAATCAAGGGAGGTAATGATCTAATGGTTGATTGTATCTTAAAGGTCTTTTCCAACCTAAATGATTCTGTGATCCTGTAGGTAAATAACAGAACTAAAGCAATATGCCCACCTCGTCTGAAGAACTGCCCACCCCAAAACCTGCCTTCTGGAGAAGGTGTACACCAGCTCCCAAGCGCCTGGTGGAGCAGCAGTACAGCTGTCGGGTAGCACATACGTAGCCGAGAGCTTACTCAAGCTTTGCAGATAGGAGATAAGCAACACTTTATATTTCACTCAGATGTAGATTATGAGCCAGGGAAAAGCAAGCTTAAAAGGTGAACAGCTTCTTTTGGCATTAGCTGAAATCTCCGTATAGTCTCCAAAGAAAGCCAACAGAGAGGTCAAGCTACAGTGTGGGAATTCTACAGTCAATAAAAACCCTGGGTTGTAAGCTCTGAGTCAGAAAAATTCAATGTGGATGACCACTTATTGAAAGGGTCATCATCCAACAGAGAGAAAATTGCTAGAGCAACAAAGAGCCCAGAAGTATTCCTCAGTTTATAGAAACCACAGAGAAGGGCAAATTCTAAATCTGTCTCCTCCTAGTATTTATCTAGTTTGCCTCCAAGGATCAATTTATCCAGCAGAAACAGCATTGTGATGGTGCAGTCAGGTTCCTCCTTCTCTGAAATCTGAGCTTAAATCATAAAACACAATTATTGTTTTATGGCTGCACGCTGACATTTAAATCCTTCTCTAGCACTGAAAGCATAGCTCAAGCACTGCATTGACAAGTAAGCAGGGCAGATGTGAGCACTTGCCCCAAGCTTTTATTCAGTTTTCCTCAGTGGAGCAGCTTTACTTTCTACGATACACTAGGTGACTGCACTGTGCGTTGGCACTCTCAGGGTGTCATAGAGTCAAAGCTTAAGAAGAACATTTACAGATTTCCCTCTACCTCCCAAAGCTCCAGCTATTTCCCTACTGGAGGACATTTCACAATGCAACTGGTCTAAAATAATTGTGCCCATTAGGCTATGCCTGCATCGACTGCAGGATTCTAACCCAGCACTAACCTTGCCCAGGTGCTCTCGTACTACAAACGTCGAAACAAAACTTGAAGGGGCTCCTCCATGGATCCTGTAGCAGGACTTTCCACACATTAAATTAATCACTGTGAGATAAAGCCAGCTCAAAGAGTCCTACAATAGAATGTCCCACTGCAGTGCTATTAAAAGCCTTTTATATGTAAAGGCAGGGAGACATCCCTCCCCTAGGAGTCCTCTGCAACTGTCCTCCTTTCTGACATTCGTTCTTAAAGATCCAGTTTTATTCTTTCTCTCTTCACTGGGGTTAAACCACAATACTCCCATTAGTGCTCCCACAGCACTGAATTTGGTTTGCTAATTACTGCAATCAGGGAAGAGGGGGAACATGAGGTACAGATTAAAATACTGCTCAGGCTGGGTTCTTTCCTAGCACTTCACCCTTTTGATATATCCCTGTGGTAGCTCAACACTGAACAGCACTTGACTCAGCCTCAGTTTGGAGTAGGGAGAAATTAATTGCAAGCTAATAGGATTCAAATTGGTACAAGGGATCCCATCATTATGGGACAAGAAAGAGTAAAACCGCAGTACATCACCCAGCTAGCAAAGGGCTTCAGTCAATGCAGTGGAACAAGCAACACCATTGCTGAGACATGATGAATTGATACCTCAATAATCGTAATTTATTAGTTGGTGGTGCTGAATTAGCACATGGACCAGGTGAGAACGGACTAAACCTACACAGTGTCTGCAGAAGGAACAGCATTCCCTCTGCAAGGGCTAACTTGAACTAATTTCACACTGATGTGAGGATGTGTCACAGCTTAATTCAAGCAGCAGTTATGTGTACTGGAGGATGAATGCGTAAATCAGCAGCAGGCTGGGAAACAGAAGGCTCCTGGTATCAAATGTCAGTGGAGTTGCTCCCTCACTCTGCAACCTTGACAGATCATTTGACTTCCTGGTGCTTCAATCCAGACAGCTACAGAGCTGAGTTAGAAGCAAGATTCCCACTATAAGCCACATTCACCTTCTGAGCCTACAGTTTGGGTAACCCTGCGTCCCCTATGTTGCTGTATTTGAAATCAGCATTGGAATTATTACTTGAACTTGCCTGCGGATTTTTAAAGCCATGTGTGACAAACAGGCTTTATGTAATGAATTACAGTTAAGTGTGAGAGTAAACTTGACAGACATGTGCATGCATCCGCATTCACACAAAGCCCAACTGTCCCACTTCCACATGAGAAGCTCCAAGGGAACATCTATAAAGCAAACTGAAGGTTCAGTTGTGGCATGGATGAATGCACCTGCAATAATTTCCTTCCAGGTAGCACACAGACAGGACAGCAGAGCCCAAGGCAGCAGAGACTAAGTGTGGATCCCTGTGGGCTTACATTCCTGTTCCTCCTCTCTGCTGAAGCCTGTGCCACCGAATAGTCATAACTTGTTGCTAAGTGAAGCAACCACTCACGTGGCCAGTAATGCCACACTTCCCCCTCATTCTGCTGGGCAGGCAGAATTTTAGGAATTTGGAATATTCCCCAGTTAGTTTCAGAAAACAGAATGTAACCCACCAACACTGGAGGCGCCAGCCCAGCTCACTGGCAGCTGCTATTCCCCTCACATCTTTTGTTAGGGAAAATCTTTTGGATGCCAAACCCCCTGAAGCACAGATCCTACACCCTCACGCCCAGCTGGACCTTAACAACTCCTTTTGCCTCTTCCCACCTGAGGTCAGTGAGGGAAAAGCAAAGTTCCCCTAGGCATTGACTCCAGGGAGGATCAGAAGAGCACGCTGGAGGTGAAGGTCTAGGTCTCCGAGTTAAGGGCAGTACATAAACAAACCCCACCACTGGGAAGAATAAAAGGCATGAATTCATACTGAATTGCAAAAAATGTTTTGCTTGGCAAGCCAGGGCTTTGAAAGCCCTTTTTATGTATATCCTATACTCCAAACTGCATAATCAAATGGGGCTATTTCAGAGTAATAGATACCTGAGCCCTTTTTCAAGCATGCTAAGTGGATCTATTCCTTCCTAACGCTTCCGGGGAAGCCAGTTACTAAAGACAGAAAACCACAAAATTATACGCTCCGTATTTATAACCAGCTATTCACCCTAGAAGACCTCTGGAGGATTTATAATTAAGAAAAAGAAAATGCTTAGGCTAGAAAACCGGCCCAGTGAGTTTGCTATCAAGTTCTTTCCCGGGTTTGCAGAGTGGAAACGCCCTCAGCATTCACACCTAGTTCTCCACCATGAGATAATGATTAATACCAGCTCTAGATCATCCTCAGCAACTGCCTCAGGTTTCTGCAAGGCTCTTGGTGGATTGAATTACTGAATGATGCTCGGCAGCTCTAAGCAAGCTGTTAGAAAGTGCAGCTGGCATCCATCCTGGGCACCTCATGTGGCACATTCACATAGCATGATGCAGAAATACTGGCTGGATGGAGTGACTTTTCTGACGTCCTTCATCTGAACCGGTTCATTGTGCTTTGGGTCAGCTCTGAGCTGATGTGGCAGTGCTGTTTACAGATCTACTCATGTCTCAGTGTGATGCTCCACAACTTCAGGCCAGTCCCTTAAATCTTGCTAGCAAGACCAAGACTCTTACAGCAATGACCTCCTCCCTTCCTTCTTGAGGCTGAAGAAACAGCCTTGTATTTTCCTGTATGGTAATAAAATAATCATCATGCCCCTATTACTTTTCTTCTGTATATCACAAGCATTTTAAAAAGGAAGTAAAAATTATTATCTCCATGTCACAGATAAGCAATCAGATGGTGGATTGCTGAGTAATTCACTCTGTTGCCCAATAATCTAGCACCAGAACTCGGTAGCATAAATCCCTTAACCTGAACAGCTCCACCTATGAGCACTACTGGCAAGAACACAGCCTGTCCTCTCCCAGAAAGTTATTTTTAGAGGAGACCAAAAAAAAGGTTTTAAAATCATGAGTCTGGCAGCATCTGCAAATAGAAAAAAAATCCAACTCAGATAGTAACGTGCATTGTGCCAGGGATCAAGATTCCCATTCAATTCAGAAATCAAAACATCACATACAAGTTAAGTCCTTCTGGAATGACTACCAGGTGGAAGCCAGTATCTGACAGTGGAACAGATCCTATCACTTGTTCAATTTTTAATTTACTATACATAGTTCAGCATTGGGAACTACTTGGTTTTTGATTAGTAGAAGGAAAAGATTGACTTTTACTGATTAAATCCTAATTCTGTCAGAACAAGCTGCAAGTCAACAAGTACATCAATGCTTCACTAGGAATTAACAACAGGCTCTCATTTGGGTACTCGTGTTAACAACCTTTGCTGCATAAAACAACAAAGCTTTTCAGACTAAGCTGTTTTAGCAGGTACACCTTAAGCACATACAGCATATCTCAGTAAGTCTTTGAACAGCAGGATACATCTTCCCAATATAAGTCACAGGTTGCTGAACACCCCCAAAAAGTCTGTTCTCTACATTGTGCAAATGAATACAGTTGAAGCAGAACAAATTCCTGTCATTACCAATGTAAGTTATTCTGCCAAAATAAATAACAACCCATAGGAAAATAAGCACACGATGCCACAGAAGGAAGCCTCTGAAATGATCAGAAATCCTATTTTCAGTCCCATTAATAGAACACAACATACATCTTGCAACAGCTTGCACATTTTATTTGCCTGGATCTATCAAAACAGAAGAAACACATTTATTCTAGTAAGAGGTATCAGAATACAAAAATGGAAATAAGAGTGAAGTGGTAAGCAGGATTTATGTAAATGCCGGAGTGAGCGAGGAGCACGTTGTACCAACAAGTCACTGGGATTTAGGCTCTCAACTAACTGAATCCTTATAGTGGTAATTTTTTTGTAGGAGCATCATTTTTATTTGTGTTTACAAGCAGAGAGCTTACTTATTTCCTATATAGTTTTTCTATACAAAACTGCCTCTTAACAAAAGAGCACAAGTCTGGAAGAGCTCCCACTTCTCACCCTCCTAATCCAGCAGGATGACACTGAGGGATATCCAAGAGCTGCCTTCCCAAGCTCTTCAGGACCAAAAGCCTCATATGTGTGAGTACTCCTCTACCGGATAAGCACAGAGCTATACAAGTGCAAGCTTCCAGGGTCCACACCACTGCTCCTTTCCTGACACAACTCACACTTTCTCATTCATTCTGCAGTTGAAATAATTATTCATAAACCCAATTTTTCCCTGTGCTCTCAGTTTCAATAAACAATAACAAGCAGGTATTTGTCAAGTTTCCATACAACTTACTGTCACTCATTTGCCTTTGGCTTCGCCTTAGGCTTATGCCTATCTGAGGAAACCCAAGGTTGCCAGACAATAATTCAGCTCCTACCAAATAACACGCACACACACACACAAAAGCACCAACAGCCCCCACAAAACATACTTCCTTTTTTTTCCTCTCTGGGACAATGCAGACTTTATTACATCTGCTATTACAAGTGCCTATAATAATGTTCTCTAACAAGCAGCCCTAAGGTCAAATGTGTCCCTTGATCAACTTACTAGAGGTCCGTGGCGCTGCTGCTGTGTGGAGACTGTCTGGGGAAGAAAAAATTATTCCCTTTATTCCTTCGCTTCACTGAAAAGAAACAAAAAAAAGCTGCCACAAAGGCATTTTTGTTCTCCCTCTGCTCTTGACAAGTCAGGTAAACAGGGAGGGAGCATCTAGCTGCAAAGGACTGTAAGAGACCAGCGTTTGTACAGGCATATAAAAACATACTGTTTATTTACCAAGCTGTTCAATACATGAGGATGATTCAGAACAAGGCTAAGGGGATTGGGAAGATGTCTTAGCAAAACACCTGCAAAGCTATTTTGCATAAGGACAAATAAAAGGCACTCTGGATGCGAGTGTCATGTGGTCTTCTTTATACAGGAATTCAGCAATTCGGTACATTGCCAGAGTGAAAGCACTCTGACAAGCAATAGCACTAATTCAGAGATGCTCTTAGCAGCGTAGCCATTGCATTAACCTACTCCTCACTGTCAGTACAGCTGTGATTGTTTATCAATTTTTGCTCAACAGCTCCATATCCATTAAGTAATGGATATTACTTAATTACCATTATTAATTATTAATTACCATTAAGTAATACCCAGCAAAGCAGACTCAATATGAGGAGACTTGCTACATAAACCGCTTCCTGTTTGCAGTCAAGCAGCAGGGAAGGAGTTAATCTCATTGGCCAAAAGGACTGAGTACCACTCTTACTCATGCCCCATGGCATGACTTTAGTTTCATATGCTGTGATTTGTTTTCATCTCTATGCGTGGGTTTTAGTCACAGACTGGCACTGACGTTAATGGGAACGGCCCTATTCAGCCCTGCAACTAGGGAACAGAGCAGAGCTCCAGGTACCTCTAGTTATTAGTAGAGGATTCTTAGGACTGTCTTTGCTTATTCACTATGTGCAGATTCCCATCACTTCTGATGAAACACGGGAATTCCTGCAAACATGGAATGAGCAGCTGCATTAAAAAGCACCCTCTCACCAAAACAAGAAAAAAGTCCCCTTTGCAAATGACCTATAATGCGTCTAAATAAAGCTTGAGCTGTTCCTTACTCATGCATAACTTCATTGCTTCTGTTCCCTCCACACCCTGCCCAGTTGGCATAATTTGCAGAAGGGTTTTGGCATGGACAATTGAAACACCCACATGCTGCCTGAACAAAAAGCTTGTTCCCAGAGTCCTGTTCTTTCTGAGCGACAGCTAAATGAGAATTTTCTTTTGATAACACAGGTCCCATCTGCACTGTAGGTTTCACCCCATGAAGACTGAACTCCACCACATTCCCAGATTAGAACTGCTACAATATCTCACCCCACACCACGGCTGGAGCAGGCCTAAAGCCTGGCAAAACTCCAACCCCCGCATTTCATATGATCAGAACAAAACTCCCCCTAAAGTAACGGAGTTCATCTCTGGAACCCCAGAAGTCACCACACATGTAATCAGCACACACCTTGGTGTGGTCCAAAAGCAAGACACGAACAACGAGCATGGGCACAAGGAACTGTCTGTCACAAGCTTCTTGAAGGAGCAAGCATTCCTTCTCCACATCTCCGGTGCCATATCCTGTCACAATGTTAATCCATCTTTCTCTTTAAGCAGAGACAGCACCGCCACTGACGATGATACGACAGTGACAAAGGAGGGCTGAAATTCAGACCAAATTGTTATTCCCCTCAGCTAGGCAGTTATGCACAAGAAACACTGCTTGTAAACACTTCTTTGTCAAACACTCAATTACAAGCTGCTTTATGAACAAAACGAGCCAGTCGCAAGGAAAGCAGGAGAGGCAAATGGGGAAGCGATGTGCAATGGCATGCAGCCATCACACCACCACATCCTCGGTACCGCTCTGTCCATGCTGCCAGCCCCACATGCAGGGCAGCACAGAAACATGTGCTGGGGAAACACTGAATTCAGCTCTTTGGAATGGTGTTCAGGTTTTGTGGATCTTTGTTCTCTGCTGAAGGGATTATTTCCTATGTGGTAAGCAAAGAATAACTTCTGTATTTTTACATTACTGGTTTTGGCAGTACGCACCTGGATGAAAAAGAGCACATGTACAAATGAGGAACAAGTTTTAAAAGTGTCAATTCAGGCAATGCTTGTAATATGGCTATCTTGGTTTATGTCATCCCTGTTTATACCTTTATACACTGAAGTTGCTAATAGGAGCTGAAAATTAACTGGAAGTACATTTATTTTTCATGTTAAAGCTGCAGACGTACTTCACAGCAGCCCTATCTGACCAGTGAAACTATCTCCATCTTTGATCTTAAAGCACTGAGATACTAACTCCAAAAAGATACTCATGACTGACACTACAACCAATATATGTCATGTTACATTACAAAACGTTGCCCTACGGCCACACCAAAGTTTTGAGAACCAACAAGAAGACAAGTTTATGAGATCCAGCATCACCTTCCAGGAGGCTGCAATATTACAGCATCAGAGGACTATTCATCATAGCACTGTTATTTTAGCTGCCCTGGACAGCATCCACTACTTGATCCCGTATCTAGTCCCTAGATTCTTTAAGCAATATTATTCCAGTAGATAAGCTTTTGTCTGGAAAAGGTTTTTCCCTTGTTTTTACCATTCAATGTGCATGACTCAAGCAGTGCTGTAAGAGGAAACAAGAGTGCAAAAGGAAACCTATTACTAGCCTTCAACTTTAACTTGCATTGGATCTGAGTAAGGAAGAATTGAGCTTGTGCTCTTTTCCCTAGTGCTGAAATCAAAGCCTTTTAACCAGAAGAAAGTGGAATGTGGAAGGAAGGATGAAGACAAAAGATTAGTTTTTAAATTAAGAGCAGCACATATTTATGTAATTGACTTTAGACACTTATATTCAGAATCCAGCAGCCACCCAAATTATTTTGCTTTGTAATCTCCACAACTCCAACTGCAAAGAAACAGAACTGAGAAGAAGCTACCAAAAAAAGAAGGGGAAAAGACCACTGAAACTGTTACATATAATAAGAATTTATAAGTGTAATTCCTAAACTTAACATCTGAAATATCCTCCTTGCTAGGATATTTCTTTTTCTTTAAACAAAAGAATTTCAAGGCTCAGCTTCAGACAAATATTAGAATCAATTTACAGTGCTAACAGTTGCTACACATAGAGCATATTTCAACTGTTGAGTTAAAAGATACATACATACCCAACTATGCCTTAGGACTCCCTCAAGCACTAAGCTTGGAAGAGCTTTAAATCTATCACAAACCCCTGCTGGCTTTACTTAATTCTTTAGTTTCTTTTAGACACAATGTTAGAAAAAATAGCATGGGTTTAATAGACTGATTTTGCCAGAGAAATAGTGCAATGGCATTCACCTGAATAGCTCCTAGTAACCTTGCTTGAAGGTAAAAAATAAGTGCATATTTTACTTAAGAGATGTCTCCAAACCAAAGACATGCTTACTCAAGCTGCGTATATTCTCAACAGTTCGTGTAAGCCATCCATCAGGCGGAAGTATGAAAATTAGCTCCCTTCAGAATCCACAGAGAAAAGAGGCTGAAGGATGTGGATAACGCCGCCTGAGGCTGCAGTTTGCAAGGCGAGAGCAACCGAGAGGTGGAAAACAGCATCATCTTTGATACGCTTCCACGTGGAAAGCCAAGTGAGCTGGACCAGTGCCACTGAATGACTTCAGGCTAAGACTGGCAACTGCCAAAGTGATTCTGCTACAGCTCCGGGTGCACTGATCCTAGCAGTCTCTTGCAGAAATGGAGATCCATGGCCAGCAGCAAGCAAAGACAAGTTCTGCATCTTAAAAGTAATGGTATCTTATGACAAAGATATTTATTCTGCCTCAACCACAAATGACATTGGGATGTCATTTTTTATGTTTGTTTCAAATCAACTCAGATTTAGACTGGAGCTGTGCAGATGGTTTAATTATTATACTGATAAGCATGCAGGAGAACGAATATTGTGATAGAATATTGTCCATCTGCATCTACTATCCTTGTTTCACACACACACAAAAAAACCCCAACCTGCAATCATGCCAAAAGTTACAGAAACGTTCATAAGGAATCACACTCTACCTACTGCCATTCAGAGACCTTGGATTTTACTGCATACACTTGGTACAAGCCCAAGAACAGTGACTACAATCAGATAACAGATCCCAAACCCTCATGCAAAGCTAGCTGAAGTATTAGGCAGCTGGCACGCAAACCAAGCTGGAATAACCCTTTAGACACTTCCTGTCCAAAACAGAAAAACAATATGCAAAAAGGCCATGGCTGCTTCAGCTACTTCTGGGTCCCAGCCTCTTCTGTGGCATCTGAGCTATATCGAGGGAAAAGGGCTCTACACAGCTCATAGGAAACCTCGAACATGCCCGGTGTCTCACTGTCATGAAGAGATGTACAAGAGAAACCTCCAGCCAAGGCTCTGAATCTCTTTAAAGAGCACACGCTAGCAAGACTAGAAGGAGACAGAGCACCATTCAAACACCGCTGTGTTTCACCATTCTTCAGTTTGCCCAAATCACAAGATACAACACAAGTGCTCTTAGTGCCTTCTCTTCTCCAAAAGAAAATATACAAATAAAACAACAACAACAAAAAGAGAGGAGGGAAGAAGGAAAAGAAAGAACACTTTGTGCATTGTATCAACCAATTAAACTCAACAGAGGAAAAAGATACAAGTGGTTATAGCTGCCTGTAAATTACTTCATGTAATTAAATTCCCTTCTCTAAATTACAAACCATTTAGCTCATCTTTCATAACAATGTAACCAATGACCACCAACAACCTTTTTAATAGCATCTGATGCCATATAAGTTGTCAGCAGTGAAATTTCCTCTTTATTTTCTCTTTTCAAAAGAAGCCATTGTATGAGATTCATTCACAGCTACTTAGAGAACACCAGCGAGAAGAGAGGATTGCTTTGTTTCTCTTTATTCTGCTCTTGTCTGAGACTATATTAAGCAAATGTGACCTAAGGTCCTTATCAGTCATCTAACTGCAAGCAGAGAAGTTAAAGGTGACCTGCAAGAGTTTTATAACATGGAGCCTACAACTGGTTTGATTCTTCAATACATGCTATCTAACTTCCCTACACCCCAGCAGTGTGGCTTAACAACCTTTCTATTACTTGAATTTTCTGACCTTTTTTAACTTTGACGACACCAGGAATGTCAGATCAAACCTTTTTTGCCAGGAAGGAGTCTTGTGAGACGAGAGCTGCTCTGAGCAGCTTCCTTCACACTGCTCCTTTTACCAAGTGTCTGTGTGTCTTGATTAAAGAGGTCTTCTCGGGCACCTCACTGGGTCCGCAGCTATTGCATCTTCTCAGATGGACACTGAGATGGTGACATAAGGCCCTGAAGACACTTGGGTTCAACTCCACTGGTGGTAGTGCAAGAAGTCCCAATGCACTGGTAGCATCCAGCGCTTTCATCGCCATGCTCTCTAAACCTGCTCTAACATGTTACAAATGCCAGCAGACACCTGGAGGGCTGAACACATTGCTTCTGCCCAAGTGTTGTGAAGTGGGAGAGGTGAATGGGGACAGGCAAGGAATTCTGGAGAAGAGGAAAAGCAGAAACAAAGCAAGGTTGAAGCCAGTGCTGCCGGCAAAGCCTCAGGGTCCAGATCTAAGCACAGCAGGATCAATACCATCACAGCAGCATTATGATCCTTAAATACATGGCAGGGAGCAGAGCACATGTGTCAAAACACTGCATCCCCAGGGCCACCCAACCTCTACTTCGTTTGTCACCCATCCAAGGAGGTGCATGGCAGTAGGGTGCTGGCCCAGGTAAGCCCTGCAGACCCAGCAGCGAGTCAGCATCCCCCAGCTCTGCTCCTTAGCTGGGGCACACCAGACGCTGTGCTCAGAGGTGGCTGATCCTCTCTGGGAAGATCAGGTGAGTCCTACAAGAGCAGGGACAAGTGGGGCACATTATAAGTAGCAATATTAGCAAGTGAGGGCCAGCTATGAAAGGGAAACCCACCGGTACAGATAAATGAACAAGTATTTCACTACATCAGTGAAAAAGATAAATCCACCTTCTCCTATGAATAACACTTTCAGCAGCCAAAACACACTTTACATCACTCCACTTAGAAAATAATATTTGTGGTGTAGTGAAACCCAGCCTATGATTCTGTTTCATGCTTAGGCATTAGTCTAAAAACAGTCAGATCCCCCCAGTTCTAATAAACATGGTCTCCCCAATATGTGTTTCCCTACCAGAACTGCAGAGGGCTTGGAAATCCATTTTTCCAGCTTAAGCAAAGGCCTTCTCCTGCCATAGTTCCCAGCGGTTTTATGACACTACTTTGCAGTACTCCTCCTGAAGCACAGCATTTTGCAGAGATCTGTTATGGAAGCTCTGCTGTAGCTCTCAAAACATGGCTGCAATGATGAAGTTACCTGTGCCACAGCTACAATGCAAACCTTCAGTGTCTAAGGTTTGTAGAAGACTTGAAAGAAACACTGAACTAAACACACAGCAAAGCTCTCCCTCTCTTGCAAAGTGGGCTCTGCAGCCACTTCAAGGATCTCGATGAATTCCTGGATAAATTTAGCAGAAACAGCAGTTCTTTGTAATAGCAGGGTTTCATTTAGGAAATAAACATCCACCATTTATTTACAAAGGATTTTTCCTCCTCCTGCCACTGCTGTGCTATGCCCACTGCTTCCCCTCCACTTCGCTGCAGAAAACAGAACACCAAGTGCCTAACCAGGACTTAAAGCGGATTTTTAAATTAGTTCCTGACAGTGCAAACAGATTGCTGTTGATTGAAATGAGGCTGATTTTAGGCCTTGGATTAGCAAACCTAATGACTAAATACTGTATTACCCGTTGCAGTACTTTGCACTGTTAGTCCCCAGTGGTTTCCCAGGCAGCTGTGAAGCCTCTGCACTGGCAGATTAGCGTGAGAGTGCAAGGCAAGGCCATCTGTGTCTGTGCATGCAGCACTACTCAGCCGGAAATAAGGACCTCCTCCGAAGTCCCGTGGGACAGGGCCCCCAGCACTACAACGTCAGTAAGAGCTTTGAAGCCAGCGAGAAACTGATCCCATGCTGAACAGCAAACATATACTTGAGAAGCGTTTGCTGGAGCATGATCACACCTCAAAGAACTTCCACTGGAGCAGGCCTCCAACACTGTCCTTGGCTCAAGCTGACAGGACTCCCAGCACCAATTTAAGCCACCGTCTGGGCTTGCAGACAACCTGGATGGAGTCAGTGGTAGAGCGACTTCACCCAGACAACAAGCACCATGTTAACAACCCAACTCTCCCTGGAATAATAAATGCGTGCTTAAAACTAATTGGCACAGAGCTTTCATGTCCAAATTGTAAATTCTTGTACTTACAAAGGTAGAAATGGATCCTGGGTTTAAGCAATACATGAAGCAACATTTTCCTGATTAAAAGAAAATGGACTTTTTTTTCCCTTTTGCTTTGTTGTTTAGTTTCAAAGAACGTTTAAACAACAATATCTGCTAACAAAAAGGGTAACATCAATTAGAAACAAAAAGAAACCCGTTTTTATAATTTCACTGTTCAAAAGCAGTGAAATGCAAACACCAAAGCAGCACACACCAAACCAAACCAATTCCCAAAACCCACATTAAAGGCAACCTTTCTTGTAGGCTTTTTTTTGTAAGCTGGCTGCCTAGAATTCATTTGCTTTATAGTCTGAAATACTGACGGTAACTGAGTAAGTTACTAATATGTTTAGACCCTCTCAGACACAGTTCGTTTCTAAACGCTACATTATTAAGTCATAGAAGGACAGGCATATCCATACCTGTCCTCTGGCCTATAGACAAAGACTCCAAAGGTTATTCTCCTCCGTGGCTGCTGAACCTCAGCTAAGAAAGGTACATTTCAGGCTCTCAACTCTGCATCACCAAAGGAACGATCAGCCTCCAGCCCAGAAGCAGCTTCAATGCATGTCCGAGTCTTTGATTTACCATTTACCATTATCTGGAAAAATAAAAATCAGGCAGCTACATGCTCCCAACCATCAGCACAAGAAGCGTGATGCCAAAGGAGATTTCCCACACAAAGTACTTTGCTAGCCAGGTATGTTTCTAGACCATTACTCTCTCAGTAAGAGCCCCATATCCCTTCAGTACCAGCATCACACACAAAATGAGACAAAAGCTATATAATTCGTTTGAAGACAAGCTACCAATTTTCACCAAGACATCAGAAGAAACAACATACATCCTAGATGGAACAGGCCTTAGTGTATCACCTTTAGCTCAGATCAGCAGTCACCCAGAGCAATGCCCTCCTAGCGGAGCAGAGAAGATGTTATATTCATCAGCGAATGTCAGATAACAAGCTGGTGAGCATCACAGAAAAACCCCATGAATAGGTAATCAAACATGTTAATGTAATTCAGCAGTTCCAGTCCAGCAAGAGCCACAGCAACAATATACATGAATCATCAATAGTGCTGAGCAGTTTGACGAAGGCTGGGGAGTGAATGAGACACAGGCATTAACTCTGCTTTCCCTCCCTCCAGGAAACTCTGCTGAAGTCACAGAGATGTCACACCTTCAGAGCAACGTGACAGCATTAGCTTTCCTGCCCTTTCCTCCCATGCTCCAAACCCAGCAGGCTATTTATGAGCACTAAATACGTGCTACACCACCCTGTTCTCCTCAGCTTCTTTGAGACTCTTCCTCATCTCCAGTGATTTAAACAGTGGGTGAGAAAAGGAAGGAGGAGGTGTAAGACACTCATCTTCGTGACAAATGACTACTTGCAGAACAGAGTGTTATTACAGCCACATTTAACATCAAAACATATTCAATACACCATGATGCTCCCGAGCTGACTAACCACAGAGCTTGAGGTTAAGCTACCTTGAAATATCAGCAACTCTTTCCCATTAGTCCAACTCCTTCCAGAAGGAGACCAGCCCATTTTTAGTCCATGTACAGAAAAAGCAATGGGGCCTGAAGCTCAGAAACCTCCCACTGTTCCGCATCCAGGGTGGCCCAGGCTGCTCATACATTCAGAGGAATAAGCAACTCCAAGAATGAGCCCAAAAAAGAGAAACCAGCTCAGCTAAGGCTAATAAAAGACAGACTCAGAGCTCTAAGGGTGACTCTCACAAAACTAGATTGACTTAGGACAACCCAAGGAAGCAAAACTGGAACAAAGAAGCTTCATCTTATGTCTACCTCTTACTTTATTTAAGTGAACTATACATCCAACTATCAAGGAATCTTTTACAGAGGCGATGGAGTCTTCTCCCCATCTCTGTAGTTAATTCTCATTGTAGAGCAGTAGTTTCAAGTCAGCCCCTTTCCCTGCACTGATGTGTTGGGAGCAGCCCCAAATCCTGACAAATCTTTGGCCAAAAGAATTATAACTATTTGAAATGCCCTTTTTCCCCCCCTCTGCTTGGTTACAGTAACACATAAAAGTGTTTGAATGCTGTTTATATGCAGTTGCAATAATAGGCTGGAAAGTACAGACTGGCTTTTGCGACTCTCTCCCCACAGACAGAGGTACAATAGGACCAAACATTCTGGAGCAAATTGTAGTCTGGATGCTTTGTCAAAAGGAGTGAAGTATTAATCTAATTTTCTAAACAAAGCAGACAACCTGGCACTCAAATCAGCGTGCCACTTTGCACCTCTCTACAAGGATTAGCAGAATGCCATAATTATAATGCCCAATTTGATTTATTGGAGGAGGCTGTGTAGAGAAGGTGACAATTTAGTAGCCTTGTGAAGAGGAAGGATGAGAATATAAGGAAAGCACCAAGTAGAATAGTAATTTCTAAGCAACCTCTCGATATAATTAGCATTAATTATAGTAAGCTTTCCAAATTAGGTATAAACCTATGTTTAATATGACGGAGATGCAAAAATCACCCCCAAATTCCAGGAAACTTCATATTACAGCCAATTTGTCTAGACAGCTTGGCAGGAAATGCCAGAACTCTAGGTGTGAACTTTGTGGGTATTAAAAAAGAGGAAAAATTATTGAACCTGTCTGTATCATTTACATAATGAGTTTGAACTAAGAATAGCCTGGTTTATCCAGCTTCAATTTTCCTGCTACTTCCATCAACCTTACAGACCTGCAAACTTGTCTGCTTTTCAGGTAGGATAATAAAAAGTATTTAAAACCCCTCCCTTTTCAATAAAAGATGAGTTAAGTGCGACTTGTTTAAAGAGGCACTGTGTATTAATGAGTCACTCATCACAGGGTTTATTTCTTATACTCTTTGTGCAAATCCTCACTCTTTTTGGCATTTGTTACTTATTCTTACATGGAAAGAAAGATTAAACAATGAAAGATTAATTCAGATTTTCATGACTATGGCAGAAAATACCCTATTACATCATGATGGCAGCCAAATACTAGCCAGAAGAAACAGGTAACAAAGCAGGTAACGATGTCCTCAGTTTTCAGAGCTGAAATACAAACATTCTGAATGGCTGGTAAACTGAGGCAGCAGCGTATCATTACAGGAACCAGCATTTGGTTGGTGTAATAGAGCCTCTACCCCAAAGCTTTCTAAGGAAGCATCATAAAATCCCCCTACCCGCCACAACTACTTGAAACTTAAAGGTGTCACTACTAACAACCCTACCCTCCTCTGCAGGCAGTGAGCAATCAGCTGCCCCCAGCTCCACGAAGGGGCCTCCCCACCACCCAGCAGGGCACGGTCTCCCACATCCACAGCACTGAACTCCTGCAGGGAAACACTGGACCTGAAGGAACAACTCTCTAACCCGTGGAAAGGCAGTTATCTACCAAAGCCAGGCTTTCATGTTAGACAGGTGGCAATCAAGACCTAACGACCTCCCTCAGCACTCCTTGTTTCCATACTCCAACTACACCCACTGTCAGTTGCATCAACAGGAGAATGTGTAAGGTTACTTGCCTGACTAGAGCAGAAAGTGAGCCAGCTCCATGTATGCTTTGCAAGGGTCACTGGATTGGTGTTTGGGGCCTTTTCACATAAATAAACCCCCCTCACACAACAGCAGCTTCTAGAGGCAGAGGAGCTGGTGAAGCACAACACCACACTCCTGGCATTAAGCAGCAGGCAACAGTAGCATCCAGCATCACCATCCAGCACCATTGCTTCTAAACATTCTGTATCAAAGCCAGGAACTTCTGGTGAAATACATGCTTAGCATTTTGTAGGTTTAGCTGCCAAAAAGAGGATCATAGATGCTCAAACTTCCATCAGAACTAAAATGTGCATCTATTCACCCATAATAAAAAGCCATTTTAATTTGCACAGAGTGAACAGTTGCACGCAAACTCCTTGCATCTGTAACCAGAGGGGGAATTGAAACCCTATCACTCAACTACTAGGAAAAACAAACAAGAAACTCGATACATTTTAACTACATATACACTGATGAGCCTAAAAACAAAACATTTGGTATCACTCTGGGGAGTTAAAAGAAAACAAACCTGGCAAGTACTTCACTAGGAGTGTACCCTTACATGATTTGCTACCTAAATGTTTGCAAGCAGAAAAGTACTGATATCTTCACTGAAGTTATTCGTACAGAATAATTCCAACTAGTCTTTTTAAAACAAGAAGAAAAAAAAAGCCTCCTAATTTGTTAATGAGTGGAGCCATAAGCAGACCATTAGAATTTCTAATGTTAAATGTGATGTTCCCTTCTGAACAAATATACTACAAAAGATTGTGTGTGGTGGTGAAGTTCTGTGGGGGGTTACATTAGGTAACCTTAATGATCCTTTCAAATCCTAAAATATTCCAAGTCTGAAAAAACACTGCCAGTAACCGGACAGTTCAATCCTGCATTGTCTGGCACACACACAGAAACAGGTTCAGAGAAGAGAAGGTGTGCTTGGGTTAAACAGCCCTTTTCTCCGCATCACAGAGAACAAAAGTAGTTTTCTATCACAGTGTACTTCTTACCACAGAACAAATGCTGAGGGTCAAGTTCACTGCTCTTTCCACTGGCTGCCATTTGGCACCATGTTAACAAACAACTGGGAAAGTGTTTGTTCATAGCTATATGCTGCTGTGCCATGTGGATTTCAAACCAATGAATGCACACTGAGTCACCAACAGCTCTGCCTGCTGAGCAGCAGTTAAGTGATAAACAGCCTGCCAAGCATGCTGCCTCCTCTTTGTCACCTCCTGGCTCTCCACACGCTGTGGTTCAGATGGGAGCCCGCAATCGTCCCCTCCAGCATGACAACTCTTCATTCATTAATGCTCTACCACATTTTAGAAGGACACAAAGAAAAGACTCCCCAGAGCATGACTTCCTCCAAACTGACTTTCCACTTCAAAAATACTCCAATATTTTCTCCTTCTCAACATACTGTTTGAGGGGGGGCACATGCACTTGACTCATGGGATGGACGTATTCATGTTTGCAACTTCCAGGTGCACATTAACAAGCACATCTTCCCCAAAGAAGCCTATGGTCTGACTGATTATTTCTATTTGTGCTTAAGGCTGTAAGAGCCACAAACTAATGGTGTGAATTACCACACTGTCTCAAAGCTGCAGGATACACGGGAGGTCCGCTCCTTCCTTCCTACATTACCCAGTACATCTGGTCTTCCCATTTTAGCTTATGAAACTTCTCCACAACGCAGGATTTGTGCACACAGCCAGAAGTCTTTGTAAGAGACACTGTTTTCACCAGCTCAAGTTACCAGGGAAGCCAGTCACATTAACACCACCAACCGTGGACAACATTTCACAGAGGCCAATGCCACAGTACAGTCACTACAAATGAGAAGTAATTTCCCTACCTGTTTGGACAGCTTCAGGGGGAGTTTCTTCTTCATCCGTTCTTTGCCTCTCTCTGCCTCTCTCTCTGAGCTCCCAGCATCATTGTTATGGCCATTTTCACTCGGCTCAGCAGAAACACAGTTTTCAGATTCTCTAGGTTTCTTTCCTGGATGCCTCTCCCATTTCTCCTTCCGCTCCTGAGGCTTTAGTGACATGTCCTTCTACAAAGGAGGGAAAAAACCAGAACGTTAAGTTCTCTGAGACTACTTTTAAGCAATAAGCAATATAAATATTGAACAAAAACACAAACAAGACAGCATGTTCTTTCCAGAGATGACATAAGATGAATAATTAGGCACACACAACGCAAACAGTAATTTTAGATTAGATTAGGATGAATACTCTCCAGGCTGTGTGTTTGATTAATTTCAGAGATGCTGGAACTGGTTATGAAAATGAGTTTGCTTCAGATTAATTCAGGAACCGTACATCAACAGCACATGAACAAATCAGCAGACTAAAGGAAAGCCTTTAACTGTTCAACTGAAACAGAGGTGGGTTTTATTTTGCTTCTGATCTCAGAAAGCAACATATCAGCCCCCTGGGCCTGACAGTCTGATCCACAGTAGCATTCATATGGAGAAATGCACTTCTAAAGCCTACCATGCATTCAATAAGCAAGCTGAGATCAATGGGATCTAAACACATAACAGAGGTTGAACACTTCTAAGTGTTAAGTGTCTGCCCTGAATCAGGACTATAACATACAATCTAAGCACACTTTAAAAGCGGGTATGTCATGTCAGAATGATTAACATCGGAAGTGAGATCAGAGAAGGGAATTACTACTGCTATCCCCGGCATCTTTGAGGACTGAAAGCTGAACTCACGGTGACATTGTCAAACTCTCCCCCTACACACACCACTTAAAGAGAGTTTAAGAAATAACATGCCAAATCACTATGACGTTAGTTCACAACAGCTAGATACATTTTTTCCCCAATCTTTTTATTAACTGCTCGAGGGTAAAAACTAAACTCTTTTTGGAATGTTCCACAGAATCTCTATCCCAATTAATTTTTTATGAGGGGAAAATATATCAGATTAGGAGATACTTTGGAAAGCCCTGTTTACCATGCCAAAATTTGTCAGCTTCAGCCACAGCAATTTGTCATCTCCCCTGCTGTCAGTGCCTTGCTTCTGACTCAAGCCATTACATCATGGAAGGAACTCGCAATACATTAACACACACACACCTTCAGTACTGCAAAAGAGCTCATGAAAATCATTAGCTCTCTAGTCTCTCCAAAACTAAAGCCCAACAGCAAAGACAATGAGGAATTCGGATGAAATGTCTTGCTGACTGCTCCAGATTACTTCCTTCCCCCTCATTTAATTAGTGAATTGACTGCTTCAGTGTGCAACATGCTGATTCCACTCCAAATCACTTGCTGCTTAAAGTTACCCTTCCCTGTGAAGGGAGATGATGTACTGACACTTTAGGATCACAGAGACACTGACATTTCAATCACGACAACAACATGCATGCTGCCGCTTCCTAGCCCAATGCAGGCTCAAAGACAATCGGCCAGCACCCAACCCCTAACTACCCTGCACAGGGGTCCTGTGGGTCTGGCAAGCTCCTCTTACAGCACATATATACACAGCAAGTTGCCAAACCCCCAAGATAAAACCCCCACTCCAAAATTAAAGCCAGTAGCGCTGTCTCAAAGGTGGAGAACGCACCAGAATACAGATCAGCTCACCAAGGCCTTAACTAATGAACGATCAAGGAAAATGATTGTCTGGCATTATTCTCCAGGAATGATAAAATGAGGAATTTAAGAAAATGTTTAGTTGCTCCCTTTGGTTTTTAGTTTAAAGGTATCACACTAAACCACCAGCTTGAGATGGCACTTACACAAGGTCACACTGATTGTCCTATTTACTGGGAAACTGTTGAGGTAGAAATCAAAATGCTAAGCTTTACTATCTAATAAAAAACTAGTGCAATGGAAATGACATGTGTTAACTGATACTCAGCAAAGTATCAAAAACAGAAGTCACCAAAAACCTGCACTTCTTTATAAAGCCAGAAGCGGCTGCAACGTGACAGCAGACACATGGAAGATGCTGCATGAGGTGACAGGGGCCCCAATAAGGGAGAAAGCAGGAATAAACCCACCTGAAAGCACCAGCAAACAACTCGCTCCTGGCTCAGTGTGTAATACTCACTTTCAAAGATACTTTCAAAGATGCTTTCAAAGGCAGTAAATGGCCACTTTTGGTTTAAATTCTACCTGGCTTCACATGGTGACTGGTGACTCAATGCATTAGGAAAAGCCTTTCCTCAGTGCCCACAGCACATTCACTGCAGGCTTTAGATAATTTGCTTCACTGCGTAACTAGCCTGGAAAGCTGTGGTTTTCCCCTTACTGAATCCTATAAAAGTCCCTACTTAATAATTTAGCTTTTTATCCCCATTTTGTCTGAAGATTTAAGGCCTGTCTCATCACTGAGCTACTAGCAAAATTAATTCAGGGAATATAGTCATAGCTGGATTAAAGCCAAGGAGATAATGCATTCACTTGTAGTGCCACTTGCATCCAAGAATCTCAAGCATTTTCCAAACAGCCGTGAATTAAGCCTCAAGCCCTGGTAGCCAGGCTGCTGCTTGTCTCCTGCAGGAGGAAGGCAGAGAGAGTCATCCTCAGCTCCGCAGTGTGGGGAAGAAGCCAAGTTTTCCTGCCTTGGAACAAGAAAAGCAATTCCATGTTCCTCCCCACTTCAGCAGAGGATTCAGCTCGCAGGACTTCGCTTTTTCTGGGAACTGAACTCAGCTTCTCCTCACTGACATAGGGTGACAGCGGGGCTGCTTTCTATGCTGCTAAATGCAGACCTCTTTGCAGCCTCAGGCAGAGAGCAGGAGGGGGCTAATGGGATTTCTGTTCCTGCCACCTTTGTTTCCTTTCTATTTACTCCACTAAAAGAGTCTTCCAGCAATTGCTCTTTTACTCAAGTTTATGACCTCCAAGTTGGGGACCTCAGTGCAAGGGCTTACTATTTTGGGATGTGCATCTGTGCTTGCGCACAGGCAATCGCTGGAAAATTTAAGCACATGCAGAATATACAGTACATCACTGCAGTGAACAACGCTTATTGACACACCTTGACTTCAATCCAGAAATGCTAGCGGGAAGGTGAGACTGGCCTCTGACAAACTGCTGCATAGGAGCCTTGCCCCAGACAAGCCCAGACCAGCAGGTAATTTTGCCTTTTGCACACCATGTAAAGCCTAAGGGCTCACAGAACGACAGTGTCTGAAATCAGGCCCTGAAGTCAAAAGGTCTCCATCTCCAGCCTTGGGGTTTCTGCCCAACCCTGGAGCCAGCAGACGTGGCTACCTTTGCTGTCAGGGCCAGCAAACCCCCTTCTCCAAGGAAGGCTGGTGGATCCAGGCCCATTCCCTCTTCTCAGTTCCAGTAAGGAGATCACCAAATTCTGTTCCAGAATATATGAAACTATTTTGTTCATTATTACTCACTGCTTCCAGGGCTGTCTCCTACCTGTCCTCACTTAGGAATCTCTCTTACACCTTCCAGGCCAGGCTACAGCCTTCTGTCTGGGCTGCAGACGGAGAGCAGATGGTTCTAATTGGCTGCATGGGTACAGATAAGGAAGAACAGGTCTTTCTTTAGAGCCTCCTTCCTGGCAGCTACTGCACGAAGCATACAAATTCCACCTCCCCATTTTCCTATTTGGATGTACAGATACCAAGAACACTTTAGCTGAAAATGTAATTGTGGTACCTCCTCCAGCTCTACCCGACATTACTTGCAGACCCGTAGCTGTGATGATACACTGGCAAAGACCTCAGTACAGGCTGGCAATCCAAGCATGCAACCTTGGCTCTGCAACAGATTTTGAGAGTCCAATAAAAATCTGAGGGTTCTGATCACTATTTAGCCCAAGCTAAAGTTATGCAACTGTTCCCCTGCTTGCAGCAGAGCTGGCAGCATCCTTAATCACTTGGAAGCCTCCTTCCTGAAAAGCCATTTTTCTTCTGACACTAAAGCACAGCTGCAATCTCCAAAGACACTCAAGGTGCACACACCACTCAGTGTATAAATAAAGCTGCGAATAATGTGGGTGCACAGCCCTCAGCTTTGGAATGAGACTGTTCTTACCCCAAAAATGCCACAGCAAGAGACTTCTGCACAGTGGACTCCATGCCGTCTGCTCGATCAAGAAGTAATGATCAGCCTTAAAGGACCCTGGTGCAAGATCCACACCCACAGCCATCCATGGCTGAAGCTACCACTGTGTATTTGCTCAGCCCAGCATTAACTCTGCTTTAATTCTCCAAGTTCACACAGCTCTGAGATGTCAGAAAGCACATGAGGGAGGCTGGGGTTGGAAATGCTTTTCAGACACACGGGGAACACTTGCTTAACCTGAAAAAAGGTGGAAAACTCCACACAGGTAGATGAAAAACCTCAAGCATGCTGCAGGGGTGCAGAGGACAAAAATACACCCACAGTCAATAAAATAACTACCCTCAGCCCTCAAGCATCCATTCAAAACTCAGCCCTGGTGTGAAATCAAGTCCATTACAAGCCCCTGTCCCCAGGGCCTGTTGGACATTGCAAGGCTCAGGCAAGGCCTGGTTACAGCGCTCCTGCCAGAGTGCCTCTGCCAACTTTACAAGATTATATGGGCTGATTTCCCAGTAGGGGAACAGCCTCCAGCTTCTCTCTCCACAACTCTTCACTGCAGCACTTACTCCTTAAGCTGAGGAACGTGAAATATCCCACTGAACATCAAACAGGAGAAGGATGCACACAAAGGAAATAAAAACCCCACTGCTGTCTCTAAAACTGACCCTGCTTGTCCCTGTTTCAGCTTCCAGCTTCTCTCAGCAAAATAGCAATGGAAAAGCCCCCGAGGATCTAAACACCATCTATCCTTATATCGACTTCATCATACAATTAGCATAGGGCTGTCAAATGTGTTTGTTTAATAGTTCAGGGAGAGATCCTGGCTCAGAGAGGAATTGAAACAGATTTATTTTTTAATTAGGTTACTTTAAAAATATTCCTATTGACCTGATACCCAGTTAATAGAACAGCAACATAGAAACAAATGCTGAGTTGATATCCTCATGCTTTCTAAGTAGACAAAGCACATTACAAATACAGACAGCACCACTACTAAGGGAAATCTGCTGTCCATTTATTTGCATAAAGGTGGCAGAGGAGACAGTAATTCAAATGGAAAGGTAATACTGGAGAGATACATGAGAAATTACATCAAAGAAATCAACTTTAAGGCACAGATTTGAAGATGTGTCCGTAGAGAGAGAAACCACTGCAAGAACAGGAGCCAGCCAAGAAGAGCAGCCAACAGGCAAACAAAATGAGGTGAATAACAGGGAGAGAAAAAAAAAAAAGGAAGAAAAAAGGAATGGGATAAGAGGTAACTCTACTGGAAGGTACTGGTTAGGACCACACCAAGGTGATTTAATCTGAACTCAATGTGGCGAACAGGCAGCAAATGCAAGTGGAGATCTAAAAACGAGCAGGAACGCACTTGAACAGTGGTGAGGAGAAGTTTGAGAGTTCTCTCTGGAGAGCTGGGAAAAGGAGCATGCAGTGAGGCTGCAGCAGAGCTGGGACTGGCTAGCATCACGGCACAGCGGCTCTGGCTGGAAGGGCAGAGGGCACTCCGATAGGCAGCCTGAAGCCTGCGCCTGCAGCCTGCGGCACCTCCAGCCGCACGCTGCCCTTCTCATGGACAGGAAAGTTGTCACTTTTCCTCCAATATAACACACACTTGTGTTACTTCCCCTCCCTCTCTTCTCCCCTGCTGAAGGCTTCACTGAAGATGTTAACTCAAGCCCCAGCTCTTCAGCCAAAGCCACCAAAGTGTTTTTTAAAAGGCAAAAAAATTAATCTAGATTCAAAGTGACTTTCTTGCTTTGACCCTCCAATTCAAGTAACGCAATCAATATCAATTAAAATGATTCCAAATGAAACCCTTGCTTGTTTAACCTTCGACTGCAATTCTCCTTCCAAAGCTGACATGTTCCAGATGAATTTGGGTCTCACTTTTTAAAATGCATCACATTTGCTCTGACCCTGTCACATGTTTAGCTCAAGAATAAGATGACTTTCTGACCAGACAGCTTTGGAAATGGTAAGACGTTTGAAGCAGCCATTGATTTGCAGGTTTATGATACATGATTTAACTTAAAAATAAAAGTGGATGAACCAAGAAACTCGCTGTAATTGAACCAGTCAAATTTATTACCAGAGGCTGCACTCCTGTCACCTGTGAAGAGCTGAGGAGCAAGCCGCCACTACTCTGCTAAATATCCACTTGTAATGACACCCAAGAATTAAGACTTGCTGCTAGGACCTTGAAGACACAATACCAAGCAGAGACATCTTGGACAACTGTCCAACACAAAGTAGCCAAAAAATACAACAGAGAAGGTCGAAATCGCTCTGCTTTTGAATGTATTTCAATCACTATGATTTTACAAGGCTTTGACTGCTTTTTTAGTTTGCATGAGACCTGAATAAATAAAGTGCTGAACAGTAACTCTTTTTAAAAGCTGGGGAGCAAGGGCTGGTACTGTTCCCTTCCTTCTCAATTACTTGAGGAAAGAAAACCAGGGAAAAAATGAGCCATGTCCCTCCTCAGTAGCATCAAGTTCCTGGAAACAGTGTTTAACAGTAATTTTGGGAACAATAAAAGGAAAAAACACATACAGCAAATATCTTCTCTTCAGTAAGGGGTCAAGGAAATCTGCATGAATGCACACATGAGGTTGTCCACTTGTTTGGTATAAATCCTTCCCCACCACCACCCATTGGGGAGATAGATACACAAAATCTACTGGTTTAAGCTGCACTTTGCAAGCTCAAGAGGAAGCCAAGGTGGCTTTCTCCCTCTCCTCCAATTTCCTCTTGAGGGCCTGCAGGAACCTCACTGCAGAGAACTGCACCCATCTTCCTCGCTACTAACAGACATACTGTACAGCTATTAAAACTCCCACAGGTGCTTGCTGTCCATCAGAAAGGAAATGATCCCATTTTAAGCCATCAGTATTTCCTCTAGTGATGGCAGTAAATGCCCGACGAGTGCTCACAGAATTACTGTCAGTGGGAAGTGTGTCAGAGCAAGGAAGCTTGAATGATTGAAAGGAAGCTGGGGCACCATTTGCAGGTAGATGAAATGAGACATACTACAGGCCCAGCCTGCCCAGCTTTCACAGCCTGCAGGAGTGCTGAAAGGTGTTGCTGGGGGCACACAGCGCAGCCAACCTGCCCAGCTTTCACAGCCTGCAGGAATGCTGAAAGGTGCTGCTGGGGGTGCACAGCGCAGCCAACCTGCCCAGCTTTCACAGCCTGCAGGAATGCTGAAAGGTGCTGCTGGGGGTGCACAGCGCAGCCAACCTGCTCAGCTTTCACAGCAGATAAAAACACATTTGGTTGAAGCTGCTTTCAGCCAGGACGGGGAACTCAGCCTGCCCAGTGTAGGAAGTGCATGGAGGAGTTGGGAAAGAGCTTGTGCTTATCTGACAGCACCTACTTGTGCTTATTTGAGCAGCATTGCTGCACTGATGGGTACGAATGCAGAGCACGTGCCTCCTGCAAACTCCCTCATCTTGGCAAGTGCCCTCCCAAGCAGTCGGGATGGCAACACACCAATGAAACCTGTTTCCCAAGTGTCAGACTACGCATAATACGGGGACATCAACCTCAATGAACTTCCAAAGGTATCCAGCAAGTAAGAGGCACGGGCAGGCACACACTCCAGGTCCAATGGTTTGGGAAGACATTCCTCAAGCATGCCAATATTCAGTGACACTGTTGGGCCCACACTGCTGATAGGCAGCAATCACAAGCTTGTTTACAGAACAGCCTTTAACACTTAATCCCCATGAATTCCCCTTCTCCCCAGATTATTTAACCAGACACCCATATTGAAGTCAAACAGCTCCTGGTGACAGAATCAGGACCTGAAGCAGCAGCTCTTTGCCTGAAGCCAGATGTGGCCACTTTATCACTCATTTCCAATCTTGCCAGGAAGGTAAAGCAAGCCCCAGTTTCCAGCTGCACCAGCTGGCCCCAAGCTGCCAAAGGAAAGGCATGAGGGTCCTACCAGCACAAACTGGTACAGCAGCTGGATACTTTCACCACTTTTCAGCTGAACTAGTCAGAAAAACCAGGAAGGCACTGTGGAATAAAAGATGTCTCCAGACTATTTATCACTATTGACAGGAATGCTTAGGAATACTGTCTCTCCCTTTAAAATTAATAACAAAAGAAGACACAACTGTTTCAAACTGCTGAAAGGGGGATGTCATGCTTCCACGAGCTGGACTCTGGAAATAAAATTCAGCCAACCTGAGGCTGGGCAGATGGACTGGGCATATGGCTCATTTACCAAAGGCAGGGGCCTAAAATGGTCTCCTCCATCTATGCTTCTGCATTCAAGGTTCTGATCTTCACAGCACAAAGTATGCAGCAACCACATTATGATTGTACTGTCATATGAATAGCTTCATACTTGAGACTTAAAAGATACCACTACAACCTTAGGTAGCTCAGTCATGGATTCAAGAATCTCAGGCCATACTTCTTGAGTAATTCAAAGCTTCCACCCACTAACTACAAATGTGAAGTTTTATTTTCTAGGATTCCTGATTCAACCACACGTGTCATCTCCACTCATTTCGTACCTACTTTTAAAATACAGCCATGAAACTGTACTGCTCTGAAGGCAGTCGCACCTGTGGAACGAAAGCTCCAGACGAATCTCCCACGTGGTGACAGCCTCAAACACATTCACTCCACAAGTAGGTGCGGATGTTTTTGAGACTCTGCTTCCAGCCTACACTCTTTATTACCACTCTTTTAGGAAAGGTGCCATTCCCAAAGATGCTGCAGTACAGAGACACGATGTTCTGCAGCAGCAGTCTGCAAGCTTTATTTCAATTAGGGTTTGACACAGCTCACACAAAGCCAATGAACACTCACAAATTCACTTCTGCCAACTCTATTGTAGGGGTGAGAGTCCCCAGAGAAAACACCAACCATACCCTGACCTCTGGTGCTGCACGACAGATTAATTTATGTTTAAACACTATGACACTAGAAGCATCTTTTACCAACTCTGCAGCTGCCCTCAGTGGTAGGCAACAATTTTCAGTTCAGCTGTCATGAGGTCTACAATGTGTATTAAATAATTAGTCCTCTGGTAGTTTCTTTTGGTGAGGAAACAAATGAGAAGAATTATAAACGACCCAACAACAAGAAATATGAAGAAGCAGCCGTCTCCAGAAACAGCTGCCCACAGCACACTGCTTCAACCTAAGGGGAAAACTGAGAGGTGACTTCTAGCTGGTGAGAAATGCTTTTCTAAATATCTAAATGTCACAGGGGCTAATGAAAAGTCCAGGATGACGCATCTGCGCCACCCTTGTCATCCTTCTCCTCCTCAAACATGCTGCTGGAGACACGCATTGTACAGCAGAGGTCTACAGCTGTCAGTCTTGCCAGCAGCTATGTTCTCCCACGTTGAGTGGCTTAGCACACCGCGCGTTCATGAGCAGCTCATCTATAACTGGCTTGCTAGAACAAATAACAGGCGACCAAATGTTTCCATATATCCTTAGGACTTCTTAGAACAGCTCCAAATATTCTGATATCTGTGTCAGGAGCGAAGCATTCATTTATATCCTAAGCAAGTGCTGAGAAAGAGGAAACACGCACAATAGTAGCAGCCAATTTTGATGTATTCTATGTTACAAAACATTTTCAGTGAGAGAGCTCAAAGGTCATTAATAGATTTCCATATGTTTACAGACAGCAGCAATTTCAAACTCTGTAATTTTAAAACTACATGTCAGTCTCTCAACTTCCAGCTGTTATTTCAACATTAGGTAATGAACACAATGCAAAGGTTACGCAATCACTTGAACTGGCTTGTGCTGCAGATCCAGTCGCACAAATCATTATTAAATTCTAATTACACATATATTATTTTACAACTCCTATTAGAACAGCAGGGCAAATCCTCCTTATGAAAGACATCACCAGTTTAGAAAAAGAGGCCAGGAAGGTTATTCTTGTAAAGTGACAGAAATGCTCTTCTCTCTGTCTCCATCACCTAAACCACTACTGATTTACAAGTCTCAGAAACAACAGTGCACCTTGTTAACACCACCCCAATAGTGCACAAACAGCCATCAGCCCATATTTTAAGTGCTTTATAGATCCCTAAAACAGACATTGATGCCTCCTTAAAATAATCATCTTTGATCAGAGGAGGAAGAAAAAAAAAGCATTAAGGCATTTAGTGGTTACCCAGTGAAATGTCTGAATATGCTCCCATTTCTTCTTTATACAGCTACTTAGAAACTGACACCATCCAAAACTTAAGAGATTTCTCCTAAGGAGAGTGTTGTGATCTAAGTTAAAGCTTTGTAAGACATCAGGCTTCCACACTAGAAATTTTAATTTTATTTTCATTTTGGACCAGAAGAAACCATGGTAATCATCTAATCTGAGCCTTTTATCATGCAGTCAAATGAGCAAAACCACCCAACTGGAAAGCAATTTTAGGCAAAGACTAGAAGTGCCTTAGCAAACTACCCCCTTCCCAAATATGAAAATCAGCAAATTAGGTTTTGCTCTTGCCTCTTACTTCTTTTCCTCTATTCCCAGGCAGTGGGAAGTGTTACCCACTCTGGTTTATTCTGCCCAAATCCAGCTGTCAGTCACACAGCATGTAATCTCAATGGGAACTGAAGAATCTCATCCCCAAGATTAAGCTTTGAAGCCGGACAGACCAACAACGTCCCTTTGTGCAAGTGAGGTCTCCTGTGGTGACAGCAACACTGTGCTGGCAGTGATGTCTCTCTAATCCCCAGTGCATCCTTAGCCAGCAATGAATTTCACACTGGGAAATTCCATGCTTTGACATTAAATAATTCCAGCTGGGATTTTCAAAGGATAAGAGATAGAAGCCCAATTCCATCACATTCCAATAGGAAGCCCTTAAGGTTTGGTTTATTTTCTTTTTAAAAAGGAAACCCATATTTCATTCTCATTTCCATCCCGGTTTCCTCTGGGAGATGAAATTGAAAGCAAAGAATAGAGGGCAAGAGCAGTGCTAATGGGAAGAAAGACTTCTCCAAGACATTTGTCAGACTTCTCTGACAAATGATAACACCGATTCTTGGGTACATCAGTTTGCAACATGTGATACAACAAGGGACAGATAAATCAGCACATTCATTAACGCTATTAAAAGGAGATCCGTACTTTTGTCTGGTTAGTCTGACTTGGCACTATGGAAGAAGCAACCAAACAAACAGTCCACCAGGACAGTAGACAATTAATGCTCAAGAGTGAACAAAACCAGCAAACTGCAGAGAGGAGAACATGTGCAGAATCAAAATGATGCGACCCACTTATCCAAGCGTGTCAAATAAGGCCTCAGGCAAGCAGAGCTGACAGGACAATAACCCACTGCAGAGAAAGACCTCAGCAGAGCAGGTGCCATCAATCACTCCTGGCTGCCTCACCAAAGCCAGAACAAGTTTTCATTGGCTTTGCCACTCTCTTTCCATTATGTTTACAGGATTTGTGTTTCCCTCCATCCAAGCAGGGTTAAACTGGGCCTCTGCAACCACCTCCTCAATCCATGCTAAATGCTTAATTTTCAGATCCAGAATCCTCTACCTGCACTTCACAGACCTGGAACCAAAGGCCAGCTGCATTGTAGGACCTGTTTTCTTCCTGTCTGGAACAAGGCTTTACCAGTCACAGCTGAGGGAAAGGGGCATTCATGCAAAAGTTTTCCATTTGCTGCTAGCCCTCAATTTTGAAATTCAATAGGGAATTCAAACATGATACAGAGCAGCAACTTTCATCACTGTTAACCCACTCAAATTAGTTAAGAGCCCTTGCACATCTCACAATTCACGTCTCTTGAGGGCTTAACTTTGCTTCTCATTTACTGTTCACAGCACCTTGTCAATGCTAAACATCACAGAGTGAGAAACACAGATGTAGCACACAACATTTACTTGGTCAAATGGGCATAACCCTTTGGCGAGAACAAAAAAAAACCAGCCTATGTGAGAAGGTTAAGACAGAACAGATGCAACCAGAGACTCTGGAGAGCAGCGTGCATGGAAGCAGGGTTTCTTGTGATTACTTCTGTCTTGTAGCTCTTAATAAGCCACATCACAGCTGACATCTCCACCAGCTATCTGCTTCCTTATGCGGATAACCAGAAACAGAAAAGCTGACATGACAATTATATTATACACATACACTACCTTAACAGCCCTCACTGCTACAACAGCACAGGCTATAGGGAACACACACGTCCTGAATTCTCATCCAGGCTCTGACACCAATTCTCTATGCAACCATATGCAAGATACCTGCTTTACAAATGATTCTAAAAAGCCCTCATAAAATCAGGTAAGAGCTGCAGCAGCACATCTCTCTCAAAGGCATTATGATACAAAGAACTTCCAAGATGAAAAACAGAGCCAGAAAAGCATTTCACAACTACTGCTTATTATGAATAAAGCTCTCATCCCATCACAGGGGTAACCTAGGGGACTCTTGATACACACCTATTCCCACTGCCTATCGTACAGCCAGGCAGAGCAGGGATATACTCAGGGCATCCATCCTCTGCCACCTCCATCTCGAGAGCCTGTTGCTAAGCGACAAAGTGCCGACGTTATCTGCAAAATCCTCCGGCTCTGCCCACCCAGACCTCGGCCCCATTCCCAAACGCAGCACCCAATGGGCCACAGTGTCTCGCTGGTAGCCCTTGATAATCTTGCTTTCATGTGTAAAGCAGCTCTTGTCAAGGCATTCAGGGAGCCCTCTGATAGTAAAAACTGCAGATAAAAAGATAATATCAAGAATACTACACTTCAAAAGCAGATAAAAGGGCGTAAGGGGAAATTTCACACATCAGAAGTGCTCCCTAAAAAACACGAAGGTGTTTAAAACACAGGAGTTTCCAGGTATCTGTTTCCAGTGAAGGATATGGATTTCCCAAGGTCCCCACCATAACCCAGCAAAATTATAGGTGTCAGTTGTCAGGCTACAGCAGAATCTGTAAAAGCAGATGACCAAGTCACAAGCACCCTTTCTGCAATGATGCTAGAGGCAAATGTCCTGCAGACACAGACAGACAGTATAAAGGCTTTAAAAGCCAGAAAGACCAGCCCTAACATCCGCCCACCCCACAGAACCTGGGGAGTGCAGGGCCATGTTAATCAATGTCTGCTTAACAGCAGTTCATCCCCATCTCTCTCCACACATACTCTCATACTGATACACGAGGTCCGTGGTTTTCACACCCCATTAGGAAAAGCTTCCATCTAAGAAAAAAAAAATTAAAAAGAGGCATGCTGAGAAGGTGAGGGAAAAATTTTCCATAATTTATAAATAACATCACTATTTGGCTTTTATCGGGCCTTTTTCATTAGCAATTCTTATAGCACCAGACAAAGGGAATCAGCATTTTGACCTCTGTGTTACAGAATGAGAAATCAGTAAATACAAAGCAACTTCCCCAAAGCAACCATCAGTCCTCTGGCAAATCTAGGAGGAGAATCTGCATCTCCCAACTCCTAGATCATACAGCAACAGGAGAATTCACAGTTAAACAGCATCAAAATCTCCTTCTGACACCAGAAAGGTTTTCACAGTGATAGAGAGCAGATTTTTCTAGGACACAGTAAATGCAAACACAGATACCAGCTACAGAGAATGCAACAGGTGGGATTTGTACAGCTTCAACCTTATATCCTTCTGAGAGCCTTAGATAAAATCAGCTTGAGAATAGCGAGGACAACATGATCAATATATTAAGTCAAGCTGTTTGTTACCAAAAGAGAAGAACTGGCAGCTCTTCTTGGCTTCTGAAATATGACACATAACCCGTCCTTTTTAATGCGCTACTTTGGATGGCACCCAAATCCAGCACCATCTGGCTAGCATGGGCACATGTATACAAAGAGGACAGAAGAGACTCCTGGCTGTCAGATAAAGTGACATATCAATGCAGCAACACGGACTTGAAATCTCTTCAGAGTTTTCAAAGCCAGCTAAGCACGCTGGAAACACGAGGCCCGTTTAGTGACTTGAGGGCAATATGAGGGCTGAGAATGTCTTGTACGCATGTGGTCCGGGTAAATGTTTGTTTGTAGGAAACATTGCCAATAGTACAAACAAAAAAAAACCAAAACGAGAAAGCAAACTGCTTTTCCTAGCATAGATTTGAAGCAGAGTGTATCGCATTTCCTCCCATGCCTCAAAGCTAATCCCTAAATTCAAAAGCCTGATTTTTCCACCTCTGTTTTTACATTCATTCTGGCATAACGCTCTCCTGGCATCACATGCAGTCAAAACCAACATGTTATTCCATAGCTTAGAACTTCTGAAAGCTTGGCCTCTCCACTATGGCACAGGCCACTCTCCTTCCTTCTCTCCTGCTATCAGGATGCAATGCACAGATTCTTCTGTATTCATTTTCTAGCATTTAAGTGATGATTTGGCAGTAAGGAGATGAGAGTACTTAGGTAACAGCACAAATGACAATCTGTCCAAGAGAACAAGTGGGTTGTCTCTTATCCAGCATAAACCATGACACATGGGGTGGTGCTTCCTTCCAGAGCCAAGAAACATGGGGACAGAGGCTTAAGGAAAGGGCCCCAATGCTCTCTGAGCCTGCACTGCATGCTATCCCCATGCAAAGGTTTCATTTAGGCAACATCCACTAGCTTTGCCCTCAGCACACAGTTGCTCCTTGCCCTTATCTTACTTTACAGTACTTCATAGTATCACAGGTCTGGCATTTAAAGCATTTGAAAGAAAAATAGACTGCAGAAGCATCCAGTGAGATTAGAATTAAGGGACTAATTGTCTGTGCTGGCCAGTGAGGAGGGGTTGGTGCAAGAGCCCCACTCTGCAGCAGCAGGCTGGGTCCCCAGCCCTGCTACCCATCCCAGATGTCCCTTGACCTACCGAGAATGACCTTGGGAAAGCCTTTCTCCTTCCTTCCTGGGCAAAGAGCGATGCAGTCACCCATGAGACAACTCAAATGGCTTTTGCAGTCCCTGACGCAGCACCAGCACAAAGATTTGGGCAGCAGCACAGTGAGCTGAATCTGTTTGCTGAGCCAGCTACAGGGACAGCAGCACTGACACATGCAGCAGACAGCAGAACCTGAGCAGCCGAGGACACCAAGACCCAGACTGCCTCAGTCAGCAGTCAGCAAAAAGTTTTAAAACAAAGATAACCCTGAGCTCAAGTTGGAACATAGTGTATGAGGAGGGAATGCAGAGACAGAAGACAACGGGGAGCTGTAAAAGAAAGAGAAAGCCCCTTCTCCCTTTAGCACCAAAGTATAAATAATTAGAAAACATAAATTAGCACTGCAAGAGGATGCAAGGGAAAAACCCCAAAACACTGAGTTCTATTCAGGTTTTGCACTTCTAAAACTTGCTAGATAAACACTTGAGGCTGATACAAATATGCAAGTAGAAACCCCTGATCATTAAACTCACACATCAGTCACAAAGCCCCTTACCTGCATTAAACCAACCCCTACTGCTGTCTGCATTATTGCACAGCTAAAACAATGCACCTCAGCAATAAATCAGTTTAAACCCCAGTGTTATCAATGATAAGCAGATTACCAGGACCCAGCTTCACTTTCTGTTTCAGAAGAACCACCAATTATGATTATTATTTAGGTCTTTGACACACCTTCCCCAGCTGGTTCCCTGTCCTTTTCTATTTACTGCATTACAAACATTTCGGAGGTTTGAAAAGCACAGTATTTAACATTTAATAGAAACACCTGCCAACAGAGCTGCTAAACACTCTTGTAAGAGAGGCAGAGATGCTTATTTAGACATGCTGCTGATGTTTCCTGTTGCATTTTGATCCTAAGGCATATGCAGTCCTTCCAAATCATTTACTGTGGAAGCACAGCTCTCAGAGAAGTGCAGCTGAAAGTAATTGAGATCGAAATTTCAGGACCAAAAAAACCATTAGCAAAGCTCCTCTGAAGGCTCCAGGGAGAACAAGCACCTGCCACAAAGGCAGGTACGTGGCTTCTAGAGTACCACCATCTGAAAGGAGCAAGATTTGGGGTTTAGTTAGGACAATTGAATGACTGAGTAATGCTGGTTTTGCCAGCAGGCACCAGGGGACTGCAATATGCAGTGATCTTTCAAAGCTGGCCATGTCATCCACAGCCATGGAACAACACCACAGCATCCTGTGCAACTAAGTGCAAATTTCACACCTGCAGCAGCAGTGATGTCCTGAGTAACCAGCCAAACTAAGCTGCATTATCCCTTTAGCTGTGTGAATGATGTACAGGTGTGTCCTTAATGCTCTGGACCCAGGATCTCTGCTGGAGTTAATGACAGTGGCTGAAAGAGCCATCATGTGCCTCCTCCCTGCCCCTCTGCAGGAGTTTACCACTCCACAAGTACAGCTGACAGAAGAGTGTATCCAGCCCCCAGCCCCTGCGGTTCATAACCTGATGGATTACTGTAAACTATAAATTGATCACAGCTAAATCACCTTCAGCTGCTGCAGCAGAACCCCACAGGGATAATGAATCTGCAACCCTAGCGTCTTTGCTTTTGTTCCTTATCTGTTAAAAGAAGAGTAACCCTTCATTACAAAGTTAAAACCATTACACTGGGCTACAGAGTTTTCAGAGAGGCTACGTAAGTCTTCCTCTCTTCAGGAAGAGAGTAATTTATCCTATATCAAATAAAGAAGCAAACTGTAGCATCAATAAGCACTACAGCAATCTGAAGAAAAAGAGAGAATTCCAAACTCACTGCTTTTGACATCTGATCCCTAAGAGCAGAGGATAATACTTCCAACAACAGATTATTAATCTATGTATACAGAAAGGATTAAAGCAGCTTGTTGGTTACAGAGATGGAGGAAATAAAAGGAATTAAAAAGGAGAACTGTGAATTAAAGCTAACCACACAAAATTAAGGTGTTTATTAAGAGTTAAGTAACGTACTTGTGTGCAGCAGAGGAAGGGGAAATAATTTACTCCAGTCGAATTTATTCACTCAGCAGTGCAGATTTCATTCTCCCCCCAAAGAATACTTTTATAGAAGTACTTGTTTTACCTTGTCTTTGGGCCTAGAAAACAGTGAATAAACAGGATTTCACTGTTCTAAGACCCCTGTAACCTCCTCATGGGCATGAAATTGATCTTTGCCTGCAAAGCTTGATCCTGCATAATAATGTATAATGTCACAGACTGGCTTCCCTTCTGATGAGTGCTTTAAGTTACTTGTGTAAATAATCGTGCTGGTTACCCCCACCTGGTTTACATAGGGAAGCATTTTAACTGTGAAGAAAATAAAGACAAAACCTGATACATTGTGGAAAATGCAGGAATTCTCTTTCACTTCAGCCTGCTTTAATAATGCTGAGACTCTGCACATACTTGTGTAGAGCAAATTACTCCACTTAAAAACAAATGGTGCTGCTGTATCCATCTGCACACTCAGAATTACCCTGAAAGCAGTAGATTCTTTCTTCATTCTTCTTTTGGGTCCAGAGGTTTTAAACTCCTGAGAAAGGTCAAATCATCTCACTCAGAAGAGATGATGAAGCTCCACCAGAGTTTGACTGAGAAAGGTCACCAAATCCAAATGCTCTCATATTCTTCAAATAAACTTAGGCCTTCGCTCAAGTGTAAAGAATATTTAAGGACACTGCAGTAAAGTGTATATACTTATTTCCAGTCACTCTTATCAGTCAGAGCTGATAGCAAGTGGCTATAAATCTGGACTATATCTATAAAGTAAGGAACTATCACTGCACCTTCTAAAAAGTTCCTTCTATCGGAAAGAACCAAAAACTCCTGTTGCTCTGAACATGCCATGATGACTTATGTCAAGGATGCGTGAAGGATGTCAATTTTAAGGGAGGGATAAAAGAACAATACACAAAACTCCAAGTTTGAATCTCTTTATAAAAGATTAAATGGATTAACTAATAGAACAAACTTGGAAATTCATAGTGATAACTAAACAGCAAACAGTTTCAGAAGCAGCAGATGCACTCGCTGTCACATTAATCAGTTAAGATGTACTGATGTGTTTTCTTCTTTCATCACAGACACCACTCCTAACAGCCAAACCCACTCAGTTTTATCTGTTAAATAAATGAACCAGTACACAGCCAACTGCAAAAAACACAGCACTCAAATTTGTTCAGTCCAAAAACTGCAAGGAAAAATCCAGGTATGTCAGTCCCTAGCGATCACCACCACACAGCTGAGAAGTGAACCTCTGAGTCAAAAAGACTTGCAAAAACTAAAGCCAGCAATGCACAAATGACTAGTTCATAAATTAGGTGTATTAACAGGTTAAAAATTAAATATGACCAACCATCTGAGCAGCTTCTGATCCCAGTACAAAGTGTCAACCAGTTGCAAAACTGCAACCTGAAGTTGCAACTTCCTAAATCTGCTTTTCTTCTTCATTCCCCAGCATTGAATATTCACGTTCACACAATTTACCAACTGACAGTCAAGGGGATCCTGAAAACAGCTCCATGCTCACCACCCTGGCAGCAGCGAATTGCTGTATCGCACAGTTTTTGACAAGTTGCTTGGCCAGTCAGCCCAACAAGCTTTCCCTGCCTGCTTTCCCTCCCCTTTGCTGCTTGCTACCCAGAACACTTCATTTGGGATCTTTCTCTAATACTGGAATATGTAATTTGAAGCCGTCTGCACAGTCCACACACACAGAGTTAATCTCAGCCTTCAGCCAAGGTAAAAATGGGTAAGTCACTGGAAGGGAAGTGCTGAGAAGAAGAAAATACAGATATTGGGGATGAAACAGCAAAGGAAATAAAGATTATTTTTCAAACAGCTGGGCTAAGAAGGATGTATTTCTTTTGAGGGTAGTGCAGGAATTTGATGCAATTCTCATCCCTCCAACCCTCAGTTTTCATGCACACTGAAGAAAACATCTGGGCTCTCCAGCAAGTTTGCCCACAAAGAAATACAGCTGTTGAGCAGCCAGAAACAAAGACCCTGGGCAGGTGCCCAAGTGCAGGGACTGGGGCTAGGACTGAGCGCCCTCCACATCACCTCTGCAATGAAGCAGCACCCCCATAGCTTAAGGTCTCAAATATTTCTTGTCCTAAAAGCTCTTTTTAGCACAAATTATTTTAGGCACAATTCAAACACCTTCCTCTGAAATCACTTCCAAGAATACAGAACCAAAAAGCCTCAAGCAGGCTCTCAAGTAATGCACTCATTTTAAAGAGTGAGTGCAAGTGTGAGCTACCTGACAATTATTTCGGAGCCATGTGCTTTCAGGCATTCCTTACTGCTGCTGGAGTAGACCCTTCATAGCCCCTTCACCTTCAGGACAGACAACTTGGTGTCTGGCTCAGACTGACATAGAAAGGAAAAGATCCCTTTGTGCTGGAACAGAGACTCTCTTATGTGGCAAAACGCATGAGGTAAAGAACAGAAATACAACACTGTATAAAAATCAAGATGGCACAAACACCATTACAGACTGGGGATGAGACGCTGTACTTCGTATAACAAATTACAAATATAGCCCCTACTAACAGTATATGTGTGTCCCAAGCTTATTCCAAACTTAGTGCTAGTAAAGACAAGTGACACAAAATTGGTCAGAGGTTCATCCAGACATGTTTCCCCATGAAGCCTTATTAAAACACAGTCAGCCTTTACTCTAGGAAGGTTTCCAACTGCCAGATAAGCCACACATCATTCGCAACGTGGACAAATATTCACCAAGAATTAGTCTAAACCCAAACTCATTTCCTCTTCAAGCTTGGGCCAAGATTTGAATCGAGGTCTCTTGGAGGCAAATAAAACTACAGTACCATAAATCATCACTGGCTGCCTATTTGCCTTCCTTGCGTATTTTTACATTGATTTCAAATCCACATACGTGTAACATTAAAAAAAGCAGTGGGGTATTTCAGATTATAATTCAAGAGACAATAGCAAATGGTTGCTTTGACGGTGTGTGAATTGAAACTTTGGTGCTGTTTGCATTCATCAGTGGATTTGTTATAAAACAAAAAAACTGAAATCAATTCATAGAGTCATTTAATCACAGCAGCCCCAGAACATAAAAGAACACCATGACTCCGTATGCCCAGGGTTTAAATACCTTAAAATCCCTGGATAAGAGTTAACACCTTTGCACTAACTGAATAGTAATTACACTAAGAAATAGTTGCAAGCGTAGTTTCACACCTCTATGCATTACGTTTACAGGAATGAGGGCACTCACCACCATGAGCAAGGGGTTTTATTTACAGGTTGAAAGCTACCCAGGATATACAGAAGGTAATCAATTTTAATTATCATTTCTGGTGGGAAGACGGCATCCAACACCATCAGGCTACACACAAAGTAGCCAAGTCATACTCAGAAACAGAGCTTTCAGTGGTGCCACCTTTAAGCCTTGCTTCTTGGGACATCATCTCAGAAAATTTGGCTTACATGAGAGGAGACTACCTTAGGATAGAAGAACAAGTTAGCAACAAAATAAAGCTCAGCAGCTGCTCTGCCTGGAGGATGCCACTTAAGTCAGGAAAACATTTAAAATCCCGCTGAGGGGATCCAAGAAAAGGCCTCAGTGACAGAACAGGTATTTCCTGGGGAAGATGGCAGCAATGAGGTGTGCTTCAGGAGATGGGGTGGTAAAGGAAAAATCAAATCTCAGAAAAGGCCAAAGTCCCCTCTGCCATCTCAGCACTTCCCAAGCTGTCAGTAATGAGGCTGCTGCTGTCACTTACCCCCTCATTCACTCTCTCCCATCAGACACTGATAGCACGCCTGTCACAGGCATCGCAAAGCGGGAGTCAGAGATGACAAATCACAGGGAATACGTGTCAACACAATCAACTGGCCTGAAGACAGACAGCTGGTGCACAAATTCCACCACAGACAGTATCGCTTGTGAAATCCTTCCAAGGCATTTTTAGCAATCGCAAGCTCTCAACAACAGCCCTGACTGCTAAAAATAGCCCACTGAAGACTTGTTCCAGCATTAATAACAGTGCTGGCTAAATTTGAGTCATGACCCACTTGGTGACATAAAAGCAAAATAAGCCCAAACCTCATAAAGCAGCAAGAGATTAGAGTGCTTAGAGCCCCAGCAATTTTAGTGCACCTACATTACAATGTTTTCTCAACAACATTAATGTCAGTTGCTAATATATTCCCCTGAAATCTGGAGAGGAAGTCAGGCAGGCAGGATCCTCTATAGCTAGGTAAAAAGTGAAGGCTTAGGTAACTCTTCAGCACAAACATGCATCAATGTAGTTCAATACAAACCCTCCCTGCAAACAAAAGGGACAATGCATCAAAGGTGCTAAGTGTCCCCATCTCTCCCATTTCAAAAGTTCCTCCTAGACATCCATCAGCTTACAAAGTACCACTGCAACATCCTGGAAAAAACAGCACATGCTGTTGCTCCAGTGGTTTTGAATCTTGAGAAGTAGCAGCATGACAGGGAAAAAGAGATCCACTTCCCTTTGGTACACAACTAACCACCAAAAAGCACTTTTCCTAGCAAGAGCTGTAGCAGCACCTGCAAGCTGTAACTGTTCAAGACCTCTGAGAATAACACAGGAAAAGGACTAGGGCACAAAGCACTCTTAAAATTCACATAGCCTGGCAGCAGCATTAACTCCTCAGGTGTAAACAAGGACGGAATTCATCCCCAGCCTGTTTTAACAGAAAAATATACTGCCTCAAAACCCCCCATTGCAGGCACACTACCATGACACAAGCCATTGGAATGGTCTGAATTGATCCCAGACTGAAACACAGCCTCTTGTTTAAGAAAAGTTCAGTTCAAAGACATCTAGAGATGGAGGAGCCATCACAACCCTTGATAAACTTCTACAGTCGTTCCTTTTCATCCTGGTAAATTTTTGCAGCTTATCTCTAGTCTAAATGTATCAATGTTGTAGCCTCTCAGCCACTGGATCTCATTACAGTTTTGATGCCAGACAGAAGAACTCTCTATTATCAAGTTTCTCTTCCCTAGAGAAGCTGTTATAAATTGAAATCATGTCACCCCTTACCCTCCTTAAAATAAACCAGACAGAGCTCCTGAAGCCCTTGGATCCTGGGCACAGCTAAGCTGTGAAAACTCCAGTTCAAATGGTTATCCATCTTGACACCCAAGCCCTTTCAGGATAGCCATTTCTCAGGACATAGCCATGCCCTCCTCCACCTCCTCATTATACAAGAAGAGCCCTTATTTTGTCCCTGAAGTAGGGCATTTTATTGCATCAGAACACACTGTTCACAAAGCATTGCCAGTCACTCAGGTCCTGTTCCTTATCTTGCACTCCACCTAATCTGTGTTATCTGAGGACTTTATGAGTAATGGTTTCTTTTTTTTTTTCCCCAGGTCACTGATTAAAGGAAGTTAAATAGTGCTATGCAAAGGACCTACTACAAACATACCTTCTGGAAGCTGCTGCGTTTTTGCCTGCCCTATTTTGAAACCTTCCAGTTAGACAGTTTTGAACCCAGTTTTCCTGCTGCTTCTATGAAATATCTGCATTAACCAAATTAATAAAGCTAGGACAAAACCACCCAACTTCAAAATATATTGAATCAAATATCTGGGGCTTTCACAGCTGATTGAAAAAGATCTCAAAGAAAAACAGATCTACCAGCTACCATGCAGCTAGCATAAAACTTATTTTAAGAGTCCAGTGGCCCATATCCAGCTGCCTGCTCTGCTGCTGCCCCTCTAGAGAACAGAGCTGCACGTTTAGTGGTTGCTGCTGGAGGTGGTGGCACACACCTGACACACCACCCTGCCCGAGAAGAGCACTGGCAGTACATCCAGCAGAGGAAGGGATAGCTGCTGCTCCCAGAACAAACTCCTCAGGGTTACATAGGTGCCCTTCCCCAGATTAGACGAATCAGGGTTGTGCCTTTGAAGCACAGAGCAGCTGGTGCTCTTAACTTCTCTCAGTGGGGTCCCCTAATCCTAACATGATAGAATTAGATTATCTGTAATGCAAGGATATTTAAGTGCAATGAGAACAACACTCCAAATGAGTACAACAGCAGAGTTACAAGACCATGCAAGACATGCCCCATTGCTTGCACAGCATTGAGTGGCCCCAGCATGAGCTCAGCCTGCTCCACCGTGCAGCTACAAGCCTCACCCCACCCACAGCACGCAGCTGCACAGGACAACCACGCTGTGCAGCCCTGCTTGAAGAAAAGGGGGTACTTTAAGAGCATGCCTGATGATCTAGAACATCACAAGTTATTTTCTGGGGTTACTCCACGATTTCTAGAAAAATGTGTGCTGCAAATGAGTGCTTGCTGCTCCAGTGGAGAAGGGGCAGGAGGTCATGCAGACAAGATGGTGAATGCAGTGATGAAATGCACCCCCCCTCCTCCCACAACTCCACCAAATGACAGATCAGGAAACCAGCCAACACCTCCACTTGCCACCAGACCTCACACTCCCCATTTTGCGCTTAACTTACATTTCTCTACATCAAAATACCATAACTGCCACCTCTTTCTTCTGCTTCACAGCCTCTTAGAAAAGCCACAGCCACAGCCAAAATCATGTTTCCACAAGCCCTGTTAGAGGTAAGTCCCCAATGGACAAGCAAATATGAGAAATCGGATGCAAGGAATGCTCTGAAGAAACAGCACAATACCTAAACATATACAGTTGAATCCTCTGGGTCTAAAACTCAGAATCCATCCTCATGACACCAGTGCCTGCCACTGCTCCGCTCTTCCTCCCAGCAGCATCACCACCATGCTTGCACAGTGCAGAAGTCAATGATAATTTCTACCATTTGTCTCTTGGATCGCTGCTAGTTCTCAATCAAAGCAAATTCTATTCTTTAAGAAGTGCTCCTGTTGGCATAAAATCATAAGTAGCTTAACCTTTAAAATAACTTTGATCATGAGCCACTCCAAACCTAAGATCTGGAAACCACAGACTTTAAATGCTACTCGGAGGTCTAAACAGCCAGTGAAAGAAAAAGTGAAATAGTGTTGCTGCTGCCTGTGTGTGCTATGAAGAAAAATGACCATTTTCTGCATTAGCGAGACATTTTTAAAAGGATTTCTGCTCTGAAGTCTCACCTGCCCATAGAAGCAGGAATGACTCAGGAGCGAGACACCTTCCTCTTTGTCTTAGTGGGCTTCATCCTTCCTTGTGATGACTGATGACCCAAACTGGGGTCCCTGGATGTTTATGGTTAACAACCCAATTCTTCAAAGCTTATATCACAACACAAACCCCATGTGATATAGAATCAGCTGAAGAAATGTGGTGCTTTTGACGTGTGAGTTATTACAGCATCCAGGTAACATTAATGGATCAATGACACCAGTGAAAACAAAACCAACTTCACTTAAAAATTAGTGAGGTTGTGACTGACTACTCCTTGTCAGTGCTGAGATTCAGCACTAAGGATGGAAATAAGAGGCATACAATTCAATTAAATAGAAAGAAAATCTATTATTAGCTGCAGAAAAGGTATGTCTAATACCTCCACATTTAGAGACATTAAATCCCTGCTTAGATTCCCCTTCCCACTCCCAAAGATTTATAAAGATAGCCCTGGATAAACTTCCCAGAGGCAACAATCTGGAATTTCTCATGAGAGCAGCATGATAAAGCTGTTAGTGATAAATTCATGCAGGGGTGTAGGAAATCAATATAAAATGGCAGTTTCATGGGCAACACTGCCTATTACACAGTGTCAAGTGCCTGAACAGCACCTTATCCCCACCACTATGCACATCCTGAGGTGGAAGGAGTATGCTTTATTTGTACTTGGCAGGAATAGCTTGGAGTAAGGCAGAGAGCAGGCAGCGAGCCTGGATGAGCAGGTCCCAGCAGCAGAGCCTGGGAGCTCTACTGCAACATCCAGCCCTGCAGAAGCTAACAGCTGTGTCAGTCCCACACAGCTCTGCAAGCAGTTGGCCTGCTCACTGACAATTTTTCTTCCTTGCATTTTCTCCACCACTACAGTCAGAACACCAAGGGAAGTACCTTACAAATTTGGCTGTGGCATTCTTCAGTGGCTTTGCAATTTGTGTCCCTGGAACTGAGAAGCCCCTTAACCTGCCTGACAGGAACCGCCATGAGGACTCCTTGAACAAGTCTGCAATACAGGCCAGGCAAAGCTCCTCATTTTCCTTGTAGCTCTGAAAGTGCTACAACCGCATGTCTGCCCCATGCAAAGTTTTTGTTTAAACACCCCTACAAAGACGATTTGACTCATCTCTGCAAAACGAAGTTTTGAATATATTCATGAGACAACTTATCACCAAATTATACAAATGAGCTTTTCTGATGCTTGTCAATGTTTTTAGCCAAGTCAGTGTAAAGCCTTTATCTTGTCTGCCAAAAGTTGGCAGGTTAAATCCAACATAGACACTCGAGACGGCACAAATGACTGCTGCCAGTCAAGAAGCCAAAGCATTCAATCACTCTAAGTGCAGGCATATTCTCTCATAATCATTTAATACTTCAAGGCAAACAATAAACACGCCTCTCTTCCCCGCAGCCTTTACCCAAGTATCTCGCTGAAATATTGGAATTTGGACTGGAGTCACCATCTCATTTCCAATGAATCTTTCTTTCACCTCCATTGCCAACAGATTTCCCACCCCTCTCAATGCCTTTTTCTTCTTTGTTAATAAATAAATAGATAAATAATTCCCAGGTCAAAGAGCCCTCTCACTTTTTGCTACTTATTATGTCAGGATCTATACGATAAATTGAGCATATACCGTGCAGTGAGCGTAGTACATTATATATATACAATAGGCAAAATCCATGAATAGAAAACTTACTCTGAAGAGATGCAAGTGAAAAGAATATTAAGAGCAGATCAAGTAGAGCTCAACCAAGAAATACAATCTTTTCAAACTTCAGAAGAGAATTGAAGTGGCCATAAATATCTGCCTAATGAGGGCTTTAATGGGATCTGTGTTCCTAACTCCTTCAAACTGCTAAAGAAAAGCAGCTCTGAATGTCAATAGTGCCAAAATCTTCAAGAATTTGGTATTTGCTCTGCTTATACAAACCTCAGACATTCTTACAACCATCCATTCCCTCTGCTCATAAATATTTATCTAGTTGGAGCCAAGTGCATAAATGAACCTTCCATCCCGCTTATGGCTGTTCTCCCTTTAATCCCTAATCCCTTTGCACTATCTTTCTTGTCTCTAACCTGCAGAGGACTCTGACTATTTGCATTTAATTCTTCTTACACATGCCCTGGAGCACAAATGGCTTGTCAGGTTAAAGATAAAGCAAACATGTACTGCCACCAACAGCGTAACCAGCCTTTTTGATATCAGAACACCTGCAACCAAGGCAGGCTGGGTAGTGGGAGAATGAACAAGTAAGTGATTCTGCTGAGATCTCACCACACAGCAAACACATGGACTTTTCTGGGACAAACCTCTTGTCTGCTGCTCACACTCACTAATTCTGAAGGTGGTTCCTTTCATCTTTTTCATACAACACAGTAACACCAAGGACGGCACAGAGAGATTATGTCTAAATTGCATCTTCAACAACTGCGCAAGCAGAGAAAGGAAAGGTATAGTATCTATGCCGAAGAGGTCAGCAGTGAGCGGCTTAAAGCCATCAAGAGATGAGAAGGACCTGGACACTGTTTTATCAAGACAGGCAGAGAGGTCAAGTCAGGAGGAGCACTTGGAAGAAAGTAGCATTAGTATTTAGGCTTGGAGAGGGTCAGTGGAACAAAAAGACAAGAGTTTGTCAGTCAAGAGCTTTGGTTCCTGAACAAGTCCTTTGAATTTTCCTCCTGGCCTGCATTTCCCACTACAAAGCCTTCCACTTTTTTTTTTTTTTGAGCTACACTTGAATTAGTCCTCAATTTTAAAACAAAGGCACAAATGAAATCCTAACATTAATAAACATCTCTCATTGCTGCTGAGGACTTCAAGACTATCCACCTTCTTCACTCCCTGAAAAGCCTTCCCCCCAGTCTGAGCAATGCACTGGCTGTGAAGTCTGCCAGCTTAGCGCTGCTGTCTGTAAATCTGATAGACCACTGCCCAAGGCAACTCCATGGGATGATGCTGCCAGAAAAAACAAGTTGCCAAGGCCCGGCCCACACTCACTCCTAGGACTTGGCATGGATTTTTCAAATGGGTGTTTCTTCCCGTTGTTCTTTCCAATCAAGTTGTTACTACTTTTCCTTCAGAACAGAAAAATTGAAGAGTTTGGAAAATGTATCTAAGCATGCAACTGCATCATCTGGCAGATGAGGCATTTAACTGCAAGGATAACATTACATAAAGCCCTGTGATGAGCCTGTTGAAGCACAATGTTTCCACCCTGCTTCCATTCTGAAATGTCAGATTGTCAAAAATGTATCTGATTTTGACATAATTTGGAAAATATCATTACTTCTTTCAAAAATCCTCCCTTAGACCACCCCCCCCCCCCCTTTGGCCACAGAGAACACCAACAGCAACAAAAACAAGGAGAAAAGGAGGGAAAGTGGTGATCAAAAGAGAGTGAAACCCTTTAAAATGCAGGCATGCCTGGACAATGGGACTGTATGGCAAATAGTGACCCCCCCCCAGTCAGTCGGAGGGCTCTCACACAGATCTGCAGTAGAGGTACATACAGTGGTGACTCTGATGTAATTAACACTGTTTGTCTCAACATCAGTAAAAACAGGCTTTTGCCTGCTAGCAAATTTTTTGGCTCTGCACACTATTGTTTACTTCAATGAGAGGCCAAAGAGCTAACTGAAGCTTTTTTCTATTGCAAAAAATTCCAGTAATGTGGAAGTGTCTCCATTTATGAACAAACCTTGTTCACTGACACATACAAAGTATATCCCTTGAAAAAAATAATAAACAACCCCCCCCAAAACCAAACCTGATCTAATTGGTTTCTTCCAACTTTTCTCACATACTTTCAAACAAAGCATACAATGATCGCTCAACATCTGCTTACAGAAAGCTGTTTAAGGCCTCATGAAAACTATCACTGTACCTACATCCACTACTGTATATTTACATAGCTTCTTGGAAACCTTAGCCCTGAATAAATAAATACTTGAAAATGCCTCATTTTGGACAAATGGTTCCTGCTGCTTCAGCCATTACGGGAAGATTAAGCTGTGATCCCCCTGTTAGCACATATGAACAGAGAGCTGATGCCCAGGACAGGTAAGGCAACAGCTCCAGGGAACTCTGCTTTCTGGCAAATACATACTGCAGCAGGAGGGGATATGTCCTTCCTATCGCTGAAAAAAATCCACTAAAACCTGCTAGAGGTGACCCAAATACCTCTCTCTATTCCCTGAACTTGGGAGAAAACCTAGATTTAAACCTGTTAGTTTTCACTTACCCTTTCCAGAATTTATACTTTTTGTTCATTTGATGGCTGCTTCCCTTATAAGGGTGGAGATTCAGGACTAGAGGAATTAGGGTGAGAAATGGCTCAGTAAAGTCACTGTGAGCTTAGTCAATGGATTGAGTGCTCTGCAATTACTGCAACTGGCATCCACGGCCAAAGAGTATCACCACTGAAGAACACAAGCACCAGAACCAAAGGGCCAGGTTCACAGGGCTGGCAGCAAAGTGCCAGGGCAAAGCCCGCCCCCAGATCTGAGACTGCAGGCACCAACTGCAAGTTGCAGTAACTGATTAGCAGGCAGGAGCAGCAGGTTCATTTAGAGAGACAGGATGTGCATGAAGAGATATTCTAGATGTCAATAATATGGTAAATAAAAACATCCATAGAGCACTGGGACTTTGAAAGTGGCCTTTTTTTCTTCTTTAATGCAATGTTTGAAGTTACCTGTAACAAAATAAAAGAGGACAACACAAACCTTACAATAAGCCTTGACTTGACACAACTGAGCAGCTGCTAAATCCTCTGATATTTCCTAACTGAGAAAATAAAAGCACTAACTACTTCTCTGACCCTCATGCCTTAGGTGACTTGGGAGTTAGCAAAGTTTAAACCTCTTCTCACATCGTGAAAGTCTGGGGTGTTTCCACTCCCCCCCCAGCCCCCCCCCCCCCCCCCCGATAGAGGTAGTTATTAAAAACACATCTCCAATAACCCCACTGAGCATCCTCCTGCTGACACTTCACTTCAGCTGAAACAATCTGAGCATGCCACGTTACAAATCCACAGGACAAAGCGTCTGCTGCTACAACCACTCTCTCAAACTGGTTATTAAAACTTCCAGAAGCCGAAAGCACCAAGGTCCCAGGACACTGTCTCCCCACAGGAGCAGCCAGTCTTCAGGCATCTGAACACTGTGCATCCCACTTCATGCCTACCCCAGCTGCTTTCATTTAGATGCAGGTCACATTCACACCGACTAGAAAGCATCACAAACCCGTACAAATTGCTAACTTGGGAATTCAGGTCCTTGAAACTCCTGTGCAGCAGCCAATGGACAGTCTATCATTTCTCCATTAAATCTTTAAATAATAATAACACTGCTATTCATAAATAGAGTGCCTTTCTTTTTAGTACAGTTACTGATGTCGAGAATAACTTTCTATAGATTTTTAATTATTTTTTAACAGATTGATAAATCTATTAAGTGGCCATAAAATACAAAAGTTGAGTGGTCTGAGGAGACAGGAATTTTCTTTTCAACCCACTGGTCGCACTTCATACATAACTGCAACATTTCAGGAGTGGGGGAAGGAAATGTGGGGAAGAGCATCAGTTGAAACTGGTTTCCAATGGCAGATCAGAGAGCATACAGGCGGCAGCGGAGAAACATATGTTTGAACCAGAGCCAAAAATCTGGCTTCCTTAAGAAGTGTAGGATGACAAACCTCTTGTAGTGGTTAATAGCAGGCTGAAAAGTGGGGGTGGAAAAACTCCCTCTGCTCATGCAAAAGGCAAATGCTGTTAACATCTACCTAGCAGTATTTAATTCAAGACAGCTGGGGTTTGAAGAAAGCTGTCAAAATGACCCATTAAAGACAGTCAAATGCTTGACATTCTGTGCTTTGGTATCATTGTCTCTTCACTCACCACAGCTTTAAGAGATATTTGGGAAAATAGTAAATAACACATCAGTGTCAGAAACCTAACGCACTTTGCAGGACATACACCCATACATTACTGGGTTGAGAGCTGATAAATGTCGATGCCTTTGCTATCTTACATTAACATTTCCATGGAATCGAGCATATGAAAATTGATGGTGATCAAAGTTAATTATAGTGTTTATGTCAAAAATCAGAAGAGCAGAACGGTGACTTTTAGTTTGGGTGTTGCCTAAGCTCAGCTACTTCCAGCATGAGACACTCCAAAAGAACAGCATTTGCTGTTGTCAGCAGGACTGATGGTCTGTTCTAGCCATAGTTCACAGCAGACCAATAGTACCAGCCTAGAGCTGAAACATATTATGATGAAGCAGCCCCTCTGTTGCCATCAACTGAAATTCTGCATGCAGCAGAGTATTAGAAAACTGCACAATCAGAAAGATAATATATCCCTGGGGAAAAAATCCAACCCCCAAAAAAACCCAGAAAAAAAAGAGTGTCTCAGATGGCAGCAACTCCAATATCCCTTCTATAGAAGGCCAACAAACTTTGACCAGGACCATGTCTCAACTTTGTAGACTTGGTAAAACGCACCACTTCGCTGTTTTTCTGCTGCATGTCATCCTTTTTCTTGAAATAGATAGTGCTGATTAACAGTTTTGTGTCATTTGATGAAAAGATACTCTAGCAACTGGCTTGCATAGCTGCTTATACAGCAGCAAATACCATATTTGTGGAATACAAGTGAGCAGAAAGACATCTGCTTGCTTGACTTCAGTAGGTACAAGTGGCTCATTCTTCAGGACACGCTTGCTTTCTCTGCTTGAGCGTTCATTGCCTGAACTGCCTTGTCTCGGATGGTTGACTCCAATCCATTTCCTTTTTGCATATCAACGAGTTGATCTGAGGAGGACTGCAGGCAATGGATGCACAGAGGCTGCTGTCCAAGATGCTCCTTTGCACCTGCACACAGCTTATAGACTTCAGCTCCACTACCACAACTGAACAGAAATTAGTTCTGTATTTCATTTCTTTTTGCTGCTCCTCAGCTTTAGCACCATTCCCATATTCACCCAGTGTTTGAAGGGACTTCAGAGCAAAAACAGTCACAGTTCTTTTAAGAAAAATCAGTGCATTATAGCCACTACTCCTGAGTTCAGTGGCAGCTATCATGGATTAGCACCCTTAAAAACAACACAAAACCCTGGAAGCATAGAACAGGCAGCTCCTGAGGCGGGAGGCAGTGTCCTGAGGCTGCTCCTTTGCTGCTCCTCTCTGTGCAGCATGACTTCACAAGGGAAAGAGCTACCTCATGAGCTGCTGGCATCTGCTTCCCTGCCTGCACATTTCTATCTCATTAGCCTGGCCCACCTCAAATATCAAGATATCATTTGTTAAATAAGAGCAAATATCAGCCCACTATTACCTGGAAGCTGCTACTTTGTGTTCTTTGAACAAGCAGCATTGATCGCTATCTACATTTCAAGACTGCCCCAGAAGCAGATGAATTCTCCTGAATGATTGTTTTCATGTTAGCACTCGTGGAAGTAAACAAGCAAACAGAGAGAAATGCATCATTTGTATTATTTCTAGACAGCAAAGCTTCCTGCACAGTGCCAGCAGGTCTGGCTTTTGTCAGCTGGTTAGAAAAAGAAAAGCAAGCCAGCCTTAACATGTTTCTTCTTGGTCTCAGTCAAAGCACACATGCAAAAAGAGATCCGAACTAAGCTTGCCATTGGTAGTTCTCCATCCAAAAAGTGACCAGATTGAAGCCTGAAAATTAAGTTTTCATAAAGTAGTGTTTTCCAAACCTGCCAATTCCCACTACTTCAAGTGACAGCAGCTTTGACAAAGGAAATGTTTTTCTGCTTTCCTAGTGGGCATAGCTACAGCCAAGAATTAAGAGAAACCTTCTTTCTTAAATTAAAACTGTTTAGGTTCCTTGCTGTGGGTCTGGAACCTGAAAGGAATGCAAAGAGAACACAGCTGAAGAGTAAGAACACGACTGATTACTGGAGAGCTTTTTCTTTAAGTTTTTTTTCTGACATCAAGGAAACAGCTCAAGGTGCAAAATATGTATAGACTGATTCGTAGGGGTTCACTGCCCAAGAGCAGTGCAAGCAAAGCCAATTTGCTCCTCATTGTTGGGTGTGTGTTTCTTTTTACACACAGTAACATTTCATCTGAATTTCAGCTTGCAAGACTAATGTGCATGGCTCAACTGCTGAATAATCCATGGATTTAAGTGTCCCTAAATACACAGTGAAAAGATGGATTACTCGTTAGGATAAAATAATATACACAAGCCCCTAAATACGTATGTACACTGTAATACACATTTTAAATAGTCTCTCTGTGTGAATTTAAATGATAATATGCATGCTAAAAAGTTTCAAAAGACATCTTTACAAAGGACCCACTGTGTAAATAATACATCATTTAAAGTAAATTCTCTGAACTCCCATGAAAGGTTCTTATTCGGTCAACAGAAAAAGAATCAAAGAAACTAATACATATCTGAAAGACAAATGGTATTATGGGTTCAGTTTAAATTCATAACAGAGTGCATGTGTGAGTGAGGGGAAGGGATTTGGTTCCTAACATGACCTATTTGGTATTCCTTTACCCAGAAATCTTGCAAAACATAAAGGGCCCGATGGATGAATACAGCAATGATTTACAGCCTTTGCAAACTGGGACCTCCTGCCAATTTTCCAGTGAACACCCTAAAAATTTTCATACACAAGCACTGCTCTACAGCACACACATACTTGCTTTTCTTATTCAGACTTGCATGGAGCCTTGGTAATTATCCATAGATTCTAGCCCAAAAAGGCTAAAACATTTCTTCCGGGCATTGAGACAGCACTGTGTGGAAGGAACAAAAACACAAACCAGTGCTTTGCAGGAAGCAAACCTTGATCAAGGCTTGGGAAGGTGCAACGGTTGAGACACCAGTTTTAGGAGGGTGAAACAACCACGCAAAACAGGAAACTCTTAAACTTGAATGATTTTTTACCACTACCAGTTTTCAGTACAGTCTGTTTGGCATGTACAGTTTTGGCTAGGCTAATACATTAGAATTTGTTACTACAGCTTACATTACTGAGGACCAAGTAACAAGGCGGTTTAGAATGACACTGCAATATATACAACTGTATTCAAACATGGATCCTACAGAGTTTGCACCACTGAATTCACCAATACACTTAAAGACACATAATCAATCCATGACAAAAGCCCGAAGGCATCAGGCACCTCATTTTCTTCACAGGAATACTCATACACCTCATCTGAACATACTGCTCTGAAAACCCCAGATCTAAATTATTTCTCATCATGTCTCATTGCTGAAAAGCAAGCACACTGTTAACTATCCTAGCACATTTGTATTTGAAGGTACACCTTCACATGCTAATTCCTACACATGATATTGAGCACAATGATACGCCACCAAGAACACCAACATGACAAAATCATAGCTCAGCACTGAATACATGCAGGAAAGGGAAAACCCACTTCCACCCACTCTGCAGCTATTCACAACGAGTGACACATAGGAGCACAGTTACAGATGAGCAGCTCTGCTGCCACTGATGTAGGAATATGTTCCTTTTTGTTGTTTTGCATCAAAATGACATGCACCAACCCTTCTCTCCTGACCTGGCCTTCTCCCACACAGCCCAGACAGGCCAGAAAAAACATCAGGTTTTACCCTTTCAGGGACAGGAGATGGAGGAAAACAGCACCCTGGGGGATAGAAGCAGACTGAGCTGTTTGAACACGATCCTTCCCAGCTCAGCTCTCGGCATCAGAAGAACTTCTGCAAGGTTCAGAACTCCACGACTGGCCCCAGGATCATGACACAACCCCAACCAGAAGTGGCATGTGCTCTTACAAGATGTCACTTGCCAGGACACGTGCCTGGGCCAGCTGCTCCTGCTGAAAGCTTATGCTTGCAACTGTTCTGCTTCATTTTCCTAGCTCTCAAGCTAGTTTTTGATTCCCCCTTTCCAGAAATGGTTTAAAGGAGAATAAAACCTATAAAAGCACACATGAGCTGGTATACTTTCCTCCAAGTGAAGCTAAAGAGCAAAGGCACAAACCTTTTAGTCTAACCAATCCTTAATGAAGTTTTTAAGACACATACAGTCTTACTTACACAGTGCAACTCGAGCCTATGGCCTGCACTCTCCACTTGCTGTCAGCAACTGCATGTCCCACGCACTCTTTCACTCTCCCAGAAGTTATTCCCATTTCCCAGTGGTTTTGGGTGGAAGCAGGGCAGCTGCACCCCACCCAGAGTCAGCATTAACTGCTGAGTGCTCCCTAAAGGGACACAGCACCTGAGAGCTGGGTGGGGAGATAGCAGAACCCAGCCCACTAATAAAAGCCCCATTTACATGGCTAACCAAGGATGCTTTGTATGCTCCATCAGCCAGATTCATCTAAACCACATATTAATATAATTAGGCCTAATATTTAGCAATTAATTTTTGTTACTATGACCTGGCTTCAGTCCTGCCAGAGGAAACCCTGTGTCCTCAAAAGGCAATGTTAAAAGAAAAAAAACAACAAAACACACACCCAAAGACCCAGTGAACTTGGAGCAATAGGAAAAACTGATGCATAGCGTCTGCTCTGCAAGTTATTTTCCATATGACATTTCCCCCCACCCCTCCCTGAAGACTCCCATTCAGACACTGCTGTTTGGGTTACTGGAGAAGCCAGAAGCCCGCTCAAGGACCCGGTCCTGAGAGTACTTTGCCACACAGCCAGGATGATGCAGCCATCTGGACTTCTGCTGCCAGCCCTCCCACCCAGGGGACACAGCCATACAACACAGAAAAAGATTTCATTCCCAAAAAGCACTTATTTACATCCCTAAGCAAAATCTTTAAAAGAACACATTCATCTACACAGCGCTGCTGAGAAGCACACAAGAAAGCCATTTTAAGAACTCTTTGATTTGGAATGTAGAAGTATCAAAGGTGAGCTCACTTACTAGATTCAGTAAACTATTGCACCACACCTTGCTCTTAACAGTTTTGCCTGCAACAATCCCAGGCAATTCTAAGCTGATCCTGATTACTTCATGACATCTTGCTTTAAAGTGATGAAGACTGAGAAAACTCAGAGTTTCACTTAGGGCTCATTCCAGAGAGGAACAGTCAGCTTCTGAAGACAGTGTATTTCTGGGCTTTGGTTTACATCCATTTGCCAAGTTCTTTACTAGCACATATTTGGAGGCAGGGGGGAGGAAAGCATCCTTATCATCTTTGATTTTTCTGCTGCTGTTTTGGGAGCAAGCTGCTTACCCAGCCTAAGCAGAAAGGCTCAAACTGCCAAATGAAGCCAACAGCACAGGTTCTTTCTGTCAATGCCAGGACTAGCTTGAAAAACTGAAACCCTTCTTCAGGGTGAAAGAGCAAATGCAGAACAAACAAAAGACTACAAAAATTTGGTAAATGAACAGGAAAAAAATAATCATTAAAGGCATTTCTAAATCCCTGTTTAATGAAGCATAATAGATTGGGTTGTTTCTGTTCTTTGCTTTCTGTAACATAAGAAAGAGTTTTGGTGCTTATAGTTTTTCTATTAAATGAATTTTAATCCAGCAAAGCTTTGCACAGAGCATTCAGACACCCTCAGCATTTAAACATACCAAGCACATCAGAGCAATTCTGTAAGGGAAGCAGTCTCACCACTAAGAGACCTCAGAGAATGGCCATACAGGCACTCCTTAAATCAGTTCAGTCACCAGCTGTCATTAAGAGATGACACCAACCTGCAGCATTTCAGCAGAAATATGATTCGTGCTGCAGCTCTAGAGGCAGGTATTGCAAAGGGGGCTGGGCAGAAGGGGAGCTGCCCACTGCCACACATCTTTCTACAAGCAGTATTAATTGTTAACATAGTAATAATAAAAACCATACTTTATATACTTTCATTATGCAAAACTCATGACAGTTTCTGCAGCCAGAACTGGCGAGTTGGTAACATCATGAGTAGGCTGAATTTCCAGCCTCCAAGAGAAAAATGCTATTATTCACACTTTCCGTGAAGACAGGAATCTGCCATCTTTCCTTTGCAAAAATTTTAACTTTTGTCCAGAACTGGAAAAAGTCTCACTCCATATCCTAATGTCAGTGCTGGGCACTAAAATTAACTTGCTGGTTTTGCTTTCTTATGGGAAGTGTTTCAGTGAATGCTTCCCTCTTTGGAGACAGAAAGCACGTAAGAAACTCACTCGATTCAAAGCTCATCTTGTGCTGCTTTTCTTTATCCCTAGAGTAGCATATTGTTTTTTTAAGCAAAGCAAACAGAGGATTTAGTAGAATACAGTTTCTTTTGTTTTATTGCTCCATTAATTTTATTTATGTTCAAGTACGTTGCTTTTATCAATTTCGTATGAGGGAGAAGAGATGCATCAGGAGAAAGAAACATGACTGTACTTCACAATGAGGCATTGGGAAGGACAGTAGCAGGAGATGCCCGAGCCACCTCAGATGATCGCTCATATTAATACAATGCAGTTTTGATAGGTAGCAATTGGGTAACAGATAGTCCAAGCGTTATTCTGAAGTCTACTACAACTCTACATTTAGAACTGTGCCATTACATTGCAGATACAGTCTGTACTTATAATCTGCCTTATTTATTCCTTTCTTAGCAGTATCTTTTGTGTTTTCTAGTTTGTGTTTCTTGCAAGTCTGCCACCGTAGGAAAAATGACCAGTTCCTGCAGATTTCTTTCTTTACAGTGTTATTTTTGATCACCCAACTGTGCCTCGGTCAGCAAAGCAACAAATACTCTTATCTTAAGGAATTGTAACTATGATAACACCTTGCCAAAAGCTAATTAAATCCTAACTAAAAAAAATCCAGAATGAAACAAATACTCTTGTTAAAAACTGAGCACACTGCACAGGACACTTCCGGGTTAATAGGCTGCCATAGAGCTTTTTCTTATGTGATACAAAGGACAAGAGAATTTTTTAAGGCACCATCCTTGACAGCAGGAATTGGATGGAAAAGAAGAAAAAGCAAGGCACCTAGCTACAAGAAATGAATGATGACAGAGACCCTGCAAAAGGACTTTCCTAATGACAAGATATTACTCCACAGGTTAATGAAAACCAAATACCAATTTAACATGCTAACCTTTGAGCAAATTGAGTTCAACTCATCAAGAGCCCTCCAAAAGGGTATTTTGAACTAGGAGAAAAGACTGGAAAAATCATTTACATAAGATGGCTGGTAATGGTGCATTTAATGGCATTGGTGATAGGGAATTATATTAAGGAAATGGACACATCATGTACGACATATTCCCTAAAGCATTTAATAGGAGGTCTCTGAAGAGCCAAATTCTACCCACTGGTAGTGAAGCACAATTCCCTTTAACAAGTAAGGCAGTAACAGCCTCTTCCTCAGGACACCCTCCCAAAGAAGTTTAAACAGAAACAATACCAAACCCTGGCTGGACAACTTCACTGTACAAATGGCTCTCTACATCATGTTTGATAACTAAAGGACAGTCCACCTCTGGATCAGATCATGCATTTCCTCCTCTGAACTCCTCTGGCAGAGAAGAATATTTACTACCCATGATCTGCTATTTCTTTATGGACTCTAGGAGGATATGACATCCATCTCTGAGTTCCTCTGCCTGAAGACTACTGGATAAATAAATCTTCACACACTTCTTTTTAAAAGATTACCCTGGCAAACATACTCAGAAAAAAACCTGCATTTGTGCATGTGTATTATGCACACGTTCACCCCTGCCCTCACCTTGTCCCAAGCACCAACAGCAGCTGTATTTCTCATGCCTATTTAGCATGGTTCAAGTACAAGAAAATAAATCTCCTTCATCCCTCCCTAAAATTGAAGGCAATGCAATTCTTCAATATTTATCCAGTCAGCTACACTTAAAGTGGTATTATGCCACATACCAAAAAAGCCTAACTCCAGTAAAGGTGGAAGATGAAACTGGCTTTCCAGCCCCTATGCGCACACACAGGAATGACACTGAGGTTTTCCCTCTGCTGTTTCCCTCTTGCCTCCACCAAACCCTACAGCCCCACAAAACCAGATCTGGAAGTCTGCTTTCCACCACTACCTTCACATACTCTGGGGATTATGGAAACAATTCAGCAGTCCCCAGCTAAGCACCACACCTGTGATTTATCACTTGCCACTTGCACCCTGGAAACTGCAAGCTACATACCTTCGTTTGTCAAACAAAACAGCATTAAATTACATGGTTGGGAATTTGTCCAGCATCCCATAACAATTCCAGGTCTTAATAGATGCAAGATGTTAGTTACACCACAAGAAAAATAGAAGCACATAATCTTTAGAAGAATATTAAGCTCTGCAATGTTATCTTTGATAATATCAGATAACGCAGCCCTTAAACCAGTCTTTTTGAAGGGGACTGAGGAGAAGGCATTTCTCCTCTACTCTAGCAGGGAAACACTGGCAACTAACAAGTGCTGGCTTTGGCAAAGCATTTAACACCTCTGGTTTGTGCTTTTGCTACTACTTTCAAACTCCTTAAAAATGACCCAATACATCAGGCACCTTCAGCTTTTCTAGCACACCAGTGTTTTCTTCAAGCACTCTCAGTCTAGCTGAAAGAGAGACTGTCATTTAAATGAACATTGAAACAACATGATTACTGAAAATCATCTTTACAAATGTAAGGGAGGCAACTCTAATGGAGCAGATAAGACAGATAAAATGAGGTCTTTACCCAGAAAGGCATCTGTGAACAATGGGACCTAAACTTGTAACAAATGCACTTCAGGATCCTCCACCCAAGAGCCATGGTGACCCTGCTTTCAGTGAGACTCCCCGCCAGGGCTGCACTCATTACAGTTTAAACCTTTCATAAACTGGGTTTGATTTTTATTTTTAAAGTATCACCCGCTGACTTTCACTTTGGACAAGTACTGAACTATTACACCCACCACATAATGGATAGATGCACTTTGGGGCTTTTTTTTTATTTAAAGAAAAATACCCAGAAAAGAGTCATCAAAAAAAGCTGCGAGTCATACGTACATTAAACTACTTAAATCTCCTACTTACGTTTCAATGTATCACACAGTAAGTTTTGAGTCAGGTGCCTTCCCCTCTTGCAGTTCAGCTAAAGTTTAAGTAGTGTGATCCTTGCTGCCTGCACCAAAACCACTAACCCAAGATTTTTGGCCAGCAGCTGCCCTTCAATCCTTTCATTCTTCTCTTCATTACTGATTCCTGTTTCACTGTCTAAACAAGAAGAATCACATTATGAACCTGACGTTTTCACTACTCCAAACTTTTACATTCAATTGAAAAAAAAAGATCCCATGGAAATGTGCCTACCGGTAATAAAAGACCCAAACCTTTGGTGAAACTATACCTTTCCGTCAGGGATTCCATAATTAGAACATAATTACTCATCCATATAACATGTCAAATTATGGAGAATGATTATTTGTTAAACTACAGATAAAGAGAAGAATGAATAAATCTGAAGCCACAGATAAAACCAATTAAATCAGAGACCTTCCCTTCAGCATTCTTCTGACACCTTGGAGACCATCTCTGTACCCAGTGCTATTTCACATGTACAATTGCTGTGATAAAACTTTTACACCATATACACAGCATAAATCCCAGTAGTAAATAATTCAGTACAAGAAACTGCTGCAAAGAGGGACAGCTGGTGCTGACAACACTATCAGCATCTTTGCTACTACATGACATACAGTCACTTACGAGTGGAGTAAGCTTATGGAGAAGCCAACACAAATTCCAGGTTAAGCTTGGAGCTGTTACAGAATTTCACTTATTACTTGAATAAGAGCCAGCACCCTTTAAAGCAGTGTTTCAAATGAAACTACCTGTCTTCAAAACAGACTGAGAAGGTCTTTGCATACAAATTCAAAGCACCAAAAACAGGCAGAGAAAGATGACGCTCCCCTTTGTTTACTGTAAATCCTACAGCTCAGTTATTGCAGAGAATATAATTTAACTAATGAATTCAGTCAATTCTACCTTATAACATATGGAAGAGTAGAAGAGAGGGTAGGAACCACATAGGCAGCCCTGGTGCCCTGCCAAGCAGACAGCACTGTGGAGTCAGTACCACAGACACCTCCTGGAGCAGCACAACAGCAGCTTGTCCTAAAAGCAGCTGCCTGCCCTTAAAGTTGCAATGAGCCTTGGCAGAGTGATGACATACAGGAAAACTCAGCAGAAACAATAAGGAATGACAAGAACAAAAGATACAAAAACAGTCCCAGAGGAAGCACTTACTTCAAATTAAAAGCTAAGCATGCTCTCTCTGCACAAGGATTAAATCATCACCCCTAAGTTGGTCTGGTTTGCCAATTCATGGATTTTACTCCATAAAAGAAACTTCCCACATATACATCTAGAATTAGAGGTTTTATCTGACTTCCTTGCAAGTGCATCTTGCTTTTTTCCTACTCCCCAAAGCTCATTAAGTCACAAAAAGAAACTATCAAGTTTGGTACTTGATCACACCACACACAATGCTGCTCCTTACTCACCACGACAGTCACAAAGAGTTCTCGCAACTACAGACAAAATCAGACCTCAGGTCACCCCCTTTTCTCTACCCCTTCTTTACACAACAGTATGATTCTTGCCTCAATACAACTTTGACAATGCACAATCCATCCATAAGCTGAAGAGTGACCTGTAAGAACAGCATTACTATTCTGTAAGGCATAGATTAAAACAATCAAGAAAGGAATTAGGTAAACTACACTTAGAATACAGCAAGTGATAAATTAGGGATCCACTATCCTAATCAGTACCAATCATTACATTCTCTTTCAAGGAAATTGAGGTGTACGAGACACTAACGGCATCTTCTCCTGCACAATAACATCACATTGCCTTTTTCAAATAAAAGAAAGCACACTGTCTGACCAAGTCAGAAGATGAATTATGGCCATTTTAGAAGCCCTGAATGTAATATCAGGCCACAGTGCTCACACTGTGGCAACTTTATTTATAAAGACAAATCCAGTCAACGTAATCTTTTAACTGAGGTGTGAGGCTGGGAATCAACAGAAAAGGGTCCTGGTCTCAGCACCAGACCCAGGCGCATAACAGCAATATTTACGTAGCTTACAGAAGTGATGAACAAAACAGAAACATTTGGTAAAATACTACGCATGTGAAATACTAAGTTCTATTAATATCACTGCTTTTAAAGACACTGAATCACCAGTATATACTTTTCAGATAATATACCGACATTTTAATTTGACAAAACCTTTGGCAAACTCCCCAAAAATCCAGATTTTGTTATCAAAATATCAATTTAACAGTGACAGAAAGTTTCAAGGACTATTCAAAGTGAGTAAATGAGAACTCGCTTGTCCAGTAAATGCCCAAGCTAGCCAGAAGAAACAAAACAAAAAGATCCCACAGAAAGCAAAGAACTCCACCCCTGAATTACTACCACAGGAATGAAATCTGCTGGTGTAGTATCCATTAGTCACTGGGCTTCCACGGCACCATTGCACACTGACTCACAGCTGCCTCCTTGAAGCTGACAGCTGCAGCGCAATTCCCTACCGAAGGGGCTCAGGGGACAGGAGTAGTTTTGCTATTCCTCACTGACCCCACACGCTGCTGGAGTACACAGCCAGAGCGCTACAGCTGTACAAAAAGGTGCATTAAACCTGCATTTTAAATTAAAAGCGATTTATAAGAATGTTAAATTTTAATAGTTTTTTTAAAGTATCATGCTCTGAAGCCATTTTGCTGCTGCTGCTGTGGTGACCAGCATTGTCTTTCCACATCCGAGACCACCAGCAGACCCAGACCCACTAAAGGTTTGCTTCCAAAACGCAGATAATTTTCAGACAAGAATTGCATCTCCAATCCTTACAAACAGCATAAGACACATTATCAAATGCAGAACAGCTTTCCAGTTACTTCTAAAGGACCTTAGAAAACTCATGAATCCAGGGCCATGAAAATGCACTTCTTATTATTCTGGTTAGAACATCATCAAAATACCATTTGCCTCAAGCCCAATTAGCCCCCAGATCCCTCTAATGACACTCGCTTTTTCTGGTTGGTTTCAGAAATCATTATATTTAAATTTGATGCATTTCAGCAGGAAACCAGAATGGCTGATTTTTTTGTATTTATTAATACTGAATAAAGACATGGGTACCTCAGAAACACACAGCTAAGATTATCTGTTCTCTTTTTGCAGAAAGCATGTCTCCACTAGACAAGAAGCGGATATAAGATCAGCTAAATTGCTGCTGAAACTCATGACATTTAGATATTTTACTTAATGTGAGAAAAGCAGCACAAGCTAAAACAGTTAAGTGTCTATTACACAACTTGCGCCATAATACAGTATCAAATTCAACAGCACTGAGCACACCATCCAAGCTTGATTTATTGCAGCTAATTGCTAATTAGGGTTATTTTTGAAGCACTGCTGTTTGCATTGCACCAGATTTGCACTTGGGGAGAAAACAGGATTTACAAGGTCAGAATGAAGTTTAAACATTTGTATACAGACTGCTCCACTCCCCTCAGTATTGCTAAAAGGTCTTCGCAATCTGAAGACAACAGTATTTACACATGTGATGTTATTAAAACCGGGCGCTCCCAACGCTGTATAAAGCAGTTATCAACATGCAAAAATTCAAAGTAGGATTGCAATGGTTACCCAGACAACTTTCTAATTAAATAATGGCAGTAATATCACTCTGCTGCCATGTACCATATTAAAAATTGAACAGTGCCTCGCTAATAATGCATTGGTCATTTGCATAAGCTAAAGACGCTCCTGGCTGCCAGTATCAGCTATGGATAAGCACATCATTTACCACCAACACACACATCCCGTGCCCCCTCCCATGGCCAGCAACTATGAAGATGAACACATCAGTAATTCACAGGGGCTCCTGTTTCAAACTCTGCCTATTAAGGTCCATTTAAGCATTGCTAGTAGTACAGTGATCCTCAAGATCAAAACTTGGCTAGCTTTTTCAGAAGGCTAACCCACTGTAAACTATACTATTTTACCCTCATTCTTCTTATTCCCCTAGCAGACACCTGTCTGGGGTTTTAGGCACCACAGAAACACGTCTGCAACCAAAATACCATCATACTAACTGGTGCCCAAATGATCAGCCTGTTGTGCTGGATTCCCTGGTGCCTCTGCAATGTCTCTGCCAATGCCCAGCACAGCTATATTCATCTGTACTGCAAGGTGAGCTATGCTGAGGCAAGGTATAAAGAAGGGAAGAGGAATAATCCACCTTCCAAAATTCAACTACATATGTCAGTAACTATAAAAGTAGGCTGTCAGAGTACTTCAAAATATAATCCCGTGAAAATAAAGGTTTATTTTGGTTAGACCAGATAAAGGATGCTAACATGAAGGCTGTGCAGAATTAACAAACTATGGAAAACATGATGTGCCTGGACTTACCAAAGGTTCCTCCTGAATTATCACCTCACTTCAGTTTTAGTTTTATGATTTGTTATAACTCTTTCCAAATCTTCTCCAATCATTAGCTGTATCAGCAGTATGATCCCTCGTATGAAAGATAGCGCACTGTTATTTTTGGTTTCAAGAGACCAATTGCATTTCCAAATATACTACTAGTGTAATCCAGTCAGGCTGTGGTTTCATAAATCCAGGGAGTTTTCTTGGCATGTTACCCCAGAGACGAAGACAGCTAGTAGAAAGCCTCAGGGGAGTGGGGATTCACAGCTTTGACCTCATGAACTGTAGTACAGGGTCGTGCTTAAATGTTAAAAGAAGAAACAAAAAAGTAGTTCTTTGTGTTGGCTTCTCCTGCCCAAGGAGACGGTTCAGAGAACTTGCTTTTGGTAGGAATGAAGAACTTGAATCCTTCCCATGTCCCTAGAAAAACATTTGTATTTTGGCAGCATGCAGGAGCCTAAACGAAGGAGCTCCCAAAGCAGAGTGCTATGGAAACAGGATAAAGTCACTTTTCCAGCCCCAAAGCATCAACACTGCAGCACTGGCTCTTCCCTTAGCATGGGTACACGGTTCCCAATTGTGTCTTAATGGAAAATGTATTTGCATCAGTAGAAGGCTGCTTACAGACCAGCTGTTCCTTCTTGTCCTTCACTCTGCTTTTAAAGGAAAGCTGCACTTCTCCTTCCTATCCTCCTCGACCAGACTTCTACAAGTACAAAAGCACAGCAGCACATGCCAAGGGTCAGACCTCTTCAGCACTAGTTGACAGAAAGGCGCTGGATGCCACAGGAGTTGGTGTTTTTCTCTGTATTACGTCACATATACATTGCTATTTTGAACAATCCTCCACAGTCAACACAAGCTCCCAGAAAAACTGCTGTATAGCAAATTGGGCTTCCAGACTCTTCACAAGGTATTTTGCATCAGCAGCTTCAGCTCAAGGCACAGAGATCCACAAACAGCTCAGTCTCTACCATAACCGTTCTGCCCTGTTACACCATGAACATGTCGTGGCCAGTGGAAGCCCAATCCTCCCTGTGAAATGCAGAGCATGTGCTCAGCCCACATGCTACAGGGAGAAGACCAACTCGGGGGATTACATCTGACCTCAGAATCTTTCAGGAAGAGTCTTTGACGAAGTACTGTGAGGTATGAAATGGTAAAGAAATGCATTGCAAGAAACAGTTATTCTCTTGACTCAAGGCAAACCAGCTCTGTTTGGAACTTTTGAGTAAGCTCTTTTCACATTTGCTTACTCCACCCTGTTCTCACGCACTATTTTAGCACTGCAAATATTGTCCTGGAGACAGGCTGCACATGTTCATACAGCATGCAGCATCATGGCCTTTTATGAAAATCTTGTGGACATTGCTACAACATAAATGTTCAGACTCTGAGCAATTGTGACTGCACTAATGAGACAAGCATGCTGTTTCTGTACTATATATATGCACATTATACACAAATCTCATTTAACAAGTATCTTAGCTGTGATGTAAACCCATCCCTACTTAATTTATGTTTGCATACATTTAGACGGAAAATTAAAATTAATAGAAAGCTAAAATAAATAAAAGAGCTCCTGCTGCTCCGTCTGATCAAGAAAGCAATGAGCAGAAACACTTCATTCCCTCATATCCCAAGCACAGTTTGCCAATTCCCAGTTACTAAACAGCCCCACCAGACACCCTGGATTGACTTGGTGTGGGGGGAGTTACATGAGGGTGCACAGAATAGAGGAATTTTCTCCATTCATCCGGCAGTCTTCCCCTCTGGTACAGAGTGGGGACTAACTCATGTAAATCCCTGGTTCATCAAGAAGTGAATAGACCTTTTGTTGCAGTCTATTACAGTTATAAAGATTCTGGCCACGCTTCTCTTACCACCATCATCCCCTCCACCAAAATGGAAGGTAGAGCTTAAAAACACAGAAGCAGATCAGGATTCAACACACGCTAGAACAGCCCGGCTGCACCAAGAAAAAAAACCTGCCAGCCCCCTTTTCAGGGCCTTACGACACCACTTTTGAGAAGTTTTGCTCAGGCAGCTGACATCCAGTTTTCGTCTTCCACTGCAGATGTGTGGTTTTCCTGCACAATGGGCGCCTGCAGCCCTGGCGCTCTTCCAGGTCCCACTGTGTGACAGTAACAAAAGGCGAAGCTGGAAGCCCTCAGCTACAGCACAGCTCTAAATGATTTAGTGACCAGGGCGCCCAGACCTTGGCAGCAGCTGCTGCTTTAAAGGGACATTACCCAAGGAGTCAGTAAAGCGCAGAGGCAGGCGTTTTCTTCACATCAGATTTGAAAAGTTCCGCTAAAAACTGAAATGCTCTTGCCACAGTTCTTTCAAAACCCAAGGCAGAGAGTGGGGAGAGGGGAGAGAACAGGACGGGTAGGGATTGTCTTCAGAAGTCGTTAGTGCAATACCACAAAGCCTTAAAGACCATCTATTATAGCATCCTCCACGTAAGAATTTCAAGGCACTTCATAAAGCATTAGTGATGGCAACCTTCCACCTCCATGGCCATGTGTTATTTTCACTTTAGAGTCATTTTCACTAACCCTGAGATTAAACCAGCCACTACTGACCAGGACTACTTAAACCTAGGACAAGCTACACGGACACCTTTTCATCTAAGTATGTGGAGAAAATTAACTCCTCACATCTCAACATCTCATCTTGTTATGAATTTCTGTTTTCTTTAGTGCACAACTGTACAGCACCACAGGGCGACAAAAGGGGCTTTACAGAGAATTTTCCACTGAACACCATCTCTAGCTTGTGAAGGGGAGATATTTATGAGCACCAGCAAGCTCAGCTCTGGACATCAGTGCATACCATAACTTAATGCCTAACTGCTCTTGGAAAGGCATAGTGTCAGTCCCCTACCAAACTCCTCAGCAATTCTGAGCAGCTATTCCAGAAAGTTGTGGTCTGGAAGAGCTGGAGTAGTTTTTAACACAGTGCAAGATCCAGACAAATCCACAAATCCCTTCAAAACCCATGAGATATTTTACTTCCTCTCCAAGCTGTAGAATAGCCGAGCTTTTGCTACAAAACTTCCCATGTGCATCAGAGGATTAATGAACCAAGCTACTGCAATCTTCCAAAAAAACCCAGAGAAAACAAGGAGTGCCTCTGCTCAGCATTCAAGTCCTTCTGCCCAACATTTCTGCCTCTGATAACATGCAGGGTTGAGTTCCCTGACACAAAATGGGTCCTCATTTAATTCTGAAGATGTGTCCTGTCACCTTCTCTCTTTGAAGCCTCCTTCCAGCCACCCTGGGTTCAGTCACTCTGTGTTCATGATCAAGGGCTGCACTGCAGCTGCAAACCTCTATTGGTGCTACTGCAAAACCAGGTGACCTCAGCTTCTTCCCAGAGCTCAGCTCCCCTGCTTCAAACCGCCACAGTCTGTGCTGTAAGTACTGCCTATGGGAACCCTGCAAGCAAATGGAGGGCAAGTGACTGGCCAACAAAAGCCACTAAGTGTCTGGTTGCACAGGGGAATCAGTAGCCAGCTGTGCTAAGCTGCAGCAATAACTTAGTGCAAGAAATGAACGTGTTAATTCCGGGGGGGGGGAAAAAAAAAAAAAAAAAAGATTTACATGAGCAGTAACTACTGTGCAGTAAATACTCAAAATAATTTGTGTCAACAGAGCACTAATTAAGATGGATAAACACTAGTTTCATTAATCTTCCTCCTCCTCCCTCCAGAGTCATTTAGTTGCCCACAGGGAAAAAACATACAAGACTGATAAAAGAGACATATCAAAAGGTGCACATATTTCTATGTGCCAGAAGCAGGTAACACAGCCCTGCTAGAGCTCTGCTGGAAAAGGGAAAAGTACAATTTTATATTTCTTTGTAAAGTCTGAAAGTAATTTTAAAAGGACATCTTCAAGCCATCCTTCACCACCTGCAGTCAAGTGGTCATTAAAAAAAGCACTGTAATCAAAGCCAGCACTAACTGCTGAGAAACACTATTAATGCACTAAGCAGCACTGCTCCATCCCTTCACTCTGCAGCCATCCCAAGCAAGTAAAACAAAGCCTCCCTCCTTCACTTGGATTTCCAGCTCCTGTGGGAGCCCCTGAAATGCGGGGTGGGGTGGGGGATGGGGGGGAGGAGAGTAGCAATGAATGTGAAGCAAAGACACCACTGTGTTAACTCACAAACAACAAGCAGATTTAACTGGTATCCAGGACAACTCATGTGGTTACCCCCTTGGGCCAGCTGCCTTGCCCCAGAATTTGGGGCTGTCTGCTGTGACAGCAATGCATGAGAACTTTCGGTTCTGCACCTGAGCTCTGGCAGTTTTCAGTCCACAATAGTAAAGTGCTGTCTTTTTCAATGACTTTAACATGCAGGGAAGGAAAACAAGCAGGAGCTGGTAATGTTCTGTTGGACCTTTCCTGCTTAGAACAGTGGGGAGAGAAGAAAATGCCTTTGCAAAACATATGGTTTGAGCAAGTAGGGGCAATAAGTGCTTTGCTCTACCAGCATGCTGCTACACACAAGAAGACACAAGTGAGAGGCAGGGAGCACAGTAACAAATCTGGTACCAGGAAATGTTGCGCAATGTCAAACACACAGAACAAAAGAATGGTTTCCTATTCCCCCAATGGAATATATCACATCTAAGCTTATGTCGTGCTCTAAAACACAGCAGCTGTCTGATCAACCCGAACAACGTGGATTTGGTAGGACTGGTGATGTTTTTACCACCTCACTGAAACAAAGCTCAGGTAAATGGAAACAAGAAGCCCAGGTTTCTGTAGCACCAAGCTGGAAATCAGAAATCAATGCATCTTCCAGCCTCTTGCTCACCAGAAGCATCAAGAATTGACGCAATTAGGAGCTGGACTGGGGGAAAGGAGAGTGGAAGTAGAGGAATTCACAGCATTTGTTAGGCTGTAATTTGTCTTTTAACAATCCTGGACGTGGTGCTGACTGATTGCATTAAAGAGGGTGCTTCCCTAAACTGAAGAAGCACTGACCCTTAGGAACAGAAATCAAGAGCAAGGAAAAAAAAAAAATCAAGAGGAGAAAACAGCAGTTCTTGCTTGCTACTAAAAATAATTTTTCTGTTGCATAGGAGCCGGTGACTTCAGGTGATCAGGCTGGGTGAGGATCCAGCTTTATGCTCTTAGATCGCAATGCTTTCAATAGCGCTAACAGTCAAAGCTGCCTCCTGCAACACATGGATCAGATCTCCCAGTAGTTCAAACAGGCTGAGGCTGTGTTAAGGAAACACTGCTGACTGGTGGGTCACAGACACTGCCTGCTGCCTGCCACCACTGCTATTTGACAGGCAGTATGGAACAGCAGAGCCATCACTGGTATTCCTGCACAACATGGGGCAGGTTTATCCAGGATAATTTCACAGCATTCTCTTGCTCCGTTTCCTGGTTGTTTTCCAGGTCCATTTTGTTGCGCGGTAAAAGCATTACATGACTGTGATCATGGTGACAAGACATACCATGACAATAGCACAGCTAAAGGCAGCACGCTCCGCAAAAACAAGCAGATAGGTCTGCTTTGTTCTTGGCAGTCAGTTCCAGAGTCCAAGCTACCGAGAGACAAAACAGGGTTTTCAGGGACAGGGTGCCAGGTGTCCCATGTACTGCCACTGGCTTGTTAATATTGTAGATGACAAGTCACTGTCTGCTTTGCACTGTATTTACCCTCATTTTGCAGATGCAAAACTGGTCCAAAGGCCCTTCATGTTTACATTGAGAAAGGTAGCAAAGGTTTCTTTCAAAAGACTTTGAGCTCTGTCAGTAGGACCAGGACTCTTCCTGGACCACAGATTTAGCAAACTCTCAGGTTTTTACATTTGCTAGGACCCCAGACTGACTGCAACAACTTAAACCCAGCCTGAAACACACACAGAGACTCTCAACTCACCACCCACTTCCAGAGCTGGAAGAAGTGAGGACTCCAAAAGGTTGAACTGTAACAGGCAAATGTATTTTTAACAGATTCTGTTTCTATAAATATTACAAAGCTTTCTGCTCTTCGGAGGCTGCTCTGCTCCCAGTGTTGCTGACATTACGGTGACATTTAGGAGGCCTTCACATTGCCTTACTGCCTTTCGTATGCTGGTTTTGTTCAAGGGATCAGAGAGACATATGAAGGCACAAGGGCTGCTTATTCAAACTCTGCTCACTCGCTGACCTGCTGATCAGGAGCACAAAGGGGCTCTCCATGTCAAGTGTGCAGGCTGCTGCCGTTTCCACCACTCTGGAATGCATATAAATGCAGAGGACACTAACCCCGAGGCGCCACCAACAAGGCACAGGGGTGAGAGAATGGGGAATTGATTTCTGAAGCTGTACGATGGCTTCAGGTAGTCTAGCTGGTACTGCATCCTGTCCACCCAACATAAAGGCTTTTCTTTTATCAATCTGCGCATTTGCTCACTCTCCTCTTTTTTTCAAAGCTATTTTCCCTGCATCCTCTGCCCTCCCCCTCCATTTCTTCACTTTCTTGCACTCTCTGTGCAGACTGCTGCCAGCACGCCGCGAGGCCGACGTACAGCGTGAATGGCACTGAACTGGCATGCGCCCCAGATGCTGACATCACCTCCTCTCCTGCCCTCAGCCTCCATCAAGCTGGGCTCCAGATCCTGCACCTAATTCACTGACTGCTGCCTTTGCGTCAGCTCCCAGCTTCATCTGTAGCAATTTTGTTACTAAATCACAGCAAGAGACAATATATATATTAAAAAAAAAAAAAAAAAGGGGGTCTTCCCAAATCAGGGTAAGACAGACACCAACACCTGGGTTACTTTCCCAAACCTGGAGAAGCACCTTATATACAAGGTAGGAAATGACTGCTACGTACCTGAACAGGTACCAAGAGGCCAGTTATCAGGATCCTATCTGTACATCAGCACATATCTTAAAGAACGCTGCAACTATTAAAAATCCAGCTTAAAAAATTAAGAGGAACAGAAACTCAGTTATCCCCAGCATTCAGCTGCTCAGCCTCATTCAGGGTGATCTCCCACTGAAATATCCAGTAACACTCTCAATTAAGATTACACGTTCTTCACATTACAAAAATGCAGTATAATGTACACAGCATCCTGTTACCTTCTGGTTATTTTGAACAGAAGTTACTCTCATACTTAAGGTGCAGAATCGCTGTTCTCACTTAAGCAGGGGCTTAATTTTAGGGATGAAGAAAGCTCCAAACTAACACAACAGACCAAGGGCTCACTGTACTGTACGTTCTTTGGACTGTGTTTTATTTTGCATAGACAGCCAGTGTTTTTCTTAACAGGAAACTTCCACAGACTTTCTTTTCTCATTACAGGATATGAAAGCCTTGACAATGGTGGTGTTACAGCTCCAAAACAATTTTCCCCTTTGCAGACAAAGGAAAAAAATAACACATCTCACTTCAGTTTGCACCAGAACAGTATGGTTTGAAGATTTGTTTGAACGCTTAACAAGGTGGTTTTGGCCTCCTTTGACATTCAACACAGGTTTTGTCATGCTAAGAGGACTCTGAATCACAAGAACTGAATACTTTATAGGATCATTCCACAAAAATTTCAGCCTACCCTAGAAGATTGCCCATCACTTTTTGTAATCCGATGGAAACACAGAGCATAACTGTAGTTATTTAACCTCTCATCAAAAAAACCTGTGAATATCTAATAGCAATAAGTACAATCTTTAAAGGCTTCAAGTCAACACTTTTCATAAGCAGATTTGTAAGGTAATAAATTTTCCATGACTTAACGATCAACTTTGCCTATGAAAGCCAATGTTGTAATTCTCAATTGATTGTAGATGCTAATCTTGCACGATTCTTGTTCTTATGCTGTGATTTATTAGCTGAATTAATGACAGATTGCACTGTTTAAAACAAGCTGCTGGTTTACACAATAACCCAGGAAACTCTGTCCAACTGAGTCACTGCAAGGATGGGAGGAGGGTGGTGTGCAAGGTGAAACTGCTCAGATACCTGACCTAATTTGTCTTAGTGCCTTTGAAATGCAGCAGTAATTGTTTAACAATTAACCCTATGACTGAACACCAGGAGAGCTGAATGGCAGCAGCTATTCAGGCTCTCTGCAGAGTTTGGGATTCACATCCAATCTCTGCAATTCATTTACATTGAGACATTCTGCTTTCTCACAGAAAACCACAGAAGATTCCCCAACCCCCTCCTGCCACACACACTTATTTCTTCAGGTTTGATGACATCGGAAAAGAAAAATTCTATGTGCTTTAAAGACAGATATGATTCCTCAGGCCTTATCTCATTGCTACCACAAAGCAAAGGCCATTGTAATAAAAGTTAATAAAGTGTAATAAAAGTTATAACCTTCTCTCCAGATTATTTATTCTCTACTTCTACAGCAACATTTCTAGTGAAGAAGAGAATGTGCCACAAACATGCCCTAACAATGCAGTCACATTGATGGCCAACACTGTAGTGGAAACAATGACAATTACTTGGTTAGTTTTAGTCTGCAGGTTTTATGAATTGTGATGCTGTAATAAACTCAGACCTTTTCCTGTCAGTTCTGCCATCGAGGCACAACACAGGAGATGCGAGCAGGAGCCGAGATGGGAAGGGACACCCAAACCCAACAATCACAGGGCAAGTACTCAGAGCGATTTAATTCTGACACAGGAGCCCATGTTCTGCAGCAAATGGCTTCCTCCCTTCACTTGCTTTTTAAAATCTTGCCTCTGAAGGGATTCCTCTGTTTTGCAATGAATTTGAACTTGCTTCTGTGTTTTTTTGCAAGTGCTTCAGTGACTGGAGGCACTTCCTGTGCCGCAGAGGGCCAAGTGCTGCCAATTCCCATCGAGCCATGGCTTGCAGCTCCAGTGCCTCACTCGCTCTTCCCTGCTGCTCCCTGCCTAGCAAAAGCAGCGGCATATGCTGCTCAGTGGTATGGCTTCGGAGATGAGCACCGACTCAAATAAGTAAAACAAAATAAAGGAGACAAAAGGATGGAGCCTTGCATGGCTGCTTCTGAACAGGTGCAATTCACAGGCAGTCACCTCTGAGGAGCTACACCAAATCCCTGGGACCACTGCTGTGATCAGTTATTAAAAACTGGCCGCAGCCATCTGCTGGTGGTCAAGCTCCATGATGTGGCAATCAATTACAGCTGTTATCTTGTCCTAGCTTTGACAAACGTTCCTCTCTTTCATTGTACAGTAATTACTATTGAGCTGCCAGCAGGCTTCACACTTTAATTGTGGCGCTAATTTGAGACAAAGAGAGGAAAAAATAGGCAGAGACAGACAGGGAAAGGCAAAAGCTAAGACAGCTGTGGCAACTGGAGCACCCATGCATTAAACATTTCTTTACAAACAAGAGGTGAAGGCAACCAGTTACCCCGGTAAGACTTCAAAAAGCAATAGTCAAGCACCATCCAACCACACCACAGCCTACAGTCCCTGTTCCTTTCAGAGGGGAAAGAGGGACACTTTTCTCTTTCCTTGCCAAGCAGGCTATGCTAAAAATACCTGCCAGCCTTCTGGCAAGGCATGGCTTCATACTGCCACGCAGCGTGGTGCCAACTACTTCACAGCAGTGAAAATTGGATGGATAAAGACACAAGGTGAGGCTTTGATTTTTGGGGTATTTTTTAAACCTTCTCAGAGAACAGGAAAACTACTTAAATTATCACACAGACAAACTACTGCTGCAAACCACAAGCAAATGCACTTCATCACCTCACTAGGGAGCAAGAGTCACATAGCACCTGCTCTGCAATCTGGTGTTCATGAAGAGCCTTTGGAGATGGGCAGAAGAGAGCAAGTGCCCTAGTTGATCAGACCAGGAGCCAGCAAGGAAAGAAACCTGGCAACTCATTCCTTATGTAACTCAAGTCTCTTTCAGAAAAAGGACCTAACCAGGTTTATCCTTCTTGCCTGGTTTCGATGCAGCATTTCAGTGTAATTTCTACAGCTGCGCTTGTCTTGGTTTCTGTACACTACCTAATGATGCACACCCCTATACCCCATTAAAAAGACTCAACAACGGCCATAACAACATGCAAAGACCCACAGTAAAATCCTCATCAGCTTTTTAATGACATTCAATAGTTTAAGATGTGCTTATCTCCTCTGTTTAGACTGCAATGGAATTTCCCTCCCCACCCCTCCAAGGTGTTAAACAGCCAAAGACTGTCTTTAAATAGGTTTCAGAAACCAAATATGAAACTTCCACTGGCAGTCCAAACAATAAGCAGAAAACCATTCAATTGTCAAAAGCAATTCTGCAGCAAACTACAGAAACCCTCCTACCGGATGTCCAAATCTGCATTAACTATTTTCTTTTCAATTTAATTCACAATGGACATATTTCTGCTGTTGAATATTTATTAAGTCTTTCAGTAGCACTTAGGCTGTGGTTCAGTGATGTGATGTGTTTGGCAGTAACAGTGGCTTACAGCAGTTCCTGTCACGCTCTCTCCCTTTCCTCTACTGCCCACTACATGCCCGGCTTCATGCCACTGTACGCTCCCTGCTGCAAGTTGTGGCAGCACAACTATTTCAACATTCATTCAGATCAGGAAATAGAGAATGGCAGAAGGAATTAACACCCTCCTTTCTCATTCGAAAACAAAATATTGGGGGGGGAGGAGATTATCTTGTGCTGGCACAACTGACAATGCGGTTTCATAAAAGCTCACTGCCCCCAAGGATCTACCAACTGCCTGAACTGGTGAAGGGAGAGGAACCAGACAGTGTGGAAGAGCTCAGCCATCTTAGAAACCTCACACTGGTTCAGCACATCATGTGTGTGGCAATGAGAAACACAAAACCACTCATACCAGTACTGCTGAGAACTGCCTACCAGCAAGACATGTCCCCAGTTTAACTGGACACAGTCTACTGCTGGAGCTCAGATTTCTGGTGTGCTCAAATCCAGTGATGTTTCCTGTCCAAAAGCTTGTTTGTTTTTATATGGTTTCAGATTTTACGTCTTAATGCCACTTACTGACCTTTATTTCTCTGACATGATTTCAAGCAGCATTTGTTGATTTCATATTTTATTATTACTTTGGTGTTAGTAGAGCTTCAGAAATCGAATTGTTGGAAAAATATATGAGGTTTTGGTGGTTGCTGAACACAACCAGCCAGCTCCTGCTGATAATGGCAGTGTAAGTTAAATGTCTGGGATTACCACACAGCAGCTGTCAAGGGAAAAAGGGGGAAGGGACAAAGCTGTACACTTCTAACATGTTTCTAGCACTGCAATGAGAAGAAGTAGTGGTTTTACAGAAGCAGAACTGTGTGGTTCATTGACCAATGATTTGAAATGGCTTCTCTGCAAGAACTGCCATTTATATGGAATACTGTCTTTTGAAAAGGAACTTTGGGACAGTAACATCTGTAAACATCTGCCTGACAGCGAAATGTTATGCAGACGGGCAAGAAAAGTAGGTTGACCAAAACCCACTAGGGTCTTCCTACCTGACAAAGTAAAATCAGTGACTTTGAAAACAGTATCACAGGAAGCATAAGTGTACCTGGAATAATCTTCATAGGCTGCTTACCAAATGATGTTACTACTTGACTTCTATGTGTCCTACAGGCAAGCTGTCTTATCCCTTAGTTTCAATGCACTGGTCCTCCTCTTCAGAGACATATTCAACACAGCTTACAAAACATATTCCCTATCAGCTGAAATTCTGGATAACGTCCCCCACACTACCTTCCCAAAGACGAGCAAATACCACCTTTAAATCTCCAACTAACCTGAGACATTAACTGACCATGTGATTTCTCCTGGAAGCATTTCCTACGATGACATGCTAGCCAAACCAGCCAGGATCCCACAAAGTCCTACCACTGCCATTCTTTTCCAGGACACCATACCAGTACAACAAGCAATACAAGTTAAACTACACTGCTCTCCCCACCTATATCCCCAAAAAAAGAGCCACATGCTCCTCAGAGAGTGGATCCCTGGAGTTAGAGAGTGTTGACCTCTGAGCTCTGCCTCAACCAGAGAAGGCTTGTTAAATGCAAGGCAATCTCTCAACTGTCGTCAATGCTAAACAGGCAATTACTATGCTGATTGATTGATTACATTTCCCTGTCTAAATTCTATCTGGAGAGAGGTAAATTACTGCAAAACCAAGAAAAATCACTACCTTTGGTCAAAAGTGCAGAGAACAGTTTTTGCCAGTATGAATAACAAGCAGGTGGACTGGAGTCAAACTGAGGCCCTGAGCAAACAGTCCTGAAAGTATAAGGATCCACAACCCTCCTGAGCAGGATTTTGCCAATCAGCCATGACCACAGCAGGCCATGACCTTTTGTGTGAAATTAACTGCAGGCAAAAAGAAAAAGAAAAAAAGGCCTCCAGAAACAGATGTTCCCCAAGTGCCACAGAAATGGACCCATTCCCCAGTAAGTGCTGCAGAAGCAGCACTACTCCGACAGCAACAACACACCCTTCCTCTCCCGGCTGCATTGTTTTTCCCTCTTCCATTTTCTCACTTTGTACCAGCTGACCTGAGTGTCCCTATTGTGCTTTTGTTTTCATCAAGGCTTTCTCAGCGCCCTTGTTCTGGGGCTGGCGGCTCACAGCCAGCTGCTGCAGGTATGGCAGAGATGGCTTGAAACCTCCTCCATTTTGCAGAGCAACATGGTCTCCCCAACACATGGGACTCTATGATCTCTGAGGCAAAACTGCCCTGCCAAGCCCTGCACGGGGCACCAAAGCTGCCTGGATCTGTGTTTTTGGCAGCTCTGGGGGGCACTGTTTGAGGGTTTTACCTCACGCTCCCACCTCCACCCCTGCCTGTTTCCACATGCACCCCACCATTTCTTCAGGCCTTCATTTCTCAGCACTGATACTTCTTCTCCCCTCCTGCAGGCACATCCACACTCTACGATTCATCTTCGAATAAAATCCCAACAGTTCTTCCTCACAAACTTCGTATTTCATCCCAGCCACCACTCCAACTCGCCTCTTGCTGCTCTCCTCCCCGCTGCGGCTCCAGCTCACCTCTCACTGCTATCCTCCCCGCAGCCTCCAGAGAGCAAGGACCCCAGCGCATGGTGTTCGCAGCCATGGAGACATAGGCCGGCAGCAGGACCTCTGAAGAGAGAAAGCACTGCAGAAACAAAGCCCCATTTGCTGGGGATGGGGACCCATCCTGCAGAGCCAAGCTGGGGCACTGCTGCTGACGAAGAGACAAGAAGGACAGGCCTCAGCCTCTCCCCCAGCCTGAACACGACGCAAGCTGCGGAGACCCCCCCAGGGAGGGATCTCCTCAGGCAGGGGCCGCAGTGGCACTGCTGGGTGTCACGGTTAAGCTAACCGGGGCACCAGCACAGCCCTCCATCCACCACCAGGCAAACACTGCAAACATGGTAAAACAGCTTTCAGGGCCTTTCTAGTAACCCTTTCCTTGCTTCAGTGAACCGATAAAGGAGCAATGACAAGGGGACAGGCTACCCCCTCTCCTCTCCCTTCCCCAGTGCCCATCACTGCGCATCCCCAACACAAGACCCCACCACAACCCATGCTGGCTTTTGAACCACATCCCATAGCAAGAATAAGTCTTCAATTCTTATTAAGGGCTCCCTCACTCATGGCAGGAAAGCCTATTACAGCTGCTTCACCACAGAGCATTGCCATTTCCACTCACCCAGGCATCCCTCAGTCCCCGGCTGCCCTGAGCCCATTCCATGCAGACAGTAATTAAGGCCAAAGCTCCATAGGGAGTGTTTCTGAGGGGAGAGAAGGGAGCAGCGGATGAAGCCCAGCTGCCAAAACCTTTAATTCCTTCTCACAGGATCAGAGCTGAAATGTTTGAAACAATTCCTTGACAAAAAACAAGAGGCTGCTGAAAAGAATAACATTATGACAGCTGCTGGGAAAGTCACCAGTGTGTGAGCACCGGTCGCCACACCGATCCCCATCCCTGCGCCACTGCTTACAGGAAGGAAGGGATTTTCATATCCTGAGCTGCAGTCTGCGCTTTTTATTTGCTTTCCGCTTTCTCCCAAAGCCGCCCTGGCTCAAGCTCACTGCTCTCCTGTTGCCCGCCTTCAGGACGGCTCTCACAAGTTGGAAAAGGAGACGAATTCGGCAGACGCCATGCTATGCATTTCAGCAGCGACAGTCTGGTGGCTACAGGAGACAGGACAGGCACTTTGCACAGGCTCTGGCAGCGAACATGAGGCAGATGATCTATTTAACTCCCTTTAAAGTAATGCTACAGAAATGGGATGTTTGGTTGGATAAGACAAACTTTATGTCATGAAGAAACCTTTCCTGCACAAAACACATTATCAAATGGAAGGTGTTTTTGTCAGAGATCTTCACCCTCTTTTTAAACCCAAAAGCTCTGCTGCTTTTACATCTTGGGACAGACTCACTTGCTGTAAGCATACTCCTAAACCAGGTTTCCACACAGCAGAGAAAACCGGCCTGTGCAGTCATTATGAGAAATTAAACAGTTTCAAATGAAATTAAGTTTAATTATGTATACTTAATGACAGGTATGTGCTTTTAAAGTAACAGATGTTGCACAGATGTGGTTCAAGGTAAAGACAACAAAAATGCTTCACAAAATGTTTCTATGGAGCAGCCCTGCACTGCACCACACCAGCTCTGTCTTTAACCAGTTGTCAGTTAGGTTTTATTTCCTACCTAGGTATAGCAAACCTCCCTTGCCCACAACCTTGTTTCTGTATATTTAGGGGGTGTGGGGCGGTCACTTTTAAGCACAGGGGCAGCACTGAAAGATTTCCAGGTAAGAATTTCCTGATCATCCCCTCTGCACCTGCCTCTGAGGCTATTCCACAGGCTTCCCTCTGCCTCATCACCACTAGCTTGTACACAGAAAGCGGAATAAGTCAGAAATCTCTGTCCTGCCTTGCATTTCCCCTTGATCAAGTATTTTTTAGGAAGTAGTTGATCTGGCCTGCAGGATATGAAAACCAAGTTCAACCACATCACTAGACAGCTGGTAAGAAAATAATAGTACATCTGAAGGGGGAGGCCAAGAGAATTAATCTGAAGGGGAAGTTATTTGGGATGAAGCTTTGCAAAATGGGAAAACCAGTGCTGCTATGTTTCACAAGACCACTCTCAGCATCAAAGACACTGTGGCTCTGAGGTACACATAACAAGGGACACACACATTCCTAATAAACACATTTCCATACTGTTGCATGTGATAATTGCTTTTATTCTACAGTCACTGGCTACATTTCCAGATCCTTTGATTTCTGTCCAACACAAAAACCTAGCTTGCCCTTGCTCATGAATTTTGGAAGCCCACATGAAAAAATTCCACTATGGAGAATAGGAGCATGTACGAATGTGCCAGCAAAAAGTAGCTCCCTGTGATCGTACACATCATGAACATAATGCTTGCTTTTTTTTTCAATGCACAGAAGCAAAGGGTCACTTTATGAATCACAGGAGAAGAAAAATAAAGAAGAGAAAATACTGGGGGGAAGTGCCTTAGAAGTTTGTAATTTTAAACGAGGATTTGAGAAATGTTCCGACATTTTAACTTGCATTTGGCAAGATCAAATTTGATTGCAGTTTACAGCAGCTTTGAGGAGTGCACTGGGAAAAAACAGAGCCAACCGCCAGCAGGTGAAGAGGAGCAAAAGCGCATATCTTGGCTGTAACTCTCCTCAATATACCACAAATCTTCTCTGCCTCCTCACTGTTCGAGTTCCCTGCCTGCCTTGATAAATTAACCACAGGACACACACTTTAATCACACACAGCCGCTCCAAGCTATCCACACCATCATCGCCCCAGGTCACCCAGACACGCTCCAGAGAAACAGGCAGGACCTTAGAGAGAAAACCATGCCGGAAGGTGTGGCGAAGAGCTCCAATCCTACTCAGTCTCCCACCCCAAACACAACAAGTCTCTCACCAGACCCTGGCTGAAGTTTGGCACCTTTGCTTCTCTGCATGCAGTACAGATGGCAGGATAGACACGCCGGCTGGTGTGGCAAAGCTGTGCCAGTTCTTGGGAGGTGGCAGGGAGGGAAGGCATTAGCAGAGAAGGGTCACCAAGATCAGGGCTCGCTTCCTTGATCTCAGTCTCTTTTCCAGAGGCTGCTGGAAAGATCTGGGAAGAGGGCAGTTGTCTCTCACTACTGGATGCCACTATCCAAGTACTTAAGGGATCTCCCCTCTTTCCTACAAACCGTGTATGCTGCTCCATGATTTTTATTTCTCCTCTGCAAACAGCTGCTTATCTACCACTCCTTCCCCTGTCCATTCCTGTTGATTTAATTAATGTTCCTCTCAATATTCTCCAAGGAAACTAATGGCTTTGTCGGTCACCGAAAGGTGCCAAGTAATCTGCATGACTATTTCCAGTCAGGATTCCTTAGAATATTGCTGACAGCTAGCCTTGGTTTACAACAAATTAGTTAAGCACATGAAAATGTTCAGCTACTGCAATCCATACTCTGTGCAATTGGAAAGAGATAATACCCTTCTCTCCTTCTATTTCTCTTCTAACACCACTTGTACTGCATTCACTGCAGTCTTTTACCACACTCCTGTTCCACCAGAACCCAAGTAAGCCTGCACTACAAATAAACAGAAAAGCTTCACTGATTTTATTTTTCTTTGTTTAGCTTCTGTAATGTCTGCCAGAGCCAAACAGAAAGAGCAGGCTTTGGTTTCAACTGAGATATTAAAAGCCCTCCAGAGGCTGAAAATCATACAAGGGAAAATTGGATTTTAAGGCACAATAAACGTATTCATGAGATACTAAAAACCTTTGCAAAATAAAAATAAATGTTCATGTAAACCAAAACATCAGACATCATGTATCTCATCAGCTGTAGGCCTGCATGCCCAGGAGAATAAACACATGCGGATCCTACAGACTCCAAGACTGGGTTTTCAGGCAAAGCAGTTGCTATTTGTACCTCCATTCCCCAGCCCTTCTGGAAATGCAAATTACTCCCTCTTTCTCTCTCCACTCCCAAGCCTAAACAACTATTCTCCTGTTCCCACTCCCTCCCCCTGTAAAATGAGGAAAATGAAACCAAACCTTTAAAAAGCCTCAGCACCCAGAGACAAAACACACTGTGTAAGACCCAGGTATTACCATACAGAGTGAGAGTGCTTAGGTGCTCCAGGATTTTTATGTGGATGTAGTCACATTTCAAACGCAGCCTTGAAATCGCCTGACACAGCACACATGCTGTGAATCTGAAAACTTTTTAGTGGCCATTTGCACATTAAAAAAAGCATGTTTTAGAAATCCTCCAAGATCAAAGCACATCAGAACAGAGTCTTAGATAAAAGGAAAGATAACATGGTGCAGAGATCCCCAGAGTCAACCCAGCGGTTTTCGTGACATTTTAGTTGCATCTTTATTCCTTTCTATCTCAAAAAACCCCAAAGGTCAATTTATTTAAATTGTTTAAGATCGGCTAGAAAACTGAGGAAGACTAGAAATAAACAGGGATTGACAGACAGGGCACTTGAAAGATGCTTGTCAGAGAAAACACTTTTTCCTGTATTTGGCAAACACATGGTGCACTTGAGGCACTAAACACCATTTCAAATAATCACCCAGGTAGGTTTGTTGAATTCAACTCAGGTACATCAGTGACCAAGTAGTGCAAATGAACCCTGCTTGCTCTGTGACACCATGTAAAATTGCTCACATGAAACAGAACTCTCATCTTGTATGGGAACCAGAACATCCTTCTGACAAGCACAGAATATGCCAAATATTGAAGGTTATCATTCACTCGAAATAGCTTCCAGGAAAATAATTCTCATCAACCACACAAATTACTTCTATATGCACAAAATCTGAGTACATTCATGCAACTGTGTAACTACATCCAAAGAAGACATTTCATCTTGTTCTGTGGTACTCTGTACTTGCTCAAAAGTAAGCACAATTCTCCACAGTTAAGTCAAAAAAGGATCAGAAAGAAACATCAAAAGTTGTTGGTAAATGCTGAAAGCATGCCCATAAGCCCCATTTTTGTGTCTTTTGCTATCAAAATGGCTTTGCACCACTAAATTTTAAAAGAATAACCATGAAACAGAAGCTTGTACGAACTTTTACAATCTTCCTTGAGATAACAGTTTTCTGGACTGGTGGTGGGACAGAGCTAGTGACATGGTGGTGCATCAGCCCAGGGCTGGAGCATGACATGGTACCTCTAAAGCAAATCCCTTGCTAAAAAGCACTTGCAAGAACACGATGTTCTCTCCCTTGCAAAGACAGGACATCCACATCAAATCATTTAGCCTTCACGTTTCCATATCCTGAATAGCAATCAAAATCTGGAGCTGGACCGCTGTCAAGAGGGAAAACTGCTCCCTAGCTCATTAATGTACAACCTCACATTCAAATCAAGATCTTATGGACAGCTACAAACAATCAGCCAGACAACATTACCTTGCATTAATCAAGCCACTGTTGACACTTGACGGCAGTGAATACATGACTTTTCTGGTTTGTTTTAATACACAATACTGTCAAATTACCAAAATTATTTTATTAAGCACTTTAGAAATTCCTGAAGTCCCTTCAGAACCCAGACCTGCTGGTTCCGTAACAATTCACTCTGCTGCATTATAAACCAAACTGTTACCTTAATGCAGGAAAAGAGAGAGAGACTCATCACGATTTGAAACAAATAGGGCCATGATACAAAAGAAAGCATCAAGAAAGGTCAAATATACAAACCAGAAACCATAAACCAAATGGACCCATGAGCTGAGGATGCAGTGGTTAAGATGAAAGCTATTTTAATACCAGATGGCTATTTTCCACCAGTGTTAAAACTTTGGCCCTTTTTACAATCAGGGACCCAATTTTCTGAAAAGACCTCCTGTGAAGTTCCTCTTAAAACAAATCACAATTTGACCACCTAAATAATACACATGTGGTTATGAATCATCTGTCACGGTCACAGGTCACTCCACAGCACTAGTTAGGATGTTAGAAAGCAGATGCCTGACAGTCTAGAGCAGAGCTGTTTAAATGGTGCTGGGGAAAGCCCAAGAAACTCCAGTAGGTTTGTATAGGTGCTGTATATAGGCTTGTACAGCTCGAGGTGGAGGCAGAATGTAATCCACCCTATATTATCAGCCACCTCCTGGCTGTTAGCCACCCTGCATTTTGCTTTTTTATTGCAGTAAGTAATACTTAATTTTTACCAGATGTTCACTCATCAATATCCCCAGAGGCTGCTTCAAGCACATTCACTTCCCCCCTTAGCCTTTTCAAACTGGTGAAGTCTACCAGCAACCCCTCGATTCCCCCCAGCCTTTTCACAAATCCAAAGCCAGGACGGATGGAAAGATGGTAGAGAAAGCCTATCCCTTTCCGAGAATACAACAGCCACATCACTGCAGCAGTCACCTATGTTTCCACAGCACTGATTTCTAGTTTATGGTATTTTGAGTACTTTCTAGAAGAGTCTGCAAAAGGCAACTATGAACAGTACAAGCCAATCACCAAGTAAGCCTTAATTCCCTCCACTGGGACTAGCACCTCACTGATTTCTTTTTACTTCATTTTTTTCAGGGAACTCAAGAAGAATAAAGTTGAAAGCCACTATTTTACCATAAAAGAACTTTCAGGAGGGCAGTTATGCACCCCCATGGGAGAGGCTACAAAACACAAGCCATACAAAACCTTTCCCTCTCCCTTGTTTTAAAGGTAAAGCGGGTGAACACGCAGTGTTTCTCTTGGAAGTAGGACCAGTTGGCTCAAATTCTCCAAACATAAAATTACTGAGCTTGCTTGGGAAATCTATGCAAGTTGTACTATTACTTCAAATGCTAACAAGATGGCTGGGGTAGTGCTAGCCAAGTGTGTGGGTCATGTGGTGCTTTTATTTGCTCATGAACATTGAGGGTGGGTTGGCCCTGGGAACAAAAACCTTAGAAACATCTTAACTTGGCTCAGGGCATGCTCTCCGATAAATGCTGGGAATATGTATTGGAAATGAGTATTTTAAAGGTCTGCCTGGAATAAAGCTCCCTCTCATACCAGCAGGTCAGGCAGAATTTTTTCCACTTACTGCCCCCTTTGAAACTGGGGTACAATTTTTATTTGCAATTTCTATTTTCATTTAAGTTCTCCCCCTAGCATAAATGCAAGTTGGGATCTTTGCAGCCCTCAGGAGGTAGCGGATGCACCCAAAAGTCTGGGCTGTCACCAGGTACTGCCACAGCAGCTAAATGGCTCTGGTTAAGTTTGAAACCCCCATCTTGCTGCTTGGGCTGGATACACAGCAATTCCACCCCACCTTAGACTGCCAGATCTTCACATCCATGCTGCTGAACTCATGTTTTTGACCTCCAACTCCCTCCACCATATCCTCCCTTCTTTCAACCTTTCATAACTACAAAAGTTTGTTTAAACAAAGAGGCACTCTTTGCCTCAAAGATATTTTAACTTCTTTTCCCATTCCCTTCCCTTGCCCTTTTCCCAGAAATCACCCTCACGTGCTGTGTTTGTTCCACATGGAGGAACTTCCCTTTGCCCCTGCTCACCCCTCCTCACCAGGGCTTCAGATCACAAGTTTTATGGTGCCCCTTGCACTGGAGCTTAGACAGAAGAAAGAAGGATCAAAGCAGCTGTGAATAAATAACACTAATAATAACGCTGGTGTTATGAACACTAATTATTAATACACCTTATTTCTAAACCCCCATGACAGCCTAGACCACCCTGCAAAAGATGAGGTACATCTGTTACACACTCTCCTCCCTGAGAGCAGCGTTAGAGCGGCTGGTGGATTTGAGAGGTTTGAACAGTGTCAGCAGTCAGAAAATACCCCACTTTATATAAATTCAATAGATTAACATCCCAGCAGCCAGCAACCGGTTCAGCTGGTAGCACGGTGCAGAGACCAGTCAATAAGAGCTTCCTGCAGAGCATGCATGGGGGCTTTAAGTGCTCTCTGAAACAAGAGACTACAGTAAGTCTGTAAGAAAACTTAGGCTGGAGATGTCACTAGCCTAGTTCTGTTCAACTGTCATACACCGATACATGATTTTGCTGTTACATTTTCAAGAGATACTTAAGCTATAAGTGCTAACGTTTCAGTCCTTTAAAACACTCTGTAAGCAGAATGGGCATAAAGGTGACAAGAGGCAGGAAAGTACCGTGATGACAACAAGATCGATAATTTTAAAAACTCACTGCTCTTTCAACAAGGTGTTGAACACAATCAAGCCTCAGCACCTTGAGGTACCCTGCATTAAGTTTCTGCTCTCTTGACGTCACCTCATAATACTGACCAGCTTTGTGGCAAAACAGCAAACCTCAGAGCACCTGAGCACACATTCAGCAATAACACGAACCTATGTCAAAGCCAAAAATGGATTCAAACCCAACCATGTGGCTTTCTGCTGCTCCTGGGCTCAGGACATGCCCATCGCTGGCACCACGAACCCCAAGCAGGATCTGCATGCCAGAGGTTCAGCTTCCACTGCTAACTTTCAACACTTCTGGCTCATGAATAATCACCATGTGTGTGTAATTACAGACCCAAGGAAAGGTGCTATTTTGCATTTTTCTCTTAAGTGCCAGGAACTGCCTACTCCATTAGGTATTCAAGAATGAGGACTTAATGGCCCTGGGTTCTCCACAAGTAATATCTATTCTGGAAGGAAGGAAGCAACTCCATTCTTTCCTTTAGAGCTGGGGCAGATCTGGGCTGCCAAGTCTCACACAGATGCTTTCCAAAAGGAAAAAAAAAAAAAAAACCAAACAACCAAAGCAAGAAACCTACATGGATTTGATGGGAAAATCACAATTCAGAAGACAACGCATTTGCTGATCCTATGAGTCTATCGCTAATGCATTCCCTGAGAGGATTTTTTCCTACCTAGTCTTTTTGTTTGTCTGACTGAGCGAAGGCCCTAGGAACAATCAAACGTGTAAGTTGTTGGGTAAAGCTGTGATGCTCGTCACCACCTTACCCTTAATTTTACAGAAAAGCAAATTGACATTTAAAAATAAAGCCCACACAGGCAGAAGAGATGAGACAGAAAATATCTTAAGCACTGTTTAGACTCAAAATTAATGCAAATGTTTTTCAACAGTTTCTAAAACCCCTCTACTAGTAGAGAAAAGAAATTAAGTTGTACCTTCCTTCTCTCCAATACAATGTCAAAGACTGCTAATTGATTTTCCTGAATATTTTTGATCCCTAACTCATCAGCCTAGTCAATTATCAATGGGGATGCTGAAAACGGTTCACATTTCTGTATGACAAGAAGCCTTTTCTCAAGTACTAGAGACAGAAATGAAACCCCAACAGCTCCAGCCTACAGAGCTTTGGGCTGTAACTCTATTTGGACACAGACATTCTTGACAGGATAATTATAAGGCTTCATCCAGCCATGCGGTTCCACCTACTCCAACATAAAGGTGCGATTTTAGAAAAACATAGTAAATAGGTGCAGTCTCCTGTGGACAAGCTCTAAAAACACTTCAAATGGCTTGACCTTAAGTGGCCTTATAATTAGGGACTGAGCTGGTTTAGAATGCCCGTGTCTGAAAAGAAGCTCTTGAACTCGCTGTGTACGTGCCACCCAGGCAATTGGAATGCCCCAAAAACAGACTTACCCTTTAACAACTCTCAGCTTCTAAGTAAGGTAAAGAAGAAGGTGGCAGTGGTAAGGGGAATCAGGATTAAATTTTAGTCATTTGGTACAACAGTTTATTCCAGCGTCACCATTTACTGTCATTTTTGAGCAACAAGCTTTCACCACAAGGAAAATGAAAAATCTCAGTGGAAAACACCAGTGGAAACAGTTTCACATCCTTTTTAGCAAATCTTCAGATTTTCTTTAATTAAGAATTAGGAACTCTGTTCACTGGAAGTCTCTCCTGAACTCACAAAGCTCATGTTAAGAGATAGAAAATCCTGTACTCGACAAGCATCACTGCTGTGTCAAATGCTTGAAAAATGATGTTACACGGACTAAACTTTACAACAGTGAATATTAATGATAGTGAAGATGAAATCTGTTCAGTACACACACACTTCTGACTGTGCAAAACTAATACACTGTCCTTTCCCAGCATCACCATGGCCTGCACTTATGGCCAGTTCAGTAGCTGCTTTTAATCATCTTTACCCTTCTAACTAGTCCTCACACTAACTCAAAGCACACTATCTTTTTCATTTCCTTTTTCGAGGGCAGCAAGAGGGATTAAGTTGGGAAAAGCTAAAATATAAAACAGATGCTCTAATGTCTGTGATCTTTAACGTTTCCCAAGTTTTCACTACCATATAATTTTAAGGGCTAATTATGAAATTATTCTCTATGTTCAAAAGAATTTTCCTCCAAACCGACATATGAGTTTCTTACCAACATCCAAGTCACCCACAGAGACATCTAAGTAGGGGTAACAGTCCCAATTTGAGTGGGCTTCTCGGCTAACCCTTTCCCCCTGTATCATCTGACTTGGTCTCAAAAGCATGATGCTTTTGGTAATTTTCAATCACTAAAGCTGAAACAAAACAGATGCCAGACTGTGTTAGTTTTACAGTAAGCTTTATAACCCTAAACACAACACAGCAATAATGTGGTAGATGCCATTGGCTTGTCTTCCTGATGTTCACATTTGAAGAAACCAAACTAAATAAAAACCCTCTTGCTTTAAATTGAACTTGACAACCCAAGTTTCCGGACTGGTCTGATCTTGCACTGTGCAGAGACACAGTTTGATGGTACACACCAAGGGAGATGGCGGAATGATTTGACAGTCAGGAGGAGCAGGGGGAAATAAGTTTTACTTTCAGAAGAGTTGGGATCTAAAGAAGCTCTGGAGGGGTGGAGGGGACAAAAAACCTGGCCTGCAACTTCACTTTAGGCAAAAAACAGTTCATTTAACCCATACACTCTCTGCTCTTCAGTTCTTCACTGCCTGCCTTTTAGTTGTGATTTACTAAAGGCTTTACACAGGTATTCTTCTCAGTCTTCAGCTGCAGATGAATGATCACTGTAAGAAATGTTCAAAATCAAACTGCAGTGATTAAGGAAATATTTCACGCTCCCCTAACCAGCAGAGTCAGCTTTCAGAACCAGTTTGTGATCGGTAATTGTAGTCTTCAGCTACAAGCTTTCTCACTGAAAATATATTTAATACTTCTGTTTTAACCAATACAACGACCAAGTTAGCTAGCTATTTGCTATCAGGATCTTCGTATTTCTAGTAGGTGAACCCAAGAAGCAATTAGTGCATGTATAGTCCAAAGATAATCATTTAAAAGTGCACAAACAAGGATACTGTAGGGGTGCATTAATGGCCTGCTGCTTGCATTCAGCTCCTTGACTATTGTGCTGCCCCGCTGCCAATACACACTGCCAATTCAAGTAACCACATTTTATAAACCAATTGTTATGAATAGGAATCATAAGCTGCATGTGCACACACAGACGACTCCACAGCTTCCACACACAGAAAATAAACTTCAGTTTCTCTTTAGAACTATATAAAGTACATGAAAAATTCCTACTATACTTGGAGTTTGCAAGGCAGGAGTAGGAAAGCAGAGTGTATGTACTGAGCCCAGCTCCATCCCCATCTTTCAGTCACCCAGAGTGAAGTCTCCTGGAGTGCACCAGGAGCTTCACGGAGGATCTATCAATGTGATCGTTTTGATTAGCAACAGAACTGGATGCTACCAAAATAAATGTAACCAAGCCAACCGTTCCGAACATGCATGTAAGTAAAACAAGCTTTGGGATTGTCCCATGCACCTCTACAGTGCAGAGCTCTGCAGAAATAAAGATTTCTTGGTCATCTTCACTATTACAGTTTTCTTTGGGGATCTGTGATTGCTCTGTAATTACATTCCACCAGACGAGCATACAGTCGCTGTCACACTCGCACAGCGAACCAACTAATTGCGTCAACACAGATAAAGCTCACTTCCAGCCCTGGAAAGCACTCACAAATACAGGCTGAGAGAAAGGGGGTGAGGGGAGGAAAGCTCTGAAAGCTCCAAAAGTAACTGAGTTTGTAAAGACACGCTTTCCAGCCGCAGGATGTATGGCAAGCCACAAATGCATGCTTAAAAATTCAGCCAAATAAACTAAGAGAGAAGCAAAATTCACCCAGGTAAGGTGATGTGTCATAAAATGACTAATGGTACCACTAAGACTCAATTGACAGCAAGGCGACAACAAGCAAAATATATTGCTTCATTTCATTTTTCCCCTCATGCTCCCTCAATAAATTTAAGGCAGGGAAAGAGAGCTTTGAAAGCACAGAATGGTGTTCACAGAACAGAGAACATGAAAAAAAACAGCAAAATTCAAGCCTGAATCAGAGGAAAACACACAACAGAGAGATGGAAATCAATTCAACTTATCTCTGCAAAACCATGGTTGTCTTCAGAGCAATGCTATGCACACTCCTGCTTTCCCAGGTGTCATAGTTTAAGCCCAGCTGTGTCCCACAAGTGTATCTATCCTTACAGTGCTGCAAATGTTATTTCCAAATCCAGACAGACTGATCTCTACAGGTGGGGAAAATGGACAGGCTTCCCTGTGCTCACTGCACACAGCTAGGTATCACAGGTATTTTCTGAGTCCATGCCCTAACTTGTTCCATGCTGATTTATTCACACCCCTGAGTCAAGTTTCTTCTTCCCCTTCTCCCAGAAAAGATTTTTCCAATTATTGGTCAGCTTTTGCTCCATTAGAGCCCAAATAATTTAACTTTAAGAGACATCACAAAGTACTTCCTTTCCCACCCCATCCCAGGGATAAGGTTATCCAGGACAGGTATTGATGTGCATCTTTTTCTGTTACAACTTGAAACAGCAGACGACAGAGTTGGGAAGAGTCACCTGTGGTTAGTCATGTAATGGTATCAAACTTCTCTTTGCCACTCCTGTTAGTTTAACATACTAAAAGCACTGCTCTTGCACATTCTGCCATGCAAAACAGGCAGGAACAAATGCATTGAGCTTTTCAATGGAGATTGTTTCGGTGGATTTGACATGCAATGTTTTTGAAAGGGTCATAAAACAAAGCTAATCCATTGATTTCAACTTCAGCCTAAGTGCTTCTGTAGTAAACAAGCCATGCTTGAAATTCACCATGAATTCAAAAGTTAAGGAGTTCAAACTGAAGGGACAACAGTGTCCACATCCAAGCCATCCAAAAGGATGTACCATCCTTGACCGCTTTCGCCAGAAGAACTAAAATGCCAATTATGTTTTCTAGGATTAGTTTAACTGGAAGGTTTGTGTTTCTCTGGTTTTAGCTCAGCAAAGATAAAAACCAAAACAAACTCATCCTTCTACCTACTCATCAATTCAATAAAATGGCAGAAACACACAGGATCACTTGGGCATGTAGATTTGACTCCATTATTATACCATATAATTTCAACAGCCTGTGGTTTTATTGTCCACGAAAAGCAGTAACTTACTGAAGTGAAAACTACAGCGGTATTGCATTTGTGGTACAGCGCCACAACACACCCACAACCTTAAAGCTGAAAGTTCTATTTCCTCATGTGCAGAAGTCACCGAGGCTTTTTGGAATAAACAAATATTTGTTCTTTTAAAAAAGTGAACAGGTGCCAATACAGCTTTCTACTTAATGAAACAAAAACGGAAAGTCATCATATGCATTACAAGAATTGCTTTACCTAAAACAACTCGGCTCTGTCGGGTCAGAGGCCAGCCAATGCTGATAGCACTCTATCAAAACCAGATTTCATTCCTTACACTCCCTGCACCATGCGTCTCTAATATTTATGGGCAGTCTGGTAATGGGAGGTTAGACTATGACTTATCAGGCTGCAATAAGGCATGTTAACATGGAATTATGGCCTTTAAGCATAACCAGTAAAGACGGGTAAAGTTATTTACCTGAGGAAAGAAACATTGGTGTCACAGCTGCAGCTCATTCTAGTGAGTATAATTTAGTTCAATCATTTATAAATGCCTGGTTATGCTTTCCATTTTAATTTCCTTGTACTCCTTTAGTACTCCTAATACTAAATCTCGACATATTTAGAAAGACACTTTGGATGTCCTACATAATAACCTATGAAGGTAACCAAAAGGAAAGCCTGACTCGCACTACTGTATCACCAAAGTGAGATCCACCGCCCAGTCACATCAGCTGAAGACTAATCCTACAACCACAGACACACACCTGAGGCACAGCCCTTCCTGCCGATTGCCACACCATGACCAACACCTGCTCGTCAGTGTTTGCGGAACAGATGGAGACCTAACACATACAAATAGGTCAGAGGTCACACTTCAGGTCCCCAAGATTTTTTTCCATCTCTTCCTCGATGCAGCAGAACGATCCCATTTAAAGCTGCATGGAATTCTGCACCAATGCACATGCACCCGCACTCATCATTTCAGACAAGTTCTGCCAATTCTGTCATTTCTTCTCTCCCAAAGCGAAACTCAAGACCCTGTTTTTAATTCGTCCATCATGAAAACCAGCTAAATGGCCTTAACAGAGAAGTCATCCCAAGCAGATACAAGAGCACTCCTGAGCCCCCAGCAGCAGCTGGGAACACACACATGGAATCTCTTCTGGGACTCTTCTTCCCATCCACCTTCCACAGGATGGTTTCCCTGAACTGGGCCTGATTTTCAAACCAAGGAAACCATGGCAAATCACAGTGAATCAGTTACACCTCAAACACCAATCACAATTTCCCTACAGTGGCTCTTTTCCTCTCAGGCAACACCAATTCTTCAGAAAATCCTTCTTATCTCCACACAGTGAGCAATCAGGGGCTGCCCCACAGCTCTGCCAGGAGGGACATGCACATGTCAGGCCAAGCAGGCCACAACAAATCTGTAACTATATGGCAAGACTAATATAGCAATTCTATACTTCTAAACAGTTTACTACATACGACACGACTTGAACAGCCTTCAAGACTTAAGACTATCAAGCTATTATGCGCATTGAGACAGCTGATTTGAGGCCTAGAACAAGGGATTTCACAGGAGAACAGGTGGGCAAGGAGTTCTTACATATAAAATAACAGAAAAAAGCATCATGATGATGACTAAAAGGTGGTAAAATCTCTGAAAAACATGTACTGGATTCTCCTTTCAAGTCTGCAAGCTCTCTGACCAATTTTGCTAGTGATTAACAAAAGAAGCCCTTCAAAAGCCTGTTCATTCACAAGCCCACTCAGTTATTCTCCGCATGCACGATGTGATCTTGGCACGCACGCAGACACTTGAGAAGAGATGATTTTCATCCACCAATATAGTTACAACTTTGCTAATATGTCTTCCTTGTCCAGGATATTTTTAAGCAATCTGAAGACTAATGAATCATACGGAAGAAGAATGTTACTGGGCAGAATACGTGAGGCATGAAGAAAGCAGACAGGCAGCTGAACAATTCATTTTCAATCACAATTAAGCGAGGACATCTTCTGCGAACATTCACTCAGAGAAGACACTGCTGGGACTTAGTCACTTTCTGTGACACCAGCAAGATCATTGAAAGTAGGCAGGTTCACACAAACAGAACACAGCTGGGGAGTTTTACAGAGTAAGCGAGCTAATCCTACACAGAGGACATGAATACACAGAGAAGAAAGCGTAATTCGTAAAACTGAATTAATTCCAGACCTTAGAGCACTGTCTGGATATAGGCCTTTCAGCCTGAGCTGCTTACCGAATAGGCCTATTCTGCTACAGCATAATTATCATCATGCACCATCATGGGATTGACCTGAAATGTTCTCAGAGCGGCTTGTAAAACTCTGGCTGTGCTAAATTATTGTCAAACTGGTGTAACTCCTACTGCTGAAAATACAGAGTGAATAACATATCATCTGTCTGGAGAAGGGGGAAGTTAGCCGGACCTGTGTGACGACTTCCTATTTTACTTCCACTCCGTTAACACATAGGGAAAAGAAAAGGGGAATTCATAAGCCCACCAATTTGAAAGAAAACAAAACCTGAATTACATCCATGAGGTAGCTGAAAGACAACAGTAGACTTTAAGCTCAGAAATGCAATGCTCAAAGAAAAGCAAGCTAGAACAAACTAGAACAAAAACAACCTATGGGCCATTAAGTCAGCAGCAGCAAAGGAAAAACCTTGTTGCAGAGAGCTTTTTAATTACTTTGCAAGTATTAATCCTTATTAAGTATTAATTAGGGAGGGTTTTTTCTGAAGCGCAATACAGTGGATGAAATACTGTCCAACAAGGCTACTTCTCTGGAGAAACAAAGTGGTTTCTTTGCTTTTTCCATCTGCCACGTTACCCAAGAGTTTTATAGTATTTCAGTCACCAGCGATGGTGAAAGCGTAACTGTTGTAACAAGAGGAAAAAAAAACACAAGTGGCTCTGATTAAAAGCTTATAACAGAAGAATTAAGCATTACAGAAAGGTATTGTCTTAGCCAAAAATAAATCCTTCATAAACAAGAATGCTGCTAACTTGGGATGAGTGGTTAACTACCTCTCAGCCTTTGCTCTTCCCTTCTACTAACTCAGTGAGGGCTTCACTGGCTGTAGTATCTACTCAAGCATGCTAATAATGAGATCAGGTGAAAAGGGACAGCAGGACAGACAAGCTCTGCATTACCTAGCAGTCTGCATCCAGGCTCTACAACTCTGTGCATATGAAAGGACAAGCTCTTTTTAAGGACATACCCATTGAAACCTTCATTATACAAACCGGAGGGTAAAAATGCCCCTAAAAAAGAGAAGTAAACACCCACAGGAGAAGGAGCATTATAGTGGCTTTTTATTATTGTTACTGTAAAAGGCTTTCAGCGACTGAGGAATTAACTCATCTGCTTTAGGCATTTAATCTATTCATACACACATCCTGTTTGTTCATTATAGCACTCTTCCAACCATGCACATACACACAAAGTTCTTCTGAAGCTTGAAACAACCCACCTCTAAGCATAAACTACACAGGCAGCCTGCTTCCTAAGGGTGAGAGGCAAAGGAAGACATACATCCAGAGATGGCTCACTTCTTGCTTTAACAGCCATTTGTAAAGGCAGGAAACTGCAAGCAGCAGTAAGTTTCAGTGCCAGACAAATAAGGTTGCTTGGAAATGGCAGCGGCTCAGTCTTACTACCGTCTTTCCCAACCCTTCAATATAGAAAGAATAGGCAAGTTTTGAAATGCTTTACACACATTCCAGTAAAAGGGAGCTGTGGAAGGACATTGGTACCAGAGGAAGAAGCTGAAGGAGATATTTTATCCCTGAAACAAGTGCAGAAGGATCAGCACTGGAGCAATCTGCAAGAGATTTTTGGGCACCACACAGGCTGCCACTGCAACTCATTCTCCCCCCTCTCCCAAGAGGTATTAGCTAATGCCATGCCTGTCTGTCGTCAACACAGAAACCCTCTCAAACACCTCTTCCCACATCACATCAGAAGCTCTCAGGACTACCCCATGCCCTAAAAAAAACCTGCAGACACCAACCAGCTCCTCACGCAAAGCCCCACGGCAAAGGCAGCCCCACTGCATGCAGGGTGAGATGCAAGGCTTGCCCATTTCTGGGGCATAGCCCCATTCACAACACCACCCAGAATAAGCTGGGTGTAAGGCAAATAAAAGCCTAGAAAAGGCTCTCATCTCCTCCACTTGAAAAGCAATTAACGTTGCACCAGGGATGTGCCAGGCTGCCAGGGCCTCCTCAAAGAAATCACTATAACTCATCTCACCCCACATGCCACAGAACACCAGGGAAAGGTTAAATGCTCCTCACTTCCACTCCCAGATCCAGACAGAAGTCACACCTGTGCAGGGCACCGCCAGCCCCAGGGCAGCCAGCCACACCATGCTCCCCTCTTGTCATCATTTCCCCCCCCCCACAAACCTTTGCATCTGCCTGGAACAAGCCTGCACAGGATCAGGTCTTGACAACCACTGTATTTTCCAGGGGTTTGGGGGGTTGTTTTGTTGGGTTTGGTTGGGTTTTGGGTTGGGTTTTTTTTTTAAGCATGTTTCAGAAGCTGCATTTAGATCCCAGGCTCCTGCCTTGGGGGAGCAAAGGGAAGCATATGAAAGCTTCTAGAAATGCCAAGTCAGATCCTTTCAAAGCAGCCCCTGTCACCCAAGAATTGCACCTACCAGCCAGAGAAATAAAAGGCTGTTCAGACTTGGCAGGGCCGCTCATCCCTGCTCCAGTGTCAAATGACTTCTTGTGGCACTGCGTGACACTTCCAGGATCCATCACTCAGCTGCTCTGCTGTGGAACAGCTTTGTTTTTGGAGAAACGTTCAAAGCCAAGGATTATCAACACTATCTTCATCACCTGGTGCTTCTTCCCAAGTACAGACTGAGGGGACTTCCCTGAAGCTGTGAGCAGCACAGGAGTACAATTATCCTAATGGCAACTTTCCTCCCAGAAGAGTATCCCCATTTTCCAAGAGGCACTAAAAATAAAAGTGACTCTAAATGAGGCACCCAGTGAACAAGCTGACTTTTCTCAAATGAGAGCAATGAAGTACCTAAAGTATGTAGCATTTAATAATATTTAAAATATAGAGGCAATAGCCAGCTTTAACAGCTCAGAGCTGCCATGAAAACTAATAGGGCTACCTACTAATTACCTCTGAGGATCAGACCATTGGGTTCCTTGAGGATCTGCACTCCTCCACTTTAAAAACACTGGTTTATTCTCTGTTCAGTTTTCCTCACCTTATTTTATATAAGCATGCAACATAATGGTCTTCCTTCCCCCCCCCCCCTTTTTTTAAAAGCAGCTATATATTTCAGATTGCCATCCACACAGGAAAGAAACCAAACAGGACCACAAATACTGTCAAGTAAGTTCGTAACAACCACCTACATGCTGATGTCTCACGCAGAGACCAGTGTTAAGTTGAAGGCCCAAGATTGCTGCTGCCTCACAAGAACGCTTCTGGCTGAATACATCAAGCACTTCTGCTCAAATAACAGAAACTGTGCCCTTTACACAGTTTTATAGGCTTAGTGAGATTCATTCATCCACTGCTTTGAGCTCCCAAAAAGATTCTGTGTTACCGCGTATGAGACTTGCTCGCATGAAGGAAGAAGAAGTGATCCAAGGATTTGGATGATGTATATTTGTATTCACCTTCCTGCCACCAGTTGCCTCCGGAGTCGCAGGAAATGGCTGCTGAGGCAGCTCCTGCTGCCATGCTGCAAGCATTGCTCCATCAGTGATGGCACATGCTTTGCTACCAGGGGGTACTCTGAAGACTGGTGCCTAATGGACCATTAGAAGACAGACAATTTGGGAATTCCTGCTCCTGCCTCAAACTGCTGAACTAACACCAAATTATAGTGAACAAGAGCTAATGTTAAAACCTGCCTCCATGGCACAGAACCAGCCTTTCGCTCAGCCGTGCTCAATCTCCCCCGGTCATTTGCCTTGGAAGCTGCACTAACATCCAGGAAAGCGCAGGCCAGCTGTAACCCACTGCAGCAAGTAGTGTTTTCTTGCGGTTTGTTTCATTTTCCTTTTCCTTTCCTCTTTCTTTCGAAGGATCGATATGGAATTCTATCAAAGGACGTGAAGCAAACAGGACTTGACTCCCTGCCTCCTCCCCCGAAACCTCTCTGCTGTGCATTACTCCTTCAGCAGCCCTGGCATACCTGCGGCGGTCTGCCGTCTCCCCTGCCAGCTGGCCTGTGCTGGAAAGGTCAGCAATCAGAAACTCAACCCCTTGCTATATCAAATACCTTTCATCGGCGATATCAAAACAAGATGCCAGGAAAACTATGCTGTGGTGTGCAATAAAAGCAGTTGTGCTACTCACACAGAGCTGTCCTGGTTAACCGGGATATGTTTTATTTAAGTGCTGCTTTCCCCTGCGCCCCTCACTTCTCTGATTCCTACACAAAGCTACCCAGGATTTACAAGGGAAAAGCAGATTCAGTGAACACAGGAAAAAGGCTTCCCCCATCATACTGTGAAGGAAAGCTATGCTGGAAACTAAACCTCTATGAATATACAAGCACTGCTCTGCCTCCATCCCTCTGCAGGAAGCATGCTAATGATTGAGGGTCCACTTCATTAACTGAGCATCAAACCCAGAGCATTTCCTCAACCGATACTCAGAGTTCTGATGACAGCAGCTCTAAATCAGCAGGAACACACCCGTAGTGGTGAAAAAGCGCAGGATGTTTGTATGAAACAACAATCAAAGAACAACCCTTCCCAGACCTGACAAACCAGCTTCAGAGCAATACTGGTAAAGGGGGAGTCTTAACAGAAGGTTTCTGGTGCCCAGCCCTGCATATTTCAGCAAGCTCTTGATTCCTGGCTAAAGCAGCTCACATGCAACAAGCATCTCGGTGCCAGATCTCTGCATCTCAAACATGCAGAGAGGTACCTACCAGGGAACGTTCAAAAAACGTTCCATACTTCCTCTGAGTGACTTCACTGAGAATTTCATTAGACCTTTATCTAGTTAAGGTCTGGCACTTCATCTACATCGAAGCCATGGCAAAAGACCCTGTTGAAAGTTCCCCACAGAAACCGTACACAAAATGGATTGCTTTCATGTCTGAGTGACTCCCCTCCTGTTCAGGAGAGGGCTATCATGCTCTCCATAACTTGTGCAGTTTATTGTCTGCAGTGAGACAGCACCGTTAGCATTGTTACTGCCAAGTAAACCATGATATTATTATTCTCCCGAGACTTAATCCGCAACCCACTGAAGACAATGGAAAGCCTCCCCTTCACTCCTACTGGCTGCACATCAGCTCTCTTCGCCAGGCTGTTGCTTAAGCACACATTTAAGACATGAAAACCATCACGAACACCAGTCGGGAGAAGGTGGGTGGACACCCAGCACCCAGCCTCAACTGCTGCTTCGTGCTGGTTCCCCAGCCCACCCATGGGCTTGTTGGGCACAAAGAGCCCTCTCTTCACAGCACTGAGATCTGCACATTTTCATCTCTCACACATCAAATCAAGCCCCTCCACAAACTGAAGTCCTGTGGGTTAACCCAAGGGGCTCTCGTCAGGGCTGTCCCCAGCCTGGCACAAGCACTGTCAGACCCAGGGAGCCAGGACTCTGCGCCCTCCTGGGGACAGAATGGCTCAGGGCATCCCCAGAGGAACACCACAGGCACTGGATTCATTTATTAAAGCCTTTGTGGAGATTCATAGGAGAGAAGAAATAAAACCCTCCTAGTTTTGCCATTGCTTCTCACTTTCGTCCTGCTAAGAGGCTGCATCAGCATGTTTTAAGGGAGAAGGGAATATGCACACTCCCACCCTGAACCTTTTCCTGGTGGTGCTGCTCTCTTCAGAGGCACTTTTGTTCTACCAACCATCCTAAATGCAGAGAAATGCAAGCTTTCTCTTCCAAACAGAAATGCCAGATGTCATTATATCAGAAATACACTTTCTTTTGACATTTTCTCATTATATAAAAAAAAGAGCAAGGAAATACCTAAAAGGCAGCAAATTAAAGACTGATAAAGGAAAAACTTAACCACCCAATGCAGAGCAAAGCCCATGAGACCGGACTCAGTGCCCACAAAGTTTAGTAAATTCTTTAAAAGGCAGAATATTTATATCAACAAGAGCATCCAGATTTATAGCGGCAGGAAGAAGAGGGGAACAGTATGCAGAGAGGCTTGGAAGGGATATAAATCTGCCTGCTTCAAGAGCAATTTAAGCTCTGAACTGTTATATAAATATAACAGTTGGAAACTTTCTGTGTCAACACAGTCACTCCCTACTCTCCGTTGGTTTATTTCTCCTCCAAACGCCATGCAGCAGAGCTGTCTCTCCTCCCCTCTGGCACAGCCACCAGATACTCTCACCCCCCTTGGGGACCCTGGCTCCAAGCCCCAGCACTGCCCCAAGACCTCCAAGCTGCGCCTCCTACCAACACCACAGCAAAGCAGAAGGGAGAGGGCAATTTTAGCACTTTAGCATTTTAGTCTTTGACAAGCTGTGATGAACCCTCAGGCATGCTACAGCCAAGTGTCCATAACCCTGTGCTCAATCCCGAGGAGCAAAGACATTTAAGAAGAGTATAGACAGGCAGAACATAGTAAACTCGAATTGAATTAGCGCTGTCTGAAGCAAGGTCACATCAGTGTCCTCCTCTGGCAGGGAGGCAGCAGGGCTCTTGCTGCAGGGTGAACACTAAGGAAATGTCCCTGCTGCCCAGAGGGTATGTTCATCATTCAGAAGTTTCAGGACCAGTGCTCCCACACTGCATCATCATCCTCCTCATCTATTTACTCAAGTCACAGATGAGAACTTGGCAAGAGAAAGCACTGCTGAAACTTCCCAACGTGGAAACTAGGACATCAGAGACACTATGTTTTAGAACAGCAGGAACTTTCCAATACTAAAAGAACAGAGGTCTTCTCCAGGTCCCTCTGAGCTACAGTCCCTGCCTCCACATGCACACTCTACAAAGCTGCATACGCCATGACAAAGCTGTGTATGCGTGCATGCAGCTTTCCAGAAAATTCAGTACCACTGCAACGAAAGGATCATTTTCAAAGCTCCAAATCCAGGTGCTCAGTGCTAATTAACTCCATTATTACACTTCAAAGGGGAAAAATATAGTTTTAAAAAATCAAAATGAAAATCATTTTCTTTCCACAGCTATAAAGCGCTACACAATCCATTCTATCTTTACACATCCCACATCCTCTTTACAATGCTTCTGAAAGCTACGCATGAAATCCTGTTAATTTATAGGTGTTATTAAAGGCATCTGAATTTAATATCCAAATGGCCAAGTCTTTTTTTTTTTCTTTGTGTACCTTATCATAAAGCAAAAGCCTCTCTCATTATGTGTGCCTAGTGAAGAGACACAGCTAAGCAAGGCCTGCATCCATCCAGCACCTGCATTAATAAACATCTCTGAACCCTAAAACATACACCATCTCTTGCTTAACCACCTCCTTCCTCATGTTGTACAGCTGATGAGAAACCAAACTCCTTCCCAGAACTTCCCCCAAGCTCCCCAACCAGAGAGGTCTAAGGTTCACTGCATGCTGTTTCATACCACACTTCAGTCCTTCCTCCCTCCTAGGAAAAGCTCAATCTCCCTCTCCCAGCTGAGCACCACGGCCAAGTTCCCTTTAACCCACAGATCCTGAATTCCTGTATTATCCCATGACTGCATAATTATTGAGAGAAGATGGTATGGTGGAGGCAATACATAAATCATTCATTTCTCTCTGAGAAATGCAAAACCACTGCAGGCAAACTTTCCGCTGATGTTTTGGTTGCTTCATTGAAAGCAACTGTGTGTTTTGTTCAGACAGTTGTCTTGCATGATTCATTGCGAGGCCATTAGAAGAACTATACTCTTACATTTTAAGATTATTTGCACTAAAGCACATAACCATTCCCATTTTTCTCTCTCCTCAGCACCAACATCCCCTTAACCTTACTGCTCTCTCAATAATATCAAAGAAAATGATGCACCAGAGAAAAAGCATCCACATTGTCCCATCCATGCATCAGCCTGGCAGGATGTAATTCTCACAGGGCAAGAAAAGGGGGAAAATTCAGCTGTTGGCAAATCTTCAGCAGCCAATATTCCTTAGAAACATATAGATTTGATTAAAAACGTTTGCTTTCTGTCCAAATCTGGTAGAGGAAAATGAATGGTGCTCTTTGTTAGCCATCAATCTTCCCTACTTGTCCATATGCCAGATGGCACTGCACTTCATAGGAGGAAGAACAATAAGCAAAGAGTCAGTTGTGCAGTAAGTTTGCTTCTTATCATTTAATCTCAAACAAAAGGAGAATAAGGATGGAAAAAGGGAAAGAAGAATATTAACTCAGGGCTCATTCACTTCATTACTGAAGTAAAACCCCTCTCCTGACAATGGCAATTGTTTGTTGACATTGCTGACATTTCTGTTCCCCCCAAATGGAGTTTTGCATTTTTAAGCGAGTTTCAAACGGACCGTGACCAGCTCGTTATTAAATAGCAAAATGGAAACCTCTATAACCTGCAAAAGCAGTCTGTATTCTATGGCACTGACAAACGCCCCATTTCCCAGCCCTGAGAGCTTCCACATCATGTAGCTGAGACGGCGAGAGGGTGGGAGGACTGGAGCCATGAGCAAGGACAGCAGCAAGGACAGGAGCAAGAAACATGCACCAGCCCTGCTGAGACCTCCCTTAGAACAAACAGGCTTAGTTTGTGGAGACTGTTAAAAAGAAACAGTCAACATCAACTCCTTTCTAAGAGAGAACTTAATGTGTAAATCACCAAGACACACAGGAGGAACCCTACGGTGCCATTTTCACAGTCGCACTTCAGAACATAGCTGCACTTTAAGATTTGATACTGCCTAACAGCATCTGTTGGTATTGTGCCAATAGCATATGTTGGGAGCAGATATGGACTCGAATGCCAGCAACAGCATATATTTTAAACCCAGCTAAAGAACAACAGAGCACGGGGAACAGCAAGACTTTGAGTGAGAAGCAGAGCCTGGATGAACTCCCAAAGCCAAACTCAAACCCAAAATTAGCTGCAGTTTCGTGATTAACGGTGAATCAGTGCCATGGATGAGCTACATGAGATCAGAGCCCCAGGAGTGTGGAGGCAGGGGAAACTGAACTGATCTGCCCAAGCACAGGCAGCAGGAGAGACAGGAGAAGAAGTTTCCTGGCTCTCCACATTGTGCAGGATGCACAACTGGCTGCCTCCATGATTTATAAACCAACAGAGCCCTGTTCCCATTACTCCCCTTTCTAGACCAGCTGCAGAACATCACCAAGGGTATGGAAAAGGTGACCAGCATACTGATCTGGGACTCAGTAATGGCCCAAGGATCAATAAACTAGGAAGCATTTTGCTTTTGCTCTTTATTATTGTAAACAATGCAATAGCTACTGCAAAGATTAGACTTGCTGCATTCCAGCCTGAACCAGGGGGCCTCAGGGGTTTGGGAAGCGTTGGACATACATCCATAGAAACATAGAATAGTTAGGGTTGAAAAGGACCTTAAGATCATCTAGTTCCACCCCCCTGCCACGGGCAGGGACACTTCACGCTAAACCATGTCACCCAAGGCTCTGTCCAACCCAGCCTTGAACACCACCAGGGATGGAGCATTCACAAACACATACACACACATTAAAGAGGGGGGAATAAAGGGAATTAAAAACAAACCCAAACCTTGACAATTTTGGCCATGTCAGTACTGCAGATGAAATTATCCTTGGGGAAACATCACTGCCTCGGCTCTAAAGGATCAGATTTAGACAGCCAGGATTCATTCTTTTGGCTCTGCTGTTGACCTGCTGCTTGAGCTTATTCATCTCCCCTCTGTACTTCTGTTTGCTCATCTGCAAAATGAGCAAGATACTAATCTCCTGTTCAAAGCATTTTAGAGCTGTGGATGGAATAACTAAGTGCTGCTGGTGTGCAGAATCACATCACTCGCAAGCTTTTTTCCAGCTGTTAAGTAGTTAATTGCTCAATCTGAAGTGATCAGATGGTTTCCTTCTCCATCCAGTCCTTCCTATCAAATTGAGATCTTGAAGTATCTCTAAAAACATCTTGCGGAATTAATAGTCTAACTCCTCTACCAAATGTATTCATTCCTCATCTGACAGTCTGGTGAGGTACAAAGGCAGCAAAGAAGCTCTACAAAACACGAAGCAGCAGAAATAACACCCCCCCCCCCCCAAAAAAAAAGGCCAACCAGTCCGCAGTAACCAACTCATCTGCACTCCAAAATGCCATAAAGAATTACATCTGCCTAATACATTCAAGATAAGAGCAATAGCCCCATGGTTACTGTATTAACTAGCACGAAACAATTTCATGCTCTTAAACTACTTCATGGGGAAAAAAAGTCACAGTGAGTCTTGGCAATATCTTAAGTGGAACAAAGTGAAAACCAGCCCGAGTTACAATACGGGGAGCTGTTCCTGTTCAAAGTAACTTAATCTCCTAATACGCTGTGTACTTTAAATGCACAGGAGGAAGGAGCTTTGAGGCATTATCTGCTGCACACAGAGGATCCAGGGTAAGCAATATCGGCTGGTGCTGCTCAGCTCGGTGGTAGATCATGGCTGGCAACAGCGGGAGAAGGAGTAAACCAAGACTAAGGGTCAATGTTTTGTGCTGTCTCATATAGGTTAAAATAAACTACTTCTATTGGTATGTGCCCCAGTTTTTGGGAAGAGAACTTTGACTCTCTATGAGGCTCACTGCACAGTGTGCAGATGCAATCAGTAAAAACATACATGCAGCACTCTGGATTTAAATATCTATTAAATGAAAAAGGCTGAAGAGCTTCAAGTGGCAGAGAAAGATTTTGTTACTCCTGGTGAAAACCTTGGGGAAAGGAGCCACAGAGAGATTAAGGTAACCTGTGAAACATAAGAGGTCAGAACTGGATTTCAGTCCCAGTCTCACCCATGTAACCAATCTCTTCTAGTCTTTTGAGCCTGAAATTAAGCACTGCTCCGCACTCATCATGAGAGACACTCGGTTTCCCCAAGATATCACCTCATTTTCTATCCTCACACCAACAAAGCAGCAGCATCTTCACTTTCATATTAGTTACAAGCATTCCCATGAAGGAGAAACTTTTTTTTCCTTTTTAAACTAATTTAGTTTTAATAAGCTCAGTTCCCATTTCAGTTTCTCTGCAAGATACAAAGCTATCACAAGAGGCCTGGTAAATTAGGCACCTTTCAGGATAAGGTGAACTTCAGAACCTTAAACCAAGATAAAGCATTTTGCAGAGTAAAATGCTGAAGACATCCAGGGCTACAGTGGGACTCCCTCCCCTTGGAGAGTGAAAAGGAAAGTATCAAATAGTGACAAACAGAGAAGAAAAGGAGCATGCCTATCAGGTTGTCAATCTGCCAATAAATCCCAGAGCTCTGCTAATGCCTTCAGTTCCCCGACATGTCTCACACTGTTTAAAGACACTGTGATGTGCACTCTGAAGAATTCAAGGAGGTGGAAGCAAAGCCCAAGGCCTTTATGCTTAACTGCTGAGGAAGAAAAGGGAAGAGAAGAAAACCCTCAGCTACAAGGATTTAATAGACTCCAGCGCTGAAGTGCACCTGCAGCCTCTCCCACTTATCAGCATGCCTCTATAATTTATAGATTTGCACTTTATGCTGATATCCAGTCTGACATGTGAATTCCTGCGCATGGCAAAGGCTGAAGGAGAGCCAGAGAACACCTGCTTGCCCAATATTCACCACCCTGTGTAAAACGAGGAGGAGAAAAAAGCCACCACTGCATCACAAATTAAACATTCAGGTTTGGTTTTCCCTCAGCACAATAAAATCCATCAGACTCCCAAAACACTGAACTCTCGGGGTGAAACAGCCTAAGCCAGATTAGAGACATTGAAATGGGCTCCAAAAGCACTACAGCTCATCAGAACAGATTGACACAAACACCAGCACTGCGGCATTCCTGCTGTCCATCTTTAGAACCACAACTTTCTCAAAGTGCCAACTGAGGTCAAGACCTTGCTTCTTTTTATACTTCTTCCTAAGGCCCAGTAGCCTGCTCCACGGTAAACCAGGCACCTGCCCCTCCAGGGTGGGTTAGCAATCACAGTAACACTGAATGGATTGAGGTTCTACAGCAGCATCACATGGACACTGACTTACAAAAAGCATCTTTTGCATCAAAACCAAATCAAATCATCTTTTCCCAGCACCTGCCAGGCCAGTACGGACACGGATTCACTTTGGTAGAAGAAAGAGGTGGATACAGGCCATGAAACATCAAAGTGCGTCTAATAAATCCATCCCCTTGCATTTTCCATTTGAAATCCTCAAAATGGTTACTTCAGTCTTCTGAAGCGTATGTTAATTAAGGTGCATACTCTTTATATATATTTATTTGTTTATTTCCCTTAAGAAATCCTTCTGGAATTCTTTTCCCCTTTTTTTCAGTCTTTAAAGCTGTTATTAACAGCCACCACAGACGACTCAGGCTGTTTAAAAAAATCCACCATGCTCTGGTTTGTGCTTTTCACCTCCGCAGGCACAGAGGCATTTCCTGCAGCACTTACCTACATGTGCAGTTCAGGGACCCATTACTTCCCAGCACACAGTGGTCAGTGCTGCTGCAGCATTCCCCAGGCACAACCTATGTTATCCCACAGCAAGTCTCCAGAGCAAGAACAGCCAGGCAGCAATCAAACATCATTACAGCCAGACTCTGATATTTCTGTGCTGTATCAAAGGCAAAGAACAATTCATTTAGAAACATTCACCACAGGCCATTTTAAAATTTATAAAACCACGATAAGAAATGGAGTTTTCCTTTCCATGAGGGTTTTTTAAAAAATCATGGCTGTTAAGAAGGGGTAAGGAGAAGAAATATCTCAGTTTTAATAAGGATACAATCTTAACTGCCAGAAATGCACTGCATTTGCCTGATGAATCTCAAAGCAACCCTTAACCACCCTGCCCTTCCCGACATTGATGGATTGCATGATTCCAGGAACTAAAATATAATTATGGAGACAGATGAACAGACACCCAAGAAACAGAATAAAAAGATACTGCATAGCCATAAAAAGCAATATTTCATATATAACATTATTAAAACTAAGAAAATGTTATCTGATAAAGTGTTATCTGCATAAAGACTCTTTGCCTATTTAACCTCGTAAGGGATAGGTGGAATTTTGTTCAGTGTATATCTACCCAGAGTTTATCAGTGCAGTGATTTTACAGAGGTATTTTAATATACATGTATCATTAAGTAGGCACAATTTTTGAACTCAGAAAATACAACACACAATAGAGCTATCAGAATTTATCTTTTCCTAGTAGTCAACATCCAAACATTTTCTGTATTACCTATTTGGGAAGGTGATCAGGCTCTGATTTCCAACACTGATTATCTAATCACCTAAGAGTGGAGGTTGGACAGCAGGGACCTCTGGAGACCACTCAGTCCAAACCTTGCTCAAAGCAGGGGCAGCCAAAGCAGACTGTTCAGGACCATGTCCAGTGGGGTTAATGCGATGGGTCACTCAAGTTATGCACAACTGCATCCCCCAATTAGTCAAATAATGATGAAGAATCTGACAATAACGAAGCCTTAAAGACCATTCAAACATCAAAAAACTTTCATTTTGAGAGCCAACACATGAAAAGATGCCACATTCTTTCCATCTCTACTTCATTCACACAGTGTCATCTTTTCAACCCATTTTTCCCAATTGATATCAACAGTTCATCAACCAAAAGCCCTCCAAAAGGAAAAACCCTCTCCCCAAATTTCTTCACCTAAAAAAAACATGTACTTAGCTCTTTCCGGATCAAGAATTCCATTACAAAGCCTCACACTGTAGCCTAAAGGTCAGTGCTGAGCCTTGCTCAAAGAGGAAGAGCAAGTCCACTGGCTGGTGGCTGATCAATGCAGCCAGATTAGGTCTCTTAAAAGCAAATCCCAGGGCAGCACACGGGCTACAGGCACTTCCCAAAGGTAATTCCTGAACCGATTTCAAAGCAATGTCACATATTCCTTGGCAAGACAGAGCACAAATATTTCTTGTACATATGAGCTGTTGGGAGCCACCAGAGAGCCTGTTCCTGCTCACCATAACCAATTAAGTTTGCAAACCTTTAATCCAGACTGTAAGCACTTTATAACACAGACAGTATTTGTTGCTCTTTCCTGTTCCTTACCACAACAGGGCTAATCCTTGTGCAACATGAATAACCTCCTCCTCAACATACAGTTAATTCTTACCCTGGCACTGGAGTAGTTCACTGTAAGTAGAAAGAAAATCTTATTTTCTTCCTAAAGACTTGGTCTGAAAAGCTGTACGATAAGGTGCATTTTCTATCTGTATTTTTAAAAGACTTTAGTACCCAAAGGATGGAAGACCACTGAAGAAAAAAGGCCCAAAACTTTAACCAAGAAGACCCAAGCAGCACGCCAAGCAACATGTACATGTATCTTACATACACAGCCTTCCCCTTCAAATCACTTAGGAATGTTTTCTTAGACAGATGGTGTTTTCCCTGTCTTGACTCCAGTTCAAATCTCCTTTTTGGAGAGACCAAGTTTTCCACTGAACTGCACATTACACACCAACAAAGAATAAATAGGCTAAATATAGCTTGCAGCCAAATTGCTGCAGTCTTGCAATGCAGCATATTCAGGAGTCCTTTAAGGACAACCAGCATGCTGGCAAATGCAGCCTGCACTAAGTTTAGGTTCTCCACTTTATAAATCATTACCTCCACATCAATCAGCACCATCCCCTTTTAGAGCTCACTTGAAGCATGCTGCTTCTGAGACTGCAGAAGTAATGGGATATGGAGCTATCCCTCTGCAAGCTGCCAGTTCCTTTATTATGTTCTCCTTGCCAGTAATGACTAAAACTCATTATCCCACCACTGCTCTGCAATAAATTGTAGGGAGCAACTAGCAGGACTCTGCACCACTGGGGGATGCCCATCTTCTTTTGAGCAGATAGCCCACCGATGGAAGAAGACCTGAAGGCGGAGAAGGCAGCTGCTTATCTTCTCACCTTCCAAAGCATCTGAGAGGGGTCATAGCTGAGGCTACCACTGTCAGACACCAAGGATCAGCACTGCTGCTAAAAAACAAAGATAAAAACCCAAAAACAACTACTACATGCACTCAAAAATGTTGTTTAGGGAAATGCAGTGTCCATGTACTGTTTGTGATATTCCCTGAAAAGTTCGTGCTTCTTTTCTCCCCCCCTAGGAAGCACTGATGAATTTGTGGTTTTCCAACCTCAGCTGCCTCTTCTATGTGAGGCAGCTTGTCCAAAGCACAGGACATATTATGGCTTCCAAGAGCACAGCACTTCTGTTCCACAAACAGCATACCATGGCATTCACAGACCCAGCCCCTTTCTGCAGGACACAGGGCTGGAGGCCATCAGAGCACACAACCATAGTAACAACACCTAGCATGAAAAATCCCTTTCACTAGGAAGGAACTGGGCCAGTGAAAGCCTCATCAATGTTTTTCTGGAAATCTCTTAGCAAAACTCACTCCACTTCTCATGCCTGCTGCAGCATCCCGCAGCAGAAGGAAAGCTGAAACACAGCAGAAAGAGTCACCGTTCAGGCTAACCAGGCACTCTGAAGAGACCTGCAGGGTGAGCTGCCCCTCATACACTTGCAGCTAAGCCAAGAGGCACAGCCAGGGGCTCAAGCTCACCAAGGTTTCCAAACCTTACCCAAACCAGCACTAAATTGATGGCGCAGCAGCTCGTGTAGCAGAAGCAGATGTACGGTGCCAGAGGCTGGCAGCATCCTCATAAGCTTAGACCACCTACATACAGCTGGGGAGAAAATGAGCCAGGACTATTCATTCAGCTCTCATATGCATGTACCCCGCAACCTCATGGTTTCAGAATGACTCTGTTTCAGCTCCATCCTGGACACACTAATACCCATCTGTTAAAGCTTTGTGGGAACTCAGGTACACCCTGGGACGAGCAGCTCCAGGGGTTGTTTGCAGGGGAGAAGAAAGGATGGAATGGGGGAGGAAAAGATGGGAAAGGGGAGATAGAAATGGCCAGTGAGGAAGAACAAATTGGGGTGGGATTTAAAAATAGAAATCTATGACCTTCCCATCTACAGAGGAGTTTTCATTGGTTTCTATTGGGTTTTGGGGTTTTTTTACTGAATCTGTCCCCTGACTCCCCAAGAGCCATCTGCTTCCAGGTGAGCTGCTGCCTTTGCACACATTTATTTTGGTTCTATTCCAGCAGGCAAGCTCCCTTGTTGTGGTGGCAACACAGGAAATGCTTATTGTTTTACATGTTTACAAACAGCCCCTTCAGATCTCCCTTCCCTCGCTGTCCCCTACGGTAATATGTATTGTAATAAATTCATAATTCACATTACGATGATTTAAACAGCTTTGGAGTGGCATGTTTTAGTGCCTTGATTCAATTGTCTGCCTCACAAACTGACAGCCTGCTCACTGCAACTCCCCGGCGTGCGAGCCTGCTCCCTCATGCAAGCGGGGATGAATATGCTGGAAGAGTCACACTTTCTAGAAAGGGAATTAGTAATGAAATCATTTAAGCTCTTCACCAAGGACATGGCATAAATGCTGCTGTCTCGACCCCAGCACATTAATGGGCTACAAAGCTTTATGTTTGGGGTTCCTTCTGGACTGTGCCATCAAGGAGCACCTTTTCATTACGTTAAGATAAATTAGTACCATCTGGGCAAAAAATCCCATGAAGCTTATAAACATCAAACCTCCTTCAATTGCTACAGCATCCTGTAAAACACAGATAAAGGAAGGAAGGCTGGGCCTCAACAAGTTCTTCCCAGTGAGGGTGCTGAGGCGCTGGCACAGGGTGCCCAGAGAAGCTGCGGCTGCCCCATCCCTGCCAGTGTTCAAGGCCAGGAGGGATTGGGCTTGGAGCAACCTACTCTAGCGGAAGGTGTCCCTGCCTGTGGCAGGGGTTGGAACAGGAGGAGCTTTAAGGTCCCTTTCCACCATTCCGTGAGTCTATGAAGGTGTGAGGAAATAACTCTGTCAGAGTGAAACATCACCGAAGTCCCCAACTCCATTTAAGGATGTTGAGTAACAAAAACCCACTGACATTTCTGCATTTCTGCTGTCACAACACAACGAAATTGCCCTATAACAAGGTGACAGCAAAAGTTAGCTTTTAAATATTAGAACAACTGCTTCTAAAGTTAAGCAGCTGCATGTAAATACATAATAGATCTTGGGTAACTGCTTAGTCTTTTAACCTTGTACTAACCCCAAAGCACTCTCTTAAGTATTCACAAGCTGTTAGTCACTACCTGCTTTCCCTATAGATGCAAGAACATACAAATGAACAACAAAAGAACAGAAATCAATGTCACAGATCTGCTTTGATGTTTTTAAAACTGCAAAACTTAGTACACATCCTTTCTACATTCATGTTGCAACTTTCAAAAGCCACACTGGTGGAAATATCAAAGCATCAGCAATAACACTTATGACAGGAAAACCATTATAAAAGGGCCCCACTGTGATTAAAGCATATTTCGCTATTAAAATCTGGATGCCTTTTTTTGTTGTTGTTTTTAATTAGGTGCATTCCAGTTAAGATAAAAATACATTTGGTTTGTTGGGGTTTGGGTTTTTTTTTTTCTTTCTTTTCCTATTATTAAAGCTCCCAACACAGAAGATGCTGTTCAGCGCAGTTGCTGACAGACCTGTTCCATAGTGCTATACCTACTTCAACAGACAAAATCAGTCACGAGGATCACTGATACCTGGGCTTAGAAGAGCTGTTTTTTCCTTAGCAGTAACTAAATAAAGATTACTAGACAAAGAAATCAATCTGCATCTTCATAAACACAGAGGAACAAGAGGGACTGTCCCATGCTGAACCCAATCCCTTAATCTACAGCTCCAGGCAAATAAGGGCCTATAAGGATTTGGGGACAGATTGTTTTTTCCATCACCTTTTCCAGACCAGTTGCCAGGGAAACTGGGACTCCTCAGTTTCCCAGATCTAGGGATTACTTAGTGCTATATCACCTGAACAATCACAGTTACCACAGCAAGGACAACAGCTTCAAGCCACTTCCTTTATGAAAAAGGCTTGTGATGCCCCTCCTTAGTCATAACAAACCAGTCTGCAAGACAGATTTTTATGCATAGAAGACATTAAACCTATAATTTGCTTCCTTGAACCAGAAGTATGAAGACACCTTTTCTAACAGACTGAGATGAACTACACTATGTGCACCAGAACATAAGGAAATGGCCAGCAAAATGTGGAGATGCGCTGAAGCAGAAGGCATTTGCTATCTGTCCCATATCCAACCCATCCCAGAGGAATAGCCATCCTTGATCAGTTACTACTGTCATCTTTTTCCATCTCTCCATATATAATTCCTCAGTTTGTTTTTGTTTTCAATCTCTACTCATGGCATTTGGTGCTATTAAGTTTTACCCTATTTCTGTTACTTCTGTTCTACTCCAGATCATACTGTAATTTTGAACAGCAATAGCAACAAAATTACTTAATGTACTGCAATCAGCCAACTACACAAAGATAAAACTAATCATTTAATAAGTCATCCCAGGGATTTGTTTCCTCCATAGCAAAGGGCAGCAAGGCATCAGATCATAAATTAATCAGACTCCAAGACATCTTCATCTTCGCTCCTCTTTCAACCATGGAAGTGATGTTTTCCACTGCCTCGCAAATTACTTAATGCACTTGCTCTAAACCCAGCTGTCTTCAGAGTAATTTCAATTACAGAATTCCTCTTTTCTCTGTTATGACCCTCACAGATTTGAAGCACATTGCACTCTCTGTGAAAACGCTGAGCTGTAACACCCTTGGATCCCACTTATGTCGGATAAGCCACAGCTCCGCTTTGCTTCCTTCCCCTGGAGCCTTGTGAACAGGAGGGAACATCAAGCAAGGAGAGGGATGCACAGACACTGCAGTAATCACAGCCCCACTGCCAGCTCCAGGACCGAGCCCCTCCACACCCCAATCCTCAACATCTTTTCAAGGACTATAGACACCCTGCACTTTGCTCAACAACTCAATACCAAAGCAAGCATTGATGATCACAGACCACAGCACTTCCTAGGTCTCGAAGTCTGGTAAACACACAAAAGAAGTCTTCAGAGCAGGGACAAACTTTTCATCCTTGTATCTCTGACAAAATGCAAGAACTTAGTCAGAGTAGGATATATATTCTACAGGATATATTACACAGGATAGTGTATTTCAGCACAATCCTCCTCCAAACCTCACAGCAGACTGTCACACCGTATTAGCACAGATCTGTCTCATAACTCACTTGGGATGCGCTTCTCAAAACTTCTAACCCCAGACCATATGTACCCACTGAGATACAGCATCAACCAAAAAAACCCAATGGAAAAGTTAACAATAGTTTATAAAGAAGGATTACGGATGCAAAGAAGTTTGCATCTGATACATAAGCAAATCCCAGTGATCTGGATTAAAGCAGGAAAGCCTACTTCACACACCCAGAAAGTCAGGGAGGGGAAAAAAAGAACAACTAAAATTCTACAGGGGCATCATTTAGGCCCTAATGCAAAACAGAAAGTTTCATCATTGCAGGATGAGGTTCAGTGGACATAATGCCTCCAGCAGCTTGAAAAGAGTTATTTGGGAATACTAGGAAATGAGAATCAGTTTATCCAACGAAAATTAAGGAGATCATATGAGGTTTAGGGAAAAAAGGAGAAGACACACAGTCCTTTCTCTCCTTCCACCTCCTGGCATCTCTCCTTTCCAGAAAATCAAGCTTCAGCAGTACACAGGGTAAGGAAGAAAGGGCCCTAAAACATTCAGACTGGAACACTCAACCAAAAACTTCAGGTTTTGAGAAAACCTGGTTTTAACCAATGCCTCCAGTAATAATTCAGTTTGGGTCAAAGGCACGAAGTTGAGTGGAAGGAGAGCCAGGCTCCACACACTCTCCCCATCCCTTTGCTGGCAGCAGAACCTGACCTGAGCAGAGATTTGCCAAGGAAACAAGATGGCACTTGCCATCATCAGCTCCTACAGCAAAGGGGTGTTTTAATTAATGCAGTGTCAGGCAATAGAGGAAAAACATATTTAGACCCGGATCAGCATATGCCTCACTTAATAATCGCCGTGTTCACGAAGAGCTTGACAGATAAAGCACACACACTGATCCAGGTCTCAGCAAGCTTTTTTCTCCCGTAATGCTTTGCATAACATCAGCAAAAAGGTTTGATTTCAGAAAAATACTGTCTTGAGCTGACTTTAGTACCTGTTAAAATCATTTTGTTCCCACAACCTATGGAGCAGAGCTCTCCCATCCAATTCACATGATGAAGACCAAGACAAACTCTGACTCCCCTTTCACAAACTGTATATTCGTTGTGACAACTGAATGTTTCCTAAACAGGATAAAACTAGTTCCACCTGCATTTTAATGAAGAAAAGACTGCAGAACTTTTATCCAAGGATGTTCATGGAGACTTACTAAAGATAAAAGGTCTTTTGGCCTCCTCACCCTCTCCAGTGCCTGAAGAGGGATGAGCTGTACAGCAAAGCCAAAGCACACCTGAGCTCCAAATGCTCCCCCCAATTGACCTAGTACTTAGTTACCAACACCAGCACATGGCGAACTTACAGAAAGGAAATACCCTTACTTTCAAATTGGCCAATTACTGATTTAGAGAAGAGTTACAAGTTACTTGATAATGGCAGCAACCAGTGCAATGCTTAACCACTGACAGTAAAAGGCAGCTAAGTAAGCATCTGAAACTGGGAAATTCTCCATTCTTCGCAAGGGGAGGGGAGGTGGGCCAAAATCAATCACAAGCTGTCATGATACTCCATTGTTCAGCACTGTTAGCATTAGAAAACAGTCACTAGGGATTAAGCAGGCAGAGTATGTATAGTAGTTACCGACTGTTAAGCAAATGCAGGCTGCCTGGTAACACATGGTACGAAGCTGTGATTAATCATTACGATGTGACAGAAGGCGTACTACTGTGAGATAATGTCAGGAACTGAACTGTGCCCTGCCTCTAATGACAAGATGCTTATCCTAACATGCTCCACACTTGGATGACTAAGAAAGCATCCTCAACTTATTTCCTTCTGACCCATGGCCAAAAGCTGAAAGATGCAGCCAGGGTACCGCTGGACAGGCAAAACACTCAGGGTTCCATCCTTGATGGTACCTAAACTGAAAGCATCTTTGGTGGTAGCTGGTATAAACTGTTTCTCTAGGAAACCAGTGAAAACCATTGTCTTTTACACCCAAGTTACACCATGAGAGAAGCTTCTCTGGATTTACAGCAATGATATTTTTCTAGATAAACTGCAATGGGTGGTAGCTTGGAGGGAAAACAATGCTGTTATTTCTATATTCGTTTCATATACTATTAAAAAACATCAAGAAGGAACTTAAGCTTCAGATCTTCAAAGTATCAACATTCACCTTCACAAAATACCTTGCAAAACTAAATCTGTATTCTTAACTTTCCTTGTAACTTCTGACAACTGTGCAGGTGGGTTGTGAATCCTGTTTCAATCTATTCCCAGGACTCATTTATTTTGTTTGGGGGTTTAAAAACATGAGGCAAGAGACGTCCAAAAGCTCTGTACCATCAGCAAGGGAAGGAAGGAGAACCTACTGCATCCTTCATTCTGCCCAGTGCAATGGGCGATTAGTGAAGTTCTACATTGCATTAAGCTGTATTTCATGGGAACAATTATTTATTAAGGGTATGGACAATAGCATTGATTGTTACAAGTTTGATTGATTAAACAGACAAACTGGCACAGTTTCTCCTTCCCTGCCTGCCATATGTTTCTTCTTAAACATCTGGTAAAGTCTTTGTATTTCCTTGAGTAACCTAACAGGTGTTGAACCAAATCCTTAATGCTTCAGTTTTCCCATTGGAAGCAGATGGGTGAAGGAGACAGAAAGAAGAACATTGCATTTCCAACATTTCCCTCCTTATTCCTCCTCTGTGGTGGCCTCACTAATAGCCTGAGGTTAAAAGCAGTAAAGGAGATTTCAGATTAATCATTAAAGGGATATTCTGATGTGAAGAAGACTCTTTATATTGAGGTGAGGAAGTCAGACCTCGCCCATCGAGGTGATTTTCCCCTCTTCCTTTTTGTAAGCGTAAAGGCTACAAAAAAAAAGAGACTTTTACATCAGCTTTTCATATCCCTGTCATTAAAAATGTTTAAAACCTGCCTCCTGTCTGAAGGGGGTTATTTGTTCATTGGGCTCAGGCCATTGGGTAAATGCAACCCGCAGCCCCCTCTCCTCTGCTGCTGGAAGCCACTGAATGCCACCGGATAGCAGCCCTCGCTTGAAGTCATATGTTGGGCTGAGCGCCAGAGATGTAATTCTAGCTGAAAGAGCAGAAACACAGGTGCCTAACATTGAGAGGGCACTCTTTATTTTGAAAAACGCAACACCACTTTAGCTAATTAGGTCTTATCTGTTTAAAGCTACAGGATAGTTTGATAACAATTAGGAAGGACTCCCAACAGGCTGCTGGGATCAAAGGCCCTTTCTGCTACGACGTTTAACAAGGAAATTAACACTTTTGCCAAGTAATTTGCACATGCTGCCAAAGTTGTTTTAACTTGCTGTAATATTTTAGTTTTAAATATGTACCTGCAGAGATGAAGCTTTAATTCGAGCCTTCAGTGTGCCAGCTACGGGCTCCCAACCACACCACCAACTCCCATTTAGTGCTGGAGGGGAGGTTCCGCAAATGGTCTAACACAACACAAGTGCTTGCTTCTATTCACTTCAAAGAGAAATAAAAGATGGGTGAAAAAAACAGATGGGAGGCAGAAATTCCCTCACCACTTTTTTCTTCATGGAAACTGAAGTATTTCCGAAAGACTGCCTGTGGGATCCCAACCCTTAACGCCACCAAAATTAATGAGAGCTGTGATGCCTAGATGCCATGCGTGCTTGGGAAATTCCAACCGGACTCTTCTGATGGGCTTTTAATACTGGAGACTGGGGAGAAATCACAACTCCAGAGAGCTGTAATGATGAATGGCTGGGGGACAGTGAATATAATAGGGAAAATACAAATTCAACAGCTGTATTTCATAAAGAGACAAAACTGTGTACAGCAGTTTTTCTTTTTTAATTCAGTGCAATGTTTAAAGAGACCTTCTGATACCCACTAAGCTAGGCTCATATCCACTGCTGCTTACTCTGCAATAAAATCAAGCTTCCAGCAGATTCTGGTTCCCTGGGATCCAGGGCAGACACCAGCACTCACAGCAGGACTCCCGTGCTCCTTTAAGTACAGCATGTTGCATCATAACTGAGAGTGACCCTCATAGCTCATACTCCGAGCCATGTACATGCCACAGCCACTGCACTTCAGGCCACTAAAACTGCAGGATTGATGCTGGAAGTAAAGTCCTTCCCCAGGCTGCTGCTGTATGGAGACGATTCATCCAGCATTAGTCAGCTCAGCTTAATAGCCAAGAAGCCAAAGTTTATCAGAGGATTTCCTCAACACAGTTCTGCCCAGCCAGGAGGCTGGGCACCAACTCCAACCTCACATTATGCTTATTTCTTTTAGTCAGTCAAGAGCAGACCCAATCATGAGACAACAGCACTGTGGTTAAAACCATGCTGTGAAATGTGGAGGGCTGGGGATATAGCCTGATGCTGGTTTTCTTCAATTTCTTTCAATGAGGAGGGGCAGTGATGGCTTTCACTGAGTGGTGACAGCCAATGTTGAACATTAAAGCCACCAGCCTTCACCATTACCTCACCCACAGCTATGGCCATCATCCAGCTTCTGGACAGACACGAGGCTGCCCAGCCGCAGCAGACTTCAGCTGCCCACTGCTCCTAATTAAACACTGGTCTCACTTCATTAACACTTCATATGCAGATATTTCCCCCTATTCCCTCAGTGGCACTGCAACTGTTGGTTAGAGCAGAGAGAGCAGAGGTGCAACTCCTGCAGCACACCAGTTCACAGGGGCAGGATAGAAGTGCCACCCTTGGATCTGGAGGCAAAGAATGAACTGGTTTTAATTCCGGAACCACTAAACATGGACTCTCATCATGCAAGCGTACCACTTCCACAGACTAGACGCTAGTGAAAAGCACTTTATTTTTGCTAACACTTCTTTTGTTCACTTCAGTAACTCAACCACATCACAGGCAGTGACCCACTGCAGCACTGAGCAAAATACACAGTCGAACTAAGATGCTTCTGACTCAGTAAGACATTTCATGTACCAAGACACCCAGATGTGACAGTTGGAGCTGCGAAGGTGGCGGCCAGGTACGATCAGCACAGAACCACATCCTGCCCCTGCAGCAAAACCCATGACAGCACCACAGGCTTGTCCTCTGCAACCGGCTTTCAAAGCCACCTTCAGATTTTTGTGGCCCTTCAAAGAAAGCTTCATTTTTTCCTACCACTTTTAATTAGAGTGCACACAGTGCACTAGGTTCTCAAGTTTTTAATCATACAAGCTTCGTGAATTTATTAGCAAGACAGCACGAGAAAAGGAATTAGAGTATTTGCAATCCTTTTGCTACCTCTATCCAAATGATGATCATTACATGCTGAGAGACTCCAAGGGCTCAGCATTACCATGTTACAGTAGCTCCCGTACTCCTAAATCAAAGGCCAAAGGCTTAAATCAAAATCAGACTGCTAGGTGCTAGATTGCTCCTGACAAATTCTAAGCAGACAAGGAAAGAATAAGGGGACACCACTAACTGTATCTCTTATTTGACCTCAGGCAAATTGTCTACTTCTGCCCCGGTTTCATACCTGTAACAATCTCACTGATAACACTAACTGTATTTAGAGCTCCCAAGCTCCATGCCTAGGCCAATACCCTCCATTTGTAAAAATGAAGAATAACGTTGCAGTCAAGCAAGACCAACAGATATGCATACTTCTGGATATGATTTAGTCTCTTAAGGCTAACTGCTGAAATGTAAAACATAGTTTTGTTAGAACGATTTTCTCCCTAAAATTTAGTTATGAAACTGGACATTAACCCAAATTAATATCTGATTTCAACAGTGATATTTAATATTTGGTATGAAATATATGTACCTCCCCCAATCCCTAAACACAGCAGCACCTATGACAAAACCAGTGTACATCAATCTGCCATCACCCAGAGAAAGCTGCACTTCTGGATTTGGCTGAATATACACATCAAGAGACACTCAAACCACCAGAAGCTTCACTCTTCACATGGCTCGTTGAATTTCTCAGAGTGAAGAGCTCTTTCTGGCTCATAGAGTAAAGCATAGCCAGAAAATTATTCACTTTCGACAACAGGTCTTTTTTAGCCCAACCCAGAGAAGGTTTGGAGCCCTGTTACAGATGACTAGCAAGTAAAACCCAAAACCAAACCAACCCTCCTTTCCCCAAGAGTAATAAGAAGCCAACCCCAGAACACAGTAACTGGAGCCAGTTTTGCAAGGTACTTTCTGAAAGGTGGGAATCCGGATAGGTTCCAAAGTTGAATTTTCTTCCAAGGAGTCACAAGCTAACTGCACGGATGGGTGCCCTCACCCTTGTAGGAGAAGGCGGTCTCGATCCCCTTGCGCAGTGACATAACCCTCAGTTTATTCAGGAAACCCATTCCACTTCAGTTTTCCTTCACTTCCTTCTGACATCCAGAACTGCGTTACAAAAGAAGCATCCTTGTAGTCCTTAAAAATTAAGGATGCTGTGACCATCTCATATGCAACCAACACATATCCAGGTAATGCCGCCACTGGACAGACACACGCTGAAGTGGTCACAGGCCTCTTCAGAGCAGAGATTAGAGTCAGTCAGGTATAGGAGGACAAAGGTTGTCCAAAGTCAGTTTGATGGACATTCTCCTTAGAAATCCTGGCTTAATACAGAGTTGAAAATAGCCTGGATCAATGTAATGGAACTGTTCGGTCAGGTCTACTGATGGTACCAAAGACAGTCACTGGGAACATTAGCTGAGAATGAAAAATAAACTTATAGGAAATAAATCAAGCCCAGAAGGTTTGATTCCATTTCTAACAAAATAAGTTCCAGATTTAACAGCACAAGGAGTACTCGGGTATAGCCAAGTCCCATCGACCCCCCAAAGCTACTAATGAAGACTAAGGGATCAGATTCATCCAGTTCTTGAAGCAGGATCTAATAGCACAAGATTCTGAACCTCTCCTGCTACTGACTGTCTGGAAAGGGAAAAGCTACAATGGCACACAGAAAACAGACTGTGGAAGAACAAATAAGCTGTGGGGATCATTCTCCCTGTGCTGAGCACTTCTGGGTAACCAGATCCACCTGCACCCCAACAGCTCAAGCTCTCCCCTGTCTCATTGCCATAGCACTATATATGAGCCGTGGCTCACTGCTCCAAGAAATACAAGGACACTTTTGCAAGTACGAGAGCAGCGGCAGGCAATGAAGCAAAGTGAAAAGCTGCCGTGGTGAGGCCTGCCAGATCCCTCAGCCTCTCACTGTGTGCCAGAACAAAAATAAGAGTTTAGACAACCCTGCCTGGTGTGGTCATTAATCACCATCACCAGCTGAACAGGTTCCACACCAGAGGGAGGACCAGCAGAGCAGATGGGGAATTATGCTTGGAAAGAAAGGGACTGCTCAGACTCAGAAAGGTAAGTCAGGAGGTACAAGGCAATATGAGTAATTGAAATACAGGTGCCACATGAGAAGGGAAGTAATGAAAACAAAAGTGAAGGCACATTCTGAGCAGGCAAGACTGCTAGATGTGCTAAAGGAATACTGCACCTTGCCTTCTGCTCCGATACACAAACATGCAACTCAGCCTTGTGTCTGACCAGTGCATTATTACTGTAAAATCACTCCCACCGGTTAATTCTACAGCCAAAATCTCACCGTCCAGTTCTAATCCTTCTAAATGGTAGGGGATTTCTGCTGATCTTCTGTATCTAGGGATCAAACCTGCAATGCAGGAACAGGAGGGAAAAGAACTGAGTTTAGCTTGCTTTAGCACTGAGATCTTTTCAGTTATGCAATGAAGTTAAACATGGCATAACTTTAAAATAAAATCCATAATGCTCTTCACTGCAAGCATCTCGGGAAGCCTCCTCTAAGCATTAATAGGAGCAAAAGAATCTTATCTTCCAGACCTTCCCCTTTATGGTTTCCTAACTCAGGCTTATACGTGATTAGGAAATCCCCACTGCAGACTTGGACAAAAGCTCTCTTTTTCACACTGTTTTGCACCTAGAAATGGTGCAAGCACATAAGCAGAAGCATTCTGCTTCTACTCAGATTTATGAAAGCCTCAGAAGGGGAAGCTCTGGTATAAACAGCACAATTCTGTCTGCTGAGCTGCAGGCAAGCTGCAGAGATGCACACTTCAGCACTGCTAATTAACAGTTTCATTATGGATGTTTTAGCATCAGATGCAGCAAAACCAAACCCAGGTCTCCCCCCATAAAACTCTTTCAGATCTATCGGTAACTAGTTCTGGAGTGACTGGGGTTTTTTTTTTACATGAATCTCCTGTGCATTGAAATGTCAAAACTGAAAAGAATTGAGACCACATGAAATAAGCAGGATTTAGTAATAACTGCAAAGAGAACAAAATTAATACTCTCCCATTTCCACACTTCTGTAACAAAAACTTTAGCTTCTGGAAGACCAGAGCATCCCTGGTGTATTTGATCTGCTCCATTAGCTGTCAGTTTGGAATCAATGCTATCAGCCCGTGGCAGGTTTCATTAATTAAAGATATGAAACAAGACAGCAGCGGGTGGTCCTTGGATAGCTATGAAAACTCAGGGGTCCCAGGCACAGGAAAACACACATTAAATCTAAACTCTACACACTTGTCCAGTAAGACATTTTGGTAACGGTCATGAAGCAGGATCAGCTGCATCTGTACTTTGCCCACCGACAGTTCAAAAGCCAACTGTCAAGTCATTGGTGACGTTTATTGACACTGCAAACTCTATTAAAGCCTGATTTATAAACACTGCTCAGCAAGTTGGGGATAAACTTCTGAGTCATTACACAAACAACCCAGTAGACTCCATCTAAAATTCAGCTCTACAGTTTGAACAATTCCTTTTTTAAAGTATAGTTCCAAGAGCATGAGGAGTTTGATGCAGTTCAGCTGTGTGAGACACGGTGCCAACAAAATACATCTGTCACTAATAAAAATAACAAAATGGAGCCTGGGTAAGGCCTATCTGTACTTCTGCATCAACTTCCACTCATTCCTACCAAGTTAGACTATTAATAGCACCATCAATGCAGCAATAAACTAAATACTTTTAATAGCAGTAGTACAAAGTCTACCAAACAAGCAACAAATCGTGCAAGAGCAGCTGTAGACTTTAATACACCATAGCTGCAAAAAGAAGCCTTATAAAACACATGTATTGCTGTGCTACTAACTCGTGTTCTTCTTGCAATTAATACAGCTTTGTTCATTACTGAAATCAGCCTTGTGATGATTTGGGCAGCTCCTTCACCCCGTTTCAAGGAAGAGCACAAGTACAAAGACTGCATAAAGACAGTGTGGTACGGGAGGGGACAGTGATGGGCTGAGGGACATCAAAAGCTCTCAGCCACCAGGCCATATCAGGGTTGCAGCCATAATCACACCTCTGAGAACTGGCAGAAACAGAAACACTGAGGATCTTATTTGTAACGTAAGAAGCAAACTTTCACGTGCTTCACTATGGTTGGAGTCAGGAAGCTTGACTTTTCCAATCTTTGAGAAAGACCAAGTTTCTCACACACCCTCGCCATGCTAGGAATTGGGAGCGATGCAAGACAGAGGGATACACCTTCAGAGACAGAGACTGATAATGGTATATCACAACAACAGAAAGCTTTTCTGTTCACTCAGCTTACACTGCAAACTGTCATGCATAATACACTGGCAATTTCAGATCAGACAATTCCTGATCCACAGATTACCTCTGCCTTTTCAAATTCTTATTTTCTAATGCTGTGGAAAAGGCCTGGAACTGCACAAGGGAAACTCCTCAAGACATGCGGCCATGTCAGGGATATCAGTTAAAACTTCCTAGTTTCATTTAGGAGAAAAAGGGTCATTCTGCTTTAACCACCTTATTATAGCAGTGAATGCAGAAACCAAACTAAACCAAGCAAGACAGACAGCTGCCATAAGGAAGTGCTGATAACATAACACAGCTGCCATCTAAAGCACTCCAAACTGCATTTTACTGTCTTGTAACTACTATCTCAGAAACAAGAAAGTTTTATAACAAGATTTTATAGCACATAAGTTGCCAAAACATCAATTTCTGGGTTCATAAGAATTTATTTTGTGGGGGGCATAAGTCAGCCTGGGTTCCCAAGTTCCCCCCATCAGACTGGTTTATATACAGCAAATCATGCCTGACAACTTCACTTGCCTTCTCAATCTCTATCCCTTCTGATACTCTTAATTATCTAGAAATACCACATCTCCCTCAGGCATACTTTTACCTATTTAGCTTCCTTATCATAGACTGCAAGCAAAGAAGTACATTCACTGTCACCCATAAATACGCTGCAAGACAGGGTGTGTGTGTTTAATTTATGTGCACACACATGTAACCATGCCACAGACGAAAAGAGGGTCAACCCCCTGGGAAGCCTTTCAACACAGCTTCAGAAAACTGTACCTGCAAACTGGGGACCTGAAGCACAGCTCCCGCAGCTCAGGGTTAATAATCTTCCTTTTCCTTTTTGTCCATCACTTTTGCTCTGCAGACCCCTGGGACACAGCTCTTGGGGCAGGTGAGTAAAACAGAGCCCTGCCACACAGGATTTAGCATGGCAGTAATCTCACTGGGATCTCTACAACCTACCGCAGCAGCAGCAAAATATTACTGTATTTATTTATCCACTTATGTGTGTGTTTCGAGCCAGCATCTGCTTTAAGAGGTATACACACATGTAAGTCAGAAGTAGGAAATTGGGTCTTCTGGGAGATCATTATCTCTCAGCACTCACAGGGACAGGATCCCTTTGAGAAAAGCACCAGCTTCTAGAGCATAATGCCAGGCACTGACGGTCTTCAAGATACACCTACAAAAGGTTCATCGTTCCACCTGCACACCCGAGATGTGGAGAACTAATGCACATTCCCCCCCAGAATCACATGTGAACAAGCATTTCTTCCACACCAGGCCCCAAGCTTAGGATTCAATGTCTGTACGGAAACAGCTCCCTTTCTCCCCCACTGCTTTGGATACAGGAACTGACTCATCCATGTGTTTTTTTTTCTTTTCCTCATTCCAATGCAGATATGAAAAATAATAGTCTTCATTTCAATATTTAATCATATGCTTCATTTAATAATGAGTCCAAGAATAATTTAATCCTGGCTATCAACATAAAAGAGATATTGTTCCTTTCACTTGATTATGTAAGAAAATAAAACCTCCTCTGCTCTCTGGCTTCTCGCAGGCCAGGGTTTTGCTCACACTGACTTACGCCATACATACAAATTATATTCTATATTTGATTACGTGCACACAAAACCTTGACCTGCATTTGGAAAGGGGCATGGGATGCTCCTCCTAGCAATTTCACCTGCCTAATTACAAATGCTGCCATCTCCCTTGAACGAATCAACTCGCTTATGAAACGGAGAGGGAGCTGACATTTCATGGCACGTCGCCTCGTGCCTCAGTGAAGAAAAACACATCATGTGCCACAGATTTCTGGAAGCATCATCACTCCCTTATGGTATGTGATCTCTTGCCAGGAATAAATAGGACAGAGTCCAGCGCAGGAATCACATAGCTCCTGGCTCACGCATCATTTTTCTGTTATTGTATGTTATTACACTAAATGCACTGTTCAGGTACTGGCCACTCTGGAAAAATCTCATTAGCTATGAAAAACTTGGACTTAAGGTGATTAATAACCCAGAATGTCTTGCTTAGATGCTCAATGCAAAACTTGAATAGAGTCCAAATCTCTGATGGGGGCAAGCACTTTCTGCATATTACCTTTATGTGATTTAAATGATCCCCAAAAATATGCTCTTTTGAGAACAAACAGTGCTTGTTCTCTATACATTTGCAAATACCCTTGGGACTGATCTCTAAGCATTCTGTTCATCTATAAATCACAATAATGGCAATGCAGTTATTTTAAATTAAAATATTTTAACATAAAATTACTTCTAACTTGGTGATATTTATGCCTGTAAACTCTCTGCTTTGTTTTTCTCTTAAAAGCTTTAAAGTCAGCTCCCCAGTCTTTTTCCTTCTAAAGCATTTCTGCTCAGTATTACGCGTGAGCACTCCCACACTTGGATACCTCATCCTCCTCTGTTTTTCATAGCGCACACTTTACTTTGGAAACAATAAGTGGAATTTATCCCTTATTTCTGGAAGAAGAAAGCATTTAAAATTTGAATATAAGTCCTTCAGAGATAAAGCATCCCAGATTAACTCTAATGATGTCCAGGGGAATTCTGTGCAAGTGATGAGCTGTCTGCCAGGATGTCGATGCTTTAGGGAACGAAAATATCAATTAAATTTCAATGCATGCAACCACATATTGACCTTGAACGCTATCTGTAACTTAGTTTAAACTTGAAAATTCACACTCTAAGTCAGAACTTCTGCCCTAATTGGTTTTAAGTTCACTGAAGAACAGCACAGCCCTATAGAGACCCCAGAAAAATTAAGAGACTCAATCCAGAGGGGAAAAAAAGAATTTCCCCAAATCCTGTCAAGTGTTTAACTATGACATTTGTGCATGCCTCTGGCCTCCCTCCCTTGGGTTTTGGCCATTGTTTCAAGACATATTAGCGGTTCTTTTCCCTTTCAGCCTTCTGATAACACTAAAGAAGTCAACAGTCCCGACAGCCCACGTCTGCCACAGCAACGTTGCGCCGGCACTTGCGCGACCATTTCTATGATGAAATACTTTATTACCAAGAGAATTACAATCCTGCAGCAGACTGTACAGCCCTTGGAGAGTGAGGGCAAGTCAGATGGAGGAAATCCGCTATTATAAACTGCTTCATGGGTCAAAGGAAACCCAGAAGTCAAATCTCTTACCTGGAACTGGATCTTTAAAGCTTCTCCAGCCACATGCCCTTTACACTATGCAAACTGTAATTCGGATTGTGCCAGATCTTCCACTCTAATTCTAATAGTACGACTTTTAATTATAACTTTTATCTGCACTGATGTAGCTTCTCAGTCTGAGAAAGAGTATTTTTGTCTTGGGTTAGTTAGCATAGTGTTTTCCCCACCAGGAAGAAGAAAAAGGATAGCAGGATATGTGCTTGTCTTTCCAACTCAAGCAAAGAATAAAGTCTTCTACGCTTATTCAGAATAAACCACTTAATTTCATCAAATACAAGCTAGATACCCAAGCCACCAAACAGGAAAAGGAGAAGGCAGTCATATTTTGTCTTTATTCTACTTGTCTAGCAATGCAAGCTCCTTGTTATCACAATTCAATCTGCCTTCTACAGATGTTTACAGAGGGCAAGCAGGAACAGCAGGGCCAAACGCACGTCTGGCTGTTGGAGGACAACCAAGCATGCCTTCTCACTGAAATTTTTCTGGGCTTTGTATCAGGAACAAAAGATTTCAAAACTCCTCCAACATTCCTCGGAGGTTGAATTAAAATTGGTGACGCCTGGGCTGCTGAAAGGGAGCAATGCTGAAACTCCCTCCCAGCCAGCTAACAGCACGTACTGCAGGCAGAATGAGGCAGGAGCCATTCACTTTCTGTACCAACTGATGTGATGACCCTGCGCAGCTGAGTTCATTTACAGTGACTGTCAGCCTCTTGGACCCCCAGGTCAAGTGAGCTGATAGAGCCATTCACCCTACCAAACAATTAATCCTTATACCAGTGGTTTCCTTCCCTTTGCTGCAAGAGGAACGTAAAACCCTGCACAATTAAAGAGACAACCAAGTCCCCTTCAAAACTCATTTTAAAGTTGATTTTAAAACTTAAAAAAGATGAGAAACTAAAAATGTCTTGTTTGATCGCATTTGATCAGACCCCCTGACAGACAGATCTGACAGATCTATAGATTTGATGCTCTCTATGATCTGATGGAGAAAACTTCGCACACCATAGCTTAACAGGCCGCAGTTTAACAAACCTCTTCCTGCACCTTCACCAGCTGAGCAGACCATGGCAAATTCTGCACCATTCTGAGGCACCTGGGGCATCTACATCCCACCTGATACACAGGTATACAAATATAAATATATATCCACATATATACATGCACATACATCTTTTCCCCTGCTCTGCAACATCTTGCAGAAGCTAAGGCACAAACTCTTGCTGCAGAACAGCCTGGGATCTCTAACACACGAGGCTCCTTCATCATGAAATTTGCACTCAGACTTCTTACAAGTTTGAGGAATTATTTGAAGAGGAAAAGACAAACCAGGCGGCTCCTAGCACTGCATTAAGGATCCCAGAAGCAACACAGCAGCTCTTTATCCACAGAGCATGAGCGCTCGGCCTCAGCTCACAGAGAAGCCTGTCAGCAGACAGAGCAGGAACCCATCCGACTGAAAAGAAATGCCAGAAATCCACATCAGAGGCTCAGGCAGATCCTCCCAGAGCACCATTCAGGTCCAACTCCAGCATGGCTGCAGCACTCTGATGGCTATATCTGTCTAAAGTCTCTGTATAACGGGATAAAATGAGATGCTGCGGTTCAATGACACAGACCCAAGGGAATTAAGGTCTGACACGTCCCTGCTTATAGGGGATAGAGATAAGCCTAGAGAGAACTCTTACCTAGAGTAGTACCAATAGACAAAGCTACTGTACATGCTTTTGGAGTGCTGTAGCGCTTTAGAAACAGGAATATATAACATAAGCAAGACTGCCTGGTATGGGCACACAGCACAACTCTCCTGCTGAGTCACAGACCCCATGTATTTGCTCAGAGACCTACATCATTCAGAATGAAAACAGAGACCATCTTATATTGTCACAAACGTGTTCCTCCCAAAGGCCACCCATGGTAGTGTATGGACAGAGCCCAGCTCTGCAGGTTCTCCAAGATGACATGCTGTATTGGCTCCCAATCCAGTGCTGAAACAAGCTCTGAGTTAAGAGAAGTGGGAGGCACAAAGAGGAAGGGGATACTGAGCATCAACTAGTCCAGGATGAGCCACATTTGTGGCAAAAATTCTTATAAGAGCTTTGTAACTCCAGCTTCTTTTCCAAGACTGTTTATACCACCTCTGGCTCCGGGGAAGTAACATGACTTTGCTTCACTGCATGGGCCACGAGCCTCGATGCTAAGTTCACTCCCTCAGCTCCAAAACTGGTATCGGGAGGGAATTTCACACCTTCCCCAAGGCATCCATCAAGTCGTACACCAAAACCAAAAACCTCTTGGAGCAGGAATTGGGTAAATTACGCTGGGTTTTCACACAGCTGCTTGTGGCTTGGATCAGACACTGACATCTCAGAGGGGATATTTCTTTGGATGTTACTTAACCCTTTGGAAAGGCTTTGGTGCTGCCATCAGCCAGGGTTTCCCTTAAAAGGCTGCTGGCACTGGCCTGTATTGTTCTGGTCTGCACACAGCCCAGGAGGGGACGGACCAGACCTGGCTCCTCAGTACCACCTTCACCTCAGCAATAAAACATCAAACGTCTGGGTGTTTCTAAAAGCAAATGTTCAAGTTCAAGCCCCTTCCCTGCTCTCTCCAATCATTAACAGTTTTACCACAACGGGAAAAAAAAATTCCCCAAACCAAACACAAAACCCCCTTTGAGCATTTCATATCTGGGTGGGGGTTCAGTGTCACTAAAGCCTCTCACTGGTTTTCAATACAGCTTTATTTTAAGAAAGCATCTATTATATGAAGCTTGGGCTTTGGCAGGCACAGCAGAAGCCTGGCCAGTGCAGAGAAGGAGACAATACTCAAAGTGCACTATCATTTTGTCACTTTTTCACATTTCTTAATACCAACGTAGTGAAAAACTTCACTACTTACTGGAAGTTACTTACCTTATGATTTCTGCATTATTCTGCAGCCAGGATATAGCCTCTCCCTTTCTATCCTCCTACACAGATTCAGTAGAACCATTTTCCAGCAGTTAATCTGAGCCAGCTATTTAGTTCTGGCTTGGCAATATTTTGAACTAGAGGCAGGTCCAGCCTCCAGGAAAACAAGTTATGCAGCAAGAGGGTGGGACGCTATCAGAGAACACATAATAAAGTAAATAGCAAGTATGACCTATGAAAGGAGGGGAAAACTAAGATCTTGTTTCCATAATAGTGCAAATTAAAAGCCACTTACACTGATGTAAAATGTGGAATTCCTTACGGGCTGTTATTCATTGTTTGGCCATAAAGGTGGAAGAACAGACTCGCATGCAAAAGGAAGAACACTCCAAAAGGCCAACACCAAACCTAGCCGTAACTCAACATCAAAACAACATCCCAAAAGGCTGAAGATCATCAACGCAGCTCATAAACCTTCCACCAGATTTCTGAGGAGGAACAACTTCACAGCAGTTTTGCCTCTGTTGCATTCACAGTTCTACAGACCTAAATTGGCTTCTCCATCAACCAGGGTCCTGCTGGCATGGATGGAGAGATACTGCTGTGAAGCTATTAACTTCAACTGAGAATCTTCCAGTTGCCTGAGAATCAATTTAATATCATGGCTGAAAGCAATAAGGATAAGAAGCAGCTAGATGGATACCTTTGATCTATGCAATTCTACCAGGCATCAGCAGCTGAAGCAATGCTGAGTCTGTCCTTAAGACATTTTCCCCTCCTTGGGATTATTTTACAGTTCATTCAATAAAGCAGCAAAACAATTTCCTGACAAACTAGGAAATGAGTGTTGGCCCGAATTCAAGAACTTCAGAAAATATTAGAAACAGAGATTTAACAGAAAGCGCTTGGATCTCACCGACCTTACGGACAAGTCACACTGTCATTTCCTCAGCCATCAAACCCAACCTGTTCAAAGGCAGGTGGGAGGGAAATAATCCTCACTGCGAGGCACGTTCCACTGCCTTCCACCTCAGGCACACTTCCACAAGCAAGCCTGAAGGAGTCGCATACACGGCAACCCTCATCCACTCAGCCTCCATCACAGTATTTTGCTGCAAAAATAATGCAACTGACAAAAAAAACATTCAAAAGTCTGAGCAGCCTCTAGTTGTGCAGGGAAGTCTCTATGGAGTAGGTGGGCAGGGAAATCACAACTCCAAATTCAACCTGCAGTGGCAGACAAGTCATTTCCACTGAGTCCCTGACTTTGCTCTCCTTGAAGCAAAGGCAGGAACACCAGCATATCCACATGGACCACAAGCTCCTTCGGGAAGAACTTGTCCCATCTTCAACAGCAGAGCAAGCACAGCAAGACCCTGGACTTGGTCACAGCCAGGAGGCACTGCCCGAGTAGTTCAAATAATAGCTGCAGTTTTCTGCCTTAGTTCAACACCCTCTGCTTTCCCAAACGCGCTGTATCATCTGCACTGTATGATCATGGACAGCTCAGTTGAAAGCAAAGCTAGGCAAGTTCCTCAATTACTAATGCTCTCTATCTCCAGAACATGTGCCACTGCCACTGAAAGAAAATCCACAGAAAAACCAAACCAAAAACCCCCTAAAGAACCAAGTAAGAATCACTGAAACTCTATTTTACCTGCTGCAAATGAAGAATAACTGCTCTTACTTATTTCAGCTCAATAGCTCACTCTCAATCTATTTTTGTCTCTGAGCAGTGCTCAGACAAAGCAGTATTTCGGCACCACACTATTTTGAATTTAAGACCCAATGATGAAGTCAGTGGTTTGCTCCACTGTAGCTGTCAGACATCTCCCTCTCTCTACAGTTACAGCAACCCTAAAACCAAGAAACCAGAGAAAACTCAAGTTCATTCACTTTCACTGCTCTAGAAGCAGAATCCCTGCTAAAGAAATAAGGTAAGGTGCTCATAGAAAATGCACTATGTCATTGTGTTTTCTGCCAACAAACTACACCATTTCTTGAAGTCTTAATTCTACTTTTGAATGGCCCAAAAGTGCTTGAGCAATGGCCAGCACAAACCCTCCCCAAGCATTGCCAGGCAGTCTCCCATCTGGCTCCAAGGAGCGAGTGAAGCTCACTAAAGGGAATTAAAAGATTACACAGGCTCATTTATAGGGCATAATATTGTAGCACAATTTATTCCTCTTCATAGAGTAAGTGCAGTATACAGGGAAACTGCAGACAAGCACACAGATGAGAGACCTGGCCAACACGTGTGTGGGGATAACAGGCAACTGGGCTACCCCATGAGGGTTTGGGGTCAGGTCTTGCAGGGACACCCCTGCAGTCCATCCAAGTCCAGGTAAAGCAAACTGCTGTTTTGTCTCACTAGCCAGGTTTATATTAGCAGTTGATGAGGGTCAACTCAATAGCTTACTAGAAGATCTAGGAATCACTCCAGGACTTTGTGAATAGGAGTTCAACTGGAAACACCACTGTACAATTAGAGAGCAACTTTTCGTTTTTTGGTCAACAGCATACTAGTAGAAGGGGAGAAGGAAAAAGAAGGAATAAAAAGAAAAAATACAGCATTAGCCTTGATCCAGCAGAGATCCACAGCGTGTTTCCAAGTGCTTCCCACAGCTTCCCATGGGACTTCCCATTTCCTTAACTGTAAACATGCGAGAAGTCTCTGCAAGACTGAACTAAAACTAGTACATCTGCTTTCTGAACAGCTACGCTTGCCATTAAACTTTAAACTCAGTTCTTAAGTATGCAAATATCCATGTGCTCGGTTAGGAGCATCCGATTCCCTCACACCAGCGTCTCCAGCATGCTTCTTCCCCATCAGCTCTTCCAGCAGACACTTTGAAAGGAACAAATGTAGCTGCTGGTTACTGCTCAGCACACTGGTTTTTCCAGAAACAGCAGTATATTGTTTTTTTCCAGAACCAGACATTTCCATGCAGAGCTTCCACACATTTCCTTTGAAAAGGAAATAATCCAAGGGGTTTTTCCAGCAGGAAAGAGCAATTGTTTCAATATTTCAATTCTCAAGTTACTGCTTGGGCCCACCACTCACAGAGGGCACTGCCAATGCGTTCGAATGAAGTGAATCAAGTCAATGAACTGCCTCTACTGGAAACTCATCTCAAGTATGTGTACTGAAGGAAATGTACCAATGTGTTTATTTACTCTATGCCCTTCCCTCCCTTAGTTCACAAACAAAGCAGTTTAAGTCAGCAGCCTGTTAACCTGGTATAACTATTAACATCTATGTGACCACAATCTAGTCAGGTTGATCTCAAAACGCAAGAGCCTCCAGTACTTAAGGGCATTCAAAAGGCCTCATCTTTGGAATTCCTAATCTTTGGGAAAAAAGCATATTATTACCCCAGCAATAATACAAAGTGGACACCACATAAGCATTTAGGAAAACTCAGTCCCTTTATGGAAAACTTTCAGTAGCCATAACAAAAGGTGGGTTGAAAGTAACCATGGCAGGAAAAGCTCACCTCTGCTGACGTAATTCCAGCTCCAGTGCCAGGTACCAGAGTTTTGCCAGCCAACTGAACTAATGGGGTTCACCCCCACCACTACCAAGTGTCCTTCCCAGCAACACAAGTGAGAGAAGTGAATCAAACTCCAGCTTTGTGTGGAGATGGTTATTATTGATTCTCATCAGACACAGCTAAGCAGACAAAGAGAAGAACTTGAGCCAAATAAATCCTTAATTTTTTCCCCACTGAGATAAGATTACAATAGCCTTCCAATACGTAGCTGCTCTCCTTTGTGAGACTTGCACATATGTGCTTTTTATTAGGTTTTGGCTTAGCAATTAGATGGATTTTCAGCGACTTCCAGAAATGTTGCAGGATGACTGAGCTGCAGCTAATCTCTCCTTCTCACTAAATGGGAATATGAAAAATGCAGCAGGGCTCTCCAGCACCACAGCCAATGCATCTCAATTCTGCACTTTCATACAGAAATGTAAATGCTGTATTTCATAGCTGAACTCTTGTGCAGTTGCCAGAAAGAGAACCATAAGGAGAAAACTAGTTATAACCATTGATTTGTAGGGAGGGGAAAGAAGAATGACACGGACATGCCCTGCCAGGAGATGACCAATTTTCCAATAGTTCTGCCACACAAAAAGCAACTTCTTGCAACGTGGGTTGGTTTTTTTTCAAAGCCATTAAAGCAAAACAGAAGATTACAGCTGCAACAAGCTATCCATTAACTCTAATTAGCAAGTATTTGTTGTCTGGATTTAAAACTTCCCAACTTGGTGTTAATGAACTGTAACACTGTAGCAAAAGGTATTAATAAAAACAGACTGTGGGCTACATAATAGAGCTCTGCCCACATGCCAGTGGAAGCTGGGGGGGGGGGGGATTTTGCTTTGCTGCTTCAATCCAGGAACAGTAAAACGGGGAAAACAAGTATTTAAAGCAGTTGCACTGGAAAACTGAGGGAAACTATTTACCTTGCAAAATTCTATTTAAACTTCTACTCCATATTCTGTTTTGAGAGGATTGCATCTCTTGTAACCTACAAAGGTAGACAAATTATGCTTTGGGGTTTTGCTCCTTGAAAGAAAACAAGCAGTAGAGCAATTGGGGGAGGGAGACAATAATGAAACTTGGGTTTTCAATTGTTTGTGGGCTTTCTGTTGTTGTTTGTGGGCAGTTGGGGTTTCTTGTTTGGTTGGGTTTGAGGGGCGGGTTGGTTGGTTTTTGTTGTGTAGTTGGTTTTCAGTTTCAGTTTTATCTCTTTTCAAGATTCCATAAAGGAGCAAACAAAAAATGACCCTGAAATCCCTGCATCCTGTGCCAGCTTTAGAGATCTACTGGAAGTCAAGTCCTTCTGACAGCAACACCCCATGGTGTCAAGTCCTCAGCTGGGCAGGCCCACAGGGTCCACAAGCTCACTCAGCCCCACTGTACATGCAGGTAAACCACCCATATCATCCCCCATGCAACTGGGGTGAGGGACCCCCAGGCAACCCCAAACTCAACATCCTAGTAAGTAAAAATCTGCCACTGAGAATAAAGCCATCTTCAGAGAGCTGCACAGGAAAACAGCTGCTCTCCCACTGTGATGGGATGCAACAGCAGAAAAGTATCTAACTCTCACGTTCTGATGTGAGAAGTCTCACCTTCCCAGATCCCTCTCACATGCAGTGAAAGCTCTCCTCTTCCTAGGGTTAATTCTGTCCCATAGATAGGAACAACCACCCAGCTGCCCCAGGTAACAGAGGCCTGAGAGGCACTGGGGGACCAACATTAGGCAAGAAAAAAGCTCCCCTCCCACCCACCTGCAAATGCATTTTCTATCTTCCAGCAGATGTCCCAATTGTTTTCTAAGGAAATCCTCCACTTATCTTTCAGAAGGGTATTTCATTCATATCAAAAGCCTTCATTTCTACACATTGCTGTGATCAGACTCCTGCATTACAAGACATGATCCATTTAATACACTGTATGCATGCTGATTTCATACCTGCCTGGATCTACATACACACCTGATCTCAGTGGCCAAACAACACCATAAAGCCACAGCTAGAAGTGATTTCAGCAGCTCTTGACCCCTCTGCCAAAGCTGTACTGTCCCAGCTCACTGCATTGGCCCAGTCTGGCTCTCACTGTAAAGCAACATTTTGTAACACAAGCAGCTCTCAGTGTCAGGATCAGTACAACAGGCATATTCAGACTCGTCTGCAACGTGCAATAGCTTCTAAAGGGCTTGGGTTTGCTGGAAGTCATTTCACCACCCCAGCATCTTCCTCCTAGGGCACCCAGGGCAACGGAGGAACAGAGAAGTCCTCCACAGATCTATGCAAAAGGAGGAGAAGAGGAATAAATGAAGAGAGGGAAGGAGAGGAAAACCATTTACTGGTCACTGAATCAGAGCTGTAACTTGACCCTGGCTGTGTCTTGCCACCGACAGCATTAACTACAAGCAGCTTCCATTCAGCAGCTCCTGCCAAAAATAAACAGCGAAGCTTTCCTGGCTGCTCGCTTGGGTTTGCTCTCAATGTTTTTCTTCTTGCCTCCTCTGGCTAATTGGGATATGCCAAGTTTCCTCCAACCAAGTCGTTTCTGAAGTTGGTTTTGATCCACTACATTACTAAAATTGCTCCAGTTTCTCACATTAAAGAGTGAAAATAAAAGCTGTTTGATCAGAGACGGCCACATCTCTGTGTGCCTGGCCTTTTGGTTGAAAGACGGGAGACAGAATAAAAGGAGTTAAAACAGGTACATAGCAACATCCCAACGAAAGCACTTCCCCCGCCACTACCATCTTCCTCTTTACTGCAGAATCATCTATTTACAAACAATATTGTCAGCTACATAATATGGGCCAAAATAATTCAAGCTGCCCATCTCCCTTAGGCATTGGTGGGGTTGTTTTTAAGGGGGGCATTGCTTTTCATTTTATTATACAATCCACACAAACACAGGTGAACCTCAAATCACCTCCAGCCTTCAGATACCAACAGCTACACCCAGTTGCTTTCACTCAGGTCCCACAAATTCAGGAATATCCTTTTATTTCCCTTGCAGACAACCAGGCATCACTTCCACTGATACCGTCCTGATTCCCTACCTCCTTCCCAACTTGTGTGCTCCTCCTTCTGCATGGCAGGGAGAGGCAGGAGACACTCCTCTTGCCCATTGCCAGGGTTTACTCAATAGCTGCCTCTTCCCCTGGAAACTTCCATCATCAGCTGGACCACAGCACCACATGAGGAGCCTGCACAGCCAGCTCCTCCAACTACAAAGAAGCCCTTAGAATCATAGAATGGTTTGGTTTAGAAAGGACCATACGATCATGGAGTTCAACCCCTTCTTCTGGGTTGGTTTTTTTCTTTCCTAGCACATTTTCATGCACAAGCAGAACAAGGAACTAAATCCTCCTGCTTATACAACACTTGCTCTACATTTTTTAAATTCAAAGTAGATACTGGTGCACAGGGGCATTCATGGATAAAACCAGCTTATAGCAATAACAAACTGAACTGCAAACTGCTAAACGTGATGAAGATGCTCTAAAGGTGTTGTGCAAACACATTTACCTTCTGGAAGAAGCTCCAGTGGCCAACAGCACCCACTGGAGCAGAAGCCTTTTGAACTGTGGTGGCAAAAGGGTTTAATAATGGCAAAGCAAGACTTAAGCAATACATGATCAGTGCTAGCAGCGCTAAAGAATATTTAGGAAACCCCAACAACAAACCCAACTGATTTTGCAAGCAAGCTTTTGCACCAGCCTGCTTATGTAAAATCTCCTTTTTTGCTTCCCCTCAACCTAGCAATGCAAGCAAACAAAAGGGGAAAGAACAGTTTTGTCAAGCTAAACAGCATGTTTCTGACCCAGCCACTGAAAAATAAGTTCAAGGGCCCTTTAAAACTGTGCCATTTTAATATGCTGTAAGAAGCACTCTCTGCCTTCTAATTTGTTCGGTTCTTTGAAACACCTAATTTCCTCTGCACTGTCACTGCACAGCACTCTGAAGCCTTGTGGAGTCCTGCCACTTGATTCAACACCAACAGTCACATTTCAATAGGCAATTCCACTTGAAAGGCTATAAATGAAAGGAAAAAAAGACATCTTCAAACTAGAGAACGCAATGCAACACCACTGATTTATATCCAAGTCCTCTTTTCTGTGGCTGGCTACTGTAGGCATGAGCCAGAGAAGGAGAGTTTTAAAGCCTAGATAATTAATTTTAAGTGGTTTTAAAATGGCTAGAGATTTAAGGTAGACAAGATGCAACACTGGAATCAGTGTCAAGTTGCTGCTGTGCTCTTTCCTCTGCTCTGGAATGCACTGGCATCACATAAAATATATAATTGATTTCCCAAGGAAAAGAGAGAGAAAAAAAAAAACACCCCCATAAGCCTCATTATTCTATAAAGCAGATGTAAAAAGGTGCGTTTCGGGCCAAATCAGGGTTATATTTCAATAGGGTAGGGGAAGTGCAACAGAATCTTAATTTCTTATTTATTAAAATTCATTTACTGCAATTGCCATCAACAGGACCACAGCGCTGTTAACAAGAACCTCCCTCGAGTCAGAAGCATCCACTTCTACCAGCATATACAGATTTAAAGAAAAATTAAATTAAAAATAAATTTAATAATATTACTTTGGAGAACATTTATCATTCCTGAGTGGGGGTTTTTTTCCCCCTTCTAAACTTCCTTATTAAGATTTTGTGAAATTATAATGAAACTTGACAATAAACCACATGGTGCCTAAGTACACTTCCAAATGAGTCAGTTGGTAATTCCACCAGCTGCACAGCAACTATTTATGTGTCCTCAGACAGCAAATGCTCCTCTCTCCCAAGGGCTAAGCCAGGCTCTTGGCGGGGGGAACAGTTCAGAACACCCTGAGACAGAGACAGTGCAGAACACCAGGGAGCTGCTCGGCACCATCCCACTGCTCAGCAGGGAAACAAGATTTAAGATGCTCAGTAGGTCATACATTAGGTTAGAAAAGAGGGGAAAAAGCAGCATTGAGAATATTTTGACTGGAGAAGAGAGGAAGTAGAGACACAGAGAATAAATTTCAAAAGGGAGAGCAGATAAAGCCATTGTACATATGCAAGACTGGCCAGGCATGATGATCAGTAACAGAATGACTATCCTCCACTTCGTTGGCCACCAGTAATACCAATTTATTCTTCATGCTTTGTAAGACAGAGTCTTACATATATTGCAACACTTCAGCAGCCAGAGCCCAGCCCTCCACAGAGATTTACCCTTTCAGAGCTATTTTAAACCAGCTTTTCAGCCAGGAGTCTTAACATCACCTTAAACACTTTAAGTGAGTGCGACCAAACTGCAGGGCTCCTAACCACTGCAGCCCAAAAAGGACAAACTGCTCTGATTTGCTCCATCGACAGCCTGAAGCTAGGCAGCCCACAGCAGTTTTAACCTCCACCCTTGGCCAAAACATCCATCCATTCGAGTCTCACTGAATATCATTTTCTGAGGGGCTGCTACTCAATTTCTCGATAGGAAATATACTGTATACTCTATTTATATACCTTAGCAGCCACCTCACTGAGCAGAGGAAATCAGAAAAACAAGAGAGCTGTACTGTATGCAGCACTGAACAGCAGGTGAAAAGCCACAACCACAAACCACTCCAGGGAAGTCAAAGCTGGGTGATGATGCAATGAACTACAAGCAACTTGTCCAAAAATGAAAGACTACAGCAAATACATGCAGTGGCCAGAAACGGCCTTTCAGCTCCATCCATCATTTCTCCTCTCTCTTCCTGTTTCTGCATCTTTAAGGGTTTGTCTACCTTTGCCAGCAATACAAAAAATAGGAAAATAAACACTTTTGAGGCAAGCAATGCACTGTGCTGCTCAGTTCTGGACAAAAGAGCAAATAGCTGGTGGCACTCAGAGCCACGGGCAGGCTGGCAGCAGCCAGAAACCTTTTCTCGTTGCAGCATGTCTGACACACCACTAACATCTTTGCAGCTGTAGCAAAGATAGAAGGGCTGATTTCTATCTTGAAAGGAGCTGGAGCCTGAGGTCATTACAAGCACAGCCTGAAGAGAGGCTGATTTCACGGGTTTGCTGGTTTGCAGCACAGCTCCCACTCATAATGCCACCACACAGCACAGCATCTTCAAAGCATCCCAATGACTCGGCCGCTGGCTGGCCCTTTCACTTGAGTATGGGGAGCAAACTATTACTAATGGCTTTCTAAAGTGACCCATGCGCACCAGCAGGGTACTAGTGACATACAAAATGCAATGGGCATCAACCACATCCACACCCCTGAAGTCTCCACCATGAGCAAGTGAGGAGTCTAAATCATAGCTTTGCTTTTCCTTCCCACAGCCAAAAAAGTAGTAATATTAAGTGTACTCACAGGACTCGCAGAGGACCCTACAACTGGAGGACATGTACCTGTTGGACTCCCCAGACCCAAAGGAGGAAGAGCAGTTTACAAGGAAGGTGACTGACCCATCCGTGCTGCACTCCATAACCTGGCCTGCAGGAAAGCTGCGACCCAACCCACTGTGCTTTCACTCACGAGGGAAGAAAAACCTGCGTTTGTCACTCAGCTGAGTCTCAGCACTATGAAGTGAGATGAGTTCTTCAAACATTCCAAGAAGAAAGAAAAAGATCTGTCAAAATGCAACCAAAGAAATGCCACCAAAACCCCCACCACAGCAAATTAAAAATCAAACAAATACACTAATAAATGCAATTAAAGTACAGAGTAGCAACAGTGCTAGCAATGGGGAGGGGGAATGAGGAGAGAAACTGTCACCAATTCAGAGATGATCGGTTTTGATTTCTTCATATATTCAGGAATAATAATTAAAAGAACACAACGAGACCCCATTTGTCACACAACACCTGCCATCGGCTGAGTGAAAAAACCTACATAAATAAAACTCCAAACCAAAAACCCCACTGTTCAACTCTTACATTGCAAAGTATACTTCATGATTGTTTAATTAAAGTCATTTTTAGCTTTGCATGGCTGCAATCACCAAACATTGTCTCCCTGTCAGCTTTGAGGGGCTAACACACTGTTGCCAACAATTAGCACAAATCTGGCTGACATTGTTTTCTCTAAAAATAAACCATGCATGTTAAATAGCTTGAGAACAAACATGAAAACAAGATTTTAGGATAACATTTTTCTTCCCAGTGGAAACACTGTCCTGCAGGAAGCCCAAGTAATCACTCCAGGATCTACTCAACCACAACCACACACCTTCCCTGCTGGTGAAGTACCACCAGGTCAATTGCAAGTTCTGGACAGCGGTGATTAAGAAACCTTTCTAAGCAGAGGAAACACATTAACTCCAGTCTCTTGGCCAAAATCTATTTGGGAAAATTCCCATTTCCCTTCTTTAGCAGCAATGGTCATCACAACAAGAGAAGAGCGTGTGGGAAAGCAGCCTCTGTGAAGCTCTTGTCTTTTTGAAAACTGACTTTTCTCTAACCTGAGCCACACAGAAGAAAGTCCAGCAACGCTGAAGTAACACCACAAGCACACAAGCCACATGGCTTGGGAAGGATGCAGTCCTCTGCATTAGCAGCATTTGAAAGGCAAGCATGCACACACTTCTAACGGCTGCTTTATTCACTACCTCCACCTTCAGGACCCAGCTGCTCACCCAAGACATGCTCCATCCTAGAGGTGGCTGCCCAACAGGTTGGTTAAACATGACCCAGTGAACAGAGATGACTCTTTAGTTCTCCTGAAGAAATAGTATTTTTAACTGCCAAAAGGGAAGAAAATGGCTTCTTATTGTTGCTTACAGTGAGGGCTATTTGAACTCCTGCACTGACAATGGAAATCACAAACCTCATCTGAGGATTAGAAACAGATACATACTCCAGTTTTGAAGCCAACACATTTACTTTCCAGTGCTTGCCTGACACATGGATTAAAAGTAAAGGTTGCTTTGAGTGGCAGAGGAATAGGCAGGGGCCTTGTCCATATCCCAACTATCCCCTCTTATACTAAATATAACATGTCATTACAAAACTAATGCTGGAACCCTTTACCACACTGAAGAAGTTAACATTTTCTACTCAGTGGATAGGAAGTCTATAACTGCTTATTTTATACCCTGCTCTCATCTCTGAAGGCTTTTATTCTCTAGAGCAAATTAATCAGGCAGCTTGCATTATATGTTCTTTTTCCAGGCCTGGCTCCTCTGAGCGTCTCTATTGATCTTCACTCAGTGAGCCATTAGCAGAAGGTTTTGAAAATTTGCTGGGTTTATAGCTCCTAGAGAAAGCCAAGTCCAATTTAGGGGGACTGCCAGAGCCAGGTTGGAGAGCTCAATCCTTCAGGGGCAAGATCACCAGTTTTCAAAACACGCGGCAACGTGCAAATCCTGTTCTGCTGTTTACTCACATTTGCCTGTGTCCCTGCTGCTTGATGCTCCTTCCTGCCAAAGAAGGTTTTAGATGACCGGGGAGAACCAGATTGAGAAAGAACAGACAAGTGCCACACATGTACAGCCAGCACATAAGCCAGCAACAACAATCTACAGGATTGAGGCAAAAAACCAACTGCAGAAAGATATGAAGAGGGGGTAGGAAGGTGACAACTTTTAATAAATAACTGTAGGCTTTTGGACAAATTAATTTTCCCTTGGACTCCACAAGGTCACCTCTCCAATATACGTCCCTCGGGGTCCCGTTTCCTTCCTAGTCCAATAAAACTACAGCAGTAAAGAAAATCAGTTCAATTTCAATGTATTTTTGCCATGCCTTTTTCGTGTGTGTGCACAACAACCTTTGTTCCTCCTCCTCTCGTGAGCTGTTTCCTCTACGCACACATGAAAGCAACTTAAAATAAACCAAACTAAAATTGATCATCCATCCTTCCCACTAAATATTGCATTAGACCCCGCACAGTCAGACTTGCCGACTCAAGCGCACAGACCTGGACTCGCTGAGGCGTGCCTGACCCCCACCCAGAAGGCAGAGGACCACACCAGAAGATACGCAGGCAGACAGAAGCGCCGGCTGTCCCGAGGGCTTCACGCACCACGTGCATGTGCACACTGCAATTCTGTTGTGTCAAGTCTCCAGCTGACTTTCACACTGTGCAGACATTATCCCCCCACAAACAATGGCACTCATTCTCCCGCCTGTTCCCAATAGGCAGCAGAACACCGTGTGTCCTGCTGAACCCAGGGAACACAAATGCCAGCCCGGGATAACGTTACCCGCTCACAGCCTCCGCACAAAGCCTGGCTCACTGCTCAGCCCCAGCCCGTTAAGCGAGCTGCAGCCCAGCCCTGCATCTCCACACCCTTCAGAAGGAGAAAAGCGGAGGAACAAGTTCAGCAGCCAGAAGAGCCCAGGCAGGGGTGGCAACAAGAGAGAAGTGCCAGAAATAAGAGAAAAGAAGATTCTGCACTAAAATACAGCCTTAGTTTTATACCTGAACTTGCCCAAAATCAGGGATGTGGGGATCTAAATCAAGTAAATTTACTTTCAATTATTTAAAGACCATGCGCCTATAGGACTATCGCACTGAAGATAACCTGAAGCAAAACACCTATGTCAACTGCTTCTCTCCCCCATACAGTACGGCATCCCAATCCTAACTGCTGTTCTGAGGACTGCATGGTTTTAAAGCACAACCTGAAACCTGAGGGTTAGTTCCTTTCTAGCTGCTGCAATAGCAATAGGAGGGCCAGGCCCATGTACTCCCAGCTCACCCCCACTGCGCCATCCACTCCTGATTTCTCAGGCTCAAACTTCTTTATGGCTAAACACCAATAAATCAGGACACGTAGCAAGAGGGCTGACCAAATGAAACCTAGCACTAAGACACACGGTAAAGACATATCTGCTGTCTACAGCCCGGCCCAAAGGACAGTGGCTGAAGGATGACCTGGTCACCAACCCCTTCCCTGGCTCACCAGACCTCACAGCAGGCACTGGGAGGGCTGCCCAGGAGCTTCCTTGGAGCTCAAGCACACGGAGATCAGATCCTCTTCTGCTTTTAGCCTGTAGCCTTGAATGTTTTATTCAGGCTCCTTCATCTCCCTCCTGCTCCTTGGCAATAGGAGCAATGCCCAATGGGAACCAGACCAGAGTTAGCTCTCCTCATACGGCCAGCCTCAGGGTGAAGGAGGTGATGGTGGGGGGACCAAGCATGGCTAGTTCTCTATTCTTTCAACATTTACTGTAATTCACCTCACTGTCCTTCACTTTCGGCCATGAAGGGTACATACACACCCCAGCATACCCACCCCACCTCTGAAGCCACCCTGGACCCCCTGGCAGCACAGCACACGCCTCCAGCCATGGGGAGAACAACAGCGGGGAGGCAGCAGCAGATGGAGGAAGTGCAGCCCTGCCATTTCCTGCAGCTTGCTAATCTGCACCATGCAGCTGCAAACCCCTGGCCAGGGCACGGCCTGATGGAATTACTGACCCGATACAACAGCAAGGCTCTGCCTGGCCACTCCCAATCCAGGGGAGGCAGGACTGCAGATCCCGCAGTCAGGCCAGGGAATTCCAGTCACAGTTACACTGTGTGCTCTCCAGCTCTCATGAGACTGAGCTGCTCAGGCAATGCAAGCCCAGATGGGTCTGCCTATGCTGAAGGGGTGATGACTGGCCCTGGCTGGTCAGCTCTGGAGACAGCCTGGAGCAGTGTCACAAGCAATTAATGTGATTTCGGATGTCCTCCGCCCTGCACCAAAGTCCCACTAAAAGGAAGGCAAGAGCGAAATTAAATTAGAAGAAAAAATAAGAAGAAAGAAAAAGGCAAAACACACCCTGCAGGCAGCTCCCGCGGCAGCCACCGGTGGGGAAGGAAAGACAGAATCAATCCCCTTTGTCAAAAGAGGCTTATAACTCACAGGGCATCCCAACTCACTTGACAAGGGGGATAAATCTGTACTCAGGAGGAAATTGAGCTCTTTCCACTATAGATCTGATACAGATTGCATAATGAGGTGCTTCCTTGCCTACACCACCACAAACACAAGCTGCCTGCATGCAGAAAAATAAGTATATATAGTTTTCTTTAAAAATCCACCACCCATTTCACCTCCCCCTCACTTCATGCAGTGAAAACAGCTTCTGTCCAGCTGTCACGTGAGACTTAAGCAGAAATGACAAGAAAGGCAGCTTTGTGCAAGCCTCCCTGCAATTTCCCCATCTATGATGTCCATGGAAAGCAAAGAGAGATGGAGAATTCAACAACACACAGAGGATGAATAAAATGACCAGTAACAAATACTGCATGTATACACCCCACACACTGATTAACCACCACTGCCTGCTCTGCTATAGCTGGGCACTCTGCTGCTTGTTGTTGTGATTTATTAGAAAGGTATCAGCAGAACAATAGGAATGAGATCCCAAAGGAATATTTTCCCCCTGGTGCTCCTCTACCATTGCCAGTTGCCCTCTTTAGGCAGTGCTCTAAAGACAGTGCCCTAGACCTGACTCAACACTGATTTGATGCAAACATGGTAACATCATGCTGTGACCATAATTCCAGCCCCCCCCCCTTAATACAAGGACTTGTGAGGGATGCAGAGCTGCCCTGGCAGCAACTGTTACAGCACCTACATGCATAACTCTCCTGGTTATTCCAGCTACAACCCCAGTAATAGGGCCCTTTGGTCTTTTTAAAATAGCCTTTCACACAGCTGACTAAACTGTAATTTGCTCATTTCCCAAGATCTAAGGCTTGTGCTAGCACAAGCTCTCTTACGCATAGTTAACCCGCATCGTGGGTTCAGTGGTGCACTAGTTTGAATTCTGGGGAAGCAAACTGCTCACAATCTTGATTATATGCATTATACAATTTGGGTAGGTTTGGGGTTGGGTGCTTTGGGGTTTTCAATTATTATTTTCACTTTTATTTCTAATTTTGATCCACCACTGAAAAGCGTTCCAGCACATCTGTCTCCAGCAGCCCAGTATTAGTAACAAGTCCCCTAAGTAGGTATGAAAAACCTTTGAGGTTTTCTGGCTCAAAACCACAAGGGAACAATCCATGGCACAACAAAATGATGAGCTGCGTTTGCAGAAGGGGCTGGGAATGAAAAACACACAGATATACATCCAGGAATAAGATTCATCTTTCCCCTCATGGACAATTAAAAATCAATTGTGGATCTTGTCACCAAAACGCTTTAAGACAGTGGATCCATTAAAGAGAAGTGAAGAAACTTCTCCAGCTACTGGTTATAAAATCGTACCCCAAGGCTGCCAAAACGATTGCCCCCTCCAAAATTCTTTAGTGCCCGCACAAACACACTTCCCCCCCTAATATTTACACAATTTCCAGCAGAGCTGGGGATGGGGAAGGGGAAAAGTGGACCCTGTGTGTGTACAGCAGGGTTTGCACTGCTCTTGGCAGACCTCCGGAAGATGAGATGCAGAAATCCCAAGGGCAGCATGCGCGGGAAGGAATCTGCTCTGGCCAGCTCTGCTCTCACGTGCTTCAGCAGTCCCGGCCACATCAGCAGGCAAGGCCAAAGCTGTGCACGCCTAGGAGAAAGGGTGAATTCACAAGCATTTTACAGAACCAAGGAGAGGCAGGAAACAGCGGGGGAAATGTGATCATTGAGAGCAACCTCTTGCATTGCTATGCTGCTGTCTGCACTTTCCAACTGATTAAGCCAAAGGATTGCAGTGGCGGGGGGGGAATTTCACAAGCTAAATCCTGAGAATATAGAAGGCGGCAGGGGAGGAGAGAACAGCGACAGCCAAAGGATGTTCAGCAGTGAAAGATGCTTTTCAGTGCTAGTCACAAAAATTCACAGTTACTAAGCAGGTGGAGAGAAGACTTAACAGGAACAGCTGAAAGACTGATCTGAGAATGAGAAAAAGATCACTTTTACAGAGTGAAAAACTCTACCCCACATAGCTATCTGTGGCTGGTGGAATACACCGGATTTCTTGCCTTTATCACCACAAACAGGAGCCTGTTTGTAATGTAAAGCTGAAGCTACACGGTCAGTACCAGTGCCTGTTCCTTTATACTTCATCTCCCAATTTTATCATAAACAAACACACATCTTACAGTTGCCTGCAAATTTCATCTTCAAACTCTTCAGAACAAAACACCATGTACTTTAATCTTAATGTACTTCCTATCAAACAGATCCTGCATGCCGGGTTTACAACTACTAAGCAGTAGAAGTACGGGAGATGAGTTATCCTGTTTTACAGAAGAAACAGAGGAACTGAGATTAAATAACTCATCTAGACGGGGGGAAAAGGGACATGCCCCAATTTTCAACTCTCATTTTTGCAGCCCCCATCCCAAGCTGTGCTCAAAGCCCTCTGGAGGGGCTCTTGAGCAGCTACTGCAAAGGAAATATTTGCAAAGAAAAAAGTCACACTGTTTAATACAACTTACACACTGATGTTCAATCAGCAGGACATGAAAAGCCTCACAAGTTGAAAGAGCACAGAGAGCTCAAACTAGGTGCTTGTGCACCTGTAATTATGTGAACAGTAGGCCGCGTGCAAGGCCAGGAGACTTCACAGGTGTTCAAAAACCAATGTACAGTGCCATAAGAGGCCAGTCCCAAAAGAACAGACAAAGTAACAAACACGAGTTTACAAGAAAACTGAGACAGGTCCAACTATTATAAGTACATGAAAGAGAAAACACGCTCATGTATGATTGCGCACACGCGCACACTTTATTCTAACTAGTACATGGTGAGTATATGATGCAAAAGAAAATCCTTCAGCAACTAATGAAGTTGGGTGGATACAATTGCTTCCCTTGAACCCACCTTTTAATGTACAAACTTATCAGCTTAAGATGAAACTGACGGAAGAAAATAAATATACCGATTCCTGAAAACACTCCTCAACCTACAATCTTTATTCTGTGAGAGCAGCAGAAGACTGCTGTGAGTGCTGAATGCTTGATGAGGCATTGTTTCACAGACCCGTGGAAAGGTTACATTTATAAAACCCTCTACCTTCATCAGAAAAGGAAATGCTTCAGCAGTTTACATTTGCATAGCAAGAAACTTGAATACAGAATAGCTAATTTATTTGCTATGATGTTGCGAGATACTGTTTTATTAGCTTAATTTGTCTTTAGCAGCACTGGAGACCAAGGTAACTACAGCTGAGTTGCTGGAGCCTGTATGGGGAAAAATGGCTTTTGAGAAAGTATCTTGTTATTCTTGCACTTGCAAACTGTTGTTTGCTCCCTAAAAAGGGCTTGCTTATTTGAAGCAAATGAAGCTTTTAAAGAGCTAGGTGGCTGTTGGCAAATATTTTAGACCATTTCTCCACTTCAAAGGCTGTTCATATCACAGATTCTACAAAGTCCACAGCACGCTAAATTGACACAAATCCCTGACAGAAACAGAGCTTATATTTAACCTACTAGCAAAATTCAGCTACCTGAATAATTAATATTCTTCAAATTAAGACCTCACTTGGCTCTCTAGGTGTACAGTGTTAAATCTAGTACCGTTTGTTAATTTTCAGCCCACCAGTCAAGATCAAAATCAGGGAGCAGACATGGAAACTTGGCACCAGTGAAGACAAAGTTTTGACGCAGGCTTCGGGGAAGCAGGATCTCACCCTTGGTCACTCCATGCTGCTTCAGTTTCTTTTTCCTTCTTTCCTCCAGCTCTTTTTCGTTTTCTCCTTTCACATCTCTTCTGAAATACACCGCAGCTCCAGAGAGTTCCCAGCCCTCAAACAATGTGTTCTCAAACTATACAGCTGAGAACACCAATACAAATGAAATCTGGGCTGCAGCTTCAATGGAGCTGGGGCCACTTTATATCATCCTGACAGATATTAAAAGGAAAAAAAAAAGAAAGAAGAAAAGGCTACAATAAAAGTGAGCCATCTTGTTTCCTTCGAGTGTGAAAAAGCTTCAAAAGTGAAGAAATACAAAGCAGCTAATGGTAATCAGTTACACAGAAAGCATCATCCGTGCATTCTGCTTCTAAGCAGCACCAAACATACGAGACCAAAACGCAACATCAGATGTACGTGAAATCCTGCACCTAATCTGCAAACCAGTTACCATGACTGCACATGCAAATTGGGCAGATAAAAGCCAGTCAGAGGAATAATTGACTATTTGGAGGTACAAAACGACTAATCTATCACAGCCACCACATAAGTGTTTTCTCCTTCTGCTTCATAATTGCGCCACTTAATTCTCCAAGTCCAACTTACTGTTTTGGATGCAATATGGTATGGTAAGTACTGCGACAAAGTGAGAAGTAGAAAAAACTAGGCTCCATCCAGAGCTCCACCACAAGTACAGACTTTAATATGCACCCTGCAATTCTCAGAGGGAAGTCAAGGGGCAAAAAACATACCCATTCCCAGCAGTCTTAAACAAATCGTTATAAGAACTAGAACCGCTGAAGAAGCCTTAGAAGCCACCAGTGTCAAAAGCCCCAGCATGGGTTGCACTGCTGCTTTGTGTCACCAATGCCACTCTTATGCCCAACTATCTGTCAGGACAGGTACTGTCTCCTAAACAGAGCACCTTCCACAAACAATCTTCAGCATTGGTTTTCTGATGTCATTCCAACAGCACCTTCTAAAACTCACAATTTCGCAGAACTCCCACATTTTCCTGCCTAGCAAAAATTTAGCACAACTATAAAACCCCATCGCCATTTAGACTTTCAGTAACTACAACCAGCTCCATCAGAGATCCTCACACTAAGGCAGTAGTAAAGCATCAGTCATCTTTCCCCTCATCCAGGAGGCAATGGAAATCAGTGACAAATGATTTCTGTTACTTGCAAACACAAAGACTAGCTAGCTTCAACTTTAACACCACTTTCATCTGCCAAGATACCAACTATTTTCCTGTTGGAAGCATTGCTAATTTTCTTTTAGTGCTGCCTTTGTGGGATATGAAATCAAATCAACTAAGGCAGAACTAGAGAAGAACACAGGAGGCAAAGCAGAACAAGTCTGTGTAAAACCTCACCCTCAAATGCTTAGACTTCTAGGACTCCACGCCAGCAAGCTTTCTATTAAACACTTGAATAAAGCAGGAAAGTTAAAACCTTCAATATTTTCTCTTCTAGGAACAGAGCACATGGATCAGTTGCTAGTAATTGCTCACTTTCCCTGTGCTTCAGGCATTCCCATCTGTGGAATGGGCCTAATACCTTCATCAACCTAGACATACGTTTTAGTTCTACTTAAGAGTCGACATACCACTGTTACCTCATTTCTTATCTTCTTAGACTTTCAACAACTCTTCATCCTCTGTTCACGTTTTCAGCCGAAACTACAAACCTTAAAGCATACACAAGTGAATCACCTGCACAAAGCTGTGCCTGTTCAAACTAAACCAACAAGGCAGGATGAAAAAGAACCTTTGTACATGTGAAACTATAGGGGAAACCACGGTAAAAAGACAGTCATGTGTCCGAGACTGCCCAACTATGAGATTACCAAGCGAAGCTTGCAGGTTTCTTATCATTAAATTTCAAGTCAATCTTCTAGGAGCTGGGAGTCTGGGGTATAACCAACTGCTCCTTCTCCTGCAACTGGGGTCAAGAGAGCCCCTGGCTCCAGACAAGTTTCTCCCACAAATTTCTGGCAGGAGCTTTCCCATCTTCTCTCTCCTTGTGTTTTCTGATGAATTCACATGCACTGCTGGAGATGGGATTTGGCATGCATGCTCAGATGTAAAAACCCCCTGCCCAGATGTGCTAATCCCCTGTGGCAACCCACTTCACCACACATGACCTCCAATGGCATGATTTGACAAGGTCAATGACTACTGCGCCACAGAGGTTACTTATGCTCACTGAAGTCTCCAATGTACACACAAGAGGGTCCCTCCCCCTCTTTTAATGCAATTTAATGCTTTTTATTTAGAAATTTGCACAATTTATGTGCAATTTTCTCACCCTCCCTACACAAACAGCCTCCACACTAAAGCCATTTTCTGCAGCGGAGCCAGCGCTTAGCCAGGCTCAAACACCGATTTTATCCTCCCAACACTTTCTTCAATCCCTCCGTGGGATTACAGCAGGGCAAATGACACTGATGAGAAGAGCTGCTTCTTCCCCTACTTGTTGGATTTTAATATCCAGTAAAGACTTCTCTTTTATACAACACATGCACAGGATATAGCATAGAAAGAAAGACAGGAAGAGAAAAAAATAAAAGGCTAAAAAGGAGGAATTCCTTGTGTGAACTGAGCTACAAATGCCATTTGCAGACTGAACTACTTTCAACCTCCTGCCATCAAAAGGGTTAGATACCTCATCCACTCCAAGCACCCAACCAAGCACAAATAAAAGCTTGTCTCTTCTCTCTCCCTGTCACATTGAAACTAATCAGTGAAAACAAGGTAGAAACTGGGTTTTCAGAGCAATTAAATTGCAAGGGAGGTTTTAGCTTCCCAAGTAACCCCTTCTACCCTCAGCCACTCTCTGCTATTCCATATATGACCACATCATCCTAACTTGACAAGCAAGACCAGAGTCATTCCATCACAGTTTTACACCATCCATAGAACCCCTGACTTAGAAGATGACCTGAAACACAGGAAGTACATGCAGCTATAATCCTGCCACAAAGGCTCAGGCCATATTTGAAGGGTTTCCTTAATCAATAAACATCTGCTCCACATCCCCCTCTCCCTGTGCCAGAAGGACATTTGCATGGCTGCACAGAGAGCCAGACCACGGAACCAAGGAATTAGCCTTCCTGGCAGCACAAATGCTAGCGCTGGCACAAGGGAGGTAATCAGGACAAGCAGCCAGGGCAGGAAAGGACCATCCCCTTCAGCAAAAACACATTCTTATGTCAGATTCAAGTGGTCACAGTCCCAGCTCCTTCTCTTCCTATTTCTGCAAGCGTGGGAACTACCAAGCAGCATGGAAGATCAAGTTGTTTAGCTTTGCAAAAGGGTGTCTGTCTAAACACAGAGCTATCTTCACAGCTTGTTTCTTCTCTCAGTAGCTTCCCCTCCCTTTACAAACAAAGTAAAAACTGAATAAAGGGGTTTGGACCCCATCAGTCACCATGTTCCTGTACGCAGGTATGGAATGAAGGCTACGGTGCTGTGCTGCAAGGGACTCCTAAATGGAAGGGTGCTAACATTTTCTCTGGCAAACAAACCCCACAGTACAAAGACTGAATGACTCCACGGAACAAAAGGGAAAATAAGGTCAAAGAAAAAAAAAAGAGTAAGAAAGAGAAAATGAAACAAGAAGCAGCGAGATGAGAGATATGACAGATACAAACACAGACCAAAGGCCCCAAGAGGCTACGTGTTAGCTCTGAAGCTGAGCACATGGAAAAAGAGAAGAATTTACTTCTTCCTCAGTCGGAATGTTTGCATAATTGTCACTTTCAATTTTACATAATTCCCTTTTCTACACATTTGTTTCATGTCTAGGCTACCATGCATGAAATAAATCCCTGTATCAGAGCATGGCCTGTCTGTGCGACACACAGTGCTAAGGAGATTGGGTTTCCCATTTATTCCTGTGTTACATTCCAAGAAGGTGTGAACAATGCTTCATCAGACTTAAAATAATATCAACCGAACAGATATCTTCCCGGATGTGTTTGCCTAGGCAGATTTTTCTAACACCATAACGCTCAATGAGTAAGGCATCACTTAAGCACTAATTAACTACCACCCCCCCCCCTTCCCTTCATGGGGCACCCTGAACACAGGACAGGCACCACACCAACCAATTCAGTCTAAAGTTTTAGGGTTGTTTCTTCCCCTACTCCCAATTAAAATTACATGCATTCACTTTGGGTATAAGTTCAATTTTCTTCACATTTAGTGCCGATACCCAGGTGTCCTATTAAAAAAAAAATAAATTATAAGTCCAGATACTGAAATATCAACACTAATTAGGTCTTTTAAACACATTTTTAGATGCTGTTCCAAAAATTCCATTAAGAAGAGTAGGGGCAAAGGATGAACTTTCAGCGTTCAAAGGAACAGCTCTAAGTATCTAGGCACCCAAATTCTCATTCTTTATTTAAGAATAGAGACAATCCATTTCAATTACCACAGTCTGAAGAGAATACAACACTATTTCTTTCTTCAAGATGAACAAAACAAAAAACAGAAAAATTAAATGCTGTTAAACACTGATGATATTTAAAGTTCATTCAGCTTTAAAGCCTGACAGGGTATTATTAGAAACCCCTCTTATTTCTGTAGCCACTGCAAAGGTTTTACCTTATAATTCAGCTGCAACCCAAATTCTGACCTTCTTGGAAGGTACCTGCAGCTCCCAGAAAAAGACATTTGAATTATTCTAGTTTGGCAGCTGTCTGGGAAGCATAAGCACTGAGATGTCGATTCGCTGGTCAGGAAAACCTCCAGCCTATTTCTGCTCCTTCACCAGCATCAGGAATACTTTGCACGACACCAGTATTTACTCTTTGAAAGGGCTGCATCACCATGAAGACACAAAGCCTGCTGATTTATTTTCTTCCCCATGCTTTTTCACTTCCAGCCCTGCTTCCAGAAGCACTCTGGTTAAGCTGCAGTGCCGCCAGCTGCTACTCTCCCCAGAGCATCTCTCTACCATTGGGGGAGACCCCCCCCCAGATCACTTTCTGCTCCTGGCATCAGAAAAGCCAGTCTTACCCCATGATTAACCCCTTCCCAGCCCCAAAATGGGTACAAGGATGTTTCAGTGAAATTGGTAAAATAAGCTGCACTTTGCGTTTTCCCCTCCCAGGTCTGCATTCCTATTGGTATGCTTTTTGTGTCTGGGTTTACACTTTAGGCACAGACTCATTATTCCTACAGTATTCAGCAGAGACCCAGTGAATAATCACATTTTGCTTATGTTCTGAACATCACAAAGGTAATACTAGGAAAATCACCAGCGACTTCATCTGCTAAACATTTATAAACAGGGAATATGAATTTTAACACACAGATGCACAAAAGGAGAGAGATGTAAAAGAACAAAAAATTAATCTATTGCTTGAGACAAAAATCTATTCCCCCTTCTTGGTAGCTGCTCCTTTTTACTCAGGTAAGCGCAGTGAAACAGTGACAATTCACCTACTGGTAATTATACACTGTTAATACTCACTTGGAGTATTGTGTGCAGTTCTGATGTCCTCAACATAAAAAGGACATGGAACCGTTGGAACAGGTCCAGAGGAGGACCATGAGGATGATCAGGGGAATGGAGCACCTCTCGTATGAAGATAGGCTGAGAAAGTTGGGGCTGTTCAGCCTGGAGAAGAGAAGGCTGCGTGGAGATCTCATAGCAGCCTTCCAGTATTTGAAGGGGGCCTACGGGGATGCTGGGGAGGGACTCTTCATTAGGGACTGTAGTGATAGGACAAGGGGTAACGGGTTCAAACTTAAACAGGGGAAGTTTAGATTGGATATAAGGAAGAAGTTCTTTACTGTAAGGGTGGTGAGGCACTGGAATGGGTTGCCCAAGGAAGTTGTGAATGCTCCATCCCTGGTGGTGTTCAAGGCCAGGGTGGACAGAGCCTTGGGTGGCATGGTTTAGTGGGAGGCGTCCCTGCCCATGGCAGGGGGGTTGGAACTAGATGATCTTAAGGTCCTTTCCAACCCTAAATATTCTATGATTCTAATTAACAGAAAACCAGAATTAGATAGAAATCAAACCAAGAAATACCCCAAATGAAGGCACACTTTATTTCCTTGCAGGAAACACCCCCAGAAGCTGCCCATTTACTAGCCCTAATGCTGAAGCACACTCCACATTACAGCATCTCGCCACACTCACAAGATCACCGCAGGAGCAGAGGACAGGCACACCAGGGAAGCAGACGTCCACCCAACCCAAGCAGGCATGGCCAGGGACAGCAGGACCTCTCTGGCTCCTGGCCTCACAGCCCACCAGCAGCCTCCTGACAGCTTCTGCTGCCTGGTTCCATCCAGCCCAGATCTGGCATTTCCTGAAAGCCAGCCTCAGCTGAAGTTTGAGGCCAGTGTATGAGCTTTCCCGTGTTATTTCAGTGACTCCACATCACTCGCTTCCCAACAGCGACGGGTTTCCTGCACAAACAGGCTGTCTCTCAGTCCTTCTGGTGCAGCGCACAAACCTTTCATCTCCAAGCAACCGCAGTAAGCGATGGCAGGAGAATCTGCCAATTGCTATGAAAGTGTTAAAAAGTAAGGACGCATCTTTCTGGCAACACACACGAACCACGAAGTAAACCAAATAGCCTGACTGTGGATGACTTGTACTTAACACAGGTGAACACCAGCAGTCTACATTCTGTCCTTTTCGAGGTCAAATTAACATCCTCAGGGGTTGTAGCAACCTTACAAAGTTACAGAGAAGTATCACAAAACATTCCCCTCTTCTGGCTACATATCCTTACACCAGAACTACACTGAAGACATGCAACCACGCATGTGTATGAGTGCAGACCACAGACACACGGCAAACAGCCATTTAGTAACAGTCACAGCTAGCTGACCTTCAGACAGAAACTCAGTAACCCGATGATGATGACATTCCTGGCCCTGGATTATCTGCAGCATTTATTTTGGCAGCGGTATAGAAAATCCATTGGATATGTTTTGACCAGGAAGCCAAAGACCTCGCTCCTGTCCAACAGGGAGGCTTTAACACCCTCCCCTGGAAACCCACACATCCGAGCAGCACAGCACATTTCAATAACCCAGAAAAATAATTTTAGGATCTTAAAATTCAGTAGCATGGCTTGCCTCGAAGCTGCATCACAGGAGCAGTACTTCCCTGGAGACCAGGAACTTCATAAGCCCAGGGATGACAGCCTCCTGGGTGGAGGAAAACCAGGCAATATGCTCAGAGACTTCACGACCCATTAATGTATTCCTCAGGACACCTCACAGCTGAAGCTAAGAAAACAGAGATGCTCTGTCTGGAAACAGCTTATGTAAACAGTTTGGTCTTTTACAAAGGACTAACTTCACATATAATCCCTGGGAAACTGTCAAGAAAAAAAAACTACAAGTAGTTCCTTATCGGAGGTGTCACCTGGGAGTTTACATTACTTTACATAGGCCCCCATCATAGCAGCTCATAACATCTGTTTTGGAAATGGCACATCCTACACTCACCAAAACACAGGCTCATTTTCTAACTGAGGTAATTGGGTTTGATGTCAAGAGGAGGCTCTAGACAACCTCCTAACCAACAGCTGCTAAAAAGATCATCTTTTCTCACAAAAAGCCTAAAACTTGTACGGATGAGTTAGCAGCGATCATGGGAACCTCCTTCTCATTGAACTCTACAGGCACTTCTGCCTAGATGCAGATAGCAATTTTTTAAGTCATATACCCTATGTGACTTAGTGTCATCCAGCGATGTGGAAGAAGAGCCATGAGCTGTATGAAATCCAGTTACAGACCATGTGCAGCCCAGAGGCTCTCATTTCTGTTTCATTAACCCTCTTCCCAATAGAAACAGCACTGGAGATGTCAGCACCTGTATTGAAGTCATCTCAAAATGGTTCTCTCTAAGCAAGTTACATTGACCCCAGAGATGCAGACATCTCTACAGCAATGGAAAGGATCTGAGAAAGCAGCTCAACTCCAAATTTCCATCTAGTACCTGCAGGGACAGCCCAAACCCACACCAGGGGGGCTGGCCAGAGAGCATTAATAGGCCTTGAATACAGTTATCAGTTTGTTTGTTGTAATCAACAATATTACCATGTGCACATTATAATGAACGTACAGACATCTGTGGAGCTTGACGGATGAGCTGATAGCAGGCGAGTTATAGAATCCATCTGGTTGAAAAACCATTGTCATTTTCAGCTAAAAATCACATTAGCAAACTCACATCACAACTTGGTACTGTTTAGCTTCAAAGAAAAAAAGGGAAGGAGGATTTTGCATACCTTGCAACAAAACCTCTGTTGAGATATACATCTGTTCCACATCGGGAGGGTTTCCTAGTAAATGCATGAACGAGTGCTCTGTGAGACACAAGATTATAATCCATAGCATCAGTAAAGACTGATGAAGCCCAGGAGAACTTAAGAAGCCCTGAGTCAAAGGCCTGTACTTTAAGAGGAAATACATAACTAAAGCCTGGGAAAATCTCATGCCGAGTTTACACGTTCAGCAGTACCCAAAGTGTAGCTCACTCAGCAGGGCACTGCACTGGTCAGTACATCCTGCACGATGCTTACACACTACATGTGAACCTGAGGTGGGGCAGAGGGGACACATTTCACCAGTGGCTCACACAGGAGATACCAACTTTGGCTTCAAGCTACGCAAGTGACAAATGAGGCCAAAAGGCACCAATGAATATACTTGCTCCCCATCGTAACACCCTGCACGTGGTCAGGACCCATCACTGGAAGCATCCAACTATAGACAAGCACATCTCTGTGCCATAACATGGCAAATACAGAATACTGTGGCTGTGGCTTCTAAGCACCGACAGCACAAGCAGTTCTTTCATCCAAGGCTCTCCCATCACCTCCTTCACAAACACAGCATGCATTTCAAGTTACACATACCAGGGTTGAGAGACAGCTCCCCTGAGTCAGAGGGGTGACATGAGATTCCCTGAGCAGCAATTCCAGCCTCCCATCAGGTACACAGCAATGGCACCGGCAACTGAGGCAACACAGGCAGCGATGAAAAGACTTGCCTGGAGCTCAGAGAGGAAACTTGTGGCCGAGTCAGAAAGAAAACCCCATTATCTCAACTTCCGGACCCCTCTGCTAACCACCAGACCACAAAACACTTTTATTGTAGGGTAACATTTCAACAAATAGCTATTTGCTGTTAGCAGAAAACCCACTTTGCAGTTTTACTTCAAAAAAATCCATTTTTACTCCAACTCTGTGGGATTGCAAGCCAGCCCTGTGATGCAGCATAAACAATTTCTCCCTCCTTTGCATGCCCCAGTTTTATTAAGTAATCCCCATAAAGGCAATTACTGAGCTTTGGACTGAAAAATAACTACCAGAAAAAGAGAGAGACGGCAAATACTGTGTATCTTCATTTGCATATGGATTTCCTTCCCCCCCCTTTCTAAGGTTTTTGCCATGAGGTCTTTTATGTCTCTTTCAATAATCATATAATTATATGATTCCTAAAGTACACGCTGGCAACACTTCAGGGGATTTTAGTCATTACAGGTGACAAGACTTTTCTCTCATGTCTAATGCTCGCTAGGATTTCCTTCCACTTCATTCACAGATATGATGAAGAACTGAGTGACACCCAAAACCCTCTCCCAGACAGATTTTGGGGCAATCAGCCCTCTTCCTTCTCCATTACGGATACAGGGAAGCAGGCAGAACTGAACTGCAATGAACTTCAACCAGAACGAAGCATTTTTTTAATTAAGCAGCCCATCATTTTTCCCAGGCACCACGTCCAACTATTTTAATGGCTTTCACATTTTTTCTTTAATTTTACAACCCGAAAGAAATGCCAAGGTTCCATCAAGGACCAAGAACGCCATAATTCCATTTCTTCCAATGGCTGCAAGTTATTAACAAGCTGTCAAAACAGCATAATTATTTTATATCAAGTTTGACTGATTCCATAAACATCTCTTAGCTACACACTATCTTGAGCCTTGCTCCCCCTGAGTGCAAGTATGTGCTCAGGCTAAGTGGAATGAAAAGGCTGCATGTCCTCTTTGACAGCAGTGCAAGAGACATTTATGAGCCACCAAAAAATCAACAGCAATAATACATTTACTAGCTGATGCACTCGATGTTATTGTAAAGCTCAAGACATATTTTACCTTAAAATTCTTTGGCGTATTAGCTCCTCTGTACAAATAAGAGCTTGCAGAAAAGAAATTGCAGCCTCACTAATCAACAGGAGGGGTTAAAGACATGAGCTCGGTGTCCGTCAGCACACCACAGCCCACTGAACAGCCAGAAGCCCTAAATTATCATTTGGTTCCCAACTTGGGCTGCGTGCTTCCTCCTAACCCAAGCACCTCTGCACTAAGTACAGGCTACATCAGGGATACCCTAGCATCAGAGCCAATCAATCTATACTTAAAACTGGAAAAAAATATCCCAAACAATTATAGTTATATTTTTATGAAGCTAGAAAGAACATCTGTTGAGAAGATGATAATGCAATGATATCCAACCAAAAATACTAAAGACTACAGGCGCAAGTGCATCATTTATATATATTTTTTATATATATAAATACACACACATACTTTCTGAATGTGTCTCTATCAAACCTGCTCCGAGCAGACCAAGGCAGGCTTCGGACAGAAGAGAGAAGCTCAACACAGCTCCTTTACCCTGCTGACAGTGCCTAACAGTCCCCAAAATAGAGCATTTGACTTAAATTGCCATGTTTGCATGGCCCAACTATAGATAGCCGGCACAAGATTAAAAAAGCTTTGCCCTGAGCACAAAGGGAGAGACAGGAATGGTGCCATAAGCTCATGTTTTGCAGCCAGCAGCGCAGGGAAATGATTTTGATCCCTTCAATCCCCTTATCCATGCCAACCGCCGAACTTGCAGATGCAACTTTTGTTCAAGTTTAGTCCCTTTTTGGCTTGAACCAAGACAGAGCTACAAAGGAAATACTCTCCCTTCATCTCAGATCATGGAAGTGCTATGTACAGAGCTGCCCCTGAGCTCCCTTCCACCAGGTACTTCTGAACTTCAGATCCAGTCACTCAGTACAAAATAATCAGGCTACAAAAATTGATATGCCCTTATTTGCCTGTCATTAGGGCTCAACACAGCTGCTAGCCTGGCTGGGCACAGGGTGGGAGAGCCCTGCAGCCGGTGCAGTTTGTACCTGCCCAGCTTTCACAATTGCTTGCACCAGAGGAACTGGACCAACAACTAAATGCTGGCAGGTCTAGGCGGCTCAGAAGCTGTTTAACCCTCTCCTCCATTTTAAACATTTTGGATTAATAACATAAAGGCTGATTCTCCTTTCAGCATCTGAGCAGTATTCTTAAGAGTCCATCAGTTTTGGAAAAGAGACTGTGTTTCAAGGAGATGGAGCAAGGTCAGTAAAACAGTGCTCCAACTCTTCTCTGAGGAGCACGGCTACAGCGGTCACAGGCTCTGTTGTGCAGAACACAGCAGAGCCAACAGATATTTAAACAGCAAGAGCCACTTCACCTACATAAAACTCTTTTATACCTTTACTGTGATAAACTGGAGGCATTAAAGTGCAGTGAATTGGAAATTGTTCCCACTTAGAGCTGGATGTTCACATACAACTGATACCAAGATGCACGTCCTACACGCTGTATTTCAAATCTTTATTTAAAAAAAACTATTGCATCAAGCAGGACACAGTGTTTCAGTTCTGCTGATACTGTTGGCTCTCAACTACTTGCTGCAGCAACACAAACTACACAATGTTCCCCACAGCCTTTATCACCAGGATAAAGACCAGACATGAGAGAGGATGAAGCAATAAGCACATTTTGGTACCCCTTTCCCCAGTCAAGGTGCACACAGGTTTAGGATCTAGAAGCCCACCAATCCTAGTTAAGCCTGATGCAAGGGGAGCAACCTGCAGTAGCAGTGTGAATTCAGCACTTCACACAAAGAAACAGAAAGCAGGAGCATAACAAGAAGGAAAAAAAAAAAAAAAAAAAGCCCATACCCCAAAACCTTTCTGTCACTGTAACTGTCTCCAGCCCAGGTATCATATCCCTGTACCTCTATGACTTTTTAAGCAGTTGTGTGATACATCAGCCCTTCTGCAGGGCAAGCAGGAGTCAATCAGAGCATAAGTGAAATAACCAGGCTGATCTCGTTCTACCCAGCTCCCTCGGCCACTGATAGCCTGTCCCAGACAATAACATTGTGATAGTCAGTCCCATTCTGCAAAATACTCGAGATAAATGATAAGAATTGTGTCATTTTATCACACTGAGAGGACAGTGAAGCTTTCTGTCCTTACTAGACAAAAAGTCAAATGCACTACTAGAAGTAAACATGAATTCAGATCCAATACCATTTATTATTTGGGTGAAGTGGAATACTAGTTCTATTTTATCCTTTTTATTAAAAGAATCTTACCTGTGCAATACAGAGCACCTTATGTTATTAAATATGATAGACTCCACTTTTTAATTTACTACAATAATTTCTTCTGAATTTCTCTGTGGTGGTTGGCCCACTCGACTTTTCAGCAAGCTTCATCTCATGTTCTACCCCAGGTTTCAGACTGCTGAAGAAAGGCAGAGCAGTTGTGCTACAGGAAATCAGTTTGGAAAAATTAGTATGCTACTAAGAGGTCTTTCAAAACACCCAGACAGTGTCAAGCACAGTGTGAGGCAAAAATGAAACCTCAGGTGGGGACGAGGGTGACCCCTGAGCTTAGCTGGGATTTCCACAGCCCAGCCTCAGGTAAGCAAGCTGTGTCCTCCCTCTGATACCTTTGCAGCCATGTTAAAACCCAGCAGGTTTTATTGACGAGCTAGAAAACGCCAACAGAACAGCTGGATCCTTCCTCATAGCTGCCATCACCCAGTGCATGCAAGGAGAGTTAGGTGTGCAGGGCACCTACCTCTCCTTAGTGCCTGGCCTAACCAAGCACATACTTCAGGCTTTCCAGAGCTCTGTTTTAGCTCTGCATTAACCACCTCTTGCTCCTTAGCAACAACAATAAAAATACCTTAAGTACCTGCTTTGGACAAGATGCAAAAAATCAACAGCTAGGAGAACAAATCAATGGAGACTAACCAGCCTTAGGGAAAACCAAAAGGCATTTAGTGCCTTTACGGCATCATCCAGAAAATCATTAGCTTTCCTGAGGTTAAAAGCACCTTTTTAAAGGAATAACCAGCCATCAGAAACACTAACTTGTCACACCATCACTTGACAATTAAGTAGAAGGGGAAAATACTTAAATATCTAGGAACCTGGTTTAAAGCATGAAACTAGCTATGGGAAAAGCTAAGCTGCAAAGTAGATACGCAAAGATACAAGGATAAATGAGAAGTTACGCTGCTAGGTCAGTGGAACTAGAACAAAACCTTTGGAACAGGAAGCTGCAGTTAAATACACTGGTTGTCTTATCAATGAGAGATCAGAGCAACAGTAACAGCACAGTGTACAGCACACATGTGAAAACAGCCTTATCAAGATAACAGCCAAAGAACTTAGGGATTCTGTCCAGAAGTCTACTATCACCATCAGGCTTTCTAAATTTTGCTGCATTCAAGTGCAAACAACAGAGAAGGGACTGGGACTTAGCACTGACAGACCTCGGGATAGGAACAAAAGTAAAAGTGGGTAAAGTGTTAATCTCCTCAGGGTTTGTGACCAGATGCAGCTGGGCCCTAACTCAGCTTGTAAGGGCAGCATCACCACTTCAACAGGACATGCACAAAGTCAGGTTATGCCCTTCTCAGCTCAGGGATCTACTTCTAGACAACACCTTGCTGCCCACACATTTGCGAGTGGATTCTCCATGAAGTATTATACATAGGTTAAACATTCCTAAAAAATCCATATGCACACACACCAAACCCATACACACATAACCAGGAGAGTTAAAATTTCCATATGGCATTCCAAGGCTTTGCTGCAATCTGTAAAAATGATAAACAACAAGCAAAATGAAAACACAACCCCTTGTCTTTCCAACTACTTGGGGAGAACAATTGCTCTCAAAGATCGCATTCATTAACATTCTGATGAAGTTCCCTTTTAGCGCTGTTTTTCATACTTGAAAGGAACAGCTATGATCAGAGAGAGCCCTCAACTACCGACTCACTCATTTAGATTCTCTGATTCACCAATCACCTTCAAGAATAATTAGCAGCTTCGTCTGAACATAATGAATATACACACATGCTCACATCCATACCATTCATTTCAGAAGGCAGCGAGAAATCCCCTGTTTCTCAGCTTGCCAGCTTTTCTGACCCCAGCACAGGAACCATCACCTGATGGTGTTTCAGCAGCTGCCAGTCCCACTGCCCACCTCAAGCCTGCAGGTCAGGGCAAACTAAGCTTCCAGGTTAACTCCAAAGTCGTGTTCGGTGGCTGGGTATTAAAAACCAACACTACACGCACACCAGCTGCTTGTAACCTGAGTTGGAGCCAGATTTATACAAGAAGATCCAGGGGAAGGAAGAGAAATGGGAAGTTTTAACTTCTTCAGCACAGAAGGAGGCTGCTGCTGGCTTGTCTGTGGGCTTTATTTAATCTTTTCACTTAATTTAAAAAATGCATATATAAAATCAACTCTGTCTTTATGTGAAAGATGGTAGGAGAGAGAGCCTCTAAGTCAAGTCACAAGCATCACTGAAACAAGACACAACACTTTCAGGTGACAACTGCCAAAGGAAACACTGCCACATGAGTTAAAATCCAGAATGCTTAAAATTCACACCAAAGTGCTAACGGAGGCTGCATAATGCCATCCCTCAGTATTAAACTTCAGTGCTCATACCCCCCAGGTCAACAGAAAGAAAGAATGTATATTTTTTTTTATTCTTTAATGAACACTTTATTTCCAGGAACACCAGTGGTGAGAATTTTCTTCAGTGGGGAAGGGGAATTCACAATATTTTAAGATCTAAAGAAACACAAACAAAAACCCACTATAACCATCCCAAATGCTTCTACCATTAATTTCTGCCTAACCACCAAGAAATCTGATTTCCAAGGGAAAGCCCAGAGCTTAGCTATCCTGCTATACATTATCACAGACCACTGTAATGTCAGGGGACAAACCAACCTAAGAACACCACCAAAAGAAAGGATCACAACTATGCAATATACATCACACATACAACAAAAGCTCATTTTAGGATGAGAAATTAAATAAAAGCCTTTTTTGTCCCGTACTGTCCCTAGGCTTCGTACTCTTATTCCTTCTCCCCCCTCATAAATACAGAAGGTTTCAATTCTCATTTATTTTCAAAATACCATCACAGATTATTTTAAGTCCTTTTAAAAAACAAACACACACTGAAATACAAATCTCCAAAGCAGAAGAATCCCACTTGCTGCAGTCAAGTTCCTAAGAACACAGCTCCACACCACACAAGATGACCTTGCCATTCCAGCCATTTAAATGGGCATATATTGCTTTAGAGTAGTTTTGCCTTAACAATCCCCTTGTCCTGTTGCTGCATCAAACCTGCCAAACATCACTTATGGTTAAACACAGTGCTGCGCGGAAAAATTCACCTAACGTAGAATATTTTCTCCTTTTTACTGTTACTGGTATTTACAAAATGCACACTATCATTAAAGCCCTCCGAGAACCTCCAAGACAACATATCTCCTAAGTTCAGCACCAGAAACAGGTGAATTCTGCTCACACTATTTTCCCTCTGAGGTGCCAGCTACCATCCAAGACGCTGAGGTGCACACAGTCTCTTGGTGCTGGTGAATACAGCAGTAATCAATTAATTTTACTTGGTACTTCAGTATTTTGTGAATCTGAAAGTAGACACTTCTGTAAAAACTTCTATTTATTTATTTTTAAGAAAAAACAGAAGTGCTCCCACAGACAGATGTACTTCAGGGTGGCAGAAGTTTAAGGTCACCTTCTATCCTTGTGCGCCCTGTTATCAAGGTTATGGTTTGGTTGATTTGATAACAAGGCTTATCCCATTTGAAAAGCCCAGAGTTTTCCATGTCAGCCCTGGAGGGACTGCACTATCATTTGAATTCTATTTCCTGATAATGTGCTCATCATGGTAGAAAATTTCTGCAGGAAGACAAATTTTACTTTCTCCTCTGACAGCTCAGCAGGGACTCAAGGGTTTAATTGGACCTACCTGGTGATGCATATTTGACTAAGAGCATAGCATACCCAAGAAAAGAAAAAGAAGACACAGGTCCATTGCTTGTTTCAGAGGCACACAAATTACTCTCTCATTACAAGCAGTTGGTTTTCCTGCTGGGACAACACCCCAAAAACAATGCTGTGAAAGGCCAAAGAATAACCATCACCAAGCTCGCACAAATCATCTTCCCACCCCAGTACTTGCACACCTAGCGCTGCTCAGGGACTGCCAGACTACACGAAAAGTCCCTCCTGAGCAGGAGCACAGGATCTCCAAGCAAAGGTTTCATCGCCCTGGCACCAGGAAAGGTGACCAAGGCCCCTGCTGACGCGTCCATGAGAGCCCAGGAACCATCTCTGGGACTTTGAGAAGTTTGTTCCATGTGCAAAAAAGTTGGTTCCATGACACCAGATCCCAGAGGCCTCCATGCAGGAGGAGTGGGCTGAGGAGAAACAAAGCTCATTGACAAAATGGGATCTCAAAGCCTGAGCCAAAGATGCTGGAGATCCCAAGGCAAACTTCAGAGCATTCATTAGCCTGTAGAGAAGCCCTCAACACTGGAACACTGGTTAACAGACACACAAGTGACAGGAAATCTGAAGCAAGGAAATCACCCAAAACTTTGCCCACGTTCCTACTACTGCATGCCAAAGAAAAGTGGGCAAAAGCACCAGAACTGCTCATATTTACTGGGAGTCCACGTTACTGTGCCCACCAAGCAACTTGTTAGGTGCCTTCTCTCAACAACTTACTTCTTCCCCTTGTACACAACCAAAACAAAAATCAAAAGCCAAAGTCTCAGTTTGTCAATGCCCCTCTGAAAATATTAAATTTCCTGCTCTGCTTAACTTAGCTCAGACAAGGCAGGCAGCATTTGCTCAGCAAATATTGTTTGTAATAAGTTAGACAAGCAATATTTTTTGCCAGCCTATTAACATCAGAAAAATATGTACAGTCAACAAGAGATGAAGAATTTGTTCAATTACTTCAAAAATGGGAATTACAACCAAGGGATTATTATCCATTTAAACATCTCTTTTCCACAAAATGTCAAACACTAGCCATTCGCTAACAATCTCCGGAGACAGATAAAGTAACGTTTTGGCAAAGCAAACACAAACTCCTCGAACCGGGGGGGGGGGGAAGGAAGGAGAGTGGGAGGGGGAAGCTCCACCATTCACAACAACACCGGACCATCCAAACACGCCAGGAATATTTTGCAGCCCACCGCCAATTAAAACCCCAAGCAAACATCAGACTTGCCTTAAGTGATCGCTAACACCCGCCGGAGCCGGGAGAAGGAGGGAGGAGTGGGTAGGGGAAGGAAGAAGGGGAAGAACGGAGGTGGGGGGCAGCAAGCTGCCAGCGGGGCTGCGAGCACCCGGGCTGGCTCGCCACCCTGCCGAACGCAGCCCGAAATCCCTCCGGGCTGACACCAGGATTAATGCACGTTAATTGCTATTTGCAAAATTCAGCAGCCTGAAAGCGCCGCGCTTCCTTTTCATATTCTATTATTATTATTTTCTTTCTTTTTTTCCTTCCATCCCCGCACCCCCGGCCCCCTCCGCTCTTACCTCCAGGGCTTCCAGGGTGTTGAAGCTGGCTATGGCGAAGCCATCGATCAGGTCCTCTTCCTGGGAGCTGGACTCGCGGCGGCGGCGGCGCGGGGGCCGTGCGGCGCGGGCGGCGGGCGGCGGGCCCCGCGGGGCGGTGCAGTTCTGGCCGCCGTTCTCCTTGCCGGGGCTCGGCTCCTTCTCGGAGCCCGAGGAAGGGCTCTGGTTCCGCGGGTCGCGGGCCGCCGCCTCCCGCCGCCGCACGCGGTCCCGCTGCGACCTCGACCTCCGGCTCTGCCGGATTTTCCCATCCATCGCCGAAGAAGCCGCGAATTAAAAATAATATTTAAAAATAATAATAATAATAATTAAAAAATAAAGAAGGCCGGGCGCGCGGGGTGGGGGGGGAGTGGGGGGGTGGTACGGAGAGGGGGGGGGAGAGAAAAGTCGCCCCCCTCCAACTCACCGCTTCCCCTCTCCAAACCGCGGAGCCCTTAAAAAATAATAATTAAAAAAGGGGAAAAAAATAATAATCAAACAACAACAACAACAAAAATCCTGCTGTTCAGACCCTCGGATCCAGGGCGATGATAATCCACAGAGCAAGGCTGGGTGGCGGTGGGGCGAGCGGCACACACACACAAAAAATATTAAATCCACGGAATGACCTTGACAAATTTCCACCCCCCGCCCCCCCCACCCCCCAAAAAAAGCAGAGACGGAAAGAGGAGGGGAGGAAAAAAAAAAAGAAAAAAAAAAAAAAAAAGGAAAAATAAAAAAGGAGGGGGGGGAAGATCTATCTGGATCAGGACGAGGACACCTCGGCTTCACCCGGCGCGGAGGAGAGAGGCAGATCCAGGAGGCTCGACCCAGCTCGGGATAATCCAGGCGCGGCGCCCCCTCCCCGGGGGCAGCGCCGCTCCGGGGCCCCGCTCCGGCCGCCGCACACCGCGGCGGGGGGGCCGCCGCCACCGCCGCGCTCGCCGCCCAACTTTCTTGCCGCGGAGCGAGCGAGACAATCCCTGGGCAGCCCCCGCCGCCGCCCGCCGCCGCCGCCCGCTGCCGCCGCCGACCCCTCCTCGCCGGGCGCCGCCGGCGGCTCGCAGCCCCCCGCGGCGCCCCCGCGGCCGCCGCCCGCTGCCGGATGGCGCTCGCCCGCCCGCCCCAGCCCGGCCGCCCGCGGCGCGGCGCAGCCCCGGCCCCCAGAAGCCGCTCAGTCGGCGCTGCCTGGATGCCGCCCCATTCTCCCCGAGCTGGGACGCGGCGCTAGCACCGCCCGGCCGGCCGCGCATGAGCAGGGCTGCCAGCTGCGCGTCATTCCCCGGCGCAGGCCCGGCCGTGCCCCCGGCCCCCCCTTCTTCCTCCTCCTCCTCCTCCTCCTCCTCCTCCTCCTCCTGCCCGCCCCGCCGCCGCTCTCCCCCCCTCCTCTCCCGCCTCTCCTCAGCGGGGCGCGGGGCAGAGGGCAGCCTCAGGCCCGCCCTCACCCCGCCGCGGGGAAAAGTTTCCCCCCCGGCCCGGCTCCCGCTCCTCCTCCCTGCCCTGCTCCCGCCTCACGGGGCTGGTGGAGCCCCGGGAAATGGCGGGGGCTGGCCGGGGTCGAGGGACAGGGGGAGAGCTGAGGATAGGGTTGAGCTGTGGGGTGGGCTGGGGATTAAGGGATGAACCGAGCTGAGGGGCAGGCTGGGGATCAGAGGATGAGCCGGGGTGAGGAGCGACCCGAGGGATGAGTTGGGGGTTAAACGATGAGCTGAGGGGTGAGGGACGGACTGAGGATGAGTCGGGGGTTGAGGACACCCTGAGGGACACGGGGGGAGCTGAGGGAGATAGGAAGAGCTGAGGAACGAGCCAGGGAGCAACCTGGGGGTCAAGCGACAAGTTAGGGGACGGTGATGGTGAGGGCACAGGGGCAGAGGAGCTGGGCATCCAGAGCTGCAGGTGGGACATGGAGCGGCACGAGAGGGCCAAGGGTGAAGGCTGAGGTCACAGAAATAGAGGCACGAGAGCCTTCCATCCATTACCCCCTGCTCCCCATCCATCCACCTGGATGAGGCTCACTTCAGGCTCTGCAATGCCTGAAGTTCAGGCGTTCCCATCTTGTTTCGCTGCTGTTTCAGGCCCTCTGTCCAGGATGACCTCCACCGAGGCTTGGTCTCTGGATGCTTCATAGGAAAGGGGATTGCTTAGCCAGGGAACTGTGCAATGCGGAGCCCCAGGGAGACCACTGAGGAAGGTGTGCATGGTTCAGGGCTCTGGCACAGAGCACTGTCTGCCTCACATACCGCAATGGTAGCAGGACCTAATCCTCCTTGTTATCATCTTTTATTGCACCCAGTCAGATACTACCGCATGTTACCATTGCTCCTGGGTACTCCCTTCCTTGTGCGTGTCTGGCTTTGCTCCATTTGACAGTCTTGGCTTCATTCCTCATGGCTTCAGCTGCTTGTGCCTTCCCCAAGGGGTAGCCTCCAGTTCTGGATGTCAGATGACCTAGAAGGACGGTGTGAAGTAAAACCTTAAGAAGTCCACTGAGCTTCATAAATAAGTAGGGGGAAAATCCATTAAGGAGATTCAGTGTTCGTGGGAGCTGTGGAAGTAAGGGAAGCCAAAAACTGTCTCTTGCCACCTGCTCCCACTTATGTTCCAGTTCAGTCACCACCAGGGGTGGTAGCTTCCTCAGGCCAGTGCCCCCCACAGTAGCAGTCTGGTAGCTGGGTGTCTAACACACCCGTCAGGGGCTTTAATGGGAGAAATGCAATGCCTACCCTTTCGTCCCTTTTCCTACTTTCCTGATCTAGCTGTTGTAACAGAGCAGTCAAAAATTAGCCTTCTTCCACCTGGTCCCAGCAGGCACTGTTAGAAAGGTGTCTGGTGTCCGACAGCACCTTTGCTCTACCTCTGTTAAACAAGAGCTAAAAGAAGTATCATCCTTTTAAAATGTAGCATAGAAATGTCATTTAAATTTAAGCAATTTAAAACCAAAGGTAAAAATCCCATGTGTGGTACAAAGCCTCTTAATGCAAATAGTCAGTCAAGCATTACATGCCTCAATCACACTTGTATCGGTGTCATTTGTGTCCTAATAAAATCCTATAATCTTTTCCGTGCCAATTAAACAGGGAAGATAGCTGAGTCTAGCCACTTCCTTGGGTAATTACAGCCCTAGTTGGGAGTCACAGTTATCTGTTGTGGGTTTTGTTGGACTGTGGATTTCCAACAGGGTGTTTTCCTGTTTCTCTAAAGGACAGTACTATCCTTTTTTAGATGTATGGTGTTTTAAAGCTGTAGCTAAAATCTAGGGGATGGTTGTTAATGAAAAATCTGGAGTTTACATACACCCAGTTAAACAGTGGGTTGAGCTTAACAACTGTATTTGCTTCACCAATATTTGAAGAGTCACTTTCTAGAAAGGAGCATTTACACTGAGTCAAGTAAGCTGTTTTTACATTTGCGAGCCTGTCCCTTAATTTACAAGGTAATTTCTCTGTTGCTTATAAGTGCATCATAAGAGTTAGTCATTAAGAAAGAGAAACTGGGGAATTTTTACCCCTCGTTCCAGTCCCATTGTGCTAGGTCTGCCATCATTAATATGCATTTCTAGGTCTCTTTTTTTTCATTCACTTCCAAATTTGCTGACCAACAAGGACAGTGGAAATTGCCTGTATAGTTCTTTTCTTTATTTCCTGTCAGCAGGGTCATCAAGATTCAAATCCCGCTTATGTTTACATTCAGGAGTTTAATGTCACTGCGAGTGTAAAGCAAACGTGCCTTCTGGGGAAAGTTGTGAATACAATTTCTTTTCCAATTAACTGCACACCTTCAGCAGCTCAGTGATACCCATCGTTATCCCTAATTTTGTATATATGTTTTTTTTTTGTTGACTCAGCAGAAGGGTCGTCCAAACAAATTAACAAAATCAAACTGTCCACATGTAAAAGATCTCTATTTGAAACAGCATCTCTGAATCAATCGTGCCTTTCCTTCCACCAAGGCAATTTCACGTTTTCAATGGAAGGCAGACCTACAGTGAATTCCTCCCCCTCCCCTGCATCAAATGGCTTTTTGCACAATGATATTCATCATGTTACAACTCTAGGTGAACAGTAATGGATCACAGGGAATGAAAACAGATGGATGTTAGAACAGGCAATTCCCTGCCACAAACCTGGGAGCCCTCCACTGCTGCCTAGTCCATTCATTCAATTCATAATTGTATTAGACATTCCAACAATAGAGAGGCCTTCTTCATTAATCCTGAATTTACTGAAAAGAAGCTTTGCAGACTATAGCTCTTGTGGTGTTTAGACAACATCAGGCAAAATTTACCACAGGCTTAAATGGATAAAACTCAACTAGATAGAAATTAGCACAGAAAATTCCAAAAGAAGCAAAAGAGATGGGCCAGAGAGACAAGGAGGGAAGATAGCCTGGCAGCAGCACCAAAGGCAAATAGGATATATTCAAGGACCAGTGCAACAGAGCTGCAACTTAGATGATACCAAGGAGATCTATAGAAAAGCTTTCCTCTTACAGGAGTGCAGGTATAGCTGAACTTGTCAATACTGGGCTTGCATTTGATCTGATTTCCTCTTTTTAGCCACCAGCCTACAGCTAACCACACCAGGCAGTGGATGCTGATCCCTGCCCTGTGCTGGGCACAACCGTTTTGTAACCCTGGTCTGCATCAGGTGACCGGGGCTAAGCAATACAGATCAGGTCTCTTACCAGCTGTCCTGTGAGTCAGACCTTGATTACAATAGTGACATTAACATTTTAATCACATGCATGCTGCTGCAGATTTTAATGACCAACTTGCTCTGCCTTTGTTTTTTTGAGGATCAGAAATTAAAGCCTTGTTCCTAGCTTGAGCACATTCAGCATCACAACAGCAGCTACCATAGCAGTAAACATGGCATTGCTCTCGCCACCAGCATGCCCGTGGACATTAACCTTGCTGGCACTGGAACACCTCACTGAAACGGGGACTTTGTTCTCAATTACTCTATTCCTGTGTCTGGGGTAGGACTGGAAGTTATGAGGAGAAAGGCAGTGCTTTTATATTCTCTGTAGCCTGAGGCGATATGAAAATCGACCCGGTCCCTGCCTAACTATCATTTTCAGATTCCCAGGGACTTTAATCAGAGCAGAGTAATCCAGAGATGTTTCCTTCCCCTTTGGAGCTGGAAGCAGGGCTGCTATTACACTTTCCCTGCCTTGTGCTCTCAGAGCAAGGTGAAGCAACTTCATTGCAGATGAGAATTAGGCTCCAAACCTGTAGTTGTTCTTCTCACCCCAAATGTGGTTTACAATCTGTTGCAAACACTCCAAGCTGGATCTATGAGGCCTTGCTCTGTTAAACACCATCATGTCCAAGGTGGAAAGACAACCAAAAGCTCAGAATAAAAAAAAACCCCACCGAAATTCAAAATTGCGTAAGGCAGTAAAAAGACACCACGTTACAGTTCTGACATGCACCAGAACATGCTTGATGTTAAATAAGCTGGGTTTTGCATATCCTGGGCTTAGCTGATGTCTGTTGTTTCTCTCCCTGCTACCCCAATGTTTGGCTAAAACGATCAGGCCTTAACTGCTCGGTATCCCTTCCACAAACATAGACTGCCTTTATCACTTGCTTCAGCATGGTCATTTGCACTGAAAATACATAATCACTGTCAGAGTACAAAGAATCATTGCGAATAATTAGTTACTTCTAATATGGAAAGTCAGTCTCATAAATCTTGAGTATTTGGCTTTGGTTTTGGAAGGAGATTCCTTAATGGCTACACTTGTGAGACTGTTAATTGATATAAAATTGTATTCAAAATTAAATTTGTTTTAACTGATCTAAATCACCCCAATAAATCAGCTTCAGCCTAGCTGCGTTAAGGGTTCAAGTATGTCTTTCTTTTTTTTTGCTTTTGGAAGATAGCGTGTGCTTGCAATCAGGGCATAAAGGGCTGCATCTGACCCTCCCCTCGTTTACTAACCACTTCCATATGCTGATATTGCAGTGATTTTGCTGGCCTGTGAAGGCATAAAGGAGGGGTAGAGGTGCTGTTCTCAGGTGTTCAGCTTTCTTGCTAGGTAGGTGTGGGAACACAGTATGGTAGTTGGGAGTTTAGCAGGTTTCAGCTCACAGCCTCAGCTATGGTGCAGTCAATGTATAAGAGGAGTTGGCTCCACATTCTAAGTGGGTAAAGGAGGGGGAAGGGAATTATAATAAGAAAAAGAAGGAAATCAAGTCTTTCCGTAATAGCCAGATAGCAATGTTTTGATTTTATGAGTAATAGTAGTATGAATGGTAGGTCCTATGATGTTCTTTTGTTCTTCAAAGAAACTATCTTTTTTTTCTGATATCATAGGTGAGAGAAGGTGGTAGTTAATAACAACAGCTTAATTTCTGTTGACCGTATATACTCTCTTTAGCTGCTGAAATTGTTTCAGGACAGGATGTTATTATCTTTAGTCTCATTTTAAATTGGAGAAATAGCGATACAGAGACAAGCACTCAGTATTCTTCTCCCATAACTTCAGTAGGCTGTCTTCCTCAGCTATGTGGTGGTGAGCACAAATGCTTTCTGAGATCTTGTGTGGTAGAAATCTGTTGGAAGAATTCCCCATTTGCATCCTGTCTGCTGTTACTGTCTGTTATCTTAAATCTCTATTTTTTTTTCTCCCCCAGAGATTCCTTCTTGCCTACTTCATCTCAGTAAAACTTTCCCCACCCTTCTCCTACCTAACTTGTTGCCTGTATTTTTGCCTGTCTGATCTCCCTCAGGTTCTAGCTGTCGAACTTGTTCCATGTGGGCAGGCTCCGACTCCTGCCTGCAGCCTTATGAAGTTTGATGTTCTCTGCCTGTGGATTTGCATATGTATGGGTCAGATTTCAGGAGGCTGTACCCCTTGCAGGATATGTGCTGCCTCTTGCTTCATACGTGTAAAGTCTGAAAACTGCTGTGTCTGTTGTTAGGCCCTGCAGCAGAATGATCAGTACCTAATATTATGCCTTGCTTGACTAGGTATGCCTAAATCCTGTTGGGCTCAGTAATCTATTTAATGATTCTTCTGCTTGCTTTTAGAACATTGCTGGTATACAGCCACCTTCTTCAGTGCTCCGTGTATCGTGTGGTACCTGGTGCTTTGGGGTGAGTGCGAATTAAAATCTTCTCAATCAGCTTTATTAGGTGTGACCATTGGAAATTTTCCTTGGATGGAAATTGCTCCTAAGTGTGTTGTAGGTTGTGTTCATTTTACTCTTAAGTTTGTTAAAGTAATACATTTTATTTTAATCTCTTGGTGTATATTATCATTTAGCTAATGTTGGAAAGAAAAAACTCTTAAAAATCCCAAACAAACAAAAAAACCCCAATCCCCACCCCCCTTGTGAAGCCTGAAAATTTAGACTGTAAATATGGTTTTTTGTTTTCAGCCTGGAAAGTGGGAGGAGAGCTAGTGAAAAAAAATTCAGAAGATGTATCTGACAACCTACAACTTCCAGAACTCCCCTAATAAAGGAGCGTGTGCAAATGTAACTTAACAAGTGGTCAGCTACTAATGATAAGCTAAAACATGTCAACAGTATTTCCTGCATTAATACTTTGTCTCTTTAAAGCAACCATCAGGAAGATGTGCCATCTTAATTACAGTATCTGGGAGCAAGGAGTTTACTAGTATGTGTGTGACTTGTTAATAAAAGCTTCTGCACTGGGAATTTCAGCTCCCTGTGTACCAGCAGCAGTATAAACACAGCTGTAGACTGGCAAAATCACAATGATATATAATTTATACTGGGTCAAGTTACCCTTTGTGGAAAGTAGGTGAGCTGGGCAAGTGTTAAACAGGGCTTCAGCCTCACTGTTGTCAGTGGTTATAATGGGGAGTTTTTTTCCCAGTATGGGCAAGGCTTAACAAATCACTGCACAGTTATGTGTTCTAATGTCTTAGGGTAGTCAGACCAACTTTGCATGAGCTAAATCAGAAGTGGATTAAAAGCTATTAGGAGAATACAAGAGTTAAAATGTTGGCTTGACTGTCTGGAATTATTTTGATTCCAGAAAGATTTGAAAGAGAAAGGCAGAACTGGAAGCTAAATGAAAGGAAACCAGGGGAGATTGAAATGGATCACTCACTATTAGAGTGAGTATGTGATAAGGACTGAATTATTCTTAATGCAGAGGACTATTTTGTGCATGCTCTTCCTACTATTGCTGATCTTTTGTTGTTCTTCCTCTGATTCACAGACTTAATTTCACTTCTGCAAAGGAAGCAAGGAGCCTCAATTTATGAGGGGATTGTGAGGGCCTTTGGAAGGGGCTGTATTAAATTTCAGAAAGCATTTTACAAGAAGGAAGCCTGCCACAATCTTGTGCTGTAGGACTTCCTTTGAAAGCATATATTTCTTCCCCATAAGTCTTTTGAACAGTTTTATACTGCACATGTTTCAAGAGAATTAAATCAATAACAATCTGTACCTTTCTAACCTGAAATGCAAGCTCTGCATGGCAGGAGATCAAGCTATGCAATTAACTGTTGTCCTTTCAAAGGAATTCTGACAGATATTTATAGTTTACTGTATTCCTTTTTCCTGCCATTGGAATATCACAGTACAACTGAATGTAGCTGACTGGAACTATGAAATAATTATAGCAATAACTATTTCCTTCTCTTCTGGGGAAATGTTGTAAAGTGCTGAATGTGGGAACTGCTGATGTTCTTACCCCTCAGAATTTGGTCCTTGCCTCCAGTTTATCATGCATCCCCTGATAAGTCACTCAAGAGAATTTTTGTTTTCCATTACCTTCAGCTGTTTCTAATGTCATGTTCTACATCTCGCATTCAACTTGATGCTGAATGAATCAATGTTCTACAAATAAATACACTTTAAGAAGCTTTCTAAATTTGTCCATGGTCAGTGTATGAAGTAGGAAGACTTCTCTGTAGTAAAATAAGTCATACTTTTGTGTGGGAGTTTGGAGCAGTCTATTAAGAACAAACTATGCAGTATTACCAGAAGTGATTGATTGGCATTTGACTGCTAGCATTTTGCAAATTCCAATATAAAGGCACTTATTTTATACCCTGAGCTGTCACTGTAACTTATGTGCTCATGCTGGTGACTTAGTAGCATAATGACAGGCCATTGTTACTAAGCTAATTAATTTTAAGCAATCTTTCCTAACAGTATGCTTGAGAATGACATTTATCTGCTGCAAACTTATGAGACTTAGATGCATCAGAAAAATAGTAATGCTGAATCTTTGTACAACCTCTCTTGCTGGCTCAGTAAGAATCTCGTATCAGAGAATACTTGCTGTGCCGGGTGCTTTAGATGCCTCTTTTACCAATAATGGTATCCTCAGCTACTTAGTTTTGTGGCTGTAAACCAACACAGGCACACTGTGGGTTCCAACCACCCCTTAGTTTTGCCACTCAACCTTTTTTCAAGTGGGTTGAAGGTATGCAGATGGCTTACCAGAACCTAGCAAGCTGCAAACCAGGATCAGGTACAGCTGGTGCCTGGCCTAGGTGCATTGGGGGAGCAAGGTGATAGGGACTTGTGGCATCTTTAGGTGAAGTAGTGGAAATGTCTCTTCAAATCAAAGTAAGTATTGGAATAATTCTCCTAACAATGCTCCTGAAGGGGTAGAAAAGAAGGAATGTCTGGATGCCCTCCATCTTTGCCCACATGGACTGGGCATGAAGTTACGCCCTTCCTCCAACAAGAAAAGAATAAGAACAGAAAAGAGAAACTATTCTCACAGGTGGCACAGACTCCTTGTGGCTGTTGAGTAATATTGTATTATATGGCTGCCTCAGAAAGTGATGGTACTGAGCCATTCCTGGGAAACACTTTTGGTTTGGATTCCCCCCAAATTGTATTAAGACTGGGTAGATAAGCAGAGGTACTGTAACAGGAGAAAGAATCCAGCAACCAGCTTTTCCCAAGTTTCTATTTCCTGGGAGTGTTGTCAGAAATATCAAGTCCACTAGGAGGAAAGAAGTGAAGGAAATGGAAGATGTCTTCTATGATAACCAGATCTGGAAATTCCACATGATCAGGGCTTTTTTTTTCTACAGGAGGCTGTTATCCAGAGTGCAGATCTGACTCCTAGACGTGGTATGGTAAAGCAGCAGTCTGAGACCCAGCCTGTGCAGCTCAGCTTCTGGAAGTTATTTCTGTACACAGAGAAGAAAATTTTGGGTTTCTGCACAGTGAGCTGGAGTGTACGTGAGGGTCGATATTATAGCTGAGAACTCTCCTCCTGAGAGGCCTGCAACAAACAGTACATTATTTATGTGTCCTTCTCGTGTTTCTCTATGTGTTATGTAAATACTAATCAAGATGAAATTGGACTCAGCCACATCTAACTTTGATTTCAGTTTATTTTGGCAATATTGAAGCAGAAGTCAGTTGCTAAATGGTCTTCTAGAAGGGCCTTGAGGTTTTCTAAGACTTCGCATGGGATTAGGGCAGAGTCCCTGCATAAGCATGTAATTGACAGTTGGAATTCCAAGAGCTGGTGATCTGTTGTTCCCAGACCTTGCACTTTCCTTTGCTTATATAAGGAATGGGTAAATACCAAGTCCTATCCAACCATTGCCCTTTGACTGTAGCTGATGGTACTCATTCAGGTAAGTGGCAGCATGTTTTATTCCATTCATTCAACATTTTGTTAGCTTTGCATCCTCTCCCCATATCCTTGACTTTGTGTTTATGACTCTTCCAGTGTGATTTTATTCCAGTTCATTTGGGAGAAGGGAGTTTCTTTGGGAATACTTAATAGTTTTCAATTTGTCTTGTGGTTCCAAAAGTCTAGTTTTGGTTGTTTGTATTTGCTTACTTATAACATCATTATATTTTTTTTCATGTGATTGTAGATGTGGAAAAAAAATATGCCTTCCTCACAGTGTTGCTAACCAAAGTCTCTTGTTCATAGGTGGTAACAGCTAGAGCACTGCAAGGCTTCCTTAATGTGCATGGGTGTGCCTGCCAAGCAGGGTGGCTATTAGTTCTGTGCATGATGATGGTTTCTGTGATGAGCATGACTTTCTCTATTGGGAAATGAGCTGTGAACACCTACTCATTTTTCATAGGCCAAATTGCAGTGATCTTTCAGCTCTCTGAATTGCCTACACGTCAAAAAGAAAGTCCCTAGGACCTTTTAGAGCACTGCTAATGAAATAGCTGGGCCTGAGCAGTTATTCTGTAAGCAGGAACCACCTCTATGAATCTAGTTATTTGTTTTCTGCCAGGCAGACTTCTGATGCACTTGATGTACTTCACCCTTTTCATTTTACACTTGGGTTTGAGGTAGGTTTTAGGTACTTGTTGCTCGAGCTTTCTTAGCTGTGGTTAAACCAAAGTAAGAGAATTGGAAGTCAGTGAAGCTTTGCTTAGACTTCTGTATTGCTCTGAAAAGCTCAAAGGTAGCAGCTAAGAGAAAACAAAGGAGGCATTACTACTTTTTCTTGGGGGAAGGAGGGAAGCATTACCAGTAGCACTGCTGCTAAGAAATGTAATACAAATATAGACCTTGGAAACAAAGGAGCTCGACTCAAAGAGTTTAGTCCTAACATTGGAATTCAAATGCTTCCACAGTTATATCTTTGCATGATTATTAAATCATGTTTGTGCTTTCTAGCCTAATTGTTCCCCAGTGATACTTCTCGGGCACAAGTCTTTGAGCTGATACTTTGTTTTGCTTTCCTCCTCCTGTAGTTCTGGGGTTGTTCCTGACTTAGTCTAGTAGAAAAAACAGTGCTTACTGGAGCTTTTGACTCTCAAAATAGCAGGACAAGGCCAGTAATAAGCTTGTAATGGAGCAGAGCCCAGCAGATGGAGAGGACATGGCCCTTGATGGAATGGGAGCTGTGGGATCTGTCTCATCAAGCAACTGTTGCAGCTGTCTTCCTCCTCTAGTATGACCACAGAGAATTCATGCCAGTGTATTAGCTTCTCCTAGTGAATCAGGTGTGTCTGTATACAAAGAGGACTTCAATCTATCTCTGATTTTCCTGATGTTACGTCACAGCATGTGTGTATACACAGCTGTCTTTTGTTGTCTTCAGAAAAAAGAAAAAAAAACTTTTTCCTCAATGAAGAGCTCTGTATATTCTGAGATTTGGATGCTGTGGTCAAAACAAAGCTTTTCATTAAAGCCAAGCATTCCAATGTAGTAGTACAGAAAGAATCTTAGAGACAGCCAATTTAAGCTCTGGAGCTATGCAGGTACTTAGAAGTGCAATCCATCAGGTACTCTGATCTACAAGTCTGGCTGAAATCTTGCAGCCGTCAGCATGACATTACTCCCAGTCACATCAAGTGTGTTGAATAGCTAATAGATGTTTTGAAAGAAGGAGTTAAATTAGCTTCCCAAAATTCACCTCAAGAGCACAGGCTCTGTCTACAGCTTGTATGTGGAGGTGATTTCAGTCCACTTAGAGAAATCACTGACATCTGAGGCTTTGTTTCTTTTTCCCTGAAGCTGCTGTTTTAACTTGCATTTTGGTAGCTGTTAAACAATACTGTGTTCTTCTATAGCAAACAAAGTGTGTTGGCAGGTGACGAAGATCATAAGCAAAACTAGTTAAGTTTATTTTGGTGGATGTGGCTTTCAGTTCAGAGCAATGGCAGGCATTTTGAAGTGTGTAATGAGAGTGCTATAGGATGAGTGTAGGTCTCGAGTAAACTCTGATTAACTTTGCTTATACATATAGTTCAAAGTAAACTGCCACATAGTCAGCAAAATTAACTGTTGTGTCATTGTGAGAAGTAAAAAGGATTTACTAATCTGGATTCCTTGTGGGAAAGTGCAAAGGATGTTCATAACATGTTTCCTCAAAGCAGAAAAAAGCAGTCAGTGTCTGCTGGGTGCTGAATTCTTCACTGAGACAAAGTTGCTCAGCTTTAGTCTGAGAAGCTGCCCCTGAGAAAAACAAATGGGGATTGAAAAAGTGCTCATGAAAAGGTTGATCTTCCAATAAGCAAAAGGAATATGGAAAAGCATATTGCCAGAGAACGTGTGTGCTGTTGCTGGCTGGGTTCGCTGCTACACTATGCATGGTGCTCAAGGGCTCAGGCTCGGGTTCCAAACACAGCTTGTCCCCAAAAGTGTGAGTGTTCATTATATGTCAGTCATTTACTTGCCTCAGTTGTCTTTTTCTTCCCTCCATTCAGTTTGCCTGTACAGTAGGGAGCTGCTGTAGGGGACAGCAGGACTGAGTGCTGGAACTCCCTTGTAAGTACTTGTGTTATGCTTTGCGGGAGCAGCTAGATAGAAGGTATAAATTACTATAAATTGCTGGTCTATGCAAAAAGGTGTTTGCATAAATTATTGGAGAGCCCACTTGAACTTGTTGAGCAGTGCTCCCACCAGCATTAAGAGGTCACTTAACCCTCTGTGCAGCCCTGCTGCGGAGCCCAGTCATGCATTGCAGAATTAAATGAGTTCCACCGTTTTTCTTCTGAGCATTGCCCAGAACTGATGCAAAGTGACATCTGACAGCACAGGCAAAGCGGTGACAATGTTCTGAGACACTAATAATAGCTGTAGAGCTAGAGCATTTTTCCTCTATCCTTATTTTTTATTAGATTCTCCCCTCTTTGGCGAGGAAATGTTGTCATCCCTGGCACAGTTTATCCTTGGAAACCACCTTTGCTGAGCCAGTTAATCGCAAGACTGGCTGCGCAGTGGAGTCAATGTGCTAGGAATGCTCCCACTATAATCTCTCTAAAGAACAGCTGATGCCTCATTGAGAATTTTGGGGCAAAACAGCCCTATTCCTCTTGGATGGTCCTTGCCAGAAGTTAGGAGCGGTGAGGGGTGCTGATGGGAGAGAAGCTGAATGGTCTCTGGAGCAGCAAGGTAGCAAACTCCCCTAGAAAGGCAGGCTGCAAATTCTGTGCAGGCTTCTCTTTCTCTTCTCCCCTCCATTTCCTTTGTTACTAAGGAGATTTACATTGAAATAAGCTCTGCAGGAATCCTCAGGTTCCTATCAAGGGGATCTTAATCTTTCTACTCCTTTATAATTAGTAAAGGAGAGAAGAAATTAGAAAAGGTTCTGGTGAGGCATTCTTGGGGCCGAATTATAGTAAAAGGGAAAAATGATGAGTAGCCCTCTCCACTTCAATTGTGTGGTTGTGGTCAATTTGATGAGATCCCAGAGGTGATCTCAGGGTCAGCAACAATGTTGTGATTTACTTCACTGAGGCACAAGTAGATCAGCCCTTTTTACCTTTTTGATATTTTTTGGCTTGAGTCCTCCTGCTGTAGTTGTTTGTTCCCTGCACTTTTGCCTGTTTCTGTGGGAAATTTATCTGTTTATCTGTTATTTATCTTCTGTTTAACATTTGAACTTGGTCTTAAAGGTCTTTTCCAACCAAAGCAATTCTATGATTCTATATCACTCTACTGCACTGAAGTCAGCTGCAAGACTATGGAGAGCAAATGAGGCTTCAGATGCCAGGATTTATTCGGATATTCAGGTATTTTTAACCTGTACTCCACGGATAAGGAAAAGAAGGGACGGTGATTTTTGAGTGCTGGATTTACAGAAAGGAATAGGTGCCTAAGGAGGAACTTGAGGAAGATTTTAGGCACCTAAATCCAAAAGGATGATCCTCACTGCTCCCGCCTACCTCCGTAAGCAACTGAGTATCACCACCAAGAGGGTTTCTTAGGTACTTAAAGCTCTTCTCTATATGTCTAGAATTATCCAAGTCTTGTTGATGCTGAACTGTTCAAATCTGATCTCTCTCCTAAGCCCTGTCAAGAATAAGAAACCATGCTTTCTTCTGGCTGCCTCCTGAGAGGCCCTGCTGATAGCACAGACAGAGCATGCCTACAGCATGCCTCTGCACCAACAAAATACAGACAGCTGCTATTTACATTCCAAAGCAGAGGAAGAGTCAGGGATATCCTGCTGCTATAAAATAGCAGTGAATATTAAATGATAAGAGAGGAGCTGTGGCATGAGCCATGGGGTTTTGACCAATCTCTTGTGTGCTACTCCACTGCAGCAATCTCAGTAGCCTTTTTGTATTCCCTACGATTTTTCCTTTGCAGTGTCCGCAGCTCTCCCATCTTTCCTGCTGTCAGTCTCCTCTATCTCTGACACCATTAGGCATAGTTCTACTATGTTTCAGACTTCTTCCCATGCCCTCTAGGTTTAGCCATGTCATAGCTTCTGCTTTTTCCCATGTGCCCTGTTTGGCCTGCTGCTGGGAGGGATGTGGCTCATGATGTGGGTTGTTGAGAGCAGTGTGTGCTCTGCACAGTGGGGTATCGAGTGTGTGTGTAAGTTGAAGTTCTGCAAGAAAGTGGGTGCTGAGCAGTTGTCCAGTACTGTCTGCCCGAGTCCATGTGGCAGTGTGTAAGAGCTTGAGTTTCTCAACAACTGAGCGGTCTGAAGACATTTTGATGCAAGGCCTAAATGGTTAAAATTTAGTGAACATGGTGGACAACTTGCAAAATGCTTCAAGAATGGAACTGTTGGAGATCATTCAGTGTCAAAGTGAGTGGAAAGAAAGTACAGAGAAGGGAGAAGTTGGTAGGTTTCTGTCAAAAAACAATTGAATCCTAGAACGGTAATTCCTACCATTTAAATCCCAATCTCTTCTGCTTGTGTTGTAATGTGTATTCAGCAAGTTAACATCAGGTCCTCTTTCACCTTGGCAGCACTACTGGTAACACTGTTGTACAGCTCTGTAGTTGCTGGTTCTTTTTTCCAAGTGTTCCACACCAATCTTTTTTTCCCATGTTGATTATGCAGATTCTTCTGACCTTTGGAAATATGGCACTTCTGACTGCTGCAGTGGAAGCCAGCCTTTCCATTTACATCTCTCCTGAATTCCCAGCGCGTTGCTATGGTATGTTTTTTTTGTGTTCAATATATTATCTTTGTGTAGAATTAGCCCTCAGGAAATCAGCATCTGGTACCAATTATTGTTCTTTAGCTGGGGTGGCTGAATCTCCTGCCTTACAGCAGTGAAGGTCTAGAATTCCTTCATGTCCATGGACACCATGAGGAAAAGCAGAAGCTGTTCATGAGATGAGGGACATTGGCATGTTTCCCAGCACCTGTTGGTAGCACAGAAGTGTACGTTACAGGCTGGGCTGTACAATCCAATGATAAAGAAACACTATGAGGCTATTAAACACCCACTTTAAATTGCACCTTTGATCAAATTGCTAACCAAAGGCAGCATTGCTGTGTAGTTGTGTTTGCGTGCCTTGCAAATTACATCCCCAGATGTATGAGATCTCTGGAGACCAGAGGGAAAAGGAATGTCATGCACACAATAGAGGTGGAAAAACCTTCTGTCTTAATGGTGTCCCATCAACTCTTATCTGATAATCTCTTCTTTTGAAGGTATGTGGAAAGCCAAAAATAAGAACAAAGCAAAGCATAGACATAGGCTTGCCCTGACCTGTCTTCTAGACTGTGTCTCTCTGGAGCTCTACTTGCTTGCTCTACTTGTCGTGCTGTGACCTCTCTCTCATCTTGCTCTCAAGCTCACTTGCTGGTGTGAGAAGCTCCTCTCCCTTCTTCCTTTCCATCTTTCCAGCCTCTCCTCTGGTTTGTAACAGTCTCCTTGTGCTTTGCTGCCTTATGCACTTTGTCTTATATTTTCAGCAGAGATTAGAAATATCTTTTCTTCTGAGTCTCAAAGTTCTGAATTTCTCTATCTTCAGGCCACCACTTATCTTGTTGCTGTATTTTTAAGCTCTAATACACTCCAGGATATGGCTGTCACAGGGGACACTTGAACAAAGTCAGAGTCGTGTAGTAACCTTCCAAAATTCTCAGCAGAAGTGCTTTGTCAAAAGGAGAAAGTTCAAGGCATAAAAATATGTATCTCTATTTCTTGTTGCTGAGTAGTGACAACATATGATAGTGGAATGATTTCGGAGTGTGTTAACTGCACTCAACCCCTGTCTAAGATATGTGTCTGCTTGCATGGGAAAATCCTTTCTGTTATGATCTATCATGCATTGTATCACTTCTAGTTCAAGGCCTCTATGGGACTGGGAAGCTTGCACTAGCTAACTGCAAGTAGTCTGGAAGTTAAAGGATTACTGTTAGCACAGTCTGACTGCACAGATGAGATACCCAAGCAGAAAGAGGAAGCGTGAGTCATAGCTGCTTGCACTGGGGAAATGAACTCTGACTTCCCTGTCCCAGCAGCACAGGCCTTGGGCCATCCTTCCTCTCTCCTCTGGTTCTCTCCAAATACTCGTGGAAGGTGTGAGAACAACTTCACCTTACCTAGTGAATAGATTCTTCTCTAGGTGCTCCAAACCTGCTGTCAGTGAATCTCTGCGCTTGATGGTAAGGCTCTGAAACACTACAGTTTTCAGGGGCCAAAAAAAGTACCAGATCTTATTATGTTTAACTGGGAAGATTGGATTCCAGTTGCCCTGTGGCCTCCTTGCAATCTTTAGCCTAAAATCTTGGACTGTGGCTTAGGAAGCTCTCTCTGACTGCAGGCAGAGGTACTTGCCATTTGAAACTTTCTGGTTGGTCCTTGAGGTAACTTTGGATGTTTTGCCTTAAAGGAGGGGCTGTCCAGCATTGTCAGGAGAGTAATAAACAATTTTCTTTCTTATTGCTGCCCACTTGGGGTGGTAAGTTGCCATATTCAAACAAGGAGCTGGTTCTTGGTGGTTATTTTTCTTTCTCCTTGGTTTGCTTAATTATACTTGCCCTGAAAACAGCTTTAAAATATGTATCTAGCTTTTCAAGTGACGCTCTTGCAGTCTCTGAAGTTCACTATCCCCTTGCAATGCCCATAACTGTTTTCAGGAACCTTGTCATTTTTCTAGGGATTGGATATTAGTAGTGTGCTACTGTGTTCCACTGTCTCCATTGGAAGTTGTTTGCGAAGCCATCTTACTGTCTTCCCTTTGTCTTGTGCTTTGTGAGTTCATCTCTCTCCCCATGTTAGGAGCAGTACAGGCATAATTACTCTCTTTATGGAAGAAAACCATTTTATAAGTGTTAAACTTGGCAATTAGTGAATTGCAGCAAGCCTGTGGCTCTGTGGAGGCTGGGCAGCTACAAAGCACTTCCTTTCCATGGAAGGAGGAGGATGCCCAGGCCTGCTCTAAAACTGCCAGTTCCTATTCAAGCAAAAGGCAATCTTCCGCCTGATGTTAACCCTGTAGAGCTGATGAGATAATGCAACAAGCTACATCTAATGTTGCATGTGTGTACTAGGAAATTAATCATAGAATCGTAGAATAGTTAGGGTTGGAAGGGACCTGAAGATAATCTAGCTCCAACCCCCCTGCCATGGGCAGGGTCACCTCCCACTAAAGCATGCCACCCAAGGCTATGTCCAATCCAGCCTTGAACACCACCAGCGATGGAGCATTCACAGCTTCCCTGGGTAAACCATTCCAGTGCCTCACCACTCTCTGCAGGACTGCTCTGAATCTCTTCTCTGCACAACCTGTAGCTGTGCCTGGGCTTGCTCCGACCCAGGTGTAGGACCTTGCACTTGGCATGGTTAAACTTCATCAGGTTGGCATCAGCCCACCTTACAAGCATGTCAAGGTCCCTCTGAATGGCGTTCCTTCCCTCCAACGTATCAACCGAACCACACAGCTTGGTGTCGTCAGCAAACTTGCTGAGGGCGCACTCAATCCCACTGTCCATGTCACCGACAAAGATGTCGAACAAGAACGGTCCCAACACCCATCCCTGAGGGACACCATTCGTTACTGGTCTCCAGCTGGACATCGAGCCATTGAGCACAACTCTTTGCATGTGGCCATCCAGCCAGTTCTTTATCCCCCGAGTGGTCCACCTATCAAATTGATGTCATAATGACATTATTTTTAAACTGGTTTTGCTTTAGGGACAGTTGCTCTGCTATAGCGGAAAAAAATGAAAAGGCACATGTTTTCTGCTGCTTCTGAAATCTTTGTATTGCTATGCTGAGTAGCTGCAAACAATTTGCATTACAATGTAGCATAAATAAGAGATGTCATGAACTGAAGTGTAAACTGAGCAAAATGTAGGGAGCTTTTAGTACAACCAAGTGGTTTGAGGCAAGACTGGATAGAACTCAGAGGTGAGAATCCAAGGTGCTGTTTGTTCATCTCAGAGAAGTCCTGTGGTTAGCAAAAGTCCTAACTTTAAGATGCCCACTTGATCTTAATTTTCAGTAGAAGTAGCACAGGGTGTGAGGTGTAGATGCCAAAATTGTCAGGCAAAGAGGATAGGGAGGGGGGTGGAAAATGAAACCCTGTAGAACAGGATTAGGCAGGATTAGAGTCTGAAATGATCACACTGCACTGGGTAGTACATACTGCCACAGCCAGCTCAATAAAACTCAGTGGGAAACTTGACATTGCACATTTTCAAGCAGCAAGTCATAAATCTATATTCATGTGAAATATTCTGCGCTCAGTCTGATGGGAACAGAAACATGACACAGCTTCAGGTGCTGGTTTAGGGGAATAAAGCACAGGTTACTGCCTTGCAGGGACAGATCTCTGCTAGGGAAAATGGAAAGCAACTTGAATGATGTATGTAATTATGCTTGCTTGCAGGGCTATGTAATTTCTATGAACCCACTGAGAATCCTTAAAACCTGAGATTAAAACCAGCTACAGATATAGTTTTAACAACAGTTGTCTATATATAATTATACATACATATCTAGCACTCGGTATAGTAGTTGCCAGTTCAACAGTCCAAAGCACATAAACATTTCCTTACCTTTTAAAAATTAAACCACATGTTTAAGTGCTTTGCTGGATAGGAAAGTACTTTAGTATTTTGCTTAAGTGTTGGGCTGAGTCAGTTCAAAATGAATTGAGTTCTTCTCTCAGTGTTGTCATGAAATAACCTTAGAGCTAACCTGTGCTTTGAAGACCAGTGTCAAAAGGTGGTACAGAGAAGATGTGATCATGCACCAATGTTGTTTTATTAACTCTAGGTACGTGGTGCACTTGCTACTGGTGGTATTTTGAGGATGCAGAACTGTGTGGCAATCTGCAGCTCTTTATTTATCCCAGTGTTCTTCAGGCTTTGGATCGAATAGATCTTTGAACTGATGCAGACTTAACTCTGCCAGCCCCTAACCATGAGGTAACTGTGTGCTGGGTCCAGTATGAGTCATAGATGAGGAGGATATTTCTGGTTTCTGATTAAAGAAAATATAATGGTGAAGCTCATAATCATGAGGAAAAGGTCTCTGTGCTGTAATGGGAACCAGCTGGTGTGGTAGGCCATTTCAAACTAAAATCTTTGTTCAAAATGTGGCCCCACCATTATCATGGTTGGAAAAAATCCTTGGTGCTGACATGGTAATGACAGCTTCATGTTTTAGACACATCTAATGGCACTAAGTCCTGATCTTAGCTGGCATTTATCAAGATAAGTCAGCCAGTCAGGCAAGAGCATGGTGGGCTGACTGTATTCCTTTAGATAACGACGTGCGTATTTCCTCTCTTGGAAGAATAATGAACAGAATATGACTGTCAAAATATTTCTCTCTGGAGAGACTCCAAAATAACTGACACTCACATGAGCTCAGTGCCATCAGCAATGTGAGCTTCCTCACAAACCTGCAGGAATTGGAGCTGTGGCCAAGAGCTGGGAGGGTTTCTCCTTAAAACAAACCAGAACCTGTGAGAAGCATTTTCTCACAGCTCCCCATAGTTCTCACTTGCAACTGGACCTCCCCTGGGAATAGCTCCAGCATCATAGTTGCTAAATGAGATGATATGGTATGTTCTTTGAGTCTTTTGAAGCTGATGGACATGGTCCTGGTGGTTTTGTTGAGGTATTATCTTACACTTGCTTTAGCTGAAATTTTCACTGCAATTCTACAAAGCAGCAGAGAGTCAGGGCCTGAAAGTTCAATGTTACGACTCTTGGATTTTCCTCTTAATCAGACTGGAAAATAGCTCTGCTAATGACTTGTCTGCAAAATAAAGTGCACGCACAGATTCGTGCAGAGCTTAATGTGCTTTTCTCGCATACCCCTCTTCAGCTCTTTGCCTTTGAGAACTCTGGGAAATGCATCTAACCAGCAAAGAGTCTGCTTCTAGAAGCTCTTGTTGTTTTAGGGATGAGCCATTAAAAAGGCATAACTGGGAATTTGAAAAGTGTTTAGAATGCTAGTGCACTTCTGTCTAACTAAACTCTAAAGAGGAGCATGGCTGAGGTGGTTGGAGTCAGCTAGTGCCACTTTGGGCTCAGAGAGCTAATGGGCTGTGCCACACAGGACACGCGGCTCCTGTGACAGAAAAGTGTGCTGTAACGGTAGAGTAAGCTCCAGCAATGCTGCAACACAGGTCAGAGCTGGAATGTGCACATGAAGGGCTCTCCCTGTAGAACAGGTCAGGTCATGCTGTTGATTAGATGCGTCCTGCAAAGGTGTCATAACACTCTTCAGTCTGGGCAGCTGCGAAGTATGAGAGCAGTGTTTTGCAAGACTGGATTAAGGTGAATTTATTCGCTTTTCATTCTTTCAAATGTAGATTTGTCCCTGTTAAGCTGTGATGAACTTTCTTTTTACTGTAGGCAGAAACCTGGCACTCGTGCTGATGAAGTGACTCTTGCATTTTTGCTGACCTCTGTTCCATGCTATTCACTGCAGATTTCATGAATATTCTGTATGGACAGCCAAGAAAATTTCTTGTAGCTGGAAGCAGTATGTAGGTGTGGGGCTCTGTCAACTGTTCAGCTGCCAAGATCCCTCTTTTCCTGAGTGTTTCGGGCTGTCTGTGGGATGCTAGAGGTGATCAGGACAGTAGCATCTCTGATACAGGATCTGCTGCGAGGTGGACAAAAAGATGCCTTCTGCAGGTGTTCAGTGGACTCAAGTAGGTATGGTCTTCTAGTCTCCACAGTACTGCAGGAATAATACTGGAATTGAAATTTATCCATATGTTCTTTGGAAGCAGAGTAAGATGCTGGCATAGGAATTGCTCTTTGTAAAATGTCCTATAGCTACAGAAAGCATGGAGAAGAGACAGCAGGGTGCAGTGGTCAGGACAGTGTTGGGGGAGCAGGGACCACAGCTGGGTAAGGTGCTCAGGGGGTTGAGGAGGCAGAAATCTGAACTTCCACCAGAAGCATATTACCTTGTTCTTACCTACTGTATGCTGTGGGGCTATTCACTGGTGCTTGTGATGCTGTCTTGGGTGGTGAAGCTGCTGGGACAGGGGCATCCTCCTGTCCGCACTGCACAGCACCCTGGGCTTCTCATCTGCTCCCCTGCTGCACATGTGGAATCAAAGCAGGCAGCAGGAGAGAGGTAGTTCTTTATAACTGAGAAGCGATGATCGGTATCACAGACAAGGCAAATGTGCAGCGAAAAGTGGGGGGGAAAAAAAACCCTGCATTGTTCTTTGGGCTTTTTAACAACTGATATTCACAATCGAGTTTAACTCTTCCCTCCAAATAAATATTTTTACATGAGATGGCTTTGCCAAGAAAGGATGGCAAAATATCAGCAGTAAAATCATATTTATAGCGATATGAGTTTGTGAAAGTGACTGTGGTTTTCTAAGTAAATAGTTGCTGGATTATTCAAAATGCTCTGTATGTCTGTCAAAATCCTTACGTCATGTGGAGTATTTCCAACAGAGATTCAGAGATAGCATTACAAGTTTACCACCAGCAGCTAAAAAGAGGCTATGTTAGGATTTTTTTTAATAGCTTGCAAAGGTCCCTGATTGATTTTTCACACCTTTATTTCCACCGCAATAAGATTTTACGTACTGAGATGTGGAAATGAAAGGGGAAAAAAATTCTGACAGGATGTTGAATGGGTTTCAAAACCTGTGCCTAATATCTGTCCTTAAAAGGCTCTCAACCTGAGGGTGGTTAAACTAATTACATGAGCAGTACTTGAGGAGAGCTGGGAAGTTTGCACTTTCTCAAGTACAGGGTCACTTCTTTTTCTCAGAGATGAAGCAATTTGCACAAAACCCTCTGAAAATCCCTTGCTGAACTGTGTGCTGATTGCTGTAATATGGATGTTTCTCCTGGTGGCGTTTAACAGCTGCAGGAGCTGCATGTCCTGGTGTCTACGGTAAGGCTATGGTGGCCAGGACCATGCTAGGCATGGGTCGCACCTTCTGGTTGCTGAAGTTGGCCATGCCTTGCACCTGCCTGGCTGCCGGCCTCCAGGAGCAGTATTGTACCATAGAACAGAAAAGAACCCCTGATGTGACATGGGGGACGATCATGACCCAGAACTCACCCTAGGAATTGTCCTTACAAGCTAAACTTCAAATATCTGCAAAGCCTTAGTGAAGTTTCGTAGGCAGTTTTGTCATTTACGTAGTAAACATCATTATTGGTGATATTTCCTTCCATATCTCATAGCAGCTTGTCTAAAGACTGGAATTCAGCCTGGCTCTTCCAGAGTTTCTGAGTAAATAAGCAAGCTTCCTACTTGAAAAAAAGAGCAAAGACTGGCAATTAAAAAAGACATCTTGCATGGTACAAACAGGAAGGATTGTAAAACACACTTTGCAGGGAGTCAGTGGAAACGCATTCAGTCTAGTTTATAATCACAGCACAATGAAATACCCTGAACATAAATAGCAAGAAATCAATTTTCTTTAGAAAAAGTAAAATAAAGAGCATTAAATGATCATTTGACTAGATAACTGCAGTTTACTCAGTGGTATAACTGTCAGCTTGCCTGTGCACAATAATGGAATAAATGCAGAGGGGGTATGGTTTAGATGTCTCCTTCTTTACAGTGACAATAACTCCCTTGTTTTCTCTAGTGAGTAGATGTTTATATTCTAATTTTGTCTCTGCAGGCTACACAGAGCCTTAAACTTGCAAAAGGGATTTGCGAGCAGCTTGCTTGTCAAGAACAAATAGTAGTTGAAAGAGATGCATGACTTATTGACCTTGAGTTCACTGAACCTTCATCTTGATGCTTCCGTACCACTAAGGAATTGGCTTCTCTGGAAATCAAAGTTCCCAGATTAGAATAGAAGCTTCAACAAAGGACCTGTATGGCTTTACAAATACACATTGGTTAGAGGACTTGAAAAAAGCTTTGTTAGAACAGTGGGATTATGAAAAACAAATGTTTGAGGGCAAAGTTGATGAAAACCAGACTTTCGAAAATATGGAATTTCTGATTTGCATTTTGGTTAGAAATCTTCACTCTTTGTTCTTCCCTGTTACGTTATTCATTTAGAGATACAGCAACAGTATCTGGCTGCCCTACTCACCTTGTCAGTATGGTGATATAAAAGCAATGACTCATATTTGGTGTGTGCCCAGTGTTTATTTTGTGATACCTGTTTTGGATCTGTTTGTTGCATCTTCCAAGTCTGTATAAAGTTTTTATGAAGCTTACAGAAATGTTTCAATTTCATGTTCTTTTAATATCCATGCTTTATACCTGGTTTATCATCTGCCCACATAGCCATGACATCTTTTCCTGTAGAAACATCTCTCCATAAATCAGCCCAATTTTCCATACAGTGTTAGGGCTAAATGAACCTTTAATAGTTTTAACTTGGTGGCCAAACTTTCTGAAGCGTCAGAACTGCACCTCTTTCCAAGGCACAAATAAGACTTAATGTTGAGGAGACTTTTGACAGATTAGTAGTTCCTATACAGAACTGTGTAAAGGAAATTATTTCTTCCACTACAGAATGGTGCTTTTGTGCACATATGTGACTATGATGTGGATGTGTTAAATACTTCTGTTATATGTATGCATGTCCAGAAAATCAGACAAGATTTTATTTAAAAGCAGATACATAGTAAAATTGTGTATGCTTTTCATATGCTCAGGAAACATCTTCTGTGTAGATGGTAGTTACTTTCTTTTTCTAGCCAATTTACTACATTGGTTCCAAGGTTGTAACTCTGTATATTTTACTTGTTTAATTATAAAGATAGTTGTATGATGAGAAAACTTGGAAAACTGAGAGAACTTGTTTTGCTTACCCCAGAAGCTGCAGAGTTTGCTTTGATGATAGTATGTCATAATTCTTCCTGAGTGCCAGTCAAAACAGACTTTGCCCTGTACACAAGCAGTTCTTGTTTGGATGGTTTTGGTGTTTTGAAATGTGGAGTAAAATCCAAGATAGATTATTTCCCTTCCTGTAGCTGAATAAGGATAGGGTTGAAAGTGTGAAGAATCTTGAAGCTTAAAGAAGCAAGGGGTTTGACCTTCTTAACACAGGATGCTGTGCTGCATCATGGACAGTTTAAAAGCAAAAGTAAGGGGGGAAAACAAATTTGAAACTTTTCAAACTGTGTTGTTAGCAATTAAACTTCATGAAAAGTATTTCTTTAATGTTCTGAAGCTTCTAGAGTTAGAGTACATTTTAGGTGCGTGCCTATTTTCATATGTCTTTTTCTAGTCCCTCATCCCATTTGCTTGAATTAATAGGGTACTTTTTTGACTGGCTATCAGGTGGTGTAATGGTATTGCTGAATTGTGTCACCTAAATTACAATTGTTGCACTTGTGTGCACTTACTGCTATTTTTCTAGCTGGAAGAAAGTTTAAATTTGTCTTTTGAAGCTTGGATGGATGGGCAAAGCAGAGTATCCCATGAAATTATATATCACCAAGAAAATGACAGTCAGTATTGTGAAATACCATGTACATGAGCTGTTCATGGCTCAGGTTCACTGGTGCAGACGGCTTGTCCTTGTATTCCTGGAGGAGAATCGTTTGGTTGAGTCTGAGATTATGCTTATGTTTAAAGACAAGTTTAAGACTTTTGATTTGGGATATCAAATAGAAGTGTGTGCGTGGGGAAGTGTGTGGAGCTGTAAACTTGGAGACCACCTGTTTGCTGCTTGTTTGTCTAACCAAACTACTATGGTCCCAGGTCAGTAAACTGGTGCCAGCAGTGACAGGAGTCTGCTTCGAGAGGGTCTTTATGCTAGGGTCTTTCTCTGCTGCCTTATTGCGGCTTTCTTTAGACACAAGTTGGAGGTTATGTCACACCTCGAAAGCCTGGTAATTCATTTGTCCTTTCTTGTCTGTAAAATGGGCATAACTTCATATTTTCTGAATTGGTTTGAGACCTGTGGGAGAAAAAACTCAGTTATTGTAATTAGCTGCCTTTTCAGCGAGTCTGGTTTAAATGTTACTGAATCAAAACCATCCAGTTTCTTGCTCCTGAGTTCAGAAATTACTGAGAGTTTAATTTTTAGGCTGAGATAGTTTTACAGCTCTCCAGTAATCTGAACTAAGATTATCTGCTGTCTCAAGTAGAAGACATGAAAAATAGTGAATAGCCTCAGACAAGACACACAATGAAGTTTCCAGCATGTTCCAAAAGTTAATCTTTTCCCTGCAGCACCTTTTCGTATCTAACCACTATCTGTCATGCATTAATGAAGGGACTACACCCACCACAGGAGGGTAAACAGGGGAGAAGATCGGCACTCGCATGCTGGTGACCATCCAACCACTGTTATACTCGGAGCTCTGCAGCTTGCTTTGTAATGCAGATTGCTCTAGCTGGAGATTGAAAGTATATCAAAAGCAATGCAAGTGCAAGCTTATTTAATAATGCAAGTGGAGGGCAAGTCCCAGGAGCTGTTAAAAATACCAGCACAGAAGAAGCTTTACTGTTGACCATTTTCCTTTGGGACCATTGCTAGCACCAGTCTATTCTTTTTCTTCCTAGAGCTACAGATTGTATTTCAAGTGGCAAACAGCTCTATTTTAAAGGTAGATCAGTGTTCAGTGGAATGATGGTGGCACACAGAGCAACCAGCTGCAGCTCAGGCTGCCTGTGGTACCCAGGTGCTGCAAAGGCAGGCTGGCTTTTAAGTTCGCAATGAGGCAGGGGTGAAAAAAGGTCAAGAAGAATCTCTCTGTTCCCAGTGTCTGTCAGTAAGTAATCATGCAGATAAAAATCACACCACTCCCTCAGCTCAACAAAAAATGTCTTTCTCTATCTATATATCCATATAACATTACAATACAAGCCTTGGGGCATCTCTTGTCCTTATCAAAACAAAAGTCTTCTCTGAAAACCTTAGTCATGCAAGTTATGGCATGAAATCACCCTTTCAGCAGAAAAATGGTAATTTTGCATCTGGAGTCAAAGGAAGACTGGCTTGGTGTACAAAGCTATTATGTTGCTCAGATCCAGTCACCCTTAGTAATTTGGGAGCAGCTCACAGATCAGTCTATAAGGGGTTTTTCTGTGCAGGTATCTATCCTGCTGAAGCTGTACCTGGATTTTCCTTTGGGTCCTGCTGGCATACAAGTTCTATGTAGCATTCTCTGCCCTTTCAGTAGGAAGTTAAGAGAAATGACAGACACAAGATATTAAATGGGCATGGCCTGCAAATAAATGCAAGCCCACAACACTGGATCCTTGTACTGTGAATTGAAGACGAGAGAGGGGGTACTCTGGAGAAAAACAGGAGTTTTGCATAGAGCAACATGCTGTTGGTGCAGGTCCTGTGAAAGCACTTCCAGTTTTCATAGTGGATAACTTATAAATTAGAAACTGTTGCATGTAATTATCAGTTGCCACCTTTTTGTTTTCCTGATCTGGTGCAGAGGAGTAGATGCGTCTTCCCTCTATGGCATGTTCTTCTGCTCTTTGATCCCAGTTGTCTGTGGGCCAACACACAGAATATTTTTGCCAACCAAAAAGAGGAGGAGGGAGCTTTGTGCCCTATTTGGGTAGTGTCTGCAGTTCTCAGTGGGCCGCGGAGGATGCAGGTACGTAAGCAGATACAGCTATCTCCTGGGAAACAAATCTCTGTGCGAGAATCCTTTTCCAGAACGAGAAACCTCTGTGGGCTCATCTCCTTGTGTAGCATTAACTTCACAGTTCATGTTGAAAAGGACATTAAAATAGTTACATATAATGATCCTTTTCTCTGTCTTCATCCTTTAAAAATAATTAAGTTGTCCTTACAACTGGAATTGAGCTAAATCTTCCTTTAGATAATCCTGCTCTCAGCTGGCTGCACTGTTCACACCAGCCTGTGTGTGAGCAGCAGTTTAAAGGCTAGGTTCCCCTTCCTGGTATAACTTAAATGAAGCCTCAAGCAGCCCTCTCCCTGTGTGGGTGGTGGGATGCTGGGCAGAGGCGGCTGGCTGCATCCCAGGGGTGGTGGCTGTGGGAAGGGGGCTGTGCCGAGGGCTTGCTCTGGGGGAGAAGGAGGAAACCCATTTTGGATATCTGGAGAAGAGAAAGAAAAGAGTGTGTGATCTCTGGGATGGCTGTTGTTGTCTGTAATGGTTTTTCTACTTTTTTTTCTGTTCCTGATACTTTGCAGTGTGCATTACTCTGTGGAAAAGATCCTATAGTATCTTCTTCCTTGCTCCAGGTAGATGGTAACTGGTAAGCCTTGATTTCTTTATTTAATTAAAGTGTCTCAGTGCAAAACTTCAGAAAGATCTTTAAAATACTGATGGTTATTAAGAGCTGCACTTTGCGCAATGATATTTCTTGACGTTACTTCTGTCTTGCTTTTTTTCCTTCTTGGAGAGGAGAAAAACAAGTTTTTATAGTTTTCCTCTTGTTTAGATCTTAAACAATATAATGTTGTTTCTGCTTTAGTTTTAAATGTTTGCATTCCTTCTCACTGGAGACGGGGACCCCTACCCCCTCCTACAATCCCCAAATGCATGGGGACTTTGAAAGTGCTGTTCATACTTCTCATTTCACTGTTTATGATTCTGGGCAGTGATGCATTCAGATTATCACAGCAAGAATAAAGTAATACCCACTTCTTCTCTTACATCCTATTACTGCACCTCAGAGCGCCCTGTTACATAGATTACTCAGGGGAAAGTCGATACATGTGGTCTCTTGATTTAAAATACAAACTGTTGTGGAGAGATTTAAAAGATAACCCAATTTATTTTGAAATGGCCTGTAATGTGCTAGTACTTTTCTGATGGTTTTAATAGACTGACTTTTCCATCTAGCTTCTATTTCCCAAACCTACCAAATGATCATGATTTACTCTGGACATCTGTTAAATGCTCTGCTGTCTCTGGAACAAAGCAAGGGAACTGCAGTCCTGATGGGAATATTGAAGGAGAGCAGTGAAACCGACTGTGAGCTCCCAACAATAGGGTAATTTGAGCCACACAGCCTTGCTGAAATTCCTCTAGCTTGCATGGGTTTTGCACATAAATGTGTTCATCTCTGAACATGTTATGATTAACTGTTGTTATTAAATATATTTATCATGTTTAAGACCACCTCAAGCCTTTCCCTTTCAGATCTATTGCTCTGCTTTTTTTTTTTTTCCCTAAACGAGAACAAGTCTGGAGCATGAGCAGGAGCATTGACAGGATGCTGGGACCTGTTTGAGTCCTCCACCCACAAATGCTGCGAGATTTGTGTTTTCAGCTGTCACTATTAGTGTATTCTCAGTTCTCCTCCCTTCCACCTCCTGTTGCAACCAGTACTAAAAAGGTTTTTTGATTCTTTCCCAGCAGTTGAAGCAAACCTTGCACATTTCAGCTTCCTCCTGAAGGAGAGATTTACTCACTGTGGTTACCCTGTGGTTGCCACATGTTAGTTACATTAAAGGCACTGCTTCCTAATCTAGTGAAACAGAAATCCATGAGATGTGTAAAAGCATTCTACTATTCTCCTGTTTTTGAGAGCATTTCTTCTTACCTTCCCCCCTCACTAATTTCACAAACATGGCTTCACTTTGTTGGAAGGGAGCTTTCAAACAGCGTGCGGCAGGCTGGGTTGTTAAAATATTTCCCCCCTGTTCGGACTTCAGCAGTTGTGATAACCAGGAGCAAGGAGGTGATATTCCTGTTTGAAGAAGAATAATAGGTATTTATCCATGAAGTATGAGTCAGTATCTAGGGTTCTTAATTGCTTGATAGCATTGCAAAAACCACACTGTGAGTCAATAAAAGTTTTACCTGAGTCAAGATGATCGAAATCCTTACAAAAAGGTGCTCTAAGGGTGATGTTTAGTACCATTAAATACACAGCCAGAGATACTGAGGGCTGTTTTAGTTGTCTATTTCTATCTGAAGAACAAGCTATAACCTATATACGGGTTTAGAAAAAAGTATTCAAGACAATTCAAATGTGTTAAAACATCAACCCTCAAAGTGTCTAGGAATCAGCAGATGTTTAGACACTTCAGCCACAAAACAACCAGTGACATCTGTCAGACTTGAAGTGGTCTCTGATCTGCTTTTGCATTTGACAGTTTTGCTGTTGACTTAATAGGAAGGTTTAGGAGCACACAGGGCAGGGGGAAAAGTGTTTTTTGCTTATAACTTTTCAAGTGGATGGATCACTTGTGTTGGAGTCCTCAAATGACTGAGAGCTGGGAACTGGAGTTGGGAGTGCTGGCTCCCTTTGTCTGCTCTAACTCTTCATTAAGTCAGATCATTTTGTATCTGGACTTCAGTACGAGGTTTAGTCAGAGATGACAGCAACAGAGCTCCTTCATGAGTCATCTACTTAATCCTGCTCCAGACAGGGCTCTTCCTTTTGCTTTATTAGTCAGTCTGTGAGCTTCATTGTCTTGCTGGTAGATGTGTTGGTGGCTGGTTTGAGGTTGTTTTTTATTTAAAATCTAAATGGGGTTCTCTTTTTCCCTGTGCAATCAGTTCTCATGGCAGTGGCATTTTCAGCCATTGCAAGGATTTTCTGTCTCTGCAGGTTAGCCCCGGCTTGTGCTGTACTCAAGCAGATTACTTTCAGTCCAAAAGGAAAAACTGCCTAGGAGGTTTCCCATGAAGAAGCTGATCTAATCCATTTGAGATGGTAAAAGACTTCTGTGAGCTTTGAAATGTGCTAGACTGTACTATACAAGTAATACATGTCACTGTTATAGCAAGGCAACAATTATTTAAAGTGAGGATGATATCTAGAGGTCTGAAGGTCTGTGACCCAAGAGAAGCCCTCCTAGTAGCTGCTAGAAATTTCTCTAATGAAATCTCCAACCCTGCAGGAGGTTCCAGGCTTTGCTGCCAACCTGAAACCTGAGTTAGGGCTATGGAGGTCTATGAAACTTTCAAGAGAACGATGGCCAGGTTTTGGTTTCAGCTGAGTTTGACAGTGGTGCCATAGGCTCATTTAGATGCTGAATATGTGGAAATGAGCTCCTCTCCTTCCATGTGAATGTTAATTTAGTACACTTTGTTTAGCTGCGATGGCAACACAGTTTTTGGAAACGTTCTGTGTGCATTAGTCATCAATATCTGAGCTATGTTTCTATTGTGCTCCTCTGCCAATGGTCCTAAAAAGCATCAGCAATTCATCTATTCCAGCTGGGACAAGAAAGACTGACAAACTGCAGCGCTGCATTGAAAAGCGACTAAAAATGGAATCATAGGGCATGTTTATTGTATTTTCGTGACTGCAGCAGCTAGGGGCTGGTTTTTTAGCATACTGCAGTGTTTGGGATTACCACTGTGGGCTGTCCTGTTTCATCCCACAGGATGACTCAGTTGGAAGTCTACTCTTCTGCAGCCTTTGTGGAGGATCAGCCTCTCGTAGCTGTACTGATGAGGGGGAGAGAGTTATATTTGTATCCAGCTACCTGGTGTGGTGGTAGTTTTACAGTCTGGTGCTAGGATGGCAATCCCCAGTAAAGTTGAGGACTTTGCATGTGTAGCACTGAATACTTACAAGTTCAGACTAAGGGGATCACATGAGGAAGAAGATGAACTTGCAATTAAGAGCCTGAGATAGAACCTCTTTAATCTGTGCTTAATTTTTGCTATGAGATCCTTGCCTGATCTTGTGCTAAAGGTGATACCAGAGACTTGGTTTCAGTCTGCCAGGTGGAAATACTGTTTCTCAATTTGTCTGCCCTTTGTTTCTCTAAAGAAATGATGTGTGAGGAGAGGTCTTCAATCAGTGAAACAAGAAGTGATCTCACCAAGCTGACTTCAGCTGAGTAAGACTAGTTCTTGTAGTGTCTGTATCTAATAGGCACTTCCAGAGGCTGAATCAGAGCTGCTAAATGGCAAATTCTGTGTGGTGGGGGACTACAGCAGGCCCGTGGATTCCCTGACTGAAGGCATGAAGTTAGAACTCAGTCTCGAAGTTGTTAAAGTGTATCCTTGAGAAATGAGGTACCGAAGGCATATGAGTGGGAAAACAGAAGATATCAGAGTGGGAAAGTAGAATGCATCCAAATGGGAAAGTAAAAGGAGTCAGGAGGAGCAAGTCAGATAAGGGGAGCAACTAGCAACAGAGGAAGAACTTGGCAAAACAATGGACTTATGTAATGTGGTAAAGGGTCATCCAGTAATGTACCATTTCTAACTAATATTAACCAATGGCTAAAAGACAAGTGTGTGTTAGAAAAGGTATACAAGTAGTGGTTTGTAGTAATAAAGCACCTGTCTATTTTTTCTTCCTACGAAGTCACTGAAAATACGTGTGTGTGTGATTTTTGGCTGTCTCGACGACCATTCTGCTCTCAATTGCCTTTGCTAAAGCTTGTCTTTGTGAATCCCCACTTTGCTATCACACACAGAAAGCCCTGTCCACCAGGGATTTGAATGCTGCTGCATTTTTGCCATGTTTTCGAGGCAGTCACTATGGAAAGAGGCATCTCCCTTCCCACTGCAGTCTGTGCCCTGCCTTGTGCTCCTGTGCTGATGCCTGTGCTGCTGACACTCCTGAGTCACCTGCTTGCAGATGAGTTGATTTATCTGTAATTTGTCAAGAGGAAAACGAGGAATAAGAAAACTCAGCAGAGCAATGATGCCCTGTGTATCCTGCTGGGTAGAACTGCCCCAGCTGGCTGCTCCATCATATGCTTATGAGGAGGGAGACTGAGTCTGGGAGGTTTTTAAGGTCAGCAGCATCTATTCCAAGCAAGAATAGAAGGTGTGACCTTTTTCAAATGGTAAGCTTTGTCAGTGCTCCCATTGGGATTTTCCCCCAGGTGACTACTTAAATGTCACTTGTTGTAAACTGGGGGGGGTTGGAAGCACTAAGAGCTTCCCTTCCTCCTTCATGAGGCAGCACTGGGAGCTTCTAATGAGGTTCTATTTTTCTCCTAAAGTTGAAAGCATCACAGAAGTGAAGAGCAGTGCATTTTTCATATCATATGTTTTGTCCATAGTTCTTGAAGATATGTTTCTTCAGCAATGCGTAAAAAAAGTATCTTGTATAGCTACAATTAACACTGCAGCAATAACTCAGTGGCATGCATTCCTTGTGTTTATTGATTAGCAAACAAGCCCCCTGGGGTTTACATTGCTTCCAACATATTTGGTTCCAGCTGAATACCTGCAGTGTGCATTGATCTAAGTGTGTGATTTCTCCTAAATATCAGTCATCCTGTCCTGTTGCATCACAGCTGTATATGTGCTATTGTAGCTGTGCAAAACCAAGTGGCTGAAAATGAAAAATCACTATGTGAAAAATGAAAGGGCACCTATTCCAGTTGCTGCTGACATCCATGAGCCCTCTCTGTCACACTGAGGTTACACCTGCATAATTCACTTTGCTTCAGTAGAGCAACTTCTGATTTGTATTTGCATGTGTGAGAAACTCGAGTCCCTCAGGGCCTATAACTGCCCAGTACTTCAAAGAATCAGGTCCCTGCTGCAGAAAAGGACCAGATACCAAAGTTCAAAGTGAATGGATGCTTATTTCTTTACAGCTTTTGTTTTCTTTGTAAGCATAAACTACAGATCATTGCACAGGCATTTCCAGTATAGGTGTGGCTGCAGTAATGGCTGCTTATTCTTTTGAAGGAACCTGTGCTTACAAAACAGAGCAGGATATAAAAGCAGACAGCTGTGCTGTGTCTAAAAGGACCCAAGGTGACCAGATGAAGTTCAAAGTTTGGGAAGAGCAGGACAAGTTGCTTAGCAAGATAAAGGTGGGTTACTAAAAGGTGTAGGTACCTGCTTGAAGCACACCACTGTGTCTCAGTGCACTGGCTGAGCAAGTGCTTTGCACTGATGCTGAGGGGACATTGCAGATGATGAAGACAGAGACAAAGGGAGGATGGTTATGAAGGAGAAGGAAGGCTATGGGGAGAGTGGTGCTAGGGCTCTAAGTAATGAGCTGGATTTGTTTCAGCTCATCAGCCACTAATTTATTTTAAAGTTGATATTGAAGTATGAAATAGTGTGTGGCAAGGAGGATGGAGATACAGACAAGCTTTCAAATCAGCATTGGGGTGTAGGCTAATTCTGTATTTCTATTCATAGTTGTATAGCAGAAAAAGCACAGGCTGCATGTGGAAGAGTGAGAAGAGACTGATAAGCAAACCAGGGAGCATTAATACATCAGAAACAGGAAATTTATTCTTTCAGATCACCTACAGAGAGTGCTGCCTTTGCTTTCATCTGTCATGGTGTCCTGGATTTGGCCTCACCCAAAGCTTGCTAGGAAGGGTCATGTTGTGAGGACTCTGTGCTGCTCCAGACATGAAGTGGACTGGTCCTACTAACTGTAAAGCTGCTCCATCAGGACTCTGGTACCTGAGCTCCCCTTGCTGTAGCCCAACAGGGACGAGGTATTGACCTCTGAAGTTCTCTCTCTACCCTACTTTTCTGTAACTTCAGAAAAAGTGTCCCTCTCCCTTTGCTCCAGGGGATGTGGCCACACCAGGACTGTTTCCTGCAAAGATCTTAAGGAATGTGTTTTTCTGAAACATCTTTTTTTTATCTCGTGCTATATTTTAATGAATACTGCAGTCAGCAATAGTGAAAATGGCTGCAGCACGACTGCAGATGGGGGTCTGAAGATGTTACTCATGCTGAGAGACAGGGCTGAGGTTTTGGTGGTAAGAGGCTTGGATGCAGAAAGGAAGGAGAGTTTCATCCTGAGCTCCCTTTGCTCTGCTCACCCAGAGCAATCACAGTTGTTGTTTCAGAGTGTGGAATAAGAAGCAGTCTCCAAGGTTCATTAGGCTCTTGCCTATTAAGGGCTTTAAAACCTAGGGTCAGGACCTTGAAACAGATCTGCAGGCTGGGACTGTATGAAGTATGTTTGCTGTCTGTGCAGTGAGGGAGCAGTTTTGTTTCAGCTCCAAGCTGATCAGTGCCTGCAGTGCAAAACCACCTGGAATTGATTGAAAACACTGGTGACCATTTTCAGCAGAGAGGCAGAAGCAGGCCAAGAGTCTGGGAACACGCTGCCCTTATCCCATGGTTACACTGGTGGAGGCGTGTGGGAGGCTTATGCTGACACTTCCCACACTGTATGTGCTTTGTGAACTTCCAGTTCCAAGGCTGTCAAGATAAAGTCTTTCATTGCAATTACAGACATGTTTTATTTTCTTGTAATAGAGTCGCACACATTTATTTTTACTCTAAGCGTACTGTCCCAACAAGAAGCCATTGCTTAGAATGACAACAACTTCTTGCTTTCAAATCCTGCTCTTCTGATCTTATGTCTCTTTCTTTTTCCATAGGCCATGTGCATGGTAGAGTAGCTGTGTAGGTTACAGGACTCTATTTGTTAGACCCATGGAGATGAACTCCACTAGAAAACTATCTCAGGTTTGGCCAGGATTTCCAGGTGAATTCCAAATGTCATTAGAAAGATTTATTGGTTTGTGTCTGATAAAGTGTCCTTTGTTTCCTTTCTATTCTCTGGCTTATGATTCTGGAAGAGTACCTTGTGGAAAGAATAGTTGTTCACAGCTGATGACTTTTGATGGTCCCTTAAGGAGGGCTCCATGCTCTTTGCTGATGAGCCCAGTGATATTTTAGCACATAGAACAAAGTTAGGATGCTCTGATTATTTACAAATGTAATCAAAGAGAATTATCCAGATGTCCTGTACTTCATTTGAGAAGTACAACTAAGTATACATAATAAGATCAATACATTCCAGCATTGATTTTTGTCAGCCTCAGAATCTTGGAGGAGGTGAGAACCTTCCTGCTCCCAAAGTGTTGTGACTGGAAACCAGGTGGGACTATAGCTGCAAGTCTGAGGGTGTAATGTGGATAAAGGATGCTTTAGTCAATGTGTAAGAGGAATTGATTGCAACTTGCCTTAGGAAAAGATATTTAGGAATGAAGACTCATCTGTGCTGAGGTGCAGCTCGTGTAGTGTGCTTTGGTGGGAGGGAGTGATTCGGCAAAGCAGTGGCAGAAGGAAGCCTCTTAGTTCCAGCTCTGTCAATAGACTGTTGATGGGCATGGGTAGTTTATTCTGCACCAGGTTTTTAGTTCCTTGGCTTACTCTGTCCTCCCAGCATCTCCTATAGCTCTTTGTCAGGCCATGTTGTTCCTGCAGGAGAGCTTTGATTCATCATTTCTCTGTGGAACTGGGCCTTTCCTCTCTGCCCTCCATCTTTGGTGGTTCTTGCAGAACACCCCTGGTATCACTGAACTTTCTGACAGGACAGAGAGATCTCTCATGCCATGGTGCAGCCAGTTTTCCCAGGGCTGATGCTCCTATTTCAATCAGTGCAGGTTTTTCCATGTGCAGTATGATGATGTCTGGATGAAATCTGGGACTGCAGCTCATACATATACAGATATAGCTGCTGGACCAGTAATTCTTCTGTCTCCTTTTCAGCTTATAAAATACAGCTCTAAATAGAATATCAGTAAAACAAGGTTCTGGGTCCAAGAAGTAGGGTAATGATTTGGAATTGGTTTTTCACCTGTTTTGTGTAGTTCCACCCAGGTGTGGTGGTTTTCTCCTCGCTGCAGAGGAGGTAGGGGCTATGTTCTTCAAGGGGAAATTCCAGTTCGGAGTAATGCAAATGAAAACACCGTATGTGTCCTTTTTCATTCAAATTATGTACAAAAAAAAATTGGTGATATGAGACATGAGCAAAGGCAGAACAGAGCCTAGAGTCTTTAATCTTTAAAATCTATTTTACATGATTAAAAGGATCCTGCCTGGAGAAAAGCAAGATGGGCTATTTATATCTCCATTCTTCTCCCTACTGCTCCCCCTTTTTTTTTTTCCCCAGAAAATACTGTTCAGTCTTTCACATCTGAAAGACCACGGCTGGCTGCCATTAATTTTAATGCTAAATCCTCATCAGCATTTCAAAACATTATGAAAATGTCTAAGAAACTGTCTTCTAGTAGCTTGAAAATATCGCAGGCAGCAACCTAAATAATACTGTAAGTGCCCTGGTAAGTACAAGAGCACATGCTGGAAAGGAAAAGAGAAAAATAAAAGGCTTTAGACCACCAAGCAAACATCAGTTCTACAAAGCAGGCATAACTGGATTGCAGGATTTCATGGATGCTGAGAGTTTGAATTACTGACTGAGCTACACCTCACTTACTGGAAATGTGGTTTTCTTTTTAGAGAATGCCTCAAATATTGAGTGCTAGTTTGCTGTGCAGTGTGTTCCATGGGCAAGTACACAAATAACCTCACCTGTAGGGTTCTTTTTAGGCTGACAAATGCAATTGAATGGATGGAATATGGCCAGGACCCCAATATTAGCACTGTTTTACACTATATTGGTGAAGATGATGGATGTCAATTAAATTGAAATCAGTAGTCAAAGGTTAATGATGACTCTGATCAAAGCACTTCTTCAGCAAAGCATTAAAATTATCCTAAAGTTCAATCCATGTATTTAAGTCCTGCCTAAGACTGAGCATGTACTCTAGTAATGTCCTGCTTAGGGAAGGGCTGGACCATGCATTTTCAGGTTAATTTTCTCAATTGGGAATATTCATGCTTACCTAGTTCTCTATGGATGGGTTTCATGAAGGCAGTTAGACATATGCCTAATTTCACCAGGGTGTCAGGACATGCTATTGCTCTCTCATGCTCATTTGTATTTGTAGTGCTTCGGTAGGCTTGGGGAACTGTATGAGGATTTCCAGAGCTCATGCTATTTCTGCTTTCATTTACGATGCTTTCACCAGAGCTCTACCTTGCAAACAGCTTGGCAACAGGGGGCTGACAAGTGGTCCTTCTCCTTTGGTAGTGAGTTGCCAGTTGAGGATGGTTATCTATACTGTTATGTTTTACAATAATGATTTCTTTTTTCTTTGGCTAATAATTTTTAATATTGCCAAGTCTTTCTGCTTTTGTAGGAATTAAGGTGATTTTTTTAATCCTTCTCTTTTTAAGAGATCTACAAACCTGGAGCTCCATTTTAATTATAATTAGAAGAGACATGTCATTTTTCACAGGGGAAAGTAAACCTTACTGTTTTTCTGAGTTCACATAGGACCTGGGACATAAACTCTCTCCAAGCAGATAGAGTGAAAATCTCAGCTTTACTCAGAAATCCTAGGCTTTAGGAGAAAATGTAAAGTCAAAAATGAAGGCAGAGATGGGAAGCTTTCATCAGTCCCTGTGCTGCTTTTTCTCTCTTGGATTAAACATCAGGTTTAAGTATCCTCAACAATGTGAATTGTGAAGAATACAAGAGAATGCACTTCAGGTTGGAAAGCTTGTCTCTTTTTCAGGTATTTAAAGAAAAAAAGCCACTAGACTATTCTTGAAATAAATCACTGAGAGGGTTAGACAGAGGCTGGAGGTGCACACTATATTTTTCATTGCCAGCTCCTTGTAGCCAAGGTACATTGTCGAAACTAACCTTGGAAAAGCACTTCTCTCTTCCGCCTGCATAGCTCTCCATGGTGATATCATTAATGTTGATAGCTATAATTGACCACAAAGAGCAGACCTTTAGTCCCTACCTGATCTTCCACAGTGTTTATACACTGCTAGCCTGACCACACAGCAGACTAATGAGCGTTACACTTGACAAATACTGTCATGCCTAAACAGGAGATAGTGATTCTGCGAAGCCAAGCAGCAAGCCTGGGGGCATGTCATACTCAAATGGGAAAGTTAAAAATTAATATTAATTCTCTTCCCCTCACCAGGGGCCTGATCCAGATCCCTAATGTCAGTGAAGACTTTCCACGGTGAGCTTTTCATCTCTCCTGTGAAGTAGCCCTTTAAAATACAATACAATCAAATAGAATAACACTAGCTTTGACAGTAATGACAGATGGTGCAAACTACTTTTTAACTAGGATCAGGACTGTTCCAGTAGCTGGACAAGATACAACTTTGAGATGAGAAAGGCCTAATTTCTTCTAGTTTTAAATATGTGAAGTCTTGATATGTGTTGGATAGCACTCCAAATTTTATGTGCTAGAGCAAAACATGATGAGCAATTTAGAAGAAATAAGAACCTGTGATTTGATTTGCATTGAGGCTGTCATGTAAAACTCCTCATGGCTGCTGTAGGCAGTCTGCATGCAGAGCTCTGGGAGAAGCCCCACTCTGCCCCATACCAAGCCTGATCATAGATCCCAGGGAACTGTAACATCCCTGTTGCTGACTTGCCTTCTCCCTGCTGTGCATGCGTGTTTTTCTTGATTATAAACAACATCGAAAGTTTTAATGACAACTGGAGGTTCTCTTTCTAGATGCTATCATTTATTTTTATTTTGTGTAACTTAAAATAGCTATTCTTGTGAAACAAATCGGATTACAAATTATGTTTGTGTCTAAATATCTCTTTGGTCTGTTTATCTGGTGTCTAGGCCTCACTGTGAGGTTTTTGTCATAACTTGCAATGGTTTACTCAACCGTTGTTTCCTTTTGATTTTTGTCCCCCTGACAGAATCCTTGCTCGGGTAGAGTCAGCTATTCCTCAAGTTCTGGGCTAAGTTAAATAACTTTGCAATACAGCAGAACATGATGTTGAATAGAGGCGGCAGCCAGGTTTCCAGCCTGCTGAGAGCTGGATCTGCTGTGCTGGTGCTTGCTTTTTTGCTTTGCAAACTTGCTTGTGCTCAGAAAACTTCTAACTTTGAAGAGCTGAGTCAGCCAGACCTTCTGGGGTGCTCTCCTGCTCTGCTCTCCTTGCCCTGGCCCTCAGCTGGTGAGACCAGCATTGACTGAGTGTGGTGTCTTGAGTATCTGAGTCTGTGCACTACACAGATCCCTGTTCTCCTTTTTATCATCTCTCCTTTGTGTCTGAAGCACACCACTGCAGCCTCATGCTCTTGACCAACTGCTGCATGGTGCTGCCTGCAGGCAGAGATCAGATGCTCGCTCTGGACTTCTGGAACCCTCTGCCTGCAAGTGCTGCCTCTAGGCAAGGACCAGAGCAGGATTTCCAGCTGGGGGATGGCACCTCTGTGCTGACTTGCTCTTTGCTGGAGACTTGCACTTTAGGAATGTGATCTTGTAAGACAAAGCTTTGCTGATCATTCCTGTCACATGGTATTCATCTAGGTCAGCAGAACGCAGCCCACCCCACTAAAATGGGAGGGAAGGAGCGTGCCACCAGACTGCTACCAAGTCCTTTGGAAGATTGTCCTGTTGACAGGGGATGATTTACTAGGATACTTATCCAGGGCAAAGTCAAACTAAGACAACAGATCAAGTGGATCTTGATTCAGGTCAGCACTAAATGCAGCCCAGAGTATATTGCCTGCCTTGAATACAAGCAGTACCTTGGCTGCTGGTGCAGAATTACTTGGAAGCAGCATTTGAAGGCACAATCCTGGGATGCAGTGAGCATTCAGAGGCTTGCCAGTGCTGCAGGGGGCATGCAGTTGTTCTGTGGCATCTCTGTCTCAAGCACACACCACATGTTCAGTCATCAGACAGATGTGACCCTTCGTATCAGGGTCTACTAATTTGTGTTCAGAATCTTCTGGGCTCAATGAAGGTGGAAAAAAACCCCCCCTGATGTTTATAATCTAAAAAAGGGAGGACTCTCTTTCTTTGCCATTCTGGAAGGCAGGAGCAGAGAATGCTTTCCACCAGCCCTGCTTACTTCCCTATGGTAAGGACATGCTCAATGCACCCATCATAGCCCCACATCCTCAGTACATGTGGCCAGGCCCTCAAACCACACTCAGGGGCAAGCTGTGTGCAGTAATTGAGCTGTGCATGCTCTTAGACTGTCTTGATCCATGATGTTTGCTGTCAGCAAGATCCCAGTGGGAACTGCTGCAGGCTTGTCAATGTTCTGCTTCCTCTGCAGAGAGGCTTTAAGCTGCCAGGGCAGTTTTTTATCTCAATATCACCTAGTTGCTTTCACTTGTGTACTATTAAACTGTTAATATATCAAGGGAAAATACTTATCCAGGAGAGTGTATTAGGAATACCTAAACGAGGTAGCTGTGTTATCTTCAGCAAAATATTATTGTTATTAAATGTTCCCACCAGATACTTGGGCAGCTTGCATTTCAACTGCAAAGCTAACATTTCATTATAGGAAGATATATATTCATAATGGATTGCAATTTACCAAAATACACAGAGGGCCCCCCATTTGTCGGTGTGCATTTGCTCTGCAAGACATGCATCTCGCTAAAAAACAGATGTCAAAATTAACAGTAGAGCTTTTACAATGTAGGGAAGAAAGTTGACATTTCTGAGCTGGTAGTCCAGCTGTGTTAACAGTGACAGGGAGCTTTTGTGTTACTGAGTACAATGTTTAGCAGTAGAACTGCATGAGTAGCTAATTTAAATGGTAAGTGGTGGGAAATCACTGTACTGTGGTGGTGGATCCTGGATCCCCTCCTCCAACCAAAGTTTCCTCTTTCCATTCACTTGCCATGTTCTTGAAAGCAATGTTTTAATTCCTTCAGTTCTGAGGAAATTGCTGGGAATCATTGTCAGGGTCAAGTTTTGGAGAGGGATGAGGAAGACAGGCATTTGAAAGCTCTTGTCCAAGTAAGTGTTCTGAGATGTAAATTACTGATTCGTACCATCCTGTTTCCTAATGTGCTTTATCTTTCTGCTAATTTAACCTAGTTTTCAGCATATTTTTATCTGTAGCTTTCCAGAATCTGCATTGCCCCGTGTATTTTATATCATATTTTTCCTGTTCTTAGATGTTAGGTAGTGAGTCGGAACACTGATTAACTTGATTAATTTGTTGGCATAGGTTTCTATAAGGGAAAAAGAGCCCACATTTTTAGAAGTGAAGATAATTAGCCACTGGAACAACAAAAGCACCAGTAGGTTCTCCAGTGCTAGCAATAGTAAGGTCAGGAGGTATGTTTTCTTAAGAGCTGTCTCTGGTTTTCCACTGGCATTAATTTTTGGAGGTTACATGGCCTTCCACTACGTGGAAGATGTATGATCTTGATGGTCCACCACGTCTTGTAGTTCCCAAACCTGGTGCTTGGGATCCGTTTACTCTCATTTTGCTTGCAGGAAAAGAGTGGAAGGATTTGGTCACATGTGCAAAGTCTGTGCCTCAAGGAGCATGTAGTATGGAGCTGGAGATCTGTATCTCAGGTCACATCAGACTAAGGGCAAGGAATTACTTGCAAAGTGGGGGTAATCTTGGCTTCTGGAAGGCTCCCGGGGTCTCTGATCAGTGATTGAAGTATGGGTTGCAATCTCACAAAGCCTCTGGATGTACTCGCTAGAGCAGACATTGCATTAGAGGGTGCTGATATGGATTTATTCTGCTCCCTGGGAAGGTAGGACAGTGATAATGCTCTGGGGACCCTCTGTAAGGATACTGCTGTGTGCAGGGGTGCAGCCACCTGGAAGAGCATCCCCTCCCTGCTGGGCTGAGAGGCAGGACAGGACCAAGCACACAGGTCAAAAAGGGGATGCAAATATGGGAGAAGGAATCCTGTGGAAGTCAATAATAGGTCTGATAATATGACCTAGTGTATTTATCAGTGGGTGCTGTCTTTGTCCTGGCCACTCATATTTGAACACCTGCAGAGAAGTATCTTTGCTGGTGCAGCTCTGTTGGCTGGGGAAGCAACCTCCCTTTTCATAGACAGCAGGAAGCACTGACTTACCTGCAGGCCAGGGAGATACTCAATTTCAAGTCAAGGCCATATTTCCTCTTTAAAATCCAGATAGACAGAGATTGCTGTTGACCTCAGCAGCATTATGTGACCTTATCTACCACACAGATATTTTCCTGAGGTTTCCTATTAGAGAGGCAGGCCTGCAGCTGCAGGGCTTTGAATCTTTGAATGCACCCATGCCGGGCAGAGGTGCTTGGTGGGGTGGTGTGAGGTGCTCTGCGTGGCTGCCTCAGAGAAATAAGGGGAGGAACATTGAGTGGAAAACAACAGCTCCCCAAAGCTAGCAGAGATGCGCTCAGCCCTCTTCAGTAAATCACCTGAGCGTGGTCTCAAGCATCAATTGCTGTGTTTTGCTGAACAGGGGCTCAACAGAGGAAGTCCTTAGGCAAATGAGTGTATAAATACCTCTGCTGTGAGTGTAACTGAGGCTGTGGAACTGTCGCACAATGCAGTCAGCAATAAATAGGTTCCTGAATTAGAGAGAATCTCTGCTGTATTTCAGATATGACTGTTTGAGCTGTGTGTAAAAAATGGTCTTTGAAATAGTAGCTGTGTCTGCGTTATCTTCCTCTAAGAGATAAGCAATTATGAGAATGTTATAATGATTCCTTTAAGAAAAAAATTGGGTCTAAACAGCAATTGCTTTTTAGTGCAGGAGATATTTAACCACCAGTACCTTGAATTGATTAAAAAGAGCTGTACTGATAATGCAGTTTTGTAGCTTGTGACTTACACTGAATGGTGCAATGAATCACGATGAAAGGCTGGAGAGATTTCTGATGGGACTTCCTACTGCGCTGGTGGCTCTGAGGTGGTGTGTTCATTTCACAGAGAAACCTGCTCTTGTATAAAACTTCTCATCGCTGAATTAACGCTAGTGTGGTTTTAGTGGCATGTTTTTGTTCATTAATGGTGAGCCTGGGAATCGCTTGCTTTGCTGAAGGGCCTCTTAGGAGAGCTGTGTTTCCAAGGGGTACTCTGTGTTCCTCTGTACACTGTTATCTTCTGTACTTATACCTGGCAGGATTTTGAATATCATACCTTTATGAAGTTTGCATTTTTCCTGTTGGTTAATCTTAGCAATTACATATGTTTTTCAGGCTTTCCCAAATGCAAACCAGCTTTCTTCAACTTGGATAGCTAACAGCTAGAAAACAAAACCTTCCAACTAACAGGTAGTATCAGTGAACTGTTGGATTGTAGAAGAATTTCTATTTTCTCCTTGAATCACCAGGCAACTTATTTATTCAAGTTCTCTTGGAATCTGTTCCCTTGCAACACGTAACTCCAGTGCTGTTTTATGAGTAAGGTTAGCTGAGAGGTGCTTATGGCTTAAGTGTGTTTATGTATCTAATGGGCAGCATCAGGGTATACATTGTTGTAAGTAGGTGGAGCAGTTACCAAGCTGAGCTGGACTCTTTTGCTTTGATATTTTAATTCTTTCTTGCACTGTGTATGCAAAACAAATAAAAAAACCAGAAGTGTGTGTGTGTGGGGGTGTTCAGTCCTCTGAGCTGCACTTTGGGCATCATGAATTTCACTTCTGCTTGACGTGGCACTTAGGTCTGAAATCCTTCTTTACCCTGGCTCCTGTAATTAGTCTGGTGCCTCCACAGTGGGGTCTCAACCATCTGAATCCTTGTCTTCAAGCAAGTACTGACAGCCCCCTCGTGTTAAGTTTTGTAAACACTAATTTGTGACATCTCCTGTGGCTTAAATCAAAGCACTCGACTAAAAGTAATAATACCACTGTTAAAGTGAATGTTACAGAAGAAAATGCCTGTCACCCGACACTAAATGGATATGACACAGAGCATGTTTCAGGCGACATTTGTAATGAGGAGGTGCCAGGGGAAGTAACACTGCTTTCACAGCCCTGAAGCTATCTGTTCTGTGGCCTGCTGGGCAGAAAACAAAAAGGGAGAATGTTGCTGGTTTCTCGTCTGGTTTGCGTTTTGCTCAGGTGCACGTAAAGGGGGAGAATGATCTGGCTCCTGCAAGTCCTTATTTGAATTGCAGCTGTGCAATCTGCTGATGCATCTGATCCGAGAGACCAAAGCCCTGTTTGTTATAGGTGCTGTACAATCGGGGACACAGGTTTCTCCCTGTCTGGTAAAATTTGCAGTTTAGCAATCAGGGGAGGCTATTATCTGAAATTATGCCTAGATTATACAGCTCTTTCCTGTTTGTCTTTTTGGTTTTTAACCAGCATTTTTGTCTTCCTTTCATATTCATGTTGGTTTAATTGAGTGCCTCGTTCCTCTTTTCCTTTGTAATGTCCTCAATTCTGTTGTATTATATGAACTTTTCCTGTCTGACAATGCTGGAAACAGTAGAAGCTCCCAAAACTAAAACTTCAGTGTCACACTTGTTAATTTTCAAAGGAAGGATTTTCTGTAGGCGTTCATAGTGTAACCATAATACAGACTTTCAAGCAGGTACCAGAGCTGTTTGTATCCATCTGCTGTGTTTAAGCAAGTTGAAGGATCTAACAAACCTCTGTCAGCATGTAAGAAGCTCAAGCAAACTGGGGAAGCAGACAGGGTTATCAGTAAGAGAAACATCATGTTGTGTAAATTCTCATCCCATGGGAGGAGCAGGGGAAAATGCCTGGAGGTGTGGCCCATGTATAGACTCTAGGCTGGGAGTGGATGAATATCAGTACTGGGTAGTAGGTGGCCACTGGCTATGACCAGCCTGGAAACCTGACAAGTAGGCAGTCTTCTGAAGTGCTGAGGTTTTCTGTCTGTCTCCAGAGGGATTTCTGTGATTCTGCATAATCTAAAGGTGTGGAGCACAGGATAAGAGTGAGAGGGAGAGAATGGAGAGCAATCAGGTGAAGAGGGGATGCCCAGGAAGCAGTCTGGGCAACTCAGCTGGAGCTGAAGGTAAGAAATGGAGGCAGGAATACAAGAAATACCTCTGTATCTGCAGTGGAGGAGGAGGAGGTTGTGTTGCTTCATGTGAACCAGGAGTGCACTTGGGTTGCATACAAATGTCAATGGGCAGTAAACAATTGCTCAGAGGTACATGGGAAGAGAACACACGGGACTTGGGAGGCAACTTCTTTTACTTCCCCCAGGTTGTAAACGTGTGCAGTGAGAACCCAGCTGCCCTGCCCACCGTGATGCCCTGTGCTGGAAGGGAGCGACTGCTTTGTGGAGCTGGTGGCAGGGTGCCAGTGCTCACCAGCTGCAGCTCTGACCCACACTCCACTTTGGCTGAGTGGACATCGAGCTGCACTGCCATGGGGTATGTGGGGACCAGCACGGTTGGCCTCAGTGGCAGCCCAACTGTGCCAAGTCCTGTCAGCAGAAGGGTTGGACCTTGCAGAGCTGCTTGCAAGTCATAGAATCATAGAATCAACTAGGTTGAAAGAGACCTATGAGATCATCAAGTTCAACCATTACCCCAGGTAAGACCACCACAAAACCATGTCACTGAAGGCCTCATCTACACGGTTTTAGAGCCCTTCCAGGGATGGTGATTCCACCACTTTACTGGGAAGCCTGTTCCAATGACTGATTACCCTCTCCATGAAGAAATTTTTTCTAATATCCAGTCTAAACCTGCCTTGGCACAGCTTGAGGCCGTTACCTCTTGTCTGTTGCTTTGGAGCGTGTACCAACATCAAGTCCAAAGGTTGAGGTCTGGTTTGGAGCCAGGTCGTGGAAGACTGAAGTGCCATGTGCTGGCCAGCTCTTCCTATTTCTAGTGTTCAGTAATCCCTTTCTAAAAGGCTATAAACCTGGGCAGGTGCTGCAATGTCAAGTATGTTTCTAATGTATTTTATTTCCTGTTTATTTTATCTAAAAATATGCACTTTCAAAATTTCTCTATTCCTTGTAGAAGTAGGGGAAGCCTCCTCTAGTGCGTCTGAATGCTTCTACCAAGGAAATATTTAGTACCAGCTCTGGCATATTTATGTTGGCTCCCTGATTAGACAATGTGCCAAGCTGTCCTTTGTGGCCTTAATTATCGCAACTTCAGGCCAGCACTGCCTGCTTACAGCATAATCCCACGGCCTAGAGTGAACCCTCAAAATGCTTAATTAAATGACATTCCACAGCAGATTAAGGAGTCAGAAGCCCAAGATAAAGAAAAAGGGACACTGTGACCATAGCAGTGACAGGTGCTCTTCCCTTTCAGCATAATGCTCCTGACATGGACCATACCATTTTGAGCATATAAAAAACCAACATTATTTGCTAGCGGTTTAGGGTCTGTGCTTGGCTTCTTGCATTTGCAATGCAAAGTGATTCAAAGACATTTTTGGCTCGTGTATGAATGGGATCTGTGGACTCTCACTGATTTACATCAGGCTGAGGGTCTGCTCTGTGCTCAGCATAATTTGGCTGTCTCTGTAATTGTTTGTGAGTTATGGCCTGATTGTGAAGACTGCTCATGTGAGCAGGCGCTGCCAGCCAGGTTGCAGAGTGAGGCTCACAGTTCACATGGTGCTGCTCCATCTTCCCCAGGCTGGAGCCAGCCTGCACTGGGGAAGGGCTGTGGGATAGACCCCCTCAACCAGCTTTTACAGCAATGAGTGACCACAGGCTTTGCTTCGGGCACCTGGATGAGGCCCTTTGGCAAAGTTGGAGGACGTCTTTGCTGCTTTGCAGTTCTGAAATCCAGAGTGAGCATCAGGGTCAGGCACCAAAAATGAGTTGCCATTTTAAAAATGATATTTTAAAAGCAAAACTGTTTTCTCCATATAAAAACTAGCATGCAGTTATTTGGAACAGACATGATCAAATTGCGTTAGGGAGTCCCCCTGGGAGCAAAAGCCTATGTCAAACCACAGGAGATCAGCGTGCGAATACAAATGCTGTAGATAATGTTACATTGCACAGATTAGAGCTCAAATCTTCAGCAAACCTGTTTGGAGCAAGGAAATGACAGCAAGTGGGGCATGTGCAGCACACAGCACATCTCATTCAAAGGCACATCAGTAAAGGCAGCTATGGATAATATCATGTTTTATCATATTATTCCTCAATTATTTGCTCCAGCAGCTCTCATCTTTTTGTCTTTGCTCAATACTTAGAAGTAGTATTACTCTAGTATTACTCTACAGTAGAAGCTGACCCAGAGTGATTTCTTCTTTGGAGGAGAGGTGGATTAGGGTTGGGTGGTGGGGTGTTTCCAGGGCTTTGGTTTGTATAGTTTGTGTCCTTCTCCAGTTCTACAACACAATTTCAATAATTAAACTACAGGAGAAGGGGAGTGAATTAGATGTCTCTGCTAACACGGGGCAGTCATTGAGGGAAACAAAATGCAGAGGGGGCTGGAGGTGGCACAGCATAGGGGTGGAAGCATGTACCTCCTACCTCTGGCGACCTGAGCTTTAACTGTCCCTTATCATCCAAGTGAAAGGAGTTTAGAGGTCCCAGCCTAATCCCCAGTGCATGTTTTGCTCATGTTACAGAATGTACCACATGCTTTGATACAATTGGAAGCTTTGGGCGCATAGCGACAAAGATGTTTTTGTATTTGGCAGCAGAAGCAAGGGGAATTATTCCTCAGGAGCATCAGCTAAGCTGTGCGAGGAAGTGTAGCGCATAATTTCCCTATCTCTGAAATGAAGAAAACATTTTGCTGAGCAGAGCTATTCAGGTGGTGAGTTTTTAGCATGCGAGTGTCTCCTCACTACAGCTCAGAGGCTGCACACACTTGCTGCATGTGCTTAATCCCTTGTCCCATGCCTCATCCCAGTGGGGTGCAGAGCCACAACCTGGAGCATGTAACAGCATCAAACCAACCCTAAGCCTCATCTCCCCTCTGAAGCACTTTTACAGAGAGATATCATCTGCCTGAATGCTATATGACTTTAACCAGCACAGTGCATTTACCAACATTAGCATTTATCATCTTCTATTGCAGCTTTCGTTTTTGCAAATGAAGAGTAAAAGAGTTTAGAAGAAGCATGCGTCATCTTACAGCAAAAACCTCTTTTTAGGTATTCCATGGAGGAATAACCCAGCGCAATACATGTGGCATAAGGATTTTTTTTTACCCAGAGGTATTTTATGCTAGGAGCCAGCAAGTCTGCATGGATTCCTGTTCAGAGCTTTGTATGTGATAAAAGACATCAGCTCAAATTTGTTTTCTTTATTATATGTTTACTATTGTTCCTCAAACTGAAAATTCATCTTGTTCCAGTCTGACGACCCAGTTCTGCCATGCTTAGAGCATCCTCAGTTTCTCCCATGACATCTCTTAAGTCATAAAGCAGCATGTAGCTCTTGGATGCTTTGCTCTTCAGCTGGGTGGAAGATCAGCCACAGTGAAAGCCTGAAGATTGTACCCTAGTTTAGTCTTCCTGAGGCTTGTGTGTTCACAAACCAGGACTCCCCTCAGCTGCAGCAGAGCTTTGTGCAAGTGAAGCCCCAGCCCTGAACCCATCTGAAGGCCTCCTTTATGCTGGAGCAATATAAAGGTCTTTAGATCTAGTCTTCAGCCTCGAAAGTGCTTCTTTGAAGTCTTTGGGCCTTCACGTGTCCTCCAGACTTTCATTTGGTGTAGTGTTTTTGGGGTGGGTTTTTTTTAAGGTTTCACGTAAGATTTCAGCAAGCTGGGGATGTATCAAAGTATAAAATACTGCCTGGGCCTTAATCAATCCAAAGTGTTCTCTTAAAAAGGAAAAATAAAGGCTGTTAACGCAGGCCAGGCACTTACAAGGCAGCAGATGTTTCTCTTTATTGTCAGAACAGCAGTCTTTATTAAATACCAAAGAAAGCCCTGTATATCCAGGAAGGCAGTCGAGTCTATGCTGAGGACACCTCTTCCTCAGGCTAAACAATCTTTTCCAAGTCATTTGTTTTTCCTGCTGATCCTTCAGTGGTGTTTCCATGACATAAAAGCAAAAGGGAAAATGAATATTTAACTGTGGAAATAACCCGATAGTTAAAGCTTGAAAAGAGAACTTGGGAAGCGAGGTAAGGAGCTGAGATGATGCGTTTCACAGCTGTGCTGTCTTCTCCTCCATGCTAGGACTAACATGGGCTTGTTCCAGGGATGCCTGGAGATGCCCCATGTTTGGCAGTGGGCTGGTACATCTGGTCATGACCCAGGTAATGCTTAGGCATATCTTCTCCCAAGAACATGCCTGATGAAAAGCAAACAATGCGTTGTTATTGCCTGGGAATTGCAGAGCGAAGCCTCTGTAGTATGGAGCGAGCTCTTTTGGGGTTGTCTGGAGAGCACCGGCTATAATGAGTCTGGTAGTTTTCATTAGCATTGCTAATGACATCTTCCACTTTTAAGAAATAACAACAAGGTTTAGTGAATTAATGAAAGGAATATTGTGATTGACTAAACAAAGGGTGTGCCAGTCTATGCAGCTGCTCTGCTTTAACTGGGTAGTGTCCAGAGATATGGCCTTAATTTAATTCTCAGTTGAAATACTCCAGAGGAAATGTCAGATCAATAACGTAGAAAAGGGCAAAGATTTGCTAAGCCTGGCTGACTTGGGTATGTTAACTACTGTGAGATAGATAGGGATAAATGCTGAACATTAAGGTGAGTAATCGCAACTGTCTTGGGTGTCTGAAAAATTTTTCTCCATAAACACTGTACAAAACAAACATGTTTCAGGCACGAAGCTGGGTGTTAAGGTAGCAGACTGCTATTTCACACATGACACCACAGTTAAGATCTATGGGTTTGCTTTTTTAATGGAATAAGATAAAAAGCCTCTTTGCAGGCATTTTCCCGTCCTCCCTAGTGTGGTGCTGAGTTTCCCCATGCCTATCCTTGCAGTGACACATCTTCAAGATCACATACACGAGCACCAAGCTCTTGGTTTGAATCTGGATTTTACCTGTTTTGCCAGCACGTTGTCTGGGTGCATCTCCTACTGGCTTCAAACTGTGACCTAGAGGAGATGCCAAGAAGAGGAGGAATCTTATGTCTGTTCCAGAGTCAGCATGAGATTTGCTTGCATTAGGATTTTCTGCTTGGCTTTGCAGGCTGTTCTGCTTCCCCAAGCCCTTGTACCTGCTGGTGCTCTGACACCATCCAGCATCACCAAAGCTGGGCAGGACCACTCAGCTTTCTGAATTCACTCTTGGATATCCAAATCTGGATCGTTATTCTGACTTGAGCCCATTGTGGCCCAGAGATGAATCACATCCCATGTGTAGATGGCCATAAAACAAGGAAGGATGAGTAGGTCCCGTGTTACATGGGACGCTTCCATGGGACTGGGTAGCAAAGGTTGCTCCGAAAGGAAATCCCACCTTTTGTTGTCAAGAGCTGCTTCTGTAACCTGCAGCTGTGCTCAGCCGTGGTCATGGCTGCGTGTTTTCCTTCCAATGAAGAGAAGAACAAGCAACTGTTTTGGCCTTTAGGTGTGAATCTCAGCTATTTGACAATTGCAGAGTAGTTTTTCCATGTAGTCTTTGTTGAACCGCTCAGAAACCTTGAGGATTATTTTACATAAATAACACTATCTCTTCCAGTGCTGAGAGCGAGGGCTCTCCCAGAGCCGGTGCATGTGTTTGGAGTCTATGGGAACACTGTGATTTCAGAATTGCCAAAGCAAACGACAGGTGCCTGTGTTATTTTGCAAGTAGGAGCTCCTCAAATATCAGACTTTGGCAGAGGAGATGCTTCCTTACAACACTGATCTTCTTACCCCAAAGGCCCCTGGAAACCTGGGTGGTGTATTTACAGTAAAGGATGCTGAGTTGGAAAATAGTTTGAAATCACCTTTGATGAAAAAGTCTTTAAAGTGCCTTCTCAGCTCCTTGTTCATCTGCTTAATTTCTGATTTCAACAAAGGTATGGGTCAGTATCAGGTTTAAGTACAACTGGAGAAGGCACACGGTGACTCAGAGAACCCATAATAGCCTTTTTCCTAGGGACTTGGCTTACCTACTCCAGAGAATTGAGCATGGGTGTAACTACACTGAGGTCTCTGTACCAATACAAACCTGTGGTTCAGAAACATAATGAGATTGGAGAAAATGCTTACACCAATGCAATTCATCAGTGCAGGTTGCACTGATGTCCAAGCAGGGTTTGTCATGGCGGTGACTACTATTAGGTATGCTATAGTGGAGTGAGACTGGACAGAGCAGTTCTTCGAGTGGGGCTGCTTCACTACTTCAAGGTTTAAAGTACCAGCTGCTGGCTTTTTGGGGAGCTGGGGAAACCTTGAAGTGATTTCTCCCTACTCTGAAGGAGCAACTCATGCCACAGGAGCCACCCACCCAGTGTTTGCTTCTATACCTATACGAATAGATGCTGGTTTCATAGCAGGATGGTGATATACAGGATCTGTCCCCTGAGTGACAGGAAGCCCCTGCCTGGGCAGGATAGTGTGGGAGATGTGTGCTGCTGTGGTGCTGTCTGGGGATGTGGGGTTTGGAAGGCAGCCAAGGGCAGCACAGTGCCTCTGCCCCAGTGTCAACTGGCCTCTTACTGGGCTGCTCCCAGCTGTGTTTTAAAAGGAGGAAAGAAAAGATAGAGCTGGAACTGCTTTAAGGTGGAACTGAAACAATAGCTTGTGGCTGGCTGAATTAGTTCCCTTGTTCCATGAATTTGACTCAGAGCTGAGTATTTCAGAGCCTCAGAAAGAAAAAGGCTTATTTCAGTTTTGGTCCTAATAATGGGCAAAGGTCACAGCAGCTGGGAGGAGAGGGGAAATGAAAGGCATGAGTTTGGCTATTTTCTCTGAACCAGCTTCACCCGTTCCTGGTTACAATCTCAGCAGAGTAAGAACTGATATTAAGCAAAGCCAAGAAATGAAATTAACACATGCAAAATTACATTAGAGCTATGTCAGGAGTCCTTCTGCCCAGCAGCATTAGTAAGGCTTCCTGGTGCAAATTAACAAGGGCAGTGAGGAAAAGCTGATGGCTCAGAGAGGAGCTCCTCGCTCTTCCATGCGCAGCCCATACCTACAGCAGTGGCAGGGCAGAGCTGTGCTCTGGCATCTGCCTACACCATGTCTGGGGCACCCGCAGCTCTGCCTATGGCTTGCAGAGATGCTCTGCTATGTGTGCACCCAGAGCTCAGCCTTCTCTGAGGCCCCATGATGCTTTAACATGCCAGCAAGCTCAGGGCTTGATGTGCAGAGTTGATGGTTCAGTTTCTCCAGAGATTTGGCCAGCCTTCAAGACCAGATCTTGGCATACTGTGAGAGCTGTACAAGAGGAGCAGTAAGGATTCCAGCCACGTGGGGTCATGGCCAGGCTTCATCACACACCAAGACAAATGACACCACCTGCCCACAACCTTCTCATGGCTCCAAGTCCCAGTTCTGGTCTCAGAGATGCTGCAAATCTCTGCCTACTCTTGAGATTATCTATAGCCTGTTATCTATTTGTCCATCTAGGAGTGAATGCCTTCACTTCCAAAGTGTTATCCCTAGAGACTGCCCCTAAGGATTCTGACAACAGGTTGGCTTGCAAATGCATTAACCTCGGGATGGTGGCCAGGGGAACCGAGAGCTTCCTGCCCTTGTCAAACTTTTCAGTGTGCCTGCTGGAAGTACATCTGCATCTGTGCAGAAAATGCGTAAAACACAGGCTGACATATGAAACAGGGAATGGCACAGAAGGATACATTTTATGTATGTTAATTATAACAAAAACCTCCTAAGGAACAATTATATTTGAGGAAATGAGAAGAGCTGATGGGATACAACAGCCATGGAAACCTTTTTTTCATTGGTTCTTGGCAGTGATAGCATTGCCTCATTGGGCTTAGTATAGCACTGTATGTCAAAACAGTTGTTAGTGCTGGCATGTTGCCTTGCACAGGGCTGAGCTTAGCCCCTGGGGACACAACCAGGGGGTAAGCTTCACCACTTCACCTGTGCCCATCTCTGCTGCAACCAGTGATGCAGAGTCATGTCTTGGTGCTGCCTGTGTGCATGTACAGGCAGCAACAGCAAACACAGACTGGTAAAGCTGGGTGCTGGGGAGGTGAAGGCAGTGCTGCTGGGGGGAGTGGGTGAGTAGTGCCCACTGCTGTGCAGGAAGATGCTGCCTATGCCATAAGCCCGGCTCTTGGCAGGCTTGTGTTTTGCCCGGGAACCAGCCAAGCCCATGCTGCATGCCATCCACTGTCTTTCCTTAGAAATCCCATCGGTGAACACTTTGCACCAGAGCCAGATACCCATCTGGAGGTGTTGTGGGTCCTTTGGCCCCTGTGCAACACCTTTCATGCTTCCTCTGCAGAAAGCCACCAAACCCTGCGGGCTCTTTTCCTTGAAAAAGACCCAGGTTTTCCATGCACTGCCCTATATGAAGTCTCAGGGGAACAACCCATCAGCAGGTGTCTGTCTGCATGTGGTCCACGGTTATCACACAGGGCAGGGGCTCAGCCCCAGGCTGATGTGCTGCACTGGCTGTGCTCTATGGGGCTGGAAGCACGGTGGCCAGCACTCGGGGAAGATGCTGGAGAGTGAAGAGGCAAGTGTTGGCTGTGGGAAGCCCTGGCCAGGGTCTCTCACTGCCTCTCCATTTGCAGCTCAGTGGGAGCCAGCAGCAGGTTCTGGCCTCACAGCATTCGCCGCTGCTGAGAATGTGCCGACACACCAAGTTTGACACCTGTGGCTCTGATATAGCAGCGCAGGTTTGCACAGAGCCGGGAGATTAATACGAGTATTCCCATGGCGTGGTTAACGACATCATTTACTTCAGAGGCTCTTGGGACGGCGCTGACACTCGCTTTAGCAGCTCAAGTGTTTAATGTGTTCTCCAAGACGCTCTCTAAACACAGATAGAGCTGAGCGACACAAATGTATTTGCTGAGCATTTTAGGGCTAGCGAGCTGCAGAGCGGTGCAAGCGAATGATGGTGAGTGTTAGGAGCCTCTGAGAGGAGCATGATTCTGTGAGGGCTCGTGCTTATGAAAACCATCACAAATCTCCCTCTCTGTATTTTTCATACCTTTTTTCTCAATGTATTACTCATCTAATTTTCCCTGTGAAAGTTATTACAAGTGACTCACCTTTAGCTTGAGTGAGCAAACATGACCAAGTGTTGATTCTGCTCACAGCTGGGCAACTTTAAGCCCAGATCGTGACCTTAAGAAAGTCCCCAAGCAAGTCTGGTGGATAAGACAGCAACCACTGGTCCCTGGAGCATCGTGACTCAGAGGCACGCTTCTTACAGAAATGTTTCTGCTTTTAACTCGAGGCACTCACATCTTTGCTGACTGACATTCAAGTGAATTACCCCATCCCACCCCATGCAGCATGTGCTGGGCTGAGCTCCCACTGCCTCCCCTCCTGCCTGCTGCTGCCAAGGGGACATCAGCCCAGCGGCCTTTGCTACCATCCCACCCAAGTGCAGGAGGACAAAGGAGAAGGGAAATACTTATTTTCTTCCGTAAGCAACTAATGTAAGTCATTACATATATATAATGACTTATATGTATGATGGGTGCATGTGTTGCTCCAGAGGGAGAAATAAAAGTGAGCATCCCCAGGGCAGGGTGGGGAGCAGGGGCTCAGCTTCTCATTGTGGCTGGCGAAAGCAGCTCCTGCTTTGCCAGCCCATCCCATCCTGCCCCAGCCGAAGGCCAGCTGTGGGAGGATTTTCTCTTTGGATCAGGCTCTTATTAATTTTCTTTTTCTTGGCACCTGAGATCAGCGAATTCTTGTTGTAGTGGCAGCACAGGGAAGGCAGAGCGTGTGCTACCGGCCTGCCTGTAAAAGCCTCCTGGTCGCCTGCTGTTAATCTGAGCAGTTTTTGCAGCCTCTTTGAATGCTTTTGTCTTGAGTTTTGTTTTCAGTTTGGGTCTCACCACCGATCTTGCATGGTTTCCTGGCTGGCAGAGTAATCTCTAAGCTTAGCAAACAGACAGCTTATAGCGTATCAAACAAGCAGGTGAGGGAAACTGCACACCCTGTGAGAGGGGAGTGCAGGCAAAGGCAGCAGATGTGATGGAGCATGGATCAGGCAGCTGCAAAGGGCTTGGGGCTGGGGAGAGGGGAAGGACTCCAGCAGGGAGGGCAGGATTGAAATAAGGAAAGAAAAAAGAAGAGGGAAAAAAGGCAGTGCAAAGGCTGGTGTCACAGGCTTTCTTCCGGGCAATTTGCAGAGAGGAAGGGACTTTGGCAAGGGACCAAGAGCACTGGTCCCTTGCGTTGGTGTTTATCTGTTTGTTGCAGCAAGGAGAGAGAAAATGAGAGCAGCAACTGAGGTGGGCATGGAGCTGGGGAAATCACAACCACTGCTCATGCATCGTCCTGGAGCTGTGAGAACACCAAAACCCCTCAGAGATGGAAATGCGTACTATGCTGAAACACATGGGAAACAGGCTGGAAGGAGGTTTTGTCTTATCTTGGGAAGGGCTACCCTAAAAGCTTCTGTGCCCTGGAACTGAGGTTTAATTGCTAGCTAAGTGGCTGGGATGCATCTCATTTGTAACAAATGAAGAGGAAGGATGACAGGTTGTGGTTGATGGAGAGAAGCTTGTAATCTTCTATTTAAGGTGGCGGAAGAAGCTGTTAGCCTGGGTTGTAGGTGATAAATGGGTGGGCTTCTTGTGCTGCTGCATAGTGATGCCTTTTCCAGCTGGGTGTCCCCGAGAAATGGAGGATGTTGCCTGTGAGCTGTCGCAGTTCAGGCTCTGCTGCTTGTGGACAAGGCTTTGGAGATTGCCTGGTATTGTGTTTCATGGGCTAATGCTTATAAGAAGACAGGACTAAGGTTACGTGTTACACTTTAGGTGGGTCTATAACCTGGGAAATTGCTTTTGAGAGGGTCAGAGGGGGAATAAAGCAGAATAACTGTAATTTTGTGAGCCTTAAACTTTGTGACAAAGCTGCTGTAAAAAACCTGAATATTTCTGCTGGGGAAAATATGAGTAGCCTGAATCTTTCATTGCCTTTTATTCTGCATAATTTAAAAACATGCTAGTATTATCTTTGCATGATATAGGAAGCAGCTGTGTAATACTGTCCCCTTGAAGGTTGTATTTGAGCTTCCTATTTTTGCTCAAGTAGCTACAAGGTCAACTCTCAGTTGATAGAGGAGTTGGGGAGCAGCTGAATGGATGCTAAGTTGAGCCTACGACTTGGGGTGTCCCTCTCCTTGCTGTGCTATAGATACTTACTTGTAATAGCAGCTAACCAAATTAACTTGTCTGTGCTCCAGTCCTTGCTCTGCAATTAGAAGAACATCAGTTTGTATCTTACAGATTCCATGTAGATCAGTGCAGTAAAAGTTATGAGGGGAGTGGTGACGTGATCCATAGCAGAGCACAGGAAAAGTGCATGTGTGTGGTGGGGAGCAAAGAAAGCAAAAGGATTGAATTTAGGGTTGAAATGCAGCAATCCTGGGTTCAACATTTGTAATACTTCTGAAAATATTGATCTAGCGGCTTAGACACTGCATCTAGTTGAGCAGAAATGTTTCAGTGAGGGTACCAAGATGTAATCTCTCCATACTCCAGTTGAACTGGCTTTGCCACCAGCCCTTGGAGCTGCTTGGCTGTACTGTGTGCTCCTGACATACTGCTGGGAAGGTGCAGAGCCCTAAATCTGCCATTTGCCTCCCTGCTCCCCAGATCAGGCTGTGTCAGCTGGAGACTGTGCCTTGACACTCAGTGTGAAATGCTGGCCTTGTTCTCTCACTGGTTTGGCCTATCCATGTCTGAGACAGGATTATTAATATGTTTTTACCTCCCAGGACGACTGAGGTTAATTGAGATTTGCGAGGTGCTTACATACTGCAGTGATGAGCATGGTAGAAACTGGAGGCAGCAGGAATGTTGGTATTTGTGGGAAGGCTTTTAAAAACAAACCTGGAAATTATCAGGAAATATCTTAAAAATAATCCCCCTTTTTGTAACTAAAAAACTTTCAGAGTAATTCTTGAGAGGATAAGTAATATTTTGTTACAATTTTTAGGAAACCCCCTGCTTTTACTCTTATCTGATGGCAGAGCAGATAAAACAGAACACTTCTGATAAGAGCCATGTATTTGCTAATTGTTTAAACAAATACCCGCAAGCCTTTGCTTCAATATTTGCCTTTAGAGGTTGCTAAGGACAGTGGCTGCCTGTGGCCACAAGTCTTGGGGCTCGGTGAGGAAGAGGCATGGGGGACCAGCATGGGACTGGAAAATCCCTTGGGTGTGGGTCTGAATAGAGTTCATTTTCTGGTAATGATGGAAACAAATCTTGAAATGGGATGTATTGCACTGGAGGAAACACAACTAGTTTCCAACAGGAACTGTGGAGGACAGGACGTGCTTCAAATACCAATGGGTGTTTCATTAGGCTTAGCAGCTCCCTAGCAGGCTGGTATCTCACTGCTGGGGGTTATTCAGGACAGTTCTCAGGGCCCCAGCTGCTTCTCCTGATACTTAAGTACCTTCAATAGAACTGTCAGTGACTTTCTGCAGTACTAATTGTGGAACAAGCCTCATATGTGTCTGGGATACTGGTGAGTGTCTGCTGATCCCCAGCTTAGGGGCAGGTACCTTCACTGCGCTGTTCTGCTTTGCTTTCTTGGTCTGTTTTTAGATGAAGTCTGCCATTTGGATTTCAGACATAGGTGTGCAAATGAAAGGTTTGCTCCAGATAAAATCCATTGAGAATAGCATGGGGAGAGAGCAGTATGTGCTTGAGCTACTGATGTCAGATTTGTTTGATATGTTCTTCTGGATGGCAAAGCTAAGTATGTATTTGCACATGTTGATATTTGTCTGCTTCTGGTTTGCTTTCTGTAAGAGAAGTGATATGAAATGGAAAGGCAAAATGCAAACTGGGAAGCTCAAAGCTTGTGTAATTAAAGTGCGAGGCATTATGCCATAATCTAATAGAAACCTGTATTACAGTAGTTGCCAGCAGGTAAAACTTCTTGTCCTGCTCTGCAACAGACTGGTTAACACGGACTGGCATTTCGCTGCTCCATCCTCCTGCTCCTTCAGTGTCTTTGGGCCACAGTTTCTGACATTGTGCAGTTGTTTGTGCAGGCAAGGGGTATCCCCTCTCGATGCACAGACGCCCATCATGCTCCCTGTCCGGCACCCCCATCCCGGCTTCATTGCATCCCAAGCCCATCATTCCCTGGAGCAAAGGTGCTACAGCAGTGATGTACAGGGAGCAGCACAAGTGAGATGAATAACTGATATTAGGTACCCCCCAATCATCCTGTGCACTGACTACTGGATTATGTATTGCTGACCCTGTATAGTTGTGCAGGTGTGCTAACTGGTGTGGTGGTCCTCAAGTCACAGGGGAAAGCTGGGATGAGCCCCTAGACTTTGGGTTCCTGGTGAGTGCCTGGGTGGCCAAGGAGCAGCACCTGCCCCTCAGCTTGAGGCACTTCATCTCAGGCATCACTCTGGGATGTGTTTGGTTGCCAAAGGCCAGCGCAGCATCCCTGCAGGCTACCCTGGGATGATGCAGTCAGGAGAGCATTGAACTTTGCAGCACGGATGGAGCCGTGGGGCTGCCCAATCACCCTCATCTCATCCCCATTTCCTCTCCTTCAGTAGCACAAAATGAATCCCTCAGAAGTTAACTAAATAAACAAATATGGAGCTATTTATTTTCTATTGTCATAGAAATGCTGTGGGCTCAGGCGGGATTTTGTATTCACTGTTCACATCTGCAGCCCTGCTGTGTGAGGGGTGGGGGAAAGCCTATTCCTTTTATTTGCTCTAGCCTCGCTTGTAAATCAGATGGGAAGGATCCCGCCCTGAAGCCACCCCTCTCCAAACACTCTCCCTTTCTCTCCAGTCCCAAGGGAGCGGAGCTGCACCATCCACACAGTAAACACTGGCCCTAAGACAAACAAACACTTTTTCCTCTCTGGGTGGGGGGGAAGAGAGAAGAAAAAGGCATTAGCAAATGTAACTTTTCCCTCCCAGCTAAAATAACACAGCAGCGCGGGCTGTGGTTCAGAGGGGGGTTATTTCGGTTTTCTTAATACACCACAGGGAGTTCAAACAACGTGTCAGGGATGTGTTGCCTTTTGTAGAGAGCAACTTCTTTGTCTCCACCCTCTCTTTTCTTTTTCTTGAAGCATTTTAGTCATCCTGTTGAACTCACAGCTCATCTGGATAAAAGCCTCTGCTGTGACATCCACAGCCTGGATGCACGGAGTTGTTTGTTTCAAAGCAATAGTCTGGGAGAATTTATTGAACTGGCATCTCTGCACCCCACCTCCCTTGTAAATTAATGAAATTCATGTTCTGTGGCACTTGCTAGAAAGCAATAAATCATCTTGTGTTTATTGCTTCAAAGGTAAGGAAAAGAGAAGATGCAGTTTAGGTAGGACAGCTGGAGAAGCTCTGCTTCCCCTGGTGCTTCACCTCAAAGGCAAGGTGCTTTATTTCAGCAGCGGAAGCAGTTTGAACCAAAGGTGTCCCTGAACCATGGAGGCTTTGTCCTATCGGCTGTCACCCGGCTTTGGCCCCCTTCCTGGGTGCATTCAAATCATAGAGTCAGCTGGGTTGGAAAAGACCTTTAATATCATCAGGTTCAACCATTACCCCAGCACTGCCAAGCCCACCACTAAATCATACCACCGAGAGCATCATCTACATGGTTTGTGAACACTTCCAGGGATGGTGACTCCCTGGGCAGCCTGTTCCAATGCCTGAGCACCCTCCCAGTGAAGAAATTGTTCCTAATGCCCAATCTAAACCTCCCCTAGTGCAGCTTGAGTTACTACCTCTTGTCCTATCACTTCTTACTTGGGAGAAGAGATCCATCCTCACCTCCTTTCAGGCTAATCCCTGGAGCTTTCATCTGGAAGCATTGCATCTCTTTGTAAATCCGCAACCCGTGCTCACACAGGTACCTCCAGGAGCAATGAAACAACTCAGGGAGGTGTAAATGAGGTGATTGGCCTTCCAGGGGGCCTTTTGTAGGCTAAATGCCTCCTTATAGGCAACTCTGTACATCTTGACACTGGGTGATTAGCGTGTGATGATGTTAGTCTGCACTTAATGGTGCCTGAGTATCTCTCAGTGCATTGCAAGTCCTGATTAAACAAACCTTGGTTAATGGCTTTTTAATGTGTTTTTTAAATCCCTGTATTGTCAGGATGTGGTAAAGCCACTTTCTTAACCTCTCTCAATGGCAGTGCTGCAAATAGAAGCAGGTGCCCTGTAGCTGGTTGCTACTCTCCTCACTGAATTATGGCTGAAAACAGCCACAACAGGAGGTCTGGGGTGGCTTTGTCCCTCTCTCTCAGCGCTTGTCCTGAGCTGCCCTGTTCGTGGTGGGGTGTTGGTGTGGAAGAGCAGTGGTCTGGGTTTGTTCTTATTGGGGGCTGGCAAATGACTACAGTGGAGGAGAGAGGTGGGAATCCACCACTGCAGCCCTCCTGGGTTCAGTCCTGTGGATGCTGGCAGCTCATGCTAGCAAAGGCTTCTCCTGGGTGCCAAGAACCCCTTTGCATCGTATGCACACATGGGGAGAGAGATCAAAGCTGCTGGTCCCTTGTGCAGTGTGAATTTAAAGGCAGATGTGAGTATTTGTCTTCAAGGATGCTCAGTAGGTTGAGGGAGTGAGCGGAGGCCAGAGTTGGGATGGTGGGCAATGGAACCTGGGACCACAAACACAGCCTGTGCCTCTCCTGTGGTCTCTTCTGCGCTGTCAGCCTGAATCACAGCAAAAAGGGGTATTTCTCCCTCCTTCCACCTTAACCTGACAATGTCTTTGACTTAAAAACTTCTTCTTGGCTGCTGACCAAAGGCAAGTGCGGCTTCCTGGGCTCTTCTTAAAGGATGCCTTGCAGAGTGTTGATAACATCAGCTTCACAGCAGGGGAGGAAAAGAAAGTGATGGGGGCACCAGCCCCTGCAACGCCCTGAGCCCCTGAGGGAGACTGTGCTACATGGGGACTGCAGGAAGGTTTAAATGTATCTAACTAACTCCTGTCAGATACGGAGAGCAGAAAGGATTGTGAAGGATGTGGTTGACAGGCACTGAAGTGCTTCTTTCAAAGCCATAAACCCTGATCTTTTTCGTTTGTTTTTTTTTTCCCTTTTCTTTGGTTTGTTTTTTGTTTTGGTTTTTCCTGGGATAATACAAAACCGATGTCTTGCGGCCTTTTCTGAGACTAAAACCGAGTTAAAGGCTGGCTGTAAATACCGTGGAGGCTGGTGGGTGTTCAGATGCTGAACTTGGAGGTGTCATCTTGGGGTGCTGCAGCTCTTTCCCATTCCAGCTGCTCTTGTGGCTCTGAGGAAAGCAGAAACAGAGCGACCTGTGCAGAGTGACCAGGCTCTTCCGGATTAGCCCGCGGTAGGTGCAGTGGGGTGGCAGGGGCCTTCCCGCATGAATTTGAATAGACAGTGAAAATAGATTAATTTCTTATCACTGCAGGCAGAGTATTTTGCAATTGGGTTTTAAGCCTTCTTGTTGCAGAGTGTGCTTGGCGCTGCAAAAATGTACTTAGATGCTCAAGTGCAAAAGATTGGGATAAATGCCACTCTCTTGCCAACATCAATGCAGTTGGTGTTAGCATTTGGCACTGAGGATGCTCTTCAGGGTGGTAGAAGCTTCTACAAATGTGAGCTTTGTGTTGGTAAGGGTGTGGGGGGTTTGTTTGGGCTTGGTGATTTGGAAAGTGGCTCCTCACCAGAGGAGGTCTTTTAATCCATGTTTCCCTGCACCGGTACACCTACCAGATGGGATCTTCTTTCCTTCTCTGCATCAGAAAAGGCCTTAAATGGCCATGGGAGCTGCATGCTGTCTTTCCCTGCCAATATACCCCTGATGGTACTTGTAGACACGTGGTCAGTGTCCTTGATCTGAAATTTCTCATCGTGTGTTATAGCTCACAAAGGCTTGGCTTGGTCTATCAGCTGGAGCGTTACAACTGATGACAGATGACAGCTCTTCCAGTTCCATTGTGGTGTCTAGAGTGAGTGGGATCAGGAACATTTTGCTGGCTATATAAGGGCTGCAGCGTAGTGTTGGGAAAGGTGATGGCTTCTCTGCTAAATGTGCTTGCTTCCAGTGTGAGATGGGCTTGAGCACTTGATAGTGGTGGCTGGAGCTGTTAATGTGGAGATACAATGGTGTGCAGGGGCAACTCATTTCCCATGGAGCTTGTGATGCAAGTACCAAAACCTGCTTGGCTCCTGGGACCTGAGTGCCTATTGCCCTTGGATACCCCAGGCAGGATCTCAGTAGGATTCATCCCTTTTTAAGGACGTTCTATACCTAGCAGCAAAGTGTGGAAAGTGATGTTTTCTTTAACTTATTTACCCTGGGAAGTGACCCATTCCTTGTGTTTTTAAGGAACAGTGGAATTTAAATCTAAGTAAGTGCCTGAGGATTTAAAGTAAAATAAGCCCCTTTTTGGATAAGGTGCTGAAGTTTAATTCTATTTAAAACATTCTTGTATTTAAACAACATAAGTTGGACTTCCGAATAGTTCTGTGAAACAAATTGTTACCTGGTAACAGCAGGAAAAATGATCTCAAAATATTTCCAGGTATCCAGAATATCACAAAGCAGAATTAAAGCCTGAAACTCAAACCTCAAACTACTTCTGAACAGCAGGTTTAAAAGTAGCTTGGGTGAGAAGATGCCTGAACATGCTTGTTGTAGGTGGATGAGCAGCAATGAAGTGTGGCATTTCCTGTCTTTTGGAGGGTTTTCAGTGTGTTGGCTGATTCTGTTCTCCCAAGGTAATGAATATGGAGGGGAAATGATGCCTGTGGCTCCAGGGAAGGAGTGGGGAGAAAGGAGGCAGGAGGAGAAATAAAATAACAGGGATTAGAGACTAGAGAAGTATGGGTCCTGTGGTTGATGACTTGGTAGCAGATAGGTCCAGCAGCATTGTGTAAACACTCTGGAGACCATTCCATGTCTGTTTCCACCAGGAACCCAGGAACAACTAAAACTTAAAGGTCTGTTTTTAAACCAAACAAATAATATTTCCCTATACTATCTCATTTTCTCTAACCTAAAAAAGATCCTGAAGGCAATATTTGAGTTTCATGCTTTTTTTTATACTAGGTCTTTTTTTTTGTTTTCATTGTAGGAAGGTAAAGTCGGGACTTGATCTTTGTTTCCTGAAGGATTTATTGAAGTCCTTGTGCACTGGGAGCTCACACACTTGGCTCATCGTTCCCTTCTCTTTGGAGGCAGAGGCCTTGTGCTGTTAGCTGGCATGGGAAAGTGCAACATAACATTTCAGCTCTGATGGAGACCCCTGAGCTTGCATATTAAAGCTTCATTCCCTTTGAGTCTGAAGCAAGAATGCTTTCTTCCACTCTCATGAAGGTGATTTACAGCCTGGATCAGAGTTGCCTGTGATGCTATGATGTCATGGTGATGAAATCTCTGCTCCACTCCTCAGTGCTCACGTTGAGCCTCTTCTGCACATGTACAGACCCTTAGGTATTAAACCAGCAAAAGGTGTCAAACCAGAGATGAACTACTGTGATATACAGCACTTGCAAACTCTTTCTTGTGCTGTGGTTCCTAACCTTGGTCACTTGAATGTTGCTGCAAAATGAATAACAGAGCACAGTATTGGTGAATTTGTAGTGGGCAAAGCTATCTGCAGTATCTCGTAGAGTGAATGCTCCAGAGGGAAAAATCAGAAGTAATTTTTCTGATCTGTTTCTCCGGCATCTTCAGTTTGGTAATTTAGAGTTTTTATGCAAAGTTTGAGCTGCAGAAATAAATTAACCCCAAGATCTTTGGATTTCTCCCCAGGAATCTGGCTTCTGGAGCCATCTTGCTTTGCCAAGAAAGATGGAGGTTGGACAGTGGCACTTAACCTTTTGTGTGCTGTCCCTTGAGAGCCATTGATGGGACTTGGGAATTAATGCCTCTGGGCTGCCTAGAGCACAGCTCAGTGCTTAGATTGCATGTTTTAACTAAATTGGTTACAAAACAGATCTGTCTAAATTGGTGTGAGTCCCTTTGTGTGAACACTCCTAAATCAGTATAAGAGTGGCTGGTATTGATTTTAACTTAATGTGGTTTGTTACTGAAGTAAGCTGGATCAATAGTGCTAAATAGGTGCAATTTCTTGTGTTGACTATGCCATGGAAAACTTTCATAGAAAAGGTGAGAAAGGGAAAAAATATTGAGTTTGTTCTCCTGTTGCTTCCCAGTGATCATTTATCAATTCTTATGGTGAGCTTTGGGGTTTCTCCCCAAAGAAGAGTCGAGCTCTTTGACTGGATCGATTGAGGTGGGAATAAGAAAACTCTTGAATCCAAATCCACCTTAACAGAGGATTTCTAGGAATGCAAAGCTTTGTTTCAGTTATTTATCACCTTTACCTTTGAGTTAGGAACCCATGCAGGGAACCAGCACCTAAAGTTGTCTGAGGGCTGCAGGAAGGACACTGCATTGTTTGGGCAGTGCTTGGAGCTGGGCTTTGCCACAGGCTTTCTGCATGGCCTTGGGGAAGTCACAGGAACCTTCGGTCTCATTTACCCAGGAGTACTTCTCGTTGTGTATAGTATGTGAAGATGAAATTAGGAGAGGACAGAAGTACCTTTGGATCCTGGTGTGCAGGCTTATAGCCCTCGTGCCGAAAGATGTCTACACTCTCCCTTAGGGTGAGCAAAAGGAGCCAGGATCTGACATCCCATCAGGAAAGATAGAGTGGAGTAATGCTGTAACAAGAACAAGCTGCTCTGTTGTCTCATTAAGACTCAGGCTCCATTGAATCCAATGAGGATCTTTTGCCTCTCTCTAACTGGTTTTTACCTCTTGCTGTCAATACCATGGGTTTTCCCCTCATGCATTATGCAGCCAGCCTTGCTTTCTCACTGCCTTTCCAATGATGTTGAGTTCAGTGCTGTTATTATAACCCTCTGAGTTTAGCTACTAAATTTCATTTATTATAACCATGAATTACAGATCCATGCTGGCCATAGGAGCCTTCTATTGAGTCCCTTCTGGCCCCTGTGGAGTAAGTGTGTCCCTGTCTGATTAGCCTAATGATGCCTGTGGTGCCCCAAGGCTGCTCCCTGCCTCCAGAGGGGCTGGCACAGGGGCTGTGCTGGCTGTCACTTCACACCCTCATAGCTCTCATAGCCTTTGCAACAGGAGAAATCCAAATATTTAAATTATTGCACCGAATGACAGATCACATGTGCACAAGCGTTTGGTTTCCACTATGTCTTGGTCAGGTTTCCCTTTTTTCCTCTCTCTTCCAAATCTCATTCCTGAAAAAGGCATGATGGAGGTGCATGCTCGGCTCATTGCCATGCACGTCGCAGTCAAAATCTCATTTTCATTCCAGAAACGAAAGGTCTGTCAACTCGTTTAACTACACAGAAAACACCAAACAAGAAATAAAGCTCAATTAAGAATAAAGAGAAAGAAGAGGCTCAGTGTAATAGATTGTTTTGGTAAGTGGTTTCGTCAGCTCCATTTGCAAGCTGTTGCTATGCAAACCTGCCGCAGGACGGGGGCTGGCTTAGGTGCAGGCAGCATTCCTGGGGGGCTGCTGCCTCCTAGCTCTGGGGGTGATGGAGGAGATGTGGGTTGTGTCTCCCAGGAGGGGCTGTGCTACCAGACTCTGTGACCTCTTTTCTTCTGCTGGTGGGTATGATGAGCCAGGCTATTGCTCTCTGCCATCACCTTGGTTTACAGAGGCAACCCCACTGTGTGCTGCTGTTGGATGTGCTTTTGAGCCTCTGTCCTGGTAGCAGCAAGACAGGGGATGGAGGAGGCCACTGCCATCACTGCTGGAGTCCTTCATGGAGGCTGCCTGTGGGGATGGCCTTGCACTTGCAGGCTTCTCGCAAGCTTTCCCCGGACTTTTCACTTCCCTTCAGGAGATGACCACTTCAAACAATGGTTCTGCTTTCTGATACATTAAGACTTGGAAATTTGCCACTCATCACAGCTGCAAGTTTGAGCCTGTGTGATTATTTTGGGAAGTGAACCATGGTGATTTGTGCGTATGTGTTTTATTGGTGAGCAGGATGTTCCCTATCTACCTCTCCCTGGCTGTACGCATTTGCATTGGTTAATAAAATGGATAATGTTCAATGGCTTTCTGGTGGCTGAACAAGATTTAGCGTATAGGATGTAGTAGCTTTTCGTGAAGGCTAAAATTTCATCCTGGGAGACTGAACCCTCTGTGGCAGTCATACACAATACCATAATAACAGAAGCTTTTAACCCATCTGTAATTGCTTTCATATAGAAAATGATTGCTGTAAGTTAACTTCATAAGTCTAAATCAGTGGCTCTCAGTAGGATTTCAGATGCTTTAATTTGCCCTGAATTATCTTTAACTCACAGGCAGTTCATCTGTGCTCTTTTCTGATTAAGTTCTGTGTCACTCTGACCGAAACTTTGTCTGTTTAATTTCTGTCTCCTCTTTCTGAAAACAGACCCATTTTCAACAGTATCTCACCAGTGCTAAGGATACTGAGTGGTGAATGTTGTGCATGATGAACTCTCCAGCTGCCTCCCTTTGAAGCCAGCCCATGATTTGAACCTGTCATGCACTACTGACTTGGTTGGGAGGGACCCAACTGGAGTCCCCACCTGGGGTTGAGGCTGCAGGTACCTACCAACATGGCATGAAAACCACCCAAGCAGGGTCATCACAGTGGTGGCTTCTAGGTTGGGATGGGTGTTGTGACCACGTCTGTGTACCCAGCACATGGGGGTTTCCTGAGCATGGTGTCTGATATATGGTGAAGGTGCGCACAGTGTGGATGTGGTGTCAAGCTGGGGATACCTCCCAAATGTGAACAGGCTCATGGCACGGCTGGGTTGTTTGACAATCTCAAACCAAGGAGGGTGGCCACTCCTCACCTTATGGCAGCAGTCAGCCTGTGAGATTGAGTGACAGCAGATGAAGGGATTGCGTTATGGCTTGTCTCTAGAACTGTACATCTATGTCAGCTCCCTGCTAAATCAATACGCAAGATGCTGAAGGAAAAATACTCTTAGGTTTCTTACGTCTTTATGCATCACACTGATTGGGCAATGAGAAGCTTGGCTGGTAGCAGGCATCGCAGTGTGTTGGGATGATGGATTTTTTTTTGTCAAACTGTAAGTCAGGGCTGGGTCTTGGAAGATGCTGGCAGGTTGCTCCCCCAGAGGAGGTGGCAGTCATGTGGATTCCTCTTCAGTGGTAGTTACTATGCAATCTGGATAGAAATCTTCAACCAAGGAGCCTGAGGTACAGCACCAAGAAGTGGAGAAAAATCACTTTGCATGTTCCAACAGACTAACAAATTACCTATGGAAATGCACTTGAGAATATTCCTCAGTAATTGGATTTCAGCTGTTGTTTCAGTGTATGTGCCCCCAGGCTGCGAAGGTAAAAGGACTCCACTGAAATGCTTTGAAATGTTCTCTGGCACCTACAAAATGTGTTTACTATTAAAAAGTGAAACCTGCAAGTCAGAACGCTGCTAAGTGCAGTTTGAAAACAAAATTGCACCCCTGCAGCGTAGCTGAGGGTGCTGAAGCATCTGGTTTATCCAGACGGTCTCAACCCAGCACATTCCTATGACTTGAGAGGAGAAGTCATGTCTGCTGCCTTCTGCCGGGGTAACATGGGCATGTCTGCATTGTGCAGAAGGATGTGGAGAAGGAACCCTTGAATATAAGCTGTTTTGACCTGAGGAGACCACATGGCCTGGAAAAGGGTAAGAAATGCACAGGAGGGTTTGCAGGATGCGTTCTTCAAAGTGTGGTACCTGTTGGATGCACTGACCCTACCCCTGGACCCAAAGTTGCTCTTTACAGGCTTGAAATACATAAAAGTTGCTGCTTTTGCAGAGGATGAAGCAGTGGCTCCTTAAAGTACCTGTGATGTGTTTGATGTAGAAAAGGCGTGCTTTCAGGAAGCTGGCCCTGCATGTTTGGCACTTTTTCGTGTAAGTGCCAGTGACATCTCTGGTCCTGACCTTGATGTGAAACCATAGATGAAATCGGAAGGAATAAGCTGTCACTGCACTTCACATGGTAACCACTGAGTTTGACACAGAAAAGGAGGGCAATTTGAGGTGACAAGTTTGACAGAATTGAATCTGGATGCTGCAAAGTAATTTTCAGTTTGGGAGTAGAAGGGAAGCAAAGCTGTTTTCATTTGACATATGTATGCTGTAAAACTGAAGATATGTTTTTTGTTGGTTTGTATTTAAAATGGTGCTATGAGTTGTCCAAATCCTGATTATCAGTGGCCACCCTCTGCAGTCGAATGCTTACACTGAGCATCTCTCAATCTCTTTCAGTGGAGGTGTATACTGAGATGAAAAGGATTAGACTTGCACCCCAAGAGCTGTATGTACAATTCCAGACCTAACTGTGAATTTAAAACATGGTGTCCTAAAAGGATGCTGATTTAGATAATGGGAGAGCTCCTTTGGGAACTTCTCTTCAGGGGCTGTCTTCAACATACTTCGCACAGAAAGACGTTTCTAAAAATCTACAGCACAATAAGACCCAAATGTCCCTAACATGTGAAAAGCAAGACTTCTTTTCATGAGAATTTTGAGTGTAAAACGAGTTGTTCTGGGTATGTTATACCTGTCAGGGCAGGGAAATTGGTTTCTTTTTTTCTCTATTGAAACAGTGCTTAAGCTATTTCCAGAGCTGAAGTCTACCTGGCTGTGGGGCACCTATAAACGGAGGTGATTGAAAAATCACCATTTTTTCCCCTGGATTAACTCCTTCTGAATCTTTCACATCTCTATGCCCTTTGGAAGGAGCCGAAAGCAAACCTGGACCTGGCAACTGCCCTGGTTTGCTTTGTGGGAGCTACGTGGAGGGAAATAAATCTGCTTTGCTGACTGTGGCAACTAGTTCTGTGGGTTTATAAATGCTCCAATTGAGTGTTTTGACACGGCAGTCAGATATAGTTAATCTTTCCCTTGACCTCCCGATACTGGAGAGCGGGCTGAAACCACTAGTTAAGCACGTCCGTCTCCTGTTGTACCATTTGTGCTCCAGCGCACCGCCTAATCAAGTGTAATATATCTCTGGGTAAAACACACACAGTGCTTTTCACAGCTATTTAAACAAAAAACAGACCTCTGTGTGTTAGTTACATACACAAGCCACACAGAATCGCTGTTCCTGTGGTTAGGGAACGTTGGATGGGCTGGGTTTGCTCCAGGGAGGAGGTGTGGGAAAGGTGTCTGGAATACTCGTTTCCATCTGCCTGAATATGAAAAACATACCCACTTGGTGTCATCCCAAAAGACATGCATCCTGGTGGGAGGATGGATTCGTGCCTGTGGTCCTGGACTGAGATTTAAGGCAGGTGGGGTTGGCTCTGAGTGAGGTCAGGAGGATCTCATACAGAATCTGCGCAAATGATCTTGTGTCCATGTTTAATGATAAGCCTTTCCTATAGCACAGGGTAGCTCAGGAGACAGTCAAACTTGGGGAGGATAGTAAGCTACAAGGGTTAGAGGCATGGTATTTGTTTGAATAGCTGGGCTTTTCTGTTCAACAGCATGGCTGGATCTATAAAAAATGCTTTCCAAAGAGGTTTGAGGATTACTCTGGTATTTCAGAGCAATGTTTCTTTGCAAGCCTAGTGAGACCCATTTGCTTTTCTTAGACCTGTTCATCCCAACTTTGCCTGGAAGAAACTGGGAATATTTGGACAAGAGGTTCATTAAGAGATGCTCTACTTTAAAAAGTATATAATAAGGCAACATCAGAGGATGTCTGTGTGCAGTGACCACAAAGGTGAGGCAGGCAAACCACAGGAGCCCTGAACTCAGCTGCATGAGCTGTTGGATGGATGTCACAGAAGGGAGCGGTGTTTTGTCTTAGGCTGGTGCAGGTGGCTTTGGTGGGACCTGTGATTTTAGAAGTGAGGCCAGGAGTGTCCACATGGCAGCTCACAAGGCAGCCATAAAAGAAAATGGGAGAATTAAAAAACCCCAATGTTTTAGCATTGATCCTAATATTGTTTAGGTTTGCAAGTATGGTAGTTGTGCGGACAGTGTACAAGGTAGTGTGTGACTTCTTAAATGAAGGAGTTAGTTAAGTGATTTTTAAAGGTTGAAAAATACTGGGCTGGATGACCCCTTGGTACTAAATCAAGCTTTATATTTTCCTATGATGCTTTGATAGTTTTCCCCCCAAACGATACAAGATGCTTTCTCCTGTGTGTTTTTTTTTCTAGCCTCCTGTTTAATCTCCCTAGGATATCAGTGGGGATTCATTGACGTGTGTCTGTTAAAATTCAGCAAAGCTGCTGTTTGAGAACTCTGTTTTACAGAGCGGCTCTTCCTGATGGATATTGAGAAATTACACAGCTTGGGATGAAATAGATCCTAACCCACCAAAAGTCTCATATGCCGAAGTACGAGGTTCCTCCAGGCAGTGCAATGCATAAGCCCTCTATAAATGTCTGTGTGAAAATAAGATACTTAAATCTCTTTTGAATCCTGGCTCTTCCAAAACCATCACAAAACCTGTCTGTGACTTCCGCACTTTGCTCTGTTCCCCATGAAACAGAGCTGAGCGCTCCTTTGGTAGACAGAGGTGAGACCCGCCAAGCTAATGTTTATAAAGCTCTTTGAAGGTGAATGTTAGCATGTACCTGCAGCGGCAGCCTGCCTTGTGTGTGCTTATTAACATTCAGGGCATGCTCAAATAGCAGCTCTGTGGCGGTGTGTTAACTCTACTGATAAATCTTGTGTAAAAACAGCACTCCACTGCACAGTTAAAGCTCCTTCCACGTGGGAACATCAAAGCCTGACACAAGCAGGGCTTGATCCTTGCAGCAGTTGGGGTTGCATCGTGTCATGGTGCAGACAGGGCTGTGGGGACACCCCTGATTTTGGCAAGAGAAAGGCAGTTTTGGGAGGCCACAAAAGCCCCAAGTTTTTATAACCATAAATACGCTGGTGGGAGCTGATGTGCTCCCAAGCAGAGGAGGGCAACCTGCAAATCACTGCAAGTAAATTTGGGCTTTAGCAACTAGAAAGAAATGACTGTATCACATTTAAGTCTGTGTCTTCCATACTGTGAAAGGGAATTGGATGTTATAATAAAATGAAATAGCAATGTGTGTGAAAGCTGTTGAGCAGCACTGGAACCTGGTGCTTGCCTTGTGCGAAGTGCTACAGGATTGCATCCTGTACCGTCCTTTAAAGGCTGCGATTCCTTTTAAATGTCTTTACCTCCCCTAAAGCTTTGAATCCAAAGAAGCACCAAAGCAGGAGGTACCTGTTATTACACTTTTTTTCCTTGTGGCTTGCAATAAGTTCCTTCTGTTAAAAGAAATGGAAAATTTATGTCAAAATCACAGGATCAAAGAATAATTTAGGTTGCAAGGGATCTCTCGAGGTCCTGAAGTCCAATCTGCTCAAAGTAGGGCTGACCTCAAAGTTACATCAGGTTGCAGTTTAAATGTGATGACATTTATTTATACAGCGGTAATCATGTAACACTTGAGTGTGTCGGTTTCTATTTGCCCTGGTCCTTCTGAATAAAGGGGTAACTGGAGAAAATGGACTGGGATTTTTGGGATTAGTGTCTAGATAGTAACTTAACCATCACTGCCTCTGGATGTTTTCCTAGCCTGGCACAAGCCAGGACCTGAAGGATGCTGTGTAGAGCAGGAGCAGCCCAAGGCAGGTGACAGATGTGGGCACAGCTGTTGGGAACCAAGGAGGGTGCTGGGTCTCCCATGAGCCCAGTCCCACCGGTACCTCTATGCCAGGTTAAGTTGTCCAGGCTGCTTTTTGCAAAGCAAGACATACCCTTAAACCTGCACACAGCAATCTCAGCTTGACTCTTACAACTCTGCTGCTTCCCGTTCGCCACCTCCCTCTGCTCCCAGCATCCAGAAGGAGCTGGATGAAAAGCAGAGACAGGAAAGTGTTTGAACTAACAAATCCATCAGTTATTTCATTTGATGATTATTTATGAACTAGATCACAAGTTTATGACAATAGCTTTTAAGAGTTCCTGGCTGCTGAGCAGTTGGCACAGTCATCCCCTAAGAGCATTAAATATGCATTTGACACAGGTGACTCTGGTGGTTCCATTAACCCCCAGTTTCCAGCTTTCAGCCATTGCTGCATGTATAATGCCCAAACATGTTACCACTTTGTAATTCTACCCTAGAGACTTCATTAGGAGTGCATTGCCTTCTTGCCAAGGTGTAGCAAAGGTCTTGCCTTGGTTGTATTTATGTTGCCTGTGTTGTCCAACCTCTGCCTAGCTCTCCTGCCTTGCCTGTTTGAAAACTTTTCCTTCAAACTAGATATTGCACTTGGGGATGGAGACTTCTGTGGTGGGGAAGGATCAATGCAAGTTGGTGTTCTTGGCTGCCAAGCATGGCAACAAAACAAGACCCTCCTCCTGTCCTCACTGCTCTGTCTTTGGAATGTTTTCTGACTTTCTTTTGTTGGGCTGATGCATTCTCACAGTGCAGTGCCCCTTGCCCCTGTGTCTGGAAAGGATGCAGCAGCCCCTGCAGCCCTGCATACTCGCACCTATCTGCTCAGTGAGGATCAAGTAGCAGCACTGCACCGGCTGAGTGTGAACATGAGAGGTGTTAATGTTGAATGGAAAAGAGATGCAGGGTCCCACTGCAGCTCTGGGGCAGGTTTGGCACTGTCACTTCATGGTGTCACTTGACAAAGCAAATGCAAGCGGTGTTGCAAAGAACAGACCAATTGGATTTGACACTAACACCAGGAAACAACTTAATTTCGGAGTAATCTGTTTGGGGAGGGAAAATATTTCCAGTGTTTGCTTCCTGGCTTTCACTTTAAAAATAGACACAGATTTCCAGCTCTCGTGTGGGAGTAGGCATCCTTCTCGTGTCAAAGAATGGGTTTAATAAGTGAGTATTTTAGGTTCCAGTGCTGTGGAACTTGTCACTCAGCATGAATTGGGGAAAAGTTGCCGGGTTTTCTGATATTTGAGAATCCTGTGCAAAAATTCCCCCCTAACATGGGAAGTGGGGTGGATCTGAGGAGCAAGGGTGTTTGGGAAGCGCCTTCCTTCCTGCTCACTCCCACTGCAGAGCTCAGTGCCAGTTGTTGATTTCACCTTCACCTTCAACTAAGTTCAGTGCAGCAGCGTCTGGCTTCTACAGAGAGACTGGGTGGTTTTAATTGCATTTAATCCCCATCAGTTATTCTTTTCTGGGACCACTTGGCACTTAGTGGCTACATAAGCACTGGAAATTGGCGATGTATTTCTAGTAAGGTGGACACATCCACCTTCACTGTGTCTTCCCCACCTACAGCTCCCCAGATCTACTGTCTTACTTCTACAGCTGTAAAACCCTAAACAGCTTCAGGATAAAATACATTTGAAGTGTAAAAATCTTCTCAATTTCCTTCTTTTATCAAGGGCCTCATCCTTGTGCAGGCTTTTATACAATGAGCTTCATGGTATAAACCTACTAGTATGGATTTACACTTCAGTTTCCTTTAACGTTCGATATTAGCATTTATTATTTATACAGTGCAAACAATGTGTGAAGTTTAGTATAATTGTCTTAGTTATGGATGGTATAAAAACCTGATTGTTATTTTTGTAGCTTTGTAAATCCAGAACTTCTGATGCTCCAGTTATCTACCTTTGAAATGTGGCATCTGCAGCGCTTTGGCAGTATTTGTTAAAGGTGGGAAGTCAGCTGATGGACTTCTGGATAGCTGTACCTGAATCACAGTGCCTGTATGAATAGACTCAGATGTTGCAGTTGTAGCACTTCTGTGCATTTCCTTGCGAAAGAAGGATTAACAAATGATGGATTAGGCAAATTAATCTATGGTTTGTCAGGAGTACATTACACAAGGTTCAATTTAAGTTGATGAATTTATTATTTATTATTTATTATTTGTCGGTAAGCTGCTCTTCCTAACATTATGATGTATGATAGGAGCCCATGCCGGAGCTGCTGTATGTAAAGGTCATTGTTTCTGTAATTAACCCCATTTTTCATGGTCTTTTAATGCCAATACATTAATTTGTGTTGGCCTGGAATGTGACAAAGAAAGAAATGTATTTCCTTGGGTTAGGTTTTCTTAAGCTGAGAGCTCCAAAACGCATTGGACCACAGGCTTTCGGGGTACAAGCATATGTATTCTTCAGTGGAATGCCTATAGCTGAGTTTCTATGACCCAGGAATACTCTTGGGGAGAGAGGGAGGACTTTAAGGTGCTGTAGTGCTCATTTTAAAAAGATGTATGAAGTATGGAACTTGAGCGGTACAGCAGCATAAACCCTTCAGTGAAAGGTGGGGATCTGGACCATAGCCGCTCTTGAATCTTCTTCTCTTTTGGGCCCCATGTTAAACATTGCAAACAGATCTTTGCAACAGAGCAATATCCAAGGCTGCAGACTGTCCCTAGGGATACCCAACAGCTATTTTTCAGTGTGTTTTTTTTTCTTAAGGAGGTATGATCCCATTTCCCTCTGCCAGTTTATCCGTGCCAAGCTGGGTTTTTGGGATGTGTCTGGGACTTCTCCGTTTGAGTCCTGCCCGAGGCTTTGGATATGACTTATCTCATAGCCTACCTTTCATAAGTGGGCTCTCAGTGATAAGGTCACGGATCTGGGAGCTACCCCCTTGCCTGGCTACTGCTGTCCCTATGCTCAGATCGTGCCAGTAAACAGGAAAATGCTCTTTTTTTCCCCACTCCGGGTGCAGGAATTGGGGCCAGCCTTTCCTGTAGGGCTGAGGCTGTGTCATCTGTGTGCAGCACCATCTCCCCATCTGCCTGTGAGGGCAGGGAAATGGCAGGGTCCTGCCTGCCTGGCTGGTCCCACGCACAGGCAGCAGCAGGTTTGTGCTGAATTTCCCTGTCTTTATGGCTTAAATCAGAATCTTAAGGCTGGCAGAGTGCCCTGCTCAATGATACCACAAGCTAATCATTTGCAGCAAAATGCAAAGGCAAAGAAGTGTGGTTTTTAATCTTTACAACTGTATCTAGATAAGCCAAGAGACAGACTTATCTTTTGTATTACAAGAACGAGGGGGAAAAAATCCACAGCAAGGAACACTGCCGTACCGTCCTTGGCCTTTTCTTCAGCCTTTGTCTTTCTCTCTGTGTCTTGTGCTGTTGGATTAATGGGATATGAACTCTGAATACTTAAGTGATCTATTCATTTTAATTAGCTTCCTAATGGCTTCTGGACAGTGATCGAACATAACGTCAGGGACTGTGCTGTTTACTTCCCAAAGTGTGGGGCACTGGCGAGATGCCTGATGGTGTGTTCTTGCTCTGCTTTAGCTGCTGAGTGCTCTCCGGGATTGAGGGAGTTCTGGGCAGGTTACACCAATACAGGGTGTGAATGTGAGGGGGTTGAGAAGCACAGCTGCGTGTTTTGATGGCTGTGAGGGCTGCCTCCTCTTGGGAGGCCTCATTTCACCAGCACTGAGCATGGGTGGGATGTCTGGTCTGCCTTGGGCTGAGCAGCCCTGGTGCAAGCTCAGCTCTTACCAGTGGGATGGGCTCAGTGCAGGTGTTGCCTATGAGGGTCGCCTACTCATGCATGCAGAGGGCTGCTGATGCTTCTCACCACCCTGCCAATGCACCAGCCAAGTGCTACATCATTCTGCAGTCTCCGAGCTGCCGATACTGGGGAAGTGTTCCCACCAGATGGGCCTGTCTGGATTCTGACGGCATCCTCAGCAGGAAGCATACGGCAGGAGGCTGGGGACGCGGAGGTGAAGAAACCAGCAGTGCTTCTCGCTTCTTGCTGCGCGCACATGAAGCTGTGAATGGGAGAGAAGTCGGGAAGTTCTCGAGCAGCCAAGACTGGGGGCAGAGAAATTCTCACTGTTCCAGTTTACCAAAGCTGTGAAAGATGTGATAGATGAATCACTTTTGCAGCAACCTTCTCTGCCACCAGATTCCCTGAGATGTTCGGCTTTGCTGTACGCAGCATGTACTTGAGGAAAAGATAGAAGGGATGTTCTGTGAATCAGGGGAGAGTCTGACGCACAGAGAATGTTTTTCAGGGGAATAATTTACATATGCATTCCCTTTCTAAAAATATCAGTCACAATATTGCCTCTATTTCTGCATGTGAGCCTCTCCAGGCTGCTAGGTGGATAGAACTTGGAATCTGCGCTTACATGGATCCAAATACCAAAGGTCCATCGGGGCCACAGCATGGGATGCCTCATGCTTTGCTTGGAAATGGCTCAGTTCCAGACTGGGGGGGAAAAAGGATATGTTTGGCCTGACAATGCCCCAGATGTCATCCACATGTGGTCTCATGACTGTAGTGTGATGAGTAAGGGTGAAAGTCAGTCTTTGCCTGTTCCCTTCCAGAGTAGGTAGTGTGACTGAGTGGAGGGCAGTGAGCCCCTCTGAAGCAGAGGAATATGTAGGAATGTTTCATTTCCTTGTGCTAAGAGAGATGGTGAGAAACTGCAACACCCTGTGGTGATTTCCCTGGTGAGTAGACATGTCAACTGAAGGGCCTTTCCCACCACAGCTGCCCATGCATCGCTCCATCTCCATACCTGTTCATGTTGGAGCCCTGTGGCCCCAGCCCCACACTGAGGGAGAGGAGGGATATCAAGGATTTGCTCCAGCTCTGCCTCCTGGCATGAGAGGAGAGCTGAGTTTTCAGATGCTTTTGGCATTGTCCTGCTCAGCTCTTGCAAAGCCAAAGGTGAATTCTCTTTTGCAGTAGCAGGAATTCATCTGGGTCTGTGCTGAGCTCAGCTCATAATTTATGAGTGCTGGAGTTTCATCTCAGTGAGGGGAGTGCAGTGTGGGGTCGGAGCTCACCCTGTCATTTCTTCATTTGAAATGGTCCATTCTTGTGCCCTTTTTGTGTGTCTGGGGACCTCCAACCAAAGTGTGGTCTCAGAATCTGAAGGGATAGGACTGTCCTTAGCATACATCCTGGGGCCAGGCAGGACAGCAGGATAAGATCACCCTCCTCCCAAGATGCTTAAGGCAGAACCTGTGTCTTGGCTTTGTAATAAACGAAGTAGCTCAATAGAAACAGACATTTATCTTGAACTTCTGTCATGTAACATCCTACAGAAACAAAGTTGGAGGAGTGCTTTGATGTCACTCCAACAGTCTTCTCCCATCTGTGATTTACCTTAACCTTTGCCTTGGGTCTATTAGGGAATGGTGGGAAAAGAAAGGAAAAGAAAAGGAGGAGGGGAGAAAAAGGTACAAACTGGCCATTAATAAACTGGAAATAAACCAGGTATTGCTACCACTGGAGGGGTGAGGTTATGAAACATCTGTGCAGCAACAGCATGTCTGAGTGTATGTGTGGAGCCTGTGCCGTTTTATGATGGAGGCTGATAAATTTATGGAGGGGATTACACAGCCCAGACTTTGTTAGCAGGGACTGGCCTCTGTGGACCCACTGCTGGGAATCTTGCAAAGCCAGAGCTATGCTGATGTACAAATTGCCTTTGTGGTGAAGATGTGGCCAAGTGTGGTTTTTGCTTGGGGTTATGATGACTGATCTGAACTAGAGCAGATGCTCTCCATCAGTGTCACAGCATCCTCAACATGGGCATGTAGGACTCTGACTAATGGGGAGAGGAGAGAATAGGCAGGGCTGCAGCTGAAACACTGGGGGAAAATGTGTAAAGTTTCTTTCTCTCTTTGCTCTATGGGTTTTGTTAGCATGCTCAGGAAGTCCCATTAACTCCCACTCACTCCAGTAACACACATCATTTTGCGCCTTATTGTGCCTTCTATGAAAAGCTGGTACTGAGGAAGCAGTCTTGTGCTTCTTTGAAATTGTCGGGGGAAAAAACATTACCCTGAACAAACAAACCCGAGCCTGCCGGAGATTGATTTGCGGCACTCTTCTCCCCCACCTTATCTGTTCAGAAATGTTTGGGCAAGCCGTGAAAAATCAGAGCCCTTTGCTGTCAAATGCAATCTATTTCCGAGGGAGCTGCGTTAAGGGCTCTGGGCGGGTGTTTGGGCTCTGCCAAGGAGCTGAGCAATTTCCATTGAAGGGATGCTTGTCCAGAAAAACAAATGCAGCTGGGGAGTGTTTTGCAGACTATGAATGGGGACAGGAGAAGAGCGGTGAGACTGGACCATACGGGCTTTAGAGAGAGCTAGGTGAAAGGGATGCCGCACCAAATGCAATATAAATGGGAGACAACCTGTCTGCTCATTTAGATCTAGTATTTTTCTAAGTGTTGCTGTTTTTCTGCATCCCGTTAAGCTTTTTGATTTGTTTCCATCTGTTCAGTATAGATCACTTCTGCAGTTTACTTAAAACACAAATACCCTTTATGAATCTCTACAGATGGTTTTCAAAGACTTATAGAAAGACAAAGATAAGATCAAGAAAATCTTGAGTGTTTGCCTCAGGGGGAAAAAATGGGACAGTCGCTTTGCCTTGCAGCTGCAAGCCACGTCAAATCAGACACTTTGATATGTTTCATTTTCTGTCTGAAGTCTACATCTGAAAGGCAGCCTGGCTTATTTCAGTCAATGCGCAATTTTTGTTAGTTGGGGCTCTTTCTCAGCTTCTAAAAAAGATGCTCATTTGCATCCTAGAACAAAGACAGCACTTTTCCCCCCATACATTCAGTGTGTCTTCGCCAAAAACTAATCATGCTGCAAAGTGTGTGTGTGTGCAGGGGATGTAGTGTGTGTTATCAAGTGGTTCTCTCCTGCCATGCTGGCCTGGGCAGCAGGGATGATGCTCATCTCCTCTGCAGTGGCCTCGGTTGAGGTCTGGTTGGGTTTGTGCTGATGCTAGAGTCTTGGTAGCTCAAACAGAAACCCCAGAGCAGAGTTGGTTGCGCAGAGCCAGTTGGCAGGAGGTGGTGCAGTCGTCGGCATCCCCCTGCATCCACGGGCTGAGTAAGTGGGGCTGGTCTGTTCCCCCATGCCAGGGCCCTGCTCCAGGGCCCTGTGGGGTGGGATTTAAGCCCCTGACAGCAGTGAGCAGTGTGAGGTGTAGCAGTTGGGAGAATGCAACCGCTGGAAGACCACGCTCTGCTTGACCAGTTTCAGCTGCTCTTTGCAGTAGCTTCTCCATCAGGCCAAGGCTGTGGCTGGCATAAACGACGTTAACTCTGCTGGCCTCTGCGGGAGATGCTAAACCCTGTCTCTGTGTAATGCACTGCTCATGTGTTTAAAAGAACCCAAATAGTTTCCCAGAGAAACTACATGAAGTAGGGTAAGTGCTAAATTTCTGCTGCTCTTCATCTGCTTATATTCCTTGCTTGGGAATGAGGGAGCACTCGCACTTCTTGCCTTTTCTATTTAGCACCCTTGGCCCTGTCCCAGAGCCATTTGAAATCAAAGGGACTCTCCCCCTGGGCATTCATGGACACTGATGTGGGCTCTTGGAGATTTGCCTCAGGCAGAATCAAAATCTTTGCAGGAACGTATTTGCATTGCAGATAGGGAGTTGTCAAAAAGCAGAACAGGTCCACCTTAAATGTACAGCATTACAGAGAGCTGGTTGAAAAGAACCCAAGCCACCAACTTGTAGGAGTCATGCACGTTAGCACTGGACTTTATGTGCAGAGACAAGGTGTGTATTGTTTGCCCAATTAAAAAGATAAAACCTGTAGACCACAGTCAGCGAAATGAGCTGTGAAATGAGTGATGACTCGCTGAACAGGCAGGTGCACGCACAAAAGCATATGCAAACTGTTCTACTTATCTAAAGACAGGTTTATTGCCTGGTCATCAATTTACACTGAGGTTGCTTCAGGAATTCATGGCCTGCCTTTGTGCTGTGCTCTCAGACAAGCTGTAAAAGGAGTATCATCCCCCGAGCTTTTCTTGGCTTTTGGAACGGGATTGGTTATGAAATGTGGAAAAGAGAGAAGGGGCGAGTGGAAAAGCCGGGCTGGGCATCGTCAGGCACCAGTTGAGATGCCCAGCTGAGGTCTGGTTCAGTGGTGTTCTTTGTGCTGAGTAAGGGAAATGCATTCAATCCCAAAGTGTGGGATGTGAAATGAATGCCTTGTGTGACCCCCATTCCTGAACATAAGGAACTAAATTAGGGAGGCACAGATGAGCAGTTCAGCTCTTTTGTCTGGACCTCAGCAGAGATTTTACATTGAAGTGTGTAAAAATTATAGATTCCTATTCTATATGGATCCAACCTGTCTCCTGTAGCTTTCTGTAAGAATGGGTGCTTGTAACAGGTAACTAGGCAGGTGAAGTTTGCAAACATGGTACTGAACCTGGATTTGGGGCATCTGTGGTCACTTCCAGCTCTGTCAGTGTTTCTTTGCATGGGGTTACTCACCTCAGAGTTCTTTATTGGAGGCTTTGAGCCCCCAGGAGAGGGGGCATCTCCCACACATGCTGTGTGAGCAAGAGGTGGCATGAGCTAAAATACTAAGTGTAAACCTTGGTATGATAGAAATACCAGCAAGTTCTATAAATATGGGCACATATGCAATGTTGCTTGGCGTGATGATGTTAAAAATCATTTTGCAGGGAATCAGAAGACAAGAATGCCTAATTTGCAAATGAAGCAGGCTTCCTCTTTACAGCTTTCTTTATAAGTCAAAGAGTGTATGCTTCCTGCAAGAGTTTTACAATCATATAAATCAAGCCTTTTCCGATGCACATGTGTGGCTTAGGGATTTAGGATTTGCCCCAAATGGATAGTTTCACAGTTTGCATTAGAAATTTGGGTTGCTGGAGATTAATGGGTCTCATAGGCTCAGCCGTGAGACTTCAACAGAAGACAAGTTTGGGTCTGTTACTGAATTTTTACACCTGAAAATAACCATATTAGATTATTTTGCATCCAAGTAATGAGTATACGAGCCAAATAATTGTTGGAAAATTACCAGCTACTTGAATTGAGCATATAATCCATGATGAATAACCTCGTTTGATGAAACTTCTCAAGAAATCACTACTGCTTGATCATTAGCCGCTGAATTCGCTGCTCCGATCTCAAGTAATAGGGACACATGCTCTTTAACCAAGAGCTTCAGGAAATCTGAAGTTCATAAAGCAGACACATCTGGTGGCTGTGCTTGTGATGGATTTCACACTTCAGCCCAGCTCACTGGCATTTGTCTTGAAAGAACATTCATATCAAAAGCAAGGGTGAGAGCATGGCTGAGACAAATCGGTTTTCAAATTAGACTGATTACAGATTTCTTCTTCTTTGTAACACCCATTCTGTGAAAATTCCTTTTCTCAGGCTTCAGAGAGTCTCCCGCTAAAGCCTCACATTTGAGCCCTGCCCAACCTCCTAATTTTTTCAGTTCAGGCCCCTGTCAATTTGAAGGAACTGCAGTTACATCCTAAAGGGACCTTTGCCAAACGTGAGGCAGCAGAGAGCTGCTGGAAGCAACAGCACTTCTGAAACAGGGAGAAGAAAAAAGGCTGTAAAGAAAGAGGGATAATCAGCCGAGTTGAAATTTCAGAGGTTTGTCCTTTGGCTCGCTCAACAGTTTTATTGTAGGACATAGGGAGAGAAAGGACTTCTGGTCACTGCTGTAATGCTCTTTAAGTGGTGTGGATCAAACAGGAGGCTTTTTAAGTAGATGAGTGCGTGCATGTGTGCCCATGTGCATAATGCAGGGGACATCTCTAAAGATCGATATAATAGAAAGGAAGGGAAACACAAGATACGGAGTTAATATAAATATTTAGTTGCCATATGATGGAAAAGAAAAAACCTTGCCCTGTAGAGGATCTTGAACACTTACCTGCCCTTTCTTAGTGCTCAGCCACAAGCTCATTCCTGTTGCTTGTGTTGCCACAAGCTCATCCCTGTGAGAGGAGCGACAGCCCCCCGAGTGCCCAGAAAATCCCTGACTGGGCACATGGATGCAGGAGAACTCAGTAAGGTGTCAGTTAACAGAGATCTATGGAAATAGGTCACACGTACCAAGTCTGCATGAATTCTGTTGCGATGTCTTTATGTGTCAGTCAGACAGAATAGTGATTCTATGAAGTTCACTTTATAAAGGATTGACTCTGTTATCCCAAGGTAAAGGCTGCCCCTGCGCTAAAGCAGTTGGACAGTGAGGCCGTGTCTCTGGTGTTGCACATAGTCATTTTCTGAGAACAGCGGAAAGGACGGAGAAGGGAGAAGACAAGAGGGACTGTGTGTGGTACAGCCCTGTGGCAACACCAGATCCTGGACTGGTTCAATATGGGAACTGTCACTGATGTAACATATGCCCATAGGTACACTAATAGCACGGACCTTGTACTTTCAGTGCTTGCATTTGCTAATTAGTATATATGTATTTTTTTGTCTTATCTATAGGCAAAAAAGTCTCTTCTTCTGATGGGGCAAAACTGCCATCAAAATTAAGAAACCTTGATTTTGCATGTACTTGCCTGTAGCAATATACTGTGCTATAGCCCTTGAAAAAGTTACATGCCATTGCTATTGCTTGTTCCTAGCCACTGCAGGTTTTTGATGAAGCTGAGTTACGACCGCAGCTGCAAAATACCGTATGGTGTTCATAATGTAGGGATGTGGTTCTCATAATGAATTCAATTAAACCCTGTGTTAAAATGCGCGGTGTGCAGCACCGTATCCCCCACTGGTTGCAGTGTTTCCAGCAGCTGTGTTCTGTTGACTCTGTGCCCTTCGCTTTGGAGGGTTGCTTCACCTTGTCTTTGGTTGTCTCTATCTGGTACCTACTGTTGGTTTACTGCAGTTAAAGTGTTGTAGACTGACACATGAAAGGCGCTACCTGGTACAAGTGCAGGGCTAGGGGAGGATGAGTGAAGGATAGACCCAGGCTGGGTCTGGGGGATGCATGTGACCTTGTGTGGTGGAGAGGATGTTTATGTTCTCAGCAATGATGAAGGGAGGGACAGGAAGGATTTGGGGGTAGGAGGAAGGTTTGGCTGCAGTAGGAGCCAACTGATGGCAAGGCATTCACAAAAGGAGACAATCTGTGAGCTGAGATTTTTTATTTTTGCCTTTCTATTCCTGACCTTTGCTATTGGGAATGGAAGAATACAGTCATTCCTTCATCCCTCCATATGCAAGAGCAGTTTCTAAAATCTGTCCTTAGCTTTTGGGACCTCTGGGGACTCCTCACAGCAGTGTTTGAAACAAATCCCTCATGAATAAAGTAATCAGGTTTTTCTATTCACCTTTTAGAAAACCCCTGTCAGTTCCCCACTGAGCCAGGATGCTCTGCAGAGGGGCTGTGCCCCAGGAGGGAGTGTTAGCACAATGATAACACAACTGTGCTGTGATCACCCTCTTCTCCTTTATGATATATGAAGGCATTTGTTCACCTGGTAAAGAGGGAATACCAGGTGGGGGGGGGGGGGGGGGAAGAAATTGAATTTCACTGCTGCAGGGAAATTAGAGCGGAGATTTTCCTTTGAATAAGAAACTCTCCAACTAAAGAATGGTCCTTGGGATACACTTGGGATTCACTGCGTCTGCAAAGGGGGGAATGTGTGGCATGTGTATTTATTTTTAAGAAAGCAATAAAATACCTTGAAAGAAATGTTTTAAAATGTTCCAACAATCCAGCAGCTGTTTGCAATTTTGCTCAGCTGCCATAAGTAAAATGCCAGTTGCACAGTGCGCTGCTGTAAGGAATTAGCTCCTTCAGATGTCCTTCTGAGTCTTGATGCTGGCTTATCCAACAGCCATCTTCAGCTGAGAAATCCTCAACTTGAAAGATCATTTCTCTGTTACTAAACACCCAAATAACCTTTCACAGCATAAGCAGTCTCCTCTCCTGTAGGTGAGCTCAGGCACTGCTCCCTGTGCTTAGAATTTCCTGGCACATCAGCTATAGCCCAGGGTGATTTGTTGCAGGTCGCTTGGTATCTGTCTTGGAAATGTTTTGCTGAGATGCACTTGGATGAAAGATTGCTATTTTCAAAGAATTTAACTTCAGTGACCCACCGGAAGGGTTCAGATTCCTATTTCGTTGGTTTTGCCTCCAGCAGTTTGTTTTATTGTGAGCCCTCAAAAAAATCCTCATCCATAGGAAACACTTCCATCAGGTTAGACAGCGACCGAGCCTCATCCCAGCGGTACAAACCCAGGTTGTTCTCTGCATAGGCAGAGTGCAGCCAGCCTGGCCCAGGATTCCCTCGCCTTTACAGGCCCTGGCATGGCCCCTGCATGGGGAGATCACCAGAGCCTGGCCGTGCATTCTGTGAAGTGAGGCTTAACTCAGTGTGAGCTCTCCCATCGCACTCACTCATACAGCGGGAGCTGGGCACGGCTTTGGGCAGGGTCTGGATGACCCAAATCCGGCAGTTTTGATGATGTAATGACACTGGTTGCGTAAGGAGCCTCTTCGGGAAAACTGGTCCTTGGCACTGTGTTAGGAAACAAGAGCAGAGTTGGGTTTTTCACCACTTGTTAAGGTGGCTGGACTTACCAAAACTATCTTATTACGGATTGGGAAAACCATGCTGTGGGCAGTGATGCTGTTTGTGGAGACTCTTGTCTATGCTGGGCCACTTCACCAGCCTGCCGATGGGCAGAGTTTTGTCTGATGTGAATGTGTGTTAGCAATATTCATCCTGTTAAAAACCTTTGCTGCCTAAAGGAGCACTTCTGTGAGCTGGGACTGCTGCTTGTTAAAGGATATCAAAGCACTTGATTGTTGAGGGTCACAGGGATGTTTGTGCCGCGGGCATGATGGGTTAAAGCAGCAGTGAGTGTGGGGTTGAGCAGTTATGCCCCAGACACACAGCTGGGCTCTCAGCCAGCAGCAGTGCAAAGAACAGTGAGTAGGGAATAGTATGGAAGAGAGAGCCAGGTCTGGTGTTTGGTATAGCTGTTGCTGAAGAGCAGTTCCCAGGACAGGCATTTGTGGGTGCACCAACAGCAGTGGGAACCAAAGCTGGATGAGAAGCAAGGCAGAAGCACACACTCCCCAGCAGGACATCCATACAAGGTCCTGCGGAGGACTCTGATACCTGCCATGTAACTGAAAAGAATGCGAATTGGAGACTGCTTGTGAATTGGAGACTGCTTGTTTGCTGAGAAGCAAGTGAGGTGTAGGAATATTCACATCACCCAGACTTTGATAAAGGTGTTTTGATAGAAACACACAGGCAAACTGGAAAAAAAGTCTATGACAGATGTTACATTTGCTTGGAATCTTTTAACTGCTGCAGTGGAAACTGCAGCTAACCAAAGAACCATCAAAACCTGGGTTGTGCCATGAGTGAGAGCTGGTGTGGCTCTGGGTCTCATACAGGTCCTGCTGGTCACCCTCAGCAACCCATGCTTGGTTTTTGATGTGTCAGGTCTCTGGCACAACCCTGGTTCTGCACACACACTCTTCAAGGTTTCTATCCCAAACCTCTTCATGTGAACAAGCAAGATGAAAATGGTTTAACATGAGCATTTCTCAAATCAACAAATGCATTTCTTTCCCCCAGTCTGAATCATAGAGGGAAAAGATTGACAAAGCTTCAGCTACAAAGGTTATGAGGCTGGTATTATACCTTGTAAAACAAGCGGTGCAAACTAGAGCCATGTATAATGCTGAGTGGGCAACTCTGCAGCTAAAGTGCAACAGATTATCTCAGCTCGAGCATTGAGAACCATCAGTCATGTGGTTTCCAAGAAACTGAAGATTTAGATTGAGAAATGGTTTGCAGAGAAAAACTCTGTGACTGCATCAGGGAAAAAAGTGCATTTAAAGTGAGATCTGTTAACTAACACGGCCTGGGCAGCGCACTTCTAAAGTACACTTTCTCTTTTCCAAGGTAACCAAATCTGCTTGGCTTATCTAAATATCCATCCTGCCTCCAAAGTTAGTTTCTTTAAAGGGTACTGAATGAGAAACAAGTTACAACCAGGTTGTAAGTGGCTGTCTTACAGAATTCCCAGGGGTCTTGGGCCTTTTATCTAGCTACCTTCTCTTTCTCTTTGCAGAGGCAGACTACTCAGTACAGCAGAGTAGAAGAAAGGCTTTTTACCCAACAATTAATTTGCATGACAAGACATGGTGCAAAATAAAAAGCAGCAGAAGAAAGGAGTTTCCTTTGTTGCTTGTTTGTTCTTGAACCACTCTCTCTGCACCTGACACCTTTGCTGGCTTCATTTTGGATCTAATGCGGGAAACTGGCACAATCTTACTGCTGTGGTTAATTTTAAATGCAACAAGATCATGCTATGGTACTTGACACATCTCTAAGAGTAACATCATGACACTGTTGACACTGAAGATTTGCTCGTGGCATCCTCTGCCAAACACAAATGTAGAATGAGTGGGATAAAAACAACAGCGTTTAAAAACCCTCAAACTTCATCCAAGGGAGCATTTAAAATTTTATCAGCACTGACTGGCATGGGAGATTTGCAGATGTGGAGAATATCCAGCTTCTATTGCTTACTCGCAAGCTTCAATGTGCAAGCCAAGTACAGCTTCATCCCCTGAGGGAGGGAAACCCAGAGGTACAGCAGCTGAGATACGCAAACATAGAAGCATCTGTCCTAGAAAGATTGCAATGCCTGGCTGGACTAATTCAAGTGTCTCGCTCCTGTTTTTTTTACCTTAGTTCTAAGCTAAAGCTTAGTCATGGGGTTATTAATGGCCTTGAAATAGTTGTGCAGATATTTTAGAATACACTGCTTTAGCTTTTCAGTCAATAAAGTGAAATATAATAACATAAAATGAAAATCAAAGTTCTATAAATAAATATGGCTGAGTTAATCATTAGCTAATGGTCTGTTTGTGAGGATGTAAGCAGAAAAGAATTACTCTTTTCTGTGCTATTCCTCTGAACATGTCAAAGTGTGGATACAGTTATATTGGTTTAAATCTCCACAAACACAACTATATTGTAAACAATTCATACAAATAGAACTTCATTCACACTTCTGCTAACACAAGCTACATAACTCAAAAAACACTCCTATTTCAAAATCTATATAAAAGAAAGAATGGTGGGTTTTAAAACTCATACTTAGTTCTGAAACTGTTGCTCATTTAAATCAACAGCACTAGGTATAAGCAGGGCTCCTATTTTTTGGAGATGGTGGGAAAAGAATCACAGGGAAAGATATGGTTTTGTACTGAAGTTTCAAGTAGGGAGCTGTGGTAGAACGAACTGACATGTTTGGGTCCTGTCTATCTTATTTCAATATCAGTGGAACTTGAAATTCAAACATTTAAAAAGTTGACACTTTTGTTTGGGGAAAGTCTATGATTTTTACTGTTCTTAAGTGATTCTACTCACAGAAATAGGGTTTGCAGGACTCTGGTTACTCATTTGGGTCCAAAGGATAACAAAGGGGAAAGAAGATTCTTCTCTCTGTACAACTTGCAATGGAAATCCTGAGTGGGGCTTTGCTGTACAACTTCAATTCAGTGATGATGATAATAAGTTCCTCCAGTTGTTAAGTATGGCTAATAAAGTTGAAAAACACCTTTTGAAAAATGATTAGGTAGATAATAAAGTATGTCAACTTGAAAATATGCATTCTTCATGTGATGACTGGAGATAGTTTATCACTTTATGAGTGACACATCCATTTATAAATATTTATTCTCTCCAGTGGTACTGATAAATCTTTTGAGCCTATAAGCCCATCGATACATACACAGTAATATCATTTGTCTTTCCAATGCATTTTATTTATTATTGACTAATTGCCTGCCAGATTGTAAATATGATAGGGGTGGCATTGTGCTTTGATTAACTGTATGTTAAAGTACCCAGAGGAATTTAGATCTAACTCTGAGCAAAGACATCCAAGGCAATAAATTGTATATTTTGAAATCAGCTATGCAGTATGGAGCTGCAGCGCTAGTTAAACAAGCTGAGCAGAGGCATTTTCCAGAGCAGTTTATTTTGATTAATGGGTTCCCAAAAGCCTCTTGCTGCTGTTTACAATGGATTTGCTGTAATATTAACAATAAACAGGGGTTAGTCAAGAGAGTTTTAATGTACTTTGTCAGGTTACTTGCACTTCACAGACCTGGAGCAAGAAGTATGGTGCAAAGTCAAATGGGTAAATGTTTTGTCCTTCTCTTTTTGGCACATGCTGTGTGTTGTTTGGTTTTTTCGCCTCCTGTCTTCCTTTCAATTCCCCTCTCAGACATTTTTTTAACCGAATGTTTAAAACCAGCTTAACACATCTTGAGCCATCTATGTGATGTCTGGAGATAATTTATCACATTACAGCTGACATACCATTTATAAATATTTATTCTCCATGGTGGCACTGATAAATGGCTGAGCACTGGGACCGCTGGTGGAGGCTCGCTGCAATGCTCCTCTTTGCCTTGTCCTCTCCAGGCAAGTGGGTCAAGCAGCAGCATACTCCTGGGCAGGCTGGGAACACAATTAGGATGGCAATATCTCTTGATTAATACAATCAAAGTATTTCAAATTAGAACACACAAGACCTTATCAACCAGCTAGCATGCCAGGCAGTGACATCCAATGTTTTCCATAGTACAAAAGCTGTAGCAGTGGGAGGTTTTGGAACTCTTGACACCAACCACAAACACATGTGCTTGCTCACATCTTCATTTTCGTATCTCGAAACCATAAAGGCCAAATAATAAATCGCTCTGTGGAAGCTGCTTGCCTGAGATATGGCATGAGATGGGCGATATGTTAATCGATGGTGGGGTTTTGCCCTGCCTCTGCCTGAGAGTTGCCTGCCAGCACCATAGGCTCACTCCCTCTTGTCTAAAGATTGAACTAGCTTGTCAGGCCATATTTATGCACCATGTAATTTGACAGAAATTCTATTGTAATTAGCACCCGCTAATCACTGTCAGTAATGTTAGTTAGCTAATTGTACCTTGGGCATTAAAAACCAAAGCAAACCCAAACCCAGTACGTAATTCGGTCACAATAGATGAAATAGCAAAATGTGTGTGTTCTCTGCAGGGACATGGCCAGGCAACTAGTGACATGCTGTCATCTCCTTTTGAGTCCTGCAGAAACATCTCGCTTGGGGACCTTCTGGACCTTCTCCAGAGGTCTTGTAACCTGAACTTGTGGGGTAGCTTGTTGGTGTTGCTTTGTAAGCAGGCAGGAGGAGGGGTAAGCTTTGCAGGACTGGGACAAGAAATCCCCAGGATTAGAGAGCTCTAGAAGTGAAAATGAAAGCAGGAGCCAGGGATGTTGTCCTGATGGATGGGCTAAGTCAAGGAAGGGTTTGATGTTTCCAACTAAGAGAAATGATATTGTTCAGATTTTGGTTTGGTTTGGTTTAAGCACTTATTTCTTTACACTTAAAGAATAAAGGAGTGCCATCGTCCAGCACTTTTGCAGGAGCCTTTCCTCCATGGATGCAGGATAATATGGCTCTCTTTGATTTCCATTATGCTTTCCAGTGGATCTGAGATGTAATTAATTAATTGATTTTTGCTGCCAGTCCCCTAATTAACACTAAATAAAAATTCATGCCAGGGTTAATAGCTTTAAAGGTTGGAGGCAGGAGGTTCTGCTGCTCAGGTCCGTTGTCCGTTCAGCAGTGCATTTGGGTTATATTCCATGTTATGCTTTTAATTCCTAATCAATTGTAAGTTAATTTTGTTCTTAACAGAAAGGGAGCCAGAAATGGGTTACTGTTATGCAACTGGTTTTGGTTTATGGCATTTACAGGACTGTGTTCACAGCACAGTTATAGCATCGCTGCGCAAACTGGGGTAGCATGGGAGAGACACAATCCTGGTGTAAGACAATCCCCCAAAGCAGTGAGATTTTTACTGTGGAGAGAGCTAAATCTTGTGCTTCCAATGCTTACTGTAAACGCTGTGCTCTTGGCTCTTTATTGTAGCGGGCAATTATCATGTGGATCCGTTACTTGGTATTTGTATGATGCTTTGAGGATATGAAGAGCTAGGTAATCATAGAATAGTTTGGGTGGGAAGGGACCTTAAAGCTCATCCAGTTCCAACCCCCTGCCACGGGCAGGGACACCTTCCACTAGAGCAGGTTGCTCCAAGCCCCTTCCAACCTGGCCTTGAGCACTGCCAGGGATGGGGCAGCCACAGCTTCTATGGGCAACTTGTGTCAGTGTCTCTCTATTTTCCAGTAAAGTTGAGCTAAAAGCCCTGTTCCTGTCCCTTCTTTTGGTCTGTGACTGGACATTTGCAGCACTGAGCAGTCTGGAAAGAGAAAGGAGAAAAAAACCTAATTTCAAATAACTGAATAAAATGTATTTTGTCCTCTCCAACCCTCATAGGTTTTAAAACATCATGGTTTTTAAGCTACAGGGTGGTGCAAGTTGCAAGGTGTTTGAGAGTGTAGCAAGCTCTGTCTCAGTTGGGATCCCTATAGCTAATTCTCAAACATTCAACTCTGATTTTCTCTTTATTTTTATCAGCTTCATTCTTTGGTCCAATTGGAGCACCAGTTCCATGCTCTTACTTTAATGATCTGTTGCTCATTTGCTTCTCTGCGCAAATACGGTGCTCAGGATACTGCCAGCATTTAGTCTTGGTGATGCTAATACATAATGCAGATGATAAAAGCCAGTGTAACAAAAACGAGGTCCCAGGGAGAATACAAACCATGACAAAATAAGAAGGAAGCAGATGGTTAGGTATTAAACTGCAGTAATAAAATAACATCTGGCAGAATATCACACACGCACGCTGATGCCCATCTGAAGAGTGCACTGATTTAAGTAATATGTTTCTCATTTTGGTGCAATTAACACCAAAATTTGCATAGCAAACAGTGACAGAGCACACAGAAGCTTCTTTTGAAAAATACAATCCAGATATGCCTTTTCTACAAGGAGATTGGCCATAGCAGACACTGATATCTTTCTATGCTGCGGTGTAAAGCAATTAATGAGTCATACCATCCTCCTGGCCAGAGAACCCATTATTCTGTTTACATGCAGCCTGGCAGATGTACTTGTTTGCAGGGCTGGAAATTAAAAGATGAAAGAGGAATAGCATTTGACCAAGTGGAACGTCACTCCACCGCGTGCCATAGAGAGAAAGATGCTGTACAGACTAGGTAGATGTCTAAACCTCCCCCATGTAGGCAAATCCAACTGCCTCAGAGCCTCTCCCAAGTTTCCCTTTGTGCGAGCTAGAGAAACAGAAAGCTTGAGGCTGGGTTTTTCAAAGGAAGTTGGAGGGAAGATGAAATCCCTGCCTGGTTTAACAAGCCACATGGCAGCACCAGACACCCTGCAGTCAATTAGGTGGTGTCTTTCACAAGCCTTGACCTGCCACAAACCAAGCCCAGGGCCAGACAGGCCTGATGAAAGGAGGTTTAATTTGTGCTGCTGAGCACGTGGAGTGCTGATAAAGGGGTGTGCTGGGAAAGCTGCTGGTGGGAGCACTGGAGAGGTGCAGGGTGGCCAGGATGGAGCTGGTCATCAATAGAGGCATCAGCACAGGGCTGGTTTCAGGCATGCTTTCTCTGGAATGGGCCCTGCTGTTAGCCTGTGCCATTAGCAAGGGGATGGAGCTGCTCTGTGGTGGAGCTCACAAGCCCCTTCACCACCAGCTTCAATAACACCTCACACATGAATATTGTGATGGGGAATGTGGAGAGCTGTGTGAGGGTCCCAGTGGGACCCTCCTGCTGTAGACACCTACTCAGCAGTGCTACCTTTGGGGGACAGCCTACAGCTGCCTGCTCACTGCATACTTCACTGGATAGGAGTTGAAGTTTGGAGATGGAGAGTACTGCACCTCGTGCACGCTGGAAGCTATGTCTGGAGTGCTTTGGGATTTTGCCTTTCTCTGCAGTAGGATGAGGTGCGTTAACCTCCCTGACTAGCTTCCGCAGAAGCACCCATTGCTGGCGCGTGGAAGCAAATACCTGATAAAGTAGGCAATGGTTCATTCATCAAAAGCCCATAAAAATAATAGCAGGTGGCAGATATAAGATTGCCAGCGTGATATGCTGTGTGAAACAGAAGATGCTCTACACTCTCCTCAAGCAAAGGAAGCAACAGACTTCCAGCTGCTGAGGGCCAGTCTGAACTGGAGCCAGGCATAAATGTCATTGCCATTTGGAAACTTCCAGTCTAACTTGGATTGAACACAACCTAATTTTGGAATTCTCTGGGAACTAGAGGTTTGAAAAAGAAAAGAAGTATGGGAAGAGCTTTGCCTCCATATATCTGCTTGTCCCTAGGGATGCAGGATGGAGGTGGGTAACAAACATCTGCCCTCAGCTCTGCCATAGCGAGAGGGAAAAGGTGCAGACCCCCTCTTCCAACATGGGGAAAGGCTTTGCCAAGTATCTAGAAAGGTTTGACCACCTGAGCTGGGCCTGGATGCTGTAAAGACAAGTATATTGAATTTTCTCAGTGTAATTGGCCCTCATGGTGTGGTCCCAATGTGCCGCAGCTGGCAGCCGTTTTGCCCGCCTTTTGCAGAGCGGCGAGGCTGGCCGGTATTCCAGGGAAGGGAAAGTGTATTTCTTTCTGTTTTGCTATGTTCAGTGAAAGGCCTGATCTTGCTTCTTTTCAAAGTGGTGACAATAGTCCCATTGATTTTCTTAGAAGAAAGAAGTTGGGAACACATCTAAAGTTCTTATTCTTTCAATAATATGGAATAAAGGTGTGCTTTCAATGCACCTTTATTCCATTTCCTTCTGCTTTTTGTGTAGGGGTTATCTGCTGGAAGTCTGTGTCACCACTTACACAGAGAGATCCAGCTTTTGACATGAGCCCGTAAATTCCATCATATTTTAAGGGATAATGTAGTGATTTATTTCCACCAAATACAGTGTTTAGGTCATGCGGTATCTACTTTCCTGTGACAATCTTTACAAGTAAGAATAATAAGGATGCTGCTCTAATGGGTGTTTTTCTGAGAGCTGTAGCAGATCCAGGACATGAACAGAAAAAGCTGAGGGATGTCTGAAAGGTAGAGGGATATTTATGGGTGGAAAGGTTTATTTATATTAACAGAAATGTGCAATACCACAGCATCTCTGAGGAATAATAACAGGCAGAGTTTTGCAGTTTTGGGGACTGTGATACAAAGAGCAATATTTTTGCAGTAGCTAATTGTCTTGAAATCTGATTTCCAAAGGTAGCAGCCTTAATTTGGTTTGTTCTTTTCCTGGGAATCCCCTGGGAGTGTGAGCTTCAGTCTCCAATAAATCAGGAGAGCAACAGGCGCTGTGAGCTAAGTCTCAGGCACACTGCGAAACTCTCCTCCTCAGTGGGCTTTGGGTGGAGCCTTTGCCTCTAAACCGGATATTATTACAATAGCCTTAATTCTTATTTCTAAGGAAATACTGCATTTAAGGCAGTATTGCTGCCAAAACCAGGGAATGGATGCCTGCTCTGCAGTTTGCTTGCTCCTGCTCCAGACCATCTACTCTCTACGCCAAACTGCAGCCCTACAGGGATACAGCATCTTTGATCTCTGCAAACCAGCGTTCACGGTTCAGGGTACCGCACTCCCACGTATTCCCAAACACGCATGGCTGTATGAGCACAGCCACTGAGAACAAGCCAACATCCTTCCTGGAATAACTCCAACCAAATCTGTACAAGTGTATCTCTGACCCAGGGACCCCTGGAGTCAATGAGCTCTTTTGGCTGCAAAATTTCACACTGAGCACATAACCTTTACTTTTGCTGGATTGCTGCTAGGTTTAAACACTCCACTATAGCGCAAAATGGGGCTCTGATTGTGGCTGAGGAGCGGGTGATGGGGTGAATGTGACATTTGCAGACGAATTGCCTGTTCCAGCTAGTTGTACTTTGGTTTTGTATTCCCTCTGTTACTTTTTGAAGATGGTTTAATTTTCTGTGTGCTGCTTATATTTTGCTTGTATTTCTTCTCTTCAGCCTCCCTCAATGATATCCTGGTGCCTGCCTTCTCAACAGTAATAATAATAATAGCTGCAATATATTTAATATCTACCCACTGCCAGCCTCTCTCAGCCTTCTCCATAGATCCCCCAAGGTACCAGATGCATAATGCATTTCCCAGATAGAAATCAGACCTCACTAGGATCTGCTCTCTCAAAAAAACCTCATTCCTGGCAGGCTCCCCGGCTCTGTGGGAATTAGCAGTGTGTGCAGAGGCACTGGGAGAGGTGGTTTCCTTTCTCTTTGTGGGTGTGAAGCGTATGGCTTGGAGCTATATCAGCTGCTGCAGACACACAAGATCGACCTTGCCCCCCAAAGGACTGTGATAATTACCCACAGTGCAGAGGCACTGATGGGACCTTTCCTCCTGTCCCCAGCTATCCAGGCCAGTAAGGAATGAGGGTGCAGGGATGGAGCTGCATGATATGAGCGAGATTTTGGTATGAGGAAGGAAAATGCAGAAACCAGCCTGAATGAGGAAAGCTGTTATATCTTCTGTGTTGAACCGAACACAACTAACCCAGGCTGACCAAAAGCACCTTGGTGTGGCCAGTGTGGCCTTTCAAAGGCCCCAGTCACAGCAGCTTCCCGCCCTACCCTAAAAAAATTGCTGCATGTGAAGCCCATGGGAGCGGGAGGATTACATTTAGCTTAAATTTGATCTCTTCAGGAAGAAGTAACTAATTTCATTATTAATTTATCTGGCTTTGTATACAAACAAAGAACAATTTAAAGCAATTTAGTCAGATGAATTTCTGCACCTTCTGGTGTCCTTCAGGACAGGCTTGTTTTATAGAGGAGAAATCCATCAAATGACTCGATGAAGGTTTAATAAAAAAAGGAGAAGAAAAGGCCATGGTTGAGCTGGGAAATGAACCCAGGAACGTTGACTTTGAACTACATGAAACCAGTTGCGCTACAGTAGCGCGGTCGGTACTTTTTGCTTGGTTTTCTGCCACAGCTTTAAAGTTTGGCCAACAAAGTTAAGAAGTCAGGAGGGGGGTAATTTTTATTCTTCAGATGAGAAGACTGAGAAATCTAAAAGCCTGGTGCTCACAATAACTTATTATTGCTCTTTATTTGATGGAGTGACTCATATAGCACATAGCTTCAGGAGCAGGTTTGGGGAAAGCTATAGCTGAAAACACAGCCAGCTGTAAAAAGCTAGCTATTTCCTACACAGCATCTACTTCAAAAGAATAAAATAGATGTCTTCTTTTTTCTATCCAGAAAGTCACTGCAGAAGCAGCTTTCTTTTGTTATCTCCCAATAAATGTGTCTCTGTAACAGTGGAATTTACTGCTGGGGGTGTGTGTTTCTGACCACTGCTTCCCCTTACAAAGGAGCTAATCTATCTTGTGCTGGGAGAAGGCAAATGATGTCATGTTTCCTGTATTTCAGCCTACTTTCCAGCTGCTGCAGAAAGGCAGAGCTATAGGTAAACATTTCACCCTGCAAGAGCAGAGCAGGAGCTCTGGGGCTGAGCTGAGTTAAGAGCTCTGGGAGAAGACTGATGGTCACAGCATTTCTACATAAAATAGTAGAATTAATTTGGTTGCAAAAGGCCTTTAAGATCAGTAAGTCCAACTGTTAGCCTCCAATGCAAGCCTAGGTTAGCTTGTTTTCCCTTTGGACTACCTGACTTCAACCCTGTAGCCAGGGATGAGCCGGGCTGGGATGCCGCAGCAGTGGGGAGCCAGCATCCTGGTCATGGTGCACCCTGCCCCACTGGCAGCGCTGGCTGGGGCAGGGAGCTTGGCAAGTCGGGACATTCTGCCTTGGCACAGCCAGCATGGAAAGTTTGCAGAGCACCGCCTGAACTAGTTTTACTTCCAGCAAGAGAGTCCTTGACATTCATTAAGGCTAAATTCACTCTCACATTTTAATCAATGAAATGGAAAAACAACAGAACAGGAATGTGTAAGCAAGTCTGACTACTTTGTCTTTGTTTTTCTCTAGTATCAGCAGCCTAACAAGCCCAAGATAACACCCGCCTGTTGCCAGATTCACCCAGGCAATTATCACAAATGCAGAATGAATAATTATGCATGCAAAGACCCGTCTGGTACCTGCCACATGCAATGACTCAATCTGTGTGCAGGTGCATGTGTCTGCCTTGCACGCATGCACCTCACACAGCGGAGCCAAGGTGCTCTGGACCACCCTGTGGAAAACTCATCTCCTTCCACCATGTCACTGTCTTGTCTCCCCACAGAGAGTGCTGAGCGCTTGGGGTTTGCAGTGGGGAGGCATTGAGCTATGTGCTGGGTGCAAGGAGGCTCCCCAGGGTCCTGAGACCCTCTGCACTGGTGTTGGGTGCTGGAGGGCTGCAGGCAATGGCGCCCTGCTTTCCACTGACCACATTCCAGAAGTGACATTGTTTGAAGGTGCAATGTGAAGCCTCACTTTTCCCCATTGCAATGACAACAGCACTTCCTTGGTGAATTTACCCCTATTGGTGCTGTCCCTTTCCTCAGGAGAGCTGCCTGCAGCCTATGGCTCTGCTGCCTGCAGTTTTGTTTTTCTGTAATTCTGTCCCTTGCCTTTATCCCAGCCAGCTATGGCTTTCCTTATATATTGTAACTTGAGTGCAATACAAGGAAATAAAAATGAGTAATGGCTTGTTTCCCAGCCCTGGATGGAGCAAAAATTTTGATGAATGAACAGACTACTTGCATGAAAAAGAGCAGGAATAATTTGCAATGAATAATATTCAAGTGTTACCTTTTTTTCTCTTCCACTCATAAATTGCTTGCAAATTATTCCCCCCCCCCCCCCCCCCCCCCCCCCAAGCTGTTAGTCAGCAGAGTAAATACAGAGCAGCTTGTTGAAAGCATTTGTTTTCTGCTCCTCTGAGCTGTGGTTAGACATGCTGGTCACTCTGATTGATGGGGAAACTCGTACTAGCATGTTTCGCTGGTTGACACCTCAAGGCTCCTGGGGCTTTGTATATACTTCTTCCACAAGCAATGGCAGATGCTGAAAAAGCTGTTTGTTTGCTACTGTTCATAATTTATCAAATATTGCTGCTACAAGTCTCAAGCAACACTGCAGCTTGACAGGGACCCGGGTTAAGAATGTATGATCTTATGAAAGATACGTGTAGGTCTTTAGGTTGCTGGAGAGTCACAGTTCACCATTTCCTCCCATTTCTCTGGAGCTTTGCTGTTAAAAAATTACATGCCTATCTCTGAGGCCATCCCTCACCTCTGTCTTTACTTGTTCTGCTTGTATTAACATAGCAGGTTGCCTTCTGTCCTGCTCCATCTGAGCTGCACACATGGAGGTTTGATTTTGTCCTTCTCATCCCTTGTCTGTCATCACCTTTGGTGAGGGGCACACGTAATTCAGAGGAATGCGCTGTAGAATTAAAACAACCCCATCTCCCAAGTGTCACCTCTATTCCTCTCATATTTTAGCCTTTCCTCCTGCTGTGCCATGCACGAGACAGGCATGCGCATGGTGAGTGTGCAGCAGGGACAGGCTGTGGGAAGGGTGGGAGGTGGGAGAGGCATTTCCCACTCTGTCCCACATCCCTGTGCATCCCTGTCACTCAGCACAGGAGAAGGACAGAGGTCGGCCCCTGACCAGTGGATGGTTATTTGCACATGAACTGTTTCTCATCTTGCATTTTTCGCCTTGAAATGCTAACAGTCATGAAGAAAAACTTACCCCTGTGCAAAGTTGATGTGTTACCGTGCCCTGCCTTCACCTCAGTTTCTTAGCTGAGGTCACGAGAGGCTAAGCGATATGCTGGTGGTCACTGTGTCATGACCAGGTTGCCTGGCTCCTTGTGCTGTGCATCATGTGGACACTGCAGTCTAAGTTATTTTGGGGTCTCTCCCCCCCTCTCCTGTTTTCTACTCCTTTTCCATTGACCTATTATAATCAGTTTCCCTTTTTCTTTTTCTGCTTGAACTCAAAGCGATGTGAAGGAATGACCTCTCTTTCATGCACATGATTACATTTTAAACTTTAATAGCTTCCATACCCTTTCCTAGGAGGTGCTCTGCTCAGCTGAAGGTCTGTGCATTGCACTCACGTTTAGGGAGCAGCCAGAATGTGATGGAAAAGTACAGTCTCTGTATCAGGTCTCTTTCTGCATGATGGACACTTCAGATTGAAGCTATATTTCTTTCTAAGCTGAACATACGTGAGGTTGAGGTTCATTCCGTAGAGCACTTATTGATATTATGCAGCTGTAAAGAAATCTGTTTTGCCCATGAAAAAAATGGAAGTGTAATGTAGCTACTGTTAATTAAGAGATATCTTAATAACTTGCAATGATTTCTTCATAGATACCAACAGAACAGGCTTAGGAGGAGATTGTGAAACACACCCAAAACCACTTTTGCTCTGTCACAATCCCTCCTCTGAAGTGCAATGGAATGTTTGATTTCTCTGTGTGTGTGTGTCTGCAGAGCTGGCAATGGAAACCAGAGCAATTGAGATCACAACAGTTCTGCTTATCCTAAACTGAATATGGCTTTTTGAAGGTTTTCAATCTAATGACTTATTTCCTCCTAGTTCCTCCTTGACTAACCATTGCTTTTCTCGCAGTAAAGGGCTTGGATACACAAGGAATGATCCAGAAAGTGTGGTTTGTTAACATGGATTCCAGAATGGAGAGGTTAAAGCCCAAATTACTTCCTGGTTGTGAAATATGTGAATTATTAGCTCCTGGGTGGATACCTCTGTTATGAACTTTGATGTTATGAACTTTGATGTGACAGTAGCTGTTCAAAGGAGTGGAAAAAGGATGTGTGAGTAGTCTGCAAAAATCAGAATATGGGCTTTTAGCTTCAAGACTCTTTTTCTCTCTCGATGGAGTTCTTTTTTCTCAGAGGCAATTAACTACATCTAGGACAGGGATGAACTGAGGTTTCTTCTTTGCTTTTCCTGCTGGAATAGCCTAAATTGCTAGGTTTAGGAAGAGTATTGAAGTATAAAGTGTGAGGGAGATGTTGGTCCAGAGGTTCAGACCATTCCTAACATCACAGGAAAAACAAGTGGACAATACCACACTGAGAAATACCTGGTTGTTGCCTGAAGCAATTACCATGTTCTTAAATTGCCTTTTTTCGTACTAATAATCCTATGGTGAAAACTCACTCATCTTTGAAGAACTCCTTCCGGTACTGAACCTGGGTTTTCTAGACCCTGATGTTACCCGCCACCCTGGGGAAGAGCCACCATAGGGTGGGAAGGACACGCCTGCAATGAGTAGGACAGTGGTGCTCTGTGGATGAGGGCACAGAGAGAGTGGGCATGGCCATGTTGCGGAGCTCCTCACCATCTCTCAGCAGCTTCCTCCCTTTTCTGACCATCCTCAAAGGGTATGAAGGACAGCATGCTTGGCTGAGGAGCAGAAGATGAGAGCTGAGGCTGGAATACTGCTTGTGGTGGATAAACACTGGAGAGGTGGGCTGGTCCACACAAAACCCTCCAGACCACCTCTAAGCAGCAGCTGGCTTCACTTACAACCCCAGCTGAGATGAATGGCATTCCAGCACTCACCACCAGCCCACTGCTGCTTCTCCTTTTACAGCTGTTGCCTGATTACATCAAGAGGTTTAGCCTCTTGCTTTTGATGTAAGTCCAGCCAGGAGGGTGCATTGGGGTGGGAATTGAGGTTATTTGCTCAAACCCCACCTTCCAGTGTGAAAGCCTAGTTGAGGGTTAGCAGTGGCAAATGATGCCTCTGTGACCTCTGCTTCCTCTGCCGTAAGAGTTTGCATTGTAGAGCGATGAATACATAATTCATTCCCACCCACCAGGGAAATGCCCTGGTAGCACAGCACAGACATCCGCAGCACGATATTGCAGGAAGAAAGGAGGTGGTTATACAAGATTTAAAGATATGATGCACAGCCCTATGGGAGGGACGTGCGTGATAGATGTTGAGTGGGAACTGAGTAATAAGCCTGTGTGGTTGGATTCTTTGCAACTTTTATTTTACCACAAGCATTCAGCACCACTGACAGTTTTCCATAATTTCAAGACACCTTTACTCTGGCTGCCAAAGTCCAGCGGGGCTGCAGGGCACAGCAGCTCTCCTAAGGATTTGTTTAAGGGGTAATCCCATCAGTGCTCCCCACAGTGGACAGTCACTGTCAGCCCTGCAGCTGGGGTAGGACAGACGTTGGAGAGGTACTTTGCGGATCTTCACCTTTGCAATGCTCATGTTTAGCACATGACTTTTTTCTTCTGTTTTTAAAAGAGACCAGACTTCAGGAAGAAAATTCGCATGCCAAATGAACCATCATCAGGGCTTGTACCCAGCTCCCCAGGGTAGTCTCTTGCCAGCCGCTGCCTTTTTCAGCATGGTCTTTTCTAGTTGTTATGATGGACTTGTCACTCATCTTCGGATTCCTCTGCTGAACAGTGAAGTTGGAGGAAGCCCAGGGATGTCCTTTAGCCTATCGGGCTCTTCTGGGACCTGAGTAATTTTATACCCAGGCCTTTCCTGATGGGCATTTGTCAAGCCACACTAAGGGAACCCAGAGAGGAGCATTCCCCTTAACCTGCCCACAATAAGCACATGATAGGAATTAGTCCATGGTGTATTGGTGATTTCTCCACGTATCAACCTTAAAAGGTATAATCTGAAATTTCTCCCTTTTTCCTGTGCAGATTGGAAAGCAGAAGAGTTGAGTCACCCCCTGAGAAGACATTTCCCACAGCAGATGTTATGCCATGCGATCCTGCTATCTTTTGCAGTCATTGCTGGAGAAGCTTCTGTGTCACTCCAAGACCTGAACAAAGATAACATGGTCCCATTCCTCCAGTCACATCACTACAGCAAAGATAAACAGTGTTTGCTGCAGAAAAAGTGTCAGTAAATCCTCTCTATTTGAAAACTTTCCTGTCTGTACTGAGACCTTACCTTTGAAAGGTGATAATGTGAAAAACACCCTGCTACATTTTGCAATGAACATCTATTTACATATGTTATCTGGGAGCTGTCCTGTCATTTCTAACACTGTGACTTCTGGGTGACTTTTCCTCTGGCACTGAGTGCCAGCTTTGTGCCAATAATCTTTGATGACAGCTTATGAGGTCAAAATTCAGTTTCCGTTTTCCCTATATATTGCACAAGTCACTTGTCTTGTTCCTTATCTGTAACACAACATTGCATTTCCTTCTCTGTTGCCTGCCTGTTTTCTGTGGGTCAGATGGTGGGCAAGGCAGGGATCTCTTGGATGCAGGTGTCTCAGCAGACTGTTTTAAGTCAGTAAAGTACTTTGGGTGATTAACTTTTGGATTCGGAGCTAAAGACATTGCAGTTTCCACCAGTCCACTGCTAACCAGACCGTGAGCTTTGTGAGCTCTTCTGCAATATTTAAATCCCAACTTCTGGACTTCACTGATTATGTGAGAAACCTGTTGTTTTCAGGGTTTTTTGGTGGGGGGGTAGCCTCATCTTTTAAATGTACCTCACTAGCACCAGTGCAACAAAGATCCAGAGGGTGATGACTCCAGGTGGCTGGAATCTGTATTTTCTTCAAATATGAAAAAGTTTGGGTCAGTCTCATGACTTTCCCGAGGCTCAACTCATCAGTCTTGTGCATGGCGATGGGCCTGTGCAGAACCAGTGCTGAAGCCAGGAAAGAAGCTACTTTTCCTGCTTTATATGGGTACATATAGATTTCTAGCTGAAATTTGTACATGCCCATTCAAAACACAGTGGAGGCACAAAGAATCATCAGTGAACCAGCTAACAAAAGTAAAGTCCTGCCAAAAGCACCAAATGCTGCAATCTGTGAGGCAGCGCCGGGGGATGCGCTCAGGGCAGATGTGCAGCAGTCAGCACTGAAGGGCTCAGAGCTTCTTGGAGCTGACACTACAAGTATAAAAACTGAGTCCCAGCAGTTTCTTTGGACAGCCTGCTGCTGTGGAGTATGTATCTTAATAAATGTTTCTCTGTTGTTACGGAATCTGTTTGCCCAGTGGCACAATGCATATATTGGGTATTAAGAAATAGCATCTGCAAAAAGTAATATGTATTTAACAGAAGCATTTTAGAGCCCCAAAGAGTTAAAACCCTCTGCTTGGGTTTCCCTCTGGGTGCTCCAAGACAGCTACGAGAGTTAAAGTTATGTATATGTGCTGTCCTATATTAAAGGAGCTACATCCATATCTTTAATTCTCAGCTTCTGCCTCCTCCTATTCAATTTACAGTCTAGACTGTTTAAAAATATCTTGTTAGTGCTTTATTTCTATGGCAAAAGGGCACTTATGAGACAATGCACTCAACTGGAGATTACACAGATTTGTTGCATGTTAGTGCATGATAACAGGAGAGGTTCCAGCAAGCTCCAATATATAATAAACTGTGAAGGCAAAAATTGCTTATGATTAAACCTTTGATGGTGGCCTGTTAGGAATTCCCAGTGCAACATGCCACGCCGCCTTTTACATCAGCCCTAACAATGACACTGCCAGACTTGTTGGCTCCAAGGGGTTAATTATACATTCTGGATGAAAACAATGCAAGGATGCTTGTTAATACTCAAATCATGGCATGGTAACCCTGGGTGACTCCTTTACCGCTGCTGCCAATTTGCAACGCTCACCTGGGGCAAGATAGGAAAAGGCTTGTCATTCCTCACCCCTGCTGCTCTCTTCCCCTCCTCCTTGCTGGCTTTTTTCCTATTTGCAACGTCACTTGGCTTGTCAAGGTAGCTGAGAGGTGAGAAGCCTACCTGATCATTGAAATGGTAAGGTCAAAAGAAATTGAGTCCACTTGCCACAGATGGCAATTTATAGCCAGTGCTGGTCTAGGGCAAACACAGATAAGGGGCAGGTGAGGCACGCAGAGTTACTTATGCGGGTGGTAAAGCAGTGGTAATAAAGAGGATTAGAGAAGAGGTTTTGGTTTCAGTCTTTGTTCCCTGGGCTAGTAGTGGGCTGAGGAGCCCAAAGTCTTGGGTTTTTGCTGAAGCATAGGCTGGGAAAGCTGGGTGATGTTTTTCTGATACACTAAGAAACTGCTGATTGTTGTTCATTCTTTTTGCTATCCTGACTCCAGGAGCCTGAGTGCTTTTTATCTGCCAGAAACCAGTTCTGATATCAGAGGTGAGCTGAGATAAGGTGTCTGTCTAAATGTTAGAAACTAAGTGGAGATGTCATACCACAAGGAATATACTTGTAGAACTTCTGAGTTCTCTCTTTTGTCAAAAGACTGTACCAAGCTAAATTAGCATCCATAAACTGAGGATGAAGTTGTGCTTTCAGCAGTTGCAGGCTTTTTATTTTTGTTCTAAAAATAGCTTAAATGAAATGAAAGTCTAGAAACTACTCTGGTTCCCTTTCCTGCCCTGGGTGAAACCTGCCCCACTGTGTAATCATTAAGCTAAACTGGTGCTCTCTGTTTATGCTGATGAATTTTCCTACCTAGATGCATCCTGAACGTAACCAGAGTATTTGACTTAGCAAGGGTCTCTAAAAGCTGGCTACAGCAAATGTACTGCTGTGTAGATGTGGCATGCTTTCAAGCTGGAGCTTTTGAGCCATGAAGCATATAGAAAACTTGATAACCTAAGGGTTTTCTTCTTTTCCTTATGTCTAACCTGAACTTCCCCTGGTTTTAACTTAAACAGGGGAAGTTCAGGTTAGATGTAAGGAATAAGTTCTTTAATGTGAGGGTGTTGAGGCACTGGCACAGGTTGCCCAAAGAAGTTGTGAATGCTCCATCCCTGGCAATGTTCAAGGCCAGCTTGGACAGACCCTTGGGTGACATGGTCTAGTACGAGGCATCCTGACCATGGCAGGGGGTTGGAACTGGATGATCTTAAGGTCCCTTCCAACCCAAACCATTCTATGGTTATAATGGTGTAAGATTTGCCTGGAAAACTACTGTCCTGTTCCTGAAAAGCCCCTCTGCTGTAGGTGTGCAGGGGGGCTGCCGCTTGGGCTGATGTGTGCAGGCTCTGAGCATGAGTGATTTTGGCTTACATAGTTCACAAAATCAGTCTGTGCTGCTCCAGCAGGAGCGACTTGAGTGCTGGTGTGTGCAGAGCCCAGTGACTACTTGGGGAGCGTGTATTAATCTTCTAAAGGCAAGCTAATTGAGCATTGCTGGTGCGTCTGTGCCCATGTTCTCATGCAGTAACAAACCCCTGCCAAAATCCTGGCAAAGCCTGTCCTCCTCCAGTCTTTTCCCAGACTGAAGGAATGTTTGATGGCTTAAGGAAACAAATAATAAATAAATGAAATGGGGGGATGGGGGGCCAAAGCATACAGTAAATAAGACTTTGACCTTATCTGAAGTATTCCTGCGCACTGAATCTAGCCAAGGACTCTTGAATAAAACAAACTTGAAGTTTCTAGGCCAAGTAGGGTTTGAGATACGGCTTTACGATAAATTGTTAGAGGAATATTTCAAGGGCTGAATTGCGCCTCATTTTTCAAAGTCCCATATCTCTCAAACACCTTGTCTGATCTGCCACAGACTTTGTCAATAAATTATGCCCTGGCTACTGATTACGTATGCAAAGTTTTGAGGCAAAAAGCAGCACAAATCTTTGCTCTTATCTTAAACACCTCCCTCCCCAGGATACATCCCCTCCTCCCCTAGAAATGGGTGGTTTGTATGAATGCAACTGTGGAAAAGCACGGTCACTTTTGAATGGGGCTGTGTGATTGCGCTGAACTGCTCCATCCAGTAGCTGTTTGAAGAGGCCGTTTGGGGCTCTAGTACCTCCTGGCCAATAGCTCTGTTCAGCCTCCTGAGGGATGTTCTTTGCAATCCAGGATACAAGGAAGGTGGCGCAGCTCCTGTCCTGGGGGAAGTGGGGCTGAGGCCCTGTGAGCTTTGGGGTTGCCTGTGGGATCCCGTCACTCTTGGCTCTTCTTTCCCAAATGAGCATTTTAAAGGTTTGTGCCACCCATGCAGACCAGGAAAGGGAGAGAATGAAATGATCATAGGTTTTGGAGCATGCTATTTTCAAGTTCTTTATTATAGGGAACTCAGATAAAACAGGAAGTTAGAAATTAAGTAGTTTTAGGCTCTTATTTTGTGGTTGAACTCCAGGTGAAAGTAGAGCAAAGGAAAAGGAATTGAGGAGCAACAAATAAGGCTAGGACATCAAATGAGCAGAGACTCAATACTGCTTAGTGTCATCTTCCATAAATTTTATCCAGGATAATGAATCTCAAGGCATTATGGCTCTCTGGCAAATGCATTCTTAGAAGAAGGGCTTGGAAAATCTGTGCTTCTATTTTAGAGACATGGATAAGCACTCTTTATTATTTCCCCCCATTTGTACACTTGCAAAGATAGGTCTTTTTTCCAGTATCTTCATTTGGATCCAGGAGGGAGTTATTAACTGTGCTGGCAGCAGAATCCAGCAACAATGAGACAATGACCCTGTCCTCCTGGTAATTTGTTCTATGACATCATAAGGATTCAAATGAAATAATCATTTTATGGCAGACTAAAGAAATTCTGCATGCCATGGTTATGATTATTATTTCTTTTCACACTTGTCTCATCTAGTCTTCCTTTGGCTCCTAAGGGAATAAAGTAACTGGAGATTCTCCTGCTCCTCTCCCCAGTTAGATCCTGTCTGAAGCCCCTCAGTTTTTCAGTGGTAAAGATTTCAGTTAAGGTTCACAAAATTAACCATTTCTCAGACATAGATATTTGATCCATACTTTTATTTGTAAAACACTTGTAATAAATATAGAAAGAAATCACTGAGGAACCCACTATACTAAAGCATGAAGGAGGAATTTGGGATGTTCTCTTTTAAGACTCAGTAACCTGTTGATGTGTTTCAAAGTCAACATTTCTAAAGAACCAAAAGGTAAGTGACTCGGAGGTGTTTTCTTCTCCATCAGTTATTTCAGCAATTGGGTTAATTTTCAAATTGAAATCCTATCCATCCTCATTACACAGATATACTCAATATCAGTAATTTAGAAGTTAAGGAATATCTTCATTAATATCTCCTAAGTGTGGTTTAAAGTCATTGCATTCTTAGCCACCTATTATTTGTCACAGTATGAGACTTAAAAGTAATTTTTCAGGGCTCTGATATGCCTTGCTAACCCGTGCCAGGCTGGCAACCGCCTAAGAAACAGGTGAAGAAATAAGCACCACTTAAAATGCTTTTTCACCAGACATTGTTTTTCTTCAAGCTGCTGCCTCAGAGCAGCGCTTCTGAGCAGTTTATGTCTTCAAAATACTGTTCTTTTTAATGTGCATTTCCTGCTCCACCAGCTGAAGCTGCTGGGCTAAGCTTGTCCCTGCTGACCCTCACAGTGCTGCTGCAGTGTGGGGAAGTGATGCTCCCGGTCTGGAGAGGGGATGCAAGTACCAGTTGCTGGTATTTGATATGTGGAGCAGATATGAAACCATGTTGGTGAGTGATACCTATGCAAGCAGGCTGGCCTGAAACTTAAGTGTGTGGGCTCAGATACTAGGGATCTCTTCTGTGCTGTTCATGTACAACTGCTGCAAGACTTAAGCTAAAATCACAGGGTGGGGAGGAGTGTGAGTAGAGGGGGCTGATACCTCAGTGTGCTGTGGTCAAAGTCCTCATGAGTAATGTTTTTTCCACCTGGCGAGTCTCTTTGGTTCCCCTTTGGCTACAACAGTCACAGGATGACTGTGAGTGGGAGTTATCGGGTAGCAGAGGGGAACATGTTGTTGGCAGGGTGTATCTGGAAGCTTATGTGGGAAACCATCCTACGCTCCAAGATACAAGAAAAACCCTGATGGAGAGAGTGTGTGGTTTTCTGGGAAAGCTCTGCATGAGTGGGACTCCAGTGATGGCCCCATCCATCACAACTCGTGGCTCTTATCTCTGCACTGCATGGAAGATAGGGCTTTTGCAAAGGCTCTAGGTGATTTTCTTTTCCTCCTCCTCTGCATATGTGTCAGGAGTTGCTTGGAGCAAGCTTTCTGTTTGTTGGTGGCATGTGAAACAGGATCTTCCAGGAAACTTCAGAAATATTTTATGAAGTGTAGTAATAAAAATATCCATGTGGTGCAGCCCATGCAAAGTAACACTTTTGGCTAGGAGCAGTATGTACAGTTCCTATAGTGCACAACTCTTCCACAAGAAACTCTTGCAGATGGATTTCATCTCCCTGGTATTCGAAAACCCATTGCACAGCACCAAAAACCTTTTCTAGGGCAGTCGTAGAAGTAGTTCTCTGTGAAAGACCCTTCCAGCTCAGATCAGCGGCTGGGCTGCACTCTGGCTGGCCCTGCCAGGTTGGATCCAGTGCTTCTGGCTTCGCTCCTGGAGAGACCCCACCAACCATGTTGAACCAGTTAACTTGGGGGCTGGGGGCCCCATCCACAGGGCTGGAGCAATGTGGGCGGTGGTGCTCTTGGTGGGATGTGCAGGGCTGAGGCCGTGGGAAACTGCTTGAGGGGAGGCAGGGAAACCCTGCAGGAGAGACTTTGCTTCCTGGGAGGACTCTACCACAGGGGTGATCCGGACCACCTTTGAAGAGAGAAGATTAGAATGCACTCCTGATATATCAGCTAATTAATAGAGCTCAGATACAGGTTTTGCTCTGTAGCTTTTGCTGCTGTGCTCTGTAAGGAGTTTGCTACATGTTTGGTAAGAATCCTCCTGTGGCGGCAAGTACCTTGCATTTCTGCTGGTGTTTTGAGCTCTTTGGATGTAAGGTCTGATGCGATATGAGCAAGGTTAGTATGCCCAAAGGACAAACTGGGCAGTTCTTCAGGGTTGGCATTTCTAGATCTGATGAGGGATTGCATGCAAATTATACCTAATGAATGTTAATTACTGGGAGAGTTATTTCTTGATTCTTTTTTGGCAACCTGTGCAACTGTGTTTTTATATACCTGGTACTTGAAACGTTTGATTTAAAAAATAATAATCCTCTGTAATTACAATTGCTTTATTAAAGGTTGCAGGGCTTATATGATCTCTTATGAGTTCTTCTATCTAGACAGCAATCTTCTGGCTCTTTCTCCTGAAGAGCAATGCAGGGTTTGCTAACCACTCATGAGTTGATTTGCCAGTTTGGATCCCATGATTTCTAGTAAATGGAGATCATGAGGGCTGACTATCTTGCCCAGGATGTCTGTGGGTGGAAGACAAAACTGTCAGCTTGACTTTGTCCTGAGTGACACTGGAAGTAGCTTCCCTCTGTACAGCTCAGCTTCCCATGATTTACTTAATGAGCAGCTTGGACATCAGCTGAGAGCTGCAGAGCAGAACTCCAGTGGAGTTCCCCTGGTCTGGAGCATGGAGTGCACCAGGATGCAGAGGCAGTAAGGGTCTCTTGCTCTTGGTGCTGTGAGGAGCAGGGTCTCAGTCTGGGCTTCGCTGGGGTACCCCAAGTTCCGATGGGTGCTAGGGAGCCCTGGTTTCATGAGCTTTGAGGCAGTCCTGAACCATGGCTCTGCTGAAAGAGAGCCAGGATGACTCCGCTGCTGGCTGGTCAGACAACATGTCCTGCAGTTAAATCCTTTTGTGTACAGACTCAAAAGGACCTGTTTGTGGGCAGCTGCTTTACAACATCGCCTTAGCCTTGTGGGTGGGCAGGAGGGAAGCCCTGCTCTGAGATCAACACCTGCGACAGGAACAGGTCATCATCTGGCCTTTCAGTGCAATCTCCCCTAAAAAAGCTGTGCCCCAGAACCCTTGCTGTGTTCCTGTTTAACTGTGTGACCTGCAGGAGTCCCAGCTGTGCTGGCTCAGCCTGCCTGATATTTGTGGTCTGTTTGAGCAGTTGTCTCCTTTCCATAACTCATCTGGAGGAACATCTGACTTTCTCAAGTTCTTCATGGCGAGCTTGTCCTATGTGGCTCTGCAGACAGGTCACACGCTGTGTTTGGCAGCGTTGGTGATGGTGACCTTGCCAGAGACAGCAATTCAGAGCCCTCGTGCCCGTTTCTACTGGAGCTACAATCACTGGCCCTGTGACAAGTTTCCTGTCCTGACTCATAGTTGCTGAGTCATTTTTAATTTTATCTCCCTTTGAAGGGAAATGGCGTTTGGTCTCAGATTTCTTTTGTTATTATTTTTAAAGTAACACAAGGTTTAATAAGTTTTGGTTCACACTTGACTTTTGTTATTCACACTCTTCCAGTTTCAGGCTGGCTGCTGCAACAGCGTAATTGTGTATTAGGCTCTGAGCTGGAGTAACTGTTGTTGAAATAGTTGGAGTAAGTATTGGAGTGTTTTAATACAGCAATTCCTGCCTGTCTTTCCTCATCTCCAGCCAATGGTAGATGATCTGGGGAGTTATAAAACCCACACAATGGATCTATCCAAAATGTGCACTCAAAGGAAGTCTTTTTTTCCCCCCAAAGTAGGAGGTTGTGTATCCCTCATGTGCTTTTGTGTCTGTTCATCACACTGATGAGTTTTGCATTTTAGCAACATATAAGAATTGTAGATTTGGTCTTAAATGAGTTATCCAGCCCCTGAACAGAATCTTCTGTGTGCTCTGATTTACAGCACTAATGGTGAATGGGCTTCTGTATTGTCAATTGTGTGGGAGAAGACAGTTAAAGCTTGTTCAGAATAGTTTTGCCTGGTGATTTTGTGTACTGAATTTCCGTGATGCTGTGTTAACTGCCAAAGGATGCAGTGCTGGAGCTCAGTGAGTGAGTGGAAAGACTTTCTTGGTTCAATGGACCCTGCATCGGGCACATAAAGCCAAGTCACTTCAGGAAGCCACTGTGCAATGTGCCTCTGTAGTTCGACTTGGTATATTTTCCAAATAGTGGTGGTTTTCTTCTTTTTTTGCTAGCATTTGAGGCATAAAGGCACTGAATTTTAACTCCCTTTGGACTTGTAGCTGAGATAAGGTGGATAGGTTTTACTGTTGCTCTCAGATAGTAGGTAAACTGCTCGAGATGTTTAAATTGGGAATACGCTAAGCATTCAGGAGTGAAGAGCTCTGAGCTCAAGGGAAGGTGCTTAGGAAGTGGAATAATTCAGTGAGTGGCAAAGCCAGAGGCTGAGCTCTGCTCTAGCTTTTAATGCAATGCCAGCTGGGGGGAGAATGAGAGAGAACAGTATGAGCAGCAAGTGGAAGGAAGATGGCAACAGCCAAGGTGGGGGCATCTGGGGTTGAAGAGAGCAGTCTGGCTCAAGCCCAAGTGACTCAAGTGCCTCCCAGTCCATCCTAAGTTGCTAAAAGCTTGCCTGTGCTGCCAGCTTCCCTCTGCCTGAACTCCAGCAAGGTAGATGGTGGCATGTGCCAGAGCGCAAGTATTGCAGGTGGGATTGGATTGGACCCTCTCTTGGAGGAAGCCACCTCCTGCTGCTGCCAGCTAATGAAAGCTCAGCACCTTCCCTATCAGCCAGGGTTTTAATGGGTTTGAAAGGGCCGTTTCTGTGCAGCTCCAAAGCCCAGCACAGTCACACGGTGAGTGATGCCGGCTACAGAGCTATGGTAGTACTCATACAGCGCCTGGCTACCTGCCAAGAGCAGCAGCAGCAGCTTTTCTTTCCTGGCTAATCGCTGATAAAACAGGAAGACCTTGATCATCCCTTTTGACATGAATAACGATGTTATCTCCTGTGATGTATGACCCAGAGCCAGATAACGTCCTCTGGCAGGCCTTTTTTCTCATGAGATGTAAAATACAATGATTATGTTACAAGGGGGAGATAAAGTGGCACAATCTTCACTAGTTCAAATAACTAATTGAAGCAGGAACTAGTGGAAATGGCTTCCTTTGTTCCCCAGCCATTGTTGATATAACAGTGCTTATAATGAAAGCCGAAACTGTTGCCCTCTTTTTATTTTTTCTTTTTCCTTCTCTATTTTTTCTGTCTTTTAAACTCAAGTGCCTTCACTTCTGCTTCTCTCTCCCTGTTCCCCTGGGGAGCTGAGGACAGTGGTGATTTCTAGCAAGGGGTCCTGTTTTCCAGCAAGTCTTGTGTTTGAGCATCAGGAAGATGAAATCAATAAGTAGCTCTCATTCTTTGTTTCCCTAGAGGACTTTTGAGAAGGGAAAAAATTGAGACCAGTGCTCTCCAAACCATAATTACACTTCTTTTATTTTATTTGCTTTCATTTTTGTGATAGCAACAAACCTAATTACCTGGCAGGGATGGTCACCAGGGGTATATTGATATTTCAGCGAGTATACAGTTCTTAGCACAATTGAGTTCAAATATTAAAAAAGCCCCCTAGCCCTCAAGCAGGTTGGTGTAAAAAGCAGGAGGGGTAACAGCAACAGCTTCACACAAGAAGCGATACTGCACAGCTGTAGTATGTAATGATCAAAGGCGTTTGGAGGTTTGATGCTTCATAGCCTGGTCTGAGCACTAGAAAATATGTGATGCTCCAGTGCCTTTCCTCCCAGGTGGGGCAAGAATCAAAATAGGCTTCAAATGTGAAAGAAAAATTCTTTGCTTTTTTAAAAAGCCCATGTTTTTTAAGATGATTTATTAATGCCTACGTAAAGACCAGCATTAAATATGAGACTGTTGTCAGAGGCTATCTACTACGGGCTTTACAGCTGTGGCAGGTGTTGCACTGCTGAGGAACGGGCTGTGATCTGATGACTTGATAACCTGGACAGATGAAGTCAATAGAGAAGTATCTTATCATATGGCAGAGACAGAGAATTTAAGAGACTTGGTCATATTCCTAGATGACTGTAGCAATATATTTCTCTGATCTCGTGAGACCTCACTTGGAGTATTGTGTACAGCTCTGTTGTCCTCAACATGAAAGGACATGGAACTGTTGGAACAAGTCCAGAGGAGAGCCATGAGGATGATCAGGGGACTGGAGCACCTCCCGTATGAAGATAGGCTGAGAAAGGTGGGGCTGTTCAGCCTGGAGAAGAGAAGGCTGCATGAAGACCTCATAGCAGCCTGCCCGTATCTGAAGGGCGGCTATAAGGGTGCTGGGGAGGGACTCTTCATTAGGGACTGTAGTGAGACGACAAGGCGTAACGGGTTCAAACTTAAACAGGGGAAGTTTAGATTGGATATGAGGAAGAAATTTTTTACTGTAAGGGTGGTGAGGTGCTAGAATGGGTTGCCCAGGGAAGTTGTGAATGCTCCATCGCTGGCAGTGTTCAAGGCCAGGGTGGACAGAGCCTTGGGTCACTTGGTTTACTGTGAGGTGTCCCTGCCCGTGGTAGGGGGTTGGAACTAGATGATCTTAAGGTCCTTTCCAACCCTAACTATTCTATGATTCTATTCTATATCATAATGAGATTAGACTTCTTCTCTTGTGGTCCCAGACCATTGATGCTGTACTGCCTGATGCCTCTCAGAATCACTAAACTTTAATCTTATCAAGATTCATTTTAAGGCGCTTTCAGAAGAATATCTGAGTTCTATGACGCAAACTTGTTCTAGCTCTTTGTCCTTGGATTGTAGCCTCTGCAAAACCAGAGGGTTTGCAGTTGGTGTTTTTTTCTTCCTTGGGGTCAAGTCCTTTAAAGCTCAACTCCCCCAGGCTCCCACAACTGCAGAGCACAGAAACCTTGCTTTGAGCCCAAATAGGAGAGGAAAAGCCGATCACCAACCTGCCAAAAATCTTTAACTGAGTGCCTGGGCTTTGCTAGGCATTTGAATGACCCAATCTTTAATTATATTGATCACAGAATCACAAAATGGTTTGGGTTGGAAGGGACTTTAAAGATCACCTAGTTCAAACCCCTCTGCCATGGGCAAGGACACCTTCAACTAGACTAGGTGGTGGAAGCTGGTCCCATCCAACCCGACCTTGCTTGATGAGTGATATAGATGTAAAAAGCTTGTAAGTTAACAAAGTACTATGAAGCTGTTGCCTCCAGGTTATGTATGATAGTGAAATCTTTCATCAGACAACTGGATTAGTGGCCTCTTTGGTAGAACTTTTTGTTGGAGCTATAGAAGGACGTTTTGACCTGCAGATACCTCCTCAGTTTATTTGCTTCCAGGTGCCCCTCTTGATGCACCTTTTTGGACCCATGTGGGAGGACCCTCACAGCCTCTTCCCAGCAAGCAGTAGCAGCCACCCGTGAGTATGAGCTGCTTTGGTGGCTGAAAGTCCCACTGCTGCGGAGTTTGTGTTGTTTGCTACGCGTTGCCATGTTCACGTTGCTATGCTGCTTGTTGCATCTCATTCAGTGCATGTTACTACATGTTTCTTTTGCACCACTGCTGTTAAGGAGATGTCTGTGCTTGGCTGGACCAGCTGAAGATGAAGAGGTGACAGGAGGGCAATGAGCCACAGGGCACCATGGTTCAGAGCAGGCTGGGTGAAGTTGTGATGAAGCAGATGCAGGACAGGCCAGGTGCTGAGTGGGTTCAAAACCTCTTTGAAGCTGAAATAACGCTCCCAAAATTCTGTTGAAGCAGTGTGAGAAAGCTCAGAGTTAGGCAAGAGCAGGGCACCTGGGTGCTATTTATGACTGAGATACTGTGTGACCTTGAGCAGCTCCCTGCACCTCTGAGTCATAGCTCTGCTTCCCTAAACTGCAAGATGAGTGGTGCGGTGACACCTACTTCATTCACAAGGGGATCATGTGGTACAATTTTGTAATTAATTGAATATAGGAAAATGTTGGGTTTTTTTTTCTGTGATATAAAGGCTGCAATGCAATGGTCTGAACCTCCTGATGCTTGCTTGCAGGCAGGGAGTGTGGCTGAACTCCGACTTCCAGAGGATGCTTTGTTCTCCATAAGTGCAGGAGGAAATACTTGCAGAATTCGGACCCCGGTGCAAAGTTTTATGGGTTACCACATGGCCACAGTGCAAATCAATTACTGTAGGAGGTCTGTAATGAGACCAGGTTGCTGGTTCTACAGCAACTTGAGCATGTGCCAAAAAATGTGGCCAATAATTAGTGACCGCCTGACAGATCCAGGGTTTCTTGGCCCATGGTTCACAGTGCAGCTGATGCTGGAGATGGTCCTTCTCACAAGGTCAGATTAGCTGTCGTTTTGTTTTGTGTCAGTCTTTGCTGGAATCCCAGTTTAAAAACCTCTCAGGTGTAAGTATAAAGCTTAAAAGCTTTTCCACAGCTCCACCCTTAAGAATGGGTTTAATCCTTTTAACAAAGCTCTGATCTGACAGTTTATTTCGCTCTAGGCTTTAGCTTCAGTGGTTGCAGCCAAAACCTGACAAGTTCTTCTTGTTAATTCTGAATGTATTATCCAGTGACAAATGTATCTCCCACTTATATGTGACACTGAGAATGAAATGCATATGATCAAATTTCTTAAAGCTGGAGTGGGGCTGGTTGTTAAGAACATCTCCATATCTTTGCGGGATGACAGTCAATCTAAGCCCATTCTTTTTCGGCAGCATATCTCAGCCTAGTTTGGGACACTCATGATGGGTTGCAATCTGCTGCCATACTCTGCAAAGATTAAAGAAAGGCTAAAAATAAACCTGTCACTTTCCCTGGACATTTTCTCGTGAAAGGCAGAGAGATACGTCACTAGAATGCAAGATAAATTCATATGGATTTTTTTTAATGCTATGTTTTTTTATGGACAGATGGAGTCAGTGTCGTTTCTGGTTTCTCATTTCTAAATACAGTGGTGTTATGTACAGCCTTCCACCTGAAAGCTTGTCTTTGAAGCCAAAGAGAATGAAATGGATGAATGGAAAGCCAAAAAAGTTCTTTATTCTTCTAAGTTTGCCAATATACAGGATGCAGATAATGTGTTTGATGAACTCGGCCTCCTTCTCTGCTCATAAAGTATTGGCATGCTGATGAAATTTATTTTCTGGGATATAGTCTGTCTCATGAGCTGTTTTTTTCTTTATAGGATTGATCTTTTGGTAGTGATAGATTAACACCTCCAGGAGGGTAATGACTGTGTGCAGTGGACTGAGCACCAGATCTCTGCCCATAGTCTGTGTGACCCTGTCCTTCACTTAATCTCTCTTAAACTGATCTCCTCTTGCTGTTCATCTTCTGTATGCTTGACTGGACCAGCAGCACTCAGACCAGTGCCATCACTATTTGCTCCCAGTCCTTTCGAGCAACTGCATCTTTGAAGTGACTGTCCTGCGGCCTTCACATTTCTTCTTCCCCAGAAAGGGCAAGGAACCCTGTGGCTTTTGCAAATAGATGCATGAAGGAGAAACACTAATGGGCAGGATGTCTTTGACCAATGCTGGCTTGTGTCGCTGCAGTCGAAGACATGGGGGTGATGGAGAAAGTCAATTTCCTGTCAAATTAGCTTGACTGTTTCTCTAAGAAGGTGGAATTTTAATGAAAATGCTTATTAATGGATGAGCCCAGAGGGAAGTGGATTTGTGGCGAGGCCAGAACTTTTTAGGGAAAGCCTTACCTCGTAAAAGGCCACAAAAGATGCTTACAGGACTGAACTTGGTCTGCTCAGGAATCTGCTGCTTGTACAGAGGGACAGTCTTCCTTTTCCCATAAAACATGCATTAAGGGTGCCAACTAAGTTGGTGCTCTTTTATATCAGTCACAAAAACAGTGGGAGGTTTAGTTCCTGTCAAACTTTATGGGCCATTTACGAGAAGGCCTTCCCCGAAGTATTTCACAGGCCAAATAAAAATAAATGACACTGAAAAATTTTATAACACAATGCACAAACTGTTGTGGTGGTGGGAAAACACGTGCTGGAGACCTCCTCCCTCCCCTGCACAGAGGAATTGAAATGGAACTTTAATTATTGTAACTTTTATAGGCTTCTTCATATTCAAGCATTACTGTAGACTCATGGTTACCTTTGTGAGAGAGAGATCATGCCTGGCTTAAAGCATGACACCTTTATATAGGGATGGGAAAATGTGGTGGTAGAGGTGCAGCCTCTTGGCCCCAGTGAGAGCTGCTTTGCAGAGAGGCAAGGAAAACCACAGGAGATGGTGGATGTGAGGGGGGCAGGGTGATGGCTTGCAGTGTTGTTGGAGCTGGGGGTTGATGTCTGATGTGCCTGGGCATCCTGTCTGAGAGGAGAGAGGCAGACATGAGCACACAAGTGCCTGTTGATCCCATAAATCTGATCTCTCTATGAACCTGGGCTTAAACCTGGGGGCTTGGTCCAAGCTGCTGTGGCAAAGGGGAGGCACTTCACAGTTACTTCATTTTTCTATTCAAAACAGGAGAAAAGAAAGAAGGCAATTTCCCCCACTGCTAGGAACAGATAAAATGTTTGGAGAGGAACAGTGTGGTTCAGCTTACAGTAAGAAAGCTGTCAACAGGAATAGCTACAGTTCCCACCTTACACATTTATCCTCTGCTCAGAGCTGTGGGGAGGAAAACACCTTTGTCTAGGGAGGAAAACAGCATCTAAATACTAGTGTGGAGAGGGAGCAGAATATGTTTAATAGAAACGGGTTGAGCAGTCACTTCTGCCAGAGCTGTCTCCACTGATGGGTGTGCTTCACAGCTCGCTTGGTGAACTGTTGCACTGTTGAACTCTCTGTATCTTGATGCTGGATTTACCATACCAACAGCTTTATCGGAGGAGTGAAACAACAGCTTGCTTCGACAGGAAGGGAGAGAAACAACCTACCCCTCAGCAACCAAATGGGCAGCAAGCAAAGATGTTCTCCAAATAGTTTCTCTTCCCCTCTTGTGCACATGTTCTTGGCAGCCCTGCTCAGCAAAGGTCAGGAGGTTTTCAGGCAGTAATGCAATTACACCATGGCTGCTTCAGATTGCACATTTGATAAAAGATTAACAGTTAAACCCCTCTGTTGGCCTTGCAATGGTAGAGCTGCTGTTGTTTTGTTATTTTTTTTCCCGATGAGGGTGGTCAAAGATTGGAACTGGAGACTGGAGAAGATTTTGGATCTCTATCCTTGGGGATGCTCAGACTTTACCAGGACATGGTCCTGAGCAGCCTGATGTAATTGGAGCTGCTGTGAGGAGGGATGTTGGACCAGGGGCCTCCAGCTAGTCCCTTCCTTAAGTCATACTCTGGCTCTGCTGTTCAGGCTATTCAGATTTGGAACAGCTTGAATGACTCTGAATCTAGTCTTGCTGCCATAAGCATCTCGGCAAGGGCAGCTGCCTCTCCCTCTGCACCAGCAGAGTACTTGATTCTTCCTCTGAGACACGTTGTGCCATGCAAGGTCAGGAACAGTGTCTGCAATTAGGTGGATGTGGGGATCTGATTTAACCTGACAGTAAATAAGTTCCACTGAATGAGGGCAAAGGTAAGATTCGGTTGCAGGTACTAACTTTATTATGATGATGGACTTAAAATGGAACCAGCCCACAAAGTCCTCTGTTTAAGTGTAAAATTGAGGTTAGATGAACTTTCTTAGTGTGCAGTTTTGTGACCGATGGTGGAATGCTGAGACAGCATAAAAAAAATCAGAACATCTCTGAAACCTTACTAGGAAACAAAAAGACCCCATCCATGTTTGTGTGTGTTTGGTTTGCGGTTTCTTTGAAGGTAAGCAAGCAGGGGTTGTTTGGTTTTGCCTATTTTCATCTCCTCTCTTGTTTCCATCCCTCTCTGTACTTTCTACTCACAAGATTTTCTAAAAAATGTTAATTTTCCAAGCCTTTTTTAATCTGGCAGTCTGCTTTAGTGACACATCTGAGTAGTTCTCTGACAGGTTGAATCTGTGTTTGCTGCGGTGCTGTATCAGTTCTGGTTCAAAGTCGAACTACCAAACAACAGGACATGGCACTGAAATAAGCCCCTGGGATAAACAGAGCTGTAAAGCAGTGATCTCAATAATTTTGCATAACAATGTGGAACAGGGAGACATTATTCTCCCTCCTCAACTACCTGTGACTTCATGGTTTTGGTTCAAAGCTTTAAGGCAGGGTTACTAATGCAGAAGATCTGAATGCTGTAACACATTCAAATATCCAATTGCTTTCTAGATTGTGTGTCAGGCTACAAGGAAATAATATCAACTAGTTACTTAACATGAAGACATTCTACTCTAGAAGTGACTAACTAGATTAATTCAACTTTTAATTTGTTCTGGCTAACATCAAAGTAACAAAAATGCTGTTAATCTTCCTACTCTGAATGAGACATCTGCTAACAGGGAGGTGTGAGGGAGGGAGACGCCTATTAGAAGGTTTTAATTAAGTGAAAGTGGCAGTATTACCCAGGGAGAAAGTAGTCGTTTATTCTTAAGTGGTGTCTAGTCAAAGGCATGCAGTAACGCCCTGTTTGCCTCAGCTCTCCTCTGACCTGAAGTAGTTTGTAGGAGTTAGATAAGGGATGTTTGTGATGATGTTTGGGCTGTGATGAGTTGCTTAATGCTGCAGAATTGTGTTAGGTCTGGGGGGCTGCTTTGTGAACCCGGTGAGGCTGCTGGAGTCAATCAGCCCCTACTGCACAGGGCTCAGTTGTGTGGGCATCATCACCAGCCCCAGCAAGCGCTCCCAAGGCAGATGCTAGGCCTTCCTTTAGCTCTCTGCAGGTGGTGGGAGGTGAAGGTGTCTGATATCCTGCTGTTTTCTCCTGCTTCCTACTAAGCTCATCATCTCCCTGGCACTGGTAGGCAGAAAAATGAAGTTTTCCACTCTGCAATAGTAACAAAACATAAGTTTAAGAACCTTCCTGCAATGCCCATGCAGCCCTGCTGATGAAAGGGGGCTGCACATCTGTAAGAAGAACTAGAAGCAAACCTGCAAGAAGTGACTGGATGGGGAAGTCGTCTTCCTCTTCTTCACTGCATGTGTGTGACTGTGGGAGAAGGCTGGTGGTTCTGTCTGGTTTTACAGCCCATGATCATGTCTGCTTCCAGCCAGCAACTTTCCTAAATTACAGCACATGTGAATGGAGGATAAATTAATGTTGTGACCTAGCAGATTTCCTAGTGCACAAGAATGCACTAGCGTTTGAACAGGGTTGTGGTGGCCCTTGCACAGTACCTTTCTCTTGGCGAAAGCACCCCTTTGATTGTAAAGTGTTTTGCTGAAATGGGCTGAATAACTAAAGGGACTTTAATTCTGCAGTCTTTACTCTGACAGTTCAGTTTTTGCATTGCATCCCACAATGAGTACGGCAGAGTAATAAATCAAATCAGGACACCAGAAAACCAACACAAACCCTCACAAGCCAAATCGCCGTTTTTACACAGGAATTATTTTGAACTGTATTTTTGTCTTGCTAGAATGGCTGGAAAATCGTTTGCTTGTCAGTAAATTGCTGAGAGGCTTTTCTCTACTGGCAGAAGGAATTTACTTGTGTGTGTGTACACATGTATTTTTCAACCTCCCCCCTCCACCCCCCCAAACATTTGGAGAAGAAAGCTGTCATTTTAAAAGAAAAATAGATTTTTACCAAAGAAGTCATTGTAACAAACACATCTAAAACTTGTCAGGTTTTGATTACTCAGCATGTGTATTGGAATTAGTCTACTCATGTGAGTCATAGGGTCAGGTCTTCCTGCGCAAATCATCTTTCCAGTCCACAAGAAGCAATCCCTTTAAGACTTATGGCAGGCTGGGCAAGATCTGAATAGGATTTTTTTTGCTGCTACACAAAAAAGGTGGTAGTTAATTTAAGTTAATATAATCTCAGTAATCACTAGCTTTATTGCCCAGGGAAACTTCAGACCTTTCAGGCTCTTCATTCTGCCAAAAGCTGAGATCATGGTTTCTAAACTTTGCTGCTTTGTACTGATAGGCAGGTGCTAATCATTTCCATACAGCTGAGCCATGATTTGCTGGCCTCGTCTATAAAACCTACCAGCTTTTCACAGAGCCCTCTTGTATATGCTGCTTTACAAGGAAACTGTAACTAACAATTAAACTAGCATGTAATATGTTATTTTCTTAGTTTATAGAAGATTGTTTTATGGGGCAGCGTATTAACGAGAGATGCCTGGAGGTATATGGTTCATAGTGTCCAGTCCTTCAGTGGTTTAGGTTTATGTGCAGATATGAACATACAACCCTCATTGATAATCAGGTTGCAAGTGGTTTTGTTGGGTAATTGCAGCATTAGTCTTCTCTAACTGAAGCTTCAAAGTAATTTCAGCTTTTTATAATTACAGAGCCAGCAGACTGTAATAATTTCCAAATGTTTTGGAGCTGATTTTAAAGCTGATCTGCAACGTGTAGTTAGGATAAGTCTCAAAGGCCAAGATCCTGCAGGAATGCTTTGGCAGGTGGGCTGGGACACTTGTTTTCAGATAAAACCTATTGGGGAAACGTTCACTGATGCATATCGACTTACATCAGCCACAGACTGGTCTGGTTAAAGCGGCATCTCTGAATGGGTTGGAGGAGAAGGAGGGGAGGTGCAGAGAGGATATGCAGACATGACCAAGTCTGTGATATTGGGAACGTTTTAATGACAATTTTGATGCAAACCTTTTTTAGAAAAATATTATTTCTAATAATTTTTTTGAATGTTTTCCTAAATACTTTTTCTTTCACTAATATTTTCTAAATATTTTTCACTTTCTAAAGCACTTGAAATACTGCTGTCAGTTTAAATCTTTATCTCAGTGAATGATTTTGTTGCAAGGTTGTTTCATTGATTAGAAACACCCTATCTAGGAAATTTAGGCTGCTCATGGGGTTTCTGTGCACTATATGTAAAGAAAATTTGGGGGTTGAGGCTTCAGAGGTAGTAAAGTGCTTATAGTTGGTGATGAGTACCTTAAGGGGATTCTCAAAGGCACCTGAGCATGCTGACTCGCTAGTTCATTCTGGGTATTTGTGCATAAATAAGCCTGAAAACTGGGCCTGAGGGGCACAGAGGATGGTCATCATCTCAGTTTTCTCATCCTGGTGACCTAGTCTTAATGTCTTTCCCAGTAAAGCTTCTCATAGCTGAACCTGAGGCTGGATGTATTAATGCACTTGACATATTCATTCAGTGAACAACCCTCAACTACTTTTCAGTGCTGCAAGGCTTCAGTTACTGTGTCTAGGATTATAAAAAATAAATCATGATCTTCATTGTTTCTCAGACTGCCTGAAAGCTATAGGAAGCTATATTATAGGGGGAGAGCTTGGGAACCACTAGAGAATACCTGGAAAAGAAAAGGAGAATGATGTAACTGATTCTGGCCTGGCAGTTATTTAACTGTGAGTCTGACTTGTGGTATGGGGAGGGAGTTGAGGAAGTTCCTGGCCAGCCCAAGGGAATAAAATCAAGCTAAAGAAATCTGTGCATTGGAAATAAAACATAGGATAGGGAGGAATAAATAATGTGCAAATGGCAGCAAACTCCAGGACTGAGTAGTACTAGCAAAGTTTTGCTCTCTTCCGTTTTCATGGTTTAAGATCAGGGCTTGGTCCTGCTGGTAGTTAAGCAATTTGCACTTCTCTTTCAAGGAATATGTGAATGTTTCTGCAGAAGCCATGAGGAAATCATGCATGTCTGTGGTGCATGCAGGCTCCTCGGCTGCCAGGCAGGGCAGATGGCTCTGTCAGCAGCTTCTTGGTTCTTCTCTTTTGGGCAGTGGAATGTTGCTTGATTTCAGGTGAGTGAGAGCTCTTTGATGCAGCAGATACTGGTCTGGTAACAGAGGCAATAACTATTTGAAACTGTGAGGTTCTCAGAAACAGGAGGCATTTAAGATTTACTTAGAAGGTAAAGGCCTTCAGCGATTTCAAATAAGAGCAGAGCAGTGCTAGTGGTACCCTATGACCCTCTAGCCCCAAACTCTACCTGTAAGTAAGATGGGTGATGATGAGTGCTAATTAAGTCGGTGAGGGACAAGTATGTGCTTACTTCATGGCTTGAGGAAGACAACGTTGTTGAGCTTGGCTTCTCCTGCCTTGTGCGTGACACCTTGAAAATTAAGTGCAAAGTGCCTTTGCCTCCTTGCCTCCAAGCCTTCCTTGCCTACTGCATCATCTTGAGGTTCAAACTCAGAGACAGGATCTTGCCTGTGTGTGTATTTTCAATGTGAAAACTAACTTTTATTGGAAACCAGAGTCATATTTAAAATAAGAGAGCAAAGAATTTTTACCCTTTCATGAAGTTGATCCAAACCTTCAAAGTGTTTTGGTAATCGTGTTTATGGTTTAAAGTTTGATTATTTAAGTCTGTGTTAGAGTACACTTTCTAGTATGAAGTAATGGCTCATTACAAACCAGCTCAGGAATGCTTTGGAGTTTTTCAGGAATTTTTGAAAGCTGGATGAGGAGGGAAGAGTGTGAGGCACCAAGTTTAGCATTTCAAAACATCTGGATCTGCTCTATGGTTCATTTTTTAATGTGTTTTCCATGAGGCTAGTTAAACAACCACATGGCTTAATGGCAGAATGAATGCAAGTGCAGTGTTTGGAGGGGGACCCCAGATAAAAAGACAGCTAGCTAACTAGAGTCAAGTGACATGCTCTTGTTTCATGCTGCTGTTCCTTTTCTCTGCCAAAAGCTGCTAAATATAAAGCAGGCAAAGGAAGTACTAAATTACAGAACACCTAATCTTTAGTCCTTTTGTTAAATCTCAAATGAGTCTCCCAGATCTCATAAACTAGAAATGAGGACAACACATAAGGCCAAACACAAGATGGTCTGGGACCCACACTTGAACAAAGGGTCTCCTGTGGCCACAGGGGCAGGAGGGATGATTCTGATAGTGCCTCTTTAAGGTTGTGCTATTACAGTGCTGTTGAGAGAGTTGTTCCAATGGGCTGCCCGCACTCAGCAAGGTGTAACAAGAACTGGTCCCTGCTTAGTTCCTCCTAATTTGGGGCAGGCTGATATATATTTTTGTTAGTGAAGAAAGATGTTGTTATATTGCTGTATATTCATAAGGACCTTGTTGCTGATAGACATTGGCAGAGGTAATGACTTAACTCAAACTCTGCTTGCAAATGATCTTTAACCATTGCTCTTTGCCATTCCTTCTTCCTTTTCCCCTCCTACCTATTTTCCCACCTTTTCTCTCTTCCAAGCATGTGTTTTTATTTTCTTTCTGTTTTCAGCTTAGCCCAAATGCTAATGAGGCCTCAGGTCTTCAATCATGCATTTGCATTAGGAGAATGGGGCTGACTAAAGTACAACAGGAGCAGCTCCTGAGGACTGTGGCGTCTGTCTCCACCGAAGTTTTATAGCCTTCCCTAAAATCCCTGTCATTCATTGCCATTCTGTCTTAACAGTGACATGCAGTGGCAGTACGGTGCAACAGAGGTAGCTGCACACATTGTACAGACTTGTTACTATATCACTTTTTTCCACTGATATGTGAACACCTTTGAGGATCTTAGTGTGTTTTGTGTCCCTGCAGTAGCTGTCTGAAAGGCAGGCCAATGTAGGCTGAGGGTGGGGAGAGGCATGGAGCCAAAAGAGATAGTATCCTTTAGAAGGCAAGGGTGATTTCCTTATTTTCCAGCATATAAGTATAAATCTTCTTGTCCTACTTGGTGTTATTGTAATAAAGAATTATCCACTGTGTTCTTGTTTTGTATATTTTTCTCTTTGTAATCACCTGCATTTTATGCATGTGCACGTATATGCAAAACTACAACAAATATTTCTGTTGAGGTCCCACCATTTAAGAAGTGTTAGCTGCTGCTGGGTACAACCCAGGTTTCTTTGTAGCTGGGAATGACTTGTAGAGGTCATTCTGCAAAAGCTGTATTTCCCAAGGAAGACTGGCAACTGTGTGGAACCGATCTTTAGAGAATGGATCCCTTGCAAAATGTTTGCAGGAAGGGTTGGATGGCAATGTTTGTACAAGCAGCGAAGGGAAAAGATGGATTCCTCAGGAAAGAAAGGCGGGTGTCCCCAAGGAACAAAATGAATGATATTAAAGGCTGGGGTAAGCTGCAGAAGGATAGAGAAGGTCAGGTGTTGATACTTCACGATACTACTTTTGGGGTATCTATCTGCTGTGTTTCAGGGATGCAGCTAGTCTACATGCATGAGAAATAAGGGATGTCAGTGTGTAGATATGAAAAGAACACTGGAGATGGAGCCAAGGGTAGTGTTATTTGTCTTCCGTGACTTGTACAGATTCCTGAGCTGAGGCGTAGAAGGGTTAACCACTGTGTGTATTAAGGCTACAAAAAGCTTTTCAACAGAGAACATAAATTACTGAAGCTGCTATTCACAAAAACACATAACAGAGATAAAACAACTGCCAAAGCTTTTCAGGTGTCTTATTGTGCTTCATCTCATGGTGATGACTGGAGTGCTCTGGGACTACTTTTCAAAGCATTCTCCTTTGTATTTCAAGAATATACAATGGCTCAGCCTTGACATCTATCTTCATATGTAAGGAGGCTGATAGGTCACTAGTGATATAGCTGCAAGCACGTTATCAAGCATCTTCTGATTGTTTCCAAGCAAGTGTTCTTGTCCTGCATAACACAGAGCATTTAGATGTTTCTTTCCTGAATATCTTACAAGATTGTTGCATACTTTTATTTAAGGGAAGAATAAACATTGCACACATTTTTTTCCCCTCTGCTTTGTGATTTGGAGGGAGTTTGAGATCAACATTTCCAGTGGCCACTGGATTCCAAGGGGTAACGGGTTCAAACTTAAACAGGGGAAGTTTAGATTGGATATGAGGAAGAAATTCTTTACTGTAAGGGTGGTGAGGCGCTGGAATGGGTTATCCAGGGAAGCTGTGAATGCTCCATCGCTGGCGGTGTTCAAGGCCGGGTTGGACAGAGCCTTGGGTGGCATGGTTTAGTGGGAGGTGTCCCTGCCCCTGGCAGGGGGGTTGGAACTAAATGATCTTCAGGTCCTTTCCAACCCTAACTATTCTATGATTCTATGATTCCTAGCAGGGTCCTACCCTGAGGTGAATACATAAAAATCACAAACCCAGAGAGCTGCTGAGGTCCAGGCATAGGGGGATAATAATCAACTAATCAGATATTCATGCACTTTTGCCCCTCTGTTTAAAAGCAGCCAGATGTTGCCATGGTCTTTATCAAGTTGAATTAAACAAACAAGAAATTTAAGTTGCAGGACCAGGATCTTTTGTTCCCTTCCCAGTCACTGTGGACAGAGGCAGTTAAGCCATCTAGCCAGAGTGATTATCAGCTTGCCAGCCTTCTGCCTGTCATGCATTCATGCTTGGGAAGCTGCAAAATTGTCTATACACAATTTATAATAGATCAGTTAGATAACTCAGTTCACTGTATGGACACACAAAACACTGGCACAGCTGTTGCTGTGACAAACTGGTGTGTGGCCAGGCTGAGATTTGAGAGCAGGAGGGGTTTCTCCATAGAGCTGTCCTTTCTCCTCCTTCTGCCTGCTATTATGTAGTGACCTGAGCATCAGGCCTATGACATGGAGAAAATCTCACCTTTTTCCTGGGCAATGTGATAGCCTGTGATGCTATAAAGGCAGAATCCAGAGCACCAAGTACATCCTCTCTCTGTACTCCAAAAATAAGCTTTTCCATATATTAATTCATGTCTTATGTGCTGATATAGGTCAGCCACAAACTCAACCCATAAATGCTGCCACATGTACACAAGGGTCAGTTTGAAATCTCATTCATAATCCTGGAGAGATTAGCTACTTGTTCACGCTGGCAACATGTCTACTTCCACCTTGCAGGGAGGCGGAGATGATTTTGGGTGTCTCTGCTCAGTGACACCCAGCTCCAGCAGGTTTTCCATGCCCTGCCAGTGTTGGAGGGTGAATTCAGCCTCTGCTTCTCCCAGCTGCTGATGAAACAATCAGTCTGAAACAATGGAGTTTCCACTGTGGTCTTTGGGGAAAACCCCTTGGAGGATGTTTTTCATCTTGGTGTTGGAGTTCTTTCACTCAGGTGTAGGACCTTAATGATGCCAGAAACTGACAAAGCTTTTCCCTGGCTGTTGTTTGGAGCTTAACTAATTTTACAGCAGGCTCAAAGGAGGCTGCATGCTGCTGTCCGGGAGGATTTTGAAGTTGAATCATGTTGAGATGAAGCAGCACAGTGGTGGTGTTGGATAGGGAAGGCTTTCTGTCTTTCACTGACAAGTCAGATGCTTCCTTTCTGCAGGTGGTGATGGGTTCTCCAGGAGGATGGTAGATGTCCATGTGTAGCAAGGAATCACAACTATGGAGCTTTTATGGGGGCTATTGAGCTAAGGAGCAAGTAATTGGAAAAGCTGGGGAGCATCTCTACCAAGCTGAGTTGAGATGGCTTTTGGGACAGGCCTAGCTGCCTCAAATGAGCCAGTAGTGTGAGAATGTGATGAAAATAAGCAAGATAATGTGTGGAGAGTCAGTTGAGCAGTGGAAAGACAATTCACCCACAATTTACCTGCTGCATTTGTGACAGGTAAATAAAATACCTTGAGGAAAGAGCTTGAGGTCAGTTCTTTTTTTCCAGGATGGAGAGACTGAATCAGAAGCCTACACCTTTCCTGGAAGGCAGTCAAGCTCTTTTTCACCAAACATTTGGATGTCAACATGAGCAGCTTGAGCCTATGTAAGATTATAGACTTTTTCATGTGTCAGTCAAAATATCCTGGGAAGAAAAATGTCACATTCTTCCTCTGTGTTACTGGCATTCATGTTTTGTAAAACACATAGCTTTTTATTTAAAGTAGATCTGCTGATATAAAAGCTGAACACAGAAGATCAGGAAGTTGGCTGGTCTCTAAAAGGGATGCCTGCTGAGAATGTAAAATTAATTTGCTGCATGTGAAAAATGCTAGCTGTGGGGACAGATGACAGGGAAGGTGTCTGAAGGAGAATAGCACGGATATGTTTCCTCTATCTTGCCAAGCGAAACAGCCCAATTTTGTTCACAAAGGGTTGTTTCTGGGCTAAGTTGTAACCTGACCTTTATCCATTTCACACTTGTTTGCTCCTTTCCTAGTCTGTCTCTTCCAGTTCAAAACATTTTTCCATATCTTATGTAAGGACAGCAAATATGTGCAGGGTCCTGGTCTTTGCCAATGACAAATGCCTTGTTCACTTGGTGAATAATATTATTGCTGTTTGCAAGGTGCTCAGGGTCTTCAGGTGACATGCTGGTCCAGGTTTTCCCCATGGCAGAGCTCTGCTGTTAGGATTTGATTCAAAGGTCCAGCTTAATAGAAACAAAGAATGGATATTCCTGGGGTGAATTACTTGTTCCCCTGATTAAATAAACTAAAGCATCAACATTTTTCTACATGTGTATGAAAATTGCATTGGATGTCCTAATCATACCAGACCCGAAAGCATATCAGAAACAGAATTGGCCATTTCTCTCAGTTGCTGACTGTGCCCTCCATAACACCTTCCTTGTTCCTCTGGCACCCAACTGCATTTACACCTCTAGGTTCAAGGACTCTAATAGTAACACCAGATCCAGGGATGCAAGCTTGCATTTCAGACATGGATTGACGGTTGGCTATGCAACCTCTGGTGTAAGAAGATACAGTAGCCCTGTGATGCTCAGCTGAATTTCAGTTCTGGCTTAAAACAAGCCATGATTCTCCTGGTCTGCGCTAGATTTGCCCTTACACAGAAAACATGGAGACAGATGGGGGCTTCATTGCCAATTTCAGACAAGACTAAGTAAGGAAAAGTACATTTGTATTACTGCTTTCAAAAGATGACTTGAGATGCATGCTTCAAGCTGCCTTCACGATTAACACCTGTGGGATCCAGCCTGGAGGCAAGGAACCAGGGGATCCAAACTGTACTTTCAGGATTCCTAAAGCTTCTTGGTTGAACTGAACATTGCTCCAAATTGATTGTTAAATCAGGCAGTGTGGGTGTAGCTTGTTCCGTTATAATCCCCACAAATTGCTTTGTAATCGAAAGCTTTTGTTCCAGTGTCAAGTGGTTAAGCACCAAGTAAGAAGATCTATTTTACAAGACCAGACAAGATCTGACAGACAGCGGAAACTTAACTTTCAACAAATATAACAATCAACATGAGAGAACCAAAAGGTCCTCATTAAGCACTGCTGTTTTTAATTAATTGGTCCTTCAGATTTACTTCTTTAAAGCTGCTAACAGCCTTAAGCCTTTCCTAGATTAATTACAAAAGACGAGCAAATCACAATAATTAGTTTAGCCTCAGGCTCTCACTAGGCCTCTGACCTATGTGTGTAGGTTTGCTCCATGCAGCATAGACAGGGGGAAGCAATTTGCCTTCTTGTCTTGTTTCTGAATCAGAATTTCTGGCAGGAAGTGGTTTTTTATTTTCTTCAGTTGTTGAAAAGTGTAATTTTCCTTTCCCTAATATATTCTTGTCACTTACCTTAAAATGATCCCTCTGCTGTAACGACTCCCACTTGGGCTGGAAACCCTCCTTCACCAACAACTGCTCAGTCAGTGATGATGACTTTCAAGGCTTGTAATTCTTGGCTTATGGGGCCTACAGACTCAGGGAAGTGCCATTAAAAATGAATCATGCTGCTCCCCTGGGGATGTGCTTGCTTCCCGGGATGCACATTAATGTGTATCCATCACCCCTCCCTTGCCGCAAAGGGCTGGTAAGTCAACAGTGCAATATAAGAATGAAATTCAAAGAGGAACATATGTATGTATCTATTCATAAAGAGAGAGACTTTCTTTATGTGCCTGTAAGAAGCAGAGCCTTCGCTGCGCTGAGGAGCTGGTGTTCTTCAGGTCTTTTCCTGTCCCTGTGCTTTCATGGGTAACTTGATGCAGACTTTTGGGGCTGTTGCTATTCCATTCATTCACGAGACAAATTTTCCCATTTCAACAGTCATCCCCTAGGCTGTAATGAGTCTGTTGACAGTGTAATGAGAAAGTATACTTATCCGTGCTTGGAAATTGTGTGCCTCAGTTTCCCTACCTGTAAAATGAGCACAGTACCATCCGTTGGAGAATAGCTACATGTCTTGACTTACTCATTCTCTAAATTGCTTTGAGATTCTAGGCTGATGTGGAGATAAGGGAAAATTATTGCTGTTTGTGCCCTTGATTAGATAATCATCTGCTTAATTTCCTGTGAGTTCTATGAGACTTATCAAGGCACCTAAGAATTATGCTAAACTGTGGTTTAAGAAGTGACATCATCACAGTGCTGAACTCTCTGACAAAACTGAGCGTAACCATGGATAACCACTAAAAACGTTGTTCTAAGATACCTGCTGTGCACTTCCATGGGGCTTTTCTGAGGGGGGGAGGACGGGGGGGGGGCTGCCGGCTCCCTGTGCCCTGCTGCATGCAAGAGGTTCCGTCACTCCAAAACTTTTTAGCACAGAAGCAAGGTGCAGTCCTGCTGCCAAGAGGGGAGAATTCCCTGCAAAGGTACTTTTTAAGCACAGTAGTGCTGTGTTAGCGCAATATACTGCTGTGTATTTTCCATCTGAAAGTAATAGGAGATTTAACTTCTTCATTGGAGCTTTTGGGTCCCCTCTTCCCACCCACCTGACCTCTATCTCACTGCTTCTGGTTTCAGGTTTAAAAAGTGTATTTGCATGTATTTTTAGTGCTCTTAAGATGTCATCTTTCAGGCCAGGACAGCTGTACTGCTGCATGCTGAACTGCTGGGCATCGCTTTATTATCTGGAAGCTGTAGAGCGCCATCAGCTCACTGCTGTGCCCCACCTAATAAATCTGTGCTTTTTCTTACTAAAAAAATCTCACCTGATCTGGCACAAGTGGTAGAAACTAATGATTACTTTTTCACCTTAAATATGGGCTCCCTATGCTGGAGTGAACCCCCATTTGGAAGAGACTTTGCTCACCTCTAGGACAGTCATTATCATGGATGTCACAGGAGCAGCTGGACTTTGGGAGTGACAACTGAAGCTTTCTGCTTCCTACTCCCTCCAGGTCCATGAGGAAAATCCTGGCCAAAACAGCAAATCCACTTTCCTTTTATTGCTCTGACCAGAAAGAAAAAAAAGGATCCTTATCTCACTAAACTGGAAGTTTAATGGGAATCAAACAGAGGCCTTCCTCTTCCTTCTACTTATCATTTCTTTGTCCCTCTAAATTTGTCTCTGTTCCTGGATCTTAACCTCCCACTCCAAGGGCAGGACAGGACAGGCTGATAAGCTGTCTCTGCAGCCATTGGTATTGAAGCAATTATTCAGCAGCTGCAGCCCTTTCCAGCTGAGCAGAGATTACCATCTCCATCCCTGGGAAAACTATCTTCATGCCTCCCTAATGCATCCTGGCCTGCAGACCTTATTTGTGTCACCTTCTGGCTGAATGACCGAAGTGATGCAGTCCCGAGATCTTTACTGCTCTTTCTTTGAACTCTGTCCTCAAAACAAAGGTATTTTTTCCTCTCTTTTCACTGTCTTGTTTATGCTTAATTCTGTTCATGGGATCGTGGGATAGCAACACTCCCACTTGCTTCAGAGTGCTGGTCCTATGTATTTTCTGTCTTCTGAGAATATATGCAGTGACACAGGCAGACTGGTACTGCCAGGAGCTGCTCAGCTTCCATGTACGCTAATATTGCCTTAGTTAATAGCTCAGATTCATAGCTAATTTCAATGCAGTTGGGGAAATGTTGTCTGCAATATTTCCATGGATTTTTAAAATGATCTGCCTGTAGTTTCTAGGCAAAAATTGTTGCAGAAAGCAGATATTCTAAGATGTGCAACCTTGATAGCCTGGAAGTGTGATCAGTCCCCAAGACTGGGAGTGCAATCTCAAGTGTTTGCATTCACCCGCAGCTCAGAGTTGAAGAAATCTGAGGATCTTTAAATTGTCACCAGTATAAGCACTGAAGTCAGGGGAGCTCTGATGCATTTCAGAAGTTAAAAGCAGAAATGAGGGTCATCTTTTGGGATATTTTTTCAGAATGTGTTTACTGGTACTGTCCCAGTAGCTGCCACCATGGACCCACTCAGGCAAGAAATAAGAGAACTTGCAATAGCTCTTTTCACTTCTTCTATGAATTGATGATAGTCATCCAGCATATGAAATGGGTGCAGCAATACAGCAACCTGCTGCACTCTCCACCTCTCCCTCCTGTGACTGCATGGCTTAAAGGAGGTCTTTACCTCTCTGATTCATCACGTTTGTTTTGTACTGAGATTTCGTTATCAAGCTATTTGGATAACAAGGGGGTGATGAGAAGTGTGAGGAGGCTGCATGTGCAGAAAAAGGCAAGACAAAAATCACTTCTCCAAAACTTTCCAGGCAAGAGTTTCCTCTGCTTGAGGCAAGAAAAGCCCTATAGGAGTGCCAAATATTTCAGCAGAGAGATTGAAAATACAAATAGTTTCAGGAGAGCCAAAAAGCCCCCCCCCCCAACACCATTAACACCAAAGCCCCCAATGGCAATGATGGCAGCGCTGCAGGCATGATACAACTGGCACAGAGGAAAAATGGGGTTTGCCTTTTTTTCCCCCCAGAAAAGCAGCATTTGAAAGACCTTATATCAGCAATTGAGCTTCTGCTTTCCTTTACACATGGCATGACCTAGACCTGTGCTGCTTTTGGTGCTGCTCCTCTGGACGTGTGCGCATGGGAGCATGGAGGGGCCTGTGCTGGGGCAGGATGGATGGGAAGATCAGATCTGTTTTCTGAGATATGGATTTAGCAATAAACAATAACGATTTCCCCTTTATATTAGCAGCAATAGCAGAAAAGAAACAAAACCTTTGCCTCATTTCCTGTTGTGTTTTGAGGTTTCTTACCAACACTGAAAACCACAGTTCATTACGGGAAGTTTTAGTGGTCTGTATCTGCCAGTGTTTTAAATCAGTATTCGGCATCAGCAAATGAGACATTTTTCCCTTGAAGTAGGAGGGGAATTTCACTCTTTTATGTGTGTTTTGTTTGAGAAATCGTGTATTCACATTTCTTGTCAAGTTCCTCATTTAGAACATTTTGAAAAGCTACACTAACCAAACCAAGGATGTTTTGAATGCATTTCCTTCAAGTTTGATAAACCACACTTCACCATTAGCTTGCCTTCTTGCTAGAAGCTTGGGAGTGTGGCAGTCTCTGGTCTGTTGTCAGCTTGGTTTTATGTAGCAGCCTCTTAGCAGAGACACTGGTTTTCAGTAGCGCACTTGTTCTGGAGACACTTGTGTGATTGAGATGCTGGTAAATTTTGATAAAGTTCATAGGCTTATGTTTTATACCAGTTAGGATGCTGGGATGGCATTGCATGAGGTGCTGTACAGGTATATGAATAATGGTGCCTCCTCAAAATGTGCCGTTGACTGCAATTAGCAGGCAAATAAAACACAGCTTCTCCAGGGGAGTGGGATTGTTTTCAGAATCAATGGGAAGCGGCAGTCAAGCAGATTACCTGCTTACCTTCAGTTTGCCCTCTGCATGCATGAATGGTATGCAATGGTTCTGCCCATGCTTTGAAGAAGATGGGTTGGGATGCTGTGGTTAGGAGTGTATGGACTGGAGGAAACACCACCTCTCCCAGTAGGGCAGCAAGCCTGAACTGAGCCCTGTCTTTTTCGCTACCTTGGTTGTGATTCAGAAGAACCCTGTTAGTCTTTCCCTCCCCAGCTGCCAGTCTTCAAAAGCAATAGGACTGGTTGTATTAATCTAATTTTGTGGAGCACCCCAAGATGCTCAGATGAGAATAAGCACAAGATGCAAAAGAAACTTAGGGCTCCCCCAATGGCTGTGTGTTTCTGTCTAGGCAGGCAGGCTCTAAGCAAAGCCAAACCTCCCTCTTGGGCTGCTATGAGAGTTTTGCACTGTGAGGAAGCCAGTTTATATGGTATTATCCATACAAGTTATAAGAACTGCCCTGCTCCCAACTTACTGCACAGAGGCTAGAAAAGTTGACCAGCAGCACTAGTTAGGGCTGCCCCAGCTGGATCTGGATTGTTGACCATGCCAACAGAGGACTGCTGGAAAGAATGCCCCTTTTTGTTAACTTGTGCATGGACCACACAGATGTGGAGGTCTCTGTTACTCACTCTCTTGGATTTCCTACATTACAGGGTTTTTCAGCTCAAGTCAACCAAATCCAGCAGTGAGGTTGACAGCTGCATGACTGGCACATCTCCAGTGTGCATGTAGGAATATGTCTCCTTCATCTCCTGGCTTGTTGCAGCTCCTGATGCCCTGTTCTCATGCCTGATCCCTCTGAAGCGATCATGGCTCCTGTATACACAGGAATCAGATAAGGATGGATTCATTTTGAGGAAGAGCAAGTGAAAATCTGTGGCAGGCTGGTGGGGTCCTGCTCTGGCTGTTTGCGGGACTAGTCATGGCTTGGGCAGACCCATCCTTGGATTTCATAGTGTTACTGTTGTGGAGTTCAGGTGAGGAGATGGGAGCAGGGGAAAGCAAAGAAGGCAGGGCATGTCTCTGAGCCTGGCTGCTCCAACACTTCTCATGCACACATGCGCTTCTATTTTTCCAGAATCCTTCTGTTGAAGTAGTTGTTATTCTTGATAGAAATCACAGAACTAGCTGCTTGCAGTCCGGCTTAGTGCCACTCCAGTCAATGGACCAATGCCCACTTTATGAAAGAAAATAAATCCATTCTGTCTTTACTTTTTGCCTAGGGATAGCAGAGCTAAGCCAGCAAATTCAAATCAAATCTCTTCTCCAGCCTGAGGTGAACAGAAATGTGGGTGCTGTAATACGAGTAAACGCATGGCAATCCTTCACATCTTCACCATCTCTCATCTTACCTCAAGCACTGTGTCAGAAAAAGCTGTCTGTGGGTCAAAGACTCCCGAAACAGAGCTCTGGGTGTAGTTTAAAGGCGATGGAAGCGTTATCTTCCCATCTCTTTGGAGGATGCAGGCTCCCAAGAGAGATGGCTTCATCTCTGTCCCTATCTCTCTGTGGAGACTGTGTGAGCCCCCAGGGTATATGCTGCAGGCCTGGGCTGTGGGTTAAGTGCTTTAAAACGCAGGAGGCATAAAACAAACAGGCTGAGTGTTTCCATATGCCACCAAGATCCATTTAATTTGGTAGTGTAGAGAGGACTGCACTTTGGCACCCTCCCCACCTCCCCCGGCTGCTCACAGAAGGGATTAACAGGGATTTCATTAATAAGCATGGTTGGTTTTTTATAGCACAGCATGCCCTACCTGGGCCCTGCCCTGTGTGGCGTTCAGCATTCAGGCTAATACCCCCTTACCTGAACACAGTGACCGTCACGCTGAGCTCTATGTAACCAGAGCATGTAACACTGTGAATACACGGTCCAACAATCCCATTTCCCCTTCTAAAATGGCTGTGGCCAGTATATATATGAGGGAAACAACAACACGCTTTAGGAATGAGGAGGGAAAGGTCACACTTCCAGCCTCATGCTGCCTGTAATACTTTGATCCCTTTGCTTTAAAAGGGGATAATGCAAAACATTGTCTAATGCCCCTTGAAGATGCAATGGGCTAAGGAGCCCTGCAAGTTTTTCAGTTGAAACTTGTAACATCCTTGGGTTTTTTGCCAGATAACATGTTGCTATGCCACACGCTGCCAAGAAATCGGAGCACTCCAAGTGCAGGGACACTAAGGATGCCACACAGAAGGCTCTGCATGCTTGCTGTGTTTTTCCATAGCAACAAATACGCCTGATTACAGCACATTCATATGCTCTATATAATGAGTATCCCATAGGAAATTTATTACTGTGCATCCTGCATCATAATTAGAAATCAGACCCGGGTAACTGAAATGAATTCCACAGGCATAGGATGGTGGATATGCTCTCTGTGGAGAGGATGGTGGGGAGCAGGAGAGGGGAGGGAAAACAGGCAACTCTTATTAGTGCTCTGGTCCAGCGCATGTTGCTGAACTTCAGAGCTGATTGTGATGTGTTTGTGCTGTCCCTGCCGGCAGTGTTTGTATGGGTGAGAAAAAGCGGGTTTGAGGGATTTATTTTCTCTTCTTCTAGCCTAATTCCTCTTTGCTCCCCTCTGGCAGGGAGCAATTGAAACCAGCAGCATTTAGCCTTCAGTTTCATAGGCAAAGCATGTTCTCCTGGGGGGTTTCTGCCATGGCTTGGTCCAATTGTTACCAATGTATCACTTGCGATGCTCTTAACTACTTCAGACAAATGGAACGGTGCTCTAATGGAAACTAAAATTTACAGGCATGCTTTCAACCAGGCAAATTTACTTAAGGATTTTATTCACTTGACAAATCTAATCAATTTTCACCAAATAAGGCAACATTTAGCCTGACGGCTAGGAGTTCACTGCATGTTTAGTGTATACATCTTTCCAGGTTCAAAAGACTTGTGGTTTGTGGCTACTGCTGAGCACAAAATGAAATGTTACCAGCAGGTCAAAAGCTGTTTTCTAACCCAGCAATTGTGTTAGGTATTCATATGGTTTATTCAGTGATGATAGGTATTAAGGTATCTACTAATACTTGCCATCAGCACCACATTACGTTTTTTGGTCTTCATATGACCAGATCTGTTCAGATAATGACATTTATCTTTCTTCTCCATTAACCTGTGTCACTTCCATTTATTCACAAATGCTGCCCTTGACTATAGTCTGATCTGAGTCCACAGGTTTTCACTGTACCTCCAAGGACAGAATTTTGTCTCTATTGGTAAGTAGAATCTCAAAGGGGAGGCACAATTACATGTGAAATCTATGCTATATATGTAGACTACTTAATATTAATTATGCCTTTCTAATTAAATCAGCTGGCTTGATACCAAGAGGTTAATTTTCTGAGGCCTTGCTGAGATCACGGTCAGAAGTGGGGTGGAAATCATGCAGAGGAGAGATTTTTCACACTGAGATTTACCATGTTACATCACCTGCCATTGCCAAGGGTATGTGGGAGTGAATCAGGTGCCCAAATGTAGGTGTCTTGTGCTATTTGTGATGCCCTACCGCATTTGAGACATGCCATATGGTTGGCATCTAGGATGCAGGAGAATTGTGCCCACCTGCAACAAGCGCAGTTGGATGTCAGAGTGGCAATAGCTGCTCATCAGGTACTCGAACTGTTCCCCCGCATACAGAAATAACTATATTCAGTAAATGGGCTAATTTAATTTCCCAGAGATTGAGCTGACTTTAGGCATAGTAATTCGTATTTCAGTGAAATTATTTAGGATGGGCTCACAAAGGTTCACGAGGCTTCTAGTTCTTCATTCCTATACTAAAAAAAACACAGGCAAACTGCGTGCTGCCAAATTGAACTGCATAATGCTCATGTAATGACTCTAAGTGATGCTGTTATAGCATTGTGGAAGTATAATATTTCAGACCATTACTATCAAACAACGTGCTGTGTGTGCATGTGTACATGTGAAGCAATCGCTGAGACTTGCTTCATCTTAATTTGGATTTTAATCTCTATTATTTATTTATTTATTTATTTGTTCCTACTTGGACACAAACCAGGTCTGGATCTCGGGCATGCAAAGGGCAGCCTGCACCTAACCTTTGCAGTGCCATGAAGATTGCTATGGCTGCTTTATTATTTCGTGGGTGCTTGAGTGCACACAGAGCTCACTTGCAACTCACTGTCATTAGTGAGCCTGGAGGATTCAGGGCTGGTGATCAGGAAGGAGAACTTGGCCTTACCACAGCTGTCATTGCAGTTACCTTGGAAATGACCGATTCACATGGCTGTGTAAGGTAAGAGAAAGCAATGCCAGATTTCTGGGAGTGACACTGCAAATGTTCTGGTAATTTAACAGTATGTTTCATTTGCTATCAACTGGGTCTTTTAACTTGGACTCACTCTACTGATAAACCAGTACTATCACAAGCACATCACTTCTTCCCATAGCCTCCACTTTGGAGTTAAAGTTCAAATGAAGTAAGCCTCTTTTCTCCTTTCCAGGCCTGAATGCCAACATTTGTGCCAGTCCCACAGCTCTGCACCATTAATGAAATCATTGGATGATATTCTATAAATTGAAGTACCCAAAACACTCCACTGTAATCTTCAGATTAAGTCTGGCTTATCAAACCCCTGAGGTAATGCAACTGGGCAAGCAGCTTGGCAGCCAGCCCTAGAGCCCAGGAGGCACTTGCTGGGCACCAAATCACATTTGTGCTCTGTGTCCATAACATCAGCTGCAAAAGGTCCTGCTTTCAGTGCCTGCCCCTGAGTGTTATTCAGTCTCTGCAGGGGATGCTACACCAGTTCTCCTGCCATTTATTCCCACTTTCTCCCCAAAGCAGCTCAGGTAGAAGTGAGTTTTCATCAGCAGGCACTGCAGAAAGTGCTAGGGTCTTGTTCAGCACAGGCTGGAAAAGCATGATTTTTAGACTTCTACTTCTCCCTGCTTGCAGGTTCCTTGGGCAAGGGACAGGCTGTCAAGTGAAGGGGAAGAGTAATTTTCACCCTCAGGTTTCCTACTGTGGGGGCCAGCAGGCTCCCTGCTGCTTGACAGCAAATCTTGCTGTGATTTATTGTAACTAAGGGTACACAGCTCTAAAAGTTCCTCTCTCCACAGTCCTGTGAGGCTGCAAGTGAATTTTTGTCATTTTCAGGGGATTTTCTTGATTACAGGCAATGAAAAGGCTATTACTATTGGTTGGCACCTCTCCTGCTCAAGATACAGGCAGTGACTGGGATGGGTCCCCAGGGGTTCTTCCAGGTTTGTGCTGCAGTATCATCTTCTGAACTTGAAGTGACTGAGGGATTATCATCCTAAGTGCTCCCTGGGTTCGGTTTTCCTTTGGGAATCAGGTGTTGTTCTTAATAAAGAATGGCTAAGGCAGGGTGTTCAAGTGGCATCCTGTGCTGGTTCAAGGTGACTGGGTTGACAGACCATATCTTCCACCACCTACTGCAATGCTTATCAGGGCAGCAGAGCAGGCTTTAAAACCATCCACACATGAAACAAGTTTGGTGCAGCAAGAATAGATCAGAGCAGCAGAAGAGAGATGAGTAAGGAGGAGGGGATGGGAAACAGACTGATGTGTCTTTGGAGGGAGGAAAAGGAATATGTAAAACAGACATAGGAACAGTAGATCAAAGTAGCCCAGCGGGAAGAGGAGAAAGAGCAAACTAGTCATTGCATGAACAAAAATATCATTGTGGATGAGACATGAAGGGAATGACAGGAGGAAAGGAACAGATTGAGAGTAAAAAGAAACATTTTCCGTTTTAGAAAAGAATAGAAGGGTAATAAAGCGTAGGAGTGGGAGGTGAAAGGGAATTAGATGAAGAGGAGGAAGGTTGGAAATGAAGACATACCAAAATGGTGTCTTGTATGACCCCAGGGGAAGAGCAGCAGCTTGGAGATGTCTTGAAATTCACTTTGGGTGAATTATGAGACTTGGCTCAAGCAGGAGCTTTTTACTTTTGGGGAAGAACAACCTGTGTTGCATTAACGTTGGACTGCTGTTGGTGCAGGCTGCAGCAGTGAGTATGAGGCTGGAGCCCCGGAAGAAGGAGCTGGGTCTTGTTTAAGGTAAAGAAAAGGAGTCCAGGGAAGCACGACCAAGCTGCTGCGGCTCAGTGAACTAGGCTGTGTGGTGACATTTCCCTTAAATCCCTGCCTTGTCATTAGTTTGCTCAAGGGAAGCCAAGATGCCAGGGGCTCACAACGGAACCACGCAGCAGCCTGCGGATGCACCTGAGCTGTCTGCCCTTTCAGAGACAGGGGCAAGGGAATCGGAGCAGTTGAGTGGTTGAAAGTAATCCTTGGGAAATACCTTGAAGAGAAAGTAAATGAACCTGACTTTGCACTCCTGGTTTTTGTGCCTTAACCCTTGGGCTCCTGCTCACATCGGCGACCCTTATACTCCTTCAAGAGGGGATGGAAATAAATCAGGCACAAGAAGGAAAAAGGAGAAGGTAGGCAAACAGGAAGAAAGATGGGTCCTGCAGTGATAGAGTAGGGTAGAGGAAGGAGGGCATGGACAAGAGGATGAAAATATGTTTGTTTGGTGGCTTTCCCTTTGAAGGTGTTTGGTCCTGTTTAGTGGACAGGTGCATGTGTTTGTATAAGGCCCTTTTAACCCCCTCTTCACTGTGACCCCTCAGTTTCTTTGGGTTGTTGGAGAACCATTAGGAAGTGGGAATCAGCATGCAGCTCCCTAGAGGCTGGATGTGCAGTCCTGACTGTCTGCTTGGAATGGTGTGGGGAGCTCAGGGGCTGCACAGCTCTGCCCTTGCAATGTGCTTTGGTTATCCTGGTGGGTTCCACATGCAGCCCTCTGGATAGCTGCTCAGAACAGCAAGAGGTGTAGCCAGCATCCTGCCAGGTTTCACTGAGCAAACAGCACTCAGGCCAAGAGCACTGCTGATGAAGCTGATTAAAGAGACAGTCCCCCAGCATCTGCTTTCCATGTTATCCATGTCTTTTATAGCCTGAGTTCATTTTTTAAGTTCGCCTGTTTATGAGCTTTGCAAAGCAGCAAAAAAAGCATTACACTGTACTTGTATTGACGTTTTGGTTAGGAATCTCAGTGTGTGAGGGAAAAAAGCAAAAGACTTGGGGGAAGCTGATGCCAAGTATGAATACATCACTCCAACTCCAAACCATGTCTGCCACTACGCTGCCTGAAGCTGTAGCAACTATAAAGTTGTGTGATTTATGTTCATATTGTGGTAGTCTTGCAGTTAGCAGGGTTTGAGCTGAGGCAGACAACTCAGTGAAAAAGCAGAGTTGATCTGTGGCAAGGACTTGTGTGTGGGCAACTGGTACCAGTTCAGTATGAGTAAGAACTCACCTGAGCAGTGCAGTGAGGGTAAGCCACATGAGGCTTCGCTGAAGCTTTCATACATACTCAGTTCTAGTGGTCTCCTGCCTGGCTTTCCCTGCCTCTGGCTGCCTGCTCAAGGTGTCCAAAGCCTGCCCTTTTGGCAGTTGGAGATGCTCTTCCTCATGCTGCCCATCTCCTGCAGGCTCATAAGGTTGTCTCTCATTCACTAATCTCAGTGCCCATTGCTCAGTGGACCAGCTTGCTTTGTCCCCAGTTGTAACTGGCATTGTTAGTTTCTTGGCTCTAATAACCTTCATTTGAAGCTCTAATGGATATCCTCACAGATAACATGCTAATTTATTAGTTCAGCTCAACTGGGCTGCAGGATGAAAAATGATCGTGTAAGACTTTTAATAAAATTCAAAGGGATTTTATAGGTCTCAAGCCACTTTTAAAATGCAAAAGAAAGCCAAGAATAATACTTCGTTAACCCACATAATTCTATCCTGCCTAATGAGGTCTGGAGCTAATCCTTGGTGCTCTGCCCTGGGATCAGAATTATTGGAGCAGGTAAACACCACTAAGTACTGCACTGCATCTCTGAGGTTTGGTTGCATTGTCACTGTGCTTCTCTGTTCCTTCCCTCTATGAACTTTTCATAAATCTCAGAACAGAGACGGTCATGTAAAAACAATGACCTGGCTTCCTGCAGTGACTTGCATGCAGTAGCCTCTTTTCCCCTCTGCTGCTACGGTTTAGGCAGTAATGAAAGCACAGTGTGCTGGCTTGGGGGAGAGTACATGTATATTTTCTCGTTGCTTCTCCAAAGGGATGTAGAGAGATGAGCTCATGAGGGCACTCTCATGAGCTGTAAACCTCATGCTACAAGCTCAGTTTAGGCAATGTATTCCTTTCTTTTTTGTGACAGCTTCACTTTTCTTACTAATTTTTGCAGAGATATTTGTGTTTGAGGGAGGGAGGGGAGCAGTATACACATATACAGGAGAGAAATTATCTGCCTAATCCTGTTCAGGAGAGCACAAAATCTTCTGATCTGAATCTGGAAGGAACATTTATTCTCCCCTATAATTTTTTTTCTTCTTGCTGTTAGAAACAATCAATGTAGTTTAACAGAGTCAGTGTCAAAGAGGACAGAAAATACAGACCAAGACTACCAATTACTATAAACTGGTAACTCCATTTGATTCAGTGGAGATACCCTCATCTATACTACCTCAAAATCCACTTCCCATCTGAGAAACTGTAATAAACTTTGTCCCTGTCAGTAATATTTCAGCTCAGACCTTGCCACTAAAATCAAACAAAGCATTAAAAAAAGCCAGTCTTGTTCAAAGGTTCTACTAGATGGTCATGCAGTTCTCCCCTGCTCGTCTAGGTTGTGATGAAGCTTATTTTGGACCTGGTTACAAACAAGACAACCAACCCTCAGCTCTTAGAGTGGCTTGGAGAAGTTTATCTATGTTTCCAGAATGCTGTTTCACAGTAGGCTCCACTTTGCTGGTTTCACAATGTGTACAAGGTCATAACCAGCAAGAAAACAAAAGTAGATGAGTGGTAGAGTTCATTATTACACTTATTAGTTCAATACAGCAGCGTATCTCCTGTGTTCAGGGCATGATTTGTTAAGATTCTTAGGAATTATAACGCTACCATTTTTTTCCTGACTCTAAGCAGTGCTTGCTGCAGTGAGCAGCGCAGTTCCATATGTGATTTGGATGCTAGATGGTTTTGTTGAACCGAGTGACCTGGCAATTCATTTTGGTCCCATGACTCAGTGATTACAGTGTGACCTGGGGAATAGCAGCCACAGTCAAAGCAGAGGAGGTTAAGGTGACCACTTACCAGGAAAATGTAGCTTCTCTGTATAATCTGTTTACAAGTATTTAATTGCAGTAAATGAGCCAGGCAGAAGGTGAGGAAGATCTGAAACACAGAGGAATAATGAATGGACTCATGTTTATTAAAGCATTTACATCTTTTGAAGCTGGGCTTGGCTTAGCCTGAAGACACATGGGGATTAAGACATGTTTGCAAAACCGCTGGTGGTCTTCTGTACCCCACTTTTTCCCCTATAATGCCAAACCCTGTGTCCCCTTGCAGTGGGGTCTAAGCAGGTCTAAGCACTTCTACATCATTTTCTTTGCCTAGAATATTCTCCCCTGTGGTCTGCACTATTCAGTCCTGTACATCTCTCTCCCTCTCCCAGCCTTTTCCCTGGGTCTCAGTAGATGCCACTCTTTCAAGCTGGTTTGTCTTCTACCTTCCTTTAATTTGAGTGCATTCAATGCCTGAGTGTGTAAACTGGGTTGTATCACTGCAGGCCAGCTGAAACCTGTACATTTCACAAGGGTTGAATTAATTCAAGAAATCCCAACTCCCAATTATTTTTTGACAAAGTTCTAAATGCTCAACATAAAATGAATCATTTCCTTAAGTTTTGTTATTGATGAATATACATTTAACATTGAACTACCCCCTGAATTGAAGCCTGGGTTAGGTGCAGTAGGACTGTCAAAATGGGAGAAGTGGCCCCATGGCATGGTGGATTATATCTTGCATGGGGTAAACTGCTGTGGCTGAGGTGGCTCTTGCATAGTAGTTGCTTTTGGAGAATGATATAAGAGCTTCACCTGCACTTGACTGATAGGCACTGATTAGCCTTGATGGCTCTGATGGGTCCCATCTGAGGCTCTAGGAGCCCATTTCAGCTCTGCTTGGAGCCATCCTTTTTTTCCTGGTGACGCTGTAGAGTGTCTCCAGCTCTGCCATGCTCCTGCCTTGCTATCGGTCCTGCTGAGACAGGTACCACCCATGGGTGATGGTTTGTCTCAGCCTTAACTTAGAGGTGCCTGATGCCCAGGGCTGGGGCTGCTTTTGCAGCTGCCCTGCTTGTTACCTCCTGAGGCAACAACGTTTGTTTCTCTGAGTATTGCTTGAGTCCCAGAAGATGCTCCTGACCCAATAACAGAAGACCTACAGAAATGCTTTACCTGTCAGGTAAGGGGATATTTTTATCCTTGTTTTATGATGAAGATAAGAGGAGTATTTTCCTGGCTCCTGCTGATTTTTATCAGTTGTCTTCATTTTGTCACTTTCCGTCTGTAGAAATCATGCTTTCAGCATGATTCCCATATACCTGCAGCTGAACAGCCCGTATGGGTTGTGCTGCACCATCCTGTCTCCCTCTCTCCACCATATGCTTTCCATTTGGGCCCCTGCCTGCTGTGCTCAGAGGTTGCCTGCATCGCGTCCCTTGCTGCAGTGCTCAGGCATGCAGGATGTGATGCATCCAGGTTGTTTTACATTGCACCATAAGAAGCACGTTTGCTGCCCACAAATCTCAGTTAACATCTCTGAGGCTGCAATGACATATTGTGGGCTTCTCCTTTCATTTCCAAGTCCCCTTTTCTCCCCATTGTGTAAGACAAAAGGAGAGCAAGCAGTGAAAGCTGTCAAGCACGTTAGTTATGATTCGATCAGCTCTATTTATGATCTCATGATTCATATGTTTGGCTGGGAGAGCAGCGGTGCTTATGGGCTTGTTTTGTTAACAAGCTCTTACAGGGTGGCTGCTGGAGGGAGAAGCCTTGTGGTAGCTGTGGCTGTTGAAGGAGCTGCACAAGGTGACTTGTGAGGTGTCTCGTTCCTGTGATTTACCCTAGAGCCAGGTAGACTTTCCCTCTTGACATTGTCTCCTGTAGTTTATGTGGCCTCTGCAGTTGAGGGTGAAGCTGGGAGGAACTCATGTTCCTGAGGAGGTTTTCCACTCTCCCCTGCTGCAGAGCCAGCCCTCACTGATGTGTGAGGCTGATGCGCTGCAGCCCATGGGTGGTCTGTAAAGCAGTTCGCCAGACCCTGGCACATTGTTAGCTGTGGCTTCCATAAAAGGTGCATTGCACACATGGCTGGTGTGTGCGTGCCCTGTTTGTATTCATTTATCAATCAGCCTTGGGGGGCAGCCACAATAATTAACTGTCACAAACCCCTGAGCCCCTGCCGTGTTGGATACAGCCCTACAAAAGCGGCTGCGCTGGTCAGACAGAGCTGGAAGTATCACTATCTGGGTATGCAAAAGGTTGATGGTCAAGGTCTGCTCCTAATGTCTGGCATCCCAAGCATTTACTGCGTCTGTCTCAAGCCAGGGACTGTTCCAACATCTTCAGTTAATCCAGGGTTTAGTTCAGTTCCTATTAAAACTCACAAGAAGATTCCCATATGTTTCTGTTGCAAGTGGACTTCCTCGTTTGCCTTTCGCTTTCTGAAGAACAGATTAATCACATGGGATTTGCAGGGAAAATCTAAGCTGTGCCAAAAAATGTAGACAGCTTTGCAAGAGCTGACATTTCAAATTGCTGGGCTGCAAACGACTTGGAGCAACTTGTAAAGCTCTGAAATGGAAATATTTTTCTTCACTTTAAATAATGATTTTTCTTTTTTTCCCCCAAGTTATTCTGGAAATGCAAATAAATAAATAAATGTGCTGTTATAAGGGGTTGTTTTTTGGTTTGGGTTGTGGTGTCAGTGGTTTAAGATAACTGGAGTCTCCTGGTGTTAGGAAACTCTGTGCCCTGTTTTGTACAGGTTCTGGCTCTTGTGCTGCTCCTTTGGTGTCCACTGTGCTCAGACAGGACCCTCAGCATCTGCGTGATGGCTTCCTGGTGGAGTTGGGGAAAGACCTTTCTGGAACAAAGTAACTTAGATGTGCTAGTGTACATTAGCGTGCTTGCCACATGAGAAGAGCAGTGCTTATACAGGGAATTATCTGAGGAGCACTAAAGCACTAAAGGCCTCTTTGGATGTTCCTGCTGTGGTGGAGCAAATGATGCTGCAAAAGCTGTCAAGCCAGGCAAAAACCCAAGTGTGCCCACACTGCTGGGCCGTGTGTGGGAGAAGCGACCTGAGCTTGCCTGGCTGCTGGCTCCTGGGTTTTAAAGTCCTGACATGAGGTCTGCAGTGTCAAAGAGCAGGGCAGAGAAGGCAAGTGAAACCAGAGAAAAAGAAGCTGAGGGAGTATTTTAAAGAAATGAGTGGCTCTCTTATGCTGCAAGAGGCCACGACCGGACTCAGGGCAGTGCCTTGCTCTGATTTCACTGATCCTAAGGCACAACTTCTTTCCATTCCTTCTAGATACTTGAGAATAGGGAAGACCGAATACAGTCTGCAATGGGCCTTGTAGTCACGTTCCTGAAGAGCTGCTTGTCCCCAAGCTGGTTAGAAATCCTTCTGTTGTATGCACCTGCCCTGCTCCCTGGGAAGCAGACACTTCAAATCCAAATAAAGGTAATCTGAACAGCAAAAGGCCCTGAGAAGACTGTGTCAAAGCCAGGCAATCATCCCATTGCCTTACAGGCTGTGTGGGTGTTAGTGTCAGTTTGTTCCTTAGATTGCAGTGAAGGTTATCTGGACTTTGATGTGATTCATCTGGTGGGGTTTTTTGCTGTTATCATTCTGCTGGCGAGTGAAGCCCAGCAGCAGTACATGGGGAAACTCTGCCATGCCTGGCAGTGCATGACTGTGGCTTGCTCTCCCGATTTCTACAATAAAGGATCTCATCCCTCACTGATGGCAGTGAGGAAAGTTGTGTAATAACTGCTCCTCTTCCTATTTCTGAGTGTGTCTGAGAAAGGGAAACAGCATCTGATCCCTCTGTTCTAAAGACTTTTGGGTGAAGTTTCTGTGGGTAGAGCTGGATCCTGCAGCACCCATCCAAAATAGATAGGAGACTATTTTATATCTTCAGATATCCCTGCAAAGAAGTAGCAGAAGTAGATCTAGGAACCAGGATGTAATTTAGGTGTGTCATTTCTCTAAGCACGTGTCCAGCTTGTCTTATTCTCCCAGCATTTACATGAACACTTTTCCCTTTATTTATTATTTATTGTCTGTTTAATGGTTTCAGCCTTATCACAAAGTATGATAGCCACGTTTCACTGAAGTATAGCTTCCAGTCTGCTATTGCAGTTATGAGTAAGTAGTAAATAGCCCATTCTGAAAAAATAAAGGTACTTATATCAGTCTGTCTGTGGCACCCATATGTCCAATTTGGGATTGATTTCTCATGCAGAAAAGCTAATAACGCTAAACACTCTGCTTTTAGACTCTATAGAAAGGTGGTGTGTGTGACCTCTGTTTGCCCCACAAGCCTGGTACTGTGCTGCTTTATCTGTTGCCAAATTTTGTTTGCTTTAAGAAGGTGGCAGATGTGGAGCAAGAGGCAAGGAAGCAAATGGGATAGAGAATTTTAGGCCTGGTTAACAGAATATGATATCTAGCTTTCACCTTACAAAGCTATACCCAGACTACACACAATTCCTCTTCGGGACTTGCACATCAGACCTGGGAAAGAGAACAAACAGTTTTAGCCTAGAGGAGACCAGAAATCTTCATGGAGCTCCCAAACATTGGCACATTTGTGTGTAAAACAGTGTAAAAACAAGAACAATCCACATTATCTTACCCTGGCTTTTCTGAGGAGCAGCTGTATCCTCTGAATATTGGAATGAATGGTTAAATAGCCCCTACCTTGAGTATTCATTTCTTGACTTCACCAGCGAGGGAGAAGTGTAAACCTCCAGATGTTTGCCCTTTTCAATAAGGGGTTGGGGTTCCTCAGTGGCTTCTGGTCTGTTTCTGGGCTTTCATGGTTCTGTGGTGTCCAGGTCTATTTCTTGGTCATTCAATGAACTCTGATGGAGATTTTAGTTTAGGATATTTTTGAGCTGTGAAATGACACTTGACTCAGGTGGAATTTTATGCTGCAGTATTTAAAGAGGGGAAAAAAAAAAAAGAAGCTCCACTCTCAGTATTGCTAGAAATTACAGTAAATGATATACCTGTATCAGCATTTTATTTGACAACATAACTACAGATTGGTGACAACTAGAAAAGAAGAAAGAAAAAGGAAAAAAAGACATTTTGATTATATGTTAGCATCTCCAGGAGTTAGAATAGGAGAAGAAAAAAAGAAGTCTGAGAAACCAGCTATAGCCTGGATCTCTCTGAATGTTCTGTAACAGCAAAGAGCTAAAATCTTCCACTAAGATCCCTGAAACCCAAGATCTCATTTGCTTTCTCCTAACCATGTCTCAGTGTTGAGAATTGGACACTTCAGAGTGACAGCTTCTTGGTTAGCTCTACAAAGACCAGGGTGCTGTGGGAGGAGGCACAAAGGCACAGGGTATGTGTTAAGAATAAAAGTGCTACTGCCAGCTGTATTAATCTCCCTAGGATTTTACAATGTGTAGAACAGTGCTTGGGAATAATAGAGCTTCTTGGTAAATGGCCAGTCTCTTGACCTTGTTGTACGCTATCAAACAGCAGGGAAAATGAAACTAAACATAGCAGCCCATTCTAAATCTAACGTATAATGAGAGAGAGAGTTACAAGGTGTTGGCTTGCCCTTTCTGTGGACTGGAGATCCATTGCCGAAAGGAAGAGGAGTGTGAACCTTCAGGAACTGGAATGGACATCTCTAAATTGTGTGGTTTTGTGGTGGGAAAAGCTGCATATTTTAGCTCTTGTAATCTGAGTGGCTCATGTATTTGTAACAGGCACCACAGGAAGCCTGTTAACCTCTCTAGTAAACATTAAAAAGAAACACCAGCCAACAGCTAATACTGCAAAGATGTTACCATAAAGGGCACCATCTTGGGACATTTATGTTTTTGGCTGAGTATTTTCTATTCTAGCAACATACTGTTTCCCTTAGGTTTTGTTGGGCTAAATGGCTTGGATGCTATGAAGGATCTGGACTTCTTCATGTGAAAAAGAAAGCTAAGATTTATCTTCATGAGCTAGGGAAAATTTCCTTTTTTTTCTTAATAGACCCTACCCTTTAAAGCCTCTGAAAGGAAACCAAATATCTTTAATTCCCAGCAGATATCTCAGAGGATCAGAGCTAAAACGTTACTCTGAACCATCAGATACAGAGACCTCTGCGTGACCCTTTGTGTTTCAGAGTCTCGAGGCTGTGGATTCTCCGGAAGAACCTATTTCTTCTATAACCAGGGGCTGAACAAGAATGGACTGTTATAGAAGCTTAAATAAACCACATAAGGTCAGCTGCTGCTTAAATCCTTGCTACCAGGTCTGTAGATATTTTTGCCTTGTTTCTAAGCAGGCTGAGAGTTCCAGTGCCAAAGGGCAACATGTAAATTGTGCTGCTATTCTGAAGCATGCAAGGTAATAAATGGTGCTGTCAGTTGTTTTCACTCAAGTGACAGATTTATCCTCTGCAAAATGAATGGCCAGGAATGGCTATTATTGCAAAAAATTCACTGCGTATCATCTTGTGCCTGTTGTTTAACAAATAATGCTGAAGTCTAATTGCCTTCCTCCATGGCCAAGTATCTATGACTTAATGGGGTTTTTTATTGAAGATGTGTAATTTACCATTGCTTTTGATGTGCCATCTGATTGAATGTCTCTGTAAATCACATCTGCAATCTAGCACCACGTGTCCCAAAGGAATACTCCTTATCCCATTGTTTTCTAGTGATCTGGGGAAAAAGTGCAGGGTTTTTTTTTGTTTGTTTCTTTACATAAACTATTAAGCTTCTTATTCCCAATTTCTAGGTTGAAAATCCAGCTCCTAGCAGATGCACTGATGTTTAGTAAATCAGTTGCATGTGGGAATGTATGATACTTGTACTAGCAAGGAGGGGTTTTAAATTTCAATAGCACTTTTTCCAGAGTAATCCTGGAATTAGCCTAGAATCTGATCCTACAGTTCTGTCCAAACTCCCCTGGAATCCAGCTTGTAGCCCTTTCTCATAGCACCGTGTTTTTCAGCAAGAAAACGCTGCAGTTGGTTAACAAGCAGCCTCCAGGACACAAACCTTATCACTTCTTTAAGATTTCATGATTCAGCAAAGCCCTTTTTTCTCTAAGTCTGTCTTCTATTTTTCCAGTCAATGCTGCAGCCTTTTTAATGTTTTAGGAGGTAGAAAATAATGTCTAAAGCTGAAAAGCTTACATAAAGCTTGTGCTTCAACAGTATATCTTACAGCTGATTACAGACAAATGGTGGAGTTAAGCCTTGCTTCCCTTTTGAAACACTACATCTGCAAGTGCCAAAAAGGAGGTGAAGATTAAACTTCTACCTGCAATAAACTTCTCCCTTGTAACTATTGATCTTAAGGTCCTTTCCACCGCTAGCTACTCTATGATTCTATCAAGGTCTGTTGTGGTTGAATGCAGTGAAGTGGTCCCAGAAAAGCCTTCAGAGATGTGAACAGAGGTGGCAGAGACAACCTGTGGGACATGGGTTGCTGTGCCAACTGAGGCTGTGTGCTTCAAGCTTCCTCTGTCATTGAGATTCAGAGAAATGTAACTTTTGCACTGGTGTAATGGGCTGAGTTAGATATATAGTGATTCAATTTGAAGCTGTTCTGAGCATTCAGATTGACACATTGAACTCTCCTCTAGTTAAAGGTAGCTAATGCTACTGGCATAGCTTATTTGATCTCTTTAGTTGTGTTGTCTTTAGTTGTTTAGTTGTGTTTTTATGACAGCATCAAACTATATTAGTCATCCTGGTGTAGTTACAACAGTATGACTTTTCCATGGAGATAAATCTTTAGCAAACACTGCCAGGGCTCGTGTTTGCATTTCTTTATTACAATAATGCTTTCTCAAGCAGCAAAAGCCAACATCTGGTTTGCCAGTAGATGGGAGTTAGAAAAGGGGAATACAAGTAGGACAGGAACTGTGACTTGCATTACAGTCATTCAGAAGTCAGTGGAAGCACTGAGGACAATCCCTGAGCTGATGTGCCAGCGCTGTTGCCACCCTCTGGAGCTGGGAATGGAGTCTCTCAGGTGAGGGATGTCTGAAACCCCATCAGTGGGGGTGGAGACCCCAGGTTGCCTTGCACCTCTGACAGTGCTCTGACGAAGATGCTTGCTCAGCAAGCTGCTGTTCTTCAGCTAAAGCAATTTGCTAGCAAACCCAAGCATGGGTTGTTTTGTTAAAACAAATATCCAGGAAACTCAGCTACGAACTTTTGCTATCACTCGGCTCTTATCTTGCTCTTATTGCAATAACTATTTGATGACCTCAACAGAGGCCTTGAATCCAGTAATCAGCTCTTCAAGTGTGCAACAGAATCCATTCATTTTTCTAAACAATTACAATTAACAAGAGGTTGTCTTGACCTTTTATCTGTTTTGGCAGACTGAAGACCTAGACCTCCGCCTCCACATGCTGATCTGCTTTTTCAGGGTCCAAATAGAGGATGTGGTTTGGCTTTTCAGACTCCTGCCTTGGCTGAGATATGTTGTCTCAAGGAACTGCCTGGCAAAGCAAAGGAGGGAACCATATCCCAGCCTGAAAGGCAACACAGGCTGGTTGGTTTACCTGGGCTACACTAAGAAGTTCATCTGGTTGGTCTGCAGAGATAATTTTTAGCTCCTGTTTAGCCTGGACATGGAGGAATTCAGAGAGTAAATGGTTTGAATGATTCTCTTGAGGAGATGACCAGATATTTACCCTGATGGTTTAGCACCAAGAAGCCAGTAATGCTGGTACCTTTTTGTCCTGCTATAAGTCTGTTAGATGTGGAACAGGTTAAATTGCAACCAGCGACAATGTAAACTCAGGGCCCTGCAAAGCATCTGTTTGATGACTGGGGCTGTGCTTATCTTTACAGTGAAATATTATCCCTTCATGGTTAACAACTAGCAGCAAACCTGCTCATTGTAGAAGCAGTTTGGCATAATTAGCCGGTTAAAGAAGTCTGCCTATTGATTAACTGAACTAAATGACCCATAATTAATAGCACAACTATGGAGCTAATCTATTTGGTGGTGTTTTCCTTCCCCTTAAAGATTTGGAACCTGCAGGTCTGTTCATTATTAGGGGATGGGTTGGTGAGGAGTCCACATCGTGCAGTAATTGAGTTAGTGTGCCCCTGCGGGGCTCTAAAGCACACACTGATGCGTTATAAAAGGCCTGCTGGCACATTGCTCTAATCTCTTGGACTGCAAAGGTACCAGCATGAGTCCTGCTGACTCTGGCTGGATTTGTTGCCTTCCTGAGAGCTCACAGCAACACCTGCTCCAGATCATCTCGGATTTATTGGTGCCTGGGGAGAGTTGGCTTCAGCCCTACAAATGGCCACACAAGCATGGGCTTCTGTGCCCTGAGTCGTGCTTCCATTAGAGGTCCTTGTGTGCTACAGGGAGACCCAGGCAAGGGCTTTGGCAGTGGCTAACATGAGAGACAAAGCTGGAGTCGAAGCTGTGCAGAAGCCATTTGTTTGGTTTGCAGTGTTATTTCCTTGCTAAAATTTGCCTATTTATAGTTGTAGCTTATGTCTAGCATGATGCATACTCCCTATAAAATGTATCCAGACTGGAGCTTAATTTGGATAGTTTAGAGGAGCTCATATTTAGACCGGAATATTATTGCATCTCTCATTACTGTCTCTGTGAAATGCTGCTTTCTTCTCACTTTTTCTCAGATGTCCTATTAAAGATTATGCCAAAATTAATTCGTTGCTCTGCCCTCCCTTTGATGCGATGCTATAAAACCTGGAAGGATTGCACTTCAGTGGTGAGACCAGCCAGCCTGAACAGTACTGCTGGTACCACGGCTATACCAGGCTGTTACTGATAAAATTAAGCTACAGTTTCAAATAGTAAGAAAAGAATGATCAGTTTTTTAACCCAGCTCTTATCTGCCTCTTCTTCCCAATCAATCCCCCAGAAAAAACATAGGAATAGAAATCTGACCAGTCTAGCTCTTGGAGAGTTGAATTTAGGGTTAAAAGATCCTTTAGCACTGATTTTTTTCCTCTGTTGGCCCACTGAAGTAATCACAAAATACTTCCGCTGACTTTACTCGGTATTAATATAGGCCCCCCAAATCCTCATCCTCTCCTGCATGGTGAAAAGCTTTTGGCTGTGCTTTTCTGGCACAGAAAGGAGATTCTTTCTCCATATTATTTCCCTTAATCTCCAAAATGTTTCATCCAACCACAGTGGAAGTTGCTGGCCAAGGCGTTTGCTTTGCTGGTGTCTTCAACCTGAATCAGCGAAGAAGCCTTCAAAGAAATTGAAGACTGAGACCTTTGTCCTTGCTCTGGTCCCACAATAGTGAGTGGCTGAGATACCTGCTGACACATAGGCTGAAGCCTCCCTGGCCATACAGCATCCCATGGAGACCAGCTGGGCAGCACACCCAGTGTTTGTGGTAATTTTACACATCTGGACCACATGGGAGGACTGGGAACAGTGCAGGAGATGGATGTGCATACCCCTTTGGTCTGGGAGCTTCATGTTCTTTGCTTCATTTCCATCTTGTTTCATGTCTTTAGGTTTCTGTGTTAAAATAGCTTCCAGTTTGGGGAGGCATTTTATAGACACAGACCCTACTCCAGTGGTCTGAACTGGGGTTTTGGAAGCTGGACTTGCAACTCAGATGTGATTCTGATTGAGGATAAAGCCCTACAGCTGCCTTTTAAAGTTGATTCTTATCTCATTCTGTCCTTTCATCCTGCCTTTCATCAACATTGCCACTAGGGAATAGTTAGTAATTAATCTCCTATTAATAGATTGACACCTTCATGCAATGTCTGAACAGCAGACATGACTCCTGTCTGTGCATCTATGATCCAGGAGGTTGATTTGGGCATGACAGTGGAAAGCAGGGAGACAGCAGAAAGCCATGGTGCCATTCACATCATCTCACTCCCCCCCCAGCACCTCACACATTTGTCTGCCTGTAAGCCCTCTAAAAGGCAGAGAATCAGCTCCATGCAAAGATGCAAGAGACCATTGCATGAAATCTCATGGGGCTTCCCTTATACATGTATGTCTGAGGGATCAGACCCTGGGAAGGCAGGGATAACTGAAATACCTGTTGCCAGCTGGTAAGGCAGCCCTGATTGTAATGTTATTGGGAAGAGATGTCTCCTCTCCTTCTTTTTTGTAAGAGTGGTACTTCTTGCTGTATTTGGTGCTGTTCAAGAGTTTGGATTTGTCCAGTACGGTGTAAGTGCTTTTGATTTGGTGGCCAGGCAGTGACAGACCAGTTGCTTTCAGTAGTCTGGCTAACCTTGAACTTAAAAGTTTCTATTCTTTATATATATGTGTATATGTATATATATAAGCCCTTAATATTATTATAATTTTATAGATTATATTTTTATGTATTATATATATTATGAAAGAGGCTATGATTGTATCAGCAATTGCTTCTTAGCAGATCATGTTATACCTCACGTATCACCATACAGCATGCAGATACTCTTAAGAGAGTGCCTTGCTTGCATAGTATAGCTTTAATAGCTGTAACAAGGCAATTACTCCAGTATTCCACTTAAACTTTAACGTAGTAATGGGCAATGTGTAATCCCCCTCTGATGCTATATGCAGCCCTTGTTGCGAACAAATCAGAGCAGCCCTGTTTACAAAAGGAGATGAAAAAGGTCACTGCTGCTGATTATGACCAAGGGGGTGGATTTTGGGTTGATGTTCCACAGTGAAGAACAGGTTGTAGACACCAGACGTGGTTCAGGAGCACTGTGAGACCTCTCATTGATTGTGACATCCAAATCCGCTGTGTTTCTGTGATTCTGGATGAGGAGGATGTATTGCTCAGTACCGTGGCTGTCCTCTGAGCAGGAGGTAGAATAGCACTGCTGTGCTTTCTTGTGCAGGAGAGAGATGTTCTGGCTCTGCTTTGGCAGCTCTCCTGGGACTTCTGCCACCGCTGCCCTGAGTCTGGCCGGAGTGGGATCAAAATGCCCCATCTCACTGGTGTCTGTCAGCATAACTATCACTGTAAGTGCTTGTCCTCTGTGGGTGCCTTAGCCTGGGTGCTCTGTGCCTAATAGCAGCTGTGGTGGGTCACACCACCTAAACCAGCTCTGTACTCGATGCCCCAGGGGAGAGGACAGATTTATCCCTCAGGTGTGGCAATGAGGAGTGCAGAACAGATTCTTCTTTCATCCTCCCTGCCTGGAGAGAGATCAGCTCTGAATAAATGACATTTAGATGGCAGAGATCCTATTTGGTACCAAATAAACTTGAGAGGGCCTCAGCAGAGGCCAGCAAAGGTGGGAGCAGGATAATGATTGCCTCTCTCAGTGTGCAGTGCTTAATCCCAAACGCATCTGAATTTCCAAATGAGTTTCTGATCCTCTGTTCCCGTGAGGTCAATGGGGAAATACAAGCTTTAATGCAGCTTTTGGATTTGAGGCTCAATGTCTAACTTGTGCTCTAATGCCGAATACACCCCGTATCAGGGGAAAGCATTTGTTTCCTGTGATAGATAAAGTGGATGCCAGCGGCCTGCTCCTTTTCAACCCAGGAGGTGAGCCAAGCTGCCCATCAGTGTTCCTGGTTTTCCTGGAACTGCTGGTTGTGTCAGGAAAGCTCTTCCAAGCTGCCTTAATGATATTCACATCTTGCCTGATCTCTCCTATGACCACGTCCTGTGATCCTCCCTTCTGGATATCTGAAGTTTGGTGGTTGCTGTGTGTTTGCTAGCAACTATGTGTTCAGCTCTGTGAAACACTGAGGTATGAAAAGCTGTTTGCCACAGGGAGTTTGTGATCTGGAGAAAACAGGAAATGATATTTTGGGCAGTACTACAGCAGATGGGGTTTTTCTTGACCTCCATGCTTTTGAATCAAATTGGTTGCAGTATTGTCTAGGACCAGATGTGTAGTTAATGATTTATCCTATTTTTTTTTTTGCAGATTTCTATGATGTGGGCATTGTAAACATGTTTCCAGCCTAGAAAGAGGAGGAATATTTTCCCAAACTTCTGAGATAATGCTTAAATGCTCATTTTGATAGCAGAGAATGTTTCCCATGAGGTGGTTATTTGACATATGCATCATGGTAATGTTGATAGAAAACAGTCCCTGGTGTTGGGTATTGAAATGGTAGCACGAGGGATGCCTTTGTCTTCTGGAGTCTGTGCTCAGTGTGGAGTGGGGACAGCTGGTCAGGGCCACGGTGGGGAAGAAGGCAGCAACATTTGGATGAGAGGAGCTGGGGAGCCCCAGGATACCATGTCCAAGTCCAGACTTATCCCTTGTAAGGAGCTTCTCTGCTGCACTAAGACTGCGAAGAGGCAGGTGTGGAGGGAGAAAGCGTCTCCAGTTTGCAAAGCCCCTGGCAGGACTGCAGCATTGCTGGGTCCTGGGGCATGGCTTTAAGCCCAGTACATCCTTCCCTCCTCACTGCTGGCCCTGCAGTCCTGCCTGGGTGGCTGATGCTGTGCTTGGCCATGCCACTGCCACCAATGCACCCCTAACAGCAGAAGGATGTGCTGGCTGCACTCCCACCATGTGCCTCAGAACAAACTCCAGAGACTAAGTATTTCCCATCCCTGCATGGGAGGACCTGCTCTGGTTGGTGGCAGGTCTGCAGGTGGACTTTAGGAGCAACAGGGAGCAGGTGCTCTCCTTCCACCCAGATTCCCTTGGCAGCTGGATCCCCCACTGCTCTTGTTCATAAAAATCAAATGACTCCTCAGATTTATTAGTTACCTCCAGGTGCAATTTATCAATCCCAGGATGGCTCTGCCCAGGCAGCTGGGGAGAGGCCTGTGTCTGTGATGAATGTGCTATCCCTCACCATGGTGGCACATTTCTTACTGGGTTTAATTCTAACTGATCCTGAAAACTAACAAGAAGCACATTCAGTGAGTGGTTTGAGAGGATGCGGAGCCAAAGTGAGGTTGGTTCTCTAAAGCTTTGAAGAATTTACAGAGGGACTAATAGGCTCTTCATGAAAGCTGGGAGAGTAAAGAGGATCTTGCTGCAGGATAAATTACAAAGGGCAGAAAAAGGGAACAGACACAATAGCACATCATGGAAACAGGAGACTGAAGGGTTTCTAGATAAAGTGAAACGATGGGAAGTGACATGTCAATAAGCAAAAAGGTGAAGGGTTGGGCTTGTGCAAACAGAAGGGATTCCTCTAAACAATGCAAATTTTGTTTCTGAGGTTGTTGTGAAAGGGCAGAGGGACATTGAGTGGAAAAAGAAATAGCAGGAAGATGAGGGAAAAGAAGACCCCAAACCTTGAGCTGTAGTGTGGAAAAACTCTGAAGCTCCACTGCAGCCCTTTCCATAAGGCTGTTTCCTTCACAGACATACAGGACCGCATCAAGAGGATGCCTTTTCCCATCTTCAGTTTCTTCTCCTTCTAGCCACAGCTAAGAACAAAGACATTACATACAGACCTACCTTTTGGAGACAGAGCCAAGAGGAGCTCTTGATCCTTTGGCCCTTTTTTCAAAGATGGAACTACATTAACTTTTCCCTCCTTTTCAGTGATACCAGAGTTGTTTTCTCACAGTTCAATGTCATGCTGGAAAGCAAGACAGGCCCGCAACAAGTCAAGGGCAGAGCAGTTTGCTGCTTTCAAGTGGGATTAAAATGCTGGACCAAGATGGCCTGCAAAAACTCCACCAGCATCATCTTGTCCCCTCTGTGCCTGCATCAGCTGCTGACAGCCCTCCTAGGTGCAGTGGTTTAGATTTCAGTGTGACAAAGTGTTTTCACACCCTTGTTTAAAGGAGAACATCTTAACCCAGTTAAAGGACGGTGCACTCCAAACTTCCAATGCATATTTATACCATCTATTTTAGGTATCTACTTTCAGATCTTTCTATATGGTCAGTTCAAAAACAGATATGTGTCTCTGGAAGGTGACTCACACCACCTAAAATAGACTCTTGTTCTCAGACATCACTTCTCTGCACTAATTATAGAAGGAGGCTGGAGATGCTCCATGTTTCAGCACGTGAAAGTTGATGCATGCAGGAGACAGTAATAGTACCCACTTTGTTTTCCTTGATGCAGGGAGTGAGATGGTTGGATGCGGGTGACACATGCAGGTGATCTGCCTGCTGGTTTATGGTTTCACTGCCGTGTTTCTGTGTGCTCCAGAGAAGGGTGTTGAAGCTCAAGCAGGTACTCACAGGCTTGCTCAGTCTGATGATCTGCTCTGCTGCTGTTAATGCCATACCTCTGTGCATGGTCATCAGGGCTGGCGGAGCTGCTGCTAGCTGGAGTACTTTGGTAGTGGTAGCAGTGCAGGTTACAGTGCCCACCTGGGTCACACCAGTACGGCTGCATGATGCTGTAGGAAGTGTGCTGAGACGCCTGACTCCATGCTTCTCCCTTAAATACCTATGGAGGAGAAACCCACTGTGGTCTCAGCCATGTAGCAGCAAAGTTGGCTTTGAGAAAGATGCATAAAAAACTTAACGTGGGAGTTAGCCTGAGACTTGTCATTCACTTGCTTTTCTGCCAATGGAAAAAGAACAAAATGGTGCACCTGTGAACAAGGACACAGGAACAAGAGGTGGGTTTGCCCATGGCATTCATCCCTCAGAGTAGGGATGCCACAGCTCAGGGTGGCATAGGGTTTCTCCCTCCCCTCAACCCCACTTTGCATTGGAATCTTGGATCTACAGTTGAAAATTAACCCCAGAGTCAGCCATTTGTAAACCAAGCTGACAGAAATTGCTGGCTTTGTGCTGAAGAAGTCATTACCTTAAGCTTTATTGCTGTGTGCAGAGTTTACTTGTGACAAAGTAAATGTGCAGAGATGTCTGTAAATAGGGCTAGGACATTGCTGTGTTAACAGCTCTGTGGTAAGCTATCAATCAGAACAGTGTGTAAGAAACCATTAAAAGCCACTGTTGCAAACAGTCTCCTACCTGTGCATGTGTGCGAGCTCTGCATCCCACCAGCATGTTCTTCCATCATTGCTGCTCTGGTTGACCAAAGCCAACATCTCGTGGTTTTTCAGGGGGTGTTTTGTAGCCCTGATGTGTTTTCAAAGATGGTGATGCCATCAGGAAACAGAGGTAGCAGGCGGTGTTGGGCTGAGGGTGGACATCTGTAAGAGCTTGGTGTGATCTTTGATACCCCTGTCACTTTGGAATGTATATGGGTGGAAAAGCATTGCTGTAGAGCTGCTGTGAGGACCTGGAATTCTTTGGGGTCTTAGTCCTGTTTATCAATGTTGTGGCTGTGAAAGGGAGAGAGGTTTGTTTCTGTAATACCAGCATAAAGTTCAATTAAGGTAAATGAGATAGCAAGATGCACCACTCATGCTACTTGAACTGCAGGAGGAGCTGTGCTAGGGGGAAAACACATGTATTGATAATAAGCTGGTGTCTCTGTGATTGGTGTGTGTCTAAATGACATAGGCGATGCCTTGAAAGAACATCTCTCCTGAACCCAGCTGCTGGTTGGAAGTCTCTGGCTGCAGAGAAGCTGAGCTCTCCAGCCAGAGCTCTGGCAAGCAGGAGATGTGGGTTTCTGGCTTATCTGTGTTTTCTCAGGGTGGCCGGCAGCCTGCCTTCACGTCGTCTGAGCACTTCAGGATGTCTGGAACATTTTATGTGCTTCTTCCCTCGGAGTCGGGCCCCTGCTTGTGATGCTGTTTTGTTTTTTGCCATAACTGAGGCAGCCCAGACAAGTACATATTTCTGGCCTTTTCTGGCTTCTGCCACTTGTGAGAGTGATAAGGTCAGGGAATAAAAACTCATCGCTTGGGGGTCACCAGAGGGGCAGACCAGAGGAATTTCCCAGGCAGTGCAGGGCTGAACTCTGTGCTCTGGTGATGGGCAGCAACTGAGGAAGCCAGAGCCCTGTGCTTGCATTTTATACTGACTGTTTCCTCTGGGACAGCCGAGCTATTCTGGGCCTTTTGCAGGTGCTACAGCTTAGGGTGGTGTGGGAAGGGAAAGGGGACGGTTGAAAGGTGACAACAGAAATCAAACGATGCTGCAGATTTCCTCCTCCTCAGTCCTTGTTCTCACAGCTCTTGCCTCTCCCGTGCCCAGATGTTGCAAGGTCTTGTGCAGGCTGATAAAACAATGCTTCCCCGTAATGAAACCCCCTTGCTAGCCCAAGAGTGCTGCTTCCACCACTTGGTCTATGAGGGGAAGACATAGGACTATGGTTTTTGCTGTCTCCCAGCCTTGGCTTGGGAATGCCTGTGGCTCTGTGTGACGCTGGGGAAAGGATTCATTTTTTACCCACTCTTCAACAGCCCTTTTCCTGCAAGCAAGGCCATTTGGCATGCATAGTGAATGGCACCCAGCCACCCTGCATGAGGAGCATCCAGCCGTAACTCTGCATTGCCTCCCTCCATCCCTGGGCTCTGGAGCAGAACTACTCTTGCAGCCATACTCGTGGCTCTCACTGCAGAGTGAGCCAAGGAGAGTTTGGCCCAGAGTGTGCAAAGTTCCCTGCTGACATGGAGCAATTCCTTTTCATCCAGAGCTGCAGCAACCCTATGAGCCCAATTACCCTGATTGCTATAGTGCCAACCTGAGAGCTCCATCCCCCTTCTAGCTTCTCCTCCCTGCAAGACTCCCTGGCCCCTGCCTAGTCTGTGGCTGCGGTGTCGGCAGCCTCTGGTCCACTCACCCCTTATCAGTGGGAAGCAAGAGGGCTCCCTGGGGCCTTTGCCAAGCTCAGAGGATCTCCTGCAGTCACTGGGAGTTGTTGGCAGAGCACACAAACAGCTTTGAGGGACATAAAGCAGAGCTGAAGCTCTGTGGCACAGGAACCAGGTGACAGCCCCCCCACATTCCCTGCTCAGGGAGTGTGGGAAGGACAGCCAGCAGCTCCTGGCTCCCCACCTAAAGCAGGGCCATCGGCTTGCTGGTGCCAGCTGGTGCTCAGGCGGCTGCTGTCCCAGGGGGCGAGATGGCAGGAGCTGGTGGGGAACCTTCCCATCAAACACGTTAAATGAGAAAAGGCTTTCCTTTCCTTTCCAAAACTCATCTCAGTGCAATAAATACCCTGAATCACACGTGTGAAACTGCAGTTGTAACACTAAAACAGAACTGTTTGGGTTTTAATTTGAGGTGACTTTGTGAACTGAATCTTCAGTTAACTTTTATCAAAACCACTTGGAGAATAATCCTGGGGGTCCTAAGGGTGCTGGGTTAAACTGGGTTTGGTCTGTGGCTGGGTGTCTGGGTTGCTGAGGAGTTCAGGAAAAGTGTCCCCAGGGTTAGGGCCTGAGGGCTCTGCAATGCCTCTTTCCCTAATGGATTCTCCAGCGTCTAATCAAGTCTGAGCACACCTTGCCGCCTCTTGTTCAGTTGAGGTTACTCATAACATCTCCCGCCTGTTACATGGATGTCTATTTTTGCGAACCCTTGAGAAACTGCCTCGTCTCGGAGGCTGTTATCTCTGTCAAATTTGGCTGAAACTGCTCAATGGGTTCAAAGATGTTGAGGGAGATTCAGACAGTGTGAATGTTCGAGCCGTAGGAAATCAGCCTGACAGGCTGAAATGGGAAACACTTTAAAACTGTCAAAACAAAAACCCTTCCCAGTGGTCTGACTTTTTGTCCAGATTATTGGTTCCCAAAGCCTCACAAGATCCTGCCCACTACCCCAAGGTGCTCCTGAGAGCCCAATGTTGGAAAGCACAGCACCAGCCCTGCAGACAGTAGAAGGGACCCTTGGGAGTAGCAAGAGACTTGGCACCAGCTTTTCTTGTGGCCTCTCAGGTCTGGGAGAGTGGAAGCCTGTGGCCACAAGCCCATCCATGCCATTGGCAGCCCACCCTGAGAGGAGATGGCATGCGAAACCTGTTTGATTTGTGGTACCTTTTGCCAAACGCCTTTGAAAAGGGATCTGACACCAGTTAATTTGACACAGGAGCAGGTTAGAAAAATAGTTGCAATAATGAATCTCCTTTTACTGTTCCAGTAGTACTATCACAGCCATTCACAGGATGGTTAATCTTCTAGCTAGTGCTTGAAGCGCTCTTTGCAGGGAGTTACGCACCATCAAAAAGAGTGAATGACTCTGTTTCTCTTCCCTATCGTGGCTATCAACCAGAGCTGTCTTTGGCATAGCTTGTAGGTTGATTTCTGGTTGAGCATTAGAAGCAGAATTCATCTGTCCAAATGCAGACATCTAATTGTGGATGTCTACATCTGAGTTACTTGTCTAGACTCTTGTTTATAGGAAAGAAATGGGCACCCCAAGGACATGAGTCATTGTATGCTAGAGTAAATGTTCAAAATGGGTCAGATGAATCATTCTGTAAATAGGCCTCTTTCTCTCCTGTGACTATAAAGGGAGTCCAGAGTCACCATGCAGAGGAGAACAGAGAGATGCCTCTCAAGTGCAGTGAAATGCATTCCATGTCAGGTCTCTGGGTATGTGTAGTCATCTGCTCTTCTGTTTGCACATATTTCTGACATCCTCTGTTCATTTCTTTCTCTTCCCATGATAGATTAACCTGGGACAGAGATGCTGTGTTGTTCCTGTATCTTCCACTGCAGTTACATCAAGGACAGCTCCCGAACAACTGCTGTTCCCTTCTTCTTCTTGGGGTCATCAGGCTGGAGTTACCTTTATTCCAAATCTATGCTGGAGCAAGGGCTCTGCTTTATCCTCTTGTGCATCCCTCCTTTTCCCTCTCCAGTGAGATGCTGCTGGGGATATGCTTTCCCTGCAGCCAGGTATTACTGTGCACTGTCCTTCCACATGAGTCATCTGCAAACACCTTGGGTGTCTTCATGTTCCCCAGGCCAACGCAACCTACTCTTATTTACTCACAATTTCCTCAAGGTGCTGGTAAGTGGTTATTGTCTTTGTCCATCTCTATTGTGTCTGCTATGGCGGGCACTGGCACCTGACTGAGAGGGACTCATGGCAGCTTAGTGTCACCACTGCCCAGATGCACTGCCATGGCTGACTCCTGTTGGTGCACGATTTCAGCTGGGAGGTCAGGGGTATTAGCCTGAAACCCCTTCAGTGATTTATTCCCATCTAATTTATGTTTGTTGAACAGACGAATGCACAACACTTAGAAATGCTTCCACGAAGACTTGGAGCCTGGTCCTAGAAATGTAGCATTATTTTAACAAAACCAGTGCTGTGCTGATAAATGGGGTAAGTGGGAGGAGGTAAAGAAACTATTAATAACACATGGTGCAGGAGATGAGGGAGGGAAGAAAACTGAAGAGCACAGATAAGACTTTTGCTGCAGGTGTTTTCTCGAGCTTTGTCTAGGAGACAAAGGAAAACCCACAGACCATCCAGATAAACCCATTAACCAGGTTAGCTGAGCGCTGTTTCAGCACTCAGTAGAGTTACCCAGGCCTTCTGGCCTCAACGAATTCCAACTTTATGCTTTTCTTATATAGTATTTCATTAAAAAATCATTTCTGTGTGAGAGGATTAAAAACCCGAAAACATATTTAAAAGAAACCCAAACATCTTAGAACCTGGGAATACTTTCACATGCTGGCAATCCTTGTATGAATATGAATAGGACACAATGCACCCATGGTCTCTTGTCTCAGTAGCATTGAGACTCTTTTCTGACTGGTTAGGTCAAGCCCTGGATCCACAGGTCCAGCTCTGACCTTTGTGAGACTCAGCTCCTTGCACTCAGAGCTGATGAGTGCTGAGGGACATGGGACCAGGTCACTTGCTTAGGAGGCAAGGAGAAAAGGTCCTCCCTCCCTGGAGATCTGAGCAACAGGAAAGATTGTTTGGCAGCAACTGCCTTTCTCAGCATGGGAAGGAACTGTGACTGGTAACCATTAAAGGAGGTGCAACAACCTTTTGGAGCAGGTTGGATGGGCGCCTGAGTGAGGAACCCAGCTGCACTTCCTACCGGAGAAGTTAAATTATGTATCATAATACATATATTCCTGAGAACTGGGCACGCAGGGGCACTTGCTGGAGATAAAAGCTGTAACATGCAAACTGAAACCACAGCAAGCCTCACTCTCCTCTGAGCTGTTTCCCACAAGGAAACTACTGGCCTCAGCAGACAGCCTTTCTATTTGCTCTGCAAAGTATTACCCATTTGTATGTGGCTCTGTGGCAGGAGGCACTCCAGGAGGCTGCTCCTTTCCCAGCACTCACTGCTAACAGTAAACACAGTTGGGATGACTCAGAGGTGTTTTCCCTTTCACTGCACAGGTTCAAGATCAGTCAGTGTTAGAAACAAGTGAGCGTCCTTCATTCACACGTTGGTGTTCAGTGCTTTGATAGGAGTTGCCAATTCCTGCCTAGTTCCTAGTCGGCTGACAGCTACTTCGTAGAAAGACCCACCCTAACACTGACCAGAAAGGGTGACATTTGACTGCGTTAGCTGCTCAGCATAAGGTCAGACTTCCCACTGGATAATGATGCTTATCAGGACAGCTGTCCTTTGCTCTTGCACAATTCCACACCTCTGTGTGCAACCCAGTTCTTCTCCCGATATCTTACATGCCCTCTGTGTTTTCTTTGTATATCCAGATCTAACCTTAAAACCAAAGCTCTGCAAATTGCTGAAACCCATTTGTTCCTGGAAGCTTTCTCCCTGTGATGATACCTGTGTGTGCTATTGTCCTGCAAATACTGAGTCTGAGATTTCCATTAATGCCAGGAGTTGTCATTACTGAAACTGAAGCAGATGGTAGAGTGGGATTGAAGTGATGCTATGGAGATTTTTCCCAAGGTGTCACACATTTTCCACAAACATGAAGCACTGGAATGGCTCACCTGAGGAGGCTGCAAGACTTCTGCCTTGGAAAGGTCTTCAAGAACAGTAAATGTTTGTCAGGGATGACTTCATTACCCAGTCCTTCTCTGGGGAAAGAGATGAACTATGCAGTTTCCTGAGGTCCATTCCAGTCCCAGAAACCCATCAAGACCCCAAGCAGATACTGGAAGTGGCATAAGGTTCAGTAAGGAGAAGAAATGTTCAAAGAAAAGAACATTCTCTTCATTAGGGATTGTAGTGAGAGGACAAGGGGTAACGGGTTCAAACTTAAACAGGGGAAGTTTAGATTGGATATGAGGAAGAAATTCTTCACTGTAAGGGTGGTGAGGCACTGGAATGGGTTGCCCAGGGAAGCTGTGAATGCTCCATCCCCGGCGGTGTTCAAGGCCAGGTTGGACAGAGCCTTGGGTGGCATGGTTTAGTGTGAGGTGCCCCTGCCCATGGCAGGGGGTTGGAACTAGATGATCTTAAGGTCCTTTCCAGCCCTAACTATTCTATGATTCTATGATTCTATAACATATCTCAGATTTTGAGCTGATTTCTCGACACTAGTACTGAGTTTGACTAGAGCAAATCTTGCAGCACTTGGCATTTGAAACGCTTGGGCACACATTATACCTAATTCTTAGGAGAGGAGGAAATTGGTGCAGTCCCATTGAGGCAGAGCATGTGGGAGTTTGCTTTGTATTCTGTCTGACCCGCACTGCGGCAAAGTACAAGCACCACCACTTGAAATTTCCTCCTAGCATTTATGTTCTTAAAACTCAGTAATGGTATTTGATAGGGAGCAGATAGATAGGCTTGATCTGATCCTGGGTTACTTTGCATTAAGTGGTTTTCAGTTCTTTCTCTTTAATATCGTTCTCATGCCTATCCTGTGTGTTGCTCATTTCCTCTGGTGGGGAAGTGAGAAGCACATGCAGCGGAAACGAAGCAAGCCAATAAAAATGATGTGGCAGAAGGAAAGAGAGGAAAGTTGCAAACAATCCCTGTTTTGGCTGACAAAGGCATCCTCAGGAAGCTTGTGCGTTGTAGGAGTCTGTCATTTTACTGGGCTGTGGAGAGAAATAGAAGAAAAATATATGCACAAAAATAAGCATTTCCCTTTTGCTTTGATTTCCATGATAGTTAGTACTTATCCTATTTAATACAATGTGAGGCAGAGATCCAGGTCTCCTGATGCTTTGACAGGGATGCAGGACTTCAGTCTCTTCTCACTGTGCTTGCCAGCTATGGAAAGCTCACCTGGGGTGAAGCAGGGGAAGAGGAGGCTCCTGCAGTTTGTGCTACTTTATTTACCAGATTGTTGTATTTATCCAAACCAAGGGACATGCTGCCAGAGGGATGTCCTTTCTGAGCTCCTGCAGTTATTTTATAGCCACAGTTCAATGTTGTCAGTGAAATCCCATCCTGGGGCATCCTAGTATGCACCACAACCATGTGCTGCTGAGTCAGGAAGCCAATAGTGCTGTGCACCAGGCATCCCACCATTGCCAGGCTGGTTCTGGACCCTCACTGAACACCAAGCCCCTGGATGGGCAGGCTGCTGTGCCACCCACTTCAAATGGTGTAAGTGGCAGCGCTGCTTGTAGTGACATGGCATCGGAAATCCCCGACATGCAATTGCACGAGAAGGTCACAGCTCAGTCAGAACAGCACATTAAACATTTAATGCTCCATTTATACGCACTAGTGGTGTCATGCCAAGATGAATCCAAAACGATTACATCTCCAGCCGTGTTGGTTCCTTTCACAGCAACATAAGGCATTTTGCTCCTCTAGTCAATGCGATGATGTTGTGCTGAGGACAACAGACTCAGGTTCCGAGACTGTGTTCATCTCAGTGATTAGTCAATGAAATACATCTCTGGCTGAGACACACTACTGGGGTTCCTGGAGGTTCAAACTGCCACTTGGTTAAGATGCATAGCAGGTTCCACTGGCCAGATGACTCACCTCAGCCTCTCTCATTGCCCAAGCGAGACAAAGGCAATTGGAAGGCAGAGAAGACAATAACAAACTGTTGACCACATCGTAAATCCAAAGACGTGGCAACAACAGGGCTTAGCTCATTCATGCAGGAAATACTGTAAATGAAACCACAGTGTTCGGATACAGTGTCTGCTGAGAAGGAAATCTCTTTTGGTTGCTTGCACCTGCTAGATATAAAAAGGAAGGGACTGGATTTCTTAATTTTGCAGGACTCGTTTTCCTTGTAAGGCAGCATATTTATAACTCCAGTAAATCTGCAAAAACTGGGAAATAAAAAGAACCCTGCAAGAAGAAGAAATTGATTTCTGGATCTAATCAGAGCAAAGCTCTTAATCTTTGTTCCTCTTTTATAGAATTGCTGCCTGGGTGCTGCTTCTATGGGCTCAGGACACAACACATTATTTGGTCCATGCTCAAGTGGAAAACGCTGGGAAAGGGAAAGAAGCTGAATTTCTGTTCTCTTTCCATGAAAGAAAAAAAACCCCATACCAACCCACAAAAAAAACCCCAAACCAACAAACAAAAAACAACTAAGAAAAGAGCTATTTTAATCAACTGTTCTGCTTTGCTTTTTGTGCTCCTCAGGTGAAGCCTGTCTCATAACCGCTTAACCAGGCATTTCTTCACAGCAGTTCTCAGAGAGAACTGAGAGGTGGATTCCCTGCTCCTGTCCCTGCTCCAGGGCAGTGAAGGTGCAGCACAAGGTTACACAGAAGGGCAATAGGAGCATCAATCTGAGCAAGCTCCAGCTGCTCACTGATGGTTTGGAGATTGTTGCCAGTGGGCACTGATGAACACAACTCTCTGACTGCTCTTCTATGTGCCTGAGAGTTTTATACAGAGTGCCAGTGAGTGAATATGAGCCAGACCCAGCAGATATGAAGATGATGTGGTGGAGGAGAGGTTAAAACTGGTCCTGGAGGCTCTAGGTGATGTGCATGCACTCATGTGGTTCTAGATATCCAGAAATCTCAGCAGCTGACTTTCACATGACACATAGAGCTCTTTACAAATCAGTCCACTTGCTTTGTGGTATGAACGTGTAGCAGAGGGAATTTATTTATAACTTAATTTTTAAGTCAAAGGCCTTGGGGCTTTAAGTAGCAGCGGAAACAAGTTCTGCAAAAGGCTCTGGAATCGTCTGCAGACGTCGTCTGTGGTGGCACCCTGCATCAGACAGAGTTTAAAGAGGACCTGCTCCATCTTCAGTTGAGGTCCCCAGAGATGACTGAGAAGCTTCAAGCTTAAAGGAAAAAATTACAGTAAACCCTCCTCTGATTGTTTATTAAAATAAATCCAGGCACATTGAGCTTTGCAAAGTAGCAGTCTCTGCCCTCCCTGCCATGTCTGCCTGCAGGTGTCTTTGCTTCCAGAACTGGCTTTAACTTGATGACTATCTGAGCGGCAGCAAACTGCCATGGAGCACCCCTCTATTGCAGGCAAGGCCTGGATGCCTGCCCTGGCAGCCTCTGCCCCCTGGCCCAGAGCACTCTGGTGTCCCACAGAAACTACTGTCCTGGGGCAGCAGACATTGACATCCTCCTGGGTGCTCAGCTCACCTCTCTTCACCAGGGAAGGAAGCAAAACACCATACACCAACCCGCACGCTGCTGCAATGGAGAGTTCCTGAAGGGGAACACGTACCACAACAGCACACTTAGAAGTAGAGTGTCTAGAAATTTGGCAGGAAGCCTCCTCTGCAGACTGGCACGAGATCAGGAGATAGGCAAGCATCAAAGGGAGGGAAAATTAGCATCTGGGTTTCATTTCTGCGGCTGTAGTTGAGTCAGCCTGGTACGATGCCCATGTTGCTGCCTCAGCACTGGAGAGGCAATGGTCTCCCTGTGCCTCTCTCCTGCACCGAGATCTCACAAGGGTCTCCAGCAGTGCGTCAGCATTCCAGTTTCCTGTTTGTTGATAGAGCTAGAGGCTTTGAAAATCCTGTCTGACTTAATCCCTATTGATCACAGATCCAAGAGCCCTGATGTGAAGGCATTTTAAATTTCCAGCCACTGACTGTTTAACAGCTTCTGACTTCAAAAGCTGTAGGAGCCGTCTTCTCCTTTTAAATACACTTTCAAGTAAAATGTAGTTGGTTCCTTATTAAAGTGTACCTTTCCCATAACTATACAACTGTTTGTAGTGCAAAGGGTCAGTTCTCATGCCATGTGCACTTCCTTCATTCATGAAATCAATGGACAATAAGCAATGTCCATTTCTGGTCTTTATAGAAGTCATTTGCTGCAAGGATGAGATTAACTTAGCTTCTCAATGTAGATATAAAACAGGTGGTTTTAAAAACCACACAAGTCTCCTCTGCCAACAACCCCAAATAAACCAGTGTATGTTTTCCAGTACAAGCTACACAAAAGCCCAGGACAGGTTTTATCCTTTCTCTCAGGATGTTATGCTGTCCATGGGCAGGCAGGTTGTCTGTAGTGTGCTGCACACCCTGGTAAACCAGGGGCTCATTAGGCCTATGTTGGGGGTCTGACCTGGAGCAGGTCACAGCAGCTGACCTCTGTCTCCTGGTTTCTGTTTTTGGGGGTCTTACATGCAGAGCTCTTGCACTGGCACCTCGTAGGGCACTGCTGCACCAAGCCACCATGCATGGCACCAGCATCCCATCCCTCCTGCCCAGGACATGGGGCTCTGTATGCAGGCTGGTGCCCAAGCAAGCTAAGGAGCTACCAGAGGGGCCTCTTGAGCACAAAGGGTGACAGCCTGAGTTATAGCCCTGAGTCAGGGAGCATGAAGGAAGCTGGAAATGATTATGGAGCATATGGGGGAGCTTGAGCAGCAGAGAGACTGCAGAAACCATGCTAATCCCTGGGGAACTCAAACCGTATAATTTACATGGGTTTAAGCCTGAACTTACCTTTGCAGTCATGATCTTGGAAGAGAGTTTACTTAAAACAGAGGGGATACATAAATCTCTGGGGCTAAAAGAGAGGCTGAATGGAGTCAGGTTTATAGGGCAAGGATTTGCATGCCTTCAAAAGCATGCAGCCTTTCTTTGGGCAGGCATGGGGGTAGGAGAGGGGCAGACAAACCCAGCAGCTTTGTCCTGCACTGGTGTGAGCACTGTGTGCTGGGATGTGAGTGCAACTGCAGGGATCACAGGGCACATGGCGAGGTGATACTTGGTGATGATCAATGGAAAGGGGTGTGAGTGGCTGTTACAGCCTCCTGGAGACAGAGTTATTCTGGATGCAAATGCTTGGGGGAGCTTTGTGAAGGTTCCTGCTTAAAACTGAGACTTGGTTCTTCTGGGTTTTGCTGGTTTTTTTTTTTCTGGTAATGTCAAAAAAAGAAAAGATTCTCACCTCCCCACTGCCAGATCACCAGGGTGACTAAAGAAAGTGAACTAAAAGTGCATGCAAAGCACAATGTGCACCTTCCAGCTTCTGAAACAAATGAAGTGGGGGTCCCAGACATTACAGCTTTCTTCACCGGCCAGCTCTGACTCACCCTCCTTCTGGAGAAGTCATGAGACATAGTGAAACCCCATGGTCTGAAGCTGTTTACGAAACGTGTGGGAAGGCATTAGTCCAACTGACCTAATAATGGGGTTTGGTACTGAGACACACTCAGCTGTGCAGCCCGAGACAGAAGACCTGAGCTCTCTGGGTGGAGCGAAGTGGGAAGCTGCATCAAGCAACGCAGGCTACACCAGGCCTGGGACTAGTGCTGGGCACAAAAAAAGATTTTCAATGATCCTGAATCCCACCTTTCCTTGAAGATGGCAGAAAACTGGTACTGGGCTGATACTTGGCTTTTTCCCTCTGATTACATTATTTTCAGATATATATGACAAAATGCAGGGGGACACAATCCGGTGGCTTTTCACCTCAACTGAATGCTGTGGTTCAGGATGAAATAGTTGCAATGCCTGCATTCAGATGAGTAGGAGAGGACACTTCCCTGTAGTATGTTGGAGGGGCAGAAACCTGCTGGAATTACTTCCATGCTGGTTGTATCTTCTGTGGACAAGGGACGGTGGAGCTGGTGCCTGCAGCTCTAATGAGAGTCCCTGTGGTGATCAGGCTAGTTGTGTATGCACACTCCTGCACCAGGCATGCATAACTTCTGCACTTGTGCTAAGCTGCTCTGCAATGGAGGTCAAGTTTTATTCTATCATGCAGCATTTTAATGGCCTTGGGATACCTTTGTTAGCCTGAGCTTGTGTTTTGGTGAAACTTTAGACAGGCAATGAATAACAGGGGTATTGTCTATTCATATCAGGTGCAATGGAATCATCCCTGGTTTCTTGTTTATCCTGACAAAATGGTAAATGAAAAAAATGGTCTTTCTCTTTTGCTTCATGCTGTAGATCATGGAATCATAGAATAGTTAGGGTTGGAAAGGACCTTAAGATCATCTAGTTCCAACCCCCTTGCCATGGGCAGGGACACCTCCCACTAAACCATGCCACCCATGCCCCGTCCAACCTGGCCCTGAACACTGCCAGCGATGGAGCATTCATGGGCAACCCATTCCAGTGCCTCACCACCCTCACAGTAAAGAACTTCAAAGAAGAATACATCTCAGCAGTAAGTGTCTTATTAACAGAAAGCATCCGCAGAAGGAAGAACAATGTGTTCTGGCCCAAACTCACAGCTGTGGCCACCAGCTGACATCCCTGTTACTCCAGCTCTGCCTTTACTATGTTATTTCAGTGGTAGCTTTAAGGAAGAGAGAGAAGACCACGGGGAGTTTGGCTTTGAAAAACCTGCTGCAACTACAGGAAACCTCTTGGGTCTGAGAAGGACTTCAGCAGCCCAGGGAATAACCCTACACTTGGATCCAAGGCTCTTGCAGCAAGCCAGGGAATGCTGGAAAACCTGGGAATCTGGCAAGTGAAGATGCATTTAGTAGCAGAAACAAAGCGTGTGCCTTCCAATCACACAAGTTATATAAAGCCTTTGGCCAGACTGGAGATGTCCCATTGGAGATCATTACTGTTCTTTCTGTAATTTTGGGACTTTCAGACTTAAGTTTGATTTTATATATTGGGAAGTGTTCAAAGGTCTTCGGCTTGGGTCTTTTATGGCTGTTTCCCAAATAACTGCTCTTCGGGTTGTCTGTGACTGCTGGGGGCTTGTGCTCTAAGTAGTTCTTTCCTGTACTGTTCTTCTTTGAAGCAAGAACTGCGTAGAGCAGCTGGCACCTACTGAATACGGGAACATCTTACTATCTGCTGATGATTTCCCTGACCTAACCCTCTGCTTTGTTCACATGCAGACTTTCCACTGGGGACCTAACGTAAAGCAGGTATGAGGCAGTTCTGCCTTACTGGGGTCTCTACCCCAGTGGCTTGGCATCTTGGGCTGAGATGAAATGATTTTCTGCACCCTTTGGATTACAGCTGCTTTTTACAGAGTTTGGGAGTTGTTCATGAGCTGTTGCTCATGAGCTGGTCCTTGAACATGCCTCGAATAACACATAAATAAATAAGAGAAAACACATTCTCCTCACCTCCACCCCAATAAAACCTGTTGTGTACAGCTTTCTCTTACATAACCCATCTGACTTCAAGAACAAATGTCCTTAATTTCTTCTGGATGGTAGGCTTTGTAGAGATTTAAAGGGCAATTTCTCTCTCTTTTCCTTTAGCTCTCACAAAGTATTACAATAAGGAACTGCAGTGACAGATGATACTTCAAGGCATGGTTTAGAAGTGATTCATCTGTGAAACATGTTGTAGCATATTTTATAGTATTTTAGCTAGTAAAAGCTGTGCATTTTAGCCCAGCTATGTCATACTGCATGGCAAATTATATTTATAGGAATCCCAGCCACCATGCTGAAAATAAGTACCCTCTATACAAGAGTTAATGCAGTAGATTTGTACTTAGACATGTATTTGTAAAATATTTAAGCTGCATGAAAAGGGCATCTGTAGGAAGATATGATTACAGGATCATGTAAGTGCAGCACAGTGCTGTCATATTTTAAGGTTAAAGAGCCATAATTAGGCATTGGTGGCTGTCACTGCATGCATGGAGGGAGGGGAGCCCTTTCAAAGGCTAAGTGGGGCAGGAGAGAATGGGGAACAGCCTGAGTCTTGCATCTGCTGCCCCAGCTGTAAGGAGGCCCCAGACTGAAGGACGGTGTTTTTACTGCTTCTGGGGCCCTCCTATATCGTCGTCTTATGGCAGGAGAAAAAAAAAGCTATGGGAAATGCTTTCTTGTGGTTCATAGTTTATGCCTGCTACTATCCAGACAGGAAAGCACAGATGAGCAGGAGATGCTCTTCTCAACCTTATAGCAATAACTTGTCATTCCAAAGCTCTTACTGCTTTCCAGACGCACAAAGTGGTTTCACAAGCTTTCCAGCATATCTGGGCAGTGCCTTGTAGCTTCTTGGCACAAAGCACTTCAGTCAGCTCATGCAAAAGCTTTCAGGAAAGCAGAAAACCAGGGTATTGGACCTTACTGCAGAGGGGCTGACTGAGGCTTGCAAAAAAACCCACACATCTCTGTACCGTGACCACAAAGCTCTACTGAGTCTTACGCAAGCCCATCTTTCTTAGGCTTGAGTCTTACTTATTTTCCAAGTGCTAGCAGTTTTGCAGCCACAAGGAAAGGAGGACATGCTCAGGTACTACGGTACAAGGTAAAGGATAGGGTATTTTCGATTGCTGATGCCTATCCCTAAATCACACGCAGTCTAAATAAGCTCCAATTCACATTGCATTTTAGCAGCCTTCTGCTGACATCACTGAGCTCAAAGTGAATGTTTGAACTTGAGTGCATGCTTGAGTTTTGCTGAATCATACAGCAAATAAAGTATGCAGAGCTGGTCTTTAATATAACTTCATGTGAAAACTACACATTTCCCGCAAAGCCTACTTCAAGTTAATTAATGGGCATTAAGGACTCACATTTTCCTAGCAAAGAAGGGCCCTAAGGGATCGCAGCAATTTGTGTTCATACCCTGAATGATACTGACACAACCTTCCCATGGAGACAAAGCCCCAAGCACTCCCTCTGTGATAATCGAGCACTTACATGTGATGGATGGTTTTAGGGCTTCTGACACCACATGGGTCAGGAGGGAGGACCTGGCCTCTGACCCGTCCCTTTCATCCCTTCTGGCTGGAAGTGTGCCCATTGCCTCACTGAGTCTGAGGGGGATGAGGAGTGTCTGCAGCCTGGGGAAGCAAGGAAGGGAGCGGAGGGCTGCCTTCTTGAACTGAAGCTATGCACATTTTATTCACTCGCACCAACTCCCATTGCTGTTGTTACAACCTTCTCCACGGGCTTGACATAACAAGGCTGTGATCCGTATCCATGGACATGCCAGCCACAGGAAACCCTGGCTGTTAATTCATTGCAGGAGCAGAGCTGGAGCAGTTGGGTGTGACAGAGAGAGGCAGGCTGAGTGCCACTGGGACTGCCAGTGCTACAGCAAGGCACCCCAGGGCTTCCTTAAGGTGCGACCGTCCTAGTGTAGCCCCTGCTGCAGGAGGGAAAGGAGTGTTCCATCAGGAAATGAAGACATAATTCCCAAAGTGCAGGGAGCACAGTGGGAGCTGAGTGTTGCAATGCAATTCTCTTGATTACAGCTTTGGTGTCCCAGCTTTGTTTGTTTGTTTGAAGAAATGAACCTTGGCAGCTGTAGGCTGCACAGCTCAGTGCTTTCAAGAAAGTTGGAGGGAGCACCAGGCTGGAAAGACCTCTTTCATCAGCAGGTGTGATCCCATGTGTCCCAGGCAGCCATTCCTATAGATCTATCAAGCCCCATCTTAAAACTACATAGATTGGCTAAGGGGTCTTTTTGTCCTTGATTTTTACTCCCCACTAGTGCTCTCCCAGGTCTCTTCCAGAAGCTCACCCTGCTGGTGAGAAACTGTTTAATTTCCACTCAGGCTTATGTCAACATTGCCTGGCGGCTGTTTCCCTTCTTTCTATTTATCCTCCTAGGAATCATCGCTCAGCCCCATTCCCAGCCCTGTGTGGTCCTCCTTCAGCTGGAAAAGCAAGGGAAAAGTAGAATATTGTTATGGGAAGCACTGGAGCAATAAAATTGGTGGTGTGGTAAGATATGTATGAGGAGTGAGCCCAGCAAGGATGCACACTTGGAGCGCAGGGCTGGGGGAGAGGGCTGTCTGAAGGAAAAGTCGTGTGTCCTCACCAGGTGAAGCTGCCTCATACTTAGTATTAACCAACCATTTCCACAAAGGGGTTAAGAACGTGCTGCTGCTATGAGTAGCAGTAAGACAAGGTTGGTCATACTACGATATATTCTTTCCTGAGGATGTGGAGTGCTTGAGCTGGACTTGAAGCACAGAATTATGTTCACCAGTTGTTAGCTGTTTGGCCTGGGGAAAGCCGCATTTCAGCCTCTTCGTCCCCATCTGTGAAAAACAGGATAATAATAGCCAGTCGCCTCTCCCCGGGGTATTGTGAGGGTGAACGTCTGTAAAGGGTGTGGACCATTGAAAGCAATAAATAAATGCTGAGTATCATTATTATTAATCTTCCTGTGCCTCGGTTCCCCATTTGTAAGCTCTCACCTAGTGCGTTTTGACCCCTGTTTACTCATGGAGCTGCGCCCAAGGAGGTCTCAGCTCTCCAGCTTCTGCCACTTGTAACCATGGCCCACTTGCAAAAGACCCTGAATGTGCTGAGAAGTTAAAGTTTTGATGTCTTGGAGGGTTTAAAAGTATTGATGAAGCAGATTATTACCAGCATTGTGTTTTCATGTCGTTGTTGCAGAAGAAAGCAAAGCTACTGACCCACTGGGTGCACGCACACCACTGTGTATGAACTCTTTTGGTGACCTGAGGCTCCCCCAGTGTCTTCTCTGGTCATGGACCCTCTCTGTCTGGGAGGAAACTGCTAAGAATAGATCTGCTGGCCCCAAAATCCTGAAGAGGTGTTTGCAGCAGAGATTACCTGCACCAGGAATTGGTTGCAGGTCAGTTTATCTCACATTAAAATAACCCATATCCACCACTTTGTTTTGTCTGATGTGGATCATTTGATGGTTTAGTGCATGCTATTAAACACACTCTAGAAGTGGGTCTGCTCAAATTTACCTTCAGCAAGAATGAAGCCAATCCCAAGCAGCCATTGAATCTCTGCCATCTCCTAAGGAGAACCCACACCCTTTTGCTCCTCAGCTGGAAGCAATGGTCTCATCACCTATGTGGTCTTTCCTGATGTCAGATCTCCCAGAATGGGCATCACTTTTCCCTTTAAAAGGAAGCTCTCAAGCAAATGTGGCTTTCCCTGTGTCCAGGTCCTGGGTGATGTTTCTTGATGAGAATGGACTCATAGAGTGTTGTCTTCAAGCAAATGCTTCCAGTGTGGCTGGCAGCACAGCCAAGGTGTTGTGGGAAAGCAAAGGAGTTTGAAATATGAGGTAACAACGGGAAAGGTAATAATATGATTTGTGAGTTTGTGGGAACTGGGAATGCTCCTGTATGGGATATTTTGGTATTTCCTATCCTTTCCTGCGTTCTGGTTTTCCTAGGAGCGTGAGGCATCCCTGCTTTGAACCAGTTCAAAATGTGAAGCTGATTTTCAGATGCTTCACAGGGATTTAATTTTTATTCTGTTACTGCTGGATTCTATTTATTTTTGCAGTACCTCCTATTACCTCTTTCCTCTTTAATTCCCAGCTGAGTTCTTATATGTGGTTCCAGAAAAAGAACTTGGAAGATTAAGGGAATGCCTTGTAGAGGGTGTAATTTCACCCACCCCTGCAGTAGCACATGCTATCTTTCAGGCGAGCAGAGGTGAACCTCCTTTTTCAGCAGCATTGCAGGTTTAGGTAGGTAACCCCTTTTGAACCACTGGGTCAGAAGGATGAGAAATGCAAGGTAAAGGGAGCAGGCTCCATGAGATATAAGCCTGTGGACAGAAAGCTGAGTAAAACCATGGGTTTGTAGCTGGATGCTGATTTGCATGTCTGCTTTGTGCTGCTCTAAGGAGGTGCAACTTTGCTTCTGCACACTTAAAATATAGCGTTGTCAGCTTTGCAGCTGGTTCTAAGTGTGGGGAAAGGTTTTGTGGGTTTCAAGTCTGTGTGCTTATCTGCCTTGTCGAAAGCCTCGCTGCCCTCTTACAGTAAAGTAAACCCTGTATCTGGTGAGCCATGTGTCACTTCAGTTCTCCCTGATCCCTCCTTGCTCTCTTAATCTAGCAAAGTTGTTTTCTTGAGCTTGGCTTGTTTGTCAAGCGAAGTATCATATGTTGCCTGGAGCCAGGATGAAACTCTTGAAAATCAAGTATTTTGCATGCTGCTGCTTTGGGAAGCTCCATTTACTTGGGATAAGCTATTCTGAAGTAATATTTTTCTTTTCTGTTTATCTTCCCTGACAGATCTTCTGCTTCCCTCATGCCCTGTCACATTAAACCATTTATGCTAAAAGTAAGCAGTTTGCATCTGCCCTTGTGACTTCACTGGAACTGGTTGCTTATCCCTATTGTGCTTTTGCCAGCAAGTGCTTCAGCAGAAGAAATTATAAACTACCCACTGCAGCTACTACACTTCAGTGCTGAATTGTAACTGAAATCGCATCCTCATTTTAGGTTAATGGTCTGATACATGAATGCTGACAGCTCTCTTTGAGTTCCATCTTGTGCAACGCTGCGGAGTCCAGAGCAAGGCGTGAGTCTGAAGAACGCCTCCTTTTCAGGAGTGAGCTCAGCAGTGGTGTGTCTTTCCATAGAGGCTGTGAGGGTGGTGTCACCACTGAACACAAACACAAGCTGCACCCAGCCAGGCAAGAAAAGCAAATCTTGAAATCCAACCAACTCATGCCTGAGACCACCTCCTCTTTCTTTCTTCTGTGGGCTGCAAAGAAACATTCCTTAATTCACAAGTGGTGTTCAAAGCATCCTCCAAACATTAGTTTCATCTCACTTCCACAGCACTAGAAGGGTTGTGGAACACAAGGCTTCCTTCTTCATAATGTTGGTTTTTTTCTAGACTGCCATATCTGAATGTCTGTTCAATCTATTATCTCTTAATACTTAAGCAGAGAATTACTCATGGGACTATCCTTTTTTTCTGTCTTGAAGGCAGTCCCTGTTACTCCACAGTATGGAAACCAAGTGGGGAAAGTAATCTGTGCAAATTACATGCAGTTTTCTGGTTGAATCATGTTCCCTTCACTCATGATAATGAGTCACTTGGCATAAAGTAGACTGTTACTATGAATGGAGAAAGCATATCAGGGTTCTGCTTCTCAAGAATTATTTCTACTTGCTGAATCTCACTCAAGCTTGGTAACCACAAGGGGTGAATTTATCCCAGACTCTTTAGCCTTTGATGCAGAGGATGAGGCTCAAGAGCAGTCATCAAAGCTGTCTCATGCAGCTCCTAAATACTGTCCATGTAGTCTTTTTCCTCTGGGAATACTGAGACTAAACAAAGAACTGACCTTGGTGAAGAGGAAGGCAGAATTGAGTCTTATCCCATATGCAGTGTCTGAGCCTCACTGCTCAAAATGCAGCCTGCCTAGCTAAGGGACCGATTACTGCATAGTCAGCTGCCTTCTCAGAACCAGTCCTGTTTGTATGGAGTAGAGCACCCTAAATCACATTGTCACTCTGGAAAATCTCGTTTTCTTGTATTTTTCCCTATGTAGTAATCATCGCAATGACCAGATGGTGTAGTCTGGTGTGCAGACCAAAAGTAAGGGTGTTGGAGAGCTTGGATTTCCTGCTCACAGGATCATAAGTATTACAGCAAATGAAACTCCTACGGGCAAAACATGCTATGCTCCCACCCCCTGACCTCACACAGGATTACAATGCTTCTGCTTCACTAAAATACATAATTCTTATTTATTGTACTGGAAACAGACAACGGACACTGAAGTATTATGACAACGAAGTATTATGGCACCACTAATTGATAGTCAAATGATAGGTTGCAATGTCACTTTCTTACGAGAATAACTATCCCGAATTATAAGGGTGGTGAATTGAAATGCATCCTTTAGAAAGATGCTTAATCTCATTTTTAAAGCACCAAGTGATGGTGAGCCCCCTATCTTGTCAAGTAAGGTATTAATTGCCCTTACTGCTAGGATAGTGCATCTTATTTCAAGTTGTTGGGTTTTTTTTTCTTAATCTAATGGCATTGACTTGCTGGGTGACCTTGGATGAGCAGGGATGGATCATTTGTTTCAGGCTAAATTGATCTTGGAATTTATGTAGTAATATACCCACTCTGGAGAGCCTCCAGGGCTGTTTTCAAGGGGTGACCCCTGGATGGAGTTTCAGGCTCAGTTCTTATATTTTGTGTGTGCTTTGTGGGTGTTGCTTTGCATTGTCATTAGCTTAGAGTTTAAATTTTGTTAACAGGTGACCTGACCTCTGTCTGTGCCATGGCAGGTAAGATGCTTGATCCGGCCTGTGCCTTCTTTCTGTGACAATATTGCTTCCAGACTTTTAGGAGGAGCAGTGAGGATGAATCTCTGCATGCTTTTGCAGCTGTGATGCCATGGTAAGCACAAAAGATAATAAATGCCACAGTCATGGTTTCACCAAAGCTGTACGCTGGTTAGAATACAAGATGAGAAGAAATAAATACAGTCTGAATGACAACCCAGGTGAACCGTCACGCATCTGTCATCAGAGTAGCATTTAACTAATTAGGAGATAAATGATGATGCCATTAAGAGTATATTGAGACCAGGGAGAAATGTACCAGTGTTGATGGAAATCACATAAAATAACAGTCACCGAAATAGCTTGTCAGGTCTACACTGTTTTCAGCGTGTTACTTAACATAGGGGAGCCCCTAAGCTTTAAAGAACCATCTTTCTACCCTGATCTAGACAAATTACCTTTGTACCTTGATCTAAACAAACTCTGATCTCTCTGCTGCCATTGAACTCACCTTGTCTGAAACCTAATCTGACTACTTTATTCTACCTCTCTGCTGGGAATTCACTCTATCATTAGCATTTCAATCTATTTAATTCACTGAGGGTCGCTGAGCAATGTAACTGAATCCACGCTAAGCTACCACTGGCAATTTAGCTGTCAGATAGTCTCACCTGCTATTTTTAGTTGCACTTAAATGCCTTGCTTAAGGGGGTGCACACTGAATTTCTGGATTAGCTTCCCCCTGACCCCTCTATTGTATTGCCGTCCATCATCTTTGAGTTAGAGTCCTGTTTTCATCGTTCTATTATACTAATTACAGCTTGTCAAAGGTGTGGACAGTGCTCTTGGACACTTGTCTGCAGGCCTGTAACTCTTGGGATTAAGCCCTTGTGTTTAGAGCTGCAAGTAGTCTTTATCTCTGCAGTAAAGAAAGTCTTTGCTAAAACCAGTTTTCTATATTGCAAAGCAAACACCTCCCGAATCTTAAGACCTTATGCTTTAGGCTAGTTGGTTAGTCTCACTTTTGGCTCTCCATAAGGTGCTTTATAGTGCCAGATCCTTATGCTTGGGTAGGGGAGGAATAGCATTGCCAAGGTTCATGCTTTCAGAGGCAGGGGTTTAGGATAAGGCATGCAGCTGTATGGTTTCTGTTTGAATTATTTGAAGCAGCTGTGCTCCCTGGCCTTCTGTGTCTTTCACTTCTTTTCTCTTGCACAGATTCCACTGCATCTTATTCTTGTGTTTACTCTCTCCTGCTGCACTGCTCCCTATGAGCTCTATGTTCTAATGACCTTCCTAGCAAGCACATATGCTGTGGCATATATTTAGTTTTGAACCAGCTTATGGCTCTTCCTAGGTGCAATTCAGGGCAGGAAGCAATTTGTTCTTGTTAACAAAGCTGTGTACATGTGCACACTCAGCCTGTGTTGGCTACGGTTTGGTTGTCTGTTGAACCTGCTTTAGCCTCTATATTTGAGTCATCTTGAAGTATAATTAAGAAATTAAGCAGACAATGGTAAAACACGTGTTCATAGGTAGAAAGCAGGATTTATTGGAAGTAAAACAGGCAGAATGGACATTTATGTTGTAACATTCATCAGTAAGCTTACTAAATGATAGTCTTTCACTGATTATTTCTCTTGCCCTTTGGAGATCAGATTTCTTTTTCACCTTTTCAAATGAAGTTGCAAGCTTCTCTAAAGTCAATAATTCAACTTTATGGGAAAGAGAGAGATTACAGCCCTTTAGGGTAAATGCAGGATGGTGATAGCATATAACAGAATATTTGACTAGAAGGTCAGAGGCTTGGCTTCACTAGCTGCATTGCAGATCTGCCCTGTGACTTTGTGGTCATTTCTCTTACCTTCTCCAGGCTGCAGGTACCATCCAGCCTTCGAGTTCTGGTGCTGTAATGGGTGCTCAGCACCCGCACCAACTGAGCTGTGAGTGCGGGGCTGAGCAAGGCTGCTTTGGGAGTTGAAGCTCCGAGGTAAGCAATACAAGACTGTCTTCCTTCCTCTGATTCCAGCTCTACCTGCCACTGAGTAACTATTTTCCTGTGCAAAGACAAGTAAAGAGCTGTGGCTGCTCCCTAGGCGGATCATTGCTAGGGATGAAACCAGAACATTTGTTGGGAGCCTCAGTAATATCCAATTCAGATTGCTGATGAATGCATCCTGACTTTGGGCACATACCTCCTGTTAATACTAATGTGAATGTCACACATGAATGCTGGAGAATATTGCCCATTATTTTTGGTCCCAGAGCTCTGAGCTGAGAGATTCCCTGAGAAAAATGGTCATTTGCTGTATGTTGCAGGCTGCAATTCATTATATACAGTGCATGGTGGCTGTTATTTACCTTACAGAACTGTAATGTGATAAGGAGTCTATGTAAGCCACTTAATGGTCTGTCAACCCTAAAGAAAATGTGTACCTGATCAGCATCTGATTTATGCCACTTTCATCCCAGTGCAACTCTATTGGCTTCAGCGGTGTTATCCCTGATTTATGCTAGTCTTAGTTGGACTTCATGAGTTTATGTACTTTATATGACACATGTACGAGAGGAAAATGTAGTCTAATAAAATACCTGACTGTGGATCATAGCTGAAGGTTCTTTGCAGTCCTGTTAACAGGGGTGCTACAAAAACATGTTCTGCTCCTCTGCAGCGCCTATGTATTTCAAGGGGTTCTATCCTATATCTATAGATATGTAACTTAATGGTCTCATACTTGACTAATGTGCTGCCTTCTTGGCATGGTGGAGTGTTAGAGCTACCAGCAGGCACATTAAACCTGTAGGATGAGAATAAGAATTTAACTGTGGTAATTGGGACATTCTTATTTTGTACTTGGCAGACCAAGTTCCCTGCCTAAAACCAAATGAACTTCCCACAGATTATGTCTCTTCTCTCTGAAAACAACTGTTCTTATCGCAATCGTCTAGCTGCATCAGCACTTATCTTCTGGCTTTGCAGTAGGAAAACAGTCCATTTATGATGTTTATATTGCAGTAAGAGCCAGGACAGTCTCAGACACAGGACTCCTTGTTCTACAAAATATGTAAACAGACCAGGAAACTGCTCCCCAGCCTGATGATCCTGTGCTCCCGTTCATGAAGGCCTCTGTGATAACTGTGGCAGCTTTTATCACATGGCCTTGTCTCCATGGGAAGGGATCCTTCCTCAAATCTCTGGAGCTGGAGCATCAGTCTGAGGTTGTTGGAGAGAGATCCATTACCACTGCTGGATTCCAGGTCAGCTCACCAGCTGCTGGATTCTCTGCTATATCTGGGTGCTGATGGTCAGATTTAACACCTGAGACCCCTCTGTAGTTGATCATTGTTTTCTTCACCATCTTTCCTTATAAACATTTCCTGCTTTCCTGTTAAGCTCTCAAGCACATTTTCATCTAGTGAATAGGAGTCACAGGTATGCTCAGGTGTCAGGTGTAAAATATAGAGGCTGGCTGAAGTGCTTGGGGAAAATGGCAATTCCTCTTTGGGATTTGCCCTACACTGCAGAGACAGTGTGATACATGCTTGTTTCAGAGAGGTACACCTTGGAGACATTAGTAATCCTAATCCAGTACCCTAGTTTGCTCAGGTTTGTGGATAGCCTTTGTTGAGCAGTGTGGTGGTAAACTGAGGTACTTTCATGTTTTCTTGCAGTATTTCATCCACTGCATTGGCTTGATCCATTAAAAAAGATAGTAATTAAAGCAGCTAATTTCTTAAAATACATCTTTTTTTACACGGTAAACCAGAAAGCTGCAGGGTTGCTCTGCCTGTACACAGCTGTAATTCATGCTTCTGCTCTCAAAAGGGGTTTGCTTGCCGTTGATGCGTGTGTACAAGTTCCATTAAGTTAATAGGAGCTGAATGCAAGCAGGGAGGTTTAGATTGGATATTATTAAAAATGTCTTCATCAGAGGAGTTGTCAAGCATTGGAATGGGCTGCACAGGGAAGTGGTTGAGTTGCCATCCATGGAGGTATTTAAAAGATGTGTACATGTGGCACTTCGGGATATGGCTTAGTGGTGCACTTGGCAGTGCTGGGTTAACACTTGGACTCTATCTTAAAGGTCTTTCCGAACCTAAACAATCCTATGATTCTATGATTAGCTGAGGCTGAATTCCCTAAATGCTGCCTTCAGTTCTAAAGCCAAGAGCTGGTCACTGCCTCTGTAGCTAATCAGCCTCTCACTGCCCAGAGCTGCTCTCCCTCCTCTCTGGCCACACAGCAGCCAAACAAGGTTTTTGTCAGGGCTGGGGTGCAGCAGTTGCCCTCCCATAACACAGACTGAGGGCAGTGCACAGGGATGGCTGGTGGGAGGTGTGCGGCTTCCATGGAAAAGTACCAGAGGAAAGAGATTCCTCAGCAAGGGATGTTTTCTGCTCAGCTGACACTGTAATGAGCTCAAGTCCCTGGGTGGAGAAAAGAAGGGTGACAGGAGGAGATGGGGAGATGGGAGTGGAACAACTTGTTTCAGGCAACAAATCAGTTGCTAACTGTAATTCAAAGCCATTTGCATAGATGAGGTTGGCCCAGGGTGGATTGGAAATACAACGCATTCTGTAGACAGCTGCCTGAGGGAATGCTAATTAGCTGGCAGGCAATTAATAATTAATCAGACTTTTGTTCATTGTGAAGACAGTGTTTTCTTTGGCAGCTTCATAATGTTCTGAGTTTGCCTTGCTTTTCTTCCACAGGCTGATATCATCGTGCTGGAACTAGGCTTTGCGGGGACATGCTTTTCTCTCCCTCTGGCATCCAGCTCACCCTGTCCACATGTGGAGCCCAGGCCACGACCTCAGCACTTGGCTGGGCTCTGACAGCCCATTTAACAGTCAAAGGCTGGAAAGGGAGTTGCTGATGTGCTATTTTTAACCAGCTGGACAGTTAAATAATTCAGATGCAGACACACACAGCGGTCTGGGCTGTGCCTGAGATTTGAGAGGGGAGAAGAGCACTGGATCGCCCCTGCTAGGCTTGCTTGACCTTATCAAGCACAGGTTCCCAGGCTCTTTAACAGCAATAGAGAACAAAACCCAAGCCTCCAGGAGTGAAATCCCTGCCTCACTGATGTCAGTGGGTTCCTAGCTCTGACGGTGATGGAGTCTGAATCACACTCCATGGCAAGGCATGAACTGTTCAGTATTTCCATGCTTTCTAATGCTTCAGAACCCTTTTTTCCATGACAATAAAACCCAGTTATGGTGTGACCAGGAGCCCAGAATGGGGAATGCCAAAACTTCTGGGGGAAATAGGGGTAATTTCATGAAAGCTCTTTAGAAACAGGATGTTCCATGTATGGCTGCTTCCCTTGATTTAGGACTAAGAAGGAAGTTGCACAGAAAAAAGTTTAATCCCTTATCTCCAGCCTGATCCTCTCCCCAGCTGTTGTATGGAGTGGTTCACAGCTCATTGGAAAGCCATCCATCTCACACAGGGATGCCCATGAGAGCACACAGCCGTGTTCTTCTCACCAAATAGACTTCATCTGGAGTACCAGGGACAATGTTTTCAGAGAAAGCATGGAGCAGTGGTTTGGTTCTGAGGGAGAAGAGAGGGCATTCACAGCTGGAGTTGTTCTGTAGAGCAACAGAGGTGTCTGTGTTACTGAAGGGCAAACAAAACCAGTGGTCACCTACTCCAGTTTGAGCAACTGGGCATTTTCTAGTTTCTGGTCAATAAACAGTTGGAGCTATTCACCTCTTTAATTTGTTAAGGAGGCATACATTGCCATGAATGGGGTTTTTTTTTTCCCCACTGTGGAGCTAAAGTGAGAAGATTTACTACCGTTGAAAATTGATTTGAACATAAATTACCTAGCCTGGTCTGCAGATGCTTTTATGAGTATTGCACTCAAATTTTGTGATACCAGTGTGGAGCAGGGTGATACTATCCTTGTCTGACAGACGGGGAAGTGCTGGAACAGTCTGTAATAATTTACCTGCCCATGTACCCACGAAGTCTTTCATCCAGGAATTGCATGAGTCAAAGGCCTTGAACTTCTATAAATAAGCCCATTTTTGCGCTCTTTTCCCCCAGTCTGCTTGCCTTCACCAATGGGTAATGCTCACTGTTTCCAGCAGAGACACAGCTTACTGTTTAATTCCCAGCAAATTCGATTTGGGGGTGGGTTCAGCCTTGGCTGGCAGCGGGTCCATCTTGGAGCTGGCTGGCATTGGCTCTGTTGGATATGGGCAAGCTTCTAGCAGCTTCTCACAGAAGCCACCTCTGTAGCTCCCCTGCTACCAAAACCTTGCCACACAAACCTGATATACTTGTTCATCAAAGAAAAAGCACGAACTCAGTCTTTTAGGCATGAAGAAATCCACAGAGGAGCTCAACTTTGAAAGACAAATGCACAGCAAACCAGGCTTCACTGATTCTGCTGTTAAGAGGACTGCTTGTTTCCTTTGATTCCTGTATGTTAGCTCAGCTGTGTTTTGGGACTGAACAAGATCTTTCCACTAGTTCAATTTCAAGCACGTGGTAAATGTCTCCGTGCCTGAAGCACCCGAGGTTCCCGGGTGGTCTCTGTGCAGAGACCAGGGCTGCTTCTGCTGCTGAGCAAAGGCAAAGCACAGCTCCTTGCTCTGGTATAATCAGTGCCCAATGTGTTATTGGGAAGCTGGTTGATGCGAGGAGGTTATGAGTCCCTTGTGGATTGCAGGTTTGAGGTTCTCCCTGTGTCTCCAGCTCCCAAAACATGACAAGGTTTCTTAATGAGGGCGTGTAAAGTCTCCTTAAAAGAATGCGGCTTGTGAGGATCCTTGGTGGCTTTAATGAATCACTTGTGGCCAGGGTGACTCAGCCAAATCCTGATGGCAGCCAGCAGCTGGTCAGGGGAGGCTTGCTGAAGGCAGAGGCTTGACAGCACACGTGCTAAGAGCACGGCATTTTCTAATGGCCAGCTGTGACCCACGTGAGGTCTGTGTGTTTCTGAACCAGTCAGGAAAGTGAATTTGGCATCAGAGACGCCTTTTGCTAGCCAAAAGCACAGGCAAGTGGGTGGGAAGGCTGGACACCCAGAATTCCTATTTGCAAATGGAACTGACAGAGCACCTGAAAAATGGACCCTGGGTTTACCAAATCCCACTTATTTTTCTGCAGCCGCATGATGTCTATCTGTCCTTCCTTCCAAGCTGTGAGTGGTTATTCCCCTGGGAGGCAAAAGCCCTGCTTGTTTTAGAGTGCATGCAAAATAGGATGCTATGCCCTGTACAGTGCAGAAGTTCAGTTTTCAGATGATATGGAATGGGAATGTCTTATCTAATAATGCTGACAGACTCTCCCTACAGTCCACACAGCAAAATTCACCTGCTTCGTACAATGAATTTAAATCATCAGAGCCACCCTGGCAAAACTCTCCTGTGCAGAACCTCATTCCAGGCTAAAGTCCTTGGGTAATTATTCTGTAATAAAGTCACTTAAACTTTAAAATAGAGTGTCCATGTGGAGAAGTTACACAGGAGCAGTTATAACAGGATAATTATTTTGTTATAGCTATGCCAGTCAATTTCTCAAGGCCTCAGTCACATGGGAAAGGTGAAATGATGTATTTTTTACAGTCTCCAGCAATTCTGTATTTTTTAGTGTCCATTAGTGCTCAGCTAACGCTGAATGAGAGTGGAAATTCTCCAGGCCAAAGGCTGGGCTCACAGTTTCCTCATGGTTATCAAAGGAATTTGGATCTATCCCATTAAAGGTGATATGTAATGAATTGCTGCTGATTGAGGGTTTATAGCTGAATTTTCTGGGAATTCTGAAGCTAGTGTTTACTAAATTCAACTGAAATAGCTGAAACCCAGAAATTTGCAGAAAAAGCCCATATTTATGTGTTAAGAATCAAGATTTTTGAAGAGAACACACTGAAACAGAACGAAGATACAAAATTCCCTTATTCCCACCCAGCATTGGAGGTTTGATATTTCAACATAGGATTTTATGACTAAGCTTACCAATTTTGGGGGTGTCTGAAACAGTTTAGTTCCTCGGTAAGTTATTGCAAGATAAGTGCATTATGAATCATTACTACTTGTGGAAATGGTACTTTAGGATAAAACTGCACCTGTCAGAGGACAATGACATACATGAGATTTCTAGAGATATGCCTGAGCTAGCTTGAGTCTGGAGATTAAAGCAGAGTAGGAACTCAGAGCCTGGCTCCCCTCAGAGCTGTCTGCTGAAATGCTAGATGTAGCAAACAGGTGCCAACTGGATTTGTCGCAGTCATATTCGAATCTACATTGACGAGTTACCAGAACAGGAAGGGCAAAAAACCTCAGTGCAGATGAATTCACTGTGAGGTTGCTGCTTGCCAGCCTGGGCACACAGCAAGCTACTTTGAGACCTAAGGGGCCAGACCTGATGGGTTCTTAATTGAAAGTGTGACTCAAAATGAAACCTGCCTATGGTTGTCAGCTCTCTTAGAGCAAAATGTTAATTACATGTATAGCTTCTCCCTTCCTAGAAAAGGAAACAGGGTTGTTTTTGAAGTAGAGGGTGCTGTCTCGCATGTCCATGTCAATGTGTCAGCTGGGATGTACAAAAGGGCAAGAACTGAGTGTGGGCTGTAAGGCCACATATTGCATGGGCACTTAGGTAGTTGGACCACTGCTCCTGTCTCTCTTGGTCCCCCTGAGCACAGACTGTTGGGTACCAAGGATGCTCGTTTGCCATCCTCTCCCAGTATCACCATGCCTGAAAGGAAAATGCTCTCCTGACTCCAGCATTTCTTGCTGTCTCGTGAGCCCTACTAGAACAGGTAGGGTAAAACCACACAGTTCTGATTTCACTTTACCTCCATGTGCTCATCTTTGACTGTGTATCTAAATTTGGGGTTTGTACATGTGGCTGGAGGGGAAGGTTTGTTTTGCAGCATATGGACACAAGGATAAAGAACGGACATCTGTTTCCAGGGCTTCAATGCAAAGGCTTAATCATCTTTCAGAATGACTGGAGTTACAAACTGATGGGGCATTTAAAATGTTATCTAGTTTCAAACATCAAGTGTTCAAATTCTGCCTTAAGGGGACATTAGCTGATTATCAAATCACAATGAGATTCTTATAACTTCATTTTAATAAACAGTTTTCATAAATGTTAACATTTTAATGGATGATTACATTCATATTTAGCTAGCAGATGCATTCATTTTGATTGATGTTATTTCCATGAGTACCAAAGGAATTAAATAATGATTTGTCACTTATGGTAAAGAGCTGCTCAGATATCTTTTAAATAAACAACTCTATTTGTAGTGTTTGATCAGACGGCGATGCAGAACTGCAGCATGCTGCGGCACAGCAGCAACTGGGTAGGTGCTGTGTGGGACCACACCATGCTTTTCCACCGGGCTGCAGCCCATGCCATTGGCAGGCAGCTTGCCAACAGAGAGCAGAGGCCCTAAACCCAACACCCTAAGAACGTAGAGAGCAGATTTAGATTAGGTATTGAAAAGCTCTTCCCTGTGAGAGTGCTCAGGCGCTGGCACAGTGCGCACAGAGAAGCCGTGGCTGCCCCATCCCTGGCAGTGTTCAAGGCCAGGCTGGACAGGGCTTGGAGCATCCTGCTCTAGTGGAAGGTGTCCCTGCCCGCGGCAGGGGGTTGGAACTGGATGAGCTTTAAGGTCCCTTCCAACTCAAACCATTCTATGTGGGCAACAGAGGGGAGCAAGGGGAACCTCCCCTCTGCCTTTCCAGGGCTTTCAGTATCCTTCCCCCTGGCCCTGGGTAATAGCAGAGGGGCCAGCCAAGGTGGGAAGCAGAGAGCGTGAACTAAGGTGGGACCCGGAGCATCCTGCCGGGCACTGGTGTGACCCCAGCGAGTGGGGGGCGGTGGGGACTGGCTCGGGGGCGAAGGGGCGTGCGGGCGGCCACGCACAGTGCATTGCAGTGCAGCGCTCTGTCCCCCTCTTGCGGCCGGCGAGCCGGAAGCGGCTGCGGCCGGCGGGCGGGTGGGCCGGGGGCTGCGGTGGGATGCCCGCAGGCTGGGGATGGATGCTGCTGCGGGCAGGGCTGCGTGGCTGTACAGCATCCTGACACGGCTACGCCGCGTGTGCTTCTGCCACCATGGCCCTCCCAGCCCGGCCTCTTCCCCGGGTGCTCCATGCCCCCCACGCCCCGTGCTCTCCCTCAGCTGTTGACCCCGGCAGTTAACGCTCATCAGGCTAATGACCAGGCCAATGGTCATTAACGAGCTAACTGACGGCACCTGCGGCCATCGCCCTCCCTGCTCGGGCTGTGGGGCCGCGCCGCGCGGCTCCCTTCGGAGCAATGGCAGGCACAGATCACAGAACAATCACATTTGGGGGTTCACGTTACTCTGCGGAACAAGGCGGAAGTGCTGCGGGATGTGCCATGTGCCCCGGCCCCGACCTGGCGCTGGACAAGGCGCGCGTTTTCCTTTGGGATAAAGATGAGCAGAGGCCCGGTGGCAGTGAGGAATGGAGGTACATCGGGGGCTCGGGGTGCCCGGTCCACTCTGCCGGGGGAGGGATGGATGGGCTCTAGGTGACTGTTGGGCTGGTGTTGGCGGAGCTCGGTGGAGAATTGGAGGCTTTGCTGGGCTTTGAGCTGGGATGGTGAACAAAGCCTTGTGTCGGGAGATGGCCTCTTTATTCGGGGTCAGTTCTCGGTGGCTAGGTTTTGGACGGCTCAGCCGGAGAGCTTCCTGGGTCCTGTCCCTCTGTAGTTATTGCTGACTGAGATTTTTCCGAGAGACCTGAAGCAAACCTTTGATATCTTGTAGACCTTTCGGGCCTTGGTTGCTCCTGCCTGCTTGCAGAGTGCGAGAGAGGCTGTGTCTTTAAGAGGCACAATTAAGCCAGTGTGGTTTTTGTCTGCTTTCCAGAAGTAGTTGTTAAGTTTGATGGATTGGTTATCTGATCCAGCATGACAGATGGATGCAATGTTTTTGTCTATGACTTAAACCTATAGAGGTTGCATAAATAACTTCATAGTAAATGTTCCCGTTTCATTGTAAGTATGTTTACATGTGAGTGTATATATAAAGTATATATTAGCATGAAAATCATCTTGAGGATCCTCTGCTATAAACTGCTTTAAAAACCCTTCATTTTGTTTGCATCTGTGCCCTCACTTCTTTGAAGTGACTCAAACTAATGTATCTGTGAATTTAGCCTGTGGTCTATGAGCTGTCTGAGACTTCCTGGAGGCAGCTCTGAAGACCAAACTGATTCTGCCCTATTATCTGCAGAGTTCTTGGGGGAGCCCCAGATGCCAGCAGGGATGCTGACTGTCCTGGCTGCTTGGCTCACGGGTGGTGTGCTCCTCTCTCTGGCTTGGCAGAGTATGATATCTGGTATCCAGTTCTCTGGTGCAAATAGCTCATTTTTAGTAATGAAGCTTGCTTAACGCAAGTGCGCTCAAATACTGCTTAAACATCTCAAGTCAAAGAAGCAACTATGCATACACTGTGAATGTCAGGAGCTGTTTGATGAGCACTAGTTACATCCTCCTGGCTAGTAGCCCTGTCTGGGCAGTAGGAGGTTGCTCTCTATGCCATATTACTTAACTGTGGAGCTGTGAATCCCATACTCTTAAGCATTTGACTGTTGTCATATATTTCTCTGCAGTTATACTTGTGTTATGTCTTTTTTCTGGGCATATACTGTGGCATTTCTACTGCTTGGTGAGCTTGTGCACTGTAGGTGGTGGTTGGATGTGAAGGTATGTGCTTCTGAGGATTGACATGTATTTAGCGGTAGGCCAACAGGAAATTCTCTGGATCAGCAAAAAATGACCTGGGCTGTTGTTGTCTACTTTAATGAGCAAAGGTACCTGCTGAAAGCAGCCATGAAAGCATGGCTCAACTCCTATGAAGAGCTCCTGGGAGACGCTCCTGTTGCGAGATCGCTGCAGACCTCCAGAGTCACTGGAGGAGTTCTTAACCTCCTGGAGATCTTATCTAATACAGGCAGGCTACAGCTGTTGTACGGCAACTGCTGTACTGCAAAGGCATGAGTGTCTTGGGGAACTAAATGTCCTTATTATAAGAGGTTCCCAGGCTGGCCTCTGGGAGCAGTTGCTGCCATTGCCTTCTTTTGCCAACAATCGCCAGAGCTGTTTGGTGGTGGAGTTGCATTTGATGTTGAGCTAATTTATAAAGAAATATCAATTGAAATACAAAAAGGAATTTCTAAGTGTTTATTAAATAGTTTGCCTGTGAAACCAGTTTCTATGCAAACAGTTTTTACATAGATTCTTGTCACGTTGATCTCATAGGGCATCTTTGACAATCTTTACAAGAGTCATTAACAAGTCTTGACTGCTCATTTTAAGTGGCTACATTTAGCCATGAGGAAAGATAGTTTTTTAACAGCTAATTGGGCTGTCAATATGGTGTGTGTGTGTTGTGGTTTGTTTTTTCTCCCCCTGAATTACTGTTTCCAAAAACAACCAGTGATACTGGAAGGGGGAGAAGAATTGTTTGAAATAGGTGTTGTATTGGCCACCCACGATTTCCAGCAGAGTTGGATATGTAATGGGCTTTCCTGGATGATGGACAGAGTAAACTTTATATCCAAGACAGTCAAAATTAATTGCAAACCAAACTCTAACCTCCTAAAGGAAATCAAACATTAAAACAAACAAACTCCAACCAAAAGTCACAGGTCCCATAGCTATAAACAGCATGGTGAAGATAGAAACCTGATGCTACAATCTGCTGTGAGCAAGAGCAGGGTGGACAATTTGGCTGTACTGTTGTGCTGTACTTTTGAGACCAGCAGGTGCCATTTTGATCTCAGATTTTCTCTGCAAAACCAAACATTATTAAATGAATGCTGGCCTGTATTTCCCCCATGCAAAACTAGTTACGCTGTGGGCTCTTCAGAATGTTTACAGGGCAGGTCTGTCTATGCCTTGGAGCTGTTTCTGATAGAAGGCCTTATAGAAGCCAACTGCAGAAACTGTTTCCCACACACGTCAGGGGGATTAGCTAATGCACACTGGTGCAGTGCTGCAGTGATGAAGAACAATGTTGTCATATTGTTGGCAGAGTTAGTCTTGGACTGGAAAATCCATTGAGCAAGGTTATTGCGGGTTCCTGCCTCTATCATACAGTTTCATGGGCACTCTTGAATGGTGATTGGTCCTAAGAGGAGGTCCAGAAAGGATGTGTCTCAGGAGCTGGCTCCTAAGCCAGGGACCTCCTACCCTGTCAGGTTTGAGTAGGCAAAGAGCGCTGGGGCTCTTTGCCTGCTGATGAGCTCGCAGGGTTTGGCACCTTTGATTCTATTTATCTCCATGACCTCCCTTATGTCCCTATTGGGATCTAATGTGACCAGTTAATGCAGAATGTGGTACTTGGCAGTTAAAACTGACTTTCCACGTACTGGCTGACAAGGTCTCTGGGCTGCATAAGCTGTATGTCACAGGGTGTAGCACGGAGTGAACCGCTCTTGGCGCCAAAAATAAAATGAGAAGCAACAAACACCCAATGGTAAAGATGAACCAGGTTTGCAAAGTAGTTGTATGCCTGTGGAGGTTATATATGGGACCAGCCAAGAGAAAGGAATATCATGTGTTTGGAGGTGTAGCAGTTGTTAAGGTCCGCCATCAGTGGAAGCCTTAAAACAGACATTAGAGATGTTCACAAAACCAGATCAGTGTGAAGCCTCATCTCTTTGAAGCAGGCTGGTCCAGCTGTCTCACACCAGGTCCCTTCCTCCTCCTATCATCTGTGAGTAACTTCAGCTCCGTAGTTTGTCTCAGCTGTTCTTGACATATTTCATGCTGGGAGCTTCTCAACTCTTGGTGGCCAGAGGTTAACTCAAATGAGAGCTGGCTTCCACTGAAATGTGCTTACTTTCTCAAGACTGGGTTTGTGCTTTTAACAGATGTCTAATTTTCTTTTCCCTCTAGGCCAGGGAGGTTAATTGGAGGAAAGTGGCTGTACATCGGGCCCAAGAGCCTCCTACAGAGATACTTGGCACAAATAAATCAGCCTATTTTTGATGAATAACAAGGCCCCAAAGGCTCTAGTTCTTGCTGCCTGCACAAATTGCAGGTATAAATTTCACAGCTGATCACAGGGACTCCAGAATTCAATTAACTCTCTGCTCATTTAAAAAAAAAGAGAAAAGCTGCCTGCCTATTTAATTATGAGTGTCACTGATAGTACACATGCTGTTCAGGAAAACTCCAATTAATAAAGCATTGCATCATTAATATGAGTGACAGCATGAAGCCTGTGACTCTCCGGAGTCTGTCTTGACCCTCTGCAATGACAGACTTGGGATTTGTTGGAAAGAGCCAGCCTTCTCTTCAGGCTTGGGTGATGCCAAGGGAGCTCTGAGATTGTGTCCATGCTTTGCAGGCTGTGCTGCTTGCTCTGTTTTGGGAGGTGGTTGGGATGTAATGTAGTGCTGGCAACTGATGATACCAACCTTCTGGTACTTGAGTAACCTTCTAGAGTCTCTGATTATGGGGATGGGGGCTGCACAGAGGGCAAAAATCTGCCTGTGTAAGGTATGGTGAGAAGAAGACAGCATGTTCTTACTCTGCCTATGCCACATTAAAGCTCCTTTCACTGCCAGGAAGGGTGTTAACCAAAGCTGTACAAATAACCACATCTGTGCAGAATGTTTCATTTTAGAGTGTTCTTTATCTTAAATTTAGCCCAGTTTCAAATACCTATCAATAAACAGATGCCTTTCATTTTGACTTTGAGTCATCTTTCGTTTAAATCTGAAATTGATCTAACCTGCTCATTCTGTGCCTCTGCTTGTGCCCATCCTCCTCCTTTCCTGATTTCACATCTTGTGGGTTGTGTTATTGGAAGTGGCCTCCAATTTTTGCAGTTGCATCTTGCTGATTCAGGAGGGTATCTGTTCCCAGTGGCTCTTACCACAGCTTGAATACCAGCATGGTACACAAAAGGTACTTGGCCTTTCTCACCCAAACTGTGTCCCTACTTCCTTAGTGTAACCCACGAGGATCATAGCCTAGTTTTGATTGCCTTGCCTTTTTCTGGTCCTCTGTCACAAACTGTTTGCCTTCTCACCCCTACAAGTTCTACATGCTGCTGTTCCCTTGTTGGTCAGAGCTGCAGCTTTCACTGCCTGTTTGTCACATTTAACTAGAATAACTCCACCATTTGCCTTTCAGGCACAGGATTGTCATCTGATAAATGCCTGCAGGACCATTCTTGTCCTCAGTCTGATCTTAAAAGCAAAACCAGAAGAGAAGCTTTCCCAGCCTCCTGCATGCCTCTGCATTTCTGGTGCCTCTCTAGCAGCTACTTTACTGCTAGCAGAGGGAGTGGGTGTTTTATTCGAGTTTATTTCTGCTCAGTGAATGGCAGCACAAGCCTCAGAGCTGTTCCGAGGGATGCAGCGAGGCCAGTGCCTCTGACACTAATGAGAGTTCAGATTTAACGCTCTTCTTGAGCTGACACAATCTGCAAATAAGTGGCTGCTCTGCTAGGACTGCTCCTTTCATGCTACCCACTTTCATTTCATACTCACTTTGTTTCCCTGTTGCCTCCTCTTCAGCTGAAATAACCTGTGTCCTGGGCCTGGAGCTATCTGTCTTGTACAGCCTGAGGCTTAACAGGACTCTTATTTATGACATGAGGCCTCAGGGCAGTGCTAAAACACAGCCTGGATTGTTGGATTCAAACACTGTTTCTTGCCCTACCTTCCCTGAGCAATGTAAGCCTGTGCTGTCAGTAGGGCTGTTGCTTGGTTGTGACCGAGCTCCCCTGGGATTCAAGCGTGAAAACTGTGTGAAGAAGCTGTAACACACTTGGAGCAGCATGGGATGGTGGTTGCTGCTACAGCCTGAAGATAGTGACTTCTAGTTCTCCTGTTCCAGCTGTGCAAGCCCTGGAGATCACCAGTTCCTACCTCACTTTCTCAGCTGGGACTTGGTAGCTGTATCACAGTGTTCACTGTGGTGGAGACAGTGGCTAAGACTCAATGGAGACAAGGGCATAGGATGCTTCTTATGGAAAAGCTAAGGTAGTTCTTGTTTCATCCCCTGTTGTTATCTTCACACAGCTCACTTTTTTTTTCTAACTATTGGATTTCAGGGTAGAAGAAAATCGGGGTAGCACTGTAAGCCACATGAATGTGTGAGCTTTGGTTTAGTGTGAATAGTGACTGTTGTGTCTGCAGTGGTTGCCAGTGATTTAGGAGAGTCCTTGTTTTGGACAGAAGTGAGGGAAGTAGGCTGCCCTATGGGAGGATAACAGGATGTTCCTGGTTTTGCCAACTGTAATCCCTATTCAAACTGTTCTGCAAAGTTTTGATTGTTTTGAAATGACACTGCAATTAAAAAATGAGGTCGGGCTTCCTGAGCAGCTGCAGCTGGCCATGCAGGTTGTTGCCATTTCTTGTCTTATACGATGACAAGGCAAATGCACTGACCTTCCTGCTGTCTGTCATCTTCTGGCTACCTATGGGAGTGAGGGATGAGCGGAGGTTGTGAGCGGTTTTAATGTGTGCCCCTGGAACAGCAATGAGTGAGCTGGCGGAGCTGCGATGTTGTTTATGCAGCCTTCCCACACATCCGTCTTTCTGAAAGCATCACTCATCTGCAGTGAAATTCCTTGTAAAGCTGGAGGAAATGCGAGTGTGAGATTGCAGCGCAGTGATGTGCAGATATAGTGAGCTCTCTGTGAAAGGCTGAAACCCTCTTAGAGCTCCTGCCTCCGGCTCTCATGACTTTGAAGTTAGACTCTCACACGCCAGCCTTGCAAAGGTGGCAACTTCAATCCTGATAGCGGATTTCCTACACTTAAAAGGCTCTTCCTGGCTTTTTCCCACTCCTCTTCCTTCTTTGAAACATTCAAAGCCCAATGCAACTGAAGATGTTTCTCACACCGACCGCATGTTTGGCAGCGAGGGAGGAAGATACAGGGCTCTTGGTGTTGCCTTGTAGCTGTCTTTCTCTGGTAAGTAGTGCTGTTCCAGTCTTTGGTGGTAAATGCAGTTAGCGATGAGCTATACCTCAGCTGAGGTTTCTCCCTGGCTGGCTACCAAGTCTTCCAGCCCCCTCAGGATGAACCTGGGCTGCCTTGTTCGCTGCATCTGTCAAGTTCTTAGTTTCATTGAGTATTAGGTGGGTATTCCACACTAGTGTATACCCCTCATTTTTCATGTCCTCTGAGGATCTCTAAAACCCTTCCAGTGAGGACAGGGAGCCCTCTAGATGCTTCATGTCTGTGAAACTGCTGTGTACTACTCCTGTGCAATGTGTGCTACAAGGAGCATGTGGCCTTTCAAGGGCTGCAGCCTCCTGTTTAGAAACCTTTATTGTATGATGTATAGGAGCATGTGGCTGAGCATGGACGCAAGACCTGCAGCATGCTGGGATTTACCAGTTTGCACTGCTGTGGAAATATGTTCTCGACACTGAATAGAGTACTTAGCCTTGGCTTTAAGGAAACAACAGTAAGACATACTAGACCAAGATCAGGCTGTTCCCTTTAACAGGCTAAGAGAAGGAGACGTGCTCCACACTCATAGGTGCTTGTTTCCTTTGGTTTGATGCCGTTTTCCACTTGAGGGATAACCTAAATAACATCAACTCTGACTGCTATTGGCCAAGTTCCATGAGATCAACTCCTGGGTGACTACATGTATGAATATAGCTGATAAGCACTTCATTACTGTAAGCCAGCCCTGGAAGATTGGGATTTTGGTCTGGTTTGACATCAAATTCAGAGGCTGTTCTGAACCTGGAGGATAGGAATCCAAAGTGTGAGTGCTGGCTTTCCTGGGAGGCTCCTAAAACTTCTGCTCCTGTGTTGAGGCTAATCTCCAAGTATTTGCTTTTATTTTCAGCATTGTGTTCCTATTCCAGCCTCCAATCAGAAGTATAAGATGGGCAAAAATAAACAAATGATTGAACGTGTGGTTGAAGCCTGACCTGCGAATTCTCTTGGTATCTGCACACTCGGCTGTACATATGTGTGTTTCTCTTTTTCTTTTGCAGATCTGCTTCCTGTAATCAAGATCGACCTTTAGATGAAACAAAACTGACTTGAGAACTTGCCCAAACTCTGAAGATTTGGGGTTTGAGTTTTGATGAAGTGTGGTGCAGTTCTCTTTAATGTTTCTGCAGCTCTGGGGTATGTGGCTGCAGCTGGGATCAATAGCATAGGTGCCAAAATAAAGCAGGAGTGGCTGGTCTTGGGCTTTTCCAAGCCTGACAAAGAAAACAAGAAAGCAAGAGGGCCTGTTGTTAGCTGGAGTGTTTTCTTACCTCATTGTGTAACAATTTGCCTTGAAGGAATCCAGCAGTGGAGATAGCACAGAGCATCTTCTTTCTTCCAGCCCTTTTGGGAAGCAATGTGAGGATAATCGGTGAGCTTTATTTGAAATATTAGTCTATCGTGGAGGTAGTGGGCCCCTTAGATAAATTGCTGAGGAAGGGACGCATTTAAGATGCTGTTGTTGTTTTGCTGCTTTGAAAGAGATGTCACCTGTCATGGCTCCCAAGGAAGATCCCAGCTCATAGAGATGTTGCTCAGGAGAAGCCTAAATAATCATTGTTGGCATTTGAGAAACTTATATCACTGCACTCTGGAATATTTGCAAACAAAATGCCATAAGAGCCTCAAGAGAAAATTAGCACTTCTGAGTTCAATTATAACAGCATTCCTTGATGGGTAAGAAGCTGACTCTTTGGTTTCGGTTGGTTGGTTTTAGTCCAGTGCTTAAAGTAAAAAACTTTCAGCTTTTTTACTCACTCTTTCCTCGATTCTAAGCAGAATTCCCCCTTTCTCCTCCCTTGTCTCTGTTATCTGAAGAGTGTGGTGTTGGGAAGGTGGGTTTGTGTGCAAATTCTCCTTGATGGACTAAATCATCGAAATCCATCATATAACCCTGTTCTGCTGGTTTCTAGTGCTGGCTAAACAGTCCCTAAAGAATGCAAGTAAATAAACTATGTCAGGGCCTTATCTTGAACAAACTCGACTTCTCTCCTTTGCAGAAATTGCATATTGTAGTGTCAGCTTTGCAGGGAATGACAGAAACCAGAATCCTGAATTACCATGGCCTGTGGCTAATTCAGGCATTTTGCTGTCAGCTGAAGCTGAATTTCCTCTTATTCTAATTAGAAATCTTAGCTGGCTGGGATGGGATGGTTTTGCTGGAAGCATTGGCAGCGCACCTGAAAAAGCAGGTTTGAAATGCTGCTGGTTCCTTGTATAGAATTTTGTTAGCTCTTGTGCTAATGTGTAGGGAAGGAGGAATGGAGTGCTTGGCCGCAGTTGCAGATGTAGGAGGCTGGGTTATGGTGAAGATAGATACCTGCTGGCCTGCCACCTGTCAAATGAGCTGCTTGGGTTTGGGACTCTTAGGCTAGTTCATGCAAGTAGGCATTTCAGTCAGTGACTGAAATGGCTGTTGGTATTAAATACACAGATTTAGAAATACCTTGTGATATTGAGCTCAAAGGGAGGTGGCATCCTCTGTATTTCTCCCCAACTTTTCTCCTCTGCAGGCTTTTGCTTTATTGTTTAAATAAGAATGTGAATTTTGCGATGTACAACCAGACTTACTTGTTCAGTATATGCTGTCAGGTTTTGTCCAACTCTGGTTTTCTCACTCCAAGTCCATAAGGTTGGCCTTTCTTACAGTAGTCTCAGCTTGATGTTTTGACAGACTAAGTACTATAGATGACTTTTTGACATCTAAGTTAAGTGCTCTGGTTCTCAAATTGCATTATTATAGAATCATAGAATGATTTGAGTTGGAAGGGACCTTAAATATCATATAGTTCCAAACCCTCTTCCATGGGCAGGACACCTTGCACTAGACTAGGTTGCACGAAACCCCATCCAATATCTTTGTTTGGTGGTCATGTGTAGTTTTCTGTTCTTCCTAGACAACATCTCTTCACAGAGAGAGGCTAACTGCACCCTTCAAAGGTGCATCAACCTCTGTAAGACCTTTGTAAACAATATATTGCAATATATTGACTGAAATTGAGTATGTTGCTTTGCTTAAGCAAGGCTATTCATCTGAAGATACTCAAGGAATATCTGGACATGCAGGAGGTACAACTAGTTGCTGTAGCTCACTCAACAGCAAAGTCGGGGTGAAAGTGCCAGTCTTTTGGGAATGATGGTTATTTCTGCCAGTCATGGTAAAGTGAATATCTATCTCATTGAGTTACACAATATCTGGCTCAGTTACACCAGTGGTGTTGGGAGCATGTTCTTGAAAGCTGGACTTGGCGCTTATTACCACCTCACCATGATAGCTTTGTGTGCTCTGGCTCTTGGCACTGAGTTTCTACTACTGGAAGTAGGGTGGGATAATGCTGTGCAGCAAATCCTTTATATCCCAATAAATTTAGGAGGTGGAAAGGTCTTTAAAAGTGGCTGATTGAATTGTCTGGAGCAGTTATGAAATCCTATTTGGAGGCAGAGCAGGCTAAATAGCCTAGGTGTTTCTTCCTCATCCACCTGTATTTCTGTGGGGAAAACAATTTGGAAACCCTTCAGACTGAAGAGAACTCTTTGACCTCTTGATATAGCCTCTCTTCCCCCCCTTTAAAAGAATAAAATAAAGTTAACAATTTGTCTACACAATAATCCACAAACCCTTTTGGCGCTGCCAGAACTGCACTCTCTACCCCCGCTCCCCAAATTCACTCTGCTCCATATAGTAGAGTTTGTTGGCAAAGATTACCCAACTTCACGCTGTGGAGAATATTTGTTTCTTAATAGAAGATGGAGCAGAAGTGGAATTGTGCTGGTTGTGTATATTTTGCCTTCTCAAGATTAGCCCCAAGCAATTATCTGACTATGGCCTGTGCCAGAAAAACACAACAGAACAATTTTAGCAGTGCCAACGAAAACTCCAGAATGTGTTGCACTCAAGAGTGTAATTTTAGATTCTGTTTTCAAGTAGTATTTCTGTGACATCATTGACTTTAGGAAAAATAATACCCTAGGGCTTGCTTTACAAACAGGATGGAGCTTTATGATTTGGCAGCTTTCCGTAGGCAGAAATACAAGTGTTCATCACTTACAAACCTCTGCATGACAACAGGCTTTGCTTCCTATCAGAAGTTAAAAGTAATAACAAAAAAAGTTAAAACTGGTGTGGAAAGGGACTTGTCTGCTGCCCTGAGGATGCTCAGATTGCCTTCAGGAGAACCTGCGCTCTGAGGAGATTTGTTCTGGGAGCAAGAGCTGTATCTGGCTGAATCCTGTGTGTGGGGTTGCCCTGGGTAAGATCTGGGAAATAAAATTGTTACTGCTTGTGCGGCCTCTGGTCGGTGTTTCTGACACAGATGTACTCAAATCTGGTGATAGGATGGGAGGGCTCTGCTAGTCTCCTGAGCAAGCTCCAGCTGCCTCCTGGAGCTCTGTTGTTCAGATGCAGCCTGTCTGGGATGTGCTTGAGGGACTTGGATGTAGTGGAGGCTCTCCCCATGTGCCTAGCCCAGAGCTCTACTGTCAGGAAATGCTTTGAATTTCTGTTCTACTGTTTTTTCCCAGGAATTCTGTGTTGATTGTAGAACTGGAAGGGACCCCATGAAGCTGTCTAGTCCTTTTTCCCAGCCTGCGTGGGACCGTGTGCACTTGAGCAATGCTTTGCAGACCTCCAAAGCTGAGGTGCCCTGGTCTCTCTTATTCACAAACTTTCTTTCTGGTAGAAAGGGTTTTCTTCATTCTAATCCACATTTTCCTTTCTGTAATTGTAAATCCATCACTTCTCTATTCTGCACATGCACTGTAGATAGGATAAGGTCTTTCCAACCTGCAGTAGGCTGATATGCATCTGACCCTTTTTGGGCCTTTCCCTTCCTCCCCTACCCATCCCAGGCCTTTCCTTAGACTGAATAATCTGTGTGCTTTTTTTCCCACCTTCCCTTCTTTGTAGGTAAATATGTTAGAAAGCTCTCATAGTGTCTGCACCAGACAATTCTGGACAAATACAAAGTGGATTAAAGGAAAATTAATGTCTGTATAAGCCTTTTCACTCTGGAAGGCTCTCTAAGCTCAGTGGGTGCCTTCAGGTGTGTGAAATAACATTTTTCCCTTCAGCAAAGGATTTCTTATGGGGAAAAAAAGTGTTCTCCGGCTCTAGGGCAAACCATGCTGCAGCTTTCCTTCACTCTGTGCCTCTCAGCATATGCTGGGTTACGTTAACTGCGGTGAATCAGTTGCGGCTTGAAGAAGTGATGACACCAGCTCTGTCAGCAGCTGGTCGATTCAGTGTACTCTCAGGAATCCAGCAAGTTCATGAAATCACTCACATTACACACAGATTTCTTTCACAATAGGCTCCAGTGACTTCCGTGGAGCTGCTTCCAGGGTGGATTGGTGCATCTGGCACAGCGTGGCTCTTCTGTTGCTCCACCACAATCCTGTTTGGCAAGTTCGGGCACAGCCACTATGATCTGAATGAGTAGGCTCATTGTTTGCTGGAGTGGCCTGACGCAGACATCGGGTTGCTTCTGGTTTGCGTGACCTAATAGCTCTATTCTAGAAAAACATGTGAAACTCATGCTGATTTCCATGGACGCAAATAATTTGCTGTGAGCGTGAACCCTGCCGGGGAGGGGCTGTATCTTCCCTTCAATTTTGGGCACTCTTATAATATAAATAACAGATCCTCATAGTCTCATCAGCTCCTAGACTCCCTTGGGGAACTTTGCATTCTTCTGTAAATATGAGCTTTGTGGGAGAAGTCTGATGCTACACAAGCATGTGAGAATTTCCTTCCCAGTTGGCATGGAAAGGCTGTAAATCTGTGGAGACAGAAGCCCTTCCCCCTACCCCTTCTGATAAAATTAATGGGTGTTCAGTTAAGCCAAAACAAAGAGTGGTTTCCCTCAGGCAAAGTTGCCTTAAAGAAAAAGAGTCATTTTAGCATACAGATAGAAAAATCTTGTATAAATCTGTGTTTAATAATGCAGTAAGTGTCCAGGGAAAAGACTCGTATCTCCTGCTCTGGGCTTTCAATTTCCTGGGAGTAAAGGTTGGAAAATAAACAAGGGCTAATGCTAATGGAGATTAAGGGTGACCTTGGCCTGTGTGGTGATTTGCATGACCCTGTACCGATTGAGTTGTTGGATAACGGAGTCTTTCAGACTCTTGCCTCTGTCTGACAGGGAGAGCTGTGTCACTTTGGCTGCGGTCTTTCTCTCTCCTCACTTTTTACCTCCATGTTGTAGAGATGTTTTAAAGCATAGCAGCAGAGAACTGATAACAACGTCATTAAATCTTCAGTTCTTCTCTAAAGTCACTTTGGACAAAGTGGTGGCAATAATCTGGAAGAGCAACTATATGCAAAATGCTTCATCTTCACAGTACCTGGTTCTGTATTCCTCAGAGTCTTGCAAGAAAGCAGAAGTTATAAATCTCCCTGGTCAGAAACTAGCTGCGGTTCGTATCCCTCAGAACAAACAAAGGAAAGCAATTGAAGAATAGTTTAAGTTTGGATCACTGCTTGGCCAGGTAGTCAATGATGGCTGTCTCCAGCTTTGGTAGCAATGAGAAGCCTGCAAAACACAACACACACTGGTAGCTGGGATACGAAATGCCTGCAGGCTCATCTCGATGTTCAAGTGATAGAAGTTGTGAAGCATTTTTCATGGTGTGGGTTTGTGTTTAATCACACAAGGGGATTTTTATTTGTTCTTGGAATATCCAAGTTTAAGTGGATGTTCTGATGGAAAGGGGCTTTATTTACTTATTTTGGATATGTGAAGCAATGCCTTCCAGGGCTTCAAATACTGCTCAATAATTTACAGCAGTGTAGAGCTACAAACAATTTCATAATAGCACTAAAGGCAGCTTTAGGGCAGGTGAGAGCACGGTTTGCGGGAAGATAACTGCACCCGGAGGACCAGAGGCACAGCTGCGTTTTATGCTTGGTGATGCCCTGGGGATGCGATTATCTCTCGATAACAGAACTCCCCATGTGCCTTTCTGCCTGGCAAGGGCTGGGGAGGAGATGGAAACGGCTCCTCAGTGAGCAGGTTTCCCTGTGGAGGATCTTTTCGAGAGCATTTGAGAATTTGAAGCGGCTTTTTGTTTTATGGAGAGCTGGACGAGAGAGGTCAGGGCCCTGGAAAGCCTGGTGTGTGAACCTGCTGCCTCTGCTCAAAGGCTGCTGTGTGGGAGAGAGGACAATGCCATGAGGGCTGCCCCATTCTCTTGCCTTCTCTCCCTCCCTCTAGCCTTTTCTCCTGCTTGCAACAGGAGAAGCCAGGCTATCTTGCCTGGAGTAAGACAACTCGTTTTACTTATATGGTTGCCCTCAAGCCATCTCGATTGAAAAATCCTCTCCAGGCAGAGTGCATGTGATGATTTTCCTCTCTTTTTCTTTCTCTTTAGATTAGCTCTGCAGCTGTTCTCCTCAACACAGCTCACTGCTGGAAGTAGCTGCTGAGAGCAATGTGATATGGCAGGGGTTTCATTTTTGCTGCCATAACCTTCTGTACCCTGCTATTGATGGAGTTTTGATGTGTTTGACTGCAAGTAAGTATGGGATTCTTCACCTTCAGGCACCAGTCCTGCTGGATCCCGAAAGTGCTAATGCTCATTTACAGCAACATCAATTGGCACATTGCAACTGAGCTTTGATCCTACAGCAAGGGTTTATCTGCTAAATGTCTGCAAGGGTGTTGGTGTCCCTAAGGGTTAGGATCAGCATATGTGTGCACAGGAAAAGGGCAGATATCTCAAAGTGTTTTTCAGCATTTTCTTGGATGGGTTAAGAAGGGAGACAATATTACATACTGCTTTTGGAAGGAGAGAAAACCCTTAAGCCCCCGCTCTGTAACCCATGGTTTCCAAAGCCTGTTGCACATTCCCTTTTTAGACAGTTCTTTCGATCCTGGGAGAGGAAGTGAGGGGTAAGGTCATCCGCTTAATTTTTCCTTTTTGTCATTCTCTTGCAATGAGTTTTTGCTCTAGCCTGCAGACAGAGGGAAGAGCTGGGTGGGTGGTGATGAAACAATCATCACTTAAAACTATTTGCTGATAATGAGTCACTCTTCATGGAGTCCCAATCTGTTCTCCCTTCTGTCAAATACTGAGAGTGCAGCAAATCTGCTTGCTTTGCTGCAGATTATTTCTTTTTCCCTGAAGGATGGATTCTAGCGGGAGGATTTGGTGAGAAAGAGGAAAGAATGAGATGTGTGTTTGTGGGGGAATATTAATCAAGAGGCTCTGCTCCAATGCCAAACCTGAGTGTGAACCTTCTGGTGGCTCAGAGGAGGAGCTGTGAGGGTTGTCTGTAGGCTGCATGCTCTGGAGCTGGCATGGGTCTCACCAGATCCTCATGGCCATTATTCCTCAGCTGAAAGTGGTGTCTAATGCAAAACCCTTAGGTCAGGTGAGACGCAGGGCTTTCCCTGGCTGATGGGATGGTATTTAAAAGAACATATATAGAAAATCTTGAAGACAAATCTTGGTTTCTCCCAGCATAAAGTAAAATAGGACCTGCATGACCCCAACAGGCAGCTAGGCTTTTCCTTCTCTTGCAGTTCCAATCACAATGATTTGTAGTCTATATCTTGATAAATGCTGTCCAGTGTGTTAAGTGCAGTATGGCTTGTGTTGTGGTAGAATGGCTATGATGTTTTCCCTGATATGGTTCCTGCAATAGTAGACCAGTCCTGTAGATTTCAATGGAAACTCAATTTTCTTGTAACAAGGTTTAATGAGAAGTTTATTGGAGTATTGATACTGGAGAATGCAAGAGATGCTATGTTCCAGTGTTAATATACTGTAAGACATTAAGGCATACATCGCATATTTATCACTGTAAAATTCAAATAAGATTTTAATTATAAATAAAAAAGTGGCCTTTCAAGTACAGGAAAGAATATGCAAGGGAAGGGCTGAAAATGGGTGCAGGGTCAGACTGGACTGAAAACGGCTGAAATCAAGAGGAGAATTGAGATATTTGCATTTCTTACCAAGTACTGCATGTACCTCTTAAACTCAGGCATAAGCTCTGTTCAGTAACCTGTAGAGTTGAGCTGGGGGCTGGTGGTGAAGTGGACTCATGTCACATGCTGAAATCTCTGGGAGGTCCGAGGCATTCTCAATGTGTGTATTCATTATTGCTAATACCTGTGATAGGTATGCAGTTTTCCATCTACGCTGTCACAAATCCAGTGAAACCTTCCACCAGCGTATTACTGCCTTTCAGTTTATCCTGATTGTACTCGACCCACTTCAAACACAATAATCCTTCTTGCAGATCAGATATACAGTAATCCTCCTTTACAAGTGAGAGCACAAAGGGCCTCTGCCATCAGACATGATGTAATCCTGCTGCATCAGATAGAGGATTTCTTTCCTGCATCATGTGAAACACTGTCCTCTGTCTTCTTGCACTAGGCTGCAGCCTTTTTCCATTGGATGACTTTCACATCCATGCACTGTAGTTCTTCTCTGGACTCAAAGCAATAAACTCCATTATTTTCTTGCCATGCTGTGCTACAGCGTATGTCCCTAAAAATGGTAGCAATGGGTGAAATGGGAATCTCTGCATTGCATGCGACATGCTCTTTCGAGCAGGGACTCTTTCTGCCTTCTGCTTGTGCAGGAGTTAATGCTGTTGGAGATAATAAACCTTGGGTGTTATTGGAATATAAAGAATAGCTGACTGCAGTCTCTCTTGCTTGCAATTCTCTACACTGCACAGGCATTTTAAAGCTTGTGAAGCCTGTCTTGGAGCTGTGCTCAAAGCAGGTGCTGTATTCTTACAGTAGACACAGTGCAAACGGTTGGCTGCGTGGCATTAAGCATCTGCCAGCTCTTCCAGCTGCACCCTCTTCTGTTCCTGGTGGTTCAGGTGTGTTGGCCCTGTCTCGTGCAGACTGTTGTTTTGTAATCCTTCTGCTGGGGATGATACAGGGGAGTTGTCTTTGTATGCATGTTCTCTGTAACCTTTCTCTAATCCTTTTTATGGGCCCTGAGCATTGCAAATCCTCTTCTCTTTAAGTACAGCCTCTGCTAGTTTCTTGACTGGGGAAGGGAGCAGAGGGAGATGCTGTCATGTGGAAGGGAAGCATGTATTCCATTGCTCTCTTAATCCTCCAGTCTGTTAGAAAGCAGCTACATATCCTGCTTGATTGAATACCTGCCTTGTAATTCAATCTAGGGGTTCTACTGCCATTCATAAATACATTACATTGCTCTGCTGTGGTGTGCTGGAGGCAGCAGCTTGATTGAGCCGTGGGTTTGTGTATTCCACCAGGCAATATAGAGTAGGGATTTTTCCCTCTGCTGTAGGAAGTGGAGTAACCAAACAAAATGCTGAGTTGGGAGTGTTAGAGGGGTTGCCAACCTTCTGGGCTTTAGGGCATGCATACCCAAATACCCCCTTTATGTGGCTCTGAGCCGCATAATGTGTCCCAGGTCAGTCAAGACTTGGGGGAATGGAGGAATGCCCATGATATCTGGTCCCAGTGGCTACTCAGAGATCCTGCAGCTCCCCTGTATGAGTGGGTTGGTGTGGCTTTGCTGCTGCTGGATGTGAGACAGCAGAGCAGCTGGTGATCTGACAGCTGCTGAGTCAGCACCTCTTTAGTGCTGTCTGGTGTGTTTGCAAGCTGTGCAAGGCTCCCAAGGAGCTGCTGTCATAGAGGGATGTAGAGGAAGCTGATGGCATTTAGGGTGCTCTGTTCAAAGTCTAGATATTTAGATATTAATGATGAGATGGGTGCTGTCTTCATCTGCTTTTAATTTGTCATGTTAATGTCCTGTTTGGTGGCTTGTGCAGTACGGACCTTCTGCTTCTGCAAGAAGGACTATGTGGTGAAATGTGGCTCAGTTCCCTACATCTTTATCATCCAGTGTATTATCTATTAACACTGACTGGCACCTTCTTGGTAGCATCAACACAAACGCCACTTCAGATTGCGTGGTGCCAGTAAGTACTTAGAAAGACAAAACATTCGGTGGTTGCAAAGTGCACGTCTGTCTGTAGTCTGAGAACAAGAGAATGACATTCAGAGCTGACAGGAAATAATCAGATTTGCTTAAAACCCAAAGAAACTGTGTTTTGCTGGGATCAGAGCTGTGAAACAGTGCTTGCCTGTGAGGTCCTCTTGCGTTTTCAGGGTATCCTGCTGTTCTAGGCTTGTGGCATGGGGAGGACTGACCAGAGCAAGCTGGCTATGCAGCCCTTTGCATGGTAAGGTGGGTGATGCTCATTTCTTGAGGAGAAACTTGGTGGTTCCTTCTCCAGAAGAGTCTTCTGAGACACCTTTTCAAGCAGCGTGAATGGATCTTGCTGCAGTATTGTTTTTTTCTGCTCTTTTTATGTTCATTAAATGCTGTATATTCACATGGAGGCTCTAAATAAATCACTGTTGCAGACACACCTTTTAAAACTTGTCAGCTGTGGTTTTTTTCCCCCAGTACCTTTGCCTCTTAGGACCATAAATGGCTTCCTAAAGCAGGGGAAAACCATTATTAATTACACTGCCTAATGAACTCATTTGGCTTTCTGCCCAGCTTCCAAAACCAGCAGTAACACCAGGCTGGATACTGTTGTCTCACTGTAATTATGTTTATGTGGAAAGTTAATTTTTGTTTTCATAAATTGATTTGAGGCTTCTGGAAGCTATTTGGAGATAATTAACTTTGCCCACACAGACCTATATAAGGGCATTTGTTTACAAGGCAGTGCTCATTGCTGGAGCATGGAGGTACGTTCCTGGGTTCATCTGGAAATATTCAGTTAGCAGCTTGGGGCAGCTGTTTCCAGACTTGATTCGCTCTTTTTGGATAGCAATAGCAAGCAAGCAGCACAGTCGTGGGATTGTTCAGTCTGGTAACAGCCCTCAGGGTGGACCTGCAGGTCCCTACTGCAATCCAGATGTGCTGCAATCCAAATAATTCAAGCACTGCAAAAGTTAGTGCTAAAATCACAAATGCCCTTAATGTGAACAACAAACATGACAGTTCCAAATGGAAAAGGCCTGTAAGGAATGAGACCAGACCTCCACAAATAAGTCGTTGTGAAGTCAAAAGCAGTTCCCATATATCTTTTATAATGGTGGGGTGGAGAACAAGCAACAGAAGTGGAAGGTGATTTAATGGGACCTTCACCAGCAGGATGCAGGATGTGATATTGCGAAGTGACTTATTTGTTCAGTTGTAGGTGTGCGTCTTTGGGTTCCTGGCCCCTGCAGTGAACCCTTCCTTCAAATCAATTTATTAATGAGCTAATTTATTATGCACAGGGATCCATTAAAGTAATAACCTCAGGATGCAGAGCCCTGCTCCTGGCACATGGCTACTGAAGGGAAAAAAGAGAGACAGAAAGTGAGGTCTCTTTGGCAGCTCTAAGCCTGTTTGGAAGCTCTTTTATGACTCCTTTAAGATGTAGGGGAATACATAAGACACTCTGGGTCATGTCTAATAAAGCAGTGGATGGCCTGGCTGAGTGAAGCAGTGTGTGTAGGTCAGTGCCCAGGGTGTTAAGTTTTAAAGCTGCATTTCCAAAGTTCCTATATTGATGCACCGCGGGCTTTCTTCTTTAAACATAGAAAAAAATATTCTCTGAGAGCCTAAAAATGTACTAATTCCTTACTGCATACTTCAAAACCATGGAAAAACTGTATCAGGCCTTCCTGCTAGATTGGCATAAGTGCGTCTCTGCTTTTGCTGGGAAGTGGTGGTGGGGAGCTGGTTTGTATTTGGAGTTCATAGCTCTGTGACTACAGGCAATTGGGACTGTTCTGGTACCAAAGGATGACTTTTCCCAGCCCTTGCAGCAGACCACTGTCCATCCTGTAGCCAGACTGACAGCAAGCCCATAAATCCCAGCTTTGCCTTCTTGAGTCTGCGTTCCTGTCTCTTGAGCAAATCCCAAGGGTTGGTGTTTTGGAAGTTTTATCTAGTGCTTTGGCCGGGATCGGGACATATTTACAGGTTGAAGGTCAGTATACTAGAACAGCAACCCTGGATGAGATCATAACAATAGGAACTTCCCGAAGATGCCTGTGGTGTTTTATCTGCAAACCATGTTGCTGTAGAACAAGCAGCAAAGCGAAATGTTTAAGGGAGAGAAGTTGTAGGTTTCCAAAGCTTGTTGATCATCATCTTCTCCCTCTCACCGTATTTCCCCTCTTATGCAGAAGCATGGCTGTAAGTTTTATTCCTAATTTGCTACTGCACTTCCTAGCAGGGAATATTTAAGTGACTTGGACTCCAAGTACTTTTACATTTACAACACTGAGAAAAAGTATTTTTCTGTAGAGGAAACTTACACTTTCCCTTTTATTAATAGAGGAGATGTTCAGAGATGCCTGGGAAGGAAAGGAGAACTTCAGCTTTGTACTAGAAAGGTGGATAGAGAGGGGAATTGGTCCTGCACCAGCAAGACACCACCTGGGTGACTTTTCTAGTTATTGGGACACCACCATTTGTAGTAACTAGCACATAGCGATGCTTTTAAGCGTGTAAAATAGCCAGACAATGCTCATGTGAAATATGTGCTGTATTTTCCAATCATTATGCGGCTGTATTAAAGATGTAACGGGAGGCCTGGATGAGTGTCATATTTTGGGGTTGTGTGGGAGAACGAATTGCAGCCAGGTTTGAACTGAAGGGGGTTAATACCGGTTTCCAGCAAAGCTTGCAGCTGGGAGAGCTTCTCTGTTTGCTTAGCCCTAAGCACTGAGGTGCTAATCCTCAGCTCTAAGTCAGATGCCCCGGTAGGGTCATGTGCAGACTTGGACAGAAATTCAGCTGGAAATTGAAGCTGACAGCCCATGGCTCCAGTGCTGGGGTGAGCACAGTGTGCTGGCTGCCCGGGCTCTGCCAGCTCTCTGTTGGAATGGCTGTGTTCCAGCAGGCTCCTTACAGCCCCTGGGGAGGAGGAGGCAGCAGTGATGGCTGCTGTGCAGTCAGACATATCTGTAGGTTATTCCCAGAGCTCAGTGTTTGCAGGCTAAATTCCAGTTCATAACGCAGGCACTCAAGTGCCTCTTCCATTTTTGGGTGGCTGCCCACAGTGAGGGTGCAGCAGGGGCTGAGCCGCCCCCTTTGCTTCTAAGGTGCTCTTGCAAGGTAAGGTGAGGTAACTGCAGTGAGGACTTGATGTGGTCTGAGGCATGTCAGCCCGCTTATGGGGCATCTGGGCTGCAGTCAGTGGGTTAGCATGCTCACCTCCGTCTGCTTCTAGAAGGGCTGGCAGTGGTTGTCCTGTCCATCACCTCTGGATGAGCCATCTCGCGTCACCTCGTTGGACATGTGGCTTGATGGTGTTGCATGAGGCGCTGTAACTGATGGGGTGTTTGCTCAGCCAGCCGCGTAAGATCCCACAGTGGATGTGATGATATATGTGGACCTGAGGTTACGTATCCAGTGTATAGTGTTCACTGGTCAGACAGCTTAACTGATACTGTTTCTTGCTTTGCTTGTTTAGTATTTGAGCCAGACAGGCACTTATGTACCTCCTTAACCTGCATAAGCGCTTGTGTTGACCAGAACTATTTGTGTTTAATTAGCTGGATCAGGGCCTGAACTTCCACTGCTAGAAAGAAACGTTAGGATTTTGTTGATGGCTCTGACAAAGAAACCCATGTAATATTGACTGTCTAATCCTGCCCCTTTAAGCTAGCCCTTTTCTCCCTGTTCTGAGATTAACCAGCACCTTGGGAGACATTGCAATTCAAGGCTATAAGTGATAAGAGCAGTTAAAGTGGAACTTCCTTTTGGATTCCCATGGCTCTGTCACTGGGTGGTGAAATGGGTTGAGTATGTACGTGCAGTGAAGGCTTAAAGCAGAAATGTTAAAACAAAAATCCTAGAAGCACGTGTTCCTCAGACATGGATGAAGAATTGTGAATTGGAAGGGCTGCTCCCTCTTCTTCTATCTGCTGAGCTCTCCCAGTGATAGGTGAAGGGTTTACCCTTCATCTCCCCAGTTATTTGCTTCTGTGTTTTATGGAGACTGTTTATTGTGCACTACAGGCTTCTCCGCAGCTGTGTTCCCATGCCAACCACCCTGCAATATGGTGTACACGCTCAGTGAAACAAAGCAACTTTAATCCTCAACCTTTGGATGTCTCCTGCCCATCGGGGCCAGGCCTCCAAAGAGGATCCCCGCTGCTTACAAAGTAGAGCTCCAGGTTCCAGTTAATTGGGTCCAGTCATTAAGGGAAATTCAGTTTATGTCTACTGGGACTGTGAATGCAGTGGGTTTTTAATAGCAAATATCTACAGTGTGCATTGGTTGTCCTCAGGTTAAAAAAAAATAGGCAAACTTTCAGCAGAGAAGAAATACTTGTAATTACTTGCCTTTGGCAGAATGGCTGCCCTGCTCTTTAGAAGCTGTATTTATCTCCTGTAAGAAGCAGCTCATTAGTTCTCCGGCTCACACAGATAATCAACAGCATAATTAATAATTATTTATATGGCACCCATGGCAGAGGGCTTTGGATCACATAACAAAACATCATTTCCTTATGATCACTCAGGCATTTCTGTATCTTTTTCTCTCTTTTCTTCCTGCCTGTCCTGACTTTCTCTAGCCTTTCAAACCAGTTTCTAATGCTTGTCACAGGTTTTTTAGTAACTCTGCACCAAGTGCCTTCCTCTTCTCTTCTAGAAACCTTTCTGAAGTCCCACTTGACCCACAGAGAATTTCAAGTGCCAGAACTCTGTCACCATGCAGAGCAACCTGGATTGGCACAGGCAGCCATAGCTCCTTTGGCTTCAGGTGCATCAATTTATACTGAATTTTGGACTGATCCCTATCTGCACTTGAAATGTCAAAAAGCAGGACTTTTCTTGGTCACGTGCTTCATCTGTTCTTCAGTATTTTCCCAGGCCAAAGCAGAACTGTGGAATACTATGTTTGGGCTATATCTTGGATATCTATCCTGGGGAGGACTTTTAAGCAATACTCAGACACTGTTCCTAGGGTGGGATTTTATCTAAAGCATGTCTTCAAATAAAGCTAATCTTCTACTAGGTTTCCCTGGGGTGCTTTAACTCACATTAGGCAAGACAGCTACAATATCCTGACCTGCAGTGTGACCCACGGGGCAGCTTTCATTGTGTTTCGCTAATGCAGTGGGTTCTTGCAGCTGCTTGCATTGAGGATGACATGCATCAGAAATCCTGCATTCAGATCCTATAAAGCCATTGGGTGCCTCTTTCTCTACAGTGCTGTCAGCCTGTGCTATGCCTCCTTCTGCACAGCATCTTCCTGTGTGTGACCTGAACATGACAGGACAGCAGAGCACTGGTGTGGGGCAACACAAGTGAGCCTCATTCCTTGCCCAGCACAGGAGGAGGCAAAGGAAAGAGAGAGAAAGCAGGCTGGCATTGAGAAAGATGAAGGGGCTCACTGGGAAATGGGAAGGAGGGGAATGTAAAATCAGCATCTGGGCATTTGCAAGAAATAGCTCATGCCATAGAGATTAATTTCTGATGCAGCTGGTTTTGGAGAGTAAGTAAGGTGTCAAAATGTATTTGGGAAAATCTGAATACATGTTTAGCATGGCCAGTGAGGAGGGAGGAGTGTCTGATTAGAGATGTTCCTCCTATGTTCTAGCAAAGGTGTGCTTACGCAGAGGATCCTTGTACTGAAGGAGCAGAGGAAGAGGGTGCATCTGAATATCGTTACAAAAGATAGACTGTAAAGCAGGTTGTTATTGGTACATGATGCTGTGCGTCCTGCTGAGTGCATCTGCCTGCCATGGACAGGCCACTCTTGCCATACCACCTGTCTGAATGCTTGTCTTTGGAGTTGGGAGCCCAATGTGACTTTGCCATATCCACCAACCTCAGCCTGAGGCTTGGAAACAGTGTTTGCTGGCACCATCTGTTGCTAAGCAGATGGGCTGCTGCATTTGTACCCACTGAAGCTTTTCGGAGAGGGTGGCTTTGGTGTGGCATTTCAGTCATGGTTGCCAGTACGGAAGAAAGAGAAGGAAAAGCATCTCCAGTTCCTTACCACCTGCTTCTCCTCCCTCCCTGTGGCCTTCATCCCACACCTAAGTGTATGTACTTGCCCACACAAAATGCATTGAGAGTAAAATGAGAGAGGAAAAAGAACCCACCCAGACTGATTGCAAGATATGACAGGTGAAACTGTGCTGTGAGGAAATAGGAGAGAAATCCAGACTAAGCATGCCAAAAATTAGGGTGAGGCAGCTGAGTCACTAGAGGGGAAACTTGAACTACATGTGGTCCATGAAGGAGAATGAATGTAAATGGTTTGAGTGTGACTTGCCAAAGCATGTGCTGTTCCGTTTCTTATGGGCTGGTACCAGCTGGCGTTGTGGCAGCACTTTAGGATGTGCCATGCAGTCGTTGCCCACAGAGACAGGCACTGTAGGCAGCTGGCTTTTCCCTTCTTCCTTTGCTGGGTCCCTTGGCTTGACCTGAGAACCTGGTTGGGTCTCCAAGTGCGTCTTCAAGAACTCTGAGCACACCAGAGCAGAACAAAGGTTCAGTCTGTTGCCGTGTTAAGCGTCTCTTAATACATGAATGAAGTTGCTTCCATTAAAGCTAGATGCAAATAAAATGCTTTTGAATGTTCTACTCTAAGGCTTGGATAAGAACCTCTTGTAATTAAGGTCTGGAATGCTGATGCTGACCTTTTGTTTGCTGGTGCAGAGCTTCACTTTTTGTAGCAGAGGAAATGTAGGTTTGTCTTTTGATTAACTGTAGGGGATCAGTTTGCTGTGTGATACAGCAGTGAAGGTGTAACCTGTCTGTACTGTCCTGTCCGTTTTGAATGGAGTGAAAGAGTTAAGAACGACACATTAGAGTTAAAATAAAAAAGCCCACCTAAAATGTTTTGGGAATTCTTACCTTTCTCCGTTAAGTTTTCACAGCCTAGGTACCTCTGGCTTCTCCCTCCTGGTTTAAGGGGTTATTCCCCCTGAAATAGACATTCTGACAGATTGCGTAGTCCTCACTGGCAGATCAGATACAAGCCAACTCATTTCTCTTGGTTCAGGTGAGTGGTCCATCTCTCTTATCCATTGATTTTTCTGTCCTTGTGCCTTGAAATTTATGGGCCTAGATGTACCAGAGCAAACTCTGTCCCCAAGCCCTTTAAAGACTGAAGTGGTTTGTGTTTCATGTCTTTCATATCTTTACATACAAAAACTGGGCTGCTTTGTCACTTTTCTGCCTGTCCATTTACTCCTTGCCATGGCTGTTTAAACACTGTCATGGTTTGTGAGCTAACAGGCACTGAGCAGATGGAAGAATTGAGTTTATATCATTTTACTTAATGTAAAATTTTCATCAGCTCTCTAGCTGATGAAGAAAAAGACATATTGGGAGAGAAGGTGTGGGTGAAACAAGGACAACATTTTCCCTGTACTTGGCCACATGGTTTGGTTTGTTTTTTGGAACGCCCTGTCTTGCAGATGATCTGCCCATAAGTATCTGCTGCGCTTTTTGGTGATATTTCCTCCCCAGCATTGTTTTTCCTGTCTCTAACACAAAAATGCTAAGCCTTTTTTTGTGTGTGTGTGACCACATTAACCATTTGGATCTTTCACTTCCCATCTGGAAAGTGGGAAGAACAAGATAGCTTTTCCTTCATCCTTTGTCAGAACTACTTTTGATTATAGTGTTAGGGTGAAGATTTTTCTTGCTGTGTTGATGAACAGGACCCCTGTATCACTCCAGGTGTTGCTAAGAAATAGGCTGATTTAAGATATGTTTTAGAGCATTAGGTCTATGAGAAATACCACTATGTTTCTGCTGCCTTTGGGAAATGTAGCTGCTGCTGCATAGCTACTGGAGGAGTGAATGTGCACCCCTTATCTGATCACCACTTCCCCTTCCTTGATCCTTTGTGGCAGCATCAAGTGTGTATGCTATGCACAGCTGATCTTTGATATGTTTTGCTGAAAAGCTGAATGATGCATTATATTGTAGAGCAGAGCCTGTTGGTATGTTTATCTGGCTTATTTCATGAGTGTTTGGAGAACTAGAATCAGTAACATTTGTGTAACGCTCCTGTCATCCACTTCAGTCTCTCCCTTGCAACTGTGGATGCTCTTCCTGAAATGAGTAATGAATGAAATGTATTTAATTGTGCAGTATGATGGCCACAGAACAGCAGCTCTAGAGCTGTTCTGATCACCCCAATGTACAGTAAATGTTTAAGTAATTTTCATGTGCAAACAAGCGTAAGTTAGTGCAGTGTCTTGATTGTAAATGAGTATGAGGAGCTGTGCTATTTTCACTGTCAGGAATATTATCCCTCTGAAGGCATTGAGTCACTTGTTGCAGATGTTTTATTGTGCATCCTGTAGAGGAGGTCCCTGGCTGAGCAGAGGAATCCAGTGCAATGCAAGACAGTCTTGGTGCTGCTGCTGAGATCATGGTGTGTCTTCAGTAAACAGTATTTTTCACTCTTCTGTAGGTCTTGTTGGGTTAGTAAGGACTAGGTAAATCTTCATGCTGACTGAATCTTACTAGCTGAGAAGCCTATCAAAAGCTTTCTCTCCTTTATTAATTTGCATGCACTTACTCTCTGCCTGATGGTCAGAGCCTGTCCTTTGTATTTCACTGGGCATCTTGTGATCAAAGTTAATGCACCCTTTCTCATCCTAAGTGAATATAGACCACTTAAGGTGAAATGTTGCTCCAAAACCTGAAGGCAGAGATCTTCCTTTAGCAGTGTGGTTGCTTTCCACTGCACATCCCTGGCCACAGAATAATGTCGTGACTCTCCAGAGTGTGATGTGTTATAGGGACAATTTAGGCACTGTCTCTGTCCTGCATGATCTCTGTCTCCATCAGGAGGGATGAGTCTGCTTGAGTGTGTGGTGCTGTTTTTTTCCTAAGCTCCTGGGAAGGAGGAACTACTAATTTTTATGGGGCATTTTGGGCCTGATCTACTTGGTGACCTACATCGACTAGGGGATGATGATTTTGCTAAGTAACAATTTAAAGTACTGTGGCTGCTAGCTTGGATTGTGTTGCCATGTGAGTTCATTGTGTAGCTTGTTTACTCTCCTTTAGTACTTTAATAAAGCCATTGGACATTGTGATCTCTTGCTTCCTTACAAGTAGGTTTTAAAACAAAGTAAAACCACCATCATTCAATACAGAACAAGCTGACAGATGTAAATGTATGGGAGGTGATGCTGATGGAGTCTGACCAACTGACAGCTGATAAACACCTTGGGTTTTAACCTGTTGGACAGTGTGGTGAGCAGAATTGAAGAAGAAACCACCATGGAAAAGATCCAGTGGCTTTGCTATGGGTTTTGGGATGGAATCTACCTGTAGGAACACTTTGATTTTTGTGTCTTTGCCTTTCCTGTGTGTAGATATATTTGGGTGCCCTCTACCATGACTGTCCATCTCGGGAGGCTGCTGACAACTCACCGCAAAGATTAGAGGAGCAGAAACTTAAAGAAATGGTGGGGTTTGGTTGGAAGCTTGGGGAAAGACTCATGTTGTTCATGTCTAGCGCTTGTTCTGCATTTGAAGCAGCCTGGAGTGGCAATTCTGGGACCTGCTCACATGCTAGCGCTTAGTCAGAGGCCTCCATGAGGCTTTGAAGGCTGGGAATTTACTGAAGTGTGTATGCTGCAGGATATCCAGCCCTCTGCTCTTTTCAGTTCTTTCCTCTTGTAAAGGTTTTCTGATGTTCCTCCTGGGGTGGCTGTATCTCTTTGAACACAGTAATTCCCTTGCATCTCTGTGAATATGATACCATTTTCTGTCTCCTCTTAACAGTAAGGTCTGTGTGCTCAAGGGGTGGGATGATTGCTCATGTAAGAGGAGAGAAGGGACAAAAGCATCCACCAGTCTATAGGAATGAAAGAAATGTCCCATTTTCTATTCAGGGATGAGCCACAGATCAGAGTCTATTGTTAATTTTATGTCTTTTCATTTGTGAGTTTATCCTTCCTGAAATTGCAGATAGAACCTCAGTAAGACCAAAACTGAGTACGTTATGCTGGTTCTTTATTTTATTCTAATTTAACTTTTTACAAAGTCTCCTTTCATTTTGGTTTGCCTCATCTGGAAATATAAACTTCTCTGGTCACTGCTGTGTGCAAAGAGGTAATCCCCAAATAGAAGAGTAGTTCAGGCCCATGGAAATGTTTGCTCCAGCCCCATGAGGAACAGCTGGAAGACTTGAACTGGCTTGCTTTGAACTTGTCTCCAGGTTGCATACTAGGAAAGGAGCAGAGAGCCCAACTTCATGTCCCTTAGAAGAACATAGCAGGGCAATTGATGGAAACTCCATACCCATCTCTCCCTGTGGACTTCAGACCCCATGGCAGGACCCCCGCAGAGGCAGGGACTTTGCTCCTGCTTAGTCCATTTGTGGCTGCACAGCTGGCGTAGTGCTGGGTCCCTCTGAAACCAGCTGTTTTGTGTGCTCGTGGCAATGTGCCCAAGAGGATGGGTCGTCTTGTCCCTTTACGCTTTAAACAGGCCAAGTGAAATAAGCTTTGCTTCACTGTAATAAGTGCTGCTTAATTAGTTAATCCCTCCAGGCCTGCAGCAACACATAGATCTTGGTTCCCTCCCAGCTGGTCTGACCTCTCCTCAAAGGTAAGAGGAGAGGAATTTACTGGAGTCAGACTCCAGCTTTGCTCCGTATGTGATGGGGATTGTTCATGCACAGCTGCATACCACCACCCAGACTCTTGGGTACTGCTCATTGTGTTTAAATTGCATGCTGCTGCTGTATTTATCAGTGTGTGCACGTGGCTGGCTTTGAGTGATACTAGGAAGAAAGAGCCTTTGAGGTATAGGAGTCATTAGGTGTGCCACTGGATGTGGTACTTTTCCCTTTTTCCTCCCCATCTTCTGCAGGAAACTGTTAAAGCCAGTGATAATTTTCCAACAGCAAGGTGTAAATTAACCCTTTGCCCTCTGCTCCTGCTGTTCCTCACCATTGGCTAGTGTGATTCACAAGCTTTCTTGTGCTGCCTGCTCTTGGGACTCTTGGTGTAGGTACAAAGTGTGTAGAAGCTGCAGGGCTGCACATGAGAGCTGTAGTGTGGACTAAAGGATGTGAGTAGAGGGGCTGTTTTGTTCATTTCCATTTCCACCCTGACCATTTTAATAGCAGTACCTGAGCAGGAGGCAATCTCCTGTACCATGTTATTCATTTCTTACAGCGCTTGGTCAGACTGGGGCTTCATCTGAGGACAGCGACTTCTTTCTTTTCCATTGGCCATTTCTGAAGGAGAAAGTCAGCCTTGGGAAAACTTAAAGGGAATAGCTCACTTGGCACAGCTTGCCAAGAGCAGCAGCCCAGAACCTTAAATTAGGGTGGGGATTACCTTATTCAGCTGCAGAACCAGAGTCATTTCAGTGGGGGAAATGCCACTGGAAACTCATGTCCCTTAAAAGTGGTCACTTTTTAACTTGGAAGGTGATCTGAGAAGCTGGATGTAGAGGAGCGTGTTTCTGGATGGCCATTTGGGATAATAGCATGATACCTGTTGTGTTGTCTGTGTCAGTCTTGCGTACTAGCAATTATTCTGGTTCCCCGGCCTGAAACCCAAGGGTTTTTTTCTCCAGTGAAGCATGCTTTTTGCCTTTGTGTGTGTGTTCTATTACATGCCTCAAAAATCTGCTGTGTGTGTCACTTTGGAATTACAGTTCGCAGGGGAAGAGGTGACAAGTGGCTGCAGTTCTCACTCTCCCGCACAGGGCGGAACATGCTGTGCTCTTACAGTTCAACTCTGCTGTGTCAGACACTAAATGGTAAATAGACTTCTTTTTTATGCCCAGGAGGGAGCACACCCCCAATATGTTGTTCAGCAGAAGTCTTTTTACATCAGAAATGATTATATGTTTGTTTCAATCTCAAGTACGTCTATTGCGTTGCAGATAGCGGGGAGCTGATGTTCAGGTCATCATTAAGTGCATTTTTTTCCTAAAGTAAATGCATCACCAGTCTAGACTAAATTTTTCTTCAGTGACCTGTAACCAAGTGAAACTCTCATAAATGAGCTAACGGGTTGGTGTAAGTCAATGATGTGGGTCTGTAATGAATCTCAGCCTGCCAATCAGTTTGCTTTTCTTGGTCCGCTCAGAAGTCATCTGTGTACTCAGGCTGAAAACCACTGGGTAGATCACACTGAGGTCCAGTGACAGGTCATGGAAGGCAAAGAGGAGGGGATGAAATCAGATGACAAATATTCTTGGCAGTACTCTCAGCTCTCCAAAGAGATTGTTGCTCATAAGTTTACTAGTCGTTTGTCTTATCTCCCGATTGCAGTGTAGGAGCATCTGATTATTATAGAAAAGATGTGGGATATCATACTGAAGCAACTAAAACAGAGTGGGACTTGTTCTTGGCATAATCCAAAGCCTGTTAAAGCTGGTAACAATCTCTGCTTTCATTGCTCAGCCTTGCATAACACTATTCTCCACTATAAGAAACACTATGTTGGAACATATAAAGAGTCTGGTGGGTGCGTGTAAAGAGCCACAGGCTAAACAAGCCTGTGCAGTATTTACCAGAGGCTGCTTATGTTCACTGAAGCTCCTTGTGTAATGCTATTGCAGTCAACCTGTCAGGAAGCAATGTTCTTCCCTCGCTTTGGTGGACTGGCTGTTCACCATCCTGTACTTCAGCCAGTGGGAGCTGTGGCTGAGACAAGGGGAGCAGTGCAGGATCACAAGGTTAGGGCATATGCCATACTCCTGAGAGTCCCATGCAGGACAGGCAAAGTGAACTTGCAGTCCAGACAGTTTCTGGATTCCCTGACTTGGGTAGGGGTGGTCAAAAGGCTGAGTAACAGCACTCCTGTGGCTAATGATAGCTGAAGTGCTTTCCCTGCAGACTGAAGCTCAGAGTAAAGGGGCCATGTAGGAGGGAGCTCTGCATCCTGCCTCATGCAGTTTCACCCTGAAGGTGTGATGAGAAATGCTACAACTCACGTCATCTTTCTTAGCAATGTCCTTAATCACTTCACAGGATTCCCCCCCCCCTTGCTGAGGAAGATGCGCTCAGGAGGCAACTTGCTTCAAAGTGGTTTATACTATGAGTTTATGCAATCTGACTCGGCTCTATCCACTACTTTGTTCTGATTCAGTCCCTTCTTAAGAGTGCCGTGTTCATTATTACTTTATTAAAGACCTTTGACTCTAGTTGAGCAAAGCTGTCAGGTTTAGGCTTGGAGTCATGCTGTCAGGGCTGTGCATACAGAAGGTTGGGGACCTGGGCCAAATGTTGAGATCTGACCAATGAAGACAGCAAGTATCTCAGCTTGGCTTGACATACTTGGCTGGGATGCATGGGTAGCCCTTACTGGTGGGAGAGGCAGCTCAGAGTGTGTCTATGGGATATGGTGGCCACGGCTGGGTTGGAGATATAGGTCTCCTGAAATACATTGCACTTGAAGGCCTGTCTCTACATAGGTTTTGTTGGAGGCCACAGGTCCACAGCTGATATTTGTGGCTCTGCATGCTACAAGCTCACCCAGTCTGTACTCCTGTTTGCTGAATTAGCTGGAGCACTGGAGGTGACTTGTTGTGCTTCTGCATCATCTGTGGAAGGACAGGTTGAGCTGGGACAAAGCCAAGCAGTACAGTCAACCTGTCATCATTGCTTTGGGCCAGCAAGGTGAGTTTGTCCTGGATCAGCAGAACAAGCAGAAGAGGGCTGAGGTAACAAAAACCTCCAAGAATTACCTTGTCCTGTGGGGAGCTGAGCAGTCCTTGGCATTATTTTATGCAAAACACTGATCATGACATCTCCTAACTGCAGGGGATTTTCAGAAGCCTCTGGGGACTTTGTGTGAACATCTGGCTTTATTAAAGCAGCTCCTTCTGAGAGTACAGCCATGCAAACTTGTGAGTGTGGAGGCTTACACTGCTTTAACTGCACTTGCCAGGCAAAATTCTCCCTTTCTTTGTGCTTAGTGGAGATCGCCTTCAAGGAACATTTTGGTACCATCTTTTTTTTTGTTCTTATTTATTTCTACAGCCTCCTCCTAGCCTCAGTTGTCTGACACGTTATGGAGTGTCACCTTACGCTCTCCATAATAAAGATATTCTTTGCCTGTTCGCTCGTGGGTCTTCCCTGCCACTCCAGAGGTTTAAGAGACAGAATGGTTTCAGGTTAAGTTACATTAACATGCAAATACATACTGATTTCATCTACAGAGCCTCTTGCAGCTTCTTCCCCATAGCTTTACAAACAGCAGCAGTCCTTACCTCCCTGGACCTCATTAGTCACCAACCAGGTCTGAAATTTGCAGGCTGAGATGGTGAATTTTCTGTGCCACCAGGTTTTGTTCTTAGGAGTGCAGTGCTCTGTTGCTGGTGCTGCAGAGGTAGGTATGATGTGTAGGGTGCTGGAGAAGAATCTCATTCCTTGTTTTCCAGGCTTATCCTGATCTACCCATTGAATGCCACCACCTGTGTGGCTTTGCTATAGCACAAGAGAACTTCATGTTAACTCCTTCCCTCCAGGCACCAGATGTGCCGGGAGGAGGACAGAGACTGTGGTGATGTATAAAGCAGAGCTAAGTTTGGCTGCTGGAAGAGATGTTCTTTGATAGGCAGCTTTCATTTCATCAAAGGCTTTTGACATATAAGAAAGGAAAGGCTTAGCACCCCAAGGACACCACTGCAACTCTGTGTCATGACATTCCTACTATGGTCTTTCAAAGGTGGAAGCAGCAGGTTAATTTACTGTGACTCTTTCTCTTTGCCCATGCTGCTCACCAGCTGGCAAGGAAAGAATCCTGCTCTTCCCAGCAACCCACAATAGGCAGGCACATTAAAACACAGCAACAGGACCAAGTCCTTTCTGAATGTGCCCTAAAACCAAAGCTCTGTCTGGGGTTTACAGCAGAGATGGGCTTTCCTGAAGTACAAGGGTGTGAGTAAAATTGGGGCAGCAATGAAGATGAACTCAAAGCACCTGCCTTTTGGTGTGGAAGCTGCTAAGGTTGCTCTCACCAAAGCACAGACCCTGCTGTTGATCTCAGCAAAACCCATTTATGTCCTGGAGGCATTTCATGTATCTGTTTAATATTGCAATTATGCTTGTGTCTTTGCAGGTGAAGGCCAGGGGCATGCTGCACTGAACTTAATTGTTTTAGTACATGCTTCCTCCTCTCTAAGTGTACTTTAAAAATGAATGCTTTTATTCCTTGAGCCTGAGGAAAAGAACTGCGGCTAATGATGTTTCAGTGGTGCAGGTGGACAGTTCTTAAAGGTGGAGGCTTCCTTGCTGAGACACAAATCTGGTGATGGATGTTGGTGGGTATGACCCCAGCTCTGGCTCAGGCAGCCAAGTCGGTGCACTTTAAATCATGGTTTCTTCATATAGGTTATGTTCTCTGCCTTGCTTTCCTCTTGTGCATGTGTATGCAACTCAGTATAGTGGTAAATGTCTTGAGAAAGCTACAGGAGAGGATTGCCTGAACCCTAAGCCATGTGGAATCCAGGAAGTGGTATTTGTTGTAGCATCTCTGCTTTATTTCTAATTACTTCTGCCTTTCTTAGTGCTGAGGGTAACCCTGGCAGGTAGAATGGCCACTTAGTGAAGAAGTGCAGAGCAGCAGAAGGACTTCTTCAGTGTTTGGCTGTTGTATCTCTTTACTATCTGTAAGCTGGATAAAAGCCTCAGAAGAATGATTGAGCCAGACTGAATCTGTAAGAGAGGCCCATGGATCCCAGGAATAAACTGGCTGTCAGAATGTAGTATTGACTTGAAGAAAGCAAGTCCTTGGAGGCACTAGTGATTGTCATTACTGATGTAGTGGAGACTGCCTAAAGTGCCATTTCTTGAGAGTGGCATCATTTTTTTGTTGTACTTTTCTTTTTTTGTCTTCTCTTTGTTGCTTTTGAAGAGGGTGGGCAGGAAACCAACACTAGCACATGTCATGCATGAAATGAAAATGCATGCTGAGCTAGAGCCTGCTCAGGGACTGGTTTCAAAATGAAGGGCAGAGGAGATCCTGAAGCACTGGTTCCTCTCAGTGCGTACCCAAGCTGAAAGCGCTTCCAGTCCTTGTTTGCAGAAAGCAAACTCTCTCCCTTACATTCACCCAAAAGCAACCTTCTCACAGCAGGAACAGAGGCTTTTTCTTTCATCTGTCCTTAATAGACTTTGCCCTCAGAAGGAGGGGTCCCATTTAGGAAATACAGTGCCAGATCACAGTACAGCCTGAGAGAAAGCTGGCATCTGTGGTAGCAAGTGTAGTGGGAGGAGGGTGAAGGATCTCAGTATTATTTTAAGACTTGGCAGAAATAGCCCTAGGGAAAGTGAATACAGCTGCTTTCCTCATGTTTGTCACTCTTACTCCTCCTTCACTTGCTCTGTCGATGCTGAGCCTAAAAGAATAAGGGAAAGAGCTTGTGGCCCTTTGAGAATGTTGGCTGTTTCCAACTTGTGCAGTTAGGTGGGGCAGAGCAGCAGTCATTGAAACAATGCTGTCCTAGCCCAAGGGGTCATCTTGGTGTTTGGGATGGAAATTTCCCACCCACTTGGTGGGCATGGACGTTCTCTTTAGGTTTGTTTTGGTGTGGGTTTTCTGGTCTTCTTTTTTCTCTGAGGAAGCCCATCTGCATTGCTTTAGTGGCATGCCCAAGGGGACCTTTAAGTACTCTGGCTTTACTAATGCATTTCCTGAATGCCAAAAATCCCTCTGCAAAAGCTGTTATTTTTGGTTGGTGTTGTGTTTTCATTTGTCTGTTCTCAGACAACTCAACAACTGCTTCAGAGCATAATGGATTTGTGCATTCCATAGAGCAGCATCCATAAAGTCCTCTAGAAAAACATGTGGGCATCTATTGTAGCTGTACAGCAAAGTTCCAGTTTCTCATGTACTTTCTTAATGGCACAGCCTGAGGATAAGGAAAAGAATAATGTAATAAGCTTGCGCATGTTGGTGCTTTCTTTATCCCGTGTTTAACTTCGTAGTAAAGAAGTTGTAAAGTACTTCATCACTTAATGTGGTGTCTTTGGGTACTAAGTACCCTATTAGTAGCCTACTGACTTGTTCTTGTGTTCCCATCTAGAACTGGGGTACAATGGCCATATCTAGTCAATGTCCAGTCGTGTGTGTACGCAGATAATTATTCTTAGGATGTTTGATAAAAAGCTGTATTTGAGGAAAAAGAAACATTTCTGTTCCCAAGGTAATGTGGGGCATAGGGAACAGATGCTCCCCAGGCTGCTGGGAATTTCTGCGTAGTGTGAAGATGAAAAAGCAAGAGCGATTGAGAGGGTGAGGTAACATCCCACCTCTTATCCAGGAATCCTCACTTAGAATGGTGCTGCTTTGAAGTGGCTCTGCCCCAGAAAAGTGTCTGGCATTGTGAGGTGTCCCAACTGAATGTCTGGCTTTTCCACCTTAAGGGCACATTGGCTGGGATACCAAAGTGATTTGGTGTTTGAAGGTCTAGACATTGTTTTGGGCAGAGGATTTGTTGTGTTGTCCTTGACAGAGATGGTTTTGGATACTCCTGTTGTCCAAATCTAGTGAAGTCCAAGATGTAGGTAATCCTTGGTTTGTTCAGGTAAGGAGGTTAAAGAAACTCTTGGTTAACATTACATTCTTGATCTGAGGTGCTTTTCCCCGTTCCTCCCAAAAGTGTTTTTTTGGAAATGATTTAGTGTTCATCCTTGAAATCTGTCCCCATATCCTTGAAATCTGTCCTTGGAATCTCTTTCCCCATCTGGATGCAGTTAGGCTTTATGTCCTCTTCCCTGTGACTCAGCCACTCCTCTGTGGCCTTAACCCCCAGGGCTCTGCTCCAGGGCTGCCTTGGAAGCACCATCCCATATAGAGTGTGTCTTCCTGGCTATTTGAATTGGGTTTGGAAAGCTGAGTGTCGCCACCTTCAGCAGCTGTCCCTTGTTTTCAAGATATACCTCTCAAGGTTTTAACTCAAAGGCTTGGAAATGGTTCGGGATCCAAGCTATCTGTAGAACTGACCCTGCTGCCCTGGCAGCTAAGATCATTTTTTTCAGTCCTAATTAGAAACACTGGGGAGAAATAACTGAGAAATACATATTAAAGACTTCACCAGCTCTGCTCATGGCCTGTTTGGGAGCCAAGGAAGTATTCCTTCAAAAGGCTGTTGGGTCTCATTTGTTTGCTCCTTTGCAGGGGCTGTAGTGACTGACCTGAGGTTCATGTAGGTAGGAGGCAGAGGAGGAGGGTAGCTCCATGGGAGAGGAAACCAGGGCATGCAAGTCAAAAGGAGTTTGCCAAGGTCATTGGGTGGCTTAGTGGCAGAAGTGGGAGTTAAGCTGAGTCACCTGAAGTCCTTGCTTGGAGCGAGGTGGAATATCGGCTGTGAAGGTGTAAGGAACCAAAGCATCGCGTGATGCCTCAGTCCTGGCACTGGTAGCAAAGAGGCTGAGGCTTTGCATCCAGCTTAGGGGAAGCACCTCAGCAAGAGCTACCACCACCCTAACACAAGCCTACTGACTGCTCAGGGAAGCTTGCCAGAACCATGACAGTGATTGAAGGAGTGAAGGTAGTGGCAGGGTTGTTTAAAACACTGCTGCTGTTGACTTCTGGAGAAGGCTGACAGTGCGGAACTGAGTGGATGTTTCTGGGAATCTGGTACCTGACTCCCCTTTGTGTCTTTGAAAAATGTCCATCCCGGATTCCTTTTTCCCCTGAAGGGGAAAGCTTTGTGCTCAGCTGCCCCATTATACTGCAGCAGAGTCAGAGATCTAGTTAATTTAGGTGCCTCTTCAGCTACAACATATTTGTCATCATAAAACCATTCCTGCTTCCCGAGCAGAGCCCTGGAAGCCACAGGCTTTTGTGTGAGAGATCCAGTTAAAACACAAAATAGACAGATGAGGTGAGTGAAGCTCTCCCCCAAGCTCAGGGATTTCCAGCGTGGAGCCCACCTTGACCTTGAGCATTTCCAAGTCCCTTCCCTGTGATGCTGATCCAGTGTTCATAACTCATTCGAAGCATGAAGTGATCTCTTTATTTAATAAAAAAAGAAAAAGTAATTGGATTGACATAAATTAAAGCTGAGTTAACCTGTCTGGAATAATTGGATTGGTAATAATGGACCGCAGTGTGGATTGAAGTAGGTCACAGTTTAACCCGGGGGCCCAGAGAGGCCTCCCTTTTCCCCTTTTCTCTTTTTTCCTCTCTGAGAGCACAAAGAAATGTGGAGGGAGGGAGAAGATCACCAGCGTGTGTCATGTGCCCAGGGCTGCTGATGGTTGGGGAATTGCTTTAGGGGAACTCCGGTTGCAAACTTGGATGTTCCTGGGAATAGAGTTCCCAGGTTCACTGGTGGGAAGGGATGAACAACTGTGACAAAGGCTGTGTTGTCCATGGTTGCAGTGATAAATCATTTCACAGGGAGTAATCCTACATCCCTTCTGTACTGTCCTCACATACCAGTGATGAAGAAACGGCTGGAGGAGCTGCTTTTGAGTCAGGGCGTTCCAGTGGCAATGAGATGTGTAAACACTGGGGTTTGGGGTATCTCTCTTCATTAGTGTATCTGTAAATGCTCCCCCAGATATTCCATGTGTTTAAGTTTGATTGAACTCTTCTTATGTCCTTGGGTAATAACAAAAATGATAAATTATCCATAATGTTGAATAAAATCAGGAGTTTTAATCTCAAAGTAGCTTCAAGCTAGTTTACATTGCTCTGCTGCTGACTTGAGACCTTTAACACTCTTTGAGTGCTGGTTAGAAATTATGAGTGCTGCTGAAATGCATCCAGAAGAGGCCAGTCCTCCAACCCTCCTCCTCTCTTCTCAGGACCATTCAGGTCTTGTTTGCTTTATTTTGTAGGAAGCTGATGATGTGGTTGCTTTGTTAGGAGTAGGTAATTGGACTGTCTTGTAGCCAAATCCTGCTGTCTTTTCAAAATTGCCTAAGTAGTTTAATTGTCATATTAAAAACACTTGCTGCAAATAGCTTATTTGGAGCAGTGGTCTGCATAAAACACATTCTCAATCACGCAGTATTACCTGCTTGGCAGAGAAAATAGCTTTTGAAGAATTACATTGCCAGCCTAGAGATTTCTGTCTGATCTATGTGGGCCAGACCCTGACTGGATTCAAAGATAAAATTCCCTGGGTTTTTGGTGGGACACTTGCTACAAGCAACACTTTGCTGTGAGCTGGTGAGTGCGCCTATGGCAAGGGTCAGCCAGCATTGGGCTTCCCTCAGGAGGGCTGGTCTTGCACTACCCTGCTGCTCCTTGTGCTGGGGCTGGCTCCTAGGGGAAGGATTCAGTCCCAGAGGGCCTGATGTGGATGAAGAGCTGCTTCCTTCCAGGGCAAGGGAGGTCTGAGGGAAAGGTGATGCTTCTGAGTCACCATCTGCTCAGGGGCAGTCCAGCTAGATGCTTTTCTTTGCCTAGAGCTTATGATAAAGCCACAGCGTGGACTTTAATAATGAAGAGTTGCTTGGGTTTGGAGCAGGGAGTCAGTTCTTTCCCTGCTGACCTTGGCTGATTAGCAAATATTTGGTATCGTTTGTGGAATTCTATCAAAGCAGCTCAGAGGTATTCATCTGCCTAAAAGCCTCTGGGGGATCTCTTCTCCCCCAAAGGGGCACAGCCCATCCTGGCTCTTCAAAGCAGGTTTTTGATTAGCTGACTGGAAATGCATGTTTAAGATCTTGTGTGTTTTTTGATGCCTTTTTTCTTTTTGTTCTCTCCACCCCCTTTCAAAGAAGGGAGAAACTTAACATCACGCTAGTCCCTTTGTGGCAGTTTGGAAGTTAAATTTACCAGGACCATTATCTTTAACAGCTGCTGCTGTCTGACAGATTGAGTTTATAGTCGGTCTTATAGGCACTAAAATCACTTTTATCCTTGTGGGTCCAATTTCAGAGCTATTCAATTTATTATCTCTAAGAGCTTAACAGCTGTTCTCCCCACTCCCCTGTATGTCCCTGCCCCTCAGTCCCTCTTGCTCCCCAAAGCTCAAACCTCAGGGTCACCCCTTAATCCTGGAGGTAGAAGCATGAAGGTAGAAGTGATGTGTGCATGCTCTCCAGGGGTGGATGGAGCTTTGCTGTAGGCAGGCAGCCTCCACTGATGGAGTAGTCCCTGCTCCTACATTTTTATTCCTATATCATGCCAATGTTGGAGTGTCTTGGCCATGGCGATGGTCAGAAGAGGCATTCCTTTCTCCATACCTCAGCAGAGATGAAAGGAGTTGCCAATGGGGATTGCAGAGGGGTGAAGAGGCAGCACTGGACTGTTACAGCGTTACTCCTGAGCAAACAGAAAACTTAGAGTGACGGAGTAAATTGGAAATGGCACATTAAGATGTTTCCCATGTGGATCTTTTTAACAGTGGCAGCTTTTAACCTGCTCGGCTATTGTAGACTGCTTCAAAGTTCTGTATTTCTACCTTGTAGCGCTGTGATCCCTGGCTGATGTGCTCCACTCTGCACAACCTCAGAATGAAAGCCTAGATTTATCCTCCTTGGGCTGCTCTGTTCTCTTTTGCTTCTGGTGGCACTTTTTCCCCATGCTAAACAATGATGCTCTCTAATCTAGGAGTTAGTAGGACTGGGAAAGGTACGTCCTCACCCCACATATCCCACCCCTGCTTTGTATATGAGCTGACCCAGTTTGTGTGTCAGCTCTTGCCCTGCTGCAGTGTTGATTAACCTCCTCATCTGTGCCTCAGTTCCCTTTCAAATGGAGATAAGGCTTTGTCTCTGTGATTGGTGAGGCCACCTTGTACCATTGCAGCACATAGCTGTATTAATGGACCAAAGGGGAGCTTGTTCTTGCTGCAATTACTTCTCAGCAATGGCACACTTTTCTCTACCACCTTTCTCATCTGCCCCATCCCCTCATTTTACTCGCAGCTCTGCAAAAGCATTGATTTATTGTGTGAGTAGGCACTGTGATGATGAGAGATATTGTGAAAAATTGCTGGAAATTAGTAGTGAGAATTCTAAGATGGATTTCACTTATTTCCCTGTAACGGCAGTACATGATCTATTACACCTTGGCTTGGGCTAAGTTTCCCTGAAGTTTAATGGGAGGCTTCCTGTTGACATGTGTAGTCTTTGGATCAGACTTGTGGAGTTTTGCCGCTTATCAAGCGATAGCAAAATCTCAGCAAGTCTTGTGGCACAAAGGAGGCTGTTCAGACCTGTCACTGAGTGCGTGTTCCGTTCTTTTCATCTTCTCCTCTGTTCTGTTCAAGTTCTTATGCTGTTCTTTTTCCAGTGGTGCCTGAGTGCCCTCCAATGGTGCTAATGCTCCCACAAAGAGATAATAATGATACCCGCCTGCTTCAGAGGGTCCCTTTCTGCTCTGCTTCATTTGCCTTCCACCTTGCAGACAGTCTGATTATACCCTGTGGCTATTCCTACTCTCTTGTCAGCTTCAAAAAGGAAGCAAGAAGTCATTAGAAACCAACGAAAATGTTAATTGTATCATAAATCTCTGCACAGAGCTGCATTTCGGCAGTTTATTCTGATTTGGGTATATGGCACTGCAGCTAAGTCTGCTTTTCTGTTTCCTCTAAATCACTGAAAAGCTCAGGAAAAATGGAGGAGGCAGCCTGGTTTGCTAAAGCGATATGCAACATCAAATAGGGATGCAGAATCCCAGCATTTAAACCTAAGACCTAATTTAGAAGCAATATATAGGGAAGTACTGAATAAATTCTGCAAAGGAAGAAATGGTTTTCTTTATGAGGCTAAAATAAGTGGGTTTGTGCTTTATTTTTGTGTATGTTTCAAGAGCAGCTTTACAATCATATGGGACTGAGTGTGCATCCAGTGTAGTAGCCTCTCTTTAGAAGTGTTGGGCTGACACATCTCCCTAACAGAGGAAAGGCACCAGTAACAAGTGTGGCCATGGGAATTGCTCATTATGCCAAAGAAACTGCAGAATTATGTTAAAAGTCTGGAGCTGTAGCACAGAGCATGGAAGAGGAAGAAAGGCTCAGAGCAGAGGGGTGCTGCCAGCTCCCCTTGCAAAGGTTACCGGAGCAGATCATGGAAAAAAGCTGGTAAACTGAGAGAGCATTTAATCCATGATGTAAAAGGTATATACAAGGGAAATGACTGAAGTGATTTCAAACGGATTAAATGGGGAAATACAGTCTACATGAGCTCAAGGAGTGTTGTTTGCTCTTAGCAGTGTGATTATGGAAGTAGAGGATTCCTCTCCTTCAGGAGCTCCTGTCCATGCTGAAACTCTTCTCCCCACTGCCCCAGCATTCCAGTTTCAGGCTGCAGCCCGCCCCTGATAGAGGGAAGGCAGGGAAGAGGAGGGTTAATCCAATCCTTTTATCTTGCCCTTTGTCTAATTAAAACCACAACAAATGGCACAGTTTAGGTTTAAATGTAATTGTGTTTAATGAAACATTAAGGGCAATTAAAGGAGTTACCGTGGCAGCCTCTCTATACCCTCCAGGGTTATAATGGTCTGATGAAGTGCTCTTATTGGCTCTCTTGGCAGGGGGCTGTTAATTGCATTAGAAACTAATAGTGGTTTTCATTTAATACTGAAGTTTCTCTGGTTATCCATCTCAAGGCACTTGCATGGGATCAGTCACTGGAAGTTGGGAGCAGCACATGGGCACACTGGCTTTCGAGGAGGATCGATGGGGCAATGGAAGACTGCCGAGGTAGTTCTCTTTGGCAGAGCCCTGGAGCTTTGGTCCAGACTACCACCAGGGCTGGGGGCACCCAGTGAGGTCTGAGTGCCCATCCTGGCTTAATTATTATTATTATTATGGCTTTATTATTAATAGGAGGCAATGCTTTATGTTGTGTCTTTTCCCTGGGAAAAGATGACTTTATATAGTTAAGTTAGTCTGAGAGTTGTCAGCAAAACTGCACTTATTTTGTAAACCCATGATTCATGCTTGTAAATATTGTATATTTACTATCAATCTCACTTACAAAAGGAAGTCTCAGCACATAGAGGTCATTGCTGGAGATTTCACGTATTAAAAAATCCCAAAACCAAACCCAACACAGCATCTTCCTCTTTGAAACACAGCCTGAATTTAAAACCAGTTCCTTACATTTTAGGATGTTGATTCATGCCTGACTCGTGCTATTTTTAAACATACAGATGGGAGTTGGCAAGAGCGAGAGAAACTGAGGGCAAGGGCAGCTCCAGTGCTGCCACTGAGGCACAGGAGGTCAGGCTTCCCCCATCCACCCCCAAAGGTAACAAGGAGTGGGGCTGGGAACAGAATGCTCAGCTCTAATTGCTTTCTGCATCTTGGAGAAGTAAACACTGCCAGAGCAGCAAAATAAATATTGGGTTTAAAAACTGGTGGTGTGAATAGACAGCAAATAGTCCCCTTGCAGGTGGAGCAGACTGGGCTTTGTTACCTCTCTAGGTGGCTTGAGGACTGTGGCTTGAAGACAGGGTTAACTGCTGCCTCCTGACCATGGTGCAGGCTTTGACAGCCACTTTGTGGCAGCAAGGCTGCCTTCACAGCCCTGACAGGATGACTGCTCTGTAAATCTTAGTAAAAGATGTCACAGCAACACGTGTCCCTCAGAGACTGGGAGGGGAAGGGAATGATATATGGGCAAAACCTCTCTCTAGAGTCCTGCCATCTATTTCTCACGTCTTATGAAAATGCTGCCAGTGTGCTGCTGCCACTCTGCTACTGCCATTTATCTCAAGTAAATACAGAGAGAAACTTTTAAAATAAGAGGCTTTTATTTTATGCTTTTTCTAACAGGTTATTTTTAACACGAAACACTTTGAAATCCTCAGCACATTTTGCAGTTCCTTTCGCAAATAACTTAATGCACCTCCTTGTCTCCACCTGCTTCCTGCCCCATTCAGTAAGCACTTCCTGAGACCGTGGGGAGAGCTCACCACTTATCTCAACCTCCAAAAGCCCCTTATGATGCTCTGGCCTTGCTGCAGCCGTGACGGGTAACAGATGGACTCTTATCTCCATCTTGCAGCCAAGCAGCCAAAGCCTGTGGAGATCTGGGACTTATTCATTGCCACTCAGGAAACCTGTGGTTGAGCAGGAGCTAAATCCTGGTCAGTGTTTTAGGGATGGGGTAGGGAATTGTGAATTTGATGTAATAACTGTATTTTTGTATTGTTGCTTCCCTTACCAACCACTGTGAGTTGACTTGCTCTGAATGATTCTTTTGCTGGGGTGTGTTTGTACCTTAGGTGACGGGCGCATGTAGCTTGTGATGGTGCATAAGGTGTTACACAGCTCTCCGTGAGCTGAATGTGCTGTGGGGGTGAGGCTACTGAGGCCAGTACCAATACCAAGCTCATCATCAACTTGCCCTTGTCCAATGTGATGGAAGGACATGGCATCCTTGCTCTTTCACGATGTTGAGAAAGGCAAGGAGATATATTAGGGGCTGTCGATCTTGTCCATTGAAAGAACTTCCTCCTCAAACCCAAAAGCCTTCTGAAAGCGTTTTTACCTGCTGCTTCTGTTATTTCTTTTCCAAATTTGGTGGCTGCTCTGTGCCCAGACTTGATATCACATGTATCTGCTTGTCCCTGGCAGCAAGAAACCAAGGAAAACAAAAGTGTAAAACTGTGCTTTTCCTCCCATGGTCCCTGAGATGCTGTTTGTTAGGTCTGCCCACGCCATGAAGAGGTGTTTTGACCAGCCATATGAAGATGTTCTTTAGATGACTCCCTATGGTGGGACTAAGCCCCATCATTGCACCTGCCCCTGTCTCTGGCAACGCACTGTTTCTTCTATGAGCTCCTGCAGTGGTGCTGTGGGGACGGGGATGAGACATTCACACTGCTTAAGTAAAACATAATGATTTAAGTTTTATTTAATTTAAACAATAAAATGGCCATTAAACAAGTTATGCATTGACCACCTTCCCATGCCCTCTAGTGCTAATCCTGATTAAGTGGCTTTATTACTTGGCTCAGTTGGCCTTTTTTAAATGACAACGGAACACTTGATAGCACAAGTGCAAACTCCTTCCCTCTTGGCAATTATCTCCCTTCCTACTGAGTTCTGCAGGAGGAAGGAGAGAGAGAAGGGGAAGGAGAAGGGAGAGGGGGTTGGCCAGGGGAGAAATGCAGCAGCACCTGATCCGTTTATCACACAGATATGCCATAGTGGAGGCTTAATGGAGATTTAAATAATTCAGAACACTCAGCCCCACTAAAGCTGTATAATGAGCCTACTGCACTGTGAGCCACTGCTTGGCTGAGCACATGAGCAGGGAGGTCGTGTGGTTTTTCCATGCATAATTAAAGGGATAAAAGGGGATTTAGAGCAACAGTGTTACAATGAAGCATGCGGACAGAGGCTTTGCTTTTATTTAACTTGGAAATGCCGGGCTGTTTCTGACTTGCAGAATAAGCTTCCCTCTTTCCTTTTGTTTGTTAAAATGCTTGTTTCCTTCCCCTCTTCCTCACTGACCTGTCCAATCTCCCCTCTGCCCCATGAGCATGGGGTTGTCTCAGGATTCACAGTGATTCTCATTTCACATTGGGACAGTAACTCTCAGTCCTGTGGCTATTCAAGGTCTTTGCTTGAACAAGCAGGCATGAGCTGAGTAGTTTTTTCCAGCATGTTTCATGTCCCCTTTGTGTCTGCCAAAGGGAATGGCTCCACGTAGAGAGAATGAAAGGGGAGGTGGGAAGAATACAGGGAATTCCTTTAACTTTATGGATTTATCATTTTCTACTCTTGTTTACAAAATCTGGGGTCTGAGAAACTTGGTCATTCCTGTTTCTTCCTCCCTCTGTTCTTCTGTCTTGCTCCCTTCTGCTCTCTGCCTTGTTCTTTGTCAGGAGCCACCAACCTTCACAGGCCCCTGGGTCCATGCAGCAGAGAGGAGGCTGTGGCAGGCAGGAGCACTCACTGCTCCCCATGTACCATGGGGACTTGGGTACCTGCCTGCTGCACGGTTGATACAGGGATAGGGTTTCTTACTTACCTTCAGCAATTCGCTGTGTCTGATCTGCCCCTCAGCCCATGCTGTTGACAGAAGGAGAAAATGCATTCTTCTCCTCCCGGGAAATGGAAGAGCATATTTTAGTGCTGAAAGTTGTTCTCAACCACATCTCAAACTGCAGGTCTGTGGTGGTTGTGGTGGTAATAATTAATGTGTCTTTCATTAATCCCTCATTACTGGCTTAATCTGTTGTGGGAGAGCTTTCTCACAGCAAATGGTTTTGACCCGCATGTATTACGAGGGACCAGTTCCCTTGCTGTTAAACTGCTTGTTTTGATCGCAACTTTCCAGAGCAGGAGTGAATCCACCTCTGTCCCTATGAAGTGCTGACAGCCTGGAAAGAGATTCAGTGATCTTAGAGGTTCCTGAGAAGGTGGGGAAGGGCAGGCATTTGCAAGGGATTAACTCCACCTGCAGCAAGACTTGTGCCGAAACCCTTGCTATGCTGTGGTTGTGGTCTGCCACACAACCTGTTGCAGCGTAAATCAGACTGGTATCCCTCCCTTTGCCACACAGATGCTCATGAAACTGGAGACTATCAAGATGTGGGGAGGAATCATCAAAGGGGAGGTTATGCTGATGCAAATCTGAAATACATCCACTATGGTGCTGCTACAGAAGCAGAGATGTGTTAATGCTGCGGTACAAAGATGTTGCCCCAGGTGACCAAGGAAGATGAGCTCAGTTTGGCATGGCTGTAAAAAGAAGTTACTTGATTTTTTTGTTACGAGTGGAGGTTAAAGAGATTGGGATGTTCAGCCAAGCAAAGCAAAGGCTGAGAGAGGTTACAGGGCTGCTTAGACATATGGTGAAGGATAAGCAGTCATAGGGGAGAGCCATCATTGCAGGTTAAGATCAAGACAAAACGTGTCATGGCAGGGGTGCGTAGTGAGAATGGTGGGGTTTAAGAACCAAACTGGATTTAAGGTGGTAGGTGATAACTTGGAGAAAGAGATTATCTGATGTTTCTGCCTGCGGGGTATGTGGATCACTAAATCAGGAGGTCCTTTCTGGCTTTTAATCCTTAATAACCCCTTTGCCCAGGGCTGCAGAAAGGTGCTGCAGCAGCTCATGGCTGACTCCCTACACTTGTGTGTATGTGTCCCTTAGGGTTCTCCTGCCCTCACCACCTTCTCCAGGTGGAGCTTCAGAGCTGTTTGTCAGTGTGATTGCGCAGGCTCCTGCCAGGTTCCTGCCACCCTTCATCCTTGGAATAAATTAAATCTTTTCCTTTAGGTAAACAAAATGAGGAGAAATCTGTATTCACTGTAATGGTGTGTGTCCATCAGTTGTTTGTTGCTCGGTGAGAAGAGGGGGACACTGCGACATCCAGCACAGTCACTGTAATGGGAACATCCATCTTGTCTGCCTCAATGCACTCTCTCCGTTTAGGAATTTCAGAAACACTTCTGTCAAATATCACTCTCTGCACAATCCTGTTAGCAGGGCTGATGAATGGAGCCTCAAATTAAGACTGATCCCTCTGATAACCACAATGCTGTAGGAGAGTCATCTGCTCAGCCAGAGCTATTTATTATTTTTGATTAGCTGGGATGGCAATCTTCACAACCCACTGTGAATTCTATTAGGGGCACTCTGAGGGCCAGAAACGCAAATCAGACATCCCAAAACACATCCGCATACATATAGCCTCTCCTAGCAAATGGGTAATTTCCTCACATTCATTTCAGTGTTGTTTCAAGAGAGATGTTGATGCTTTCCCTTCCCTTTGCTAGGAGCAGAAGGAGAGGAATGACAGAATGCTATTAGGTGGCAAGATAGCTCCACATTCCCTCTCTGCTGTTCATAGTGAGACCCTGTGTGGCAGCAGCTCCAGTGGGATGTTCTATGAGCACTGAGCTCTCTACCTCTCAGCTCCCATTAGCCTGTATCCTACAGGTATTCCCATCCAAATGGATTCCCTAGAGAAACCTCATGGGAGGCTTGCTCTAAAGATAGGTCATCTATTCCCTTCCTCCTTCTTCTTTATAATGTGATGCAAACAGGCCCCTGACACCTCCAGTTGGCTGTGTGCAATGAAGTCAGGTTGGAAGTTCAGGGCTGGCTCTCCCTCTGGCACAGCGATGGCAAAAGGAACACCGTAATTTCAGCAGTAGCTGTGTGGACAGATTGCTATACGGCTCCATTAATAGTTATTGATCGGGTGCTCTGAGACCTGTGCGTAGAAGGCATGCTTTAATCGCACTGTTCTTGTGGATGATGTTAGTACAGGTGTGAGGTACCTTTGAGTTAGCATGAGCTGTATGCTGTCAGGGAGGGAAGGGGTCTGCCCCATAGGCTGCTCAGCGAATAGTGCATCCAGAAGTTTTATTTGTGGTGATTAATGTAGCCAAGAAATCAAGAGGTTTATTAAGGGAAACAAAGCAAAGATGATTTGGGAGTTTCACAGCACAGTTGGTGGTTTCTTTCTTCTCCTTGTCATGTTTTATTTGAAGAATAATTTTCATTGTGGATCATTAATTTTTGCATTATATAGCCATTTACTAATACATGCTGTCTAATAGTGTGCTATCTGTGGGTTAGGTTCATTTTAACTGATTATTCTGCAATTAATAGCTTTTTAATCAACTTATTAAAGGGTTAATAAAGCTTTTAAAGAATAACATTGACATAAAATCTGAGCTTTATCTTTTTCCCACCTTCAGTTTTTGTAGCTGTTCAGTAAGGATCTTATAACACCTGTACCACTTTGATGTGCTTCCCACTGTATGTGTTTCCTTAGGATTTTTATTGAGGCAAGCTGCTGCAGTGATGCATGGCTAAAACAAAACCCTTGTAGAGCTGGAGGTACCTGGCAATGTATCTGAATCTGTTTAAGCAGCGAAAAAAGCCCAACTCCCAACATGTTGAATGAAAATCTTATCTGGGCATGATAAGGATCCCTTGGTCCCTGTAATATAATGCAGTTTGTTTCTTCCAGCCTCACAAATGCTTTTGTTATCTTTGCTTTGATATTTTTTTCCCTGCCCTCTGTATCACTGTTTTTTCTTTTCTGTTTCATCATTGTTGCTTGTAAATCTTTCCCCTGGTAGAGATTAGAGTAGCAATGAGTGATAGATGCTGTCAGTAACAGGAGCTAATTTTGCCCCTGATAATGGCAGATGCAGACATCTACCCAGGGGTCCATCCTGTCTGTGCTCAGCTTGGAGGTGCACCAAACTTGGCAAGGGGGATGTGAGCTGCTGGGGAGCGTGTACATTGTGCTGGCAAATTGTTATCCTGGGAAGAGTCTCTGAATGCTTCTCACCAAAGAATTCCTTCCAAGCACCGAACTCCAGTGATAGCAATTGGGGGTTCTCCGTGAAGAACATTTTGCCTCCTGCAGAAGGGTGTGCATGTGGCTGGGGTGGGGGGAGATGAGTGAGCTGGGTGGGATTCAGATCCCATTTTTGGTGAGAGTTTTGCTGGAATCCAGCAATCCACGCTGCTGTCAGTGCAGCAGGGAGGGTTTCAGGACTTCGCGGGCAGGTACCATGGCCATGGTGCCAAAAGGCTAATTTAGTAACAGCACCAAACAGTGCCCTGGGTGGTATTTAATGCTGGGGTTTTTTTTTCCCTCTAGGTATGTGATATTTTCCCCTGTGCCAGGGCTACCAGCTCACATCGCAGCTTGTCTTACAGGTTGTATTTTAACACCCATAGCAGTGACTGAATGGACATAGTAAGGCAGCTGGCTCTGGTGCTGCCCCTTCATCACTACTGATGAAGTAGAGCCAGGGCATCCCTTTATTTTGAAGTATTTCAGGTGTAGCAATGCTTATTCTTCATGAAACTGTCATTAGTTAGAGAGGTGGAGGGAGATAATTGTAAAAAGATGTGGCACAGCTGTTCCAGCCCTGTTTCATTATGGGCTGGGAGCAGCTGACTTCCTCTGATTGCTGGTGATTTGCTCAATTACGGCTGGAGAGAAACAGGGTGGAGGGAGAGCAGATGCCATCTGTGAGGCCAAGTCTTCTGCTACTTGCAGGGTGTGTGGTAAGGAGAGCTCTGGCTATGAATTAGTTTGCGCCTATTGGAAGTGTTTGGGTGCTAATTCAGTATGGCTTTGCTGCCTTTTGATGGGATATTTGTAATCTGTGTAATTACAGGGTAGTTCCTCATTAAAAAATACTTCAGTCATTTCTCCCTCCTGCCTTCTCCACCAGTTTCTTCTGTTCTGCAACTTAGAATGGCATTACTCTAGATCATAGATATTTGTTTTGTCTAATGGAAGTACATACAGTGGTATGCAAGGTAGTGACAGGGCCTGAATGCTTGAGTGGGTTGGTCACTGGGACAGTCAGCAGAGAAGCACATAGGTGTTTTTGAAGCCACTGGTCTTATTCGTCTCCTTGTAGCAGTTTCCTCATCCCTGTGGACCACCACCAAAGGCAAGTAGTTTTGTACACCATTCTGCCTTGATTGTGGTTGCTTTGGATCCAAGCTTGTGTTAAGAGAAACACAATTTTTGGCCTCTGCCTATGCAGGCTCTTTCCTCCTGCATGACGTCCTGTCCTTCATCTCCTTCCTTTTTTCCCTGCTGCCTCTTTGCATTTTCAATCATATCTTCACAGTGAGCTAAAAAGAAAATCAAGAATCTGCCAAAACATTCATCATGCCTTTTCTTTTCAAAATAGCATTAGAATTCAGGCCTGTTTCAGGGCCTGTGCATCAAAAATGATGTAACCCAGAGCTGGGAAATTGAAAAGTCCTGTGAATGCTGGTATGAATTTTTAACCAAATTCCTGTCAGCTGCGTTTTTTCCTTTTATATATTTTCTTTCTATTAATATTCTAGTGAATGAGTTTACAAGAAACAATGAATTTTAAACAAAGCGTGGAACACTTTTTCCAGAGAATTAATTTCAAGTCATAAATGTGAATATTCTCACTGGGTCCTGAGAAACTGCTCCTTGCAGAACAGAGATGTGACATTGATTCTTACATCCAGAATCAACCAGAACATTCTCTATTGTGAATATGGCCAGCAAACAGCTTAGGAGAAGACGGGCATCTTCTTCCCTTGTTTGCACCAGTAAAGATAGAAAAGAAGTTGGGACAGAATAAACTGAATGGTTTATGGGGAAGAGGTTTTCACTTAACTCAATTTTTATCATTTAAGAAACCTCTCTTAATATCCTCACAGTTTCTGGAAGGACTTTCTATTTAAGGAGGAAATAGTACCATGTGTTTCTCAAGAAACATCTGGCCTGTATTTGTGAGTTCCTAGGTGACTTACAAAAGTAAAAGCATATTGCTTTGAGAGGCACTCTGCACATACAGCTCCTTCTGGAGTTGGTGTGAATCAGACTGGTGGCATGGATGCTGCTGTCATCTTGAAGGATCTCCCTCCCTTGCTTGGTTTCAGGTAGTCTCCTGATGAGCTTGAGAATGTGTGGTTAGATTTTTCTACTTGGTTTTCATTTCCTTTCTGCAGAGGAACAGTTTGTGGGTTCTACATCCTGTCTCTTCACCGCAGGCTTGTCACAGATTGGTGTGGGGAGCCAGCATCCACAAAGGTAGGACTGGAAGCGCCTGTTGCTGCAGTGGCGGTCCTGGCACAGGGGTGTTTGAACCATCACACAGGCTTCCTTAATTTCCAGAGATCTCCAATGATAATTATGCCTTTCCCAAAGGCAGAAGGTGTGTGAGAGGGTTAAGGGTACAGCTCAGAGGTGAGGCTTGTTAGGAAGAAGAGCTACTAAAAGCCATCTCCTTCAACAGGAGGTTTGAGGTCACCTGCTGGGAGGCAGGGAAGGAGGATCCTTCCCCATGGCTCCAGCCCTGTCCTTTGCCTGAAATGTAGATAAAAATAAGGTGCCTTTTGCAGGGCCATGACCCTCGTAAGTAGAAACTCACACAGACCCAGCCCATGGGATCCAGGTGAAAGGGTGATGAGGAGAAGCAATTATGTCCTGACACAACAGCAAGCAGAGGTGGAATTGTTCCCGCTGGGACTTGCTGACCATCAGCGTTTCCTTTAGAAACCGCTTGTGCAGTGGGTCTACCTGAGGTGGTAGACATTCACAGTTCGTCTCCCCTGTTGTCTTCCCAGGCTGTTACTAACTTGAAAACACATTGCTGCTTGAGGAGTGAGGGGAAAGTTGCGTGAGACGAGACCTTCCCTGTGCTTGAGGAATGAGTTACTGTGGATCTGTGTAAAACCAGATCTTTCTGGCTCATTTGGGTGGATTCAGACAACCTGCCTTCTTTCCACAACAACCCCAGCCTGCTCCCCACTGAACCTGTCATGGCCAAAAGATGCCACAGCCTGATAGACCATTGGCTTTTGGTCTGAAAGCGACACATTGCTTCCTAACTGGAAATGAGAAGCTTGCTGCTTCCACCCTGCAAACAGAGGCGACCTGCGCTAATATGATGCAGGTCCCATGCTGCTGCTCCATTAGATTCCATTTGCTGGGACTCTTGCTGCTTTGAAGGCAGCCGTTGCGCTATCATGTCAAAAGGTAATTAAATAGACCCCAGTTCTTTTAATTACTGCCCATTCCTCAGTACATGCTTGCATCCAGGGGTGAAATGAAGGGTATGGAAATAATCGCTGACAGATCCCAGCTGGAAACTTGTGGCACCTTGGATAAACACTGAAGCGAAGGCACTGCATGCAACCCGGGTGGCTCAGCTTCACAATGACTGTGAAATCTGTCTAAAGAGATTGGGGCATGGAATTGGAAAACACGGCAGGCTCCTTCTCTGGGGAGCGGGATGTAACACAGGGCTGGGTGATTGCGATCAGAGGCGTACCTAATGCACAGAATGGGTTTTGTTGTTGTTGGCAGGAAACTTCAGGCAAAGGCGAGGTGAAATAAGCAGATTAGTGCGATGCTGCTTGCTAGACAGGGGCAGCAAGGTGAAGAAATGCTGAGACCCTGCAGCTTATTAGAGAAACAGGTCACCGTAACATCCCTTGTCATTGTCGTGCTGATGGGCTTTGATGCTAAGGAAGTGGATAAGCCCTGGCCTGGGTGTCACAGTACTTTTCTCTGCCTGGAGGCTATTGCTGGAATGAGACAGAAGTGACACCAGATCCTCCCATGTGCTGTCCTTTATACCAGGCGATATGAGCTGGTACGAGCATCTTTGTTTCACACCTGCACACCAATTGCTCACATAGGGGGAAAATGTGCTGCCTCTAGAGTTGCTGGTGGTTTTCTGCCTTAAAGTCAGGGAGAGGGGGCTTCTTTGACAGCCCAGCACTTGGAGAGGTGTTAAAGTTGGTGTTGGATCGTAGAGACATGAGTTTTGTGTGCAAAGCATAAATGCTCCTGACGTGTCTTGCTGAAGACAATGTGATGCATTGCTGTTTGTTCCTTTGTGGCTATGCCAGAGTCTTTAGAAAATCATCAGCTGCTGGTAGCCTATTGCAGAGCTGGTGGCAGAGCCATGGCTAAAATGAATGTTTTGAAGATAAGCTTTACTCCCGACAGAGATGCTTTTGGTTCTGTTTGTCTGGGAGCCACTTCTGTTTTATTACCTTTCCTTTTATCTGTCATTCTGCTTCTAAAAAGTCCCCTAGTGCCTCACGGGGTCAATAAACCAGGAGCGGAGGCAAGAAACTTCATTTTGAGTCCTATGCGATTTATGGGCTGGCAAAGTTGCTGATTGCCAAGCATTTGGAAGGTAACAGAGCAAGCGATGCCAGCAAAGGGCTGTGTGCAACTTGTCTGGTCTAATGTGCTTTGTGGCACCATCCATAGAGGAGTCTGAAGACATGTCTGCTGTGGTGAGAGAAGTCAACAGATAGGAGAGCTGGGAGACCTCTTACTCCCCAGTTACCTGTTGTTTGGTACAAAGGATCAAGTGAAGCGGTTTCTTTCTTTGGAAGGTGAAAAAGCCTGTTTTGAGCTCTGAGGCTTGTAAGGGCAAAATAGATTAATACCTGGGACCCAACGGTACCTGAAGGTGCAACAAAGGCAGTTTTGGCTCATGAGCCTCCTGACCAGCCATGCATGTGCATGGAAGGTCGTCGGCCAAGGTTGGGGGCAGGAATCTGAGCTCAGACTCTCACCTCTGGGCTACTACAAAAGTTCCTGCCTTGGGTGGGTAGTACCAGCTTGGTACCAATCATGGGTAGAGCTGCTGGTGTTCATGAAATATGCAGGCAAATGCTGGTCGCCTCCCTGCAGCGTTTCATGGGAGATGCTTTCCTTCTCTGTGCTGCAGTCACATTGCATTTTCTTTCATTCTTTTGGGATTGGTATTACTCATGTCCTCAGAATCTGCTTCCAGGCAAAGCTTATGGGGGACTCTGGTAGAAAATCATTCCATTTTTAACTTTATTTTGGGGGTTGATTGTATTCTCTCCAGTTTTGTTTGCTTCCAGAAGCTGCAGTCTAGTGCCTGAGCCTAAGGGGAGGATATCAAAGCAGAGTGGTCTAGTTCCCATGAGAAGTCAGCTTGATATTATGCCTTGGAATCCTGCTAACCTTAATGATCTCTCTAGGCTTAATCCAAGTTGATCAGATTAGGGCTTCTGCAGATCACTGATGTTCTATGTACAGCGGGTGCTTCCTTCACAAGCTACCCGTGCTTTTTGAACCTGTACCTGTGCCCATCTCAGTGCATTGTCCCTGAGGGGTATATGCTGCCGTGGTGAAGGTTTTTCCTCCTTCAGGGGATCTTCTGGGATCCTTCACTCCATCACCTCCCCAGAGATCAAGGTGTATTTCCCTGGATCCTCTTTTTTTGTCATTCTTGAAGATGTGTCATTTGTTCTCTTCCAGTCCTCAGGAATCATCCCTGATGTGCAGTGACCTTGCAGAGGTTAGAGTGGCCACAAAAACATCATCCAGGTCCCTCAGGACTCATCCCATCGGGTCCCAAGCCTACAGCACCAGGCGTTCCCAACTAGTCTCTTTTGGATAGACCAAATGTGTGGTATCAGTGATGGGTGGGAAAGGTTGGCTCAGCAGGACAGGAGTGGAAAATCCTTTCTGAACTGATGAATTGTGCTATTGTCATCCTTGGTTTTCAGTCTGAAGGAAACAGCCTGGTTCATGAGATACAGTCTCACAGATCAGTGATACCAGCTAGGATCTCAGAGGTGACCCTGAGTGTCTTGGCAGTATCCAAAGTAGAGTGTCATGGAGACTTCCACGGCATGGAAGCGACATGGAGACTAAAGACAGAAAACATTTTCAGTCTGGTCTGACTCCTCAACCTTTGCCTAATTTTTATGGGTATTATTTACCCCTGCACAGCACTGCATGCTCAAGTCCTAAGCTGATTTTAAAGCAATTCCACTGTCATCTGTGGAACTGCATCAGTTTACAGCTGCTGGTGATCTCAGCCAGTTCTGTCTTCTCAGTTTCCATATAAACCGGATTTCTTTCAGAAGCTGACTTCTTAGCTGAAGAAGCAGCAATGATCTTTAACAACTCTATTATGCTATTCAGTATAGTGTTTTTATTGATCAATGCCCTTAATGTGACAGAAGGGTGGCTCAAATTTTTCATTGCTTCTATGTATCCAGCCTTTGGTGTGTGGCAAGAACTCTTGCTTACCAAAGCCTGTTGTTACACTGCAGACTGGTCGTCTGCCCATGGCAATTATAGCATGAGAGTAGTGTTTTTCAGTTGTGACTGTGTTTGAGTAGCACAAAGTTAAAAGCAGCCATGGTAATTCTCTTGCTGCTGTCTCAAAGCAGATGGCGATGGAGAGTGAATTAGGATGGAGACGGAGAAGTTTGCAATAATGGCCTTTTGCCTTACCAGTGGAATGGAAAAGTGTTTGGGATAATAGGAAAATAAGAGTTGATCGTTTTGGGCTGCCATTGCAGAGCTGATCAATCTTGAGTGGAAGGATTGTTTATCCTGTCTAGGCTTCTGTCTACCCACCAGCTAAATGAGTTTAATAATGGCTTCAGCAAGGTCCTTGTGACACTGATGTTTTTAAAGAGCTTTGAGGTCTTCAGGTGAACACACAGCATGGGAGCAAAGTGCTACTGCTTTAATGCTTCTAAGCCACTTCTACATTTGGCTCCAAGGGCTCTCAATTATTTCAAGATGCTGAGATGGGAGTGTATCCTGATTTGGTGCATTGCATGTAGACTTCGGATATCTTCTTGTGCTGGAGCAAGAGGTGGTAGCCGGCAAATATCTCTGAAAAGTAGTACTGCATATCCTCTCCAGGTACAAATCTCAGTGAAGCAGGTCTGCACTTCGGGTTAGAGGCTATGATTAGAGTGTAATTAAGCCTTCCACACTAGCAGTGCATTGTGGTGATGCTGAATTTAATGGATTCCTTGGGGTCTTTGCATTCTTTCTGCAAACGTTTCCTCCCTAGCCAGACATTCAGAAAGCACTGTACATTTCCTCCCATCCCTTTCCTGCTCTGCAAGCATGGCTTTTGTATGGTTTTGATGGATTTTGCTTAATGGTTTCTTCATGCTGTTTAAAAGAGTTTTTGTGCTGTGGGTTAATACACGTTAGTGTTGTCGCAGATATGTATCTAAAGGACTTTTTGTTCTCAGCCCTGGCCCTTGTGAAGCCTCTTCGAGTAACTCTTAAACGGTCTCTGTTGTGTTGTGGGCAAACAGGATCTTCTGATTCCTTCAGCTCTGAGGTTAGACCTGAGAGTAACAGCACCTTAACCGTAATCGTGGGGTGCTGTTATGGGGCAGCATGTCCTTAGATAGGGGCCTAACTCTGTAATGACATACTGGCAGCCAGCAGTGATTACAGAGCAGCTGCATAACTTTAGGAAAGTGAATGTGTGCTTACCAGATACAGCAGTCAAGTTCTTGAGGCCTGAACCTGTGACAGCACATCTTAAGTGGAGAGAAGTTGGCTGCCCAATTGCCAGCGCATCTGTCAACATTGGCAGACTCCATCTGTTTTTTTTCTATCCCTTCTTATCCTGTTTTTCTTCTTCCTTTCCTCTAAAGGTTTCATGTCTCTGCAGGGAAAGCATTAGCTTGTGCCGGAAATGCCAGCTGATACTCCAAAGGGTGTCTCTTCCTCTAATAGCCTTGCCTTAATGCAGAGGAACATTTGCCTGAAAGTTGGGCAGTGATGTGCAGGCCCATTAAGACTTGTCTATTAGCTCATGACAGCACTTTAAGATGTTTCTTCATGTAGAAAAGGTATACTGAGTGCTGTGGGACTGAGGCAAAAATAGTGAACCGAAAAGTTGCTGATTGCTTTCAGAAAATCCTGTATTCGTAAGAGTCGTCCATGGTCTCCTTGCCTCTGGCAGCAGAAATGAGATTCTCTTTCCCATACCACCTGCTGACAGCTGCAAATGGGAACTGTGTAGAAATAGCCTGGGGAATGGTAATTTCATGTTTCTGCTCCATATCTTGCAGAAAAGTCTCTTGGTTGGCGACTGGGGATTAGTCACCCTTGTCATCCATCTGTCCGTAGTGCAATAACAAATCTGAGCCTTGCTCTGCCTACCTTGTTTATAAACTTCAGGAGCGGCATCACTCTATAGGTATGCTAGTGGGACGGTCGTAAGGATCCAGCTGAAGTGATCTACTGGGGAGATGTTTGTTCTTTTGTCGTGCTAGGGATGTGGTCTGAGCCACTTCAGAGGGATCCTATTAGCTTCTGTTTTCTTTCACTGACCCCCGTTGTATACATTGTGGATGTGGGGTTTGCTTTTCAGTTGTGATCCGAGAGTTGTTAGAGAATCTCTGCTACATTAGTCTTAGGTAAATCAAAAGGGAAATATCCCTTTTTCCTTGGTGACTTGGATACTGCTACTGTAAGGCGAACAAAGTGACAGATCTGCCCCTGTTTGACTGAGCAATGCCTGCATCCTGTGCTGTGGGAGCATCTCCTGTTGATTGATCCTGGTAGTGAGGAGAGGTGGCTGTGGTCCAGTGATAAACCCAATTGGTGTCTTTTGGGTTGTTTGCTTTCAATTTAAAGAACCTAAGACTGCATCTGCAACTGTTCCCCAAATTGTTACACCTACAACTCCTCTCTTCATCACCTGCTCAGCAGAGGAACCCTGTGAAACTGGTTTCTCCTCTTCCAGTTCTTGGACATTCATGGTCTGATTTTTGCAGCATGGCTTGGTTAGGGGGTCTGAGATCTAGAGATAATGCTATGAAGTCAGGATATTCTGACTATGGATATGCAAATTGATGGAACAAGGCTTGAAAAGTGGAGACAGTTTCTAGACGAAGACAGCATGCAGTCATCCCTGGAAAGTGAATGGAAAAACAGATTACGTTTGTTCTTAGATCTGTTCAATAATGGAGCAGTAGGCAGCTGCTGGCCTGCCTCCCTGAGGCCCTTGCAGGAGCAGACAGCCACTACATTATTAATTGTCTGCTGCTGGGAATCCAGCGGGATGGAATGTGGCTTCTGGAGAGTAGCCTGGTGCTTTGGGAAGCAGCCCCTTTCTCCTGCCTCCAGGGTTATTCTTATAAATGTGTCCCTCTCCCTTGGAAATGCCTCTTCACAGTATGGTGTCTGTGTGGCTGTGGTCACAAGCACTGCAGCTCAAGGCAGGGAGTTTGCTTAGTATTCCTGATTTACTGTGTCCCTGTAGCGCCTCTTCTGCTCTGCGCTTCCTGGTGCAGAAGCCCACAGTAAAAGGCTCCTCTCTTCAGAGAGCAGTCAGACAAAGCAAAGGCTGTAGCTGCATCTTGTGATGGGGAAACTGAGGCACAGATTTACTTCCATGGCCTTTGTATCTATGTGACAATCAACAAGCATCTCATAGCATTTCTTTCAGTTAGAGCTTATTCTGCTCATTAGGAAGTAGTCTGAAGATGGAGGTGAGTCACTGTCACAGCTTGTTCTTTAGCAGGGATGCACCAAGTCACACAGTGGAGACTGTGACTGCAATACTGATCTTAATCTTGGAATTCAAATGTCAAAATGTGCATTTGGTGACATTTACAATTGTGTCCTTAAAAAAAACCCCAACTTCACTACAAGATGTCCAAACAGACTCATGCGAAATAGTTGTAAAAACTGAGAGCATTGTTCGGCTTTTTCTTTCCTTGCACCCTTTTTTGCTTTCCCGTAACCCCTGAGCTGCTGATGGTGTTGTATTTGTGTGAGGAATTCTTAACTGCCTGGCCACAAATTTCACCTGCTCATGCAGCTTTTGTCTTTTTTTCTTTCCTTTTTCAATATAATACCGCCTCACAGTGGCTTCCTTGATAATTTTTGCATGGAATGCTGGAAGGTGCCTCCTGCAGAACTGGCCTTTTCTCAAGAAGCTGCCGCTTTCTGCTTTTATAACTGAAAGCAACAAAAGAAAACGTTATCTTTTCCCCTAGCACGTTGTGTAATTGGAATGTTCCTGTGCTTACAGTGGGATGTGGACTGCCTGGAATTACAACCAGTAGCCACACGTGCTTTTGACTGCTTCCCACCTAAGCAGTGGCTCACATTTAGAAAGCTCTAGTGATAAGCACCCATGGATTTTTTTTCTAGCTGGAAAAACTTTTTTGCTGCTTCTGTCTTTTTAACTTAATTTTACCTCTGGACAGGGCTTTTCTTTTGTTGTGCTCCTTTCTCACCATGAAGTGACAGAACGCACCCTGTTGCCCACTGCCTGTAGCACAATTGCAGTGAGAGGGGGATCTGTTGGGAATGGGTGTCTTTGGAGAAAGGGTCATCCCAAAACAAGATGATCAAAACGAAGTTATCGATGCCGCCACGACAGTCTCAGTGGGGCAGCATCTTGTCATCTGCAGTGGCTCAGGACTAAACCCAAGATGAGTGATACGCCCCATAACAATAATAGTTAGATCAATGCACATGTATCCTTATACATCTGCTGTCGTTTAGAGGTTATTGCTTCAGGTCCTGGAGACCTGGGAATTATGATACAAGACTTTATCTGTTCTTTATTTTTGCGAGCAGCTAATTCCTTGTTATGGATATTCATCCCCATTCTGCCATCAGTCTCTTGGGTCTGCGGCTTCCTTGCAATGGAGGAGGAAAGAGAGTCAGGCTCTTCTTACTGAAAAGAGAGGAGAGGACCATTGACACTGTTAGGAGGCTTGTGTGCTTACAAAGGGGTGTGCAAACCCATGAACATCTCTGGAGCTGAGAGCTGGATGATCTATACTCCTTTTTATTCTTTGCTGGGGGGCAGGAAGAGTGTAGAGTACAGAAATAGAAGTTAGAGCATTTATAGGTACTGAACTAAACCAATATTCTGTTCTGATTAGCACTAAAGTAACGATATAATAAAGAAGCTAGGGCCACTCATTATTTTTAGCTTTGCTGCTATCCTGGACAGCTTACCAGGCCCAAGTTAATTTTGTGACGGGGAGGGAGAGAGGGAGGCAGCTCAAACATTCAGTTTTCTGCTGGGCACCTCCAGGGAGAAAGCTGGTTAAATGGAGATGTGAAACTTGCCTTGCTTCACAAGGAAATAGTCTCTTTTATGTGTGTCTTGCCTGTGTTGATGTTTGAAAATTATTTTGGGCCACAACAGCAAATCTAATCCACGGTTTGTTCTCTCTATAAAGTATTGTACCATAAAAACTCAGATCAATTTTGACAGCTCTGACTATTTAGATTGGAGAGAGAAGCCAAACAATGAATCACTCTGAATATTTACAGTTGAATTCATCCCAGGGTACCTGTACCCACCTTGCACTGAAATGAAAGCATTATCTGAGATATGAGCAGAGGCTTAGAGGCTCCCAGCTATTTTCCCAGCTGGTGTGAAGTGGCGTAGCTGTATCCCCATGCCTGGGCTGCCAGGAGCAATCAAGGGCTGATATTGCAGAGGGGTCGAGGAGTTCAGTGTGGTCCACGCACTCCCTTTGGGAGGCTTGGGGACTTATTCCACACTTGCTCTGCTGAGAGGCAAAGCACTTGAACTAGAATAAATACAGCTTTCTCACCTCCTCAGAGCTGGCTGAAAACGTGGGAAAGATGCATTCACAAGTAATTATACAGTAGTCAATTTTCAACAGACCACAGGGAAAAACCCACAACAAAACAAAGGAACACCACAAAGCCCTTACAGTAAGTTATTGAATGAATTCTCTTAGAAATCTTATCATGTTGTAGCCTATGGCCATGATTCCATATGCAGGAATCGGTGCTCAATTCTCAGCTCTGCTCCCTACCTTCTGTGGTTTTTAGCTGAGAATGTTCCATTTCCCTCCTGTCTCTGCTGGGAAATCTGTTTTCAGGTTTTTGCCTGTTGCCCATCATCACAGCATCTTCTCCATTAAATTGATGGCAATTGCAAAGTCCTTTGCAGCTTTTATGGGCTTCATAATACTTCCTTGCAGGGAGCTCAACAGTCTATATTGGCTATCACTGTCATCCTTTGAAATATTGCTGTCATTCACATATGTAATGTCCCTAATCCCAAAGGATCTGCAGCCACCATGCTAACTACAAATAAGTGCAGGGATTGCTTTGCTGTTAAAATGCAGCTGTCTCCTGAGGATAGAGAAGGAGCTACATGACAGAGTTACCTGCAAACAGCTTTCTGCTGCTTTCTTGGGGGATATGACCAGCTTTTGGCAGAGACGGGAGAAATAAGGCCTTCTATAGTCTTTCCACTCTAATGCATACTGTAAGCAGATCCAGGGATGGGCATTCAGAAGGAACAAGGGGGTGTGTATACTTCAAACTCATTTTCTCCCTCTCTCTTTTATTTGGCCACTGATCACCATTCACTTTCCTGGGCAGAAGGCAGACCTGGACCGGGGCAACACAGTGAAATAGGGCTGGCCAGCCCCATGTGCCTATGCATCAGTTGCAGCCCAGTAATCCCCCATCCTCTGATTTGGGAAATAACATTTATCTCTGCTCAAGTCACCTTCAAGCCATGTCTAGGGAAGGATATAAGTAATGCTTCCTGGACCAATGCACAGCAGAAAGACAAATCACATACATTTGCTGTTTTCTGGGTTGCTTATCCAGAGTTAAGCCCACAGTTCAGTGGGAAAAATATAGCAGCCTGATTTTCATGAGCATCAAGTGTTAACCATGGAGGAGAATGGCTTTTGCCTGCAGGGCCCATGTCCATGACTGCAGAGGGAGAAGAAGGCAGAATCATCCCAGTATCATTACTTAGTCTCTCGCCATGCTAACTCCTGTTGTCCATAGCACACTGCTAGGAGGCTGTGTAGCCTCTGGCAAAGCAGAAAGCATCTGCCTCTGGTCCTTCCACTGCCATTTGTTTCTCCAGGCAACAACCTGTTCTAGCAATGAGGTACAGCCATGTGTGCCCACGTGTTTGGACAAGAGAAGGAGGCAGTGATGTGCTGACTTTTGGCCAGGCTGTCAGGACTGTGTCCGGGGTGTCGTTCCCTGACTTGCTGTGTAAATTGCCTCCCCTCTCAGCCTATCCCTGTGTGCACCTGTACAGTGCATCTTTGGGGTTACCACGTTCATGTCAGTGCAGCATCTCATACTGTGGTCCTCTGAGGTCCCTGATACCCAAGTGCCGTTAAGTTCTAGCTTAAAGCAGTCATGTAAGATCTTTCCAATGTGTCTCCTATGTGACTGGAGCCACATCTGACCCAGAAGCAGGGATTGTAATAGTTAAAGTGAGGAGAGACAGGCTGCAAAATGGACAATAGCAGCAAAGCTCCTGACGTGCTTGTCCCTTAATCCAACGCCTGCCTGCAAATGCCATGGATGGCACAGGCAGGACAGGGGGGTGGAGCAGTGGGAGGGAGGGTGAAAGTGGCAGCTCAGATGAAAGGAAAAGGGGTGGGTGGGGGCAGAAACCCCTGGAAGCATGGGTGAATGGCTGCTGTGCTTGTTCTGCACTGTTTATGTGGGGAGAGGGAGTTGTTTCACTTCACGGTGTTGGTGGTTTATAGGAGTTGCAGTCTCGCCTCTGCAGTAAAGGGAGACATATTTTTACCAGGAAATCATAAAAAGTGCCAATAAAAGGCTCGTCACTCACACATCCAGAGGGTGGGAGCAAGGGGAAGCATCATTACACTGGCTTGAGCTGGGGCTGAAGGTGTTTCTATGGGGAACTGTCTGAGGCGCGGGGCACTAGTCCTGTGAAGAGCCGGAAGCAGAAGCAGGGTGTGATCCATACAGTCTGTGGCAATGCCTGGACCAGCTGGGAGGTGGCTGGAGGATCAGGTCGTTCGTACCAGTATCAGGGGTGTTGGTGGTGGATGCTGCACAGCCTTCCACCCAGCACAGGCAGTACTGAAGCATCTATGAGCCATCAGCAAACTGCTCAATGCCTGAAGCAGGAGCAGAGCAGGGCTGGAGCAGACCCTTGGGTGGGTGCCTCCACGTCGCAACACCTCGCAGGGTGTTTCAGCTTGCCCACGAGCTCAGAGTGCCAGGCGGTTCCTCTGACCACGGGTATGGCTGGATATGATGAAATCCAATGGCAGAGCTCTCTGATGCTGGCTTCGCATCCAGGGAAGAGCCTTGCTGCGTGGAGCATAAACAAAATGCTTAATTTACAGCCATTGATTTATTGTGCTGCTTTCTGAAATGATATTACAGCTGGCTGCAAAGTGGTTTATGTCCTCTGACAGCGAGCTCCCGTAATGTCAGTGTTGTAGAAGCTATTGCTGCTCACCAAGAGCAATGCCAGCAGGAGGCTGAGAAATGCCAGCTGCAGTTCGCAAGGAGGGGTCACAGCCTCAGCTGGTGTAAGCCAGGACAGCACCACATCAGTTGGTGTTTGCCCAGGCCTGGTGTGATGCAGTGGAGGGATCTGGTCCATTTTCTGCATAGAGAGAAGCCCTTTGCCGCAACACAAGGCACTTGGAGGCTGTGTGCTGAGAAAACTGGGTCTTGCTCCTGTTTATTGGTGAATATTGAAAAATATGTTGTCCTAAATGCAAAGAAATCTGGAGGAAGAGACACTCTGTTCTGTGCCTTCTCTATATATCCAGCTCAATCTGTACATCATTGAGGGGAGGACTCCATGGGCAGCACCTTTTGTTTCTAGTGCCCTCATCGCTGTGGCACCCTAAACCTCTTGGGCATCATATGCATACAAATTAAATAAGAAGAACAACCGCACTGTGTGTGGCTGGTGATCAAAGGTAGGGAGCTCGCAGCCTAACAGGCATTTAAAACAACACTTGAAATTCCTGTTGATCTTTTATCATTGCTGGCTGCGCCTGCCAACTCTTTGGAAAGCTGTGGTCTGTATATTAAGTTTATTGTGGCTCCGTTTGTGACAGCTTCTTGGAGACAGAAAGGGACCTCGTGGGGCAAACACTGGATGGTGGCCAAAGAAAGGCAGTGTATGCTAGGAAGATCCTACAACTCATTCAGTGTAATTGTAGCAGCAGGAAAACATTGATGGTGGGAGGAAAGCTTGCTGAGGTCAGTGATGAGAGATGGCTTGTCAAACACAGTCCAATTTTGAGATGGTTTCTTCTCCCCTTCCCTCTGTGGGCAGCAGCCCAGGTGTGTGGATCTCTGAAACGTGCTCTTCTGTAACATGCCAGATTTGCTTTGAAGGACTGTGTAATGGGCTACCTTGGAGAAAAGTGACATTATCCTTTGAAGTGCTCAAGGCTGGATTGCTGAAGGGAAATCCCTGAGTGGCAGCTGTGCTCACCGAGCATCCCCCAGGCGCATGAAACTGGGGTAGGGCGGGTGACTGATGTGACACACATCCCACACCAGCAGCACAAACTAGGGATGGCTCAAATCCCAACAAACTCAGCCCCAGTGTAACTGCATCCTGCTGCTTTTTTACCAGTCTGGGGCTGGGAGTCATCAAGGGACTGCTGGAGAATAACACCAAAGCATTAGGGTATCCTTGGCAAAGAGATTGGGGCTGGGGGGCAGGCAGACCCCTTCTTTCACTATTGCCTCTTGCCTTGGTTTATCTGTGCAGTGTGTTGAATCCAGGGTGGATTTATTGCCTGGGCAGGATGCTGCTGCAGCATTTAGCCCTGGAGACCTCAACTAGATAAATTAACTCATTGCCTATCCCTGCTGGTTAGTGCATGGGGGAACTGAGGAGGCAGCCAAGTGTTTCCTTGCCTGATGCAAAGGGCTGCTGTGAACCAGCATCAGCAGGCCTCCCGAAATGCTCTGTCCCCTTGATGCCTTTTCCCTTCTCAGGGGAGGCAGGTTCATTAAGTGAAGAGCTTTGTGGCAGCAGGGAGCTGGGCTACTGTGGGGAGAGGATTGTCTGATGCTTGGCCGTACCTCGCAGGCTGCCTCCCTTAAATCTCTGCCCTGTTAAATGGGATTGGCTTGTTTGCAAGCAGGCAAAATGCTCTTCCAGCACATGGGCATTAGTGTAAGCTTGTGAAGCCGCCAAGACATCATTGCTGATCATTAAGTGTGTTTATAAAGGCACGGCCAGGAGCCAGGAGGGCCCCACTGACCCAGACCTGCTGCTGTAGCTGGGCCAGCGGCGGGGGGATGAAGCCTGGGTTAATTCTGCTCCTAGCTAGGTTCTCTTTTAAACTACAGAAGCCCGATGCAAGTCAGGTCCAAGGACTGGCTGTGTATCTTGCTGGATGCAGTGCTGTGCTCGGTGCATGGGGGTCCCCTCCATGGGGCCCCATGCTTTGCCCTGGGGTGGCAGAGCTGCTTTTTGCTCTGCAGTGCAGGGATGGATCTGCAGCCAGGAAATGGCCCTGGATGGTATCTGCTCAATACTTAGGTTTCAGTGCTCCTTCAGCCCAGACAAAGGCCAGAGCAATTAAGCGTGGCAGTGCTGGAATTAAAAAAGACCAATTTTGGCAAGAACAAAACCTTTCCCCACTATCCTGCTCCTAGGTTTTCTAAAGGGACTAGCAGCAAGGGTTTGGGGAAGGAAGGAGCCTTTGAAACAAACCCACATGTCTGTATCAACCACTCCACATGGTGTTCCACTGTTTCATGGCATTCTCCCAGCCCAGCTGAGGTCGGAATTAGCTGTGGGCACTGGGAAAGGAAACAGCAACACCAGTTTTGTCTCCTTGATGGAGGAAGGCCTCATCTGGAAAAATCATTTGGCTTAAAGTCAAAGCTGCCACTTGAACTTTTGGGGACTATTAGTAGAAGCTGAGTAAACATCTCCCTTCCCCTCCAAGCCATTATTTTCTGGTTTATTTGGGTACCAGCCAGCAGCAGAAATGCTGAAAATACAGCAAGGTGAGAAGTTGGGTTATCAGCACCATCAGAGGCAGAAGGCAACAGAAACCATGTCTGAAGAACATCTACTCTATCAAAACCGACAGCAGCCTAGGCTGCTATAAAGCCATTACTAAAGAACAAATGAGTTTGTTGCTTTGCTGGGCTTGTGTCACAAGTAATGGAAGAACTACTGTTCCTATTGGGGCTGAATGCTAATGGAAAACGATCTTATGGAAAGGACTCGGTGCCCACTTTTTTCTTTCTAATGCTGATTTCCAGATTTCCCAGTCTGCTTTCCTGGATGTGGTCTGGGTGGTTGACTTAGGAATGGCTGGATTGTTATAGCTGCTTAAACAATTGTGCATAGGCTCTTTGCCAGCCTGAGTAAAATAATCTTGGTTACTTTGGTAAAGGACATGGGTGTTTATGGGAACCTGCTGACAGTGCATCCCCTGATGAGGTCCTGGAGAGTGCTGGCCATCACTGGAGTGGGACAAGTGTCCTGCTGTCCTCATGAGGACGTGTCTAACTTATAGGAGCACTGCCCATGACATAGGGTAGCAGAGAGATGCCTTTAGCCAGTGCAGAGGTCCTCTGCCTGCCCATATGTTGTGTATACTAAGTGCAAGCTAACTTCTTGCCTTATTCAGTAATGGGAAGAAAAGGGCTTTGTTTCCGGCTGCGCCTGGCAGTGGAAATCAAATGCCCCTTTGATGAGCAGGTAGCGTGGTTCTGTGCTGAACATCTGTGAGTGATGGATGATACTCGGAGAAAAGGTGTCGCAACCCATCACATGCTTGAATCATGACAGCAAAGGGTTTCTTCTTCCATGCCTGTCTTCTCCGCTCTGGCAGCGTTTGCACACATCATTCCTGAGGTTGAGATCAGTCATGCTGGAATAACTTATAAAGCATCAATGTACTATAGGGATTTAAACTTCTCTTCTTCTGCAGCCTTAAAAGGAAGGAGCTAAAGGCAGGATAGACAGACTGATGAAAATTAATGATTTTATTGACTATTTTTACCGCATTTTATTCCCAGAATAAAATTGGATTGGGATAATTTAATACTACTGAAATATTATGGGTGGGGATGCAGAGCTGAAATGTTTAAGCACTCAGCACTTTGGAGCACCATGCTGTGTTTCTGGCATTTACGGACTGTTTTGGGATTGAAACTTTAGTTGATTAGATAGTTGACTCCAACGCATTGCTTCTACCTCATTTACTTCACTTTTTTCATAGAAACCTTTTTCTGCAAGCAATGTAATGTGAGCAGACGCTATTACCCTAGTTTCTAAGGACTGGACTTGCAGAAATGAGACTGGAGTGCAATGTTCCTTCCTGTCCGTGCTTGAGCAGTCAAGGGACAGCATTAACTGCATCTAGAGCATTTGTGGACTGGATGAAGCTGAACATCTTTCCTGGGCAAAGTGGAGTTTTTCTGCTAGTACCCTGTAGAAAACCAGGATCGAAATAAAGCTGGAGATCTGATTTGTGCTAAAAGAGATGAGAAAATAAAATCAAAGTCAGATACTCGTATTGCCCTAGGCCAGATTTGATGGTAGGTTTCGGGCAAGTGGGCTAGTGAGTCGGGAATCCAAGACAGGTGACTAGCCCAACCTGGTGGGCTCGTAGCTCAAAAGCAAGTTACCATTTCTTCGTTCCTTTAGCCTGTGCTGTGTTTTGTCACTGCCACTGCTGCAAAGTGGTGTTAAATACTACTGCTTCAGAGAGAATGGATTGGTCTCTGCAGGAGGCAGGTAAAAAAATATGTTCTTCAAGACACACTTGCTGCCAGCCACCTTTGCTGATGGTGGGACGTTTGTTATTATCCTGGGAAGGTGAAGGACGTGCTACTGCGAGATGTAATTCACCCCAGCAGAGGCCTCCTGCCAGAGCCATCATCCATTCCTGCAACACAGTGGAGCCCTTGGCTATGAATAAGTAGACAGAACTGTCATCCTCTTCCGGGTGGTGTTGGAATGGTGCAGTGCCAACATGCTGGAACTGTGCTGGCAGACAGTCAGGGCTGGCTGTGGCTGAAGGGATAGGAGCCAGGGGTGTACCTTGATCTACCTGCCATGGCCAGTCACCAGAGCCAGCCCTGCTGTCACTGGAGTAGGGGCTTGACATGGATGATAGGAACCAGAAGCCTTAAGGTCAGGTTTCACTGGGACGACCATTCCCACATGTTTAAATCATGTTTTAAAGCAGGGCTTAGGTGAATAAATAACCTCAGCACTCTGATTCCATAGTAATCCCCATGTCCACTTGATTAGTGGATAGGAAAATGATTAACTGGGAGATAATTTCCCATCATTTGCAGGTTTCTTTTTTTTTTTTTTTCCAAGTCTGGGCCCGTGGCTCTCTCAAGGGTGAGCAGTTTCTCATGTCCTTGACAGTAAATGCCAAACTGCTCAGGCTTGGCTGTGGCATTAGCTTTATTTGCCAAGGACTTCAGAGCGTGCTTGAAGAACAGAGCAAGAGGGAAGAGGGAAAACAGACAAGTAATTCCAACACGCTTTAGTATTCCTGGCGGTGCTGCTGCCATCAGCTGTTCTATCAGTTTTCACAGCCCATGCTATAATTAAGATCTGTCAACACTGATAAAAGGGAGAACATTCAGTCAACTAATTAAGGATCGCTTTAATACTCTAATATTTAAATTCAGGTTCCTAAATCAGCAGAATAATAAAATGTTTTATGTCTGCTTAAGTGGCAAGGGAACAGAATGTGAATATCTCAATAGCTGATTTAATTATCAATCTGCCTTTCCCCTGCGGAGCAGAGCAGATCTCAGAGCTGGTGAAGTGGAACCAGGATCCCTGATGGCTGCGGGAGGCAAGTGTGGAAGTGCAGAGCTGGCCCTGAGCCGGAGGGAGCTGGTTTCCCCCAGCAGCATGGCTGGGGTGGTGATGGCTTAAAATAGACCTGAAGATGCTTGGGAAGAAGGGAGGAGGGCTGGCTAAGCAGGGGGAGGGAGATGGCTTCCAGCACTAGAAAGAAGATGGGAGTCTTATCTAGGCTCACCGCCTGCAATTCTGTGCTGCTGTTCTTCATTTTATGAGCAGCATGGTGTCAGCTGAATGCGTCTGCCCCACCATCACCCCTTTGTTGGGGGTTCTTTGGAGCCAGTGTTGGAGATGTGCCCCAAGCTGGAGATGTGCAGTCCTAGCTGGGCAGTCAGGGCCAAAAGGGCTCCACTGAGCACCCATGTGAAAGGCAGCTTGTCCTGCCGTGTGCCTGCAGATCTATCTGTGCTGCAGACACATTTGGTCTGGAATTGTAGCTGATGCTGGTTTTCTGCTGTTAGTTTTAGTTGGTTGCTCCTTGGGTCTTGGGTTGCAGGCCGTGCTCAAGCGGTAAATCTGGATGAGATGCAAATGCTTAACTGCAGTGTGCAGAGATGCCTCTTCATCGTTTCCGAGTTTGCTGTGTCTAGCAATGGCTCTGCACACCAGGGAGGAGGAAGCGATGCGCAGAGCATGGAGGGGAGCATCCGTGAGCTGGGATGCTTAGTGTGTCATCTGTGGCTCCCAGTGTGGGAAAGAAGCTGAGCAGGGAGAATTGTGTCTGAGCTGGACCAGGTATTACATATGCTACATACATACACATTACATACACATGCTGAAGCATTACATGAATAAATGCTTTAGCAGGCCTGGCTTCTATATTACCTTTGTTTTGTCCTTTTTGTCTTAGCCGTCTGTGCACGTTTTAGCAAGCATGTTTACCAGCAAGAGTGTTCATGAGGAAGGGTCAGTTGATGACCCTTCCTCATGAGGAATTGGATCAGTTCATGAGGGATTGGATCAATTAATCTGCAAGAGGATGGCAAATTTAGATATTCTACCTATTTGCACTAGAAACCTAATGGTGACTGCTGTATTCATCCTGGCAAGAAGCACAAGCAGCTGAGCAGCTCATACGTGCTAGTAAGCCAAGTGAGATAACCATGATGGTAATGAGTTGATTGCTGTTAATGATGGCTGTGGTCAACCGTGAGCTCTGGGCAGGCAAGGGTCCTGGTTCTGGAGTTCTTTTAGGGCTTAAAGCTGTTCTCAGGTATTACATAGAATGGAAAAAGGCTTGGGGAAAAAACCCACCTGTGTGGAAAATCTGTTCAAGTGTAATTTGTGAACTGAAAAAGAGGCAAAATTCATCAAGGAAATCAATTGTTACAAATGACTTGTTCTTCTGTTGTAGGGAGGTGATTTATGAATATTGATCTACTTGTAATTGTGAATAACTCCCTGTGGAACCTGTGTACTGTCTGAAACATTGGGTATCTGAAATCAACTGAATAAGTGCATTTCTTGTTAATATTGCAGTTACTCCAAAAGGCTTTAGTCCAAATTGCAGCCTTCTTGCGCTGCGTTTTTCAGATTTTACTCAATGATTGCTTGGCCCAAAAAGTTTCCAGAAAATACCATTCCTTCCATGTTACAGCAGGGCCTCAGCAGTACAAAATGACTCGCCCAAGGTCCCTTAGCATCTGTAGCAAACTTTGGGAAAGAATCAAAGTTGATTTAGTCCAAGTCAGATGCTTTGATTTAAGTGAAATAATCCCAGAGCAGGAATTATTGGTATGTCTGCTATAGAAATCCCACCTCTGCGATGCTGAGGATTCTCTCTGAACATTTGAGTAGGCAGTGTGAAATCCTGTGTAATTTGCCCTCTCTGCAGGAAGTGGAGTGTGGGTCCTTCAAAAGGCAGCTCAGCTGTGAGGTAAGTGTGTAAGTTGAGATGGATGTCCTATTGCATCTCACCCGGAGGTTAGACATGGGCAGAAGTTATGCTGGATTGAGCAGCTAAGGAGAAAGCCTCTGTGGAAGAGAAACACTGCAGAGAATTCACAACACAGCACTAGTGCAGCTCAAGGGTTGTTATCCTTCCTCTTTCTGGCAGCTTCATGTCGCAATTATTTTGGGTGCTGTTAACTGTGTGATTCTGGCATGGGTGCTTCACAGCAAATGACTTTCTGTCCATGCTGCTCGAGTGTTTCTGCCCGAGTATGGCACTGGGTAAATGGAATGGAATGACCAGCAAAAGCATGGGGTTATTTGTTCTAAACCAGGGAAATGTGGCAATTTCATACCCTGCAGCTCCTTCCTGACAACTCATCCTCCTGCATCATGTTGCAGTGAGTGACAGCAACCAGAGGCTATTCATAAGGGTGGCATCTCGGCATGTAATAATCATAATTACATGAAATAATAACTATCTAAAGGGCAGCACGGTGAGTGACAAGCCAGGGAATATACCTTGACACCTGCCAAAGATGTACAAAACACACAGAGGAATTTTCCCCAGGATCCTGTCACTTTGTCAACTAACAGAGCCAGCGAGAGCTAACAAAATTACTCCAACAAAGTCAAGCAGGGCTTTTTCTCTTGCTGTCAGAGGCTCGCCGCTGTAACACGGGTTTACAGAGTCACTGAGGAGTTTGCTGTAGGTCTGGCAATGCTTTTGTTGTTACTTTTTCCGGCTGTAATTAATTGGAGAAGTTTCTCTACATGGAGTTTAATCTGATAATTATTAGTGATAATACTTGGTAAAGTGCAGGCGGCAGCAGGTTTTGGGGACCCTGGAAAGGTTTGACGTTTCCTTTGTTACCATTCCTTCTAATGTTTAATTCTGCCTGTGTGTAAGGGCTGCAGTCTGGGATGAGAAGTGCTATGTGGCAGCTCATAGCTCTAACAGTTTTTATCCTGATGTGCAGCAGCAGGTGATTTTATATTGTGCAATGTCTAATCCTTTCTATAAAGCAAACATGGAAATTGTTTGGACAGACCCCCTTCCCCTGGTAAAAATGCTTATGGAAACGCAGGAAAGGCAGTGTGTGTGGCAGCAGATAATGTCTCTAGGTAAAAGCTGGAATGGCAGATGCAGGGCTATTTTTTGCATAGCTCCATAAGATTAATTATGTTCTTTTTTAAGTGTGTCTTTAGTGCTGTTCTTTGTCGCCTTAAAAACCTCATACAGGACAATTAAAATTGGTGGTAGGACTGGTTTTGTTCTATGTGGTTGAGAGATGTGGTGTTGACCATGTCTATATTCCTGGCTATAGTCCCTCACTTCCTTGAGATCCGGTGCCTCTGCATTGAGGTACATGCAGGGAGAGCACCGTGCTGGTGCACCACAACCACAGAGGTGCCTCTGTCCCCAAATAAGAGTGTTAGACATCACGGTTGTAAAAGGACACATAGGATGAAGTTCATCCTAGAGGTTTATTTATACTCCTGGCTGGATGCACCAGTGGTTTCCATGGGAATGGGAAGGGCTGCACAGTAGGATGGCTGCTCTTTCTGCTCATGATAGAGAGCTAATGGGGAGGGTTGCAGCCTCCTTAAGCCCTCATTAATTGAACCCCCTGCCAGGTTCTCAGCCGTACGTACCTCTGTACCTACGTATTGCTCGAAGCAGGTGCCACTTACAGCTAGGTCATGGGTCATGATGTGAAAGATGCAGTTTTTAGGAACAAATGTGTGTTCCCATTGCAGTGGAAGGATAAAGGTAAATCTGTGCAGCCTTTTGGTGATGATTATTCTGGAGAGTGAAGGTGAGGAGGGTTGGTGTGTTTATTTATCTATTCATTTATTTCTATTTCCATAATGAAGCAGAGCTGCAGGTGGAGTTCGCTCTCTTATCACTGGCTCTCACTTCTGTGTGGCTGCATGGAAAACCCAGGGGAGAATGCAGGTGAATTTGGTGTTAGCTGCTGTGCTGGGGCAAGTTGTCTCCCCTCTTGAGAGGCTGCCAGCCAAATGCTGATCCTGGGGCTTCCTTGGGAGTTCACTGCAGGCATCTTCCAGGTCTGTAGCATAACCCACCCCATGCTTAGTTTTGCGGGGGAAGCATCCCAGAGGGAAGCAGTCCCAGGTAGCCTAAAGCTGGACTGTTCCCACAACCCTCATAGTAGCTGGCTGGCTGTAACACCTCCCCTTTGGCTGCCTTAGCAGATTTTGAAGGCCAGCACAAAATCCACCCCACTCCTCCCTTCCTCGCAGTTGCACTCTGTGGACTGACCAGCGTGGAACAGTGGGTGCTGTGTCCATCCCCTAGCTCAGGCTGCCTCCATGGAGGACTTGGGGTGATTGCACAGCACCCACCCAAGTCCAGCAGCTCCCATAGTAGGGGGCAGCTTTGGCTCAGGCTTCCCTGGATAGCCCTCGGGGGCTCTTGGGCTTAGGGTCCCTGAAAACAATCTCAGTTATCCCATCATTTGCTGGGTGGGCAGGCATTTCTGGAAGCGTGTGGGTTCTCCAGGAGCCACTGGGTGCCATCTGCCGGGCGAAGGGCTTTGGTCTGGGGGCTGTGACATGTCAGGAAAGCATCCACAGGGAGACAGAGATTGACAGGGAGAGGCCGAGAGCTGTTAATAATACAGTAGGTGAGGGAAAGCAGAGGATGAAACGCACCAAAAATCACATTCAGACAACACAGATGACAGTTATTTTGATTTGTAAATGTCTACCTAGTTGGAAAAGCTGCCATAAATAATACCCAGCTGTCAGGCTGTGCTGATGTGTGGGCTGTGTGCTCAGGCGTGGTGCCGATGGGGGGGCTGTATTTTTCACAGTGTACCTACAGGATAAACATACCCTCTTCTCACATGTTTGTCATTGAGAAATCCCTGCTGCACCTGCACTGTGTCATTACCATGCTCAATCACTCGAGTCTTACTTCAGAGGGATGTTGAAGTTTTAGATTTAATAGTTTTCCTTCTTGTCCCTCAGCTAAGGAAAACCCCTCATCCCACAGCTCTGGTTTTGCTGTAACACAAATTGGCTCTTCCTTATGGATTTGCTGTAGCACTAGCCAGCAGTGGTGTTAGTGCTAGGTGGCAGTCACTGGGTAGCCTGTTAATGCACCGTGCTGCAGATTTCTTCTCTCCAGGCTGGGAAAGCGCATAAAGCAGAGCCATTTCCAGGAAGATACTTGGCTGTTGCCAAGATTTCACCTGTTTTGTGGATAAACAGAGCACTTAAATCTTCAGGGCTATCAATATTTATAGATTAATCTATTTGAAGGCCAAGAGGGAGCATTTATTATTATCTGCTCTGCCCTCCATAGGCTGCAGAACAGCATCAGCCCATCTGCAGTCTGGCACATCAGCCAGTGCCTGCAGCAGTGCAAACAAAATTGTACTTGCTGTTACTTCTGACTGCAATTCAGGGCATGGAGGTCAGTTTCTTGACTGGAGCAGGAACAAGCACAAGGGAAGGTGTTTTCTTGGTGGGATCTGTCTGAATTTAAGGTGTCTGCTAGCCTATGACGTGATGGAGAGAAGTTGCTTCCCTACAGGAAGCATCCCACAGCAGCTGCCCATCAAACACAGCTCTAAACTGCTGTTCCCACACCTCACATCAGTTCTCTGCTTGGTTTGAGGCTGAACTCTAAACCATGTCTGAACTCCCATTTCTCTTGTCTGACAAAGTAAGAGCTGGGCCAAATGGTTGCTATAGGGGGTGTACACCCAGGGCTAATGCCCACTTTCCCCCCATTACACTGTGGCTATTGAAGCTCCAGGCTTTATTTTTCTGCTGCCACCAACCCTTTTTGTCTGTTTTTTTAACATATACATTTAAATATGATCCTTTTGGTACTTGATTGTAGGTTTTCAGGGCTGGAGTCATCTCTTCTTGGTGTACATGGTACATACGGTGTCTGGTGAGTATCTCTAAACACACTCGAATCATGTTGTGTCATGTTAAAGGGAAATTTCGGCCTGTTCTCATTGTTGTGTTGTCCAGCTACATCAGCCAGTTCCTGAAACCGGCTTTTGTAGGCACCGTTCAAGGAGTTGGATTTATGGTCAGGTAATTGTTGAGAAGCAAGAGAGAGCGAAGAGGATTTCTGCTTTTCCCTGTCGGCTCTGAAAGGCTCAGGAGCAAGCCCAGCACCCTGAGAGAGTCACCGTAGCTCAGCTGCATCCCGTATTTGAAATCCCACCAATAAATAGCTGGAGAGTCCCCTAAAGGCTTGGGAAACATTTAGGGGCAGCCCTAGCTGGAGTTATAGCTTCCCATAAAGAGATTCAAGGCTGTGTGTGGCTTTGTCTGGGGTATTTGACTGATTTTTTGCTTCGCATTCTGAGTTCAGACTGATTTGCAAGAGAAATCGGGGGAGACAAAGTCTGCTGCTTGAACTGAGCACAGTGTTCACACACCCTGGGGAAGCAAAGCTGCTGGGTGTTTTGCACAGCTGTGACCTCCAGCCTAAGAAGGAAATTTCCCTGTTAAAGATGCACAAATCTTTTTACAGTCCTTTCTTTCAAGGTGCAAGCCAGTACCACTTAATGCCACATCTGAAAATACACTTTGCCCTGTATTCAACTTTCCTGCACCGTTTCAGCCTTCCTGGGATAGCAGGGCAGGATTTGCTGTTAAACCGAAGTGCCTCTTTTATTTTCTTCGCTCCATAATTGATATGTCTCATCGTGTCACAGAACTATATATAGTGTCTCCCTTCTGGGAGACATAGTGGCTGCTCCTGGCCATGTCACCTCAGGTCGGATTAATTAACCCTGACATCATCCATTTTCATGGACAGAGATCCCATTCCCTGCTGCTTGTAAACAGAAGCTGCTTACAGGGCGAATGCAGGCAGGAGGGGATGGGGGGGGGGGGGGGGGGGGGCTGTGTAAATGCTATTGGTTCACAGCGAGCCAAAGCATTTCCAGTGCCTACTAAAAAGGGCAGAAGCCAACTTTCCGTCTCCTTGTTTTTCTTAGGGCTTAGCAAGGAACCAGTAAGTTTGCAGCAGCTCTGATTACAAACATTTGTTCTTTTCTTTAGCCCCCGATGACTCTGCTGTTGGCTTGGTGACAGCATTTATCCAGTGTCAGGCTCTGGCTGCTCGACAGCACTTGGCTATTCAATCCAAAGCCAAGATGTCCCCAGCGAGGCTGCGGTTTCCTTTGGAGGGGCTGTTTAGGGTGCAGTGTTAAGGGGGATGCTGGGCGTGAGGAGCCAAGAGCAGGCAGTCAGGGGAGGGTCAAACCACCATCTTTGAAAGGCTGTAATTGCTACCCCAGCTTTCTGCAGGGGTTAAGGCCACAGGAGAAAACCCAAGTAACTGTTCCTGCTCTGTAATACCTCTTTGTCTTTAGCAGCTCTCCAGTGCAGCTGGAGTCTGCAGCATGGCTGCTGTGCCTCTTGGTTTAGTATTTTTCTAGCTTGTGCTGCTTGTCTGCACTGACATCGAGAGGCCCTATTTTGAGAGTAAGAAGACAATCTCTGCAGTTGCAAGGCTGAAATTGCTTCAAAGATCAGCTTCAGGCGACCGTTGTTCTTATGTGTGCAAGTGTTTAGGAAAGGCATTTCCTTTCCCTCTCTTTCCCCTTCCTACTGCTGTCTCAGGCTCTCATTTCCCTGCCTTATCTCCCAAGCTAACAGCCTCACACTTCTCTGCCCTAACCCCACTGCCAGGAATGGCACCTGCCTTTGCAGTGCTGAACCTGCCATGAGTGCTGGTGTGTTTGTGTTTGGTGCTGCAGAGCAGATGCTAAGGAGAGCCTTCAGTGAGAAGTGAGAGCACCGATGGGCACCTCTGTGGGACCAGTTGCACTGAAGAAGGTGTCTTCATGAGCTCAAGAGGACTTCTCAGGAAGCTTCTATTGAGAGCTGATGTGATTTGAAGTCTCTGCAAAGTGTCACGTTTTTTATACGTGGTACTTTCCTCCTGTCAGTTCTGTACCTGCGTGTGAACTGGTAACGGCTGGGAGGGGGGATTTTTTGCTGTCTAGCACATACTCTTATCCACTCTAAGCCAATAGGATTTTCTGATGACTCGTATGGGACTGATTTTTATGTTAGGTCTGAGCTTTGTGCATGATGTCCCATATTTCTGCTCTGCTTTTTAGGACTTACTTTTCACTGACAGCTGCAGAGCTGATCATATGGTTACGAGGGAGCAAACCCAGTTCTGTGTCTTCAGGGCCCTGTAATAAACTTTACCCCTTTCAAAGGAGCTCCTGCCTGCATAAAGAGTGAAACCAGCATTCTTTCACTGCTTGCCTTGCTGCATTTTGGGGCCTCATGGTCTAAGACCCACTCGTGCTGCTCCAGCCAGAGCAGTCGCCCTGTGTTTAGGAATGGTGATGATGATAATTCCCCAGGCCAGCAGCTGGAAAGGCTTCGTGCAGGTCTGGGGATGCAGGATGTATGAAGAAGCAGCATGCTGGAGGTGAGGACAGGATTGACACAGCAAGGTGACAGACATGCTTCTGGTGAAAGAACATCCAGCTGCAGTGCTACCAGCCCTAAGCATCCTGCGTTCGTATGGGTTCTGGTCTCTAGGCAGGGAAGGATGCAGGTACCCAAGGTCCCAGCAAAGCTCACCCTGCAGCGAGCCCTTGGCAGATGTTAAAAGGTCAGACTGAGGCAGCTTTTACAAGTCCAGGTATGTGTGGCTGGGATTGAGGAGATCTGGGTTGGTTTGGTGCCCTAGCCCTGGCTTGCCTGGGTGACCATAGGATAGCTGCTGTAGCTGACCTTGCTGCTGGCATTGCTGAGCACTGCCTTGAGTCTTTTGAAACCTGGCATTGTTCGGTTTGTTTTATTTGGAGCACAAGCGCTTCCATTTTATAAGGAAACACTACCAAATGGTGGCAGGCGGAGAGAGCAGGATAGATTAAGTCTACTCATGGGCTGGATCAGAGTAGGATATTTTGTCCCCCACTGTGCTACCAGCTGTATAAGACGAAAATGCCAGAGATCCTGCAGCAGGCAATTACAGCCCAATGGCAGGCTGCTCACTGCCTGACCTCAGGTAGCTTGTGCTTAGTTATATCCTGAAACGACGAGGCTTTCTCCCAAAGCTCTTTGCCTTATGCTTCCTTGTTAAAAGCTTGAACTGCCTTTGATTCCCTCAGTATGACCCTTGGAAAAGCCGAGGATAGTGGGAAGAGGGAGAGAGCTCAGCAGCAGCGTTGTGCTGGCCCCTTGCAGAACACAGGCTTGCTGTCAGCCCAGACTGTTCCCCTTATCGTGCCTCATGAGCATCTTCCTTCTCCTCAGACTGTTGCACGTGAGATTTATTTCTCCAGCCTCTGCCGTACGCGTTAGCTCTACATTTTCCTGGCTGGAGCATCATTTTGCTACTCCATCCTGTGTTGTGTGAACTTCCCTGGGCCTCTTTATTTTCCTTTTATTTCCTTGCAATGCATTTCATTCTGCATGGATCTGAACTTAATTCGTGTGCTGTTTGCTCTGTGCTCTGCTTTCAGCACATTAATAAAAATAATTTAAATTGTACTAGCCTACAGGCAAATCCCTGTAGTATCCCATGAGTATCTCCTTTCAAGCTGATGCATTTCTGGTCCTTATTTTTCCTTTGTTCTTTAAAGCAGCGTTAAACAGGAATGGAGGTGTGTGTAGCGGAGCCAAATTGGAAGCTGATGAGTAATAAAAAGTTGCTGTACATGTGTGAAATGAGGTGTAGAGTAAAATAGCCTTGTGAAAACAGCCCTGAGGAGAGAGGATGGCTCATGTTAGTGTTGATAAGTACTGAAGGTATCAATCCAGCACAGCTCAGATGCTGTGATCCTTGAATTGAGCCAGCTCTTGGTTGCTGGCTGCATGACAGTGTGGCTGTGCAGAACCAGCAGCAGACAGCAGTGGAGGGACAGTGGGTGCATGTCTGTGCCAGAGCCAGGTGTGAGACCCAGACACTGCTAGAATACCTGTGGTGTTGCCTTAGCGTATAGGTGTGTGCATCTCTGATCACCCAGCTACACGGAGGAGGATGACTCTTACACTGGTTAAGATTGTTGTTACTGGGAAGTGAGGAGCATGTACATGCGCAGGCATAGCTGACGTACCAGAGGGCTGACAGTATCTGAAGGTTCATTACCAGTCGCCTTAAGCACAAATGTACTTGTACCAGTCTACCCGGTGCCAAAGTCAAACTTTGCAGACATTTCCTAGCAGGGCTTGTGGCAGAAGGAGCTGTCTTTTAAATGCCTTGATAGTGCAAAGCAGAGGCCTGGCTAATTGCCATTAATGCTTGCCATAGAAAAACCTTGAGTAGAATTTCTGACCAGTGGGGATGAGGAATTCCCAGGGAGCTGATGAGCCTGTGCCACCTCAAGACCTGAAAGTGGAGAAGCGCATTTCTCAGTGGGCATGCTTTCTTTCCTTATTCAGTGTACTTTGCTGAAGCACTATTATACGTAATAGCTGAGAGAGCTGAGGTTGTTCAGCCTGGAGAAGAGAAAGCTCTGGGGAGACCTTAGAGCAGCTCCCAGTGCCTACAGGGGCCAGCAAGAGAGTTGGAGAGGGGATCTTTACAAGGGCATACAGTGATGGGGCAAGGGAGGATGGCTATAAACTGTCAGAGGAGAGATTTAGATTAAAGGAAGAAGTCCTTTACTCTGAGGGTGCTGAGGCACTGGCACAGGGTGCCCAGAGAAGCTGTGGCTGCCCCATCCCTGGCAGTGCTCAAGGCCAGGTTGGACAGGGCTTGGAGCAACCTGATCCAGTGGAAGGTGTCCCTGCCCGTGGCAGGGGGTTGGAGCTGGATGAGCTTTAAGGTCCCTTCCAACCCAAACCATTCTCTCATCTATAATTGCTTCTGGGTTACTATATAAACTGCTTTCAAATAACACTTACCACCTTGGGTATAGCTAATGGTACATAACGAACCAGCAGCAGCTACTTGAGCTGAAGGGCCTTATATAAGTGTATATTTTGTCATCTTTCTGTTTTTTTAATGTGTCTCAATAAAAAGGCGCACATTTTGAGCAAGCACTTTCTTGCACAGATCCGTTTCGTTTTAAGACATTAAGTGTGGTCCTTCAGTGGATCAGCATTATTGGGCTGCTCTTCTGATGCGGTACCAGTTATGTTTATTTTCTTAGTTAAAATAAGATCCTCAACAAATTTGCATTTGAAAGGACACTGTTCTGTGCATATCTTAGAATCATAGAATAGTTAGGGTTGGAAAGGACCTTAAGATCATCTAGTTCCAACCCCCCTGCAATGGCAGGGACACCTCCCACTAAACCATGACACCCAAGGCTCTCTCCAACCCAGCCTTGAACACCACCAGCGATGGAGCATTCACAACTCCCCTGGGCAACCCATTCCAGTGCCTCACCACCCTTACAGTAAAGAATTTCTTCCTTCCATCCAATCTAAACTTCCCCTGTTTAAGTTTGAACCTGTTGCCCCTTGTCCTATCACTACAGTCCCTAATGAAGAGTCCCTCCCCAGCATCCCTATAGGCCCCCTTCAGATGCTATGAGGTCTCCACACAGCCTTCTCTTCTCCAGGCTGAACAGCCCCAACTTTCTCAGTCTATCTTCATACGGGAGGTGCTCCAGACCCCTGATCATCCTCGTGGCCCTCCTTTGGACTTGTTCCAAAAGTTCCATGTCCTTTTTATGTTGAGGACCCCAGAACTGCACACAGTACTCCAAGTGAGGTCTCATGAGAGCAGAGTAGAGGGGCAGGATCACCTCCCTCGACCTGCTGGTCACGCTCCTTTTGATGCAGCCCAGGATACGGCTGGCTTTCTGGGCTGCGAGCGCACACTGCCGGCTCATGTTCATTTTCTCATCAACCAACACCCCCAAGTCCTTCTCTGCAGAGCTGCTCTGAATCTCTTCTCTGCCCAACCTGTAGCTGTACCTGGGCTTGCTCCGACCCAGGTGTAAGACCTTGCACTTGGCATGGTTAAACTTCATCATGTTGGCATCAGCCCACCTCACAAGTATGTCAAGGTCCCTCTGGATGGCATTCCTTCCCTCCAACGTATCAACCGAACCACACACTTCGTGTCATCAGCAAACTTGCTGAGGGTGCACTCAATCCCACTGTCCATGTCACCGACAAAGATGTTGAACAAGACCGGTCCCAGCACCGATCCCTGAGGGACCTAAGCTTTTCTAGCTACCACTCTGCTCTTCTGATTCCTATCTCGCAGATAGGGAACAATACTTTATTATTAGAAAGCAAATGTTCATGCTTAAGCCGTCTTAGAAGTACTTCAAAATCAGTATGAAACAAACTTTAAGCAAATGAACTCTAAAATCCTGGGTTTGATTATCTCAGAGAATCCCTGCTGAAACTAATAAGGCAGCATCATGCAAGAGGCATGTGAGGCCCAATATGACTAAGTATTAATTATGGTTATCTCTTTGCTAGCTGGTAGCAGTGGTTGCAGCCCTGCAATTTAGCTTTCCAGCAGAAAGAAATGTATTGGAACAAAGCTTGAAAATAAAGCTCAATATAAACATATCAGACCTGAAACAAAAGCTGTCATGGTGCACTGTGGTTCCTTCCCCAAACCACAGCCTAACATGCTATAAGAAATTCGCTTCAAAACCTCCCATGCCAGACAGCAAACTTTGCTTCTGCTCCCTTTGTAGAACCTTTTCTTGGACTGCTGAGGGCAAGAAGAGCCCGGGAGGGTAGGTAAGGGGAAAGCCCAAAGTGTCTTTTCAAGTCTACCATGTGCTCTCCAAGAAATGCAACTTGGATGACTTTGTACAACAGTGACATCTGGTGATACCCATCAATATTTACTGTTTCCATTTGCTTTTAAAGAGGGTGGAGTTGAAGTCTGCAAGTTCCTTATGACTTGAAAAGTAATTTAGGGTAAAGCACTTGGGTTGCTCCTGGCAGCCAGCTTGCTCTCTTTGGTTTGGGTATGTCTGTGCTACAGTCTGCTAATGTTTCATGGCTGAAGGCTGGATGCAGAGCAATGGCACCACAGGGAAGGGTGCTGTGCTGCTGTATGTGGATGAGGCTGGGTGACAAAGTACCCTGTGCTACTAAAGTGAGAAGGAAGGATATAAATTTCTTGACTCCTGATGCTCTCACATCACCTGTTAGTGCATCCTGATGGGCAGGGACTGCTATCCCTGCTGTAGATGCATTATTCCCATTGCAGACCTCGACCTTTTGTTTTATCCAAACTGATTCAGCCTTTCTGATAATTAGGGGAAAACTGCTTAAATAAGATGGAAAATGCTCTCTATGGCCGAGAAGTATTTTGCCAATCTGTCAATGCTCCAAAGTGAAATAGTGAAATGTTAATGGAAAGTCTATGGTTAAAGCTACGGTTTACTCCCTGCGGGCCCTTCTGCCGTGAAGGAAATTGGCACGGGTGGGTTGTCTGCTGACCACAGCCTCTTCACAATGAAGAGGGAGAACAGCCACCACTTCTGGTCTCTCTTCTCACTTACTGAATGTCCTGCGAGGGTTAACATACCTTTCCTCTGTCCTTCCTATGGTCTGTCCCTGCCTTGCTTGCTTCCAGGGGAGTCATCTGGGGTAGAAAGGAGCGTTTCCACTGAACAGTGGTGGAGGATGTTTGCTGACATGTCTCTATCACCTGGAGGTCTATGACACACATAGAACTGTGTGTCACCTCTTTTTCTCCCTCCTTCCCAGTATCTGTGCGAATTAGAGCAATTCAGGAAAAGAGGTTTCTATGGGTTAATTCGAATACGTGGAGTGTTGGAAAGAAATCAGGTTATTTCACCCCTTCGAGGGGTTATAAGTGGCTTTAGACCTAAATCCTGGCAGTGTACCTAGACCACCTCCTGGGATCAGTGCTTACATGAATACTTGATGCCTGCTTTTATGTCTCTTGAAAAAGGAGATAACTGTGCTCCTGAGGGCAGGGCTGGTACTCTCCTGTACTGCATCAAGCATATAAATGTTGCTTAACAAAGAACTAATAGGAAAAATTGTGGTGTGCAAATAATGTGCAAATAGGAGGGACAGAGGGAGAGGCTTGTAGTGAGACTCAACTGTTTCTTTAATACCAGGTATTATACATGCACGATTAGAAGTGGTGTGCTTATTCTATACTTATTGCATTCTAAAGGATAGAATATGAAATAAAAGACCCCTTGGAGAGCAATAGCAAGATAATGTTTTCACACCATTAGTCAGACGCTAAAATACTTTTTCTTTTCCTTGGTAATACAAAACTTGAAACAACAATCAAACAGGAAGGTAACACCTCATGTGCTGTCTAAGGAGTTTTCTTTCAGTTCTGGAACCTCTGCTGTAATTGAAAGTCACAATATGTTTCCAGAAAGTCCTGGTTCTCTTAGGGAAATCTGTAGTTTACTGCTTTCTCTGGTTCATGTGTGCCTGGATGCTGATGTGACCAGGTTTAGGATGCAAAGGACAGCCAAACAGCTCTGTACTTGTTTTCTGTTGAGCTGTCCTGTTGTGCTGGTGAGGTAGGATGTGGGGAGATAGGATGGAGGGAGTGAATTGACAGTGATTGTTAGAGCAACAGTACTGAAGTTGCTGGGGCTGCACAGGTACCAGAAGTTGTTTTAACATACTAAAGACAATTTCCCTTTTTTTCACAAAGAGAGGCTCACATGGCTGGAAAACAAGTGTAGTCATGGGCAGGCTGCTCATAGGGATTCATATAGAAACTTTCCAGCAAGTTTTCCACCACAACCAGAAGCCTTCAGGCTTGCTTAGGGGAAGATGGGGAGAAAATCACTGCAGCCTGTTCAACAAATTGCTCATTTATATGATGTTTATCCTGCTGCATGCTCTTGAGCGTCTTCTCAACTCCAGTTCATCTCACCAGCTTTTCTGAGCCTGGGCAGGGCTGCCCCAAAGAGCTCACTACTTGCGTTCCTGGGCTCCTCTGCTATCTACAGCACCAAGGGACTGTGCCTTATTCTCTCCTCTTTCCACTCGTAACTCTTGTACTCGGGAGCCTCCAGAAGCTGCTTCTGCTCCTGGGAAGCTGGGGCCTGTCCCACAGCCTGTGCCTCCTGTGTTTCATCTCCCTAAACCCACTGCTGTGTTGGAAACCAAAAGTTCCCTTGTAATCCCTCAGGGAGCCTTATTGACTTTATGGTCTTTAAAAGACCTCTGCATGGATTTGTAATCATTCAACGTGTACACGGAGAAACACTAACATAACTGGTAATTAATTTGTTTTAATTGTTTTTATGTAATCCCCGCGAGCGACCTCATGTTTTGTTTTGCATCTGTTGTGTTTCTGACTCAAATTTTAATGCCTTAATGGGAACAGTGCCAATTGCTGTTACACTGAGCTATGAGCAATCTCCTGGCACACTTCCAGTCCTTTATTGTGGAACTAACTATACAGCACTGTAATTTAACTAGCAAAATGTGGCAAATCACTATTATTAATAACAATAAATCTATTTCTGCAGGTTGACAGCATTAAAATAACAAATTACTTTGCAAAGAAAGATGGTAATTTTGGGTGCTTTCCACTGTGATCATTGCAGAAGTGTAATATCCATTATTAAGAGCCTTTTGGTGTCTCATGAAAGAGCTGTTTGCACATGACAATGCATCACGATACTTACTACAGGGGAGGATACAGAGGCCTTGACTATGGCTATTCCAGTAATTCATCATTTCAATTTAAATGTTAATGGCAGGATGGGGCAGGTTAGGGAAAATTGTCTGCCTCTCCTGCTTCCCATCCCTGAGTTTCTAATAATCCTGTCTCATCCAGTTAGTCAAATCTTAATGCCCAAGATGTTAATTTCTGCTCCTATCCTCCCTTCTCTTCACTCTGTGGTGTTGTCCTCATTCTTGAATCCACAGTGCCCTGCAGCATGCAAGCCCCCTGAGGTTTAGCCGAGTACTTGGTTTGTGCAAGGTTTCAGCCATGAAAGCAATGCCCACCAGGTGCTCTTGTTTTAAAATGAACTACAGACTGGCACTGGATTGCAGCAGCCCAGTTGTAGCGAAAAGAACCAGCCAAAATCACAGGTTTAAGATTACTTTGAAGTTTCTGGTGGAATTCACATACTGCACATGGAAGCTTTCCTGAAACTCTTGGAGCAATCCACATCCAGCCCCATCAGGGGAAACCTGAGCAGTAACCCTTGTTCTGTGTCACCCTAGTACAAAGCAACCCTCATTTCTACAGCCTAATTGAAGAAAGCCACGTCAACCCCTTCCCATCTAAGCAGCTGTAACAAGCAGTGATTGCGAGGGGAATGAAGTGTGTATGCTGGCTCCTGGGGGTGAGGGTGGGGAGATGGGAGCCGTGTGGTGAGAGGGAGGTAATTGAGGTTATGATTGGGAACTGGTGATTGTATGGGAGTTGGGGCTTGACTGACTTAACTGCTTATTTCCTTTGTTTCTGTGCTTTGCATTGGTGGGATAGGAATTCTAGTGAGCTTAAATGGGAGTTCAAATATTATGGAAAAGCGAAACTGGAATTTTTGCCTCATTTTTGCAGGCGCCAAAATGTTGTTGTAGTCTGATTGTAGAGTTACTGTTTGTCTAACAATTTATAACATACCCTGGCTTTTACTTACTTTCTGGTTGTTATTTCACAACAAAGCAAACCTTTGTCCAAGCTCACCGCTGGTAGTGAAGAGGTTGTTACTGGTCATAGAATGGGCAGCAAGCTTTGAGATATCATTTATGAAGGGGGAATGCGAGACAAGAATGTCTGTTGCTGCTGTTTCTACAAGCTGATGAATGTGTTCTCTTGCTCCGTGAGTTCTTCCAGCCAAACTGGGAGGTGTCAGTCTGGACAGGGTTGGAGTGGAACTGTGCTGGGGATCTGCAGTGTCCTTTGCAGTCTGTCATCTGCTACTCACTAGGTGATGCTAATAAACACGTCTGTAATTCCAGCATTGGTTACAGTTAGTAACTCACAGCTCTTTAAAATACAGCTTTGAGAAGAGCAGCATATGCTTGAAAGAATGTAAAGAAGGGTGCAAGGTGGTGAGGTCAGAAGCAGTAAATACGTGATGTGGGGATAACTGGATAGGAAAGAATGGTAAGGGAATGGAAATAAAAACGTTTTGGGAAATTGAATTAGAAAGACACAAAGAGAATTGGTTAGTAAAACTACTGGAAATATCAGGCACTGGGAATCAGGGAAGAGGCTGTGGGTCAGACCTTGGTCACCACGTGTTTGTCTCTGCACCCAGTCTCAATGAGTGTGGAGTCAGGGTGCTGGGAACTCTGTTGGGTGAGCAGGAGGAGACTGACACAGTTTGCTAAATGGCATTTGAACAGTGCAGTAGCGAGTGTGAAGAAGGAGCTGAGACACCCCAAATCTAATTGTTGGTGCAGCTGGAGAAGTTGCCACAGGATGGTTTGCAGTGTGCTGCCATGTTTCTGCTTAGCTCCTTGCATACGTAAGTGGTGGCTTAGAGCTGCTGCCGCTGTTTTGATGGGTCGTTTTCTTCATTTTTCCAGTTCAAATCGTGTGTGTGCAGTTAGGAAAGGGGGAGGCTGGAAATCACTGTGACTCTTTCTGCTTGTTAAAGATGGAGGATATTCATTTCCTCACCCAGCTGGCTTGCAGCAGGATGGAGCCTGTCTGCTTCCACACAGAGCCCGTGTCTGTGTCTGCATGGTGACTCGAAAGCTCCCCTTGCAGAGCCCACAGTTGCAGGCTTCGGTGGCTCCAAGTGCCTAGTCAGTTTTCTTAGAGATTAAAGTATCTCCTAGGTAGCCGAGTGGACTCAGCAGGGTTTAATCCATGCCTGTCTGCAGCTAAGGTACCAGCCATGCCATAAGGCACTGTTTAGAGTGATGCAGCCCCTAGTGAGCACTAATAGTCAAATATGGCTGTGAGCAGTTATCCAGCATAAGCTGCTGATCAGACTGTGATAATTCAAGCTTAGTGAGTTTGAGACCAGCTGCTGTTCTCCCAGACCAGTGCCTGCATCTCCAAAGGGCAGCAGTATTGATGGGTTTCTGCAGGGGGATGTGGGCCCCGGTTCTCCTTAAGTAATTAAAAATCCTAGTTTATTCTCTGCTATTTTTGTTCTTTGCATCCCACCCTTTGCTCTCAGCCAAAGATCCCGTGGCACTTGACAACCAAGAAGAAAGCACTTGACCCTTCTGAGTGTTTTCATCCTGTTGATTTGCAAAGCAGCCAAATGCTTGCTCTAGCATGGCACAGTGGTGACATCCCCAGGCATCCCTCCACCATTGGAGCATTCAGTTTTGGTGTACCCCAGATTTGCTGGTCTTTGAAAAGTCATGACAATTTTAAGGCTGTGCTTGCAGCAAGAGCCTGGCTTTGGTGATCAACTTGGTGTTCTTCTGTTCTTCCTCTTTCTCCTTTTGATGCAGCACTGGATGATCTTAAGGTCTTTTCCTACACTAACTATTCTGTGATTCTATGAATAGGTAGTTGTCTCACAGGCAGACTGCTTGGGGCTGTAAAATCTCATTTTTTATATAAAATCTGGAAAAGCATCAGGCAGAAGCACCTGCATGGGTAAGCCTATACTGGGAGACCTAATTTTCTTCACTTAAGCCCCCCACTAAGTAAACTCCAGTTTCCCACCAAGCACCACACACCGTTTGTATGAGTACTATTCTGCAGATGTGTGTATGTTATCTTTGGGATCAAGTGTGGTTATTGACATCAGATCCAAGCTTCTTTGTTCCTAGCCTTTAAGGATGAGAATAGTGAATTTATAAGCCTCACTCTATGGTATTGCAGAGCTTCAGCTTCTGGGAAACAAGTTCATGCAAGCAGTAGGCCATGTACTTAATGAGAGCTCTGCTGTCTGCAGGAGAACATGGTTGATTTAAATCTGAAGGTATTTCCACCACCTTGTTATTTGAACTTCTGATTTCTGCAGGAGTAGAGATACAGAGGAAACATGCATTGCTGTGAAACTGCATTGAAGGGAAAGTTGGCAAGGCCGAAGTGATGTGATTTATGTCTCCAAAAGGCTGTTTCACAGTGATAAAACTAATAAATTAGTAGCTTCTCTTAGCTTAAAAGGCAGAGGCCAGTGATATTAGAGAGGAAAGGCATTGGCTTCTGTGACCTGAACAGTTATCTGCAAATCAAGCAACTAATGCTGCTGTTTGTGATAAGATAGTGAGAAGTTAAAATAATGAACCAAAATGCAGGCTACCTGGAGCTGATTCACGTGCTAAGAGCTCCACTTTTAAAGATCATATTCCTTATGAAACCTGTAGCAGGAATTTGAAGCAAGATTCTGTATCTCTTGGGACCATCATGGTCCTCAGATCTCCACCATGCAAAATGAAAGGGTCTTTCCCAAGGGGAATATATGTGAGATCTTCGCAAAGCACAGGCACTACGCACACCACCTCATCACTAACAGCAGGCTAACGGTGCGGTCGCTCTCTTCGTGCACATGGCTGGTTTGAATCCTGTTTCACAGCACTGGAGGAGCACTACATGATTTATAAGGATTAGGAGCTGGCAGCTAGAGCTCTACCTCTTCTGTGAGGGTTTTTTTTTTCCTTGTTAACTTTGTTTTCTATTGCGAGTAATCAAAACAGATAAACACGATGAAAATTGTCCTTTTTAACTTCATCGAAACTGCTCTGTGAGTGTGGGACATGGTCGTGAGCAGACTGCTGGACTTGAAACTGTGTTTTGGGAAGAGCACAAATGTGTGGTGGTGAAAAATGAACCACTGACCTGCAGCTGTCTGAGAGTAGCTGCCTTGGAGGCTAGTTGAAATGGAGGGGTGTGATAGCAATGAAAGTGATTAAAGACTAGTTTCTTTCATCTGGAGATGCTTGGAAGAACTTTCCATTAGTTTCAATTGGGTTGCAAGTGAACATCACCTTTGATCTATAATGTGACTTTCCAATCAGTGAGGCCTGAACTCAAGAAATGAGAAGTGGTTTACATTGATGAGAGCATTAGAAAGATGTGAATCCCTGTGAGCAACCTGCTCCAGCACTGTTGGAGACAAAAGTGGAGGTGGATCTTTGGGAGGCAGGAGGAGCTGAGCGTCAGAGAACTGAGGTGGATTGCCCATGTGCAGGGGAAGGCAGTGACACTGCTGAGGTTATTCACGCCATGAACTCTTTCATGGTGATCCTTACTCCAGGTCTACACCATTAATGAGAAGGTCTTGACCAGTGTTCTAGTTTGAGTGATGAAGTATTTTCGGTCGATAGAATGACTGTCGTGTGTGTGTGGCAGAGCAGGGTGGGAGCAGATCATTGGGTGGGTGCATTTACTGCTCCTATTTTCATTAGGGGGCTACTCATGCAAAACCAGAACAGGAAAAAAATAACTTCTTTCTTCAGATACTGACAAAATATTGTCTTTATTTAAAAACATCTGAGTACATAAATAGTGTGGTTTATTTCATTGGTTGGTTAATATCTAGAGGATATTCTTTATCATGTTTGGCAGGTCAGCTTGTTGGCCTAAATAATTTAGCAGTGCCTCTTTAATGCTGAATTCCCAGCTTTTGTTGGCCTGTATTTTAGCCAGGGTGTTATCTAGCGTATGGAATTTGATTTATTTCTGTGCTGGCATGTCCAGAAGAATCCATGTAAAGAAAACAAACTGCATGTTCCCTTCACAGGAGATCTTGGCTGCTGTTTCTCTACCCACTAAAAGCTTTATCACTCAGCCTTGTTATTACCATACTAAACGGAACACTTCAGAGCTTAGCGGCTTAACAAGATAAAAACACGCTTTGCGGTTAATGTGGTTACTGTAGGCATGCACATGGGGCCGGCGAGGAGAGCGGCTCGCTTCCTGCTGCTGCAGCTGCGGATAGGCAGAACATAACTTGGCATGATAAAGCCTATGAAAGCAGGCAATTCAAGAGAGATTTTATCGTTATCAGGGTAATGTGCTGAAGACTGACCTAAGGTAGAGGGAAGTATCCCTTCCTCCCCAGCCCCCCTGCTGTGTAATCTGTATCCAAACCAGATTTGCTGCCTGCCAGGATCTGTTTCTGCAGTTCTTTCTCTAGTCTAGTACTACTGGTTGTTTTCCAGTTCAAAGGGGCAGGCTGGGATTCCCCTCCTGTCCTCAAAACAATCCAGAAGGCTTTCTTTTGTAATGTAATGAGTGTCTCGTGTTGTCCGAGATGCGCAAATTTAGGACAATTCTCTGTATCACTTGCTTTTTGGAAATCCCTGAGTTTGGGTGTATGATGAAGGCAAATGTGGTGAGGTTCTAGCAGCTGAGAATCCAAAGTGCTTGATTTCTTGTATTTCCTTCTCCCAGAAATCCAGGTTTGACTCCTCAGGGTAACACTGGAACACATGCCTTCTCCTGAAATACTTGTGACGAAGTAAATTTCCCACCGCAGCTCTGGGATCCTTTTCATGGATTTTCATGGATGGACCTTCCCGGAGTCTCTGAATGTATCTCGGTTTTATTTAAAAAACTTTGTCTGTTTTTATTGTTTCTGTGAATGTTCTGCTTTTACTGCTTCCTTTCTCAACTCTACCTTTTGTTCTCCTTTCTTTTTTAATACTGCCCTCCCATAGAGCATTTCCTCTTCCAAGGCCCTTTGCTTTGACAAGGCAGCCATTTTTAACCAAAGATTTTGTAAGCAAAAAGAATATCCGTCTTCCAGGACACTGCTAATGAGGACACTTTTGTGGTTGTTATTGCTTGTTAACTTCATATCAACTGGAATTGCTGTGAGCTAAAAGACAGCCCAGGCTGTTCATGGACTGCACAGCATTGCTTCTCTGGTTTTGCATCTCTTCTCAACTTGGATACTGGACAAGCAAGCATCAGGATGAGAGAGGTGGTGACATATCATGTCACATTGTGCCATCACCTCCAATCGGTGCTCTGCATATCAACCCATTTCATGCTGAGACACCAGGCCTTCTCTTACCAGCTCTTGTATCTTAATACTGTGTTGCTTCTGCTAAAGCTAGCAGTTAGTTAAACAGTACACAGATGTGTATGTTTAAGTGTATGAGTTAGCATTTGGAGCTATAGCTCGGTTTGCTGTGGAACATATTTTTCATGCACAGAGCATGCGATAAAAAAGCAGTTTCCAGAGCACAGTTCCATCCTGATAATTATGGCAATCTTTCACTCACCAAATGCTTAAACTCACTCCGAAAGGTTCCAGTGTGGAAGGAATAATAACCAATTAACAAATATTATTGATGTCTACAGATAAGGCAATGCATGTGCTCTAATCACCAGGAGCAGGTGTTGTAAGTAGGGTGAAAGGAATATTGATGAACAACCTCTTGAATTTTCTGCCTTCTGACCTGTCTGAGGACTTTTAGAATTTGGTAGTGCAGCCATTAATTATCTGTTGGTGCTTTAGATTATGCTCCCATATATAAATAGTTTATAAAGTGTATTCAAGTGTTTCATTATAGCTCCCATGCTGTGTTGTGATCCTCAGCCTCTTGGCATGCTGCATGTGTGTGGTGGGCTTGCTGAAACCGTGTCATGACTGGAGATACAGCTTAATCACTTGAATGGTTATTGGATGACATTGTGCCACATATGAGAGCTTTGTGATTATTCTGTGTGTTAGAAGTCAAACTGCCTTGCTGTTCACTCAGATGTACAGCTGGTGTGTTTAGAGCTTTGGAAGCCTAAAAATGCTGTTTGATAGCCTTGGGTGGCATGGTTTAGTGGGAGGTGTCCCTGCCCCTGGCAGGGGGGTTGGAACTAGATGATCATAAGGTCCTTTCCAACCGTAACTATTCTATGATTCTATGATATGTTATAAAGACAGACATCTGCCTGCATAATCATGAGCCAGTTTGAGAGGGGGTGCGCCTATTCTAATTCTGGTAGCTCCATATAGCACCCATTCCTTCCTAGGGATGTACATAAGGAAATGGTTAAGAGCTGGTGCTCCTCAAACCTGCACATAACCCTTCCCCAGCAGTGTTGTGGTGCTCACTCACAGCTCTGCAGATCTGTTCCAGGCCTGATGGCATCGCGCTTAAAGAGCAGGGATAGTTCAGTGAATGATGTGTTCTGCTCATTGCTAGTGGCTCCAAAATTCACATTCACGGGTAAGTCCTGCCAGGAACGTGCCTGCCTCATCAGTATCTCCAGTTTATACATTATGCAAATTGTTTGCAACAGTGAAATGCTAAACCAGCTGAAAACATTTGAATTTTGTACAGAGCGTACACTTTGCATTGCCTGTACTGATTGCAATGTAACTTATTTTAATTAAATAAGTGTGGAATGTAAATTTTAATAACTTGTAATACAAAGTAGCTCACTTACAATATTTATATAAAATTCATATTTCATAAGCATTTGAATTTCATATTAATTGGGGTTTTTTTGCAGTTATTTTCTGCTTTGGACACATTTACTGTATCTCGAGTGAAATTTGTCTCAGCGGTTGAAATGCAGAGGTGGACTCCATCCACATTTAGCTGCATAAAAATTGTTTTGGCATCCGTGAATCTCTTTTTGCAGAGAATGTGACACAGGAGTCAGACGTTACCCTCTGCTCACACTGGGTAGCGTCTCAGTTAAGTGTAGAGAAGAGTGGTCCTCAGCAAGGCACTGGCCTATTATTCCAGCTGTTGACGTTCAGTTATCAGACCTTAGCTGTGTGTTTCATGCTTAGGTAAGGTTGCTGTGTGTGCTTCAAGGTGTGATCAGCTAGTTAGACTGAGCTTCAGTATGATTGTGATTGATCTGAGCCCACCTCCAACTCTCATCTGCCTGCCCCATGGAGGAGCACTTGAGAAGATCCTCAAGGCACTGTCTTCCTCTGTGCTTCACTCCCAGCTTGCCTGGAGCCCCAAGTTGCTCCTGCAGTGGCAATGTCATTGCATTCGGGTGGTGCTGAGGGCCTGGAAGTGCCTAGTGGGGTGTCAAAAGGAGATTTTAGTCAGAATTTGAATGCTTAATGAAGTAAGTTTCTCAGGACAGAATAAAAAAAAAAGGGGGGGGGGGCACAAAAAATAATCTAGTGAAATAATTGCTATCTCTGGAAGTTTCAATTATCAGTCAAAATATCCTGAAATCAAAACCTTACTGACATTCAGCCTCAATTATATAAAAGCCACTAGGGATATGGAATATGTTCATATAAATGAGGTCTCTGATAACTGAGGGAATTTTCAATGTACTTAATGGATGTCAAGAGGCTTGACCCTGTTTTGAATACCAGGGAGTTTTGGATAATTGAAGTCTGGATAATCTGGGTTGAACTGTAGAATTTAGCAAATTAAGACAGCGTTGAGAGTGTGTGAGAGTTAATTTTAGTTCTGACAAATGGAACCGGTTTAACTAGCTTGGAGACTACAGCCAGCAGACAACAGGCGGTGTGCCACAGTCTGCAGTTATCCAAGTCATCACGTACAACCTCATTAACGCTCTCCTGCCCAGCCTCCGTAAGGATCCATATGCGGAGATGAAGGGTGATTTAATTTCTCCAGATTGCATGTAGCACATGCTGTCAATAGGGCTTTCAGTTAGTACAAGTGTGACTTTTGTGATGAGGATTTGTGTCTGTTTGAAAGTGAGCAGAGTAGTGAATGCTGGCAGCACAGCAGGCTCTGCAGTAGCTATTGTTGATAATGATATGGCTGATGAGAGACGGGTGCGAGACAGAATGCGGTTCTCCCAAGGCTGCAGTTCCCAGCGTTGTCTCATGTCCTCCAGTGCACAGGTATTCATCCGCCTCTCTTCCCTTGCCAGGAAGGGAAAGGAATAAATTATTGAAAATTAATTACTTAATACAGTGGTTTAAGGTAACAAGAGATGTAAGTTTTGTGGGGAGCATACTGCCCTGCATTAAATCGGGAAACAGCAGGTACCAAATCTCACAAGCTCACAGAAATGTCTTTATCTGACAGGTCTGAACAGACTCCTTTCTTGTCATAACGAGAAGCAGCACTTCTCTTTCCTTAATACTTTTTGGCCTGAGTACTAGCCCCTGAAATATTTCAAGAGAAAACTATTGAGGGGCAGGACAGATGTTCATGAAGTGACAATCCAGTGGACTCCTGGGAGCTGTTATCTTGTCTTGCTTAGCTGCAGCTCTTGGCCAAGACAGTTGACATCAGTAGGAGTTTGCCCCCTAAACTTTGTAGCAATCTAGATCTTAGTGTGTCTTCACTGTAATGGTGAGGGCTTAATTCTTTCTTTATTGGCTGAGGAGGGAGAAACATTAGATAGTGGTGTGCAGAGGGAGTACTTAAATGTGGGTTATATGAGAGACAATGGAGGGATTTTTGATGAGGCATATATGAGCTATTTGGCCAGTACATTGTGTATCACAAAATCTCCTTCTTGTCTTTCAGATAGGAGGGTAATGACAATGTGGTAACCAATGAAGGCATTCTTTGTGAACATTTTAACTTGACACAGGCTCCGTCTGTCGGCAAGAGTGTTTATCAGAAAGCATAACTGCTACATAACATCAGTGGAAGGATGCTCTGCAAGTGGACTGTGTTGGTTTTATTACACTAGCATCGGGAAACCCCAGATCACCCTGGGACTCCACTGTGCTGGACTTTGTGTAACCTTCTACCTTTTAAATAATCATCCCCATCCCTCCCGCCCCAAATAAGTGGAATAAATGAAAGGATTGTCCTCTTTTTCTGGATGGGAGTAGAAGCATGGTGTTGTCGAGTGACGCACATAAGGTTAAACAAGAAAGTATAGAGAAAATTAATCTCCCCAGTTCTGGCCTAGGGTCTTAAACATATAACCGTCCTCTCCTCTTGGATCTCAATTTGAAACCCATTATATTAGAGTGGATGGAAAATTAACCAAGAAGGGTTATTTAATCCTACGCTGAAAGAGCAAAAAATGCTCAGTTATAGAGAAGCTGAAAGATAAGACGCAGCAACACTTCAGACAAGTACTCCAGAGGATACTAGCTAGATATCAGAGGGTTGTTGGAGAACCGATAGGAATTCAGTGTGTATCAAAGCGCAAAGGGGAAGCTGCCTTTACTGTGAGGGGTAGTTTAGACCAAATATTCTTTAGGAAAGAACAATAGAAATAAAAGAAGCAGTATTGCTGTGTAGGTGTGATAGCTGCAAAGATCCTCTCACCCTTACAGCTTTATTAGAGGTAGCTCTCCTTGCAAACATCACCAAAAAAGGAGGGTAGACAATGCCAGCTATTTTCTACAGCAGAATTACCATATAGAGAACCACAGGGAAAGTGCCTGAGACCGCAAACTGTAGACAAGCTGGGCCACTGGCAGGCTTAAAAACCCAATGTTGTTTTAAAGTGTATGTTAACCCCGACTTTGTTTACTTAATGGCAATGGAACATTGTATTTTCCTTGAGAGAAAATTGAGAAAACCTGGAGGGTCATTCTGTGGCTTGCAATAAATAAACACAAATGTGAAATCGAACGCTACCCAAATTACAAAAGCTAAGTACATGAAACGCCCCCAGTGCAAACTTGTCACTCAAGTGGCAACTGTCAAGAGTTGGATGCTTTTCATAAAGCATAGTTTTAGCCTTTATCTTAATGGCAGTGCTTTTTTATAATTGACCTCCTTCTGGCTGGAAGCCCACTAAAACTAAACAATACTATTCTGTTCTGAGGAGGGCGAATAGAGAAAGCATTGTTACTCGGTAAAATGTCTTTGGACTGAATCCCAGATGGGAAGGAAGTGGTGTAATTACTGTACTAAATACAGGGCGCTGTAGGGGCGCAGAAGGCAACCAGTTTGCAGTGAACAAGGAGGAATCCTACACCTCTGCTGACTGTGAGGCTCCACTAACTGGGCGATTTTCATATTACTGTTTTATTTGTTCTGCTTAAGCAAAAAAATCTGCACTTGACCACTGTAAATGGCAAATTCAAACCAGGCTCCCTGAGCTAATAAGGGGAAAAAGAGCCTGCTCAGCTCACAGTGGCTTTTTGGCACTGCTAAGCGCAGTCAAATCAAGCTGGTTTTTGTTTCTCCTTTACCTGTAGAAGGTAAGCCATGTTCTGTTCCACATCCACCCACATAATCTTCTGATTACAGCTCCATTAAATATAGTCTGTGCTATGGAGTATGTCTGATCCCATTGCTAGAATCTCTGCTTTTGAACTTCTCACAAAGTAATGTATAAATGTCATTTTAACGTGTATTTATTATGATATGCATTTCCCCGAGCATTCTTTTTATAAAATAGCATAGGAAGTACATTCATTACAGCGCTTTACCATATTGTGATGAGAGACATCTAAATGGAAAATGAAATCAGTTACACTGTTCTGATTCAGTTTTATCTTAAAAGCATCTCAACAGAGAAGTGGGGAAGGTGAGTTATTCCACATGTTGTATCTACTCACTGTGAGAAATGCTTTTTGCCATGCACAGCTCAGTCTTAACAGAAATGGGTGAAGGACATGAGAGGAATTATTATTGCTATTTTAGAAAGAAGTAACATGGACATACAAATACAGTCACTCAGGAGGCTTGACATGACCAGGAACTGACTGCAGCCTCCTGAGGTGCAATCCAGGTGCTTTCCTCCCGAGGATAAGCTCCAGTTTAGACGAAAGCTTCACTATCCTGAGTGCCATCCAAAATCTGACACAGGCAAGGTCCCCATCCAACAGAATCCCCGCCCCCCCCCCCCCCCCCCCCCCGACAGAAGACTGCAAAGCATTTTCTCTGGATTTAGTTTTAGTTCAGGAGCTCTCTCTCATGATGTAAGCCATACAAAATGAAGTGTATCCTCGCTTGAAAGAGGTGAAGTGCGTCATGTTCAGGATGAATCTTAATGTCATGGGAAGCTAGTAAATACATCCTCAAACATGCCTGTGCCTTGCTAGACTTGTGTGGCTTGATTCTGTTGAAGAGCTAAACCAAGTGCTGCTTGTTAGCCCCACACCTAGTTTTTTGGTATTCTAGTTAGCATTTTTGCTGCTGGTTTGTTTGATGTCTTGCATTGGTGTGCTTGGTGTGGTTGATGGACTGGGTAATTCTGTGGATCATATGCACTAACATTTATCTTATGTTAACATCGGGGCCTAGCTGTCCTTTGAAAATATGTAAGAGGTGGTTTGTAGCCCTTTCCTGACTCTGGGATCAAATGCATCCTCTGACTCTCTAAGTTGCTTCTTTCTGGTTGGAAACATACAGCAGGAGCTTTGCCTTATTTTTATGCTGTCTTCATTAACAGCTTCATGGTTTTTAAGCAAAGAACAGCCTGACTGGGTTAACTCCAGAGGATGTAGCCCAGTTGAAAAGAGGTTCCCAACCAAAATACTTCTAATGTGGCTGCAAAAAGTGTTGGTAACCAGTGAACACCTACAGCCCTTCCAAGGGAGAAAGACAAAGGAGTCGTAACTTGGGAGAAATATACTCTGCCTTGCCTATGAGGTGTAAGCATCTCTTTTTTCTTAGGCTGAATCGCTTGGTTTTTGAAGAGGAAAACCATAGGTTTCTCATTTAAATAGTAAGCTCCCTGGGTCCCATTTGTTTGTCATGCAACTTTATCCTCTATAAGTAACATGGAAGAACTGGAAGTGCCATGTTTTGAATGGATGCTTTGTTTCAATGTGAGAGAGGCAGCTCCAGCAGTTTTCTGGATCCATGATGTGTTTTTGAATGGCATCCAAAGTTTGGGTCAGGATAGACAGGAAGCCAGATGGGAATGTTTCTGTATTTTCTGAGTGAAATTGCTTCCCATGCTATAAGGAGTTTCAGTCTCTGGAGAAGCCAGCTGCGATGGAGTCAGAGCCTTTAATTCCTGTAATGCTCACAGATCTACCAGTGGCTGTGTTGAAGACATGTTCTTGCCTGGTGGAGCAGACAGTGGTATGCTGCATGTTTGGATGGGCATTCGTTCCTGGAACACTTCTGTGAAGACATACGTGTGGTCCAGCAGGAGTGAAGGATCTGGTGCCATATGCAGAAAGATGTGTTTTCATGCATATGGTGATTATTTGAGACAATCACTGGCTTAGTGCTCAGCTTCCCTTGGGGACCATTTTTTCATGATATCTGATGTTTTCTAAAGGCCTGTGCACTTCAACAGAGGAGCTGGAAGTCAGCCACAGCGATCAAACTCAAATGGAAAAAGATGCAGGTTTTTCAGAATGTGTTTTAGGATACTCACTTTACTGGAACAGTTTCTCAGAGATCATCGTTAATGGGCACAGGGGCATTTTAGCAAGGAAGCATTCTACCAGCATGGCTGTGGTTTATTGCTGGTGGACTGTTAGTTTAGGGAGAAGATTGCAGCCGAGGGAGCGGGGGAGTTCAGTGGGAGACGGAATTTGGATAGATCTGAAGGGGGCAACTCATTGCTTGGATTGCTTCTGGTAATGAAATCTCTTTTGACAAGTCAGAGGGAGCTGCTGGCCTCCAGTATGCTGGCTGTATCCACAGTGCTTAGGTTGCTATTGGATGAAGATAGGGAATTCAAAAGGCTCGATCTTAACTGACTTTACTTAGGCTGGAAGTGGGTTATATTCAAGCAGTTACACATAGAATCAAAGAGTCATAGAATCATAGAATAGTTAGGGTTGGAAAGGACCTTAAGATCATCGAGTTCCAATCCCCCTGCCAGGGGCAGGGACACCTCCCACTAAACCATGCCACCCAAGGCTATGTCCAGTCCAGCCTTGAACACTGCCAGTGATGGAGCATTCACAACTTCCCTGGGCAACCCATTCCAGTGCCTCACCACCCTTACAGTAAAGAATTTCTTCCTCATATCCAGTCTAAACCTCCCCTGTTTAAGTTTGAACCCGTTACCCCTTGTCCTCTCACTACAGTTCCTCATGAAGAAACAGAGCCTTGGGCAACATGGTCTAGGGTGAGGCATCCCTGCCTACGGCAGGGGGGTTGGAACTAAGGATCTTATGGTCCTTTCCAACACAAACCATTCTATGATCCTATGTACATTTCTAACAGCAATGTTTGGGGCAGTGGGAAATCCTGTCATGCAAAACAAAGAAGAAATTGATTGAAAACACTAAAGATAGTGTTTGGTGCCTTTCATGCCTGTCCCTTTCAGCTGAGGACTTTCACTTCCTTCAGTTGCCGAGGGGAGAAGTGGCCAGTTCTGTCAGACGTGCACAACTGTGGAGGCTGAAAGCACCAATCCAGGGGGGAATTTCCAGAGCTTTGGAAGACCACCCCCTGCTCTGTAAGGTGACTTGTGAGTGGTTTGAGACCCAAAGTGGGACGGATCCTCAGGGCAACGGGTCAGCACTGCCCCATCCCATACATGTCACAGGCAGGGCCATGCCATGCAGCTTGGGCAAGAAGTTGAAGGGTTGGGTCCAACAACTTGGAAAATAACAGGTCTCTTGCTAGCACAGCCTCATACAACAAAGATGAGGTTTTAATTACTGTCCCCTCTTTCCACACTGTCCCATTACAAGCAGCTAACTCCTTTTGAATGGAGAGCATTGGAGTGTGATTTTATTTTCCTTTTTTTTCCCCCCTAACCTACTTTAACTAATTTCCAGGATGCTGGCAATTGACATGAATTATTTATACTGCTGCAAACCTTGTATTTGGGATGAGAAATCCTACTGCCAGGCTTCCTGCTTCTAATAAGCATTCCTTTCACTGCATTATCTCCTCACACAGCCCAGGGCTGCTCTTGCCAGGGCCCCAGCTGGTGTTACTTGATGATTCTGTGGCGTGGGGAGCCTGACTGCTGTAGCGGATCTGCGAACTCGTGTGTTGCTCATCAGCACGGAGACACAGGCTCCTGCAGCAGCAAAAGGAGGGGGGAAGCAGAGGCGGAACCCACCGTGGGATTGAGTGACAGAAGTTCTGATTTTTCATGACCTGCTGTCTTGTGCTGCTACTCGAACCTGTGCAACCTGAATGTAAAATGCTTCCATCTTCCTCCCCCCCGCCACCCAGTCTGGATGACAGCAGAAGGTGAAACAGGAGGACAACCAGTGCAGCCCCTGGAACAAAATGCTTTGAGGTTCCTAAATCTGTCTCTGTCACACCGGATCAATTGCCAGGGCTTACGCCACCACCTCTTTTTGTTCATTTGGAAGATAACTCATCCCTTAACAGCTGAAATGGCTTCTGACAAACCTCCCCTTTGAAAACTGTGCTCAAGGACACTGCTCTTCCACTGTTTGCACAGGCGAAGATATTCTGGGGAGGACTTTTTTTTTCCCCCTCTCTTTTATCTGAGGCAGCATAATAAAATACCTTAGATAAACAAATTTGTTCTTGGAGGGATGTTTATTAAGTGCTGGCAATCCCTATGATAAATAATTTCCCTGGGAGGAAAAAAAAAGAAAAGGAAAAAACCCAAGTAATAAGTAGGCCAAGGAAATGATGTGAGTGCAGGGGATAATGCAGGGTTCTCTTGCTTCTCTTGGCTGTAGGGGGCTCAGATGCTCCCGCAGTGCCATATTGGGGGGGGGGGCACGGGTCTCTGCAGCAGGAGTGGTTCTCCCATCATTAGATGCTCATTTTATGAGGATTTGGGAAAAGCAACGAGGCAGCACGTGGCTGTGTCCCTGTGGGAGACACTTGCATTCACATGGTAGATGGTCCCAACCAGCTTAAGCTGTATGTCACCAGCTGGGTGAGCAGTGCGAGAAATCAACCAATAATATATGAGAATCACTGGTTTATTCTGTTAGTGCAGAAACTAAAGATGGGTTCCACAGTGGGAGGTGTGAGGGGAAACAGTTTGTGTCAGTTTGAGACAGTTATCTTGTTTTCAGTTATTTCAGTGAAATGAAAACCACGAAACTTTCATTTTGGGTCAACCTGTGATGTCCCAACTGATGAGTTAGGTCCAAACTGAAATGTTCTGTTTTGATTTGGGGTTACTTAACTCCTGCTTTTTCTCTTTCCTTTTAATTAAGGTGACTTGTTCTGTGAGGAAAAAGAAACTTAAACCCACTTCAAACTGAAAAACAAAGTTTCTTTTTGAAAATATTGAAGGGATACACTTCATCCTTCCCAAAATGAGGCCTGTCATTGTAAGAGCCCTGAAATGCAGTACCTTGAACTCTTTGTTTCCCTTCTGCCCAATTCATACTCTTTGCTTCATCGACAACCATTCACAGAGTTCATCTGCCATTTGGTTAGATCTCTTTAAAAATCAGTTTCTCAGCAAATTTATTGTCTGTCAAACCTCTGATCTCTTTTATTGAATGAACACACCATTTTACTAGTGAGGAACTGAGTTACAAAGTGATGTGTTTCAGATAACAGTGAAACGTGGCGGTTCCCTAGAGACTGGGTCCTCAGTCCTGCAGCCCCTCTTTCCTTAATAGATGCCATACCAGTGCTTCAGAGAGCTGATGTGTAACTAGCTGTTAGGGGCTGCACAAGAGTTGGTACTCAAGTTCTGGGAGGAAACTGGGTGACTATTTTTCTTTTGAAGCTACTCTAATAAATGATGTCCATTGCACAGCGGGGTCAGCTCTGTAGGTTGGTTTGGCCACTGAACACAGCTGAGCTCCAGAGTTTTGGAATGTGAGAGATGAAGATGATCCTTTCCGCTATACTGTTAATGGCTGGTTTTTACATTGCCTGAGGTTAGAGAAGGTATTTTGGTCTATTCATAGGAAAGACTGGTTAAATTTGTTACACCAGGTGTGAACCCCAAGACAACAGGGATAAGCAGAAGCATGGCAGCGCTAGGATGTGCTTTCTCTGTGCACTTCAGGGTTTTTAAAGAGGCTGATGGGATACCAAAACCCCACTGAGATTTATTCTTGCAATAGGACTTGGTTTTTCTGGAAGGCAATCCACAGCAGCTTCATTCGATAGTCTCACAGGTTGCTCTAAACCTCTGCACTGTGCCTTTTGTAGCTCTGGGGAAGCACACAGGCTGTTTCTGTTCAAGATGCTGCTTCAGTTCTTCTGCTGTGTCTGAAGTTTGTAGGTAATAACTGGGCAGTTGCTGACTGCAGTCTTAGCATCATTTCTACAAGTCTTCCATCTGTAATGTGGTCTTTGTATGATGTTGTTTTCTAAGGAAGAGCCTGGATTTAACACCAGTTGACCAGGTCAATCTAAATAGCCACTGCAGGCAAGAATGAATAGATGAGTTGTCTTGGCTCTGGTTAAAGCTATGCCTAAGCTTAAAGTCCAAAGGGAAGAGTGGTTGTGGCCAGAGAGAAAATTCATCTTTTAAAGGAAAGAGGATGAATTTAAAATGCTTTAACTGATAGAAACAGGTACACAGGCAGACTTTTCTTCAGTGGATTTCAAATACAGGGCAATTTGCTTTATGCAATGGCATCTGGAGCTCCCCTAGGTCAGGCTGGGACAGATCCTCAGTGAAGGTGAAATAGCAGCTCCTGCTGCCTGCTGGTGAGCCTGCAGGCTGCCTAAATGTCACTGGTGATGCCAGCACTCACGAAAGAGAGCTTTCCACCTCCATGTAGATGCGAAACAGTGGGAAGACTGTTATTGCTGCTGAGACACTGCAAGCAATCTCCATTCTGGGAGTGTTTTGAACTTTCAGGTATTGAAGCGGAGAAGGAAAGGAGAGAATCAGAAATGGGAAGAGATTAATTCTTGAAGCTTGTCTGCATTTTTTTACATAAATTCTGCTCTGCATCCGTACGTGTAAGGTACAGGCAACAAAAATGCCTGCTTCTGCTGTAGGCAGAGCCGAGGATAAATATATATGGATGAATAAACAAGGCAAGTAATCCAATCTCATTGCTAGTATTCAGTTCCTGCACTGTTGCTCTAGGCAACCAGCTTGAGTGGGGATATTGTCTATAACCTTAAAAACTGATTATAGGCTACTTCACTGCCTCATATGGTCTTAAAGAGGATTAGAAGAGAGTGTAAAGCTGGCTTAGGCACTATGTTAACAAAGCCTCAAAGGCATCTGCAGATCTCCTTGTTCATGAAGTGATTAACTTATTTAGTAACTGTGGAAAAAACGTGACCGACCGGGAAGCCAGGCTGGTAATAATTAAGAGCTGTAACTGTGCCATGAGCCTTGCTTGGGCTGACAAGTGTCTGTTTCGCACCAACACATCCGGCTTTGTTTCAGAGCGCTGGGTTGTTTTGTATTCAGGCTTGTACAGGTTTTCCTCCATTGTTTTCCAGCTGGAGGGGAAGGAATGTGTGTGATGGAGAAGAGGGGGGCTCCCACTTGTCAGTAGTGCCTTTCGCTGCTCGTAAGTGCTGTCTTGTACCCTGACTGCCTGTGTTTGAATGCTACGCGTCCTGTAGACAGTGCGATAGAGGCATTTCAGCTGAGCAGCAGTGGGTGTGCTGGGGCAGGGCTGGTGACCTGCACCCATGGGAGGAAGCACACGCCAGCACTTTGCTTCCTTCTTCAACTGCTTTTAAACCAAAGAATAAAAATGGCAATTAAAAACAGCACCCTTATCCTGAGCTGAACTGTGCTGGTTGGAAGCAAACATGAAGCAGCCAAAGCAGGGGTGCCAAGTGATTGTAGATGGTAGGTGAGCTGATTCTCATTTTGGTTTTTCACGCGTTGACAGCAAATGGTTTCCTTCGATGATAATGAGGCCAGCAGGCCCACCAGAGAGGGTTGTGATGAGACCCTCATCTCAGATGATGCTAATGAGGAGGATGCACTTCGGCTCCACAAAGCTCCCATGCTGTCTTGGCACCCTAGCAGCTCTGTGTTTAGCTTGGCACTGGGATCCCCTCAGCAGGTTTGGACTAGGGTACCGCTTGCTAATTTAGAAGTCCCATGAGACTGGCCTCTGCTCTCATGTTTGCAGGTTTTGAGATTGGCAGGCATTTGTGCCCCTCCATGGGTGGGAGGAATAACCTCTCTCGTGTGATTGCCCGGAGATTGATTGCAGTCCAGAACCACGTCTCATACAAATAAAGCCTTTTAGAACTGAAAATATGCAAAATTGTTGGGTACTGCTGGATATGTTGGCTTGTATCTATGCTGAGAGTAAAACAAGTAAAAGTGGTTTGAAATGATGCCAAAACCAAGTCTTCAGCTTCAGTGTATTCTCAGTTTATGAAGATCCTCAAACATCCCAAGGGTGAAAGAGAGATCTTGAAAGTGAAGATGAAGGCCATCACCAGTGCTTCTGATATGGATCCTTCATTTTTGTTGGCTCTGACCTAGATAAGCTGCAAGAATTCTGGTACTGATGGAGGGCCCATAAAGCACTTATCGCTTTTAACTTAAAGTTTTTCCCCCAGGTCAATGTTTTGTAGTTCAGTGAGATGATTTCACAAATTTAAATAGCAGTTCCATGTACATCTGGATTAGTAATGGGAAAAAAATTGGAGATAAAGGAATTCCCTGTGTGTTTGTAGCAGACAGTAGTTAAAACTCAAGCTCTTTACCATCCCAAGCTTTGATGTGTGTGAATCGCCAGGAAGATGAGAGCAATGCCTTCAGAAGGGAAAACAGACACTGAAGAGGTAACGTAGGAACTGTTTGAAACCAAGAATGGTCTGAAGACAGTGAATTAAGTGCTTCATATTGAATTAATGTGGGGTGGTGCGCAAGGCCTGTTAATAGCCCATGAGCTTTCTGCTAGTGGATGGAGATATGTTTTGATATGAGAAGAGTGGAACAGCGCTTTGTATTCCATCTCTCCACTTGTTTTCCTGTTACGACTTCATCCCCATATAAAGGAAGGGATTTTCAGTCACACAGCCTTGACCTGTTCACTTTGTCGCCAAATTCAATTCAAACATTGAAAATTCTGCCTGCCTTTCTATTTTTGTCTTTCCCAGGAGAGGGGAAATTCATGAAAGTGAATGGAAAGGCAGCATTACTGGTTTAAGGGAAACAATTAGGGACCTATGTTCTTTATTCCCCACTTAGCTTCTTGCAGGAAAATAGGTGCTTTCAAATGCTGCTCTGGTGTTAACAGCTCTTCTAAATCTGTCATTGTAGCTACATGTGTTTCATTCAGCATCTCAAGAAGAAACAGAAGTAGCATCTTATGGATGAAGAATCTCCATTTTAACCTCTACAGATGTCAATTGTTCTAAACCTATATGCAGCACTTAGCAGCAGGGCTTACTCACCAGTTAGTAACAGCATTCCTTGCTACACTTGAAAATACATCTCATTAAGTGTTGGCTGGAAAACAGCTTAAGTACTTCATTGTTCCAGTCCTGTCTGGTTTCTTCCTCTTCTCTCCTTTTTCTTGAACTACTGTGCATTAACAATTTTCCCATAATGTCATTTTATCCACTTTCCAGCAGACCCCAAATGCTTAATATGTTTAGTGGCTCCCAGGGTATGGCATGAATTCATCTGGATTAGTTGATCTTCATCTTTAAAAACCCTACAGTAGGTAAAGTGTCAGATGTTTCTATCTTGATTCACTGGGCCTGTATTTATGCACAGCAAAGACTACTCTGCTCCTTTCATGTGTGTCTGGGCAGTGTCAAAAGGCAATTACTATTTTGTTTGGTCTTGCAGAAATGTTTGTGTTCGTTTACACAGACTGTAAAAAGTGTTTTCACAGGAACATTAGCCTGAAGGAGATCTCTTGACATGAAATCTGGTTCCTTTGCTGCTGTGCAAAATCTCTCCTATGAACTCACTGCAGAGTGAATCCTTGTATTTTCAATGAATGTCCCATGATAAATAGCTGCAACAGTAATATTTACCTCTTATAGCCATACTTTCAGTTCATATGCATTGTCTCTCTATCCAGTATTCCTCGAAATCTTTGCATTTACTCACTTGCAAGCTGTGGCAGCTTCCCAAGGGAACAAGTTATTTCAGTAGCTGGGGTGTACTTTGCGGTTGCATTCAGTAACACTGAGGCCCAGGGTCCTTAGGCTGTGATAGTTGCCCATCTTCTATGAGCAGGTAAAAGAATCCATTCTTATGCCCCAGGTGTGTAGGAAAGGAGGCCTAGATGTTTTTCTAGCTATAACAGGCGTTTCATGTGGCATTGGGCAAGTCATTCAGTTCCTCTTTACAGCATCTCTCTAATCTGCAGCGTGTATCACAATATTCATCTGGTTTTGTCAGCTAAGAACAAATTCTTCAGGGCAAGAGATTTCTTCCTACGTTTATGTGTAGTTGTGTCATAATTAGGGTCTCTGGGTATTGCCCTAGTTCCTACAATAGCATCACCAAATTATACTTGAATAAATTACGCATCATGGATATTAAATGCTCAGCTCAGTTTCAGTGCAAAATAAAAAGCTCAAATGATGGTAACTTAAACTGGCAATAAAATAGCCAACATTGCGCTTGTAAATACTTAATTTGCAAATGTTTAGAGAATTAGGCACCTGCTATAAATCCTTATCGTGGGCTCTGCACCCTGTTGGCAGTCGGTGAGCTATATCTCACTTCATTATGCATGAATGTGTAATTTTCCAAAAGCATAAACGTGGCCTCCAAGGGCACGCACATTAATAGCATTTGAATGAACCAATTTGTTTCCTACCCAATGTGTTTATCTTCCAGCTCTTGGTTGCAAGTGCCCATGGAAAGGTTAATGGCTCACAGCTCCCTGTCAAATGATGCACTGATTTAACCTCTGTGGTGCCTGCATTTTCCTTGTCTTTCGCCTTTAGCATGTTGAAAGTTAACAGCCACATCCTGTGTGATAGCTGGGATGTGAGAGGGTCTTCTTTAAATTATTGTGCATGTCCAGGGTTAAACGGGATCCTGTTTTCCTCTTGTGTGATATGGCCCTTATTCATTGGGTACATGATGCTTTGGGAGCACATGTGCTTGCTTCAGCAGAGTCTTTATGCCATTTTAAACACGCTAATAGTCACCAGAGCAGCTGGGTCTGGTCACCTGCCAAAGGTCAAGCAGCTCTTACCTGAATCAAGGCACACAGTTCCCAAAGTCAGTAGGAATACCTGGGCAGGAGTGAAGCACAGCCTGAAAGGAAGTCTAGTCTAATGGAAGAGATGAAATGTTAGATGGGGCAAGGTAGGTGCTTTCAGTGATAGCAGAACTACTGTGGGACACAATTAGTTCAGGTCATGCTAAAGTCTGCTAGGTTTTGCTGTAAACCAGGCTCTGTTTTGACAAATTAGGCAGAAAACCATGTGTTTGAAAGACAGATTTGAATGTGTTTGAAATTGTTTGAAAAACACATTGTATGCAAAATTTTGCCCGATTCTGTTGAGAAACGACATGAAACATGCTTTCTTCCGTGTAAGATATCTTCCTATAAGACGTAGGTGTTTTGTAAACCCAGAACTTACGATAATCAAGAAAGGAAAGTCCAGTTAAAAAAACAACAGTTAAACAAGGAGATTTCTCCTAGGCTTGAATAAAAATTGCTGGTGTCTATAGTTCTTTAAGGAAGAAGCCTCCTGAAAACCCTCTATGAATACAACCATATTCCCTGCAAACCAATAGCTGATGGAGGTGTGTGCTTTTGAACTCAAGGCCTATACTGATTTCTGGGACGCCTCATCTGCTGCCTGTGGTCAGCAAATGAGTCACCAGCAGGACATGTGAAAGCCATTCCTAAACCACCTGCATTTCACTTGCCCAGCAAGGAGTGTTTCTGAATGCATGAGCAGCTGAATCTGGGGTCACCCGCTGCCACTCACAGCAGTATCATTGCCTGAAGTAAATCATTAAGCAAAAGCTGAGAAATACTAAATGCACTCAGAGAAAGTAGGTTAGCGCTGAATGGTGTAGAAACAGGGATAAAGGGAAATGAAATACATGAACGTCATTTCCAGATAGAAGCAATCAATATTTACACACGCGGATGTCCATTTTACTGAGGATGTACATTTAAAGATGTGTAGAAGTTATCCTGACACTCACAGGTATCAGGCCCAAGCCCATTTGACATTAATATTTAGTCCCTCCAAAACGAAGATGTCTCTTGTCATGGGTTCAGCAGTAGCAGTCATTTTTCTCCTTCGTAGTAGCTGGTGCAGTGCTGTGTTTTCGACTTTCGGCCTGGGAGCAGCGCTGATAACACCAATATTTATAGTTATGGCTTAGAATGTTTTGGTCTGACCAAGGACTTTCTGAGTCTCATGCTCTGCCAGGGAGGAGGGGAAGCCGAGAGGAAGCAGAAACAGGACACCTGACCCAAACTGACCAAAGAGGTATTCCATGCCCAGGATGTAAAAACTGGGGGCAGGAACCCGGAAGAGTTCAGTTCACGGCTCAGTCGTCGGGTGGTGAGCAGTTGTATCCTATTCCCTTGTATTTGCCTTGTCATTATTATTGTTGGTGGTAGCAGCAGTGGTTTGTGTTATACCTTAGTTACTGGACTGTTCTTATCTCAACCCTTGGGAGTTGCATTGTTTCGATTCTTCTCCCCATTCCCCCCCCCCTCCTCGGAGTGGGGGGGAAGAAAGGGGGGAGTGAGTGAGCGCGCTGCGTGATTTACAGCTTAAACCACGACATCTCTTTAGATGTTTAAATACAACTGCAAGTGTGGCATTTTCAAGGTAACTTGAGTGAATTAAGAGCAGAGCCATATTCAATGATAATACACCTCCTTACACACCTGAATTTGAAAACTACAACCCAATTAGATATGTTCCAGTTATTACTGTTATTTGCTGCTTAACAGCTGTCATTGAAGGCTCAGGACATCTTTGTGCTGGGTGTTAGGAATACATACAAGAGGGAAACAAAATAACCTGAAGATGCTTAAAATCTCTGCCTGAGAGACAATGAATAAATGAAATGGCTGAGAAGCCAGAGGTGATGGGAAGATAGCTGCCAACATTTGATCAAGTCTCAAAAGGATTCAGTGTTGTCTAAATCTGGACTTTGAGCTATTACAGTGAATAGTTAGCATTAAGTAGGCAGGAATGTCTGTCTCTGAGCAGGAGGAATATTTATTTCTAAGCCTGAGTAATAATTACAATGGTGAAGCCAATGAGTTTTAAAGGAAATAATTAGGCCACAATTACAGAGGTGGGATGAAAAGCCAAACCCCAACCGTGCAAGCTCCCTCTCCTTCCACCAACCTTCTCTCACTTTCTTTCTCTGCTGTCCATTTACTGTGTTAATCTGGAATTTGAATGAAAATTTAAGTGTGTCTAAATGCAGCCTTGTCCCTGGGAGAGGGCATAGATATGTCATCAGGGATCTGTCAGAGTCAATAACATTTCCCCTGCAGCCCGGAGCTGTGCCTCAAGATCTAACATTTCTGTCTGAATTATCAGCTAATGCTCTGACAAATTGCCTGTGATTTTCTTTTTTCTCCCTGAGTGGATGTGCCTGGTCTGCAGATCAGGTAAACACCGCCTGGCCCTGGTGTGCAGCAGTGGCTGAGGATTTCCAGCCAGGCATTTCTGTCAAGCCATGAAAGCAGGAGGGTGTCAGGGTAGCAGCCAGCTGGATTACCCATGCCAGATGCAGATGCTCTTGTGTTTAGGGCTGTGATGGCTGAAAGCCCGTGTTTAGGAGACTGACTATGACAGCAAGAAGCAGTGGAGCTCAGGACTTGATAGTTTGAGCAGCAGGGCTGCAAATAAGGTTTTGCTCTAACTGAACAGCATAAGCTGTGTTGCTAAAATGAGTGGCAATGCTGGATTTATGGGTTTTTTAACTTGCAGAAGGGAAGAGTTATTGGTGTCTTAGTCCTCAGACACAGAGGACATCAAAACTACCTGGTGATTTTGCGCTTATAAACTGAAGTCATCTTTGAGAGGAAAAAAGTACGTGAGATGCTGCAGAGAGGCACCAAGGAGTTTGTTTCTCTGGCCATAAGATTCCAGTATCTCTTGAACTAAGAAAGCCATCACCGTTGCCTGCCTCTTCTCAGGCTGCATGAGATCCAAAGTGTCTGTGTACTTGCAGTAGAAGTGATTTTCCTTGAAGCATGAGCTGGGTTTTAAACACCGTGGGCATAGCGACAGTCTGTAATTCTGATCATGAAATAAGATCATGAATGAGGGAGAGGTAGGAGGAATTCTCATCTGAGCTGTCATCCTTGAGATTTACATTAGCTGTTGCAAATCTCTTCTCCATAGGTCAGGTGGATATACTCTCCCTCCCTGGCATTTTCCCAATTCCAATGTTCATATGCAAATCCTTGGCAGTGTGATACCCTTTGCTGCTGCTCCTACCTGGAGCAGCCTTCCCAGCCCCTCTGCAAAAGCTCATTTTCCATTGCGTTTTAAATTCCAGCTAAAAACATGCTTTGCTCAGCCCTTCCCTTGTTAGTTATTAATCGATGTGATAATATTATTGGCTCTGCTCTGAAATATTTGGGAATTCAGCAACACTGCAATTTTCCTTTTGGCCGAGAGTTCTGGTCTCCTAAACCCATTTGTCATCGGTAGGATTTGGGTGCCAAATTCCCCTCGGCTCTCTTTGCAAATTCCAATCTTATACAGGACTGTGGAGCAGTAGAAGCAATTTGGGGTATGTGGCATTTTTGTACTGCCTTCTCTAGGGGCATGTCTAAAGGGAAATAAACCCTCTGGGAAGAGGAGAGTTGTAGGCCTAGGCATACACACCCCATAGAGACACTGAGGTGCTTGACAGGTGAGTGGTGGCACCAACCAGAAGTATTCCTGTATAGTTCTAGGAAGCCAAATGACTAAAAAGTCATAAAAGAGATGTGTATAATCTTTCTCAGACATCCATATAAGCATGCACAGCAGCCAGTAATAGAAATGCAGTTCTGGATCCTTCCTGAGCAATCTCAGTCTGGGCACACTGCTTTTTTATTATATGCACTACAAAGATTTAAAGAGAGAGGGATTGAAGAGGGAGGAGAGACAAAGAGCTTTGAAATATATAGCATTGCACTTAAAATAACGATTAGTCATAAGTAATTAAAACCATGATACTTGTTATCAGTATTTGATAATTAATATGTAATATACATAAATGAAATTATTAAAATGGAAATTAGTTGTAGAAGTTACCGTTTCTGTTAAAAAGTATTTTTTCACCTGAAATTCCTAATGGCTATATATAACATTTGAGCTGCCGAGAATGAAATCCCTTCCATTTTCACATAGCAGTGTGTGTGTAGAAGGCACATAGATAAAATCTTTAAAGTCCTGGAAGACAGATTGCATTTTCAATAGACTGGAGATTCGGCAGTTAATAGATACAGCAAAGGCCACCCGAACAGATGGAGGGAAATGAATGGATCATTCATTCTGAAGAGTCCCTGTGTGTGGCCAAGGTTTGTCTAAATGTAGAAATAGTGGATGGCTTGGGCTTGAGACTTGTGTACTTCTTTAGGGCAACTGCATCCTTCATGAGCCCCACCTCACACAGAGGTAGACCTTTGGTGAGCCCTATAGTGGATCACTTTGGTGAGAGTAGAGGGCTGTAGAGAAAGCTCTGAGCTGGGTTTTTTTACTTCATTTGAAGAAAACACTGCCTTTGCTTGGCTGCAGTGTCCAATTGTCCCTCATCTAGGAGAAGGTAGAGGTGCTAGGATGAGGAGGGGAACTGAGCCAACAGCCGTGTCGATAAGCAGTGCTTCCCTGAAGCCAAGCATAAAGCAAGAGGGATAATACAAGACCCAGCACCCAGGCTTTGGGGTAGAGAAGCCTGAGAGTCATGAACACATAAAGAAACCTTTTCTTGATTCTGCTACCTACTTCCACATTAGCTTAGTGTAGGCAGAAATGCAATAAAGAATTTGCCAAGTGCAATACATTAAGGCTATTTCTCTTGCCATTAAAGTTTCATGTAAAAGTTCCGCAGACAGGTCTAGGTCCTATTTATAGGTATCTTTCTTGCCTTCAACAATATTATTAAACTCTTTTGTTATAGAAAGCTAGTCTGAAAATGAGCTGACCTGGTAAATAAAACATAGTGCTTGCTTTTGCTGGCATACTTATCTCCACAGAGCAATATACGGAGGAATATTTTCCCCATACATTTCTGTCAACAAGTTATTGCATATGCCTTTTTAAGCAGTAAACCAGTTTGAGTACATTCCCAGAGCACTTGCTTTTCCCATTGATTTGAGGTGGGGATTATGGAAGTTATGAGCAGCCAGCACTGGGTGATTTCTGATCCCAGTGTCCCGAAGGAACATGCAGAGGAGAAGGAATTTTATTCCCCGTTTATTCGTAGGCAGCCCGAGTGTCTGCCTGTGTCTTGTGCCTTTGAACGCTTTTCATGGCAGGTGCTTTGCAAGGCTGTTTGATGCTGGTTTGGGCCATGGTGTGTGTGAGACAGTGCGGAGATGCTTCCCACCCCGCATGAGGAGCTCAGCTAGGTGCCTCAGTGGCAATGCAGGGACAGGCTTTCAGAAACTGATAGCACTTGCATCTCTGGCCTCATCCCACTGTATGCATCTCAGGATGCTGCATGAGGACCAGTGTCATGCAGGCAGAGTGCAAGAGGTGGTGGAGGAGGGCAGTGTGGCCATTCCCGTGCTGGGTTGGCTCTGCTGAGGGAGCAGTTGGATGGAAAACCTGTTGGGGCCAGAGCATGGTTTTGGGGTTCATTTTGGATGCATGGGCCATGCAGACCTAACATTAAAAGCATGGGTCCTTTGGGATGGACTGGGAAGAGGAAGCAGGAAGCTATTTTAGGAAGGGGTAGATCACTCTAGGGGTACATGTCTAAGTGTATGCACTCGAGTTTCCTCAAAGTGTAAAGTAGTTTGCCCTTCACCAGCTTTGCTGGTCAAGATATATTATTGCTTCAACCATACTCCAATTTTTCCCTCCAGTTCAAAGAGTCAGCCTACAGGATCTGCTACAATGAAACATGCTGCCATAAAAAAACCCTGAACAACTTCAAATGCTTGTTAATTATTTTGTTAATCAGAGTTTTCTGCTCTGTATTATTAACAAGGCAAATTAAAGCAGGAGTCTGTGGTGCCCAGAAAACATCTGCTCAACAAAAACGAAACACTAAACAAAATGGGCCCCCCTCTGTGGCTTGTATCCGTCCGGCTATGCCTGTTTTCGGGAAGGTCTGAGGATGCTGCCCTCACCCCCAGCGAGAGCACCAGCCTCACACACGATGCACACAGGGCAGATGCTCTTGCGCTGTGGATTGCCATGTTGTACCGTGCTCAGCCCTATGCTGTACCGTGCTCAGCCCTCTGCTCTGCAGTAGGATGGTGTAAGCCAGAGACTGGGTCCCACTCACTGCGCTGTGACTTTATAGTCATGTTTTGACCTTGGTTTTGACTCCTTTTCCCTTTTCTAGGCCATACTAAAACTGTCATTTTAATCTGAAAACGAGTGTAGCTGGTCTCTGAGCGAGTCCTCAATCACCCTGTTTGTGGAGGTGGTTTTTCTTTTAGTGGGTGCATTGGCCTTAACCTTAATTCTAGGATCTAATTCACATTTTTATATTTGGGTTTCTTCTCCTCTTGTCCGGTTTGAGGTGTTTTTGGCTGTGAGCACTTAGGTTTCAAAGCAGAATCCTCCTGTGTGGCCAGGATCTTTATTAGTTGTAGCTTCAAACTGTCCATCCTTAAAAATCCTGATGCTCTGCTCGCCCGAGTGAGCATCTCACTGCATTGCTGATCTGAAATACCTTTAAAATGGTGCTGCTACTGATGGTTTGAAAAACTGTTAATACAATTAGTTTGGGGACTTTTTCCCCTTTATTTGTCAATGAAACATATCCAGAGCCATCATCTGCCCTACACTGCACCTGGTTAGTGTTCCCCCAAGGTGTAACCAGGATAATTGTTGAGAATACCTTGTAGCTGCTATATCAAGAGTAAAATAAGCCCTATGCAGAAAATTCAGGAGCTCTTTTGAGAGTTTTTCCACAAATATGCATGAAAGTATATCCCTAGTCAAGTCCATAGCTCATAAAAGACAGAGTTTTATCGGCTCATCCACTTTTTATAGCAGGAAAGCATTTTGGATACTTTTGAAATAAGAAACCAAGAAGAGGTTTTGATATTTTCTATGTTTATAATATGAATTGAGTAGCTCTCTCCAAGATATTTGAAGACAAGATCCTTTCTATGTTTGCTTATTAAGCTCTTTCCTTATCTGACAAACTGTGGATAGTCTACTCCTGTTTCTCTCACTTAGCAGCTTCAGGAAGTGTGATGGAGTATGTTGAATCTGGAGGTACTGGAATGGAACCAGATGCCGTAGATAAGGTATCTCCCAGAGGAGGATATAAACAGCTTTACTTCAGGGCGTGCTCCAGCTGTGGGTTATGGTTGGAGCTGAGCACGAAAGGCTTTTCTTTGCAGGTTGCTTAGTTCTTTAATTTGTGTTACTTCTGTCTGTTCAGTTCTGGTGTTTTCCAGAGGTGAGACATGAATTTACACAGACCCCTCCTACACTGTCAATTTTGGCAATGCTAATACTCCAGAATTGGTATTATTTGGTTCCTCTTGAGTCTGAGACTAAATCTGAATTTGCCTACAATGATCATAGATAGTAACCCCGTGGGCTTTCCTGGGATTTATACCTAAGTTCTGGGAATTCAAAAGCAGAGATGCATGTTACTTCATTGACCAGATTTTCTTTAAGTCCTATATTATGCTTGGGATTCAAATATGGGAGGATCAAGGGCTCTTCCTGCATTTTAAACTCCCTTATGAGGAGTTGGGCCAGTCTTGGAGAAAACCACTCTGCAACCAAAGAAGGCTGTTGCATAGCTTTGGTGCTTTGCTCTCCTGAATAATCAGCAAGTGCTTTAGCTAGTTCCAGCTCTTTAAATGGTTTTAAAAGAGGAACCTCCTTTCGTGATTATTATGTCTCAGTTCATACCAACATTCAGAGCTTCCAAAAGCTCTCCTAAAAGGAATTCCCAATATCACAGCACTCTGCCCCCAGAGAGGATTGTCTTTTACCAAAACGCAGTAGAATGGAAAACCTGTCTGCTGCAGATTAAATCCCCTACCAGTCCGTGTGAACCCCACACGGATTAATCACGTTTTGGCTCAGCTGGAAAGATATCAGTGAATTATGTTCACAGCTACGTGTGCAGGGCTACACCTATTTTTCAAAGGCACAGAAGAAAACTGCTCTAGGTGGTTTGGTTACAAGTTGAGCAAGTTGTATTCAGTGCTGCCTCATAAAGAGCAAATATAAGAGGTAGAGAAAGTAAAATCAATGAGGGAGGGAAAATTCTCTCGTATCTCATTTTAGCTGAACCTTTATCCACATTCCTGTTTTTCATTGGTGGGGACATCTGGGTGGCTTTCCCTGTGCAGTTGGCAGTAGGCAGTCTGGGAAGTCATGGCAAGTGAACAACCCTTAGCTGGTGCGTGTTGTTTGATCAAATGCTCTGTTTATGTGTGTTTACACTGTATTTATTAGTGCCTGTGCACAGTGTTAGGATGGAGCTGACTGCTGGATACTCCAACACCAGAGTGGAAAACAGAGGAACCTGTGTGGTGCACTTGTGTGATGTAGAGGCCCTTTGAGTAAGATGCTGAGATTCCCCTCAGTGCCTTGGTCAAATGCCAGTTTAATGTGTTTTGCTGTGGCAGTGTGAGCTGTAGGTATATGTAAGGAGGATTCTATCTGACTCCAACCTAGTCTCTCTGGAGAAGCCATTTGGCAGTATAGCTCCTTGTGAGTGTTAAGTGCAGCATGCTACAGCATGCAAGGCAGGGACAGGGACACAACATTCAAGCTGGAGCATTGAACGCTGTTGTCTTGACTAGTGCATCAGTGCCATCATCAGGGTGGCTGAAAAACAGGAATTCCACATGACTAACTCTGTATCTGCACTGGAACAAAGCAGGAATAAAGTTCATGAAATAACATGAAACACACCTTTCAAGGTAACAACACAGCTGGCAAATGAGAGAGTTGGCTGGGAATGTGAGAGGCTTTGTTCAGACCCTTGCGCTGGGTACTAGCTGATGGTTTCTTGGGTTGAAGCTGGGAAATGGCTGTACTTCTTCACAGAGCTTTAGTGAGTTAGTTGTTCAATGTAGAAATGATATTTTCTTAATAGAAGAAAGTATGTGAAGAGCTTGAGCTTGCCACCAAAGAGGTCCATAGGAAGTTCTGATTTAGAACTTTCTACAGGCCCCTGTACTTGATAGGGTGAAGCAAGAACCAAAGAGCAGCTTGCTCTATAGTGCAGTAGCTCAATTACTAGGGAGAGCGTGCTTCCAAATATGGGTAAAGTTACAACCATTAGAGTTGTAAAAAGAGTCCAGACAGCATCTAATCTAAATCAGATCTTGAAAGATCAATCAGTGATTGTCCCTATCATCAGGGGTAGCATCGTCTCATTCTGAGTTGCTTTGATGCCTTAGATGCCTGACATGAGAACCACACATCTGAATTCAAATGGGGGAATCAAGAAGTTATTTCTAGCTTGACTTTTTCCCCTCAATCTCAGGTATGGATATGTTTGTTAGAAACTTGTTCACAGCTTCCTTGACAGTAACTCAAAACTCCCATTGATTTGGTGTGCTGTCCACGCCTCTTGCTAGAAATTACCCTTTAGAAAGTTTATCAACCAGGTAATTTTAGCTGAGAAGGTTAAAACAACAACAGAAACAACAAAATCCATCAGAGATGCTTTGGCTGTCTGCCCAGTCTGCCTGTCTGAAAGGAGCCCGTTCTCAGGCTGTCTTCTGCTTTCTTGCCCTGAGTATACACTGCAGTACCGAACACCCATTGGCACCCATCACAGCCCCTCACCCCCAGCCAGGCTCTCCCATGCAAGGTGCAAGGGATGCTAGTGCAGCCAATCACAAGCTGTACAGGGCACCCAGCAGCACTCTTCATTTCCTCTGGGGGTCCTAAAAGAGAGAAAGTTAATATATAACCACAAGCGCAAAAAGTTACTGAGTGCCTATGCTGTTGTTTATACATTTAGATGCTGTGATTAAATTACATACATAATGCATAGTGTTTGTAATACATTATTAATAATAATAATACTGTCTTGTGTTATTGGGCTAGAAGAGGCATGCTTCGAGTGATGGTTCATTGGTCTATTCACACACAATTTTCATGCATCTCTAAAGATTACCATTTTAACAGCTTTCTCTATGGATACTGCCAGGCAGTTACATTTAACAGTGCATAAATCTAATTCCCTCCGCACTCAATTTTCTCAGGCAGCAGAATCAATTTGAATCTGTCAGGATTTTATTCTGAAGTCTATTAATGCCTCCTGCCTTTTTCTGTGTTTCCCCCTCTCTCTGTCTCTCTCTTAACAATCTCACTCTTTCATGAATTCATTCAGCTGCAGAAAAAGATGCCCCACTGATACAAACACTCTTTTATCTCTTTACAAGGGAAACCTAATTAGGTGTGAAGGAGACAGAAGGAAGGTCACAATTAGCCCTCCAGCAATAAAGGTTAACAGTTGTGAAATCCGATAATAATGCTGTTGAACTTTGTTATTATCAATAATGACGGCCTTTGACAAGGTCAAGTTCATTATTCTTAACAGCTATCACCGAGGCTCTTACCATCCCCACCTCACCAGCCTGGCTGTGCAGCACCTTCCTTCCCTTTCCCTTTCCCTACATGCTCACATGTATGTGCTGGCTCCTGACACGGGACCTGCTCACGCCTCACCCCGCAGTTCAACCACTTGGGTAGGTTTCAAGACAGGCTCTTTAACTATTAGTTAAAATAATAACACAAGTAGGTTTTCTTCTCATGCATGAGTGAAACGATTCTGCCCAATTAAGAACTTACATGGAGATGGTAACAAGAAAATAATAGGAAATACATCCTGGTAACATAGTATTTCAGAATAGAATGGAAACAGTTGCATGCTTTGCTGTTAAAAGCCAGTGGATCTCTGACATCTTAAGGAGATTTCTGGGGAACAATGCCAGTGTTGTGTACCTGCATCCACTCTTAAATCTGTAGAAATGAATGGATTGTAAGCCAGACATTTTAAACAACCCTTTGTTGGGGTTTGGTTTATGCCTGTTGAAGGCTTCCCTGCAGTGTGAATCCACCAGAGATGTTGATCTGTTTCTTTTTAGTAGGGCTCTTGAAGAAGCAGGATCACATCCCTGACTGCTAAATCTGTGACTTAGTTCTCAAGTTTCCTTTACACTCAAAATGTGCTTCCACAATCATTAATATCAGATCTGTGCCCTGCCAGAACATCTTGCCGCAGCCTTGTGTGGGCATGTGCTTTCATTTCCTTTTCAAGAAGTGGAGCACATGATGGGGATTTGATGCCAGCTTCACTCTTCCTTGCCTGCAATTTCCGTTTGGATCATCCCCCACACGGTGGAAAGTACCCAGGTACACAGTGAGCAGTGTACACTGTTCAACTGGTGTTCAGTGTACAACTGGTGGTGTGCAGTGAGCAAGCAGTCCTTTGGGCCATCTGATAATGTTGGTTTGGGTCTACCATTTAGATTTAGAGGGCATCTTGCCTGAGGCATTCGAAAATGCCCCGAGGTGTAGTTTGCTGCTGTTTCTGTATGTTTACTTGATTCTGAGATAGATGGTGAAAAACACAGTGCATTGAGCCTGCCTTCACTCTTTCACCTGCTCACTCTTGAGTTTTTAAGGGTCAAGAATCATATTTAACCTTTATTTTCTAGTTCACCTGGAATTTGGACAATCAGTGATGCATAAGTTGGGAAACTCTTCTTCTAGGCCGCTCCTAGAATCAGTGGAGGAAGGGGGAGAGATAGGGAGAGGGGCAATTCAGATCTTAGCTGGGTTGAACAGGCCTTGGAAGTTGCCTCTCCCTTTCCCTGTCCTTGAGGGAGTCTTGGATGATCACACTTCTAACTTAGACACCTCAGGAAAGTGTTTACTAATGCTTAACAGTGTCAGTTTACAGAAAGTAAAGCCATAAATTGTGTGTTAAGGATAGAGACCCAGAAATACCAAATATTTGATGCGCCTATTAAGGAAAAAGTTACAGGTGAACATAGTTCTCTCACTTTAACTTCTTCTCAAGGCAGATTCTTGTCTTCTCAGGTAACATGTATCATGATTCTTGTCTTCTCAATGCAGCATTGTGTCATGACAGGCAGCAATTGCTGGTCTCCAGATAATGCTGCGTTTGGACTTCTGCTGGCATGAAGCCACATCCTATTTAGCGGTTTAAAACATTTGGAATTTTCAAAATACTCCATCTGACCAACCTGATGGAAAAATATCACTGCACCAGGATGACATTGAGATGATTTGTGCCTTCTAGAGCGGACTGGGTGCTTGCAGAGACAGCTGTACAATTCCAAAAGCTTGTGGGAGCCGTAAGCACAAGCAGAAGTGTAATAGCATCCATGCTGCCCATGAGCTCCAGGGTTCATGCGGTGCTTGACAAGAAAAGATGTGCTGTGAGTAGTCCTTAATTCATGATTTGAGGCTGAAGTTCAAACCACATTCTCAGAGAGTGCAGACACAGATCACTGAACACCTTAAGGATGTTCTTCCCATTATCTTGCTTCATTGACTCTCTGCTTCCAGGTGCACCAAACGCTCAGAAACCCATTTGAAGCTGGTGTAAACTGGCTCTCCTCCTCTGAAGTTCACACAATTGTGTTGATTTACACCAGAGGAGAGTCTGGCTGAATAAACACTGTACAATTGAATGGAAATACCTGAATGTGCAAACATTCACAGGGAAAAAGGATAATAGAGGCTAAATTTGCCAAGTATCTAGAACTGATGCCAACAACTGTCACATTGTTGAGTTAGAAAAAGGAATTAAGAACCTGTCAGGTAATGTGCTAATTTGAAATCATATCAGTCATTTTGCTTGGACATAAAACTTGGGGACATGGTCCCAATACTTTTAACCCCCAGTTCTGAGAGTAGCAGAATATTGTATCCCAAGCCCATTAAGTGACAAGAACCCTCCTGTCTCTATGGCTGCTCAGCCATCATTGTCAGTGTGTCTTACCCATGATTGCACTCTCCTGCACCTCTGCCTCTGACAGAGTATACAATATGCAAAAACTTGGAGAAAGGGCGTGTTATGGCAGGAGATTGTGACTGGTATTCATTAAGTGATACAGCTATAGAAGGAAGATTAAGCTGTGCAGCTTCCCAGTTGTCCTTCTAGCACTCACTGGGCATTTTATCTTGCTGATGTTTCTGTATTGCTACTGCTATCCAGTTGGTAGGACTTTTTATTTGCATAAGGCAGCCGATTTTTTATTTATAAAGCCAAGGATCTGTCCTTGTACTTCAGCAAGAGGTTTCTCAAATGATTGACATTAAATGCCAATTTTATCAAAATATTGATTGAAAAAGTTCTTATGCTTCCATTGTATCATATAGATCTATCTAATCGCAGCTTTAGCCAGCCAATGCAATATGTTGCTTGCCAGACTAGAAAATGATGTATTAGCCATCTGGGCAATGGGCCCAACCCTGGGCAAGATTAGTGCTTCAATTAGCTGTTGATAGCATTCCATTAGAATATCGGTTTCAAAGAGCACTAAACAAGAATGATTTTCAGATTTAATTACTTCCATCAGGGCTATAAATGAACTCATTAGTCTTAGTGGCTCTAAAACCTAGAGACAATAGAATGTTATTGCTATTGTTCTTATGGTTTGTGCAAACATTACTTTCAAAGTGCTATTAGGAATGGCTATCAACCTTCCTTCTCTTCCTGATGTAGCTGGCTGGTGGGCCCTGCAGAGCAGCTCTCTAGTAAATGTGAGCTTGAGTTCATTACTGTGGTCTGTTGTGGGGGTCCAGTGCCAGTTAGCAAATGGCAGCTTTTATTTTACATACAAAGAAGGTTACTGCTGATTAAACCTATTCCTTGCCAGTACTTGGCTTCTCCTCTTTTCAAAGTTACTTGAGTGTTCTCTTTTGTGATATAATATTCTTTTCTGTTTATTTTCTATTGTCTTTGCCTGTTCTTCTTGGCTGAAGCAGGCAGTGCACTGTGCTCCACAAATACTCTGTTTTTCTTTGAGCATGATTTTTGGCCCTGTTCCTCCCAACATAGAAGGAAAAAAATGAATGGAGAAGGACAATGCAGACACTGGCAGTCACCGCAGCCGTTCTGCCCCACAGCACTTGCCCTCAACTGGAAGCCCTGAGCTTAGCTGTTTGTCCCTTGAAGAGAAACCTTGTCCTGAGCCACTCAGGCCAACCCTGAAGTCAGCATGGCTTTGAGCAAAGGTCCATTTAAACTAAATTGTACAATAATTCTGGGAGGAACAGGGAAAAGTGAACAAGCAGCCATGGTGGGGAAGGGGCAAGGCAGCGCTGCTCATGCAGGGTTACCAAATCACATTGGTGTCAGCTATCAGATACCACTGACATTTATTAAATTAAAGCTGTAATCAGTACAGTATGTCTTAACCATTATATTAATGTGGCTAAACCAGTAAATGCTATCGTGTTTAAAGCCTACCACCTGTTCTGAGTTAGCATCTGGATAGTTATTTCATTTTTCATTTTAATAGAATATTCTTTGATGAAATCCATAGCTCAGCTGTAACTTTTAGCTCCCAACCCTGCATAATCCCAGAATATGATTCAAAAGGGCTGCCCTCACATCTTAAATCAGTGTTTCCTAAATTTTGCCAGACTGCTGTGGCAATGCTGGGAGTTTAGGGAAGCAAATAAAGATGCTGAATCCTTTGACATCACTCAGGATTTTACCCAAGTCCTCTGCAGTTCAGAAGGACAGTGTGACTCCATCCTTCCTAGGCTTCTGCTGGTCACACACTTCTTTCCCGTTAGGCCTCTCCTCTTTCTCTCTGCTCTGTGGTTTGCTGGGAATCTGCAGCAGGGATGCCAAGGTTCATAGGTCTTGGAAGCAAACTGAAGGACAAAGGGAAAGCACGTGGGGCAGATGGAGGTGCATTGCTGTAGAAAGGTGAGATGAGGTCAGATGCTGGGGAGGAGCAGAAACCAGGTTGCGCAGTGCAGCAGCCTCCTCTCAGGTCTAGGTCCCTTCCTCAGTTGTGCACTGACAGGGCATGTGGGCCAGCCCAGAGGGAAGTAAAGGAAACATCTGGTCGAGTGCAGAGCCCATGATGTAGTCAGTCAGAGCTTAGATGTGTACTTGGGTGATTTCTGTCTAGCTAAGTGCTTTCCATGCCATTCTCAGGAGTTCTGGAGCCATTCTCAAGTGTTTAAAAATGGAACGACGTCTCTTGCTTTTTCCCTCTCTCATTGTATTTCCTATCTTCAGGGGAACGGTTGGGTGGATGTGTTTGTTTTTCTGCATCTGTTATGCTGAAGGGTTGGGAAGAATGAGAGTGAGGAGTCTTTCCCCATGGTCACCGTTTTGTCTAGTAAGCTTTCTGTTCTCTAGGGCCAGCTCCTTCTATTTTTAAGACTATTTGTACTGGAGAAAATCAGGCAGACTCTGCACAGCTGTCAGAGCTTCTGTCTGCAGATGAAAGCAAGATGGCTATTGGCTTCTGGCAAGTGTTTCTAACCTGGTCCTGTTCTGCTTCTGCTTTCCTGGTATATACTGCCCCAGCGGTGCTCCTGCGGTCAGATCTCACGAGACTCCTATCTCCCACCATGGGCATGCCCTGGGCTGAGTTGTGCAATGGAGAGGAGAGAACGGCCATACTGGGATGCTTTCCAGTCCCAAAGGAGGGACTTTGCGTTCTTGTGAGCCCAACCCCAGTGATTTCTTGCAGCTGGCTGGTGCTCGCAGCACATTTCATATCTAGGACATACCAAGCAGAACGGAGGTGTTGTGCTGCTAGTATATAAAGCGTGATCCTACCACGTGTGGGAGAGGACCATGAACACAATGCAAATACTTAAGTCCTGTCCTTAGGGTGTCCTGACATCAGCTGTAGCAGTAGGCCAGTCCTCCTTAGCATCACCCTGCTCAGCCTGGCTGCTAGTTGTGAATGCGACAAGTTTAACTGAGTGAATGAATTAGCAGAGATCCTGCATAAAGCTCATCAAAGACCTCAGTTTTAGTGTTACCAGCCGTAGGTTTGGACAGTATTACCCTGAATATCCTGAAATAAGTTAGAACAAACCCAAGCTCTAATGGGTTGTCACGTTTGACGTACAGATCATCCGAACGCTGCTTGCTTTCAGTGTGTCACAAATCATGCAAGTCTGAGGAATAAACAACAGATGTTGAAAAGGAAAGAATTTTTTTTTGAGCAGTCTGTTGCCTCCAGCCGGTCTGCTGCTGCTCCTGAGTCACGTTCAGCCTTGGAGCAGGGCTGCACCCCAGCACGGGCTGGTATTGCGGCTCTGAGACCTCTCCAGCCAAATCACTCAAGAGCTCCTGTTTCCTAACGACAGTACAGCAGTGGTTTATTTGAAGGCTGAGCCAACTTTGTATCAAAGCCAAATATGTCTGGCTTGGCAGTGTGAGCCAGCACCGGAGCCAAGCAGCTGGAGCAGACTGTACATGTATTTAAAGAACAAAAACAGAGAGACTCTTAAGTTATCTCCTGTAAGAGGTCAATCGGAGTGCCAGAATGCAGTGCCAGGTTTTGCATGAGGCTTTTTCTGGTCTGTCCCTGCATACCTACAGACCCAACTCCCAGTTTATGGTTTGATTCTCCTCTGACTTCCGACCTCTCCTGGCTTTCTTCTTGCAGTCTGCTAATTGCAGGAATTACACCCCTGTAAAGTGTTAGTATCTTGCCTCTGTACCACCTTTTTTATTCTTGGATCCAGGTCATGTTCTTCACAATCCACATCACCACAAGGGGAAACCACTCTAGGATATTCTGCATGGAATTGTCTTAAAGCTGTGTCTATCTGAGAGCTAAAGGGGTGACTTTTCCCACTGCACAAAGAAGCAGCAATGACTCTTTGGCCTCCAGGTTCAGTTATATTCTGTGAGTCAGGGATCTGCTGCTGCTCTGCTGCCTCCAGTCAATGATGGTCTATCAGATAATTACTGATGATTAAGGCTGTGGCTGCCCTGTATGACTGTGATGGAGAGGCTGCGTTCTCTGAGCTTAAGGTAGTCAGCTGCTGATGGTCTTCTACAGCCACCATGTGGAGAGCCATCCTCTCCTGAAAACCGGGCACGTTTCAAGAGCAGAGAGGGCTCTAATGAGGATGTTCCCAAGTGGGACAGTTGGCTGTAGATGTCTGCTTTGCTTTACCCTTCTCCCAGAGCCTGTCTCTCCTGCTGGGGTAGCTCTGCTCTTTGTGGAGTAGCTGCTGGGATGTTGTGTTGTATGAGCCAATATACTGAGGCTACAACTGCAATACCCTATGTAAAGTTGTGCCATCACCTGAGTGATGCACTTAAGAGCATACTTTCTATTCTAGAGAAGGGATAAGCACAATTACTCTGGGTATTTTTTATCTTTCAGTCACATACTAATTTACTACTATATCCATTTGTCACTGAGCCATGATTAGGGTAGAGCTGTCAGGAAAGTCCTGTCTTCCCAGTCACATCCAAGAGGTTCAAGCCATCTTGTGAGACACTTGCCCTATTGAGAAATTCGGGGTTTTTTAGATAGAAGCCTTTACATTTGAGTGAACTTGAATAAAGTTTGCTTTCATTCAGGGTGTCATTCATCACTAACTTAACCCCTTTTCTGTGAACGAGACTATATTCAGATGCTGGATAAGATAGATCCTCACTTCCCCCCGTGCACCAGAAATGCTTCAAGTCTCTCTGAGCCATAGACTGAGAAAGAATCGTATTGGATCACAAGATATTATGAAATCAAGGCACACTTTTTCTTGTCTAATTAACTATTTTATCCATACATTAAACCCACGTGTGCTCATAACACACCACAAATGAGAAATCTGAAAACCCATTTTCAAAGCATTTCCCATTATGCAAGTAGCAGGAGATGTACCGTAGCTTTTCAGTAAATTGGTTGGTAAATTGTTTTCTCTCTTATCTTCACTGCTATAACAAAACCACATTAGCTTCAGGTCTCCTTTGTTTTGTTTTCACTTGTTTACTTATTTGTGCTCCTACTTGCTAACTTGAATCAAGGAAATAACACAGATTTTCTGACAGAACATCATCACAAATGTTTTGACCTGTAAACAACTGCATGAATAATGGGTGAAGCATGTTTACTGAAGGAAATTTTGGAGAGATTCTGGTGGCCAGGTGAACTCTCACATCCAGTGGTCATTCATGCTACCTTGCTTCAACTTGGGTAACTCCTCAAACTGCCCTTGGTTTTATGCAGAATGCCTTGGGGAAGTGCTCAGCTGCCAGCTCATTCCTTGCCCTGAATTCAGAAGGGGATTGAGGTGCAACCCGGTCAAAGGTAATTGCCTCTACCCCATTTCTGTGCTCTGTGAATTGCTTGTGAGATTCACAGCCCTTGAAATGAGAAATCCAAGACCTTTGCATAAGATGTTTGCTCAGGACTCTGTGTAAATGAGGGAATGTGATTGAATTGGAGCCCTGGTGAAGGCAGGCTGATTTCAGTGGCCCTGCATTAATTTTGCATCAGATAAATTCTTCGCTCCAAACTGCTGCCTCAAAGCTAATATCCACCTATAGCACAGATAGATGTTGAATGAGCGACTCTTTCTCAGCACCTGTAGGGTTCAGCTTGGGGATCTTAGCCGTTTCTATGATGATGAGATACAGGCAAGGAGGAGAAATGGTAGTGACTGAAGACCTTATTATTGCACGGCAGAGAGCTGACAGGGCTTGACTCCTACCTCCCTCACACAGGTTTTACTCCTGTGTCCTGGTTAGCTGATGTGCAAGTGAGGAAGTCCTGCACTGGCTGCACATGGAAGCATTAATAATGCATGTCCACGTCCAGCTGTGTGGGGCTGGATGCATGGTTTGTCTGACAGCGCACGAACACAACTCAAGCTTTTAAGCAAAAGCAGATGGCTACTGTGAAAGAAGCAAATTGTTGCCAACAAAGACTGACCTGGGGGCAACCAATATGATTTAGAGGAGCAGGGATGTGACAGCCTTGCGTGATTACATTGTGATAATGGGTGGAAGCTCATGAGAAATAGGAAAGCCTTTTGCTTCAGACCTCTTGGTCAGGGTTCCTTGGCCGACTCCTTTCCAAGGCACAGCTTGACAGCACAGGGCGAGCAGCAGAAGCAGCCCTTTTCTTTCATGAGTGACTGCCCGGGTTCACAAGAGCAGTTGCTATGCAGCGTGCGCCACAGGCATCCGTCTTACCAGAAACGCTTGCACTGAACAATGCAGAGCAGAGCTGCTGGGGCTGCCACTGCACAGGGCTTGTGTCTGCCCTTACACCCAAGTAGGGGAGGGAGCACACCTTTGGGGAGCACCTCATGGGGGTATCCCTGGTGTTTGCAAAGCTTGAGCTGCCAGAGCGGTCCTGTGCAATCCTGGTTTTGCTCTCATGCTCCTGTTCTAATTGGGTTCTGTTTCTGTCAGCTCAGGGGTTTTGAAGATTTCACACCAGCAGATAGATCATCTGCATGGAGAGACCCAGCTCTGGGCCTTGGTGAGCCCACTTCTCCCATTGTGCTCTTCTGGAAGCACAGTCTTAAGATTATTACCTTAGAAGATAAATGGAAATGTCACCAGCACTGGCTATGGTGCTTAGTAGGTGAAATACCCTTTCAAGGTTTCTTAGTCTGGCAGTAGTGGGCTTTTAATGATCATATAGACATGCACAGGAAAATACAGGAAGAATGTGTGTATAGGGAGCATTGTGCCTATTATCTAAGTATATGCAGCATTGTGTGTATTATCTGTGTTTGTTTAGCAGAAGTAAAATGGGCATTAACATTCTGTTTCAGTCTTAATTAGTGGCTGATAAAAGCACAAGGTGATACTTAACAGTCTTGACAGTGTAATTTATCTAAAATTTCCTAATAATACGGTTGCAGCAGTCTTGGAAATGCTGCTTTAATGACTTTCACACACTTAAGGTTTGGTACCAACAATATCCAATATGTTGGTTGCTTAGGAGACAAAATTAAACAAAGCTGAACACATTTGTTTCTCCCCTTATTTCCTGCACAGAGGATTATCTCGGTGCAATATTTTTTCTCTATTAAATGCCTAAGCTTGAGGTGTTTATAAGAATGAAAGAAAATAACCCCTAACAATCCAGATCCCCTATTAAATCAGCAGATGGCTCCTAGAGCCAAATTAGGGACCTGTGATAGAACAGTAAAGGCTCTGCTTTATACAGTGCACATGTTCTGAGTTGGCAGTGTTAAATGAGACCTCCACACAATCTGCTCTGAGAAATGGCCTTACTGGCATTGACCTCTTCCTTTGTATAATCCAGCACTGTGTCATCAATTGCAATTGCACAGACGTCGTTGCAATATAGCAGACCTTGTATGGGCTGACTTTCCTAATATTTGTTTAAGATGAACTGTATACACTTGTTATTAGTAGTCTGCCAGAGTGAGGGAGATAACAGTGTTTGCATTAGGCCACATAAAGCATAGCACCTGGGCAAGGTGCGCCGAGCATGTTCATAGCAAATGTTCTTGTTTCAGAGTCTGCTGCTGATGCTGCTGAAGGCAAAGCTAAAACTCCCAGCACCTACAGTCAGAGCAAGAGCACATCTTGTCTGGGTTGTGCAGAGGTTCTGAGCTGTTAAGTTTACAGTGCTTTTAAAAATTCTCTGAATTCACCTCAGAAATGCAGGCAGCAGAACAGGGCTGCAGTGGGATCCAGCATGCAACTCATCTCAGTTGTATGTCTGTACAATCCTACTGATTTCATCACGTCTTAGTCCTGCTTTTCAGTGGCATGTATGATACAGAGATACAGCCCTTTTGGCATCTATTCTCAGGCATATCGCCAACCCACAGTGCAAACTGGGTTTCATTTTTCCTCTCTGTGCTGCCATTTCCCCACCTGCAGCATCAGAGCAGCAGCCTCAGCTCACACTGGGAAATACTCTGTGGTGGATAAATGGTGTCCCTGAAAAGTTGCTTCTCAGCCAAAAGGCTGCCCCATGCAGGGATCCCCTACTTGGGGAATCACTGGGGTAAGTAAAGTGATGTCTGATGGGTATCACCAATACTGGTAACTGTAGCTTCTGATTAGAGGTCAGGCAAGGCATGCAGACATCTAAGCATATGGAAGCCTTTCCTAAGCAATTAATCTTCACTGTTTGATCATTAATTCTTCCTACAGATGGACCAAGGAAACTGTCCTGGGTTCAGCAGTAGCAGTCATTTTTGTCCTCCTTGGTAGCTGGTGCAGCGCTGTGGTTTTGACTTTCAGCCTGGGAACAGCACTGATAATACTCATGTTTTCAGTTGCTGCTCAGTAATGTTTACTCTGACCAAGGACTTTCTGAGCCTCATGCTCTGCCAGGGAGGAGGGGAAGCCAGGAGGAAGCAGAGACAGGACACCTGGCCCAAACTGAGCAAAGAGGTATTCCATACCACAGGACGTCATGCCCACTATACAAACTGGGGGCAGTTACCCGGAAGGGTTACATCACTGCTCGGTTGGGCTGGGTATCAGTCAGCGGATGGTGAGCGGTTGTATTCTCTTCCCTTGTTATTTCCCTTATCATTATTATTATTGGTGGCAGCAGCAGTGGTTTGTGTTATACCATAGTTACTGGACTGTTCTTATCTCAGCCCGTGGGAGTTACTTTCTTTCAGTTCTCCCCATGCCTCCGGGAGCAGGGGGGGAGGAAGAAAGGGGGGGAGCATGCGAGTGGCTGCATGGTTCTCAGTTACCGGCTGGGCTTAAACCACGATAGAAACCAAAGACCCCACTAACCTGGCAGTAGCTTTCTCCCCTTTAACCTAAGCCCTGTCCGGGCATGGCACTGATTTACAACTATAAGTAACAGAAAGGGTAAGCCGTTTGTACCCAACAGTTGTTTTCCAGCTGCTCTTTCCCGATTCTCCTGCAGTGAAGGGACCCGCTGGCAACAATACACAGGGACGCAGTGCCCCCGTCTGTCGCCTCACCTCATGATGCTGCCTTTCTGCTGCCTGCACAGGCAGCATGGTGCAGGCAGGGAAAAGGAGCCTGTCCAAAGCTGTGCCATGTGTTCCTATCGAGCTGGTGAGCTGTGCTTTCTGGGTACTGCATCCATCCAGTGCTTTCTCACAGACATCTGCTCACATTCATTTTGCAGGATGCCCCAAAACATCCCGGTGATCCTGGTCCAGGCCAGGTTGTGAGCACAGTTTAGGGTGGCTAGGGCTCCAGAATGAAGTTATCCCAAACCATCTTTGAGTTTCCAAATCTAACCTTAGCTTAAGGAAGGAGGTAAAATGAGTGTCAGTGTTAAAACCACATTGTTTCTTATGGTTGATCATAACAAAATGTTTGGGTTTTTTTCATCCTGTGCAGAAAGCCTGGGATAGGGAAGAGTAAGGAAAAAAGCCTTGGAACAGCAAGGCTGATGGTAGCTAACATATGGGCACTATTCAATTTTTCATTGTGTTTGTCTTTTCTTTCCCTGCTCTCTCTTCCTCCCCACAGTATCTCTGCATTGATTTTTCACTCTACCTGTTTATAAATGTTTATAAAGCATTTAGGGAGCCTAGGGAAAGAAAGGTCTTTAAGTGCTTAGCAGAGGAAGAACTTAAACTGGGTTGCTATATTCTGGCTGACACTGGGCAGTATTTCATGCCATGCAGAGTCCTGCTCCCAGGATATGGTGCTGCATGGGTGGGCATGATTAAAGCAGGAAAAAACCTTAGTGCAGCCCATCAACAGCCACTGCAGTGCAGGCGATGTTACAGAGCGCAGGGGGACTTGAAACAGTGCTGGCATTTACAGCTTCAGCAAAACCAACACTCCAGTAGATGATAAAGGAAACAAGTGCGTATTATTCCACATTTACCATTTGCTTTGGGCAATGAACTTTATTTTCACATGAAATACTAAATGGCCTCCTTGTCTTCCCTCCTGCTGAGTGAAGTCTTCTTGATGAAAAAGGAATGGAGATGTTATTAAGCCAATAAATACATTTATTAGTACTATCATGCTATTCATTAGAGAAATGAAACCCATCAGAGTCTCCATTTAAACTCACAGAAAGATGCAGGAATTCATATCCCAAGCATCCCAGTGTTTTCGGTAGCTGGAGCATTAGTGCAGGAGTAGCCCTACTTTTTCACTAGCATTTCTCTTTCTCTGACACATTACTGAGTGTTTCTAATTCCACACTCCGCTTTGGCAACCTTACAGCACTTGTGTCCTTAAAAAGGATAGAGAACTGCATGTGCAAAGGTGTAAATCACCTCTGCCTTGCACAGGCGCAGGAGGCTCCACAAAGCACTGGAGGAGCTAGGTTCAACGTGGTTTGCATCACTCATTTCAGTATAAGCTTTTAGCATTGTTGAAATAAAAGTCTAAAAGTGGTTGAGAAATGAGATAAATCATAAGAAGTTGGGTTTTATAAATTCTGATATCCCTGTTTAGGGGGAAACATCATCCTCCTTAAACATATTTAAGCATCTTTGAAACCACTGAGGCTTGGCTGATGCTCTCTTCTCCACCCCTTTTCACACAGCTTCGTCTGATTCCTCTTCCAGGTGCCCAAGAGTTAATGAGGAGATCCTGCCTTTCATTCCTGCTCAGTGCTGCTGCCCTACATTGCTGCTCTGGTGCGTGCTTACCTGGGCCCTTCTGGTTGTGGAGTTCAGCGGGATAAAAATCAGGAAAGCAGCTACACATCCATGTTGGAGTTGAGTGGGGTGAACAGCTGAAGATGAGACAGTGAGAGCCCAAGTTCCTCCTTCTCCTCTAAACCTGCTTGCAGTGCTGTTCCATATCAGAGTTGTACAGCACAACTGGAGCTAGGTAAGTTATAAAAGGGCAAAGTGCCAATGGTGTGTTTGGAACCTTAGCCAGTGTAATATTTCAAAGGGATTGGTGTGTCTTAACAAGGTGGGAAGCTAAAATGAAGTCTACAGCGATTTCCTTCTGTTGCTGCATGTTGAATACTCATTTTTTTTATACTTGAGGGTTTAATTTTAACAAAGTGCTTTTGGTTGAACTTCTGCTGATCCTTTTGTTCAAATGTTACGAAGTTCCATTCAAAGAGCACTGTGTTTTATTGGAGGCTTGGGTGCTGAAAGTGCCCAGATAATTACACTGCCCTAGCTATAGGATGGTGGGGAAGCCACAACTTTTAAACTACAGTGGGTGATTGTATGTTATGGATCTGCTTCTAACTACTCCACAGGGCAAGTTAGCAGAGTCAGTATCTCTTATAAAGCATCTTTTTCTGCTGAAGGTGAAACGTTTTGTAGGGAGGTGTCTATTTCAAGGATGTTTTGGTTCTTGACAAAAAAAGATTAAAGAGGTCTCAGACCTGCAGCACAGATAGGGCCTTGCGGGGCTGTGGGAATTGGAAGTGCTGGTGGAGGGAGTTACCTGATTTCTGCAGTGTGATGAACTCCATCCCAGAGGGAGCATCATGGGTAGACATCATGTGTTTATTCTGAGAGTTTGTGCTTTAAATGGATGAAGCTGGTTCTTTTCCACACTAATATCTCAAAGAGGAGACGTCTGCACGGGCACGGACTGATCTTAGTGGGGGTTATATTCAATATAGGGTGTTTTCTGAGCTGCACTGCTGTTTGCTCATAGCTGCTAGCACTGGCACTGCGGAGAAGTGCCTGTTTTCATGAATGCCTTAAAATGACTGGGAGGGCAAGTGTCAGTATCCCAGTGGGTGGGACTGGGAGAGCCATGCTGGCAGGAGGCAGAGAAGGGGCTACTGCCCCAAGCCTCCCCTTGGGCTGCTTTCAGTGCTGCTGGTCCCAAAGGGCAGGACACTGCTCCTCTTAGAGCCCCTGTGCTCCTTAGACTTTCATATCTTTGCTGTATTCTGATAAAACAATAAAACCCAGGATTATTTCGATTTAGACAATCCAAAGCTTGAAAACAGCTGGACTTACACAGTCAATAAAACAAAACTGTCTCTTCAGCACTGCGCTGACAAGGCTCTGAAGAAAGACACACAGAGAACCTCTCCACTAATATTAAACTGATCTGGCCATTTTTATTCTATAAAGGAGGCTGGTTATGAGATTTAAAAAGACTCATATATCATGCTGCCTCATTAATTTTCCATTTGGGCTCAGCTGTCAGAGGATACCATATTAAACTGCTGCCTGGAGTAGTCTTTGGTGGCAGAAAAATGATGTTTGATACCCTTTGCATTTCACATAGTCCATATAAAAGGTCTCCTTGATTTGCCATCCCTATTATTTTCTGTCAGAGAACCCTACATGGCCTCTCCAAAATAATATCACCTCTCCAGAACCCTGAAGGTCTATTTGTGGTTTCCATGGTGACAAAATGACCCATAACATTCTTTGACTACTTCAGTAAATGAAGGACACAACTGGGCCTTTGAAGAATAATAGATTTCTTTTTCCCCCTTTTCCTTAAGAAAAGACATACTTATGAGCTCAAAAAAGCAAGGGGGGGGGGGGAGGATGAAAAAGATATTAAAGGAAGAGATTTGGATTGTAACTCAAAGGGCTTTGTGTCAGCAAGTACAGGAGACAGCACTTGTTGAAAAATAGACCTTGAGCCATCTGGTACCAAAACAGAAGTGGGATGTAGCCCTTGTGATAACTGAGATGAAGGAGCTTTTGCTGTAACTCATTTTTACAATAGCTGTGCTACTTAATTGTGCATTCAGTGACACGCAGGGCCCAGAGCTGCAGGTGCAAGTGTGTGGTTAAAGCATTTTCCTCCAGGATCTGTCAAAACCCTGCTCTGTGCTGTGTAGGAGGGAGGGTGGGATTTTCCAGCAGAGCTGGCCTGGGGGAGAAGTGGGTGGGAAGGAAGCGGTGAGGCTGTTCTCAGGGTGGTTGTAGACCTTGTGGAAAAGCCAGGTTTCCATTTGCAGCACTGTTAATGACCGCAGAGCCTGTGCTATGTGTGCTGGGCAGGGTTTGTGCTGTCTGGAGCTGCTGCTTGCTTGTCTGCTACTTCCTCCCGCTGTTCTGGTGCTGTCCAGGCTGTTCTCTCTAGGGTAGAAAGCATCTCTTTCTATGCGATGGAGCTGTAAGACCCGTGTCTCCTGGCTACTTTGCATAGAACCAGTAAGAGATTTGTAAGCAGCTTAGTCTTGTGCTACCCCAGGAGTGTTCACAGCATGCTCTGGAAACAGGGTTTTAAACAAAAACGCATCTTACTGGTGAAGGAACTGAGAGAAAAAGCAGATAACTGAGCTCAGTGCAGCACCGCAGGAGCTCTGTGGGTGCGTTGCAGGGCTTCTTGTTCTTTCCCCAAGGTACTTCTGGATAATGCTCTTTCCTTGGATGAACCATAATTCAGTTTTCTTCAGTGCATGTTCCCTGTCTGTCCAATGTTGCTATCCATGATGGTAAGCTGTTAGCCGCATCATGCACTGCATCAGATCTGGTTAGTTATTAGTTTAGAAATATGAAGAAAAGATGATTGAAATGCCTTAGAATAAATGTGAGGTTCCTGGCCTGCAGGAGCAGGCACTTCCAGGTGCTTTATGTTAGCAGGGTAGGTAGAATCCAAACATCTGAATTATCTGAGGGGGCTGCGCTGCAGAGCAGGAAAACTCAGGATGTTCCCAGGAGCCTGTCAGTAATTCCTGCTTCTGGAGTTATTGAGCTTTCCTTATGGTATTTCTGGCCTTTTGGGTGTATTCTAGCACTTTACTTCCCAGTCCTGGAAGAAACAGGGAAGTACAAAGATGGCTAAAGCTTGAAATCTAATTCCAGAGTGTCCTGGTGGTTTGCAGATGTCCCTGAAATGACTTTAACAGCTCTTCCTTCAGTGTATGCTGGTGCTGCAGAAATGGACCAAAGTCTCATGCAATTCCTTACTATTTACCAAACATTTCGATGTTTTTTTAGCTTGGATGGGGCTTTCTTGGCCTGAAAATAAATTAACAACCTTAAACAATAAAAATGAAGATACTTGTTAAAATTGCTTGACTGGCTGCTTGCTTAATGCAGGAATAGAGGCAATTAAATAATAGAAACAGAAATGATGGCAAGATTAAGCCAAAAAAGCAGCCTAAAACCACATTTACCACCAGCCATGACAATGTGAGACAAAGTCTTGCTTGGTTCCTCTATTCCTTGCATGTACATGCGTTTGGCAGGGATGATTAAAGTCTCTGCTGCTTCCCCTCTAATGTGAACAAAGCCCTTTAGAGCCCTATTCTAGTTTCCTCTTAGCATCGTATTTGGCTTCCTTTGGGACTGACCTTTTACTGCCCACAGCCCACCTTCATCCTGTTAGAAGGCCTGCAGAGAGTTACTAAGTTAAACATCATAAATCCCACTATAAATGATTACACAGAGCTTTTCACTAACAATCTTCTGTGGGGATATCAAGCTTGATAGAAGCATAAATCATTTAAAGAACATCTGCCTAATGAGGGGTAACCTGGAACTGCTTTCCTGAGCCTAGTGTACCAAGGGGGAAAAGATGTAGGCAACTGCGCTATTTTAGCTAGTGCTTGCTGGATGCAAGTGGTTGATTTCTGTTGTCACAACTATGCCTTGCCGGACATGTGGGATTTGCCCACATTCCTTGACAGTAACATTTGCTTTCCTTGCAGCCCATGGCACTAAGAATGAGGGATATAAGCTTAGTTTAATGTGTGTGGTTGTAAAGAAAGTCTAATAACGTGTCTAGACCAGAAGGTCTTACAGCAGCAGCAGAGACAGAAGAGGAAATCAAAGCGGGTGGTTTAGAGGCAGCACAAAGATGTGCTGTGGTCTGGGAGCTCTAGTATTAAGAAATAGCAACAGAACTGGGAAAGCTGAGGACAGAGCCATAATTTCAGAGGCGAGGAGGGAATGTACTTGCACTTACCATTCCAAGCTCTTGCTTGAAACATCATGGCAAGAGACATAGCATCTGCTGATGGGAATATAGGAGGGTGTGGAACACAAGACTTGTAGTCAGTGTAACGATTGACTACAGGGGGGAAAAAAGGTGAATTTTAAGGAGCAAAACTAATAACCTGAAGAATCAAAACATGAGTAGTAGATAAGGAAATTGCTGATAAATGCAAAGGGTGAGTTTGCATGAGGTTCTGAGGTGTTCCTTAGGAGCCATCAGGTTTGAATCGGGGCTGACAAGTCTGTTTACAGGTGATCCTGCGGGCACAAAACAAACTTAGCACTTGAAAAGCCCTCTCTGTCCTTCCCTTAGGTGTGCTGTGAAGAGTTTGTGTTTCCAGTTGTCAGTCACAGGTAAGTGCTAACCTGTGACTTTGACCATCTGAAAGGTACATGACTGCCAAACAGATGAATGGAAGGATTAGTGGGAGAGGAGTAGCAAGTGGAAGCTTTTTCCATTTAAAATCACTGAATCATCAGGAAAGCTGTAAATAAACAGCAGCACTAACCTTGGAATGCAATTGAATCACTCTAGCAGTGCAAATTTTACTGCCAGATGCTCATAGCAAGCCTCTGTAATGTGGTTTGAAGCTGCTGCTCCCTGATGATAGATTTAAGAGAGATGACTAGCAAGGAGCAGGATAATTTTATTAAACTAAGGTTATTGTCACACAGAACTGGCCATGAGATTTTAAGAAACTCATTGCCTCCCTGCATAAATGAACATGCTGAATGGGCGAGCTGTCCATCACCCTACTTTGCGGTGGTTGTTGGGTGTTGCTTCTCTCCATGACCCACAGAGGTGGTGCTTTGGATCTTACTACTGTGATTAGGGCTGAGACAGGGAGGTCAAGAATAGTTCAGTCTTTTCCTTGTGCTGTTTAGGATGAAGTCAATAGGAAGTAAATATTATTGACTGCTGGTTTCATTCAAAAATCAAGATTCATTGAGGTGAATCTGAGGTCAGTAGAAGCTCTCAAGGGGGAGGAGACTGATAAATCATGGCACTGAATAAAACAATATTTGTAATGCAGCTGATTTTGGATATTGAGCATTATGTGATATAATGGGGTATTGGGGTTTTGTTTTGTTGGTTTTTCTTTTGTTGTTGTTCTCCTGTTAACTGCAGTAAGACTGAAAGTCTTTTTAAACAGCACAACCTACCAAGTATGAGCTTTTGATAGTATCTTTTACATTCAGTTGAATATTACAATATGAACTGGACAGTAATCTCACTAAAGATTTTACAATGTCTTTTGGGCACAGTTTCCTTTTTCTCCTCCATGTGTGTAAATGGCCTTGATCAGTGTGGCTGTATGCTGTGGTTGAGAGCTGTGTACCTTCTCTTGGTCCAAAGCGGGGTAATTTGATTAGATTGTCAGCTGGTCTAAATAGCTGTTGCTCCACTTGAAGTCAGTGGAGTTGTGCCAGATGATACCAGCTGAGAATGTGACCATCATTTTTACTGAGTCACATTTCTAACCCTTGCAATGCTCTTAAATTGCTGAGCTGAAGCCAGCCCTTGCGGCCACTGAAGGGTAGGGTTTTCAGAAGCATCCAGCCTTGACGTAACTTCACTCTCTCGGCAGTCAAGGGATGTTTGTTGTGTTACTGCATCCAGCCCCAGAGTCAAATAGGTTGGATTCAATTAGGCTGCTGCTCTAAAGCTGAGGGTCTGGTCTTCCACTGAAGTTTATCAGCTTCAGTCCATTGAAATTGGCAGCTGCCTGCGGATCAGTCTGCTTGTTGTATTAGCAAAAGAAGGTTGCAAACTAGTAGTAAAAGCCACCTTCTTTACCACAACACTGTATTTCCTTCCCAACGTGGAAATGTTGGCTCTAGTTTGGCTTCCTCTGGGGCGGCTTTCGAGAAGCAATAGAGCACTGGAAGAGTAAAGCATTGACTCCTGGCTGCTTTCCTGATGACCTGGCAGGTGCCAGCATGGCCTTGCCATGTGCCGTTGGACCTACTGGGCATGCATGGATTGATCTGTGTGCACGTGGCAACCGTTTGGCCCTTTGTTTGGTTTTAAGTAACATTTCAGCCCTACTGCAGATGGTCAACTACCTACTGTTGCTTTGTGTGGAAATGTGTAGGCTGCCTTTGTCGCTCAGAGCCCTGTGTTCTCAAACCAGATTCTGCTCTTCTAGGGCTGCAGTTACTGGTTTGGTTTCTTTTTGCTTTTTTTGGCTAGGGGATATTTAGGGTTTGGATGTGTTATTGCCAGTCACTCAAAGCAGGAAGACAGAAGAAGGGCTGGCCTTCTGGTTGGCTCTCACTAAGGCTTTTGCTGCAGGATTGCCAAGTCAAGCAGGGGTTTCAGAGGAGGAAATCATTATCTGCACACTCCTTCCTCAAATCTGCCTCCTACTCTGACATTAGAGATCATCTAAAAGTAGCTGCCAGAGCAGCTACAGTGCCAAGTACAGCATTCCCCAGTGGGGCCTTCCTCCAAAGCAAGCTTGAGCCTATGATGGGAATTAAGGCCAGAGATAAGGTGTGTGTTGATTGACTTGCCACTACTCTTCCAGCTGGCTAAATAGAAAGGACTGTGTGTAACCCTTGTCTTCCCTCCTAGCTAAAACATTTTTACCTTTTCCCCCACCATGCTCTTATCATGGTGCTTGGAGAGCTGGAGGTGCCAGTGCAGCTTTGGCTCAGTGCTGTGAGGTTTGTGTCTGAAAGAGGGTGGCAACTTGCCAGACTCCGTCATGCATCTTGCAGTGTGAAATTGGAATGGGTAAATTCCAGCTACTTCAGTGGAAAAGGGGAGAGGTTCCTCTGCAACCAGGGAGAGGTGCCTGAAAGCACCATCAGGCTCCAAATAGTGGAAAACTATGTGGCTATAAATATAGCACACGCTCGTTCCTCTGATGCATGGGAATTTGTGCGTGTAGCTGGGAATCCCAGTATGCTTATCTGTGAATAAACCCTGAACTGCTCAGCTTCATGAGCTGACTCTGCAGCGTTTGGCAGCACTAAGGTTGTGCTAATTTATATTTTGTGAATTCCAGAGATTCATGTTTGTCTTGTTCCTATTCATCCAGTGCTTCAGATTAGGGACTGATACTTGATGAAGTCTTTAAAGCTGCCAAAGATTTATGTGGTTTTTATATTGCCTAATTCTGTATGAGCTAGGGCAATATGAGAAAACAGGTTAACCTGGGGTTGGATCCTGGAGTGAGTCAAATCTAGGGCACTGCCTTAGCTGGTCTTTGCTTGAAGCATCGTATTTGGTTCATTTTAGTCTACAGCATGGCCAGCCTTGTTCTGCCACTGAATCCATGGGGCATCTGCTGTGGGACAAATGGGCCCTGCTCTGGCTCCAGCATGGTTCAGTAGATCTAGAAAAGGGCAAGGGCTCTGCTCCTCGGAAGGAGGGAGTTGAAGAGGATGTAACTGGGGGCTGTAAAACCCTGAGTGAAACAGGAAAACTGAATGGGGAAACACCATGCATATTCTCTTCCAGGAAGTGTTCTTAAGGCATCACATGAAACTGTCAGATGGCAGATCCGAATCAAACAAGGGTATCCTGCCTCACACAGTGCCCTGCCAAGCTGTGGCCCTGCCATGCTACAAGGTGGTGTAGATGTTGAATTTTCATGTGGCTGAAAAAAGCAATTGGATGAATTCAAGGAAGAAATGTCCATTGAGGGCCATTAAAAATAAAAGCTTTCATCAGCTGTGGCCACAGCGTGGGCTCACAGCACAGGCACATGGTTAACAAGTTCCAGCAGAATGGGCTTTGGGGACTGCACTGATCATCTCAGCTAACTTCATCAGGTATTTGTCAGACCACTGAGAAATGTTTCCAGTGCTAACTTACATACTGTACCAACAACCCACTGCTGCCTTTCCTGCCTGCATAAAGGTCAAAGATAAAGATTAGAAATAACTAAATAACCCGAGAAAACCCCACTGCTTCCCTCTCGGGTCATTCAGCCTTGAAATAAATCATCTTTCTATTTCTGAAGGCACAGATGACTTAAGCCAAATTGCATTTGGAGCTGTTATCCTCACACTTATTTATGCTGTCTTGTCTTGTGCTAACGCTTTGTGAAATATTTATTTGCTCCCGGTCTCCTGCAGCTTAGCTCTGGATTCATGAGGCTCTCGCGTTACATCTCAATTCTGTGCAGCTGCATTATGTCAAGGAAGGAGAAAATGAAGTCTCCAATCTGTGTTTTACATTATAACAACATACTGCACATCACCATGGGTAATGCCATTCCAACAGGTGGACGTTTTGCTTGCATGTGTCAGGCACCTGGGTTGTGTTAGAGCAATGAAATGTACGTGTGGCTGCAAAGAGCAGTTCTTTGGTATTTGCTTCCCAAGCCTGCCCTTGTGCTTGCTTTACAGGTATCAGGTAACTTGCATGGGATGAGTCTGAGAGGAGATGGGCGTATCCTAAAAGACACCTGGTACATGATTTAGTGGTTCAAAGGATGTGTTAATGACACATGTCAGGTTCTCTCTGTGAGAAATGGTCTAAATACCTTTATCTTCTGCTCAGGGTTGAAAGCGTGTGGCCAGAGCCAACCCAGTAAGCATCTGAAATGGCTTCCCCAGGCACAATGCCAGTTTTCCTTTCCTCAGCCTGAAGGGGGAATGAGCTGCAGTGGTGCTCTCTGCAGCTCCTCTGCTGCTTGTGAGCCAGAAAGGATGAAATCTGTGCGCTGTGCTTCCTTCCTCTTCCTGCCTTTATCAGCAACTCTAGTGCAAGGGTCTGTCTGAATCTCTGCAAGAAGATAACTGCGTTTGCTGTGTTGGGATCAGGATATTACCTGATTTAAGGTAGTGATAGCTTTGATTTAGTGATAGCTCTGACACTTGGCCCAGACAGCAGAAGTCTGCTTGAGAGGAACTGGTCTCTTTGTTTTCCGGCTAAAATCCAGACTAGCAGTGGCTGGCTGTCATTTGAGTGGAGTTGTTGTTGAGTAGTTGTATAAAATGTGCAACCAGTTCTCACTCCCTTTATGGATGGACAAGTTTATCTAGTCTGAGAACCACTGGCAGGGCTGGTCCCCTTTTCTGAACCAGAACTGCCAGAGGCTTAGCCAGTACTGTAAACTGCCTGCATCTTTAGAAACAGCGTCTGAAATATGCCTGGGTTGTGGCACCTGATTGTACCATGTAGATGATTTTACGGCTGTAAACTCGAGCTTGGCACCCTGATGTCATCATTAGAAAACCTTTTGGAGTCCAAATCCCATTTTAGATAAATATATTTTTATACATACACATGTATGTGGGGAAAAGAGCTGCTAAGCTGCTGTTGCTACTTCTTGCTGAATTATACCAACAAGCTCCTTCTGGTGCTAGCTTTAAGTGACATTTACTGTGTAAATGACACTGACATTCAAGATTTGATGTTGGCTTTTGCAGCGGCTTGCTAATTCCTCCCAGGGTCTCCCAAGAGAAGAGCTGCTGCCTCTGCAACAGGTGCTGGTTTGGCCTCCCGAGCTATGTGCTGTTTGGGAAGCAGAGCCTTGTTCTCACTTCAGCACTTTCTGTCTCCTTTCAACGTCTTTAGGAAACCTGGGGATGCATTGATTCAATTGTCGTGTTTCTGCAGTCACTGCCAGTGAATGCTGCTAGAGTGTGCAGCAGAGGACCAAGGATATGTGGCCTTATTTACTAACTGCCTTTCGCTAACGGTGGAGTGAAGATCGATGGGTTTGTGTTTAAAGGATTGATCATTTAAGGGAGGAGATAAGGGAATAGTGCTACCAAAAACTGCTGTGCAGTGATTGCGCACTGATCCTCTAAAGGATCAGAAATTTGTATTAAGTGGTGCATAGCTTTGCTGGAAGGAATTGGGGTTTATTTATTTTTAATCTGAGGAGAAGCTTTAAAAGCTGTGAGCAGAGATTTTGAAGGACAAGTGGGAGTCATTTGGCAAATTCACATTGATTTTTGGGGAGATCTGGCTGCTGAGCTGCTCTTTTTGCCTTTCAGAAATCTCCCCTTAGTCTACATAATCTCTCAGTAACCCCTTTTTAATTAGGTTGTCTTTCTGGAAGAAGAGAACAAGAACTCATGTTTGAAGATTATTGCTCTATCTAACAGCTGCTAGAATTGACCAGTTAATGCTGCAAAGCCTTATTCCAGGTCCCAGCAGCATGTCTGGTCTGCCTCCCCTGTCTAATTTGGCTGGGGGATGTATACTGCCCCCAAACTGTTGTCCAAACCCATTTCTAGCCAGTGCTGCTCTCTGCTATAGCACCAGCTGGTCATTTATCTGGATAGCCTAGCTTGGAATCTCTTGGCAGAGCAAAACATTGGAAAGGGAGAGAAATGAGAGACTGGGGCTGCTACAGAAAACAAATGCCAAGAGCATGTTTATGCCAGGCCGGAGATAATGGTGCTACCTTTACGATACCAGGCACTCCATCTGCAGTTTGTGCCATAGCTATGCTCCTGCTGCTTGGGATCAAGAGGAAAATGTTAGTCCTGCAGGTTGTATTTGAAGGTACAGCCTCAAGTTGTATAGAGAAAATTGAAGTTGTCTTAATGGGAAGTTAGGCTTTGCCAGTGAATTTGGGGTGTGGATGAGGAAAAGTTTTTTGAAGCTGTTTAAATGGGTTTCCATCTATAATAATAAATTCAACTTGGAATTGGTATAATGAAATTTAAACATCGAAGGTAGGAGCCTGGTGGGTCTGGACCCTTGATGGAAAATTGTCATGAGAAGGCAATCCCCTAAAGTAGATGGGAGGAAGCAGTCCCAGGGGCTGGGAGAGGCTGAGAAAGGGGGAACTGGTGAACTTGTAGCTGGAAAAATACTGGATATTGCAATGGGGAGAAAAAGCTGCCTTATATTTTCCTGTATTCTGGACCTTGCCTGGATGGAGGACTGAATGATGGTTGTATATGAAGTTGAATAGAAAACAACTTCATTGTAACTTTCATCCTGCCTTAGAGAATGGGAGAAGAAGAGAAACGGGGACAATTTTGGGGATGGAGAGAGGGCATTGAGCAGCTAAAATTTCTCCCATTTTTTTCCTAGCTCTTGCCATTAATGTGACACTGATCTGGTGACATTAGGAGCTGTTACGTTAACCCCATTAGCTGTGCCATAGGTGAGTAGAAGCCAAGCAGTTGGGTTTTTGCTTGAGCTAATTTTGAACTAGAGATGTGCATGGGATACCCTTTTGGGCTTCTCTCATACCTGCTGAGCTCTGCAGTCGTGCAAAATCTGCACAAAAGCAATTGCACCATCATTTTTTAAGGCTTCGTCTCAGGTTTTGAGTACTGAAGGTTTAAGGTCCAGTTCCTTACTTGCTAATGTGGTTACCAGCAAAGACAGTATGGTCAACCTATATGAGATCATGTCCTACAGTGACATAACCTTCAAGCAAGGGTACCTAGGAATCGCAGTGGAGTTTGGTGTTGTGACTAAGTGTAGCAGCTCTGCTCTTGGGGAGCTGAGTCCACCTTGCCCCTCGCATTTGGGAAGCATTTTAAGACCCTTAAATGGAAAATTTAGCACAGCTTTAACATAGGTCACAAAAAACCCCCTACAGTTTGGTTCTTCCAGTATAAAAATAGTGCTGAGCATTGTCAGTGGCCACCCTAAAGGAGACCCTTCAGGTTGAACTGGCTACTGTCAAGCTACTCTGAGGGGAAACATAAACTTTCCTATATCCTTACTCTCAGCAAGTCCTTTAAAACATCACCGCATCCTAATCACATGAGCTAGAAAAACAGCTGCCTTCTCTACTCCTTCTCTGCCTGACGAGGTTAATAATAACTTTGAATGCATATGTACAGCATTAGCTTTCATGGTAACATGCATAATTCAAATCCCCCAAAGAACAGTAGAGCTTTGAGGAAGCAAACTTCCTTAATGTACTGGGCAAGGATCCAGCTTTTACCAGCTGTTGAGGGTTGATGTACAATTTTTGGTTAAGTGAATAATTTATCATGGATATTATCTGTAGTGTATCACATCCCGACAGTTTGGAGGCCTGTGCATATGGCTCTCGAGATGCCACAGCACTGCCATATGCTTCATGGCCCATTACCACTTCAGACTCCCTGAAGATGTTTTCCCCGATGTTAAGCATGTTAGAAGTACAGTGGGACCACTGGCTCAGTGCAAATGCTGTCTGGGTTTCCCAGTTTTGAAATAGGACTGTTCAGGCTCTGTCCACAGCCTTGTCCTTTTCAATAAGCTGCCTGCTGCTTCATGATACTGATGTGGATTATAAATTGTGCAATACACCTGCCCTGAACTCATCCCTAGCTACCCCTTGTAACATGGTTGTGTTGTATTCTTCTAAATCTATTCACTGTAGCTTCGGTCTACTGTCTGCATAAATCAAGGCTTCTTCAATGAGGCTCTGAGGCTCCTCTGCCCCTTGTATTCACAGCACCAGAGCAGAATCGGGACATACTGGCAGACTCTGAGGGAGGTATGTAATACTGAATCCTGAATTCCAACTGCAGATGTCCTGTTTCTTGGTCAGGAGAAGGAATGCTGAAGTTGAAGAACTTCAGAATTTCTGTGGCTGCTACAGTGCAGGAAAGGGAGAAACATCTGGGTTGTTTGTCAAGTTGATTGCTTATATAGGAAGCAGCTTCATATGATAAAAAAGGCTGAGTCAAGATTGAGAGTAAGCAGCTGCTTAGCTGTAATTATAGCAGCATGTCCATCATAAGGACCACTGAAGCTTCTTCAGCTACAGAATGTGCTCTTTTAAGTTCGGTGACTTCACATCCAGGAGAAATATCTTTGTTCAGCTGCATCTTGAACTCTCATGTGGTGCTGCTAGTTGGTGGTCACCAGGCTCTCCACGGCTGAGCTTGCAGTAAATGAAACAATCCCTGCATGAGAGCTTTTCACTTCTGAGTATGTATGTCTCAAGAGAAAAAGTGTTGGAATGGGACCTTTAGTGCTGGATGAATTAGTTTCAGTTCAATGTTACACGTTTCTTTTGGTAAAAGAAAAAAAGCAACCTCCCCTCTCTTTCCAAGCAGATCACATTTTTTAGATCTATTGCTCTCCAGTTGTCTCAGTGTATAAAGATTATGTGCAGACTCTTGTGAGTCTGTTGCAATCAGGTTGCTTTGGTTGTGCGAGGCAGTGTTTTTTTCTGTTTCCTGACTAGATTAGAATTACTTTTTCTTTCTTCTTTTCTTACTATGTGTATTGGTCTATAGATCATCACTTCCATATGTTTAAACATTAGACATCTTGCGGGAAGTGGAACAGGAAAGGGTGTCGTGACGGCCAGCACAAATGTGATGGGTTTCAGGAGCACATCTGCTGTTTTACTGTCAACAGGCATCCTCAGGTCTTTCTGGTAGTGGGAATCCTCCTCCCCCTACACTTCAGTGAGAGGAAGGCAGCGTATCTTACGCATGTTGATTATTGCCCTCTCCTCAGTTCTGTGGGGAGAAACACAGAGCTGTGATCAGTGAACTCCTTGGCTGCAGAAAGCAAAAAGGGACCCAGAGGAACTGACCCTAACTGAAAGAGCTGGCAGAGATTTCTGCTGGTTTCAAGGGCCATTCTGTGTGGTCCATTCCCTCAAAGAACTGCATGCAAGTGACCTGCAAGGTGAAGAGCTGGGTTAATCCTGCCAGGATTGAAACCTGTGCTTTGCTGAGATCTGGTCATGTCAAGGCTGCTGCCTGGACCAAGGCAAGGCTGTGCCTGGAGAAGTAGTGACCTTTCCTGGCTGGGATCAGCTCAGGGGGCACATCGTTCTGCAGCTAAGTACACTTGCTGCTAGCAAAGGAATGTTTATCCAGTGTGTTGATTAATCAACCTTGAGACAGGGTCAGATGGATTTACTCAAGCATCTAAGTAACCTTCATGGCAAAAGATACAAACCTATGTGTGTAAGAGGGCTGTCTATAGCCCTTGACTTGGAATAAATGCTCTCAGGAGTTTTCAGCTTTTATAGCATCATGGTCTGGAGCTGACACTTTTGTTTCTGAATGCGCCTCAGTTCTTCATGTTGTTCTCCACGACCACATGTAGGTGTGTCTTTCCTGAGGAGTCATATTCTGGTGCTGGCAATCTTGAGAAGCTTTTTCTCAAATACTGCTTTCCTCTGGTGTTTCTAGAGGGATTAAACAACGCTGAGGATAAGATCAGTATTTAAACAAGAAGTTCTTGAAGCTGGTGTTCTTTTTAGGAAATCATGCACTGAGCTGAATTATGAGCAGACCAGTTCTCATCTCATATGGGAGGAATTTGGTGTCTTTCCCCATAAGCATTAAGCCAAATATATTCTTGTGAAGCTATCATAATAAATTAAGATGTAAAATGATGGCAAGGTTTTAATTCTTTCTGGCAACTGGCATAACAGCTAAAGGGGGAAAAAAACCCACCAAATCAAGTAATGGCTTCGACTGGAAGTCCAAGAATGACATCTAGTGGCTTCCAGTGAGACTTCTGGGATAGTCTTGAGTAAGGGTGTTTTAAAGCTTACTATCAGGGATTTGCTTCACTGTTTTCTGTGCTAAAGATCCAACTCCTCATTTTGAATCCCTCCCACCGACCCATTTGCAATAATACTGCAAGCTGAATGCTTGTTCTTCAGGTTTGCTTTGCTGTTACTGGCTTCAGTGATCACAACTTCATTTAGCTTCAGTCAAGTTTACGTAAACGTAGAAACTCCCTGTAGCTAAATGAATGGTATTTACCCCACGAAGTTAAACTGATATTTGTGTTTTCTTGAGCTTTTTTAGGTAAAAATGAAAGCAAAGGCAATGTCCATGGCATTTCCAGCACCAAATTTATCTGATGAGAGCAGAAAGAGTAAGAGACGGTAGAACTTCTACACAGTGGGAAGGGTACAAAGCACCCATTCTGCAGGTTCACAGGGAGCCTGCTGTGATGGTGCTCAGTGATTTGAATCTTAGAAAGGTGAAACTTTAGGTAAAGCATTTTTTAAAGGCAGCAGTGCATCTTTCTTGGGTAGCGGGAGTCAACTATTTGGTAAGAGGTAGAACTGAGAGGGTGGATATTGAATTGGTATTTGTGATGGTATCCTTTTGCTTCAAGAGAATTGGGAAGTTTCTCTCTAACTGATACACAGAGTCGTCTGAAAGTGAGACAACAGCTGACAAATCTATTCAGACCTGGAGGTATTTTATAGGTACCTGTAGCCATCCAAAGGATGTATCTGTAAAAGGAGCTCAAGATGATGTTTGAGAGTGTTCCAGTCTTTTCTATATACAATGGAGAATCAATTGCTCTGAGGATGATGACGGCATGTCTGACCTTCCTGCATCTTTAAAGCTCCTAGGGTCTGATGAGGATCATATATGTTCATCATAGCAAACTTGGTGATCCCAGTGTAGCTCAGTTAATCTTGGCTGGTTAATTCGTGTTATACATGTCTGCTTTAAAGTTAAGACTCCACCTTTCCTTACGCTGTTCCACTTTTAAGTGTAGCTCTGCCCTCCTCTGCTGGGAATGAACAATCTGGAGTCTCATTAGCAATTGATTGCACTCCCTCTTGTACAGAAAGAAATAGAGAATGGATTTTAGCCACTTACTTTAAACCCGGAGCACATATGTGGCTATAATGCCACATAATGAGGTAAATAGTTGCTGGCATAGATGCTCTGGTTCTTTTTATTTAGAGAGAATTTAAATTGATGAAGGCAGAGAGCCCTTTTATCTTTTTACCCAGCAGGCAGCACATGAAGTGGGTTAATATCTTTGGAGAAGGGGTGACCTGTGCTATCAACAGATTTTGCCAGGAACTGAAAGGAGAGAGGGACTGCTAGGAAAATTAGTGGGAAAATGGAAGAAAACCCCCCAAAACACAAAACTTGGCAGATGTCTTGAATGCAGACTCAGCTTTAAACAGGAGCTTGATGCAGCCTGTCAAAGACTCTCTCAAGTGTTGTAACTTCCATGTGACATTCTCAGTGTTAGCTCTATCCTCATCCAGGCTCCTGCTGCTGAGATGGATTACAGAAGGAGGACAAAATGTAAAACTCTAGTAAAAAATCGTTGCTTTGTTGCTTTTGCTTCCCTCAGCTCAAGACAGGGGAGGCAGCCCCATTGCTAAGCATCCTCTTAAGAAGGATCCAATGATGAGCAGCCTAAAGGCAGGGCCCAGTGACAATATTGTCTTAGGAAAAGAGGTGGGAATTGGGGGAAGGCTGCAGAGTTGGGTTGGAGGAATAAGTGTTGGAGGACAGCTGATGGACTCAGTAATGAACATGCAGAAGGAGGTCTGGATGCAGACCAAAAGCCGTGCAATTCACAAGTAGCTGCAACCCTTCTATGACTGGTGGTTTTACTTTCTCCCAACAGAGATTTTAGTGATGGATTACTGTCACTGTTAAGAGAAGTTTCTTGCTATGGCTTTGTTGGGAAGTTTTTTCCTGAAGAAGGCATCTTTTTAAGGGGTAGATCTCCAAGGTTGCTGTACTGTGCAAGCTTTAATTAGACAAATACCTCCAGGTATGAATATCCATTATTTTCCAGCCTGAACTCTTCACTCATTACTGAAAAAGGAGTCTTTCTACTGATTGCTGAAAATAAATATCTGAGACTTGGTAGGGGAGGGTACAGTAGTGGCAGCTTTGTCCCTGAAAACCTGGCCATTTCTGTCTAGAAGTCCAGAGGGAACTGCTCTGTACTAGGTGGTGATGGAGCAGCTCAAAGAGCACCTCTTGTGTGGGTCCACCGAGGGGACTCTGAGCCTGGTTTCCCAGGAGTGTGGTACCAAATCAGGGAGCACTTTGTGTGGTCCCAAACCAGGAGGAGGAACTTGGGGGAGAACAATGTTATAGGTGCCCACTAGATGACAGTGCTGTCCCACAGACTCGCTCTGCTCTACTCCAAACTGCCTGTTGTCTGGGGTAATTTGGCTGCACCCGCAGTGGAGAACAGGCTCTGCTAAATTAAAAGCAATCATCATCACTTTTACCCTACTTCAGTTTCTTGGTTTATTTTTATTTTCCCTTCCGAAATGAGAGGCAATTTTCACAGCAAATATTAAACAGCAGCGTACTTGTTTTCAGTTCATTCATTCTGTTTAACTTGGGGTGTTAAGCCCGCAACACTTAAGATAAATGAGGCTAACAAAGTTGTGGCAGCAGCACTGAGGGTGTATTTTGCGTGCCTTCACTGAGTTTTATTATTAGTAATTATACCAGTAGTTTGAACCATGAAAACTTGTTTAGAATAACATGCAATGCTCCCTGCTGAACAAAGCTGAAGTCTATACGTCGTCCATTGGAGAACTGCTGGACCATGCTGACATGATGCTGCTTTATTCAAAGGGCTATCTCTTCCCTCTGTGTTGCTCCTTTGAAGTCAGTGAGAGACAGTGATTTGTATAAGACATATTCCAGACTCTTTTATTATCAGAATGGTGGCTATGGATGACCTTGTTTCCCTGCCTTTAGAGACTGATAGCTTAAACTCTAATTCTAGTAATCCTCTAGGTTCCCTATAGATTAAAAACAAAACCAAAGCAACAAACAAACAAGAGCAAAAATCCTTAATAATTCTCCACATAGCTGCCCAGTATAGCAACAGAGCTCATTCACTTGTTGTGGGAGGAAGATTTGCATTGAAAAAAGAGTGCTCTTTCTTCATAATGGCTGTGAGCCCTCTATCATCTCATTGCAATGGACAAGTATGAGCCAAGGAACCAGCATCACACCAGTTCATTATTGCATGTCAGCAGCTCATTGCAAAGACAAGCAGTTGAGTTTTTTTTTCTACTTTGCTGCTTGCTAACTGTATCAGGCAGAAAAGTGTCCTAAAGGTTCTTGGTTTTGGGTGGCAGAACATCCAATGATGTATCTGCCCTCTTGAACATCAGTTGTGGTTACAGTCAGGATGCCTCAACTGTTGAAGGAAAAATAATAGTCCAGAAAACATTGCTGTTGATCTCTAAATTCCTTGGCACTGGTACAGGGCTTTTGGTGTGTTGATACAATTCACAGCCGCAGTAAGGCACCAGCAAGTTGTAAGAGGGCTGGAAAGTACCTTTTAAATAAATGAGATTCAGGGCTTGACTTTGCAGAGATTCTGCTGCAGAAATTTGGCAGGGTTTGCTCAAGAGATATTTTTCTCGTTAATTATTAGCATTGATCAGGAAGAGTGTGCTGGATTTAACATCTTGGTGTTGTCTCTACATGATACCTTCACCGCTAGTCTAGATATCTCACTGATTAACATGGAATGATGAAATGCAAGCTCAAGCAGAACAGTACTTCCAGGGTACCCACTGAAAGGGCTTCCCTTCAGCGTCAGCCAGATGGACTGAGTGGATATCACAGTTCAGACTTGTAAACAAACTCAACTCCATCTGGTGTACAGTTGAATTTCATTCCCAGCAATGCAATTCTCACACCAATCACCCTCTATGTAATCCATCTTTCTTTCACATATACACACACACTTGTTTCTTTCACCGACTTGTAAATGGAAAAGGTCTGCTGTGCAGCTAGAAAGCACAATGCTTTCCCTACTCTTCCTGACCACCATTTCCCTGCTTCCCCATGGGCTGCAATAAAGGCAGGGGTTTGTGCTCCAGTGGAGCATTACCTACTTTGCAGAGGGGTGAGGAAGGAGCCAAAGAGAATTCCCTGCAGTTCAAAACCTTTTGTTTTGCAGATTTCTCAAATAGAAGTCTGGTTTTGTAAATCTTATTTAATATTGAGTTTTTCTTCTTTTTTTCTTCCTTCTTTTTATCATTTAATGTTTTTGCCACGGGAGGATTTACTTGAACTGAGCAAAACCTGTTTTCTGTCTGAGCATGCTGCAGATACTGGTCTCTGAAAGTTGTCCTTGGTATAAGATAGGAAGTGAATGCAAAGGTGGCTTTGTATCTAGTGTGTCTCTGCTTCTTGAAAGGGCGGATGTATGAAGCTGCAGACTGATGGTGGGCAGAGACATATCATTTTCTCTGGGTGATTTGGACCTACTGCATCTATCGCATGTCTCCTGGGGGGAAATTTTGCGCATAAAGGTATCCAAGCAAGCCAAGCTGGCTTTGTAGCCCTTTGCAGCACGAGGGATAAGCCTCAGTCCCAGTGAAAGTATTCCAGCTGCTTTTTCTTTCCTAGCAGTGAACAGTCCATTTTCAGTGCAGACACTTCTCCCCTTACCTCTGCTGATCATTGCCTGCCTTTTGTGTGCTTGCGTCCTTGCAAAATGCCAGTGAAGGACTTGTGCAAGAGCTTTGGAACCCAGCTCCATCAGAATTAGTCAAATTAGTAAACCCACAATATTTAATGTTGTAAGATGTTGAAATTTGAGTGAGCCAAGTTAAAGAGGGCTCAGCCCAGCAGTTATGAGTGGAATAGGCAGTTGGAATGATCTGGAAGTTAAGAGTTAACTTTTCTAGCCGGTATAGCCATCACCTTAAAGGGATACCTATACCTTCAGAAACAGAAAAGCCACTTTCTCCTCAGTACAGCTGATCCTAGCTATGTTGTCTGTCCCCTTTAGGGCTTTTATTCAATTTTCTCATTTCAGATAACCTTTTGTTTCTCCTTCTGCCTTATTGCTTGTGGTTTTTCATTTGTTTAGGGTTTTTTCCCCCTCCAGCAGTAAATACTTGCCCCTTGTTCAGCTGAGAGCACAATTTGGGCATGCAGGAACTCCTGGGCCACTGGTGAACCAGCTCTGGCATTAAAACAGAATGACTCGTATCTGTTTGTGACTATCTGTGGTCTTTTAATTACCTGGCCAGCATGTTCCATGGGAGAGAGCTGGTGTGCCTGGAGCTAGGGAAGAAGTTATTTGGTGTTTTGTCTTTAAACAGCAGATTCCAAAAAGAAGAAAGAAAGAGAAATGCACCTCAGCTTCTCAGCTCATATCCTGGATACCTCCAATTGCACTGGTAGTGCCCCGGTCTGATTCAGCATGCATTTATTGAAATGCCATGTAAATTATTTAAGATTGATTTTAATTAAAGCCAGACCTCTGACAAGGCAAAATTCAGATGTATTATGTTAGTTAGATGGAAGCTACTTGCAGATTCATTGCTATGCTTTTGTGCAATACCTCTTTAGCACAACACAGCCCCCACCTGCATCATCCTGGGAGGAGAAATTGTGATCAAATTAAGGTTAATTTTGCTCCTGTGCTCAGATGTATTCCTTCTGAAGTCAACAGGAGCTCTCTCCATGTTTTCAGCTTCCCTGTAACGCCTGCTGTGCTGGCTGGAGCAGGGGATGCCTGTTGCTCTCCCTCTGCAATTCCTGCTCCATGTATTTTCACTGTTGCTCTATTCCTTGGTGCTTTCCCTTATTTCCATAATAATGCTCTGTTCTCCTCTGGATAGAAATCCTCAGTTCTGTGGGAGCAGACAGACTTCCTTCATTCTGAGTGGGAATACCTGGAGGAAAGGTACTTCTATCTCACTACTTATGGCATCTGTATTTGCAGCAGCACTGATTGTGCATAAGGATCTCTGCATATCAACTTCTGTGTCTCCACTAAAGGATCATTTTGGAATTTGTTTCCAAACAGCTTGCTTGGCATATTTCACACAAAGGTTGATGGTAGTTACCAGAAAAGCAGGACTTTGGTCTTAGAAGCAGCGACAGCTCTGGGTCCTCTTGACAGTACTGCACAGAGTAGTCAGTGATGTCCTAAGGCTGGCAGAGGTAAAAGTCATCTATGCAGGCAGCTCTTGCAGTGCTCTCTGGTATGGGCCCTTGTGTAACTCTTTGGACCTCTGTGAAGTTTCCAAAGCAGCTACAGGAATGAGAAGAGGACTGGGACCGCATCTGTTGCACTGCACTGAGAAACAATCATCCCATCCCACTAGTGACGTTCCTTTTTAACTATAGCAGGGAACTTCTTACGAGGACCTGCCAGAATCAATCGCAGTGTTTGAAGGAGTAATGTATATATTTATATAAAACAGAGAAAAGCATTTCATTTCAAAGCTTAGCATAAATAATACATTAGGTTTCCTGCCTAAGCTGTGGCTTACCATCATGCTGAGACACAAATGTAAGGAAAGGAGGGAAAACCTGTTATACAGAGCTCAGCAGGCTTCCATCTTGTTACTTACACATCAACTGCGGGTAGGTTGCCCCTCTGCTCACATTGAGGTGATTAGCATGTTGTTTAACATCAATTATGCATGTTCCATGTTAGCAGACATGTTAAATTATTCAAGCCGTAGTCTTTAGACTTATTTAATCTGTTAAGAGGGAAAACAAGCCAACATCAAAGCAAACCTTTTAGTTTGATGGCCTTCCCTCTCCTCATCTGCAGCCTGGTTTTTACTGTCTGGGCAATGTAAGTAAATGAGGTATGCTTTCCATTTCTTTGTGCTGTCCTCCATCTCTTGTGGACATGTGGCCTGGCTGCCAGCCTGGTGCAGGGGGTAGTGGTACCTGAGGTGCCTGGATGAGCAGTAGCAGAAGAGATCTGGTGAAGTAGGAACCCGACCTGTTGTTAAAGGTCATGACTCTTTGAGCAGCGGTAAATGCAGTGTCTGAAAGAATCCATCCTCCATGGCTTCACATAGTCATAAAGCACAAAATACGTCCCTGCACAGATTTAAGACCTGCAGTAAAAATCACAAGCTACAGCTATGCCATGCTGTAAGAAAAGAGCAGGGGGGCCCAAAGGCATGATCTATGAAGATCATAGGTCCCTGCAACAGCAGGAGCTTAGTGAGGTAAAATTCCCAGCTGAGGACTGGAGAAGAGAAATGCATCCTTGCTGTGAAAAATCACCAAAGGCTGGAAAGAGAAACCAAATCTAGGGCTGTGTTTTAGCAAAGCAAAGCAGCTGGGAATGCAGTCCATGCATCCTGCTTTGTGGTGTTGGGGCGATCATGCAATACCTCTCTGAAGAAAGAGCCTTATGTACGTTCTCTTTAAGCCCTAGCCAGAGCAGTGACAAGTACAATGCTGTGAAGACACAATGTGACAGGTTACCAGCAGACAACACTGCCTGCTGGGACCAGTGGTTTGAGCAGAATATATCTGGCTGCTGCTCTCTTCAGCTAACCAAAGCACACAAAGCCATCCTAAGAGCAGTAAAATAAGCTGTCGGTTTGCATCCTGTGCTTATCACAATAACAAAGCTTGCTTCTGTGGCTTTATACAGCTGCTGAGCTGATGTCCACGCCTGGACAGCAGGATGTGGAAGGGCTGCTTTGTGGGGCATGTCAGTCTGAGGCTCTTGGTTACTCCTATGGACAGTAATGATTTTTTAAGGGGAAGAAGATTCATTTTTTTCAGGACCAAGCTTGGTTACAACTGACCTTTATTTATGTGTGTAAGATGCATCTCGCCAAGGTACTGAGCAGGAGGGTTTGGCAGCGCAATAAGATTCCTCACTCAGTATTTCAACATTATGTGTTATTGGCAGGCAGATAAAAAGGGATGTGATGCATAAAATCCAGAATAAAAACAGGCCAAGAATGGAGTCTTAATGCACACAAAGAGCTTGTAATCCCAAAACAATCTGTGTAACACCATGGAGAGATGTTACGTTGCAGGCTATGATTCAGTAAAGAGAAGCCAAGATGTCCAGCATAATTCATCATGGTCACAGATATGAAGTGGGGAGCAGGATCAGCAGAGAAGCAGATTCAGAATCTCATTTTACAGCATTGTCACGGCAGCTCCTGACAGACTTCATGTACGTGCTGTTCAGTCAGCAAACACGCACCTTGTCTGGGTAATAGCTAGATATAGAGATATGCAGAACATGCACGCACATCTCACAGAAACAGATGGGGAGGCTCATAAAGTAACTTTATGGAAAGGCAAGATTAAGCTGGAGAGGCAACAAAATGCTCCAGGACCTAAAATGAAAAATAGATGTTGGCAATGGGACAGTGCTTACAAAGAACAGAGAAATCAATTATTGTTCAGCTGCAGTGGAGGATACGGATCATTTAGCAAGGGCTTTTAGAAAATATCCCAAGAATAGTAACATCCCTTCAAAGGACCCCAGAGAAGCTGGTTATTCTGTGAGTTACAGTTCCCAGTGACACATCACCACCTGCTGTACTGTATGGAGTGTAAGTCTGCTGAGCCCAACTGGAGGTGGATTAGGATGTATCAGAGGTTATGTTATCAGGTTACCAGGGAGGCACCTCTGGGGACCTGGAGACTCAGGACGCTGAATTTGTGTATCCTCCACAGTTTGCAAGTGATTTAAAGTATGAAACAGCTTTCTGAGGGAAAAAAAAAGTCTTATTTTGAGAGCTGTATCTTCAAGACTCAGTTCTGTGACATAAGATTTAAGGCAATTGCTGATAATTTTAGTGAATTGAGCAGAGTCTGTATATGTATTTTTTCAGAGAAAGTGAAGGCTCAAATGATTTCAAGGTAGCGATGTATACCTATAACTACCACCTACCTGCATGGTGTCCCTTGATGTGCCTTTCATAGAGGCTACTTACCCTTGACTGTGTCTGTGCTGACTTGAATCTCTTCTGTTATAGCTGGTTTGTGAGGGATTTGCTAAGTTTTTATACACTAACACGTCAGTGCTACTTCTGTAGAAGCAAATGGGAGTAACAGTGATGCAAACAAATTACTCTTACGCATTGCCCATATAGATATGTATTGTGTTGTGTGTGCAAACCAAACCAGTAAAGGACAAGAAACGCTAGAGACTTTGATACTGCTCTGAGAAAAGCACCTCTTGAATTTGAGTGAAGCATTTGCAGAGTAAGGAAGAAAAAGCAGTCCGTCTGTGCATTTGATAAGGAGCAAGGTTTCTTTATTTGGTTGGTTTTCTTGACTAGGTTTGGAAATGTGCATTTAACAAACTGAAAATACCTCTAGTGACCCAGCCTCTGCTGAATATTCTACTGTTCAAATACCAGAACTCAGTTTTCAGGTTGCTCCCTGAGGGCATTGTGCTGATCTCTTTTCCTTTTGATCCCTTACTTCTACCTAAGCTGGCAAAAGTCAGTTCTTGTTCTCCAGAGTCTTGTCATGCGTTGGCTTTTTAGTGTTCTAAAGCAAATGTCAGGAAATCATATTCCTGCAAGATATCTCGTGGTCACTTGTTCTTTCCTTGCATGGAATGTTGGTGGGTGTGCTGCGTGGTGTTTCATCTCAGCAGGATGTTATATAGCATTTACACTTACAGTTTATCATCTTCAGACATGAGACTGATTCCACCAAAAATGATCCTGCAACATAGGAAAGAAAACTGTGTTAACTTTGATGTAATTTTTAGAGGTACATAAGCCTTGGCATTAGATCAAATGCTGTGGATTCCGAGACAGGCGTTTTTTGACCCAGTACTTAAATTCATAGTTACAAAGGTACTTTAGTTGAGTTATTAATATAGCTGTTCATTTGGTTTTAGTCCTTAAAATTCAGGTTTCATCCATATGCTAATATGGTTAGGCATGTAAAAATCGAAGTGATACAACAACAAAACTAAGCAGTGGGCCCGGTCCAAACCTCTCTTGATAAAAACACAGGAGAGTTGACCTACAAATATGGCATTGCGAGGTTTTTCCTCGAAGAGCAAAATACACCGTCAAGTTCCTCTTTTAGCGCTTTCTCCCATTTCCTCTGCTCTTTTTCCTAGGTAATTGCCATCTGTAGCATACAGCAGTGTGCTTTGCCTCCCAGTGGATTCTGCTTAGGAAAGACAAACTTTGACTGTCTTATTTTTGAGACACACTGGAGTCTTGCTCCCTGCTGTAAAATGGCTCCTAGCTCAGCTTTGCAAGTCAGTGTTTCCTTGCTGTTCCCAGATGTCCTTGGGATCTGCTCCTAGAGCCAGTATAAGAAAAAGAACTATGCCTTGCATGTGGAGTCTGCTTAGTTCCTTTTGTTTGTGCTGTTGACACTTGTCTTCTGTTCTTGAGCACTGCTTGGAATCTTGTGTGAGCACTTGATAAGTATGTGTGAAATATGCCTGTTGTGATCTGATCAGACCTGATCAGGTTTCCTTCCACACCAGTGACCGAATCCTCTCCGAGGGAGCTGCATATGTCACTGTGACAGACCAGCTTTATACTGATACAAACCCATGTAAATTATGCTAGAGTAAACCTAGTTAGTGCATTAGTGAATCTGACCTTTGTGGTTTGGTGGCCTGAGGAAACAGCAACTCAGCTCACATAGGTATCTCAGTAGTCATCACAATTTTCCCTTCCCTTTTTCTTCGGGAGGAGGGAAGGGGAATCTGAAGCTACTTGAAAAATGAAGCCTATAGAAGAAACAAACAAACTGCCTGCTTTGGTATTAGAGTCATCAATCTTGGTCAGGCATTATTGCCAAAGGAGAACTGGGCTGGAAAAATATGCTCGTCAGTATTCAATCATTATGGCCATTAGATACTGGATGGCATTGATACATATTAAATAAAGGAGTGTGAGTTGTAGCTGCTCCAGTTTTCTGTGTGTGGAACACTCAGTGCAGTGATACCAGGCTGAAAATGCTCTCCACAGCTGTATTTATTTATGTGTGTGGAAAGGGGGGTTGGCAGCTGGACAGACTTGAACACTGTAAAGGAGAAATTTGGTCATGTGCCAGGAGGTCTATAGTCACGATCAACAACCTCTAAAGCATTCAGCTCAGGAAGAGTGAAGGAGTAGAGCTAGGACCAGTTGAAGCATTTGCAAAGTGACATGAGCAGTATCTTTTTGTATTAGGGCAAGAAATAGTTATGAATCCTGTTGCCTAGAAGTCAGTTGGAGGCTCATAGAAGTTAACAGCTCTTGATAAAGCTCCATAGGAATTACACCTGCAAATTTGAGCTTGAAGGGAACGGTGCCACAGACATGGTAGGAGCCAGGATCAGACTGGTACAACTAAGAAAAAAATACAGTTAATGGGCTCAGGTCTCTTTTGCTTTGAAACTCCTGCAGCAGGAGGAACAAGTGCTGTCAGCGGTTGCTGTTATATGACAGTAAAGAACGGCACTCAGGGGCCAGCGGTGACAGAAGACAAGCGCAATTGCATCCAACGAGGGTGTGAGTTGCTTTCCCATTAACAAAGCAAATTGTGTAATATGGTGACTGCTCCAAACAAATGTCATCCTGCCATCTTCATTGTAGCTGCTTTAGAAATACACAGACATAGGAATCTGCAATTGCCAGTAGAATTGCCTCCCTTCCCAGGAATATAGCTCTTACTGGTGATAGATATAGCAAAGGTGACCCGCCGCCTTCTCGGCATGTTGCAAGGCTTAAAAAGTACAGCATTGCCTTTCAAAAGCTTTCCATGGCTTCCTTGATGCTGCAGCTCTGTGCTGTAGGGATCCTTGGCTAGGGAAAGGCAAAGGTCTGAGCAGAGCTGTTGTCTCCATAGAGAAGACTGAAAGCACTTTAGTTGAAAAGCAAAATTTTCCCTTTGGAAAATGAAAGAAAATGTTTCTGAAGTTCTGATCATCCTGAACAGAAATACCTCATTCCTGCAGAGCCAAATGGAAGCTCTTGTTTGAAGGTCTTGTGCTCCTCTCTCCCTTACAGGCTGCAGTTCTCTCCCTGTGCCATGTCTCAGGCCAGCCGAGGGCTGAAGGAATCAAAGTAGGGATGGGATCCTGCACAACAAAGCCAGAACATCCCCAGGCAGTACATGTCGTAAAGTGAGGTTTTTCTGTTCTAGCAGCAATGACCCTTCTCTCTCAGCATGACATGGCAGAGGATCACTAGGCAACTGGGTCTCATTGCCTGGGTATCTCTTTCACTGTGTGATCTCAATCTAATTTCAGCAGATTCTACATCTAGATAGGCACAGTCGCATTATAAATTATAATGCATTTAGAATCTTTGGATACTGAAGAAGCAACTTTTAACTGCACTCAATGCCAGGCACTGTTTGGAATCAACAACTGGAAAAAAAGTATTATCCAAGTGTGTAAACTACTTGGGCCCCTGAGAGCCCATTTTGTATTTATTTTGATTCTATTTTGGGACGTACAGCCCACATTTTTTGTGTTTCTCAGGATTATAGAGAAGGAGTCAGTCCACTCTAATTGGAGGCAGTCCAGGCTGATTTGTCCGAGTGTCTCCCCTGCAGTGCTGGGAAGTGCATGCTCGGTTGTTGTTCTGCAGCTGTCAGATGCTACAAACTCCAACTGATGCCTGTGAAAGTGTTGGAAATGACAGGCACAGAGACTTTAGCTGTCAATACTGCTCAGCATCCTATGGCGGTTCTTTGACATGCTTGAGCTGTGGTTGTACTTGAGGTAAATCCTATTCTGCCATGGTAGGGAATGCAGTTCATCAAGCTTGAGCGATTTGGATCATCAGGAAGGGGAACACTCTAAACTGAGAGAAAGAATTCAGATAAACACTGCATTCACACATGGGCTTTGGTTTCTTGTGTGTGATGAAATTTTTGCCCTGCACAAAGTGAGAAGGGTATTTACAGAAATACAGGAAAGGTGTAATGTAATGTGTCCTCACAGCTTCCTCCCATTCAAACTGAGGTTGGACCAAATGTTGACCAGCAAAGAGGTCCAGGTGATTTCTCTCAAATTTCAGTTCTTTTTGATAAGGGATGCCTCAGGCTGACTTGGTTAGAAAGATTCTGGCCAAGTAGCAATTTCAAAGATAAGACGTATAGGATAATCTGCAGAGGGCTATAGGAGATGCGTACATCTTTGGTGAGTGGCAGTTGAAGGCTTATACACTGTCTTCTCCTTCCTTTTTTGAAATGTATGAGCAAGTTTTGACTTATGGGAAATATGGTTCGTTCTGGTAACTTTTATGGACTCCTGGCTTCTGGACCAGGGCTGCTGTGCAGGGGAGAACACTGCTGATTTGCATCCAGGCTTTAACAGGAGCTCCTCTCCCAGAGGGATGCAGAGCTGTTGTTGTGCACATGGACACTGCTTCTCCAAGCATCCTGTTACTCTTGGAGGATTGCTCTGCTATTTGTCTACCTCTTTTTAGACTTTATGTACGTTAGAAGTAGAGAACTGTGAGATTTATAGTTAATTAAGAATTAGTTTTATAAGCTAATCTTACATTTTATTATAATTCAGGCTAACGATCTTTGCTAATTCATGTACTTTGAAATGGGTTCTGGCTTTGACTGAAGGATGGAGCTGAATTCACCGCATCCTTCTAAGTTATGCTCGTGAATAATTTGCTTATGATATTTGAGGATGCTCGCAGGGTAAGAAACACATCCTTGCGTCTGGTTTCTCCATTTGCGGAAACATAGCAGCTTGTGCTGGGTGTACAGTGCCTGTCTCCTTGTTATATCCCTCCTGAAACATTTCCAGTGGTGAAGCAGAAACATGGTATAAAACTATGTATCTTGACTTGCACGCTGCTGAAATGGGCATTTTAGTGAACTGCCTGAAGTCTGGAAATGATTCATGCTGACTATTTGGGAAATACTTTCAAATAATGAGTAGATTTGCAGGAATCAGAGATGGCTCATGAAAGATTAATGATAGTAGAGAAGACCTTTTCTTTTTTCCCTCTCCTTAAGTTTTGGCATCAGGTCTCTGGTTTGTACTTCTGCTTTTGAAGTTACTGGAACAATGCTGATTCATTCCAGAGGAGAAGTAGTCTCTGAAAACTTTTAGGAAGCACATTGTATTTATAAGGAGTGGGGGGCAAATGGGGGCAAAGCCTCCTGTGTTCTCCAGGAAATTATTTTAACTTCTGACTTTAAAGTTTTTTGATTTTGTTTTAATTTACCACTGCATTTTCTTTGACGGGTTAATTAATGCTATACTATTACTAGAAGCTATTTCCTTCTCATAATTAGAATGTGTTGTTCATTTTATTAGCCTGTTTTATTATGGTCAGTATTCATTTCAGTGCTTAATCATTTCTCCTTCTGTCTACTTATAAATTTGGCATTTATTCATTTATTTAGAAACACTTGCCCTGGCATTGGCCTTAGTTTGGTTTTCCCCCCAGTGTACAGCACAATCACCTTTGCTTTCGGTTGTATTGGGCCCAAAGCATTGCAACCCAATAATGGGTTGTATTATTCTCCAATAATCATAGAATAGTTAGGGCTGGATGGAGAAGTCTGATTCATAGGACATCAAATGCTCAACCATCCTAGCTAAAAGTAACCAGAAATTATATCTCCTTAATGCTGGCATCTGTGGGAAGTGTAGTTGTGGATACATGATGCTGATATCATATAAAATACTTGATATCCTGTTGCACAGTTTAAGGTAGGCCAGAGGAGGGTAAACGGGATCTGTTGAGAGCCTCCTTATAAATTACTACTAAAGAAATCAGAGCCAGGAGGGCCTGGTGGCCCCCAGGGAGGACAGCCCTAAACAAGCTGTGGGGAGGCTTTAACTGAGGCTGAGGGCTGAGCTGTGGTGGCAGGATTCAGGAATCCACTAGGAGAATATCTAAAACATAAAGATTCAGCTGAAGGTGCCCTGGCAGAGCCAGATGCTATGGCAGGGGCTCAGGGTGGCAACATTCAGGGTGAATCTTGACTGTTAACCAAGGTGATGCTGAGGGTTGAATCCTGTCTCCATCTGAAATCTGTTCTGCCTGTGTCTGCACAGCTGCACAGTCAGTAAAGGGCCTTGTTGATCAAATTGTGGGATTTCTAAATCAGAGAGTTAAGTGCTGCTCGACATGGTTTGTTTTGTTATCCATAATGATAGGCTGGACTGCTACGCGTTTCCAGCTATTCTTTCTTTACCCTGAGCTATGTTTGAAAGGATTGGTGTAGCTTGGCTGATAACTGTGGAGCAGAAAGAAAATGGTTTCTTAAAAATAGCTGAGCCTACACTAGGGAGCTCATTATTTTCACTGTACTGAAAGACACTTCATTCACCAAGACAGGCTTCCATCAAAGAAGCCATCAATGCAGCCTGCCATCATCTGTCAGAATACCTTGTTCTCCTCTCCATAATTAAAACGCAATATGGCCTATTTGTTACCCCCTTGGCAGCGTGCTCCACACTGCTTGGCTTATGCAGTCTTGCCGAATACAGGGCCAAATGCTGAGAATTCTCAATGAGCTGCCCCGAGATTGATACACAAGGGAATTATAGTTCCTTAGTGAAGGCAAAAGTGTCTTTGAGTGTTAGAGGGGAGCTACAAATATATCATTTAAATTCTTGCATCATAAACTTCTCATTCTCATTTTGCATTGCACTGCAGAAGGTAAAGTGAAATGGATGTAACTTATCATTAGTTGCATTTCTGTGCTGTTTGAAGCAACACAGTCTTTTCACTGTTTGATTTCCTTGGCTTTACTAGTCACCAAGGGATGCGGCATTCTGTGAAACCAGATGGAGTGTGTGTGAACTGCCGGACTAACCTCCTAAGCAAATTTAATGGATGACAAACATTGAGCAGGAATGAAAAATGCTGCTCCATTGTGGTAGACAAAACATAAACAGATCTTAAACTCCTCTGTGATCTCCTAGCTTCTGCTGTCTTCCTATGCAATTTAGCTTTTAGCATCCTAGAGATGAAATTGTCCGCAGTACAAATTAGAGGATGCCCATTATATTAAAATACTCAGCATGGTGTGGATCATTTCTGCAACAGTGATTTCTCTAGTGATCCGAAAGCCAGTGCCAAAAGAGAATCTCCTCCTCCCCTCCAAGTAGAATTTATTGGTTTGTTCATTTTTGAAGCAGATAGTGGTGCTAATAAAGATAGAAATCAAGTTTTTCTGGAAGCAGCTGACTGGGTTGACTATAATTTCTTTGCAATATAGCGGCAGTTCATTTTCTTTGCGTATGTGTGTCCTGAAAATTGTTACTGCTGCGAAGTTCTTACAATTAAACTTTAAAAATTAAGAATACATATTTAAAATACAGGTATCTGCAGAAAGCATTGACTGGGTGTGCACTGAGATTAAGTTTAAAGCATCAGTAAATTCTTTTCCTACAAAGCTTATTGAAGCATAAATGGAGAAGGGAAAAACGGACAGAAGAGAATGAAGTATGTGGTTTGTATTTTGGAAACATGGAGTTCATAGAATGAATCTCTAAGTAGAATTGGAAGGTGATAGTGGCGAAGGTAATTCTATTGTCCAAAGTGAGAAAATTGCCACTGATAATGAATGTAGTAATGACATATATGTAATGAAATTTACCTTATGTTGATTATCTGGCATGCTAATTAGCTGCTCTCTGCAAATGCCATCCAGATCCAATTAATGATCCTTTTTTCCGTTGTGTTGTTTTTTATCCCGTTGTCCTTACATGCACTGCAGCTATATTTGTTTCTAAGATACTGTATTGTTGGCGCAAGAGTTGTACATCATACTCACCTGTGCAGCTCCCTTTTCTGATGCTCAGCACTGGCAAGAATTTGATACAAAAGATGGGCATGTGGGTTTTGCACTAAAGTGTTCCCCAGAGAGTCGTTTCTAAAGTGGGAATCTACCATCCAGCTCTCAGTTTTCAACTACCCGTGTAGCTGCACTTCTGTAAGCTGCAGATTTCTACCAGGGTAGCGCTCCCTGTTTTCGTGCTGGGTAAACAGCTCAGATGTCTGCCCCAGTGATTTATGCTGGCACAGCTATATCAAGATTTGGCTCTTAATGAAAGTAGTCCTAGGGGCAGATGATTCCTTGTTTCTGTCAGGGAATCTACAAGACCCTATTGGCAGAGGCTGAGTCAGTGATGCATCTGGCCATCTCTGCTTTTGCAGACAGTACCCCTGGGAGACTGTTCCTGTGGGCATCTTTTGGTGAAAAAGGAGATGGAACAACAGCACTGCATTGTGAGCCTTGGGAAGGACTTGACATCTGTTTTGAAAACAGGCTTCCAAATGCCTGCTTTCTTAAAACGGTAATCTGTGCTGTGTACTCCATGGACCCTCTGCAAAGCACTGGTTACTTTAGGCATGCATGAACCCCAGGTTAATGGCATGTGGTCCCAGAAACATGGGAGAGGTGTGTCTGGCTGTGATAGCAAATGGCAGAATTGGACAGAATGAGCTGACTGTCATGATTTTTTACTTCCTCCACTTCATACCTCTGAGATTGTCCACTATACACTTGGAGGGTACGAAGCTTAAAATGAGGCCTTTGTTTTCCAAAGCTCCCTTTTCAGATGTAAGTGGAAAAACCCCAAACTTTTTCCTAGCATAGAAGAGGAAAATACATTATTTTTCTTTGCAGGTAGGTTGGGCTGCCTTGCTTGCACCTTTCTCTCACTCTGAGTTATTACAGAAAGTGGTATCTGATAGTGTGAATAATGCTGTGCTCCTGCCAACAGGCACAGAACACATTGGCTATAGATCTCATACATGTCAGAGGTATATAAGGAAGGTAATCGGGGACAGTTCAAATCTGAAAAACAAAGGGGCTGCAGTGCAGAATTTGGCTTAGCTGATGTTCATCCTGAACTTTTACAGACTTGTGAGCAATGGGTGTTCTTGAAAAGCAAATTGCAATTACAGTTTAGCACTGATTTATGGGGAAGCAGCTTAACGAGGAAATTTCACCGAGTGCTTTGTGAGCAGTTCCTGAAATGCAGCCTTAAATCTCCCAGGGACTTTTAGCACACACACACACACGCACGCACACCCCCACCCCACTGATGCAGGCCTCTTATCAGCAGTTATTCTCTTACCCAAGAGAAACCCCAGACAGAAAGCAGTTGGAGGTTCTGAAGCAACTGTAGGACTGTACTGAGCAGACAGTAGGTACTCCTGGTGCTTTTTGTGAGAGGAGGAGTTCGCCCAGTTAAACCTGATTAAATATTTCTACTTTTCTCCATGTTCATATACTAATGATTGCAGCCTGACAATCATTGAGGTCTGTGAAGGGGCACTGTGAATTTCTTGGCATTCTTGAGCAACATGTGCTGCTCTTTAGTATGAAGTAATTGTGATCATCCAAACTTCTCTCAGTGTGTAGGTGCTTCATTGCATTTCTGATCCTCTTCTGGAGGAACATCCAGAGAAATCCTCCCCAGAGTCTCAGTTCTTTAGTGAAAAGAAAATCTAGGCTTTTATTTTGTTTTCCTTCCTTATGTTGTCTTGAAAGGTGTCACAACATTTGCCTCTTACTTACCCATGTTTTAGCCTCTTGCTCTCAAGGCATTGCTGGTTTTCTGTTTGCATTTATCATCATCTATGCCACAGTTCTCCCCTTTTCTAGAGCTGCAACCTTACCATGCCTCTGATTATCTGTAGCCAGTAAACTTGCTGCTGAAGTTCTTTCTCAGGCTTTAAATCTGTGCAGCTTTTGTCATTTTTCCCATATGATTGACCATGGGCATCTCAACAGCAGAGACATGATGTGCTGTGTTTCCTGTCCTATCAGGATGTGTGAGAGATGGAGTTGACAGCGGGATCGTATCATATTCACTCTGAATGTAAACAGGGTTTATGCTACCAAGTGCTGCTCACTCCTCTCTTCACTGTGTCAGTGACAGTATCTGCCTGTCACCTTTCCAGCTATACTTCTTCATGCCATGAAGTTCTTTAATAGGACTCATCTTCCTAGCGCAGTGAATGTCTCTGCAACTAGAGCTTCTACCTTGTGTTGGTGGAGCAGACATTAATGGCAGTAGTGTGATTGGGACCTGGCCGCAATGCATTAGAGCACAACAGGGAGCTGCTCATCATTTCACAGTAAGAATTTCTTCCAATGTGATAGCTTTGGTACCTGTTAGAAATCATGCTCTGTTCCTAATTACACAGTGACTCATGATAACTCTGCCATCCTCCAGATAAGTCTCCAATTAACTTGTGTCGCTGCTATAGTTTAAGTATGATTTAATAAGAAGAGACTAATTTTTGCAGTTCTGTTAAAGGTACATTTGTTTTTTTCACTCAATAGGCTCAGAAATGACACACTCTGTTTTATTTCAGGCTAAATGAAATCTAGAAATCTCATGAAATGTAAGGGGTCCAATTACTCTGAGAGAAATCCCTAATGTTTCATTTCATATCCTTGTGTTCTACCAGGGAATGTACTTCACCAAAGGAAGCTGCTCAGGGAAGTTATTTTAGGGATGAGTAAACCTTTAGGCCACTGTACAGGTGGTATCCAGGATGTAAAGATGCTGATCCTTTCTGTCTTTAGATGGAGCTCTCTTGTGAATTTTCAGTGGTATTGTGCTGCCAGAAAATAGATGAGGGATCTGATAGGCTTTTCGAATGAGATGCTTGACCCTGTCTCTCTGGGTCAAGATAGAAGCAGACTGGTAAAACAGTTGAAAGGAGCTTGCTCTGCCCCATCCCATAAAGTACCTGCACTGTGCAAAAGTGCTGAGACTCCTTTAAATGAAATACTTAGAATCATAGAATCATAGAATAGTTAGAGTTGGAAAGGACCTTAAGATCATCTAGTTCCAACCCCCCTGCCATGGGCAGGGACACCTCCCACTAAACCATGCCACCCAAGGCTCTGTCCAGCCTGGCCTTGAACACTGCCAGCGATGGAGCATTCACAGCTTCCCTGGGCAACCCATTCCAGTGCCTCACCACCCTTACAGTAAAGAATTTCTTCCTCATATCCAGTCTAAACTTCCCCTGTTGAAGTTTGAACCCGTTACCCCTTATCCTATCGCTACAGTGCCTAAGGAAGAGTCCTTCCCTAGCATCCCTATAGGCCCCCTTGAGATATTGGAAGGCTGCTCTGAGGTCTCCACGCAGCCTTCTCTTCTCCAGGCTGAACAGCCCCAACTTTCTCAGCCTATCTTCATACGGGAGGTGCTCCAGTCCCCTGACCATCCTTGTGGCCCTCCTCTGGACTTGTTCCAACAGTTCCATGTCCTTTTGATGTTGAGGACACCAGAACTGCACACAATACTCCAAGTGAGGTCTCACAAGAGCATAGTAGAGGGGCAGGATCGCCTCCCTCGACCTGCTGGTCACACTCCTTTTGATGCAGCCCAGGATACCGTTGGCTTTCTGGGCTGCGAGTGCACACTGCTGGCTCATGTTCATTTTCTCATCAACCAACACCCCCAAGTCCTTCTCTGCAGGGCTGCTCTGAATCTCTTCTCTGCCCAACCTGCAGCTGTGCCTGGGATTGCTCCAACCCAGGTGTAGGACCTTGCACTTGGCATGGTTAAACTTCATCAGGTTGGCATCAGCCCACCTCACAAGCGTGTCAAGGTCCCTCTGGATGGCATTCCTTCCCTCCAGCATATCAACCGAACCACACAGCTTGGTGTCATTGGCAAACTTGCTGAGGGTGCACTCAATCCCACTGTCCATGTCACCGACAAAGATGTTGAACAAGACCGGTCCCAACACCCATCCCTGAGGGACACCACTCATTACTGGTCTCCAGCTGGACATTGAGCCATTGAGCACAACTCTTTGCGTGTGGCCATCCAGCCAGTTCTTTATCCCCCGAGTGGTCCACCTATCAAATTGATGTCTCTCCAACTTAGAGACAAGGATGTCGTGTGGGACAGTGTCAAACGCTTTGCACAAGTCCGGGTAGATGACATCAACTGCTCTACCCCTGTCCATCAGTTCCGTAGCCCCATCATAGAAGGCCACCAGATTGGTCTGACAGGACTTCCCCTTAGTGAAGCCATGCTGGCTGTCACCAAGCACCTTGTTTTCATCTGCCTCAGCATGCCTTCCAGGAGAATCTGCTCCAGGATTTTGCCAGGCACAGAGGTGAGGCTGACTGGTCTGTAGTTCCCCGGCTCATCCATTTTCCCCTTCCTGAAAATGGGGGTTATATTCCCCCTTTTCCAGTCATCGGGAACTTCACCTGACTGCCATGATTTTCCAAATATGATGGACCGTGGCTTAGCAACTTCATTTGCCAGCTCCTTCGGGGCCTGATGATGGATTTCATCAGGTCCCATGGACTTGTGTACGTTCAGATTCCTAAGATGGTCTCGAACCAGATCCTCTCCTACAGTGGGCCCTGGGTCTTCATTCTTACAGTCCCTGCGTCTGCCTTCCAAGGCTTGGGTGGTGTGGTCAGAGCATTTGCCAGTGAAGGCTGAGGCAAAGAAGTCATTAAGAACCTCAGCCCTCTCCAAATCCAGGGTAGACAGTTCTCCCAATAGCTTCCGGAGGGGGCCTACTTTGTCCCTAGTCTGTCTTTTATTCACTATGTACCTATAGAATCCCTTCCTGTTATCCTTAACATCCCTAGCCAAGTTTAATTCTAACTGGGCCTTAGCTTTCCTAACTGGTCCCTAGCTTCCCGGACAACATCCCTGTATTCTTCCCAGGCCGCCTGTCCTTGCTTCCACCTTTTATAAGCCTCTTTTTTTCCTTTGAATTTTCCTCAGCAGCTCCTTATTCATCCAAGGAGGTCTCCTGGCCCCTCCTACAGCACTTCCTTCTAGTAGGGATGTATCGCTCCTGAGCTTGTAGTAGGTGATCCTTGAATATCAACCAACAGCCTTGGGCCCCCCTGCCCTCTAGGGCTATATCCCATGGAACCTTACTGAGCAGGTTCCTGAAGAGGCCAAAGTCTGCTCTCTTGAAGTCCAGGGCAGTGAGCTTGCTGCACGCTCTTCTCACTGTCCTGAGGATTTCAAATTCGACCATCTCATGATTGCTGCAACCAAGGCTGCCCTGGAGCGTCACATTTCCAACCAGCCCTTCCATGTTGGTGAGGACGAGGTCAAGCATGGCACCTCTCCTTGTCGGCTCCTCTATTACTTGCAGAAGGAAGCTGTCTTCCACACAATCGAGGAACCTCCTGGGTTGCTTGTGCTGGGCCGTACCATCCCTCCAACAGATATCAAGGTGGTTGAAGTCCCCCATGAGAACAAGGGCCTGCGAGTGTGAGGCTGTTCCTATCTGTCTATAGAGTGCTTCACCCACAGAGTCCTCTTGGTCAGGCGGTCTGTAACAGATCTCCACAATAATGTCTCCCATCGCTGTTCTCCCTTTAACCCTGACCCACAAACTCTGTCGACTGCTCACCTGTCCCCAGGCACAGTTCCATACTCTCCGGCCTATCCCTAACATAAATAGCAACTCCCCCTCCCTGTCTGCCGGGCTTGTCTTCTCTAAAGAGCCTGTAACCTTCCATTCCAACGCTCGAGTCATAGGAGCCATCCCACCACTTGTTGAAGTGGGCATCAGATTCTTACTGTTCTGTTACCTGAATGAGAAGCAGCTTCAGCCTGTGCAGCATGAGTAAATGAGAAAGCAAACTGAATCCCCTACAGATCAAATGCTACCATTTCATCACTGCTGCAGGATTGATCCTTAGGGATCTACCCGAGTGCAAATGGGGGGTGTGTGTGTCTGTCATCACAGAGAGGAAATGGGGCTGCTTATTAGTATTCTTCTGCTCTTTCTAATAAATCTCTTTCCACTTGCCAGGAAAGAGGGTTTTACCTCTAGTGGTTTGTTCTTATTACAGAAAGCATATTGAAGCATTAGAAAAGGTGCAGGAGAGAGTAACTAGTAGGATAAAAGGTCTTGGTGGTTTAGAGACACATGGAGAGGTTAAGAAAATTAGGCTTGAATTCATTAGAAATAGGAGATTAAGAGAGGACATGATTTAAATGTGAAATTCTGAATGGGGAAGGTGGATGGAGCTAAAGCTGTGCGGGAACAAGCTAGAAACAGTGTGAACTGAAACTAAAAGATATGGAAGAAGACAGCAAAACCAATGCATCAAGGGGATTGTTAAGAGGAAGTGCAAGCAATAATTTTTAGGCAAAAGAAGAATGAACTAGAAAACCTGAGAAAGTTGGGAGACCAAGGGGAATGTTGGTCAGTGTAAACTGACACAAGAATAGCACTACCTGGATTAAAACAGGCCTGTGATAGACATAATAGTGACTTCATTCTTCTAGATACTGGGCCTGGCCTTACGGTCTGAAAAGGTCTGTGGCAATTGTGTTCCAAACTCCTCTTGGCCTGTCTCATGTGAACACATAAATGTGCTCATGTCTTGCTGTGAGGCCAGTTCCCTGTCCTTGTCTGCTCTGTGTTCGACTGTTGGATATGGGTAAACTCAGCAGTTGTGCTCGCAGTGGTTTTGGGTTTGTTCCATCTGTGCTCAGCAAACCTTTCTCATTAATCAAAGCGAAATGGCTGCTTTTCACAGATGCTGCCCAGCTCTCTGTGAGAAACGCCAGAAACTAAATGAACCTTTTTCTCACCTGTGCACAAGTCATTTCAGAACCCCCCAGGTGATCTTGCAGCAGCTCATGGCATTTAAATTGCAGCCAGACCAAAATCCAAGCACTCGGATTTTTGCGTAGTCCATCGAATTTTGCCCCAGTTGTAGTGGAGTTCAAAGATGTGCATTGCCAGGGGCTGGCACTAGAAGGAAGGTATGGACACAGCTGCTGAGCATGTGCTGCCTGCAGATGCAGGAAGGAATGTGCAAAGCCTAGAAGGATTCTCTGGATTATCATTTGCAGAAACGCTTCAGGGGGAGCCTACAAAGAATTGAGTTTGTCAGATTTCCCAACCTCTCTACTATTTGGAACAAGGGTTGGAGGTTAAAGTCCCATGGGGCCGACAGTATTTACACAGCTGACAACTTTCATTTTGAAGCTACAAATGGACAGTTAACTCTACAAGCAAAACGTCCTAGTGAAGTGAAACGGCTGCTGTAGACACACTGGTTGGCAGCCCTCCCTGCCTAAGTCACAGTATCATGATGTGTGCAATGATTTTGAAAATGGCCATGAAATATGGAGGAGCTCACTGCAGGCAGTGCTGCAATTAATGCTGAGGAAGTGGCCAGAGCGTGGCCTGATCTTTAAAAAGCAGTCTCTTTTGCCCATCCCCTTCATGATCCCTGTAGGGTCCTGATGCAACTCCACTAGTTGCTCCAGAAAGGAAGCATTGGAAATGCCTTCCTTAAGTGCAGTTTGTTCTGTGGAACTGCCATAAAGCCAACTCGATCATGTAAGTTCACTGTAAGGGAATCCTAAGTTGCCATCCAACTATGTGCAGCTCTTTATGCTTGCCTATGCCGATTCCCTCAAACACTAGTTGCTTCTGGATTCAAGAGTGGCCCCTTAAATTTACACTGATTGCCGTTATCCTCAAGTGGTCCCTGGCACAAGTCACAGCGTCCAACCCAGTGCCTGAACACTTTAGGTCAGGTATGTGTGCAACTGTAGCTAAAAGATACCTTTGTATTGTCCTGTTGCCCATGCTGGTTTCCATCTGGATCAAAAGCTCTGCAGGGGTTCTCTATAAAGCAAATGTGAAAAACAGTCCTTTATATGCCCCTTTGGGTCTTATTTGCTCTCATATTTTATGCTTGTCCCAAGATAGAGATTACTGTCCTGTTAGCTTATTCTTGCTGCCAGCCTTATCAAGTTATTAAAAGTAATGCTGGATTCCTACTGGTTCTCAGCTGAATAAGAAAGAGTGGGGTTTGGAAAAGGTTGAGAATCATGGAGCTATCCTGTATTCCCACAGCATCCTTCCTTGGCTTGTACTGGCTTCCTGCAGTGTTGAATTGTCATTCTTCAGAGTGAGATTCCATGCTCTCTGTGGGAGGGAGGCGTTCAGACGCATAATGGCCCATGTGTGCAAGCCTGGGGGAAAGGTTGCATCTTCTTCCTCGCATCTGCCTGATGCACGAGCTGGATAAATAAATATAGCCTGAAGCCTCTCATCGTAAAATACGCTTGTTGCTCCAGCTGTTCTGCTGAGTTACAACTTTGGAAGTCAGCATAGCCTCTGCATCTTATGTATGAAATCCATGCAGCTGAGGTTCGTGGCAGAGCTGTATTTTACATAGGTGAAGCTCCTGCTGTAAATTGTGCCGCATTAACTGCTGAGCTCTTTGCTTCGAGGGTCTGTTTAACGTTTGGCAGCATTGAAAGAAATAGCAACTGAAGGTGAGAGTGGGAGCTGTTTTCAGGTCAGCTAGAACTGTCCTGTGTTTTCCACTGCCTCAGTTCCTAACACCAGGATAGTTACAACTACAAATGTGAATCTATCTGAAAGAGATGATGTGATCAAACACCTTTAACTAGTGGAAGTGCCTTTTATTGGACACAAATCAGTCTGTAATTTTATATGATCCTGTACTGCTTTTATTCTGTTAATTTCATGCGTGTTATTGTCCAGCATCTTTACAGCTAATGAGACTTTCAATAAAATTGATGAGCTTTTCTGCATGCTGTCATTAGTATCAGTGCAAATCAAAGTGATTCTGTTAAGCCTAAGATTCCTGGTGGTATTGACTCTGCTTGTGTTGTCTGTCTAGATCTGGGAATGCGTTCTGAGTTTACCAGTGTAGGAAAAAAGGGGGCTGTAACAGATTCTCAGCATCCTTTGGCTGTCTGTGTAACCTTGGTCACATCACTTAACCTGGCCATGCTTCATCTGTCATTACGGTGTATTTGTTTTGCTTTTGGAGGCAGAGTTACTGGGTAGCACAGCTGGATTCCATCTCTTGCACTATATTGGTGCTCTTTCCTATCAATATCAATAATAAACACTGCTTGGATGCTAGGAGAGACTTATTTTCTTCTGCGTGGCCATATGTATATGCAGATCTGGGTGTGGAGTGAGCAGGGAAGTGCTGCGCTTTATCCCTCATTGCAACCAGTGTGTTGTTTCTTGGCACTGAAGTTCTCTAGCCCTGTCCCTGTTCATTGAGTTTCCGGAGTTAAACAGTAGCTGTTAATTACTTTGCACATATGCTGGGATTTTACTGCAAGAGGGGGACACTGCTTAGCTCAGCACAGCCATGTGCCATTGATGAGGAGAGCTCTTTTCCTCTGGCAGTGTGTCAGAAGCACACTTTTCCAGTCGACCTGTGTGGTCACAGTGTCCTGTTTGACATTGCTGGGTCTTGCAGGACCACAGCCTGCTAGAGCCTGTCTCGTCAGTGCAGCAAGAAGTCACTGAAGTTCTTTCCAGAAATGGAAACACAACACACAACTGTGTTTCTACCACATCAGAAAAGATCATCCCATGCTAGCAAAAGCTTTCACAGGCCAGCAGGCAGGAAAACTGTTCCCATCTCTTCAGGCAGAAAGCCATGAGTCCTGTGCTGGTGCTAATTAGCAAAATTCTGATTAAGTCATTGGAGCAGTGCCAGCTCACACCAGATGAGGAGCTGGTCCCTGTGGAGTTGGTTGATATGGCATGATACAGCATGGGCTGAGAGTGCCCTGGGGATGTGATAGGTGTGGGCTGAAAGCAAGGGCCAGAGTAGCAGCTATGCAGTCCCAGTGCCAATTAGCCTGGGTTTCTCTTCTGGTACTTCATTTATTCACTCTATATATCTCTATCTCTATTTAAAAAATAAACCTTTCTATGTGCACACAATATATGCATGTACCTCCCTTTCCAGTGTGTAACTCTAGGGGTTGCTAAAACCTGCAAGAGCCAGCAGCGTGAGGTTGAGCTGTTGGCTGCACACAGACATAGTGGTTGCCTTGGGGGGATCCCACTGAGGAGGAGTATGGGCGCTGTACTTCAGTCCTAAGGGAGCTGGTTAGGTTTATTCCCCTTTCAGCTTACCAAATGTTGCATTTATAGGAAAATCAATCAAATACAGCCAAAATGAACTTGTTAATTTTAAAAAAATCAGAACTTTCTTCAGCTCTGGTAATAAATACATGTTCTTAATATGGTATCTTAACATTTCAAATTATCCATCACTTTAGTCTTCCAGTTACCCCATACCCACACGGTATATGTTTTCCACTTTAGTGTCTGAAAATGTTGCTAGATTTAATGTGTGAATCATCCTCTGTGGAAAGACGTGAGTTTACAGTGTTTTAGGGTTTCTTGCATGACACTTTTAGCTCTTTCTCTGTTTTCCTTCCTTGATTATTACTGATACTTACATTCAGGCTTAGATGGAAAAGTTCATGGGGCAGTATTTTTGACCTTGCAAGTTTGTTACAGAGGTGTATGGTTCAGCAGTATTATTTAAATGAAAGTAAACGTTATAATAGTCTTAAAGCATAAAAGGTTGACCTATTTCTCTTCCTCCTCATCTAGCTAAGCCCGCACAGTTATACACCTGATACTCATTCAGTGAAAACAGCACATTATAGGTTTGAGCTTATTAAATAAATAGAAACTAATGTATAGTTCTCGGTTGTCCTAACACGCTGGAGAAATGTGTCTTCAAAGCAGATGTACCTAACAGTGGACAAGCATGGGGGGAATTAATAATTTTTCTGCTGCTGACAGAAAATCTTCCTCATCACATACTGTTCAATGGCCAAGTACTACTCTTATTAGATACTTACCTACCAGGACCTCTGATTCTTATGGCAAGCTAGGCTGAGTTAAGAGGTAATATTCTTCAAGCTAGGGACTAAAGAGCCTCTTATGCAGCTGCAGTGTCAATGAACACATTTGCCTTTCCCAAGTAAACTGTGTATGTTCCCTCTTTCTGGGGTCAGACGCACAAGCAATGAGATTGCCCCAGCTTGAAAAGCCAGTCAGTGAAGCATCATGAACTCTGGTCTTCATGATCTCCTCAGTCTCATGCTGAGGGTAGAGCTGCATAAGAATCCCTTTTCTTGTTATTTAAACAGTGAAGCCTCTGGGGTGAAGTGCAGAAGCTGTTCTAAGGCTCTGTAGCAGTGCTGCGTGGTACTTGGCTGCAAAATAATCTCAGTACATTGAAAAGATGGACTGTCAGAAGAGAACAAAAGCCTGATCGTGTGGGGTGATGGACGAACTGTGAGAGTCTGTCAGCACATCTCTAGAGATTGCTCTGGTTTTCCTTCTAAGAAAATGAGCATTTCATCTTCATTTGCAACCTCTTGCAATTTCTAAGAGACAAGAGGTGTCGGTCACTGTTGTATTGTCATGCTGGAAGAGTGTTCGTGGCTTTTAGCCTACTGCAGACTGAAATTATGTTTTGGGTTATTCCCCCCCCCCTTTTCATGATGGATCCCAACCAATTATTTGACCCACTGAGCACTGTGAACGTCCAGCAGATGTGTAAATGCTCCTGAGTGTTCACAAGGAGTTTAAGAGAACCTGATGCAGTGAGGAGAGGGAATAAGAAGAGTGCACAACTGCTATAGACATTTTAGAGTGTTTGCTGCCATCACAGCTCTGGAAAAAATAGATTCAGAATCTGTAAGCACTATTTATCTTGGGCTGTGGGACTATCAGGTTAGGGTTGCAAGGCTAGAAGGCATGACTGGCTAGAGAGATGCAATGGAAAGTGCTCTGGGAATGGATTCAGCAACTGAAGAGCCCTTGGATGCGATGAAGCTAAAGGTGTAGAGAGACAAGTCAGTGACCCTTTAAGGAATTGCCTTTCCAAATCAGATGTGAAATCATCAGAATGACAGTTCCCATCTCATAGTCAGCTGGTGCTTGAGAATTATGGAAAGCTTTAGAAACAGATTCCTTTTTTGGTTAGCTCTGGTAGGAGGAGAGCTGACTGAAGCTTGCGATGTCTGTAACGTTCAGCAAGAGGTCTGCATGCGTCATGTCAAACGAAATCAAAGGCCTGGGTTTTAGGTAAGCACTTCAGTGGAGCAGTGTTGCACTGCTATGATATCATCTCACTTCTTGTGTTAATGAATAGTTCTTTTTGAGCCAACACATGCTGGCTAGCAAAAATATATAGCTGAGCTTTTGAGCCTTAAAGCTGCATCTGCTCTCAATGGTGTGTTGCCGAGGGAGGGGAACATCTTAGCAGTTCTGAAGATGGTAGGAAATTAAGCTTGCAGAAGTAAATGTGAAGCATCACAAGGAGCACACATGGCTACTACTTCTGCAGCAAAGGACATCCCTCAGTCCCACGTCTTGGGAATCAACCACACTAGGTTTTCGTGCACTGATTTGACAATGCATCTGACCTTGTTGTTCATTGTAGACTTACAAACTCCTTTTTGGGGTTAATTTGATTGATTGGTTGGGGATTTTTTCTTCTTTTTTCCCTTTTTCTCCCCTGGCAATTGCATGAAACAGTTTTCCTCAACCCTCCGATTTTATTTGAATAATCAGTTGGAGTTTTGCTAAGAGGAGATGCATTTCTTTTGTGTGCTGCTCTCTGTGATGAGTGTGGTGGGAGGGCTTGTCTCCCCCAGCTGCCTTCATTGCGGCCAGCTGCAGAACAATTGATGAGACACCATCTGGCTTTCCTTGATTTTCACCAGCTGCAGGTATAATTATCAGGATGATTGCAAAGTCCCTCTTCCTTCCATACAAAAAATGCAGTGATGCATGGATGTGTAATGGGAGGTTGAAAACATGCTTTGGTTTTCAGAGGGATGTGAGACCTGCATTAAATTATTCTTGTGCAAGTTTAAAAGCATTTGGTGAAGGATCTGCTGATGTTCACATGTTGAAGCTTATCTGTGCTTGGCATTTCTCCTTGCAGAGGTAGGAAAAGGACAATGAGGTGTCCTGGTTTTACCCGCTAGTACTCACTGGGGCACAAAGAGCTTCCTTTCTACAAGTTTTTGCCTGTTTAGATGCATTTAGGTTTTAATCTCTTAAAACTGGGAAAGTTTTCTTAAGCATACAGACAGTGAGAACTTAATTGTGTTTAGGGCTGAGGGAGCTGAGGTTGTTCAGGTTGGAAAAGAGAAGACTCCAGGAAGACCTTATTGCAGCCTTAAAAGGGGTCTAGAAGAAAGATGGGGGGAGACCTCCTAGCAGGGCCTGTTGCAATAGGATGAAGGGTTATGGCTTTGAACTAAAGAGAGGAGATTAAGGCTGGATGTGAGGAAGAACTGTTTTACAGTGAGGGTGGTAAAACACTGGCAAAGGTTGCCAGAGAGGTGGTAGATGTGCCAACCCTGGAGACATCCAAGGACAGGCTGGATGTGGTTCTGGGCAAACTGAAGATGTCCCTGTTCATTGCAAGGGAGTTGGACTAGATGACCTTTAAAGGTCCCTTCCAACCCAACCTGTTCTACATTACCCTGTGTAGATTCCAGCAAGGTAAGGGTTAACTTTTGTTTGTCTTGACTCATTAAAAGTGTTAGGATTAAGCCCTGTGCTAGTTTGCAGCCCTGCACTATCACTTGCCACATTACCTGTGGTATTTAAGACCTGCTCCGCACCTGCAGGTCATTCAGAGAATCAGAACAGCCAGAGCAGGAGGGTGTCTCTCTGGATTTTACCTTGGAGCTTACCGGGATTTCATCTTATTAAATGTGTGTACTTTTCCAGACTAGTCACTGATGGCACGATCTCCTTCTGTTCCATAGAATCAGGTAGGATACTATACCTTGAAGTCCTGCTGGATGGGGTCTTAAGGGTTGTCTTGGACTGGTGAAATACTGTGTGACTGAGCTGTGCTAAAATTGCTTAAAGCCATGTCAGCTGTAAGCCTCTGTAGTGTAGGTTGGTGTAATGTTCTAGTTGCTTGCGTTTGAATTATTTAAGCAGTGCAAAGTACAAATAGCTAACAAAGCACCTTAATAATAGGTTGTAGGGCTAAGGATTATGACAACTCTGCATAGATATGTAGAGGAGCTACAGTATGGAAGGAGGATTCTTTGAAGGCAGGTCGTGTTTATGATCTGTTGTGTATTTCACAGTTTATTTTTAGTTAAAGTGGGCAGTACTCACATTCATTCACATCTACCAAAAATCCCTGCTTTGGTAAAAATAAATTCTCTCGCATGTGGCTAAATTAATATTGTCCGGAGAGCAATTTGAGAATGTTCCAGGAGGGATACTTTGTCCACTTTGACTTAATTGTTTAAGTAGAGGTTCTGGGAGATACAGGAGGCCATGCGATATGACATAATAATCTTTTGCTTTACCATCACAGGAGAGCAGAGATTCACATGTTTAAGGGGGGAAAAATGGTGTCTGGAAAGCCAAATGTCCATTTGGAGTATATGAGAGGGAAAGGATTTCGTATGAAGTGCTAGCAGTGATAATCATACCTACCTGGTGCCTGGGCAGCAAAGAATCTGCACTCTGCTGTGAGTATTTTAGACTCCTGTAAAATCTGGTTCTATGCTTGGTCCTGGCCTCTTGCAAGGCCAAGTCAAACATGTTTGTCCTTGAAATACTATCAGCATAGTGAAAGAAATGTGCATGTCCCTGAAGAAGTTATAGTTGAGCTAAATTGAAGAGCACAGCTGTGATTTAACATGAGTTTGTGGGCAGGCTGAGTTTAGTTCTAGCCCTGGAGGAACAGCAGATACCTCAGTCCTTAAAATTCATGACAGGATGACTCCTTTGTTAAGCCCAAGCTGCTCATAGGCTGGGAATGGAAAGACCTATAGCAAGCAACAGTTAACATATTGATTATTGTCATGTGAAAAAAACACTGTGTTTTGAGAGTAAAATACAAGGCCAGGGGGAAGGTACGTGCTTGAGTTTGGCAAGAGCAAAGTTAGTTAAAAAATACAAAAAGCTGTTTAATAGGAAGTGATCTATTCTACTCCTGTCAAAGACTATAAATCTTGCTACTAGTTCAGAGCAAAATAAACTATCAAAAATGCCAAACCCAACCGCAAAAAAACCACCTCCGTTGCACCTAACAAATAACTGCATAAAAGCTCTTCAGTGGAATCTGACTTTCTGATTAATTAGGCTGCAGTGTTAATTAGTGCCAGTAGTCCTGAGACAAATTTGGTAATTAGTGAGTTGCAGATCCAGTGGAGAACACCTGTGTTAGAGTGGCTCCTGGATCCAAATGAAAGATCTGCTGTATTATGGCAGCACTGTTCATTTTTCTAGCTCCGTGGCTTGTTCTGCAATCATTTGTGCGCAGGTTGGAGTTGTGAGCAATTTATCTCAAGTCTTAAAAAGTGTGGTCTTCTGTTAGTGCCAGCTCAGGTATCACCTAACGCATGTGAAGGTGGTGACTATGGATCTGGAACATCTGTTTCCAATTGTTTGGACTGGAGTAATTAACGGTTGATCAGGCTTGTGTAAATGGATTAACTGCACCTCAGGCTCTCAAGACAAGTGTGTGTAAACTTCACACCCCAAACTGAATCTGATCCACAAAAGGTTTAAATCAAAAGATGGGCAAGTGAATTCTTCTGTTTAAAGACATGCCTGATCACATAAAGTTTCTCCTGGTTATCTCCAATGTGAAGGGGGTGTTGGTTGCTCAGGGCAGCTCCTATTCAGCTGTGATGAGAAAAGACCAACCACAAAACTGTAGAAGATGGGTCCTCTCCTTCCTAAGACTCTTGACTCCTAGGAACTCCTTGTGGGGTTTTACCTGCTCATAGCAGTACTGATAAATGAAGAGTCGTTCCTTCATTAAATCCCTTTGTGTTTTGGTCACTTTTTTTGGTTCCCTTCTGAGAAGGGATTTAGCTTTTGCTCTGTTAAGTTGTAGAGACAGACATTTCAGATTTTAGGTTTATGGAAGGTTCGGTGTGAAGCAGTAGCTGAGGTATCTGGCATTAGGGAAAGATGTTTGAATACGGCTCTGAGTGCTGATTAGTTGCTCTAGGAGCAGAGAAATACTGTCTCCATTCCTACTAAAGGCTTTGTGTTAAGCACAGAAACTTTTGTATCCTGACCAGGTACACTGTCTGCTTGGGGATAATTGTCTTTTTTTTTGGAAACCAAGCACGTTCAGGATCAAGCTTTCACTTGGCCTTAGTTAGGGATGTCATTGGTTGAATAACAAATAAGGTACTGGAAAAGTCCAGATGCCCTCTGGGGCAAGGCTCATCCACATTAAATGCTACAGGTCCCTCTGGGTAGTGATTTCTCCTGCAATATGAAGCAATGGCGGCTTAAGGGCAGGCTAGAAGGAAGGTGAGGTTCAGAGCAATTTACTCCATCTGAATTTGACACTTGGTGTTGACACAGCTCTGATCTGCTTAAGGTCAAGAGGCAGAATGTTTATGTCAGCATGAACTGGTACTGAAAACCAGAGTTTTAAAAGTGATGGAGAAAGAGAGATTGTTACTAAGGAAATGGGTTTATTTAATAGTCTGTTTCTCCACCATCCTGTTCCCCATCAACTTGAATACGGCCATTCTTAACTTGATACAAATAGAGAGGCAAAATGCATCCCTTGGCCATGAGCCAAGCAGACTCAGCAGAATCTTGAAAGAAAAACGAAGCACCAACCAAGCAAATAAAAGTGCAGATTTGTGTCTTTCCTCTGAGCGTAGTTGATGGGTTTTAAAAAGTCTTGTGATCAGAAACCTTAAAGTCTTCCAGTGCAGGTTGATGGGCACAGGAAAAATGTTCCACAGCAATCCTGCGGGGGGTGGGTGTGTTTTTTCTTTTCAGGAAAATCCAATCTAGTTTATAGTATTTTTGTCCAAGCGAATAAAAATACCATGTAAGACACAAGTTAAAATACAGTGAGAGGCAACCATGGTATAGGCTAGTATTTCATCCTGTTAGTGAATTAGCCATTTGGGGATGGAGATTTATCTATGTAACTATATGCTAGGAAATCTCAGCAGTGTGTTAGGTGGGGCTGATATCTCTTGTGAGACCCATGGATATCGCTGTAAGAGAAAGAAAAATATGCTATGGGGCATTCAAGCCTATCCTGTGTCCTGAATTATAAGCCAGTTCTGTAGTCATGGGCCATCATGTGGAGAGGGAAGTGGACACTCTATGCCTGGCATGTCCTAACAGAGATAAGAATGTTGAAGATTGTCAGTCCTGGTCACCAACCTAGCTACAATCTCTTATCAAAGTAGTATTGTGTCAGGGCTTTTTTTCTTTGTTAACTTGAACTGTTGTAGTATTGATAGATATCCTTGTTGGAAGGAAGACAGCCATGGGTGTGACACATGAAGGGATTAATCTTAATTTTCCTTGCTGCAACTTCACCTGAATTAAATTGTTTCTGTACTTCAAAACTGCACTGATGAAAATGGCTTGAGCACCATTAAGCATCAAAGATGTTCAGGCAAAACTTGATGTCTGGGTTGTTCTGCCCACGTGGCATTGAGGGGCTCGTCTTAAGCAAGGTAAAGGAAGAGCATCAAAAGGAAGGACAGCTTGTCCAGAAGTCAGGCCTGGGAAGTACTGTACTGGGCTTGGGGTTTGAATGCCAAGCATCACTTGGTGCTCTGCCACCAAAGCTTAATGGGTGTACATTGCTTGTAGTGTGGTTGTAAGAACTGTTGCTGTACCTGAGCTTTCCTACTTGGCCTTCTCGATGGGAAATGGAAAAAAGACTGCTTCTTCCTTGCTCTGCTGTGTAGAAATGATGAATATCAGCAGGACTGGGCTTTTCTGAGGTAACAGCAGCAATGCCATGAGGATAGCCCAATCTGATCATGATCATGAGGCTGCCAATCTGATCTAGATCAGAAGAGGAACAGTAGCATCAGTGAGGTCCTCTGGGAACCCTGTCAGTGGTCTTGTGAGATGCAGATACTTCATGAATGATAGTTGATTGTTGAATGCTTGGGCTGCATCTATATTGAACAGTCTAGATACCAGCATTGATGCAGTGTAGCTGAATCTATAGGTCTTCAACATGAAGTTGCCTCATCTCTGTTTGCATAGTCAAATGTTCTGTGTTTTCTACAAAGGCAAAATGCTAAGCAATACTCAGAGGAGACAGTACACTAAGAGTTCTCACTGGGGCTCTACTTTTAACTGGGCTGATTGGGTAGCTCATTGCAACTGTTAGCTCAATGCACCTATACAGGGAAGCAGTAATCAAAATCTATAGCTTTATGGAAATCAGAGCTGGAGTGCAAGATACCTTGTGGACTTGCAGTCTATCATAATAACCTCTTCAGATCGATAAATGCTGTGAACAGTCAGCTAAATCTGGCCTTTCTAACCTGTATCAGTTGTAAGAAAGGGCAAATGGGAAGGTTAAATGTAAACAATACCCTCATGATGGGCGTGATGGAGCTGCCCACACTCAGAGGCTTGTGGTTAAAATGAGCCAGTTGGCCTTGTTCACAGTGTTGCCCTGGAGCTATCTGGGTAGGTGAGAAAGCTGAGGGTTTTCTGAAGGTTTCTAGATTTGCGGGAGGTCTTCAGCCTTTTGGGTGTTATCTGAGCTCTGAAGGAAGATCAGGAAAATCCTTAACTCTATGGAAATAGCACCGAGGCTTTGGTTGGTGCTCCCTGCTCAGCCTCAAAGCGTTAAAGATGTGTTTCTTTATTTCTGTGCGTATCATGGTACGGGACTACAGAAAAGAATTGCCAATACTTGAAATCATCTTGTGCTGCAAGGAAACTTGTAACATAGCAGAGGCACAGAAAGGGGCATTCTCCTTCGTGCTGTTTCCAAGCAGGGTTTCTACAGGAATGAAATATGACAGAGTCAATGATAGCTCAGCTGAAAAAAATTAGCCAGTTAAGGAGAGGCTCAGCATACGTGCCCCTGTGGTGCACCCTCTTAAATCACTCTTGCAGTCTGAATTGTCTATTCCTGATAAATCTGTTCAACATTGCTGGATTTGGAGTATGCAGAATTAATGCATCCTTATGGGATGCGTTCCAGCTTAGTTCAGACTTGTGTAATTCACTGCATTAGAAGTGGCCCAAAGTGATACTTCTTGCTTTGTTAGTTTTGCTAATTTTTTTTCTTAAACAAAAGGGCAACTGCCATGCAGAGTACCTTTGGGAGCCATCAACATTTGAAATATGTCACTACATAAATTTGGAGTGCTCATTCGCTCTCTGGAATTGTACTGTAAAGAGATCTGAGCAGAGACTTCAGCTTGTTTTTGTTTATACAGAGCATCAGCTGCTGATGTGTGACTAGTTCCGAGGAGATAACTAATGAAAAGACACCATTACTTGGTGTTAAAATGAATTCCCCAAATCCTCTTGTCCTTGGTGCCTCTTCCCAGAAGTGTGCGTGGCTTCCTGAGCAAATTCTGGTGCATATCTAAGTGAAAGGAAAGTAAGACAAACCGGGGGAACTGAAACTTTCACAGGCAGTTTCTGAGTTCAGAACTGCCTCCATAGGTAAACAGTCAGTGGATGTGCTCAGGAACATGGTTGATGTGTTATCCGCTCTTAACGGAGAAAGTATGTTGCAAACATGTCCCTTAACGCAGTTTCTAATTAGGTACATGATCTAATATATGTTAGATTATCTCATATTTGTATATTACCTTCCTGATTTTCAGCAGGAGAGAAGTGAGGGCTGATCCTGACAGGATTGAGAACATGGGCACAATACAGGAGATGATGGAGACCTTGAGGTATGTGATAGTGAGGTTCTGTCACTCCTAACCTGACCTCTGGTCAGATACTTTAACAGAGCAGCTATGGAGTTATGTACTTTATGTGAGTATACAGGGCAGCACTTACCCTAACAGTGGATTATTCCCTTGTTTCTGAGGATGAAGGAAGGATTTAACCTTACAAGTGTTATGAAAATGTCAGCATCTTGTGTCCTAGTAAGAATACCAGAACTTAAATTTGTGTGGTGGGAGGCTTGTGCTTATGACTGATTGCTTAGGAAGATCAAGGACATCACTAAATCCTCTGCTGTTTGATTCACAAATGATTTCTTAAGTACTAATAGTATTTCATCAATATCCAAAGAAGGGAAGAGTATAAATGAACCTGCATCATTTGAAAAGGGTGAATTTTCCAAATAGAGCTCTTCAGATGACAAGGAGACAGTTGTTTATGATATTGTCATTGTCAAATGCAAGAGCCAACTGAATAGAACAAGGAAAACTAGGAATCATCCTTATTTAACATTGTTTAACTTCAGAAAGTTTATCTGGAATTGCATCAGTGACATATGGCTGAGGATGGTTATTGATGGCAGAATGTGCCTAAACAACATCTCAACCCTCTGTGTTAGACAAGAAACAAAGAGAACCAATGTGTGATCTGCACCATCCAAACCAGGAGGAAGCTGCAAATATTTCAGAAGTTTTCTTTTTCCTTCTAAATAGGGTTGTCTCACTGATTTGGTTCTGGAGGTAGTTATAAAACACAGGATGTGGTTTATATTTCATTATGTGGTGAAATAGTTTTTGGTTTGGGGTCTTTTTTTTTAAGTTAATATTTATGCAAAAAGGGACAATTCACATCAGTGCTGTCTTCTGATTTTCCTCCCAATACAACAGTAAGGATGCAAGAGAGATTGAAAGTATTGCCAGTTGACAGCATTATGAAACAGGGAGTAGCCTTTTACCAGTGCATAGTTTATTCTGGTAAATGAACTATCCATTCCCTTTATAAAATGAACGAATTCCCATCAGAGACTTGTCTTTTGGTACCTGCCCTTGAAATTCCGGAAATGAGAGTATAGCAGGGTATCTGGAAAACTTATCTTGCACAACTCGGTATCACTGCTGGATTGCAATTTTCTGCCTCTGTTCTCTAGCTGACCTATTCCTATAATAGAGAGCTTTCTCCTGTATTTCTCATAGTCAAAAGTTGCCTTATCTTCAAGGAACAAGAAAATAGGTTCATTACTCAAAGAAAGACAAGGAGATGTCATCCCTTGCTAGGATTTTTTGAGTGTTTTGTTTGTAAGTGGCCACTTACAGAACTGAAAATTGGGGGGGGGGGGGGGGGGCAGGGGAGGCACAGCAGCTTTCCCCATTACTATTTTGTTTCTCAATTAATCCTGCCCATTCAGGCTTTATCTGTTTTGCTCATGCAGCATTTGCTTTTATAGCTTAAAAAAGGGTTGAGAGGAGGTGTGAATACCCTTCTCTGCTAATATATTTTAATTGCTTTTCCCCCTGCTGTTTGGAATGCTTTTAGAAACACCAAGGCTCTTAATTTTTCATGTGACACTGGTTTTCCACTGCTCTGGGTTATTCGACTTGGTAAACATTTTGCCTGGAGGATTGCACTTACTTTGATGCACAAGGTGGCTGAGCTGCCCATTTAAGCCAGTGTGATTGCATTTGATGGAGACATAATTAAGACAGGCTAATTTTTGTGTGTGTGTGTGTGTGTTATTAATAACTTTTGAATAGGCATCTGGGAAGCGGACAGCCCCTGCTACTAATCACTGCAAAGCAATCACATGTTAGGCAAGTGCTTGGAGAAAAGGAATTCCCCGTGATAGGGGGTACATGGAAGTGCCCTTTAGTTTAATGGGATGGCTGACATTAAACTTCCTCCTGGGGCAGCTGTCTATTGAAAATGAGCATGTCACCCTGCTGCCTGTGTCCCTTTGTGGCTCAAGCTTTTTTCATGCTTCTAATTCCTTGGGTCTGTCTGAATCTTCCATTTTTGGTAGCAATGCAGCTGAGTAATACCTGAATGTATCTGATTTGGAAGATGAGGCACTGAATGAGTCCATGATCGCATCCTTCCTGCTGCAACTGCAGCAGTTTCTTTGGGACCAGCCCATTTTTCTTCTAGAAGAACCAGCTTTATCAGAACTGAACTTTGCGGTGTGTGTCAGTTAGATGAAACTAGAGTTTGAAAGAAACATGGAGTTGAAGTACTTGAAAAAGATAAGCTTACAGAGCTGCAAAGTTGTGGAACAGACCTGATATCGATTGACATCGATTATTTTCATGATTTGTCAATTAAAATGAAGGAGAGTGTGTTTAAAAATGCCTGTGAAATGAAGTTTTCAACAGAATTATTACAGTTTGGAACAGAAGTTGCACTCAGTGAGCATTTCTCCTGGAACAGGAATTCCAATTTTAGCCAATATCGGTGATACTGAAGAATAGGACCTATCTCACTGGGCTGCTATGCACTTATAAATGAGTGCCTGTAACATCTCAGAGTTGAATAGGTCCATGTAAGTGCTATTATTGTTTATTGCTAATTAGCATTAGTGGATTTAGTTCTCTCAGGAACCTGATTAAAGCGGAAATAGTAATATTCAGGCCTTCATGTTCCTATTTGTCTTTCAAGGGGTTTTATTTCATTACCTTTGAGACTATTTAAGAAATGATTTCTAGCCTTCCCTTGGTAATTTTTTAATCCATTAATGCTGAAATATCTTGGGGAGCCCAGGTCTTGGTCCATTTTTCACCCTATAAATGTTTCTCAGAGCCATTTAAAAAGCCTTTGGAAAGTATAACAACAAAAGCCAGACACTGTAAGTGTACATGACTTTAAATTATATAGACCCTAATTCTATGACAGACAAATCCTACTTTATATGCAGCATCATTTCCCGATCTGCAGCCTTCCCTGGCTAAAACTGTCAGGGCAAAGTGCATTTCAATGCTGAAATGTCTCGGTGTCTGCACGTGCTAGACTGTCATTACTCCTCAGTGTTTAATGTAGTATTTAGAGGTGAGATCGAAGATGTGCAGTGTGCGTGCAGCCAGCTCTGTTCTAAACAGTTTAGGTTTTGAGGGCAGTTATGTGGTCCAGTCTCCAGGGTGCTGCGTATCTGTGACTGCAGGTGGGCTCCAATGGTCTGTTATAAAACATGCCCTGTTGAAGCTTTACAGCTCCCAGCCTGTGCTAGTGAGATTAAAGCTGTGACACGTGTCTGCATCCTATAGCTGCATTTTCCAACATCAGTACAGTCTTTCTCTTAGGAGTTGTGAAGTTTCATCAGTGAGCTGCTGGGGGAAAGCTAGGCTGAGAAGATTACTTTTGCACTTGAATCTAAAAGCACTGCTCTGTGTGATCTGATGGGGGGAAATTTGTACAGTTCGTTGCCCAGTTTTGGAGTAATTACATTTTCAGGTTGTTCGAACCTCCCTTCAGGTGCCGATTGTGTCATTGCACCATTTCATCTAAATGGTGTAGCGGTAGAGAGAAGTCTTTGGTTGATTTGAAAAGGACACACACAAAGCTGGAGTTTGGGAGTGAGAGTTGTTAAATAATGCTATACCCTAGTTGCGTCTTTCTCAAGACGACTAGAGCTGGCAGATATGTCTCCGGTGGTAAGACCTCTGCTGAAAAGCATATATCTGTCAGACCCAGAGACAGCATCCTGCCAGACAGATGCAGATCCCTTTGCTCTGCATGTAGTTATTGAAGCAGAGAGCAGAACAGCGTGGAGGTGAGAGCATGCAGGGTGACCAGTGTTGCTCAGCAGGGACCCTAGCTGAATGGCTTTCAGCAGAAACATGCCCGTGTGTGAATTAAATGGGCTTGACTCATCACCACTCCTCACAAAATAGGTTTGGTCATATATTTTGTAGCCATGTGCACTTAGTGGAATAATTTGTTTAATCTCTGTTATGGCTGGAGCTCCTGAGCTGGGCGACTCTTGCAAATGCCTTTGTCCTCTTGGTTGCGCATAAGGAGAAATTGTGAGGTGTCATTGATGGTGTTTTCCAGCTGGGTTCTGGTCCATAGAAGGAGGTCAAAACAGAGCAGCCATTCCCTGGGCAAGGCATTTCCAAACTATAACATGTCTGCTTTCAGCAATAATTCTTCAGCTTCCAAACTGGAATTGGAAGCAGAAATTTTCACTTGAACATAGCAATACATATGGTTGTGCTTGTTTATCTCCAAAGCCTTTCTTGTAACAGATCTACCATTTAACTTAAACTGTTTACTTTTCTGTTGAATATCTCTGAAATTCTCTTGCTTGCTATTCAGAGCTTCTCTTGCCCATCTTCTTTTCTCTTTTAAGTGTTCTAAGATGAAAACATTTGTGGTCTGCTTTGGTGGTGAAGAAGGAAATTGAAATTGTCTAACTGAGGCTCACCATCCCTTCCCTTTTCCTTATGAAGCTGTCTTTCCTCCTACATTGATGGCTCATATACTTCTGAAATTCACACAATGTGAGTGCTTACCTCAATATTTCTCTTACAGTTCTTAGTCTGTTTCAGGCACACAATGAATTTGTGATATTTCTCTATTGAAAAATCTACAGGCATGGTAGATATGGGTAAGGGGAAACCTATGGGTAGTAGGAAAGGGGAGGAAGATGCTTGGCTTATTCGCATTGGTATCTTCCTCTATATCTTTTGTGGATTGCTATTTTAAGCCTCTCTCTCAGATGTGTCTTTGTGTTAAATAGCTTGATAGGTAGGACATTGAAAATCCACTGCTAAAACACCTGGAGAGGTATCCTTCTGTGCAGAAAGAGTGTAATGCTGATGCTTTCCACGGTTTTAACTTTTCTTACTGCAAGCTGCTGTCACAGTGATAAATGATCCTGCAAAACTTGAACTTTTGGGTGAGCATGTTATCTGCCGCCGACTTCTGGGGTCTGAGCTTCCCCAAGACTTACGCTTCTTCTTTACCTGCCAAACTTCAGCTAAAGTTTTAGGTTTTGAAGCTACATGTTCTTTGAAGCAGTGTCTTCTCATCACTTTCCCCCCTGGATTAAGCAGCCACGTATCAAACACAGGACTTTCACCCTTGCGTGGTGAAGAAAAAAGCAATAGGTTCTGTTCAGAAGGGAATAGCATGTGTGTGACTGGCTTTGCACCACATTCCTCACCCTTCTTCACTGTACACTGTTGGGATGCTGGTGCAACAACCTTTATAGGATGTTTGATTCCAAGAGGCTGAATATTAGAGCAATTAATTAAGAGCGTTACAGTACTTGTATTTCCAAGCCACACAACGGTTCAGACTGTAGAGTATTAGAGGGTGATTGTGATGTGATAAAGTGGTTTAGTGATAAATAAACAAGGCCTTGAAAAGGGCTGCTTGTGAACAGAAGGCATTTCACTAACATTAATCATTGCTAAGGATAACTCAGATTGCCTTCTAATATATAATAAGCACGTGTTTGATGTGAAACAATGTGTTAAGTGGTGGTGGTGGTAGACAGCTTGGGTGGTGGGGCAGGTGTGACTGTTCGTTGTGTAACTGCAGGACTGTAGAATGAATTTGAGCAGGTCAGACTGGTGACAGTGATATATTAATCCCCTAACAGCTCATAGGTGTATGATGAGAGATCAATATCTTAGTGTTACACCCTGAATAAACTTCACTGTAATGGGCTATCTTGCCAGATATCTGTGCTTTCCTCCTTCCCCCTGATCTGGTGATACAATGCAAAGCCCAGACGCTCCTGTCAGTGGGGATGATGAACTATCTCTTCAGCTTGACCAGCTGAACACATGCTGAGTAAATCTTGCTGGTGTTAACAAGGCTTTTAGGGGTGTTAGGCCCAGCTAACTCTCACAATCTGTCATTGTGCCTTTACATCTTCATCAGAACAAGAGCAGCGAGAATTCCCAGAACTGTGCTAATTGGATTTCGCGTTACTGGAAAGGTGTGCGGATTGTGTCTTGCATAGCAATTGCAGGCACAGCCACTGAAGAGTTTAGTACTCCTTGTTTCCTTTCTCCAAAACTGCCATTTCTCTTGAAACTGTTAATAACCACCTGCTCCATGCCTTTGTGAAGCAGTGATTTGGAGGAGTAAACAGAACTGGACTAGCTTTTCAGCTAATGCAAATCACCCAAGTTTTTAGCTGACTCTGTCAAAGCATGTTTCTTTCTATAACCTTCAGATGGTTTTCTTTCACGATGGAATGCCTGACACCGTGGTGGCCTTAGGTCCATAAAACAAAGTAAGCATAACTTATGCATCTGAAAACTGTCATCTTTAATCTTGATTTCTAGAGTGCATTGCTGACCAAAAAGCAATTTTAAAAGCTTTATTCTCCGTTTTTCTGTCGAAGAGGTCTAGTCAGAAAATAGTGGAGAACAAACCCATTTTTCAGCCCAGATGAAGTGCATAAAAATTATAAATTGATTTTATAGTCCTTGTTGAACTTGCTTGTTCAATAATAAATTATTCCAGTTATAAAGTAACCAGTGCATTCCTGGTAACTACCTACTCTCTGAACAGTAACAGCCTACAACTTGTATTAATATAAGCCATATTGAGCAACCAGTAGAGCATATGCAGTGCTTCAATGCAACAGCAGCACTGAAATCATGATAAAATACTTCAGGGTGCCAAGCTAGTCTGTGGCAGGGAGCTGGTGATTTGGTCTGGTCTTCAGAAATGTTCTTCAGGAGCTACAGTGGAGTTAACAGGGGGAAAAAGGGTTGAGTGGCAGTTTATTTGTCTGTTCAAATCAAGTATCAGATGCCAATTAAAAGCGTCTCCTGCAGTCACTAATTAAGAAGCACTGAGGGATTGATTAGCCATTTACCAATGACTGCCAGTACAGATACCTTTGTTCTGTTATCCCAGCAGGTACCGCAGGGAATTGACTGGTTTCTGTTAATGAATTTGAGCATGTTCACGTGATAAGCATGAGAGCCTGGCTTGTAGTTTGTTTCAGTATCTAAAGCTTTTGTTTCATTGACTGGCCTATGTTCTGCAGTCATGGATGTAGTTGTTATTGCTTCGGAGGAGTTTGTCTCCTAAAATGATTCTCCATAAGGGGAATGGCCATCTCAGAAAATGGGCAAGGGCCACATTATTGTACATGCCACTGGTTTGCTACCAGCACTCTGGGCTTCCTGCTCCATTTCTGGATAATGACCCGGAAAGGTGAAGATGTGCATGAGGAGACTGGTAATGAAAAACATCCTTCTGAAAGGCATGATTTAAAGATCTGTGTTGTGGTTCCATGTCAGGGCTCTAGCCAAAATGTAGAAGGATTTTGGTCAGTTGGCCATGCCTGGCCTTGGCAACACCCCCACTGTAAGGTGCTGGAAATCTCAAGTACGCCAAGGACTGTGTTGAGCTTTTTCAGTGCTTCTGTTTCCTTCATGAATCTTTAGGTAATAACTGTATTTTGGAACAGAAACATACTTTTCCCACTGTTTATGGGGTCAGGAATTTTGACTCTGCTGTAACCTTTGGTAATTTTTTTCCTCTAACTTCAGTGGGAGCCATTTGATGCAACTTGGAAAGGGTAGAAATGCAACAGAGGAGGAATATATTGTCTGTATTTCAAAACGCAAAGCCTGTTTGACGTTAAAAAGCAAATAAACAAGAAAACAAAAATCTCCTTACATGCCATGATGCCTTGTTCAGCAGAATGTTACTTGCTGCCGATTCCAGACTTTATCCCATGCAGAAACATCCCCTGGTTCTGATTTAATCTTTGCAGAAATTACATTTGGAATGAGATACAGTAGGAGGAAATATATCCTAAAAATTTGATGGTTGAAAGAAATATCTTTAGTCTCTCCTGTTATTAGTACTAAAGGAGCTTTCGGAGTATAATAAAGCCATCACACTAAGCCTCTTATTCTCTCTCTTTTAGTCATTTCTTCTCCTGTTTTTAATTTGCCTTTTTTATTCTTCTGATATTAATTTTCTGGTTCTGTTTCCCTCTGCAGTTTTCACCTCTTCCCTCCAGTTCAACACTCTGCATTTAATGCTCTTTCCCCCTAACTTCTCCTTCTTCCTTTTTAAAGTCTTATGATTTCCCCCTTCTCCCTCCTTCGCTTTTTAAGTCTTTATTCTTCTTCATATTCCCTGCTATAACTCAGTCCTCTGCTGTCATGTCTCTATCAGCGTGGTCATGGAAGATGATGCATGATGAGGTGTAGAATGGCTGTGCCTGCTTTTCTGAGGGCTCCCTGCCTGAGTCTGCTGCTGTTGCATGACAGCAGCAGCTTGCCTGTTATTATCCAAGATGCTTTGCCTGCACACAGCACTGTGGGATAGCCGTGTGGCAAGATATGTACCAGTTACCAAGTAATTTGGGATTGCACAGGTATATACCTAGCTAGTATTTTTGCTCATTTAAGTAGTTTCACTGCTCTCCTTTTAGTTTGGAAGTGGCTTATGTCGTTACAGTTTGTTACTGGCATTACTTTGTATGTTAAGAAGCTGCTGTAAGGTCAGTTGTAGAAAAAGAGGTCATCCAGACGGCTCATGAGGATCAGGATCGTTGGAGGAGACAGTCAAAATGAGACTCATTTGACGCTATGATAATCCTGCTCTTGTGATTAATATAAAAGAAAATCAAGACTAGAGTAACAGTTCTTATGATATTTGCAATGGAAATGGTTGCATGTGTAAATAAACCTTTGTAAACAAAGTTGTTGCTAATCATCAGGCTTTCATGGCGCAGCTCTGCCACCACTATGTGCCTTGTGGCCCCTTGGGCTATCTGTAATACATAAGTATGTACTTTGAGACACCCTTGCGGTAGAGCGTTTGTAGTTGAAGTAGACAAGATGGATGGATGGATGGTCTGATCCAACACCAGACACATCCAATGAAAATCTTTTAATGTACTTTGAGTGCTGAATGATAAATTGGACTGGGGAGGATTGAAAGGCTTTTCTCAAGATTATGCTTGGTAAGAAAAGCCTTGTAAGAAACCTGAACTGGTGATGTCTGGATATTGAGTCAACCAGAGAAAGAGCTTACTTATCAGTCTCAGATGTAGTTGTTGGACGTATCAAGTGGAACTGATAAGCAAAAAAAGGAACTGAATATAGTGGTTTACAAATAAAAGACTCGGATTAAATTTAAGATGCAGCCCTAGTACTAGGATTTGGTGGCCTTAAATGCATACAGTTCCTGAAATTATTCTTATGATTGCAGTGCTTTTGTCCACTTTGTATAATAAAATGTTGTAACAAATGCTTTTTGATAGCTGTGGTCCATCATAGTCTATGTAGAAACTTCCTGCAGTTGTAATAATATAAAAAATAACAATAATTCACAAAATTGGGTAAGATGTGATACTGCAGAGGTCAGGCAATAAAAAAAGAAGAGGCATATGTTCTCTATATGCATCTGATAGACAGAATCTGTTCTTAGGTACCATTTTATTTCTCTCTCGTATAAAGACCAGGAACTGAGAAAATAGCAGGGTTTTTTTCTTTCCAGTAGTACAACTGAAGAAAATCTATTTTCTTTCAGATGGAAAGAGAGAGGAAACTTTTATCTGTGGTAGATAGAATGCAAGGGTCATGTCCCCTGGCCCGTGTTATGTAGCAGATTACATTAATAGGCCTTTCTGTCTTGAAACTGGTTGAAGTTTTTACCTGTTGCAATATCTCAGTGTGAATTTTGAGTACTAAGAGTATGATAGAGGATGAAGGTAAGAAAAAGTAGAGAAAAAATGGAGAACACTGTTGAGAGCCAGATTTCTGGGTTCTCACAGAATGAGTGCTGGGTGGTCTACTGGCTCTTCCAGTCCTGACCTTCAGTGCCATATATAGCTGTGTCCATCCAGGGACAAGAGGGATAACACTCATCCTTACCTATGAGCACCCCTGGAATAACCGATACTGACAGATTATCTATAGGTTGCCATTTCCCATTTAAATCAGGCTTGCTTCTGTCCAGAAAGTTGCTTTCACAAACCAATTACTAATGAGTTCTGCATGAGTAATATTTACCAGAACAGCTATGGTGGGTGTTTAAATGTGTTTAGATCTCTTTCCTGGGTCTAGAGTACATTTTGACTTGTAAATTTGTACTCACCTCTGCATGAATTAGGCATCTCTGAATCTCTTTGCTTGCCTCTGAAATGGATAAAATAATAGTCCATTGCCTCACTTTAAAGTTTTGCTTAGAGGAGTCAGGATTCTGATGAATCAGCCTAATTATTTATAAGGATAAAAACCGTTTATGCAGATAAAATAGTAGGCTTTTGGCAGTGCTTCGTTCTTTAAAGAAGAAAAAGGAACCAGAGCAAAAGCCCAGTTATTACTGAGGATGAAACACAAGTAATTGTATGCTGGGATAAGCTGCTCATTCACTTGAATTGTGAGACAGATGAGTTTTCCTGATGAAGAATCTCATCTAATTTTCATATTGGTGTTTTTTTTCATGGCAGTAAATATGGAAATGGGGGCAGTGCAGATCTGTTCTTGGCAGCAGGTGTACCTGAGCAATCTTTTCTAGATGTAGTCTACATAAGGAATTACGTCTGAGCATGAAGATACAAGCCACCTTAGTAATGGACATCAGGTACAAAGGTGCATGCCAAATAGCTCAAATGTTCAACCACCTCATGAGGTGGACTGCCTTCTCTGGGCTAGCATCACTTGGCCAAGAAGGTTAATGCTCTTGCCATTCGTTTCCAAAAACTAAATAAGGTCTCATTAGAAATTCAGCGGCACATTGGAGCAGAGGGAAAGAGAGCAAAAGGAGGGGGGGAGGGAATGGAAAAATATTCATTCCTTTGAAGCTGCAAAGATAAGAACATGCTTTAATGAACAATGAGAAGCATACTTCAGAAGGAAACCACAGCCCTGTAATTGGCATTGAGAAATACACTGTAATATCAAATAATATTATCAAGGACAGTACCTTAGAAAAGGATCCAAGGAATAACAAAGATCATACATTTTATAGACAGACTTTTGCATCTAGAGGTACTGCAATCTTCCACATGTTCCAAAATACAGATAATGGTGTTATAATCTATACGTGCGGATGCTTTGGTGCTAATCTCTATCTGAAGAAGGATCTGAATGGGATAAATGACTCTGAAATGTAAAGCAGGTAGGCAATGGACTATTTCTGTAATCTGGAATGACAAATTTTTGTCTTAAAATCCCTGCTAGGCTTTCTCCCCACCACCATCACCTCCCCCCAGATTTAGTTTCAAAGATATCTTTGTTTTAGGCAAGGGTATTTGCTGATCAATCCTTTAAAATCTGTTTAGGCTATCATTAGGTAGCAAACTGAATGGAGAAAATTCTTTACACAGTGAATCCATAATAAGGCAAGTCTGAGTAAGCAAGCTCCATGTAACTTGCCTTTAATATTAATGTACTAATTTTCATCAAATGCAAGATAAACGTTGTTCAGTCTTGTCTGTTTTATCTCTACCACTAAAATAAAGTTTTCATGAAACAAAAGCTTAAACACCAGATATGAAAGCAGATTTTGTAAACCTTTAGGCCCAAGGGTGCTCAAACCTCAGGTGGTTTCATAGAAATAGGATCTGGAAGTAGGAAGAGCAAAGGCTGTATCGTTTATCACTCACCTTGTCTCCCTGCACTGTCTGCCTGTCAAAGCAATGGGCTTAGATCTCTTCTGCCAGTATTTCCTTCACCAGAAGGCAGCTGTAATAGAGACAGCCCAGGCCAGAACCATGCACCTCACTGCACCTTTGTGTACAAACGCACTCTACATGTGGTTCCAGCTGCTGTCGAGTGCTGCTGGATTAGTTAGGTAGTCAGAGGGAGGCAGGTAGCGTCAACATGATGCTGAAATCCAAACTGTGATAACTTGGTTCTCGGTACCATCTTCATCCAGTGTCCACACCTCAGCATTTAGGTGGTCACTGTCGTGATATGACTGTCCTTAGGGAAATTGGGTATTGTTGAAATTCGAAGTGGCAACTGCTGCTCATGAAGAAGCCAGACTCACCTGAGCTGCTGCCACTGTTAGAAATGTGATTTGAAGTAGCTGCATATTCTGTACTGTCTGTTTGCTTTAGAGTAGGTGTTCCTGTGATTCACCAAACCTAATCGCTCTCCTGATTGCTAGTAAAGAGGATGGGCTATTTCTTTTTGTGCAGTTACTGGTGGTATTTTCTCAAATGCAGATATCAGTCCCCTTTCAGATATCCACTGGCTCCCATGTGTCAAAGTGACAGCCACACAGCAAGCAAACCTCTCAAAACTCATGATAAAATTAGCGGCAATCGATACTCCCTTCAAAGTAATACGATTAAGCCTACAAGTTTAGGTTTAATTTCATCTTGCAGGCTGCAGATGACACTGTTTCAGAAGGACCAGATTTTTTGCAATAGCCAGAAGAAGATAAGCACAGATCAATTTACAGATATTGTTGGCCAACTGCACTTACTAGGAGAAAAAATGTTAGTGAAAATATTGCTGATGTGTATTGCAGGGAGACAGTTCTAAGCTATCACAGACTTCAGGATAAAATAGCAGAAGTTCTATTGCACAATTCCTGTTTTGAGGACTCCAAATTAGATGAACTGAGCCAAACTGCTTTCAGATTCGTATTCTTACTGGTGCACACTGAATTCAGTTGAGGCAGGATGCAGTTTGGTATTTGTAACTGGAATTATCAGTTCCAGGTGAATATAGTGTAGCGAATAGTCTTGCTACCAGTTGAGTGAAGAACTTGGTCTGGTATCTGATGTTTAGTATCTGAGGTAGTATAAGGATGGTAGTGGGACTAATTGATTTGGATTACACTGACTAAGTAAGTAAAACTGTTTTCCAGAGTTTGAGTGTACCTCCATATATCTGATAGCTATGCAGTTTAATCTGCTGTAATGTTGTTTTTCCCTCACAGCTGCCCTTGGGTCTCTGAGATGTGTCCATAGTGTTACTGCTTTGCTGCCAAAAAATACTGTTAAATCTCAAAAATTTAGTACAGGGCATTATACCATTGATATCGGGTTTTGCATCAGTAAGACGCATTTGAACATGGTCTTGAATAAGAGAACAGGATACCACCAGCAGTGTTGGTTCTTATTTTCAGCATGCAAGGTCCCATCCTGCTTCTTGGGTGCTCTCTCACCATCATGCACATAGGCCATCCCTTCCTTTAGCACTCACTTGTGTGTGATTCACCCTGCCTGGAGCAATGGAGCTCTGATGCTGCCTTGTTACTGTCACCTGCTGTTGTAATGCTGTAATGCAATGTCAGTGAAGCCATAAATCAAGTCTGCTCTGAAACGGGTACTTTTAGAAACCTAAGCATCCTAAAAGTTCTGCACAGTGCACAGTCCAGACACCAGGTCAGTTGTCTCTTTCCAAGCTGATACAACCAAGAAGTTTCCTGTTATGAGGGTGGCTGCTGGCACAAAAATCTCTATCAGGATACGTTTTTGTTGAATTTATTCTGTTTCTGTATTTGATCTGCTACCCTGCCTGGGAGACCCTTTTTTTTTGGCTCTTTGATTGCGGTCCTGCTGTGGGTGTAGGGTGAGGTGTTCATGTCTTGTGTGGAAGAGGGATTGGCAGCAATTGCAGAAGGGAATAACGCAGAGAGTTGGAGAATAAGGGCTTTGGCAGCTTCTGCTAGCAGCAAATCCTGAGCATGTGATAACACTTACAAAGGAAATGTCAGGAGTCAGTGCCATATTAAAGAAAGCCTGAACTAATCTTTCCATTTGGGCTGTGAGAGAGACTGCTCTACAGTGGTGTGTGCACATGTCCACACACACAAAGCGTGCTTTTGTGTATGCGTGTGTGTATAAAGAAAACCTGGCTCTGGTTCTTGTAATCCCTTCCTACTGGAAAATATCTCATGGTATTATATGGATTTTTGGTCAATGCAGAAGAGTTGTGTCTTAGCACATTTCCAATCAATTGATGCCAGAAATGTTCATCTGGCTGTGCGTGTATACAGCCTCTAGGCAGTATGTATAAAGGCAGCAACCCCAGGAGCTCTATCCCTACCTAGCAGGAGAGCAGCATCTGTGGCATGAGCTGTCTTGCACACTCTGACCATGCATTTGTCAGAGAAGTGATCATGTTTTCATTATGGGTCGCTTGGAAATGTTTTCTTCTGAACAAGTTTCTCCTGTTCAAGCTATCATCTAAACCAGAGCCCAGTGAGCAGCTGCCTCTTGGGTAAATCCCCTGAAGGCACAGTTCTTGTCAGGCTCTTTCACGTGTCCATCTGGGTTAAAATAATCAGATGTGCTGATCTGTGCTGCCAACAGGAGGTGTGTTGGCTTGGGCATAGAGAGGCTAATTAAAACCAGGAAAGCTGATCTCTGTTAGCCCTGAGCCAGGTTAAATCGTAAGTAATCTCGCAAACGGCAAGTCCTCTTGCTGGACTCCTTTTGACACTCAAGAAGCAGATGCTGGTGGTGACTGCCGTGTTTCTTACACAGTAGGAAATGCAGTCATCTGAGGATAACTGAGCTGGCAGAGCTGGAGTTGCAGCCCTGTTTCCATCAAGCCTTGTGGAGATGTGCTGTGTTTAAGGCTGCCAATAGCCTTGAAATGGTATCTTGCTTTATCTGATTCCTCAAAACACTTATTTCTGGTGAAATGCACATCAGATTTGGGAAGTTTATATCCCACACTTTAGAGTCAGTGCTTGGCAAAAACTGTTGTTCTTAATTATGGCAGTGCTTGCTTCCTGGCCCTTTGTTGGTGTGTTTGTCAGGTATGAGTTTGCTGTGCAGAAAGGCTTTAAGTGTGTTTAACTTCATGCTTTGCAGGTTGACTTCAAAGGATTTGTCCGTAGCTCAGAACTACAAACACCTTCATCTTCTGTAACGGGATGACCTGGTCTTTTGCAAAGCAAAATGAATGGTGCTTACAGATTACTCTGACAGCAGCCATTGTCTGTGCTTCAAGCTACCTCACTTGTAAAATGATGGCATGTGTGCTCATCTTGTCCCTAACATGTGTAGACATCTGAAGGTTGATGTGTACATTGCTTTAAGTACCTCACAGATGGTAATTGTGAGACTCCATCTGACTGTACAGCTCGGTATAAAAAATGTTACAAAGATGGATTAATAGGTAAGTGTTCCTTAGCTGCAGCTGAACAGTGGTCAGAAAAATGGAAGGTGGCCCAGCATTCACACGTTCCCTGACAGCTTGTTTCTCCAGAACATGGCTTTCCAAATGCCACTAGGAAGCTGATGGTGAGTTCATCCAAAACACTGTAAATGGCAAATTATTCCACGAATGAGCTAATCATCGTAAAAATCAATAGCATTTAAGATGCTGTTCCAAACAGTGGCAGCACTAATCTGAAAGCATTCCCTGATTCAGCAGCTGAATGGAAATAACCATTAGAGAACAGGATGCTTCCTACTGTTCCACCCACGCCTTTCTCTCCTTTGGAAGTAATTCGTGTTCCTTCACAGCTGGGGATGGCAATGAAGTCCTCAGTGTCTATGAATTCCTGAGGCATGAAGAGAAATACTGAGATAAGGAATCAACAGCAATGTGACTGTGATAGAAAGACAGATAGAAAGGTAGTTAAGACAGGCAACCAGCTTAGGTTTGGGTTTGGCTGGGTAAGCTTTGGTTGTTCTTGGGGAGAATATGGTTAAATGTGGGGTTCAGGGCTTATAGGCATTGATTTGAGCTAGATCATGTGTCTGGAGTTAACCAGTGCTTGAGTGTAGGACTGGGAAGAGTTATTGAATAGGAGCTGCAATTGGAGTAAAGTACAGAAGGTGCCAAAAAAACCCCCAGACACTTACTAGTGAGGGATGTAGTGCCTGGTACTGTCTGATGGCAGGGCTGACCCATTTGTCTGGGCAGATTTTGTTCTGGGGCTACAAGCTGTTGCTGACATCGGCCTGGGCAATGGGGACTGAACAGTTAGGAGAAAGCGATGATGACATGATTTAGGACTAGGTTTTGAGAGGGATTTCAGGACACCATAACAGAAGCTCAGTGGGTGTGTATATACATATATATGTATATATGGGGTAGGGTCATCTCTATTTCTTGTTGAGTTTTGAAGGAGCGTTTAAGCTACGCTAGGGTAGTTGATGGCTTCTAGTGTTTTCTTGCTATGTTAAATATAGGACTTAATATGTTCTTGCTATGTTAAATATAGGACTTAATATGTCCTGGTCTTCGTTAGAACTAATCACTCATGTAGAAATCAATGAAATATATTTTCCCAAGGGCTACAGTAACTCAGCTCTCCAGAGCAAAAGGAGTGGTCAGTCACAAAAGAGTATATCACAGTGAGCTTTATTGAGACTGTGTGTCTTGCTTTTACTGTAAGCTGTGTTTGTGGGCATGGCTTCTATTTCTTCCTTCCAGACTGATGGGCGCATCTCCTGGCCATAGGGTGCAATTCTGCTCCACCACATCAGGCTTTATGGCCTACTCATAAAAGTAGATTTAACAGTAGCAAAGGCCTAAGTGCTCCAGCATTATTGCAAAGCAGCCCAGGCTCCAGTCACTGCTTCAACAGCCTCATAAGACGTTTGGCTAGACAGCAACCTGCAAGCCACCAGGGTAAATGTAGAGTGCTTCCACATCTGGCACAGTTTCAGTTGCAGTTTAACACTGATTTCAGCTGGGTGAAATTCTCTGCAGGGATCTGCGGCACACAGAACCTCAGTTCAGGCTTGCTTTTTGCTGCATCACCTTAGTTTACCCGAAGGGAAGTCATGCGCATGGCTTTGTATGCAGTGTTGATTCTTCACTGACCTCGGTGCTCCCCTATTACTCCCAGCAGTCGGCTTCAAGAACAAAAGGAACTTTCATTATTGCAGTTCAGCTGCATCCAGAGAGAAAGATGGGCTATGGATTTAGGGAAGAACAGACAGAGAAAGCAAGTGGGCATGTGTGTGCACATGTTAAATACTTAAAACACAATAAAAGAGATAAGCTGAGGAGAAAACAACAAACTCCAAGCAGAAGGAAAATCTTTGACCAGTAGCAATCATTCCTGTAGTCATCTCCATCATAACAAATCCATTTCTAAATTCCAATACTCTCTTCCTTCTTCATTTTTTAAAGCAGTTTGCCCCCACAAAATGATTCTATGCCTACTCTTGGCATGCTCTGCCAAGAGGCTCCATGTGGAAAATGACCCAGGGACAAACACAACATTAGAATAAAATAAACCAGCAAATTCTGTGGGGAGCAGAGTCTTCTCTTTCCTCTTGTATATAGCCCTCTTTTGTAGTCTTGCTGCACAGCTCCACAGCTTTTTATCTCCTGGAGACTGTAGTGGAGATATAATATTATTTAATTTCCAGATGAAAAAGCCCTTCACCCCAAAACGCTCATTATAGGATAGAAGTGTCTTAATCTCTGTTCTTTAAGAGAACCATTTAGAAAGTCACTTCTTTTACTGCTGCTTGCAGCAGGACTCAAGTGCTGTCAAGGCTTTGATAAGCTATGTCTACACAGTTTCACTGCAAAGTTCTGTTGATTTCCCTGTGCTGGTTTGCTGTATCCCAGTTGTGCTTAGAGGATCTGTTTATCTTTGGCAAGACTGCTCCAGGTGTTATTTCCCAAATGGTTTCAGCACAGCCTCTGAAAATGAGTTGGAGGAAGGATCAAAGATCCTGTCCCAGGGAGGGTTGGTAGTAAAGGGCTGATAGGCATCCACTGACCATTTCTCTGAAATGCTTCCTTTTTCACCTGGCAGGGTGCACCTCAAGCTGACAGCAGCACACTCCTGTAAAGCTGTCCCTTGGTTTGGAGCTGCTGCACTTAGAATGCAGGAATTGGGCAACTAGACCCGAAGAGGAGGGCCCGGCAGTTGGTAGCTGAACTCCTTGCCAGCTTGACAGTGCAGTCACTTGAATTGTTTCTGGATACAAAGAGACATTAAACAAGCTTTATTGCCTGTTGGTTTTTTCCCTATATAGGCTGTAAGTGCTGTAAGAGACTGTTAATTTGCCTGTATAGCATGAAGCCTCATCTTCCTTGACCTTAGCAGAGCGGCCAGCCAGTTCAGCAGCAATTTCCAGACTGTGTTCTGGAGTTGAGCTCCAAGAACCTGTAGGACATTTTGGGACTCTGCTTTTCTACCCATAGTCAGTTCTTCCTCATGATGTGTAGGGGGCATCTCTTTGACACATAAAATTTCTTTGCACAGTTTGATATTATTCAGAAGCATTGTGTGCATGTAAATAAAATTTGCTTTTGATGCTGCTTTAACTGATGCAGAATCTGCTCTAGCCCAGATGAGGTATTAGAGATTGGGTTTTGTAAGAGAAAACCAGTGTCCTTAATGTAGTGATGGATCATCCTAATACACCATTATTTTCCTTACTTATTAGGCTGATCCTGAATGCTTGTTGAGCAATCCTGAACAGTTGGTAACTTACTTTGTAGTACCCTAGTATTAAAAATGTATCAAGTAGTTTGCCGTTTCCAAGAGCCAAGTGTATTAGGTGCCTTTTGAACCAAGTGCATTATTCAGTCAGCAAACAGCATGGCAGGCTGTAAAAACAAACCCATTCTGAGTTCAAAGCAAAATACCTACATTTTACCCAAGGCTTGAGTCAGCATGAAATCTGAGTTTTCTTTCTGTTCATCTCGGTATTGCTATACAGCGCTGATACATTCCTGTTGATCTCCACAGTACTCCAGTAGCAAATCACCTACTACAGGAAAACCTTTTTTTCCCCTTTTTTTAAAAAAATTAATGGGCAGGAATATGGAACATGCTGTAAGATTAAACTTCATCTCTGCCCCAGTTGCATCTCTCTAATTCTAGCCTGGCTATTTAAGGTCTAAGCCATCTGCAAGCAAGGACCCCTACAAGCCTTCAAGTAGGCTCCTCACCAGGTATGCAGCTTCTCACAAACATCCTTTCCTTGGGAAAGTCAAGGATTAGAAAAGACAAATGAAAGCTTGCAGAGTGGGCTAGGCAGCATCCTGCCTTGAGGTACAGGCTGAAGGGCCCAAGCTTGACTGCGGGGGAGATCCCATGCTGAGACTTCACTTGGAGGGAGTCTCCAAGCGCATACAGCTCCATGCACTCCTTTGGGGAAGTATCTTTAATTCCAGAGGCAGCTGTGCTTGAGGCTCATAAGTCTTCTTTTCCTCTTAATGCTGGAAATTTACAGTAAAAATGAAGTCTTGCGAATCTATTCTGCCACCACCCCCAGCTTCCCAGGAGTGCGGAGGCATGGAATTCAAACTGCCTGAACCAAATGAGACAGCGGGAGCCCTGAGAGCAGGCAAAGCCGTTTAAAGCTCTTCTGCTTATATCTTTTACTGCCGAACTTGCTGTGGGGGTAGATGTTAATTTAATGAGTACTCATTAAATTATCTTACAGTAGCTCAGATGCATCCCAGCAGGTTCCTTGAACATGACACAGGATTTTGTTTTCTGTTGTTTAGGCTTAATTAATTTTTCTGAGGGACAGTTCTAGATCTAACAGAAAAAGATATAAAAATAACATTGGGCAAAACCTTCTGGAGAGAGCCAATGCTCCTGGTGTTTCTAGAGTGATGGTTTAAATATAGTTCAGCTTTCAGTATATCCCCTCCCCTTCAGTATTCTGACTAAATGATTTTTGCAATGTTAAAAACAATAGCCTCAAACAAAGAGTAATAGTTTTAAGCAAACGCAGTTTGTATGACCGAAATTAATTTGAAGTTAATAAAGGTTTTTTGGGGAGTTTTGCCTGGGGAAGAAACCAATCATTTGTCTTGGGATTCAGCTGAAAGATTTTCACCAGATTTTTCCCCTCTCCCAGATCAGCTGTTCACACATTGCTATTGTCAGTGTGAGCTGGGAGAGATTAATTCCACCTAAGATGGACAGTTACAAGTGAAGTGTGACATCTCTGGCAGTGGCAATTGCAAACAAAAGTAAGGCTGTTCACTCATGCCAAGGGAGATCCAGGGGCAGCACTTGAATCTTGCTGAAATGGACAAGCCCCCTAAGCAGCCGTAAGGCCCCTTCCCAGGTGGTGTGCCTGAGTTCACCTATCCCAGTTCTGGATGTGCAATATCCTCTGGGCTCCAAACCCTCTTCTGTTAATGGTAGAGCAGAAAATACCCTGAGGTCCTCCAGTGCTCTCTTTTGGTGCTGTTGTTTTCAATAGCATTGAATGCGAAAGCCCGGATCAGGCACAGAGTGAATGAGCAGGATGCTCAGCAGCTAATTTTGTGTTAATAAAATATCTTTTTCCCTTATTTGGACGAAGAGCTTACCAGTGTGAATCAGGCCTGAAGAAGTGAAACACCCTGTTACATGGGTTCACGTGTAAATGAGCTTATGTTTTCTCAGAGTCAGACTGAATGTTTTCCATTAGTGTAGCAGAATTTTCCAGTGATGGGGGTTTTGAAGGCCAGTACAGCCTCTGCAATAGGAATACTTGGTGGTGTTAGAGTTCAGTTTTTATTGGAGATGAGGAGAGGTCTGAAGGTTTATTGGTAGCTGAGCTATGTAGCCAGCAGGTCAAACCTTTGAAGGTCCCTTTCAACCACAGCTATTCTATGATTATTTAAACTCAGTGCTCCATGGTAGGTTTATTTTAGGGAAATACGAAAACAGTTTCAGTTCCTCCTTGTAAATAAATAAATGTCAGGTTTGAAAACTATATTTTAAAGGAAACTTTAGGTTAGTATTTCTATGCTTCTGAAACATCCAAGGTGAATCCACCCCAGGTAGATTTCAGGTAATGAACTGTGGGGAGGAACATTTAAAATCATTTGTCTCTAGTGATGAATTTTGAATGTACTGAGGTCTCTGATGGACAGAGCAATTGAAGATATTTACTCAACAGCAATCCAGTGAGTAAGGACTACGATGAATTTATTCAATGGATGAGGATATTCTATACTGTGAATTATTTCTAAAGTGCCTAATCCCGTGATATAAAATACGGTAACGACAGAGTGCAAATTGCTTACAATGGCCGTTGCTCAGCGCTTTGACCTTACTCTGAATATGAGCAGCTCATTTTATTGTGATTGATGCCAAAGGTGTCCAGGAGATGCAGTTCAAACGTAGCTGGACAGATGGGGAGCACCCTAGTGCTTTTCCCAGTTGCGGAAAGGAGGGTGTTTCGTTACCTTGTTTTGTCAAGCAATTGCATCTACGTAAACAGTTGTTTTGAGTTATCTGCTTCCAACACTTCAAAATGGAACTGGGATCTGCTAAAATTCAAGATGTGGTGCAAGCAGATGAATGACAGTAGGAATTTAGTGCAGTGATGTTAAAATAAATGGATAAAGCACTGGTAATGAAATCTTAACTTGTGGACACAGAATGGTTGTCTGAATTGCAGATTGTTTTCATACTTCAATGCTTTCTACATCATGAAGCAATTAACTCTCTTCTATGGTCTTAAAAGAACGAAAGCATTTGTTTTAAACCTGGCATCTTCCTCTTTTCCCAAATATCTTTTTGCAGTTTCTTAGGCTTTTCTGTTCTGGATGAGAGATTCACGTTCTTCACAGTGTCACAGGCGCATGAACGGCTGATCTGAATTTTCATGTGTTCAATTTCCTAGAGCACAAGTATTGTTTAGGATTGAGTACTTAATGTGTTTTCCAGTAAAATTAGTATTTATTTAATTCATAACAAACAATTGCAGAAAAATGGAAAAATATCTATGCTCTCAAGGTCATGTAGATTTTAGCAAGTTATTTTGTTTACCTTAAATTGTGATTTCCTCTACTTAACGTAGTAAATCTAGATTAGCAGCATGATATGCATCATAAGAGTTTATGCCACATCTTCAGAGCATCTGTTACATTTCATAACTGAAACTGTTTGATTTCCACATCTTGTTTCCACATCTTTTCCTTGCACTGCCTGCTCTTTGAACTGATTAACAGCAATCAAAAGAGGAGAGGAAACACAGCGTGTGTGAAAGGAAACAAGGTGCTGTAATTCAGTCCATGCTTGGAGAAACAAAGAATTGACTGGTACTTTCTTTGATGGAAATGAAACATGATTTACATTTCTTAATACAACAGCAACAACACCACAAATCCAACAACAAAAGGGTCATGAATTTGATTTTGAGATAGATTCATACTGAATTGGAAACATGCCTTCATCGTTGGGGGAACAGGAAAAAACCCTGATGTACCGCTTCCTAGTGTAATACTTACTTGTTTGTGCTCAGCCAGTGTGCTGTTAGCAGTATTATTAGCCAGGGTGGGAGGCAGGTAATCTTAAAAGAAAATACAAATTGTTTTCCTTACAGCTTTCATGAAGTCCTTTTGTGTTCTCTGAATGCAAAGGATATTGTAGATACTGAATAGTTAAGAGTGATGATTTTAGAAAATAGAGCTAGGAGCATGAATTACTTGTAAATCTCTGTCTTGTGCATTTCAGACTGGACAAGAGGTTCCATTGGGTAGCCCTAAAATCTGAAGGTGAATTTCTGGTCCAGCTGAATTTGATTTGTGCCCTTATCTTCTACATAATGTTTACTCTTGAAGATGATGTTCATGTCGACTTCTGTACTGACAAACTGATAAAGCCTTTGGTTTGAGGTGCTGTATACATTAGGGTGACCTTATCTTAACACCTTTAATTCTTTCAAATAAAAAATCCCTATTTATTGACACAAAGCTATATGGGAGATACAGAAGTTAAACTGTGCTCTTTGGCTCTGCTTTATAATGCCAGAAAGCTTTGAAAGACACTTTGAATCCACAGGGGAGAGAGAAATTAGACTCCAGCTGACATGATTGTATTTTAAACCTCTGAATATCTCTAGGTTAGATTAGGTAAAATAGTGGTAGGTACCACTAAGCTCAGCATCAGGCATTTTAGGGGGGTCTGTTTTCAGGTGTAATTTGAACATTGAAGGTAGCCCAAACTGTTGAGTATCTTTAGTTTGTTCTGTGATTCACCATCTTGCCCAGAACTGGTGTGAGACCTTTCTACAAAGTTTAGAGAAATTTGACCTTTTCCAGCATTTCTTGTAAGAGATCTCAATTTCATGCCTTGTTGATTTGGGTTCACCTTAATTCTCCAGGAGTAGCAGGAAAGTAATGCAAAGAGCTTCCTTGGTCCAGCTGATTTCTGGCTGGCGGTGATAAGGCGGAGGTGCTGTCTTTGCTGCTCCTGAAAGTGGCTGCAGGTGGTTAATCCTGCAGTTCTCCCCCAAGTGATGCCACCACACTTTATCATATTGCTTCCTCTGAGCCCTCTCACAGCCCTGCTTGGCACTTGGAATTCGGCTGTTTTCTTTCCATTTTCTTTATTTTTGTTTGAAGACATGAGATCATGCAGCGCTGGCATGCTGAATTGGCTGATCCAATGGAAACAATTACATTTATCATATTCCCGAAAAGATGTATTTAATTAACTGAAAACAATGTAGCTGAAAATGTCACTCATTTTCTTTGATCTTCTAAATATGGTCACAGATGTTTATGAGGCTCAAAACACAAGTGCAAAGCCATATATATTTTGCAGTCAGACAATGCAGGTTTAGTAGACTGAGATACATCATAGAGCATTGTGCTGTGAATTCTTTTGGACAGAAAGAGGGTGAGTGCCAGACATCTGGTGGTGAGGAACTGGGGATAATTCTGTTCTATTTTATCTTTCCTTTCATTCAGTTTAAAATGGAAGATTGAAAGTTCTATTTGGAAATCTTTCTTGGCAGCGGTGAAACCTTATAAACTGGAGAGAGAGAAAGATGTCTGTGTCTTGTTAAGAAATACTTCTTTGTGTGTTGTGCCTTTAGGGCACCTTTGAGATTCTGATGTGAGATGAAACTAATGGGATCTTTCTGGTGAAGCTCTGATGTTGCGGACAGGATCACATACTCCTCAGTCACGTGTTGATAATGACTTCTCTACAAACACTGATTCATTTGATCTTTCTCTTTGCTAGATGTGGATCTTCCTCCTCCTTTTGAGAAAGGGAAGTGTATTTTTCAGCCTTAGGACTGTGGTAGAATCAGAAGAGGCTGCTGAGATGAAGGTCAAAGAGCATTGTTTCCTTCTCTTTGCAAAAGAAAGCACACAGCTCTTATTTCAGCATTTTAATACTGAGCTGCCGCAAGGGCTTTGTGCCCTTTGTGGGGTGACACCTTTGTAACATGTGACATTGCAGCCACGCTCAGTTACTGGGGCACAGTTGTTTGGCATGTGTTTGTGTCACGGCATGTGCTCTTAGAAACAGCAATCTGGAGGTGTGTAAAAACACATTAACTCCTTGACTGAGCTCAAATTCTTTAATTTCATCATTGTTTTAAACTCTCCTGGAGTATTTCTTCTCATAGGCTGCATTAGTGCTGCTGTCAGTGGGGTTTCTGGGCATTTCACGCTCCTCTTGCATGGAGTGTAGTGAGAAAGATATGTCTTGTTGCAGAGTCAAGGCTGTGATTTCAAGAAATGCCTGGGTATGAGATCTGCAATGAGTCCACTCAAACGAATGTGCTGCTGCTTTCTCTGCTTTTGTTCCTCAGTTTTTGGAACAATTGTGTGTACATGAGCTCCTTTGCTGGCCTAGTTTTTTCTCCTCCTTCCTACAGACCCATCTAGTGTTTTACTTTGTGCTGATATGCAGAAGCACAGAGGGACATTTGCATTTATGCAAAGCCTTACAAAACATGCTGAAGTGTAACCTCTTCTTAGGCAAGCCGTTTTCATTTCCTCACCTAACAGTCTTCCTCTATCCTGCATTCCCTATTTGTTCTGTTAAAGGCACCTTCAGTTTCTCCAATAAACTAACTATATAACTAAAGTATAGTTTTTTTGACAGCAGTGGTGGCTTGTTACTCAGTGAATAAGTCTCTTTCTTTTGTGTCCTAAGGTGGCTGGAAGTTGTAGAGCAGAAGAGAGTGAGCGGTTCCCCTGCAGCCACTGGTGCATTTCCCTCTGTGGTTCAGTCACCAGTGCAGCTGAACTCTTATGGCAGACCAGTTTTAGAGGAAGGAAGAGGTCAAGAGTGTTGTGAGCCTGAACAAGGATGAGGTTGCACTGCTGAATTTCATGGAAGTAGGGAAGAGAATATGACTAAAGGTGTTTGCACTTTGTTTTCAAGGCACTTTTTCAAGTTAAAAAGGAAACTATAAAGTGACAAATTACATGCTGAGTATAATTGCAGCTATCATGGGAAGACTGTGCAAGTCTGAAAGAATCCATAAAAAATAGTAGAATATGTGAACAATTCATTTCTGTTACTGCTTGGCATTAGAGAAGACATGCAGTTGCATTACTTTCTGATGTTGTGGCTTTAAGAGTTTGTGTGAACTGAAACAAAGATGAGAATAGTAGATTCTGCAGAATTAGACCAAAGAATGTGGCTCTGTGTTCAGTGGAAAAGATCCTGTTGCTTGGCAGGAGGGGAATCTGATGCTACACAGGGCATATGTCCAGTTTCTTGTATCATATCTCTACTTTAGTTCACATGGATTGTATCCTCTAGGAGTTGGACTGGAAAGTGTTGTACCATTGGCACTGAGGCAGCCCATCACAACAGAGCTGCCGTCATGGGGCACCATGGGGTTAGCGCTCCCAACCAGCCAAGTGAGCTGTGTTTCCCAAGTGTCAGGTCATAGTATTCCACAGTGTTCCTGTAAAGCATTTTGGTGCAGTTCATTAAAACACTGAAGTACTGGAGAAAAGAGAGGCGGGTTTACAGTTATTCTGTGTTTCATATCAGATATTATTGGAATGTCCAACCCAAGCCGCCTACCAACTCCATCAGCTGTTTATGTAAATGAAAATGTGCCTCGTGCTACTGCCAGGTTTTGTCACAAATTGATGATTATGGGGTACCAGCCTATTTGAGCATCCAGTCTGAGAAACCTTCAAAAGGCCTCCTTTACTGAAAGTGCTGCCAAGCTGCTCGCCTTGGGATGTTTCAGTGTTGGAGGCAGCTCAAGCTACTAAAGCTTTTTGAAAATCTTGGCTGTAATGTCTGAAGCAGTGAATATTTAATATGTGATGGCACCAGGCCCAGCTGGAGTACAAACACACACATACAGAAACACATGAGGATATGAACGGTGCTAACAAGATATAGATACTGTTCTCTGCTGCTGCCCTCATCCCAATTCCATAAAATGGCATATGGAAATGAGGAATTTACTCTCTGCCCATTTCTTTCAGCCTTAGGGTTAAATTCTGAACCTTATGGGGGTTTGTGGTTTCTTCTTTTTTTCATCTCCCCTTTCCACTTAACATCGCCTTTTAGTTTTATTAACTTGAAAGCTCCAAGAGATCCTGAGTTTTATCTGCAGGGAAGCTCATTTGTTTTTAGATGATTTTCAGTCTGGAAGTTTGGAGATTACAAGCAGCTGTAAAACAAACTGCTTACGAATAAAAATGAGTTTCTTGGTTACCTGAAAACACAAGTGGGTTCAAAATAAGAGTTTAAAAGAAGAGATTCTTTTGGCAAGTTGATCCAATGCTTTTACACCTCAAAGCCTGTTTCTCCATCTCTTATTGTCTGCTGAATTAATCCAGTGCTGAGCTGTGGTATGACGTGTGCTCTGCTAGATAACAAGTAAGCATCTGAGAGCATTGTAGCACTGTTTAGTCAGCTTTGCATCTAGAAATTGCACAATGTGATAAGTGAAGTGTGTTTCACTGCTCTGCAGGCATAGATAAGGTAAGGACAACTTCAAGGTTGACAGGCAGACCGAGAACAGGACCCACAGCTTTAGGCGAGGTACCTGGCTGTAACATTGCTCTCACCGTGGGCTCTGCTTCTTGCTATGAGCAGCTGAGCCTGGACAAGTGGTGAGAAAGCAAAAAATCTCAGTGTGCTCTGTGGCACTTTTAGTTCTACCACTGCATTCCCATCATTAGCTAATCCAAGTTAGCAAAGTTTGGTAGTAGGATGATACAGTCTCCTTTATTCCTAGATTGCCTTTGATACGAACTTTGTTTCATGAAAAAAGGTGGGTGCATCAAGAGAATGAAACAAGTGTCTGTGAGATGTTTCTGTCTCGTGAGAAATGTAAGATTAAACTTAATGTAATTAATAAAAGATGATTTTCCTGTTCTATGGTTATGAAGATGATGTATATGGAAAGCAGAATGCAAACCCTGGAGATGTAAGCTGTTCTTCCCAGTTTTTTCTTCTGTCTCCCCCTAATTTAGTTTTTCTTTCCATTTTTTTATTTTTTACTTTTGGCCACCTTATTGTCATCGTTTTGCTTTTAATGAGAGAGAATTGTGAAGAGAGAGAAGTTCAAAGTGAAGACATTTTGAAGTTTGCATTCTAATATTTTCTAAGGAAACTCAGATTGTCTGTGTTTTTCCATTTCAAGTTCTATGCTGTGCTGTCCCTGATAAGAGACTTCAGTGGTTTAAATGAACACCAAAGTACTAGCCTAAAGCAAAAAAACTGGCGAAAAACAACTCAAGGCTGTCTTTTAATGGACAAAGTTTGTTCCTTTCTGCTATGATTCTCCTGTGACTGTAATCAGGAATTCTAAGGACTCTGCTGCCTGCCAGTAAACTGGTGCAGATGCTCACACACAGGCACACAGTGGGAGGAGGAACACTGCATTTGATCTGGGGGATCAAACATTTTGGGGAATCATCTGATCTCAAGGATATCTGCTCCTTCCTTTCCCCACATTGTTTTAAAGATGCATTCCTAATCAGGCTTTGTCACCGCTCTGTAAACAGCAGTCCTGTTGGAGTGCTGAGAGATGAAGATACTGGCAAAGAAAGACAGAGGTTGTCTTCACATTGGTGTGTTAAATATTTATTCTAGATGTGTGCAAGGCCACTTGCTTCTGATGTGGAGAAGAGGAACCCCAACCACTAAGTGATACAGAAACAGAGAAGTATTAAGCAGTTGCAATCATTGTTTGTTGTATTTCTATAGCATATATTGTTTTGTCAAGAATGTAAAAGCTGCTCTTTCCAGTCACAAACCTGATCCCATCTTTTCTGCTCTCTGACAGTGGCTGGTGCCAGCTATCTCCAGGTAAACCCTTGGTGCATAGGAGCAGTAAGGCTCTCAGGGCAGTACATTTTCAATCCCACTGGCTGAGCAGTAGCTTAAATACTCTCCCGGGGCTGCCAGAATTTAGGCTGACAAAGTCTTTCCTCTCCGTGCACATGCCGAGAGTGGTGAGAGCAGAGAAAAAGGGCTACTGCTGTTGACACCGAGCTACTGGTGAACCTGCCCCTCTGACCACTGGTCTCTGTGGGATGCAGGGAGGGTTTCAGTCTGTATTTATATAGGATCTAGCCTAATGACGCTTGGCAAAGGTGCACTGGTGTTGCAGTAGTGCATACGTTGTGCAGGTACAGAGCTCTTCTGTGTGCACTAGCAAAAAGTCCACTCATATCCTCAGCATCGTGTCATGCCTGTCCCATAAATGGAGCATACATATTTCACCTTAGGGGCTCAGTTGCCCTATAGAGAAGAGGAAGGCTCTGTAAACATGGGGCCAGCTCTTCTTCCTATGGACTCAAGCAGCATGTCTACATTTCTGTCCTTTCAAGACATCTGAGGTTTTGTACCTACCTAAAGCTGCTATGAAAGTATTTCCGATGTACCTCCATTAGAAACCCAGCACAGACAAGCCAGAAATGTTTCTATGTCTTTCAAAGGCAGCTTCTGTCTTATCAATGTGTCAGGGTGCTCAGAACAGGTTTCAGTATCTGTACGTAGCACTGTAATTCTTTTTAGCCTCAGTATGTACTTGGAAAGGAAAAAGTGTGATTTCCTCGTCCGTATCACCTTCGCAAATTCTGCATGGGATGATTTATCACTGGCTAAAGAGCAGTGCTTTTTAAATCCTTAACTCTGTGGGTTTCCTGCATAAATCCACCAAATTGCTACCGATCTGTCTAAGATGCTGTAAAGAAGTCATGTGCAGACTTTCTTCTTTTTTGTCATGAGCATCAAAAGCGGACTTTGTGACTGCGCCGCAGAAATACTCTGTGCTACTTCCACGAGCATAATTTTGTGACTAAATTACTGAAGTCAGCAACTAACTTCATTGCTGCCTCAGACCTACTTTAAATGAACAGGTGTATTCATCAATCACTTGCTGCCTTCTTCAGGTACTGGACTAATCAATATGTGAAAGAGCTATTTAAGCACTGGTTTTAATAAGAAAAAGAGGAATAAGTATGGCTATATAAGCCAGCAGAATAAAAAATAGAAAGAATTTTAGGGACAGACATTGAAGCCTGATGTTATTCTGTGTTAAGAGTTTGTAAATCACTAAGCTAAAAGACCCTAAATTAACAGGGTATGGTGATCGCAACATTATGGTTTCATACAGATGCATCTGAAAGCTTTGGAGCTTGAGTCGTTTGAAAATGTATACATGGGAAGGGATCAAATTTTGCTGAGCAGCGCTTTAAGCGCATTGCTGTCATAGAAGGCAAAGGAAGCACCAAGGACTGTGCCTGTGACGGCCGTCATATGCTCAGATAGCAGTCTCTTGCTTCAGAATCTTATGTACTGAAAACAGAGCCAGAAAGGGATGAAGTAAGGTCTTTGGTATAGCTGTGGAGTGTTGGCTCTTTTAGACCATACCATCTCCCAGCGAATATGACTTGTTAATGCAAATGCAGCATTGCAGATTGGTTGCAAGGTTCTGGTGTGAAATTTGTGTATTCATCACAGCTGAACTCTACTGAACATTACCAGTGCAACCTGCTGGCTGAGACATTTTAAATACAGGTATTGAAGGAATTACTGTGCAGGCATGCTTAAGCCAAGAGGAATGAGAGACTCTCATTCTGATACTGGATGCGCTCAAAGATAACTCCTCTGCAGTCAGCTGAATGGCTCTGGGTTTATGTGGCTTTAGCAGTGTCACTGCAGAAGTGAAAGGTGGGGACATACCTGTTGAGACTTTGTACCCCATCAGCCTTTGTGTTTTGGTTTGTGATACCAGACTAGTAGTACAGAGTTGGTCCTGTCTTGTGAGTGCTTTAGAGAGGGCTTCTCTCTTCTTTTACAACTCTATTTTTAGCAATGCTTCAACTGAAGCACCAGCTGCTGCAGAAACACAAATAAGAGCACTGTGTAGTAGTCCGGGTCAGCTCAATAAGTGTGACCTAGGAGAGAGGGTCGTGAAAAACTTTCCATTGAAGCAGCCATGATGCTCTCTAGAATGGTTGTGCCCAGAGCTTTGCATCTTCCCACAATTTCCCAGGACTCTGCAGCACATTCCTGAGATTTCTTGAATTAGTAACATGTATTTGTAATGTTAGCTCTTTATTTGTCTTCTGATCAATGATTCTTTCCACAGTGGTCTACGTACTGGGACTCTGCCAGTGTGAGGGGGTTCACTTAAGTCCTCACTAAAAGAGATGTATCACAAATGTGTTGCTAAGAGCCCAGAAATAGCCTCAGTTTGCAGGAATACCACAGAAAAGGCCACAGATAAAGGAAAGATGCAGAGGCATTACATAACTGATGGCAGCTGGGATGGTAGAAATCTTTGCTACCCAATTAAAACATAGAAACCTCACAGGGCTTTACACATCACTGGGAGTTACCGTTGTCCTTTTCATTCTGTTTTACAGCATTGAGGGCTTTTGGGGTTTACTGACTTATTTCCTATTCCCAGCTTTTATTCTCGTGCTGCGTAAGAACTAAGTGGCTAACACTTGCATGCAGACCAGAAATGCTGATTATTAGAACTGTGACTATTACTTGTTCGAGAAAATTAATTAGAAACATAAATTAGTGCTTTTATATCATGATTCATTGAAAAGAAATGTTTAGTTAGATGTAAGCTCAGTGTTCTGAGACTGAAGTTCTTGTGTGAATTGGCATCCTCCCCTCTTTGTTTAAAACTCCTTACTTACACATTTAACAAAATGTGTAACTTTCTTTCTTTACATGTACCAGTTGTCGCGTTAGTCTGTTCTCCCCCTGCTAAGCGGCATGTACATGCTTAATCACATAATCTGTTAAATCCAATGTGATTTGCAGCATGTGCTTTTATAATAAGATATTTTTATACGTAGGAGGATGCTTGACTGTTCGGAAAGTGGAGGCCTCTCTTCTGGACATGGTGTAGTGCAGCTTCTGCATGTTAAAGAAAGCTGAGATGTGCAGATCAGCTTCCCTGTGGAGGAGGCAACAGAGAATCAGTATATGAAATGCATATCTCTTTATTTACATACCCGTGCCAGTGTTGGAACAGAGGCCATCACAAAGCAAATACTCTGATAATTCTGCTTTCCAGAAATGATACCCTAAAAGCTAATGACAGCTTCTTGGGGTGCATACAGATTTAGAGGAGGTAGGAAAAGATCCCCAGAAAACCACCTCTGCCAACCACCACTGATTATCTCCAAGGGTGATGCTGAACCAAACTTAGCTGTTGTCTTCAAAGACTAAAGCCTAACTTATGTGTTAGGGAAACAGTTTTAAACATTATCTAATAAACAATTTTTTGTGTATATAAAAATATAAAACAAGTTGTTGATTCCTGCTTAACACTAATACCATCAAAGCTCCCTCACTTTGGAGCTAGTAAGAATTGCAACTGGTTTGTTAGGAAAGTAACTGATTGCAACACAGTGTTTGACCTGATATTCTTGGGTGTTTATGGCTGCATCTGCGCTACTGTTTTAGGCTGCATCAGGAACATGCATTTGAAGTAAATCTCCCAGTCATTCCCGTATACTGTACTTTAATTCACATGGAACTGAACTGGAAGATGTGCTCCAACTGCTAAAGGGTGTTCAGTCTGTGTACTGTCTAGAGCTTAATCTGAAGTCATCAATGCTAAGTGTAGACAGTAAAGCCAGGCATCTTTCAGTGGCTCAGAGGGACCTCTGTTCCCCAGCCTTTCGTGGCTTGCTCACTAAATGTCTGCTTCAGCTGGGTTCTCAGTGGTGGTGTAGAGGATCCCCTTCAGCTACTAAGAATTCAAGTTTGTGCATGATAGTAAGCTGGACCTGTGTGATGTGTCATCTAGGTTAGAAGAAGGCTTCTCTTAATAGTTATCCCTTGTACCGTATCCCAGTCCTTTTGTTTCCTTCCTTTGAAAATGTCTGGGGCTGCTTTTCTTCTTCTGTTTGAGTATACTTCCGATGCACAGATCAATGCCTCTAAGGAAGGATTCATTTTCATCAATGCAGTAGGGTACAGCTCTGCCATCCAAACCCCTGGGCTGGCAAAACAAAACCAAAGCTGAAATACTCCCTTCTACTGCTCCTCTAAATCCCTGTTGATCTGTGGGTGATGGGAGAAGAGAATTGTTCCCTTCAAACACAGGAACATTCAGATGAAGAAATTTTAAAGCTGCACATTTGTTTCAAATGGATCCTATTTAGCTTGACAGTAAAAGAGCCACGGGGCTGAATTTTATTACACATTTGTGCAACAGGCATTAAATGTTTCATGTTAAGAATATATTAAATTGTTTTAAAAAAAAGAACCACACAGCCGCATTCCGAGAGAACAGATACAGAGAATGAGTAGCGTTCCTCTGAGATTTTTGTGCATTTAAAACCTGAAGATTAGAAAAGAAAGTGCTGAAGGTAAAACAGAGATTTCATCACCTCTCCTGTCCTAGCTGCCTCGGTGTGGTTTTTTTGGGGGGCTTTCTCGTTTAGTTGGGTCTTTTTTTGTGGTGTTGGGTGGTTTGGGGTTTTGGGGTGGTTTTGCCAGTTCAGGAAAGCTCTTGCCTTGCTTCAGAGGTGTCAGTAATTCCATCATTACTTCAGCTTTTGATCATGGACTTGCTGGTCCAAGGCCTCCATGAAAAGTCAGGCCCAAGCTAATGCTCTCAGAGTAGCGTGAAAATCAATTTGGTGCATCAGCCCTGAAGAACTCCCGTGTTTCTTTTTGCAACCTCCTTGATTCGGGTATCCTCTCTCATTCTTGCTCAGTAGAGGTGAGAATTCTGCCTGTTGATCTCTGTAGGGCTGTTTGCAGAGAGAGCAGCTTCTGGGCACAAGTAAAGTGATGGAAATGGACCTAAGTGTGCGAAGATGTGGAAAACAGTAGCATTCAGTGTTACAACTCACTTCAGTTTGAATTAAAGGAATCTTTTTCACTGCAGTGAGTGCAGTGTTCCCGTACCCCCAACATTGAAAGGAAAAATATTTTGACTGAATGTAGGTGTGGGTCAGTTTTCCTGCTGTAATCTTTACTGTAGTAATCTCGGCACTCTAGTCGGGTCCTTTTGTGTTCCTCGCTAATTGATATGTGGTTTTGGGGGTGGATTATTTGCAGGTGTTTTGCTTTGTAACCTCTTGCAATAGCAAATAAGTGCTTTCTTCAACACTGAAGCAATATGAGTGCGTTCTGACCTGGGAAGTCATAGTAAGGCAGCTACACAGATTGCTAATTGTGCTGCCCATAATCACCTCCATTTCATAGACAACTTACACCCTGCGTTCTGTTTCCATCTGGCATTATTCACACATCCTTTTATTTCTGCTTCTGTCTTTTAGCCACACAGCACTAACTCTATTATAGATGCCAGGGTGGAAAAAAGCCATCCTTGGAAGTGAGGGAGGAGGAGAGCATTGGCAAAGAGTAAAGGACTGGCATTAATCATGCTACAATTAGGTTTCCTTGTTGAGACTTTGATATGTCTTTGGCTGACCAGACTAACAAACTGCCAATTTCTTGTTGTCAGCAAGCTCTATGCAGATTAATATCTACTCTTCTCAATAACAGTTTCCTTTTCAGCATGTTAGGGGAGTAATCCTGGTAAAGGATACCATCTTGTGTGCTCTCTATTGGTGTGATCTAACCTTTGTGGACTTACCTCTGATATCAGAATGACTCCTTAGTGGCAAAAATAGTGAAACTGGATCAATACGGAGGGGGTATTGCAATCCCCTAGGGTGATATACCCATCTGAGGGCACTTAAAAGGGTGCCATGTGTTCAGTGGACAAAATAAAGTGTAGATTGATCTGGTCAATTCCATAATATATCCTGAGGCAGCATTAATACTGAGGTTGACCGCACAAGGCAGAGACCCAGGGTTTCACAAGGTCCAGAAGGAAGTGATGGCTTCCCATCTCCAGCATTCTTTAGCTGCAGCCAAATGCCTTTCTGAAATATATAAAACTTGGGCAAATGCAAGTTCTTAGTACAGCATGGGAGCAGTTCAGTAAAACAGAAGACCCTTGCCTATGCAGAGTAGATATTTTAATCTGGCCTAAACAATGTACTAGTAGGACCGAAAGAGAAGAAAATAGCTTCCAGGCCTGTAGATACAGGGTTTACTTTGAAATCTTCTCCTGAAGCACCAACACCACCACATCTGAAGGGTAATTTGTAATTGTAGCAGATCCTGAACTGCCCAGGATGCTTTCTGCAAGTGGAAGCCAACATGACTCATGTTTTCACGCTAGAGGTTTCTCAGAGCAGTGCTGTTTTGACAGCAACAGTGTGGCTTTTGTGTTATCCTTCAGGTTATCAGAAGACTTATATCTTAGGTTTGTTATTAAGACTTCGTTTCACTGTCTGGGAAGCCTTGTCAGGTTATGACCATTTGCTCAAGTGAATGGCTTAAAGCCACTGACAAACACTGTTATCTAGACAGAATTATTTCAGATGCATTGTACATGTTCTGTCAAAGGTGTGAAGCTTGGCATGGACCATAATCAGGTATAGAGGGGTCTAGATATGTTACTCCAGTCTATATCCAGAGGAGAGGTTTGCCGATATAAAGATCTATATGAGCATGGAAGCTATTATAGATTTAAGGTAATAGCCTTTAAATATCTGAATAGTGTTTTTTTTTGCCTGATGTAGGCTGAGAAAGTTGGAGCTGTTCAGTCTGGAGAAGAGAAGGCTGTGTGGAGACCTCATAGCAGCCTTCCAGTATCTGAGGAGCGCCTATAGGGATGCTGGGGAGGGACTCTTCATTAGGGACTGTAGTGATAGGACAAGGGGTAACGGGTTCAAACTTAAACAGGGGAAGTTTACATTGGGTGTAAGGAAGAAATTCTTTACTGTAAGGGTGGTGAGGCACTGGAATGGGTTACCCAGGGAAGTTGTGAATGCTCCATCACTGGCAGTGTTCAAGGCCGGGTTGAACATAGCCTTGGGTGGCATGGTTTAGTGGGAGGTGTCCCTGCCCATGGTAGGGGGTTGGAACTAAATGATCTTAAGGTCCTTTCCAACCCCAACTATTCTATGATTCTATGACTCTGTGTCCCTTCATGATCATTTTATATTTCCTCTTGTTTCTTGTGCAGTAACAAATGCAGACTTCCATTCATGTTGTGGGTACCACAGGGTCATTTAATAGCATGGTCACTGTACTGAAAAGCTTATCCTGATAAATGAAAGACAGTAAGGGTGACGTGAGCATTACCTATGCATGACTGAGGAAGCATGATGCAGGGAGAAGGCGACCTCACATAACTGTCACATGCTGAAGCTGCTGATTGACTTGTGATATCCAGGATTTTGAGTCAGACCTTTCTTTTATTTGTGTTAAGAGAGCTCTTCTGAATTGTTCTTGATGGCTTTTTAGTGACAATGGGCACATCAAATCTGGAAGTAGTGTGAGAAATACACTTTCCAGTTTTGCGTTATAGCTGGACACACACAGAATATAACCCATGGAAATAATTGTACAATCTTTCCAAATCTAGTGGGTAGCTCAACTTTCATTTACTTGTCCAATGCTGATGCAGAGCAAAACTGAAGAAAGCAAACAAAGTGGCAAGTAAATGTGCTGCTCTTTCCTAGAGAGCTGTTTCCAGTGCACTGATGGCCTTAGGAGAGAGTAGGCACTTCAGGCTTCTTAGTGAAAAATAAAGGAACATGCTGGTGACTGTATGATTCATCCGTTCAGCTACACTTGTCTTTTACATGGGCTTCTTAATTTTATGTGGTACTTAAGAACAAGCATCTATTACCTATTCATCCTCTTAGTCATGTCAGAATGAAAAGCAAATGTGACCTTTCTCCCTCTTTTATCACCAAGTTCATTTTGTCTTGGCATTCAGTAGACCTTGAAAGAAAGAGCTGAGTGACTTGGTCATGCTGGAGCAGCGACAAATCAGATGGCTTCTCCATATGTGGCAGAACAGGAGGTTTTGAAGCTGTGCATCTGCTTTGAAGAATCTAACTTAAAAATTAATTGACAGTCATGTCAGATGGGCAGCACAGAGCTACTTGGGTAGGTGATAAAGCAGTTGCAATGCAGAAGGCTCCTTGGGATTTCCCAGTGTACAATTTGTGTGCAGTCAGCTGGATCTGAATGTGAATTGGAAGATGTAACATGGTAGTGCCTGGCCAGGCTGCTGCTCCTTGAGACACGCTGTAGAATTAAAGTCACAAATTCCTTTACCTCTCGCTGAGATGCTTGGAATGAACCTCCTCAGAAATAAAATTATCATTTCTACTTCTTCAGGTATCTTGATAATGTTTTGTCAGCAAAACTCAACTTGATGCTTGTTTCTTGTTCATCTGTAAGCAATTTTGCATACATTACAAATCAAGCTGTTGAGACTGTCAGGATTTTATGTACTGTGTTATTAATGGGACTCTGTAGCATGTTTTGCTCTAGAAACAATAATGCAGTTCTGAAGGTCCCCCATGAAAGCCCGCAAAGGCCACTGTGCTGCAGCAGCTGTGGCAGTGCTGCTTGTTGCTAATCAGAAAACTTGAAAAGTGTAAAAGCATTTACTAGCTTCTGCTGTCTGTAAGGCTGGATTTGCTTCATTTGGTGCCATGTCTCACCATAGCACTGCCCACTCAGGCCGCTGCAAAAGATCCCCCTTTTGTTCCCCCATGGGATGGAAACCACTCAAGTGGGACTTTGATTTCTGAAGGCCCACATTCCTTTGTTCAAAATCACAAATGTGCATTAGAAAAGAAGAGACAGGAGCCTGTATGTTGGTTTGAACTGTTTTCAGTGTTCCTGTATCCACTCTAGTATAAGGTTCATTATCCTGAATTCTGTTTCTAGTTTTGTGTCTGTAATTCCATTCCGTGTACCAAGAGCCAGGCGCCAGCCTGGAATATAATCTCAAACAATTTAAGGAGAAGCGTTTAAAACTTCAGTTACATGTGGTGTCCTCAACATAAAAAGGACATGGATCTGTTGGAACAAGTCCAAAGGAGGGCCACTAGGATGATCAGGGGACTGGAGCACCTCCCATATGAAGATAGGCTGAGAAAGTTGGGGCTGTTCAGCCTGGAGAAGAGAAGGCTGTGTGGAGACCTCAGAGCATCCTTCCAATATCTGAAGGGGGCCTATAGGGATGCTGGGGAGGGACTCTTCATGAGGAACTGTAATGATAGGACAAGGGGTAACGGGTTCAAACGTAAACAGGGGAAGTTTAGACTGGATATGAGGAAGAAATTCTTTACTGTAAGGGTGGTGAGGCACTGGAATGGGTTACCCAGGGAAGTTGTGAATGCTCCATCCCTGGCCGTGTTCAAGGCTGGATTGGACATAGCCTTGGGTGGCATGGTTTAGTGGGAGGTTTCCCTGCCCCTGGCAGGGGGGTTGGAACTAGATGATCTTAAGGTCCTTTCCAACCCTAACTATTCTATGATTCTATGATGTAATTTACTAAAGGAATTTGTTAAAGAAGCCAAATTGTTTACTCTGTGGCATCATCACCTCAATCTGATTTATTAGGTAAAGATTTAACTGGGACCTTTGAAGAAAATCAGAAAGTATTATTGTGCATCACAAAACTTAATCCTGTATTTGCACAGAATTGTGAATAGCATATATTTATACCTTACTTAGTTTTTTTAAGGTTTACAGAATACATCAATGCTGTGAGTTCAGCATTTCCTCCACTGCTGTCTAGAAATGAAGTCTTGGTTCAGTGGGAACAAGACCAAATTTGAGCAGAAAGACAGCTAATTGTTATTTGTTACTATGCACGTCCTTGCTTTATTTCAGATGCCTGCTACATGAGAAGTGTTGTGAAAAGCAAGCAAAGCACATGCAAATTATAGATGAATCCATGCAAAATAGATTTTCCAAATGAAGTCTGACATGCCATGATAACTTCTTAAGTACTGAAGCAGAACAATAGAATAAGATGTGGAAGAGAATAATTTGTTTACTGATCTTTGCATTGCAGTGACACACACAGTGGTCCTGGGCCAGGAGAGCATTGTGCTGAATTCAGCTCAGATACAGGATAAAGTGCTCTCCTTGTGAAGCCCTTGATGCCTGTGTCAGTAAGCTGGCAATGGGTTGGTCCTTGGTTGTTTGTAGAAACTACAACTAACATAAAATTCAGATTCTCACATTCTAGAAATAAACTTCAGAGGTTTAGGAGTTTTCCAGATGTTTGATTCCATCTCCCTGCATGGCACCGAGGGGTTAGTTCAGTTTGCACTCTCTTGGTTTCCATTTGTTACAAACAGTCTCAACATCATCCTATCTTAATTATAGGCTTAATTAGAAGGAAAGATCAATATTTAGGATAATAAAGACACACAGATAATTAGAATAATAAAACTCCAAGGATAATGACAACAATTAAACTACTTTTCAGGGTGACATGAGGGTATGGAATGATCTTGGGTAGATCTGACATTTTTATAGTATTGAACTTGTCTCTGACCTCAGAATCTGAAGTCAAAAAGAATAACAAAAAAAGTAATACTAGAAATTGCCAGAACAGGGCATTTCTCTTCCTATTCTCTGCACTGTAAATGTCCATTACCTGAAAAAGTACTTAATTCATTGCCTTCAGGATCAGATGGTGATATCTGCTTTCCCTTTTTGTACTGCAGCCAGTAAAGTCTCACCTGAAAGCCCTGTTTGAACGCCTGTATGTTTTGGTGAGGGATCCATCTGCTAACACAGGTTGAATTTCAACCTTCTGCAGAAGGTGGCAGAGGTCTTTCGAGTTCCTCTTAGTAGAGAGCAGATAATGAATAAGTTTAATTTCTGAAGGAATCTGCAAGAAAATGGAAATGTGTCATTTCCCACTTCCCTCCCCCATAATTTATTTTGTTTAATGAAATAGAAGAGAGGGATTGGGCTCATCTCCCACCCCCCCTTCTCCTGTTTAGACTGTGTTGTGATGATAAACTCCAAGCACTGTCCTGCCTGGGCTTCTTCAGCCCCTTTCCCATTGAACAGAACTACTAGCACAAATCGTTGAGACTCTATAGTGATGTGGAGCGCCTTAGTGTGTTTTCCATCCAAAGGGCTTGGTGGCCCAGTTGTGCTTGTTTTCTTCCCATTAGTTCAGGCTTTTAGTTCTTAAAAGTTCTCTAAATGTTTCCACTGGGCTGTGGTCATCATCTTGCAGGGTTATACAATTCCACCCCCAGCCTAACGCTTGTTTTTTCTGTAGTCATTCCCTATGAAAGCTTTCTCTGGCAAGGGTTTCTGCTGGGTTTTGGTTGGTTTTGTGGTTGTTTCTCCCCCCCTTTCCATTAAACCTGGTACTGCCTCTTGTTTCTGAAAAGGTAAACTTAGATATTTTATCAGACAATGACAAACTACTCCTGGAACTCTGCACAGCCACTGTCGATGTGGCTGCATATTGGGCAGAATACATTCAATAACACAACTATGAGAAAAGTCAAATTGGTGTCCAAATCCCATTTGGGGACGCACTGTTTTCCAGGGAAAGAGGAAGCAAAAGATACTTCTTAGTGACTGTGAGAGACCAAGGTCTGTGGGCAGGAGCAAAGTTTCTGTGTGGCTGCTGGTGCTGCAGAAACGTTTAAGTTTCAACTCTCTCTCTCTAGGTTAAGCGGAAGCTTCCCCTCCCCTCCTGAAGAGAAGAGCTGCTTTTCGCAGAGAATTACTGGAGGATTTGTGACTGTGGAACAATGGATCGATACTTGTTTGTGAAAAGCTTCAGTTAAAGTGGGACAAGTGGAGATTAGCTAGATGATCTGCTGGTTGTCCGTCACTGTCGATTTCTCCTTGTTAGCTGGAGAGGTTTGCCTTGCGCTCCCTGTTCAGAGCTGAGAGGTGATCTGAGAAAAACTGCTTGGCACTTGGGTATCAAAAATAAAAGCCGTAGGTGCCCCCGAAGCAATTGGGAAGAAGGACTTCTCCTGAGGGAGCAATGTGGGCACCTTCGGGTTTGTTTGTGCTGTGGTCAGACTGCCCCTGCTTTAAATCTCCCTTTGCATTAAAGGAAGCCTGAGCAGGTAGAGATTATGGGTTGGTGTGAGGTTAATCAACCTCCAGTTTTGCTGTTGTTCAAGAATAGTGAAGAAGGCCCCAGTCTTATAAGGAGCTGAGTTTTCCCTCAGGCAGTTGTGCCAAAATGCCAGATACCAGCTTTGTGGGGTTCACAAACTGACCCTTGCCACAGATTGCTTAAAGATCTATTAAATCAGGATGGGTCCAGGTAAACCCAGAGGTTTAACCTTGTGGCTCAGACTGGAGGAGATGAGATTGGATGTGATTTCCTTCGAGATTCAGAAGTGTTCAGGTTGGAGTGAACCACAGAGTATTGTTAAACTGAGGTTTTGAATTCCATACAGTTAGGTCATTTTTATACCAGTTGGATTCATTCCAGTGTTTGTATTTCAATAGGGACTTTATGTGCTTTTTATTCAGTGACATAGACGTATTAACCAGAAGTGTCTTAATTATCTTTATTGATTAACCTTATCTTATAAAGCAGTAGTCACTCACTAGAGCAGTCCATATTCTGTACACTGCAGAAGGAGAAAATGATTAATATACTCCCTGGATTGTACTGCTTTGTATGCTACGAGAGTAAGTGATGGATAAGGGACAGCCTGCACTATCTTGGGTCAGAACAGTAGGTCAGAGCCATTATTTACCTTTTGAATGTAGAGTGGGAATTTCCTCTTTTTGCAAATCATGACCCCAATTCACTTGTTTACAGGGAGAGGTGGAACTGGGGACACAGCTGTGTTCTGCCTTATGCATATATATATATATATATACACACAGAGCTGCTGTTACAGCAAGTCTAAAGTGTATGTGGAGGGAAGAAGGACCTGTGATTTCTGAGATGCATTAGAAAAGCTTTCTGTTAAAACTCCACCGAACTTTACTTTCAAATCATGCTTTTCAAAGTGCCCTTTGCTGTGATGCCAAGAAAGCCTGACCACAGCCAGAGTGCATATTTGCTTAAATGACTGCTTTTGTCAGCCAGTCATGTCTTGCTTTCTTCCTTCTGAGCCACCATTTGTTTGTCTTCTGTTATGTTTGGAGCTCTTACTATGGTTTATAAGTCAATAGCGCAATAAGATCCTGATGTGTGTGAAGGACCCTAAATGCAGGTCAGTGGCACAGTCTGACCTTTATCCAAGTCTGTGTATAGCGTATATATGTGTGTGTGTCGTATGTGGGTACATAAGGTTTCTGTCCACATCTGGAGATGCCTGTGTCTTACAGAAGTCAGACAGGAATGCCCATCATACACTGAAATTATTAATATGTTCTTGTATTTATTGCAATGGAAAAAAAAAGATGTAAGCAATAATCCAGAAAAATCCCTGAAACAGAAAGAAGCTTAACCCAAGAATGCTGTGTCAGTGGGTCAAGAGAGCTACAGGTTCTACGGCATTCTTTGGTGTACTTTTCAGCCTCCCCTTTGCTTTGTAGTCTACTACACTATGCAGTGTAGTTTCATTCTTTGCACAGCCGAGATTATCCTCTAGATGTTCCTTGTTCTCATGTTTTATTCTGCCTTTTGTGTTCTTGGGTTTTGTCCGAGAGACAGTCTTATTCATGTCTCTGTCCTGAATGGAGTTATCTTCTTGTTTTGTTTGATTGCTCTACACATTAAGGAGGGCTTCCTCTCTTCCAGTCAGTCAAACCAAGCTCCTCCGCTGTAATAATCAGATCCTTCTCCTGCTGTCATCTCTCTCCTATTTCTGAATCACTTTTCCCTTCCACTTTAGCAGTAAAGGAGCTGATGTACTGCAACCACTGTTACTATAAATACCACATTCACCTTAATGCTGAACAGGGTTTCCGCTCTCCACTGTCTCTATCTGTCTGTAATCATTCATATCTTTCCAAAGGATAGGAAGCCTTATGTCACTTGCTGCCTAGCAAACTGGGTCCCTATTGCTCTTTGGAACTCTGCATGCTCCCATAGCTTCCCAAATCATCCTGAGGGATACTGAATATTTTCATGTCCATCTTTCTGGAGAGGCTGGATGAAATAATCTTCTGATGAGTCCCATATTTGTTGCTGTTCTTAAGACAGAAGTAATGGAGTCAGTTTTGCCTTTGAATTGTTTCACTTTCATTATTTCACACACAATACACTGGCATTCTGACCCATGCCATACTTCTTTTTAAAAACCCAGTGATTTGGGTGACATGTCCTTCTCAGAATTGCTTGGTTTTCACTGCTCTGAACAGTGTGATTGAATGTTCCACATTATGTGTTATAGCACTGTTGTTGCTTGGATGGTGCTTTTCCCAGCTCATTCATCAAGTATACAGAGCAGTGCCTGGCTTCGCATCATACAATTTACTCCTGGGGTGAAATCCCTGAGTAAAGCTCCCACACATGTTTATGGTACAGCCCAAATGATACAAGTGTGTGACACATGCTGTGCTTTTTATGCTGGCTACGGTTTGTACGTGGTCACCACTACAAAGGGGCTCTCTCGGCTACTCCATGCACCCTCAGTGAGCTGGGCAGGCAAACCCCACGTTTTAGTCCACTAAATCACAATGTAACGAGATGTTGGGTTTTTGAGGCTACTGCTCAATGGTGATTTTGCATACTTTTTGGAGCTGATGCCTTTAGACATGTTCAGGGTGTTGCATGTCCTAACAACACATCTGATGTCTGCTTATCAACGTCTCTCTGTTGTACAGAGAACCCTTTTTGTCTCTAAAGGGCATGAACTCAATGCTCAAAAATCAATTTCTTCCTCCTTGATGTAGTACCGATTTTTATGATTTTTGACATCCAGTTCCTGCATTTCTTATTTCGTTGTTCATGCAATTGAATTACACAAGTGTAAGATGATGAGATTGAATGATAGTGATAAACAGGCATGTGTATTTATCACAGATCCTGCACATAACAATTTTTCTGTGAGTCAAATCTTATTTGCCCTACTGGCATGAGCAGCAGCACTCATGTGACCGAAGAATAGTAGGAATTTTCCTTCTATGGTGAGAAATGCCAACCTGACCAGCATTGCTAATAGTGTATTCTGTTGATTTCAAATCTTTTGATTATGGAGGGCAGCTGGGGTTTGTTCTCCAGATATTAAAAGAGAGGGGTTTTTAGTTTCACCTTCTGTGTTACAAACTTAACCCACAACCTCTATTCTAGATGGTTGTATCACACAGTACGAAATAAACTTGGGCTAGATTAAAAGCCATTTCATGGAGTTTACACTTTGCTAGGTTTATAGACTAGCATAAAACACAAAGGTATCTTGGGATTTTCTGTTCCTCCACAAGAAATTGAAGATGTTTTTCTAGCTGCTTGAAAAGAGCGCCAGAATGTGCATTAGTAGCAGATAACCAATTTGATGGTGTTAATGGTTCTCTGTGGGGCAAATTCCACCTCATGAGGACAATCTTAAATTTTTGTGCTATTGGAATAATTGTGTTCAATTACAATTTGTAATCCAGGGCTTAATTTAATCCACAGATAAAACATGTGCTTTGTCTTCATCTTCACTACCCAGCTGCTAAATGGAACAGAAGGGAGACATTTATCACTGAGAAAATCTGGGTTTTAAAAGTTTGTGTTACAGCTTTGCTTTCATCAATTCCTGCAAATCGAGGATCTAGAAGTTTTAGTGGTGAGCCTTTTCACTGGTTAATCAGCAGGCATAGATAGCTTTACTGTGTCTCTTTTCACTGTTATTACAAAGGCTGGTGGTCTCAAAGACTTTTGGGGTGGGGAGGTGCCTGGTGGAGGCTTTCTGCTTCCCTCTTTATCTTCCATCTCTCAGGCCAGCCTGATCTGCGTTTCCACAGAAGCAGCTCATCCTGTTTCCTGAGGCTGTTGACCTTAGGGAGCATACAGTGGGGATCTGTCACACTGAAAGATATAAAGTGGAGAAATACGGTTAGAAGAGAACTTAACTGATCTTTGGAGGAAAAGCAAGACCTGGAAGGGTGCGAGTTGTTTTAGGGTAGACTATGAAGTAGCATTTACAAAGTAGATGTCTCTAAATTGTCTCTAAAATAAGCAAGTGTGATTCTAGAGCTATAATGGCAACTTTGGGAAAAGGCAACAAACACCACGTCGTGTCCTTATTGTGTCCGTAATTAAGACTTGGGTGTGGGGCTAGACTGTAACATGCAAACGGTAGTTTGAGTTCCTCCTGTGGGCAGATATAACCTGCTGTCTTTAGTGAATTCTGCAGCTAAGTTTAATAAATTTACCCTGTTTTTCTGTTCCATAGGACAAAGCATCACTGTTGGTTTTTACACCTTGATGGATTTTATTTCTGTTTTCTTTCAAAATCAGCGTAAAAGGGAAAAAAATCACAGATCATTGCCCAGAACTATGGAAAATTTTCAAACTTAATAGAAGTTTTGGACTTACCTCTGAAATCTTAAAAAGTGTGTGTTGGACCAGCCTGTTGCTAATGGTTTTGCTCTGAAAACATAGTTGCTGAAAACAAACTGATTGCTGGTTTGACCATTTTCTATATGAAAATCAAACTGTCATGACCTATTGCCTGTGCTTTCATGTGATGAGGGAAACATGAACACCTAGCAGCTGCTGTGGCTGAAGTGACTGAATACAGCCACTCTGTGGGGTGTCTTCGCGCAGGGATCCTGCAGTGATCATCCTGAAGTCAGAGCCGTTCACAAAATCAAGTGAGCATGAGCTTTGTTTCTCAGAAACCTCAAAACCACTTGAGTTAGGAGAGGCTTTACACTGCTAATCAGCTCATGGACCAGCCTAACATTGTATTGGCTGGGAAAGCATGGGTAAGGCTGATTTTAACTAGCCCTTCACTGGGCAGGGGAAACCTTTTCACTGCTTCGTACTGTGCTGGCATATAAATAGATCAGGTATTCTTCCAGAGCAAACCAGCTGCTGCAAAAAGAATTTCCTCCATCCTGCTAGACTACAGACCCACTTTTGATGTGGGTTTAAAGACAAATAAAAGAGGAGAAGCCTGTCCAAACTATAAATTAATGGATCAAATATTTCTAAATGAAATTGGAACGGCGTCTGTGGGTTTATTATCTTTTGCCATACAGGGCTGTCTTTGAAGAAGGTAAAAGCTTAGTAGAAAGTAATTTCAGAGCCTTGACTGCTTTTTGATTACAATTTGGGATTACTGTTTTAATCACCGCTTATCAAGTAATACCACAAACCTCAGAGCATGACCCTCTTTCTCGGGGGAAGCCAGATTTAAAAGCCAATTTTCAGCAATCCTTCTTCTTTCTCCCAAACTCATCTAACAAATACGGAGGGATAATAATCTGTGATATTACAAGAGACCGTAAGCAACACCTGAAACTCTTGGTGTTCTAAGCTTTCTTCTGAGTTTTCCGTATTGTAGTAGAAGTGTTACTGTCCAGCAGAAATACTGGTGTGTATCTAAGCCAGTTCTTGTTTCAAGGGAGCCTCCATTTGAGTGCAAGATATCAGGCATGTCCCACTTTTCCAGGCACATGACAGATTTTACACGTGCAAACTTGTCTAGATACAAGCATGCGAATGTGTTCAGGGGAGGTCTGTACCTTGTATTTGCAGCAAATCACTGCTCAGAATGGCGTCATGTGCAAGCTAAAGCTCTTGCAAAGATGTAAGAGCTAGCAGGTACAGCCGTGGAGATACTGGAGTGAAAAGATGGATTTTAGCACAAACTTACCAATATCATGTGTCTTTTCCATAGCAGGAGCTGGGTGGCAGCCCTGTGTCTGACGTAGGGTGAGAGGAGAGGGAGCCCTTGGTTTTACAGTGTGTAAGGGGGACAAGACTAGGTGTTTGCAAGGGGAAAGACTCTGTGAGCCTCTGCTGTAGGATACCCAGTCCATATTGGTTCCTTCAGATAAATGTTACTGCTCTTTCAAAAAGTGAAGACAGAGCCTCCTTCTTCAATGGAAAGAAAATGAGGTTGATTGGACTGATTCTGGCCACAGTCAACTTTTATCTGAATTATCTGAATCATTTAAGTCCTCCTTACTAATGCTAAGGGATGGAAGAGGCCTGTTAGACCATTACATTGCTTCCCTGTAAAAAGCAGGGTGGGAGGTGATGTGTCTTTTATCAAAGTGACGCTGTGAGTGATCTAAGCCAACAGGCATAGAAGATGCTGTTACCTGCTAAGGGGACCCCAGAGCTAGTTCTGTTCAAGAGCTGATATATATGTGGTGCATGAGCCTGTGGACGGTGCTTGAAGTGTATGTAATATGGCTAAGGTAGGCAGTGTCCATTCCAAGGTCAGTGCTCAGTGAAAAGCTTGAGCAGGAATACTTATGAACAAGTCCCTGCTTTTTCTTTAAATTGCTCTGAATGAGGCACTAAGTAATGTTGATGAACTGGTAATAGTGAAAGGGGAGCAGGTGAACTGGTGTATATCCAGCTTCCCAGAGGAACAGAGAGCTCCTCACTACTGCTGCAGGTGTCCATATTTTACCTACAAGTGAGTAGCATGCAAAGAGCTGTAATAGATAGATTTACTCTGAAGTAGATCTCAATTCAGACCAAGTGCATAAGACACATTTACCAAGATCAATCCTATCTGTTTTTAGTTAGATCACATCATTAACACTGCTGATACTAACATGCTGCCTACTGAAAACATGATATGATAAGGTTATCACTGATAGGAGAGGTTCATCCTCTGAGCAGTTCTCCTTTCTCTTCAGGTTTGTGTTTGGAAGGTCTCTACCACCTGGGTAGGCAGAGGGTGATAAATCCAGCAGACTGCTGTTGGAGCAGAACCTCATCTGTCTACATTGTGAGCAGCTTTCCATCTCTCTGGAGTATACAAAACTCAAAAAACCCAAATCACAGCTACTTCTTAGGTAGCCTGGCAGGGGAGATGCAGCAGTGCAGGAGACAGTCATGGCAGATAAGTTGCTGACTTTGTATTGCACTGTGCAGAAGCGCTGGATGAGCTGGATGCTTTAGTGTTTAATAGGTGTGTTTGACCAGCTAAAATTTGGATGCCTACTGACCTTGGCTGTTGAAAAGTTGGGCAATGCAGCCTGGCAGTCCCTAACACAGGAGTGTTAATGTTTCTCTGTGGGAGTGGTGCTGCTCTGGCCTGGTGAGGAGTTTGGAAGGATTGGGCTGAATTCATAGTCTTCTGCATTGTCTAGACCCTGCAGGAGAGGACAGTTTTAAGGGACGTCATTTAAGTGATACATATATATGCAGGTCATGTTTTGCCTTCTGTCTGCTGAAATACATGTTGTCCATCTGTTAGCTCTCTGTTCTTACAGCACTTGGGCTGCTGACCAAGTAATCATGCCTAGCTGGTCAGAATGGCAGTAATTGTACTTCACTCCCTGATCTGCTCTTCATATAGATGGCTATAAAGAGGGTGGGGAATTGGCATCTGCAAGTGGACCACATTGCTGATTGTGTAAATAAGTTTCACAATACAGTTTGGGTTGGAAATGGCAGAATGATTGTGGTTTCTTACGCTCACATGAGGCTTAAACCCAGTTGTGTCTGTGTAAGTTATGGTTTAACTTGCCTCAGAATTTTTCCTTAGTTGGTTTCTTTGGTGATTGCCCTAATTTCAGACCTGGATGGGGGGAAGAAGTTTGTACTGATTGGATGGAGCCTGGCATCTGTATCTCTTGCTGGAAGGGATGCTCACAGAATATTTCTCTTCCTCCCTGTCTGAGAGGTACCACAATGTCATTACAGAGAGCTTTCTCATTTTTCCTAAAGGACATTAAGTTGTGTGACATTGTGGGGTTCGTTCTTCAACAGCAAGTTGAAAGCAAAGCAAGCAAAACTGCAGGAATGCTTGTGAATGAAACGAGGGGAGAACACTCCTTGTAGATGATCTCAAAACTAATTGTTCTGTGAATCAGAGTAAAAACAAGTCAAAAAAACCCTATGAAATACACTTCCAAAAAGGAGTGAAATCTTTTACCTATGGGTCCTCAGCCACAACACAGTCATAGTAAGACTGGCTGAGAATTATGGTACAGAGCTTGTCTGTGTGTAGCCTACTGTGATGATATGGAGAGCCTAACATTTGTGTCCCTGCTTGGTTCTGCTTGCAAAATTAACACCATCTTCGTCTGCTCATTCTGCCAGCCTGAATTAATGTGCCAGTCTGCTCTATAAACAAAAGAAAACAAAGAGAAACCAGAAAAAACCCTTCACTTTGCTAACAAAATACATCAATGCCAACAGCCCCTACACATGAATGAGCCTCAATAAGCAAACCACTGTGCATGGGTGGCAGAGGAGGATAAAAACAACAAATTGATAAAGAAATATATTTCACTTTCAGGCTTTGCAAGATGTTGGCTTTAGAACAACAAGGAGAGCAAATAAACCCAGTCATTTTTTTAAATCATGGAGAATGCACTGACAGTGGCCTCCAAGCTTAAGTAGTTTTTGTTTGGGCTTTTTTTGTCTACAGAAGCAGACAGAAGGCTTCAGGCTGGGAACCATTTTCAGTTATTGTTCTGGAGCTCTATCATGTTCCTCTAATATGGATTGATCTTAATCTGTCTCAAAGCACGATTCCTGAAGCTTACTACCTGTAGCTCAGGTATTGAGTAGGTTGCATTTAACTTATTGGCTTATTGTCAGCTAGAAAAGCTTTAGTGCAACAACTTTTTCCATGGTTATCTGCCCCAGAAGGATCTTGAGGGCTCTCCAGGTTCTAGGCCCAAACCCCTCTTGGCAACAGACAGATTGAATGAGTCAGAGGAGTTCCCGCTGGGCAGACAGCAGGATCGATGTGCACTTAAGTGAAGACAGTCAAGAGACAGTCTTGGTACTGACCTGGAGCCTCCTAAAATCATTGTAGAGCCTTAGGGGCAGAGACAGTTCAGGTGGCTGTTTAACCCAAAATGCTGGGACATAAGCTACTTTTCAGCGTGAGCTTCATCGGGACAGAACATGTTCACTGTGCCAGGAAAGAAAAGGTTTGTTACTACCAATTCTGGCAGAAGCAACCTTAAAAAGATGGGTTAATTGCACTGCAGGGTATTGTGTGCTTGGCACGAACACACCATCTATGAAACAGGAGTACTGGCTGCTTGATGTGAATGGGGATCATTAACAAGTCTAGGGTTTCATCAGGAAAAAACCCTAATACCTTTTGTTACATCAGTTCTGGAAGTCTAAATGTGCCATAACACACAGGCCTGTTCTGTGTCCTGGTCAGGAAAAGTGGGCCTGGGGTGACTTGTATCTCCATGTAAGTCTATCTCTGGAAGTGGGGGGGATGCACATGTGCAGTTCCCTCTGGGTTCTGAGCACTTCCCAAGTCTTTCACAGGATTCCTCAGAGATCAGATGCTCCTGTTCTCCTGTAATGCAGGTGATTTACTGAGGCAGAAGGTCCAAGGGCCCAATACATAAACCCGTTAACTTGCCTCCAGACCCTCATCTGGTTGTTGTTGGATTTTCCAAGCGCTGAAGTCTCAATTGCAAATGCCCATTTGTATCTTCAGAGGTCTGAATGCTGCTTTGGACCTACTCCTAGGTGATCTGTCCAGATCATAGCATTAGTTTATTGCCTGTGGGAGTCTTAAATGTGAGCCTGGAAATGCCAGCTTTGTTATAGGTGGTCAGAGATAAAGTAGTGCCATGCGGATGTGTGAGGGAGGGAGGGAGGGAGGAAGGAAAGGTACATCAGGGGACTTGTTCACATCTTCCTTCTGTTTCTTGGTGAAGAATTATGTCCATGATAAGCTAAGTCTTGAGGGCTGCTTTGCCCTGTACAGACAGAGGCTTTCTGGACCTCCCTTTGCTGTGGTCACCCCTTGCAGCATTAGATCAAGGGGTTTTGCCATGTCTACCTAGTTTATACCCTGCCAGCACCACATTTGATTTATTGTGCCTTGTAGATTTTTTTCCCCACACATCCATAGAAAACATGGTATAAATGACATAGACTGAGTGAAATCATATCTCCCAAGCCTCCTCTGAAAACCTAATTAAGCCCTCAGGGTCTTGTTTGGGGGCAGAAAAAAAGCAGGATGTGAAGTGCTGAAGACCAGTAAATAAATTATTGGTGCTCCTTGCTATTTCACTGGGCAAGTAGTGATGTGAGGGGAAAAAAAAATCCAAATCTATTCTTTCTGCCCGACCGTTTTATGTTTAGCAGCTTCTGGGTGTTTTATCTGTGACTTCTTTCTGAAGGAAACTGCGCTAGGGAAAAGAGAGTTTTTAAAGGTTGGACTTAAGCTCATAAATAAACAGGGAGCTTCTCTGCTGAGCCTGAAATTTGTTGCTCTTATTTTTCATCCAGTATCTCATCACACAGGCTGAACTGGAGACTTGGGGATGTGGTTTGGAACATAACACAACTATGTGCAGGCTGCCTGGATGGTTGCAGGGCTCTAGGGGGACTGTGCAGGTCTGAGGACAGAATCTAGTGACCTCTGCAGTAAAGAACAGTGTGCACCAGCAATCCTTAATCATTATTGCACTGTTTGGTGACTTACCTGTTCCTGTGGATTGTATTGTTTCATTCCAGTGCTCTATTGAAGTAAGAGCTCATGGATGTTTCCCAGCTGAAGAGCTGAGAGAATGTGATCTTGTCAAGGTCACACGGGAAGTCTATGCTGGAGTGGGGATCTGAATGCTTTTTCCATTGGGCTGGCAATGATGAATGGGGCTGAATGAGAAGTATGTGCTCATTCCAAGATGCAGGCAGCAAGCAGAATACAAGAACAGCATGTGTATAATGGATAAGAGAGTTGCTCGAGCTCCTGACAGCCACAGGAAAGGCTAAAAATTATATCCTGTGCCTGCCCTTTCTGTCTCTTCAGTGGTGGCAAAGTCTGCAAATTAATGGTGCCTGAAGCTGCTTCAGTGATACTTGGGAAAGAAAGGAGCTTCAGAAGGACATAGGTTGCTACAGGAGGGATTACAGATGGAGATATTATTCCCAGACCTTTGTGTCTGGGCACAGTACAGTATGAAGCAGAGGAGTGTTTAGAGGACCAACTTCTGCTTCTGTGTAGGAGCAGCCAGACAGATTTAGAAGACATCAAACACTTCTCATTAGGGTCTTTTTGATCCACTTGCTTAATCCTGCCTTACATAGATAGATGTTAGTGGAAGGACACTGTGGCTTGGCCTTTTTGGAGACTGATTGCTAAATAAGATGGTTAGAGTCAGTCTAAGTAATTGTTGAGTTTTCTTCTGCTTAATGAAGCTGAAGAAAAGGAAACTTCATAGCTTCTGCTTTACATGCAAAAATTTGTGCCCACATTTTTCTTCAGGGCCTTTCATTTTAACATTGTAAGTACAAGTGGAGAACTTGCAGTTCTTGCTGTTGCTAGGTGGGAATGAATAATGGGTTTGGGCAAAGACCAAACTCAGTTTCCAGAAGGCTGCTCTTTCCTGCCCGTTCATCTATGTGAGGTATAAAACAAACCCAAAATACACTGTCAGGGAAAAAGGACTGTTTTGTATTCAGAGCTTCAGAGATATTTAACAACACTGTCTTTACCTAGGAACCAAATTATTTCTTCAGAACTGTAGAGAGAACACTTTGCTTTCAATTTACAGCGTGGCCTGTTGGAACATATTGCAGTGGTGAGTGTCCTGTGCAGGGTTGCTGAATTTATAGCAATAAAGGCTCTGAATACTTACTTGCAAATTTGCCTTGTCAGCCGGTGTGTTGGAGATTTAGATCAGGAGACATAGGTTCTGATGCTTTTTTTCCAGAGTTGTTGCTGTTTCTGGAGGATGAATGTTCTACAAGAAAGAAGAGTAAGAACTAGGAGCCCAGTAGTTTAAGCAGTAGATGTCCTTCAGACTATGTGCGTGAGCTTCATTGAGTAAACTACTTAATGCATGCTTCAGTTTCCACTTTTTAAATTGGGATACCCCTGCCTCTCTCTTAGACTTTTTCTCCGGCCTGAATAGGTTGCAAATACTCAGTTTCACACACAGTTTTTATGGGGCTTTAATGTCTTTCGGTGAGGCCAAGACTTAACAGGGCTGATCTGTGATAGCCACACTTGTATGTACTGCATACAAGTATGAGGACAAAACTATGTGTTTTACCAGGATTGAAAGAGTGGAGTAGAGGTGGAGAATCTCATCCCTCAACCTGCTGGTCACATAAGGCTGGGTACTGTTTCTTTAATGTCACTGGCTTCAATTGTTGTTGGAAATAAGAGGTATTTATTACTTCCAGTTTATGAAAGAAAAGCCGTACCCAGATTCTATGATTCTATGTTTAGAAGCTGAAAATAGGTCTCGTAAGTCAGTCTTTTAAAAAAAGAAGAAAAAAAGGAATCGTGCCAAATCTAATTAAATGTGGGGTTTTCTGTTTTGTTTTGGGTTTGTTTTTTATTGGTTTTGTGATTTGGCCTCTCCTTAAGTTCTGGAGCACTTTTGTTAATGGTACAGTAGCTGGAGCGTGCCCATGCTGCCTCTCATCTGATGGAGGGAGGTGTACAGCATGAGCATATGCAAAGCGAATATACACAATTCACTGGGGACACAGAGGTTTCCACAGCAATTTCTTAGAAATCCATAACAAATGCATTGTTAGGTTGGTTTATTCCTTCTCTTTCCTGCTGTGTAAAGTATTTGATATTCAAATTAAAATGGTGCTTGTTTAGGACAATTCAGTTATAGAATAAGCCTGGTAATTGGTGCCTGTGGGACTGTTTACACTCTGCTTGGTGTAATCCACTTATGGAAAATTAATGAAAGGCGATTTCCTCCTCCGTTGTAGCTGCTTTAATATGTACACTGTGTCCTTTCCTCGTCCAGCTGAAGCTTCAGATGATTGGTTGGGGACAAAAGCTCCAGCAAACTAACATGCTCCCTGGGGAGCTCCTTAGGGTTACTGGTGGCTTTGGCGATGCAGAGGTGGTGATGAGCCCGGCAGCAGTGTGACTTGGATGCCCCTTTGAGCTACCAGCCATCCCTGCTCCCCAAGGAGACCAGGAGGAGTCATTTACTACCAGTTTATATCCCTCCACTGCACCTCCCAGAGGCAGCTGAGCTGAGCTGGGGGTTTGTCCAGCTGACAGATGCTGGCTATCCTCTCTAGAGCACAGCACCAGTCTGCACCTGTATGTTCACATCCAGCGTTTCCTCCCTGCCCCAGCTCTGGGGAGCCAGTTTAGGGAGGGGAGCCCTCCTTTCCTCCATAAGCACATGGTCTGAGTCTGAATGTTGATTGAGCTGATTGTAATTTGTTTTTCAGCTTCCTCAAAAAAGACCCTTTGGTACTATTGAGGAGAAGGGATTGAGGAAAGGAATAGCGAGGAAAGAAAGGGGTTGTTAGACACCTATACAGTGATATGCTCAGTGTGCAGTATTTAATGTAGTGGGGTATCAGTACCACGTCTTATGTACTCGTGAAGACATCGCTTATGCTGCATGTTGGTGAAGGGAGGAAACCTCTCAGATGCCTGACTCAGGCCTGAGCTGAGGTGCTTCTGTCGCTGTGCACAGATTTCCTCTTTCTCCTTTTGTCATATGAGGGGAGAAAAGAAAAAGAAAAGCCAGTATTGCTGCTTTCCTCCATGTTGGAGGAAACATGGAAACACATAGGAAATATGCTCAGTTTGACCTAGGCCTATTACCTAGGTGGTAATATGGTAATAAGATGGTATCTCCATCTTTTCCTAGTCTTACCCCAGATTCCCTTCCCTCCTTCAGGCAGTGGACAGACTGCCTTTATAAACAGTTCTTTATAACTTCTAAGAAATGCCTCTTTTCTTTCGGCTTTCAGTCAGGCTTCTTATTTAAACTGTCAGTCCTTTGAATCAGAAATATTGTAGCCTCCTTTCTATTAGTGTCCTTAAAGTCTACCTTGTTCTCCCTGACCCAGACATAATTACGAATGCTGAAATCATCTTTCTAATTCTCACTCTGCCTGTTTTTTGGGGAACTCCTTCAAGTGGGTACTCACCATTTCTCAAATCTCTGCTACTTGACATCACCTTTGAAAAATCCATGTATTTTTTCTATTGTTTCTGCTGCTTTGTTGCTTGTGTGTGGAGGATGTCTCTAGACTGAGGAACCTGTTTCTTCAGCCCATCTCAAGTTCTTTCTCTTCCATGCTTCTGCTAAGAAATGACTTGGGTAAGGTTAGGTTGGCCAAAAGGGGTTGGAGATGGGGTGGAGGGATTGTCCTCTTTTTATCCCTCTTCATCATCTCCTGGATTTGTTTGTATCCATGAGTAAATAGCAGGGGGTGAACTTTTCCTAGATACTGATATGGAAAACATGGCGAAATGCATTATTGTACATGAATCTCTTTCTGTGTGGTCTACTAATGTGACAGCACTTGTTTGGAAGATGTGTTGTGTGCCAGGATAGTGTCACTGCTGATGTGTGCTACAGCTGCCATGCTTTTTGCTAGCTCAGAGCCCAGAGTACAGACTGCAAATGCTTTGCTCAGCTGTTGTTTTACCAAGCTCAGCAACATCTCACACCAGTTCTACAGACCGTGCAGTAAACCTCACCTGCACAGTGCTGTGTCTTGACTATTAAAGGCTTGATGTATTGCTCACAAGGTCCAACTCATAACAGCCTGTGTTCCACAGCTCATTTGATGTCATTCTAAGGAGCATCTGTCTTAGCTACTGGCAGCACGATGTTTGAAAACAGGCTTCATTTTGCATCTCTGTCCTTTGGAAGATAGGGAAGATTTACAGCCAGCAAATAATGGTGATAGGTGAACTTGTGTCCTAGGGAATGGGATGGAGGCAATGAGCTTGAGGGATGAACAGCTCTGGGATCATTTGGGCGTTCTCACTGGCATTATCAAATAGACATGAATCAGATTCACTCTGCTTCACCACTCAGAAGTGTTCCTGTGGAAGAGCTGAACCTCCCCGTAATGCAGCATTTTCCAAACACTGGGCCATGTACAAGACGCCCTTGGAGATGGGCTGAAGGGGAGACAGGGAAGCTTTTAAAGGCTTTTATTCAGTTCACCAACATTTGAAGGGAGTTGGGTGTTCAAAACACTTTGGGTGAAAAATTGCTTTTCCTCGACCGTCACTTGAACATCATTAAGTACTTTGTTATCTCCAGGTGACTGGAACCTCCCACTCTGGATTGAAGGGGACTCTCGGATCATATTAACATATCCTTTTGTCACTTTTGAAGTCCCCATGGACTTTAATTTTTGCTTTGGGCACAGTCAACTGAATTAGTATTTCATTTGAAGAAAATGATGAAAGGAGCTTGCTTGAGAAGTGTCAGGTTTCCGCAGGACTCCTGGGTTCAGCAACTAAGACTTCCAGTTGTCTTTTATCAAGTCCATCTTGGTTTTTTCTATGTATTTAATTCTGTTGGTGGATACTAGATATAAATGATAAATATTTCTCAACTGAGGGAAATGTGTTATGCTTCCTGCCATGTAGCAACCCAGTAGTGGAAGGCAGAGTGCAGTCTGTGGTCTACTGCATGACCACTGCATGGCTATGTTTTGTAAATGAGGAGCTGTTTAAATGGTGTGAAGCTCAAATCAGTGGTGATGTTGGTTGAAGCCTGCTATTGAATGTGGTGAGAAATGGGCAGTAACTTGCTGCATGTTGAGTCTTATGAATGTGAGGGCAGGAGCACAGGATGGTTTTGTTAAAATGGACTTGGTTAGCTCTGATTTTGGGAACTACTCAGATGAGTAGTTGTGGTCAAACAGTATTTCGCACAAGGAGGTTGCCTAAAATTAAGTGAAATCTGTATATGGGGAAGGTGAGGGTATCTGGCTCTATGCTACAGTTCTTCTAAGCAAGTAAGATGAAAGGAAGCAAAAAACTCCTCTCAGTTAGTAGCATATCTGTTACCTGGTTGTTATCTGCGAGTTACCGGGAGTAAAAGAGAGCAAAACTCCAAGAGTACCGGAGAATCACTCCACTCTCTGTAGAGCTTATGACAGATACTTTCAATTTAATTTATTCAGGAAATGAATATGTCTTACAGAATCATTTGACTGTGTTTGGCAGTGAAATTATAAATATACATGAAAACAGAATTGGATTGATAATTTTTGACAGGTAATATAATGCAGCTGTTGCTGAATGATATTAACAAGAGAAGGCATGTTAAGTCCCAATGTCAGAGTAAGGCTAGGTGGTTATAATGTCTGAATAAATTTCATGCTGTGACTGAAGACTCTTGATTGCACATAAAGGTGGACAATATAAAGTTCCATTAAAAAGTGCTTTGCTTTACTAGTTCTTGACTCTTTTTTACTGGTCAGTAGCCTGCTCATCGATCTTGGCTGACTGAAATAGAATTTCTTCATTCTGTCTGCCTGAGCCAATAGATTTCATTTGCAATGTACTGAGTTATGAAAAAGTGGGAAGCTTCGCCCTCTTGACAGCATTCCCAAGAAGGCTGTCGTCATCTGGGCAGGGCAGTATCGCCCTCCCATCTTTCTTCTTTCCCAGGTGAGACTGAGAGTTTTAGTTTGCTTTCTTCAAAGTTTACAAAATAATTGTAAATGCATAACAAAGACAAAATGCCCTTTGTGAAGGACATCACATCGGGTTTATTGCAGTGCTCCTCTTCGAGTTTTTCTATTCCTTTCTTCTGTCACCTTCTTTTTTTGTGCTACCTCCACAGTCCAGTTGTCTCTCAGCTCTCACTTGTGTGGGAATTTTTATCCCCAAGTAATGCAAAGGAACCAAAACCTTAAATGGCCAGTGGATTCCACCTCAAGAAGGGCATTGCATGTGCTGTTTCTTGCAAAAGATACTGAGATGATCTCATGTTCTCACTATTTGCAGGATAATGTCCTCAGAGAATACCTATATATGTCTTCCACAGGGCCATGATCTCTTTCTAAGCTTGGCTGTTTGCCCCTCTCCTATTGTGATATTTTAAATACTAGCAACAACTTGATCCTTGAAGATGCTGAATATGCCAACATCCTTTCAACAAAGCATTTAAGCATGCATTACCTTAGAGTATGACAATAGCTCCTGTGGGGACTGTACATCTAGCCATGCTCGCTGGCCTTTGGCTGAAGTGCCAAGTGTTTGTTGGCTGAACAGATCTGGCAGAATTCACCCCTTGTCCTTATTCAAACGAGAAACTTCCCCCTTGCCCCACTTGGATGGTGTTTGCCTGTAAGTTTGGCGAATGCTCTTAAACATTAGGTTTTGTGGGTGACAGATGTCATTTGGGTGTGTTTTACTTACCTACCCGTAATGAAAGTTCCTTATATGCAAGTGAACTTGAAGATGTAATTTTAAAAGGCAATTAAGGAGGAAAGGCAGTTTAATAGAAGTATAGATGTGCAGAGACAGTAGGGCTTACACTGGGGAAAGCAAAATAAACCGTTTCATTTACTGAAGGGAAATTAGGAATTAAGACCATATGGGTCAAATATTTCTCCTTTATGGAAATGTAAATCTGGAAGCACTGACAATGATGAATTTGGTGACTGTGACTTCTATGCGCGTTGAGCTCTGACCAGGTACATGTTTAACAGAAATAAGCATGTTTTATGGGTGATGGAGATGGCTGAAGCTCCAAGGTTTACTTCTTCTGTCACTGTAGAAATTAGGACTTTTTATATAAATTCTCATCCAAGCTTTGCAAAGGGCTGCAGTACAAGAGCTGTTCTGCAGAGGAAGAGGAAGCCAAAGAGTCTTGCCTTCTCAAAGTCATGTGGTTAAACATTTTAAGTGCTAATTTGAGACTTCATAGTGAATAAACACCTTGAATAAGCATGGAAAGGTTAAGAAACACAAAAATAGCTGGACTTTTTGCTACGTACCTGCTCTGTGCCTTACCAAGATTTAGACACATTCGCTGGATCAGACAAAGCTGTCTCTGAAGTTGAGCAGTGCTCAGCATAGGTTTCTGCTTCCATCTCATTAGAGCTGCATGGAAGATCATGTGGGATCTTTATTTGGGGAGTCTCCTGAGAACAAAACTGCTCCCAAGTTTCTCCAAGCTCTCGTACTCCAGCCTGCAGGCTCTCTAGGTGAGTGGCTGGCAGTGAAAGCACTGTAAAGGGAAATACAGTTTCACATGTTTTGCAGCCTTTGGGGACATAAGGAGATGGATGAGCATATGCCACGATCATTGTCCTTGCTTGAACATAGAATCTCATCTTTCAAAGGAACAGGTATTACTTTAATAGCATATTTGTAATTCCCCTTAGACAGAATCCCTCCAGACAAATTCAAGCCTCACCAGTTGTTCAGGGGGACTGAAAAACTTGGAGAGCAGCTGCCATGCATTTCAATGCATATTGGCACTTAGTTAGTTGTTAACTTAATCATGAAATCACTTCTTCTCCCTAGCAAAAGCTTTTTATCTGAAGGGTCCATGTCTCAGCCAGGATCTGCTTCCCCTTGCAAACATTGTTGAGTGAGAAAATGGACAATATATGCAGACATGAGGGGAGAATGTGCGGACACAAAGCAGCCCCAAACCTGGTGTGAGTTAATGTGATTTACCAGAGTTTTAGCACCTCTGTAATTGGAGGACAAGAGGAGCCAGTGAGCATTCTTCTGTAGAAGGTCCTTGTCTACAGCCAGAAAGACAGTATCTCAATGAAGAGCCTCCTGTCTAAAACTGCCATCTCATGTGAGGGTGTTTGTGTTAGCTGTGGTTGTTTTCTAGGCGCTGATAATTGCTGTAAGTGATAAAGTAACTGAGACTAGAAAAGCACCTGGTTCAATACTTTTAATGACAGCAAGAAATAGTTAACATGGAGAGACTGGAATTAATTGGGTTGTAGCTCATCTACTGTTCTGTCATGAAACCATCAGGGCTGCCATTATATCACTCAGCCAGGATCTGGAAGAATGTTTTAGTGAGCCAGAGTAGTTAAAGTGGCAGGGAAAAGAGTAGGTAGCTCTGGAATTCTACAGCTCTTCCTATAGCTTGTTTCAAAGATTATTTTTATCTATCAATTAGAGAAAGTGATCTACTAGTGCGGTGCTGGCCCAGGCCCAGATGGGTGCTACCAGCAACAGTAATGTCCATCAGATCAGCCACAGATAGCTTTAAAATTATTTACTTGATGGAAAAGATGTTTTTGATTAGAGCATTGCTTGTTACCTTCACAGGATTATTTAAGCTAGCATTTGTCACGGTGGCTTGAGAATGTCCTTGTGAGAAATACCCTGACAAGTGTAGAACCCATAGATCTTAAGACAGGCCCATTTTGACCAGCTTTACACCTAAACATACCACCTTTTACAGTGATTGGAAATAAAACCACATTAGGAGACTAATCTCCATACCCAGGTTTAATTTCCATCAGTTCCTAAAATGTTTGTTGTCTTTACCCTCATCTTGTCATATTCATCTTTATTCTTTCAGCACTTTCAGCATCCTTCAGTCACACTAGGTTTTGAATAACATAATATTTAAAAACAAAGAGATGTTTTGTTCATGGTTCTCTCTAATCTGGACAGATCCTCAGCTTGTTTTAATAACTTAGTGGCCTTTTCCTTTCACTGCTTCCACTGCTGACTGATCTTGCTATCCTGGACTCCTGAAATACGGAACGTTTTGTGATGCTTCTCTTGTACAGAAATGGCATCTTTCAGTGTGATTTCAAAGCTTTTCAGAAGAAAGCTTCAGCAGCCCTGTGTATTGGGCAAACATCACTATAAAAACTGATTGTATTCAATTAAATGTTTTCAGAAAGTATCTGATTGTATCTAGCACTATTTTGTCTTTTATTCATAGGAAACAGCCCGAAGTCTCTTTTTACTCAGCTTTTATTGCCACCTACTTTGGCTTTTGTGTCTAATAACTGCTAGTGTTTTGCAAATGTACATTTGACAAGAATGGAAAAGGCTTTGTTCAACTTCCCTAAAGAAAGTAAAAAAACCACCCTTGTAACTAATCCTGACAGTTGTGCTGAAGCAGAGAAGTAAGGCACTTGGCTTAAGTAGCACAAAATGTGTGATAAACACAGATAAACATGGATCTCTGCACTCTGTTTGACTGCTGTTAGCCACAACCAAGCCAGACTTTGCTACCTGAGAGAGCAGTGATAAGAGGAGGTTATGTGCTAAGCACTGGATGGCAGGAATACTTCTGGACGGCTGAAATCTTCCCTGGCCTATAGCTCTACATGCTGCATCAGCATCTTCCCAAGAATACAGAAGATTGATATTTTCTGGTAACTACTTGGAAGCATTCAGCTGAGTAATAGGGTAGATATTCTACTCAGGAATTGATTCAGTCTGCTTCTGTCTTTCTAGCTTATACTGTAATGAGATGAGTTACTAGCCAGAAACTCAGGAAGAATGCTATGCTGTGGTTTGATTCCCCCCTGCCAGGCGCTTCAGGTGGTTGTTTACACCTCCGTAGAGTGGATGCAAAGCAGTGTGTAACTTGCATTTGTTTTATGCACACTGCTATGAATAGGGTGAAGAGAGAATTGCTGCCTCAGAGCAAGGTGTTACCTTGCTGCAACAGAGTCTCTGCTATTAGCAATCTTATGCGTGTTGTGTTGCTACAAGTGGATCTGTGATAGGCAATCATGGACCTTCTTGGATTGTAACACTGAGGGAACCTCTGCAAATGTTACAACTCACCTTCCATCACAGTGCAGTCCACACTTCATCTTAGGACATCAGGGTTCCAAATCCCTGAGCCGGTCTGACCTTTCTGATCTTGAGCATTTTTACATTCAGCATACATATGGTAAAGGACTGCAAAAACCAGACATGGGCTAATCAAGCAGTGAGGTCTTGTTCTTTCAGCAGACGGAAAGATGCGATGTATGCATACCACTGGTTTCTTTAGGGCAAAAAGATAGATTTGTCCCCAGCCTGTGAAGTTTTCATTACTCTTCAGGGGGAATGAGATAGGTGGAGGACAAGACCTTGAGGATGAAGAAGTTATTTCTAGTAGAGTTGTGTTCTGCATTTGCTGTGTGGTATTGTAAAATAGGGCAGGCACTTGCAAATAGGAAATTGAGATGGGGGAAAACTAAATGGGATGTCTATGTTTGTTTTGCAAGCCCCCGTAGCAGATGCAGAGATCAGTGTTAGTTTTAATGAATCCTGTGCTTTAGCTATGTCTTGCTGGTTTAATGCTGATGGATAGCCAGGCTGTGACAGGACCTGCAGCCCAGCCTGCAGTCCAGCCTGTAGTCCAGCCTGTTGCAGGAATATGACTTGGAAGGTGCAGAGTGAGCAGACTGTACCTAAATATCAGCTAACAGTGGAGTGGCGAGGCAGGAGCTGTGTCTGAGTCACGTTTCCTTCCTCAGTTAGTGCCAAGCCTACATGGGGCACTGAGCAAAGCCTCAGTCCAGGTCGCAGTTAACCATGAGGTGAGTGTCCCTTTCCATTAAATTTGATGCATGCTTCAGGCAAAGCATGAAATGTGCTGGGACCCTGGAAAAAGAAAACACACAAAACCCCCTCCTGTCCATCCCTGCAATGATATGAGTAGTGTATCTGATTTATGAAAAATGTATTAATGTGACTTGGGAACAGCTTGTGCTTTCACACCAAATAAAAGGAGAAGACAGAAGAGGGAACTTGAATGTCTGTGAGCATACTCATGTATACAAATGACTGTCATAAATCTTTTTGCATGATTGCTTTGCTTTGTGGCATCTCTTTGGGGAGTTCTGCAAGGGAAAAAGCCCTACAGTTTGGAAATCTGGGAAAAAATTGCAGAAGAAAATGGATTTGCTGATACAATTATGTAATTCATGCAGAACATATTTGGTCTGCTAATCAGAACAGAAGGGAAAAGCCTAGGCAGTGCTATTGGTTTAAGGGAACTGAATGAAAAGGCCCAACACCCTGGGTGCGAATGCTGCAGCCCTGGGGAGGCAGGCTTGGCCCTGGAGGGAGTTGGAGACAGAGCCCTGCAAATCCTGCCAGCATCCTGTGATTGAGGAAAGAAAATGCTTTATTCTTGCAAGATGGGCTGGGGGGAAAACAAATTCCTCAGCTGGTGTAAATCTGTCTTGACATCGGTGCTCATTCACATTACCTGCAGATGTGGTCCACAGCATCCTCAGTCTGCATTTAAAGTCACTCCTGATTGTCATCAGTCTCCATCAGCCTGGAGCTCAGGGTAAGATGCAGAGCTCCCCAGAAAAGCAAGATGAGCCCTGGGGAGCTCATCACCCCCAGGGATTAGCGCTGTTGTGGCCAGACCACATCCTGTACCCAAGCTAATGCTCTCTGAGACTGTGTGACAGCTCTGCCTCGCTGATTTCCTCAAATCATGGCTCCCCTTTGTCTCCTCAGGTTGGATGGGGGTGATTGTTAGTTATCCTTTCTATGTGCAGAGGAGGAGCGAGTGAATGAGATCATTCAGAGATGGCAGGGAGGGAAACTGAGTGGGAAGACAATGGGAAAGGAACAGCTGAACTGTTTGTGCCCTTGAAATGTGGTTGACAGTGTTGTGTTTTTCTAGGAAAGCCGCATCCTTTGCAGGGAGGGAAGTCTTGGTCACCAGACCAAGGCCATGGAAGTGTGACTGTCAGCTCTGTGGCTTGTTCCTGTCTCTGGTTGTGTGGTCCTGATGTTGGTCTGAGCTGTACATCCCACTGTCACTCACACTGCTAGGACCAGGGCATATCTGAGGGGTATTTCTGCAATTAATAATTTGCAGAGGAATTCCTGTTAAGCAGTGTGGTTGTGGAATAGTTAAAGAATACAGAAATAATAGTTATAAATAATTATATAAGCATTAAAGCTGCAGTAAAGTATCCCCCAGCAGGATATTTGGGTAGTAAGGAAGGATTTCCTTTGATGGTATTGAGGCCTTTTTGTAAACCATGGTGAATGTGATTTTCTTTTCTGAGCAAGGATGATATGCACATGTGATAGAACAGCTCAGAGCAGCACTTGTGATGGTGCTCTCATGACTGTCCTGAAATGACCATAAATGATGCCAGTGAGTTCAATCAAGCTGATCCCTCCTGCTCTTCCTAACATCAGCCATCTGGCTCCATAACCTTTATGTTGTGCATGACCAGCCAGCTGGCCATCTGCACAGCTCAGCTTCCAGAACCCTCAGCTTCTCTTGGACAACAGGCTTGAAGAGCTGCTCAGACTTCCGTGAAGGTGTAACTCCAGAGAAACTCTCTCCATCATATTCAGTGGAAAAAGCTGTAACTGCATGGAAAGGCTGTCACCTTTTCTTTCTGTTATTGAACTGTGGTGCAAAAAGGAAGAAAAGCAAAGATAATAATAGAGTTGCTGTTAGCATGGGGGGGCAAAGTCCTTAAAAGTTTTTTAAGGAGCTAAGATTCCCTTACAGGAAAAGTACTTTTAGTAAATGTAAGTAAAGCATTTAGTTAAAGGAAGTAAAGCTTGCTTTACTAAAAGCAAAATAATCATCTCATAGAAATCTGTTCCTTCCAGTTGAAAGCATCTGAATTTTTAAAGTCACTAGAGGCTCCCTTCGCCTTCCTTCCAAGAGCTTTTGAAGGAACCCAAGAGATGCATGCTGAAATGGGAACCACTGAAGCCTATTCTTGTGGTCTCATCCCGTGCTCAGTTCCTCCATTCCAAGCATTCGTTTAGTCAGGCAGCTCACTCCCAGCAGAGCCAGGCTTTGTCTGACATCCCTTGGCAGGGACGAACAGGAGCTGCCTTGGCTTATCTACCAAAGCATTTGCCTGAGACTTTACATTCTAAGTCCCAGCTACAGCTATAGGAAGGGTGTCTTCTCACCTCTTTGTCAAAGGGAGCACAGCCTCAGTCTGAAGGACTTAGGGCAAGGTAGTTGCAGTCTATCTGTCAGCAGCCATTTCATCTGGGAAGCATTACTTTGGCTAAGAGGCTTGTGCTAAAGGGGGAGTACCATGTCCCAGTGCTTTGTCGAGCAGTGACAGGGAAAGGATGGGACATATCTTGCTGTAAAAGCCATTCTGTATGCTTTTGAAATAATCTTTGATAACTCAGAGAAAGGTGCAGCTGTGCCTTTCATTGAACAGCAATGGGGATGGTAAAATCTGCTTACCCCTACTTATGCAGGCTTTTCTTTTACATTAATAGCCACCCCTCTCCCTGGCTAGGCTGTCAGGGACTCACTGAATTTGTGTGCTCAGCAGACTAGCAGGATGGAAACTGTGCCACAAGCAGTTCTTGCTGCTGTCATCCCATTTTCCATGGAGTGTGTAACATCAGTAACTGGGTGCAGCAGGATTTGGTGGGTTACTTCTCTGAGCTGGAAATCTGTCTGATCTGCCCTTTTCTCAGGCCTCCCTTTATTTTTATCGGAAGCCAGCTCTGCTGCCATTTTCCAAGCACAGGTTAATGGGATAGATTAGCATTTTATAACTAAGATTATCTTACTGTTCTTTGTGTGACACTGACCATGAGTTTGAAGTGCTGTGTGAAGCATAAAGGAGGTACAAGCCTTGCTCATAAAAACAAGTCTGATCCCGCAGGCACTTGGGAAACAGTGTGCTTGTTCCCATTCACCTTCACAGGCTGTGACCAGGAGCATGGGTATTTGTACTCGCTCTCTATAAGAAAACACCTTGTATATGGCTCTTCAAAGGTAGATGCAGCATAATTAGGAAGGGAATTTAAAAGGTTTCAGCAGGAATTCTTCAAAAGCTCCCGAGTCATTAAGGAGTATAAGTACCAAAGAAATTCAGTGACTTTTGTGCTCTTGAACCCAGTGTGTGCTTCTGAAATCCCTCTGTGCGGGGCCTGATCCAGTCACTGTTACTCTACTGCTTGTAAAGCACGTTGCTGTGTGCCCTTTGTGTTCTCTTTAACCTTGCTGGTTTGCATGGGCTCTGGAGGACAGCTTCACCACGCTGCCCTCATTGGGATGAACCGCAGTGTCTCTGTAAGTCTCATTTGTTGCAAGTCAAGTTTAGATTCATGGTTTTGAGCACAAAAACTATTATTTGAAAGAGCAACAACAAAAAATCTGGCCTGAGTTGTTCATCTGGTCACTGTCAAGGAAAGCAAGTGCCCTTGTGTGCGTGTTCAGGGAGCTCACAGCTGAAACTCTCATTAAGTGGCCCAGCCAAAGGCTTGAATGAAAGCCCAAAGGTGTTAGTTCAGCTGCCAAGGCCACTACAATGTCTATAAGGTGCTGCTACAGATAGCAGGAAATACTAAATGTCTGCTTCTACAGAGAAGCCTGGGTTTTAGTATTTTTTACTCTCTAAAGGCAATGTTAATATATTCCATCAACTGCCCTGAAAACAGGATTTTCATGCACAAGAGCTGTCCCTTTCCCCGTTCATCCCTTGGCAGGGATGAGAAGTGGCCACAAACAGGTCTTGCTGCTGTCATCCCATTTTCCATGGGGTGTGTAATAGAAATAACTGGATGCATCAGGTTTTAGTGGGTTCTTCTGGTGGGCAGGGATAGGAAGCATTGCAGGTTTGTGCGTCTTCAGTCTTAGGCTGTGTCTGTGAGCATCTGTCTACATGAGACACTGCATGTAAGAGCCATGATGAGTCACATCTCTTGGTCCACTTGGGAGCCTGAAGACATTGCTCTTCCATTTTACACCCTGAGTGCAAAATGGTTTTGTTTTGTTTTAAAAGGTTACCTGAAGCTGATTTCTTTTGTGTATACACTACCATGGCCTATGTTATCCCATTGGTGGGTTTGAGTCCTCTTCCTAATGTTACCAGCCAAGGGAATAGCCATATAGCAGATATTAGTTTCTCAGCAGTTTGAAGCACTAACTCAAGAGTCTTAGCTACAGAGCTAAGAGCCTGGTTGTATCAGGTCAGGCCTGACTGCATTTTGGTTTCTTAGCATAAACTAGATTTTATCTAATGAGTTATGAGACATTAAGATCTCATTAAGGATGAACTCTTTACCCTGCTGAAGCCCCCGATGGCATTTGAGTTGTTTCTCAGTCTGTGAATCAGCTGGCTCTGATGTAGACTGGATAGAGACTGCTGCAGACTAGCTGGATGTTTGAAGCTTTCATCTCCTGACACTGATGCCTTCTGCTGTTCCCAGAGGGGAGTCAAAGGAGCAAATCAGGGGGAAAAAAGTAATTCTTTTAGTTACTACTGAAACCCAATCATACTTTATTAGTATGCAGACTGTGTCACAGACCATTCCTTCACAAGGAATGATTTTCAGCCCTCTTTAGATCTAGAGTTATAGTCTGGAAACCTAACGAATGTAGAACCATTGGACCTATTTCCCATTGGATTTGCTTCCATCTGTGCACAAAAAAGTGCAGAATCCACCCAGGAAAAATAGCAGAGTTTTGCACAGGTTTAGATGACTGCGGAGTGCCAGGGCGAAGAGAGTATGGCCCTGTGTTTCTCTATGGAAGACAAGTAGTTCACAAAATAGCAATGTGATGTGGTTCATGTTTTTGCTTTTCTAAGCCCAGGGGCCTTGTCATATTGGTTTGGGAGATTGATACTTTCTTTACAGCTCTCCACCTCCAGGAATATTGTGGGTTGGGAGGAATAAACCTGCCATAGAAAGGACTACACTAAAGTGCAGCAGGTAATACTGCAGCTGTTGATCATGGATGTGAGAGTGTTTGACTGTTTTCCTTAATAGGTAAAATAATGGTTGTTTTCCTGTAATCAGAGAGATTTGTCTTTTCACTCAACCGCCAGCCTCACAATCAGGGTCTCCCCCCCACCTACCTCTTTTTTCTTCTGTTTTTTTAATTCTCTTCCCCTGTAAGTGCAATCAACAATGGACCAGGTCTACAGCAGTTTGATGTTTATAAAGTGATCCAATCATAGCTTCACTTCTGGGCAGGAGTAAATAAATTCATCAAGCAATTGATGCTTTTGTGCTGCTGTTATGATAAATGCTGCCATCAATTATACCAGTATGCTCAGCCTGCGAGAAGCAGAACTGCCCGAACATTGCTGCCTGAGAGGAATGACAAGAAGACAGTATGTGTTGCCTCTCTTTATGCTTTGCATTCATAAACACAGCTCTCCAATTATATTAATTTGTTTGTTTGGATGAGGCAATGTTTTTAGTTAACAGTGGAGCATAACACACATTAATATTTTGGCAAACATGACATAATTCCCTCTATTGGGCTGGAATCAACTGCATGGTGAGTGTGGTCTTACTGATCTGAAGTTGCACCAGCTCCATGCCTTTGGAGTGTGATGGAAGAGCAACTACTTTTCTGACTGCTTACTGCAGCACGCAGAGATTCAAATGTCATCTGCTCAGTGCAGGACAAGGATGGTGTATGGTACCATTTGAGGATCAGTGGCTTTCCTAACTGACTTTGGATTGGTCTGGAAAAAATGGTACTGGTCTCAATACTGAAGATGTTTGCTCATTGTGTTTTGAGGAGGCTGTAGGTGGTAGTTTATAGGAGATTTTCTATTGTTTCAGCTCAGGACTGGCAATAATGAGGTAGGAAGTGGTTTTTATTTGGTTTCTACATTGAACTGAGTGCCTTCACTCCTTTGTTCCTGCATGGTGTTTAGCACAGTCCTTGTGTGATGTGATTAAAAAAGATCTGTTAGAGAACTGAAAACCAACCCAGCAGATCACACGCTGTAAAACCTGAAGCATATTTAACATTATTTACGACATCCTTTCTTTGGTCATACATTGTGAAGGAGAAGCATTGCATAAATTGAAGGAAATGAATTAATTCAACCGAGAGTTCCATTTCCTCCTTCTAAACGAATAAACATCAGTTTTTCAGAATTGGACACTGTCACTAAAATACCTGGAAACAGGCACGCTTCACAGCTCAAAGTAGAGGTATCTACAATCACAAGAGCTTTATTTGCTATGTCTGCTGTCTACCCTGCCTCGTTCATTTGCTGTTTAGATGCTATGGTGGGGGTTTGTTTAGGTGGGAATAGCGAGGAGCCGTGTCTGATCATCCTCTAATGGACACTACTGGCATGAATTTCAGACCTGTCTGCAGTGGGATTTGAGTCAAGGAACAGGTAATTCTTAGCATAGGCTCCAAATCAAACTTCCCTGTCTGCCTCAGTACCTCTGAGAGAAAATTCAGCATAAATGACAATCTTGTCTATATAAACAGCTGTTGGGTTTTTTTTGTGCCATTATTCTTGGCACAAAATCAGGAACAATACTGCAGACTGATACATTACACCAGTAGGTATGAAGCCATGGGTTGACCCAGCAGTGTAGTTATGTTGAGATAGTTCTGAAGAGAGCCAGAAATCCTCATGTGCATGAGACTGCTGTGGACATGGGCAGTTCAGCCGCTTTCTTGATCTAGCCAGAGCCAGTGGTGCCTTGAAGGAAAGTGCAAGTTCTCAAACTGAGAGTGTGATCCTCTGCATTTCACATATCATCCATTCAGCAATTTACTGGAATTGGTAGAGGGTCTGGTTCATTACAGTGCAGAATGGGTCATAGCTGCTGAAGTATAAACTGAAAAACACAATATGCAGCATCCTTATTAAACACAGAGCATGGTCTGCAATCTGACAGAAGGAAGGCTGGACCCTGTAATCTACTCTGCAGAGAACAATTGTGCAAGGGTTTGTAAAAGACATTTACAAATGATCAGAGGAATGCCATGCTAATAGCATCCAGACAAAAAAGTCACCGGAAGATGAGGAATGGGCTGCAGTCCTCATATAGCAGTTCATTGTCTGCGGCAAAAGGATTTTGTCTTTTTAGCATTTCTTCCAAGTATTCATCTGCCTCCTTATCGAGAAGTCAGGCTTTAATCTAGTGGAGTTTTGAGTTTCCAAAGAAGGCACTGTTTTGTGTTGGCAAGTTGAAGGCTGGTTGTGGGCATCATTTACTCTGTTGTCCAACCAGCTACTTCTTTATCTGCCATAACACAGGTAATGAATGCAATTATGCCAGGATAAAGCAAATGTCTGAGTTACAGCCTCTGCTAAAGGAATCGAAGAATCATAGAATAGTTAGGGTTGGAAAGGACCTTAAGATCATCTAGTTCCAACCCCCCTGCCATGGGCAGGGACAACTTCCACTAAACCATGCCACCCAAAGCTATGTCCAGCCTGGCCTTGAACACTGCCGGCGATGGAGCATTCACAACTTCCCTGGGCAACCCATTCCAGTGCCTCACCACCCTTACAGTAAAGAATTTCTTCCTCATATCCAGTCTAAACTTCCCCTGTTTAAGTTTGAACCCATTACCCCTTGTCCTATCACTACAGTGCCTCATGAAGAGTCCCTCCCCAGCACCTCTGTAGGCCCCCTTCAGGTATTGGAAGGCTGCTATGAGGTCTCCATGCAGCCTTCTCTTCTCCAGACTGAACAGCCCCAACTTTCTCAGCCTATCTTCATACGGGAGGTGCTCCAGTGCCCTGATCATCCTTGTGGCCCTCCTCTGGACTTGTTCCAACAGTTCCATGTCCTTTTGATGTTGAGGACCCCAGAACTGCACACAGTACTCCAAGTGAGGTCTCATGAGAGCAGAGTAGGGGGGCAGGATCACCTCCCTCGACCTGCTGGTCACGCTCCTTTTGATGCAGCCCAGGATACGGTTGGCTTTCTGGGCTGCGAGCGCACACTGCTGGCTCATGTTCATTTTCTCATCAACCAACACCCCCAAGTCCTTCTCTGCCCAACCTGCAGCTGTACCTGGATTGTTCTGACCCAGGTGTAGGACCTTGCACTTGGCATGGTTAAACTTCATCAGGTTGGCATCAGCCCACCTCACAAGCCTGTCAAGGTCCCTCTGGATGGCATTCCTTCCCTCCAAAGTATCAACCGAACCACACACTTGGTGTCATCAGCAAACTTGCTGAGGGTGCACTCAATCCCACTCTCCATGTCACTGACAAATGTGTTGAGCAAGACTGGTCCCAACACCCATCCCTGAGGGACACCACTCATTACTGGTCTCCAGCTGGACATTGAGCCATTGAGCACAACTCTTTGCTTGCGGCCATCCAGCCAGTTCTTTATCCACCGAGTGGTCCACCTATCAAATTGATGTCTCTCCAACTTAGAGACAAGGATGTCGTGTGGGAAAGTGTCAAACGCTTTGCACAAGTCCGGGTAGATGACATCAACTGCTCTACCCCTGTCCATCAGTTCCGTAGCCCCATCATAGAAGGCCACCAGATTGGGAATGGTACGAGTCTCCTCATTCTGCCCCAGGCAGGAGGTCTACCCTCTCCCTGGGGCAGACACACTGCTTTCCTTAGGTGGGACTGATGGGCAGGAAGCAAGTGAAGGTCTTGGGTGCATTTTCACATTAGAAAAGCCCACTTTACACTTTCATGATTTTCTGTATGAATAGAAAATGTTGAGATTTTTTAATCAGATCCAATAGAGAACAGGATTTTCTGATTCCTGACAATCCCAGCGGTTGCACTGATGGATTTTGGGGGTTCAGAAGTGAAACTAGAGCTATGAGGATTTCACATCCTCCTTACTCTCCACTTTCTCCCAATATGATCAAGGAAAAGCTTTGTTAAAGACAATGTTGAAATTCAAAAGTGCTTTGTCTGTTCTGTATAAAAGCCAGTTGTGCTCTCTCTAAAAGTGCTGATGTACTTTTCCAATGATTTTTTTAATTGAAAAGACAAAATACACTGCCTCCTATTCTGGGCTCCTGGTACATCAGCTGAACAGATTGACTCTTCACCCAGTTTTCTGCCCTGGCCATCGTAGGCAGTGCATTTAGACAGCTTGACAGGGAGGAACCAAACAAAGGAAACAACTTCTTAAATGGAGGGACACAAAGTCCCATACTGCGGCTGTGGGCTGTTCTACAAAGGGAGCCAGGCAGGTAAAGAAAAAGCTGTTTTGAGTTTCAGGCTGATTGTAAATGACAAGTTATCAGGGAGCATAAAGAAGGAACTACTGTACATTTCATAACACTGATACCCTTTGTTAGACTACAGACAAAGGTAGGCTTTGACTTGAGACTACAGGAGAATACAAGATGAGAGTCTGTAAAGATGGAACATATTGATCTTCCCTTTATCTTTTCAAAGCGTTATTCTTTTGTCAAGGTTCCTATTCTTGTATAGCATGACGTCCCTGTCTTCCATTACTTTGTGCATTTCAGTGCACCTTTTCAGGGAAATACCACATTAATGTTTCCTGTAATTACATTTTTTAACTGAATATTTCCGAATAATGGCACACATATTTGCAAACAAAAAGTTATCTCCAAAACGAGATAGGAAAAGTGGGTCTGTTCCTAGCGCGGCGTGAAAGCACACAGCTTCATGTTCTTCACTGAAGATGTATTGATTTATATGAACTAAGCATCTTTTTCTCTAAGCCCCAAATAAAAGTGGGTTATTTTGAAGTGTTCTGTCTCCTATGAACTCTAAAAAGGGAAGACTTTAGTAGGGAGACTGGAGATAGACAAATAACTGTGTGTGTGTGGGGGGGTGTTGTTTGTTGACTAAATCAAAACACTGATGAAGAGAAATCTCTAAATCCAAAATGAATTCTTTAAACTTTTTCACTAAAATGAGTAAGAAAATAAAAATTGAAACTTCTTTAGGGTCAAAATTGGATCCAGTTCGTATCAAGGTGAATATCATTTAGAAATGGAAAACGTGAAAGAGTAGAAAGATGTGAAAATTTTGAAACAACATGACCCTTTTAAAGTTCATTTCAAGAACAGTTGCAGTGAATGCTTTTGGCCCAAAATTTGGTGTCTGAATTCTATTTTTCAATGAACGAAATCATCTCCCGGGTCAGTCAAGTGCCTTGTCCCCGTGTGTCTTGAGCACAGAGTGCTGTTGAGTCATGGCTGTGCTCTGACAACATGAATTCCCATGATGAGTGAATTTCCAGGGACTAAGGGTTGACTAATGCTTTCTAATAAAATATAGTGGAGTAATAGGATAAGCCACATATAACCATTATTCAAAGTGCAAACCTTAAGGAAAACCCTTAGTTTATTTTCAGTGAGGAAACAATTGAATCTGCCTGAAATCAGGTTCTTAATCCACAGCTGCTATAGATCAAAGCAGAAAAGAATTAAGCTTCAGTTGACTTTCCTGACTTTGAGTATCAAACAGGAATCACTGGAAAGATGGAGGGAATTCTGCAGTCTAAAATTCAAATGCATTGCACTCAGCAAGCTCACCAGATTGATCTGAGGGTGCTGTAGGTCCCCAGCACACCAAAAGCCCCTTTGCAGAGGCAGGTAGCCCATCTGGGAGACACTGAATAGGAAAAATGGACTTCAGATACACAACTGTTGAATGATTCCTCGTTCTTTACAAGTTTTGCTTCCCAAAATGAGAAGTTATCAGCATCAAAACTGTCCAGAGTGTCATAGATGTGACAGTGGGACCCATGTATTCATCTGAAGGTTAAGGGAATTTAGTACAAGATCATAGTTTTGGGGTTTTCTTTTTCCTGTTTCTTCTTTTCTGGTTTCAACCTTTTGTTTCAGCTCAGTGCAGAAAGTTTGTATTTCTTTTCTAATTGTGTAAGTTGCTTCATGAAAGCAAGAATAAGTGAAGTGCCACAAGCTTTTTGTCTGAACATTTTTCATGGGTTTTAAAGGAACCTAATAACCGTATTTATTTAATCTCTTCAATTAGAACGAGTTGGGACTTTGCTTCTATAAAGCCATTCTAAGAGCAACAGAGAATTCAGAAGTCCACAGGTCTCTCTGAAGTTGTGTCATTTGATTTTGCTCTATTTTTCACTTTGATGGAAAATGGGGCATTTTCCCTCAAATCTGGCATGAGATTGGTATTTTTTAAAATCCATGTAGGTTTTTACAGCCAGTGCAAGTGTTTGTTTTCTGGAATTTCGGAGCTGCTTTAAAATATCCCCTGTAACTGTCTTTGTTATTTTAGCAGATCATTCTAGGTGGTAGTAGAGTTAACATGCCGGTATTGCTGTTATGTGCCAATTCCATTTCCAGCCTGTGCTATTGGAAGAATACACAGAAAGAGAAAAAATCCTATTCTGTTTTGCCTCCAGCATGATCCTTCTTTCAGCTTCTCTGTAAACCTCTGTGAAAGGGGCACAAATTTGTTTGGGTGTCCTTGCTTGAAAGGTTGGAGCACTTTGCATTCTGTTATGATGGAATGGAAAGTTTACTGTGTTCAGAGATTGCCTTTCTCCCACTGAAGTCAGCAGAGAAATGCTTGGGGCCATATCCTGAGCAGCTGGAAGCTGGCACAGCTCCATTTACAGCTATAGGATCAGGCCACGGTGTGAAAACAAATGCCAGAGGCATTTTATAAAGGCTTGAACCCTCGGAGGTTTCTATTTGTGAGTATCAATATTAATATGAAATTAAGTAAAAAAGAAAAAGAGAAGGAATTAGTATGAAAGAGCAAAAGAACTACAAGAAACAAACAAAACATTACTTTTTAATTGGATTGTGCATTTTCTAATTCCCTTTTCTAATCCACTCGAAGCAGCTGGCTTGTGACAATATATTCTCAAAAGAATAAGCAATTTTCGTCTAACATACTAAATTGTGTCCATGTTGGCAATGTTTATTATCTCGTTGGCTATCAGATGTAGATTTTTGTTCCTTAAAACCAAGGGGTCTTCTTTCCCCTCTTCTCTGCACACCAAAACCCCCAAATTCCTGATAGGGTAAGAACTTTTATAAAATCATAAAATCATTTTGGTTGGAAAAGATCTTTTAAGATCATCGAGTCCAATCATAAAGCTGAATTATCTGTTGCAGGATTTACTATGAATATCCCTGTGATTAAAAGGAGTGGAGGGAAAGGTGTTCAGATACTTCTCTAACCATTTTAAGACACTATTAGATTTGCTGCCATGTACCACACCTTGGAGAGAGAGATTTCAGAAGACAAAAAGTGGACAAAAGGTTTGCTTTTGCCAGTTGTAACTCAGTACAAGCTCTTAACACTTTATTATCCTACGGCTATGAGACTTTAATACTTTCTTTGGTGAGCTTTCCCAAGGTGAAGCACTGCCTGATGGAGTTATTTGATGGCATTGCTAGACCTGGGGCTGGGATGTAATGCTGATACTGCACCACAGCCAAAGCATTGTTCTGATGGTGCACGGTTCTCCAGTTGTTTAGGACCCCCTGGTAGCAGCAGATGCATAGTAACAGCATCTGCCTTTTCTTCCAACCTGAAGGTGAAGTTCCAAAAGTTACACAGCAATGAGGACTTACAGTTGTAGCTAAGGCTCTTTACAGATGGCTTTGGGTTGCTTTTTTGGGGTTTTTTGAATGCTGAAGTCAACGAAGACTGTTTCTCTCAGACAAAATGACTGTGATCAGCGGGGAAATTAGATGATTTCTTGTGGCAAAAATCACACAAGAAATACTTACGGAAAAACCAATCACCCCAAATCTTGTTTCTGAGGCGTTGCAGTAGTAGAATCCACAGAAATAGCACAAGTCAAATGTCATCCATGTCTGTTTTATCTACTGTGCATGCTTGTCCTTTCTGAGCTTACCATATGTGAAACTGTTGTGGATCACATCTGTAGAACCTAACTTTCATCAACAGCCACAGGCTATGTGTGTAGTCCTGGATATTGTTTAGTCTGTTGGCCAGGAGACCAGGCATTTCCAAAGTGACAGCTTGTAACACAACAGTCCAGTTGTGCCCACAGAGTCTGTTCCTGCTCCAAGTCAAGTAGTTGTACCCTGCCATAATCCCTGCGAGTTCACGGTTCAGTTACTGCCATCAGCCCAGAAGAGCCCATGTGAGCACACTGCAGAGGTGCTCTCCTCAGCTGCATTTAAAGATCAGTTTTTCCTTGTGGTTGCCCTCTATCCTGCAACTTAAGACACTTGTGCAGTTGAGGAACAAAGTGATGGAAGATGTGGCTTAGAACTGTTCTATGTGCCGCAGAAATTAGACTTTATTTAAGATGAATTTTGGGCATGTTTATCTTTGTTTTGTCCTTGTAGTTGTGTAGAATGCTTCCAAAAGCTAGGTGGGTGTAAAAGAGCATTCAGTCACTGGTTCTGATACAGGTTTTCCTTAAAATGAAGGTTTTACCTGACAAAGGTCAGGCTCAGTACTGCTCCTTCAGTTTTCCTGTTTGAACTTGTACTGATGCTATGCACAGTTAGTGGCAATTACATGAATTTACATTTTTATGGCAGAGGATTTTTCTCAGCACTAAGTCTGGTTATTATATCCAGCTCTTCCAAACACATTAGTATTACAGTGATACATGGCAGTATTCACTCATCTAATTTTAGAGTGGGTTATTTTAAGGGTAATCTGATGTATTCATTTGTCATACATAGCGTGAATGTTATAAAGATGTGCTATTTTTATCAGTGTTGTACATTATTACTTGTTTTGTCTACATATTATGTGTCAGATGGAAGCACCTCACTGTCCCAGTCAAGATCAGGGTCTTGTTGTAGAGAAATGCTCTATTCAAGAATGGAGAACAAAAAATTTAGCAAAGTGCCAAGGGGGAAAAGGGGGATTGTAAGATACACACTGACTGATTCAGCAGCAGAATGTATTTGGTAGTTGTGTCTGTGACCACTTAAAGCCAGTGCTAAGACCTGTTCTGTGAATATTACTTCTGGCTCCACTACCAGATTAATTTGCAAGTTTTTACTTTAAACCTTATTTTACTCTCTGTTCTAAACCTGATTTGTGCACCCGTGTGTTTGAAATGACACCTCTGCAAAAGGTACGCCCGTTCTGAAGACTTCCAAAGCCTTGCTTCCTCAAACCAAGCCCGCAGAACATTCGCCTGCAGAGGCAACTAACTTCACTTACCTCCAGCTGGCCAGGGAACAGTGGCATTATGTCTGGACTGGGCTCTGGATCTTTAGGATGATCTATTACTTGTGAGTCTGTTTTTACAGTGTAACAAATGTTGTCACCTTTAAAAATACATTATTTTTCCTGTGCCATTCTGTCGTTTTTTGGCTCACATGGGAAAGCATCCCGTGCCAAAGCCTCTGAGACCCTTTGCAGTACCACAGATGTTCCCTATCCACATACTGACCAAAGACCTCGTAAGACCTAGGAGGTCTTAAGTTAACTGCAGACACATCAGATGAATTAAAGGTTTTTATCAATTTTTTTTTGTTTTTTATTTTCTGTCCATTCTACCCTAGAGTCTCTTGCTAAGTCCATTAGATTCCACTGTATTAACTTCCCTGTCTCTAGCTTCTTCTCGCACTAATCTAATTCATGTTACGGTTTCCTCTTTCCTGTGTTCAAGAAGTCACAGTATTTCATGTGACAGACAATTACTGTTTCAAGAGAACTCCCCTAACCTTTTGTCAGAAGTTGAATAACCTCAGTCTGTCACCTCAGCTCTCCTTTTGTATTTACTCTGGCAGGGTCCCTTACTAATTGTGCTGAACAAAGCACGCCAACAAGCAGTAGTGCTTGCTCAGTGCAGCATTGCCTCTGTTAAACAGCAACTGAAACCCTGGTATTTTAAGCAATGGAGGTGCATGCTAACCTCTGCTGAGTCACGTCCTCCCAGGGGCCTGTGTGCTGGAGTGGTGGAACAACCAGCGCCAACAAAAGCTTTGCTCAGCACCAGGCAGCCTTTTCACTGCTTGTTGCTGATCTTTGGTTTATGTAAATCAAAAGCAGCTCAACAGACATTAAAAGATTTAATGTCCAGAAATCTTTGTGAGCTGATACAATTGGACATATGTTGGATATAATAGATAATAACAAATAGTATAATGATAACTACAGAGCTTTCATGTTACCTTTATGTAGGTGGAATATCATCTGTCCTTTATGGCTGGTATTAATGTTTGTACTTCGGATAATCAAGCTACTGACATAAAATATCTCTCTGTGTTTCATATCAAAAGCAGTAAGTGTTCTGTATCTGCAATTATATACCATGATGTAGTGGCTAAAGGCATATACCTTCTGAAATGCTTATGAGCGTGGCCAGAGGCTCTCATGCTGCAGTTTCACTGTGGAGGGTTTTGGTGAGAAATACTTTTCCCTCAAAATAAGTAAATATATAAATAAATGAAGCTCTTCAACTTCATGGCCCAGAGCAAGATTAATTAAGAGGGAAAAATGCTTAATCTATCTGCGCACCATAGAATTAATGAATAATAGAGAATGTCTTCCCAGCATCTACAGCTAAAGGGGCTATGAATATCTGTGCGTGTTGTACCTACATGTCTCTGTCTACCTACAGCTCCTCTCACCATGTTGCTCTTTTGGTGCCTCATAGCAGATCTGTTGCTTTTCCATGTTTTTCTTGGTTTGAACTTCTATTTGTTTTAAAGCTGCCTCTGAATCAATTGAGATGAAGATTAATAAAAGCAAATTCTGTCGCTTCCTTTATGGCAAGCTGCGCCCAGTTTTCAGATGGAGAAATTGAAAACTAGAGAAGTTGTGTGGTCTGGAACAGGAAAAGCATAACATTTCTTTAAGTATTTGCATAGTCCAGTATATCTAAAATGTTCTTTTCCTACCCACTGGCTCATGTTCACGCGCATTTAAAAGCCTCTAAAAGTGTTAAATGGGACGTTGTTCTTTAGTGGGAATGTTTGGGAATTCAGCTCGACTAGATGAGTTTGGTTTTGTCATCCTACTTCCATCTGTTAAGGCTTCTCGCTGGCATGGTTTTTAGGATGGAATTTTCCCATACATCAGCTTTTTATCTTCTTATTTTTTTCATGATATGTTTTAAAAATACATTGAAAACTTTAGTGCTGGGAAGGGTTTGGTTTCTATTTAAATATTCTGAACTTCTCTGTTCAAGGCAGATACAAACTGTACTAAATGTTCTTTATTACACACACGCGCGTTGTCCCTGCGAAAAACGTCATACATCAGAGGCAGCAATGATTCTTCAGATTTGCCCAGTGACAAGCCACCATATAGCTAGGCTTTGCTTAAAATGCCAGTGTCAACTTTATTTGCCAAAACATGTTTTCTTCTTTCAAGCTGCCAGTTGTTGCTTCGAAATAAATGGGATCTAAAATCTCATTATATTTATTGTTTAAAGCCAGCGTTGGGTGCAGCTCTGGGGGTCAGAAGGTAACAGCACTAATTTACCCCTGTGCTGCCGCATTTAGAATATTTAATCCCTTCTGACTTTGACATGATGACTGGCTCTGGTTCTTAATTCTGTTGTGAGGATTTTGCTGGAGAGCTGTGTATCTCTTAATAATGTGCATCAAGACAGAGACAAGTAAGTAATGAATATTGTATGAGGCTCTTTTCCTGCAAGTGGATGAGCCTGGGCAAATACCTGCAGAAGTTCACAAGTCTGTATCTCATGGCAGAATTGGGATAGGACAATGATGGCCAAAGATAAATGTACCCTGCTGAAGGCAGTGCAATTCCAGCAGCAAAAGATTTTTAACTGTTCTGAGGCAGTGATAACATTCAGCTTTTTCATAGGTTTTCAGCTGGATTGGGCAGGAAGAAAGATTCTTCAGTCTTATTAGTACCAGTGAAGAACTGTTAGGTTCAACATCTGTTTGAGAAAGCCCACTTCTTTTTGCCAGTCTTTTAGTAAACAGATTTCTACCTAAAGCACAGCTATATTAAAAACATGCCTTAATATAAAACTTGATCTGGACAGTGTTTTCTGCCTAAGATAATATTCAATTAGATACTAATGAAGAGCTGACTGCAAATTCCATTACCATAAGGTTGTCTGTGAAGAGTAAAGGTGGAAATGAGGTGAATAGATTCCGAGGAGGAACTCAGGGTCATAGTCCACAGATGTTAGCTGACAGAGCCAAAGATTGATTTGTTTGTGGTAGTAGCAACACCATTCATGAACCATTTTTTTAACACAGTACTGAAAAGAAGCAGTCTGTTTTAAAGGCTATACAGTGTGTGAGAGCCGAGACAGTGGCTGCAGCAGAAGGGGAACACAGAGAACCAGAAGGCAGTATTGGTCAGTATGGAAAGCAAGAGTCTCAGCATGCAAACAGCCCAGCTGTTGCATAGGTTTTTGTACGTTTTCTGGCAGCAGGGGTAAGTAAAGATGGATTTCAAAGAGTGTAATGAGGTGATTTCTGTATCTGTAATAGCTGGATATTAAATTACATTTATGTATCTCTTGCACATTTATTTTCTTTACTAGAATTCTCATAAACATAGAAGCTGACCTTGAAAACTTCCCAGATTTATTTCCAGTGTCTGAATCTCTCCATCTTATCACAGTACCTCTAAAATTCCTGACAGTTAGTTACAATGGTTATCAAAAACAGCCATCTGCAGCAGCTGTCAGGCAGGTTCCAGCCACCTTCCCTTCTTGAGGCACTGATGGACTGACCCTCTCTGCCTTCTGTGAGGGATGAGGTCCTCAGGTGTTATTTCTGTTGTTGCATGAAGAAAATCTAAGACCATGCAAATAATCTTTGATTGTGGTGAATGGTGATAATCCTCTCTTAGCACACAAGCACCTATTCTGAAATTACAGTAGGAGATAATAATAGAAAATGGATAGAGGACTATGCCATTGGATTTGAAAAAGGTAGGAGCTCAATTTATTCTTATTAAAATTGATGAGAGCTGTAATGTTTATAAATTAGAGCTTCATAAAATGTAAGTGCGTGGGTTGAATATTTTAGTCTTGGCAGTTATTTATATTCTGTTTTTACAATGACAGGTTTATTGGGTTTTTTAATGTGCATTTGGATAATTGTTGGGTTTTATCTGTATGCTGTTTACTACAGGGTGGTCATCAGCACAATATCACAAGCATGGAAGTAGCAGATTTGCCTGCAATTGTGCTGTGTATTATAAATCCTCTCTGCGGAGTCAACTCATAGTTTTAATACAATATGAGGAATACACAGAGCATCTTTGTGTGCGCAGCAGCGGGTGGTGGAATATGTTGCAGTCTGTGCATGCGAAGAGCTGCCCCATGTGCAAATGGGAATTGCTGCAGTTTTAGAAGGAGGCATGCCAAAATTCCATTTAGCAAACTCCTGTGTAACCTTAGTAAGTGACTAATACTACCAAAATTAGAAGTGTGTGTTCATATCTATATATTTAATTTCTGAAATGTGTTCAGATTTTAAGACATTTCGTTTGATATAGAACCGTTCTCAAGATGAAGTTAAAATTCAGCACCTCCAGACGAATCTTATGAATACTTAATCCCTGCATAGTGCCTCTTTGAGTGGGTCTATGGTTATGAATGAGAGTCTTTGCACACTGTACTTAGGACCCCCCTAGTAAACATTCATGGCATTGGGTGTGTAGTAAGTGGAGCAGAGAGGTCATCTTCCTAAGTAAACACATTCATCTTGGTTGAAACCACAGCACATTGTGTTGTCATTCTGCTCTAAGTAAAGTAGACATTAATTATATTCAGGGCTATCCGGTCACCACAGACCTTTACTTTCTGAGCATACTCAGGGCTATTCGATCACCACAGTCCTCTACTTTCTGAGCCAGCACCAAGTATTCTCATCACAGAATCACAGCATGGAAACCCCTCTGTCTTTTGGGCTTCCAACCTTTTTAATGCAGTGAGAAGGATACTGGGATGGGAATTCCTCTCTCTGCCTTACCTGGCCACAGCACTTCTATGCTAGAAATAACAGGCATTTGCTCAACTGTGAAAGTGCTCCAGAGCCTCTACATCAGCAGGAGCAGAGTGGTAGTTTGAAGCCTTAGGGACCCGGCAGTGTCTTGCTGCAAGAGGAATGATGTGGCTGTTGGCCTTCTTGTGCCACTGTAATTACCGGCTTGCCATCTTCTCCAAACCTGCAGCGGAGAAGATAAGAGGCTGGTTGGAAACAGCTCAAGTATGAGGCACTTGAGTCTTCCTTATTTATTTCTCTCCTAGCTTGCTAGCTATTTGTGCAGAAATCTTCATGCAACTTCATGCAAATATGGTGTTTGTTCAAATCTCCTTTTGCAGAGTTTGCTGGGACTATGCAAAAGGGGCTGTACAAATACCAAATTGCTGAAGTATTCGACGGGCTGCAATACCTCTTTGCAACAGGATGAGGGCCTCAGTTCTGTATGTCTGGTCAATTTAACAGAGATCTTAGACTTCGTCTGGTTTTGTTGCGGTTCTCTTTTAAAAAAGTATTATTTAAAATAGAAAAATATTAGGTTATCTCAAATAAGTGGTGGGCTACTAAATGCACTTGGGATTTCATTAGGAAAAGGGTAGGTGATGTTAGCGTGTGAATAGCTGCAGCTGGAATCTACAATTCCGGATAATAATATTTTGTCTGTTTTGGCTTTTTTCTCTCTTTAAAGCTACTGTTCAAACACTTAAACATTAAAGTCTTCCCTTCTACACATTATTCATTCTTGCAAATGTCTCATATCTTGCAGTAGAATGATCAGAAGGGTATGTCTCTTTAGATATGGTAAATCAATCTTGTGTCCTTTTGGAAAAGTGGTTGGGAATGATTTTATGGTCATTAACTTGAATTCAATAGTTTTTTCCAATCTAAGCTTCTTAAAATGCAAAGAACTTACAAGAAACTTTTCAATCACTTCTCGCCTCTCCCCAAAAGTAAAATCTTACTTTGTTTCATCAACAAGTCAGTTCCTTCATCTCCTTCTAGGGACATTAAAAGGAAATTCAATAGAAAACATTTCATAAAATACTGAAACTCATATTGACTTATTTGAGCATGTGCCCACCATACCTGGGAACAGAGGGCATGGCGATTTCAAGGGTTTTGCTACAGAAAGGTACTTTGTAGGTCTGCTGTGGCCTCTTAGAACTTTTTCTGACCACTTCTGAAGAAAACCTGAACTTAGGAAATGTCTACATGATGCTGGGTATCTTGGTGATATTCAGTCGCTGCACAGGCTACAGCTTTCAGTAAAATCTAATTCCTCTGTATTGGCTGAGGTTAATAGCTCTGAATGAATTAGGGTCAAGTTGACTTGGAGTCTGTTGCCTTGACTAGTTACACGATGAGCTCTACAGATAATGGCTGGAAGATTGATGCTTTTCTAAAGGTTCTGTTCAAAATCTTTTTGTTCAGTGTTGTTTGAAGTGAAATTTACTGTCTCTGACCTCAGTAGCAAAGCAGAGCAGGCTTGTAAATGCAGAAGCAATGGAAGCTTTCTTCTATATCAATATCCTTGTGCCAGGTTGGAGTGTTCCGCAGTTAACAGGAGTCAACAAAAGCAAAGAAAACTGTTGCGAGATCAACATTGTACAAGACCAATCACAGTTTCAAGGAGAACCACAGACAATAGCAAGGTCTGGGTTTTATGCTGCTGTTATCGTTACAGCCTTAGCTATTTGGCAGTCCAGTAGCAGCCAGAAGTGCCCCAAGGCAATAAACCATCTTTACTACATTAGTGAAGATGCCTATGATAGATGGCTAATTTAGAGTGCTGACTGTTTTTAGTCTTTACCTCTGGCTACTTAACATCATCTTCAGCTTCAGACAGCTGTCCTTTATCCAGGTGTTTATTCTGGTTGAGCACAGTGAAAGCAGAGAGATGTAAAAGCGTGACCAAGTATAGACTGTCATTTGAACACACAGTATCTTGGTGTTTCTTTATAGTGGCTTCCTAATCCATCTTGGATGATATGAGTGAAAACATGAGAAGTATGTGTAAAATCCGTAAGAGAGTAATAGTGAGAGTGGAAACTGGATTTGTGATTTGGAATGGGATGCCAGCATTGCTTCTGGTTCATTCATTGATTTGGAACAAGTTACCAGTGCTTTCCCCTGTTGCCATTTGTAAGATGGGCTGGCATCCTGAGCTGATTGGTGTGGCTTCAAACAAAAGCGTTTTCCCTGAAATCCAGATGTTGCATATATTGATTTTGATCTAGTTTTCATTTGGCAATAGAAGCCTTTTAGAGGGAAGAGAAATTGGAACTTGACCCTTTTTGGGCATGAAACAGTTGTTTCAGCTCAGTGCTGTTTGTGTGAAAATGCAAAGCTTTTTTTGTTCCAATGCAAAAAGAAAATACATTTTCTAACCTTGAAGTTTTCCCGTACCCACTACTGCCATCCTTCAGGCAGCTCTAACAGTGTATCTTTTATGGCTTACTTTGAAATCCCTGAAAGAGCAGTGGTTTAAAAGAGCTAGCTGTTATGGGAATGGTGTTAGCTACTGTTTCAGCTATGTAAGCAGATTTTCATGTTCTTCTGTACATACTACGGGCCATTTTTAAGCTGACCATTTGAGAACATTCACTTAACAAAAGGAAGCAGGTGTTTGACCTAAGTCAATCATGGATAAAATCATGTCTTTGGAAGAGCCCATTGAAAACTGCAGTGATGCAAAAACCCCCTCATCAAAACTTGGTAAACTCTCTGAGGTAATTGAAGGTGTTTTACAACTCTTGGGACAACCTATACACTCGTGTGGCAGAATCCAAACTGAATTCTTATGGCCAGCTTCTGAACTTGGAGTTTGTAATGGAAATACTGATCTAATAGATTCTTAACCATATCAAGACCAGCAGGTGTAGCTATAATATATTAAATGCTGTAGAGACATCTAATAAGCTGCGGTTGAGCATTAGTTTAATACATTTTCTTAAACCAAAATGGTATTTTCTAGGAAAAGTAATGCTGTGACAGACTTGCAATAAGAATACTACTAAAATAATCAAAACACTGGAAAATAGCAGGTTCTGGGCTGCTTCTGCTGAACTGACTGAGAGTTTTACTGTTGCCTCAGTGAAAGAACAGCTGGCCCTGCATCTAGACAGTATTTATGTTTAGGAATAGAACAATACTGTATGAAGTAACCAAATCCTGTATGCGCTCCTATAGATATACCTGTTTGTAAGAGGTAACACTGCAGAAATCTGTGGCATCTTTTGGCAGTAATAAATTAAATTGTGATGAAACTCCAGTCTAGGCTTGCTCTGCATTGCTGATCCCTCAGCACAGGTTTCATTAGTGATCCCCAAAAGACAAGGGAAGAATTCCTCTAAGACAGCAACACGTCCTTGCAAACAAACTCAAAGGTGAACAACAGGAGGGTCAGAAGTAGGACAGCCGTGGAGAGTTATCCTGAGCAGGTCTTTGCCAAGTTGCAGTGAATTCAGCGAGGTTGTAACTTTTGCTGCATTTTGGGCTTGGCAGCTCCCAAAATCAAGAAGGAAGGATGAAAGGGAAAAAAATAATCCAACAACCAGGCTTATATTGCGGTGTGCAACCCTGTGAGTGAGATGGTATAGAAAGAAGATCATAATGAACATGAGTGGAGAAGCTGCTATGTGAAAGGGCTTATTTAATGTGCATTGGTATCAAGCTTAGAGATCCTGGTAATTCTTCAGCAGTCGCTGGATGTGTGTTAGAGTAAGGGCCTAGGATGCTTTTCCCCACCTGTGTATAATTCCATGATGGGAAAGACATGGACCTGTTGGAGTGAGTCCAGAGGATGGCCATGGAGATGGTCAGAGGGATGGAGCACCTTTGCTCTGGAGACAGACTGAGAAAGCTGGGGCTATTCAGCCTGGAGAAGAGAAGGGTCCAGGGAGGCCTTAGAGCAGCTTCCAGTGCCTAAAGGAGCTGACAAGAAAGGTGGGGACAAACTTTTTTGTAGGGCCTGTTGTGATAGGACAAGGAGTAATGGTTTTAAACTGAAGAGGGGAGATTTAGACTAGATATAAGGAAGAAATTTTTTATGCTGAAGGTGGTGAAACACTGGCACAGCTTGCCAGAGAGGTGTTGGGTGTCTTATCCCTGGAAACATTCAAGGTCAGGTTGGATGGGGCTCTGAGCAGCCTGATCTAGTTGAAGATGTCCCTGTTTATTGCAGGGTGGTTGGACTAGGTGACCTTCAAAGGTCCCTTCCAGCTCAAAAGATTCTGTGATCCTATGATTATGTGTATGCTTAGCAAGAACTTCTTCTCATGGTCCCAGCCATGTCACTTGCAGTAGGACCACTAGCCAATGTTGCACATCACATGCTACCAGCTCTGCCTGTTGCTGGGAGCATGTGAACTTGTTCCAGGTTGCTTCCGGTAGTGAGGCAGGTTGGGGCATCATCCCACCTTTGGGGCACTCCATGGGCAAGGACAACCTTTGTCCTGTGCGTGGTCAGGAGCTGACTGGTGATGCCTGGGCAGGACGAGGACTCTAGGTGGGCAAGGAAGAGAAAACGGCCGTCGGTGTCTTCCGTGGGAGAGAAGCGCTCAACTCGCCTGGCTCCTTCACCGCTCCGTCGTGTTGAAACGCAGCGGGGAGTGCCGGGGCGGCGCGGCAGGGCCCCGCAGGCCGGGATGCGGGGCGGGGAGCCGCGGGCGGGGCGGCGCGGCACGGCGGCTCCACCGTGTGCATGTAGATGAGATCCCCCGGAGCACGTCACTCCGCACCGGCGCTCTGCGTTTGGGGCGGCGGAGAGCGAGGGCGGGCGAGCGGGAGCGGCCGGAGGAGGAGAGGCGGCGGCGGCAGCTCGGCAGGCAGCATCGCTCTCTCCCCCTGCTCCATGCCGCGCAGCCCGCCGCGGCGCTGGCCCCGCGGGGCGAAGGCGGGCGCCGGGCGGGGAGCGGCGCGGCGGTGCTGAAGGACAGCTCCGCTCCGCGCCCCTCCGCGCCGCCCCGCGCCCCGGGGCGCGCCCCGCCGCAGGGTGGCCGCGGGGCCGCTGGCCGCCGCGCCTTGATGTGCCCCCCGCTACCGCGCCGGCGGCTCCCATGGCGGTGGCACGGAAAATCAAAACTTTGTTGACAGTGAACATCTTGGTCTTCGTGGGCATCATCCTCTTCTCCGTCTACTGCAGGATCCAGGACCGCTCCCAAGAGCTGGTGCAGATCGTCCGGAGCGCGGACCGCCGGGCCAGGAGCCGCGGTGCCAAGGTGGGCAGCCTGGCCGACAGGGAGTCCATCCTGCAGCGCCTGGACCACCTGGAGGAAGTAGTCTACAACCAGCTAAATGGTACGGAGGGCTGGGAGGGGGTGCAGCACCAGTCCCGGCGTGCGCTGTGTCCTGGAGGCTGCTGCAGACTGGGGAAGTGCTCCCGAAGTGAGGAGGGAAGCCCGGGCGTCATACACACTAACCCCACTGCTGAAGGGCCGAAAACGAAGTGGCTGCAGGGTTTTGCTGGAGGGATTTGTTGAGCCCCCCAACTCTCAGTCCAAAGTCAGGACTTCCTCAGTAGGTACAAAGTTAAGGAGGCTGCAGGGTTCACAGGCTTAAGGGTTAGTGGAAGTTCCTCCCAACTGTACCAGGTTTTACAGTTTGCCTGGATATGTTAACTCTGCATGGTGTTTGTGTAGCAAGTGCACTGTTAGGTTATAGCTGGAAGTCATTTACTTGGTCTCAGAACTACTTTAAAAACATTCTGCTGAGTTCTTATGCTGTGTACTTTTAATGGTCTGTTCAAACATAGCACACATATGTTTCCTTAATGACTGCCATTTGAATTTGATATTATCTGTGGTGAGGAGGGGGAAGCATCCACCACTTCTTTTTATTATGACATACTGTTCTAATTCACCAGCCTTGAAAAATCTTGGTAGGTAAGCAAAGAGCCCTTCCATTGCAGTTGGAATAGGCTAAGCCATAAAAGTTGCTGTAGGATGACTAACCTTTCATATAGAAACTAATTCTTTAAAACAGGTGCGTTTGTATTTGCATAGATTTGTAAAGGTCTAAGTGTAGAACATCAAAGAAATAAGAATGTGGTTAAATACATCAGTGCATTGGACAAGGAGAGGATGGGGGAGTGAACTTTTACATGAAATTATAATGTAAATGTAACATTTAGTGTCTAGCACCAAATCAAACTTGCAGTGTAAATATGTTTCAGTCTACCAAATGGGCTTGTAGGCTGCTTGGGAAAATCTTAAGCATAACATTGATTTAACACAGGCTGCTGTAATCTCAAAATGCAGACAAATGGGAGGGTTAGGATAAAGTGTATTTCCTATTACTACTTTCTGAATGAATGTATAAATCTAACTAGGTTCGACTGTTATGGTAATACGCAGTCTGCCAGCGAGTGTTACAGAACAGGCATCCCCTTACGTGCTCCTCTGTATAAACAGGGAAGAGAGAAGGGGAATGTGGAGTGTGGGTGTCAGTCACAAAAATACAGTCATGAATTAGAGGGAAAGTGTCAACAGCTGTGTTTCATAACCATATTTTGGAGCAGTTTTGAAGGATTCAAGAGGGAAATCCTCCTCCTAAATTCCACGAAGTCATGGAGTTCCCAAGCTAAATTAGATCAGTCCCTGAGCTATATTCATCAGCTATGAATTGATTTGTTCTTGGTGGTGTTCATAGCTGAGGCTTGAGTAAGATATACCCAAGGTTCATCTCAGCATCCCTCAGAGAATCAGCAGGAGCCCGTTGCACGTAATGATTGTGGCTTCACAGTGAACAGGAAGTTCTCTGTAAAGTATGCCTTTATTTTGGGGATTTTTGTTCCTTTTCCTTTAGTCTGTTGGATACTGAGCTGCCCAGTCAAATTACTTGAACTTAAATGTTATGTTGCTGCTTCAGGTCATAATAAACACTGCAGGCAGTTTGTTCTTGAAAGTTCTTACATAGGAAAATAGAGTTTTTCAAGCTGAGCTGTTCATTTCCCCTCAATTTCTCCCTGACACAGTCAGGGCTTTTTATTTCACAGTGGTACATTCACACAGATGAATTATTTCATCATTATGAAATAATACTTGTCACTGTCTTTATTTTCTTTCTTTGTCTTGTGGCAATAAAACTGAAAAGTTAAAAAAACTTAGGTAGTGCCCCACTGAAATGATCAGAGTTGCATCACTGTAACGTGAAATCAGGATCAAGCATCTGTGTTTGGGTTTAGCTCACTGGTATTCTGTTTCTAGTATCATGACTCATTACTTATGCCATTAATGGACATACTGCTGCTCTGGCAACATTGAGATTCCAGGGAGCCTTTCTGTGACGATGCTCTACTGTGTCTCACAGAAAGACTGGTGTTACTGAAGCACTCTGTCTGCTCTGGAGCTGTGCAGCATCATCCGCATGTTGAGCAAGGTTTTTCAGACATTATCCTGGATACTGTTGTACCACAAGGTTAGATAGAGAGCCCTCTGAGGCTTTCTTGGATGTTACCTTTTCATGAAGTGGGTCAAAGTCACTTTTATATAGACAGACAGACATGGGTAGATTTAATTCATAAGGAATATGGATTCCTTGCATAACTGGAACTCCTGCAAGTTTGACTCCAGCTCATTGCTGTGGTTACAGTAGGTCTGTCCAGATCAGGATTTCAATTTCTTCCTCCTGCTTCTTTCTATTTTGAGATCAGCGAATTTAGAGCCACCTATTTAAGTATCTTATATTTTTGGTAATAAAGTCTCAGTGTTCTTTTATTCCATTTTTCTCTTCTATTTGGATTAGTCCTAAACTGGTAAAACCTTAATTGGATTTCCTAGGTACTCTGTTGAAGATCCAGGGCAATAGAAAGACTTTTCTGTGAGGGACCAGCCCTGCAGCTGTTCAGAATTTTGTTTCCATCACACTTATTTGTTTGCATGAAATCACAGAAATGTTATTTGAAAGTGTACTTTCTGGCAGGAAAAATGAAAAACAAGTAGTAATGATACAAGTGTATCACGAGGCAGCCCAAACCTGATCACCAGAGAGCTCATTAACTTCTCAGGCTGAATAAAATCTGTGAACACGATGCCTGTGGAGGTGTGAGCAGGACGCAGAGGACCACACGTGGAAGTAGAAAGTTGGTCCTTGCAGTTATCTTTGGCAGAACGAGAAGTTTTTGGAATAGAATGAATGAGAATTGCCATGATTCCCTGCAGAGCAGTGCAGACATACACCCAAACAATAGTTTTCAGTTGGCTCGTGCTTTGGTTTTCTATCAACTTAGAAAAATAGTGTTTCTAAAAGCTTTCTGTTCGCTCAGCTGCTGCGGGTTGAGGTGGAAGTAAAAGAATGGAGCGTGCATAGGGAAGGGAAAGCAATGAAACACATCAGTGGAATTTCCTTGGTGAAACCTTCTATTATCTCTTAATATTTGACTTAGAGTATAACAGTTGAAAACTGAGTTATTTTGGATCTAGTTCATCAATCTCTCTATTTTTTCCTTCTTACTGTGGCATTTCTATTGATGAGTATGATTTATTGTCAGTCAGCACAGAACTAATGCCAGACAGACCTAGTAGCAATTCATGAAATGGCATAATGGTAACACCTGGGAATTTTCTTCCTTTGCCTCTTTTTTTTGGTAAAGGGGAACAAATAAAAAAGATGTAATTGACTGAATTTTTCCCCTAATCAATTTTGCATCTGAATGTGTTGCTAATGATTTATCATAGAGAATAAAGAATTGTTGATGCCCCAAGTAAAGCATAGCCTTTAATGCTAAAAGCAATTGAAGGGTCAGACTACAATTTCACTGTAATTGCCTTTTTCCCTTTTCACTGTCTCTTTCCAGTAATACACAACAATCAATACATCATGTAATTAGATTTCATTCAATCTGCAAAGATTAAGAGAATTTTCATCTTCTCATTATGTATGCTCACATCATGTCTTCCTACCCATGTCTTCTACATTAGACCTCTTTGACCTGCTCTATTGGAGACGTGGAGGGATGAGTTTGGAGTATTTCCTTGAATTTGACAGATTATCATTCTTTACACATCATAATTTGATTTTGCTCTCTTTGGGAAGATTAAATACAATAGCAATTTCCAGTATGATAAATGGGTTTTACATTGCATACACATTTTGTGGAGGAAGGTGGGGGAAAAGCTGGCCAATTCACATAATTGCAGCACACTGGCTTAAAATGCTGGAAATAGCAGGTCCTAGGTGCGCAGGACTGATTCACGCAGATGGTGACTCCTGATTTTTAGAGTGTACTGGAAGCAAAGTGATTGCATTTAAAATTCAGCCTGGCAATCTGCATACTTAAAAGGTACAGTAGTATTTTTTAAAGGGCAGTTTTTGATCCATAGGCTTGGGACCAGTTGAGAATAGTTCCAGATTTGCTTATCAAAAGTAAGGGTTGGGAACAGGATGCGGACAGATTCTGCAAATGTCCACATCAGGTTTGTCAAAAAGATGCTTTTACAGCTGGCAACTTCCAGTTAAAGAGTAATTCCTTAGCAAACAAGAGAGGTAAACCACATGTGCGCAGGGGAAGAGTCAGTGTGACTGCCAGCCTTGCATCAATGAAACTGCCTTGTCTCATGCACAGACTCTCCTGTTAGAACTATTTCTGTTTAATTTGTTAATGCTCTGATGCTAACATAATTATCTCCTTAACATGTGAAGGACCATTCTCAACCATGTGCTTTACCTGTCATAGAATCATTGAATAGTTAGGGTTGGAGAGGACCTTAAGATGATCCATTTCCAAACCCCTGCCATGGGCAGGGACTCCTCACATCAGACCCTGTTTCCCAAGACTCTGTCCAACCTGCCCTCAAATGCTGCCAGGGACGGAGCATTCACAACTTCCTTGGGCAACCCATTCCAGTGCCTCAGCAGTTTCTCTGTTTACCACACAGTATATAACAAGTATTTTTGATTGTTCTGGGTCAGTTACTCAAGCTTAGTTAAGCAACCATTGTCACAGGCCTGACCTGAAGGTACTGCAAAGTGATGGTGAAGTCCAAAAGACCGATTTCCACTGCACACTGGCTGTGTTAGACTTGATTTATGGAGCTGAGGAAACTCATCAGCAGTGCTTTCAGGAAGGCCAAGATTTTATTCCCTCAGAATAAGGGAAGAAAACATCATGGGTCAATATTTGAATAGCCCCTATAAAAATATAAGGCAATATTTGAAATAGAATTACTCTGTTCAGGCACTTTAAGGAGAAAAGGTCTAAAGGTTTGGTAGAAAGAAGAGGGTAAATCGCTTTTGTGAAACATGCAAAACTGCATTCAACTCTGAAAAATATTGGCAAATAGAAAAAATACATCTTCATTGCAGCAGCACATCAGTGATTTTAAAGTCTCTCCCTGTACTCTATGTTTCATATACTGGTAACTGGTTTTTTTTAACTAATGTTTCTGCTTTTTTGTGTTTGTAGCTGGGAAGAAAGCTTATTTTGACAGAAAAATCGTGGTAATTTTATCATTGACTCGTTTTTTTGTGTAGAACTTGAATCATTTTGTACTATATAGGATTAAAAGCAATATTTACAGAGGTGGAAAGAAAATCATTGACTGATGTTGCGTTTGTTGCCTTTTAGGGGAGGTATTGCAGTTCAGTTTCTTTCCATTTATTTATAGATGTAGCTGGAGTTGGAAAAGCAAATATAGGCCTGTCATCTTTCTAGTGAAGAGCAGCAGTGGGGTTCTTGCACATCTATAACCGCCACATGGGTTTAGAGAATTAGGAAACCTGGCTTTAACTTAATACCCTTCACAGCAGGAGGTGCGCGGGGTGGTTTTGTGTCTTGTTTGTTGTGTGTTTGATGTTTTCAGTAAGTAAAGGCAGGTAGCAGTTAAAACAGGAGCATCGTTTAAGAATGCAGTTCCAGCCACTGAGTGTATGGCTGTTCTCCAAGGAAATAATAAGATTTATGAAAGGAAGAAAAAGAAATGAGTCATGTTTAACAAATCTTCCTATTCTTAATGCCCTTCTGTAACCTTTGGTCTGTTTGGTCTGTCTCAGTGTACTTGGCATACTTGTTTCTTATTGTTGTTAGTTGTGGAGTTTCACTGGTAGTCATTTCCATCACTTAGTTAAAACTACCAAAACTGAAAGGGGCAAAAAAAAAGACAAAGAGAAAGAAAAAGAGCCTGTGATGTTTGGATAACAGGAAGGAAGGAAGAAAGCCAATGACAGCAGAACAGCTTCCAACCTTATTGTAGTCCTATTGATCAAACCTGTCCTCTGAAATAAGAGAAGTTTAGCTTCTGAGAATGAAAGCCAGAGAGAGATCCTCCCAGTGACCCAAAGTTATCTTCTCCTGAGAGCACAGAGCTAAAGCAGCCAAGTGCTAATTGGATGTGTATGACTTGTGTGTATGACTCTTTTCTGAAAAGCCATAGCAATGATGCTGTAGAAACAGCTGTGAATATCTGAAAGCCTCATAGGTGGAGGCAAAACCCATTTCAAGGACAGCATGACAGATGCAAACAGGTTAAAAATTGTCTTTCTACCCTATAGTTTTTATCTTTCCAGGTGTTGTGGAATATCCAGGTTTCACAGGCAGTTTTGGAGGCCAGCTACAGCGCAACCGATGCTGGTTACTCAAGTCCTCTAGTGCATAAGAAGAGCATAAAAATTACCTATAGCAAGGCCATCTCCTGAATAAAGATATGCTTGATTTATAGAGCAGAAGGAAGAAATCAGGGAGCAGCATGATGCAACTTGGTCTTAGGTCCCCTCATTTAGCTCGGGTTACTTGAGTTTAAATGCATGGTAGTACTGCTGGGGATGAAGGTGGCAATCGTGGTTCTGTAATTCATATCTCAATTTAATCTGGTAGGCTTTCCAGTTCTTATTTGCAAGCTCTCTGGTTCACTGAAGAGTATGGAATTTCACCCAGGGAAGATAGCTTCAGAGCTTGGCAGGCTTCATCTTTCAGTGTCAGCTTACCTCTAGTTTCTCTCCTGTCCTCTTTCATAGCCCACGTATCCACACTAGGAGTGTACAAGAGTGTGGCGTGGATAATCTGTATGACTTTTTTGGTCTTTGTTTTTTGAACTCTGAAGCAGTAGAAAAGGAACTTAATTTGCATCAACAAGAGTTCCTCTAAACCAGAATTGAGGATGGGATTACTATGTGTGGCAAAGCGGTCCTGTCTTCAAATTGAGCTTCACTAGCTGCCTTCACCTATCATCTGGTGTAAATAAGCGGAGAGAGCTCTGTTTGTATCTGCAAGTCTGTAGATGTCCAAGGCATTGGTATTTTGGAGCTGAGTTCTGCTTTCTTATCCCTCTGCCATTCTCCTCCCAGGTGAGGGAAGTGGGCTTGTGCTTCTGTGGTTCTTTGCACTATGTTTCTATTTCATCTCATTTAGCTAGCTTAGACTCATTGCTGTGTGCAGACAGTGCAGCAATCCAGGGGAACCTCACCATTTTCCTGCTCCTTTTACTGCATTTGTCAGGCCATTTCATTTCTGAGTAATTGTGTGTGTTTGATTATGCCTTTTATGTAACAGAATCATAGAATCTTGCTGAAATGTGTTTTGAGAGGGCTCGCTTTAATATCTATAGACAAGTTTGTTGGTCTAGTAGTAAGAGAAAGAAATGAATGTCCTCAGGGTAAGGTAAACCCACTTGCTGTTTGCCATCAGACTAAGTGACTCTGTGTGCATTCTGCCCAGCCTGCAAAGCTGTCTTGTGAAGCACATGTGGCTGCCTGCCTGTTTATTTTACTTAGGTAACTTGTTCTGAATGATCTGTTCTCAAGTCAAGGACGAGCCTTGGATCATGAGTTGGTTTGTGTGCTCAGTGAGGGGAGTCCCTAGTGAAATAATGCAGTAGAAAAGGGCCAGTTCTGGGAATCTCTGACAAATTGCAGAAGGCAATAGTTTTTCCAAGTATGTCCTTGATTACTGGCTTTGGAGGAGAGACTGAGGGCAGCTGCAGGGTAGACAATAGACTGATTCTGCTTTGTCATCATGAGCATGTGGATGCATAGTTTTCTCAGGAGCTGAAGAGATGCCTAAGTAAATGAGCAAAACATGGTTAGAAAAGGTAAGAATGTCAATTTCTGAATATTTTCAGCCTTCCACCACCTCCTATGGTGCTGTTCTCTAGAAGCCCTTTCACTTGCCACCACAATCTGATTTGTACTGTTAATACCTTAGCTCTAATTTGCATGTCATCCTGGGAGAATGGGCAGTGATTAGGAAAACTGAACCAAGGAAAAGGTTTTTGAAAGAGCTTCTCTGAGCACTGTTACTTAAAAATGGTTCTGGCAGGCAGAGGTATTTGTGCCTGTATACTACAGGAGAGGGTTTCCTGTTTCTCAGCATCATTTGGAAATTACATCTAAATAACCCTAGTCAGTGGATGAAAATACAAAGGAACACATTGGGCCTCTGGGATTCTTCAGTGCATTTGCTGCAATCTTAATCTCCTGGGCTAAATGTTACAGCAGATGCCTAAGAGGCTGCTGTAATGCCGGTGTCTCCCTTGGGTGCAATAGCCACTGCAACATGGTATAACGCTGGCAAAAGCCTCAACAGATCCTTGATGCCTCCTTCCTCTCTGCAAGGCCAAGACATCTGTGGAAAGAAGCTGCTAGTATAAAGGCCTTTGCTACCTGTGTGTCACTAGACTCTGCTCCAAGGGGGTAATTCCTTAGCTGTACAAACCACTGCTTTCCAGTCTTCAGGCAATTAGCTGTGGCAGGCGGGAGAGGAGAAAATCTCAGTCTGTGTAGGAAAAAGGCAGCTGTGGAACTCAGTTATCTACTTTTTACTTACATTTCAGAGCTACTTACACAGGCAGTCCAGTTGCCTTTACTGGAGCACTCATGAGAATATGTACTCTCTAGTGTAAGGGTCTCTCGCACTTTGTAAGGCATGACTCAAAATGGGTTTGCTAGAGCTGCATTTGAATCACCGCTTGGTACAAGCAGCATAAAAAGTCTCCCAACCAGGCTTTAATGTCTGATAAACTGATCGGGGGAGAAAATGGATCCTGCCAGGTGTCTCTCTTTGTGAAGTTCTTAAAATATACTAGTCCTGAGGTTCACACAGTGCTGTGTTAGACTGTGCAGAGATACCTGTGAGGGGTATCCTCTGTCATAGACTTCACAGGCTCCTGAAGCACAGAGCTAGTCTCTGTTGGATTACCAGTTTGTGACTAGTTTTTGTTCCTGGGGAGAGCTGTTAAAAATCGTATCTGTGATACAGTGAGCAGCCATGTTTAGTTGGAATCAAAGTCAGAAGTCTAGGTCCAACACTTGCTTTCTAAGCAAACCTCTGATCCTGCCAACCCCTGCTGTCAGCAGGCATTGTGTGGACAGTGACAGATACTGCTGGTTGGATGGGGAAACTTGCTCAAATAGGTTTTTACGCATGCAGCAATGATCCAACTTCTCCTCAGCTCACCCATGCATTTACTCCTGTTGAAGTCAGTTGCCTAAATTCATCCATGCTATTGATCCAGAAGCATCAGCACAGAGAGTAGTTACCAGCTCAGTAGCCCCAGTAGCAAATTTGGCCAAGTGAAGGTACTTCTGCCATGAGACAGCCATCGAATACATCAAAAACTGGAACTTGAGCAAGGGCACACCAAGTCTTCAGTTCCTGTTTCCCACAGACTAGCATCCTAGCCAAGGTACTGCTGTATCATTCACAAAGCAAAAGAGGCTTTGTTGCGCAGGAGCCCATTTTTCCTGCCATTCTAGAGAAGTTTCCTTCCCATTTTTGTCTCTTGCATTTTTGGTGGGGTGCTAGGGTTAATTGGTTGGTTTTTATTTGGATTCTTTAGGCTGGTTTTGTATTTTCCTTGGCAGCGAGGCCTTACTGCCCTTTTAGAAATTGAGTTTTTTCTATGCCTTTAGGATGTGAAGCTTTTGTAAATAAAAATGTATTTTTTGTTACATTAACTCATTTTCAAGCAAGCCTTGTGTGGTAGAAAAGATTCATGTGCATACCGAACTGGAGGCAGTGATAAGACTAAAAATATCCCCAATTGAAATAGTGTTGTATAACCCAAAGGTTAGCCTTCCTCAGGATTAAAATTTGCAGTCGCTGCATGGGTTCCTTTTAAGGCAGATTTCTAGCCATCCAGCCATGTGTAAAATGAGGCTACTGATAGCTGCAGAATCTTGTGTCTGCAAAGCTCAATCCCATTGGTGCCACAAGCCCACACTGCTGATAGAAGATGCTGCTTCTGTTGTGCTGGTGTCAGCTGGCCAAGGAGGCGTCCGTGGCCCTGTCTGTCCAAGCACTGAACCAGGGGGTGCTGATCAGGGACTAGGTGCTGTTCACATCTCTAATAGGAAAACCAGATGTTGCCGCACAGAGCTGTTAATCCTAAACCATGATAGATTGCATGTGGCTCTGTGTAACAGATGGTAGTGGAGTATGAGGTAAGAGCGAGCTGATCAGGTTATTAAACTAATGCTAAGCTGCCTCACTGCTGAAATAGTTGATGTTTACAACTTAGACAAAGCCATGAGGGAGTTTGGCTTAGAAAAATGTGTGGTTTAGGTGTTAGCTTCTGGTAGGCTTGGGTTTGGAAACCACTTTTTTTGGTAGTTCTGTTACTTAATTTGTGTCATATGGAGAATCCCCAGAATGTGGTCTGCAGATTTAGGCTTCCATCTTCCAGCACCATCACAGGGATGAGGGCAGCCAAGTGCTTCACTGGAACGCGGTTGTTTATTTCTTCTTGGCAACCAATCTTTTTTTCCCACTTTTTAAAGGTCTGCATGTGCTGGAAGTTGCCGCTCTCTCAACACTTGAAGAATGTCTTTTGTTTGTAGATAGATTTGTAGGTTTTAATTGTGAATTTCCCATCTTTTTTCAATTTAACATTAGGCAAACTCACTCGATGTATCCTTCCTGGGGTACTCCTTTAGGTGTAGACCTCAACACGTCAGCACCAGCACTGGGCTCTCTGCTGTCAGCTACCCTTGGAATACACAAACCCAATAATCTTTGATTTTAGACCTGTGCCAGCCTGATCCTCCTCCTGAAATAGATCCATCTGGCTCAATGCATTTTCATTCAACAGAAAGTTAATTTTGTAACGGAACTGGCTTTTATAATGCTTGTGTCCCGTGGGGTTATGTGTAAAACCTTCTGTTTTCTGGAAGTGGCAGCCTGGTATGGTTCCCATGCTCAGTCATGTTCCCATTTCAGGCCTACAAAACTTTAAGCCAGGCTGCAGGGAGCCCTCTTCCATGAGGTCAGAGAATTAAGATCATCTGGGATTCCTTCTGAACCCAATCTGCCTAATAACTGGGTTCTTTGTCTCCCTCTTTCTGTCACACGTTAAAAAGTTCACAGAGTGAGATTTTTAAGTCTCCCTTGCCCAGTGAGAAGTGTGAACAGAAGATACGTGGGAATGAGGAGAAATATTCATGAGAGAACAAAGGCATGTACTGACTTTGAAGCTGGGACGGTGCAGCCCAGCGTGCCAATGGACACGGGCTAAGTGGTGCAGCCCTCGGAGAAGGCACTGATCGTTGTAGAGGAATTTTTGCATATGGTACAAGACTACTTGTTCAGGCATCTTTCAGTCTTTAATCATACTGACAAGAAGCTGGAGCACAAATAACTGCTGTCTTAGAGACATAGCGGAGGCTGTGGAAGAATGGAACAGTGAAATACTTTGTAGAATTATTCTTGCTGAAGTTGCTTATATTTGATGAAGTAAACATGGGATTAGTGACCTGGGATCAGGGTCTGTGCATGAGTCATGCTAGGTGTGCTCTAGCCCTAAGAAGCGGTGGGGTTACCCATTGCAGCACAATGTGCAATAGGTTATTCTGGTGAATCCGGTAACGCAGTTTAGTTTGACAATTCATGTTAATGTAGATGGTTGATAATTGTTCTGGACCAGAATTCCGAGTGATGAAAACTGTCTTTTACACAGCCTACTTACACTGTAGTAGCAAGATCAGAATCAGGCCCAAAGGACAGGCCAGCTGGTGCAGGATCATCACCAATTAGACGTGACTAGGCGATGCTCTGTGTGACGGTAGGCTGAGCTATCCTCTGTACACTGTGCTATCAGAAAACTAAGCTGGATATTTCTGATACAAGTTTACTTTAGAAAAAGTCATCATGTGATCTTTTGGCTTTGTCCCTGAAATGAAAGAACATGCTTCTAATCTGTTTGATGGGTGATATTTGATATGGGTGTATGCCTGTGGCTTCTCTGTTGTAGATATGAGTGTCTCAGCGTATGGTTGTGAAACTAGAGGTTGATTATTTTTGAAAGTGTTTTGACAGATACTCAACTGACAAATTCCCTGTTAAAAAAAAAAAACCCAAACAAAAAGGTTTTGTTTGATACCCTGCTGATGATGCCGGTTGGATTTGGGATCATACTTTAATTTCTTTTCCTTTCAAAGGGAGGGAGGGAAAAGCACCCCTAGTATTACCAATCAGAAGGATTAAGTTTTTAATAAAGGCCAGGGGAAACAGGCAGGTTGCCTGGAGTGGTGTGTCCTGCTTCTGTGGCGCCTCACCTCGGTGTCTCCCTTCCGAAGAGAAGAAGTGCTAATTTAGTGAGTCACGCTTTTCCATGTGAATTTTCTTTAACATGGTATCTTTATGGGCAAAGTCGTTTTAAATGGGGTAGCAGATATACCTCTTTATTTCATTAGGAATCCCCTAATCTGTGACCAGAAAGCATGTTGCTTTATCACTTAACCTGTTCCCATCGTTGCCGCTAAGGTCTGACAAGAATCAATGTGTAAGCTCACAGGAACTGGAGGTGAAAGGAGCAGCCTAAGTGCCAGGTTTAGAGAAGATATTTAAACCTGTTGAAATACAAGACCGGGGCTTAGGAGACCTGGGCTTCATTTCCAGGTGTGCCTTTCCTTTTCTCTCCAGTTGCACCAGCTCATCTCTCTGCTCTTTTCATCTCCTTCCCTCATCTGTGTCCTCTGTTTAACTGGTCCAAGTCCAGACTAGTGTGTGCAGCATCTTACCTTGTGATATTGTTAATCAGTGATCTTAATAACAGCCAGATATCCAACAGGCATAGACATCCAGTAATTACCACAATTAACCCTAAAAATAAGTGTTTAGTTCCTTGAGCAGCAAAAGCCAAAAAGCTGACTTTCTTGTGGGTTGGTGTCCTAAAGGTAAATTCTTGGGTGGTCTCTAATAGCTCCAGCAGGTTTCTTGTATTTGATCTTTCATTGAGCCTCCTTGCTCAGTAGGAATATTTTAATGCCACTCTCTTCCCAGATCTCGACTTCTGTGACATTGGCAGAAATGTAATTTTGAGAGACCTCTGACTGTCTGCCAAACCTTGGCTGAAATTAGACACAGTCCTCAAAGTCTAACGAGCAGAGGTGAGGGGGGAGGGTATGAGAGAGGGAAGCAAACTGATAGACAAGTGCGGGCAGCATGATCTCGCGAACTCTTCTCAGCAAACCAGCCTAAAAGTCATATTGGTGACAAATGGAATTTTTACTCATTTAAACACAAACATGAAAATAAAGTTCTTGGCTTTTAAAGGAACCAGATCAGATCTTCACATTGGATTCCTCTGTTTGTTCCGTTAATTGCCAATATGTTGACACAAGCATCTTTTCTCTGCTTTTCTACTCACTTCAGTTAGTAGCTCTAGCAGCATGAATTTTCCCTGACACTACCCCAGTACTGCAGGAGAGCTTCCTTTATTTTCAGCTCCCAAAAATGGCAGACTTGGGTTCTACTAGCTTGCCTCATTGCCTTTCAGTAGTGACTGCATAATTAAATTACGTGAGGAGCTGGGAAATGATCCTGCTATTAGCTAGGCAGCATGGAGCATGTCCTGCTGCTCATCCCATCAGATACCTCTCATGGCACAGTGAGCTTCCTCTGGGACCATTTGGTGCTGGAGAGCTCTATCTGATTATAGGAAATGTAGGTCTGACCTGAAGCTTAAGCATGACTGGATTGCACATCTGCTTTATGTCCTTGAGGAGTGAGGAGTCCAAGCTGTAAACTCAGACCTCAGTTTTCTGAAATTCAAATTCTGATTTGTACCTGTCTCTTCACTGAAGGATCTTCTTCTCCTGTATAAAGACACCTTCCATCACTGTCTTCATTTCTGTCTGCTCTGTAATTTAGCATCTCAGAGTGTAGTCATAAGTACAAACCTGAGGCACATCAGGGGACAGAAGCATTCATTCTTTTATTTAATTTCTGCCTAAAGTAAAGGAACGCTTGAAGAAAAAATGAGTCTCTGAAAAAGCTTGGATTTCTTTTTACATTGCCTTGGTGGAAACCAGCTAAGCGCTGTTGCAGTCAGTGGTATTAGGAAGGTAAATTGGAGAAGTCTGATCCACAATCAGAAACTTGGCCATTGTCTTTATATGTGATGTGCTATATGTGATAGCTGTAAAGAGGCTGTGTAGGTGGGTCAAAGTAGCTTGTTGTTACCAAATGCACCCTGCCTTTGTCAAACAGTGCCACTGTCTTGCAGTGAGTTTGTCAGGGCCTAAACTACCTGTAGGTCACAGTCAATTCGTAAAAATACCAACATGCAATGAAGCCAATCTCATTAATAATGAATCAGGTATTATAGCAGTGCTGGGGTTTAAAGTGCCTGTAATAGTGGATTGTAGCTTTCCCACTCCTGGAAGTCTGAGTCAATTTATCTTTATATCAACAATAAACCAGAACAGGCAGAAATCAAAGCAAGCAATGTTTTTATTACCGCTTTTAAATAAAACATTGTGCCAATATTTTTTCTCTAACATCACATCTTTATTTTCTCAAATTTATTGACAATTTCTATTTATCTTCATTTCTCCTTTCTTTTGCAAAACTGTCTCATCCTTTGATTTACTTTCTCCAGAGAATATGATACCTAATTCTTTTTATTTTTCCCTGATAAATCCCTGATTAATTGTATTTTATAAGCTATCCATGCAACATTGTGTCTTTCATTTCTAAATGGGCTTTCTTTTCTACAGTGAACACTTTTCTCTCAAGATCCAAAACCAAATCCAGGCTCAGCATTTCCTTAAACAATAGCAAGGCACTTCAAGTACAATTCTCGGCACTGCGTACTCTTTCTACTTCTCTGTGAGCAGGAGAGAATCAGACCCTATTTGTGGTACATCCTTTAATGGGTTCTGCTATAGATGTGTCTGCCAATTTATCTTACCAATTAGGAGGACTCAGCATAGTAACTTTCTTTATCTGTTATAGCTTCAAAACTGCCATAAGTTGTTGATTTGTAAGCATTTTGATTCCGAGCTTGATTCTGGGCTGTGGTTTTGCTGTTTAAACTGTGTTCTTTGTTTGATTTTGAACTGACTTGTCTTGCTGATAGAAAATTAAATCATACATATAATAAGCAGTTGGTGGAAGGAGGCACTGCAGCCTGGCATTGACAGGCAAAGCACAGCTGTAGTGCATGCTGACGTGAGATATGAAGATAAAGACAAGGGGGGAAGGCGATAGAAAAGCAGAAATGTAAGTTCCATCTCAAATCAAGTTTCCAAGCCAAACTTCCTGAGAGGTGTCAAAGATGTGCCTGAAAAAGATCCACACAAACACAGTTCAAGAAAAATAACATCGATCTACAGATGTAAAATAGGCAATCTGACAGAAATTAGTTTATTTTGAAGCCAGCCATCAATGTTGTTGTGTAATGATGCAAAAGGAAAGTATGCCAGCTTTGAAGAGCCTACAGTATCACACTGAAAGAAGAACAGAGGAATTGAGGCACTCTGTCTCCTGTCAAAACCAATATCCAAGTTAACTGATTTTCAGGTGTGGGCCCTTAAAATGATCTGATGGATGTATCTGAGATCTCATGTCTTCAATGGCAGCTGATCTCTTCTGCCATCTGTTCTCAAGGAGAAATGCCTGGTGATAAGGTTGAGAAGCAGCAGGTAGAGGAACAGCACTGATCTGGCAAAACTAGGGACTTTTTCAGATCATTTGATTCTCTTGTGGCCAACAGAGACAGTGGACAGTGACTCCTGGAGCATGGAAGGGAGAACAGCGGACATAGCCAGCAGGTCTGTGAGGTGTTATGTTGTCTCTTTATTGTTGTTGCATTGTCAGAGTCGGACTTAGTGAACCAAAATTGACATCCTGCTTTGAAGCATGATGTGACTGTGAGTTCCAGCAGTTACTGCATCTGCGTTTAATACTGTTGTCTTCTGCTGTGTAAAATGGGTTGAACAACCATGAGCTTTTCAGTTATTCCAGAAGCGAATGTTGTGTGTGACTTTGTTATTGGGAAAGCTGTCTCTGTGATTATGTTAGTTTAATAGCAGACTGTTTAGGTAAATGAGCAGGGAGGCGTATGAACATCTGCAAATAATGTGGAGCATGATTACAAAACGATGCTGCAGGACATGAGCTTGTCTGCCCCTTGTCGAGAGCTCACAGAACACCCTTGAGAGGGGAGAGGAGGGTCTTGCTTAGTCTTGGACACAGTCCATCTGAGACAGAGCAGAGTCCCAAGGGTGCCTGACTGAAACCTGGGCTGAAAGGAAGTACGTTGGCAGTCTTGGCAATATGGGATGCCATACAGTCTTGATTTAGTTTAGACTTTAATATCAGCATAATAGAGTCCAGAGTAGTACAAGCCTGTATAGGACCTGAAGTTAGATAGATGTGGTGGTTTTAGATTCCTTGTATGTAAAGTTGATTTCTTCTATATGGAACCTAACCCTGCGGGGTTTACTGCTGTAGTTGAGCTGGTCTGAGAGCTGTCCAGTCAGGGGTTTTTCATCCAGAATTGCAACAGAAACCAAAGGTTTCTGTTGTAATGGTTGGAGATGTGTGGTCAGCTCTGGTGGTGCATGGAAATGTCATTGCATCCAACAGCATCTTTCCAGCTATGGGCTGTATCCTTCAGCCATTGTGTCAGAATTCCCTTCCTGCAACAGTTCACTGCTTCCCTTCCCTACCTTTGATCCACACAAGCAAACACCTTGTTTTTCAAAAGATCCTTTCCTCATTTATGAAAACCCTTTAGCTTGACTTGAAGCAGCTTGTTGTGAGTCAAATTAAACAGCCCCAGAGCTTCAGTTCTTGCACCTTGGGGCTTTTCAAAAAGCTCCTTTCCCTATTACTAGAATGGCTCTGTTATTGTTTTAATGATCACTCTGTTTCCCTGGAAAAATTAAAGAAAATCTAATATATTGATACAGGTGCTCCATTTCATGTGAGTCAGTGACACTGTGACAGTACCAGCAAATTCATTGCTGCAGGAGGCCACTGAATCCAATACTGGCTGGGCTTTTAAAGGGCACTGGGTAGTTTTAAGCCCTGTTTCCACCTATCTGAGTTAAGATAATGACCATAATCTAATAGTATGCTTTGGGGCTTTAGTTACCTGCCTGGGGGGGGTTTGAAAGAGAACTTTGCTTCCGGGGACTGTGCAGAGTTTAATTGGCCAAGGGCTTTATGATCTGCATTTCATTTCCTCTGAAGCCTCAGGTATTGGCTATTGCCAGAGGCCAGGTACCAAACTTGATGACACTTGGATTTTGTCTCCTTTTAATATCAGCGGGCTGCTACACCGACATTTCAGCTTCCCCTCTCCCAACTCCAGATTTATGCCATCACCAGAGGAGTTTTCTGGCTTTCCTCCAATGCCCTGAAGAGAAAAATCCATTTTATGTGTTTCACCAGCACAAACCACGAGTCATCTGGGATTTTGAAACTTCTAGAAGAATCTTGACATCTGTTATTTATTTAAAGAAAACAAAACTGATCTTTCTCTCTGAGTGATATTTTTGATCATTAAAATGAAAAATAAAATGAGAATCACATATGTATCATTTACAATTATGTGTATGGGGTAGGCTTTTCTTTTTGTCACTCAAAATTCTAAGTTTAAAAATACATCACATAGATGTCCCTTGCTTCTTCCAAAAGAGCAGGGCTCCTTGGTTTTTGTTTGTATCAAGCCTCTGACAAAACTGTGGCATCTCACTTACTATCTATGGGCTTGGGCTCAGTGTCCTGCCGCACAAAGGATCTTTTATCTTCATCTCCAGTAGTCTTTGTAGCTCCTGTTTCTTGGCCATTCCAGTCATCAATCTGTTCATCTCCTCTTGAATTATCTGTTGTAATTAGAATATATTTCCTCATCTCAAGGGGAAACCAGTTCCAAATGAGTATTCTATAAAAGCAATTACTTTTGATATTAGATACCTGTACATAAAAATGCAGTATTTCTTCCAATTAAAAAGCAATAATGAATTTTGTGTCTGGAGAGGGAGTAGCCTATGCAATGTTTCTGTTTCTGCTAAGCCAATGGACAAGAACAGGGCCCTGTAAGAGGGCTGGTGCAGCCAGCAGTGGTCTGCGCACTGCACATTTGAGCAGCAGGTCACAGAGAGAAGGTGGCTGTGCAAGGACATACGTTCCTTTTTTCCCCCAGCCGACCTGTTGTATGCACTGATGGACTTGATCCTTCTCCACGATGTGCCAAAGATGAGCTAACAGTTTTTCCTACTACGCTTGTCTCCTACATCTGGCCCTCCATTGCACATTTTTCATTGTATTTCCTTAGGTAGTCCTTTCCTCTTCTTCGAAGTTTTAAGTCATACATTAGGAGTCTTGCATTTGGCATTGAGAAGCTTTAGCAGAGATCTCCATGGTGTTCTTCCCTCTGTAGACATAGAAGGAGTTGAGCTGAACCTTCTCAGTTTGAAATTTACCTTATATATATCAGAAGTGCCATCTTTCATCATCTCAAAATAATCTAAATGAGTAAAGAGCTATTATCATAAGCTTTTCTACAAAAGGAATAATTTCAGAAACATACTGATCACATTATTTTGGAGAATTCTGTAAATCCTGGCCCTAGGTTACCTTTCCTTAGAAATCCTCTTCATTCCCAAGAAATGTATGGGGGGCACACTGGGATAAAATCTGTTCAGTGGAGTAGAAAAGATGATCCTACAGTGGGCTATGAAGTAACTTGTTTTCTTGCTGTTACGGCAAGGATTAAATCCACAGGCCACTGTTGCACTGCAACCTCTGTCTCTCACGCTGAACTGTGTTGTCTTGTTGTCTTCCCTGATTATCTTTCTGCATCAGTTTCTTGTCTTCAACATCAATACCAAGCTCTTTGATCTAGCAACTGTCCTTCTGGGCTTGTGTAGCATCTGCTACAATGATGTCCTGAATCTAGACTACATGCTATGAAAAAAAGAAGGAAAAAACTGTTCTGGCCAAATCCTGTCCTGGTAGGGCTTAATAGAAAGAGTTTAAGGATTAATACATCAATATGGTAGGGGCAGAGTGTGTAGGAAAGAAATAAGGGTCAGCTTCCAGCCCAGATGCTGGTAAAAGCCCAGAGCTTTTTCATGACTCTTTCCATCTAACTCATTTCAAGCAGTTGACAGATATTCATACACTGTGCCTCAGGGTGCCCTGTGCAAGCAGGAAATGTCCGTATTTTAAAGAGAAGAAGCAACGTAGGGCAAACCACAGAAGAGGCTGGCTGTTAGTCCTCTTTCCAGGTAGTTTATACTAATTGCCTGACTAGCTTCTGTGGGAAGCAAAGGGACAGCCCTCCTACAGGCAGAGCTGCCAAATCACTGCATTCCTTCACCATCGTTCCACAGTCTTCTCACAGATAGGTGTCTTAGGGGATTGTCAGTCCGCTGTGGGCAGAGGTTGAGAAACTATCACAGGCTTCTACTTGAGTAGGTAGAATGGTCTGGAGCTGAGGTCAAGGTACAAAACACTGCACCTCCCTAGTTTCTAGAGCCAAAAGTTTGAACATTAAGTGCTTCAGCTTTACAAGCTATTGTACTTTTTAACTTTTTCAAGCCATCAGCCTTGGGGTACTGTTTGTCTTCTCCCTGGTATATCTTCAGAGATACTTCAGGCTGATGCTGGATTCTAGGAGACATTAATCTTCAAGCAAGGATGCAGCAAACTTGATTACAACTATAAAAAATAGGACTGCATTTTGGATTTTAGATAAACGGAAGTGCTGGCGTCATTTAGATTGGATGGGGTTTTGTTTGTTGCTTTCCTCTTTGCAGAGAGTTGGAGGCTGTGTCCCTGTAGAGTGTGATTTGGTGAATGTTTCTGTATTTATAATGAAATCTCATCTACGTACAGCATTCCTTCTAGCTCAGAAGTAAGCACCTTTGATACAGACAAAATTCAGATCAGTTCTCTGGGCAGCAAATCTTATACATCATGTGGACTTACTGCAGGGTTGTGGTGGGAGAGACTGATTTGGGATATGGAGAGCTGGGATATGCAGAAATTAAGGGCCAGGCTCTGTTTAACGTTTAGATTGAATAATGAACCGGACACTACTGACTCCTTGTGCTGCATACTACTGTTTGCAGAGTTGACTGAAATAGTGTCAAAGGGTGAAATAGTTTCCAATAAGTTTATTTTTCTGGATATTGCTGATCCTGGCACTTACAACTATAAAATTCTTTTACTTTTCCAGGTTCAGTTTTGGTGCACTGAGCTGCTAATGCATTTGGCAAATCTATGCCTATAGGACCAAACGTTTGTCTTATAGTATCCAAGGCAATAATCTCAGAGAGCCATTCCAGCTATGGTCATGTCTTCATTAACCATAGCTTGTGCAGTATTTATGGGAGTCAAGGAAAGGCAGATACCTGGTTTGGTAAATCTTTGCATGTGATCCTTTGGCAAAAATGAAGGCTACAGAATGTGAGAAGGGGGGGAAAGGAAGTAGTACAAGCTGTGAAACTTGCTCAGCATTTTGGCAGATTCAGGGTAGGATCATAGGATGGAGAAGAGAGAAATACCATTCTACATGGGCTCCTGCTGGTGTCACAGGGAATCACTGGACAAAAGATGTTTCAGCTCTTGTCGGGGGCCTGTGTTAGAAACTGAGGGGGGCTACTTTATCATTCAGAAATCAACCACAACAGGACAAGAACTGAGGCAGTCACTGGTTTTGATTTCTGGGTCCACCACCATATCTTGTGCAGTCCTGGGGAGTTCTGTAACAATTCAGCAAATCATTTCTGCCCATAAGTGTGTGGAATGATTCTTTCCAACTTCAAGGTTGGGAGCCAAGCTCAGTGGTGTTCAGGAGGCATTGCAGTATTTCAGCGTCTGTTGCAGCGTTGTCCTGGGGCATCTCAACACCTAAAGTGTCCAAGGTAGAAGGATTTTGTTTATTGCTAAGAAGGCCATCTTTTTCTGATACTGAATCTCAAGCCCCAAATCTGATTCTTTTGGAATGTAATAAGTAATCTGGGTGGTTTTTATCCAGAGATGTGAAAGCACTTTGTAAAAGTAGTTACTGCTGCCATTTTTTAGCCTCTGTGTGTCCCTTCTTTGTGAAACCATCTGCCTGGCGGGGCGCAGCAAAGGTCATGGCATCTTTTCTCTCTGCTGTAGTTACAGTGCCCCACAGGGGCTTGCTGAGCCTCCCCCAGGTGCCTCCTCCAACACACAGACTGGGCACTGTACTGCACTGAGCAGCCCATCAGAGCATCCCTGGGTGCATACGAGAAGCAAGGCACCCTTTATTGTGACTGAGCCTTTCTCTGAAGTAAACATGTTATCTGGGAAAACTTGTTCCTCTTAGTTATTTTTAGGGATCACTAAAAGGGAGCTATAAACAGTAAGGCAACTGGTGAGCTGAGACCTTTTGCTAGTGTTGAACAGCTCGCTCATACTGCTCTTTCCTCCTCCAACCAGCTGCTTTTCTTGTGCATCCGCTTTGCTCTAACATGTACTGTTAGCTCCTGAAGGATGAAGACCAGTTTTTAACTCCATGCCTACAGAGATGCCAGTCAGTGAGGCTGTGCCTTCACTTGAAGCTTCTAGTTGCAAAAGAACAAGTTACAGAATTAGCACAATGCAGTGATTCAAGATGGAAGCATTAGGACTGATTCATTAGGTGCAACAAACTGAATACCTGTTTCCAAAGGGTTTTTTCTATAACCAAGCTAGATTTCAGAGAAGGTGTTTTAAGCATTGTCCTTTGTTCTGTGTTGTCAAAAATAGAGTGGAGATTAAATGTTCATTAAACACATACACATGGGAAAAAGAACCCGAATACAACCATTTTCTAAGTCCCTGTATGTGGCAGGGGGTTGGAAATAGATGATCTTTAAGGTCCCTTCCGATCCAGACCATTCTGTGATTTTATATAGAAGCAGCTTAAAGAAAGAATCATAAGCTGAGTCTTATTTTAGCTCTGTTACATACCCTGGAGTCTATGGACCTTTTTATTTTCTTTCAGAAGATGTAACTGGAAATGCTAAAAGGCACCTGTATCAGTCTATGTAGAGTTGCTATTATCCTTGAATTTTTTTCGCCTTGGTTAAACTAGGATCTGAAGATTTTTATTGCCTTACAAGGTATGCAGGGATGTTTTCAACCGAGAAATCAGAACTGGAAAAGGAAGGAAATGACTGTTTTGCTGGTGGTTTTTATGTCTCTTGTTTAAAAGAAGTATTTCAGGAGTCACAAATAAAACTGCTGGGTGACTGTGCCAGAGGTTTTTAGAAGATAATGTTTTATTTCCTCCTTTTAAGGTGCTAAGAATCAGAACACTTCTGTGTTGTTATTCAGGAGTGCAAATGGTTTAAGTGTATATAAAGCTCAGAAGTTTGGCTTTGAATCCCTTCTCAACCTAAGGCTGAGACTGTTCAGCAGGGCCATTGCATAGGTTTTGCAGCAGTTCTGTCAGTGCTGATGGGACCTGGTAGCCTCGGGATGGAGCTGGCACTGTGGTTGTGCCCAGCATCCCTTCTGATGGACAAAGGATGAGATGTGGGAGCAGAGCTGCAGCTGCTGAAGGGGAGGTGATCTTGCCAGGCAGGGCAGGCATGTCAGAAAAAGGCTAAGAACAGACCTGTGCTTATTGTGAACGTGGCTGTATAATTATTTTCAATTGCTTATTTTTATTTGGAGTTGTCAAAAGGTTAATTACGTCTGAGAACCTCGCCTGAACCTGATTTACATCTGCCTGTAATTGTGCTGCAAATGAAAAGGGAAAAAGACAGTAAAACAATCGCAGATGTAGTTTGATCTTGCTTTTGCCATAGTTTCTCACATAAATCTCTTCAGTAATTTTCCCATTGTGACAGGGTTTATGGTGAAAAATGGAAGGTCTTTTTTCTTCCTGGAAAATTATGCATCCTGCAGAGTAATTAATCTGGTTAAGAAACTACGGCCAGTTCATTCTGCTCTCCATTCTCCCAGCAAGTTCTGTCTTCCACAGAAATCTCTGCAGTGAGAGCAATAAATTTGAAGTGAATGACAGACAATAATTATTTGTGACCCCATTGTCATCTGCAGCATTGAACTGGGTATGACCAATCCCAGCTTATGGGCTGTAGATCTTTTTAGTCTAAAAATTGATAGAAAAGACAGCTGTAAAAATAGCAGCTCACTGAGCATAACCACTGTTCACTCTCTCCCCTCTCTGCCCGTCACCATTTCAGAGCTGGCAGTATGATTTCAATCCTTCGCTTTGACATGAGCCACAGGGCTGCACTATCAGCAATGTTCCTGTACCCTGCCTACAATGGCTTCACATGGAAAAATGGTGAAATGGGTGCTAGGTTGAGCCATATCAGAGATAAGAGGAGGATCTGGAAGCTTGCAGTAAGGTTTAAAGGAAGAAGAAAACAGAAAAATGCTCTCATCTGATCTGCCTTGGTTAAACCCCTGGTATATGATGGATGTTGAACTAGAAGCTCTTCTCCATTTGTCTTTTGTAGGTTTTATACTGCTCCCCATCACTGTAGGACCTAAACACACCCAGCACATAAAATCAGTAGCAATTGTCTCTCTGCCAAGCAGCAGTATTTCCAGAAATACATCCCTTTCCCTGTTGTTCCAGTAGGTGAGACCCATGGGAATGAGCTGTCCCTGAAGGCTGGCTGGGTTTTTGCTGAGCAGAAAACACCCAAGCCCTAAAGCACGAGTGACTTGCTCTTTGCCGATTCTTTGGCGATCATTCTATGCATCCTGTGGGAGAACTGCTGTTGAGTGCTCTGCTCCTGCATGTCCTCCTAGGTGTTGTTCCTATGTTCAGCATGCGGGAAGGCCCCTGATGAGATGATTCAGGCCCTCAGGCTGTTGGGCATCTCTCAGATGAGGGCCCGGAGGATGTGCTAGAAGGTGCATCTTGTTCCCCAGCAGCTTCTGCTTCAGCGAGACCTGAGGGGACACTGTGGCCCATTGCCTGCCTTCTGATCCTATCTCTGAAGACCAACCTTTTCATGAGAGGATGCTGCTGAACTGGCACCCCTTATCTCTTCGCTTCACAAAAGGCTAACCAGTGCAGATTACTGTGGATTTGGGGGTTAGCAAGTTATAACTTTGACTTGGGTGGTCATAGAGCAAAGTCCTTTGATGAAGAAACATTTACTGAAGCACCAGATAATCCTTTGAGATGACAAATGCTATGGAAATGTTATCCAAGAGAGGATAACGTAGTTATGAGACATAGTTATATTATGTTTAGCTAACCAGGCATGCATTGAAGAACATTGCCTGTAATTGCTTCATTTAGCACACATACACATATAAAATATATTATATTTATCGCTCTTAAAAAATCCTAGAGACACTTTAGTGCTTTTCTTGAGGAATGGAGCAATGTGATACAATTTATTTAATTGCTCTTATATATTGGTCAGTGTTACTGCATTGCTGTAACTGTCAGTCTGACTAGGCTAAAATTTGGGTAACGAATGTGGAAAAAACTTCACAGCAATATGTTCTGAGAGTTAGTCAGACATATGATGACCCTTTCCTAAAACAAGGTCAGATTAGCAGCATGAAGAGCGAGAATATCAGATTAGGAAAAATGTATATGAAATTATTATTATTATGCACGGTTTAGAAGGCTACTTACCTAATTCTGTAAGAATTATAGAGAGAATTATTCTCTGCAAGAAAAATATTGTATTCTCCATAAGAAAAATAGCAAAGTGCTTGATGCTTCCTGTGGCTTGAAAGTTTCATTCCCCTGTGACTTGTGTCATAAATATGCAAGTGTCAACTGCAAGAGCATATAATATCAAGAATAAAGTTTTCAACTCCTGGAATTAAATTGTTGCTTAAAGTCAAATGAGCAAAGCACATCTTGGAGACCCTTTCATCAAAGCAGGTCAGTTAACTTTAATAAAGTTGTCTTCGATTTGCTTTGATGTAACATCAGAACCCAGCCCAGATGATTCTAAACGATCAGCAAATGAATTTCCACATTGCAGTCTTTCAAGGACATAGGCTTTATGGAGTGTCTAGTTTTCTGGATTCTGAAGTGCCTAATTTGACTCCCTTTTAGTAAGGCCTATTTGTGCTTTTTCTTTTGATGGAACTGCTGACTTCCCTGTGAAACTGAGCACCCCTTTAAGATGCTATATATCAGGCAAGTAAGGCAGAAGTGTGCAGCATCACTGCTTGCTATTAGTGTTTTTTAAGTCCAAGACTGTATCATGCAGGGATATTAGGCTGCCATGGTTTTCTTTTTGGGTGGGGAGAGATTTACATTCTCAGACATGTAATTTCTTTAATTACTTGAGCAAGGAGTAATTGTCAGGCCAGGGATGGCAACATTGTCAGGCCCTGCTGTTCTACTTTTTCTAAATGAAGTACTATTAACTACTAAAGCTCTCAAAGTGCCAAAGAGCCTCTTATCCTCAATTGGAAAAAAAGGGACTAATGTTGCCATTTCCTTCAAAGTGAAGCATCCCTAAATATTTTCAGAAATATGTAGTGTGTATCGAAGTTCTTCACTTAGTGAGCTTGAGACGGGACATGAGCACTTTCCTACTTGTCTTCTGGGATAGTTCCATACCTTGCCGAAAGAAAACATGTTTGAGAGAGGAAGAAAACACAGCTGGCCTGGGAGGAAGAGTAGTCATTAAGCAGCTGGAGAGCTCTATTTTGCGTTACGGAATGTTGGGGGATAAGTCATCAAAGGCTGAAGATCCTAGGTTGGCAGTGTGACTGCCTGAAGAGTAGAGCTGTCTACTGACACCACGTTCCCTTGCCTTGAGCATGTCTTTCCTTCTTCCTAGTGTTTTGTTTCACTTACAGCTTTGAAGATATTCATTATTGATTAAGCATCAACATCAATCCCAGTAGCTCAGTGCTTTGGTCTTTTCTTTCTGCGTCCTGGTAATACAGTAGCCTAGAAAAGAGATGCTGTTCCGAAACTTGGTCTCACTGCTTTCCCTTCATGGGTATGTGGCCTGGGGGCCACATGCCTCTGTTCAGAGGCCTTCATGCCTCTGTTCAATCTCCCTTGCTAGTGAGACCTGGAGTTCACCTCCCACAGACACCTATAATGAGGCCACGGCTGCATGAGCCTCTTGTTTTCCCTTCTTTGCAACAACTTGCTAGGCTTGAACGCTTGGAGCTGTCTGAATTTTTCAACAGCTTGGCCAAGCCAAGAATGTTTTTCTTTAGGGTGTTCTTTTTTTGTTTCTTCCGCCCTCCCACCTCCTGCTAAGACTCATGATTCACTCCGAGACACTTGAGCATTTCAGTGCATGATGATGAGGAACATGAAGAAGACATCAAAGACACAAACACAAACAAGGTCTGTCCTGACTTGGAATCACTGATCGGAGTATAAGGTATGTATTTTTTAGGCAATGTCTGAAATTCAGTATCAAAATTCCCAGGTACTGCAGGTACTCCTTCTTTTTGTGTTCAGACCATTTGTGGTGTTGCCCTTAACCTTAGCAAAGGCTTTTCTCATAAGCGCTACAGTGGAAAATGCTAATTTTACTCTTTCGGACCACTAATGAACAGCTGTCTGTCTGTTCTATGCTGTGATTAGGCAGAGATGATGATGAAGCTGTAACAAGTGAGGGGACAATGTTAGCAATGAGGTGCAAGACACATTCCTTCATGAGGGACTAAACTGTCTTTACTGTGACTTGGAGAAGCCAGTCCCACCTTTGTACTGCTTTACGTGTTTGCTACGAGCAAATGTTGACAGGTCCTTGTCTATCTCTTTAATTGTTTAGTTGAAATAATGACATCTTCCTCTTGAAAAAAATCCTAATTAGCAAAATGTTGAGTAGGTCAAACTCTAATTGTTTTGCTCTGCACTGGAAATGATTTGGAGGATATTTGCGCATGTCTGTATGGTATTCCCAAGACTGTTATAAATCGCTTTTTCGCTTATAATGACTTGTTGATAGTAAGCCTTTTGGAAAGAAAAGCTTTGACATTAAACACAGGATATTTGAGGAGCTTATTTATGAGAATTCAGTACCAAGTTAAATGCCTGTTACTGTGGAAGAGGCTCTTGGCGATGTGATCATATGAGTATTTTTAATGTCAGTTTAGTTTTGTTTTACATGTATTTCTGAGTTGACCGGTAATACACCAGTGATGAAACCTATAAATGTATCACTGACTGGCTAATGTCTCCACACTAACCAAGTGGGACTAATCGATTTAGCTCAACTGTGTCCAGACTTTCTGATCCTGTAATCTGTATTGAGCTGAGTATCTTGTATAATACACAGATTTCTTTTGTCAGAGATCTGAAGGACCGAGGAAATCTGGAGTAATTCCCAGGTGAGAGATGGTGGCAGCTCCCTAATAGTTTCAGCACATCTTTGTGGGAACAGACAGGGCAATTGTGCAGCTGAGTGCAAATGACCCATCTGTTGACTCACACAGGCAAATCAGATTTCCCCCATATTTCCAGTCCAGCAGCAGCTGGTGACCTGTTGCATAGCTGTATTCCCAGCACAGGAACCAAACCTGAACCTTTCAGGAGGTGCAGGTGGTCTTAGAGCCAGAGAGCAGATGCTTCAGCTCCAAAACATGCTCCAGAACTGACATTTAATGTGGAGTTAAACTGGCAGCTCTACATGTGAAAGAAATTCAACAAATGAATGGAGCTATAATGGTCTATGCTGGGAAAAGACCTGGCCTCCGGTTCTTATGAAGCAAATTTATCTTAATTATCTTACAGATAATTAGGCATTTTGGAATGTTTGAAATCAAGATTCCTGTTTCCAGGGATTTGTACAGGAAAAAGGGGAAGTCATCAAAGCTGCTAATTGATTCTTTATAGTTTGTTCATTGCTAATTACGCACTGATGCTACAAGATATGTTGATATAGACTCTGGTTTGAAAAGGTGAGGATAATTTCCACACAGCCATGAGGGTTTCAGAGCTGAGTTTCATGAGAGTTCAGATTTCATTTATCTAACAACATTCTGTGGTCACAGAAGAGGTTAGATCCATTTCCTTTATATTAATAATTTGGGGTTTGTTTGTCTTTTTCATTTAGGTCTGGCAAAACCCATGGGATTAGTTGAAGGTCCAGGAGGCTTGGGCCAGGGAGGAATGGCTGCTACCCTGAGAGATGATAGCCATGAATCAGAAACTAAGTATGAAGAATATGGTTACAACGCCCAGCTCAGTGACAGGATATCACTGGACAGGTCCATCCCTGACTACAGACCAAAAAAGTAAGTTGAATTCCACATTATTATTAAGAGTAAGCGATTGGTTGTTGCTCTGTTGACCCACGGTGGCATTCTTTTCTTCGCATCCCTTCCTGGTTAGAGAATGACCGCAGTTAGTCATACGTAAACCCCTGAGTTTAGTGAAAATTAAACAGACCAACTGCCATCTCAAGCATGAAGCGTGCTCATTCTGTGAGTAATACATTAATATGCATATACAAAGGCTCAGATGAAAAACTGCATCAGGGTATTGGTGCTTGTTCGTTTGGTTCACTTAGACGAAGCCTGGTAGTGCCAGCTTGAGCCCACCATCAGAGGTGGGAGCCTTAGACTGTGCTTCTTGTAATATGTGCCAAGAAACACTTTGTAGCTACTGGTCACTTAAAAAGCCCCAACACATCAAATCAACAGCCTTTTCTTTAATTGCATTTGATGTTCTTAGAATTGTTTACTCAGGGTTTACAATGTGCTGAAGCAAGGACTAAGTGTAATCAATCGGGGTTCTGTGATTGCAATCAGATTTTTTTTGTCTTTGGAATGCATATATATTTCTATTTCAGTGTTATATTCTTCCCATTCCTGTGCTATGTTTGACACTGCAATTATATGTTTATTATTTGTGCTGATTTATTATATTTTGTATTGAATGTCTTTCAAATCTGTCATATTTATAGAGTTATGTATCTTCCAGATGAGACATCCACACTGTCATCCTGTGAATGACAATCAGTAATGTCTTAATGCAGAGGAGATCAGCAGTAATGCCTAGTTGCTCTCAGGAGGCAGAATTGAAGAGAATACTTAATTAATTTCTAATAATAATCTTCTGTTTTAAAAGACCCACTGGGGCTCCTAGGCAGAACTGAAAGTTAAATAAAAAAGTATCTTATTAAGTGGCAAGAAAAGTTTAGCCAAGCAAAACAGCTGTAGACTGCAATTGAATTAGGATTTTAGACAGAGCTACCAAAAAGAAAAAGAAATGCAGCAAAACAAAACTTCAGCTTAACTACAAATTTCATTAACTGTGTTACATATTCATGTCGTCGTAGAAGTATTGACTCAGCATTTGTTTTCTCAGACACTTGTTATACAAAAGAAAACCTAGATAAAAGTAGTGGCAAAGAAAGAAAATCTGCTTTGATACCACATCGTGGCTTGTCCGGTGGTCTCATCTCTCCATCTTTCTTGATGGATTGTAAAAATCCAGCATGGAATTATTCTGGGGAAAACATAGTCTGTAGTTATGCAAATACTTGAGTTGTGCATCAGATCTGGTCCAAAGACCCTTAAAAATCAGTGTATGAGAGCCAGTGAGGTTTGACCTAGCCTGTTATTAGCTGCTGCGGTCAAGTAGGTGATAAATGAGAGCACTCTGCTAGGAAGTACAAAAGCAAAGGTTGCAGAGCTTGGAAGCTTGTGAAGCTCTGTGGCTGTCAGAAGCATGACAGCATTTGCAATGCAGTGATGTTTCACTTCAGATTATGCTCTTTCACAGTGTTACTTGGAAGCTTTGATGAGTCATTCGGATAAGCTTTTTGGCATGCTCATTTTGGGAATCTCGTACGGCCGTGCTGCATGATTAACTGTCTGAGTTACCGGGAGAACTGCCTTCCTTGTGACGTTTTGACATTTTTGAAGTAGTTCTAGTTAGGTCTAGATGCTGAAATTGAAACACTTGTCTCTAGATACTTACCCTTCAGACTGAATTTGCCGTGAAAAATGAGTGTAAGTTTGGGGAAGATGGAAGCTCTTAATACGTAAAGAGTTTTATCCACTTATTTTGTCCAGCTTTGTATGCTGACTTGCACAATGACCTCATCTCTCCGTCTCTTGATAATAGCTATCATTGCTGAGCCCTTCTCCGTCTGCTTGTGATTTATATTTGTGTCAAAAAAAGGGAGGACTTTTCATTTTTAAATTGAGAAGTTAGAATTAATGTCTAAGTCCATGGCTAGTCTGTTGATAAAAAACATTTACCTGGATTCGCATTCATAGAATCATAGAACTCTTTGGGTTGGAGAGGACCTTAAGATCATCAAGTTCCAATCCCCCTACCATGGGCAGGGACACCTCCCACTAAACCATGTCACCCAAGGCTCTGTCCAACCTGGCCTTGAACACGGCCAGGGATGGAGCATTCACAACTTCCCTGGGCAACCCATTCCAGTGCCTCACCACACTCATAGTGAAGAACTTCTTCCTTATATCCAGTCTAAACTTCCCCTGTTTAAGCTGAATCCGTTACCCCTTGTCCTCTCACTACAGTTCCTCGTGAAGAGTCCCTCCCCAGCATCCCTATAGGCCCCCTTCAGATACTGGAAGGCTGCTATGAGGTCTCCACGCAGCCTTCTCTTCTTCAGGCTGAACAGCCCCAACTTTCTCATCCTGTCTTCATACAGGAGGTGCTCCAGTCCCCTGATCATCCTCGTGGTCTCCTCTGGACTTGCTGCAACAGCTCCATGTCCTTTTACAAATACAATTTATGAATGTAAACATGAATTTCTTATGCAAATGTGGGACTTGTAATATTCCAGGCTTGGTCTTCTTTTAAAAGACATTTGATCAGAAATATTATCTTTTAGTGTATTTTATCTTTGGACTTCCATCATATTGTTGTTCAGTATCTTATTGTGGTAGAGCAAGCCTTTTGTTCCATCTAGTAGCATAGCTTCAGTAAACAATCAGCAGTTTAATTGCTTTTCAGGAGATATTTTCATCCCCATGCAGCAAATCAAAAGAATGTGTTACATTAAAGAGATGTCAGACAGCATGACCATGAAGGCTCCTAAATTGAAGTCACCTCCATGTCCTTCCACTGCAGTAAAGACTGCAAAACTGGGTGGGTAGTCCTGCTCTCAAGATGCTTTTCCTAAGCAATCGCATTGTGTTCTGCCTTCCTACCTCTTGCTGACAGTGCAGATATTCCTTTTCACTCAGAAGCCTTTTCTTTAACTTAGGAATCACTAAGTACAGAAGACAGCAGCAGATATTTTGCATGTTTTGTTTGTCTGCCAAATTGAAGTGATGTCAGTAACTAGTTTGCTTGTGATTACAGTTCTCACTATAATTAAAGAATTATAGTTTGATCTTAACATGATGTAATAAATGTCTCAGCTTTTTCTTCTCAATATCAGAGGCATAAAAATGTATTTCAGAGATACATAAATAATATCAATATCTGAAGTTTTTCAAGGGCCATACTATTATGGAAATAGGTTGCAGAGAGCTAAGGATGTTTAATGTCATGGCTTGTTTTCCCAGCAGTAAAGTATTAGCAGGACTTTCTAGCCCTCACTAACATACCCTATTTCCTCTGTGCAATGGAAGAAAGAGACCCTTCTCTTGTAAGGAACAGGTTATTTTATATGTGGAAGCATTTGGCTAAGCTAGAGCTTATTTTGTGATTCTCTGGGAAAAGTGTTATTTAATGGTGAAATATTCTTGGTTTCATTTCCATTTATGTTCTTCCATATTCAAAATGAGTGTGTTGTGATCACATAAACCTGAGTACTTAGCATAGATAAATCCAGTGGTGGCCAGTCACCCTTATGCGTATGTACAGGAAAGCATAAGCGCATCTATTTGTATCAGTTATGCCTACCAATATGTGTAGATGCAGAAGAGCCTGGAATCCTATCCATGGGAGCGCTGTGAAATCTGCTGGGCTGTGTCCAGGCCTCTGTTACCAATATCTCAAAGGGCCAATGTTTGACTGAATAATCAAATATAGCTGTAGAGCAAAACAGCTGAGATTTTGATGAAGATCCCATACTTTCAAAAAGAAGTGCCCATAGTCAGCCACCTACAGCCCTGCGTAGTCTTTTGTCTTCAAGTGGCTTAATTTGTTAGGGGTACTGAGAGTAGGGAAAGAGAACAGGTTTAACTGGGACAGGCTGCATTGCTACAGTAGGCTTCAGGAATGGGAGCAGCTTTTGGCGGAATAACAGTCTTCACTGCTGCCAGGTGTAGCAGAAAGTGTCTTCTTTGTGCTCCAGTAACAAAGGATCAGACTCCATTCTTGCCAGTGACGCATGGAGCCAGAGGTGATGCAGCCCTATGACAGTACATTTTGACTTTACCAAAGATGAAGAATGCAGGAAAAAGTCAAAACCTTTGTGAATTTCATTCAGAGGTGGGGGAAAGCCCCCAAACACACAAAAGCTGTTTGTTTTACAGTGCAGCATCCTGGAAAGTTGGGAAGTGTCAGCTAACCAGATGCTTTCAACCGTGAGCATTGTCTCACAGGATAACATCAATTCCCTGTTCATTCTGGTGCACAGGCTGGATTGCAAGGGAACACCTGTAAATCTGGCATTTTCTAACTTTCCATCACTTGACTTTGCAACTTAAATAACTTCTGAGGTTTCTTTACATGCGGGACACGTCCCGACATAGGCACATATGCGCTTGTCAAAAGCACTTGCTGTGATGCATTATGCATACTTTTGAGAAAAGTTAATATGATCCCGGAGCTTCCATAATGGCTAAATTGGCTTTTACAAGAAATTGTCACCTCTTGGTGAGGATCTTTAATTTAACTGATCTTTTTTTGTGCAACTTGATGCCGAGTGCATTGTGCCACTTCAGTGATAACAATAATGCTAATATATGGATTCAGTCTGCTGGCTCTATCAGCCAAAGAAGGTATTTCTTTGTGTTATGCTCATGGATGTTTGTATTGAGAAAATTCGGTCCTAAAGAACAAACTTATTAATGCCTAGGCAACTCAGGTCTTTAGCCATAAAAGGCAGAGAAATCTAGGTCTCAAGGAAATTACTTTCATTTATTCAGTTCTTCTATAGAGGCAAGCATTTTTGTTGCTTGCTATAGACATTTCACAATAGTGAAGGAATTGCATCTCTAGAGCTCTGAAGTGTAATTAATGGTTCACTCCACTCTATACCTAAGGAAAAGCTTTTTTAATTACCTATCAAAAAGGATTCTGGAATTGATCAAATAGTGCTATCAAGAGGGCAGACTTGGTAAATAACCTCTGATTTGTTCATTCAAGGATTTAATAACAGTAGCTAGTGTGAGGCCAGTAGCTGGAAAACAGCCCTTCTGTAAGAGATTGTCCTTCAGTGACTGGTGAGCTCCCGCCTTTTGAGAACACAGGTTCCTCACCTTCGATTTTAACTCTTTCTTTTGGCAGTAGAGCTCTGTGAACTCGCTGTGATACTTGAGCCATCAGTCAGCAGCACTCTGGAGCCAAATAATGTGTGTTTGCAAGTTCTGTGTTGTGAGAGGCTAGTGGTCTGGTACAATGGCCCCTGCCGGAGGCTGTTGGAGCCAGCAGCTTCTCTGCCTGTCTGTGTTGGATGTCCCTGCAGGAGCAGGGCAGGGAGGCAGATGGCTTTCAAAGAGCATCAGCTTTTGGATCAGTGGATTGGAGAAGCATAGACCTGGTATTATTTGATTTTCTCTACCTCTGCAGCTTGCTCTGCCTTGTGACCCACTTTTCAGATCCTCTGGGGACACCGGGTATTTGCACTGCTTAGAAAAATGACACAAGGATCTCCAAATTAAAACAGACCCTGAGGATTCCTCTCAGGGTAACCAGAGTGCGACGTCATGGGCCCCTTTGCAAGGAATATTTGAACTGGAACAGATCCAGCAGTTTTCAGGAATCAGAATTTCTGATGAGCAGAAAATGACAAATGAAATGAACCCACCTAAAAATGTTTTGCGTTAGGCTGAAACCTCTGCTGTAAAATGATTAATTAAATGTTTAGAGCAATGGAACATGCTGTTTCCTGTTTTAAAATAATGGATTCCCTATCATAAGATTCTACCGGTACTTTCAGATTGGTAGTCAGGTCACAGTAAAGGGAAACATCAGTTAAAACAGAACATTTCCTTTTGACAGTGTTCCACAATGACAGTACAGGCACAATATTTTGGGTTCACTTAGGCTTATTTTTTTAATAGGAAACTTTTTGACTTATGTTTTTGCACCCACTCTCAATAAATCTAAAAAAAACCAGCCCATGCTAAATGGTGACAAACCCATTTTGGCCATTCTGATTGCACATGTGATGTAAGTTGAAGCAGAGAAAAGGGAAAACAGAAAACGAGGCAGACGGAATTACCTCTGGGCAACAGATTGGGAGGGTTTATTGGAGAGAAATTGAGTAAAGGCTGAAACTAACTCAAGTATTTTAATTAGATCCCAAATCAATGTCCAGATGTGGATTTTGAACGGTGCGGAGGGGACGTGTGTGTACACATGCTCTGGGACTTTATAGAGATCTCAACCAGCTTTGCCAAGTTACATAGGCTGGACATTTTCCTCGGGCTGCAAATCCCCTACAAGTAGCACAGGCTCCTTTGCACATAGTATGGTCTGTGTGCACAGCTGGTGACACAGCTTCAGATGTACCCACCTCTGAGCTGACTTTTCATCTTGCCCAGGAGCAGAAGGAACTGGTGTGGTCTGAGTAAATCCCTTGTGCTGCTTCCTTTGCGGAGAGCCAGACACTGAGCAGCTACTGCAGTGTTTAGTGCTGTAGTTCTGACTCAGTTCATTTGGGGTATCAGCTGGCAACCTAAATTTGCTCATACTGCTGCCTCTGGGCCAGCTGTGCTTATTTGTGTATCCCTGTGTACACCAAAGGCTCATCGCTGCATGTTGGGAGGTGTTTCCTATTTGCAGTAAAGGGCTCAGACTGGAACTGTGTAAAGCCCTCGAGGGAGGGGAAAAATCACCTACTCCTTTGGCTGGAAAGAGAGACTGTGATTCGCAAGGAGACTGTCTTTGCTGGCACTGGCAGTCAGCCCCTGCACTGAGCACCCCAGTGTTCTGTGTTTGTACAGTACCTCTGAGGTTGTCACTGAGGCCTGTAATAGTGACTTGACCCTGTTTATAGAGATACTGGTGGTCTTCTCCCAACCTCTGCTGGAGCTCTGCTCGCTTCACATAAGTAACAACATATTAATTGGAATGTGGGTTCAAGCCTTTTCTCCAGAGCTCCAGGTCACCATCAGGTCTTTTAATATTTAACGAGTTATGCAGCATTAAATTGCTCCAGTGAGGAGACTGACTGAAGAACAGGTTAACATTGTGACTGTGATTCCCAATAATGATGAAACAGTATTGAGAAACTTTCCAATGACTTAGAGGCCATTATCAGGAAGTTTCTCACACTGATTTTGCTTGGCCAACTGCGGTAGGGCATGACCGGGAGGTAGGACCACGAGATCTCTGCTTTCTGCTTTGTTCTGCATAGGGGTTGGTCACCCCAGAGGGTTTGTGTACACAAGACCAAAGGTTTTTGGAGGACATGGCTCCTAAGCAGAGTGTCCCCATGATCTGAACTCCATGCTGTGTCTGTCGTAGCAGTGCTGAACATGTGGCAATAGCTCAGTTATTTCTGATAGTGAATTCAAGTTTTCTGAATTCCCATTAGATAGATTATTGATTCCCTTTTGTTTAGTGTTAGGCTTTCCAATTAAGTAGCGACTTTAATTATAGCACAAAGTGTATAACATAGACCTTGATTATTAACAGTGGCCTGTGGGATAATGAAAGGAGGAGCAGCAAGGTTAAATTAAAAAGAATCATAAAAATTAACAACCTTTTCCAAAAACCCACCTTATGTTCAAATGCAGTGATTTTCCCTGTTACATTTTTGCAGTGTCTTTGTGTATATTAATTGTGGAAGACAAGTTCTGCATGACTGTCAGCACTAATAAATGTAGATTTAGTGAAGGCTGTATTTGATTAACTAGGGAGCATGAAAAATAACTGATTGCAATGTTGTGTTTAAATGCAGTGAGACTGGAAGCCATTCACTGCAATTTGTCTGCATCAGAACATACTCTTGAATACATGAATAGTTTACCTAAGGTGGATTGCATAACATTGACTAAAAATGAGACATCTAATTTAGGGTGATTGACTTGGCTGCCTGTATAGTCAATGGAGAAGAAGATGACATGGTAGTATTGCTTATGATGTATGCAATGTGTGATGTCCTCTGGAGATATCTCCCTCGAGAGCCTAGGACAGACAGCTTAAATGGGATTTCAAGTGAATCCAGTCCAAACTTTTAAACATTCCAAGGCATACAGAAACAAGAGGGAATTTCTGTATTAGCAATGCATGTTGAAGAATGACCTGCCAGCATGGGCAGCCTGGGTAAGGTCCCTACCCTGCAGCTGTGGATGCAGCACAGTTTTCAGCTGGGAGGGAAAATTAAAGATGATCAAAAAGCTGGTTTGCATCCCTCCACTTTTCTTACACATCATAAGATAGATGTGTCTCCTGTGACCTGCACGTTTGCAGGTGCCTTAAACACAATTGCTTTAGAGACTGCAGCAGTTTTCTAGAGAGCCACAATATTTTCATAGCAGGAGTATTCCTTCTGTAAGAAGAGCAGTGGTGAGGTGCTGCCTTCACATTGTGCATGCTGTTCTTTCAGAGGGAAATATGGATCTGTAATGCAGAAGCACTGCTGAGATCCAGCCATGACTTAACAGCTGTCTGCAGCTCCGTGTTGGTATTTCAGTTTCGTTCGCTTCCCTCCCCGGGGTCCATGGCTGTTTGTTGCCTGCTATCACTTCCAGGGAGAAAAGGGTATTCCTGTATGTTCCTGAGCTGTCATGTTATGTCACATTCCATGATACCACATTTACAGGATAAAAAGAAGTAACAGAACAAGTCAGGCAATGAATGCAGGGCAATATTTCTTTTCCCTTTATGTTTCCTTACAAGTCTTTCTGTTACACTACACCTGATATCCTTCTTATGGCTTTGAAGGAATTCTTCTAGCTGTTTGAGGTGATGTTCCCCTTGTCTTTCTTCAAATGTGCTTGCAAATTTAGTTCTGCTGACACTGCAAGATAGGTATTTTCTCCAAATGCCTACAAATTAGCTAGATTTGATTCCTGTTTTATTTCGATAGGTTTCATAGTCTTAAGAAAGTCAAGGTTTCAGGTCAAATAACATCAACGTTTTGTTGTTGTTGTTGTTTGTGTCTCTGTGATAAAAACATGAACAGGCCAAAATGTCAGACAATTTACTCTTCTGTCTGAATTGTGAACTCCAACTTGATGCAGTGTTTCATTTTCATAGTGTCAGTTCCTGCTTGTTTTGCCTGTGTCTCCTGGTTTGAGTGATTTTAGTGCTAATAAAAGTGAGAGACTCTTAAAACTATCCAGAGCCAGAAGTACCTGAGCGTTACAGGCTCCCTGTCTTGGAGGATCTAGCTTGATCTAGATGCTTTCCAAGGTTTTGTTTCTCTGAAGCAGCACCTACCAGTTAAGTTGTTTGATGGTTTTATGATGTTAAAGTATGGGGCCTCTATTTTCTGTTTCTCCAGCTCTCTGAAAAGCTCTTGGTTTCTGTTGTATTGCTCCTAAACCTTCTGCTGTGATCTCAAAACCAAACCATAGTCAAACCAGGTCACCTTGCTGGCTACAACTCCAAAGGAGGTCCAGAGACAGTTGCTTTCTGTGTAGTATGTGCACTCTTTTCCCTGAGTTTCTACCAAACCAACTGGCTGTCTTAATAAGAAATCAGTGTGCAATTTTTGCCTGCATCCTTTTGGCCACAAGGAATCCTGCAGCAGCTGAATGTTCCCACTTGGAGCCTTTCTTTTAAACATGGTGCAGGCCCTGAGGAGCAGGAGCTCCAGGCCTGTGTCTTGTTCCCTCCTTTGTAAAGCCAACACGAGGTTGATCGCCGGTGTCTATTTCTTGGCTGTCCAGCCATGGTTAAATAACCCTTGTGAAGCAGACATCATGCAGTATGTGTTACTAAGCCTCAGAACTCCAAGGTGGTGAAAACCCCATTCTCTGCATATAGCAGGAGAAGGTCTGGGTGTAAAATGTAGCGTAGAATCAGATTTCTGACCTCTGTGGTTCTTGATGGTTCTGTGCGTTGAGAGGAATGGTCTTTGGAGCCCTGGGAAGACAACTGGAATACTTCATTTTTCACAGAACTGTGATGGAGCTTTTGACTAGCTCAGGTGTTGGAAAGGCAGGTTCCCTGGGGAAATTATGTAGACAATTATGATATAGCTTATATATTGTGTAGGGATCACTTAAGCAATGACAAGGTGCCATTCAGTGGAGAAGAGCAGAGCTGGCTACGCAGTGCATATACACATCTGTCCTTCTGTGATTGAATTTAACAGAAAAAATGAAGACAGTTGTCATGCAGACATTGGGCAAAATCCAAATCCCCTTGGTCTGTGAAGTGCACCCACAATTTTTGGGTGGTGGTGTGACAGGATTTATCAGTGAGGCATTAAGCAGCTTTAAATCACAGGAGGTTTTGTCTCTGTGTACCGCTTATGCACAAAGCTCCCTGTTTCTCAGTTTCTAGACATGAAGCCCTCCGGAGCTGCATTTTACCTGTGAGATGCCTTCAGGTTGTCAAATAGTTCCTTAATTAGTTTATTTTCTTATTTGCTCCAAGGGATGAATATATTATTTATTCTACGCTCCCAGACTTCTGTTAGTCCGCATTTATGTATTTTGTCTTCAGAATGACCTAGCACTGGGCTCGCCTCTAGGGTAGCATGAAACACACCTCTCTGGCAGAGACTGTACTTCAGACTTGACTAATGGCAGAATATTAATAGCAGCAATAATAATTAAAACAGTTCACTAAAATACCCCAGGGTGTTGTTTCTAACTTAGACTGTACCCCTAAACTTCCAGAGGAAAGGCATAAATCTGAGTTATTTCCATCCATAAAGTGAACAGCTGTCTCATTCAGCAACTGGAGTAAGCTTCCATCCCCTCCGTGGATGTTTCATTAGGACACAGTTCTCCCAGAGGGTCATGGTGCAGTTTACATTAAGCTCAAGATAAAAATGACATTGAAGCTTGGCTCCTGTATTTTCTACGCTGCCTGAAAACAAATGCATGACCTACAGCTAGTTCATTGGCTTATTGCCGTGGAGTTATTAACCCACACGTACCCGAGAGATGGGGAATTTGTGTTCTGTTTGCTCATAGAGGAGCACTCAGCTCCCTTGCCTGACAATCTGGGAATCTCTGGAAGCAGTGGGAGGAAAGTTTCTCTAAGTACAGGTTTGAGCAAATAGTCTGGATGGAGCAGGTTGAATGTGTCTGTCAGTAAATGAGGGATGAAGAAGGGCATGGTTGTGAACACAGGCTGGGCAGACAGTTAATGGGAATAACCTGTTTCCCCAGTGCAGAGCACTACCTTCTAGGTTTGTTTCTGATGGCAAATTCATTTCAGTCTGCAAACACTGAAGATGTGACTTTAAAATGCCTATGGTCTATGAGCAAGTAGGAAAAAAACACCAGACAACATAGAGTGAAAAAGGAAACAGGTTCTCAGCAGGCAGATTGGGCAGGAGCAGTGTGTGTGTTGAAGTGTTAGGATGGCTGTAGGCTCTCAGAGGCAGGAAAAGACTAGCGTGTGTCCTTGGCTTGCTCACATTCACAATCGCACTGAAGCACCTTGCCTGGTCTAGGATGTGTGCCGAATTTCTGTCAGCCTGAGTGAAGAGAAAACATATGTTGACCTGTTTTTCTGAATTAGGATAAGAGCTCATAAATGTAAAAATCCCCCATACGTTGAAGTGTTTTGCTGCGATGAAGTGTGTGCCCTAGATGTTAGCTCTGTGCTAGACTGTAAATGTGGCTGGAGTTTTAGGAAATGTTTTAATTTCTAAATGTAACCAGAATTAAATTAAAATGCAAGAGTTTTCTAAAGTGCCCAAAATAATTAGGAGGTAAGAAACTGTTGTTAACATGTAACTTCTAAGTGCATGAAGTTGTTGAATACTGTGCTGTTCACCTCTAGATGGCCTTTAATTTAAACAGAAGCCATAAAAGTGTAATTAGGCTCCAGTCCAGCGAAGCACTTAAATATGTTCCTAGTTTTAAGTGTCTGAGTAACCCCAGTGAAGTTAAGACATGCTGAACTGCTTCACTCGAGTAGGACATTTCATAAAGTAGTTATAATACACAAAGAACAATCCTGCAAGTGTCATTGGGAAAGATGTAGAGAGGAGTGAAGTCCCATCTGCACTTCAGGATCTGTTTTCACCACACTGGTTTTGCCCAGTGATTTATCCTGCAGGGTCCTCATCCAAAGTTCACTGAGATCTTTGGATGTCCTTTATCATCTGCTGTTAAAGAGGTTTAGTTTGTCAGGCAGTTCCCTACCCCTATCTACCGAGGGCAATACATGTGGCCCATGCACCTTCATTTGTCCTCTCTGCTTGACTTGGTGACATGCCTTTTATAAACGTGTGGCTGCTACCACCAGGCTCTCTGCTCAATCCCATATAAAGCATCTAAACATCATGGATTTAATACTCCTATTTTCAGTGCTAAATCAATGTTCTTTATGTGTTTGTTCTTGGAGCACTGCTCTATTTTAACCATAATTCTTCGCACACACCATAAACGTGGCCTGTTTTCACTCTGATAGAAGTTGATCATTTAAAGCAAGAAGAAAACCCCTGTGACTACTGTTTAAACGTTTCAAGGCTATTGCTGGTTAGTCAAATCAGCTTTTGCATCAGCTCAACACACCATGTGCTGTGATTTCCAGGGAAGCATCACCTTTCTGGGTTACAACCAGCCTTACAACTGCTGGGACAAGGCAAAATTACGAGCTTTTCACTATGGTTTGCAAGGCAGTGAGGGTATGGGTTTTTACTCAGTTTATGACTGACCTCCGTTTGCTTGTTTAGTCCTCCAACTGTCCTGTATTTGTATATAGGTGGAAAGAAACATCCTGCTGCTTAACAGGATTTGACCAGAGATTAAAGCTGGTCTCTTGTGAAATACACTGGAGCCCATTAAAGAAAGGGTTGTTTGCCAAACATTGTATGTCCTCCCAAGACCATAAAAAACATTGTTAGCTGAAGTAATCATGGAAAATGATTGCATTCCTCTATCCTCCTCCTTGCTGCAGCACAACAGCAAACCTGTAATGAAATCTTTGAAGAGCTCTGCAGCAGTTACTTTGACAACATTTTCATTGCCCTGCATTTCTAGATAACACTGTGATGCTCAGCCTCTGTCCTGCTGCGAGGGATTGAGAGAATCAACGTTAAACAAAAGTACCTTGAAGTTTTAATATTAAATACTTGAAGTAAAATCTTTAATACTCAAGAATAACGTTCTGTATTTACATATTGTTATCTGAATAACAAATAGCTTCAAGGGTACTTGAAGCAAACTGTTCTGTGCAAATGGTGAGTTTATACATATACATTATTTATTGAATATGATTCCTTTGATTTCATCCACTCCACTATTTTTCCTTTACATCTGGCATGGACTTGGAAAGCAGTGAGAGAGACATTTCAGAGAAGGTGATATTAAGATAGGTAGTCCACTTCTGGATACCTGGGCTTTTACCTTCTCACACCTGCAGACATGCTGGGATTAATATTTCCTTTGCCATAAAGATCCTTTTTTGGGATGCACCATGTTGTAAATGCACCCTAGAAAGTATTTTCCAGCTTCTTGAATAGTTCTTTCTGAACTTTTCTTGCTAGAAAGATGAGGTTTTGGTTCTGGTAAAGAACTGAGATGAAAGTATACTCTCCTCCACAGACAGCATGGTTTCTAGAATTAAGCTTCAAAAGTTGCACAAAAGGTAGTGTTTTCTGAGTATATTTTGCAGGTAAGAACTTTGAGTCAAAGCACTGCTATTGTGATTTGGCAAAATGCCTTTAGTTTTCCCTCTATTTAGTATCACTTCATGGGTTTTATTGATGTTTATAATTCACCTAACATCAAGTTCGAAGAGCTCTCCACTCTCAAAGCAGAGCTTTGCAAGACCATGTTTCTGTTTATTTTTTAAAGACAATTCTTGTCTAGTTTTTACTTTGAAAGGATGCAAATCAAAAATCCAATTAGAACAGGGACCAGGATCTTCCAGACATCTTGAGAATCACTTGACAAATCTAAATAAGCCATTTGTGTTTAATCATCTAAAATTAGGCAGAATATACGTCACTTGAAATTTAGTTGGGCTCTGCCTTAAACTTAAGTGCAGCATCATTAAAAATGAAGTCGCATGGGGGATACATTTTCTTTGGGGATTTTTGAAGAGCATTTGAAAGCAGATTTCAGGTTCTCCATTAATTTCCAATCAGCCTAATGCTTTGTGATGCAGGATGCATACAGCCGTTGGCAGATCTGAATGGGCACACCAGAGGCTAGAGCGGAACATTCTTACAGATGGTATTTCAAAACATATTAGTGACTCAAGTTAAGTTACCAAAAAAAGGCAAGTACTTTTTACTCCTGAAGGATCTGAGCATGAGCTTTCAGCCATTTTTCTTGTCAATACAAGGGATTGTTCTGAAAGTGATTGGAACTAGTTTTAGCATTTTTATATGTATAAATCAGTATTAGTATTAGACAAGATGGGATGTTTCTGGTATTGTTTGCCTGAGGAAAGCCAGAAATAGCTCACTGAAATATAAGGCCTCTTGTTTTATGTGTATGGCAGCTACTTTTGAAGAGTCTAATAATCATAAATGTAAGGGTTACTGTTCTTTACAAGTGGGGCCATCTTTGTGCTACATGTATAACTATGCGTATGTATTGTGCTATCAGTCACTGATTGACAGTTCTCAGGGCTCTCTACCATGCACATAAAATACTTTGTCATGGAGAAGGGAGGGGTTAAGCCAAATAGAGCAGCAAGTGTGCCAAAAAACAACAAAAGACAGAAACGTGTTGGAGTTTTTGTGCAGAGAAATTCCATGGTTGGACTGGCCTGGAATTTCAAAAGAAAGGAAGAAGTGCATGTCTGGTTCTCTGGAAACACTTGTCCCATGTGTATTACTGCAACTTCACAGGGACCTTTAACCTACTTGTAGAACTGTCCCAGCTTGAAAGGGCTTTCTCCTTTGTGGAAGTGTGACAAGACAGAAATTGCTGTAAATTTAGTCTTTTCTGTAGGAAGAAGAACAGATAATAGGGAGTTCTAAAGTAGAAAAGACATTTGTTTTCAGAAGGCTGCAGATGTTCTTCATGCTGCAAATCCTACAGGCAATGAGGTCCAGTTGTTCAGCCTGGGAATGTGGGAAATTCCCAGGACCAGATGTATGCTGGTAAATACATGGCATATTGCAGTGATACTAAAAGACACTTTTCCTTGATACAGGAAGTGTTTGAGATTAGCACAGAAACAAGGATTTGGCCTGATTTCTTCCTGATGAATGCGAGTGACTTCTTTCTGAGGCTTTTGGATTCAAAATAAGGAATAATGTATCAAGGAGGCATGTGAAAAATGCTGCTGGGAATTCCCACAGTATGGAACAGATTTAAGATCTCAATTTATTATAAGCTTGAAAATGACCATCAACAGCACTGAGCACCAGAAAAGCTGGAGAACAGGTTATTTTAGTTGACTTAGCCTGACTCTGCTTTAATATGAAGCACTAGAACACTGTGGGAGCAGGAACAGGCAGTTTGTGCTCGGAACAGTTGGGAAGGTGCCTTTATTTTAATTAAGTTTTTCTTCAGGTATAACTTCAGGGACAAGCTGCATGGAACATGGCCAAGGGAGCAGCTGAGGTCAGAGGGAAGTTATTCAGGGAAGCTGACCATTTACAGACTGTAAAGTCCTGACAGAGGGGTGTTTTAAACAACATGTGCTATGGAGATGATCTCTGGAGCAATAGAAAGGGCAGTCATTTCTTTGGCATCATATTTAGTTCTTGCAAACCTGTCATTCAGTTTGTTCTTTCAAGAAGAATCAGGCAATAGAGCTCAAAATTGTCTTTCATTGCTTTAACGAATGCTTTCTTTGCTGAGGACCCAAAAAAATCGATGGATGCAGGAAGTCAGCGTTAATGCTGAATGTCCAAATACTGGCAGGAGTGTTATGAGTGTTATAGTACTTGCAGAGGTGGAGGGAAAACTACCCCAATTTCTTTAGCTGTCACTCAGGGGATGGAATTCCCCTACAAGTCCTTTGGTCATCGGTGTTGATGGGTTTTTGGAGCTGCCTAGACTACCAAGCCTACAGCACCAACAAGAATTGCACTGTCTTGCATCTGCACTTCTCCCAATAAATTCAGGATAAAGGAAGGTGTGGATTTTTATTCTCTATGAGAAATCAAAGTGGAGATTGTTCCATAAAGCAACACAGACTGCGAAGAAATGGCCATGCTTAAAGGTATCTTCTGGTACTGCCATCATTTCTAGGCTTTTTAAAAACAACTGTTACTTCTCTTTTTACCTTAGTTGAAAATACAGCAGGCTGCTTCTGTCAGCATATGTAGAGCATCAGTGTTCTGTACCTCTGCCCTCTTGTTCACAGTTGTATTTATATTATATGATTCTTAGTGAATGCTCTCCTTGAGCTGCAAAACTGGAGGAGAAAGTAAGAGCAAATCTTCAACTCAAAAAATTTACTGTTTGGGTTTTTTTTATCCTTTTGGATAGGGATTTCTATCCTTAGTAGAAAGAGAATGTTACAGCATAATACAGTTAACACCATCTATTGAAAAGGAGAATTAATTAGGAAGGAGTTGGAGCTGTCTGGCTGGCAGATTGATGGTCCATGAAGCTAACCAGTTTTGGAGCCTGCCATTGCTTTTGGCACGGACTGGTCAGCAGTTGAATCCCATGCTAGGGAAGGAGATGTTTCCAGCTTGTCGTATTTTCACCAGTCACTATTGTGCCAATGTGGAATAAGAACGTAATGCACATTTCTTTCTGCGTCTGAAAAGTTACTATTACATCCAGCACTGGCTGCAAAGCCTCAGTGGTTTTCTGGGGAAAGAAGTCAGGCACTGAACTAGCCACTAGGCTTAGTGATTTAGCTGTTGTAAATTGTCTGTGCCTATGGAGTCACAGCAGCATTTAGCTACTGAAAGGTAACCATGTATGTAAGATTACTCTGAGCCTTTGATTTAACTGGGTTCAAAATACACATCAGCCTGGTGATTAAAAGGTACTATTTGTTAGCATTAACAAGCAAGGATTCAATAATCCTTTTAGTATTTATCTTTGTCCTTTCATTGATCATGTACCCAGGGAAGTGCTGTTTCACCTCTTTCCCCTGCTGTGGCTATAAAACACAATCACAGGCCATTCCGCAGCTTTCAAGGTACGAAGCATGTTGGGGTTTTTTGTGCTAGAGCTGCAGAGGAGGTTTCTTCATGCCCAGAGATTTCATCAGATTTGTGAAGGAGAGAAACCCACAGTCATCTCCATCCCAGTGGTTCATTGGAAAAACCTTGATTTGAAAATTGAAAATATCTTGTATTAAATACTTGAAAGATTCATGAAGCAGCTTTAATTTTGTTTGCATTTTTTTCCTGAAGGGCAAAGCTGTCAGGAATCTCTAAATGCATTTCCTAATCCATTTCCAAACTTGGTAGATTAAGGTCTGCAAGCAAAACTCATTTTGAGAGTTTAGCAGCTATGCAGACAGGAGAGAAGGCAGAAGGAGAGCAGCAAAATGTTTCTTTCTCTGGTTTCTCTGAGCTACCCTCATGGCTGTAGTGTCAGTCCTTCACAAAACCCAGTGCAACTCAAATGGACTATAAGCCCAGCTCTGATAAATAGAGGACTTCCAGGTTTCTGTTGGATCAGACACAAATAGAGTAAATACATCCCTCAAGGAATGAAGGTTCAGACAAAGAAAATTCCCTTCCTTTATTCCCTACCACCCCACAGGGCTGCCATGAGCAGGGTCACATGCGGCTGAGAAGCTTTTGTTTTCTCAGTGCCCCAGTTTCTAGTCTTTGACCTTTTTTTGTGTTAATACATGATATTTTTCCCAAGGTTCTGGTCTGCCAGCCCAAGAGCCTTTCCTGTTTTCCTATGGCTGCATAGACAGTGCACGCAGTTAGGCTCAGGGGGCTGGTAGAGAGATGTTCATTTAAGGAACTGGTTCAATGCAAGGGAAAGAAAGAGGGAAAATCATCTCCAGGATAGGGAAAATGATCTGACATCAAGGTCTCACTTGCGTACAAAGGAAATACCTCTGGGTTGCCAGCCAAGATCTGCAGTAGCAAATACAGAGCAAGAGCGCTCAAAGACTCTTCCCAAGACAACAGCAGGATGCCCCAGGTTTGATGTTTGGCATGTTGCGTGAAAGGTGCCTGAAGGGCTGTTTCACATATCAGGTCTCATCCATCCTCAGCTGGTCCTTGGAAATTATTAGCTCTGGCATCATCAGCCTGTGCTGGAATCACTAATCCTAGATGCATTTGGCGGTGTGTTTCTCTACAGCAGACCCATCATCTGCCTGTGAAGAGACACTGCTTCTCATGCAGACCTGAAGTTCTTTGCTGGTTATACACTGTGAGACCTGGTGACAGTTCATAATGCTAATTCAGAATCATAGTAATATTAAATGTGGGCTATGCCTGGCCATCTTAGGTCATCGTTAGTTACCACAGAGGTCAAATGTATGCTCTAAATTCTTCCCGAAACTCAGATTTGTTAGGCAGGTGTTAATGAGGCCAAATGTCAGCTATCACTTAATGTAATTGAACTCCCTCCGGTTGCCACAGTTCATAATGTGATCAGACCTGGCGCAGGGAAGTGGAGAGCATGGTGGCACCCAGCTCCCTTCCCTGGCAGGGTGCTGGGTGTAGTGCTGGTGCTGTGTGCCCTCCAAGAAGGTCTGCCTTAAACACCTGGGCACATCATATGGTTTCATGTCTTCACCTTCTGGTTACTTTGCTTCTCAAAAGAATGACTGAAAGTGACTAGTCTTGTGTTAAGCTCATCTATCATTAGCTCACTGGTTTCTTGCCTGATGCTCTCCTCTGTCTCCAGGCTGCTGCACCATCCATTTTCTGAGAGGATGTTCTATGCCTTATTAAGTCAGTAGGCTTATTCTAGCCTTACATTTTTCCTGGAACTTCTCTGGAATGAACTTACTCCTGCTGCCATGCTTCAGGGCCAAGATGAAGGGCTGCACCACAGAGGACTTCATGTGTCCTCCTGATGCTTTTGACTTTCTCAGCCTTACGTACAGGCACAAGGGACTGAATGTCCCACTGCAGTGCACTTGGTCTGTTGTCAGCATCTGCCCAAGCAAGGGTGGTTGTGCTTTGATGGTGAGTTCTTGCGTGTGACTTGCTAATGTCACTATTTGCCTCAGAGTGTCAATAGCTGGTTAGAGTTTCTTGGAATGAAGGAAGTATTAACTGTAAATTGCTGCAGCTGGTATCTAATTACAGAATACATTGGGAAGTACTTGGGCAGCAATCCAACAAAGCACTTAAGCACCCAGTCACTTTCAAGGAAAGGCCCCTTGACTGGGATTGCTCGTGCTCACAGACATCATCAGAAGTGTTTTGATAGTGGACCAGTACTTTCTCCTGACTACTTCAGCACATCCATCTCATTTTCTGAAGTGACTTGAGCTGGGAGTTCAAGGTTGACTGGAAGTCTGCAGGAAATAGACTCCTAAATCACTGCTGTACTTTGAAATGGCTGCTTTTGCTGTTCTTCATCCTTGCTGTGGTAAATAAAAATATGACAGCTTTTAAACCCCTGCTAAATTCTGAGGTTGGCCTTTGCCCATTTAGGTGTTCCTCTTGCAGCGGAGTTACCCAAGGTATTCTAATACGTAATGGTTGGAGTGCTCTTCCCAAATGCAGACAGAATGCAGTTTTTCAGCTATGTCTTGCTAACAGGGAAAGGGGATGACTGACAGAAGGGAGGTTGCAGTGAGAAATGATGGGAATGTCTTCACCTAGGTGGGATAACAAATTCAAAACAGCCTTTTATCTAAAGCCTAACTGCAATCATTGTAAGTAATCATTGAGAACCAAGGCTTGAGAAGTCTTGTGAACCAGTGAGAACATGGAGTCACACTAAGGATAATAATGCATTGCTTTAGTGTGACGAAGAAGAACTGAATCAAAAGTGGAGGTTCCGGTTTAGGTCTGCTGCGTTTAAAGTTTGAATTAGAAATCCTGATTTTCTCAGAACCTAAGTGGGAGGGTGGAGGGAAAGCCTTGGATATCAGTTCTACTCAACCTTTCTGTCTGGACAGGAGCAAGTGGTTGGGTGCGCAGGTCTTTCAGCTCCCTCACCAATAAAACAAAAACCTCTTGCTTCAGAAGAGTTCAGCAAAAGTTTGTGATCAGAAGATAAAGGAAGCACAGCCTAATCCACTGAATCCTGTACTGTTTCAGTGGTTCCATGTCTTTTCCTAGGCAGAATACTTTGGTCCTTCCGCAGATACCTCTGACATTTGTGTTCATCCCATGTTTCCTTTGATTGCTTGTTCCTCTGCATTGCAGCTGCTGCTTTGACTGTACTCTCATTCTTGCTGTACTTCCTCCTCCTCTGCCTTGCTGTTTCCAGACTTTGGCTACATGGTTTCTTAGCTTTCCTTATGTTGTGCTAGCTCTGAGTGCTGACTCAGAACCCCACCAGGATGCATGAGCTGGAGTGGGATCCCTCCTCTGCCTCACTTCCACTAGCAATGCCCCCACTCCCTGGGTACCGGTCCGATTTACTGAGATGCAATTTGCTGTGTCCTGCTGAGACACGTGAGGCTCTGAAGCAAATTGCTCTCAGATCAAAGACGTCCTTCATCAAGGGAAACCTTGCAAGGTCCATGTTTCTAACTGATGGCTCTTTACTGTTATTGACATATTTCTGATGGACTTCTTTGATGTGTCGGTGTGGTCAAGAGGAAAATCACTTTCAAAAAGAAACTGAAAAAGGAGGTTGTGACAGAGCATTCGCACCTCCTGGAAATCTCTGTCCTTGTTCCAGGTTTATTTTTAGACTGTGTAAGAATGCTGCTTAGCCAGAAGTTCTAAACAGTGGTCCTCTGTATAGTACTGGCAACCAGCAAGTAGCTGTGATAACACTGAGTGACAGGTACTTGAGTCTCTGAGCAAATAGAGCTGGGCTGAATATGAATTATGAATAATTGCTAGAATTCATGACTGGTTTCCAGAGGTTACCCACCAGTCAAGCATTTGTCACCTTCCTCATGCCCCCGACTGCCGATAGTGGAGGGAAAAGGGATTGTTATGCCAAAGTAATGAGAAAGAGGTCAGAAAGTTTGATAAGAGCAGGAAAAGTCATTTCCTGTGATATCATTAGCAGTGTTTCAGAGAGCAGGTTCAGTAATTGCTATGGTAATTCTGGATGGATTTTGACTGTGAGAACACATATTTAAAGTTAGCATCTTAGCTAGTGGGAGAGAATTCCGTTAGATAAGGCAGTGCGGTGTTACAGGGGAAATGGGCTGGGGGCTTGGGAGCTGAGGTTCTGCTCTGTGCTGTGTAACTTCTCCAGGCCTCCATTTTTCTACTCATAATAGGGTATTGCAACATGTATGCATCAGTGAGCAATACAAAAGCAAATCGTGTATCTCGGGATGTAGGTACCTACCAAGGTGACATCTTAGATGGAGCAGATCTGCTTTGCAAATATTTGGGCAAGTGCATGTCTGCGCAACAAACAGCCTACATTTGTTCCTGCTGCACAAACTGCAGAATGAGAAAGGTGGCAAGTGCTCTTTGTGTGGGCAAACGCAAAAGTTGCTTGAGCAAGTCCTGGTTTTAAAAGCATGAGCTCTAAGTATGAGTTAAAAGCAGACCTTCTGACGGTGCTCCTGGGAGCACAGATAGGCTATGGTGTTGTGGGCTTTCTCCAGATTGTCTCTGAGCAAACTCTCTGGTATTTCTTTGGTTTCCAAGAGATGCTTTTAGCCTTCCAGAGAACGTTGCAAGTCTGTGTGCATGCAGACGCACTTTGATTTTCACTGAGGCTGCTGCTCCTAGCTATGTTGCTTCTATTGAGCTTTACTACATCCATCTTTGGAGTTAGGAAGAACAAAGCCTGCAAGTCCCTATATGCTGGACAGCAATGAGGAGAAGATACTCTTCAGTCTATTTTACCTCCCAGTGACTGCTTGGTTGTTAACTCTTCTTTCTTCTCCCCAGATGCAAACAGATGACCTACCCAGATGACCTGCCCCAGATCTCTGTGGTCTTTATATTTGTAAATGAGGCACTGTCTGTCATCCTGCGCTCTGTGCACAGCGTTGTGAATCACACCCCATCACACTTGCTCAAGGAGATCATTCTGGTGGATGACAACAGTGACAATGGTGAGCACAAGTAACTTTTTTCTGTAAATACTGTGGTTAATGGGCATCAAAACAGAGTTTGGTCACTACTGGCTGAAATGCCTTTCCTTCTTTAATGTAGGGGTGAAACAGCATTTAAACAGCCAGGGGAGGAAGGTCATACATGCAACACTGATTTATGGCTAACAAGCGAGATCACGAGATGGTGTAAATTAGCATACCTCTTACTGAAGTCAGTAGAATTTACTAGAGTTTGTTGATAAGAAGGTTGATAGAGCCATTTACACAAAGTAGTGAGTAAATATGAACCTTTTATATAACATATAATCATGATGTGGATTGCTGATTTCATTGAAATCTTCACAGGATGAATGACATTTGTATGGGTAATCTTCATCTAGAAATGACACTTTACTCCAGATTTTCAGATTCAGAGGAATATCATCATTAATAGACTAAAAGTTTAAATTCTGCTTCCAAGGAAAAGTGCAGCAACAGATTCTTCAATTTTGAGCTAGGAAATACATAAAGACTATGAAAATGAGACAGGATGGGCACAAGGTACATACCTATATCAGGCTATCTCATTCATTAGTGTAAAAACAATGCTTCTGTTACAGCACTCAAAAATCAAAGTATTGGTGAGCATAAGGGTGCTATCAATCAACTCGTTTCATAGGTTGGGAAGGTTTGGAGAACTTTTAGGATACAGGTGACTAGCAGTGTTGTGATTTAACTTGTTATATCTTACACTTCTGCAACTGTTGCATCTTCTCCAATCATATTTATTAAAGTGAGGGTCAAGTTTAGCAATTCCTCCACAGATGAACAGCTTTAAATTATTCAGTTTTAAGTTGCCATTTCTCTTCCAGATCCCCAAAGAGAAAGGAGGGTTGAGAGAACAAATCACTAAAAATAAGTTCCAAACAAAAATAAATTCCAAAACCTATAGATGTAAGAAATTTTTTTGTCCAGTTCTGCTTTCAGTTACAGCAGAGTAACCTATGGAGTAGTTATGTGAGATTGCAAAGTGTTTGAGTCAGTCTAATACAGAGGAGAATTGGACACACAGTTTCTCAGTGAACTCTTATATGGCTTTTCTCTGTCATTCTTCTAGATAGCTGGAAATTTATCAGGTCTTTGATTTCACTGATAATGATTCTACTGTGTAATATAGATCAGAAGAATGATGCTTCTAATGTCCTGGAAGCTTCTACTAGTTTTCCTAATAAATATATTTGAGTAAAAGCCTCATTATGAATAAGCTGCAATGTAAATGAATTACCAAACTAGATTGATTTAAAAAAATAGACCATTTTGGTAATTCGCCCATTCATAAGCCTATTGAAATGAAGCTGAATAAAGGAGTGAATGAGTTCTGTTCCATCTGTGGTTGAATGCCTGAAAATGAACAAAAGAGAAGAAGTCTATTTGAAATCTTCAATATCCATTTAGTTGAATGGGGAAGAAGCCTAGTATTGAGGAGTCTTAATTATATTTAAGGGAAAACCTTTAAAATTAAGGGAAATTAATTGTGAGCTGAATTAGGTCTTGACCCAAAATCCATTGAGGCTATTTTTCAAACTCTTAATGAATAGCATAAATCAGAAAAACAAACCACCAGACTGAAAAATGTTTGCAGACCATCACAGTGCCGTAAGGTCAGAATTGCTCTTCCAGAGGCCAGTTGTACCCTAATGCAAATAAACAGAGAGTTAAAATAGTGATCATTTAATGATATTTGTACAAAATACCTCTTCAAAACAATACTCAAATCCATCAGATTAAACCTGTGCAGGACTCTCTGAGCTGAGCCCCCTGGAACTAGTCCATGCCATAACTGTGGTTGTTGGTTTGCATCTGTGAGACTGACTAAGTGTTTAGGAATAGTTAAGGATGTCTTTCCTTTTCGGTTGCAGAATAAATGAAAGTGACACATAATGTTTCAGGGCTTTTCTCATTCTGAATATTTTTGGGGTTTTTTTTGTCTTGCAGTTGAGCTAAAATTTAATCTGGACCAGTATGTCAATAAAAGATACCCAGGACTGGTGAAAATAGTGCGCAATAACAAACGAGAAGGGCTAATTCGAGCCAGAATCCAAGGCTGGAAAGCAGCAACATCTCCCATTGTTGGGTTCTTTGATGCTCACGTTGAGTTCAACATTGGCTGGTAAGTTGTTGGCTGTTCCCACAGGGAGAGCAGTACTGTTACACCATGCTGTTTGTTTCAAAGGCTGTGAAAGTGATTTGCTTAGTAACAGGAAAGCTGAATAACTGTAGGGATGAGGCTGTAGGCTGCTGTTATCACATTAGCAATTACTTCTGAATAATGGTCTTGATTATGGCGGCATTGATGACAATCTTCTACAATGGCTGCAGGATCCATAAGAAAGCTGTTGTGCTTGCTCTGGTACAGCTCAGAGGAGAGAGAAGTAGTTTAAACCACAATGAATCCAAAACCTCCAAAGCAGTCAAATGGAGAGACACCATTAAAGAGGCTCTGGGCTGGTGGCAGATGCATGCTTGCAAGTACTCTTTTTTTTTTTTTTTAATCTCTGTCATTTTCTACAATTCCTTCTTAGAAACTTGAATACCAATCTGATTTCCTCATAAATTTCTTTGCATTTCATTTGAGGGAAACACTGAATTATTTCCCGCATTTTTAATGGGGCTTGAAGTGAGCACGCCTTTCCTCATCCCCTTTGTCTCTCAAGGGAGCAGTATCAGCTGTGGCAAGCGCAATTTTGAGCTTAATGGGCCAGATCTGCAGTTGGAGTAAGTCTTTGTAGCACCACTTAGTGGCCGAAGTTTGGCGTTACTGGAAGACGGAACTGGAGCAACTGGTATGCATCATCAGCTGGAAAAGGGCTGCTGGGACCTTCAGTGTATAAAATGTGTATTTTCCAAACATAGACTTGTCTTTGATGCTGATGGTGCAGGGTTATGGTGGAGCTGATTATACTCTGCAGTTCTGGGAGATATCCCCAAATTAAAACTAAAAATAGCTGTACTTACAACCAGAGATAAACTTAATTGCAGAGGAGTGGAGTGTTTATTTTTGTATTTTCATGAATATCTTGATAAAATGGAAGATGCAATAAAGAAGTCTTGTAGTGCAGCTGTTTTATGTTCACCACGGGCTTTTTTCCCCAGGACTATGAAAGACCATAATAGCAGTTGTAGTAATTTTCTAGAAGCTTAAGAGCTGTATTAATTTATTTATTTACTTTTAAAGCAGCTAGATATTTCAAAACATTGCAACTGTTCATGCAGTGTAACATCAGCTCTTGGACAGAATCAGGGATGCAGGGAGTGTGCTGAGGGTGTTGTTCCAGTGCTTCTCTTGCCCAAGCTAAGGTTTTCTGACCCTTGCAGAAAATGTTGTTACCACTTCTGTACAGGACATGGAGATCTTACTGCTGTAATCTGCCCAGAGAAGCTAGGCAGTGGCATCAGTAAGGATGAAGGGAGTTTTACTGTGGCTTTCAGGTTGGTTTGGAGTTTCTTAAACCTCACTGCTTTGCATCAAGATCAGAAATGGTTGAGATCAGCATAGCAGGAAGCTAGACTACTAAGTAAATAACAACGTGTATCTATCAGAGGTAAAAGCATTTGCATTTACTGCATCCTCCCTGGTGTACTCTGCTTTCAACAAGTGTGCTGAAGTCTCAGTGCAGTCTGTGCAGCTGCTGTGAGACCACTTGGCTTCTGGAGTAGCCGCACAGGATGAATGAGAATAGCAAACGTGCTCTGGAAGCATCACAGATCCCTTTGTTTCAGAGCCGTGTGTGGAGGCTCACTGTTCCCTTCGGGTGTTGCTGCAGTTGTTCTCCTCCACCTCTGACAGCCATCTCATACCTTGTTCTACTCGTTTCCCCCTGGTTTTAATTCTGTCCACCTGTGCACATGCTGTGCCTGTCATTTCAATTTCCATCTTATCTTTTACTAGGAGGACTGGAAATCCTTCCATCTGGACGGCTTTATTTTTTCCCACCAGGTTAACATTACCCCTTCTCCATAACCCTATAAATGCAGTAGTAATGCAGCAGTATCTTGCTAAAGTACTGCTGTTCTATTCTCCTATTAAGTCTCATCTTGCATTAATATTTCCCCCGTTTTCAATGTATATTCGTGTCTTCAGAGGCCACATGGATTGCTCCCACTCAAAGCTGTCTGGTTTATTTGCGAGGCAATTAAAAAGAAGCCAATTCCTTTACCACAGAACAGAGCATTAGCTTTCTGTTTGGTTTGTGTTCCATCTCCAATTCAAGTACAAGCAGTGCAATCTCAGTCTTCCAATCCGTGGCTGCTTTACCTGCCTAAGCAATTGGCAAATTAATTCATAAAGAACCATAGAAGGACTTAATCACTTTCTCATGAAATATGCAGGACACTGACAACAAAAAACCCTCTTCTTTAAATAATAGTTGCCCCATTTGTGAGTGACCCTTTGCCTTTCACCGCTTTATAGCGTTTTATGGGCTTTCACAGCATTACTCTTTAGGGACACTTCTTGTAAACTAAAATACAATCTGGTAGGATATAAAGAAATACTCCACAACCTGGCAGGTCAAATTAACTATTGAATTATTTATTTTGCTGTGCTTAATTGCTGCTTTTTTGCCTCTGAGGTGTTGAAGTGTATTAGCGCAGAGATTTTCTACTGACCTGTCCCCCTTAAGGCTTCTGACAACGTGAACCAATACTGCTGCTGTGAGACCAGAAGTGGAGAGGACTAGCTGAAAGGGAGGCCAGTGCTATTGATTCTCAAATGGAGTTTTAAGTTAAAATTACATGATAATGTGCATGTACAGTTCACATGTAAAATTCTACCTGCTCTGCAGTAGAACCATGTCTGGTTTGTACTTAACGTCAGGAGGAGTTAGCAACCCAGCAGAACCAATAGGTATGAAAAGCTCCTGTGCATTCCTCTCTGGGGGTATATTTAAGCTTGCTAATTCAGTTTTCCCTTCAGTCCTCGAAGATTTCAGCATTCCTGCTCTTACTTTTGTATTAGGTCCACCCACAGTGCTTTAAGCAGCGAATGGTAACATTGAGTACAGACCGTTGCCTCTTTCTGCTAATTGTGTTGCAGAAGATGTAGAGGATTATATAGACTCCTGTTTTTGAGAGATGGGAAAGAATAACATGACAAGGGGACAAGAACTTCACTACATTTTATCTGGGAGCAGGAAAGAGAGATAGCAGAGATGGGGTGTTACATATCTGGGTAAGGGAACGGACACGCTTAGTGGAGGAGAGCAGAAATCAGTAGGAGAAAGACAGAAACCACAGTATGTTAGCAGCCATAAAGAGGGTACTAGGAGCCATAAAGAAGACATAATGATAGAGTATTATACTTGCATTCTATCTTAGGAATTGCTTTTGCTCCTATCACAGTGGTAGTATCAGAGCACTGAATGGAGTTATGCAGTACCATAGTAATTAAAATTTTGCCAGACAAAGGGGGAGTATCAGTAAGGAAGCAGTGGAGTAAGAGGATTTAATCACATGATTTCAGTATACCAGGGAGACAGCAGCAGCCTGACATGAGAAAGAGGACCTGAAATGTAAACTGAGTATCCATCAGATTGTGCCACACACATCCCATCATTATGCGTTATCCCTGAAGTTGGCAGTGCTTTATAAATATAGAAAACTGGTATTTTAATGAACTAAGAAGAGCTAAAGATCAGCATCCCAGGTCTATGGACAGTACTTTGCAGATCTTATTTTATACTGCAATATGTGGTACCATTTGCTGTTGTGGCTGTTAGCAACGGCTTCTCAAGAAGATGTGTTAAAGGGAAGAGGAAGTTGATTTCCTCCTATTCTTCTACTGACTTTGATTATCCCAATACCTGTAACACAGACATGGTTATGGGAAAGCTCCTTGTTAATATTTTCATGTTAACAAGCCAATCTCTGGAAGCTGCACACTCCCCACAGCCCCATGCAAGCTCAGGTGGCTCTTTGGATGGTTCTTTCCTACTAGTGAGAGAAATGCTCAAGTGAAATTACATTTGCACTCCTTCTCCTGTGCAGTCCCTCCCTGCTGGAGGGTTCAGCCTATCCCTCCTGCTCATGCCATGGCTCATAGCAGCATGCCTGGTGCCATGGTAAGTTTGACCTGGAAGTTTTACTTACGCAAATGCAAAGAAAAGCACATGTGTTTATTGAAGGCGTTTTTTCTCATCCAGAGCCTCTACCATCACTTGGGATCCATTTAGTAATTTAGTGCAATACACATTTTAGATAGAAAAAGTGAACTGATATTATCTGAGAGGAGAGGGAAGTGTGCAACATAAGCCATGTGCGCCTTTCAGATTCGTGGGATATTGCCAGCGTATGTACAAGTGGACATGCCAGAAAAACAACTTCAACTATTCATCTACCTAAACAACCTAGAGTGTTTACTGAAGCATCCTCAATGGTTTTCAGTGGTGCGGAAAAGAGCTATTCACATTTGGCAGCCTAAGAGCTGATCTTTAACTCTCCAGCAGGCGTTTATGCTGCATTCACTCCATTCTGGCTGGGGGCTGCAGGTCTGAAACCTCCCCTGGAAAACAGGAATGCTGATAGAGATGTCAGGTAGAGCAGATGGGAATTTCTCTCTCCTCTTAAAGACCAAGAAAGGGAGTATGAAATTTAGGGGTTTTTTTCAGTTCTCAGGAAGCTTATTTGCAGGAAAAGCATCCTGCATGGAATATTCCTCTGTTGGCCTCAGTGAAGAATTATGAATGTCAGTAGATCTGCTTGTCTGCATCTGATAAATGTATATCATTGGTGGAATGTGAGGTAGTGTGTAAAAAGACATGTAAAATAAGCTCTCAGATTACACAGGTTTTATTCTTACATTTCTGTGTTAAGTTTTTACTCGTGGTACCTGACAGTGGTACAGCCAGAGTAAAATACAGTGTTAAACCCACTGAGCTATAAAATCTAGACGATGAGACCATGTTGTCTTTCATATATATCTTATGAGGACTCCTCCTTAAGTCTCTGCAAGGGAAAAAATAAATAAATAATCTGATTTGTGAAATGGGTGAAAAAATTGGGTTTTAATATTATTTCTTCATTTTTTATTGAAGTAAAAATTTGAATACTGATGGTGAAGAGGAAGAAAAGACATGTTTATCTCAAAAGAGCCCACAAATCAGGGTATTTGGGTACCCACTTGGACGGGGCAGAATTTGAGGCATTTCCCAACGCAATTCCTGTCACTTAGGAAAGGATTTTTACTTTTGGACAGATTCAGGAAAAGTGGCAATGGGGGGGGGGGGGGGGGGGGGGGGCAGTAAGAGTTGTTGACAAATCGTAGTACAATCCTTCTAATTAAGAACTGAAAAGTATTCTGCATCTGAACCTCAGATGATGCGTGTTAGCAAAGCATCCCTGAAGCTGTGAAGGCCGTTGACGCAGGAGCGTTGGGCAGCAGAGGATCTGGCCTACAGCATGTGTGTGGTTTCTCTTAGATCATGTGTGTTTATTCCTATGTCGTGCCTTCCTAAAAGTCTGCTTGAAGTCAGCAGGTGTTTTTACATAGGGGTGCATTATATAATGATGTGTGTGAGGGGCTTATGAGTAACTTGGATTTATCTGCTTTTCATCTGGAAGATGCTGTTCTTTCCAGCATTGTGAAGAATCAGAGTTCCTCATTGGGATGTACTCTCTGGCTGCCTGATAAGGTTGTAAGACAGTAGACAATTTCTGTTTGCTGTTTTTTCCCATGGGGTTTGAGCTGCTCTGGGTTGGCCCAGTATTAAACACAGAATGCATATGTGTTCAGAGGTAGACTTACAATGGGATTAGAGAAGCCCGTCTGATCACAGTATGACCCCTGCCTTTGCCCTCGGATCTTCTTGCAGGCTTATTCTGTACTCTGCCTTATAAGTCTTTTCCAACTCTTTATCTTGGGAGCACTTATTCTTTGAGGCCCACAGTACTGGCATTGCTGGAGCTTCCACTGAAGGCATGGGTGCTCAACACCTTGTAAAATCCAGTCTTAATCCAGAAACTGACCCACTGGTAGGCAATTAAATGCATGAAATGCACGTGCTGTGTTTATGGATCTGCTCAGCAGTCTGACAGATCGACACATCTTTATTGTAAACTTGCGTCTGATCAGAGCCTCCTTCCACAAGCTCCCTGAGAGAGTTTCTGTAAGGAGCAATCACCAAGGCACCTGCTGTGGATGTTCCTCCCAGCACGTCGTTGTGCCCGTGGGAAGCCCACCCAAACCATGGGACAGCACTATGCTCTGTGGAGCTTCAACCAAGCACTCCCAATCACAGGGCCGAGTCCTGGGGAGGAGACTTCAGCCATGTGTTACTGTATGTCTGGAGCTGCTCCAGATAAATAAAACACAAATGAAAATTACCCTTTGGTCTAGTGGAGTCTATAAGAGAACTAAATTTATTGTCCTTTCTCTTCTGGCTCTAACAGTTCACCAGAAATTTATTCAGAGTGAGAGGAGGACACTGACAGATACATACTTTAGAGAGGACAGAGGGAAGAAACTTCTTATGTCACTCAAATTGCATCCTGAATTGTCTGCTTGAGTTTTATTAGGTGGAACAAAGAACTGGATGATGTGATCCACTACCTTTAAAGCTGCATCTTTTCATTATATTTGGTTTGCTGAAATCCATCATGTCTATGAATATGCCTGGGAGAATTTTTCTTCTTGCTTCAGTAAATAACTTGTTACAATATATGCTACTCTACACCCATAAAGTATGTTGACTCACAGGCTAGGAACCTAATATTTTTGCATCTGTGAAAAACAGAGATGGATCCCAAAATTCACATCTGGCTTATGTACCTAATCAGGCAGGGCTGAATCCTGCCTCACTGCCAGCAGTGGCCATGCGGAAAGGAAATACTCAAACAACACACTGCAGCTCATCAGCACAGCATGTTGAACATACTTGGACTTCAGCAACCTCTTCCACTTCTAGTCCTGGAGCTGCCAGGAGCACCTGACTTCTGCAGATGCACAATGGAAAAAGCAAGAAAAGGGAAAAAACCAGACTCAAATGGGAGAGAACACTGGTGTCTATAAAGAGCATGGGTAAATCTGCATAATAATGGAGCAGCTTAAAATTAGTATTGAAAAAAAATAGAAATTACTAGGAAAGATTTAATCATAATCCTTTGAAAAACCTGAGGCAATTAGACAAAGCCAGAATTACCCACCATGTTGACAAAGGATTTGATGAATGTGCAGCTCAGCTTACAGAGACAAAGACACTGTGTAAGTCTATTGAGCCTAATAGAACTACTCCAAGGCTGGATTTTGCTAGCAATGAATAGCAATAAAGAACCCCTTGTACCTCATGGATTACCTAAGATAAGCAATGCAAGCACAGTTCATTATGCAATCCTGTTCAAGCTTATAGTCCTCCTTCATTGGCCATTGCCTAGGGATCTTGGCAGGCAGAAGAACAGAGCACGAGCAGTGATGGTAGTGCAGAGGGCATGGGCAGAACCTGGGATCTGAATGTTCCTGTGGATCTCACTGGGATGAGCTGGTGTTTGGGTCTGAATGCCCCATTGCCATTTCTGCTGTCCCTGATCAGGGAAGACAAGGTGTGAAATCTCTCAAGTGTAAAATGCTTAATTAACAGGCTCTCCACTCTGAGTTGTGCTGGGTAACAGAGAACAACTCTGCACTAGATTGTCTCTTTCCATTTGTGACCAGAGCCTGCTCTCTTACTTGTGGGTGCGAGCATATTCTGCACGTTACTGCAGTCTATCCAGATACTGAACCTTTACTGTTCCTAATACCTGCGGGGATGAGATTTTTACGTGTGGATACAGACAGAGAAAGAAAGTCGCCTCCACTGGGGGAAAAGAGGGAAAAGGAGAAAATGAAGTTCCAGCAGTTGCTTTCATACCAATTCACTGCAAAACCTGGGCATGGCATTTTACTTCTGTAACCTGAGGGTAGAGCTGTCGGCACTTATATATATTCAACATTTGTACTTATTGAGTGCGGGGGACTGAAACAGAATTTCCATCACATGGACAGCTTTGAGGCACCTCCGATTTTGCAAAAGTTCAAAATCTGAGTTTTCAAGTTAATAGATTGATAGAGATTAATGAAATTTCATTGTGTATTTTGATCTGACTGCTGTGTTTCACTCCAGAGATCCCTCCTTGTGACATTCAGATGCAAAGCACCAAGTCAGGTGGTAATAAATGTAAGCCATACAACTGGAAAAACACAAGAATTCAGTCAACCATAGAGTGACAGGAATGGTTTGGTGATGGCTGGTGTGACAGCAGCACCAGCACAGGGAATGAATTGTTCTTGTAACAAGGAAAATAAGGACCCAGATTAGCTTTTTCAAGACACAAGGCAGATGAACACAGTCACAAATATGATTGAGGGCTGAAAATTCTGAGTGGCTGTTAAATATTTTCTTCACATTCGTTCTCAAACCATTATTGGAGATACACTTTCAGCAGTCTGATTTTAAGCTGTCTTGTGAAGTAGCAGGCTAAATTCCCTTTGTATTCAAAATCAGGTCCTCTGGAACATTATTAATCTCACCTATTTTCAGTGTCTACATTATTATGAGAAGCATCTTATTATAAAAGTGCCAACCTCTGCCACTCTCTCCGAGAATGAAAGTTTGAGGCAATTACCTTGGATGTAGGGTGTCTATTTTAGACATCTGACATTAAGGGAGAAGAAATCTTTATCTCTTTCAGGTTTTTTCATTACACAATCTTAATCTACCCTTCAAAGTAAAATACTTGCAAAATGAGCACCTGAGGAAGAACTGTAGAGAGAAATGTAAACTTCAAGATGAAGTATGGTGGGTTCAACCATCTTGCTTTGTATCAACATAAACATCCAAGTAATTGAGGACTTGAGGATTTGGCGACCAAAGTAGTATAACCAAGAGAGATGGAAATAGTTTCCAGTCTTTCTTTGCTTGTCAAAGAAATTTGAGAATCAGATGGTGGTGCATAAGAATGTCAGAATTTGATTCTTACAAAGGAAACCCATTTACAGATTCCTGCTTCAGAAGGCGTGCAGTTTTCCTGCTTTGCAGACCCAAACATAATCATTTTGTGCATGCTATGGGAGTCACTGGGTGCAACTGTGTCCTGTGGTGTGCACCAGATCTCACTGGAGAATGTAATCCTCCTGCTCTGTGACTTGCCCACTGCACCAAATCTGTTTAAGCGGTGTCCAAGGGCTTCAGAAGTGGGCGACCCCCCAAGGTGTTGTTTGGTTTGCAGTTCTGTAATGACGCTTCTGCTGCAAGTGCTCCACACCCAGGAAGAGGAGGATTCTTCTTAGAGTAAAACAATTAGTGGCTTGTCATTAGTGACATCTATACCCATTGTTTGGTATTTTGAAAGCCTTTGTTTCAGAGGCCAGAAGGGAGTGGGAGAGCCTCCTGCTGATATTAAGCACAAGGGTTACCACAGCCATGCATGGAGGGACCTGGTTCCTGATGGGAGAGGGGTGTCTGGCTGACATCTCCGTTGTTCTGCTGTATTTTCTCTAGGCTGATAAACAGAGATAACAGTATGGAAAGAACAAAGCAGATTTAGTTTTTCTGCATTCTTCTCTGCTTTATTGGATTTGCAAGAGTTTTTCTGCCATCCACCCACTGGCTTTTGAAACAGTTACTCTCATAAATATAATCTCATATTATTGATGGAAGTGCCTTATCCTGATTTGGTAGGTCACATTGGCTCTTCATGCAGGTGCATGAGCATGGCCTGAGGATGATATGGATTGGCATTCTGCATCATGTACTGCACTGTCCTGGACCTCAGTTGTTTCTTGTCTCTCCCACAGGAAACAAACAGACAAATCTCTTTTGAGTCTGGGATGCAGTTCTTTAAATGCCTGAGCTGAAGTGACTGTGCATCCTCTGGGCTGATGCACGTTCATGCTTCTGTGGAGGTCTTTGATACCTTGAGGATTGGGCTTTGGCAGCAGAAGTACTGCACCAAATTGCAGGTGGCAGGCAGTAGTAGGAGAGACCTCCGGCTATTCCAGTCATGAGCAAAGCATTGATTTATTCCCAGAGTAAATCAAGTAGAGTAACCAAACAATACATTTGCATAAGAGATGAGCATCTCTTTCATAACCTTCCTGGCCAGGGGGGAATTTCTGCAACTTGCAGTGTCATTCTTCTCTTCCCACCATCCTTTTCATTAAAACTTCCATGCTCTGTGTTACTGGCATCCAGCTGATAAATTAAAATGCCATTCTTCTGGAGAATTCTGAATAGAACTAGTTTAACTCTCTTTGACTTCTCTCCAAATGAAATGCTGTGATACCATGTCTTTTTGTCAGCTATGCTCTTATGATATTGGTTTCTGATGGTTTATTTGCAGTAAGTAGCTCATCATCAGTATTCAGGGGTTTCCCTGAACCTACTTGTATTTTTACTGAAACAGGAGGGGTAAAAAGAAGGGAAAGCAAGCAGCGCACGACCTCATGGAAGCAACATGGAGTCTGTGTATGCAAAAGCCAAATATTTTGTCTGTATTCAAATACAGGGAAATTGCTGTCTTACGGAAGAGATGCGATGATGAAGACTGAAAATAGAGGTTAATTTCATACTTGTAACTTTCTGTTGGCCTACACAAGAAAATACATTGTAACAAACTAAATACAGCAAACAAAATACCAGGTAACAAACTCGGAAGGACAAAGTGACAATTGCCTTTTAACCACCAACAAAAGAGAAAAGATCAGTGTTCAAATCCTGCTACCTCTGTGAATCGCAGCAAACCACCATGCCCTTAAAGATACATCTGAGAGCTCTGCAAGATCTTCAAAGCTTTTTTCAAGGGAAAACAGTTACAAAGGAGTGAACCAGTGGCTGTTTCTAATACTGCTTTGAGAAGTGCTTTCCACCCTTACTTAAGTCTGCTACCTCTTTGGATCAGTTTCTCTGTAAATTCATAACAACTTCAGACTGCCTTGGTCAGAAATGAATGTTTGCACTGAAGCTTTTTACTTTCCTGAAACACTTTGGGATGTAGCTGGTTTAAAGCCTTTTGAAATGATGGCACGTTTCCTGCAGTTCACAGCTTTTGCACCATCTGGCAATTGAAATCTTCTCATCACCAAAGAGGTTTTAGAAGGCATAATGCAGCCACGCTTGTCATTCAGACTAGATCCGATGGGGTCAGCCCTTAGGAAACAAGATTAAAACCTTTGAGTAACCTTCAGATTCATTCAGTCCCTGGTGTGGGTTTTGTTCTTCAGGCCTTGTCAGGAAGAGCAGGTATTTAATGGCTACCTGGTATCCTGGTGATGTTGCCGTTAGCAAACTGTTTAGTTACTCTTGGTGATATTGTTTCTAAGCATTCGGCCATTGCAAAATGAACTGACAGAATAAGAGTTCGGTAAAATTTTGTGGTGTTCAGCTCCGGGATAGCTTCATAAAAGTAGTAATTCACATGCTGTTGCTATGTGAAGTATCTCACACCAAGCTCCAGCCTCTTCAGTGTATGATGATGACCTGTATTCCATCCCGCTATGCCGTGTTACGGGCTGCTAGCTGGCTGGAATACTGCTGTCTATATTAGAGAACTTCGTGTTATCAGACTGCAAAACAGGGCCTGGGATTACTGGATGGCTGTAAAAGATTTTGCTGGTTTTATTGTTCTCAGGGTGGAACCTGCGCTTACCCGCATCAAAGAAGATCGAAAGCGGATCATCCTACCAGCAATTGACAATATCAAGTACAACACTTTTGAAGTGCAGCAATATGCCAACGCAGCCCACGGCTATAACTGGGGCCTCTGGTGCATGTACATAATCCCGCCGCAGGACTGGCTCGATAAAGGGGATGAGTCAGCTCCCATCAGGTAAATCTCCCATGTGCTGTCATTTCGATACAAGCAATGCTTCCATCTCAGTTGTCTGTCGAGGGGGAGTTGAAGTGAAGCAAGGCTATAGGTGTTGTACAGGGATAGCAAAATGGAACTGAAGAAAACAGGTGTCTCTACAAAGCTGCGGATGCATGTGTTGTATCTCTCAGCTGCATCACAGAAGCGCGTGTGTTCTAGTTGTGAATGTCTGGTTCAAGTTGGAACTAGGTGGGGTTGGAAGTAGATGATCTTAAGGTCCTTTTCAACCCTAACCATTCTATGATTCAAAATTCACATTGTAGCTCTTAGTAGGACAACAGGATCCTTTCTAGCTATGCTTTTAGTTTCCAATGGACTCTGGTGTGAGTAATAAGCCAGTGAAACATTGTGTGTATGAGAAACAAAACTACACGACAAGTTTACTACAAGACAGCACTGTCCTTCATCACTGACCCTTTGCTCAGCTTGAAACCTCAATAAGCAGGAAAGTAATTAATTAGACAATCAGTTTTCCTGGTTAACATGCCCTGGTCTCCTCACATTGTTTCATATCTATTTCACCCAACCCTGAGAAACAGTTTATTGATGAAAGATCAGCCAAAGCTTTTATTCCTGAAATCAGGCTATTAGTCTTCCATTCCTGAAAAGTTTTGCACACTTCATGACTTCCAGTTTATATGTGAAATCACTGCATCATTTTTCATATGAGTTGTTCTAGTATTTGAGTATCTTCTGTTCTGGAGGCAATGATCACACATCAGATAAAACTGAACTAAGAGGTTAACCTCAGCAAGTTCTTAAACATGATTTTCAGTGGTGGTAGCTCAAGCATTCCCTGATGTATGGAAGCTGCATCTGCAAAACACTTCTGGAAACTGAACTACAGACCTTTTTTAATAGAGGATAAGGGATGTCATCCCTGTAATGGGATAACAGGTTTTATTCAGCAATACAGGGCCTGCTTAACCATGGGTTTTCTCGGGTTTATGTTCAAGCTCTTGCTGGAGTTGTACTGGCACTGAGTTGGACTGACACAGGAGTGAATAAGGTCCACGCTTAAGCAGTGAGTGATGTTAAAATCTGATGCACATAAGTAGCTGGCTCCTGAGAGCAGCAGTTTTATTCTGAACCCAAGTGAAGAAACCCTCCAATTAAACAGTGCGTAAACTGCTCAGAGACAGATGAAACAAGCAGCACAAGGAGGAGAGTGCCCAACCCTTGCTGACAAATATCAGGAGCACTGAGACGTTGTGATTGCAGAAGTATCTCTCCTGCAAATTATGAATTACATGCCCTGAAATGCGGAGACACCAGTGTTGAACCAGGAACGCTTGTCTCCCTGGGAACATGTGCTTCGAAGGCAGCAATTTAGGAGAGCAGAGTATCCACTTCATAGCCACACTGCACTGATTTCTGATGGGCCTCTGAAGCAGTAGCACCTGGGTAGATTTGCTAGAGAATTTGACTGTGCTGTTGTGTTATGCCTGCCTATAGAAATGCAGTGCTATTCTGTGGCTTTTAAGTGATATGCCAACGTAGTTACGGTAATGGAAAGAGCGAACGTGCGAGTATTGTTGATGAAAAGGTTCAGGAAATCTATACTTGAAATTGCGATTTGGAAGCATCCATGATGGGAACTTAGTAGCTGTAGGAAATTTAACGTATACTTTCAAAAAGAAGGGGAATTCAGACTAGTAAGAGAACCTTTCCAGAAATCTCTGTTTTGGCACACATTTTGGTTTCGTAACCAGCTTTCCAAACCACGCACTGCAACCTTGACTAGTCTGCATTAGTCTAGTTTGCCAGGCGTGCAAACTGGTCCACACTGAGGGTGTTTGTTCAGTGTGTCTGTTCAGTATGTTCATAAGATTGCAGGACTGTTCATCAGCATGAAAACTGCGAGTCCTTGATACACTATCCCTCTTAAGGCTTCCTTTGTCTTCAGCAAGTAGAGGCTTTGTTATCTGTCTCTTTGTGCGTTTTGTAGAAGAAAAAGCTAAAAACTAATAACCCCATGAATAGTTTTGGTGGTGGTGTAGCTGAATACTTCCTCCCAGATCTCCAAAGGGATTAAAGATTTTCAGTGTAAAAAAAAAAAAAGCTTACCCTCCTATCAGTGTGGATCAGAGCCCTGGCATTTCTGATGTTTGCATTGTATGAAAGTCATCGATCTGCAGAATTGGGTAAAACATTTAGAAACTAGAGTCCAATCCCTGTTTTTATTCTGGGATTACACAACAAATGTGCTTTCTTCTTGTCTCAGAAGTTTTCTATTTCAAGCCTGATCCTCTGCTTTCTTGAACGCTAACGGTGGTGTGATCCTACTCAGAGTGTTGCTGGGAAGTAGGAACTGTCCTTCCAGTCAGTAGGGCATCATATAGGCAGTCATGTCAAGTGCACACCATAAAATGTCAAATCAGCTGTTGTGGTTGAAGTGACAAAGAGGATGTGGCCTTGAAGTGCAAACAGAGGTAGAAAAAATAGCAAGAACAAAGCATCACATTTGGTAAGGATTTCTGGTACTGTTTAAAGTCAGTTCTTATTTTCTTCCCACATTAATACTGTGAAATTCAGAACAATTGATGTTCCCTGAGTCGCCTTCTGCAGGCAATCATTTGCATGACATTTGAGATGTAAGATGTCTCTAATGTTAAGATTTAAATGAGGATTGTTATTTTGACACACTGTATCCATCACATCATTTTCCATTTGTTTTCCTGAGAACACAATGCCCAAACCCATCCTTATCATCTGGCAACAAACTGTGTAAGAAAGGATCCTATTTTAGAGGGTTTTTAATGAATTTGACTATGCATTGAAACAAGCTGGGTTTTTTTCTATATGCAGAAGATGCTACCGGCTTTTGAGACAGCAAGGAAGGTTTCTGGTATCCTGAGCTCTGACTGTGGCTCATCTTCCTTCACCTGCCATGATTATGATGGACTGCTCTGTGTTTGATTTCTTGATCAGCAGCCAATAACATTAGAGACCTCAGTCAGCCTCACTCAGCCAAGCACTGCACATCTTTCCAGTTTATCTTCCTGTAGCAGCAGTGGTGCATTTCATTGTTTCATATGTTCTCACTTACTGCTTTAATATGCCATAGCTGGCTAGCAGTCGGAATGTGTATGTACACGCGCTGGGTCAGGCGCTCCAGAAAGCACACATAGTGTGCTCGTGGATATAAATTAGCACCTGATGTGCCCTCAGTGAGATGGTTTGTGCTACCTGCTTCAGCTTGGAGTGTGTGTGCCTTTCTCACGTGCAAGTCAGGCCCCATGCTGGTCTGTATAGCGATGGTGATGCAGCCATGTTAGGTCAGTTATCCTGGAAACTGGACTTGTTGTATGCTCTGAAAACTGTTTAAAATGTGACCTGATTGCAGGTACATTGACCTTAAGGCAGAGGGAGAAAGATGTGTAAGGGAGAGGAAAACTTACCATATCACGTGCATTATGTCAGTCTGGTGCTGATCCCTTTCTTCTTCACTTGTTCTCGACGAAGCCCCCAGGCAACATCCCTCAGTTGTCTGTAAAGGAGGGGGATGCACCTCTCTGGGGAAATGGGTGTTGGAGTTCTGCTAAAGCCTGCTGGAGTTCTGCAGACAAAGCTGTGTTCCTGGAGATCTTCCTAAAATGAAACAGTCGGGACGCAGGCCTATACAAGTGCCTTTCACTTCTGGCCATGATGTCCCCTGTTTCTGGTACCCATCCCATAGCAGGCCCTGCCCTCTTCCATAGGCTGCCTCTCTTCCCTCATAGCCACCCTTCTATACCTGCTGCAGCAGCAGGGAGTATGTACCACCATGAAGCTTCCTCCCTTTCCCCAGGTGTTATGCAGAGCAGTGGCTCTCCCTTGCTTACAGCTGTCCCATCAGGTCATTTCCACAAACTGACTATGCTGTATCTTCCTCCAGTGCAGAATCAATACTATTCTATGCTGCATTTTAAGGTTTTAGCTGCAAAAAAAATATGTGCTGTGTTTCCCACATTATCCTTTGAGTGCTGCTGTTGGTTATAATTAATGCTTCTAGCATCCTCAGTTGTGTCAAAGAGTATTCCACAGGTCAGTCAAGTTTCCCAACACCTGTGAGGTACTGGTAAAAAACAGTACACCTCTAATTACTGTTTTGTGATACCTCCCTGTAAAAATGTCACTGTTTCATTAGAAAGTGCATTAGTTAAGGGAAAAAGTCCTTTTACATAAAGCAAATGTGGGTTAAGTTAATACATTTTACTCTGAAGCTGTGAAGTGCTGAGGCACACACCTTCTCATTTGCTACCCCATGGCTAGTGAGCAGTGCTTAAGACATACTAGCCCAGTTGCTTTTGCTCATATGTCCATTTCTAACTTTCAAGGGAAGGCTTTGCTGCGCTGTACTGAAAGTGGTAGATACTGGAGTTTTTCAGGTCCTGGAAAACCCAATGATGACAACAAGTAAGGGTCTCATGGTTTTTAGGGAGCAGGGGTGGTTTTTTAGTGTTTGTAGTATGTAAATATAACGCTGTAGTCTAGTATAGAAGTATCCCTCTATATGCTTAAAATGCTCTTAGAAGTGAATCTTCAGCTTTGAAACTGCTGAAGCAGTTTTCAGACTTTACCCGGTATTATGTGTGCTTCACAGATGGAGAAATAGAGGCAGAGGGAGGTGACTCACTGAACGACAGCAAGGAGTAGAGTCAGGGTCCATCGGCTCACAGTGCTGTTACCAGCTCACTGGGCTGTGCAATCACATTACACTTGGTTTACAGCTGGGTCACTCAAAGCACAGGGATATTAAGGGCCTGGGCTTGGTGAGGACTGCATGTCCAAAACTGGTTGAGCCTGATGGAAGTGTTGAACATACGGTATGCAGAAATCTCAGCATTGTGCATCGTAGGCAGGTTCTTCCATCACATCAGGATGTGGCCAGGGCAGAGCCACAGGCATCTCAGTTCAGCTGCTGGGGTTGCAGCTATGCTGCTGTACAGAACTGTGGCAGCAGGCAGCCAAACTCAGGCAGCAAAAGGCAGTGACAGTGGCAAGTTTTGATGTGGTTCTTTCTGCCCTTGCACTGCTATTGTTGCTCATTCCTGAAAACATTTCTTTTTCTTCTGAATAAGCCATGAAGGCTTGTGGAGTCTGTGTTTGAATATGTCTAATGAGAAAAAATAACAGCTAGAAGAGAGAGTGGGAGATGCAAAGACAGTCCTTGGTGGCATTCCACTGTGAGTGATGATTATGCAGTTACATCTAAAATCTATTTCCCACCCCCATTCAATTAACAAGTCAGTGTTTTAATGGTCAGAGCCGACAGCTGCAAAAATCCATCCCCTAGAGGGAGATTTCAGCACCTGAGAGCAGTCTGCAAAGCCTGACTGTACTGTTCCTCATTAGGAAGGAAAGAGAAACATCCTTATGGGAGTATCTTACTACTGTAAGGAACTGCCTCCAGAGGATTTGGGGAGGGAGGACCTAGAAAGCCCAAACTAGCAGCTCAGTTTTGCAAAGCAGTGATGCTCAGCTTTCATCTGGTGAAGCCTGTGTTTAGCTTTAAATACATCAGAAGGAAAATGAAGAAAGTGTCCTGTGTTTCTCCCCCTCACCCCCCCTTTCTTTATCATGGTTGACACTTAAGAAATACCTAAATATTTCCTCAAAGACTTGTTTTATTTCACAACTACTGAATTCCCTTTTCTTTGGTCATAGCTTTCTTTTATTTCAATTTTTATACCAAATTTATTTCCTGGTAGCCTAAAATATGGTTGTCAGTGATGGAGGATGTTACAGGGGGATACATATTGGATGTCTGGTCCTGAGCTCTCAGCCTTTTTAGGCAAGTCTGTCTTCAGGTATGGTCTAGGAACTAAAAGCAGGAAGATGCATTTTACCAAATAACTCGAATCTTTAAATGCTGTCCATCCTGCAAAGATCCTGATTTATAAATATATGCATCAACAGAAGATGGAAGTGGTGCTGACCCTGCTGCAGTTTCTTTGCAGGGTTTGTGACATGTGGCTTCAGTTTCCTCCAGCTTTTTTGACTGAATGGGTGCAGGGGTCTGGCTGAGAGCCCCACTTGAGTTCAAAGTCATCTGTGAAACCAGATTCTTGCCTTTGTAACTGCCATTGAATTGTGTCCCCTCAGCTTATGATCCAGAGAATGAATCTCACTCTGTAAGGGTGGAACATGAGAGTTTATCAAGGTATTTCAGCTTCTTTGTCAGGAACAGTGCCAATCAAATGTGCCTCTATCAACAACTGCCTTTTTCAATTATGCAGCAAAAACATGAGAGGGGTAGTGTGCACTGCAGCGTAGGCTTGTAATGATCTGAGTGGTTGCAATGGCTTTCATACTGAGAAAGGGAGATGCTGAAACAGTACCAGTAATGTGAGCACTACAGCAGAGCCCATTACAGGTAAGTACTTCAGCAAATGAACCTTTTCAAGGGTACCAAACAGTTCTTGCCATAGTTTGGTCTGTGTTCTGCAATGCTGGGGTGTACATTAGGCCCAGGGGCAAAGAATTGTTTTCTGTGGCCATATCTTGGCTGGTTATTTTCAAAACCTTTTTAACCTCCTCCCGTAGAAATGGTGAGCTGCTGATGAGAGAAAGGACCTGGTGTGATAGCATCATTCCAGCAGCCACCTGCTGCTACTGCGGGGATCCAGGGGTAAAAAATGTGTTCATTTTCCCAGCCAGGGCAGTTTTTCACACGTGTATGAAACTGCCTCATAAATATGTTTCTCAGATGTCATGGGCAAGTACCTTGTGAATAGCTTTCTGTACAAATTGAAGAAACAGGCAGGTATCTGGGACAAGAGACTTGATACTGACAGTATAACATTAGTGCATTACAAAGGAGACTTCTTAAAATAGGCTTTAGACCTTTTCCATCATCTTTGTTTCCTTAGGGCCTTTTCATGGTGTATATATATAAGCTTGGGCCATAGATCGAGCATTCTGTATTCTACTAGAAAATAGGTATAAACTAGTTTTTTCCTGATGTCTTTTTACAATAGCACCGTTAGGAATGATGTTGTATCTGCCAGATGGCCTAAAAATCACCTCCCTTCCAATGGAAGAGGGAGCACAGTTTTCTTTTACGACAGCTCCTGAAGTGTTCCGTTTCTCAAATGACTTTACAATTTCCCTGATTCAGCAGTTTGGCCTGTCAGGATCCTACTATAATGGGGAGGGTCTGTCCCCAGGGTCTTGGTGCATCTCATAGATGTGACTGCAGGATAGCTACCCATAATCTTGCGGTAGGCGCTATGCAACCTGCAGCTGAATTGCAAGTCAAACATGGAGCTGCAGACCTTGTTGGTTTTCCACCTTAGTCGAGTTTATATTTCTTGATTGTGGGCTATAGTAGCAACACCTAGCTCCTACCTTGAATTTTAAAGATGCAGGTGATGTGACCAAACCAGAGATACAGAGAATGTGCAGGCACATGAAAACTGCAGATGTCACTAGCTTGTGTTGCATTGAAGTAATGCTTGTGTTCCTATAGTAAATGATCTCAAAATCCGTTGTCATATAGTGCTGCTCATGTCACGCTCAGTGACAGGTTTCAGATTGCTTTGTAAAGAAGAGCAGAACCATGGTTTTAAACAGACAGAAATTGATGCTCAGAGAAGGGAAATGATTTATGTGAAATCACCCAGTGGGTCTGGGGGCAGAATCTCTTCATCTGAAAATTCTTCCTTTTCTGAAGGCTGACCTCAGCAAAGACAGAAATGTTAATCATGGAACAGCCTCACAGAGGCTGAAATTTATCTGCCAGAGTTGTCTCCAGAAGTCCCTTGCTGGACTTCATACCATGATTGATGCATGGCTCTTGACATGCACTTACTTTTAATATGTGGGTATGGGGACTTCTCATTTCTGACAAAGCTCATGGGGTTTTCTTGTGTGCTAATCTTCAAATGAAGTGTTGTCTAGTCCTTGTGCTACTCTGTATGGTGGTGAACTTTAGCTCCAGCACAGCAGTTGTGTATATGAAACAAAGGAAAACCAGCCTGATATTTCACTTACACGCCTGGAGAACTTTACTTCACATATTATGTCTGTCTCCCAGGCAGCTGGTCCAAGTGTGCCTGACACTGCTAGTTAAGTTGGCTCTGGTCCCACAAAGTCCCCTGTCCATTTGGGGATGAAGTGGAATGTGATTGCACACTAATAGATACATCTAAAATGTAAACTTGAAGACTAAGAACTGTTCTGCCTGTGTACGTTTGTTATGAGGTGGGTTCTGTGGTAGCTAATAAGCAACTTAATTCATTGCTGTAATCTCTCCATGCAGGACACCAGCCATGATTGGATGCTCGTTTGTAGTGGACCGAGAATATTTTGGTGAGATTGGCTTGCTTGACCCTGGTATGGAGGTCTATGGAGGAGAAAACATTGAATTAGGCATGAGGGTGAGTAACAAAGAAGAGACTTTGTGCCATGTCTATTTGCAAATAAAGACAAGGGAGCTTGTGGCCCAACAGAACACGCTGTTTAGTTACACTAAAGTAACTGATATTGCAACACTATCTGGTACTGACAGTCCCAGTAAATGAGTGTTCCTGGCATGCATGATGAATGCTGGGGTATTTTAAAGCTTTCAGGCTCCTCCTTATAGAATAAGGAGTTACAGGTGTTCAATCCTGTCAGATAGGTCAGTGCAAAGTGTGGACCAATGACTCTGGGACAGCATGAGTCTGCCCTGTGCTTCTGGACTTATAGGAGGTTTGATACTTGTGATCCTTTGCCCTTGTTTTTAAGGTGGTGCTTGCCAGCAAGTCCTTCTGAAGTCCAAGGAACATGTCTTTGCTTAGCACTTGAAAATGAAGCCACTTAATGCTGCATGAACACAGTTTCCTCATTATAAAACTGACTCTTTAATTATTTTTCCCTTACTCTTTATTCCCTGCTTCAGAGTAACACATCCCTGGTGCATGTAATGTGCTCATTAAAGCATATATTCTGCTCATGGTGAAACACTGAACATCGAATTAGTCCATTCTTTATCTGGCTCTTTTCTTCTAAAATTGCTACAAACTCCTTCACACCAGTGGGCTGAGAAAGGAGGGCATTGCGGCAAGAGCTTATTTTCACATATGGGTGTGTATTTATTATTCCAGCATCACAAGAGGGATAGGGTTTGTAATGGGACTGTGTGAATACACTGCTTATAGCTTAAGGTGCAGAATTCACATAGGGGACAGAAAAACTGCTACCACAAATCATCCAATTTTCCTTAAGAGGGTCAGGCTATTACCAGGATTGTGAGAGCTTTCCTTTATCATTGTGCAGGGCTTTGAACTGTTTGAAACTTTTTCCACATGGCTGCTCCCAGAATAGATTGAACACTCTGGCAAAACTCTGGCATAGCTGATGAATAAGCCTCCTAAGAAATCTGAAAGCTGTCGCTCTTCCTTAGATGAGAAGAACTTGCTGAGTACGATTAGGGCTCCCAGTAAACAGAGGCAAAGGTTTTAATAGGATTATGAAATAGCACTTGTTTGAAGAGACAAGGAATTGAAGTGATTGAGGGCAGCATTTCAGGGGTAGGGAACCTGTTAAAAGTCTGCAGAAACCTGGGATCAAGAAGCCAGCTCTCATTCTTTGTGAGGTTTGTCTGTTGTGGGGCAATGGCAGTGTTTGGGGCTTTTGCCTCATAAAGCATAATTAACCACACTGTTAAAAGGCTTTATGTAAGTACAGGATTATGAGTGAGTTCATTCTGAAATAAACTGTATGTCCACAGCATGGATCTGTTACTCTGGTTTCAGCCTGGATCTAGCATGGTAAGTAATATACAGTGTCTACCTCCTAATTTGCAAGTCCTATGCGTGATCCCCTCCTGTGTGTCTTTCAGAGCTGTCAGAAACTAACAGTGTGAAAATGCACAGGAACCGTCTCCCTTCTCTGTAGGATATTTATAAAATCACTGTGAATTTTTTAACTCCAGAATCTCAAAGTAAGTCACAAAAAATCCCTCATTTCCCAAGGCCTGGCTGCACTGACCCACGCAGAGATATTTGGCGTCTCCCTACACATGCACAGAGGGATGCTGGTGCCCATGTGTGATTCTGCTTGTGTGGAGCAATGAAACACAGAAAAGGGAAGGAATAAATGAATGAATGAATAAAAACCAAGGAATAATATAATAAGAAATAGTAAAATGTGGGGAAGTGGCACGTGTTTGAAAACAGCCCCTATTAAAAATAGCTGTAACAATAATCCTTTAAAATTTTTTGCAAACTATTATCATGTTGCTACTGAAAGAAAAGGGATTAGGCTTGGAGTGTCTGAATGATATTACATTGCATTTAATGAACCTTCATTTAAATTGTTCTAATAAAGTGAAACAGGGAGAGTTGGTGAAACTGATGAGGTGATTTGGGAGGATGCTGTTTGATAACGCAGCTAATCCCCCTAAAATCTATTGTTTATTAAAATATCATCATCTTGGGTATTCCACTATTGGCTTTTCTGTTTTCTAAATTCCATAGATGGAAATATTTAAATGATTAGCCTAAGTGATTTTCTGTGTTGACAAAGCAGTGCATAAACTGACTGGAGCTACCACATCTATTGAAAATGTTTAGGGCTCTGCTGCTCTTTTTTAGCTCTCATTATTTAATGAGTAACCTTCATGTTGGTTAGAGCTGCGACATTCTCCCAGTGGGGTAGCTTTGCAGTGAAGCCAGTGTCTGTTTGCCAAGCTCAGGAGATTCTGGTTTGGTTGAGAAAAGCACCAGCTGTTCTGGGAAATGAAAGGGAGATGGACGTGATTGCAGGCTTGTGATAGTGAGGAATAGATGGACACTTATCTAATGTCATCTTGTACTGTATTTTTCAAAGATGACAGTTTCAGTGAAAGATGGATAAATACAGGACTGAATTCTGTTACGGACAAATGGTGCTATTCTCTGTGTGTTCACCAACTACTGGAGTTGATGGGTATTGTCTGTGAGCGCCTAAAAGCTGATTTTGGCCAGGAATTAATGAAGTGAAATCTTGACTGACTCCTCTGTGGATGAGGTGCCCTTCACGAGCGCAGGCAACTTGGTTTCTTAAGGGCATTCAGGCAAGCATCACACTGCTGCTCTGCCTCCTGGTATCCTGTTTTCATTCCAGTTGTGGTTCACCTCGCAGCCTGTAGGCAGAGAGAAAGAAAAGCAATGGTACTTTCTCCTGCAGCAGAGCTGGGGGATATGTATGCGCCTGAAGAAGACACCCTAAACTCAGAATAGATCATGTTCATCTTCATTGCTCCTGGACATCAAATGGTCTTTCTGACCTGTAGAACAGAGAGATGTCCCAATAGTTAAAGAAATTGAAGCAATGCTTGAGATGAATACAGGGATCCCTTTAAGTGAGGGTCCCAAATTATGACCCTGTAAGAAAGTGCATTGTTTGCAAGTGTCATGAAAGTTCCTTTCCTAGTGGGAGCTACAACACACTTAATTATTTAGAAAGGGATCATATAAACATTAAAAGCCTAGTTTATGATTTAACCTAATACAATCAGTTTACGATGCATTTTTTTATAGCGAGTCATTAATCATTGCACTAAGGATCTCTCTCTTCCTCTGGTGCTCCAGTGATAAGGTGAATGAATTGCTGTTCATTTTATTTTGTACCCATCAACTGTAATGGTGGGTGGGAAGAGATCAACCATTTATTTTAAAGGATGCTCCAGGACAAATTAAATTCTGCTTCCACCATTAAGAATCCAAACAAATTAAATAAAAAATACATTACCACACTGACAACTGAAAGCTAAGCTATTTCTCTTTAATGGCTAGCATCAACTGGCTGTACCACTGTATTCGCAGTAGCACTGTGATACGCTTCAAAGGAGGGAATCTGCATCAGCTGATGAATGAGTGTTAACTCAGGGATTTGAAACCCCACAACCAAACCACAAAACCAACACGCACACAAACTACCGACTTACCCAATTTGAGATATCTTAAACCTGCTGTTCAAGAGGTCCTGGCCAGAGTAATCGGTTAGAGATGTCCCTAGGTACCCGTGTGACAAATCGTCTCTATGGTGAATTCAAGTGATAACTTAGTTCTTCAGCAGAGCTCAGCTGAGTGCTTAGGATTAGTTGTGACTTTGGCTCATGCAGATGTGTCCACAGTAACTTTGGCCAGTTTTGGGAACTGGCAATGTTGTGGTACAGTTCATCAGGACTGGGAAGAACTGCCTGACAATGGGATAAAGGCTTGGCTCATTTGCGCTCTCTGCTGTTGTTATTACCTGGCTGTGGTGGCCAGGCTGCCTAGCTGAACTGAGGCATGGGCTGTGTGTATAGAAATGCAGCCCCACCTCTGGGCTGGGCAAGAAATACTGCATGTCCTGTAGAAAATCGTGGTGCAGATCCACTGAAATCTCAAAATGAGGAAATGAAAGTCATTACCTAACACTTGCGTACACAAGTAAATCATTGTACTCTCCAAACTTATGCTTTATAGCCCAGCTTTACTTTCTTTAAAACCAGATGAGCTACATTTTCTCCAGGCAGAAGTGCTAATGGTAGATTGTTGAGTAGTGAGTTCTTGACCTGATTTTATTACCTTTAGCTAAGGAGATTTAGATTTCTTTGAGCAGTCGGTGTTTTAAATGCTGATTCTGAGCTGGTATGCTGTCATAATAAAGTTACAAGGCTTATGTATCGCAAACTTTAGTTCTCAGTTCTGGACAATGCTTTTAACCCTGTGTGATTTGTGAGGCCAGGCTCCCAGTCTTAGAGCCAAGAGGTAAGTAGGAGCGCTGGTCCGGAGAGTTTCTCAAAATGACAGGGTTTTTGTGACATACTGTGGTAAAATACAAGTGAAAACTGTACAAAAATACAGCTTAATCAAAATGTTTATTTCAGTAAATCAAAAACCTTCATTATTATCTTGATTGTAATTTTTACTAAAAATTAATTCAGTTTCAAATGAGAAGTTTTAGAAGAAAGTGTTTTAGTTTGAAGAGGTTCAGTCATTTAAATGATGTTAACAAAACCCACAGTTGGTGGCATCTGCAAAAGTAGTGCGCTCTGTCCTTGGACATGCCTGCTCACACTGGAGTGTGATAAATCTGTCTTTTCAGCAGGAAGTTAAATGCCATTAAAATGTTTCTGACCAGTTCTACACTGAACTCTGCACTGCCTAAGCAGAATCCTCATGAGAATGTAATCTTCTGTTATTGGCAGTTGCCCTATCAGGGGTTGCAAAGATCTTTGTGATAAATTTCCTATGTCTCACCTTCCAGATAAGCCATGTAAGTAAAAGAGTGTACTCTTTTCCAATTCCAGATTAACATTTTGATAGGCGTTTTCTAAAGTAAAAGAATGTTAAGCTTCTAAAGTCAAGCATTAAGAAATCATGAAAGGATTGAATTCATGGTGCCTGGATTATATTAATTCGCAGCTCCTTTCCCTCTTCAAAATAGGGATTGGAATAGTCTGTTCTATGGTGATGTGCATGTAAGATGAGCCAGGTCCTCAGCCCGTCTAAATGTTCAGCATCTTTTAATTCCAGCAGAGTTTCATTGATTCAAACAGAATGAGATTAGGCTTGACATTTGTATATAGCAATAATGCTTTGTGTCTGGAAAAGGAGACAGGCTTAGTTGTAAGTGAGGACACTCACGCAGGCATTAAATCCTAGGCTGCTGAACCCTGGAGTGTCTGAAGTCAGCATGAATCACTGCTGCCCCATTGCCAAAGTGTGTGAGTGCCAGTAACTTTACTAACAGCTTGGAGGAAGCTGTTAGCAGCTCTGGTTACTCTGGTCCTGGCTTTGCAGTCGCATCCTCCCGTAACTGGTGCTTGTGCCTTCATGCAGTGAACCAAAAAGATGCGCTACTGTCAGCAAACAAGGAAGCCATGTAAAAGCAGGTGAAGAGCACAGGCTGAATTCCATGTGACAGCCAGCACCAGGATTCACATTGTGACGTCAACCATGATTCCAACTGGAGGATTTTCCTTGTGAAAGGTCTTCCCATAAGGAAAAGAAGAATGTGAAAATGGGCACTTGGCCCATTCCAGTTAAGCTGAGGGGCTTGGGTTTTTCTCTGACCAGACCATTTACATAGTCTTTAATTGTACTCTAAATGGGACGCACAATCTTGCTTCTGGGGAGATAATCCAACTGCAACCTGGCTGCAATTTCCTTGAATGACAGTGTGCCTTTTTTCTTTATATTTTGATTTTTATTAAATTGAAGATAACTGTAACCTTGAATGAAAAGCAGTGGTTTTATCAGAAAGCAGTGCAATGGTGCTCTAGCATGAAATTGCCAGCAAAGTGTAGGACTAGAGTTTGTGAACACCGTTAAAACCACTCTAAATTGGGAGCATTGGAAGTAGCTCAGGAAAGAGCATCTGGCCATTTGGCTTCAATATCACATCATGCTCCATCGAGTGAAACATTTTATGTTATAAACTCTTTCATGTACTAGGACATTATGAAAGCACAAAGCTGGAAATTTCAGAAAGAGATCAACAGTGAAAGAACTGGGGAAAGAAAACGCTTCCTTACTTTTTGCTGCTTTCTTTTCAGCCACTTCCCTGCAGGTTTAATCTAAATCTGACGCAGGTTCCTCTGCAGTGGCAAGTGTGAACTGAGAGGAAAAAGTCGGGGAAGGTGACTGTGCTAATTGCACTGAGATTGAAATAGGCTTCACTTGCCTAATGATGAGACTGAACCAGAAGCCTAGAGATGAGCTACAGCTGGTCAGAAACGTTCTCTTATTACATGTTTTCTGTTGCAAAGTGACAGCTCATCCAGACCTCCAAATGTTCTGTAGAACTCTACCTTTTGATGCAGGTTACCAAAAGCCTGGCTTGGGCTGTTGTGTACCCAGAGGTGTGCAGCCATCAGTCCTTAGCTGGGTCCAGCGCACCTGCAAAAGGTGAACTTTGAGGTTTTTGGAACCAACTTTTTCAGAACTCTTAAAAAAGTGCTGTGAAAAACATCATTTTTCCTCTCAAAAAATGAAATGCAGAAGTGTTTGTGTTGCAGGATACTTGTGTTGCAGGATACCAGCTGTTCCCAGAGCAGGGAGATGCCCATTTTCTAATTGACCTTTTGATGAGCTCCCCAGGTTGTTCTTGTTTCTCTGGGGAGGAGAGGTTTAATCTGACCCTCTGCAAAGCATCCAGGGCTCTTAGGACGGCAGGAATCCTTTTAGCCTGGGCTTCTGCAGTTGGAGCAAAGTGTATCCTGTGTGGAGATTCCATGACTCAGACCAGCAACCTGAGTAAGTCCTGGAGAGGCAGCCTCTGGATGTTGGACCCATGGTCCAAACTGCTTTCCTTGGCTGTGGCTAAGGCTCCTGCGTGTGGTTGTGTGGCTGGAGGGTTTTCCTAGATCCAGGCAGACCGTCTCGTGGGAAAATGTACTTCAGCCTTAGAGGTGAGATTTACAGGATCTTCCATTCTTGAGTGCAGGGTCTGGAGATGGATTGTAAGCATTGAGATATATAACTTGCCATCTGTTGCTGACATGTTACCCGTGTAGGAAAATTCAAGTCATCATTATTTATGATGCCAAACAGGGGCATATAAATCCTTAACCCTGGCAGGTGAAAGCATTCTTGTGTGAGCATGAGGAAAACAGAGCTGATTTTTGATGAGTTGGGGGTTTGGAGGGGGAAAATATTGCGGGATTTAGTTTGTTTTCTTTTAATTCTTCCTGGAAAACTTTGGGAGGTAATTGAACATTTTTTACTGTGTGTTTTGCAGCCTGATGGAGAAATGTATAACTGACTAATAACAGCCATTGCAACAGTGTTGCCTCGCCAGAGCAAAGCATGTTGAGCTGACCTGGGTGACAGATACCTCTGAGTTGAGGAGCAGGAGCAGGGAAGGAAAAACGCATCTACCTGTTGTCAAATAAAGGTTCCCTACTTTGGTGCCAAAAAGTTGTATCATTATCTGCGCTGTGTGTAGCTCACAGAAAAAGGCAATTTAACACTATGTGTGAAAGAGGCAAACTATTTCCTGTTTAAGGCAGCATCTGTTTAGCCATCAATGAGAAACTTTTAATGCAAGCTGTCTATAAATTGGGTTTTACTGGTCTGTGTAGTGCAATGGGAATATCCACAGCAGAAGAGCCCCCAGACAAGGTGGCTGTGTGGTATACTGAGGAATACAGCATGATCCTGAGGAGTCTGTTTCCTACCCTTCCTCTTCAGTTTGCCCACCTGCTAATGGCGTTATCGTGATAACGTTACCTATGTAGTGGGCAAAACAGTATAGAGAGTAGCACGGTTGTCATCTCTAGAGTGGCAGAAAATGCCCTCTGAAAAGAGTGGGGACCAGCTCTCATTATTTGTTTTGCAGTTAATGTTTCAGAAAGGCATCTGTTGGCCAGGCACCTTGCATGAAAGTGGCCAGGAGGGACTCCTTCTCCCCCAAAGGGCTCACAGAGGAATAACACCTTGCATGGAGGGCCTGGAATGGGGCACAGTGCCGGGAAACAGATCCCTGTTCAGATCCCTGAGCACAGGCAGAAAATACACAGGTGTGAGCATCTGTGGTTGTGATGGGCATTTAGCACAGTCAGAACAGCAAGCAGGTGAGTTGTTCATCAGTTGCCACCTAATCTTCCTGTGCAAGTAAACCCTAAAATGTTTTCCCAAACTTGCCTTGGTTTTATGATCTTCTCCTTTTTGGTGTTGGTGGCAGTGAGCATTTGCTTGCTCATGTTATAGGAAGACACCTGTGGTCAATTGTCCAAACACTAACGACAGAACTAAAAGCTCATCCTGCAGAGGTACATTTCCTTTAACTCAGTGTCCTTTAAAAGCTTTGGGGGAATGTTTCATGGCAGTGTTTTGGAGCATAATGTGTGCACTAATATACCTTTAGATCATATTGGCTGCCAGGAGTTGGGAACTTGATAATACCCATTTACCATATTGTTCTGCACTTTTTTTCATCATTATTTTGGAACTGAATTCCTGCTATGTTTCTGCATGAATAAATGAAATCATTTCCGTATGGAAGGAAGGAAAAGAAAACAAAAACCAATAATATATCTCAAAAAAACTATCATAAGTCTCCGTGAAAAAGTGCCAAGATTCTCTCTCAAATTTTGTTTCATACATAGTTAAAATGGGGAAACAGGTTGGGTGAAATGCTTTATTAACACGTTTATTGTAACTTAGAGCTCCATATGTAGTTTCATTGCTTGCATACTGCAGTTAGTTTAGATCCATACAGACAAATCATGGTTGCATCTTCATATGTCATTGTTTCTCTTCCATGAACACCAGATTAGATTGCCAGGGTTAGATGTGTATATAACACATGCAAATGCATTGGTCAAAGTGCCATTTGCTTTCCTTTGGTAACTTCTTTCCAACATAACAGAAAGGTGTTAGCTATTTAAAAGAAAGAAAAAGCAAACAGAGTGGTGTAGCTGTCATTTCTATTTGTATTTTAGGCTTAGAAAAGGCAGACTTCACAGAAAGATTGTATTTAATATGACATACAGAATTTATAGCATGAGAAATACAGCCAAGGAGAATCCATAGAAGCATCAAAATCCGCCTGTGAAATCTGTGTTAGGTGCAGCTGTGTATTATGTATTCAAGTGTTTTGACTGTAATAAAATAATCTATTTGCATGTTTCAGTAAAACTGAATATTTCTACCTAAAATGCCACTTAGATTTCCTCTGCATCTCTAATAGCTTGTCATTTACACAAATATCTTCCTATTGGCAGAAAAACAAACAGCTCAATAACTTCAGAGCGTGTCAGACCTGTAACTCTTGGCACGTTTGGGGGAGCACGTAAAGAAGTATGCCTTCATTTGACCAAGGGGAAACTGAGGCAGGAGGCTCTAACAGTGTCCTCTGCGGATGTTTGAGAGTCACTGTGTTCAATAGGCTTAATTGTATTTCCTTCTGATTGTCCTGAATTCAAAGCCTGAAATGATTACTGGAAGTTGCAGCTCATGCATGTGTTAGAAGAACTGCGCTTCAAATTCTTATGTTCCTTTAGGGCATGATTGAGTGAGGAGAGGATGAGGGTAAAAGGCTTCAAGAGAAGTAAGCAAATTCCAAGACCTGTTCCTAGCTAGTACTAAGCACATTCGAAGCAATTCTCATGATATCTGTTTTCTTGTTTCCCTCGTCGCGTTGAGCTGTCAGGTACCTAGTCGGTCAGAGTTTCTGATGTATCTTCTGCATTGCCCTTTCTGGCTGGATCAACAGCCACTGTCTCTGTTCCCCCAGGGAGGGAAGGTAATGTTAGTTACTCTGTCTCTGCCTCCCCTGACACACCCCGAGTGGCCCACATGGGGCCAGTCTGGCAGCAGCCTGCCAAGGACAGCATCGCAGCATCAGGTATCCCGCTTGTGCTGCTGCGAGCAGACGTAAGTCATATTCCTTCTTCACTCCTTTCCCTCACCCTGTTTTGCTCCTTGTCAGGAATTCATCGGCGTTGAACAGTTGTCCTGCAGGAATGTGCAGGTACGAGCTGCACCAATGCATGTGCTGGATTGACTGGCAGGTCTGTGGCGGCTGTGTTGTCAGTGGTGTCATCTTCTCTACCCTTCTGTCTGTGGTTCAGCCTTTCATGCTCCTGGTCTGAGCGTTTGTTGCCCTGACGTTGTTCCCTTAGCCCAGAGGCATTGATCTGCCAGACCCAGCGCGCCCCAGAGAGGTTCTGACAAGTTCAGCTCCAGTTAGCTGCAGTTCAAGGTCAAATGGGACTTCAGAATATGAATAGATGTCAAGGTTTGCTGGCACATCGATCTCAGTCCTTTTGATTACTGCCAGATCGCATGAATAAATTAGCCTTGGCAGGTACGATAAATTATATAGGCTACTGATCTCTAACAGTAAATGTTAAAGAAGGACGCAGGAGGCCTGGAGGGGAAAATACCCTCTGCAGATGCTTGTCGTAAATGAGGTGAGTCTTGATACAGTGCTCAGAGGGTGATCTTCAGGCAGGAGGAGGCCTTTTGTTCATTTGAGATTCTGTGCAAAGCTGGGGCATGTCTCCTACTGAAGCATTGATTTCCTTTGTCAGAAGGAGTTTGGGTTAGTGTGAGTTATGAAGCGAGAGCACTTTGGCTGCCTTTTGCACCAGCTGCCCTTACCCATCCAGAGTGGCTTTCAAATGGCTTGGTGTCAGGCCTTTTGGTTCCTAAGAGTGGACGGAGGCAAACAGCTAAAATGAAACAAAAGTAGGGGCATTGGAAGTAGCTCTTTATGTGCTGTATTGCTGTACTGAACTCTGTCCATGCTTCATTTGTGATCTTTGTTTTGCAGGGACTTGGAAACCAACACAGATATTGGGAGAAACTCGCGTGACTTGTAGCACATGCTTTCTGCTTTATGTGTTCCTGTATAATTGATATTCTTCATTTCCCTTCTATGCATAAATATTAGGAATATCAATCACTGCTTAATTATTCTATTTTTTAAACAAGAAATTGTTATCTTTGATTGCTAAATGAGGATGTGAAAAGAATTTGAGGATAGGGTGGGTGTTTTCTGATACAACTTCATGTGCCTCTAAGAGCTTTCAGTTTTCCTAAATCTAAAACCAAATATTGCAATGCTTTCCAATATAAGACATATCAGAAGGCCAGACTGCCACAAACATGTAGACTTGTTCTTTTCTGTGTACTGTTATCCCTTTAATTAAGCATGCCCTCATTCTGCAGCATTGTACACACATTCTGTCTCCCCATCTTGATATCTTGACAACTCATCTGTGTGTTTGTGTATATATAAGTCTGTGTATCCATATTTATATGTATCTAGAGATCGTGGACTAGTGCTCATTTTGGGCCGTTTCTCTCAGGGCTTCTGTGAAATACTTGGGTTTATGCTGAATTAATCATAGCATGATGAATCAAAATGCACAATTTCAAAGACAGAAGCATTTCTTCCTCCAAAAGCAGAAATGTATTATAGTCTTAACTGTAAATATACAACCATCAGTTTTGCATGGAAATTGTCCAATTATTATATGTGATCAATAGCATATGTATAATTTAAAAGGGACTATTCTGTTGTTTATATGCCAAACACTTTGGACTGATAGACCCTCAATGTATGTATGTTATTGGAATGGAAGGGGTTACAAAAAAGGATTTTTACTTGTATAGAAATGCCTTTATGAATGTAGAAATCGGGTAATAGACAGGTTGAGAGAGAAGGCTGGGAGAGGGAAAGGGCTGTTCCTATTACAAGAGCTTCACCGGATGGATGGTATACATCACACACCATGCCTGTGATCGGGGTGTTAAGAACAGCAATAAGGAGAAGAAGAAGAGGAAACGGGGTGTGTTGGTGGAAGGAAAGGTCAGGCACAGTGCTGAGTGGTAAGAAGCAAATTGCTTGGTAAGAAGAATTTGAGAATGGTAAAGCAGCTCTTGCAACATTAGCCAATGCAGGCAGGTGGCTCCAAGCCTTAAAATGTGTGCTTCTCTGATTGCTGGTATTACAGGGAAAAAAAAGTTTACAAAGTGGTCAGGAAGAGAATAAAGATTATATTTTGACAGCCAGGGAAGTATTGTGCTAGACTTAGAAGTCAGCAAAGAAGCTCTTAAATAAATAAGAGAAAAGCATTAGTATTTCTAGAATTGGGCTTCTTGAGCACTTGAGGGTCCATGTGTTTTCCTTGCAGCACCATGCTGACCTGTTCTCTGCGCTGCAGCAGCAGGAGTGTTTTAGAAAGCAGAATTAGGGTCCAAGTTTGTGTCATCCTGTGCTTAGCAGCAGCTCTTTGTGTTATGCTTTCATTTACGCAGGTTACTCATGGTTGTCTTAAGCAGGAAGCACAGCAAAAATTATCACCAACGCAAATGTGGTTAATTTTTCTTGTCCCTCATTAGTCCATTTTCAGTGTCTCTCCAGGAAGATAGTGATGTGCAAATGTGGTAGAAGTTCTGCCCTTTCCATTCTGTCTGTTTTAATTAAGCGTAGCCCATTGTCCATCTTACTGAAGCAACATTTCCTGGCATTTCAAATGTCAAAGGCAGTTTCTACAAGAAAAACAGCAAATTCTAGCACTTACTAAGATGTTTCTTAGACCTTCATACAAAAACTTTTCATTCTACATACCTTGTGGGGCACTGATCTTTTTTCTGTTTTGTTTCTCTTTCTTTATCAGAGAAAGCACAAAAGGAAGGTTATAATGCAATCTAACGTTTTAGTTTAAAATCTAGCAATGAGTCAAGACACAGCCAAAGTAAGAATTGAGGCAAGTGTGACAGCAGGAGAAAGGAGTGATGATATGGTGAGTTGGGTGAATTGCATCTCAAAAGGTAGTTTAAAAATCCTGTAATCTTCTCCTTTTGAGAAGTAGACAGGGAAAAACACTCCTTCAGTGGCATTAGCTGAATGTTCACACCCTCTTAGATAGGAGCAAAGTGCTGTGATTTAGCAAGACAGAAAACCTTTAACTAACAAACTGGGATCCATGAGCCTGCTAGAGATTGCATGATAAACCTTTCAACCAGCTGCATATTGACCTTCTTTAATTGTGATGTACAGCAAAAGGGGGTATCCAACCCAGTTTGAATGATATTCATGCTTTCCTGGTGTGTGGGGTGGATTGCTGCTCTAGGTACAGAGGCATAGCAGCTACTGATTATAGTTTACCATCGATCTGAATGGCACTTGTTTTCAAAACAACTCTGGTAAATCCAGTGCTGTTTAGCACTTGTTATCACATTAATAAAGAGCTGACATACTAGCCCTCTTCCTTTCATGCCTTAACTTCTTCTGTCACTGTGAGGGCTTCAGCAATATTTCTCCATTAACTCAGATACATGAGGTCTTCAGTAAAGACTATTTGCATCCTTTATTTTTTCCCCATTAGTGCTGGCATCCCCTGCCCAGTACAGGTAATGAAGGGCATAAGGAGTGTAATATGAATGGCTGACTGTTAACCACCCCACTGTTTATGCCTAGATGCTTTCACAACAGCCTTTGGGTTAAACAGCATACCTGCCTGGTGGTGTTCCAACATACAGAACCAACCAAGGAGTAAGGAAGGTGTAAATGTAACCATACTGGTTGTATGTCAGGCCCCAGAGTGAGAGCCATGGAAACAAGATGCAGAGGGAGGTATGTATTAGATTTTGTTCAGTTTCCAACCTTGGAAGCATGTGAGCAGCACACATTTCATCCTCTCTGAGGCATCTTTGGGGTTTGGACATCTTTTGCATTCTGTGCATTGAGCTGGCAATGAAGGAAATGTTCCATGGGGTTAGCGGAGATGAGCTGCTACTCAAGTGCACGAGACAAATAAGCAGGACCGAATCATCTTGAACTAGGCAGGGGGGAAGTTGAAAATTCAGACAGTGTTCCTTCCTACTTTGTTTCAGCTTTCCTTCCAATCCTAAATCCTTTCTTTATGGCAAGTCTTTAGACCTTTTCTCCACCTTGTTTTCTGCTCTTGCCAACATGTCTTATTCTTTCTCATCGCTCTCTTATCCCTCTGCCTTTCCTGGCTCAGCTCCACCAGGCCTTAATGTTCCACACTCTCATTGAGCTGTACCAGTTAGTTATGAGCTCAGTTCTACTGTGGGCACCAGACCTCTTAAGTACCTAAGCAGCTCCCAGGAAAGCTCATAAATGTCTTTCACAATGGATGTTCAAAGTAAGGGAAGCATTAGAGGTTCGAGGAGTTTCTTGCTTAAGAGAAGTCTAGACTAGATGAGCAGAAAAACCTATTACTCAGGGTAGGGGAAAAAAATAAGCCTTTCTGATAGCAATAAAACTAAGCAGGGGTCCCATCTGTGACATGAAATGATGCTGTAAAGGAAATGTTTTAGTCTGAACTGAAATTAATTCAGAAGAAAAGTAGAAAAGGCTTCCAGTTGGTAGAGAAGTCAGTCTTTGATCACAGAGCTTTCATTTGACTTCATCTCCGACTGTAGACAGATCAAGAATTGTGGAGATGCATTTGAAAGGAGAATCTGAAATTTGAAACGGTGACCTCAGGAATTGAACCCAGAGGTGGATGCAGACAGAGGAGGGCCAGGGTCAGATGCATATGAAGAAGTCTCTGAAATCCTCAAGGTCTCAAGAACTAATTCTGTTCTGAGGTTTGTCTCATGTATCCCTTATTCCTGTTCCTTCTTGCCTCATTGACTCTTCTCCTTCTTTGGTCTCTCTTTCTCTGTGTGGTCATTTGTTTTCAGTGCTGCCTTCTTTCTTATCCATTCATCACTCTAGGTAGATGGACAAAATAGCTAGAAATTATCTCATGCAAAAGAGAATCCAATGTTGTCTTTCATCAACCTGATGAAAATAGACCTTGAGGCCCCACACCACACAAGGATCAGATTGCCTAAAGTGGACATAGTTTTAGTATAGAAACAATTGTAGGGTGTAGAAGTGGAATCGAAAACAATATTTAAAATTACTTCAGTGCACTTATATCCATATATCCTGGATATTGTTAGAGATGGGCAAGGTGATTTCCTCTTCATATCCATTACAGCTAAGTTATTTAGGAATGGTTTTAATGCTAATAATTGATTGATGTTATACACAGGTTGATTTAGTTGGTTAATGTGGATGTTCCAGTTTATGTGCACAAGTGTTCCTAAACTAGCCAGGTTTTTCTGCAACAATTTGGCTGGGGTGGCACCAAGCTGTGACTGACACTTAACTGTGCCAGCTTATGTTTTCTGATCCTGTCAGTCTTTCCCGAACTTTGAACTAAAACATCAAAGTATCTTCATATATATATATATATAAAAGCAATCACTTATGACTGTGTATTGGTTTGCACGAGTAAAATGTTACAGAAAAGTGTCTTAGGTACCAGTTCCTGTGGGCATCCAACATAATGGGATTTGAACATCTTAACAAATAGATATGCACAGACTGATTGCTTGCATGCAAAGCTGCATTTTTAGTAAGCGGTCAATGTTTGTGGTTAAATTGAGTGAGTCCATGTGCACACTGTGATACTGCTACCACTGATTTCCCTGTGTGAAGAGTTTCATCCAGTTGATTAAGGTGTAGATGCAATTCTGTATGACTTTGGCCAATATCAAACTCTTTAGTAATTAGTCACAGTCATATGTTAACAATAAATGGCCAGAAACTTAATAATCAGCAAAGCATGAATTTGTGAAAACACTGCTCAATTTGTGAATTACTTGTAAATTGGAAAATAGCCAAATCAATTTGGAATGATTGGTATCATCAGTCGGAGACACTGTCTAATACTTGCAGCTATTCTTCTGTTTCGTGTATTTAAAAGGTGACTCTTTTGGGCGTCCATCTTAGTGGATCTTGGTTTCCAGAGAACCTAAGCCTGGCGTTTCAGGGGGAATTTAACTCTGTCAACTTGGCTGCCCAACAATAGGAGTGCTTTCTCACCAGTGTTCCGTTGTGATTGATGGGCAGTAAGGTACTCTAGAATGACAATTTAATACTTTTCTACATGTCCTTTAGCTAGATTCAAGTGACATCCATGTATTGGCTTTTGATGCCAAACACTCCAAAAAGTCAATTATAAGACTCTGTCTACATCTCAGAGAAGTGCAAGATGAAGCATTAGATGTCATTAAACGCAACAACATAGTATGTGGATTTCCAGCCCAAATTTTAGACTCGTATGTAGTGTACATTCTGCTATATGCGGGCATCAGGATTCAAGAAGCCTGATTAATTACTGTTGGGGTTCGTTAAGAGTAGTGTCTTGGCAATGTGGCTGGACAATTCCCATTAATATTCATAGGAATTTAGCAGATAAATCTCCTTGAATTACTTTTAGAAAATTTACCCTTAATATGCTTTACATTTCAATAGGCTGAGCTGTGTTTTGAAATTCCATTTGAGAAGGGTAATGTGATATAATAACGAGGGACATGCAAAAGCCAGTAGGATGCATATTTCTACATGACAGTGGAGGCTTACAGTACTTTTAAATCAGAGCATCCTAGAATACTATTAATGAAATACCCTTTAACCTTAAGGGATAATTTTTTCTAAGTGATCCACAGGGGATTTGGCTGTTAAATTTCCATTAAGGGTAATGGGATTCACAGTATTACAAAGCAAGTTCCCCACTAGCCCTGCTGAAATTCTACCCCCTGAGGTGATTAATCATACCCATTGGGCTCCTTAATGGAAATATGAAGCAAATTATCTGGCTAATCATATGTGATCAATTAGCTCTCTTGCACTAATTGATTGCAGGCTACTTAAAGCCAACACATGGTTGTAAGATTTTATAGCCAACTGACAAAAGACAGGGTGTCACGGTCATGGTTGTACATGCCAAGGCAGCTCACAGACAGCAGGTACCAAGGTCTGCAAGGAGTAGATCCTCCTTGTATATTGTTATCTTCCAACTCCTGGTGTAAATTCTTCCAGTTTCCCTCTGACTTGCATCCCTCATAGCAGGTCCTGCAGGTGTGTCCTACAAGGAGCGTTCTTCCCCCTTTGCCTTTACCAGGGCATTACTGGTGTTGTGACGGAGTTCTGCGTTTTCTTACTCAGCCCCAGCCAGAGACTTTGTGTTTGCTTCTACTCTTCTAGGAATCTGCATTTTCAAGCTGTGAAATGGATAAGCTAGTCTGAATGGTGTGGTTGTGCTGGAATGTGTCTTTGGCTCTGTCCTTTCATCTGTTATTCTCCTGCCTGGTAGCTAAACTCCTTTACCCTGTTTTGCTTGACCTGTTTTGCAAGGAGCATTCTCTGAGGTTGTGAGCTGGATGAATTAGCATGCCAAGGTCTGCCCTCAAATGTCTGGAAAGAGAAGCAGCACTCTAGCATATCAGCTGAAGAGCTCACTCATCACTGTTTCTCTGCTTAAAGATGGGAAGCTACAAAGTTTACCTTTTCTTTTAATGCTTGGTTAAATCGAAGCCGCTGAATTGATTGGTTTGGGGGCCAGCATTCTGCAAAGACTTAACCTGCCACCAAAGTGAGGCTTACTTAGGCTGCAGACTCAGCTCTTGAGGATATTCTTTGATGTACGTTAGAGTATTATGGTTAAGCTAACTGGCAAACATGCAAATCCAGGAGTGCCATGCAAAATCAATAGCATTTCTTCAGGCAGAACACTAATTTATTGCTGCACTGCATGACTGTGTCGTTTTCCTAATGAATTCTCCAGTGTGCAGAGGTGCACTAAACAATGAAGATTAATACTGGTGTTCAAAGAAACATAATACAGATTTATAGCCATAACAGAATACAAAGTGCAGATGCTTTACATATAACAAAGATTGGTTTATGAGCTTTTTGCAGTCCGTATCCTAACTAAGGGCTGCTTTTCAATGGAACTTGAATTGAATGAAGCAACAGGAAACTTTGTAAAATACATTTTGGCACCATCAAAATGGCAGTGTTGTCTGTGTACCCCACTGCATGTGCTTCAGCTCCTACTGAGAGCAGTCTGATGGCATAGGTTGGGCCATCAGGGAAAAGGTCGGTTGAAAAGTGAGAAACCTCAAGATCACCTGAGCAGCTTTGAAGCACAGATGTCAGTGAAAATAGGACACTTAGAAAAGCACTTGGGCAGTTTTTAAAATCCCTCCCAGAATGTGTATTAAGTAAGCCAGGCCCCAACATATTGAACAGCTTTTTATTTTCCTACTCTGTCATTTGGCACGGAAACATTTAGTACCTTGTTATTAATTTTTATATATTCAGAAGCTTATTTCTGCAGAAATCTGTATTTTATTTCTTTTTTTCTTAGTGGGAAAAATAAAATAAACTGCTTCTATTATGCTGTTTCCATGGGGAACCTTACTAATGCACATAATATACAACAGCTGATGGCAAGTGATGATAAGTTGTTTATACCATTGGGAGCTCTGGAATGAGTGGTTTACAAAGCCGAGTAGGTAATGAAAGCCCATAAACAAGACACTCCACAGAGCAGCAGAGTGACAGAATTTTGGCTCCAAGTTTGCGGCTGTTTGGCTGGTATTGGAAATCCATATAACATCCTTCCCTCCTGGCATCTGCTGCTTTGAGAAGGTTCAGTTCATTACAATAACAAATTTCAGCTAAGCATGATTGCAGCCTGTGGCCTGTTCAATGGATGATGGCCTTACTGGAGCATCTCATATCTTGGTCTTACACTAGTGGGGACTACCAGACAAGGCCTTCATGGTCATTTGTCACTCCCTGACTCTAGGCAGGATACACGTGCTGATTTGTAGATACTACAGGCGATCTTTGTAGCCTTTCTGATCAATCCAACCTAATTAAAGGAGTAATTCTCTGGGTTTAGGGCCAATTTACCTTTCCAAGATGGTATGAATGCCTGCAGCTCAGCTAATAATGAGGTAACATCTTAGAGCCAATTAAGTGCAAATGAATCAGTAGAGCCCATTACACTTGATAAAGTTCAATAAGAGATGGAGCAGGTGAATTTTTCCTTGTTAGAAACTCTGGTGTTTTATGGAAAGTTAGAAAACTCACTGCAGCTTCTTGCGCAAGAATGTCAGGCTGTGTTCCTCAGAGCAGTCCATCTCCTTTCACTTCAGCCAGCATCCTGATGGTTTACTAAAACAGAGCTGTGCTTCCTAGAGGTTAGGGATTCAAAACAGCCCATATGTAGTATTTTTCTGCATGTTATTTTAGCAAATGTTCTTGCAGAGCAGCCCTCATCTATGAAAGGATTCTATTAATAAAACCAGCTGTGGAAGAGGAAGACAGAATGGTGTTATTAGTAACTGCAAAACCCTTTCAAAGCACTATTCATCATCCAAATAATTTACTAAATGTTTTCTGAGAAGAACTATTAACTGGCGAGAAAGAGCCACATTAACATTTGTTTCTTGCACTGTGTCTGTTGGCTTTGTGGGCTTGGACCGGAAGAGAAATCATTTGAGAAAACAGAAGGGCAAATTTAGTCGTCCCCTCCATGGGCAGAATATCACAGTTATTCACACTGTGAAAGCCCATTTGGATTAAGGCCAGATGTGAAGGTGCAGTAGCTGTTTGAGACTCAGTTCTGGTCTCCTGTTGTCCCACCAATCAGAAGGCCCTCCAGTGCAACTCCTCTCTTCCACACCAAGAGTAGAGCTGGGCTCTGCTGTGCCAGTCCTTGAGGCTGAGCAAGCAGGCTTCTTTATGAAGCATCATAGGGTGCCTCCACTGTGGCTCTGCAAGCAAAGACATGCAGTCATTCATGGGTGTCAGGTACTTCATGTGCTGCCCAGAGTTTCTGAAGTGGGACAAATTTGAAGCACTGATTTTTTTTTCTATAATTTGGGTTTTCTCTGCTTCGTTCACATTTATCCATGTTTGCATCACATCTTTGCTTGTGTGTGCAGATCATTTGTTCAGAAGTAGTGTGATGTGCTGGTATCAGAGGAAACACATTGATGCTGTAGGCAAAATGTCATGTAAGACCTGAGTCCCTGTAACAAAGCATTATATAAATCAGGGTAAGTAACAGCAGCCATCAGTGTTCACTGTATGCATCGGTTGACTCTGTGTCATGAGGATTTTGCTCTCACTAGTAGGGTAGGCAGGAAGGGGAGGTTTTCACTGGGTGGACTTACATGCCCTTGCTACATGAGCAATGCTGAAGCTGTGTCAGTACATGGGATGAATGCAGCTAGAGGCTGAAGTGAAAGGTTCTGTTAAGAATGACCAGAAAATAATTACATTAGTAATCAGTCCACAACCATTTACAAGAAAACACCCATGCGATGTGACTGACTTCTCAAGCTTGAAACCAGGGGAAGCTAAGGTAGGATCCTTTTCCCATCCACTGGCATCCACCCATGCATTGTCCCAGCTCTCTTTCCTCTTTGACAGAAGCAAAAATCATCTAATTTCCCTCTAGTCTGTTGCAACTGATGGCAGCGGGGTTGCAGAGATGTATCTGAGGACAGCATTTGGCACAAAGCACTGTGTATTTCTTTTGTTCCACTGTATACGTAAAGCCTTAATTTGTTTCTGCATCTGGGTCATCACTAGAACAAGATGGAGCAGCTTGCTTTCTATTTTCCCGTCTGTAGCAAGGGAATAAAGCAAGCAGATTGTGTTTACCTGACTACTAAGAAAACTGACCACACAGTGGCAGCCTTTGTTACTGTAATTCAGCCAGTTTAAAGGGTTAGGAAGGCTATGGGTGAGTTTGAAAAGACTGTTCAGAACATCAGTGTTAGCATATAATATAAACCTTGGGCTCACTGCACTGAATCTTTAATGTGAGATAGCCATAAAGTCATTAGATGGGTTTTCCCAGCATGTGCTATGTATCTGCGCTGCTCTTTCACAAAGGGGAAAAACCCTGATTGAATAATTGAACAGAGCTGGTAATAATGAGTGTCTTATGCTTCCTTGTCATGTGCATAATGGAAGAGGACAGCTGTACAGGTGATGAGCTTATTAAATAGATGTATGGCATTAGTTCCAATGCTGAGCTCTAAATCAGAAACCTAATGGTGTGTAAGTTTACAGGTGTATAATGTGTTAATGAAAGATGAACAGCTTGTAAGCAGGTGTTGTGGATGATATTTCCAGCCTAGTCGGTCTGGTCAGGTGCATGAACCACTTTCAGGACACGTAGGCAGCAAGGACCAGTGTTGCAGTGGTGTTTGCAGAGTTGTGAGGTTTTCTTCTATCTCTTTAACAAATCCTGGATGGGGTGCAGTAGATCAGCACAGTGCAAACAGTTTTATACACATTTGTTCCAAGTGTCCTTAGTGAAGTTGTTTTCCTTCTTGTCTTCTGACTCAGTGTGTTTACCCACTCTGGTTTTAGATTGCTTCTCCAGCAGACATAAACGCATTTCACTTTCAATGTTTCACTTGAGTGTTTCAAGAAGGTAGCAGTGAACTATTTACTCATGTCGACACTAAAGACTAAATCACTTGTCTCAGTTACATGTCTGTGACAAATTCCAAAGTGTTTTCCGAATTTGACACATCCTTTCAGTGAAGATGTTAAAGGAATGCCTTGCTGATTTGATTCAGAAAGAGTGAATCAATTCAAAGTGTGAAGTTAGCATGCGTGTGTGCAGAGGCCTTAAATCGCTAAATAAAGATCTTCAATGTAGAGCCACTTGCACCTGAATTAGAGCTTTCATAGTTGTCCAGTATGTTTATTTAATCACATGCGTTCACTTTGATATCTTTTAATTAACCAGTCTTAATTATCTCTGTGTTGACAAAACATCAAAAGGAGAAGTGTTAAATTGTGTCCTGCACCACTCAAACCTTTCAGTGGATATTCTGTTGTGCTCAGCCTATGTCATAGGCTGATGAGAGTGAGTCGGGCTCAGTGGTTGTTGTCTGTGGATAAATTTATATACTGAACATCACAAGGGCAACTGAGGGCTCATCAGTATCAGTCTGGTAGTAAAGAGCAAGGCAGGTTTTGCAGAATGAAGAATTTGCGTAACAAAGACTTAAAATATTGATTCTAACCTTTTTCTCCCCCATGTCCTAAGCTCTTTCTTCTCATTCTGCTTTTTGGCAACCTCAGACTTCCTTAAAGTCTTCCAAGCATCCATGAGAGTAAGAAATATGTTAGCCTAACCTCTGGAGACAAGCTTCCATCTAGAATTAGAATCAACTTGAAGTTCCGGACTATAAATTTTATTCGTGCCATTAAAGCTGAAAGCCTTTAGCTGAAGATGGACCAAGAGAGAATAACATTCAGACTTCTGAAAAATGGTCTGATTTACAGTAATGACACAAAACGAAGTATTGAGTTATCAGCACATTCATCACTAGATTTAGTGCAGCATCTTGAGGTAACTTTTTTTTTCCGAATGGTGTTTCCATTTGATTTTTATGAAACAATCTAATGTTTCTTTTTCATGCACCTCAGCTACCCCTTTGTGCAAGTTATTACCCATCACTCCCATAAGGCCTTTATTTATCTACCCTGTGTAAACCTGCTGATACTGCATGGTTTTTAATTCCTGAGATATGTCCTAAGACTCACTTATAACCAGTGATAAAGGGGTTATGTCTGATGCTTTGCTGAGAGACGAGCATGGCTTCCTTGGAACTGGAAGTGGCACGGTGGTCTGCAGCAGTTCAAGGTACAAAGCAGGCAGCTGTAGTGGATCCAGATTCATATTCCCCTTAAATTTTGCTTATTTTTCAAATGTGTTCCAAAGCCTCGTGTCAAATATTTCTGCCTTAGCAAGCTGGAGCTGTTGATGCTTTTCCAGACATAGTCCTCTCAGAACTGTAATCCTGAAGAAAGCTGAAAGGTGCCAGACTCGCTATTTCTGCTTTCATGTACCAGTGAATTAGAACAGCTTGAGTTTAGTGCTGGCTTTTGGAAAGCTTGGAAATGTCTCATGCTGTGGGAACTCATGCTTCATGCATGTGCTTTACTCCTTCACCTGCTCAGAGGACAAACCTGTCTAATTCATACCTTGTGCCCACTGAGGTGAGAAATAGGGAGCCTTGTAATATTAATCCCCCTCGTCTGCCTATTCTTTCTCATAATTGAGATTACCCTAATGGCATTTTCCATGGTGCTGACCTGTGGGTTTGACTTTCAGCCTCCTCTTCAGAGAGACTTATCTTCCCCTTTTTAAAGACCAGATGCATACTAGGTTTTGTGAAGGGCTGGGTGGTTCAGTGCAGGAATTGAGCCTGGGTGCTGGAGCTGGGTCAGTTCCCAGGTCTATGGCTCAAGGAGAAAATCAGTTATTCTGGAGAAAACAAAGTCCTTATGACTTCCATCAGGATGCCAAGAGGGTTTCTGTTCTCCAGGGTCAACTTTGCCAGAAGGGGCAGGCTTCTTGATCCTGTTTTATTTTGCAGGTATATGTATCTGCAAAATAAAGTAGTTATGGCACCACGTAAACAGTAGTTATGACACAAGTAAAGCCACAGCAGTTAAAAACTTGTGTTACAGTAGATATCAAGGAGGAATTAAGAGAAAGCAAGGAAAAAGGAGTTTCTGTTTGAGGGTTAAGAAACCACTTCGAAGGAAAATGACTTCAGGAAAAAGAATCTGAAGCCACAACATTAATTTTTGTCAGTGCCCCTGAATTATCCCTCTGCCTTTGGGAACATCCTCAAGTATTACAGCAGCTGAAGCGGATGGAGGGGAACAGTGTGAAAAATAATAGAGAAATAATCTCTTTATAAGAAGCAGGGGCTAATACCCAGAGGTGCCTTGAAAACAAACAAATAAGAAATCCCTTGCACAATAGAGAGGTACTCAAATAAGGCAGCACGCCTGCATGACACCAAAGCCTGCTGAACAAAGCTGCTCTTGTAAGCCCTGCCCACTTGCCTGCAGTAGATAAACACCACTAAACCTTTCAAAAAGAAGCTTAAAAAAAGACCCACAAGCCAACAACAAAACAAAGCCCAAACAAAAAACATCCGTGAACCTGCAGTCTTGGCTTCTTGTCATGTGGAATGCCCAAGGCTGAATTGTCTCTACTGACATGCAGCCAGTAAAGACAATTCAGAAGGAAAGTGAAGGCCAGGTTCTGTGCTAATGTAAATCCATCTGGCTTGATTGCTAGCCCAAAAATGGAGTGGAAACAATAAAGTAATTTTAATATTAGATGCCATCCTGCCCTGTGTTTTAGTACCCCTTCTCTCCTCCTTCCCAAGCAGATGAGCAGTCACACTCATCTGTTTCTTTATAATGCTAGGTGTGCATCTGATTTAAGTGAAGAGCAGTAAAAGGGGTGAAATATTGCAGGTGATGCTCAGTGACCTGCATGTTGAAATCCCGTTGGATTTCCACTTGAAAATTCCACTGAAAATGAAGAATAGAGTGACGAGGATGGAAGGGATAAAACGAAGGAAGGGGATGTTGACTGGGAGGGAGGAAGAAATACCAAATCCATTCCTTGTATTAGGAAGTGAAAGAGCAGCGCCACTGCTGTTTCTTTCTTCAGATAAAAATAGAACATCTGGGGGAAAGTTCCTGCCTTTATTTCATTTATTTTCACCATTTATCTGAGGGCAGCAAGTACTTTGAGGTAGAAGCTGGTTTTCTTTCCGTGTGTTTCCAGTGCAATGATGCCCTCATGTGATGCTGTACTGCCAGGAGTGATGGTGTGAACCAGCATGCATCTTCTGAGAAGTGGAACAATTAGAGCTTGTGTTCTTCAAGGTGACTCAAATCACTACATGCTGCCTTTGGGCTGTTTCTTCTGAGTGATGGGAAGGAAGTGCAAGAGCCTTGTCCAAACACTAATGGACTTCATTCAGCTGGGTTGGTCAGGCTGCCCATTCTCTGACTTAGTGGTGCTGGCATTGCTAGGAGTCTACATAAGATGAGAAATGTTAGAATCATATTAAAGAACAGGTTCATGAGAGGTATCCCCTATGTGCATTATGGAGAAACAGGGTTATTAATATGATTCTCATCTCTTGTGCTATTGGGACTGCTGAACAATAAAGAGGATGCTGACATTTGTCCTCTGAAGAACTTGACAACAGCTGGATTTACTTCTTTTTCCCCTAATGGAACATTATCTTTCAGTAGATGGGCTGAGCAGGGCTGTGTTTTGATTTCTGTCAGGTGAAACTCTTGTCAGTTTGTGGCACTTATCTCCAAGTAGCACTTTATTTCTCTGCTTTCTTTAAGGGATAAAGTTGTTTTTTGAGGCATCAAAGTATTTCACACACATTGCCGCAGCCACTCCTTGCAGAGTCTGCACTCTTCTCTTTTGAGGCATTCTGCAGGTTATATAAGAACAATGTGACAATTGGGTCATTCCTAGGTTTTCCAGCCACAGTTTTGCTTTAAATTCCTATGTGTTGTTTTTATTGTGCATTAGGCAGAGCCCGGGAACTGGTTTCCCATCCACGTTACTTTTGTCACTCATTGTAGTGTCACTTGGTAATGCCAAGATGTGTGTGTGGCTGGATGAAAAGAGATGGTGTCTACCAGGATCTTTGTAAGTGCCAGATACAAAGGTGTGTGGGGCCAAGATTGGATTTCCGAAGTGCTACAATGGAAGAAGGAAACTGTAGTAGTAAAATAGATAGGGAATTGTGTACTCCATAGCTGAAGCCACTTACATAGAAAAAGTAGGAAGGTTTTGAGCTCAGAGACCTTTATTATTTTGTACCTAAACCATCATGGTTACGACATCACTGGAGCATAATTTTGTAACAGGGCTGGAATTTGGTTTATATCATTCAGCTGAAGAAAATGAAAAAGATGGGTTTTATTAAACTCTACAGCCTGAGGCTGCTTTTAAAGAATGTAAATAGAAATATCAGATCTTGTTTTCCTGAATCCATTGCATATTTATTTGAGTTTTGAAGAACAGCTTGTTAAGAGCACCAGTACCATGGTATGGCAAGGTGGAAGTAAAGAATGTGGTCACCAGAGGAGAAGCACTTGGAAAGAAGTGTCAGCGGGTTTGAATAGGCTGGTTTCTTTTTCATCAGCAAGCAGTGGCATGTGGTCTGATGTCCAATGGTGTCATCCCTGCAATTGCTAGTTGCACTCAAGAGCCTTACTAACCACTAACTGTCAATGTTGAAGATTTGTTTGGCAGAAATGTGATTGCCGCATTGATGTTTTCTTGTGTTAAAAGCACTGTAAGGCTTTCAGATAGAGAAAAATAGCACAGTGTCATGTAAGCACTCCATCTTCAGTGCCTCTTGATCCTCGCTTTAAAAGTTCATAACTGACAAACGATGCTTCACACCTTTTCAGCAAATACACTATGTTGTTCTTAGAGGGGCTTTTATCATTTGAAAGCTGTGATGCTTCTCTCTTTTTTTTTTCCTTCTCTTTTCTTTCGCTTCCACAAAGCAGATGCTTTATGTTTATAGATTCAGTTTCTGTATTTCAGCTGAAGAAAATGTATTTTCTTTCTCTCTCTCTGAGTGCAGTAGTTGCTGAAAGTGTGCCAGTGCTACTAATCACCTCACTGATGGGGCAGCCAAGCACTTCCAGTGCTTCTGCATTGGTAGGTTCATTTTCCTGCACCAACAGATGGGCAGCGTAATGTAACTTGGAGCAAACTGTGAGTGCTCAAATCTGCCCCAGGTACTAATATTACCCAGGGGACCACCTAGCAGTCGGGGAGCTCAATGCTTTGGTTCTCTCTAGGGTTGCAGAGAGGCAAGGCAATATGGTGATGAAATGTTTTCTCTTCCAGACTTCAGTGAATTTCCTCTTGTACTCACTTCAGAGCCAAATCCTGCTTTCCCAGAGCTTGATGCTACTTTCCATTTTGATACAGGGAAACACTGGGAAAGCAGTGCTGTAGGACAACATTACCCAAGGGGGAGGTTCAGGGCGGATGCTAACCCAGTGCAAGCAGGGCCTGTTTTGTGGCTGAGGATGGCTGAAAATTATGAAAGCTGTATACACTGTAATGTTCACCATATATAAATGGTTTAAATTGCAGTCCTTGAAGCTCAGAGACTTAAAGAAATACACTCTACTTCATTCTTGGTGTAGGTATCATCCATTGTTGACATAAAATACTGGTTTGCCCTAATATGTGTCTTGTTGAAATTGGTGGGAGTAGTAACCATTTCATAGAGTGGCACTTGAGTTAAGGCAGAATTATATTTAATGGCCTGTACCCTTATTCTTGTGATGATCCATCTAAGAAAAGGCAGTGCTCACAATAGGATATGCTGCACAGCATGGTGAAGTATGGAGCAGCAGAAAGGGGGGCACCCTGCTCAGCCATCATCTTCTTGCTGTGTCTAAACTGGGAAATAACAGTAGGTAGCTAAAAAGAGGTGTATTCATTGACTGTCTTTGAATCAGAGTCCCAAATTGGCACCCCAATAATCAGCGATGGCAGGAGAACCCTTACTCTGAGTCAGTACCAAGTTCTGCACAAGGAAGCACATTGTGGGTATGTTAAAACACTTGTGCTTTGTTTCAGAAACAGAGGAAGGTTTTTAATTTCTGTGCATGTTTTAAGCTTCTGCTGTGTTTTTAAAAGAAGGCAATTTTATTGTCTGCCCTTTATATATGAGTACGCTGAGGTGTGTGTCTTATTCAAACACTCCACTTTTGGCTGAACAAAGGATTTAAGCCAGCTCTCCTTCTCTGACTTACAAAAATGCGCTACCCACAAGGTTACGCTCTCTTCATACATATGTATATTATGCATAGTTAATACCCATGAAATCAGTACCTGAATTTTCTACAGACTCTTTATCATCCCGAGACATGTTTTTTTCAGCTTCTTGCTTTAGAAAACACGTTTTGTTTTGACTTTTCTCATAGTTTCCATTAGAAGTAGTCATGGTTTGATATTAATGTTTGCAGTGTTTTTGACACAGTTTAAAGCATGAATATCTGAAACCAACTCTGCTTCGTATATTCTGTCAGCAGTTTAACGCCATTTCTCTTGCTGAGCAAGTGGATTTGTTCAGAATACAAAGCAACTGCAAATTCCTTTAAAAACTGCCTCCTGTGTAGCAACTTGTAGACGTTGTGAGGTATCAGAGGAGTGAAACAGGACAGGGTTGGGGTGTTTCCCATTTGTCAGTCAGTGCAGTTTTTGCTCATGCAGCCTGCTTTTGCTAAGCTCAACACTTCGGACAAAATTGTTCAACATACGTTGCATTTACCAAACACTTTGTGATTATTCTTCCTTTGGTTGTTGGGGTGTTTTTTTCTGGTCAGAATCAGAACGTCCTTCAGTGATTAAATGCCATTTCTGAATAACAAATTAACCTTGTTATCTATGTAGAGAACTCTGAATTCATCAAAACAAAAGATGAAGACTGTTGCTCATCATTTGAAATTGTGTAATCACAGCTATGCCGAGTTGTATTTTGATTAAGTGGAAGATGATTATAGAGATCCGTCACTCACAGATGCAGTAGCACCCAGGGCAAGCACAGATTTAATTTCAACCCAATATAACAAAGGTTTTTGAGGACAGTGTTTGAGTTCCCACTTGTTGTGGGAAATGCTTAAAAGTGTGTATCTGCTTAAGAATATAAGAGATTAGTGCCTGAAGGAGCACTCGCAGCTCCTCTGCTACTGGAAGAATCAAGCAGGTAGACTGATAGTTTGTGTCGAGACAAACTTCCCATTTCAGTCATACTGTTTACTCACTTACCATGCCCAGGCATGTGGTTTACTCACCTAGCTTCTTATAACACAGTCATAATTAGCATGATTTCCCACACTGCCCATTCACAGGAATATATACATCAGCTCTGAAATGAGTAGATTTTTTTCTTCATTTTTCTTTTACAACTAGAGAAATGGATGATGGAGCAGGATAAGGATGGGAGGAGAAATGTGCAAGTTCTGTTACTACAGGATAAAACACAGACTTCTGATACCTAACCAGAGATGAGCATGTCAGGGCTACAAATCGGTTTCTTCCAGTTGTGGTATCCAGAGCTGGGGTGAAGTACTGGGGCTGGCATCTTCCACTTTGTTTTAGGTAACGTATCTCATGGACTGCTGTTTGCATTTGTCTTTTGAAGCTGGTCAGGGTTTAGACTTGAAGCGGTTTTCTATCTACAATGAGGTCACTCAGAGGCCCCTACATCAATACATTCATTATGTCAGTGAGGGCTTTTTCTTCAAAGCCTTAAGCTGTCAGTTAAGTTGAGAAACAGAAATGGAGCTAAGTCTAGTATCTGTACTGTTTCCCTGACAGAACAAGATCATCTTCTACAATGCAACTTCTCTATAAGATAAAGACAGTGTAAAAGTTCATGGTTTTATTTAAGATAAGTTTAAAATTTGAAGCTTCTCACTACAAAGCTGAGGACACAATCTACTCCAAGAGGTCTGTAAGGCAAACCGCAGAAAGACAGTACTAGTTTTCTTAGCAGTGGGTTTTGTTGCATATGCTGAAAACACAGTGTTGCTGTGCCCAGTTGTGATAACAGATCAGGCAAGAGGAGCACATCTGTAATACACAAAAGCTGCTTGTGGGGCCAGCATGTCTTTAAGCTGGTTTAGTTTCACTCAAGTCAGTGACGTGATTGTAAATTTACAACAAGCTGAAAGTACAGTTTGGTTTTGTTGTATGAAGGGTACCAGAGCAAAAAAGAGAAGGAAGTAGGGGATTTAGACTGTGTGCTAGTGATGCATTGTAGGGCATGGTTCCTACAAAGCATCAAACTGTAAGTGCACATAAGCAACTTTAAATGTAGAAAGGCACTGATGTTTGAAGCATGGGCATTTCTGCAGGCAAGGAGGTCTTTTACCCTTTGTGGCTTTTGGAAGTGCTTTTGGAAACATTCCTTATGGTTTTGTAGAGAGAGACAAATTGTTACAGTGCATCAGAGTGGGTGCATGATGGAACATTTTAGCTGCACAAAAGAAACATACTTCTGGCTGGGGTGCTTATGAGTTACTGGGCTTTCAGATGTGAGAATTAACCCTTATAAGTCATTGTTACCATTGTGACCCATCCTCTTTTCATTCGCACAGTTTTAATTCCTTACCCTTCTAGCTAAACCATATTATGATTTGATTAGGTCTGCTACAAACTGCGCTGAGGAACAAAAGGATGAGACTGTGCTCCAAACTGAAGAATCTGATTTCATCTTGGGGGTGCCTTGCACTGTTCTCAGTTAAAATGAAATCCAGGAATCATCTCTTGGGGAATTCTAGAGGTTGACATCTGAGTACTCCAGAATGTTCTTGCAAAATTAACTTCCATTTTCACACATCAGCATTTTCAGGCTTCAGCGGAACTTGGAAGGTTGGAGATTGTTTCTGTGCTTTTTCCATCCTCACAGTTCTGAGGAAAAGCCTCCGGTGCTTTGCGAAGTTCATCCAAACCAAATCTGTCAATCGGCGAGTTACAGGAGCTCTGCTTGCCTCTTCACTGCATTTTGATGTTTCTTCTTTATCTGCATTGGTACATTTCAGTGCATTATGTCTGTTGTGAAAAGGACTAGTAATTCTTCATTGATGGGCCCAATGCTATAGCTTTGCCAAATCTGTCTGGGCAACCAGATTGTAGTGGTTGGTTTTGAGGTCTCCGATGCCCACCCTACGTGTCAGCACATACCCAAGGCTGCTACTCACAGACATGGAGCTTTTCTCCCTCAAGCATCTTTGGTTTGATTTCATTAGGAATCATTAGGAAGAAATGCTTAGAAATATGCCACTTTTCTTCATAAAGTTTATTAGGTATTAAATTGTTTTATTTGGTATAAAAAGGGTTTAGAGCATTACATTCCAGGTTGCTGTAGCTATAAAGATTTCAGTGGCATTTTATGAGATTCATGGAAAATTAGAGGCAGCAAGACTTCCTAGGTACTCAGGAGAAAGAAAACACACCCACATTGTGTGTACTGCCTGAGGTGATGACTGCTAATGAGATAAGTGTGATGTACCGTTCTGTTATGGAAATTGCGTAAGTAGGGAAGATAGCAGGTTCTTCAGTAGGTCTTCTTATGGGGGTTTTCAGAAGCACATCTCCTTGTTCAGCTTGGAGTTAAAAGGAGTTTTAAACTCCGGTTAACACCAGAGAACCACTACAAGGGAGAGCGACAGTGTAAGGTTGAGGTATTGGCAGTGAATCACTAACAAGCCAAAACCCTACAAGGCACTTAAGTAGGCATTTAATTTTAGCTGTGCGAGTGGTCCTGCTGCAGTCGATGGAATAACATGGAGCTGTTTAGTTAAGCAAGCAGTGAAGTGCTTGGCTGGATCAGGAGCTACAGGCAATTGCAAATTGCATTTCTGCCCTCAGTAATGCCATTCTGCATCAGCAGCAAAGGCAGGAAGTGATTTCCTAGTGATCTCAGAGGATATAAAAAAGATTTCTAGTAGTGCAGTTTACCTTGTGTCAGCAGACAAAGGCAAAATGCAGTCTAATAGTTAAAAATAGAAAGTAGTTTGGAAGATCTAAGTTGAGATAATCCACACAGGGATACAAGGGAATTCCATAGGCCTGCCTCTGGGGTAGCAGGGAGCTGCCTGTGAGCAGTAATTGCCAAGGCTTTGAGATCCCCCAGGATGCTGCGTCCTAACACCCTCTGTGTCTGGAGGTTACAGTGCAGCTGCATTCAGAGCTCAACAGTGTTTGAAGCCTGTGCATGTGCAGAGTGCCTGGAACTGCCCTCTAGAGCCACCGCAGAGTTGCTCAGCTCCTGCATGGTCGCTGTGATGGGTGGGAGATGGCTTTGCTCTGCTGCTGAGAGAAGGTGGTTTGGGAGGAGCTCCCTTCACCTGGGCTCTTCCCACCAACTGCTGCTTCCTCTGCTTCCTTTGCTTTTTTAAGCTTTCCATTGAATGACGGCTGTCCTCAAGGGCCAGCTTAAGAGTAAAGTTTCCACTTTCTATTTGAGGAAGACATTTGCAGAACATTTTCTTCTGAGGTGTTGTCACATAGTGTGCTCAGTTCTGGCCATGGCACCCACTTAGTAGTAGCTGTTGGTTGCTGCCTACTCTTGAGTTTATTAATATAATACCATGACTGTACCTCTCTCAAGTGCATTAAGTCTGTTCTGCTTGATAACTCCTGGTTTACTGCACATCCTTAGTGATTACAAGCAAAGGAAGACATTGTTCTGCTGTGTCTTGGATTACCAGAAATTGATGCATGATGTATTCATTGTTTTTCCCCTTGTGAGGGAGTTATCAATTTCCACCTGTATCCCTTGCCCTTTAGTTACAGTAATTGTAGCTTGACAACTTTAAGGAAAGAAATACTGTTTGAATTGATTCTAATTCTGCATCAAAGCATCATTAGGCTGGGTTGAGCCCAGTCTTGCCTCATGTATTTTTAATGCTTTCTTAAAAGCTGGAGAAGTAGTTTGCTGATTGTCAGACTTACTTTTGAGCCATGGTATTTTCTTCCACAACTCTTTGTAAACTTGATGTGCAAGGTTAAATCCCCCAACTTCTACCAGGCTTCTTTAATTAAACTGGCTTAATGGGGAGTCATGATCCTGACCCAGCAGCTTACACAGACAGCCCCAGGTTTCTGGCAGGCTTTAAGAGATGCCTAGCCCCACTGCAAAAAACCTTATAGTAGTAGAGACTTTGCCATAGTAAGCCAGTAACTGTTCAATGTTTAATGACTTTTATTGCTTAAAAAAAACCCCAATTTATTCTGAAGCTAGAATTTCTCTAGCATTAGCTGCCAATTATTGGATTTCACAATGTCTTTTTCTGATACGTGAAAGAGTTGGGACAGGGAAGTTCTTCCCATGCAGCTGGTTATCAAACTCTCAGTTTGACTTCTCTCAGAAAATAGATTGGGCTGCTTAAGTCTCACTGTATGGTCTATTTTGAGATGTAAAAACCCAATTATGCTATTTAGAAAGAACACCAGTGAAATACAGTTCATTTGTCAGAGGAAGAAAAGGACCTTTTCTTGGTCTGTCTGCACAGGCTTTGTTCCCCCTGAGGTTTGACCACTTTGACAGGTACAGGTATGGGACAGGTTTACCTGCAGAGTTCTCTGGTGATCTGTGGCTACCACCTTCAGATGCTCCACTCGGTTGTGTCACCTGTCTATGCGCATGGATGCAGGTAGACACTGAATGTATGTGACATGTTCTCTCAAGGGAGCAGATGGTGTTACTGAGCCCTCCCCAAGCCATTTTGACATGAATCATCGCAGGTACAGGGAGACAGTATTTAGACAACTCTAAGAACAGTGTCTTTGTATTCTTGTAACTTGTATGTATCTGTCAGGATGTGAATTTATTAGCCTATGTTCTGGGAGCCATCAGTAATCTCTGACTCTAATCAGGAAGGAGGATCCCAGTTAAACTGCACTGGAGAAGAAATTAAGAATGTATTTCTTAATTAGAAGGCAAGGCTGGTTACATTCATCTTACACCACACAGGCTGTTTATCTGATTTGGCTTCCACCCATGGTGGCTGTTTGGTGCTCATGGACAGGCTGTGTGTTCACTGAAGCTCTGTCTTTGCCTGCACATCCTGGTTCACCTGGGGCTGCCAGGGCTTCTCAGCTCCGGATTCCTGTCAGAACACCAAGGAGGATTTCTCCAGAATAATAAAGGTGAGAAAACTTGTATTGAGCACAGATTCTGAAATACTGAGCAGAACTGATGTTTCGTGGCCAGAAATCCTGCAGACATCTGCTAATGAGGAAAAACTCTGTGGCTGTTCTGTGCAGAACCCATAGCCTGATCATAGCTTCTTGCCTTAGGATAATCTTTCAGCTAAGGCACTAGCCCAAAAATTGGGAAACCCGAGTTCATTTCTTTTCCCTATATTCAGCTTTTGTTCTGTGGCAGATGGGAGGAAATGCTTCTTTCTGTCCATGTCCATCTCTCAACGGATCGTTAAAATGCTTCTGGTATTTCAGTATGTGCATGTGTAGGATCTGGATGTCACTGAAGCTTTCATAACTGCTGTCACATTAACAGCCACAATAATGCTCTTCTAAAAAACTGAAATTCATCCTTTAACAGGCCCATGCCAACATAAATGACAGTCAGGGATCTTGTTTCCAGCAAAGCCAGGTAAGGATACATTGCCTCCTCTTTGTCTTCATTCTGAAACAGATTATGGTTCCCCCTAAACCTCAGCTGTATATTTAGTTTTCCCAAATCCGTCAAAATGACTCAGGTTCTATTATTGTTTAAGATAGACTGTATCATATTATAATTTACCCAGATTACAGGGCATTTGCATGACCGGCTCCAGCAGTGATAAACTTTTGGAAATGGGGGAATATGGAGAGCAGGGGAGTGAGCCAGGATAGGCACAAATGCCTCTGGGATAAGTTCTTTGCCTGGCCTAGGTGAACAAACCATGTTACCATAGTCTCAGCAATGGGACTCAAGCACCCATAAAGCCCTTTCTCCTGCAGTGTTACAGGGTACTTGAATCACTTCTTAAACACAGCATCCTTCATGCACTAATGGAATTGCTCAGCATAGTTCAGTCATAGAGCAGAGGCTGTGAAGAGCTGGTTGGCAGAAGGTGATAGTGACAGGAGAAATGGGGAAGGGAAATTGTTGTTGCCATCATCTGACAGAGCAGATGATGAGGCTGGAATTCCTCTGAAAATGGTGAACGATAGGAGCAGCAGAGCATGTAAACATTGACACAGGGCAACAAGGCAGGGTTTTGATACAGTGGACACTGTTGTTAGCACTAGTGAAGAAATCCCTGGGGGCCTTGACTGTGGTTATTGCTTTTGTCTTATTTCATCTCTGTCGAGGTATTACACTGCTTGTGACAGCCCAGCTCTGAGGGAAGATGGAAAGAGATTGTTCAGAGGCAACAGGACAGACAAGTGGATTGTGTTCCATGTTACTCACAGCAAAGATGCTCCAGGGCAAAATTAAATGAGCTGAAAGTCCAGAAAAGTGCCTCCATAAAAATGATGTAGAGCAGTATTTTTTCACATTTTCTTATACGTGATAGACAAAGCAATGAAGCCCTTGTAATTATTTTTTTTATCATCCATCCCATTTTACCAGAAAAGGGTTTTGAACAGAGAATTGTATTTAAGTTGGAAAAGAAAAGTAGGAAAGATGATTATTTCTTTGGCAGCTCAGAATGCTTCCAACAAAGGCTCTACAAATAAATAGATAAAATCTGGAGCTCGGTAAGTGCAGAGCTTGTGACCCAGCAGGGATAAAACACATCAGCCATGCGATGAAAGAATTACTTAATCCTGTGGCACTGTCCCTTTTCAGTGAGAAATTCAGACTTTAATTCAGCAAAGAAGTATTTAATGACTCGCTGTTCTCCAGAAATAACAAATGACCAGTGACAGAGGGATTGGGTTTATTTATGTATTTTAGCCAAGCTGTAGTTGAGGTGTATATTTTGGAGTAAAACTATAGCAACTGTCTGGGAACATAAAATGCCAAAGGTCATTAAGTAAACTCTCTTTATTCTAATGCAATACTTTTCTGGTCATATCTGACAACCTTTTGTGCCGATACCTGTATTTCGTGACTGTGCTATATATAACTGGCTCTGGCTTGCTCTGTTGGACACAAGTCAAGCACTGCCATGTTTGTGTGGGTGTATTTGCACCATAATCACTTTCAACGTGTAGCAATACATGAAACGCAGAGAGAACTGGTTCTGTGCTGGGGTTGGGAAGAGTAAATAAGGAAGGGATTGAAGGGGAGGGAGAAGCACGCTGTGTAAGCAAGTTGTCTACATGTTCCCTGAAATCATCATCTAACATATCCTAGATGTTCTAACCCTTTCATTCCAAGAAGCTCACGAAGGAAATGGATTTTTATAAGGACCGAATCATTAATGAAAACCATCTATTTTCATTTCCTTGTTCATGAACTTGGGATACTGTTCTCCTTGCTCACAGCGGGTGTCTGCAAATCATCCTTAGGTGTCAGGATGAAAGTCCTTGGTTAAGAGTAAGGAAGGATGATACAAAAACATCCCCCTAACCTCTGCTGTGCTCTATCTTATAGTTGTCTCCCAGAGCAGGAATAGACCTGCTGCCAATTCCCAGCATGATAGATGTCTGAGGTGGAGAACATGGACTTGGCTCAGAGCACAGGGCTTCCTCCTACGTAGTTTGTTTTTAAGGCTGTTTCTGATGGAAGGGTTTCTTATAACCTGCTCACAGCAGATATTGGGTGTGTAGGTCCCCAGCCTAGGAGTGAGAACGATGATGAATGATGTAAAGAAGCCTTAAACAGGCAAAAAGTAAAGGTCAATATTTCTTTATAACCAACAAGTGATATTTTTGTCTGCAGTAGGACAGTAATTTTCCAAAGTTTTTTGGGGAAAAAAATACAGATTTGGCAAAAGAAATTTATAGCTAAATTCATCTGTTGGGAAAAGGGAATCCATTAAATTATGTTCTCAAAAGGGGTATTTTCAGGTGTTGTTGGAACAAAGTATTTTGCTTGATCTGAAATGAACTTTCCATATTTTGAGACACCTTGAAATGCCAAGCACATTTTTGGTTCAGTTTGAAACCCTATCTGTATCTATTATGTTTAACTTCCAGAAATCTCTTGCAAACAAAGAACATCCCTTATTTGCCCAGCACTTTAATAATACAGGACACTAGCTTGGCAATAAGCTGAAACTAATATTTACAGTGTTCAATTTTGAGGACACTTTCAGCTCTTGGGAAAAATACTGCCAAATGTGTATGTGTATTTTCACATCCTTATGCTAGATGGAATGTGTCCTGTCTCATTTAAAGAACAAAAACATGCATAGCAATCTCTTTTTTATGTCACCATCAATACATTTCTGTTGGTTTCGTTATACAACAGCACAACAACAACAGAATTCCAAAAATTTAAAGAAAAATCTTGCAAACAAAACAATTTGTCAACTAAAGTCTAAATCTTTGTAAATGGGAATAACTGGTCCTGAAGAAATGAAACGAAAAGAGCCTGTACAAGGCTGGGTCTGGTCTCACTTGAATTTTCCCTGGAGAGGCAGCACATCTACAAACGTGACAGCCTGCTTTGCAGTCCTAGGGTTTGGAGATTCTTTAGGGAGTTGTCCATCAAAGCATGAACAGCCTTTCTCTTTTGTGGTTTACCCAAATCACATCCCTTTACCAGCTCTTTAGGTGTCAAAGCTCTCTGTTCATATGAATGGCTAAGTTTTTCAGGCACTTCACAGCCTATGATTAATGTTATTATCTGTCCATTAATAGTAGCAATAAAGCATTTAAGCAGAGTGAATGACTAGGACATAATAGCACTTTCTTCTGTTAAAGTTCCTCTTCTCTGCCTTTGTGCCCTTCCTCTAAGGTAGCCAAAAATCCTTCCAGACACGTGCTGTCCTTTAGTAAGGTGAAGTCAAAGCATGTTGTAACAGACTCAACAGGGGGGGTTTGCATCTTTTTTGTGGTGTTCTTGCAATATAAGAACACTTGCATGTGTTCCGAGGGGAGCAGTGCTGGGTGAAAGGGCAGGGTGGTCAGAGGTGTGCTTTTTAAAGCTCCAGACATGTTTCACATAGCTTATTCCAGTTGTTTATGGGCAGTTCCCCTCCTTCAGCACTTTCCTATGGCACTGGTTATGTTTTCCCTGGGAGGAGAATCTTAATCATGGGTTTGCCATCTGAAGTAAATAAGCATTCCCAGTGAAAGCCGTGCCCTGGCACATCTGTATCTGATGTTCATTAAGGATTCGGCACTTACTGTCTGAAAACAGGATGTCATTTGAATTCAGATGGTTTAGTGAGCAGGTGCTTATCCCCACCAGATGAACTTGTCCAGTATAAGCAGGTGATGATTTGTGGGTGTTTTAATATAGATTGCATGAGTAGTTTGCTGATGTGATTTAAAATGGGTGTGTGGGAAAGGATGGCTGGAATTGCTGTAATGATTTGTTAGTGCTTCTGCTAGCAAACCATTTTTTTTCTTATTATGCATGATATTTTATTAATTCTCTTCCTAGAGATCAGTTTTCAGTATAAATTTTACCTCCAGCTTGAGCTCTGTTAATCAGAGTACAAGAGAGAATGCTTTAATATAGCATCACTAGGCTGGCTGGTTTCTCTATGTAGGCGACACAGGTTCCCACTATTCCTTACAGCAGTATTACCTCTGCTGTACACTTAAAACACTAGGACTTAGTGAGATTTATGGATCTATTAAGAATGAGCTACTGGATATATCTCCTGGATGATAATATTCACTGTTCTGTGTTCATGCAACTGCTCCCTTGGGAAGGTCATGGAGGAGGAACAAGATAGAATTAATGCCTTCAAAAACAAGAGTGCACCCTGCATCATCAATACCTCTGCAGGTTGCAGGTGCCAAACATTAATTTAAAGAGATGGAAACTGTCCCAGCTCTTTCTGTTTTTCATCAGCACTGCCCTGGGGATGTGGTAGAGATGAGGAGAACTCGCACCTCTCACATTATGCAGCTTCCTTAGAGGTCCTGGTGAATGAACATCTCTGCTGGGGAGGCTTCTCCTCATGATTCAGGTGCCAGTGCTTGAACAAATCAGGTCTTCTTTATGCCAGCCACCAAGAAGCCAACTGATAAAGGTGGCTCATCTATGATGACTTTATAATGTGGCCTCAGCTCTGTGACCATCCACAGTACGGCTTTGTACCGTAACACCGAGTCCTGTGCCTTCTCGTAACCATGTTCAAAGCTGAATTTCAGCTGAGACACCAGATGTCTTCATGGTCTAAGATATTAGCAATTAATCTCAGTTCGTAGTGTTTCTGCATTAGAAGAAGCTTTTACTTTAATAGCCCCTTTTTTGAAAGCGTTATTCTAAGGAGATCAGCATGCTAAAATTTGCATTGTAAAAGATTGTTTTGGAACAAAGCAGGATCTAATGAGCATATAGTAAATCCCTTGGCTCTGCAGCAGAGTCACAATAAGCATAATAGCTCTGTCTGAATGAATCCCTTGCAGCCTAAAAGCTTTTTTCTTTAAAATGAAATAGCAACCCTGCAGGATTTAGTGCAGACAATATACAAAGATCATTTAAGGGCCTGTTGTGCAAAGAGAAAATAAATGAGGGTGAATCCACTTAGGGTCTTTTGAAAAGACCCTTTGTGATCACTTCATTAGACAGTCTCTTTCAATATTTTCTTACTCAAGAATTACTTTATTCTAACAGAAGCATCAATAAATTCCACTCTTTATTCTTTTCCCCTGTGGTCTCAGCTAAAATGCCAGGAAGCATTTTATCATTTTCAGCCCTCTTAGTGAAGGTTGAACATGCAGTAAGTATCACTGCTTTAGTAAAAGACTGAAAGTGTGAACTAATGGTATTACACAAGAAAGGAGAAGTTAAAAACTTTTGCCTTTTACTTTCATCCTGGCTTACCTTAGGTAATAGTGAAGGCAGATGCTATTAGAGGTTCTGCCTAGTTTTAGGCTGATGTGTTTGCCTGCCTGTTGGGAAAGGTGCCTTTGAGTTACACGCTTGCTGTCTGCCCTTCCTGCAAAGTTACAAGTAGTTTATCTCCCAGACATATTTATGATAGGCACCATAGATAGTGTGACAACCATTTCATTTGCCACTTTGAAGAAAGGCAATTGAAATCAGAGACGATGTTGAGAGGTTCCCTGGAGGGGTGGTGGAGTCTCAACCACTAGAGATATTCAACATGGTCCTGGCAGCTGGCTGTAGGTGGCCCTGCTTGAGCAAGGGGAGGTTGGACCAGATGATCCCCAAGGTCCCTTCCATCTTCAGCCATTCTGTGATTCTGTAATTGAGCTGCCTTATGCACTGGTGTGTGTGACTCCAGACTTGCTGTGTAGTTTTTGTCTCCTCTTATCTTTGAGAGTTCAAAAAGTTTAAATCTGGAATTTGTGTTACAAAGAGACCAACCTCAGAGGTTTCAGGTGTGGGTGTTTCAGTTCTAGGACCCTGCTTTGTCAAAGGCTTTAAATTTTGCTGCTAGATTGGAGGTTGATTTTTGCTTTAATTTAGACAGAGGAAATAATCCCTGTTCACCTGAGATACCAAATTAAAACGGGAAGGGCTTTGAAACATAACTCTTCCCAATAAATCAAAAGCTCAGACTGTCCTCATTTGATCGCAGATCCAAAGCCCAAACCTGAATATAAACTAGGTGCAAACAAACCCCATCTAAATACAACAGTCTTTGGCTTTAGCTGTACCTCAGAGATGTGTTTCATCTAGTTAACATGATGGGACTTAACTAGATCTGGTCCTTTGGACTCAGCACTTTTTTTTTCCCCACTGAGGAGATGAGTTTCTTGAAGAAAAGTTGATTTCTGAAGCAGTTTTTGCTTTATGAACAGTGTCCATAGGTGACAGCACCACTACAACTCTGACCTTCTCTATTCTTGCTAATCTTCTCCTGGCATCTGACAGCATCCTTCAGCCTGTTTGGACCACTGCTGCACTCGGTTGATCCTGTCTTGGGCCTCTTTTAAGTGGCATCCAAGGGAGCACTGGGCTATGAAGCTGGTGTACTGGTGCTTCTGTTTCAGGAGAAGCTTCTGAATTGTGCAGTCAACATTATTTGATGGTTTGGTGCAGGTTAGTAAAGCTGAGTCTGGTGAAACAGGTATTTTCCTAAGAACTTCAGTGTTGCAGGGGCTCAGCTGCAGTCTTTCCGATATAAGCTTAATGTACATAGTATGTCTTTATCCCTTGCTGAGGCTTGAATTTAGAGGGAGATTTCCTCTATGGTCTTTTGGGATGAGTGAGAAGAAACAACCTAAAGAAATCACATGAATGGGAAGTGAGGAAGAAGGATGCCAGGCTCGACTTTAGCACCACTTCATGTATCCCATGTGGATTGGAGTTTTCCAAGGCCAATTTGTTGAATTTTAGCAGTTACAGTACAAACGGTGTCTGTGCTGACAGGTCTGCAGGTATAACTGACAGCAGTTCTGTTGATTTGGGGAAAAATGAGTAAATTTGTAAGAAGGCAGAAAATTATTCTCATGTCATGTGTTCTTGAAGAATATGTTATAAGAAGCATCGGCCTGGGACAATTACCAAACTAATTTAGAGACGCCAAATTGCACTTACTTTATACAAGGAAAAATGATTGGGGCTTGCAAAACCCGACATATCTGGTATTAGGCCAGAAGAAGGTATCTGCAGCCTCTTTCAGACTTGAGGAGAATTCAGAGAAAGCAGAGTTTTCATCTCGTCTATGGAGTTTAATGCTATGCCTCAGGGCAGTCTCTGGCCTGTCATCTGTGTGATAGGAGCTCTCCTGGAGCATTTTGAGGTGCCAGCATTCAGTCATTTGCTAAGAAAAACAAGCCTCTGAAAATTAAAACCTTGCCCTTACATACGCTGTCCTTTCTCTCCGTTCCAATTCCTCAGTGCTTCTTGTCCTGAGAGACCCAAATGCCATCCCTAAGTGATAATGTCAATGAGGTTGATGGTAGATGAACAGCGCTTACCTGCACCTAATGCCAGCAGCACAGGACATGCCAATGTTCACTATACACCGTGCCTGTGAGGTTGGCTGCTTGGTTATTACCTGTCAAGCTGCCATCTCCCAAAATTCTGCTCCCTAGGTGCATTCTGGGATCAACAGATCATCTCCCTACCCTTTTCCAACTGAGGGATGCGTCGACATCCTGCCCTCAGCAGAGGGGTGAGCCACTGTCCTGCATTGTACATGGCACACTCTCCTGGTGCCTCTATCAGGAGCTACCCTAGAGCCATCAGGTATCCATGGAATTTGTGCCAGGAAGGGTAGATGTCATGATCCTAGGATTGGGAATGAGGAGCAGGCTCTATAGCCCAGTGATTGAAGTCTGTATAAGCATGAGCTCTCCTATAGTTCCTTTGAGTACAGACCAGCTGTGTTTTGCCATCATTTCAGCCTCCTGCTAAACTCCTGCCATGCTCTGCTTGGCTGTGAAGGCTCCTCACCAGCTCCTCAGGAAACAGCCTCATTCAGGGCAGGTTGTCTTTGACCAGCATCACTGCAGCAGGAATTCCTGAACCACCTTGGTGTGGAGTGACCCTTTAGCCTCTGCCATGCCAGTTAGTGGCTATTTAAAATCCGTGTGTAAAGCCAAACCTATCCAATGTGCACAGCCAGTGGCATCCGTCTGCTCTTGTTTCCCTGAGGGCTTTTTGCATCTTCCATCCCCCAAAACCAAGGTGTTTCAGAGTGTCTGGAATTTTCCTTGCAGAAGGGAATTTGCCTCATATGGAATCATCAGCTTCTTCCCTAGGCCTGCTTTTCTCAGAGGTGCAATATCCTTTGTGAAAACTGTGCAAAATACAGATTTATGGAGATTGGATTAGTGGTTAAAGCATATGGGATGTCTTTAATACAATTTAAAGTCCTATCCTCTCCCTCCCATAGCAGCTAGTCTATTAATTTATCAGACCTAGTTCTTCACACATAAAGTTTATCTGCACAGCAAGATAGCAGTTGCTGAGTGCGAGTTTCTCTAGAACATGTTTCAATTTCTTCATGCTTATCTATTTTCTTCTGTTAGGGGGTTAACAGAAGGGTTTTATCTCCTCACTGTTGTCACTTCTGAGATCTGGGCTGGCTTGAGGTTCTGTGTAACCTCTAAGAAATACATGAAGGACAACCTCTAAGTTTGCTACTGGAGAACAACCAGAGAAATGTGAAAGAGTAAAGCAATGTAAGTTATCAGTTGAGTGTCTCGTAGCAAGAACATTAAGGTCCTGCTGCCTTTTCTCCTCTGAAAGCAATTAATCCGTAAACATTAGAAAACCCCAATGGAACAAAAGTAAGAGGTCAGACTCCAACTCTGAAAAAATGAAAGGCTAATCAAGTATCTGTGAAATAATTGTTTTACTTCCCTGCAAAGAACCGGTGCCATTTGGAATCTGCCAGGAAACCTCACATTCAGTGACTCGGCAAGAGGATGCACACTCCCTGGAACTCTGCGGTAATAGTTTTGGGAAAAGCAGCAAGCTCCGAGTATCCATCATTGGGGCAACTGCAATACTAATAATAATCATGAAGAGATAATACTAGTGTCGAACATACACCAAAGACTCGTATGACTGTCTGCTCTATTCTCTGTATCTATGGTTCTGTCTTCAGATCAAGTTGATGCTGAATAATCCAGAAAAAAGGAAGCATAAGGAGAGTCCCAAGTGAAATTCATCCCTCCACAAACAATGCTGCTTGTTCCCAGCCTAACAGGGCAGCAGGAATAGTGGGATTAGGTATATGCGCACCAGGTATTTAAGTTAATTAGACTATCCTAGTGACAGAATTGGCTTTTATGTGTGAGATTTTATCACACTCCCTGTGTATGTGCTATTAGGAGAGTATCTATAAACTGCTGTTAGCAGGAGTTGAAACCAAAAAGGCGAGGACTGCTATGGAGACAATGTTGGTATCAGTCAGTCAAGGACCCTTTTGGGTCCTGTAATTTGCAAGCATTGGTCAGAAGTTTATCCTGAAATCTTTGACAGAACACATGATCTGTGGATCTTCAGATGTGATTTCTTCCTTTTTACAGTTCTCTTGGCAGCTAAAAGCATCTCTCATGTGAGCTGTTTTGTCCCAGTGCAGAAAGCTTTCTGCTCTGTAAGTGCACCATGAAATAGCACAGGCTATTTTGAGAAATGAGAGTTCGGACTTTTTTACACCATAATTATGGCTGCCTTTGAAGATGGTGATAAAAATGGAGCTGATGAACAAAACGGGACCACGTGATTCATTTTCCATATGATGTGTTTGATTATGACAGCCCCCTTGTTTCTAACAGCTTCCTATGTGAAGTGAAAAACAGAGAGAGCGCTTTATCCAGCACAACTGATTAAATATGGCTCTGTAGTCAGCACTGAGAATATGTGGAGGAAAGAACAGCCATAAAAGCCCATGAGAAAAAGTAGAAAATATCAGGCTATGAATTGCTTTGAAAAATCAGTTTTCAGTGAACTATGTAAATTGTCAATAGCAGAGATGCAAGGACTGTAACTGTGCTTGTATTCTTGCTCAGTTTTGGTTTCTAGAGCGGGCACTGGGAGAGTTGCCACATCCATTGAAGACTGGAGGATAACTAGTGAGCTCTTGTGTTTCAGATGGGAAAGGATCTTAATGTCAGGTTTCAAATCTACTTTGAAGAATCCCTTCTGATTGAAACCTTGCTGGTCCATGGGTGGGTGGAGAGGCCAGAACTGCCGCATCATCTTCCTATGCGTATTTTAATGAAGATTATTTGCGGTAATTGCAGTATTGAGTTATCTCTGTGGTTGACTTTGCTGTACACATGAATTTTATTTTACACAGTGGTGTTCAAGGAGCTGAGAAGGGCCCAGGGGTGCTGCTGTTGTGAGCTTACTACCTGAGCTCTGTGTCCTCCTGCCCTTCAGGTGCTGCAGCTTTATCTGGGAAGTTGTCAGACTTCATTCTCCTTGAGCAACCACAAATTAATCACCCTGTGAGAACCTGTCACTTGGACAGTCGGTTGCAGTGATTGAAGGCATCTTTATCTCCAGACCATGTGCACTCAGAAGCGCTGCGAGTCCCTAGCCTCCTTAAAGTTTAACGGGCAGGTTTTTGAAGCTTTTCCAACTGATAAACCAAAAATATTCCATGGAAAAGGCTGTAGTTTGGCAAAATTTCTAAATGAGAACCACCACCTCTTTTTAATGTTGTCAGAAGATTGTGGTTTGCAGCAAAGGTTTGGGTTTTCAGTTTCAACTGACCTTTCCCATTGAAATATGCTCTCATTAAGAAAAACACTTTGAGGACAGTTTTTTTGGAGGGAAATGGAGGTGACAAAGAGTGTGTGTTTCAACTAGTGAAAATATTTCAGATTGATGTTATCCTGATGATTTAGGTCACCTAGATTTCTGAAACATGTGGAAGTTCTTTTATGATAGGAAAATCTTTTCCAGTCCTGCCGTAGGTGTGTGTGGGTAGTCTAGGAGACATCCGTCTTTGGTAGGCTTTGCTTGAAAATAGAAGAAAACCTGAGATCCGTGACTTTTAAGAATTCTCACGTTGGGATATCATAAAACAGGGATATCTGAGCTGCTTTGAGAACTCCTCCATCTCTTCTGTTGCCTTCACACAGAAAAGGAGGTCTAAAGGGTGACTTCTGTGAAGTGCTGCTCAAGTGGAGGTCAGAACTGCTTTTGTAAACCATCAGTCTGGTACCAGCAGAAGGGTTTTGTTTGGGGGTGTGCTGAACATCCACCTCTGGAGCACCGGCTCTGGCAGAGCAATCACAGCGGTGCCAGGTAATGCACTGCTGGGCCTACCAGCAACAAGAGAAAATGCATTTCCTCATAAACTTCATAGATCACAGAACGGTTTGGGTGGGAAATGACCCCAAGATCATCTAGTTCCAACCCCCTGCCATGGCCAGGGATGCCTCACCCTAAACCACACCGCCCAAGGCTCTGTCCAGCCTGGCTTCGAACACCCCCAGGGGTGGAGAACTCACCACCTCTCTGGGCTGCTCGCTCCAGTGCCTCACCACCCTCACAGCAAAGAACTTCTTCCTAATATCCAACCTGAACTAACCCCCAGTATGAAGCAGACAGACTGTGGTCCAGTTACGCTGTCTGAATGCTAATGCCAAAACAAAGTGGGTTTTTTTAAATCAGAGCCATGGCCTGGACAGTCGCACAACTGCCAACAGCATCTGTCCACCAGGTGAGAAACTGGAGTGCTATGGCACAGAGGTACAGCTAAGGGAAATACCTGACAAAGAAAACCCCTATGACATTGCATTTTAAAGCTTACAAATATGCTCTAATAAATCATCTACAGGAATGCAGCACTGCAAGTGTTCTTCCCCCACCTGCTAATTCTACTTCCTCTAGTAGGCAGGATGGAGAATCTAAACAAGCTCATCCTTGGGATTCTGCAGTAGCTGCATTTTCAACTACATTTGTATAGCTGTCCCACTAAGTGAACCTGTTACAGGTCTCATTGTCACCACTGCAACTAACTATACAGTGAGGAAAGCACTACCTGTTCCTTTTCTAGCCACATTCTTCAATTCAGACACACAGTGAGTTGTGTCTATTTGTTTGGCAAAAGTTAAAGCATAGCAATGTATTAACCCTTCTAAATCGTGTACCAGGCCTGCACTGGTGGCCAGTGTTGGTGATGGACAGTATAGGTCATGGTAGACAAGACACTGTCTCATCTCTGTTTGCCTTTGAGGCACAGAATATGATGACAATTGATTGCTGCAGAGTGAATGGTGAATGCTTTTTGTAGGACAGCTGTATTTCAGGTGCACAGGAACAGCTAATAATTAGTGTCAGTAAATCACTGTAGCGCCAACTGCAAATGTTATAATTCAGTTTGTAATTTACCCCTGATGTAGGTACTTGTTCTTCTTAATGCTTAATATGCCTGTTTATAGGAAAGTTGATTGAGATAATTAGCAATGAAAATGCTCAGGTAACACAGCTTTGGTAACATTTTTATTGCCATCAGTTTTGTTTATAGCAGCCTAAAGAGCAATACTGAAATTAGAAATTAACTACAATTAGCAAATAAATTGAGTGTCTCTTGGAATTACTTGATCATGTCTTAAAATGCTACGCAGTGTGATGCAAAAGCCAAGTGAGTCCCTGGGCTGTGGCAGCTGCATGGAGCTGAGGTGCACACAAAGCAGGAGCCTCTCTACTTCAGTGCGGCTGATGCCCAGCATCAGCATCAGACAGATGCTCAAAAGGATTGTACCTTCCTTACTTTCAGCAGAGCCTGGGCTCCTGCCCCACAGTCCAAGTTTGGTGAGTGCACACTGTGATTCCAGAACCAAAGTTTACCACTGGAGATTTAGCTCTCCATGAGGATAAAGGCAGCTGAGCGAGGCTTTCAGTGATGTGTACCCTTTTATGGAGCGACGAAGACACCGTTCCACTTGCATGTTCTCAGTAAGCAAACCTTGAAACACATGTTTAATGTTGGCAAATTGTCATGAGAGGAATAACTTGTATTGGAAGTATCTTGTTATCCCAGAAGATGAGTTGTAGACATGGGAGTTGGTTTCCTCTGACTATCTGAAACATATCTATTTGGATGTCATTTTATGCTCACAGGTAGAAATAGTTTGCTTCCCATAGTGAGACGTTTTTAGAACTCTGCTCGATAAATGCTGTATAGATGTGTGTAATTATTTTTTCTGGCATAATTTCATAGTTAGATGTGGAAAGAAATGGATTGTTTAGTACTGTTCAAATGGGTCATTAAATACAGCTCTGAAGAAGAAAGGAGGAGAGTAAACCAGTTTCGGGGGCAGCCACTGACTCACATTTCTTATCTGCTTCATGCAGTAAAACTTCCCTTGTTCCTTCATCCGTCATTGTATTTCAGAGCCTTCTTGTAGATAGAGGCAGACAGGCAATGGCTTTCTGAATTGCATGTGTCTTTCAATTCTGCGTCAGCAGGAGGAAGATGCTGCTAAACCTCCCCATCCTCTTGATTCAGACACAAGTTTTCAGAACCATCTTAAATCTCACATGTCTGCTCTTAACTGCTGGGATCTTGTCTGGTTTGGGATCCATGCATTTGGTTGTACTAAGCTCTTCAGTTAAGCTTAAGTAATTGCCGTGGAGAGGGAGAGGACAGGAGCTTTGCTCCATACTTGGCAGTGCACCAAAAGGGTGTGTGGGGATACAGAGACACGTCTTTGCTCCACTGAACAGCAACTAATCCTGGTGAAGTGAAACAGGAGACCTTGTCTAGCCTGAAAAGAAATGACCCACAGTCAAGCAGCTGTAGCATTTATCTGGGATATGGACAAATGGTGGGAGAATGTATACCTGGTGGTACATCACTGCCTCACTGCTTTCTTACCCTGTGCAATATACATCCAGCTCCCTCCTGGGAAATGGCCCTACTGGTTTCTGGTGACATACTCCGCCAAAAAACAAGTCATCTGGGGTAAATCAGCATCTTCATGGGAAGCAAATTTCCTTGAATATTTCCTGGCTGTTTCCTTCCTTCTCCCTCTTCAGCAGATTTTTGTCTCCTTGAAGAGCAAAATGGGGCTGGAGAGGTAGAGGAAAGATTTGACTGATCGTAAATGTGAGGCAATGTAGAGATTGCAGATGGGGTGGTAACAGTGCAGGTTCCTGCTGCCTGCGCCAGGATCCTGGTGACAGGGTGGGTGTTACCTGGCCTGTGGCTGCTGCTGCCTTTTTCCGTTGTGTTTCCTTCAAAGCCAGGTGCCTGACTTCCCTGTGGATTTGGTCTGGGGAGAATTTATCACTGATAAATAACTGCTTGTGTTGAATTTACAGATGAGCTAAACCATTTCCTTTAATGTTGCAGTTTAGTACCTTTTCCTCTTCAGGTTTGCAGGGGCCTTGGCATTTGAAGGAAATAAATCTGCTGCTTAGATAAGGTATTTGCAGTTGCTACCAAAATATATAAATGACAATTACAAGGTCATTAACCATAGCAAGAGAAAGAAAAATGTGCCATGCACATAGCTGATTTCCAGGATGAGCTGGGAAAATAGCAGTATACTAAAGTGTACTGCTCATTTCCCCTTATGACAATGAAAATCAATTAATCCCTTTCTTTTTTCATTGCACTTCCCCTTTGCACTGGAAACCTCAGCATATGTCAGGCCAAATTTATGAGCGGTGCTTTTTTCAGTGCATTTCATTTATCAAGTGTAAATTTCAGTGGCCTGTGATTTACTGCAGAACCGTTTGGAAGGCAGCAAATACATATTACCTATCAGAGTATTTAGGAAAAAAAAAGGCAAACTGGAGCAGAAGATTTTATCTGCCACTTCCCAAGCAATTTATCTTCGTCCCCAAGAAGGCAGCTTAGGTGAAGAACTGGCCCAGTGTTATTCTGGCGTGCATCTTGCGTAGAAATGAGCTCTTATGCTCTTCTATGACTTTGGAAAGCAATGGATTATTGCTTGTATTTTACTATCTTTTATTTATTTCAGCTACATTATAGCACTGGGTGCAGACCTGAGGGAACTGAAAGGCGTAAGCTTCACTCACCCTGCATCACTCCGTGTCTCACTGATTCAAAGACAGAAGTCCTCATTGTTTCCCATCCCAGAGTTCAGACAGTAAATAATCAACAGGACAAACCTGCGCAGTACATCACTGCGGTGCCTGGGTGATGCAGTCTCCACTCAGCCCCTTTTTCCATCTTCATCAACTTGGGGCTGGAGAGATAAGTGGCCATTTATTGCTTCTGATGTGACCAGGCTGCAGGTAAAGGTACACAGAACAGTTGCGCCAGGGATTTCTTCTTCCCTGCTGCTGGCAGGTAAGAGCTGAGGGAATGTAGGAGCACTGGATGAGAACTGCATCTGCTGTGCTCACGTCCACTGCCAAGTGCAGCAGTAACCCCTATTGTTAAATAAATGTTGTTTCATCTAATGGCCAGATTCACCAGGGCACCCTGAGCTGAGACTTGAGTCTTTATTCTTGGGTAAAATTTCCATGGGACATCCTGTACTGACCAGGTAAGTCAGTGCTTCTTTCTTACTGATGAAAGCAGGACAAAGCACGTCTGTGATGGAAGAATTGCTGCACTGAAAATCAGTGAAGCCTGCAGTGGCTGGATAAGAAAGAGTATTTGACAGACTCACAGTCAAAGTTTCCATAATGAGGAAATAAGTGTGTTTCCATGCCTTTTTTCTGGTGGTATTGTGCATGTGGGTAATTTGTTTCCTTTAATTTCCCAAAGGTAGTGTTTAAAACCCCACATAATAGACTGTGGTGTGGAACAGGTCATCTGAGATGCTGATGTACACTAAATGTGTATCAGACTTTTCTGACAATCACATTTAAACTATTAAAAGTTTGTTGATTTGGAGAGCAGACACAGTAATCCCCACTTTGCCAGATGACAGAACTGATTTTTTGAAGTTTCAGTAACAAGCACTAGGTTAAATTAGTCCCTGTGATAGAGGTTGCCACCTTATAATTTGTCTTCTGCCTAATGGTTCCAAGGACATTGACATTATGGGGAAGGACTTGGGTATCTGTGGCATGTAAATTTGTGTACCTAACACAGCCAGGTGCATTCACTCATCTGTAGTCAGTGTGTGCGGAGAAAGGTAAGTTGGATAGTCGTTCTGAACCATTCGATGGTACCCATCTCTGACTGGGGAATGCTGTACATGAAGCCTCTGAAAAGAAACAGAAGAAAACAAACCAACCCCCCAACATGTGATTGTTATTTCTTCTCCCAGGTCTGGCAATGTGGAGGAAGCATGGAGGTGTTACCCTGTTCCCGAGTGGCACATATTGAACGCACAAAGAAACCCTACAACAATGACATTGATTACTATGCAAAGCGCAATGCCCTGCGGGCTGCTGAGGTCTGGATGGATGACTTCAAGTCGCATGTTTACATGGCATGGAACATCCCCATGGCAGTAAGTACAGGTCACACTCTCTCCCAGACAGAGGCAGGAACATGGATGGGTGTTCCTAGTTAGCTCTTGGAGGGGAAGGATAATTACTACAGGTGTACCAAGTGGGCTTAGCTTAAGGGGAAGAGTGCTTCCGTGCTGGTGCATACTTAATATGAACAGTTCTGCCATGTAAACTTGCTTCCTCAGTGTAAGTTTTGTTGTACACCCAGGAGCAGTGACACAGATTTAGAATTTAACTGGAGCAAAATGTTCCAGGTTTATGTGCTTCCTCAGAACAAGTCATTAATTTGGGATGCCATTAAACTTTGAGGTGTTCATATGCTACAGCACTGAGGACTATGGAAATGTCTGTAAATAAATATCATCATTCATCGTGAGGCTCAATAGACCTCACAAGCATAAAAAACAAAGTATGTGATAAAAGAATCACACATTAAGTAGTTTTACTGTCTACAGGCTGCGAGTTGCAATGTGGGCACATTCTGTTTCTCACTGTGCATACGAATTGTAGATGGCATGTGGGGGCCTCTAGGAATTCATGTAATATAAATATTAGATAAACTGTAGGTTCAATTTATCACTTTATTCTGTAAGTATATCACATGCTACATCTTCACTGAGCATAATTCTTGGAGAGGAGAGGGATGTTATATCCCAGTCAGATGGAAGCTGACTGCTGCTGTATTCTTTAGTGGTATTTGCATCCAAATTATTCATGTGAAGGGGCACAAGGAGAGCAGCTGAAGGGAAGCATGCTCCAGTCTGCAGGTAGTGGTGGTTTAGTTAACCCTTGCATGAGAGGCTGGTCCAGAGCTGATTGAAGCACATGGAAGCAGGAATGTTCCTACCAGAACAGGAAGGTAAGTCTTTGTGAATGTTCAGTTATGATACAGAGTCCATCACAGTCACGGAAGTCTTGTCAGAGACGTCATAGGATTTAGTCTGTGTCCTAAATATCTACGTACTGAATATGTACTTTGGGATCTAGGTACAATTTTTGTTCAGTCTTGTTGTAGCGTTGCAAATACCTGTACCTAAAGGAGCCGTGTTTCATTCTTCTCCATGGGATGTCTGAATATGTCAGATGTTCGCATGTGTCCAAACCTCGCTCGGTGCTGTTCGGTATCGGACACTCTGTGCAAGGGCTCTATGAAGATGTGTTCTGGTGACTTCTTTTGGCATGAGAGGTACTGGCAGATGAGAGGTAATGGCAGAGAATTATTTTGCCTTAACAAAAGGCAATACTGCATATCTTCTTTCCCACACAAGAATTCCATGATAGCTGGAGGGAAACAAAGCAGCGTCCATTTAAGTTTTTAGGGCTGTTTTGGCTCTATCTGCATCCACTTGATAAAACAGTTTCAGTCAGATGAAAAAGTAACCTTGGTAAAATTGTTTGCTTGATGCCATCTCAAATGAATTCTTGGAAAAGACAAGATATTTAAATAAGCATTTTCCCCAAAACATGATTTCCTTTAATCTCTCTGAGATTACTCATTGATGTAGTTTTCTGCACTGAGCTATACAACAGTGCTTTTAAAAAGTCCCTGGCACATCTACATTAAGAGACAGAAAGTCAGCAGAAGTACTGAACGTGAAAATTTTCTTTCCATAAAATAAATTGATTAATTGATAAAACGTGCATTATAAAAATAACTCCATTAGCTCTCAGGCAAAGGAAGTGAGTGTTAAGCGTTCAGAGTTATTCCACTGTAACATTCCATCTAGATAACTAAGAAGTACTGTACTGTTATGAGCCACAAGAAAAACCTTCTGCAGGAGAACTAGAAACCCTATTGCCTGGTTATAAAGAATATGACCACATAATAAATGCTGCGGACATCTCATTTTTGTGCTGTCACATTGTAACTCACATGTGATGACTGCAGCTAATACAGAAGTAAGCACTGCACTATCATAGCTGCTCTGTAGAAAAGGCACCACAAACAGGGCTCTGTATTGCCTCGTTCTAGAATAGGGCAAAAAGGAGGGAAGTAAAATAGATGTTTTCTCCCACACCAAACCCCATACAAATTAACCCTTTCATAAGTCACGCCATCTTTTCCACAGCTCATTCCCTTCCAAGTTACTGAGGATCTGTGCATAATGTGTGTCTTGATCAGCAGATGATCTTTGGACACATCTGCAAGATCATATTCCTATAACCTTCAGCAGTGGGTCAGCATAGCTTTAGCTTAGTTAACCAAGTAGTTGGTTTGCCCCTGCTTATGATCTATTCCTTGACAATTTTAGTGATAAAGGAATCTTATATTGAATGATTTACTGTGCTGAGTGCTTCCAAGAATTGCTCTCCTTCCACATAGCCTGAAGTAGTACGTAAATTAACATTCATTTGAATGGATGCTGCATAGAGAGTTCATGACAAAGTGTGCATCAGCAAACAGCAGTGAGCATAGCAAACTCTTTATGTGGCAAATAGAAAAACCTGTTCAGTATTACATTTGTATTCTCTCCTGAAAATGAAGCATCTGTTGGGGATTCTAATAAACCCTGAGCTAAGATTTGCTGTGGTCTTGTAACCCTACATTAGACACAATTTGTAAACCATACGGGAATCTTTCTGGAGGAAATGTACCTCAGACAGATCCACACACAAGTCCCTGGGATCAGTCCACTTGATTCATAGGGTGTCGGAAAAGATTTTTAGATGAGGTAACTCTTGCTGTCTTAATGTTGAACTGTGATGATTTATAACAGTTTAAATCAGCAGACACTACCTCAGGACCTGGCATTTCCTAAATGGCTGGTTTTGATCATACTGATTTGACTCTTCCAGCCTGGGTTATTCATGGGATTTGAATTCAAACAGGAATTAGATTCAGAAGCAGAATTGTAAAGAAGGTTTTGTGCAATTTATGGCTCAGGTCTGCAAATGAGCTCCGTTTCCAGTAAAAGCTGAATGTTGGTCTATGCAAATGTTTAATGGAGCTTAATGACTTTTTGAGCAGCTCTGCTTTGAAGTTTTAACAGGTCTGTTCTGATCTCATTTACGTTAGTGAATACCCAAGGCTGTAACTAGAGTAAACCATGATCGCGCTGCCATATCTTAGATCAGAATTACTGCCTAAATTCCTAATGAATCTAAAAGCAAAGGAGTTCAGTTTGATTGCAAAAATTTAGAATTGCTGTAACAGCATTCTTATTGTATTCTTATTATTTTATGTTTGGACTTTGCTTGTTCGTTATCCTTCTTTTTCCACTGACTTTCATTAATATTTATTGTCTGCTCTCAACAGCAGCTGTTGATAAGTAGGAAAGAGAAAGAAAAGGAAATACAGCTTGGTATACAGGATGAACTCCAATTCGGTTCCAGTAAAGAAAAAAACTGTAAGGTCAATGCAGTGAGATTTCTTTATTCTTTCTCTGCTTTGTAGAACCCTGGAGTTGACTTTGGAGACGTTTCTGAAAGAATAGCTCTACGACAGCGACTGCAGTGCCGGAGTTTTAAGTGGTACTTAGAGAACGTCTATCCTGAAATGAGGGTTTATAATAATACAGTCACTTATGGAGAGGTACTGTATGTCTTTGAAAATACATCATGGCTGCATTAGAGCAGTCCTTTCATCTTAGTGGTGGGTATCAGGATGTACAGAGCAATTTCAAGTCAGCACAGTAGCAGCAAAAGAAATGCCCTCCGCTGCTTTTAATCACCACCAAGAAGTGTGGCTTTGAGAAGCTCTGTCCCTCTTGCTGGGGTATGATGGTGTAATGATAATACAAAACCTCCTTGGTTTTTGCTTTAAAACGGAGCAGCTCTGAGAACATAAATTTGGGGTAATTGTTTCCCAAATAGGATGCCATAGACATCCTCAAGAAAACATCAGCAGTCAAGACAGCTATAATAATTACAGTTAATGAGAACAGTTGACTTGGCTGAATTATTTTTAGGTAGAGAATTACCCTTTGTTTGGATTTTACCAAACTTCCTGAAGGATTACGTTCACTTTATTAAGCATTTTTGCATTCCTCATTCTTCAGGATAAAAAGCAACATACCCTTGCTCAGGTTATGAGGTGAGGCTACCATTTGCAGGTCTTTATCTCATCATGAAAAAGTCAGAGGAAAAACGATTTTTCTGTTTTGTGCTCAGATTTCGTTGTCACTTGGGTACCAGTACTGAGTCAGACCCTGGAACACCTACTCAGAGGCAGATGAGTGGATAGGTTACTTAACGCTACTGAAATGCTGGATCTAAACTTGTTAGAAATGTGTAGATATTTCGGTTGACCTCAGCTCTCTGGAACATTTCTTCCTCTGCTGTGAACCAATCAAAGCTCACACTTATGCTTGACACCAGTCTGTAGCAAAGTCAGATATGCCTTCTGTAACTCTGAATCTATCACGTGCCTGTGATGTAAGGACTGCTGTCACGACTGTGAACTGGGGTGAAGTTCTAGGAGCTCTCCTGCTGCTAAATGCTTTTATAATTCTCTTTTAATTGTCTACTTGAACTTCAATTAAATCCAAAGGCAATACATTTCACAGAAGGCAACTAAATGGACATTCTTCCTTTCTGTTCCATTTGATTGACTTCATATAAGTCAGGCACTTCAGCTATTGATATGAAGTGTAAGTTTTATTGTATATCACTTTGCATCTTAATATAAGTATCCCTGGCAGTAACTGAGGAAAAGACATTTAGTAAATTCAACAGGAGCTATTAGTAACTGTCAGCTTTAAGAAGGTTGTTAACTGTGAGGAATATTGGCAGTTCTGCCAATGTTGTGTCAATTATACCAGACGGTTAGCAAGCTGGTCTCTAAAAAGTTTGTTTCTGTTGAGTGGTCGCATAGAAGGTTCTTGAGTCAAACAGGAAGTTTAGTGATGCAAGCATCTAATTCGTTCAAACTTGTAATAAAATAGAACACACAAGCTATTTAGCTAATATGAACTGGCATAGTTCCCTTTCAGTCTTACATGCCTGCAATGAAAAAACTAGAGGCTTCATCCTAAATGACATCAAGTTGTTATTAAATACTTTCTCTTCTGCTTATTTTCTTGGATGAAAAATATGTCTGGATTTTAGTGAGTTTAAAGGAAAATAAATGCATTGAGTAGATGTGAAACAGACTGAAACAGTAGTAAAAATTATATTCTCTAGTGACTCAATTCACATTTTTTAAAGCCGTGCCATAAAGCTGTCTTCATCTTCTTTAGCCTTTATAGTACCTGAGTCATAAAATAAACCTTCTCAGATTTAACTGTTGAATCCCCTTATCCGATCAGATCCCCTGTTATGCTTCTATACTGTAATATCAAGAATTACTTACTGATATTTCCAACACTTCATGCAGCAGCTATTTCTGTATTATGGGGGTAGCCAGAGAAATACTTCAGAGTCTAAACCAAAGTCACCTGTTGACTGTTTCAAAGTATCTAAATAACTTGTTGTTTAAGAAATTATTGCTGTATCCTTTCACAGCAATGTGCTTTATATCACTTCTGTACATAGCCGTATACTTTACTCTCAATTCCAGTAGAATGTTTTCATATGGGGTTTTTTGTTTCTATATGAGCAATAGGTGCAAACAGAATGGTGCTACAGCAGGTTGTCCAAATTGTGTCTCTCATGGAGCAAAGTCACTACTGGCATCTTGTCATACCTGGAGAATAAGCATGTGTTTCTCAGAGAAAAACGGTTTTACATTGTTTCAGTAGCTGTAGTGCAGCTCAGATTTAGCTGTACTGGACTTGCATTATACAGATTCATTTCTACTACAACTGTTTCCTTTCTGATCTGGTTACAGGTGCGTAACAGCAAAGCTAGTGGCTACTGCTTGGATCAGGGAGCTGAAGAGGATGACAAAGCAATCCTTTACCCATGCCATGGAATGTCTTCTCAGGTAAATGGTTAAAATCCCATCATTAGTAAGAAAACTTTAACTTAAAGAATTTTCAGAAGAAACAAAAAGGAATTTGGTTTATTTGATTTGAGGTTGGCAGTATATTCCTGAGATGCAAAGGAAAATAACTGGCTTTACTCCATTTTTTTTGGGTGCCCTTTACTAGGCTGTTCAGCATGTGAATCTATACACTGAAAATGCTGGTTAGGAAAACAGAAGAATCATTGTGATTTGTTTTAGTAACAAAGAGATCCACCACAGATCTATGAATTTAGACAGTCTGAGTGAGCAGCTCTTCTTGTTATGACTTGACTTGTTCTAGGAATAATACCTCTTTAAATTAACTGTACGTTGGTCCAATTGGTTCCTATGCAGAAATGATTTAGCAAGCTGCTGATGCAATCCCCCAAGTAGGCAAAAGTTAAGCACATATTTAACATCGACTTCAAAGGGAATTTGAAACATCTTTTAAGTTAATGCTTTTCCAGAATAGAATTCTTTTTCACCGGTCCCTGTGTGTATTATTATTTTGCTCAGAGATGTCTGAAGATTCTAAAATGGCATTTCTTCTTCCCACACTCACAGTGGTGTTACTTGGTTTTTAAATACAAGTTGGGTATTATTTAAATCCAGGACTTGAGCTTCCTCTGAAATGTAATTCTAGATTCTTTTGAAGTACTGTCTGAATCAAAACCATGTTAATGAACATTCTCATGTGTAAATAAACTCTGACCTTATCACAGACTTAACAACTATCTGGAGTTCAGTCATACATATATTGATTTGATTCCTGGCTCATCCATCACCGTGGAGGAGTAACAAGAATCACAAAATATAAATATTGCCCATAGTGCTTAATTGCAAGCTGATGAGGGAGTCACACCTGATTAGAGAGAAGGGCCAGTAATTCCTACTGACAAAACGTCCACACTTGGCAGGGTTGTTATAGAACATTTGACTGACACTTTTCCTAGTAGAAGCAGAAGGAACAGCCTCTGAGTAAGGTAACAAAATAGTGTTGCTTAATTAGATGTAAATGAGCCTCTCAAGAAGACTCTAGTTAGAGATGTTAAGGCCCTCAGAGTTCAGTCTCTTGCTCTATGCTAATTCTGACCAGAAAGCTGCAAATTCAAGTCCTTCCAGAAAGTCCCTCTGCAACATCTGATGTCCCTTCATCATGCTAGCATTGGGAAGAGTAATAAAATAAATGGTTCTGGCTGCAATTTATTTTGCAGTTTAAGTCCCTAACCTACTTGTTTGCCTCCACAACTCCTGTTTTATACATATGCTTTGGCTTCCAGAAGAAAATACATGAGGGTGTAAGTTACTGTGAATTATTGGAAAAGAAGTACAATGTGCATAGCTTCTCCTGACTTAACTCTTGTAAATTTGGGGGCATAAAGCAGTTCACCTCTCAGCATCCAGCTCTGACCAATTTTTTCCATTAAGGAACACATCATTTTCCTTTTAGTAAGATGTAAATTTGGTGCCTAGTAAAAGATGCCTTTTGACTTGTAGGCCCTAGACTAGACACTGGGTAGCTCTTCTCAAATGCAAACAACAATACACAAATTATTTATTCCTCCAGAAGATGAAGTTGGGTAGTGACCAATTCAATCCCTTCTGTCTCCCTTCTGCTACGGGTCTTCAGTATCCTATGTACGTGAATGTTCTGAACAAGCCTGAAAAGCTGTTTTTAGACTGTTACAGCCACAAGCTAGAGCTCTTTTGTTACTTGCACTGTACAAATGCATAAAAAGAGGAAGTCACTCTTCCCAAACCCTTAAAATCCAAAGTATCCCATGTGTGTAAGAATTAAGAAAGTATGGGAAAAGCAGAAAGTTAATCTACCAAATCATCCTGCAGCATTTTCCATTTCCCTTTAAAGAAAGGGGAAGAAAGTTATCCTCAGATACTACGCAGAAGGCAGAGGTGATGTTCTGTCACAGTATTTCACAGACAAGCATGGGTTGGAGCCACTCAAAGGCAGCCAAGTTAATTAATGATTACATAGCTGGAAAACTTCTATCATCTCACACCACAATTCACAAAATTAATTCAGTATGAGAACCACAGCTGCACAAACCCTCATCAAATACATTCAAGCACATAGAATGAAAGGTGTTGACAGCAAGCGTTTTAATATATTAAATAAACATTTTCAAAGCCCCTCTTCTCATCAGCTTGGGTGAGCATAATTGTCTATTGTGTTTAGCTTTCAGTTTCTGACATTTTTCATGTCAAGCACAGGGCATGAAATACCCCAGTGAGTTGAGATTTAGGTTAGTTGTACATGCCTGCTGCATATATACGAATATAAACCTGGAACTCGTTTATACCAGGTAGGTTATCATTGGTGCTTAATGCATCCTACCAGTGTGGAAGTCTCTCATTTTTCAGCTACAGCCCTGCTTGGTTTTCATACTCTTCACTTCTGACAAGCAATTTTAGTGATTTTAGCATGCGCATGGTTCTACTGAAAAAAAAAAAAAAACCTGAATTGGGATTAAGATTACTGTTCATCTATGATCAAATGCTCTTTTCTTGTACTTCTTGCCCTTCTTCTACTTCTTGACCTTCTATTTCCCTTGCGTACTGCACACCCCTGAATGATGGTGTCCTGCACTGCCAGTGAAAAATAAAGCCACCCCACCATTACTGCTCCATGAACAAAATGCTTTTTCTGTGTGGATTCTCAAGATCAGATTTTGCCATGATAAATCACATCTTTTCAATGACATCAGCTTTTTAATTTCTTTATTCAAACAGGGACAAGCTCTTTTATGGATGATCTGGAATGCATTTAGCCTGAGTTTACATCAGTTTAGCTTGATGCATTTGACTTGAGCTAAGTCAGAATAAGCTAACAGCTAAGAATATCCAGACATCAGTCTAAGTTGATTTCAAAACCCGTTTTGCGGAAAAATAGTGTTCTCTTTATATGTGTTCACTGGATCTGAAGTTTGAGTCTAATTCCCTTCAGGATAAATTGTTTGCAAATACTGCTGCTAGAAACAGTCTAGGGCAAGAGAAAATTCAGAAACCAGGGAACATATTGGGGGTCTTGAACTGTCTTGCCTCTGCATGTGGCCTCTCTTGTACTATCACCTGTAAAGCTCATGGTTCCATAGCATTACATAATACCCTTTTGTTGTAAAAGACATTTGGGGGGGGGGCAGATACTACCCCCAAAGAAGTGAAATGTGGTGTTCTAGAAGCTTCTTAGAATGGTTATAGGACATGCAGGTTTTGAACCATCTGAGAACACTTATGCAGCCTCAGTGGATATATTCACTGTCTCAGCGTCTGTCTCAAATGCTGTGATGTGGAGCTGATTATATGGTATGTGAAAGAAGAAGACAACTTAATAAAATGGCATCTTGGGATAGAAGGGCCCCGGTGAACAGCCTCCTTCTCCGCCCTCCTCTCTTCCCTTTCACACTGAGAGAAAGACCAGGCACTGCAGCAGTGAAAGCAGAACTCCCTCCGCATTGAGATCAAGAAGAAAGAAGGGAGCTCTCGACGTGCTGATTCCTGGAGCTTGCAGCTACACAAACAGATGGGAGTCAGAAGAGATGAAAGGCTTTATTTAAACTGTTGCTTGAGGCCAGGTATTTAACGTTTTGCTTGGTAGAACTATGGCTTTCCAGAGTGGCACTAGGGAGCTGGTCTGATTGCATAAGAGTGGGGTGGATGAAAAAGAAGTTTAATTTGCAGGAGCGGTAGATGAGATTCTGTAAAAAAACCTGGAAGTTTGATAACTTGTCACTACAAGACAAACAGATCACAAGTATTCTAGAAACTTAAGGTATTTCTGATGCCTGTGTAGCTCACTGTTCCAGTTTCTGTGTCAGTTTACAGCTTACCTTAACCTGCAGGGCCAAACAGTAAAGATTTCCTTTTGCCTGGAGAGCAAGAATGTGAGAGAAGGGTTGAATTTAGTGCAGAAAGCTACCAAACCCATACCTGTAACTGTTTCCTACTGATATCTGCTGTTATTTTGTGCGGGGTTTTTTTTTTTTCACTTGACTGGAAATTAGCAGGAATGGATTTTGTGAAGTCAAATCCTTCAGTTAAAAGCTGGCATTTACTTATCACATTGCTCCTGGAGGATCACCTGCCATAGGCTTGCTATTTTTGAACCAGATAAGGTGGCTTTGAGAAACAACCTTTGACATCTTTTCCATTCTGCTCAGATTTCTGCATGTTGAAGGGAGAACTATCTTATGTTATCATGGGTACAGCAGATAGCATCAGGATTAGGTCTTGGGGTATTTAATAGAGCACTTAGCTTCAGTGTCTTATATGTGGATCCTTCAGCTCTTTTCAAATAAAAGAGAAAATCTGAGCGAAGGTGCATCCTCATGTGATGTTTAAAACCATGTTTCAGTTCTGTCACACAACTGTCACTTCCAATATCGAAGATAGTTTGTAATAGAATTGGTGTATCTTCCACTGCTAAGGCAGATGCAGAGATGGTACTTTCTGCTTTGACGGGCTTCTGTATAACAATGTCTTTCTCAAGTACATGGCTACTGTGATGCAGAGCACATGCAATTCTAGCCACTGAGATTCTAAAGACAAGGCAATTTTAGACCATTTTAATATCAATACAGAAAATACTGCTCATCTTAAACCACAGGGAAAACTGATCCTGTACTATGGAGCAGGCAGCCCATTATAAACAGTAGTGCTGATTATCTGGATAAGGCAAAGCCAACCAAGTTGCTAGAAGGTATTTTGGGACCTGGAGAGATATAATAAAGACTACAAGGTGAACGCATACCTGGTCAGTTGAAGTTTCAGCCACGCAGTTCATGTGAACTCTGCTGAGTACTCATTAGATATGAGAAGTGTTAAGTACTTGCTTGAGCTTTTTCTACTTATGTCCCCTGTACTCTATAAGTAAAAATGTATATTGATTTAGTGTGTACAGACAATGCCTCAAGAATGACAACGCTCACACCAAGGAGCATCCTCATGCGGTTATCCCTTTGCTTTCTCTGATTTAGGCTCTCTTCTAACCCTGCACTTCACATGGTTGCTCCAAACAGAGGTGGCAGGTGGGAAAATGAGCACATACTTTATCAGAGGGCATCTGGTCCGGGAGTAAGCAGACCATGCTCTTTTTACCAGCAAGATACGATTATTCCCAGCATGATTCCTCTGAGGTTAATAAGGATGGTAGTAGAAAGCTAGACTCCAATTTGAGGGGGTTTGAGGGACTCTTAATGATATCTCATGCACTGGACAGTGACATCCAATAAATGGCAGCACTTCTGACCTTCCTTCCCTTTTTTGTTAAGTAATTTCAGCCATATAACAGCAGTAAGACCAGACAGGCAGTGAATTTCCTGGGTGATAACTGCATTTCTTCAGCAGCTCAGGTCTTAACCCCGCAGCATCCAGCCTCACAGCATACCAGCTATGTACCTGACTTCATTTTGCAGTCTTTGGCACCTGGGTGCTGCACTTGACTACTTCTAGAGTAAAGCGGGCATAATGTGTAATGATTCTGCATTTAAACAGCAAAGAAGTGAGAAGTAGGTGTGTCTGATTTGACATACTGGCCTGCTGCCAAATTAACATGGTGCATTTTCATTTTAATGTGCTTTGGCGTCTCCCTCAGTAGGCTCTCCCTTAGCTGTGTAGGGAATAATAGTAATTAAGGGGATTACTTATAAATTTTTGCAACTTGTAAATGAGGGCTCCATTGCTATCATAGTTATTTCAGTGCAATGTGACACAGAGTGAACCTTTTCCCTCTGAATGAGCATCCTAAAACCACCTGTAAGGCTTTGAGGCTTTATTAGAATGCAGGCTGAAACAAACTGCAGATCTGGAAGAGGCAGATTTCTCTCTCACGCAGAGATTATTAGAGACTATTATGTTACCTTCTACATACGTATTTTTGTTTTCCTTGAGCGCCATTTTACTGTGAAGGACTTGAGGCAAGTGAAATCATCACTTAAAAAAAAGAAAGGTTAAAAACCAATATAGATGCCTGTAAAAATTAACATTAATGATTGTGCCTGCTTAAGTTTATTAAGGAAACCCCTCTAAAATAAATGGCCCTCACCTGAAGCCTCTAATTACAGCCAGCAGCATTTATAGCCTCACTAAACTGCACAACATTTAAGCCTCACACAAATCTGAAATACCAGAGTGAGATTCTTTATGATGTAGGAAGCCCATGTTAGCAAATTTGCTTCTGTTTTCCTCATGATTTCTTTTTTCCTCTCACATTTTTGAATCCTGGTTGCATGGTTGGATTTTTTTATTTACAAAAACTAATTAGACTTGTTGCTATCAGCAGCTCCTAACGGAACTCTTAAGAGCAAAGTGCATTGACAAATTGACATTGTGTCTTGTTAAACCAACTCCTGCTAAGTGGGTATGATTTACATACTGATTACTTCACTTTCTTGAGTGCCCTTTTGCAGTGAAATAGGGGTTAGGGAACAGTGGGGAGCAGAGGTGTGAAACAAGGGAATATTGTGACCTACAAGAGACCAGTCTTGGTAAAACAGGTTTCCCAGGCTTTGCCCTTGAACATGGTATGCCAGACTAGGAAGGTTCCAACACACAGCAGGACAAAGGACTCCTCCTCACCAGTGCTTGGGGCAGAAGCTGGCAGAGAAGTGAGCTGCAGGTTTACTTTGTGTCCGCTCACTGGGGTTCCTAGGGCTGCAGTTAAAGACTTCCTTCCCTTTCCTTTCTTCCCTAGCTTGTCCGCTACAGCTCTGAGGGTGTCCTGCAGCTGGGGCCACTGGGCTCCACAGCCTTCCTGCCCGACTCAAAATGCCTTGTTGATGATGGGAAGGGCAGGACACCAACACTGAAGAAGTGTGAAGATGTCCTGAGGCCAGCACAGAGGTTCTGGGATTTCACACAGGTAAAGAAGAGTTGAGGGACAGGTTGCAGAAATAAGTTGGAGAGGAATGCTGCTCTAGAAGGTATTTAATGGAAAACAAGGAGGCCTTTAGAGGAACTCCCCCTTATGCCCTTCTAGAAATAGTCAAATATCTTTTCTGTGGATCATGTGCTATCCAGGAAGTTTCTTGTATTATTACTAGGAAATTTTTGTTATCCTTTCTTGGGATATTCTCGATGTTTGTAGTGTAAAGAACGTATGAGTAAAATTTTTTGTGTCCCCAGGTATTTTTATTTCTAGAACTTTTATAGGGTTTTTCTAGCCTTTTTTCCAGGATTTTTTAGATGTAAGGCTTTAAAATAATTTTCAGGACTTTCAAAGGCATTCTTACAGTTTCTGGGATTTCCTGTGTCTTGGGGTCTATAGGGATTCTCTAGTGCTTTTTAGAGATTTCCTGGTGCTTTCTGTGGAATTTTCTAGCCATTCCCAAATCTAGAATTATCAAGCAGTTGTTTTGGCAGTTTCTATAGATTATCTAACTTCTCCTAGGAATTCCTAGTTCATTCTAGGGACTTTTCTCACTTTGTATACAGAACTTCCCAGGCATTTTATAGTGTTTTCTAGGAATTTACAGATGTAGCACTGTTTTTCTTCTAGTCTTTTCACTTTTTCTAATCCATCTTTCCTTTTTCTTTTTTCTCAGAATGGTCCAATCATCAGCAGAGACACTGGCCGTTGCCTAGAAGTGGAAGTGTCAAAGGATGCAAATTTTGGGCTCAGATTAGTCGTACAAAGGTGCTCGGGGCAAAAATGGATGATTAGAAACTGGATAAAACACAGCCGACACTGACTGCTGGGGCTCAGAAGTTGCCTCTCCTGCCGTTGTCCATTGCTCAGTGTGCCATATCTTGCAAGGCATTTGTCTTAAAGCAAACTAATCTGAACTGGACTTGACTTGGCTCTCAAGTCCTCCACAGCTGGGCATTCAAAGTTAAAAAAAAGAAGACAACGAAAAGCAGACACGTACATGCCCTATTTGACTCTTCCTTCCTCTGGTAGATGACCTGGGAAGCTTAACAAGAGTTTTCTGTTGATTTGGAAATCTTGTGAAGATCAGAACACAGCAGAAAAGTGGGCTCCCTAAGCTCTCCTAGAGAAATTGGCAGACAGATGTTTCTGTGATGAGTTGAAAGGAGAGATCCCAATACTGCCTCATAAAGAGAGTTCTCTGATGGGTAGCTTTTTAGCTTTAAGTTATTGACTGGTGCACAACTCCTGGTGAATAATCACGTGCCTTTTTTATTGTACTTCGTATAAAAGGGGACTGGTCAAATCCTACCTTTTCAGCATGTCTGGTTCATTGTACTAAACAAGAAGATCTGTAAATAACACTGGAAATATAACATATGATAAATTTCAAGGCTGTTTAGGAGTCTCTGTTTCTAGAAAGAGACTGTTCTGCAAATGTTTACAGGTGGTTCTCAACCTTCAAGCTGCTAAAAAGCAGCATTTCAGAGACCTCTTCTAGTTAGACACAGGTAAATGTTGAATAGTTAAAATAGCCACATGCTCTATTGTATTGCCACATTTTACATCTCTTGGCTGTAAAGACATCACAATATAGCCCTTGCATATTTAACTGAGGCAGTAAATGTCCTAGTAGAGGGATCAGTTTCTAGAGGCCTCAGTTTGGCCCACAGTCCCTAAGTACATAAGTGCAAGGTCCCACCTGCAGTGCTGTGGATGCAGGTATACTGTTGTGTTGTTCCAGGAACTGCATTGGAAGCTGGATGCTCGTGACTTCTTTCCAGAAGTTGACAGACTTGGGCTCCATCTGTGGAATGTAACAACTTGAATCCTCAGTTTCATTACCCATCCTGTGAAAATGTCGAATGTGAGCAAATATGCTTTGTGAGCAGTGTCTGATTTTCTGAACAAACCAACAAAGTCTTTTTGGTATTTGAAGAACAAATAAAAACCTAGTGATAAGAGGGCAAATTAGAGCAAGAACTAGGCAGCATATATAAATACTGTTACTCTGAAATACGAATATTTTAGTGTAGTTGACTCATTGACAGCATCTTTGTGAACCTGAATTTAATGATGTATACAGTGGTTCACGCAGTATCTGTGCACAGGTAGCCATAGCAATGACAAGGGCTTACCCCAAAGGCTGTCAAAGTTGATGATCACTGTCAATGTCAGCAGGCTTTGGATGCAGGTCCATGGCAGACAGCTTTTCATTTAGAGAAGATTCAGTCATACTGAAGGAGACATAGAAATGGTATCTGTTAACTTCACTGTTTAATATTTTATAGTAATTTTTTAAAGAAGTTTTGTTTTATTGAGCCAGGGAAACGGGTAATTGCAGACACTGTGGTACTGTGAATCTTGGTGATCTGTTTCTTGAACAACTTCTGCCATTTCTATTTCAAGGCATGCTGAACAAAATAGAATGAAAAAAAAGTCATTTTTTCAAGGGCATGATAGATAATAAAATACTTTTAACATGCAGAATCCATCAGTTCTTGTCAACTCTGGGTTGGTATCTAGAAAGCGTATCACAGTATTTTGCCCCAAGTTTATTTTTGAAATGGAGTGTGTAAGATGTAATACAAAGCCAATTCTCCAGGAGTTTATTTATGGCTTATGGCTAATCTTTCAATAGTCATATGATCAGGTTATGCATGAATATATACAAAAGAATCATTGTGGGTGAAATTCTAAGTATAAAAATGTTTTAAAATCCTGTGTTTATGGTTAGTTGAACATGACCTCTTGAATGGTGTAGTAAGACCTGCAGGGAGAGGTAGCACCTTTAATAAATCAAGCAATACAGTAAAAAATCATGGACATGCTCAGTGTTCAAGCCTTCCTGTTGATAGTCAACAGGTAGGAAGCTTCAGGCTAAATACAGATTGGGAACAGTTGCCCTGTATTTAACCTCCCATTAGGCAATTTAAAAGGATAGGTACCATCACTGGATCAGGTGTTGAACACTTTGTACAGGAGTTCTATTGCTAAGAGACTTTTCATCTTTTCTCCAGATAGTTTCTCCCTTTTAAACTGTATGAAAGCTGTATTCTGTTTTTGTTTAGTCTGATGGAGTTCTATGCCTTGAAACATTTTGGTGAGGGAGATGAACAGGCAAAAGAAGGGAAAGACCAGTTTGAGCTTTCCGGGGAGTGACATCGCAGGTCTTTCACACCATTTGTAGTCTTTCCAATGGGTAAATGTAACTATTTTATATGAAGATGGCTGAAAGCTGGAAGTAATTATCTATCGGTGTAACTACTAAATGCGTAACAGACTATAAAGTTACTGTACTGACCAGAAGCAAATATGCCACACGCTTCCCTAAATTTTTTTCCTTCCTTGTCTTGAATTGCCAATATACACTTGGTCCTCAGCAGTGAGGCAGCAAGCCTTCAAATCCTGGGTAAATGAAAAAGGAAGGCTGAATATTTGGAAGAATACCAGGTTTTAAATTTACTGTCCTGAAAGAAATGTTGCGTTTGTAGGTTTAGGGGATTTGAAGCTGAGAAGATCAGATAGATGTGTGTTTACTGGTAAAGATTTCAGGCAAGCATGGTAAGCCTTCACTATGATACCACCATGACAAATATGAATTGGTTGTCTTGAAATTTTGCTACTGCTTTCAGTGCCCAGTGCAAAGCATTTGGATGTGGCCACACCGTCTGACAGAGTGGTCAGTCTTGGCAAGCCTGAAGTACAGAGGCCACAGACTGAAGAGGGCTAGTGAGAACCAGGCTGTCCATCTAAGAAGGAAAGCAGAGTTTCCTGATAGACAGATGGCTCTGAGACTTACAGAATTATATACAAGAATTCAAATAACTCTTAAATGTGGAGTTGATATTTTCTGTGATTGTCATTTTTTTAAAGATTTACTGAAATAATTTCTCAAATTTAGAAAACCACATCTGTTGGATTATTTTTACTTCAGTCTTTATCTGTGTGAACCACTGCTTTGGCTGTGGTATAAACATGGTGACTCTGCATGTGAGAGTGTCTTAAATATTCTCTCATAAAAGGAATAATAATAAAAGAAGCCTTGAGTATTATCTGTTTTAACCAAAGCCTATGGGTCTTTTGTCAGTATTTCACCCCTTACTATAATCTGAAGTCCTGCTTAATGTTTTCAAATTAACAGTCTTGTTTCCCACAGTGCAGGAGTCCAGATATTATGATAAGTAATGTATGTTTTGTAGAGAAAATTCAGCTAAAAATCTTCAGTTGCTATTTTGTTTGATTTAGGAGATTGTGGAGTTAAATACTAGGTCCTAGGAAGGAAGAATAGAAGGTGAGAAAGAATACAAAGTCTAATCTGCTGCTAGTGTACTAGATAGGATACTAGATAGTATAGTTTTACTGGCAAACCAGTAAAAATAATACTTTTGTAATTATGTAAAGAACCCTAAAAATTAGTTTGAGTCATTTGGGGGTGGGAGGGGAAGCCCCTTCTCCTTTGATAGCCATAAACTGTTTTCCAATCTGAATTTATTCCTGGTTTTATTAAAGCCCCTTGTTGCTCTGCCAAAATTGTCCTCTAGCTTTACTGGCTCGCTGGTTCCTGAAGCATGATAACCTTGCATGGGAAGCAGCTAAGAGAAAAAAAGAGCCAAAAAAGGTCTTGTTGAAGGACCTGATGCATTACTCTGTGATTATTTGATGATGTTGAAGGTCTTTTCCAACCTGGTTGATTCCGTGATGCCATGTAAAGATCTGTATTGTGCTCATCCATGAGGCTTGAGAGCTCTTCAGGATGATTTGCAGACAAAAAGCAGAACTCTGGTGCCACAGAAGAGATCTAAGACAAAATATGGAAACAAACAACAGATCTTCATACATGTTCTGAAAGTGTGGATCTTATTTCATTTAAATGAATAATATGGGGCTTGATGTGTCTGAAGATCAGACGCTTGCAGTCCTTTGTTTCTACTTATTTTCATCAGCCTACTCCATTTTAAAACCCATGGCCTAATAGATGAAAACCTCACTTGCCGTGTGACAATGGGTGTAATCTAGCTGACACAGGACAGCTGCAATTTTAAGTACTTAAGCCAGAGCTAATAAGATTTAATGAAATAGCACCAGTCCTAATCTGTTCTTTAGATCAATTACACAGCATGTAATTCCTTGAGTATCCAGTATTCATTTGAAATGCTTCATTAACAGCCATACTAAAGCACATTATGGCTTCTTTCAGGACCAAATGTGTTGGGTTGTTAGAAGAACTTTAATAGAAGTTGGAGTTCGGGTGTCTGGCATATTGCTATTCAGTTAGGACACAAATACCTTTTTGTGTTTTGGTTATTTTTCATGAAAGGCTTTGGGAGGAAGAACAACTGTCAGAAGCTGCCTAACTGAAAATGTTTCCAGCAATGAAATTACATTTTTTGACTACTGCTATTGTGACTTCCTGCTGCTTACTGCTAATCAAAGCTGATGGTGAGGTCACGCCACAGATAAAAGATGGTACTGCAAACAGAAGAACCAGCTTCTGGTTCTAACAATCTGGATGGAAACCAAGTCTTCTGATGTCTCTAGATCTGGGTGCCACCAAAGTAAACTTACTGTTATTTTTCTCTGGAAAGAATCCCCAACTTAACACATTTTTTTTATTGCTTCACTAGAAATACCTGTTCAAGAGGCCACTGTAGCCGGCACCTCTTAATCACATTTTGCAGATACAATTTGTTTTGTGTGTGTATATGTAACGTTAGTGCAGTTAAGGTGAGCTCTGTTAACTACTGAATGCATATAAAATACATTAGATCCACTGAAGTGTGTGCATCATGCATTTACATCTTTCTGTGGGGTAACCAGGATATTCTTGAAAAGCTAATGCACTGAGTGCATTCTGCTGGAGATGGACTCTGCTTACGTAGTGAACTGTGGGAGCTGGAGGAGTAAATACTGAAATTATGTAGTTAGTAGTTCTCAGTGAATTTGGCACAAAATGCATCAATATTTACAACTTCTAAAAATGTAATGAATTAGCTTCAGGTTTACTCTTTCCAATCTCCCTGGTTTACTCTGGTAACTGTTCAAAACACCTTGTCCTCCTAAAGCCCTGGGATGCTTATGCATGTGAAGGCATTAGCTGTGTCCTCCCAATGCCCCAGACATCAGTGGTATGAGAAAAATATGATAAAAACTGATGTCTTCAGTATATTGCAATGGATTTTAGAATGGTTTCACAAAACGCACTGACTTGTATTACAAAAGCATTAATGATATGTAACTAAAGGTATTGAGTTCATGGGTTGCCCTAAGCAAAAGCAAAGTTATCTTTGGCCAAGAATACTTACTCATAAATATGCCAGTGAAACAGCATCTGGCAACTTGATTTTGAGGAAGAGAATGTCTGAATAAAGAGCATTCCTCAAAGGCATTGTAGAAGCACTTATTGCTTGGCACAGCGTTACAGTTTTCTATTGGCCATCAACAAGGATTGTGCAGTTTTCAAATTCTTTGTAAAAAGTTTAATTTAAACCAATACTGCAGCAACTAGAATGCAAGTTGTGACTGCAAAGAATTTTTCATTATGTGGCACATCATTAAACCAATTTGTATTTACACTTGATAATAAATTACTATGCATTTTACTGCTGACATGAGCTGCATTTTTTATCATTGTACATTTGAACACCTTGTATTAAGATTCAAAGTTGTCACGCAAAGGAAAACTAGAAAAACAAAGTACACATACATTTTAAATGGCACTTAATCTGTTCTGAAAGATTGTCAGCCCGTTTTCGAGATGAGCACAGCACACTGCAGCAGACTGCAAGCTGTTCTAAAGCGCAGGAGCTCTGTGCATGTCAGAGGAGATGCATCACCACACACTCTTCAGAGACTTAGCCCCTGAGCACACACATCCAAAGCCAGACTGGTGACAGCACGCACTACAACTGCATTGTGGCTGTTAGACCTGAGGGGAGGCTTGTCTTGCTATCCCAGTACAAAGATGTACTTGCGTAATGCTTGCATGTGCCAATCCACACAGCAGTACAAGCTCTGTTCTTGTATGGTCCCACCTGGACTATTAAGTACTCCACAAGAAACATTCAAACATAGATTAAAACAATGCCCATAAAAAAAATTCTGACCTTGGAGTCACCATTCCTGGAATGGAAAAATACACCGTGGAACCACAGCTGGGAAGCTGCTGATGAAAACATTCTCTTCCTAGAAGCTTTGCATTGGAGCTATGTTTTAGCAATTCATGTGTGTAAGAGCACAACTGATCTGTCATTGATGTATTGTTACTGTTCTACAGAACACAACCAAAGAAATAGAACAGTGTACACTTCCCGAATTGTCTAGTTAATACAAAAGACTGAAGGATATCCCATATCCTGTGACCGGACCTGTATCAACAGAGAGGCTGGATTTGCAGGTGATATGAAATGACATTGCTCTGCTGGAGCCAAGGAAATGGTGGGCACTACAGTAATTTTTACCAGCTACAGACCTGGTCTGTTGCCACTGATGAGATTGCTATTGACTTGATTTTCTTTTCTGCTTCCAAAGGCACTTTTCTCTTCCCAAAGGCAATAGAAAGGGGATATGAAGTGCTTATGAACTCCCTCCTATACTGTCATACTTCTACCAGAAGTCCACACAGCCCAACACCTCATCATTGAAAATAGTCAATAACTGATGGTTAAAAGAATGAAATAAGAGACAGGGGAAATCTAGAATGATCCTTTCATCATACATCTCTCCCTAGTTTCAAAAGGTAAGGACTTCCCAAGCTAGAGGCTATACACACCAATCCAGCCATTAGATTTAATAACTACTGTGGGCCTGTATGTATCTTATCCACTTATACCTCTGGATGTCACAACATCCTGTTGTAATAAATAGCACTGCTGCTGCAAGTCACAGTCTCTGCTTTTCACTCCATAGGATGCCCTGAAGTTCTTTATGGTAAAAAACTGTAAATAACTGCTGCCAACTCTTTTTTTAACACCCTTCTTAGTTTGACCTCTGTCACCCTCTTTTAAAATGCATTTCAGAAGTGACTGTCATGGGTTTTTTTGTACTGCTAGCAAACAACTTCCTAAAAGCAGAAGCAGAAGCTCTGTGTCATGTATTGGACTGGGAGATGGCACAGTGAGAACTGACTGGGTTCCTGAACTGCTCAGCAGTATAAAACACACATATCTGGTTTTAACATGGACTTTGGATCTCAACCAGACTGTTTCTCCCCCATTAGTGTGTAGGCACAAAGTTTGTAGGCTGCGATCAAAGAGCGCAGAGCATCTGAGAAAGTATGTGACACCTTCTTTCATTCTGCTAGAAATATCTCCTTGCCCTGCCACTTCTGCTAGGAAGAAACCATAGGGCCCCATCCATGTACTACAGTTTCATGACTCGGACATGCTTTCATGTTCCTGACTCTCTTGCACACCTCTGGTTCAGTGGAACAAACTGGGTGAGATCTGAGTGCACAAGCTTTCTCTTTCCTGCCTTCTACAAGGACAGTGACCACGCAAGTGGAAGAGCTACTGTTTGCCTGATTCCCTGATTTAAGCAGAGGAAGTAGGGTGGGTCAGCTCTAGTCTTCAGGTGGGCAACAATGCAGCCAGGCTCAGAAGTAACAGCATAACACAGCCTTGGCAAATTTAGCTGTATCTCCAGGATCAGTCTTTTTAGGGTGAGGCATTTCTTTTAAATCCGCACTAAGGACTCTGTAAAAACACTGCTCTGTTGCCAGCCAAGGTTTTCTTTGGATTTAATTTCCTATTAAAATCAAGCCAGCATTTCTTGGAAGGGCAGATGTCACCTTTAAAGGTACCATATGCTTGCTAGAATGAATGTTCTGTGAATAATATCTACCAAAATTAGGTTCATATAAATATTTTGTCAGCAGTTCTGCATCCAACATCTGTACTGCAGAAGTTCCCTTAAGTCTCAGATGTTTTCACTAAAGAATGTGTATCATAAATGTAACCACCTCTCTTCTTTGATCAATAAATCTTCATTAATCAACTGTGAATCATGAATATGTGCCTGAGCATGATGTAGCAGTGATAATTATTTGTCAGCCTATGCATTGCTTGGTCATTTTATTTTGGCTATCTGTTGTTACTGTAACGTAGTTGAGTGCCTGTATTAGTCAGGCTTGCCTTTGTATCCTGACTGGTTAGTTTGGAATTTAAAACAAGAAAATAAAGATTAAGGGCCATTTCCCCGTCTGTAATGTTGAGGTAAAAGCAAACCAACAGCCCCCTTTATGCTAGAATTTATAGAACACTCCTAACCTGTGAACAAACCCAAGAACTTATTTCAGTGCCTAAAACCACTTACAGTCCTAAGCACCAGCAAAGAAAACAGCCCTTTTCGTGCAAGTTTAGCACAATATTTTTCTGGACTGTGTTCTGCTTATCATAAGCTCACCTTTACTGCTTTCCCATATTATCCAACTTTCCTTCTAGGCTGTTCTCATGTTCTTTATTATCTTACTACCCTAATGTAATTGTAGAACTTATTTTCAGGTGTGCTACTAACAGAGATGACCTGCATTGGAACAAGGAGCCTTCTAATTAGTAATGGCCCTGGGTTCTTCATGTGAATAACTGAGCTTTACTAAAAAGATTTTAATCAGGATTCAGGAAAGATTTTTCTGCTTTTGCAGTTTATTACAGTGAAATCTGCCTAATCTGTTGACAGAGCTCCAAAGCACACACTGGTTTCTGCTGTGGTGTGTTAGCACTGACACATTTGCCAAAACCTATTGAAATTTTCCATGTACTTCAAGTGTCGGCTGGCATTCTGTGCAGAAAATGGTGCCACCTATCAGCAAGAAGGAGGAAATTAAACAGCAAAATTATTTGTTTAAACTGAAGAAACTGCTATTTTCATTGCGAGGGTAGTGGTTTTGTACTAAAAAGCAATTAGCAAGATGTTTGGTCTGTTCAGGATGATTCTGGGTAAATGCGGTTCTGACCTGGCTGGCCACTCTCTCTCTGCAAGGGAATGTCTAGGCTGGACAAATACTGCATGTTCTCATCTTGCTGACCAAAAGGCTGAGACTTACAAGAAGAGAATCTACATCAAAGATACAAATGCAAGTCAAGCAGATCAGCTGAGGTCCAGCTCAGTAAGAAGTCAATATTCTTGTGAATCTGAACCTAAGTAACTTTGGATCCAGTTTTTCTCTTTTTACATAGTATAGGTCATTTTGAGTCACTCTTGAGCATAGACTCATTACAGTGATACAGGTATTCTGAAAATGTTTTTCTTTGTTCTTTGGAAAGATACATTTTGAATTACTCTGTTGCAGCTTTTGTTTAAGTACTTGGAATACATCCTAGCATGCTCAAGCCATGTTTCTCCCCCAGTCTCAAGCTATCATAAAACTGAGGCCAAGGATACGGCATTGTGCCGCCTTCTTTTCGTGAGCAGAAATGAAGTTCAAAGCTTCAGTAGGCTCCTGAGGGGCAGTGAGAGACTTGTGCTGTGTTCAGCCTTATCAGAAAAAAGTCAGGACACTTTTCATCTCTTAGGAGCCTGCTTTATGTTTTGATGCTGGAGTCAAAGCTCCTTTCTTAACTCTGAGAGAGACCCTTTTTGCTATCCATCAGGTTAGAATGACACAAGGCTGTTCTATACATCACTGGGTTTAGAAGAAGGGGACTCTGTAACTATTAAACCTATTGAAAACCTTCCAATTCTAAGTTTTTTGAAGTACTTTCTTAACTTCTGTGCCTGAGCACAAGGCAAACCAACAGGCTTTTAGGGTGGATTTTTTTTCTTTCTTTTCTTTTTGAAATGCATTGATAAATGTGGCCAAAAATTTAGCCTGAGGTAAGTGCACACAGCTTCATATCTCACAGAATTGTTCTTTTGCATACCAGCAAATGATTCATCCCAAACAAGCAGGAAAATGCTGGCTGACTAGAAAAACAAAGCTCCTAATTAGTTAATTTGTGCCAGGCCTTAGGACTTAATGAAAATGTGGAGGTCTAATGCACTCGTAAGGACCAGAATGTATCAAACGTGGCAAATCACAGCACTGAGGAAAAAGATAAAATACAGATTTTAGGATTTGTTCTGGTTTTGTAAACATGAGAATCAAAGAACTGTCGAAGTGGCAAGCATAAGAAATAAGCTGTTGCTTGTAATTTTTGTTTTCAAGTGTATACTTCAGTTCCTTGAAGCATTTCATAGTCAGAATTAAAATCCAGAGACTCAAAAGTAATCAGAAACATATCACAGTACCCACAGAATTTCCTAGTACCAATGTGACTCATTGTTATATATCTGTGTGTGTCACAAACACTAATGAACCTGCTCCTGCAGTATGTTTGTAAGGCATCTTCTACCTCACAAAGAGGAGGAACTGCAGTACAGGCAGGATAAGGACTGAATTTCTCCTAGCCCATTTTATACACTTAACTGAGGAGAATCATAGAATCATAGAATAGTTAGGGTTGGAAAGGACCTGAAGATCATCGAGTTCCAACCCCCCTGCCAGGGGCAGGGACACCTCCCACTAAGCCATGCCACCCAAGGCTATGTCCAATCCAGCCTCGAACACGGCCAGTGATGGAGCATTCACAACTTCCCTGGGTAACCCATTCCACTGCCTCACCACCCTTACAGTAAAGAATATCTTCCTCATATCCAGTCTAAACTTCCCCTGTTTAAGTTTGAACCCATTACCCCTTGTCCTATCATTACAGTTCCTCATGAAGAGTCCCTCCCCAGCATCCCTATAGGCCCCCTTCAGATACTGGAAGGCTGCTATGAGATCTCCACACAGCCTTCTCTTCTCCAGGCTGAACAGCCCCAACTTTCTCAGCCTATCTTCATATGGGAGGTGCTCCAGTCCCCTGATCATCCTCATGGCCCTCCTTTGGACTTGTTCCAACAGTTCCATGTTGTTTTTATGTTGAGGACACCAGAACTGCACACAATACTCCAAGTGAGGTCTCACAAGAGCATGTCAAGCTGCTCATCACTCATGGCTCTGTCTGGAGGGAAAAGAGGTATCAAGAGCAAACAGCTCTCTTCTTTTTCCTCTTCCTTTCCACCTTTCTCTCCAAAATTTGAGTTCAGCATCTAAAGCCATTCATCACAGAGGTCTGTGACAAAACAGGGGTATCACAAAGCAATCACAGACATACTTCCTCCTTTATTCATACATGCAGGGAAAAGGGGCTCATGATTTTCAGTGGAGTTGTGGGATTTAATACTGAGCAGAAATGGGTAAGCTATGGGGAAATCAGATGTAATTGAATGCAACATGGTGGGTGAGAAAGTGCCTCCCAGACTCACAATTAAGCATAATGGGAACCTGCTGGCCTCCAGAACAGCTACTCCACAATTGCACAGTAAATTTATTTCAGGTCATTTCTACTTCAGTGGTATTCTTCTTCAAACATGTTATCAAATCCTCCTCCAAAGAGCACTGACATTTAGGGAGAGTGGGTTTTTCAGGAGCAGCTTCAGTTTTATCTTGAGGTGGAAGTCAGCAGATGCTTCTTTGGAGGCTGATACTAAATCAGTTTTTATGATTCTATTTCTGGCATCATTACTCCAGATTTTCAGTCTTACTTTTCACAATCCACAGCAGTTTCTCTGTTCTACAGTAAATTCAAATAACACTCTTTATATCCAGCTCTCCAATCTGAATTCCTCAAGATAAAAACTTCACAAAGAAAGCAGATTAGCACTGGAATTTATACAAAGGAGAGATATAAATCCACCAAAGAAAGGGAGGTTTACAGGTCCATTTAATGTTTTTTTTCCACCTCTGTAAGCATGCATCTCTTACAGGTAAGAAGATATATCTTACTTACTGCCGCAGTGTGGAAAAAAGTTTGTCGTAAAGGAGGCTCTATGCACCAGGATGTCCATTTTATGGAAAGACAAGGGAAAGGAGCTGAACTGTAAAGATGTGCATTATTTTACAACCTGGAGAAAGATACTTTCTCAAATTCTCCTACTCTCTCTTCATATTATCCCTGTTTCTACTGCACCCAAAGCTTGACTGAGCTGGTATGCTACTGCTTTGTGGGTCTGGCATTTGGGTTCTAGTAAAAGTTATGGTGACAGGTTCCTAACAAGGGTGACCAAACTGCATTGCTGAGCTTTCCAGGAGATAAAGGTGAGCTGGTGGACACTGGGGAATGTGATGCACGCTATATATTCCACAGCGGAAAATGCTCATTGTAATATACACATAGTGGGACTTGAGGCATTTTAGTCAATTTGTTGTAATGAATATTGGGTGCAAGTAGAAGCATGCAGGGGTTTAATTTTCCATGGGCTTTATGCTGTACTGTGTGTTATAATAACAGACATGCTGAAAAATCCTCCTCCTCCTCTTCTTGCTAATGTGCTGATGAAATCAGATTCAATGTAGTGTTCTGATTTACTCTGTGTATAAATTAGTGTGACATATATAATGGAGCTTTCATGTCATAAAAGTGTATAGAAGCCAAACAGTAGAAAAGCATCAGCACTGCCATAACAGTAGAGAAAAGAGAAGTAAAGAGTAGATTTTACCAATTTTATGTGTTCTTTTATAGTCTATGCTTCTATGGTCCCTCTCTCTCTTCCCCAGTGTGAATCTGTTGCTGCCAGACCTAAGAAGTTCTGTTCTAGTGATGTTTTTTGTATCTTATCACATAAACCAAATGTTTTTCTAGTACCTTTCTTACATGAAGTAATGCTAATCTCTTAATGTGTAGCCCAGGCTTACAAAGGGCAAAGAGGACTCTGGTTTCGATGGCATTTATGGTCTGCAGCAGCTCAAGGATGGGAAAAGGCAGCATGCTGTTCTCCATAGGGTGTACAATCTGAAACAATTTTATCAGAACTGTTAGATAGAAATCTTAATAAGCTAAACAACTGGGTGTTTTTATCTATGAGGCAAGAAAAAAAGAGAAATAGTACATTTAAAATTCACCATATGCACAGTAACTTGCAGTTAGTAATTAAATTCTCCCAACATCCTTCCACGGTGCCAGGCAAAGCATATTGGCTTAGGTTGGCCTGCTGGTCGACCGTGAGCAAGAATGATTTCTAACAGCAATCAAATACATTTTGAAACGTACTCATAAAAATGCTAGCTCAGAGGCTCAAAGCAATAATGATTTATGTATTAGCAAATGAACCTGTCCTCTGCAAGCTGGCCCCTGCAATGTAATAAGGGATCAGTCCAAGGAAAGAAAGAAGTGCATTTATTAAGATGCTGAGAGGTAATATTATGTGATGGGAATTTGGGGTGACATGGAAGTGTTGGACTGGACCCTGGAAGTCAGGCTCTGTAGAGGATGCCTTTATCAAATCTATATCCACCGAAGGATTTAGGTAGTGGTAATTGCCTTAGGTCCCTCTGTCCCTTGGTGGTACCCAAGTGTCGTGGTTTAAGTTGTAAATCACGCAGCCCATTCTCTCACTCACTCCCCTCTCTTTCTTCCCCCCGCTCCCGGTGGGATGAGAAGGAGAATTGAAAAGAATGCAACTCCCACAGGTTGAGATAAGAACAGTTTAGTAATGAAAGTATAACACAAATCACTACTGATACCACCTATAATAGTAATGACAAGGCAAATACAAGGAAAGAATACAATTCTCACCACCTAATACCAATCCCGACCATGCAGTGCACCCCCACCCTTCCGGGTCTCTGCTCTCCGTTTTTACATCCTGGGCATGACATGCTGTGGGATGGAATAACCTCTTTGGTCAGTTTGGGTCAGGTGTCCTGTCTCTGCTTCCTCCTGGCTTCCCCTCCTCCCTGGCAGAGCATGAGGCTCAGAAAGTCCTTGGCCAGACCAAAACATCACTAACCAGTAACCGAAACACTGGTGTTATCAGCGCTGTTCCCAGGCCCAAAATCAAAAACACAGCACTGCACCAGCTACCAAGAAGGAGAAAAATGACTGCTACTGCTGAACCCATGACACCAAGGTAGGCTCTTTAGCCCATCTATGATCAAGACTGGGATGCAGGGAAGGTGAAAACAGCTCTTCTGTACCTCCTGTGCTGTGAAGATGCCTGCCAGCTGAACCACGCCAGTACAGCAGGAAAAAGAAAGGCCTGTATGTGAGACCTAGCAGTTTCCAGATAAATAATGGAGCTGCTTTCCACTACAACTTCTGGACATGTCTAAAAAACACCGGGGGGATTCTGAATTAAATCTCCCAGGAGCCTAATGCCCCCTATCGCGAGTGCTCATCATGCTGGTCCTGGTACTCAGGGAGAGCCTGTGGGATCAACACTTGGTGAGCCACAGAAATTGGGGGTCTCAGGTGGCCCCTGGGACACTTTATCCCTGGGACATTATATCCTTAGGCAAAGCACCAAGAGTAAGAAAAACAAGCAGCGTGGAGAGAGAATCAGTAAGGATTCGGACATTTTATGGGAGCAGAAAAATCTTAAATAAATGCCTGTACAGAATTGCCCACTCTGCAAATCAGAGATTATGGCCCACTTTATCCCACTGGCTTTAATTTGTTGCCGGATGCCACTCAGTTAACAGGCATTTAGTGAATCAAGGGATGGAGGGGATGAGAATACAGCTTGCAGACTTCAGGGAGCTGTGACCTTGCCAAACACAACGTATACAATGTGACGATCTCGTTTACAACGAGCGGCTGAATCCGGGCACCGCAGGCAGGAACCAGCAACCCACCGCTGCCGCCATCTGCAAAATCAATACCTCGTTAAACCCCGCTGCTGCCATCTGCCTGCCCTCGACCGGCCGCGAGGCTGAAAAACGGGTGTACCTCTAAGGGGAAGGGGGGGACTGAACCCCACTCCGGGAACCACAAGCACTCAGAAACCTGAGGGCTTTCTCCTCACGATGGAGGAGCCATCTGTGATGGCAGAAGGGCGCAGTGCAGCCCCTCCACCCGTGTGCTGTCCCAGGGAGAATGGCTTTAAACTGACGGAGGAGAGATTTACATCAGATATAAGGGAGAAGCTCTTCCCTGTGAGGGTGCTGAGGCGCTGGCACAGGGTGCCCAGAGGAGCTGTGGCTGCCCCATCCCTGGCAGTGCTCAAGGCCAGGCTGGACAGGGCTTGGAGCAACCTGATCCAGTGGAAGGTGTCCCTGCCCATGGCAGATGTTGGAACTGGATGAGCTTTAAGGTCCCCTCCAACCCAAACCATTCTACCATTACCTGATGTGGGTGCAGCCGCCCAGTGCCCCTGCCGCTGTGAGGGACACCATGCCGCACTGCCGCCTCAGGGAGCAGAAGCATGACCCTGCTGCGGAAGCTTCTGGAACAGAGGGGCGGAGCGGGCAAATGGCGGGAACGCTGAGGGAAGGTAATGCCGCCCTGAGGGGAACTGGGAGCAGGGTCTCTATGTGGGCCTGGAGGCAGAGTCCCACACACGCACCCCGAAAGGGGCAGCGGTAGTGAGGCTTCTGCTGAGCCGGGCGGCTTCTTGGAGGTGAGCCGCCATCGCTGAGGGGAGACCTGGAGGCTCTTCCTTCCCCGGGAAGCGGTGCTGGCACAGTGATGGCAGACAGCGGCTTTTCCTTGGTCCAAGATGCTTTCAGTTGAAGCACTGAGAAGTAGGAGTCTGAAAATCTGAGCTCACAGACTGGGTACGTTACAAAAGCTCCTGTGTGTTTTCCATGGTGTGGAGAGTAGAGCAGTCCGAGCACACTTCATGCACTGAATTCAGTTTTCTAACGTACAGATATATTTATCTTCCTTTCCGAAGCTTGTGCATGTCTCCACTCATAATGCTATTTTAATGCGTCATGTGATATCCATTTTGTTCCCCTGCAGTCACATCCATGTTCTCGCAGGTGTTTTGGTTGCAAGGCAACGTTTAGTCAAAGATTCAGGAAAAAAGGGAAAAAAAGCCCTCCTCAGATAAACAAACAAACATTTGTGATGGTTCCAGGCTGTGAGAGAGCAGCCTGGTATTGGCAGAGCCTGGAATTCTCTCAGATGATATGCTGCTGTGAGATCTGAGGCAGAGATTTAATCAGGACTAGGGGCATCTATCAGAGCAAGCCTCATGCCTAGAAAACCTCAAATCATGTGCTAATTGTCCACACACATGCTCAGGGAATAAATAACTAATGAGTTCAGCTTACTGTGCTGGAGATAATTGTAACAGGTTTGCAGGCTGCTCCCCGTGTTGGAGGTGTGATAATAAGCAGGGTTTTGTTCAGGAGTGACTGGGTGGGCTTTTGGGTCCCCCGACCTCAGGAGAAGGGGAATCAAACTGGACAGGTCATCTCGGAACAGGGGACACTTGGTCATGGCTTACCTCCCAAAAGAGCTGTATAATGGTGTGTGGCCAGATACTCTTTTCTATTCCACTTTCTTGCTGTGTGGTGTTACATTTAATCACAGGAAAGCAGAACAATTTCAGGGAAACAGGCTTTGTTCTTACCTTGTCCTTGCAAAGGAAGGAAAACGCTGACAAGAAGATCCTTTTGGAGTCAAGGCATTAGAAGTACTGCTCAGAACTGTAAATTTCTGGGGCTGTGATCAAACCAGATTATGTTAATGTATGTGAGTGAAAAATAATGCCAGAAAATGTTTTTAAATGGATTGTCTTCTCCCTCAGACCACCTTAGAACAATGGACTGTAAAAAAAAATAAGCAAAAAATAAGTCCAGACATTTTGGCTCTAAAGGCTTTTATTTTCAGAGAAGAGGATTTGACCCTGTATCCTTCAAGTACGCTCAGTTTTTATTCCCTATGACACTATCATCTTTCATAGCCTTAATTATACCTTGAAGAAATACCAAGAAGAAATGAGAAGCTTTTCCCTTTTTGAAGCTAGCTGACCAGAATTGGCATGGCTATTGCAATTTTTAGTAGTAATTAAATTTTGCATAAAGATAACATTTTTAATGGTAAAGATGGAAAAATGGTGTTCAAAAGTTGTGGGTTTTATTTTTTTAATTATTAAAATACCATTTTTATTTGCAGTTGTCCTCCATCAAATAACACCAGTGGTCAGTGCCTATAAAGCATCTAGGAGGTATCTGAGGAGTTACTGCCACACTTACACAGAGAAAAGAAAGAAACATAGCCTGGATTCTTTGCCTAGTTATTCCTTCTGCATTAGTATGCTGAGCTACTCTTCTGTGTTCCCCTGTCTAACCCCGTACCAGATCTCAGTAGTTATCCTTCCACCAGTCAAAGACAAAGGTTAAATCCCAGGATGAATATGTGAGCCCACATGAAATCAGTTCTGACCCTTTGCAGTCTCAGCAGTAAGACTTTTTCTTGGAGGCCTGGAGGAAAGGACCAGCAGCTTTTATCTCCTGGTTTGAGGACCAGAATGGTTCTTGGTACTGGTTCAGCAATCTCTCTTGTTGAGTTTGTGATGATGGCAGAGGTTTGTAATCAGCTGGAATTGCATACATAGTCTGAGCTGGGGAAGCTCTTTACTTTTTAATAATACCTTACTGTTTATAAATACACTTGAGGTACCATAACAGTGCAGAATGTTTATTTACTTGTGTTAGTAATCACTTTCTTCTGAGATTGAAAATTAAACTCAAGTCAGGATTAGCATGCCCAAAGATGATTTTTAATTAAATAATTGAGATGTCTCAGGTGAGGTGAATTCAGTCTCTCACTTTCTCTTTAGCTTTAAATGGAGACTTGTTCGTGAAGAATTTGATAAGGGGGTGGATATAGGTAGCTGTGTTACAACCCAGAAGAGATGTTGAGGTTTGGGGATTTTTATTAATGTTTGCATTTATAAGATTTAGTCTAAGTGTTTAGCATGTCATTAAAATAGATTGGGATCAAAGCTTTTAAAATTGAAAAACTTATAAGCTTTTAACTTAAAAAAATAGGTCCTTGAAGTTAAACATACAAAGCTCAAGGAAAACTGCAGTGTTTGATTTGGGAGGGGAAAAAGAAAAGGCCAAAGCATCACCAGTGTAAGACTTTCAGAACTCTGGAAAAAAGTCACACTGGAATTCCCAACAAAAATGACACACATCTGTAACATGTACTTGTATCCTTGGATCTACCTTTTTTTCTCTAGCAGGAGAAAGCAACAACAGAATTTTACTTATTTGAGGGATATCTCAAGATTTTTTCTTGAACAAAATGATCTTGACAATCAAAATGAGCTTCTAGTTGTGTGTATATATGTGCATATATGCTTTATGTTTGGATAGGAAACCTCAGTTATTCAACACTTTGACATGTGAAGAAGTTACCACCTACACATTTTGAAAAACACTTTCCTTTCTGAACTCTGAGCACACACTGTGCTGCCCTGTGACCTTGTGTGATACTAATGACATTAAAGCTCAGCTGAACAGACTGTATTGGTAATGTTAGTGCTATTGGTGCCCTTCAGTGACATGGCCTTTGGTTTCTGTCAGAGGAGGTCCCTTTACATCAGCCAGAATCTTATTGATGATGGCATACATTCAAAGATAGCAAATTTGAGCAAAAGTAGAGGGGGAGGGAAGCTTTACTTCATCTGGGGTGTGCATCTTTTATCTGGTATTAAGGACAAGAATGCTACTGACAAGCAAAGTACTATTGTGTTCTGTGTACTGGAATGCTGTGGCCAAAGGAGCTGGTAGGCAGGTTTTGCAAAGAAGAGAAAATGTAGCCTTAATTTTGCCTAAATGGAAGATAAGCAAAGAATGAACCAAAGAGACTTGAACACTGTTTTGAACACTCATTAGCTGAGCAAAGAGCAAGATGCAGCTACATTCTTGTTTTCAGCAGCTTTGAATCTTTGAATCACAGGAGATGAATAAGCTGTCACAAAAAGGCATAAACATCAGGCACATCATGTTGGTACTGCTGTGCTTCAATGAATAGACTGCATTTAGTTGCTTGCCTGAAGACTGAGAAGATGCCTTAGTTTGTCCAGCAATAAAGTACTTCCACAGGGGCAAAATGCATTACCTGGAGTGCCTGCATCATGCTGTGAAACTGTTCTTCATCTGGAAAGTGCAGGTTTCTGTGGGTTAAACCATCTCTGAATATGCAGTTTTACCTGCAATAGTTGTTTTGGTAGAATAATTTCTGCAGTCAAGGATTTTGTCGCTATAGAGCATATGATGAATATACATGGTCTCCATCTCTTGCATAAGAATGTAGTCTCTCTCATTTCAACATCAAAGTACAGTGTTTCTCCATAATGATATGAGTGGAACAGCCACTCATCAAAAGGACTTTCTGGTTTAATTAAAAGAGACTGAATTCTATCCCTCATTATCTTTCCCTCATTATCTTTCTTACAGCTTTCAATATAAGGAGCCCTTCTTTATGGGATTCTGTACAGGCCACTAAGAGTTGTATTAGATTATTTGTGCTTTGTGTGTAAATGTGGTTTGCTTCTCCTTGGGCTCAGAGACAAGAGGCTGAAATCAGTCAGAATTGTGGAAGTGTGAGCCTGAGGAACCAGGGTGTGGTCAGGGTGGCCCAGGTGGCTGTACAAGCAGTACTTTAGTTCTTTTAGGGTTTTTTTAAGCATTTGAAATGATGGCTTGTTTGCTGCTTTTTAAGAGTAGAAATAAAAAATAGCAGCTTTTCCATTCTAGGAGTTTAGTGGTTGTTTTGCTCAAGTACAAGGGCTGCTGGCAAAAAGGGAAGGTGTAAAAGGAAGTGTGAAATTAATAAAGTTGACACTTCAAGAAAATACCTATATTGTTGCAATCCTGAAAGCAGCAGCAAAAAGCAAAATTCTGACATTTTGCCAAATGTTACTTTTAATTAGTAAAGGAAATCTACCACAGCCTTTGCTAAACTCTGAAACTTGCGGTTTTGGATTGATACAGATTTGGGGGGAGAGAGAGAAGGTGTTATTTGTTGGACTGCATGCAGCTTGGACATACTTCTCCTTTCCTGTAGCTGTCAAACAATGAATTGTTCCTGGGTAGCACTTTAATTAATGAATTATTATTAAGACTTGAATTCAAAACCTGACATGGGTTCTTTGCTTCCTTTGAAAACTACAGAGCATGCTATGAAACCCATAGAAATCAATTCCAGGTCTTTAAGGATCCCAGTTGTTATTAATTAAATATGAAGGATATTTACCACTTGCAGCCTCTCTTTAGATGTTTTCATCTCCCTTCCTTGATCTTCCTCCTGCCTGTTTTTAATTTGGAATAATTAGGTGAATTTTGTTAGCACCAGGAATAAATCTGTCTGGTTTTGAAGAAAAAGGGAAGTAGGGAAAGAATAAGAAATAAAGGCAAGCAGAATAATGTATCTAAGAAAAACTGACTATTGCTATCTTGCAAGTCATGGTTAGGAGGGTGTCATGGTTTAAGCCTCTCTAACTCACACAGTCTCTCTCTCACTCACTTCCCCCTCTTTCTTCCCCCCGCTCCCAGAGGGATGGGAAGGAGAATCGAAAAGAATGCAACTCCCACAGGTTGAGATAAGAACAGTTTAATAACTAAAGTATAACACAAATCACTACTGCTACCACCAATAATAATAATGACAAGGCAAATACAAGGGAAGAATACAATTGCTCACCCAGCCCAATACCCAGCCCAACCCAGCAGTGCACCCCCACCCTTCTGGGTCTCTGCTCTCTGTTTTACATCCTGGGCATGACGTGCTGTGGTATGGAATACCTCTTTGGCTAGTTTGGGTCAGGTGTCCTGTCTCTGCTTCCTCCTGGCTTCCCCTCCTCCCTGGCAGAGCATGAGACTCAGAAAGTCCTTGGTCAGACCAAAACATCACTAAGCAGTAACCGAAACACTGGTGTTATCAGCACTATTCCCAGGCCCAAAATCAAAAACACAGCTCTGCACCAGCTACCAAGAAGGAGAAAAATGACTGCTGCTGCTGAACCCATGACAGAGGGTTTTTTGTTGTTTGGATTTGTGTGGATTTGGCTTTTTTCTTTTTTAACAATAGCTATTGAACATTGTTACCTTTTCCTACACAAACAGCGTTAATGGTGAAATTCGGAAGCCTGTACTCTGCTCTTGCTTAGGGGTAAACAGTGTGCGCTGCATGAAACTTGCTTCCATGCAGAGGAATTAGTATATGAGTTCAGATCTCTAAAGCAGGGCAGTAGAAGCTAATGGGTCTTAACACTGGCCTTGTGTGCAGAGTTGAATTTTATCCATGTTTCAAGTTTTTGGAGATGTGGTTTTGTCCCGTGAGGTAATGAGAAAAATGGCCCACATGGGAAAACATTATTGATTGCTTCCTCTGCCCTTCAGTGATAACTATTGCATGATTATTCTTAAGGTCCTTTCCAACCCTAACTATTCTATGATCCTATGATTATCTGCTCATCATTTGGGTTAAAGGAACAATCCAGTATCCATTTTGTTTTTCAACACTGTGTGCCAGTATGACAAGCTCTTTCTACTCTTCGTAAAAAAGAGGTTTCTTCTCAATGCTGGATGACAAATAAGAGAGTAATGCCTTCCACAGGAAATCTGTTGGCTGTTGCATACACTGTTGTGATTTTATTTTTAATTTGATGGTGGAGAGCATTTCAAAGGCATTAATTTAGGGCATAATTTTATACCTTGAATGTGTTCTCACCATTAGGATCCCCAGGTCAGCTCCTGAAAAACAATTGGAAATGTTTACTTGGTCTGCTTGCACATTGGCAAGCAAAGCCGCATAATCCTCACCTGCAGGCATGCTTGCTTACAGCTCTTCAGAAATACATAGACACAACGAAAGCAAAACTCATGTTTCCAAACCCCAGTTCTAAAATGCAAGTATTTTCTTCCTTTTGGAAAAATCTAAAGGATCTGGATTATCTCAATGAGCAAAACCAATACAGTGAAAGTTGGGGTTTGGTAATGTTTGTTTTCCCAGAATATAGGCTAGTTGCTTAGTCTTAAACCAAATATTTCTTTCTTCCACAGCCCCACTCTGTCATGCCACAAATTGGTATGAACAATCCAGATTTTATGCTTACACAGTAGGCCATAAAATTTCTCAACTATTTCCACACCTTGAAGCTCAAAACAGCTGAACATAAATAGGGCGCTGACAGCTTTGTGTTGAAAGCCACCATCTCACGATTTCACTGCTTACTATGTTGCATTTGAACTGTGCTTGTAAATTTTCAGTAGCGAGTGCCTTGGGCAAGGGCCCTATTTGATCTCTGGGTGGCCCTTCTCCAATACCCACCTGTGACCTCCATATATTTTCTTCTTATTCTTCCTTCTCCAGAGTTTCACTGCATGTTATTACCCCATTCTGCCTGGGTTCTTAATACCATCCATATTGATTTCTGGAAAATGCATGTCAGATATGGTCCATATGTCACTGTGATCTAGTACTGCTCCACTTGCTGGTTAGCTCAGGGGAACAAGGGCTCACAACAGAGCTGGGGAAGAGTGTGAGAGCAGCACACTGTCTCTGCGGCCTGCTCCTGCCCTAGGAGAGATAACAGGAATGCATGTGAATGATCAAACCCTATATAAAGAACTTAGAGTTTAAATAGGGTAGCTGGTTGGTGGGAGGCTACTGAGGAGTCTTGGGTAGGCAGTACCATTTATCCTGACATATGGCAGATAGCTACTTGCCCAGAGGCTACTGTACTTCCGTTATCTGATTGTAGTGGTCCAGCTGATGAGAGCTGATCTATTTCTTGCACATCAGCCCAAAGAGAAAGGAAGCCAAAATGTATCTGATGCATCCGCCTTCCTCTATGCAGCTCATTAAAGCAGAATTTTAATAGAACAGAAATATTCAGAGTTGGTTTCCCACTGTTATAAATGGGCTGCATTGGAGGTAGTGATTTACTGCAGCTGTGACTGCAATCCCTTCTTCATGAAATACAGCAGTTGATGGAAGTGAAACACACATTGCACTGGCATAGCTGATCTGGTTTACAGCTGCTGCCCCATGTGTTCTAATACAGGCCTCTAATTTCAGGTCCACTCATCAGTTTTTGTTTATGCCATTAGAGTGGGGCTCAAGTTACCCAGATCCATTCTGAGCTCATGTAGAAAACTACTCCATAACCTTTGTCCTGCTACTTTTTCCAAGTATATCATGGAATCATAGAATGGCTTTGGTTGGAAAGGACCCTTAAGATCATCTAGTTCCAACCATTATGTCAGTGGTAAATTGGGGGAAATGTATATACTTTGTAAAACAATTTCAAGACTTCAGAATAAAAATGTAGAAGCTCAAAAAAATCCACATAAAATGCTCTGTTGTGCACTTCTGGAGGCTGGGGGGAAACTTATGCCATGTATTCATTATACATATGTTCTTTCATTTGGTAATTAGAATACAAACATCCAGAGATAATAGCAAGGGAAAATACTCCAGCTGTGTTAAACCCCCATGTGTTGTTTGATAAGGACAAGGACTCAGCACTATCAGATGAATTTCTAACAGCAAAATATCATTTTAGGAAATGTTAGTTGAAAGAGAGGACTGTAATATTAATCCTGGGTTAGTTGTATCTTTTTAGCTTGTCAGGAGTTTGCAAAGAAGAAAGAAAACACTGTACTTCCTTATTATGCTATGAAAAAATACATCATTTAGAAGCTTAAAAATAATCTGACTTCACTTAACACAAATATTTCTTTTCTCCTGAGACAGTTTTGTAGAGTATAGCATTCTGAGCAGAATCTCTATTCTGTTTTTGCAGCTCTGATCTAGTCTTGATTTTGTTTTAGAATTGTAAAATAAAGTAGCATGGGTGCTATTAAAGAACTCATTGCTCAACTTATTTAGATTTGGTAATTTTCTTTCGAGGTCTGAGGTTCATTATGCAACTCCATTTTAATTATTACCTTTAAAATTATTACATTATGCAGGTTTGGCTGAAAATTTGAGGGTATTTTGTTGTTTTGGTGTTTCTTTTTTTGGGTGCTTTAAATGTCTTGTACCATTTTCTTTTCAGTCCTTCTGGTATCCAGTAAATAATAGAATAAATCTGCCTCAGAAAATGCTTGAGAGGTTCTAGTCTTGTCAGAAGGCAAAACTGAATGCAAAATTTTATTGAGAATTGGATTATTCGAACTAATGCACCTAGTGCCTGTCATTACAGACCCCTGCCAAAATTCAGTATAATCACTTAATGTACAAGATGTGTGTGACAGAGGACCTGATTATTAAGTGAGAGTTCGTTTATAGCTTCAAAGTCTTCATTTTTCTGGCATGTTACTTGTGCATGAATACACCTTGGTTTGAGAAGATATTCTTTAAGTTGTGGGTTTCAATGTCTTTGACATAAGTTTAAAGTAATAAAAGAAATGCAGGGAATGTTATCCCTGAAATGTTCTAATGTTTCCTCAAAATTAAAGGTTCTGGAGTAAACATTAATTCAGTGGCATAAATCAAGACCTAACTTCAGACAGCAAAAATATAGATGCTTTTTTTTACCTAAGCTCGACTCCTGAGAGAAAAGGAAAGAAGGAATATGAAGAGCCAGAAGCAGAGCAAAACTTGGAGAAGCAAGTAAGGATGCCACGTTCATGAAAGCAAAAGATTGGACCTTGCCTTCACCTTTGGCAATAACTGATTAGGCTCCAAACTGCCTGTTCAGTGGCAGGTTGGCTTTATTTACTACTTCCATCAATAAAGCATTTGCATTGGTTGGTTTCATTTGTTCTAAGCAAGTGTTCAGGAAAGACTAAGATCAGACATACATATGAATAATTCTCAGAGTAATCAAACGTTGCACACTTGTTACAATGAGCCATTCCCAATTCTCCATTCCCAATTCTCCAAACCCCTCGTTGTTGTCACACACTATGCAAGTAGTAGCATTTGGGCTGTATTCTTTCCCACTGTCATAGCAGCCGCCTGTAGGACCATAAGCACACAAATTTCTATAGCTGTGGATCAGAAGCAGTCCTTGACTATAGTACTGACTGATGCATTTGCAATTCTAAACAGGAAGAAGCATTTATAGTTAATAATTGTACATTACTGTAAGACCAGCAGTTACAAAGATAGACTGTTTCTCCAATACTGCCAATTCTGTTCCATCTAATGAGAATGTATTGCTATGGCAACCAATGGCATTAGTTTTGTTTTGTTTTGGTTTTTTTTTTGAAGTAATTAAACTCTCCAAGTCAATTTGCCATTACTTGTCAGATTAGGAAATAGAATGTTGTTTATTGCTTTCTACTGAAGCAAGGAGGTGGCTAGGAGGGGCAGCAGGATTGGAGCTACCTGAGGAGGTGTCAGCTCTGCAAATCTTTTTGTTACTAAATTACTCTTTTTCTAATATTTGTCAGGTGTGGGAGGGCTTGATGACAGCCTTTGAATACTTGCTTTCCAAATGGATTGGTAGGGTGTTTGCTAAGTGGGGACATACTGTTCGATAGAAAGACTTTGTGACAGAATGAACATACAGAAGACCATGATGCTCAGATGCTCTCGAGATGTGTGTGTGTGAGCATGATATGTAAAGCAGTGGCTCTGCCAGAACTTTTAGTGGAATGAGAGACAGGCCTGATTCAAGCTCTGCTTTGGTGCTGTCAGATTTATTTACCAGCCCTCATAGGCTGTACAACATCAAGTCTGTTTCCGAGACACGTAATGCCCTAGTAATGTAATGGAGGGAAGGGACCAAGTCTGATTAACTATTGCAAAAGACAGGGATCTGAAAAGCACCCGGTTCCCTTTCCTGTAGCATGATCCACAAGAATTACTGGCCTCTCAGAGCATTTTCTGCTCAGAGCCAGCTTTGGGGATTCCCAGAACATGTGGGCCAGCACACAGCAGGATGGCAGAGAGGCCCATTTCATGCCTTCTTTGATTTTGCTTGTATTTCCTGAAGTCAGTGTACACTTTTTCCCATTCCTGTCAAAGCACACCTGAAAAACTACATCTGTCAACTATCGGATCCTTAGAATTTATTTTTGCTACACTTCACTTGTGCCCTTTAGCTTGAGAGAATGAGTCTCCAGCAGAAAAAACGAGGAAGAAGCTTCAGAAGTGATCTCATTTTTAACTGTGAAAAGGCTCTGCTTGAGCATCAGAGACAGAAGCAGCAACGCAAGAACCTGCAGAAGGTTTAAAGCATTCATTTTGTATTGGTCTCACTCTTTGCTATATCATTGAGTTAATACGAAAGAAGGTATAAAGAGATCTTTGTAGAATATAGGTATTTGATGCCTTGTTTTCTCTAGTACAGCAAAAGGTCCATGCAAATAGATTTGGTGGTTGAAACTGGAAGCAAATTTTCTTTCAGATTTGCCTCAATGCCACATTTCATTTTTTCATAACAAAATGAAGTTGGAGACAAGTAGTCTTGGTGTAGAAGGGGCTTTGATATTGTTGTGATTTCTTAATATAACTCTGAGCTTGCCCATTAAAAATTACAAGACCTGCTTATTTTTCCATACAGTGCCAATTTTTCCTGGTACCTAATGAATAACCTCTCCAAATTTTGTTACATTTTTGTTTCCAGTGAGTTTAAATTAGAGAAAAATCCTATTGTATGTGGTGGGATTGAGGGAAGAAGGGAGGACCTAAAAATACATTTCTGAATTCTTCATGTTTGTATTGAGTTCTGTCATTCATATGTCTGAAGGCTTATTTTTATGTCCCCAACCTAAACCAGCTATTTCCTTCTCCCCCCTTCATGTTATGTTGATATATGAGAGGGCTCTTCCCAGTATTTACTGCCTTTGGCCTGTCTCTAGTCTTTGTCCCAAAGTGGGCGTCTCACTTGAAACCACTAGAAATGTGTGAAAACATAATTAGATCAACCTGCTCTATGCAGGTGCCTTTTTAATTTAGTGGTGTGAATATGGAGCATTTTCATGATGGTATTCCCTCTGACAAGTAGAGTTTACAAATTGTCTCCAAAGCCTGTGTTTGCTGGCTCCTGAGTAGATGAGTAACGAAGTTGGAGAGTAGCCTGCCACCACGTTTTATTTTCTTCTTTTCTTCCTCTAAAGGCTGGTTAACTGATAAGAAAGGAAAAGGGTATTTGTCATGTAGGTTTTTGTTTCCCAAAGTGAGGAAGCTCACCTCCCTACCTGCTCAAAACCTTTGGGGAGGAAGGGATAGGAGAAAGACTCTGCAGGAGTTCAGTCGTGTTTGCTGTTGTAGCAAAATTGGAAGAAGGGACTTGGCACCATCAAAACATCCTTGTATGTCCTTCAGCTATTAAAGTGGGGAAAGATGTAAGAAGAAAGCAATAATGATAGGAGTCACAGATATAAAAAGGCACAAATTAAGGAGGAGTGAAATATAGTGCAATTTGACAGCAGTGAGGAAAACACTGAGAAATATATCACATCCGTGCTTGTGGTATTAGGAAGGCAGAGAGAGCTGTTAGGAAGGCACAGAGCATGAACTCAAAGTACTTTTATGCAAAGGCTACAATAATGAATTCCAGTTTTGTCTGAGAGTAATTTTTGAGGTAAGTACAAAGGAGAGTTTGGAGTGTTGATTATTTTTTTTAGGACAATAGATTGGAGTGAGTTGTTAAAAAATAGCACTGCCTGGAGCAGCTCACATTAAATCAGGGCATAGGTAAGGAAGAGCAGGCTCAAGGGGGTATGTATCAGGCTTGAATTTTGGGTCTTGGAATCACTACTCAGTTGGGCCACTCCTATTCAGTTCCATTTCCCCTGCCTCCTTTGTTGTAGTAACCCCTGTGGATAGAGCTCCAATTAATAAAACTTACCTTTATGTATGCATTATCATAATACAAAGGCTCAAGGGGCACACAAACCCTTCATGCCTGAGCAAATTTAAAACTCATGGTTCTCCTGGGATGCTTGCTGGGAAATGGAGAAAGGGAATAAAGGGCATTCTAACATTTCTGCTGAATGATTGCCACTCTTTCCAAAGTGCTGTGAAGTTCGTTAGATTCTGAACATTTATGGGAACCTTATTGCTATTAGATCCTGTGAAATGACTATAATTAAAAACGCTGGTCTTTTTACATGGAAGATCTGCACTGTGTGTTAAATCATTTTCTTGGAAGAGCCTGGGAGAAATTAGAAATGATTGGTACAATAAGAGTAAATGACCAGAAATATTTAAATTGCCAATATCTTTTAATGGAAAACACTGTGAATGCCAGGTTTGAATGCACATATACGCTGTCTTGTGTTTTATCCTTGGGACACAACTGTGTACTAATGATTATTATTAATTCTGCTTTTTTATTGTTTGGTCTGTGGTGCGCCTAGAAGGTTCAGGCCATCATAGCTTGTGCTTTACAGAGCATTTATAGAAAGGGAGCTGCCCCCAAAATGCCCCCAAAATCTATAAAGGATGTAATGACAGAGTCCACTAAAGAGATGGGGTGAGGAAGAAGTCAATAGCCCAGTAATGCAATTATGGCAGAGTTATAATTAGTGATCAAAACACTCCAGCTTCCTAACCATAGCCAAGTGGTGTTCTGTGTGCCAAAAAGAACAACTGCAAGCCAAGATTTGAACAATAACTTGGTGGTGTTGAAGGATTTTTATGAGTGTGCCTACCACACGTGCACATTCAATGCAAGTTGTTGTCCATTAACCAGATTCATTAATGCTTTGCAGAGCTGTAGTTTTAATTAACAGTCACCTTTCAGTGCCAAAAGGGACAAATGACAGGATGAGCACATTAAGTGAAGAGATTTTTTTTTACTTCAGCCTTCTCAGTGTAGAATATAGTAACTTCCATTTCTCCTACAGTGAGCACAATCAAATAATGTTTAGGGGTGGGGAAGAGCTCCTAAAGGAGCGTGAGTTGCTTACTATGCTGAGTGTCTAGCTACAAGGAAATCCTCTTTTACCAGGAGAGAAACCTGTGTTCATGTGTCACTAAATACCTATTTGATTAAGGCAGGTTCACAACAGATAGCATGAAGTAGTTACTTGAAGACTTCTCACTTTGGTCTAAAACTTTGCACACAATACTAGGCATCAGTTCCTCCTTTGTAGTCACATTTTGAGTGAGAAGGCAGCCACAGATTATGGTCCAATTTTTATTTTGTCCTATGTTTCATCCAGTTTTGTATGAATTTATATTTCTAAGACATGTAGGTAGTAGCTAGTAGATAAATAAAATGAATCCAGACTTATTTATTCTCTTTCTTTAATCACCCAATAGTAATTCAATAATTGAATTAAATTGCTTAACCGTTCTAATGCAAATTGACTGGCTTATAGTTCTTTAATGAGGAAATTACTGCAGACCAGGTACCTATGATGCAAGCATTATTTATTTACAGTTAATTTATCTTCATAATAATTGAACTAATTTTTATTTATTCCAGAACTGGATGTCTTTTTATTTTTGAAGGCTGAAAATTAAAAACTTGGATGGCTTCATAAAAATAAGTTCTCTACTTTGTTTGCTTTTCTTTAAAATATGTTGAATAAGAGAAAAGAGCCTCCTAGAAGGATACAGATCACAGCGGCAAGCCAACTTCCACTGCAGTTTCAATACAGTGCAAGTGAACTGTAGACGACAAGAATAGTGCTAAACACCTGAGTAGGAAAAGAAGAGGCCTTATCAAAGCATACATCTGTTAAGAACTCCTTTTTAATGGTTAAGAATAGAAGGACTTGCCTACAAAGGAATCGTCCTCAATAAGGCAGCATTTTATTTAGAAAAAACTACTTATGATTCAACAGGATAAAATATGTATGTGTTTAGCTGCTTCAAAACCATGTTTATTTCACTTCTAAAGTACTAAGCCGGAAGAATTTAACAGAGAAACTGAGTTCAAGCAAGTCTGTAACTGCAGTAGAGAAGTCAAATACTGCATGCAGCAAACCCTGGGTCACAAATCTGAAGTCAGTAAGGAGTTAACTCCAAACAGTTTGCTAGAACAGGGTAACTGGACAAGCTACAAGTACCGGGGATTTAGATCTGAAACAGGTGAAAATGTAGTTTGCTTTAATTGATGGCTAATTAACTGCAATTAGCACTTGGTAAACAGGTGCCCTTAGCCCTGCAAAAAGACAGAGGGATGGTGCTTTGGCTGCTGTGTGGGTTTTAGGACTGTGAAGGGCTTAGAGAAGCCTTCTGAAATTATAGAGAAAGGTACTTTGTTTTTGTTCAGCTGTGGTTGTACTTTGGTTTGACTTCGTTTCACAGAAGTAGAATAAGATAATTTGAAGTACTTAGAATGAAAAACTAGAAGGTTGCTGACTGCTTTTGAGGAAACTTTGTCAGCTACTCAGTGAATTATTGTTCTAATATAAGGTAAGTTGTACTGATAAATGCTTGCCACATAGCAACAATTAAAGCTTTTAGCTGAGTTCATAAGGGCTGTAACCATTTTATTTTCTCTTACAATTGTTTTGCTTAGTCTTTTGCATTGTTTGGTTTGCTTTTCATTGACTTGTTTTTGCAGTACATGTTGTTAGGACCTAATTCTGCACCAAACATTAATCTTGTGCGTTTGGTTGAAGGGTATTTATCTATAGATAACTGAAGTGGCAAAAAAGCTGATTCATTCTCAAAGGATCATTAAATGTTATGATAAAGTAAGTTAATTTGATAGAAGGTTGGTGATTATTTTATGTGATGATGGCAAAGTACAGATGCTCTTACTGCTTTTTTTGAATCAATGGAATAGGTAATTTCTGATGTAAATTCAAAGCCTCAAGTCAAAGTTAAGGTACGAGGTTGGGAGGTATATGGTATTTGTGAACTGTAGTGTGCTTTAAAACTGATGTCTGCTTATGGGGTACTCTTTGATGTGTGAATCTTCTACATGATCATTGTCATGTGGAGCCTTTCAGAAAAAAATACGAAGAAGCTTTGTAGATCTCTGTATCTGTTGTCTGTGTAGTCTCTTCACTGCCTTACAGGCTTCAGAAATGCTTTCCTGCAGGTTGGGGTTTCTAAGAGGAATCAGATCTGAATTTCTAAAGGAATTAAGCAGAAATTGCTTTCACTATTTCCGAAAAAATGTTCAGTTGAATTTCCTTGTTAGAAGGAGACAATAGCTTAACATTTTTGCTCCTTTATACTCCTATAGTTAACTGTTATAACTTTCTGCTACGTGGTTTGGATAAACTAATTTGAGGCTCTAGAGCATGAACCTGTCAGCCTGTCAGTTGGCTGACTGGCAGAGGTGGACCACTGATGTGAGATCACATGGTGCTTTTTTGCTGCCTTGCTGGGATGATTCAGAATCCTCTTAGCTTGCTCTCCTGCTCTTTCTTGGGTGTCTGAATCCATAACAGACTCTTCCTAACAAAAAATCCCTGTCATATGGTTGCTCAATTATACTTGTCTGTACCAAGTCTACAATGACTAATCCAATAGAAGCTTGGAATGGCATTGTGAATGGTTCTGCAGTTATTAGCTGTGTTTATAATACCCTTACTTTTTAAGTTTCAGAGTTAAAATATGACAGTTTCTAGCGTTTTTTTTTGACAGTGACAAATAAATACCAGGCACAGTGGGAGCTCAGAACATGAAGTGGCTTACTTGAAAGGGTTTTACCCAAGGTTAGAAATTAAGGTTACCATCAGAGGCAGCTAATTGGATTGTGGGGCTTGTTTCCTGTTTAAGAAATATCAGATATGCAAATCCCGCCATTGTTATGCTTGCCGCATAGCAACAATTAAAGCTTTTACCTGAGAACACCAGACAATTGTATGCATATAAAAAGGAGAGAGGGGAAATCTTTCTTTTTGTGTTATAGAGAGAAAATGATGGCTTATACCCATTAGGGTAACAAATGTACAGGAGCTGTAAAACTCAGCTCCTGCTTTGTCTGGATAATCTAAATGGAGGGTTTAATTCGAAAACATTGTTACAAATCTGGCTGGACTCTGACTCTCACTAACCTTTGGCTTCTTGAGATTCTGCTAATGAGATGCTACTTATCAAACTCCTCTAAGAGCTATACTTTATTTTAAATGGTTCTGCTGGCAATATGATTATTTGATTCCAAAACTGTCACCTTTGCAATGTCTGATTGTTAGAATTATCCTCTTGTCAGCTGCTTTTACTTTGCAGTTAAAATGTAATTTCTGTCTTGACAATGGAAATGTGTTGGCTTAACCCAGAATGCCCTAACAATTCTTGAGTGTATGCTCCTTTTTGGTCCTGTATGAGAATGAAACATACCTCAAATATATTATATCCTGATGATTTAAGCTGGGAGTTTTCTGAAGATGCTCATATGCTGTGACCTTACTTGAAAGTACCAGGAACTTGTAGAGTAGGATGGCGGGAAGTGGTGTTAAGCATCTCCCAGAAACATGGGATATTGGTTAAGTATTTTCTCCTGTTACTTCAGCACAACTGTAACATAGTGAAGATCAGTGTGATGTAGGCACTAAAAACTTTCTATTTCCCAGTGCTTCTGTTAGTAAGGTACAGCAAAAAGGTATATTTTTTAACCATTTGAGGAACGAGGTTCTGAACCGGCCTTATAATACCTAGAGTGGGCCAAACAATCTAAGTACTTGTTTACTGTAAGGGTGATGAGGCACTGGAATGGACTACCCAGGGAAGCTGTGAATGCTCCATTGCTGGCAGTGTTCAAGGACAGGTTCGATAGAGCCTTGGGTGGCATGGTTTAGTGGGAGGTGTCCCTGCCCATGACAGGGGGGTTGGAACTAGATGATCTTAAGGTCCTTTCCAATCCTAACTATTCTATGATTCTGTAAGCTGTGCTAATGAAATAAATCTTTAATGTGTTTACAACAATATTGTGGGCTTAGACCTGGTTCAGACCGCTGCCTCAGTACAGCCGTTGCACCCCTATTCTTTAACCCTATTCTACCTACAGTGTGGGGCAAGCAGAAAGGTGCAGTGAGGCAGTGAAGCCCAGATAGCTCTTACTGAAGAGGGTAAATGACAGCCTGACCTGCTGTTTGGGCTCTGACCTCAGGCTCATGAGAGCTTAGCCAGGTGTCATAAGTTTGGAGTGGCACAGCTAGGGTTCTCCTGTACAGGAGCAGGAATATGGTCTGTAGTTTTTCTTGGTGTTGCCAGTGATTATTACCCTGTTAGACCATGGTGTGTCTTTTAGTTTCACATCCCTCATGCTTTAGAGTGAAATGGTAGAGCTCAGGGAAAGCATCGGTGTTCTATAGTAAGGGAAGAAAAGCATCTACAAAGAGAAGTTATTCAAATCTCTTATCACACATGATCAGTGACTGTGGGTTTTGTCTCTGCAGTTGAGCTAGCCTGATAAACAGCCACCCTTTTCATCCTTGTCAATGCAAAAAAATCCTATGCTTTTGGAATGGGGGGACTTGATATCTTCAAGTACCACAGTCTACAGTGAATGTTTCACTGTGACTTTGGCACCAATGTCCCAGAAGTATTATTTTGTCATGTATGTAGGCTGAAGTGGGGGCAGATCTTTAAAGAAACAAACAACACAAAACCAAAGCCCCAACCTCATCCTGATCAAGGCAGAACGATTTAGGAAGCTGTTGTCTCTTGTTCTTTGTTATCCTTCAGCTGAAGATTGTAGGAGAGCTGTTTGACTGTTTCCCTTTAGCTTCACAGACCAAAGCTAATCTGAGTATAATCAGTGGCATTCCATTTCAGTAATATCACCATCTCTGCAAACTGGAATTGTTGGCAGTGTCCATGAAGAAGCATGTCACTGGCATGTAGTGAGACTGATCCCTAGAGAGAAACTCAAAGTCCTGGAGTAGTGCAATTTGGAAGAGAGGATAACCAAACTGAGGTCAGGGTTGACTGCACTTTTTGCATTGTGTCTGTAGGCAAGTTTGTATTTAAGGATAGAAGAGACTTAAAACTTACACCAAGAAACGCATGCTTGTTACAAGTCTAAGTTTCCCTTTTCTAATTATCTTCATGCTTTACTTTCCACAGTAATAATAGGTGTGATGGTAATGATGATATCATGCACTATTTGTGACTGTAGCTCAGTGTAATTGAGAATAATGATAACATAATAATGATAATGGTTCCATACTGCAGCTCTGTCTCTAGGCAGTGGAAGTAGGATGGTAATTCCTTTTCAGTTAATGAAAAAAGTTGCTTAGGATCTTCAAAATGAATGGCAGGGAGTCTAGAAAAATGGTTGTAAAAATCTCCTGAAAAATCTGTTATAATATGTTTAGGATCTGCCAAATATGTTTTGGGGAACAGAAAGACAGTTGTACTTAGCCAAGCAGTAGCATGATCTGTGAAAACAGATGTTCTCCCTTAAGGACAATGATGAAGCATTAATTACAGGTAGAGAGGAGTTGAAACAGAGGCTGGAAATCTGCTGCTACTGGAGTCTTTTTTTTTTTTTTGGTAGAGCTGATTTATTGTAGCTAATTGTGGAATACAAGTTCTAATGAAGATGAACCTTAAAACCAGGCAGGCATTGTTCTATGGCCCAATATGATACATTGAATTTACATCATCTTGGAAATTAAGCTTGATATTAATTGCAGTTGTAATGAGCAGCTTGCCCTGAGACTTCAATGAAAGCACCTGATGGTGGTAACTGCCTCACAAATGTCAGGGAAGCTTACCCTGATTAAGAGCAAATGGTTTCCTGGACCACATCAGTTCCAGCATGATGGAGGTGCAGCATACCTAAATGAAAATTAATAAATTCAAGTAGGTGAATAAATGTTGCTGTTTGTAGTAACTGTAAAGCAGAAGAATTGGCTTAACTAAGACAGAAAAGGTCAGTTTAGGGTTGGGTTTTCCTTGTCTGAGAAAGGCAGTCAGTAGAGGCAGTGAATACTTCTGTGAATTAAATGCAAAAAGTAGTGTCAGTGTAGGTATATAAATGAACACTGAAAGTGGCACTCAGAGCAGAATAACTACGACTTTCAGGCAACCAAGGCAAGCTATGAAAATTTAGCAAATAGGAATTAGTCTTTAAAGGCTTTTTGTCTCTTTGATTAGTGTACAGCCTCAAAATCTCTCTGTTCCTGATGCAGTTCAGGGCTAAAACTATTGCTAATTTGCTTAATTGCATGCTTGAGCTAGTATAATATCTCTAGAAAGCACAACTGAAAGTCTGATTTTATCTGTACTGTTGTTGTTCTACCTGGCACAGTGCTGTGATGCTCAGAGGGATGTGAGCATTTTTGGACCTCCAAATCAGCATAGCTGTGTTAATGCACTGCTCTGCCAGTACTGAGGCATCCTGTAGTGCAGTTATCAGGCCTAAGTGTAAGGCTGTTATACAGGCGTGTCACTTCCTTGCCACAGGGACTGTGTTTTGTCACTTACCTGTTACATACACAAAAAGGTGGCTGCTTTCACTGTCTGACAACCTCATTGTTTAATGCAAACAATATTGTTTAAAATGCATACTAATGAAGAAATTCAGAAGACCCTGGGAAGGAAATGAAGTGTATCAGTTGGGTCCCGAGAAATGTGTGTATGCTGAAAATAGCTGGGAGGTTCACGTAATTAAGCATGATAACGCAGAGTCAAAACAACATAGGGTTCATCTCTTTCGTATTCTAAAAAAAAAAAAAAAAAAAGGAAATCAAATGTAACAGAAAATAGTAATTAGAAATGAAGTTATAGAGTTATAGCTTGGGTGAAGGAGGGGAAAATAAAATTGTTCAGAAAGAACGGATATATGAAGACAATGGCAATACTTATTTCTTCTGTTATTAGTGCAGTTAAGGGAAGGGATGAAGAAGAATAAATAAGAATAACAGCTGGTTTAGAATCTTTACAGAAGCCCATGCTAATCTCTACACTCACCACAGTCATCTCATCAGGTTATTTATTAAAAAAAAAACCAAGCCAGAGTGCAGAAATAATAATTTTATTTGCTTTTTATCTTTAAGAGAAACATTTCATTCCCTCGCTTGCTTTGTTCATGAAAACCTGGTTTCTGCACACCTTAAATAGCTGGTAAATTCATATTTACCAACTGATTTAATTCTGAAATTAAACCATATGGAATAGTTCTTTCATGGAATCTACTTGCTTTTATAGGTATGAAGATCAGAAAGGATTTTAAAGGGTTTTTTTAATTATAAAGTCATCTTTCCCAAGGAAAACTGAAGTTCTCTAGGGTCAGGTGTGCATGAATTTTGCATCAGTAGGTGAGCTGGTGTGTGCTAAACAGTGTAACCAACAGCAAAGTATTAAAGGCCTGAGTAATATGGGCATTGATAATGCAACAGGAACTATCGGCAAAGTTCATTGCAAGGGGACAAGGTTCATGTATTGATCAGATTATAACGAAGATTGAATGTGAGAAACTGCAGTCTTTTTGATCATACCTGTAATAACTTGAAGGTACTTAAAATTCTTCCAACACAAACACTCTGCCTCCTCAAAGCTTGTGTGATTCAGGTTGCACTAAAAGATGCACATGAATTGTATCACTTGGCAGAAATGAATCCTGAGCTACTTCACTATGGAGACCCTTCAGTGCTGCTAGAGGTAACAATTACCTCAATATAGAGGAATTGCATGCTTTTCTTTCAATGGCAGACATTTAGCTGAACATCAGGCTGACCTATTTTCTCTGAGTAAATTCCTTGGGCTTACAGTAAAACAATTTTCTCCTGAAAAGACAAAAACTGCTATTCTCCAAATCAGCAGCTCTTTCAGAAGACAGGTGGACTGAATCTTCCTTGCCAGTAGTACAAATCTATTGACTGATTTCAAAGTAGTTGAAAATGGATTAATGTTATTTCAAGTCCCAATGGATTTTTCACAGGAGTTTCTGAGTTGAGCTCAACTCGGTGAGCTCAGCTCAGTGCTATGGCAGTTGCTTGGTCTCTGTTTCTAATCAGTGTATGCTTCTATTGCATCAGAGCCTGCATATAGTTTTAGAAGAAGGAAGAGTACTGATGGAACCACTGCTACCCCTCCTTTAGGGTGATGTCAAACTTGCTGGGGAAAAACACCATGAGTAATTTTAAATACAACTTTTAACTTGAAGCAATACAGCTTACAAATAAACGGGTTTATGGGCTACACTTGTGCATGTGTGATTTATTCTCCTTTCTCTCTTTCAAGCTCTTCCTATGCAGTTGTGTACTGATTGTACCCGAACACAAAACTACTTGAAACAGGCTGGAATCCATTTTTGCCAGCGACTCTTAGAAGGTGCCAAGATCCTGGGGGGGATTTTAAAATTTATTACGGCAGGTTAAAACAAGAAGACTGAGGTAGGTAAGAAAAGAATAATTGAAGATGGCAGTTACCAGATAGAATAGTTTGCATGCCCTCACATCTGGATTGATGTTCTGTGGTGTATTCCTTAAATAGAAGCTGACACTGCAACAGTAGATCGGTCATTCCTAGAGATAAAAAATAGTCCTTGGTTAATGAGCTGTCAAGAAGATGCTGTTCTCTTCCAAAAGTTTTGATGAGTGTTTACATTTCACAAAACAAGATTATGGAATCGGGTTTGGCTATCATCTTCAGCTTTTCCTATGGAGCAAGTTAGAGATAATCCACCTGTAAAATAGCCTCAGCCCTGGGGGAACAGCATTCACTTCATCCTTTCATTAATCATTTTTGCTGTTTCCTGGATATATGTAAACCACCATTTAAGTCATGAACATGTTACTGCTGATGAAACTGACTTTTTTTCAGTTGAGACTTCTGTGAATCTTGTAGCGGTATCTGTTAACTGTCAGCCAACTGCAAAGGGTGCTTTAGCAGTCACAGCAAGGTATTCCTGATTTAGGACTGCCAGTTATGTTCTGCAAGACATGTGCTTTGGATGGAAACAAGGTAGCAAGGCTTTAGATGAGAGCAACCAAAAGCTGGAACATAAGCTTTTTTTAAGTAAATGGGATAGTTCTTCCTGGAATGTCTTGTTTCAGAGAGGAGTATTCCCAGTGGGATGAGGAGCTGTCCAGCCTCTGCTCAAAAGATAGATTTACTTCCAAGTCGATTTCCATTGCAAATGGAGGCAGATGGTGCAATGGTGTCTCTGGACCATATGTTCTTTGTTTTCTCAATTGGTTATTCCTTTGTTTTTGTAATACTGCACTGGTTTCTCCACCTGCTCATTTGTGAAAGATGAATGGTCTCTTTGCTGAACCTTGCTTGTTGTTTTTCCTTTATTTCCCCTGACTGCACTTTTAAATGTCACTTTCTTGGAATTGTCAAGTAGTGACTTTTTGAGAATTTGAGTCAGAGACATGTCCAAAGCAGCACAAGGCATTAAGGATGCACAGTCCAAGCAGTTGCAGCTTAGTCCTTTCAGATTTCTGAATAATATGCCTTTCCACTTACACCGCTTTAATTTCAATGACTCTGCTGTAACTGCTCCCAGTTTGTCATCTGTTAATGTTTCAAGTCTAGCTGCTGATAGACTGAAAAGAATTGATTGTAATTGTTTTGGGTGGCATTTTGCTTAGCTGCTCGAAGTTGAATCTGCACAACTTGGGCATCATTATGAAAAATCGTATATTCCATAAATATTTTTATTAAAGCTTTATTCCCCAGCTGGAAGACAGAATTACTGTTCTGGGATTACTGACAGGCCTGGTGCTAAATCAACATTGCACTGTCAGGATACAGAGATAAATTTATCCAAAATAGGCCATTACTACTAAAACACTTGCTTCCATTCTTTAACACAAAGTAATGCATATTCCTAATAGTCTTGAGTGAGCTCTTAAGCAAGTAATTTCTTTTAAAATTCCAATTAGAGTACATTGTTGCTAATAAAGATGCCCTGGTTTATCCTGTAGCTGACAAGCAATAGAGACATAAGTTATCAGTGTATCGGAAACAAGCCCCTAAAATGGAGCAGAGTGCTTTTGGTGGCCTGTCAGATTCCCTGGTGCCCCTTTATTTCTTCTTTTCTGTTATGTGATATTAATAAACTCCTGCTGTTCTGCCACAAGCAAGTCATTCCTAATCATACAATTGACTTAAACAGAAAAGTGTACATCTGAGAATTAGCTGAGGAAGATATGTGAAAATTAGTCACTTTACCAGGTCCAGTGCCTTCCCTCCAGCAGTGGTGGTGCCTGCTATCTTGTTAACTGCAGCCCTTGCAGCAGTGCAGTAACTGCAGAAATTAAATTCCTCTCTGAGATCTGTTCGTTAGGGGTTAGTTGCTGGTCTGTGACAGGATTAAGCATCTTTACCACTTCTGTCAGTCGCTCTAATCGCTGCTAGATTTGGACTTGGGTATTCTTCTCACTGGCATATCATCATTATTGAACGTGTCCTGCTACTTATGGTATTTGATGAAGTACTTTTCTCTATCTCAAAAACATTTCCCTTTTGGCTTTGTTCTGTGTTCTCATGCAGGCATAAAAAGGTTGTGTTAGCAAACCTTTCCAAATGCGGTCAGGGCTGACTGCTGCAAATGTGCTTTCTGTCTCTGCCAAGCTGTAGGCAACCAGAGAGGTGAACCAGCAAAGAGAAATTGAGTAAAGTATGTAACTGACTGGCCATGAATCTCCTTTTTCCTTCAGTTTACTTAGGTGCATGACAGATGTTTACCTACAAAGATTTACGAGCAGGTTTATTTAGAAAGATCTGATCTGGCATTTGAACCACATTTGGAATTAGGAACATTTCAGAGGATAAATTGATGAATAGGCCTCTTTGTTGAGTCAGGTAGGCTGAAAAGTAATTTTAAGGTGCTGAAGATTCATTTAGAAGAGGAACTACAAATGTAAGAGAAATAGCTAGAGAACAACGTTGGCACAGAACTAAATCATGTACAAACTGGCTCTGCGTAAATTTAGATTTTAGAATTGTAAGACTTACTATTATATCATGGTTTAAATTGAGTGTTTCAGTTTAGCAAGTGGGGTGTTTTGGGTTTTTACTCATTTTTTTGGTTGTGTTTGGTCTGTTCGTGGGTTTTTTTTTTTTTTTTGACAAAACTAAATTTGGGAGAGAGATGGCTGAATCAGTCCTGTTTGACACAGAACAGTTCATATGACACATCAAAGAACAGGCTGCTGTTCTTTGAAGCAAGTCCTCCAGAACTTGCAGAACTGTCTCAAAACAGAGGAAGCTGCTGTTAAAACCAAGATTTAAAAGAAAATCAGTTGAGAGTACTGAAGACATCAACACTGATATCTCCTGGTATACCCTATAATACAATCAAATGATAGTGCAAAGACAAACACTACTTCCTCTCTAGGTCTGAGACTCTTAGGTTTTATTTGTGTTGTATTGGACAAAAATCATATCTCAAACTTGCAAATCAAAACCTGGTGTTTGCTGAACTTCCTTCAGCATTTTAATACTATTGAAACTAGTGTTTAATCATGTCTTTCCAAATTCCCGTATGTATGTTAAATGGGCTATCTAGTAATTATAAAATGTTCAACTGAAGAGTTTTATGGCAAACCAAACCTTTTATCAGAAAAAAGTGTAAGTTTTCCTTTTTTTCCATTGTGGGAAATGTCAAGAAACTGCCAACGAATTCTCCCTACTGTCATATGAATGAAACCAATGGACAAAATTAAGCTGTTTCAATCAACCTGTATGTACATTGTGCTAAGTTAGGGCAAGTATTTTCCAAAGGTATATTCTTCACTGCAGCTTGTTTTTTCTAACTTTCATCCATTGCCCCAAAATACAAGGAACAAATAAAGGCTGAGATATAAATATCAAAATAATGTTGAGAGGATGTTCTTGCAAAGGAGTCCAAGGGAGGGTTTAATGCTTTCTATATAGATCATGATGTATGTTGATTGATCCATATCCTTTCACTCACAGATGTGCAGAAATTCCATCAGATGCTTTATTGCCTGCAGAGGGAGTTGCAGTTAGAGTTTACCTGTCCTCTTTTCAAAATTTATTTAAAGAACAATAACAACACTTCCCCAAAGAGCTGCAAAAGTAGAAGCCTGTTCCACATTCTCTTTCATTATAGGAAGTAGTTAGTCCCCTGCCAATCATTAGCACCCTTTAAAGCACAATGACATTGTGTCATGTTTTCTTAAACAACTTTGTTTTCCAAGATACCAGCTACTGAATGGGCTGTGGGGAGTTAGTGCCACACTTGCTGAAAAGAGATTTCCAGTAGACCAGAAGCTGGGGTAAGTTTAGATGCTGGTGGGGAAGGGAGTGAACACAGGGCAGTGCAGTTCGCAGCGGGAGGGAGAATGGAAGTGTACAAGAAGCAGGAAGGAGCTCTACAACTTGGTATAGGTCTTCTGGATTGCGTACTGCACTGATTAATAAAACAATACAAATTGAGCACAATTATAAAACCAGAAGAAAGACACTCAAGTTAAGATTGGCATTTCAGAGCCACCTGGTTCATTAAGTGAAGAACTGAGTAAGTTAGTTTTGAAGAGGATTAGGGCTATCCCAGGATGCTCTTAATTTTCTGTAGAGAAAGGTCTAAAATAATTCTCATTGCTTTGCAAGTATTCACCTTTCTATAACCCACTCTACTTCTGTTGTAGAGAACAGCCCAGCTACCTTTCATTTAGCTAGATAAATTAATGGCAATAAAATTACAGGACTTTCAGCTCCTTGACCAAGACGGTGTTTTCCACTGTGCCTTCCTGCAGCTGTACGTTCAGGTCTTGCCCAGGGGAGAGCCTCACTGCGCCCCCTTAGATCTTCTAAGGAACTGCAGGGCTATCTGAGAAGCTGCTATGGATGTGGGGATTGATGACTGAGAAGGGAGAAAAGCCCTATAAATTAATACTGCTAGTGTTAAGTGTTCACAGTATGGCTACTGTGCTAAACTTGTGTGTTTATTACTCCTCTACTTTCCTCACTTCTGAACAAAACCTCGACTTTTATGAGTAATTGTCTTGAAGGTGAATGTCTGAACTGGCAGCTTCCATTATAAACTCTTCAGAGCATTTAGTTCTCGTAAGGATGAGGAATCAATAAAGGTATTTTATGTAGGATGAGCACCTCTGGCTGATGGTTTCCACTAGAACAAAATGACCAGCTTGTTCGTTGATGATCCCATTCCAGAGGAAATAATCACAGATTATTATACTGAAGTGAGAGAGAAACAAGGCATGGTTCCCTGACACCTGCAAGTGGATAACACAGACAGCTGGTAATTCCAGAACAATGCAAACAGATGGCTTTCCTTTTCTCAGCTGAAGCTTTCTCTGTGCTCTTACAGCTGGGGTTTGTTTGTGATGTTTTTTTGGTTTTGGTTGTTTTGGTCTTACCAGGGGTACACTTACTCCTTGTAGGCAGAGAGAACCAAGTCTTCCTGTTCACAAATAATTTTAGTGCTATGAAGTCTTTAATGACCTCAAATGGTCAAGGGCTTCATTTATATTCTGTAAAAGTGCCTACCCCAAAGCTAACTTCAGAATTAAAATAATTACCATAAATTAAGAGCTGTACAGCAAAGGCATAGTATCAGGTGAGAAGGAAAAAGGGCAGTATGAAAAAAATGGCTGTAAATAGATGGCTTGTCATAGATATAAATAACGAGATATTATTCTTCTCTTGCCAGCAGGGCAAGCAATCACTGAAGCTGCAGATATTCATGTTCCTTGTTCTCACACGAGGATTTATGTGAATGTGGGTATGCATATGTATGTATGCAGCTAAATTTATAGACTGCCTTCCTATGGAAATTGGAGGATTAAATGGTAGTTGCTCCAGTTGAAGTTGTGTTTGGCTGGCAATTGGTCATGCATCCAGTCTGATTTGCTTGGGATTTTATTTCCTTTCTTCTTCCACCCCCCAACTCCATCTGTGAACTCACTTGCTTCCACCCTTTAGTTTAAGTTGTAACCTCTTGAGAAGATCAAATTGAAAAAATTGCTTCCTATGGGACATGATGGTAAAATATGCCTGCTTTCTGCAGCTTCATTGTTGCTATCACTGTTGGCAGCCCTCGTGGTGTTGCCAGAATAGCTTGAGGGTGTCACAGTGAACTTCCTGGCTGCAAGGCAAAATGGTGGACATGGACCCAATTGGTGTAAGGCCAGCTGAGTTTCCTGACCAACAGTGCAATCACTCAAATGGTCTCGCCAGCACAACTAGTCACTGTGCTACACCCAGAAGCAGGAGGGGAAGGCAGGAAATGCTACCACAGGCTTCGCTCCTCCTGTCTGTGGTACCCCTTTCCTGCAGACCAGCATGTGTATTTCTGGTTATGAGAGTTATATGGCATCACATGGTTGGAAGCTTCTCTTCTCATGTCTCTGCTTTATACTGCATCAGCACTTGTGGTGTGGATGTAGGGAAGTCATACATATGACAAAAAGTAGTGCAGTTAAAGTTCTTCTGAGTGTGCTCTCCGTGGTGATGATGGGGAGCGAGCTAGTTTTCAGCCCTTCCTTTCGGGTAAATCCTGAGCCATACTACTGCCACTACTTCTAATTTGTATTCTCCTGAACTGCTGTTTTCTCTCCCTTTGGGTCTGTGGCATCTCATCCATGCATAGTTATCTCCTCAAGAGCAGCCTCCTTCCATCATTTTCCAATGTAACTGTGATGATGGCAGGAAAACAGGCCACAGAGCCACACAGGGCTGCTTGGAGTCATGCCCCTAGTAACAGCTCGAGGCATGCACAGAAGAGCATTGCTGTCATTTACTGATGAGCAATGACAGGTTTGCTAGTTGCAAATTAATTGTATGCATCACAAGCATAGCTCCTGCAGCTGTTACCAGGTTTACCAGCCAAATATGTTATGACAAGAGCACTAGTGAGCTCTCTAACAGATGCTTAGGTCTGGATGGTGGCCAGTCCTGCAAGAAACCTTTCCTCTCCTGTGATCTTCCCAGTGGGATAGGAGGGAAGAAACCTCATGACCACAATTCATGGCTTCACTTCAGCACAAGACACCAGAACTTGCACTCTTTGAGTAGGGTTGTGGAAGACACTGGGGGCTCTTCTACTGTGTATGGTAAGGCAGCAACTACATTTAATGTGCCTGCCTACTGCACAAGGGAATGCAAAATATGGACTGTTCCTTTGCTAATTTGAAGAGCAGCTAGTACATACCAGGAATAATGTCGTAGTGCATTAAAAAGAATCTGTGTCAGTTATATGTGGATGTGGTAATTGCCTGCTTGTGCCTGCATCTAGTTAGTACATCATGTTAGTAACCTATTAGAAAAGTATTCTGCCCAACACTCCAGAGGAAACTGCCTTCACATGCTAGGAGGAGGGATAACTTGTGCTGCCTCTTCCTTGCCTTAAAGTTTTGTCCTAATGTCTAACCACAAAAAAATCTGCTGAAGGACAGGAAGTTCAGATATAGTGGCCCTTAGAAATGCTGGGGTCATCTGCACTAACTGCATCTCTGTCTGATGTCCACTCCCTCTTCAACCTTGATTGATGTTTTCAGCCTTAATGAGCATCCAATGGCCAGTGAATTTCTCAGCCTGATTATATGCTGTCGGAGTGCCTGCATGTAGGTGTCATCTTGTAGCTTTGGTGTTGGCTACCACCTCTAGCTATTGGATTGATGCATGCCAGCTAAAATCTCAAACACAGAGGAGTCTCCTTTGTTCCACACTACATATCCAATTTCTGGAAGTACAGTTATGAAGGTACTATGCATGGGCTCTCAGGCAAAAGCCAACCTGTCTTGGATCCTAACTGCAGGAAAACACATGGCACCTTCAGATTTATGGCAATAAAACCTTTGTACCTTAGACATCAACAGTTTAATACAAATCACATCCAGGAACACTAGAAAAGCTTTTCTTTGATTAAGATTCTGATGTCTGCTGGCGTTCTGTTTGACAAGGGGATTATCCTTTTGTGATTGTAGACTTATCATAGCTCTTCCTTGTCTATTAGCATTGTGTCCCAAGGTGGTGGGAAGAGAACTGTATCAGTTCTTTCATCTTTCCTTCTAGCATTATTGATTATCATTTTCACAGGCACTCTGAGATTTGCCTTGTGTGGAAGGTGACCCTCACAAAGCAATGTGAAGAAAAACCTAGTGAGGTTCTAATGCTGAGCAACATCTTTGTGGGTCACAATCTGCTTTTTACTTTTTGGGGTTTAATTCTTATATGTATCCTTTTGATGTATAAAATCATGCTCTGCATGATTAGATCTACCCACATTAAATTGATGCACCAGAATCTTAAAACTGTGCCCTTAAGACAAGTGCTGAATGTTAGTAGGATTTTCTGCTCTTTGACCCATGGCTGGAATGAATTGTTTCTTAAGAATAAGGTTGGTTTTGTTTTTTCTTTTTGCAGCCCAGTTCTTCCTGTTAAGTTTAAGGATCAAGGTACTGGCTCTGTGAAACAGCTTTTGGTGCATTCAGCTGTGGTGTCCATTGTTCATTTTAAAGATACATTGCAGTTTCCAGGTTTCATATTCTCATCTGTCTTGTTCCTTTTTTTTTTTTTTTTTTTTCTAATTTCATAGCTGACAGTATCTGCTAACAGTGACTTCAACTGCACACTGGCTTCTGGGGCTTGAGATCTATAGGTTGGGAGTGGAGGCTGGAGGAGGGAATTGATTATAGCACAGCTATATAAAAATATATTTTATAAAGCTACAAACGTGAATCTGTCAGAGAAGCAAATAATAATCTTCTTCCATCTTCTTGTGTGGAATCTTATATTCTTTATTGAAATGAACAAAATATGCTTTGCTTCCAGGTCTTCTCTTTGATAACTTATCCTCTGTCTGCTGTTATTTCTTTTATCTTGTCTAAGCTTTCTTTTTATTCCCTGTCTTCTGAATTGTATGTCAAGTTCTCTTGTTTGTTTAACATGAAGACCTCAGTGTGTCCCCTTGATCATTCTTTAAGTTTCCTCTGCTGCATTTTAATGGAGACAAGTACCTATCTGCTGAAAATACTTTTCCTGTGATAAAATGATTTGGGGCAGCGTAAAAGGAAGGGATAGAATGTCTTGTCTAATCCACTTCCCCTTTTCATCTTTAGTTATTGAGATTGAGCAAGAAAAGGCAGACATTACTTAAAATAACTGTTGTAATGACATCATTCTGGGGTATGTGATGAAGCCAAATAGCCACAGCATACAACAGATCTGAAAACAGGACTCTGGTGGTGAAGCAAAGTATATACCTTATATAATGAATTACCACATGCAACTTCAGTCCTGCAGAAAACTCTGATGGTTTGAAACTTTTTCCTATCACATGCCAAGATGGAAACTTGTGCTTGAAAACTTTAACCAATTGTTTGAAAATGTGTTGTGTGTCAGGGCTCTCTGTGCAAGCAGAAATTGTCTGTGTTTCAAAGCTACCGCATTGGTTGACAAGACCCAGATATTTTCTTGAATATTACAAAAAAATCTATCTAAATTGTTACACCTTTGAACAATACCACAGACCCCATTTTCTGATAGGAGAACTTATTTTTATTTGTGGTCAACTCCATATTTAAATAAATGGATAATACTAGTCCACAGAAACATGATAGTGTATTTATTTCAGGATTTCTCTCAGTGAGAGACATACATAAATATAAGCCAAAGCTTATGGTTTGTGTTTATAGAATCTCAGCTCTGTAGGAAGAAGAAGAGTATGTTTCCATATGCTGTTGATTTAGACAGGTTATCTAATAGGGACCAAAGTTACTAGCTATTTATCTGGAGATAACACGCTATCCACTTGAAGCTTCAGGTACAGCTGCTTTTGAATTCATCAGATGATAATAACACGACATTCAAGTTTCTATTTTTACAGTACAACAGGACTTAATGTTTCATAAGAACTTCCCTGAATGTGATTTTTTTATACATCACCAAGTGAAATAAGATCTTTTCTATTGTTCAGATCCTGAAATGATGAGCTATGTCAATTGACTTTTTTCATTAGAAAAGCAAATGTTTCATTCTCATTTAATTATTGTAAATGGACTTCAAAAGATCATAGGAGTTGAAATGAAAAGTAATTTTATAAAAAGATAAAAAGGAAACTTAAGAATTGGTATTCAAGGCTGACATCTGTCTGTACCTAGTTTCAATGAGGAGAGGTGAGGACAAAAGCAAAAGCTATGATAATTCTTGAGAAAATTGGACTTTCCAAGTAAGTGATAGGATCAGAGGACAGAAAATTCAATACTTTGTGGTCTAGAAGAGGAAAGAACTTTCCAACTAAGAAAGCAAAGTAAAAAAAAAAAAAAGGCCAGACTCAAAACATAGAATCACAGTATAATAGGACAGTAAGAGTTGGAAAGGACCTTAAGATGCAGCAGAAGATGAGTCTTGCCCTGAAAGTCTGGTACTAAGTGAAAGATGACAGTACGGAAAATGGAGGAGTGACACAGCACGACACCCAGTGGAGGAGCCCCTCCAAAGCTTTTGGAAGCAAAACAATTTGAAGCTTTGACTCTGGATAGAATAGGAAGCCAGTATGTGTGATGTGGTGGCTGTGTTGTGTAGGGGTAAGAAGGTAAAGCTTAAGTCTTTGAGGAAATTTTCTCTGGAGCACTCATTGCAAGTGAAGTTATCTCAGCCAGCTGCTTTAATATCTGCTATAGACTACACTTCTCACTAATAAGCCTCTTGAGTCCCAGGGTACTGCGTGTTTACAGAACACTTTTAACCTTTTCAAGCTGAAAGGCAGGAGGCAGGGTGGGAGGCAGGAACTAACAATGAAGATTGATCTGGCAATGAAGATCTGCAGCACATGAAAGAAAGCATCTAAAAAATCTGAAACCTTTCATTATTGTTTTCAGAAGTTCCCTATATCGATCTCTTCTGTTTAGCAGCAGGTACCTATTCAGCATATCAGCTCTGTGGGAAGCTCTAATCAATAGCTGAGTACAGTGGCCTGACAGTTACTTACTCATCAGCTCATTAGTAGATTACACTTCTCATAATTTCACTGTTGACTGTCACACTGCACTATGGTTTTGTTGTTTTTTTATAATACCCTGTAATGAAGATGCCTGAAGGACAGGAGAAAAACCACAACCTTTTATAATGTGAGATTGTTGTAAAAGCACAGGAGACATTCATGGCAAGACAGAAAACTGAAGCCAGGATGAAATACAAACAGGAGAAGGGAGGAGCAGTGGCAGCTCAACCCTGGGTAAAATTAAGTTCCTGATTTGCATTAATGAGATGGACAGGTCTGGAGCTGGCTGTGCAAGCCAGAATCCCTGGCTGTGATGAGTGCTCATCCAGTGCTATTGACTGAGGTGAGGAGAAGGAAATTTAGTTTGAAGTCAATGGTGGTGTGGCACTGACTAGCAGACTTGTACTGACACTTGCCTTGGAAGGGCTCCAACATGGCAAAGGTACTTCAGAGAGCCTTACTAAGCACTTGTGTTGCTTGCAGTCCTGGTGAGTTTTACAGACTGCTTGTGACTGTTTAAAAAAATGAACAAGACCACTGCCACTTCCCAGGAGTGTCCCACTATTATGGTCTCCCAAAAACTTTAAACTTTTCCTAGCTTTTGGATTAATTTTATTCACTTCAGGTGAAGTTGCAAGACCCAAGGGCTGAAGAAAAATTTCAAATAAATTTACAATGGGGTTGCATAAACTTTAATATAAAAACAGTATTATTAACAAGTAGAAAAAGTTGCTAAGTAGTAGATGACTTCTTCCTCTCTGTTCAAGCCTTTGAGATGCTGCAGCCTGTCTGGTCAGTTTTGGTTTAGATTTAAGTGAACAGAAGTCATTTGGCCACTGAAGGGGTAACTCAGTAAAATTCTGTGCCTCTGTTCTAGTAGTAGTTGGACAAAATAATATCTGGAATTAAACTCTACCTCCATCAGGGAAAGCTGGCAAGTTCTTACTGAATCGGGTCAGCCTCCCCTTGTAGAACTGGGGCAGGACTGGTGTATGTGCATTGTGGGGGTGAACTTGTCCTTATCAGTGATCAAATATAAATGGTTGTACAGCAGTGCTACTTTCCCAGAAACAGCACAAGTCCTTTGTTAATTCATGGTCTGAGAAGGAACGTTCCTACCTCAGCTTTGACATCTATAGACATAGGAGTTTTTAGCAGAGAATCGGAACTTGGTACAAGTAAAACTCTTAATGTGACATTTCCAAGGCTACCAACTAATGACTTTTCTCTAAACACTGAGCTTTTGGGCTAATGCGGATTAATGATCTATAAAATTGGAACCTGTATCCAAAGAGTCTGTTCATCTCCCTGGCACCTATGTGACACAAAGCATGTAAGCAAGGGCAGCATCCAGTTAGAAACCACGGGATTTATGCATACATTTATGTACTCCATGGAATTGAGCCTCATTCTTCTGCTGAGCCAGCTCAAACTACACCTATAAACCAGGGCTGCGTTTTTCTTGATTGCTTGCCAGGTTGCTGCTTTTGCAATTACCTATAGGGAATGTTTTTATCATTTTGTGCCTTTATGACATGAGACATTAATATTTGAGACTCTCCTTGATTTCATATAATCATCCATTTTTTAATTTGCTTTCTATATAACTCTTCTCAGGATGAACAAGTACATTATCTTCTGGGGAGTGACTGGAATGTTACATACAGACACTTCAAAATCTTTTGTGAAGCAAAGCACTCTAAGAAGCCAAAAAAACCTAATTTATGAGAACCATTGAGAAAAGGAAAAGTGTCAAGAGAAGTGTTCAGCCCTTGCATTGATTTTCTGTAGCTGCTTGTGTTCTGAACTGCTGCTTATATTCATTGCCTGAAAAACTGTCTCCTTTGCAACTCTCCTCCAAGGATATATTTTGTATTTTTGATTATATCCTTATAAGATCTTTTTCTCTTCTGTTTTTCACTGTCAGTAAAGAACCAATTTTCCCATCGTAAGAACTAAATGGCACTAAGAGCTTTTTGTAAAGGCATTAACTACAAGTTTTACTTGATGAATATTGTGAAATATTGAGGTTGGCTGATTATTGCTTGTCTCTAAAGCAATCTTCCAAAATTAGACAGTAGGCTATATAAATGGGCAGGTTTATTGCCAAAACACTTGAAATTGACCCAGCAAAAAGAAGCTGGTAGAAACTTTTCCATTAGCTTCAGTAAGCCCTAATCAGGGCCCTCTAATAAAGCAGCACTTCTGAAACACACTGCTTCAGGAGCAGATGTGACTTATTTCATAGAATAAGCTAAATTGGAAAAGACCTTTATGATCATCAAGTCCAACCAAATCTGTGGAGAACCAGACAGCAAAGACAAATATAAAGAGTTATCTGTGCAATATTTCTCTGACCACATCTGTAAAGCAGCATTGTTTCCATTCAGAGCCATTGCATGCAGAAATTCTTGTCTATTGCTGCATTATGTTCTCCTGATAGTTTAAAAGAGAAATCTTCAAAGCTCTGTGACTTCCCAAAGGGAGAATGTGATGGCACATTGTCTTGGCAGACAATTTTATTTTTCAGTAAAATAAATCCTGTGTCAGAGGATGCGAGCTAGTGCTGAAAGCAGTAACACAGCTGTAACAAGGTTGCTGCATTTCAGTAACATGGCAAGCTGCTGTGGACTGAACTGGATGATCTTAAGGTCCCTTCCAACCCAAGCCATTCCATGATTCTATGGTAAATACTGGTTTTCGCAAGGTCTGCATTGATCAGTTAGCACTGGCTGATAAAACATTATTTCCCAGACTTGCAGCACTCTAGAGTATGGCTCACTGCCTCAGCAGAACATCCTGCATAGCCTTCCCAATTGCAATTAACTGCTAGGTAAAAGACTGACAGTCTCATTTTGTACAAAGAGAGGCAGTAAGAACCTTTAACATGGAGGCAACTTCAGGTTACACATTGGAAGTCATGCTTTAGCACCTAAAATGGGGCCAAGTTTGCTGGTTAGGATGGAATTTGAATTGAGAGAGGTTTGGATTTGCAGCTGAGGTGTGTGACTTCTGCTGCCAGAGTGTGGCTGTGCCTGATATTTATGTCTATTATTTCTACTTGTTCTCCTTTAACACTTTGAAATGCAAAGTACCTGTTATCTCATCATAGAATAGTTAGGGTTGGAAAGGACCTTAAGATCATCTAGTTCCAACCCCCCTGCCAGGGGCAAGGACACCTGACACTAAACCAATGCCACCCAAGGCTCTTTCCAACCTGGCCTTGAACACTGCCAGGGATGGAGCATTCACAACTTCCCTGGGCAACCCATTCCAGTGCCTCACTACCCTTACAGTGAAGAATTTGTTCCTTACATCCAATCTAAACTTCCCCTGTTTAAGTTTGAAACTCATTACCCCTTGTCCTCTCACCACAGTCCCTAATGAAGAGTCCCTCCCCAGCATCCCTATAGACCCCATTCAGATATTGGAAGGCTGCTATGAGGTCTCCATGCAGCCTTCTCTTCTCCAGGCTGAACAGCCCCAACTTTCTCAGCCTATCTTCATACGGGAGGTGCTCCAGTCCCCTGATCATCCTTGTGGCCTTCCTCTGGACTTGTTCCAACAGTTCCATGTCCTTTTTATGTTGAGGACACCAGAACTGCACACAATACTCCAAGTGAGGTCTCACGAGAGCAGAGTAGAGGGGCAGGATCACCTCCCTCGACCTGCTGGTCACACTCCTTTTGATGCAGCCCAGGATACGGTTGGCTTTCTGGGCTGCGAGTGCACACTGCTGGCTCATGTTCATTTTCTCATCAACCAACACCCCCAAGTCCTTCTCTGCAGGGCTGCTCTGAATCTCTTCTCTGCCCAACCTGTAGCTGTGCCTGGGCTTGCTCCGACCCAGGTGTAGGACCTTGCACTTGGCATGGTTAAACTTCATAAGGTTGGCATTAGCTCACCTCACAAGCATGTCAAGTTCTTCATAGAGCCCTTCAGGAGTGTCCTGATTGACACCGCAGAATAAAATCCACATTCTTGGGCTAGTGACATGTTAGCAGTGAAGCTGAGGAGGCACAATCTGTGGTTAAAAAATCATAAACCTATTTAATGATCCCTATCCTAATTTTTCTTTGATCCCAAGATCATCTTGCCAAGTCTCATTTAAGGCAAATAGAGCTTGAAAAATAAATACAAATGGATGCAGAATTACTTCTTTTGGGGAATGTGTGAAGGGAATGATTGAGAGCATGAAGTACCAAGAAGAGCAAGTGAAGGACTTACAGCAGCAAGACCTTGTGTCTGTGTGGTTTGAACACCCTGTTGTACCTTGTTGATTTCTGAAAATTTTTTTCTCTTCCTACTTCCCTTTTCCATCTTTCTTTTTTTTCCCCTGCTCTCTCCTTCCTTCTTCCAACAATTAAATAGAAATCAATGCCTGGAGCTTGCTGCTAAGCTGCTCTGCATAGGAATGTAACATTCAGTATTAAGAAAAGAATCACATAAATACAGTAGTCTTCAGCAGAAGAGTCCTTTGTGTGGTGGACAGGACATTGGCCTCTGTACCACTTCCCTGTTGATCATCTTTACGTATTTTTTCTTTAGTTCAGCATGCCCTTTAGTTTAAAGGAATATGGTGTAATACTTTCTAGTGGAAATGTCTTGTGAGCTTCAGTGCCATAGAAAATACAGTAGTTTCTATGGGAAAGCTTCACAATTCTAAGATCATCTTTGGGAGTATCAGATATTTTAAATTTTCATGGGTTCTTTATCTCTTCTCTGGATACAAACATAAGACAATAATCATAAATGCTCTGTGGTAAAATCATACAAAATGCCTGGAAAAATTAAATTGGCTGGATAATTACAGTCAGCTTGTCCTGAATGCCACTGGATGCACCCAATCATCTTAACACAGTCCTTTGGGGGATAGGTAATAGAATTGACTAGTGTCACAGAAACTGGGCTAGGCAGTTGTGAACAAAAAGCTGCAGTAGACCACAGAAGGACAGTATAACCCAAGAAGGGCAAACCTCTTAGCAACAGCCAGGAATGAGCTGGTTTTGCTGTATGCATTCACCTAAGTATGTAGGAGCTGCAAAATTGGTTTGGAGGTGGAGGGAACTAAATTAAGAATCTAATCTAGGTGCTGCTGCAGTGCATGTCTCTGCTTGGAATGACTAGTGTAGCATTAGCTCATGGGAGCCTGTAGCCATACACTCAACTCCACTAGTGGCAATATCTGTCAAGCTCAGTTTATGAGATAGGGTTCTTCCCACCTGTTTTATCCTGGGATAAGTCATTTGTGTAGCAAATGTGATTCTGTTTAAAGAACTTTTGATAAATTCCTCTTCCTAGGTTATTTCTATCATTTTCCTTTAAATGTAATTGGTATAGAAAGTGGTATTTTAGTACCAGGTAAGTGAACAAATGTATTGCTCTAGAAGTTGGGTTTTCAATGGGCTTTTTTTGTTTTTTTTTCAAAGGATCCTCTGTTAGATGCTGCAAAGCAGATAAAAACCAAGCTGTACTCCTTATTGAGACTATATGAAAGGAAATATAAATACATGATGCTGTAACCTTTCCTTTAGCCATGGATGTGCAAATCTAACGCTTGCAGGACTGAACTGTTTGAATTGTTCCCAGACTGCTGATGAAGTCAGGAGGAGTTCATTTCTGTGCCCTTTGAAAGTGCCTGATCAGTACATTCACTAGAGGTCTACAGCTCCGTTGCACTTATCATTTTGTGCAGTCCCTAAAGAAATTATTTCTAATAGCCTTTTAAAGGAGGAGAAGTGGACACAGTAGACAGCAAGCTGATCAAATGGGCGACACTTGCTCCACAGCTTTTTCCCTGCAGCAGATATTACCTCTTTATTGTCATCTCTCAGCTTTGAAAAAGGAGCTCAACTTTCCCAGTTGGATCTTGAGTTGCAACTTCTCTGATGAACTCACAGCAATTTAGGTAAAAATTCACGCTGAGAATGAAATAGAGACTTTGGCTTTGTGAACCTGCAGGTTTAAACCGTTTTCATACAAGTTATTTGCTACCTCGAGGAAAAATGTTTTGTTTTAAATCAGGGGTTTTCTGAGTCTTTTAGATAAATACAGTCCAAAATTAAGTCTTGACTTTTGACTAGAATTGATTTGTTCTCACATAACATGGAATCAAATTGTCTAAATCAATTTGAAGAAGCCCACACAAATGCGGAGGTCATGGTACTCCTTTAAAGGTTTTCTTTTGAAAGCTGATGAAACCAAATGAAGTCGAGAGGATCACTCGCTCAAGGGAGGACAAAGAAAGAGAAAAGAGTTATAAGTGAAACTAACTTCTAAATAGCTTCTAAACAATTACTTTTATAAAGGAAAACCTCATCCTTTGGAGAGCAGGGTACTCATGTTTAGAATGGGGACAAAGGGTTGCAAAGAATCTGCCATTCTTATATCTTTGACTCTCTACACTATATATGAGAGGCACAGAGGTTCTGGGTTGCATCAAACAAAGTGCTGTCTTTCCCTGAGCATCTGTTTCATAGGCAGAGCTTGAGTTCTGCCTCTTTGCAGCTACTTGATGCTTCTGAAATGCAGCTGACAGTGAGCACCACGAGAGGGCTTGTGAACGATTTCAAGCCATGGTTTAATGTGAAGTTTCTGGTTTAGTTGTAACTTCCACGGGACAAAGAATAGTTTAGTTTAAGCAAAAGGAAAACTTAGGCCCCAAAGCATGACTCCTCTTCTGTTTGATAGTACAAAAGAAACAAAACCTAGTTAACCTTCAGGCAGTTACCCAAGGATACTGGACCTTCAGCACTTTCCACTAATAAGCATGAAGAGACTTAGATAAGCAGAGAGTAAGGCTGCAGTCTAACAGGTAGTGTGCTTCTGTACCATCATGAATGCAGCTATAAAAAAAAAAAGGAAAACCATGATCATTCTAATTCCTGTAGCTCTTGAACAGCACCAGAGCTCTGAACAAACCCAGATACTGCTGGAGGATGTCTGTGTATATGTCTCCAGCACCAGGCCTCTTCTACCCTTCACACCTGTCTTCATTCCTAATCCAGTTTTGTAATATTGGTCCTCAGACATGTTAATCTCCCTTTGCCCTAACTTTTTACCATGGCCAAGGATGGTCAGCTACTGGTTAGCCCAGAAATTGTTGGGTTGGTTTTAGTTACACAGCATAGTTTCCCTGGCTCCCACACCTCATGGCACAAGGAAAAAAAAAAAAGCCAAATCCACCACCACAACACTGGCTCTAATTCCAGTTTTCTGATGCATGTGAACAGACTGGGGCTGAAAGGCAGATCAGAGTGCTGGCATTCAAGACTTTATCTAGCTCATATGTTTGTGAGATGGATGTAGGTCAGTGCCTCACCACTTAGTGTTATCACTGATGCCTGCCAAGGGCAAAAGCTTGCCTACTTTTTACCGCCCTCCTGGGAACAATTTTGAATTGTATCTTGCTGGTGCCAGTGATGCTGCTGGGTAACCGAAAGATAAGGCTGAGCAAGAGTACGATTTATTAATGGGCAATTACTAGGGTGTAAAAAGTAAGGCAATCTGTTCTGATTCCGTAAAATGAAGTGTTAGGCTTGGGAATTGCAAGTGTGGAAGAGATTCCTTTCTTTTTCTATGCAGTTGGGAAGCAGTGGTGTAAGTAAAGTTCACGCTGAGCTCACCATGGAAAGTAGGAGCTCCCTGTGCTTCTGAGTCCCCGCTTCCAAGTTTGTATCTCTGGGAAGACAAGGATGGCACAGGAAGAGGAACATGAGCAAAGTATGAAAGGGTTATTCCAGACTGAGACAGGTTATAAATAGGAAAAGGTGTCTCAAGGCCCTGTGCAATATAACATTTAAGAGGAAAGTTTATTGAACTTGCCTGATAGGTCAGTGTCAGGGTACACTAGTGTTATAAATTGAGACCACAACGGACTAGAATCCAATTAGAATTTATTAATTATAGCAAGTAGAATATGAGCAAAAGCAGCGCTGGACGGCAGGGGAGTCTGCGCTCCGCCAACTGCCGTGCTAAGCAGTTTAAACAGTCCCCTTTTATACATCTTTTCTTCCGTGTTCTTGAAGTAGTGGAGGTACTTTGCGCATGCTTCAGTTGTTGCTAGGGGGTCGTTTTCTGCTTCCTGGTGGCCGTTGAGTAAGAAGTCCTCCTCCCTTGTCCCATAGTTGACCCCTCACTCATATTTCCTTATATGGGGTTGTTTGTCATGTTTCTGTCGGTTCCTGGAACATCTGGCGGTTATCTTATCTTGCACAAACGGTGTCTGATGGCTGTTTTAGTTTGCATAAGCGATTTCATTATCTTATCTTGCACAAGTGGTCTGACTTTTACATTGGGCTTAACATAAATCTTAATAAACAATACCCTAGTCCATAGTTTCTCACAATCCCCCCTTTTTCTTTTTATTCTATTATTGTTTATTAGATGCTGCTTTCATTCTCGGCACTGCAAGCAAACCTTTTTCCACAATCCCAACATTTATCATAACACTCACAAGGTAATATTTCACAATTACAATCATAGTTCCTACGCGGCATAACGCATTCACAACAATCTTCATCCTCATTAACAGATACACTCTCATACTTTGCCCTAGTCATCGTAGTTAAAATAAGTAATTTAGCCATGTCAAATCGTTCTCTAATAAAGCGTAAAATATAGCGTAATATACAAGGCCCAAATGTAAGTCCCAGAATCAACAGAATAAGTGGTCCCGCTAAAGCAGACAACAAAGTGGTTAGCCAAGGTGAAACATTAAACCAGTTTTCATACCATGACCTGCCCGCCTCACGATCCTTTTTACGTTGATCCAACCTTTTCTGGAGTTCAGCCATGGTGTCCTGGACTACTCCCGTATGATCAGCAAAAGAACAACATTCTTCATTGAGAGCTACACATAACCCTCCTTCCTTTAAGAATAATAGATCTAATCCTCTTCTATTTTGCAGCACTACTTCTGATAAAGACTTTACTGAAGTGGCTAAATTTTGAATAGATTGTACTATTTTTGCTAAATCCTCATCTACAGCCATCTGCAAATTTTTTAATTCCTGACCTTTTACTAGGGAGGCTATGTCTGTACCTGCTCCAACTCCACCTGTTATCAGCAGTGTAGCTAGGGTTACTACTGTAATTGGCTCTCGTTTTTGTCTATTCAGGTCTCCTTCAAAGTGGTGTAATATCTCCTCAGAGGTGTGATAGATCAGACGGGGAACAATAATCACCTGTACACAAAACTGAGATTGATCAAGCATGTTTAGGGATAGGCAAGGCGTTACTCCAATGTCTGAACAAACCCATTTAGCTCCTGGTGTCGGGATAGCCCATTTGTAAGATTGATTCTTGTGTTTTTCTATGTTGGCGTTAGTGACTGTTCGGTTACACAAAGGCTGATAATTTTCGGGCACTGTACCTATACATTTTCCTTGACCTGTTACTAATTGAATAGTAATTCCTTGCGTATGGTTCCCCTGGTCATTCCATGGGCATTCTCGTGGGTTTGAACCATTAGGCTATCGAATCCTGCCTGGTTTTTCAATTGCCTCAAAATATGGTGGTCTAACATTGTAACATAACCAGCATTCCTTAGTTAAATTTGGTTTACTTTCATTAAGGGCGCGATAAGAGGCTTGTATTAGATTCCATAAGGGGTCTTTCGGATTAATTGCATATGAATCTCTAGGCCGGGGTTCTTCTGTATTGTTTTGTTCTTCTAATGTGCAGTTTGGACATATGGTTGGGGTGACAACAGGTTTTGGACTTTTTTGGGTGGGGTAACGACAGGCCTTGGAGTCTCAGGTGGATTTAAAATCACATTAGGACCGACAGGGAGTGGGTCATATGGCAATCTTTCTTTGATTATTTTAAATATACTCCCTCTGTCTGGTCCTGTATCCCAGAACCTGATACCCCAAAGTTTTCCCGCTAACCATAGGTCATTATTTGGGTCTTTTACTATTATGTTGATGTTTTTACAGTACCCTGGCCCATCACAATGTCCATAAACATGTCCATCATGTCCAATGGTCGGTCTCTTGCACCCCTCAGGTGACCATGCCAAACTTAGGTATTTATCCTCCTCAGTTTTCCAGTCTGATGCCCAGGTTTCACAGCCCCAATAGCCACAAAAGTAGTGACCTGGCAAATTACAATATCCTTTGCTGGGGTTTGAAGCTGGACATATATAAAATCCCCTACATATATCGGCCTTGTCTCTGCGTCCTCCCTCGATTAGTTTAGTTAGAGGTATCGTAAAATTTATTTTCCCCGGGGCTGTAGTATTTTGAATTGGTTGTTCCTTCTGCATGTTATACAATTTCCAGACCATGGGTTCATGTGGATTTGTCGAGATAGTAGGAGTTTTTAGTGAGCAAAAAGTGTACCGAAAAAAGAAGTATTGGGAAGGAATTTTGTTTGTATTTTAATTTCATACTGTTACCAGTCCAGGGGAAGCTCGTCCAGGGCTGCTCACACGTCCCAAGTTGTAGGCTCTTTCCTCGGTTGGGGTTTCCCCCTCTGCCTCGCCCGTCGACTGGGTTGCAGCCAGACACGGGGTGTACTCTCTTCTCGGCAGCAAGAGTCCCTGTTAGGAATATGCCTTTTGCACTTGGTTAGACGGCGAATATAAGCAGGCCAAGCTTTAGCTTTCACTATATATTCATTACATTCTACGATTTTTGCTTCTTGTCTACACTAGACTGCAACAATATCAATTACAAATGGTATTCGTTCCTGAGGGTGATAGCAATAATACTCAGGGTTTATTCTGAATACAAAATAAAACTACTGTTCAGGCATCCAATTCGGAAAGTTGTTTCCAAATTGTTTTAGGGCCCAATCAGTCAGGTGCTTCTCGCTTTTATAGCAAGAGCTATAAACTCCTCGAGGGGGAGTTTCTCTTTTACAGTGTGTCCACCACTTTTCCTGGCACTTTTTGCACTCAAAACATATAAATGGATAACACTCACAGCCAGGTTTCTCACACCTGACCTTCACGTCAGAGGTATAGGTAGCAGAAGTTGAGGTGGCTTTCAAATAGCAAAATTTCTGTTGATTAACTTCCAATGGGCAAGCCCAGAAGGCTTCAAACAGGGTCACAAACCAAGCAGACATAAATTCAACACACTCCTTTTCTACACTTAACTATTTTCCACAAATAATATACAATCAAAGAAACAATTAATGCAAACAATATTCCTATTACACACTGTATACCAAAAGGTAATGTGGCAAAATAATCAAATAAAATCTTTATCATCACTTTATCTTCTCAGTGTTATCTTGGTGTCACCTGGAGTACTGATTACTTTCCAGTGGGGTCTTGTCACTGGGCCTTTAATGCGACTGGCATGAGTCCATCCACGCTCAGCAGTCCGGACAGCTGTCTCTGTTGTAAGCAAAACAAGATAAGGTCCCTCCCAATTGGGTTTTAGGGTTTCTTCTTTCCACGTTTTAACCAATATCCAGTCCCCAGGTTTAAGATTGTGAATCTTTAAGTCCAACGGGGGTCGTTGCACAATCAGTCCACGTTCCCAAAGCTTGTTACGATGTTCTGCTAATTGTGAAACATATTCATTAATCACACGGTCTCGAATTAAAACATTTGTTTGTGGACTTTCAATTCTATAGGACATTCCATACACCATTTCAAATGCCGATATTCCCACGTCTGCTCGGGGTCTGGTTCTAAGAGTTAATAGGGCCATGGGTAGGCACTTAATCCAGGATAATTTGGTTTCTATCATTAATTTAGTCAAAATAGTTTTGATTTCTCTATTCATCCTTTCAACTTTTCCCGAACTTTGTGGATGCCATGGCGTATGGTATTCCCACTTAATTCCCAGGACATTTGTTAAGTTTTGGATTATTTTTGATACAAAATGCGGTCTTCTATCTGAATCTATTACTTCAATGATTCCATATCGAGGTATTATGTGTTCTAATAACACCTTTGCAACTTGATTTGCAGTTGCTCTTGAGGTAGGAAATGCCTCTACATATTGTGTTAAATGATCTACCATTACTAACAGGTACTTGTAGTGTCCAACTTTGGGCAATTCAGTAAAATCAATTTGAACTTTGGAAAAAGGTTTATATGCTGGTTGTCGTCCCCCAAGGGGCTTTCTTTTTACTCGGGTTCGATTTACTTTTTGACAGGTTTGGCAGGTAGCCGTTATGGATTTAGCTAGATTATAAACCCCTATACAAGTGTACAGTTGTTCAAAATAGTCTACTAGTGCTTGCGTTCCCCAATGCGTTTTTGCATGTACTTTTGATAGAATTGAGTTAGCAATTGCTTTTGGTAGGACTTCCCATTAAAAGGCGAAATAATCACGGCATTCTTCTGCCAGTGGACAGGCCCAAAAGGCATCCTTTAAATCAACCACACTATACTAAGAGTTATGGGGTCCTAACTTGCTTAACAGTGTGTATGGATTTGCTACTACAGGGAACCGGGTGACAGTTCTTTTGTTTATTTCCCTTAAATCATGTACGAGCCGATATTTCCCATTTGATTTCTTTATGGGCAGAATGGGGGTGTTAAAGGGTGACATACAAGGCTCTAAGATTCCTTGTGCTAATAATCGATCAATTTTTGGTTTCAATCCTCTCCGTCCTTCTAGGGATATTGGATATTGCCTTACCCTTACAGGTATGTGGGGTTTGGAAATTTGGACTTTAATCGGTGGGATTTCCAGTCTACTAATTGTATCCGGAGAGTACCAGACATCGGGATTAATTTGTTTTTGATCATCCACGGTCAAAGGATAAGCAGACACTGTTAGCTCTTGATTTTTCACTTTAATTTCTAATTGCAATTCAACAATTAAATCTCGTCCTAGCAGATTAAATTCTGCTTCAGGGACGAGCAAGAGTTCACCTATTCCAAATTTATTTTCAGTTTCAAATACCACATTCTTGATTTTGCCGACTTTAAAGGGTTCCCCTTTTGCTCCAATTATTTGTACTTTTTCAGGGGAAACCTTACATCCCTCAGGTATTTGCCTAATAGTCGATTTCTCAGCCCCAGTGTCTACTAAAAAGGTGAACTCTTGTTTATGGGGACCTATTTTTAATTTTATCAAGGGCTCATGATAACTCCGGTCCCCTAAGATATAGAGCCCCTGACTCTCCTATTCTGTTTTCAATACTTCCTCATCCCTGATCCTTTCTCTGCAATTCTTCTTTATATGTCCCTTCTTTCCACAGTAAAAACAACATCCTTGTTCTTTCTTTACTACTACATTCCCTTGTTTCATTCCAACAGATCTGTGTTCACCAGTCCGCCCTCTGTGATCTTCTCTGACTGCTGCTACCATCATTTTTACTTGCCGCTTGCTGCTCTCCTCTTCTCGCCTCACATAGACTTTCTGAGCTTCCCTTAACAATTCATCCAAGCCTCTATCTTGCCAGTCTTCTAACTTTTCAATCTTCTTTCTGATGTCTTCCCATGATTTTGCTACAAACTGAGTTTTAAGGAGTGCCTGCCCTAAAGGGTTGTCAGGATTTACTCCAGAATACAGTTGAAGAGCCTTCCTCAACCGTTCCAGCCACTCAGTAGGGCTCTCATCTTTCTTCTGCATTTCGTTAAATGCCTTGTTAATATTTTGGCCAAGAGGTACTGCTTCTCTAATTCCCTGAATTACTATTGTTCTTAGGTCCTGCATATGGGTTCTATGCAGCGGATCCTGATTATCCCAATTAGGTCTTTGGAGTGGCCATTTAATATCTGCTTGGGGTCCCTGGGCATGTTGAGCATCCCACAGTCTCATTCCTGCTCGCCTAATCATTTCTCTCTCCTCGGTAGTAAATAATTGACCAAGGATAGATTGCATCTCATCCCAGGTGTAAAGATTTGGTCCCAGAAATTGATCTAACCTTTCTGCCACTCCGAGTGGGTCCTCAATTAAGTTCCCCATCTCAGTTCTTTTAAAATCTCGTAGGTCAGTCGAATTTAAGGGCACAGAAATATATCCAATCACAGGTTGAGGTCCCCCCATGGGCATTTCCCTTAGGGGTTACATCTGAGCTGCCCCTTTTTGACTTCTAGTCACACGTCTAGGAGTAGGAGGGGGGGAAGATTCTTGTTCTGACTCTGATGGAGGAGAGGGCGCTCTGGGGACCTCTGGAGAGGCTGCGGGAGCAGGAGGAGGAGCATAAGGGGGGGGAATTAGAAGGGTTTCGTCTAATTCTTCCTTCTTTTTCTTTTGTTTAGTTTTTTATTTCATTCAGCGGGTAAAGTCTAGCTCCCGGTCTTTCTAGCCACACTTCCGCATATTGACTTTCCTCCGGGTTAAGGGGTTTTTTTATTATTAACCCAGAGGTTTAACTGCTGTTTTACCCAATTTTCTTCTGACCCGCAGACCGGCCAAAAGACATTTTTAGAAATCTTCTTCCCTCCCCATATCTTAGTACAATATTTTATCATCTTCTGCTTATCTTTCCCTAGGGTTCCAGGGAAATATCTCCAATTGTCTAAGATATATGCCAGAGGGGTATTCTTAGGTACAGTGGGTACCCTCCCCATGGGAGTCGAAGGCTTGCTGCCCTTCGCCCCCATCTTCTGGAATATCCACAAACACACACTCACTCGCTCCCCTTGTTCCTGACCCAGTCCCTCGCGGGAGATGGGAAACGCAGTACTTAAGGGTCCACAATCGCTTGGTTCAGTATGTCGAACCTCTCACTCACTATATTCCAGGAAACCCAATCCCGCCCGAATGGTAAACCCGCGAACAAATTCGCAATATATATACTTACGCGTCCTGCGTCTTCGTCCGGACTCCCGTGCACAGAATCTTTATGGGATTTTACCGGTTCCTTTTTGCTCAATATTCTAGAATTTAGGTTCGTCGGTAAGGTGGCAATGAGCTGTCGGTCGCGGGGCCGCAGACTATCGCGGGGCGCCTCCCCGGAGGACCAAAGCTCACCGTTCCTTATCCGAGTCACGGCACCAAGATTTGTTATAAATTGAGACCACAACGGACTAGAATCCAATTAGAATTTATTAATTATAGCAAGTAGAATATGAGCAAAAGCAGCGCTGGATGGCAGGGGAGTCTGCGCTCCGCCAACTGCCGTGCTAAGCAGTTTAAACAGTCCCCTTTTATACATCTTTTCTTCCGTGTTCTTGAAGTAGTGGAGGTACTTTGCACATGCTTCAGTTGTTGCTAGGGGGTCGTTTTCTGCTTCCTGGTGGCCGTTGAGTAAGAAGTCCTCCTCCCTTGTCCCATAGTTGACCCCTCACTCATATTTCCTTATATGGGGTTGTTTGTCATGTTTCTGTCGGTTCCTGGCACATCTGGCGGTTATCTTATCTTGCACAAACGGTGTCTGATGGCTGTTTTAGTTTGCATAAGCGATTTCATTATCTTATCTTGCACAAGTGGTCTGACTTTTACATTGGGCTTAACATAAATCTTAATAAACAATACCCTAGTCCATAGTTTCTCACACTAGGGGCTCATTTCACTGTCATTATTAAAGCAGTTGAGAGAAAGGAATCAAATCTTAATTTGATTAAGATCCTAAATCACTTCAGTCTTACTGGGTAAACTTAATCTCTGACTTTTGTGCAGAAGCATTTGCAGACCTTCATGCTTCCCACAAATCGCAGAACTTGTTCACCAAGAACCAGTATGTATTCAAATAGAGTCCAAGAGTGAGGATTTTCTTAAAACATCGGAGAGCCAACAGGTTTCTTTCTTTTTAACCTAGTAAGACCTCAAACATAAGGTACTCAGGAGACCAGAGTGGAAGAATTACAGAATGGAAGAAATGTGCATTCATAAGCTTATAAAAATAATTAAATAGAACTTCTTTTTTTACTGTGATTGGCTGAAGTTCCTATGCGCATATGTAGAAAGCGTAGTATTAGGAAAACGGGGTCTTCCAAGCACAATTGTGCTGCACCTATTTGTGCTGCTGCTTTGTTCCACAGGATTGCTTTTCATTCCTAAGGGGAAAAAAACACTAGTTTTCTGCTCCTCAGGAACAGAGAAGGAGTGATGAAAATGAGATAGTGGCATGTTCAGCCTACCAGCACCAGCCAAGAGAAATGTGCACCCAATTACTTATGCTTAAATGTCACCGCCTTTTTGGTGCAGCCCACATGACTAACTGACATGAGCTCATACCCAGCTGTACATGAGCAAATGTTTTCTTAGTTAAACTGCTTAATATTTTTACTGGAAGAGTTTGGCTTTTTTCAGCAATAGCTAAATACTTAGGTTTTATTGTAATCTACTGTTGTTGATGCTAAAGGACTTATTAAAGGAATCCAGTGTTCCCTGCTGTGTGGAATGAGTGTACTAGCAAAGACATTCATCTCTTTTAGAAGGTACTTGAGAAGTTACTGGCTTGACAGAGTTCATGTGGTGAAGAAGCCAGAGGCATCTACTTGCAGATGTCATAAATAATATATCTAAATTAAATATAAACATATAAACTTGTGATGCAAGTGTTTTTATCTGTAGACTGCAAAGAAGAAAAACATGCTCAATGGTCTTCCAGATAAGTCTGTTCTTACTGAGAATAGAGCAAACTGGATTAGCTATTGATGTAATCCACTGCAGAGCTTCAAGAGGTGCAACCTGCACAAATGTACAACCCTTTTATGTGTGGTATTGAAACAACTTGTTTTATGTTTTCACTGTGATTTAAATGCCAAATCCTGCTTTAGTTGCATAGAAATCTGGCTTGGTGCAATACAGAGTATCAGGCTTCTGGCCAAAAAATGAAGCATTAACTGAGTGCTAATATCTACACTAGACTATTGTCTAATTGTCTACTGTGGAGTTTCCCTGGCATTCTTCGAAGCATGTTTGTGGTGGTTGAGTGAGACCCCTTGCAGGATTAGCCTCAATGTCTGTGCAATAAGAGATGGCAATTGCTTTCTTTTTTTTTAAATGGCCTTTTTCCCCTCCCGAGCGCAGAGCAGTGGTGCCTTTGTGATTCAATGGTTTATGCACAGAATTGGTATATAATAAAATCCAGAATACAGCTCCTTTGCAAAGCCTCAGGTCTTCATTCTGCTTAACAAGAACTTTGGTAGTGCAAATGCTATAAAAGTGATCTCTTTTCTCCTCCCTCTGCCCATGTATTTTTGTATACCTTGGCCATCTGGGATCTGTATGTGTTTCTGTGCAACATGAGGTGTGTTTGCTTTTGTTGTTTCACATCCTTTCACCATTATGCAAATGAAGAGTTGGTGTTGGGTATAATAACACATCACAAAAAGGACAGTTACGTGCAGGACTTCCCTGCACTTTCTGTCTTGCCCCATAACTATTATTTTACCTTATTCTTTCTGGTTTCGAACGTTTGGCTTCACAAATTGTCAGTCAGTGACCACAAAGGAACAAAAGCCTTGCTTTGTTTTCCTTTCAGTGCTGTAAATAGCTCTGACACTAATGGAGGAAGAGTGCTGCAAAGTTTTAACATGGTGGTTATACAAAGCATGCATGGGTATAGCAAATGCAGACAGGTAGAGACGTTAGAGAACCTGGATAATAAAGGCCCAGATATTTAAAGATACTTATCTAAGAACTTAGCTCCTGTCAGAGTGTGCAACTTCATACTTCATCATTGTTTTTAAGGTTTTTTGAGAGAGAAACTTCTCTTTAATGAGGGATGTGATTCACATTCAATAATAAACCGTGTTGTGTAAAAATGTGTATTGTGCATATTTTGCGACAGCATAAATGGATGTAAAAAAAGCTTGTTAAATGGATTTTCCAGATCGAACAGTACTTTTTGCATCTTATCTAGTAGATAATCAACCACTGTAGCTGCCAGGGAAAATGCGATTTGCAAATACAGACTGCAGAGTGAGAGTGAAAGGAAACATGGCTTTCAACTATGCAGAACCCATTTTTCTAGTGCTGCCTGCTTTGTCATGGGAAACCTATCCAAAAATCACAACTCAAGTGAAAACTTCATATGGGAGGTGAAGATGTTACAAGAAAAGTAATGGAAATAGACCTCCGTATGGAAAGTAAGAACCAGCCACCTTCAAAAGTGCTTTGGGTTTGGATTATCTCAATGAAAATACACAGAAGAATGCTTTTAAATGCACTGAATGATCTATCATAAGTAATCAGATCCAGTGACTTCCTTGCCTTCAGATAGAATCATAGAATGGTTTGGGTTGGAAAGGACTTTTAAGATCATCTAGTTCTGAACCCCATTCACTGCCCATTGCCTGGGAGCAGTGCCATGGGTTGCATTCCTGGGAAAGCAAAAATTTCCCCAACTTCTGTGTGCTTTTCTGCAGAATTCTCTTTTTAGGGTGCCACCGCTGTTTCATATTCTAAATCAAAGCACAGACTGCAGACATTTGATCCAAATTATGGAGCTGAGCATGTCAGAAACTCCCTGCTTAAGAGCAGATAACCAGTAATCAATGCACTGTACAAAGTTCACAGCAAGCAGAACTAGCAGGTAACTAGCAGGTCAAACTTCCAGCTCCATCTGTTTCTTTTTAGTATAGGCAATTGCAGTCCTTGGAGTTATTTGAAAGTAAGAGCTGCTTTGAATGCAGCATGCTGTGTACTTTTTCCTCTTTTTTGGTATCGAACTGAAATTTTACAAATCATTAGTCCTTGGAGGACTTTTACTATCTTGAAAGCAAAAATCAGGAAGGCTTTATGTGTTATATCTCAGAAAATAGCAGATGTTTATGTACAGAAAGCCTCTCTTGTGTAAGTATTTTGTAAGTATTCTGTAACATTGAACTGCTTCAATCCGATAAACTGAAAAGTTTATTAAAGATAAATAATCCATGCACTAAGTAGTTTCTGTCTACTGATGAACACAAAGCACGCTAAGGACTTCTGTAGTAGTTTATTTGCAACAGGTAAAGTTCATGATGTGAGTTTCTCCTGAGGGCAATGGAAGGCCTTTCAGACTTTATATGGGATTTTTATTCTTGGTTCTAGAACTATACTTTAAGAAGAAAGTACTCCCCAAGGTAATAATAGATGAACACTTCCAGGCTTACTGACAGTAAATGCATAAAAAACCAATCCTTAACAGACCTAATTTAAAGCAATCAGTATTAAGCGTTCCTTGGCAAAGGGCCAGATTTTCTAGCCCAGTAAGTTCACTTATGTCATTCTAAACTGAAATTGTCCATAAATGACAGCACTAGAACTGGCTCTTACACTGGGTGCTCACTGTGCATGTTTCACAATTATCTCCTTTCTCTCATGCCAGGGCCAGGTTTGTGTGGAGCATGATTTCAACTCTTCATTACCTTCCATTTTCTTGCCACATACAGGTGGCAGTTAACCCAGTGCCTAGTTCAAGAGGCAGTGGTCTGTTGAAGAGCACCACCTCTCTTCTATGTCTAAACAAAATATGAAATGAAGCAGCTAATCTTGCCCTGCTCTATTTGGCAGTTGGCTAGAGGTGCCAACTTCATGCCTCTTGGGGATGGCTCTTTGCAACAAAGGATGGAGATAGTATAAGAAATGTAATCAGGTTTTTGATTCTGTTTGGATGAGGTTTTTTTTATCATAGTCATTATATGCTTCATGTATTCTGATGTCTGGCTGTTGTTTTGATGTCTAACATTTTATTGTGAGTGAAGGCTGCGTGGAGACCTCATAGCAGTATTCCAGTATCTGAAGGGGGCCTATAGGGATGTTGGGGAGGGACTCTTCATTAGGGACTGTAGTGATAGGATAGGACAAGGGGTAACGGGTTCAAACTTACACAGGGGAAGTTTAGATTGGATATGAGGAAGAAATTCTTCACTGTAAGGGTGGTGAGACACTGGAATGGGTTGCCCAGGGAAGTTGTGAATGCTCCATCCCTGGCCGTGTTCAAGGCTGGGTTGGACAGAGCCTTGGGTGGCATGGTTTAGTGGGAGGTGTCCCTGCCCATGGCAGGGGGGTTGGAACTAAATGATCTTAAGGTCCTTTCCAACCCTAACTATTCTATGATTCTGTGATTTGAATAGTCCAGCTTCTCACAACTGGAAAATACCACCATGTAGTACATCAGAAGCGAGAAACCATTACACCAGCCATTACTTGGATGTAATGTAAGGCTGCTTGAACATTATCTTTCTGCTGTTCCCTGACTAAGTAGATGCCTTTTTAACTAGCCTTGTGTGCACAATCGAAATGTTCTTGACACACTCCATCGTTGTTTTATGGATGTGATAGCCAGGACTTTGCAAAGTCTCCAAACACATGGAGAGATTTGGGCTCTATGGTATATCATCTTCTCCTTCCACCTGCTCATGCAACTGCATTCCATTTGATTTTAATTAAAACCTAGCAGGTGTTTCATTAGGGTTGTTCCAAATAACAAGAATGCCAGTTTCTCAGCAAAATAAACCCAAAGTAAACTGGAACATCTTGTGCTCCCATCACCTGGTCCAGAAGGTAGTACTTTTTTGTCCATAGCACAGGCTACTTTGCTACTTGTCTAGAAATTGGTAGATTGCAGCTATTTTTCCTGACAGCTGGTTAATTCCTGATGACTAACTGCCCATAACCATTAACAGAGCAGCAGAACTCTCACCTCTGTATTGAATAGCCCTGGAAAAGCTTGTGGGCATACCGTTGGCTCTGTTAAATCACTCTTTCATCACAAAACCAAAATCTTCCCCACATCATTATTAAGCCTGATCTGAGAAGTAAATAATTTAGGAGCCATTGCAGAGCTTGCAAGGTCTGAGGTTGGAAATACAGGCTTTGTGTTGATGCACAGCATTGCATGTGACACAAGTGTACTGAAGCGCATTGGGCCATCTGCTACAGGCGGCTGCCTTTTCAACCAGCAACACTTGAGACAGAAGAGCCAAATTAAGGTGGTGTTATCAGACTGGGTCCTGGGTTGCCTTAATACCTGCCTGGCTCTTAATTAAAAGGGCTCAATGGTGATGTGTTGACAGAAAAGCAAAAGGCCACCTGGAGTGTCAGACGGGCAAGAAGAAAGATAAGTAAGCTAAGAGTGTTGCATTTGTTTCTGTGTATGCACTCTCTCGTTTTAGGGAAGCAAATTTACGCAGCACAAGTTTTTCAGACAGAAAAAGCAATTTCCACCTGCTGTAGTCACTGACAGCTGCTAAAAGATAATGGGGGTGGGATGTTTTTTAAATGCTTGAAAAGGCTGTTTAGTAGCTGCTTTTATTTAATATTTGGTAGGCTGCCTGTGTTTTTCAAAGCATCCAGCAAAGTCAGGGGAAGCTTCAAGCAAGGCTAAGCACCATTTCAGAAGCAGACTCATTTTGAACTGTTCTGTACTTTAACCATGTATATACCGGGGAAACATGGTACCTAGCCATAATAAGGATATTTGCATATGAGTCTACCCACTGGGATAGACAAAGAAGAATCAGACATAAGGATTTCTTATCAGAGGTGTGAAGCAAATCGGTGAATTATTTGATATTCAAATGGAGCAAAAGGAAGAACTCAGAAAAGTTGTTCAGATTCCCCCTGGATCTCTGTATGCTGGAACAGGGCTCTGAAACATCAGCTGAAATTGAATTATAAGTTTGATACCACCTCTGCTGCCACAGTTTCTATAACTCATGAACTCATGAAAATTCATTTCAGATACAGCATCTGGTTCTCATTAAAGTTCTTTTGTCAACTTGTTTTTTTAGTAATGTTACTCAAAGGGCAAGTGATTTCTTCAAGGTCAAGTAGAAAGCAAATCTTTCACTCTGGCTTCTGTCCCAGAAGACTGAATTTGACATAGCAGATGTGTCAACGGTATTTACCAGTTCTGTTTTTTCCTTCTAAAATAAGCAATAGCAAAGCTAGAACACTGTGACAGTACCTCTCTGGGTAGACTTACTATTATTCTTAGTGATTACACGATAGGGCTAGTCATTCAATAAAGAATTCTGCAGTTTTATCCTTTGTTGGTTTTGCCATGTTTTTAAAGCCGCTATATAAAAAGTTTCAGAAGGAGGCATGGATTAAAAAATAGACACAAATTTTCTGTGGTTTCTGATGCACAATAAAAGGCTTCTGTCTGTACCCATCAATAACTATAGATGTCAAACTGATAGCTACACATAGCTGGAGAAGTGTATTAATTGGGTCTTTGGAGCCAAACACCGCTAGCTAGTTGTTACTCATCAGAGCAGGTCCTAGAGTGGGACTGAAGCATCTGAGTATTTTTAATTTTGGATAAGTTTGGTTTCAAACCCAATTTTGTTTTCTGGGCAGGCTTCATGGGTCTGTTTTCTCTCTCATTTTTAAAGATTTATCCATTCCCAACTCTGCCTTCATTCAACCCGTTCACATCGTCCTCTTAATTCTCAGTAACTATAAGTACTCTAAGATGTAGTACACATTCCCAGTTTGGGAAAAATGCATGTCTTCCAGAAACCTGATCCTCTTCTCATTTTCATACAGTTTACAGCTTTAAATACAGGGGGTTTTCAGAGCTTTTCATGTGTTAATTACAGCTATGTAAATCTCTTCAGCAACTGAATTTTGCAAACTAAAGGCTGATATCTAAAGCCACTTGATAGAGTTGAAAGCAGGTTTATAGGACATGCAGAGTTCTCTCTGGTTTTCTGGCAGCAGCTGGAAGTAGTGAACAAACATAACTGAGATGGTGGTGACAATCTGTCATTTTCATTAACTTTGGAGAATTGTGTTGACACCATGATTACTTTTCCCTCTTGTAAAATTCACTGCATAAAGGACAAGTCCTAATACCTCATTACAAATCTGGAATTTTTGTTGTGTTTCCATGAAGACCAAATAGACCAAAAATCAACATATGCCAATGAGGAATAGTGTCTGTTTACCATTCATGAAATAATGCTTTCTCTACTCACAAAGGATGGATAGTGCTTTTTGCCCAGTGTTTGATGTTGCTGCCACTATTATGTTCAATGCCTCATCATCAGCTTCTGGGATTCTGTCAGTGCAGCTTCTCTTTGGCTGCCAATTGGGATGATCCCCACCTAGGTGAAGTTGATACCTCTCTAATTTGACAAGAAGCACTAGAAAATGTCAGAATTGGAGACAAGGGCAGTGTTTCTAGAGGCTTAGAATATGGCAATACCAATAAACAATAGTTTTTCTACACAATGATGAAATAAGATTGTGATTTGGACATTAAAATATTGGCTTGTAGGTGCTAGAAATGTTTTGTACACTGGTTGATGGGGTTTCAGCTGAAAGAGATTATATGCTTATTATTACATGTTATTATATGCTTCTATTACAAAGAATAGGATGAATTTCAGACAGTGCTGTGCTGAATACAGTAGATTGGTCTTGGCTATAGCATGTGTTATAGAAGGATGAGCAGGTTTGCTTTGAAGGCAATGAGACAGAGAATCAGATGCTTTTCCTCGTAATATGTTTCAAAGGTTAATTGCCAATTCATAGTTGAACGTTCTGAAAAAATACTGCATGTTGATTCATCTATTTCTGTCTGTATCACATCATCAGCTATTCCAAGGTTTAGGTGACCCTGCTAAAACACAGTATTTATTTAATAATTGCATCAGTTTCACCTTTGCCATCTCCACAAACAGTAAAAGACAAAAAGAAAAATAAAAACACCACCACAACATTACTACAGTAAATATTGTGGATATGTAGGGAAGGGCTAAAAATCCTTATTTCAAGTTAGGTTTGGTGTGGGTTCTCTTTTTCTACAACGTATTCAGAAACTGACAGTCTGATTTACTAAGTCTGTGAACTTTGAATCTCTCTTTTCATGTGCATATGCATAAGCATATGAAAGCTGGAGTCTAAGAGTGCAATTGTCATCTCCCATCTTTCCAAGTAAAATAGAATAGAAGGGATAGAAAGCATGAAAGTTGTATTGCACCAAAATAAACACTTCTGTTTACATGGCAAAGAGAGAATTTTATCCAAAGATTTTACTTAGGTGAAGATTCGTGCTGCTCACTTGTATGCTAAATCCACATTAGGATATAGAAGAGATTTCTAACCTTAAGATATAAGTTCAGTTCACTTTCAAGGATGGTCTGTCTTAGTTTGTGTCTACTCAGTGCTGAATGCGAAGGAATTTTAGAAATCTCAAAATGAGAAAAGAAATACTTGTACTGCTGTACCATATGAGGCTGGTGTCCTAGTTTGGGGTTTTTTAACCTAAGGATCAGTTCACTGATATTATTGGCATAGTTTTGTTATTTGGTATATATGTTCAAAAGCCTTTCTGCATGGGAAAGCATCTTGATTTATGTATTCCTTATATGGGAAGCAGAACTGTGTTTAAGATCACTGCATTTTTCCTGAAGAAAAGTTGCAAATGCAGCAGCTTATTCTTCAAACTTGAGTTTAGTTGAGGTTCCTGAAAATTGCCCTGTCCAGAGCAGTTTGTAGATAATATACATACCAACATAGAAGATGCTCTCATAAAACTCTAGGCAACCAAGTTAGGCATCTCATAAAGAAGGCTATCTCATAAAGAAGGCTTTGTTCATAGGAACTTGGTTGCTTCTGTGTAAAAGGAAAAAGCAAGTACAGATGCACAATATTGCAGTGCAAAATTGCACTCAAAGTGAAATACTATCATTTTGAATAGCAAACACAATTCTTTGGAGTTTTAAAATGGGCTGGGCAGCAAGGCTCTGGAGATCTGTGCGAACAGAATGTGTCGGAAAGTCGCAACAGGTCATACAACGTCCTCTTGCCCCTGAGCTCCTCGGGTTTCCGTCACCTGTTACAAACCTTTCCCAGTCACTGTTCAGCGCAGCAGAGGTTCTCCCACAGTGTTTGTACATGGCGCCCAGGCCTACACTGCCCTTGAACCTTGAACTGGCAGTAACAGAGCAAGAACAAACCCTGCTTCCTGGCACCACAGAGAATTCAGCATTCTTGCAGGCACTCTCTTGGGGTTTTTTATTTTAATTCAGGTTGTACTGGGGGAGAGAAAAACCTGAGCAGAGCTTTGGATGTTTGGAATGCAGATGTTAATTGGACCACTTGTTGTAGCGATACAAACTAGCTGTGTGGGCTGTGGTTGCCCTCCTGTGCCCCTGCCATCGGGGTTCAGCTACGGTCAGTGTTCTCACGCTTCCCTGATGACTGCTCGAGGAAAAGCCTTTGCAGTGCCAGTGCATTTGGAGGTACAGGGGGATATGTGGATTACATTGGTGTGCAGAATAGGAACTAAATTCAGGATTGAATTATTGCCTTTTCTGCTCATGACCTCTTTCTTGTTGAGAAGAAGGAAAATTCATGCAACCCATTTCCATGGCTAAGTCAGCGCACCAGAGCTATGTCATGTGCTGAAGCCACTAGTGAGCTTCTGCAAGTCTTTTGAGACCAGATGGTGGAATTTCTTCTGTCAGGGAAGCACAAAAGACTTCCACAGTTTCAAGGATAAAACGTTTAAGACAGCTGAATCCACCGGGACCCGCGGCACTGCATTGTACTGAATAATAGAATGTAAATATTCCTAGAGGCAGAAGCCATGGAGCCTTATGAAAAAGTTGGGACCTTCACAGGCATGGTAGTACACTGCTATGTAAATTACTACTTTTTTTGACAACTGAATTGTATTAAAACTGTCTGGAAGTTTATTGCTTGGAGCTGAGAGATCCTAAGAGCTACCTTTGACATCATTTAAATTTCAATGATGCTGTGCGGTATGTAAAATAGCTGTCTTTTTTCACAAAGGTGTGTGTGCTCCTCTGGTTGCCTCCTCTCTCCCTGAAATTATTTCAAACCCAGGCAAGATCTTTTCCCATAAAATTCAGTGTTGAGCAGACAGGGGAGTATTAGAGAATTTTCAAAAGATCTTGATAACAACACAAACAGCCTCTGTGAAGAGCTATGTGGCAGCAAGCTTTACCTGCCTCGGGAGGAAGCTTAGAGCTCTGCTCTGTGAGAGGCATTGTATGGAGGAGGCATGTTAACAAAGTCTGTTGGCTGAAGGAGGAAAATGACTGCTACTGTTGAACCCAGAACATCCAGTCACATCCTCTCCTGAACCTTAGAAATCCTGCAGTTCCTGGAGCCTCTGGGAACTGCCTGGCTCTGCATTTTCCTCAGATCACATTAATGTTTTTTTTACACAGAACTGATGGGAAACAGGTACAGTTGTCAGGTTTAGAACCCTGGGGATCGCTTTCTAGGCTAGGTCGGATGCTGCAAGCCATTTGGTATGTGGCTAGGAGGAGAATAGGGCCTGTGTGTATCATTCAATATGGAAATGAGAGCTCTGACTTTCAGTAGCAGAAGCACGTTAGCTCTGCACACACAGCACAGAGATGATGAGAGGAGGTTTAGAGGGAAACTTAGGGTGCACATAGTAGCTGCTGAAGGAAAACGTGTATCAGATTCATGATTCAGTGCGAGTATATTTACTCTGTGGAAAAAGATGGGTGTCTATCAAAATCTTCAAAGGCGCAAGTGAATGCAGCAGTTTCCTGGTTCTCTTAGTGGCTGCTCAAATGCCATGCTCCATGTGTTAACAATTATGGGGTTCAAAGCCAGCATTAAAAGCAGTCTTCCGTCAAAACTCTGGGGCAAAGAGTAAGATCCTGTCCTATTCCCATATGTGCTTTTGCAGTCATCTTGTTGGCTTGTAGGCTGCTTTTTCTCCTCTCTCTTAAGAAAGAGCAGCAAAGAAAGAATGTGTTGCATCTGCAAAGCCTATGAAAGCCTCAAGTCTAGTACATGGATAAGACTTGGTGTGAGGAAGATGGGTTTTCTCAGGAGTCCAGTTTCAGTGCTCCTGTGGGAAGAGCTAAGTTCAGGTTCTTGGCTACTTCCCATCTGAGAAGTTATGTGACTGGGAGATTCAGAAGGGGAAACGTAGCAGCCATTTTCTAGGAAATAGCTTTATTTACACCTCATATCTTTTGCAGAATGCCCCCAAAGCGTTCAACCATGCAGCCAGGGACTGTATGAAATATTCAGTCTTTCCATTCTCCTGCAGTTTTTCCTGCTTCCATGGCATATGGAAGCACTAGATATGCTTGCCAATAAAAAACTCCCCTGGAAGAAATCATTTAACAAGGGATGAAAATGTGATAAATGTTTTATAATCAAGGTCCCATAAGCAAAAGCGAGTGTGAGGCAGCTCTTATCCATCTGAGTGGGAACTGGCTGGAAGTTTTAATAGTCACTTGGCACTGAATTTCTCTGGGCTTTAATGTGAGCAGACTTCTTCTCATTTTAACAGGCATTCATCTCTGTTGCAGCTGTTTCTGCTATAATTTATACAGATGTTATTATTCATAAGCAGCTCTGTCCCTGGTAGTTTTGATGTTAAAATCCTTTTTGTTGTCGTATTCCAAATCAAAGGATCTACTTCTGCAAAGAAGTAGGTAATTCATGCAGCTTCGCTTATCTGCATGCTAATGCTAAGGAGCCTCATCTAATTAAAAAGCTGTTATCAAAAGTCTCTTCACCCCACAGACAGTAGATAAAGTTGGTTTACCAGTGTCATTTCTAAACTGAGGGCTAATGAATGTAATTTTACTGATGAGGGATTTCTGTATGATTCCCCATGTGAACTGCACATATAACCTAATGGAGGACTAGCTGAGCTTGCAGTGACAGTCAAGACATTTTTCTTGCCACAGCAAGCCAGTATCTTTTAAATCAAATTGTTACCCTCTATTAATTACTGCAGTGTATTTATCTAAAGCATAATAACTGGAGTGACAGTGTTTATTAACAGCTCAACACTTGTAAGTATGGTGGAAATATCATAAATGAGAATTGTGAGGAACACTAATGAGAGATGGGGGGATATTCAGCAGTGTGCAGCAAGGACTTTCAGTGTCCAGGTACCTGACTGCTGATGCTAACATCTGGCAGCAGCCATAGCCTGTATCAGCTCACATCTGTGGAGGCCTCGTACCCATTATATATCAAGGAAGCTACCAGAGCACATTGCCTTCTTATCCAAGAGTGTTCAGGGCAGGACTAGTGAAGACATTTTCCTACTCACAGAAAAGAAGATTTAAGCAGACAGGCAGCAGCTGATGGGGGCTGTGTGTGTGTAGAGTTGTGCTCACATTCATACATGGGTTGCAAGGAAGAATGTGTTGCCTGTGGAGATACGGTAGACTTATTTCTCTTTCTTTAGAGGAAGGATCAAGCTCCTTGTGTATGATGATAACTAGATGAAAATTTGACCTTGGAACATAACATGAACAGAAATAATAGACTTTCAGTAGAAGAAATTTGCGGCCTGTAGAAAGATGTTTTCTTCCAAATGCTTTGAAAGAGCAGAACCCTCAGCCAGGCTGACTGGGATCACTGTTATTCTAGGAAAGGCTTTCATTTTTGAAATAGTGACATTGGGAAGCACTATGAACATCCCATTTTTGAGGATGGAATATCCATAATGCTTCCCAATTTTGCAATGCATCACAATTTTCCCAGTGCTTCATTAGTCAAACAAAGATCCACCTACATCTAATAATCAAACCCACCTCTTCTGCTTTCTAATCAGAAAATCAGCATGGTCATCAGCTCTTAATCTGCTGCTCATTTACTCCCCCAGGCTAACGTCCACAGAAATTGTGATTGCTGTTGAAAAGTCGGCAGACTTATCTGAGCAAGGGTTTGTTCCTTACTACAGCTGTAAAATATCTTGGATAAGGGAAGAAGGAAATAATTTTCAGCAGTTAAATGCTGCACTGCATGGCTGTTCAGGCAGGTCACAGAAACCAGAATAAGTTTTCAAAACCAGGTGGTTACAAACCTCAGTGAAATATGCATGTGTTCAAATGTCAAAGGCAACACTTTTTTGAAAAGGCAAGTTAATTAATACCTGTGATTTTGTAGGAAATTAAATGCAGGAAGCATTCCCTTATACCTTGCTCCCTACTGGAGGGCTGGAACTACAGTAATTGCCTTGTATCAGGAATGTCATTTTTCATTTCTAGCAGGTGTTGTTTAACCAGACAGGTTCTTAAATTACTGTTCACTGTCTGCTCTGTATTGGAGCAAACCTTTCAGTGAAGCTTTTTCTGTGTGGAATCATGAATTCAGATGGTGGTCAACACGCACTTTGCAAAGGCACATGCTGTGCAAAGCTCTTGCAGGCTGTGGAGCTCCATCAGAGGATTGTTGTCCGGTAATAGTGGGCGGCTGTTTGTCTTTCTGACTGATCTCAGTGGAAAGGAGAACATGAAAAACACCACACTGTTCAACAGACTTCAAAGATATTTGCAGTTCTTTTGTGACCCATTGCTCTGGCCATGGTTAATTCTGTGATTAGGTAAAAAGGGGAAAAATCACTAATATTCGCCTTACGCTCTTTTTAAAATCTCTGGTGGGGCTTGGTTTCATTTTTTCCCCAGAACCAGGATCATTCAGCTGTTTCTGACTAATGAGATGTATTTTTCAGGGACTGACAATTTTCAAGAAACAAATCCAGAGAGACTGGTTTAAAAATACAACAGGCGCAGTTCTAAGGCCAGGATAATGCCTTGACTGCAATGGAGTTGCTTTGTCCTGAGAAATAATTCTTCAATTCTTACTTCAGCTGAACCCAGCATCAACCAAATGTCAAAGTATACCCAGCTTTAGGCACATGAGATTCTCAAGGGACTTTAAATGAGGCGTGGGATGGTCTCCTTGAAGAAAATATTTCTTCCCCTCTTTCCAATCTGAATAAATCCATTGTATTTTCTGTACGTACTTCTTATTCTTTTTCCTTGATCCTGATGTTCTTTGTATCCAGTGAATATTTTGTAGACAATGTATGTTTCTTATGGCCATCTCTGATGTAAACTCTGCTGTACAGTTCATATATTTAAAACTCCTTAATCTGTGTGTAGAAAATGTCCCTTTACTCCCTGCATATATTCCATGCAGGCGCAGGGTTGGGTTTTTATTACCATTAAAGTCTAACAGAATTCTCATGAAAGTTTAAAGATCTGCTAATGCAGATGACGAGTGTGTGACAGATTTCCATCAGATATGCTTTATTCATTTACAGATGTTTAAAGGAAAGATGTGCTAAGAGCACTGAACTGATTCAATCTAGTACTAAGTCCTCTGACAACAATGTAAATGTGCAATTCTTGTGCTAAAAGCTCAGCAGAAAAGTGTTGCCTTTAATATCTGCTCCCTGGCATCAGTCGGGCTTAAGAAATAGGAAACTGGCATATTTATTCGCCACCTACATTTTGAAACAGCAAACATTTTTAAAGCACTTCCTAAAATATTTAAGCCAGGCAAATAACAAGTAGATGATGGATGACAGGGCGAATCAATGTCTTGATTTACTGAAGAAAAGAGAATTTAAGATCTTAGTTTGAAGAACTTCTTAGTTAAACTGACTGGAGATAGCTCTCTAACTGAATTGTTCGTACCAGGTTATTGAATTTGAGAGTTCCAGCCCAAGGTTGTAATCTGAGCCATCTGACCCTTACAGATGTCATTCGCTAGCAGAGGAGTCTAGAAAGGTTTACAGGGCCGTCAGCAAGTTCATCCAAAATCAGCTTCTTGGCAAGAATAGATTAAGAGGAGACTTCAATGTGCTACTGCTGCAACCTACCATCTCCTTCATTTTCTTCTGGGAGTGGAGGAGAAAAGTCAGGATTCAAGCTATTGACTGTCCAGCTTTGAGTTCTCTATAAAAAAAGGAGTTCAGAACCTCTATTTCTGATTTACAGCTCTTCATTCACATGTGTTTTTTTTCGTTCTCATTTCTTATTTTTACAAGAAGGAACCATCTGAAAGCCATCCTTTCCTTACCTAGGAAGGAAAGAATTAGCAGACGCACAGCTCTCATACACTGTTTCTTGGCATTTGTGGGCTGCATCATTTTTACAGCTGGATATATGTTCCTTTATTTGCAGTTCATCTCTTTAAGTGGCACTTGATCAGTGACTTTTAGGAACTTCTGACTTTAGATGTCTATTTTGAGCAAAAGGTGCAAGCTAATAAACTATAACAGTCCTTGGAAGTTTCCAAGCTTCCCGAGTCTAAGTTTGTGTTTGCATTTTGGAGCAATAGCTCCAAGGTTTTATTGGTGAAGAATACTGTGGCTCTTCTGAAGGCAGTGTGAAAGGAGCAGGTATTTCCTTCTGGTTTCTTATCCCATGTAGGCTAAACTGAGAGAGACACTGGTGATTTCCTGCCAGCAGTAGAGCTACTAATGAAGCTTGCTCTTGTTTCACCTTGCAACCCTAGGGCTCACTGTGAGCGCAGGGCACAGTAAGTCATTGCATCTGCAGGAGGGACTGAAAACCAGTGAGACACAAATGTGAAACACTTCACAAACTTAACTTTCCTTTTTATACCCAGGGCAAGCTAGCAAAGGCTAGCTTGAAACTAACAAGTGCACTGAATTCTCCTGGGAGGGAAGGGTGTATCTGCCAGGAACCCTGAGGAGTAATTGGCTGGTTGCCTCTAAAACGCTGAAACAGTTAGATTTAGCCTACTCTTGACTGGCTAGCATCACCTTGCAGCTGGTGAGAAAGAGATTTTAGTGAATTTGGGAATAATCAAGCAAAATTCAGGTTGGTTCTTTAAGCTGCAATGTCAAGCTGCATTTGACATTGCATATGACATATATGTGACCTTCCTTAGTCATACGTATTTGGGAGACGAAGATAAATCAGATATAACATTGTATTTCTCAGGCAGCAATTTTGTTTCTAATTGGAAAATTATGTTATGTCACTTCAGGTACTCAGAAAAATCTCACTGTCAGGGTTATGAACAATCCTCTTTTGCAATGAGACCCAGAAGTTGCTGTGTTCATCGCCCATTTCCCCATGAGGCATGTCTCCAGTAAACAAGCAAGTGGAGGATCTCACGAAGCACGAGCACACCTGAATGGTTTAATACTTAGCAGTTGTCAACCCTGAATATCACTGGGTTTTCTTTTCAAGGGCATGACTGCGCTAACCTTGCTGTGTCAGGAAACTTTGTGTCCAATCCTGTAATGCATAAAGATGTCCTGGCAGGAGAAAGGCAATAGAGTTTCTTTGCTGAACTCCAAGTACAGCCGGTCATTATTTATTAAAGAGCACGTAGCTGAAAATTCAGCAATTCTTGACAGTTCAACCTCTCCTAGCCTTATTTGTGCATGTGATGAACAGTCATTTGCAGAGAAAGACATCACCAGTCACTTCTAGGGAGCTGAAATAAAACCATTTTTCTGATTTGAGAAGCATGTCTTTGTTCTAATTTAAAAGGTGGGACAGTGTGGTCAATTCCCCTAATGCTCACAGGTCTCATTTCAGCATGCCTGAAGTGTGAGTCCCAGCAGAAATCTTGGGAGCAAGCTGTAATTAATTGAAGCAAGCAGATGGCTCTAACTTCTTATGCCTTAGCAGTGTGACAGCATCTGATGGAGGAGCTGTGACAGCATAGGACGCCTGTAGGAGGGGGGGTGGGATGAAGGCTCTGGGTGTGCAGTTGCAGCAGGCTCAATCGGTGCTTTTATTTAAGCAAATGATATCTTACCACTCATCTGTCTTGAATAAGGGATAGTTGGAAGGAGAAAGAGGTGAACCAATATCTACACTTATACTCAAGAAAGTGTAGAATAAGATGCAAATTTTGAATGCCAGACTATCTAACTGGTCCTAATTGGCCCTGTGGGTGGTTGCTCTTGTTTTGGAAGAGGAATGCTTTTCCTGAATAAACCTCTCTTCTAAATGGATTAAGCAAATTCAATTAAAAAATCTGAAAATGTTGTTAGAGGATGAGTGCAGTCACATATGGAATCTGTGTCCAAAGCAACTTCTGGCATAAATATGACCTTACAAGAGCAAATGAGCAGTTTTTTTTTCTCTGCTGTCTCACACAGTCATGTCAGTCCTGATATTAGAAGTCAAATCCTTTCTGTGATTTTGATTACTCATAAATGAACTTGTGTAGGAAGTATTTCCCATTCTCTGAGAATTTTCCAGATCTTGAAATTCTCATGAAAAAAAGTCAGAATTTTCTTATTTTTTCAAACAACCAAAATTAAGAGGATAAGAAAGAGGAAGTCTGGGTCAACTAAAACATTTTTGTTGGTATAAAATTCCTCTTAGCAGAAGTAATTTAGACTTTTTTTTTAAATATAAAAGCAGAATGTTTTTCACAACTTTGCAGCAGTGATCTAGCAATACCAGGCCCTTCCTCAGGACAAATTTGGTTTTTAAACAGTGAAACCAACCGAACCAGGGATGGTTCAGTTTTCTCTTTCATTATGTCCTCTCTTCTGTTTGTGAACGTCAAATTTGTGACATAAGCTTAGTGCAGTTTCTCACAAGTAGCCTGAATCCACAGTTAGGACAGACTTTTTAAGATCTCTATGCACTGCAGTCAGCGGAGTTTTCTTTAAATCCTTGTATGTTATTTAATTCATTATCTTAAGTATTAATTAACTTAGTATTATTATCTTTAGATGCTCAAGAGTTTGATGTGCCAGCTTTTTTGCTGACATTTTGGGTTCTGAAGACAAGTTGTCTCACGTAAAGGCTTTGCAGAGTAGCTCCTTATTCTGCATGGTTTTGTACGGCTTTCACCCATGCAAAAGGCCAGTATCAGGCCTTCTATTCTGTAGATGCTGATTATTCCAGCTAGAGAATTCAATCAAAATGTCTTCCAAGTTCAGCACTGGCATAACTGATGCAGTCAAAAACAGTTCCCGTCTCGTGCTAAATTAATCCTCCCTTTTTCTGACTCCAAAAAGGCGGCCGGATGAACCTTTTATGTCCCTTGGTACAAATATTTTCCCGCTTTCTCCTACACATTTTCTATTTTTGTCCATACATAAACTTTTAAAGGAAAACTTGCTTATGTGCCAAAAAATCCTGTTACTTGTTTTTCTTTCTTCCATGTTTTTGCCATGTAAATTGCCTCACAGCAGCTCCTTTTCATTCACGTTTATCAACTTTTAAGCATTTCCAACTACCATATTCATCTCTAAAATCTGGAGAAGCAATGCTGCTGATAGAAATGTTCTATTTACTGCATTGATTCAAGCCTACCTGAACAAAGAAAAACACTGAAAACAAGTGTGCTGTTTACAAAAATGTATCACTTTGAGTCCACAATGACCCAAACACAATTGTTACTAACATCTTTGTGATCTGAAGGACTCTGAAGTAGTTTTCTCTTTGTAGACCTAAAGGTCTTTTCAGGGAAAAGTTAGTATCAAATACATGACAGAGCATATTCTTAAGTGTGTTCTTAGCATCTCATCCATATTCTGGCTCACAGTTATAAAACACAGTACCTCAAGCCATAAGAAATTACCTGAAATTGTAGAAAACTTGACCTGCATCTATTTTTCCTTTCAAACTCTCCTTTGATTTTAAAAAGGTCAAAAAAGTTGGAACAATAATTAGCAGAACAAACACTGCTGTCCTCAGAGGAGAGCTTGTCTGCCAAACTACTGACTCAAGAGAATGGTTACAGCTGAGTTACAGTCCAGACCTCCTTGCTCTGAAAACCAGACCTGACTTAGGCTGGGAAATGCTGACAGACCCTTAACTTGTTCTGTGCAGGTGGGTGTCATGCTGTAATAAAGCATACCCCAGTCAAGTACATAAAACCAGGATTTAATTCAGATTCTCTTGCTTAACTCTGCATCATCAATCTTCCTTCTCTATATTAATTGCACCAAAATACATACTGTTTGCATATGTTAATACTCCAGAGCCTGTTTGACAACTGAATGCAGCTGAAAGCTCTTAATTCTTGATTTGTATTTTGGTTTTTGGGGGTTTGGGCTTATTCTTTTAACACATGGCAGTTAACACAGCAACGCTTGATGCTAAGAGCTGGCCTATCTTGCACTGAAGTTTGCCCAAAACAGAAAACATCTTTGGAAGAGCAGGCTCTACTCAAGAGCTTGTTAAATAGAATTTGAGTGGATTGACAATTATTTGAGGTTGGTGTCTACTAAAAAAGTACCCTCAGTGAGTATTTAGGAAATACTAATTTTCAATAAACAAGGAAACTTGAAATACTATACAGATGCTAATGAATGGGACTTCAACTCTGTCAGAATTCCTTTCATCCCTGCTGTGTAATGCCTAATATCTTACAAAATAGTAAGATCTCTGGAGCCTTCTAGATGAGAAGAGTTGTGCAGAGCACTGCAGCCCTGCTGGTTTTACTGGAGGTGTGCTGATTTATGTCTGCTGTGAGTCTTGTCCTATTACAATCCAGAAAAGGGGAGGTTGATAGGTGGAAAAATATGCAATGATGGTAGGGCTGAAGGTGCAAATCTGATCACAAAGCCAGTCAGCAAATGCATGCAGTGGCCCAAAGCCAACCTTCACATGGGCCTCCAGGTACCTTCATCCAGACTGTTGCATGCAAGATCACTGAGAAACTGCAACGTGTAAGGACTGTGGATGCTGACAGTGCAGTTCTGCTCTGCCCTCTTGCCCCTTCTGCTCTTTTCTAAGCAGTGCTTGTCAAATGCCCCAGATTTTGCTCAGTTTGCAAACCTCCAGGTCTCAGGCTCTGCACTTCTCCATTGACTGGCTATGTGTTCTGCAGCTGCGCTGGAGATGGGAGTGTCCCCTCAGATTTGGGCTGGGAGTGATGCTCTATGTCATCCAGCATGGCAAGCAGGGAATTTAGGAAGTGTCACCTTGGGAAAGAGAGAAACAAGCTGAAGACACAGCAGGAAAGAGGGTTTGTCTGGCACAGCCACCATGTAGCTGATTTCCATGGTTCTGGCAAATGAAGAAACCCTTTGGATAATTAGGAAGCATGAGGGTGATCTGTTTCCATAAAAAAAGGTCTGGCAGTTCTGCACAGCAGAGAACGTTTTCTCAGCTGTAAAATTCCTTTGTTTCCCTTTTAGTTAGTTCCCTTCCAGCTGAATTCAATGGACAAACCAACCACTCTCCCTGTCTTTGGGGGTTCCTGTACTTCACCTGATGCTAAATCATAGCATTGTTTTTTAGACTGAAACACTGCAGCCTTCGGAAGGAAAGCATGCTCTGGTTGCTCCAGGAGGCAGGACATCTATCTGGATAGACCCATGGTGCAGCACAGGTCGTTTCTTTCTTGGTAATGCCTACTCTGTTAAATGTAGCTGTAGGAGTGCCATTTAAAAACAGAAATAGAGCATCTGTACACTGCAGGACTGTGCAATAGATGATAAAATCTAGTATGCTAAATGTCTCTTGCTATCTGTCTTTTGACCTTTTGCAGTGTCGGTTAGCTCATTTGTCTTGCAGCTCTAACAGAAAAATGAGAAAGGAAGCAAAAGAAAAGCTGAGTGCTCACAAAATTAAACATGGGTTCAGATGAGACTAGCAAACCTGATTTTGCTGGTAGAAATGTCCCTTGTCACTCTTTTACTCAGTGAGGTAGGTCAAAACTTTTCAAAGTGGGAAAATGTTTCTTATTGTCTGTTGAACCCAATCAAGCCATGATCCAATTAGCAGGATTGAGAGAAATGCTAGTGAGTTATTTGTGCACCTGGCAGTGCGTGCAGAATACTGATGGCCTGGGTAATGTTCTCCCAATCCTTCATCAGCAGCAGCTGGAGCAGTTTTTTACTTTGATGAGTAGGAGGAAGAAGAAAAAATCTATTTCAGTGCAGCAACAGTAGTATATTTACATTACAAACACAGCAATTGCTAAGCATTTTTGAATTCAGCTGCCAGAATAAAGGCAGTAGCATGCATTTAGTTTCATTTCCCATTGTAAGAGATCCTGTTAGGTTCTTTTTTTTTTTTTTCTCCAAAATAAAAGTTTTGCAAATCTAGCTTAATTACAAAACTACACGGGCCACTACCCGTCTCGTCTGACTATGGATGTCATCATCTGTCATCCCAAGCATTTTTGAACTCATTCGGCTTTGTGGAGAGGAAAAGCAGTCTTTGGTCCTGTGATTATTGTAAATCTTCCTTTATTTCATAGCTGAACATGGAAATGGGCAGCCTGGTGCTGCGATGGATAGCTATCCATGATAAATGGAGAACATCTCTCATCCTTTTGGTTATCATGGCAGCTGAATCTTTGGCAAGCAGCTCCTCTTACTGGAGTAAACAGTGATATTTGTTAAGTGCTTCCAAACTGGCACCTTGTGAATTTTTCATACATCTACCCAGCATCTGATCATGTTGTCATTGAAGTCAGTGGGAGTCTTTCTACTAACTTCAGTGCAACAAAAGAAGTCTCCTGCTGTATGGTTTGTACAAGCAGGGAAGGGTGCTTGTATAATGTTCTGGTAGCTGGGGAGTTGCTCACAGTGACAGCGTTGTAGGGAAGGTTAATGAGGACAGAGGTTATAAGACATCAGCGCACTAAGACAGCAATTCCATCTAGTCAGTACATTGCCTCCAGCTCCCATTTCAAGACAGGTGACCCAGTAATAAGCATTATTCAAGGAAATTTCATGGGAACAGATATTTTAAAAAGTGAAGCATGTTGAAACAAATTCTGCTGTCAGCACTGAAGTGATCTTACTGAAAGAACAGGCTGGAGTGAAACTTTTAAACTTCTGCTCCAGAAAGTTTTGTGAGGCTCTCCCTTTCCTTCCACTGAGCAGCACTACCCCCAAAACCCTGCCAGAGAGTCCAATCCTTTGACCTACCTGCAGAGGTTTTGGGAAGCAAAGGAGACCAAGACACTGCAATAGGCAGTGTCTAAGATCTCCTCTGTAGGGCCTAAATAGCCTCTCCTCACTTGACAGCAGGAATCAAATATTTCAGCTGTGACGTAAATTTTCTCATGTTTGTTTAGCAGAACAATGCATGGGTTTGGTCTGATTCATTAATAAACTTTTGTATGTAGTGGCTCTGTTATTTCTTCAGGCTCTTGCTACTTACAGTGAAGTACATGATCAAAACCGGCAAATGTCAGCTCAGAATCAATATGGTTTGGGTAGGTCCTTTTAAATACAAGTTATTGTGGTGATGGTTTCAGTTGGAGTTGCCACTTGTTGAACTTTTGGAGGGTATCGGTTACGTTACAATTCTCAGAAAGAAATAATTCTATTTAGACCTAGTGCAAGCAAATGTTATTGTGCATGCAGCTGCTCAAGATTAAGTAATTATATGGCGAACTTTTGGAGGCAATGAATTTTAGGTGAAGCATGTACACATTTTTATTATGCAAACATTCTTCTTGATCGGTTTTCTCTTCATTTGGTCACTGACTTATGCGGAAGCAATGAACAAAATCTGCATATTTCACTCTTTAGAAAGAAAATTTCCATTTACATAGCTTTAATAATTTCAGCCCACGCATCCTTCAGTGAATTTTCAAAACCCACTGATCTATTGCACTGCACAGAACAACTTCAATAAACAGGTCATCTCAAAAAGACTAAGGTTAGACACTCAGCTGGGCTCAACACTGTTTCCTCTTTTGAGCACTTTTCAAGCTCAGGTAGAACCATTTCACCTTCAGTTGAGCCAGGGGTGGCTTGTAGGGGATCATGACCCACGTCTCATCAGGGGATGTTCTACATGGTTTTTTGTTGTTTAGAAAAGGTTACAAATCAAAAGTTCCCTCTCTTTATCTTGTTCTTCGCAGGCAGCTGAAAGTTCTCTCTGTTAAAACTGGTTTCTGAAAAACATAAAAAAAAAAAAAAAAAAACCAAAAGGGACAAAAGGGAAAAAAGCAGTTCCGAAACAGTGAGCAAAGGGTATGTTTGTTTTCAAAAAGAGCAGCAAGATGATTTGGTATAAGCTTTTTAGATACTTCGCAGTCCATATTATCTAAAGAGGTCCAACCTCTGCAAAGTCAGAAGCAACTTTGGGTTTTAGGCCAGATCCATTCTTAATGGGAACACCATGATTTTGGCTCTATATCATACAGAATGACTTTCTTGAGCACTCACTTGCCCCCCTGCTTAGACCAGAGACTTTTCCCTGGAGCAGTACGTTCTGGAACTGTTCCATCAAAGGCTGAAGACCTTTCTCTCTGTTTTTTTGCACCAGATCCAAACACTTACAGGACCATCTCTCAACACAGATTAGAACCAGATGAGGCATGGACACGCAGTTGCATCTCTAATGAATTAGCCAAAACATGAGGAGCATATATTTGTTTTCTGGTCGCTGAAGATGGTTTGGAATCTTAGAATATGTTAAAGTGCTTCAGACAAATGTTACATGGTCCAGCATAAAGCCTGCCAGTGAAGTTAACCTGTCCATGTATCTTAGTAACAAATCTGAATCAGCAGAGCAGGTTTATACTGGATCAGTGCTTTGTGCCTCCCAGCTGCAGTAGTTTTGATCTAAGATGGATCTATTACATCATTGAACTATGATGTGGGTGTGCACAAGATGTGAATACAGCTGAGGGAACTGTATTTCTGTCAGGAAAACACACCCCTTAAGATTCCTCACCCTGAAGCTGTTTGGCTACATTGCTTGTAAGCCTATGTCTGAGAGCCATTTTCCTTCAAGCTGAGCTTCCACAGCACAGTGCCATGGTGCACAGAAATAGTTAGCACTGTATTAATGAGGTATGTAGCAAGAAAGAACAGTGTATATTTGTATAAGTATTTATAGACAAGTACATATAGGTACAAACCTATACAAAAGAGCTTGCTGGTTTCTTTCACAGTAGCCCACATGGTGCCAGCAACATCCAACTGTTGTGTTATACTGACTGTCATTCCAAAGGGTTATTCAGGACTTCAGGAAATGCCCACTTCTGTTCATGTAAGTGCTTTTCCAGTTGAAATTCCCTGAAAATTGGAGGGAGGGAGGAAATGGTAAAGTTACTTCCTTTATTTTAGCATTTACACACAACTTGGCTTACCCATTAACCATATTTGGCTCATTCGCAAGAATTATAGTATGTGGTCTTTCATTTCAAGTGTAGTTTTACTGGCAAAACTCAATTCTAAAGCCACTCGTCATGGTGAAGTCATATTTGTAAAGTTAGGTGGGCAAATAGTAGCCCAGAGTTACCAGGATCACTTGGGCAGGAATCAGGTTACCTGACTCTGTTAGGGATAATTTGGAGAGCTGAAGATCCCAGAAGCTGTGTGAGGCAGCTGGAATGGTACTGTTTCTTTGGTGTGGATTCTCACACATACAGAACATTACTTTGAATCACCTAATTTATGTGAGGGCTTGGTCTTTACCCACTCTAATTAGAGAGTAGCAAAAGGGATGCTGGCCCAGAAGCTGTGTCTCTGCTGAGGGAGTAGAAAGTGCTTTTCAGCTGTATCTCTGGGCAAGGTGGAGCCCTGCTTCTCACAGTTCTCCTTTCAATAGGAAGAAAAGACTGGTGCCTGGGCTGGAAAGGAGTTGTGACACTGAAATGATCAGCAGACCAGTGCTAAGTGTGAGCTGCACTGTGCAGTTCCCCCACCGCACAAAGTTAGTTTTGCTATCCCTTACTCCTGTCCAGTCAAATGCCAGAATGTGCAATATCTAATGCTTGGGTGGCACATCTCAGCTTTACAAGGTCCAGCTGAAATATTCAACCAGGGAGGATACATATGTTTTTGTAAATACAGGATTCCCATCACTGCAGACTCTTTATAGGTGAATGAAGATGATATAAGCAAGTGCTGTTTAATGGTGTTATAAAGAAGTTCTGTGTGCTTAAAAGTAATTACCTTTTTGTCAGGCAGGGATGAGGATGCTCTGTAAGAACTTGCTATGAAAGAAAAGCCTGGTCTGTAATGCAGCAATTTCAACTCACTTTCTCACCACATTATGCTATATGGTTTAGTGGGAGGTGTCCCTGCCCATGGTAGGGTGATTAGAACTAGATGATCTTAAGGTCCTTTCCAACCCTAACTATTCTATGATTCTATGTAACAGAATACCAACAAGAAACAGGTTTCTTACTACATAAATTTCATTATAATGTTATTATCTGTCAATAACTCCTAAGAAAAAACTGATACTGTTCAAAACAAAGTTTATGGAAAGTGATGTGTGTTTGTGATCCCATGTACTTCAGTATAGCATACCTAAAAAAGGATAGCTTTCTTTTAGGCTGTATTTTATGTGACTTAGACTCTGTCTCATCTGTTCAAACTGATGCCTCTTGTTCTGTATTATATCTAAATGCATGCTATAAACTGCCTCATACAAAGGCAAGAATAACAGCATGGCACCAAAGGAGCTTAGGAGCTTTGCTTAAATCAGTGCTTCATTGACTTTAGTGGAGTAGGGCATGACCTCCTTAAAGGACTTTTGATAGTACATCTGCAGTCAGTGTTTGTATTGCAGTTGCCAGCAAATGAAACCAGCAGATTCTTTATCAAATGGGCCTTTAGAAGTGAGACGAGGTTTACGTGGGTAAACAGTGATGGAAAGAGAGGGTCCAAGGTGTCCAAAGCTCAGCTGTACTAATTTTCTCTTGGTCTGTCACAGCCATGAGTAACAATTACTGCATTGCTTGTTCCTCTTTCATATGCATGAAAACATCGATAGGTAGAGATTTTTTTTGTCATTATTTGCAGCCATTGTAAAATGGGGAGGAGGGGGGGAGGGGAAAGGATGCTGCCTTTGTGAACAAGGGTCATAAAACCTGAAACTGGAGAGAATGTCAGAAATCAAGACAAAAACATTTCACTGTAGCTTTTGGCATCTTGTGGAAAAACCTTTTAATGAAAAATTGTTCTGCATCAGGAAACGAACTATTGCAGCGAAATGTTCTGATTCCTTCTCATGGCTTTTTTAGATAGAGTTAAATAAAGTCCAAGAAGTCATACAAAATAATACCATGGTGTCCCCATGCCAGTATCTCTCTTCTGTGTTCGCCAAAAATATGGGGAAGGGGGAAATTATCTGGTTTTCCTTTGAGCTTTTCAAATTTGGGACCACATCACATGCTTCAGGTTTGTCTCAGTTGCCTACAGTGAGTTCCTCAGTTGCGCAGAGCTGCTGCTTTGTGGTCCTGACATACTGAATTTGTCCTCCCTGACACAACTGTGGGCTGTGAGGCAGTATTGTCTGGTTGCATGCATGGTGGTATATACAGAAAGCTGCTTTTCAGACCCAGCATGCTCTAGTGCGCTCATCAACTACATGTGCAGCTGTAATAGAGAAAGGCCATGTTTTTAGGAACTTCTGCAGTAAAAGTTTCAAGAGGGACACATCAAAGCTTTTGATTTATAATACTCCAACCCTCTAATTTTTTACCAATGTAAACTCTGCTTGTATCTATGAGGTGTGTGTGAAAGAAAACTATAGAACCATGACTTTCATGGCATCTGCCAATATTTTCATTTTAGCTTAACAGGGGATTTAAATTATTATTGAGTCCTATTTTCTGAAAAGAGCAAATGCTGTCTTTAAGAAGTCTGATTATATTGAGCCTCTAACTGCATAACCAGAACATTGGCCCCAGTGGGCTAATTACATTAAGGCTTGAACTACCCATCTTGAAGTTACTCATGAATACAAACTACCAGAGCTGCTGCCATTGCTGGGTTTGCAAAACAACATGTACTTTTTTGTGTCAGGTCATAAAAGCCAGGTTTATTTAGAGAGATATTTAAATAAACAGGTTTAATAATATATTTTAAAACTTCATTGTTACTCGTATGTTGTTCCTTTCTGCTTGAACAATATTCTTTATTACAGCTGCATATTACCTTCAAAATGCTTCTTGCTCTGAACCTTGCAAGATGCTGGATCTGTAAATATATGATCTGTAGCATAGGCAGGTGGAGAATGTTAATTCTCACAGCAGAAAGGTCCATTTCAGTATTTTGTCTATCCAAACTGTGCTCTGGCTTGCCAGGTTTTTAATTCTACCTATCTTATAGATGACTCTTTCCATCTAAATAACATATTACTGCTGAGCTTTGGGAGTCATTAGGGAAGATCTACCCAATTAGCATGTTAATTAGGACCTACCCCATTCAGAGATAGGGAGGTGATTGTTTTATTAGCATTCTATGAGATGAAAGGAAGATTAATGGCTGTGCCTGCACCCCTAGAGGGGTAGAGAAGTAACACTTCTTATTTTAGTTATCTGTGTGTGAGAGGAGGTATTGGAAATGGCTGCGCTTACTGAGGGACTTGCCTGCTGATTAGTATGCCTGGAGCAGAGAAAAGTGTAATTGAGTTTGTTTCTTGATGAGAGGGAAACGATAGTACAAAGCAAACATAAAAGGGCAAGAATGTCTGCTGTCGTAAATAAGTGAAGTCCGGTTGGTAGACCAGTTGGAAGACTGATATCAACTAAAACCTGAATTGGGTGAGTTTATCAGGGGTCTAGCAGGACAAGATTTGCAGCTGTTATATGCACTATGGGTATATGTAGGTACTTAGGTGCCTTGCTGCTCTGAATGGAAAAGGTTGGTTTATAACCAGCAAGATTGTACCTCTCTTCCAGGTGCTGGGCTTTCTCATGGCCACAAACTCCTGTACAGCCACAGAGTCTGACCGTAGATATACTGAACAGGTTGTGCCCTGGGCATTAAAATTCAAAGGGGCTAAAAGAAAGTCATCTGGGGAAAAAAGAATGAGATGTAGGCAGGAATCATATTGAAATGGAGAAAGAAATAATAGTACTACTATGCAAAAAAGAGCTCTAGGCAACATTATCTGAGACAAATGTAATCTTTTTCATAACTTTATGGTTGCTGTCACTTCCCACAGCATTTCACATTAAACTAATGAATTCTGCTACAAGAGAAAATACTATGTGCTCGTAATATGCTGAAGACAGAAGCAAAGGGGTGTCATCATTGATCTTTCCATCAAGCTGTTTAACCATTTGTCATGTGCTTGATTTAAGGCTTGTCCTCTCTGCTTTGGTCAGTGAGCTGAGTTCTGGAAGCCATCAATAGCAGGAGACTCTCCAGTTGCATTCTGCCATTTGCACGCTGCTTGATGCTGCATGCAGAGGTTAAGAGGGCTGTGAGACAAGGAGGCACAAAAGCACAAAATGTAATCAGTTCTAAGTAACCTTAAGTTTGATGGCTTTGTAATGGAAAATAACTGACGTGCTTGAAGGTAGCTGACATAGTTTCAGGTCCTTATGACCTTAGTACAAAAAGTGTAAGAAAAACAATAGGAAAACAGGACCTGGGGATGGGGAGTATCTGGAACTAGCAGATGTCCAGGATGGGCACAGTTAAACTACCTGATAAGTAGAAGGACAGGATGATTGCTATGTCTGTAATGTTAATTAAGCTGGTGCTTCAAAGACTGCCAGCAGTTATGAAGATTGTTGGAAGAAGTAAGCAACTCTCAAAGAGGCCACCACCACATTTTTGTATGTATGCAGGAAACTTTCTGGAAAATGATGTAATTCATGTGTAGCCTCATGAATATGTATGTATGCCTAGTGACTATATAAGGATGGCCTGTGTGGCAATACAGGGACACACATTAGGAGGAGCTATCCCGCATGTCTCCCGGCACCGCAATAAAGGATACCTGCTTGTCAACTTGAAAACTTTGTTGGCGAGTTTGTTCCTGGAGTTTTCTCCGAATCAGCTGAAAGCCCGGAACTAAAACATACGACCATGTTAAACAGATGTGAAGAAGTGGTCTTTTTGGAATCCTTCGTTAGTGTCTAGCAGTATCAGTGCATCTACAGGGAGAATTACTTCCCAGAAGCTTGTCTGGCCTGGTGGTCAGGATAAATTATTTTCTCTAGATATGTACCACTAGTTGGTTTTGGTTATTGTTAAATCAGGAAAGTTTGGGGTTTTTTTAATTTAAAGCAGATAGTCAGATCTTGTCTCACTGGATGCTATGACTATTAAGCTGAATCACCACCCATGAGGGAAGCCAATACCATGAAGCCGGATACCAGGAGCCTTGGAGATGTTCTGTTTTGAATGACAATTGGTACCATACTGATCTGCTCCTCTTCTCCACGTATTGCTATGAAACCAATGCATTCCAAGATTCTCTGGCAAACACAACTCATGTCTGTCATTTTGTTGCAAAACTCCAGCACTGGTTTATTCCAGGACTGTCAAATATTCATGTACCCAAAGGAAACACCAGAGTGTTGGTTTCTTTGCTTCTTCTAAGTTCTCCATAGACAACAGCTATTTTGATGCAGTTCATTCTTATATAAAATCTTTGTTCCTTATTTCTTTTGTTAAATTCTTGAGTAAACAGTATCAGCTTCTCAAACCTTAGAGGGTTGTCAACGTTTTCTCGTCCACAGATGTGTAGGAAATTTTGTTCCTGGTGTTGGGATTAGAGCAAATATTCCTTGTAAAGCTTCCCAAAATTATCCTCAACAGCATGGAGGAGACCAAAAAAGATCCCTGTGGCCATTATTAGTTTACCATAGCTTGATCTTGTTACAAATGCAGACCATTCTTTAAACCTTTGTTCTGCTGTTTTGTCCAAGGCTCACACGTGCATCTTGATTCATGTTGCTCATGCCAATCTTGAACTTTGTTATAAATCAAAGCAATTCCAGGTAGACTTGCTAGAAGTAATTCTGTCATATTTCTTTGTTTCTGTTGGCCCTGGATGCCACCACCATTATATGACCATAAAGTACCATTAGATATCGTAAATTCCTGATATGAGTTCCCATTGCACAAGCACAAACCTTATGCTTTCAGCAGTTTGCTGTAATGATAGGATTTGTTTAATCAAGCAAATCTGGGGTGACTTGCTTTTTCCATAGATTTTTCTTTTGTGGTGCTGTGTCATCCTTATCCATGTGAATGTTTCTGGATCTGGATTGTGAATTAATCTCTTGCTGACTTTTAAATTGGAGTACAAGCAGCTCATTCATCTCACTGAGAATGCAGAAAACTGAGATACGTGTCTCTGTACCCATGTGAGTTACTGCAAGACTGTTCAATAAAAAGCTACATACAGCAATAGCATGCAATAGCAATGGGATTTTTTAAAGTCACCCCGAGATGGAGTTTGCAATCTGTCAAAGGACAGCTTTTTGTTACTGGCAAAAACTGCATATGTTATCTTTTGATACACCCCAACAGGATCTGTGGGAGACCACAGTTCTGTATGAAACAATTGATTCTACTGATATAAGCAAATTAGGTTTTTGTGACACAGGGAGGAGTTTTCCTTTTAGTCTAAAACGCTCCCCATTGAGAACTCCCACCAGGTGTACTGTGCTTTCTGAAGTCATTAACGTAGATCAAAGGATAATTAGGCTTTGGCAAGCGTAAGGGGGTTTGATTAATCAGACTGAGCAGCATCCTTTTATCTCCTAATCCAAACTGCTGGTTGAATTGGCATGCTGTGGCCAGGTTTTAGTAAAGCACTTTCATGATTATTTGCCTCTTGCACAAAAGCATGGCATTAAGACTAAGCAGAATCCATTCTCTTGTTTCTTACTTTTCCCAAAACTGAGGATTAGGAACAAGCGCTTATAGCGAATAGCAAATCCCGTGTGAAAATAACAAAAGGTTGTCATGAATTTGAAGCTGTTTTTTACTGTGGTTGACACATTGCAGTTCTTGAGGAGACAACAGGTTTTCTCTTTGTTTTGCGGGGACTGGCAGCTGACTAGTGACAAATGTTGAACAGTAGTGGAGTCAGGAGTCATGCGCATGAATCTCTCAGGTGTGAAATCTTTGCACACACAGGATGAAGTTACCAAGACTTACACAATCCTTATGTCCCAATTCCATGCTGGAGTTCAGGTAACCAGAGTATTTAAGAAACTTTGCCTTTTTTTTCATATGAACCATTAGTTTAGGAGAAGTAAATCTAGTAAATTCTCTGAATTGTTCACTCCATCAGAGAGTTATTTCTTGGAATAGAGTAACCTGTGGGAGTTACTCTTCTGTCAGATGGGTAGTATCAAATCTAACAGTACCTGGATGCAAGGGATATTTTTGCTGATTTTTCTATGGTAAGATGTTAAAGTATCTTGTGAAGCCCAATTTGAACAAATGATTCAGACACAGCACTGAACAGATACATGACCTGAACAAATTCTTTGTGAACGATAGAGACCATCCCACCACACAGATGTGGAAAAGCCATGTTGTGGATTTGGTTCTTGAGAGCAGCCCTGTGCAGCAGGAGACTGGTTCTGACCCTGTGTGTGTCAGAGAACAGACCAGTACTTTCTTGCTTACTTACAAGAGTTTGCTTTATTTCTTAAAAACTCTGTTTGCTATTCACAGTCCATTTTTTCCAAAGATTTCCATACTCCTTGCTGGCACCTATGCCATAGCTTTGTGAAAAGGGCATGTCCTGCTAACTCTGCTTGCAGATGGCCTATCACTTCCTGGGATATAAATGTTTATTTCGGATAGATGAAAAGGGACAGAAAGCCAATGATGTTAACATGATCTTGTGCCTGTAGAGCACTACTACTTCTGTCTGGCATAAATCTGATCAGGGCTTAGCATACAGGCACTTCCTCTGGCTTAATCATCTGGCGAAACCCTGGAAAACTATCATCAACATTTTAAAGTATATTGATTAAACAACAGGAGAAGAATCAAGCCAGAATTTTTTAGAAGCAAGTTTACATGCTTCTGTTAAATAAGAGCGTACAGTCCCACTTTAGGGAGAAGGCAGCTGCTTAGGTCTTTTTTGTTGTACAGCCCTGGAGATAGAAGGGAAGAGCAGGTTTTGCTGTTAAAATTGAAGTTGACTGTAATGGCCACTCTAATGTTTCATTTTGAACAGGGCGTGGATAAGAAGCAAGTTTTGACTGACCAGCACTCTGTACCTGAGAATAGCCAACTGCACAGGGTGCTTCATTTTGCCCCTGAAAACCAGCAGCACCACGGGCATTTTTGTTGCGCAGGTGTATTACGGTGTAAGTGATCTTAAGAGCAGCCGAAAAGCCAAGGGAGAGAAGGAGGAACAGAACAGGGCTTCACGAATGACATTTCAGTGGGTGCAGGAGCTGTGGCTGGTGGGTATAATCAGGTAGAGCAGCTTTATAAATTTTTACCTTCCTCCCAGAAATTATTCCCATTAGGTTGTAATAGAAGAATATGAAACACTAGCAAGGGTCATTGCTACGTAACAGCACGTGCCTGGAAGGCGCCTCTGGCAGTCACTGTTGGTGTCTAAGGTGTGCTAAAAAAAGTCCCAGGATTTGATCAGAACACACTGGGCTACATTCTTCACCAGGAATAAGGAATGCTGGTATGGCAAATGGGACTTGTTAGAAGACTGGTAAGGAACTACTTTAACTCTAGAGGTCAAACAGGAAATAGCACGGAGAACTTGTTACACTGCATTTCCATAGGAAGTACAACTGTGTTTTTCTTATTTGTTTGGGTGGGAAAAGTAGAGAATTGTAAAATATACTGTGCTGGTTTATGATGATGATGCAATTTTCTGCTTCACTGAAATGCGCTTTTCCCATTTTTTTTTTCCCAGTTGCCTTTTTGCGATTGCATATAATGGAATTTACTTGAACTAAGAATTGTCAGATTATTTTTCAGGTTTGCAGAAGTTTCTGGAGGGTTTTATGTCTGGTTTCCTTCGAAAAGGAAAGGATTTCCCAGCAGCTGTGGAGTCCATGAGCTCAAGGGAGGTCACAATTCGTCAGGCAAGGTTTGACCTTACAGTACAGTCAGATGAAAAAACCACCAGAAGTCTTTGTAAAGGGAATGTTCTTGAATTGATCTCAGAAGGAAAACATCCACATTGGTTGCTTTCTCTACAAGGGGCTTCAAAATTGTTTACTTCCCCACTGCTTTCCATTAGACACAGCCCCCATGCAAGGCAAGTCGGGGTCACAGCACCTGTCCTACAGTGCACTGGCTTCCTACTAGCTGTTAGGGTCGTTTTGAGTTAAAATAAAAGTGATAGAAATTATTCTTGCAAATGTGAAGATGCTTTACATAGGGAATGGCACCAAGTGATGTAGTTGGATGTGCGCAGCTTTACTTGTTGGATACATCTGCAGAAATTCAGCTGCCTTCTGCAAAACAGAGGCTCTGGGCTATTCTGGGGGGTATGCCTGGCCATGTACCCAGCAAGGAACAGAGCCATGGGTGGGCAAGAGAGGCTCTTTTGGACATTTCTATCCCTTCTACATGCTAGGAGCAGAATTTGTCTTCAGAGACTGAGCAAAGAGAAAAGGGACTCTCCTCTCTCTGCACATTCTTCTGAAGTGGCTGCTACTGACAAAGGAACTAGATGCAGGACTCTTGGAGCGTTGACCAGCAGCTCCTGTACAGCAGCAGATTTCTGCCAGTGCCACTGTCAGAGCTCCTTCCTGAGATGCAAGGGAAGACAGTGGTACAGCAAGTAGGCAGCATTTTCCTAGCAATATTACATCATTTGTCTTCTTCAGTTACATCAGTATTTCTGTGAGGAAACAACAAAGTGTTTCCTTCCACCAAAGAATGAAAGGGGACTTAGATAAAATAGGCAAAGAAATGCTTTTATTACCAAAGTACCCGTGGAACAAAGTGCTTCCTTTTTCCTATTTATTTCTAAATCATACACATGCTAACTGTTGCATCCATTTTCAGCATCTCTGTCTGTGTGAAAGAAACTTGGGGAGAAATTACCTCAATAATGTCTTTCTAATTTTCCTTGTTTACAGCACACTTTTTGTTCAAAGTCATTATGAGAGTCATGGAAGATTCTGAGTGTGATGCAGTTATTGAATTTTAAATTAAAACTAAATTGGCTGTGGTAGAGGGGAAAAATATTTCATCACACAGTAATTTTTCCTCAGGGTACAGTTGCTACATTTTATTAGAAATAAGCAATTTTCACTCTGTCTCCAAAATGTATATAGCAGATAAACGTGAGAGATTAATCTAAGGAAAAAAGGCTTTTACAAGTATTTAACACCAAGTGGTGGTTTAAAGTTTGCATGTTTTCTACATTTTTTTCTGCTGTGCTAGAGAAGCTATTTACTCATTTTGCTGAAGTAAAGCGTATCTTAGCTTTCTGCATTGGTCAAAAGGCTCCCATGGTGTCACTTAGGTGGGATTTAATTGAGCCATTTGAGGTGCTTTTCTGCTTGATTTGTGCATGTAGGAAGCGAGGAATATTACCTATACGTGAAAGGTACTAAGGTGCCCATGCGGCTGCTGTACAACACATTCTGCTGAATGGGCAGTGCTCAGCCCCTGTAGCCATGTCCAGGCATCTCCCACCTCTCCGTCCCTACAGCCCCACAAGGGGAAGAACACCATGAAGTTGCCTCTGGGTGGTTCTGCTAGCAAGGTGAAGGAGAGGCATTGGAGAAAAATATTGGGATAAAAGGAATGCGCCTTCATCCCAGTGTTGCAGTCAGCTGGCAGACATTAATTTCATGGAACAGCTCTGTCATCTGGCTGATCTCCACAGGGGACAATGGTCACGCACGGCACAGTTTGGAGGCTGCCGGGATGGAGCCTGGAGCAGCCCCCTGAGCCCTGGCCACGGGGGCGCCTCACTGGCTGGGCCTCTGGAGAACACATTTCTGCAGCTGCTCAAGCTGCCCCAGCCGCATAATTCAGCCATTCCTTTCTAAGCAAGCAGCACTGATGGGCTGGTTTTATGTTCATTAGATTTGCTTCATTCCTTCAGCAGCTCTCAAGCTCCAGTTAGGCTGCAAACGAGAGGAATATTCAAATCAGTGTTTAGTGAGTTCTCATTAACCAGTATTAGTTCTTGTTCAGCTTCAGCTCCAATTACAGTTTGTCAAAATGGAAGTAGATATGAATTAATTGTAGCAGAGAAAGTGGTGTGTTTGATGTATTTGCAAAGTATACAAATTACTGTGGAAAATGCATCCACACGTGGTTAGTGGAGTCTGTGGGGTTATGGTTTCACTCTGAGCTGGTTTCAGCTCAAAGCTGCTGCTGTTGCCAACCAGTAACATTGACATCCTTTGCATACGTCTGCCTTTTGGCTACGGCTCTTACTGAGAAGCCAAACATTGTGCATCCCTGTCATGTTAATGGGCACATAGGTTTTCTCTGATAGCTCTTATCCACTGAAATATGGATGGGGAGCAGCCTCTATATACAGTTACAGTCCTGAGCAACTCCACATAGCTCTGCTTCTCTGTTACCAGCTATGGCATGTTTGTACATGCCCCTCCACATATACGTGATGGCCTTCACTGGCTTTGGTAATGTTGGTCCTCTGCTCCTGTCTCCTGTTTGTTTCATGGCTGCATAACACATTGCTAATCTAAATGCCTGGGGTGCACAGGAAGCAGACAGGAAGAGGTTCAGTTTGAGCCGAGGCTGTAGGCTTGCAATGGGATGCAGTTATGGAGAACTCATGGTTTACTTGGCCTCAGGTTGTTTTGTGCTTTGGGAAGTAAAGCCTGCATGTAAAATGAGCATTAGAGGTGCATTCAGAAGAGTGCTTCGTTTAGATCCTTACAAGCTTTTAGATCCTTGCAAACTGGTGCCATTTTCAGGAAATCTGATCTGCGGTTGAACTTTTCGTACTTTTGCCAGGATGCCAAAACAGAAACTTAGGGGAGGTTTACAAACCAGCTCCCAGCAAACCTCACACTAAATAAGCTAATTCAATTTATCAGTACTTACTGGGTGCTGGGATGAGAGATCATTTAGAACTGAATATGTTAATGTCTCTCCCCAGATTAATCACAAGCAGTTATATTTTTGTGATTTAGCAGCGTTGTTCATGACTAACATTTATAGAAGATTACTCGTAGATTTTCAATAAAAGCTTTTCAGCTTCAACTAAGATTGTCACAATTTCAGAGGTAATGGGGCAACCACTGAATTCAAAAGCTGATAAATAGTGGAAGTTTTTCAAAGCCGTATATTGCACACTGACATAATGGCAGGTTAGACTTCCAGATGCACTGCTGTATGGTGAATGTATAGCTTGCTAAAAATAATGTTGTTGTTCATCAGTTGCAATACATTGGAGCCTGTGAGCAAATGAAGGGGATTCCCCCCCATTTCAAATTAAATCAGTTGTGAAAAGCATTTTCTAACTAGCAAGTCTCTTTATTTTAGAGCAAATAGCAGAATCTCTCATAGTATACTTTTCCCCTCTTCTATGTTTTTTCTCCTTGTAAATATGCCAGCTTGTTATCAGTTACTTTGCTTCCCCTGTATTCTGTGTGGGCTTCCAAACTGAAATGGGAAAGATACATGTATTAAGACAAATTAGGAACACATAATTGCAAAAACTTGGAGGAAAACTTACGATTCACATGTGATATCTGAAGATAGTATTTGTTCCTTCTTTCCCGCAACATATGATACATGGGTACTGGTGTCCCTTGGAAGCTCTGGACTCACAATTGGACGTGATCAGATTATCTCACCTAAATGAGTGGCTGGGTTGCAGCAAGGCTGACGTAACCGTGAGCTGGATTTACCCAGCCATGTGGATAATTGTTTACCTCACAGTGAATCTGGAGATGTGATCTGCAAGCTATCAACAAAGGCAGAAATGAAAGGGAAGTTATAGTCATCATGCCTCCATAGTTTTGCAGCTTCTGCGTCAGCCTTGAGAAGACTTCATAGTAACAGGTAGAAAATCTCTAGTTTAGGAGAAAACTTTATCCCTTCTCCTTCCCGAACTGGAATTTTATGGTCTTTACATTTTGCTATCAGATTTGCTGTTAAAGTGCTTGAATTTTAGTACAAGAGCTGCTCCCATTAACTTCACACAAAAACAGCCTCTTCAGGATTTTTTACATGTATATGAGTGAATCTTTACTCAGTGTTGTGTAAGACTGTTCTCCATTTCATGATACTTTAATTAGTTGTTTCCTGGTTTTCAGCTTTGTATTGGCTGCCACCCATTCAATCTTAGCTTTATATTTTGGACAAGCCATTCTGTAAATAGCATTTCAAAGTCTACACAGGGACTGTAAATGTTGTTCTGATTTGAAGCATCATTCAAATGCCCACGTAACAGTTATCCTTGTGAAAGCAAATTGAATCTGTCACGTCATCTTCTATGGAAGTCTAATTCTTGGTAACAAAAGATATTGCAGCTGACAGATGGAGCTGCACACTACGTAATTAAGTCTCTAGTGTATGTCAACTGTAGCCTTTCAGACACAATTAGAGTCTGACCAGTTCACCCACTTAGGTACTTGAAAAAAAATATATCCCTTAGGTGGATGAAGAGGTTCCTGTGGAAAACGAACTCCAAAATGCACTAAACGGAAGAAAATAGGATCATGTTCATCGCCAAAACTTCCACTGATAAAATTTGATACAGCTCTTTAAGTCCTCACTTTACCTCCTTTTCTTTGCATTTATTATGTCCTGAGTGTAGGTAAGCATAAACTCTTCTCAGCAGGGAGGCTTATGGAGGCAGTGGATGGAAAATACGTTTTCTTTAGAAAACTAGCTTTGGGAGCCCCCAGCTGTGCCAGAGATACAATTGTGTTAGGTTTGTAACAGCAGATTGTAAAACTTGGGGAAAACTACAAAACAACAGCAAACTTCAGGAAAAGACAAAAGGTGCTTAGTGGTGTGTGACGCATCCAGAATTAATGATGAGCCTGATACACAACCTGGTGATCTGGGTCTCAGTATCTGCCATGCTCGGGGATCTCTGTGTTTAGGACTTTTCTTCATAGAGTCACAAACATCCACGTAGAAGAGGTTTTAGGTAGTCTGTTCCACTGCTCTACTGATGAAGAGATGGAGAGACATAATGGTTAAACACCTTACAGTAATCACCTCTGAATACATGAGGTGTTCTGGTCTAGAAGAATACCTGCACAATACCAGATCCCAGATTCTTCCTGTTATACCTGTATTTTTAACTTCCAGAGTTGATTCCATTTTTTTCTGATATGTGATCGATCTTTTGTTCAGTCTTTCTTGCTTCACTAGAACGCACACAGCAGTTGTCTGATAGTCATTATAACACTGCACCAACAGCAGCAGTAGCAGCTCTCAGAGTATAACTGTGTTTTTTCACATTCCTCTTCACTTTTTAGGTATGCTTTGTTTCATTAAAGAGAAGTTTCATGCTGCTTTTATTACTCTGGCTACTAATGAAGGATAGGCTTATTAATTCAGAAGCTTTAATTAAATCACTTTCAGAGGGACCTGCTTGGCATGAAAATACATTCTGTATCTGATTGTAAGGAGGCCCTGGTGATACAGCCCTACTTGCTGACCACTTGTGTCGGAGACCTTGATTTCAAATTAGGAGGAGGTCAGAAGGCAGGAGACACCAGGACAGTGTGCACAGAGCAGCACTCTCCAAATGCAGGGCTGCATCCACCGAGCTTGTCTTTTAACTGTCTATAACCGTGTTGGCAGACTTCTCAGATATAAACACCCATCCAGAAATAAAACTGGACCATGGCAAGCATTGCATATGTACTGCTGGTGCCTATCCAACAGTAGCACGCAGGAGATGAGGTGTCCACATACATGGCAGCTTCCCTGGTCATGAGGGACAGTAGTCTGGAAGTCTAAACTAAATAGAGAAAAATAGGTTACCAAGAAGCAAGTTTGTCAACTTTTTCTGTACGACTAACTTAATATGGGAAGACTTTCATGGCTGACCCTATTGAATTATTAGTTCAGGCTGGGGAGTCACCTTTAGCGGTTTAACTTCGGACTGGCGTGAGATTTATCCACTTTTCTTGAGAAAGAAATCACCAGAAGGTGTAGACACATCTGTAGCAGATCGGCATTCAGAGTAAAGGAAGCAAGGCCCCGGAACTTGGTTTAGCTCTGTGGCTTACATCAGATTTGATTTTAAGATTTTTAAGAAATAAACCTTTTCTTGACCAAAAGAAAAAGGAAAAAGGAATGAATTAGTCTCGTTCAGGGAGCTGTGCTTGATGGTGAATTTGCCCATTTGCTCTCTGACCTGCCTTGTTCATTCTGCCCACCCCAATCTGGCATAGATCTCCAAATTGATTTAAAAACAGCTTTCTCATCCCATTTTCCCATTTCCATGCTCTCCTCCAAGCTAACGAAGTTACAGTGCTTTCCTCAGGCAAAATGCATTATTGAGAATGCCATTACTCCTATTACTCAGTAAACCACAGGTAGAGTCAGCCAGGAAATCTTTTTCCTTGCAGTCATCTAAAGAATAGGAAAATATGGAGAAAGTGTCTTGATTTCATCTAGCAGACTACAACCTGACCAGTCCCCTTCTGACCCATGCTTCTCGGACCTGCACTCTGATCTGATGTGATTTGGGCCATAAAAGCCCTGGGCCTGATGGGGTTGTAGTGCTGGGAAGGTCTGAGTCAGGTCTTGAGTGCTGGTGTAAGGCAGGAGAACCCCCCCCCCCCACAGGACCTCACCACTGTGAATCCAACTAAAAGCTGTAATAACCACGATACATCAGGAAGAAGACTTACCTGAAGAGGGCAAATGCTTTTATCTCAAACACTGAATTTACAGTCATTAACAATTGTAAATGCAATTGTAGTATTTTATATGCTGTCCTTCTTATGACTATGGAGAATGGAAGTTAATGGAAATACACGTGATAATACTTGCTGGCTGAAGGGCTTACATTAGCTGATCTAGTACCTCCAAATGCACACTTAGGTAATAATACAGTAGATGGAGCAGGGAGGAATGAGATTATTTTTTCTGAGAGATAATAAACACGTTTCTCACTAGGCTCAGCTGGAATATTACTGCTGTTCATACAGCCAAGTGTTTTGTTGGAGAGATGGAGTGCTGCGTTTAAACTTGTTCATTACCAGAAACGTAACAAATACTGAGCTAATACCATGTCAACAATAAGCTGGGGATGATGCATTTCCTCTCCTCCTAATAGATTTTTTCCTTACATATAATCATGAGCAATACTAAAAAAATACAACAGGGAAAATAAAATGGCCACTGGAAGATGTCTGGGATACACAGTTCTTTTGTTTGAAGTATGAGGGGCAAAGAGGATGAATATAATTTGTTTGGGGATTATCTACACGCAGAAAGAAACTTGATAATCGCTCAAGTGAGTAGCTGCTGCATTTGTTTGCTACACTCTTGCCTAGTGATTGTTGTTCAGTTCAGTGAAATTATTGTTTCCAGGGGTGGGAAGTGAAGGAGAGTTCATTATAGTGCTCTGCATCCCTGTCACAAAAGTGATAGCAGCCACTTAGCAGGACTTGCACGCTGGAGGTGTGTTGGTTGACTCTGCAATATTCACTGACCAATTAATGGTGGGGTTTTTACTTAAGGAAACACAAACACATTAACACAAACAGGAAGGTTTGATATGCGGATTAGCTTAGCCCTCAGAAAAGGCTTAGTGGATCTTCGATACAACATAGCTCTTAATGGCAAATGTATAATTATGTTTTATAAAGATTTTATGAGAATGGCCAGCATAATATTAATGATGTGTGAACATAGGTGGCAAGACTAGATTTATGTTTCAGGCTATTACATTTTACAAGCTGGAGTAGAGAACAGAGGTAATTAACAAGAATAATGAAAGCACTACCTTGCCATAAATCACTGTTAAAAAAGAGTAAATAATAGAAGACAAAGGGATTATGAGTCAAGTTCAGTCATTATTCATCAATTTTAGAGCAGAAGGGCGGGTTTAATTAGCGAGATGGCATAGCCCTTGTTTGGTGCTCTTCTATCAGGGGGAACAAACATTTGATTGAATGCAAATGACAGTGATTGCCTTGTCCATGTCTCTAATCAGGGCAGGAAATTTCATTTTGCCCTCCTCTTAATGAAGCAAAGGGAGTGATTAGCAGGCATGCTGGACTGGGGGATTTTGCAGTCCTGATTGCAGATGAGGGTAACAGTATCCCTAATCTGTGAAGGAAAAAAAGCACCCCCTTCTCCAGCCATCTCAGTTTTCTATGAATTGTTTAGTTCCAGTTTTTAATCTGCAGTGCTTTGTGGATCAGAAGGCAAATCAGCCTCCACTGGAAAGACCCTTATCTATTAATTACTTTTTCCTCTTATCCTTGGAGAAGACATTTCTCATGCTGAGCCACAGGAAGTTGATGCTAAATTTCAGTAACAGCAGATGTTACTAGGATGCTATCAAAATTCTGAGGCGAATGGGCTCTTCGGGACCAGCTCCAGGCAGAACCCCAGCATCTTCTCCATGTGTTTTCTCCTCATGTCTCAAGGCAGCAGCTCATCTTCAGCTGAGTTTACCCTTTCTCCTCATTCTGTTTAATCTTGTGAGGGGAGTAGCTGTATTTCTGCCCTGCAACTGGCTTTTACAGAGCAGAAATATTTGACCTTTGCAATGCATGAGATTGCAGAGACAGCACATGCTTTAAGATACACCTCTAGTCTGATATGCAAAGGCTCGGATTTACCACTGCCCTTTGTGTGAATCGCCAAGTTCAGTCCTGACAGCAGTGAATTCTGCAGGATCCTCAAAGGTTGTCAAAACATAGGACTGGCTCTGTGCTGTCTTTCTGGTTCTCAGAGTGATATTGTGATAGTCTTTCTTCTTTCTTTATATATGGGATACATCCTCAGCTCCTGCAGGAGAGCGGCATAAGACTCTTCTTTTGCAGTTGTTCATAGCTTATACTTGCACACGATGTCCTTTGGACAGCCCAGTGTTAATTTGCTGTTAGAAGCCTCTGTTGTATGAAAATCTTGTGCCTTATACACTGCTGTGAGCTGCTGGCTGTGAACATGTGGGCACCAATGCAGATAAGCATGGTGTGACAACTCAGAAAGCAGGGCATTACAGCTGACACAGCCTGGAAGTGAGGTCACTTTATCCTGTGTTCTTGTGTTACATGGTGACTGCAAGTTATGCAAGAGCCATCCTGATTAGGGATAGATCTTTCCCAAACTAGGATATGCTATTGACTTCTAATATTGTATCTACCCTGCTGAATAACAATCAGTCATCTCCCAGCAAATTCTCCTTCACCTCCAGTGTTACAGGACAGACAAGGCACCATTTCCCTATGAACCTTTAGCATATAGATGGTGGTGAAGAAAAGAAATAACATGGCAGATGCTTGCTCAGCCTGGAGAGGATGGAGAGGACTACGCCCATCATCACTTGAATCAAAAACTAACAGCGTGTATTTTGGGACTAAGTCCCCCTCTCCCCAGAATGTGAAGCTTAGTAGAGAGATCCCAGATGTGGGATCTCTCCACAATGTAAATATGCATTTTCCAATGGATAAACAAAATATTTAGCAAAGTTTCTAAGTATCTTAATATTTTAACTGATACAAGGATTGTTTCATTGGAAGTTGTTTTGTATTCTAGCTCTTCCTCTTAGGGATGAGTAAATATGGACTGAAAACATGACTGATCGGCTTGGGCTGTGATTTTGACTGACTTTACAGACTAAGGGATAAGATAGTTGGTACTTATAGACACATTTGATCTTTCTTGCCAAGAGGATATGTTGCCTTTCTGATAAGGAAAAGTAATGCCAAGTTACTTTGCCATTCACACAACACAAATCTGTTTCTGCAAGCAGTTTGCCAGGTTGTGATATAAATCAATATAGCTTCTTTACTAATCCCTAGCTGGGGGCTATTTCATTTGCACTTGGTGTCTGTGTAGTCTGAGGTGAGGGGGGGGGTTTCTTTGCACTGCTGAAGATTTGCTGCAAGACATCATGAGAGATGGCTATTGCACTGCTGGGTAAAAAATCCTAAACGTATGCAATGTGTTGTAGAGCACTAAGGCATCCCTTGAAAAGTAATGAAAAATAGACTATTAATTATTGCTCATTATTGCATATGCAAAGCTTGTGAGCCAAGTTTAATTAAATACAATAAAGAGTTGTCCCATTTCAATGACAGATTTTTTTTTCTTGATTGAAACACAATGTTTCAGTTTCCTGAAAATGTTTGTAGCTTCAGGAGATATCTTCATCTGAAAAACACTTATGTAAAACTGATGTTGCATTCCTATGTCCAAAGATTTGAACCTCTGGGTATAAGTGCATTGACTATTTTGAGTTTCAGACCTAATGGATAAAGGTACAAGAACAGTTTTCCTGGAAATCCTTGGAGTTTTCAGTTTGTTGAGGGACTATTCTTACTGTTTATGTTCATCTCCCTGTCTTTGTATCTAGGCTTGATGAGTAAAGCAGAGCTACCTTTGAAGTATGCCATTGAAAATCAGTGGAGGAGAAGAGAATCTTCAGGGGCTAGTTGTGAGTGTGTGGAGGGAGGGGGGATTTTTAACGAGATTTAATGGAGCTGGGAGCTGGGTTACTTAAGACTGGTGCAAAGATCCTTTGTATTGACAATTCAGTGTATGAGCCATAAACTCTTCCCATAAACTCCTCACTCTGTGCATATAAAAGATGAAAGGACCAATTACTTATTGAGGCATTAAACACCCAGGGGACAAAAATGCCTGTCTAGCAATAGTAAACATATTGACTGAAACCTATTTTGAATTTCAAATTGCCAAATGTCCCAATTTTTGAAAAGCTTCCTATGATAACCAAGGTCTGGAAAGTCAATTGAAACTTAATTCTCCTGGATATCTCATGGGGGGAAAGTACATGAATCCAGACAGATTCAATTGTTTAATTTTAATGAAAAAAAGATAGCTGCTTTATCATTTCCTTATAGAGTAGTAGATGGGAATACAGCTCCTTTTTCTAAGATGTTATCCTAGGATAAATGACAATAGAGGTCTGTCTGCTAAATACAGGTTACCAAGAGATTGATGTCAAGGATTTTTTGCTTCATCTTGTCCCTAGATCTCCTTTTTCTACTGGGTGGGATCAGGTCTATCTGATATGCCAGCCCAGTCCAAGCTGTCATTTTCTTCTCTGTCTGCAGCTAGTACAGATAGTAATTACAAGGCTGTACACAGGGACTCTGTTACAGGGTGCTGCGCATCCACACATTGCAAAAGGACATGTTTACTGTCTCATCTCTTAGACTCTTGTGGAGCAAATCAGCCACAGGTCAGTGCTGCTGCTACCAGCATCATGCCAGTAAGATACCCTGAGACTGCTGCAAGGACAAAATGAGTCCTGAGGTCAACTAGGGGAAAAAGCTGCTACAGTCTGCCCAGTATCTTCACTCTGACCGTCTCTTTGGGGTGTTTGAAATCCTCACCCCATCAAATAGTCGTGGGGCGAGCCAGGGACATGCCATAGTCTCAGGACCCATCAGTTGGTTGTTGATGTTTGCTGATCTCCAGTTGAATGAAAAGTTACAACTAACTCTCACTACTCTCTCCATATTCATCAGTAGAAGAGTTCATGTGATTAATGCCATCACTCTGAATACCAATGGAATTAATTATTTCCTCTGTCTTGAACAGCATTGCCCTAAAGGTTGACTCCACATAAAATCATAAAAACAATTAGTGCAGTGTTATCATGGGTATTTATTGCTGAGTTAATTTTCTTTTTGTTTTTACTATTATATCATACACAGAGCAGAGGTGCACAGCAGCAGCAGGGTTGTTATCAGAACCTCAGAGGAGTTTATCCTCCCCTTTATATGCTCTGCACACATAGAGCAAGCATCCATAATCATAATGGTCGGCTGTGCGTAAACTGCTGGGCGGAAGAGACACCTACTACTTATTGTACATCTATCCTTGACCTTGGCATAATAATACTTTTATCAGATACAGTAAAAACACCACTCAGTGCTTCTGTCTGAGTGAAACTGATATTTGTTGTTGCTTTTGTTCTAATAGATCCTTGTTAAAGGAGGACAAGTTGCTGCATATCAGCTACATTCAGCTGATTATGAAAGAGATTTCATATCTCTGCCTTTGTCTCTGGTGGTTTCTGTTGGGATTCCCATCATGCAGTCCTTTTTCTGTATTCCATTTTCTCTCTGTCTTGGTGTACAGTCATAACTGAAGGCAAGCATTTATCACCGCAACAGCTTTAAATATCAAATGCTTGATGAATTTACTCTCAGCTGGCCAGAAGCAATGCTGTGATTGCAGCATTTTATAATCATCAAGACTTGTTTCTCTAAGCTGAATTCATTTGCATGAGCAATGCATTATTAGCAAAGCTGCTGGTAACTAGCATGTACAAGCAAATTGTGGGAGAAGACTCCTGCTGTCTGTGATTTCCTTGGGGAAACTCGACTTTGTGAGATGTTTTAAATGGATGACTGAAGAATTGTATCCAAGGGCAAAGGGTTAAAGTGGGTGCAAGTAATATATAACCCCATGTTGCATAAATCCCACAGAGCCAGTCCTTGTTTCTGGCCATACAGGGAGTTCCCACGGTCTTACCTTGGGAGTATTTACCCTTAGCCATGGTCTTACAGTACAGTTAATTGAGAACTAGGGTTTGTAATGTCAAGTCAAAGATACAAAGATAAATACTTTTCTTGTATAAATTCAGCCCATTGTTCAACTGTGCTCAAGAATTCTTCATGAGTTAACTGTGTACCAGCAGATCAGGTATCACTTGTCCTCCTTTATGCAGATAGAATAAAGCCGATTCATGCTCTGTGTCATGCATGCTGGCTAAATCAACCATGTTTATCCTTCTCTAAACCTGATATTAACATTTAGGTGGGCTGGTAGCATATGGATCTGGAGGGATGATTGGGATAGCATTTGTTCTCACTCCCTTGGATGACTTCTATTTAAGATGGTGGAATGTTTATCATGGCTGGGGATGAACTTTTGTGTCTGAAGCAGGAGCTTCAGCTATTCAGCTATTCGTTTCTGTGAAGCTTCTTAAATGCTTCTGACAATTATTTTAAGTGGAACACAGTGTTTACACTTCCCAGCCTCAATGAGGTTTCTGCAGCTCATTGTGGTATTTATTGCTGTATTAATTGCTCAGGTACAAAAGCTTGTGGTGGTGTGCAAAATGCTAATAAGAGATTCTAATGACTGCAAGCCTCCCTCTCCCTCTCCAGTCTGTGCCTTATTGATGTTTTCATTAAACTGTCCAAACAGCGAGGCTGGTACACATACCAAAATGTTTCCTTTTCATCAGAGAAAAAGACAGATCCTTAAAGAAATTGGTGCCAGACAAGCAGCAATGATGGATGAACAAAAGCACACTGAATGATCATGTAAGAACTGACAGTCGGCAGCGGGAGAGGCTGGGCCTCCACAGAGCTCACAGAGAGGCAGGTGGTGGTTGGATGATAAAAGACAATTTCTGCATTTTTAAGAAGCTTGCCTGAAAATGGGTCCTGGTCTCACAGGAGGCATGCAGATACAAATAGAGCATACAAAGCTTGGGAACAAATGCGTATGGAAAAAGCTAGGGGTTTAGATGCTTGTGTGCAATTGTGAGGGACTGAAATACAAACAGAAACTGATTTACCAACACTGAAGTATATCTTTTAAAGGAGTCTTCTCATTGCCTTGGGATGGAGATAAAGGACAATAAGAGCCATGACTAGAATTTCCAGGAAATTCTTCCATAAGTATGCCAAGAGGTAGGTAATGAGGAAATCCTCTGGGTGGCTTTTGGGCGCATCCTTGCAAGATAATGGGAAGTCTTGTTAGCTTGAAGCACCTGTAGCCTTTCTAAAATCACTTACTAGTCCCATTTTGCCACATCCACTGCTGCAGGGATCTTAAACAATATTGAAGAGGGGAAAAAAGCTCTAAGAGAGCATGGCGGGTCAGGGGCCAGAAGCTTTTGTGGCAAGATAGAGTCATACACAAAGACATGTAGCATGTGCATCCAGATCAGAAGAGACTTCCCACAGCCCCGAACAGCAATCCCTGAGTTGCTTTACTCCAATATCTGGTATATGGCTTCCTGGTAACCGCTGCTGCTGCTTCTTGAGATGGGGGGGAACATTGCAAGAGGTTGGTCAGACCCTGATGTATTCATGGGTGATGTACAAGGACTTTCAGCCTGTGCACGGTTGCAAATGGCAGAATTTTGTGGTTCCACAGGGAGAAGGCTGATAGTTCAAAGGCTGATACAGGCAGGCAAAGTAACTAATGGAGAATGGCGATTTAAAGACGTTGAAGTCAGAAGTACAATCAACCTCACTATCACAATGGGAAGAGCTTATGTCAATCATAGGTCTGCTGACAATAGAGCAAAACCACTTCATTTCATCAGAGGATTAGACTGGGAATTGAATACCACTGAGAACAAAGCCAAGCTTTTCAGTGAGATATAGAGAACTGGCTGGAGCTTCTCAAAGTCCAAGGTTGTTAAACTCTTAAATTGCAAACATAAAATAAAGCTATCTTAGGTCAATTTTAGTGGTTCCTAAAAAGCTTTTTTTTTTTTTGTTAGCTCTCTGAATTTTTTCTTGTCTTGCCAAGGGAACTTGGCTTTGTTGGTGGAAAGATAGGAGAAATAGTGCCATTCAACCCTGATTTATTTCTAAAGTATTCAGAATAGAGGGACAATGTGGTGGACATGCATAACTTGCAATGCCTTCATCCAAAGTGGTGGACATGCATAACTTACAATGCCTTCATCCAAAACTTGTGTTATTCTCACAGCTTTATTACCTACCTGTCTTCCCTTTATCCTTCTGGATATATGTATGCATTTGTCTATATTTTTGTATACAAGTTAATTTATCTTTGTTTAATGCTGTCATTTAAAAAATAGCATCGTTCCTTTGTCTCCTGAACAGAGAACTCCACCATCCCAGTTTTTATTCCCTCTTGGAGCTCTGGGGATGGTGTCTGTATAAACGGTGCAATAATTCTTTGTTCTTAATGTTTTTCCTCTCGCCTTATGAATTTTGTCAGATGTGTCTCTTTTATTGAATTCATAAATTACTTTCAACCTTTATTTGTCTGTTCATCAGATCACCCTGTATTTTGTTACTCCTTTGAGAAGAATCCAGTGTGAATTTGAATATATGAACGGTATCCCCCGTGCTGACTGGATGTTCTAGGTGTTCATGCATTGAAGTATTTTCTCCAGTTTGATCCTCATCTAGTGATCAGAAATTGCTTCTTTCTTTCAGGCAGAATATCTGGAGATGTTTCTTTTGCAGCTTGTCTGAAGTCTGTGTTACAAAGCCCCCTTGCTGGCTGCATGGGATTTCACCAAACCTGACGGAAGTGCATGAGTAATAACTTGTTATTTTGTAGAGCTTTTCATCAGAGACATTTCAAAGCTCCTTATAAAGCAAGGATCATAACCTCCATGTACCAAAGGAGAAATCAAGGCACAGCGTTATTCAGGAGATGGGAAAAAGCATTCAAGTCTCCTTCAGTGCTTTGTCAACTATCTCCATGTTGACCTTAACCTGCGTCTTGCTGTTATTCCACCATTCTCTCTTCAGTCTAGGGAGGCATTAAAAAGAAGACATCTTCTTCATCAATGTCCTAAACCACACAGCAGACCGAACATTATAAAAGAGCAGTATTTTTTTCCGTAATTCCTAGTATGAGTTTATGTTAAAGCTCTGTAGAAATGATTAAGTTTCAATTTGTACTCAGAATAATAACTGACATGGTAGTAAATGTGTTCATTGATATCTAATTTGGTGTGCCTAATTTCCTCAGTGCCAGCTAAATGCCTGGGTATTCCTTATCACGCTAATGAATTAGCCAAATCTTGTTGCGCATTTGTTCGCTGCTTATGTAACTATGACTTAATTACATGGCAACTGTGTCTGTACCCTGGTATCCTCAGATAAACAATAGAAAATTGCTGTGTTGCTGCTTTAATTAATGTAAATTATAAGATCGCTTGAATGATCTTGAGTTCAGCCTTGGTAAGGTGCACATCACTTCTCAAGTCATGCTGAGCTCCCACACTGAAGTCAGTACTGTCCATCAGCACAGACTTTCATCATCTGCACAGAAGTTAGGACTTTTGCATGTGAAAATCCTATTCCTCAGTGTGAGGGAATGGCACATATGTAACCACGTTCAGTTTTGCTTATTGTGGCGAGAACTGCCTATCCCCACACCTCAGTGAAGAAAGTGCAACATGTTCTCACACTGTGTGACCTACTTAAAGCAAGTGGGAGTCAATATCTATTAACTTCTCTGGTATATCAGTCAATACCTTGTCCTTAAAGTAATTGTTTTCCTCTACCTGCTGCGCAGTTCATGATGACAGGGAAAAAGAGGCTATCCTCACTTCCAGTCCCCAACACTTATTCCTGTGAATACAGTCAAGTGAGCGCTGATTTCCAAACCACACTTGGAATGAGACAGACAGGTGCCGGAGGGGGACACTGCAGCTTCCTCCATGCTCTCACCTGCTGAATGAACAACTCCAAGTTCCACAGGTTTCTTATCTCCTTTCCTTATGCGGTGGCAGGGGGTGCAGATAGTTTTTGTCAGGATTCAGTCTATAGATGTGTTATACAGCCTGTGAGCACCAAAAGGGATGGAAAGTGCCACTGTGCAGCACGATCCCTGAAACAACAGAGGGAACGAATTGGAGATGCTGGGGAAAAAAACCATGAGTGATCCTTCAAGGTACTTAAATAATGTTTCATGACTCAAGTGAAATGCTCTCGTTAAGCCCTCTGGAGGAGAATTTGACATTTTCTGTGCCACCTGCAAGATTAAAAGAAAACGCTATTGGCTTCTGCATTGTCTCCTGAAAGGCACAGGGGCTGACAGAAATGTAATTAAATTACCTGCAGCATTCATCTGTTGTCATGGCAGCCCTTGCAGTGAATATAACAATAATTTCATATACACCTTAGCTTAATGCAGCTTTGCCTACACCAGCCAGAAAGCAATTTTCTATCCCTTACCTGGCAGAGAAAGAGTTCAAGAGTTCCCCTTTCAGTTTCACCAACGGTGGTCTACAACAGGGTAAAATCACAGATTATGCCTTTGCTGCATTCCTCCAACATCAGACAGCACCCAATACCTATGGGTGATATGGTGCGATTCAGGAAGTCAGATCAGATGATTACATTTTCTTCTAGCTTTAAAATTCCTGAATCACTGCGTCAACTTGCACGTAAGTAATAAAAGCACAGTGCAGTGTTTTCCCATCTTGATTAAGTCCATAGAGAAGATCTGGCTGTGCTGTAAACATATGCCCTTCATTTTCCTGGAGCTGTGTTTGCATTTGGGTGTGTGGAGCACAGTAAGGACGCAGCAGTTTTGGCACTGATAGAGAGCACAGCAGAGTGGGTAGAATTTGTCTTCTTTTTCCTTCCCAGCTCGCCAAGTAGTATGTTTCAAACTGAGATGTTATTGATGGACCCAGGCTCCAAGCATCCCGTGACTGTCCTTTGGTAAATGTGGAATGGGATGCCTGGCTCAGTTCAGTATCCTATAGGTAAGTGCTACCTATCACTCTGCTGGGCAGAGGGGTGCCAGCAGACTGTCTCTGCAGAAAGGCTAAAGGATTGGATGATCCTGAACACCTGGACGGTTTCTAATACCTAAAGGTGGAACATCCTTTAAGTCCAAGAGCAGGTAACAAGCTACTTCTCATTTTCATGATTTACCCTTCCTTGGATATGGAGGACATTGATTTATTACTGTAAGAAGTTTAAACAGAACTCATTTCACTTGCTGATACTCATTTTTATTATTCATTTAATACTTTCTTCTAGAAATGACTGTTATTTACCACCTTTCTCAAACAGCCACACAATTCAGGTATGTGGGAGTAACGTTTCAAGAGAACAATTAAAAACTAGTCAAGAATAGAAGAATATAGTAAATGAGACGTACAGCATCCGTAAGAAATCTGTGGCTCCACCTAATGCAGCTGCAAAATACTCCGATTTTGCTTCTTCCCATTCTATGCCTGTTTGGGAGCTTTAGGGAGCTGAGGTTCATCCTGCAATTACTTGGTTTTATCTTGCATAGTCAGGAATTCACAAGTTGAAAAGGGTTTAAATACCATGTGAAGAAAGACTAACTTGTGCACAGCCAAGATAAGCACATTGGTAAGCTGAGGCTTCCCTGAGCCTGATGTATGGAATATTTTTCCTTCGGGCATGCTCTGCTCAGAGCATTGAAGCTTTCTCTCTCTGAAGCAGCTCTGCATGATGACCTTCCAAGGCTGAACAGTGCTAAAATGAGTTGTTGCAAATTGCTTATGTGTTGTCATTTTACTCTTTTTTGTATGAATAGACCTAAAAATACAGCCACATGCACAGTACCTTTCCTATGGTGCTCTCAAATGCTTTACAGGGTGTATAAATAGCATTTATTCCTATTTTACAAGTGAGGTAAGAGGGATAGCAGTAACAGAAGAGCACAGCTGAGTCCGGAGCAGAGGTAGCAAAAGTTAGATGTGCCTTTTTGTCATGGTTTAAGCCATGCTAGATCACAAAATGCAGTATGTTCTTAGAGTTTGGCAAGTATCAAATAAATATCAAAGGCAGGTCTTGTATCAAATTGTGTATCTGGACATGTACGTCCATCTCCAGATAGAGAACAGCTGTATTCCTTGAGTGAGAACAAGGGAGAAATGTTTCCCTACCTCTGTTGCACCCCCATGTCCCAGTAAAAAAGGGCTGAAGTATCCAGAAAGGCATCAGGAGATAAAGAATCTATGCTTTTCCTTGGTACTGTTCTTTCCCTCATTTCTTCCTGGTTTGAAATCCAGGGAGCAGGCAGTCACTCAGCATGGGGCTGCAACCCATGATGCCTTTGAGCATCACTTTCTATACATGAGGGATTGTGAGGAAAGGAAAGAGCCAGCCTCCCACATCTCCCCCCCAGTCCCAGGACTCCTTGGCTGTTTGGTTTATAATTGGTTAGGGAGCATCAGAAATGGAGAAAGTGTTTCAGGGTTTAATGAGAGGAGCCACTGATGAAAATTGAAACCTGGAGAAGGATTGAATGGCACCGGTATTTGTGGTCTGACACAGAAACAAAGTCAGTTGTGATGGAGCAAATTAAAGAAAGACAGAAGTTTAAAGATCCAACAGTAAATACGCTGAAGGTCACGGGACATAACAAGTTGATAAACTCAACTGGATGATTTAATTCGACAAAAAGAATGCATCCGTGTGCGCTGAATAGTAGGTAAGAATTTGACATGACAAGATGGGAAGGCTTTGTTATCCTCTTGTCTTGCCAGGATTTGCTTCAATTATGCCAAAGAATGTTACTTCATTCTTACCCTAATAACACTGTAGAGGAAATTAAATTACTCATATATAACAAAAGTGAACTGATTTTGACATCTTTTCTAGGCAAACCTCCCACTGTATTAGTTCCTAAGTGCATTCTGCCTCACTTAAGGTCTCATGCATATGTATGATTATCACTCATAGTAAATATAAGCACTTTGCAAGAACACAAATTAACTGCAGGATGTAATGGAGGTTGCCAAGGGTATTTTTTATTGTTGACTGTAACATGAAATCTATAATATGGGTACAATAATGAATGGATTGTGAGGCATGGAGAAATAATCCCATCAAAGGTTGCTCTGACATCAGAAATCACAAAAGCAAAACTGATGTCACTAGAATCTTGAGCTGCTTTTATTGTGCTTTTATTTCATTTCGTTTTGAAAGGAGCTTTGGTTTATCTTGATGTTTTTCTTTAGATTTTTGTACGTTTTCAATTGGTGAAAGCAATTAAAGGCTGTAGAGCTAAAAAAGAATTAATTTTATTTTTTAAGGCTGAGAGACCTTAACCTTTGGTTTTAGCTCTGTTAATACTGGTGGGTTGTCTCTGATGCCATGGCTATTTCTTGAAGTTTGATTGTTTTTTCATTACATTAGCTAGGGTTTGGAGAGCTTTTATAGTAAATTTAGCTTTCAGAAATAAACCTCACAACCTTGAAAGTAAGGTTGAACCCTGCAAGGCACAGACTATTACATCAGTGATCTGCTCTTGCAGGCTTTTATTAGGAGGAAACAAACACATCCCAAACAATGCAGCATTTAGAACAATGGAGCTTTATTTTTAAAACCCATTACTTTTCTCAGCCTATTCTGAACACAGCTCTCAACCTTTGTTCTTTCAATAAAACAGCCTCTTATTTGACCTCTTATTCTGTTACCCCCCAGCCCAGCAGTACCTCCATGTTTGGAGCCTGTCTGTGCCAAGGATTGTGCCAGGAGGGCTTTCTGCTGCAGCCAAGGCTTGGGGGGAGATGGATGTGGCTTTCATTACCTATAAACTGATGTCCTGGACAGTGAGAGCTGGTTTTGAGATGGGCATTCCTGCAGCATTGTCTGTAATTTCTGCCTTGAGCCCAGGGTTCTTCCTCTGAAGCGGAGATGGAGTTTTTGGAGCATTCCTGGGCTTTTTGTTTTAAACTCAGTAAAAGAAATAAGAAATGAGAAAGGGTATGAGGAGAGTGGGAGCAGGCAGGAAAGAGGCCAGTAATTGCCTGCATTCAGCTGAGGGGAATGGGAACAGCTCTGCTGTCCTGGGGAGCAAAAGACGATTCCTCTTTCGGCCATCCCCATGCACAGGGATATTCTGCGATTGTCAGCCACGTCATTGTTACAAAGGAGTAGATCAGAGAAAGGCAGGCAGCATATACATATTGCAGTCACAGGGAGAGGAGGAAGGGACTTCAACTTTTATTGAAAATGACAGTGTCCTTTCCATCCGTGATTGAGGATGAGAAAAATGGGAGAAGAATGGAGACAGATGTCCCTGGGTTAACTGTAAGCTTGCTTTACTGCGGTTCAGCATCACGGGCTTCTCTGCAGACACATCCTGCGGGTCAACTCTCTCGGCGCTGAGCAGTTGCATGTGGAGCTGAGATGGCAGAGAGTGATCTTCAGGCACTGGTCAGACTGCTGCACCCGGAGCATCAGACATCCAGTGGCTAAATCGTTCTGATGCAGCCTTCAAGGAATAATTCCAAATGCCAAACATTCTACAAGACATTTGAAAATAAATGAAATATAGAAACTAATAGAGAATTAAATCTCTGCTTAATTTACCCACCATCATTTTTGTTTCTAAGGCAAAATGAGTCTGGCACGCAGACCATGGGAAACAGTACAGCATCCCAGAGGACCATTCAAAGCAACAAAAACCCTGGTCTTGTCCTTAAAGACAGCAGATGGTTTCTTCAAGGTGAATAATTTTACTGTTTATTGCTGGCTCTGTGTACTGCAAGGAATGACATTTAAAATTGCTTAAAGATGGTTTTTTTCAAAGCACAAAGAAAACATTTAGGAGCCAAATTATCTATACCAGTGACTGTGTCATCACAAGAGCTTGGAGTCTGGATAAGAGGAACATAACAGATTTGGAACTGTGGATGTGCAAAAAGGATGGAATAAAGGTCAGGTTTTTGCCAGCCAACTACACCATCATTGCAATGACCTCCAGAATGGGCTCAAAATCTGGAAAGGAGGGAAAAATAGAAACTACCACCCCCATAGCCTGCAATAATTATATAGTTAGTTATATAATAGTTACATATAATAGCTATATATAAATATAACAGTTATAATAGCTATATGTATAGTTATATATATAATAGTGGAGTTTATATATATAAAATATATATAATAGTTATAATAGTTATATAGTTAGTTATATAATATATATAAATCTAATAGTTGTGATAGCTGTATGTATAGTTATATATAATAGTGTTTTTTATATATATGATATATATAATAGTTATAATAATTATATAGTTAGTTTTATAATAGTTACATAATAGTCTGCTGTAGTTAGGTAGCAGTAGGGCTGTCAGTGACTTTGTTGTCACTGTGCTGTAGCCACAGTGCTGTTCTAAACAAGATGGCATTAGCTGAAGAAATTAAAAGCATGCTAAATGCCACACACAAGGCCTCTTGTATTTCGTGGCTCAGGGGGTTTTGTGACAATGTCTTTGTCAATGGAGGGTATGGTGGCTGGACTGATTTGTATGTGACAGTGGCCTCTGTTGGGACACGTGTAATGGACTCACTGTGGTGGGATGCTCTTTCCCAGTTACCAGAACATGGCAGGGTCCTCAAAAATGCAGCCAAGTCCTTCATCTTGTAGACGGAAACAGGCCCTGAGATTCTGGCAAAGATGAAAAATACCCAAGGTTTCAGAGCTCAGAACTGGAATGCTTTTATATGACATAAGAAAATACAGCCTGTGAGAAAAATGGTTGTAAAAGCAGGTGATCATGTGAAGCTTTTATTATATAGCTTTTTCTTTTTTCCGGGAGAATGGAATACCATTCAAAAGCTTTCCTTTTCCAAGATATTTCAAAGTTTCCAGATCTGGTAAATAAAAAAAACAGCATATAGTGAAATAACTCCTGGAAAGCATCCCTAAATCTCCTGTAAGCTTGTAGTCCAGATTTCATCTGTACTGAAGATTTTAATGCATTCATATTTGGCCAGACCTTCCACTTCATTTTCAGGGTGGTTTCTTTTCATCTTCGCTTTTCATTTTCCCTCTTCATATTCATGTTCTCCCTTCAATCCCTGTCCCGACAGATATCTGTTACTGCTCCAGGGAAGTAATAACTCCAAATAGAAATTCAAGTGTGACCTTCTCTGCAGGTAAAAAACTTACTGCTCAATAGAGTTGAGACTATACCTCCCGAATGCTCTGTCCAAAGCTGTCTGCTGCCAGTGGCTTTGACCAGTTTGCTCTGATTCTGCAGATGGATTTGAAGCCTGTAAAGCAGGCACGTGCTTTGGCAGGTTAAAAAACAACTCTCTGAAGGTAGAAGCAAGAAAATATCTGTTTGTAACCTTTTTGTCTGGCTTTGTTTTGGTCTTTTTTCTTTTTTGCAGAGTTACTTCTGGAAGGATGGTGAAAAGGTCACAGGAGGATTACAGGAGAAAGCGCTCATAGATCAGCCGTGCAAGCTACTTTCAAAGCAGGACAAAGGATAAAACATAATCGAAGACAACAGCTTTTTTTCCCTTTTACCTGAAAGGCTGTGTAAAATTCCAGCCTTGAGAAAGATGAAGGGAGAGAGATACAGCCTCTTAGACCAGAGCATCACCCACCAGATAGATGCCTGTGATAGCTCAGGCACGATGTGGCTCCAGCCTTCTCCTCAGGGTGATGCACCTCAGGCGAGCAAGTGTATTTTTTGTTACATTTGGATATATATTTCTTCATTATTATGAAACCCCCCAGGAAGTCCATCCCACAGGGGTGTCAGGGCCATCACAAGAACTCTGAGCTGTCTTTTTGTTTTTCTGACACAAAGATAAAGACTCTCTTGGAGCAGAAAGTCTGGGGTAAATTAATGGGGATGTGCTGAGAGAAGCCTGTAAGTTGTTAAATGAAAAAGGAGCATCAGGAAGGCAGAGAAAACGTGGGCTTTGGGGTTATTGCTTTCATTTTTCCTGCTTTCGCAGTCAGCCTGGACTAAGAGTTATCAACTGGAAATGAGGAAAGCAGAAGCCAGTCCTATACAGCCTGCTAGTGAAAATGAGATGGGGAAACACTCTTTTAAATCCAATAGGCATACACATGAAATCTGAACTAGAAGTATCTCACCTTAAGAGTTATGTGCAAATTAAATGATAGCGAAGAGAAGGAACTTTGTACTCAAAGTTAAGAGGCATCATCAGGAGTGGTCTGTGCTCTGCTGCAAGGGTGGGATTGGATGAATACTGCGGATGAATACTGTCCTGCTTTTGCACCTTAGCAGAATGTATGACCAAGCTTGCACTGTTCCATTATGTGGTTTGGGTGAGTTTTGTTTGTTTGGGTTTTTTTCCTCAAAATTGTGAATTTTGTGGCTTTGGAAGTGAGAAAGAGGGTAGCTGGAAACACTGTTCAGGAATACAAAAATGCCAAAGAGAAAATTCTCTTTGAATAGTAAGAAACTGTTCTAACTAGGACGTGTGAGATAGGTAAGGATGAGAAGATTTTGGGTTGAGCGTCAAACTGATGTAATTTGGCAGGCTGCAGAAAAAGTAGCCGTGGCAGATAGTGGAATCCCATTAGATTATAGTGGAATCCCATTAGATTATAGTGGAATCCCACTGGATTACAGTGGTATTGGGGTGATGGTGCTGTCATCTCCCATCTGCCTCACAGGGGAGAAGGCAGCAGCTTTCCTTTGTGGATCATCTCTGATATTTAGCTGTTGTTCCTTAGCAGGCCTGCTAAACCAGAGCTTAATTGTGTGGCTGTTTAACTGAGAAAGGTGGCAAACAGTCATTTATAGAAGCAAGTAATAAATAAATAGGAGCAAAAAATAAAATAAATTGAATATCAGCAAATGAAGTGAGTTTTATTGAGATTTCTTCCACTGATAATCAATGACAAAGTTCTCCATACTCAAAGAAGGGTAAGTCATGAAAATTAGAAGTGAGCCTGAACATGTGTAGTTTGGAAAAGCACAGATTGCCTTCACCTTCTTTAAACTGTGAAAGCCATTCTCCTAACTGACTTACAGCTGTTGTAATGTAAGAGTTCTAACACTGTGAATAAAGATTATCTATGATTAGATAAGCATTTTAAAAGCTCAGAGAGCTGAATCGTTGCATTTGTTAATGGTGGTCACTCATTTATCTTCGTGCTGTATTTATTATGATACAGTCCCTGAAACCTTAATAAAATTGAGTCACAAAAAAGCACTGATTACTTTGAAACCAGAACACAGTGTACCTCACCTTTTCAATTAGCTCAGTTTATATGACCCTGAACAGAGGGCTCTTGCTCTAACTCAGGTGTGTGCACAGAAGACCGCGGGGTTGAGGCCCTGTTTATGAAGCAGACCCGCCTTTTCCCTCTGACAGATATTCTCGGAGAGGATCACAGATATACCTGGATGATTTGAACTGGTAATTTAAACCATTAAGTCTGACTGATTCATTTTTTAGACCAGATTCTAGTCTAAAACCCACTAGTCTAAAGCAGGAGCGAGGTAGTCTGCCTTTAAATGCAAGGCTAAATCTTAATGTCCTTCCTCTGTTTCAAGGGAAGAGTGAGGGTTTATGCTTTGTTTTGTTCCCCAGTCTGAGAAGGGATCACACGGGGCTGTAAAGAAGGACTCCGGTTTTAGCCTTGTGTATACGTTTCTTTTAAACAAGAGGTAAATTAAAAGTAATGACTTGGGCATTGTGTGTTTGCACTCTCAGCTGGCCACAATAAATCTTTACACTGAACTGTCCGAAGTATTAAATCACTACAAAGGGGCTCGTCCTTGTTCTTCTCTGCAGAGACAATAGGATTTTAATAAACAATATCTTTGATTAGATTCAGCAGAAAAGCCAAGGATAAGTGAGTATTTGTATCTGTCAGGGATTCAGCAAGAATCCTTGTAATTCACCTTGACTGCAAAAGCTCTTACAAATACACGTGAGACTTGGGTCTGGGTGATAATAAGAGGGGGTTTCTCTGAGTCTCCACACTTGTAGTGCTGGAAACTTCCCTATGTAGCAACAAAGCCTTGTTTAATTTTCCTTTGTGCATTGTAGGAGATACAGAACCCTCTCCCCTCCCCGTCCCCCCCAAGTTTGTCAACTGTAAAATGAAAGTGTCTTCCTAAAAATAATGGCAGCCCAACATCAGCCCATTAAAGCACAAGCAGTGTAAGTGATGCCCATAATTCACAGGGTTACCTAGGGAGCTGTTATCTGCCAGGGAAAGGCTGTTGGAGGACTGAGAGTCCCTCCTTGCTGAGCTCAAGGCCTTGGTGTTTGCTCTCACAACGCAAACCCAGCCAGCCCCTCATGCTAATGTCATGTAATGACAAAGAAGTTAAGAGCTGGTGGATACATGGGAGACAGCACAGGCCTTACCCTGCTTTCTAATCCTTTAATGTTGTCCTGGCCAGGGATGCAGAATAGCACTAATGTGGTGCCCAGGAGCTGCTGCTGCTGAAGCAGAGATGCCTCCTGACTCACCCAAACAAGTACAAACATGATACTGCTGTTAAAAACTGGGACTATATAGGCCAGCTGCCACGGAGTTTGCTGGGTTTGAGGCTGGCTTCCCACCGGCTACTAAGACGGCAGAAGCCTCAAGTTGATGTCTGTCAGTCTGCATCCTGCAAAGCACTCAGCTTGTAGGAGTGCAGGCTGGATTGAGGCTGTGAAGCCCTCTCCCAGCCATGTGAGAAAGCACAGTCTGCAACGCAGGGTGCTCACAACGTGCTGGTTTTCCTTGCATGAGGCCAGCGCTGCTGTGGCACTGCTTCTGTCTCTGTACCCTCATACAAGTGTGGAAGTTAGTTCAGGATTTAAGCCAGAGATGTCATGTGCTGTATTCAAAGCCTCTCCAGAGTCTGACTCCCAGGACTTGTACTCCTATGTTAAACCCATGTACAGCAGCGCCATCCCCTTCAGAAAACAGAAATCTGTAATTAAACACAATGGCATGAGCCTGGGTAGAGAATACAATGGCAATAAACGGTCATTATGATAAATGGAGTCACGATCCTCTAAGAAGGAGAAAAAGTAACTCATGAGAAACTAACCAAGGAGAATGAGACTTGACAGGCTGAACTGGCTTGATGGCCCCCAAAGCAGATCTGCACAATGTGCTTGGACTTCATTTTGAAGTTGCTTAATATTCTCAAGGAAAAGGTTCCAAGACTGCTTTAAACATATTAACATTTATGTTCCAGACACAGAGAAAAGGGCCCGACTCGGTGGCCAGCGCTTAAAATTAAAGGAATGGTCAAAATGAAAGTGAACAAAGAAAACTGAGTGCTTTTGTTTCCGAATAATGACTGTCCCAATGGGATAATTAATTTCCTTTAGAGCAGCTTGTTAGTTTTCAAAGATATTATACTTATGCAGATTTAACCGTAGCAACATTATATTATTGTCATTTCTCCAGTGTGATGCAGCTCTAATTGCTCACTGCTTGGAGTAGGAAAGAAGCAAAAATATGGGCAGCAAGTTGGGTCTTAGTTTTAAAAGGAGAAAACCATCATCATGTATTAGACTGGGAGCACAGACGCGTTTCCTGGATAAAGGAGCTGCACTAATTCCAGTATTCCCAGGAAGACATTGCCAAAGATGAGCTACAGCCTGGAAAGAGGCTTGCAGTTTTTTACAGCATCGACAGCAGGATGAAAGAAGCACAGCCTGAAGTACATGCCAGCAAGTGCAAGAGCTAATGCACTGTGCTGCTGTCACCTTTCCTTTGGATTTACCCGTAATCTGCTGTATATGCCAGTTCCAACAAATCTGCTCCAAAACTAAGGATGCTGTGGTGCCTATGAGGCTGTTTGATTTAAGGCTGTGGATCAAATACGCTCTCAGGACAACATCTCTCAGTCACCAGACAACAAACCCATGTTCACAGGCTGCTGTTCCGATGTCTGTTGTACCTCTGCTTTGTGTCTAGGGCTTATGCTTTAGGTATCTTTTAAGTAATCCGATAATCTTTCCCAGGCCATGAAACCCCTTTTCTGCCTCATTTTTGCTGCTTTTCCAAGGCTTTATGTTTAAGTGCAGACCACTGTCAATACCCGCAGATATAGAAGCTCCGGATCCCTCTGCAGCTTGGAGCAATAGTGCTCAGCGCAAACAAATTCTTGAGAGCTTCAATACATTTGGTGACCAGCTTGGATGCTGCCTCCTGCCGAAAGCATGAGCTTTAATGCAAAGATGTGTGAACATGGAGCAGCAGGGAAAGCTCTGTATCCTTCACGTGATGCTGCAGCCAGTTTGCTTTGTAGTTTTCCCCTCTGGGATTGCTTGTGTCCCTACAGCAAATCCTGGGATAGAAGGAGCAAATCCAGCAGTTCTCACCCTGTGGAAAAGGCTTGCTATGAGCGCAGTCTGCCTCAGCTCTGAAGCATCGTCTACACGTGTCAGTGCTGGCTGCTGCTGAGGCAGCAGATAAGGAGGGTTATTGGAGCACTGGCCGTGGAGGTGCCACAGGACACTGGCAGTTTCCTGCTTTTGATGGGAAATTATGGCATCGGCTTGTCAGGATCTTGGAAATGAGGTGCATGTGGAGCCAGGGTTTCCAGACCTGCCAGATTGCTGTCACGTAATGGTCGTCAAATGACTGTTTCTCTCTCAACTGCGCAGCCCTTAAAACCACTCTTGATGCCAGTGGAGCTTTGCATAGGGACTTGTGTGTGCTTTCCCCTCCTTGTCTTCCTGTCTCCTCCTTCACGTAGCTCTTGGGGGCAGCTATAGAGGATGTGGGACTCACTGACAACAGACCAGCAAGCTCTCCCACCCGTTAACCTCATTTCTGACCAGTCGCTGCTATACCCCTCCACCACCAAAAAGGAAGGGTAAATTGACCCGCCACCCACCATCACAAGCCCCTGTTTTTTCCATCACCTGCTGGAACTTCAGATTCCAACTCCTCCAACTCTGCGGAGCAGAAGAGGTGGCTCTGTCAAGAACAAGCATTGCCTCTGTCTGCAGGGAGCTGAAGGAGATTTCATTGAGCATTTTATGCACGATTTCAAGATTTAAGAGTTTGATTCAAAATGTTATTGTTTCCATAAATAAACCTCAGCTGCCGCACGACAGGAAACAGCCTTTATCAGAAACGCGAAGGCTGGTAGCACACAAGCACCTCTTCCCTCTTCCTTCCTCTAGCAGATAGCTCATCTTGAGGGAAAGCAATTCATTTTAATTAAGTTGAGAAATACCTTTAAACTGGGCGTGAGAACTGAAACTTGTTATCCCTGACGTGCAAGACATCAAGGTTATGGTCACGCTGGAATTCAACTCATTGTTCATCCATGTAACATAGCATGAAGAAGAGGAAGAGAATACACAGATTTGACATTTAAAGCCACCAGCAAGCCCACATGGAAGTTAATCCCAGTGTAGAGCATCTCAGCTGTGTCTGATATGATCTGCAAGCCATGAGGGACACAGTGGCACCATCCCCAGATGATGCACCACATTGCCCCACAGTGCTCAGTGGTCACCTCGCTGTCACCAATTGTACAGCCCCACAGGGGACCTGCATGTCCTGCTGCTGCCTGGGTCAGGATTATGGGACCAACGCGTTTCCTGCAGCCCTGCTTGCTCAGCTCATGGGTTCAGAGGATGCAGCCAGGAGGAGGTGTGATTGCTGTGTGCCAGCTCTTCTGACTTAACCGCTGCCTCTTGGGCTCCAAGTGCGCAGCCACATTCAGGCTCTCACTGCCTGGCAAGTGACTGAGCTCTCGGCCAGAGCAGCCCCGCAGGGTTGAACCTGCCAATGCTGTGTGCTGCAAAAGGCAGGTTTCCCAGGGAACTGCTGCCCAGAGCTTGTTTATTGAGGTGCCATAAACAGGTTAAGGCTGTGGCCTCTGTGCAAAGGCAGCCAATTAAATGTACAAATCCAATACAAATAAATATGTCACTTCAATACACAGTCCCTGCTGTTCCAGAAGATAATGGGATGTGAGTTGGTTGCTGTAGCTACCACGCTAATGGCAAAGAAACCCAGGCTTGCCCGGGGAAGAAGTGACGTTGTCACCTAGTCCTGCTTCAACCCATGCTGCAGGCGGCTTCCCCAGGCTGCTGCCTCGGCTCTAGCTTTATGGGTTGAGTGAAGACCGGCAGCACTTCCTTGGCCATTAATTCCTTTGCCTTATTGCTTTGCCTTCAGTACTATTATGTACTATTGCCTGCTCCCTTTCACACTGTGACCCACTCCTGCAGCATCCACACTGCTGTCATCACCCTCCTTTATCAAAACCCCACCAGAGATGATTGCTCTTATTCACCTTTCCAAAGCTAGTGCTGTGGGAGAGGGTGGGATGGTGCTGAGCTGATATATCAGTCAGGTACATCTGGGGGATACTGATGTTACAGAATGGTGGCTCCACCCCTCAGGTCTCTCTGCCTCTTGCATGTAATAAACATAAAATACAGGCACTGGAGTTTTTCAGCCAAATTAACGCAAGTGGCCAATAAACAGGTAAATGCCTGAGCAGTTTGTAAAACCCCTTCACGGGCTCCCTGCTCCGGCTGAACCACAAATCAGTGCCGCGCCGCTGAGGCTGCTGTTGGCTATGGGAGCACACACACATAGCTCTGGTGCAAGTCTCACAGGTGATGCTGTACCCTGACCCTTCCCAAAGCTCCAGGCTCCAGTTGTTCCCTTTGACATCGCGGTGATGACACCAAATCCAGAAGGAGAGGGGAAAAACCCCGACAAAACCAAACAAAGGCAAAATAGGACAGACCCCACCTCCCAGACTGTTTGGGAAAACCTGGGAGTACACAATAAGATGCCAGGTATTCATGTTTACAGTGACTGTATCAAGTGCAGGGCATGAAACCAAGCACATCCACACCACAGACAAGGATTAAACAGCAAATTGAATGCTGTGATTCAATTCTCACCCAACAACAACGGTAACAAGGGCAGGAAATGGAATTCCTTGACTCAGTTGTCATGACAATGCTCCTGAAAAGCGTCTGCCAGGGGATCAACTCAGCGCCAGCGTGCGACCGGAGAGTGCCCCATTCTGCTGTGTCCCATCAGTGCAGCTCTTCCTTCCAGATCAGGTTCAGAACCCAGCATTTACATTTACAGTGCTGGATGCAAAGGCAGCAGATGCCAATGGTGCAGTTTATAATGTTGCTGTAATGAGTTTTTGAAGCTAGCCCTGCGTCAGGAGCCCCTCAAGCTGTATCATTACACATATAATGGGCTAATTGCAACATGGCCACATCATATTTCTGTTTTACTCCCATTTTTCATTGCTAATGTGCTTGGTAAATAGTGACAAGTACAAATGTTCACAGCAGAAAAACAGAATGCAAATGCTATTGCCATGGTGGAAAAGAGAAATAACGAACCCAACAACAGCAAACCCCAACCTCATGTATGGCTTTTTCCCGCTACCACCTACTCCTGTGCTGGTCATTGGAATTACATCTCTGGGATGAAAATACAGCATATTCATAGAATCATAGAATAGTTTGGGTTGGAAAGGACCTCAAGATCATCGAGTTCCAACTCCCAATTCCTTGGAATTCGTATTCTTTGGAATATGGCCTGTGATTAGAGTAAGACAATAGTTTTGGCCTTATTCTTTGAACTTGCACTATACATACTAAAAAGCAAATATAATATAATGTTATCTATGGATTTCATTCTAATATGTATAAAATAAAAGGAAGGGGGGAAAGAAAGAAATTGGGTGTCTCTGCTGTTCAGTGCCAGCTTTATTTTAGAGAGGTGTAAGACCTAACTGGGCAGCAAGGCTGAAACATACACACTTCCACCCGTGAGCTATCCGGCTGATTAACTTCCCTTCACTCAGTAGCAAATACATCACTAACATCTCTTCCAGATACTGATAAATTGGTGTGATTTAGCAATTACTGATACATTCATTTGCAAAAACAAATAGAGGGAGGGAAAAAAGAGGACGAAAGTGAACCAGAAACATGAGAAAGGGCCCCGCTGGGTGATGGACAGTTTGCCCCAGAAGAAAGAATAGCAATGAAGAGTTGTGAAGAGCAGCGCTTGTCCCAAAGCATGTAAAAAAGGCACTGTACCTCCTTGAATCAGTGTTCCAAGGGCAAAATGAGGCAGAAAGCCCTGCTTAGTTCAGTTCTGCAGGCACAGTTCAAGTTAATCTGAGGCAAAACAGTGGCTTGAACATATAAATCCCCAAATCACGCTCACAACGGTCCATTACCCTCTGCAGGAGGTGCCCTCGCCCCTTCCCCAGGCTTTTATGAGCTGCTTTAAGACTGCCCAGCCTGGAGATCACCTCTCCTGTTGTAACCTCATCCAGCAAACAGACAAACTGCTTTAGCAAAGAGGGGCTGCATCTGAATTCCCACTTGTCCCATGGAGCAGCCCATGGGTTCCGCAGGCTCACGCTCTGCACGCAGAGGCTACAGGCTGCACAAAGCTTTAGTCACAGACCTTGTGCAATGGGCCCAGGGCAATGCAGGGCAAGGACCAGTGATGGGTGCCAGAGCACGACACAGCCCCAGTGGTGCTGGATGCAAAGAACACACACAGAGATAAATGGGCTCAGTCGGCATGTGTGCCAGCATTGCCTTTGGTGAGTCCGTGTTCAAGGGCACCAGCATCATGTTCAGACAGAGCGTGGGCTGGCCCAGGACTCTTGTTGTTAAAAGGAAGCAATCCATTAAATGTGCCTCTTGACGTCCTCTCACCCTCGCCGGTGATCCGAGCCCAGAGCAGGGAGTAGTCATTGGAGTGGCACAATGTGACCTACGAGTCGCCAGCAGGGATAGCAGGTACCTGCAAGCCTGCAATTTGCTAGACATCAAAGGGATGAGGACGGCTTGGCAGGCCCAGAATTACCGTGCGAGCAGGAACTGAAGGCTTTACAGGGGAAATTATTATTGTCAGGGGTTTATGGAGAAAATAACCCCATAGAATGTATTTTAAGGTAGTCGTTTAGACAGGAGCATGATAACATCATAAACCATGAGAGGAAAACTTGAGGCATTTAAAAACATCAGGGCAGAAACAAGAGTGAATTATGACTGCCTCATCTTCCCTCGTTATTTGTTGTCTTACATGATATGTGTGTGCATTTGTAAATACTTTCCTTTAACTCCTGTTAGACAGGTTTTACAAATGCAAGAGCTCACGATGCTGCTTCGTTAAAGCATAGAAATAGAAACCTGTGAGTGTTTACACACAGCAGCTGGAGAGCTCGGGTAAGTAACCATATTGTGACAGGAGATGAAGATGCTATCACACAGAGCCCGTTCAATTGCAGCCACCAGGGCAGCAGCTTTCCCTTTGAAACCTCCCACAGATCCTCCCTTGTGTTTCGGAAGCCACCAGAGCCCTTCCAGAGCAGGCACATGCCCCCATCAGTAGGTTTGATTTGTTACGGGACCTTCTCAGTGGTCCTTTCTGCATCAAAAGGTATAAAAGCTGTGTCAGTGCTGCCTAAGAGCAAGGTTTAGGTACCTGGTTACAGCCGTGGCCATGTGGTGAGGTCAGGAGGATGCAGCAGTGTGGTGGCCTTCTGCTACCTCCATGGAGCAACTGAAGTGTATGCAGGGACAGCCTAATTGCCCAGTGTCACCCACATAGGGATGAGCCTTTGCTCCAGCACAGCATTGCCTGTATCGCCTTCTCACAGCAGTTTTCCTAGAGAGTGGAGAAGGCAATAACCAGGGCTGTAAGAAAGACATTCATCCGTGTGCCTTTCAGCACAGAGGCAGCCACATGCTCTTCAGAGCTGATGTGTGTTGCACTCCATAGGTCTTCCATGTATTGTAATTTAATGTCATAAGCAAGTGTCCTCAGCCAGCCTGGGAAGGAAACTAAACCATCAGTGGTTCCTGAGCCTCCTTAACCAGACACTCACCCTCTGACAAGGACTCTTAAAGGAAAGCAGCAGGTCTATAATGGCACAGGGAAAAGCCATGGGAACCACAGCATCTTTCACAGGTGGGATGCTGGAAGGTGGCAGAACAGCTCCCTGCTCTGCATCCTGGCATGTCACCATAGTTTGTGACTGATAAAAGAAGACAGGAATGAAAGTCTAAAACGTATTTAAGCAACTGTTTAGGAAGGGGTTTGAGTCTTTAGTCCATCGTTCTCACTGCAAACCGCTAACCAAGAGGGAAGCTGATGAAGGGAAGGGCCTGGCTGACACGGAGAGAGGCAACTTCCCAAGGTTTCTGTCTCAAAGTCCAACTTCGTGAATAAGTACAGCACAAGCACACTGTAAGAGCATTTCTAGGTGTTAAGGGCAAAATAGGTGTTCCCTCACTGAGCAGACCCCTGGGTGGTGTAAACCAGCCCGGATGCGGATGTCAGTGGGGCCATGCTGGCTTCTATCACATAAAGATCTGGACCAGGCTATTTAGAAACTGAGTCTCTGTTAGAGCAACTCCCAGGGTATCTCCATGCAGAACACCCCCTTTGCTAGGAAAGCATGCCCGTAGCATGAATTATTTCAATGGCTCCATCACTTCAGACGAACCCTCACCATCTGCTTCCCCCTTTAATTACAAATGCAGAAAACATAATTCACAATCAAATCACACACAAAAAGGAAAGAAAATGAGCAATTAAAACGCTCATTCTGCCAGGCAAATCTTCCTCCCCTTCCCAGCCACGCTGCAGCCACCACGGCTCTTGCCTGGTATAAACAGGGGCAGAATTAGTCCCAGGCCCCTGAAGACTTCAGTCCTGCTGGTTGCTCTGACAGCAGCCTTCCAGGTTTGATCTCAGGCACCAAGGACTCCTTAGCACCACTCTGCTGCTGTATTTGCTGGCGACTTGCTAACACTCAGGACCATGTTTTCTGAGGGAGCACTTTACCTTTCCATTGTACAGATGGATCTTGGATATTTGCCACCCCCTGCCTCTCTTCTGGGGTCCTCATGAGCCAGCAAAGCCTTGAGGGTTTGGGGGGAATACACAGGGATTGACGATGTGTTTCCCAGGAGACACCCCAGCCTCAATTCATCTTCGGTGCAATGTCACTGCACTCAGTGAAGTTACCCTCCACTCCATAACGTGCATGCTGAAAGGTACATTAACATTCAGGCATCATTATACCCTCTAATGCAAGCCTACAGAGGCAATTTTTTGCATGCTCAAGATTCCAAGTCTCCTCTTACCATCAACTAGTTTGGAAGGGCTGAAATCCAGCTCCGAGGCTGAGGGAAGGGGGTCCTGGGAAGGGAATTCTGTTGGGGAGAAGCGTCTGACCACTGCGCCTTATCCCACCTACCCGACCCTCAAGACTGGAGGACGCACAGCTCTGGCAGTCAGTCTGTCCATCACCAACGCAGGGGCTTCTAGGAGCACCCCCAGTGCCCCTCAGGTTCATCCCAGAGGACCAGGATCAGTGTTCTGCAGCGGTGCAGCGCAAGGGGGGAAAAAGCTCAGCTCTATTAATGCCACTCAAGGAATTCAAAGCTCTGCATCGGATGTGTCTGCAGAGCTCCTTCTCATGGCACGTACGCCGGCTCCTGCATGGGAGGAGAAACCCCCCTGAGCGAGCCAGCACCCTGACTGCCCTTCCCTCCCATCCCTGCAAAAGCCTCATGCTCTGTCCTTGGCAATGCTCAGGTTTCCATGCTGGGCCTCAGGGAACGCACAGCGGATGGACCCATGGACCTTGCTGTCCCCTCACTGTGTCTATGTGCCTTATGGCACAGCCACAGGACAGGGAAGGGATCAGGCTTAGCACAAGGGACATGCAGCCAGCGCTGCTCTCAGGAGGGACACCCCTACAACAGCAGCACTCTGTCATAGCAGGAGCTTTACCTTGTAGAACAAAACCCCAGCAACAAGTGGGCTGCCACAGACCCAGGCTGAGGGAAGCCCTTGGCTGGATCACATCCCTAAATAACTTCTAATTCTCCTTTTGAAAGCCTGCTTCAGTCACCTTCCTGCCCTGCTCCCTTCAGAGCTCCTCCACGAGATGCTCATTGGCGAGGCGAGCACAAGGCTCTGGTGCTGTTTCGTTCACGTCTCAGGGTTTCACAGCAGTTTCACGCTATCTTGCAGCAAAGTGGCAGAGGGGATTATGGACTCATCAATGCATTAAGCAGAGCCAAGCGCTGGATCACTGATCTGACCTGGAAGAATAAATAGTGAATCAAAAGAACACAGAAGTACCATCAGTTCTGCAAAGCAAGATCTGTCACTTGTTCTGCGAGCAGCTCGGTTCCCAGGTTGGCAAGCCCATACCATGAGCTCAGCACGATAAAAGGAGAAAGCCTTTCTCTACCTGCACTAAACACTGTGCCCAAGCAGCCCTGATCGCTGCTGCAGGTTATCACAGCTCTCGCTTAGAGTCTCCCCAGCCCAATCTGTGTTCCTGCTCGCTGGCCCAAATCAGTTCTTCATGAGCTGACACTGTATGATGCTACATGAGAAGCGCTGGGTGCAAGCAGCTTTATCTCCAAACTCCATCCCTGCAGCTGGCCAGAACACCACTCCATTGCCAGCTCCGCAGCTTCCTCCCTCAGGAAGCAGCATTTGCCATCAGACTTCTCCAGCAATTAGCAAATGGGGCTGAGATGATTCATGGTTTTCAAGCACCATCAGAGCCATGACAAGGCCTCAACCAAAAGCCAAGGGTCACATCACTGCTGCTGCTGGATGGGCACCGGTGGCCGGGAGATTGACTGGGCCATCAGGCAGTTTGCCATCAAGGGATGATGGCCTGGCTGTAACACCCGCGATACACAGGGTCAACAGCCATCACCTATCATCACACCTTCCTATCTGGAGATCATAAAAGCCAAACAAATAGGCAATAAGTTACGAATTCAAAGGAGATCTTTTTAAGTGCCAAACTGCAGCTGAACTGTGGTTATGGTTATTACACAGAAATAGACATAAAGCTATAATGAGGATCAACACATTTAATCACAGTCATTCAAGAAAACACTGAGGCCATGCAGTTTAGCTATTACCTTTCCACAGCTCTAAAAAGATTTACCATAATTTCAGCTTAATCTGGAATTTTATTATGTAGTTATTTTAATTTCACTTTATTTTATCACTGCTTGGAGCCCTATTATCCAGGTAAGATCAGGTTTAGACATAGCAATGATGAATAGTTAGAAACAGCTAAAACAGAAACAGAATCCTGCTCTGTTTTGCCATATGCAGTATAAAACCATCAAGAGAGCCTTTTTGATGCATTATAGAGTGATAAAGAGGTAGTTCCTACTGGGTGGCTGGGACGAGGGTTTAATTGGATGCTCCCTCTCCTCATTATTTATCTGTACGAGCGCCTCTCACCCATCATCAGATTGAAAGCCAGAAGAGACCATGAGACCATCTTCTCTGAGCCAATGGCTGAGATTCAGGCCTGGGTTTATATACGTTCATGCACATCTTGCTGAGTAAAGTACTTGTTCGGGCAGAAGGACAAACCTGCACCAGCAGATCCCTCTCCCCTCATTTTCTCTCTCACCAAGGTAAGGCTTGGACCCTGTGTCTGCAGCCAGTGACTCCAGATGATGAGAATGTGACTTTCACAAAGGCCCCAAGCCCAACAGCGTGGCACAATGACCATATCCTGTGCTCAGAGCTCTCAGTGTAGGCAGGGTCTGAGACCCAAACCCAGCCCATTACTCAGGGACAGCACTTGGAGAGGAAGAGCTGGTCCACAACAGCCAGCACCAGCGAGCAATGCAGGTTTCCTGCATGACTGCACCGAGTGCTCCATCTGGCCATAAGGTTTTTGGAGGTGGAATCGTTGGTTAGGTTGAAGGGACCTCTGAGAGCAAGCCTGGCACTTGGGGCGGCAGTCTTTGCCCTGCTGGTGTGTGCTTTGCCACCCCAGTTCATCAGTAACGAACCTGGGGGAGCATTAAACACAGCCAAGTGCTCTAAAGCATAAATCTACATCTCGTCTGCCATGACATTTAAAGCATACATTTAAATGCTATCCTCAATCAGAATATATTTCTAAATTGGGACTGCAAATCTTCAGAACTTGCTTTAAAACCATAAGGATGAAATGCGTGGCTACTTCGGGAAGAACCAGGAGAAGGCTGCTCACACAGCAGAGCAGCGCAGCATCAGCAAGCAAAGCACTCATTGACACGGGCTCAGCCATTGCAGCTGGTGACACACGAGTGCCACGGCACAACAGGGTCACGGCAAGGCAATTTCCCAGGCAGATCCACCACACATCCCGCGAGCACCCGCTGGGATTCACTCTGCTGCGCAGTCGCACCTCACCCACGCTGCACTGATGCTCCAGCCCGGCCGGGCGCACCTACCCCCGTGGGAGCTGCGGAAATCGAGGGGTAGGCTCGGGGGCTGCTCGCTGCCCTTCCCGCACAGCCAGACGTGTGCTGCGGGAGCCGCGCTCGGAGCCAGGTCTGCACCGTCCTCTAGTGGCCACCAGCCCCGGTCCGCTGGCCCCGAGAGCAGGAGGAGCGGGCAGACCCCCTGGGCAGCTCCGGTCGGGTCGGCCCTGGCTGCAGCCCCATCCCACAGCCCTCAACTGTCTCCGCATCGAAGTGGTGCGACACAAACCTGACGTTACAAAGAGAGTGCTGCTCTTTCTGATCCCTTCGTTTCAAACCAGAGGCTTTCAATCTGCTTTTCTCCATGATCATGCATGCTGACAGCTTTTAAAAGCAGAGTCTCGTAACAGGGAGATAAGTGACCAGCAGGGGATGAAACTCCCGAATTGCGATTGCCTGCTGCCCAGCTCTGTATAGAACCCTCAGGGCAGCGTTTTCCTCCACACATGCAGGAGGGCAGCCTGGAGACCCCCCCCCAGCTGCTCTCCATGGCCTGGGTGCTGCAGAGGACCACACAGGATGGCTCCCAGCTCCTCTGGCCGGTTGGACACAGCCGGGCAGGCTCTGCATCAGCAACTCAAGACCATGAGGACCAAAGCCCCTATGCAAAAGTTGCCAGTGACAGCAATGTCCCCCAGGAGGAAGATGGGAGACTCCAGCCTTCTTGGGCACAGAGAACAGGGAGGAGTGTTGCTGGGAAAACAATCTCTGCTGCCAAGTATGAAATCAAGAGAAAGTTTGAAGTAAATAAGGCCATAAATTTCTGATAAGCTGCAAGTGAAAAAAAGCTCCCATCAATATTTATGCACAGCTCCTCAAAGATAACAGGAGCTCATTTACTAAATACCTTTGAAAAACTAAGCCTTCAGGCAGAAATGGTCCAGAGGAAGCATTTCAGCCAGGCAGGATGGTGCTTCAGAAGTCGTTCTAACAAGGAAAAGCTTCACAGGAGAGGACTGTATCTCTGGAAGCAGCCGCGCACCACGGCTTTAGACACTATGGCTTTAGACATGAGCAGGAAGCCAAGCCCTGGGACAGGATGCAAAAGTGGATCTGTTCCAGCTCCAAGGCATGGAGCCATCCCATAGAGCACATGAGGCTGGTGAGCTGTCAGACACCCTCAGGCACACATCAGACAAGATCACCACGTGCTGGCCCACAGATGCAGCCAAGCTCTGGGTGCACACTGGATAACAGCAGCATCAGGGATGATCGCTGCAGACACCCCTGCTGCCAGCACACAGCCCCCAGGGCTGGCGCTGCAGTGGGATTTCACTTACTCCCTGCATTCCTTGCCCTGGCCTCCCCCTGTGGGGGACAGCAGCAAACTTCACCTACAGCTTCTCAAAGCTTCCTGAACTCCAGGAGCCATTGCCGAGGTTGCAGGAGGACCTTACCTGGGCAGAGCAGCACACCCAGCAGAGACCCATCTCTTCATCAGCAGGCCTTCCACTCAGGAACTGCAGCCCTCGGCCATGAAGCCTCTGTTTTCAACGCCACAGCACATGGTATCTCCTATCTCCAGCAGAGAGAACTAAAGTGTAAATCCTCACTCTCCCAATCTGCAGGAAACTCATACAGGTAGAGCTGTAAATGATTCATTCACTTCATATCTGAGCCCAAGACTCTTTCATCCAGGATTCATGGCTGGTGAAACACTGAAGATGCTGGTACCTTCATGGTCTTTCTCCTGGGAAAAAGCAAACCCCCCACTTCCAGTAGCACTCTCTTTTCAAGGTGCATTGATATTTTAGTCTGTGGTCATTTGGCCCCAGAGATACAAGGTCTGGCTCACAAGGCAGCAGGAGGCCATATCAGAAGGCAGAAGCTGTTACTTCCCACCATTCTCCTCCAACTCCATTTGCCCCTTGTTTGGTGCCAGGAGATCCCAAGACAACAGAGAGAGGCAAATACTTACACCAGCCCTTTGGATGCCTTGTTGACAGAAAGACTGCTCACCCACTGTCCAGATACAGAAACCCAACCAAACTCCCTCATTTTCAGCACCACAAAAGCTGGACTTGCCCCATGCCCAAATGGTTTAATATTTGTGTATTAAAAGAGAATCCTGACAATCCAAGAGTGTCAATACTACGAAAGCGATGAATGACACTGCCCAGCAGTAACTTCAGACAGATGCAACTAGGCCAGCCTGGGTAAAACAAAAAGAATCACAGAATGGTTTGGGTTGGAAAGAACCTGAAGATCATCCAGTTCCAACCCCCCTGCCAGGGGCAGGGACACCTCCCACTAAACCATGCCACCCAAGGCTCTGTCCAACCTGGCCTTGAACACTGCCAGGGATGGAGCATTCACAACCTCCCTGGGCAACACATTCCAGTGCCTCACTACCCTTAGAGTAAAGAACTTCTTCCTTATATCCAATCTAAACTTCCCCTGTTTAAGTTTGAACCCGTTACCCCTTGTCCTATCACTACAGTCCCTAACGAAGAGTCCCTCCCCAGCATCCCCATAGGCCCCCTTCAGATACTGGAAGGCTGCTATGAGGTCTCCATGCAGCCTTCTCTTCTCCAGGCTGAACAGCCCCAACTTTCCTCAGCCTATCTTCATATGGGAGGTGCTCCAGTCCCCTGATCATCCTCGTGGCCTCCTCTGGACTTGTTCCAACAGTTCCATGCATGCATGCAGAGAAAAGTATTCAAAATATATGCTCATTCTTTTCAATATTCAATATATTACCTCATTTCATCTGAAAGGTGATAGACTTACACACTTCTTGCAAAAGTAGCCATGTAGTCCTTACCACTATAGCATCAGAGCACTTCAAAATGTTTACCAAACACGTATATACAACATACCTAAGATATAGGGAGATACACTTCAGAGCTGAAACAGAAGGCTTGGGCGAACCTGAACAGAGGACTCTCAAGTTGCAAGTTACCATCTCAGCCATTCTGCATTCCTACCACAGACACCAGAAGTCAAAGAAAAGCAAGGCAGGCTGCCCAGGGAGGAGACAGGATTGCAAGCTTTATACTCTGAGGACATCTCCATTGTTTGGAAAGCACAAAGAAAACGTACACTTAGGATCTCCAGAACAGCTGCAGCTCTCCTTGACTTAGACTTGTCTGCCAGAAATGACATTTCTTGGCCTCCACTTTCTTGACTGTATTTTTCTCCTCCACAAAATATGATTTCAAAATATGCAAAGTCTAACGAGAGAACATTCTTGGAAATAATTAGACAAAAAAAAAAAAGCTCTGAGTTCATCTGTGCTCTTAATAAGCTCAAACTTAAAACCTTGGGGGAAAAGCCAAAACCAATAACCCAACCAGAAGGAACTTTTGCATGACTTCCGGAACTATATGAAAACCCCAAATTAACAAAAGCACCTACTATCAATGGACGAATTAAAATTCCATTAGCACTCGGATACATGCTGGCCAGAGCTGCTACAACACTTGCAGGCTGCAAGCAGAACTACAGCAAGCTGCTCATCAATCTGAAGCAAAAATCTAGGATTAGACATACATTCCAGGGCATGTCAGTTGGCCTCCCTGCTACAGGAGGCATGAGGATTTCCAAAGCTCATGAGCATTCTGAATTAAGCAACCTTACAGCATGAGATGGATGTACATGAAAGAACATTAGCAACACTTCATAGCTGGAATTACTGACCATCATCCATGAGCTGTTTTTAACAAACCAGAGCTTTCAGTCCCTCAAACACGGGAGTGTTTGGATGAGTACATAGGAAACTATCCCTCTGAATACATGAGTTTTACAGTGTATATAAAAAATACAATTAGGATATCACCAGGTGTTTACAGCTGTTTGTTGAAGTCTCTTGCTACAAACAGGTTGTCAGCTCTAGTATAAAAATAACACATCTTAAAAGTAAAAAGAGCAGTTAGAGACCACAAATACCCTCAGTCCCATCGAATGGCAGCAAGATGGTCTGATGGTGCAGTTACCACAGCCAGCACCAGCAGCTCTGGAATCCCAGCAATGAACAAGTCCAGAAAACCTTGTTCTGAGGAAAATCCAAGTATTGGCTGTCAGTACACGAGCATGAGAAACAAAAGGAAGTCCACCCATGGGTAGTGGCAAAGGTCACTGAAGGCGGCTGCACCTTTCTCAAGCAGTCCAACTCTCCTCACATGGAGATACTTCAAAGGCAGAATTGCTGAGCACAATGTGAGCTTTGTGCACGTCCCTAAGATCAGTCAGTTGTGCAGATGTGTTTGCAGGAGATCACATCAATCCAAAGAAAAGTGCTCTGCAAAAATATCATTTTTCTTCCCAAACAAGCCTTGCACTTGCTCGAACTCCAGGGGCACATCAGTCACCTTCTTCTTTACTTCTTTATCAAAAAGCTACAAATTAAAAACCAGAAGAGATTGGTAAAACTCAGTACAAGCCCTTCACCCTGGCTGGTAACATTGCTCACTCTAACCTCTTAAAAGATTCAGTAAAGAAACCCTTTTATATAAAAGCCATCCCTGTCACCATTGCTGCTTATGCTCCATTACTTAATGAAAGTTTTCCTGTTTGTCCCTGGCTCTGACTAATCAAAAGTCAGTCTAGCTCCCTTCCCAGCAGCAAGGCTGATGAACAGGACACAGCTATTGCATGCAGGAGCCAGTCTCCTTTCCTCTGGTTCCAATCATTCACAAAGGCACAGCAACACTACCTCATAAGCGGAGAGCTCCAGGAGTCCTGATATGTCATCCTCCATTTCAGACAGAGACTGGTTCAGGATAGCAGCTGCCTTAGCCACCTCTGGGTAATAATGGCTTTGTAGAGTCTGCAAAAGCAAGACAAACAGGAAATGGTCTAGTAAATAGAGGGTAACACACATCCATCTGGATTCCAACAAAGGTATCTGCCGCTTTGCTGGTCTGATCTTCAGTGAACATCGAATTCGGGCAGGAATTCTGGCAGCAGCAAGTTTGCTGTACTCTGCTACTATAGAGCTTGAAGAAATCCTGATCTCAGCCATCTTTCAAACACATCAAAGGCCCCTCTCACCCCATTCAAATCCAGCTCAAGACAGATGGGACACTTCCACAGGTCGTGCCTACAACGTACAACCCAATTCTGCTACCTCCCATTGATTGCCCTGATGCTGCAGCCAAGCTCCAGCTCTCTGGACTTCCTGGCTCCTGCACAACATTCTTGTTGCTGTTTCAGCCCCTTACACAAAACCTTTGCAGCACCTAAATGGAAGTGATAATCCTGGCATTAGTGTTTTAGAACCATCAGGAGTAATTTAACCAACTTCAACATTCATGCTCTATCCTACAAATGATCCAGGTGAAAGGTGAACTTTACAATCTTCTCTAGCATTTTTAAACCCATTTCTACAGGATGACCTAGCTGTACCCAATTAATTTCCATCAGTGCTCAGCAAGTTCCTCTCTCCTTTCCACAGCAAATAAAAAGCCTCACAGATTTTCAGCTATTTAGTCTGTTTCAGCTGTTAACTGCACACTTTTTCGCTGCACAGTCAGCTGTGTGCTCACAAGCCCCTAATTGACATGTACATGAAATCCTTTGCCTCTTATGCTAGGACAGAAAAGGGTGCAAAGGATCATCCAGAAGCTCATCACATTTGCAGGACATACTTCAGCAGGTTCGTGTAAGTGGGACTGCCAACATGCATCAGGGAAGCAGCAAAGTTGGAAGAAACCTACACCAGATGCAGAAGTTCCTTTTTAACTGACATACCTGAATCTCCCAGAGAGAGCTTTCTAAAGCCCTGCTTTTGGATGGCTCCTCCTCCTCCATAATATATGGATCTTCTGAAATATCTAAAGAAATAGAGAGCAAATACCTCCTGTGTGGTGTGTGTAACACGAAAGGGAACAAAGAGACCCAGAGCAATGCCACAGAACAAGACAAGCTCAGTGTCTGGTACAGCTCCACCAGTCCTTTAGCACTTGGAAGCAGCCTGGGTCAGTGTGTCAGGCTCAAAGCAGCCTTCACCCAGGGAATCACGACAGCAGGGGAACCAACTGTGAGGCCTGAGGTCAGAGGAGCAATGCAGCCGGGTCTTCACAATTACAGAACTGGCAAGAGCAGCCTGCTGGCTTCTCACAAACTCAAGGCACAGAAGGATCCTCTAAACCTCAGAACTGGGATCTCACCTCCTCCTTCACAGGAATCCTGCTCTTTATGTTGTCTTAAGGCAGAACACAGAACTCTCTGCCCACCTTCCCCCTTACCTTCTGGTCCATTAGGTCTGTGTACTAGCACTTTGCATGAGGGATGCCTCCGAAAGAGGTTACAGATGAAGGGAATGACCATGAGCAGAGCCTCAGGAGGAGCAGTGAGGGCCAGCCGGGAGAGGCGCTTTATAAACGCTGCCACCAGGTACGCTGGCAGGTGACTGTTGGAAAGGAGACAGAAGAAACCAGCTTGTAAAAGTCCTATCAAGTGAGCCTCACCAATCCAAATACCAGGTCAGGGTAAAGATCTGTGGGGCTCTTCAGGTTTTTTGGGCTATGGAGTAAAGAGAAGCTATTAGGATCCTGATTTCCAGCAGCAATATAGGGTCTTGTGCGCTCTCTGGAAGAAATCTGTGGGCATTTCCATTCAGTGCATGAATAATCTCAAATCAATTCAATCCAGATGCATGGCACCGCTCCAGGCACTTGTCAAGTGCAGCTCTGGTACATGGTCATTCACACGGCAGTCTTTATTCAGTCCTTTTATAAACTTCTGGGTTTATACACTTGGCCAGGCAAGCACTTCTCATGTCATTTTGGGGGTTCAATTAATACACAGGCCATAATGTTAAATTTACATAATACTTCCAGGACTAAAGCAAGCACTGGAGCTGTTAATGGGAACATTAGGCTGCTGTAATGTAAATGTGCAGGGTAAGGGGTTTTTTCTAATGGTAAAAATGCAAATTTCTAACAGCAATCAGCTCATCCAGGCACTTTTTTCAGGTCAGAAGAACCAGGATGAAAAATGACAATTTTCAGCCACTCAGGCTTCAGCCCTAGGGCTTGTTACACTTGCAAGGCTCAGCAGAGCCACCCCACAGGACACCATCTGTCAGACCTTGTTACTCTCTCCAAGGTACACTATGGATACAAGCAGTTTGATATTAAATGCTCAGTGCTGAACTGTAAAGTGTTACTCTCGGTTTATTTTCTAACATATGATGGCAACTATATGACCAGATGCTTATCTCGTTTCTTCCCTGCGTACGATGATTTGACAGGATCAAGACAGACTGTCAAACACTTCGTATTTCAATGTTAGATGTCTGCAAAAGGTCATCAATTTATCAACAGCTTTATCATCTATAAAAAGCCTGTGAATGTTACTTTTCCATATTCATAAAGACTGACAGAAAAATCATCACCTTCAGCCAAATGGAATACAGATCAAAATACATCCATAATCACTTGCAGATCAAACTCAGATCACTAACTGCATTTTCACTTCCTGAAACTAGACATTGTATGGCAAATCTTCAGAAATAGCACACAACACTACAATAACACCCTTAGATGCAGTTTTCTCAGTAAAAATGAATCTAATCCAGTAAGCACTCTGAATACATAATACCCAGACATGTGGGGGACTGTTCAAGAATAACAGAAAAGCAGGAGGAAAATACATGAACATAAAGATGCTACTTACGATGAAGACAAAAACAGATCAAGCAAATGGAAGAAGCGGGCTCGGTACTTCACATGATATACAGAAGGGTCTAAAAGACTGTACAGCTTTTTGTAAAAGTCAGGATATTCCCTGTTATAAAACAGGAAAAAGATACCTGTTAGTGGTGTACAGTGGGACTACAATGTGTCTAAATGTTTCTGTGCTTTCATTACAGACCACTGCTGTGCTCTGTTTAGCTTTCTTAGTCTCCTCTCTACAGCTGCCACTTGAAAACAAGCTGTAAGGAGAATTTATGGCTCTCACAGTGCCCAGCCATTTTCAGGATGTGAAACTATGTCCACTGACTGCAAATGGTACAGGATTCAGTTAAAGGCACACCAAAGACTATGGCTTCACTATGTAATCAGATCAATGGAAATCGATTTTCAAGTGCTGAGCAACCACAGTCTGGAGAACAGGATATTTAGGCTCAGCTGAAAATAAAGTCAGACTACCAAAAGAGCTCAACATCCAAACAGCTGAGCCTCTGGTGCAGAGTTTGGCTTTCTCATGGGGGAATTTAAAGCCTGCAGCTGTGGAGAATGCATTTCCATTCCTTTACATAAAGATAAAAATGCAAACCCCCATGTTCCTTTAAACAATATGCTCTTTTCACTTACAGATTATGCTGATGAATCAGAATAAATAATCCATTTAAGGCTAAAAGACTGATTGCTCCACCTGTAAGAAAGCAGGCAGGTATCAACACAACAAAAATTAAACCAAAACCGAACCCAAAAACTGATCAGCTTCAACTTTTTTTTTATTATAAAATCTCCCCAGAAGGAATACAAAACTAAGAGTACCTGAAACCAGAGCCAGCATGGTGGCTGTAAGGTGACACAATTTCATCTAAAACCTTCCAGAGGGTCACACACTTCTTACAAAGATTAAACTGTAGGACTTACAAACATCGAACTTACAAAGATTAAACTGAGTAACAGACTCTGAAGGACAGAGACACAAAAACATGATGCTCTAATCCTTCAATAAAGCCACATTGGGCAGGCAAAGGTCTTAGGAATCTGTGCATCCTGTGTTCTGATGCAACCTGGGTATCAGCAGTGCTGGCTGAACTCTATTTAAGAGATCACTCCAGTATTCTGCTCTTCCCAAGGCTTTAAATATTGTTTTCCCTACACACAAGGAGCAACAACACTGACAAACAGAGGTAAAAAGATCTCATTTTTAGTGACAGTGGAGTTCACCCTTGTTCCTTAGCTTCATCCCAGCCAAAAGTACATCTATGTCATCATCTATGCCATGGTGCTGCTTCTAGCAGACCTTCCAAGTTCATATGTACCATGTTGCAGGTATGTATCGCAAGGATAAAAAGCCTGTTTTCACTCACCTATGCCATAGGCCAGTGTTAAGAAATCTATCATGAGAGTGGGTTCATTCATGTAAGGCAGGATGGAGTCATGCAGAATAACAAGAACTTTTTTGTAGAGGCCAGCGGGTAGCTGTGAAGGATGACACAATACAGTCAAACAATCATTGTGAGAGAACTCAAGAGAGCCACAGCAACCCATGGCTCAAAAAGACAACAGACAACCAAAAGGGAATGTGCCAGGACAATATAGCTTTCAGCAACAGTTCCCAAATATGAGAGCTTACAAGTGATACATGACCATCAAGTTCATTGAAAGCAGCAAGTGCTCACAACTGTAAGTGTCATCACAGCTCAGAGGGGAAAGTCACTAGCAATGAAGCTTGGTAGCCTTCAACATGTGAAAAGAGGGTGTTATTGCTGCAGGTCACTCCTTGGGTCAGATTTGTTTAAGGTGGAAAAAAAGAGGCCAAGAGTAAGGAGAAGAAACAGATCATACATGAGGTCACGTTTCTTGGCAGAACAACCCAGCATAAGTGGTGACTGGGCTGTTCTCATCAAACACTGAATAGTGGGGTCCTACTAGAAGCTCCATGCAACGACAGCCACAGCCTCTAAAGATCAGTGGCAGAAGTAACACTCACCTTGTGCTTCAAGAAACTGAGCCACATTTTTTCAAAGGCCTGCTTGTGTGCCTTAAAACAGAATTGCAAACAGCAAGTTAACTGGTGAAGGTAAAGCTACATCAAACACTGGTGTAGGTAAAGCTCGACTTTAAGTAGATAAAATTTCAACTCTGAAGCACCAAACGAACACTTACCTGCAGCTTTGACACTTTCAATTCCTCCCAGTTGTCTAAGAATAAAGGGGAAAGAGATGTTGAACTTGAAATGGATGCTTAAAAAAATGAAGATAACTCTTTTTTACTTAGTCCTTTGATATCCTAAAAATTTAGGCTGAAGTCCTTGTCTTGATACAAGTCCATGACAAACCCCACTGCAAACCGAGGAATGTGTATTTTTTACTACTGTTTAGAATCACTGTGATCACAGCAGAACGTTTCTCATAACCAAACAATAATATAAGCCTTTACACAATAAAAATCTTGAACCTGATTTTCTTTTTCCATACACACTTCATCACATGGAGCTTACTAACCTTGTTTCACCAGAAATTTGACCATGTCACTCTCTTTGTTCGGCATATTAATGGGTGAAATGAGGGAAAATACGTTCTGCTGGTAAAATGGCAGCGGCCTCTGAGAAAAAAGCATGTAATTAAACATGAAGCAAGTTCCACAAGAGATAGCACGATGCTGGCTTCGATACTGCCCTATCTCCTAAGCACTGTATGTATCTAGGAAAGAAAAAGGAAAGGAAAAGTGCTGATGGCTGAAGTACATTCTGGTATATTCTCTATTGCTGTCTTGTCCTGGAGCATTATCTGTTTGCACAACAGAAAACCTATCTCTGAACTAAAGAAATAGAAACTCCATTTCTGGTTTAACAAAATTGGTGGATCCAATTAAAGAAAACAGACTCTTTTTCTACACCAAAGAGAGAACAGACTTAAAAGTTCTGTGTGCGCCACCCAAGCTGCAGAGACTTGAGTAAAACAGAAGCTAGAACCCAGACCAGAAGGATCTGCAAGAACGACGTGCCTTGAACTCCTGTCAATTTGAGACTGAAGAGTCATAAAAAATAAATAAAACCCAATGCCTTCGAGTAGGCACACTCATTCCTCCTGCTTCCAAACCTTTCTACATACCACTAGTTGCTCCCTGCTTCACGCACAACACACACTGTTTAAAAGCAATTTACCCAGACAGACCCACCTTAACAATAACATTTGTTACCTCTTTTGTCTTCTGCATGACTTGTCCAATACTCTCAGTGACTGCCTTTATGACAAAGTACTGAATGTCATCATACTCCATGTATTCTTGAAAGCGAGAGATGAGCAGTGAAGCGTCCTCATTTAAGGGCAGTAAGCCATCGACAACTACCTAACAAACGGTTTGTAAAGGAAAGCAACAAGTCAGTCCCTACTGGAGTGGTCGGAGAGCTGAGTTGGCTGAGGGCACCCTCCTTTCCTTCTGAAAGGCAGACAGCTTGGTTGCGTGCTGCTTTCCCCAGGGCAACATTCACAAGCCAGTTGGACAGGTGTCTTCCCAACCTCCACAAGGGGCCCCTTCCATCAAAGACAATGTCATTTAGAAATGACAGTGGCTGAACCAGGGTCAGTACCTTCCCTCTCATGTCCCTGTCCTTGTGAGTGAGGTCAGGGACTCCAAAAAACCTCTCCAGCACTGGTACTTCATAAACACTCAGGAATTCAGCTCAAACTTGGCACCTCACCAGGGACAGAAGCTTGCGGTGCTTTTCTAGACCACCACCTTCCCTTGGCACTGATAACCTCATAGGCTGATGCTTTAGTACTGGAGAAGGTGTGCATGTGAGGTTGTGTGCCATCAGGTAACTGACAAGAGGAACTCAGTTCTGCAGCTTACCTTAAGAAGGTCACGAGGAAAAGTTAAACTCCCCTTCCACTCTACTTTGATGAGTGGGTACCGTGCCTCCAACTCAACAAACTTCATAAGGGTGCAGAGCGACAATTCCTTTAAAAAGAAAAACAAGACAAAACCTCCCCTCAACAAGGACACCACGGCTCAGACCCAAAGGAGAGAGGATGAGCTATGTTCCTCACTCAGAATGCTGCAAGCTCAGGGGTGAGCCAGAGCACCAGCAACATCTCACAGCACTGTAGTATTAGAGCAAGAAATGCTCCTGCACCACAAGGGACCCCCACGTTGTGAACCTGTGCCCCAGCAGCAGGCTCAGGACCTTACCTTGACCTGGAAGGCATCGTGCCCCATGAGCTCCGCCAGGCAATCCACGCACTCCTTGTAGCGGTGCCTCATCCATACCTTGTACTTGTCCTCAGCGCTGTAGCTATCTGAGGGCGAAACACACCACTGAAAGGCCGGAGCGGCGGGGCGAGACCCAGCCAGGCGAGGCCCAGGGCCGCTCTCCACTCACCGGCCAGAGAGGGCTCCTCGGCGGGCAGCGGGCCCACCAACAGCTCCCTGCGCTCCAGCAAGGCGCCGAACAGCCGGCTGCAGGCCCTGCCGGCGCACAGGAGGTCCTCCTCGTCCTCCTGGCCCTGTAAGAGCGCGACCATGAGGGGAGGCCGGCGAGCGGCGAGCCGCGGCGCTCACCCCTCAGCACCGCCCCACAGCCCGCCCGGCCCCGGCCCGCTCCCTCCCCGCTCCCCGGCCCGCACCGCCAGCAGCTCCAGGATCTCGAAGACGCGGTTGGCATTGCTGCGGCTGCCCAGCACGGCCTCCAGGCAGGCGGCGAGCGCGGCCGAACGCGCCATGCTGCCGGCGGAAGGGCGGAGCGGGAGCCGCGGCCGCTCCGCCCAAAGGCGGGGCCGGTCCCGGTCCCGCAGCCGCGCCGAGGGCCGCCCGACCCCCGCGGTTACAGAAGGCAGAGCGCGATGGCGTTATAAAAATGTACACTTTATTACACCTTCAGGTAGGATACATCGCTATTCCTTATAATCCTACTGCATCAAGTACAAATGCTTATGTTCATCACCTATTTACACGTTGACTTCCTAACGCGCTCCTGGGAGAAAGACACATCAAAAGGAAAGAAAAAAGGAGAAAGAAAGAAAATAAAAAGGTGATTTATATCTTCATGAACTGACCTAAACAAGAAACAATCGCCTCTTGAGACACCAAATCAGATCAGCACAACGATGCAGCCAACAGCTTTCCCACTGTTGGAAGTGTATGTGGTTCCCCCCCCCCCCCAGTGCACATAATAAGAACTAAACGTTTAAAAGTAAACCTGGGGCTAACTAAGCAGTATTTTTGGATGAGCATCACGATACCGTACACAGTATCAGTTATCCGCTACCACCGTATTTGCTTCACATTTCCAACTATTCCACTGCCAACACCACCAGCTTTGCAGCTAGAAACAACATTTAGGTAGTGGCACAAACCCCAGAGAGGGTTGAGGGAATGCTGCCACATGCACAAACAGCTTAAAAAAACCAACATTGCCCCTGTAATTGCAGAGCGGAGGGTCCAAGAGGCTGCAGGAGAAAAGAGGTATAAAATTAACACACAGATGAATTGGGAAGGCTGCCTGACTAGGTGTTTGCATTCGTGATCTTAACAGAATGGGCTGTCCCTATCCTACTAATGGGTATTCTTTCTTGTTTAAGCCATCTGGGTTGCTGAGTACCGATAGGTGTGTACATACAGAAGTTAGGAACAAAAGATATGCTTTCCTTGCCTTTAAACAGGCTCCCCTCCTAAGAGTAAAAAGATCACAGAATGGAAAAATAATCTTAAAACCATCTCAAAGAAGGAATGTGAGAATTCTGTCTGGATTTGACACGTCATGCACCTTTATGGCCAAAGTAAAACAAATCCATCCAAGCCACCAAAAGCTTTTTGATTCCTCACTCAGTGCTGTTTGCAAACAGAGTCTGCTTTTCATTTTATGCAAGAAAAGTAAAGAAAACCCCCACAGTTCAATGCAGCTTTTTGCTAAGGTTTTTTTTTCTTCATAACAATAAGGCAAACTGATTTGGAGGAAGAGGCCACGCTCTATTCACATCCAAAATACCCACCTGAAGATACATTCATCATTAGCTTTAGTAAAAGAATAGTACAAAAGTTAGATCTTATTCTTTACACAGTTGAAGAAGTAAGTCTTAGATTTAATTTCACTATTCTCCCTTCCCCTAGCCCCCCACCCCTCCCCGAGCTGAAAGCTGAGTAGAAAGTACTGAACATTTAAACATGTTGCAAGAGCAGAATGAAACTGAGAGATTAAATTTTATCAGTTGGAGATTTTCCTTGATGGAAGTCCCATGAGGAACAGCTATGGATCAATTGTTGAGCTGTATCCACCAAACATCTTCTACCGAAAAAAGAAAGGGCTACACTTTAATACACATCTACTATCAACACAGTATTTACTCGGTTCATGCCTAAAATATCCATTACCTTAAAGTGAAATATGAGAATGAGGGCACAGGTTGGGTGATTCAGTAAACTGTACACAAAACTACTAACAAACATTTTTAAAAGACTTACAAAAATGGAGAATGAAACTTTTCTTTCCTTTCTTAATTACATATACTTACAGGTTTTCACATTTATTGGCTAAACTTTGCAGGGAGCACTTCAAATATGTTAAGGTCTTCCAGAGGTATTTACCTCAAGCAAGAACAACACGCAGCTTTTACACAGATGGAAAATACTTCGCTGTATTAGCCACACCTGGTTCTTCGAATGGCTTCACCGTGGATATTCAGCACACATCTGAACTATAGCAATGAACTGCATATTCCCACGGGCAGCTTGTGGTATGCTACCACAGATGAATTTTATTGACACGTATGGCATATTACCATGTTACTTTTGTGAAGCTGGGCAGGTTTTAAACGTAACTAATGTTTGCTTTATCTGGTTTGAATGAGCACAGAGAACACTGGCAGAATGCAGCTTGTACAGATTTTGAGTGCTAAACAGTTGCTAATACACTGAAGTTATATGAGAGTTTCCATGTTTAAATGTTCACCAGCAAAAAACACTTCTGCTAAAAAAAAAAAATAGAGGTGGTTTGTCTTCATTTGGGTGTTTGGAGTAGCTTCTCACTTGGCTTAGCAACTAAGAAATGCTGTGTTTCCCTGTTATTGCATTTTAACCATTAGTTCAACTTGGTTTAGTAGGTGCCTTTAATCTGACAGTAGGCGTCCTCATTTGTACTTTTGCTTGCTGATTCTGGGCTTCAGATGTTGCTGGTGTTTGGGCTGGATTCTGTACACCTGGAGCCTGAATCTGGGGAGACGCTGTTGTCACGACTTGCTGTTGTATCAGTTTCTGCTGGACAACCTGAGCAGTAGCAGTTGTGGCAGGAATCACCTGAACTTGCTGTTGACCTGCTGTTGTCTGAGAAAGCGTCACAGTTTGGGGTTGAGCCTGTACCTAGACATGAGGATGACAAAGCAATTACAGAACAGTCTGGCATTAAACTGAGCATTCATTATATTTCTGCACTACAGAAGGCATCTTATATAGGCATTTGCTCTCTTGACTGACAAACATCTTGGTCAAAGTAAGAAAGCTGAGAGGGATTATGGAAGCACAGGCTCTGTGGTTTCACTGAGAAACACCATTCTGTCACATCTTCTAGAGCCCTACAATTTAGAACTAAGAGCTGAGATGCCTTAACTTAGATCTCGGTAGTGCAAATCAAAGGACATTCCCCCAGATCCTTTACATAAGATAGATGAAAGGTATAGCAATCCCACTGGAAAACCAGGAAAATTCTTGTACTGCAGAAGCAGAAGTGAAGGAACAGGGAAAAGAACAGAGGGATAGACGGAGGATCAAAGAGATTAAAATGCTGACTCTGCACCCATATTGTGACAATAAATACAGCCACCGAAGCTTCCTACCAGTCTCTGACATTACCCTTTCACACAACAGCTGCTAGTCTATATTGCCAATTTAGGGTAGAATAGTTTGAACTTTATCCAGAAATCTAATTTTCATATCTCTACCCAGAGCAAGGGAGAAGAAAATTCAGCATCTCTTTGTTCAGGTGACAAGGTAATTAAAACTGAGCAGCTTCAACTGCCTTCTTCAGAGGCAGAAGCCAAATGAAGCTGCAAAGGCTTCTCTAGGGGAAAGTCAGCTCTTGATCAGACCAAGAGGAATCCTCTGGGAAGCACTAAAAATGGAGGTAAAAAGAATGCCACATACACATAGAGACTGCAGTTTTAAACATACTTGGCACAGCCTGTTCCTACTGCCACTGACATCACTGACTTGTGTGGGAGGGGAGGTGGTTATTTGTCTTTTTACTACGGATTTCAACAGTCCTGGAGTTATGCCAACATTAGTGACTTCTGGAAATCTAGCTTTTAATGTCCCTTGAAAAATTATCTAGGAGCTCCTGCTGACTGCAGAGGACAACTCAACTTGTGTTGAGTGATGAGGTTTCTACGCCCTGCTGTCTACCTTGCCCTTGAACATTCACATCTGCAGTGGCTATCAGTCAGCTTACACCTCTTCATCATCGTTTGGAGATAAAAAGTCAGATTTTATTCTGCACTAAAACACTGCACTATAAATTGTGACAGATCAAGAGCTGACCGGCTCAGATTTTTGTGCACCAAAGGCAGTAACTTCATCCACCATCCAAAGTTAAATCATTCCTGCCAATCAACTGCATAAGTTGTGCCTGTTGCTAATAGTCTGAATGACATTGTTCTAAACAGTGTTAAATAAATGGCCTGGCAGTTAGGGGAGGGTAACCAAATCATATGAACTTCTCTTGCCCTACTCCTGTCTATACAACACTTAGATACCAAACCATTCTGACTTTGACAAGGCATTTGGCACAGCTTTGTGAACTGGAACAAAATAACCTGTAATCCTCAATTTGTCCTAATTCTCATACAACAAACTGAGCTGGACAAACTCAGACGATGCTCATCAGTTCAGTTATTTGCTATCTTGACTACACATCACAAGAAACCAACTACAGATAGAATGAGAAAGTTGGGGCTGTTCAGCCTGGAGAAGAGAAGGCTGTGTGGAGACCTCATAGCAGCCTTCCAATATCTGAAGGGAGCCTATAGGGATGCTGGGGAGGGACTCTTCATTAGGGACTGTAGTGATAGGACAAGGGGTAACGGGTTCAAACTTAAACAGGGGAAGTTTAGACTGGATATGAGGAAGAAATTCTTTACTGTAAGGGTGGTGAGGCACTGGAATGGGTTACCCAGGGAAGTTGTGAATGCTCCATCGCTGGCGGTGTTCAAGGCTGGATTGGACAGAGCCTTGGGTGGCATGGTTTAGTGGGAGGTGTCCCTGCCCCTGGCAGGGGGGTTGGAACTAGATGATCTTAAGGTCCTTTCCAACCCTAACTATTCTATGATTATAAATTTTCTAAGTGCTACAAAATACCTTTAAAAATCTGTTTTTCCACTTATCTACAATGATGAACAAACATTGCTCCATCTACCCAAGTTCTAGACTACAGAATATACAGCAGCTGACACGATTCATTTGTATAGACGCCACTTGCTATATCCTTCCAAAATACCACCTATGCCACACATAAGGTGAAAATACACATATTCAAAACAAATGAGCTTCCACTAGGATCATGTTTCTAGTGCTAAATTTGACAAGCACAAAACCTACCTGCTGGGAAACTGAAACCATCTGTTGAATGTTGGCAACGGTAGCCTGTTGTTGGACCACTTGTGGAAGTTTTGCAACCTGTAGTGCCATTGAATAAAGAAAGATTTGGTCAAAATAAAAACTTGCTAATAGCAGCAAAAATCATACCTATACTGCTATCAGGTGAAAACCTTTCCAAGATCCAGGTCACAGTAAGTTGCAGCTTGGCATTCTCAGTGATACTGAACTTTTGTAAGGCTTTTTAGATCAGTGTATTGAAGAACTTAGCAGAGGAAAAGTATTTTTCAATTTTAACTGCAACATACTTGTTTCCTAACTATATATAAAATTGAATGAAGCACATAAATTCTAATGGGCCACATTATCTTAGATATACTTTGAAAGAGTAAAGCTTCCAATTTCTAATCTTTTTTTTCCATGGACTGATCCAGATATACAGAAAAGAAAATAAGTGTCACCTCCTCTTGGCTACCAGAGATAAAGCTGGGAGGCAGCACCAGAAATCTTCCTTAGTATATACAAGTATGAAATCCCTTGCTTAATAAAAAGGAGTGACTCAATTTGATTTCAAAGAGGAAAGGCAAACTTATAGCTCAGATAGTTCCTCTAACCTGCTATAAGGCCACATAGTGGGAGGTGTCCCTGCCCCTGGCAGGGGGGTTGGAACTAGATGATCTTAAGGTCTTTTCCAACCCTAACTATTCTATGATTCTATATTCAGCACCAGTGAATTTTATTATAAAGTCCATTTAAACAAATGTGTGACTAGAATGAGTGCTAAAATGCTACCTCACCTCTCATCTTTACAATCCTCCAGTCACAGCAGTTTAAAGGTGTAAACCTGTGTTACCTGTACCTGAATCTGGGCTTGGACTTGCTGGGTTCCACCTGGTTTCTGGGTTTGGGAAATTGGAGTTGTTAAGAACTGTGTTTTAATGGCAGGCTGTGTAGTATAAGTTACTTTTTGTTGCTGTGAAGTCTGCTGTTGGGTTTGGACTGTAACCTGTTGAGCATTTATCTGCAGAAGAGAAAAAAAAGCAACGATGACTACAAAATACACGTGTATTTTAAAGAATAGGTAGGTAGCTAACAGGATTTATTCTATTTAATTATTGAAACAAAATCCTTCCAGGATTAGTAATAGCAAAATGAGCACCAGTCAAAAGCTTTCATGCACTTATACAAATATTCAGAATCACTCTTTGTGTATTTTGTATATTCCTGTGGCAGGGTGGTTGGAACTAGATGATCTTTAAGGTCCCTTCTAGCCCAAACCATTTTATGATTCTATTTACTGAAAAGGTTCTCTCTTGCACACACATGCACACTTCATATGATGATGTGCTTCCAAAAAACAACACTGGTGGCTGACTGACAGCAAAGCCCATGAGAACATGACATTTCAGGAAAAAAAAAGTGTATTTTGCACAAATTATATTGTAAACAGTGAAAATCTTTAGGAATTTTCCACATTTGGCTATGTTAGAAACGACTAATGAGAATCTTTGTCACTTAAGAAAGAAAATGCAGTTTGGGGCCTGAGAAATCACACCAAACAGCCACCTTATTGCAAAATTGACTGAGCACCTGACAAGTCACATGAGAAACTGTTCTCTCTATATATACTTAAGATTCACCCTAGGAATCCTGACTGACTCTCTAGGAGTGTCGTCATAATTCAGAGCTGGAGCTTTACAACCACAAAAGCATAACTTAACAGGAGAGCAAACACACTGTACCTTTTGCTGCACAGTAGCCTGACCCTGAGCAACCTGAGGCTGGATAGCTTTCTGTTGCTGTGCTGCTTGATGGTGCTTGAGTTTTAGAAGCTGCTGGACATGCAGTGGCTGTGCAACTACCGTCTGGCCTCCTGAAAATTACAAGAATAATTAGAACTGTAACAGTCCTCCTTTTATTGCTTTGTCCCAGTAATCACAGCTTGCAAGCACAGACTGTGCTTTTTATAGACTTATACATCTGCATAGCTCTGAGCACTAACAGCCCACTGATTTTAATGGGAATAAGACATACAATTTTGACAGTGGAGGAAAAGACATATTCTAAGGGCATGAGTAAGTTAACTATGTTTTAAAACAATAATCTTCCTACAAGAAAAATTTTGCCCATACTACAGGAGGCTGTTACAAAATACAAGTCTTCCTACGTCTATTTTGAATTTAAAAGAAATTACGGAGTTACTACATTAGTAATAATGACATTACTATGTCATTATTTGTAAAACTAAACCTGCTCACCTACTCTCATGCACAGATTAAAAACCAACCAAACAAAACCCCACCACATCTGGCTAAAGAATGATGCTAACCTCCAGACTAGATGGAGTAACTGTAATTCTCTTACCATATTTTTGAAACAAACAGGAATGCAACCTCTATCACTTCAGCTTTTAAAAAGCATAAGTGTCACACAGAAGACATTACTTAAAATATTCTATCTTTATACAAGTAGGTTGTAAAACTTTATTATGTTTTAGCAAGCCTGTTGACATACCTGCTGCTTTCTGTGGCTGCCCAATGGCAACACTAATGCCTGCAACAGTGACAGGGAGCGTAGTGACTCCTGCAGATGACACAACAGCAGCTGGAACAGAAACCACCGGAGGCTTTGCCAAAGCAACCTGTGCTGCTTGTGGAGTTTGGGCCTGTATCTGTCCTTGTGCTTGAAGCTGGGAAGCAGGAACACGAGTCTAAGCAGTAAGGAATGAAGATTATTGTACTGGCACAAAGAATATTTGCTGTTTATAACAGGTCATTACAAAGTGATAGTTGTAAACGTTTCTAAATATAATTGCTCTTTTACAGTAATACAATCCAGAGATGGTATTGGTAAGTAAGTGCAATTTAAAGCTATTTATCTTCCAGTTGTACCTTCTGTACTACCTAAGTAAAGCAAAGGGCACTTGTATGCATGGATGACCAGTATCCAGTTGATTTAAACCCACAAAAAGAATAAGGTGTTTAAGGCTGTTTTTACAAAGTTAAAGGCAACTTACAAGACGAGCAACTTGCAGGTTTGTCACAGTAGTGCCTGTGAGAACTGCACCAGGACGAGGTGCTGTAACTGCAGTGAGCTGCTGAGTTTGCTGTTGCTGTTGTACTTGCACTTGCGTTGTTTGCTGTTGTGCCCCTTGCTGTGTCTGCTGCGCTGCCTGCTGCTGGGGAAGCTGAAGTTTCTGCTTCTGCAGCTTGATCAGCTGCTCCTGCAAAAATCAAACACTTCCATCAGGTTGGACTGGATGACCTGTGAAATTCTATACTGTTCTATGATTTTATGATAATATCCAATCTTTTACATGACCACTACAAAAAAAAAAAAAAAAAGGAGATGAATCTGGAGCTTTAAAGAAGAAACATTTTATGCCAGACTTTAGTCAAGATCAAAGAGCTAAGAATGCAACTCCTTTATGCAAGAGGTTGCTAGAGAGTAAGTGACAGTGAGTGCTTTACATCCTGACCTACTGCAGTAGTATCAGACTCAACTGCCTTAATGAAATTTTAGGAGGATTGAATTCAAAAAAGCTGCATTTCACTCTAGCCCAAGAAAGCAGGATATACAACACACACTGCTAATGATGCTTACAATAACAACGAGAGTAACAGCACACCACCTTACTTCAGAAGTGTTTCCTCACCTGTGACAATTTCCCCACAGTTTTTATTTGAGCTGGAGACTGGGCCTGTGCCTGAGCCTGAATCTGTGGGACCTGCACCTGAGCAGCCTGCTGCTGCTGTTGCCTCAGAAGCTGGAAGTGAGCAGGGGTGATTGTTTTGCCAGACAGCTGGACTGTTGGTGTAGCTGTGAATAAAGAAAACACAAAATGCTCTGAAGATTTTCAACATTCAGTTTAATTCATTGATTTCACTTAAAAAAAATTAAGCTGTAAATGCCTATTTTTGTTCCAACACAGTTTGCGGACTAACTACAAATGACACATAACTACAAATAACAACACATTAGCATAAACATGATGTAAAAGCAGAGTAAATAAAATAAGTGCTTCTTTCTTCATAATGATTTTTAGTCCAGGCAGTCAACTCTAATATCTTACTGCTAGATTATTAATAATCTTTTTTTAATTGTAATGCCTAGGGGCCAAGCTGCTCTCTACTTCAACACTTTCTCCAGAAATACTGGAGAGAAGTGTAATCTGAGCACCAACAATAAAGCAAGTTAAAAATCACACCACTGATTAATTGTACTCAATACTGTGGGGCTACAGTGGTCAAGCAACCTGCAGAAGTTCTGGGACCCTTTAGGCAATCCCTGAACACAAGATTATTACCTGGTGTAACTTGAGTCACCAAAGATCTTGTCTGGGTCTGTACGGGTGTTAAGTTTGTAGTTACTACTGCTGATGCTGTTACTGATGTCACTGCACGGACTCCCTGGGTAGATGCAATGGTCACCAGCTCTGTGGAAGCAGCTGGTGCTGCCGCAGTTCGCTGCTGGGTATGGACCACTTGTGCAGTTGCAGTGCCTCCCGATGTCTGGAAAAGAATAGAGTCATTATTTCTCACAGTTTCCAAACCTCAAATAAAGCTATGGAACGTTCTGGAAGTGGACTGTACAGTTGTAGGTGCAAACATGAAAAATGCAAAAGTATTGCAAGGGCAAAGCAGGTCCACATCTTTCTAACACATCTATCTGTTTGGATATGTTCCAATCAGTGTCTGGTTAAACCTTTTTCAAACAGGCTGATCACCAAACCCTTAACTACATTACAGAAGACTGAGTTCACTATCCTTCACTTATTTTGCTTTATCTCCCATAGTCTTAAACCAACAAAATAATAATAAAGATCATAATTAACAAAGCACAAAACAGTTACAAGCTGGAAATGATAGCAACATAATACATTGCCTATGACAGCACTCATCTACAAACTATTTTTAATAGTAATATCTATTAGGCACTTTTAACTGATAAACTGCTCCATGTGTTCTGATCTTTTGGTACAGGAGAGGGGTTTGATAGAGAAGTATGATGCACATGAAATTAGCAAGAAGCAGAGTTTCTGATAACATGGAAAGCTAAAGAAGGAAACGGATATGCTGATAAAACATCCAGCCAAAGGTCAGTCCAGGGACACAACCAGTGATGTGATCTACTCACAGTCAACGTTCCAGGTATAACAGGGGAAGCCAGACGTTTATTGATGGGCTGAAAGGTAGCAGCAGGGACGCCAGCAACCGTGTTCACTATGACATTTCCACTCACTGTAGCTGAAAGCAAGTGAGGATTAAATGTGAGATTCTAAAACTGAAAATCTGAATCTCCAATGCCCAATTATAAAGTCTTCTTACCAGTCTGTATACTTGTCCCCGTAACTGCTGTTTTGATTGTGCCAGCCTATTTAGAAGACAATTGAGGTAAGAGATCGGAAAAACAATAAAAGAAAACTGAATATAGCTCTTATATCTGCTGTTATACCTCTTAAACTTTGCTGTTTATACCTCTTAAACTTTGCTGTTTATACCTCTTAAACTTTGCTGTTTAACACAAGGCTGTATTCCAGAAGTGACAAAATAAGAAAAACTCAATAAAATGCACAGATACTTCTGCAGTTGCTCATTCAGTCTACATACCAACAACTGATGTGTATATATATAAGGATTTTGCCACTCTAATGAGCAAATGTTTGGTAAATACTGGTCATTTGATATCCTTCTTAGGAGAAGAAGAGAGCAGTATCTTACTCTAGCACTTCAGACAACCACTTGCACATGAACATCACTGAGCATTAAATACGGAGCAACGCTTATGGGTCAGAACCCATCCTCTGTGTCTTTCTGTAAAAGCTGTAGTATTCTTGCCCTTCAACAAGCAAAATAAAATCACCACGGCTAGCATACATTAGTATGCAAACTGGAGTGGCTGTAAAAGCAAAAGCCTCAGACTGTCATCAGATTCATTAAAACAGACTCTAGATTTAAGAAAGCCATGAAAACTTTGCACAGTTTGCAATAACACAACCATGGTAGGTCCTGTAGGATGCAACATTCCACTTGCTTTGCCAAGGTTAATAAAGCTTTGGGGTTTAAGCTAACAGAGTAGCTCTTACAGCCACATTCCCTTTATGCTCCAAATTCTCTGCATAAACACTGTTTACTGACTGTGAAAATGTACTTGATTATGTTAAAGTCTAAACTGAAAAAGGCAAAAATCTTTGCAAAGGATGTTATACTCTTCCACCTCAGAATGCCAAGAGCTATTGCTATAATGGTATGAATAGCCCTAATAAATGAACCTAAAAGAAGATATCCAGCATACTCGGAAAATAAAAAAGAAAGAAATAGCTTTTATCTCACTACACTGACCTAAAATTCTCACTTTCCAGAGAAAATAAAACACACAATATGATACACACAGAAGAACTGAAATTACTACATCAAAGGCATGAAGCCCTCCCTTTCTTACCAATACTGCTGTGTTGGCCACAGTAGTTACTGCAGTCTGCACTACTGCCTGTGGCTGCTGAACTACCTGTGCCTGAGCCTGTGGCTGAGGTTGAGCTTGTGCTTGCTGTACAGCTGGTTGCTGAGCTTGCTGCTGGCCAGCTTGCTGCTGCTGAGGCTGTGGACCTGTCTGCTGTTGTGCCCTCTGCTGTTCAGCCAAAGCCTAGGAAATCAAAGCGTGAGCTTCACAGTCTTCAAAACAGTGCATGTAACAATCAGAGTGTATTACTTGAAAACAAAACAATAAACAAAACCCCTTTAATTCAAAGTATGTATTATGTGTGTGCAGAGACAGCATACAAATCTGTCTTCATTGTAACTATCTAGCTCCCAGTTACCTGACCTAACCAGTTTCAAACTACAAGCTGTATTTGTGGTTATATGGCTTAATGCATAGCACAACAAGCAATTTACTATCAATAAGCAAGGACAAATATCTCTTTCTGAATAATGTAAGAAAGGAGGCTACAGAATGGTCAAGAATAAACCACGTTTTTTTATGTTTTTAATGTATTTCCCTAAAGAATGCTTCTATGTGTGCATGGGCATGACGTACAGGCCCAAGGAAAGGTCCCACTTTGGACACTGGATAACTAAATCCTAATACATCAACAATGCGCAGCTGCTCACAACATCTACTGTACTACCAAGGTTCTCTCAGGAGGCAGCTTTTCTCATACTTCCTCTGTTAATATTTTAGCAGTCATATGTATAGCTGAGACCATACCTTTTTCTCTTTTGCAATACGCTCTGCTCGGAGGGATGCAACTTGAATTGGAGGAAGTGGCTTGTCGTAGTTGATTCCACTAGAAACAACAATAAGAAAAGAAACATAATTGCTAAAAGTAAGCAACTGAAAATTAAAAAAAAGAAAAGAAAAAAAAGCACTTTTATGTAATTCCTAACTCCTTTAAGACATAGAGTGCCCACCTTTCTGCAAGTACTGATGCATGCTTTGGATTCTTCTGGAAAGGATTCATGCCAAGCCTGCAATAGAGCAAAACTGTATTACTGGGCACAGAAAAAACTTAAAAACAGTATTTAACTTCAATGTTTTAATAGATGACACTGCAGTTTTGGTGAAGTTTTCATGATATTCCCACCAGTACTGGAGCCTGTATACAGATAGACATTTGAAGGAAGACTCAGAGTAAATAGTAAACAAATACAGAAGTTACTGCAGGTATATACGTACAAAACAATGCACTAGTTATCAGCACAGACGTAAATTATGTATAGTTCAGGCAAATGGAAGGTGTAGTTTTAACATAAGATTGAAAACTGAGTGCTCTTCTGCTTTTAATCCACAAAACAAATTCATGCAGTAAAAGCTAACCCAAATATATGAAATATGAAGATGTTTCAACAACATAAGGCCAGAATGCAAGGAAAGGGATCATGAACAAAGAAACAGAAAGAAATCATGAACAAAGAAACAAACCAGCAGTTTGAAACAGAATGTAAAATAACTCTCAGTTGTGAAAGCAATTCATAGCAGATTCCAGGAGATCTGTGGTAACAGGGTGATTGGGATTAAATGATCCCAGTTAAACTTACAGAGGTTTAATAGGTGGACTTCTTTTCCCTGCAATCATTTTCATCATCTCAAAATGATTAGTATAAAGTTGCGTATGGGTTGCACCCTCATCTTGAGCATAGATCTGATTGGTACGAAGTGGGCGACTGTTTTTAGTCTAAAAAATGAAAAGACAATAGCTTTCAATTGCAAACACACCCACATGGCTTTTCGTCTATGTATAAACACATGGTGCGCTTGTAGGTTATTTAAAAACGTACTCCAACATATCTATCACAGACTGGTTTCTGCCTCGTGTCACTGATAACTTACTGTTACACAAAACTCTATGGGAAATATATAAAGAAAGAGCAAAATAAGGAGCAGTTATCACGGTCACACTGGCATCAGCACTTGGGGACATACAAAATGGCAAACTCTAATTTGAAAAAGAATCTTTGCTTTAGTTTAGATCTTGCAAGTTTAATTCAGTACCCAAACCAAAAGCCCATTAGTTTATAGTTACACATAGCGCACACATAATATAATAAAAACATCACTGCACTGCTCTCCCAACAAAGCTATGTTAACATCCAACACACCATGCCATTCTAATGTTTGACTTCTCTTAAGTAGAAACTGCCAGTCAGGGACAAACCTGCTTATTAGTCAGAGAATGGGACTACAGTCAGAAGTTCTGGGTTCTTTACCCAGTTCTGCCACTAAATTGCTGTACGGTTTGGAAGAAGTTGTTTATAATCATGGAATTTGTTTCTGCAGCATACTATCATCCTCATTTACTAAAAGGTGTTTCGAGCATTAAATTCACTAGGTATTTGTAATCCACTTAGACTCTAGCATGAAGTACATTGTTACAGATCTTAAGTACAATCATAATAATCAAGATAAGTTACATGGTGGTTGTTAGGTAGAAAAATACCCACTACAGTTTAAGTGAAATCACAAACTTCTTGCATGGTTTAAAATTTATCTATCAAATCCAAAAGCTGAAGGCTGGTGTCAATCCACTGTATCAACAAAGAAAGGAAAAATACATTTGGCATTTTAATTGATGTTTCAGAACTCAAGTAACACTCAACATGGATCTCATATGAATTATCTGCCCACCTCCATTGCTGCTAAATACCACAGTGTCTAGATTTGATTTGGAAAGAATACCAATGCACACCTTATAAATACTTTTTGTCTTCTTTTTAGGATTAGCTTCGTACATTAGCTGTAAAATAAGAAGGAAAGTTAGATGATCTTTTGTGGAAGATTTTGTTCAGGTGCTTTTTCTTTTCAAAGAAATCACATAAAATAAGTGGAAATCCTGATGAGGATAATTTTATAATCTTTTAAAAGTTATTTATTTACACTGTTGAAACATTTAACAAAAAAACGTGTTTATGGAGATAAGGAAAAAAAACTCTACAAACTTAAAGTAAAAAAAAGACGCATCATTCTACGTAAACTCACCTTTCCTTCTTCCCTTGGGATAATGACATTTTCGTATCTGTTTCGGCATTGTTTTGGTGAGCGATAGACTCTGCTGCAGGAGTTAACAACATCACTAACAAGGTCCCAATTGGGAGTGTGTGCTGGCGATACAACAGCAAGATTTAAAGGAAGCTCCAGCAGCTGCTTCACTGCCTACAATAGATAAAGGTACAAAAGCTTTAGATGACAAATCATTTCAGTCTTCCAAACCTACCCTTATCTGCATGTGTCCGCACACCACTACTACAATGATACAGATAGCTTAGGGCTCAGGCTACGGGTTCACCTATATTCACAGAGAATAAATAAGCATAAAATGCTATTATGCAGACTGATGTGCAAGAAAACACTTGGAGATTGCTAAAGAGGAAAAGAGGTCTGCCATTCAAGTGCTGCTCTCTTCCCAAAGGTGGGAAAAACCTCAGCTGCATTATCCAATGTCCAGCCAGCACAACTAATCTTAAACATAATAGTAAGTGGTCTCTACAATAAAAATAAGATTTAATAATACATTTTGGCTAATCATACAGTTTAACTTTTAATGTGTCCTTAGAGGAACACAAAGGATAGGCAATATGTTATCAGTTATGTCAGCAAAATGCCAAACTAGCCATTAAGAATTAGAAATAACCTTGGAGAGATAAAAGTGCACAAAGAGTCATTTCTGAAAACAGAAGCAAAAATACAATAAATAATAATAGCAGAAAGTGCAGGTATCATCTGACCTGCAGAAGTGCCCAGTCTTCACTAATCAACCACTCTGGATTATCCTGTCCAGCCTCAGCAGCTGGTTTGACAAGAGTTGGCAAAGGCTTTGCAAACTGTGTTTGTTGTTTCAACAAGATGTTTTTCTTTTGCTCTTTGCCCTCCCGGCGCATTTTCAACATTCCTGGAGTAGCTCGATCAAAAAGGGAACGAGGTGGAATAACTGTCTCGCCATGACGTTGCTTTTTCTTCCTACCTGCAGCTAAGACAAAATCCCCCCAACATTCTTGGTAAATAGTTACTACCATTCTTTTGATTCCTCTGCTACTTACAGCCGCTAAATGCTCCTATATGTGAACAGTGTATTCCGCACTGCCTTTGAAAAGTGTACTGTCACTAACTAAAGCCTGCTATAAAGTAAGGCCCTAACTCACATAATGGAATGCCTCTGTTCTAAACTTATCCTTTTAAGAACACTTATAAGTCTAAATAGAAAGACACACTGTAAAAACTGGGGTTTTCAGTGATTTTACTGTTTCAAGACCATGGCGGGACAAGAATTTTCACCTCTTCAAACCTGTAAATTTGATCTTTTCTGGTCCAAACATGTAGGAGGTATGAAAAATCCCCTGATTACTTTTAGCTTTCAGCAATAAATCTCAGAACAGTTTTGAACAAGGCCTTACCAGATGGATCTGTTTTGTGTCGTTTACGTTCCTTCCTGACATACACTGGAGGCAACTTTGATTCTGGAATAGGGGTAGTATCATACATCAGGCACATAACAGAATCTATGTAGATATCATTGTCATCCTGAGGTGGAGTGGGAGGAGTCCAAAGCTACAGAATAGAATTAGTAGTTACTGCTATATTAACACTGACCATCACGTTTCAAAACCCAAGAAGCCTGTTTAGGCTGCCTGGTGTTACTTCTACTTACTGGCATTATTTCGGTTTGTCCATCTGGACCTTCATAGACATATTCCTACACAGCAAAAAGAGAATACAATTCAAATGATCCAACTGAACCCTGAAGGAAAAGGTATTCTCAGAACAACTGTTATGAAATACACTATTAACAAGACTAATCAGGACTTACTTTGTTGTATGCATCCTCCCGAGTGTAGGTTAGAAGTTCCTCTTCATCCTCCCAAAGCATTTTTTGCTCTTTTGCCTTTAACTCCCTCATATGCTGGACTTCCCATGCTTTCTTTGCAGTTTTCAATTCCATCTACATAAAAGTCAGACACCTTATAAACTTTATGCAGTAACAGACACTGATTAAAAGTTGTCAGTTTGTATTTTTATGGATGAACTCCTTGAACTGTGACATTTTCAGGCACAGAAATCTTACAGCAATTTCTTAATAGATACTTTCACAATCATTTAGGAGAGAGAGTTTTTGGTCTCTGTTGAGGTTCTTTAAACCCTCAAAATAAAGCACTAAGAATTCCAGTTAAACAACCAGAACACAGCTCCTTTACCCAACTAAGCAGGTTCACTGAAGTTAATTAAATTCTCTGTTCCCCACAGCTATCAATAGAGTACAACAAATATTTGCTGAGCTGTGCTGAAGCATGTCATTCCCATTTTATAGAAAACAAATTAAGAACTGACACCTTCCCAAACCAAGAGAATTCCAAAATAATAAGCTCTCTGTAAGGTGTTCTGGTGTTCATAAAGTATAGCAAAAGAAGATCACAGAAGTGCCTACAATATATTCCACACCATTGGAGTAACTTCCACTTCACATTGAAAGTTTAACCCTGCTCATACCTACTGTGACAGAACAATACGGAAGAGAAAGATATGTTGTTTTACCTCATTCAGACGTGGCTCATTCTCATCAACTGAAACATGGAAGAGCTCTAAATAATTCAAAGCATACTTCTCAATTGGAGTCAGCTGAGAGAACGCATCAAGGAAAAAGAAAAGTTAGTATTGAGGATAATAAAAGGAATGTGAACTGAAGGAGAGTTTATCAATGCTCTCTTTAAAACTAATCTCCCTCTCTGATAGCTTAACATCTTCAGTCAGTAGGAGATGTCCCATCCATTTAATGGGAGTATCAATCCCATAGACAAGTTGCTTTACGCCAGACTGCAAAAAAATTGAAATACTCAAAGTAAACATTACTTTTTAACCAAATATTCATGGAAAGTCATGGTACCTGATCCACAACAGCAACTAACTCCTGCAGCTGTGAGGGCTCTTCATTGTATTTTGTCTCACAGAGCTCTGAGATTAATGGTTCAATGCTTGGGCCACGTCCTATTTCTTGTACACGATCATTTGACTCCTCATCCTCTTGTTCAATACTGTTGAGGGCCTTTCAAAAAGACGTATTTTAAAAATAATGAAGACTTCAAAAATATGGAGAGAAACCCCATAAGAAATTCACTGAAATCCAAAACAGATTTGCGGAATAGGTGTCTGCTGAGGCAAGAGAAACAGTCCCCAGAACGTACACAACAAAACTGTGGGCTTTGGAAGTTTTGTTACAAGGAAAATCACAAAACAACATAAAACTACCAGAAAAAGAGATAAGGCAACTGTTCAATACTAACGTTGTACAGCTGTATTTTTAACATGTGTTAATAATTACCTCTATGAATGGTCTTGCAACTTTAGGTGAAATATTTTCTGCTGGAGACGGCTCTTGAGAAAGTACTACAAATTCTTCTGCTTTCACTCTAAATCCAGAATCCTCCATAGGAGAATGAACCTCAAACAATTCCTGAATTGTTTGCTTTGTAAGAAGAAGGAAAAATAAAAAGAAGAGAAGTAAATTCAGCTGTCAGAACCATTCCACATTTTTATATAACTTTGAATTAGCTCAGGTTCAAGTGACCTTGTAAACTATGGACTAACTAAAGAAAGAATAAACTTCTATCTATTATTTCTGGAAAATTGGCTGTTTTCTCTTCTGTAACTTTCTCCTATAGGACTACAGAGTAGAATAAAGTGTTAACAGCTTGTTTATAGGGAAGTCAGAAATATTGTTTCATTGTACACCACTGTACTGAGAATGCCAGAAGGGGATGGACTAGCTTAATTACTGCATTCGCTGTCTTCTGCATCTTCAGAGCAGCAACTGAGAGCCTATCTCACTAAATACCCAAATTTTGCATGTCACATTTTTAAAGTTGTTGAAACCTTCATCTTTACAAGCTCTGCAGAATTTTGCAGCAGCACAGAAGAAACCAGAATATATTGTCACACAAGTGATACCTGTACATCACTGTGCAAGTAACAGGACAAAAAGCAGATGAATGGTAATTGAGAGAATGTGGCACTAACACCCAGAGTTCAAGCAACCACCAAATCTAATGACTGCCTATCCATTCTAGCCCAAACAGATTTCTACTAAACTGTTACTAACCATTCCAACACAGATAAACACTGCAACACAGATGTTTCAATGTATTTTGAATATTAATTTACCTGTGTTAAAAAGGCCATTGAATAGTCATTTCCCTGAGCAGCTACTTCTCTGATCAAGTCCTTTGTGCCATTTTTCAAAAGCTTTTCTTCTACTGAATTACCACTGACAAGCCTAAATTAAAAGGAAAAATAATAGAAATCTAATTAGTCATTTCCAAAACAGCTTTCAGAAACAAAAAGAGAAGCTTCCCTTAGAGAATAACACCAAACTCTAAGCATGTGGTGGTTTTGTGGGGTTATGGTACATGCCCAGAACAAAATCACATACCACCACCTCTGCTTTAAAGCTTTCATTTAACAACTAGTGTAATTAAAAAATCAAGAAAAAAGATCAAAGGATACTTCATTTGAATAACTTCATGTAAATTAACTGTCAAAAAACAAGTATGAAAGATTCATTCATTACATTTGGTGTTAAGACCGACCACATTTCCATATGATAACCTGGCATCTTCTTTATTGAAGTGAGATGAAGTTTTCAGCACTGTTTCCACTTTATTTCAGATCATACAGAGCAGCACTATCTGAATTAACCTTACATTAAAGCATGTTAAAGAGCTGTCATTGAGCTGTAACCATCACCTGTATATATGGATATCTTTACATCTCCCAATTCTGTCGCACCATTCCTGAGCTTTTGCATCCATCACTGGGTTTAGATCATTGTCATAGAACACAACTGTGTCTGCCTCAACAAGATTGACTCCAGTGGAACGACTGTGAGAGGAAAGGATGGCACAGAAAATGCGCTTGTCTCTGTTGAAAATTTTCATCAGCTCCTACACAAATGGAGTAAAAGGAGTAAATAAACCATATACAGAAATAAAATGCCAAACCAAATTTACTACAGCCTAATGAAAACACAGACAAAATCAAGTCAAGTGTTTCAAAATGAATAAGAAACCAAGAAAATCTCCTTCTCCTGAACAGCACATATTGCTGTTCCAGTGAACAACTGTTAGAGCAATCTTACCTGCCGTTGTTCATGGTTAGCGTATTCATCAATCCTCACAAATGTGAGGAAATGGAAATTCAGGAACAATTCCAGTATGTCCAACATCAGAATCATCTGTGATAAGATCAGCACACGGCGCCCTTCAGATTTCAACTTTTGAAGCAGGACAGCAAGAGCTTCTAATTTTCCTACATTTCAAACAAGAAAGTCAGTAACAGTTTTATACAGAAATCCTGTTCCAGTGAAACAGGAACTCATGGGAACATTATCTCCAAATGTCATCATTTACCTGAGTCATACTGCACCAGCCGGAGGTCAGGGAACTGCAGCAAGTGAGGAGTGGTAATCCTTTGCAACTGATGCAAGTGTGGAGTTGCCTTCTGCTTAAGACTGTGCTTAAGGAGTTTCAGTCTATGACTATATGAAGGGGGAGGATTTGCTACATACATACATGGGGGAGCAGCAACTGCAGCTGGCAATACGAGGAGAGCCCTGCGAGAAGCATCAAAACAGGGGAATACCAGTTTAAAAAGTTATATACAGAATTATCATCTGCAGCAATAATTTTCAGCCTGTCAACCATGTAATTTTACACTATTATGTAACCACTTCGTTATAGTGACTTAGTAAGTGCTGAATGCCTTCAAAGTGTTAATATTCCCTATCTCCCTTTATACTTTTGTTTTGTCTGCTTTGATGATAAGCTTCTGTTAAGGTGCTTGCACTGTGACCACTGCATTCAGTCACTGGAGCTCAAACACAAGAAACGCTCATCATACCAAACTTACTAAAAGCAATTCAAAAAAGTCTGAATTCTTCTAATTGTGTTTCATGTTTCTAGAAAGCTGCAGCTATTGCTCTGCATGCAATCCATTAAATGCCATTAAATGATGCAGTCTGCCTCCATCTCTCTGTCTTGGCTCTCGCTGGTTGACTCAGAACTATTCAGAAATAAATCCAAAGCATAGGAATGGAAGCTGAGTTATGGTCAGCTGAATTTGGGCTTGAAATTAGGAATGAGGTACTGAAAACTCTTATTATAAAGATCTTAAGGGAAACAGAAGTGACTGTTACTTTTACATTTGTACTGCATACCATTTATGCTAGATGTATCAGTCTAAACCAAACATGAACAGAAACAAGGTTTTGAAGCTTTTTTGAAAAGGAGTGTTTAAGAAATAACTAAATGTGGTAAAGGCTTGAGGCAGAGTCACATGTTACCTGTTAACAACATCCTTTAGAGATTCTTGTTGCTGACCCAAAGTCAGGATCATTTCTTGCAGTGGGCTACTTGGGCCTCCAGAGGCACTTGAAGAAAGGCAACAGTTCACAAAGCCAGCCCACCTCCAGCTGTTGTCTTGACTGGAAGACGGCTGAGAGGGCTTTCTTTCACCAGCCAAAGAACAAGCACTCAGCAAGTCTCTGCCATACATCGGGGCCCGTGAACAACGGCGCTCATTGCCAGAAAATATTCTGTCCAGGCGCTCCTTCAAAAGCCGGTTCTTCTCTTCATATGTTTCCTTTGCCAAGGAGAGTTGAAAAAGAACCATTTGCTGCTCATCATAAACACATAGGAATTTGAGTTTCTACAGAATGCAGCTATCAGGATCAGAGCACTGTGTGCTTTACACCACCAACATCCTAGATTATAAGAACTACGTAAACCAATCACTAAAGGTGTAAATTATGGATAAAATTTGAATTCATATTAAATTCAATTCATATTAAAGATTCAATTGCATCTTATTTTAATATCTATTTGTTTTTTTTAAGCACATTTTCATAGTTTTTAAATAAACCAAAACTATTAATTTATATTTGGAACATTTCAATTAACTCATTAATATTTATAAGGTGCAGGTTCTTTCACAGTTTAACATACACTTGATGTTTCCCTATGCTTTACAGGTTGCTTGAGTATCTTTGCTTGTGAAAATCTTGTGATTCCTTTATTTATGCATTACTACGCAATTACGATCTATTACAGTCACAAGAACCTGTCTGCTGCCACAGCACAAGAAACCTGATAGCTGCTTTTATACACAAGAATTTATCTTAAACTATGGATTATAAATGAAAATGCACCGGATCTGTCAACCTGAAACACTGATAGAAGCTGGTTTACGTACTCTGTAGTCATCAAAGTTCCTAATTAATCCCAGCTTTGTAAATTAAGGCTTCCAACTATTGCATGGATTTAGTACCACGGCTGAAAAGTTTTGTTTCCTGAAGAAAACAAAAATTAAGTACCTGCAGTTGTCCATGCGTCAAACCAGGTCCTGGTTTTAACGCTGCTCCCATGTCACCAGATGACAAATTCGTAACTGCAGTTCTACCTGGAATACAAACTGAGGATAAACGTCCTGTTTATATATTTATTCTTAAGATCGGTTTCATTTATTATATTCAATAGCAGACATTTCATAGCTGTAACACATCATAACTGCGGACAAGTTTTTAGTCTAGATGTCCACTGGTTATCACAAATTTATACTTTGCTACGCATCACATATCTGACAGATGTTTACACCAACTGTTTTCACAAAAGTCAAAGATAGATCAATGGCATTTTACTTTGCTTTGCACAAAGACCTGCTGCATTCATAGCTTATTCAAAATGCCATGTAAAGTGCAATAGGTATTAACATTTAGAAGTTATACACTCTAAATCAGGAACAGATTGTTCCAATTCATCTTAAAGCAATCACCTAAGATTCTTCAGAAAACACATTAATCCAGTGTATCTAAAAACTGATGAAACTATTTGATGGAATCTCATAGTGGAGTTCTTGTGAATTCAACTGCTAGCAAATGGTTTCCCAGACAGTTAACTGAACTATCAGAACATTACACACAACTTACCGAAACTACAGTGATCATGTACTAGCAGACTACAGACACTGTGTAGCAGTTATTTTCTTGATAGGATATATAGATGTCTATCTCAGTCGGAATACACTGCTCATCAGCTCTGATTATTTGTACTAGAAAAGCATTACAACCCTCTGCTGGTCACTGTTAGTCTGTAGTGGTGAGTCAACACACCCATGAAGAACTGCATTCAAGTTAACAAGCAGATGCCGGCCCTTACATTAAGACTAATAGACTCTAAAGAGTATGCAGAGGTTTAAGCTTTGCCTTTCCACATTTTTATTATGAATAACCAAACAGAGATAGCTAATATAAATCCAGGTTTACTACACAGCTCCATGTGAACCCAGCAATTTCAGTTTCCAATCACCCAAAGCAATGGAATTTATTTAGCATTTTATCCAAATTTCAGAAAGTCAAAGTAAGTATTTTCAAAAGGTTTTACATCTTCCTCCAATGAAGAACAACAATAACAATAATGTTTTCTTTTATCAATTGGAAACAGTATTTCAGTTATTATTGCTTTTAACAGAGCCCTTTTTTACCATCATGAGAGTAGTAAAATGCGTGAGTTGCTGTAGAACTGTTACGTGAATTTTCATTCTGAACTGTGGCCATTATTAGGAGTACCTGTAGTGCAATCAGAGCTGGAGGGTAACACACTTGAACCACAGTTCTTCCAAACTATGACAGAAATCGTTTACCTCCCAACAACAGGCAGGCTGTTGAAGCTTCCTCTTCTCTTTTTATGACAAGATGTTTACTCTTCAGAAAGTCAAAGTTTGAACTTCAGTGGCACATTAATACATCAAAAAGCAGCAGTAAGCAGTCTGTTTTGAGTGAATGGTTGATATCCAGAGAACATTACAGCATATGGCCTCTTCCAGGGAACAAACTCCTAGCATTGCATTTATCATAATTTTTCAACCTGCTGTTTTGTTGTAAATGCATCCTAGACAGAAATTTCTCTATTGCTTTTCAACCAATATCTTGATCATATTTTTAAGCAAGGAACCGATCACATTTGTGGTAAGGCACCAAACACCTAAGCAGTATTTGCAGAGGGAAAACAGTAGCTTGATTAGATAGACAAGCAAAGAAAATTAGACAAAGGCAAAAACAACGTGGAAAAATTGAGATAATTGCTGGACATTCTCTGTCAGTACAAAAAATAATCACCCTGATTTTTCCTTGAAAAAAGTAACATATTTCAAACTCATTTCTTCCCACAAGAAATATATCTAGGACACAACTGGAAAAAAAACATCTACATGTTTAATAGAGTTTCAAGCTCTCCCAGGTTTGTACTGAAAAATTATCTAATTAGTATACCCAATCACAAACAAATCAGAAGGATGTGCCTCACAGTTTACCTGCTTCTGGACTCATTTTACAGAACTGTGATATATAACAATCTGGAGTTATATATCAATGCGATTTTAGTAACTGAATGTTTAGATACAGACATTTCAGATTAGAAAACCTACCTTGCTGTGCCACTGCTGTGGAAGTTGGGACACCTGCTTGATGCTGGTTTCCTAAAGCGTTCAGAGCATTCTGAACAGCTCCTGCTTGGGAAACTGTCTGCATGACAACCGGGCCCTGAGGTCTTAAATACTGCTGACCAGGTGCTGAAACAATCTGAAGAACACTTCCTGCAATGGAGGATTTTCAAATAGTTAGGGTGGGTAGAGTGGAAAAGAATAAACAGTGTAAATAGTGTTCTCTGGCAAAAGATACTACTGTTACATACTGATCATTGCTGCTTCAAACTGTCAGATTTTGCCAGACAAGTTCCTTACACTAATCTGATTTAAAGTACCATAAAATTTGATAGGAGGGAAACGCCTAAATCTTCATAGTTGAAGAGGAGTTTCACATCGTACAGGCATCATTCTAAATCTAGGTATTTTATACTGAATCAGAAGAAATCAAATCAACAAAGAAATCCCCAGTGCTCCCTCTATCTACTTTGTTTGCCACAGAGAATCAAGATTTCCAGGTTCTCCTGAATTTGGCAACACACATACCACCAGCAAGGGAAACTTGAGGGCAAAAGATACTGAAAGAAGAGTATTCAGGCCAGGGTAATAGTTGGGTCAAAATATAGAGGCACAACAATCCTCAAGTATTATTTACACCATCACAGAACAAAGAACATCCTCAGTTGTGTCTGTTTCTGCTCATCAGGGATTTAATCTGAAATAATGCCTCACCTTACTTTAGCTGTATTGCATACATGTGAAGACAAAATCAGTAATAAAATCTTGAAATACATTACAGGAAAAGAAAGTAACCATGTCTTTCATTTGTCAGGCATTTATTTTTCAAAGCACAGCTACCTTATTATCGCTGCCTCACACAGAAAACAGGTAGAGCAGAGCAGTGTAAGCAGTGGGGATGGAAAAATCTTAACATACAGCAACAAGGAATGTGCTGCCCATAACAAAGCATTCTGAACAATGGATAACTCCTTGTTTTGAAATAAGTACCTTGTAACTGCAAGGGTTGCCCTGCCGTGAGCTGGCGAAGTTGACTATGTGATAAAGTGAACTTGTTCCCTTGGAATTGCAGTGTTACAGGGGTTTCTGGCTGAGCGATCCTGCCTTGTGCTCCTGCTATAGAAGCCAGCTGGGCTATTTTCACTACCTCACCACCTGTCAAAGAGGGAAACAGGCATTAAAAACGACCAAAGGGGAAGGCACGCTGTTCAATAGTCACAATTCTAAGTTTTGGTTAGTAAACTGGTGCTGAAGCGCCTTCCATGCAGAATTATACTTCAGAGTGCATCAAAAGTGTCATATAAAAGTTAAGCAGGTATTGCTTTCTATATTTGATGGGCAAACTGGAAAAAAGCTGATTGTTTACAGGGTAAGAACATCAACATTTTAGGAGTTATCACTTTCATTAGCAAAAAAGTTAAGAGCTACCTGAAAACTCATGTGACACTTTGTAACAGGACGAGTATAGACATTAAAGTGATTTTCACTGCCTTTTCAAGAGCACAAAGGAAGGTTTTAGGAAGAGACAAAAATATTCACATATGTGGCACTATAAATATACATTTGAAACGGCCTGAAATTTGCTGATGAAACATGATTTATATTAAGCGATCTGCACTTAGCCAAACCAAAAAGCTTTAGAAGTGACAAGGACTAAGCTTTTTGTGATTTAAATGCAGAAAGGTTAGAAGCATTTAAGCATTAAGTTTTATGGTATCGAGAAAATACTGGCATGAAAATTTAGCTTTTGTAAAGGCAGTGCATTACCCCAGAGATAAATTAATACATCAGTGCTCAGTACTCTATACACATGCTAATAGGCAGTGCACATACAACCTTAAAGCAAAGCCTCATTGCTTTTCTCTGCCTAACGGTTGAGACGTTCCTCTCTGTGAGAGGCCTTTAGCAGATGGATTAGTGTTTAATATGAAAGGAATAATTAGGATAGAGCTAAAACATGTGGTCTGAAGGAAGTCTTGCCAGCAGAAGAAACATGCAGAAATAGGAGATTAAGTTGACACCGCTAATGTATGTCCACAGCAATTCTATTGTTTCTTATCCAATTTTCGATTTTCCTTGGTCATAGAGCAACATACTGAGCAAGGCTAATCAGAAGAGTGAAAAAAAAACAACGATTCTGTACACATTTTTAGGGTGCCTAGTAACTTAACCTCATTGTAGTATAAAGGTGGGAGAAACCTGGAAAGGGGAGGCCACTTACTAGGCAACCGTGCCTGGGCCTGAGAGGTCAGTACCAGCCTCTGAGGCAGCACACTCTGTTGGATGGTGTGCGAGGGGGCCTGTGGCTGGGCCTGCCCTAGCTGAGAGGCCGGCGCAGAGGTCTGGCCCCGCGGTTTCACAGGGTTGGCTGTGCTAGTTGCTGTGGTGAAGGTCGCTGCGGGCTGGTGTCTTGGAGCACTGGTGGAAGCCTGAGTTGTCTGAAACTGTGCTGCTGCGGCTGCAATCAATAAGGGTTGTTTGGGCAAGCTGTTAGAGGTTTTAACTCCGCTCTTTTAAACAACCTGCATTAAAAAGAAACCTTCCAACAGGATATTAAAATGGCTACAGGAACAGCTTGTCCTTACAGAATGGGATTTCTATCCACACCTTCCACTCCATCCTCTTTTTACATTATGTATTTGGAAAGCATTGTTTAAAAGCTTAAATAAATACACAAATGCACTGTAAATTCCCATCATTGATAGAACATTACACATGATCAGGGTGTAAATACCAACTGTGCCATATTTACTCCATATGCTAACAGTTAGGTTACAAAAAGCTTAGTTTTGCATTATATTGGCAGATCATACTGTAGAAACTAGTGGGGAAATTTACTGGCAATTAGTCTGTTGGTATTTTTAAGCCATTAGTATTCTAGACCATTAAGCTAGAGGGGAAAGGAGTTCTATTAACACACTTTTATCCAACTACACAGAGGCTCAGGTAACCAACCTAGCACTAACTTTCCTACCTTGATTTGAAGACACCGTAGCTATGGGTGATCTTCCTCGTACTTGTGCCTGTTGAGTTACAGTTGCTGTGGTCACTGTGCGTTGTACTTGAGTGCTTGGGAAGACTACAGTCCTGCCCTCAGGTTTCTGACCATACTGAACGGGTTGAAACAACCTGCAAGAATATGACAATTCAAAGTCTATAGGAAGGCTACAGTTCAGCCTTTAACAATGAGCTCTACCACCCAGAAAGTATAAACCAATCACATCAGATGCTCATGTCTTTCTTGCAGGTGACTGAAACTGGCAAGACTCATCACTTCAACAACCTTCAAGTGTGGACATTTTATGAAGTCATTTTGCTAAATCCAAGAAGGAAGAAGAACCTTTTCATTGCCATGCATCCAGTTTAATGCTGGATGCATGAGAATTACAGGAAACAGCTTAAAAGAGTCTAGCCCGATACCTGGAAAAAGAATGGGGATTTCATATCATTTCCAGAGAGATATCAACATGCCATCAGGTCATCAGGCAGCTCTTTTGCATCAGAAAAACAGTTCCACTTTCCTTTGTGATCACTGCTTCATTAGCAGAGAAATACTCTTAGAAATTCACTGCTATAAAACTTCATGTGTCTCTTATAACACTGCAAGCACAGTTAATTCTGTAGGTCCAACTTAGTCTTCTAGTTGCAAAGCAACACTCACTTGCCATAAACAAGGACCTCAAGAATAAAATCCACCTGCTGCTGAAGTAAAAACTATGGGAAATCCATAAACAAACTTCAAATGGAACCACACGCCTCAAAAAACTACTCAAATAGAATCCTTTTTTTCAAGAGTGAACAACAAAGCAACAGAACAATAAAATGCGAAGTCAAGTCTGAGGTTTTGTGTGAATTACATTACTAGAGATGCAGACAGAACTCTGTAAACATAGCAACAGAACTACATTTCCCTCCTGTAATTCTAGCTTAAAAGAAGGGCAGTTTTACACACCTGCTTGGTTTGAGCTTCACGGGGTTGGGTCTAGCTGGTGGTGGAGGGGAGCTGTAGATTTCTTCAATCAACTTCCTAGTAACCTTCTGTTTTGGCAACATTTGTGCTTCATAATGGGTCATTTTGTTTTCCATTCCAATGAGATCAAAAAGAGACAGGTCTGATTCCTAAGTGATATTAAAATAAACCTTATTTTACATGTGGTAACCCAAACAGTTAAGTCCTCTCCATGTTCTATGCTTAACTCACTTTCTATATTTTTGGAAATAAATGCTGTAAATTTAAAACGTAAACTATTACTTATTAGCCAAAACTTCAGAAACCTTGGAAATATATCTTAAATTGATAATCCCATTTTAAGCATCAGCATTGGAAGAAAAAGAACTTAAATCATTAGCCAGTTACGGAAATCAAAGCAAGACATATTTAACAATTCTTAATATACCACAATTTCCAAATAAGTAGAACTCCTAGAAGGTGTTTGTTGACTCTCAAGCTCAAATGCCAAACTACAAAGGCACACGTATAATTCAGGAGTAGAAAAATGTGAAGAATGGAAATAAGGTTAATCAAAAGATCACCTCATCTGCTCCACTACTCATACTTCTCTCTAATGCAATTATTTCCTTCAATTATCCCGAAGAGGGGAATCACTTCTTTAAGGATAACACAAACAGTGGTACTTTAAATGGATTGACAGAAGTGTACAAATTTAGTCACTGAATCAGTGTTTACTCTTAGGTGAAAAAGAGTAAGTCTTGCTCTCCTTTAGCTACTGAAAGAAGGAAAATGACAATGCTGTCAGGCATTTCCTGGCACATTTCAGTGTCAGAAAACTACAAACACGAGTACAACGAAAGCAAAGTTAAGTTCCCTTTGACCAAGTAGTTAACGAAAAATTACTGATTGCAAACCACTTGAAAAGCTCAAACTACTATTACAAAAAAGAGATGCAACAAGTACACACTTGGTAGGCACAGCTATGGAATTGTGAATTCCTTCTGTTCAGAAACCTCAGGTAGACTTAAGATGTATAAGAAGACAATAATGTTAAGTACTGAAATTCTGCAAGAGCAGTCAAGAGAGAAAAATACTCACCTTCCAAATATCCTTTTCTAGGGCACTCAGTACCAGAGACGCAGTTCTGTACTCCAGTGTTTCTGATACATAAGAGGTACTTGAAAGTCGGGGGTTTATCAGATCAGGGTGATTACAAATCCGCTGCAGCTGCATCAGGACATGCAGGACACTGATGAAGTGTCCGCTTTTGAGGGCTTCTTGGGTTCTACCAAATAATTTATACAGAAATAGACTAATTTAAGTACAGCTTTTATGGAGGTGTCTCTAAATCAGCAAGGTGAGAATGTGAAATGGCAGCATGTTATACAAAAGTCTTAAAAACAACTTAACTTATACCTAGGTTTTTCTAGAGCATTTTAAGTAGCACTGAACCAAATGTAAATGTGGAAACACGAAACTTTAGGACCAGTGCTACCTTAAAGTCAAGTACAACCTAACCACCTCCCTAACCTCTACCCGTTTTGTTTCTGTTTCATCCCTGTACCTATAAGTAACCACTTGATATCACAGCACAGGTAAATGTGTGGGCATGAGAAGAAATACTTTGGGCTTTAAGAAATAATGAACCGCTTATTAGAGAGAAATCTTCAAGCACAAGAGCAGCAAACCTGACCATTACAACTTGACTTTTAGGTTCCCAAGGTTAAGCGCATGTTTTTCATTAGCCTCACAGCACCACTTGCTGATAATTTTAGTTTACAATGTAATCACATCCTACCCACTGGTCATATTGGAAAATCTCAGAAAAACACTAAACCATTTCCAACCATGACAATCAATCATCATCTTGCTTAAGCATCAAAAATGACAGCATTATTTACTGTTTTAAATCCTTACCCTGGTTGTAAAATGACATCTTCATACATAGCTTTTTGTCGACTAGAGAGACGACACTTTAGCACATGCTCGTATTTCTTTGTTAGCTGCTTTTCAACGTCTCTCTTTGATCTTCGCAAAATAAATGGTTGAATCATCTGTAACATTTCAGAATCAAGAGAAAAAAAAATCTCACTTCAAAGATGCAGTTTTACAACAGGAAGCTAAACCTATTCACACCTAACATATCTGATGTGATAAGCCTCATATGCCGTATATAATCATATTGCTATGCACACAGTTGTAAGGCTTTAATTTGTTCTTTAATTTCTGCATGTTATGCTTCAAATCGGAGCCTTCCATTATTTTTTCCAAGAAACCTCCACACTATTCTGGTAGCAGAAACTTCTGCTTTCAGCAGGACTTTGTCTGAACTGAACAAAGTGTTCAGAAAAGCCAGAAATTCCAGGCTGAACCACATCTATTCATTTCTTCTTTCTTCCCTATTTTTTTCTCCCAACATCTAACTACTATAGTAGGACAGATGAGAAAAAATGACAACATACTCTGTGTAACCTGATGACCAGCTTATGGCAATAATCCTGGTTCTCCTCATTAGGTGCTTTTACTGGAAAATCTAGGTAAGGTCTGGAAATTCCCGGAATCAGAAAATGTACCATGGTCCACAACTCCATCAATGTGTTATGCAAAGGAGTGTCTATCAGAAGTAAACGATGCTGGCTGTGAATAGCAAAAGAAGATTTTAAAACAATACAGCATTTAGCTAGCATCATTACGAAAAGGACACCAATATCCGAACACTGCTTACTGTAGTTTAGGTTTGTCAGATACACAGAACAACTAAGCACAGAAGAAATTAAAATCTAGGATAAATTATCTTTTTACTCTTGAAAATACCACCAAAATAAATTCCTTGTTGCAGAGTATCAGAACATACAAGAGGATCAGTTTGGGAGCATGTGAAGAAGAATTATAGTTATGATAGTGGCAACAAAAAAATCCTGAGCATGTCTCTGAATCCTGATTGTTTCATTGAAGACAGCTCTGCAGGCACATGTTGCACAGGAAATTGGACAGATCAAAACAAGAGGGCTTTTATCAGTTTTCTGTTAAGAAGAGAACTGTGTAACATGAAGAGAGAAAAACTCACTACCAGCAGGAGAACAAATCCCTGCTCCATACCTGCGGAGACTGAAAAGTGCCTCCCAGTGTTTCTCAGTCATGCTCTTGATTTGTTGCATCTCATCTACTATTAAGTATTTCCATCGCATTTTCATAAATGCTGGGTGACCTTTGAACAGCTGTTTGTAGGAAGTGATACACACATTGAAGCTGTTGGGTTCTGTCCATTCCTACAGAAAAGGAGACAGAAAAGTGAAGACAGAATTCTCAAGTATCTTACAACCAGCTATTTCTTTGCTAAGAACAGAAGGATGCTATGACTCAAATAAATGCTTAAGCGCAGGTTAAAGCTCTTCCAATCTAAAATGCTAAATACAAAAGCATAAAAGTTGCAAAATACAGTACCTGTCTTTTTGCCCTAAGCTCCCTCTGGCTGCCAAAGTAGAGAAGTATTTTTAACCCTGGGCACCAGCGTTTCAATTCCAGTTCCCATTTCAATATGTTACAGCTCCGAACAACAACAAGGTGAGGGCCCCAATTACCTATAGGAGGGAAAACAGCCGTTAACTATAGGAAGAGACTCCTGAAAATTCATGTGGCTTATATACTCCCCTGATTTTTTAAGTGCAGTGCACTAAATCCATCATTAAAAGTGAGATCCAGTAACAACAGAGGTATTTTAATGACTAATCTACGCTTTACTATTTATTAGACTTGCAAGTACCCTTTGTGCACCTATTATCTACTTTTCCCTCAACTATATCAACTGCTTGAATAAGAGATACTACGCCCACACTACCACCTTTGCTTTACTTATATCCTCTTAAACCACCCTCAGTACAATAACATGATAAGTAATATCTGAGAGGATACACAAAACACACTTCTTTAATGGTTCATATTTACTCCTTCAGTTTAATTATATGTGGCCATTTGGTCATTACACAATTTTTTAAGGCTTTTTTACATCAATGAACTAGGCTTTAGAAGAATTTTGCCACGCAGAAGGTAACAGCAGATTGCTCAAACAATGTAGTTGATAGGAAGACACTCCTATGCCATACAATCTAAGACAGTTTTTCTGACATAATCTCACTCTGTGCGTTATCTAAACTCTGATACGGTTCAGCAGAAAGAAAGTGATCCTAGGCTAAAATCCACAAAGATAATGTTGGCACAGTACCTGTCTAAAATTGTTGGACAAATGAACTTACCTTCATTACAAGCCAAGTGGGCAAAAAAGGCAATAATTTGCACTGTTTTTCCAAGCCCAGCTTCATCTGCCAGAATGCCATTGAGATTCTTCCTGTACAGCTTTGCTAGCCAGTCCAGCCCAATCTTTTGATATTCTCTGAGAGGCCCATACAGCAGCGATGGAGTATTGTATTTTATCTGTAATGTGAATAATTTCATACTTTATTCCCCCAAGCTGAATTCACAGAGCATGTCACAAAACACAGCCATTCTGTAGTTCAATAACTAGAAAATATTTAATATAATTTGTTGCTAAAATCTGCAAAATCATGTAAGAGTGAGTATACACAGTAGCAGAAAACAGGGAGTCTTACCGCTGTTGTTATCCTGGAGCTGCCTTTAGGTAACAGCATTTCTGCTGCAGCAGCAACTTCTGCTATGTCTCGCATATGCTTCTTTGGAGGACTTGATCTGTCTATACCTTTGTATTGGTCAATGCTGAGGAGGGAGTCTATGAGGACAACTTCTTTCTGAGGGCTTTCTCTATCAGAGATATGGTCTTCCATTTCTATGAGAGAATAATTACATCAGCATTTAAAATAAACTTCAGTAGCACATACACAAATGAATTGAGATGGCTAGAGTTCAGACAGGGGTCTAAAAGGAGGCAGCTAACTTAAAAACAATTCTGTGATTTTCAGGCTAGTCAAGCTAACACAAAAATAGCCTAAGCTCAGGATCATGTACATGTTCAGGATGTTCACACTAGGAATGCTAACATGAACATTAGCTTTTCATTACTTCTAGGGAGGTCCCCTCATACTACTTAAAACCTATCTTCAGACATGTAATTCTATCGTCATGTCAGTACAGAACAGATGGCAACTGTAATAACAGCTAGGTATGAAAGCGTACTGTTTAGTTCAGTGTAGGGAGGCTCTTCTACAGCTCACTATTGCTCCTGAGCATCTCACACATCTTGACTTTAAGACAGGCAAATGCTACTCTCTTTTCCTAAACTGAGAAATTAAAAAGGAAGAAATTCTTCAAAGAGCATTCACTAATAATTAATAATTAAAATTAGTAATATGAGGAACAAATGTAATTTTTCTAATGATCATTCCAAATGCTTAGCAAATAAGCCACTGCACTTTCCATGCATTCTTGTATATAACATTCTTCTTCACTTAAAAATAAAAAACATTTTAAATGTCATTCACTCAGTATTTGTTTTCCCCTAGCATAAAATGTCTTTTAATACAGACCTGAAGAGCCAATCAACTTATTTTACCTTGTAAGTCAGCACTTCTTCTAAACAAAAAGTAACTTGCCTTCCTCACTGCTATCCTCTTCACTGTCAGGCTTTGGCTGGGGCCAGTGAAAACTTTCTGCAAAGGCACCTTCATACATCTTCAGTAAATCTTCCAAAGGCAATTCAGCTGTAGGTCATTAAAAGATAAAGTTTAAAAATATGAAATCTTGGAACAAGCAGTACCATTGTCTGTAATCTCATTACATTCTTCACAATTGTATAAAGCCAGTTCTCTAACCAGAAGTTAATGGAAGAGATAATTATTAGGTGGATGATGGCAATATTTATTTAATGACCTTGATTACAGAGAACACTTTGCAATACACCGAGCCGTCTGCTCACCCAGCTTGCATTTTGCTATATTATAAACCCACCATACAAACTGACAGTAAACCATTGGCTGGGGAAGTAGGAACACCAAATCCAGCCAAGTGGCCTGAAGACAACTCAAGGCTACAAAGTTCCAAAATTGAGCTGTACCTCAGCCCTGCTAAAGAGTACCTCCATGATTCCTTGCCTGATGTGTTGAAGCAAAAATGTGCTTCATGACTGACAGTGGCAAATCAATCAGGAAACATCCTCATTAGGAACTTGGCTGACAGGCCAAGAGTTATAATACCTCCAACTGGCCAGCTGGCTGCAGCCACTAAGCTGCCAAACAGATCAAACAAGCTGATTTGGAAACTGCATATTAATCACCAGACAGACTTTGCTTAATGGGAAGCTTGACCCTAAAATTCAGCAATGTTTTTGCCATGATAAGTGAAGCGATCCCCATGGGATACTTTGCATACATCAATCTCAGCATAGCAGTTGCTATGTTGCTAATGAAAGCGAGCTGCTAGCAAGAGCATTGCTCCTAAAAGCCCCTTATCTCCAAGTATTTATACCCCCACCCCCAAGATTAGCATTTCAGGGCCCTTTCAGTCCTATCAGGTGGGTCACAAAACCCTTCTGAGATACTCTATACAGCTGAAGGTAAAACATTCATGTTCAATCTGATACACAACTGGTTTTAAGTATTTATCATGCCCTCCTAGAATTTAGGTTGAGAGCTTCTGCTGTGAGGTTTTAAAGAAATGCAGTGCTTCAATAGAGAAATACTTTTTCTCAAGCCACCTTGTCTGATAACTAGGTAAGTATACGGACTGCTTTATAAAGTACATCATATATGCCCATCATCATCCCATAAACTAACTGCTACAGTTTTCCAAACAAGAAAACATACAACTGAATATCTGAATGCATTCAACTTCTCATCTATAACCCTATTCACAAATATAAGTGCTGCGTGTTCTCACTTGTTCATTCAGAGCCTACCACAGAGAAGCATCAAGCTACATGCCTACCTTCTTTGGCTAGATTAGACAACTCAGTTTGATGGTTTATGTTTCCTTCTTTAGCTTCTTGTTCTTCAATTGTTTCTTCTTCATCTTCAACTAAAATAAAAACAAAAGCTAGCCTTGGCATTCAAATTACACAATAATTCAGGAAGTTTGTAGTTATACACCCATGAAGTGTACTAGCACAGAATATTATATGTAAGTTAGCAGGATTCAAAAATAACTAAAATCTATAAAATATAAAAATAAAAATAATTATTTTCAAACTTTCACTGAAGCTCTGTTAAGTAAAATTGCCTATGAAATTGACTATCTAATCTCTCTAAGAAATGGATGAAGGTTGGTAGTTGGTTTATGAAAAGCTGTAACAGACCAAAACCCTGTGCGTTTAGGGTTGTAATATACAACTGAAGTATTACACTCTAGGTGCACAATTTTGAAAAGTGACTTACCTTCCTCATCAGTCAACGATGTGCTTGCCTTTCTTTTCCTTCCAGATGATGAACCCTGACATCAAATAAGGAGAATATTTAAAATCAAAAAACAAATTTAGGGAGGCTTTTTGTTTGTCTTTTTAAAGAAAGCAAAAACTGCCTTGCAATCACAACAGCACTTGTTAATAGACACTTAACACCTATTAGTACTTTTGTGGTCATACAAAAGCAGATACTCTGCTTTGGTACTGAAGGCAGCATGCAATCAGTCACTCCACACGTTTGTGATTCAAACTGCTCAGGTCCAGCTGTGGCACAAAGCCATAGTACACTCCTTCCCTTAGAAACATTATGGAGGCACAAAACCTTTTACTCAGGTTGAACCGAGGACTGAATTTTCTCTTGTCAATAAAAAAGGGATATGGCACAGGCCTACAACTGTTCAGTCTCAGCCGTCCAGTCATGGTTTAGTCTCCACAAATTAACACTCACAGACAGTGCTACGCCACAATTTGGCTGACAACACATGGTAAAGCTTGTTCCTAACAAGAAATTTAGATGCAGGCATTCTGCTTGGTGAAAGGGGAACATTTCAGTACGTAGGCACCAGCTGTGCTACGCCAGATGGCTCAGGGTCTCGAAATAATCCCTCATCCATTTTTTCCAATTGCACACATGTAGCCAAAAAGTCCTAGCATGCATTTTGCCCAGGACAAAAGATATAAAGTTTGTTCAGTTTGACCAGTTCTGTAACATACACCTACATCTCTTGGCAGGTAAATCGCCACTGAACAGATGAAAACACACTTTCATATCCCACAGAGTTTAACCCTGGTTACAGCAGACAAAACTCCTGCCCAAAATTAAGTCTGACAATCAATTTGTACATCTTTTTGGTCTTGCAACTTTAGAATGAACGATTCAAAGCCAGTGAATAGGTATGAATTCTTCCTTTAAAAGACACATATCAATCACAATCCACTTCCCCATTAAAAGTTGTGGTTCATAGACAGAAAAAAATGGTATTTGTTCTTGTGACTGTATGTTCAATTGTCAGTAACTATACAGAAATCTGTCTGTCATCACCATGTATTTAAGGAAAACATATCATGTTTATCAAGATTTTTCACATAGCTGATCATATTTAAATGAATTTGATGATTTTAAGGAACAGAAGACTTACCATTTCACTTTCTCTTTCCAGTAAAAGGTCTTCCGTACTTCTTGTATCCCTACCTGAAAAATTATTATACTTGATGTGTGCGTTAGTCACTTAGCAATTGTACATTTCTTTGTGAACTTTTAAATGCATTCAACATAAAACATAAGAAATGTTAACAAAATCTAGCAGAAAACCATAAAAACGCCCTTGTAGTTCAGATCTGTTCACAACCTATTATTAGCATCTCACAACTCTATCATCAACAAGATGAAACTCCACTGAGAAATTCTGTAAAATAGCATCAGATTTAATACAGGATTTCTTATGAAATGGAATACAATTACCTTTCCTTGAAATTCTCTTTAAATTCAAAGCCTTTTTCCTTTTCTCTTGAAATTCAATTTGCAGTTTTATTTCAACCACCTGAAACGTAAATCAAGTTTAATAAATCACTTACATTTTATAAAGTAATTACCAAAGATGGAAAAAAACCCCATAAGACTTGCACAAGTATTAATAAGTATTAATTTTACCTGTTCAATGTTAGACCAGAAGTATTCTATTTCTCTAGCAATTGACGCAGCAATTCGCCTTAGTTTGTTTTGTTCTTCCCTTTTAGCTCGCTCTTCATTAAGTTTCTTTTCTTCATGATACCGAGCCACAGTTCTTACCATCTAAAATAGCATGAGACATACTGAATTAGGTTGCCTCAAAATATACATCATTGCTTTTCTTGAGGTTATAATGGTTATCAGCAGTCAGGTTCTGACTATAGGTTTACGCACAATCTCTTACCTCCAATATTTCTAATTCCTACTACGCCAGTAAAACAACAGACATGAAACTCAATGGAAAAAAGAAAATACAAGAACTATAACTAAACAGTCTAGTAGGAAACTCTTAATTAACTATTGGGAAAGAATCTACTGAAATTAGCACCAAACACACAAAACAAAACTTTTTTTCAGATAACACATGAAAATAGAAATCACACCACAAAATGTCAGAGACCAAAGGTAAAATGTGTTCAAAAAGAGTGTACATACATGAATGAAAGATTTAGTCAATGGCTGTTAAAGACTGACTTGATTGCAACCTTTAGCTCATAAGGTCCTAAAACACTGACTTCCAGACGTTTGAAGCATACTGCCAGGGGAAGTATCACTTCATATTTGCCCTTCTTGTTTCTCCTGTTCTTAAAAAGCTACCATTGGCCACAAATGGAACAAGTGCTTCAAATCAAGATTTAAATTATATTCAAAATGCACATCTTCTTTTACAAAATGATGCACCTATTTTAATACTTTGCTTCTAGGGAATAGGGTTCTGAGTTTCCATCATTTCAGAATATACAATAAAAAACAGCATAGTAATTTAAACTAATGACCTTCAGTTGCTCTCTTCATTATACCAAACTGGTCATAAATGTATCAAAAGAAGATGCAACATTGCTGGAATCCATAGAAACCTCTTGCTTATTGTAAATAAATTGATTTTACATATTTCATCTCACACCACCACAATTTTCATTCCATCACTGACTTAATTATCTCCTCTGGGCTGATCTCTAGGGGAAGAGTTACAGAAACAGTTCTCTATCGCATTTCAACTGCTGTTTCTGAGGTTAAGAAAGAATTAAGACAGATAACCACACCAATAGAAGCTGCTTACAAAATTCTGTGTTTACTCTTCATGGAGAGGGAATAACTGATTTGTGAGATAGACACAATTGCTGTACTTTAAGTATGACACAGTCAACATATCGACTGGGTCCCCTAAACAAGCTGTTTGATTTCCAGAGGAATAAAATCCACAAAATCCAAAACTATTCATTCCATCCACAACCAATAAAATTACCTAGTCTGTTTCAAACGCTAGAATATCCAAAGATGACAACATGACTTCTTACATGACTTAAAAATCAGTGCCTTGCATTTCCATCACTTCTATCTGTAGAAAAAGATGGTTTAAATAGCTTTGCTACCAAGCTGAGTGATACCAAGACTGATTGCTCCGAGTCAAAAAATGCTTTTCAAGTACCTTTTTAGCAGTTGCCATCTTCCACTTTCTCTCTTGGGCAAAATCAGTTGCCATCCACTGCATTTCTTCCAGCAAATAATCCCAGTGAGATTTTGGTCTTGGAGCTTCTTGGAGTTTAGGCAGTCGCCTGGGGGACCATAAACCTTCCTTTCTCAGTTCTGCTATTCGCTGATGGATTTGATTTTCCTTAGAAAGAAGTACATATAGTTACAATGAAGCTACAGAATGCACTCAAACCAGTAGCTGAACAAATAATTGCCTCCACTTCATCAAAATAAGTGACAGCAGAAAAAGGTGGAACAGCATGAACAGCATGACACATGCATTTACAAATATTAAGTCTAAACACTACATCAGTGAAAAAAATACTTGACTAAATTCAACCTAAATGAAAAGAGAATCACAGTACTTCAACCTGTATTACAAGAGGTACTTTGTTAAATAATAGGATAAAAAAGGTTCACTGGGCAGCAAAAAAAAGCACCCCAAGTTACAAGACAGATGCAAACAGCAACCAAATAATCACTTTTTTCATAAAATGAAATTGCAGATGTATTTATCCACAGAAGACAAATATATTTTCATTATTAATACTGCTGCATTTTGTGAAAACAAAAGTTCTCTATGATGTTCCTGTTAAATAAGCAAAACACCTCCAGTTAGCTATAAAAAAAGTGAGGTTGCAGTCACCTCGAGTGACTAGACGGAATCAACGTAACAGAAATAGAAAGAATGCAACAATAGTATGAAAACCAGTAAGTCTTCTTTAACTTCTCTGACTGCCCATAAAAGCAAAACTCAGTACGTAAAGCAGACAGAAAAAAAATCCCAAAACCAAAACCAAACACCTAATTCCCTCAAAACCCAGCCCATTTTCATAACTCAAACACATCACTCATGTTAATTGTTATCTGTGTGTTAACTGTTCATAAGTTTCAGGGAAAACCAAAAATCTTACCAGCTTTACTTGCTCAGCAAGCTTGTCTTGAGAATTGTCCTGTGATATTACTGCTGCGTTCTGAGCTGGACTTTGTGTTTTAGGTGTTGCTGCTACTGCTAGGCCTGAGGGTTTTGATGCAACAGGAGACAGGGACTTGTTAGTTGCTGAAGAGCTCCTGTTTGTTTGTACTGGATATGTAGAAGGCGGTGCTGTGCCTGAGATAGTTGCTGGCACAACAGATGAGGTAGGTGGTAGTGTGTTTGCTGTGAGACGCTGAGAAGTCTGAGCAGGATCTACAGATGGTCGTGTCAGAGTCACAGTCTGCCCAAGAAACACATTTGTTAGCGCTAAGTTCAGGCTTCAATACTGTCTTAGTCTTATACTACAGCAAACATAAAGTGGTCTTTAACAAAAAATGTACACCTGCATTTTTATAAGGAAAGGACTTAAGTGTCCAGTGGAATTAAAAAAAAACTTAGTTTTTCATATATTTCCAGAAAGATAACATTCTTGGATTTTACTGTGCATAGAAACAAACATTTTCGTCCTAATAAAGTTCACATACCTGCTGCTGTATTGTAGCTTGTGGCTGTGACACTTGGTTTGGTGCCTGTCCTTGCACATGGATTGCTGGTGGCACCTGCTGTTGAAGTGGTGCTGGAAGTGGAGAAGACAGAGGAACACTTTGAGGCTGGATCTTCACCTGAATCTGAGGCTGAGCTGGAGATTCCACTATCTGTGGCTGCTGCTGCGACAACTGCAGAGCAGCTGGAAGAGATGTCATGGGGACGTTTGCAGGTTGCAGTCTCCCTGGCAGCTGTGGTGGAGGTGTATGCAGACTGGCTGCATTCTGCACAGGAGGGCCTTTAGATGGGTCATACTGCTGTTGACTCTGTTTCTGTCCAGTCAGCTGTACAGTCTGAGGAGTGGGAGGCATTCCACCTACAATGTAAGAGGAAACATAGCACAAATGAAATTAAGACATCCAATGCTCTTAACTGATATAATGAGGAAATCAACCGCAGATAGACCAATTTGTTACTTACTTTGCCACAAGACACCATCACTTGAAAATACCACATCACAATCACAAAATAAATCACCATTACGATAAACAACAAAGTATTTCATGCATAGGACTGCAACTAAAATATGGAGCATGGCAACTATAAAAAAAACATGTAATTATGTATCTTCTGAATTTCTTATAGTAAAAAAAAAAAAAAAAAGGACTGGTGAGCTACTGGGATTCAACCTAAAAACTAATTTTGAGTTTAAATACTTAGTTCTCAGCACATTCTCTCTAACACATAATCTAAAGCTTGGCACGACTAATGAATAAAAATTTGTCATGATGTTGCAAATTAGGAGGTTTCCTTTTCATGAATCATTGGCTCAGTTCCAGAATTCTCAAATTAACCATTCTGCATCAGCACCTGTGACGTCTTTCCATGCCCACATGCACCTTTGGAGCCCGTCACTCAGCTCCTTAAACAAACCAGGCATTGCATACCAAGTATTAATTTACATGGAGAAGTGTGTGGTGGGACTAGGACCTTGGCAGGCCAGAAGCCCAAGTTTCTAGTCCCGTCACTAACATCTCCTTGTTAAATTAATGTGCAATTGGCACGTGGTGACACAGTACCTTGTGCCGTTGGCATTAGCTGTTGAAGAGGAACTCCTGAAGCCACACCCGGGTGCTGAAAAACCATCCCATGACGGCCCACTTCAATTCGTGGTCTCTTAGACGAATCTGTGATATTCAAATTCCATTTATGGCATGGTATAATGGAATGGGTTCAGTTTTACACAGCAAACTACTACACATGATTCCAATATCAGCTCAGAAAGCTAAGACTACTATACATGTGTAGCATTTATGAAGAACATGCTCCAAGGGCAGAGTCCCTCTAACTTCAAGTTGGCCATCTCCAGTCTTCTTAGCCAGAACAATCAACCTAACAATGTCTCCATGCCTGCCAAATCCAGTCCTATTTATTGTGAGTGGAGCACGCTCTTCACACAGCACCATTCACAATAGATAGTCCTAAGGATTTGGCAATTCCCGAGGTGAGGCAAAACTGTATTTCAAGGGTTACAGAACAGTGGGCTCCATTCACTGTTTGGGAAAAAGAGAACCAAAGTGTAATTCTGTCTGTGGAACATACCTGCCGGTGCAAGGGCCTGCTGTCTCTTAAAAGCTTCAATTTCTATGGTGTTCACAGTCCCCGTTACTGGAGTCCCTGTATGCGTTTGCTATCGGAAAAAGAAAACAAATCACAAAAGTTCAATCTGTAGACAGTCTAACACCAAGATGTAATTTACAGAGCTAGAGGCCGGCACAGAACATGTCCTTCAGAACAGCTGTATGATGAAGAAAACAAGATTCATTCAATACCTGCTCTAAAGTTTCAGATGTCCATAATGCACAGATACTCTCTGTTGAGTTTAAATTTTAAAACAATAATTAAATTGATGATGATATTGAGATGCAACAGAAACCACCAAGTTGATCCACCATGTTGGAATTTAGCTTCAGTAAGATTACACAGTGCATAAAAACCTTATAATTACTATATTTAATATTGGCTATGATGGTAGAAAATACACCCCAGATAATCCTTGCAGCATCAGACTCTGATGGCAGCCTCATGTATAGGATTACTGAAGCAAACAAATTTGGGTATATGACAATTTCCATGCTCTTTGGGCCCTCAGCACAAAGTACCTATTAACATCCATCAGCATCTGTGCATCATCCAAATCCTTTCAGTGAGTTTCCAAGTCGTAATTTCAAATTCTCTTTTATATTTGGCCATGTTATACCAAATATTCTACTACAAAACTTAACACAAAAAAAATAAGGGCTATCCCAAAAATAGTCTTAAGAGATTATAACCAAAAATACAAACAAGGACTTTATGTATGGCACCCTCTATGTCTTAAATAATGAGCTAATTTAGCACTCAAAGTGTAATTTTCTGATGGTGAGAGCCTTTGCCATATTGATGTACTGCACGGGCTTGCAAATCTTGTGAAGATTTATTATGACAACGTAGCAGAGACAGCAATTTCCCAAAAGAATCTTCTAGTTTATTCACGGGTCTTTTCTCCTCTGATTTTTGACAGAAATTCTACCAATGTAAATTAAACACCAGTCTCTGTTGAAATAAACCATAGCAGTCACAACCCTGCATCTTCAATGATTCATCGAACAGTATTAATGAACATAGCCAACATCATCTTAAAATAAGTGGGTTTCAAACACTCCTTTTTGAGCTGAATATATCTCATGCCACTCAGATTCTATCAATAGCTATGAATTAATAACATCTAATATCTTTGCTGCTGGGAGGGTGTTTGTGGCCACTCTAGCAATACAGCTATAGCCTTAAGACATGAATTTTGCATTTAAGAATGACTCAAATTCATCCCTAATGGTCATGGTTCACTGTCTTTTCATACCCGACATAGATTAAGTTTTCAAATGCTTGTCTTCTCACAAGGCAGACTGGCAGCATGCTTCAAATCCAACAACCAATGTCTGGCAGAGCATTGTACATATTGAATTTTCAGTATCAGTCACAAAAACTTACTTTGGACAATGCTACTGAATTAACAAATTCAGCTTGTGTCCTGTTTGCATCAAATACTTTCCGGGACACGAGTTCAAGAAAGTATTTCTTCCAAACTCTGTTTCAAATGTCATTTATTTGCACTCTTAGCCTGGATGATCACATAGAGCTTCAGGCTGCATCTCTACTGTAGGACTTCTGAATGACGTTTCCTTAAGAGTATGCCTCCCAGCTGTCTGCATTATCATAGTGTAATTTAGGCCAGACACTTCAAAGAGCAAAGATGTTATGTCTTTATAATTTGCAGCCACATACCACTAATGTTAGACTAAAACTGTCCCAGCTTTAATTAAAGTAATGTCGTTCTCTGGAGGTCATGATTATTATGCAGCACGCCCACAATAATCATTCTGAGTGCTGCACTTACGCACTAAAATTTGAATGATGATGCTGATCGGGACACATTATTTCTCTATAAACAGTCACGAAGAGAAAGGCTGATGGAAAGAGATGCTACTTTTTGTTAACAGTTTGTGCTAAAAGGTATTATCGCTGTTACACAGTTTTGTAGGATTTCAGCATGTACCTGCTAGTTTCTCTGAAATGGGTCTGAAATGGTATGATACTTTCAAAAGCATTTCATCATAGCTGTAGCTTGATGATAACCCTAACCACTGTAATAAATAACCTGATATAATATTACATATTTTAAACTGCTTAGACAAAGCCTGACTACCTAAGGACACTTCCAAGACATATCAGTACTGACCAGAATTAAAAGCTCTCAGTGCAAGCCCCTTTACTATGCCACTCGTTTGTAAAGCATCACAGTGAACAACCCATTTGTTACACATGGAATACAACCCATTTTGCATCTCATTTAACTCTGTCTTCCAAAACCTAGATAAAGGCAGTAAAGACTGTCAGATTCCACGGTACAGCAGAATAATTGCCTTCTAACACCTACTAAGTTACATATAATTGAGCTAAAAGGCAAATCTTTTAGTTGCAGAGGATTTGGGAGTGTATTACTTCTCAGGGTGTCTGCTAACAGAAAGGTGAAGGTAGCTGCATAAACCCATGCTACCCTGAATTTGAAAGTTGCATCACCACTGATCCACAAAAATGTTAACTGATTATCACATTTATTTCTTTATTTTGTTCAGTATTCCCTCATTAAAAAAAAAGAAAGAAAAAATTGTTTAAAAGTACTTATATAATAAAAATAAGCACTTCAGTATCTTCTTCCCAACATTTATGGTAGAGCTACTGGAAAGCTGTCAGATATTAAAAGACAAAGTGTCAGAGGGTTATTATTATTGTTTAAAACATTGCAGGGAAGGGAAATCCAAAACCTTCTGTAGCCATACTCAAAACCTTTAACAGATAAGGGAAAAAAAGAAAAGAAATTAAGAAGAAATCCACAATTACAATGCCACAGACAAAAGAATCAGTATTATCACTACGCAGAATGCACAAATGAACCAAATGCATTAGAAAACAAAAGACAAACAAACCAAAGTGAAAACATTCAAGCTGAAAGTTAATGAAATAAGCCAGCAACCTGGAGACAAAGATTTAACTTCCTCAAGGCTTCATTCGTACTGATGCATTTGAAGATTGCAAAGGTTTCTCTGTTTTGTTTAGATGATAAGGGATGGGCTCTAGGGAAAATTCTAATTCATCTAAGAAATATCAAATCTGAATGAAGAAAAAAAAATCTGGGATGAAACTACATTTTAGAACCATTGAAAAGTACCTGAAATGGTTGCTGCTGGGATGAAAAAGCAGCAGAAACATTTGGAGGAAGCTGGGTTGCTATAGCGACAGGAGTACCAGTCTGCCCATCCTTTCCTGTCACAACCTTTACCTGAGAGAAATATTTGGGGAAAACAGAAAAAAAAAAAAAAAAAAAAAAAAAAAAAGAAGGGAGAATCATTTTCTTTTTAAAAGATTTTCTTCTTTTTTTTCCAACACACTCATCTTGTACTGATGGCACCTCACTGAAGAGGGGATTATAACTACATCACCATCAGTGCAGCTTGGTTTGAGCATAGCCCGGTTTTTAGAGTTCTGTCTCACTTTTACTTGCAGAACAGAGTACAGCCTTGACTATTCACAGTGACTTCTCATCACTGGAAACTTCTTAAATCCTTTGAATTTAATGATTGCTGCTCCTAACAGACAACGAATTAGCATGACAGACAGTTTGAACTTAAGAGAGCTCCAACATTTATTTAAGCAATGAGCACAGTCACCATTCGCTCGCCCCTTGAATTCCCAAAGCAATCAACTTTTCCAGGCAAGGGATGAAGTGCATTGCTTTAGCAGAAAGTGATAGAGAGGGGGGAAGGGGAAATAAAACAGAAGACAACAAAAAATACAAAGAAAGAACACACTCAAAAGATGTCTTTATCTTTCCAAAAGATTCATCATTTGAAAACACGTAAAGACTTTTGCTATTGCACTTTGTAATGTTCTCCAGCAGTTAGACGGACAAGTGGCTTTCACAAACAAAAGACCCATCACAAGAAAGCAGTGAAGTACAAAAACTCCAAACCCAAAAGACCAAAGGTAAAGCCTCAACTGATGTAAACTGTAGTAGCGCCACTGACTTCAACGAACTTAGACAATTTACACCCACTAAAGAGCTCCCAGTTAAAAATACCTGGTTTTTCAGCTGACAAACACACAACCCAACAAGAACACCTAAACAATTTGACAAAATACAAACCAGGTGAAACAAAAAAATATCCATTGCCAATATATCACACTAACAGGCTACAGAGAGAAATGTTCTTTCAAAATTATCAAGAACAATCACAAGCAGAAATTTCCTAGACCACAAAGCAGTGAATAAATTAAACTTCAGCTGTTATACTGTTAAAAGTTCCCACAAATTCCAACTGAAGATATGCTCACTAATGATTCACACCTAAGACAGTTACCAGTTTTCCTTGGAGACTCTCATTTCTAACAGCAGGATGAGTTTCTCTACACAACAGGCTTGGTTCCTTACAAACTGACATCTATATACCCATACATATTTTTACAGGTTTTAAAAGGTATTTATGAGTGCCAAGTGATGCAGAGGCACCGGTTATATTCACCCTGTTGCAACCGCTTGCCGTGTAGGCTTGCAGGTAGGTTCTGCACAAGACAGGCACAGCTCCAGCACCCGCAGGGCGTTGCAGGTCAAGAGCTACACGAATGGGTACAAATGTGCAGAAGCTGCACAGCATCTCTCTGTGGCAAGCTTATTTCAAGTCCTTTGCCATTGATAAACAGTGAATTCAAGTTAGTAATTTTAAACCTTTGCACAAATAACAATGTTAACTTGTTAATGTCCAGTCCAGTCTGTAAGTACTGTTTGTTTAATCAGCTAGACTGCACAGAGCTCTAAGACAGCCGAAGTAACCTGATTCATTACTACAGACCTATATACATCGTGATTCACATGTTCTCTCTATGTAATTAGATTAATTCAGGTCTTTGTTGGCTACAGCAACACTGAACTTCAGCAATATCTATGGTTACAAGTCACACAACTCAAAGGTTAACCTCTTACTGCTCATTCTTTTTTGGTTTATGCAACTCTAGTAAGTGAAATCCAATCTACAATTCCTCCTCATATTCACTCTGATAGCTTAAAACAGCTTCCACACCAATGCCATTTTTTATTTATGTGGTGGTTTACATAATAACTAGAACAGCAAAAGCTCCTTTCATCTCTATTCTCTTCTTTTTAAACACATGCATCTAACAGCATGCTCAAGCCAACCCGTTCGTTCACACTACCCAGCAGAACTACATCCTCTCAGACCAACTATTTAAAGTGCTGTACTTCATCAAGGACAAACAACTTTTCATATTCTCCTGGTGCCACAGCTTCACAGAACCAGAGAATAGTTAGAGTTGGAAAGGACCTTATGATCATCTAGTTCCAACCCCCCTGCCATGGGCAGGGGCACCTCACATTAAACCATGTCACCCAAGACTCCATTCCAAAAAATAAGTTTAACATGTTTCTTACCTCATCATTGATGACCTCAGATTGTTCTTCCTCTTCTTCCTCCTCCAGATCCAAGTCATTTTGCCTCAGGTATGCTTGCAGTGGAACACAATGTTTCTTCTTAAAAGCCAAAAAGTCCATCATATTCCCTTGAAGATGTTGCAGGAAAAACAGTTCAATCAAACATTCCTTAAAAGTTTCCTTAAGAATTTCCATCTGTTTGTGGTGATGATCCAAACATTGTTTTCTCATTTGAGCAGTCTCTTGGTTGGCAGGAGGAATCTCCTCCAATTTTTTGGGTTGTTTTTTCACTGCCGTATTAACTGTAGGATTAAGAGGAAGACTCGACAGCCCTTGTGGTACAGTGGCCCGTGAAGGACTTGTGGGAGGAGGTGGTGATGTCATTCCAAATGCACTAGGTCCTCCAACCCCTGCTATCAAGCCACCAGAAGTCCTGTCATATCCAATGGGTCTACCCAGCTGCTGTCCTTGAAGCACTTGCTGCTGCTGCTGCATCAGTTGCCCTTGGATGATATTGCTGATCTGGGGTGGCAAGCTGGTTGTTGTAATATGGCCTGGGCTAGTCAAAGACTGCATATTTGCTCCACTAGCTACAGGGCTTTGAGGACCGAGATGATGGATGGTGCCACCAGACTGTGAATGAGGCTGTGATAGCCTTCGTTCCCTTACTGTAGCGGGTGTCCCAGAAGATGGAAGCTGTACTTGTGCAGCAGCTCCTTGAGCAATCTGTGCAATTCCTGGTCCTTCTTGATACACAAAGTGTCCACCATTTGAAGGACTCAAGCTGATTTGTCTCACAAGCACGCTAGCATCCACAAATCCTCTCGTGGGGCTCTGGCTGCACATTCCCAAGCCAGACCCTGGAGTGCCTGCCCGAACACTTGGTAAGGTTTGCACTGGCACAGGGTTAGGCTGTGTAGGGCTTTGAGATTGAACTTGTTGAGGCAGTGGTGAAGTGACTTGAATGTAGGAGGGAGATCCATGCTCAAACCGCCTCTGCTGAGGACTGAACTGAAAACTGGGTGATGTTGGGTTTGGAATTGGCAATGGGGTGAGTGTTATCTGCTGGTTTCCTGAAGCAACCGGTCCAACATTCTGTAGCGTGATGTTCACATTCTGCCCAGCCACTGGACTTCGGCTCATTATAAACTGCTGTATTTGGTAACTGGGGGACTGGGGCGCAGATGGACTTGCAGAAGGTGCAAAAGAAGCTGCAGGGGACTGGGGTAGGTTCGCCTGTTGCTCTTCTCCCTCACTGCCTGTGAAGGACCTGGACCTCTGGAGCTGGCGCTGGGCATTCTGAGGGCCATTACCATGGTGCATTCTCACTGCTCTAGGTGTTTCTTACAGTATACTCTAAAGAAATACAACAAAAACAGAAATTTAGGGAAAGTAAAAGTATTTCTGCAACTGAAGCCATGTAGTTACTATTTAAAGAGTACCTTATTGTAAGAGCTTGGATATCCTGTCTTAGCAGTTGCTTAAATACGTACTCAACTTCTCCAAAACCCTCAGGACCAGAAAGCTCACTTCAGTCCCTCAGACCTACCTTTAGCTAACAAAGACCTACTGAAGAGTTTTACAAATTATATGTTCTCTGGAACTTGAAGAACCAACAGCCTCCAGCATCAAAAGTATCTCTTTTTTGTGTTCATTATTCCAAATGTTTCAGTACTTTTAACACTTAATACATTGTTTCTGAATATAGAACAGTTGCTTAAAATGTATGTTTCTTCCTCAATAACTAAAAACATAATTAAAATGGACACAGACTACTCCACTTTGTTGCTCTAGCTACTGAAGAAAAAACGCATCATGAAAAATCTTCAAATCGAGACGCTTGAAAAAGTATTGTACTTGACACTTAAATCAGCCTTCTCTTTTCTTCAAGAACTCTACCCCCTTAAAGAGATGAAAATTAATGCAAACCTGCACTTCATTTAGAATGCTGTTTATGGAGTCAGGCTACCCCCAAATCAGAAAACGTTCTGGTTTTGTATTTCAATCGCTCACAAACGAAAACTCCACTGACATGAGCGGACAGGTACATTCAGTGCTGGGTGTCATATAGCAGGGGCAGCAAAAGGAAAACGAAACGTGATTTTTGTTTGTTTAAAATCCCTCTTGTATTTTGAAAACACAGGTTTCACTTTCGGTATTTCAGGCCAAACACACATACAAGTACACCGCCGTTCCTTTTTGTTCCTAACTCCAAGTTGGTTACAAGTGGCAACAGCACGGCTGGAAAAGAACGCGCTGCAGCAGTGACTGCCTCGCTCCTCGGCTGCTGCTGTGGCAGCGCACACACACAACTCCTCCGCTTCCCTCTCCTGGGCTATATGCATCTACTAGTAGTTCCATCTACTCAAGCCCTGAGGATGGACAGATTCCCTTCCTTGCCCACGGGAAAGAGTGGAAGCAGAGCAGCACTGACACACACGTGCTAGCCAACAGGAAAGACCCCACATGGGTACCCGGGAGGTACCTCGGGGCGCAGCCTGCACACGGACTAACACGCAGCTCTAGGCGGGCTCTGCCGCTCCCGCTCCTCGGAGCTCGAACCTCAGCAGAGCGGGAAGTGAAAAAGAGATTCCGCTCCTCACAGGCACCTTTTCCAAGGGATTTAATAACACTGCAATACTTCGTGGTATTGTGTCTCTTCCACGGTACTAATACCAAATAATTAAGATACAAAGATACCAGCTATCGCCAGTAACAAGGTCTTATTATTTTAATTACCTACACCTCGCTAACGTTTACCGCCCGAGTGAAAACAATTAATTACACGCCGATAAGGAAGCGCGCTGCCGGCCGCCGCCTGCCCGAGGAGCGGGGGTCGCCTTTTGTGTGCCACAACTGAACTAAGCGAACGGCCCGCGGCCCGCCCGGGCCCAGCGCGGCGCAGCCCGGCCCAGCGCGCCCGGCCCCGCGCCCCAAGTTGGCGAGGGGCTTCCTCCGCCGAGCGCGGCCCCCAGCGGCACCACCGCACCCCCCCCACGACGCGGCCGGCCCTGCCCGCCCACCCCAGCGGCGCCACGGGGAAGGCCCCGCTCCTCCGCGGCCGCCCCCCCCCCCGCCGCCGGGACCGGTGCCGCCGGGCCTCGGGCTCGGGGCCTGCGCGGGACCGGCGAAGGGGGGTGCGAGGAGCGTGGCGCGGCCGCCCGCTGCCCCTCGGCGCCCGCGGGCCGCACTCACCGCGGAGCCGGGGCCAGTTTCCATTCGCTCCTGGCAGGAAGCGCGGGCGGGGGGCGGCCGGAGCCGCAGCCGCTACCAGCGCCGGCAGGAGACAAACCGCGCCTCCTGCGCCCCGCGCCCGCACCGCGCCTGCGCCGCCGACAGCCCGCCCGCCGCGCTCCGCGCCTGCGCCGCTCGCAGCGCCTGCGCGCAGCGGCGCGGGTCGGCGGCGCTGCGTGTGTTGCGACGGGGAGCTCGGCACGTGGAGGAACGAGGCTCGGGGACACGGGCGGGAAGCGGGCGTTTATTGCAGTGCGGGCAGGGCGGCGATGGCCGGTATTAGGCAGGAATGGCTGCCCGCGCACGGAACTGCGCTGCCCCGTTCCTGCAGGGTTTAGCGTTAAAAGTACAGACGGAATGTGCCTTAAAGCATGAGCCATAGACTGCTCACCTGAAGCGCGGGCAATGAAATCCTCACACAGTGCAAAGGAGGGAAGGCAGAAGGGCGAAACAAAGCAGCTTGGTGCTACTCTTAATTACAATAAATACTGAAAAAAACCCTAAACCGACAACTGCAGAATAGTTCCGCAATAAAGAAAACACAACTTCCACCTGCTCAGTAGTGACACTCGGCTCCCGTTTAAAAGCAGCCATCTCACTGTTCTTAACATCACAACTGAAGAAGTGATGCAGGCCGAATCCAGGCTGTACACAAGCATTGCTTTCCAGGGGTTGACATACACTAGCAGTTGGGCACCAGAGTAACTTCTACACTGAGTTCATTGCTGCCAAGGAAGTCTGAGGATCGGGACTGGTCCTTGGAACTCCTGGTGACTAAATCCAAAATGAAATTTTAGGTGAATATTTATTACTAGCTCAAAGTGCAGAGATCAAACTGTCTAAGATAAAATGGAAAATAGGTGACACTATGGAAAGATGAGAGTGTTTAAAATTCCAGGTAGTTAAAATCAATTACACTAAAGTTATACAGCATCTGAGGATATACTATTTTCTAAACAGTAGAGGATTTAATGAAAGGCAATTCCCCCATCATTTTCACTTGTTTTCAGTAAATGTTAAAGTAAGCAACATTAGTAAAGATTTAAGGATTTATTTTCAATAGCAAAATGTGAACGTAAAACTACAAGTAAAAGGTTACCTGATAAGAGTGGAGTCACTACAGGCATCTGCACAGTTGTCCTTGGATCGATGGTTACAACTGGTTCTGTCACCTGCTGCTGCTTGAAGAAACAGACCGGTGGCTGTGGGAACCAGGTGTGCTGGAACCAGGGACAGTTGCAGTAAAACAGGTATGGCTGGAGATACTGTATGTCCCAAGGCCTGGAAGTGTCATCAAACACAGTGTGTTCTTAACATTTATATGTGTTCCAAAGTATTCACAAAAGAGGACGTGGAGTTTTAAGAAATTCCTTCCAATGAGTGAGATACACACACTGAAAAAGTACCATTGTATTAGTATCATAAAATGACATTTGTTCCAGTCTACATATAGAATGCCTTTTTCAGCATCATTAAATCCATTCTGGGATGAAGCCCAGAATCTTGATTCTTTAAGAAAGAGCTTGTCTGTAATTAAGTTTTGAATAGTATTCTTATATCCGTGAGCAAGAGTCTATTTTTTAAGTAACATTAAATTCCATCACCTCAGCTCAGATAAAAGAAAATGCTCCCATTACTCAGTGTCCCAGTTCTCCACATTTGCTGAGAGTTCTACACACAGCCTCAGCAAAGTCAAAACAGATGCTAGAAGCGTACATGAATCTAGGCTTGCAGATTCATTTAGCTGTAAGGAACCTATTTCTCTGCCTACTGTGTTTCCCCCTGTGGTTGACACTGGGTTGGGATTTGCTCCACTGTTCCTCTTGCTTCTGACTAGGCTGTTGCTCCAGTTTCATTTCAGGCAACGCCTATGACAACAGAAACAGATGGAAGGGGCAGAACCACAGGAATAGGCTTCTTTTGAATTATTTTAATTCTGAGTAGATAAAAAACATGACCATGAAGTCATGAAAAGATTCATCCTGAAATTATATCTTAATTGTCTGTACCAATAATTGTGACAGAAAATTCTGACTTGACAAAAAATTACTATATAACAGGATTGCCTGCTTCTGACATTGCTAAAATGCCAAAACATGAGACAACCACAGAAGTGTTGTTACTAAACACTAACAGCAATGAGGAATTTAAAATAGAGGAAATAAACCCCAAAACAAACAGAAACCCCGGTCTTCACAATGAAATGCACATCTCAAACTCAGCTGTCCTCCTGGACCTGCAAGTGCTTTTGCGTAAGGATTTTGGCACTGCTGTGGGGAGACATAAACATAGTTACAAGAGTTAAAGACATGGCTGACAAAGTCCTAGTTTGCTGTCTGTGCTGGTGACACAATAGCAAGGTTTAAAGGAAGTGTCTGTAACTGTTTCAGAGCCTAGGAGGCAGGGAGAAATCAACGCAGCATAAGGTTTCAATTAAATGCTTTTCTCGTGTGCACAAGCATGTGTAATTCTTAATTGAGGTCTAACCAGGCTGTAATAAACTTTGAATTAAAAAGTTTTTGAAGTCAATAAAAACAAAGCACCATCTTACTTTGAACAATGCCAAGTCTTCAGCAATTAGCCATGCAGGACTGTGTTGGCCAGTGTCAAGCAGCTGACTTGATGGCAGCTGACACAGGTCTCACAACATACATTTTCTGTTTTACCCAGAGGAGTGTCTTCTGAGCTTTGCTTATGTCTTTGTTTTCACCAGAGGAGTGTTTTCAATATTCTTGGAGTCATCTGGCCAAAAAGGGAAGGTGGAGGAACAACTGTCCTTCTATGGCAATGCTGCTTTCTCAGTTGAAGCTAAGTGGAAGGACAAAGTTATTATGTCTATCAAAAAGCAAGGACTTGGAGATCTCTTATGTTACCATGCTATAAGCGTTCTGTCTGGTATATGGTAAGAGTTCCTTTTTCACTTCTTCTGAAGCCTTTTGCACCTCCTTGGCATGCTGATATTCCCATTTTATATTTGTGGGGTTTAACTCCTTTTAGGAAGAAAATTTGTACACTTTAAAATATTAGTACTTTTCACAATAAATATGCTAACAATAGTACATTGCCACTGACCTGAGTCACACCTTTTACAGGCTAACAGGCATAGTAAAGTTAGTTAAACTGAGTTTTAATTTCTTTTGCTTGCAAATAATGCCACTATAATTAAGATAGAAAAGACGGTGTTGGTCGATGAAAAAATGAACATGAGCCAGCAGTGTGCACTTGCAGCCCAGAAAGCCAACCGTATCCTGGGCTGCATCAAAAGGAGCGTGACCAGCAGGTCGAGGGAGGTGATCCTGCCCCCCTACTCTGCTCTCATGAGACCTCACTTGGAGTATTGTGTGCAGTTCTGGTGTCCTCAACATAAAAAGGACATGGAACCGTTGGAACAAGTCCAAAGGAGGGCCACGAGGATGATCAGGGCACTGGAGCACCTCCTGTATGAAGACAGGCTGGGAAAGTTGGGGCTGTTCAGCCTGGAGAAGAGAAGGCTGCATGGAGACCTCATAGCAGCCTTCCAGTACCTGAAGGGGGCCTATAGGGTTGCTGGGGAGGGACTCTTTGTTAGGGACTGTAGTGATAGGACAAGGGGTAACGGGTTCAAACTTAAACAGGGGAAGTTTAGATTGGATATGAGAAAGAAATTCTTCACTGTAAGGGTGGTGAGGCACTGGAATGGGTTGCCCAGGGAAGTTGTGAATGCTCCATCCCTGGCCGTGGTCAAGGCTGGGTTGGACAGAGCCTTGGGTGGCATGGTTTAGTGCGAGGTGTCCCTGCCCATGGCAGGGGGGTTGGAACTAGATGATCTTAAGGTCCTTTGCAACCCTAACTATTCTATGATTCTATGATCTAAGGACCAAAAATCTGACATTCCCCTCATGTCACACCAGTATCATTGAGAATAGGCTCCAGCTGTTGCCTTCCATCTTCCTAACTGGAAAACAAGACAATCCCATTGCAGTTACTATGCACACTAACTGGGTTATTATGCTGTGTGTGCTTCATCATTTTTCTTGTCTATTGACTAAATTGAATCCCTTCTATTGTGCTGCTTTGTTTTGCTTTAAGGCAAAATATTCCTTCATGTTTTCTACTGCATCTGGCAGAAATCATAACAATGCACTCTGAAATAAAAAATAGGAAAAGAATGACTTAACTATGTTATTAATGTTTGCTCAAATTGTAGGCCCCAGAGGGTACTGAGAATCGTACTGGGGAGGGAAATGAACATACTTTCAATTTATCCTCAGGCAATGCCAGGGCACTCTACAAAAAGCAAAAGCCCCCGGAGTAAGGCTGAGGAAGTGCCAACATAAAAGCAGTAACTACACTTACAGTACTAACAATGTAGATAGCTACAGATAATGAAAGCCAAAGCAATTATGGAATTGTGAAATACTGTGAAATAAAACATCTGTATTTCAAACACAAATTACTCATAAATGTAGTACAACTAGTGGCATGCTTCTTGGAAACACCCCAGATGCCTCATCAAACAGTAATATGACTGACATATTTCATATATAATTACATATTTGTGTGACAGCTACATACATAGTTTGCTTAAATAACTAATAAAATTATGCAAATTAATTTTGCAAATGTATTAAACTTCCCTTTACCATTTTCCCTCCTGCTATGAGCATATATTAACTATTAGCTTGAGCAAGTGGTCCTCTTACCAAATGATGTCAACTGTGAGCACACTCTCATTAATTCTTACATATGTGAAAAAATGGATGTTCAAGAAAAGCTCCAGTATAATCAAGCACTGGAATCATCTGCATCAAAATCAATACACGATGTCCTCTTGATTTCAGCTTCCAAAACAAGGCAGCCAGAGCTTCCATCTTGCCTGTTTATGAAGTAAGAATGTGTAGGTTCTGCAGATAGCATTCAACAGTTAGAGAAAGCATATTCACACAGTTATAACAGGTGGTGGAGTTTTTATACCTGAATCTGCAGGTATAAAAAAACAGGTATAAAAACGCTGCGCCAGTCAGGGATCTGGAAACTGTAGAAAATGAGGCCTTGCTACCTGCTGTATTGAATGGAGTACACTGTTCCTTTAGATGAAACTTCAAGACCTTTTTTTCATGACCTTTACATATAACCATTTCATGGGTGCATGTATAAGGAGGATTTGCTACATACAAATTCGGAGGAGCAACAGCCACTGCTAGCAATACTCACAGATCTCTTAAAAACAAACCAAAACTTTAATATACTAAGTTCTAACAGCTTGGGCTATTAGCTGCTCAAAAACAGTAATAAAGAAGATATCTGCATGGAAGCATAAAGGACTGGCTAAAGGTAACTGAAAGTAACCCAGTAGATTAAGTCTATAAATATTACTTGCTTTCGTCTGTTACTTAAATAAATCAGTCAGTCACTGGAATGCTGCATACCTGTTTGGTTTGAGCTTCTCTGGGGACGAAGGAGAACAGCAGATCTCTTCAATAAGCTTCCTGGTTATCTTCAGTTTCAGAAGTATTTGTACTTTGTAAGAAGTAGTTCGGTGTTCCATCCCAATCACATCGAAGACAGACCGGTCTGCATGCTTAAGTAATAAATAACAAACCCCTCAAACCTAAAGAAATATTTACCATTCAATTGCAGTAAAAAAAGGTAACAAAACTACATTGTCTGAGAATGATTAAAAAGCTCAGAGCTGATGCCAGAATCAAACCAAAATGTGGAAGAGCATTGTAAAGTGTTATGTGATTTTGCAGAGAGCAGCTGTCATTACTTTAAAAGGTTTCAGCAACCTACACCATGAAATCAGAGCATTATGCTCATGTTACCAAGAGAGTCTAAACCAGGATGGCACCTTAAGTTACAAGCTCTGCAGTTAATTCAATGTTTGTGATTAAAGTATTTGTCTTTGTAGAACTGGCATTCCAGACTCATCCATTCCCACTTCTATACATTAACACTACTTCCTTCACAAGTCCTGGACTCTTGGTCTGTCTACCCACTCCCAAATGATTTCCGCAGCTAGCTCAAAGGAGTAACTATTTGAAGTTCCCAGGGCACACAATGCTACTGTTGCAGCTTTGTCGTTTTTCTTAAACATGTAGTATTGCTGAAATCACTAGGAAAAAAACAGATTAAATCCCTTGCAATGTAACTTTAACAGGCTATAGTTGAAACTGAATTGTGGAATCTGACACAGCCTCTCATCTCCAGAGCTGTACACAGTTTAACTATGCCCTTACTGCTCCCCAGGACAGGACAAGAATGACATCTGTCCCTTGATTTCAAGGCCCATCAGTTTAGGTTAATCGGGACTTAAAGCAAAACCAGAAAATGTTGCAAAACAGCCTGACCTTCTTTGAGAAGTATAGCATATTCTGAGCATACCTGCTAAATTCAGTATTACCATAAAGTCAATGGTTATTATATATAATCTTAGTAGTTGCTTCTGAAAATCAATGAATTGGCAATGCAGAGTTAAATATTTAATTGGAACCTGAATTATGTGTAAGAAGTTTTATGTCCTAAGCCCCCACCTCTCCCACTCAATTCAAGCACAAGAGAATTACTTCCCCACTCACCTTCCGAAGATCCCATTCTAATGCACTCAGCACAAGAGAAGCAGTTGTAAACTCCAGCATGTCTGAGACACAGGAAGAACTTGGAAGCCAAGGACTTAACGGATCAGGATGATTACATATCCTGAGCATCTAAATCAGAACATGGAGGACGCTGACAAAGTGCCCACTTCTGAGATACTCTTGAATTCTGTTACTTAAAATGAAAATGTAATTTAAATTATCTTAAAAAAACCCAGCTCTTTTTAGGAACTTAGGTATTTCTGCACACTCACTTTTGTCTTTCCGAATAAATCTGATAATAGCAAGTTATCAAACATAGAAGAGTATGTTTAAAAATACAGTCTTCCACTCTTCCAGCTTCTCTCACATTCACACAAACATTTAATAATTTACAGAATATATTCTGATTTTAAATCTCACATTTCTCAAATAGCCACTCTATTTCAAACTGAAATTACATCAGATAGTATATGATACACATTGTCAATATTAAGGTCTTTTTCAAAATGCCTGCATAAATATCATGTTAGAATATCAATTTCACTGGGAAATACAAACTAGACGTATCAGAAAAGCAATGTAACCATACAACCTAGGATATGCAGTTCCTAAATAACTTAAGAACTAAATTTAGACTGAAACTGTGATGCATGGTCAATTGCCCAAGTTATAAATACTTTGTCCCATATACAGCCCATAATCTTCAATTCCTATTTATGCTTCTTTTTACCTTGTAAAACAACTCAATATATAAATAAACAAACACAAGAGGAAGAAAATGCTGAATGCAATTACCACTTAGTGTAGAACATGATTAGCCTGCACAGCACTATGCCAATGAGCGTTAATGTGGGCTCTAGGAGCACCAGCAAACAAGCTCTCTTACTGTAACTGGAACAGTTCCTAACTTTAATGATGAATGACCAATTAAGAGCTACTCAACAGATGGACCTTGGTTGAGGCAAGATGTCTTCATACATTGACTTTTGCTGATTAGAAAGAGTACATGTAAGCACATGGTAGTATTTCCTTGGTAACTGCTTCTCAACGTGAATTTTGGACCTCTGCAAAATGAATGACTGCATTACCTGAAAGAATACAAAGCAATGATTCTCTAGTTGTATTTCCTCAAAGAAAGATACTAGAGTTAAGACACTATCCTCAAGGGAGACGACCTCTCTGCAGCCTTACTGCAACTCTCTGGTAATAACCTTTATTCACCTCCACAGATGCTACTTCTATAAAGTCCAGATAGATCTGGGAAATCCCTGAAATCAGGAAACAGGCAATGGCCCACAGATCTTTTATGGCAGTAGGCAGAAGCATATCCATCAGGAGTAAACAATGATGACTGCAGATAATTGAGATAATAATGAAGATAAGATCTATTTCATAACTTAACTAGATCACAGCAAAAAAAAAAAAAAATTAAACCCTGCAGTTTTAACCACTGAAGTTATTTCAGAAAGTAACTGATGGACAAAAGCAACAAGAAAAATTTGAATGAATGCTTCAGACCTCTGGAGATTGAATATTGCATCCCAGTGCTCCTGGGTCAGATTGTTACCATTCTGCCTTTCATCTAAAACTAGGTACTTGCATTGTACTTTCATTAATGCTTCACAGTCGTTAAAGAATTGCTTGCAGGAGGAAGGTGGTGGGGTCGGTCCATTCCTGCAATGTAAAACTACAAAATCCTACAGGCTTTCTTTGATGGCTTTAATAGCATAGATTATTAAGTGTTTCCTCCTCTAGGATTAGATTGAAAATTGCTGGCCAGCAAAGCAACTTTATTGGGAATATCAAACTCTGCTTATGAACCAGTATTCATAAAATAAGAAAATAGCTTCATTTTTCCAGTACGCTCATAACAAAAGAGAAAACCAGGTTGTGATATGACTATGCTGAAGTTTTTAACCACAATGGTATAACCATAACTCGGGGTGATATTTTCCTTCTGTGTAATATTTATGCTACCCAGTACATTGTTCCACAATACCTATCTTCTTAAAAAAAAGTTCTCATGGCTTTCCAAGATACAGAAGAATTTTCAAAGCAGGACACAAGCATTTCACTTCAAATCTCCCACTACAGCACATTCAAGTTTTGTGAAACAACAAGAATAGAACCCCAGTTACCTACAGAGATAAAAGGCACAGCATGATAGGAAATGACTGCACAACACTTCAGAGTTTACAATAAAAGGCAAATGTGTGTATCTTAACAACATGCAATAACAATGAAAGGAATTGCTTATCCTTTTTTACATTATTTATTCCAGATACATTTCTTTAAACCATACGTACTAAAAGCAATTATTTTTTTTCCTGTTACAGAAAATGCATTCACCAATGAACTGTTAAAAATACAGATTTATAAAACAAAAGAGCTACAATATTTCATACCTTCATTACATGCCTGGTGTGCAAAAAAAGCAATAACCTGCACTGTTTTTCCAAGTCCAGGCTCATCAGGCAGAATGCCATTGAGATTCATCTTATACAGGTTTGCCAACCACTCCAGTCCAGTCTTTCATAGCCTCTAAGATTGGTATGATTTGAGCACTGCTTCTTGGTAACAGCGCTTTTGCAGCAGCAGCAGCAGCACCTGCTAAATCTGGCATGTATTTCTCTACAGTAAATGTGAGAAGTTCTGGAAGTACCACTTCCTTCTGAAGGTTCTCTTTCTTAATCAGTCTCTTATTTCTGCACAAAACAATAAAAATCATAGTGCTGCCATATACACGACGAATCATTCATTCACAGATTTGATGCTATTTACAGATAATCCAGCGTCTAAAGAACAGAAGAATTTTACCCTACAAGAATATTGCAAGCTTGTAAAATCTTACAGTAAAAAGGGCAAAAACCTACATAAAAAGGGCAATCTGCAGAGGGACACAGGTGCACACATGAATTCAGTCTCATGCACGGCTCACAAGAGACATAAAACTAACCCGGATACAAACAAGAGCTCAGCAACAAAAAGTCTTTATAAAAGCTTTAGTAAGCTACAGGAAGTTAGCAAGCTAAAGAAAGGAGATATTTGATTCAAAACTAAGATCAAAATACTAGCTCCTAAACATTCATTTTGGTAGGCTTATACTACCAGTATGCAAAAGTAAAAAAAAAGGTCAAAGTCCTTATTACCTGTTTTTGACATGTTCTGGGAGTTTCATGCTTTCTTCTTCCTTTCTTCTAACTCTACTTGCAGTTTTAAAGCTACCACCTAAATGGACAGAGGGGCTGGGGAGAACAGCAGAAGGAAATGACAAGTATGAACGTACTTAGCTTCAAATATAGCTATGAATTACTAAACAATTCTTCAATAGTAAGACAGACATCAAGTATGGCTACAATACAGAGCACTCAAAAACATAGCGTGTACAAAACTGACCATGAGTAGAAGTCATCAGATAACAAGCGAGAGCTGCCTGAGAATACCTCACATCAAAACTCAAATATCTGTAGCAAGCCAGCTGCACCAACTAGGATTAGTGAAGCACTCTCCTTCATGACATATAAGGCCTGAAATTATTCATGAAGCTATATTTACCACCAGATAACATTTACCACGTGAGCTGAGCAAATGACATAAATGAACAGAGATGTTGTTCACAGAAGTAAAATTTCAAAGGAAACTAGCAGTAAAAGCACCAAAAATTAATCTTGTCTAGACTTTCTTAATGAGACAGATGTTACTGTTTCTGAGGATACTCTCTTCCCAGTATTCAGACTATTTAATGGTATGGAATAGACAACAAAAACAATGACAACACACAAAAAACAGATGTTCAAAGCCATATACAATATAATATGTAAATCTGATACCTGCTTTTTTTACAGGAACTGGAGCAGGGACCAAAATCACAGCCTGCTCATTGTACCCGCTGAAGAAAAGGTGGGGTTCCCACTGTGTGGAACAGGTAAAGAATTATGCAAACTTGACAAGTTTGGCCCATTTTGTTTTTGGTTTTGCTCCTGGCTAATCTGTTCAACCGCTTGAGGAACAGAAGGCATCCCACCTACAGAGAAACTTTTAATGATTACAATTTCGGTAATTAAAATAGTTGAATATCATAAAATCATAGAATAGTTAGGGTTGCAAAGGACCTTAAGATCATCTAGTTCCAACCCCCCTGCCAGGGGCAGGGACACCTCACACTAAACCATGCCACCCACGGCTCTGTCCAACCTGGCCTTGAACACCACCACGGATGGAGCATTCACAACTTCCCTGGGCAACACATTCCAGTGCCTCACGACCCTTACAGTAAAGAACTTCTTCCTTATATGCAATCTAAACTTCCCCTGCGTAAGTTTGAACCCACTACCCCTTGTCCTATCACTACAGTCCCTCATGAAGAGCTCCTCCCCAGCATCCCTATAGCGCCCCCTTCAGATACTGGAAGGCTACGCAGGCTTCTCTTCTCCAGGTTGAACAGCCCCAACTTTCTCAGCCTGTCTTCATGCGGGAGGTGCTCCAGTTCCCTGATCATCCTCGTGGCCCTCCTCTGGACTTGTTCCAACAGAAAAGAACCAAAGAAATTGGCAATACAGACTGTTATATAGCTGATCAAATCAACTTTCTACCATACCACAGTAAAACTGCACACCTAAAAGCTATAAAGATGCAAATCAATCAGCATGCCGATTGTCTAGAATGTACTTACCAGCTCTTTAACCTAACAACACAAAGATTATTTCTAACAACATCCTACAGAGAGGTGCCAGCAGGGCAAGCAACCTCCATTACGGTAACAAATGACCAAAAAGGAAAAGTTTCATTCAACATCAATTAAAGAAAACAACAAATTAGGCTCAGAGGGTGCAAACTGAAGCCCAGTGCATGAAAACAAGATGTGCAGTGCTCACTAAGATTTCTAATATTTTCTCCACAGGGTTTTTAAATGGTGCAATAATTGTTATTAGGTATAATGTTACACTTACAGAAAAGCTTATTAAAGCAATTATCTTTAATTACAAAACTTAAAACTTACATTTAATCAAAAATACTTTATCATAAATCAGTAATATAAGTACTAGATGTACCAGCATTATTTTAAATGTTGTGACAACTTTTTTAAAGCTGTTATCAAAACTAATTATGAATCTCTACATGAAGTACTATTTTGGAACTAAAATAAAGTTAATCTAATAAAAGTATCTTGTTGTCAATAAAGTAGTGCATCACTCTACCACTTTCAAAGCTCTATCCACATTTACCTTTGAATCCACTTTTTATTTTGCTGCAAAACTGTTTTTATGCCCCCAGAATTGCTTCTTGCCCAACTTTTTAGAAAGAGAGCTCATCTTAATGGTCATTAACGTTTTAACTCAGTTTAACCACTTGAATCCTTTATCATTCCAGTAGATTTATCCAGTTACTTTGCTTCTATCAGTTGGAGACAGAGGATTCCTGCAGCACATATTGAGTCTTGGCTGGGTACATAGGTACTTTGAAGGGACAGTCAACACATGCTTTAGGCTTTCCCCAGCCCATAGATTCATAGTATGGAGACTGAGGGAGATCGAGGGAGGACAGTCCTCTCACACGCAGCCATACACTGAAGATGATGGAAGCTGGAACAACAGGGTGATGCCTGGCATCACTAAAGCAATTCCCTGACCTCTCATTTCATAAAGCACTGCGGTCTGAGGGGCAGCATGATTTACAAGTACATTACAGCCATGTATTAACACATTATAAACCCAGGCAGGGTTCAAAGGCTGCATTGAGAACGTGGCACCGCCTGCAGCACGCCAGGCCAGTCTGCGAAGAAGCTCCAGCGCAAAGGTAAAGTTATCAGGATGCACAAGGACAACGCGATACCAAACCTCTGCGCGCTGCCGCACACCCGCCGGTGCGCCGCGGGCACCGCTGCCTGCAGCCCTCCCGTCAGGAGCTTCCCGCCGGCGGCTCCGGGCTGACCCTGCCCCAGCCCCGGGGGCTGCAGTACCCAGGGCGGGAGGAGGCAGGTTACTTACCGCCTCGGCACACACCGGGCAGCCGGACCATGCCCTCAGCACCGCTCCGGATCCCGTTCCCGCCCCAGCACTCACCTGGCCCCGCCTTCGGCAGCTCCCGAGTCCCGTTCCCGCCCCAGCGCACACCCAGACCCGCTGTGGCAGCTCCCGTGCCCCGTTCCCGCCCCAGCGCACACCCAGACCCGCTGTGGCAGCTCCCGTGCCCCGTTCCCGCCCCAGCGCACACCCAGACCCGCTGTGGCAGCTCCCGAGTCCCGTTCCCGCCCCAGCACTCACCTGGCCCCGCTGTGGCAGCTCCCGAGTCCCGTTCCCGCCCCAGCACTCACCTGGCCCCGCTGTGGCAGCTCCCGAGTCCCGTTCCCGCCCCAGCGCACACCCAGACCCGCTGTGGCAGCTCCCGTGTACCGTTCCCGCCCCAGCACTCACCTGGCCCCGCTGTGGCAGCTCCCGTGTCCCGTTCCCGCCCCAGCACTCACCTGGCCCCGCTGTGGCAGCTCCCGTGTCCCGTTCCCGCCCCAGCACTCACCTGGCCCCGCTGTGGCAGCTCCCGAGTCCCGTTCCCGCCCCAGCACTCACCTGGCCCCGCTGTGGCAGCTCCCGTGTCCCGTTCCCTCCCCGCCGCGCACCGCGGCCCCAGCGCTCCCTCACGGCCGCGGCGCCGCCCGCCGCGCTCAGCGGGACCGCTCTCGTCTCACCTGAGGGGGGGACACCCCACCCGCAGAGGGGTGCGGAGCCGCGCCGGGCGCATGCGCGAAGCCGGGTGGCGCGGGGCAGCTCCGTTCCACGTCGCGGGGTCGAGTGGGACCCAGGCCTCGGCGGAGAATCCCCGTTCCCCTCGGCGAATCCCTTTCCTTTCCCGTCAGGAAGCTCACGAGCCGCATCTCGGAGCCACACGAGCGGGGAAGGTCCGTGTGCACGCACCTGACAGGGGCTGTGCGCGAGGCACCCGGGCGCTTCAGGCCTCTGCCCGCCACAGCGAGCTGCAGGGTCCAGCGCAGCGCTCCGGCTGCTCTGTGCCCCTGAACACTGCCCATGCCGAGAGCTTTCAAACGGACCCCTTTAGAATTCAGACCACTTCTGTATAGTGGTGCTGCGCAAGTATTTTATTGAGCTCCTGGTCCAAAACAACTGGAGTTAAAATACCAAATAATCCCCTTGAAATACACCAGCACATACTAAGAGGTAAGAAATACCCTTTTTAATTATTATTATTATTTAGTTTTCTCCAAAGGCTGTAAATAGAAGTTTTCGCTGATCTCATCTGAGATACATGTCAGTTTGGAGGCCTTTATTATAAGCAAATAAGGGTGGGGGTGTTTGTCAGATTGAAAGGGATACAAAGAGCTTTGGATAGAAGACTAATGCCGGATTAGGTCAATGGTATGAAGCAGCAAGGGACAGAGATGAAAATCTAGGTGAAGTCCCCCTCCAGAACACTTAACACACTGCTCTTATAAAACAGATAGGCCTTCAAGATAAAATAAAAAGCTCTAATTAAAACCCATATAAAATAAACAAGTGAATTCCTTTTCAAAGGTCACCTGTGCCTTGGCAGGTCAAAACATTAATTCCAGAATGAGCCATAAAATTAGAGGCTTCGGGCAGGAACCACTGAATGACCACTCATTTTCAGGAACTATACAGACCCAGCTAGGGAAGTGTATCAAGCACTTGTAGTAATGCCCAAATGCTTAGGGAGTCTTGTTCTATCCCTTCCAAAAGTGCTCTATAGGCAGGGAGGGACTTGTTTTTTTTTCCACTGCCTCCACAGACAGCTGGAAACAAGACCCACAAGTCAAATCACAGTGGGGACAGGAAAGCAAGAACTCCACAGTACACAGAACCCCAAAACACAGAAAGTTACAACTGATTCCCAAAGGAAGACAGTGCTTCCCATATCATTGCACACATTCCTCTATTCTGAGCAGAGTGATGGGAAGTAGAGTTCACACACACAAAATGAATGCAGGCAGCACCCTTCCTTTCACACATACCAAGTTGATTCAACCCCAAGTCTAGCAGATGACTGGATAGTTTCCACTAAAACCAGAAATACTAAACCAGCAGCGACACATTTAGTGATCCACCACAGGCAACACTAGAATATCCATGGCTGCATGCTCTGAATTGCAGTCTTAACAATTAACATACACCATCTCCTTGTCTCAACTACAGGTGTGTGAAACACGCAGCTGTGGATCTATATTCTTGAGTCTGCCCAAGCACATGGGCAATACTGGGAGGATCTCCCAAAGACAAGGTCTCATCTTGAATATATGGTTCAATCCATGTTCCAAAATTAAGACCTGTCACTAAGGAATCATTTCTTTTAGACTTGCAAAGCTTTAGAGGATGCAGAAAGCTTGTTTCAATACTAACAGAACTCACAGCAGACAGCATGATAATGAGTTTCTAATCATGCATGTTATTCCACCGGGAAGTCATGCAAGACTTGGGAAATAAAAGCTTAACGATGTTTAGAGATAGGTTAAGTAAAGGTAACAAAAGTAATAAAAAATAAGCAAAAGTTCATGGAGTCATAACATTGTAATAATAACAATAAAAAAAGAGTATTTTAAAATTATTTGCCCCATCTTTATGTAGAGATTATACATATTTAAAATACTATCTTCCAGGTAAACATATAATAAAAACATAAATCAAGCAGCAATTAAGACATCCTGCAGTACAAGACTCCTTTAGAACGCTGCTTTCTCTTTATACTTTTTTCAAGTATATCAGTCAGTGGTATAAAAAGCTTCTTTTACTTTTCCTACTGTACTGTCTTCCCCACCCGGTTTCCCTGGGGCATCTGGTTCTCATCTGTGAGCACACAACTCCCTGCTTGACTGGATTCTTGGATTTAGAAAGGCCACTTCTTTGTAGACAGAGGGAACTGCAAGCAGTAAGGGTCCCATGTCCAGCAACTTACTGGCTCAGTCAGAATCACCATCAGAACCATCACTGTCTTCAAGATCGCTGCTGTTCTGTAAAGTAAAATGGAAAATGGTTTATCAGTATTCCATGTATGACTAGAAACCTCAACCAAAGACACTGACTTTACACTTCTCCAAGAGTATAGAAAATGGGTCCAGATCCCAGATTCATATCTTAGACTCATCTATTGTAACAAACTTCTATGATGGTAAATGATGTTTCTTGTAGCAAAAAACTTGTGCATTGGATTACACTCACCATCAGAAGAAATGTCCTCTCATTTATATTTACAACTACACAATTAGTGTGCTGTATGTTGGAACCTGACCTGAAGGAAAACAGCACGAATGCTAATGTTTAAAATAAATGCAGGTGAGACAAGTTAACAAAGTGCTTTTTTCCATGCAAATCCCTCAAAAGCTGTTTGTTACATTTTGTTTGCCTGCTGCAGAGACTTTATGTCCAAACTGTATTAGAGATACACCAAGACTTGCTTAAAAATTAAGTCAGTTGTACGAAGTAGTATTAGAGAAATACTACAAGTGTTCACAACTTCAAAGGAAACTGAAGTCTGAGTTCTTAACAGGGAGCCACTCCTTCAGGAGTAAGTCAATGAACTTGGGAGGATGACATAATTTTTTGAAGCAAGTATTTTGACTGCTATGATTGGCATTAAAGGATTTTATAAAGAAAGGCTAACATGACAATATGCCTGTAGTTGTTCCTTTTTTCCTCGCCACTGCTTGCTGAAAACATATAAAACCTCCAAATCCCATGAATTTAACACTGACAGTTTAATATCCTACTACAGAACAAATTCTGCAGGACCTAGACAGTTGCCTTCATAACAGCAAGCACAGCTCACTGAAGTGCAAGCAGCCTGCAGGATCTCAAAGGAGTCTGCCATATCATCCCTTATTTATCCTCCTCCAGACAGCTAACTATGATGCCAAAACTGTATTTGCTCAAGTTTACCTGAAGAAGCAGACCTGCCTCCTGCCAGCAATACATCGGTGATTTGGAACCTGTCAGCAGTAAATCCTGTCAACATTATCATCACGACCCCTGAGCCAGGTAAAGACTTTCCACACCACATGGTCTCTTTGGGTCCCATTTAACCAAACTAATGTGGCGTTTGTCATAACCTCCTGTCACAGATGCCCTCATACAGCACTGTACTTCAGAAGAACAATTACCCCAAGTACAGAAATAACCCTGAGAAATTTCTGGTATCTTGCTTACAAGGCTGTAAATTTTGGTTTATATACTGAAACTCTTTCCCATACTCAAACAAAAAATGGCAGAGACAAGATTAAACCTAATGTTCTTCTGAGCAGGTTCATTATCTACACAAAATAAGATAATTAAGGAGTCCATTAAGTGAAGAAAGGTCATTATTTTCTTCTGGGTTGCACTACACAGACATTTTAGCCCTGCCCATTATTTGTCTTTCAAGGATTTGCCAATCCTATGGCCAAGAAAATTTGAATTACATACAGAACTGTAAGGTATCTTTAGGTCATCAAGCAGGGCTTGCTTCAAAGATCAGTTTGACAAGGGACTTGTCCAATTAAGCACTGTTGTATTTTAAGTCACTACAGTAGCTGTCAATTTAAAGCAATACTTAGAGCTTGACTCAAGATTCCTCATGTGATTTTCAACCTACTCCTAGCCTGCCCCAAACATCTTTCCAGTCTTTTCTTGTGAGGCTATTCTACATCTCAACCAGAAAAACAAGCATTCTTTACTGTAAGGGTGGTGAGGCACTGGAATGGGTTATCCAGGGAAGCTGTGAATGCTCCATTGCTGGCGGTGTTCAAGGCTGGGTTGGACAGAGCCTTGGGTGGCATGGTTTAGTGGGAGGTGTCCCTGCCCACGGCATGGGGATTGGAACTAGATGATCTTAAGGTCCTTTCCAACCCTAACTATTCTACGATTCTATGATTCAATACCCCCCATACACTCAAATTGACATCTTTTCTTAATTAAAAAGATGTATTCTATACTTTTATTTTATTGCAACTTACAGCTGACAGCAGTCCCTGTTGTCCCATTTTACTCAGTAGCTGTTCTGATGACCCATTTTGAGCTCATAGCAGATTTACTTCAAAAACCTGGTCCTAAATTTTCCACTGGTTCCAAACCTTAGTGAGTGAACAGGGCATTACACAAAGTGAGAATCAGCCCTACATCAGAGAATACAAAAAGCCAGCAGATATTTAAAGGGAAATTGTAAACCTGAAAACCAATCTCTCAAACAGCTTCACAAAGACTAGTAATGTGTCCACAGTTTCTGTTGCCAGTTCATGATTTTGCAAACTGGTCTGTGCTTTAGAGCATCCCTTCCTCCCTCCTTCAACTAGGCCCTTGCAAAACCCTGCAAAAATTAACACTTTGTATAGTTCATTCCACTATCATCAAGTACAGAAAGACAGAGAAGACAACACATATTTCATACTCCAGATGACTGTCATCTTCTATGGCATATTAATGGAAAATAAAAATGCTGCTAAGGGAAGAGCCACTTCGACTTGACAGCTTCCATTTGCTAAAATAATGGCTTCAATCATTACCTTTGAGGTTTTGCTGTCAGCTTGCATCTCAACAGCAGAAGAGTTGAAGTCATGAATGGAGAGGGTGTTTAGCCAGTTTGCCATGGATTTCTCCTCCCTTTCTGTGTTGATAATGGTAGGATAGATATACTGCTCTTTGAAAACAGCAATCTTCTCCTCCTCCTCTGTCCACTCCAGTGGCTCATGCAGGCCATCATTTCCAAACCGCCTGTTGTATTTTTCAAAGTGTACTCTTTCCAAGACCAGGCCAAGTCCTGGGGCTTTGGGGACATCTACTTTCTCCTCTCCCCAGCTGCGCCTGATGATAGACTCGGCAGCATAACCTTTCACAATAGCTATCACCAGCCCAATCATCTTCCTTATCTGGTGCATCATGAAACTCTGGCCTTTCACTTTGATCACTGCAAATTCTATGTTTTCCCTCACAAATGGCTCCCCACAGTACATCTCCATTATGTACCGCTTGGCACTGGGGTCCCTGGGTCCCTTCTGAGATGTGAAGTTGTGGAAGTTGTGTGTTCCTTTGTAGCACGCAAGCAGTTTATTTACTCTTTCAAGGGTCTCTTTGTCCAGTCGATAAACCTCTTCTTGCACATCATGGTCTTTATGGGCAAAGGCAAACGTTGGCAGCATGTAGGAGTAGGTTCTGGCATCACACTTGTTCTTGGAGTTGAATCCCCCAGTGACTCTCTTCAGACCTTGTTTTAAAAGTGACATTAGGTTTTTGAATCAGTAGGTGACAACCTGATTGTCATCTTATTCCTACCAACAAGAATATTTTTTTAAATAAAATACAATCAAAAGATAATTTGTTTTATAGGGCCCTAATTTCAAGCTTACATAAACATACGTATCTATGTTAAAACTAAACTTATAAGTAAAATCATAATAGTGAGAGACCTTCTGCAGGAGAGCTCCTCTTTGAAAACATTTTATCTGCCCATTGCAGTATCCTTACCCAGAATTCTGATGTGAGAAGGAAGATGGTTATTGATCTTTTCCAAGATGTCATCTATTAGCCTGACCTTTAGTGACACAATCTGTCCAGCTGCAGATACACCCTGTAAAAACCATAAAACCCAAAACCACATTAATTATGTGCCTTGGAACCTCTGGGATAGCACTTTCAGAATTGAAATAGCTATAGAATAGAATAGAAGAACATCTTTATTCCTTTTTCTCACTGGTCATTTCAAGCTGAAGCGAGGCAAAGGCAAGGCCACAGGCAGAAATCCAAGTCAGAACACTCATGGAAGGCCTGCTGGTACTGCACAGACATACCACACCTCAGTAATCTTAGCAAAACACTGCACTCCCCTCCATGACATCTCACTGTATTTGACTGCTCTTATGTAAAGCGCCAACTGGAAAATCACTTATATGTAAGATCAGCTGTGAATGCCAGTTCAGACTTCAGAACCTCACTGTGGCACGCTTAAAAACAACCAAGATGCAGCTAAACTCTCAAGCACCACATCAACCAGGAAGCAGCAACGAGGAGCTGCAGCAGCAGGTTGAGAGGCTGAAGCAGCTGAATGTGCAAGCGCAAAGTTTGGGTATGAAGCGCCAGTTTTACAAACATAATCTAATCAATAACGTTCTTTGTCTAAATACTTGCTTGTACTTGAGTTTAGCAGTAGATGAAAGGATAATTTCCAATCAACGGTCACTGTGAATAGTATCTGCTATTGGATCTCACTCTAGACAATACTTTGCCAGTCAATCCCAGTAGCGCTGGTGGGGGTACACCAGTTTGAGAGCACAGGTCCTAACCAACATACCTTGTCTGTTCGAGCACACCGCTGAAAAGACATTTTCTTCATGTCTTCCCCATGGTTTTCCGGGATGCAGCCTGACTGAACAAGGGCAGATACTAAGTCATCTTCAATTGTCTTGAACTGTGAAGATCCCACATTTCTCTAGAAGAGAAAAAGAGGAAATAGAGCAAACAGTAATAACTGGGTAACTGAAAAGCTTTGTTAATTGAACATTGTTGTGAAATTCTTTGAACGTCTTCCCTTCACAGCCCTAAAAACACTGCCATTCTCTAATAAAGCTAATTATACCTCACCAGAGAGTGTTAATAAAACTTCTGCATCCTGATTTACCTTCTACTGTTACTGCAAGTGAAGGATCATTTCTAATTTCATAGAATCATAGAATAGTTAGGGTTAGAAAGGACCTTAAGATCATCTAGTTCCAACCCCCCTGCCAGGGGCAGGGACACCTCCCACTAATTGTACAATGCTTCTGAAGCATTTTAATGATTCCTTTAATGGCATGAAACAGCACCAATGAAATAGTTAGCACTATTTTAGTTGACACTAATTGTGAGTTAACAGGTACTTCTCCCAACCTGTTCTCTGCCAATTCTGCTTGTAGAAATTGGGTTGGGTTCTGTTGCTCTGTTCACCCGAGCTGTTGTGCAGACTACGGTTTTCTCCAGTGATTTCTGCATTCAACTCACAGATGAACAACAGATGCACAACTCCACTGGTGCGTAAGGCTGCGAAGCACATCTCGTTGACACATACCACTCAACTAGCAGTAAAGTTAATAGGCACTTACACGGATGTGCCCATAAGCATAAGGCTTACTGCTGTTGAACAGATCTATGTTGTTGCATAAGCATGAAAGACTCTGTTCCCTGTCTGTGTACATCTTATCAATCTTATCCTGTGGAGCTTTTAAAGTACTCCTCAATTGCTTGTGGAGCCTGCAGTGCACTGAGGGGAGCAGCAGATGGAGCAATATCATCTTCTTGCTGCCAGTACTGCCTGCCACAGGATCATCCCTCCAGGGCAGGCCTGGTGCTGGGGCTGTAACAAAGCAACATCCCTTTTCTTCCACGTGCAAACACAGATGCCTTGCTACAGTTTTCCTGTTTCTAAACTGCTACAAGCCACGCCATTAGAGTGCATCTGAGAAGGGCCAATTTCAAATGTTTTCAAGTAGAGACAATCTTGAAAGTACAAGAGATGGCAACACAGATGCAAATTTAACTATAACACAGCTCAGGCCTCCAGAATGTGCACGTGAGTCAGAGGTCTAACCTAGAAGAAATTGAACCCAACTGCTTTGAAATGCAAAGCTTCAAGCAGAAGCTTTGGAGCACTTGTCAGAAGAGGATCACTAGACAGCGCTGGGTTTTGACAGAACAGTGCTTTCAGTCTCCTCAAGAGCCTTCTCTGCAGCAGTTTTTGAGAGCCTTCTGCTGATGCTCTATACTAAAGGCAGACTAAAAGACTGAGCTGTCACACTGACTTTTTTTATTCAAGTTACTACAGAGCCATTTGAACCCAGGCATGCACTGCTCCTGCCCCAGCTTCCCAAGCTACAGCCGCTTCCCTACTTGGTCACGGTGACTACAGTTACAGACCTAACAGGCTTCAAAACTAAAGCAGACCACGTCGCTTTGCCAAACCATATACCTGCATCCCATGGTAGCCTTTCCCTGAGTATGCCATCAGCAAGACAATCTTCCTTTTGGGTGACCTTTTATTCTGATCTTCCCCATCTTCCTCATCTGCATCTCTCTTCAACCTTTTATTCTGATGCCCGTTTTCTTCTACCCTCTCCACTACCTCACTGCTGCTGTTCAGCCTCTTTGGCTGGCCGGCAACCGCTGCTCTCAGATCCTCGGCCATCATAAGAACCTGCAAGGGAGGCGGCAGCAGAGAGACAGTCAGCAAGACACAGAGGCGGGAGCCGACAGCTCCATTCCCTGGAGCAGCAGAGGGGGACGCGGGGCCCTTGAAGGACTCGGGGGCAAGAGGGGCACCCACTGCCCTCAGGCCGCCACCCCCCATGAGCGAAGAGGGCCCTGAGCCGGCGCTGCCCACAGGCGGAGCACCGCAGCGGGGCCATGAAGGCCGAGCCCAGGCCTCTCCCCAGCCCCGAACCGAGGGCCCAGATGTACGCACGCCGCGCAGCCGGAGGCAGGGCCCGCCGCACGCCTCGCTCCCCGGGGCCCGGAGCCCGCAGCTCAGCGCCCGCAGCCCCCAGCGCAGCCGCAGCATCGCCCCCGAGCACTGCCGGGAGCGGGAGCAGCCGCGGCCCCAACCCCGGCCCCGGGCCCGGCTCCCCGCCGCCTGAGCCGCCACTTACGCGGCCACTGCGGAGCGACGCCGCTGCGCACGCGCGGCGTGAGAGGACCGGGGCACAGCTACGGCGGCCGCGCAGGGGCACGGCACGGCACGGCGGGGCGGTTCCCGGTGTCAGGGGCCGTTCCCGGTGTCAGCGCCGGGTCCCGGTGTCAGGGCCGGGTCCCGGTGTCAGGGCCCGTTCCCGGTGTCAGGGCCGGGTCCCGGTGTCAGGGCCGGTTCTCGGTGTCAGGGCCCGTTCCCGGTGTCAGGGCCGGGTCCCGGTGTCAGGGGCCGTTCCCGGTGTCAGGGCCGGGTCCCGGTGTCAGGGCGGGTTCGCGGTGTCAGGGCCGGTTCTCGGTGTCAGGGCCCGTTCCCTGTGTCAGGGCCGGGTCCCGGTGTCAGGGCCGGGTCCCGGTGTCAGGGCCCGGTCCCGGTGTCAGGGCCGGGTCCCGGTGTGAGGGCCCGTTCCCGGTGTCAGGGCCGGCCTCCGTCGTTGCTCTGAGGTTAAACCGCGGCGCTGTGGTAAATGGCAGCTGTGTGAGCGCCCCGCTGCGCTGCCCCTGCACAGACCCACACCAGGAAACCAGCCCTGCCGGCAGCACGGGGCGAGGACAACCGCGGGGAGGCAGTGCTTGCCATGGCACTGGGCTCTGCCCTTAAGAGCCCGGATTCGCTCCCGAGAGGGTCCCTCTCCCCCTTCCCCGCGCAGCTTGTGTCTGTATCCAGCACGGGTGCCCACGGTGTCGTTGTCCCGTCGGGATGACGCTTCCAACCAGCCCAAGCTGCCAAACACGGCCTTGCTTCTGCTAACGGGAGGAGGTGCAGCGCGTCCGCTTCGAACCGGCGCCTCTGAGTTACCCCAGCAGCGGGATGGGGCGAGGGGGAAGCCGGTGCCGGCTGCACCGAGTTGACAGAGGGGATAAAAGATCGCCTGTCACAGCACTGCCGCCAAGGGAAGCGGGAATGCACACCCCTGTTGCTCCAGCCAGGGCGGCTGCAGCTCTGCCTCCTTTCCTTAGGAACTGAAGCCTGTGCCGGACCCATCCGTCCATCAACCACCATTGCCTCCTCCCTCCCCGCCGTGATCTCCGACTGCTTCCTCAATTCGAGGAAGCAAAGGAGGCCCCAGCTGGAGTGGGAGAACAGCGGTGGGGCAGGAGGAAGACTTGCATGGATATCCCATGGGAGAAAGAAAAGCTTTGGTATCCCAACCCCTTACCCATTCCAAGAGCAGCAAAGGGGCTTCAAAACAGGCAGCACACGCTGCCTCTTCCATTTTGATTCCTCTCTTGTGTCTTTAAGCGAGTGGCTACCGAAGGCAGGGAGGAATCCAAGTGACCTGTCAGAGGTGCTGCTCGGGCAGTTCTGTGGGAGGCAGCCCTGGGAAGGCCGAGCCGCCCGGATGCAGAGCTCCAGTGAAAAGGCAGCAGAAGCACGGCTGCAGTGTGGAGCAGAAGGTCCAATTGCAGATCCCTGTGTGGGGCCTGCGACGCCGGCAGGCTGGCTTGGATTTGATTTGCAGTGCACAGCCGGCATCTTCAGGAACCAAATTAACAAGGGGTTTCATCCCTCACACACATTGAAGTGGGTTGAATTGGAACCAGGGCAAACAACCCACAAAGCCCCCTGCTGTTTATGTGAGGAGCAGAGCGTTTCGTACGTGTTTAATAGGACTGACAAAATTGAAGCCCTGTAAATGGTACATCTGCTTGGCCTTAAGTGAGAGCGCTGCCATCAAGTTTACTCAGCAGTGAAATCAGCCTCGTAAAACCTTTCCGGGTAGCAGTGCGTGGGGAGGCTCACGGACAATTACACCTTTGTGGAACAGCTGGTCAGCACAGGGAGCGAGATAGCTGCAGGAGAGGGGAGAGACACGTTTTGGGGCATATTGCTTGGTTTTGCATAATGACATCTGTACCAATCCTCACTCAAAATTGGTTTATAAGAGGTCCTTCAAAACAGCCCCAAAAGAGGGCTGGAGCACCTCTGCTATGAAGACATGCTGAGAGATCCGGGGTGCTCCAACACGGGGAAGAGAGGGCTCCAGGGAGACCTTACAGCTTCCAGTGCCTAAAGGAGTGACAAGAAATCTGGAGAGGGGCTTTGGACAAGGGCCTGTACGGACAGGAAAGGGGGAATGGCTTTAAACCGGCAGAGGAGAGACTTAGATATGAGGAAGCTCTTCCCTGTGAGGGTGCTGAGGCGCTGGCACAGGGTGCCCAGAGGAGCTGTGGCTGCCCCATCCCTGGCAGTGCCCAAGGCCAGGTTGGACAGGGCTTGGAGCAACCTGATCCAGTGGAAGGTGTCCCTGCCCACGGCAGGGGTTGGAGCTGGAGGAGCTTTAGGTCCCTTCAGCACAACCCAGACCGGGCAATTCCTTGCTCCCAGGGTCCCGCTGCTCCCCGCCCCGGCCTGGGCAGGCCTGGGGAGCGGGTCCCGGCGCGGGTGCGCGGCAGAGCAGCCTGCAGGGGGGGCTCTGGCAGCGCCAACCGCAGCCTCCTCCCGGAGCCGCCTCTGCTCGAGCCTCATCTCACCGCCCTCTGCCAGGTTAAAGCCATTCATTCCCTGGTCCTGTCCCTACAGGCCCTTGTCCAAAGCCCCTCTCCAGGTTCCTCGTCACCCCTTTAGGCCCCGGAGCTGCTCTGAGGTCTCCCCAGGCTGAACCGGCTCAGCTCTCTCAGCTCTATAAAGGACGTTTTCTTCAAGCCGTTTTCTGTTAAGGAGAAAAGAACCTGCTCAATGGATCTTTAACAAGTTTAAGCTGCGAGGGGAGTGCAGCGCACCCCGCAATCAAGGCCTGCACACAGTAGATACAACAGAAGAGCACTGGGAACTCTTTCACTGAGGAGAATAATCCTGTGTGAGATCAAGGCAAGTGTTCCCCCTCCACCCGGTGCTCCTGGTGTAACACAGGCCAGTCCTTTCCCTCATGGAACTGCTTGGACTGCCTAGAACATCTTGCTCCCTGAGGTTCTCCGAGTAACATCTAGGGCTCATGAAGGACAACCGTGCACGTTTGGAAAAGGCCGCCCTCTGCCCACAGCAATGCAGAAACCTGGGTTTGACACCATTTGCCTAAGCTCATTCTTAGAAGCATGCTATTTAATGTTTTCTGGAAGCACTCAAATCCCATGCCAGGCTTCAGCTCCAGGAGGGGGGTGGTTCTGACTCTATTGTCCCTAAAAATGCTGTTTTTAGAACAGAAACGTCCCAGGGAGGTTTGTATCCCCGCACTACGTGCCGCTCCTCATCCAGGGAATGGCACCCAGCACCAGCGCTACATTTATGGTAATACAGCCAAACAAATCCATCCGCTAGGATTTGCCTGGAGAGCATTGGCTCCTGCCCTGCAGACCTATGGCAGTGCATGGCCCCCTGCCACAGCCTGTCCTCTCCCTCAGCACCATCCTGCTCAGGTGAGCACACAGGAGCTGTAACCAGGCACAATGCAGGTGAAGAGCTGAAATACTCCATGAAGCAGTTAACTCCTCACGAAGCTTTACAAGAGCTTTAAAGCTTGGTCTTTGTATCTTGGTGCAACACCCCTCCCCCCCCCCCTCCATTTCTGCTTCCTTGATGTCACTGAGTCACCTCTGATCTCGCAGAGTTGAATGAGCACGTTTTTGCTGACGTACTTACCAACAACTAAATATAAAACGCGGGAGCGAAGCCAAATGCCCTGGAAGAACGGCTTGGGTTTGTTTGCTGCTCCCAACAACAGCAGTGAAACGTCACAGTCATCATCGAGAAGGTTGTGCAATGTTCACTGGTGCTGTGAACTGCCCAGGCCCCGTGGTTTAGTGCCTTTAGAAGAGGCTGTTTGTCTCTGTTGTTTAAGTCTCTCCAGCCAGCACTTTCCCTGGGTTCAAAGGCTTTGCTACCTGTGAAAGAGGCCTATGGATTCAGCAGAGCACTCTCTATTTACACAGGCATGGGACATGCAGTGATCTATCTTTCATTTGGCTACAGGTTTTCCACCTGAGCCCTTAAACTTCTTCACAGGCAGTTTCAAAAGAAACTTCCTTCCTTACCCTCAGTATCAGAAACTGTGTATATATATATATATATATACACACACATATATTTATATACACATATATATGTACACACACACATTCTTTACCCCATGCCCAGGGAACAAACACACACAAGGTTTTACACACAAAACGGGGCTTTACGTGTTATCCCCACATACATATAACACCAAAAACCCCAAGATCCAAGCATGCTGAGCTGCCAGCAGTGGAACAGGGCTGCAGGGAAAAGGAATCCCTGCCCATGAGTCAGCGCTAACGTCAAGTGACCGGAGCCTGGCGCTTCCAGGCGGGATCATTCTCACGGAGCGAACATGCGGTGTCCAGTTCCCTGCGGTGGGAAAGGCAGGGGCAGGAAACAGGAGTTATAAATAGGGCTGAGCACGAAAAAACAATTCCAGCCCATGGTGAATCAGGATTTTGAAACTGGGTCTTTTCTTGCCAAAAGACAATAGAGGCAAGTGTTTGCAGAGGCACCCCATACAGGGATCTCCAGGGATGCTCATGGCCAACAACATGCACAGCTTGGCAAGAGGAGTTCTGGGAAACGTTTGGTGGAATTGTGGCATTCGGCTCCTGAAAGTGTACACCTCTGTGGTCAAGGTTTCTCGAAGTGGAAGGACTGGACTATTCAGGATGGTTCTCACGTCCCAGTGCAGAGCTTAGCTCTCCATCATACAGCCTCCCATGCAGAGCAGGGGCTACAACTACCTGTCTGGCAGCTCAAGTCAGGACCGATGCTCACAGCATCCTCACTGAGCTTTGTGCCACATCCAGTGACTTTTTGCACAGCTACATGGGCACAAGAAAGCCAACCCATTGTGTTCAAATGTCAAATTGCAATGAGTACAAACATGGCAGGAAAATAATTAAAAATACCCAAATCTTACCACTATGCTCACACTTCATCTTGAAGTACCTTCTGCTGTACAGCAACAAGCTGCCTGGCTCTATTGATTAAAAACCCCTAGGGTTTAAAATAATGCATTAAAACACCACCATGAATCTACACTCAGTCCCTACAGACACCCCTGCTCCAGTGTGCTTCATGTTGGAGTGCCAACTAATAAATTGCTCCAACTTGTAAATACTGAAACAGGAATGATATTTAAGCATCTGCCTGGATGGGAAGGGATCTGCTGTCAACTCATGACAGAGTTTCTAACCATAGCAGGAGAGTATGGCCAGGTAAGAAGCATGGATGATGAACAGTGACTACAGCACCCACCTAGAAACTGGCTTAATCGTTTCCAGGCTCAAAGGCCTCACATGTGGCTTTAGGCAATGGAGCTTTTCTGATCTTGAAAAGGGGATAACAGCACTTTTCCACCTGGAAGTCAAAGCTGGTAGCACCAAAACACACGAAACCCCTCACTCAGACGCTGCCAAAGCGGGATTATGAAGCACGGACAACCGAGCACTAACAATTTCAAATCAGTTTTATTTTCTTAAATTGGTGTTGTACAATTTAAAGCCAAAAAAAAAAAAGTCACACAAAACACAAATAAAAAACGTTGACAAAGTCTCAAGCATTGCTGATAAAGAACATCACCACCATCCGCTCTCACAAACCTGAAGGGACGTGTTTATTAGACTGAGGTTTCTTGAAATCTATTGAAGACGCCAGACACAAACGCTGCAACAGGAAGGAAGCCATGACACCAGCGGGTGGACTACACTAGCAACTTCACAGGTAGGGGCTGCTTTTGGGCTGGTTTCTTGCTTTTTTCTCTTTTTTGGGGGTTTTTTGTTTGCATACCTTGTCTACAAAGCAATAAATACTCACCAAAAAAAAGTTGGTTTCACGCTCCATGCAATTAGATAAAAAAGAAAGTCACCAAAGTGATGGCAAAATAAATCACCTGTCTCATTCCCCCCCCCCAGTTTTTGGGGTGGGTTTTTATGTGTTTTCTTGTGTGTTTTTGTTGTTTTTTTTTTTCAAGCACAGTGGCTAAGTTTCAAGTATTGAGAGAAAACCTATATATACACGTCTGTGTTTGCGTGTGTATCTATACACATACACGCACGCACACACCTCCTAGTATGTATATACACAAACACATACATATATACCGGCTGTAGGTCTGTAAACCACACTTTTTTGGAGCAATATATACTTGTGTACATTGAATGTGGACGATTTGGATACATTCAAGTAACGAAGCACGGCTGGAAGGTTAGTGCTGAGCTCGCCATGCGCAGGGACCATCCTGCCTGCGTGTCCTGGGCTGTCGGCTGTCGGTGCGTGCTGGGAGGGCTTGGGGTGTCTATTGCAGAGTCAGTCCTGGCTTAGTGCTCCCATGCCACCTCCCGCAGCGTAGCCCTTTGCAGCGCTGGCAATAGCCTTTGGGCAGCAGTCTGGGTCTCCTCAGCACTCCCATCCACAGGGTTGGCCTCAGCTGGTTGGGGTTGTATCCTTCTCTTTGTCCCAGGCACAACTACAACAGCCACAGAAGCAGCAGGCTGCGAGTGCAGGATGTAACAGCGGTCCAAGACTGAAGCATTTGTGAAAGCTACACTTAAACTTCCCTGTTCGGGGCAACTGGGAATATCTTTGAATTCATTTATTGGCGCTTCAACACCCACGTTGCCAAAGATGATGCCAGCTCCAAAGTCAATCGAGTTGCTCCTGAAACCCTTTGTAAAGTATCACACTGAACGTGCCAATATTGAGAGGAAAAAAAGCGATGAGGACTTAACCACCAAGTGCAAAATACATTTAGATCCCAAAAGAACAAAGCCTGAGGTTTTGAGTTGCTTTCAAAGATCCTTTTCTGCCCAGCGCTAACAGAATACTGCCACGACTGATAAATTAACACACATACACACACACATGCACACGCAGACGGAAAGGCAGCCAGCTCTCCTCTCACACATGCTCACAGCATCCAAAGCCTCAACCAGAGCCACTCGCACCCACAGTCTCATTTGGCTACAGAGCCTCCTTAGAAGAAATGCTGAACCTAAAACTGAACACTACGAGATTTCTTTATAAAAAACATGAAGCAGCAAATAAAAGTTAAAAAAAAAGGGTTTCCAATTGTGTGTGGGATCTGAACGCCTGTTCTTGAGCTCTTTAAAAAGCTTGATACTGACTGTCCTTAAAAGAACATTTAAATAACAAAACAAACCTTGGTACTGCAAGTCAGCTTTGCCTGCTGTGGAGGAGAAACAGCACAGACTCTGCAGTGCTTTCTGCCTCACACTCACAAGATACAGTACAGTTAAATACGTACAGTTACACACAAACCAGACCTATATCAATATATATTCACCCAGAGGAATACATATTAATATATGCACACACGTAGTGCAATAGAACAACCAGGAAGCAAGGAAAAGAATAAAAAGAACAGCATTCCTAACAGTCGTGATGTTCCTGGGTTGTTGTGTGATGCAAAGTCAACTCCTCAAAGTTCCCATAGTGAGTAAAGTGCTCCTTTGATTCACAAAGCTAGTGTTTTCAGTTTGGGGTGGGGTGAGGGCTCCAGGAAAGCGGTTATCGAGCCAACAGCTGAAAGCAGGACAGCGCCAGTGCTTCCTCCTGGTAGATACCTACTGAACAGCCATGAGTCCTTCGTGTTGATCCTGCTGAGCTTGGGGACCAAGAGAGGCACAGATTCATTTTGGCTTCTTACCAACACAGGAGCATTAACACTTTGTCATCCTCCTGTTCCCTGTGCAGTCTCTCTCCCTGCATGGTTTGCCCACACTTGAGACACAACCTGCCCCAGTGCAGTGCATCCTCTGCCTCGCTCAGCAAGTCTGTCGAGGTGCGAGCTACTTAAGCAGCACTCAGGCAATAGGGAGCTGCCTCCCTCCTCTCTGCCATTCAGTAAGCACTCCAAGGCATAAACACACGTGAGAAGGGACACTGGAGGGAAAGGAGGGGAGCTTCAGGGTGCCAGGAAGCTTGAAGATGCCTGGCTCTCAGCTGGGTAGGGGGAAGTACACAAACTGGCCTTGATTTCTGAATGACGCCTTCCAACGTTAACTGAAGCCAGCAGTTTCAGCACATCCATCGCCTGCAATGGACACAGCACTGGAATACCCTGTTCTTACTCAAGAGGGATAGGCAGCAGTCTTATCCTTCAAAGTGCTGGGAAGAAGCAGATTTCTATCCTTCAACCCCTCTGGCAACGAGGGAAACCTTTCCACATCGGCTACACCTTCGCCCAGGCCTTTGGGCAGGGGAGTATTTGTGCTTGCTGCAGTCACATATCCCCATAAAGGAATCTGAGTCCGTGGAACAACTTCCCAAAGCGTCGTAATACAAAACACTGAGCAGTTCATCCTCCAGGGCTCCTGCTGCCAGAATTGCTTCCCACCACAGCAGCAGGACACTGGGAACAAAGCCATCAGCTGGGGTGTGAGGAACAGCAACCGTGACATCAGGCACAGAACCCCGACAGCAGCGCTGACAGCCTGCGCTCGATGCACAGCTTACCTGGGACACAAAACAACACCACAAGACATCAGCCCCTCACTTCCCTGGCAATATAAAGACAACCAAAACATGTTGGAGATTGGGAGGAAAAGGCAGAACTCCATCAAATCAAAGCAGCCCTTTGAAAATCACTACCAGTCACTGCTTCAGACTAGGTGAGGACCTGACCGCAACCACCACACTGGGAAGGGACAGGTCAAAGGGCTGAATAATCAGAGATGCAGCAATGAAAGCCTGTTCTGACAGAGGTATCAAGATGTTATAAAGAACCACTGGCTGCTGGGAACAATTTAATCACTTCTAGTTATTGCAGTGGCTTTTGCCAGCAGGCAGGCTGACTCAAGGTCTGCAACGCCATTTGTCATGGCTTACAACTGGGAGACTGACACAGCCCGGCCAGGTCAGTGCCAGATGCTCATTGTCTGAGCCCAAGACTCTCTCAAGCTCAATGTTTGGTGGAATCAATTCCTCTCATAGGAAGACTTGCTGTTATTTCTAGGTTCATTGTTTTACTTTTCAGAATTAAGTTATCATATACCTGAGCTCTAAAATTGAATGCATACCCACTACAGTCTACCAGAGAACAGGTCAATCAGGAAGCTGGAACAGAGGTTAAAGCAGGCAATACCAGGATATCACTTGGGAAAATAAATCTATTAGATGCATTAGCTGTATCTCTGGACAAAAGATGTGATTTAGGTTTGGTAAGAAATAGTACAACAGACACTACTTAGTATTCCCTGTTCACCGAGCCCTCAGGTACCATACATGACCTGCCAATCTCCCTTTGCTCTCCTTCAGTGAGCCTCATGTCAGCTCTGTGAGTCGGTGATAATTAACTGACTGATTGCTTGTGAGACAGAAACCTCTCCTCTCATTACCTATCCACGAGCTCTGCCTGCACGGATGGCTGGAGCAGCCTGGCAGCACTCTGGATGCTGGCCCATGGAAGGCAGTGGGAAGCCAGCAGTGGGGAGAGGCAATGGTTTGCCAGCTGCAGCCGTTCCCTTCAGCCATGCTGATGCCGTTGGGATGGCTGCAGATGGGCTGGTTTGGCTGTGGCCAAGTCAAGCTGCTCCAACAGACGATGGCTATTCCCCATCCCCTCCCATAGAGAGGGACAACAGCAGTGATTAACCCCAGCCGTAAGGGCAGGGAAAGGGCGCTCTGAGCAAGCGGGGTCAGTGCTTTCCACTCCACATAGTGCAGGGCCCGCAGCAGCACAGTAACACCCTTCCCAACAAAGGGAGAGCATGAGGAAGGTGACAGCCTGGAGCAGCAGACAGAGAGGTCCATCTGTCCCTGGGAGAGGAAGCCAAACAATAGCAAGTAGGGAAGAGTTCAGCTTTCACCGCCACAGCAAGCACTTCATGAGGAAAGTATTTGTCTGCTGCCTTCTCAGCCAGGCCAAGGGCTGGGAACCAGACTGGGGAGCAATCCTGTTTCAGGAGGAGCTCTGCTGGAAGGAGCCCTTGCTGTGATCAGCCATCACTGCTCCACAGCCGCTGCAGTTTCATGTTCAAGTGCTCTGTTCAGTCAGAGGGATGGTTCCTGCTGGAAACCAAACCCAGGCCCTTGCTGTTGCCAAACCACTTCCTTCAGCGAGTTCTTTCATACATCAAAAGCTCCAGCAAAGCCTTGGCAATTGCTCTGCATGGGAAACTCAAAGTATGGCTCAGATCTGAGACCTGCATTTCTAACAGTTTTTCCACTGGGAAAGCAGGAGGCCAGGCTGGAGGAGCTGTAACAAGCCAAGAGATCTCTGCTAGGTCCTCCAAGATGTAGCTAAAGAAGTTTCTCATCCACGCAACTAAAAAACCACATTTTGTAGTGGGATTAAAAGAGAAGTCACTGAACACTCACATTTATTGATGTTTTCTATGTCCCCCTGTTCAGTGATGATGTTCAGGAGCCCCTCCATGAGCAGCAGAGCCTTGTGGTACCTCTGTGCACAGTCCTCTCTGTGGTGGAACATCTCATCCAGGGCTGCAGACTGTACCTACAGCAACAACCCCATTCCAAGAGATTACCCCCAGACCAGACCCAATGGCTCCTCCACTGCCTGAGCACCTCCTTCACCCAGAGACTGCACACAGCATCACGAGTAGGAACCGTTACTGCCCAACACTCGCTCTGTGCTAACCCTGTTCCCAGGCACTGTGTGGTTATTACCATTTGCACAGCATAGCTGAAGATGAGCTTCTCTGCAGTGATGCTGTTGATCCGATCCATGAGTTTCTGTTTGTCCAAGAAGAACCTCTGGAGTCTCATGTTGAGGCAGTGGCAGGATGATACACTGGATTTGTAAAGCTCATTCAGCTTCTTCACAACTAGAGTAAAGGAAGGAAACACTTTAGGCAATACTCCTAGTCCTCCCTGTGCCTCCCAATCTCCATGTACAGGACCCTAAATGAGTAACTTCAAGACAACAGGGTTATGTTCAAAACAGAAGACTGGTAGGGAAGTACCTGCTGTACCAATAGGGTCTTTCTCCTTTCCTCTGTCACCTTCCCCAGTTATAAGCCTGCATGTGGCAACACTTACGCATATGCTCAGTTCACCTGAGGCCAGGTCTATTTCTGTTTCCTTCAGCCACCACAAGGCAGAGCAGTTTGCACCGTGCAAGATGTCTCATGCACCACCAGAAGCAACAGACGTCAGACACAAAGCTCCTGCTACCTGATGGGTGCTGACATGCCATGAAGAAGTACGTGACCAGTGTGTGGTAGCTGCTGGAGCTGCATGTGGATGAACAGCACTGACTAAGCAAGGGAATCTCTCTTGGGACTCTGCCATCCCAGGAAGAAAGCACACTGATGCCTGTGAAAGGCCACCTCCTCTCCTGACCACAGCAGCTCGTACGGGAAGGTTACAGGATAGAGAATCAGGAATCAAGGGTGATTCTGATTAAATACCAATCCCAATCAGCAAGCGATGCCCCAGGTCTGAGTCTCCTTAGCTGCATGGCATGGCCTACACAAAGTTATGGATACAAACTCCCACCAGCATCTGATGAGTATTAACTCCTATGTGCACACTGAAAATCCCCACACTGCACCATTCGCTCCTGGGGGAGGCAAATTAACACATACCATGAACCTGCCTCTCAGCTACAATGCAGAGGGACAGGCTCACATGGGAGCCAGGCCCTGCAACCCAATCTAGCCTTGCCAGGCAGAGGTAAGACAGCAGAGAGGCAGAGAAGAGACTGCTGTGGGTACAGACCCTGCTTGGCACACACCACCCAAGGACATTCCAGGGAAGTGTCCTGGTCGTGCTTTCCTGATTTTTCCACATATATGGGACACAAGTATCTTGAAAACCCTCTTGTCCTCACTGTGCCCCGAAATACCTAAAGGAATCAGATTTTGTGGTGAGAGAAACAAGACAGAACAGCTTTGCCCAATTTCCACACACGGAAGGAAAATTACACTACAAATCTAGATGCTGCAATCTGCCCTCAAAGGATCTGGGTCACGACAACTTTCCTGTTAGCCTGAACTCGTGGAAGATGTGCAGCTAAACCTGTGCCTCTTGCTCCACAGTGCCTGCTACAAGGTCGGTGTGCTCACTGCCTTAACTGCTATTATTTTACACCCCATCCCAAGGCAACACGAGTACTTTCAAAGACTGAGCTCTTGGGCAAAGTGGCTGGTGGGTCAAGTACTTCAACTGCTTCAGAAAGTTCCCTCAGTATATTACAATGGTAGTTTTAAAGCTGTTTTTTCTAACCACTGAATCACAGCCAGCTTGCATCACAAGCCAGCCAGTCAGATGCAAACATTAAGGCCATAACACTAACAAAGAAGTGACTCTGGCATTACCAGTATTGTACTTCCTGTGTTTTTGTTTCACTTGAAAAATCATCACTGCCAGGACAGGTCTCCATTTGCCAGCTAAGCACTTCCTAGGACATGCACTGTGTAATTAAGTTGGGCTTACTCAAGTACAAATAAGCACCTGTGATAGAGATGAACAAGGAATCAGATAAGATACATCCCCCTCTCACTAATTAGTGCTGAAGATTCTCACCAGGGCATGAGCAAGAGCTTTGGGACATGAAGTCAATGTGAAGAGAGGAACAATCTCTCAGTGTTGATAAACCCAGACCTGGTTGTGCAAGGCTACATAAGAAACAAGCCCTGGACATATGAGTGGGGGTTCACACTCACTCAATCCCCTCCACCCCTTTGCCATACTTTTAACACTTCCATTCCAGAGGAATCCTCTGTGTCAGCAGCCCCTTACCTTGCTTGACAGTGGAGGAGAGGCACAGCCTGCCAGCTTTGATCTGCTCTATGGCCATCTGCAGCCCTGAGGACAGAAGCTCTGCTACTTTCAGGTACAGCACCAGCTGCTCTGCATAGCTGCAAAGAAAGCACAATAGATGAAGGGACAGCAGTGAGTGTTCCAAAGGACTTCTGCTATGGGATGGAGTGACAGAGACTTGGGATCTGGGCATCTCTCCCTGGTCCTTACCTCCACTCCCGGCTGAGGAGGCTGATTTGGTCGGCCACCACGCTCTCCTGGAGCTGGTACTCGGCTGTCACGGAGCTGCTCATCTCGCTGGAGCTGCCTTTAAGGGCAGCAATTTCCATCACATAGTGGACAAAGGCCAGGGTGAAGCGGAGGCTGCGCAGGATGTCAGTGTGCTCTTGCTGTTGGAGGGATGCAGAGGTGGGGGTTACAGAGGGAACGCTGGCATGCCAGGGAGGGCTGCTCCCCTAGAGCTGTGCCAGCAGCTCATCCCAGCTTACAGAAACAACACCTGAGCCCCAAACTCCCCTAACACCTCTGCTTTGGGCAAGGACAGCCAAACTCATCCCCTGCATGGCACCAGTTCCTCCTCCATAGTAACAGCAGCAAGCAACAGCCCCAGGCCAGAAACTTTCAGGCAGCTCCCTGTAGAAGCTGGTGAGATGTGATCTGAAATTACATGTCCCCTTCCCAAGGAGGATCCCAGCTCTGGCTCCCACCACAGTAATGCTGGTACAAAACTGAATGTGCGTGTGGATCTCATGAGTGACAATCTCCTGTGCTGCAGAACACTGCGAACAAAGTGTGCTCCCCCCTACAGCCCTCACTTAGCTCTTGGTCTTTATATTCTCCCAGTTCAGTGCAGTGAGTCCTGGGTGAGGTTCTCTGAAGAAACAGCAAGGACAACCTTTTATCTGCAGCTCCTGTCCAGCTACTGAGGGCAGAGAGCCTCTCACACTAAGTGCTGTGTTCATTTCAAAGTAGTTTTTCTTCTGCTATTACAGATCAAAGGGGATTATCCCATTTCTGAGAAGCTGCATTGCTTAAGGCACTGCAAGCATTTTTGGGAAGTCAGTGTTTGTGGAAAAACTGTGCTTGTGGGTCTACAAAATGAACTGCTGCCTGGACAGGATGAAACACCACTCTTTGACCTCTCTAACATGCTTGATCTTCACATACTCAGTGGCTCAGTTCCCTCAAAGGAGGCTGGGTAAGGATGTTTCCTGTATGAATTTATCAAAACCCTCCCAGTCCTCAAGTTCTGCAAGCTTTTGTTTTGCATTCACTGGCTCGGGCACTTGGCTGCTAAGGCTGCTTTGACTATCTGAATTACGAATCTCTCCTCCCACTGTCATGCTGCCTGGACAGTCCAGTATGGTAAGGAAGTGTTATCTCCATCCTCCTCTATTTTCTTTAAAAGCAAAGGAGGAACCTGGAGATTAAGTAATCGCCAAGTCACACAACAAGTTTGTGGCAGAGCAGGAAACTGCTGAGATCTTGCAGGCCTCAGCCTGGTATCTCTAACCAATGCACTGTCCTTCCTCTCCGCTTATACAATCAGCTTCTGTTACTTATCCCGGCATTTGTGGCATCATTTGGCATCACAGGAGTCTTTCCTTCTGTAACCATCTGTATTGTGTTTTTAGAACACTGCAAAAGAAACTAAAACCTCTAATTTGCCTTGTCTGCACCTAAAGAAACTTGCAGAAGATGGAAGAACCACCCATCTGAATACAACAGCTTTGCCCAAGATAAACAAGGGTGCTCAGACAGTGAGATTTCATGCCCTGAAAGTATCAGCAGAAACCAGTAAACCTGCCAGGTTTGCATTGTGGCCAACTCCACAGGGCACAAAGGGGTCTTGAAATACACTGTAAAAGCTTTGTGATATGCAAATGGATTATTGTGCTCAGCAGGAATGATGACTGAACCCAAATGACTCATTACAGACAGAAGCTGAGTGCTGTTAACAAGATCAAGTTGATACTTCCTTAGGACACTTCAGTCCAGTGTCCACGGTGGTGGCAGCTGGCAGGGGCCCATACTTCTGGGACCTCACACAGGTAGGATGCTCACTTAAACTCACTACTGTTGTGATCACACCAATGCTGAAAATCCTAGCCCTTTGGCTCTGCAGGTAATTAAGCAAACGATGCAATTCAATGCATAATTAACAACAACAACAACAAAGATCTAAATAAAACCTGAAGTATAAGAGCAAACCCACATCCTTGTAAAAAAGGATGCGTTTCTCTGCGGCTAACTAGCGGTTTTTAGCAACACCAGCAAAATGCAGATACAAAAAGCCTTCCCCAGTCGCAGACAGGCCAAGGAGGCATCACAAGTAGAGCTAAAAATGTGCTTGAATCTGCCTCCCACCTCTGCTGCGAACGGGCAGCCTGACCTACATTTCAAATATATCTCAGCTACAAAAGCATTTGCTCTGCTTCAGCCCACAGAGAAGGGGAGCCTGGCAGCCTTTCAGCTCCACAATCCAGTTCAGCTGTTCTGGTGCAGAATATGGTGTCCCCCCAACCCCATCAGTAACACAAGTGTCAGGTTTACTCTAGTTCAGATTCTTTCAGCTGAGGCTTTATCACTGCCTGACTCCCAAGTGCATGCGGGAGGCAGTATATGATATACACTGAGCTACTCATGCTCTCAAGTCAGCTATGTCATGCCTTTTATAAGGGAAAAAGCCCAAACTAGCCAGGTTTTCTTCAGGAGCTATTCATACAGGATGCACCAGATGTTTCCAGCCAGCAATTTCAGCTTTGGAAATGGGTATCTTTTAACCTTGGTCATGGACTAAATAGCTTGGCAGCAGACTCTAAAGTCACCGTGCAGAACATGCCCTGGCCTTTCTGAGCACTGCACTGGCCTTGCTGTCTTTGAAACCACTTAGCTCCATCTTGAGAAGCAAACCCCTTGGCTTTAAACATGGAGTTATCTGACCTCTGGATGTGCTTTACTTTTACTCCTCCATCCTCTGCCCAGGATGTACCCACCTCCATAAGCGTCTCTTCGGGCAGCTCTGGTGCCTCAAACGTAACAGCCCCTTCCAGGTTGGCGGTGATGGGATCAGCAAAAGCGTACCGGAGACTTGAGGGGCCTTCCGCAGCATCCCCACCAGTTCCCACTGCCAAGTGCCTGCCGGTGAATGAGCCTCCAGAACTGAGTGAGCTGGAAGACCCCACTGGGAAGAAAAACAGGCAAAGGGATTACTGAAAGTATTAGGAGTAGGTCAGCAGAGGGGACAGCCCTGCAGGATCCAGGATGCTGGATCTGATAGGAGCCCGCAACAAGTACTTTGGAGGAGGACACAAGAATTCTTGATGCAGAGTAACTACTCCCCAGCATAAGCTCCTTAGTGACTTGGGTAGACCAGCTTAGGAGCTCCAGCAGATTTAACACACCTTCCACAATGTCTGCTGGTTATGGGGACAATTCTTTCTTTTTTTACCCAAACCCTTTCTGAATCCTGCAGTGATTTCCTGAGCTGATTTTTATGATACACCACCACAGCTAAGGATCAGCATGGTTTGAACCCCAGCTCCCTATCACTGAACAAGCACTTCTGACAGGTGAGGGTTTTATTATGTTTTAAAACACCAACCCCTTAAACATAAACCAGGAGAGCTTTCCATTACATGCCCTGCATTTCTGCTTCCCCCTCTTTACAAACAGGAGGCTGGGCAGAGAATTGACTTCAGCTGAGTCAGGACCCTAACCTCAGGATTCTGGAGAACCAGTATGTATGGTGTCCATCAGACAATCCCCTCATCATCATCTTTTCCCCTTCTTGACCACTGAGTCCACCCTAGAAGCACACTGCATATAAAAGATGGACACTTCAAAACGAGTTTGTCTCAGGGAATTCATAATACATTCACCACTCCAGAGGGTTTTACATCCACTGACACAAAGAGTTATGTTCTGTCTCACAGGGGGATGTCAACACCAGCTACAACACTCTGCTAATTCTACCAAGGCAATATTCTCCGCTGTCACTGATCCTTTGGAGGGAGATGTTTCTCTTCGACCCATGAATTTAATTTGCTGCCCTACCCTGCCTTCAGAAGGTTCAGCAATATAATAATGCACAACTGATCTGCAGAGAGGCACAGTCTCCTCTCTTCCCTGTTGGCAGCTGTGCTTCAAAGCTAAGTGGATCATCAAAGACCAGCAGAGCATTGCCAGATCTTTCAGAGAGAGGGAAGGACCAACAACATCACATTCTGGGCACCCTGTAATTCCAAGAGGCTGTTTGCAGAAGTTGTTCTGATGACTCATGAAAAGGCTCTGCCTTTGTATCCATCAAGAGATGTTACTCATGGCTTGTCCAAGCACTCAGGGTGCAGAGTTTCAGCTTGCAAAGCTCTCATTTTCACCATTAACTTTGTGCATTAACTATAATATAAGGAGTTATTTCACAGACCTAATAAACAAAGTATCAAGCAGCATTGCTTTGACTGCCTTGATCTAATACTGTGTAGGTATTGTAGGTTCACTATTCAACAGCCATCTCTTTCAGGGATCCAATCTGAGATCTTGACTGTTTGGGCAGACCCTTAAGCATCTAAATATCAACCTGCTGAAAACTGGTGCTTGGATATGCTTCCAAATTGCTATTACCCCCACAAAAGCAATACAGGAAGCCTGAATTCTCTATTCGTAACATTGCAGTAGCAGCTAGAGGCTGCAGCAGGAATAGTAACCCCATTGTGCTACAGGCCCATCAGACACTTTGGAAGAGTGTCTGCCCTACAGAGCTTACCCTCTAAACAGATGAGACAAAGAAAGAATTATGGTCCCAACTTCCCAGACAATCAAGGATGTGAGTGGTTTTAGTTATGATGGAAATGCAAGCTATACCCAGGAACTGAGCCCATGTGTGTCCCCATCCCAGTCAAGCAGCTTATTGTGGTTACATCCAAACCTTCCTTGCAGTAATTAACAACAACAGAGTCAACAACATTCAGATGAGGAAGAGCCAAGAGGAGAACCCAAAGAAGCCAAAAATGCAAATAAAAGTGTCCAAATATTTTCTTAAACTGAACACAGACTCCAGCTGCCAGACACATTATCCCAAAAAGGCCAATTGCCACAGCCTCAGCTGCTGGCTGATGAGGCCAGAGCACTTGGTATCTCAAACGAAGTATCTGTCAAGCAGGAGTGCATTTCCCAATCCCCTACTCAGGCAGCTCAGAGCATAAGTTAACACCACTAGTAACTGTACACACAGAGCCATACTGGCCCTTTCCTAACAGTACCTGTGCATTGAAACTGCTCGGCGCAGACGGTCACACTTTCTATTCATAGCTCATTCAAAATGATCAGAATGCAACACAAACTTTACATCTATTGACCTATCAGCAACACTGGGTCTATGAACAGCTGCAGCATCACTTCTGAAGCAGAGAGCAATGAAGTAATACAAGAGTTTGCCTGTCTCTTCCAGTACTGGAAATCCACTATTTGGCATTAGTCTTTTTGCCAGTGCAAACAGTCACCATCAGTAACTGTGGCTGGCAAGAGCCAGCATGAGAACCTCAAAGGCATTTAGACCAGCTGAGCTCCACGGACTGCTCTGCATAGCCCTCTGTCACCACCACTGTTCAGCACCAAGGCATTCAACACATTGCTCTGCCCCCGGCATTCCCACTGGAACAGGCAGGTAGGTATCAGCCCTTTACCTGAAAACATCCTGGTCCTCGTGGTCTGTGGGGGGGTTGTTCCACTGGGAGGGGATCCAACAGTAAAAATCACTGGGGATGGGCTGGCAGAGCCCCCAGCCCGGGCACCAGAGTGCAGGGTCCCTCCGTAAGCACCTGAGGGAGCTGGGGAGACAGTTGAAAGGTGCAGACTGGCATTACAGGAAAGTTACTCAGAGCATGGTGTGCCTCACCCAGCGGTTCTGTGCTCCTGCAGACTCTCTTGGGACACAGTGGTTACCAGCAGAGGCCGGTGCTCCCTTTGGAGGCATCATCCCCCACGAACACAACAGGACGGCTGGCACGGACTACAGCACACAAGCCTGGCAGCATCACGGCATTGCTGCAGCTGTTCTTCCCTCCTCACTTCCCAACCTGCAAGCCCAGGAAGACCCACCCTTGCAGAGCCATCATTCATACTCGAGCTGCCTGGCAGAAAGTCCCCACTTCCACATGTTATCGCATTCAGAAGGGGCCAAAGAGGAAGCCCTGCCTACAAAAATCACACCACTAGCCAACAATTACACAGCACACGTAGCCCACAGACCTTCGAGCGCTCCAAAGAAGAAAGCAAACATCACTACACTTCTCACACACTGCAGCCACTTCTTTTGCCAAAAGCCATCAGAAAAGGAGCCTCCCATTTGTAGGAAGCATGCAGGCAAAGTGTTCACCCCAAGCCAGGGTATCCAGCCAGATCTGCCTGGCCTCCCCACCTACCTGCAATTTCCATTGGCTTCTCATTGTTCAGGCTGTCATTGCTGCCAGCTTCTGAGATCTGTGCCCCAAAGGCTGCCTTCAGAAGCAGGTCAGTGAGCCTGCCTGTGCTCAGAGATCTAAAAAGAGGACATACAACATGACGCAGAAAGTCAAGAGGTGCAATGTTTCGGCCACCTTCCTCTCCAGTTTGTGCCATTCCTGGCCCACAACCACTTAACACTACACAGTGAATAGTCTGGAGCTGAAATAACCACTCTTCTTCTTTCAACAGAGCACCTGAAGCACCTCCTGCTACTTGTAGAAAGCATGCAACTATTGTGACTAACTGCAGTAATGCAAGCACTGACTACAGCATTATTACAACACAAGTTTTCTTTGATGGAAGATAGAGAAATTAGCATCAGAGGACTCCTCCAGGTTACTGGAGAAAGGTGCAGTAACACTAACACCTGAGTGACCGTGTATCCTGCAATACTGGTGACATTCTGCACATGGCTTTCAAACACATCTCTGTTTTGAAGCCCTGTGCCCATTGTTTGATGGACAAGAAACACCCATAACACCCTCTCATCCATGACAGAGCAACACACACATCTGCATAATTGCAGGGAGTCTGGTCTAGTAACAAAATCCTGCACCCCTACTTGATGAAAACCTGCAACATTAGTGTTAGATGGGGTTTGAAATCTGCCCCATCTGTCCTGTATCAGGGAATGAAGCACCACTGAATAAAGCAGACTCTAGCTCACCTGCCCTTGATCTCTTCCACAGGCCTCAATCCCAAACCAGTTTGCTGGCAGTGGAAATGACCCATCTCCTTCAGATCTGGCAAGGTCTTATTCCGTGTCGGAGTCACCATGACCCCCTGGTGGGCCAAGAGGGTGAGGAGATTCTGGGAACTGGGGGTTTTGGGAAACTCAAACGGGGACACAGCCTGAGAACAGGAAAAACAGAGGCCCATCGTTAAAACAAAGGAGGAAGGTTGCCCTCATCCCCCATTATTTACCAAAATTAAACCATACGCTTAACAACCTGAGGAGGTGGAAATCCCACCCCACGCTGTTAGCTGCCCCCAGTCCCAGAAAAACTAAAGTGAAAGGACAACAAGCTGCTGAAAAGTTGTAGCAGCCTAAACACAAGCAGAGAAAATGCTGTCCCAGCTTTGCACTGGACACCAGGTTGTCACCTGCTCACCCATCTCTGCTGGGGATTCCTCCTGGACACACATTTGCATCACCAGCTGAGTCGCTGTGTGCAAACCAGCCCAGGCACTGCAGCTCACTAATACGCTTCTGCCTAATCTGGGCAGCTCCTTTTCACTGCCTGTTTAAAACCCTGGCCTCTGCTCAGAGTGAACACTGCTGCCAAGGGAGATCTGTCCACCAAGAACCAGGAAGGATACTACCCCATTTCATAGAGATCACTAAACAGCCCTTGAAGGAAAGTGAACAAGCGGTGATAAACCCAGGTCAGTTATCCCAGCAGCAGTTCATCCCCAAATAACCCAAGAAGATTAAGCTGTGAGAAACCCAAAAGCAGCCTCCTTGACATACCTTTGTAGGGGAGCCCACTATAGTTGGTAAAGGGCTTCTCTGCATGAACTCAGACAGCTTTGGTGAGGATCTGAGCTGCCGGCAGTGCTGCAAGCCATGAATCTGCAGAGGCTGGCTGACTGGGGTATGACCAAAGTGAGCAACAAGAGGATCAGAGTGCTGCTTGGTTATCTTCTGCCGGCAGGACTGCAAATCCGACAGGTTGGGAGCACTGTGGAGCCGGGAGCCCATCCCTCGTGAAGAGTGTTCGGGTGCTGAGGAACCTGGAGGGCCCAAAGTTAACAAACCACATCATTTTCTGGTTCTAACATGAAACGCCTGATCCCAAGACCAGGGTTCAAACAGCTCAAACTCAAACACCTACATCAAGCTCAAACATCTACAGACCAAAACCTTCAGTGGGTGGCTAAGGATGGCACTCTGATCAGGGCCACCAAACTGCTAGGCCTGATCAGCTTTTGACTCTAAAGGAGGAAGAGACATGAATAGGGAAATAAAAGTATAGCTTCTCTCCTTCACTGCAGCCCTTAAAGAGAAAGGGACCCTGACTGTCATTGCTCAGCAGCAAGGAAACTGCACATCAAGCAGGTCACTTGGCAGAGGAGCTGTTGGGGGTTTTGAGATGCTTTTCCTTCATTCAATCCATTGACTTTAAAGTCCCGAATTCAGGTTTTTGGGCTTCAGGGTCTGTGAGCACTGGAAGACACTGGCACGGCAGGAGGGTTGGAACTAGAGACCTTAAGGTCCTTTCCAACCCTAACTATTCTATGATTCCATGATGGGATGTGAATGGATCAACCCCAACACCTACCAGCACACAGAAATCCTGGCTAGCCAAGCATCAAGAGAAACTGCCAAAGGAACATATGCAACCCTGAGTACCCTGAGACTATGGTTCTGGCCTTATCCATAGGAATAATGAAGGAAGGTAAGGACTAATGAACGCACCAGCAACAGGAATCCGGCTTCTCACATCTGCTCCAAGAGAAGATGGGATAACAGTCTGGCTGGGTTGCTCTGGGATTGTTCCAACTTTGAGAAAATACAGTGAGAAAAAGAAGTTTATTCAGTATTGAGTTTCCGCAGGCAATGACAACACTGTGCACCACCTGTTTTACAGAAAGATGCTAGTAATCTTTTCCATCTTCTCAGCCCTAGCTGTGTAGTGAAAAGATCAACAACTCCTGTAAAAGGAGGAAAAAAACCCTCTGTCTGGCATTAGTTCAGTACATTTTAGTCTGACTTTGCAGTGGTATTAATTCAGAGGTATAGAATATGAATATTCTGCATTTCTCCAGCATCAGAGACTAACAAACATAGGACTGGAAACAGCAGGGATATAGAATAGCTCGTTACATCAGAGTCTGTGCCTTTATTAAAACCAGCAAATTGCATCAGTTGCGCACTGGGGTTTTTCTTATCCCTTTCCACATGAATTGCTTGTCTGCATCTGCATCAGGCTACTGGATATTCAGACACTACTCTTCAGTCTGAATAGCAAAATTCAAGCACTTCCAAAGCTGCTCAGAATTTTGCTCTGACAACAACTGCCTTATATTATTTTTCTCACCCCATCCTGAGCCAGTAAAAAGATACTTTGCACTTACAGAAGCCCTCTTCAGAGGGCAGCAAAATGTTTGATGCAGACACCAAAACAAAGCTTGCCTCTCCTGGGGCTAAGAGGGATCCTCCTCTCCAGTTTACTGAGGCCAAAACACTTGCCAAATAATCTGTTGAGAAGAGCCATGGGAGAACACAACAATCTGAATTCCCTATTACCTGGCAGCTACAGGAAAGGGGCACATGATTTTATTAGGGCAGCAACATGTCAGTTAACATCTTACCTTGCGGTGATGGCATAAATGGCTTGGCACCACCAAAGGAGAGCTTTCTAGCGCTGGGCACAGATCCATGCTCTCCAGGATAAGGAGGGGAAGCACCAGTTTTAGGAAAACCAAGAGGACTTGTACTGCTGGACCTCCGGACCGTACCAGACCTTATAGGAAACAACAGCAGAACACAGGTTACTCCAGATGCCAGTGAGAAGAGTAAGAACAGTACCACAGACACACACACAGAGCTACTTCCACAGAAGGCAGAGCTTCATGACTGTTTATCCTGGATGAAAATCCCACTGTCCTACGGCTACACCAATACAGATTAAGATGATAATCCTTGTTCTTGAGAGTTTCAAACTAAACAAGATGGACTGAATGAGAAGAACGAATGACATTAATTTAGCTGTACAGGAAAGCCTGTACTTTTTCAGAGTCACTTTTAGATTCTTTCAAGTTTCTACATCAATCCTGAACACAACACAGTTTCCTATCCTGCCACATCCAGATGTTTATTTTAGGCAATCTCTTCAGAATACCCTGAGAGGGCTTTATTCAAGTTTCCCCCTCCTGTGCTGAGCCACTTGCCCTTTTGTCAGAGCAGCCTGTTAGGTAGAAAGCTCTGTGAGTGCAGGCTGTAGGGTGTGGAGGTAAGCTGTGCCAAAGGCACTGCTCTGCAACACAGCTTTGACTCAAATCAGAAGTTACAGAGCAAAACAGAGCCATGTGCGACTGTCAGATCTGAAACAGCTCACTGCTACCCGGAGGAATTTCTTTTGGGGATGGACAGTCAGAACTGCCTGGGCTCCAAACTCCTTTAACTCCTTGCGAAGCCTGACCTTAGGGAGTTACAACTGATTTGTACAGCCCACACATACAGGTACTTCAAGTGTTACCCTGTTGCTGAACTGAAACAAAAAAGGAACCTAGACCAGAAGAAAAGTGAGTACATTCGCACCATCACTCTGGAGAGAGACTGGATTATTGTACATCAATTATTTCTCAGTTATTTAATGTTTTCACCACTCAACAGAACACACAACCTAAACTTTATTTACTGAAATGTCATTCTGCCTCTCCAGGCTCCTTCTAGATTCCCATTACATTCCTCTCTATGAGAAAACAGTCTTATCATCAAATCCTTTATTTTACTCTCAATTTGGAAACATTTTTTCTCCTGTTAAAAGAACATCAGCCTCAGCCAGTAGGTGGTTTTCTGGAAAGGAATCAACAAATATGATGAAAAATCCCCCTCTGTGCTCAAACCACTGAAAGATGCTCTCACCAAGGTATCCTGCCTCCCCTCCCGGTGACACAGCATTAAGCTGTCCATACGCATCTGAACAGGAGGAACAAAGACATAGGTTTTGGCAGTGCACGCAGGGCTAGCTACATTACCCAGGAGTGGCAAGGTCATCCTGGTGAAGCATCAGTACATCTAACTCAACACCACTCCAAGGTGTATGTTTTACTTAATGCTACATTTCAAAAAATAAATAGATAATAATAAACCTATTTCAGTAGCTGAGATTTGACCCTGCCCCTTCCATATGTTACTGTATTTTGCAGCCAAGTGAGTCCATGCTGTATGCACATGCTTGGAAAAAAAGGAAATCCTTTAAAATTTTAACCTAAAAAACACTTCTCTTCAGGTTGCTCTCTGCAGTGCCTGGCCCTGAAGCAAAATGAATACACAGTAAGGAAATGGACACCGGCAAGGTGAAAAGAAAGATACTTGGATGTTCAATGGCATAAAGAATCGCTGCCCCATTAAGCCTCCAGAATATGAGCCATCCAGAAGGCTGAATATTACCTATCAGGATCTTGCAGGTAAAACCACCCGCTGACTGCTGCTGCTGAAAGATGTGGAATGTCAAATGCCACCCTAGGATGGGATAAGCAAGCAAATGAGCAGGACAGGTGATGTGGCCAAAAGTAATCACACATAATAACCACCTCAACAAGCAACATATCTATCCACCACCAGGCTACGTTACACAGGCATACACCCGCCAGTCAGATGACAGCGGTTAAATTCAGAACCCAGAGTGTACGTCAAGTGACTTGGCAAACATGACGAGGCACTTGGCTGTATTGGGCCTATCTGATACACCTGGTGGAAAAGTGGAATCGCATACTAAACGCTTGATGAAGTTTTCTCCTTCCATTCCTGAAGGGTGTCTACTGAATTTGCTGATTAGAGGAAGTGATGGCGAGAGAGAACTATGGCTTCCTGGGGCAGAAAAAACCATGCCACCAGAGATGTTGAGAAGATGCTAAAAGCAGGCTGTGAATCATCCTGATTGTGTCCATTCTTCGAGTTCCTCTGCAGGGACGATGCTAATCTCAGCGTTACACAGTGCTGACTAAAAGTTGCAAAACATGACAATTTGATCCCTGACTGGCAGCTGCAGGCTGTGAACCTGAACTCAGCAGCCTGTCACCAGGTCTGAGGTAGGCACGACGTGCCTTGGTGCATCCTCTGCACCTTCTCCAGAGTTCTCGCTTTATACATCACATGGATAAACAGGACTCTTTTGTGAGTTCCAACACTAACAGGGTCCACTGGTTGTGCTGTGAAAAACACAAGGAACATAGGAAACAGGAAGGAGCTCACCACAAAACCTGCTTCACACTCGAAGAAGTCAGCATAAAATAGTATTAAAGTAACACTGGCACAAAACAATCTCTGCTGATCCCTGATTAATACCAACACATTGTGTCTCTACTTCTAGGTCTACTTCAAATAAGCCTTATCCTGAATTAGGCTGGCTGAAGCCCAAACTTCTACTGACATAGGTATTACCTTACTTCTGAAACCTAAACTTTAACTAACCCAGATACCAAAGCAACTCATCCAAAAAAAGACGTGACACCTCATGGACACTTCTGTCTGAATACTCCTGCTGTACAAACTTTTTAAGATCCTGTATGAGTTTCCTTCCAACCAGCTGTCAACTTAGATTTCAAACCTCTAAGAACCAGGAATTATATGTGAGAAGAGACAGAAGCCCTGTATGTCTTGGATGTACAAGGCATTACCACTGAACCCAGGACAGCTCTACAGCTGAAGGCTGGCATCTGAGTCTTCCTGATGGCCTTCAGAAAACATGCTCTGCCTCACAGACATACCTTGCTCATGGTTTAATCACTCCTGGCTGCATAACCACATTAATATGCAACTCGTGTAAGACACATCATCTGTGGTGTGACTGGCTACAGGAACTAATTGAGGTGAAGTCAGGTAAGTTTTGTAGCCCCATCCACTTTAGTTGTTTATCTCAACTTTTTCCTTTTATAAAGCCATTTGCCAGATGGGTGGCATCTCTGCCTGGACACCCAGCTTATCGCTGGCATGGGAAAAGCTGTCAGTCTCAAAGGGGCTCAGCCTGCACTGAAAGCTGACAGCAGCTGTCTCACACACATGCACACAGACAAAATTTACAGTACATGGTAACAAATGAATCTCAACACCACAAAAAAATCCCCAAGACTAGGTTACCACATAACACACACCACATTGGCTCCCTGAAGCCAGTGGCTCCTCCTGAACCCATTTAGAGGTACAGAGAACACACTGTAAAGCAGTTTGTTTTACAACCCCCACGCTGCAATACCAGAGGCCCTGCACTGATGCTACCCCCTCCTCCCAGCCCCAGCACTTACCGTGGAGAGGCGTATTGATTGGGAGACTGCAGGTTCTGCTCAATCCGCCGGTAGTTGTGAACCTGTGTTGGGACCGGAATGGGCACGGAGTGTCCGTACTTGCTGCTGGAAAACTGACCTGGCCGGCTGTTGAAAGGAGACAGACAAAGAAAGCCTCTGTAAGGGGTGGGCCTTCAACCAGGTAATTGGAGGTTTTATCTTTGTAGAGCAACTGTACACAGAGAGCATCCCTTTGGCTGCGCTCACGTTGTGGGTTTATGCTGGGAGGTGGTTCCAAGTCATATCAAAGGGAAGTGGCTCCACACATCTCCTGAAAACACACACCTTTCTTCCAGCACAATTCCCACCCACAGAGCAAAGTTAAAACATACACCCAAGTGCACCACTCCCTCCAGGAAAACTGGAGCCCTGTTATTTCAGGCCACAACTGGCCTAGTTCCCAACAGCTCAGATCCACAGCCAAGGAGCACATCATTGAACAGAGTCTAAACGTTCATGGCTCACAAAGGACACCAGCAGAGATTTTGCTGCCAAGAGCTACTTCCGACTCATGCAGAGGCACTGCTGCAGCAATGGCATCTCCATGAAAGTCTCAGCAAATACAGAGTATTTGCAAGTTAACTACTGGGTGGAGAAGACAACTTGGGAGAGAATAAATCTGGGGGGCAGGAGTTGGTATCTATGTACCCATCAATGTCAGCCGGAATATCACACACACAAAATGGGATGGCCCATTATGCAAAATTCAGACTTGCTAGTTCCACCCAAGCAAGTTAATCAGCTCACATCTGATATCTATTCCCTCAGGTGAGGAATAGTTTCCCCTGTTATTCTTAGCCTGTACCATGCTATACACAATCCCGTGCTATACAAAATCCATGCAAACACCACATTCAACTAAGTAGCAGTCTAAAGTCTTTTCCTAAAGGCTCCAGAATTCTAGGATTAATTGCCACGGTGATGCTATTTACAACTGCCAACACCAATTGCAGGGACATTGCACAGTTACAGAAAGATCTTATTGGTAACGAAGGCTTCTTCCCCGTTGTCAATCAAAGACACAAATCTCAGGTTTGCTGGAGAAGCAGGAAGCATCACATCTTTCAGCCTATCACTTGGAGTAGAGGTGTTTTACATAAGATGAAAGGAGACAGTTAATTCAGCAAGAACATACATGCATGCACGGGGAAAAGAGAAGAGCTTGTGACTTATTTTGCTGTTCAGAGCATCCCATTACCAGAATTTCTTATTTTGGGAAGGGTCAGTAGCACTCTGGTTTACAGTGACAGCGTTGAACAAAGCTGACCTGCAGGAAAGTGTCTGCAGTTCTCCACATTAGGCACATGAAAACACCCCTCCAACACAAGAGAGCCAAATAACTGGAAGAGATCTTTCAAGGCTGACAGATCAAAAAGTGATTCCAATTTCTTCATTCCTCTCGCAAGAGGTTTACTAAGTTTTTAAGTTCTATATGTTCTTTGTCTGCTCTTATTTCTTCCACCAAGAGAACAGACTCTTAATCTGACATTTGCCTCTAGAAGGCAGCATGGAAGCCTTGATTCTTCATTGACACACAATAAACCAAAGGCATTCAAAGTGACTGACTGCTTAGCAGAAAGGTGAGGCTTTGGTGTCTCTGCCTTCCATCAATGTAAGATGTGGTGTCAACAAAGACACAAAGTGAACAGAGCTTTAACTAAGAAATCGGAGGGTTCACATCAAGCTTTGTGCATATCCTGATTTTCAGCAACATTTCAGGTGCTGTCTTTTCCATCTGGTCAAAATCCTTTGGAGGAAAAGCAATTTTCAGGTGAATGGATCTTTCCCAAAAGTCTTATCAAGTCCTCATAGGAGGCAGGTTTCTCCACAAGGTGCAAGTTGCAAAAGAAAGTATCCAAATGAGGTGACATACACTAAACCTGCTAATAGGCCTCAAGCCTTGAAGACTACAAGTGACCATAAATTTGCAAAGACCAAGAGATAAAGCTGAGACATGGAGTTTAATTACTTGGCAGTAATTAAAAGCTCTTTGAAAATGGTATCAAATCCATTGCTGTGGGATACACCCAAGGAAATTCTCAACATTAGACTTCCTAAACATCTTCAACAAGGAAGTGTTAAAAACCATAAAATTCCAGACACCCCAACTATCAGCATATTTTAATTCTGCCTAGTCCTTACCCTCTTAGTGAAGGACAACGAGAGCTTCTCTAGAGCATACTGCGACATCCTCAGGAAAACTTACTGCTGGCCACTCTAAAATAGCCTTTGCTTTCTGTCCTAGTTGGAATGCATCCAGCGTTGCTTCTAGCCTACAGCCACACATGAAAGAGAGAACGGCTGCTTCCCAGTGAGAGAAGACAGACAGAAAATCAGGAGTCCTCTGTGCCATCGAAGCCAAGTGCTGTATCAATGGGCCTCACGACATCGGCAGTGAAGGGCACTGAAACCCATGTTAGGAGTAAGGGCATACCTGGGTGGCACCACTTCAAAGCACTTTCAGAGGACAGATCAAAGATCATGCTTTACACTCTGGATTTGGAGTGACTACTCCAGTCTTCCATTATTTATGTCTTATTTGCTTCCTGGACAGGGTAGGAAGTAACTTTTCAGTGTTTCTTCAAAGCAGGTGTAAGTGGGAAGTAGCACTACAGGGGTTGGCATCTGCTCTACAGAAGCTGCTGGGAACGAGTAGAAAAGACAGAGCAGAAACACGTTCAAACCAGCTGCTGGCACTCACTTGCCACCTTATGATCTAGTAGAATACCATGAGGCCAGTTTGGTGCAGACAGAGATGAGCAGTGTAAAGTAGGCATCATTTTCAGTCAACCTTCTTGAATTTCCAATCACTGCTGTCCAGAAACAAGGCCAAATCCTTTCTTTAGTAAAGACTGATCCTCAGAATGCAAAGGAATCAGTTAAGGAATAAGCTGTTAAAAAGCTTAGCAGGTGATGGCATAAGAAGCCTCATGCAATTAAACTCCACAGTGTGGTACATGCTTGCCAATTAATCTGATCACGTCAGCAAGGCTTTGAGCTATATTCTTCTCCTTTAAATTTATACGCTTTGAGGCTGTATTTTGTCATTTTCTGGGCTCCATTTATGTGACGAGTGTGTCAGCACATAGCCTGGGACTACACCTTCTTCTTAAGAAAGATTTTAGGGTTATCCATCTCCTAGTGTGAAATCTCCTTCAACTGTCCTCCCCCAATAGCTGCCATACTGACAGAATAGAAGATGAAAGCTGTCCTGCTTCCCCAATAGGCAAGAATGAGATGGAAAGTAACACCCTCAGTTCCCTGTGAGCTAAGCACATAGCCTAAAGCTTCAAGCTCTAGAGTCAATGGGATCCCCTTCCACAGACCATTAACATTTTCTGAACACAAATACATCTGGACCTCCTGCTGGTGCTGGGCAGCTGGTGGTGTGTGTGGGCACGCGTTACCTATGACATTTCTAAAGGCCAAAGCTGGGTTTATGGGAAGCTATCACCTATGACGTTTTTAAAGGCCAAAGCTGGGTTTATAGTAACTGGTTTAGTTGAAATTAAACCTACGACTACATCTGTTTCCACTTGTTACTCCTACTACTGCATCCTCTGTTAGCAAACAAGGCCCATGTAGTACCATTACTTTATAGAGACATAATGCAAGGAGCTTTTCAGATCTTCAAGCAAACTTCAAACAACTAAGTAGGCCCAGATGTGTCCTTCACAGCAAGGGCAGATGAGCAACACTCCTCCACATTCACCCAGTAATTTAAGCCCATTGTAATTTCAACCTTAGCTAAAGGGTTGTGCTCTAATCCACTGCGTGAATTTATGAAGAGGGGTCTTTAGCTGGAATACTCACCACCTCTGCAAGGTGAGCACAGAGGGGATCAGTAGTACATACATGCCAGTGGAGTACATACATGCCAGTGGAGTACATACACTTCTTGCTTGAGAATAATCCCTGGCCCCACAGGGAACAAAGTTAGTTCCTGCTCTACTGCGTTCTCTCATAGCCCCTCCTTAGGGCCAGAAGAGAGAGAGACAGGCTCTGTATTTGGGACTGATCAGTGCTCAAGGCTGGGGAGTTCCTCCTGGGTGTTTCTTGTTACCCTTTAATTAAAGGAGAGATGGGGATCTTGCCCAGCACACCATCTGTAAAATCCCCTTCTGAAAGTCAGCGGGTGTTCAATTAATCGATGTTGCAGAGTCACACCAAACAGTCTTACCTGGATGGGCTAGGAGAACTGCTGTATGGGGGTGAAGGAGATGGTGTCCTTCCCTGGCTTTCCAAGCCTGCTGAAGTCACCAGAGAACTCCTGAGGAATGAGAGAAAGAACACAGCTGTTAGAGTATGGAAACCAGCCCTTCTCCCTTCCCTGGGTTCCTGCCACCAGTCCTGCTGAGTCTAGGAGCCTGGGGGACTGTCATGCTGCCCGCGTGCTCTCTAGTATTCAGGGGCCACATGCTGATGATCAAACTGAAAATGATCACCACCAGGCAGGTGAGTTATCCCTGAAACACATCTTCCTTCCCATCCACCAGAACCCAAAAGCCCCTAATGCACACTATGCTCCAGTGGCTAAGTGATTTCAGTCGCATTGGTGGTCTTACCCACTGTACATCAGGCTGTCTTGGATTGGTTTCCCTCCTGCAGCCTCAGCAGTTAAATCACCTGAGGAACAAGGAAGTGCACAAACAGATTAATACAAGATAATTTTCTTAAAAACCTTAATATATTCAGAGCAACTGAGATTTGGGTGGAATTTCCTGCTCCTCCAAGACCTGCTGAGCTGCTTCTGAATCAGTGTTTTGCAAAACACATGTGGGCTGACACTGCTGTGTGATCCTTATATCCTGAAGGTTTGGAAAATTTAGGCTGAAAGGAATGGGGCCAAAATCCAACAGAATCATTTGGGACAACAGGTATATGCCCACTTGGTGCAAGCAATTGGCTGCTGTGGAAGAAGAAAGTGGTATATGTTGCACATAGGGCTTTGAAATACCTGTGCCTTAAGTGGCAAATATCCAGGGCAGCCAAATGAGCTGGCAGCTGGATACACAACATGGGACAGCTTGTGCCTCTGCCAAAGCAGCTGAACAGTGGAAACACGACTAGCTCAAGACAAGTGTGTACTGGTCCCATCACTGTTCCCAGAAAATATACACGCAACACTGAGCTCTTCCTTGTCATAGGATTGCACAGCAGATATTGCACAGGTTCTACCCCTCCAAATTCCTGTTTTAATATAAGTAGTGCAACGGGAAAAGGAGGAATCACAGCATTTACCACCAAGTTCCAACTCAGCAAAGCATCATACACATGGTCGAGGTTAAACAATATCCTTGTGCTGGTTAAGAAAGAACTTGTGAATGGATATACTTTGGCATGTGGCTAAACTGGGGCCCTGGCCCCTATGGACACAGGTATTTTCAAACAATTCCTATCAAAGTATAAACACATAAAGGTGTTAAATTAATGTTTGAAGAAAAATCCAACGTATTTTAGTTCTCCCTCAGGGATTTTCTCCAGTGTGGAATCCATCTTACTAGCTGAAATCCTGTCTTGGACTGTGACACTAGGTGAAGACAGAATGACATGGGAATGGCTTCTGTGAGAGAAAGACATTTCCCTGTGAGCCTACTTATCTTCTTTTCCAGTTGGATTTCCAGGTTCAATCCCTTCTTGAGGTCCCTGAGTAATCTTTCCTCTCAAATCCTATCTTTGAAGGTAATTACAAAATATCCTACGAACCCAGCCTGTGAGACAGATGTTCTCTTCCAGCTTGGTAACAAACCCATTTCCATTACTCAGTCAGAACAGACAGGTTCAATCTCTCAATTTCCGAGTAACTATTTCTAACATCACATCCCCCTCTGCTTAGAACATCTGCATTCTCAGAAACTTACTTGAGAACTGTGCTGGGACCATAACGAAGTCATCTGTGTCACAGGATGAATTCTTACTGCTGCTTCCAGCAGAGTCCTTCGAGCCATGCAGAAAGCCGGGGGAATCCTGGGTAGGAGATGCTAACGCCTTCTCCTGCAGCTGCTGCTGCATCTCTCCAAGGGACTGCTAATGCAAGAAGAAAACAAACACTGGCTTCAGCTACTTCATCATCCTGCTGGATCCTTTAAACTCAGCTGTGCAAGGCTACAAACAACAATTTGCTGATAAACCAGGGCTAACAATTTGCCAGAAGCAGCTGTTCAGTTTTCTAACACGGACCCTTTCATGTCCATGTCAGAAAATAGCACCTTTTGTTACACAAAACATACTATCAGCATGTCTGATGCTCCACAGGTAAGGAAAACATGATCTGAGGTATTGCATTCCTCTGCTAAAGCTTTCTGGACCAAAGACGTGTTTTGTACCAACTCAATTTAGCATGGCTGTGAAACTGATAGGAGCTTTGAACCATAGATTTGGTTGTTATTTTGGGCTATGTTTTTCTTGTTTTGTTCTTAAACATTAAACATCTGGTCTCTCCTAGCACTTCTGCAGTAAGCAGCACTTGGGAACATGTACATAAGTGTCCCTGCACTTTCAGAACAACCCTGTTTTGCTGCAGTGCTGATAAAGAAAGTCCTGAAGGAGGCTAAGCACTCAGCAGATGAACGCTTCACAGTCATCAGAGACAGCACAGAATTTAAGTCCCATTTTTCTGCTTCCTTTAGCCAAACAATCCTCATGCTCTGCAGACAGATGGAGGAGGCTGGATGGTTTAAGACAGCTTTAAGACAGCTGAACTACCCACAGAGTAGATCACAATCTTTATCCTAATGCACTTTTAAGCTGAGACAAACTTGAAATCAGCTTTCACTTGGCCCTGTTAAGACCCTGTTCACCCTCTGAAGATCTCCTGCTGCACTAGTGGGGACTCTCTCACTGGACATGCAGTACATACAAGCAGAAGGAGTTTTCCAGCTGTCAAAGATGTCTCTTTTACACCCAATCTGCTGAGCCAGCACACGTCCATCAGCAAAACTTCAAAATGCAGAGCAGGATTGGTGCAGTCACACTTCTAATGAGGGAACCCCTCCAGGTCAGGCAGTGAGCCTGCACCATCCCTGAGCTTCCCAGAGCAGGAAAACTCAGGGGAAAGAGTCTGCTTTTCACATCATCTACCCATTCTAGGGGTCTTATGGTCAGCTGGGCCTCAGTCAACCACCTTCTACTTACAGCTGCAGGGGAGAAGCAGCTCTCAGGGATGTGAGGGTTATGTGACATTAAGAGAAGAGCAGACCCCTCCTCTCTGTCCAGCTCACATCATGAGCACCTACATCTACTTCTGATAGTGCCTCTCAGCCTCTCCCACACCAGGCTGAGACACCTTGGCCCAGGGAAACTCAGAGGACAAAGTAAAGAAGCAGTAATGCCAGGGAGTTAAAAATTCAACCCTTCTTCCTTCCCCTACCCATTGCCCCACCAGCATTCCTGAGTTCTAAGTCAAAGGCAGCTTTCACCAAGAGCCTCCAAACCAAGCTTTCAGTTCAGCGAGCTGCAGGAATGTCACTCCACTGCTCAGTTCATATCCTGCCCTCCAGAAAAATTTTCATCATTTCAGGTAACCAGAGAGGAAAACCCATCAGTTCAGATCACCTCTCGCAAGACCACCGGACTGTGGCAGCTCTGGCCTGAGCTGAATGTCTCTCTGTGGCTCCTGGGAATGCTGGTCAGAAAGCAGGAGGGTCACTTTACAAAGAAGGGTGGATACACTGTCAAGCTGCAGGGACTTTGCTGGAAAACAGAGAACTTGCAGCCAAGAAAGCAGTGCTATACACTGAATTAGTGACTGTTTTTTGGTTCCAAGGAACTTTCCATCCCTGCCAAGACAAGCTAATGTCATTAATACCAACTTCCTTCATAAAGGCTTTTCACACGATAGGCAATGACCAAGCTGAAATATTTCTTGTGGGTAAAAAAAGGCAATTTCTAAACTCTATACAGACTGGAGAAGCCACTGAACCAAATCCAGGCAGAACTAGTGTCCAGTGACTTGCACCAGAAGACAGCAAAAGCAGAGAGCTTGTTTCAGTAAAGCAAGCAGGGAGACCCATTAACAGTGCATCCTCTGAGCTGTACTTACGGGAGGTGATGCCAAGTGGGAAGTAGAAGAGCTGCTGGAGGAACTACCGGAGCCTGAACTGGGGTAAGAAGGCATTGGCACAGAAGCAGCTAAAACCAGGAAAGGACAAAAACAAAACAAGTTGTCAAACTAAGATTAAACAATAATAAAAGTTCTTTTTCATCTTTATCCATCGTAGTTCATCTCATGTAGCAACATGTACTTCATGTATCAGATGTGACCAATTAAAGGAGAACAAAAGAAGCATTCTGTTTGGTTATATGATTAACATCCAGTCACTCCACTGTGCACTATGTCAGTTATAGCTCTTGGGGTGGAAGGTCTCAGAACATCTGATCAAGGTCAGATGTCCAGTCAGTACCTGTCCTACACAGACAGCAAGATGATTTCTGCCCTAAAAAGCCTCCAAAGCATCTTTGCAAGTGAAGGAAAAGATAAACAGAAAAGTGGACTGAGTTACTCATGTCAGGGGTAGAAGCCAGACCATACTCTTACAGTTTCTTCTTCATCAGACCTTGTTGTTTAGCACACATACATCAAATGTCTGTGCTAAGTCAAACACATGCCTACTCGAGGCGTATGTGCTTGCTGCCCTAAAAGTCGCTCAGGCATCCCAGGCCATATACACCAAAAAACACCCACATAATTAACCATTCCCCAAGGAAATAGTTCATTGCTTCCTATACCTCAACACGTCCTCCCTGAGTCACTTCGGCAAGTTAAAGAGGTTTTGCTTATTTAATCTCTTTGTACAGAAATTGTTCCACAGCACAAGCTATTCTTGCATCCCTTCCTTTTATGTTTTATTGTTCAATATCAGAACTGCCCATTTTATTCACTGCATTGTTGAACTGGTTTTTATAACTCTCACAGAGGCATAAAGCTCTACACACTGAAAGGACTAGTTAGAATTGACCTTCAGGCAGAAACAATGATTAAGGCATCATGGAAGAAAAGAATATTTAACTCCAATGACTTATGCAAGTGAGGTACAGTAAATAACTTAGAAGAGCTCAGCTCAGCCAAGGAGGGAGACAAGGCAAAGGTAACACTAGCTTATTAAAGGACTTTGAAGTATTTAGTGGTTCAAATTCACCAGTCCACCTGCACAAGAACAGTACAGAAGAGTCCAAACATCCCACTTCAAGGCAGCTTGAAGTCAGATTTTACTCTGCAACCATTTGTATCTATTAAGATAGAGATCAGAGGAAATGCTAAAGTGAGGAGAGGAGCACTTCGCTGCTCCTCCATTGTCCTAGCAGAGAATTAGCACCTTGTATCAGACTTCTACCTTTACAAGATCTGTGCTAATGACTCCATACTTCATAACTGGAAGATTAATAACACCTAGAAGAAAAATGTTTCTGTTTGAAGTAAAAGTACCTCTGTCATTAATCCCATTAGATATTACAAAGTACTTTATTCACTGGCTAGAAAAATGAGAGTACATTTCTCTGCAATTAACTGTTGAAACAGTATTCTAATGATAAAAGAATGGGCAAATATGCCCTTTAATAAAAGGCTTTAACAAGTCTCTCCATGTAGCCTATCAAAGCAAGTTAAAGGATGACTGGACCAGTGTCTCCTAGCATAAAAAGAGCAATCACTTTGATGCTCACTTTCTCAGTCTGACAGGGATGTAACAAGATCCAACAACAGGAAAATGAAGCCAAAGAAGCATCGACTTAAAATACACGTTTTAACATAAGCAATCAACCACTGCAATAGTTTAACCAGGGTCACAGTGATCTCTTCCACCATTTGCTAATGTTAACAAAACCCAAATGTTTTTTAAAAGGTCAAGTTATATTGCAAATAAAGATTCATTCAGCAGAGTCCCAGGGCTTGTGCAATATGAAGCCATAGTGGGATGGCTGCGTGGGACCTGTGTGCAGCGACACACGCACGCACAGATGCCTTTTCGTCCTGTGTTGGACCATATGGGCAGCTTGCTCTGCCAGCATTTTGAGGGTTAGGTCCATAACGAAATAAACCTTTCCAAAGCTTTGCAAGAGCTACTTTTTATCCTCTGCACCTATTCTACACTCTACGTCTGTGTCCTTTACGGACTGTACTGTTGAAAGGCACTGCCCTGGCTCTGGTAAAGGAACTGGGACTGCGGTACCGTGGCAATGGATATTCTGGGAGGTCGGTCAGGGGCTTGGCATGGAGAGCTCCTCCATCCATACCCCACACACTCTTCCACCACAGCTGCTTCCCACTCCCCACGCTCAGGGAACACACACAGAGGTCTGAGAACTTGGTTATAACATGAGGAGCTCTGTCCTGCCTATACCACAAGCTTCCCACAGTGCCTGCAGAGTGATCCCCGGTACCTTCCCTACATATTTAAAACCAGAAGTCTGAGGGGGGGGGAAAAAGCCTCCCCATTTTTACCCTGCCAGCTCACCCTGGTACAGACAGACCTTCCTATTATGTAAAGAGGCTCTTAAGAGAAGGTAAATGATTTTTGAACTGTATCCACATGTCTGCTGCAAGACTTTCATCACCTTGCATTTTCCCTAGAATTAGGTATTTTTGTTAGAGTCATTTCAGTTCCCTCTCAAGGTCCCCCTCCACTCTATTTTGGTTCTTTGTTCATCATTGATTTAAACCTGGCTGGAATTGAGACTTTTCTATTTCTGTCTATTTGCTTTGGACAGCTTTCCATTAACCTGGGAAGGAAGACAAGCAGGCAGACTTTGCCGCTATCATCTGAAACTGAAGTTAAAGCTCTGTCTGCATGAAGCACACCTTTAGATACAGCCTCTATTAATAATTGTTCTTATTTTAAACCCTGTAAACTCCCCAAATTCTAACTGCGAGGCCCAACTCAAAAAGTCCTGACACTAAAAAAGGACTTTCATGCATGCAGAATCACAAAGCTTGGCTCTGACAAACCCTCTTTGACAACCACATCCCTGTTGGTGCATTTAGGGTGCCAGCCACGTAGGACAGCTTGAAAGCAAGATGCCCGCTTCCATCTCCTCTACACACCCAGGCACTCCCACTTTAAAATTAAAACGGGTGCAAACACTTGGCTCATCATGTTTTGGGCTCAAGTTTGAATGTGGGCAATGTTAACACGGGTTGCAGGCCCCCACCCAAATCCAGAAATTGCTGGATTGTAATTGTCATGTAAATAAGTCTGGTTTAATAATCGTCCTCTCCAACTTGCTCCAGCAACAAAACAGTCACCCTGTGTGTTGCATAACCAATGCCAACTGGTTTCAAAATGGGAGGGCTGGGAGACATAAAGGCAAGCCTGTGCTCCAGCTGTGTGGATCCCCAGACTGGATGCTACGCTTGCAGAAGTCATTTGTGACAAACCGTCCTAACAGGGGCTGGGTTGTCCTAAAATATCCGAGTCCTGAGCTTTATATAAAGCTTTACCTGTAATCCAAGTTTCACACACTCTGGAGAGATGCATTTCTGTGATTATCTGGACTCAATTAAAGCCAGTCATCAAAAACTACTTAATTGCAATCTCTGACCAGGCAATACTTTTGAGGGCAAAAGCTGAAAGGACTTGCCCAAAGAACAGCTGCTTTAAAGAGTTTAGGACTTTGCACCATTAAAATCTTTCATACGCAGAAGTCACGATGCTTTTTTGGCAGGTTTTATGTACAGTAAGATTATGAAGATGATAAAAGTTAAGCCTAACAGATATTCCAGACACTGAACCATCCCACACCATTCTGAACCACAACTGCTCACATTTCATGCTCTCTTAACTCAGAGTCAAGGAGGTACCTCAGTATTCATTAAAGGTAGGAGCAAAAAGGCCTCCAAAATATTGTGCACGGGTACCAATTACAGTGTGTTTACTGAGAGAAGACTTGCACAAGCATCTAATTATGCTTTCTCATGCACTATTACTGTAACACACTGCCCCATACCATATGCTGATCAGACCTGGCTACAGACAGACGACATTCTGACTGGACACGGTATTTTAAAGCCTTTATTAATGTATTTTTACACATCTAAAGTACATGCTTAGTCACGGGTACAAAACCCACAATAGAAAATAAAATATAAATAAACAAAAAAAATCAAGCACATGTTTTGGTTAACAAAGCCCAAGGGCCCTGAACCCACTCTCCAGGCTACAGCCTGTGGCAAAGAGCTTTGCGGTACACCCTGGATGGCAGCACACTTTAGTCCTTGCTTCATTAAAGAAGGGAGATGAGAGGAGAGACATGAGAACAGTCATCCCTCGAAACCACAGTGGAGAGGATGAGCTTGGCAGAAACATCATATTTAAAGATACGTTGGGTTTGGAGTGTTTTGAAGAGCAAATACATTTAAATGAGGGTGTCCCCTCACCGTAACAACTTCAAAGTTAGCCACTTGGAGAATTATCCACATTTGAGGACTCCCCGGTCTTCCAGAATTCCCAAATTAAGTTGCATTAAAAATACCCTTTATAATTCCATGAGAGAGTGCACTATCATATGCCCACACAGAACGCACAGACAATGGCTCTCACTTGATTTTGGTCGCTGTGTGACCAGCTCTGGACCAGCCTCGACAGGGCTCAGGAGCACGGGTGATGTGCTCAGCTCTGCACGCTGGCAGCTCTCCTGTTCCACCCTTGCCACCTTGAGGGCAGATTTTTCTGCAGGGGCAGAACACCACCCCCTGCTCAGACTGCAAAATGCTCTCAGATGGAGAGAAAGTGGGCTTGGACCTAAATATTGGTTTGGGACCTAAACAGACACATCACTGCCTGTTTCTGCAGTGCAGGCATCTCTGAGCTGGAAGGTCCTTTAAAGGCTGCACAGTGGGTCCCTGAGCGTAGGTCTCAGTGCATTCATCATGAAATAGCTACTACTCAAAAACACAATGCTGGTACAGACCATCAAACTCTCCTAAAAGAAATCTGCACACTCAAATGTGAATGACATAGTTCCGCTTCCACTAAAGTCAGTGGTAGCTAAACTATCAGCTCCCAAGGAAAACAAAAGCACAAGGGCACACTCTTCCTCTCCCCAGTACTGCACAGAGGCCTGAAGACTAATTATGTCTGAGCATCATCATTTAAATGCAGCTACATCTCTTCTCTGATACTTCCTACACTCATGATGCCGAGCCACATGTTGAGATGAAGTAGCACAATAAGCTTTTGGACCCATCTCAGTTCTGCATGCAAAGCCAGGGGAGCTAACTGCTGTGCAACTTCACCTTCCTAAGTCATCTACTTCAGATAAAACTGCAAATGTTAAGCACTCTACAATGTTAAGCAGCATTCCATACATCTCAGGTGAGTTTTTCTTACTGAGTTCACTGTAAGCCAGACCTCTGCTGACACTCTGGTTCTTCTCTCACCTATTTAGAAATCAAAAGGACCACCATTCCCATATGCAACCTTTCTCATCCAGGCTCTTCACGCATACCCCAGAGACCTTCATCCATCACTGCCACGTGGCAGTAGCAGAGACCTCCACAGCAGACTACAAGAACCATCTTCTCCATTAGCAGATCCCTGTGCACAAGACGACCTCCAGCAATGGAAAGAGATTTCTCCCCTTGTCTTTTCAAAACCAGTAGTGTTCTCTCCTACACGGAGAGGACTCCAGGCTGTGGACATATGCCTGGATGTGAGGACCAGCAGGGCAGCAGAGAGGTCTGGAGTTCATATAGTCCTTACCTGCCTGTAAAGGTGCTCTTTTTATTGGGCCTTGACCCCACACTATTAACTTTGGTGCATCTGGAGGCAAAGGCTGAGCTACAGTCCCTTGCTCACAATGATGCCTCCGGTTTCTGCACATCAAACGTGCAGAAGCTGGAAACTGAGGCCAAGTCTGGAGAACCCTCTCCCGTTTGCAGGGTGTTTTCTGTTCCCCTGGCCACTGAAGCAAAAGATGAGTTGGTGGGCATGCAGGAATGTCCTGAGCAGGGAGCCCTGGGCCCACAGGGGAATTGGACTTTGAAGGGCTTTTCCCACACGGCAGTGGTACAGCAGGCGCTGAGAGCTGAGCTGGCTTAGGAGCAGTCTTACACAGGCAGAGTCCCTTTCTGCCTGCAGAGCAGTCCTGTTTTACAGGACCTGCCCCACATCTTGCTGGTGCAGATGGAGATAGGGGCCTGGCTGGCTTGCAAGCTCCCCTAAACCAGAAGCATCTTTTCTTGCCCGCAGGACGGTCACCTAAGTACACAGTTAAAATCTGTATCAGGAACAACTGAGAAGTCCTGCTCTGGAAGCAGGAAAGATAGAGACTGTCAAGAGTGACGTGGACATCAGACAAGGGATGGTCATACATTCAAGAGATGCTCCATGTCCAGAAAGCATTGGACACGCTTCCTCTGAAACTTCCAGCAACCCAAATCAGTCACTGATGAAAATTCTTGGCTTATCATTTATTCAGAAGATTAAAGACACAGGAGGATCCTTCAAGAAGGAGGCAACCATACACATTTCCACTCAACCAAGTGTCTTGGCCAGAAGACCGTTATATCCCATAAACTAGAAGCAATTCTGAATTGTTTCCTGCTGAAAGCCAACTTCTGAATCATGAATAACACCTGAATCATTCTGAATACGTGGTTGGAAATTTTCAAACTCAGGAGAGTAAAGGAAGAACTTTCCATGGAAACCTGCCCTTGTTTTGGCCACTTCCCACTGAGCACCCAAATTTAACCCTTCTAAAATAAGATTGATCAAGAATTTGGAGGTAAATGTTGAAACAAGGGCTGGTAACCAGGGCCTGCTTAAGGTACCACGTGGCAAGCACAAACAAGAGCACCAGATTCCACCATTCACTATCCCAGACTGTCCTGCAGATGCAGAAGATGAGCAAGATCATGCTCATAATCCCATTTACCTACAAGCAGCCTCATTGGCCGAGTACTTCATACAAAGCAGCTGAATGTGCTTCAAAACTACATTTACTTCTACTTTAAGTTTCTAAACAGCCCCCAAAATCCTCCCTTTGAAGATAACTCAGCAAACTGAAATATGTTTTGATGGCAAAATCTGGACATGACACAGTAACACAAGCTGAATCCCTGCCTAAATAGCTAAGAAAACATAAAGCAGTCTTTTTCTTTTGAACTAGCAGCAAAGGAAGTCATGGCATGGTTCACAAAGACTGTAATCAAAAATGCAACACTTACATTTTTTCATTGAGGCACTTGCATCCAAGAATGGGTGATGGAAAAATTCATCTGAAAAAAAACCAACAGTGACTCAGTGAAAGGAAATTACTGTAAGAAGTTACAAAGCAGTTAAAGCATAGCAAGTTACACTGTTTTACATGTGATTTTCCCATGCAATTAGATCAACCATGGAAACTGATGGACTGTAGTGTAGTAGTGGTCAAGGATGCAGATTGCAGACTGGATGAAGGACCTACTGCAGAAAATCATTTGGATCCAGAGATTGCTATTTAAGTATGAATAAAACAAGTGGCTCCTCTGCTCCCAGTCATCTCTGCAAAATCAGTGGGGTAAGGGACAGAGAAGGGAAATCACCTGGGGCCACTACATGAATGCAGAAAGGGAAGGAAAAAACCCTGTCTTTGCCAGAAGCATGGTCAAAGAACATGAGGGTTTGTACCTTGGGATTCAACACCAGTACTAATGGATTTTACTTCCCCACAGGGCATTAAAGACCTTAGTATAAAACCATGGGCTGCTGGCGAGAATACACTGCATTCATTGTTAATATTCCTCTGTCTTGCAATAGCTCTTATGCTTCTAGGAATGGGAAGCACCTATTGAGGGCCAGAGAGCGTGACGATGTTGAGAACTGCCATGGCCACATACACGTGCATCAAAAGCTCCTATCGGCAAGGAGAGAAATCCCAAGGTACCATGTAGCACTAAAAGACAAAGTCGCTGGCTGAAATGGCATTCAAAGGCAGAAATGCATTTTCTAAAGGGCCAGCCCACAACACATTTCACACCAGACATGAGTGCTGAAGTCTTCACTCATTATGGGAGAATATTCTCTACAGCTCCAGGCCAAGAAAAGCATCTGTCCTGACTTGCAGGAGACCCCCTACCAGTTTGCCTGTCCTTACAAGTAACCGCCACTCGCAACTCCTTCGTGTCTGATCCACTGCAACTCTATGCCAGAGTCCTCTCCTATCACAACCAGCTACTCAGCCATTAGTCTTGGATCAATGCTGATTATTTGGTTAACTGAGGCAGTTCAAGTTCTTTTCCCAGCATGGATTTCCTGTTGCAACACCCAGTGTTTACAAACTTCTAGTTTTTGTACAGCTTTCCGTAAGCAGCTCCTCTTTGGCCAGTGAGCTTCCCATAATGTAGCAACTGCTTGCTTTGTTTGTCTGCTTTTCAAACTTAAACAATACCTCTTCTCCTCAGCCCCTCCTTGGCACTGCCATGGTCCTGCAGCCAGAGCACACTGGTCTGGAGACCAGAGTGCACAACAGAAGCAATGGAAATCTCTGGCAGGAAAAGCCGGAGTCTCTCAGATTATCTCTGTTGTGGATGGAGAACATCCCTACCCCGCTAGGAACTGCTCAGCTGCTGGCACTTCCTGCTGCTTCTTCAGTCTGCTCCTCTAGAGGGTACCATCCCTCAGCAGAGCTATTCAATTTGGGGGTAGAAATGATGATTTCTTTCACTATTCCCCCTTCAAACTGCTTGTTACTTGGGCTTGCAAAGCAACATTTAAACAGCCCTGCTTGTAATCATCACGAGGAAACTCAAAACCCTCCTGGCTTTCCTCTAGATAACCTCGAGATTGCAAAGACCATTGGTTCCTGGTAGAAGAGCAGCTGGGACACAAGTAAACGAAGCTTCAAACTTATGTGTTGCTGTTGCATGAATCAACTAAACTCTGGTGGACCTCTGTAAAGGGAATCAAGCACATGTCCTGGTGACTCAGGGAACAAGGAGCAGCAGGACACCCTGCTCCACTGGCAACAGTGGCTTAGGCATCATCCCTGACTCAGCAGTACATACAAATCTTCACCTTACATAGCGCAGGAGTGTAAAGAACAGCGAACAAAGGCACTGGCCATCAGCCACAGCAGTGTACGTGAAGAGAGCAGCCTATGTTAGTTTGCCAGTAGGAGGGCAAAGCACCCGCTTACTGGAAGCCATCTGAGGGAAGGGGAAGATCTGCTTTTGACAGGATCCACAGCTCTGGGACATCACCAGTTTGTGCACAGCTGGAAACACGACAATAGTTGGGAACAGGGAAGTGCTCTCACTTAAGTGTTGCTACTGTTTTGGCAAAGAGCATCATCTGGAGGTCTCCTGAGCAGATACTTGAGGGAAAGGAAGAAGAGTCCCTTCAGTAGGTCGGTCAGAGAGTCTCCAAGCAACATAGAGGAGCTGAAGACCGAGCACCAGAAGACAGCAGAGAAAGGAAAACAGTTGAGCTACACGTAGGAAGGAAGCTCAGATGCTTCAGAGAAGGCAGAGGTGGATGAGACCAAAAATACAACTGGATGCTGAGAAAGTGTACTGGTCTAAATAAATAATTTATTTTATATATATTATGTAATATTATAAATAAATATAGATAATTTATATACTATATGATATTATAAATATATAATATATAAATATAATGTATTTATGAAGGCTTTGGTACTTGCTTTCCTCTCAACTTACAGGAGATTAGAATAAAGTACGGGATGCCACACACCCACTGAAATCTGCCGTCTCTAAAGTACAAGGGATATTTCAAATACAGGCTTCTGTACAGAGTATATTCATAAACCTCACCTGAGAAACACCTGAATCTTACAGGAACATGCTGATTTAGAGAGAAAAGGATCCTGCCTGTGATTAAGGGCAGATGATCTCAGTGCAGCAAGATGCACTGTTAACAGCTGTCCTGAGTGAAATCAAAGTCTATTATCTCCAATTTCCAAGTGTTAGACTCTGACTCATGCAGTCTACTCCCAGAGGTACAAAAACAGCTTATGGGGGGCTAAAAAGGTTTGCCAGACTCAATTTCTGACAGCAGGGAAACAGAAACCTCAAGGATGTTTTCTTCTGAAACGCACAGCAGCATAAGAGAAGAGGCAGAGATCTACATCCCAAATAGATCTGCAGGGAGTAATACTTAGAAGTGCTTATATCCAAATCAGTCTGCCAGCAGCGTCAATGGCACTCTTTTCAAAAGGCTTGTTTTCTCACTTCTGCACCTTAGTAACTGGTCCTCTGCATTCAGCACTGGATAATTATGATTAGCCTCAGTTAATCCACATGCTTGCCTCCCCCAGGTGACACTGTCCCCAGAAAGGCTTTCCTGGTATTTCTAATCCAAAAGAGTAACACAGGCAGCAAAACAATTTCTCTTCATAGACTAGCACATGCTGCCCAGCAGGAAACAATCCACCTGAGCAAATAAGCAACAACAACAGAAAACCAACCCCCAAAAGACAGAAATATCAAACCCTTTTACCCCAAGCATGACTAAAAAGCAGTACCCTGAAAACACACAGCAGCACCACTTTATTTTCAGGAAACAAAGGTACTTCTGCAACAAGCAGAAAGCTCTATGACTGAGAAACTTAACACAAATCTACAGGCTTTGGCCTCCAGTCTTGTTGCAAGAAAACCACCTGAACAGACTTCCCCAGCATCAAGCCTTTTTCAAGCCCAGAAGCTGAGGCAAACTTACCCTTTCCATCAGCAGCACTGGCCCACGGAAGCAAAGCTACTCCCTGCTGTTCTGAGGAACGACACTACCAGGCCCGGCTTGCTTGGTGAGAGACAGTATTCAGGTCCTGGTTTGTACTGGAGACAAGTCTAGACTATCTTTGCCCAAGGGGAAGGGAGAGGTGGGGGGAAAGAATAAAAAACCCCACACAGTTGCCTTCAGGTGACTAAAAGGGATCCAGGAAAGGTTCTACCTCTGCCTGCTTTCCTGTAGGACATGGCTTCACTAGAGGTTCTTCAGACCTTTTGGCTTAGCTAGACGCATCTGGAAGAGGCTGCCAAAAGCCAGAACCCCCTGGCACATAATGACTGTTCTCCTTTTAGAAGGAATTAAGACAATAAAAGAGAAAAAAGGAAGTCTTTATGCCCTCCAAGTCTGGAGATAGAGAGAGATCTAAAGGGAGAGCCATGAGACTGCCAACTTGAACTGAATGAGAACCAAGGCATCCTTCCACAGAAACCTGGAGAGGGAGTGAAGGGTCTGCAAGTAGCCACAGTCTCCTAGCTCAGATTATCAGTCAGACCTTGAGCAACAGAGGGTATAGACTGAATTGCTCATTAAATGGGTGCAGCTTGTAGCTTTGGGAGGGAACTACAACAGAGAAAGATACACATTTCACCTGGCAGCATATTTAACACACTAGAAGTTCAGAGAGATTACAAAAGCAGAAGCCAGGAGAAGGGATGCATGTAAGAAATGTTTGCTGAAGGTGTGCCAATTCTCCAGGTCTGCAAAACTGTGCCGGAATCAGCACTGACCTATCTAGCACATACACTAAAACCTTCCAGGTAAAATCCAGGCGTTTGGATGCCTCTGCTAGCACCAGCCAAAAGCACACAGCTATATGAAGTGCCATGGCGCAGCAGAAGATACAAACACGCAGCAGAGCTGGAACTGGAAGAAGGTCTTACCAAAGTCCATGCGGTCCTTATGATTGCGCTGCAAAAGTCCAAGCAACAGCTGCCTCAGGTGGCTGGATGTCTCCCTGGGGATGCTAGGATTGAAAACAAAAGCAAAATCAGAGAGACTTGCAGTCTACTTGAATTGCTTATACACATGCAGGAAGACAACCTGCAAATGCAAACACACTTTGTGCCTGCTGGGCTAGGAACGTAAGAGGAGCTCATTGGAGAGAGGCCGAACAGAAACATCTCTATTTGCATCTATTTGACTTTTACTCCCCCTTGTCATTGTTAAGGTTACAGGCAATCTAGCTTTAGCAGCCTCTCCCATGAGCACCTGCAGATCCTTCCCTTCCACAGTGGTGTCAATGTCATCCATGCTGCACGCAGTTATTTTGCACATGATAAATAAGGTCCCTTCTACTTGCTCTAACAGGAATAAGGAGGTCACTAAAATGAAACTTCCAGTTAAGACAATGGTGGTGAAATGTATCACCAATTACTACCATTTCTTAAAGCATCTGTTTTTCAATGCAGCTTATATATAGCATTTATTAATCAAAGGCCACTAAGATGTGAGTAACTGCCACCCAATCAAGCTAAAATCAGTGCAGCTATTACCCCACTTTCCAGTACAGCTGGGAAGAAAATACTCACTTCAATGGCCACTGCAGCACAGGAAGAGCTAGTAAATCATTGTGCTCTCCCTCACCCTACAAGCAGATGGGGGAGAGGCCAGGGCACCTCTTTACAACCCCAGTAGATTGTAAGAAGCAGGAATAAATGAACAGATTAAGGCAGGCAAAGCAGAGTTCAGCTTTTGCGTAAGTGGATTCAGCTCTGCTGACTTTCCTCCATAACCAGCAGCACTGTTCAGGGCTGTAGCAGCCGGGCCCTGCCTGCACCCAGAGAGCTCTCCAAATTAAGAGAAGGCGGCTCCAGCTCCTTTCAGCATTAACACTGCTCATCACAGCCATGCCCTGCATGGCCTCCATCGTCTGCCAGGCTCTCCCCTCTCCCCATGTGAAGGTCAGTTCAGGTAATGGAATGTGTGCTCAACATAGCAATTTCAACTGCGTGGAGCCCAAGCCTGCTCAGGAGCTCAGCACTGAGGCAGGGCTGAGCTTTGCTGGGCTGGCATCACTCACTGCCCTGAAGCCAAGCGTGACTGATGCTGCCAGAGGCAGGGTAAGAAAAGAAGCTGGGACAAAAATAGTAGGGGGAGGAAAAGGTGCTAGCTAGCACCATCAGGCTAGTGAAACTAGAGATGTGAGGCAAGGTATGTATTTCTAGGTTTCAGTACTACCCAGTTATTTTTCTGTGAAGCCCTAGGCCTTGCTGGTGTGAGGAATTTGAGCCCAGCAATTCCTAGAACAGAGAATGACGGCAAGCATTCCTCATCCCTGTTTGTACTGCAGGAGCTGCTTTTCCATCCCTGACACTAGAATGGCTCCATGTGCCTTCCCAAGGGGGGAGGCCACCAGGCTCTGGAAGGGATGCAGTTAAACTGAGATTCTGAGCCAAGAAAAAACACCGTCTTGTCACAAAAGGTGTGCCTTAGAATCACACTGCGTAATGGAATAACCCAAGATACCACAGCTAGCAGCATCTCCTGAAAAATACATTAGTGCTGGAGACCTGCAGTCCTCCAACATTATCGTCATTACTTATCCACAACACATAAAGCTTTCATCCAAAATGAGTCCATTTCCCAGCAATGACTTGATCTTTTGTATGGTTTTAAAGCCAAGAAACAGGCACATCAAGTAGTAGACCTCAGATGTTGCAACACAGACTGGAGACAGTGCAGATTAACAGCCTGTTTGTCTCCTATCTCTCACATCTAAAGCATAAAGCTTTGCAGTATTATTTTCCAACACCACCTTTTTAAACATAAGCAACAAAAGTGCCTCCTTTCCCCCCCATGATCTAGAACACACCTTGCCATACAAATCAGCACAATAAATGTTAGCTATTTAGATCAGCACTATTAAAATCGTGAGGCCTTTGGGCCTTCTCCTACCAACATGAGTGCCCCACCTCAGAATGGCATTTCACCTGTCAGCAATAGCAACTGCACCAGCCCAGAAGGCAGAGACTGAGCATCCAATGAGCTTTTCTTCCCCACCTGGATCCCAAGCCAAAACATGGCACTTTCCATGGCAATGCCATGGAGGTGAGTGCCAGCCTGCATAGCCCCAAGGAGAATGAAACCAAATCCTGGCACTGCTGCAGTCTGAGAAGGAGGTCTCAAGTGATTTTCTGTTTCATCCTGTGTTGGCAGGGCTGGCAAGGCAGTTTATTCATGTTTACTCAAGAAATAGCACAGATTGCAGCTCACGTTAGAAAGACAAACTGAGCTTGGAAAGCAGGGAATCGGCATTTACACAAAGGCCACTTGGGATCTGACATCTACGGTGGAAAAACAATGGGCTCGGATCCAAATTGTGGAGGAATTTGGTAGTTAAAAAGTGGAGATAAGTGAAGATGGTAAATGCAGAGTGCATAAAGGACTCACAACAAAGGAGGACTAATCCCCCCAAGAACAGACACGCTCTGACATGCTCTTACAGCTGAGCTTCATTTCTCCCCTCACCTGCCTCCTGTTGAAACCACCATGAGCCAAAGCATGATCAACAGAAGGAACCCTATTAATTGTAGTAATTAATCTCCCTCTTAGCAAAAAGGACTACCTCAAATATAGTAGGGAAAACAGAAAGCTCTACTTTCTGTTCACACATACTATCTACCTCCAACTATGTGGTGGTTTTTCAGCTTTGAATTGTTCTGTTTGGTTGTTTTACTCCATGACACCTTCTGGTTCAATCCAGGAAGGTACATAGATGGCTCATATTTAATCCTGGTAGAAATCTGTCCCTTCTCCTCTTTCCGTTTAAGTACTTAAAGGGAAGTTAAATGAATAGCTCAAGTCACTGCTAAGAGCTCTAGCTTCTTGACAGTTCTTTCTGCTGCCTCTTGGAGCTGTCTAAAACTGAGAAAGGAAAAGAAGATAAAATCCACATACAGAAACTCATTGAATTTCCTGCATGTGTGGCTGCATTAACAGCTCTGCCAAATGGAAGCTAACTTTCTGGCTAAAAAAAGGCCTTTCAATTTTTGGACGCATGATCTGGAACTTCAGTCCTGTCTCTATACCAGGCTGAGGTTTTCAGAGCAGGCGTGAGGTTCTGCTTTAAGAGCTCAGAGATCAAAAGGAAAGACCACAGCAACAAAACCAAAATACACTGACAAATCACAGTGCTGAGCAGCTAGGTAACATACACCGCGGTGGGACGAAAGCAGTTATCTTTGCCTTGGAAACTGCAGCAGTGTCCATTTCCATTGAGGTTATAGTATTTCCTCCTATTAGCAGGATGGGCACAAGCAGTTGCTGCCCTGACATGCGAGAAATGGGAATGTGATCTGCAGTCAGGTATGGCAGGTTACAGTTGGGCTGTTCGCGTGATTCAAGAATTGCCATGGGTTCTTTTCGAAGGCTCCCAGCCTCAGAGAAGCCATGTGTGGGACAGGACCACTAGCTGGCTCTTGAAACCACTATCAGCAGTGTAGGAGAGAAGTAGGACCTGTGTTAAGAGTGGAGACAAATGCTGTCTTTCTCTTGGCCACACCACTGCTGCTTTAAGGAACGGAGGAAAGCATGTGGCCAAATATTTTACAGCCAACCCCTGAGTGACAAGCCAGGAGCATGCAAGGACAGGTGTAAACACAGAGTAAACAAGTGCATACAAATGGTGACACTGGAAAATGCTTACTTGGGCATCAGCATCTTGTTTTTCTCATAGAAGAGGCGAAGATCCTGTGGGCTGCTGGCCTGTAGAGGAGAAAGAAAACCAGTGCATGAAGCAGCTGACAGTAAAGGGAAGGGATAAGCATTTCTGTTTCACAGTTACTCTGAAGAGCACAGGCACTTTTCAATTGCAGAACCAGCACAGACAATGAGAACCTGCAGCTCGCTTTAGACTGAAAAGCCAGCACTGTACCAGAGTGAAAAGACAGCATTTCAGCCTGCTGCCTTTATGTTCCTGACCTGGTTCTGTCTGCTCCCCCCTTCAAAGGGATGAGCTTCGTTGCAGCAAGCTCTGAGGCTCAGGTCTGAGCTGGCCTAATAGCCTCACCCAGGAGGCTAAACAACTGCAGACGTGAGGAGTCCCAAATGATGAATGGCAGATCCCACTGAGAACATGGATTAATGCTGCAGGGCATTTAGAAAAGGGGCAGGCAGCCTACTGATGGGCAAGGGATAAGTGAAGAGACCAGGAACATGGGGAAAACAGCAACTGAATTAGGATTTTCTATTTTAATTACAGCTCCTATTTGTGCAGTAATATACACAACTGCTGGGGATGTTGACAATGGGATTCCAAACTCTGAGAGATGGGATTATTTAAAAGAAAAAGCTAGGCACAACAAGAGGCTTATGGCTGTGGTTAAAAATAAAATCACCAGTATAGAAGCACAGACACATGAACCTCTCCTAACGCAAGTTCTCTATTTGTGTTTATGCAAGGAATAACACAGGCCAGTAAATTAACCCTCGTGTCTCAAGCTTTTCTGCTTAGGCAAAGTCTCTTTATGAAAGGCAGAGCAGGCTGGCTGGTGTGACACAGACATGAGGACATATACAAACAGGGAAGGAAGATCAGAGAGATTAATCTGCAATCAGTGTTGGTGCAGCAGAGTATGTAAGAAAGCGTGAACAAGGAGGCAACAGGCAGCTTCTTCTGATGTTCAGGGAAGACTCCAAAAACCCTCGAGCCTTCCACCTACTTCCATTTCTAAATTAGAAGCATTTAAGGCCAATTAAGATGCTTAAAATGGCAAATCAGACAAGCCAATCTGCAGATGGCCATCAAAATACCACTAACACAGCATGGCTGGAGAAGCAGCCACATAAGATGCTGTTTCAACATCACCTACTCCCTCTGGCTGAAGATGAAAATTCAGGATAACAGAGCTCAGTATAAAACTTAAACCAAAGGGAGAGTCCCAAAAGCTGCTAATACTAGTAGACTCGTGTAGTACTGATCGGGACAGTATCCCTTGCATAGTCTTAGCAACCCAAACTTCACAGCTCTCCTATCAATTTGTACCAGTAAGAGCTACTGGATTCCTAAAAGAAGGAAATAAGAAAGATTTCCTGTTTCTCCTTTCTCCAATAACATATCCAACAGGAAATGCAAAAACATGGTCTTCACAAGCCATTAAAATGAACGTTACTTAGCAGAGCGCGTTCTTACATAGATACCAAACTGCACTGAGATTTCCAATCACTGCCACTCAATCTGATCTGGTTCAGTAAAACGCCATTTTACACCGTTCCCATTGCAGATCTCACCTTGTAATTAGATTCTTATTGTTTGGCAAACCTGAATGAAGCAAGGGAAACCAAAAGGCTTGGCCACATGGCTCTGCGTGATGAAAAATATGCCTGACAGACAAAATGTACAAGGAACAGAACTCCACTGCAAGGAAGCCAAGTGCTTGCTCACATCAGAGATAGAAGCCTTGGCTGTTTGCTCTGTTCATTTCCTGTCCCAACAACTTGATTGTTTCACAAATACAATGAAGCTGTGATCTATGTCAAACACCGTTTTGTCAGAAATTTTCCCGGTAATAAAGACAAGAGTATATTAAAAGCAGCACATGTGCAAAGTCCAGTTCATTACAGAGGGTTTCTAAGCACTGGTTTGGATAGAAACAAAATCCTCTGTAAAAGTTTTCCCCTCCTTTTAGTATGAATTAGAGATATCCCTGTAGGGATGTTGTTTCTCCACATCCTGCTGTCTCAGGACAATTCCCACTTGTTCTGCAAGGAACAGGGCGTCAGGCTCTGACCCACCCAGACCATGCTTCCTCACAAGGGCTGCTCCCAGGAGCCCACAATTCCAGGTTGGTCTCTGATTTAGGTGGCTGTCTGCTAGGGAATAGAGTCAGTTCAGTGACTGCCCAGCACAAACAACAGTGGATCACCATTCAGTTGGAAAGAACAATTGCATCTTCATATAACTTCATTATTAATCAACTGAGTCACACAGTTCTGCTCCCTGCTCTCAGGCTCACAGTAACATGACCGCTGCTCTCCTGCTGTTAGCATCCATTTCATAAAGCACTGGTACCTTCAGCCACTTTGCTTACCTCTTCTTTCAATAAATTCTGCTTCTCTGACAATCGTAAGAGGGGAAAAAAACCCCAAACCAGCAATGTAGAAATGTCTGCAACACGCTAGAAATGCCATTTGAATCCCTTCTTCTAGGAAGCTAAGGACTTACTTTGAAATCTACCTTCCAGGCAGATATACCCTGCCAAGAAAAACACCAGAAAAAGCACATCTTTGGTACCTAACAACTAGACCATTCAAGGTACACAGAGACAGCTGCTACCTGCAGGACACCATCCATCTGTCAGAAACAGGGATGCAGAATGGACAGCTCAGTTTTCCCTCAAAACAGGAGACACACCAGCAGGCTAATTCACAACTTTGTTCCCCCTCTCATGTTACTGTGGAACAGCTGCATTAGTGTAACTGGTTCTGGTTTTGTCTGTCCCTTCTATATATAAAGACAATTGGACAAATTCAATCCTGCCACTCTGTTACTTTGTCCTGAGCAGCAGGGGAAATATGTTGACCCAACAAAGGCATTCAGCATAAACCCTGCCAAATCCCATTCAGTGCTGGCTGCCTGCAAGTGAATTGCACACAGAAAGCACGCAGGGTGGCGTTTCCAAAAGCACTCAGCACTGGATTTGTTGCACTTGAGTGAAAACTGGATATAAAAGCCCAGCATTCAGTCAGAAGAAGGCCAGAGGCATTCACACCCCCAGTGAACAGCACTGCCTAGTCAACACTTCATAGCAGGTCTATGGTATATGCTCTGTTCTTTCAATCCTTTCCTTTGGGATTCCTGGGGATTCAGAGGTGCAGAGAGGATGCAGAAAAAAGACACAAGTAATGATGTTTCTGGCTCAGCAGGTCTAGGGAATAGCTTGAAAACCTGCTGCAAATACCTTCTGTTCGTGCAGTCTTAACAGTCAATATTTTAAGACAACAGCAACTAGGTGGCTGACACTGGGGGGAAACCTGAAAGCACAAAGAAACAAACAAAAACCCTAAACCTTCTTTAGCTGTCCACAGATGTTTTTCTCTCTACCCTCAACAGAGCAGGATCAGACCCACAAACACTGGTTTAAAAGCCAATGGCTTACTGACTACACGAGTCAATCACTGCACCCAGTCTCAGCAGAATAACCACTGCCAGGAATATCTGTCCCCATTGACACAGGACACTCCAGAGGAACAGCTTTGAAGACAGAAGAGTGGCCTGCCTAACAAATACATCAGGAGTTCAAATCGTGGGTATAAAATCCTCCCTTCCCCCATCTTCCTCGAGGCCCATTTCACAACACAGTAGCTGTTGTAAGCGATACATAATCCTAGTACTTATGCAGGCAGAATTAACCCAGAAATAAAGCAGTGGACTGGGTACATCAGGCTTAGAAATTAATTTTTCACCTAGCAGCCATCTGGGATGAGAACATACCCAGGCACATTAACTCTTTCAGAGCTGCCAGACAAGGCAGCAAAACCTGCATTACCTTTCCTGTCACTTCCCTGCTCCCTGGCTCACTCTCCTGCAGACAAAGCACACCATGCCCATAAAGCAGCTACAAGAGCCATACAAAGGCTCAGACAGCAGACAACCAGGTTTCTTAGTCCTTAGCAGGATCTGGTGTCCAAGCAGACCCGTGGCACTGCCAGAGACAGCTCTGACACAAAGTGTATGCGCTTGGTGGTACATCTGCTTACCAAGAGATGTCCAGTTTTTAAAGGGCCGCACAACAGAAGCCACGGGGAACATCAGCATGATTCCTCAACACTCCCACCAGCAAAAAACCCCAACAAGAGACACTGAGGTCATTCACCTCTATTCATATTTAAAATACCATCTGACAAGGACTAGATCGGGTTTGAAAGATATTTTTTCTTCTCTGCCTCCAGTTTTGCTTCTGGTTGTCATTTGTCTACACAGCATTCTGGTGAGCACTGGGTCCTAACCTTTCCAGCTCAGGTAAGGGCAAGAGAAACCCACCACACTCTCAAGCACTTCTCAGTGCAGCAAGTGGTCAGCAAGACTATGAAACGCACTGTTCAAGTCCTCAGTGACTTGAAATGCAATTTCAAGTCACAAGAAATGCAATTGCAGACCACTTATTAGGCAAGGCAAATTAACAATTCCACATTAATATAGTGCTCAGCAAATCTGTTTATAGGGATTATGAATCCCATTAATCTCATCCCTATAGCAGTCTCACTGTTTTGTTTATGGGCATGTTTAATACAAAAAGCTCCTTAAGACAGCTTCACCAGCCATCTCACCAACTGTTCTCATCTAAGTATCAGCAGCTTCTTTCTCATCTGCATGAAATGAGGCAAGGAAGGGGCAGGAAGGGCTCTGGGAAGTTGCCTTGGGTGACCCACCTGCAGCTAATTTTAAGTTTGAGACAGCTAGAAATCACATTTGCACACATCTCTGCCTTGATTTAACAAGCACTTTCTGGATTGACAGCTGCCTCAGCCTTTACACACATTGGATCTTCCCCCCATCTAGCCCAGTCCCCCAGAGCCCTGCTTTATTTTTAGACAGCTCATTCCTCCTCACTGCAGATACCACTGGAGTCCCTTTGGTTTGCATCCTTGTGAAGGTGCTCAACTGGCTCATGTAGCAAACAGCCAGAGCACCCTAATGCAGTTTCACACCACTGTGCTCCAGATTCCCATGGGAATCTCAGCTGAACAGAGGTGAGGGGCTGTCCTTGCCAGCCTGGGAGGGAAGGCACAGTGAGAATGTAGCCTGAAGAGGTTAATGCCAGAAATCCAGTTCCTGGCTGCCCTGTACAACTGGGTCTGCTGGTGGCACTATGTGGAATCGGCCTGTTACCTCCTCACCCATTTTTAGATGCCCTTCCCAAAATCACTCATTCCTATTCATGGTCTCCCTACCCTCTCCATCCACTACCCCTCTCTCCTCCTCAAAGCTCTGTAATCAATAGCTTCTTGCCTGCTCAGTGACCATCAGCAAATTCTTACAACATAGTCATGCCAACAAAGAAATAAAGCAGGTTAATCTTTAACTAGCTTTCCAACATCTGCCCTAGACAGGCTTCTGCAGCTATGAGATGGCAATTTGTGACACACATAGTCAAAACAAATAGACGGTGCACAGAGAACCATCTGGGCTGAACTCTTCTCTCTACCTAATCAAACAAATCCACAGCTGCTGCTGCAGTAACAAATGGGGACTGGCATTTGGCTGCAAAATACAAACCCCAGAAGAGGAAAGGGCAGAGGGAACCATTAAAATAGAGAAACAAATGACCCCATCCTCAGCCCAACAGATGTTGGATGTATATGGGGAAGAGAGAAGTCATCCAGCCAAGCAAGCACAAAGCAACGACCAGGACCTGCTGGGTAGGGCCTGAAATGTTCCTTCGTTGCCCAGCACAAGGCAGGGTATTACTTCAACCAGAGGGTGACAGGCACACAGGACTGCTCTCACCTCTGCGTGAGCCTGAGGACATACATCTAGGCAGAGCTGATGGTCTTCTGATTACCTGCCCTTTCAAAACCTTGGCTGGAGAGCTGAATGAAGCTGACTAGTATTCCATGTTATCGCCTGTGAACAGTCTCCTCTGTAACAGCAAGTGTTTTCAGAACGTTTCTGTGACATGCTTGAAGGAGCAATGATAAAAGCCACCTAATGTTTTCAAAGAAACCAGATGCCCCACGGTTGTGTGTGAGCTACTAAGCAAAGAACACCTACAACACAAGCACCATGTTAAACGATAACTAAATAATTTGAATGAGTACAGTATCAAGGTGCCTTTAGAGACTAAAAGGCACCAAGTAACAAGCCAGAATGAGTGCAAGGCTCTCCTATGCATGTAGAGTCAAAGCTTGCTTCCTGCACCCCCACATTTTTGTCTTAATGCACAAATATTTATTTCCTTTCATCCTAACAGTCATTTTTTCCTCTCAAACAAAGACACCAGCTCTGACAAGAAGTGGATGCAGCCTGTAAAAAGGAGCCATTCAGGAGTTGCAGTGTACTTTGTAGGGGTGTTTACAAAAACAGAAACATTCAAAGGAAATGAAGTCTTGCTCTAAACGCGGAGCAAGCTGATGGACAGAACATAAAGCACCGGAATGGAAGATTCTTACAGCAGCAGGGAAAAAATGACTCTGAAGCAGAAAAGTGTTCTTGGCTCAGACAAAACCAAAACATACCATTAATTTACTTCTGTATTTGCCCACTCTTTCCTGCAATGGATTCAGAATTCACTTTATCCTGATGATGCTACTGCATAAACATTCAAAGTCTTGTGTGAAATTCTAAAGGGCTGCGGAACTACAGCTCAGAAAGTCCTGCACTTCCTAATATGTGCCTTACTACATGAGCATAGGTTCACACTCCCCACACACACACTTTCTGTTTGGTTGGTTTTGTTTGGAGATTTTGGCTTGAGGGTTTTTTTGTTAGAGAGCTGGGATAAAGAAATGCCAGTACATGAGGAAATAGGGCCACACTTCACATTTGCCCTAACAGATCTAAAAAGCTGAAGAGTTGGCATCAGTTGATACATCAGCATGTAAATATGAGGTTTGGTCTTTTCCCATGGATTAGAGACAGAGTTCACACAAAGAAGTAAAAAGGTATCAGCAACTCAAGCATCTCTCTACTATGCTCTAAGACAGCAAGGAAAAACAACGCTGACAAGTACAGTACTTCAAAATAGTGGTTGCAATGGAGAGTTGCAGACCTTATTCAGCATGGAAGAAGAAAAGCAATACACAGTGTGGCATACTAACGATTGGGAGCAAGAAAAATGCCCTGGGTCTAGAGGAACTCCAGCCATGCATCATTAAAAATGTGAAGTAATCCTAAAGCAACTTGCTGTGATAAGGCTGTTATAAGGTTATATTCTCCATAATTTGAAAATGTAAAATCAGGGAAGGTTTTTCACAACAGATATGCCCAAGCTCATCCAGAAGTTATGGCATAAATTACAGGGTGGAGTTTTACTGGGCTGTGTTATATTTGGAGGGGTTTGGACTTGGTGAACATAAACATTTCAGGCTGGAATGGTTTGCTGTGAGCTGACAGATAAGATCCTTCTGATAAGATTCTACTTAACTGCTCTGTAAGTCAATTTAGCTACAATACACCAGTTACCACCAAACCATCCTGAACATGAACCTGCAGTCACAATCTTCCTTATTGTCCTTCCATGCCCAACAGAATTATAATTATAAAGTATACACTGTATACTTGTAAATAGAAACTGCCTTTAAGTGTGGGCCTGGAAGAAAAACCCGGAAGAAAAACTGCTTTAACTGATGAATAATAACTTTTTGAACAGATGACCCTTCCTAAGGATTTATAACCAGGAAATACATTTCACTGAGATACAATCCAGAGAAGGAGAGTCATTCTAGTAACACATCCAGCACTACAACATATAAAGCACCACATTGTCCAGGTGTTGGACAGCCAGACCTCCCTGAGGCTGGATCTATGGGAGTTAATGTCATAGGTGACAGAAGCCTTAGAAATAAATACGCTGAAAGGAGAAAGAGAAAAAGTAAGAAAGAATCAGAAACATTAGATTAAAGCAACTCACCTGAAAAGGAGCCTTCCCTGTTAGACACTGATAAATGATGGTTCCTATACTCCAGAGGTCAGCTTTGGCATCGTAGTGTTGAGACATAATGACTTCTGGTGCCTTTTGGGAGAGAAAACAGAAACGGGTTTTATAAAAGATGCAGCTTTTTTCCTTTCTCTTTTTTTATTAGCAAGAAGTCACTGTTATGCTTTAAAACTTTTGAGCTAGATTCCACAGTAACCATGAAAGATTTGCTCCTGAAAAGACTGTAACACTACCTTAAAAAGGGCCTATCCCCTACCTAGGTAGGAGAAGCAGAGACTTTAATTCATGCATACAAAAATTACCCCGTGCTGTTCAGCTCATTTGGGCAAAGTCAGTTCTTTCCTTCTTCTCAGTGTACCACTTTCTGCAGAAGTCACCTGTGCTCAGGAGGAGCCTCACTGAAATTGCACAGATCTTCTAAAACAAAGCAAGCAGCAGGTTTAGATGAAGAGCAGGAAGGGCTCACACTGAACAGGTAGGCTTCAATCCTCCATCCTGATATGCCTCACTTATACCCAAAATGGAAGCATATTAATCATGCTCCAAAGCCTCCCGCCAAGGTCACAGTTTGGGTTCAAAGCCACATCTTCCCTGTTCAGTCCAACAGCTTGAGCCCTGCTGTGCCCCAGACTTCAGGCTCTCATCTCACACTATGCCCTTGCTTGTTCCCTCCCAGGCCTGTTCCAGAAGCCGGAGGCAGTGCAACTCCACCGTGGCTAAGGAGGCAGTGCGCCTTATGAGCAGCAGCAGAGGGACAGAAGGACAGGCTTGCTAATCTCACGTTTGTAACAACAGATTTCATTGCAGTGCTGCCAGTGTGGAACAGGATCAATTTTCCAGCTTTGTTAGAAGTGAAGGACACATGTAATGGAAAAAAATGGCAGCAAACAAGTTGTGGACAGGAGCTTGGTCTGTCCCTAAGGGAAGCAGGCATGATACCAAACAAAGCCAAAGAAGCAGGACAAGAACTACACAAGGAGGTTTCAAGTCTTACATGGGTCATATCAGGGTTGACAGAAAACTCATTCTGGTGTGGGTAAAATACATTTCTTCTTTAAAAAGAGCAGAATGAAAAGAGTAGCAATGGGCTATATGCTAAAGCAGAGAATAAAGGCCTGCTTTACCAGCAGATGCTCACTAAAGACAGACTTCAAACACCCCCTAAATCCCAACTGAACCCTCCCTTCCCGTTTTCCTTCAAATCCATCAGTAAACACAAAACAATAGGAAACACTGAGATTCCCTGTAATGTTCAGAGTTGTTTAAAATGAATAAAAACATAAAATAGAAAAAGGTCATCACCAGCTTCCTCCACCCTTTCAAAAAATAAGCTGGGTGTTTTCATTGACTTTCACAAGACTCTGAAAGAAAAAGTGTCCCTAAAAATAGATGATTCAGGAAATGCTCACAGAAGAAGAAAGTTACATCATCTTCACATATAGCAGAGTTCAAATAAACATCAGGCTTCAAAAAAAGGGAAAGAGAGGAAGTCTGTTTTGCTTGAGTTCATACAGTGGAACAGACCGCCGAACACTCTATGCCTGTGCAGTGCAGCAGAGTCCAAGCCTAACTTTGCCCAAAGAGTACAGACAAAAACCCCCTTAAGAGTGGATTAGACCATGTTCAAAATCAGATACCTCCTGCCCCAGGGCACTTGTAAAACTTTCAACCTAAAATGATCAACAACATCTCTTTTTACTTCAAGCTCAGACACCCACATCCCACGGAACTATTACATAGCTTTGACATTTCTATTTCTGGCCTGGTTTTCTCATCTTTAATTTCACTGACTTGATGAGACCTCAAGATCTTGACTGCTGCCATGAGCACAAACAAGAGATCACCTCCTCACATCCTGGCCCAGAGTGGAAAGTACAAAGTGGGTAACAGGGATCAGTTTAGGGCTTTTAAACCCATCTGTTTCACAAGCTAGGAAGTCATCTTGGAAGCAGCTGGTCTGGTGGAAGAATTAGTGGGAGTGGGTGGGGTGTGTTAAGAAGTGAAAATGCACAAAAACATAAACTGTGAATAGAAGCACACTTAGGAATAGGTTAGCTAGAATGGGAAAATCGCTGCCTCCAAAAGGTCCATAGATCTGAAGGGTCTTTGCAAGACCAAAGAACTAAAAACAGTTGGAGATTTTACAAAGCTGCTGTGAGAAAGGGGCCCTTCTCCTGATGCTGTGACCTTAGCAAAAAATGACTGCAAAGCCTGAGGTAACAGGAGGTTTGTGGAACCACTCTGTCTCCAGACAGCCTACTGAAGCAGTGATTTATTGAGATTCCTCACCAAGGAAGCAACATCTCAAATATAGCCAGATGTGTGAAATTATCACCCCAGCCCTCAATCTCTCCTGTTGTTGCTTTGCTCACAGCAGAGGAAATAAATTTTGTTTCCCAATGCCTTCAGCGGAGAGGCCCTGGTTCCCTTTGGAAGATGCTGTTTCTGGGAGCAGACAGCAATCAATGCTCTGTTTTGTTCAGTTCCATTTATCCACAGCTCACCTGAAAATTACATGACAACAGAGGCACCTAGAACTTTATGAAGTCTCCCTGTGTAATAGCCGGTTTCAGACAAGTAAACAAAATTCCACCTTTGGGGAAATGACGAGGGAAAAACAAAGCCTTGCTTCTGGGGGGCAAAGCAAGAACAATATAGGAAAACCTGTAGGCAAAACACACTTACCATGTACATTGGTGAACCACACAATGTTGCTGCCATCATATTATTCTGCAGGTAGCGGGCAAACCCAAAGTCAGCTACAAAGAGAAACACAGGTAGGTCAGGATCAGACACCAGGTCTATGGAGCTTGCACCTTCTCCGGTTGATTCCCCCATCTTCCCTTTTACTTTCCATGAACCTTCTTAGCAAGTGAAAGATTAACAGAACTTTGAAAGCTCCCTTCTTGAGCAGTCACATCCTTGTGCTAATCATTAATGCTGACACTAGTAAAGGCCAGACCAAGCTACAAAATAAGTATTAAGAAGAATAAGCGCCCATCCATTTTTCAAATATCAACAGTCATTTCATCCTGTGCCCATTTGCCTGCACTCCAAAATACCAGCTGCTGGAAGCTGGAAAGGCTCTCTTGGCTTCAAGTGAGAGTGTCAGTTCATATTAGCTACCTCATCTGCTGCTATCTCAACTTTTAATTTGGGGAACTGAAAGTTCCCCTCCATTGAAAAGGCTGCAATGTAACAGCCACCCAAGAGAAACCACTACTCACCACCACTCACATTTCTAGACCAGCCCAACTGAAAAAGTCTTGCTCTGTTCCTTTAGCACTGAACTGTTTTCCTTTAGAAACTGTTTAGTTTCAAGAGTGCTAACCCCAGTACAAGGACAGAAAGCTGAGCCATAGTTCACCTGGCAGCTAGAAGAGCCAGGGACAAGGAATACCAAGATGAATTACCTCTGCAGGTTACTCAGCATCTGATCATATGATACTCAGAGGTTCTCTCAAGGTTACCAGATATTTCAAGCTAAGAGACTGACACAGCTGTTTACACTGTCATGTGTCACTAGTGAATTGGTACAGCTAGCTACTCCTTGGACCATGTTCTTCTCAGAGAAGCAGGAGGAAGGAATTGCAGGGTACATCACACCCAAGACCAGCCATGTCCACAGCCCTCCTGCCTGCATCTGCATCTCCCAGTTGCTTCCACCTTTCAGATAACACTGCACAAGCAAGAAAGGGGGGGACCCCAAAACAAAAAACCCCAAACCAAACTAACAAAAGAGAAACCATCAACCCAAACACAAACAGTGCTTCAGCCAAACAGGCAGCAACATTTCAATCTTTTCCACTGGACCTCATTTCTCAGCTGAATGAAAGCATCTACTCTTTCTCCACAGCACAAGGTTCAGGTGAGGAACAGTTTTATCTAACTGGTGTCAGCTTCAGCTTGCGAACTGTAACGTAACCAAAAGACCACATGTTGAGGGTGGCATTAGCCAGCACTCGTTTCTGAGGGACGTGAGCTCTGGATTTCTGGAGCATTTGTCCCAACTACTGGTCCATCCGTGCCACTTGCCTAATGTGCAAAAAGTGAATTTCTTCAAGATGCAGCCAAGAAGCCTGCCTCTAACTGGGACTGGGGCAACACCTGCTTTTAGGTGTGCCTGACTCCCATTGTGTTCTCCAAGGCAAGCAGCAGGAGAGCTGCTAGTTTCAGGCCTTAAGACACCAACATTTACCTCAATACTATTAAAAGCTGAAGACAAAAGTTACAATGCCTCCTCATTTATTGGTAAGCCTGGAGATTACAAGCCAATTAGGGCAGGCTGGTATTTGTTTTTACCAAGGGAGGCACCGTTCAGCTAAAGTGGAGCAAGACCTGCCCGATTCTTTTGTGTTAGCCTATGTCCTGGCAAAGCAGAAAGCTCTTGCTCTTACTGCTTGGAACAAACTAAAGCATCTAGCAGAGAAACTAAGCAAGGAAGATGAAAAACATCAGGGCATTTTAAGAAGTGCAGCAATTCTTCCCTCCTCCTAGACAATTCCCCAAAGAAAGACTGAGGCTTGCCGCTTATCCATCACCAAACCCTCCTGGGAGCACTTATGGTGATGTTTGCAACAGGGTCTTACCGATCTTTATGCGAATGTTGTTGGGATTTGATTTCCTGCCTCCAGCGTAGGAAAGGAGGATATTCTGTGGTTTCAGGTCCCGATGGATGATGCCTTTGCTGTGCAGCATTTTCATGGCACCTGCTATCTGCTGGAGGAAGAGCCTAATGGTGTCTTCGCTAAGTGTCCGCATAGCTAGGAAGGAGTTAAAAAATAACCACAGATGAGGACACTACAATGCCAGTTCTCCAAAGAGCCCAGAGGACAGTTTCTCCACAGCAATTACCCATAATTTGTCATTTTTATTTCCACGTACGGTGTTTTTTTCTCCACACATAACTTCGGAATTCCTACAGGCAACGAGTGAGAGCCTTTGCATTCCCAGCTTAGTTTGTGGTCAGGGCTGTTTCAGCCCTGAGTCCCTCATGGTGAACTCAGGCCAGTGGCTAAATCTGGTTATCAACCGGGTCCAAAACGGACATTTGGTGAGGGTTAGGCTTCCCTCCACAAGAGCTGACAGACAGATCAAAGCGAGCACTCCTGTGGCCCAAGCTGCTGGAGGATCACTGCCTTTGAGCTATGGTCTATAGCAGCTGGATACCTAAGGTCAGAGCTTCATCACAAAGACTACATCTAAAGGTGGAGCTAAGGGGGAGTGAGAGGGAGTTAGGATTAGGGTTTATGCCTGCAAGAATCATTAAGGCTCATGCTGGGCCTGGAAAGGGCTGGCAGGTTAAATGCATCCAATCAGTCAGGAAATATGGCCAGTAGGATCTGTAACTACAGGGTATGAGTTCAAGTCTAGACCTAACCCTTGAGCATCATCACCTGCTAGACTAAACCATAATCCTAATCCCAAACCCAGTTTTACCGTGAGCCAGTCCAATACCTAACAACATAACCCTACCAAATGGCCCCTGCAAACTGGCATCTGACACACTCCATCTTGCATCCATAGATGCAGCAAGAACATCTCGGAATGCTTTCATAAGCAAATTAAAATATAGAATTTAAAACATCAGTGAATATGGAAGCTCTGAACTGCCCTCTCCTGAGATACGGGCTTCCCAAGAACTGTGGTGTGAAAATAAACACTGAAGGGATTAAAATAACGTTTAACTGGCTCTTCTAATCACAGCAATGCAACATTAGCTCTCGTTATTTTAAGAGCTATAGGTATGGAACTCTTGCCAAAGCTGGGAGCAGCCTGCTGAACCAACTCCAGGATCAACAGCACTACCAGCTGGGCTCCTTCACAGCCACTGAGTAAGTCAGGCTCAAAGCATGCACCATTCCTCTTGAATAAAATGATTTCTTCTGTAAAAGGTCCTTCTAAATTACTTGGTACTTCATTAGTGTTTTTCCAGCTGTTCCCTATTAAGATATTAAAACAAGCTGGCAGGAGCTTCAAAATGCTCCTCTACCTAGTCAGCTAGGAGGGAGGAATCCTTATGAAAACACAGATGAGGCTGCACACAGCTTTAACACAACACAGGAAATTAAAACTCCAACTTTGAAAATAGGTGCATGGGAAACAGCAAGGGATATGGGTAAGTTCAACAGCACCTGGAACAGAAAATAAACTCCCACCGCTCTCAAACCTCACTGTTCTAGAAGGAAGCATAAGCAGAGAGCTAAAATGTCACCGCAGCTATCAGCTGGTCCTGGACCCATACATGTGAGACCAGTGCACATGCATATAGTGTTTCTCTCCCCTTACTGCGCCTTCTTCCTCACGAACTGGCACTCAGCTGGAATTCAAGAGACTCCTCTGCAAGAAGGGGAGATTCTGTGAAGGGATTTTGAGGACATTTTCTGTGAAGGGATTTTGAGGACATTTTCTGTGAAGGGATTTTGAGGACATTTTCTGTGAAGGGATTTTGAGGACATTCAGAGGCAGCTCAGATGCAAGTCTTCCAAACCCACTTTCATCTTCCAAAGAAAAGCACTGCCTTATCTTTAACAAGGCTTCCCCTGACCTCCTGCTGAGATGTATCAGTGTACTCAGTCCTGTACCATTTTCTGCCTATTAAAGGTCCAGCATCTTAGCTGCGCTCAATCTTCTCCTCAACAAAAGGTCCATGCAGTATTTCTACTATTCCTATTCAAGGAAATCTATTCAGAAATGGTTAAAACACCATCTTTAAACAGAACAGCAAGAATTCAAAGGGTTTTTTTGCCAATTCAGCTGAGGCCCAGGACAGGCCAGGCTGTCTTATCCCCTAAACATGAAGCAAGAATTGAAACCTGACAGATCTTAACATTACTAAGCTGGAAGGCAATTACAAACTCCTGGCTAAATACACTCTGCCTCTAGCAGAGAAACCATGCTGTTGAGAGCCTTGCTCTGACCTGCAGTCCCAACAGCGTGCCACATCCTTAAGGCGTTACCCTCTCCTTTATATAATTTGGCGGCTATAAGGCTAACATAGCACTAGCCACCACCCCTCAGCAAGCCAGCTATGCCTCCCCAATGTGGCCTGTACCTCTTCATATTGAAAACAACAACATTCCTACCAAGATCAGAAAAATCCATTCACCCAAAGAAAACAAGGCCTCTAACCTACTGATTTCTACAAAATTTAAGCTTTTTCGCTTCTCAGAAGTCTATACAAAGCTCTCAGCCCTGCAAAAGTACTGTCTTCCTTACAGGAGCAGAATCTAAGCCGGTGTATTGAGCCTGAGGACAGATTCCCCCCAGTACAACTCCTGTGGCATAGTGGAAAGCCCATGTTGAAGCACAGCAAAATCGGACACGGGTCTGTTGAGTCCTCTGGCAGCATTAAATCTCACAAATCCAAGTAGTGCAGCCAGGCAGGACTGTGAAATTGAGATGCTGCCTTTAGTAACAGAAAAGGGACAGTTGGCTACTTGGAGAGTGCAGGGGCATACCCTCTACCTCCCTCCATTAACAAACAGGCTGTCATAGAAAAACAAAAATCCTTATCTCTTATACTCAGCCCATAAGTCTACTGCATGCCAGCAGCAATCTCCAGCTGAAGGACAGAGACATAAATATAACTGACATTTTTAGTGACTTCAGGATATTAGTCTGCAAAAGATCTTCTAGAGCAGCTACCATCAGTAGAGGGAGGGAGAAGATATACAACACCCATTCAATTTAGGTGCCATCAAATAAAAACAATAATTAAAACAAGTGTGGAGAACAGAACAACCCTCTTCCCTTGATACATCCCAAACAGGGAATTTGTTCTGTCCCTGTAAAAAGGGGATGTTCTCATCTTCACCAGAAAACTGGCATAACACTAACCCACACTGAAGTCTGGGCATCCCTGAGGATGTCTGTGGTGAGCAATACATTCTTGCAGAGAACGCTGTTTCACAAGCCTTACTCTGCTATTACTGAGAGTGATAATATTCCTGTTTATTTTCATGGGCTCCACTTCAGTAAGGAGGCACTCAGCTTACTGCCTGGGGAACAGCAGCAACACAGGTCAGCAGATCAGAGCAAATATTTACTGTGGGTCAGTGTGGGGCCCGCGTGCCTCGTAGCTCTTGAAGCATAGGAAAAGGACAAAACCACCTAAAAAGTGCCCTGGTCAGCCTGTGCAAAGATGTTCAACGTACTAAGAAACTGCCAGCTAGACTAGTAACAGCCATTGCCAGCTGATCCAAGGGTAGATGCATTGGAGTACAGCCACCGATGTTACATGACAACACTGTTCTGGAAAAGCTATTTAGGAAAAACAACTTCTACCCACAAGCATCTCTACCATGGGCCCAATCCAACTCACACTGAAGTCTGAGAGACCAACCTGGTTTATATGGGGCTCATCTTGTAACTACCCCAGCTCCATCCATGCAGAGCATGGCCAGTGAGATTCCTGTGAAGTCTGCTGTACAAGTTAGAAGACTTACTCAGACAGGTGTAGTCTTATCATAGATATTTAACTGCCTAGCTGTAGAGGGTGAAAAGTTACACATCAGTGCCTCACACCTCTTGTTTGCAAAAGAGTCCCCACACCACTTGGGATGAATAGAAAGATAACAGCTCTTTGCACCTGCTGTGGACAAACCAAGAAATGCCCTATTCTGATATGAGGTTTCCTTCAGAGATGTGCTCTCCAAGAAGCAGCTTTAGGAAAGGTCATAAACCATCCATTACCAGCCTGTGTCAATGCCAACTCACAGAATTTTAAGATGGTATTTTAGAACAGTGTTCTCTGACCTCCTGAGAACCTGGGGCTGCAGAATCCCAGTCATTCCCATACAGAGGACAGTCACTTCTGTAATGCTTCCCGCAGCTCTACCACGCACAGCAGCAACCTCTCCCTCACAGCTCAAAACATACCCTATGGTGGGCTTTAAATGAAAGCAACTTCCAAAGAGATCCATCAGAAGGGAAATCACATTGTACCATTAAAAAACAAGATAGAAGAGTTGTGCTTAGCAGAACACACACAACCTTGGGTTGTATCAGAGATCGAGGCTGACCAACAGCATTACCCAGCCAAAACACATATTGCATTGAAACGTGCACATATGCACGTCCTCCAGTTATGAAGACAAGGAGAATTAGAGTGCCTCTGGATTCAACACAGAATTACCATATTGCCTAATGTTTGTAATTAGAGGGCAGAATGGACTGGGAAGCTTACAAGCATCTCATTCAATGAGAAGCAGGGGATTTGCACGCTCAGCTTGCTTAAGTGTTACAGGACTCACCAGCAAAAACGTCTGAGGAGTCAGTGGGAAAGTAGATGCTGCCTTTAAATACCACCACAATTATTAAAATAACCGAAGCAGCACAGTAACTGCTCAATAGGGATGAGCCTCCTGTGTACCAGTGAAATAACCTGCAAGAAATCTGAGCTTTCCAAGGAGCAAAATAATCATTATTGTCAAAAGCACTCCAAGAAGCTGGGAGAAGAGATACCCCAAAGGACCATGTGGTGGAATGGAGAATGAAATCTGATGGCAAAAGCTGACACTTATATCCAGGCTCTGGGATCTGGAAGATCAGTACTGCAGTGATAACAGTAACTAACTTTCTTGCTGTAGCCCCTGACTGACTACTCCCTCTGGCAATCTGTGCCTGCTGAGTTTGCTTTACTGGCACACAGGTGTTAAGAGTTAAAATAAAAGGAAGCACCAATTTCCCAGTCACAATGGCTGCCCTTTACAGTTGTCAAGGTGGAATATTTTACTGGTAAAAACCAGGGCTAAAGGTAAGTTTCTCAGGCAAAGCAGGATCAAACCTTACCCCAGGCAACACTCGAAACAACCAAACTGAGGTAAACCTGAATTTTATTTGGAAAACACAATTCATCAGCACTTTCTCAAACTACCCACCAATGGCCTGAAGCAGCCTCATTTGATAAACACGGAAGTGAGCTGTATTAATAGCCTAGCTAATTGCACATATGCTTCACTTATTTTTCTCTTGGTAGGGTAGCGCGGGGCAGTGGAAGGGAGAATGTGACAATGCATGCATAGAAGCAGCAAGATGCACAGGAAGAGTTTCTATAAATCATTCAGCCAGAAGCTGTGTTCTTGTTTACACACACAGCTTTGCCTACAGGAGTCTGCAGCCCAGTGCTTTAATATCAAGGTTCATCTCATGTGCATGAAAGTTGAAAACCTGAGCTTTCAAAGCCTATGCATTCACTTTGCTGTGAATGGGTATCTGAGGTTGGACTTCTCTTAAAAAAGCATTTCATTGTTAAAATTAAAACAGAAAAAGAAGGTATGAAATACAAAACCATTTTCACATGGGATTCATAACAGTGTTCCACCACCACCAAAGATGCTTCTTTTAAACCCCAATACCCAGATGCAAAACACCATCACTTAGGTAAGACAAAGCACACTAAACGTGGATTTAAAAAACAAATGCCTGCCACTTCTATCTCACATTTTAAACAAGCAAAACAGGTAAAAGGCAGAATATTCCTTCATTTTCCTTCAAGTACTAAATCCCTTCTGAAAATAATGTCCATAAACGTAATTCATTACCCTGTATGAATAGCGCAACATACTAGCATCAAGCCCCAAATATCATTCTAGGGATGCCAACACTAGCTTTAGGCAAATGTAAATTTAGCTTTTAATCCTTTATTTTGGCCATTTCCAGGCATCATGTACCTCATATGAGGAGCCTGAAGTATTTTCCATCTGACTAGCTTTTAATTTGAACAATGTGAATAAACCTTGACATGCAAAACAACAAGAAAGCTACTCTGAAGAAGAAAAATACAGCCAGGCCAACAGAAAATAAAGGCTCTGTCTGACTGCAGCTAAGCAGCATGCTGTGCTCCTGCTGCTTAAGTATTCAGGGGCAATGTGATTTTCACACAGGCCAGGATACCTGTGCATTGAAAAATAGCTTGGGAGGTTGAAGCCCCAGTCCCACAACACAGAAGGATAACACGCAAAGCAGGCTTCATTCAGTTTGATGTCTAAGACATACTTCAGTTTCACCAAAAAGTTCAAGGCACCACAGTGACAGATACCTGTTGCTATATTCTCCAAAAGACCCTGAAGTTAGTAGTTTTCATCACCCTCACAACACTACTGGCTACACTACAGTCACCCTCAGTACACTGCAGTAAGAAATGTGTTCGGTCCTAGATGTGGTGACAGACACCTTTAGGGGTAAACTTAAAGTGAAATGCACTCTTGGGATCTTATTTTAATCCAATTCTACAGAACTGCTACTTCAGCATAAATACCTTTTTTCCAGTGACCAAGGAAAAGACAAACCATGTCCCTAGCAGCGATAAAATGTTTAATCTACAAGGCCACTGTAACTAAAACACATAACTACTGACAACAGCCACTACTGACCTACATAGGAAAGATACAAGATTAGCTTTTATTGTCATTGATTCTCAGTTTTCAACTGATTATCAAGGATGAACCTCTTAGAAGAGGAGCAATGATACTCTTTGTTTTGCAGGAATTAAAGAAAAAAATACACAATCTGCTTATTTAGATCTTGCACAAACCAAAGCAATATTTATGAGCTTAAACAGCCAATATTTTCTTTTGAATACAGAGGATATTCTCCCTATTGCTGTACTTACTGTGAAGGTAGTCTGCCAGGTCACCACCATTACAGTACTGCAAACAGAACAGAAAGCTCAGTTAATGCAAGGCAAACCAAAGATCAAACAGAAAAGCAGTAAACTTCACTAGGATGGCGCTTGTCATAGTATTGAAACATAAATAACCACACATGTCAAAGTATGCATTCAGAAGTTGGCAGAGAAAACCCCATTCCTGTAGGTTCCTCTTCTGTCCCATTTCCCCAAATATCATACTGCATTATGATACACCAGCATTAACTAGCTTCAGTGCACATGGATGTGCACACGTGCATCAGAGAAGGATAAAAGCAGAACAAAGCAGAAGGGTCACCACTGGAGACACCCCCAGAAAGCTGGCTGAGGAAAACCTGGGAGCAGCCATGGCTGAAAACTGAAATTCCCCACATTGTGTTCCACATCATTGAGGAAAGTCAACAAGACCTTGGAGTAAAGACTCCAGAGGAAAAACAACATTCACTTTGCAGACACGCTGCATCGAGAAAATTCTCTTTCCATCTATCTCTGAAGCAGACACTACCCAGTAACACCCATCTGACCCTTGAGGTAATGCTTCTGACTGATTAAACCTGTGCCAAGCACAGCTGCTTGACAGCAGCAATACGAAAAGTGTCCCTGGCTGCTACCTTCACCCACGCTGCTCCAGGTCTGCTGCAGATTAGATAAGCAAAAGCATCACAGGTGAGACTGCAATCAGAAAGCACTACTGGTGTGAGAAGTTTGCCCGCTTAAAAGCTTACAAAAATAAAAGGACAAACACACACACTCACCTCCATAACCAAGTAGACAGAGTTTGCCAGCTCCTGAGGAAACAGAAAATGAGAAAAGACTCCATAAGACTTATGCATTGAAATATTTCATATGCTTTACAACTGCTGCACTTCCTTTAAAACAAGTAAATTGTGCTCTGTTAGGATCCAAACTGAAGAGAGGGTAAAAAACATTATTAATTCCTGGAAGACAGGTATTTAAGCAAGTTATTTCTTTCTGAGTGCACATGTTTAACCAAGCAGATCTCCTGTTGTGGCTTGGGTCTTCACGTTCATTTCAGGCCCTTGGGATTAACACTGGCATGCAACAAAGATGCTGGCACGCTACTATCTCCGAGCCTTAATCATTTCCACATTTAACTTGGTCCTTTATAGCATCTCTGCCCACATGAGCAGCCCTAGTCTAACAGAGAGATAAGAGCAACACAACTTTGGGTCCTGCACTTCACAACCGCAATATGGGCCAACCGATTTCTACAGCTGCATTAACAGAGTGCTACTATCAGGTGGCTAAAGCTTTCTGGATTATCACAGGGGTCAACACCAGTCAAGTCCAGGCCAAATGTGTGCTTTTCTAAGTTTGCTGCACTGTGCTGCTTCTTAACAACTCAAGAGTTCACCTCCAGCATTAGCTATCTCCACTGGCTCCCTGGCCTGAGGAAGCACGTACAAGGCACCATATCCACGGCACAAGCGCAGGATACTGCAGAGAAGGGCATCAAACATACAGCATCATGAAGCCACATTAGAAACTGTGCAGTACACACACTGACACAAGCAGCTGCCAAACCACCAGCAGAGAACAAACATGAAAACAACCAGATGTTTCAACCCTGGGTGAACGACTCTAAATCCTCTTGTTGAAACAGGAGTCAGGCAGAATTAGACCTACTATGTAAAAGCCTGTATGCTAGAAGTCAGTCCTAAACTCAAGGCCCAGTCCTGAAGAAGCACAGGCAGCAACTGCCTGTGTGAGTAAAGGAGAAGCTCTTAAAGCAGCAGCACAGCAAGAGACTTCCCTCCATTTCCCATAGCTCCAGGGCAGCATGCCTTTACTAACACGCTGTTTAGACACCTGCCAGCCTGATTGCTCTTCGGAGCCCAACTATATCTTCAAAAAGCCCCAGCATCCACCCTACCAGCCTTTTAGTTTCCAAGCAGTCTCCACTGTCTGCTCCCATTCTCTTTCATCTTGGTCTGCCCACAGGACTCTACCTCCTGTCAAGCCTGTACCAAATTGACTGCCTTTGTCAATGCCTCAAGACCTCAGCACCTCCCACCATTTCTCTTGCAGTACTCTTTTAACCTCACAGTGTGAAATCCAAGTTTCCAGATGCTTCATAGAAGACTTGGAGGAAGGAGGGAGAGGTGAAGGAGCTGAACTATCTTCATCCTACAGCTGCGTGCAGCACAGGCCACCTTCCCCTGGGCAGGCTCAAGGTGCTGGCCATCCAGCAGCCTCCCTGGTTCAGCCATCCATCAGACCCCAGGGCTGGCCATCCCCAGCTCTTATAGCTTTTCTCACCAAGCCCAGCTGACCTTTTGGGAAGCCCCCTTGTTTGTCAAAAAAGCCATTTTCTGTGATACTTCAAGAAGGCGTTTGTTTACCGACCCCTGCCTTCAAAAGCAGCACACGGGTAAGTCATCCACTTTCACACACACTTCAGATGACGTGGGAAACCAGTCTGCGGTAGGGAGGCAGCACAAGAAGAAAACCCCAGGCACCCTCACAGGCTTTGCGCATGATGAAACAGTGGGGAAAAACTGTGAGAAGAATTCAAAGCCCACCAGCTCCTGCTGTCCTCAGCAAGAACAGCCGTAAGCCAAGGTCTATGGAAGACATCCAGGCCTTTTCACTCCTCCAGGAAGCCCAGCCACAGATGTACTCAAAGACACAAGGACACACCAGATGTGCTGGGCTCAGGGAATGACTGTGGGGCTGCAGGCCAGGAAGCTCACTGCAGAGCAACTGCTGGGCATGGAGGAAGTGTCTGAGGTGGCTTTGCAGCCCTCATAGAGTTCATGACTGCCACAGCAACATTCTTCTTGTCTAAACATGCTGTGATAATTGTAGCTCAGTAACTCTACACATTGAATATGTATTGTGCCAGCAGGGTTTGCGGAAGCTGGATGTATCATTACCTATATAGAAAATGAAGGGGAAGTTAGCTTACACAAACCAAGTCCAGAAGATATTTGTAATAGTTATTAGCCAATAGCTAATGTAAACGGTACAGTTGGGTTGTTTTTCCACTGTGTGTTATTTAAAGACTCTGCAAATAAGCATCAAGCAAGCAATTGATTTCTGGCAGCCAGTGTACACAGTGACTGGGGTTAAATAAGGACCTACACAGGCAAGGGAGATGCTCTGCTCCATTTCCCCAGCAACAAAGTGACCTTGGTGGTCAGTGGTTTTATCCCACCAACACACATTGAAGAGATAAGAGGGCAATGCCTGAAAGGCTTCTAGGGCAGAAGTAGGTGGTTCCCCAAACCATCCACTGGCAACAGCCCACTCTCCAAACACTCCAGCCTCACTAGGAAGCACTCCATCCTGTTGCACACACACTCTCTGCGGCACAGGCACATGAAGCAAGTGTATTGTCAGCTTGCAGGCACCCATAGCACGGGCGACAACTCCCACATTTGCAACTTCAGCATTTCAAGACCCACTTACGAGAAAGATTTATGGGAATTTTGCCAATAAAACTAAACATTTATTTCAGGAAGGGCCCTGGAAACAAGCTCTTGTTTGGAAAAAGCCAGTAGCTTACTGCGGTTACAACAGATACAACTGTCTAAAGAGATTTCTGGTTTCTCAAATGGGCTGATGGACTTCTCCCAAGCTGATTCAGCAGCAGAAACCACTTCTTTCCCTCTTTTATCCTTCCACAGTATTTACGATTTGTTCATTAACAAAACAAGGGAAAAATACTGCAAGCCAAATTCTGCAGACTACCACTTTTTGTGAACAGAAACAAAATGTCAAACCCTCTTATTTCCACATCAGCAACAAGAATAATATTACAGTTTGTTGTATTTCTGTAGAGGCTCACGTCCAAGAAGTGCTACAGATAATTTACCCTGGACCTCTTATTCACATGTGCCATTCCAGGCGGACAAAGCTAAACCTGTCACTAAACAAGCTTGGACAGCACAGAGGCAATCCCCTAAGTTTTGCTCTCATCACAAAGTGCAGCAGTACCCTGATCATGCTCCACAACAGCAGCAAAAGGCCTCTGCCAAAGAGATTAAGCTGATAATTAATCAGTCTGGATCACTGCCTGACTTGTAGTTCTTGCAGCAGAGGTCCCAGCGATGAAGTTACAATTTAATTGAGTGTAAAAATAGGCGACGGCCTCTACTGTCTACAAATAACATGCATCTGCTGATGGAGGACAAAGAAATGAAGGCAATTCATATAGCAGTACACCATAAATCACCCCAGGACAGCGCTATGCTAAAATTCCTCACTATGATGCTAGGAGGGATGGCATTATGGATATCAATATCCAACAGTCCTGTCACCCTTTAAATTTTCTCTCCACCCCTACTGGAAGGTGGCATGATCCTCTTCTTGGAAAGTGTGTGTTTAGGTGTGTCCAAAGGGAAATGTCTGGGTGTACCCACAGTTAGTCATCGTCCTACCACAGCTTAAAGAGTCTGAGAGAGGAAACTTCCTTAGAGAAACCCTCCTCTGCTCTTGATCCCAGCCCATAGCCTGACACCAAGTTTAGAAAGATGCTCAGGAAGGGAAAGAAGTTGAAATTTAATTACACAGCACTCCAAAACTCTCTGAGCAGCGCCATGCTCTCACCAATCTGTGTGGGATGAGTGTTGTAATAGACACTGGGGTAAAGCCAGCAAAGGATTGCTTCCACCTCACACAAGTCCTCTTTTCCAGGAAGACTGGGGGACGGATGAAGGAGGAACACTTTGAAGACAAACGTAGCTCCGCTGTTATGCCCATGTGCTGAGCACTGCGTGCCTGACAAGGGTCCTACTGCCTTCAGGAGAGGATCCGTATGGATTCAAGTGACCAAAACTGGTTTCGTTACTCTCCTGAAGAACAGAGTACCACTGCCCATTTGTTAGCCTCCTTCTGGTGGCAAAGGACCCTGTTTTGTGCCTCTCAGAAGACACCTACTATGTGTTGCTCAACACCAGCTCTCAAAAAGCACCCAGAGCAGCTGCCAAGCACAGATAAGTGCCACATACAGATCTCTGAACAGGGCTAGAACTCATTAATTGTATAACACAACAGTAGCAAAGCTGAGGGTCTGACAGTGGAAGATAACCTTGACACCAACTGAAAGTGAAGCTTTTCCACTCTGTTTTGGTTTGGGTTTTTTTAATGCTACTTCCCCTACTTGCTGCAGCAGTACATCACATCCTTGCCAGTGGGATCTCACGGAGTCAGAGCCCTTTTGGCCTATGGTCTCTAATCATCACTCTTCTGACAGGCACACTGGAATCATAAACAGGGGCTGTAACAAACACAGTTTTGTTTTATAGAAACTAATCCCTAGGCCAATGGCACCTGGAAAGCCTCTAGCTAAGGCTTGAGAAACAGAACCTACCATTCTCAAGAGGGAAGAAACTTTCCAAACAGTAAAATCTCTTGGTATTATTTCACTGTGGCTCACAGCTTGGCTTGAGCAGGATAACCTCTGAAGAGTGAAAGGAAAACCATCAAGGATTACCTCTTGATGCAACTATTTGAACGGAAGCAAGATAAAAGACAACAGCAACATCAATCTGAACTGCAGGAGCACCTACAAATGCTCACCCTTTGGAAAACAGATCTAAAGAAAAGAGCTAGAAGATATTCACATGCCTTTTGACCTCATGCAGAAAGAAAAACATGTCTTAGAGCAGACTGTCTTCCTCTGTTCTCTGGTCCTGGTTGTTCTCTTCACTCCTCTGAACTTTACCAATAAGGAACTCAGGAATGTTTCAAGCAAGTTTCCAATTCAGGAGACAAAAATTAGCTCAGATGAAGGAAGAAAAGGAGAAAAGGGAAGCTACTCATTCACTGGAGTATAATCTCCTCTGCACAGACATACAGTACCACAAATGTTTCTCAAACCCAGACCCAGCTTCACAGCCAGACAAAAGAACATTTTAGGACAGACTTCTGGGATTCAAGACATGCAGCCAGTGAGGTCCCGCACCAAGAAAGTTAGCACATTATAAGGAACAGGCAGTACCTTTCCTCTTGTGTATAGGCTACACCGAAGGGATAAATCTCAGTCTAGGGTAGCAGTCACACACAAGTATGGTCCAGGAGATGATACGCAAGCAACAAATACCATAATTGAATCATAGAATTGTTTGGGTTGGAAGAGACCTTAAAGATCTTCTAGTTCCAACCCCCTTATCTAATTTAGAACTTCTTCCTAACATCTACTCAATATCTTTGTCTATTTTGGATAACCAGGTCCAGCAATAAAACCTACTGCTACCGACTGGAAAGCATTATTACCACAGTCAGAAGATATGTGACTTCCCAGGAGAATAACTTCTTCATGTAGATCCCAGGGAATAAGCATAAGAAGCAAGACCCAGAGAGGCCCACAGACTTTTGCTCTTGACTGTGTTCTGCCTCCTACAGACCTGTCAGCTTGCTCCAGAATGCACAGCAGCAGTGCAGAAGCACAGGGCAAGCAGAAGTGAGGCCCTGCAGCACAGAAATGGTTTATGGCCAGCCTCATGGCAGGCAGACTTCTGTAGGACCAGAGTAACGACGATTCCAAGGGCCATGGATACCTCATTCCAGGCACCACGGTATCCTCTGCTTATAAAACAGATGAGTTGTTTTAGGACAGGTTGTACTTCAGAGTTGAAAACAGCAGGAAAGCCATCCTCTGGTTCTACACAGACTTCAGGAAGGGAGGGAAAGTTATTTCCTATCCCCCTGGCAACTGTCCTGAAGTCTGACTGCCTGACATTAAAAAACAAACAAGACAATGTCATGTCCATGGAGCTAATGTTTGCCAGGTACCTAATACCACCACAGACAAATGGTAGGACAGCTGGTAAGGCAGCTCAATCTTCAAGTGACCTGAAGAAGCTTCACAATCCCTTCCACTGGACATGAGACTTTTGCAGGCTCCTTCAGACCAGCCCCAGTTCTGTCCCCCTCTCCTGCCCTACCTACAGCCCCCCTGACAGGGCATTCTCCTGCTGGCTTCACCCAGTTCACTGCAGGCCTCGATCAAAGTCCTGAGGTTCAGCGCACTTGCTGAATGACTGATGGCTACAGCACCTGCAGAGAGCTCAGACAGGAAAACATGACTCTCCTCCAGAGCCAGACTGCCTCTGCACAGTAACACGCACAGCAAGTCAAAGCTGAGAGCTGCACCTCAGCCTAACCACAGAAACCAAAGTATAGGATTAATGTCATAATAAGAGTATGGAGACAAAGCGGCAGGTTTCACAGGTCACAGAGCTTCAAGGCAACGCCAAAAACACACATCATAGCAAACTGAAGACTTGCACTGCTGGGACACTGGAAAGCAATCGCTTCTTACAGCAGCCATGCTCATCTGGGGGTAGTGCTGCACCACCTACACCAGTGTGTGCCCCCAGCTGCCAGCTGATGGGGAGGCACTACTTGATAGCACACAGCAAGAGCCACTTGTGTGCAGCAGCCCAGCCAGGGTAAGGCTATGGAGGAGAAAAGCAGCATAACCCTGAGAAGGCTGGACTTTCTGACATGGAGTGGAAAGAAGCAGTAACCCTCTGCCAATAGGCAGAGTAAGAACTAGGAGCTTTAAACAAAAGCAAGCTCTTTTTTGCAAATGGCAATGCACTGTGTTAATTCCATCAAGGGGGAAACTTCAGAATTCTAAAAACAATGATAAAAATATTCATAATCCTATTAGCCTTTCTGTATTTATTCCTCATCTCCTTTCTGCATCATATTATAAAATGAACATTTCAGCTTGAATTCCCCATTACCTTAAGCTCAGTCACATGTACTGGAATGAAATCCTTGCATACCATAACATTGCATTTTACAAGCCTGCCCAAAGAGCAGGAGTAGCGGGGGAGTGCTGTGGATGAGGTGGACAGTAACACAGGCTACAGGAGTGAATGTTTCAGTTTTCATCACACACTCACTGAGAGAGGTGCAAATACAAGCAAAAAGTGACTCAGCCTGGAAGTTTGATTTTTAGAACCTATTAAAGTGGTGCTACCAGTAAAGTCGAGAACAGCTTGGGTTTCTAAACAGTACATCCCAAACACAATCTGATACCCTGCAGCAAGTGTTTTTTAAGCAACTCTTCGACACCAGAAGTGCAGCCTCCTCAGAGTTTTCTATGGCAGCTGCATGACTCACTGGCCTTTGCAAGTCTTCTTTTATATCCATTTATTTCCTACTTCATGTACCAGACTTAAGAAAACACACACACACTCACTACAAAGGTGTTATAACAAGGAGCTTAAAGAAAAAAGCATGGGATGGGTTTTCTTTCAAATAAAAAAAATATCTTAATTTAAGAGTGGAAAGCCAGAATATGGGCTGGAATCTACAGCATTTAAAAACTGAGAAGAACTGAGGATGTTTTCAACATCTTTAGCATGCTGGCTACAAATGCCAACTAAACACCGAAATATTGCAAATGAAGAAGCCTCCAATGAGAGAGCAGCCCAAGTGCCCATGTGCACAGTGGCACTGAGCAGCAGACACAGTCCATGTGCTCCAAACCCATCCAGCAGCCCCAGGGAGCTGTGTCTCAGCCCTGCTGACACCACCTCACCCTCTGCTGCTGTCCATGGGGTTTCCCATCCCAGCAGCTCTCACAGTCTGGGTTACCCGTATGTACCAGGCCAGCTGGGAGGCTTTCCCTTCCCAGCGATGTAAGACCCTTCACTAAATAGGTTCTCCAGTGACTTAGAATCCAGTATCTTTCATTCGCCCCAAGGGAACCACGCTGTCTGGTTGATCTCTAGTGTGCCAGCTCAGCTGACCTAATTCCTCCTGTTATTCTGATGCTAGGAGACAAGCCAGGTGCTCCTGCAGCCAGACAGAACATGACTGCCCTAAGCAACCAGTCATGCAGAATTTGATTCATTTCTATCAGTCCCCCTTGAAATGACCTTGCTTAATAAACAAATGCAGCTTTGAGAGTCTCAGTTTGCATTTTGAGAGCATCTCTTTATGTTAAGGCTTGCACATCATAAAGCAGGAAACATCGCACAGCTAAAGCACCTCTTTGCTATACACTGAGCACAAAAGAGGTTCTATAGCTATCTGTTGGTTGAGTTTTTCCCTGGATTCTGCTGTGAACATTCACCACATTTCTGAGAGAGGAACCTTAACATCTGAAGACAATTAAGATGGCTTCTCTTAAGCAAAGTATGTTTATGTCTGTACCTAAGAAACAATCCCTTGGAAGACCACATCACTCATGCACTTTCCATCAAGCTTGCCATTTACTGCTGCTACATGAACATGAGTAACAGGAAAAAAAACACAAACAGAAAAAACCCACCCCATCCAACCAACAAGCAAAACAAGTATGCATTTATTCTGAAAACAAAGCAAAACCAAAACCCTCTTCCTTGACTTTGCAGACCAAAGACTACCACCTCTGCTGACCACCCCTGTGCTTAGCGTCTCATTTCCCACTGTATCTCATTGCCTGCCATCTGAGGAAGGCAGTTTACCTGATGAAGACATGCTTCAGAGGACCAGAGCTTCTTTAGGAGTTTCCCCAAAGCAAACCAGAGCCATACAGTCCAAATTCCTACCACCACCACCTCATGTCCGCTGTTCGCTTGTCTGCCTGTTGTGCAACATCTTTTCAGTTGGTATCAACAAGTGGGAAGGCAGGAAAGGGAGTGGAAAAAAGACAGACACAAAGTGAACTATATCCTCAATTCTCTACACATGCTTGAGCATTAAGATGAGCTTTTGAAACACATGATTTTATTGCAGTTCCACAGTTTAGAGGCAAGTCCAGTCCAGCCACAAAATGAAATCTTCCAATCAGGCTTTGGTTTGGACCTATAAATGCTTGAAAGATTCAAACATTGGTTCTCAATCTGAATTCAATCCCACCCAGCCACTGATCAGGAAATACCTCTTCCCATCCATTTTCCACATCTCCATATCCTTGCTCTGCACACTCCAACCAAAAGCATTCAATCATCACAAGGACTTAAAACTGTGGAAATTTCACTAATGGAAACAGTGATAGAGCTTCAAGAAGAGCAGCACAAATAGCACCTCAGCCGTTACCAAAACTTTGCTGTCAAACTGCAAGCACAAGAGCCTACCAGCTTCTGATTACTCCTGGGAAACATTCCTTACTCTGTCATTACAGTCTGAGTAATGCTACCTTCCACAGGCGCTTCAGAGGCTATTAACTTCCAAGTCGCCAGCTCTTCCATGACATCTTAATCATGTGAGAGGAACACAGGTATGCGCTTTACACACAGGATGAGTAGAACAGTGATCATAATTTCAGAAATGCAACGAGACAACTCCCTCTAAAAAAAGCCCATGACTCCTGTGACGTCTATATTTAGTGGTCAGCATTTGCTAGATGTTTCTGTGACCCGCACGCTGAGGTACTCTGCAAGTGAAGCCAACATTAAACGCAAGTTCAAGACTATAACAGTCTCTCTTCTGCATGAAGATAGCCATTTTGGTCTACTAAACACTCAAGCCTCATTCTACAAAACTACTGGCATGGGGTGGTTGGGATTTTTTTGTCCTTTTCCCCTTCTAGCTCTAAATTAAGCCAGATCCAATCTTCAGTAACAGTGATTCCCTTCAACAGATGCGAGGATGCTGACAGAGCAGGATAGCAGACATCCCATTCTTGTCCACAGTGCAAACAGAAAGAGGATTGCTTGGCAGTTGAGAGAAGCCTGCACTTTACACCCACTCACCAGGCAGCTCGCCAGCTTCACTCGGGGATGGAATTAAAACAGGATTCAACCAGGCAGGCAGCCTGACCTCAGGAGTGTGAACTCCCAGACACAGAGTGCCTCCTTAGACATTCCAAGTGTCACAGTGGTGCTCCCAAGACAGAGCACCTGAACAGCAGTGCCCGAGGAGCAGAAGATCCTGCATTAGGTGGCATGAGAGGTGGCGAGGCAAGGAGGTGACACTGCAGCATTGATTCATCTGACATCACACTCATCAGCAAAGTGCTGCAGCAGAAGCGAGCAGTGCTGGAGGGCACATCAGAAGACACTGCCGTACATGGAGCTCCGGAGGTCCCGAGGAACAGCAGGAGGCATGTACACAACATGTGGATTAGCAGCTAAAGGCTCCATGTTGGAAAAGGGTGATGGTGCAGAGAGCACAACAGAAGATCACAACCCAACAGCCATGGTCCTATTGATCACAAGGACTTTCTATACAGCAACAATAGAACAAGGCTGCTGTTACCTGGCTCTCAAGACCAGCCCAGGGTGACTGATCATTAAACTGAGAAGTATTTGTTCTGCAATAGTCCATGTGCACAAGAAAATCTGCACTGCGAGGACTCCCTGTTCTCTGTCTCCAGGAGCTCCAGGCGATACAGTCACCCCAGCAGAAGTATTGCTGGTGAGTCTGTATTGCACGAGTTAAGCATGACTGTCAGCTCAGCCTGAGCTGATGAGTAAAATCAACCAACTTGACACAAAATTATGGAAAGCAGATTCTCAGGTAAGGTAGGCTGAGCCAGAAACTTAGCAGCACAGTGCCCTGCATGCTGCCACAACCAGTCCATCCTACCTGTGCAAATATTGGGGGGAAGAAAGCCACAACAAAACAAACCAACCCCCAAAACACCTGATACCCACACAAGCACAGTTACAGCTATGCTGCTTTAGGAATCAAGCTCAGATCACAGCACACAAGAGGAGAAAATGTGCCAGTGAAATAATCCTTCTGCCCACTTCATGCAGGAAAATGCTTTCTAATATTCAAAGTGTTATTTATGTCCAGGAATAGCAGATTTTCTGCTTTAGTACCAACACAGCCACATGTGAGAGCTTTGGTTGTCACATATTCAACCAACCTTCCTGGGACAGCTGGCACAGCACAGGGAAGAAAACATACCCAGAACCTCCCATTGTTCCAAAGATCTTAGTTACATTCGTTTACAAACCCACTTCTGGTTCTGACAGAAGCTGTCGAGTGCACAGTGCTCCCAGGATCTAACAAGTTCAAGAGTTACCTTCCTACCGTTGAATCCCCTTAACTAATCAAGTGGCCTCTGATCACAGATTCAATGTCCCAGGTCACAAAAGAAACCAAAGCAAGTCCCACAATCAGCCCACACACTAAGCTTTTGGTGACAAGAAGTGTGAAGAGCTGAGCTGATCCTCAGGGTTTCAGAAATCAGTTTTCCAAGAAACTTCATTTCCAGACCAAGTCCTCATCCAGCAGAAGCCATCACTTGCATCCTTATTGTCATTAATTTCCACCTTGAACATGAATTATTTATCTGTCTCCAAAGTAGACTTCTGGTATCCAGATGTCCCTTTAGACTGCTGCACTCCCTTTGACTGCTGCAGTCTGGAGACCCCAGACCAGCTGAGGAGTCAGGGATTGTACAGTAGCAACTAATATGCTCTATATATGGTGGAATAGAGTTTTTATTTTATGCCAAACATCCCCTGTGCCTAGGAAATGTCCATACCACAACCCTATACAGACACTAAACAGACAGTACTTCTAAAAATGCAATACAATATGATTTATCCCCTTTTTGAGCAGGGGCTCCTAGATTATTCACAGTACCTCTCATTAATACTTGAGCATATAATAATGGCAATATGTATATTTCATTTTGTGAGCCATTCTCATGTAATGATGCTGCTCTTAGGACTCCAGTGAGGGGATCTATAAAAGTCCAGATGCTGCACTTTTATTCATTAAACATTCACCAGTATCATTTATTCCTAGGAAGCTTATTTTGTCATTATTTATGAATAAGTATCAGAAAGATCTATAAAATGAGAAGGAACACAGCAATTTTTCTGGATTTGAAGGATAAAATATGTGTGACAGGGCGAGAGCTGCTGTCAGTATTAGGTATCAGCCCTGCAAGTGTCTGGGGCAAATCCAGCATTACATCAAAAATCTTTTGTCTGAGGCCTGGTTAGCATTAACTTTTAACCAGGAAAATGCAAACGAAAGCATCATTGGGTGTAATCACTTGCTTACAGCCTCTGTGGTTTTGGCAACCATTTCCTTGTGTGTAGGGAACATGTGAGTAAAAGTTAAAGTCACTGTTGACAAGCAATGCAGAAGAAGGGACAACACAAACGCAACAACAGACAAAGCTACATGGCAACATTAAGATTCACAGGAAATATTTTTTCCTTTTTGCTCTTTGATGTTGTAATACAAGAATAAACCTCTTGAGTTTTGAAAATAAGGGCTCGGTTAACTGCAACCATCACGTTTTTGAGGGTAAATATATATGCAGCTTTGAATGAAGCAACTGATCTTGTATCAGAGGAACAAAGTGAGTAACAAGTAGTCTTTTCCACAAAGTAAGGAAAGATGGGCAGAAGCCAGCCTTCCACAGCACTGCACTTGTACCTCTGCAGATAACTCAGTCATACAACTCCTAAGCAGACTCAGAGCAATGCCAAGCACTCGGACACATACACACTCAGCCTATGTGGGTAGACTGCATCAGGCTGTGTCTGATGACCGATCACCTCACACCAGAGGAGACTCCACACCCTGGTAGCACTATATAACATCCAATCCTACCTAAGTCATCTCATTTTGTCCAATAAATCAAATTACCCAGGTCATACAAGGACTCTGACAAAGCTGGTAACCAAATATATACCTGGGCAGGCCTCAGCCCAGCACCATTCTCAAGTTCCTGTCTCATGGTAGCTTCTTGCTCATATCTCACCAGGCTACGCTGCTATACGGGTAATTTAACTGAAGCTCATTTGCCATCACATAAAGAGAAAAATGCATTGCTGCAGTGATGAAATCACTCCTTTTGCAGGAAATGTCTTTAAGCTGCTTCCCACCCAGTAGTTGAAGCATGGAGAGGAACAGAACATGAACAAAGGTTTTGAAAGATCTGCAATAAACAAATCCAGCAGCATAATGCTTCATACAAATGCAAACTCTAGAGGAAGCACAGGAACAGCCACTCACTCCCTCAACTGAAAAGTTAGTAAGCAAACTTAGAAGGTACAGAGGAGAATAAAGACACTCCCTGAGATCTAATGCCCCAAGTGGCCTGTGCCTTGAGGAAACTACCCCAGCTCTGAGCTGCGCTGCAGCACACTTCAGCCCGAAGGCAGTCACCGCTCGGCAGGACCAGCTCCAAAGGGTGTTTCAGACACAATGCACAGCTGGCCTCTTACTCAAAGGATACTTCCAAGAGCCAATCCCGTTCCCAGCAGCCTTTCCTCCCCCACAGAGCAGCCTGAAATCCCCCACGGCAGGCATTAAACCCTTTCCAAGGGCTGGCCCCTGCAGCACCCCGCCGTAACCCCTGCGCTGGCCACGGTGGGTGACACAGCCCGGGGGGCCGCAGCACGGGGTGACAGGCAGACTACAGCGCCCAGAAGGCATTGCACACAGGCTGTACCAACCGGCCGGGAGACTCGTGTCTGGGGTGACGCGGGAGCCACCGGAGCCAATCCATGGGAGAAGGAGGAATGTCAACAAACACGGCGGCCTGCAGAACACGTGATACCCGCGGCAGGGCAGGCAGCGCGAGATAAGCCACCCCAGAGACTGGTGGTGGACCAGCAGTCACACAGCCCCCGCTCACAGACATCAGGTCTTCGGGTGGCACAGGCTGTACCGAGTCCCGCATGCCAACCCCTCCAGCCAGGGACAGGAAGGGTCCATTTCAGGCTTTGTGACCCTGCAGGGCTTTTTAAAAAGCATCCCAAATACCAAACAAAAGTTGCCCCATGACCCAGCAGGATTTTCTACCTAAAAATTCAAGGAGAAAAATGAAAGCCTTTGGATAACTTGGGTTTCAGAGCGGATCAGTTTGAGCCCCTTAGATGAGATCTTGAGAGCTGACTCTGAAGGAAAAAGCAACTGCGGGAAACCACAATAATCTAAAAACGTCTGATGCAATTTTTAACACTTACTGATTGCCACAAGGACAACAGAAAAATGCAAATTAAAATCCTCTAGAACTGAAGACAATCATATGCTACGAAGTCATGCTCACATTATATTACCTAAGAAAAAGAAATTTTCTTAGCGTATCCAGACCAGTGAAAGAAAATAAAAGGCATGCCAAGAGTAACTACTGTAACTTTTATTTCTAACATAGAACTTATGAGCTCCCAACACAGACATGTTCACCCCACATTGCGATTCAACATCCTGGGAGCAGGAGCTCCCACCTCAACTCCCAGCTGCGTAGGAGTTCTGTGTGCCAGACAACAATTAATACGTGATCTGCTCAGCAGTGCTTGTATCTTTCCTTAACTTGTAAGAAGGCTTTTTTCCCCAGAATACACGTTTGATTAAAAAACATCGGTTAAAAACCGAAATTCCACAAACTCCATTCAACCTCTCCCCAGTCCAGAATGCTTTGACATAATTGAATGTATTTACCTGGAAGTCGTACAAGGCAACGATGTTTTCATGTTTCAGTTCCTAGAAGAAGTAAAACAAAGACCATAAGGCAGGAGCAACAAAGGGCATACAGAACAAAGACTGAAGAAAACAAGTCATTCTCCCTTTACCTTTAGTATTTTTATTTCCTTGCCCAGCAGAGTTTGAGATTTTGCAAGGTTCTTCTTGTTAATGCATTTCACAGCTACTTCCAGCTCAGGTTTCTGAAAGAGTGTATATGTAATTCAAAGATAGATGTAAATTCATGGTAAAATTTACATTAGGATAAGCGGCCTCTTAAAAGGTTACAAATATTACCAAAAGAAGTGTCTTGCAGCACTGATAAAGGCCTCTGACTTTATATCCCAATGCCTATCCCTCACTTGTTCAGACTTGCCCTTTCCTGAATTATGCTTGCAAGGCCAAGGAGAAAAGCCCAAGGTTTGGGGGTTTTGATACTACTTTATACAACGATTATCCTCTTATTTAATCACTAGAAATAAACGTACTGTGGGAGCCATGGCTTATCCCAATCCCTAATGATGGAAAATCCACTGCCGGATTGGCTTCAGTTTATTTACCAGTAAGCCGTTTCCCCTCCTCTTGGAAAAATTAAGCAGAGAAGGACAAAACTTTACACATACACACAAAACAACAAAGCAAGAGCCCTCTGAACGCTTCGCAGACAGCGTGGGGGCGTCTTTTTAGCCTGGTTTCGAGGTAAGGGCCGCTTTTGGCGAGCAGAAGGTGTCTGTGGATACCGCCACACCAGGCTCAGCCCCACCGCAAGGTGAAGGCACCTGCCCGGGTCCCGCTGGGACACACGCCTGCCGCCCAAAGAAACTCTAGAGATAACAATAATAAACGACAATAAACATGTCTCCCATCGCCAGCGCTGCCCCAGAGCCCGGGGCTGATGCCCAGGCTAAGAATAGCCACCGCAGCCCAGCGGGGACGGGGTGACCGGGACGTGGTGTCCAGCTCGGCCCAAACCTACTAATACATAAAAAGGAAGGGAAAACAGAAGAACAAGAAGGGATTATTCACCTCTTTGTGCCTGCCTTTGAAAACGACGGCGAAGGCTCCGTGCCCGATCAGGTCCTTCCTGCTGAACTCAAACTTTCCCACCGTCTCCATGGCGCTGCACCGGGGGTCCCCGGAGCCGGCGGGGAGGCTGCGGCCGGGACGGCTTCAGAGCTGCAAAGGGACGAGGAGGAGGAGGATGGCGGCGGTGAAGGAGCTGCCTTTAAAGCAAACTAAACCTCTCCCAGTCAAACACAACGGGGCACCCTCCCCACCACCCCCCCCACAAAGCGGAGCTGGAGGCCGGCTGATGGGGGGAGCCTCTCTCCTATCAGTCCCCGGAGAGCTCAGTGCCGGCCGGGCTCCTCTTCCCCACCTCGCCCTCGTCCATCGGCTGCCTCTTCCCGCAGAACGGCCTGGAGCTGGTCATTGTCAGAGGCCGGGCAGAAGTTGGCTGCTCAGCAGCGGGCCTTCCCCATCTCCTCCTCAGCACAGCCGGGCGCTGCTCCTCCGGCAGCAGCTTCAGGCGGGGCTCCCCATGCCGAGCCCCGGCCCTCCCCGCCTGCCAGGCGCGGCTTCGGCGAGAGTCCACCTTAAGCACGATCCACCTTAACTCCTGGTCCACCTTACGGGAGCGGTCCACCTTAAACCCGAGTCCACCTTAAGGGCCCGTACAGAGCGGGGCCGGGGGATGCCGCGGGGGTCCCACCGCACGCCGGGGCTTCGCCACCCGGTGCGGCCCGGACAAAGCTCTGTGAGCGCGGAGCGGAGCGCGGGGCAGCGCGGAGCCGGCGGCGGCAGCGGCGCAGGCGCGGTGATGGGGGAGGCGGCGGCCGCCACCTGAGGCTGGGGGGAGCCGAGCACGGCGCGTTTAAAAGCGCCGGCCCTGAGTCAGCGGGCGCGCGGTCCCCGCCGGTAGGAATGGGAATGGAAGCGCGGTGTGAGGACGGGATAATTCTGCCTCCCCGCCGCCTTTGGGATTGCTCCCAACCACTGCAGGAATGGGCCCGTTTGGGTGGGTGTTTAACAGCTCGCCACAGCAGCAGTGACAGGGCCCAGCTGTGATGGGGCCCGCCATGCGCAGCACCCCTTTGCCTCCCCAGGGTGGCCCGTCTCCTGCACAAGCTCTGGGCCTTCTCCACACACTGCAGTGCCAGGGGCCATGGCTCCTGTGATGGAGCAAACCAGGCCTCCAGCATGCACAAGAGACAATTGGGTACCCCCATTGAGCTCTGCTCTGGGAAGCTTTTATAGTCACCCAGTGCTGGAGCTCGGCCGAAATCAGTGTCGTGATGAGAAACCTTTCCCAGCCTGGCAGTGGGTTTCTGCCATCCTCATCCTGCTGCTGGGCAGTAACACATGAGCTTTGCCCTGTGGATATAGGCCTGCAGGTCATCCACTCCACTGCAGGAACCTCAGCCACTCCAGGCTGCCCAAACCCCCTCCTGCCAGCCATGGTGGTATCTGGGCCACACGTACGCAGTCCAGCTCATCTGCACCCTTATCAAAGAGCAGAACATCATATCCCAGCACCGATCACCCCTGCTCACACTCCAGTATGCTTTTTACAATCACGCCACATCAATCTCTATATATCGATGTATATCAGCACTGCGATACCAAGCACACAGTGCTCTTACAGTGCCGGTGGCTGTACAGACACCCAGCACAGAGGATGCTCAGTATCATGATGCTGAGTATCTGCACTAATCACTGTTCTTACCAAAAACTAGGACCAAGCAGCAATTCGCAGCCGTGTTGCATACACAAAAGCAGTGGCTGACTGGTGCAGCGTCTGGCCTGTGGTCTGTTGCCCTTGGTTGCTATATTACTTTGTCTTCAGATATCATCCTGTGCTCAAGATGCTGGTGGAAAGGTGACAGCATATACCAAGCACCAGTATAAAAGTAGCAGAGCCTGACTGGTAGTAATTTGCATCTCAAATTCCAGCAGTTATTAAATGCTTGGTGGGAACTGTGAAAGCAATAAGGATATTCTTCAATAGGAATTTGAAATCAGCATCTGCTGAAGTAGCCTTTAAACGAAAGCAAGGCTAAAGTACCTTTGTGATTTCAGCAGAAATGAATTTAAAGTTACTCTTTCTTAAATGCAATATACTTAACTACTTGTTTTTTTCCTCACTTCTAGGCCTCTGCCATCCAAAAGGTCAACAATTTCAGGCTTGTGTCAATGATCACAAAGGGTTAATTAAAAATTAACACAGAAACCAGTAAAATGGCAAACATCATCAAACTTGCCAAAAACCAAAATAGCAAGCTACCTGCCAAATGGCAGACACAGGGATTTATTTTGCCTGCTGCTGAAAGGTGCTGTCTCTGATGCAGATAACAGCAGCTGCAAAAGGTAAAGGCAAGAAGTGAAGAAAATGTTCTGAAGTTTTTTAGATGATTTCTAGGCAGGCAAAATCCCCTATACTCGCTGGAAAACAGCCAGAGCACCATGGTTAGTGAGTGTACTCTTGTAAGAACTATGGTAAAATCTCTAGTGACCACAGGTGTTTCTGCCTTTACTTTCCTAGCACAGCAAAACAGAAGTCTAAGTGCTGCCCAAAGGAGGAAGTTGTTACGACTGCTGTTCACTTAGAGGCCACAATATCACAGTGATGAGTGCTCTTTGTTCTGTACTCCCTGTGCTTATTTGTTCCTTCATGTGCTGTTGGTTGTGAAAAACAAAAGCATTTAACTTAAATTGGTTTTCATGAAATGTGGATTCTAAGGTAGCTTCCTGCATGCAGCTACATACAGAGACAGATGGCAAAGTCAACCTCCTCTTTGTTCTATTGACATGTTTTTATTCTAAGCAAGCAGGGTTTGTTTTTAAGCAGACTCACTGGGTAGCTTTCTAGTGGGTATGCAGAACTTCAAAGTAGCTTAAGAATTTTAAAGGTACTCAGAGGTCTCTACAAGAATCAGGACCAAGTTGCACTGTATGCCATGCTCTCACATGAGGCACGACACTTTCTTTGAACTAAATTTGTAGCAGTAGTGAGAAGATTTAAAACTTCTACAGAGATGTAAAACCTTACCCTAGGACCACTAATAAAATGTAATTCCCCTTGACAGCAAATGCAGTTTTGAGACATTTGGAGTGCGCTCTGCAGACACATGGTATTAGCAAAACATTTGTTTGGGAACAAAAGAGGGTTGAAAAGCTTTTTAATTAAAGTAGGATTCCTCAATTTTTTTTCTGTGGTTTGCTAATTAAATGCTTATGCTCTATCAATTCTTCCCTGATGTCCAGAATTCAGTGAGTACATTTAGGCCAACATCCAACACATGCAAATTCTGTTCTCCCCCAGCAGTCTCCCATTCATTAATGAGGAAAGTACTACCACCAGCACGTATCCAACTACTTCAAATGGAGGCATTAATCTTTGAGGGGACAGAGTATACAGTCCAATTTACTAATGCAAAACAGGAGTGGGGGAAGATCTACTGCTGTGATTTACGATGGGTGGAGAAAGATGTAATCATACTCCCAACTGTGGGAAACCTTTGAGTACCTTCTTGAAATTCTTCTTTTAGCTTAATGCAACTTCATTCTTTTTTCTAATTCACACAGCAAGGAAAGCAACAGACAACTGATATCCTGATGACTCAGGTGATACTCTTTTCCAATACCATGTTTTAATCAGTAGTCATAAGCACAGCTGTTTCTACCTACAGGAATCTAAGAGTGCCATCCTTACCTCTGGGCTGCAGAGGTGTGATATAATTATCTCTGACACCACTTATGTGCTGTGGAATAAAGCCTCAGAAGCACAAAGGAATTATGCAAGAACAAACAAAGTCAGAATAAAGATTTATTACAAAGACAAAAAAAGACTTCCATCTTTTTTTCTCATCATAGTCCAACCTATCGAATAAATTATGTACATACCTAACCTGTAGCCCGGGGTACAACTGAAGCTCATGTAGGTACAACTACACTGATTTTAAGTGAGCTGAGTCTTTTACCAGTAACTTGGAACAGCAGACACTTAGTTTTGGACTGCAAAGCCTAACTTGGAAGCTGAGTGGGTGCTACAGAGGGGAGGACTGGTGCATACTCAGCTGCTTGCTGCTGTGCGTACTTTGCTGTAGGTATCAGAACTTCTGTGGACATTTATGTGAGACTTTAGTCCCCTCCTGATACACCCAAAGAGCAAGAAATATCCATATGACTATGTCTTCTGTGACAAGTGACATTTTATATTTGCTCCTATATAGTAAAGACCTGTGTTCTCATGTCCCGAAGAACTGGTGTCAGATGTGTGAGAAGTTTCTTGATGCCTTTCTAGACTGTTCTATCTACTTACTACAAGCATCCTCTGTGGGCCAGACTGCTGTGTTTCCCAAGATCCTGATGTTTTTACTTTTCTAGTTCAGAACTCCATCCCAGTGTTCCCCACATCATCCAATGAGAGATCAGAAGCCTCAGAGTGGCCACCCATGAAGTTGAACCACTTGTATCTATAAGGTGTGAGGGAGCCCTTGGCCAGATAAAAATCACAAAGAGCGTGTTCTTTCCCTTGCCATGCATCTCTGCTTTGAAATCAAAGTTCTGTTTAATGCAGAGGGAATCTCCTAGGCCTCATGTGTAATCTTTATATAACAGCATTTGCCTCACAGACTAAGGGCCAGGAAAACAAGTAAGTGTTTCTGGAGGAAGGGAAATGCCGAACTAAGAGGCTTGGGCACATGAGCAAGATGTGACTGAACAAGTTACTGCACATGGGCTGAGCCTTATAATTGGCCACACATCTTCTCTTTGCAAGAAATGATTGCTTAAGCTTGAAGGTAAGCTTTAACAAGAATTGTAGCGCAGTGGTAGGTATGTAGTCATAAGTAGTGCTGCTGCTGGGCAATTAATTTTCTTCACGGAAATTGATGCTTTAAACTTATTCTGGATATTTCTTTGTCAAAAAAGATGGCTGGAGTAGCACAGGAAGAAAGATCAGGTATGGCTTAGTTTCAGAGTACACCTGGATGAAAAGCAGACACTGTTTTCATGTGGATTCTAAATCTGATTCAAATTCAGACGTGTTAAGACAGTTACACATCCACTTTCCACAAACATCCTAATAGCTGAGCATAATCGCCAGTATCTGGGCAGAGCCAACACTAACCTGAATGCTGGAATTTTTGCCAGATTCATCAGGAAGGAGTGAAGGAACTGAATATGCAGTGCTTGGCTGAAAATCAGTTCAGTGGGAGAAATACATGGAAGGTCTACAAATATCCGTAAATAGTAAAAGTAAATATTAGCCTAGCATTAATGAATAGAAAGCAAGCTGAAGGGTGAATTTAATGGAAAATTAAAATTACATCTTCTAATCATACCTGTTTCAGATGCCTGTTAGTAGGCTAGACTCCGGCTCAGTTACAATAAGGGTAAGACACAGATTACAGAAGAATTGCACCAAAGTCATACCAGAGTAAATGAGTTTTAAACACAGCCGTGTTGTGTTGCCTTCCTGGAGAGGCTGAATGAGTAGACTAATTTGGAGGCCTGAAAACATCTGTAAATTTACAACAATGGTGTAAGTTATATCTAGAGTATTTGTTCATATCTCACCAGGGATCTGCAGAAACACCATTCCAACTCTGGTAAAATGCTTTTATCTGAGAAAGGGAGTGATGCTCCACTCATGACATCAGCTCTTGATCAGTGAAACTAGAGACATTCAATTAAGTGACAGAGTTTACAACCCTTCACAGCCAACTGCTCTCTTTGTTGCATGCACAGCTGAATCGAAGACATTTAGGTGACATCTAAACATGGGATAACACAGCTGGAAGGACTGGATGTTTGAACAACTAGAGCAATGAGGTTCTTCAAATACCAGTTGCTGGAGCAGTGTGGCATTTAGCATCACACAGGAGAGGAAAATCGCTTCCCATGCACTGCCATAGGGCTGTCATATTAAATTCTGATTTATGCACTCTGTGGGCCCTTTATTGATTAATACTGTTGAGAGATTTAACTAGCCACTGAATTATCCTGGCAGGCCAGGTCTGAGATATTTTAATCCTCCCCTCCCCACACATATACACCAACTCACTGAACAGATTCTATGAATTATTGAAGGCAGCACTTTAACATACTCAGCAAGGTGCTCTGGAAGGGGGCTTTCTAGGTTCCCCTTGCATTTTAATATCAAATGCATTTCAGCTACTGGCAGAGGACTTTGGGCACTAAAGGCTGTACTCAGTGTTCAAATCTGTTAGTGCTCACATAGAGGACCATTACCTAACCTGCCTATCAAGCAGCTGATTATATTACAGTGAGGATTGCCAATAAATAAGAGAGTCTGCAAATCTCCACCCAGAGCAGTCTGTTTTCAGGCTAATTGGAAGCTATTTCTTGCCAGAACAAGCAGTGCTTGTCCATAAATCAGCAGGTATCATCATGCAGTTCCTTACAAGCTGTCTTCTCTGTTCTGGATGGGAACAGACCAACACTTGCCACCCTCAACCTCCCTCCACATCTGCACACACACGTCGGTCCATCCATGGGGCCACTCATGTCAGTCCTGGTGAAGCCAAGGATCAAGTCAACAGGATCTACTGCAGCAGTTCCAACATGGTTCAGGACTAGCCCTTGCTTTGGTGACCTCTGTGTTAAAAATAACCACTAACCTCACAGCAGGAGGAAGAGTAGGAATCACACCACTTGTCTTTCACATCTATGGAGTCATATATTTAGGAGGCCAGAAGAAGGTTGCTCAGCCTTCAGCCTGGGCTTCTCTCCAGACAGGGCAGGGCCAACACAGGGTGAAGAGGGGGCATGAGTCATACCAGGGAAACCCTCAGGTTTAAGGACCATCTCCTCCAGGAGATAGCTGAAAAATCCTGGTCAGAAAGAGCCTCTCAGCTCTAGAAAGTCATTCCAAAGCAGTCCAGGTGGACAGTGAAGTCACATTTATCACCTCAGATGTCTTTGCCCTTCTTAAAAGCAGCATTAAGACAAAAATCACCTATGAAAGCTAAAAGAGTAGAAACCAGGAATGACTTCCCAGAGAAGCCTGTATCTATCCTATTATGAATCAGAGGCCTCCTTGTTCTTCCTGCTCCAAAACCTGCCCAATCTGAGAGCCGGTTTAACACCCTTTCCCTGCTCTGTTACAGCAAAGAGCCACAGCAGTGTGCAGGCTTATAGGAATGGACACTTCTTCCTCTGTCACAACCCTAGAAAGTCCAAGACCTGCGCAGCAGCTTAAAAATGAGTTTCCCAGGCATTTTCTTTGGATCAGAGTTCTTTCTGGGGTTTAGTGCATCAGCATTGCTGCCCCTGGGGAGGGGAAGCATGGCCAGGAGCACCCCATGCCTGGAACCAACTCACTTGGAATGGCTGACTGCTTCCAGTAAGCTTTCAGCTTCACCTTGTGAAGGGACTGTTAATGAAACTTTCCTCTTTATGACTAACTGGCTTGGAGGAGTCTGTGTTTTCAAGAGGCCAGTATCATGTACCATTTCAAGTAGGCATCAGTCCAGTCAGAGCCTTACTCATCCCTTGTAAAGCCAGGGCAGAAGTTATAATTTCCTTTATTTACAGCCATGTGTAAATAACAGCTGTAACAGTGAGGAATATCCACAGGAGATAGGACAAGGCATAATGAGCTTCAGCAGCAATGAGGAGATACTTGTCCCCCACTGATGGGTTCAGGAGGGGAGCAGGCTACACGGGCAGCAGAGCACTGTCACTGCTGGAGCCTCTCTGGGGCAGGTTGGGTAAACATCTGGAATGAGACAGACAAGGTCAAACTGTGTCCTTGGACAAGCAAGCTATGTCATCCCCCTTTCCGTGGTGTGTTTTCAGTGTTCTGCTTTTGGGCAAGGGCTGAGAGTTCCTCTCCCTAAAAGCCCAAGATGAGCAGTTAACTCCTACTTCAGGCCTTGGAAGTTATCATCCTAGTCCCACTCATACAAACACAAAGATCACTTTGCGGGGGCAAAGCCCTCAGGCTCTTCCTCTGGACCTGTTATCAGCCAGCTGACAAGGACAAGCTGCCTCCCAGAAATGTAAGATTTGGCGCGGGTGCACCCTGCAGTGAGCCTGCACACTGCTGTGCGCAGCAGCGAGAAGCTGGGATCTGTACCCGCATTGCAACACACCAACGCAATGATCCCTCATCCTTGTTCATTTCTGGGAAACCAGAGGGACAATTCTGCAGCACAGGAGCCTGAAGCAATGAGTGACACGGGAAAAAAGTCTTCAGCATTGCATCAGTTTTAGTATTTACTGCTTTCTCAACCACGGGAAGAACCACCACCAGAACACAGTGCTGATCTGCCAAGATACAAGACCCACTGATATCTGTACCCCAGCATTTATTGCCCCACCGCAGAGAGGAAGACCCAACAGCAAGGAGATAAAGAAATAAGAGGGTTTTTTAAGCTGATTTTTTTCATTTCTTTCTCAGCTCTCTGGACAATGAACTGTCATAGCATTGCCCAGAACTGCAGTTTAGGTGAAGCACTTGGCTGGGACTGAAGGTCTCCAGCTGTTGACTTCCTGTTTGACAAAGCAGAAATGCTTTTTTTGAGAGGTATTTAGGTACATCGGACCCCTAGATTGCAGTCTCTTCTTTTCACTCATGTGTAAATGGGAAGGTCTTTCTAGATCTACTTTCTGAGAGTTATTTCTGTACTATTTCTGACTTTGTTATTGACTAATGCAATAATGGTTGCATCCAGTTAAAGATCAGCAATGTACATCTCAGCACTTGTCATCTGCCATGTGTCAAATGGTACAATTAACTGATAAAAACAAATATCTGAATGAAAGCAAGAGGAAAAAGACCAATCCTAATTTAGGAATTCTCTGTCAATAGCTAATGCTTTCCCAAGGGCTAGGTGCAAGCTGCGAGAGTTGCTCTGCTAATAAGCCAGGTTAACTCTAACGTTTCCCACTTGAAGATTTTATTCTTATTGACATTCTAAAATGCTGCAGGATGCATTCATGATGTATATCCATGCATTGGGAAGACACTTGGCCTGGCAATGCTGGACAGCAAGATCATCCAGAACTATGAGGGCTATGGAGCTTTCCCATGACTCATGATATTGTATAATATTCCGTGACTCATGGATTAACCTAACAAAACCCAGAGGGAAGAAAAGCTATTGCGTTGTTGCTTGACAAAAGCCTTTTAAAATTAACATGGCATAATAAGCAGGATACCAACACCCTCTGACTCTTGGGAAACGTAAGGAAGAGATTTATCCACTCACTTATTACCAAGGGACCTCAGCTGAGGTTGTGTAATTAGGATGGGACACTTTTTGCAGCTTCAAGGCTTGAATAGCAACATTAATATAATCAATTACAAAAAGCATGACCACATGCAACATGCCATTAATACTAACATATTTAAATGCAACTCCCTTCCATTCTAGTGTGAATAAACAAAATCTCAAATGCATAGAAACCAGAACATAGCCATTAGTGAACCACAAGATAAAATACAGTAACAAGGTTAACTGTCTCCCCATCTGCCAAACTGTTATGCACTTACTTAACACTAACAAGAATAGTCTAACCCCATGGACAGGGCATGGAAGGGGAGCCTAATCATACATTTCCAGAGTCCTGGGTGCATTCATGCTCCCTGCTTAATTTCCTGGGAAGCTCAAGGCGCCTCTGCAGCCACAGGATAATCATGCTGATAAACTAAATAGTGCAGACAAACCTCCCTAACCTCTATTCTGTAAAATAGGACAGGTGGAATTGCGGGGGCCAGTGATCAATTGCTGTATATCTATAGATAGGCCTGGGATGCTGCCGGTTAAACGTGTAAGTTCCAGAGGAATACAAAGAGATTGGCAGTGGAAAGCTTGTCCACTGTGAGACTTACAAGGGATAGAAGGTATTTTTGATTAGGCATTCAGTCTCAGCCTGACCCTTACCCTATCTGGGGTTCTAATGGCCTGTTTCAATTCTCTTGTATAGACAATACTACAGGCCTAAGTCTAGGGAGCAGTACAATAGCTTTTGCGTTTAAAACATCACAGTTAGCTTGGTTTAAACAACATACTGTATCATTCCAACAATACTGATAAGTTAGAACTTTTCTCCTTCAGAAGCTATATATGATAAAGATTAAAAGTAGTCAGAAGAACAGTTTAAATGGCATCCAGGGGAAAGAGGAACACTGAAACTATTTGTTTTAAGAGAACTTGTTTATTTTCTGATGGCATTATCCTGTAGTTTACGAGACTAGGATTTGCTTGGCATGACTTCTTTCAGATCTCGGGGTTTACACCGAGAATCAGATTTTTCTGTCAAGTCTTAATCTCCTAAACTAATACAGTATCTTTCATGAAAAAATCCAAGCACTTCATAGTTCCCCATTCTCAATGTGGCCCTTGTATAGGAGCCTAAAGCCTCAGCCAGATGAAACAATTCCACTTATATTGACTTGTGCCAGTGGAGGATCTGGCTAATGCCAGCCACCACGCTTAGGAAGAGAATCAGCTCTAAAGACATGTGTAATCACTGTGGCATCAGTTTAATGTGTCATGGGACATTGAAATAAGGCCATGATAAAAAGAAATCTGCCAATCCTGTGTAGGTACAAACTGTCATGTAAGGCACAGAAGAGCCATCCCTGTGACTCTGACACAGAAAGAGCAATGGTGCATGAGTAGGAAGAATAGCCATAGCAAGACGCATGCTCATTTTCTGTCATGTGTGCATATTCATTCTGATAATTGCATGCAAGTAAGACCTGGGAGGATTAGCTCTTTGGGAGATTTAGTGTTTCTTACAGTGAGCTTCAAAACCAAGGTCCCCATATCTAAGCAGGACAGCCCAACAGCATTGAAAGAAATATGTACAAAGAGAAATGTACCAGAAACAAGGCAAAAAGGAAAATATACTGGAAACAAATCAAAACACAAACATTATGAGGCACTTCAAGTCAGCACTGTCACTGAGGATGAGAGTTGCAACCCACAGTCCCACCCATATCAAACTGACCTGCTTTATTTGATCAGAGAAATTCTTTGTGGTTGGCTTCAGTTAGAAAGACCATGCACAGACAGGCCCTGGAGCAAATTATACCATTTTAACGTAAGTGTGCTCTTATCTGAATCATAGAGGAACTGTTGTTAGACAATGGATCAAGTGTCATCCTTATAATTGTTTAGCCAGTTTCTTCATGATACAGAGGAGGCACACGCTGTCTGCATCCCACAGGAAACATCCTGCCCATCCCTGGCTGTCAGCACAGCATCAGCCATGTAAAGGCATCACTATGCATTGCAGCAGCAGGGAGTTATTTAGGCTCTCTGCTGGCAGGTCCTGAAATGCACACCACATTCTGGATTTAGGCTAGCCATTCAGTGCTTTTCTTTAGCAAAGCTCTTGCCAACTCTTTAGCTTTTAAGATTAGACTTGCCAACGTTTGGCTATTTCAATACAAATGGCTCCCCAGTGGAGCAGGAGAGGTTGCAAGTGGGAATGAAGAGTCACTGGGCTGATAGCCTACAAGGCTGCCAGAATACCTGCCTGATTACTTCTAGCAGGGGAGAACAGATGAAAAATTTCAGGAGAACATAGGTAATTAAGATGTTCCAGGTTCACAATGTATTATGATTAAAGCCGGCATTATATCTGTTCTGTAACTACACAAAATGACTGGCTTATATGCTGCTGACTTACATAATACCTGCTTTTTTTCCTCCTTCTGTTATCCAAGAAGCCAAAGCCTCTTCACTGTTTACCCATTATTTTCACTGAAGTGCAATGCCTCTTATCAAGCAGCTCACTAACAGGTTTGCTGTGTATATGTTTTCCAGAAAGTTTCCAGCAGTACTCCATGTGCTGACTGCAAGAATTGTTATCAATTGTTTTTAAGTAGACAGTGATGCATACGGAGCCTCTGCAAAGGGTTTGTTTTAAACCTATATTTATCTTGAAAAAAGAAAGACGTTTATCTCCTTGTGTCTTTGGCTTTTATCCACTGCCAGTGCTAAAGAACAAAGGGCAATAAAGGAGTTAGCCGTTTGCTACCCACTCCTTAAAGGTGTCAGTCAGTGGACATAAATGTCAGGCTGTGATAATAAATTGATTTAAGCATTTCTAATGTGGACTATGCAGTAGTCTACCCACCTTCTACTCTCTGCCAGAGATACCTACATTTTAATACATGCTTTTATTACAGCCCCAGGAGGCACATCCTTTAAGTGTCAGGCTGGGCCTAGAAACAAATTAGGACAGAGCACTTAGAAAAGCAAGCTACTTAGAAAACCTCAGCTCTCACATGATCTCAGAAATTACCTAAGTAAGAGGGAACTTAAAGAGACTGCCAGAATGGATCCTTTTTGGAAATATGGACAGCAGCTGAAGCAGACTCAAACAGTGCTTCTTGTCTCTGTTGCGTATAATATATAGGTCAAAAAAGGAAGCCAGAAAAAGCCTCATCTCTGCCATTATTATTTTGCTGAAGCTCTTGGGATATTCGATATCTTTTCAGTTACCTGAACTAGAAATAACTTCATTGCTTACTGTGTAAAATGAAATGCTGGAGACATCTTCCACAGTACAGCACAGAGAGAGGGTAATTATAGACAGTATTTAAGCCTAAAGAGTCAGTCCTTGAAGTTTCAGGGCTAATGAATTCCTGATAAGAAATTTCTGAGCCAGGAAACTCATGGTAGGACTAATGGAAAATACCAAATTAACTGGAGAAGGCAATCAGAATGTGTCAAGCTCAGGTAGTTATCTAGTCCAGACTGATGCTAGGGAAGGCTGGCAGCACTGTGGCTATCTGGGCATGGTGGGAGATCCAAAGTAATACAGCAAAAGACACCAAAGGGGGTGGGGAGAAAAAAGGAAAAGAAACACCATCTGGTTAGAGATCAAGCCTTGCCACAGATTACAGCTTCTTTTGCAAGAACTGGCAGAAACCTGCTTGTGTATCCTACCAGAAACACCCTGAAGACATTCCCAGTTCATTTTGCAGCCAAAATGCCATCAGCACATCATGCCTATCCCTCTGAACCAAGCCAGGTGAAGTGCCTCAGGGCAGAAGCATCCACTATACCCACTCTTGAACAGAGTTGCACGGAGCCAGGTAGATGCCACAGTAGAGAGCAGCAAGGGCTTCCTTAGGATTGTTTTGAACTGCAGACATTCAACTCATGAGTACCTTGTGCAACATCTATTTCAGTATGACAGAGAAAGAGAAACTCTGTCATTGCCCTAACAGCTGCTTACCTTCTTCTGTGTTGAAACAGAGTTTAACCTACATTTCTGTATAGCTGTAGTTGGATGGTTGTACTCCCTGCAATGCTTTGCTGCTGATCTGACATGTTGGCATGTGAAATTCCACAAGGATGGAGTATACCTTTCCTGTCTTTATCCCCCAAATTTTGTGGCACCCATAAGTGGCACCAGACAGCTTGTTTTCTGAGCTAGCTCATACCTGAGGCTGTCTCACCATTCTGGGTTTACTGAGTGCTGAAGCACAGCAGCTTCCCGGATACTGAAAAGTGGAGATTCAAAATCCATGATTTTATTAGCAAGCATCTCTGGATCATTGATCAGCTCAGCCAAATGGAAGTAAGAGCTCCAATCCTAGAGAAATTCAGGCCTCAACATGGCTTTGAGCTTGGGATCTTCCAGAGAAAGGCAGCTCTGAAATGTTTGCATGCAGTCTGACAGCTTTCATCCCAGGCACTAGGACAGAAATCAGCAGCACTGCTTCAGAGTACATGGTGAAAATGCTGTTCTGTGTGAAGCTGCAACAAAAACCAGACACTTCTCACTAGATGTGGGAAAAGTCTGATTTTTAAGGCCATATTTCAGTTACCGTCAGCCATTATTCCCCAAATTAAACCCCAAATGTTAATCACAGGTGTTTCATCTCGGTGCACATGTGAAGCCGGTGCCAGTACGGCAGAAATCTCGGACTCTGCACCAAAAGGCTCTGCTGAAGCCTGTCATTTATCGCCTGAACGGAAAGATTAACAACCCAGCACAAATACTTGAACTTCTTTTTGTTCATGGCAGGGCTCTTGCACCATACACACAAACAGACTGCATTTGGTTTTGCTAGGATGCGAGAAGCAATAGAAAAAGAGCTGGATATGAGCCAGATCCACCATACAGGGGAGGCAGATGCTGTTCCCAGGACTGCACCCACATTCACAGGGCTGGAGCAGCAGCACGAGTAGTTTTATCAAGCCAGGACAAGTTGGCTCCTGGAGCCCTGTCAGGGTATAGATCAAGGATGGTTGTTGATCATGAAGAGCAGCACAGGGCAGAAACTCCAGTGGGTAAAACCTCCCCTTGCGGGGGCATGGGGAGAGCTGAATCAGCCACCAAAGGACTCCAGATCTGAGCAAAATGTCCATGTGGTCCAAACCTAGACCTTCCTCAAAACTGCTGCAGTCTAGTCTCATCCCACTTGACCAGAGCAAAGCATTAACCAGGCAAACACCACCCTTAAAATTAGTAGCATTTTCCTGTCCTTATTCCAGAGCAAGAGCAGGACCAGTGGAAAGCTCTGTGATCCCAGCTGCATAACCACAGAGCTGTTGTCCGTCCTACCCTCCTTTTTACATCTGCTATGAGTCCCAATACACAACACTGCTGTTGTAGGGCTAGTTTGTCTTTACAAGTAGCTACAGCATGGTCACCTTATGTTTGATGCTGGAAACCCACGCAAGATATTTCCCCATCTTCAAAAAGCACAGGAGCAGGAGATCAGAGGCCTCCACCTGCAGACCAAGAGGCCATGAACAGACCTGGTTTCACTGATGCAAGTTAAACAGCCTGTGGAAAAACAACCAACCTGTTGGTTGATAACCCTGATTCCCTGGCTGCTGGCCCAGGGAGGGAAGCTTGAGAGCACTGAGCAAAGGGTTCAGAAGATAGCCACTGAGTCAAACACCCACCGCAGAGGTTCGTGACCAGCGACCTGCACTCACACAGGGGACAAGGAGCACCAGCAAAGGCACTGTCTCCCCAGCTGGATGCTGCTCTACTCCCCCTCCTGCTGCTGGACTTCACTAGCAGTCACATGGGATTGCTTGTCTCTGGTGGAGAATACAAGTCCCTGGTGACATAACCTGTAATCAATGTAAAAGGCAAGATTACAATTAGCTCCTAATATTTCTCCTAGTGTTCACCCTGCCCTAATTCAGCATGGTTTGCTGAATACTGCATTCAAGCTTCTCTTGCTTATTAAAATAAATAAGCTTTTGTTGTTTATTAAAATAAACAACTGCTCTGAACTCATGGCTTCAAGAGAAAAGAAGTAAGGGAGAATCCAATAGCAAAATGGTCTTTGCTGCTCTGCCCATAAACATGGGCTCAACCCAGCACAGCAACCGTGCAACTCTGCTCTTCTGCAGCACTAGGAGCAGTAACCCAAAATACCAGCCTTCAAAAGATTGGTGCTATGATGGATATCCACTGATACATGTTTGAATTATTTCTTAACGTTCATCAGAGCTCTCCACACCCATCTAAGCCAATGCTTTTCAGAAGCCGGGTTCAAGTGAGGTGAGAGCCCTGACGCCAGGAGAGAACAATCCTGCACTTTCTCTCTGCTATCTGCAGCCCCAGGAGCTCCACTGGGCACACCTGCAGTGTCCAAACAGAGCTGGAGATAACATGCACACAAACACCTGTACACTACAAGGACAGGCAGGCAGCCCCACAGCTATGCCTTCTGGTGGAGTCTTGGTATTTGCTCACCCTTAGCAACACAGGAGTAGGAGGCAAAGTTGCATTAAAACTCAACACTTAAGTTGCGTGTGCAAGGCTCACAATAGCATTAGAGCACTTCCTATGCTCTGCGAGCACAGAAGAGAGGGATACTTCTTAGGAGCTAGTAAAGCAGCCCCTTCAGATATTTGTCAAGCCTACGTCACTTGGCAGCCTCCTGTTGGGACCCAAGGAGACAGGAATTACTAAGGGATCAACATCTCCTGGCAAGCACTTGCTGAATCAGCCTGTAGCAGTCTTCAGATGCTCATGGAAGGAGAGACATTATCCCTGAATGGCTTTGCCTGGGATCTGTAGAGGTGCTGGCTCATGCAGCTGCAGTCACCTCATCCTGTCCATGCCAAAGGGACTGGTAGAACAGGGTGAAGCACAAAGCCCTGCCCTTATGGTAATGTGGGAGGCAAGGAAGCCTGTGCTGGCTTCCAGCAGGTTGGACAACAGTAAACAAACAGATTGCCTTTGACAGCATAGAGAAGAGCTTTTCATGTTGCTAATGGGAAACAGCTTATGCCAGTGGAAGAGGGGCACTGGGGACATCCTCCTCTGCAGCAAAAGGAACGACACAAGTCCCAGTGCAGATCACAGTGGGGCAGTTGATTGATGATACTTTAGAGCTGCTGTGACAGCGTGCAGAGTGAAGTTCTTCCATTACATCATTGCTACCTTACTTGACCCAAGGGTTAAGAATAACAATCGGGCTCCACTACCTCACGCTGCCAGAATGGAACTATTTAGAGACAGGCTCCCTAGGGTAGCCACAGGCTTGCTCCCTGGCAGGCTCACAGGGAGGAGAGCTTTGAGAGGTAGGGCCCTTTGCTACCCCTGAAGGGGATGGAGGCCAGTAGGAACATGACTTTATTCCTATGAATGCGAGAGGTTCAAGTGTTTGGCGTGTGCTTTGCACGGTAGGATTAGCGTTGGCCCTGCAAAGCTCTACTCACCTGAGCATGGCTTTTGCTTAGGGAGTTTCTGATCTCACTTGTTTGTACATGATAATGAAAGGCTTCCAGAGCCAACAGATGAAGGAATTGCATTCCTGATGAGTCAGCTCCCTCTCTTTCAGTAGAAGACTCAGCAGCCTACAGGAGGCATTGTGCTTTTTATGAGGTTAGGATAGGATCCATGTCCTGTTTCTAGATGAGACCTACTGCAAGCTGCCAATTGCTCCACTCTTTTACATAGTCTTCTACATACATATTAATTGCAGCCTGGGAGCTCTGCTGCTGCCCAGCAGACACATTTGGAGAGATGTTATAAAGCAGCACCACAGACAGATGACAAATTCCATCACGCAAATCTCCCTTCCACATGTGTTCCCAGGTCGCTCCAGTCGCACTTTCTCCCACATTCATATTCCTAGGTCAGACTATCAGAGATTCACCAAATATGAGGTAGTATTTCTGATCCTTCTGGCCCTGGGCTGCGGTCATGCTATGCTTTAGTGAGTGGTGGTCATCCATTATGCAGAGACATGAGAAGTTCTCTAACCACTGATGCCTGCAGAGCTCCAGGATCTTCTTTCCTAAGAGCCCATCAATCCCAGACTATCAATCAACCAGACCTGCTCATTCTTGCAATAAGGAAGGAGAACTTTGTGAGGAAAACAGGAGGATGAGCGCAGCAGAAAAAGAGAGGGTGAAAGCAGATAATTGCTGTAAAACACCAATTCCTTTGCTTCTGCATGCTCAGGAAATTAGAGCTGTTAAGAACCCAAGCTGAGCATCAGCAATGATATTTCAGATAAGTTCAAGCACAGCAATGCAACTAAATGGGGCAAACAGTTACCATGGCTCAGAGGCAGGGCTTCAAGGCAGGAGCTTCATCACAACAAGCCCTCATTGGCACAGTTACTCCTTTACCTGGCAACTTCAGAAACAAGGAAGCCCATCCCACAGCACTGCCTCCTTTTCTGACACGCAAGAGCTGATGTGCCCAGTGTGTAGCTGACATCCAAGTAAATATGGAGTAGCCGGGTGAGTCCCCAGGAGCAGAGGAGTTGCGGATGGGAAATGGCCATGGTGCTTTATGATGATGATGCATAATTGGCACATGAAGACCACCTAACACCATAATTTTCTATTCCCCAGACAAACCTAGCATTAGATCCAGAAGAACCATCAATTTCCCAGGCTGAGAAGAGGAAGGAGACACTGTCACTTAGTTGCCCTGTAACCACCAAGCTCCCTGCCCTACTCCACAGGGAGTAGTTGGCTTTCTCTGTAGTACAGATGAGTTGGGAAGCAAACTAGGGCATTTGCACCCTTTGATATTTAGTGAAGGGATTGCATACAAACAGGCTTCCACTATCATCACCTATGCTTCCCCCCCGAACCCTCCTCTTGTTCTGACAGAGGAGAACAGGCCAAATGTCTGATCTAGAGCAAGAGAATCCTCTTGCTCCCAGTTTCCAGCTGCACAGCACATTGGCTGGATTCAGGTTGTCAGACTTGGGGCGAGAAGGCCTCTCCCCGGGATGAGCATTTCCTCACATGAAGCCCAAAGATGAGTTGCCAGAACCTGAGCAGCACAGCCAGTAAATCTTGATGCATTTCCTTGGGAAGCTTGTGAAGCCTTGTCCTCACCACAACAAAGTGACCCTGTTGTCAATGCAACTGTTTCCCTGACAAGCCACAAATGCTGAAAGCAAAAGCCAGAGCTGGGTCTCACTTTATCGACTGCTTTGGGTGTATAGTCAAGCTCAAAGCCCTTGAGAAACCCAAACAAAACACAAACCCCAGATCCTTCCATACCATTGAAAAATAAGCCCACCAAAGCCAGCAACCTAGTGCATACAGGATCACATTGTCCCAGAGGTCTGGGATTTATTCTTGTTAAACAAGGGGACAGAGATCCAAGTGAAGGACAGGGATCTGCTCAGGCAGCTCTCATAGCAATCTTGCTTGTGCCACAAGGTCAGTAATCAGTTGTACTGTGATCCAGAGACAGCCCTTCTGCTTCCCCATGTACAGCCCTAGCACATACCTACAGAAATCCTTCGCATACCATCCAACTTTAATACCCTCTTCTATTCTTAGCCCAAGCTGGTCTTCTTATAGGCTATTACTCAGCTACATAGTCCCTGGTTTTGGCTGTCCAACATCCCTCACCAGCCTGTTTTAGCCCCACAAGGCCAGGCAACTCACCCTGTCTGGAAATTTCAAAAGCAAGTAAGCAATCCACAGCACTGAGCTTACCAGGAATTCCTGGGACATGGAGAGCCAGGACAAGCCCCCTTCCCCAGGACAAAACATTCCTTGGAATTACTTCTGCTGCTTACAGCAGCACCAGGCTTAGCCCTAGTTCATACATGACACTCACCTGGCAGAGGGTATGGAAAAAAGCAATTGACAGAGCTGGAGGCAGTTGTGGTATGTATCCTCTCCCAGACCACCATCTGAGAAGCAAGACAGCTCTATCTCTAAGAGCTACAGCAAGGCAAGAAAGGCTTAGGAGCCCCTACCCATGTGCTGATATCGGGCACCATGCAGAGCCACTCCACCTGAGCTATGAGGCTGATCCCCACCACCTGCTTTCCTGGCCCACAGATGTGCAAGGATATTCTCCGATTAATAGGGGTTGAGAGGGTAAATGTCATTCCTTACAAAGCAGAAAGTCCCATTCAGAAAAGCCTTATGGAATAAGAGCTGAGTCTTCTGCTCAACTATAAGGGGGCTATGGGAGGCAGGGACCTTTTACAGCACGCATGCCTGTTGTATGATTTGAATCAGTGAGTAAAGATGGGTCCCTTCTCAATGGCCTTATTGTGTTTCTCAGGTTGATCCCAGAGGTCTGGTCTGAGATGACTTGTTATTGACATTGTTAAATCCAGGCATTGCTGTGGCTTTGTCCTTTGAAAACTGCTCTTTACTTTTTAATTTTCTTTCTGTTTTTTCTCATAGTAGCAAAATAGAAAAGACCTCAGATGCTGGCTGAGCCTGGGGATGGGGACAGTGAGAGCCAGGAGACACCTTGTCTGGCACCCTGGAGCCTGCCCCAGCAAGCATAGCTGCCATAAACTCAGGTTTTCAGCTTTAAATACTCATGTGTTCAGATGGTCACCCCTGCTATTGCGTAGGAGAAGTATTTCAACTCTGAAATGACCTCACATAATTCTCTGAGAATTTAAATAATCAGAAAATATCCAAACTGAGCAATAAGCAATATGATGCTCAGGTTGTTATTTCGGAGGGTGGAGGTGGGCAGGACCGGAGGAATCCAGGCACAGGGACGCTGCCATGGACCCCGGCAGCAGAGCACCAGCAACGTTTTGGGGTACAGAGGCCGCATTTGCGTTACATCCATACCTTCAAGCCGCTATGAGCACGCCTGTGCCCCTGCAGGCGAAGCTCCGCGGCTCGCAGCGGTGCCGGCGCTGTCTCTGCTGTCCTCCTGCGGTCGCGCTGGGGATGCCCGCGCTGCCGCTGCCCCCGGAGAGGGCTCTGCAGCCCCCGGGCGGTGCATCCACACCTGGGCCACCACAGACACAGCGCCCATCGTCCCCAGACCCACAGGAGCAGGCGGTGAGCCTGGCTTCAGAGGGAAACAAAGAGAGCTCCCCAGGCAGCCGGTTCAGGCTGTGATTTGCAGCTATTGCCTCCATCCTATGAGTGAACTGCAAATGGGGTTGGAACTGGCTGCGGAATGTCCGAATACACCACGGAGGGGTGGCTAAGGAGGTACTGCAGGGATGCCCTTGGGTGCCACAGAGCCTTTCTGGGCACAGGGTTCTCTCTGCTTTGGGCTGCAAAGCACAAAACCCTTTCATTAGTGGATCTGCACTGCTTCATCCACACGGAACTGCTGTGTCCCTATGGGAGATCATGCAGCACCAAGAGCACCAGCATGCCTGCTATAGTGATGCCTTTGTGCCGTGGACATCTGCTCCTGATGTTCCAGCCCATCCGACCCCCTTAGCCCTGCACTGAACCAGTGACCTTGACAGGAAATGCTCCAGATCCTATTTCCATCCTGGGGGAGCTCGAGCCTCCTGTGACTGCATCCAGAGCTGATGGCAACTGCAGGATGGCTTCACCAGCAGCTAGGGGAATGGACGAGCAAGCCACATGCCATGAGGAGACTGCAGTGTTCCTCCATCCTCCCCAAGGGCTGTCCAGCAGCAGCAGAGCCCTGATTCTTGATCCATTTCTGATCATCCAAATGCATAATTAGAAGCAGAGAAGGGCATATTGAAAGCCTTCCCACAGGCTTTATTTATAAATCACAGTTCCCCATGTTAGATAAACTGAATGTAACTTGACATCCCATTAGTGCAGATCCCAGCACCACTGTGACCACATCAGAATAGCTGCAAGGCCACTGGTCCTTGTCACATCAAGCTCCTTGGTTGGGCTGGAGCAGTTGTGGAAGCAGTGCTAACCACATCCCTGCCTCCTCTGATCCTTCAGGTGCAGCTTCTGGGTAGTTCTTTTGTGAACTAAGACCAAAAAAAGAGGAGGAAAAAAAAAGAGAGAGGGTGTCTTCCCCAAGATGCTGTGCTCCTACCTGGCTTCATTCCCAAGAGGAATCTGTAATATGCTGACATTCATGCAGTGTCACCCCAGCAAGGACTAAAAGTCATGTCCTCTTGCCTCAGGAGGGAAGAGAAAGAAAAGTGATATGAACTGAAGGAAAGTACCGTCTCCAACAATGGCAAGAGGTGGAATAGGGAACTGCTTTGGGCAGAGCAAGACCAGTGCAGTGGGAACACCAGAGGCAGCTTCACTCAGCAGAGAGGGCTGCTGTGTGTGAGGATTTCTGATTTGCAATTTTTTGTAAGGATGTTTAATGGGATGTTTCCATTGACTCATGCCCCATAACATCACTCTGTAGCACATCAACCTGGAAATAGCAGCACCCTGTGAATGCCTGGGATTATTTGAAAATGCAAACAGCAGAGAGGAAAACTCAGGGTGACCCCTGTTCTCTATGAGGAGGCACTTCTGCCTTTCCTGCTGTGCCACGGAGGGCTTTGTGTTATATCTGGCGCCAAGGCAAAAGCCCTGGCTGGCACGAGGGACAGTGGAGCAGCCTTGGGTCCCACAGTGACACTCACTGCCTGTGGCTTCCTGCCTCCTGATGGGTCTCTCCAAAGAGTTGGCCCTGGCAGAGGCAGCAAGAGACATCTCTGTAGGAGCTTTATAGAAGCAGGGCAGGGAACAGTGTGTCCCAGCTGCTGCTGCTCATTTGTCTCCTTCAGCTCCTTGACAACAGCAGCCTTCCTGACATCTCAATCACATGCAGTTCCTAGCACAGGTTCTCACTCACCATTTTCAAGGACTCTCAGATGCCCAAAATGTACTGCAGAAAATGGATTAGGGAAAAAACCCACCAGGAACATCCTAATGCAGTGCTTGACCTTGCTTCTGTGGCTCCAAACCCCTGGCAGAGGCATTAAGAAGAGCTTGATGCTGACTATTCAGCGTCCCTCCCTGCTCCAGCCCATCCTCCACAGGGCAGCTAGGTTGACAGCATCACGAATGCAATATGTCTTGATCCTTCCCAAAACATAAACCAACCTGAAACAGGAACTCCAAGAGCAGTTCATGTGCATGGATTAGGCAGGGGTGATCGGTGTCTTTGCATCTCATTTGGCTGCACAAGGTTGCTCCTTGCACAGAGCTAAGGCTGCTCCCCAGCCTCAGTAGTCAGCACTTACTGCAGGCGGCAGGCTTAGTCTGGCAGAGGACTGGGAGATCTCTGTGTAGGCAGCCAAGGTTTATTAGAGAAACTGTTAGATTCAAATGACTCGGGTACAAAGATAAGCTGCAGTGCCTTCTGAAAGGCAAAGGTGTTTCTGACCCGTAGAAACTGATACAGGTTACTGAGACATCAGCGACCACAATGGGTTTGACATTAAATTATCACCTTGCAGTTAACCTTAATGGAGTCAAAGTTTCTTCCTAGCTAGTACATCCAATAGGATGCATAACTACCACCTCTCGCCTATGGCCTGGCTGCCTTTCCTCCAGGATGTTGCCATCTGTCTCAGCAGCACCTCCTCTGTTCCCATTCAATCACAGTAGCTCTCCCCTCCCTCATTCGCCCTATTTAAACATCCAAAGCAACACATCTCTATGGAACATTTCTAAATTCAATGTTAGGTTGCTCTCATCTTCAACTGGATGGGGGAATAAGAAGGTGCAGAACTCAAAATCTGTTATTAGACCTTTAAACTAAAATTAAGAAGAAAAAAAAAAACCCAAAACAAAACAAAAAACCACTGTTCATTTCTCATGGAGAATTCAAACCCTTCATTGGCAAGTTCCTAGGAATGTTTCTTTGCTTGCAACAGTTAGCATCATGGGGTCATATCATCCTCCCCTCCCCGGAGCACCATGGTGTTGTCTGTGCGGGATGAGACGTCATAGGGCTGGACGCAGCAGCGTTGCTGTCCACATGCTGGTCAGCAGGAGGCTGGCTGCCAGCCTGAGCACAGGGCATGCACGGAGGGGTGGGGATGCCGAGGTGCAGGAGCACACCTCGTAGCCATTCTCAGAGCGGCTGTCATCGTGCTGCCCCGGCTTGGAGCGTGCCCCAGTCCTGCTGCTCCCGGCCGCTTCGGGCGAGTCGGACTGCATGTCGCTGCACACCAGCCAGTCTCTGGCGATGGACTGCGGGTAACCGGGCTGCGCCTCCAGGTCACTGTCCAGCACTTTCCAGTACTCCTTGCCCCTGAAGAAGTAACTTGCACCTGCGAAGAGACCAAAGCCCAAAGGCAAGGTGAGCGTGATGGGTGCTTTCCCAGTGGAGCATGAGGAGCGCTCCCACCAGAGTTGAGCCCTGTATGAGAGGCATATGCAATACTACTGCTTGTTGCCAATACCCTCTGGCACTGCAGAGCACAGTGACTGCTGGTGGGATGCTCAAAAAGATGATGCTGCGCTCAGTCCAGCCAGGAGCCACCAGACAAATGGGTGAGATGCTGCCTCTTCTGTGGTAGGTCCTAGAACACTTGCATCCCCCGGGTATGAGGGTATCAGGGTAAAAGCTCTAGTAAATCCACAGCTGCACGCACCATACATATCTCTCAGTGGCCATCAGAGGCCACTTGTGGTCTTTTTAAGGGGAGGAAACTACTGAGAAATCTCATCCCTGAAAAATAACTTGTAACTCTGGGGAAAAGTTCTCCCTTAAAAATACTTTCTGTTCACACCCTCATATATCTGGCTAAAAATCCAATGACAACGAATTCAGTGGGGAGCAAATCAGCACATATTAGGATAAAAACTGCTGCAAACCAACATCAACTGTGTTCTTTTAATGAAATCAATTTATTAGGCCCCCAAGATATTTCTGTTGTCTGCTTGAAATGACAAAGTCTTTTTAGTGAGCATGCAGGGAGCTCTGGCTGGAAGCCTGCCTCCCTTTCAGCTTTCAGACACCAGGAACTGTCATCCCATATGGGGCTTAGCAGTTTATGTCAGAAACGGCTATAGCTCAAGTGCAAATGAAGCACTGATTGTTTATTTCTTGTTGTTTTCTGGACCAGCATATGGACTCACCATCTGACCACCTCATGGCATCATCTAAAGGGCTTGGTATTCCCTTCCACAGCATGGTCTCTGAAGGGTACCCGGGATCCATCCTCCGCTCGTGGTCATCATAACGCCAGTAAAGATTGTCCTTAAAGAAATAAGTCTTGTCATTGTGGGCCCAGGAGAAAGCAGCGTCGATTCCTCCCAGTGGCAGGCCAAAGTCTGAGATGGGCCGTGGGTACCCTTCCTCCACATTATTGTCTTTGAAGACCCAGTATCTGTCTCCTGTTAAAGGACAGAAGCACAGAGCAAAATCACGTTCACAGCTGAAACCACCATTACCCCACAGACGAGCTGATTTCTCATTATCTGTTGTCGTGACAATCCTCAGGACCGAGCTCTTGGCATTTAAAGATGAGGATGGTGCAGAATCTAGATCTTTGAATAGATAGTTGCCTTTTTTGTGTCAGGCATAGCTCCCCTTCACTCCTGAATGGCTGCAGTTGGTGGCATTTGGTTTTCTGCCCCTGCCTGCTATCCAGCCGCAAGAAACAGGAAGTTACATGCAGCTTTAGTAGGCAAATTGGGTGCTTTCTGCCTACTATTTGACTCCTGAGAAGCAAAGTGTAATCCTGCTTTGGAGGAGAAATCACCACACTTTTTAGAGCCAGCCAGGCTGAAGGACCTATGGGTTTTAAGAGAGGTAAGGAAGATACACAGGGGCCAACAAATCCCATCTGAGCAGTTCATTGCTCTTCAGGTGCCCTACACAGGCACCCCTACCCTAGGCAGAACTGTCAATATGGGTTATTTTCCCCCTGATGAAAATGAAGCCCAGCATGACTGGCCCCTGCTCTGTGGCAGAACAAGAAAGTGAACCCAGACCTCTTAATTCCTACATAATCCTCTAACCACTGGGACAGTCTTTCCGTTTGTACAGTGTCTCTTTAGGAACCTTGTAGGTATTAGATGGCCTATTTTAAAGACCAGGCTTTTTCCTCTCTTGGTTTTCTAGAAAATCTGAAGAGGCACTTAAATACATGTCCATGTATCAGCAGCAGGACCTTAGAGGCCAGGGTAATTTGTGTGCTTTGGTTTGTGTCCAGGGACAAATGAAAGAGCGCTGGAGAGAGTGGGTGAGACAGTATTTTATAGCTGGAAATAAAATCTTGAGTTTAATCTTGGGGGCTAGGCAGACAAACCTATGCACGGTCACACACCATGTGTGACCATGCAGCACTGGGCCTTGCAAGCCTCCAGCTGTGGCACAGCTGTAACCTGGCCTCCCAAGCAGCCCCTGGACCTGAGCTCCTGAGGTCTGTCTGTCCCCAGCATGGAGAGAAGGGAAGGAAGGGAGTGAGTGCTGCTATGGTCCACAGACCATTCTGAGAGGGTCTGGTGCCAGGCGCAAGGGCTGCCACACTCCAGCTGGCCCCATTCCCTCCAGATTAATGGAAAGGCAGAGCAGGGCACACTGCCCGAGGCAGCTGGAACTGCGCAGCAGCGCCTGTTGCGTGCTGTCCCTTGGGAAGATGCAGCTCTTGGCGCTGCTCTGTGATGCTCAGTGCATGGAAGGGCTTTGGCTTGGCTTAGAAACACTTCTGTGAGCACAGAGCCTTGCACAGGATTAGCCATTCCTTTAGTGTTGCTGCAGGAATCGAAACCAAATTATTGCTTTTAGAAGCGCTGGGTTCAGCATTTCTGCAACTGATAATTGCACCATGCTTGGAGCACGACTGTCAGGGACAAACGCAGTTTCCAGCTGGGGAGCACGGGATGTGTTTAGCTCTTCACATGCACAACTTGTCCAAAACAAGAGCTGGGGGCTTGGGTGACATTCAGCACATGGGTAACATCAAACCAGCACGGGCAGATGGTTTGTGGGGGATTTGGACATTTGTATAGGAACCAAGGGTTAATCTCTTTCCTCCAGCTCCTCAGAAAGAAACTTGCTAGTTGTGAATAACAGAGGATTATGCCCCTTATTTTAAGGGAAAAAGGAAGTAACAGAAATATAACCAGCAAACCCAGGCTCTTCAGGTTTCATTTTTGTCCCCTCTGCTGCTGCTTCTCTTCTCGGCAGCAAATACTAAAGACAGAAAAGGCCAAAGAAGGAACTTAAAGCCTGTGGAGTGTGTGCATGGGTGATTCCTGCTTTTATTTCATCCTTGGAAAGCTAAGAGTTCAGTTAGATGTGGCTGAACTTGGTGTTCAATGACGTTTCCCTCAGGTTCTAGGGAACAGGACTGCTACCTTTTGCCTGCCCTCCCTGGGAGCTGGTTTCTCCTAGCCTTGCTCATACACAGCAGATCTTGGATGTGCCGTGGGGGATACTCAAGGACTGGTGTCTCCTGCCTTCAGGAGAAATCAAAACACAGCCAAGGTACCTTGGCACGGGGCTCTACACTGAGGAGACACACGTGCTACCTCCATTTGGTCTCACCTTTGAAGAAGACGATCTTGTGGTCGCTGGTTCTCTCATAGACCGCGTCCAGGCTGTCCAGGTTGAGCGGCAAGCCCCGCCAGAAACGGTGGATCTGAGCCGGCTGGAGGGAGACCAAGTGCTTATTGCGAGTCAGTCTCCAGAAGTACTTGCCTGGAGGGACAGACTGGACATTACTGAACCACACTGCAACCCACCGCCGCCGGCAGGGATGAGCGCTGGGTATGTGGCAGCAGCCGAATGCAAAGAGCGTGAGATGGGAGCTATGAATTGGAGGCACATCCTGCTTTCCAGCAGCAGCTGCTCCTGCTTTCTATTTCTGGCAGCCATTAGAAGAAATCCCCTTTGGGGGATCAAAATAATCCTCTGGACATTGCATTGGAGTGGTTATCCTGCTGTTTGTGGTATGAAGCTGCACTGTCGAACCGGAGCGAGGTGAGAGGAGCCTTTCATCCCCTCCCTCCCTGCTTTCACGTTTAGAAAGGTGTATGAGATTATGGTAAAACATGGAAATATCAGAAGATTTTTTCCTTAATGAAGAAAGGGAGTAAGAAAATAGAGGAGGAGGAAGCTACAGTAATAAAACTGGAAGGGGTTAAGATGGGAAAGGAAGCACAATTGAGGAGTTTGGTACCATCTAGAGGTGTAGGATAAGCAGGGTGCTCCCAAGGGCTGAACATACTGGTGGTGTAAGCAGACACACTTCCAGCACCCGCAGCAACATTACCCCAGCCTGAAAACAGTTTGGGTTGGGGTATTTCTGGAATATTCTGGGTAATGGAAGAGGAAATAGCCTGGTTCTCTGTGGGAAGGATGCCAAACTAATTCCTGTTGAAGGAGCCTTATGTGGGACTTCCTGAGGGGTCTTATGGATTTTTAGGGGCAACTCAAACCCCAGCTCTCTGCAGTGTCTCTGGGATTCACAGCCTCAGTTTGTGCAACACACCTTGTGCTGCATTCTCCCCAGAGAGATCCACACAGCAAGATCCGAGCTGGAACAACATGTCCAAAAGGCAGCTCTCAACCTTGCCTCATATTTGTTAGTGCCTGTTAGAAACTATTGCATGCTATTTACATCTGCTCTCGCGTGGATTCCCACGGGGGGATAAGCAACAGAAACCCAAGATGCCTCTTCAGATTTGTATTCATGACACTCAGCCCTTCCTCCAGAGCCAGCAGATTGTGACACCATCTTTTAAAATGTTATGGAAATTGGATTTTAGCCTAATAATGCAGGAGGTGAAACTTTAACACTTCAACATCTGCAGAGAGGGAGCTTTTATTCTAATTATAAGGATTTATATCATAGTCTTGTTCTTCTGCTCCAGCCTGCATATTTGCTCTGACCAAAGCACACCAATGAATAATACATTCACATGTGGGAGGAATTGCTGTAATTACACATTCTTTTGAAGAACGTAAAAGAAAAAAGGATTCAAATGTGGTGGTCATTGTGTATTGATGTAAACGTGTATTTAAATAAAGATGATCTCTGCATCTCTAATTAGCGAGGCACCAAAGACAGATCTTCACATTTTAACAAGAAATACAGCTCAACATAATTCCTTCTTTAGCAAACACTGAACTTCCGAGTGGCTTGAGCTCCTCTGAGACAAGGAGGGAAGCCTCAGTGCTCTTGACATTACAACCATTTGCAGGCAATGGGCTCAGAGGGTGTGCAGCTGCAGCAAGCAAGCTTTAAATCTACCCTCAAAGTCAGTCACAGTTTGGGCTGGTGGTTGGTCTGGTTGGGGTTTTGACAAGCTATCAGCAAAGAAATAAAGCAAGTAGCAAGGAATTCGGAATGCGACAGCCCCACTCTGCCTGTGCTCGTGCTTTGTCACAGCCAAGCTGCTTGCCAGAGCGCTGGATGATCATCAGCCAAAGCCAGAGCCATGGGGGAATTGCTGCCACTAGCATGCAGAAGTGTAATAATAATACAAAAAAAATAATCCCCGCCCCATGCTTGTTTCAAAAACTTGATTTAAAGCCACTGTCTGAGCTGGAAAACGGAGCAGGATAAAAGCCAGGTGTGAAGTCCTGCAGTCCCAAGCGTCTCATTTTATACGGATGAAGGGATGAAGCAATTGCTTTCTTTAATACCAGGTGATTTTGATCCCAGCTGGGTATGATGCTCTCTAGACTTTGGCTGCCTCTGGCAAGACTGCTGCACACACTGTGCAGACACACACAGAGACCAAAGTTGTATTAAAACCTTCAGGAGTCTGTAGCACGGCACTTAAATCAAAACAAGCAGCATTTCCAACCCACCGTTCCTTCAATACAAGCCTGGGGGCCCTGGGGAGCTCTGGTCCCAGTGCCTGCGTGATGGGAGATGCTGCTCTCCAGCTAGGGAACCATCCAGACCAGCGCAAAACAAGATGTCCATTGGTGGAGGGAGCTCTTCATCCTGCCCCAAAGGCACCATCCCTGCTCCTTGGTCCCCTGGATGGTTTGGTGGCAACAATGGGGGCTCCGAGGGAGGATGCTGGACTCCGGATGCAGTCGTGCAGCTGGCACCCACTGACACGGTGCTCTTTGTATTTGCATTTTGGCCCACAATAAATATATCCAAAAATAGACACTGAGATGGATTTCTTGCTACTTCTTATCTGTTTTTTCCCCCTCTCAAACAAAGACAGCCATTTATCCCAAACACCAGTTCTTGTCTCTTATTTTCCCTTCTTCACTGTGGCTTTTCGGAGCTGGCATCTGAGCAAATGCCGCAGGGGAACAGCCTCCCTATTATGCTCCCCCAAGGGCACATACGCTGAATTCCCCAGAGCCCTTTTGCTGTTCTTGCCTGCAACGTGTGACTTGCAATGTGATACCCAGATGGATTATATGTGCCTGGACACTGCTCTTGATCCTTGGGGAAGATGCTTCTGCTTCCCCACTGGATGGCTTTGGGGTTGTCAAGCAGTGCCCAGGGATGGAAAGAAGTGCCTAGTGGGCATTTTTCCATTTTGGAAAGATGGCAAAATAAGCTCCAGCCTCCATGGACTCTGTACAGCTGAGAAGGCACCGATGGGATCCTTATCAACAGCCAGGCACCCCAGGGACATACAAGTGTTTGCTGACACGGAACCAGATGGCTCCCCAGTCACGTGCATGTTGTCTTTGAGCGATGCTCAGCAAGCAGCATTAGGGAAGGTGAAGTGTGGAGGAAGGAAAGTTGGAGGTATCCATGGAAAAAAGCAGTGGAGGGGTGTTGTTGCTCTGCTCGTCCTTGGTTCCGCCCAGATTTCGACTTTGAAAGTGCATACATCAGATTATAGTTCTTCACTTGTGCAGTGCACTATGATGGATCACAGTGTAGCATGGTACATGCTGGGCTGTTACCAGCCACTTCAGAGGGAAGCATTAAACCCCAGGACATGGTACATGGATATACACCTGCCCTGGTGTTAGGACATACATTCCTTGCGGGCACCACACTGCAGTGACTTGGCCAGGCCCAGTGCTCCCAATGGTCTCTCCTTCCTAACCACCTGCCAGATCCCAACCTGCTTGTGCCACTGAATTGCTCTGGGCCACAGATCTCACAGGTTAATTATGGTCTGGGGTAATAGGCATCCATTTTTATAACTTTAAAATAAATTGTGTTAAAGTTTCCCTGGCTTTCTCCTTTTTGGATAGAAGAAATACTCGAATTACTGCTCAGTCCTTTGGATACCTCTACCACATCCCTTCTCCTCCTCCCTCACAATGCCCATTTAGCTATGACCTCTGATGGTCCCCCAGCAATGCCATTGCATGTCCCCAGCCATGAGCCTCTGCTGTGCTGTGACAGACAGGGCACGAGCCGGGTGGTTTTCTTCTGCACCAGAGGCAGGATTTGCATTTATTTGCATTGACATTAACATTTCCTTATCACCCGTCCTCAGCCTCAGTGGGCAGATTAAAGGTCTAAGCCCTTTGATATGAGCCAGAAGCCATTAGTGGTATGTGAGACACTTCCCTGGGTCTGCTGACCGCACAGCCTGTGTACCCCGAGCCAGCTTATGCTTATCACCCACCCCAGCCTGTCTGACACTGTCTCTGCAGTGTGTGCCACCACAGCAATGCTACCACAGGGTGACACGGGCAAAGACCACAGCATGCGCTTACCTTTGAAGAAGAAAGCCTCTCCCCGGATCTGTGCCACCGCATCGAAGTGAGTGTTGCATCTGTTGGGCACATCCCGCCTGATTCTGTGGAGAGATGCCCAGGTAAGCATGGTCCAGATAGGTGATGAGGGGCTGCCACCTCCTTGATGCCCCCCATCCCATGGACCACAACTCCCAGGCAGCAGACTACAGGCTGCATCCATCTGTCACTGCTCATGGCCAAACCCAGCCATGCGCACAGGGACTGCCAAGGCGAGCTTGGGCAACCTTCAGCCTGAAGACAGCTTTGTGGCAGATGCTTGCTGAGCCGCCAGAGACCATCAGTGGGAGTCAAGCATGGACACATTCTACATCTACCAGCTAGAGGGACTGGTGAGGGCTGAACTGGCTTCCTGCTCCCTGGTGGCGCAGCATAGCTTGGCTGGCTGCACCGGACAGCAAGACACACGGTGGATAAGAGCCAAGCAGCATCTTGCTCCAGTGGCTGGGGACATTGCTGTTCCAATGTCTGAAATGCCAATGAGAGGTGACAGAGCTACAAAGCAGAAAGCAGCTGAGCCAAAACAGAGAGACACAGAGGAGTGATGGTGCCATGGGATACTCAATGAATGCCACCTGGCAAGTCGCAGCGAGATACTGAGCTACTTTTAACAAGGTGGGTGTGGAAGGCACAGAGTATGAAGGACTGAAAGAGCCACAAAGCCTATGTAAGAAATGATGATTTATGGAGAACAAGGAGAGGATGCTGGGAACATGCACAGAAAAGCTGCTGTGAGTGACAGGGAGTCATAAATCTAATTGACTGATAGAAGAGTTGTGCTGGGCTGCCAGCACCAGCTTCGCAACCCTTTTCAAGCACAAAGCAACAGACACGGAGGTGAACCCCATCCACCCTCCCAGTCACACACTGGGCAGGAAGAAGGGGTCGGCATGAACAAGTTTCCCATTCCTGCTGTTAGTGGTGTGAGATGACGGTCTCCTACAGCAGCAGGGAGAAATGCTTTCATGTTTCTAGGTCAAAACACGGCCACACAGAGCCTTGTGGACAAGCTCCACTAGACGCTACCAGGAAGAAAGACAGCTAACAGCATTCAGCATGTTCAAGGGTCCCTTAGGGCCCTCATAGCCTTTCTTCAGCCCTTGGCAGCTGGGACCCCTCCACCAGGAGCAGGTTCTCAGCACCTCTGTACTGTGGGCATCACATCAAGCTGGACAAAATGGGGTGAAAAAGGTGCTGAGGTAAGAAAAGCAACTGCAGCACAGGGATACTTTTCCAAGATTGAATTGTTCTTGGTTCCATTACTTTAGGGCTAATCTGGGTGTTCATGCTTCAGTGCTGTGATCCCCTCTTTGCAGATGGGTCGTTGAGACACAGAGAGATGAAATGACTTCCTGAAGGTCTCACCCCAGATGGGGCAGACCAGGAGGTGAAGGCGACCTGCTCTATCTCTGCTGCTCTCACTTGGGCCACTTCTGGTATCTGGCAAACATAAGTGTGGCCATGAACTCCTGCCTTTTTTGCTCAATGACCCTTCTTCTCTTTACTGTCCTGCTGCCCTGCTAGTAAACCAATTTGGTAACTCAAACGTTTATTAATGAAGTAGATCTAGAACGTCCCTTAATGAGGGCACGCTGGTTGCTTGATGACACTCAGCATAAGCAGTCCCTTGCCAACGCAAACCTGTGTTGGAGGCAGGCTATCGGTCCACTTGTTCCAATATTCACCCCCACAGGTACATTAGGGAGTTGCTCACCGTGGAGAGATTTAGTGAGTTATGCTTGCACAATCCAGGGTACTGCAGAGGAATTGATTAAAATTTCAGCAAGGAGGAGTTTACCTGAGGGTGATGAGGGCAGATTTCCATTAACACGGGTAAAATGTTGAGTCTTAGGGAAATGCAAAGCACTGCAAGATGCTACAGCATTTCCGGACGTGCTTTGAATGATAAAAATTACTTAAGAGATAAACAGCAACTGTCACTCGTTCTTGCTCTTAACCCCCCAGTTGTGGGCTAGCTGCCCACGTACTGCTTGGAAAAAGCAATAGTGTATGGAGGGGATAACCAGATGTGAGATATAAGGGGCACTCTGTGTGTGTATTTTCCAGGCGGCAAGAGGTCCAGAGGGAAATACTGGAGCCATAGTGAGCAGGCTTCACTAAATGGAGCTTCACTACTACGTGTCCTCTGCAGAAAAGAGACAAACTTGACTCACGGGACAGTGGAGCGGTTCTCTGGCAGCTCTGGCAGGACAGGGTGGTCGTCAGTTTTGCTTACATCAGACTTGGCTGTGGGGGACACCGATTCCCTGACTCCTATACGTAAAGACAAAGAAGAAATAGTGGGGAACACCATCCTCACACCAGCTCCAATCACCCCAGAAAACAGCTATTCCAGTGTGCCCCGTGGCAGAAATGGGCCAGTGCCAGGTGAGGGACACAGATTTACCATAAAGTTGCCAGATTCGGACTTTGTCCTCATAAGGTAGGTCATACTTGAGAGGATCCCCCACTGGACCTTGGTAGTAGGGTCTCATGATAGACTCTATGGCAGAGATGTGAGTCAAGCCAATGGCATGGCCAAACTCATGGACAGCTACAGCAAACAGGTCCATCCCATGATCATCTGGAAATAAAGACAAAATTGATACAAAAGTCACTACATGCTGGTTGTATTTTGGGGGATTTGGGTGGGCTGTAAGAGAAAGTGTAGGTAGATGTTGGATAAACTGGAAAGAAAAGCTTTGGACAGGTGAAGTTTGAAAAAGACATTTTTTCTCCAGTTGGAAAAAGGGACTGAAGGGTATCACATGAAAACGGAAAGCAAGGCAGACATCAGCCCACAGTGTGAGTCCTCAGCCCCACACACAAAAGGGGGTCACCCCTCCTATTCCCAGATCACCGATAGCACTTGAGGAAGAGCTGGACCAACATCTGAGACAGCGACCTCAGCACAACCATCCGTTATTCTCACTAATCAGCACTGCAGGGGCCGGGCCAGAGCAGCCTCCTCCCATATCTCACCCTGCAGGACTGCCAGCACAGTCTTTGTGATCCCCACGAGGCCACACTGCTGCAGCGGGTAGCCAGAAGCTCTTCAAAGCCTGTGATTATGTGCCAAGTAAGCAGTGCCCACGGCATTCTGCTGGGCTTTCCCTGCCTCACAGTGCCGGCCAAATACACAGCAAACACCTTCCTGCATGCAAACACAGAGCTGTTCACCCACTCAGCACACACCAACCCTGATCATCTCTGCTGTCCCAACAGGACATGGCAGGAGGGAAAGGTGACCACAACAGGCTTGTTTCTGAGGACTTGCTCTTCTCCCCTTCCATAGCATGTGCTGATGTGAGGCTGCAGCTCCAGAGTCTGCTCCCTTAGGCAAACACTTTGATGCTCACACGTCACACTGGGCATCAGGGGAATTTACTGGACATTGGTACCTCCCTTGATGACTTTTTCCCTCTCAGTCTGGGCTTTCTCTGTTCTTTTCCACAAAATTTTCTTATCTGCAATCCAACCCCTAGTGCCTCACACCACACGCTCAGACCCGTCCCGTACTCTCAGAGCCTCAGACACTCAGATCAGAGGGTTACTGTCCACTTCCAAACCTGCACCAATGCTGCTAAAGCATAGGAGGAACTGCTTCCAGGAGCTGTATGGGACTCATCCTGCTCAGTGCATTCCCACTACCCAGCTGAGCCAAGTATCCATCCAATTGCTGCTCCTTGCTGCACAGCAATGCCCTGCAGAACAGTACCAGAGGGCAGCTCTTACAAAGACTGTGATTGCAAGTATTGTAATAAACAGGCAGTGAGGCTGGAGAGGTCTCTGCAGAGCTCAGGGGAGCCCCATGTTCCATAAGCCATGGTCAGGACCAAAGGAGACATCACACAGGAGCAGGCATGGCTGATCCTGCACTGTCCTTAGCACTCCCCACTGGGTTTGGGGTGTTGAAGTGGGATATTTTTGCTGAATTCTGCTTTTTCCTTCATGACCATTATTTACATGTCTGTAAACAGCCAGGATTTTATAACCTGTGCTGTTTTCCCCAGCACTAGGGGAGAACAAGACATATGCTTTCTGACATTTTAATGCCAAACTGACAACCTTGGGGATATTTTATATCACCTACAAGTTGTAATTTTGGAATCACTAGGGAGAACAAAATAAATAAAAGATGAAGCTCGGGTAGCTCCAAGACCTTCAAAATAGAGGGCAACTTTCTTGCTGTCAGCCTCATCCCCCTGTGGTGCTTGGAGGGATCCTCCCTGCGTGGCCCACTCGCCCTGAGCTTGCTCCTCCATGAGATCCTCTTCTACAACAGCTACAAAAGGAGCATCGCTCCTTACTTCATCACATAACACATCCACCCCAGTGAGCTCCCAGACCTCAGCCCTTGCCTCCTCCCTGGATGTCTGCAGAGCAGAGCTGCTGCTTTTTAACTGCCCCATAAACAGACACAGCGGCACGAACCACGCATCAGCCTGTCCAGACCTTTAGCCTTAACCTCAGACCTCCTCCAGCTCATCTGGTTGACACTCCTGCCCATGAGCACTCAGCAGGGGCAGACAGAGCACAGGGGTGGGGAGGAAGAAGGTGTTTCCTGGCTTCAGGAAATACAACAATTAGGTCTAAATGAAATCATTAAGCTGAGGCAGCAGCAGCCCATTGGGAGGCTGGCGGAGGAGGCAACGTGACAAGAAAATTAGCAGCTGGTGACTGCAGAGGATCTATTCTGTCAAAACACGCCTGACACAAAGGTTGGGGACCTGATCCCCACAGGTGGCTCGCTCAGCTGAGGAACTCTTGCTTCTGAACTCCTCTGCTTATTAAAGCTTTGCTCTAGCCATACGAGATGGAATAAAAGGAGAAAAAGGAATAAAACCAGCTTGTAATCCCCCTGGTGTCAGGTCATGGATGTGAGATGGCAGGAAACAACTAGTGTTCACAGGGGGCATTTTCCCTGCAGACCACAGAGCCCTTTCCAGGCAGGTCAGCTTATAAATACGCTTTGAAAATAGGAAACCAGCATAAGTGGCAGTGAAGCCACCCAAAAGACACTAAAATCAGAGAATGCAGTCTCCTTCCAAGAGCTCCAACAGCCCTTAACTGTCCAGGTCCCATAAGAGATGGGGACTGGGGAGTTCTGCAACTGCCTCTGTGATGGAGAGAAACATGGAGATGTCGTTGAGGCTTCCAGGGACACAGAAGGTCCTCAATGGTAACTGCTGTTATTTCACTAGCAAGGCTGGTTTCCCTCTCATTTCACTGAGGAAGAATCAGAAGAAGGTGCTGGAATCCTCAAGCTGAGGGTGAAGGCACCAGCAAAGGCTAAACCACTCTAAGCACCGGAGTAAAAAGAGGAAACTGGGAGCCCTTGCATTTGTCTGCAGCTCTCCCACCCTGCCCTACCTGATGATCGGAAGGTCCAATACTCATCATCATCAAAATGAGTGTCTCCTGCCGTGTGATGGTCTCCAGGGAAGAAAGCATGTGCCACTGTCCCGCCAGGCCCGTCAAAGGGATAGCCGTCATTGTGATCTGCCTTGGAGAAGTCTATCTGGATGTCAGCATTGTTACCAGCCACTTCATGGAAATTCAGCGGGGTAATGTCACTCCAGACCTTCAGGGCATAGTACATCAGGGCTCGGACAGTGTCGTGGCCCAGCTGGGACTCTTTTGGGAAGGTGCGAACTCTGAAATAGGGAGGGTAAAAAAAAAGGATGGGTCAGAAGCATGACACATCTCTGAGGACCACCTGGAAGGGCTCTGCAGGTAGCTGGTGCTTCACAGAGCCTCAGTGAGGCTTCCAGAGCTCTTAGCACTCCCCCAAAGTACCCTAACACCCTTTATAGATGCATCTTTAAGTCTCTGAATCACACTGGTTCCAGAGCTATGAGGATTTCAGAGGCTGAGTTCGGGTCCTCTGGAAGAGCCGAGCCAGTCTTGTCCCACACATGTGAAACACAACCAGGGTCTGAATCCCAATACCTCCCGATCCTGCAGTACCAGGTGTCAGTCAGCCTCAGAACCACACTTAACTGCTGTTAATGCCCAGGAATACAACCCTTGCCCAGCCTGGAAAATGCCAACGCCATGAATCCCTTCCCAGAGCTTGCCCACTTTTTTCCCAAGCTCCCTTTCAGACCCATTGACAATTATTTTCTCACCACTTATTCATTCCAAATGCAACCCAAATATGCCAAGATTGCTGACTTCTGAAGCCTTTGCACCACACACAAACCGAGTTTTCCTGCAACAAACAGCAGGTCATTGCCTGCTCTTATTACATGCACACAGAAATCCAGTAAGGATTTGCTGCCTCTGTGTATTTCCCAGCATGTCTGCTGGAGGTATAAAATATACCTTGAAGGCAGTAAATGCCAGCAATGCCCAAGCCTGCAATCCATAACAAAGAGGAAGAGAAAAGGATTCATTTGATGGAAATCTCATTCCAAATGCCTCCAGCCTATTGCCTGCAGGAGACAGCCTATCTGATGCAGCACTGCAGTTGAGAAGGTCTTGCCTTGCTTCTTGGTAGAAAAAGCATTTGATGAGCAGGGGCTTATGACACTGCTGCACACATCACAGGGCTTTTATAGTCTCCCTGCAGCAGGAATGCATTCCCCGATCCCCAGCTCTGCCTTGCACTGGCAGAGAAGCCAGGTCGGATGAGCTGTGTGCCGGTGTTTGCCCTGCAGCTGCAGGATTCAAACTTCCCTTTTGGTCTGAGCTGGAGTGAAAGAATGTCAGTGTTTACCATATAACCAAGCCTTGAAAAAGAATTCCTAATATTGTTGGTATAATAGAGGAGATGAAAAGACAAAGATGCAACAAGGCACCTTGGCTTCTGAAAGAGTGTGCTTAGATAATGTTTCAGTGACAATTTTGACTAAAATAAACACAATCCAGGAAAATGCACTGTTGACTGAGTAATTATTGACAAAAACCAATTCTGATGGAAAATTCCTGACCAGCTCTGCCCCAGTAATAACAGATATTTTATTTCTTGTGTACCAGCATGCCAGCCAAAGCGATCATGAAATATTCATGGCTCCACAGATTTTTAAAGGCTGAAGCAACAATTATGATCACCTCACTTGCCCTCCTGCATAATGTAGCTGGGAGAGCATCGCTCAGTATTACACCACTCCCCAGCAGCAACGTGAAGTAATAACCCAACTAAACCTCTAGAGGTAATTACAGGTGTCAGAAAGGGATCTCACGTCACTCAAGCTCTTCCTATGAGCCGTGATTTGGGAACACGGATCAGAGTAGAAGCCACTCACTGACTGAGGCTGGATGCTATTCCTTTCACAGATATTTGCATATACCACATGCCCTCAGAGACACGCAGCCCAAGGTGGTACCACCTCCTGACCTGGGCAAAAGTAGTGAGGGTTAAATCCAGGACGGAACAAACAGGGATTCATGTGAACAAGCAAAACCTTCACTGACAGTTTCTCCAAGGAGCTTGGGAACCCCATCCTAGAGACTGAGAATGAGAAAGGAGAACCAGGCAAAACGGACACGGTCAGATGAACAGAAATCACTCATCTACGGCTTTGCTACTCCCAAACTATTCTGGGCAGATAGAGACCTTATCTACTAAACTAAGTGACTTTTAGTTTAGTAGATAATTGTAGAGCTTCAAACAAAACACATTTCTAAAGAACACAGCGCAAACAGATCCAAACAGTATGAGCATGGGACTAGAAAAGACAATTTTCAGGTAACTTTTAATATATGGAAGAGCCTGTTGCTGGTGTAAACCTCTACAGTACAATAAAACCCATCCACCTGGTTTCCAAATATTCTTTAACTGTGCGTCTTCATCTTCCACAACACCTGTCTGGAATTAAGTAAACCCTTTGCTGCTTTAATCTCTATTGAACAAGGCATTATACGTATAAAACACAGCATGTTTAGTCCAGGAATTGTGACCTGTCTCCGAGATCTTGGTGCCTAGGGCACGGACTCAGATTCAGAAACATTATGGGCTCCTTTTTCCTTTCCTTTCTTTTCCCTTCCTTTACCTCTCTTTCCAGCTGCAGAATGAGGATAAGAAATCTGATCCCCCTTGTAAAAGGATGGTGGATGAAAAGCCCTATCTACAGAGACAAACATTATTAACATTCTTCCCAGGCCCTGACTCTAGGAATGTTAGATGAAGGCAGAAACGGCATCAATACTTATTTAGCTTCTTTTAAAAGGTCCTGCACCTCTGAGCTGTCCCACATTCTGTTAAGATGCTGCAGGTGTTAAGTGAAAACCCCCCATCCTTTATTCATTACCACTGTTATTTGTCAAGAAAATCCCATCAGGGTTTTTCAGTTCAGCATTTGATTTGATTGCTGGAGCTCTGCTAATTGTTTTCAATGAGATTAGGAGAAGACTATTATGCTGATAGGATGCTCGTCACCGTTGCCTTACCCATTTCACTGAAGGAGGTACATTTCTAACATCATGCAGATGCAGATGGGACTAAATAAGCTTCTTCCTACCTTGATTATTATTATTTGTAGTAAATGGTGCTTATGTACCCAGCAGAGAGCCGCATTCCTTCTTCTTGGATGTCAATCCCTCCTGAGACTCCTCTTACAGAGCTCCAATCTCAGGCAAAAGCCTGATGTGAGTAATTGAAGGGAAAGCTCTCTCCTCCAGATGGTCCTTGCGAAGCCACCAGGAAGCTGATGAAGACTGGGCTGCTCAGCCCCCTCCATCCACCCCACCAACACTGCCCTGCGCTGTGAGGTCAGTCACATTCCTCTGCAAAGCCGCACACTGGGACACCCTTGAGAAGCATCTGTCTCCATCACGGATGGAGCTGCGTGACACAACATCAACCACACTGCTTGACACAGCTGAGCAGTACATGGATGTAAGTGACACAAATGTATGCCAAGGAGAGCATCTCTGCTCTGCTTTTAGAGCTCACCCAGGCAGCAGCACTGCCACGCAGACAAATGAAAGCTGACTTTCACCCAGCTGCTGCCAGCTCTTCACATACCCTCCTTTGCTTGTCCCATCCCAAAGAGCATTTGGGTCCAAGCTGGTTAATAAGCAGAGGCCAGAGAGGGCTGATCTGTCCCTGTTCGCTATTGAGGGGCACCCACAGCAATGCTTATTTTGATTTTTGGGTTCCTTTTTGGGTTTTGCCCTCCCAAAGATGGAAGTGGAAGAGTATTAGTATGAGGTTCAATGTATGAGAAATCAATTGTGGTTAATGAATGCGCTCCTTTACCCCCTGCAGCCCTGAAACCACAGACGTATAAAATAAATGGTAATAACTACCAAACACAGCAGGACTGCCTGATAAACCCAGATTGATCTGGGTTGGGGAGGGCAGAGGGGACAGTTAAATGGGTGGATGCTCGCTGCTTTGCCAAAGGTGCTTTCCAGGCTGCCCAGAGCCACTCGTGGCATGGCAACCTTGCCCTTGTGCTACCACAGTGCCACAAGAGGAAAGAAGAGGGGATGTTTGCACCCTTCATCATCCCTACCCCAGCACTTTGCACAATACTGAATATTTTGGGGTGATAATCCTTCTCCTGTCCTTTAACATGTATGTAGTGGTAGGCAGCTCCCTGCATCCCCGGAATGGGCACCAGTACAGGAGTAATCCGTCCTGCAAGAAGAGGTGGGTGAAACCAGATTTCACGGGCAGTGTCTCAGTCTGTGAGAGGAGCGGCTGCCCCAGGGGTGCTGCTGGAGCATGGTACAGAGGTTATCCTGGCTGCACACCTTTACCCAGTGGTACCTGCCACCCCTCCACACCTCAGTAAATCCACATCTTCGCCCAGGCAGTGGCACACCTCCAGTGTGGGTAGGCTCAGGATGCTCACAGCCATGGCAGGCAGTGACTGACAGACACCACTGCCCCCCTGCCGGCTGTGTTTGCTCCAGCTCCAGCACCCCGTGCTCTGAGCATCGCAGTTCCAAAGACTGCTGCTTTGATGAAGTAGCACCAGGGACTTGTCCTTAACTAAAGGTGGATGAAAGACAGCTCCGTTTGGCACCAGGCTGAGGTTTCAGTGAGAAAAGAAACGGGAAATGTAGAAAGCTTCAGCACTTCCCCCTGCCCCAGGAAGTTTGAATTATGCAGAGAGGGGGCATGGCCCTGACGCTGCATTCCCCATGGCTGCAAGGAGGCGGTGAGCGCCTGGGAGGAGATGCCGGCTGTGAACTCCCCTCCTGTGGGGCATAACCAGAGGCAGTAAAGGAAAATGAGCAAAAGGAAAACCAGGCTGCAAACGCGAGGAGGAACTCGGTGAAGGCAGCTCCGGTTGCTGATGCCAGCAGAGGGCATCCGCAGCACGCTCCTCCCGCATCCCAAACCCATCCCACGGCTCCTGTCAGTGCACCAAGGACCCGAGTACCTACATACAACGCAGAAAACATAATAATAGAATCCCGTGAAAAGAAGATTTATATGCTGTAGTATCCTGCAAACTTCCCGTGGAGGTGAGGCACAGGAGACCGCGTATGTCTGATGCTGTACCAGGATGCTGTACTGAAGGCTGTGTAGGATGCAGCCTGTACTGTTTTGCTCCCTGAGCGATCCAGTCCCACAGGCTGGCTGTACTCAAGGGGAAGAGGAAAAAAACCTGAGCAACCTATATGCCCGTGTTGCTAAATGCTGCCTTCTCCATCAGCGCGGACGCCTATCCTGAGACCATCCTTCTGTACAGCTCAGCTTTGCTTACATGTTTATTCCAGCCTTGCAATTGTTTAGGTTTTTCTTTAATTTTTAAATGCATGGTTTGGTTTTCTTTTCTTAAAACCTTTCCACCAACGTGTAAAAGGTAAAACTTAATGTCTCTATTGGTGGATTTTCACAATGCTTTTTAAAAAAGCTATTTTAATCTCAAGTGTTGGGTGTAAATAAATACTATGTTGGAGTTTCTATAATGATATAGCTTTCTGCTGGCTTATACAGCCTCCAGTTATAAAATACAGCCCTTTGTTGAACAAAAGCCAAGATCTTGGAAAGGATCAAAGAAAACAGAAACGACTTTGTCAGGAGATGGATTTTTTTATGTCACATATAAAACCGTCTCAGACCTAAACCCCTTTTTACGGCCATCTTTGCTGCAGCAAAGATGTTGTCCACCAGGACAGTCTGTCCCCATTTCCCTTCCATGCTTTGCTCCAGCCTGGGATTGAGGATGCTGTGCCAGGATTTGTCTCACCCAAAGGGATTTTCTGCTTTGGAATACAAAGTTTATTCCTCTTACCCATCAAGATGGGGCTGCTCAAGAGGGGAACAGCATTACAAGAAGCTGAAGCCAAAGTTGTTTCTTACTGAAGTTGAATTATGTTTATCTTTTCAGAAAAGAAGGTCTCAGAGGGATGTGCTGGAACATGAACTAAATCCCTGGTAAGGCCACAGTTCAACACATGTCGACAGCCACAGCCAAGAAGAGATTTGTGACTGCAGTGGGAGGCAGACTCGCCCTAGGAACTATGTCAGGATCAGAGAAGCTTATTATTAATAAGATCTTTCCATAGCATCCACATGTGTTTCCAGGATAGTACGAGCACCTTATGGTGGGACAGTCTTTCTTGGAGGAACAATCACTGCAGCACATGGGCTTTGAGGAAGGAGAAATGAGTCCCGAAAAGTGCAGGTCTTGGTGGGACAGGGATCAGCTTGTTTGACAACCCTAACCTGCAGTGCCTCTGGAAGCTGGACCAGAACTTCCGCATGACACCGGTTCACAGCGACCCATATGCACTGCTCCCTGATGTCAACATAAATACACTCGCCCATGGCAAGGACTAGGAGAAAGAAAGTGACTCTGTTACCCAGAAAATGCTCCTGCATCTGTGCTGAGCCACGTCTGTGGCAGCTGCTTGAGAAACTGCAAAGTCCCAATGAGCTCAAGAGAAACGATGCTCTAACCATTGCAATGCAGCAAAAAGCTTCTAGCTAACCCAGAAAAAAGCTTCTAGCTAAAAGACTTCTAGCCAAAGCTGCACCATTCCCAGCTGGCAGCCAAGCAGGTCTGAGTCATCCCAAGGCTGGGATCAGCAGGAAGAGTTCAACTAAATAGTCTGCGGGGTCCTGGGAGCACATGTTTTAACACATCACCTTGGAACTCATCACAAAGCCATGTTTAGCCCAGGTCTGCGAGGAGTCAGCCCTTTGCTGCAAGATTTCAGTAGGGGAAGCTGAATTCCTACCTCCAGGACAAGTTCCTTTTGCTCCACTTGGTGACAGCCTGCACGAATCGCTTCCTCCTGGTCTTATTGGTGACGAGGTCGGGCAGAGAGCAGCGAGGGGTCTTCATCAGCTCCAACGTGGCTTCATCTAGGGTGAGGAAAACCCCATAAAATCAAAGGAATGGTCCGTTATTAAGTCCTATAGGGAGACAGGATTCAGCAGCAGAGCAAAAGGCAGTGCCCAAGAGCCTGCTGGGGCACAGCACTGGCTCCAGCATCACTTGTGGGGACACCACTGGGCACTGAGCCCTCTCTGTGCCAGTGTGCACCCACCACCAGCAGCAGCTCCTGCTGAAAGCTCAGTTCTTCATGCACCCACCAACTGGGGCTGCCAGGAGATGACGCCCATGGCTGGGGGTTTGGCAGTAGCTCTACCATTAGTGTCAATGGGCAGTTATTGATTCCAGGAGAAAACACAGCAGGTTCTCTCTTGTGACACTTGACAGATCTCAGAAACTCATGTGGAAGCCACCTACAGCCAGATTTGATTATATTGAAGAAAATACTTTTCGAATCACTCTGTTTTGTCCTCTCTTGCTGAATTTCCCATTAGTCCTCTGGCAAAGCAGAGACACACTCACATGTAGATAACCAGTCCCTCTATTCAGCTAGGAGCTCATATTCGTTCTTGTTCATCTTTACAACTGAATGAGAGCTTAAAGCCCCTATTCTCAACTGCTGAAACAGACGAGTTGTTTCATTCACCCACTCTCTGCACTGGCGTTACCCTTTTAACACTGTTTTCAGACACAAACCACTTCCATGACGTGCCAAGGGCAGCCCCTCAGGCCTGTTCCAAACACCCCTTCCAAAATGAAAATGCAAATGCACCTGTAAAGCCATCCTTGCTCCCAGGCCTGCTGCAGCTTGTGATAAGGTGGAAGAGAAATAACTTCACATGCTCAGTTAAGAGCAGAGGGAAAGCCCCATTGATGGGATGCAGACGGTGTCTGTGAAGTGGCAGCTGCTCCGGGGGACCAGTGGAGGGCTGGTGGGCTGTTGGAATGGGTGGATGGGCAGCAGCCCCTCTAATAGGAACTCCCCCTTAATCCTGTTCCAAGCAGCGGAAGCAAGCTGGCCCCCAGCAAGGGGTCATATCCGTGTGTCAGGGAAGCAAGGAGAGCAAACAGGCACCATTCTGACAGCCAGGATAATGCTGGCTTTCTCCTCTCCTCAATGAGGACATTGATAGGAGTGACCTCAGCCAGCTGGGGAACTTGTGTTGCTTGATCCTGGCCTTGGACTGCTCCCTCCCAGCCACCACATCAGGCAGAAGCACTCATTTCCTTGTCCCTATTGGCTGGTGGAGCTGGTGATCAGCTCTTATCTGGCCACAGGAGATGGGGGGTTGCCCAGGGAGCCAAGGAGACCCCTGTCAGCTCCGCAGGCACTTCATGGCTCTGCATATCATGGGCAGGAGTGAGCAGTGCTGGGGTGATGCAACAGCATCTTCCTCCCTCCTCTGCACTGTGCCCCAGCAGCAAAGAAACCAGAATATCTATATATACAAACTGGGAGACTTAATCAGGATTTTCGTTGTATTCAATTTGATGCTGCAGTGAAGGCTTTGAACAGGACACCCTATCAGCCTTAGTTTCTCTGCCTTTGTTTTCTTTCAACACACCAAGAGCTATTTTAAGCACAACGGGATCCCCAGGGTGCGTGGGTCTGGTGAAATAATTGCTTGCCTCAGGTTCTTGAAAGCACAAGGCAACAAAGCACCTGGGCCATGTAATTACTCTTACAGCTGCAAACTGGGCCGTATGTTACACCCACGTGAGCTTCTCCTGGAGATGGTGCTACTCCACAACTCAGTGCCAAGTCTTGTTGTCCATACCTGCAAGGAGCTGTCCCTGCATCCCTTTGCACCAAAGACAGGAAGGACCATGAGGCACTGACCTAGGACCCCTGTCGCCTCGAGCCCTCCGAACCTCTGCATGGCAGTGATGGCCTTGGTGAGCTCCTCCTGCCTCTGCAGCCGTCCTGTGACTGGATCTGGAGGAGGCAGATACCCAAATTTCGTCAGCCAGTCCTGTGAAACAAAGAGAATGGGGGTGAGAAAAGGAAGGGAAGGGGATACAGACACAGGGAAAGATGCTCCTGTCTGTTCTGACTGGAAGTGCTTTTCCCGTCTATGTGTTTATACCCAGCTTCCCCATGGAACTGTGTGGGCTCTGCTAACAAACATGCAGATCTGTTCACATCAATACTGGGATCTGGCAACCCTCACGCATTCCAAGGGTGACATCCAATTTCCCCACACAGCTGCAGACCATCTCTGATGGCAGCGCAGCCCCAACACACGGGTCACACAGGAGCCTTTGATTCTCCCACACAGACGGACAGCTCTGACTGGAGGCTGGTTGTAGAGAGGGGACGAAAACTGCCCGTCACAGGGGCCAGGCAATGCCGCCTCCCTCGGGGTCCCACTTCAAGTCCTAGCCCACAGGGGGTACTGGGGTTGGTGCCCTGCTCTGATGGAGGAACCCCTCTGACCACGTGTGCTGGGCTTTGAGCTTTCTGCTGCACCCCACAGGCGCCACAGTGAGGTCACAGCTTCCCATGAGGGGTGAGAGGAGAGGTCCCTGTCAGCACAGGGAACACCTCCATGACCAAACCATGACCCTCTGCAAGTCCCTCCATGTCCTATGCCAGCATGACATGGCTGTGCCTGCCCTACAGGTTCTTTCAGCCAATGTGCCACAATGCTGTCATGCTGCTGTGGCATTAATTGAACTGCTGTGACCTCCAGCTGCTTTCTAATCCACACATGGCTGGGGTGGATGAGCTTTGGGGCTGCAGTGCATTAATTGCATTGGCAGCAAAGGCTCCTTTCACCTAGTGCAGACAAGCTGGGACACAGGGTTAAGGACATCCCTGCAGTCCAAGACCCCTCCGTGCACCCTGATGGCTTGAGGTTGACAGCGGGACTTGATGATGTTAGAGGTCTTTTCCAATCTAAAACGATTCTATGAGGGTGGTTTGTTCTACTTTGACCTTCACAACATCAGAGTTTTGATTGTGAACAAACCCAATCACAAAGTCTCAGCCCCCTATCTGAGCCACACAGTCATCCAAGATCCGAGGCAGATGACCTCAGCATTGACACAAAATTGAGCCCAACCCTCTGGAGAAAAACACCATGGAGACACAACACGCCAAGCTGCTTCCTTGGAGGCCACCATGTGTGGTGGGACCTTGGCTTGGTCTCTTCCCGCCAGTTCCCTGGCAACGAGCGCTGCAGCTGTGAAGTCTCAGCTTCCAGGAACCTAAACACAGCCCCAACAAGAGCCAGTGGTTTCCCAGGGGTGCTATCACCCTTCCACCACAGCAGGAAGGGATATGGGGACAGGGAGCATGAGAAAACCCTGCAGCAACCTTCCCCTAAAATCTGGCCAATGCTGAAAGTTGCTCCTGGTGATGGATGGCCCTCAGACAAAAGCTGATGAAGAAAATGCCAAAAATCTCCTTCTTACAACCACTTTTTAAATGTCTGGCAAATCATCTTTCTAAATCCTCACTTTCCTTCTCGCTCCTGTCCCCTACCTCAGCAGAAGGATCAGCAAAGAACAATAATACCGCATGCCGGGAAAGCCACAAACACCTGCCCTCTATTTTGTTTATCTGTATCAAAGAAGCATTGATCTCCTGAGCCTCTTGAAGAGTGATAATGATCTGGACTTCCACCGTGGTCAATACACCGCAAATATGTTGCAGTCAGATTAGTGCCACAAGTCAGTATCTGCTTATCGCTAGAGGTTGAATGTCTCACAGCTTGGTGTTCCCTGAATGCCACAGCATCCCCAGCTCCAATCTGGCAAGCCAAATGGAATAATTTCACACTTACAGAGCTTTATGACAGATCTCCCCACGCTTGGTATGGTTCTCCATTGGGAAGCATGTTCTCCTGTGCCAGGTTTCTCACCAGCAATTCACTTTGCTCCTCACCCTCCTTCATAGTTGCTTTATTTTAGCGGGATGGTGCGCTATTATAGCCAGAAAAAGCAGCTTATCAATGAGGCCATTTCTCATTGCTTAACACAACGAAAGAGGCTTATGGGGATGCTGGGGAGGGACTCTTCATGAGGGACTGTAGTGATAGGACAAGGGATAACGGGTTCAAACTTAAACAGGGGAAATTTAGATTGGATATGAGGAAGAAATTCTTTATTGTAAGGGCGGTGAGGCACTGGAATGGGTTACCAAGGGAAGTTGTGAATGCTCCATTGCTGGCGGTGTTCAAGGCCAGGTTGGACAGAGCCTTGGGTGGCATGGTTTAGTGGGAGGTGTCCCTGGCCATGGCAGGGGGGTTGGAACTAGATGATCTTAAGCTCCTTTCCAACCCTAACTATTCTATGATTCTATGAACCACCAATTTGCTAGGAGCATGTTAGCATCGTTGCAGCCTTTCCTCAACATAAGGCTGAAGGACAGGCCAAGCGCTCTTTCCCCTTCTCCTAGCTCCTATTTGTCCCTTTTCATAACAAAAACATTTGTGACAGGAATTAGAGATACAATTCACCCCTGACTGTCTGTGAGAGATCAGCTGTGGCACGGAGCTCAGCAGCTGGCCCATCGGCTGCTGGGGATGCTGGAGTTTAATTTGGTTTCTTCCCTGGCCATGGAGACAGTGTCATTTATCCTCTAACAACAGAGAGGCTGCTGCGCTGGAGATGGACACAACAGAGCTTTGCCCAGGCTCTCCTGGAGAGGGAGGTGGCAGCAAAAGGCTGGGGAAAGTAAAGGCACGGTGAGGTCCAGCAAAGCCCTCCTCATCATCTCTCATTCTTAACCAAAAGGGACAGAAAAAGGACAAACACAAGTGGGCACCCCAGAGCAGGATGGGACAAAGAGCCAGACAGCACAAATCCTCCACCTGATCTCCCTTGCAAGCCCTGATTTTCCTGCATGTGATTTTTCATCTGGACCATCGTTTGTCATGCCTTACTCAGGTTCTCCATAATTTTATAGACCTCTGTGATATCACTCTCATTCAACTCTTTTCCCATGTACAGGTTCTGGCCGGTTTCCTCTCTTCTTGTAAGCAAAGCTGATCCATAATATTGAACTTTCACATTCCACCTTTGCTGTGGCAGAAAATTTCATTAGGGAAAATGCAGCTGGACTTGGAGATGGGGAAAAGCAGCAGGAATTGTCTGGCCACTTATCAGTGTGGCCTGTGAAAGCTCTTCAGAAATTTTCTTGTCCTTAATTCGGACAAAGGCCAAACTTACAAACTTCCAGAAATGAAAAATAGGAAAACATTTTCCACTGAGATAACTTCAACTCGTTCCCTTCTTATTGCCACTTCTTTTTTAATGAAAAAAAAGCTTTTTTTTTGCCAACTCCCATTAGCTTAAAATGTTTAAATGAAATAGTGATTGGAGCCGAATGCTGAAATTCTTTGAACATATTTCTTGCCTGAGTTGGCACGATAAAAAGTTTTCCTTAAAAACATGCTGTGCTAAATGAACTGACCTAATCCCAGGAGGAGATACAGCTTCAGCAGCTCCCTATTTCAAAAGGAAAAAAATTGCTTCATCACAAAATTCAGATTGAGCCAATGACCTGACCATCTTCCAGCTCTAAGATGAGCTGGGAAAGAGCAAGGCTGCGTTACATGACTCATGCTATGCACCAGGATATGTACCTCAGGCTGGGGCTCAGGGGATCACAGCTCAGTTTTTGTGGCAATCACCTCATTGTGCCTCTGGCCCCCAATTTCTCATCTATAAAATACTTATATTTCCTGGTCTCCCATCTACTTGTCCTTCTCGCTCTGAACTCTTTAGAGCAGCCTACCCACTGCTCTGCTTAACCCCAACTGCGGGGGGGTCCCAGGCTGGACCCAACCAATGTGTTTCATTGCTATCACTAAGAGCGGACCCACACAATGGACTCTCTAGTACTGGGAGTTAGCAAAGATGGACGTGGGGAAAGTTTCAGGGACTGAGCAAAGCCCATGAGGAATCCTCTGATCCAGCCCCGCTACTGAGCAACGCAGAATGAAAGGTTTCCCACTGTGCTCAGGGTCAGGACAAAAACAAGAAAGAAAGAAGGAAGAACTGCACCGCCTGGTAAAAGCATCCAAAGACACCCATCCATCTGCACCTCCCCTCCTCTGCACCACACAAACACAGCTGCCAGCAAGAGCCCTCACGCTGCTGAGTGCTCCCATCCCACCGCGGGTGGTACCCAATAAAAGAGGTCTTAAAGCAACTGCTTCAAAGCAGTTTTCCTTTGATAAGGGACTATGTTAAGAGTGATGCAGCGGCATCGCTCCTCCACAGAGCCACTCTGTGTGTGTGTCTGGAGACAGATTGCTCACTTGGTTGACTAAAAATAAGCTGTATTGGTTTTTTTCTTGTCTGGGTTCCCATACTGTTGTGGCACAGTGTAATGGGGAAAAGCCTCCTTCTTGCCTTAAAAAATGGTTCACAGAACCCAAACTGCAGAATTTTTTGCATTTTTTTCTCTTTTGGAGAAGGCACAAAGTGAGGAAAAACAGCAATGAAGTCTCTCATCTGCAAACAAACCCTGCTTCAATGCTGGTCTTCTTGAAACTCCTTAACCCACTTGTATGGAATACCAGGGAGCAACACTGCTGTGGCAGCAGCCAAGGACTGGGGCTTTCCAGAGAGAAGTGATGACCCAGAGCAAAACTCTGGCTGCAGCAGCAGTGAAGCCTCTGGTATCACTTATGCAGAGCCAATTTTCAGATTAAAATGGCAATTTTATTTCTTTCATCTATCCGCTTCCTTCGTATCAATACCCTTTTGTCCTAGAACCTACTTATCTGCTTCACTTTAAAATAGATCTAGGTATTGTCCCTCTTTTAGGGAGAGATTTATGAGCTCTGCAGGTTTGCTTTCACAAATATTAATATTACATAAGCTGATGGGCTTATTCAACTGCCACAGGCGAGAAACAGGCTCAGTCAGCAAGTTTTCTTCCTGAGGATTTCTTTTTAAGAGTCGTAGGCTGGTGTTTACAGGAAGACAAACTAGTTCAGGTTAACAAGGAGAGGATAAACAGGATAAACGGCAAAACAGAAATCAGGGTAAGCAGAAAAACTTGACCCAAGCCAGTTCCATGCTTCTGCCCGCTCTTGTACTATTATAATGACCATGCTTTTAAAGTTTAGCCCCTAAAAACAGGGTCTTTTTTCTTTTTAACCCTCAATGGTGCATAAACATACAGGGGAAAATACATCCTTAACCCTGCAGTTTGTACTGCTCCCTTTGCTCAGAGGTGTAGGTAGCTATTCCCAGTTTTTACCCCGCACATTGCCAAGCGGAGAGAAAAGCAGAGCTTTATTCCCAGTCCCTGGCTCCTCTGCAGATCCCTGTTCTGGACCCTGAGCTTTGCACCAGCATCCCAGACTCACAGACTGGCACCATTCCCATCCCATCAACGCTGTGTTTGAATTCCTGTCCCTGTCGACGGGGGTGCAAGCAGCACCCACAACACCCTGCCTCAGGACTGCTGGTGGTGGTGACATCCATGGGCACCTCTCCCCGCTTTATGCCGTGGCTACTGGTGCTGCTCCAGACACCTCTTTGCAGCAAGTAGCTGCACTTGCAGTGACCTGCCACAGTCCTCCAGAGACTCTTCAGATGTGCATGGAGAGGATGCTGGTATATCCAAATTCCCACATTTTCGGGCAGTTTTAAGCTAGAGCTGAAGCATTTTTTTACTCAGAAGATCCTTTTCATCAATATCCCTTGAAAAGCTTTACCAAACTGCACCTTTGCTCATTAATCAAGCTGCAAGTTGCTTTCATTCATATGAAAAGGGTCCTGTCACAGCTGAGAAGCTAAACCCAAACCCTGACCTGAATGTGGCCTTTGGCTCTCCAGCAAGGCAGCTCAAGTGAGGTCTCTCCCCACTGTGCCCCATGTTCCTGGCTGCAGCAGGAGTACAAACTACCCCAGCACCCTGCTGTCCATCCCAGATAACCACAGAGAAACAGGCTTTGTTTTCGTACGGTCACCCACCAGGGAAAGACCTTTGCAAGCTCCCTTTCCTGCTGGAAGTCCCTTTATACCCTGGGTGCAGTCGTGCTTTGCACACACTGGGGAAGAAAATCCAAACAAACTATTCAACAAAATTAATGACCCAGATTACTAAAATAAAGCCACAACTCAAACATCCGGAACTAATTTCCAAATTACACTTCACTTTAGCTCTGCAGCTACCATTAAAAACAGGGTGGAAGCTTAGAAAATAAATAAGAGAAGTCACCACCACCAGCAGCTCGATGAAAGGGAAATTGCTTTTGGCTCTGGCTTTTTCTCCCAAGTTTTCAAAGGTTTATGGTATTAACATTTTTACACTCATTTTCCTGAGATCAAACGACCTCAGGAACAATGCCCATTAATTACAGCAACACATACGGTGCTGTGATGCTCTGAGGGCAATGTAAAGGCCTCCAGGCCACTCAAAGCCAATAATTCCCTTCCGAAGGTTGCCACACACCTCTCTAATGAGCTATTGCTCGCACGGAATCAGCTGATTAATTCATTAGCAGAACAAACTGCAGTCTGGATTACAAGCAGGGGTTTGGTGGATGCTGCTACTGAACTGCAGGACTGGTTTCATTAGCCCGCGCCGGAGGAGTCGCTTGAATCCAGACAGCTATTTAATACCAGTGAATGCTGTGCACAGAATCCAGGGTACAAGTTAATGCAGCTGCTAATGATTTCCTCTCCCTCCTCCTTGCTTTAGATGTTCGATTAGGTTAACAACAGCAGCATTACAAAAGGCCACAACCTAAAAGTCCTGAGGACAACAGGTCCCTTGGCAAGGAATAGATCAAACCATTTGGTGACATTGGACCTGGGACATCTGGATCATTAAGGATCCAGTGGAGAGAGCACCTCTGCTCCAGCACGGCTCTCTTCCCAGCCAGCAACTGGATGCCAATTTGGCTGCCTGCAGGTCTTGTCAGACGTGATCAGGTCTTTCCTGTAGCCTCGAACAGTTGTTTGTAGTGCTCTGCTAACATTACCACTCTCCTGGGTGTTGGGGGATGATGTCCTCCAGTAGGCAAGGTGACTTGGAAGCAAACTTCAAGCCCTCTGTGGTAGATGTTACACAAGGTCTAAGCATCCTTTTGAGTGGAAGGGTACCAAGAGCTTCCCCAGAAACACAGAGTTAATCAAGAGATGTTGTAGAATCAGAAAGGAATTCTCTGCAGACCACAGAAACAGTCTTTTCAACCTCTTTGAACTGAAGATCAAAGAACCAATTCCCACCCATAGAAGGCAGGCAGAAGAGTGCAGCACAGAACAATGTTTACTATAGCTGGTTTAGGTTTCTTTCCAGGGTAGGAAAAAGTGACAAAACACATAAACAAGGTACAGCTTATACTGCATTTTAAACATAAATGTGTATTTTTCTTGGTGGAGGTTTAATACAAGAGGACTTTAGGGAGGCCTTCAATCACTGGATGCTTCTTAGCACATCCTAAAAATTTCCACTCAAAGGCAATGAATGATGCAAACAAAACTGTGTGTAATTGAAACTCCACAAGACCATCAAAAAGCAGTTTCAATGGGAATAGGCTTTCTTTTTAAATCAGCCCTAGTTTTGCATAATGCTGCCCGTTGTGGTGAAGTATCCTTTGTCATCACTGACTTATTTAGGAAGGAAAAAGAAGAAAGTCCTGGCCTATAATAGTCTGTTAAACTGTAGCGGGAAGCTAGGTAAATGACCGAATTAGCATTCTTTTATCTTGCTGCAAAAAAAGCTCTAACCCATGTAACTCATTGCTTAGCATAGTTTATGAAAATAAACCTGCTTCTTTGTAAAGAGGCTCTCACCCGGCAGCACTGTGTCCTGGTGACGGATGCCACCAGCCAGAGCCTGTGCTGAACAGCACCATAGGTCTTTGGCTCTCCCTGCATACCCCCACACCTGCCTACTACAAAGGAAAGTGCCATTGCTTTTACTAAAAATAAAGATGAGTTTCTGTCCTCTGGTCAGACAGAGGCTGTAACATCACCATGGGGGATTCTGAACCATCCCAATACTCCAACTCATTGAGAAGCACAATAATTACCATTGCAACATATGGCACATAAATACCAGCAGCAGAGTTTGGATGTGCTTTAAAATCTACTTTAGCCCATCTGTTCTGCTGGTACCCAGGCTAAGCCCAGCTTCATCTGCTTCATGGAGGGTGGTAGCTGTTGGGTTAATTCAAACGTTCACTCCAGTTCCATTTATGCAGGATGAACCAGAATATGGCCTTGACAGACAAGTCCAGGTAGGACAGACAGTGGCTAGGCAGGTACAAGAAAAAGCCCAACTCCAGCATGAGAGACGGAGCGACTGGCATCCATGAGACCTACCATCCACCACTCTTGAAGCAGATGCAAATGATGATCATAGAATCATAGAATAGTTAGGGTTGGAAAGGACCCTAAGATCATCGAGTTCCAACCCCCCTGCCATGGCCAGGGACACCTCCCACTAAACCATGCCACCCAAGGCTATGTCCTATCCAGCCTTGAACACGGCCAGCAATGGAGCATTCACAACTTCCCTGGGCAACCCATTCCAGTGCCTCACCACCCTTACGGTAAAGAATTTCTTCCTCATATCCAATCTAAACTTCCCCTGTTTAAGTTAGAACCCATTACCCCTTGTCCTATCACTACAGTCCCTCATGAAGAGTCCCTCCCCAGCATCCCTATAGGCCCCCTTCAGATATTGGAAGGCTGCTATGAGGTCTCCACTCAGCCTTCTCTTCTCCAGGCTGAACAGCCCCAACTTTCTCAGCCTATCAGCCTTCACAGCTCCCATAAAGCCCCAGGACAGGCATTTCTCCTATACACCAGCTCCAGAAGCACCCAGAGCCAGGGAGCAAATCCCCCTGGCACCTACCTTCCCCATCAGCATCACTCCGAGCATGCCCACAGGTACAACTGAATCAAATCTAATGTCAGATCAGGTGACACGGTTAAATTAAGTGTTACCAGATACAGTTCTGACAGCATTTGTAAGCCCAGAGCTCTCCTCCCCGTGTACCCGGCTGCTGTCCACACGTAGCCAAAGAGATTTCCCTGCTCAACACAGTGCAATAAATCACAGCGAGAGGTTGCCTCATCCCTGAAATCACATCCTCTCTATGAGGAAAAATCAAAGCTAAGACTGTGTGAATTCAGGGATTTCTGGGCAGGACATGGGAATGTCCGTGAATTCTCAGCTGGTTTTGCACAAGGATTCATTGGAGTCCAACACTGCCGGGGGCTGCTATGAGCAGAGCCAGCTGGACAGTGCTCCTCAGGAAACATCTGCTGGAGATGGATGGAGGGAACAAACTGTGCCTTGACCCTCTTCTCCCAGCACTGCTCCACCTCTCTTCATCCATACAGCAGGATTGCGGGCAGGGAGGGCAGCTGCTGTGCCCCTTGCGCAAGGGGAATCCCACATCAGGAAGCTCCCCATGGCCTCTCCACCACGGGAGCAGAGCCTCCTGCTCCACATGCAGAGGAGAGGCTCTGCAAGATGGGTTCTCCAGGGATGTGGTTCATCCCAGCACACAGATGTCTGGACATTTCTTTGAGGCTCTGAAGTATCCAGTGTGGGGCTGTTGACATCACCCAAGGAGATGATGCAGACAACTTCCAAACACTCCCATCTTCCAGCTGGATCAGGACCAAGATGAGCAAGAAAATGATGAATTCTTTCAAAAGAAGTACAAATTGCTCTTTACCAAAGTGAGATTACACAGCAAGGCTCTCCTAGGGGGTGACTTTAGAGGTGCTGGTTTTGCTTAATGAGCCTGTCCATCTCATTCTACCCTAACAGCACGTTTCTTCATGTACATAGTGGAAGTCAATGACACATTGAGAACACAATGGCATTTACCTATATTCTCTCCTGGTCTCATCGAGATGAGCTCCTACTCTTTTGGTTTCAGCCATTAAACAAACTACGTCTGATAGATAACTGAACAGACTGCTATACATCAAAACAGATCTCTCACTAACTCTTTTATTGTATCGTTTACTAGGACAGTGTCTTTCCAGGGTGGACTCCAGACCTGCAGCACGACCCCTAACACCACAGTTTGCCTTGGTTGCCCCACGTCCTTACTCACAACTCTCAGCCTCCACCCCTGGCTGCAGAGTTGAAGCTTCAGCACGGCTTAACTGTTTCCCCATTTAGAGCAGCTAACAACATTTTACCTTAATAAATCAGCTCAGCTGCACGTGTCCCCTTCACTCATTAGCTCAGAGATCAGTGGCTTCCTTCCTCCCCGTTGTAGCACCACTCTTCTCTCCAGGCAGGCAGGGTTGGTTTTCAAGATAACCTCAGGACACAGTCTGCCTGTTTAAGTATGCTCACAGGGTGGCTCAACATCCCTTTCAAGAGACTGCAGAAATTCTCCAGCCCTCTGTGAACTGGGAATTCAAATGCTGTTGTCACCATGCTCTTTGCTAGGACTGGTCCAAGGGCTGCAAATAACAGCTGCAGTCCCTGTGTTTACTTCAGCAGCTTTTAGATCAGGTCTTAGCTGCATCTTCCCATTTAGTTCTTAGCAATGAAAATACTGTGATGTTAAGAAGCCCATAAATCAGAAGCTGTGCTGGGGTGTGAAATAGAGCATCCATTTGGGAGAAAATTAAGCCCCACTTATTGTCTCCTTTCCCTGGATCTATGTGACTGCAGGAACAACATATTTGCTACCTGTTTGGCTTTGCTGCTTCCCCCAGTCTTTTTAAAACTGTGGTATTACAATGAGCTTTTCTTGTTGACAGGCGCTTTCTATTAGCTGTACAAGTGTCTTGAACAATTATTGATGCTGTGGGCAACTGTCAAACAGAGAAAGAAGAAGCCTTCTGCTCACAAGCCAGGCTATTAAACCAAAGGAAGCAATAATATCACAATTGTCAGGGGACCAGCCCTCAAGTGCAAACACTGGGAACTCTGCAGAAGTACTTCAGGAGCACCCCACGGGCTGTACGAGCTGCAAGAATTTACCCACCGAACAGCAGCAGATTATGATAAAAGGAAGCCTGCACCACCACAAGTGATGGGTAATTTGCAAAGCACGACAAAAACTCTTGAATTATTCAAACAAGCTAACTGGGATGAATAATTTAACCTGCTCTGACCAGTCCAGGGCATTTTCCTGTGGTTACCAGGATCTACTTTCAGCGAGAGCTGGTGTTAATCGCGACCTGGGACCAAAAGAAACCACAGATTGTGCTCCTCCCCAGTGGGATCCAAATTATACAGTACCTGAGTTTGGCAAACGAGCTGAACACAGAACTGGTTTTTACCAGCACTCCCCCTGCCCCAAACGCTTCTTTAAATAATAAGAAGTCTGCACATCTATACACACTGTTATCTCCTTAGGCATGCCAAGCCATACAGAATTAATGCGGTATCACTTATGTATGTACCACACCACCGCAACTGAGCAAACAGCAATAACTAGCTCCCACACAAGAGTGAGAGCCAAGGATGCGTGCCCCAAGCCCTCCTCCTGCCAAGGATCCATGCATCCCTCCAGCTGTGCACAGCTGACATCCCCCCTGCAAACCACCCACTGCTCTTCCCCAGGAACACCAGGTCCACTGCTGGCACCCACGGCTCTGCCACATGGAAGAACAGGCTGAGAGCAGAGTTTTTGCATTGCTTTATCCAGCAGAAACATGGGTACAGGCTATGGTTTGTGCATGTGCTACCGGTTTTGCTCGCCCTTGCTCACCCCCTGCCAGCTGCTTCCAGGCACACAGATTCATCCCGGTTAAGTGCACACTGATGGGATATTGGAAAAGTAGAGGTTTTCTGATTCCTTACTAGGAGAGAGGCTGCTGTTTGTAATGCAGCTCTTTCCTCCCCTGCCAGGACTGCAGCTCCACAGGGGAGCTACTCAGTGCTCCCTCCGAGCCCACAAGCTGCTGGTGATCAGCACACAACTGCTCTTGTTCACATGCATAACGCAGGGAAAACTCATGCATCCCTTTCTAGTGTCCCTTTCACTCCATGGCTGCTATCGGAAGCATTTTCTTAGCACAGGACCTGTTTTACCAGTGGGGAAACTGAGACAGGTGCAGTAAAAGGAAATGAGTGATGAGGCACTGGCAGCAGCACATAACTCTACTTTGCAGACGGTGCAAGGGGCTTTTGGCTGCTGTTCCCACACTACCATCTCTGGGGTGTGGGAACCCACAGATGAAGGACTATTGCCTATATCCTACCCAGGTTGTTCAGAGGAAAACAAGATCCAAACCCCACATCCCACTTGCAGCAATGAAAACTTCCATCTGCCCAGCACTCATCATAATGTGATGGAAACATCCTCAGAAGGCCCCGCTGGCTTTGGAGTATTTCACTGGCTTGGCCAGTTAGACCCCAACCAAACCAAGCCTAAGTGTCCCTGGCTGAAATACTACCAACAACTTGCCCATTTTGAAAATCTTCCATTTTGCCCAAATCTCCCAGTTTTCCAGACACTGCTGTGCTTAGGACAGCTCAGGACTGCGTAGCTGAGGGAGAGGGAAACTGTCTGCAGCCAGCGTAGTGATCTGGCAGGCTGCAGCAAGGGAGCTTCAACCCTAACCCTTCCATGATTCATTGAGCACAGGCATTTCAGGAGCTCAAGATCATCTCCAGTCTCCTGTAAATGGGGTTGAAGCCAGGGGGCTTCAGGGAAGAACCAGGGAAAGGGGCTCCTCATTCTAACAGTGTCCCCCAAAACCAAGGCCTGGTAGGGGGAACCAGGCTTGGCTCAGCATCACCTATGGACAACTAAATCACTAATCAGGAGTCCTTGTTCCCAGCTCTGGACCAGGAGCTGCAAGAAGGTGCCTGCTGTGACTGATGGCACCAGCTGCAGCAGCCATTCAGTCAGAGGGGATGCTTTATGTACAGGCTGCAGACAATAAATAGTATTTGGGTGGCTTTTAATGTTCCCTTGAAGAATACGGGTACAAAATGTTGCTGTGACTCATGTCTTTTTGCAAGGAAAGGGACCAGGCTGAAGGATGGACTGTCCTGATGTACCCCCACAGTGCTTCAAATAACCCGTCCAGGAGGCTGGTACCCAGCAGTGCCAGCATCTCTGGGGCACCTACCAGTCACCCCAACCGCATGTTTCTGCTGGGTGGCTCGATGCCATGTGCCCATGGCCACAGGGTCCCTCTGCTGCCATCTTCTCACCAGCCTAAAGACCTCAAACCCCTGTTCATGTGGGTTTGGATGGGTGGGGGGCAGCAGCAGCCCTGAAGCTGTTAGGCAGGAATAAGCCTTTTCCCAATACGATGGCCACCCGCATGACCACTGCTGCGGGCAGCACCTCAGATCCAGCCCTGATCTTAATTACAGCAGCAGCAATTCACTCACTGTGGTCCTGATTGCAGGAATGTGGGATGTGCAAATTAAAGCCAGTGCCTGTGATTTTACATATCAAAAGCCTCTCCAGGCTTGTGATAAAGGAGCCCACTCTTCCCACCACCCTCCAGCCTTCATCTCTGCACATCCGCTTCCCAGCATGTCTGGCAACAGGCACAGTTATCCACAAAGATCATCTCTCCCCCACTGGGCGGCAAATGATGAGATAAAAAGATCATAAAACTTACATCTTTGAAAATGCTTTAATGGGAAAATATCCCCAATATTCCGTGGCCTCTCTGTGGTGTTGATACAGCCCCACACAGCTGGAGGCGTCCTTCACCTCCCTATGTGTAAACAGACAGACTTTATATACCTATTAGATCTATTTGCAGCACAGACAAATATTGAGATTAAGGTGTTTCAGCTTCCCAGTCACATACCCCATGCTGAGACGCAGGTAGAAGGATCCCATCCAACCACCCCACCTGCTGCTGGTCTCCTCAACTCTCAGCCACACTTCCCTGGCTTGTTTTGCCTTGCACAGTAACCCCTATAGCATAAGCAGTAAAGGAAGATAGACTTCTTTATCTTGTTGAATCTGAGCTAAAAGTATGTCTGTGAGGGCTGTGCATGTTGGTGGCGATGGCAGGATGAGGCAGATGGACCCATTATGGGCAGACGCTGCTCTGCTCATGAGATTTATGCAGAAATTCATCCCCTGGCTCCTTCCTGAGACCTATTCCAGCAGGAACAACACAGACTAGGCTTTGATACCAATCAAACTCATTAAATGGAAAGGTCTAATATTCCTACATAGCAGACAATGAAATGCAGAGAAACTCTTGGAACAAACTATCCTGCATAGCAGAGCAGAAATCCATCTGTTAAATTGGATACACTTACTCACACCAGGTTTGTTTTGCCTTTTTTTTTCCCTCAGGACTCATATTTTGACTTCTTCAGCTTCACAACACAAGCCCTATCAGCACATTTGATTGAAAGCATCAAAGTGACCATCTGAATCACGTCACGAGCAGAATCACTCTCTCTGCGGCACCAAGATGGCTCTTCATCAGAAGCAGAGACATGCCCTGGCATGCTGAGAGGGCTGCCGTTCTCTTTGGCCATATATATATAAAGTACCATTCGTTAACTACATGAAAGCCAACCGTCCAGGCCTGCTGTCTCCTGCCCTAAATACCACAAGAACAATTTAATCTCCTGCTGAGCCTTGTGCAGAAAGGTAATTGGTATCATCCTGCAACTACGGAGTCTATAGGCACTGCTGGTTGGAGTACAGAAAATGCCCGCAGTTTGCTGATACATCAATTTCCAAAGCTCACAAAGCTGGGCAATACCCCAGAAAGAGCCAAATGCCTTCCCGCAGGATGAGGAGCCATACATGGCCATCCCTGCAGCACCCTGGGGCTCAAAGACTCAGAGCAGTGATGCTACAACAGACACTGTTATGGAGAAAGGCAAACAAAACCTGCCAGAAAGGTAGAAGACAACAGGACATGTATGTTCCTGAAGGGACTAAGGCAAAGCATCAGGTTCTACTGACTGCACTGCTCAGGGTTTTGCCTCAAGTATGCAACAAGCTTCAGAAATGCAGGTGATGTGTTTCTTTTTCATAAAGAGCAAGGTGAATCCTTGTTTCTCCCGACCAACCTACCAATTCTTCCTGCTTTGCTTGGGAAAGGAAGGATGCTGCTGTGCTCAAATAGCAGCGAGCACAGGAGAGCTACAAAAATATCAGTAAATAAGTGTTATTCTCTCTTTAACACAGGGAACAAAACAGTTTGATCCTTCCAGACATTTGCAGCTTTCTGTAGCCCCAGCCTACCTTTGAGAAGATGTTTTGGGGTACATCCAACCTGGAGAATGCAAAGGTAGCACAGAGAGCTTTCAAACAGCTTTAAACAGGGTAGATGCTGAAACCTGACTAGCTGTGATAAGAAACCAGCTTTGTTTTGTTCAGGTTTGGTGGTTAACATTCCATTTTTCTACATACTACAGCCACCAGTGCAAATGTTACCCTGTATTTTCTTCCATAGCAAGGACACAGGCATCTCGGCGCAGGCAGATCTGCTGGTGCTGCGCAATAAACCTACTTCAGCAGACAGCTGTCCCCAGGCAAAACCACAGCAGCAGCCACAGAGGTAGGACACAGCCTCTTCCTCAAAGGGATGTAACTTTGAAAGCATGATTAGGCCAATTTCAGCCATCAAGCTATTAAAGTGAGATAATCTTGTTCTTGGTAAAATAAACACAGAAATCAACATGTAAATCCCTAAGTTAATGCAAATTCAAGCTTTCACACAGATTGCCCATCACATATTTATGTCATTGCTTAATCTAGCAGCACTAAAATTAACATTCTTCTAGCAATAGTACAAATAATAGCCCTCTGTGAGCAATAGCATCTTTGCTTTCTTTTGAGGCTGCTGTCCTGCAGGGGTGCAGAGAGGCTACACACAGACAGGCAGGGCCCGTCCTTCCCCCAGATTGGTCTCTCCATGTCAGCAAGAGAAATGGCAAAGGGGAAACGGGGAAGAGGAGGCGTAGGCTGGAGATCACACTGTGGGAAGCACAACATGCCCCCTATGTCCCAGGCAGATGCCCCGGCCATTGAACCTCAATGCCTGTCAGCAATTACTCACAGCAGCACTTTGTGTTATGTATTATTTTCTGGCCTTTTTTTCTTTCCTGGTTAAAGCCTCAGGTTCAACCTTTATTGTTTTTTGTTTTGTTTTTTTTTTTAAATGGATTTTAAAAATAATATTCTTTTCACCTCTTTTGGGCAGTTTCTGCAACCAGTGCAGTATTGCTGGGGAGGTGGCATGGCAGCAATGCTGTCAGTGGCTCCCCGCCAGCATGCATCAGGCCATAATGGTAAACGAACCCCTGGCAGCCTTTGTTTTGCTCCCTTTTTGGTAGTTAATGCCACCATTCATAAGGCCCTTGGGAAAAGTGATGGCTTTGCATGTAAGCGTCCTGTGAATTTTCTGCAAGAAACCAGGTTTCTGTGAGCAGGGATACAACTGACTGCCTGCATTTTATGAGGTTATGGCAGAGCTGGCTGTGTGGGAAGAGTAAGGGGTTTGCAAGAGCCTTTCCTTCTTCTTTCTTTTCTTTATTTCCTTAAATGAATGCCTTTTGTCATCTTTCCCCTCTCCTTCCTGCTTTGCAAACAAGCCATTAGCATGGCTTGGGGATTGTGGTTAGTGGCTGAGCTGAGAAACTGAGGCATGCAGGGCTCACTGAGGATCCCTAAATAAAAGCATTTGTGCTTCCAATGGAATGAAACTGCAGGGTGGGAAAATCAATTGGATTCTGCCATCGAGGGCTGCACTGCCCGATTTCCTGCAGACATGGGGATGTCGCAGCCAGCACAGGGGGACAAGCTCCAGCCTGGCCCAATGAGGAGGGGAACAAAGCCAGTGGAAAGCTTCACTGCACATCTCTTGGAGGTGCCCGAGCACAATGCAATGCCTGTACTGCAGCACAGCTGCCCACTTGTTCCCAGCACTGTCTTCTATTTCCTCCCTACTCCAGGCTCCATCACCCTCTAACAAGGGGCACAGCCCGGCTGCTGGGCTGGGATCAGGTTTGGGTGAGCAGCACTCTCCTCCTGCGGCCAGTGTGTCCTCAGCAAGCCCCTCAATGGAGCTGGGAATCACTCAGAGACATTCCTGACAGGGTAGTGCTGCGCCAAGGGCAGTACGAAGCCTATCTGCCAACCAGGTACAGCAGAACGAAGACAAACACAGATGCAAATGACCTGCCCCAAGAGTAAAGTTACTCTGCAGCAGCCAAAACCACATATCAGAGCCCTTTCCTTTGCTGCTGCTCCCAGACAACCCAGAGAGGGGTGGCTTCACGCGGCCCGTACTGATCTCAGTCATCCCGACACTTAATTTTGATCTGTCTCTGTTCTTGCTTTAATACAAAGACCTCTCTTGGCTTTGGCCAATCTATCCATCAAGCTGAGCTTTCAAAGCAATAAAAGAAGATGTCCAAAGTCCATCTTGTAGACAGGGGAAGAAATCTTTCAGGCAGACCTCACCGCAGGTCAGGACAGCATTGTTATGTATATATTCTGTGAATTAATGCTTTTTAGCTAAGCTGACAAGACTTGAATCTTTTCCAGCCCCTAGGCTCACAGTTTCACTAAGTAGCAGGTATTGACTTTTAAAAAGACCAAGATAATTTTATGACCATCAAGAATATTCCAAGCTATACAAAGCCAGATAATGGCATATGGGGGGGGGGGGGGGGGGGGGGGGAGAAGAAAGAAATCAAATCAGTTCATGTATATCAGGACTTAATTGCTGACTGACAACTGCCAGGAAGGAATCTTTCCTTTCAGAAGCAGCATTTCATACAGTATCAGAGACACAGCTGGCGGGAGCTGAGAGCACATTTGCCCTTCACAGGATGGGCTTGGAAACAGAGCAGTGAGACCTGTGTTCCCACCAGCACCCTCCCTGGCCTGATGCAGCATCCCTCACCCTCAAGCCAACCCTTCTCTCCGCCACCTGATACATCAGATACACGAGCCCAGATGGACACTGGATACAAAGGCACGTTTCTTTCCCCAAACTGCCAAAATAGAGGGAAAGCCACCATCACGGAGCTTATGTCAGAGCTCCAGAGGAAACACGATGTGAAAACACTCAGGAAACAGTTTCTCTGTGACCAGCTCCAAAAAAAGTAATTGCTAATTAATAGAGTGGAGAGGCCAAAGAATCAAACAGCAGCCCAAATAGATCAGATGAATTGAGCTTGCTGGATGGGAGGGAAGGAGCACTGCAGCCAGCAGGGATGGAGCTGTTGGGCAGCAGCCGGGTGCTCCTCCACACCTATCCCTGCAGAGGAGCATCTGGAAACCAAGTCCTGGTCACAGCGAGGGCAGCAGAAGTTGAAAGACTGTGTTTTTCTCTTAGTTCCATGGCTACAAAGTGCCTTTCTCTGGAGGCCAGCACTGAGCACAAGGCGGCACTTGTGCTACTTCAAATCTGATCTCGTTTGTCTCCCAGCTTGCCACTACATGGACTGGCAGGTTTCGGGAGGCACAGGGCAGGCAACGCAAGGGTGAATCTCAGCTCCTCTGAAACTGGGCCAAAACTCCCACAGCAAAACAAGGAGCCAGGATTCTTCTCCCACATCTGATCACCAAGGTGAGGAGGTCCGAGAAGTCACTTCCCTCCTCCATTACCCATCACACAGAGATATCCAGCGTTAGCGACAGCCACAGCTTGCCCTGAGCCGGACAATAAACAGAGCAGCAAAAGGCATCCTCTGACTGATGGATGGAGAGGGAGGGACTGAAAACAATCTATTCAGATTGCACCGACACAATTTAATCTGACTAAAAGCTGCAACCACAAAGGCAGCGGCAGGCGGATGCCCATAGTAACCCCAGCCCACCAGCTCAGCAGGGCCCATTTTAATAGGCTTTTTGTTTGCTTTGTGTTTAAGTGAGTAGATCGCGCACCATGGAGTGTACTACAAAGAGCATTAAGCAGCTTCCCAGCTCTCAGTGCGTGAATGATAGATAAGACAGCCTGGGGACCCTCTCAGTGGGGCACTGGGGTGGGCAGGCTCCACCAGATCACCCGCCTCCACCAAAGCCTGGCCGGTGGGAAAGCAACATGTGAAGCAAGTTAGGAAATGCAAGGAGAGGGCAAGAAGAAAGCATTGCATACCCTGATAGAGACCATCATAGACTGCTTGGTAAGAGAAAGCAAGTGTCAGATAAGAGCAGAAATAAGACGGATCTTGATTAAGATCTGGCTAAACAGAAAATTGCAGCAGCAATCCGAATTACAGGGATTTCTAAAGCAAAGGCAGGTTCAAGAAGGAAGCAGTGCTGGTAGAAGCCTCACCCCCGTGGAGGCTGCTAAGGTAGCATAAGCATGGCCTACCACCTCCTGCTGCCCCAAACCTCCCCAGGCCTTCAGTATGCAGGTAGCAGGCACACTGCAGGAGATGGGCAGCTTCCCAAAGTGTGCTGTGCCAGCCATGAGCATCACTTGTGAGGTTACCCTCCTGCACCAGCAATGCCAGCATCAGCCATCCCCACCTGCCTTGCCAAGCAGCCCAGAGTGATGCTGCCCACAAAACCATCATGATTTTGCCCCCAGGGGTTAGGCACTAACAAAGAGCCACAGAGCTCCCCATTCCCCTGCCTTTGCACCCACCACATCCATCTTCCTGCCTGTGCCTAAAACGTCGGAGATGAACCCTGCCATCTTGAGCAAACTGGCATGAACACATTTCCAGCAATAAACCCACCACCACATAGCAAACAGAAACTATTAAGAGAAAGCAAACAAGATCTTTGGGTAAGAAAACTTTAACAACTATAACAAATTTAACAAATACAAACAGAACAAATTCAAGATGTACTTGACCTGGACAGCAAGAAATACCATCTCTGTGAGCTGCTCCTGCCTCCCTTTGCTGCTGGGGGCCTCACTGGCTTCCTACACTGCAAGCAGGGCTGAATGTCCCTCTGGTCAGTGCAGGCAGGATCTGGGCCCATACCAGGCAGCTCCAGCCAACCCAAATCCAGGGACATGAGGAGAGTAGAAGCAAAGGCAAAATCCCCTGCTGCTTGGGCAGATGAAGCCAGGGGGAATGAGAATTGGTGGCTAAGCAGGGAGCAGCCAGGGATGGGAGCCTCCCCAGGGCTGCAGCGCAGAAGTGCCTTTCAATGTTACACAAGGGTGGGCTTACAGCAAGGCTCCTTTTGAAATGGATCTTGTAAGGGAAGGTTAAAGAAGCTTAAATTATTCTCTCTGAACTCAAAGGCTCAGAAGTGACGTCTTTCACGTTGCTTATGTTGCTGGTAGCACAACCCCATGTGGGTCTGGCTGCTGTGGGAGCTTCGGGCTTCGAGGGAAAACAAGAACTATCAGGAGATTATACTTCTTTTCCTTCCAGTGCATTGCAGGCTCCAGCTGGGAGTAGTTGGAGAAGTGGTGAAAAACACTTTATTTTAATTAATGTGCTGGCTAAGTATGCTGTTATTCAAGCTCATTTTGTGGCGCTTTTGACTGGGAATCTTCAAGACACCCCTAAGAAAACCAAAGCAGCATCCTCAGATACTGCTCCTCCTTCTCCCTTTGGTTAATTAGAGGGACTGAGCAGGTCCAGCATGTTCAGACACTCCCTGTGGCTCGCTGCCCAAGCAAGGCACCTGCAGAGCCACAATCCCTCATCCAGCTCCCCTTACAGGAGACCTGCCTCACAGTAGCAGGACATTGTATTTCTATCACCTCATAGGATGCTCTGGGATAGTCTTGAAGCAGGGTTTGACCCAGCCTCTCTCAACAGCCACCTCCATGCCTGTTCACCAGCACACCCTATGCTATGCACCTGCAGAGAGAGCTTCTTATCCTAAGGGAAGCATTCCCAGTATTGTGTCTGATCTCCACACTGTGCCAAGAAACAGATTAGTTAACAGACAAAGGGGAAGGGGATGTATGAAACTCTCCCAGTGTACCCTCAGAAGACTGTGAGCACCTTGAAACCTGGAACCAGGAATACGCTAGCAAAAGGATGTGATAAAACAAGATTATTCAGCAGTCTTAAGACTTTGCCTTTCTGCCTTATTGTATGATATCCCACTCTCCAAGCCCAGAAATTAGGGGATAAGGGATGAGGGGGGACCACTGTCCCAAAGTGACTGGCCAGGGCTCCGCTCCAAGCAGCTCTGCAGCATCTTTAGAAAGAGCAGGAGGCAACCCCAGCCTGGGAGAGGCTTTAGGGGCTGATTACTCAAGGCTAATGACCTAATAGAGATGCTGAAGCAGCTACATAAAGAACATATAGTTATGTATCATCTTAATTATGCATATAATGGCTTTATCTTTTTGTTACCTTATTTCATTATTGAAAACTTTTATTTCACAAATACATTTTAATTCTCAAATCCAACCACCAACAAAACTACTTACAAATAATTTAATACCCAACAAGGCACCAATTCCTCCAAAGGCAGTAATCCTGGAATGAGGCTACTGGAGACTCTCTTGGAATCTGACACTTTAATGTCGTACCAGAGCACCTATAAGGTAACAATATACGGCTCCTCCAAGCTACACGTGCTCATTTAGAGCTACACATTCTCATTTAGAAGCTGTAGCTGAGGAGTTTCTGCAATAAGAGCATCTCTTGGTGATCATCAATATACAAGAGAGGTCTCCAGTACACACCAAGGCTGAGAGCCTGCTAGGGAGTTTGCAACACCAACTTAAGATCTGCACAGAGAGAAAGGAAAGAGACCTTCAGCTGCACAGTCCTCTCTGCCCTAGAGACCCATAGCCAGGTACACAGATTGGGCTAGGCAAGAATATTCCCCTATCAATATCTTTTGGCACCACAATACAACATTTAGGATAGAGAAGAGTTGTTACAGCATGTCAAACTACATGGAGAAAAGAAAAAGGTCTTAAGCACTGATGGCAGCTGCTGAGCACCAGTATCCCTGCAAGATAAACCCAGGAGAGCTAAAGCAGGACCCTCACCTCCCTGTAGTACTAGAAAGAAACACCACTAGTTATCCTAGGCAACAATCTAATTGTCCAATTTTTCTAATTGTCAGTTTTCCTAATTACACAGATACTCAGCAAAACACCTTAATTTTTCATGTACCTGCCCCCCTTTTTCCTTCCAATAAAGGGAAATTAAAGATTTGTCCACCCATGCAATCTCTACCCTCATAGAACAAAGACTTTCACTACAGGCATCCACACAGCCAGACTTTTACCCTACATTTTTACATTACATTTATTCCCCTAGTGAAGCTGCATTAAAAATGTATAAGCCAAAACAATAGATACCTGGAGATGGAAGCATGTAAGTGCTCTCTCTTTTTTGGTCCTGCTACAATGAGCATCTGTGTCTAAGACCCAATAAGGTCAATGGGAAATAAGCAGGTGCTAAAGTTTTAAGCATGTGAATAAGTTAATGGTTACTGAAGAGAGCACACATGTGCATATTTTACTGACTGCTGAATCAGTGCTTTTAAGCTATCAGATAGGATCAGCCTGACTGCCATCACACAGACCCTTTTGCCCCCCCACCTCTAAGCCAAGACCTCCTGAAACTGATCCTTTTTGCAGTACTCCGTGGAAGGGGAGAGATGGCAGGAGCTGCCCTAAGTCCCTGCTTCAACCAGCCCTCCCCATGGGGCACCTGAGTGTCTTCAGCTCAAGGAAGTGGAAGATTAAGGGTAGCTAATAAGAGATAACTCTTGCATTGCAAAGGGGAGATGAGTGCATCCCTGTGCTGTGGGGTTACACTCTGGGCTTGCTGCTTTAGCATGTGCTATGTGGAAGGCAGCATGGGCTCTGTTCAAGTCTTCTGCTCTGCAGTAAGATGCTTGATTAAAACATATTCCAAGGTAACATCAGATTTTGCCAGTAGTGCTGAAGAAACCACAGTTCTCATTGAACTGATAGTGGATTTGGTGCACCAACACAGTGGCAAAACATTTGCAGCTGATGGCGTCAAACGAAGCACAGGCAGCACTGCATCTGAGTGATTACCTGGACGATGAGTTTCCTCCAAATCCCTCCAACAGCCAAACCCAGAGCATTTGCTAAAGTCAGTAAAGAGAATGGCTGGGATCACCTCCAGCACTGCTCCGCAAAGGACCGAATCCAGCATTGTGCAGGCAGGTTCCTGCAGTGCCTTGTGTTTGGAACTGCTGCAGGCAGGGCTGGGCAGGCTCTGCCCTAACTGGCTCCCTCCCAGCCTCTTCCCCAAAACCCAAAGGATCAGCTCCTTGCCAAGTATATCCCAAGCCACAGCCCCTGTCCCTCCAACCCCATTTATGCACAGGAAGCTGGAGGAACAGGGTCCAGGTTAATCCAGCTGCAGGCTGGATTAACTCCCATTTCTGAAGCCTTCCAAGATGGTAAAATGAAAGTCCTATGGCCATGGCACGCATCACCCTCTGCTCATCCCCATGCTTTCATCCAGGATGAGAGCCCCAGGACCCTCATGAGAGCAAACAGCTTTTGCAAAGGGGCCTTATCTTTGCTGACAGGAGCCCTTGAAGGTTCAGAAAGCAGCAAGGGAAATTTGTGCCATCACAATCAAAGCTGCAGTAATTAAACAGGAGTTCCTCTGTCCCAGGGAGGCGGTCAGCAGAGCGGTATTTGTGAGCGGGGACAGGAGGTCTTGTCCTACATAGGGGACTGCACACACACAATGCAAAACCTCATCCCACTCCACAGCACACTGCACCAGCCCCATGGCTGCAGCTGGATCCAGCAGCAGGGTCACCGGGCTGCTGAGCCACATCCCACTCACCTACAAGTGCATCCGGAGGACCCTTGCCCTGCTGTTCCAAGTTCATCCTCACCCAACAACTCAAAACTTCCACTTTCTTAGTTCAAAACTAAGTCGATCTTCCAGACAGAAGGAAAAAGATAAAAAAGCAGCTTCTAAAGCACTTCCCAGTCTGATGTGCAAAAACTGATTACACAAAAGGAGGTGAAGAAATGGAAAAGGCTCTTAGGTGTCAGGAGAGGCAGTGCATGGCCTTTCGCAGCGCCCAGGATCAATGCTGCTTTGCAGCTGGCATCCACTCTCCATATTTCTATCAGTTCCAGTGATGGGTTGCCAAGGTGTCAAAGTCAAATCATCTGAAGTTCTCACTGAGTGAAAGATACTCATGGTTCAAAATTACACCTTGACCCAGTTGGGCCATTTTGCAGCCATTATCACCAATTTCTATGGTGCAAGGTGACAAGAGTTCAGAGGAGGAGAGAAGAAATTGCTTGCCCTTTCTTCACCTTGCACACAAATGAAAAAGAAATGTGCTCTCCTTGCTTTTGACATTACTGTGTTTTAAAGAGCTTCACAAACATCCATTTCCTCATTTCAGCTCACACAGAAGACATATTACCTCTTTCAAATATGCCTTCTCCTTGGCAGCCTGCAGCCTACCCCCCTATCTGTAACATTTTAAGAAGCCACCAAGTGGTTCTTTGCAAAACTGACTTTAGGAGATGAATATAATCTATTATATCAGCAAAATTGGCCAATTTCATGAGGTTTTTAACATACGGCTGAATTAATCAAGTCACAGGGATTATGAAATGTGAAACACGGCTCCCCTGGCTCTCCACCCGCATGGGAGTGATTTGGAAAAAGCCCAACCAGCCCAAAATCTCCCAGCACAGCAGCAGGAAAATAGTAATCAGAGGGAATGTTTTCCAGCACCCACCAGCTTCCCAAGCGATGATGCTCTCCCTAGCAGAGCCTTACTGTCTTGCAAGTCTTCCATCTTCACTAGCCTTTTTGGCATTGCCATGCTCCACTCCTTCAGCGGTGAAGCCCAGGGAAGCTGGGAATGTCTTAGGGCTCTGCTGCCTCTTCTGCAGCAGGACCAGATCCAGCTCTTCTTTCCCTCTTCCCGGATGCTTTGGCTACCTCCTGCCACTCCCTGCTGCCCTCTGCATCGGTACTGGCACCCCAGGAAAGCGGCCCCCATGCTGGTTGGAAGCAGCTTCACCCTTTCAAGGGGAAATAAATCCAGGAAAAGGCATTTCCTCCAGCTTTAAAATTCCAGGCTCCTCTGTCCTATTTGATTTTGTTTGTGAGGACTTGCTATTCATTCACCTGGAGACTTTTATGTATGACCTCATTTTTCTTTGGTTTTAAATGGTTGAAGTTAGTGTTTTAACCGAGAACAAGGCCAAAAACATCGATTCCCAGGCAAAACTGCCTGGAGCTGGTCATAGTTTCCATCTTTTGATAAAGATACATCCAATACAAAGCATGGCACCCTGCATGGGGGCCAGTGGACATGGCATTGCACACAAAATGCTCCTTGCAGCTCACGTTGTTAGCTCGGGCTGGGGCACATCAGCAGAGCACAGCTGTGTGTGCTGGGATGGTGAGGGAGCTGCTCGCTGGATTTCTGTGTCTGTGCACATTTCTTCAGCTGCCACCCTCCATCAGGTCCTGTATATGGGCAGATGGGCAGTGGCAGGCTTATGGTGGTCACCAGGAGTGCTCAGAAAGCCGGTTTCCTTTGATGTGCCACTGTCAGCAGCTCTGGATGCTCAGAAAGAGGGACCCACACCAGGCAGCCAAGTGCTAGGCTTGTGCCAGCAGAACCCCAACAGGAGTGTGATTTTGATGTCCGGTGCTGACTTGCCCAGGCTGCTGGCTTGCTGCCTGTCCTCATTCCCTACTATCAGCACCAGGAAAAGCTTCTCAGCAAGTGTCTGCCCCATAGGACCTGCACCAGTCATCCCGGTGTGGGTGCAGCGGGCAGCAGCAGCTCCTCAAAGCCAGGCAGCTATTCTGTGAATTATTCAGTGTGGCAGCAACTGCCATGAGTGGAGGGAGCACAGGCAGGAACATGGCTCCCTAACAGCATGGAGAAGCCTTGCACCACGGCTGCATCACCCATGGGGGCTGCCAGATACATTACCCCGGATGCTGGGCCCCCAGAGCAACTCAGAAAATAGGGTGGAGGTTTCCAGCAGTGGCAGGAGGGCAGGCAGGGAACCTGGACATGCACCAAGAGGGGTTTCCTCTCATTCCCCACCATCCTCTGGGCTCTTCTCCAACACAGCAGAGTGCTTTGGAAGGCGCAGGCAGCAGCAGCACTTCCACAGACACCTTCCCTCAGTTGCCTGCACTCAGTGGAGATTTCAACAGCGCCAAACACAGTGTGCACCAAGCCGAATGCAGCCTTCCCTCACCCCCAGTACTCCAGGACAGGCAGCACCTTCCATGCAGCCACTGCTGTGCAAAGCCAGGGAAGGCAGGATGTGGTCTGAATGCAGACATGGCAGGGAGAAGAAGACAAATGGCTCTGGGGGAAATACAATGACCTCCCTGGTGGTGTCAGGAAACATTTGTCAGAAGGCAGAAGTCATTAGCTGTTTCATTGCTCACCTATGGGGAACATCACAGCGCTGGTGATGGCCAATTAATGCAGACCAGACAGGGCTTATGCTGCCAGAGCCAAGGTCAGCTCCCTGCTTCAGGTGGCAACAGCCAGGTCTGCCCAGCACAGGCTTGGCCACTGGTCCTGGCATCCCTGGATCTGCCTCTGCCTTGCTGATGGGCACAGCTAATCAAGCCATGCCAGGAAACCTGCCTGGCCTCTGACATCCCTTTTGAAGTAACCACCAGTGCTCAGAAGATCATAAAGCCTTTTGCTGAAGGTGGAAGCCTACTGCAAGCCCCTCGCAATGGGTGGGAAGCCAAATACCTGAGCAGGTAAAGGGCTTTCTAAAAATCCATGGAAAGTCAGTGCAAAGCCCGTCGAAACCTATGACCCATTCTTTTGGACAGCTGAACTGTACTGAGTATAAGCATCCTCTTGGGAAAGCTGCTTGCTTATATAGATGAGAGCTTAACCTAAGGGCATGCAGAGGGATTTATACAAATACTTAAATAGGAGCATATACTCAGATACTTAACATAATTCAATACATTGCAAGTAACATCCCACTTTAACTCAACCACAGCAGCAATCATTTTCCAGTGCTGGACCAGCCATAAAGGGTAGAGCAAGAGATGAAGGAGGGTAATCCAAACACAGGTGTGATCCAGGGATGCTGAGACACAAGATGAATGAGTGAACTCGTGAGTAAGGCTGCCATGCCAAGTTGACCTTTAAATTCAGCATGACTGCATTAAGACGCATTCAAGATAAGATGCATTTTCTGCATTACATCTGAAATGCAAAGGGCAGGTGGTACCCCCAGGAAAGGCAGCCATGGTGGGGACAAGCAAGAGTGGTCCAGCAGCATCAGGCCCCTGCTGAACCCTCCTCTGGTAGGAGACGGCGTTCAGTACCTCAGCAGCACATTGGAACCCCAGACGCATTTGCAGTATGTGCATTCCCCACTCGTCTCAGGCCCAAATTCATCTTCCTACATAAAAGCTCAACATGCATCTGAAAGCTCAGTCTGTGAAATGAGGCAGTCAAAATGAGCAAGAGGTTGATTCCACAAAAGCCACCCCCCCTCAGCAAAGAGGCCTCTTATCTGTGATGCTGCCCACAGCAAAGGAATAAAGAATTGCAATGAAGACGTGATTTCTTTCACTGGGTCCTGAGCCTGCTTCTGCAGTGAAGACATCAATGCAGGTGCTTGTCGGCTGAGTCACCACCCCAGCTTTTGGAGGTTTGCCTTCCTGGAGGACCTTCCCCTCTGAAAGTGGCTTAAGGAGGAGAGTAGAAAGAGCTGCAAAACACACGAGTGAGCAGTCACACGGCATTGCCTCCGCACAGAGCACTGCTGTCAGCTGCCCTGATGGAGTGCTGCTTTCACACGACAGCCCTCCCTGATAACAACATTTTCTCCAGAATGGAGCTGCATCTTACAAGCCAATATATAAGAAATATTCAGGCCTTGCCTGGTTGTAACACACCTTCCCCTGGGCGCCAAGGAAATTCCCAGCTGTGCTTTCCTGCTCTTGAATCCAGAGCAGAGCAGGGCAGGTTCCTGCAAAGCCTCCCCAAACCCAGCCAGGGCTTTGGCACTCTCCCCCCCACCTAAAACACTTGCACATCTTTCAGTGTGTCCAGTTTTCTTGTCCCTGCACTCCCAATGGTGTGAGGTTTATGGGGTGCCCAGCTCTTCCCTGGCACACACAGATGGTGATGTCCAGGGATGCTTTGGGCACCCGATGCCTGCCACAGGCATGGGTCACTGGCATCACAAGCGCAGCACACCAAAATCAAGAGTTAATGTTAAGAGTTAAATTCAAAATGCAATGAAACAGCACCAGCACAAGGCTGGGAATAAGAAAAAGCTCTCAGAGGCGTGAGTGCTGGGAATAATCCTCCATTGCGGTGCTACTTTGGTAGGGCAGGGGGGAGAAACAGGATCACCAGGAGATCCTGAGCAGGTGGCAAGCATCCTCCAGCCAGCACTCCACAGACCATGGCAGCTTTTAGTCCTCTTTGTCCTGCCCAGAGCAGTCCCCCTGAGCAGGGATAGTGCTGGGGAAGCCCTGCAAGTGCCTCTTGGCTGCAGCATCTCAGTGCACACGATGCGCTCGCCTTCCCCTCCCCGGCACAGGGCTGGCAGGGCACCAGGGAAATTAAGCAGGCGATCTCTAAAGCCGAGAGAAAAGCAGCCATCTGGGCCCTAGCAGACAGGTCGTTTAATGGACAAAGGGAATTTTCTAGAGAAGCTGGAGAAACGCAACAGTCTGAAGCTATAACACCGCCTGAAGAGAGAAGCTTTCAGGGAGCACTGAATACCAGAGTAATGCCCCGTCCTGTCTAATTAAAGGATAAAGCAGAAGATGGGTTGAAGCGGTGGGAAGCAGGAAGGAGCAGGGTGGGCTGGGGGTGAAGTTCGAGGCTTTCTGTGTCACAAAGCCAGGGCAGCCACCCCAAGCAGCCCCCTCTACCCCCTCTGCACCTACTTCTGCACCTTTGGGGATGGGATTTACATCACTAAGCCCCCTAGAAGACTCTATGTGCCCTTAAGTCTCAGCAAATTCCCCTGCAGAAAGCACAACTATTACTCCTGCAATGAACAGAAAACCAGCTACAGACACCTATCCTCCTTTCTGCTCTTCCTTGTAGGAGAACCAGAATGTCCCGTAATTCAAACTGCAAGCACTTTCTTACCCCATCACGTCGTGCTCTGCCACATTTCATAACCTTGTTTTGCATGCTCTCAGGCAGTGCTCCCCCTTCTCCTGGGGCTGGTGAGCAGGTCTCTTTTGAAGCTTTTCCAGGTTATTGAACTACTATGTTAATGCAGCTTGTTTCCCATCAGTTGAGGGCAGAGTGCCGAGGACATCATTTATTTTCCATGTTTATTTAAGTCGGGAGAGTCCTTAAAGCATTTGTTTGTGGCTGTTTCATTCGCTGCTCTTGTGGAGGTCACCTCCCACCTCAACATGTGCCAGCAAGTCAGGCCTGGGGAGAATGGAGCCCACCAGCTTCCTTCTGCTGTTTCGATGCTGTGGAAACAACTAATTTCCTTTATGCTTCTCAATGAGGAATAGAATTGCCTTTTTTTCTAGCTAATTAGCTCTTATGACCCTTGAAGGTAAGGCAAGATGGGAACTAACAGTGATCCCTCAGTTGAACATCCCTATTTCTGCACAGTCCCCAAAGAAGAGTCGGTTCTGGTTCAACTCCTTTTTGAATGGCTTCAGTATGTCTCATCTGGACTTTGATGATACAAGCACAGCAGACAGCAGTGTTGGTCCCATGGTGTGTGGGGCCCCCCCAGGAACGAGATGCTCCTCCAGGATGGTATGGATAGAGACCTATATGCCCTTGAAAAAATGGATGTATGTGGATTATCTCAATGGAGCAATCTACTCTGCCCCCTCATACTGGAGAAGATAAGGAGAACTTCAATTCAGGGAAACTGTGGGACTTGGGCTTCCTGAACAACAGCACTAGAACTGCCTGAGCTGTTCCTGCAGTGGAGGTGGGAGACAGGCACACAGCTCACCAGGGTCCCACAGGGCTGGGAAACCAGAACAGAGGATGGAAAGCAGATTGACTGTGATTTCTGCCACCCCTTGCAGAGCGGCCTGGAAGTGAGGCAATTGGCAGGGGCAGAAGATGCTTGGCACCAGCAGTTTGCTCCAGGGCAGATATTAATCATCACCCTTTGCAGCCAGAGCTGCCCAAGTGTGATGAAGGGGTGGTGCTGGACTGGGGAGCTGGGAGCCAGCACATTCACACTGCTGTCCCACAGGCTTGTTCACCTCCTGATGTTTTCAGAGGGTGGCTGAAGCAGATTAACACCTTCCTGGGGAGAACAGCAGAGCACAGGCAGTGGCTGGTCTGTGCCTGCTCTCTGGCTGCAGGAGACCCATGGGGCTGAGCTCTGTGGTACACTATTTCAAGAAGAAAGTCAAAGTTTGTTCATAAATGTATTTGCTAAGAGGTAAATGGCAATTACTGCAGGTAAGAGCAAGGAGGCACAGAAAGTGCTTTGCGACCTTTGTCCACTTAAAGCATGGACTACTGTCGCCACGCAGGGATTTAGTGACCTGAGGTCTGCACCATGAGGCAGGATTTGAGTGGAGTCCCTGCCTCCCAGCCTAAATGAATACCATTTTCCTCACCCGCTATTGATAACAGCAATAGAAAAGGGACTCGGGCAGCAGTCTGGGGGCGCAGACCCGGTGGGAGAGCCCAACACCCCACGCCGCTCCCACGGGCGGGTTTCCAACCCCCGCTCCCAGCCCAGCACCGACCGGTTTTCCCGGATGTTTTCCCAGTTTCCACAAGAGGGCACCGGCACGACACCGACGGGCACAACCCGGGTCCCCGAGCAGCGCCCGCCCCGCGCCAGCCCCTTCCCAGCGCCCCTTCCCGGCACCGGAGGCAGGAGCAGGGGCACGCCGGAGGCTGATGGACGGGATCTTGGGGTTCTGCCTGCAGAATGCGCATCTCCCAGGAGAGCTCCCTGCAAAGGCTGGGCGTGAGGAGGTGTCGGTGCAGGAGCCCTGCCTCACCGAGGTGTTTGCTACTGCAGGAAGAAGCCCCTCTTGCTCAGAAAGGCGATTTCGTATGACAGCTCTGCAAACACTGACAGGCTGCGGGGAAGGGAATGGATCTCCCCAGTGTGTCCAGAGGGGCACCCACCACCACCCATCTCCTCCAACTTCTGCATCCCCATGCACAGCCCAAGCAGGGAGCATGAACCCTCAGGTGCTGCTCCTCTCTTGAAACTGCACTGACGTGCTTATGGAAGACTGATGCAGGGCAAGACCTAGCTGGAGAGACCAATAAAAGTAAACCCCCCAGCAACAGAAGTGTGTGCACTGGCATTCATACCGCAACTCCGAGCAAATACATCAAGTGCTTCTTCCGCCACTACTATCGGAAACCTGGTGCTCAGAGCTCAGGTCACCTTTCAGTAAGTGATGCGGTTGTTCGGCCAACCACTACATCTCCATGCCTCAGAGCCCAGTAGAACAGGCATTTGGTCCTCCAGGTTTTAGGCAGAGAAAGATAATTTTAGATTCTTCTGGACTGAGCTTTTTAACCCAGGTGAGCTTGTAGAAGACTGCTCAAATCACTGCTGCTCTATTCACTGCCCATATGAGACCCTGGAGTGTGACGGCTGATTTCCTCTAGATTATCTTGATCCTGCTGGACAGTGAGTATGTACCAAAGCACGAGGCGTATTAGAAATGCCAAAATGGCAACAGATTGTCTGATGGGACTGTCATTCTGTCATGAAATATGACATGCATCCAGCCCAGGAGGAAGAACTGGATTGCTGTGCACTTCAGTGCTGGCTGAGGCCATGCAAGATTATTCCTCATTTCAGAGTCTCATTGATCAAACCTGGAGGATGCATTTCTGTAGCATACACAAAAGGCGGCAAAAGTCCTGTACTACCTGCCTCTAGCTGAGCCTTTATATAAAACACATTGCTATTTCACAGGCGTGTCTATGAGGGATTTCCCTTTTGTGAACCCAATTTCCTCTTGTCTTTGAACAAAAACACATCTCTGACACAAGGGATGCAAAGGTAGAGACAGCATGGCTTAATGCAGAGCAACAGGGAATTGGCTGAGCAGCAACAAAATGGAGAACAAACAAGGAAAATAAAAACTAATTTAATGCAGAGAATTTATCAAAGGAGCAAAGATGCTTCTCAGCACATCGCTGACTGCCCTTCTGTTGGCAGATGTGCCAGAGGGACACTATGAGCATGAAAAAGGAACAGCAATGACCAAGTAAACACAAGTAACAAGGTGGGAACAAGCCTACGGGCCGGTGGGAGCTCTCCATGCTCCCCACATCATGCCTTGTCAAAGGTGCAGCCTCCTCCAAGCACCAGCTAGGACATAACTAATATTGAATGGATGCAATATCTCTGGAGGACATCCCACATGTTGGTCTCAAGGAAACAGGAGAGACAGCTTTGTTTTTCTCTTGCTCAGTGACAAACGAGACCTGTCACTCTTTCTCAAAGGCTGAATTCATCAGCTCGAGAGCTTACAGGTAATTAGGTCTGGAGTCATGGTGAGATTGTCTTTAGCAGTCGTGGTATCACTTTGCTCCTTGTGCTTTCCTTGGGATCCTATAACTTTCCCAGGAGCTACAGTAAGACAAAAGGAGCAGCTTCTTGTGTTACACCCTTCAGCAAGCTTTTGGTAAGGCACTGCCTCCAGGGTGGCTGTGGAGAAGCCCAGCAGAGCGATCCAGCTGATCCGGGCACCAGGAGTCACAGCTTCAACTTCAAGGGAAACATGAAAGTCCATCTCCTGAGATGCGCTGCAGCCACAGTATCAGCAGTAGCACTTCTGCGTGTGACAACATCTTATTGAGAAAAGCAAATCTTCATGAGGGGTTGACCAATACATAGGCAGTACAAAAGCCTAAGAACAAGCCACGTAGCCTGTAACTCACAGTATTTTGGAAAGTCTACAGCTGCCAATCAACTGCATGCTTGCTCAGATGAATGTTTCCAGGGCTTCCTCCCAAAAGGGATCCCATGGAAGGGAGCCCCTTCCATGCATACTGGTCTTTTCCATCTTTTTATCTCATTCAGGTCCCTCCAGGGTTCAGCCACTCACTTGGTCCTATCACTGCTCTCTGCTTTCTCAAACTCAAAAAGCCTTGGACAGTGAGATCCCCAAAGTTAGCCAACAGTCCATGGAGTTTTCCTTTCGATCTCTTGGTAGCTTGCCGTCTCCAGCAAGGGGGATTTGTTGGAAAGTGGAAAAGTCCAGAGCCAGGTGGTTTGGGATGGGAGCCCTAGGGAAGCTGTAGGGAGTTAGATGCCCCCACCATGGTGTAGGACAACCTCTGCAAATGAAGGCAAACCTGCGGATGAAGCATTCCAGATCTCTTATCTCCCACCTGTATTTCGGATGAGGAAAACTTTTGTGCTGCATCCTTAAAAAGGGAGGTTTGTAGCAGGTCGCATGGGACACACTTGAATTGCAGAGCAACCCCATGCAGTGCCTGGGCTGTCGGGTGATCTCAGCAGCCAGGAGCTGAACCACAGGAGATGCCAGTCGGGGTTTGTTGAATGACAACACAATACACTCCAAACATGTCCATCACCTTCAAGCAAGGACCTTGTGACACAGGTAAAATTGCTTTTGTCCACCCAAAAGATCAATATTGTCAGGATGAAATAATATGTCAGGCAGTGTGAAGAACTCGGCCCGGCCACTGGCAGTCAACAGGCAGGAACTCCCTCTTGGAAAAACAATATTAAAAGAATCCCGAATATGCTGCCACTTTCCCAATCGCTGCATTTGGACTGTTCCCACCAGGACCTGAGCATCATCTCCAGACTTCTTGGAAGAATGATTTCCTGGGCACATGGTTTATTCTGATGCAGAAAATTCCTCAGATTTAATCATGCTCTTTACTATTAAATCATGCTAATCAAACAGCCAGAGTCCCATCTGAAGACCACACTCTTCAGCAGACATCAGCATTTACTCCATGTCAGTCATGGAAGGACTTTGCTCTGAACAAACCCATTGTCAAAGGCAGTTTCTCATTGAGCTCATCTAAAACTCTGGTCCTTCAGCAGCTTCTTCCCCTCAGCCCCAGCAAGTCTGCTTTGTTTTGCACTGGATTTGACTTTGCATATGTGGTTTGGTGTGGCTTTTTTTAATATAACATCAAATCTCTTAATTCTCTGACCCAGAAATCAGAGACAATCCTCATAAAAATCCGGGACAAAGAAGACGCAGCTGCACACACAGAGCAGCGAGAGCTTCTGAAACTCTCAAATCTACCCATTTAAAGTGATTTTGATTAAAGAAAGCATTTTGAGAACTGTTGCTGTCAGATCTCAGGTTATTTTGAAAGCAAATCATTGGCTTTCAAGTGCAGCTCTACTCTGAACAAGACACTTTAAAGAGCAACAACGCGCTGGTCCAGGTTTACCACAGACAGTGATTCGCACCCGAAACACAAGAGCTTTTCCCTCCCACACTGTCATCTCCACGAGGATGAGAGGACCCAAGACCCATGCAGGGAACATGCCTGCTCTCAGAACATCCAGAAATAGTCTCTCCCAGCCGCAGCCTGACCTTTCCCAGAGCCGCTCAGCCCATTCCTGAAGCACTTTTGCCAATGAGTAAGTAATGAGGAATCAGCGTGCGGCTGCAGCGACGAGCCAGAGCGAGCCGCCACTGGCACTAATGAAACTGCAGGGACGAAACAGGGTGTTGCTGACATCCAACCCCCTGGTTTGTGATGGCATCACCCATGTCCTCAGTGGGGTCAATGCACGTGGTCCCACCGGTGAGTCACACCCTAACACCAAACTGGGAGAGCCCCATGGGATGCCAGCAAGGCGATGGGGATGCACTGGCTTCCTCATTGCCTCTTTGCAAGTTTTAATGAGGGAGAGCAATGAAGCCTCACAGGCAGAGCCAGGTAGGCACACACAGGCAGCAGCCTCCCTCAGGAGAGCCCCAGGAGCTTTTAGGGGCAAAACGAGGGTACTGAGGTACAGTCCCATCACACACTGCCACCAGGGACGGTGGGTTCTAGCTGGGGGGGTCCTGCCAGCCAGGAGCTTCTTCTACCCCTCAGCACTTTACTGTGGCATCCAAGGAAGAGCAAGGCCAAAGTGGGATCTCACCTATCCATTCCCAGTGCCAACCATGGGGAAGTCCCCAGCAACAGCAGGATTTCATCCACCTGCTCTGAACCCTTCCCGAAGGCAAAGTCTCATTAAAGCAGGTAATTCAGCTTAACTGCGCTGGGTAATTCACATGGCTGGGCCCACAAAAGCAGCCAAGCCCAGGAGCAGATTGCATTACTGTATCTGGAGGTCTGGGGTGCTCAAATCTGGAAGGGAAGTGGCAGTACAAACCAGCCAAGGCTTTAATACCTGATTAAATGCTTTCGTAGAAGCCTGTCTATGTGAAAGCTTCCAGCCAGCCTTTTGTCAAGCCAATTTAGTTTGCATTGTACTTTGGCTTCATGAGGTACCTTAAAATGTAACCAGCAGCACATTTATATTCTTTTTAACACAGTAGCTTAACTTTCTTGGAGGGAATTTGTGGACCTGGGATGGCTACTGCTCTGTAGAGGAAGGAAATGAAGTGCTTCAATATCAGAGGGGCCATGCAAAGCTCCCCTCTTTGATGCTGTTGGCCAGAAGACATTGTCTCGGGAATCCACTGAGCATTTTGCACTGCAAGACTTGCCATTTGAGAAGGCTGAATGAAGCTCCAACTGGGATTATCTATTTTTAATTTCCCCATTAGCAGAAACAGAAGGTTACGAGTCTGGTATTGTCCCCTGGTAGAGGGAACAGGCTATTCACATAAAAGGATTTTACTTTCAGAGGGCCAATTATCCAAAGCCTTGCACCAGGAGATAAGCCACATCTCAGGGACACAGTGCTCGACCCCAGGTGCTTCAATGCAGCAACACAGGAGAGATCCTGGTGGATCCCGGAGCAGGTGGGAAGGGGAGGTGGCTGGACTGGAATGTGCGGCTGCATGTGGGCATCTGCCAGCCACAGTAGCAGGATGCTCCTACCCTCTGCAGGCAGGAAAAGCACCCCAGAGACAGCAAGAAGGAGTCCATTCCCCAGTCATGGGCTGGCTTTTACTTTGGAAGTTGTCACCTGGGAAACATGGGGCAGACCCATAGGAAACTGCTGCTCCTCCCACCCTCCGCTCCCTGATCTGGGGACACAGAGGAACCTCTGTCTGTCGCCCTGGCCCACCACAGCCGGTCGGGGGGGCACAGCATCACAGGGCTCTGTGCCACCCGGGCTCTCCCCACAAGTGTATCCTTGTCATTCAAATGAGAAACTGCCACAAAGGCAAGGGCCCTGCCCTGAACAAAGAGCCACTTGGGACGCAGAGCGGGATGCGGGTCCATGGTCTCCACCAATGAATGCAAATGCCTCCATCCCCTGGGAGCAACTTCTCTGGGAACAACACAGAGGGGCTTTGTGAGCGGGAGGCTGAGAGAGGCATCAGTCATGCACAAGCCCCCAGGAATGCCCAGCAAGCCTCAGCTGAAGAAATGCCTGGGGGGCACACACAGACCTTCCCCATCACCCCTGACCACACAGTCAAGAAAGAGCAGCTCAGAGTCTGGTTTCTGCACTCATGCTCTTGCAGCCGAATTTTCCTGGCACTCCTACATCCCTTGGGCTCTGATACCAGAGCCTATGGTGACCTCAGTGATGCTACCAACACTCAGCACCAGGGCAAAGCATCTCCCCTTAACAGCCAGCTCCTGTGCAAACCAGCAGGTCTCCAAGTCAACACCTTCAGTGCACAGACTCCAGCTTGCCGGCTCTTCTGAACTTGAAGGCAGACCTCCCTTCAGACCTGGTTCAAAGCCCAGTGAAGTGAGAGCTCTTACTACTCAGTTACTACTAACGTATATAAAGTTTTTGCTGCTTGCCCCCCCCGAGATGCTCAGACTCAACAGCCATAAAAAGATGCAATTTGTGAATGCAATGAGGAGGGGTTGGGGGTTTACTGTAAAGGCAGCAGGGCAAAATGCAAAGTAGTAAATCTCAAAAGCAAGGCACTAAAATTCAAAGGAAACACTCAAGTCAGGCTCCATTCCATCTGCTGTTTTATACTCCCTTTGTTAGAGAAGCTAATGGAGAACAATAAAAACATTAATAATCAAGTTAGATTCATAAACTGGGCAGGATATTCCACTGGTAATGAAATCTGGAGAATCATTCAATATTATATTGCATTGGACAGCACTCTAACAAGAGCTGCCTTTGAATTATAGCCCTCTTTCTTTTTGCTGAACTTTAATTTGGCCCAGCATCACTGACTTGTTTAACACAAACCCATAGCGGGACTGCAGCAGAGGATGCAGCTCAGAGATACAGTTCTGCCCTTGCTGAAAGCTGTTTGGCTGTGAGGTGGGAGTATTTGGGATGTAAAAGCTCGGTTGACATTGTGCTCTATTTACTGCAGAGAATTGCTGGATATCATTTTCAAAGGTTAGGAGAGCTTTCTATTGCTATGGTTTCACGCTTCCTAGTTTTCAAATATTTGGTTGGAATGCATCACAGATCCCTAATTTCTCAGTTGCTTCATAAAGTGGGTATCAAATAATTCTTCTTAAAGTTCTCACTTCCCATACAGTGGTATTTTCCTGACTAACACCTCTGAAAATACTTGGTGTTTTCTGCTCCCTGCTGCTCATTAGATGGCATAAGCACAAACCTGCTCTACAATCAACCCCTTCGTAACTCCACCAGCACCATCTTGAGCCAGAGAGATGTATTTGCCCCAGAAAGCACACCCATCAGAGGGAAGGAATCACCCAGACACCCATCTAGGCATCATCTGTTCTGTACTTCCCAGCCAAAATAGAGCTTGGTCTTAACATAGGACACCGTAATTCCCCTTCTTCTGCAGTTCACTTCTGCACTGATATCACCATCCACAGCAGCTTTTGCCTTGTGAGACTAACAGAGCTCTTCAGCATGGCTTTGAGCTACTGCTCAAATCCAGTCCAGGATACAAGAAGGTACCTTAACACCTGAAAATTGTTCGAGTTAACTAATAAACCCCCTCGAGTATAAACATTTAACCTGTAAAAGCTGAGTGCTGCATGCACAGTAGAAAGGGTAAAAGCAGGTCAAAGACGAAGTTTGAGTCAAATTCACTGGGGCAGAATACACTGATTTGCACGCTGTTTGCATGAAATATTAATTCCAGCTTTAACATTTGGTTATAGAGGAAAGCAAGTGAACCGTAACGAGGCAGATGTACTTATTCTCCTCACATCTCCTATTCAGCTAGGAACTGATGGGGAATGATAGGCTTTGTCCTTCCCGGCAGGTGTTTGAGCAGGAGCCTGTGAGCCGGAGCACGCACGTGGTGTCGGAGGCAGTGTTCTGGCGCACCGCTCGGTGCGAGCCCCGCTCATTAGATAACCCTGCCGTGCTACAGATCCATCCTCCCGCTCTCCTTCACGGCTGTGCTCTGAAATCCATTGAATTTCAGGGGATTTCTCCAAACTGGCAGGCTCAACCTCAGGAATACCCACCCATACCCAGCCCCAGCTGCTCAGTGTGGTTTGATGTGGTCATGGAGCTTCTCTAAGCTACAGCTGGTATCAAATACAAGAAACTTTTCCTCCTCCGGGAGCAAAGCCTCCATCTCTCCCCTCTCAGAAGCATGAAGCTGCCGGCACCCTGATCTGGCAGGGATATGACCTGAGCCCTTTCTGCCTGCTAAAAGCTGTTACTTCACCACAAACCGAGCAGGCACCTGTAAGCAGAGAAGCAGTACCAAGAGGATGCCCACGCTGTGCAGACCACTGCAATGAAGTCAACCCTTGCCTGTCACCAGCACAGAGCAGCCCCCAACACATCCCCAGTGTGTCTGAGTCCTCAGGGTTCACTCGTACTCCAAACGCGCCGTTTTACCCAGCTTGCTGGCAGGAGTTTGTGTGCCTCCACCGGAGGCAGGGAGCCCTTGGGAGAGGCTCAGCCCTCAGTGCCTGAGAAATCACCATCCATGTGTGAATGTTGCTGGGGCCATCACACCGGCTGCTGCGCTGGGAGAAAGCTGAGACACCGCGCCGGGGTGCAGGGGGGCACAGCACAGTGGGCTCAGGGGGCACCATGTGCTGGGGATGTGAGGCGGTTGCAAGGGGATGCGTGGTACAGCGGGTACAAGGGAGGGGGGACACCGCTTCAAAAGGGCTCCGTGCAGTGGGCGCTGCGTGCGGGAGGTAAATGGACCCTTCCGCGGGCGCGGTGCAGTCAGAGGCACCACAGAGAGTGCTAAGGGGAGACTCGGGGTGTAAAGAGGCACCGAGCAGAGGGTACAAGCTGGAGGGCACTGGCTGCGAGGGGGACGCCGAGCAGCGGGGCGCTCCGGGAAGCGTTCCCAGCGCCGCAGCGGCCGGCGATGCCCGGAGGTGGAAGGAGCGGGGGGCAGAGATGCGGGTGCGGGTGGGAGCGGGGGGGCCGCGGGTAACTCACAACTCCCCGGGTGATGTCTTCCGCCGCGGGGGTCGGCGCCGCCGCCGCTTCTTGCCACGCCAGCCACAGGGCGACCACGAGAAGCATCTCTCGGCGGCGGGCGCGGGGCCGGGCTGCGGGGCTCAGCATCCCCCCGCGCCGCCCGCCCGCAGGGCCCGGCCCCGGCCCAGCGCTGGGCTCCGCCGGGCTCCGCGCCGCATCCGCGCTCCCGCCCCGGGCTGTGGGCGCCGCCGAGGAGGGAGGCGCGGCGGGGGGGTGTGCTCCGCTCCGCGTCCGCGCTGCCGGGGAGGCTCCGCTCCGCGCTGCTCCGCGCTGGGTTGCCGGGGGGACTCCGCCGCCGGGGCGGCTGCGGGGCGGCGGGTGCGCGGTCACATCGTCCCGCACCCCGCGGAGACAGAAAGTTGCTTCGGGCGCTGCCGCGGAGCAGAGCGCGAATCGGCGGCGGCGGCTGCTGCTGCTCGGGGCCGCTGCGGCTCCGTCGCTGCTGCCATGCACCCCTCTGCCTCGGAGCGCCCGGTCAGCTGCGGAGGAGGAGGAGGAGGAAGGATGCTAATGAAAGAGGCGGTGTTAAGGCTCCAGCGCGGAGGGGGCGGTGCAGCGCGGTCTGGGCGCGGAGCTGGGCAGCACCGAGCACCTGCCCCGCCGCGGCTGCGGGGGAGCGCGCATCACCGAAGGCAGGTTGTGTCCCCTCCCAGCCTCAGGTTTCCGAGACGCTTCTTTCTAAGCATCAGTTCCATGTTCATCCTCCGAGTTTTCAGGGCGCTGTGTTAAAGATCGGGTGGTTGGTGCGTCCCCAGCTGATAGCGAGGCTCAGCGAGACAAATGTCTGCCTTGTCCCCATAAAAAGCATAATGGGATCCTACGGACTCTGCAGTGTGCCCTCCCCCGAGAGCCGTGAATCTGCCACATGCTCTGACAGGCCAGATGGCAGGGGACACCCTGACATCTCCAGCTCCTGCCAGCTGAGGATGAAAATGCACTTCATAGCATCTGCGTTCCCCAGTTCCTATTAGCACGTTAATATACCCAACAGCTTTGCAAACCACCTTCGAAGTTGTTTTAAAATGGAAACTGTAAATGTACTTTAAAAAAAAAAAAAAAAAAGAAAGAAAGAATAAGAAATGGAAATAACGAAGAATTGGCAGAGATGAAAAATTTCTTCTAGGTGCTCTGGGGCAAAATTGTAATGGACATTGATATGGCACCTTCTGCACAAACAGATTAATTCAGCAGCGAACCATAGCTGCTTCTGGAGATATTTACTATACGACAGGACTAGAGCAAAGCAGTAAAGGAAGAATGAAGAAATCTTTGTCCAGAAGAAATTGCTTAAAGAGAAGTGACAGGGAGCCCTCGCTTCCCACGGATGACTTCATGCTACTCTGTGCTCTCATGAACTGGGCTGAAATTACTGCTTCAACACCAGAGACATCAGAGGGAAACCCTGGATTATGGGGCTCAGAGCCTCACCAAACTACAGCCACCTGTTATAGCTCAAGAAGTGTTCTCATTAGTAGAGCAAGGTTGAGCAGCTTAAAAAGCCCATCAAAGCCCACCCTCTGGTTCCACACATGCAGGGATGGGGTTTCTGCAAGGTGCTGAGCAATGGGGTTGGCAGCTCCCACTGACCATTTAATGTCACTTTGGGAAGATGCCCACAGCCATCTCATTGCAAAGACCCCTCTCCCTCTGTGTACATCCCTCTCCTCTCTGCAGGACTCACTCCTGTTGCTCTGACCTCATCCTATCCATCCCACAGCTGTTGCTGCTCTTAGGGGAGCTCTGCTTCTTGCTTCCAATAATGTCACAGTGACCCTGATGAGGATTATTATTTGCTCTATTCCAGAATCCACTGCTCTGAGCAGAAAGCAGCAGCCACCCACCACCTCTCAACCTTTCCTGGGTTTTCCAGTGGAGAAGCATTATCCCAGGCAGGCAGGTCAGCCTGACACTGCTTAACAACATCACATGTAATAATTTCCTGCTAAGCAGCTCCAGAGTCTCTTCTTATTAGGGATCATTTTTGTTGCCAGTTGACTTGACTGTGGGCAGATCAAAGCAATCCTTGGTATGAAGGCAGAGGCAGCACAGCAAAGTGGGGCTGAGAGGACACTCAAAATCTCTGTTTAGGACAAGCCTGAGCCCTTGGGGTGAGCCGCTTCTGCAGTGGCAGCCTTGACTGGCAGCTCAAGTTCACTGACATGAAGTGGGTTTGGGGTTATCACTGACAGCACCTGGAAATTCTTTCTAGGGGCTTTCTTATGACTGCTCAGCACAAAAAGACCAGGAAGTCTGCAGCTCCAGGGCTTGGTCCTACACTACAGGCACAGTGCCACCTCTCCTGTGCTGGCCACACCGTGTAGCAGCAAGGTTACCTCAGCTACCTTCCTCGTGGTTCTGGAAGACGTTGAACACCCCACCCTGACTTTTAATCCCATTTTGCACATAAGGGCAATGAAGTATAAAGGTTCATCATGGGCAATCTGGAAGCTGTTGGACCAAAAGATAAAGGCTGAGCCCACTCCAGCTGGAAGAGTTTTGCTCTTAACTTCAAGGGGTCATGATTTTAGGGCATGTGCACCAGTTTTAGTCTCACCTCCTGGGTCATCCTCTCACAGCAGCACATCAGGGACAATATCTTCACAGTTTCCATCAGTCCGGGCATTTTAAGCAGATTGACAGCAGGGCAAATGGAAAATGCTGCTCTATGTCAAATGTACTTTAATCCTTTTAGATTCTTCCCTGTGGCATTAAATGTAAGAGTACACTCATTTTTACCAAATGTACCATACTAAAACTTGCCTATTGTAAGAGAATACTTTCCCCACAGCCATTTCTCATGTCCATGTATTACACCGTATGTAACTACAGAGCTTTAGGTGTCTGTAAAATGTTTTGCTGCAGCAGACTCGACCCAAGCTGCCAGCTCCATCCTCCCACTGAGGAACACCGTGCAGAAGTCCAGCTTCCCACCAGCTTTCCCTTGCACAGCCTCCTGCCTCCAGCATATCAGGAATGAGTTTCACCCTGATTGGGGCAGACCAGCTTTTGGTGGAGCAGATGGTCAGATGTGCTGAAGCAACGCATCGTCTATTCCTGGTAACAACCCCTGTTGGGGAACACTGTAACATTAGGATAGCTGCAGATATTATGAGAGCCAGGACTCACATCCAGAACTGCCCAAATCATGATCCTGAATCTCCTTTAGCACCAGTTGCTCCCAGCAGATGGAAACAGGTCCCCAAGAGATGGGCTCTTAACACTGAGCTCAGTTAGCAAGGGCTGGAGGGACTCCCTGCTTGCTTGGTTCAGTTGCTCACCAGCACAGGGGAATTTCGAATTCCTGGTGGTCAGGACAGCTTTGACTGCAACTTTAAATGCCCAAGTGCTGCCTTGGTCCCATTTATGAGCAGCAAGAGAGGTGCGCGTGTTGCTCTCCACTGCTGAAACAGGCCCCTGAGTGATCAGCATCAGGGGGCAGTGTTTCAGCTAGCATAAAGTTTGGTGAGTGGGCAGCACCCTCAGTCCTGCTCAATGAAGCACTTCAGCTTACTACTCAGGATCACCCCTTGCATCCAAACAGCTTTGGTGTGGGCTTGGGTCTGGGGCTGTGATCTGAGCATCTTCCTCCAACTGGGACTGGAACAGAGCCACGTGCCAGGTAGGAGTTGGACAGTTTTCCAGATCCGGCTGAGATTTCCAAAGAAAAACAACCCAACAAAAGGCTCTGAGTTTTCAGGTGGCTGAATTTTCCAGCCTCTGACTTCTACAGTTGTCAATACATGCTGTGTCTCACCATCTGCCCAGGTATTAGTTATCAGCATCTGTGTTGTGACAGCACCTGAGAGCCAGCCTTGCACCACAAAAACCTACAGTGTAAGTGATTACATATGCTGGATGAGTAGATGCTTTGTCCATACCCTAAGGCTTCTCAAACCAATTCCCAACATATTTATAAGCATCTTCAGCATGCATTTATAAAAGACAAGATGGCAGATTTCTGCTTGTTAATCAAAAGATGTCACAAATTACAATACCAAAAGAGTCTACAATCATGGCATGTACAAACAGCCGGGAGAGATTCTTTAATAGTTTAATTTCATTGCGTGAGACTTCCTCCTCCAACAAAACAGTGCTTGATCATCAAGGCCCGAAGAAATATCAGAGAAGCTCAAAACCCTCAGACTGTTGTAGGATATATACTATGAGTGTATGAGTAATCATGCTGACATCACTCTAATGAAAGGAAGGTAATGAAAGTACATCTCTTCCTGGAAAGGTGGAAGCTGTGCACAGCAAAACGAGGCAGATTGTGTGGATGCTCTTTGCAGCTATAGAGAGCAGAGTTAGGCAACGTAAAGAACCTAGTTAGAACAAACTGAACTGCGAATATGTTTTCCCCTCTTTCCTTTTCAGTCAATAAAAAGCCCCAGCTCGGTGACACAGGTTTAACCCCATGTTTGTGTCACAGGAACAATGTGGGGGTAAGTAGAGTTTTCGTGCCATTCATTACCCAGGCGAGTTGCTGAATACAATTTATTTAAGGAAGGAACAGCGTGATGATGTTAATTCTGTTAAGTGTAGCTTCCAAAATGCATTCTTTATGCTTCATTTGTTGCAAATGAATGACTCAGTTAAAACTGCATTTCAACACATTTTACCCAAAATATTTGCTTTGCACAACAACAAAACAGATAACTGCAATCATCTGTAAGTAAGAACAAGCAAATGGAGAGACAGGGCACATAGCTGTTTACACAGGTACTTATAGTCTTTTTTAGCACAAAACTTCAATGCGAAGCAAGAAATGCTAGAAAAGCTGATCTGCAAGTTTGCATTTCCCTGATCTGCCCATTATTGCCAGTGTTTGGAAGAACCTGTAAACAAGCACGCTGTATTTATTTCCTTTCCACAGGCATTCCAAACAAAACGCACACACAGAAGGTATTTTCACCTTTATGCACCAAGATGGCAAGTATGAATTCAAAACGTCATTATCGCCTAACTGTATACACTATGCGCAAGATGAAGACTTTCCCTCTCAGTGTCTTTAGTATAATTTGCATGTATGACAACATTCAGACTATTTAATTTCCCAATTACACACCTAGACTGAAAATACCCTTTGCATTGAGTATGCAGCAGTTCTTATCAGGAGACACTCAACTTCTTCTGCCTTGTTTTATCACTGCAGATGCTCATGTTTTGGCAAGTTGGGAAATGATAATTTTCTGCCCTATCAACTAGGGAGACAGAAATCACAGCACTGCAGCAGCGCGGGGCCCAGGCTGACGTGCTTCCCCTTCCCTGAGAGCAGCCGCTCCGATGGCACAAACAGCATTCCCAAAGGACAGCCACGTAGCACAGGCTTCTTGCTGAGCCCAAGTGGTGAATCAGTTGATGCTGTGAAGTGCGAGAATGAGGCCATTTGTGATATTATCCTGCTGTTCTCCTAGAGGCTTTGGTAGCCATGGGAAAATCAGTTACTGGAATCTAATTTGCTTGCTTGTAATTAATATCACCCAGAAGCTACTTATTTGCCTGCCTACTTTCAGGACTGCTGGGTGACCAGTGATGATAAAGACGTAATCAATTATTCTTCTGAGACCAGTAGAAGACACCCAGTTACATGTGTTCTCTATTACTCATGGGAGGCTTAGAAACCTTTCTTGTCCATGAGCAAAAACAAAGAACAGGGCATTTACAGGTGGCACGGGAGCATAGAGCTGGTTTGCTTCCTTGTTCTCCGATTAAATAAACAACCTGCTGACATTTCTTCAATACCTTACATGAAAGGAGGGAAGCCAAAGTTAGAAGGGGTGGGAAACCAGTATTTTCCCTCGCTTCAGGGTTCTGGAGTGGAGGGATGCTGCAGAGATGCTTGCGATGCTCATGGCTGTAGTAGTCTTGTTCACCTGAAAAATGCAGCCTTCCCTGGCTTCCACACAGGGGCAGCTCTCCCCACATCCTTCTCTCCACTGTTGTAAAGCCCTTTTATCTCCCTTTGCCAGTCCTACAGGTACATGTATCCAGTGTGGTTTCAGAGGTCTTTTTCCAAGCCTATCCCTTTGACCACCTCTTTACATTCCTCTCCATGCAGCTCTCTGCTGAATTCTGTGTATCAGATCAAACATAAACTGCTTGTCTTTATTTCAAAGGCTTTCATTGTCAACCCTACCCTGCCTTTTATTACTCATTTAGCAGCAAGAAATCAGCTCTGCTCTCCAGCTGACCATGAAGCCAGCCTCTCTTTTCCTATGCTAGGCTATCAAACAATCACGCTCATGCTTTCTTACATTTTGCCCCTTCTGCCTGAGGAATTTTCCTTTTAAGCAAACCCGTCAGCTGTGCTACCCTCCCTTTGCCTATGAATATATCCTATAAGGTCAGGATCCCACAGGTATATTTTTCCCAATACAACTATGCTCCAACAAGTTATAGTTTCTTTCATCTCTCTTCCTTGCAGTCATCCCTTGTTTTGTGTCTTCTCCTGGGTAACAGCACTCCATTTCCCAAGTCTGTGAGACACCTAACAGGAGATCATCTTAATCTACTGCCCGAGTCCCTTGGCACTACAGCAACATCACTGATGGCTACAACATCCAATTACTCAGCTCACAGCTACATTCCACCGAGCAGACACCGTATCACACACCACTGGCCACTTCTGTCTCCCCATTGCGTCCTGTACTTCTCACAGAACACCGTTTAAGGCATTAGCAACCATGAATTATAAAACAGTACAAAAGAGGCACATGTTCTCTTGGCTTGGCTTTGCTGCCAGCTTCAACACAGCAAAGCCTCCACCAAGATCTTGCAATAACGAGCGAGGCAGAAGGACGGGCCAGACTGCCATATTAAAGCAAACTAAGGTGTAATTGTCTCCTCACCAGCAGCATTCTCATCCCCATTCCCATTGCTTTTTAATAACAACATCCTTTCATGCACTGTCTTGTTTAAGCAATAGAGAGGAGTCCAGAGGTTAATTAAAGAGAAGTAGAACATAGTCCCTCAAAAAAAAAATAAAAAAATCCCCAAACAGACAAAAAACAAACAAACAAAAAAATCCCCACAAAACCCCCCAAAATAAATTAAAAGCTAAAAACCAGCATTTGGAGTTTTCCAGTTGAAAAAAAGCACTAATTTCAACCCTATTTAAAACCAGCAGTCTGTCCTTCGGCTTAGGAAAACCACGAAGACTTTGACCTGCTTTTCTAGTGCTTTAATAAGTGTTTGTGCTTCCTGTCAGTCAAGAAGACAGCAAATTATGTGGCATACATCAAAAGCCAGCAGCCCGTAGCATGCACACGTATGCTGTACCCTACAGAGGCAGATTGGCACTTCAGCAATGGCACATCTCGTCAGTTAAATCTAGCCATATATCTTCTTTCCACATATAACATGTTGATTGGCAGCCCTTCCAGAGACCTGGCTCAGACATCTGGGGGATTTTGCTGGCAAGGTCAATCAAGCTTCTAATGCAATGCTTTCCATCAGAGAGTCATGGGTGAGGAGTACCCAGACCCCAGCTGCTTGCTGTGCTGCAGTACCCCCACCTGCAAACGCTGCATCAGGGATTCTTGCCCTGATCTCTAGGCTGTTTCTCTTCGTGATTTACCCCAGAATTCTTCCTCTGCCCAACCCTTCTTAAACACACATCCTGTAAGCTCCCTGCAGTCCCCAGTAGATGGGGTTGGACTGCAGTCCCTGCTCCTCGCTGAGCGCAGTTTTCTCCGCTCTGGCTACTTCTCTTTGAGGGCAGCAGTTATCCAAGGTGCCAAGCCCTGGGTTTGAATTCTGAATGAATCCTGGGGTCCTTCACCTTCTAGTTCTGGGAACCTCACTTCCACGGAGATGGGGATTACCTGGTGTTCAACAGAGAGCAAAAGGAAAAGTGTTCAGATGTTTTATGGGAAAGGGCTTAAGACTGACCATACCCATCTCTTCAAAAGAAAATGTCACCAGAAAATAAGAGGCAGGAAAGAAACTCTTCACAAAGATGGGACAAGCAGAAAGGAGATTAGAAGAATGTGAGATAGACATTATAGAAAGCTGTGAGATAGCGCAGTATTTAACCCCATTGCCTGGGAAGGCTGTGGAATCCCCACCCCTGGATCAAGAGGCTCTCGGGACCAGCTCAGGCATGGCTGGCCACCCTGGTGCAGAAGGATGGAGAGCAGACTCCTGATGGTTTTCCTAATCTCGTTTTACATTTTATTTCTTCCGCCAGTGCCGCTCGGCTTCCCTGTTATCGCCCTAACGGGAGAGCCCTGTGTCTCTCACGCAAAGCTATTCCAGCACATCAAATCCGCACAAATCAATACTCACCATACTCCACAGCCTCCTCTAGACCTTCTCAGCAAAACTACAAGCAAAGGGAAGTTTAGCTCTCTTGATCAGTCCTCCCTGCTTGAAGGCTGAAGGGAGAGCATCAGTTAAATACAGCAAATGCTTACTATGAAACCTGTTCTTGGGGCCAAAACTCGTATTTTCTCTTTCTGGCCATTTTCACCCATGGTAATTTCCATAAAGGTCAAAAGTAAGTGGCTTCTGTTGGAAGAGGGAGGTTTCACTACTGGAAACACAAGGCAAGCCCCACGAGGATCATCCTTCTCTTACTCTGTTCTCCCCTGGATTGAAGAAAGGTGAAGAACAAAAGCCCCATTCAGACTGGAAGGATGATGCCTGTGTATGTCAGAGCCAGGCGAAACAAAGAGTCGCATAATTTATGGAGTAACTTTGGAAACTTCATTATTTCTCAAGATTCAACTTTAACGACTCCTTCCTACTCCCTGGATGCCAAGCAGCTCCTTCTGTCACATTGCATTAGAAGCTGAAGCTGCTGCAGAGAGTACAGCATCTGACCTGAAAAACCCACAGAAAACAACAAAGACAAACAATAAAAACAGCAAAAGAAACCTGAAAACCCCCTGGATGGTTTCCTTTACCAAGAACAAACTTGGGCGATAGCACAGTGTATCAGAAATAAATTGCTCGTGAACCTTCTGGCTTGAAGCTACCAGTAAATCTTCCAGTTTGCAATGATTCCCAGGAATATATGGCAAAAAAATCTCACTGCTCTATTAAAGGTCTTACTGAAAAGTCTCCCAGCTTTGCAGAAAAGCTCTTATTTACCCCTTGTGTCCTCAAAATAACAGATTACCATGGCTCCTGGCAATCAGCACAGCTCAGCTCTATGTCCACACTGCAGAGTAAAGTGCATTACATAGATTGCAAGCTGTTACATAAACCAAACTTTTATTATGGTGGTTATAGCAGCAAGATGTCCAAAGGGATGCTTTATATACAGCTTCTCTCAGTGCTTAATCAAAGTACAATCAAATGCCTCTTTTTTTAAGCTTCACTAGAGAAATTTTTTATTATTTTTAAGTCATCTAATACTTTACCACTAATTCCCTGTGTTATTAAAGCTTCAGTGAGGAGACCAGGGTCTAGCTCTTGCAAATCCTCAGTCAATTGAGTTTGGGGTTTCTAAAGCCTCACTGCCAAGTGACTCATCCCTGAACTCATTGCATCTGAGCTGTCAGAAGGCAGCTGCCAGTGGACATGTGGCCTAAAACTGTCCAGTTCTGCTCATTATTGTCCATTTTTCCCTGAGAATAGGCAGCTATACTGCTTGAGAGCAGGATGGAGAAGGTGATGCTTTGGCCTGGAGATGCCATGTGAGATTGGGCACAACCAGCAGCATCATGTTTCTCAAAGGCTTTACATGGAGGATACGGGACAGAACAAGAGATGTGCAGCCAGTGTGGCAATAAGCCTGAGGAGAGAAATTAGGATGCTACAACAAAGGTCTGGGGTCCTAAATCCACTGGTTTCCAAGAACTACCCTGGTCCTGATCCACACCAGTGGCTGATTATGCTCTGCTCAGCTGCACCCGTGTGTGTGAGCAGTCAGAAGTGTGCATGGACACAGGTGTAGGGGCTCTGTGATGCATCAGAGCACCTTAATTACCCACTTCCCACAACACACATCATCCCAAATGCAGCCCCCATCCCACCAGAGCCATCCCTGGAGATCTCAGTGCACACAGGTCCCCCCCAAGTGACAGAAGCAACATTTTCCTGCCCAGGATGAGCCGGCTGTCTCCTGACAGGAAAGCCACACTAACTGCTGCCTGCTATAGTTAGGCATATTCCCACTCATAATTTAATTTGTGAGAGGATGCTAGTTCAGCACAGGAGCTCACGTGCATTTGTGGTTCCTTCAGTTAATGGCACTTTGTAGTCACTCAATGGCTGCAGTGGCGTTTTGTCTTGTACCTCCTGGAACATGCTCAGAGGGCAGCAGGGCTGCAGGTCTGGGGCAGGGATGTACCCAGCCTTGCCCCTGACCAAGTCCTGCTCAGGGTAATGGGGAAGGGCACAACATTTGGGATGAGCCAACCCTGCCAGGATCCCTCTTGCCTTGTCTGCACCAAAAGCAGCTCGGGTTAAGGGACAGGTAGGGATGGGTGGTAAAAACAGGAGCGGGATGAAGAAAAGCTCCTGAAAGAAGCCTGACACGTTCAACATGATGGCAACCTGCCCAGGGTACTCTTCCCATGAGTTTTGCTGGCCCACAGGGCTCAGGTGACTCCAAAAAGGCACATATGCTTCACAGGGAGTACTAGCCAAGTCTGGACAATGCTTTGCTTAACTTAGGGAAAGGAGGAGGGAAAACACCCAAGAAGAAGAAATCAGAATATGATTAATGCCAGTTTGCTGTGGCCTGTGATGTTTCGCTAATCTTTATATATATAGATGGGATCAGGAACATCTTTGGTACCACGGGAGGACAAGAGTTCTTGAGTAAATAAGCAGATCTTCTGACATCTGTCTTTCACATCCTTTGCTCTGCACACAGACACTAAATGCAGAAAGCTATTTTATCCCTCTGACAAGCTTCCCCTATGAAAAAGGGGAAATAAAAGCACAGTTCCTATGCCTTCAAAAACAATCCCCTATTTGTAAAACAAGAGACCTGCAAGGTCTGATTTGAATTTCATCACCCCTGCTCCAGAAACATGCCTAAGGACTGATACTTCAGAATGTATAGAACTATTCTCAAACTTAGCCATGTCCTACCTGTCTGGTTTGCTCTGATATTTGCTTCAAGAGCAGAGCATCACAGGGGCTGCTGCAAAGACTTTAGAGCAGAAAAGACCCCTTTGGTGCCAAAAGAGGCAAGCAGCCCCTTAGAGGGAGAAGGGCGCAGCATTGGATCAACAGGGAATTTGACAGATAGAAAGTTTTATTTGTAGAAACTAGCAAGAAATCCCCAAACCAACCCACCGTCCACAGTAACTAGAGAAATTGATCTTAAATTTCTTGGGTTTCATCCCTCCCCTTTTAAATAATCTTGCCAAAACAAAACACTTTTCCTTTATTCTGATGCTTAAAGGACAGCCACAAAGATTTAACAGTTAAAATAGAACCATTTATTTCAAAAGGTTGTAGTAAAAGATGTATAATTTTAGCAGCAATTGCCTGTGGGCAGTGGAAAGAGAGCTGCTGACTGTGTCATTAGCAGAGAGATTGAAAAGAGGTTAAAGAGGAGAGCTGGGAGAAGACATTCACCTTCCCAAATGGGCCATAAACTGAAGTGACTGACTGCAGCCAGCTAAAAAAGCAAGGGTATTTCCACTGTGTATCAAAATAACAGGCAGGAGGCTTGCTGGAGCCCTGAGGATGCTTTAGAGGAGCATCCAACATGATGCACTGTTTTAGACAGGGAGCAATGCAGTTATCACACACCGCCGTCAAAGTGATTAGCCTCATACAGGGAGCTGAACACCAGCGTAAGCACTGGCCTCCTTAGGCAGTGCTGTGCTGGTAAATTGAGATCTCCAACACTGAAAACTCCAGTTTGTCCAATTATTAGCCACTGACAGTTGTATCCCCCTTGTCCCTCTTAAATCACTCAGTAGCAAACATGGATACACCAGACCAGCTGCTCTGCAGGACTCCTGGTGACCATCGGAGCCTGTGAGCTCCCAGTGACCTGGCTCAGTTGGGTGCTCAGCAGTTTCTGGAACTCAGGTCTCTCCCCGGAATTCTCTCAAATCCAGGTTATCCCCATCACTGGATGCCAAAGAAACCTATGAGTGTGAAGGAAGGATAGAGGCAGGATTTGGAGGTGGCTGCGTCCCAGAGGAACAAGTGGCAGCACAGGCAGATGCTGCTGGAGAAAGGAGATGCTTTTTCTTGTGGCTGTGGCCATGCCTACGGCAGGGGCTGCTCTCATGGGGGACCAAGGCAGAAGAAAACCAAAGCTTCTTCCCAGGCAGCAACCCCAAGGAGATGCACCTCCAACACGTCTGCAAGCCACGATCAGGAGAGACTCTCCAGACTAGCTTGTTGCAGTGCCTATTGTGAGTCTGGCAGTGTTTAAACTCGGTAAATGATGCTTCAAGTCAGCTGCGTGCACTTCATGAGAATTGGGAGCCAAAGAGCAGCACCTTGCTCACAGATTTACAACACCTTCCACTGCCTCACACAGAAAGCCACCGCAGGATCTGTAAGGGCAGTGTTCCCTATCAGCCTCATCTCCAGCATGGCCAGAGGTACCCAGCGAGGGGCACTGGAGCATCCCCCCTCCTGGGATGAGCTCCTGCTTTACCCTGATAACTGCACTGCTTCTTTGCTGCTGCTGTTGGGATTTTTTCCCTCTATTTCCACACACCACCCTCCCAGCCAAAGCTTTTCCTTTTTGTCACAGCCCCCATCACCTTTTCAGCCACAATCAAGGGAACAAAATTTCTGCCATCATATAAGAGCTGGAAATTCTTTCAAAAGCAGCAGAGAAATCTCCTTTTATTGACACCAATAACCAAGGGGAGGGAAACAGACCCACTGCTTTATAGAAGATTTACGTTCATAAATTGCGTACAAACTCAGTGTTTGTTCAGCTCCACACAGGGAATAGCCCCCAAAGCCCTCCTGCTCCACAGCTTCCAGCCTGGCTCTCCTGGGGCACTCAGCCCAGCTCCGCATTTCCCCTTCACAGCATCTCCCAGCAGCCTGCAAGAGCTTTCCCACCCTAAGGCAGTCAAAGAACTGGCAGTTACTCCAGAGTGGCAAATGGGGCACAGCACTCACTGCTCCAGAGTAGTTTAAGGGAGGAAATGGATTACCAGCCCAGGGTGACCCCACAGCAGCAGAAGGAAAGCTGCCCCAGTAGTTTCTCTGGTTTATCAGAACTGAACAAGGAGGTGGTGGCGAAACGTGGGGCTCTCAGCAACTTCTCAGCACCCAGGTGCCCCTTTGCTTGGGCAGAGCCATGGCCCAGTCAGCCCAGAGCATTCTTCTGCCCTATTCCCAATGCATTTCCTTTCAAGCACAATGAGCCCCCCAGGAAGGGGAAGAGGCTCCACTGCTCTGGAGTGGTGAAGGACGGAGCAGCAGCCAGTGACCAAACCCTAGGAAGAACTGAATGACAACAGGAAACACGTCACTGAAACGTAGCATGGAGCATAGAGGGAATAAACGCTCGGAAATGCTAAGGCACCAGTTATTGCAGATTTTCTTTTACCTGGAGGAATGATGTGTTTGAGGAAATGATTTGCAAACAAAAAGACTTTTTTAAAACATTGGTCATTTCTTTAAAATCAGACCTAAGGGAAGGCTTCACACTTGCAGAAAACAAAAATCCCACCCTGAAAAAGCAGGGCACATCACTTCCTACTCCCTTACTAACTGCACTTCAGGATCACTTTTCCCGTTCTTATCTCACCTGTACCCTTACGCTTATTACACCTATAGAAATACAATACACATACTTAGCTCCATCTGCACCATTTCACTCAGACACGCTTTCCCACATCTCCAAGCCATGCTTGCTCCATGCTTGCTCCATGCTTCCCTTCTTCTGCTGTGCAGGATCCAGCCAGTCAAGGTAGAGATGAAGTAAGAGCATCAGCCACCCAGCCTGCTGAGAGCCACTTACTGTGAGCTCCCTGGGGCTTTTCCTCTGCCTCTAAACAGCTGAGTTCCATCACTCTTCCCCAGCTGCCTCCCAGCTCCAGCTCCTTCATATTAAGCAGCAGACATGCCAGACCTTAACAAATCTGCATCCTATCCCAGCCAGCAGATATGGCTTAAGGAAAAATCTCATGCAGGGCACAGGCCCCCTCCTGCAGAGTGTTAGGAGACTGATGCTGCACTCAAACAAAATTGCTGAAAACTTCATGCAGATGTAAAATGGCACCAATTCTTTCCTTCTGCTTCATAACACGCTTCCAGCAGCTCATTTAAAAAACCCCAGAAAATCTCTAAACTTATTGGAGTTTTCTACCAAAAAGGTATGGCTTCATTGGTTAAAAGGATGAGCAAGAAGCTTTAGAGCTCTCCTTTAAAAGTTTGGCTTTCTAAATTACTTCCTTTGGGAGAGAAACACCTTTGCAAGCAGGGAAGGCTGGAGAGGTCAGCAGCTGGGGCATCATCCTTGATGGGATTCTATCCATCAGATGCAAGGCAGCCAGAGGCAGTTGTGAAAAGAAGTCAGATATCCCAAAGGCAAATACCATTTCAACCACCGCATCATGCCCAGCATAGCCAAAAGACAGGAGGTGCCTCCAGGCACAGCTCAGCACTGGTTTTACAGCTCATGCAGGGCTAGGGCCAGCTCCTTCCTGGGGAAATGGCCCCCAGTGAGAGTCCCAGGCTGGGGTGAGCCTGCTGGGTCAGATCCTGGCACTGACAGGTTTAGTTAAATCTTGTGTTTTGACCTGAAATGCATAAACTAAGCTGAAGTGAATGACCCATGGGAGTACATGATGAGAAATCTGCTCAGTAAAACCAACTGCCCTGGGCCCTCCTGCACATGAAAGCACTTAAAATGGTGCTGTACGGATGGAGAAACAGTGGAGTTCCAGGAGAAATTCCAGAGAAACTTTGTTTGAACTTGGGAGTACTTTTAACAGCAATAGGAAAACTGGTATGAAAGCTTCATGCCCTGGGCCTGCCCCTTCCCAGGGCCCTTCTGCTCCCCTGGGGGTTACATGTGTGCCAATCACAGGCTGCTGTGATCTCCTATAAAATGCTCAGGTACTGTTTGAAGTCAGAGGAGAGCTCCTGCCTGTGCTGTGGTAATGTGGTCAGCGCCCGTCACTTGTGTGACATGAAGGTTAAATAAACCCATAGATACTGCTGTCAATAGCATGTGCCTGTTCTGGTGCAGTTCTGTGAGAGGAGACATCAATGCCTGTTCTTCCCAGTGCTGTCCTCAGCATCCCCAGGTTGTCAGGGCTGGGATCTGGCTGCTGGCACTGGCAGGAATGTGGAAAACTGCTGGTCTGGTGGCTATGGGATGGGGTTATTCCAGCTGGGCTGTCCCAGCTTTCCTAGCCACTGAGCACAGGCTTTATACACCTTCCCCATATGCATAGTCGTGGATGCTAATGCACAGGTTGGGGTTTCCCACAGGATGCACTGTGAGAGCTCAGCTCAGTGTTCACAGGCACAGATAACACAGTAATTTGAGCAGGAGGTGTCCAGGGCTCTCAGAAATGTCAGCCTCACGCAGCTCTGGCTTGCTGGGGTTGTGCTTCCCTGTCTGCAGAGCAGGCAGGGATTTAAATGTCAGTACTTGTGAGTGTCCTTTGGCAAGGATCCAGAGCTTTCACTGCATGGATAACCACCTGCCTGTCCCCAGAGCCAGACACCACAGGTAGCCACCATACTTGGGTAAGAGATGGGCCTGTAAGCAGCCCAAATCCATCTGGAGCTGAGTGCCTAGTGAAGGTTCGTCCTGCAAGGGCTGTGCCTCAGGCATTGCAGAGCAAACTCCTGCCATGGGACAGCCCGTTTCAGGAAAGCACATGGACCCTGCCCTGTGAGGGGTGGCAGGCACATCCCATTGGTACTTGGCTCCTCAGCTCCCACACAGCATCCTATTGACGTCCCACTGAAAACACCCGCAGAGTGCTCTGTCATTCATTGCTGTGGGTTCAGCATCGCTGCTGGAGGCCTGTCAGGATGGGATCAACCCTTCACTGAGCACAGGGTGCCAGAGCCCAGCAGGTCTCACTGCAGAGAAGTGGGTCCCAACCCACAGCTGGCAGCAGCACTGCATCCCCCTTTCCAGAGCAGCCTCATGAGTGGGTCAAATACTGGGCTAGAGGTTCGAAAATCACATCAATTGACAGCTCATCCTCCTGCAGGCTGGAGAGTAGCGTGAACACAAGGAAAGGCGCTTGATCCCATTATAATGATAATCTCCTCCGACTCCCAGCAGGAGCTGAGTAGCATCCTGTTAATGAAATTATAACCATGGCTCACACAGTGCATTTCTGCTGAACACATCCAAAATCTTTCTTCCTCACAGGCTACATAACCAACGCCTGGGAGTTATCTTGCTGCTGTGATAAAAGCAACACGATTAGAGTACTGAAGCTAATTTAAATCCAGTTGAATGGTATTGTAAAGCAGTAAGAGACAAACTGGTATGTAATGTGTCATTGAGCCATCCTCAGAGTGGGCACATCAGTTTGATACCCAGATGTTTAAGGGCTAAATTCAGAGACTTGAACAGAAATTGCAGATCTTATGTGAATAGGGCTCTGTTTGATGAGATTTTCAGGTACTTAAGGTGCAAGTCTCATTTAATTGTGTGACCACTCAAGGACTCTCAGCTGGCTACAGACTGAAGAATCTTCTTGGATCCTCAGTTATCCTAAGCATCTTTTGGGTACCATGGCATCTGTGCTCCCCTTGTAAACAACGGGTATGGTGCTGGAGGATGCAGCTGTGATAAATCTGGGCACTGGTAGTGAGGACACAGTGGAGTTCAATTGTACAGGTAAGTTCTGCTGCAGGCACACGGGCTCTGTAGGGATTTGGGGTGTGTAAGGAGGTGTTTATCTTTAGGAGCTGTATTTTGAAGCTCTTAAAAGAACCATCTAAGCCTCTGCATTACCAAAAGGTGACACCACTCCACGCACAGCCAACACATCACCCTAGGAGAGACAAAGTGGCCCCAGTGGTACAGGACAGCCCCATCAGCCCAGCTTGTGACAAGCAACCCACAAACTGAGCTAAGAGGTTTTGTTTTGACCTTTACTAGCCCCATTGCTGGCTATTGGCCATGCCTGACATGGATTTCATGCCCCAGTGCATTTTTCCCTACCAGGATGTCCTCATCAGGCTGGTGGGCAGTGTTGCACATGTTTCAGCCCTTTGTGGGAGCTCCATCCTGGAATTGCTGCAATAATTACAATCCATTTAAAATACTTAATTATCACGGTATTTTCATCTTGGTACTGAAATAGGGCATCGCTACAATCAGAACTTAGTTTGACTGAATTATGGGGAAAGTCTCCCCCAGACTGAGATAATCAGCCCAGGGTTCAGCAGCAGAGCTTCTCCTGAGCTTTACAGCCCAACCAGCCATCAGCCTTCCTATCACTCTTCATCTTGGTCACCACCATCACCCTGCTCTTTGACAATTGCTGGAGCCAAACATGTACCTGCTGTGACTAGAAACAGATAGTGAAGTATTTCAGGAGAGGACTTAATACTCCCAAAATGAACTCATCCTTTCAGTTCAGGTGCTGGCAGCATGGGCTCTCACAGCTTTATTTTTAAATAGCCTTCCCCTTTACCACCAGAAAAATTTCTTCCCATTGATCTGAACAGCACCAGCAAAGTCAAGTGGAATATATATATTCCTTCCTACTCACTGAACATGGTCATTGTTAATCTGAGCATGTTAAAACCAAAAGGGATAAGACGTGGAAGGTGTTTAACACTAACATGATGGGAGCAAAGGGGAAGGGGTGAAGATCAATCTTGCTGAAGCCAGAATTAGATGTTTAAAATGGAAGTGAAGTGACCATCATCCTGGACTTGTGGTACCTACCTCCATCTCAGGGGATACAATCACAGCATGAAGACTTTTGACTGAGAAGAGACAGGAAACCAAGGGTCTCGTGGAGTTAGGAGTATGAGAAACGTGGGTACATGTTCACATGTATAAAACTGGGAGATCCAGATAAGAAACCAGCAAAAGCAGCTTGCACAGCACATCACTATCAGGTCATTGGGAAAACATTCTGCAGCCACTTTGAAAACCTTTAGCTAAGACGAGAAACTCAGTGACTCTTTTTCATGTAACATCTTTTTAAGTTAGATCTTTGCACCAGTTCAAGGTCAGGGAAAGGCAATGCACTTCTATCGGCTTACTTTGGCCAGGTTAGTATCACTAGTCAGCAGTTAGCTATGCAAAAGTTAATCTGCATAAAGAATATTTGAGGGTCAGGCCATAGCAGGACTGTCCCGAGTGGAGATGAAGGAAGGACCGGCCTTACATTCAGAAGATCTCAGCCTGGTGCCAATATCCATGGTGCTTGGCAAAACAAACTCACCTAAAGTGGGATGGAAATGATCCTATATGCTTCAGTAAGCTCTCCTTTCTAAGGAGAAGGAAAAGCCTAGAGGAAGAGTTTCAGAATGCATCAAGCAGAGATGAGAATATTTGACTAGCTGAGAGAGGACAAAAATGCTGTACTTTCCATCTTGAGAGTCTTATAGGAGTAAAATATGCCTGTATAATCCACCCAAGGCCTGGCAACACTTCAATCAGTCTGAAGGTAGTAGCTACATGAGGGGAGTAGTAGGAAAATACAGAGCAAAAGGGATTCAGCAGGACCTAGAAAGCAGACAAGTCTCTTTCTCAAAATCAGTCACCACCAGCCTCCTCTTTTCAATATTTACGTGAGAAATTCAAAAGCAAGAGCTAAGGTTATGCATTGGAATAATTTCTAATGCAGCAAATTCCAATTTTAACAGCGAATTTCATCTGCAGGCAAAAAAAAATATATGAGGGAAGTGCCAAATCACACCAATCCATCAGGAACTGTCAGAATTGTCTTTGCTGGTACAAACGTGTGTCTTTCTCATTCACACAGCACTTGAGGCTTAGGGCAGAGCAGAAAGTCTCTTGCAGAGCTCTTTGGATGGTATTTTAACTATACTACAAAATGTGGGCCTAATGAATCCCTGAAATTGGTGGCATTATGCTTGGGGTGAGTCTGAGGAGGTGGGAAAGAAAAGAATAAAAATACCCATATGCTTCATTTTGATTTCAATGCAGCCAAAGACCTAGAAGACACAGTTGCTTATTAGAGATCTGTCTTCATTCAAAAGTTAATTAAACTGTAGTGAAAAACTTCGGAGCTGGAGATGGTAAAGGTGAACTTTAATGAAGGTTTAATCACCAGAAAGACCATGAAGTACTTTGGTTTGTATGCCCTTTGCAGCAATACGGAGCTGCAGGGGCACCCTCTGCTCTGGGTACCACATCTGAGATGTCAGGAAGAAAAAGTTGAACACCACAAGGAACATCCAAGTTCAGAAGTCCCCAGCAGACAAAGTATTTGTACAAAGCCATCAGCAAAGCAGAATGGAATCAGACTCTGTTTCACACATGATATGATCATTAATCTGCTGCCAATGTTTTTTACCTTGGAAGGCCAAAGTGGCCTCATTTCTGGAAGTGATGAGTCAAGCTTCATACTGCCTATAGTGGTAGTTTTAGTGCATAGTATCTGCAACCTCCTCTTTGAAAACGTGTGTTACCAGCCTACAGCAAATACTCCTTAAGAAAAAAAGATTATGAAAATATACTAACAAAGTGGTACAGACCTATTTTAATGAAAATGGGTGCAACTCCATTAATAAGAAAAGTATTTCCTTTTTCCTAGGTGCATCGCTGTAGCAGCCACAGTGACTTTGTGCTCCCTGCAATAAGCAACACTTTAACTGGAGACAAAAGCAGTGCCCAGCACATTTGAAAAAATAATGTATCTTCAAGGCATTGCTCATCACAGCAACGAAGGCCACAGTCACAATGGATAAGACCCATTCCATCAAGCTATAGCTTTAATTAATTGAATTAGTGTGGACTTGGACTTCAAATTAACATGAAGATGACAAGTCTGACAGTGTAGTTTTTAACTTAATATATTACACAAAAAAAAAAAAGAAATCAACTATCTGCACACAGGCCAAAATTAGACAGTGCATCTTCTGATATCCTAGATGCCTGCTGAGCTTTCCCACTGGGACAGACCCATCCTCCTCCCCTGATGCCCCCACATGCAGCTGAGGCACTTGGGGCTTAGAACAACCCCATCATCTCCCTTTTTCCATTGAGTCTCTCTGCCTTCAGTTTGCTGATCCCCATCTTTCTCCTCATGAGCACACAGGCTCATTATACATGTGCAGAGCTCTGTGGTCCATGCTGGATGCTGCTACCCAAGTGTGCAGCCAGAAGACCACTGTCACTTCCCAGGCCCACAGCTAACTCATCACTTGATGGTGCACAAGCCTGGCCTTGGCCCAGACATTGCCTATCTTCTACTTCCAGAGATGGTTCTTTTCCCATTGGGTGCTGCTCTTCCAGATGGCTTCTAGGTGTTCAATGACTTTTCCAGCTGTCACCCCCAAATAGAGCACTCTCATGTTTCTTTCAGAGTCTATTTCTTTAAGGATTCCAGCTTATCAATCACACATGATGCACCTACACCTCTGCAGCCCTCTGCCTGCAGATGCTGCCCAGCCCCATGGCTGCAGACACTTTGCAGGCAGAGCTGCAGCATCCATCCAACCATGGAGATAGCTCCAATGTCTCAGCTGCTGCCTAATCGTCTGCTCAGCCAGCTAAGCTGGCTTTGACAGTTACTATCTCTAATCAGGTATCTCCAAAGATTTTAATAACATGATTATATGATGGCAAGAGAAACCAATAACCCCAACCCTAATGTAAGCTGTTTGTATCACAATCTTGAAACTCCTGCTTGGAGCAGATGCCTTATTAGCCATTTAATTCTCAGCTTCACAGCAAGGCACTACAATGAGGGGAAATATAAAATCAACAAGGCAGCTGCAAACTATCTTCATGTTCTCTCTCAAATTTAATAGAGATTCATGAGGCTTTACACTAATGTGCTGAGAGAGAAGGATTACAGGGCTCTTGCCCCTCACTAGGGTATAAGGGAGGTGAAAATCAGTAATCAGCATGCAGATGATAAAGGCCAGGAAGAAGTTATATCAAAAACTCAACCATGCTAATGTCAAACAAGGCACTTCAGCTGATGTGGTGTGTCCAGTTCAGGCCAAGCTGTCTCAGAAATATGATACCAGCAGTAAAAGAGCAGATCTGCAGCAGAGGACACATCAGTGCTGTGTGCTTCCAGAGAACACATGCAGCAAGAGAGTTGCCCAATGTATGGGTGGCAAAGGGGAGGTAAGTTGGGTGCTGCTGTTTCTCCTTCCCCACCAGACCAAAGAGCAAAGGGAGCCAGCAGGTTTTTATAAATGGAAGATTTTACAACAAGGTTTTGTTTATATTATATATATTATCTAATACTAATATGCATATAATAATCTATATAATAATTAGTGGGTGGAGTGGGGAGGGAGCTGCCCCAAGGTGGGCAAAGGTGGGTGGTATCCCTGGGGCGAGTATCTGCTCTCCCCAAGACCATGCAGGAGCCAGGCTGGTTCACTCCCTGCCACAAGGCTTCCAGCCATGGGGCAGTTGTGTCCCCACACTCCCTGAAACTGCCTGTGCTGGTGGGCTGTGCCAGTCCCATTGGGTCCCACAGCAGCATCCGGCTCCCTCTTCCCATGCACATCAGCACAGGGCTCAGGGCAGCATCCTGAGGGGTAGGACCAGACCCACATTTCTTCCCCTTCATTGGTGCCTGGCTGGCAGCTCTGGTCATGCTCAGTCAAAAATCACTGACACAATGGACTTCACTATGCTGGTGCTACGTACATACTTCTACAGTCACTGCTCGGTTCCTTTAACTCCTCATCGCTTGGGTATTTTGTGCAAGATGAAAAGCAGCTGAGCATTAATCCTGCAGCCACTGGACTGCAATACCCATCCATCTGCCTCCCCCTACTGCCTCCATGAGTCCTCCTGCTCTTTCTCCTCTCACTCCAAATGCATTTTTCCATGAGTCGCCAGGATCTCATGCAGGACCCGCCATCAGCAAGGAGTGCCTCAGGGTGAGTTGGGCACATTAGCAGGGTCTTATTGCTGAACTGCAATCCAAGCCAGTGACCTGTCAGCCCAGTCAGTGAAGCTCACAGCAGCAAATGAGAGAGTCCCTTGTGCTAGAAAATACACCCTATACATTTTCCAGCACATAAGAAAAATGAATAACCTTTTAATCTTAAAACAGTGTACTCACATGAGTGCCTTAAGAAAGACTTTCCACCTTGCATCCCTTGCCATAGTCCCAGCAAATCATGAAACTTGCCACCATATATTTTTCTTTACCAGGCAGGGAACCTTGGCTGCCATTCAGGAATGTGACTGCAATATAACGGTACCATCCAGCCCCAAGCCAACCTGCATCTGGTTACATTTATTGGTACGAAAACAGACCTGAAAGGGCTTGACTGAGACTGGACCATACCATTGCAGGTACAGGACACAGCTAGTATGAGAGAATTCTGACCCTAAAAACGTTAATCAGGCAGCAGGAAGGAGACATAAGTTACTCTTACTCTGGTTTATCCGTGTGGAAGCTGTTTGCCGAAGTATGACATAAATTGCACAAACCTTGGGCTGAGCCAAGAAAGGAACTCAAGGAATAACATGGATTTACTGCCCTGTCTACAGCCCTCAAGCAGTGATGTGAGCAGCCGGGGGCCACCAGCCTTGCTGCAGGTGGTGACTGGTTAAACATGGGGACATTTGTCATACGAGGCACATCCAGACCTGTCATAAATTAAGCAGGGCATTACATGGTAGTTAATCCAATGCTGTTTTGCTGATCACGTTGAAGATACCAACCTGTTTATGCTCTGCACATCTCTGATTGAAAATAATGGAGCAGATTTCACCTTAAGAGGCTTACTTCCACTGAGTCAGCCTCCATGCCCCTAAATGAATGATAATAGCTGCCATGCCATTGTAATTCCCGTGCAGTAAAGCACGTTGAAACCTGTTACCTCCTGCTTGTTCTCAGCACGGATCATTGCTTCTTCCACCGCTGTGAAAGCCAGACCAAAGAAAAGCCAATGGTCTCCCAGCAGAGGTGTTTAATAAGTTTACCATGACTGTGAGAAGATGCAGCTACAAACAGGCACCAGGAAGGCACCAGGGCTTCCCAGTGCTGGTGTGCGACAGACCCCTGGTGCCTAGAAATGGCCACCCTGATTAGCAAAAGGGAAGCATGAAACATTGGGTGCTTTCAGCCCCAGTTGGGGCTGCAGGAACAACAAAAGCTTGTCTTGGCATATTGCTCTGATTTGCTTTACTAGAGAAAGGAGAGCTGCTTTGTCTTATTTGTACCTCTGAGGTACTGTCAGCCTTAAGCCAATGAGATATAATGCAAGAATTATTTTGAGCAATTCAGGACTGGGTTTAGTCTCTTTTTCCCCCTCTTTCTTTTTTTAAACTTTCCAGAAGTATTCAGCACATGGACACATTTGATATTTCAGGCACTGAGTGCACTTAGACAAAGCAGAGGCAATAATCCATGTAAAGCAAAAAAAACCAATCTGGGTTTTTGTCCAGTCTTCCGATTAACTTTGCTGGCCATTTGTAACAAGGAATTCACAAAAATCCTGAGGCACTTTTTACAGGCAGGATGGAAAGTGGTTTTATTTTTTTATCTTGCAGGAAACTTCCTTTTCTTTCTCTGCAGCAAAAGAAAACACATCAATAAACAAAGAATGAATCTCCACAAACTTTCTTTGACTCAAAGGCAACCTGAAATTATACAGCCTAATTCACTGCAAGCACTCCCAGCTCAGCCTGCTGAGTGCATCATCCCCAGAGGCAAACACTGCATTTCTAAAGGACAGTCCATTAAGCACCACCAAAGGCCCCCCTTTCTGCCTTTGACATACTGGGTCAGACTGCACACTGACTCAGTGTCCTTGTCCCCTCTCTTCATCAGGTCCCTAACTCAGCTCTGATTGCTGGCACAAACAGCAGAGTCCTCTGCAAGTTCTGTGCCAAAGTCTCCCACACACATCCGAAAACTGATAATAAAAGAATGAAACCCTGGCTGTTTTGGCTGCAGAGTTATCTGCAGAAATAGAGCTGGGATCTTTTCTCCCTCCCTGCCATCACCCAGTGTCTGTCTGGGCCTTGACATGTGTCGTGATGGATGTTAGCAGGGAGCAACAACACTGAGCCCAGTGGGGACCACAGCCACACCACTTCCTGGCTAACACCCTTAGAGCGTTTCAGTACTTGATGGAAGCGTGTCAGCAAACTCAGCAAATCCCCTGAGTTCTGGTGGGGTTTCATTACTGAGAAAGAGTCAGATGTCATTTCCTACGCAAGGAGAGCAAGTGTTATGAAAAGGCACTTGAGCTGATCCAGTTGCCTCCAGCAGCCAGAAATGTATCAGGTGTGTCAGGTCACAACAAGTATCAAGAGGGGCACTGATTGTGTCTTTCTTCCTGCTCAGCCTCTGAGAAGCTGAGGACTGTTTGGAGAAGGCTTCAAGCAGTGGAAACTGGCATTGAGGCAGCAGTGGGATTTCTGGGAGGGGAAAAGCCCCCCTAAATAAATCAGTTCTCTGCTCTAGGGTTTCAGGGCACTTTGTGAGGACTGTTAAAGAGCAGGCATGCAGAAGGGTATGTTGTTACCTTTTGAGACTAGGCCTGCGGTGTGTATTCCTCATCAAGCCTGAGCCCATGGCTTTGGCCAAGTTCAACGCACATCCCTGCAGGGGAACAGCAGGCAGAACACAGCACTGTCCCAGGACAGAGCCCAGCCCTGGTACAGCCAAGGGCAGCATGGTGAGGGCTTGTCGCTACAACAGCACCACACAAAGGCTGCAAGAAAGGTTTTGGTTTTCCTCTAGAGGAAAATACAAACATACTTTGAAAACTCTGAATTTTCTCTGTAAACCTGCTTTTCAGCAACCCTGTTTCCTGTGCTCCTACCCCAGAAGAAGGCAAACACACTCTTATAGCCAGCATGCCAGTTCTGTTCAAAAGCTGATGGCCTTAGACCACTCTTTCAAACACCTCCATTCAAGCAGTTTCCCACTTTTCCATCAACAGCTACTTCACAGGCTTTGCTCCTCCCATATCCCTTGGTTTTATCTTCTAACACCTCTTTTATTACCCCATGCACCCCTTTAGTCAATGCCTGCTAATAACATTCCCTTCTATCCCTACATCTGCCTATGCTTGCAATTTGGACATAGCTTCAGATGCCTGTTTGAAGGCTGCCTTAAAACCTTACACAACTGTTTCTCCCAGTCTGAGATAATTGGGTGTTAGAGACTACTTCTCTATTTATTTTTAGCAGAAAGTAAGACACTTTTACAGGTAATTCAGCACACAAGGAGAGAAGTCAATTACATGATCAAAAACTTCCCATATTCCATTCCAAACTCCTTTCCCCCCTGTGCAGACATTGCCAGTGTGTTGAGGTGAGAGGACATGCCCCAGCAGCATAAAGGTCATGTTTTACCTGCCTCAGAGGTCCTCGTCTTCAGCAAACAGCCAGATCCCCATGGTTTCCAGAGGGTATCAGCAAAGCCAGAACAGGAAAGGCTCCAATCTAGCTAATTTTAAATGAATATAACAATTATTCAACAACCTTTTATAAAGTAGGGTTTCCTTGGGTACATTTAGCTAATTATCTGGGATTTTGAAGTGGAAACATGATACACTGTTTAACAGCCAGCAACAAAAAGGATGCACTCTGCATCCGGCTCCGTTGGTAATGCATCTTAAAGAGAAATATGTAAATAGTGAAAAATTGAACAATGTACCTTTGTGAATGCAAAAAAAAAAAAAAAAATTAACCCACAAACCCAAATCCATAAATCCCCCCACACAAACAGACAAAAGCAAACAGAAACAAAGAACAGAAAAGGAGGGCTGGGGAGGGCTTAGCTGCTGGCCAGGGTCAACCCATCACAGTCCTTTCAGCTGAGGCCATGGAACAGGATTTCCTAGCTGCCTACATGCCTATTTCCAAACAGGGACTGGAAAAAGATATTGCTTTGCCTAAGTAAACAATAGGAAACAATTTGCTCAATGGGAAATCTATTGAGATAGCAACTTTGAACTTAATTCAGATTTCGCGATTCGTCCCCCAGATCTGTGGAACAAGACCATCACCAACAGCATGCAGGTTTAACCAGCTGCTGAAGAGTACCTGAAATGCCAATGAAGGCAATACAATGGCACCCACTGGCTGCAAATACAACTCAGTAGGGCTGGCTTCTGAAATAACACACATACAGTAGCTTAACTATACTGACAATAACAGTTGCATGAATGCCAGTAAACCTATCATTAACAGTGTAAATTAGTATGATTTTTAATAATAACCATCAGAAAAAGCTCATCTAGGTTTAGCAGAGGAAGTAATATACATATTTAAAGGAACCTCTCTGTTTTTCCATGCTGCATTTAAAACAATGTGGGCATGTGAAAAGGACATGGGGAAAATAAATGCAGTAAAAATTCCTGTGCACAGAAGGCTCCTTCGGCAGCAGTGGAGGACACAATGTGGATGATGTATGAGAGGTGTATGGGGCAGTGGGGATAAGGTGAATTGTCAGCTTTTCATGTAGGGCAAGAATCACAGAAATTTCTGCAGTGATTTGAGGCAGGGATTTCACTACAGTTTGACCACAATCAAAACTGCTTCTCTGGGGAGTGCACAGTATTGTGGGCAAATGAGGATGGGGCAGAGGACGGTGGAAAGGTGACATGGAGTTGGAAAGCACGGCTGTGCACTGACAGCTCTGTCTTTGCAGTCCCCATCACTCATCCAGACACACTGCCCTGTGGGCAGCCCTGGTTTGCTGAAGATTTCAGGATTGGTCTCTCCCATCTTGGGAAGCTGCTCTCAGCTCATTAGCATGTATGAATTTACCAGCAGCTATAGAAGTATTTGTGCAGGGTAGTCAAAGGAGAGGGTGGATTTCTCCATTAAGTCACCTGTCTATTACTGCCCCTGGAAAAACTGTGCACGTTGCTTCAGCTCTACTGAGACACATTTAAAGCAAACGTGAGGGTCAACAAATCTGCTGTTAATATTACACACATATAGAGATGAAGGCAGCAGCAGTGCGTCACTCACAGGAAAGCTGACAGGAATGTGGCAGTACAATGGGGTCCTGTACACGTTCAGACTGTAATGCTGCTCTGAACACTGGAACTTAGTGATGGCTTTTTATCAAGGAGGAGAGGGAAAAACAAAGCTTTGCTTTGGACCTGATAAATGGATCTCCCTGGAGTACTCCAGGAAGATCTGCAAGGGAAAAAAAGAGAATCCTTTACTTACATCAATTATGTATCAGAAGCCTTTACAGGACTGGGGTTTTGTCACGGAACAGTAAATTTTCAGAAGAATAAGAAGAGGTAGGCAGTATGCTTTTGAAGATGAGTGTGCTTTATGTAGATGGTCATAAATGCCTGGTGTTTCCCTGTTTATACCTATCCATGCTTACATCTGTGCGAGTTTATATAGGCTTGTCGTTCGCATGTGCTTTTCTCTCCTTGGACTTCCCAGTTTTTATTATTCCTGCTCATTCCCACTGCCCCTGTAACTTTCCCTCATACCCACACCCCTGTCCATGTTCCCTGGGCTACCTAGCTGTTTCGTCACAAATTATTCCCTCCTCTCAACCTCTGTCCCACCCTGCTCTGATGCCCTGGACTGTGCTGGCAATTGTAGGATCTTCCCTTCAGGGTCCCTTCCCAGTGCTGATGTTAGTCATAATGGCTACTAACCAAATTCCTACCAAGGTGATGGAAATTCCACCACACCATCTATATGCTGCTGTTTCCACTCTGCCACTCCAGAGAAAGCCCTGGAAAAAGCTATTGTGTTGCATAGTAATACTTGGTGAGTAGCTCAGAGTAAAAAGAAAACTATGTTCAAAACCTAGCATGCTGATTATCAAATTCATTGCTGGTTTAAGAGAACACAGTTTGAACAGAATTAATGAATTGCGCCAGCTGCAAAACTTGTGGCAGATGGAGCAGAAAAAAAAGCAGCCCTGGATGCTGGGAATGATCTTCACCTCTTTTATCTGAGGAAGATATTTCTACAATGAATATATTTCAGTGATGAAAAAAAAACCCTCTTGTGCAAAGATGATCTTGCTTTTCCTTCAATCTCTGAAATAATTATTTCGACACAACACCTCTCCAGAAGATCAAACACTAGGATTATAAAAATATCCCAGCACATACTGATTGCTGCTGAAGAAAGAATTATTGCTAAGGTTCAGCTTCACTTTTTTGATATTAAATAGAGAATATTTACAGCCCAGAAAACTTCATGTTTCAAAACCTGAGATGTCATTTTTAGCTATGCATTCATCTTATTGGCTGCATCATCTGTTAAGTCAATAGTCTTCTTCCCTACCTATCTCCAAGATGTCCTGAATGAAGCCATCGGTTAAAGGAGTCTTCAGTGCTCTTGCTGCTGGAAATAAGAACAAGCACACCCACACAAAAGAAGGAACCAGGGAAGGAAAGTTACTTCATACATCATCACCAAGCTCATTTTCTTGCACAAAAGTGCAAACTATTGCCTCATTTATGTGAAGGCATCTAGTATGCAAAGCCAAAGAAAATGAAATACACATAATCCAGCATAGCACTATTAAGATTCCACTATTCAAGAATTTAATCTGTTTTAAATTAACCCAAAAGCCAATATTAATGCTATGATGCTGCTGAAAAATCAAGTAAGCTCTAAGTTCTAGAAAAGGGGAAAAATGCAGTTTAAAAGTTAGAGAAGTCTCACATAGCACCTCTGGCACTAAGAAATACCAGTCTAGCTCTACACTACTGGAAGTGCACTTCTAATCAAGAACATCACGCTCACAGAACAGGCTGCAGACATCTCAATGCATTATTAACACCTGCATTGCAGTGTGGTCTCCAGAAGATTTTAGCCTCATTGCACAGGACAACAAACAGGCAGAGCTCAGAGTTGGAGCAGCAGTCTTCAACCATACTTTACAACCACAGTTTAAGGGGATGGTGATATGTGATAGGCACATTCCATGAATAGCTGTTAATGATCAAAGCCTTTTGATAATATTTATCCAAATAAATTAACAGGTAGGAAGCTCAGTGCAATTAGCAGAAGAGCCCAATTCCTGCTGTTGTGCACTTGGCCAGACTTCAATTAGTCAAATAGCAACACTTTTGTACAAATCCTGACAATCAAAGCCAGCAGATAATAACATTCACAATGCTAGGCTATACTGTGCAAAGACAAAAATTACAATGAATATAAACTAAAGCTGAAGCAATAACACAGTCTTTAAGGCACTTCCTGCTGATCTCTCTGACCAGCAGTATTTGAGGACAGCAGAGCTGTGTGCTGCTGGGGTTCAGGTTATAGTTTGGCTGTGGAAGGATTGCTTTGTTGCCTTTTTTTTTTTTCCATTTAACAAAAAGCTTGAAATACTTCTAAATTTGGTAGCAGCCAACACAAGAGCAACAAACCACCTCCAAACGTCCCTTCTTTTATGCCTTTATTTGTAATTTCTGCATCCCTGTTGTTGCCTGCAGCCTCACAATGCACACCTGCCAGCCAGGAGTAGTGCTACTACAAGTAGTGCAAGGACATGCTGACTTCACACACCTTTAACAGTACTTCTTCGTCAGCAGGGTTGCAGGAGATAGGTTAAAGGACACAGATCACTGAATACCTCTTACTGCAAATCAACAGTGAGCCAACAGCCTGACCAGGAACTACAGGAAGCACTCATAGGACTGCGGTCCTTGAGCAGCAGCAAATGCCTTAAGCCTGCAGGTGTGAGCATCAATTCCAGTGCCCAGTGGTCCTCCCCGCAATAAAGCTCCTGCATTTATGCTACAAACATGGATCAATAAAGATAACAGGAGATTCTCAGATTTAGATTTCCTCTCTCATCAAATTTTGTTACTAAAACTGTAAGCAATATGATTTATAATATTCAATAGAAAAGGCAAATTCCTCTGCTTTTCATGTGGCAGCAGAGAGGCTTTTTCCTCCCTTCTGTGAGGGTGACCATTTTTGCAGAATAACTTTCTGTGCTGCTCCAAGGGAATGAGATGATTATTTTCTCTGATAGTACCAGTCCCTCTCCCTGTTTCTCACTCTGTGCAGCACACCATTAGCTTCAGAGGTACAAATAACAAAGCACATTTTACAGTGAGGAATTAGCCTGTTATGATTTCTGTTGATAGGGAGAATGGAAAGGGCAGAGTGGCACCATGCTACGAATTAGCTGCTTTAATATATTCCCTCTTCGCCCTTTTGAGTTTTCATGGGTACTTCCAGACACTGCAGAGGCTCATCCTCCAGACAGTCCAATTAAAAGGAAAGTTAGATTCAGTGATTCAGCAATGTTTACAGCATTTTTCTTTGTTATTTCAGGACATCAACAGCTGGCAGAATAAAAAACATTCTATTTGATTTGTTGCTTGTGGGGCTGACTTCCTTTCCATTTACAGACTACTGACATTTTTGAAAGAAGCATTTTTACATTGCAATGAGTGTGTTTCATTTTCTTCATAAAAACAGGTTTCCAGATACTGTGGCTAAAGTCACACATTTGAACTAGGCTTAAGTATTTTAAGATTTAACCCTTACCCCTCCTTCCCCTCTTGAATTAAAATCTCCTGAATGTTCTGGTTGTCACCACTGCCTTCTCAAAACAGTCCTGAAGTTATCTGTCCCATCAGTCATATAAAAGCTTGGTGCCAGCGTGAGTCAGCAGATGTGCTTGAGAAGCGTAGCCAGCAGAAGGCAGGATCTCATATAATGCATCTTGCCAGTGGGACAATACCACAGCGTGTCCTCTCCTCCCCAGCCCTGCAGCAGTGCCACAGGTGGCCCTGTCCCCAAATGGCACTTCTTAACCATTACTTTCATACTGCTTTGGCTGTTAAAATGGAATATTTCCCTCATTTCCTGCCATTGTCTGAAGCCATGACTACTAAACCCACATATGTAACTTGAATTACAGCTGCACACCAGCAAATAGCCACCTATCAGCCACCTAATACAGCATAATTTGACACAATGAGTGATCATCTGCAATGCTTTTCAGAGAGTTAAGCTATGCACAGAACACTGAAATACCTCTCTAAGAAGGTGGAGAAAAACAAGTGTGATTAGCACGTCATTTTTATTTATTAGCAGATCTTCCATAGACCTGGCCTCTGAGGTATGAACAACAGGAGGATCTGGAAGGCTTTTTATAAGCAGTCCATTCTGCAAAGATCATACGTTTTCAGGGAGGTTCTGTAAAACCTCCCTCCTGCTAATTTCTGTCTAGGCAACAGAAATGGTGTTGAAAGCTTTTTATAATGGAGTGAACAATATTTCAACTCAAACTATGTGATTTGGATAGAAAAAGTAACTATATGAGAACAGTAATGGGAAGCTGTTTCTTAAGGTGACAGTTCATTTATAGAAGACTGTTGAGAAGCTGCTTTTGTACTGCTGACAATGCCTGAATGAAATCAGTGACTCTTCAGTGACTTTAAAGAAACTGCAGATAGATCTTACGTTGCTGGGGTTTTTATTAAGGTGTAAAACTCATTACTAGCGAAGGGCTAAAAACTGTAAAACTTTGGTCTTGAAAGTTTCAGCATTCAGATAATGAGAGACCTTGAAAGAATGGGTTTTGTATGGTCTGTCAAGTTCAGAGTTAGAACTGAGCTTTGAGGTACTCATTATTAGAAATGAAGCTTCAGCATGGGGTACTACTTTAGGGTCACAACTGCTTTACTTCTTTCCTCAGGGAACGCTGTGACTTTTGACATGAGATTGGGGCTTTCTGGAGGCCCAGAATGAAGTTGGACTGGTCACAAAAGAGTCACTAGCCAAGCAGAAAGCATGCACCACAAGGAAAAAAGTGCTTATAAGCATCTGGGGACTAGCTGCTTTTATCCAGGAAGATCCACTCACAGACAGCAGATCTCTGAGACTGTACGGAGATAATTCGCAGCAGCCTTTTAAGAGACCAAGAAAGTATTTCCTTGAGAGGATTAAATGAGCTGATGGCTGCCCAAACTTGTCATTATTTTCAGACTTTACAAGATACTCTCCAGATCTTCAGCAAGGTGAAATGGAAAGCGACAACTTCGAAGCATTAAAAATAGCAGCCAAGTGCATTACCTTCACCCTTATGCACCACCACTGGCAATGGAGGTACAGCTCCCCAGCCATGTACCTACCACTGGGTTTGGATGTACACTGTACATACATGTGGTTTGACATTTCAACTCATTGTGAATCACCTGCCATTGTTTAGATGATGCCTCAGCCAAGTTGTTAATTTCTTAACAACTCAGTTTTTCACAATTCAGTTCCTGAATGTGTGAACACATTAAATCACAGCACTGTTCCCCTTCTTCACTCCCAAATGAGAAAGAACATCAGTAAGCCTGAGTCAAACGCATCAAAATACAGAACTATGTCTTCTATTGTTAAAAGCAAGGTTGGCATCTGCAGTATTTTAAAAATGAATAAAAAAAGGCAAAAAGGCAAAAAAACCCAATAGTGGAATAATCCTGAACTGTAGCTGAAACTGGAAATCATCCTACTTAGTTCAGTTTTACCTACGGTCTGACTTCCTGAATGATGCCAGCTGTGGGATCTAAGTTATACTTGCCTGAACAAGCTTCTACATGAAATTCGTAACACCCGTTTGAATCTATTCTTGCTATTTTATACTCTGTGCACTGTTTTAACTGATACTAAGAATACATTCTGTTCTGTCTTTGCATGCAGACAGGCCTCTGATGGAAAGAGATTTCCCACAATATAACTTTTTAAAGGATAAATAGTATTTACTATATCTGCATATTCTTAACGCATAAGAGCAAATAATATCCTTTCCTTATAGAACAGTTGGTGTCTTGTGTTTGCCTGTGGCTTGAACAAGATCATCACATTCACGTTCCTCTGTACAGTCACAAGAAAACACTGAGAAGTTAGCAAGATACAAAACCTAACTTCCAGTGACATTTCAGAGTGCCTCTGACAGTACAAACTTCAGCACAATGTATGCAGCAAGACAGTGAGTCTAAACTGGGCAGCCGCGGAATCTAAGTACTCCCCTGCCTCATCATGAGCAGCCAATTCACAGAGCAGAGGTCTCTCACCCATGCACGTCCTCGATAGCTGTTTCTATTTCTGGCTCTCTGTGAGATGTCACCCACTTACCCACAGGAAGAATGAACTGTTTATTGCTTCAAATAGAGACACAGACAATTAAACCAACCCCCTACTTACAAAACTGCATTCAACCGATTTGCCCTTGAGAAAAAAAGACCCACCTAACTTAGATGTTACAGAAAGCACGTTCCTAGCTTTCCTAAATCATACCTTTGCTTTGGGCTTGGAGGATTGTCAAAAAGAAGCAGCAACTTCAATGATTCTGAAGGCCAGCAGCCCAATCATTTCTGTAAGCAAGCAGTCTGATTGCATACTGCCTGTTATCCTCAGCTCCATGTAAAGTAGTCATTATCCTGGGAAGGAAACAGAATTGCTTCTGCCTCTAAAGATACAAGACCTCATTTGTTGGCAGGGTTGCACTGGCCTTAAAATCCAGCAGATTTTCACTGTCACAGTATGAGAACAACAGCTTTTCAACACCACGTATTGTACCCATGCTCAAGAAAATATCAGTGTCATCAAAATCATTTGGTTGTCAGAACTGAGTGAATGTCTCTTTGCCAGTTGAGAAACACTGGACAAATGCCATCAGATTTGCCAGATAACTGATAACTCACTCATTTTAACACTATCCTCTTAAATTCACATATAATAATTCTTTGTCCACTTTGTCTCCTTATCTACAGTGCTTTGAAACAGAAATAGCTTTAGGAAAGGATGAAAGATGTGTTTAATTTTTGCCAAGTGCAATACCATTAAAGTCATTAGCCAACATTGGCTCCAACGGGAGATTACGAACAGCGGGAATTTAACGTGCTGCTTCTGCAGGATTAATAGGTACGTCTCAATGTTTTCTGTGCACAATGACAGCTTGCGACTGTCACTTTCTCTCATTTCCTGATTAAAAAAACAGACAAGCTTACACCCATTCAAGAAGCACAAACAGAAGATGCAACTGGAGACAAACTGTTACGTGATGTACAAAGTTTTAAAGCATAAGAAGTTTTTGGCAATGGGATGTGTGGGTTCAGGGAGTGTTTTAATTGGATCATGAAGCTGCCAATGTTCATCTGTGAGGTTTCCCAGATTACACAGTATATTACTATATTTTTAAATGTATATTTTATGGAAGGGAAGTTCAACAAAAGCTACTTTATTACACTGGGGCTTTTTTTCCAGTCTTTGTGACCATTTCTATTGCTTGTTGTGGTTAAGACAGGGAATTCACCTTTGAACTTAATATAGTTCTGAAAAGCTATTCCTGAGTCATAGGGGACCATTTCACCTACAATATGCAGAGTGGAGGCAAAACCATAGTCATTTCCACCCTGATTAAAACAGACCGTCTTGAGGCGTTAGCAAACACGAGCCACAGAACAGCTGAGGTTGGCAGAGACCTCTGGAGGTCGTTGCATCCAAGTCCTTGATTCAAAGCAAGAAGAGTCAGGGCAGAGTGTCTGTGCGATCAGGTTTGACTGTCCCCAGGGATAGAGACTTCACAACCCCTCGAGGCAATGACAACAGCTACTTAAACTGGAGCAGCGAGGGCCAGCTGCTCCCTGAAGGAGGTCCATGGACCTAGAGAGACATACCTACAGCCAATTTAGCAGAGAGAGAAGATGCTGAGCTGAAACGGGGTCTTGAGTCAGAGGTTGTGGGTGAAGGTCCATGCCAAGCTGATCAGTACCATTAGGGTCTATCACTGCATTCAGAGCCCTAACAGAGAGAACACAAGTGAGCTGGAAATACCTTCCCACTGTAAATTCCGTAAACTGCAGCACAACTCACAGGGACAGTGTGAACCCAAACAGGTAAGTGACCAGCACAAAAGAATAATGATTGTCTATTCTCTGTTTGCAAAGGCAATTCTGAGAAAACTATTAACTTACAAACTCAAAGGCTTTCACAGTTCATGATACAACCGACTGAACTGGTGGCTTATTATTATGCAAATACACAAAATGTTTACTTCTGGGAATATAAAACGATAGATTGGGGCACCTAAAGAACCTTCATTCCTCCGCCTGTCATTATGATACCATTACACTTAAATCCCACATATTTCACTATAAGAATCTAAGGGAATAAGGGGTTTACTGCCAGAAATACACCTCTGAGTAGCTGCCTTTTCACTCTGTGTTGAGTATCCACTGGGAGAAGGTTTCTAGGTGAGGTCAAGATCATATGGCTTCCTAACTTGTCTTACAGCATAGACAGCTTACTGAAAATTGACTGTAATGATGCCATTGTAAAACAGGCTTCACCCATACCACCTTTTTTTTTTTAAGATAACATCTTATGATTTTAATAAAATCTCTTAATCATTGTATGTGGTGGTTTACAATCTTCACTGTGCATAACCTAGAGCACTCAAGGACTTATAGACAGTTGTCATGGTTTAACCCCAGCTGCCAAGTACTATGCAGTTGCTCGCCCACTCCCCCTGCCCTGGTGGGATGGGGAGGAGGATCACAGAAAAGGTAGAACCATGAGTTAAGAACAGTTTCATAATTTAAATAAATTTAAATAAAATATAGTAATAGTAATAATAATAATAATGAAAAGGGAAAAGAGAGATTAGCTTTATTTCCTTCCTTGTGATTCAAAATCCTCCAACTTGTTTCTTGATCAGAGTTAAGGTTAGTTTTTTCAAAGCCTTAACATTTATGAAGGAAAAAAGCTGTTGTAACAAACCAGAGCAATAATTTAAAAGACAGTTCTACTATCAGTAAGGCTACCATATCCTAATAAATAAATTGCAGATAAACACACTTGGATTGCATTTTAAGAAGAAACTCCAAATCCTCTTACTTTTTAACAGAGGAAATACAAGATCTTAAGGTCCTTTCCAACCCTAACTATTCTATGATTCTATATATGGGACGTCTACCTAGAAGAATACAACCTTAGAAATTATTTTACAAGAAACAGGACAAGGAAAATCTTGGATCCCCAAATTATGCCAGTTTCACTGAATTTATGCATCATATCTGCCACTCTATGTTCTCTGGTGAAGTCACATCTGCCCTTCTCCAGTCTTGTAGACTGGGATTTCTCTTACTCAACCAGGCAGCTGTATTTATAACTGTCAAATATCATCAAGAAATCATCACACTTTCTATTTAGTCATCCACAGTTTAATACTCAGTCCAAAGTGTCTTTGTCACCATGCATTCAGATGTGCAGCCATTTTGTCCTTTTCAAAACCAAGTTACAGTACTTCTCCTGAGTATGGCATAGATCCAGAAGTGGCAGATTATCACCACTGCTTTTAAAATGGTCTGGCAGAGCTTTTTGTAACATTTGTCATGCTACATGCTCAGGATTAATTGTTGCCAAGAGATTATAATCTCCACTCAAATGAAAGATATTAAATTCATACCATGGAAGTTAGAAGTTCACTGGAAGGTAAAAGTGAATTTGTTATAAACAGTCAGGACTTGCTTTAAGAATAACACAAGATCCAGTAGAGTATTCCTGCACCTATATTCACCTCCTGTGTAATTCAGGGCAGGAAAAATTATGGCAAAAATCAAATACATGCTTTGCATTAAGAATTATCAAGGATGCTTTAGTGGTTCAAACAGAATAACAAAAGTAATACCAGGCCAAGCTTGCCACCAGAAAGAGTGAAACCTAATTAGTGTGCAAGCAGGTGTAAGTTTCCAACCAACTGCTCCAATAAAGTCTTTCCTTTTACATCTAATTCTTAACCAAACTACACTTTTGGTGCTGAGAGGATCTGCCTAAAAGCAAAATATTCAGAACATATGCATATTTAATTCACAAGAGGAAAAAAAATTCAAACACTGAGCTTTCAAGAGCTGCATCCAGAAGAATTTCAATCAAATTTTCATAAAGTTGTAGCCAAGTTAATTTACAAGATGAAAATAAGGATGTTAGATAAGTGCAATGCTGTATTTCATAATTTCAGATCATGGGGCAAAGGAAAATTAATAAAGAAAATGCTTTATTATCTTACTAACCTCAGTCCACAGGTCTTTTACTTCTTTGCTTCATGTAATTAGTTGCTGGGTAGGGATGGGAGAAGAGGAAGAGATGATAAATGTAACTCAATTAAGGAGAAATGTAATAGGATTTCCCAGTAAAATATCTTCACACAAGAAAATAGATATTGCATTAAATTCAAGAAGACATGAATTCTAAATGTTATCATTTGTTGCCCTGCTAAAAAATGGAGAGTATGGGTTTTGATTGTCTCTAATACGTGAAGTTTACAAGTGAGAAAGTGTACATTTCAAAGTAATTGCTGTCAAACAAAATGTTACAATACAAAGAGTTACAAGTGACAACAGATGTGAAATCGTGATCAATGCAAGGAGATGGCAGATATATCTCAATGGCTGTCAGCTTCTTGACAGAGTCAAAATGTTCAATGGCAAACTATTAACACAATTCAATAGAAGCTGCCCTACAAGTGGCAGCAAGGTCCCTTCACCTGCAGAAAACCAAGTATATACTGAGATATCTTAGTTATTTTAACTTTATTATTAATAGGTTACCCACCAGCTGACTGAAGAGCCAAGCAGGAAGCTGTTGAACATACCTAATTCAAATTAGAGCACCTTTAATACACATCTTGAACTATGAAGATTATACCTAGATGGGCAGGATAGAAAAAACTGATGAAGTAAAACAGCTGTACTGAGAAATGCACTCTAAATTAAACTGATACCAGGGACTGGAGGACAGATGTATACAAGCACCTAAGATCTGCTTCACTTCCATTTAACAAAGAAAGATGAAGAACACAAGGCTACACGCTACAGTTGCTGCAGCAATGCCTTTGTCCCATTAGCTTTGTTTCGTCACCGAGAAAACACATCTGTAACACCTACAAATACCCAAGTCTATTACACTTTGAACCACTAAATCATTTGCAAAGTTTTAAGTACTTCTTTGATTTCTCAGTTGAACCTTAATCTCCACAGAATAAAAACTGACACCTCTTGAGCAGCTCCTACTGTCAGTGGAATTTGTTTGAAGAGAAGGCTGCTTTGTGTGAATAGAGAAAATACAGTTTTATTGTATAAACTGACAATTAAAAAACCATCTTCAGAACTATGATTAAAACCCCTAAGACACTGAGGACAGACTGCCTAGCACATTACAGACAAGAAGGCCCTTCCAAAGTGCCTTGGAAAGCTAGAGTTAACATTTCAAGTCCTTCTGGCTTGTTACACACATGCAGAGGAAATAATTCAAATTAGCTATAGCTGAAGAGTTGCTTAAATTACTGTATTTGGCCAAATTTTAAGTAAAGCAGTCTCATATTGTTCCCACGAAACTGAGACATTTGAAAAACTAAAACTAGTTGTTGACAACTCAGAGCTACCACAGTGCCTTCCTCATGACTACTTCAAAGCTCCCCTTTCTTCCAGCTGAAGCTCTCCCAATTTCTTAACTCCCCATTGTAGCAACCATCAGAAACAAGATTCTAGCAATACAGTCAGGTGGTACAGTGCCTCTTTAGGCCTCCTGGTGCATAGCCACATTGCAACGAATTAAGTACGTACAGTTTTTGTGGATGGGAGGGGGGTGTGAGCACCCCTTTTTCTGCAAAGCCCAGACCTGCTTGCTGCCTGTGGTCCCAGATGATTCAGTAGGGTCCGGTAACCACGTCCACAGAGTGGTCTCTTCCAGGGTTTGCAGTGAAAATCTGTCCCTGGAAAACAGAAATGTGAAAATCTTCAAGTTCGAAGTTCTTAGGACATTATCTTGTTATTGGTTACACATTCTCCTGATATGCCAAACACCAGAAACAGTACCGACTGTATCGCAAGGTCCATACTGTATTCACAATCAGCTGTAACACAGCCAGTGCCTGTGAAGACAGACCAAAAAAGCAGCACTGATTTCGAAATGTGAATACATTCAAACAAATTATTCTCATAAAGCAGTTCAAGCTCCTTTAATACAGTGAAAGCGTCCATTGTGGATGGAAAGAATAAAAAATAACACCATAAAATCACTACTACTTCTTAAATTCTGGAGAATGCACCTACCCATGAGAAAGTGCTAAATGCAAACAATCCTCAGTAAACAACAGAAAGTGTATAAAAATGCAGTTTAATCTAAATCTATTTGGTGATAAACCTTTCATCTCACTTCATACTACAAAAGGGAGTAAGAGGAAAAAAAAAGACAAAAAAGACTTGCTCAGAGGGAGGGATAATATTTTAAGAAGTCATTAAAGCAACAACCTTCTCAAAGAGAATAAATCTGCAAAGCAGCAGCAAAACAAGCTGCCCAGTCTATTTTATCAAAGAGTTGGGCTTTTTTCCTATTACATGACAAACAACTGGCATCCAATCTGCCAATTATTTAACTATGGTGAGACTTTTAACTCCATTTAGAAGGGAAAAATATAGCTGCTGTAAATTTAACACTGCATAACAATCCACAACAGCTGCCCGTGTAATTTACTTTATGTCCTTTTTTTATCTCTGTCTCTACTAGTACCTTTTCATCAACACATACAGAGAAAATGTTACCTCTCTTGCACTGGCTGAAAGTTATTTTTGTCAGTCAAAACATTACAAATAACCTTGAAATAATTAGGAAAATGGTGGATAACATGAATCTACATTACCATTTAGATGGCTCTTTTTCATTGTAATTTACATGGACAATGAAATTTCTCTGCATCAGACACAGTATTATATTCTTTGTAGGAGTGTAAACTCTGCTAATTATGACTGGCCAAAAATTGAAAAGAAACCTGATTATTGTTTCAATGGTTTAAATCTCTTGCATTCCAAGCGAGTGGCATACCAACTGCCATCTTGACCATCACGCTACTCAAAGCTTGAGTTATATGAACACATTGTTTTTCATCCCCTTGCTTTGAACGAGATTATGCATTGGAGTTATTAATCTGTGTAGTTAAATTACTAGCTAGTCTGTACAAGCAAACTTCACCACATTAATTTCTCTAATCCATCTCCAACCTCCGCCTACTCTCTATAAAAATTGAGAAAATTAGGACATGAGTCACTATAACCATAATATTTCTGATGATAGATCAGAGTTTTTCAGGGGTCATTAAAAGCTCTGATTCCACTCACTATGGAATCGGATAACTGCTGATGAGAGCACCACTGAATACACCAACTACTATAAATTCTCACAGTTAAAGCAGGCTTGGGGAAAAATTCACACATTCCTTTCTGTACTCATTTTAAGATCATTTAAATTAAAAACAAGTAATTGTCTTGCTGTACAACAACGAACGCACAATAAACAAAACATGCAATTATAATCAGGCCACAAGCCTTCTGAAAAGTGTTAACTGGTATATGCCAGTAAAACATAAGTTAGTAAACATCTTTCTCAACTGTATGAAAGATGTTAAATAAGAGGAATGCTGGATTTCTGTAAAGTACGTCATTAAATGACCACAAAATATATTCTCTGTTCTGTAGCTAACTAGAGATAACAAGGCACATTAAGACAAAACAGGCTACTGACCATTAGTGACTGACTTCAAAGGATCAACTCCTCAAACAGAGGCTCAGAGATCTTTCTAAATGATGCACAGAAAATCACGTCCCTTGTCCCCAAACTATCCACTACTAACATCCAAGCAAACAAGCGTTTTTCTTAAGATCATTCCAAGCATGGAGGAAGATAAAAAGTATTAGGTCAAGCAGGCTAGCCCAGCTGTTATTTTAAAAAGCAGGAATTACTGAAGGAAATGCATTTGCAACAAAAGTCAACTGCAAACAATTAAGGACTCCACAAAAACTCTAGCTAATGAAAGATGTTTCCTTCTTTATTATTGTGTAATACTTCTTTCACAGAAACATGGTATTTACAAATATACACATATAGACTGCTGATCATAAAATGTTACTGAAGAATTAGTCAAAAAATCAATTTACAAAAACCAAAAACTTCCCAAAGATATTCTGGCTGAAAAAGTTTAATGAAATTTTAAGGAGACGCTCCTGTACAGAAAGATAGGTTTTAGCTCCTCAAGTTCTGGTAATTGTAGACGAGTTGTGAACCAAGTGAGCTAAGCTCAGCTGTACATTTGAGATGAGGCAGTTTTTTCAATATTGTTCTTTTTCACACAATTCCTTAATGGTCAGTTCAACAGGTCTCAGGAGGCACTAGTTTGTATGTTTTTGGAAGCTGCAAGCATTGCTCTCACTTTGGCCATAAGATCCTGTAGAAAGTAAAAGGAAAATGATCAGACATGTCTGAGCTTCAAACAGAGCTAAAGCACATGATTGCAAAAGCCTGAATGAAAAGGTTAGCTTACGCTCCGTACTCTAACATAGAACAGTTGAAGTCATGATAGTCAGATATTAATGGTTCCTAGGCTAAATGAGTAAAATAATTGGGGGAAAGTCCCTATGCCAGCAACTGGTTTACTATAATGCTACAAAGTGCTCTGCGTAAATATTTAGAGCAGTTTCTCTACAACAAAACATAAATGGAAAGAAACTATGACTGTATCTTTACAAAACCTGTAGTGAACACACAACTACTAAGGTTTAAAGATGAGAGAAAGACCTGTTAAGAAGAGAGTGCTAACAATTACCCTGTAACATAAAGCTTTCTACTGTTTGTTTTGCAAACCTCCATCAAAAATTTACATAGCAGCAGTATTTTTACATTTGACAGACTGGCTGAAACATTGAGTCTGTTGTGAAACCAAATAGCAAGTCTCGGTCTTGTGGAAACAGCATTACAAAAGGGAATGAAATTTCATGTAAATGGCACCGAATAATTGGGCTGCAAAAAATGATCACAAAATGAAGTGTATTGGTAATGAATTAAAGTTACTTAAACAGTTTCTTCACAAATGCAACATGAAAGAATTAGAATCCTTAGGTCCTTTAAAGCATTTTGTATCTCAAGCTCTCAAAACTCTTCATAGGGGAATTCAGCATCACTATTCTACTTTACAGATAAAAGGATTTGAATGAAAAATAGATACTAAATTGATTATGGTCAGCCAGCACATTGGCAGCAAAATGATCTTAGTAATGATTTGGTAAATTGCATTGCTTTGGGCCCTTAAAGATAAAAAGATGCTTGACTACTCTATGGTGGGAAATATCTTGCAGATTCATAGGAGTGTCATTCTTTCCACTTTTTGCAAATAGTAACCAAGAACTGCATTTTAAAATTGTAGTCTTTCCTCCTCTTACAGCTGTACTTCAAGCAAGTCAACTAATACCAAACTAGCAAATGCTATGCCATAAGCACTATTTAATCCAAGAAATGCATAAATCAGTTACCTCTGTCTGAAAGGTATACGTTTTTAAAGGGTGGGGTGTTTACTCTACTTTGAAGACCATGAAGTAGTTCATATCCCACTTTTCACAGCAGAAATTCCCATGAATTTCTTTGGTAGCCTAAGAAGTGCTATGGAATGAGTACTCCATTTTCTTTCTCTAGTGCCTGTACTTGGTATTTTTCTATTTTCCTGAATATGCTTGGTTTGGGTTTCTCATAAACAATGGATCAGAAATGGTATATAAGATCTAGTCCACCAGTTTAGTTCCCTAGTGGAACTAAATGCTTGAACAATATTAATTTATTTAAAGAAGAATCTATCCACTGGAAAAAGCAAGAATATAAAAAGCAATTCTTGATTTGATATTGTAAATTTTCCAAAGCTTGATTAAGAGCTTTCCTCCTCTAAACTTGGCATATTCTATTGAAAGAAAGTTAAATATGCACAAAGACTCTAAGAGGATGAGCGAAATTTAAAATTTTAAAGAGTGGTACCACGTGGTAGCTTTTAAAACAGGAATGAAATTCTTTTGACAGAGGCTGGGTATCTTAAAACTGCGTTAGGGAAGCTGAATGAGCTGAATGCATTTAGATTACTACACAGCATATAGAAGCACTTACTTATTATGCCATGATTCACAGCAAACTTGAATATATCAACAAAATCATAACAATTGTTCAGAGACATAACAGCAACAAGGGTGAGATAAGTGAGTTGAAGATACTGCTTAAAGCAAAGTATACACTTCAGTTTGCAAGAGGTCATATTTTTCTTCTACTACCCACAGTACGAACTTAGCTTTTGCCAAGGTATTTCTCCTTCCTTCCTTCTTCCATGAAACTTGTTAAGAGCCCTACATAGTAAGATGGGGTATTGTAGCATAATGTGACTTTCATAACAGTGGATATAGTGTGGCATAATGAATTAAGCTTGGTCTTCAGAGGCTTGATTAAATTTGAAAGGACAGCAGCTACAGAAGCAACAAAATTGTTCTTCTCATAAGCAAACAAATTAAGAATGACAATGAACATGTCTCTACATCACATGTAAAACTCAGAATAGTAGAAGGTAGTAAGAAAACGACATGATGGACACAATTAGGTAATATACTTTGAATTTTTTATTTGTACCTGAGTGATTTTGCTCTGCACTGAAGACACAATTGCTGAAGAGATTTGGCCATCTTTTTCCTGAGAAACTCCCCTAAAAATAAAATGAAACTAGAATCAGGAATTCATAGTAAATGTTTAAAAAATACATTTTACTCACGATTTTTATACACAAGAGAGACACTTTATACAAGTATCTCACAAGTCAACAGTTCTCCCATTCAACTAGAAACCATGCCAAATCACAGTCAGAAGAGCCACTCATACAACTGATGCAGAGAAGTCTGGGTAACAGCCTAGGAATTCAACAGGACTCTTCCATATTGTGTAGAAATAATTTAATTATGAATCTTGCACAGACATCACAATTCCATTAAAACTCTACTTCAAAGAGTTCTCCCACTCAGTAAGTTTCCAATTTCTAACTCAGAATTCAGTTGCAGAATTTTCTGCATCAGTTTTACTGTAAGAGTATGTGGAGTATTTACTCTAGTAAGCAACAGAAATCGTGTCTTCATTAGACTGATGCACACAGTGCTGTCCTCCCAGTGTCTTCCACTTTTAATAGGCATACATTCCACACACACAGAGCTCCACACCATGTTAGATCAAAAGACACAGAAAAGAAACAACAGCATTGCTGTAATACTGTTGAAGAGCATATTACCTGGAGCGTTCCTGGCTGGATTCCCTGCTCTCCACAGGAGAGACACTAGTTGAATGTACAGAATTTTTGTGTGTGGATGGTTTGCCTGGTGACATGGATGGTGAAGGAGACCTAGCTTTGGACTTGGTACGTGATCTAGACCGCCTCTTCTTCTTCTTTTCATGGGGACTTCTGTAAGAAGAAAATACTCTACTGAAGGATATTTAAGCAATAGTACACTTGCCCAGTTGTCGCCCTTCTAAAAGCTTACCCAGCCCTTTTCCACAGAATACTTCTCATGCATTTAGCAAGCATTAGTTTTACCCCAATACTTCTATGGTTGTGCAAAATACTCTCTCAGAAGCTCTTTCTAACGTATTATATTGGGCAACTACTAACACCTGAGGCTCTCACTTGGAATGGTGCTTCATGGATACATAAGAACTACTGGATAGCATTTGATAATTTGAAGGATGACAATGAAAAATCTTGCATTGGAGATTTGCAGAATAACTTTGCTAGAGGGAAGTTTTTTTCCAAACAACATCAGACACTTAAAATATAATGAGAAACGTAAGAATTTATATCCCTTATGATTTTCCTAGCTCATACATGAACAAACTATGGAATCATAACTATGCAAAAGCCATACAAGGCAAACCCATGGTTTGTTTGCTAAAAGAAATGCCCCCCTTGTGATCCAGTCTAATGTAACCAACAGCAGGCTCAAAATTATAAACAAGGTCTTGTATGTCACTCAAACAAACCTGGACCTAGCAACACATCTTAAGTGCAGTTTATGAATTAGGAAGTAGGCAGATGTTTGCCACAATGAGAGCTGGAACAAAGGGCTTATGGGTACCTGATGTTTTCATTATTGATAGAAAAGGAAAACAGAGGTAGCCTCTTCACATGCAATATTAAGCTCAAAGAGAATTCAATTAGCAATATCATAGAGACAGAACTATCAAATTCTTTATACATGGTTATGAATTTACAGCTGCCTAATTTACACACCAATATTGATATTACTGTAATTAGAACTACTGGAGTAATGATTTAGTTCGGCAATACCTCATTGTAGGCATATCTCTCTAGCATGCACTGCTAGAAGTCTGTTCAGAAAAATGCTGAGACTTCTAGAACCTCTTAAAACACTGCAAAGCTTTGAGCCATCTTTTAAGTATCACACTATTGGTTCCTTTATTTTGATTTTATTTGGAATTTGCTACTTTAAAAGCAGCTACACTATAACATCAAATTCCCGTACCAATACTCAACACCTCCGATGCTTAGAATTTGTCATACAAATATTTGGTTTTTATATAGCATTTAACATTCAAGACCTATAATTGCAAAACCTCCTTAAACTTTTCTTGCAAAAATAATCATAAAGTGGCAAAAGAAAAACTCCACAGCTCTACTGGCCTCAACATTTTCACAACTATACAAAAAACATCCGTTACAAAGTCAGTTTTTCCTTGGCAACCAGATTACGTACTGTAACTGTCCAGTTTCTTAAAACACTATAATGTAATCAAGCTGTGAACGTATTTCATACTTGACTCTTGAAAATCTCGAACATTCATCATGCAAGAATATTTTACAGTTATCTTTTTCAGTATTTTCCACCCCAGATTATGAAGAACAAACATGGCAACAGCTGAATGAACGTCTCCACCAATCTTCTATTTTTAGAACATTCCGTCTGCTAAATCTAGGCTTATTTTTTTAATACCTTTCTAGGTACAAAAGCTAGCATCAAAGAACTGTGCATACTGTCTGTGGAAAGTAATTCACTGCAGTCAGATTAAAACACTCATTTACACTGGACTTCTTTTTAAAGTGACTGTGATAGCAACTGAGGTACAGGATAAGCAGAACAAAAGACAATTGTTATATTTATTCTGAAGTACACCTCATTCTACAAGCAGTGAGCCAGTAATTCCCAAACAAGACAAAGCATAGCTTCCTAGTTCTTAAATATTTCCTTCTGGAAATATACCTAAGGGTTTACAAGCAGTGCTCGCTATTCAGCACCATGACTGACTTCAGATTAATGTTCCAAGCAAGCTTACAACATTGCAGTATTCAGGAATTCTAACTTTCAGTCCTCTTGACAGTACTGGATTCTAAAGCTTGCCTACTACTTGGTGTAACGATGGTTAATGAAACCCACTCAGCTGACTGCTGCCATGTAAGACTGTAATCTGCTCTCACCTATCAAGCAAAATATACACTATTCACTCATAGGAAGCCCAAGTAAACTAATTAGCTTCTAAAAGACCTCAAACCCAACCTCAGCTTCCATCACACCATCGTGAAGAATCTGTTCCATAACTGAAGAAGTCCATCACTCATCTATGTTTTTGCACAAAAAATTAATGTGTCAGTCCTAAGAGGGCTAAAATAGTAGGTTTTCTGCAGTCAGAACTGCAAAATATTCTCATCTATGTGTAACTACAATATTCTTTCTTCAGCCCATAATTTTTTGCACTTGCTGCCGTATTTTGTTGTGAAGTGTAGGCCTAACAGAAGTTTACCATTTCCACTTACATAAATTTACATAAGATTTCCACTTATATGAACAATTTCCACTTTATATAAATCAATAATGTTTAAGGAGGAATCTAGTTTGTTTCACAATTGCCATCATAATTTATCATTAGTGGCATAACTGTAAAGATAATTTATAGCTTAAGATGCTGAATGGTCAAGCAGCAGAAAAACCAACACTGCACTGAAAATAGCAGAGGGCTGGGAAAAAATTCCTGTGTGTGTTTATAGGAAGAAAAACATTTTAAGCTTCCATATCTTTTCTGCTTAACCAAATCTGCATGCTGAATTCCACAGAAGCCTTTATTATCTCTAGCTGATGAATGTGAAAAGCGGAATCAGTTGAAGTATATTGATGAAGCTCTCAATTATGCATACCACCCATCAATTAATTAGAAACTGTCAAGAGATGGAAAGTTACTTCAGGAAACAATAGACATTTTTAAATAATTGCAAGTTTGAAAGTGATCTCTTTGCTTCTTATTCCACAGGAGATAGGGAGAAACAGGTTAAGACTTCGCCAATTAGAAGAAAAATTCAGTATACTCTGTTTAGTCGTTCAGTGTGTTGAGTTTTGTGTACACTTTAGGTGTACAGATACAAGCATGAAAAATTTTCACTTCCTTGCATGTTGAAGGCATAACATGCCACAAAATATCAGAGACACAAAGCATTTCAAAGCCTTCTGGGAACACACTTTGCACACAGTTTCCTTCAGCAACTGGTTAGCTTAAATAATATTTGGTATGCCATTTTGATTACAGTAGGTTCAGAGAGACTATATGCAAGGTGCTCTCAAAAAGACACCTCGATTCATATTTCACATGCCACTCTGTTAGTAAAATAATTGCTAAATGTAAAGCATACCGTTTGCTAAACTGGAGTTGCCCCTTATTTGTGCAGATATGACGAGATGGCAAACAATGCCAGTAGGAATAACGTAATACCACTATATGACCTCTGCACAGAGGCCATTTGGATTGCACAGGCAGAGCTTAAGAAAATAACTCAAAAAGAAGGAAATACAAGAATCCAAATAACATATGAACTCTCACAGCTGGGAGATAGTAGCATATTTAAGTTCACTGATTGGATTGTACATTTCGTGTTCAAACATATGCAAGTAAAGGAAGAAGGACAATTAGAGTCTCTATTTTTTTTCTCCCCAGAAATATATGTCTATTAAAATAAAGCCCAGAACATAAAGAAATGTGAAGTTCTACCTAGAGAGTTTACAACACATCAGGCAATGTTTATGGCCTCTTATGAAGCCAGGACATAACCTTTTCCAGGAGTAGGTATACTTACTTGGAACGCGGGCGTTTCCTACTATTTCCAGGACTGTTACTAATGCGGTAAGCCGTTGGAACACTTCTTTCATCTCTCCGCCTTTCTGGTGTGTGAGCCCTTCTCCTAGGTGACCTTGATCGCGACCTGAGCAGGAAAAAGTAATACAGAAGTTTGCTTTTTGTTACTTCTTTAGTTACTTTCATTTCAGTGGAATTGTGCTGTCAGCAATTGCAAATAGAACACCTTTCAAATGCCTATTTTACATCAACACGGGGTATTTAGTGTCCAAGACTTGTCAGCTGCATAAAAATTTCTTACCCATTCAAGACATTTCGGATGTAGTTATCCATTGCTTTTCACTCCCAACGGGGGGGAACACTTCTATTTTGCTATAGCAAAAACATTCATATTTTGCTATGTCAACTTCTGCATTAGTAGGTGGAAAGGTTTTACTTTAGCCCTGTCACCTTTTGTGGCAACAGGATTTACTAATATCGGTATGCAGAAGGCCAATTTGGCTCAAAGCCTGAGATTGTCAGGCCTGACCCTGTCTTCTCAAATTAGTGGCATGTTTTTAGAACTGTTGCATCACTGAGATAAATACAAGTTTTTGTTTTCGGCACATCTCCATCACTGACAAGTCCAGGAAATTTTATCCCAGATGCTGCAGAATGATCCTAGCACAGCCAGTATTTTCACTTGTGCAAGTGACCAACAACCCATGATCAGTGTTGTTTGGCACTAGCAATTTGACTTGAAATACTTTTCCTAGAAAAGTGAGAAAAAGAGATCGAGAGAGGAAAGAATAAAGCATGCCCAGTTAAGATCAGAGATCAACTTAAGCACTTAACTTCTTTTCTCAATGATTTGGTATTAACTGGATGTGCAAGTAAAATCTAAGTATTTCTTAACGAAATAAATGGAGTGAGAAACGTCCTGACAGATGCAGGGGAGACGGGATGATAAAGGGGGTGATTCAGGGACACAGCTTGGAATAAAAGAAAAAATACCCAAACCAACCCCAAATCCACCCCCAAAATTCCTGGCAGTAACAGTTAGTTTTGTTCTCACTGAAATAAATGGTTCTAATAATTTTCCTTCTATTTGCTTAAAGTCTTTTTTATTTACTATAGGCGTGTCATTCCATGTATACCAAGCACTGATGTTCTTGAAAATACCTAATTTGCTGTGACTAAAAGACAAGTCATTCGTGAAATCACTGCTCTTCTGCAGACTCACATCATATATGTAATATATATACATACACACACTCCTGAACCATTTCTCTTACACCTACAACAAAAGAGATCAACTGAAAATGAAAAAAATTAATCACAATGACAGTTAAAGTGTTGCAAATTAATTGCTTTGTCACTTAGAAATCTGATCTTTACCAGGCCATTCAGAAGGATTAAAAAGGAAAAAACCAACAGATGATAAAGTTTGGGGTCAGTCAGACACCTTGACATTTTACCAGGATTTCCCTCAAAAGAGCTCCAGCAGTCAAATCTTTTCGCTGTCGAAGTTGCCTGATAACTTTCCCGCTCTGTTGCTGCTGCCATTGATGAGCTGCTCAGAGTCGGCTCCATGCTCAGTGTCCCTGTGGATGCTGTGAGTCTGTGATACGGAGGCACACACTTCACATTGAGAATAAAATGTCCTAGTTTTGGTATTAACTAGAATCCTGAAAAGGCTCAGTCCCTTAACCAAAAGCTGAACGTTAGTGAAACATGCCTATATGGACAAGCCTAAAAAAAGTCCAATCAGAAAGAAAAAGTCATTAGCTTCATTTTCATGAACTGAGGTTTGTGGTTCTACAACATCACCAAATGTTAAGAACTTTGGCCATTAGGTTCAAACAATTAAAAGCAGCTTAACAATTTTACCGCAATACATCAATTATTGCTTTCATTAGACTGTTATTTCAAAAGGCACTCTATTCCTTTTAAAGCCAATATCACTTCTGTTTAGTAGGGTCCCAACAGTTCAAGGGGCTACAAAGCTTGGCATGTCTCATTACAAAATAAGAATTAAAACTAAGTTAACGGACACTGCCTCAGCAATGAGAAAATCAGTTTGGAAGGTGAAAAAACCCAAACAACCTTTTTTTACAAACCCCAGGTACTTCCAAGTCTCTTCAACTCCTAACATTGAGGCAAAAAGTAGCACACAAACACACATGTGTACTCTATCCAAACTTATTGAAAAGTAACCAGTTAATAAAGTATGCAACTACTATTTAGAACTCATTGACTGGATAAATTCTGTGGCTTAGTACTCCTGTAGTACTAGACATTATAAAGAAAAAAGAAAAACAGTATCAAAGAGAAGTTTAAATATTCCATCTCAATCAAGTTTCATCTAACTTAATCACTACGTAATGAGTACCTCTGCTTCCCCTCCTCTCCTCTTACATACACAAACAAACCACACTCACACATATGAATACATCATTAGTTTAGATCATGTAGCACAAAGATCTATTGGTAGTTCAGATGAATATTGTAATACTTTGCATTTACTGCCAGCCAACTGTGGAAACTCACTTCTCAGCTAGAACAGCATTACTGAAGACTCCAGCGACTGACAACCTACACTTCTTTAAAGAGCACCACTCTCAGGTACATTTCACATCAAACTTTTTAATGGCGCTTTGAAATCAACTAGTAACAAAGATACTTGATGAAACATCTACTAGAGATTACTGAAAGGTACTAAAGACTGCTTGCTTTCCAATGAGATTTAACAAATGTGCCCCATCTTTGACACTAAGTACTTATCTGTAATAACTAATTATCTCTTTGGGACTAACAGCTCCACAGCAATCCATGCTGCAACACCTTACAGCACTTCTGGGCATGGTTTACCGTTTCCATGACTTTTGTTAAACTTTAATCTGTCAAGTTGGTCTAAAATTAAAACTGCACAACACTAGGAGGTTTATGGGACTAACTCTGATACAAAGACTTTGTTCCAGGAAAATAACATGCAAATATAAAGAGAACTGCTGTTAGCACACCACATGCTGCAATTAAGACAACATATCTGGGCTCCTTATGTAGCTGCAGTGTTTTAAACTTGTTGCTGCAAAACAGGTTTGGTTGTGCTATCCAGAAGCATGCTTTAAATCAACTTCATGTTATTGGAACAGAATTTTTCTACTTCAACAGAGCTGAAAAGGCATTAGAAAGAATAAAAAAAAATGCAGCAGTACAAATATTGTATCTTACCGCAAAAGACTATTTTTAAATGAAGCAGAGCCTCCAGACCTCTAATAATGCAAAAATAAATGATAAGCAAATGGTATAAAATGGTATATAGACAAGTATATAGCAACATTAATCTGTAGGATTTCTATGCATAATAAGCATTATGGAGAAAAGATAGTATTAGGAAACACAAACCAAAAAGGAAGAGCTTGAAAAGTATATTGAACATCCTCTGAATAGAGGCCAAAGAAAGTTATTGCAAATTTCTACATTTAACTTCACTTCCCACGTCTCATTCTTTATTAACTTGCCATGATAAGTTATATGGTAAAGGTGATTTTTAATCTTACTTTTTGAAATAACTTATACCATTAAATAGTAATTACTCAAAAGTCTTTTCAAACAGAAGCTCAACTAATGCTTATATAGAAACCTCACAAAATCTAAGGCTTCAAGACAGTTCCCCAAATACAGGGTACGTGTTGAGTGGTCATTATTAAAATTTAGAGATAATTGATTATAATCTGAATGCAAGATAGTCTAATGTAAAACTATGAAATAAGCATAACTCCTCTTTTGTCTGTCACAGTTCATTTAAATATAATAGTTTAAATAACTTCAAATCCAAAATACTGATCTTCACTGTGCAGATACTTCAAACCTAATAAGCTACTCTCTAATAAAGTTATGAAAGTTTCTTTATTAAAAACAGATCCTGTGCTCATTAACAGGAACTGAAGCAGTAATTACTACAGAAACGGAAAATCCCTTTTTTTTTTCTTCAGTCCACTCCTGGGGTAAAATAAAGCAGCATTAATCACTTTATACTGAGATTTGCAGGTTAGAATATACATTTTGAACAGAATAAAATAAGGCAATAAAATCTCAAACATACAACATCAGACTGAGATACTCAAATAAAGTAGTTACTCAAAATAGAGTGTTCCAGTATAATTTAGCATCAATGATTGATGTCCACACAATAAAGACTCTCTCTTATCACCATTCATTTAATATCAGATGAACATATTGACATCTACAAATAGTTTACACTTTATCCCAGGAAGGTACGTCCTTTTACATAACCATTCAATAGTAAGCTGTAACATCCAATGTTTTGGGAATCTAGGGAAAAAAAATACTGGTTTAGGTGAAGCACTGGGGAAACTGAAGAGGAAAGAGATGTGAAAGGCATCATGTTTAGAGTAAGACAAGACAATCCATTGAAATAATTTTCTTTGAATCCACACTAAATATATAAATACATAGAAAAAAGAAAGGAAATCTGTCATATCTTCTAGCTAGGCAACAACTTTTACTTTTTTTGGCAATTACTAAGACAAGGCATTATTTTTGTCTAAACACATGTGAGACAAAACGTGTCCGTATCTAACTAGGTTATAAATCAGCCTCCCACTCTTGATTACCCTACAGATTTTCTGGTTTCAGGAGCAAGAGCTTTAATTTTGGAAATACAGTAAGTTAAGGCATAGCAAATACCTTCAGTAAAGCAAGCTTGCAATCATCACCATTTCTTGTACAATGGGGGACCATGTGGGCCCTAATTAGAAAGTCAGGGCTAGAAAAGACCTCAAGAAATAAAGACTTCAATATTCTCCAAACTATAATTCTTGATACAGAAATTTCCCACAATGGAGTGTTCCAAGCTGTATTAACTGCCTTTACCACTGAGACACTATGAAAAGCTTTCTAGTCTGTTAGCAATTAAAATCCATTACTTATTGTCCAAACTCCAAGGACTGAAGAAGAATGTTCATTTGCCTCTTTTTTGGCATACATGAAGATTTATTTCATCTTCCTTCAGTCTTTCCAGTCATTCCAATTCTCCCAATTCTGAAAATTCTTGATGATTCCCTCTAAACATTCTCCAGCTGGTCTAACTCCTTATAAAGGATGCACAAAACTGGACACAGTACTCTAGCTGAAGCCAAACAGAACATCTTCCAGACGAGGAGACACTTGATGCATCCCGCCTTAGACTTTACTGACTACAATAAACCAATACAGTCACTGTATTAAGTATCAGTCGCAGGAGAAAGATATTCATTACAGTCGAACTATAAGGGGTCAGAAGTTTGGATTTAGCCATGTTGTGAAACGTTATAGAGAGGAAGGTACATTCAGATTTCTAACAGGTCTCCCACCTAATATAATTGCCACTAACTGCATTTCTTATGGCCTGCAAAAAGCTCAAAGGAAACAGGCACCCATTCAGCACTGAAGATAACTGTCTTCAGTTTCCAGAAATAACAGGTTTCTGAATGGGAGAGGCACTCTCCAGACACCTGCATTACAACCAGTACTTGCAGAACAGAAAGACAGGCTGAATGGAAAGCCCTTTCCCATTCAGCTCTAACTTCTGTCAAGTTTTAAAATGTGCAAAATATGTACAAGACGTGGTGAGTTTTTCTAAAGCAATTTCAAAACACAGCTACCTAGCATGAAGCCTTATTGGATTTCTCAAGTTGTAGAATTCAACAGCTGCTCAAGGAAATACCCAACCAGATTTAATCAGGTGTTCATGATGTTAAGGCTTTTATGTGTCTCTTATTTGGTTTGTGCTAGAAGGCACACTCAAGGTGGCATATGAAAATCAGCTCCAGTTGATTAACTGTTCTTGGAGATTTTTGTGTACTTCTCCCACCAGCTGGCCAGCAAAAGAAACCAAACCCCAAACCCATCAATAATGAGACTATCCACTGTGTATGTGGTAGACTTCAGAAGACTGCTGTCTTTTCACCAGCAAAACCAAATGTACACGAGCTGGTGGAAATACTCAAGCTTCTAAAGGACCATATATCTTACCTCCCTGAAGTCACTGAAGACATATCATGGTATAAATCAATCTAAACTTGCAAGTTCCCATTAATCTGGTCACTGCCAGATGCAAACTCACGCAACATGCAGGAGGATCTTTATCCTGTTGAGCTGCATACCCAGTTATTGATAAGGACCTTCTCAGGTGATTCTTTCTCTTTTTCAAGGTACCACAGGAGTTTACTGTTTGGTTTTAGTTTTTTTTGCATTACAACATGTTTCTCTTTACTTTTACCATGTATCAGTAAAATCATGGATTAATATATGCAACATAGTTTAGATGAAGTGACATGGGAGGTTCAAGTGAAAATATGGCTTGACTGGAAATTGAAAAGATGAGTGATTCACCTGAGGAGACTTTTTTCCAAGGAATCCTTAACTCTGAGAAGACTTACATTCACTACTTAAACATGGAAAGCTTCATTCAGCATCATTCCCTTTACACAGCGGTAAGCATAGAAAAGGAATGACATACAGTACTTTGGAATGTGCCTTGTAACAGAGCATCATGATCATCTATTGTCAAAGGCAGTCAAATAAGCGACAGGTCCGACTGATCATTTCAGCCCAAGTTACGTTCATATAATTCCTTGAATCTCTGAACAGCAGAGATGTCTTCTGCAACAGTACTGTATTTAACCTTAAAATAAAGAGTTGTAATGTGTTAACACCTCCTTATATTAGTGCAGTTAGAAACTTCATCAACAAACAAAAAATGCACAAGAAAAAGATGAGAAGTTGTCACACCACCATAAAGGACCAGAAGCTGTTTTTCAGGACGAAGCATATGCCATAGGCATGGCCACAAAGATAAAGAAGTGTATGATTTTGCCTACATCACGTACATATATAACAGTGGTAGTATTTATATACACAACTCATTTGAATGTTACTTAAACACAGCTCTGTAGCATGATCCAGAGAATACAACCTCAACAATAAGCCCTTCCTACTGACCACAGCAATTGCTGTGTAACAGGGATTCAGATATGACAAATTTTTACACACAATAAACTTTAAGTTGCCTAGACCCAAATGTCTTAGATGTAATTAACAGTATTAATGTAACACAATATATATCACTTTATAACTGGGTGACTAATGTAGTGCATTTAATCTCTAATAAAGATTAAATACAGAGTTAACTGCACTGGGCTACATTCATTCTACGGTCTCCCTTCCTCATAAACTCTGTTTTCACTCTTCTTGGATTCTTGTCATCTCTCTCCAGCCATTCATCCATCATTTTTTCACATGCTGCCCAAATGCTTGTTTTCCTTCTGAGCTTTGCTGTTCAACCACACAGTTCTCTACCTCTATTTTTTACCGTAATGTTGTCTGGTTACTTTACTCCAGCAAAATCCACAGACTTATTAGCAAGTCCTCTTCCTGCTGTAATTGCATTTCTACACATTATTGCCAGGTATTTCACAGACCAGAGTGAAAAAACATTTACTGGCACAAATTTCACACTATGTAATTAGAAATCAATGACTCATTATCTCATTAAAACTATTTTCAAAGACCTTCCACATTTGATGATATTTGCATACTGTCTTCAAGGTGACTATACCCTTTGCAATGGGTAAGAAGACACATAAATAATAGAAGAAGTGAAAAAAAAAAATGCGTTAGCCCACAGAGAACTTGAAAGAAAACGTTTGGTTTCCAAACCCACCTTGAATGCCTGACAGTTCTATAGGCAGTGGGAAGTGAGTGCTTTGCTTTTGAATGTGATCTAGATCTGGACTTAGACGATGAATGATACTTGAATGGGGATCGAGATCTTGTCCGAGATCTTTTCTTGTGTTTTTTCCTTTTCTTTTCTTTTTCTTCATCCCTAGGAAGATCCTTGCTTTTGCTTGAAGGCCTTTCTGCTTGTTTAACTTCGAAGGTGGGTAACGTTCTGACTGCAGTCACAGGACATGGTATACTATTGACACTCTGAAATCAAAGGAAAACAAAGAACAGTGTTCAGTTTTCAAAGCTGCACACACATTTTTAATCTGAGAAAGTCCTGTAAGTGTCGACAACGCATAAGTGTCGCCAACACGTAAGCATCTCTATTCCTTTATACAGGGGCTACGTCTACTCCTGTGCATGCCACATACATGCATGTTAGAATCGTAGAATAGTTAGGGTTGGAAAGGACCTTAAGATCACCTAGTTCCAACCCGCCTGCCATGGGTAGGGACACCTCACACTAAACTATGTTGCCCAAGGCTCTGTCCAACCTGGTCTTGAACACCGCCAGGGATGGAGCATTCACAGCTTCCCTGAGCAACCCATAAAGAAAGGAAACAACATCCCTGCAGATCTAGATCTCTGACTAGCTTTATCTGGCGGGCTGCTGCAAATAAACAGTGCACCTGAAAAGGTACTGGGCATTCGTCAGATTTAAACAGCGCAACGTCATCTGGGGCAGAACAACAGCACCAGCACCTCATGCAAGGCTTTATTTCTCTTATTTTGAACTCAAGAGGTATTTTACAACTAAATGCTTCCCCAGTATTCTCACTCTTAATCCCAGTGTTAGAGAGACGGGAAGCTTATGTAATGTTGCAACTGCTGAACACTTTTAGTATTGTCAACTACACCATGAGGCATACCAGAGATCTGGAAGTTTTATGGTTTGACAAATCTTGTAGCACATTCACCCCAGGCCCATCTACTCATCTCAGTCTTGTAGGCTTTGAGGGACTGTGAACAAGTGACTTGATTAAAATCTAATGCAACCAAAAGAAACAAAGATATCATGCTTGGTAGTAGTCTTGTCAGTATACAATAGGGGTTTTGCAGATATGCTGGATAAGAAGTACAGTGGCAAGGAAAATAATAACTAAACAATCACCTTATATTTTTTGACTCATGAAAGTGAGAAAGGCATCCATCTTAAGAACATAGTTGCTAAATCAGTAACAATCTAACCTCCCACGGATGCTTTAAAACCTCACAGTGCTGCATCAGTATCACGTAAAATGTGCGGAGGTAAGGCTGATGCCATCAGAAACATGTGTCTAGTAGTATTTAATGGAGGCCTATACAGATCCCTAAAGATACATATGCAAAGTGGGACATGCATGAAGAGACTGCCAGCTTAACTAGGACACAGTTCTGAGGTTTTCATCTTTAGTTTTTGGAAGAAATGTCCTCTAAAAATTGGTACTATCAGATACATTTGCATCTATTTATCCTTTTTATTTAAAAATGTTAAACCTGAAGATACAATCAGAACCTCTTGACATTCAAAGTTCAGTTTTCGTGCCACTTACATGCCTGAACTGTGCTGTTTAGGTGACAAGCTCAAGGAAAACAGCAAAATCAATTTGTGTTGATACGAATTGCTTCTGCACTTGCCAAAATAAGTATTTTGAATGTAAAGGGTTGGGAAGATTTCAAAACCAGGTCCATGCACAATTCATGCTCAGTAATTCTGACTGCAGCCAGTTAAGCAAAACATATCATACTCCAAAGCATTTTCAAATTATCAGCTTTTACCAGAGAGAATTCTGCTCAATGCCTTGTTTAGAACAATTCAAGTCAGGTACTACAGATATGCTCTTCATTTCCAAGCCTGTCATTCCCACAGCTGCCATTTCAAGGCAACTGGAGAAATCAGTTTCTGTCATTGTTTCTGCTCCACCTGTCTGACATTTTCACCATTTGATATGAGGATGCGTAGCGTGATCAGAATAAAAAGTGAAACACTAAAACCTGAAATAACCAAATTCAAAACAGGTGATCTTTTCCTTTCCTTTTACCCTTCTCTTACAGTGAATACATCAAGGCAATAATTGACCACATTTGACTAGCTGGTAATCCACTTTTGCTGCAAGTTAGGAGAGCCATGACACTTTTCTGAGCTTTAACCAGTAACTGCTATCACAATATTTACAAAAAGATAAATAAAGCAGTATACTAAAGTAGTTTACTTCAAGGATTATACACACTTCATAGCATGATCATTTGAGTGACCGGTTTACCAGAGGCCCATTTCCAGTTCCACTAACTTCACAACCCATTTGTAACCCAGACACCTCATTTTTAAACTTCAATTTCCTAAGGACTGCTGCAGCTGACTTTTCTTCCTTCACAATGTTATTCACCTCTTTATACAATACCCTAGTCTCCACTTTGAGCACTACTGAATATGTAATAGACCAGTCTGCCTTGAAGTAGGCACCCCTAATAGCTTGAAACAAAATAGCTGTAGGCAAAATAAAGTTAAGAGGAAAACAAGAGAGGGAAGAAAAAAACCCAACGGTTTTCAGTGCCCAAGTTCATTTGGCTGCATGAAACAGAAGTTATCATACCACTGCCAGAAAGGAAGATAATACACGAATGACATGTTTAATTTCAGCTCACATATGGAGATTCTCTCAGCAATCAGAACAAAGGATCCCACCGTGCTAAGCTCCCCTGTGTATCCACCAAAAGCATTGGATGCTGAATCCATGGGCTCTCCTTGACTTTCAGGATGCTTACACTGAAGAGTGACAGCACTGTCCAGATACCCCTGAGAAAAGCACAGCTGCAGACTGGCTGGCTGTAGATTCAGACTTCACTGCTTCAGGTTATCAATGAATCAGGTTTGGAAAGCCATGCAGAAGTAACTTCATCTCCAGGTGAGCATGCAGGTTCTGGAGTGAGATACAACAGCTACGACACAGGGAGAAGTCATCTACCTATCTAAACCTACTCAACACACTACTGAAACCAGGAGCTCAGGTGACAGTTGTCAGGTTGCAACTGTGAATAAATGTGCCTACTCCTGCAATAACAACTCTGGTTGCCTTCAAGCAAAAAACAAATTACCACCAAAATGATCCACCACCAGAGCACAACGAGAAAACATCAGGAGCTGCCAAGCCACAGAGAAATTTCAAGGTGTATAAATAACGCTGCTGAATACAAATATTTGGGAAGAAATACATTTGTCTTACTCTCTGGCAAACAGAAGCACCTGTCAGTGGTTTGAGTTTTACCAGTGAAAGCTGATCTAGGCAAGCTAAGGGAATGGGAATTAAACTGGAGGCATGAATGCGGGGTGAGAGGGGGGAATAAGAAATAAAGAAAATGAAAGCAAACAGAGATACTGGGAGATTACTGAGCATTTCCAAAAGACAGAAAGACTGTCTTCCTGACAAAGTCCTGCAAGTCTCCAGGCCAGTAGGGACACATTTTTGGAAAGCATGGCAACATTCTGGTTACCTGCTTGATTTTATTATGCATCACAAGGGATAAGAGATTTAAATATTTTGAGAGCTCTTCTAAGAACTTACACTGCAAACATTCAGATAGCATTCACTGAATTACACTTCTTTGTCCGTTTTAGGTAACAGCACACTTCTTTGGCCCTTATTAAATGCTACGTTGTCAGACAACTTCACTGGCAGAGTTGTTCTCCAGCGTTTTGTTCGCATGACTGAAGCAAATCTGGCTAAAATAATGCTTCCTACAGTAACCACTTGGTATAAAAAATGTTTCAGAGATACCCTTTTGGAAAACAAAGATGATTCCACAGTGCCTGTTTAGCAGGAATGCGTTATGAAAGAACTCTATATTGGGATGAATTTATAGTTATAAGAGAACAGAAATGAGCACTTGAGGTCATTACAAGATATTTGCATATTTGCGGTACTCATAAGACCAGAAAACACATTACTTATTCTGGGGTTACACTACTTAATCAATACCCAAAGCCAACACTAGCAGTGAACCAAAAGACGCTTACTGCAATAGAACAAAACACAAGCTTTGTTCCTGGTCCAAATAAAATCCACTGGTAAAGAACATTATCAATTATGCTACTAACACTTCTACAACTCGATAATATTTCTTTTGTTCTGAACAGCTGAACTTTGCAGAAATTTGAATCCTATGTTAGATCAAAATTGGCTGAAGGATGTCAGAACTGAGTTAATCAACAATTCTTTTACTTCACTAAAACCTGAAAATATTCCAGATTCTTTTCTATCACTGCAAGTTTTTCACCACGGGTTCCCCAAAGCTTATGGTGAAGTGTTCCCTGGCTGAGAATTAATAAGCAATTCTCTACCAGCAATGGAAATGTATGATTGCTCTGTGCATGAAAGCAAACAGTTACTGCTTTAAGAAGAGTTTGTCAGTCCTAACCTCAAAAATTGGCACAAAATGATTATACTGAAGTGCTGAAAATGTCTCCTACAGAACAAATTCGAAGGCTCAACAGTTACATCAGGGCTTAGCTGATGCACTAAAACACACCTATTAGCAGTACATGGACTGCAGTAAATTCTTCAAAACCAGAGAGCATTTTGCATTCTCACTTTTGAAGGGCCAACTGTAAAGAAATTAGTACCTGTGAACCTGTTTGCTGCATGGATCCATGTATCTTTGTATCTTGAGTACTTTGAAGACTAAACACTAAGGCATAGAACATTCTTAGCACCCTCATCTATCTAAATTAAGATGACAGTTCCTGATTATTTACCTTTTTTCCTCCCTATTAAATATTTAAAGTATTTACAGTATGAGGAATGCCAGTGAGCTATCCCCCCCCAAAGCCCCATTAGTATGTGACATTTTGTTTTATGCTTTTATCTGTGCTTTTGAAAAGCAAGATAAAGGAAATTTAAGAACAAACACACACACCCTTCCATGCTAAACAGAAGGTACAAACACCTATATCCTAAAAAAAGTAAAATAAGAACTAAGTCGCCCTGAAATATTCTAAAGCATTTTTTTCTTTAAATCCTTATTGGATGGTTTTCATTGGACAATTACATTTTGCGCACAAATTAAGAGAATATTAAAATGTAAAATTCTGTTATACATTATAGAAGAGACTCAGAGCAGCCCTGTGGAGAAGGACTTGGGGGTGTTGGTCGATGAGAAAACGAACATGAGCCAGCAGTGTGCGCTCACAGCCCAGAAAGCCAACCGTATCCTGGGCTGCATCAAAAGGAGCGTGACCAGCAGGTTGAGGGAGGTGATCCTGCCCCTCTACTCTGCTCTTGTGAGACCTCACTTGGGAGTATTCTGTCTAGTACTGGCGTCCTCAACATAAAAAGGACATGGAACCGTTGGAACAAGTCCAGAGGAGGGCCACGAGGATGATCAGGGAACTGGAGCACCTCCCATATGAAGATAGGCTGAGAAAGTTGGGGTTGTTCAGCCTGGAGAAGAGAAGGCTGCGTGGAGACCTCATAGCAGCCTTCCAATATCTGAAGGGAGCCTATAGGGATGCTGGAGAGGGACCCTTCATTAGGGACTAAAGTGATAGGACAACGGGTAACGGGTTCAAACTTAAACAGGGGAAGTTTAGATTGGATATGAGGAAGAAGTTCTTTACTATAAGGGTGATGAGGCACTGGAATTGGTTGCCCAGGGAAGTTGTGAATGCTCCATTCCTGGCGGTGCTCAAGGCCAGGTTGGACAGAGCCTTGGGTGACATGGTTTAGTGGGAGGTGACCCTGGCCATGGCAGGGGGGTTGGAACTGGGTGATCTTCAGGTCCTTTCCAACCCTAACTATTCTATGATTATCCCAGAGGCATGCAGCAATATTTACAGTCCACTGCTAAAAAAGTAGGATCAATTACAGCTGTGAGAGTGAAAGACATACACTATAGCTGTTGATAACCCCGTTATGCTTGCCAAAACCTGAATAGCACCTCATTTTTAAACATGGCACACTTCTATTTCACTTGTAAACAGAGTGCTTTCCACAGAGAAAAATAATTTGTTCAATACAAGGCAAAAGTAAGGGCAAGCCATCTAAAGAAACAATGAAATAGGACTTCAGAAAACGGAAGATGAAAGAGGCAAAATAAGGGAAGTTTTGCTTTGCGCTATAGAATATATTCAGAAGCACAATAGCAGGTGACATTTGGAACAAGCCATTAAAACAGACTTATTTTCAAATCATGTGCTTGTCTTTTCTTGCAGCATTGTGATTGAGGATTTCTTTCCTTGTTTAAATCGGATACTAAGGTCTATACACATAACAGTTTGGGTATAACCAATTGTTCACATGCATATCAAAGTACTGTCACCCCTAAAGCATTTCTGACACAAGCTAAAATATGAGAGATGAGCAGAATAACCTGTATTAGAAACCCATCAGACACACTATTAGTTAAATCATGCCCTGTAGACAAAAATTGAACTGTACTATGGTTACAGAACACTTGCCACTACAACTTCTCTGAAGAAGTTGAACAGACTGTGCCATGTCTGGCCAGCCACCACTGATGGCAGCACTTTCTCCCATTTCTGGCAGGTATTACCAGCACCAGTAGATTCTGGAAGATACCTTATCAATTAAATTCATTTAATGGTCATCTAGGAACAATTTGTTTGACAAAGAATGCAGGTCTGCAGGCCTTCCTGTGACAGGGACAGCAGGGAAGAGAATTCACCTACACAAATGACACTTACCAAAACTTTTTGCTGGGAACAATGATTTTGCAGCTTAGATTTTCCCTTCGCAAGACTCCTATAATCTGTTACCATTATCAAGCACTTGTGTTAACAAAAACATTAAGCAAGCGTTCACCAGCAAGACACTGAACCATGTCCCATGCCAATTTCCTTCTGTGAGACTTGGTTGCACACAGATGGAGAAACACTGCTCTGTAACAGATTCTTTTCCTTTCTCTTTTCAACCTTTTTCTCTCTGATGCATCTAAGAACAACACTGCTCAGATGGACACAGTTGGGGATAACTAGAAGATCTGAACTGGCACATTTGCAGACAAACATTTTAAGCCCTGAAAAAGGTGGCAAAAATATGACATGCCTATAATACCAAGTGTACCATACCTAGGATGACAACCAAGCATGACACTTGTATTTAGAACTCAACTCATGCCAATAGCCAATGATATGCTGAAAATCCCCACTCCCCAAAACAAACCCAAATCCCAAACATACCCTCTTAACATGAGATCTCCCAGTATCTCGTCTACTTAATTCACGTTTTGGTAAATATATATAGCAATGTGCAAAACTAGCCTTTATTCTACTTATATAATAGGTATATATATGTATTTTTTTTTCATCTTAAATTTATTTTAATAATTTTGGAATAAGATTTTAATTTCATATTATGAAACACCTTATCTGTTTAAAAATAAGAAGGCACTTTAATGCAGCACTCCAGATAACCTGGTGTACTCCAGCTCTGCAGACCTACAACTGCAGTTAAAACTCCAGGTTGTTTGCTGCTGTAGGACAAAGAACCTATGTTCACTGCAAAGCAACTGCAACTTCCCTTTAGTGACACGACCTGACAGATGTGCCAGTCGGTGTGATTTTCTTGTTACAAAAGCGTCTATGTGCATTATATATGTAAACACAAGAAGTGAGATGCCACCCAAGTACTGCTTACCCATACATCCTGAAAAAGGGCAGACTTCACAAGCTAAAACATTACTGGAACAGCATCTCTTTTGGAAACTGAGCTAAGCTACATGTTTTCCAAGTTTTTCCACATTTTCCAAGTTTTGAGGAAATACTATGCAGAAAACTGTACCACTGTTATGCATGTAAGAACAGTGAGAAGCTATTTGTGAAAAGCTATGCTGCTTCTTTGCTCAAGCTCATTTTTCAACCTTTTGTTCCTCTTGCTTGATTTCACTTTAAGGAAAAGCAGGAAACCATACAAAAGAAGTAATTCAGCTATGGAAAAAGTAGACCTGACCATTTTTAAGATTCAGCTGAAGCTAAAAAAGCTTAAAAGCACTACATTCTGTGGCATTGACTGTCTGTACATACAGTTAGTGGAATCAATTTTGCTCAAAGGTATAATGTGTACTCAGCACCAGCATTTCTTTCAAGGAATGCTAGGTATCAGGAATATATAAACTGATTTAGACAGCATAATGCAGCTGACTGGATCCCCACTTTATATACAAGAGAGGTTAACAAATCCACAATATGATTTCACTTGTCTTTTTCCAATAAAATTCTTGACTTAAAAGGGCTGTTACGAATAGGCAAATGAGGCCAGTAGAGCAAAAGGCAGATTGCTCATTGGAACAAACATAGATGGAATCTTTTCAAATATGGCAAATGAAGAAGTAACTACTTGAAAAACATTCACATTTCAAATTAAACTTTTATATGCAAAATCTATGTGCATGTATCTATACAAACATATATAAGCATGTCAATAAACTAACTACACTTACAAGGAATATTAATTCCAAAGACATGATGGTATTTTTGACTGTTCATTTAGGCAGTTCTACCATTTCCAATACAAAAGTCAATTTTATTTCAAAACGGATGGTCACTTCTGTGACACTTAAACATACATTTGAAATTCTAACTAAACCCTTTCATAAAGGAAGGATCCTCCAAACCACCTCTATTGGTAAGAAGTAATGGAACTGGTTACTTTAGAATTCTTACATACAAATCAGTTTACTGAGAAGTGGGATTAGAGTGCTTTTTTGTTGCGAAGTTCACTTACTTTAAGTAAGCTCAGCTTAGAGCTTTGGTAAGTTCATATGTGAGTGAGGACACTCACCTGCTCTTCTGAAAGAGACTCAGTTGTTACTGAAGACTTACTGGTTATTTCAGGTATTCTCTTAAAGAAAAATATCAAAAGAAACTTTGCTTAGAAATATCTATGTCCTTGACAAATCCCCTTGAGAAGGGGAACAGAACTGCAAATCTGGGGAATTTTGCATTATCATTGTCTCTTTCCAATCACTCTTCAATGACTGGAAAAAAAGTACTGATGTGCTAGTCAGGGAAAAATTGTTAGCAGTAGCAATGGGAATCCTAAACAGGATCTTTTCTGGGATATGACCACACTCAATTCACTTATCTGCTAATATGTGCTGATACGGATCACCTAAACTGGAGATATGTCAATTGCCTGTTCCCCTGAAAGCATTTTGAGGGATAATTTTTCCATAATTTGGAAAAATTAAGAACTGGACAATGAAGTACTTGTTAGGTACTGGAATTCTTTCAGTGGGAAAGAAAAGCACAGAAAGCCATGTTGTTAACTCTTGTAAACACACAGTCACAATCACTGCCTGAAACTTTCATCTCAAGTATCTTGCTTGATTAGTGCAACCAGGAGTGATTTACTAGCTTTTCTGGAAGCAACGCAATTCCAATACCAGGAAAGTGAGGTTCTACTTCCCAACAATTTTTGCATTTGCAATGCGCATGGAAGGTCTAACTGCAGCATATATACAAACAAAGGAATTTCAGTCTGGCTTGTGAGGGATCCGACAATACCCCAAATTTCTGGCCCTATTTGGGTTAAGTTTCAGGAAACTACATAGTCTGCATTAAATCTCATTCCTACTTTTTATCTAGAGCTGTTTACAAATATTGCAGTGAAGATAAAAGTTCAAGGCCACTGTTGAAAATGGATTTTGACAGTTTTTTTTCCACTAAGAAAAGAAATTATCTGGACTTGTTGGAGGTGTTTGTATAGGTGCTGGAAAAAACAGATTCCCTGTCTTTTAGCAAGCATGGATCAGATAACACTGGATTGGGATGTGCTTGTGACACTCCTGGGAGTAAAAGCATTGCTTCTTAAGGTAGGACAAGCACTATACTAGCGGAAAGACTGGCGCAGTGAAAAAGTTGGAACAAGGCAAAAAGAAAAAAAGAACAGAAACCAGGTAGGAGCAGAGCCTATTCTCCTCTGTGGATGAAATTAAGCCATTAGGAACTTAAACAGAAAATATACAATGTATATGGCAAAGTGATTCTCTGACAGAAAACACAGCTCCGCTGCCAAAACCTGCAGAGGGAGAGAAAAGCTTCAGGATAGTGCTATCATGCAGGGACAAATGAATACTTTAAGGATTTTCCCTATATAATAAATTCAAATCTCATTTAAGATTTTAAAATTATAGTTATTTCATTGAAATCAGAGAGGGTTTATGTGAAACACATTATTTCTTAATTATTTTAAAGAGCATTCTTAGTTTCTTAGTAGCGAAAAAGGCAAATGCGTGTCTTTGATCAATTGAGGTTTTTAGAGATTTTCTGTTTCATTACTGAAGTCTTCTGGCCCAAGATTCCTCTTTAAACTTGCCTACTCAAAAATTCTAAGTCTTAAAAATCTGATACCTAGAAGCTCTACCCCAAAAGATATTTTTATTATAACTACTCATTAATAAACTGACTTGTAATAGTTCTGTTCTCTGCAGAAGATGACAACTGATTATCAGTTACATCTGCATGATAAATCATCTTTTTCCTCTTTGTGATAAATTCTAGTAATGTAATGTATGGCTATGAGAAATTAGGTTTTAATTTCCTTTTGCAGCAACAGTGCAAACAGCCAAATGGCAAGAGAAGTTATTAGCAATGTTATTGCATTCCTGAAAATTAATAATTCATCATCAACACCCAGGTTACTCCTACATTTGGCCTAAGAGTGCAATATCATTAGAACCTCCTCAAAACAGAGCTTCTGTAAACTTACATTACCCTAGTATTATCTATTGTTGTTGACTATAATGAAAATGGGTGCAAATGGACAAGGGAACTACAAGGCAGAATAAAGATGGAAAGCAGTCTGCCTCTGCCACATGACTATTTCCTTGTTGTTTTCTAGAGAGAAGCAGAGGGTTAGAATTTCTATCACAGCTATCAGAAACTGTTCTTCGAAAGTAGCGCAGGAATACTAATACTCCAATTTGATGTGCTACACAAAGACACTTGTTTATACTCTCCAAAGATCCTGCTGAACAAACCCAACGGATTAGGTCATTTCACGAGCAAGTAGGCACAGGCAGTGTACACACTCTTCCAGTTCTCTGGGAGGCAGCTAGCAGAATAGTTAGCCCCCTCAATTATTTCACTGAGTTTTTTGTTTTGACTCTTCACTGACTTTGCATTGAATAACATGCATACATGTATTTGTTTGAACTTTGTACTGCTACCTGTAGGTTTAGCTTTATCTTAAAAATCCTACCCTTATAATAAACCAAAATCTTTTGGAACTCCCATACTAAACTTGGACCTAAAAAATAGAGGAAAACATCCTAGCACTCCAAGCTTTTAAGGAGTTTACATTAAATACTCAACTAACACAAAGATGACAAAGAACAATCATTATATAGCCCAGTTTTCTGCCTCATATATATTGTTTTTCTTAAGGATGTCTCAGCTAGAAACCTTAAATCACACTGACTGGTTTAATAACTATTCAACTGTTTCATGCTAGCTAATAAAAATAAAATCAAACAACAAACCCCAGCAGAACAGGTGCAGAATAAGTGTTAAAGTAAGCTCAGTTGCCTGTGAACTGTTTCTGAACTTGAAGATGTCTACTCACATCAAAATACACGTTAAATGAGTAAATATCACAACAGATACGCAAATACTCTTGAAAGGAAAGCATTCTAATTCATTGACCACTAATAGAGTTAAGCTTACAAGCTCATTTTCCTTTCTGTAACTGGCTGACCTCTGAATTGTGCGCAATTTCTCTACCAGTTCTTTAATGACAGATGAGAGACATTTGTAAGATAACTGAAAAAGATTAACAGTGGTTAGAATTCAAGTTTCTCTCCATTTAGAAAAGCTTCTATCTCTTCAATTTTGTTACATACTATCAGATTCACAATTTGTAGGTAAGATTTTTGCTACCTCTACCATAAAGAGAAATTTATATTGTGCTTACCTCATTACTGAAGGAATTCTCCTCAATTTTCTCAGTTTCTGCCTCTGCCAGAGGGTTTTTCAAGGTCTGCAGGAACAGCGCAGCTTTCCTTTTGCGCTCTGCCTGTAGCTGCTTTTCTTTTGATTCTTTGGAGGCCTGTGCAAGCTTCTCTCTTGCTGCAGCTGCTAATCTATCCTCTAGTTTCTGCTTTGCTAAGAAAGAAAATTAAGCACAAAGTTTACAGTGCGTAATGCTTGGGGAACTTAAGTTTCCTCAAAATCAACACAAAAAAATATTCCCTCCAACCACTTTCAAATGTAATACAGTCAAAGACATAACGATCTGTCAGCTTGAAATTGCAAAATTCCAAGCACCTTAATTCAGCCTGCTTGTTGAAAAGTAGTACAGGTGAAGTAAAAATATTTAAGCTTAAGGAAAATGACATGAAAACCCAATCCTGAAACTCATCCTTTTGTATTTACAAAAGCTACCTAAAAAAGCAGCACTGTAAATTCAGAACCTTTTCCTTGTACTTTTTAAAGCGACGCAAACTCTCCATTTGCTCTTTCCACAGGTCTGATCTTTACCTTACATTTTCCAGCCCTATTTACATACATCTCAAAATGGTTACATAAAGGGCTGCTCCCTAACTTTTCAGAAGCTGTTTAACCATTGTTACAACCAAAAGCTATTGTTATGTGATTACAGCAAATTAGCCATTTGATTTTAATGCGCATCTAACAGATAACGTGTTTAATCCTTTGAATCTTACACATCCACTCCTGTGTTCTGTGCATGTACAAGATGACTGGTTTTGCTGTTCAACTGCAGTTCTTCAAACACACTTTTCCCAGGCATGTTTTACACTTCATTCTTATTATCACACAAAGTATTTCATATTTGCTTTAGATATATGTATCACCATAGCATACTTTGTGCTACTGAAGTTTACAAAGGAACTACTACTTAGAAACACACAAAAAAAAACCCATTATGAAATGAAAAACTGAATTCCTGTGGTATACTCATAATTGTATAAGAAGTATTAAGTTTTTAAGCTGCTAAACAGTGACAGCATCTCCACTTTATTAAACACTCAGTGCTGCGAAACAGCCTTGGGAACATATGAGGAAAATTTGGTCTCTTTGAAAGATGGTTTCATTCAAATCCACACAGCATACCCTTCTGCTCTTTACACATAACACAGTAACAGGAAAAACCCATACAAAGACTTAATTGCCTTGCATTGTAAGCATAACAAAACATCAACAGGGTGATATTAGCCTCTTAATAGAGTGCTGTGCAACTGAAAAACAGCTTGAAGCATTCCATTGTTCTTTGAAGAAAATGAGAAATGGACATGCCTTTTTCTGGGCTCTGTTAATGCAATCTGAAAACTAGAACTTTAGTGCTTTACTCAAAGGTTGTAGTGGAAAAACAAAACCAAAAAATTCAGGAGGTTCATGCATTAGGGCAAAGTGCTCAATTTCAGTGTGTTGCAAGTTTGATTTTAGCTGAGCAACCAGTGAAGTTTTCATCCTTAACAATAAGCAGGAAACCATGGAAAAAGAATTCCGATTCTATTAACATGACACAGTGAAGATTCAATATACCATACTTATTCACATGATAGTTTTGTACTTTGCCTGAAGGACTCTATCTTTCCTTTTGTTAGTGTAACGTGGGATACCTTGCTTAGCTTCCAACTCCTCCTGTGTAAGTTGAGGTTTTCTTTCTTCAGTAGCAGTACAAGGAGTAGTAACGGCTGGAGTATGGTTTGAAGCATTATTAGCATTCTCTTGGCCTTCCTTGCCCTCTTCCTCCTCCTCATCACTGTCATCATCTAATTTTACACGGTTTTTCTCCAAAGGAAGAAGGTCATTTTCTTTGGCCTTGATTGCAAAGCTTATTGGAGCAAATGATGCTGTGAATGAATGAGTGAGATTTTATGCATCACTGACTACAACAGAAAGCAGGTTGAATTTCTTGACTTTAAAAGAAACTTGCATCATCCTTACATGATGCTAATTATTTTGGGGAAAAGAACAACACAATCTTTTAATTTCTTTCCTTTCTCTTTTTTTCTTATTTTATAAGAAACGCTGGGAACTTCATCTGTCCTGTAATGTCCTGTAATGTCCTATCTCGAAGTCTTTTTCTAATACTTCACTAGCAGCAGGAAAAAAAAAGCAAAGTGCTCTAAACCATCTCAGGAATTAAATTTCCTGAAACAAGATAATTTCGTATTCTATCCCAACTAAATTTTAGTTTCAGTACTACTACTTTTCCCAAATGAACAATCTACTCTTCCAGGCTTAAGATGAAAACACTCTACCTGATGCACTACAGTATGATATGGTCCCTCATGTGTCCTTCACACTAAACTGATGGTGTGCGCAACAATAGCATTTGGCAGGCTCACTGAACAGTATTTAAAGACTTATTTCCATCTATATGAAAACCGATTACTTTGGGGAGTTAACAACATTTCATTACAGGAGATATAAATGCAAAAGCTAGGTAGTTTAACACAAATGTCTTAGCTAGTCTTGCTGTAGCAGGACTGAAGTCAACTATTCCTTTCAAGCAGCCCCTACGACACCAACACAAAAGGATAGCACAACACATTCATGCCAGCACATTCAAAGGAAAATTAATGCCTGTAAAAAAATGTGGAATACCACAACAAAAAGGAAATTGAGGGTCATTTCAAGCTATGCTGTATTAATGGGTCTTAAAAAAAAAAAGTAAGTATAGCTAATATATAGGTATTACATAAAAACACAGAATTAATCTCCAAACCATTTATCCAAAATGCAACTTTTCAGAATAAAGAATGGGATTTCTCACACATCTTAAAAAGAAGCAACCTATTATCATGTGTTCTGCTGCAATATTTATCTGTCTCAGGATGCCTTTTGCACATACATCCTATAAGATTTCAATTAGGGAAATTTAAAAACAATAATTAAATTTCATACCAAGGTTTATAAAATATAAGCTTTGCATCCTGTAATTCTGGGGTAAGGAAACAGGCTCAGAAATAAAGAACTCGAGAATTCCAAGAGAAGAATAGGGATTTTCCTACTTTTTCATATGACAAAACAAATCCTAAAATGGGATTTTACTTGCTCAGAGGCAGAAGAAAAGAAATCTAGTGCTGATGTTACGTCTATCTTGCAGCCAAGTACAGTATTTAGGTTACAAGTAAGTGGGATTTGTACCATATTAGAGGAAGTTAGAATAAATTTATAGGAATAGGACTGTCAGGAAATGCCTCAACAGTTACATTCCATCATCTAAATTTGAGCAGATTATTACCATTAAAGCACGGGCTCCAATTTGCCATTTGTTAACACAACAAGAAACAATATCATTCTGTGTCGTGTATTACAGTCCCTTAATAGGGCACCTCTGAAGATAGGGAAGACTATTCTTTCCCTGGGGACACTACTCAAGCTGCCCAGAGAAGAAACTGAAGAGTAGAGAGAGCCAGACAACCACAGCAAAGATGCGGGAGCTTGCAAGACATGCAGGGAAAGAAATTGCAGAGAGAAGCAGGAAGAGAGAAAGATTCCAAAGGACCAGATAAACTTATCTGCAACTAAGAAAGCCACTGAAGTGGCAGGAAGGCAGTACCCATCCATGGGAACACAGGTCAAGACTGTTTTTCCTGTTTCATGTTTTTTTCCCAGCAGCTTTCAGTTGTAGTTAAAAGATTTAAATTCCTAATTTTTACTGAAAAGAAGAAATTTGAAAATATCTTTTCCTAGTAGGCCAGGACTCAGTTCCCAGGTATAAATAATTGCTTGTCCAACTCAGGACACTAACAGTGTGTTAACTGATTTTGTCTGACTGGCTCTTAAGAGATCCTCCCATTTTGTCCCTCTGCTGCATTGACTGTAAAAGGAAAAACATTCCATTTAGACATGAAAAGGGTCTTTTTTCCAGCATGACTGATGTCCAACATAGGAAGACTGAACTACTTGAGCGATAACCCTAGTGTACTTCCTCCATATGTATGGTTTCAAGTAAGACACCGCTTTTATTCAGAAAGAATAACTTCTTGCACAGCTTGTAACTGTCAAGTATAAAATGACAAAAATAAGATTCTACTGGGGTCATTAATGAACACCTTCAACTTTGCACAAAACTGAAATAAAAGAATTTCTTCTGTTAGACCATAAATACCTGAGAGTCTGATAAGAAAGAAATATGAAAGCAATCAAATTACTTATTTCAGTCCTTTTTTGAGGCTTCCAGTAAAAACATTTTCTGCATTGTGTCAAAAACACAGCACTGCACCAGCTACTAAGATGGAGAAAAATGACTGCTACTGCTGAACCCAGGACAACAATGAAATTCTTTTCCCCACTTTCCCCCATCTCTCCCCCACTTTCTTTTCTCTTTTAAGTATATGCTAACAAATATTCTCACACACAACAAATAACATTAACATACCTTTCACCAATTTACCATCACTGACAGTTTTAGGAAGAACATCTTTTTTACTTCCTGGAACTCCCTTAGCACTTGGCTCAGGTGCATCTTCAGGTGCATGCTCATCCGCAAACTGAGTCTCACTTGGTGCATCACCGGTAGTATCTGCTGGAACATCTTCAGATGAAGATACTCCCTTTTCAAAAGAAATATGCAAGCTTACTAACTGGGGAGTGCATGAAGAATTAATGCAGTGTCTGTGGACCTGCAACTTTGACAGTCATTTCAAAAGTCACATTATCAGCTGATCACATAACAGCTAATTTTACATCAATAAGCACTCATGACCAAAAGTCTGCTTCTTATAAATAACGCACTGCTTCATGTAAATCCACAGGCTGCAAGAACTACAGACCTACAGTAAGAATGTGTTGTTATTTTACAACAAAGAAAACGTTCTTCAGCTGCTACACTTTTGTCACCAGCTGTTTTAAAAGTTGTGGTTTTAAAATTGGACACTAAAAGCATATACTTCTTTTCCAAAGTATATTCTTTTAGGTCTTTTTTGACCTCCAGGGTCCAGGACAAAAATCCATTAAAGTTAATTCACAGTGACAGAATGAAAGCTTATGACATTTTTCCCTAGTGTACAATTGCATGATACCTTCTTTACAGAATCAGGTTTTACAGGGAGCAACCCAGGTTAATACGTTTGATTTTTTTCACCATTTTGCTCAAGTACATTGTGCCTATCAAGGGTTTTAGTGGCACTAAATTGATACAGTACAGATGTGCTGAGATTTTGAAGCAAATAAAGAATTGCAGGTTCTACTATTACGTGACTGAATCATTCAAGCCTACTTCTAAACTCACAGTATAAAAATTTTAAGACAGATATCATAGAACATATCTACATGGTGAGTCAGGCAATGACATTAAGTAATTCGGCATTTAAATGAGCCTCTCATTAAATAGTTTTGTTGCTTTCCACTGGCTGCTGTTAAGTATACTTGATGTTGAAATACCAGGTACTGAAGACAATCCCTGCAGCCATTCTCTGACCAGCAGAACTAATTTCTGAAAACCCCTGAAGGGGAAAAATACAGGGAAATCAAGGACTTCATCCTGTATGTACTGAAGCCCATATTACAATTTCTTATTAACTTTAATGGCCAAAAGGAGAATAATCAATTGCATTAATTGCGTGCATGTACATTACTAAAGCATAAAGATAATATTGAAATCATTATTCTAAAAAAATTAAGGAGAATGCCATTATCTACCAAACCATGCAGTAGGAAAATATGCATTACTACATATGACCTCAAGGGACTTAAGCCAGTTTCTGCTTGCTTCTTAGCTGTACACATTCAAACACTAAAAATGAATCCTTTATTGTTACATTTTGGTTAGAGTACAGCTTCCCCCCCAAATAAATGTTAACAAGTCCTTATTAATTATGTAAGTATTACGAAAATTCAAACCACTGGTTTGCAAATAAAAAGTTCTAGAATAACAGTCACCACTGTGGTACAGGACAATTTTGCAACTATGTCAGATCGTATTTAGAACAGCTTAACTTTAAAAACAGTGTTTTCAAACATTTTTCACTATTAAAACAAAATACTAGACACAAGCGTTTCAAACAGCAACTAGTATTGAATTTCTTCATTTTCCACAAAGCGATTTTGAGGAGTTTACCCACAGGCCTACCTTCTTCAGTTTAAGGCTCCCCAATCTAAGCCTTGAGGTGACAAATGACATAGGGCCTAAAAAAAAAATAGCTCTTTCCCATGAAAAGTTAACATCAGATAATGTATTTTTGATACTATTTGCAATTTTCTTTTCAGCAAGAGAACAATCTAATGAGATTAGCTAACATGAGAATGGTTGAAAACATGGATGCCAAGTCTGGATATCATCTTCGACTAACACAGACTAGAAGAACCAAAACAAGCAGGTAAACGATGTGAGATTTTGAAGCTCCAGTATTGTTTCAGTCAATCATGTCAGGATTCTTTAACAAAACCTCCCACAGAAAAAAAAATATATAAGAAAAGTAGCCTAGCTACTATGCTCCTGTTCTACAAAGAACCATAAGACATGCAAGAAGGTACAGTTGTTAAAAAGCTATACATAACTCTTCTGACAACAGAACACTAATCCCAATCTAACAAAGCTCTAAACCTCCACAAAGCATATATTCCCTTGTATAGAAGGCCAAAAGATTTTCAGGTTGTCATTTTATATTACAACCACACTGAGTGGCTTATACTAAAAAGCAAAAACTAAATATCACAGCCCCTCTCATATCCTTATTTAAATGCTACACAAAACTAAAAAGGAAAAAAAAAAAAAAAGCATTCACATACTTTGCTGAACTATTTCTCCATAATTCAGTGTTCCATTTTTAAAATGTCTCACAGTAACACAACAGAGAAGCAAGTCCTTGTCTCACATTGCGTTTTTAATAAATGTATATACAAGCACACATACCTGACAGTTGTCACTGCTCTCTTTTTGAAGGAAGAACTGTTTTTTAAATTCATAATAAGCATTATACTGGTGCCACGGTTGCAGGAACTCAAATCTGTTAGAAGAAAACTGAGTATGTGAAAATGCACGTGAACATAGTAAATACCAACCATCCTTTGCCATCTGATTTTCTCTAGCAAGTGGAACATTGATGTTTAGAAGCACTGCCACTACGCCTGCACTTCTGGAGGATACACATTCAGAACATGCTCTTTAGAGATGTTTTTGTTAGGTTGGTTGTTTTGAGGATTTGGGTAATAATGCTTTGGCATTACCTTTAAGTAGGTCCCTGAATTTCAATTAAAAATGAAAAATATTACTTCATGTCCTGGTAGTATATTTAAAAATTAAACCCTCAACTTTTAAGGCAGAAGTTAAAACAACGTTTTTGCTTACCTGAGATCATTCTTGGCACGAACACTGGTTTCAAATTTTATCCCATTCCTAGCAACATACTCAGCTAACTTATCAATAACAGGTTGGATATCTGGAGGTGGAGGAATAATGGCAACCACTGGCGCGATTGTGCTGAAAACATCAAGAGTACATTGTTTTTATAAATAGAACAAATCTTTCAGACTCTTGCTTTAACAACAAAAAAAAAAACATTACATAGAAGTTTGTTCTCCATTTCATTATGCAGTTAAAATAACTTGATTTTCCACCACGCAAAAATGTCATAGCAGGTGAGTAACAATAACAATGTATAATACCGAAGACCAAAATGGAGATAATCAGAGTTGGATGAACACTGGCAAATGATACTGAGGACTCACCAGCAATAGAACCCTTACTAAATACTTCATATTGAAGCGCAGGAAAGATACCGCTCCAATTAAGCAGTAAATCAGCATCTGGTACCTTGTAGACGCTGTGGTAGAAGTCAATGCACTGCTGCTATCAGTCGTGTCTGGGGGAGGCGGAGGTGTAGTACCAGGGGGTGGAGGTACTGTTGCTACCCCTGTGGTGCTCGATACAGTCACCCCTGCAGGCAATGCATTGTAGTAGGTAGCAACATCTATTCCTGGAGGTGGAGGTGCGAGGCAATAGGTTCCATCAGGCAACATATAGTAACTATAATACATGGCTGCCACAGTTGCTGTGAAAAGACACATTAAAGAATCATGTTCTAATTAGAAAAAACCCAATTAAAATAAATAAATCAATCCAGATTCACACAACACCCTAAGAAATGGTATTTAACTTATTGTGTAAAAAAACCCAAACCAAACAAATAAAACCCACATAATTAAAGCAATTAGGATGAATAAGCAATATGTAGATTAAGGAACAGAATCAGAACATACTGGGCAGCTGGAACCCAGAAAGATATGAATAAAGAAGTGAACGAGAGAAGGCCTTTTAAAACCAGACCTTAAATGAAATCATTCTTCCTAATCTAATTCACCTCTGGCAGTTCAACTCTGTTAAAACTATGTATGCATTGAGAAAGAAAAGTGAATACATTCAAAACATTGAGAAATTAAACCACTAATATCACTGTATACATATATATATTAAACCACTATATCATTATAGATACACATACACCTACTTACTGAAACCTCAGAAAGACAAGTTTTGCCATTTAACACTACTACAATGAACAACAAATTTGAGCAAGTTTTTCACATGAGACACTTCTCCAAGTCTAAATATTTACTTCTTGAGAGTGCAAAGGCTTATGGCTTGCTTTCTTTAAGGACAATATTTTATAATGCTTTAATTTACTTAACACTTTTAAATGGCAGTTCTTGTAAATCTAAGGATTTTCTGCAGAAAGTCATATAAACAGAAAGCATTCTCGTAAAATATTTCAAAGGATTTACAGTAAGAATTTGCACTTCTGGAGGCAAAGTTTAATCAATGCATTAAATTAAAATGAATTATCCTCTTAATAGTTTCATAAACATTCCAGCGTGGCAGTATTTACTTTCTTCAAAGAATAAGTTATCCATAAGGAGAACAGAATAAAGATCTGTTAAGCTTTAAAGACAGGGAAAGGAGCTGCAAACTTAGCTTGAACTGCTACTAAATTATTATGCTCCAGTCTGCATCACACATATTCAGATTCAAGCCTGACATGAAAGTAATCAGAAAACTGACAAGCATTATTCTGCAGAGAGAGCTATTCTGATTTTAGTTTTTCCTGAAATAACCAGGAATTTCCAAGTTGTCCACAGAAATCTCATTTCAGTTTTATTAAGATTCTCTTAAGGTACAGTTTTAAATAAAAATTACTTCCTTGCATATTCCTCTCTCTATATTACACACTGACAACACTTGTAATCCTTTGGGGGTTCTGAACCTATAGCGCATCAAAATCAACTCAGATCATTATGGTGATACTTATTTGCAACAACTTTACTAAAAAAACCCACGAATTACATCATCACCACTAACTTAAAGTAACACTACTCATCAACTACAAATTTACAGTATCATGAAACCTCACTGTAGTGAAGGCTACAATATGAATTTTCTCATATCTCAATAGTGTCAAATAGTTAAGTCCTGTAATTGAAAGCTTAAGTTTCATCTCTGTATTTAAAGAATCAAGGACTTTCAGAATTCTGATACCTGAAAAGAATTAGAAGTACCTAAACCCAATTCAGTTTGACTTCCCCTTGCTGAGTATCAAAACTTACAAAATTTGCAGGAGCATTATACAAGGTCTGCATCAAAGATAACGGAAATCAGACACATCCAGAGAAGTTAGAATAATGTTGCTAAAAATTTCATAGCAAAGCTGATTCTTAAAAGAGATTATAGACAGGACAGTATTTACATTCATCTGAAACGGTTCATATCTAAGATTAAAGACGTCATAATAATTTGGAAATAGAAGAAAGTCTTGGTATTTCATTATCAGGCATGGAAAAAGCAGCTGAGCACACAACTTTCCATACTGCTCACTTACATCATTGCTTTTGTTACTCTTTTAAGAAAAAAATAGAATACCTACTCCTTTACTAAAGAATGCCCTCTGTAGCTATAGTACTAACTTTGAAGTTAGTACTCCCTTCTCGATATTGCAATGAGAAATAAAATTTAAAAGATCAATTTTTTTTACTTTGAACTCTGCATGTTCCTGAATTTTATTGTCAACATATATATTTCTGTGCACCAGTGCACAGAATAAAAGGTAAACAATGAAAAAATCTAGGAAGTGAGTGTATAATAAAACTTATTTATTTACCATAAAACCATTTCCATCTTTAGAGCAGAACAGCACACTAAAACCTGGGTTTAACACTTCAGTCAGATCCTTCAATTTACGTGATTTTATCTTTGCAGATTTTTCTCAGTGTTAGGCACTCCAGCAAAACTGTTCTATGTACATTTACCATCTGCATCTTGCTTAATATAGTAAGCTTCTTTCTATAGGAATCTCATTAATTACTTTATAACAGTTTTATAGTCAACAGTGAAGGTATTCATTAGGCTTCATTAATAGAAATTGATTGAAGTGATCAAAATACATTAAGGGTATTATGCTAACCATACTCACAGACTGGAGATTTGGCCCCCTGCCTGCCCACCCCTCTCCACCCCATTTGGTTTTCTTAAGCAGCTAACAATTTGAGAGACACCCAGTGGAAGAACACACCTTCAAAGACTCAGGAGATTGAAAAAGAATAAATACCAGTTACAAATGACCAACTATGAAGCTAATGTACTTTCTTCCCACCAGTATCCACATAAATTCATCAAGACACAACACCAGCTGCCTAATCACAATGCACTTACAATCAGAAGAATATTCTGCTTGTGATGCCTGTACAGCTGCCCCATCTGCTGACTGTGGTGTAGAGGAGTTATTATCTGATTGCGCTTTGCGCACCAGTGCAGCAAGTGGGTGATCAGGGTCTACCACCTTCAAAGGCTAAAAAATAAATATTTGAGAACAGATAAAAAGATTAAAACTTGAAGTATATACTCAAAACATGAGACGATCAACCTAATTTGGAAAGCGAATTCATTGAAATTAATAGATTCAATAATATTGTCCAAATACTGAAGTTACTGGTTTTGTAGCTCTCACATCAGAACCATCTTCTTTGAAAATTAGTGGAAAACATGACAACACAAAAAAATACTTTAACATGAACATAAATCCAGGACATGAAAAAGCGGGTATTACTCTTACTCATTTATTGCCGAGGCTGGCATAAGACACAGAACCTGACTTGTCTAAATATCACACAGCACCACTGCCATTCCTCTGAAAGCCTCAAATGTGTACAGCCGTCTGTCATTCCCATTATTCCTCATTGATCAAACTCAGAAAATAACGTTCAGCAAAATTTACATTTGGCCCCACGCTGGGTGCCAAAAAGAACTGTCGTGGTTTAAGCCTCTCAGCCACGCAGCCCGCTCTCTCACTCACTTCCCCCTCTTTCTTCCCCCCGCTCCCGGAGGAATGGGAAGGAGAACTGAAAAGAATGCAACTCCCACAGGTTGAGATAAGAACAGTTTAGTAACTAAAGTATAACACAAATCACTACTGCTACCACCAATAATAATAATGGCAAGGCAAATACAAGGAAAGAATACAATTCTTGCCACCTAATACCAAGCCCGACCACGCAGTGCCCCCCCACCCTTCCGAGTCTCTGCTCTCTGTTTTACATCCTGGGCATGACGTGCTGTGGTATGGAATAACCTCTTTGGTCAGTTTGGGTCAGGTGTCCTGTCTGCTTCCTCCTGGCTTCCCCTCCTCCCTGGCACAGCATGAAACTCAGAAAGTCCTTGGCCAGACCAAAACATCACTAAGCAGTAACTGAAACACTGGTGTTATCAGCACTGTTCCCAGGCCGAAAGTCAAAAACACAGTGCTGCACCAGCTACCAAGAAGGAGAAAAATGACTGCTGCTGCTGAACCCATGACAAATGAGTAGCACATTCTGCTGAAATATTAATTTCCTGAAACTATGACTTCATGTCAACATTTTATCTACAAAAAACTTATATAAAGAAAGAATTAAATATCTTGATCTTTTCAGCCTCAACACAGGTTCTGCTGGATAAATCCTTGAGTGATGCCCTCAATACCAGAGGGCATCAAAAATAGAAATATAATTCCTTACAAATGGAAAAATTATGATTTATGTACTAGAGAAAAGGTAACTTGAAAGTTTACCAAAATAGACCTAAATTACAAAGACATAGTCAGGGAATGGGATGGAAAAGAAAAAAAGTTGATAACTAAAGATGTTAGCACCTGCATATGAAAATTTTTGTGCCCGTAAATTAGTTGTTTTACAAGGTAGAAAGTAATTTTAATAGGATCGAGTACCTTCATGAGCTCTTCAAGCCTACTGCATTTTTTAGATGCAAAAAGACTTGGATGCAGGTAATTTCCATCATCATCATCATCATCATCATCTTCTTCCTCAGATTTGACTCGCGAGTCTAAATAAAAGCAATGTCCAAATTTTATGTAGGTTTGCTATGGATTTGTATTGGGAAAGAAAAATGGTACAGGACAAGCATGCTTAAGAAACTACCATTTTCACAAATCTGTTTATTCACCAAAACATAGGTACAAGAAGACAGTGCTGGCCATCATTAAAACTAACAGTTAAATGCACAGAACAACTTTCCACTGGACTACAGCTATACAAGTGTTTCTAAAAGCTCAAAGATCACAGTGGCTCTTGGATCTGAAAGCTTCCCAAACCCAATCTTTTAAAATCTCCACCAATTCAAGCAAGATGTTGACTCATGACATCAATCTCAACTGCAGGGTAACAGCATTGCCACTGCAACGCACCAAAAGGATGCAGCCATTTTAACAAAACAGACCAGTGGATGTTTCAGTGATTCACATCCATTTGACAAACAACAACTTACTTTTCTTCTCGTCCGCTTTACTTTCAGAAGGAGCAGCGTATCTTCCCTCTTTCATAGCCTTCTGAATGAATTTGTAGTAGGGATTGAGGTAGTGATCAAATCGCAAGAAGTCAAACTGGGAGTTGCGTGCTTGCTTGGCTTTTAGCATAATCTCAAACTGTGCTCCCTGCTTGCAGACAAAGTTTGCAGTTCGTTCTATAATGGCATGCATTTTTGCTGTTGGTGGCTGTGGAAGCAAAATAACATATATTTGTATTTTCATAAGCAGTTTGTGAAGTGGGAACTAGAAACAGCAGCAGTTCCCTGCCCTTCTTCCTAGCTTTCTCTAGCAACTCAGTTTCATAATCAATTTCAGCTAGTGAAAGCACACCAGTGCTAAAAAAACAAACAGTCCCATTCTTGCCTAGCTGCTCATTCATTTCCTTTTGCAAAATCCTCTCCTATCAGCACAACTATTTTTGCCATTGCACATCAAACTGAAGTGGAGAACAAATCCTGGTTGAGTTTGATGCAGCAAAAATTTATTTCAAGCGAGGTAGATTCCATAACCATACAGTCACTTCTGCTGGCAAAAGATAAGAGACAGAGATGTTTCTTAAAACGGCTGTGTCAACATAAAGTGGCCCTACCTGACGATATCCCCAGCTGCTCTGAAGACTCAACATGCATGGTCTTCTTCCCAGCCACTGTCCTTTATTCTGTTATCACTTAATGTGCAAATATAATTCTCTAACTAGAAAAACTTGTTACTATGCATTTGCTTAGGAACATGTTGCATCTCAAGCCCAGTGTAAGAATTGCAGTTCCTATGTGCTGTCATGTTCCCACAAAGAGTCAGTTCTCTAGTTCTTTATTTGTTAGTCAGTTCTCTAGTATTTTAAGCAATAAAACAAAATAGAAGATTAGTAAGGTTAGGTAGTATCCATGGATTTCCACTCCTGATATCCCACCTAAGGAGCGCTGTCATATCAAACACAAGGAGTGAGTAGAACAAGAATATAGTTAAAGAATGAATGAACTTCATCATTCACTATGTTCAATTTCATACTCAGCTTTGTTTTGCCTTGTGCTCAATAAGCTGTAGAAAACACATCCTCTGTCTGCCTATAAAGATTGAAGTGTCACATTAAAAGCGTTTCAGTTTTGCATTTTTATTGGTTTAGATACAGAAGTATGTTGCAAACCTCAGAAAATCTTTTTCAGAAGATTGGAAGCATGCAAGTGCTGCTCTATTTAGGGGAAAAAATCTGAATGTGATCAAACAGCACATTTTTAGGAATTATATTCAGCCAATTGGATCCTTTACTGGAACATCATGTTTAATATGGAAAATAATCAGTTGTTTAAGTTTTATTTGTCCCTCTAAAACACTACCAAAGATTATTTTAATTAGAGGCAATGAAGTCCTCAACAAACTGGTTAACATCTTGTGCACTGCCAGTTTCACTACTTAATTGTACATCAAGTTTCTCTATTTCTGTAGCTCTTATGCAGAAATACAAAATACACTTAAGGCTGAAAGATTCCTAAACAAAGCTGCAAATCAGCAAGGAAGCTCAAAAAAGATTGTATCTGAAATTACTAGCAGATCTTCAACTCGAAACCAGTACCACTATAAGCTCTGGAAAACAGGCACCATGAATATGTTTTTACTTGACTTCTAAGATTTCCAATACCACTGGTCTACCAAACTTCAGAAATTTTACGAAGTGAAAAAAATTAAATAGCAGAGATGCAGATATAACATAATAAAACCACTAAACATTTAAACTGAGAACTGTTGAAAACTTCTGAATGACTATTTGCCAGAGCAGAGAAACCTTCTGAAAAATACCATAAGTCCACTCATCTAGCAAGATATTCTATTCCAATCTTTGAGTAGTATTGTAATTAAAAAGTTTTTTCATGTGTGAGTCTTACTCCCTGATAGTTAAGCAACTATCCTCCAATCTTCAGTAAGCCACTGGCACCCTGATTGCTTCTCAAATTCTATCTTATTCCCAGGCACTGCAGTTTACTCTCCAAAATGATTCAGCGTTTACAAGCGTCATCCAACTGCCATGACCATAAACAAGGGCCACATCTTTCACTGACTTAATGAACTTGAATGTTCACTAGCAGTAAACTCAGGAGAGACCTGGAACACCACTCTGCCATTTCCACAGATCAGCAATGTGTCTGTACACCTCTTCCAATCACTTGTGGATAGACATACTGGCAAAGGAATTTATGATGCATTTCTTTCTCTTTTTTTTTTCTTTAAGGTTGTGTGAAGAGGTTTCTTAAACAGACCTGTAAGACCTCAACAATAACTTACCAGGCTTCTATCCTTCAGAGCAACCGAATTGAAAACATACAGAATAAACACATTCAATGGTAAAACTGAATGGCTTGACTAGAACAATAAATCAAAGTTAAAAAAAAAAAAATTTCCCACAATTCCCAATCCAAGGTCAAGTATACATTGTTTGAGCTGCTGCCTAGATGCTTTGGTTTGGTTTTTCTTTAAAATCAAAACCAAATATGCCCACATACCCTTTCTGTTCATTTGCATACACTAAAGTTCAATAGCTGTCTGAGGAATTACTTCAGTAAGCCTCACACTGCATTCTGCAACTTACATAAAAAAATATATCTTAAGTTACAGAATAAAATTCAAACAAAGCAGCTATCTAAAACACCAAACATTCTTTCACTGGCAGTTACATTTTGGAAACAGCATGCAAATGCTAAATAAACAGCTTCTCACTGAGAACTCAACATTCTTATTCAAAAACTAAACTATAACTCATAGTTTAAAGGCAATAACATATAATAATCTTCCCTGAACTCAGAAGTAGGCTTTTAAGTACTTCACGAATGAAATATAAGATTGTAAAGAAAAGGAGAGGAAGTAAAATCAGAACAGATAAAGTTGCACATTAGAGATGTTAAATAGCTCTTACTTCATATAAAAAATGCAACAGGATAAAAATTTTCAATTAAAAGCTAATGAAGTAGAAAAACATTCCTACACAAATAGTCTTTGTTCACTATTAGTTATTCTAATAGAGTGTTTCAAATTTTTACTGGCCCAGGTTATCAAGTTCAGAAGACAGCCCAAGTATAAATTAACACTTTCATGACCACAGAAAAGGAAAAAGAGTTATCTGACTTTCCAGTATCTTTCATGAAATTTGAAATCAATTGAAAATCCTCATGGTTACAACTGTACTCAAGGAGGGGACTGCTCAGATCCCTTCAGGAAAAATTCGTGAGTTGTAATGAAATTTAAACTTTAATATGTGGCAAATTCTGGTAATATTACATGAAGGAAAGAGCTTCTATGTGCTAACACTTTCAAGTTATTTCAGCATTTACTAGAAATAAATTATTGCTTTTCTCCTTAACAGGCCAATCATAAACACAGCTTTTATATTTGAGCACTTTCTAGTCCCATCACACTGGGACTCAATTAAACAGAATCCAGAGAAAAAACCTTGAACAGAAGCAATATTTTGTTTTAATGATCCTTTACATTCGGAATGTCAACCCTGACGTCTCAGTTAAGCATCCCTTCCAAGAACAACTGCCTTTTTTTTCTGCATTATCTAAAATAATATCACAAGTGAGAGTAAATGCACTTAGCATCAGCACTGCAATAATTTCAGTGTGAAAAAGATTCAAGAGAGAGAAGTCACAAATTCAAGAAAGAATATTTGAAATTTAGTTACTATTTTAGATTAATTTCAAATGTACCACACTGAAATGAATGGGAAAAAAAAATAATTCAGTAAAGCACCACAAACTCCTTGAAAATTGACAGAAATGTAGGCTGCATTAAATGGACACACATACCAATTCCACATCAGAAGGTACGTTCAGTCCCGGGGGAGCAACAAAAGGCTCTTCGTTTTCTTCTGTGTTTTCTGTCTGAGCTGTTTCTACAAGAAAGGGCAGAATAAAATACTATAGGCCAAACAATGTCAAAGTACTCACATGTTAACAAAAAAACTGCAAAAATATATCTAAAAAGATGTGCAATCAAGAAATTTATCAAATTCAAGTAGAGTCAGCATTTGCACCAAACACATTTTAATATGATTACTCTTCTTAGTGTTATGTGTGGTTTATTAAGATTGCATAAATTATGTCTTAATAGAGGTATTAGAAAAAATAAAACCCTATTAACCTTTGCCCTGACTATAGTGTCAAATCAAATAGAAAACTTTCATTTTCATCAATATTATTTTTTAGTTTTACAAGAAAACCCATGCAAATTTAAGGGGAACCATTTTCAATGCACTGGTTGGATCCTTTCCTAACAAGGACTAAAATATTACAGATATCCAGTATTTCTAAAGCTGTTAAAACCCATACATCTGGTCTGTTTAAATTCAGTTCTGTGTTTATCAACCACTTCAGCCCATGCAAACAAACCTAAAGGACTTTCATCAGCTTCCTAACCCTAATGGAAGTTGTATAGGAATGCAATAGGGAGGCTAAAATCCACTTTCACCACCTACAGAGATAAACCAGTAGTTGACTGATTAAAATAAACATTGCCATTCATCTATGAGTTCAGTCTGAAGTTGGCATGGTTCATTTTTTATCAAGTTTAACATACCCATATACTTAACACATTTTTCACATCAACTACTCATCTAAAATAGTTATTCTTTTATAAAGACCAATTTGTATTACATTCTGTTCATCAGTATATCAGAAACATTCCTCTGAAAGGATTTTGGTTCACAATTTTTTTATTATAACTGAAATGGAAAGTTTACTTCTTGAAGGAACTTTTGTATTATCTATTCTACCAGCTTTAAGAGAAATGTATTCCAGTTTCATCCTAACAAATTAGATAGCACAAACTGCATGAAAACTTGATTATGGGAACTGTGGACACAGCAAAAGAGCCTAATCATCCATGAGATGTCACAGCAATTACTGCACACAGGGTCATAGCCATGCAAGATGCTAACTTTTTTGTTGCTGTCTGGTGGCTTGTTGGGGGCAGGGTTATTTTTTAAATGAACTCATAGTTTAATCCCATAAAGGCACACAGATTTTAGCATCAAGGAAAGGAGGAAGAAGCAGCAGACAAAGCAAAACAGAACTGCTGCTTTTGGCAGCAGTTCCAGCTAACACTTGAAGTGTTCACAGAACTACAGCCTGTAATTCACATTACTTTTATCTGCATCTTCCAATACTGGATTTTACTCTGCTGGGATTTATAAAAAAAATGAATGTTAAGAACTTGCAGTTCTGTATTATTAGAAATTATTACCACACAGCAAACTATAAAAAGTCTGTACAGTTCAACTACAGAGAAAAAAATAATCAATATTATTATTGATGTTTCCAACTCACTTCAACCCCAAGTACTTTTTCCCCAAACATTATCAAGTGTTACAAGAAAATGCTCCTTTTTTATCCACCACTACTAAAATTTTCTAGAAGATAAAGAGTTTAGTAAAAAAACCTCACACTGAGACAACCTTCCAACAACCTGCTATGAGGATCTCTACTTCTTAGCAGCAGCACCAAGAGTTCTCACATTACACCACAAGATTCTGTAATAGCTTAGCATAACACTTTCATGCTGCATCCAATATTAATTAATTAAATATTAAGTTGTTGGAAGACTGGATAGTTATCTCTCTCTTTCCTACTGACTAATGCATTTTAGCATTATTCCTAAAAACATGACTTTGTTAAGGCTGAAATACATTATTGTAGGTATCTCATCAACCTAGGAAAGCAAAATAACATGGAGCAACCCAAACACAGCTTGACCTCACAACAGCTCTCTTACTAAATGAAACTGAAATGTTTTATTTATTCCTTATACACGTGATCAAAGGCAAATTCTGTAACATTATAGCACATTTTCAAGCAGTTATGCAATGGCCTCCTACTATACAAGACACCCAGGAAAGGTTCAGCAGATTGTCTTTTTAGCAACTGAGAGGGTATTCACCTGTTTAGCCTCTAAGCAGTAGAGAAAGATGGGGAAGCCAAATCACAAATATATTGTTCTCTACCACATCCGAATTTTTAGGAGGCTTTTCCCTACATATATGTAGATCCACACAACGTGAAAAACACCCATACCATAAGAATACTCAAAAAAAGTATTTTAGATACAGAGAACTTAGAAACGATCTGGCTGTGGAATCTATCAAACAAGCGTGAATAAAACAAATGAGATAAAACCCAGAAAAGACAACGAAATTCAGCATCAGTATGAAGAATACAGGAGAAACCCTTGGTAGAACACACACGGCATGGACGCTGCCCTGGCACCACCTCTCACAGCAGCAAAAAAGCACTAAATAAGCTTTAGCATCTCTGAAATGATCCTGCATTCTAGCACTCGCCTCAGTAAAAGGAAAAAGCACATCTAATACCACAGTAACTCACCAACACATAGTTAAGACAACCCAACTGTTAAATAAACAATCCTTACTTTGGTAAGACATACTTCAATAATACTTGAAATCCTTAAGGCTTCATGTTAAAAATGCAAAGTTACTGTAATTAAAGATGGAAACATGAGAACCTGAATTCTGCACTTTTTAAGATCACGGAGAAGGGTACACTATGTTGAAGACAGACTCAACAGTAATTAGGATGGCAAAATCTAAACTTACAAAAATACATATTCTTATCTCAAATACTTTTAAATTTTTGACTTGCATTTTAATGAAACATATTTTCAACCTTCAGCTGCAAGTGACAGACACAGAGGTGCTATGTTCTTGCTCTCAATTAACCTTTGCTATTTTTTCCCCCTTACCTCTTTGTTTTGCAGGCTGATGTTCCTCCTCCTCAGTAGGTTCTGAAGGGTCATAATAATCACTGCCATAATGGAATCCAACTGCATTATAGGTACCATCCTCTGCCAAAGCTTCACTCAGTCTTTTATATTCCTCCTCTTGAACAAAAATGATATTACCAATCATTAGAACATATTTAAAAGCGAATTCCTTAAAAAAAAAGAGGGAACTTTCTTACTTTTACTTTTTAAATGGGAAGTTTTCACCTATCATTTTACCTTTTATGCTAAAAACTGAATAGAAAAACATAGCATGTATATATGCTATTTATCTCTTCCTGAAGAGATAAAGGCTACAGGTTAAAACATCCTAATGCAGTTATGCATACAAGAGTGCAGAATTTCATTTATACAATACTAAAAATGAAGCCGAATGTGCTTATTTTGGGGTTTTGGGGGTCTGAAATCCCAGTCTGCCCTCAGCATCTGGGCAATTTCTGTGTGGATCTATATTTAAACTATCCTGAGGTCCTCTCACATACGCAAAGACTCCCGTTTTTCGAATCCACTGGGTACTGTCAAGATAACATCAGAAAAAAGAGTATAAAAATTAGGAGTAAATTTAATTTCATAAATACTTATTTAAACACGCGCTAAACTCAGGAAGTTTCCTTGAGCAATACCTTGCCTCGCCTCCTCCTCAAGCAAGTCCGTATGCAAGGCTAAATACCTCTCTTCATCACAAAGGGCTTCTATTCTAGCTTCCTCCTCCGACAATTGATAATCTCTGTTCCATGTGGAATATTCAGCGTCATATTCAGAAAGGTCATGCAGGTGACCACGTCCATCGTACCTGCAGGATGAAACAGCTGGTCAATGCAGAGAACTTAGGGCTTGTGTTTATGTGACTACTTAAATACTTACCCATTAAAAATGAAACAAAAATACTTATATGTTAAAGCATATTTCCTTTTTGAAGTTAAGTTTAATTTTGCTAATCATTTGTCACCAACTATTGAAAATTTAATAGTCTAAATTCCTCTCAAAGAAACTAGTAAATTATTACAATTAAAGGCAAAACTATCCTTTAATAGATTTACGTGGGATCCATTTCCTTAACAGCTCTTACCGTACGTGCTTCAACCAACCAATCAATGTCACTTGCAAAATACGTTTTTCTGGAAAGTCAAATAGCTTACATTCACACAAACCCGAGTACATAAATACCTATCCGTAAGAACCAAACGGTCGAAATTTCCTCGCTTCTTTCTGCTAGTCCCGAACTCTCAGGAGATATCTTCACCATAGAAACTTGCGTCCATTGGAGGTAAAATCATGGCTAGGCTCGGCCCCTAGCCATTTGGCTGAGGAAATAAGTTCTGGGTTATGTGATAGAGAGACACACATACATAGGAACAGTAACATATACATGCAATTTAAGGAGGTTCACCGTAAAAACGGCAAAGATCAATGATGTACAGTTCCTTTCTACTAAGCAGAAATCATTTTATTTGCAGGAAAAGCACTGCATTGGGATGTTTTCAGAGAAACTGATTGGAAAATAAAGTGACAGTGAACTCGACTCCACTGAGGTGTCTTCCCACACACAACTCTTGACTTGTGCCAACTTGCTAGACCAAAAACAAAGAAAGTAAATATTCTTATAGCAAAGAGTTAATGAAACACGTAGATCTGGTTAATCAAGCTCTGTCCACAGGCAAACTTCAACCCATGTCTTCTCATAGCAACGTGCTTTTCTCAAAATGGTGAAAAAGAAAACTTCCTGCTGCTGGAGATAAAAGGACTCTAAGCCTCCAAAGGAGTTTATAAGATTAGTAATTGCAAGCTACCTTAACTTACAGATTTGTGTTTAGATTTTTCAGTATTATATGCACATACTTAGTTTTTGCTCCCAACAATTTCTTTAACACCTGTAAATTGGGTTACTGTTGCACAGGATCACAAAAACGGCCTCTACTACTAATAAATTGGTCACAAAAGTTATTTTGATTAGAAGTGTGCATCATAACACTTCCACTCTCATGTTCATAAGAAATTAAACACAGCTAAAAACATTTGTTTGCTTTTTCACATCTTCATGTGTATTCCAACTTCAGAAATTAATTTCAATCATAAAAATCATTAATGGCATAAACTAATTTAAGGCCCTTTCTTTTTGTTCTCTAGTCTTACAAAAGGAAATGGAAAGACCTTCTCTTACTGGTATCTAAGCCAAATGTAATTATTAAATCAAAACAGTAAGAATCAGGTACAGCACCAAAGCACAGATGAAACTGAGGGAGCAAATATCCACAGTATGTCATGTGATCCTTTTCAAACCAAAATCCTTCCACCTTTCCCACTGAGGTTTTCAGGGTCTGCCACAGCTCTTAAGTTGAACTTTCAGTGCTCCACGCAAATATACCCAACCTGACCTCCCATTTTCCTTCTCTCCAGGAAAATATCAAGAAAATTCATTCTGAATTGATTTATTTCTAAGTCCCACCCTCCACTGCTGAAACAACTGAAGGAGGCCAGAAAAAAAACCAAAGCAGATTCTGTTCCTCTCTATGAACTTGTACCTACTGCAAAATAAAAAACAAAACAAACAAAAAAAAAAGCCACCCTTGACACTAAATTTGTAAAATAATCATCCAAAATCAAAGCTATTCTGCCCAAGTGAATCATGGCACAAGGAAACATTTATTAGGCCAAGAATTACTTTTGGGGCATCCCACCAACAGCCTGCAGCCAGATTACATAGGAGAAATAAGAACATACCATTTCCCCAAAGGTGGATAAATACCTCTCTGCCCTTCATACTGCACTGTTCTCGCTTAGAGAACATTTAAAGTGTCTATGCTCCCTTGGTTTCCAAGCAAGAAGAGATGATGTGCTTTGCATTGAAAAGGCACAGACCATTTCTCCTTTCCACTGTGCCCTGTAAAACCCAACCTAATCAGTGCAGCAGAAATTCCCAAGACACACCAAGCGCCAGAAGGAAGGGACCTTCCCAACACTACCAGAGCAGGAACCCCGAGTTCCCACTGCCATGGGGCAGCCCTGCAGCGTTACAGAAGCAGCATTCGAAGCCCTCGATCAGGAGGAGCTGCCCTCCACCTCCGCCAGTGAAGAAGTTCTCCACAAGTCTGCCAGAGTGAGCCCTTTGTTCATCCCCCGCCCTCACTTGCCCAACAGCACAAGGGGAGGAACAGAAAGAGGCTATAACAGGAGATCTCGCAGCAGAGTCTGGGGGTTGTGTTACACCGACCTATCGATCATGATCTTGGGGTCTCCCATCCAAGGAATAAGGTGTCGCCCCTGCTCCTGGTACTGAGCCTTCTCATCATCTCGAAACAGCTTGCAGGCATAGCCGAACACCAGCAGCTCCACACGGCTATTCCCACCTCCACCTCCTGCTCCACCTCCTCCAGGGGGCCCGGGCACCGCTCCCCCGCCTGACAACAACATGAGGGGCGGCGGGCCTGCTTCTTCCGCAGTCCGTCGAGAACCTCCGCCCCCTCCGTACATCAGCGGGGCTGCGGCGAGGGGGAGCCCCGCAGCAACAGCGACCGTCCGAGAGGCGAGAGGCGAGGGGCGAGGGGCAGAGCCCGCGGCACGGGCCCGCGTCAGGCGGCCCAGCGCCACAGCTCCGCAGCCGCCATCCCCCGAAACAAAATGGCGACCCTTCCGCTTCCGCGACGGGAGCGCGGCTCGGAGGGCTGCCAGCGCCCCGCAGATTCGTGGCTCGGCACAGTCCGACTGGAAAAATCGAAAGAAAGCGGAGGAGCGATGCGGAGCGACCCCGCGCTACTGGCACTAGCGTCCCGGTTGCCAGGCAGTAGGGGCTGTAACTCCGCGGGTGTGACGAATGTGCGTGACGAAAGCGCGGAGTCGAGGGAGGGAATGGGGCGGGTTCCTCCCGGCGCCTGGCGGGTGTGAGGTGTGAGCGGTGCTGCCTGTGCCCCGGGGCTGTTGCTGCGGATCGGGTCTTTCCTGGCTTATCCCGGCTGTAAATGTGTGCAGAGCTCAGAAAGAGAACGGGGAGACTGCAGGGCTTCTGAAGGGGCCTTCGCGACGTCGGTCACTCTGTACAGAGGCACCACAGGGGACTGCCGGAGGGGAGCCAGCGGCGAGGGGAGCAGTGCAGAGACAAAGGAGATGGCGGGGAGTTAATGGGGCTAGGCAGAAAGAGCTGGTAGAGCGGGAGAGGGGTCTCTCAAGGTGGGTTGTGGGAAAGTGGAGCAGAAAGTAAGGATCGCCGTAGGGCGCGCATGGGAAGTCCAAGGGGAAAGTAGGCCTGGGAGTCAAAGCTGGGAGAGGAAAGGCTGTGGCGCTGAGGAATGTTATAAATAAATAAATCAGACTATTTTTTTGGCAAATTTGTGTAAGCTGGGGTGAGATTTTCAATATTCTTTTACCTCAGGATTGCTATTTTCGTCACTCTTCAGGGAGTATGATGCTTCCAATACCTAAAGGGCACCTGTTGGAAATCTGGAGAGGGTTTTTTTACAAGGGCCTGCAGAAACAAGGGGGAATGACTTTAAATTGACGCAGGGGAGATTTATACCAGATAAAAGGCAGAAGCTCTTCCCTGTGAGGGTGCTGAGGTGCTGGCACAGGGTGCCCAGAGGAGCTGTGGCTGCCCCATCCCTGGCAGTGCTCAAGGCCAGGTTGGACAGGGCTTGGAGCAGCCTGATCCAGTGGAAGGTGTCCCTGCCTGTGGCAGAGGGTTGGAACTGGATGAGCTTTGCTGTTCCTTCTAACCGAAACTGTTCTGCCATAAGTATGAAGCAGCACATTGGTTTGCATACTTTATAATAAAATTTTGTAAGGAAGCGCATCATGTTTTGCAGTTCACAATGGGAGTTAATCCACGGCTTTTGTTATGAGAGATTCTGCATGCCCATAAATACAGGCAGAGTTGCTGGGGTTTTCCTGTGTGAACAACTTAACTGGTGTCAATGTACACGAAGGAATTAAACATGTGGAATAGTGTGAGAAAAGCAACTCATAAGCACTGGAAAAGAGACAACTTGCATCAGCATTTAGAAATAACCTGCTACCATGTCAACTTACGGGCAGAGGAACCTAGAAAATTCCTTGGACACTGCTTTATTCATCTGGAATTATAAAATTGAAAACAATAATACATGGGATTTCCCAGTATCTTTCCAAGTGAACTAGAGTAGACTTTATAATGCTGCTTTTATGTAAGTGTGATGCATATACAGTTTCACCTCCCATTCCATGTCCTACAAAAGATGCTTTAAAATCTCCGGAAGATAATACCTGCGTCCTTTGCAATGAATATGTGAGAGTTAGCAGAAATTATCAGATACTTCAAAGCTGTCAGTGAACAAATCTGCTGAAGGTAAATGCTTCAGACATATCACTGCTTTGTAAAAACAATGACTAAGTTGTTTTAATGAAGAGAGAAGCTCTGAGTGTATCATGTGCCTTTGAGAAACAAAATACAACCTGAGCAGCAAGGATACAAGCGGGATCTTTGACCAACAATTTTATACAGCTGGGAAACATTTGGAGTAAAGAAAAGAGCAGGAAAGAACAATAATAAGGACTCCCAAGAAAAGTTAAAGTTTTTGATGGGAAGTATAAGAAAGCAATATGTGGCAAAGAATTTTGTGTCTTTCTTCTTTGTGTTTTCTGGTAGTGCAGATGATTCACCAGAAAGAGCATGGCACAAAACTGGCACTGTGCAGCTGAAGTGGCAGTGTAATAACTTCAGACCATTTTACTGGGATATCAGCAGTTGAGACAAGGACATGAACTATGCATGAGTCAGATAAAGGACAAAAATAAAAATCTTAGTTACAAAGAGTGCAGTTACAGAAAGATGGAGGGAGTACTTTAATGGCCATTTTAATGGTGAAATGGATAAAGGCAAGCAAACAGCAATTTTCCAGACAGCTGAGCCATTTGTGGAAGAACCAAGAGGGGACCAGAACACCCAGGAACAATTGAGCACCAGGTGCTGATAATGTTCTCACTGAATTATTAAGAACAGGAGGAGATAACACTTTAAAAACTAATTTGTGTTAGTTTGGTGGTGTGAAAATAATGTAAAGAAATGGAAGAGGGGAACCATGTGTCTGTGTTTTCAAGAAGGTGAGAAAGTGAAACCCAAAGCCTGGGGGAGCATTCTGCTCTTCATTACCGCATATGATGTTTTAGGCTATTTGTTCACATGTAATTAGCCAGTAAACAGAAGAGAGGTTTCTGGGAGAACAGGACTACAGCACAGCAGTTTTCAGATCATTGAGTATCTGAGGAAAGGAATAGGAACAGGAGCAGACTTTACATACAGGGCTCTGTAATGGATCTAAGAATGCATGTCATAGTGCATTATGTATTTGCATTGTAGTAAAGTGACCATCCCTTTTTTCCTAGTATGGGGAAAAAAATGTATATTTTTTTCCATTTTTATGTGGTTTTTACTGTACATCATCATCAGGAAGGAGCCTTGCTGCTAATCATAATCTAGAGTAAACTTTTTTACCACATTTGAAGACACATCTAACTTTAATATCTACTAATAAGAAAAAAATACTCTGAAATTACTATAGGCTTCTGGTTTAAAGCATTTATGTATTAACATGCCCAGGTTATTTCAGTCAGACCTTGATTAGTCCCAGCTGTGATGAAGAAGGGCAAGCTGTGACAGGAGAAATACAATAAATTAATCCCTTTCTTTCTTGTTCCATTTTGCTATAGGTAGGAAAGCAAGAATAAAGCAAGTAAGACCCAAGCCTTTTTTAGGCTGATACCAGTCTTTTTTTCTTATTAGAAGTGTAGTTACATAGTATTGTTTTGCAGTGCATTTTTACCTAAAAATGTATAATAGCACGTTATTTCTTAGTTCTGAAAGGGAATTCTGTTGTGCTAATTCTAAAGAAAAATACAATTTATATCCTGTTTCAGTGATACAAAGGAATCTTCAGCATACTAAAAGAGTGCATTTACTATTATTCCAAGCACATGAGAGGTATGAAATCTGGAGCTCTGGAGTAAAGAGACACTGCAGAAACCAAAGCACAGGATGGGTAAGCAGTTTTGTGCAGAAACACATACAATTTTTCTGTAATTAAGAGTTTGGGAAGTGGGATTTAGTATAAATTCAAAGAACAGGCTTGCAGTCTTTTATATTGGTCGTACGGGGACAAAACTTAAAGGATTTTGTTGATCAACGCAAGCACAATATTCTTTTATAGTAAAAAATGGAAAGCTTGCATCTCATCATAACAATCTTGGCATTGGCACTCTCAAGCTGTTGAAGTAGGTTTGTTATTTTTGTAGATACTGCTCTGCTTAATCAGGCTGGAGCCAAGTTCTAAGTTTTCTTTTTTGGTCATCATTTGTTTATTATAGAGCTTGGCATGAACTTGTACTTTTGTCAGACTTCTTCATTCTACCTCAGTGGTGTCTTGTAACAAAAGCCTTCTTTAGGGAAGGATGCACAGGACCTGCAAGGTTTCCTTAAATGCTGAAATCGTACATGATTGTTCTCTGAAAGAAGGTATTTTCTAAGTTATCATGACATTTTGAGCAGATTTCACTATTACTTTTGCCATTACTGTAGCATCCATATGGCAATTCCAATCCAATTGAATTGGAATCCCATTTTAAATACAGAATTGCTGTATAAAAATACTTGCTGTAAGCAATTTGTGGGTATGTTATTGACTGCAGTATGTAACATGCTGCATTAATGAGTGGGTGCAGTTGTGGTTAAGAATTTCCAGCTCTTTTTAACTATAAGTTTCCTGTAAATCATAGCTTAGTTGCTAGCTTTATATTCAGAGTTACTTAACTCTTGTATGAATTGATAAAGATTCTGTTTACCTCTTACTAAAAATTATGAAATCTCCCCATCTTCTTTTTATCACAATGTTTTTATCTATTGACCTTTCTCATTCGGGCAAGTTACACGTGTGTCCTTCAGTAGGGTTTTTTTCTTCTGCTTTGGGTTTGTGTATGTGTGACTGTTTCACAGCCTGCCAATTTCTATGGTTAATTTATTTGGTTGTTGTCTTTAGGTCAGAGGGGTTCTTTCTTAAAGGAGTTTGTAAGAAGCAGAGATGCACTTAAATCTAAACAGAAAACAAAACAGAAAGCTTGTCCTCTTTCCTTTGTTCTCTTTTCTGTATTCAAAACTATCTTCACTGGTGTATTTTATAAGGTATTATATTAGTGTGTGATTGAAAATGGTACATTAAAGCTTATGAGTAGCACTAACAATCAATGTTGGATTTGCTCTTGAATTCTCTTATAGCAGTAGCTTTGTTTTCTTACAGTTTGTCCCCAGAAATGTGCATGTGCATGAGACATTTTCAGTTAAAATGTGAAACAAGCAATTTCTGTTACTGTACAAAAGATTCATAGAGAATATGAAGTGGCCTTAAAATAGAATGAGTTTAGAATTAACCAAATTCTTTACATTGAGCTTTCATCATAGATTTGCTTTTGTTGTTATTGTGGAAATCCATGTCAAGTTTCATAAGGAACATGTTGTGGTTTTGTTTGCAAAGCATAGTATTGCTGGATTGAAACTGACATTGTTTTGTGATTTTGATTTTTTTAAGTAATGTTCTGTCTTGCAATTAAAGGAATCAAAATGAACTGCTACTTCATAGACAGCACTGATGTGTTTAAGAGCAACCTTCAAAGTTGATAGCGTATCTGTCCGAGGTTTCATGCTAAATTCATTGTATGACAAAGCAGCTAACCTTGTGTTACACTCTGGCCAATTGTATTTAATCTCCTCTTAGCCATTAAGAGGAATCCTCTCTGCAAAATAATGTCATAGCTGAGCAGATTTACTGCATACAGAAAATAAACTTATTTTTTCCTATGAGTGGTACCATTTGTCAAAAGGTCAATATTTGTCAATAGCATTCCTAAGTACACCTTGACAGTCATTGATCTGCTGCTTGAAGAGAACCCCACTTAATACACAAATAGATGGGTTTTGCTTTTTTTGTTTGTTTGTATGTTACATTGTTGGGAATGTAGACATATCAAAAGGTCAAAGTCTGTCCTTGTGTAAACCTGTGTTAGAGTCACCATTATTATTTATAATAGTAGCATGCATAAAGAACCCAAGACAGATTCATTAGCTTTAATGAATTGTGAGGCCATATTTATTACTAATAAAAAGGAAATGCAGATTATTAATGGCTGTTGTTTTATATGATAAAATGAATGTAGAATCTAGAGAAAGGCTTATTCCCAAATTTTGTGGCTTTGGGAACTCAGTTGTGGGTTGTTTTGGGGTTTTTTTGTGTGTTTTGTCTGTTTGTTTGTTTTTGACAAATGAATTAAATGTTTTTCAGCAGCCACTGCTTTTTTGAGGCTTCTCTTTCAAATGATGCTAAAGCACTCCTGCCCCCTTTTGTGCTTTAAATAAATCAATACTATGCTTTCTGCAAATAATGACTAAAGATTTGGGCTGGGTAGACTACTATTCATTCCTAGAGGAGGAAGGTGGAGCAGCAGCAGTTTGTATTGTTTATTAGCTTCTTAATGTTCTGTGATCTTCTGTTCTAAAGAGTATTTTTTGAAGAGTTTAATCTTATTTGCACTTAATTTTTAGATGCTTTACCAAAGATTAGTCATTTAAGGTAACATGTTGAAAAGCTTCATGGGTATGAGTCATGAGGGGAACCCTTAAGCTTCCCATAGTGGGGGCTATGCTGGGTGGTGATCTTGGTTTGGTTTTGATGCTGGTAGTTGAATGTCAATAAACTTTGTTCATTGGCTCCTTTAATCCATAAGCAGAGACACAGGAATGCGTAAAAAGATAAACGACCAAAAATTATCCTCCCCCTGCCCTTTGTTGTCATACTTTTGTGAACAGTTTGGAGTATGCTTTACCCTCTTTTAGTTTTGATTCTTCAGCTGTTGTTTACCTCGCAATTACTTTCTGGTTCGTGTGAATGTTCACAAATAGCAACTTCTTAAGTTTAGTAATACATCTGCAGTGAGTTATCTTCTTGCTGGACTGCCATTCGCATTGCTGGGGGTTTTGGTGGAAAGCAGAATAAGTCCATATTGTAATTGTGATGCTTGAATATAGTCATGGTTTGCTTAAGTTTGCTGGAAAATTAACTTAAAGTTCAGCTAGGTTGAGCTGTAATGTTTGTAATGATTGTTGCCACGTAAAAATCACTGCATCTTTGTGTGAGGGTGAAAAGGAGAGAAGTCTTCTGAAAGGTTGACTTTCAGAATTGCTGATGGAGGCTGCCTGGATGCGGACAGTTTGCCTGACAAGCTTGTAGGCAGAAATGTTGCTATCAAGCCCTTGATAGTATGCGTGAAATGATGTAATTGTATGGACTTGGGAGTAAAAGTTTGTGTGAGGTCCTTGGTAAGCAACTGCTGTAACTGTGGTATTTCATACACGTGTTTTCCTTAGCTCTTACTGCATCAAAATTAGTGAGTCTAAATGCTTCTTGAAGTAAATGTTTCTTTGAGTCAGAACATAGCTTTAAAAATCGTAACTTCAGGGTGGAAAGCTTACAAATCAAAGCTGACTACAATTGACCTATCACTTATGTAGCTGAGTAATAGCTTGTCAGGAGCGTGAAAGAAGGCACTGATAGACACATTAGCCTAGTGCCAGATGGCACAGTGGGACAAGACTTCATGATACTGTTGCTTATGGGTCTTTGCATATTGAAGTTGGCTACTGTGCAAAGACCTCCAGCAACACTGGCTTTTGAAAAGAGTGTTGCTCTTTTCAAAAGAGATGAAAGCTAAGAAGGCTGAAGTGCCTTCATATTGATATTGTCAGTTTGATTCTTCCCTCTGAGGCTTCAAATTTTCTTGGATGAAAGATCCTTAAGTTTCTCTTTCAGTGTTCGATGTTTGGCTTCCAAATGTCTCAGCAGTGTCAAGTATTTTACACTCAACAGCTGGTGCTTTCAGAGTGTGCTACACACTATGCCTTCAAATCAGTCAGTGTAAAGCCATATGTAATTTGCCACTTTCTTGTGTGTTTTCTCTAGTGCAATTTACCATCACCCCCTGCAAAACTCTTGTCTTTCCCATGAGCACACTGGCTGGGATCAAGAGAAGGACTTAGGAAGCCAGGGGAACTGTTGTCCTTTCGTGGTGGATCTGCTGTTAGTATTGCCATAATGGCAATAAGTGAGCACATGAATTCAAAACAAACAAACAAACGAAAAAAAAAGCTCACTGCTACTGTTCATTGGAATGTGCTTAAATATCTTGGCCTGTACTATATTTGATAGAGATAACATCCATTTCTGAAGGTGGTTGAAGTTGGAAAAGATACCTGTAGTTAAAGGCATGTACTTACAATGATTTATTTCAAATATTTCAATCCGAGATACATCTGAGTAGAAAATGCCAATAAAGTGATTCAAGAGACATCCCATATTAGAATTATTATTCTAAATTTCACCAACAAGTTGTGCTTGCTGTGCTGTCTTCCTGTATTGACATAAATTCCCACAGCTGCTTGCTTTTTGGATGCTGTTTTTCATAATACTATGTCATTCTATGTGCAAGGCTTAAAACATTATTTCTCTGAGAGGGGGTAAAAGTGAACTACCAAATCTGTTAGCGAACTGCTTGAAGATCTCTTGATGCTTCATAAAGGTGCCTTTCTGCCTAATGCAGTGGTTATGTTTTTCTTAGTTTGAAAGTCTGAACTGCATAATACATTTCAGTTAACATGACATGCCTGTACAGGAAAAGCCCAAACAAAAGCATCATAGTGCTGAGTAAGTTCATAAAATCTGCTATCATTAGTAAAGGCATTCAGGCAAGTTGTATTTGCCATCTCCATACTGTGTGCGACTTTGACATGAAAGGAAAGCATATACATGATAAAGAGACGGTATTGATCAGCATGATAAGCTGAAGTCTCTGCGTAGAAGCAATCCAAGCCTTGTGGTGTTTTCTGTATTTCTGTAGGCTTGATAATATAGGAAGACTTCAAAGACTCAACCTAGTATCTGCCTCGACACTGCCAAAATTATCTGTGTATCCATACAGCTGCTCAGGCATGTCTGTGTGCCTGTGCTGATCCAGTCAGGATGAGACTTCTTGTATTGTTTTCTTCTTGGTTTGCTACTGTTTGCAATCCTAAATATTCCTTCACATCTTTTATGGGAGTACATTGGTGCTGAAGACATTAAATCATGTCTCAGAATAACTCAGTTGTACAGGCACTGTAGTTCTTGAATACTCTGATGGGTCAAAGATAAACTTCATAAGCAATAGATGTGCTAAAGATCACTTTATGTTAACCTCTTCAGTAAGCCCAAGGGTTTCTATTGCTATGGACTCGAGGCAGAAAGACTTGATTAATTATTGTTGTATTGCTTCTGTTCTGATCTGCACAATCTTTGTTGTATCTTACTGAGTTAAAGAAGTGTCAGGCTGAAGGAAAATGCACCTAAACGTGTTAATGTGGAAAGGAAATAAATGCTGCTCAGCAGTCAATCATTCCTGAAGTTCCAGTAGACGTAATTTATGTTCAATACCTTGGTGGCTTCTGCTTAACAACTGAAGGGTTTGAAATATTGGATCAGACAGCTAGTTCATGTTTCAAAGGAAAATAAAGCAATAACATCATATAGGGTTTTAATATGTCTTGGGAAGCAGAATTAATGTTTTGGAGATCTAATTTATGGCATAAGCAGTGATGTTTTGGTGACAGGAACTTGAGTTAGGATGGACAACAATAACATGCAAACTGAAATGAGAGTGTTAATTATGAACATAACATACTACTTCATGTCTTTGTCCTAGTGATAAAAGCAAGGAAAAATTGAATCAGCCACACAAAGTCATCCCTAAAATTCGGAGTAATGGAATCCCCCCATGAGGCTCAGGGATGATATTTCATTTCAAACTTCTTATTTTTCAGGGCACTTTACAGGCAAGTTGAATTCTTCAAGCTTCACATCATGCAGTTTCCATAAATTCAGTTTCTGGAAGGGGAAGTATCTTCAGAAGATTATGACATAAAAAAATGTGAAAGACGTAAAATAGCCAGCCCAAGGATTTGACTTAAGCCTTGAGTAACCTCGTCTGACTTCAGAGTGACCCTGCTTTGAATGGGAGGTTGGACTGATGACCTCTCCTGAGGCTCTTTCTAATCGGAATGATCCAGTAAATCTATATACGTCTTCCACCAACACATACTCAGACTGAGAAATAGATGGTGCCATTAATTTCAAGAGGGTCTGTGTCTTCTTTAAGGATGCAGGCAGTGATGAGTAGAGAGTGGGGGGTTTTGTTCACTTTTAAGTTTTCCTCTCTAGTCACTGTTCCGCTTTGTTCTCCAGGATTTTGTCTTGGGATGCGTTGCTTTTTATCCTGGTGTCTTAAATCACATGTCATGCAGGAAGCTGCTTCTGCTGGAGGGTCCTTCCTTTTTTTCCATTTTTTTGGTGCAGTTTGTTACTCATTCCCTGGGAACTCACGCTTGCAGCAGACAAGTTGACTGTCTTCAAGAAATGACTAGTGGTATTTCATTGGGCAAGACAGGCAATCATACAGCTGTGTGAATCGCACTTGTACCCTTCTGCCAAGAAGTGGATCAATTAAAAGCTTTTAATTTTAAATAGCTTGTATGGGTGTGTACCTGTGTGTGCATGAGGGTGTGACTCCTTGCTAGCTACAGGAGAAGGGAGAGCACTTACTTCCTTGAATTTCTGGACTTGTGTCATAAACTGAAAAGGGTTACATCCTATTAATTATTGACTGTGTTTGAATTGTGCTTGACTTCTGTTCCAGTGTGGAGATTAGGGAATGGACTGAGCTTGAGCTAAATGAACATCACACAGCCTTGATCATTGAACTGAGGGTTAGAGGTACAAACAAGGAGCAGCACAGAACTACTAGATGCAAACTTTAAGCAAGATACAGGCTTTATTCTAAAGACTTCAAAAATATTTCCTTTTAAAACACAGAGGCTGACTAAAAAACTTTGAAAGCCTTTGTGGGAGACCTTTGACAACAGAGTAGATGTCTCAAACATAAGTTTATATCAATTTATGTAAACAGGACATGAGGATTAGAGAAATCCTGGAACATCTTCTAAGGTAAAATCTGCATTTTGAGCTCAGACACCAGGCAACTCGTACTGGAAAAAGGCTTTAATTCTGTCAGACTTAGTGTGTTAGCAAAGCTGAAGGAACCCAAATGTACTGTGCTCAAAAAATCTACATGGTTTAACAGAGATGGAATGGGATCCTCTTTGTACTGCAGCAGGGCACAGACATGTCTTGCTTTTTCAGCTGTTTATTATCTGGGCGACTCGTAACAACCTGCTGTCTTCATAAGATTTGTTTCTGGATCATGCTACATTAATTAGCTAATGGCCTAATTTGCGTCTGCAAAATGTCAGTGTAGCTTTGGGATATGTTCTGGGAATGGAGGGCTTTATTTGCAGTGTTAGTCCTCACAACTACAAGAAAATCTATGGGTGGCTCTCTTGTTCCTACCTAGTTGCTGAGTGCTTGTTTGGAAAAAGAAAAACAGTGCTTATCAAAGAAAACTCAGACTTTCAACCACATTAGAAATACTTGAAGCACTTCAATGTTGTTTTCTTTCCTGTTTTCTGTGGGCACTGTTACTCCAGTAAGAAGCTTGAGAAGGTCTAACACAGTGTTTCAGAAATGCAAGAAGCAAATACCATTGTGTTTTCAAATGGGTAGTTGTCTGCAGAAACACTTTATCTAAGAAACCACTGCACAGAATTTTGCCTTTAGACAGGATCTGACCACACAAAGCTTTCCTAAATTCATGCTCTGAGCAGGGTTATTTAAGGCTGACTTTCTCTGGGGATGCTTCTGTCGCAGCAGGCTATTGAAGAAGTACTTTCCTTTCTCCCTAAACAGCCTGTTATTCATACAGCTTCCCCGAAGTTCTCTTCCTTGCTGTTTTTTGTTGGTAAATTCGTTATCCCAAAGGAAGACTTTATTTTTTTTTTTTTTTTTTTTTTTTGGTCTTAAAATTCAGGCTGCCAGAAATGTAATGCCAAAAATGACCCTGCTCTGTGCCTTTCTTGTGTCTTTTCTTGTGCTCTAACCACTTTCAGTGAAATATGGTAAGTATATACTTTCTTTGAGACCTGATCATCTCGCAAGACACAGAAAATGATAATCTTTCATCCCCCTCCAACATCAGCTTCACACTGCATCTGATATTAGTCTTCTCTTATAATCAGTTTATTGACAAAACAAACTAGAAGTTTTAAAGTACATCTTTCTTTTGCTGGCCTCTTTTTTTGCTGGTGGTGTTCTACTATAAATCCAGTACAACTTGCTCCTGTAAGACCATAACTTACTCAGATGTAATGAAGCCCACTCACAATACATAAAAATAAAGTTCCCAAATGATTCAGTGTATTGAACCAGCAAAGCGTGATACTTAGTGTGAGACTGCAGCGTGGGGTTGAAGCTTTTTCTATGCAATGATTTTGGCATTTTTACCTGGCTCCTTCTTAGGCAAAAATCTCTGATGTTGAGGTACTGCTGAGAGAAGCCTGTGTACAATATGAGTATAAATAACACCAGATCTGGCCAAAATTCCAAAACCATTAAAAATTATTAAATTTGCTTTGTGGTAGTTCTGCTTCTAAGGCTGCCTAAAAATTCCTCCTGAAAAATAATTTTCAGCTTCAAAAGACTGTAACTTTATCAAGCTTCAAGTGTTGGGCATGAAATTATCCTGTCCTCAATAAATGTTCAGCTTGAATCTTTGTTATCAGAAAAGTGGTTTCGAAAGGGGCATGGAGCATGTTTTGGCTCCCCAGGACAGAGGTTCTTTTATATTAAAGTTTTTTCTTGGGTAGTAATACGCCTGGGTTTTGGAAGAAATACAACTTAGGATTTGGCAGTGGTGTTTGAAAGTGGTAAAATGGTTTGCTGTGATAGTCGCGCATTCTCACTACTAGAAATCTTTGAAAAGCACTTGTTAGCAAAATTACCTCAATATCCTATGAGCATCTACCATGTGCCAATCCCTGCTCCAGGCTAAAGGGGATGTAAACTTCATGACACCTCTTTGGGCAGACTTTAAGAAAAGGGCAGGGAGCTTTGTGGTATCAGAAGTACTGGACAGTGAAGTCCTGTGATTGGAATCTATTGCATGTTTAGATCTGTTATAGAATAAGTTGATGCTTGGCACTACTCAGGGCTAACAGCACAAGCTAATGAAAAGATCAATGGCACTGATGTTTTCACGTGCAGTGATAGTAGAAGGGAAAATCTGTCTTCTAGAACTATGGAAGAGGGATTATCTTCTATCATAGTTTCTGATGTGTTCAAAAGTATGATGTAGTTCTCCTATGCTATTTTTTCACGTGCTTGGTGCCTAGAAAGTTCTGCTGCTCTGGACAGCAGGCTGTGATGTTCCTGAGACTTCATTTATGCCTTCTTGGCAAATAGCCTGTTAGCAGCTCAACTGCATTAGTATATACATTGCACATTGGGCTGTAGGATTTTTACTCCTCTTTCCTGAGTAAAGATGGGCAAAAGTTAGCTAATAGGGGAAGAAGAAAAAGCATATGGACTGGGAAGACTAGCCTGTAAGTTTGGATCTCTAAGATGCATCTTATATACTGTATTTTTAGCACAACACAATGCTTAATCCGTTCCAAAATTCCCTGGGAGGCTGCTCAGTAATCAGCTAACAAAAAGTTTAAGCTTTCATACTGATTATCTACATTTTCCATGTGAAACAAATACTTGGTTTTCCTTCTGTGCTTAGTATAGAAAACCTAAGAATGTTTGCTTCTTCCAGAGTGGTTGGTAATATGCGCTTCTGTGATGATCAAAGCGTGACGGCTTTAATCCGCTGTTTGGGGAGGTGGAAAACTTGGCTGGATTTCCAGAAATATAAGAAGCTGTGGCTAGTAGCTGCCAACTGTTAACACAATATTTTTTTCCCCCTCTCAAACTATTACGTTATAGAAATGCTGCTGTAATTTTGTAGGACTTTATGTGGGATTATTTATAGAAGTCAGTATTTCATTTTATTCTTGGGTCAAAAGGCCATTGAAAAGATAAACTGTGATTTCAACTTAACAGCAGAAAGCCCAGGAAAAAAAAGGCCAAAATTGTCTACTAAACTCTACCATTTATAAAGAATATTCAACCTATTGTCCTTTTCTGGTAACTTTCCAAGTTACATCTGATTGCCGAAGTCCTTCTCCTCAACTGTTTCTGCCAAAAGCCTAGGTCTGAGGAGTATTTTGTCAGCCTTAGTAAGAGAAGAATCTAGATGAATTTTCCTCATATAATCTCAGAAGAAAGAGAAAAGCCCCAGACAAAAATTAATTAAAGATTAGGGGCTCCTCCACTCCCTCTCTTTCTTTGTTTCCCAGGCAAAAGTTATTAAACTTTTATAAGAGCCTCAGTTTCTGTAACTGAGTGTAACGCTGTAGTCTTCAGAATAAAGAAAGTGCTGCTACCAGAGGGTGTTCTCTGTATCAAGGAAGCTGTTGCTACTTGTATTTCTTTTTAACTGTTAGAAAAAGTTCTTAAGTAGCACCTGTTCACCTTTCAAGTTTGTGATGGTAATTTTTACTTCAGAAGGAGAAAAGCTATTAAGGAAACATTTTCTCTATGTCACAAGGTTAAGTATGTAAGAGCTTGCCATTATTTTTCTGGTTTTGGTGGAGTTTCGAACAGCCTGTTTGATTTCTGGCTTGTGTAGGCTCCTAAAGAGAGAAAAAGAGAAAGATGCTGACTTAGAGGGTTGAAGTAGTCTGCTTTGACTGTTAGCTGATCACTAATGCTTCAGAGGGCAGAAAAAGCTTTAGCTGGATCCAACTTTCTTGTCCCTCAAGCATGCAAATATCAGAATTGCAGAGGCTAAAAAAAACCCAAAAAGCAAACCAAAGCCCAAACACAAAACCCCAAAATAGACCAAAAAAAAGAAAAAAAAAGAAAAAGAAATCCAAACTGAACCCCAAAACCCAAACCAAGAAATGCGCAGAAAATACCAGGAAAGTAATGTAATTTACAGCATTTTGCTGTTCATCCTGTGTTTCTTTGCTGAGATCTGTTGGCTTTTTGAGTAGGTCCCAAACAAACATGTGTCTCCAGAATTAGTTTCTTCATTCTTTATTGTGTTTTCCATTAAATGCACATTTAAGGACTGAACCAGCTGTGTTTTCAAACAAATTAATATTTGTACAGCAAATACTTCAATGATTACAATTTATGTATATTGTAGAGTGAAGTTTCTGTTTAAAAACCATGTAGGAGTTCCTCACAAGGAAGAGGAGGTACTTTACTAGCCAGTTGGGGACTCTTCTAGTTTTGGAGGAATAGAACTGGATTTCTTCTAAGTTTCTCCTCAATTTGTTATTGTAGGGCTGTCCTATAATTAAATGGTCTGTGTTTGAGCAATATAAAGCCTTAACTAAAAAGGCAGAACCTCTCTCTTGCCGATGTGATGTGACAAGTTTCCACTGTTGAGGATTAGTCCCTTTTAAATGCAATATGTGAAAATTATTTTTCCTTGTTTTTTTAAAGCCCCTTTTTTGCTTCCAGCTACCTATAGAAGCACTGGCCATTATGCAGAGATTCAGCACAAAGCCTGTCCTGCAGAGCTTCTGGAGTCAGTGAGTTTATATGCCCCACCACTGGGAGCTGCTACTTATGACTTGAGACCTGGCCTGACAAACGCTTGCGTTCAGCACCTACCTGATTGCTGAAAGTGGCACTGTTTGTGTGGTCTGTAGGATTCTGCTCCCTCCTCTCCGTGGGAATTTGTAGGACAAAATCTGTCTCTTCAAATTACACTTAATGTGCTTTTAATCACCCTGTCAATGAAAAAGAGTGAACTAATTGGTAGTTATTTTGAAACTACTCTGCCCCTTGGCAGCTTTAAACATACAAAAAGAATTGAAGGTTTCCCTGAAATTTTCAGCATGTCTGCCAGAGAGGTAAATTCTGCCAAGCAACAACATCCCTGTCATGTGAAAGGACCTAGGCAGGATCTGGTCAATCAGACACTCCCTGGTTGATCCTCTTTTGTCTCCAGTCACAACAGTAATTGTCAGAAAGTTGCAGTGAATGGTTCTGAGCATCAGCTGGAACCTTGTTGTTTGAGGAAATAAAAGCGAAACAAAGTGAATTTGTGTAATCCTGGTTTGAGGCAGGAGGATGGTTTGGAGATGTGCATAGCCAAGATTGCAAGTGTAACTGGAAATGGGCTGAGCTTTTCAAGTTTTAGTGTATGCAGTTATTGAAGAGATCGAGAGAGGTTTAAATTATAATGAAGTAGTATTTTCATGGGAAAAGAAGCAGCAGCTCCTAAATAGTGTTTTTGTGAGAATCAGCAGATGGAAACAGAAGCCAGACATATGCCAATTAAAAAAGATCAGACATACATCACAACTGCTGCAATAAATCACTAGTTTTCTGCCCTGATATACTCTGAAATGCCTTTGAACTAAGCTTAAGTACCTTTTTTTGAAGACTTTTTTGAAGACTAAGTTTAGCAAAGTATGTGTTAAGCTTTAATCAAATGTAAATAATTGCACTAGGTCTAACAGTGATGCTTGTCCATAAAGCCGTTTGATTAGACCTTCTGGGTGGCTGGCTCAGGATGGAGTATGACTGCCTCCAAGGGGCCTGAGAGTGGAGTTGAGGAGTTGTTGTGTTAGGCAGACACATAATTCTTAATGAACAGCATGTTTCCTATTAGATTTGAGTAAAATGTGAGTGGAAAATGGTGATGGGGCCCAGGATGATGTTGTGTATATGGAAATAACTAATCAAAGAGCATTTTGGGGAGGCTAAGCAGTATACGTATTGCACACCGTGCAGAAACAGTGTTAGTACAGCTACCAGGCTAATAACCTACTGTGAAAGCATCTTGAACATGATGGGAGACAAGAATATTGCAGCTTCACATTTGTGTAAGCTAATGCAGCCTCCAAAACAGGACGTTTCCCCATCAGCCGCTAATGATGAAGAGGGATCATACTGTTCTAGAGACTCCTTTCCCCTTATGAGTGGTGGTAATTGAATGGCAGGCAGTTGGAAGATGCATGGGGAATTTTTACAGATTTATCTGTGAACCAGAGCAGTTGCTCAGCTCCTGCTCTGGTTATGTGTGCAGGCTGATTCAGAGTATACATAAGACTCGCCTCCATAATAGGGCATAACCTCTGCTACCTCTTCACTGCTTGGATTTGACTTTTGTGTCCATAGATCCAAATGTGTCAAGTATATCACTGAATGCTATTTATTGACAATGCATTACTTTTCATTCTCAAAGCTGTGCTCGAGAAACAGCGTAAATGTAATAAAGGATCTTAGGGTGTCCACTGGAGCAATGCAAATGCTTCCATGCTCACATATAGCAGATACGATGCTGTCCAAACACCCATTGTTTTGTTTTCATAAAAATGTATTCTTGTGATCTGAGCTACTTGTTATTGTCTTCAGTGCTGATAGCACAGGGAAAAAATGGCACATTTACTATAAATCAGCACATGGTACTTGCTTTCTGCTGGGAGAAATATTGTTTATTAGAGCAGCAGTTGGCAGCAACTTACTGGCAACTTTTATCATCTATTTAAGTGATAGATAGTAGCAGCCTTACTGTGTGGCCAGATGCAACTTTGGTCGCATGCTGGTTTGTTCTTCCTATATGAATAATGTGTGATTTTAGCCACTGAGGAATGTGTTGTAGTCTTCTATAAAACATGAGTTTCCCAATTGCTGACATATGTAAATTCTTCTAAGGTTTGGTACTGCACAACTTGTGGGGATTAAGCCCTTTTAAAAGCCGTGCTGATGCTTTGTACAGAGAAATCTGATTGTACTGTGAAAATACAAAGAGGCAAGTATATTATCTTGGATAATTCCCACCTAGTACTATTAGCAATGCACCAACTGAAGAGACTTCTTGTTCTGCATAAACGGGGCAGGGTCTAGACAGGAGAAAGCAGAATTTTATCGTTTTCCTTGGTCAGAAGATGACATTTGGCAATGCATTAAGAGCATAGCAAAACTGAGGACAGGTTTTCTGTCCTAGCCCTGTACTTCGAGCCCAGGCCAAATATTTTAAACTATTCAAAGCTAGCTGCCCTTCAGTGGAGTCCACATAAAGGTTTTGCCCCTGGAAGGTTTTGAAGCTGAACTAACGTTGGTTACTACCGAGTTGAAGAATATGTCAAATACCTAATTTTCTGAAGAAAGCTAAAGCTGAGTGATGAAACTTGGATCCCGGTCAAAGCTAAATTATACCCAAAAGTTTTTTCTATTAATTTTGGCCTGATCCTTTAGTGCAGTGAAAGGCTAGTCACAAGCTTGACCACAGGGCTCACCTGAGTGTCTTCTCGTGTTAAACTTGGACCTAGTTATGAATCTGTTTCAAATCCTCATGGTGTCTTGGATTTTTTTGTGTGCCAGTCACATTCCTTGCTGGGAACACCTACGTGTCAAGCACTCTCTAGATTAGTTATAACTTCTTTAGCAAGTAAGCACTGGTTAGTTGTGAAGAACAGATTGCTGTATTCACTTGAATCTTGCCCCAGTAGTCATTAATTATTCTAGTCCTTATTTTGCTTAGACAAGTAAGAGAAGCTTAGACCTAAGGGATAGGTCTTGTAGTTTTCTGTCTTAGAGGCTTCCTGTTCCTTTGGCAGTGTATACTGCAATACTGAGGAATAGCATCTCTGCAGGTGTTCAGGTCAAAAGAGCTAGATTCTATATGACTTCCAGCCTAAAAGTAGTAAGGTCCAGGTCTATTCATACCTATGTCAGCAGTAACTAATAAATGCAGGACAGATGTACCAAATTGTCTACCATTTACTCTATTGCCTTAAGTGTCCTTAGCAGAAACAAAAAACCAAAACCTCTTAGAAAACCTGGTTTTCTTGTTTTAGCTAAAACAAGATAACTAAGAGCTTACAGCTCTTGACTGCAGCAAGCAGTAGTGTCATAAGAAAAAAGGCACAAAAAATGCACCAAACAAGCCTACAATTTTGCTCAAATAATAATGAGTTAAAAAAAAAAAAAAGGAAGCTTGTTATTCTTCTCCCAAGCAGCTGCTGTGACTGGTAATTAGGGAAAGAAATGAAAAGCCATCAGTTCGTTTCTACACTTGGTTTTTAATGCACCAGAGGAGAAGCAGATGTACCAGAGCCTGTGAGAGGTTTCTCACCTGATCTGCAAAGGGCAGGGGAGTTCTCTGCTGAGCAAGGTAATGCTGCTTCTAATAACAGGTGTGAACCTTACAAATCTATTGAGAATCTACTTATTTTCTCCTTAAATTTATCTAGTTTTGGGGTACCTCCAAACCAAATAAACCTAAAAGCTAGTCTATTTGCCTTATTCTCCTTCATCCTGCAACACAGACATTTAAGCATAAGGCATGCTTGACATTATGTGAGTTTACCTAAAACAAGACAAAAATTGAAATTGGTGATTTATAAGACTGAGTTTACAAGGCTCTTCTGAGGGCCAGAATAATACATAATCTCTTTAGCCATGAATGCAGACACACATACCCACTTCTGTCAGTCTGTACTGCTACAGAGTGGTACAGATGCCTATATACTGCAGCTAAAAGGATAGCATAATCTAAACTAAGGCCATCACTCCTGTTTATTGTTGTGTCTTGCTTTACCACTCCATGCAGCACAGTGGCTTCTGGTGGTATGCATGTGGCTGAGTAAGACTGGTTTTATAGGTTTTTCTGGAGGAATACCTCTGGCTTTGCAAGGTTTCAGTAGAGGCTTTTTTGTGAAGTGCACTCACATCTCAAAGCAGCCTTCCAGTATCTGAAGGGGGGCTATAGAGATGCTGGAGAGCGACTCTTCATGAGGGACTGTAGAGATAGGACAAGGGGTAATGGGTTAAAACTTCAACAGGGGAAGTTTAGATTGGATGTGAGGAAGAAATTCTTTACTGTAAGGGTGGTGAGGAATTGGAATGGGTTACCCAGGGAAGTTGTGAATGCTCCATCCCTGGCAGTGTTCAAGGCCAGGTTGGACGTAGCCTTGGGTGGCATGGTTTAGTGTGAGGTGTCCCTGCCCCTGGCAGGGGGGTTGGAACTAGATGATGTTAAGGTCCTTTCCAACCCTAACTGTTCCGTGATGCTGTGATTCTATCTGTATTTTTATCTATCATCTGAAACATTTTCCAAACATTTTGGGAGCTCCTTTTCCCCCTTCTCTTAATAGTTGAACAGCCCTCAGTTTATACACACTTGATGAGACTTCCCCCACTAATAGTTTGGAATTCTATTCTACTCTACTAAATAGAAGAGGATGGAAAATATGCTATTGATTTTTCTGTAATTGTACTGCTTTAATTGCTGGTATATGTGTCAAGGGGCAGAGTACAAAGAAAGAAAACTGTCCCAGAGACCTTACTTGCCAAGAAGAGATCTGTAAGGGTATCTGACAATAATGGTTTTTGTTGTCACTGATGTGTGTTGCCTCTTTCTCCCCATTCCCCAGCTGCTGCAGGTGTAATTGCTAACTAGGCTTTGTAACTAGAGAGGAAGCTGGGGCCCATGCTACTTGTCTGGTTTTGGCAGAGACATATTCTAATGGCATGGATAACTGAGGAGGGAATTAGCAGGGGTAGTCTTTGTAGACAGGGTGAAAAGTCATTAGCAGGTTTTCTGTGAATTTTAATGGCCATTAAAAGAGAATCAGTTGCATCCATTCACATCAAAGTGAGCACTGCTCACTGGTCTTCTGGTTGTTGTGTAGGAGGGCTGATCTTTATGGTTGATTTAGAAATTTTGCCTTTAGATGAACTGAAGGCTTGGACAAAGCCAGTTATCACAGCCATTATTTACATCCTGATGACTCTGCGGCATAGGTAAATGACTTCTGAACTGTGTGTTTTAAGAAAGCATCTATGCTAACCGGGGATTGCAGATTGTGCAGATTACAAGGTAAGTAAAATAATAGATGTTACTAAGCACTGCCTGTAGCATGCAAAGCTCTTTGGCCAAATTCATATCTGCACTGACCCACCTGGTCTTTATCTCTCCCAGTTTTCTTGAGCAACAGAATTGGCTGCCACTGGGGACAACTTTTATGTGCCTCTTTTCTAAGAAGTGGGGAGAGACACAAACAGCATGAACAGAAGTTCAGAAAGGGTCGTTGTAGAAGCCAGTATCTTTCAGTTTTTTGATCCCTACAAAGGGAACCTTTGGAAACCTGAGTTTTGTGTCCTTTGCCACCTCTTTTCAGTAAACACTAGATGGAAAATGGAACGCAAGCCTTCAAGACAACAATACTGGGAGATATGGGAAGCAGATGCTTATTTACAATTATAGGCAGCTGGACAGGTAAAAACATGTTAATGTTAAGACTGAGTCTCCTTAACAATGTGAAGTCCTGTGTTCACTGGACACTTGTATAGAGATTTCTCAGTAACACTATTAAATTTTGGGAGGACTGAGTCCAGTCCCATTTACAGATGTGAGGTATGTGGGTGGAAGTTGCTGCACGTGGACTGCAGTGTGTTCTCCCGATTAGGCTAACAACATCTAGTTTTGCTTGCATAATGTTTGTTAGAGACCCTTGATAAATGCTTGTTTGGTCAATATTCCACTCCTGTAAGAGGATGAGTGAAGGAGATGAGCTAGCAAATGATGAGCATTGAAATGCTTGAGTTATGTGAAACAGAATTAACTGAGAAAGTTAGTTCTGAGTCTGCGTCAACAACGCACAACTCCCTGGAAAAGAGAGTGTGAGATTTTCTGCTGGCTGTGGATGTCCTCTGGAAGGAAGCTGCTACAAATGAACATTGTATTTCTTATTAGCTATGGATTTTTTGTTTGGCACAATACTTTAGTTGTGCATCTTTTACAGTCTTCCAGTCAGCCAAATTATGATCACATCGAACTCCCAATCATAAGCATTATAGAAACAGAGGACTAGTAGAAATTTGCATAGCTGCTTTATGCAGTGGATCATGAAAAGATTTTGTTATCTGAAGTACTAGTTGATGTACACAATTTTATGTAATCTTGAAAAGCCTTTGCAATAGGTGTAATCTGTTTGTATGCATTATACACTTCTATAGCAGTAGCTTTTCTTCTGTAGGATTTAACTGAAGATATTCTGACTGTAGCAGCATGTTTATCTGCACGAATGTACTATTCTATCCCTGCAGGTTACGTAGTAGGTGACTTAAATTCAAGAAGATAGATTAATCTGGAAATTCATGCAGATTAACACCGTTACATGGATGACACGATATTTTACACTGTTACCTGTGACCCTCTTTCACAACTGAGTCTCTATCTGTGTTTGTTGTTTTTTACTCCAGCCTGATTGTTGTGTTTGCAATTCTACAACAGGGGCAGAAGTCAATGATAATTCACATCAGTATTTGGAGTAGTTTGAAGCTATCAGAGTTATATATAGTACAAGCCAAATACTGATTTCATTAAAGTTGATGGCAAAATTCCCATTGACTGCAGTGGAACCTGAATTCTGATTCCAAATAGGAAATGAGCTGTCCTAAGTGCGTGTACTATAAATATTCAAAGCAGCCTGAATAACTCAAATGACACAGGATTGCAAATAAAATACCTCTTTAATATCTCTCAAAAAAATTACTTGAGTAATATATGCTTTCTAAAGAGCGTCAGTTGATGACCTCTCAGGAGTGCTTGGGATATTTTCTTTCTGCTGCGTATTAGGTTAAATAACCTTGATGTGATGACAATCCAATCACAATTCCTTGCAAATAAATGGCTTGAAAATGCAAGGTATATTTAATCTCATTAAGAGTGACCACATGGGAAAAAAAATTAGCATCCCGTGTAATGAAGCTGTCAGTAATGTCACATGGAGGGTGACTATTGCAAATCAATACAAGTTGTTCTGCTTGTCAGCATTCAGGAAACAAGTATGTTAAAACCTGGCAATGAAATCTAAAAGTTCAGACAGAAATGAATTTCATTTTCAAACTATTAATTTCCCTGTCTTATAGTAACTTGATTTAGCTAGATTTGTACCAAGCCTATTACAGCTGCAGAGGCGAGAGCTATTGAACAGGGACACAGAGTGTCACAGATTAACCCAAATAGGAACAAAACTGAAATTTCATTAAGGCACTTAAACTTCACACTGCCAAGAGTCAGTGGTAGATCTGCTCTACTTCTAGGTACCTGTATTATGTGCAAAGTAATTATCAGCTGAGCTGTTCACAGCCGTATATAGTACTCAAATGAAAAAGACACAGAAAAGCGACATCAAAGAAATTAATGTAAGTTTTGTAGCATTAACTTTTGTAGCTTTGTTTCTGTGAAGTGAATTTCCTCTCTTACTACCCTTTGGCTTCATAGCTTGTTCTTGAGCACAGTATGGCATGATTTTCAACAGCAAAAGGAAGGCCATTATATTTGAGTGCAGCATAAATGAATTTCTCTGAGTCATAAAAAGCCAAACTCACTTGAATGGCATCCTTGGAATAATTGTCCTTGGAGTAACTGAACAGAAATAGCAAGATGAGATCAGCAAATAAATACTATGATTCTTACAGATGCAGTCATTTGGTTTCTTTTTTTCCCCCAAACCCTATATTTGTTTCTTGTATCTTGGACATATGAAAGAGGTGCTCTAACACAATGAGAGAGTATTATTCACAAATACAAATGGAGTAGGAATCCCAAAGCTTTGAGAAATTTAGCGTAACTGATAAATGATATACATCTTTCCCAATGTCATGGGAACTTGTTTGAACATTTCCTTTAAAAAAGATATTTTTCCTTAGTACACAATGCCTCTGTTGTTTTGAGGGGGCTTTGAAGGAGCTGTGCTTTGTTCTGTTGGTTTTTTGTTGTGTTTTGGTTTGTTTTTTTACACTTCTCTCCCACATGTTATAAATAGCTCTATTGGTTAGGAAAGTTAAGAAGAGGATTGGAGGAAGATCTTAACAGAATTGTAGAATGCTGCTCTGGATGCTCTTGCGACTAAATGCATGCTCAGACAACATTTCACATTGCAAAACAGATAACCCAATTAAACTGATGCCCTCCTCAAAGGAGTTTTGGAGGGAAAATTAATTCATATGTCTCAGAGTAAAAAAGAAAAAAGATCATAACTGACATGGGCTGAAGGCCTGGATACCTCTTGAAACAGGTTAGTCCATGCTGAGCTGCTGTACTCAGTTTCTTGTGCCTTTTTTCCACACCATCTGCTGCTGAACACAATATTGATCCAGAGGTCTAAATAATACAACAGTTCCAATATCCTTATTTCTTCATGGGCTGTATCTATCAATGGGATGTGTGGACAGCAGGAATACTACATGGCATTCTGCATGCTCTCCATACAGGTGAATGTGCAGTTTGGAGTCCTGGCTCTAATGTAACACAGGCTCTGTCAGGAACCTCCAACGTGCTTTTCTCATGTCCACAAAACAGTGTGTTTCCAATCTTTATTCCACAGTGCATGGTTTAAGGGGCCAGTGTTGAAATGACTGGGTTTCTCATGTGAAGCTATTAACTGTAACAGGAAGAGAAGTAATTTCTCTCTACCTTTCTTCATGACCGTGAAAAATACCTATCATTCCCCAGAGCTCCTGCATTTCTCTGATTCAAAATAGTTAGAAAAGAGATATACACCACAATAAACTCATTTACACACAGCCCACCTTTGGGAACTGGTTTATAGCAGTCATTAGTTTAATAAATTCTGCCTCTCTGTAGCTGTTAGTTCCCAAGAGAATTTGATAAAAGCCGAAGTGTCAAAAGGAAGGCCAACACCTCACTGCCCATATCACTCCAACTGCTCCCACAAATCAGGATAAGTGAGGATTCTTCTGCTGAATTTAGAATTTGTTTGCCACTTGGAGATTTGGTAGAAATCTGTTCCTCTGAGGCCTGCATCAGTCTGGTTCTATAACAGCCACTGAGATGGTTGTAGGAAATGAAACCTGCACTGCCCAGAAGAGCGGTGTGCAGAAATAAGAGCCTGGCACCCAAAAGCACCACAGTGGTGTTAAGTAGTTGAGAACTGGGCCCTCATAGCAGGAGTTATATGCCCAGAAGCAGCAGCTACTGCTTTGAGCTAGATTCTTCAGGATTCCTGTACTAGACCATACATCCTCCAGACCAGTTATGGAGCCTTATGAAGTGGAAGCATCTCTGGACCTTCCCGGAGAAGGAACAGTCATCAACGTGCCCAAACACCATAGGGGAGGGTGCAGCTGCTGTCCAGAGATTCCAAATAAACATCACAGCAGATGCAGACAGCACACTCATCAGTGCAAGGTAGTGCCTGGAGTTATTCCTACAATAACTTCACTTTATATTGCCTAAACAAGCTAAATTATAGTTAGACTAGATACATAACGTGTTGCTGCAGTTTGATCAGCGCTCTGTAAGGTCAGAGCTGTGACAGTTCAGATCAAAATAGGTATCAAGCATTTCTACTTTGGTTCTTAATCCATTTGATGCAAGTCCTTTAGCTAGTAAGAGCATGATTGCAAAGCATCCTCGTTTTGTAAGGGATTATGATTAGCTGATGGTATGTTATTGTTCAGATATGCTGCCTTCTGAGAATAAATAGGCCATAACTGTTAAACAACTGCTCATTAAGAAAAATCCAACCTAAACTTTTGATGCTGTGCTGTCTTCATTTACACACAAGACTGCAGCACACCTTCAACCCAAGGCATCCTTTGCTTTGTAAGTAGCATGCCATCTCATGATTTGAATATGAGTTAGATGATTTGCTATATGCTCTCCACATATAAGTAAGCAGTTGCTCTGCTGCTGCTGCTCTGAGAGACGGGGGAGGGAGCATTGCAGATGGATATGAGATGGAAAGCATATTGTTTAGGTTCAACAATACTGAAACATACATAGTGCTGTATACAGTGTTCTTTTCCATTAACTACAATGACAAAATAATTGCCTGGCTACAGATGTGTACATTTTAAAAGGTATGTAAAATGACAACCAGGGAGAGGGAAAAAACAAGTATTCCTCTTTAAAAATCAGAGACCAGAAACACTTTCTGGAACTGACAACTTATAGCTGGTAAAATTACTCATAATCCAAGTCTGGTTAGTCTGTATTTTGTGCTCGCTGTGAATTGTTGATGCTGTTTCCTATTGAATGGAATACTTGTGATGCCCATTAGGGATTCATCAAGACAAGTGCTCCACAAGGAGATTTATAGAGATGTATACATGCTCATGCAGTGGCATTTAAGTTCATCAAAATGTACAGCTTTCTTCTAGTATGATCTAAAATTTCTAATTAAGAAATTTACCTGCTACTTATCTGTCCTCTTTTGCACATAAGCAGCTGTGCTGGCTGCTATATGGCGCTTGTATTTGTACTGCTAACTGCAGCAAAGTAGCTGTCATGCTATGCTTGACAAGTGACAGCAGTTTGATAGCCAAAGTCATCACCTCTGTATTCTTAAAGTGCAGGAAGTGTTTTGAGAATCCTTAAGAAGAAAGCAGGCTGGTGTAGAGCACAAAAGCTGGGAATGATTAACTCACTTATCTAGTGATGAGGGCAGTGCTTTTTGTGAGTCTGTTCCACCCGTTTGTGAGTGTGTCTAGGTGTCAGCATACAGAATCCCAAATCTCCCAGAATACAGTCTCCCCTCTTGGACATTACTGTAGCAACTGGAAATTGTCTATATATTGTGGTCACATGAATTCAGTTACAACCACTGCAGCAAAGAAGTGGCTAAGCCAGCGCAAACTGCAGGTAAATTTAAAGGTCTTGCTGCAGCAGAGGAGTGCTACAATCCTAGCAGCACACCTGCATTGTGCTTACTGCATGGACAGTTGGTGGTTCTGCTGTGCATAATGCAGCATGGCACTGAGATCTCAGCCCTGCTGGATAAACCGTCTATTTCTAAATTAACTGGAGCATGGTTGCTTGTCTTGAGCTGCAGGACTACATTTGCTTCTGCTATTCTGGGGACCTGTGCTATATAGCACTGCTCCACTCTAGCCTGTCTGGAGTTGCTTCGGTGATCTCTATCAATGATGCGCTGCAGTATGCAACTTTGGCCTTGGCTGTGCTTACAGTAACTGGTCAGGGTGGCCTTTAGGCCCAGACCCATCTACCAGCTGCATCTGAAAGCCTCAGACTTCAATTGCTCGTTGTACACTGGCCCATCTTTTCAGAAGCTTTACTGAATATGGCAGTCTGAAGCCAAGCCTGCCTGGGAGAGTCTTTCAGTTATCTCCCTGACTTTCTGCTTTCTCTTTTGGTTCCCCCACCATAGCAGAGAAATAATGGTATGTCTCAGCTGCTGCATTCTCCCTCCTATGTTTTCATAGGCCTATTGAATATTTTTAGTTTTCAAGAAGTATCACCCTGGCATATGACACAAAGACTTGCCCATCAAAGTTGAACCGTAGTGATTATAACACAAATGCTGGTCCAAAACTGGAAACATTCATCACTCCTGAAAATGAAGGACTATTTACTAGCACTTTTATCTTAGCTCAGACAAAACACTTGTAAAACAGCCCTTTGTTTGCACCTCAAACTAAAGGGCAAAATGTTACTGTGGGTCTGCAATTTGTCATCTGCAAATGCGTAATGAGCGCCTGTGGGGACAGGTATGGTACCAATTCTGCTGCTTTTTTTACAATGAACTCTGCAATATCAACCTGTTTTCTCAAGTGCTCTTGCTTTCTGAACTGTGGATTTTAAAGTTACAATCCTAGGAGCATATAGAAGGTACAGCATAGCAGTATGAGCAGTTTGTATTACAAAGCAAGCGAGAAGGAGAGTAGAAACATCACCTAATTAACAGCAGATGAAGGTGTAACTGCAGTGTGGGTAAAAAGCCGCAGACCCTGTATCCTCACCACTCCCTTCCTACCAATGCCAAGTGACTTTGTTTCAGCTACTTTGGAGAGAATACCTCAGTCAAATATATGGTCTGTAACACCACCAAGGCTCGATCCCTGCCCTGTGGAGGTTACAGTCTTTGCTCCTTTCCTCTCTCCCATGCAAGGGCATGGAAGAAAATCTGTTCCCTGTGTTTCTGTTTTGTTCTAGGCAGTTGGCGAATCTGGGAACAGGCCCAGATTTCCTTATGCCAAGTGCAGTGTTTCCTCTGCTGTGCCGCAACTTGTGTGGTATGTGATGTGGACGGGCCTTTAGTTTACTTTGCAGTAAACTTAGTGTTAATTCTGCACTTAACTCTGCAGTCAGCTTTTAGTGAGTGGAACGTGCTTGCTGAATTTATGTATTTGGTTATTTCAGCCTCCTGTAGATTTGTCTGTGTAATGAAAATCCCCAGACAACAAACCAACACTTTCATCAGCAGATCATTATCTCATTGCAGGCAGGTCATGCCAGGGTGTCGCTGGCCCAGAATCTAAAGAGCATCTAACCAGGAGAAGTCATTCTTCAAACACAAATCCCAGAATGAGCCATTGCGTTATATAAGATCTATGAATTATTCATCAGCGCTGACTTAACATTCATCCTGCTGCTGAGGCTAAAGTCAGCCATATATTTGCTGGTATAAAAACCAATTTGCATTAGAGTGGATAATAATGCAAATTGTTATTTTATCCTTAACTGACAATATCATTACCATTATAACTTTACATACAGATAGAAATTGTATCACTTGGTACTTTGATGTCCTCTGAGACCAAATAGTTATTCTTGTAAAGTTGTGTTACATATATAAATACAGGTAAGTGTGTGTGTGTGGTTTTATATGTATGTACATAATCATACAGAGCAGAAACTCTACCTTTGGATTTTGAATAACACCAGAGAGGCAAAGTAAAAGGACTTGTCCAAATAACAATATATTCAGGGAGGTAGTATTGCATTATACTTTTGGCTGTTTGCTGAGCAATCCTTCATGTCTGCTTTTCTTTCTTTCTTTCTCCTTTCATTTTTCAGCATGACTTTTCCTTATGCAGTACACACTGTGCATTCAGTATCTTCCTCTTTTCATCTGCAAATGTTAGAAATTATTTTCTTTGACTTTTTGCCTTTGTTTTTGCAGAGCAGTTGAATCCATTGACTTTGGAGGATAATAATCTGCAGTGACCAGCTCTGTCTGGAATACTGAACCTATAAGTCAATTTAATAGACTGGTGGTATTAATTATTTCAGCAATTTTTCCCAGCCCAGTGTTGCAGCTTTCATTTAATTAGATATTTTTTAGTCCTCTGTAATTATGTAGGACAGCAGCAACATGGGTTATGTAACCTACAGGACAAGTTCTTTTTACTTTCCAAGTAATTAGTGCTTTGTTTCTACAGTGTAAAGGGTCAAATTCTCACCCCCAGGGCCAGTAGGCTGACTACAGAAGGCATTAAGGGCATTTCAGTTGCATTGCAGCTCTCAATGTTGGTCCATCCCCTTGAATAGAGCTTTGCCAATTTTGGCCTGTTTCATCATCTCGTGGGACCAAAGGGCAAAATTAACTCTGCAGTTTGCCCATCTGGACTGTGTTGCCTACATCCTCTTCCTTAGCTTCTCTGGAAAGCTTGTCCATGAAGCAAAGGTCTGAAATAGAGCAAACCCTCACTAGACCCAGATAGAGGTAAGGAAAAGTGCAATGTTGACCTTAAGAATCCATATATTTCATTTTTAAGCCAGTTGCAGTTTGTCCAAGATCTCTAAACACATATGATACAACTTTAAGAAGAAAATGATGGGCAAATGTGGTTGGCCAAAGTCTCTATTTTGTGGAGCTGGTGAACAGCAATGGTGAGGGAGTCTGTCACAGCTATTCATTACACTTTTCCCTTGTGTTCAAAGCAAAATTCTCCTTTTTGTAGCATTCACGCGGATTTTGTTATCTTTGACTTTGTGTGGAAAGTGGTGTGTGCATGATATGCTGCAAAACAAAAACCCACCAGCACACCAACGCGAAGGCAGTGTGAGCTATTGTCTGCCTGCTCAGTCCCGCTGGGCTCTGGACATGCAAGCCAAAACAGCTTGCACAGACATCTTTTTTTCTTGGCGCTGTTAATATTCTGGGCTCAATCTGGTTTGCTCTTGTTAGCCTCAGCTGTCAGAGATACAAACATCGCTGTTTAGGCGCTGTCAGGAGCAGATGTTTCTCCCAGTGCATAAAGGAGGGACTTTCCTATGGAGAAATAGAAAGTTTCCAAGGAGGGCCGCTTGTCATGAGGGCAGGAAGAATTACATGTACTGGTCCATACTGCTTATCTTGATCTATTTTGTATGTCTGAAGTAGTAAAAAATCGTTTTTAATCACTGTGGGTAGGAGATGATAGAGTTATGTCTACTCTGTCACAGGTGCAAGCTGCTTTAATCAGCAGAGGCCTTGCTCTGAAAAGTAAAATCCAGCATGTTCAGCCTTTATTGTTTGCATGTACAGGCTTGCTTGCATGGGCAGGCTGTTTCTGTCACTGGATATTTTTGCAGGTCTGGACATGAGACTGGAGAGTAGTTTGCTGGCTATTTCTAGCAGATGTATTGAAAGCTGCTGTATATACAGGACCTCTGATGTCTGTTGTAGGGCAAATCAGCTCCTTGGAGCTTTCAGTCTGCCCATCTTAATGCAACCACTCTTGCTTCCCTTTACTTACCCCTCCTCCTGTACTGAACTGCACTGTATTGAACTATAAAGCACATATGAACTAGTAGCAACTCTAAGGGAAAGGCTATAAGTGTGAGGACAGAGAGACTAGAAAAGGAGTAGGCAGGTAGTGGAAGCCCTCTAGAGACTTAACATTTGCCAGAAGTCAAAGGAGTGACCCCTATAACAGTATGCATTTCAGGACCGAGTCCTGTTCAAGCAGTGTACTTGTAGCTTACAGCTCAGAGAGGTCTGGTACTGGATATCCCCAGTGCCTATGCAAAATATCCAAATCCACATTTAGAATTTTTGAAGAGGGCTAGAAGATGGTGAACATTAGTCTGGCTCATGCATGCATGAGACCTAAAATTTAACATTAATGGGCCTTTGATGTATGAAACAGTAGGAGCACCCTTACATGAAAATTCAGTTTCTCTGCTGTTGTCCATTTTGAAGTACCTGCCACTGCTGCTTACATGCTGTCCATATCCACTAAAGCAATGCTTCTTGATCACTGATTTGATTGCTTTCATTCTCTCCACATGCAGTTTCTTACACTTTTTTTTTTAAACTCTAGAGAATTCACAGATGTATTACTGTGAGTTTAACTCTATACTTCAGGTCAAATCTACGTTATGAAAGGCATTGCAGATGCAGTTCCTGTCTTAGAGGACTTAGTGTTAAGAGTAGAAGCTATAGGTAGGGGGATTGTGATTGGACATTTGGTTTGATCCCATGCTGTAATCTGTTGTCACAGACCAGGGCTAAGTGTGCACTCTTGAGGGAGCCAGATATCTTCAGTGTTTTCAACAAAGTGGAAAAAACCTTCTTCAAATTTCCCACATTGTTATTCTATGCTATTGCTCATTATGGTAGAAATATAACTCTTGCTAATTAAAATGAATACTAGCAATTAAATTAATGTCTTAAAATGCCCAGCTTCACAAAATATTCAATAATGGCTGTTTCTGCAGGGGATACTTTATTCTGTGTATATATTTTCCTAGGATGATTATGACATGATTTCCTTTGTTCCAGAGCACTGAATTCTTCATGGGCTTGACCACAACCTTAGCCTCCTAATGAGATTGGCAGTGGCGGAAGGGGAGGAGGGAATGAAAGATAAAATAGTCAGCAAGCTGAACAACTTGGAGAATAAAACTGAGAGGATCACATCCCCAGATTATTGGCTAACCAGCTAATTTCAGTTTTTATTAAGGCCCATTTGATCTATGAGTCAAGATATATAGAGCATTTTTTTTATCTTGGTATTTTATTATCCATAAAGTAGCCCAAGTATTTCTCCATTATTTCTCAACTGTTATGGTGAGGTTTAAAGCAGCATAACATTAGATAATGTGTGTACTAATGCATTTAGAATCTGCTGGTAATTTTTGCTAGGTCAGAATCCAGATGGGTACCTGCTGCTGAAGCATATTTTAACTGGTGAAACAGAGGTCTATGCAAGTGCTCACTGCAGGAGAGGGTACATATTCAAGCAGACCTTGGTGTCCCCCTCTCAGTTGTTTCAGAAGTTGCCCATAAAAATGTTCTTCCAGTTCTGAATAAAATGAGATTCCTCTCCTCTCTTCAACACACAAAAGGAAGCAAAGAGTTAAGGATAAAATACGGTTTCACTTGAAAAATCAGCTTACAGGTAAACCATCTATAACTACAAATTCTGCTTCGTAATACTCTTGAATTTCTCACTAACTGTTGATGGTGTAGATTTAGCATGACTTTTATGTTTTTATTTCAAGAACTCCACTAACATTAGGAAACAAAACTGCCATTCAAGCCAAGTTCTCATCTGACTTTGTTGGACTGTCACATAGCTTACAGGTCAGAAGATACTTTGCCAAATTTGAACTGAATTTGTGGAAGAAGATCAAATGGAAACCTAGGACAGTAGGTATTCTTTTCAGTGTGACTTTTTAGCCTGGACCACCATTATAAGGTGGACTGAAGTTACTTGTTGCTGGACTTTTCCCTGATGGACCAAATGATCCATGTTCTGGGGTGTACGCCAGTACTTTTTTATGAATCAAACTGGAATTCTGAGTATGGAGAAGTCGATTCACATCTGCATTTGAGTTCTTCAGCTTGTATTGTTTCCCCCTCCCTTTCCAATTGTATTCTGTAATATGCTGTGTTGTGCCTTCCACTTGACTGCCATGTGGAACCGATCCTAGTTAAATTTCATATTCCTTTGGAAATGGAGCCAGCTGCTGCGTCATCCACTGTGAGCAACTTGGCAGTCAGAATGCCCAGCTAGAAGTAGTTATAATAGCCTTCCATGGACCACATTTTAAAAGTTTTGTATTGTTTCTCTTCTAAATGGTATCACAAGTAGGCACAGAGTACAAAAGATTATGCTAATACTTGTAGTTATAACCTCCTGGCACTGCTAGTGTTTTTCTCTTTAGAGACCTGTCCTGAGAGCTGAACTGCACAGCTGGAGTCTCCGCTCTCCTGTTCAAAGCAGGTTTCAGCTCCTGCTCTGAATGCTATTTATTTGGGGAAGAAAGGACCCATTTTATTTATTTATTTGCTAGATTCATCTGACAAAGCCCTCTCTTGATTTAGACCACACAGATGAATCCACAGAGATAGTGGCATTTCTCAGAACTGCACAGCAGAAAGCAGCTGTCACCTGAGGAAACTGTTGGAAAGCAAAACCCATCCTTCTGAAGTGTCTGTTTTTTGTAAGCCAGGATTTTTCTGACTGCTTTCTTATGCCTTTACTTGCCGAAGTTTTCCTTCTCTGTGCTCGCTGTTGCACTACCATAATCAAAAGCTCAACTTTCATCAACTCCACCAAATGTGAAGATCAGCCCTGTGAAACCCCTGTTTTTAAGGGCTGCAGCTTGCACACCATAATTGGTCTGTGTGGGAGAAACTGTTGAACCAAGCAATGGGCTCATCCTTATAATCCGAGCCACGGCGTTGATAGAGAAAGAGACGGAAGCATAAGATACACCAGCCTGGGATCTCATTTCATTTGTAACTCCAAAGTGAGGAATGCCAAAAGGATTGCAACAAGAGTAGGTTTCCAGCAGCAGTAATCAGCATGTGACTGGCTTTGTGGCTGGCATCTTCTTGGCTGCTCTGTAGGTTCCACTTTCTGTACACTTGCTAGAATGCTGTGAAGCTATTTATAGGTGAGAGTGTGATTTTTCTGCTGCAGTATTACCATTTTTTTTGGGGGGGGTGTCTTTATCTAATTTTCTATGCCACAAATGCCTTTATTGCCCTATATAGGAATGCTTTATGGTAAAAGCAACCAATTCTTCATCTCTTTAGTTATGTTTTTCTATGAACATGTATTTAGTATGCTGTAAACATCCCTAAGCTGATGAAAATGGTCTCTTTCATTGCCTGGCTTGTAAATGCCACAGCAGGCCTGATACACATTCCTTCAGCAGACTGCAGAGGAAAAGCTCAGCACAATTTGCATCACAAGGTCGATGTCACCCCCTTATTCCCCTGCAGTCTCACTACATGCTGATAAATAGCACAGAATCACAGAATCATAGAATAGTTCGGGTTGGAAAGGACCTTAAGATCATCTAGTTCCAACCCCCCTGCCAGGGGCAGGGACACCTCCCACTAAACCATGTCACCCAAGGTTATGTCCAATCCAGCCTTGAACACTGCCAGCGATGGAGCATTCACAACTTCCCTGGATAACCCATTGCAGCGCCTCACCACCCTTACAGTAAAGAACTTCTTCTTCATATCCAGTCTAAACTTCCCCTGTTTAAGTTTGAACCCATTACCCCTTGTCCTCTCACTACAGTTCCTCATGAAGAGTCCCTCCCCAGCATCCCTATAGGCTCCCTTCAGATATTGGAAGGCTGCTATGAGGTCTCCACTCAGCCTTCTCTTCTCCAGGCTGAACAGCCCCAACTTTCTCAGCCTATCTTCATATGGGAGGTGCTCCAGTCCCCTGATCATCCTCATGGCCCTCCTTTGGACTTGTTCCAACAGTTCCATGTCCTTTTTATGTTGAGGACACCAGAACTGCACACAGTACTCCAAGTGAGGTCTCACGAGAGCAGGGTAGAGGGGCAGGATCACCTCCCTCAACCTGCTGGTCACGCTCCTTTTGATGCAGCCCAGGATACGGTTAGCTTTCTGGGCTGTAAGCGCACACTGCTGGCTCATGTTCGTTTTCTCATCAACCAAAACCCCCAAGTCCTTCTCCACAGGGCTGCTCTGAATCTCTTCTCTGCCCAACCTGTAGCTGTGCCTGGGCTTGCTCCGACCCAGGTGTAGGACCTTGCACTTGTCATGGTTAAACTTCATCAGGTTGGCATCAGCCCACCTCACAAGCGTGTCAAGGTCCCTCTGGATGGCATTCCTTCCCTCCAAAGCATCAACCGAACCACACAGTTTGGTGTCATCGGCAAACTTGCTGAGGGTGCACTCAATCCCACTCTCCATGTCACCGACAAAGATGTTGAACAAGACCGGTCCCAACACCCATCCCTGAGGGACATCACTCGTTACTGGTCTCCAGCTGGACATTGAGCCATTGAGCACAACTCTTTGTGTGTGGCCATCCAGCCAGTTCTTTATCCCCCAAGTGGTCCACCTATCAAATTGATGTCTCTCCAACTTAGAGACAAGGATGTCATGTGAGACAGTGTCAAACACTTTGCACAAGTCCAGGTAGATGACATCAAGTGCTCTACCCCTGTCCATCACTTCCGTAGCCCCATCATAGAATCTACCACTGTAGGTAACTGCAGGCAGGGTCTCGAAGAAAGGGATGGAAGGCATGGGCAGAATTGCTGGCTGCTATAAAGAGGGTAGGAGTAAGATGTGATGATGACCAACTTGAGACCAAGGCAAGCTGAAGGGAAAGAGGTGACAGTGAGTGCCAGTTTTTTAAGTGAGGGCTGGCTGCAGGAAATTTGGGAATAGCAGTGCTAATAGAGATGGCATAGACTTCTGTTTATTTCAAATCTGGGATGTGCTCAACAGCTGCTCTTCCAAAACTAGATTCTCTCACCTCTGCTGAGCTACAGAGTATTTGGTTGGCTTTGGAAAGGACTGGGACATGGTTTTTCTTTTGAGACAGGTCCATTTTATTCTTGGATATTCCCATTGGATGAGCACTAGATTATCCTTCAGAATGTGTGCTGGCATTTCTGGAAGTGAAAACCGTGCTGGATCCAAGCACCTCTTCCTGCAATCATAGAAGAGGGTGACATTCGGCTGGCAGCACAGCACAGCCCTGTGGTAAGTGGTCATTACAGAGATATGCTCATTCCTGTCTGTCTTGGAGATGATTTTACTCTCTTTTGCTTCTCTGTTTTGTATCATCAGAAAAGAACACTGCTTCTCAAAGGGGAGCATGGGGCACAAATGTGTGGAGCTAACATCTGTGTACCCTGGCAAGCAGCTAGTTGAAAGCTGTGTGTACTGAGCTGGGGATCTGTCACTGCCTGGCAGGACAGGGTTGGGAAGAGGTGTCACCTCCTTCTCTCAATGGAGGCTGTAATTTGGGTCTTACTCCCTGTTAGCTGTCAGTTTTTGCTAGGCCTTGGCATATTCACTTAGAGACCTTTTGCTTCACCAGTTTGAAACCAGCCAACAGGCTCGGAAATGAAGTGGAAGGGGTATTAACACCACATGAATAGGCAGATAGCACAACTGTATATGTTTCGTTTCCTGTGGGAAACCAGACACAGTTTTCCATCAGAAACTTGCAGTTTTGAAACATTTAAAGGGAAATCATTCGAAGCAAACTTCTGTAAATTGCTGAAACTTCAATGTAATGTCTTAGTCTTTGTGCATAGTTAAGTGATGTGTGAATAATACATATACTGAGAAGCCCTGTATTTTAAGTGACTCACGTCTTGCTAAATTTAGCATTGCTTCTGTGCTGGTATTCCCTGTCTATGAAATGGGAATAGCACTACCTCTTACCTCCTGTTAGCCCTGTAGATTTAACTTCACAAATATCCTGTAAGAAATGCGACTGTAAAGCTGACAAAGAAACAGAACTTTGTTATCAAACTAGGATTTACCTGTGATGCAGGAAGAGGGTAAAAAGCGAAGTAATAAAACGGAGATTGAATGTCAGTCAAACTGAATGCTACCGCCCATTCTGTGCACTGCATGAGGCTGCAGTCCTGTGGAAAATCAGTATGTGGTCACAGATCTGAAGGCACTGACACAATGCATTTGTGCAAGATGGTTTAACGAAGGTTGCATAAATAATACTGGTTCTGGCATTTCCCTGTGCCTGAATGCTTGGCTTTTTTACTTTAATAACGGTCTTGAAAGCTCCTTTGCTTGTAGCATATAGCAGCTAACTTCTCCCCTACCAAAGTGCCTTTCTGCACAAGAAATACAGGAACATACTCTGGGTAATGCAGCAGGTCAACAGAAACTATCTAATTTTGGTTAGCATTTCCATATCTCTCTTTCATTTGCTGTGTATGATTTTCCCTTGTGCCTGAATTTAGCACATGCTCTGTGATAGAATTTTTTCCACCTCTTCCAGGGAATGTTCCTTTCCACTGTCAGTTTCAAAGGATATATTTATCGTGCGTCAGCATCACATTGAGCTGGTAATGAAGCTTTAAATGAAACCTATCACATGGTCTAATCAGGTAGAACCCTTATATCCAGGTGATCAATATGAGAGAAAAATTGAATTCCTTTGAACTACTGGGAAATATCTACCTGACCATAAAGCAGTTAGAAATCCAAAATTACACTGGAAGTCATGAATAATCTCTGCAAAAGTACCAGGAACACCAACTGTTTTCTGCTTCTTTATACCAAAGACACTGGGAACAGAAGTTGCGCGCACTTCTGCGTTTCATGGTTGGAAGTGATTTGATGCTGCATTGATACGATAAAAATATCTGTGAAGCAGCCTGCCACAGATATACAGCTGCTCTGTATAATTTTTGTTAACTACCAAGATCATAGATTTGAGGAGTGAATAACTCAGTATCCCACCTGGCTTCTTTATGGCAACAAATTGCTCAAATCACAACACATTTCCAAAATGCAGTGAGGAAAATCAGTCTGGTATTCTCCTAACTGACTTTGACAAATGGCATGTCATCCTGAAAGCATATACTCGACAATTCCTTGGTGTTATCTGGAGTGCTGCCAAATGTGTCTGCTCTTCCATGAGAGCTTGCAGCTAGCGAGCTTCATCAACTTCTTCAACCTGAGTTTTGGCAATTAACTTGCCCATGAGAGGAACAATGCATAATATACAGGTCTGCCACAGGAAGGAATTCTTGTGGTCTTGGTCTCATTTGGCTGTCTGATGAGGGCACAGGATTTCTGGAAATCAAATAACTTGCCCGTGGCTGAGGCGTAGATGGATTATAGAGGAGAAAACCCATGTCAATGTATGCCTGTGAAAACCTCTAAGAACGTTTTCTACAGAGATTAGCTAGAACATAACAGATTAAACCTTTCTTATTGATGCAAGTCATCTCTTCTGCAGTGTTAACTGCCAGTGTAGAAGTATTCGTTGTTTACAGTCTTCATGCTTTATATCCTGTGTTGGATTGCTGGCAATTCCTGGAAACAAGAACACTTAATGACTTCTAGGCTGTCTTGGAACTCTCTTTTGGTTTGTTAGTAGTTTTGCAATATGTGCCTTTCCTGTCAGTTGCCCCTTGTGAAACATGGAGAATAACTGTTACCTGCCAAAAGGACACAAGTCTTTTAATCATTACCCTACACTGCTGAGTTACAGTAGAACAAAGCCACAAACTGTGAGATTTTATCCTTTTAGTGTTCGCTGCTCTCTTATGTGGCTTCGTCTTCTGAAGGGCACAAGGAGGAAGAAAAAGGTTAAAACCTGCAATGGTTTTCTGTGTTCATTTCTTTGAGCAAGAAAGCTGATCTTTGAGCTGTGATGTCAGTTATGTGGTAGGTGAGAGAAATAGGTGGGAAAAAAATATGTGGAAAAGAAATATGCCAGGTAAAGCTTTAATACAGCTGTCCTATTCCATTCCAAGGGACACATGTGGCTCATGGGGAATGCTGTTTATTAGGGCTCTGCTAAAAAAGGCTTCTGCTGCTGCTTTGTGCTCTCCTTTCCTTTATTCAGAGTGCAAGTTTCTCTGTTCTGCTTTGAATGATTGTGTGCACCAAGATGCTGGAGTATTCCGAGCTGTGGGTATTTCAACATCATGTCATTCACAGTGCCATCCACAGAGAAGTAAATGATGACCTAGAGGGACAAAACAGGAGGAAATGAGGTACTTCAGTCAACACTTCAGGCAAGACTTTCAAGTGTGACTTCTGGCTCTAATTCAAGTACTTTTGAAAGCATAGACCATCTAATCTCTTAAAAATGTCTTTCTGTGCTGTCTCCAAGTTGGTATGTAGAATTGGACGGACTCTGAAAGTCCCTATGCTCTCCAGTTTTCTAGCCAAAGGTTTTATCTTAAAGAAAGAGACCAGAAAGGACACTGGGAAAGTCTAAAAAGGACAGCGTGGCAAAGGCTGAAAAAGTTTATTCATAGGAACTTTTCAAAATTCATCGCTGCCTACACCTGAAACTATGACTGCTGTTTTGCCCTTGAAACAACAGATAGGCTAAGTTATCAACTAAAGCCTGTATTAATGGGGGAAAGAAGGAATGTCGACACCTTAAGCGTTCTCAGTACTGAAGTAGTATGTCCTTTGTTTTCATAGTCTTTGTTAAAGGTGCAGCTCCTTGATAAGAAGCAATACCTAGTTATAGATGCACCACTACTTCTGCCTTTCCAGGGTGTTGCTTCAAACGAAGAAACAGTGTCTATCAGTTCTCCGTGAAGGAAGGTCAGGCCATCCGCCATCGTGCTTGTCTTATGCCAGCCAAATGAATCATGAACAGATTGCTGCTGCCTCACAACTTCCTCAAACATTTTGCAGCTTCTGTTGCTGATTAGGAGCCCACATAGATCCCCCAAACTGCTGATTTCTTTTCACATTGAGCTGTATGCTGCAATAGCTTTTTCTTTTACTCTCTGGTGATTCTCTGTCCATATGTCTTACGTGTTCCTTTCTTACATGCTCAGAAGAAATATTTCGGGAAGTGAAATTGTCCTGCAGAATCCTGGGTTGTGCTCATGACCAGTGTTCTGATTAAACTGTCTTTCTACTCCTTGGCAGTCAGGCTACTAGATGTATATCAAATCACCAAGACAGCAGTTTGCACAATCATTTGAAACAATGAAGCCTATGGACTCTCAGGCAATATGCATGTTATGCCAGTTTTCGTTTCCAGCCTTACATGCATCATACTACCTGCCTTGTGGGTTGGTTCTGGTCATTGTGATGAACTGCTAGATGCTCACCATGAAGGTTTCTTATCTGGGAACCTGGATTAATCAGATGTCCTGTGGGAGTGAGACTGTAACATAAAATAATGGTTGCTTATTTTAAAATTGAAGCATGCTTTCCAGAAAGCTGTGTTTAAGTTCACTGTGAGTTAAGACTGACAGAACACCAAAGATGAAGATGACGTTTTGAGGCAAGAAATCAAAACTGACAGCCTCCAAAAATGAATTTAAGGGGTAGGTGCAATGATAGGCAATCATGTTCACTGGTGGAAGGTGAGTGATGAGAAGCAGTCAATAGAGGGATAGAAGGCAAGAACTGAGGTGAATAGCAGTGTTTCTAATTCACCTCATCTTTTTTCTTTATTAACAAGCAAACAGACAAAAACGCTGATCCATTCCTGAACAGCAGTAGCTATGAGGCTGTATTTCTAAAGAAACCTAGCAGTATGTTAGAAGCTTTTGCTGTATTTTGGAAAGGTTAATTTGCACAGTGTTCCTGTGAACTGGAATGAGTTTTATCTCCATGTTATATTTGGGAACTAATGCACAGGGGGTTGAAAGCGTAAGGTGGCTTCTTTTAGGTCACACAGAGTATGAGTCTGCCTAGCTTCAGCATGGTCCTTAGTTAATGTGTCTAAATGACTTGTTAGCACTGATTTCTGCTCTGCCACCTTCCGGGCAAGAGAGCTCTGACTATATGGTATGGCATGGCAGCAAGCAGAGCTGATTGTCAGGGTCATAAACATGCACCCAAGGTGCTTTCTTTCACAGCTAATGATCATGATGGGTTGTGGCTTGCACTATAGCAAAGACTAGTGATTTAAATATCAGTTTAAATTACACTGTGGAAGACTTTGAACACAGTAAAAGTTGCCTGCTCATCCTAAAGGTCTCATATGTATGATCTGAAAAGGGAAGAAATGTCTTCATCTTACCAAGATGTACTGTACAATACCATTAATTGGCATCTTTGCTTGGATGTGGATTTTCACACTGACTGCAGAGCAGTTGCGGTTTGCATGTGCAATTAGTAGTGTTACTATATATATAGAGAGAGAGTAACACATATATATATATAGTAACATATATATATGTAACTCTTGAAATACAGTAAAGTGAGGTCTGTATGCGTGTTGGTGTAATTGCTACATGGGACATAGAACCTGGAACTATTTGCATCTTTTGAAGAGTTTTTCTCGGGGTGCCAGCAACTGGAGGAATACCAATCAGTGCCTGGGGTGACAGAGGTATTAATCAGAGTTGTTGCTGCTTCTATGTTGTCTAAGGACTTGTCTGTTTGAGATAAATTATGCACAAAGAGAGGAGACTGTTAGTGTCCTTCATGCTATATGAAGTAGGAAAAAGACTCACAAAGTCTGAAAACTATATTGTATTGACATAACTCCTTTATTAAAAGCCAGTAGAACCTAAATAATGCAGCATCTTGAGACTGTCCTGCTTGAATCAGTTCCTCTTTTGCTTGCATTTATTTGCTCAACCATAGCACTCAGTGCTAGTCGTTGACTACACTGGTGTAAATGCCATGTTTCTTTATTGAATTTTCACTTTTTTTTCCCCTTAAAATATTAAAGAATTAGATGCCCAGTTCCAGCTGAAATTCAGTGGATGAAGGGCATCAGTTACTTTGGGCTTTTTCAAAAACCCCCTTTGCTCTGTCTAGTGACTATTATTAAATGTCTGGCTTTCAGCTAATAAATGGAGCTAGGCAATGAACAGCCTGTTTGTTCTTTGACACGAAAGACATGGCATCTTTCCATGTAACTGTGGAAAAATTGTGCAGGCGGAACTGATAGTAAACAGTGAGAAAGGCAAAAAAAATGGATATCTCTTGATATTCCTTATTCCACCTTTTCTACACATGAGAGATGTTTGCATATTCAGTGAGATGTTTCCATATAAATTTAATAGTAACAGCATTCTGAGGTGTTAATGTCTCTAATACAGTGGTGTGTATAGTGCTTGGCAAAATATTTGGGGAATCTGGCTTTACATCTAAATGGCCACATCTGGGAAAAGCTAGAAAATAGGGAAGAATCATGAAAATATGAAAAGCCTTGAATGATTTGACATTACTTTTGGTATTAGGTAGTAACGATGTGTGTCTCCTTCTCTCTGTCCCCAGAAGTCCATGCTTCAGTAGAATGCAAACAGTAGTTGAAAGTCATAGAAAACACAGGTGAAAGCATGTCAAGGAGAGAGAATGATTTGTGGGAGAGCAGCAAATCTTCTTTTATACAAAAATGAGAGGGGTGGGAAAGCACTGTAGAAACAATAAGGAATGTTTTATATAGGTGCTTAAGAGACTGTATCTTTGTCTAGAAGGTCAAATGAGAAACATACATCTCCATCTTCTCAACTTACCATTTTTTCTTTTCCTTCTTGTGTGTTCTCTTAAAGTGACTGATCCATGAGAGGAAAAAATGCTGAGACATAACTGACATGGAAATAAGTTTTTAGAAGGGAGTTTAAGAAATAAATGGTGTACTTTATGCACTTAGATTCCTTGATTTCTTTTTCCCAGTTGTAGGTATAAAACTTGTGTAATATGTGTTACTGAAAACCAGTTCCACTCTTAATCTGTAACCTTTTCAGGTGGATCCATTTATTTGGTTAAATACAGTTTATAAGAGTGTATGTGTTTCTTTCCTTCTGCATCTACTCATCCCAGTGACTGGTCACAGCTTGGAAAGAGGAACAGGCACAGTACCAGAGCATCGGTTTAATGGTTTTATACTGAATACAACTAAGCAAAAAATTACTAGTTTCTGATGTTGTCTCTGCCTCTTTCAGTCCTGCATTCAGCAGCTTCCCAGTAAAATCTCATTGGGCAACTTCCTGGATTTTATGTTTTCTTGACATTAATATACTGGTAATGTGTAGAGGTCCCAGAAACCATGAATGCACAAAAGAAAACTATTTTTCTTCCATTATTATATTTAAATCATATTGCTACTGTTATCAGCTGGGTATTTGTGCTTGCAACTCATGAATTAGGATGAGATTTAGTCCCATGTGATCCTTGCAGCTTGAGTCCTGGAGTGCCTCATTCATGCATAAAACAGATTTGATTTTGACCTAGGGATAGCGATCTTTTTAACAGAGAAGTAGTCGTAGTAGAAGAAGGGGAAGTAAGCTTTTAGTTCTTCTGTAAATCATCTAAAAAGCTTGGGGGAAATAATAAAGGAAAAGTGGTCCTAATACATTTTACTTGTGAGGCACATGTTCAGAATAAAGTGTTCCAGCCTAAATCCGGCTTCTACACTAATATCTGTAATCTCAGCCATCAGTCTCTTGTCTTAAGGGCAAGGTTTTGTTTGTGCAACAGGAGGTCAATTAATGTTCATTGATAGAGTTGACAACTCAAGTGCAATGGGACACCATATAAATATTTCAGTTTGTGTTTATAACTACTCTGTGCCTCCTGTTGTAATGTAGTAAACATATGTATGACACTGTGAGGTGCTCAAACGTGAGGGGAGGTGAGCAGTCTAAGGTGTCAGATTGGTAGGTTTGTTTCTGCAGTTTCTCTGCATAATTTTTCAAATAGGCAAAAGGATTTTTCTTCTTTATTCATGAAATGGCCTTCCCAACTAGCCATAAGATTGGGCTGTCTTTCAAATGGATTCTTTCTCATGAAGGATGATGTGTGTTTTTAATAAAGCTAAGCAAAAGGTCACAGAAGAGGATCACCAGTAACATAGAGTTTCAGCTATTAGTTTTCATGGTTCAGACTAATGTCAGAACCACAGACCACCATTAACTTTATAATGGAGCATAACACTAGTCAGGGGTGGGATGCTTGGTTAGCATATGTCAGAGTAATTATAGACTTGGTATGAAAAGCACAGCTCTTAATTAACTGTACGGTCTAAGGGAAATGAATGACAAGCTATCTGTATAATTCATGACCTGTCCCTGTTAATTTGATGCTGTCATGCATGAAGTTCAACTCCCCTGTTTCCTACTAGCCATTGAAAAAGTGTTTATAGTGATGCATCTCTGAAAGAACAGAGAGATGAAGCATAAGGATGTTGTACACTGTGACAAAAAACAAGATGAGCAAAATGTTCTTAAACTATTGTGCAGCATCTCCCCTGTTTTAAATCGTGAGCAGAAGAGATTACTGCTTGCATAAGCTATTGCCCTCAAGATCAGTCTTGATTAGAATGGAGTTGGTCCTTAAGTCTTCTTATGAAAGTGCAATCTGCTGTAACAAGAATTTGTATCAAGCATCCCATGGTGCTGAATCAGACAGCTGTCTTTGCAGAAGACTAAAAGCATTGTCTTTCTGAGCCAAGGTAAATCACTGATTAACTCACATGGCTTTAAAAAGACCACACAATTTTGCTGGAATCTTCTCAGTGATGTGAGAGAACATTGCATTCTACTCTAAAACAATGAACAAGCCAGCTATTTTCATGTTATTCCCTCAACTAAGAAAGAAAAGGTAATAATTTTGGGTTGAAGTTACTTTGTTGCTGATGAGGTGCTTTTTATACAACTTTGATAAGTGTGAACAAGAAAACTTGTCAGTGCTTATGGCTGCAAACAAGAAGAATGTGGGAAAGTACTGACGGGAGAGAGCTTTCTGAGGTACGCTTTCTTCCCCGTTTTATTTCAAGGCTCCTTCAGACTTTTAGACTAGTGCCTTGTGAAACCCATCCCCTGGTAGAACACCATTCCCACCCTTATCCCAACCTCAGCTCCCATACAGATTGAGAAACAAGTTTCTAGGAGTGCTAATTGTTCCTTTTTTATAGGGAAAACTTTAAACAAAAAGAAACCCACATCATTTTGCTGTGAGATAATGAGGTAAAACTTATTATCCATCTGTTGTACCCACATTTTAGGTAGCAGATTTTTATTAAGGTAACACTACAGAAGCCCTTGAAAACTGTAGGATTGGCTTGGTTTAATGTAACTGCCTCTGATTCTCCAGCAGCCTTTTGCTTCACGTTTCCTACTGGGATCTTCCAAAGGCAGTGGGAGTAATTGAATACATCTCTGGGCACATTCTGAAGCCCTAGTAAATGCTCTCCCTGCTTTGGTCTGGCATGTTTCTCCAAGGTGTACAGCATACATGCATATGTGGACATGGAGGAAGAAGGGCTTTGAAAGGAACAGATGCTGACTGCTTGTGGAAATGTAGCTGCACCTTCATGCTGCTGTTTGCTTCCAGTGCCACAACTCCCCTCCAGTTCCTGCCCTGCCATTGAAAGCAGTCTGAAATGCAAATACATTTATGTTACCCTTTGATCTAATTTCATCTCAGTAATTTCTTATCATGTTATAAACCACTCGGAGTGAATAAACCAGTAATTAGACATTATGACTGGAGTTAAGTGTAATTAGCTATTTAGGGGGGAGCTAATAATGCTGTTAATGGAATTTCTCATTTTGGGAAGAGGGACAGTGTTAAAATACATCTATAAGAAACTCCAGTTAATGCATATAATTAGCACTCTACTGTTTTTGTATGTGTTGTCCTGTAATTCTTTAGGTAAAAGATCCTCCATTTTACTGAGAGATTAGCCCTAACTTTAGTTTATGGGAAGCTGTTTCTCGTTAAGTTAATGATAATGTAATTCTCCTGAGCTTTGCTGCTGTCCCTGGGACTGCTGCTTGCTTCTAGACCCTTGTTTTGACTGATTATTTTCTGTTGGTTAGGCAAATGTCTGGTTATATAGCCTGGGTCCCATGGGAGGAAACATTTGTATATTATATATGAAACCTGCTTTAGAGAATGTTTTTACGTCGTGTATCTTGAGCCAGCCTGGAACATACTGAACAAATGGAGGGCAACCAGCTTAGCTGAAAAGCCATTTTGCATGATATGACTCTCCCTGGTTGTCTTCCTTACTCTCTTTGAGGCAAATTGAAGTGTTGCCTAGTGATGGATACGGCTTCTTCTGTACCCAGACAATGCTTGGACTATCACTGGTTTTCATTTTCTATTTTGCTTCCCACTATGCTCCTAAATTTCATTTGGCAGTAAGTGATCCTCTCTGTCTTAAAATTCTATCTAAAATTTAGTCCATTTATATATCAAATGGCTGTGAGTAGATATGTATTTCACTCCCAAAGTGCCATAATTTAATTCAAGAAAAGATTAGGCTTTGAGGGTCACTTTTTCCATGCATGAGTGTTAACAATAAAATAAAACCCCTTGCCTTCCAATTCATTATAAAAGTAGTTTTTTCAGTTTGTTTTGAAATGCTTTCAGTAACTATTGGAAAAGGTCTTGGAACTTTTTAGTGAAAACGCTCAAGGCATGTTTAGGATCTGATGTGTGTGGAGGTGAGAAGGTTAAACAAAAGCTTCATTTAAAAGGGATGTGGAGGCTGAGGTATAGAATCACAGGATAATTCAGGTTAGGAGGGACCTCACAAGGTCTCTGATCCAACCTCGCCCTGGAAGCTTTGTGAGTTACATGGTCAGACCAGGTTAGTTGGGGTTTTATGTATTCTGATCTTAAAAACCTTCAAGGATGAAGACCATACCTCTTCTTTGAGCAACTTGTTCTATTGCTTGAATGTCCTGGTCATTGAAAAGCATTTCTTTCTATCCTGTTTGAAGCTGTCTTGTTTGAATTTATGTCCATTATTTCTTGTCCTCCTACCATGCAATACCATGAAGAGCCTGGCTGTTTCTTCTTGATGACCTCCTTATAGGTATTGGGTGTTTGATATTGGGTCCCTTTTAAGCACAACATTCAAGTGACCAGGACTGTGATTACTATTGCTGCTGGCTTCTCCAAACAGGAAAAAAGATTTTAAAAAGGAAAAAGAGAAGAAAAAAAAGGAGAAAAAAGAGAAAGACCTTTCTTGAGAGGGTTAAGAGAGAACTGCGCCCACGCAGGCTCATGACTCTTCTTGAATAGCAACCAAAGATTTATCAAACTCTGTAAGTTTTGTGTGAAATAATAGCTTAAAAATAGCATCACTGGAGGAAAAGAAAATGCTGGTAGCAAGCTTCGAAAGATCAATTTTCTGTGAGAGTGTTTCCTATGATAAAGAGCTAACAAGCTTTCTGAGGGCTTCGTGATAGAAACAAATGATTCAACTGTAGGATCTTAGGGGCTGGGATCATATCTTATTTGATTTAATGGGAGTGAGGGCTTGAACTACTGTGTTTCAAATAATAGTATTAGTAAAATCATTACTTCTTAAAGTAAATTCTGCTGTGAGTTTGACAAGGACAGTGTGAATAACTCTCTGAAAATAAAGCAAGGATCAGTTTAAGCAATGAATCTTCACTGACATTTTTTTTTTTTTTTTTTTGACATGCAATCTCTGCCATTAGTCTTAAGTTCTTTCAAATACAGTTTGCAATATCCAGCTGTGGGCCTCATTGCAGGCTCTCACTGCACAGCTTCTTGAGTATAGGGATGCAGGTAAAGGGGAAGAAAATCAAAATTTCCTTCAGGCAAAACTGAAGGGGCACATCTGTGCAATGCAGTGTTGGGAAGGTTGTGCTTTTGCCTGACTGGCACATCTCTGTCTCTCCCTCTAAGTGCCGGCTGTGATGGAGGAATCTCTGCTGACCACAACATTGGTTAAAAAGTATGAGACTGAATGGGAGGGCAAAGTCCATCCTATCACCTGGGCACCAATTGTGCCCAAATAATCCAGACTGTCATGGTCTAAATGGAATACAGCAGGGCTTCTGTATTCTGACCTCCTCTTCCACTGTGGGTCTGCAGGTAGGAGCGCAGCTTGCTGGGGAGTGTAATGCAGATGTCACTTTATCAGAAAGTTTACTATCACAGCCTGCAATATTAATCACCAGCTCTTGTTCTGTTTTTTACTGTGAATCTTATGTGACAATAATGTAAAGCACCCCAAGGAGAGAGACCTCGTATGTGCGAGAACTTCTTGCATCCATCCTCAGCCTGGCCAGAGTCAGCTGTGCATGCCTCAGACATTCGAGTCATTCAGTCTGCAGACCTTAGAATGAAAGCCAGTGTAGCTGCTTTCATTTCTCTGGAGTTTTTTTATGCATTCAGCTGCTCTGATCTTCCAAATAACCTGTGTCAATAGTAAAGTGATCAAAGGGATGTGGCACTGCTCTAGTCTCATCATGAAAACAAACGTTAATTACTCTACATGAAGTAGAGGAACATCATGAGTCCATTTAAAATCAATCACCAAAGGCAAAGGTATGTTTTCAAGATGACAGTCAGCTGGATTGGTTATAGAAGGTTGAGAGGTGTTTTTTGTCTTCCAGAAAATACCACTGGGCTTTAAAGTTGGGTTACTTGGGGAATATTTCTTTCTTTCCATTACACTAATGATTTATTCCAAGTAACATCCCAAATAATTTCACAGTGAAGAAAGCACTCTGGTGGGTTTTAGTGGTCTAATGTCAGAAGAAAGGGCAAAAGAGTGGCTTGTTTCTGTCCCATGTTGAAGATTTGTGCTCGTCACAGGTATTGCTTAGCTTGTGAAGTCTTACGTGTAATCCAGCTCCTTCAGGCTTGAATAGTGTGTTGTTTCTTCTTGGAGCACATGGGGAAGGCATCATCTCCTTGCTTATTCTCTGTGTTCTGAAAACAACAGCTGTGCTGTCTTTATGGGTCATCTTTTTCTCTGCTAATTCTTCCTCAAGGATTCATGGATGGAGAGGTACATCACAAAGCAGCTACCAAAAAGCTGGAGAGACAACTTTGTTCTGAAACTCCTTCAAGAGAATCCCTGCTCCTTACCTGGGAGTTTGAATGACAGCTATTGCTAGTTACAAATCTGTGGTGTGAAAGAGAATTTACCAAAATCCCATGTTTCATCCCAGAAGATGACTCTAAAGTGGGAGCTGTCAGATTCAGCAGCTCGTTGAAGCTAGGTTTTTGGGCAGGAATTCCAAAGATATCACAGGGGGACTAGGCTTTTTTGAGATTGAAAAGATGACAGTGCAACACAGATGGGTTTTAGCATTAAAACAAAATTCAACTTCTAATGAGAATGTGGGGATGATACGTGGCAGGGCAGGGAGTTGAGCCAGTTTTTGTAAAAATAGCACAGAATTGGGAGTATTTTAGAACAAAGCAAAGATGGGTCCTATGCAAAAGTTATTTAATAACTTATACATAGAGATGGGATTTAGTTTCAGGTGAAAGCTACATCGAACCTAAACTCATGATCTCTTTAAAACGTAAACACTGAACATTAGCCAGAAAGTTACTGAGCCTCTTCTATTTATATTTTCAAAAAATCAATTTAAGTACCATCTGTTTGATTTTGCAGAGCAGTGAAGAGAAACCCCTACAGAAATATCAGTCAGTGCTTTGTACACCTTCCGAAGAGCCTATAGCTCCAAATAATATTTAGTGCTATATTCACCACCATGTAATATATATTGTTCCAGGAGAAGTGCCCAACAGCTCTTTTTCCCGTCTGTCCAGGATCATGGTGTTGTGAAGCTTGGCACCTACCACTGAATGAGACATGCTTGCAGTCCTCACTGTACTTTCAAGGGAACAGTGAAGATCTGAGGCTGGCCCACCTGTTGGGAATGGCAAGTGCCACTGTCTTCCCTGGGTCACGTTTGGCCCAGGGCTGCAGCCATCTCAATGAGTGAGTACCTCAGGCAGGCACTTGCTGCAGGAGTTACTTGTTGACAGCAAGAGTGGTTGAGGAAGGGAAGTATCTCATGCACTTTATGGTCTCCCTTTAATGCTTCCCTGGCTGGTTGTTTCACCAGCAGAACAAATCGCTCCTTCCACTGTCTCTGCTGTCTGGGGAGAGCAGCAGCTGGATAATACACTGTGATGCACTTGAGGGCAAGCCCAATACCTACTCTTTAGGTACCCCAAATAACAAAGTTTCTACAAATTCTTGAGGGGAATAGACACAGTGAAGGTGCCACAGGTGTTCCATTTTAGTCACCCTAGATTTTCCATGTATTAACTTGTCCACATTGCTTTGTGCTTCATAGTAAATAATTATCTGTTCTCTTGGAGGTTTACTTTCAATTAGATAAAGTCTTTTATCCCCAAACTACTTTATTGCTCAAAATACATTCCCTTAAGTCCCTGGTAGTATTTTTCTGTTTCCTGAACTGCTTACAGTCTTTCAGCACCTGTGTGGTAATGAATAATAATCATGATAATGATGATAATGAAACTGAGTGCTTACTCCAGTCTGGAAAGAGAGAGAAGTGATGTGATTGAAACCCCACTCTGTAGCCCTGAATTCTTTCAATATTTTTTGTTGTTGTGTAACTGAATGTTGTATCTAATTTTCTGTCTTTTTATGCTCTTACATTTCTTTCACTGGTACAGCTTTCCCTGCATCTTTTCCATTGAGTTTTACATTTGGTGTGGTTTCCCTGAATGATGAACTGTGATTTTCTTTTTTTTCAGCCCTACTTAACCTCCTTCCTGTGTTTCCAGCCATATCAACCATGTTTCTTTAGTGTACTCTTCTCACTGGCTTTTATTTCAATTTCCGTGTTAACATAATCTGCCAACCAGTAAAACAATTTATAGCTGGTACTTGTTTCTACTGCAATAATGTTTTTCATGCACCATGGTGAGGCATTTTGTTCCCTAAGGCATGGTGCTGCCACCAAGCACACCAAGGCTCCCTGCTGAATACATTCCCTCCAAAGTAAGCCTGGGAAGATGAAGCTTTTCTTAGAAGTTGCTCAAACTCTGTGTCTACAGTGTTCTCTTGCTAATACCACCAGCAATGCCAGCAGGCTAAGTAAGAGTCTCTGCAAAGCTTTAACGTCTCCTTCATCTGCCAGGTTTTTCTCTTTGCCTCTATGCCACCCTTTCCTTCAGTTTTAGCTTCTTTTGCTGTCATTCCATCATTGTGAAAGAAAGAGTCATTAAAACTGGAATGATGAGGTTAAGCATGTTTTGACACATCGCGCTAACTGCAACAGCCATTCAAGCTTTTCTTTCTAATTACCATAAATAATTAGTAGCTACCCAGGAGCAAGCTTCAGATTAATTAATTCCCACCAAAGTTGTCATCCAAAGTACTCCTTTGACCAAATGTTCAAGGTAACTCATTATAACTTGAAAATAAGCTAGGAAAGTGTTATTAGCTGCAGTGCAGTACAAATAGCAGTAAGGTTAGTGGCTTTGCTATAATTTCTTCTGCCTTCTTCCTGTGCTTTTTGGTGTTGTCCAGGAAAAGGAGAAAAATGGAAACTTTCACACTGACTATAAGGCTGTATTGGATTCTATTTCTTACATTATCCCACTGAATAATTCAAAATGGTGTAGTCACATTTTCATTAAAATCTTAGTATAGGAATGAAAAATAACTGAGTTCCTTTATTTTGGCCATTCAGATGGACAAACCTGAGGTTATTAGCCATCTATTAAATTATTTACACAAGCATGGACAGTGAGGAAATGAAAGTAGACCTAAGAGGTCTTTGCCATTGACCTCACTGGGACACCACTGATTTTATCAGAAGTATGATTTATTCTGCAGTCCATACTTGTGTCATCTAGAGAACTAATCTGCTGTATTGGTGGTGCTAGCTACTATTTGCTTCTTCAGGCATTGAAGCAATTTAGTGATAAAGCACTAAATTTACTATTCCCAAATAAAGTTGGTCTTTCAATTCACTCTCTCCTCAGGTTCTTTTCCTACTTTGCAATACAATGATTTTCTTTTTTCCAAGATACTTGTCTTTTGTTTTGTTTTGTTTTCCAAGGATACTAGGGTTTTTTTCCCAAGGGTACTAGTTTTTCTTCTTGGAGTCTTGAAACATCAATTAATTGTGGGTAGTTTTAAACAAGAACCCTGCACAGCGATACCAGTTATTGAATACTTGGTTAGGAATAGTTAGGTCAACGTGGCAGCCTTTGAACTTTCCATGTCTTTCAAGCCGCACTGGCAGTAAATGACTGAAAACTTTTCTCGCCATGCTTTTATTTTAGGTGTTCAACATTTACCCTGTCAACCAAGATAGATGAGCACAGTTCCAAGGCCTCTGTGAGGATTACATCACTGCAAATGATGAGGCTCTGGAGAGACTGTCTGCCTTTATCCCCTAAAATCTTACGTGGGAGGATTTCCGTAATCTCCCTGAAATCCTGTGTTTCCAGAACTCTTCACAGAACTCTGTAAACCCTCTCCTTGTCAAGAGCTGTGCAGGGAGGCAGTCACGCTGCTCCACTGCAATCTGGCTTGATGCTGTTAATAGTTTCTCTACAATTCCTTGCATCACCATGCATTTTTTAGAATTCTTTAAAAAGACAGAGTGATCACATGAAGTAAATAAGCAGGAAATCTACTTTGAAGAGTCTGGAGTCTTGTTTTCATGTTATGCTTTTATTTGGAAACGGCACTAGCATTTTGTTCTAAGAATACAGGAAGAAAAAAGGTTATAAGCAGAGGTAAAATCTTTTAATAGATCAGACAATGAAGTTGGAAAATTGAGTCTTATGTACCCCGCAACCTGTCTGGAGAAGGGATGTTAAGAACTGGTATAACTAGATACTGTTCTAATTTGTCCAATGAAATCAGCTAGTCTAATATAGCTACTTGCAAACTCTGCCCTTTGTTTAAAGGAGGATTGAACAGCTTATTATTCAGCTGAATATCTGCATTTCCTTTGGGATGATCAAGGCTTTATGTAAAAATCTAATTATTATGTTAATCACTATTCAAATGGCAAGGCGTAAACTACAGAGCTCCGATTGCAAGGTAACAATGGGAAGATACCAATCATTAGATTTGGTTCTGAAATACATGAATTTTCATGGTTTGTTGAAAGCAAAACTTCTCTCGGGGGGGTGTGGGGGTGGAATTGCCTTGAAAATCAATGAAGTCATTGCAGCTGTAATGTAGTGTTTTGATAAAATGGAAAATTAGCCAGTTAAAATTCTTGTCAGCAATGAATAAGACGTGAATGACTGTATGTGCACTTTTCTGCATGACTGTTGATGTGTATATGCATATATATAATTTTCTTTTGCTCGAGTCACAGAGAAATAGGAAACGTTATTAGCAATGGAAAAGACAGCTCAGAATCAAAAGGTGATTAAAAACGCTTCTTTTGTTGATAGTGCCATTGCGTTAGGATAGGAATTGAACAGAGAGAGCCTTCAGAGACTGCATCATCATGATGCTGCAGCAGACAGGCAGCGCGTCTAAAAATAACAATGTATGGGTGAAATCAAAGAACCTGACGCTGTGTCTCTAAGACACTGAGCAGCTCCTGGGTGTTTAGTACCTGGCAGAGCTAAACTTCTGACCACTGACACTGGGGCTCCCTTCCTCCACCTCACTTTGGTTTTTGATTTCACCTTTCACAAGCATTGAAGATGAAACAGGGAAACGAGGTGAGCTGGACAAGAAAGTTAGACATGTGTAAAGTTATGTAGTAAGTTGAAAGTGAGGGGGACATTGTGGTCTTCAGTTACAGAAAGGGTTTATCTACAGTGGTGAGGTTTGGAGAGAATAGCCCAAAGCTTAAAGCATAAGAATATAACTTGGGAGAAAGAGTCTCAAGTCTCCAACAGATTTCTTGTAACTTTAGAATAGCAACTGGGTTTCATGGATCAGTCCCATATTTCAAACACTGATGTGGAAAAAACCTTTTTCCACATTCTTCTGTGGAAGGATAAACACTTTCCAAACCTGTGAGATGTGCAGAGGCTGTGGTGTGCCAAGCTGTTTGGGGTGATTCAGTCTGAGCACTTTGGAATTTTGTCAGATTTGATGTCTAAGTCACAGCCATGCCTTTCAGTTTCTGTAGCATGTGACTGTGATGGATAATTTTTCAGTGATATTCATTTGTATGAGCAATAATCTAGTGCCTTTTGTTTTCTAGAGCTGCTTGACAGCTGCTGCTGCTTGGGTGCGGGACGAGCCATTGCACGTGTGAAGAGGTACCAGGTGACTTTTGCTGTGGCAGCTCCTCCTCTAATGGAGGACATGGCCAGTGACTTTTCTTGTGGCAGGATAGGAAAGAGATCTGTTAGAAATGCACATTTACAGGTAACATGACACTGAATGTGCAGCGTATAGCTAACATCAGTTGTTGATGGGTCTGTCTTAAAGGGGAGCTTTGTCACATCTGCTCTGCTTAGAAACCTCGTGGCATAGCAAAGTAACCATGGATGGTTACCTGAAAATGTTTCTTGGTCCCCATTTGGGAGAAGAGGCAGATTCTGTATCTCAGGTGGGAATGATTCATCCTCCGCTCCTCCAAGTCATTGTGCAAATATTTCCTCCTCCAGGTGGGAACTCAGCCAATGCCTAATAGTATGTTACAGGACACTTGTTTCTGGGGCTGATGCTAGGCAGAATTGTGTTTTATGGCAGCATATACACTCAAATCCCATGCTCTTTACACAGAAAAAGAACTGTTTGCTGTGTTCTGGCTCAATTCCATTTCACACAGTTATTTCATGTCATGTAATTTCAATTAATGCTTGCAGGCATATGGTGGCATAAATTGGGGAACAATTGAAAAGACTGCAAGCACTGTAGAGTGCAAAGAAATAGACAGGGATGCTGGCAGACACCCTCCTTGCTGTTTGTCCAAATACACAGTCAGGAGACTTTGAGCCAAATTTAAGATGACAAATTCAAAAGCCAGTGAAGAAGATGCTCTTAATACACAACATTTAAATAACTCCTGCTTCTTGGAAGAAATGCTGAGTTAGGTGACATAAGGACTTACCATTACATAAAAGAAGAAACAAAAATATACCTCCATAAAAGCTCCCTGTTCAATTTGACTTGGAGAAGTAGTAAAGCATAGACTTCTAGGTCATGAAAGCCTTGATTTAGTAGATTGCTTGAGCATGTACCAGTATTTTAGGCTCTAAGTAATTCCACTGACTCCATTACTGTTCCATGCTCACTTAAAGTAAAGCACATGTGAAAGGGTTTATTAGATGTTAGCCTGAGAAAACCGTTAATTATGTGGCATACAGAGACTTTTTCCATGAGAGCTCTTTTGGAATTTGTTCCAGTGCAGTGCTTGCTCTTGTGCCCATTAGGGATGAAGAGAGACCTGAATGCTTTAGTGGAGCTTGTTAGCCTTGTTAGACAAATGTAAGGTAATTGTCAAACAAGGGAAAAGTACAGTCCATGCCGTTCACTGGACTTGTGACAGGCTCTGCCTGACAAAGAAAGACTTTGTGTTAGTTCTGGTGCAGGTGATGACGGTTCAAGTAAAAACAACTTACATCAAATTATTTAGTCTTAGGCTAAAAATATTTAGCATCACATCCAGGCTGAGAAGTGAGAATGGGGCTTTGGTATCTTTACAGAGAGGATGCACTTTATTTAAAATGCAAACTAAATCAATGCCAAAGTGCATGTTCATTTCTCTTGGAAGCTCCGCATGTTGCTGCTAGGCTTGCTTTCTTTGCTGAATTTCAGCAAGAAACCAGTGGTCATCAGCATACTTTTTGCTGGGGGGGAGTTCCTCTTCTCTATAGCCACCTGTCCCTATTACAGGGTCTTCTAAAGCCAACTTCCATTGTGACCCAGGATGCTGATATCAGTGGGGTGGGTAAAGGCAACCTTTTGAGAGTGGTTTGGTTTACGTATATGCATAACAGCACAACACAGAGAAGGACTTGGAAGTAAGAGTTACCAGCCAGTACCTGCTTTGGAGAAAGTGGTTTATATTGGTAATTTCTGTGAATGAATGAGACTTGTGTAGTCTCTTGTGTACTTGGGGCCAACCACTTTATTCTATCTACAACACCATGACAGTGGGGTACCAGTCAGCACCAGTGTAGGGAAAGGCATACATTAAAGTATCATAAATGGTGTTTACAACACAAAAACGATCACTGAAGAGGAATATCCTGTTACCTCTTATGCCAGTCATTGCAAAATCCATCACGTGTTACAAGAGGCACAGCACATTTTATGAATTTCATGATGTATCAGTGCTAAATTTAATGTATTGTGCATAAGGAAACCCATTATCATGATTTTATATGTGATATATAAATAAATGGATTCTATTAAAACCAAAAGAAGCAGGAGCACTGATTGAACTCCTTTAAAAAGGACTTACCTTGAAAGTAACATGGTGTGATCCTTAGTAAAATCTTCAACTTAATTTTCCTTTGCAGCGTTCATTTTTACAACGCGAGCTTTACTCTATTAAGCTGTCAGATAAAAAAGGAGCTAACAGCCTGACCACATTTTCGTCTAACAAAGGATACATTTAGCTAGCTCAATTACTAGTGGAAGCTTTAGATAGAAATAGAAAAAGAAGGATGACAGAGCAATTTATTTTTACAATAAAACTATTAATTCTTGCACCCTCCCCTCCTCATAATATTCTGATGCTTAACACTACATTAATGAGGCGCTTTTAATATAATTATGGTTGCTTTTGTCCCAGCTTTTCCTGATTTTCAGATGTGGCCTTAGAATTAACTGTCCTTGGCCAGAGTTAAATGTTCCTCTTAATTGGGCTGAAACCATCAGCTTTTTATAATTTCCTGCATCATCTTTTGGTTTTTTTACCGTTTGGATTTAGGGAGAGGAAAGAGAAAACATAATTTCATGGTGTTCCTGTCTTTGGATCATTTAACCAACCTAAAATATATAGCATCACTACTGGGACTTGCACAGTCTAAAGCTCAACATATGGCCACCTAACTGATTCGCTCTGGAATCTTTAGATGTGATATCATTTATTTTCTTTTACAGCAGGCTGAAGTAATCCAGGATCTAACTCCTAATACAAGTAATTCATTAGCAACAGGCTATGTTGATCCTGGAACCAAACATGGCAATTACCCAGGTCTTTAAACTGCTTCTTAATTATTTGAAGGAGGGCATTATTTACAAAGCTGTAACAAACTGTGAAGCATTTATTTGCTGGTCCACTCCTCAGTGAGGGTTGTGCTGACCCGTACGTGTGTCCTGTGACTAACTGGGTTGGTGCTGTGCAGAGCCAGCTAGTTCGCAGGCTCAGAGGGATAGAGGGATAAATGGGCCTAACAGCTGAATGCCCTTTTAATTTTTAGTGTTCCACCTTCCACTCAGTGCAGGGAATACAGTGCTTTGTAATTCAGCTCATCACCTCTACTGTGGTGTTTTCTTCATCTTTATGCGCGTTGCTAGCTGTAGCAGGTCTTTGATATGGTTATGAAATAGCAATATGAATTGCATCTCTCTCTGAAGGTATATCCCCTTATGCATATTAAGAGGAAAAACTAGTCTTTTGTTTCAGACCTAAGGGGATCTTTCAAATATAAATGAGGAGGCTCCTCTTCATGGTCCAGTTCACCCATGAACTTTGTGAACTGGGCATCATCTCCTCACTTACGGCCCCTGAAGTTTCAGACACTTCGTATGGGTGGTTGATCTTTCTCTTAAGCATGCAAGAGCAGTTCTGCTGGTTTGTTTGATATTGCAAACACAACCTCAGAAGCTAGCTCTCTTCCCTCTGTTTACCTTAAGGTATCTGTGAAGCAACAATGTGAATGTGTTGCAGGACAGGACATTTGTTCTCCACTGCCTCCTCCCTAATGAGCAATTGAGCTTTAACACCCCTGGATGTGGTTGTTCCAGAAGCAGCATTAGTCTTCTGTCTTCTGAGGTACGGCTCAAGGAATAAGCCAAGTTAGAGAGACAAACATCCCACTGGAAATGAGGCCTGCTGCTCTGTTTCATAAAGAACCATTCCTTCAGCACCCCTGGAAAAACTCAGGGCGCTTTCTTCTTCAGGAGGAATATTTTAAAGCTGTTTCTGTTCCGGTAAACTTCCACACGATGGTTGGCAAAACAAAGTTGTAACAGCCCAGGGATGGGATTTGGTAAAACCCTGAGCCATGTCCCAGGGTGGGACAGCCCTGATAGATAGAGGTTGTGCCCTAGAAAAAGAGAAAGATGCTAAAATAATAAAGCCCAAATATTTGGCTTGTCTTGGTGGAATAAAGGTCTTGTCCTGATAATCCATTTGGGGTCTGAAAGAACTCCTTTGGTTGAAAAGACTAATAAAATAGTTATTAGAATTCCCTAGATAGAACTATGTGAGACGGATTGAGGCTGTGTGGATGGAGAGATGAAGGCTTGAGCTGAGGTGCCTGGGCAGAATGCAGAAGCAAAGATTTAAAATTAAACTGAGGCAGGATGAAGCAATTCCTCTTATGGAAGCACGGAGGGTTCCTGGGAACATAGGGGTTATAGGTTTTGCAATCCAGCGTGGATGTGCTGCACAACTCCATGGCTGTGCTTTGTGACAAAGACACTGGGGAGGTGATTTTGTGTTGGACAAAATGGGAGGTTCATTACCAAAGCTGGCATGAGAGGATGACAGAGACTTTCCATACTTTCCTATCAACGCTTGCAGACTGCTCTGGTCTGGAAAGAAAAATCACAAGGATCACTTCTTTTGCTCTCAGTGCCTAAGGGTATGAGCTCTGGTTCCTCTGGGTGGAGATTAATATTTAATGACAAATCACTTTGAAACTGAAGAAATTGATGGTCAGCTTTGGCCTGCTGTGTTCAGGGTTTAGTAGAGTGTAATTCTTTTTATGAGAAGAGGTCTTTGCCAGATATTTAAATCAGGCGTTGTCCAATGAATCATTCAGTGATGAAATATTCTGGAACCATTAGGAATTTTAATAATTAATCACACATTAGACTTTTTGCACCACTTAATGCAGCGAAGACGGGTCCTGTTTAAATATTACAGGCTTCATTAACTGAAACAACGTTATTCAAAATCAAGTGCATCAGTCTTATCCTGCAAGATGTTTGAGCTGTATTTATTTCTGCTAGTGGAACAATTACATAGGAAATTGTACCGTCATTGTTAATTTTGGTCTTGTTGTCAGGAAAACTTGTAATGCTGCTGCTCATGGGCTTGAGGTATGGGAAGGGTTCGGAGCTGTGTTAGCGCGGAGGCAGAGGTTTTCTAAATATACAGCAACCCCCAAGAAACTCAGTTCTGCACCGCAGCTAAAAGATAGCCTAGATCCAGAAACAGGGGCAAGCATCCATATTCACGTGGCTTCATCTTGCATAGTATGCAATCATTTTTATTGATAAGGTGAGGCTTGGGTTGATATAATAGGCATTTTAATCTATATACTCTTTAAATGTAAGGTTTCCAACAAGAATAAATCTAATCTAGTACTTTTTGCTTTTGCAGGTTGTCTGTCTTTTGCCACATTTTGGTAACTGAACTATAATGTAACAGAATTATATATACTATGTATATATATACACACACTATATATGCTGCTGTATATAATTGAAAATGCTGTATAAAATATATTCATTTACTCTTACAGAAGAACAGTGATTAGGTTCTGGTTTAAATGGCGTTATATGAGTGCAATTGATGACAGTTACTTCTTCAGATATGTCCATATTGTTATGAGATCACTAGCTCATCAATCAAAGTGATAAGAGAACTACTCTTAGATTACATGAAGTCATTAATTAGCCAAGTGCCAGTAGTGCTTACTGAATGGCTGGGGTATTATTGCTTAATTATATGCTTAACAAAGCATACCCTCTGCTCTAATTAGCAGAAAATGAGTTAAAAATATACAGGATATGGTCTACTTCTGCAGCCAGTCACAGTTAACGCCTTTCCTTTAATTTCCAGACATTATAGTAACATTATAAAATATTCAACACATGTATTTCGTAGATCTGCTACCGTTGGTGTCAGATTTGCTGATGCAGCTTAACTGATCTATGAGTAAGTTCAGAAATTAATATTAATATATTGTTTACAAAGACAGCCAGTTGAAAAAGTACTTTAACTGTAAATAAGACATCTTAATTTCAAGTGTCTGTGCTCAGACGTACTTAAGTGTCAATGTGAAACATATTCCACAAGGCTAGAGGTACAGTGCAGAACCCCATTTTAGTAGGAGTATGATTCTTCAACTCTGCCTGTAGCAAGCCACATCCATTGCAGATCCAAAAGCCTGTCTAGCAAGGATTGAATGTGGTTTTAAATAACACCTGTGACTTGAAAAATTGCGTTGAATTGATTCAATTTTCAGGACCAGTTTTGGTTGTGGTTTATTGGTAACTTTAAGCAATATCTAATTCTACCGGCCTCAGCACACACTCGGTGTGAGGGAAGCTGAAACCTGAATTTTGCCAACTTTGTGTTGGTTATGGTTTGGGCTGTTGCATTGTTTTGCATCTGTTTGTGAGCACTAGGATTTTTAGGTAATAATAGTTCTGAAATTCAAGCTATCTTCCTGATTGTACCTCCATTTACAAACCTGTAAAATGAGAGTCTCCATCCTAGAGGATGCTTAGGAGGTTCATGTAATATTCTAGGTAACTTTGGCAGTTGGTTGTAAGTTATCCAGGAGTTGTAAAGTATAATCAATGAATGAGAAAAAAATATGGGAAAAGAGTTCATCTGAGGCTGTTAAGACCAAAGATACCACCTCTGAACTGCCTGAGCTGCAGATCACTGAAGGCGGAGATAAGCATCACAAAGAATGTGCCTTGTTCTCACAGATTTCCTTAGGCATTCGCTGCTGGAGACAAAATCCTAGGCTAAGCAGGCCTTTGATTTGACCTGGTCCACACACCACAGTGTAATTATTGCTTGTCAGAGCCTGCAGCAACCTGCAGTCCATTACAGTTATGTTGCTGGATGTGGGCTAATGTGTGGTCTCTTGCTCTAGTCTAAAACCTGTACAGTAGTGTGTCCACTGAAATCATGCTTCAAGCACCGAAGTTCAAGGAGCTTCATTCACCAATGCCAGCTGATAATTTGGCCCAGAAACATGAGAATGGACCAGAAGGACACTTTTTTCCCTGAAGATTTTTGCAGGCATGCACGAAGCTCTAAACTGAGAGTGGGTCATACAGATACAAGTTTACTTTGAATAAATTTTTGTTTCTGAAATGAACATTTTAAGTATTTCTGTGCTTCAGCTATTTTTATTTTGAATATTTTTATTATCATTTTAAAGTTTTGACTTGTGTGAATGTGCAGCCAGTAATTCTCAGTGTGAAGTCTTCTCCCCTTTCAAAGATATTTCCTATGGTAGATTTGATATAAAGTTTAACTTCTACACAGACAAAAATCACTTTTAAAACTGCACATCCCAAACTGAAGGGTGCAGTGAAGCTATTTACATGGAAAGCTCTGGCAATTAAGACAAAACAAACTCAACAGCATGGAATTAAGCATGACAATAAGAAAACAAATAAAACCTTTAAGTATCAGGAGGAAGAGAGAGTGAGAGAGATGCTAGAAATCTGTTCAGCAGGAATTGATGTAGTCGGCTTGAGGAAGGAATATAAAGCAGTGATGTGTGGATACCCCTTCCTGAACAGCACATAATTCCTGGAGAAGGGGAAAAGGTTTTATGGAGTCCTGGTTAGCCCTTCGGCAATCAGAGCAATAAAGTCAGTTCTTCTAAGGTGATCCCACTGAGTGTATACTAGCGCATATTGTCAGGACAAGCCGCTGAAATGGCTCACTTGTGAATGCTTTATTAGCATGTATCATACTCCACCTCCATGTAGATTCAGGGCTTTCTTCCCACTTATTCCCTATAGGGGACTACAGCAGGTGCATAACCCAGTGGTGGACCAGCACTGGGAATTGTGAAACCATCTCACCGTAAGGATTTCCAGGCAGAGATTCCATATGGAGAAGCAGAACAACGAGCTAAACCTAAGATCAAAGAACAAACGACCCCTGCCAGAGGCTGAGCACTGTCCTGAGCAAGCCGCTCTGTTCAACGTTGCTTTGAGCAAGGCGGCTTGCTGTAGATGATCTCCAGAGGTCGCTGCTGACCTCCCCTGTCCCCTTGATTCTGTCAAGTGAGGTCTATTAGTGTGCGTGTGTCTCGAAGTGAATTCTCTTGGTATGGCAGAACACCTCTCAACAGGAGTACAAAAAGAACTTAGGCTCCTCTAGAGAAGTCAGTTGCTCATAACAAACATCTTGATATATAAGTAAATGCCTGTGGGGAGATAGGCAGTTCTGTTATTGTCTGCTGGCAAAAACACATTTCTGCAAGTAGTTTTATTGTCATCAGTCATATTTCCCTCAAGTGCACTCAAGAGGCCAACACATCTTGAATATCCAGGAGATGACTAATGTGCTGGAGTGGAAGCAAACTTCTATAGTGTCAACTTCTGACACTTAAAAGTGATGCCGTGAACGTGCATCTGTGCTGCCGCCCTCACGAAAAGCATGCCAGGAAAGAAGAACATTCCCTTTTGGCATAAATCCTTTTTCCCATTAGCTAGATTTCAGGTTTTGCAGGAACCCTGAGTCATACTGATCTGAAACATGGGGGAAACTTGGACAGTGCAGGAACTTCCCGAGTTATCAGTGCCTGACCTGGTTTTATGCAAGTTTTCCACCTGCTAGCTCAAAAGCCTCTCTAGACTGACTGATGCGTGACTACTGCTATGCAGATCAGGTGAAAGCACCAAATCCTTTCCCTCCTGCACCTTACCCAGAAGTACCTGACACTTACCTTTTTCTCAGTGTAGGAACACTGCTCCCTCTGCATAGGCCTGTCCTCAAGCCCTATGCAGTTAAGGTCATAAGCTTCAATCTGGATTCCATTATGTCTTTGTGGCCATTTGACCTTGTAAACTTACTTGAAAATCTGGTCACTGAATTGTTATAAACAAGTAGAACCCAGAATGCTTTGAAATCTGGGGGTCTTTTGAAGTTTTGCCCAAGCTGTCTAACCTCAGACATTAAAGGAGTCACCTTTCACGTCCAAACCTCAGACAGCTCTGTGTACATAGTGATGAATTTCAGGTGTATTGAAGAAAGTAATTGACAGGAAATCCTGAAGGGAGTCTCTGGGACTGAGTTCAGAATCCCTGGGTAATACCAGCTTCAAGAACTTCTGAAGTGAACAGTTCATAAAGGAATACTTATCTCTCCAATATAGCAAGTTCCCTACAGAAAGCATTCGTCTCAGCAAGCTGGCTCCTCAATGCATTCAAATGGCTGATGTTGAAAGAAGCAAGAATGGTGAACAACTGAATTACATGTGTGCTGAGGGTTTGCAGCTTAACACACTGAACAACCTCCATGAGCCTTACACTATTCTTCTACTGCAGGCCGGGGAAGGTGAAAAGTATTCACCCCAAGATGCTTGTGGCTTTTGGGCCTTTTTATTAGGTTAGAAATTATTTGATAAAAGCTATTTAAAGCGCTCTAAAAATCTTTTTGAATGAAAGATGCTTTATAGAATCATGCCATAAACTAGAAATATCACTTCTGTTATTAAAAGGAATTGAAAGGACATCTAAAAGCATATGGGCAGTGCTTATGTAATTCCTATAAGCAGATGCCTGGAGATTTAAGGAAGCGACTGATCACTCCAAATACCTGCAGTTTACCTCTGCAGGGCGGGAAGGTGTATGCCATGCAGCTACTAAGATTTCTGACATAGCATCCCTGCTGCAATGCTTCCAGTGTAGACATCTGGTATTTGTCACTGTTCTTCCCATAGGGCCTTGGGAGAATTTATCTTTCTTGTGGTTTTCTTAACAGGTTTGTGAGGTTTTGTTATCTGACGAAGTCAGCTGTAAAAACACAGTGTTGGTTTTGCTGGGTTGAAGCGCACAGTAATGTATTGATTTTGGCATTAAGCTGCATGAATAAATGTACATATGCAAGAGCTGGTGAGCAACCTTTGCCTGAAAATTGCCATTATTGCTTCAAGGAATAAACCAAAGAGCCTGGTGGTTCTATTTGATCACACATATGGCAGTCCTGTATGATGCCACTGCATATAGACACAACAGGATTACTAGTGCATCCATTGCTTACAAAGAGTAATTTTTCTTTCTCATCTTCCTCTCAGCTTTCTGTTCTTTGCTTATGTTATCATTATCAGAAAGATCAATCTCACTGTGCCTTGGTGGTGTAGTTTCTTCCATGTAAGTTCTACCCACATACATCCACTTTGAAGAGGGTAAGAACTGCAGATAATGGAGTATTTGAGAGAATGATCAGAATGAGGAGCGTAGACATATTATGGCAAAGGAGCACTGGTTGATACAAAGCAGCAAGTCTGCAGACTCTTCTGATGGAAGAAGGGAAACCTACTCAAAAGAAGCAGACCTCAGCCTCAAGTGTTTTGATGTGCAGTAAACCAGGAGCGCAGCATTTTCCCTAACAGCTATTGGAAAGTTTTATGCTGACCTCTGGAGGAAGAGAACTTTCTGTGGCCTGTTTGGCTATGGAGGGAGCAGGTTACACTGACCAGTGACTCTTCAGGAGTGAGAGGTGCTCTTAAGATGGTGGCTAAAATGAGCTTGTGATTTCAGAGTTACTGCTGCAGCTGCAGTCTGGTTGGAAAGGGATGAGTTTTCTTTCTTGACTTGGTGCAGTTGTAAGCACCAGTGTTAGTAAAATGTGGGACAAGGCAGGGTACTTTACTAAGCACCAGAAGGAAGTTCATTTCAATTGGCTGAATTAAAAAAATATTAATACCTAAATATGCTTGGCTTTATTTGTTTTTAAATGCACTTGATTTGCAGGGTTTAATGATATGCTTTGTAGCTGTTTGTTTACTATTCCTCTCTGGATAGATCAGAGTAAAAAAGCCCGTTTGTTTATCACAACAGGTGGGTCTTCAATTTCCACTCAATTCAAGTCTTTTAGAAGACAAATAATTTCCTTCTTTTCCATTTCACAGGAAAGCAAAGATTATATTTATCTTCCCTACCTGTAATTGCACTGATAAACTGTATACATATGTGGCCACAGATAAAAGTATCACATCTGTTTTAGTGGCTTTAACACTATGAAGATTATCCTATTTATTTCTAACCATATGAATTTGACGGCATCCCCTTTAGATTTCTATTCTACAGCACATCAGTAATCTTTGAAAAATGTGTTTCTTTGCTCTGTGAGACAGAGCTGATAAGGTAAAGTATTAGACTGGAGTTTAAGCATTTTGAGGATATTTCAAGGACACCTGCTAGGGAGGAAGAGTCTTTTTGGACTTCTAAGTCTAGCTGATAATACTAGGTACATATATGTAATGGATTAATAATACTTAAAACTTGCCATTATCATGATGCCTTTAATAAAGAGTTGCTATGAATATACATAGATGCCTAAAAACTTGTTGGGCTTTATGAGTTAAGGAAATGCTTCCTCCTTCCTTCTTTCCCCAAGCCTGGGATTTCCGGCTTTGACAGGAGCAGCAGCACTTTGCCCACTGCTACCTCAATTGCTCCTGGAAACTTGCACTTACTTGCATGGAGTATTCTGGATGTGTCCCTCCTTCCAGGTAGCTGCCTGCCAACTATAGTGCAAAATACCTCAAAGCCAGGGCTATCAGCTCTGTCAAACAGCTGAGCAGAGGGGGAAGAAGGAATTGAATCAATTTCTTTATTTCCTTCTGCATGAAGCATTATTCCTAGTGGTTTGGGGTTTTTTTAATCCCTGTGGCTTTGTCCTGTTAATTGAGTTTTGATGGAGATTTCCCACTGTTTTCTTCTGGAGTCTGTTTTGTAGCTATACAGGCCTTGGACAATCTTTCCTGGAGTCTGCCTTAAGAGTTCTGTCTTTTCCTTGGTCTCATCACATCACTCTTGGTTGCATGCTTGCTTCAACCAAGGCCCTCTTCAATGATCTCCAAATGCATGTTAATGCATCCTACAGCATTGGGCTTTCTTGGTGTGGTGCTTACCGCTGGGCAGGAGGAGCAGAAGCACAGGCCACTGATAACACCTGGAGAGCATTGCCCTCCATGTACAAGGCAGGCAGCCAGTGCATCATTTCATGGTGCTTTTCATTTACGTGGCAATGTAAAATGTGTGTGTGCTTCATGACAGCTGTCTGCACATAGGCAAATTTCATCCCCAGCAGACTCCTAGAGGCTGGAATTGAGCCCAAGAGTCCTTGTGTTCAATCTTAGACCGCACTACCTTCTAGTATAAGTTTGCAGTATTTCCTCCCTTTTAACTTTTTAGCACTTGCTGACAGTCATCAGGAGACTCTGAGGCACAGCTGAACTAAACAAATATAGCTTTTCAGCTCCTAATAAATGGCAAAGCTTTTATTTTCTCAGGAGCAGTAAAAATAGCATGCCAGAAAGCTCATTCTAGTTCATGGACTTTGTACCCATCAACCTGTAACTGAAATTTCAAAAACCATAATTGCTGTCTTTTGATGCCAATCTGCATATCACACAAAGTCTGACTGACATAAATGAATTCATGGTTGATCGACTCAGTAATGGATAGGTACGCTGAAATGTAAGCAGGCATCCTCCAAATACGAAGCTGAAGTTAGAAGTGTTGAAGTGTTCAGGAGGCCATGAAGTGATGTTGGAATAGACACTTGTTTCTTAGTGGTTTCATTTTACTTTGCAAGTTATTTTTCTACCAACCAGAATTAACAATAAATTTTAAACCCAATTGGTTTAGATTAAACTATTATGAGACTGTTTCAGGCTGTTCTGCATGGATGACAGCGCAGGAAGACTGTAACTAACTGCCAGTGTACTTGTAAGGGATTGGATTCTGGCCCAGCTTTTAAGGTTGTGCGTGTAGTACCAGGTAGACCAGGACAGAGTGGATGCACCAGTCCCAGCTGAGCACAGGATCTCACTGAATGTGGCTCACTGGCTGATCTTTTGATTATTAAACTATCTTTTGACCTGGAAGATGCAAGAGGCTTAAGAAGAGGACTTTCTTTCCTGGGCTATGCAGGATTAGTCAAGGTTACACTTCATAGCAGTGGCATGTCTGCATTATGTATGTAGTCTGCATTATGTATGTAATCTGCATTATGTATATATACCCATGAGCAAAAATATTTGTAAATTATGCCTTCTCCACCTCTTCATAGTAACAGGGCACTGTTACATTAGAATCCTCGTCTGGAATGTATAAATGTCACTGCTTTAGTTTTCATCTTGTATGAGAGAGACCTGTTAAAAGTTTGGCAGGGTTGTGATAAAGTAGCGAGGTACTACAACAAAGTCAGGTGGACAAGGAAGCAAAATCTATATTCTGTCTACCTGGTGCATGTATATATATTATATATATAATGAGCTATGAAAACAGAATGCGCAACTCTGTAAACAAGGGAAAAACTGAGACAAAACTGGCAGCAATATGTTGTTCTTTGTGTGGACTCAGGATAGCCTTGTTCTGGTGTTCCATCAGGCTGTAATGCTGATTTGGTGCATGCACAATAAGTCATGGAAGCTTATTTATTGCTATCAGCTTTGTGGAAGAATGCCATTGTCTCCAGGCGAGATGAGCTGTGTTGTTTTCTCTTTTTCATTTCTGCCTAAGCTGTAAGGTATTACATACGTGTTCAGACAAACTGTAGGACAGCTGGATCCCACTGTAAAACCTTAATGTTGCCTCTCTTGAAGTCTGGTTTTACCTTCAGAGTATTACTGCCTGCACAGGACTTCCCTTGTTACTTGTCCTAGTGCGCACAGCTGAGTGGGTTATGAAAAATAAGATTGTTTAACAAAATGTGTGACATCTCAATTTGACTTCAGAAAAAAACAGTGAAAAAAATTAAGTTGCATGGCTCCATGATCATTTAAAATCAGTCAGCAGAAACTTCTATCACTCAGTTCAGTAGAAGTGGAATTGCAGCCATAAGATATTAGGGCAGGGGGTGGGGATGTGGTCCAAATATAACCAAGTTGTGCTTCCATCTAAACCCAGTGGAGGCTCATAGTTTATTTCATTAATTGGGGCTTTTTAGCTGATTTCCTTAATCAAAGCTTTTCAGACCTTTAAAGAGATATTGTCAAGAAGGAAAAACTGCAGTTGCAGCTTGATTGACCAGCGTCACAAGCATTTTTTGTTAAGAGTGGAGGAGTTTTTAATCCCCTAACCAGCTGTGTCAAAGCAAAGTGGGTACAAAGCACTTCTGTAGTGACAGAGTTTCACACTGCAGCTGAGCCTGCCCTGAGCCCATGTGAAGCAGTTCCGTCTGCCCACTGCTGTCTGTCATCCTGTGTTACATGGGAACATCGCTTGTGGGATGCCTTGGCAACACAGATTAAGGGATGATGCCAGTTAAAATTAAAATGATCCTCAAAACACTGGAGCAGCACAAGCAAAACCGTTGCCAAGAGAAATGTTCCAGGCTGATGTTCTTATTGACTCAGTGCTGATGTAGATGAATACACAAGGGCAAAGCAGGAGGGACCTCCCTCCCCTCTCACCGTTGGTGTGTTACAGCAGCAGAAGACCCAGACACAGCAGGGGCGCAGTCATTCTTGTTGCAGTAGAGAGGGCAGGTGGAGCTTTGTCATGAGGATCAGATGTGTGTGTGCAGAATTGGCCTTTTCTGTATTTTGCACTCTGCAATTCATCTTTCCTTTACTGAATCCACCCTTCAGCTGGGACTATGAATGATATGTTGTTTTACTCCCCACTCCTGCCACTTAATTTAATTCTTATGCACACATACTGATGAACTTGCTCACAAAACTGAAGGGATATGTTCTTAAATCTTCTTTATTTATATCTTAAACATATGAACATTTGGTGAGGTTTTGTTTTGATTATTTTAGCATCATTTTCTTTATGAAAAGCACTTCCTTGGCTGAAAAGTAAAAGCCTCGAGGAAGTTCTTAGGTCATTAAACAACTTGAATGACTTTAACACTGGATAATCCTATTACCATCAGAATTGTTATTATGGTGCAGCCAGGAGGGAGCAGATCCTATAATTCAGACGTTTGGAGGGGAGAAGCAGATAGCAGTTGGGGAAGAATTTGGTCTGTTACCTCCTCATCGTAGCTGAAAACAAGTACGTAAAAGAAGAAATAACCTAATCTCATGGTTCTGATGCCTGAAATTCACATTTACACCAAATCATCTCAATGAAATTCCTGTCTAAGAGTTTAACTTCTATAAATTATTTTCATACCTACATCTCAATTCAATTGTTATTTATGGCTGGGAGATTCCTGTTGGTGTTATGATGAACAGTGATTCGGAACCCATCTTGATTTTGGTTAAAAGTATTTGTGAATTGATGATGTAACAAAATAGGCAGCTAAATGGATTTAAGTAATTGTTCTGGTCACTCATAAGCTAAGGTTCATTTTCACCTTTTTCTCCATTCTTAATTTTCATTCAATTGTGAAGCTTTCAAATTAAGAGATCGGAAACAAAGGCAGCAAAAGTAATCTTGGTGCAGCTCTAACATTATCCCCAAAGCAAAAGAGTCAGAGGGAGGGAGATTCCAGAGGCTTTTGTTGTGAACACGACACTGACATTTGTGCTTTCCAAAGAAGTCTGGATAATCCACATCTGCAGTGCTGCTGAGAAGAGCGAGTAAGCCTGTGCCACATTCTAATCCTCTCTCTTCTCCTAGAACTCGGTTTTGTGCAGCCAAGCAATCAGCCAGCTCAGGAAACTGATCTGGGCCCAAAGCTAAAAATTAATAATATTCAGCTTAATCAACTTCCTGATGAAGCTGGCTGCAGGGCCCAATGTGCCACACTGCTGCCAGCACGAGGGGGCGAGTGTGCAAGCTTGCAGGCAGGGAACAAAAAGGCAAGATCAGCATTAAATCAGTCCGACCATGAAACTGCACTTCAGGTCCAGTAAACCACATAATGAATTGCTGTTCAAAGCCCTGGTATAAAAACCTGTAATGTGTGTCCAAAGCAGAGCTGTATCCAGAAGCCACTGGCAGGGGGCGTGTCCCAGTGGTAAGATGTCTTTTTACAGCTGTACTATTGGAGATGCATCCATCCCATGCCTGCTGCAGTGAGCGACTACCATCAGTGCAGCGAGGTGCTGCATGAGTGATGGCTCCTCACTGGCCACACGTGGGTACACAGGAGCCCCTTCTCTCAGCCAGTGCACCTGCAGGTACTCTGTGCAAATTCCTCTACTCGGTCTCTTGCGCATTCTCTGGGGGCCCTTCTACATTTCACTTCCAACACTTTCCCAGATGGCAACTCCACAACCCAGATGTTGTTTATTTATTCATTTGTCACTTTAAAAGGAACACAATACCAAGAAAAGAACAGAGTGAGACATGTTTGCTCTCCGTTGACGGAAAAAGAAGGGGACTTTGACATGAGTTTCCTGCATGTGCGTCCTTGAGGTCAAGAAGGTTGTCATAAACTGCTGCTCTTCTCTGAACCTTTCCCATTCTTTTCTACTAGAATGCTTCTGCCAGTGAGAAGCTGGGCTTTAGAAACTCCATTCCTGAAAAGATGTCAGTGCTGTAGATGCTCAACAGGAGCCACTTACATGCTGTATCTGGGATACTTCTCTTTGCTAATGACTGAGTTATTAACATGATTGTGACAGCCTGTGGTCAAAACCCATGAGTGTCTCTGGAATGCCTCTGTGGGGTGCGACTCTGCTCCTGGTTGTTCTTCCATGGGGTTAAAATAGGCATAGTTTGTAGACATGCTGAGGTGGCTATATATCACATTAAATATATGTAGGAAGCCAAAGAATGTTGCCATTTCATTTTCAGGGAGCTATTTCAAAGGCACAGTTAGCAATCCCCCATCAACAGCCCTGTCAGATCATAGCACCTGTTATTAATTTTGCAGAGTATTTATGAGATCAGCCTGTTGCAAGAGTTCAAATAATAGTGAGTGAAGAAACCTTGGGTGCAAAAATTCAGGCATCAGCAGCCTTCCCTCTGGGGCATTTCAGACCATTCAGTTCTCCAGGGCATTCAAGACCTTTCCCACCACACTGCTTTGCTGAATAATGGGACTTGGAGGATTGCACAGTTCTTTCAAAGTGTTGCTAAAGAGATTGAGGAGGACTTGGGCTGCAATCAGTCTCTTTAATGGTATTACTAGAAAGATTGTATCTCTTGTCCATTCATGTGTCAGGAAATGTTTTTATAGCAGATCTAGCTATGGAATATTTGTCATCCGAGACTAAATATAATAGAAAACCTGGTACTTCGCAATGCAACAGGCAGTTCTCTCTTCTCTGAATGGACGTAGGTGTTCAAGCTGACTGTGGTCTGTGACACTTTTGTCTATTGATGCTGTGGCTCATTTTCTAGGCTGGAAATAGATGTGTTACTGTCTGAATGAGCGCACGTCAAAGAGATGGTCCGCTCTTCCATTTGGTTGGCTCCTACACGATCTATAATAGCCACACTTGTTTGCTTACAGATACAAGGGTTGTTGCATTTGTTTCCTCTGTACTGCCCATCACAGCAGCAGTTGGAGTAAATTTCCATCTTGTGTTTAGCAATGCTCAGAGCCCAAAGATAAGTTTTAATTGAGCTTGCAAAAGTTTTCTTTTGTTGGGAAATTGTTCACATTCATTTGTTGAAGCATCTTCTTGGAGAGCTCTCAGGCAATTTCAGGCTTTGACATGATGGAGCTCATTAACTTCCACCCAAGCTAAATGTCAATTTACATACTAATGTCAATTTTCTTTTACCTTTGTGTCCCCAGTCCCACTTTTTAGAAAACCAAATGCTCAAAGTAATTTTTCGTCCATGAAATCACAACAGTTAAGAAATGGGCCCCAGATGTATTCCTCCAATTGGAGCTATTATACAAGGCACTGCAAACAGCAGCTTGCTCTTGAACTGCCGCAGAGGAGAAAGGGGCTCTTGAAGGAATTCTGGTAAAAGTAAAGAACTTCAATGTACTAAAAAAGGATTAAATATGCGAAAATTCCAGAGAACACTGAGTGGGGTTTTTTCAACGTTAGATCATCAGAACGAATCCATCTGTAATTGGTAATTAAAAAGATGAATAGCAATGGGGAAGGAGGCAGTGAATAACAATGAAAGAGGAGAGACCATATTTCTCCTTTCGCAGCGCATGCACATAGGAGGTAAATCCATAAGACAAAAAATAGGAAATCTTTTTTGCATCCATATAATGAACATGCCAAACTTGCTCCCCAGAGGTGTAGTTAACAGGAGCTGGTTCCCATTAATTTAAATGTCACACCTCTCTGGGCAGAGATTATAATATTATTTTTAAAGGAAATTTAGTAGTCAAAGAGTTGTGCCATGAGCTGAGTAACAGCCAGAAGGGAAATATACGAAAGGATTTAAAAACCATTTTCCATAACTCTAATTTCTCATGTTTCTTGCATCTTTCTTTGAAGCAGTTTGTGATGCTTGTTCTTGAGGTTTGTGATGTTCTTAAGGTGGGATTTTATCCTAGGAAGACTTTGTTACTTTTCAGGCATATTTTATAAATACATTTCCTCAAGCTGTATTGTGGGTTATATTCCTTATGAAAAGATTAATTCTGCTGTATTTCACTGGCTCTTGGAAAAAGTCAAAGCAACGTGTTGCCAGGATAACAAAAAATATGTATGCCAGAGGAGATTTAGCATTCATCCAAACAAGAAACAAAAAGTGTACCAACTCTTTGGCCTCTAGCAGCAACCCAATAAGGCTTGCAAAGCAAACATTTCATATTCATAGAAATACTAGCAACTGACTTTAAATTTACGGAGTTCAGCAAGGAGAAGGAGCCCTGTTTTGATCAAGTCAGGAGGTGGCAATTTCTCTTTTCAATGAAAACTTCAAAAAGAGAGCCATGTAAGTGTAACACTGGAGTCACTGTGGAGGGCTGTATTTCTGCTCCCATGTAAATCACAAGGGATTTACCATGATCATGAAATTTTTAGTCTTTGAAAACTTCCTTTCAAATATACAAGATGAGATTTGCTGCTTCTTATTATTGCTCTCCTTCAATAGGACCCAAAGCTTTGCTGGTACATGTAGATTAATGGGTGCTCCCAAAGAAATAAATTAGTAAACTCGGCCAAGGAATATTTGCACCACTGGGCACTACTTCATATATTCCTTGTACACATGCCAAGAACTAGGAGGAAGCTTTCTTGACCGTGGAGCAGATTCTTACAGGTAAGGTGAGAGGGGAGGTAAAGTAGCATGACTAAATTCTTCCATTTTTACATTAATGGTTCCTGGTCGTGGTCCAGTTCCCTGTGATGCAATTTCTAGGTTACAGAGTGTGTATGATATATACTTTTGTCACCTTAGAATATACTTACTAAGTGGCTAAAGAACTTCATGGTGACTGGAAAGCAGCTATAAGCAACCTAATGTTTATAGACCTAAGCGTGGTAGAAGGTGCAGATGAAATAGCTGCATATGCAGATTAGCATATTTGCATGACTTGCTGACAGCACCAGCCAGCTACTGCATCCTGCACTGGATGAATTAACCTTGTTTTCAAGTCATCGCAGGTGATGTGACAAGGTTCACCTTCTGTATTGCTCTGGCCGTCATGCAAGATCTCAAAGCTAGTAAGTGTGCTGACTTGTTTTCTGAATATCACACCTGGAAGTGTTTGGTAAACTCTTAGTGTTGGGTTTACTGTAGGTACATTTAAAAACCTTTGTTTCACTGTGCATCTGTGTGAGTGTTCCAACATTAATGTATGAATATAGCTTGAAGGCAGTGTTCTGCAATTAAAAATCATATATAGGAGAGACACAAAATGAATATCAGATAAAATGTGATCAGAAAAATGAACTCTAAAAAAGTAAGAGGACAGCACAGAAATATAAACCCGTTTTTATTTTCAGATAGACGTGCACAACTGTTGTTAGTCCCATCAAGTGATGGTAGGTGATAGGCTGAGATGCCTCTCAGTTGCTTTATGTGAGGAACGAATGCTCCCATGCTCCCAGAAGACAATTCCAGTCTGCTCTCCAGAACAGACAGGGTTTGGCCAAACTCCAAATTAATCTCTTTTTAAAAAATGTTTATTGCATATAATGTCAGAAAAGAGTTTAACAAATCTCATTTCCCCTTTTAAGTAGTTCCATGATGAATATGGAAAGTGAAGACGCAGGGGAGAAGTCCACAGCCCTTTACAGATCTGGGTTGATTATACATACATTATTTATATTGCAGACTGAGGTGAGATTTTGGGTTGTTGAGCACTGAATTTTTACAGTAGAGAGCAACGAAATTATTCAAACCAGGTGTTTCTGTAATTGCAGTGCACAAGGGACAGTGCTGGGAGCTGAACAGATCCCAGATTTACCCTTTCAGCTGAATGATGCAGTGGTTTAGTGTTAGTACACAAGGCAATAAAATAAATTGCATTGGAAAACAAGGCAGGCTGGCTGGCTCTAAACTGCCGAGTTTTGATTGCACTTGGTGCCTTTATCTTTTGTTTGCATTTGTTTAGGCCTTTATACCAGTATATGATATGAAGAGATGAACCTGTCCATTAAAACTGAGATAAAACTACTGGTAATGGCTAAAATTCAGTACAACTACAACGTGCCTTCTACTCTGATCATTGTACTAATGTGTGGCATTCAGCAAGCAATATATTGATACCATATATCGCAGGTTTATTTGCCTCCTTGCTCTGCATAAGGAGAAAGGAAAGGGACAAGGAAGAAGAAATTGAAAAATCAAGTGTTATTTCATAAATTGCAAAACATCAAGTAACGTTTCACTTTAAGTACATTTTAGTGTATTTGCACATAGGCTAAGCTGCTTAATGGGAGTCTGATTTCCTCTAGAAATATAAAGCACAGATTTTCCCCCATAGCAATGTGGGTTATGTATGTGCACCCATTTTTCTAAAGAGAGCTGTATATGACCTGCAGTATTGCAATGCCAGTGATGTCTTGGTCTTTTTAATATGGCATTTATGAATATTTTCTGTGAAAATATTTTCTCTTGTTGGAGTTTTTCATTTGATGCTTCAACTGGGTCTTTCTGACACAATGAGATCTCTGATTTTTGACACCTGTTGTATACAGCCTGTGTTTATCATTCCCAAGTACTATTGGAAGGAGCAGAAAAATACGAAGAAAGCAATCCATGAAATAGGCCTCTGGAAAACAAGAAAAGATCATTAAACCTTTTAAAGTTTGGCAAACCGAGTCACAGATCTTACAAGTTAGTGGCTAAGATGTCACCAAGCTTAAAAGTGAACAAAAATGAAGTCTGATTTAGCTGCTGCTGCTAATACGGCTTTGGCTTATCTTTGAGATCCTTCTTGAATACCTTTAATTAATTGACATAATTTATTTTGAATTTGGATTATCATGAGGTTTTCCTTTTCTGCCGGTTGCAGGAAGATTTAATACGGTTGCTTGACAAAATCTACAGGACTACGGTAAATTAAATTACTGTTGGAGAGTGGAGGAAGAGTTGATTTGCTCCTGTGCATGAGATCCAGCTCCTCAGAGGATTTTATCCTTTTTCAGAGCCAGAACAAAAGCTATGCAGGGTTTAGTTCTATTTAGATATCTAGCACTTGTATATAATGTGATTTCAGTGTGCTGAGTAAAAGGCATTTGGGAAAATAGAAGCATGGGTTTTATCTGTGTGCTTCTTACTTGATTAAAAATTCCTCAACAGGTGCCGTGAGTGAATGTGACAGGAGCTCTCTTCTCTCTTTCAACATGCTGAGGTCTTCACACAGATTCAGTTGTTACACTGTGTACGGGATCAAATCCTGAAAATAATAATGCTGCAATACTGCCCCATGTGGAACTTTAGCAGCTAGAAAGGAAGGTGCAGCAGACTATGTAGTCTGAGAAAAACTTGGTTATTAAGTTTTATAAGTGGACAACCCTAATATACTGTACGGACTGTTCTAGGATAACTGGATATTAACAGCTATGCTCTGCTTTCATTAGTGTGACAAAAATACTCTTTAATACTGCAGGGAAAATAGACTTCTATTGGCTGTGGGGAAAAATATGCAACCCCTGTTTCACCTGTAAATTAATGTTCTCTCATAATTTTAATCACTTTTCTTACAGTAACAAAGTAAAGTTTTACTTCTGTAACAAAGTAAAAAAATATTCTTTCCATTCAGCATTTAATTGAGACACGGAGCACCAAAAGGTTCAGGGAATTTAGCGTTGTCATTTGAAGGCTATTGCAAATGCAAGAGCTATCACTCCTGTCCATTAACTGTGTGGGGAATATGTTGTAGGTACCCAAGTGTGGTACCTGCAAATGGCTGGTATGAACACTCCCCGTTTCCCAGTGAGTATTCCTAGCCTGCATACATCTTGATTTGCAGTTGCTGTGTTGAACATCTTTGCTTTTGCTTGCTGGTGGGAAACTAAAGTTCAGCTGAATGCTGTGTGCCTCAGCAGAGATATTAATTCTCCTCCAGAATCCTCCTAAAACACTATGAAGACAGTCTTGCAGCCAGGCATTACCCTTGGGCTGTGGAGCTTGTGACGCTTGCTGTGCCTCAGTTCCTGCTACTACTCAGTTCCTGCTACGGGAGCAGGTCACTGACGGCCGTCTTCAGTTCCCCAAGGGCAGGAGGCAGCTGGTGTTATCTCAGTGACGGTCATTGATTTGATCCTAGAACAAGTGCTCCGATTCTAGGGAAATGGGAGTTAGTAGAAAAGAGTATTAGCCTTTAATACTAGGGTGAAAGCTATGTTCAAGAAACATCCACAGAATATGCAGAAAGTGCAAACGTGAGAAAACCCTTACAGCAGCCACCGCAATGCGTGTGACAGGTTAGGGATATATGCTCAAGAGGCTACTGCATGGTCCATCTCCTATAAGCTGGAGCTGTCAGATATCCAGAACCAATACGGGAAGGCAACTCTAAGAAGCCTGAGGCACCCAACAAACGAAGTTTATATCACAAAGCTTAGGAGCTGAGGGCCTTGCCCACTGCAAATGTTCATTGCCTTTTTCTCACCTTGTTCTCTGGAAAAGCAGGGCAGAACAGTAGTCAAGGAATATATATATACATAGGGGAATATATAAAGGAGAACAAATAAGAAGCCAGGGGATGTGATTATTCACAAAAAAAGAAGAGAATCAAATAAAAACAGGAATAAAAGCTGTCACTTGGGGTGACAGATGTATGTCAAAGGAAATGTAACAGTGAAAGCAAATAATGCTTTCTACCCTGACAGTATCTCTCTCTTCTGCTCTCTGTACAATTATAACATTTTTTCCTTTGTCTCACTGATCTTTTTATGATCAAGAAATAGTTCATCTGATTAGCTGGTTCCCAAACACCGATTTGAGAAGTGCTTCCAGCAAAATACTGAAAAATGTGCTTAATTTGAAATTTAGCTGTAATGGGGTTACTCATATGCTTAACAATAAGCATGCACTTAAGTGCTTTGCTAAATTAGGCCCTATATTTACATTTTCAGGGTTTCCATATCCTGAAAAGAAATTAATCTGCTAACCACACAACACATTAAGTTTGCATAGTATATGAAATACTACTGCAGGGATTTGACAGGCTAATTTCATTGTAAATAAGGAGGATTAATTCAAACCCCATTGGCATCATTGAAAAGATTCCTACTGATTCCCATAGTTCATGCATATTGAAGAGAAGAGTTAGATAAATGTTCCCTAGGAAAAGTGGGAGGTTCTTATGTGGTACAGAACAACAGATATCTTTGTTCTATATAATTTCATTTGTGATTTTTCTGCAGTAGGACTCTGCCCATGATGATTTAAATGACAGCATCTGTGGAGGCCTTAAAAAGAGTCCTCACTGCAATATCTTTATGCTGCAATGTTACATCTGAACTGAGCCCATCTTCTGGGCAGAATTAGGTAAGACGTGAGCCTGACGCAAAGCGCAACAGGAACATCAGTGGAACTCCAGTCATAAAATGCAAAACATATATGGAGATGTTTACACAGTTCATTCTTGCTGGGTTTGGCTGCTGAGCAGTCTTTGTAGGTGGTTTTTCTGTATGCTACACTGTTGCACTGGCCAGGGACTACTTTATTTCTGGATTAGCTTTCAACAAAATCTCGTGAGGAAGCTCTGGGGTATTATTTTTTTAAATAAAATGATAGCAGTGAGGTGGACAAATATAAGCTACAGTTACCAGTGCATCTTCTTGTAACCTTCAACATCTGAAGCTGTTAACAAGGATACCCTTAGTCCGGTGCTTGTAATGAAGAGCCTATTATCTGTCTTTATTTTTCTCTTGAGTTCTGTTTTCACACGCACCTGATGGCTTTGCTGGGGATCTGAGCTGTGTTATACTTTGAAAAGCAGATCACAATTCCGAAATTGGTTCTCTCCCCATAGCAGTTAAGATGGCACTGGGAACAACATGAAATGGGAGAACAGGGGGAAGGAAAATCTTTTTTCTAAGTGGGAAACCCCTAAGCAAACCAAAAAGCCTTTTTCATTCATCTGACAATCACTGTTTTCTGAATTGAGCCAGCTTATCTCTAGAGAAGGGTTCACTGTTTTATTTCTTCCTCTGCCTCTTTACTCCTTCCTTGGTTTCTTTCTATGAAGAAATTTGTAACACCTCTTGTTGATTCATTTCTTGTTCCTGAGACCCGAGTTTGTATTTTTATCAGTACAATACCCAGATTAATTCACAAAATGAGACCCACTGCATGCAGGTAACTCAGCTGGCAAGACTGTAAAAGCTGCAGGAAGATGATGAGGGCTTTGGCAATTGGTTATTTATTTGAGGCATCTGGAATTCCTAATGGCCCCATTAAGAATATGAATACTGTTCATCTGTTTGCTGCACAGTGTCACAGGGAAGTGCCTTTACGAAGTATTTAAACGAAGGATAGGGTAGTAACTGTGTCTTCTTGGCTTGATTTTTACAAACCTCAATGCTGTTAGTCAGAGAGGATGGTGCAGTTAGGCCAGTTTAATTACATCCAGGACTGGAACTATAGTTTATGTGAAATCCTTCATTCATGAGAAGGCTGTGTGCTGGTGGATGTGCACTCAGTGTACACGGTCTGTTGAAACTCTTACTGGACAGAAACATGCTCTGAACTACCAGGCACTGTACTGACAAAACCTCCCTGCTCACCAGGAATAACACTTCTTTCTGGACTCAGCCCAGGAGCTGACTGCTGTCAGCCCTCACAGATCACAGTGGGAGCTGCTGCTTTGGTACTGCTGGTGGGAGACAGCACCACTTCCCATGTACAGATGTACTGTCTTTTGGCTTTCAAGTTCTGTGCTGAAGTCCCACATTCTCTGCTTGCGTTTCTGGTGATAACAACATTAATCTGCAAACCATGCAGGCTGTGCTAAGTAGTTCCAGAGCTATTTACTAGCAGGCATATGTAACATCAGATGAGGCTTCTAAAAGTATTCTTTTAAAGTGAGTATGCTTTTAAAAATACTGCCTATAATTCTGCTGCAGCTTTCTTGGTTTGTATATGTAGAACTGACAGAGTCATATCGTTTGTTAGCTAAAACTGCCCTATTATGTATATTCTTCTTACTCCCCTGAAAAATCACAACTGTTGTATATTCCAAGGAGACCCATTTTGGAGAAAAACAGTAACATTTAAATTGTATTTTATTTTAAAAAGTGTTATATAGTGAGCTATATTTTTTCCATTTTAATTGGGAAACTTTTGTAGCAGAAAGTTGTAAACTACCAGGATTCCAAAACAACTATAAAATGCACAACGTCTGAAGCCATATTGCTGTAAATGAATCAGATACTGTAATCAAGCCTTCTTACACCTCAGGAACAGATAGGTAGCTAACTTACCTTCTCCCTCGTATTTCCATTCATCAGAGATCAACATTCCAAAATAAATTCTTCTTTGGATCACTTACGTTCCTTCTGTCACAGACTGGGTATTCACATACACGTCATGGACATTGGGGGTTGTTACATCTGAGGGCTGACACACAACTGGGGGAAATGAAGATGAGATGAGGTGTGCATGACAGACTGGCACACAACCTCTGTGTTTGTGTGTGTATCTGCACAGCTGTTTTCATTAGCCAGCCAAGACATTTTTAGGTTTCAAATCTAGTAGTCTCTGCAAGGTGCTGTAGAAATGACTTCTCCAGTTTTCTACTGAAATGTGTATTGTAATGGAGTGTGTTAATGGGTTATTTGCAGCTGCTGGTTTTGCTGCACTTCAGAAACCAAGGCTATTGTTTAAAGATCTTCATCCAGGTATTGAAGCCTTGCCTTAGAGGCCCACTTAAAATATTTCTGCTTCTGTTTTTCTTCTCCAGAAATGAATGTGTTAGATATGGAGTAACAAGCCAGAAAGAGCATTTACAACTATCTAGTCTGGCCTACTGCAATGTAAGCTGTAGATTTCTCTTCACTCATAACTCATTGATTCATGGATGTCTATAAAATAAATGATGTGACATCACTCAAATTTAGCTTAAGATGTTCTCAGTGCATATTAGTTAGAAATGATGGATTTCTTTGTGAAGATTAAAGTCAACATTTTCAAAGGGAGGAAGAGAAGCAGTTGGAAAGGAGGAAGCGAAGCAGCATTCACAGTATTCATTTATCATGTCAGTAATTCAGATTATCTGTGTGTATCCAGTAGCCCAAGAAGTTTGAGATCAATTGCTCTGCACATCTTTATAGGATCGAGCAGTAGGAAATCGCTTTTTTTTACCTTCCAGATTTGAAGATCCAAATCCCTGCCAGCAATGGGAAAAGCAGCAAGAGAAGATCTGTAAGGAATGATGAACACATCCCCCTCCTTCTCTGTATTGTTTTCCCGCTGGCAGGGAAGCTGTTCCCTCCTCCGAACACACTTTGTTCAGATTGTTGGGTAAGAAAGACCAGACTTTTTTGCTAGCAGGAATGATCCAGTCTGAACAAGCACAGAATGACCCAGCGCGTTAACATCCATCCATTAATAAGACTATAGGAAACAGTGCTGTGTCAAAACAACAGCACTAAGTTGCTTTGCTGGATAAATCTGAATGAGAGAGGATGTACACTGTTGGAAAACATGACAAGAATAAAAGGAAAGAAGCTGTTTTCCTCCATCAACCATTTGATTTTGAGATTTACATTGCATTTCATCCACAGCTAATTAAGGTTAGCTCCAGTGGTAATCACTAGTTTCTGTGTTAACAAGAAGAGAAAAGCAGTCATTAGGAATAAAATGATCCTTGTGGATCTATTAGGATTTGTAGCCCTAGCCCCTTTTAAGTCTGTTGGATAAAAAGCATATAAGTAATGCAGTATGGTATGTCTAATCCAATTAGACTTCTTCTCTGTTTGTTTTCACTTAATTGATGTGTTAAAATATCTGCACTTACCAACCGCAGAAGGCACTGGGATGACTTGACATCATCAGAAACCCACACCTAGCTGGTGTAAAAGATAGGCTGTAAGGCTGGCTATCAGGTAACCCTTGCTCCTGGGAATCTTCTTTGCTATTTGCATGGGTTTTAGTAACATGAGTCATAAAAAAAAATTTGAGATCAGAAACCACAGTGCTGTATATATTTTGGAAGCCAAGTAAAACCCCAATCCTGAAATAAAACTTCACAGGCATAGAAGAGGATATAAGGATAATTCATCTGTGCAGAGTGGAATCGAAGATTTTTCTGGTGTTTATTACCATCCTAACTTTGTTTTTACTGGAGAAAAAATGAACTTTTTCCTTCATTTGATTTGAAGTAGCGCATTTTGGAAAAGCTGATGTACTTCCACTGGGACCAGTTCTGTGTTTCTAAAGCATCCATTTAATTTGGAAGCATAGGATCTTTGAAAGTACCACATAGATGGCTTTCCCATAAATGAACTTTTAACTAATAGAGAAAGTTCTGTTCTGGTGATTCTGGGGCCTTCCATCTGCACATGTACCCAAGTGTTCCTACTGTTTTTCCTATTAGCGCTTACTGGAAGCTTTGCTTGCCTGCAGCAGATGTGTATGTCCATTGTATACCCCTGCAGAGGAATAATGAGAAAAAAACTTTTAAAATGGAATAACAGAATTAAGAAACAAATGCACCAGAGCTCAGTGAGAAACAAGGACATATGAGGATCCTCTCATAGCGTAGAGAAAACAGAAGAGAGAAGGTTAACTAGGTTATAAATCAATTTCTCTAATACAGTATAAGAAATGCAATCTAAGCTTAATTTTCACCAAAGATTTGTTATGCACTTGGCAAGCAAATATGGATTTTTATGGGCATTCTGTTTCAATTTTATGTGCAAGTGACATTTGGCATCACTAACTGAAATGCAGCATGACTTTCAGAGTTATTTCTGTTCATTATTTTGGTTGCTTGTCACCAACTTCTGGTTCTCTCTTTGGCTTTGCTTATGAACTTTCCTAAAGACATGTTAACTCTTCAGTTGTTTCCGATTGCTGGTCTAATTTTTTGACTTATAAGAATGTAGACCTTACGGGACATGTATTTATTAATACCATGTGAAACCTTAAGGAAAAAAACTTGAGTGGTTTTGATCAAATTCCTATCTGACCATTTGATGTCAATGAAAAAGTCATGTTGGTTCCACATAAAACCAACCTGTAGGAAGCCAATGCTAAGCATTTATATTGGCATTGGGGGATTTATTTTGGTTTTTAAGAATGATGTCTAAAACGATATGCACTATACAGATGAGATAACTTTAAATGTGATTTGTATACCCAGAGAGGCTGAACAGAGCTGCAGAGATATATTTATGGAAGTGGGGTCCAGGCAGTGTTAATGGTGAACAAAAGAGCTGTGACCCTCTTAGACTCTCATTATGTTCACACCATGACACAGAGTTGCCAGGAGTGTGCCAACTGAAATCACAGTATTCCTAAATGCAGTGAAATTCTTGCTTTTAATGATGAGCCCAGGATTTCATCCATTCTCCATATTCATTAAAATCACTAAAATTCCCTTCCAAACAAAAACGTAGAGAAAAGTGACTGTTTTGTTATGTTTTCCTTTCTTCCTGGTTTAGCTTCTTCAGAAAGATGAGTGCTTAAAGGTGCAACATCTGGGCAGCTTTACAAACAATGGTGTCAAATCATACAATAGCTGAGTTAGTACACAGTGTGCTGCTTAGGTAAAAACTGTGTTGTTTTCTCTGTGAGGGCAGGGGTGGTTGTTGTTTGACAGTCCAGAAAAACCCATGAAGGTACTTCTGATTGAGGGATAGTAGAAACTCAGAATTCCTTGTTTCAGATTGGATGAAACTTGAGAGGATACATGATTTCTGTATTTTATACATGAATAAAACCAGGTTAAGTTATTTGATTGAGGTTTTACAGTGAGCTAGTAATGAAATTAAATGTCTAATACATTGAAATATGACTGTGAGTATACTTTTCTATCTATATACATCCCCATAAAAAAGAAGGAGCTTACCAGAATCTTTTTAATGTCTTTCCTTAGAGAATCACTGAAAGACAGCCTGTGTGATCCATGATGGAGAGATCACAGAAAGCCAAGATTTCTGGCCACTGATGATTTAAACTTGTAGTGTACAGGGGAAATTAATCAGGTGCTTACATATCCCAGGCTAGCACACTGGTCTCTAAACCACTTCTTTTCTTTCCTGGGTCCTGTTCTGCCTCCTACATAAATCAGTGGGAAGACTCCAGTTTGCTGCTATCAGATCTGTGCTGAGTGGATTTTAAGCTCTGAATTACGCATGCCTGTGAGTGAAAATTGCCTTTCCCTCTGATGGCACAGTGTCAGTTGTAACAAGGCTCTAAGTGTCTGCCCAAACCTTGGGCCCCATCCCAGCCAAAATAAATCTTTTACAATGCTATTTCTCAATGTGTATAACATTATTTTTAAAAAAACTTCCACTTTTGCTTCCACAGCCTAATTGGAGTTAAATGACTTGAATATTTACCTTTTTTTCTGTCACTGGAGGCAATTAAGAACTATGATTGAGTGTCACAAAATGATAAATGTTTCCTGGGTGAGAATTAGCAGAGTAGCCCAGCCTGCCTTCCCCTCAGGGAGCATAGAGTTCCAGGGAGGGGGTTGTCATCAGTGACTTAGAAAAACAAGAGGAAATTGAAGCTGAATTTTGGTCTGGCAGACAGAGTCTAGACAGGTCTCCTGCATCAACAGAAAGATGAAATAAATATTAAAGAAATATTATTCAGCCTAAAACAAGATCCAGCTGCAGCTGTTGGAAGTGGTGATTTTATTCTGAGCCTGGTAGAAGAGTGGTGTAGTGAGCAGCATGCAGTGGAAGATATATGATTCGTTTCACAACGAACCCCAAGTGCCAGGTATTTTATTACCCTTACACAGAGTTACTTCCAGAGGTAGTAAATTTTTCATTTAAGCTTCCTTTGTTGGCTATAATCCCTTTGATTTCTTTCTTTAATTAAATCATAAGTTTTTCTGGCTGTTTTTCCTTTGTTCTATTTAACCACTCACAATCTTTTAACAGTGATAGGCAGAGAACAAATAAATGCCTGGCAAATATACCGTGGCAGCAAAGCCAACCATAGTAAATCCTGTGACTGAAATACCAAGTTGTACCCTGAAGGATATATTTATAGCATTTAGCCACCGCAGAAGACAGCTCTGAAAACTCTAATCTCTCCCAGAATCCCAGATTAGATACAGTAATATGATAGTAGAGAGATAGAGTGTTCAGAAATAGATTTTCTTCTGTATATTGAATCTTTGGTTAGTAACCTTTCTGGCAGCTTATACAATTTGAATGTGGCAGCAGTATTTCTGTAGTTACAGTCTCTGGGTGTAAGTTCTGTCTCATGTTTTATCTAATTCTCATGTTTATCTGGTGTTGTTATCGGATACTAAGATAGCTTGTGTTCATTGTAATTATTGTTTCTTTTTCAGTAATGCAGTGTTGGGTTAATGCTGCTTCTGTAGGCACAAGGAAAAAGATGGTTAATGGTTAATCTCAGAGCAAAAAAGACACTAGTTGAACTATAATTTAAAAAATGAATTAGGTATTTGGTATTGAAGGTAGGTATTGAAATTAACTGACTTAAAAACCAAAGGCTCATCTGGTCATCTATCACCAGTCAGTGACAAGTATTCTCTGTGAAATGAAGTGTCTATCAGTGCACGGATAATAAACTTCTGAATTTTGCATTCTGAATGAATTTGTAGTGGTTTTGACATTTATTTTGACAGAGAACAGTTAATTTAGAGTCAAGTTTTTAATCAATACATGAACGTTCATGTTCTCGTGAATTGTTTGCAAGCACTGAAAGGCATTTTGATTAAATTGTTTGCATGTTAGTAATGTTCTGGAATAAATGATTTTTTGAATGACTGATTTACTAGATCAGGTGTTCAAAGATTTGTGTTCATACAATTTTTTGATTTTCACTGCAATAAGCGAGGGAGGGGGAATCTTCCTTAGATCTTCAGTGGTATGGAATACACCTTTGGCTTGTTTGGGTCAGGTGTCCTGTCCCTGCTTCTTTCCAGCTCTTCAGAAGAGCTTCTAGGCTTCTGGCTTCCTTGAAAACAAAGGTTTGCAGGGAATGACCACATTAGTGCCTTTTTTAATAATTTCCTTGTAACATGTTGAATTAAACTTTTTTTTTTTTAATTATCCATTGCCTCTAAACTGGTTTTTATGATTGGTATTTGTTATAGCAAACAAAGTTATTTCTACTATTTGGTTATTTAACTCATAACTAGAACATCCTCTTAATGTAATAGGAAGGTTAGAGCTGCATGTAATAACATACTGTTGAACAATGTGTACTGGTTAAAAAAGAAAACCTAGCAGAAAGTATGACTTCAGTGTGGTACCCTTGTGAAAACCTGTGGTTCCACAGATACAGCACACCACCTGCATTGTGTTGATTAAATTACATAGGAACTTTCAGATGAATAATGACATGGTATTACTCTTTTGAAGTATTTAGGTTAACAAAGGGTAACCTCAGTCTTTGTACTCCAGAGGCAGAGCACGGGAAAACAGAGTGGTGTAAAAGGAGGTTAGACAGCTTCTCCCTGTCACATGATCTGCAGGTCATACTAACCTAGCCAGTGCTGACCGTCTGTCTGTAGCTGCCTTAGGAGTCCTCATCTCTTCTCAGGATTGTGTCTTCTGTTCCCTGTGGTTTAATCTGTCATGGCTACTGTTGCTTTGCTGCAAAGAATGTGTTTTGGCATTGGAGTTTCCTCTTTAGAAGACCATAAGTAGCTCAATGATCTGTAAGAATAATTTACTTGACAGTTTTGATATAGTGCTTTGTAATTAGATGTTGGTTCAATTTTCAATTCAATTCAAGCAAAACTTGTCCTCCCCAAATCCTATAGAAATGCATGAGCTAAAGACTTTTTAAATGAGGTAGCTCCCTTTACTGACAGTAAGATGAAACTCATGAGTTCAAATTGGATCTGTACTTCTATAGCCAGTAACTATTTTCTATTTGATATCTTCTGATAGTGTGACCTACCCTCTGAAAAATTGTGGTGGGAAGGGGACTGAATGGTTGGCTCTTATGAAATACTAATTTAGTCACCTCATAGGTGACTGGGTTAGGGGAAGATGGGGTTTAAATAAATGAAATCTTGCTCAGTCTTTCAGTGAGAGAATATTCGGGTTGTCTTTTACCCCTTCCACAATATAAGGTGTATGATCTGTATGTTGTCCCTTTAGATGTTCCTGATATATCTGTTGGTATATGCAGAATGCTCAGATGCAATGATAATGGTTACCCCGAGACACATTTAAATAAGGTGACAAAATGAATTTCCACTTTAGCTCTACATTTAAAAGGATGCAGTGTCAGTGTTATTCAAATCACTTTGAGCTGAAGAGTTGTGAGATGCTGTTTCTCATCTGTCTTCCTAAAAGAAAAAGTGGACTCTTCCATATATTTACCAGTAAAACTATTGCCAGTGAAACATCTTTGATCATATAAATACAGCTCCATTGTAATTTCAATAGCTGTCTTCCTACTAAGTGGTCTCTGATATCCCAAGATGCCTGGGTAATTGCTTGGGGAGAAGAGCAGAGTTTGTTGTTATTAAATAAACTTCAAAGAGTTATTTTGTGACTGACTCTGATTCTGCCACTTCATTATTAAATTTGCAAAGGAACTAACCCATTATCTCTGGCACATTGAAATGGCGCTGTATTTATTCACTTCACATATTTACTTTGTTATTCCTCTACTTTACATGTGCCAAGTAAAATATCTATTAAGAATAATTCTCAAAAAATATTGAAAGAATGGCTTTTTTAGGTACTTAATTGCTAGCCTAGGAGTCCAGATAGTTCAGTTTTCAGTTTTATTAGTCTCAAGCACTGACCTTGGGCAAATAACTTACTCTTGTTGTGTTTTCCAGCTGTAAAATGAGCATCTGCTTTCCAACCCCTGCCTTCTATCTTGTAATGTACAAGTCTTATTTTTTTTTGGTATATACAGCTTCAATTTTATAGTCTTTGATTCCTGGGAAGGTCTGCAGGCACCACTCCAATGCAAGTGATGGCCCTTGCTTTCTAGTGCCTGTTTCATTTAAAATTATTCGAAGGTCTGGCAGAGGGCACAGAGTTCAAGTCAGAAAGGATCAGTGAGGAAGGAAGAGGTGGATAGAGATGCAGAAGGTTTTAGCAGGCCTCATCTTACGGCAGTGATATTTTCCCTTTTTTCCTTTCCCCTCTATTTACCAGGACTTGCTGCAGATGCAGTTACAACCAAGCCATGATATTTTACAACAATGCTCATAAGGGTGAATGCAAAATCAGGGTAGGGAGTGGAAATAGCTAACTCCAGTAGTTGAGATTGAGGGGCTAATTACCGTAGGTAATAGAAAATTGTCCTGCTGAAGCATAAAACTTTTTTTTTTTGTCATGGAGAAACAGCTTTGCTATCAGTTCTGTTTGAGTGAGTAAGTGAAATGAAATAAAGGTGATGTCTTGGATCTGGATTAAATTCATAAATGAAGAGAAAAAACCTGCTTTATGTTATGCAAAGCATATGTGACATCTTTGCTGTCACTGCTGGTTGTGAAGCTGTTGAGGAAAAGCAATGTTCCTTGACAACACTGTATTGTAGATTTAAAAGGATTGTGTGAGCTTGAATAAGTTTACCTTAAGAATTCTATAGAGGAATCTATCTAGGAAAGCCAAACCTGGAAGTACAACAGGTCTGAATTCCAGAAAAGCAAACCTTCCCTGCCAGGTAAAATCCTCTACACAAAGGATTCTGTTACGACGAACAGTTACAAAGTGCCTTAAATGCAAGGAAACCTAAGTGCTCCCTGGGCCACTCTAATACATGGATAGTGTTGAATTGCTTTTGGAGATACTCTATCACTGTGTGAGTGTGACTGTAGCTTTTGAATAAAATTGTTGTAAATACTTGCTTCAGAATCAGGTATCCATAAAAATGCTCTGGTAACTGTATACCCAGACATCTAAATTAATGCCAGTTAGGGAGAAAGTAGCAGTGAGAGTCAGTTTAGGTCTATGAATGTACCAAGGTTTCTAGTAAGAGGCTGAGCTGGAGGTAGACTGTTAGTTTAGGTCTGAAGATACTTATAGTATTTTGTAACTTCCATTTTCATTCTGTTGCATTCTAATTTTGGGGCCATTTTGTCAGCACTATTATAATGTAAAACGTTTTGATTTCAGCTTTTAATTGAAAACACTGGAAAAACTATGGTTTTTATTTTTACTTTTCCCCTCATAAAAATGAAAGCAGAACATTTAAGAATCTGCTGAGGTTTTTACTCTCTGCCTTAATTGCCCTATCTGTAACACAAAGGTCAAAATAATATTTGGTGGGATGCTTTGAGAACTTTGGGTGAATAGGTATTTAAATTGTGACTGCTCGTAGTATTTGGATAATGATGCTCTCATTCAACCCTTTCACAATGAATTTCCTTTCATTATTGGTTTAAATCTTCTTGCTATACAACAATTCTAATTGGTCTGAAATTAATTCTCTCCCCTGGTTATGAGAGGGAGCAAAAGCCCAAGGATAATACATTTGAGATTTCTATCTTTATTTCCATCTGAAATTGTAATGAAGGAATCAGAGATGCTTACTTGTCATGTTTGATAAAGCTACATGAGATTTTGTTTCCTCTTCCAAGACAGCCCACTGCTTTTATTATGTATATGAAGACGAATACCCTCAAAACAAGCACTATTCAAGATTAATCTCTGAGATGAAATAATTCCCAATAGCATCCCTTCACTAATGAGAATAAAAGGTGGTGCTCCAGAGACAACACAATGGAGACCATATAGCCCCCAAAATAGTTTTATGCAAATAAATGTGCTTTGTATCGCAGTGAATAAGAAATGAGCACACCCAGCTACTGCTTCTCAGATAAGAGCAGGCAACATTTTAAGAGTGCTATACCAGAAGTTGGAACCCTTGTGTATTCATGCCCTTGTTTTCTTCTGCGTCAGTCAAAAAAATGTGGAGAAGGGATGAAATGGAGAGTAATTTCCATACTTATGATTATATGAAGTCCTTAGGGTCACCTCTAGGGATAACCAGGTAGAATATACACAAAACAGAAGTTAAGTAATGTAAAGGCCCTTCTGGCCTTAAGCGGTATGAAGTCATCCTTGGTGGAGCAAACTTCCAGCAAAAGGATTATCGGCTGTTCAGCAGATTGCATGCAGCTTTTTCAGAGCAGCTTTAAAGTCTTGAAAGAGCAACACAATTGACAGAACACAAGAAAACTTATTTGTTAAAACTACATCTTTAAGATAGAACCTATACAATAACAAAGAAAGATTGTGCAGAGGAAATTGAGGCAATTTATTTATGATTCTGTTTAATAGTGGAGTTGCTGCTTTGTGCAGTTTCTAAAAGGAGAACATCATTAAACTGCTAAGCATGCACTTGCTGATTTTAAAGCAAGTTACTGGAAACAAAATTTGCTCTAATTTACTGAGCAGTTTGAAACATCCTTAAATACTGTTTAAGATGAGCAATACATTGAGTCTGTTGCACTGTGATGCTTCATATGCAGTCGAGTTTACTTTAGTAGTCCCAAACTCACTTTTTCTGGTATGGGTAATATATTCCCCATCCAGACTGTTTCTGAACTTTCCAGTACACTGTTCTGCTTTCATGATGGGACTGTAAGGAATGTGGAAAAAGTCTAATTTGAAAAATGTATATTCAGAAAGCACAAAGGATATTCCTGCATCTCAAATATTTCAGTTATTTTTCAATGCACAGGTATGCAAACTACAAAGGTTTTTATATCTAAGAAATTACTTGTAGAACAAACCACTTCTAATGAGTGAACAAATCCTCAAGTCTCAGATTTGATCCAATGACTCAGGGAGGCTATTTCGTAATTTGTCTTTCTGTACTACATAAAGTTTGTTACAAAAATACCGATGTTTTAATTCTTTATATAATTTCCACCAATTATATGGATCATCTACTAATTACAATTAGCTAGGATTTTTCAAAAACTGGGTTATAATTCTCAGATAGCATTAGCTAGTTCTTTTCTCCTTTACATTTAACATCTGCTGCTGCTAATGAGCTCTCCCCAGCTCATAATGCCACAGCACCTTTGATTTTTCTCCCTGCTGCTTCTTACTCTGAATTATCTCTGAATAAACCCTGGTCAGGTTAGTGAGAGGAATTTGTACTGGTTAGTTTGTAGAATAGCAGAAGCCCTCGGACCGACATGAGCAGAGGAAGCTTTGCAGTTAAGTTCAAATGTCAGAAAAGAGGTAACGTTCTGCTTTCATGTCCATTTCTGGAAGTTCTGGGAAGGTAAGAAGTGCTCGTGTAAGGATGGCTCCTGCTGGTACCAGTGCCTTCAGATTTTCAGTCAGAGAAAACAGAAACTGCTTGTTGTTTGAAGGCATAGACGTGTCCTTTCTGTCTGGGTGTTCTAACATCAGCTCTCTACAGGGACTGCAGTTTTAGAGAGGAGTCATTTTGTTATCATTAGAACATGGGTGTCTGTGTGTGTGTGAAGGTTTTTCATTGGTGCTCTGAGATTAGGAGAGGAAATCTGAATAATTCTGAAATCGGTGTATTTTCCCCTTGAATTCTGTTGCCCGAATCAGAACTGGGCAAAAAGGGGAAAGCCAGAGGGAAGTTATGAAAGGCTCAAAAATATATATTTGGAATTTCTCAAAAACGTTATTAAGGAAGTAAGTAGTGAATAAGTGAGTAAGCGATGAGATTTTGCATCTGTCCTGATTAGAAAACAGAATTGAACAATGTGCTGTAAATTCACAGAAAGGTGGGAATGCAAATGAAGGTCTTTGATTAAACAGTGTCGTATTTTATCCAATACTTGATTGAGCAAATCAGTTCAGCGTAGGCTCCAGTCCTACTGGTCTTTAACGTTATGTTCTGCGCTGACATGTACCGTTAAGTACTTTCCTGCTCATGTGCACCTTATCCAGTTGAGGCTCACTCAGGCAATACCCACCCGTGCTGCGGAGGGGTCCTGCACAGCCTGCAGCCTGGGGTTCGGTGCCGCCGTGGCCTCCCCATCCCGGCTCCGGGCTCCTTCTTCACCCCCTCCATCTTTCTACCCCCGCGCTCCGGCTCCCACATGCACGGCCGTTCCTCGCACTTCTCCCCTCACTCTGAGCGGGGTTTTGCCCTTATTTGGACATGTTTTACCTCAAGCCCACCAGCTCCGCCCTGTGGTGGAACCGGCTGGAACCGGCCGTGCCCGGGTCGGGGCGGCGGCGCTCGCACCTCACAGCGCCTCAGGAGCAGCGACCCGGAGCGGGGGTGAAGAGGTGGCGTTTTGAAGGCGTTTTTCGCAGGTAACGCAGCGAATTCTGAGAACGCCGTTACAAATAATTGTGTGGGTCTTTTCAACGTGAGGAGGGAATGACGCGTTCCACATTCACCTGAGCGGCGGCTTGCCCCGGGCTGCCCTGCTGGGGGTAAGCACTTAAGTCCTGTTAGTCACGGCTCAGAGCATAAATACCCTTTGCCACAAATTGATGCTGTTTGGGACTAAGCCTCAGGGCTGATGCAACTATATCATCTAAGAGGGTACTACTTACAAGGTGATTTTAGCATTAGTAACGTGAATTGGTTCTTGGATAGTGTCTTAGCTTCTACCTCATATCTGAGGCTACAAAGATAAAAATACTGCTTATGTGGTGCTTTATTTGAGATAAATGTGTTCCAGAAAACAAAGCCTGGAGAAGGATTAATTATGATAGTAAGCTGTGTTTACATCCAATAAAGCTGAGAATCAATTCTGTTTGCATTCAGCTTTCTTAATGGAAATACACATTATTTTATTAGCCAAATAGCACAGTTAATTATAGAGAAGATTTTCTCTCTGGGGCTGCTTTATGACTCTTACACTGCTTACAGTTAATCCTAACGAAAAGATCAGACTAAAAATTCATGTCTCTTGTAAATTTTTATAACGTGATTATTGCTTCCAAATGCCCAGTATAGTGATACTGGTTTCAGAAAACAAGCTTTCTAAACTTAATTCCATGGGGCACAGTCCAGACCCATTGTCTTCCTGTGACAGCGACCAGTGCAGTCTCCTGCTGAGGTGTTCCAGGCTGCCTTCCAGCAGGTGCTTGTTCTCACATCCTGTTTGCCCCTAAGGCAGCTGGCAGCGCTTTGCCTTGCAAGATTACATCATAGAGTGTTCCAGCTGCAGGGTTGGATCTGTGTTAGGTGTCTGCTAATGTGGTTACAAACTGCTTGTGGCTGCTGCTTAAATGACCATGACTGTTGTCACCCAGTTATTCGTTTTATGTAGACACTTCATGTATTAGGGATCTGTCTTCAAAGTTGTCTTTAATAGTTTTTCAGTGGTCTTTAAATTCAAGTTGCTCGCCCTTGCTTTAATTGATCTTGAAATAAAGGTAACTAATGGCAGAGAAGGAGTGGGGAAGAAATGGAAGGCCAATACCCTATTGCTTTCATCCTGTTGTTTTGTAGACCTTGATGTGTCCTTCCAGTTTATTGTAATTGTGGTTACTTTTGCAATTACAGAGCCTGGCATTTCTGGAATATCATAATTCAGCTGTGACACTGATGTGCTGCTAGCAAAAGTCTTGCTGTATGTTGTAAAGGGCTGATGGTAATTTCTACCTCCTCTTCCCTAAATGAGATGGGAGGACTTTTATGCATCTTTCAATATTTTGATCTAATTTCAATAGTGAGAATATGAATTTATTCCTTTTATGGCAAATATAATGAATTAGGATGGCTATTTTACTAGGACATCTGCCAGGGAGTGGCTCTAGCTTAATGTGAGTGAACAGTAATGGCTGTTGCTTATTGGGGACAATGTTGGAAAATGTTCTGCTTAGTAGAGATATCTTTAAATAGTGCGAAGAGATTTAATGGTGATCAGTCAGACTTTGTGAGTTGAATTAGTGAAGTGAGATTGTAAACTCAGATCTACTATTATATTAAAAAAACAGTAAATGCAGAAAATATTCTCATGCATTGTTCCCAATAATTTGTTGTCTGAGATCTTGTATGGGTTTCTTTGACCATTTTTAAAATTTTTATTTCCTTGGTCCCCAAAGCTTCGTACTTGTAAGTGAGTATTTAAATGGTTGGAACGATCAAGGCCAGGACACATTATATACTGCCATTATTTTAATAATTTTAATTGTATGTTTTTAAGTATTTCGTATGTGACTCGGTTTTGCATAATGTGTGGTGAGGTTCAACCCAGTAAGTAAAATGGATTGTCACAGGCTCACTGAAGAACATGACCTTCATTTTCTTTATGTCTATGCTGAGCACATGGTTGTGCTTTATGCAGTTTCTTCCGATAGCACAGTAGTTGTGCAGGTTAGCCCTGACTAGTGGAGTGTACCCCAGGTGCATTTTGGTCTGTGTCACCATGTTTCCCTGCCACTGAAATGAGGGTGTACATCTGTGTGTCATGGTTTAACCCCAGCTGGCGACTAAGTATGGCACAGCTACTCACTCACCAACTGAATGGTGGATGTAGCTGTACCTCGTGCTCCATTATTACTGTTGTTATGACCTGAAATAGGATCATACCATACAAAAAAAGCTGAAGATTAGCAGAATCATTGGCCTGTGTTTGTAACGACAGCGCACTGGCTAGATCTTACATGTTGTGAGGACTAGCACAGTTTGAAATAAGAGTGTATGTATTAAGGAAGGAATGAAAGTCATGACCAAGGGCATCTTTTCTAAGAATGACTTCGGTACAAATACATTATAGAATAGTATGTCTACAGTAGCTTCCCAGCTATTTGGCAGTGGATATGTGCAAATCCTTTGCATAGCCTGAAGCAATAACAGCTGGTAGTGTGATTCTGAGAAATGCTACCAAAAAAGCCAGAAGAATTGGAGAACTTTTGTGAAAAGGGATGGCAGTAATCCAGTAGTACCATCCTTCCAGGATAATGTTGACCAATAGTGTGTATAGTACTTTTCTGGAAATGCTGCAGTTGAGATAAAATCTTATGCTGAATCCTGTAGACTTCAGTGTGTGAAGTCAAAGGCCCGTATAACTTTTCTTATTCCAAGCATGACTTGCTCCCTGACATTTTGACTGGATTCCAACTTCTACAAATCACAACCTCAGTGCCTGACTTTTCCTCCTCACTCTTTTTTTTTTTTTTTACTGCATGCTTTTAGCAAAATAGTTATTCAATATTATTTTGCATTTGTAATGAACATCATGTATTAGTCAGAAAAGATTATCATTTTAGCTTTTTAAAATCAGTTTTCCATGTGTTTCTTTGGCAAGGGACAGCAAATAAAATTGCTACTGCATTGTGTGCAGGAAGGTGCCCTCTGGTCTTTACAGTAAATTAAATCACAACAGGATTAATGCTCACAATCAAACAAAAATCCAATTCATCTTGCTGTAAATGTGCAGCATGGTGTTAAAGGGAACCATGTCCCTGCAGCTCTCATTGCTTTTCTGAAGTTACCAGTAGAACCATAGACTTACATACAGAAATAAAGAGATTATTTTAATGAGTTGTCATTTTTATTACAAATAATCAATGCTTTAAATAAATTGAAAAATTCTGTAGGGATCTTTCATGATCAGGGTAAATGGGAAAGATTTGTAGCATCTTAGAAAGTAATGAACAGGAAACACTTTGGTAGAAATGCCTGAAGGACCATGTGAAGTGAGCAACACAGGCTGAGGGGCATTATCTTCAGCTTTTAAAGGATCTACGTAGAAAGCACAACATAATGCAGAACTTGTATGGCAGGTTGTAATAGCTTCTGCTGGTTTTTTAGAGCATCTGTGAGTGAGCTGGTATGACAACTAAACTCCAGGAGAGACAACAGATCTTAGTTTCTCAGAAAAACAAATGCTGCTTAAAAACTGCTGTGAGCTTGTAGTCTGAAACTTTTCCAAAAGTCATCCTTTGCCTGTAGAACAGGCAAACCTGCTGGAATTTACATAATCGTCCAAAATTTTTGTCAAAAACAATCCCCTTGAATACGTGTATTAATGGTCTTATTGCCCTTTGTTAACACCACCTGTGTTTCATGACTAGTGATTAAGTTAAACACACAAAGGAATGTGGATTTCAGGTGTAAGAAATTAGGGGTGTTGTACATTGTGTTAAAAAGTCAGGAATCTTTTCCTCAGGACTGTCCATTAAATAGACTGCAAGCTTACCTAGAAAAGTACCTTTATTTCTCTTTCACTTGATGATTTTCCTTGTACTTATATGGCAGGGTCTACCTGAAGTCTGTTTTGGAAGAGATTGAAAAATAAGTATGCACACACCAAAATCCTCATTGGAATGTAGCTAAAAGCTGTGTAAACCAAAATAAAGTCAGGCAGCCAATTCTAAGCTCTTGAAAGACACATTAAAGCCTTCCATCAGTGAGGAATTTATTGATTCTCATTGAGGAAGCTCCTACTGAGTAACAAGCTAATTTGCTTTTCCACAGGTAGTAGGTAAAAAGAGTGATGTAAATCAGATTAGTTTTGCAAATCTGAGTTTCTTGCTTATTTAAAGCCTAACACCCATTTCTGTTGAGAATTTTTTTGCACGTGGAAACATAGTTAAATCAGAAAGATATTACACTGAAATATATAGACTACAATGAGTCTTTTGACATGTTAGTCCTTTGGATTTACTTAAAAATATCTGCTTTAAATACTAGGCATTAGTTTCATTTCTTTATGAAGCACTTACCATGTCCATAAGGTTATATCAAATGTGCTTATAACTGGTTGACTTTGGTGAAGATGGGCTAGAAATGCATAGATAGGGAGGAAAAATGCTATCTGTCTTTTGAATGCTGGCTGACAGATAATGAGACAGGCTAGAGTTCTCAGGTTAATGTGTAAATAGGTGTTCAAGCAGAAGTAGTGAATGTTTTTTTGGGAGAAAAAACAAGCCACCCGCTGGAAAAAAAACCCCATCCCACCACAAAAACTCCCCCAAACCAACAAGCCTCCCCTCCCCACAACCCAAAACCCGTAAGTTTTGATGTGCTAAGTTGCAATGGAATACAAGGCATAAGATTGTAGCATGAAAATTAATGTGAAGTTTAGTCTCATAAATTATTAGAAAAGAATGTTTCTTTTCCTATAAATAAATAAAGATGGCAAGCTCTGAAGATGCTTGCAAATCCACAGCACTGGGTGGAACTCTAAACAAAGAGTAATGAACAGCCTGTCGTATTTTTCCACCCAAAAGTCAGTAGATTAGATGTCTGCTCTGAGAATCCCACATTAATCTTATTCATTTGATCTGACAGTCTTCCCTCATATCCAAGTCACATTTAATATAGATGGTTTACTGAAGCTCTAAAGTTAATTGACAAGCTCATTAATTTATGAAGCAAGTTGTTTGAGAGTGTAACGTTGAAGAAGAATACAGTGATCTGCCTGGCTTTTGCCTGACATACTTAGCTGGTTACTCTGAAGTTGGAACAGTTTTTCTAAAAAGTAATAATTATTAAATGCTCCTAAAGACAGGAACTTCAGGAACAAGAAGTGACAGAAAGAATGAAGAGTTTTGCTCTGGTTTTAAGTTGTGTAGTCTCTCCCTTTCTCGCTCTCCAGTTCATCAAATTCTCCGGAAAGTTAGATTCTAAATGGGAGTTGGAAATGTCTTGTTTTTTTTTTTTGTTTTTTTTTTTTTTTGTGTGTTTTGTTTTGTGGGTCTTTTGTTGTGGTCTTAGTTTGGTTTTGTTTGTTTGTTTGTTTTTTGTTTTCCAGAAAATGAAGTAGAGTTTCTGTGTTTGTACAGAAGCAGAAAATGATCATTCTTGCCTTTGCAGTGGTTGAAGTGCACCAAAGGTGGCTTTTCAATAAAAGTGTGTTATTTGCTAGAGTTTTATTGTGAACATTTGCTTTTTAAGATATGTTAATTGCTAGAATGTTATGGCAGGGATAAATATTGCTGAATAGCACCCGTAGAGCAGTGTATGTAGAAGACGTATGTTATGCACCTGTAGGCTACTGTTCTACTCAGTAATTTTCTGAGGCACCTGAAATAGTAGGCATCGTGATTTAGACCATAGAGTTATGTTACTGTCATTTTAAGAAAAACAAAAAAAAATGTTCTTGAGGGTTAGTAGTGCCATTGCAGTCACATTTTTCCTACCTTCTGGTCAATGAGTGGAGACTCAAGGCATCTTCTAAAACAGAGCAGATGTTTTCATTTGTTGTCTGCACTGCATTTTGTCATCTTGGCTTTAGCAAAGATGTATTTAGACAAAATGGAAAAAATTTTTTTAGGAAGTGATTTGTACATGCAAGCTGTATATTAACTCCTAAGTCCAACAGATACAAGTACAATTACTTGTGGAATTAGTTTGGCAGCCAAAATTGCTGTGCAAGGAATGCATAACTGCTCTGACAGTTCAATGCTGATTTCCTAAGTGCAGCAATCTGAAGAACAATGAATGTCAGAGTAGACCTTGCCAGTCTTAAGCCTGGTTTTCCTGAAAGTCTTAAGTATTTGGAAACACAAAATTCTCTTGCGTATAAGGTTTAAAATATTGAGTGTGAATTATAAAGTATGAAGTTGGCTGTTTTACTGACGATGTCTGAACAATGTAAATGCTTGATTGATACAGAAGGTAGATGTAAGAGCCTGTGGGAAAAACGGTTCACTCATTTGCTGGTTCAGAATGCAGTATTTAAACCTTCTAGGACTGTAGCAGTCATATACAGTACTCTGCAGTGAGCATACCATCCTCTAGAGAATTTGGAGCCCCATTCTCTAATCAGGTTGATGAGCATATTAAAACGCAAAGAAAGGAAGTCTAACAGAAGAGTTTGATTATCTCATCACGTGTGAAGCAGCTGTTACAGGAGCATATCTGAAGCAGTTCTAAGAAAGCTTCTTTGAGACAATGGGAAGGAGTCTCATATTGAATGATATAAAAGAATTGTTGGTTGGCCAAGTCATGGGATTTGATTGCAGAATTTAGATGGGAGCTACAGTAAAAACTTCTCCCAAAATGGTTTTAGTTCCATTTAGGACATTAAAATGTTTTTTAATACAGTGAAAATTAGAGAGGAGCGCAACAAAAAGCCCTGGTTTAGGCAGTAAAACAGACACAATATTTATGTAAAATGCTTTTCTTGTCAGGAGGTATTTTGCTCTCTTGCTGAAAAAAGCTATAGTAACACAGTCTTTCTTGCTTTTTATATTTCAGCTGTCTTAATTAAATTTCTTTCACTCTTTGCATGCGTAAATATAAGCAAAGCTGGGAGGATTTAGCTTTCATTGCTTTGTGTAGGAGAAGGAAGAAAGGGAGGCACCACTTCCACTTTACTTTGGGTTTTATGAATGTGAACTAATCTAAATGTTTTTCTGGTCCAGTGTCCTTTCTCTGACGGTGACCAGTAGTAGATATAAGAATAAAGTTTAGGGTGAACCTTCTTAGCAAGGCACAGGAAAATGCACTATACAGATATGAAATATTCCTTTCTTAGTGTTTTTGTTTAGTTCATCCACACAGCTGGAAGTTAAACAATTTCAAGTGCACAGACTACTTACTCATAAAGATACTGATGGGCTGTAGCCTGTTTCAGAATGGGAAATAAAATATTGTGCTAAGCTTTTTTTTTAATTATTATTATTATCCACTGTGAGAAGTGAGAGACTATGCTATTTCTTTCACTTTTTCTATTCTTCTCAAATAGTGAAAATGGCTTTGACTGTGATGTGAAATGCACAAAAAGCCATTTTTTCAAGGGATACAAGTTTAACATAAAGAAAACCAAGTTCCTCTGAGGAAGAGTTTAAAGATTTATGAAAAAGGTACTTCCACTCACACTTTTTTCCCCCTGGAAGTTCAGAATCTTAAATTAAAAAATGCCCGATTTTGGTGTATGTTACTCCCCTGAAGTGTTTTGTTCAGGTCACCTACGTTGTAGCAATCTGTCGGTGGTTAGGTCTGACATGATGAAAATTCCCAGTAATGACTGGAAAGAGTATCTTTTTCCTGTTAAACTAGTAACTTAGTGGTAGGGAATTGCAGCATTGAGGGTTTTTCTTTTATTTGACTGGCAGTAAAAGGTGCTTCTGCAGATGACTGTTGGGGATGCTTCCATTTGGCCTAGGAGTGCTCAGGAAGCAGTTTGATGCTTTGTAAGTCTGGTGAGAAAATCCAATCAATTCTTCCAAAAACTGGCAGTCTCTGCCAGTTTTGCTGCACCTCCTTCTAGCAGCAATTAGTTTATCTACAGAGCTCAGCGTATTGCACTTCATACAATAGGTTCTGTATTGAGTCCTATAGCTCGTGTTTGACCAAAGCCTGTGTGGTGTAAACTTTGAAGGGATGTCAGGATCCTTGCTCTGGGCTTTCTCCTTAGCATTAGACATTTCTGTTCCTTTGTCCACTTTCAGCCTTTACAAATCTGCAGGATACAATCAGGAGCAAGTGAATGGTTGCGAGGAAGCGTGAGCTGAAGTCTGATCCTTGTCCTTTGTGCATTAGGCCTGTGTGTCGTCCTTTGCAGCCAGATGCAAACTCTGGGTTGGTTTTTTTTCCTCTCCTCCCTTGCCCCCTCATGCTGCACAAAAAACTGTGGGGCTACAGTGAGTGCTGGGTTAAGTCTGAACAAATAACGCCTGTAGAAGAGCAGCATGCTGCTAGGCTACGTGCTGCCCTTCACCACTACATTCATATGGCTTCCTGCCAGCCAATCCTATGGCAGAGCCAACTCATCCATTCTAGCGAAAGGATGTGTGTGGCCCAGGCTTATATATGCATAAATGTTTTCTAGTCTCCCTCATGCTCTGAGCCAAGTATGCAGATGTAGCCTCTTGAATTTTCAAGGCTGGTATGCACATTTGCCAAAAGCATACTGAGCTTGAGCAATGATTCTGATTAAATACCTGTTAAATTTTTAAAACTTTTATATTAAAACTCAGCATCATGCTGATTGGCTCATTTATGTTATCTGTCTGGAAATAAATCTGATTTATGATTTACTGTGTGAATATCAGTAGCCAGCTGCTTTGACTCACACATGATGAAAAGGGCCCTGAACAAAAATTGCTGAATACTTTCCAATGTCTGAGAAATTTGAAATAAATAACATCTTTTAAAAGTACAGAAACTCAGTGAATAAATTGTTATTAAAAAGAGAGCAAATAATGACTGAAGTGAAAGATCAGTCAGGATTTATGGAATTTCCTGACTACTGTAAGCTACAAAGAAACTTTTCTAAAAAGCAAAGCAAGCAGGAATAGGGTTACATCATGAATAATCAGCCAAGTGAGTGATATAAGAGAGCTGAGACTTATTTTGGATTGATTTAACAGGATATATTCATCCTGAGCTTCTTGAATCTTAAATGCCTTGTGACAGTTCACTAGATAGAGCATTTCACTTGTTACCTAGCCTGCTATTTTTCATCACCTGTTTATATTCATTGCAGGAAAAAAAGTGGTGGAAGTGATGCAGAAATTACTAGTCATCAACTTCTTTAATTTGTAAAGGATAAGCCAACGTGGAAGTGGTTGTTAGAGACTATCAGAATATCTTTTTGTTTCTGGGTTCCAGTAATTTCATGGCAGGATGTCTACCTCTATGCCATGTTATCTAACTCCAATTAGGAGGTAGACTGCTTAGTTTTGTTTCAAATATTTGACATGTTCTAACAGCTGTCTCCATTTTCACTGTTAAACTTGACTTTCACTGAAAGTGGGTCCCCTTGCAAAAGATCTTAAAGAGCATTCAGCTCTCTATTTTCCATTCCTGGTCTGAGTACAGAATGCTTCTTACGATGACTGAGTGCTGCTTTTCACTGGCAGAAATGTCTATTGGAACAATTTTCAATCTATAGCTGCATAAACGTGAATTAAGAAAAAAGAAGTTGCAGTGGTGAATTGACAAGCAAAAGTAGAGGGCTTGCTTGAGTTCAGCAAATCACTGAAATTCAAACTCAGTTTAAAATCTCATTGTGGGGAGGTTAAAACATACATAATTGCTCTTCTGAATAAAGGATGATTTCCTCAGTTCTTTTTGATTACTTGAGGAAAATTCACGCGAATGTGGTCATCCTTCAATGTATTTTCTCTACAGGCGGTTGATTTATATAGTGTATGTTGGAGGTCTTAGTCTGGAAATGGTGCCCATTTTTGCAAATGACTCAGGGATAGAAATGAGATAGAGTCTTAGACAGCTCATGCTAATTCAGCAGTTGACTGGGAGAAAGGGGCAAGAGGAAGGAATAAATTTTTCTGCTCCGTATGTTGCACCTAACATACACATTTAATTTGATGCATTTATGAAATTAAGTTTTGGGAGAAGCTATGTTAGACTCCAAAAATATCTGCATCAAACCCATGTTATTTATATTGTAGTACAAATTAGATATATGAAGAGTGTAGAGCCATATCAGTTCATGCTTTACAAAAAGCATAATAGCAAACAGTCCCTGTCTCAAATAGTTTAGAGAAAGTAATCACAGCTCATGTGAGTAAAACTCAGCTATCTTTAGACCAGCTAACTTATAATTGCCAAGAATGCAACAATATATGTTACAGGGCATATTTGGGACTTTCAGTAAGTATTTAGCTTTAAATTACTTGTCTTATTATTAGTGCTATTGCAGTAGTAGTATAAACCCTGGGGTAGACTTTCTGGTGTTTCACGTATGTCTGAAAAAACTGCAGTTGCCATGGCATAGAAATGTGCCAACCTCTAAGCATGGAACTGGCTTGATATAAGAAGCTTCCCCCCTCACCTTACTTTACCTTCCAGGTCAATTCTTCCTGTACTTTCTGATTTTGAAACCTCAGAACGTAATGTGAAGCATCAAACTCTTCTCTGCCTTCTCTCCCATGACAGCTGAGTTTCACAGTGCCAGTGACTGGATATTCAATAAATACGAGTATTTAGTAATAATAAAGGTATGAAAGGTCATGCCACTTAGCACTAGGGAGAAAAGAGAAATACTTGTTATCCCTGCTTTAGAGCAGAATAATAGGTACACAGAAAGAGGGCTGCTTGCTGAAGATTACTTAAAGGAGCCCGCAGCAGAGGTTCCAGGCAAACTTCTCTTGCTTCATTTGCTCTATGGCTGCACGCTAAAAGGACAGCTCAGGTCCCATTGTAGGTTTCAGCACACACTTAATGCTCAGACTTTTGAATAAAGTTTTTGGCCCTAGCTCCTGTGGTAGAAAAACCTCAACTCTAAGTAGGTTAAGGATTTTGTTGGTTGTCAGGGTGAAATGATATAGCTGTTGGATGTGAGGGTGATCTGGCTGCGACATCTGTCACTCCATTGATCGCCAGGGTTGATTTGGCTGATCTGGCTGGCTAGGCACATGTCCTCTTCCTCCCTCACTGCTCCTCATGCATCCCTCCCTAAGCTGCATGCTCGGTCGAAAAGGATGACCTTCCCTGATGCAGGTGGTACTGTTCATTGGTCATGGGTATACGGTTGCTGCGCTCCCCTGCTAGAACCTCCAAACAAGCTCAGGATCCAATTGTAGGAGAATGTAGGGTAGTCGAGCTTCCAAGACTGCAGACACATCCAAGTGAGGTGTTGCACGTGGCAGTTTGCCATTCTTTCTGTTTTTGTAGATGAACTACTCGGTGAATAAAGAACTGGCTGGATGGCCACATGCAAAGAGTTGTGGTCAATGGCTCAATGTCCAGCTGGAGACCAGTAACGAGTGGTGTCCCTCAGGGATCGGTGTTGGGACCGGTCTTGTTCAACATCTTTGTCAGTGACATGGACAGTGGGATTGAGTGCGCCCTCAGCAAGTTTGCCAATGACAGCAAACTGTGTGGTTCGGTTGATGCTTTGGAGGGAAGGAATGCCATCCAGAGGGACCTTGACATGCTTGTAAGGTGGGCTGATGCCAACATGATGAAGTTTAACCATGCCAAGTGCAAGGTCCTACACCTGGGTTGGAGCAAGCCCAAGCACAGCTACAGGTTGGGCAGAGAAGAGATTCAGAGCGGCCCTGTGAAAAAGGACTTGTGGGTGTTGGTCGATGAGAAAATGAACATGAGCCGGCAGTGTGCACTTGCAGCCCAGAAAGCCAACCGTATCCTGGGCTGCATCAAAAGGAGCGTGACCAGCAGGTTGAGGGAGGTGATCCTGCCCCTCTACTCTGCTCTCGTGAGACCTCACTTGGAGTATTGTGTGCAGTTCTGGTGCCTTCAACATAAAAAGGACATGGAATTGTTGGACCAGGTCCAGAGGAGGACCATGAGGATGATGAGGGTACTGGAGCACCTCCCGTGTGAAGACAGGCTGAGAAAGTTGGGGCTGTTCAGCCTGGAGAAGAGAAGGCTGCATGGAGACCTCATAGCAGCCTTCCAGTATCTGAGGGAGGCCTATAGGGATGCTGGGGAGGGACCCTTCATTAGGGACTGTAGTGATAGGACAAGGGGTAACGGGTTCAAACTTACACAGGGGAAGTTTAGATTGGATAAAAGGAAGAAGTTCTTTACTGTAAGGGTGGTAAGGCACTGGAATGGGTTGCCCAGGGAAGTTGTGAATGCTCCATCCCTGGCAGTGTTCAAGGCCAGGTTGGACAGAGCTTTGGGTGACATGGTTTAGTGTGAGGCGTCCCTGCTCATGGCAGGGGGGTTGGAACTGGGTGATGTTCAGGTCCTTTCCAACCCTAACTATTCTATGATTCTGTGATAGCTATTGCAATGTTAAATCTGTCAGATGGAGATGGAGATCGATTACTGAACAAATTAGCAATAGTATTATCAAGTCAAAAGAAAGCAAGGTCAGTGAGAAGCAGCATATGCTTTGTTATCATGCAGTCCTAGGATGGAAGATGCAGAACACATAGATCAAAATATAATTTAGACTTGATCAAGAGCATCATTGTCATTTAGCTGCATTCAGTGAGAGTCAAAGACTAAAGAACTCATCCATATTTCTTTAAGCTGAAATTGTTTTCTTCCAATTATATGACTGGAAAGTTATTCATGTATATTGCTTTATTGGCATATAATTCATGTGCTGACATTGTTTCTATTCTAAAAAAGTAAGCAAAAATCATTCTATAAATTACTTTTTCCTGGTAACTTTTTTGGCATAGCTTATTAAGAAAACTTGGATTAATGGTCCAAGAAATTGGAAGATAAATGTTCATAAATGTTGATAAATGAGAACCTTTTAACAATTTTTGTGGGGTTCCTAGGAGTATTCTTATTAATTCAAAATGCTAATGATAGATCAGCTGTTTATGACATATTAAGATGCAGCGATACATTTCTCAACTCATGAAATGAGTAGAAGCTGAGGCTGTCCTATCTGCGTGTGAAACTTGATGGGTGAAGCAGGCAGTCTGGAAGTAGTTAACATATGAAGTAGGACTCATAGTCTTTGGGGTGTAAAGAAAATCTTTCCCTGAGGGAACCTGTGATCAGCCAAAAGAACCTATGAATAAATTGTTTGAAAAGACTGTATTTAATAGAATAAATTATACAGATAATGAAGTGACACAACCTGTTTACAAAGTCTTTGTACAACACTAATAGGGTGTTATACAGGAGGTTGTAGAAACTCCAGTGGAAGCAATGGCAACTCTTGTGTTAAGCTCTGTACATCCTCTAACTGAAGATAATTATGTAAATAGCTTGTATCACTGTTCTTTGGTGCTAAGGAAGAACTTCAGTGCAATAGAAAAGATATTCTAATCACTACATCTAATTACACTGAAATGAGAATTACTGAAAATCTTCAGATGGTAAATTAATCTTTTTATTATATTTAAGGCAAAGCAAGAAATGTGTTCATAGTTTGATATAAAATGTGTGATGTAGGGAGTATCCAAGAACTTCAAACCTACTGGAGCTTTAGTGCTCTAATATTTTTGTGTTCCTTTCACCCCAAAGCGTGTAGGGCAAGCATTTCAGCTTAATCATTGGGTGATTTTTAAAAAGTCATGACTCCATTCAAGGCTTCCATGTCTTGCTAAAGTTAGATCTGTATTTTCTCAATTTGTCTTTATGTGACTTTATGCTAGTTGGTTTTTTTGCTGTACATGGTCTAGGTTAATTGCTTACTCTATGTTACTGGGGTTGTAAGCCAGAAAATTTATATGTTGCTCTTACAGAAGAGGTCCTGTCTGAAACAAGGAATCAGTTGGGCTGAACATTCTGTGCACACAGTTATATGCAGTGATTACCTGAAAAAGCCATTGAATTCTAAACAGTGCCTTTGACAAACGTTGTTCTGAACTCTTTAAAACTACTATAAAACCACACTCTCGTCCAAGTTAAGTACTGCTCACACTGATAGAAAACTGTTGTGTTGGATTCCAAAGTAAAACTCTGAAAACATTAGTATCTCTGAACAACAGAAACAGGTAAACCACTGAAGCTGAGACTGTATGTGGAACAACCCTTTCTATATTACCAGATTTTTCAGAAGAGATCTTATGCAGTGGATTTTCCCTGTCATTTGATTTTGCAGGAAGAGAAAACGCTGAAAGAGGTAATCAAGAGCTCTAGCAAGCAAAGACTGGGTCAGATGAGGCTCTGACCTTGACAGAATCCATAGGCTTTCTATGACAAATAGTATGGAGACTTTCACAAACTTCATATATAGTTCTGTTGAAAACTGAAAACTGTTGTCTACAGACATCTTCAGAAGCATGTTAATGTGTGAGGGATGGGGTGAAGGACCATACTCGGGCACTACCATAGGAAATGGAGCCTTGAGTCTGCAGTTTTCTCATGTGGCATTACTGATGGCATCAAGGTGCCCAAATACTTGGCATACTGTATATTTATTTTATTTTTGTTATCCTGAAAGTTCAGGGGTTTTTGTTCTTGTTTTTCCACTGACACTACCTGAGACCCTTAAAAAAAAACCTTGCCCATTGTTCCTTTACTTCTTTCTGACTCTCACACTAGCCCTGGTCTGACTAAGTACGAGAATGATATATACCAGAATACTTGTCTGTGAGCTTGAAACTGGGTCTGCATACCTTGGAAGTCATATCTCTAATAGCAATATATTTCTTAGACTACTGGTTTTTCTTTTTTTGCTTCTTGTCCAGTGTTTTTATAGCACAACTTTCAAATAGTTGTTTCTTAATGAAGCAGCACCCTTTTCCCTCTTTTCTTCATCTTATATTAAGGGATTGGGTTTTTTTTGGTCTGTTTTCCAAGTTCAGTTGTCATCTGGAAGACAGGTTTTGGTTGCTTGGTAGTATCATTATAAATATAATATCTAGCTCTTTGTCTAGATTTTTGGAGAGCTGGGTATTTAGCTTTTTTGCCTTTTACTACTTAAAACCTAAGAACACCACTGCACCTTAAGTTCTTTCTTCCCCATGTTTTGCCTGTTGCAGTTTGAGTTCTTTTTGTCCTTTCGTGGTTGACACTGCTTACTTTAGTCATTGTATCAAGTCAGAAAAGGGATCTTAGGCATTTGTTTTCACACTGTCATCTGCTGTTAAATTCCATTCCCCATATAATTAATTTCCTGAGGGATAGGCTGATCCTAACGCTGTTCTGGGATCTTTGACTTCAGGGGAATGCATACGTTGCAGGAGGTTTTGCTCTGAAGAACCACTGAGAAAAGAAAGGGATAATAAATGGCTACAAGGTATTTGCTCCAGTGAGGAAGACTAGCTCTATAAACGTTTTTCTGGCTCAGCCAGTAACAACTTGACACTTGTTGAAAAGGGGTGGCTTGCTTTCTCTCTCTCCAGGGAGAGTACTTCTCCCTAACTGGGGGCTAGCCTTTCACTGGGGTGTTACAGCAAGCTGTGTCAGAAGAAAAAGAACTGCATCCTTTTGCCAGATTACACAGCAGTTTCTCTTAACTTCATGCTAATTTGTACGCTTTGCAATGCTTTGCTTTGGAGACATAGCATTCCTAGTACTTTCCTGTTAATTTCCTTTATAATAGGGTTTTAACACATAGAAAGCAAATTATCTCCTTGGAATATTTGAAGTCCTAATCTATCTGTGTAAATCTCACTTATCTAAGCACTTCCTAATGTTGATAGCTATTTTTAAAGCATTAACTTTTCTGTGGCTTTCACAAGAGTCTTGTCTAGGCACGTAGATGTTTGGATCTGTTAAAAATATACCATTTGAGTGCATGCTTATTAGCATAAGTGGACTTTTTGTCTGGAAGATAAGAGTGTTGCTGTGTGTAAAATACGTAAGTATGATGTTGACTAGGGGTTTTACCAACTGAGAAATACAGTGACTGTATGTTAGCATGGCCACCCCTTCTGGCATCAAAAGTATTGGTTAGGAGTATTTTTTTAGTATCTGTGGAAGGAAGGTGACCAAATACAAGACCAAAGTCAACTTCATTGTGAGTCTTGACTTTAGCAACAAAAACTGAACTACTTTAAATTTACTGGTTTTAGTGACTTTAAAATGGAAATTTTCACTGATGCAGTAAATTTCCCCCATCCTTTCTGTTATGTTGGTTTCCTCTTGATCACAGTCTCTCTTTGGACTCTTTATGTAACTGAATGATGTATTATTACAATCATTGCTATTACTGCCAGAATAGATATGACATAGGGTACACAACAAGGAATGGCATACTAGGACTGTGTGTTTGAACAGAGCACTGTTGGTATCTCTACTGGGCTCTAATTTATTTTCCCTGATGCTGGACCAGTTGAGTCTCACTAGTGGAGTCCTATAGGTAGAGCAGTAAACTTTATAAAAAGAAATCTTGTGTCAGATGTTTTTCACAGTTAGATGCAATCATTCTGCATGCCTTCAGAAGAATGCTAATACAACTCTTTATAATTTAATTCTTTGTAACATTGCATTGTTAATAATTTATATAAACTATGTAATTATAGATAAACTATTATATATTCATTGTACATTTTATATGTAATATTCCAAACAATTAAATTATAATGAACCATAAAATACAAGAAGATAAAAGCCGATATGGCTGTCCAGTTTATAATGTTCTGTAGAATGCACTTCATATGAAATAGTCTTTCATTTGGTTTCTGCATAGAATTCTGCATTCCAAATAATTTTCTGTTGATTTTCAACAAGATCATTCTAATACATGTGGTAATATAATTTTCAGTTCTTTTAGTCATGTGTTGGGTGCATATAAAGTGTGGTCTATGTTACTTCTGTATGCTTTAAACACAACTGTTCAGTACAGAGAATGACTTTCAAGAGTTCAATATGTTGGTATGAAGATCTTTTGAAATATGTTGGGCACTCATTTCGGAGCTGTCTCTTCACTGTTTGGACCATATAATCTCTTCTAAATTCCTAAAGTACCAAAACCCCTCCTAAATACTTGGTATATTTATTACAGTGTGTTCTGTTCTGCTGGGATATCTGATAGAATTGAATAGAAATTTAGATTCTTAAAGCTTTTATGAAGTTAAACATTATGCTACTAAGAAGCAATTTTAACAAATCAGTGTTTCTTTGTTGATAAAGCTCTGCTGATTAAAATAGAAATTGCCTTACTTTGCATAATGTCTGTAAAATGCCACTGGTTTCTGTGTGCTTTGGGTATGTGTTTGCAGAAGTCTCTGTATGTGCAAAGGGCAGCAGGTAATGCAATCTAAAGAGACTTCACTAACCTGAACATTTCCCATGAAGTGCATGCAAAACATCTCCATAAAAGCTTTGATATACATGGCTATCAAAAAAAAAAAAAAAAAAAAAAACCAAACCAAAACTACGAAAGCATGATTATAGTGAGGCCCTGGCACAGGTTGCCCGGAGAAGCTGTGGCTGCCCCATCCCTTGCGGTGTTCAAGGCCACGTTGGACAGCGCTTGGAGCAACCTGGTCTAGTGGAAGGTGTCCCTGTATATGGCAGGGGGTTAAAACTGGATGAGCTTTATGGTCCTTTCCTACCCAAACCATTCTGTGATTCTGTAATTATACATGATTACTTGTAAAAGTACTTGATCCAAAACAAATGTGGTCTCATGAGATTACTTGAGATTTAAAATAAAAAATTATAAAAATCCAAATAGGCACTTGAGTAGGTGCTGAAGGACTCTGGTTTAGAAGCAAAGAAATAATAGTCTAGTTACAAAATACTGCTAGGGCAGTGTGCTAGAAGTAGGACCCTGAAATGCTCTGCTGCTCCACTCAGTGAGCACTGTGGGAATTTAGACTTGAAAAAAAAAAAAGAAATCACCTTTGGTGGTACTGACCAAGATTTCTGATGTTTCTGGAATTAGTCCACCAAGGAAAATGAAAACAGAATAGATGTTGCTAATGATTATTGTAGACCATTGCTACTGAGAGGAAACTGCAGTGTTGGTGAAAGTGCAGCATGTAACACCAGGGAACTACAGGTTTTCATGGTTGGAGAACTGGGGAAAGAGGGGGAAAACAGGGGACAGAGCAGGGGTGGACTTCACACAGAGTATGCTGTTACAGTTACAAGGCTTAGTGATGGCTGGGGGGACTCTTAACTGCATACAAAGAGTTCACAACATAATTAGGAGATTGCAAAACAAGATTTAACAAGATCTTAATTCATCAGTCAAAGAATAGCATGTGGATACTAACTGTGTCCTCGGTGCTGTCCTGGTTTTCATTCCTAGAGTGTCTTTTTTCTATGCTACTGCATGCTGCTTCATTTGTTCGTGCACAGAAGGCAATCAGTGATGTATTGTCACTTGTCTTGTCTTACACATCCTCATGCAGCTGATAACCCCGTATTATCATTCCCCATAGATGACTTCTGGAAGCAAGAAAATAGGGTCTTTCTTTGTGGTTGTCAGATCACTTCTTGATTTACAAAAAAGGTATGCACAGCATTAATAGTTGATGCGTATCACATCCAGAAGGCAGTATTGTTAAATGTTATTTACATTATATTGCCCATTGTTGGACTATGACATTACCTATTCTATCAGATAACAACAGATGATAGAGCAGTTACTCTCCACTGGTAGACTAATGCAGCTCTGGGTGGAGAAGAGATGCTGACAAGTCAAAGTATGGAGTTAAAATACTGAAATTTGAGAGAAGATGTTGTTAGCTTAAAGCATTTTAGTACAAAGATTGTGACAGTTTATGTAGAGCTGTCTGTATAGCATTGTTTCTCAATATTTAATAGCCCACAAGAAAGCTATAGTGCTCTTTTAATTGTCCTTTTCGTACTGAGTAATAAATACATAATCAGATGACTTTAAAGAAATAGATATGGCAATAGAAATGGCAAATAGATGAAAAACATTTTTAAACAAAGCTTGATGCCAGGAATTTATTGATGAAGTATATGGCCGAACCTCTTGACTACTTTTGCCAACTCTAACATTAAAAAAGTCTTTGTCTAACAATATATGATAGAATCACAGAATGGTTTGGGTTGGAAGGGACCATAAAGCTCATCTGGTTCCAACACCCTGCGTATATGGGGACACCCTTCACTAGAGCAGGTTGCTCCAAGCCCTCTCCAACCTGGCCTTGAACAATGCCAGGGGTGGGGCAGCCACAGCTTCTCTGGGCAGCCTGTGCCAGTGTCTCGGCATCCTCACAGTAAAGGACTTCTTCCTAGTATCTCTTAAAAAATTAACCTCTTTCAGTTTAAAGCTATTCCTTCTAGTTGAATGCCTACTTGCCCTTGTAAAATGCCCTGCTCCAGATTTCTTGTTGGCCCCTTTAGGCACTGGAAGCTCTAAGGTCTTCCTGGCGCCTTTTCTTCTTCAGGCTGAACAGCCCTAACTCTCTCAGCTTGTCTTCATAGGAGAGGTGCTCCAGCCCTTTGAGCATCTTTGTGGCCCGCCTCTGGACTTGCACCACCAGGTCCACCTCCTCCTTATCTTGGAGGCCCCAGAACTAAATGCAGGACTAGGGGGGGGCGGGGGAAAGGGGCAAGGGAGAGGGTGTTTCATGAGATATAATTATTATGTCTTGGATGTACAGCCATGACAATGATCTTAGCAAAAGATTATGGCATGGCATTAAGAAGAGAAATCTGCTTTAATACCACAGTATTAAGCCACCATAGTGGACTCTAGAACAGCAGAACTATGTAATATGTTAAGGACAAAGTCAGGTTATTAAACGTAATTTAATCTATTTCAACAGGGTTTAGCAGCATTTATATAGAGGTTACCAGCCTTGATTTAAATTTGTCTAGAGCCTGCACCAGTGCTACATAAGTCACCAAGAAGATTACTGTGCGTTTTGGTGGTCTTCAGATCAGGCTGATTTGCAGACAGATGTACCCCACTGTACATCCATATAACAAATGGCAAAATACATATTTCTGCAGCCATCCTATTATCTGGCAGCTGTTCCATTAACATCTTTCTGAACCTACAAGACCGCTACCCAGTTAATGGCTCATAATGCACAGATATAATTGTTGACTGTTTCCTGCTAAGCAGAGTAATCTCTATGCTCTATTCAGTTATTTAACTCTTCATTTTGTATTTCTGGAATACAGTTCAGAGCCCAGAAAAGAAGGGTTCAGCATCTTCCTTTTATTGAGTGTTAAATGTTCTGCCTACTGAAATGCATATTTATAATCCCTCTAAGCTATTTTAATTATTTCGGATCTGTCCTAAATTTTAGGTGTGCTTTTTACTATGCCTTAATTTGTGTCTGTGTTCTGTTGATCATGTTTTCCTTTTATTTTAAATCAGTATATAAACTAGGATACACTAGTTTTCTCCTAGTGTTTCTATAGCTGTCTAGCATAAGGAAAGATTCTGAAGGAAATTATCAGAAGGTTAGAGACACCAAAATCCAGAAGAGTTGTTCTGTCAAATGGATTCAGAAGTGAAACAAAGAAAACATACAGTGTGTGGCCTGACGGTTTCATTAGTTGTGAAATTTTCAATGCAAGTTGATCTGTGGTTTCCTGTTAGAGTGTTGGCCACAGCCATTATTTTTTGCCAAGAAAAACAACTTTTAAAAAAATTGTAGTGATGCTTTCTAAACTGAATCATCTCAATCACTTTGGAAAACAAAGCAGAGCAGTCCCTAAAGTACAGATGAGTGCAGATACTGTTCAGTTCACTACTGCTGGCTTTTGCTCTCCCTTACGTCTACAGCTTGTAACTGTGTACCTTGAACTTCTGACAGGAAGAACTTCAGAAAATAAAATCACATCCCTAGAGAGAGAACTCCATACAAAGCAGTATAATCTACTGATACACTGGTACAGGCTGAAATACAGTTTTGAAATACATAACGCTCCTGGTGATCTTTATTGTGATTTGCTTTTTATATGAGCTGGAATTTAATGAATGGAAGCGTGGGGTTTGAATGTACAAGATAAAACAGCTGTCCTAGCTTTTCTCACTGCATACTTTTTTCTTTGTGTCTTACATTTGGATATGGTTGGAAGTACATTATTATGCAGACCCTGCAAAAGAAGAGCATGCATGTACATTCCCTTCTCTGGGACAAAACTATAGAACAAGTTCAAAACCTGTCATTTTTGTCTGAATTTTGTGCAGTGTCTTTTCTTTCTAACATCGCACAGCAGAAAGCTTGTTTTTGAAAGTTGCTCTCAAAAACTGACAAGAATTACTGGAATTAGGGATGACATAGCTTGTGCACCTGCTTAAATCTCCTCTATATGGATCAGCCTTGTTTGATCAGTGGTTAATTTTTCACTGATTCAGCATTATATACTCACAGAGAGTGTATTACGGTAATATTTGCACACTGCTGGATTCAAAACTACTTTGGTTTTGAATAATGAAATTAATGTAATTTTTTAAAATAATTTTCCCAAAAAAACATGTTCAGAAATCCTTGAAGGTTTCTATGAGCAGAAATGAGTTCAGAACTCAGATAGTAAATGCTTACTGAAATGGCTGAAAGAAGTTTATTTCAGTAGGTGTATTTCCAGAGTTGTGAAAGTTGATTATATACAAATTAAATTAATTCAGATTAGTTACCTCAGGACAATGCCAGCTTTACTCGAGTGACTGCCCAGGTTTTGCTTCTGAAATCTCCATCTCTCGTAGAAACACTTATATAGCTCATGCTTGTAAGTGTCTGCCCAACATCCTGCTTAATCATGCGAGTACTGTAATATTAAGGGATGGTGATGCGAAAAGAAAATGGACTACTCTTTTTTGCAGTGTCAACTTTGCCTCACAATTCCATTCAATGTATCACCATTCTTGCTGCTTTATACTGCAAAATAATAAAAATAGATATTGGCCTGTTTTCTAGGGTTCTGGATTTAGATTTTGATTCAGTAAGGTGATTCCCTATGCAGCAGAGCATGTGGTTACATCCTCTTGACATTTATTATGGGAAAAAAGCTTGGCTCACAGATAAAGGCAGTAGCTGGAGGCTTATGAAGACACATTTCCTTGTTCTGTTGATTCTGTCACAACATTTGTACGTGACCTTGAACAAATCAGATTTGGTTTGAAGAATAATTTTGTATCCCAGCTTCATTTACTGAAATGTGCGCTCTGAAGAGCTTGTAAAAAATGTTGTGGTCAGTGTCTCTGTGCCTCGGTGCTTAATTAGTGAAAGAAAAACAGTAGCACTGCCTTGTCACTCTTCTGTCAGAAATGCAGTGATAACAGAGTTACTTGAATACTGTGGTAACGTGTGCTTGAGAGATTTCTTTCTAGGTATCTTGGAGTACATTTTTAAAGTATGCTATTGAATGGGACCCCCAAATTGGAAAATTTGCAAAACAATTCCTCCAAATTTTCAGTAAGATTTCATTAAAATAAAACGTGTACTCCTTAGAAGGCACTTGCATTAAAACTTTCAGTCTTTTAGCTCTGTTGGTTATGCCATGGATTTGTTTGTGGAAACAAAACCAGTTACTTAACCTGGCTTTGCTTAACCAGCCCAATTGCAATGTTCCGTGTGCGGTATTTAAACTGGTCCTTTGGTGAAAATGAGAAGAGAAGCCTCTATGTTACATTTTTTTTCTTTCTGTAATTGGTGGGGTTAAAAGAACTGCTATTATTACTGACTTATTTTTATATCACTGTGCATGAAAAGAGATCATGTTTATCAGAAGAACTTCAGACTGAGATTTGTGGGGTAAAAAAAAAGGAGTACTGAATGTAAATAAAAATTCAGGGTAAAATAAAAAATACTTGGGCTAAATTGTGTAAACTGTGCTAGAAAAAAGGGGATGGTGAAAATGTGAGAGCACTTCTTTTTGATGTTTTGTTTGTATTTCATTTCAAAAGCACCAGAAAGTTCCCTTTTGAAATTAAATTTCTGGAGATGCCCTGTATTTTCAAACGGATTCACTGTTTTTATAGTTGAACTTGAACCAGTGGCACTTCACTGATGTGATTGTAAAATATTCTCGCACAAATGGTTTGATAATCCTCATATTTCCTTGAGTTCAGCATATACAGAATACAAATTTTTGGTAAAGTTGGAGAATTTCAACTTTTCTGTGCGGTCTTCTTTTTGAAATGTGAATGTGAAGTAGCTGGTGCTTTAAAAGCTAGGCGAAAAATGTAGATGATTCTCACCTGCTGAAGAGGAATGATAGCATCCAGTTTGAATGCAGGCATGTAAACTCAGTAACTAACACTACATAAAACCTGTTAGAACTCTACTATAAAGCCAGCTGATGCACACAGGAAGATAAGAACATGTAGTATATCACAGGTGAAACAAGACATAGCATTATAAATTGAAGAACTGTAGTCATTTTAAGCAATAAATTAAAGCTGCCCATTAAAAGCCTTATGAAATACAATGTTATTTTAAATCAGAACAGATTTCTCATGCCATAATTTTAGTTATGTTGGAGAATTTCAGCCTATCCTTAATATTCATAATTGAGTAATTAAAGATGGATATATCGTTAATCTTAACAGATTATCAATAAAAAGGTAGTTAATTCAGTGTACAGGAACCAAATGTCTTCTCACTGTAAATTACAGTGATTGGTAAAACCCTGGTTTGCTGTGAAATGCAAATAGACTTCCTACTTCAGCAAAGGCTGATGTGGAAGAAACCAGCTCTGTCTGGTACCCCTGCAACACTTCACAAGAAAAATAAATCTTTCACTTAATTTTATCAGTTACAGTATTTCATTTCTGTATTTGGAATTTTGGGTCGATGTACTGTTTATGTTTTTCCCACACAAGAATGAAGATATAATGCTGTACATACAATGTTATATTAGTTCCATTTCCAACATGTAATTGGATGATTTAAATAGTGTCTCCCAGTGAGAGGAGAAATAAACAGGCCACACACACAGAGGGTTGTTTTCTTTTTTACTGTGTATAAACGGATGTGTCATTGAACTGATGAAGTTTGCTTTAGTGCAGAGAGAAGAGTCTACTGTATTTTAGAATAGTGATTGCATGGATTTTTGGCAAATACTTGAATTGGATTACTGGTCAATTGTATGACTATACTGCGAAGAACAAGACAATGTTTAAAGTGCACTTACCTTGGGTGTTTAAAGTACGCTTATCTTGGAATTTATGTTACATTAGTCAGAGTCTTCCAGAATGACAAATTGGTATTTTTTTGTTCTTAGTTTACATATTTTTTCTCAAGAACCTTCCTGCCTGCCTGTGGGTTTTGATTCCCAGCTCTGGCCGCATCCTCTGCAGGTGTACAATATTTGGAATACCTAAAGAGCTGCAGTTTTGTTTGGACTTCATATTTGTTTAGTTACAAGCTGGCTGGATTCTAGTGTTTTGGGAAGTGTTTACTACAGGGTGCCAATTGGGGTTTTTTAGGTTTATAGCTAGTGACATGGATGGCCCCTCTTCTCTCACAGCTCCACCAGTGACAGACATTTCAGGCTGTGAGCCTGCCGCACACATCAGTTGTGATTTTTGTGCTCTGATTAAATAAGCAGTGGAATGGAAAGTAGGATGGATGTTTGTATGAGAGCTGGGTATAGGGCAGGGGTACTGGTGGGGTTCTTCTCTGTGGGCATTCACCACTCCACCAAAGAGAGCTCTTGTGAAGCTTATGTATCCTCATAATGATTAACAGCATAGTTTCAAGCCAGAGCATCCAATACTACTTCCAAATAATGACAGCTCTCACACACATAACTTAATTTTGGTCATTATCTCTGGGATGAATCTTAATGTAACTGCTGTGGTATTCGATTTTGCAGCTAACTGAAGCCTCAAAGAAAGAAATAAGCTGTGCATAAATATTTAAACAGTCGTACAGGTGTTATACTAATTTTTCAGCTAAATTTCTCTTTGTTAATGTCTGAGTTCTGTAACTGAAGCAAGCTTAGTTGAAGAAGCAGTGCTTTAAATTCCTCATCAGCTTCACTTGTCTAGAAGGCACCGGTGCCTGTGACACAGAACCATTTCTTAATTAAATTGAAAAAAATCTTCCATTTTCCTCCTTTGTGCTTGCCTCTTGAGCAACAGATCTCACTCATGTAGTTTGTTTCCATGTGGCTATGTTGAGTCTAACAGCCTCTTCAGTAGCAGCAGTTTATCTTGTTTGGCTTTAAAGATTACAAAATTTAAAATATAAATCAATCCATGCAGGAGCTGGACTGAATATGTCTTTTTCATTTTTCATTATTATTGATTGATGAGAAGTTTATGACTTGAGAAATATGAGAAAGAGAAGAAAAGCCATGATTTTTCAACTTCAGTGCTGAGGAGGTGGGGGAAGAAAGATGCTTGCATTGTCTATTGAATAGTGTTTGGGAGCAAGAATTCCTGTTCTGGCATTTCGATTTGCAGGGATATGTATAAAGCAGACACCTCATACTAAAAATCAGATCTAGATTTTATGAGTTAAGAACATCTATAAATTAATGTTTTAACTGGTACCTTTTTTTTTTTTTTCCATCTGTCTGATTTTCAAAGCAGTAGTATTTCTCTTTTTGAACTAAGGTTGTGTGTCTCTTCTGTGTGCCTTGGCTGCATCAGTGTCCCAGAAAACCATTAAAGGGCTACTGCATAGCTGGAGGATCACTTTGAGATAGATGCATGGCGAGATCATTACAGAACACCCATGGCTTTACACAAGAATAGGGGACATCTGGAGCTCGAGTTCTGCCTTGTATATTGCTTTTAGCCAGTGGATGTTTTTCACAGCCTGTCAGAAGTATACAGAGTGGAGTACAGGAGCAGATTATTGCTGTGCCTTGCTTTATCTTGATGCTTTCAAGGATACAAAATGACAATTTTCTCTACTTTTCTTTCAGGCCTTTTGTTTTCTAACAATAAAGGGACCACAGTATGTTTATTTTTAAGGGATGTCTCTACTGTGCTTGCTTGAATCATGCCTTAAGGCTTCAGTAGACCTGAGACCTGTCCCACACCACAGCTGTTCTGACCTCTAACTACGTTTAAAGGTCCGGGTATGCAATGCGCTGAAATCCATAAAGACTGTACTTGTGCATGGCCAGCAAAATTTCCTCATTTCAGAGCAAGCAAGAGACACGTGTAATGTTAAAAATAAAATGCAAATGCCTGAGTTATTTGAATATAATCACTTTATTAATTTAACTGTCTAACAGATACTGATGACAGTCTAATAATGAGGTCCAAAATGTTCTTTCTCATTAAAGGAGTTAATGAACTCACCCATCTTAAGCATTTCATTTTAATTAATTAGGAATAATTTATATGGGGGAGAGAGAGAGAGAAGTACCAAAAAAATACTTCTGTTGAGGAGTGGAAAATTAGTAAATCTGTTAATGAGGAATGCCGGGTGCCATGGCTTTCATGAAAAGATTCCTCCAGTTCTCTGATTCATGTGCAGAAAGTCGCTGGGTGGCTGGGTATTCTCCAAATTTCGGAGCTGTAAGCGTTCACACTTATTGTTGTATGTGCTAAATAGTGTGTAATCCTTAATCAAGGATTACAAACATCTGCTTCAAGACAAAAAATCTGTCCCTGTGTACAGGTAAGGTATTAAGATGTGATAAGGATTTATTAGTAATATAACTTTTCATGTCTGCATAATTTCAAAAAGAAGCAAATATTTCCCTTGAATTGTAAAGTGTGGTTCCTCTTTTGAACTCCAGCTCCTTCAGCAATTAAATTTCTAAAGTTTCACTTCAGAAGCACTCAGTTTATGTCTAGTTATGCTCTCCGTTTCTGTAGCAGAGATGCTTTTGGCCATTACAATGTGTTATGATGTTCTTTTTGTCTTTCAGCAGTTAGCAAACAGTACAATGCAAGCAGTAAGCACATTGCTCTAAGGAAGCAATTTCAGTTCTGAAAGTTTCCTGATATTTTGCACCCAGAATGAACTTTCATGACTGACTTAAAATGAGTAAACTATATAATTTTGTTTTATGCTTCATTGGGTTAACTTCCTTTAGCTGACAAGCCCAGATTTCAGTGTATATTGGCTTCAGAAACTTGTTAATGTTAGAAATAACTAACTTGAAAATACTGAAATCATGATTGATATGCAAAAAGATAAGCCTTATACCTTCAGGAAATGCTGAAAGAGGTGTGTTAGGAGTGAGTGGTGAGGAAGTGGATGTATTCTAGAATTGGAATCAGTATGCAAAATTGTTTTAGTCATATTAACATAATTAAGACAGTACCTAAGGAATCTATACCATTACTACAGCCTTTGTTATATTGCATGCTGTAGGTACATTCCAGGAAATACACTTGCAGCTGTAATTTGAATGGACCAGAGAGTAGGAGACCAACCTGAGAGTAGGAGACCAAACAGAGAGAAAGGACCAATGATTTTCCAAAGATCAACCTGCACCTTGATGGCACAGGCAGGAGCAATATTTAGATCCTTTGTTTTGTACTTCTGTTCTCTGATGGGTACATGACACAACTTTCAGACAATATTTAGTCTTGAGCACTAGCTGTTTCACAGTTTTATTTACCTTTGCTGATCTTCCTGGACTTGGAAATTATGCAGTAATCAACATGTTGGACAAGTTTGCTGTCTGAGCTACTCATATTGAAAGTGTGTGTGCATGTGTTTTGTGTTTGGTGAGATTGCATTGCCTTTGTGCATCAGGACTCAATGCTAATTTGACTGAAAATCGTTCTTTGTCAATGCACATGGGAAGAACTCAGAAAGAAAACTTAGTGATAAATGCCCACAAGTTGAACATAAATTATCTCTTAAACTCCATTTATAATTATTTTTACTATCTCTAAAGCATGCATGATAGGTATGTATATACCTGCTTTTGTTTTCAGAGACTAAAGCTTTCTTTGATTAAATATTTACAGCTCAATATAGCTTCTAAAGGCTTTAAACTCATGCTAAGATAATATACAAGTAAGCAAGCAAATAAAGCATCAATGCAGGCACACGTCAAGAAGGCATAATAGGCTACAGTTACAGAAGCTATGTTATCCTAAATTTGTATGTGGTAGACAAGGTAGGATAATGAGCTGGAAATCGGAAGACTGCCTTTTCCTTCTAATCTGCTTGCTTCAGTGTTGAATACTGTTCAGTCTGGAGAAGAGAAGGCTGTGTGGAGATCTCATAGCAGGCTTCCAGTATCTGAAGGGGGCCTATAGGGATGCTGGGGAGGGACTTTTCATTAGCAACTGTAGTGATAGGACAAGGGGTTAACGGGTTCAGACTTAGGGGAAGTTTAGATTGGATGTAAGTTCTTTACTGTAAGGGTGGTGAGGCACTGGAATGGGTTGCCCAGGGAAGTTGTGAATGCTTCATCGCTGGTGGTGGTCAAGGCTGGATTGGACATAGCCTTGGGTGGCATGGTTTAGTGGGAGGTGTCCCTTCCCTGGCAGGGGGTTTGGAACTAGATGATCTTAAGGCCCTTTCCAGCCCTAACTATTCTATGATTCTATGAATAGACAGTGTAATGAATTAAAAGCTCTTCTGAACAAAACCTCCTTCATTCTCTGTACTTGTGTGTTAAATACACATTATGTATTCATCACCTTTTTGGTTATGGCCTTTCCATCTGACCATTACAATAACAAAAGACAAGAAGGGTTGTTTAAGGTTTTAGGCAGAAACTGCATGGTAAGGGTGAAAGCAAGTAACTAAATGTGTAGATCTACAGTTTTATAACATTCAGTCTTGTGTTCTAATAACTTTCCTTGTGCAGCCTTAGAAGAAAATATGCCCGTGAGACTTTATGTAGGGATGGGGTATTTGTGCTTTCCTTGTTGTGATGCTGAGCAGTCAACACTGCAGGTTTTTTTATCTTCTTCATTCTGAATGATGGATGATGAACTTTCCCATTCTAAATGGAACTAGTGAAAAGCTGTTTTTAGGCAGGCAGACTTAATTTTAAAGTAAGTATGATGTTGAGTTCAATAGCACTGACTGTTTTGATGGATAGAAATAGCTTAGGGATGGACGGCAAAGGGTAGTGGTGAGTGCTGAAGAGTCATTTTTGCCAACGTGCAAGCAGTGATTGGCAAAAGAATGTAAATTGGTGAAACCTGGGCAGAATTCAGCAAATTGAGCAGTGCCACAAAAGACAGAACACAGTGCCACCTAGTGCCTTCGGCAAAATCAAACGGGATATCCTCAGTCGACTTTCAGGTAGGTACAATTTCTAAAAAGGAAAATGCATGGTGGTAGTTTTAATGTGCTAATGTAAAAACCAGTGGGCTGTATTATCTTGTATTAGAAGGCAAATCTATTCTGACTTCCCAGGAGAGCCCTTAGGGTGTAATAAACATTCTCAGCTTGAGTGGATCTCTCCCAAGTCCCTTTTTACTGTTGAAATATGGGGTGTCTGAGCAAAGTGTAGGATCTGATTATGTGTGAAATCTCTGTAAATGGTTCACTTCTGAAAGGATGGTAGGCACCATGTGTACATTAAGGCAAACCCCCCCACAAGGGTAACCTCCTATTGAAAGGTAGGGTCTGCAGATTTCCCTGAGATCCATATTGCAAAGCTGAGATTTTATCCAATATTTTATCAATCTTTTTTCAGTAATCTGATAGATCATACTGTTTTTCCAATGAAATTTTGATGTAAAGAGAGGGTAATTGTTATATAAAAATACATTGCAGTATTGTTAATAGTGTGACATTTTGTATTTGGAAATACAGACTAAGCCTGCTCTTTGATGGACTAAGTTGCCCTCCATATTTCTCTCCCTCCATTGACTGTGGAGGGAGCTGGAAGTGACTGATTTCATTTCTCAGATCAGTAGAATGAATCCAGACCAGAGTGTGGGATGTTTGGATTTGTGTACTTACACTTCTATTAGATTAGGCTGCTTTGAATTTTCAAATTTCATGTGATTTTTCACTTCTCGAATATGGAGGAAACAGTAGCTCACATATCAAATACAGAGCAAATAAAATAGCTCCAGCCCAGTGTGTAATCGTTAGGTGATAATATTCATGTGATAATGGAACAGGACTGGCAGAATGACAACTTCGCTTTTCAAATTTAAAGGAAATGAGACAAACTTGAAGCATCTGATAAAAGGCTGCTAATGTGATTCAGTTTCACTAGCAACAGAGGACTATCTCTGTCATCTTGGCAGTGGTCAAGGAATAGCAGCTACCATTCTTATATTAATGGGTCTCAGCTCTCCAGAAATGGGCTGGTCAGAAATAGTGGAGAAGCTCTGAATGTAGTGCAGTGCCCCGGATATGCTTAGAGATGAGTATAAAAGGGAATCCTGACCAAAGACATCTTAGTTTGGATGATTGGTATTAGAAATCTGTGTAGTCTGCTGCCCTTGTTTTGTCCGCATTTCAAGGCTTTGAAACTTGGGGAGAAGGAATATAATCGCACAATACCGATCCCTAAGGAACGCCACTCATCGCTCGTCTCCACTTGCATGTGGAGCCATTGACCACAACTCTGAGTGTGACCGTCCAGCCAGTTCCTAATCCACTAAGTGGTCCATCCATCAAATCCAAGTCTCTCCCTTTTAGAGACAAGGATGTCATGCAGGACAGTATGAAATGCCTTGCACAAGTGCAGGTAGATGATACCAATTGCTCTTCCATTATCCACCAACACTGTAACCCAGTCATAGGCAGCCACCAAATTTGTGAGGCATAATTTGTCCTTGGTGAAGCCATGTTGGCTGTTGCCATTCACCTCCTCATTTTCCATGTGCCTTAGCATAGCTTCCAGGAGTATCTGTTCCGTGATCTTGCCGTGTGCTGCGGTGAGACTGTCCGGCCTGTAGTTCCCCAGCTTTTCCTTTTTTCCCTTTGTAAAAATGGGGGTATGTTTCCCCTTTTCCAGTCAGTGGGAACTTCACCAGACTCCCATGACTTCTCATATTACTTGATTTATTGAAATTCGTTTTTTATTCTTGTGACATTTATCATTCACTTTTTCACCCCATTTGCATTTATCAGAATTCTCTAGTCAAAAGTACAAAGTGAAAAATGGAGAACTAGTCAAAAGTGATCAGATAAAATAGATGCGTATTAAATAGACCAAAATGAAAGACTCATCCGTCCTGCCTTAAGTGCCAGATCCCATAAGCATTCCAAGAGTCTTCTTTCTTTCCTACACAGTCAGCCCATTGTGTGCTGACAGCTCATGGCACATAGCTCATGGGCCTGGTCTTAAATTACAAATTGAAGGCAGTTGTTTCTTTAAAGAATCAACTTGACTTCATCTGTTATTTGGTTTATATTTTTGAGGGTTTGGATGTATCTGGAGAGTTGTATCAACCTTTTACTACAGAACTCTACTAGAGTAGCTGTGTTCATAGACGGATAGGATTGAAAACATCTTGACTTCATGTAATTGAAAGTTACACAAGTGGAATGTGTGTCATTGGAGGTAGGTTGGCAGATGAAGGGTTTTGTTGATGCCATTTGTGCTTCCAGCCTTTGCAGACAAAAAAGTATGCGAGTATGCTGCTTCAGTCAACTCTTGTGGATTTTTTTTCTTTATAATCCTTTTTCTCAAGTGGAATCACAGAAACACAGAATGGTTTGGGTTGGAAAGGACCTTAAGATCCTGTGGTTCTAACCCCCCTGCCATGGGCAGGAACACCTCGCAATAGACCATATCGCCCAAGACTCTGTTTAGCCTGGCCTTGAACACTGCCAGGGATGGCACATTTACCACTTATTTGGGCAACCTGTTCCAGTGCCTCATCACCCTCACAGTTAGAAATTATAATTAAGAATTCAAGGGTCAAAAACTATGAACAAGATCAGTAAACCACTTGAGCTGAACCTGGAGCCGTACTCCAAGGCATGTTTTATAACAGTTATAAATGGTAGTGAGAGTATACTTGTTATGTTGTATGGTTTCAAGTTCTTTTTTACTCTCTGCTACACTGTTGCCTGACTCTGTGCCCTTTTGTTTGTATTTAATATGGATTAAAGCTACTGCATTTATTCCTTAGGAAATACCTGGAGCATGAAAGCTGTTATATTAAATTAGTTCATTTCAGTATTACATGCACAACTGTATAAACGTCCATTTGGTCCTTGCTTTGATCACCTCTGATCTTGGCTGTTACTGCTACTGACTTCTACAAGCCTTTTTTTCCCTTGTACGGATTTAAATTCTAGTTTAAAGTTGTGAGCAGCAGGTTCTGTTTATTTCCCATGGTAATGGCTTGCCTAATTTTTTTAATAGTTCTGAACTTAATTCTATTGGGGCATTTTTACATCAGTGTTGAAAAAGCATTGATGTGCTAGCAGTTTTGCTGTTTCTATCTGGTTTTCACCTGGAAAAGCACCTTAGCCTGTCACCGAAGGGCACTGCATAAATGTAATACAGTATTATTTATTTATTATCGTAGTGCCACACTGAAAAGCTACGTCCCATATACATCAGTAACCAATCTACCTTGGCATATTTGTCATTCCAGTTTTCTTTGCAATCTCCCATGTGTGTTCTCTTCACCTACAGCTCCTTGGAATATTGCTGTGGTCTTTCTCTATAACTAGTCGCGAGCAGTTTATGTCAAAGCTGCTTGTTTCAGCTTTGAGTCATTCATCTGTTAATTTATATATATATATATATATTTTTTCAGTGCTTAGTGTTGTGGTTTAACCCTAGTGGGCAGTTAAGCACCACACAGCTGCCTACTCCCTCCCTCCCTCACCCTCAGTGGGACAGGAGAAGAGGAAAGGAAAAATGAAAGCAAGAAAACTTGGGAGGTCAAGATAAAAAATCTTTAACCAACCAAATAGCAAAAAAAATGTTTAATAAGTGAAGAATAAGTAGAAGAAGAAAGAAGTAAACAAAACAAATGATGAAAAGGCAATCATTCACCCCCGCCTATGGGCAGACCAACTTCCACCCAGCTCCTGAGGAAAAAAGATGGTGAAGTGTCTCAAATCCCTTCTTCTCCATTCTGTTGCTGAGCTCATATACGTCATATAACGCTGATGACGTTACATGGTATGGAGTACCTCTTTGGTTAGTTCATGTTATCTGCCTGATTGTGTCCTTCCCAGTTTATTCTGCACCCCCCGGTCTGTTCACTGGGGGACAGAGTGAAAAACAGAGAAGAGCTTCATGCTGTGCAAGCACTGCTCAGCAAAAGCTGGAACATCAATGTGTTACCAGTACTGTTTCAGTCATGCAGTGAGTTTAAAACTTTTCTAAATGGTACAGGCTCTGAAGGAGAAACCTTGTTTTGTGTTACATGTTCCTTTTAAGCAGTAGGGAAAGCTGCTGTTGTAATAGGTGGCTTAGTTAATGCTCTATGTGCTGAACTGTTACTGCTTACAAAAACAACTCATGCAGTATAATGTGATTTGTAGTTTAAGATAGTTTTCTCGGGCCTTTGTAACTGCTGTGCCATAGTGCCCAAAGTGTGGGTGCAAATTTCCACTGGATCTCATTTGGCAAAGCTGAGGCTACTGAGTGGGAAAAGGAAGCTTGAATACTCAGGAAATAAGCATATGGCTTTAATACTTTTGTGAACCATTCAAAATCTACTCACACTATTTTATGCAATTATCCATTAAAAAAATCCATAAAATACATTAGTTTCATAATTGTCTTTGCTAATTACCTTTTTAGCAATTTAAAAGGTGAGAGGGATGAATGCTAAGTCTACATTTTTCAGTACTGCATGTTTATAGTGTCCCTTTGTTTGTATTGATATGAATCACCCATTTAAAAATGGTGGATTTCCAGTTTTCCCTAGAACCTCAAGCAAAGCCTGACTGTGCAATTTTGTGCTACATATAAGTAAGAGTATTTTATAATTGATAACCATAGGCCTCTTTCTGCAGTGCTTTTTCCAAATGGAAGAAAACATTCAAATAAAAGGTGCCTGCAATTAAAAATCGTATCACACCTTTGCAATGCTTGCAGTGTCCTGGGGGCTTGTTTTCTTGTTTTCTACTACCACTAAAGACTGATTGGATTGAAAAGAAAATGGAGATTATGGAACTAGAAAGAAGCATAAAGAGTGTTTCATCACTAAGTGAAGCATACGAGAATGGCTATGGAATTAACTAGGTTCTCCAGCCTTAAATGTTAAATCAGAATTTGTGCAAGTTCTCATCTATGAATGGGGAGAAATTTAACAGCTAGACAGAGGTCTAAACTGCTTGTAGTTCATCTTGTTTGGTTAAGATTTATCAGAACAATATCCCACCCAAGAGACAGGACCATTACAGTATTTCCACCATTCTTGTTTCCCATTTCTCTGACTAAACCTCTAGACAGATAACAAAGGAGCTGGAAAAGACATGAATTTAAAAAGTGACTCTGCTTTCTGCTGATGAAATGATGCAATGTGTAAGTAGTATTCAAAATCTTTTATAGTTCAATATGTCTATATTTTAGCAATTTAGTGGAGCTACACTGTTGAATCTGAGGGTCAGTAACTGTTCTGTTGTCATCTTGGTAAGAAAAGCATATATGGGCATCTATGTTCACACCATGGAGAAGGGTTTGCACCCTTTATGAATTAGGGTGATTTTTCTTATGCCTCTTTTAAAACTCTAACAGCAGAACTGTGAATACAGATGAGAGTTTTCAGTACTGCCCCAGAGCACTCTACTGCTGCTCTGGCAATCCATATGAGAAGGGCTTCCTGCTACTCAGTGCTCAAAATGATCTTCCTTAAAAAAGAAATTAGCATCCAGGTTAATTTAGCTGTGCTGTGATTATCTCTGCTTCAAAGCTATGCTTGAGTTATTGTGTGATCATTCACTCTGTACTCTTAGCACAGGTATATCCTCTCTGACTTCCGGGAGCAAATGCAATAAGGCAGAAAGGATCAGTTTTGATCATTTCTTCCTGGATTACAGGATAATTTGTTTGGCCTCTGAGCATGTGATGAATTACAGGGAAGGAACATAAGTAGCTGCCCTGAGAAAACCTCTGTGAGCTTCTCCCTAGAATGAATGCAGCACTCTGGTTTTCATTTAGATTCCCAGACTGCTAGATTAACCTGACAAAAAATGCCCTCTGTCTTCAGTTAAGAGGTTTTTGTGCCTGGATGGGAGATGAGTTAGAGGTTAGCAGAGTGAGAGCCTAGGTCAGCACTGAAGGCTGTCAATGCTGTATGGATTGTATAATATGCTATGAAGAATTACTGCTGTTCTGCAGAGGACAGTTGTACAATCCTTTCTTCATGTGATTTCAGAGTTTCTGTCAGATTGGCATTTATGCTTTGAGTATTTTTATCCCTGCCGTGTTCACTGAGAAGAGACCAAAAATTCAGTCAATCCAAGCTTGAGATAATGCATCAGAATACCCATATAAAACATAATCCACTACTGAATCCCGATATTAAAACCCAGCACTTAACAATATTGAGAATACTCAGTGCCCTGGAACTCCCATTTAGCTAGAATTATTAAAGATGGCTGAGCTCAGAGTAAGAAATCTTCCTCCTCTCTGAGTCCCTATTACTGCTTTTTGTTTAAAGAGCTTTGAACCAGTGAGCCTGGAGGGGACAAATTAATTAAGATTGGTAGAGGATTTAAAACATGAAGGTGATGCAAAATAGTAATGTTAGAGGCCAGATTCTTAGGTGGTCTGAACTAATGTATGTCAGTGACTTCAATTAAGCTGTGCTAGTTTCCTTAACAGCAAAATATTTGGCTTTAGATTTTGTCAGATTTTCTGTCCAGAGACTTGCTTAAGGAGCCATTGATCCACAGATCTGTTCAGGTCTGGGTGAAGAATTTGAATCTGTATGCCAGTTTCAGTGGTTTGGCCAATGTTGTGTTCATGTTTTTGTGTTTTGGAGTTTTTCTTGTTCTTAGAATTTCCTTATTTATGTAGAAAGGCCAAAAGAAATGGGAGAAAAAGAAGGCAAGAAAGTCCTGTTTTGCTGTAGGTGTACAGCAGATCTTACAGCAAGGACTGGAATAGTCCAGACGGGCTGTCCTTTGTCTGTGTTCTGATGTTATAAGGGCATTTGGCTTATCGTGCAGGTCTAGCCATTTTCATACGCCCTTACTAAAACAAAAAATGGAAATCCTTTCTTTGTGTGTTTGTGTATAAGATCTTTTTGTAGCCAGATTCGGAATAAATTTAGTAGCTATATCTGGGGTTTTTTTGAGTTCTCTTTTCATTTGTTCTGGCTTTCTAGCTGTTGCCTGATGGGGGTTGTGGGATAACTGCTTTGGAGAGATCTCTGCTGTGCTGGAGTTCCCAGCTCCAAACTTGTTTTGACTGCTACTCACCACTTCTGTCAAACTCTATTAGCATCCGCATTGCAGCATCAGAAGGAGCAGCTGCATGCCTAAGAGAAAGCGTCTTTTTCACCTTACTAATGTCTTACTCTGCATGTTGCTTGGTGAGGGTTAGCACTGCAGTTCCAGCTGCTTGTTTGGAGGAAAGGCAGAGCTGCAGTACTTGGACTGCAGTACTTGGGCTGCAGTTGCAAGTAAAGTGATGTGATAAAGATTGATAAAGATTGGTACTTGCAAGCTTGTAATGTACATAGCATCTTCTTTAGGGGCTTCAGGTGTGTGATGTTGATTTTCTAGGACTTATTTCTGATGATTTCCTTTCTTTGCTTCTTTATTTATTCTGCTGCCCAGTTCAGAAGACTGACAGTTGTAAAAGACTGAAGGGGAGAACCAAGGAAAGTTTTGGTCTGTTATGTTAGACTTCTCCTTTGCTTTCATATATTTTCATCCTTCCTGCCAGAGTGCTCTAAGAAAGCCATGATAAACTATAACTGTGGAAGAAAGTGGTCCTAGGCAACATTTTTAGTCTGTAAAAACATGTACTTCTTCCAGCTCAGTGTCATTTTTGTGAGAATATCTACAATCAAGAAATAATAGCACATCTCTTTTGTCAGTTAGCTGCCTGCTTCAAGATGTGAGTCCATATGTCTACCGAAAAACAGATGTACAAACTACATAAAAACAGATATAAGACAGATACATTACTCAGTGTATAAGTAAATCCTACTATACTACATCACATATCCTCCACTCATAAAAACATTGCTTCTTTCTTCCACTCCAAATGTTCAGAACAACCGTATGCTGGTTTTTGTTGTTTTTGAAATCTCTCTTATTTTCCTGCCTGATATATTTCCCAGTACTTGTTTAGGGAGAATCAGTAGTGTACTCCTGTTCAGAAGCCATCTGTCTGTTTAGACACACAAATACTCTACACTGTCACTCCTTGTTATTTTGATCTCTTTTATTTACAGCAATGAGATGCATTATACTTTTAACATAATTAATTCCTGTCATGATGACCCAGTGTTAATCTACAGTAAGATTTTTCTAGCTTTAAGTGTGACAGACAGAAGGCACCATGTATTTTGAAAGTCCTAAACCAGAAAGCAATCCAGAAGGTGACATGAAGGGAGTAACAACATTGCCTGTCTCAGAGATGTCAAAGAGAAAGAATCTAGTTGTCGAAGCTAATGGAAACTGAATCAGAACACAGAATTAATTTAGATAATACAGATGAGTAGAAAAGCCAGAACAGAACCCTCACAGACAGTGCAGGGCTAAAAGGGGCCTAAAGCTGGTGGATGCGCCCTCAACTTCATGCTAGTGATCCTGGGATTGCCAAGGGGCCTCCCCACTCCCATCTACTTACATACATGGTAGGAGTAGAGAAACCGGTATAAATAAGAATTGCAGTTAGGTTTAACTGTTGGGAACCAAAGCATCAAGTTTTCAGGTGAATACTGGAAGATGCATTTTTAAAAAAAGCTGTGATTTATGAAGAGGTCTGGTTTTCACAAGGGCTGATGTCAATGGGGTGTTTGTTTGACTTTTGTTTTGGTTGTGGGTTTCTGTTTTCAGGTTTGGTGATTTTGTGTTTTCCTAGGATGGATCTTCTCTGTATAACAAGGCTGGATTTTGGGCTAGTGGTTATTATGGTTAGGCAATGTAGGGTTTTGCATGCATGGGTTTGAGAAAGGTATTGTTTGCTGCTTTAGGTGTAACATATATTTATTATCTTGTTTCTTAGCATTTTGGCTGTGTCCTGGAGTATTTAATCTGTGGCTGTGCCATTATCATTGCTATCTAAATCGCTCTGCTCCTGTGTAGCTTTTAGGTCATTAATATTACCAGAATTCTGCAGTGAAATTATTTCTCCATCTAAGTTCCATAGCTTCCTCCTTATATTCTCAGTAAATAAGAGTGATAACTTTATCACAGAGAATCATCAGAAATTTACATGGCCTTATTTTAAAGTCCTTTACCTTCTGTGTCAGTACTTGGTTGATTAGCAATAGATCCGTTCATAAGCATGAGTGTAGAATGTAAAGCACCTTTTAGGCTGGTAATGAAACCTTGTTTTCTCTGTAGTTAGAATAATTAAACCCTTATCCATTCACTTCTGGTGTGTCAGGGCTTCTTTTTGTACTCCCAACTGATGAATTTGAGAAAAGTGTCTTTCCTGCCTTTGATGATTAGTATTCTTTTTTTTTCTTCTATTTGTAAGAAAGAATTAAATCATGAAAATGTTGAGTGAAAACTGTCAGGTAGTAAAAGTAGAAAAAGTATCTTCTGTGCCTCCCCTCCCTCTCCTTGCATCCAGAAGAGAATGTAGCTTTCTAAAATTGGGTATGACAAAGATCCAGTTACCTGCTCTTGGTATATTATCAATTTATGCAGGTACACCCACTGACATGGCCAAAATTTCATATACTCTGTCACCGCCTGATGGCATTGTAGCTGTGTCAGGCTCTTTTAGTACTTGTCACTGTTAGTGCACCCTGACTCCGAGACTTCGTGTCTTGTATATCCCAGTAGGTCATCAGGTGCATATTAAAATATAAAGCTTGTCTGAAAATTCCACCAGGAAGAAAAGCTTTTCTTTCTAAGATACTTTTCTGGATCACTTACGACTGTGCTATATGGCATACTGTTAGTTTTTCCAAATAATTATAAATTTTCAGTGAATTACCCTTGAAGAAATTTAATGAGATCTGAGAATAAGAGAGAAATTGGGCTGGTTAGTAATGAGGAATTGAGGCACAGGAAGACTATGGCATTCCTTTAAGCCAAGAGTGTAGGGAATATTCAAAGGGAAAATGTTTATTGATTTGTGGTTTGACAATAACATCTCACAGTTTATTAATCAGGATGGCTGCAAGTGGTGAATGAGAAGTGGAGTTCAGAAAGTTTTAGGGGGCAATGGAAGAGCCAAATGAGGATCAGGTGATGAAGGTGATACATGTAAATAAGATTAGATGTGGATTATGGAGAGTGCCAGGCAAAGATGCAAATTCAGCTAGATGTTGGACAGGCAGGTTTTAAGGAGTTATGCATTTATAGAACAGTTCTCTGGTTAAAAAAAAAGGTCTGGTAGGCTTCTACAATGTGAAGGGCTGTGGCTTTTTTTTCTGGTGAAGCATAAAATGAATTCCTGCTTTGAAACATGTTTTATTACAAATTTAAGTGACACAATGTCTTTAAGACTGAACTTTGCAATCCAGCAGTGACAATATTGCTAATCCTTCAGCTCCTGATCATGAGCAGGCTGTAGAAAGGAGAAAATGTGGTTTCAGCTCAACTGTAGTGAAATTTATGGCTCATGTGACCTTAGACTGGAGAACTGGAGATGTTTCAAAGCTGGTAATTTAAAAAAGTGTGAATGGGAAATCTCAAAAAATGTCAACTCTTATTAATAAACAGACAACAAAACGGAAACTTCAAATGAGCAGCGTGAGATAGATTTTGATGCAGCTTTATAATATTTTGACATTCCATAAAGGTTTCTATATTGATATTTAAATAGAAAAGAGATTATTTTTTTTTTACGAGAGGGATAGCTGAAACAGTTGCAATTCATGGTCTGGATTAGAAAATTTTGATTGTTTCATATACTTTTTCTAGAACAGAAAACTTTCAGTAATGCCAGTGGTTGAGTATTGATTGTTGCCTTGGATCGTCCATCTGTGCTAGTGTTTCCTGATCATCCTCTTTTTCACGAAATGCTGCTCTACATGAGCTTTCTCTCAGGAGTGATATTTAACATTTTTGCATTTTTAAAATAGAAAGTCAGTGATGAGCTCTACACTCATAAGACGTTCTGTCAAAGAGCTCTGTGCTCTTGGAGCCATCATCATGTGTGGTTCTCATGAAGAAAGCAAACAAGCAGCTGCTGACGGCAAGCAGCAGCAGGGTAGCAACAGGGGGCTTAATTATACCCGAACTGCACAATATTTAGGTGCGCCTGGCACCCTCAGGTAAGTTAAGGTGTTTATTACAAAGATGTCTTTTTTAGCAAACACTCTGAAAAGGCATTTTATCAGTATACATGCTAATTCTCTGAGTCTGATGAGATCTGAATTTTGAAGTGTACCCTCTAGGTATACAGATGACACTCCTAGAAATAAAGTTTCAGTGTGTCATGTCTGTTAAGTAAAAAGCAAGGCATGAGGCGTATTATGGAGCAGCCTAATTACCTGCAGGAGTTATATTCAGCTATGAGGCACAGTGAGTTGTTCATGTGCAGCTTTGCTGAGGCAGAGCCTGAATATACAGCACAAGCGGGTGAAAGTGGGAAAGAAAAATCATCTCTTTGGCACATATCCCATTCCAAGAGAGTCAGGGTAACCTCCCCCCTCTTCTGCTGGTTTGGATGGTTTGGAGCAGTGTGTCTTCTCCTGGAGCACTTGTCTCTGGCATCTGACATGTAACCCCTCTTTAACGGGTTACATAACTGAACAGGGTTTTTTTGCCTAGTGACTTCTGTTCTCTCTTATTGGAAACAGCCATGCCCTTGTTTGCCTTTTGTGCCCTGAACAGTCTCAGTGCTCAGACTAAGCAGATCTTTTGTCCTACTGCTGATGCTGTCATTTACTGATCTAAAACCTCTTGAGTCAACGGAATGACTGAATTTACTGGCTTTTAGAAACTCTGTCAGGAAGCTGAACAGTTGAGGAATGCATATTACTGGATTATCAGTTTTGGATTAAAAAACAAGAAAGATCCAGTGATTTTTATGAAGTGTATGTATCCAGTGTATTTTTATGAAATACAGACTCATGTATGTTTTCAAGTTTATTTCCTGGCCCACTGAAGAATAAACAAAAGTACACCTTTATAAACCAAACCTTAACTCTATTGTCTGTCATATTTCATGTTGTCTCAAAATTTGAGCATTTGAGGAAGATAGAATTTAATTCAGAGTTTAATTAGTCCCATTCAGAATTTATTTATCAATTGTCTCCCATTTGATTAGAAAAAGCTTGGTTAGTTGTATAGAATGCAGCGCAGATGTTCCACTGGAAACCATGGGTTGGATGACTGGTGCGTGTTGTAGAGTTAATTTTATTTCTTTTGCTTGAGTGCAGTTTTACCATATCCAAGAAGGATTTCTAAAGTGTCAGTCTTCATTGAGAAATTCACCAGTAATCACAAATTATTTTTAGGTTTTTTTTTTTTTTTTGTATTCCTCTAAAGGTGAATTTCAGTTTGGATTTTTACTTATTAACATCAAGAATTTCCCTCAAGCATGGTAAGTTTTCTGCTTACTCAGCACATTTCCATGGCTGACTTTGAGACTATACTGTGTTAAAACTCTGATTTATACTTTCTGTGGCATAGGATCTAACATTTTAAAGAAGCTATTAGACTTCAAAGTAAACTTCTTATTGCACCCTTATCTTCCGAATTCTTGAAGTGAATAGTGTGGGGAAAACCACTGAATTTAAGTTTCCCTAACTTTCTTATTTTGAGGAAGTAATAACATTGAGGAGCTTTCATAGTAGCAGACAAACCTGAACAAAATCAATGGAAAATAAAATAATATGTGACTTACTGATAAGTTCTGAGGAAATGTATGTACAGGTGTATAAAAAGCATATTTTCACAGAATGAAATCTTGCATTATCTGAAGGCTTCTTAGTTTCTTCTGTATGCTTGAGGTAAAACCCTCTCAGTTTTGAGCTGTTAAGTTGATGCAGTATTCTCTAATACTCTCCTAGCATTTCTCTGGAGACTTTAGTACTCAGAAAAGATGACTATGGGAGAATTCTAACACAATAAAATATATCAATATCAGAAGGTAAGAGCTTTGCATCTTCAAAATAATGCAGAAGTTTTGAAGTGAGCAATGCAAAACTTCAGGCTGTTATTAATATATTCCTTCACCTGTCTTTATTTTACATGTGCAATTCCTGTCACCTGGATGGCTTCATTTATCATACTAATGGAAAGAGGTCTTGTTCTACATCACACTCTTAAATTCTGAGTTTGTTGCTGCAGCAACATCTGAGGTTTTAGGGAGTTACATGAGCTAAATGTCAGATGCTTTTATCTTCTTTTTTTAGCCTAGAAAACCTGGCTTACTTTCCATAGCATAAACTCAAAGTATCTTAGTAGCATATGGTTAAATTACCTTATCTATAATAATTTTTTTACCCTTTAATTTCAGACTGAAAAGTTAAAATCTTAGTCCAATAGTCTTTGTAGTTATGTTCTTCCTTGTATAATTTTGACACACTATCCTATTGTACTACATTTTAAGTGGAGCTTGAAACATGTATAATTCAGAAAATATTTACATATAATCAAGGAAACATGACAGGGAAATCTATTTAGGAGCAATGTAATCAGCACTGTAATTGATACTGGAAATCCTTCTAGGAGGACACAGTTAGTTTAGCAAAACAGTTATAGCTTCATATATTGCACACAGAGGAAACCAGCAAATTGCACTGCTTATTTTATTTACTACCTTCATCATTATAAGTAATATGATGTATTTAAGTGATGGTTTTACCTATTTAGCAAATTTGCTTTGTCATGACTTAGTGGAGCAAATTACATTTTACGCATGATATTCTTTTCGGGATTGGTATTTGGGGTGGTGAACCAAGCAGGCCCCCCCCCCCAAACAAAACCCAAAACCCAGAATTGCCTGAATGCTTGGGTTTATTCTGAAATTGTGTATACACAAGGAGAATTCACATACAGGAGAAGCAACACTTAGAATCAAATGCAGCTGAGTGTGAGGATTTCACACATTGAGACATAGTGGGTCTTACCAGTGTTTCAAATGTTATTAATTTTTAGAATATGTAGTCTAAGCCTTTTCCTTAACAAGTTTCAAAAAATCACTCTAGTTTCTTACTACAGCCCACAATACGCTGTAGTGCTTTCCAACGACTGTGGTGATTTGATGAGGAAAAATTGATCTGGATTTGCACCCAATATATTGGCAGTTTTAGGGCTAGCTGTGGTTGAGGGGCACAGATTTACTGCCAAGTGAGCAGGTTGATCAGAAGGATCACAGTGACGAGGTTTAGCACTGTTTTTTTCTGGAGTTCTTTTACTGAAGGAATTTCTTCCTTCTCTTTCCACCTTTCTCAAAGACATCCAGCAGCAGCAGCAGCATGGTCCACTCTTGCCAATGGTAGTTACTTAGGCTGGACCCAGAGTTAGTGATTAGCGACCCCTAGGGATTGTGAGAGCAAGATTTTCTTCATTGAAAGGCAAAGACTCAGTTTGGGCAGAATTCACTTTGTCTGTCAGCAGGATTGTACGACTATAGCTTTGCCCACACTTCACTTAATTCCTGTGTAAAATTCATGCTTGGTTTTATGGCAAGTGTAATTTTCTTTTCACTTTTTGTAGTTTCACTGATATACAAATATTGAAGAAGCTAATTTGCTTGTAGGCAATGTTTTATTAAATACATTTATGTCATTCATGTATCTGGCAGTGTGCTGATTCTTGGATAACAGCCATGTTTTTATAATGCAGTAGCTTAGTGCTAGCTGTATGAATGGTGAATCAGTGCCTAGGAGATGAGGATTGCCGCTAACTGAAGCTAGCTGTGAAAATAATAGACATATCTTTAGGCTTGAGAGGGGGATGCAGTTTATTTCCATTTGTGTTTTGGCTATCTTGGTTCTTTTCTTAAGCACACAATTATCTGTTGTCTAGCAAAGGAAATAGGTTATAAATAAAAATCTTCTGGCTCCTGTGTTCAGCAAGAATTAATAACTCTTATTTTAAATATTGACACATATAACATTTCTTGAGCCAACAGCTAAAAGTTCCCTTCATTTAACTGACAACCTAAGTAGCTGTTCCAGCACAAAAGAATGCAGTCTTTCCTTTAATTTTCACTGCTATGGTTGTGTGAGTTTAATATAAAGTTACTAATTTGTTGGAGGTGAAGGCAGTCAGTGTTAGATTTAAAGTGCTATGAATCTTAATATTGGCCTGAACAGAAAATATAATGTGATAATGCTCTAGTGAGACACTGAGCAAACACAAAATGATGGTAAAGAAATAACAGGGGTCTTCTTAACTGTGCTACAAAACTGTGGGATTCTGCCTGTCTAGAAATGCCTGAGGAGCTGATGAGTCAACATAGGAAATGCTTGTTCACTAATAGTTAATGAGCTCTGTAACTGTGACAGGGGTTATGGTTCTCAATCTCTGGCAACCTGACAGTTGTAATTTAGACTATTTTAAGAAATTGTATTTCTATAGAAATTGCTAAAAAAAAGTTAATTTATTTATGCTTCTCATAGTATTTGATATTCTGGGAAGAAAATCTAATAATTTCAATAGGATGGTTTTACACCAAATATAATAGCATGCTGTGTTTTTGTTAGTTCTTTTGTACTGTTATATAAAGGTAGTAATTTTAGAATGGCAACATCAGCTTTTCAGAGAGATAACACATGAACTGAATTAAATGCATCATGGGATTGGCTCAGGCATGTTGTGAAAAGTCATTTTGAGTCAACTCTAACACAACACAAATAAACCAGAATAATTTGCATGAGGAAAATGTGTGTGTTAGCACATTCCATAGTAAGGGTTATTTGCATGTTTTAAACAAGAACAAGACCATAGTTCTCAAGAGGACTTTCCTGTAACTTGAGCAAGTAAGGGCACAGACTCCCAGATACTTCTTTCCCATATCAAGTTTAGCTATTTTAGGAGACAAGAAATTGAGATAGAGCAGGAAACTCACAGGCAGTACTATTCTATGGCTGCCAATGAAGGCATAGGTTTGTAATGAAATTGTTAGTAGCATTATTAAATGGCAATCTGCATCACTCTAGCCATCCTTCTGATGCATGCTGTTCATGAAAGGGAGTCCTTTTTTGGTACCAATGCCATTTAAAATTTCCAGAACAGAAGCTGTTACTAACTTCTGGTTTTTTGGTTCTTAACTGTATGAAAATGTTTTTCTTTTTAAAGCTTAGATTTCCTTAACTGAATACATTTGGATTGCAAAACATGGTAGTAGGGCTGTATAAATTTTAATTTACTGGATACATAGATGAGAACTATAGTAGTTTCAGAATGATTGATAGATGCCCTTCTTTTTACACATATTAGAAATTCAGTTTTTTTAGTTCACAGAAGCTGGAATTTTAATTCTTTGATCCAATCTGCATTGTGGTTACTATTATAAATGTGAATATTTTTGTGGGAATAAAAAAACTCCAACAATGTTTCTGGCATCCTAAATACCTGCATGATTTATGGGCCCAGCTCCTATGACTTTGTTGATTTGCTTATATATTTCACTGGTAGACACATTACAGACAAGTTTTCTTCACAGTTAGGGACTAATCTCACTCCCACTGGAATGTGTGTTGGGTTTTATGCAGAGAATGAAGTCAGAATTCAAATTGCACCTTTGTGCATTAATAACACTTAGTCTGTAGCTTTTGGGCTTATCTCAGTATCTCAATTGGAATGATGGTGCTTTCAGCCAGGATGTCAAAGTTAAGAAGGAAGAAATTTGCCTTTTTATTGTGCAGATCTCATTTAAATGAATTACCAAGGGGTCACAGCTTTTCATTACACTATACATAATCACTTTTATTAAATCACAGGCACCATTGTTTCTTCCTTCATACATATTGAGAGCCAGACTGGAAGAAATCCAGGCAGCTTCATTTTTGCCTGAAGTGGCAAAAGAAGTGGGAAATTGCATCTTTTAAACTGTATTTCAAGCCGTTATTGTTTAAGGTTCCACAGAAAAGTAAAAGAGACTAAAGACAGCTAAAATTGTTCTAAGAATCTAAAAGATAGATATGTACAGAGATCTTTAAGGACATTTTCTAACACCATATTTCAGCATCATAAAACTATTTAAGAAATAGTTGTTAAGAAGCATCTTGGATATATTATCTTCTGCTGTATCAAAATAGTCAGTTGATGTGTCTCTCAGTTCCCTCTAGAACACAATATTGCATCTGTTCTACGAACTTTTCCTTTGTGGTATCACTTAAGAGAAAATAAGTACAGTGAACTCTAACAATAAATTTCTTCCCTTTGGTGCTGTCTCGAAGTAGGTAGAGGGGGATTCCTTGTACCCATTAATTTCCTTTCAGTTTCACTTACCTCGCATCTACAATTTGTCCAATTTTATTCATGCTTTCTTTGGAAAGACATTTCTTTTGTTGTTGAGCAAACTGGAGAAATGTATGTCCATTGACTTCCCTGACAGAAATCATATTTACTGGATTTCATTGGATTGTTTTAGTTAATAATGTATACACGGCAGAAATAAGAGATGGAGAACTTGCTCAAAATGCCTCAGCTAAAAATCATGCAGAAGAGAGCGTACTATTATCGAAGTCCCAAGACTTCTAGTTTTCTCATAAAGAGCTCTTCCTTTAGCTTGTAATGGATTGTGAAGCACAAGCAACCAAACGCAAAGATTATAGTACCAGAGAGTCAATATGAGTGTTTTATGAATCCAGGTGGACAAGAAACAAGAATTGATCTAATTCTATAAGTTCCCTTTCTGACCATGGTACATGCTAGAACTCAAACTTCTCTTTATTTTGTTTGAACTCAACATAGGAAAAAATCCATAAAATGAAATGCAACAGTAAATAAAGAACATCAGTGCTTGGAAGAAACATCTCAAAACTGTCGGTACCTGTGGAATAGTTACTTTGGAAAAACACTGTTTATGTCTCTCATCTTTGTACCTCTTACTGTTAATTCTGAGTCTGAGGAAGCTCAGGAAACTTCAGAGTAGTCTGTGCCTTCAAATGTAATGTACATTATTTCCTGCTTGCATACTGTCAGTGTTTCAGTAATAGCTCCCTACCTGCACAAAAGGGGATTTCTGAAGTATCGTACTGCAAAATTATATAGCAACAGGGAGTAACAGGCATAGTTGCAGCAGCAAGCATTCTTTACAATGTTTTTAGTACTTGATGTCTTGAAAAATTATGCTAGTACTGTGCATAAAAGAATTGTACTTTATATTTTTTGAAAGTGAACAACAAAGTATTGTTTATTCAGTGAGCTTCTGCAGTTCCTGTGCACTTCAAAAATACAGCCTTATGTTTTGAAAGCATCAAGGAAAGAAAGGCATAAGGGCCAATGTTGTCCAGCCTGTGTGAAGTGGTTTTGCTTCACATATTTCAACTGAATTGTGCCAGGTTTATTGGGTAAAAATAAAAGCCAAAACTGAAAGATGAGTCAGCAACTGAGAGGCTATGGGTAAGTTCTGAAGTCACTTCACATGATCTGAACTACGTTCAAGAAATCACAGTCAGAGTTTTAAGTTATTTAACCCGAACATGCTTATAAATAGGTATAGTGAGTGTGAAATTGCAAAAGACCTGGAAAAATTAGCAGTGTATGGAATAACATACAGGAATCGTATTGGCAACAAGTTTGTTTATTTTTATTATTGCAATGAAAAAGTACTTCTACAGGTAGAGAAAGTATCCTTTTTTGTTTGCTTGGACACTAAGGTAGGTGCTGTAACTTCAAATTCGGCTTGAAAAGTGAATTTGGGAGAGGTCAGATGTGGATGAAAACTGAGTAGTATTCAGGTCCATAAGAAAGCAGATGAAAAGTTTATAGTTCACTGTCAAAAGCAAGTGATACATAAAGGAGTGGGTTTGGGTCACACCTACATTGCTTGCGCTCACGTATAAAGTCAGTATTTCTAATTCTGGATTGAGTTTTGTTAAATGGCTTCATTAGAAGATCAGGTGCATTCTGACCAGAACCATTTTGCTGGCTTAGCTGAACTGTAAGTTCTTACGCTATGTGCTATTTCTGCATGTTTTTTTTTTAACATCTCCAACATCCTGTATGAATGTTTTTAGCAATTCAGTTGTCTTAATGGTCATGATATAGAACAATGTGACTATATGATCCTTACAACATTGATCCCAGTAAACCTGGAATGTGTCTGAATGTCTTATTATTAGAGCTCCCTGCTCCATTGCACACTCCTGAGTGAAGCAGAGCTGTGCATGACCTTGCAGATCTCTTAAAGGCAAGGAGATCTCATGCGCACTAAGGTTAGTGTTTCTCTGCAATAACAAAATTATTTCCTTCTGTTCATCTACAACTAACGGTGTCTGAATTGTAATCTGTTTGTAATTAACAAGCTTCAGCTACTTCACCTTGACAGTGGATACCACCTTCTTGTGTTTTCTTTCCAAGTGTATACTAGGTATTACAGATGTAGCTTTATTTTAGAGGCGCTGAGTACTAGATGTGCGATAGGGTGCTCATTACACAAAGCAATATGTACACCAACATGAAGACTTCACAGATGTGTTTCTCCTGCTGTTTTTAACAGATAGGTATAGGCGAGAGCCAGTTATGACTGGCTCTCAAATAACAAAAGTTATTTGCATATTCCTTTATATGAAATCTTCATCTTGGTGGAGATGTTTGTTAGCATAATTGAGGTGTCATTTATCTAAGGTAGTATGACTGCTGCTAAGTGACTATTATGTGCATATATTTCTTCTTGCAGGATGATATACAGCCAAAAACACTGCAGTATAAATTATGCAGTATAAAAGAGAAGGCCTCTCTATGATAAGAATTTGTCAAGATGCTGCAATTACTAATGAACACAGGGATGAGTAGAGTGAACCCTTCCCAGAGACAGGGATTTGATTGGCAGCGTAGTCAGGTTTCAGTCAGGAACATTCTCCACTGCACCAGTAACAAATTTCCATGCTTGTATGAATTCCTCCTGCTATATTCGCAAAGATAATGGTAAAACAGGCACTGGAAATAATGTTTCCTTTTCCCAATACAGATTTGCAGGGAGAGTTTCTAATTTTCTTTAGTATCTGTGTGACACAGTTAGCAGGTTTGCTGATGGCTCTGTGTTTATTTCATTGAGCCACTCACAAAAGAACGAAAGTACAAAGCTAATTAGTAAAATCAACAGGGATTTTGGTGTTATTGCAATAGTATACCGTTGTTTTAAATGGGAGAGGAAAAACTTCTGAGCTTCCCCTGCAAACCCAAATGCTCTTATTTATTTGCATTTATCATGAAATCTCCCTTCCTGGGTAGCAGACCCAGGGAAGATAGCTGCCTAATGTGTTACACAGAGATGTAACAGCCATACAAATTCTTTTTTGTGGGGCTGTATATTATTAACAACAAAAAAAATTATTTATTACAAATGTCTCCATTTGAGCTGCTTTTCTCTTGTTTACTGCACAGTATGAATTAGTTTGTATGCAAGAGGCCAGAGACATGTAAGCTGAAATGCTAGCAAAAAAAGAGAACTGCAAATACTGAACTCTTGACTCAGACCAGTGAGGCAGGGTATCCCTTCTGCTAATACAGTACCCTTCAGACTCTGATTTGAAACAAATTGTCTCTCCAGCTATGCAATAAATGGGATTCTGTATATTATGCGCACAAACTAATTTGTAGCTGATCAGTGGGTAACATTGTTCCACTCTGGAGTATCCACAGTGGAAATGCGGCCTTTGCTCTTGAACATGGAGATTATCCATTGTAAATTTTGTTTTAGGTAGTAGATTTCTCCCGTATTGGAAACTAATCTTCCACTGCTGAGATTGTATAAATCCAGTGCAGGTCAGTTGCGTATCGTAGCCGAAGATACCGCCTTGTGGGTTTCCTGTTAAAATAGCTCTTGTAGTCTTGGTCTGGTATAAGCAACCTGTTTTAAAGCAGTAACAGGTATCAGGTATAAAAGTTGGCAAGAAGTAGATGCCTAAATTATCCCAGACTTAGGCCTGTGCAGTCCTTTTTTTTTTTTTTTCTGTAGCAGTTTCTCCAGCAGCCTTTGTAGCAGCCTCTCTGAATCATTGGATCCCTGCTGTCAGAATAAGCATGAGCATTAATTTCACTACATGTTTCCAACAAAACATGAAAATAAATGTAATAGAGTTTTTTTCTTTTCCATTTGTTGGATTCACCAGTCAAAATACAGTGAATGTTCTCTTATATTTATCATTAAATACCAAAACTCAGCAGATTGCATTCCATAGTGGAGACCATCATAGAAGCCAGAGAATGGTTTTATATAGAGCCTGGAAATGTATTTCTGTAATCAGGCCCCTTTGGTTCAAATTTAAGGAGAAGTTTTGCAGAAAGCTTCCATGAACCTAAGTAGCCAGACTTGACAGACGTCCCGTTAAAGCTATGAAAGCAGAGCTGGATGCTGAAAAGTCCTTAGTGCACACAGATTTAAAGCATCTCATTTAAAATGGAGGGAGTAGTGTCTGACAGGGAATATCTGTGGGACATACCATGATCCTTAGCTTGTATGAGGGTAAGGTGATTTCCAGTTTCTTTTTTTCTTTATTTCTCCTTTGCTTTCTGAGTGTCCATACTGTTTCCTGGGTTTCTTAATTTGCTTTTGATGGAAAAAATGCTTTGGAATTCTGAAAGTAAACTCTTGTAGCGCTTCCTGAGTTGCCTGGCAGCCTGCATAACTGTTGTTTAGGCTACTGAAGAATGCCCCAGGGATTTTCTAAATATATCAGCTCGTCTTACACCAATGCATTTCCACTGTTGTCAGTGTAACTATGTAATAGTTGGTACAGGCTGGAATGGAGCCAGCCTGGCTTCAGTTTTCAGTTTTCTCCCACCTTTGTGTGAAGTGTAACACTATTAACCAGAGGGCTTTTGTTGTAGTCTTCTGTGGCTGTTTAAAACAAATTTAATTATGCTTCTTTATCATACACAGGAAAGAAATGTATATTTATGTTAAAAATGCTCAGCAAAATCATGTAGAAATAGTATCACTGTGAGAGAAATGTGGGAAATTGTCATTTACCCAAATCTGGAAAGAGATATAACTCCACGCAGAACACAGTGACTAAAAATGCAGCCAGCAGCAAGCCATTGATTATAACATCCTTCTGAAATCCACAGCTGATTGCAGCATGGTTTTTTAATGTAGATGGTGATTTGGACCAATATAGACTTCATTACATTTGCTGTAAAGCAGAAAATTAAGCCATTCTGAATTGCTTTATTTAAATGTCAGGTTGACCACAGAACAACTTACTTTTATGCATATAATATAGAATAAATGTAATTTGCTTCTCTGCTGAGTTCCTGCATTTGCACAGTAGGATGATTGGTTTAAGGCTGTGTTGTATTTTGATATATTACCATGTGTTAACAAGGAAAAAGATTAGAAGGTAATCTTAACTACCGTACAAAGCTCAACTCTTCCTAACATGCAGTGTCCATGGACCGTGACGACTGTCTCTGCAGTTTAATCTGATTGCTTATTAATGAAAGTGAATACTGCAAATTAGGCAAGACAGGCAAATTGAGCCCAGGCTCCCCATATCTGATGTTGGCAATAGACCTTCATTAAGTGGGAGGTTGGACTAGAGATCTCCGGAGATCCTTTCTGCTGATGAATCTATGATTCTTCACTCTGTAAGGGCGATGCTTTTCTATGCTTTTTCCTTAAATGCAATATTTCTCTGCATTGATGAAAATCTATTGAAAGAAGTTTTTTCAGTTAACTTCTGTGTTTGAGTAGAGCACTGTTTTAGTTAAAGAATCTACTACCACAGTGGAAAGCTTGAAGTCCTTTACCCCCATTGAGTAGTGTGTTCAGAATCCAGTGAAATACAGGCATAAAACTGGGCTGGAGTTTTATTTGAATTCCCTTCAGATAGAAGAACTCATCTTTTCCCATAAAAAATTGCAAAATAAGATTTTTGAAAATATATTTATTTTTTACTCTCCTAAGCTTATCAATCAAAGAAAGAATAACTGTCACTGACAAATGGAATTACCCATAAATGATGTATATGACAAGTGTATGAACACTTTCACAATAGGCTAATAATGGTAAGGTATTAGCACCCAATCAAAGGCAGTGACTTGTGCTCTTTTTTGGCTACAGACTGCATTTAAAGATGGATTGTGTTCTGCATATTTTATTTTTATCAGATGATAATTGGACATACAACCTTCAGCTCAGTGTTTTAATGTCTTTTACACTGACATCAATGATTCAGAAAATATTATAAATAAAAATATTTAGTGATTAAAATATTATTTCTAGTTTCAGAAGCTTTGACCTTGGGTAGATCAGATTTTTTTTTCCTACATTGCCTTCTTTTTTACTAGATCTCATGACTGTGCTCAAAGTCATGCTGTTTCTAGATGTAACAATTTATGAATTTCTGAAATGTTGGAACCTGCCTTTATAACATGTAATTGCTGTATAAGGTGGAAAGTGATAAATTAGCAGTAGGGTGGAAGTACAAAGATGTTCTTATGTACCGTTAGGTCATTCGGTTTTGAGTGATTCTTACAAACATACACAGTTGAGAGAAATCTGAGCAATAGTTAGCAATATATCAAAGGTGGTTAAATTGTCCACACACTGATTTTTGGTTCAGGTAGAAACTTCTGTTCATAGTATGTTGCCTCCAGCTTTTTGAAAGAACTGTTACTAAGTCCATAAAGCTAAGCCTTTATGCCAAATGCTAAAGCAGTATGCTGCTCAGAGTCTGTAAATACGGACAGGAGACTAAGATTTATTTTGTAGTCTTTATAGAAGTCATGAAAACATATTTCATGTAAAATGCAAATGTGGGAAGATGTGAGCAAGGACTTCGGGTAAACTAATTCAGGTCTCATCAGATTTTAGAATTTTTTCTTTCCTTTCACTCTATGAAACTAAAATTTTGTCTCTTCTTTTGTCTGCATCCATGTTGGATTTTTTTGAGTTACTGTAGGGTGTGAAGAAATTTATTGAGGAAAAGGGAATGAAATGTAAAATTTCTTTTACTTGCCAAACGAAAAAGCAAGTCAAAGAGAAACTTTAATATAAGAGCTACTAGTTTTCACACATCAGAACGAGCAAACAGGATGTCCTAACAACAGGACTATGATCTTGCACGTAACTGCTGATCATATAAATACAGTTAATTGAAAAGCAAAACCGAAGTTTCCAGACCAGACAATTGAATTAATCTGTGAAATCCCACTTGGTCCTTTTAACAACATTCATTGCCTGATTGCAGTCATCCTTCCCTCCTTAATGTTCCTGTTAGAAATGCTCTTGTCTACCCTGAAATTTACTGAGAGGAAGAACTGCAGTGGTTTCTAGTATTACAAAGGTAAAAGTCAAAAATACCTTGCCAGCTACTCTTTTCATTGTCAGACAGAAAAATCAGCCATTAATCATCTTTCAGGTAAATTCTCACTTTAAATATAGTATACACATTAATCTAAGTACTAAATGATAAAGCCTGTGTTGCCAAGTGAAAAAGAAGAATTTAAGCTGCTGTTCTTTACAGTGCAAATAGATCTACTGCGTCACAGAATTTACTTTGTGTGAGTCATCTGATAAGGAAAAAACCTTCAAACATTTGAATTAAATTACATTTAATTGAAGATGATACTGCTGGGCTTCACTTTTTTCAATCTTTATTTCAGCTTCTCTGTACTGTTGAAGGTTTGCTTTAAATAATAATCTATACCTTGTTTCATTTTCCTGTGTATATGTCTATTTTAATTTCAAATTTTACTATGTATATTTCTTTCAGCTGCATGAGATCATATTTAATGAAAGTTTTATTGTACTACCAGCTCATTATGTTCTGATTTTATCATACAGTGAAATGATGACTAAAGAAAAGAAAGGCTGGTAAATCAAATGTAAACTTCAGTTGGTTATTACAGCTACAGCAATCTTTTATCCAGTGCCTGAAGACCGTGTTAATAAAATGATATGCAACATAGATAAAGGGGTGTGATATGCAGTGTAATGGTACTGACTGTGATTTAAATGTAATCAAGATTACCAGCTACTTCAGTGTCACATCAAATGATCCTTTGGTTTAGATTTTAATGGTTGATAAATGAGGAGGGCGCAGATAATGCTTTGTGATGCAGAAACAGCATGGAGATTTTCTATATACATTTTGAACAAGTTGCAAGTAAAAACAATAAGCAAATGTAACTGGAAAGTACCTTCAATTTTTAAAATCGTATTTCACTGGCATACGTTTGACTTCTGATGGATGCTGTTTCTGGTGGCTGAACATCGTGGTTTTGTTAGTTTTGAAGCTAACTGAACCTTCCTGTGTAGTGAACTTTTCCTAGGTCTGGAATAGAGAACAGAAAAAAAATCTAAGCATAACAATGAAGGTAAATGATGCATTTAGATGTGTAGATAAATTAGACAGTATTGTCATAAATACATTCATTACAGTTTGAATTAGTTTTAGATTTATAAACCTTATTTTAAATCTAGGTGAAATTCAGCCTTATAGGTTCCCCGTTTATGCTTTTGGACAACAAGGAGGTAGTTGCGCTGACCAGTCACACATTGCACAGTTGTCCAAATGAGAAGTGTACCAGATTTAAAACTTTTTTTTAAAAGCTAGAAACAACTAAGAAAGTTCAAAAGGCAATTTCCTTTACCATTGCAAGGAGAAAGAAAAGGACAACAAACAAATGGATCAAATAGAGAATACTGGAAAAAGATTTGGACTGCTAAAGGTGAATCATTGGCAAAATTGTATTGATTTTTCTCTGTCAGAACTAGCTGTCTGTGATGCCTGGCAACAAGCAACATACAACATTAGAAGCAAAGCATAAGTTGTATGACTGTTAAGGTAGAAATCACATCTATACTTCAAAGGCAGTTCTGTGTTTGCATAATACGGTTTTTAAGTTTGTCTTTTTAATGCCCAGTTTCTGTTTTGAGAGCCATACTTTCTTTAGTGAGTTATTTTGAACTCCTAAACACTTCCATCTTTTGCTTGTTTTTAATGGGAGTTCATTTTACCTTCCCTTTTTTCAGACAGTTTTACATGGATTATTGTTTTCACTACCTGTTTTCAATGTGAGAATGATTTATAGAGGGCAGATTTTCTCCTAACATTATTGTTAAGAATATAAGCCTTCAGGTGAGCTTTCAGAACTGTTTATAAAAAAATAAAGTCAGTCCCAGGCAATCATATTGCAACAGTAGCTGCTTTTCCTCTGGTATAATTCGCTGAGTGAGATGATGTCTTGCAACTGGTTGATATAAGTACTAATAAGCACTGTAATTTACTTGGATTAGGTAATTTAACTAAACAAAGCACATAGCTCACTAAAAACAGGCTACCAGCAGGGGTTTACTTTATTAACCTAGCTGAGTATACATTAGTACATTGATGTTTTAATCTTTGTACTTCTGGTTGACTTTTCTGATCCTGCAAGTCAGCTCACAGGGTCTTCTCCATGACAGCGAAGTGAAGAAAAATCTGGGTGTGATACTAGATCTCAGGATCACTATGATCCACCAGTATGATACAACATAAAGGAAATGCCAGGTCATGTCTCACTGTAGATTTCTAGAGTTTGAGAAGTGCTACATCCTTCATATAGAGCAAAACTGTGTCCTTATCTGGTATAGGAGCTCATTTCCAAACTAGAATAATTGAAACCAATATGGATGTGGAATAGTGAGATGATCAGAGAAATAAAATTTGATCTACAAGGATAAACTAGAAGAGCATAGCATTTTCCCATGACAGAATCAAACTAAGAGGGTATGCTTGCTACCTGCGTGCGCGTCAGAGGCATGAACGCTAATGAAGGAAGTGGCCACTGAATTTGAAAGACGGCACTGGTGCAAGAACAACTGGATAAGTCAGTCATAAAGACATTTAGACGGGAAGTAACTAGATCCTATTTGTTCTCTAAATGCTTCTAATCACATACATTCCTCCAATGACTCAGACTTTACCAGTCAAATTTTAATTCTGAAGCTTGCAGGTATTCTGCAGTTACAGAGTTGAGGTGTGTTTCCCTATAATGTAATGCTTCCTGGTTTCCCATTTCCCTTCCTTTGATATCTATTTTGGTTGATGTGTGAGACGGTTGTGCCAGTTGGTTGCCATTTGATTTTGCTGATGGAGGATAGCTTTAGATATGTACTTTTCCCTTTACCATTTCGAAGGATGAAGAAATTTTCTTCATCCCATCAGATGATTTAGTTGCATGGCTCAAACATTTTGCTTCTGTCAGTCTCCCAAGGAGGCAATGCTGAAATAGGGCTGATAGAAGACCCTGAAGGTGGCAGAAGAAAGGCGAAAGATTATTTGGCATTTTTCTTTCCTCCCTCTGATAATGAAGGATGAGCGATAAATCCCTGTATCTACCGCTCTCTCTCTGACATTCTAAAACCAATTGCTCAGAATATGTTAAGAAAATGTGACTATTTTAAAACAGATCCTGGGATTTTGTGGCTGGCCGAGGAGCTTGTTGCACCAAAACAAGCCCTTTTAAAGTTCAGGAATCAAAGATTGATTATAATCCTCTCAAACCCTGCATCAAGCAGCATCTCAAACCTTGGGGAAGAGCTCCAAGAGTTCTGCAGCTTTTAGCTAGTGGTTCCCACTCTGTGGTTTTCCCCTGAAGTGCTTGAAACCAATGCTGAGGATTCATTTAACCGCTGGAGATAAACCACATGATAGCCCCCTGGCAAACAAAGCAGAGTAAAACAGTAATTGGTTTGAGTGGCAGATCAGTTAAACTGTTCTACTGTCCTTGTGGCACAGAAAAACATACCGAAAAGCCAGTTGTGAGCAAGTATTTTATGTTCCAAGGGCTTTCCTGTTGGTGTTACCAGCAAGTTGAAACATAGCATGGAGAAGTTGACAGCATCACTGTGTTTCTTTCAAAAAAATAATATTACTGTATGCCTCCAACAGTGTAGGGGAGAGCTGATAGAGAACACTCATTAAGTATATTCATGTTGAAAACAGGAGTTCACTTTTGAAGCATGTTTTTATGTAAGTTCTCCTAAGTTTTATTAATAAACCAGAAAGCTCAATAAGCTGTTCTAAATCCTGCAGTTTTAGGAGAGCAGGGTGGCGTATCTACACTAATTCTGAAGAGATGCTTCTAAATCCCTCAGGCATTATTCCTTGGGAACAGAATGCCCTGATAAAATAATTTGTAACTTTCCCGTAAGGTTCTAAGTAGCAGTATGTTCTGATCCCTCAGTTCTGTACACTGAAATGATAACCTTTATCAGAAAGAGCCCGAGGTGCCAGTTACACAGATTGTTTTGCTCATTATTCTTCTGATAATTCTAAAAGCTGAACTATAAAAGCACCAAGCACCCTGTGATGTTCTGTGGTTGCTACAGCCTTCACCTTCAACCCCTACTAAGAAAGTTTGTAGTGTATTTTGCAAAAAGTCAGTCACATAAAACATGTTTAGCTAAGCTCCTTAATGTCTGGTTTACAAATTAAAATTAGGTTTGAAATGTTATCTATTACTGTATGCCTGTCAGTAGACTCTTACAATGTTCATTAGCATAAAACAGCCTAAAAGTACAGCAGTAGCTAATAATAGAGAGATGCTTTGTCCATTATCTTTTGCAGGTTCATAGTCTGTGGCTTTTGAGTTCTCTCAGCTGTGACTATGTATGTAGTGAAATAATTTGGTATCAACATTTTTAGAGGGAAATAACTGCTTTTAGCAGTCAATACTTCATCGTTTTGTGTCTGGGCATTTCAAGTCTTTTTCCCCACCAGCTTTTGGAGAATAATTTTAGGACTGAAAAATTGCATTTATTTAATTTCCTTTTAGTCTTTTACACTGAAAGCTTAAGTAGAAAAAGCTTTGTGTGATGGTATTGTTGTGTTAGAACAAAACACACAACTTAATAGAATCATAGAATAATTAGGGTTGGAAAGGACCCTAAGATCATCTAGTTCCAGCCCCCCTGCCATGGGCGGGGACACCTCCCACTAAACCATGCCACCTAAGGCTCTGTCCAACCCGGCCTTGAACACCACCAGCGATGGAGCATTCACAACTTCCCTGGCCATATAGATATACTCATGTTAAGGAAAAATATGCATTTCCACAGACCATATTCATGAAAGTGTAATTTGAAAGACAGCAAAACTGAAGCTCCAGGATGGTAAATTCAGTGCCTTTCAAAAGATTCATTCTCTGTTTCTCTAAATCCAGAGATTTGAATGGGAATTAGGGCTTACATACTAGGGCCTAAAGTAGCTTTTGTTTTCAGGAGAAACTAGTCTTTGTTTTAGAAAGTTATATCCCTGCACCACAACTCTACTAGAAAAAAATAATTATTCTATAAGGAGTAATTTGATATATATTCTCTATTAAATACTTAATGTTTCCTATGGATCCTGTGAACTTATCCTCGAGGGTTGCTATGCAGTGATTCTCAATCCCTACCTGCTCTGGTCTAGTGTAATGCCTAGTAGTTTATTAAACGGATGAGCAGAAGCAACCTTTAGACCCAGCAGGGCAACTTCAAACCTTTCATGGTCAGATCTGGGTTTAGTTTTAGCAGTCGAGGCTCGTGTGTAGTTTACAATTCAAATTCTGACATTTGCTTTTGTTATTGCCTTTTGTTGCTATTGCCATGCAGTTTATGACTTTCTCTCCTGCACTATGGGAAATAGGTAGAAGCTTTTAGGCAATATCACAGAGGCAGAGGTGGGTAGTGCTCCCTGCACAGCAGCTATCGGTGTGGTAATTACCATACAAGTGGTGCATGATTTTTGGTTCTCAGTTTTAGCTTCAATTCTGACAAAAGATCCGCTCACAATTTCTTCTGTGTTTATGGCTGCTTGTGGGGCCCATCTCTCTTAATGACGAGATGATTCCTCCCAGCTTATCCCAGAAATTGTCACCATGCATGTTGGTCTCTCAGAAGAACTCCTATGGTTGACAGCCTTCCCTTGACATACTTGGAAATCTTTGTTTATAATTTCTTTACCTTCATATCTTAGTTGTACAGTATCGATTTATCAGGTCTTAGCTACTCCACTGAGATCTTCTACAGCCCTGTGGTTGGAATCTGATAAAAAGTTTCACAAAAGAGGCCAAGAAAGCTGATGTTCCCAGGCAGTTTTCATCTGCCATCAGGAATTGTTCTTTACCACAAGTAGGTTATCAGAGAAAGCAATGCATTTAACTGTTGGCGTATTGTGCACAGCTCTCTGAATTATAGTTACTATAGTGTTCATTTAGCCACCGTGCCAGCTAGAACTAAGCATGAGCTTACAGTGAGTGTGACTGATGTTACCTGATTATGCTAGACTTTTCCTTATGTAGTGCTTGTTTTTTCACCTGCTATTTTTCTGTTTAAGTAGTTGATATTCTTTTCAAAGCACTACTGCCATGTGGAAAAGTAATTTTTATTTGTGAGTTGTGATTTTTGTCATAGTTTACAAAGGTTACATGCCTTCGAGACTCTGAAAAGTGACGTGTCAGTGTTGCTCAGTAGTGCATATAGTGACGTGCAATATGGGCTGAACTGGTAGAGGAGTGAACAGTTTCTGGTGATTTGCAATTCTGCTGATAGTTCAGCCAACGTTTAAGGCAACTGAATTTGAAGGTTATCACTCATGTAAAACTGCTTAAAATGAGAAAGAAATTGAAAAATGCCCTTCGGATTTGCATGTGTGACTTGTAATCAGATCCATCACTATGATAAACCTGCCAGAGCCAACCTTAAAACATTGTTTGACAGTATGAAAACGCTGTGGGAATCCACAGCAGAATGAAAGATAAAATCAGAACTGAAAGCACCCTGTGCTAATTGTAGTCTGTAAGATATGTTTCTTGTCAGATGTTATACATGTGTAGTTAATAGTCTGAAACCTCATGAATATTAATCTAGAGACATCAAAGTAAGACCACTATGTAAAACAGAAAACTTATCTCTGATTTCAATAAACAGTGTACTTTTAATTTAGATAATGAAAGGCTTAGCGTTTAAACCAGTATAGGTTTTGCTTAGTGGTAAAAGAATTGGTAGGTTTACTATCCTGATTTACTCTGATGGAAATGCTGCAGCACCCTGTTCTTTCTTCTTAACCTGAAAGCTTTTAATCTCTTTATAACGTCTGTTCCATAAAGGATCAGTGATGCTTTTAAGCTGCAGTTTTAGGGTACCACTATCGGATTCATCACTCCGGGAAGTTTTGCTTAATTCAGTGTATATTTTCCTTAAGGAGGTCTGTTTGAGACTTGTGTTTAAACCATGTTAGGAACAGGGCTTGCATGCTTTAAAGTTTTGTGTTAGGAATTGAGTGCCCAGTCTGTGACCTTGTAACAAGGCATGTTTATCAAGAAGTAGAGCTACTTAAAGATGTTCTAACTTTGCTTTTTTTGAAAGTCCTTTCACTGAGCACAAATGGAAGCTGAGTCTCACTTGGGCAGTTTGTCTGGCACCTTTATTCATACCTGTGCTGATTTTATTAGTGCTGTGTCTCTAAGCTTGGCAAGATCTTTATCTCTTCCTCTAGATGAAAACCAGACCTCTGTCTCTTGCTAGTGGTATCCGGGCCATGGATTTGGTTGCTGTAAATGAAGTATTTGAGAAAACAAGACTTATACTGAAGTAAAACAAATATTTCAGCAAAACATTAGAGCAGTTGAGTTTATATTTGAAAACAAAAAGATTCTTTTCTGTCCATGGGTAGCTGGCAATTAAGCAGGAAAAACTAAACAAGAAGCAATATGACGGCCCTGATATTTTGTGATAAGGAGATAATATATTAAAGTACAATTTTTAGATTCCTTTTGACAGTTTAGGTGTTAACAGAAATTAATTTTTAAGGCTGGCTCTGTGCTTCCATAACGAAATTGACAAAATGTGGGAAATGCTACAATCATGCGTTTTCTTTCTCACAAATAACATGGGGGGGGGTTGTGATTTTGTTGGTTTATATGTACAATTACAGTGCACTATGTAAAAAGTGGAAACTAAATGTAAATACGAAAAAGTTTTAAGAGAGGCATAACAGTCGCCTGGAATCTCTGCTCTTCTTCTTTAAAAGAGCCTATATTTTAAAAACATTTTTAAAGCATAGGTTAATATTGGCCTGAGATGGCTTGAAGACATTACACATGTGGCTGTAACTAAAGACTGATAATTATCTCTGTAGACAAAAAAGAAATAAGATCACAGCCATTGAATAACTCAGTCTTAAAGAAAGGAAAATAAGAGCGGGTTCCACGTGGCTAATGCTCTAATGCACAATATAATGGACTGGTGAAGTAATTAAATAGAAGAAGGGTGTATGGAGGGTACATTTGTGAGACTGATGAAAAATTAGCAATCCTTTTCCAACAAGTTGGACAAAACAACCTTGTGCTTATTGCCTGTTAGAATAAGCTGACATAATTGCAGCACTTTCTGAATGGCAACAATAGATTTGTTAGTCATAAGAGAAAATCTGGCCTTTACTATCACTGTTGATAAAGTGGTAAGAGTCATTACAGCTTGTAATTCTGAGCTATACCACCATGTATCACTCTGCCTTAAAAATCAAAATGTGACAGATGCTTTATTCAAAATGAAACAAATTAAGCAGTTTGCAATACTGTACTTGCAAAGGTACCACAAATATGCTGAGAAAGCTTTGCTTGCATTGTTGGCTGGTTTTACACCCCTTTTGAAATGGCATCATGTAAAGTAAATTATCTCTAGCAGATAACAGCCTGACTGGATGAGAGGCTCTTACAGCTATTTTTATGACTAAAATTACAGCTGAAGTGGTGAAGTCTTATTTTTTGACAGTGTAGATACTCTAATGTTTCCCACAGCTTGAAAGCAAATGTGTATTTCCTGGTACAGAGTTCTAATGTGCCACTGGAGTCTTGTCATTGGTTTCTTATAAAATTCACTCTCAAAGTTTAAAGGGTGGGAAGGACCAACTGATAAAGAATTATGTGACATATCATTCAAATATATGAAAACTTCAAGGTGTTGCTGACCACCTGCTTGTGGGATGCAACTGTACCTCTCAAGATCAAATTTAATATCATCTCTACTTTTCCCTATTACAGGATTAAAAAATTCCAGTATTGGTTTATTATGGAGTTGGCTCTTAAGTAATGTTTGTTCCATAATGATAATAAAGACTGCACATTATAAATTGCCAGACTATTCATGCTTCTAAACCTTTGCAATAATGCAGCTTTGACAGTTGTTGTCTCTATGCAGTATCTTTAGTCTAGAGGCTCCATATGCAAGAAAAAGGAGTCAGGGCAAGGTGTGGTAAATTGTAGTCCTGTAGGTATTCAGCTTTACTAGAGAACATGACAGCAGTTGTTCCACAACATCGACCAACTGAAATAATTGTATGATGTCTTATAGAACAAAATGGTAAGTTTCCGAAGCTGACATTATCTCTTTTCATTTCTGTAGTACCTTTTCCTATTGTGAAATCTGCCTCAGTTACTAGGAACTGTGCTTTTCTCTCAGCCTAAAACTCATTGAAGAGAGACCCCACAGAAGACAATTTTGGAGTTCATAACCTAAGCTGTATCATGAAAAGTAATTCATTGATAGCAAACCATTAACCTTGAAGAGGGGAAGATCAGCAAACTGGCAGCAGTTTTATTAAGAAGCTGTGTGGGAAGAGAAGAGCAGTATCTCAACCGTGTCACAAACACACGATGATCATTTTACAGCTTAGTAAGCAGAGCTTCTTAAAGAAGTCACCTTAGGAAATTAATTAGGTTGAATTACATGGGGACATACCAGTCATGGTTGTAAACTTCTGTGAAGATGCTGGTGCGTGTGTATGCAAGTCTGCATGTAAGCATTTTTAAACAAATTAAAAATAGAGCACATGGGTAATTCTACTTCTCTGCTGATAGAAAATGCTCTTGCCAATTTTCCTTGGACTGCTGCTATCTCATTGCTGGCTCCTGCAGGAATTTGGGTATTTATAATGATCTGTTTATGATCATTTCATGTAAAACTTTCCCAAGTCCTGCTTCTTCCCTGTGGCTTGTACACACTTGAATTATATATCCTCTACCAAGTGAGATCATTGGCTTCTCAGTGTTGGCATCATCTGTCAATAACTTTTAACAGTAATTGGTTGACTATAGTGTTTAGGTAAGACTATTTCAGGTAAAAATTCTGGTATTAATATTCTGACTAAGCCAACTTCCATCAAATCCAGTAAGACTCAAAGTTACATAAAACTGGAGACAGGCAGTCCCTTGTTGCAAGGACTGGGGTGAATGGAGAATCTGAGAAAAAGGAAGGAGATCTATTCGTGGTATCATTTGCGGAATTTGACATCCCTTATATCACCACCATGGGATAGCAACTCCATAATGTTTGTAATCCTCTGTTAGAGGGGTAAAATAATTCACTCAATTACTGTCTTTTCTATATAGGTAGTTCATAATTTGGAACTCATTTTGCTTTCTGATTAGAGATGATGGATAGAGGATTACAATGTGAATGTACAAACGCCTTATCAGATATTCAGCTATAAGAAATACAGACCTCTTAGACTGACTGTCATACCATGCACAGCATTAGAATGGATTTTGAAGAAAACAGAATAATCAAGAGATGAATGCAATTTGCTACTGTCACAAAGCTAACATGAGTTTGTCAGTCATGTAGGCAGCCAGATCATCATATGGTAATGTCCTTGTTGCCTGTAGTAATAGAACAGGGTTTAAATTTAACAATACATAATGCAAAGTCATGTATTAGGAACTGAAAATGAGGATGTCCGGCTAGAAGAGGAGAAGGTTCTGAATTGCACTGGTAGATGATGGGATAACTGTCATTGAGACTTCACAATGAAATGGGCCTTTTGTACACACTGAGTGAAGTTGCATCCCCAGGGACATGAGTCCTTGGTCTGAAGCAGAGGGGGCAGTTTGCTTCCTGGAAAGTCCAGAGCATTTGGGTTAATGCTAACAATTTTTAACACCTAACAAATTTTCTTACACTGAAGGATTACAGTGTGCTGGTAGTTCCTCTTGTTCGCTCTTTTTCCGAAGCACACATTATATATTGTGAGGCTTTTGGTCTTTTCTGTATAAGTGCTTTAGTGTAATGGGTTTTTCTGTGGCTTGTGATATATGGTCAAGAACTTTCTGTATTGAATGCCATTTACATTAATGACTGTGATCACAGAAGTTTGACACAGTGACCCAGAGACCTCTTACGCTCTTATGGTCTAAGTTAGCAGCACTACACTGATATTTTCGTCATCATATGATTTGAACCAGTGAACAATGGGGCTGATAGATGCCACCTTTTTACACATCAATGTTTTCAAGCGGTAAGGCACTGAACCACAGAAAGTATGGAAAAAAAAAGACTAATAGTTGCCATCAATCTTCATTTATCCTGGATGAAAAGTGCATTAAAAAGCATAGGCAGTGACACTAATCCAGTGCAGATAATAGACAAGACTACTGTTTAGAAAGGAATCTTTTTGTTTTAACAATCCAGCCTGTGATACGTATTGCATAGAGGTCAACAGTAATAAGAACTTCAAATACTGTAACAGCTGTTGCTCTTTAACAGAGAATTTCAGCATTATGTACTCCTCATTTGTTATGATCTGCTTTGGAATAAATTATTTCATTATGATACATGATTAATAGGGATGCAAAAATAATTACACTAGTTAGGTGACGGTTAAAAATTGAGAAATGTTCATCACATACCAGCTGCAAAAAATGGACATAGGAATATGATCAAACAGATTTGTGTTACAGCAGGACAAGTTGCAGTTCTCCATCTGAACCAACATAACTGTGTGCATGTTTATAGGCTACTTTGATTATGAGTATCTTGCTAATCAGGGCCGCTTAATCTCTACTGTTTTTCAACAGTTTATGAATCATGCACATATATCTAACAGTAATCTCAATGTACTGATTTAAACATGATACTATTTCAATCTTAATGAGGAAAAGCATGGGTCCATTGAAGAAATGATTATTGCAAAAAAACTTATACGATATTTCCTTACTTTTTCTGAAGGGAAGAAAAGAGGAAAATGATCTGTTGATAGCTTTTTGAAGCCCTAAATATCTGGAAACTGTACACCCCTAGGAGAGGGGAGCTTTTCTCCAGCTGATGTGATAGAGCTGCTGCTTTTGTTCAGCTTGGTTGGTATCTTGATGATGGTGCTATAGCCAGAACAAAAGCTTTGTGATGCATGTAAAAAGTAGTAGTCCAGTGACAAAGACCATAACGTGTGAATGGTTGTATAGATTAAGGGTTTAATCCAGTCCAGTAGCCTGTACAACAGTGGCAATAAGCACTTAATTATGGAGGAGGCAAAAGCACAGGCGAGTGTGCGATACTCCTCTGATACTCCACCAGCCTTCTATTATTTTTGCCCATAAAGATAATACAGTTTCTGTGGGGAGGGACTCTTCATTAGGGACTGTAGTGATAGGACAGCGGGTAACAGGTTCAAACTTAAAACGGGAAGTTTAGATTGGATATGAGGAACAAATTCTTTACTGGAAGGGGCTGCCCAGGGAAGTTGTGAATGCTCCCTCTCTGGTGGTGTTCAAGGCCAGGTTGGACAGAGCCTTGGGTGGCATGGTTTAGTGGGAGGTGTCCCTGCCCATGGCAGGGGGGTTGGAACTAGATGATCTTAGGGTCCTTTCCAACCCTAACTATTCTATGATTCTACGATTTCAGCTGGCTGTCAGACTGAAATTATCTGGTTTTTATTCTGTTGTCAGTTGACAGGTTTTCCCTTCTCAATGTAATATTGCAAGTAAGATTGTTTTTTGGGTTTTTTGAACAGTCTTCCCAAGCTATTCTTAAATTTACAAGGCTGGTGACTTTTCAGTTTCTGTCTGCCTTTTTATTGTAATGTTTCTGTTGGCTATCTCAGTTGTGTTTGTCATTTCACAGATGCTCTGAATGCCCTTGTCTAGTTTGCACGTTTTGGCTTTTTTACAAAAATGCTTTTCATAAAAATGAGTTATCTGTCTCTGAAGACTATCCCACTTTTCAGAAAAGTAAATAAATGATAAGGCACAAAGTAGGATTGGTGAAATGACTCCCGGTGTCAAAACTTTCTGATCTGTTCTCAAAGGGACAAATGGCAGTCGCATCTCTCACTGCATTAAAACTTCTCAAAGCCACTCATTGATTTTTAGACATGAACTCCCCAAGCCTAGAAGTAGGGTATGTATTTATTTCTTTGCTTGCTTATTTTCTGTGGCTTGGTATACCCCTACCTTCAGGAAAGTTTGAACAGTGATAGCAATTTAAAAAGAGATCTGAGGTTATAACTGAAGTTAAGTCAGTGGCCCCAGCAGCACTATGCCTTGTCAAATATTGCCTTGAACATTTTAATTCAGTCAGTATGAAATTTTATTAAGGTGTTATTTATGTCTTACTGAGAAGGTGGTGAAAAAGCAATGAAAAGAAAGAGTCAAGATTATAAGAAGAAAAGTTTTGCTGATTACAGATGTGACAGGATTAATATTTATTAATCTGTGTAGTGTGCATGTGAGGCAGTTTTTCCTGAGACTTTACCTGCAGGAGTACATAAGAAGGCAGCTTACAGGATAATGAGCTTCTGATGGTTCAAACAAGTGAAACTAGTAACAGAAAAGTCTGCCGCTCCCATATAACTGTAAGAAGTGGTGACTGTCACTTCTGCAGCTGGCAGGCTCTTAATTATCCATGAAATCTCCCAACCTCTATTACTGCTGGCCCAGCCCACAGATAGGAAACAAAGATGGGCTCACAATATGGAGACAGCTGAAACACTTCTAGCATTATACTTTCCAGTGCCACTTAGGTGTTTTTATCACACTAACTGCATTTTCTGATTCTTTACCAAGATTGATGTCAGAGATTATATTTATCTGATGATATGAAATAGCAAAATATTTTTTTTTTCAGATGTGATCTGAAATATTTATAATGTGGTGGTGTCCCTAATGCCCTGCTCCCAGTTTCTTCTGCTTAAGGGATATAAATTTATAATGCCAAAATTCTCTTGCCTCATTTTCAGTTTCTGTAAAATTTGGATAAAATTTAAAAATCCAGAGTAGGACTTCATTGTTTAATGTTTAAATGCATAATATGTAACATTCTAGTTCCTGATGCGTAGACTTCATTAAATCATGTCAGGAACTATTTACTGCAGGTGACAATGTTAATACTACCTTCAGCTAAGGATGCTGAAGTATAAATAATTGTGGTGGGTCTGTGCACAAGGACCTGTTCCTCACCAGCACTGGAAGGAAAGGTGAAGCTGTGTAATTGCTCAGCATTGTCCCATGGCCACGAGCTTGTTCCCTTAAACAGGTTTTCTTCATGAATTAGATTAATTTGCATTAAGTCTCTTAAAATCTAGAACTTCGTGAAAAGATAGTCTGCTTTCCTGAGAGAGTGGTTTTTATTCTATTAAGGATAGCTTTGCCGTTGTTGGGTTTATGTTATTGCATTTTCAATCTGATCCTCTTTTTCCTGTCAAAACAAAGCTACCTGTGAACCTGCTGAATGCCTTTAACCTCTAAATAAAATTAAGAAAGTCTCCTGCTTCATTTCTCTAGTCTTAGAAACACTTTGTATGTTCAGGTCAGTAGCTTCAGTTTCCACCCAGAAATGTCAGAGAATAGAGTCTGCCCATTTCTGCATTTGTGACGCAGGTTTTCTGACCACACTAGAATTTCAGAGATTACTCAACTCGTGCTAAAGAGGTGGTATAAATGTGTTTGTTAGGTTGTTGTCTAAAACTAATGTTCAGCCACTGTTTGACTTGTGGGGCTTCCTCAACCAAAGGACTCCTTGTCAGTATTTGCTAAGTAGAGGACATTTTGGCAACCAAGTTCTAAAGCATGGCTCTAAACACTTTTCTTAGAATATTCCTTCAGGCTGAAATATTTTTGTGTTTAAACAAGATGAAATCAGTTTCAAACCCAGACTGAATGTCTCAATGCTAAAAAAGAAATTTAACCTTAAAAAGGTGCAGATTTTTATGTAATTTTATTTATTTTCCAGGAGAAAGTGTGTTTACTAAATACCATGCTGGAAGGCAAAAGTATTTGAAATTATTTCTTTTAATGTTTGTAAGGTTCTATTATAAAAGCTATAGTTGATATTTGATCTGAATTAAAATCGATCACAGAGATGATGTGCTGATGGTGCTACCTGTTGACTGACTTACAGCTATAGTAAATACGTGTTTTTCTGTTCCATAAATAATATCTTGATATTTTCATAGTTGTGTGGCATTTCCACCAGTTATCAAGTAGGATATGCTTATCTAGCTCAAGCAATGCCATGCTATAGATAATTAGGCAAATAAGAAAGTCTCTCCATCACACTGTGCAGCACCATGTGAAGCTAGGAGCTTGAGCCCTGGAAAAAATGCTCATCTGGGCTCAAGCCAAGGTAATTAGTTCTGCATCTCTGAAAGGGTAATTAGTCAAAGCACTACACCGAGGCAGCCGGGTGCTTCTGGCTCTGGAGATAAATCACCACTGCCAGCTCAGGTGGCTCCTCACGGTGCTGCTCTACTAAGCCCGGGGTGCAGGCATGTTTGTCCCTACTGCAGTGGAATAGCTTTGGCCTCCCTTGAATTGCTGCATCTCATAATAATTTCTCTTTGTAATGTGAAATAAGTAAAGCAGCTCTGGTTGTACTTTCCATATGAAATGTTACCTTCATATTAGCTAAGTGAAGGTCTGATCTTTCCTCTCTTCCTTAAGTTCTTCAAATAAGCTACTTCCGTTACAAAACTATTATGGCTGATCATTGGACATTCACTAAAAATATATGGCATATTACAGAACTTCATTTATACTTAGTGAGTGTGTGTAGTAGAGTGATCAGTTAGGTAGTTTATTTTACCATGTTTGCCCCATTTAGGCAAAGTCACTTCTTAAATGTATTCTCTTGAAATTATATTATTGAAGAAGTCAACTCCCTCTTCAGCTCTGCACCCCTGTCATGGTTTAAACCTAGCTGGCAACTCAGAACCATGCAGCTGCTCGCTCACTCCCCCCTGTTCCTCCCATCCCTGGGCTTAGTAAAGCTTTTCTATCTCTTGTGAAACTCTTAATTCCTCCTAACATGGATCTTTGGGTGCATTTTACTGTGTCTTACGTCTGTACTATGTTTCTAGCCCACTGTGAGCACTCATAATTCATTCTTCAGTAGTTATAAGGTCAGATTAATAAATAGTATGATAAATATGTGAATATCAGGTTGTACATCATGCTATCAGTCAAGAGAAGGAAAACTTCATGCACCTTTAGTTGCAGTCTCTCTAGCTACTGAATATACCTTCTGCATATTGACTGAGTCTCCTAAGTTTTAACTTAATTAATTCCCTGCTGACTGTACTAATTTACTGAGGTTGCAGAAACCCATAAAGGCACAGTTATATGCTTTATTTTCAGTACTTCCTGATGCCTTGAGTATCCCTGTATCAAGTTATTCCCTTATTTTTGATAATAGAAGCTGATGTGATGCAGTCAGTTAAACTTGGATATTTGCTGTACAAATTTAATGACAATTCTGTGTTTCTAATTTGATCCACTGGCTGAGCAAGTATCACCAGGTATTAATTCAATTGCTATATGCATGAGCTCAAAAAAACATCAGGTCAGAACTTGAAAGTCATCTACCTACCTTGACACCAGTACCCCGAGAATAAAGGATAAGGTTAAGATTTAGTTACTGATTTCCCATTCCATTATACACTTCAAAATAGTTACAAATCAATATTGAACACTAACAGAAGATAGATTTCCTGTAACCTTGTAGATTGGCAAGATTGAAAATAATAGGAACAAAAGAATTAGTATATTGGATAAGATTATGCCCATTTATCTTGATGCTGACAGAGGCTAATACCAGCTATTTTAGAGGAAAACTTTAGAAAGCAAACTTCACTTAACCATGTTGTAAGGTAACTGTTTCCTTAGAAAGGACCTATCTGCTTTCCCGTTGTAGCACATCTGAGGGAATGCAGTCATAAGAAAACACAATTTTTCTGTGTCACTGAAATTGGTTGGGAACTGTAAACATAGAACTGAAAGCCTGCTGTTTTTTTTTTTCTTGTTGATACTCCTCATTTCTTGTTCCTTCTTTTTGCTTTGCTTTTTTGATTCTTTTACCTTCTCTTGTAAGAGTAATATAAGCAGTATGTCCTGTACTTCTAGAACTCTGAACTACAATTTACAAAGCTCTGCTTCATCTTCTCTTTGTCTTGGAGCTGCATGTTAGAGTGCAGTAGTACATCTTACCATTGCAGTGCAAAGGGAAATGTAACTTGCGATAATTACAGCATTTTACAAAGGCTGATCATGCCATAAGGAATTGTGTTTCCATCTCCTGCTTTGCTAAATAATGACAGGTCATTTCTGACAGTAGCATCTCCACAGCATCTTTTGGAAAAAAAGAATACAAAATTACAATTATCATTAAAACTTTTTTCATCACCAATATGATACTGTATTACTTGGCTGAGTGGGCAAACTGATGTATCATCTAAAGAAGCTGATGCATTTCAAATTGCGACTGAAGTGCTGACAGACTGAGGGACTTCAGTCTTGCTGAAGAGATGAAGTGAGAGGCAGCACTGCACAGGCAGCTGTGGGAAGCACTATTAACCTTGACCTTTTAAGAGGTGGAAGGCAATTTAGTAGAGTGTTTTCTGATCTCCTGATTCAGCCAGAGATGTAGTTTTGGTAGTGCCTAAATCGACTTCTGTAGGAGTCTGCAGTGCTATAAAGAGATAAAAACTGTCAGACTGCATGAATAACACACACTGACTAGTCATATACACAACTCTTGTCTGAACTTTTTTGGGGTCAGTTTTAGGCTTGAAATTTGTCCTGAGAATCAGCATAAGGCTCAGAGTGCCAAAGTTACCTCTCCAAAAATTATTTTTCTAGAAAGTAGGTATGTGTTAGAGTATTTCAGACCTTTGCAAGGGGCAAAACTCATGGTTTAAGAACATGTGCTGTTATTTTCTTTGTATTAATGGATGTGAGGAACAGATCAGGACTGCTTAAAGATCCACTCACTAACCAAAAAAGTGTTTCATGTAACATGAAAATTATCCTGATATGAGTCCTCAAACCCCCAAATGGTAGCTTTTTATTATAACAGGGCCAGAAAACACTATCAAAAATTGACCTCAGTTATTTTCTCAACTAGAACCGACCTGTGGCAGTCCTGAGAGGTATTAATCATTCAATATGGCTTTTTTCTTAGATAGGGTATACAGAAAATCTTTGGCTCTGATTCAGAAAAATCATTCCTGTCTTCTAGAGTGGAAGATACCTCTCTACAAGCATTATCTTCTTAAAAGAAACTCGAAATACTGGTACTGCAGGGCTGTGCATGTGATAATTAGGGGGGAGGGAAAGGCAGATAAAAAAATGCTGTGATAGCTTATGTCAGGTGAGTTGTGTTGTACCAATTCTTTTCGCTGTTTTCAGCAGAGAAGGATGTTGGCTTTCTCATTCCTGTTCCTGTGTCTTAGAACAGATGAAATAATTCATCAGCAGACAGCCTGATGATGGATTTCAAAGTCTGCACACAAAATGGGTTCGGTAATATATGCCCAGCCCCTGTAGGATTGGGGTGACAGGAATAAAAGACTAGATAATGCTCGGAGGAAAACCCACTATCAGTCACATTCTGTATATTCAGTGGGAAAATGTGCCATTGACTGAAAGATTGTGACATAGTGGTTGTATTTTGGCAATTTATGCATAGTAGTTCGGATGACTGCATTGTTTAGGTTTATGGCTGTATTACATGTATACTTGCTGAAAGTTCCTATGTGAGATAGGAAGCATTTGGCATTGAAGAGAAGGTAAATCCCTCTTAAAGTAGATGCATGATGATCTGGTCAGGTATCTGCACTGACTCCCAGATTATAGACAAGTGTAAAGGAGGATTCAAGTATTTAACGGTTTTAGAATCATCTTTTGGAGAAAAAAAGAATCAATTCAGTAATTTATTTTTTATATTTGGAAGTAATTGATTTAAGTACAGAGTTGCTAATATTACCATGGTCGTCTTGTATTTTAAGGTGAAATTTTAGGTACAGTCCTCTTTTCTATTTTGAGCACCAAGTATTACCAAGTAAGTTTATTTTAAAGACATGATCTTCTTGCATTAGGCAGAATATTATGTTTCTAAAACTACAGAGGGATCAGTTCAGTTGTATTATAGGTGAACAGTAGAGTTTTCCAAAGCCTTGGAACATTTTGGGGCCGCAGAGAGGCACACAGCTGCATGTCCTGCATTGCTGCTCCCAGAAATCACAACAGCGTGCCCAGATTCTGGCACACAAAGAATTGAATTGAACCATATTTGAAATTGAAGCAGTGTGTCAGCTCTTGGCTGATTCTTGAACTGCTAGGGAAACTCAGAACGTTGACAGAAGATTTATTATCCTGGTCATACACCATTTACAACAAATGCTTCATATTTCAACTTAGTCACATGTTGGCAGGTGTACCTGGCAAGGCATAGATTAAGAAAATGAAGTAATAGTAGGGTGTTGTGGTTTAACCCATTGACAGCTCAGCCCCACTCAGCCGCTCACTTGCTCCCGCCAGTGATGGAGATGAGAATCAGAAGGGTAAATGTGAGAAAAATCGTGGGTTGAGATAAAGGCAGTTAGTAGGTAAAGCAAAAGCTGCTCACAAGCAAAACAAACCAAGGAATTCCTTCACCCCTTCCCGTGGGCAAGTAGATGTTCAGCCATCTTCAGGAAGGCTCCATCACTTGTAACGGTGACTTGGAAAGACAAATGACATCACTCCAGACATCCCTCTTCCTTCTTCTTCTCCAGCTTAACATGCTGAGCATGACATCCTCTGATCTGGAACATCCCTGAGATCAGTCGGGGTCAGCTGTCCCGGCTGTGTCTCCCAAACTCCTTGTGCACCCCATCCTCCTCACTACTGGGGTGAGGTGAGAGGCAGAAAAGGCCTTGGCTCTGTGTAAGTGCTGCTCAGCAGTAATGAAAACATCCCTGTGTGATCAACTCTGTTACCAGCACAAATCCCAAACACAGCCCCATGCCAGCTACTGTGGAGAAAATTAACTCTACCCCAGCCAAATCCAGCACATAAGGTAGTAGTGAATGCAGGTGAATGAGTGGAGGATATAGCAAAGACGACTTTCTAACCATATGCACTGCAGCATCGGTGCTATTGAACCACCCACACTTGTGTATGTGCAAATCTGCTCTTGAAATGTGCCATTCTAAGGCCTGCCAGAGTCGCAGAGAATATTTTTATTGGTATGAAGTGGTTAAATCAGTTTCATACGATATCGTAGAAGGAAGAATGTACACTAGTTTCATTGACAGCCCAACCGGTTAAGCAATTCAAATACATTTTAGCCTTTCATGTTCACTGTTACTGAAATAACATTGTTACCAAGAATATTTGTCCCTTCCCTCTTTCTTTCCGAGCCTTTCTCCTCTTTTTCTATTCGGGCTAACTAATAGCAATTCAACATACTGCAGGAAGAGATAATTTTCTCAGATGTGTGGAAATATTATCACAGCAGTTGTCATGGCAAACTTTATAATTCTTGTAATCTTTTCAGTAGCTAATATAAGAAAAATAAAAGTTGTGCAGTTATAAGAGAATTTGGTTTGCAAGTTGAGGACTTCTCAAAATTGGAGAGATCCAGAAAATTAAAAGTCTAAGAAACTACCAATAAAGATATTCTGTATTAATTAGCAACAGTTGTCATTTCTTGCATTGAAACAAAAAGAGATGATCAGTGTCTGTGCCTGGTAATAAGAAACAAAACCTAGAAGTGTGAAACCAATTACTTCTCTGATTGTTGTGTTAAGTATTATGCAATCAGAGGCTGCTTTGCATTCCTAACACATCCAGAGTCTCAAGTCTGAATAAGCTCAATTATTGTAGCTGTTTCTCTAAACCTTTGTTTCTTCAGAAACTAAAATCTTTGATTGCAATAATGGTGCAATTTACTGCAAAATTCTTTTTCATCTTATGGTATAAATTGGCAGAATCGATATGTAATAATGTTTTGAAGGTCACAGATTTCAATTATGCTCAGACTTCTGCATAGGTTACAGATTGCTTTAGTTGTGGATGTGTGAGGCAAATTCGTGGGCTCTGGAGAATTGTTTCAGATATTGTTTCATTTTTGTCACTTCTTTTTTCTTAATAAATGTTCCCAAGAACAATGAAACTGTTTTGCCTGAGACAGACCGATAAAAATCATGGACATTTTCTATAGTGAAAATACTGACTCCCATAATGTGAATATAATAATTGAAAGGGTAAGATCAAACAGTGGCATTATTCTGCAGTGTAGATATTTCTGTGCACAAGTCAGAATTCTGTTGAGTGAGAACTGTATTATTTTGATATAAAGATAATTTTGAATTTTTTGTTTCCTATCATGCAATTGATCTCTGAACAGGACAACAATAAGCAACCTTGTCTGCTTACACAAAGAAGAAACAAAGCATGACCAAGACCTTTAAATATTGATAGCATTTGCAGAATTAACATACCTGAATTATGATTATTAAAATATTAAATGCCAGTCACTTTCTTTCAGCATTGTAAATACAACAGTCTCTTAAGGAGCTGTAATTGCTGGAGGCATATGAATTGGAGCCCTCTGGATTAAGTGGGAAGGGGGATTTGTACTTGTAAGCCCTTCAAGTTCACTGGATTTGTTCATTTTCTTGAGGATTTAAAGAAATGCACATTTGGTGAAGTCATAGTCTCAAGAATAGAGCTAACTTAAATAACCAGATAGTTTTTTATGATGGGTATGCTGTTTTACTGAAACCAAAAGAGTTTCACAGAAATACATTGAGCTGACTGAAAATTTCAATAGGCAAAGTGTCTGAGGTCCAGGATAAAATGTTGAGAAGAAAAAATGCATTTGTATAGGAGCTGCCAATGGTCTGATGCTCTCAAATGGAATTGGGGAAATATGGTCAGGTTCCTGTTCCACTTCATTTGGTTCAGCTCTCAGTCCTTTCGCAGAACTCTTTTCTGTGCATATTAGCAGGGCAGAGGCAGACTGATTGCAAAGTGAGGAGGTTGGGGCTCTCATCTAGGGTGTGCTCCCAGGGGTGCTAGGCTGAGCTCACTGCACTGCTGCTGAGCCACTTCTGGGCTGAGTCAGCAAAAAATTAAGCTGACCAGGAAAAACTCTTTTGCAAGTTGTTTGCTCTTTGTAAGATTAGTTTTCTACTGGCTTAGCATAATCAAACAGGGTCTGACTGACACTGGCATGAGTGCACAGGCAGGAACAGGAGAAATGTGTGGGTACAGAAGAGGACAGCTTCATATCAGGAAACATTGCAAATAGATAACGCTTGACCTTTTTACATAAATCAAAATGTCTGTTTTCACCTCTACCTATTTGAGTGCAATTAGAACAGTCATGATAGTTTTCTGCCTCAGATTAAGATCTATTTTCTTATTTCCTTAAATGCATTTAATATGGTTTTGTCTGTTAATTAAAGGTGTTTATTTTTTTCCCCCTTGTCTTAGGGATATACAGCAAATTCTTGTGTATACTTCTTACTCACTGAACCAGTTTGATGCAGTATGCATTCTGCTTACAGGATGTTGAAATAACGATATCTAAGATTAATTTTGGCATTTTTCAGTACATGTGAATCATGAAAAATAGAGTGCATAACATTTTATATATATTTCCTGATAGGAACAATAATATTTCTGAAGTTGACTACTATAAATCAACTTGTCATTCTTCACTGGCTTGCAATGCTGTGCTTAAATCTCACTAAACTGTAAGCTTATTTCACAAGTTTGTATTAATGCATTTTGTGAGATGCTTATAAAAACATCATGTCAATCTGTTCTGTACAGGGCAGCTGAAGAGGTGAAATGACTCTGGTTTAAGCCTTATTCCTGTTTACCTTAATCTCTTAACTTTTAAAATCTCTTCATACTTCCTTATACATATGAATGACATATATAGTGGCAGCAGTATGATCATGATTCTTCCATCATTCTGGTTGTCTTACAATCATCATTTCTCCCTTTTGGCTAGCAAATCTTTGTATTTCTTCATGGATATGAAAATCAGCTACTCTGATAGAAGGCCTTTTTGAGCAGCAAAAAAATAAGAGGTGGTAACTGGAGAGAAGTGGCATTTTCAAGTACATGAACGTGGTGCTGCAGCAAGACCAAAGGAAGAAATGCCTGGCTAAATCTGCCCACTAACTCTTCTCTGACTTCTGTCACATGCCAATTCCAGAGAGGCTCGAGTCCTGGTAGGGCTTTGATTGAGGTAGAATAGGAATATATATCTGCTGTGGAGTCTGCAGTGGCTGCTTTGTAAAAGCAATCAGCACCAAAATGGTGATGAATTGTACCTGGGTGTAAATCTCCTGTTTTCTTGAGCAGTCACCACACAGACAGTGGAAATGCTTGGATGTTAGTGATGTCGCTGTTCCAGAGCTGTAACACTAATGGCAGAGTAGGCTGTGTTCCTTTCTTTTTCAGGAATGACTGTTGCTTTCAAAGCCTTTACGCTGCTAGTGCATACAGAATAAAGAACATACATGGCTTTTTCAAAACAGCAGATGCTGCCTGCAACTGAAAATGTGCTGCTCAGACAGAAAGATCTCTCTGATAAGCAGCAGTACGTTGTAACACAGTTGGATGCAGAATATATTTCATAGATGAGTATGCACAGAGGTTATCATCTGAAAATTTGAATGGAAGATATGCATTACCAATTATTTGATTAGGACTGTTTGTGAGATGTGATATACTCAAACCAACATAGAGAAATTGTGCCAATTTTCCAAACTTCTATTTCCTCTTGATTTTTCTCTAGCTTGCTCTTTGATTTTTGATTCAGTACTCTCAGAGACAATCTGCTACATGAGGATGTGGCTTTAAATGCTTCTGTTCTGAAATGATGTTCAACAGTATGAAAAATGGATTTATTTTTCATTAAGTGTCCAGAGTAAATCTCTATATTTACATATTTTAGAAATTATCTTAAAATTGAGTGAATCCATTGCTTGACATCCTTTTGGTTCACTTTTTACATGCTTTTGAATAACTGCAACACATTATAATGGTGTTTAGGGTTTGTGTTTCCATGTGGAAGTAGTATAAGGACAGAATTCTGTGCCACAATTTCCAGTCTGAACTTCCATGTTCACATTTATTCATGCAAGCACCCTTACCAAATAAAAAGCCCACAAAGTGGGCTCTTCAGAATGTAAACTAGAATGCTTATTTAGGTATCGTTAAATACTGTTTTCAGACAGAAAAGGTTTATCTGCCAAATGGGCTTGATATTAGCTACAAGGAGCTCACCAGAGCAACTTCTACTGATTGCAGCTGACAAATGCTGGATGGTCCAGTTGACTAATGGCTTGAGGGGTATAGAGAAGGCAAACCTCAGTGACAGCTCTTTATAATCAATCCAAACAGTAAGAATATTTTTGTCTATTTCAAATGGATTCCTTCACAGAGATCAAACATTGCTCACTAGTATTCCAGGATCTAAGAAGGAGGCAAAGCTCAATAAATCATTTGCTTGTTTACTCAGTGGAAGTTCAGGCACAAAGATATATTCCCTTAATTGTATTTTACTTTTTAATGTTAAAATACTTGACAAGTTAGGAACCTTCACAAACTTGTCATTGCTCTTGCTGAATTTTAATTTTCAGAGTGTTCTTGGTGTTGACCTTTAATTTAAAAATAGCTTAATACTAACTTTAAACTTCCATGAAGTTTTCTGTTTAAGAGTTTGGTTTTGCTGCTGCAAAACAGTTTGTTTTGTTTTCCTGAAAGGTCATATATTCTTGGATTTTACCTAAAAAAAATGGAGGTCATAAAATTTGCATTCAGAAAGGTTTCTTAATATGCTGAAATCTACTACATACAATAGTAAATTACATGCCAAAATTAATAATAGCCATGTAAAGTCCTTGGATTTGAGCTCCTTAAGTCAGAACAAATCCGACTTAATGATTCAGTATGCTTTCTTCTGAGTTTTTAGGAGGCTGATACTGAGCATCACAAGCATTTTCTCCAAGACTGCAAGAGGTCAGACACTTTTTAGAAGCCACAAAATTTTAAAGTCTTTGTGGGAGCAGCTTCCATTTCACTGCTATCTAGTGAATGGTAGCGTATGTACTTTCTCAATAATCTAGCAACCACTATAAATCAGGACCAAATGAGAGTTTAGCAGTCTCACCCACACAAACCAAAACTGAAGTCCCACACACTTGGAAAACCCAAGTGGTGGTGCCTCTGTCATCTACCTCACAGGAACTGCACACATAAATGGCAGTACTGGATCAAGACAAAGGTCTACCTCTGAACTGAGGCTGACAGCAGGTGCTTAGGGAAGAGTACAAGTAAATCAAGCATGTGGTATAATTTCCACATACCAGTCAATAATCTAAATTAACTTCACGTTAACACAGAATATTCTTTTTTTCCTCCTGTAGTTTAAGTGAATTTCAACATTGGAGTATGTCTTTAAACGGGAAATACGTTAATAACTGTAATTCTGAAATGGTTTCCAGTTAATACTAGACCCAGTACATTCATATCGAGGTTAGAATACTTCACAAAGCAACGGAAGTTATTTCCTCTCTAGGAAATTTGAGCTGATACAGATGAGTCAGTGCCAGTTCTAACAGCTAAGAGGCTTCTGTGCATCATCCGTATTTCATCAAGCATGAGCAATTCCCACTAAAGTCAGAGGGATTTTACCTGTGATGTCTTTAGATATGTTGGGACTTTTATTATGTGCAATCTAAAAATACACTTTGCCTCTGCACAATTTTACAAGGTGTTTGGAAAGGTTAAGGGGAGCAAGACTGTCAATTGGCAGTCATCAGTGTCATTTGCCACCATTTTGTAGGTGGGAAAATTGAGGCGGTGTGAGGTTAAAGACATCTGATGCTGTTGTGGTGAGAGTGATAAGCCAGAGATGAAATTACTGCTCCTCTGAATGCGAACATCTACAGATTTCAATTAAGCTGCAGTGTCAGTACATACTCCGATTCTGAACCTGATTTTTGACACTTCTGTAGCCTCTACATACAGTGAGGAAAGAGGAATCCATTTCACTCCTGAATTACAAAGCAGCATAACTGTTCTCCCTCCACAGGGAAGTATGTAGTTCCTTTTATCTGTTACATAGGAAAGCCAATACTTACAAAAAAATGATGCTACCAATTTGTGGCTTTAAGGGATCTAAGAACAATAACAATACTATACCTTAACTCCTTGTCGTGGTTTAAGCCCAGCCAGTAACTCAGAACCATACAGCCGTTCCCTCACTCCACTCCCCCCCTACCACCACTTCCTCCCCCCTTTTTCCCCCCGCTCCCCGAGGAATGGGGAAGAGAATCAGAAGAATGTAACTCCCACGAACTGAGATAATAGCAGCCCAGTATTACACAAACCCCTGCTGCTGCCACCAATAATAACAATGATAAGGGAAATAACAAGGGAAGAGAATGCAGCCTCTCACACCCGCCAACTGATACCCAGCCCGACCCGAGCAGTGGTCTAAACCTTCTGGGTAACTGCCAGTATATATAGTGGGCATGACGTGCTGTGGTATGGAATACCTCTTTGCTCAGTTTGGGTCAGGTGTCCTGTCTCTGCTTCCTCCCAGCCTCCCCTCCTCCCTAGCAGAGCATGAGGCTCAGAAAGTCCTTGGTCAGAGTAAACATTACTGAGCAGCAACTGAAAACATGGGTGTTAACAGCGCTGTTCCCAGGCTGAAAGTCAAAACCACAGCGCTGCACCAGCTACCAAGGAGGAGAAAAATGACTGCTACTGCTGAACCCAGGACACTCCTTTAGAGGCCCATTAAGCATAGTGACATAGTTCAGGTTTTAAAAAATTATAAAATGCATAGTATACTCAGGGAAGACATATGTCCAAGCAGTTAAGGCACCATGTTGTCAATATAGAAGCAAATGATGCATTTTCTTCTTAAACAAATGAAAGTAAGAATGTTGTCTAATAGTCACAGTATAAAGGTGGGAGTGAAGAATACCCTGGAACTGAAGACTTTTGAGTTTCTCAGATTGTTTAATGTTTGATTGGAAAAGACCCTCAAGAAATACAAGACCATATTCTGGCATGGTTTTCTTCTGTATATAGATACACATTTCTTATCAGGTGAGACTCCCAGATGTGTTTTACACAGGCAGAAAATACCCTTTCCCAAGCCTGAATTCTTTTACACTTCAGCGGTTTATTTGAGTATAGCTATCATTTACACTGATGTATAGTAGATAGCAAAAATATCCATTATGGAAGGGGTAGCTGTCTCAATTTCTCTCACCATTTTTAGCTGAAAGGAAACGCATTATGTAAAACAGCAGTGAAAGTTTTTTGGCTTTTCTTTTCCGTGCTTCACACTAGAAGCCTAAGGCACACTGAAAGGTGATGAAGAGCCTCTTTTTCTTGCCCAAAGGCGTATCATCAATATTGTCAACTTTTCTCATTGCTGATGTCTATTTCCTTGGTCAGTGATTTTTCCCATTCTCAGACCTTTTTGAAGTAAATGTAATGGCAGCATCCATATGTTGTGTTTGTAAATGGTCTGCATTTTTGAATGATGGGTATGCGCCATCTTGCTCGTATAAACGTGAGCACTTAGACCTAGACCACAAGGTACTTTGGTGATTGATTGCAGTTAAAAATTCATTCAATGAAAATTCAATACCAAAATGGTATTGTGGTACGTGGCTTTACCCTATTTGTTTTGTGTCTGTGTACAGAACAGTTGGTAAGCACACCTACCTCTGCCTAACCTGAGGGACACATGAAATACTTTCCAGGGTATCAGTCTAGCCTCTGCAAGCTTTGCCAGGAGTAAAATGCTGTAGAATGCTCTCCCTTTCTATTTAATGGAGGTATCCACCCAAAGCTGCCAAAAGCCCTGTTGCAAACAGGAATGAATTGAATTTTATGGTAGTGTTGGGTTAGTATTATTAAACCTGATGTATTATTACTGATGAAAAACCTCAGGCAGAGAACATATTAATTTTTCCAGTTCCTTTAGTTTGATAAGTAGATCCATAAAAAATACATAAATTCATGGCTACTGTTCCTTTCCTTAGGCCATTTCTTATTTTTTGCAAATGTATGATTTCTTTAAAGGTTACCAGGACAACGTCACAAAGGAAACAATGTAACCCTTAGAAATATAGTTGATGTGATTTCTAAATCATTGTGACCTTGTGAGTGCAGTTTCTGCTGGTAGCTGTCAGTCTATTTTTCTGAAGATCAGAAGTGAAACATCATTCTTGTGCTGTAAAAGAACCGTGTTATGTGTACCAATATGTGGGGAAGCAAGTGCTTCCTGGCACTGCTCAGAGAAAGCCTGAATGGTGTTGGGCAGAGGGACATCAGTATTGCTTAGCAGTTGCTGTGTAACTGGGCGCTTGATGCTGCCTGATGGGCTGCAGATACCTAAATTAATATTCTCTTTCTGACAAGGGTGTTAATGTACAAAGTATATATTGAGACTTATCATGTAAGTTGTCCTGCAGGTCTCTTCAGTTTTTGGTGTTGAACTTCGCCTCTTCCCAACCAGAACTACAGTTCATTGCTGAACACTAAGGTAAAAGCTTTGGTAATCCCTAAAGCTGGTTAATTCTAAGAGCATGGGTATTACTTTTTCACCAGGTGAGAAAGATTTTGAAGGTATTCTTAGAGCTTATGCCCCTCTAGCCTCTGAAAGCGGCTTTTCTGCTCTACACAGTCTTTATCTGGAGCCCAGTTTTAATTTAATTTCAGTCAGAGCCTTACTACAGTCATTTTTCTGATTTTCTAGTTTGGATAAAGCAAAAGTTCTATTATGACTTAGATGAAATTTTCACTGAGTTTTCACCATTGTGACTTGACACCCTTTTCCACATAAATGCTAGTCAGAACCTGACACAGAATAAGATAGTTGGTCATTTCTGAAACTCTGATTTATGGAACTGATTGTATAATGGAAATACAAAAGATTGTTTTGCTGCTCAGATTGATTCCTCCTTTGGTAATCAGTATAGTGAGTGTGTGAATGCTGTTTAGAGGAGCAGTGGTGTGACAGATGTTCATGGCTACAAAGTTAATGCCTTGACTGATCAAACATCAAAGCACAGAAGTAATTCTTTTAAACAATGGATCGACAATGCTGCTGACTACCTGAAAATCACTCTTGCAAAATCCAGGTGGTTCATTGCAAGTTAATATGTACTGGAGCTTGGCATAGTGTCATCAGGTGTACACCTAGGAGTTTGTTCTGTATCCATCATTGGTGTAAGAGTGAAGAATATTTTCCCCATCTAACAGTAAAGAGTGTCTGTCTTCTTTTCTTTCTTAAATTTTCAACTTACCCATTAAACTATGGGGCAGTAACTTGTTACGCTTTTTTTTTCTGATGTATATTGGAATAATTTTTCTTTCCAACCAAACACTCATTTGCAATTGATATTCTATTTGAGAGAGTAGGTGTTGAATACAAGGTTTCACAGACAAGATGTCACTTTTATTTAGTTTAGTATTAATATTTAAGAAGTAGATAAAACATAGCCACAAGTTAGTGTAAAATTAGTGTATGTTCAGTCAAGTTCTATTTTGACATGGCAAAACCAAAAACCAACCAACCAAAAAAAAAAAAAGCACCCAACAAAAATAACCCCAAACTTTTTTTTTTTTCCTAATGATATTGTGTCTTTTTTTACCACAAGCTTTGTCTGAGACTTGCAGGAATTGTCTCTTTACATAAATGTTTATAGCTAATGCTGGTTAGAGTATGTTCAGAAAAGCAATGAGCAAAATATTTGCTGACTGTTAGGCAATAGTTAGCTCGTTCTCACCTATCCATTTAGGAAAGGAGAGATCACATAGTTTTTCACAGGGAAATTAAGAATCATACATAATATCTTCAATTTGCCCTTCGCAAGCATGGGGCAGAGGAGGTATGTTGCTGGAAAGGAAGCTTCTGTAACAACTGTAATTCCTTCAGTTCATTTTCAAAACCAGTGTTTTTAATGTTTGATGAAAGAGAATTTGCTGCTGTGATTATTTGTGTCTGGTTATATCTGCAGTTATTTATTTGAATGCAGAATTGAGAATTCAAACCAACGCTCACTGTCCATCACAGAGTCATTTCAGAGAGATTTATCAGGATCACAAGTAATTATGAATCTTTATTTTTTCAAAACTAGTGCTTTTGAATGAGTCACATCCCCGACAATCAGCCTAATATCTAGTCAAAGTGAGAGCAATTGCTCAGAGCTTTCAGAAGTGAGGCCTTTTAAAGCTGAGTGTTAAGGTCATTAGAAACTGTTTGAAGCCATGCCCTTTTTCCTTCAGTGGCTTTGACTGGAGTTAAATGCAGAAGAGTTACTGTGGCCGCCACCTCTCAGGTAAGCAGTGATGATTTGTGAGGAAATTAGTACAAGAAAGTTAGGTAAATAGGGATTTGAAGGAGAAAGGACATTCTTGATGCATGGAAAGTGATAAGCCATAGTAGTGGTAAAGGATGGCAATAAATTCCCCTAGGGAAGTAAAGGACTTACTGATTAGGGTGCAGATAAGTGTAAGGGAACATCTTAAATCTGATTTAAATGCCAAGAGCAGTTTCCAGGAGATGGTCAGGTATTGCAACAAGGCCACAGAAATGACAGGCCAGGCAAAAAGTTAAATCAATCTGTCAGAAGTGTCAGCATGATAAGGTCTTTTATATGCAACACAAAATTATATACTAGAACAGAACCGATATAGGAGAAAAGGTACAGGCTTCATCATAGCATCAGTGATACAAGAAGGACTAAATATGAAGCATGTCATGGCATGTAAGGTAATGAAGGACTCGAGAGTTTCTCATCATTTGCTCTTTTTCAGATACTTTTTCCGTATCCTTTGTTGTCTCCTTCCTTTTCTAATCCATGTGCCTGAGAACGGTAGAAGGAGCTTTGTAGCTTTCTACACAGAGCTAAGATGGATATCTATAAGAATTTTAATTGTGAAAATAGATATCTATAAAATTAAAATAAATTGCTCTGAAAAGCAGCTTATGTAGTCTGTAGAAATGATGAAAATACAATTAAGAAAGTTAAGACAAACTGTGTGAGGTGACCAACATAATGATTGTATGCTTGTATTCTTTACCTTATTGCGCTAATATGACATCCTAAAGAGGACTATAATTTTGGAACGTGTTTCTTAGTGCTTTAATTTTACTGCAGATGAGCACATTTGTACTTCTGTGTGTAAAACAATATAAAGTGAAGTACCAAAATGCTCTGAGGCTTTTTTTTATATTTTTGTTTATTGGATATATTAGGAGATACTTTTTTCAGAAGAGCATTCCTCTTGAAGGAATGAAGAGCACAAAGTTGTCCTGTGCAGATTACTATGTGGAGATGTCAAGCTAAACATATGTTTCCGTTCATTTGGAAAATTGAACCAATGGAATAATTTGATAATTTTGTTTATTTGGATTACTAATACATCAGGTTGTCAAAGTTAATTATATGGCATTCTTTGGAAGCTATGTGTTAATTAAATGCTTCCTAAGTGTAAGAAGGAATCAGGGTTAAATGCAAAATCATGATGTTCAGGGAATGCTTATTGATGCTACAAGGTGACCAAAGAACTGTAATCCATCTGTTATTATATTGGGTTGAACTGTTGATTAATGAAACTGTTGTTGAATCAGAAAGAAAGATTGCTTCATAGAGCAATGATTAGGGAGTAGCTGGAACTGAAAATGTGGTCCAGGTGTCTGACATTTGTATTATGACTCCTGACAAGAAGAAAACAAAATGGCCTGGCTCCATGGAGACCTCAGCAGAGCCTGACACTTTTACTATTGAATTGGAAGCAGATAAATTCACCTCTGTGATTACATGGGTTGTCTTAATTGCTTGTTGATGGAGGAGTCTTTTTATTTCTGGATGCAGGAAAATTCTGACTGGATTTGCTTCTGGTCTGAGGCTTACCCTGGCAGAGAAGGCTACTCTTCCAGCTTTGTTACATGTTTTTTTAACCAACCATTTCCTTTTCTTTGCGAAGTGTAAGACCTAATATTAATGACTTCGATGACACCTTTACACCTTCTGGAGGAATGACTGCACATTGTTCAGAAGGAGGAGAGGTTTTCAAAGGTTAGGGATAGCACCAAGGCAATCCAATTCAGATATGCCTGTTGGAAGTAAGAAGAGGCAATGTCCAAGACAGACTGGGATTCTTTCTGTGGAAAAATGAAGGCATATTTGATTATAAGCCCATGTTTTGACCCTTTTTGTTTTCTAAAGAGACATCTTTTCTGAAGTATGAGCTTGGATAATGAGAATGCTGAAGCATATTTGAATCACTCCTGTACTTCTCCAGTCAGGAGAAGTGGTAGGCTCCCATTAGCTGCTTTAGCAAGTTTACAGCTTACATCTAAAAGTAAATGCTGTGTTTTCCTTTAGGTGCCAAGACATTGCTGGGCCTTGTTTAAACTGTTACTTATCTGAGCTACCACTATATTTTCTTAAGAGTTTATAATCAATTGGCTGGAAGAGTTATAAAATGAGCATAAAATAGAATTCTGGTTTTAATGAGCATTTAGTTCTTGCATCATTTCTGTGGGGAAAAAAACCCCACCACTTTTCCCTTCTGAAATGTATTTTTGCACTAGTTTCTAAAAACAGTGCCAATTTGTAAGGCTGTCAAAGATAACACCATAAACTGGTCTTGAAGATAAGGTGTATGAAAAAACTTATAGACTGCTTTTGTCTCTCCATCCTTCTTCCTTCTCACCAATATCACTTTTTTGTAGCTGTCTCTATGCTTTTACCTGAAGTATTACCTATAACAATCTGTCTGCTCTTCCTTTCAGTGGTACAGCTTGACATCAAAGGATGCTTTTCTTCTTTTTTACTGCTTGTCTTGTGTGTATCAAGAAAGAGCAGTGGTGTTGAGTGGCATTGCCATGGCTGGCTCTCACCCTTAGGCAACATTGTAAGACTTTAATTTAATCCTGCCTTGGACAGGGCTTTGTGGATCCTGTTCAGCTTAAAGTTCATATTAAAACCTTACATTATCATATTTACTGCTCCCACTGGACATGCTCATATTATCTATTTGTTTTGAATTGCCAGAGTGAAATCATTGTGCTTTCTAGTTTCTTTCAGAGGATGATAAATTCAAGAAACCTGTAGTCTGAAAACAGACTTTCAGAAAAGTTGTACAATTCTCTGTTAGTGCTTTTAGGATGCTTGAAAAGAAAGTATTTCATATATCTTGTATCTAAATACTAATGATGTTATCACGAATCTTGAAAGCAAAAGCTGTTTACATTTGTCCTGAAGTGATAATTTTCCCGTAACTGATTTGTGCCAAAGACCTGAGTGAAACCACAGGTTTTGTGGAAGGCCTCTCCAGATCTTAAGTGGAGCGGCTGTGCTGTGAGATCCAGCTCTAAATGGATTCTCTTTCTTCTAAACAGAAGTATAGAGTTAAAAAAACCTCCAGAACATTTCTGAATTGGAAGACAGATGGAATTTCTTTACTTTGCAGTTTTCATATTGATGAGAATCTCTTTGTATCTGATCTACGTGACACAGGTTTGCTCAGATCTTGTGCAGCCATTGATAGCATGATTTTGCTTCAGTCCATTTTGTGTTTCTAGGAAGTACTTATTTTTATTTTTTTACTCTGAAAGTGACCAATTCTGTAAGTGGTAATGCTAAAGTGAAATGTGGGAAACAAAGTGGCTCAACTCCAGCAAGAGGCTTAATCATTTAATGAATTAACTCTGTTAACACAGATTGGGTAGAAGCTGTTTTCTTTTCAGCAAGGTTCAGAAGGGTCTGGTGATGCTAGTGAGAAAAAAATAGCAGCCTCTTCTATGGGTTGTGAGAATTAAATAACAAAAAGCTGCCTCTCAACCAGAACATCAGTTTTACGTGTAACTGAAAAAACAGGGCATTATTTTCATCAGGGTATATTTGTTGCAGGCGGCATTATCACAGCAGCCTTTGCTCATTTCCACTGCCTGCAAATGTCTCACTGAGGTATTGTGTCCTTCAGAGTGACAACAGAACAACCCCATTAGACACTGCAGGTGATGTAAATGTTCTCAGAATGCTTTTGAAGGAATTTTCTTCTTTCTGCAGACTTTTAGCACTGTTTAGTACAAAAGGTTAATTGTGAGATAAGCTCCTATCTTCCTGTTTTGACTTTGCAGCTCTTGTGAAAATAGATGATGGGAAATAATTGTGATGATCTTTAGACCTCAATTTCAAAAATTTCATTAAACTTTAGACAATGCAATTCCTTCTAAGCTACTTCTTAACATACGTTTGTCAAACAGGTATTTATCTGCTTGTAGTGCGATGCATCTGATGGAAGGTGGCTGGTATTGAGTTCCTTGTCTGACATTTTAAAGGCATAATTTATCCAATTAATAGCCTTCCTGAAAACCTTGTGGGTAAAATAACCCACTTAATAATTAATATTCAGATATAAATTATTGAATATAGGTTAAAAAGTGTGTATCATCACAGGCTATCTTCAAGTGGCTTAAAATCTTCTTATGGAATAATCTTTCTAAAATATGGTACATAGCTGGCAATAATGCAAAATGCAAATACTTCATTGAAAAATGGTTTATTTATAACAGTTTTTCCTTTATTTCACTAGAATCTCATTGGTTAAATGTGATGAATCACATTATTTTGGTTGTTCATTTTGGGTACATGCTTTTAATAAAGAATCAAGGAAAACGAGAGCTAGGGAGTTTTAAAGAAAACAAAATTATGACGACTAGAACAGTTAAATACAAAGAAAGAAGGCTGGGAGCAGGTCTGAATCACAGCCTTTGCAGATCAGAATGCTGTGAAAAGGAATGGGAACTCTTCCTTCTCTCTGCTTTCTAAGCGTAGAGGAGGATCTAATTTACACCGAGAGGGATGTCATTTTGAAAAGCCTTCCAAGGTACAAGCCCTGTTGATGCCTGGTCAGCTCGTGGCATGCCCAGCGCTGGCTAATGCCATTGCTGAGTGTTGTCAGGGTGCTAGAGATGGCTGGGTGAAGTGCTGGATAGGGGGACGAAAGATAAGCTTGCATGACATGTTTGAAACCCCTTTGGCTCATATTTCAATTACGCTGAACATTCAAAACCCCCATTTTCTTGTTGAACATAATTCGTATAATTTTGTTCTTTTTCTTCTGTATTCTTTGAAAGAGTCCTGTTTGGTAATCTATATTAATTTCCTTTCCAGTGCAGACATGTGTCTTCCATTGTAGATAATTTTTTTCTCAAGGAGCAATTATTCTTTAGCCTCTGAATTTAATAAGCTAATTAGTTGTTTGTATATAATATTTATATTAAAATACAGAAATCACATACGTAAAAAATAAGTAATTTGCACAATTCTGAAATTTTAAGACACAAAAATTAATGGAATGATTTTCTTTCATAGATACATTTCTTCACAAAAGATTGCCAAATTATAACAGAAATTGATTGATTCTATTGCTGTTCAGCAAAACACACAATTTTTAATAGAAATGTTTGATCTTGGTACAGAAGGAAGAGTAAGATGTAATAAATGTGTTCACTATTTAATTGCTATGACAAAGAAAATTCCATGTCCTTAAAGCTAATGTATTTTTTTTCTTTTAAGTTAGCATTAGCATTACATATCTCAAGAAAAATACACATAATATATCACTTTAATAATTGTATCTATCAGACTGTCCTGCTAGAGAGTAGATTTGTCTTGTACTGTTGCCTCTTAGTACCTTTATAACTTTCAACCATTTCTATCAGCAAACAATGTTAACTTAAAGTTTTAAATATATTTAAAGTACTCAGCTGTAAAGGAATTTGAAACACCGGGAATCCTCAATAACCTCTGTGACAATTAGGTCTCCAGTGCTGTATGAAAGTCTAAAAATAAAAAGTCAATATTGGAGGAGAGAAGGCAAACTCAGTACTGTTTTGCAGCAGTATCACTAAATGTAACACCTGGTTTGGTGCTGCTCATCATCACTATGTTTGAATAAGGACTGACCAGCAGAAAAATGTAAGAGTACTTTTTAGATAATCAGTGGGAAAAAACCATTATACACAATTCACCTGTATATTCAGAGCAGCATTATTTGGTAGAGCATTTCTTCGTGCTCATAGAATTCTTCAGACAAAAAGCACTCAACACAGTTCTACCTGACAATCACCAGAAGTACAGTTAGCGCTGTAACTATGACAAAAAGCTCTCACTCCAGTTGTAATGTATGTGCTGTCTGATTTTTCAGCACATAAAGCACTATGATTTCTTCAGGTAAAAAAGACTTATTGACATGTGGCATTCTGTGGAGCTCATCTGTCACTATATTTAAAATAATATACATGAACTGTAATGTATTTAGCTTTATCTTTTTCTGCATGTGGCCTTTGTTCCTCAGAATATTTGTATTAAATCTGTTTTTCCCTTCTGTTTATATGTGATACTCCACTATTCAATTCTTCTGAATGCTTGTTTACAAACAAAGCCCCCAAAATTGATATTGAAATGCAAATACAATATAAGCAACCTGCCTCGATTGCATTAAGATGCGTAGAAAATGGCCATATTATACCATTCTGAGCTCTGAATGTGCACCCAAAATAAATATAATCCATCACTAAACACTTTTTTAATCTCATAATGGGCCATTAGTGTGCTGTCTTCGTATGCCAAATCACAGCTGAAAGCAAACAGCTAGAAAAGGCTTAAAGTAAGCATGCCACCCTTAGAATTAGTCAGGAGGCAGAGTTTTGGCTGTCTTCACACTTCCTCTGTATTCACTGGCTTCCAGGGAGCAATTCTGTAATTCTTACCAACCTAGGGGAGAAGAAAATCAGACTAAAATATTGTTTCAGGCAGCATTATAATGCCTTATACAGTACAAATAGGACAGGACATGCTGCAAATGCTGGTAGATGAAAGTCATAACAGCAAAGGAGATACGTGATACTTAAGTGTTCAGAGCCTGTTGAAGTGTTTTAAAGAGGTCAGGTTTTCATTGAAAAATACTTATTGACTGGAGTCGAAGCATTGTGTTAGCTCTAGCAGGCCAATGCTGCTGGGAGGAATCCTTCAGCCAGCCATTTCTGGGCCATTTGTCCTCTTGGATGAACTCACCTCCATGACTGCCAGCCCCTCAGGTTGACAATGGACTCTCCTGGCCATGCCAGAAATTACATTCTTCCATATTCTTTCAGTTCCCATCTCTGGAAAGTTTCTTACTGCTGAAACTTGGTTCTGATCGTGAACACAAAGCAGCTTCACCCCTTCCCCCTCGTAACTGCAGTTTTGAAATGAGACACTTCTGTAGGATGGAAATCTTGGCTTAGGGTCTGTCCTTTCAGAAAACTACCGTGAATTTTGACAGAGCAGAGTAATCAGCAGGCTACCACTGCAGCTGTAGATTGAACATTAGATTGGCAGAGTAATTGTAAGGGGGGAAGTGCACTGAGGTCTAGCTTAGGCTGGGAAATGGCATTACAAATCAGAGTGACGCTGCATTGGCAGTGCTGCATACTGGGAGCATGGTCTGGCTGCTTATCCTAAACAAGTAAAACCTCAGTAAGCTTTCCCTGAATGATTCAATCTAGTACATATCCAGTACTCAGAGCCCAAATAGAAATGACTGAATGTGTTATCTGTCTGATACGTGAAGCTTGATGGTGATTTGTATCTTTCATGGGAATTCTTTTGGATTGCAATACAAGACCGATGTACAAAGTCATACAGACAGAATTAGGTCTTGATCAGATATTTTAAGCTATTAGCAGTTTGCTTTAAATCGCCAGCACTGGACTATTCTTTCTGTGGTTTTATATGTAATGCAGTATTTGGATTTAAACTTGTCTGGGAGTCTGTAAGCATTATTATAAGAGACTGTTCCCTGACTGTGCTAGTACGGAACTTGCCAAAAAATATTTTCTCAGATAAACACATTCTTTCTTTCTGTTGTTCACTTATTGGTATAATTTCTCATCTTTAGCCTTTTCTTGCTACATTTGCAACAGACTGGGAATCAATTAAGCCTTGAATTACTTGAATGCTTATTTGGAGGAAATAAACACTTGCATTTATGTAAATCAAACTATAAAAAGATCAAGAAACTTGACAACTGCGAGGTGTTGAGAGGATCACTAAAAATATCGAGCAAGCAGCATGTTAGAATATAGGTTTGCAGACATTCAACCTTTTCCTTTCAGGCTATCAAACAAGTCAACTCGCATCCAGGGAGTCAGTGACAAATGACTGTCTCTCTGGGAAAGCAGACTAAATGCTAACATAGTTTGTGCTTTAGTTCAGATTTCGGTAAGTCCTGCCTGCCTTCCTGTGTGAAAGGGAGATGGTTCTGATACTTTCCAATTAATTGTATCTTTTTTCTTTTTTGAAATTTTATCTACATAAAAAGCAAAAGAATTTGTCAGGGATTTCTGTAGTTCTGGAGTGGGTTGTGGGCACCTGGGCTGCATCACACTACGATAATCTTGCCACATTCAGAAGATTTTTAGCTCATCACACATGCTCTGGCACATTTGCTGTTACCGCATAGAAAATTTATTTGATTAAATATTCGGTGGACTAGGTTAAATAAAATCTCTAGGATTAGATTTTTGGTTAAAACTGAGGTATTTATCTAATTACATGCCAGAATGGTAAAAACATGAGGGATGAGATGCCTCAAATCCCAGTGCTGATGGATTCAGGCAGTCGGTCTCTTTTCATTTGCTCCTTTTGAGGCTAATGTATTCTGTGTAAATACGTTACTCTTGACCTGATTTTCCTTTGACCCTAAGAAATATATTAAGCCAAATCAGAGAATGGACTTTCAGTGAAAACCTTTCAAAGACTGGTTAAAGGAATTGTCCAGAATTGGAATAATTTTTGAAAGGAAGAGAGAAGGAAAGAAGGAAGAAACATTTTGCAAACACTTGGAGTTCATTGAGCTTGTAATTATCAAATATGGACATGTCCTTGCACTGTTAAAAGCTCCATTGAAAGAAAGCTGGGTTTCCACATGTGAAATCTAAAGTACGTAAAATTATATGTTCATATAGGTTTGGAAAATGAAGTCAAAACACTTCCTAGAAGTTCTAGGTTTAGAGAAGCTTCAAACCCTAACAGTAACAATGCATAAATGCATGCTTAAACTAGATAATAGGCAGTGACAATTCAGAGGAGCTGAGTAGTGGTAAACATGATTAATCATGTAAGTATTCACTTGTCATTCTGCAGCTAATTCAGGATGTAATAACTCATTCAACAGTCCCATGATTTCAGAAGAAGACTCTTGTGGTTAACTGCATGGAGTCCTGAGCCGACTGTTCCGTATCTAATAAGGGTTTTTATTGATCTTGTGGGCTGAATATCTGCTTCACTTCATGAATAATAGTGGGAAAGGAGAGGGATATTTTGAAAGTTATCATCTGCTAGCAAACCCTCTTGCAGCGAGATGGCCTTGCCATCTGCTAATGTGGGTGATCTTGCAGCTCGTGCTGCTATGTGCTGCAGTACGAAGGATGATATGGGAGATCGAGGAGATCACCCTTCAGACTGTAGCTCAATTGTTTTTAGGAGTCAGGTGGCAGTTACAGATACATCATCTCCATCAATTCTCTGAACCACACAGGAACAATATTGTTAAGTGCAGAAAAATTACATTTTTTCCTGGTCAGCAGCAGAGCCATCTAACAACAGAAATTCCCTGTTCTGTATTTGCATCTTGCAGTAGACATTTGCATCTCATTGAAAGAGGAAATTAAATTACTTTTACATCAGTGATTTCTGTGATCTTGCTTCTAATGAACCACCGGCTGATTAATGTTCCTTCCTAAAATGGCACTCTATTTCTCAGAAGGAACATTACCATTACAATCTTCATCCCTCTTACAAGTCGCCCAAAACGAAGGATGTTAAAAGATATTTTTGCTCTACCTGTTTGGGGCAGAATATGCTTGCATATTCTAGAGATCCAGAGGACTAGGCAATACCATATCAAAGAACACCCTGCAATGATTTGTTCAAAAAGAATGTGTGAACTTGTAAAGTGCAGAAAGTAGAAACATGGTCTACTGGTATGAATATGGGAGTTGGAAAGTCTGGGTTCATCTTTCTGCTCTGCCTTTTTCTTCTCACTAAATTTCCCATATGGCAATGGATTCTGGTGAACCTCTTCTCCCCTTCTGCAAACAGGGGCATCAGTATCACCGTGTTTCAAATTGTTGCACTACATAACTGGAGTGCTTATGGATTCCTGGAGCTATACTTAGTCCAGCTGAAGGCTTGAGACTGATGGAATAGATTTCAGGTTATGTAGCAGAGGTTTATTTAATTATCTCCTCTAAGTGTTGACTTTATGTTTACTGAAAGTTGCATTTACTTTAAAAATACTGTGTTTCACCTCTTCTTAGCAGCAGCTACACATAATTTTATCTGAAAGTAAAATATGGGGAACATGTCTTTGAAATGACTTGTCAGAGTACTTCCCTGTTTCATAAGCAGATCAGAATTAAAAACATTCCATTCATTCCCTAATCTCTTAAAACAGCCATAAAGACCTCACAACACTGACAGAAACAAGCTCTTATGAATCACTACAAAAATCCTGTCTTTAAAAGTCTGATGCTGGGTCAGTTTCTGCCATTTCCTCACCTTTCCCTATGTGCTAACTGTGCCAGCTCTGCCTTTAAAAACCCCCACGCAGCAGGCTCTCAGGAATAGCAAGGATCTGACAGCGTAAGTGCCTGGTGGGCATTTTGGCAAACTCCTCTTGTTATCTGATCACTGTACGGATAACTTGGGGAAAAAAAATCACTGCTGCCCAGAGAGGCGGGAGGTGGAAAGATATTATGCATTAGGGCAGTACCTCCATGTCTCAGCAGCTCCCAGGCTCATACATGTCCTTTGCTCTTCTTGGGGCTGTTTTTTCCTCTGAACATTAACTGATGTCTCTCTACTTAAACTGGGGTTGGTATGGGGAGAAGAGTGACCCCTGCAATACTGGCAATTACTTTAAAACTTAAGGGAATGGACTTCAACAGCAAATATCTTCTTGACAAGAAATATCTTCTTGACAAGACACTTAAGAGTTGCTTGCAAAGGGTAGTAAAAAAGCAGTGGTTTAAAGAAAAAGGACATATTTTGTGTTTCAGATGTTTGCTGGCAGGTCCTGAGCTTGTGTAAATCAACTCTGCTCCATTTGAGTCAGCAGACTTCTAGCAATTTATGCCAGAAAGGATCTTTAACTCATGGAAGTGGATTTAATTAAGGTGATCACAGATAATCGTACTGGAAATGATGGTTGCTGCTCACATGCTGTTTTGCATGGTCTGACCTGATGCAAGACACAGTTCTAGTGGCAAGTACAAACCTTGAGGCACTCTAGGGAATTGAATTTCCATTGTTAATTCAAGCTTGTCTATCAGATTTGGAGCAGGGTGGCGGATTGTATCTAGGAATGATCATATGATGGGAAGTGTCCCCTATGGCTTAAGCTAACACATATATGCTGCTTTGCAATTAAGTGCAAAGGTGGAAAAGGTCAATCTATTTCATTTGAGGAGTGATAACTTGTCTGTAATCTGTCATTGGACCATCTAGGACCAGAACAATTAAAGTTTTTAAGAGTAAATCATGAGCACAGCAGACATAATTATTAAAGCAAGGATGTGGATAACAGGTTCAAAAGGTCTGGACATGCAAGACTACTGTGCTCTAAGCGCTGGTTTGAATATCCTTCATAGATCCCAGACTTCCATTAGTCCTTGATATTTCATTTTTTGTCACTGCTGAAAAAAAATGCAACCAAAGGGAAAAGGTCAAATTATTGTTTCCTGTGGGTTATTGGGAGGAATTAATTAAAAACTGTAACAGCAGCATCTTCGCAGCGAAACAATGAGGTAGAAGTTCTTTACTGTAAGGGTAGTGAGGCACTGGAACGGGTTACCCAGGGAAGTTGTGAATGCTCCATCGCTGGTGGTGTTCAAGGCCAGGCTGGACAGAGCCTTGGGTGGCATGGTTTAGTGGGAGGTGTCCCTGGCCATGGCAGGGGGGGTGGAACTAGATGATCTTAGGGTCCTTTCCAACCCAAACTGTTCTGTGTTTCTGTGAAATCTTGAATGACAGAGGGAGAACCATTTCTGTCACATTAAATGGCTGAAATACTGAATTCATTTTAACTCCAAACTACCTGAAGACTAATGAAGGGGGAAGGAAGCCAAATTACTCAGGATTTACAAATGCACATAGACTTTCCCAAGATCAGGGCTTGGCACATGTGCCAGTGTTCGGTTGTCATTCCAGATGTCCTCTGTTGTAGTTCATTGCTTGTCTACAAGACCAGCCTTTTTTCTTCTAGACCAGTCTTTCTCATTTACTCTCTCACAGTGCAGTCTCCCAAGGTAATTGGAAACTATCCTAATTAAGTTTTGATAATTTGAAGAAAAAGGGCCATTATATACCTTGGATGGGAAGTACTATACAAGGGTCGATTATTATAATTATGATTATTATTAAGCATTTCAGACTGTCTATCTGCTCTATTGACAACCTATTTGCAATGATTATTTTTATATGAATATTCATAAGGACCATAGAGATATAAAGTACGATCCTTGGTAACATTTATGCAATTAAATACACATTTAAATTCTGCTGGTGGTAGTGGAAATTAAAATCTTAAGACTGATTAGAAGATGGTTAGGCTCTATTAATCTCCACCATCTATCTACCCTGTAGCTATCTGTCCTCTTTAGATGTTTCAAAGGTGTTCATCTGTGCCCTTGAATTACAGAATAATTTTAACTCTTTTATCATAGTGTAAAATGTCGCAACTTCTTTAAAAATGAATATGTATTAGTATTATTTACATTAATAGCTGCATTGATGTCTTAATCTCTCCAATGTAGAAGTGCCATTTTTCATGCAGTCATAAAATTGAGTAGCTTTTCAGTGTGAAGAAAAGTATTCCATTTGAACAAACTAAAAAGAGTTAAGGAGAGATTAGTCCTGTGCTTGTTTGATGGATAAAAGTTTCATTTAAATAAGATCAATAATCATGCCAAAAGTTATGTTTCTCCAAAGTTGCGTGTTGTCTGATTGGAGCATTCATCCTTTTCAGCTTTTGGTCAGAGTTTTTCACGACTGGTCTTTTACTACGCTGTGTAAAAAGTAATGAGAAACTAACTTCAGTTTCATGATTGTCTGCTGCTATCATAAAAAAAAATACCATTAGGCTCCTTGCTCTGCTTCTGAATCTTTCTCACTTTACATCTATTTCAGAGAAAAGGGAGATTTGCAGTAGTGGTTTTGCCCAAATGAAATACTACATTTGTTGAGTTTTTGTTTGTGTTTTACAGCCATTGCAGGAAAGAAAGGACAGTGGTAAAAGCTGGCTTAAAATGTTCCTGTCTATTGTATTTGAACAGACAATACTACTGTATTCATTTGAAGTATCCTTCAGAGTGCCTGTTCACCCTCCATGCAGCCCTGAGAGTCCATTTATTTCACACATCAATTACACACTTGACATTTTAACACTATGTCTCTGATTTTAATGGGCTTTAGGAACTGCATTATGATTAGAGAGAAATGTTTCATTCAGAGAGACACCAGTCACGTTAAGAACAGAAACATAAATTGCAAAATGTTAAAATTAATGTAATGGGAACCCAAGAAACCAGTAAAATACCTGTAGAATTTCCATCTCCTAAGCTGTTTTCCTGTGTAAGTCCAGAAAATACACTGCTACTGTGATACTGAAATCTTTTTGGGGATTTGCACCATTAAGAATAGGATTTGCCTCATGGTTATTACATGCCACAGCCTTTAGCATTGTTTCAAGGACAATTCAATGGAATTAGAATGGGTCTGAAATCACCACAAAGGTTGTTCTGAGTTGAAGAAATTCCCAGGTGGTAATTTCATGTTTTCAGCTTTCTTCCTTGTAAAATCTGTCTTGTTTGAATGTCAGCTACATGTGGCTGATGTTTGAAATCATCTTTTCAGGTCTTGCCTCTATGAGAGCTGTGCTGGTTTTTTATTTCTTTTAGTAAGATATTTCCCACTAATAATAATTAGTCCAAAGCAAGGATTTTGGAGTGCTGTTTAATTTGCCTCAGTCACAAATAACCTACAAGTCATTTTACAAGGAATTTGCTGGTATTCTGTTAGCAGCAGCATTTCAAAAACATTTGTATTAATGGAACTTGATAACTGAACTTGCACCCTTTTTATTAATTTAGTGTTTAAACTTCACACAGGGTTCCTAACTTTGCAGAAACTAGGGAAAAGAATGCTTGATAAAAGTAATTTTAATTGGTTGCTATCTGAGAATAAGGAAAAGACAAATGTATGCAAAAAAGCTTCAGAGAAATAGAAAAGTCAGATTTTGTCCTATTTCTTCTTATTTCTTCAGATGGTGCTTTACTACTTTAGGAAGCTCCTGAGATTAAAGATTTTTCAGCCCATATGAGCATTGGTATTAGCCATATTTAACTCCTGTTAAACAAGATAGAGTTCTCACAGAAAAGCAAGAGATGAAAAGCAATCTATCCAGTTTCTCGGCCAAGCCCAGCCAAGTATTTTCTCATTGTCTTTAATAATAAAAACAGAATGTATGCAAATTTAATTTTAAGTGAACCCAGTTTGCACTTGCAGGTGAGCAGAAATTCCTCACTTTGTGAAGTCTGTCACTAAACTCAATGGCATAAGCCTGCAGGTCTGATATATATGTATCAGTGTCACTTACTCTGGGCAGAAGGGAATTAGTTTACAGAGAATAATTCCATTTAACCTCTGTGCGTGTGCTATCCCTTATTTAAGATATTTGGCATATTCCTCTCAAAATGTCCATAGAAAATGAGAACCCATTACCATTTCAATCCAGGGAAATTATGACAATATTTTTAAGAGTGTCTCATGCTAGACTGGAATTGTAATGCTGTATTTGATTGAGTCTAGATAGTAATACCAGTGTGGCACTGGGCCTGGATTAAGGCTTTGTACCTTGACCAGGTAGTCTTCAAACAGATACTTGTGAACCTCACTGCAAATAAAGTATTTTGCAGAGGAAGGACACCAGAACTTGCATCAGAGTCTAGTTCTTACCTCCCCATATGGATGGGAAGATGGAGAGCAAAGCTCTAGTCTGAAATGTTCTCATTAAGAAGCTGCTTAGAGAGCGGATCCCCATCACTTACAATCAGTCAGTGCACCTAGCTCCAACTAGGTTGGGTGAGTGATCCCATCACTTTGGAAGGCAGAGTGCATAGGGCTTCTTTTCTCATCATTTAAATTAATCTGTTTGGCTGAGATCTAATACAGACGAGGAGCGCCCAGACAGTCAGTTACCAGCTCTCAGATGAAAACATGTTTGAGGATTGTTTCAGATGTGTTGGCATCTCGTTGCACATGGTGTTAATTTATTGTACTGCCCAGGGAGTTAGAACAGGAGAGCCACGTATAATGTCCGTATATTGCTGCCTTGCTGCCTATCAGTATCTCTAAAGCAAAGGACCAGAAGGGTGTAGAGGCTGTCAGTGTTACAGTTTCCAACCAAAAGAGAATTTTCTCAGAAGATAACTATTTCTGATGTGAAATACCTTCTTTTTTTTTTTTCCCATGCTAGAATTATGAATGAATATGAGAAGTTTTATGGTGTTTCTGTTTAATGTACTTAAATTCTGATATGACAGACTATACTATCACTACAGCAAGTAAATTAAATCGTCATCAAGATGTTAGGCAGAGCCCCTGCGCTAGGCTCTGTAGGACGTAGTGCATAAATTGTGCCACTTGCCCCAAAGCACTATAAATCATATACACTTCTAGCTACAATTTCCTCCATATTTTCCCTAGCTCCAGTGTGCAAATACAGAAAATGAGCAGAAGGTTTCTGGTTTATGCAGTGCTGGCCTGGAGACTCAAACCAGCATGTGATTCACTTAGATTTTGCAGGGATTTTTACAAATAATTTTCTAGTTCGTTCCAATGGCTGTTTAATTTATGAGTATTTAAGATTCAGATCAGATTTTCAATGCTTAAAAAATGCATTGAGTATGAAAGCTTCAGTTCTCTAAAATTCATTTGCAGGAACAGGATCATCAAGGAAAATAGTTTACTAGGTCTCATAGTCTGATCGCAGCTCTTGGGAGCAGGTCCAATGTTAGAGGTAAACCAAGACACATGCTGCACCATCCAAACATCTGCTCTTCTCCTCCATACCTGATCCACATGGCTCAAAAGCAGGAATTGCTGTTTGTTGTATACCTGCAATGTGGTGTTAAGTTAGGCTTCCAAATAATGTTTATATTCTTTTGCAAGTTGCAGGATAAGAATATAGATTGAACGTTATCTAGGACTATATATACAAATAATGGGGAAGTCTTGGTGGCTGTAAATTCATAGGGTCGCATATTGATCTTTTGACTGACTTACTTATACACTGTCTTATTGAGTAAATGCCACCATGGAAGTTCAGGGAATAAACTACTATAGTAGTAAGGGTGTCTGTATGTCAGCTGTCAATTGAAACTGTATTGTTAAACCATTTTTTTTTCTTATTTCCCCCCCCCCCCCCCCCCCCCCCCCGGGAAAGAATGCCGAGTTGTAATAAAATACTAAGTTTCTTAAAAAAAAAATAGGGCAAATCCCTGCCTCTCCCTGCAAAATAAGCACTAACTATAACACACACACCCCCCCCCCCCCCCTTTTAATGGACTTCTTTAATAAAAGAAACTCTGTTTGGAGGAAAGCTGTGATGCCGTTAATATGTTCAGATATTCAAGCAGAGCAGATTTTTTTTCTGCTAAACCTAGGTAATTATTGTCCCTTGTGATACATCTACTTGATTTTACATTTACAATAATAAACATCAAGTCTATGTTTGATTTATATTGAACTGATAGTCAGAAGCTGTAGCAAGATGCTGTGCCAGGAGGTTTACCGACAGAAGTAAAAATACAGCACACATGCAGGGGAAAGAAAAGATTAAAATATTCAAGTTGAAATTTACTTTCTTACAGTTTTCAGCTCCAAAAACTGTTCAGTGCTAACTGTGCTGCTTCATTGGTGATGAGCTAAGCTATTGTGTCTATGGCTGCAGAATTAAGACACAGCCAGTGTTGAGACTACTATGATTTCTGTAACTGGTAAATCGTAATAATCTGAGGGGTCAGTACAGCCTTAATCAGAATGAAGAAAGTTGGATAACAGGTGAACAAGTTTATATGCATTTAAAATGCAGGATGTGATGCTGCATGTCTGTACTGATAGTTGGGGTATTTTAGTTGTTTAGGAAGTGCTTATGGGTCTGTTTCAGCAGACTGCAGCACTACCAGATTCTGTCTGCAGTTGAGTGCAAACATCTTATTGATTACAGTGACAGTTTTTTCTGATGGAAGAACTGGAAGTCAATGGGAAGGGAGTGTTTTGAAGACAGAAATTGGTCAATAATTTATTAACTGATAACTGTCCAATTATTAGAGCATAGTGAAGGAGAGAAATGGCTCTATGTTTTATCACTTCATGTAGTTACACAATTTCCAAGTGCATGTTTCTTTCCCTAAATGGCTCTAAAGCTGACAAAGACATGCTTTGTTTCTGTCTTGTAGCAGGAATTATTCCCCTGAATAATATTTTGAAGAAACTGATATTCCACAGAATTACCGAATTTTCAGTGTATTCAGATTGGACAGTGGCTGTTGCCAAGCACTCTCCTGAGAGGTTCCAAACGATAAACTGAGAAAAGTAATTTAATTGTATAGTAAATATGAACAGTTTAATTTAGTGAGCACTTAGCGTTTTAACGTATGTCTATGTAGTCCTACTGTTTTAAGAGGAGTACTCAGAAGTTAAAGCTGTATGCATCTTCTCTCTTGTTGCATTGTAGCCTGAAGAAAAAATGGATAAAAGCCTTTATCCCTTGATAATACAGCTAACTAAAAATTTACAAAAATCTGACTTCTCAAAAACCCAGGCACTAAAAAAAAAACCATATAAAAGAAAACCCAAACCTGTCTGGTCAAACCCAAGCACCAAGATTAAAACTTAAGTAAAGCAATGAATCCAAAAAAGAAGCAATGCATAGCCCAAATCTAAGACTGTTGTCTGTTGTCTCTTTCATTTATGACTTGTGCATCTGCTCTGATGGTCAGTTATTTCTGCTGCTTGATAAAAAATCGGGACATTTTGAATAGTATCTTTTATTTGTCAGGATAGGATTAAGGTGACTCAGTCATATCAGAATGATCAGATATTTATTAGGAATATATTAAATTTAGAATATTTAGAGCTGTTTCAAGAGACATTGTGGCTTCCATCTGCAAGCAGCTGCATATAATCAAGGTTGTGTGAGGTACTGAAGAAAATGTAATATAGGTAGTCAGACTTCAAAGACCAGTTACATTATGTTCCTTACACTGAGACAGGCTCCTGCTGGGTTAAGCTCCTGCTCTGACACACTGTCTATAGCCAAAATCATGAGTCCAGTGAGTTAAGTTTTCTGAAATTCAATTTGTGCTTAAAAATAGATGGTAGAAACGTTACTGGGGTTTAGATAACAATAAGTAGGCCAAGCTTGCTGAATAGCTCCCCTGAACACTGAAGTGACTCAAAACCTAACTGGCTTTTCAAAGCTTGGTTCTTCAAGGAACTGAACGTGTTAGAGGGTCATCACAGGGGGAAGATGGATGTCTTATGTTCCAGTACACTAAGTTTATGCTTGGATCCATGCAAAAGGCTTAGTGTCAGGTTCCTTTAGGTAGAAGATCAGACATGGTTGGGCCTCCAAAGGCAATTTTGAATCTAAATATAAAATATGGATTTCTTTGTTAAACTTTGAATTTATGACCAAGTGTTAGGCTGGTGTGTTAGTACCCAGGTGGTTTGAACTGAGTTTTTCTTATATGAAAATTTGAAGGCATAGATTGCCTGACTGCTTTGCTATTGATATCCCTTTGTCGTCTCTCAATGGGATGTTTATTTGAGGTGTAGGGAAAGCTGAGCTTTTTTTGTCTCCTGGTGCTGTGTTTTCTTGAGTCAGGTTTCAATGCTCTTAATTAGATGCTGTCACTTTGTATCAGAGATGGTCACAGTTGTCAGCTTCATACATGATGAAATGAGTAATATCTAACTGGACTTTAATGTGTCAGCAAATAGATTCTATATTTATGCTTCCTCAGTTTGTTAGGATCTTATTTGCCCTTCATAAGTCCTCAAAATGCCTTGAATTCTTCAGCTTTCTCTGCTCATCTTTTATTTACTCCCTTTTCCTATTAAATAATCTTCACCTTTGCCACCTTCTCATGAGACTGAAGGAACGTTTTTCCTACTATCTCTGCTATTTCTTGCTAGTAACGACTCCCTTTTAACCTTAGTTTTTCTGATTATACACCTGTCTAGTTGTTTAATACCTTTCCATTCCTCCTTTATGTTCTTTTTAGATTTTTAAGTTCTTTAAAGAGTAATGCCAGGTCTTTTTCCTCCATGGTAGACTCTTTTGCCTTTGTCTTTTTAATATAGTCTGTTTTAATAACTGCAAATTCTCCTGCACTTCATTTTCTCTTAGAATTTCTTCCCAAAAGATTCAGCTTACTAATTCCCTGAACCTATTGATTTTTGCTGTTCTTATTGCAGTGTGCCTTGCAATAGAGAACTCAGATAATTTCTTGTTTTTCCCCCTCCTCAAATTTCTTTCTATTTTCAAATTCTTCTCCTTATGAGTTAGAAACAAATTCATGGCACCAGTTCCCTGAGTAGCTTTCTCTGCCCTCTGGACAAATGAAATTGTCCCTGAAACACAGCAAATCCCTTTTGGGCAGCCTGTATTGTCCAGATATTTTTCCAGATATAGTTTGGTCATAAAATCTGGTTTTACTGTTTTGTCCTTTGGATTTACTAGCTATAAATGAGCTCAATTTTCCCCTTTCTTTACTTACTGGTAACTTGGTCTCTGAAAGAAACCCATTCAATGATACTGTTCTTTAACTTTCTGGAGAAAGAGGAAAATGCTTAGGGCTAGATTTACAAGGAGTGAGTCATCTTTCACTCAGTGTTCCTACAGTTCCACAGGCAAGAAAGCGCAGAAGCAAAAGAGAGTCAATATTATTTCCAAACCTATTTCATAAAGGGGAATTGAAATGCAGTGATTGTCCAAAGGTCATTCTTGATGTCTGAGGCGGATTTGAGAATTGCTTTAAATCTCCTTAATTCCAGTTCACTGTCTAAGTGACAGGCAGTTTTTTCTCATATTCATCTATCTCTAGTTCATTTTTTAACAGTTACTCAGGTTCTTTCTCATCCAATTTTGATATAATCTAATTAATTGTTTAACGGTTAGGGGATTTTAATCCTTGCTGAAGAATAAATTGCCTTCTTTAGGGTTTCTTTGGAAAGACAGATTATCCAAAGGAAGGTAAAAATGGGAGGGAGGTTTAAGTGAATCAGAAATGGTAATTCTGCTTCAAATGTTTACATAGCCAATTCTCCTGTCCACAAACATTTTAGATACATGTGTGGATGTATGTGTGAAGGTATGTATTTGATTGTGTATAATTGACTAATGATTTTCTATCTGTAGGTTTAGGTAATAGTGATATATGTTGTTTATCCAGTTATGGAACAGTCTTAGATGTGAATAATGTATTCTAATCCTTGCTCCTCACAGTTACCAAGTGGAAAGAGAAAGATCAGACTGCAGGGCTGCAGCTCCTAGGGTCAAGGTTTCATCCCAGTAGAAAGGATGGAAGGAGAGGAATATTCGCAGATTTCTGCTACTCACACTGTTAAATCCTACCCAGCCCTCAGTCAGCTGCATCTTTTGCTCCTACACTTATCTCTAGAAGGAGCTATCTTGCATTCATACCAAATCAACTTGGTTTTCTTTTCTTTTTTGATATTTTGTTTTTCTTTTAAAGAATTTACACATAACCCTGCCTCTTTCAAATGTCTTTGGTTCCCTTCCCAAGCTTCTTAAACCCAGAGATGACACACAGCAAAAGGAGCCCTGCTGACTCACATGCTCTGAGTACCTTATGTAGAGGGGAGCCCGATTTACTTTTGAATGTTAGGGAATGTGATAAAACTATTGCACCTGTTTTCTTAAACCGCATGAAACTGGTCTTTATAGAGACTCAGCTGGTCTTCCTGTACATAAGTAGTAATATCTATGAGAAACACGTGAAGAACTGCCGAGAAGATCAAAACCAACATTTTATTCCCAAGCAGCACTAAATTTTTCTCATACAACTACCAAAACATAATTAAAAAAGTAATTTCCATTATTCAGAATTAAACAGCAGCAGAGATGGGAAAGAAGGGGGCTAGGAAAGAAAACAGACAGAGGTGATAATAAAAACTGGTGACTGACAGTAGTGGCCAAAGCAAGCTAATCAGAGAGATCTCTCAGAGTTCCTGGTACTTAAATGCACTGGTTTTGGTTTTCCACAGTAGAATTTTTGCTGAATATTGGCTGACAAATGTGCCATTGGCTTGTGTAACTGCTATTTATTATTTGTCATGCAGCTTGGGAATTGCAGCTATAGGCTAAGACCTTTTTTGCTTGGCAACATACCAACTCAAAGCAGAAGGATATTTGCTTCCACAAAGAGGTTAAAGTAACACAAGGATAAAAGGAATAGCATATAGATGCAGACAGATATATAAACTGTTACCCAGTTCTGTATAACAAGGTGTCTACTGGTCAACAAGCCTATATAAAACAAAATACAGTATTAAAAAAATTAAACATGATATCATAAATTCAGAACTATTCATAGCTCTGTTGGAGCAGATCAGGGATGAGGTGACAAACATAACAAACACTCTTCTCCCTTTCTTTTTTTTCCAGGAATAATAATTTGCCTGCCCATAGCAAGGTTTCCTCAACAGTGGTTCAGCTGTACCTCGTGAATACCTTACTCAAGGCTTACTCAAGCCTTTTTTATTGCTTTTCTCCTCTGTAGGGATGTGGAGTTCAGTTGAAGTATAGAAGGAGAAAAAGATGTGTAGTTCTATCTCAGTTTCATGCGGTGGTAGTTTATATCAGGAAAACTGAAACTTCTCAGGCCTGGTACGTATTCAGTTCTTTTACGTTAAGTCCCAGGGTTGAATACAGTAAAGCATGTAAGCTGAGCAATTAAATTAATGAATGTCACTGTTGTTTCAGTAGCGTAAGGTAAAGAGGTGATGATTGTGGAATGGTTCATTTCTGATGCACACCCACAAATTATCATTCCTTGTGCTTGATTTTACGTGCATAATTTTGCACTTCAACAGAGAATGACCTCTTCACTGCAAGGAAGAACTGTGCTAAGAAATTTTCTTCTGCTTCCTAATGTCCTTCAAGAGATAAATGATCAAGGGCTCAAAGTTCTCAGGGGCATTTAAATGATGGATATTGGAAAAGTGCAGTAAGGTCCAGAAAGCCTGCTTAGGCTTCTGCAATCTGGGAGTTGCAGTGCTTAAAGAAATGAGACTTCGACTGAAATGGGGTGGTTGAAGGTCAAGAAATTTTCCACTATGGTAGAATAAGATACTTGAGTCCTGCGCATGATGCAGGCTCAGACTAGAGCTTGCTAAATAGTGGAGACCACCAGCTATAGGGTTTGTCTCAATACTAGCCCCTCGATCTGCATGGTGAGTGTTCCTCTATTCTACAAATTCACAGACTAGACTCCTTTCCTGCAAATAACAGACTACCTTTTGTGACATATGTATAGTTAAACCCCTCGTACATGAGAGGACAGGATGCCAGCTCCTGCTCATTTGACCGTTAACTGTGCAGAAGTGGACCAAAAGCCAGAACTAGTCATACAAGACAATCTTCCTAGTCTCCCTTTGTGTCTAAGCTGTAAGGCCGTATTCTTGTTGGCTTGCTGGCTCTCTGCTGTCCTCCTAATCCTCGTGCCCTTGGCTGCAAAGTAAGGTAGCCATGGCAGGTCTGGAGGGCACCCTGGGCTTCTGTAGCTTGGTGAATGAATGAGTCCAGCAAAGCTGGATGGATCTTTCCTACTCATGAGGGCAGTGGATCTCCAACCTTATCTTGCAGAGGAAATACTTTTCCTACTAAGCTACAGTGCAGTCTGGTCACAAGCACCAGTCTCAGCTGTCATCTGTGAATAGCGTTGCAGTGGTTTATTTTTGTTTTGAAATGTGAAATGCTGGCAGTGTTTCTCAGCTCTTTTTTGAGCACTCCAGTGGAATTGTTTTGGATATTTTATACCTTGGCCCTGAATCCCAGGTCTGGGACAGGGGTATGAACCCTCTTCCTAATCTTTGGTGCTTTTATGGCAGTATTAGTTTAAAATTTACAGAACATTTCAGTGCAACATATTGGAACTGAATTGGTTTGGAGGGACCAGATTTATCTGGTAAATACTTGGACATTTAGTGTGTGCAATTCACATCCTACTGCAGATTAACTGCCACCAGTTCCCACATCAGCTCAGATGTATGTTCAGCAAGCTTTACTGTGACTGCGCCATAGATATATTGCACTTTCCAAGAGGAAAGAATAGTGCTTCCCTCCTCGGCAGGGTTGTAATGAGGTAACATTTTTAGGTGTGTTGGTGCACTAGTAAAGAGTAGCTGAGTGAATGCTAGCATAATAGTGAACAATAACTAGGAATCTTAAGTCCTAGCAATTTTACCTTGCTTCAAACAGAACTAAAGTCTATCCCAAGGTCAGATTGGATGTGGGTAAGTGGGAGACAGTGGAACGAATGGCCTGTATAGCTGCACTCCAAACCTGTTGGCTATAGACAAAAACGTGGAGCCATTTTGCCACAGACTGCATGTCTATTTTCAGATAAGAAATAAAGATTAGAATGGCAAGCATTCTTACATATGAATGCCATGCATGCCATACATACATATACATGCAACATTCTTACATATGTATCTGAAAAATTATGTATTTTTAATATATTTATGTATTAAATATATAAAGATGTTCTGAGCATATGAGGTTCTCTTGTCTTTGGTTGTCTTAATTTTGATTTTGCTCTCTGATTGCCTTTGGAGTATCTGCAGGGTTTTCTTGCATTTGCAGAGAATTTACATTTTAAATTGTATGTGATGTGCTCTTTCCACTATTCTCATTTCTAAATGTCATTTTGATTATTAGCATCCTTTTGACGCAAGTCAAGGTGCTTTGCTTCTTTCTAGCCACACAGCTTCTGTTTTCCCCCCAAATCTATTTACTTTCTGGTATGCTTCACTATCCTTTTCTATAGACAGATATTTAATTTTCAGTTGTTACCTTTACTTGCAGACTAGTTTATTTTGTCTAATTATTTCTCCTTGTTAATCTTTACACTTTAAGGGAAATGGGAATACAAGTGCTATGTGGATTTCTTACATTCTGAAGTTTATTCAGCTCTTCACTGAGAACAGCTCATTCTTTTCCAGCTCTTGCTCTTCTCCAAGGTGAGCTGGAGGGGATGGAGACCATCCCTGTCACCCTGTTGCAGCTTGGCTGTCCTACAGGGAGCCCTGCACAGCACCGGCCTCCAGCCCAACTCTTTAATCTTCAGCTTCTCAATTTCAAGTCTCTGTGTAATGTTTATTCCTGGCCACCATTGCTCACAGGCACTTTGATCCTTGCAAAACCTCTGGACAAAGAACAATATATACAGAACACCATCACAGGCACTATCTCTGTTTCTTAATGACGTTGAACAGCTTTCCTAAAATTAAACAAGTATCTTGCACAATTTAGTTAACCTAGAAGCTAACCTAGACTTGCTTCCTGTTAATGCAGGCAAAGCTTCAAAAGATAAGAGTTCATGTCAGATGCTGTTGGCTTGTAGCCGCCTATCTTACTGACGTTATCTTCTTGCCATTCTTTGTATACATCCTTAGAATTTAATTTACATGAAACATACTGCATGTCACAGAATTTTATGACAAATAGTTCTTACAGGGACTTGAGTGTTTTCTCTCTTTACCCAAGTAAGCAGTAATACAAATTCATAGGTGTAGGCATTACTGGGGCTGGTATCTACTCTGTTGGGTGTGAGTCTTTGTAACTGCTATTTGTGTCCTGATGAAATACTTGTGATTGGGATTCACCTTTGGGAATAATTCCTGTTTTGGGAACTTTAGAGCATGGACTGAATCATAGAATCATAGATCATTGAATAGTTAGATTTGGAAAGGACCTTAAGATCATCCAGTTCCAACCCCCCAAATCAAATGGAATTATACTTAGCATTTCAAAATGGCACTATTAATGATTGCATGGAAATGTTCTTTTTTGCACACAATAGGTTACAGAAATTTACAGAAGGAAATGCTCTTTCTGCTGGAGAAACAGAGATAAGGAAGACATAAAGTCTTTGCAAGTCGTTATTCTGAAAAATTCGGATTTATGCCATATATGAGCATAGCCAGTAGCTATACTATAAACAGTAACTATTTCTCTTCTATTGGATGTAATTATTCTCTCCAGTGCAGGTAAAAGAGCCCTCAACATTTTGTAGCCATGAACAGCAGCAGATTCTATGCACAAGGTTACTTTTGTGGTTGGACTGCCTTTAGTATTTAATATATGTCTTTGTTGGATTTCAGTAAAAATCAGTTTGGAGGAATGACTTATTATTCTTGTCAGTTTGTATCTCTATAATGTTTGCTTGTATGCTCATTCAGTTGACAACAATACCTGTTTCCATTACAAACAGGGGAGAGGGAAGTGGCTGATGTAAGAGTTCTTTTGTCCTAGATTTCATGTTTAGTGTGTCCTAAAGTTGTAAACCAATTTAGATAAACAATTTATATTGATGTATTTAGCTTCTGACTGCTGTACATGGCTGTTGAATTTCTTCCTGTCTTCTCAAGTAAGGCAGTGTTCAGCGGGAGAGTGAGTTTCAGAGTCTGGCTATTGAAAGAAATTCACTTCAGTTATGTGGACAAGGGAAAAAGAAAGTTGCGAACTCTTGTTAAAAAATGATGTTATGGAGTGCTTCTTGTTTACAGAATGTACAGTTGTACCATGTAATAGTAGACATTGCAGTTGTGTTTGATTAACAGTTCCTACTCATTTTTCCACTACCTTTGGGGATACCTGTGTTGTGTCTGTTATCACTATTCACTGCCAGATAAGGAAAGCAAAGCATGCACAATGGACCCAGGACAATTGAGCAGAGCTGAATTGGCAGCGCTGCAAGCTCACTTCAGGCTGCCTGCCAGGATGGAGAGCAGGGGCAGACAGCTCACCTGAGCTGGCAAATAGTAGAGTGCAGTGCAGGGGCATGCTGGTAACAAAGTACCTGATGTTTCTTTCCCAGGAACAATGACTTAATATATTTTCAGTCATTTAAGAGAGAGAGAGAACCATTTCATGCTTCTCATGAGCATCAGGCATCCAGTACCGCTTTTATATATATATGCCTGTAACTGTCTAGGACATACAGGTATTCTGAAGTTTGGTTTTGTTTCATTTATGAGGTCACTGCCTTCCTAGTTTGAGCTTTTAACTAGAATCCCAGATGATACTGAAGAATTATTTCCTCTATTAAAAAATCAGGACCTGCTAATATTATTAATACCGCTGATGTTATCCTTCCTTGGAGTGGCTGCTGGGCAGTGCTGATTGTGCTGTCCAGATACAGCTGCCTAGCAATCTCTGTGGCGAAGTTTTAGACTGGCGCTCTTAGCTAGCACCTCTTCTCATCTGGGTTTTCTTTATTCTATCACCAGACCATGTGTTAAAAGCTGTCTCATCCCTTTTGCCGTCAGGAATGCTGGCAAGGGTGGGTGTCACCTGCCAACTCTGACTTTCGTTATTAGTTCACCTTAATGTGTATTTTTGCCCTCTTCACTTTTTTTCTCTTTTATTGTTGTTGTTGTACCCAGGAGAACAGAGGCTCTAGTGACTGTGAATAAGTTCCTGCCATAGTGCCATGGTCTCGCTGGACCATGGAGAGTCTGACAGGACCAGTGTAGACACTCAACTTGTACAAACATCCATCGTGGAGATTTCTCTAGGAAACACACAGAGAAAAAAGAGATAGTAAACACAAAGGAGTTGTCTTACTCTATTAATATACAGTAACAACAGCTGTTTCCTGAGGCATGGCTTTATTTTAAGAGTAATTTAGACTATTTTGAAAGCATTTGCAATTAACATCGATTTTTTTTTGCCACCATGACACTACTTAAGGTACCTAAATGAGAGCCAGAGATGTACTTTTATTATCTGATTACTCCAGCATACGCACTTCACTTTTTCATGTGCAAAATGCTTTGTCTGACATCTCTTTGCAAGCTCACATGAATGTCTCCTTTCTCTCACTTTACCCCCATGCTGATTAATGTACTTTCTGAACCAGCAAGATACATTCCTGTTATTACTGCTACATTTTAGGTATCCATGCCCAGTTGTGCTACACACTGCACAGATGCGTATTTTCAGAATGCTCAGGATTGGCTTTCATGTGTACAGTTATAATGGAGTGTCCCCAGATTCTCTGAGGTTAGCAACCATTTGTTCCAGAGTTTGGATCTCAGAAAGCTGTTTTTCTCTGGCTACTTCCCAAAATAGAATAGCAGACCACCACAGCACATACCCTGCTTACTGGTCCTTTCCTATTCAGTTTTGTGTCTTTGTGTTCAAGGTGCTGATATTCTCTCTCAGAGCCACCCTCTGGGGTTTCTGCCTAGCAAAGAATGCTATGTCATGCCTCCTCCCTCCTGGGAGACTGGAAAGCAGAAGGAAGATGTGCCTGCACCAGGGAGCTGTAAAGACCTACAACCCCTATTTTAGATGTAATGCAAACATCTCTACTTGCCAAATGGTTCTTCAGAGGTGACCCCAAATAAGAAATAGCTCACAGTTGGAACAGTTTTGGTCCCACACTGGCAAGATGTGCAAAGTGGATGTATATTGGTGTGCTGTTCCAATTTATAAGAAAATGAGGCACAAAGCACTTAGGTGCCTTGTTCAATGCCAGAGTAAGTTTATTGCAAAACTAACAACACTAGGAATTTTGTCCAAATTTCCTCAGTTTCAATGATTAACTTAATTCCTAACAACTTTCTTATTTTTCTTTCATAAAATGCTATGAAAAAATCATAGGCTGAATTATTTTTCATGCGTTTATTTATGTTTGGGCGCATGTTGTGGCATTCAACAGCAGACAGCACTGCAGACTCTTAATTGCCATAGCAGGTGAACTGACAGTAATTGCAGGAGTTTCCAGAACTGACTCCTGTTTTTAGATCTCCTCCCTTACTCTTTCCTCTGCAGTTGCAGAACACTGTTTTTTTCCATTTTTCATTACTGTGACATCTCACTGAAGGCAGAGAAGTGATGTTGCAGCTAATGGTGCTCTGAGGATTATCTGGCAGCTGAGAGGCTGATGGCCCCATCACTCTCTTCCTAGGTGGAGCAAGCTTCCAGAACTGCAGGAGAAAAAAGTCTTATGCATATCCAAGAGGCAGTGGGAGGTCTGCTCTCCTGTTTGTACCGCAGATGGATATACGACTTTTTGGGGAAGAGATGAGAGAGAAGAGAACATACTTTTGAAATTTACTGCCCCGGTGCAAAATGAATGGGAAAAACATGGAATGCAAAATGAACTTTCTTATAACAGCTGTAGGAAAAGAATACACCTGCTGATGGATGCTGTTGTTTTGGAAGTACAGCGTTCCTTGTCAGCCCCGTGTTTTCAGCTCTCAAAAGCTCAAGAGAATTACTGTGAATGATGTGCTCAGGATTTTTAGGAGCTATGCTCTTCGTTGCGTTTGCTTCTTTTCCTTATTTATGTGAGGTTAGATGCACACGTTATTTCAATCTCAAGAGAAATAGGCCAACTCATTTTAACATTTCAAAACTAGATGAAAAGGAGATAGTTTAGATACTCTTCTAAGGCACACACATTAAAGATTCTCCTGAGATAATGAATCTGTCATTGTTTTCATAGGAGGATGTAGAACATTATTTTTGTACAAGAAACTTTCAGAAGAAAGCCGGAACTGTCTTCTTAAAATTAAAACAAAATTGTCAGCTGGAATCTCTACATACAGATGAGCCCATTGCTTTAAATGCAGCACAAGCTCATCCTAACCTGTGTCTGTCCAAGGGTCCTGGCACACAGCCTTTGAGACCCTCATTGAGGCAATACAGTCAACTGCAGGGTGTCAAAGGTCACAGGTCACTGCTGTCTTGGATGGGGTGAAGCCTGGAAAGTGTGGGGAGCTCCTCAGTCCCATAATTTGTTGAATAAGGAAAAGAAAAGCCCAGACATGCCCAAATACTCCAGGCAGAGAATGAAAAGGGCTGCTTCAACTAAGCTGAATTTACGTTTGCTTTTACTGTTCTCTGAAGATATTTCAGCTTAAAATGAATGAAACAAAGTTCAGCTTTTTAGGTGGTATCAATCTATCTATATGTTCTTTTGTTCTATATGAACAAAATGTTCATATACAGACATCCAAATCCTGCCTCTGGTGAGAAATCACTCTGACCTCATGCTGCAGCCTGCGCAGGTGAGATAAAGAAGCTTGCAGCAAAGAGTTTGCATTTTATTTCTTTTTGAAATGAAGCAAAACTCTCCTTTTTGTGGAAATGAGTTCTTAAGACATATGGGCTCCTGAGCTCTTTCTCAAGCACTTGAGCTCTCTACTGTAGAAGTAGGCATGAAGATTTGGCAGTGCACCACAGTGCAGAAAGTACGGTTAATGAGGTAAATTGTTTAAAACTATTAAAATTAGTATTTTTTTTTTATTTTGCAGGATATTAGAACTTACTCCATTTAGAAAATCTCTGTTAAATGGAAGAGTGAATTCACAGTAAAGGTAAGAAAGCTTGGCTATGATGTTAGTAAGAAAAGCAAGTCTGTGTTTTCCAAGCACAATTAAGAAATCCTGATACTTGTGTAATTTTGAGCACTGGAAAATAAGGTATAATCTTGCACTGGAAAGCTTGGGGGCTTGTTAATGAAGTAATTTCTATCTTACTAAATTTGCAAAACTAGGGAATTGTGCAGTACAAGCTTGCCTTATTCAGTAAGTTAAAGTATATAACATCACTCCTGGTTAAAGCCATTGGATAGGCAGCATGCGCTGTTTTGTTTCATTTGTTAAGATTATTAATGACCAATATGCAGGCATACTAGATTGCAGGCTTGTTCTGCACTTCAGCCTACATCAAATGCATTTTCCGTGTGCTGAGATGCTGTGATTGAGAGAGTGGGACCCATGTGCTCCTGCCATTTTTTATTCCCTGAATTGGTGTGAGTCACCCAGAAAACCAGTGGGAAAATTTTCAGGCACTTGTCCGTGTGTTTTTACTGGATAACAATATACCAAGAGTATACCTTAGCTAAAGAGATGTGCTTCAGTTTAATCAATAGATAGATAATATGGAAACTTTTACCAAGCTGACTGTATCTGTGAAGAATCCAGAGGATAAGTGCAGTGCTGCACAGGCAGAGAATTGTAAGCATAGACCACTGAAGTCAGGATCCTTTCTTAATTAAACATTATGCTTTCTTTCATTGCTGTTGACTTTTACAGTGTTTTGTGGGATGTGAAAATCATGAAATTCAGGCTCAAGTGGCCATTTCATTGAGAATTTAAATCCATAATGTTGAGCTGCCTGTCCTAACGCACTGTTCATGCCACAGTGTTGCCAATGGGCAAGCATGGAACTGCTGGGACCAGTGTTATAGTGTCCTGTAAAGCAAAAAGGACCTGTAAAGATGCATTTCATTGTTAATGGGATGTCAATCTGTGAATTTGTGGATGTCTCTGATAATCCCATCCTTGTTCATTTGGGAAATCTGCCAAAAAGTATGACCAGTTACTTCCCCTGGGATTACTGTCATTGGTTTTGCTTGCAGGGATACGGAAGGGAATGGATATTTCCAAACACCTGCCTAACAGGACTGACGTGGAGCAGACACCCCCTGAAAAGTCACATTTTCAGGAGTTAGTTTTAAAAGAATTAGGCTCTAGAACATGGAGATTTTTTGAAGACTGAACTTGCAAATCCTGTTGTATCACCTTGAAGTGATATTTTATACTGTGACATTTGTTGCTGCTCTAGCTTTCCCAGTGACTGTATAAATTGCTTTTGCAAGCAGAATTTTATTGCATATACACGATGCAGCTCTCTTGATTTTGCCCCTCCATCACTCCCCCACCTCCTCCCCAAAACAGATGTTGCTATAAAGTGATATGTCATTTGTTCCTGAACTTTTCTTAATGATTGTGGTGGCATTTCTAATATTTCTTAGAGGCAAGTGCAGCAGGTGCTATTTCACTGAGTCAATGAAATGCATTTTACCACACCAAAAAAATCCAGCTATGATTTTGTTATTGTTGCTGCTTCCCTTGTTCAGCTACAGAGCTAGTGATTCTGGTCAGTCTATTCCTCATTCCTAAATCCCAGGATCCTAGTGGGTTTTGTTGTGGGTGGTGAACAAGTATCTCAAGAGATTTGAACAATCTTGCTAGACTAACTTGTCAGGAGACATTTTTACTTTATTTCTATGTCCTGTTTTAAATTCTCCTCTTTGAGTAGCCCTTAAGCAGACGTAACATACTCAACCCAGATGGATTTTCTATAAGGCATATTTGGGCTTCCTCTCTGCTATGGCTTACTTAAGGTGAGATCTGTCATTCTGCTGCTTCTGTTGTGGTTTTTTACTGTTTTTCTGATTCTTCTTGAACAGATCCATAGAAAAGGATTCAGGTAAATTCCTCCCAGCTTTATTTTCTTTGGTCTTCTACTGAAGCAGTGAAACAAAATTAAAATGTCTTATACATGATTTCTGCCTTAGACAAAGCTCAAGTAAGATGTAAGAGTCCATGCTTTCTTTGACCTTGGCCCCACCCTTTCTTCACCATTCATATCTTACGAAAAATGCTGTACGCCAAACCAATACTGAATTTCTTTCGTTAATCACAACACCAATATATATGAAGTTTGTTTTTAATATCACAGCATAGCCTGTCCATAATTTTTCTTAAGCTTTTGAAAAATCACAGTTGTTCCTATCAATGACTCTGTACTTTTACACAAGAGGCTTGTGTAAAAATATACGTAGTCATCTGTTTTAAAGAACAAAATAACAACTCTATCTCTGCAGAATATTCATAAATACTCATAGCTTATGCTTCTGCCATGACCTGCTGAATTGGTCATGGTTCATTAGGTCACGGTTTGAGGAGCTGCAGATGTTTGGACATAGAGTTTTAATTTGATCCATTATGGTAATTTAAGCCATCTTTGAAACTGTGATCTGGATCCATATCTAAATTCTGAAAATGTTACAGTCCCATCAATGCTAAAGTTATTAAATGATACATATTTCAGTGTTTGAGATTGCTGTCTTCACACTGTCAGTTGCAGCTGCCTCTACGAAGCATTAACGTCATGATATCTTTTCCATTAGCCATTTATAGAACAACCAAAGCCATAAGCATCATTCTGAGGGACAACCAGAAAGCCAGTCACAGTACAGTATTTAATAGCTGTGTTTAATTCTGTACACTAATTACCACAAAAGCGTTGCTGAAATTAATGTCTGTTGCTAAGCCAGACCCCAGAAGTTGTGCAGTTTAAACTGATTCAAGTAAGCTTAGAGTAGCCTGGGGGAAATGCAGCAGCTGTTACTAAAATTGTCTCAGTTTTTAGAAGGGGCCTTTGAAGTCTCAGAGATATGACTTTAATATATTTGGGAAAAAATAATTACAGGGAGCTGTGATTTCCAGCTTTGTTTTAGCATACTTGTGAAGCATTCAGTCTGTACAGTCATCTAGATCTTCCCAAATTAAATCAGATACTAAAATGCCTGGAGACAGAGACCATCACTTATTACATTGTCTCTGGGGAAAGGAGTGTCTGGTAGGAGATTCTTACGTCATTTGGATGCTGCTGATTCATCCAAGTGGTGTTATTTGAATTTACACTGGAATTGAACCGGGAACTGCAACAGTAAAATGTTTGTTCAAAAAAAGGGAGAAAGAGTATGTGAAAAATTGTATTTTATGACAATGAGATAAATATCTATAACTGAAATAGTTGCAGGAAATGTAAGCTTTTAGAAAAGAGAAAAAGAGAGAAGACACTGAATCTCGAATCTTCTAAGCTTAAAATTCTGAGCATCAACCCTGAGAATTTATGACTGTATCATTTTGCATATCTCAGCCCAGCATTTCCTTCTCCTGCAAATAGGGACTTTATTTGGTATTAATTAGTCTTTCCTATTTCTCAGTGACTCAGATTCCTTATTTATATCTACATTTGTCTAGCTGTCTCAGGACATGAGATTTCATTCTTGAAAGTGCAGATATGTTCTCTTGCAAATATCACAGTGGAATTTAGAAAGTGATGTTTACCCATGTCAGCTGAGCAAAAGCACTCAGAACTGGCTAACACTGTGTTCAATTAAGTCAGTGGTAAAAAACCCCCACAAAATACATTCTGTAAGATCTTGATGGGCTTGTAATTTATGTCAGTATATAATTTGTTTTAGTGATGAATTTATGGATGTCAGAAAATTAGGATAAATTCAGACCTATGATTTATCCATAAAGTGCATGGTGTAAGTGGAAGAGGTCTCAAGAAGGAAACTGCAAAATATCCTTCCATGTTCACAAATGAGTGATGTTATCTTGCTTTTCAGTTTCTTCAATTATCCTGATTTAGTTTTGACAATTCAATTGATAAAAGAAAATTACTCCTTTTTAAATTTGCTGTTTAGCCTCTATTCACTGAGGGTATTAAAAAGAATCTAGCTGTGTTGCAGCATTGAGTCTTCAGCATTAAAAGTAATGCTGAATGAAGTAATGAATGTTTCTTTGACCACAGTTGTGCTGGTGTGAGTGCCAGGCCAATGTTTCTCATGTATTCCTTGTACTCTCATGAATGAAAGTGCTGTGGCAACTTTATATCAGAAAAGACTAGAGTTGTTGCCTGTACCTACATGTAATAAAATGCATAAGGGTGTTCTTTTGTGCCACCTTTGCTGTGTTGAGCCTGGACAGAGCTTTGCCTTTCTTTTTCTATGGGCGTTATGCTGTGAGACTTGATTCAGTTGTTCCTGATTATTCAGATAACTGCTCTGATAATTGATCAGATTATTCATATAGCCTAAAACCAGAATCTGGACTGCTTTCATCCCTTTTCTGAGGGGTCGTAGAGGAGCACTCAGAGAAAAATGGGTCATATCTCAGACAACACTTAATGAGGCAGATGTTGACCCAGTCCTGGGGGAAAAAGAAATAAACGAAAAATGGAACCCAAAGAAGCCATCCCAAGGAGAACATTCTCTAGTGATCTGTTCAAGTCAGTATTAGAAGCAAACCTTTCTTCTCCTTATACCAACTATTAAATAATCCTTCATTATACCAACTATTAAATAATCCTTCACTCCGGTTAAATACTAAATTAGCTTCTAGCAACGCCATCACTAAGGTACAGCAGTTTCTCTATTTTAGAAATACAAGCAAATCCATACATCCAAGAATTTTTGTAGATTGGAGATTTAAAAAATTGAAAATAAAAGAAATTATTACCTAAAATTGAATTTCTACATTATATTAAAGAAAAACTTCATTGATTGCATATGTCTCAAATCTTTAAACGGTCAGTGAGCAATATTGCTCAATTGCAGGGTGTGAGGGCTGTGGATGGGGTGATGTATGTAGTCATGCAGTGGAGGAGAGGGTTTCTGCAGTAATGGCCTCAGAAATAAACCTTGCAAAAGCTCTACAGTGCATAATTTTACATTTAAATAATTAATTCGGAGACTGGCACCGTGGAGAAACAACTGTTTCATCCAGCTAACTCCCCGTGATCTGATTGTGTGATCATAAATCAGCATTCCCATCATTACCTATTTCCCAGATAACAACTAGTTACAAAAAGATCAATCTTTTGCTGGAAATACTTTCACTTAAATGATTCATAGGATCCTGTTTATTATGAGGAAATGTTTACATGAATTTGTACAATTCATTTTGATTCATTGACTTTCATTCAGATTCAGAATGAAAATAAGTGCTGGAATGAGCTTCAGAGGAGATTTTCCATTTTCTGGCCACCCCTAGGGTTGCCATCAGTTATTCACAGTAATGCTTTATAACTTCTGGTAAATTTTTCTTGCAACACACTACAAATATGATGGAGGTATCTGCAGTAAATAGAAGGGGAAAGCAGGCACGTTATGTGATTTCCCAGGAATGACACAAGAACAAGCTACAAACAGAGCAGCTATGGACTCAATTGACACATGGCATGACCTCAGCTCAGACACAACAGTTAACAGATTTTAAGAGAGTGAGTCTTGATCACTCCAACTGGGTTGCTGGGTTCTGTTTAATATTATAATGGATTTACAGTCACCAGTGGGCTGGGAGGGGAAGGGATGCAGTATGTTCTGGCATATATATAACACAGAGCTTAGAACCAAGCACCTGTAGGTCAGGACAGTCAGGAGTAGTTTTCCAGAGCAGGTAACACTGGACCAGCATAAAATTGTAGTCCAAGGCCTTTAACTGGTCTGTGGCTAAGTATTCATGGAGCAGAGAGGCTCATCAGGTCAGATAGCATGGATTTTTTAAGGAAAGGGTGGGTTTCCTCATGCAAATTGTGGTAGCGGTGGCATTTGTAAGGGGTGAGCGTTTTCTGGGCTTGGACACTGCTGTAGTATTTTAAGGTATGAAAGATATTTCAGGCAGCATTCATCTATGATGTAGTTGCAGCCCCCAAATGACTTTCTAAAAGGTTTTGTTCAGCGCAGTTTCCTCTGCTTATACAACAGCTCTCTTTCGCTTACATGGATCCTCAGACTGTGCCTTTTCAAGATGGGGTTAAACATACAGAAAGAAACATAGCAGTTAGAGAAAAAAATAAACATTAAAGTTTTCTCACAGTCTAAATATGACTCAATTCATTGTTCCAATAACATCCCAGTTCTTGAAATTAAATTGTCAGGATGAGGTCCATCAGGGAAATTCGAAGGCATTTAGGCGTTTTACTCCTATTGAGTTAGCCACCTGAATATCCTAAAGAAGCTGACCCCCTCTTCAAAAAAGAGCTCCATTAAGCTCTAAATGCAGTATGCAAATTGCCTTTATAACCTCTTCCTTTTTACTGACTGCTTTTGCATAATGTAACAACAGGGCTTTGAGATTCATGCTGCGCTGTTTCTGCTGGGCAATCCATACAGTACCCACATTGCAGAAGAGTGATAAAGCTTTCTCTTTCCTCATGTAAGATCAGATCATTTAAGCAGCCACTGCCTGTCTTGTGAGGGGAAAAGGCAGTGTAGTCATAATTTTGAATAAAAAACTACTCAGATTTTTCCTTCCATCCACAATATGCAACTAGAGCATATCAAGTAACAGATTCTCTTAGGAGAAAGAGTTAATAGCCATTTTCTCACAAAATCAAGTTTTAAAGTTAATGATGTTTACAAAAAAGTTTATTTTAGCCGAAACATTTTGAAAAAAACTGTATGCAAATAAATGATCCTTCGGTTAACATTCATTTTCAGGAGCCTTTCTGGGTCTTTCAGAACTAATGAATTGCTGCCAAAAAGGCTAACATGCAGGAATAAAAAGGCATTTATATTCTGTATCAGGCTTTCTAAAGTCCACTGAAGTCAGTGGGGAGCAGCTACCCTGCTTCAGTGAACAGTATTTCAGATCTGAATGGAGAGCAGGCTTGGGAGAAAGGATTTCCTGTCTCTTTAAATGGGGTCAATTTAATCCCTTCCCTGCCCCTCCCTTCTTCCTTTATAGAGGCAAGTTGAGCTCAATCACAGGCAGTTTTGTCTCCACTGAAGCAAACTGTAGAGCAATGCATGAGTTACTCCTGAGAGGTAATCAGTCTGGTTTTAAGATATTTGCAAGTTTCCTTTGGTGTATTCTGGCTTCCCATTCTTGCACCTAGCTCATGCTCAGCTACAGCTCTGTTCTTAACCGCAGTTGTGCTAAGGTTAATTAAATTAAAAAGGTGATTCCAGCTCAGCTGGCTGTTGGTTACAAAAAGGTCATCACTTGCTTGGTTATTGTTTGCATCAGCTTTTCCATATTTTATAGACATAGGATTTAAATGTTCAAGGTTAGTGTAATGTGGCTCCTGCTGTATATTCTTACAATACAACCAGGTGAACAGCAGGTGTATTATGCAGAACAGCCTCTACCAGAATAAAGCCATAATTGAAATGGACATTGATGTCACTGAACAATTTATCTTCCTTAAAAGGGTTTTGCTTTACAAAAGAAGCTAATTTAGTCTGGGAAATTAAATTGACAGCCATGTGGGAACATTTGTCTAATTCACTTACAGAGTTGTATCATTAACCATGATTGTTTGATCAATATTTACAAAACAGTAGAATTTACTCTGTTGACAGATGTCAGAGTTCCTCTCCTCATTACGGAAAGTAGATTCTTTGTGGGTGACCTGGAACAGCATCTACCTCCTTAGAGACTCAAAATGCTAATATGGTATTAATAATGGATTTTCAAATGCATGATGCAGTTTTCTACAATCTTTTAGTAGGCAGCTAAAACCAGGGAAAACTCTTCCTAAATCCATAATATTAATATGTACGAGATACAGAGGATTTGTATCCTTACAGTGTTGGATAAAACCTGGGGGATGCCAAACCTACTACATCTAACAAAAAAGTATTTACTTCTGTTCTCTGGTTGCATGTGGATAGTAGCAAAGAGAGTGCTTCAGAGAAGGAACTACTTCTGCAATTCCACGTGTACTGCTAAGACTGTCCTCCCTCTTTAATTGTGCCATATTATTAGTCTTGTATCAGTTTTACTCTGCTTCCATCATATCCATCTTACTGCTTCAATCTGTAGAAACTTGTGAAAGCCCTGTGGAAGCTTAACACAGGACAAACATATTGCAGACAAATACAAGCAATTACTCAGATTTAAAAAAAATCCTACATGGTCATACTTAAATAATACAGAAAATATTTTTCTGTTCACCTTCAGAGGTTTCATTCATTTAATTAAATCTTTCCTTCATTCCTACAATTTATGTCATCATGTATTCAGCTGTACCTTCTGTGAATCATGGCTAAATCGCTTCAATGGCTTAGCTGATCTCAGATCAGCATTGTCCTGTTTTGGGGGGAATCTTTTTTTATGAAGTGGCTGAAGTACATAGAAAGTTTATCTGTTCCTCCCTTCTGAAATAAAATTCACTTAATAAGAAACTTTCTTTTTACCACAGCTTTAGGAAGTTCTTTGGCAACACTTTGGAATCTGGATGCTGCCAAGAGATGGTGAGTACTGTATATTCACCAGTAAATCATAATCTCTTATGTTGTCAAATAACTTTATATAGGAGTTTTGAATACTTGCTACTAAAAATGTCTGTATTCATGGTGGAATCTGAGATGCCAGAATTGGTACCTTGATTTGGATGTGGCCTTCCAGAGGAAGGAGCTCTGTTCGCTTCTGTGGCAGACAGGAAGGTTACCTCTGTTTCACTTGGTAAAAATCAGTATTGTTCCACTGAAGTGATTAGAACAATGATGATTTTGGGGCAGAGCAGTGTACTTCTGTTTATCAAACAGCCTGACAGAAGAGAGAGACCTGTTTAAACAACATGGGGTTTTTTTCTGTGAATCCTGTCTGTGTTCACTGCTGCATTTTTTAGCCTTCAAGTCAGTGGCTCAGACTTCACTGAATTAGCATGTGTGTAAAACTGGAGAAGTTTCTTTTGAAATGGAAATTATTCCTGGTTTTCACTGGCTACACAGGCATCAAATTTTTAGTCCTTGTTTGTTACAATGTTTGGTGCACCCTCTCTCTCCTTCTCCTCCTTCCCCCCCATCCCCATTTTAAGAATGGTTTTTCTTCTTATAAACTTTTCTGTGTCTTGGCCTGGTTTAAAAAGAGGTGCAGTTACTTCTGAATGACAAGCCACACAGGAATAGTTTCCTCCATTTTCTTTTTTTTCCTCACTTGACTTGCCTTCTGCAGTTAAAATAATATATTTTCCACTTACATAACTTTATGTTCTTCTTAAACCAACATGCACAAATGCATAAAACACAAGTAACTTGGCTAGCTTTCATTGACATTTAAAACCAGAAGCGTGACCGCCTGAGGTAAAATATGTCTTTCTTTTCACTGTATTTCATTTTATTGCTTTTTTCTCTCATTGTAAATGTTTTTTAAAAGTATATACTAATTTACTGACCAAATATTATGGTGGTTTGAGATGCCTGACTATCATAGTAGCTGTAGTATGTCTCCTATGAATAGTTACACTGATTTATGTGAGCTATTGGTCACTCTTGGGAGGGAGGAGGAGGAATAGATTGTGCTTTTGAATGGTATACGGTGGTTTAGCTGACACCTGATCCCTGCCACAGCATTCACTGAGTATTTATCAAGTAAATGGTAAGTGTCAGGTCTAATATAAGTATTCCAGTGTGTGCAGGGTATGGGGGCGAGGTACCTGCCCTCTGCTCCAACTGCATCTTTCTAATTAGTAAATGAGAAGGTGAAGTGGAGCCAGGTTTCTGCCTGTTACTCATACTGTCATGCTCAGCTGGTTCAGACCAGGAATTGAAAGCATAACTCCTCTTTGCAGCCTGTTTGAATCTAAGGGCAGGTTATCATGCCTAGCATGAAGGTGACCCTTTAATTCTCTTAACTAAGAAGTCAGCCCTAGCTGAAATCTAGTCTTTCACATCTTTTGGGTTAAGTCATTCACATTTCTCAAGTCAGTAGTTACATAAGAATACAACTGGTTTGTGCAGTCCTGTACTTGAATTCAATTTCTTTAGGTCAGTGCACTGTGAAGAATCAGTCCTAGGATTTCTAGGTAACGGGTTACCGCATACTTGAACTTGGGACTAAAGCTGTCAAATCGGTGCTTTTGAGATGTGTATTTCTTTGATTTCCTTCTATTCTTCAGTCCTGCCTTGAAAGTAGGAAAATAGAGACAGACGTGGTTATAGATTTGACAGCTGACCTATTACACTCCAAGAAAATGATACCGTGATGGACCTTCTCTAATAAGAATTCAGAAGGTATTAATGTCACTCTCAATCTAACAAATGTTTGACCTTTATTATGGTCTTACAGAAATGATAGCTGCTCATGCTCACTCTTCAATTTTAAACGCACGCTAAAAAACCTTTAAATGTGGAAAGCCCACAGATTCAAGGCAAGTTCAAGAAATTGCTTCTGATTTAAGGCATTTTAATTTATGAATGACAGAATAAGCTGGCTCATGTTGAAGGTGGCAATCTAAGAAACTGTTTCATAAAGCTACATAGGCAGCTTTCCCTTCTTTGTGAAGCTGTGTTACATGATTCTGCAGATTTTCATAGGTGTACTGTGAAACCAGAAGTTTAATCCCATTTTGTAAGTGATTAGGGCCAAAGTGTATTCCCAGAAAATTAAATGAGAGTTCTCTGATGGAGTTGAAAAGAATTGGGAATTGTCTTCTATCTAATATCTTTCAGAATAATTTATTAAAACTCTTTCAGTTTTTCCACTATTGCATTGCCAATTCTGCTATTGCAAATTTGTGCATTGAGTTTCAGATTCTGGGGCAGAGGGGAAAAGCAGCTAAATGATGATTGAAATTCCAATTATGTTAGCTTTATGGTTAATTCACATTGCTCCTTAAAGTAATTCAGTGCACAAGTTCACATCGAGTGAGAGGAAATGGCCCTTGAGTTACAATAACCATAACTTCAGCACAACTGTGAAGATTGTAAATAATAATGTGTTTTCCCTCTTGATCACCAAAAGGACTTACGTGATGTCAGCACTCTTCTGCATTTACTTTCATCTTGGGCTACTCAGTTTTGGAGTAGTCTGGATTCCTTGGGCGGTTTAAAATGTACGGTGAGATTTGCCACTTTCATACTTGTATCGAGGCAAGCCATAGTGCCACTTCATGCTAAGTCTTGCATTGATTTCAGAGTGCACAATGGATGGTGATTAATACAGTGATTTTCAATCAATTATTTATTGATAAATTGTTCTTAATCTGTAGGTGGAAATAATGCCAAGTGGTAGGCTAACTTCCTGTGCCCACTAGAAAAGGCCTTGGCTCTGTGTAAGCACTGCTCTGCAGTAATGAAAACATCCCTGGGCTATTAGCTCTGCTTCCAGCACAAAACCGTAGCCCCATGCTGGCTACTCTGAAGAAACTAAACTTTTTCCCAGCTGATAAGCCTGGAGTAGAACTGGGGAAAGCATTTAACTACAGTTTAATTCTTGAGCCATAGGACAACCGCTTCAAGAACTGGAGTACCCAGCACATGTCACTAGTGGACCAGTCTGATTGAATGTGGCCATCTCCAGAACACTTCCTTGGTCTAGTCCTGCATCCATGGAGATCAACAAGATAAATACTTCTATATGAAGTTTACATTCATAGTCAGAACCATCTGTGGAGGAAAACTAGGTATATTAAAGTATGCCAGAGTATGGTACAGTTAGGTGATAGGTGATATATCTGAACCATAGTAAGCTCCAAGTGCTTGTTCATTTAACCAGTAAAATTGCATCCACACTAGAAAGATTTCACAGCTTTAATTATGGTTTTGGATTAATTAAAGCAGTAAAACTTTCTAATGTAGATGAGCCGTTGTTCATCTCATTTCTTTGCTTCCAGCATGCAGCCTATTGGATTTGCAGTGGAATTTAGATGCCCTTATTTTATCATTTTGCATAGAGCTTAGGGCTCATAATGACTTTATCCAGTCTTGTGTTAACTCTTGCCTTGCCATTTTCACTTCATGACTGCACACTCATTATAAATCTGTTCAGACTATAGCTCCTCTTGCAATCACATTTTCTTAGGTTCTGTGGCTTTCAGGCATGGAAGGGTTTTATTAGCAAATTCGGTACAGTACAATCAGCATTACATTTGAAATGGTCTTACTTGTCCTCTGATTATGACCCGTAGATGGCTGGTATGCACACAGGTGCTCAGATACCTCTTCTGCAGTAACAGGATTTGCATTCTGTCCGCACCAGCAGTTTTACTGAGGTGATGAATATGATAGATGGCCTCTACATGTAGGGCCAGTGGTGTCAGCGTATTTATACAGCTTCTGGGTTTCAGTCTTTTTTTTCTTTCCTTATTTGGCCCACATAGGGAGGTTCTGAAAAAGATAACAAGGGTCAGATCGGAAGATAAAAGATGAGAGTGCAAGATAGAGAAGAGCGGTAATCTATGCTGTATGTATGAGGAGGTGCTAGTAAAGTTACATGAAGTGGTAATGTGTTGTGTATTTGTTTATCTTCAGTGGGCTGCTGTTTTCCATGTTTACCATCCTACTTAAAGGCCCTGTCCAATTAGGAATATGGGAAACAACATTTTTGCTGCACCCTGTTGTATCAGTGAGTGGCATAAAATAATTTTTCAGGTCATGGCTTGGTACTGATGCAGTGGCTGTGCCTCTCTGGAAAGGGTTCCTATTTCCATAAGATACAGGCACTGGAGTGGGAATGGCAATCCCAAGAGTTCTAACTAAGTTTATGATTAAGGTTTACAACTGGATTAAAATCAGAAAATCTTAAAATGAATAATTCTCTTTTGCTTGGACCTTTGGGACACATATTTTGCTAATTTTAAGTATTTTCTCTCCCATCATGAAAACTTTCATCTTTCCTTTCATTTCTTTAAAAAGGAAAGTTAATATTTTCATAAAATACTTTACTTGGAGGCTCAGTAAATTACATGAGGCTTCCTCTTAGGTCACAAAACTGTGCACATTATAGAAGCATTAAAGCAGTTTTAAAAATTTGAACAGTAGAACTTGTACAGTGAAATACTACCAATCACGATAAGTATTGCTAGATTTCAATGGTACAGAGTGAGCTAGTTTGAAACCTGAAATCACTGGCCTAACTGTATGCTTCCTTTTGTGCTGTGTGTCAGTGGAAGAGTGAAACACAACTCTGCCCTCTGTTAACGTGCTGCAACTAAAAACCTGTGGACTTCTTCATAATGATATAATATGCATGTGCTGGTTCCTGGCATTAGTTCCTGAGGCTATACTGAGTCACTGAAGTGTTTAATGTGTGCATATGTTTGTCTGATTTAATAACAGACTGCTGAGAAATGAATGAGAAGTTGAGACCCTGGATGGTTATAGACCTTCACAGGGAAGTACTGTAGCCTTCATTTATGTTATGTTCATAGTTTAGTAACAGTTGCTGATTGTGTGATTGTCGCTCAGTGTATCGATTATTAAAAAAAACCCCAAAAAACAACCAAACTCTAAAAAATAACACCACCACCACCAAACCCCTCTCCCTTGTAAATATGTTTGGATTTAAAAGGCAGTGTATTAATTATTCATCCGTCTATGCCTCAGCAGACCCAGGAGAATCATAACTGATTTGCAGGATACAGCAGCTCAGGCCTTTTGTGTCCTTGGGGAGCACCACAGATTTCTCCCAGGGAAAGAGGCAATCACAGGAAGCACTCAGAGACAAAGTCAAGCATGTGAGCAGGCGAGTGAACCCAAACCATATTCAGGTTTTTGTTCTAAATGGTCTCTCTTAGAAACATATGTGGCTGATGTTGCTGGCAGGATCTAAAGGTACTGCAGTATAGCAGTTTCAGCCAGCAAATTTGAAGAGTAGCTTCAGCCAAGTCACTTCCACGAGATCTGCAAAAACGTGCCAGATCTAGTCTTTAGTTTTTAATAGCAGAGTTCCCAATAAATGATACACAGGATTAAAATGTGGGAAATCTTTCTGATTCCAAGAAGGTGGACAGTGTTGTATCAGCATATAATGATTTTGGAGGCTATTTTTAGGCATCAGTTCATGAATAGAATGTGACAGAAGGTCAGTCTAGCACGTATGGCTCCTTTACTGTTAAGCCATACAAAGAACCTTGTCGTAGCTGGGATCTGTAATAACTGAGAAACCAATGGATGAGTGGGTATGGAGAATTAACATTCATAATCTGAATGTTGCATTTGAATGTTATTGAAAACAATTATAATTATTTGAATCACTAAACTGTATTTACATCTTTCGAGTTTTCCCTTTGGGATAGTTACCTGGTTTTCTATCACACATCACTGGCTGGTAGATATTAGGCTGTAGTTAATAGCTTTGCATTACATGTCAACATTATTTCAAGTACCTGAATGCAGAAGCAGCAAAAATCGTATCATCGGTTTTAGCTGTGGTCCAATCAATACATTCATACAAAATAAAGAGAAAATGAATGTTGTGATGCAAATAGCTCTAGTTAGAAAAATGTCTCTTATAAGAAGGAGCAGACAATAGTCTGCAGCAAAACCACAGAAGTAAAGAGCATTGTGACACTGTAAGGAACATGAGGGATGTTGTCAAAATACCCTGTATCCCTCTAAAGAGAAATAGGATTTACTCCATGATAATGCTCTTCTTCAGGAAATAGAATAACACCTGTAAATAGATAAACATCTAGGAGAGAAGTGTTCAGGCACCAAAATCTGAGCTGGAGTCAACCTTTTTGTAACCATATCTCTGCCTCCTGCAGAGCCTGGCAAAAGTCTGAGTTTCTGTGGACAGAACTACTCATGGCCAATTTGTTTAAGCACAGGTGGTATTTGTGATTTCTGGGTTTTCATCCAGGTGGAGGGGATGTAGCAAGCTACAAGACAGGGAGGACTGGAAAGGCTATTTGTGCTGCAGGCTGAGGTGGCCTGCATGAAAGCCTGGGAAGTGACTGCTGGTAGAGGAGTCACCCTCCAGCTCTTGTGCAAAGTGATCTCTGGGAATGTGAGATTGCAAAACAAAAAGCCATATGAGAGGACTAACTATGGGCATTAGTGCTTCCTTTAACAGAGTCTTTCCAAGAAATAGAACCACTAACTGAAATACCAGTGGCTGACGGTAACACTTAAATATCAAAACCAGCATGAGCCGAAAGATGAAATGCTGTGCAGCCGCGCTTGCTGTGAGGGGAACAAACTGCTACAAGTATCTTCATTTGTGCCTTGCCTTACTTTTGCTGACATGTGTGACCATTATGTCTTTTGACACACACTTTCTTGTTTGCTATCTTTCTTTTAAATTTCATGCATTTTTTTTTATACCTGGGAACAGAATTTCTCTTGCTGCAGAGAAAAAGGAGGCTCTGACATCAGGCTGCTGTTTCAGACTGGACAAACTCTTGAGCATCTCTTTGTAAGGACTTAGCAGGGCAGACCTTGTAGCTGTAGTAGGAAACATCATTTGTTTCCTTAGTATTGTGATGGATGGGTATCAGCAGTGGGCTCCTCTAAACTAACAGTTCTTTCTCATACTGCAGTCATCAGAGCACTCCAAGGTAGGACTCTGCTGCTTTAATTTAGACATCTGCAGGACAGACATCTCTAGCTGAGCTGGGCATATAGAGTCCTTTTATAGTCCATGGAGAGAAATAGGGAATGATTTGTCTTATTGTATAGTAAATGTCTAAAGTGCCATGCAAGTCATGCTGTAGAAATTCCTATGTCTCTCTAAGGACTATTAAGATGTTGTAGATAACTAGTTGAAAATTGCCCAATTAGTTGATGTCGGTGCCCTGCCGACAGCATCTAAGCTGCATGTGCCCAGGGGCTGCCATCTCAACACTGCCCCTTCCCACGTCTTTTCCTGCATGTTCTGTTTCAGCTTCCCTGCATGTCACTACCTCTGGGCCTGCTGCCTGCATGTGGTGTGGCTTTCAGTCTCCCTGAGATTCCCTGTGTGTAAGGAAATTGCTTGCTGTCCCTTCAGGGCCTCTGTGTACCTGCTTTAACCTAATGATTTGTACCTGTATCTGCAGACCATGCATGGGGAGCCTCCACAGGATGTGATCCAGTTTTCAGGATTTGATTGTGGTCAGAAAAAGCTATCTACCAGGTTTCGAATGAATTCTGATGACTGCACAGTATTTAGCTGAAACCCAAACCAAGCAGAAAAGGACCTCTTCCTTCTCATGGACTAGCTCGAGGCTACTGTTTCCATCTCAGTCTGAAGGTGTTTCTCTTAAGTTTATAGAGGAGACAAGTGCTGAGGTTGGTTTTCTGTTCCCTTGTACCATGCAGCCATTTCCATTAATGAGAACAGGATTCAAACTGTTCCACAGTCAAAATGAAGACTCAAGATAGAAATTATGGGCCAGATTAAGTTCTAATTTGCATTAAATTCTGGATGAAGTGCCCCGCCTTCTCTTTTCACTCATACTAGCTCCATTTCAGTGTGGCTTTAGGGTTTCCTCTGTCCTGCTTTTGTGTTGTGGATTTGTTCCTTGATTGCAGTGTGATTTCAATAATACCCGTAATTGCTCAAGTTTCAGTAGCTAACGACGTTAATTGAGGAGCTGGACAGATGGCTCAGGCATCTGATATTAAGCTTACTGTGCTGAAATTATGTAGCCATCAGGGTTTGAAGTGTTACCATGGGAATGCACTTCCAAACTGCTGAAAGCATTACACAGTGACACTCCAGTAAGGGCTCCTGTGACACTGGCTTTTAAGAGATCAAAAGAGGCAAGAAGGGGTCAGCTTAAAAAACCCCCAGAGAAATACTGTGATATGTTGGCATCCTCCAGTTAGCTGCTGTATAATCAACCAAAGGTTCTTTGCACATGCACTCCGCTGAGAGCATCAAAATGATGATGAGCCTTTGTTTCTGGAATAAAGTAGAACTGTCATTTTATAACATCCATTGTAGACTTCAAATTGAAATAAAATCTTTCTGGTCTTATGAACTCTCTGTTCATCTCTCTGGAAAGACTTTCCCGTGGCTTTCAGAAAAGGAGGATGGTTTGTTAGCTAAGAATTGAGCTGCTATTCCACTAGGTTACATGATTGTTCAGGTTTCTATAGGTAACTAAACTGAGAAGTTGGACAGATGGCACAAGCATCTTGAAGTTTACAGTATTGAAATGATGTAGGCATGAGCCTCAGAGCAGCATACAGCTTCTCCTGCTTTGTATGATTTTGGGCAAGTCCTTTTATTTCTTCATAGCAGAATAATTGAAATTCAAGCCAGTACGTTTTACCTTATGATTTGAGTAGGCTGAGGACATGCTAGCTACCATGCTGACAGAAGGAATTCCTTACATTGTTACATCCAAGAGCATGTCCGGACAAGGGAGCAGAAGGTAAATGAGGGTCCCAAGCCCTTCCCCATTATGCTACACTGCCACAGCTGCTTCCATGGGGAAAACAAAGGATTTATGTGTGTTGTTGAGTGGCATGTTTCAGAAGAGGGTGTCACTGAAGTCTATTCCTGCATGCTCTACCGTCTTTCCCTTCCGCTTCTCATGTAAAGGACAATTTCTGCTCAGGGTACACTGAGTTTGGTCTCCCTTAATCCCTGTAAGGATGCTGCGTAGGCAACTTGTAAAGGAGGCAGCTTGCTAATTTAGGAAAGGCGCTTTGAGGCTCTGAAGATGTCCATTATCAAGATCTGCAGTTACCTAGTCATATTGATGCATCAAAGGGATTTCATCCACTCTTTTCTCTGCTTTTGTTGGCTTTTTTCCTCGTGTAGGTTTTCTGTGTTTTCATGGAGCTCTGTTTGTCTTTTGGTTGCAGTAAGATTTTGAGCCAGTCTGTAACTAGTGTCTAAACTGCCTCCTTGTCTTTCCTTTAGATAATCTTATTGTGTGCAAATGTTGCCACTTAACCTTTCGTACAATTTGTTCTGCAGAGGAAAGAATAATAAACATGGACCTAATGCTGCAGATAAACTGGAAAACCTGCCAATGGCTTCAATAGAAGGGTTTCTTGAGCAGAGAAATTATCTAATCTGATTCATGCCCATCACCATGGTAACTCTGCACTGTGTAGAAAATTACCTATATCTGTAAAGGTGTTTGCACACATACTGGATTCTTCCCTCTTTTTTTTTTTTTTTTTTTTGTCCCCCCTTTATTTGTATTATCTAAGGAATTCAGCAGTTTTTCTCTGTCTTTGTGAAAGTTGCATGAAATGGAAACTAGGCCTCTGTTTGCTTTGTTATGTAGAGTAATTCCCTAGGGTAAATATATTTACCATTTATCATCTGTTCATATACATAACGCATATGTGTAGCTGAGTTGACTAACAGATAAAAAGTTCTTTTTCTTTTCCTTTTAACCTTTCAGCTGAAAAGATGCATAAATATAAATCCCATGTGCAGATAAAGCATCCTGAGTGCTGTGCATTTCCAAACCCCTCCAGTAGCTGCGCTTCATATTCCAGGTCACATGAAATTATTTTCCTGTATCAAATTACTGTGATGTATCACAAGAGTTCCTGGGTACGTTGCCCCGTGTGAAATAGGCATCCAGCTCATGAGAAGTGGGCATGACACGGCATCATTTCCTAATATTGTTGGGGGAGGTTTTACCAGAAATTTTGAATTCTGTTTTTCTGAAGTGGAGTAGACTCTGTGGAAAGGCTGGATTGCATGGCATGAGGTGTACTTTTGATCCCTCTGTTTCTGACAGTGGTTTTCAACAACAATGATGGGCTGCCCATGAAGGTCACTGACTAATAGGCCTTTGTCTATTTGACTGACACGCTTTGTTGATGAAAACACAAGCAACAGGTAGGGAAAAAGAGAAAAATACAAATAGTGACTATTCCATTTTCTCCTAAAATGTGGTTTTATTGTTGTGCTTTATCTTGTATTCGGTATTTTTCCAGCAGTGAGTGTATCTTTTAGAATCTGTACAGTTTATTTTGGAATTTAGAGGAGAGCTGAGATCTCCAGAAAATCTGTCTCTAGAATATAGTCTTCAATCTTCATAATCTTAATATAGTCAGTAATTGTCTGGTCATAGAAAAAGCCATGTTCTGTTGGTCTGCCTGCAATGTTGCCACATCTCTCACTTAGCCAGTGCAATCCCTCTTGCTGGGATTTCAAAGAAGTGTTGTGACTGAGTGGCTCTAGACAAGATGGGCAGCTGTTCTTGCCACTTTTTATTCTTTCTAAGTAGCAGTCCTTTGCAGGACTTGTAGCTGGAAGGAAGTTTGGAAATTATAAAATGAATCACACTGGAGTAGAAAAGGAATATACTGCAGCAGTGCTTGAGGCAGCGACCAGAATGTATGAGCTTCATTTTCACTGTGAAAGAAGTCCTTTGGTGGCCAAATGCATTTATGAATCAAGGTTGTAGACAAATCCTCCTTAAATAAAACAGTAATGATTTCTGACTTGTGAAATGTGACCCATATGACCCATATCATGGCGGTTTTGTGCTGCTCATAAAGTATCACCTCTCATTCTGAACCCTGCAAATTAGCAACAAAAATAGTCTTGCTGAAATGAACCAAAACCCCGTAACTGGCTGTTCTGTCCTTTAGGCCATTTAGAGCACCATATTCTTTTATTCATTTTCTTTGAGAGCATTGTATGTTGCTGATGCAAATTTTGGATTTTTCAGAAGCCTCCTCTGTTGCCACACATATACAAAAGGTCTAGAAGTGCCCATGCTTCAGATCTTACTGAAGAGCAGTTTGAGGCAAAAAGTAATTGCACATCAAAGACAGTATTTATTCAACAGTACATCTCCTTGGTAAACTTCGAAGCTCATCTGCTTATTTTGTCTAACAGGCAAAACGTGATTAGACATAAAGGCATAGGTTGTTACAGGATAGTTATCAAAGATCTTGAGGAGTTTAAACTCGAGATGTCAAGTTTCTGTGAGTCTTTAAAAGCTCTTATGTATTGACTTACTGATTTCAGTGCCCACATTTGGGCATCTCTTAGTTGCAGGTGAAGATGCCTAGATACTTTTGGAAGTTATAAATTTATACCAAGAAATGTCTGCCATGCACTGCCATCTGCACCCCTGTAAAACAGTGACACTCCATTGAAATTAACAGACTTGAACATGGTTGAAATGTAGCCTGAGTTTAGCTCCTTGATAAAGTAGGCCATTTTGGTCATATACTTGTATTTAAAACATTTGAGCAGCCACATTGGGATTATTTGCTTCAATAGAATAAAGTAATAAGAGGAGGAACTAGATGATCTTAAGGTCCTTTCCAACCCTAACTATTCTGTGATTCTATGATAGTTTTGTATTGTGTGACAGCATAAGTTCCGTCTAGACCCTACTGGCCTTTGGTCAAAGCTCTATATTTCTTAAAATCTCTTTCCTAGCAAATAGCTAATGCATACATGAGAGGGGATGAGGTATGGAAATGTGTCACATGCTGTATTCACCATCTCAATGAGGTAACTGCTACTCCTGACTCATCAGGTAGGGTATTAAAATTTACTGGAGCCAGCAGGGCAGATCAGCCATGCCAACAAACAAAGAAGTGAGCAATTGGAAAACTGGGACTGAGAGCTGGGACTCTGGGAGCTGTGTCATTGAATCACAGGTCTTTGGAACCTATTTCTGGCATAGCACAACCATTGTGTCGCATTTTGCTCAAGGCTGTACTTAGGGCTCAACTGTTGTCCCAAATTCCATGACAAAAATCGAACAGCGATCTTAACTGAAGTATAGAAAGACTGTATAACTGTCTCTGCCAGATGCCTAGTGAAAATGCTGTTCCAGGATGCAGAAAGCCAATTTCTTTGGTTTTCTTGATATTACAGTGGTGGAAATTATAATGCAGCTGGATCATTAACTTCAACAATGTCAGCATGTTCTCACCATTGCATTTACATTAATTAGTCTACATATTATTATTTAACAGCACGCTTCTCTTAGATGAATTCACTAATGTACTTTTTGGCTTCCACTATTTAGAGTACCTCCGCTTCCAAAATAAGGTATTAACTGCTAGAAAAGGTATGAAGATTTCTTTAAAGACACACCAACGTGTTCACATTTGAATAGGAGCATATAAAGACATTGAATGATAATGTCCCTGCAGAAATCTCTTGCTGCTTACTATGCAAGGGTCTTTGTTTCTACCTTGTGCAGGCAGGAAAGAAAACAAAAAGCAGGATATCAAATCCAGAGGAGGAGTGGATGTTTATGGACCTGAGAAGTGAGATGAATGAATGGTTCCGGCCAGATTGTTTTGGCATAAATTAAGATACCATTCACAGTCCAAAAAAGGAGCAAAAAAAGTAGCTGAGTACAGATCCTTACAGCTGCCTGCTGTGCACTAAGCACTCAGGTTCTAAACAGCTTCCTTCATTTCTTCTGCTGCCTCTCTTCACAGCCAAACTTAGTCATGGAACTTGAGCTACATCATGTTTACCACAGGCTTAAAATGCTGTTATCTGTGGGGTTTTTATTTTAAATCTGTTTTCATAACTGTGAGAATTGAGAAGAGCCTCTTGGTGAGGAGTTCAAACATGGAACGTGATACTTTAGTTTTCACCTTACCTCTCTGCTGTCTTTAGCTGCAGAACTCCACCTGGTCCTGTGGGCTGGAAAAAGGATGCCTGAACTCCATTGTACACTCAGTGGCTATGAACTTGGTCTTGCAAATAACTTATAGTGCAAATAGATCAGAAAACGTGAAACAAGTCAAGTAACTGGAGAATTTGGGGTCTTTGCAAGAAGTATATGGGGTTTGGGTTGTGGGGTTCCCATCCCTCCCCCTACTTTCTTTTAAAAAGGAACAAAGAACTCCTATGTTGTCCATTGTGTGAGGCAAATCTGACTCTAAAAAGGGGGAAATGCACTATAAATTTAGAAGAGTCCAAGGCAAAGAAAACTGAGAGCCTCCATATCAGATTTATGGTTTAAGAAAAGGACCGACTTTTTAGTGAGGTAATTGTTTGTTGATTCACTAATATTTCTGTTTGTCAACTCTCTTATTAGGTAGGCAGCATTAGCATGGGGAGGGCTAGCCTGTTCTGAAGGCTGATGCACAGTTTGATAGGATGAAATACAAAGGTTGATCTTGACATGAGCAGGATTGTCTTTTAAATATGAATCTAAAGCCTTACTCTTCTAATACCCTTTTAAAATAACTTGAGACAAGAGGCAACTGCCTATAATGGATGAGATAGTAAAAGCCAAGCTTAAATATGAGAGCCCAGATTTAATGTATGTTACTGGCAATGAGATTAAGCAGATTTGACTAGAATTCCATTTAGGGCTGAACATGAAACCTCCTGATGTTATTTGCATGATCATGCTTTAGATAAAATAACTGCTAAGACCTCTTTTCTCAGTGTGTTTAGAAATCAGAGTTGCAAACATGATGCTTTGAATACAGGAAGCATGTAGACATTTATGTCATTCTTTGCCAAAGGGCCAAAAGTTCACTCATGAATGAATACCCATCAAATATGGTGACTTTAGGTAATAAAAGAGTGAATGAAGCAAGAACTTAGGGCTTCTCCTACCCATGAAATTGAATTTGTATTCAATAAGAATCAAAATTAAGCTGTTGTATTGATTCAATTAGTCCTGTAGACTATAATCTTTTGATATTGATATTTGTTAACTGTAGTTATATTAGAAAATACAGGCTGAGGACTGGGTGAATTGCACAGATGCCAGATACAATGAAAATGTTCATTGCAGACTTATAGTGCCAACCATGAACAAGTCATGAGCATGACATTATCAATTCAGTAAGTACTTCAGATATGACACACACACTTTAAGTCTTGATGATGCTTTGGGAGAAAAAAGTATGTAAGTTGTAACACTGGTGAAAAACAACTGTCTGAATATTTAATTGTCTTTGATCTCATTCAAGGCTTGTGAGACGCAGGGATGATGGTATCTTTTTCTTAGCCAAATAACTGTTCTTGGTCTTGGGTTGTTATATAATTTCCTAGGGCAAAAAGTGCAGGATGTTACCCACTAGTCATGATACCAGGTGCAAAATTAATTGACTCATTAACCTTAATCAGCTTGTTTTACTGTAAAGGTCTCATGCTCTGAAGATAATGGCACCGTTAGCTTACAGTCATAAATAAGCATTTACTACCCACTGCTTCAGGGCAAACTTTCCTTCAGTAACACTGAAAATGTACTTGGAGGAAGCTTTAGTGGTTTATTTGAAGAACAGAATACATGCAGCCTCCTAGACACGCAGGTGCTGTTGAAGAGGTAACTCCATTTTCCTCAATATCTGCACGCTGTAAGCTGCAATTTGTTCTAGTTCACCAGGAGAATATTAGTTTGCTATTATTGCCCAAAGGTGGCTCTTCTTGCTGTTACCTACTGGAGTATATAAAGGGAACTGTTTTTTTCCTGATTATTATTATTATGATGTTATCAACAAATTTGAGAAATAATTTGAATGATTCATGCTAATCTCAGTACTGCAATATTGAGTACTCTTACATTATAAATATTCTTTGAGTCCACCTTCTGTTAGTAACATGTTCTGTAATATACAGCTGCTTTTTTTGGGTTTTGGTTCACATGTCTGTAGTTTTATTCTCCTTGGCAATGAAAAAGCAAACACTGACACCAGGATATTCTGTGGTATATGAAATGCGAGTAGATGAGATTGTCATGCAACCTTAGGTATTATTTTTTTGGTAGTAGTGAAAGAGATAATCCAAAAATACATTTGCTCATCAGTTAAAGGTCTGATCTAAGCTCATGTAGGCATATCTTAACCTACCTAGGCCAGGGACTGACAAAAACCGTGCAAGTTAACCTCTCCAGAACTTAGTTACTTTCTCAGACTTGTAGCCTGCAATGTGATCTTGTGCTTGGTGTTATGTATGCATACAGTAATTTGCTTCATTAGCTCAAATTCATCTCCACAAGCAACAATTTTAGACTCATTGCTGTATAACATAGGAATATTTATGCAATTGTGGTTGTACAGGGTCTAATAAACCAGGCAACCAACTGCCACTTCTTATTTTCTGTTGTGATGCCCAGAAATGCTGTCATAAGGAATTATATGCATTGCTTGATTGCTACCATTCACCTCAGAGCTCTTTATACTATTCTTAAGCAAAACATTCCTAAAATTGCAGGGATTAACAGGCCCAATAGCAACTCCCACAAAATAGGAATGAGGCGTAATGCTGTCCAGTTCTTCACTACCTTCGAGGTGCTTGGTGGGCATAGCACAGGGACAGGAGGGTACTAGAAGGAAAGATCTGAGTTGCAGAGCATTTCCTAGGTAGCTGGAAGAGGCAGCACTAGGACAGAGAGCCTCTCAAGCTGAACCAATATTTCAGAGGCACAATAAACACACACATTCTTTTTTTTTCCCTTCTCTTCCTTAGGCTGTGTCTTTTGTGCTTCAGATCTTGAGATGCAGAGCACGTAATCTGGTGTGTGGGAGGCAGAGACTCCACGATTGAGCTGCCGATTTAACTTAAGTTATATATTGCCCATAAATGGATATTTTCTGGGGCTTATTGTCTTCATTAAAAATCTCTCTGAGCTGAACATTTCTATTAATCAGCTGGAAGCTGGCTGTTTATGCCTCTAAAAAACTCCACTTTTCCTTTTCTGAGGTTTAAGCTTTTATTGAACCCTTTCAAAAGGAGCCTCCTTTCACATCTTTTAAAAGTAGAAACCACAAACAATGTTTTTAAGAGTTCCTTTATTTCTTAAGTACTCTAGATCAAGTCATGAGTGGTATTGTGGAAATCAACAACTTCTTAAAATTACCCAAACCCAGAGTTAGCTGAGATTGCTATAAAACCATTCATTATGTAATGATGGCCATAAAACAGCAATTACTCTATTTAGTTCTGAGTTTTAATTATGTAATTACAATGACTATGTTGATTGAATTCATAGAATGTTTAATGGCGTTAAAGAAAATGTTATGACATTTTAGCCCATGTTCTTCAGAAGTACTTTTAAATGACAGCAGAATTCACACTCTGCCGTCCCTTTCCTTTTATGTTGTATTGTTTCATTAATGGGGGAGGGTTTTTTGAGAGAAGCAGAGTTAAAGTGAACACATAGTGCACACTGGATCCAATTTCTACATCTGGATCTTCCTGCAAGTACTAATTTCTGTCTTCTGCTTTAAAAGGAGCTTGGTACTTCGCAGCATCGTGCAGATGATGCAGAATAAGTACATTAAAATTTAATATGTAATAGAGTCAAATTCCTGACAAGGAGGGGGAGCTTTAAGGTACTGAACAAAGTGTTGACATGGCTTCCTTTTGCTTAGGTTTGCAGTTCTGTTCGTTTATCCTCAAGAAAGATGAGTTAAAATCAGAAAAGCAGCAGCAGAAGATTACTCATATAATTAGGAGAATGGAAAGTTGATCATGCGGGAGGAAGCTAGAGGCTTTCTCATTCATTCTCATGGATTGAAGTCTGAATAGGAACATCACTGCTATATATAAATGAAAATGAAGGGAGAGAGAAGGATAATAGCAATACAAGAATAAATATAGACACAGCATTAATACTTTCAGACTGGCAGTTTAGAAGCAGGTTCCCCTCCACAGGATCACTGAGGAGCAGCAGCAGCCATTCCATCAGAATAAGGGACCAAGGGAAAAGAGACCAACTTCTCTTTAAGACCAGCCTCAGTACCCCTATGGAGAGGATTCATGGATGTGGTATTTGTGACAGAAGAGAGTTTGACATTTTGATGCAGAATGACACCTTCAGCCTTGTGTTTTACTTTTTCCCCAGCATAGCATAATATTTAAGCAAGTTCTAAAGTACTGCTAAACTGAGGACTTCCCTGTACTGAACTGAGGTGCCACCATGATTTCCTGTCTACCCCAATCCATTTAATTGCCACACTCACAAACAACTTTGGGAGCCAATGGTTCCCTGAACTTTTGAAGAGGGTGGGAGATGCTGAGGTTGAAGAGTGGGTCCCTGAAAAGCATTGAGACCTGAGGTTGGCATCACTGCTTAATCCACAAAGGGACAAAGTACTTTCCCCCCACCCATGGGCTTGGAAAGGATACAGTGGTTACATCCATTACAGTGCGCGCATCTTCTGCAAGGGATTCTACAAGTTTCAGTACTTTTTAGGTGTGTTTTTGTGGTTTGGGGATTTTTTTTTTTTTTCAGTGGGCCAAGACCCTTCCGTCCCCATTAACTCCCCAGTAGGGTGCATCTGTCCCCATTGATAACGGTGAGATGTTGTTAGCCCCAGTGGGAGAGGAGACAAGCACTAAGCCCTGTTAAAAACCCTACCAATAAGATTCAACATCATCTAAGGCATTTGCGCTTAATGTGTTTATTGTTCTCTTTGTGACTCCAATTGACAAGGTAATGGAGTGCTTCTGTCATCACACACATTGCCCAGCTACTCTCTTTTTTTAGCCATTTTCATTCTTTAGTTAAGGTTCTGTATTATCTAATTCAGTCCAGTTGCTTTTGATTAGATTTCAGTGAAATGTGCAAGACCACTTTAAGGACCCCGTGGATACTGCCTTTTTCTGACTGTTCCTACTAGAAAATAACATTTTCATCCATAGTGAGTTTAAATAAACTTTACTGCACTTGCTTTTTATCTGAAAATAAGGTGGTCATCTGAAAGTACTTTTAGTGATACAAAATAAATATCCATAGTTCACAAAGGCATTCAATAGAGAATGCATAACTAAATACTAGCACAGAATTTCATTCCTTGGAGATCAATGAATAGGTCTTGGCTGCATTAAGGGCAAATTTTATGCTTAATGTAAAGTACTGCATCTTCTAAATCACTTGATATTAATATGCTGATCTCTTTGGGACAGGAGCTGTCACTTGCTATACTCCTGGACAATGACTATCATGCTGGGGTTGTAACTGGATTGAAATTTCTAGGTGTTACTATGAGATCTGAATGTAAAATTACAATCAGAAAAGCTTGGTGGCTTTTCTCCCCTCATAATTTATCGTTGCTCAGTACATTTTTCTCTAGAATTTCAGCCTTTCCCATTTTACAAATATTGATGTTTTTTTCCTGAGCTTTAGTGGAGGTAAAACTGTCACAAAAATAATAATAATTGCATGCATTTCTGTAACAGCTACAAGCCAGAAAGCTTTTACTTTGTTCCAGAATAAGAACTCAAATTAATATACAGTATAAGCTCCTTCCCAGCTTATTGAAGTCTTCTATCTGAGTCAATCATAGCTCCTCTGAGTGCTAGTGACATGCAGTACCTTTATAAAAGTGCTTGATTTTTATATGTGCAAAGCAAGAAGACTTAACCTGCAACTCTTCATTAGTGTCAGCAAGCATTTCACATGGGCATTACTAAGAAAACTTACAGGACCAATGTTAACAGTCTTCAGCTATGCCAAAAATTATAGTGCCTGACTCCAAAGTAGCCTTGATGCTACTTGAAGGCAAAATTTGAAATAATAAACAGAAGATTTTTTTTTTCTTTCTGGTCCTGATAATCAAATCCAAAAATCTCCCTGTCTCCAAGTTAATTACATGTATGTACAGGTTTCTGTCAACTGAGGCGACAACTAAAGCAGCTGAAAATGGATAAAGGCCGCAGTCCTTAGTAGTACATCTGGTAGCTTTAAGAGCACTTGACCTTATGTCAAGCCAAGCTGGGTGTTCCCAAGCACAAGCTGTCAAGCCTCTGGTTCACTTCAGGCATCTGCAGTTTCCTTTACTTCACTAAAGCAAAGCAAGGAGTGAGGGAGAAGGACATTCTGAGAGGTTGACTGATAATGCTGTCATATGCCTTGTAACTCTGGGGAAAGTGTACGACATGTTAGTTCATTTAGAGGTGTGCTGCTTCTTTCATTGTGCTGGTTAAGCTGTTGCACATCATGATGAATTTGGGAAGGATTTGTTTCACCCTTTTGACAGTACCTATGCAGAGACATTACATCATTCATTCTGTGTGTAGGATACTTCTTGTGGGGTTTTTTTAAGTGTAAAAAATATTTGCAATTAGATAATTTTCCCAAGCTGTAAGATGCAGTTCTTACATGAAGATTTTCAGCAGTTTATTGTATTGTTCCATCTTTATGGAAGATTATAGAGTATTTTTATGAATGGGAACATTACAAGTCCATAAAATTTCAACCTTATCCCAGAAGATAATGCTCTTATTAGTCAGCAAGGCTGGCCAGAGCAGAACACTAGACATGGAGTAATGAAAACTGGATTCAATCCCCAGCTGTGCCCTTGGTCGTCTATCTAGGTCATGGTAGGCAAATCAGTCAGAAGTCCCAATCCCCCCATTTTAAAATGAATTTTAAATCTTCGACTTTCTTTTCAGTCATTCTGAGATTTGCAAATGTAAAGGACTATATTAAAAGTGGATGGCATATCGTTGGACTCAGAATTCCCATTAAAGCTTGTCAGTTTTAATGAAGAGTAGCAGTATGATCTTAGTAAAATTGATAAAGGACAGGTCCTTTAAGATAATTATAAATGGGAAAGAATTGTTAATCTATGACCCCTTTTGGAAACATGAGCACTAGTCTTTCTGTGCTGTAGTTTTTCATTCTTTTAAAAAGATTAAAACTCCTTTCCTTCTGCCTTTCATGTTCAGATTCCAAGATATTCATCAGTGACAGTCTTTACCCTGTATTACAAAAGCACTTGGCATAGAGAGAAGCCCTACTTGGACACCAGTTTTGGAGAAGTCGTATTCTTAGCTGAAATAAAAGGAATCATTTAATTTGTGGGGCAGGTGAGAAAGGAATGAGGTGTGTGCTGTTCCTAATGCAAAGGACCGTTTGGTTTCCCCAAAGAACCTGCTGCCTGAGTAGACATTTTTAAAATCCTCAGTGTGAATTTGACCACTTTATCTAAGAGCAACTACAGGTAGCTATCAACTCACCTTTCTAGTCCATTGATTGCAGTCGAACAGTCCCACTCTGTTCCCTTACTGCACGCTGTGCATTTTGAAATCATTATATATCACTTTCCAAAATGGTGCAAAGAATGCATAAGAGCTCAAAATCACATTCCTGGGGATTTGAATCTACCAGTAGAACATTCCTCTTATGGAAAGCAGTAGTGCTTAAAAACCCAGAAAGTTCTGCCCTTGCCCAGAACAGCCTGTCGTGTGAACCACAGCTTGCTCCAGGGCAAGGTGATAGCCTAGCTATCCCTCCCTGTGGCAGCAGGGAGTCAAGCAGTGGGCAAACTGTAAAGTATTTTTAATGCTGATGTGTTTTTTGACAAGGAGCTACTGATATTGCCTCAATATTAGGATCACTTTGAGAGATGTCCTACTGTAGATACATACCAAAGCACTGGAATTTTCCTGAAAGATGTGCAATAGAGTAAGTTCCTCAGAAAGCCAGTTGAGCTGGTTAGTGTAATCTTGACCATAAAGACCTGTCTGGTTTCAGTGGAAGCATGCTCACAGCATCACTGATCATCCCGAGTTTCTACAACTGTAAGGTGTCTACCAATGGGGAGGAAATTAACGTAATAAATCAGTGATTGTAACAGAGTTGACAAACAAAGTAAACCACGACGTCTTCTTCCAGTTCTGCTGGCTGACAAGGAGCTGTCTCCTCATATTCCAGGTTGTCTCCTACCTCTTGTTTGCATGTCTGTGTTTTCTGCTGATGGATTATATTTTTCTGGCCATGTTGGAATGACAAGAGAGTGACATCTGGTGACCAGTTATGTGTATTCATTTTATTTTTGATACTTCACCCTAAAGCAGTTACCCCAAATTCTGGTAATTACTGTGGAAAAAGTCTATTAATAAACAGATCAATTACTTTCAAAAAGAAAGACCTCAGCAGCTCCCATAAAGTGCATATAAATGTCATAACTTTAGCCTAGAGTGCTGGAGAGCTAAATACTAAGGGATTGCTTATCCACATAGCCATTTGTTTGCCCCTTGCCACCAAGCTGTTTGGAGTAGTGTTGTCCCTATGGATAGGGTGCTGTGTCACCTCCATCTCCTGGGTGTTTGCCCTGGGCTCTTGACTGACCACAAAGGTACAGGGTTGTGTGTTATTTTTAGACTTGGAGGAAGCAATCACTGAAATAGGTTGCTGACTTTCCTATATATGTCTTCAAAAAAAGAAAGCAAAAAGCTCCAACTCCTTAACCTAATCTGCTGTCACAGCTTTGTTGGGTTTTTTTTTTCCACTAAGTGGTCTGTCAGCAGGGCTCCTGCTAATAGCCTGATGTCTCAGCATGCTATGCTTTTTGGACCTATTAATTTCATAAACAGAAACATCAGTTCTTCTCCTCCCTTCAGGCTTTAAAGGGCATGTTTATACTCAGTCTCTATCAGTGCAATGCTGTGACTGCTCAAGCTGTATGTCTGGTACATCCCACTACTGCCTTAGCTCTCAAGTACTCCTGTGGTTGTTCTGATGCTCTTGAAAAGTAGGTTGAATTTATCCAGAGATTCATGGATAAGAAAGAAATCAAGAGCAATAAAGTGCAGAGCTGCCCCTTTAATCAAATGACTTTCCTGCATTGTTGTGTAAGGAGCTGAGGATAAATGGCACTTCATTGTGCCGCTGCCCCCCTTGGCACTGCTACCGTTGCTCTCCGTTCAGATAAACAAGGCTGCTGTTCTGGGAAGTGATGTGACCCAAGGTGTTGCTATCTTCCCCTTCCCTTTCTTTGGCTCCTTTGCCTGCAGGGGAGGGAGAGGGGAGGCACTGAATGCAAGGGCAGGGGCAGAGCAGGGGACTCAAAGCCTCCTCTTCCTCAAGGAAAGGAACCAAATACCCTGCGGTTTTCCCTCAGATCATCACTAGAGCTGCCCTGGGGTAGTGCTGCTTCTCAGAGCAAACTTGTTTCACTACAGCTTTCCTCCTGATGAAGTGAAAATTTGCTTTCACAGAAACATGTTTAAAATCTTCATCTTACTTGTAGATTGCCTTTTATAGTTTTGTGAAGCTTTAAGAAGTATTTTTTCTTTCTGAGACCAGATGTTTTTCTGATTTTGAATAGAAGGGAAATCCTGCTTTAGAGAGATTTTCAGTTAGGTGACAGCTTAGGAATACAAGTACAAGAAAAGGGAATTTAGTTCCATAATCAGGTTATAAATAAAGGCTACATGATTCCTCTGTGCTATGAGTTTGCAGAAAGAAGCAGAAGAGCTGGATGTGCTCTGGGAAACAGAAACATGAGTTATCTTTGTGCTTAAAAACCAAACCAACCAACATTATCATTTAGGTGTGTACACTAGCAAAATCAAGTTAGAACAAATGTTGTGCCCCAAAGAACTGGTTGGTACCAGAATCCAGAGATGTCCAGGACCACTGTGCGAAGTAGGCAACTCAGGCATTTAAGGCAACAAACTTTTCATCCTTCTCCCTTAGCTCACTCAATCATACAGCCATTGTCATTACTTGCTTAATAAACATAGTTCTTACAAAAAGCTGTTGAGCAGGGAGGAAAAGGTGTCTCTATCTAAATGACAGCTGTGGCTTCACAGTATGGAGAAGCTGTGATGCTCCATCCCCTTCAACTCCTGTTTCAGGCCTCTTCTCTCATGTCACAGATGTGGCTTTGCTGCCACAATCACACTGAACTTGGGTTATTGTGTGCATGGCTGAGTTAAACCCTCTAGATGCTGCCCTGCAGAGGATCTCAGGTAGAGTCCTCATGCAGCCGCAGCTTTCTGGCTCCTGCTTGAGCCTCCAGGTTTCTGCCCACAGCAGCACTATTGGCCAGTGGCCCTGGGGACCCAACAGATGCTGCAGGATGGATCCTGGACTCCTCCAGGCCAGGACCACCTCTTTAGCACACACACAAACCATCTTCTTTGTCTGCTCTTGAAGCTCAGCCAGGCTGGTAGCACAGGTCACCAACATTTCCTTCATGCCACACCTGCCCTCTTCTGCCATTTCATCATATTGTCTGGAAATAAATTCAAATCATCATAAGCTACTGTCTCCACTGAGGTGAATAAAATGCTACAAAATTTATTAAGCCTAGTTTCTTTGCATATTGGTTTTTTCTCTGTTCCCAGCTCCTGCAGGGTTTACTCGATATGCAAATTATGTTTGAGCCATTTTTGGAAGTAAGTTTTAATTATTAATATTGTAATAGAATAATTTTTGGGGTTGTTAAAGATGTTTCAAGTAGATGTCATTTTCTAGACAGTACTGGATGTAAGTAAAAGCCATTATTGTCATCTCATGACCTAGTGGGAGTAACCTGGCAAGTATTACTGTTCCAGAGACTTTTTTTCAATCTCACTTTTTTTTTTCCCATCATCTGAGCAAAGATGGGTTTTCCCATAATATGATTATAAAACATTCATAAACAGTGTTTTCCGTATTGTAAGTGGTATGTTTTAAATTACTTTTAAAGCATGTGAAAGTAATTTGTCCCAGAGCTATATGGTATCACTTGAGAAAAGAAGCTCAAAATTGCTTTTGAATTTGCTATGATTCCAGTACTACTTCTAATGGCAGCTGAAGTTGCTGTTTAGAAAAACATCCCACAGCATCTTGAGGTACAATACGTGTGTGTGTGTAGTTGTGTGAATGTAATTTTCTCAACCTCCTCAGTATTTTAAAGCTTCACTTCCTCATGCAGGTGTCTGATTCCCTTGACCTTGTGAGCATTATTTTTCTACATTCCAAAATTGACCGTTTCAGCTGCAGTTAAACATTTTAATTTGTTTTGAGTGTTATTTTGCAGGGGCCAATGCTATAAAGCCAAATTAGACAAACTCAATGCATGTTCACAGAAACTAATTATTCCTAATGATTTCCTGTTCAAATATATATTCCTTTATATAAATGAAATAGAAAGCTCACACTTTGCCATGGAAAAATGTCCATATATTTACATAGGTATTAACCTGCAATCTTATCATAGTTCTGAATTATACAAAAATATATTTCTATTGTGGTTGCATTGTTACTATAGGAAATGATCTGGTTTTCCTTGTGGCCATAAGGAAATACGTTGGCTGTCTTCAATAGGATAAATAGTGTCTATCCTTAAATCTCTACTGTACATAATGTTTGTATCCATGACTTCAGGTAGATGTTACCTTTAAGATCATGAAGTGCTGCACATGCTGGGAAAAAGATTTATTTTACATCAGGAAACTATAAAATATTATGAGCATGGATGTGTTAAAATAAAGATCATATCATTTACACAGTGATAATATTTTTTCTGGCAATATAAGGCCAGAATTCAGTCCACATTCGATAATCACTGAAATTCTCATCCAAGCCTGTGCCACTTCTTTAGTGTTCATCTCTTTAAAGAAATTCTTTATTTTGTTTGTGTTAATATAATGAATATTATTTGTATTTATGTTTACTCTAGCTTTTATTTATTTAAGAGTACAGTTCAGTAATTAATGGGCAGTCAACCTCATCCAGACTTCTCCAATGTCTGTACACATCCAAGGGATGAGAAATGGCACACCTCAGATCTATGAGGTGCCACACTAGCAAAGTCGCTCATTCTTCCTAGACAAGGTTAGCATTTTAGGAGCTATTAGTAGGGAATCAGAGACTTCCAACTTTGAATTGTCTTTGTCAGTTAGAACACCCCACTCTCCCATTTCAGCTCTTCTCAAAGTGTCAGAAGGTGTAGTGGGATGGATACAGCTGAACTGCATTGGGGAAAAGCTGCAGCATGGCTTAGGGTCTTTTCAGTGTTTTTACACTTTATTTCTTCACTTTTTGTACATATAGGAGAAGAACTGGTTTTATTAGACAACTAGTCACTTCTTTGTCCGGATCAGGTTTAAGTGAATCAATATTGTTTCAGTGTCTTACAGAAGATAATGTTAAAATGAGGCGGTTCTCCATGGGTCATAGACTCATTAAGTAGCCTTGAGGATCTCGGATTTCACTTAAGGTCTTATCATTAAAATATGTATATTTTGGTATATTAAGATGAGAAATCAATATTATGGCAGCTCATTTTGCTCCTCTACACTGTAGATGCTCCTTTATGAGGAGAGGCTATTAACATCCTTTCTGAAGTGCTTTGCGATCCCTTGTTAATAAACATTCCACAGCAGCTTGGAGTCCTGATTTCTTCCAGTGAGAGGTCTTGATTTTAGGAAATGGTTACTGATGTACCACTAGATTTTTTTTCTTTTCAGCCGATATTCCTCTCCATTATAAATAGTTCCATAAACTCCAAGGATGAAATTTTGCAGGCAGTTATTAATCACTGATTGCTAAGTTTGTTATTTGCTGTTATTTTGTTAGTGATAAAAGAACTTGATCAAGTTTAGTCACATACTCTTTCTCAATATGGCATTGTAAGACATACGGATAGAAATTGCAGATGATTTTTACAGCTGTTTAAGGACACAAACTGTTTTACTGGATGGTTTGGGGTCTACAGAAAATTTTGAACCCCTGCTTTTGGGAGTTAAAATACTCAAGTAAAGAACTAAAATCTCTCGTACTTTCATGTAAAGGAACAAATACTTTTATATAATGATGGCTTTGCTGTCAAACAAGTGACAGAAGATTTCAAATGAGGGATAGTGAGGAATGGAAAAGCTTGTCTAAAGAAAGGTACTTGAGAATAGTGAAGATGAAAAAACTGATTGTACAAAGACGAAAGATGTTAAAAAACCTGCCCAGCATTCAATAACTAAAGGTGACGGTATGTCAGGAAGCTTTGTATCTAAGACGTTATTTAATACCATTTTGATGAAGTGGGGTTACATAGTGAGAGAGGTGCTGCCTCCTCTGCAGAGTGTTTGTCTGCAAAACAGTAGTTAAAAAACCCTATCTTCTTGGTTGGTTAGTCTTTTATTAGATCTTGTGTTATATAAATGTGAGAGCAAATCACTAAGCATGGAATATCTTGCAAAATAAAGGCTTGAGAAGGCAGAGTAATAGCCGTAAACTTCGTGTCTTTCCTCAGCAGCAGAGACCTTGACAGCAGAGCGCATGCTTCCCTACAAAGAGGGAACACAACTCATTTGGATGGCCTTTCTTTGTGGTGCTCAACCTCACATGCAGCCCTGGGGAAATGTAAAGGGAGGAACTCAGCAAAACCAAAGGGTTCATTAATGAGAATTCCCAGCAAGAGGAAATATATGTCCTTGAAAAAAAAAGAAAGAGGCTGAGGATGTGCTGCAGGGGTAACTGATGCAGAGAAACAACGGGATCAGCTCTGATTTCATACTGGGAAAGATGCCGATACGAAAAATTTGCTGTGGTCGCAGAATGAAGCCTCTGCAAAGTGCTTGATTTTCACAGATAGCATCATCCCTAATGACAGAGCAATATTGTTTAACCTTTCTATCCTCTAATAACCTCACTTCTTTCTTATTAGCTAACCATACCAACAGGTATAATGTGTTTTTCAGAAGTTAGCAGAAAGCTGATGGCATAGAAAATTAAGCTTTTAAATGTTTCCAAATCCCCTGTATTTTTATTTCTCTCTGTTCTCACCTGTAACAGGAGATACAGTTGATACTGAAATCAGTAGGCACTGTAAAAAGAAAATGTCCAAATGAAGATGACAATGAGTATTTAGAATAATTATGAATGGACAGATGGTGAAACCCAGCAGAAACGTCTACACACTTGTAAACAAAGACAGTACATTTTAGTGATGCTATGGGAATGATCACCAGTCCTTTTGAGATGACTTAAACCTGATAATCAAAAAAAAAAAAGGGCAACCTTTTATTGAGACCTCAGTTCAGCAAAACAATTACAGGGTATCTTAACTGCAGTGTTATGTAGGTTTGTATTCAAATCTTAATGCTCAGTTCTTTTCCATTTCTAAAGAAGTTCTCGCATCTGTGTTAAATGGTACTTTAAACCTGGACTCATGAGGATAGAGGCTACCATGGATCTTAATTCCTCTGGGAATAGCAGCCTGCCCAGCCTCTCATGAGGAGGTGAAATTAATCATTCAGGTCCAGTGACTTGTGTCTTCCCCATCATGAGGTCATAACTACTTTTTCCTGCAACAGACTGAGAAACAGATACTGCCTGAGGCACCCTACTCTTCTGCTTGAAGCATAGTGATGTCTCCAAAACAGAGTGAAGCATAGGAAATGTTGACTTGTGAGTTATTGTAATGTAGCTGCTTACCAGCACAGCACTGATCAGGGCAAGACCTTTGTGCTGACCGTGTTAACACTTCAGTGAACACAATCTGGTGTTCACTTAAGGACTGTGCTGAAAATTAGGTGCTCAAATCCAGTGCAGGATTCAGGCTGATTTAAGATGGATTATCTCTATTAGTCCCAATTTCAAACTGTGCAGAAATGTCAGTGATATATATACTTCTACCCCTGTAACTCAATATACTGTGAGACTTTGCAGTATGAAGATGCAAAATATTCAAAGACTTCATGTCTTCTTCTTGTGATAGGGAAAAAAGTTAACTCGGGTTACTCCCAAAGTTGAAGGATTTGTCAGAAGATCGTTTATCTGGTTTGAGGACAGTCTCAGGCTCCTGTGCAAAGAGATAGACACAATATATTTTATGTTCTTTGAATTCACCCATTTAACCTTCTGTCTCACAGAAATGGGATGGGTATTTGAGAAGGAACCTGTTGACAGTGTCAGCCCAAGTGTCAGCCCATAGATTTTCTGAGAGATTTCTTGGGACTCCTGACTTCTGGCAGGAGCAATCCTATCCTGAACCACAAGATACCTCTTTTTTATAAGCTCATATAATTTGAGTGAGTTTTCCATTGAATTATATAAGTCAAACTTAACTCTAATTATTTATAAGCACATTGGTGCCTCTTTCCTTTCTCCTCAGCTGTGTCCACCCAGGCTTATTGTTAATTAACATCCTTCTGGTTTGTTCACCCCAAAGGGTTAAAAACAATTATCGCAGTTGGAAAGAGCTGGTAATACTGTGTGAGTGGTACTGACTTGAAGTGATGCCTGAGGAGACAGAGCCTGGCTGCAGCCATGTAGAACCTGCTGCTTGGGCATTGCAGATGCTGCAGCATTTCCTTCTCTTTCCCTAAGGAGAGGTTATTTTCCTTGGTGTTGTTTAAAAACACATATTATTGCTCGTCAAATGGATGATCTGGAAATGTTGAATAGGAACTAATTTAAAAACAGAAAACCAGCAGACTGCAGAAAGTTTTGGGCTTAAAGCAAAAAGTGGCGTTGGCTGAATTTGGAAGGCAGAGGAAAAGCAATTAACAGATGTGTATTTGAAGGAACATGCAAAGGGAGGCATAAAAACTTATATAACAGGTTTTGTTTTGGCAAGAAAAACATAGAACAGAATATGGAAAGAATGATGGAAGTGGATAATAATGGTTTGAATGTTTTAAACAGGTTAGGGTTTGTGATATTTTCCGCTTAAAATGACTGCAGATTTCATGTGTTGTTATTCAAAGGTTTGGAAGTCTTTTTTCTTCAACCAGGACAGACAATAATAGATGTAGGTCAACCTGCTGGATAGTTGGTTGAATGACAAAAATTAATCCAGCAGAGCGGTAAAATCTTTCTTAATTATTTTCTTCCTCCCTCTGCAGTGCTACACTGCTCTTTGGAGATGTTGATGATTATGGGTTTTCCCTCCCAATTTTACTTCCACCCAGAAAGTGCCATTCCTGTGGTTCTATTAATAGTGATTGCAGTCATGTTCCAGTACAATAACGTATACTGATCTATGGAATTACAACAGAAATCATTTTTCATGCTCAGTATAGCAGTTACCGGCAATTTGGATCATGCGTTGATAGCTGTAAAGGGCTCTATCCAGTTAAAGAAGTGTTGAAGCTAAGTTGAAGGCATTTGCTATTGCAAAAATCACTTCATTAGATTCTTTCATAGATATTTTATTCTGGTATAAATCCGCTTGACTTTACTATCATCCTCTCTTGACTTTACTGTCATCCTCAACAATTCTAAGTCATTGATGGCATATGTGGCCATAACTTGCCCAATAATGTCAATCCAGACAGGTAATACTTAGTCATCACACTTACATCTTTTTTTCTAGAGGGATGTTTATGAGCATGGGTGTACAACTCAGCCTGTTAATGTGGATTGCATTTCTCCATGTCCTTGTTCTGTCTAAACTGTCATAAAAGAGTAAAATGTTGGCCAAGAGAGCTATAATTGGTGATCATATGTTTGGCATCCTGGTGCTCTACCCAGCTATCTGTGGGATTCAGTATAGTACTTTGGTTTTGCCACTATTCAGCATAGTTTTAGCCTGCCTTGCTCTTGGTGAAAGGCCAGATGCAGTGCAATCAGTCTGGCAACCCTGGGAAAAATTGAAAGCTACTAAAAAGCCTAAACTAAGTAAAGAATCCATCTCGAGTGAAACAAACCCTGCTCCTTATGTTTTATAAGTTACATGGAATTAATTCATAATTCATATTGTCAGCATTAAATAGCCTTCTCCTAGGTTTGGCATGAGTCAAAGTATGTACTGTGTAGAATAGAAAATACCTCTGCATCCATTGCAGTGAGCAGCTCAGGCCATGGAGGTAGTACCACTAAAGGGCTCTCTGAAGAACAAGTAATATGTTGCTTTTTCAGGCGAATCTCTTACTGACAGTCTCCAGTTCTGTACCACTGCACCCATTGATAAATGGGCTTTGAAAAGCCAAGCAGTAGCGCAGTATGGTTTTGTCTGTACATGCACCCAAAATAAAATCATTTTATTGATAATCAGTAATATACAGGCTGCCTCCTGGAGTATGTTAATATAAATGTCAGCATGAGAAAAAGCACTCAATAAACCAGAATCTGTGTTTGTGCCATTCCTGTCCTTGCATTTTGGGCCGTTGCACTGTGATGTTTTTGAGTGTAAGCTCTGTTCTGTATCCTTACAGCCATGTATGCCGCCACGTGTGCCACCACAATTCATCATTTACTACCCACACAAATACTGTTTGCTAGAAATTAATCTTTTTATTTTTCTATACATAATTAGAGATACGAAGCAAGGAAGAGATGGAGAAGCATTCATGCCAAATGGAGCTTTTTGATTCCGACTTGAAGCTTTTTTAGCAATTATCTTTTTTCTTGCTTTCATTATTTCTTTTTTTCTTTGTTTTTTTTTTTTTTTTTTCTTTTAGTTGGCAGCAGCTCTTGTTGCATTGGTACAATGGCCTTCATTGTTCTATTCCATATTTAAGAAAACATTCTAGGTACTAATCCCTGCAGAAGACAGTGCAGTCCTGACACTGGTTCATGATAACCAGTGAACACTCTTAATTTCAGGAGATTTTCAAAGATACTGTTGCTGTGTTGTGAGAAGAGCAGGCCCAGGATCTCCTCCTCGTCCACTGTGTCATTTCTTGCTATGATTTTCTCTTTTTCATTCTTACTCCAGTGTGACAAAGAAAATACTGCTGAACTTGGACTACCCACAGCAGTCAGCATCATGATATTGTCACCTTTCTGATCCTGCTGGATGTGCTATGATCTGTCTTGCAGAGTTGTCCTCAAAATGAGTTTTTTTTCTACCCACCAAAATCCTGCCTACCCAATCTGCTCTGCTGTTTCTCTATGAGTTTCTTATAAATCTGATTTTTATAGGTAGGCATTCTCACACTCATGCTTCCAGCACCACTTACCTTGAGGCCTTCTGGCGGTATGAGCAGAGATGTTTGAGGCTCTTTCTTCATCCCAGTGCTGTGAAAAAGGAACAGAAAAAGAGCAGGTAAAGATGCTTGAGGAGGCTGAAGCAGATCATGTCCAGTGGTGAGTTAGACAAGTAGTCAGCTTAGAAAATACCACATAGGTATAGCTCACGTGGTTTGAGCTGGTTTGGTACATATTGGTATAGATTAGCCCATTCTGCACGAACTGCAAACAGATCATAGCCTGGGGGTATAGCATCCTCCAACTGAGCTACACATAGAATTCCTTTTGTGGACAAAAAGAGATTTTGAAACCCCTCAGAATAGACCAGACTTTGAAAACAAGGCAAAACCAGTGAGGCAGACATTGAGACAAGTTGTGCCACACAGAGATATCATGACTCCCTGTGTTCAAGCAGGTGCAGGTGAAAGACCAGGAAGTCCTCTGCTTCCAGGCACTCTCCCCAGAAGTTCATCACACACTACAGGAGGTTCCCCATCTTTGTTCACTCCCGTTCTTCCCTGCCACCGGTATGAAGTTTTGCTTTCCTCCCCTTTTCTATTCTCTGTCTTCCCTTGCGTGATTTAAGAAACTAAGCATGTGATGAATTCTCCCATTCAATTGGTAAGGGAAAAGGCAAGATTCAGGTGCTGTGTATAATATATAGAGCTAAAGAAAATATGACATAAGATATGAGAATCCAGGTGAAAATCAGTACTTTACCCTCATCCCTTCTTACTCTCTAGGGTATTTCACATAATTGCTATTCTGCTGTTGCCATGGTAATGACAGCATTTCCCTGTCTGTATTGTCTTTTTTCTGTCACTTGCATCTACTTACAACATGGGCTCGCTTCTACCTAACAGGTGAATCCCCATCTAGAGGACTGGGTCTCTTTAATTTTTTTTTTGCCTTTCCATCCTGCTTTCCAGCCTCATGTAAGAGACTTACTTTAATTCTGCACAGAACTTTGAAACAGATATTAATGCTTAAAGGCTTTGCTGCACTGGTACCAGTGAAGTGTATCTCTCGTGGTCAAAGTGCTACAGAAATGATAGGCACTCTCTCACTCATCCCAGAGTATTTTAAAACCTCTTAAATTAAGGCCAGCATTATCTCTTGAACTGCTTTAAAGAAGTGGCATGAGAGAGACTGAAATTAAGTCTACACTATTTTGTCAACTATAGACCTTCCTCATCTTGTGTGATCTTATATTTAGAACTTGCCTGAAACTAAAAGGCTGAAAGAGAAGGAAGTGCGGGCTGGTTGCTGAGCGTTGCTCAACATCTATGGTGTGTGCCAGGATGAGTGTATGATTTTTCCTTTCACAGGCATTTTCCTTCGTTCGGAAGGTTGTTTCTAGAGTTTTACAATCCAAACTAAAAGTCCATTAATAATGGGGAGACAATTATAGTAGTAACATCACATAGTAAAAGCATCATCATTTCTCAGGCATAATGGACGCTTTGTTTTCACCTTTTAGAAAATCAGAGCTATTGACTTTGCTGGAGAAAAAAAAGAGAATAATGAAGGGCAATTTTTCAAAATAAGCATGTTTTCTGACAGAAATGATTTGTTGCTGATAGTCAAGATTAACCCTGCTCTGAATGGATTTGTCCATAGTAGTGCCATGCAGTAGCATAAGAAGAGTTAAAACTGGGGGTGCCATTCATAGCCAAAATATTGGTGCATGTGCTAGATGAAGGACGAAATGAATCCAATATTTCCTGGGTAACAGAACTTACACTGATTGAATTTGTCTCCATGTAAATTGTGGTATTTGAAACTAGGTTGGTTCGGCTACCATCTTATTACAGAGTGAATGATGTCCTAGTTAAACTGTCTTTGTGGCTACTGCTCTGAACATGTTCTCCAGGATCCTTCTGTTACTTAGCAGAACATCTGTTATTTTTTCCATAGAAAAAGACGATTTTGAATTAGAACTCTGACCCTTTCATGATCAAAGTATCTGGCCTCTGCTTTTGCAGTGTATGTAGGAAAAAGCACACAGTGGGCAGTTGGTAAAACTCTTTTTTGCAATATTATCATGCCTCAGCCTCTCATTGCCTTAATATCCACAGCAGATTTTATATTTTCTTGGAGGAAATGAGATACCTGAAAACATAAGAAAATGCAAGTATTATAATGGGATAGACTGAGCTAACAAAACAAATAATACTGTTTTCTTCCCAGTTTTCAGGTAAACACTAATCTTTGTCTTATCCCGTTCATCTGAAAAATACAGTTATTGCTATTGCCAGTTGTTCAGGGACTAGTTCCAACTTGTTTAGAGTCCAGCAAGTATCAAACTGGCAAACGTGGGTAGGGACTGTAACTTCCTTCTCTTCTGCCAGTTTTGGTGGGGCTTTTTCCAACAGCTTTCCCATAAGACTCTTAGGTTTTTTAGCTTGAGCTATATACAGCACCATACCCCTTCAGAAGTCACTGGCCATAGCAATTGCACCTGGGGCCTCAACATTTAAACTGGCCAAGTTGATACCGATGGGAGTATCTTGTCTCCTGTGCGAGGCCCAGTCTGTCAAGAAGAGTAAAACATTGTATGGTTTGAGTTTACACTACATTAGAAATGTCTTTTAAAGGTAATAAGCAATTATAAGTCAAAAACAAATTCATGTTGAGGTATAAACAAGGCACATCACAAACATTACGGTTTTATAAATGTAAAAAGAGTCACAATAGGCTCAGTTAGCTTCTAAAACTGCATATAAAGCTACAGAAAAATGCTAATGCAATTCTGGCTCTTTTCTGCTTTTATATTATACATGTAATGGCATTTATGTATATTCTGCCATTCGGGTTTCACTCGGCATGTGAAGGATTGGAACTTAAATCAAAGCAGATTCAAATTTAACATTTGCAAAGACAAGAAACTGGTTGAAGAATCAAGTTTTTAAGAAAGCCATTGAGGGGATTCAGGAGTTGAGGTAGTGATCTTTGGAAGGATGAAAAGATGAAAGTTTTCAATGGTTTAACGGAATGTTGTTCTCTGAACTGTGTTTTTATTGCTAATTTTTTATTCATATTACAAAGATGATTATCAAGTCATATAGTTCTTTTAAGCTCTGCTTCAAAGCTCACAATGTAAATCTGGCTTTTCTTGCATTTACCTTTGTGTCAAACTCATAATGATATTTTAAACATAGATATCAAACTCTATTTCAAAGGAAGCTAGACTTTTATCCACATCTATAGACCAAAAATTAGCAGTGAAAAAGGACATGAACGAGTTCATGTGGTTCATCCACGCACTTGCATAAAAACCCAGCTCTGCAGTTTATAGCAGAATGGTTTAATTCATCCTGCTGTGGTCCATACTACAGCAGTAACAGGAAAACATCAGTTACCCTAAACAAATAACAGGCTGTCTTAAGATCCTACTGAGGCCCTTTTCCTCTGGAGAGTCAGAGATCACTGTCATACCAGCTGATAATGGTTTATTTTACTTCAGGTCTTTCACATAGTAAATGTGTGAATTAATTGTAATGAAAGGTAATTAGCAGTACCCAACACCTGGTTAAACAGAAAATATAATAATTTCAATAAGCATAATGATAAGTATCAGGGATATAAAGTGGTTTGTTGTTTTGATATTTTTTTAATATGCCATATTTTGAGATATTTGTAGGCATACTTCAACAGAACTTATTTTCCATGAATATTAGTGTCTAATGTAGCTGTTTTGTACTCAGTGCCATTGGTATATTTATTTTTACAGCAAAAGATGGGCTAACATTGGGTAATCTGTTTTCATATCCCAGATATGAAACTCAATTTGTAAAGAACTTTGTGCTTAAGAATTCATAAAGTTAATGTCAAAGTTTGAGCTTGAGCCACAGGTTCTTTTGATGTGTAAGAATTACATAAAATGATTTTATAAATCCAGAAAGGACACGAACTAGAAGTATCATTTAAAACAAGAACAACACTAAAAAGCTTCTTTAACTGAAGAGCTCTGTTTTGGTCAGATGCTGGGTTTTTTTTGAGATTTTGTTATTAACTAGAGTAAAATGTAGATTCCCAACTCCACAGAGATTTCCACTTATGCTGAATCATATGGGATCACTAATGTAATTAAATACAGGCCTGTATGTGTGCTTGAAGGAACCAGGGACACTGAAGCCTGATTCCTTGGGAGACCAACAGAGCTATCAGTCTTCTGGTGAAAGGATAAAGCACATTTGCAAAGAAATTAATTCAGAGATTTCTCTTGAGACTGAGAGTTACCTGCGGGGAAGAGACACTAACACACTTTCCACTAGATGGTATTCTCAATAATACGATTTTTCTGAACAGCAGGAGGTGGATTCCAACTCATAATTACACAGAGTGATGTGCCCAGCTGATCAGAATTTCACTTTTCCCCCTCATTTCAAGTAATGCGCATTTATTAAATACTGACTCCAGAAGTTGCATACTCCAAAATTACCACTATTTTTCTTTCCTTTGGCTCCCATCTCGTTCCTTAAGCCTTCACCTTTGGAAGATACTTTTTGCTGTTTTCCAGAGATTGCTCCTGATTTTTTTTTTTTTTTTAAGGAAGCAGTAACAATATTTTAATGCAAACAAGACTTTAGTTTGTGGGGTTTCTAGTAAGATATTGAGTGTCCATGTAAGTCAGTATTAACACAGCTTTCTAGTCCTATTTTGTAAAGGCAGAGGAAAGCATTTTGTTTGTGGAAGAATCCCCCATTAGTGATCTTCAAGCTTTCAGCTGATCCAAAGAAAGCGATGCAAAGTAAGGAGATGCTTTACTGGAATTCACCTGTAGTGCACACTGATTGAAATATCAGTTTTTAACAATCACCATTAATGCAGACGTTGTGTTTCCATGCTCTGGGGATCAGCTTTTCATGTTTAATGGCTCAGCAAATGGGATAAAAATTTCTACGGATTAAGCTCATACGTGTTTCAATTTGTCTTATGGCAAAAAGGTTTCAGTAGTTCTAATACTGTTTTCTCCTCATTGTTTCCAAAGGGAATTTCATTGGTGCAGAATCTGTATCTAAAATTATTTAATATAAAGTGTTCTTAGTCTCTTCAGGCATGTTCAGGTTTATTGTGTGATGTTATTACTTACTATATTCTGATGGCAATGATTATTCCAAAGACTGGGGCAAGCTCTGCTAGGAACTGTTTATGCATGCCCCGTCTCAAAGCCTTTATACACTTCTTATGCAAGAAGCAAAAAATAGCTGGGAAAAAGAAGGCTTGTTACCCTTCCTGTACTGCAGCAAAGTGAGATACAAAACAGATTAATTCCTTACACAGATCAGTATGTGGGAGAGCCGGGAAGTGATCTCAGATCCCCTGTAGTGCTAAGATATAGGCCTATGCTTCTTGTTCAGTTTAATTTAGAATAAGTATTCATTTTTAACTTTGCTTCTGTGTAAATCATTTAGTAATAATCCATCCTCTTGAAACAAAAGCTATAACAAGCAGCTGGATATGAATAATTGGTACTAAAAGATAGGTAGAAGTGTCTTTTTATGTACAAAAATGTCTTCCTTTCTGAATCAATACAGCATTTTCTTGCTCCGAGAGGGGGAATGATATTCAGGATAGAAGAATTCTGTTTTCATTGAAACTTCTTTTTCAAAGATCAGTGAGAAAAGCCCCATCTCTTTGTTACACTGAGCATATGAAGAAATGGGTTCCTCCAGCAGTTCACAAGCCATCTGTAACATGTTGTTAAATAGCCTGGGGCAGTTACAGCATCAGGCAGATTTAGCTCCATTAGTATTACTAGCTTGAAAACTTCTAATAATTAGCCAAGTCCCTCTGGTGAAGAGTGGATAGTCTTTATAACTCTGAAACATGTCTCAATTACATAAAAGAAAGTGAGTTGCTATTCACGTAAGGTGCAGTAGGTGATTTGGAAATCTGTTTCCTCTGGATGATTAACAAACCTGATGTATCAGAGAGCTTTCTTGTATCTCATCTTTTTACACAAGAAGTTGATTTTGGTTATCATTGCTTTAACTTAGTGACCCCATTGAATCACATTTATAATTGGGAGGCATGGAAACATCTACTGAATACCCTTTTTTTTTTTTTTTTTTTTTTTTTTTTTTTAATGGAAAGGGGAAGTGGGCCTTGATGGGTTTTTGGTTTGGAATTTGTTATCATTTTCTCCCCCCACCCAAAGATCCCTTGCCATCCCGGAAGGAATGCATTGATTTCCTCTCCTGTGTCATTTGAGGGAAAAAACTTTCATAAGCCATTAAGAACACTTTGTGGAGAAATTAAATTCAATGAGAAATGGAGATCAGGAGGCCTATTGTCAAGTTCTGCAAGCACATTTTAAAACTAATCACCAATAAAGCCAAGAATCCTCAGAGGAATAGTCGTAATACTGTGTGCTGGGAAAGCAGGTCTCTATAGGTCAGTGCTGGAGCTCTCTCTTTTCAGGCAGCTTAAAGGCTCATTCTGTATGGCCGAAAAAAAAAAGGTAGGTCGCAAGGGGCTAACATTCATGATGAGTATAATCCTGTTGAAATCAAGCAGAATTTTGGTAGGAACTGCAGTGGGGCTGATGAGATTTCACCTTTGGTTTTTGGAAGAGATGTGGCTGCTTCCCAGTTTAATGTGATTTAGTCTTTGCTCCCTTTTAAGTTCATCCTCTGATTAGCTTTAAATTCAGGTTAAAACTTCTGTCCTTCATCTTACAGAGAGTAGCAGTGACAGCTGTGGGCTCTCAAAGGGAGAGTAGAAAATAGCTGTTTTCACAGAGGGACGAGGGTAAGGCTCTGGTTTTCAAACTGGACACTTGTTTCTAGACTCGACATCAGCAGGTCTGGATAATCACCAGCATGCAATCGTGATGTTTCATTTAAAGTCATTCAAATCACAGTGCCATTGGGAGGGTGCAGAAACCTTCACTCCAAAGACAAGCTATATGATATTAAATTGAATGGTTTCTGCTGGGTGAGTCTTGTGTATTGTCTTGCTTAAAAGAGGGAACGAAGTATGGATTAGAGAAGCTGAAAAAGCAGGCACGCAAAGGTGTTTAATACTGTTTTCTATTAGTAAGTTTATTCTTTCATGTGGCACTCCTAGAAAAAGTAAAGATGTACAAATACCTGACAAGGAGAATAATCAGAAAGATGAATAGGTCTGAAATGGATTATTTTCCTATTAAAAAAAGTATAAAAGGAATTTAGTACTTCAAAGAAATATTAAAATTGTATGTCATGGAAGTGGAGCTGAAAAGCCTAGATACATTAACAGTATCCGGGCTGCGCATTACTCCATGTAAGCTGATACAGAATTTGGCAACTAAAGAGCAGAAGATTTTTGCTGGAAATGAGTAGCTAGGATCAAATGTAGATCCAAGACCCACACATTAATTTTTAAGCAGATGTGTAAGGCCATTGACTTCAAGTATCTTATGCAATTTCCTCTATTAATGCACTGTGTTCTAATATCTTAGGCTCATTATTTGCATCCTGTTACTGGCTCTTTCCCACGTGTACAAGTTCAGTATCAAAACTTGGAATAAAGAAATGCTCTGCTTAAATGAATTGCTACAAGAAAATCATCCATATGCATAACAGCATTGCTAATTGTCTGTTACCTTGTATATTTTACTGTTGATACATTTGATAGCAAAGGCCCTGAGTCCTGGCTTCTTCTTATTAGCTACTGACAGCCAGTCACAGAAACCTTCACTGTTGTCATTTTTACCTAAACAATATAAGCAGAAAATCAGCAGTGGAATTAGTAGAGATTTTTATGGTTTGTTTTGTATTTGTATTTAAATGTGTGATTATCCCGTGGCTGCATTGTAAATCATAGCACTGACTAACTGCTTAGGTGATCTATGTCTATTGCACTAAAATAGCAAAAGAGCAAGTCTCTGGTATCACAGATGTTTCTGGCCTAAAACAACATCAGAAGGACTTATTTCTTTTCTCTCTCTAGTAAGTACTGGCACATCCAACCAGCCCCCAGTGAGTTCTATTAATATTTACTTCTGGCTGCAGAGCAATCTGATAGGATTTTTTTTTTCTCTAAATGTAGTAACTGAGAAAAATGCCTATTAGGCATTGCTGTAGGCATCACTGGTTTTCACAAGTATACCATGAAGTTGGTGGTTGAAATATTAGTTGGTTGGTGTATCAGTAGATATATACACATAGTTCGTGGTGTCATCACAAGAGGTGGAAGTTCCAATTTCCATCCTGTATATTTTACATTTATTTTATACAAACCTCTAAAGAGCTTAAAATGCAGTTTGACACGTTTGCTCTCATGGAATTTCTCGTCCCATTGTCAACAAGCTGTGTACTGTTGTTTGGAAACCCAGTTCAGATGGCTATTCATTATGTCTAGTTAGTGTCAAAATAGTTAATTCCTTTTCTTCATTTTTATTAGACTTAATAGCATGCTATCATCTGGCAGCCTAATCTTTGTTTTAATGAACAGTACCAACACATTAAAATGGGTGTGAAAATTACTACATTAACTTTACAGAAAAAATATCATTAGTACAAGAAGCGCATTAAAATCCTCAAGGATATCTCAAGTGCATGGATTTTGAAGTTGATTAGAAGTACTTCTGCTGAAATTGTTATTTTAGCATGGTTGCTACCCTTTTTCCTGATTTGCTATATATTACCTCTGTATGTCAGAGATAGATTTGTATGTTCTGTATAAACTATAATAGAATCTTAATGCAGGTAAGGGTATTTCTGAGGTTATAGTTTGTCAGTTAAAATACAAATAATCACAAGTTTTGGCTGCAGGTCTAGCCGGGAGGTATCACAACATTCCTGTATTTAAACAGATTTATGTAGAATATTGACAGTATATGTATAATGGAGAGATGCTCTATTTCACTGCGTCAGTGTCACTGTTATCTGTTTTTCCAATAAGACTATACCTGTCCGTTTCAAAATCGTATGTGGTGTTCTAGATGTTGAATTGCTTTGGTCTCTACTACTAAAAACCTTTCAGAGGCATTATACTACTCACTGCTGTGACGTTTATAAAATGGACCAGATTTAGCTGCATTGCTGGACTTTTTCAGGCTACTACCGCAACACAAAGCAGTTGTACATCTGGCATATAGTATTTTGGGCTTTCCTCTGCTGCTGGCTCATCACTGGCTTTAGTAACCAGTAGTTGTCAGTGGTCAGATCTGCAGAGTATGAAGCTTAGATAGGCACTCATTGACATTTGCCAAGTGCCAGAGTGTGTTAGCAGGTATCTAACTCTGCATTGACATTCTGTCTACCTGCCTTGCTTAGCAGCCTTTACAAACCCAGTTAGACATGTACATTCACCTTTAAGTACCCAGAGGTCCGCGAAATTTGGCCCAAATCCCATGAAGTGATCTACTTGATTATAGTAAAAATGTCCTTGATTCTGAGACAAATGAACTGTCTTTTAGAGACCTTTCTGACCCATCTCAGGTGATTACACAAAAAGCCTGTGGCATGCTGGTCTTTCTCTGTCGTCTCTTCTCATGATTTGCAACCTCTTTTCCCATTTTACTTTTTCCTACATAAGATCATTAAGTAATATGTTCCTAGCATCAGTTCTTATGGCTGAAACAACTTCATACGAGTCTTTGTCTGCCATTACCACATTAGTGCTGAATGTATTATTTCCTCATAGATTTTTAGGCCTGAAGGGAGCCTCCCATCATGTGGCCTGAGCCGCTGTTAAATTAGACTATAGGATTTTACTTTGTTACTCTTTTATCGAGCCCAGCACCTTGAGTTGGACTACATCAGATCTTTCCTCAAGTTATTGTAAACCAGAAGACTTCAGGATGTGGAGGCCCACTGCCTTTCTTGGTCACTCATCCCTCATTTCCTCTTGTCGCACTCCTAATGTGACTGCCACCATTCCTTCTTGCACCATCTCGCAAAGACACACTGCAGTGTCCCATATCTGTCTATACTACAGCATTTTTGCTTAGGGTAAAAAGGATATGCCCACACTGAGCAAATGCTTCAGTCATCCCTCTTCCCAACAGAGTGCCAGAGAGAGCTGGTCCTCGCAGGAGTCCGCACTGGGTGCGTGCTATCATGTTGCAGCTCCTCATCAATAAGCTTATTTAAATGGGTCTGCCATAGAGAGATGTTAGCAAATCTGTCACATCATGTACCATACTGCTTCTGATCTAATTATAATCGTACCTTTAGAAAAGCCATTGTCTGACACATTGTTCATCCTCTTTTTTTTCTACAGACAAAGCAATTTCCCTTGATATTTCACCATCTGGGAATCCTTCTCTTCTCTGAATTTAAATGTTCTGCACTCTAAGAAGGGCAGCTCTGTTCTTTTAGTTATTGGTTATTCTCATTGTCTTATTTAATTTTCTTATCATTGGGTATGTTTTCTTATTCAACATAAAAAGTGTCCTGGATGCAGAGCCATGAGATGGAAGCCTGTGATATTTGAGGTCTGGACCTGGATTTGGAATTTACTGACATCCCCTGTCTCCCAGATGGGTTAAATCTGGCCACGCCTCCTGCAATTTGCAGAACATGCATGTCACACTTGTATCTACATCTAGTTTCAATTTTGTATCTATGTCTAGTTTCAATTAGCCATTAGCATTGCTCCCCTCCCCGGCACTATCATGCCAGCTGCAGCAAGTACACATTAATGTTTTTCAATGGTCTCTTCTTTTTACCTAGGCATTTTTTTTTCCTAGTTAATGTGATTTCTTTAGCCTCTATTTCTCATATGTCCTTTCTAGTTTTTGAAGATGACTTTCTCTCATGTCTCTGGAGGAATCAGTCCTATAATGTAATTCAGTATATTGCTTCAAAGCACCCAGAATGCAGTGACCCTGCATCGTGGTTTAAGCCCAGCGGTAAATCTGCCACGATGTCGTTAGCTCACCCCTTCCCCCTTTCTCCCCCCTGCTCCCTGAGGGATGGGGAGGAGAAGTGGAAGACTGTAACTCCCATGGGTTGAAATAAGAACAGTCCAGTAACTAAAGTATAACACAAACCACTACTGCTACCACCAATAATAATGATGATAAGGGAAATAACAAGGGAAGAGAATACAACCGCTCATCACCCACCAACCGATACCCAGCCCGACCTAGCAGTGATCTAACGCTTCCGGGTGACTGCCCCAGTTTATATAGTGGGCATGATGTGCTGTGGTAGGGAATACCTCTTTGGTCAGTTTGGGTCACGTGCCCTATCTCTGCTTCCTCCTGGCTTCCCCTCCTCCTTGGCAGAGCATGAGGCTCAGAAAGTCCTTGGTCAGAGTAAACATTACTGAGCAACAGCTATAAGCATCGGTGTTATCAGTGCTGTTCCCAGGCTGAAAGTCAAAACCACAGCGCTGCACCAGCTACTGATAAGGAGAAAAATGATTGCTACTGCTGAACACAGGACACCCTGCTTCCCATGCCTTAAATCATAGAATCATAGAACAGTTAGGGTTGGAAAGGACCTTAAGATCATCTAATTCCAACATTTCTAAAGCTATGTGAGATGAAGCCTGCATATAGATACATTTTTCATGGAGACATGAATTCTTTCTTGTACTTTCACCTTCCTGCTAGTCCATGTTTTCACACACTGAGTTATTATTGTTTATTTTCAGACCCTCTTGGAAAAAAAAGAGGTCTGCTTTGAATCCCATGTCATTTAGCATGAATGTTATACTGATAACAACAGCAGATTGCGAGATGTGCTTTTAACTTCTCTGCTTTGGAGATAAGATTGATATTAATCCTATCTTTTTCAGTAATCTACTGAAGTGTTTACCTGCCTGGAATCATCTTCTTTATTTTTGGTTTCTAAATTCTTTTTTTTTCCCTTCAATTTCCCTTCTATATGCTTTTCATTTCAAGTTGCTTGCATGACTCATTACTAGTCTCAGGTAGGGAATGCATTTTCTGTACCAGACACTGAATAACAACTTTAGATGGTTTCTTTTCCACAGATGATTTTTATGATTATTATTTTTAATCTTACCTGTGTCTTCTTTCATGATGTGCTGCTGGGTACTAGCAGTAGATCTGACTTCAGTTTCCGCTGAGGTGCTTTTCTGGCCATTTAAAGGAGCATTAAACTGGGAGTAAATTATTTGTTGTTCTTTCTCTCTAAAACTTTTGTTTGTTGTTTTTTCTCTTAAACCGCCAACATAGTGAGAGAGGGATTTTGTGTGAAAGACAGCTATATGCTAAATGTAAAGAAGTAATAAAGAGTTTAGTCTCAAATAGATAAAGGTGAGAAATTTGCCTATATTTTTTAATATTATATTATATACTAGAAAACGTCATTTAGAATAGGATTATTTGAGTAGTCTCCTGTTCTCCTCAAGGTTAGATCAATTTAGGAGAGGCCAGTTCCAACCCATTACAGAAAGATGATCCTTGTCCCAGGCATTCCCAGTTTTGCAGTCATGTAAATCATAATAGGCATTGACATTCTTTGTGTTTTTATCACAGGATGGTTTTGTGGTACTGCAGGTGCAAGAATGTACCTTAGAACTCCCAGAGTGTTGTGGGAATAGAAACACAAATAACACAAAGTTTGGAGCAGATTTTGCACAAGAGCAATTCCTCTGCATCATTGGCAGGTCTCGGGGCTTGTCTGTCTTTAGCATTCTTCATTGAGAGACAGCTGCTCCTGAATAATTTTGGCTGCAGGCTCTCTGGTAGTAGGCTTCATGTCACTTAATTATGAATGTATGACAGTGTAGGTGTTTGCATCTGAACTACTTGTCTAAGAAGTCGGTTGCAGGAGAGAGGCATCCCTAGTGTGTGATCCCCTACCACACCTCGGAGGTACTTGTAAGCCTGAGATAACAGATGCTGATTTCTTTACCCTGGACACAAGGGGATCTCAGCTACAGATTCTGATTTTGGTATGGCAGGTATTTAAGTTCAGGTATGTGCTTCCATGCCCTGTTTCAGAAGTGGACTCAGCACAAGCAGAATAGAGTGGTCATCATCCTAAACCGGGGTATTGTCATGCATGTTCAGGGATCCCTTTTGCAGTTTAAATCCTACTCCATCATAATTCAAATATATTAATAGACAAATACTCAGGGGGAAAAATTATATAAAAATGCAATACTCTGTGGCTAAACACTATGTTTGTTTTCTCAGCTAAGTATACACTCTGCTTGTCAAATGCTGAGCTGTAGTAAGAAATATGTCTTAAATGTACAAGAACAGGATAGATTTATCTATTTATCTTCCTGACATTTGCAATAACCTAGGCTTTTTCTCTCCTTTTTTCCTATGCTGAATATGTTGCATGCAGTGGCATTGTGCCAGTCATACACCAGTAACTACAACAATATTTCAACTGTCTTCCCTGTATGAATTTTTTATGACAATGTAGAAAGATGTGTCCACAAGAGCTTGAAGCTTGAAAGTAGTCAGGCTCATACTGGGTAAAACTGGACTTTGGCACTAAAGAAAAGGAGTTTAAGATTACGTTCAAAAGACTGGAAAGAATGCAGAATAGTAATTAAACTGATTAAACAGCAGTCAAAATAAAATGCCGATAAAGCTGAATCAAAAACTGCAAATAACAGAAATGAAACTTAAGGAAACTTCCCATCCATTTCTTTCTACTGGAACATACAAAATGCAATTTCCTGACTATTTCAAGAATAACTACATTTTAGCAATAAAACAGAGCCCCCCAGATTAATGTGGGCTGCAAATAATTTTTAAACCAAAATGAAGCATTCTTCAAAATCAGGGAAAATTGCATGTAAGTCTTAGAATTTTCTTCCCCTGAGGCAAGAGCTAGAGGACAGCTGAAGTTATATTTTATATGTGGGTGGTGTTTTGTCATAATGAATACCAGTTACTCCTACAGTAACTTGATCTGGTTTCCTCTACTGTTTTGAGAAGACATTACTTACATTGTAGGTAAGGGTGCAATTCTATGTCCAGCAGTGCATCTGCAAAGGAGCAGTTCCTTACACCTAAGGGCTCTGCCTGCCAGCTGTATAGCTCAGTGTGCCAGACTTGGACATCTGTCTTGGAGACATCCATTAGCAAAAACTCCTATTCAAAACATCTTCAGGTTTCCTCAGGGTTCCCCCCTTAGTTTTTGTGAGCAATCATTCAGACCTGTGCACTCAAAAATTATGTACCACCTGCTTTGTTCAGAGCCTGGAATTTCCAAAATTACCATCCTAAGCTTAAAAGCCAGGGCTGCTGATGCTAGTGAAGTCAGAATTGCAGTCAGTGCAAATGGAAACCACTGGGGAAGAGAAGATGAAGACTAGTTACAGAGATAGTTCAGAAAATGAATCTCTACAGCATACATTAAAAATCAGTAGACAAAGCTGCTGTTAAAACGCAGATGACACATGGCCTGTATCACTCATTCTCACTGCTCTCAGCTTAGCTGCTAGACTTTGAAGAACTTGATGAAGTAAGTTAGGATCTATGACTGCTAAAGCATCAAATTACTTTTGTCTCTAGGTTAGTACATGACAAGGACAAAAATCAGTATGGAAATAAGTAGCAATTTGCTTTCTGGCTTTAATTGAGTTTGGCAAAGTAAGGTCAGAAGAGGAGAATTTGAAGTTGCTTTGGGTATTGTTCAGACTTTTTCAGACAAATTGCAGCTAAAAGTCTAAAGAAAAATATGAGATTCAGTTGAGGTGTCATTGCCATGACTGTAATTGCTTTAAAATCAGCCTGGTACTCTCAGAAAGAAATGTGAAAAATTTCTCTTGACCTGTTTGCAGGGTGGATTGACCCAGTATTTACTCAGTAGAATAATTCAATGTAATCATGATCCTCTGCTGATTTCCAGCATTTGCTGAAGCCAAGAGTTGAAGAGAAAAAAGGAAAGCAAGTAAATGTTGAATGGTGGCACTGATGTGTTAAGGACATTAAATACTTATGTCAAATAATAGGTTTTGCATTTTTCTCTCCAAATTAGCTTAGACATCATGTATTGGTTACGTGTTTTATTTGTTCTTGTAAATTGTACAAGTCTAGGAGCTTTCTAAGCTGTTTGACACAGCCATGTTAGAGGCTGTGCATTAAGCTGTTAAGTTTGCCAGCTTTCTGCAGAGGATAGACTCAGAAAAGTTGGAATTTCTGTGGGAAATTCATAAGGAAAAAGTCTAGTGAAACCTTAGCTGAGGAATACTTGCAGAGCATTAACCAGTTCTTTGAACCATCCAGTCTCTTCCCACATCCTCTTTATTATGTTCAGCATCTTAGCAGCAGTCAAATAATCTCAAGGACTGAAGGTTTTTGCTCTAATCCAGCAGGCATCAGCCTCAGTGAAAATTAACCATGTCCTAAGTGGCTCTGCTGATTTCAGGTGAGCTGAAATTTGCTAAAAGCTAAATGTAGCTTAAATGCTTCATAAAATCAGAATCACGGTCAGTGGATAGAAAATACTTCAGAGGCCAAGAAGATGAAAAGCACTTTTGAAAGATTACTGAAATTATTTATGGTCATTATATTTGTGTTTTTAAGCGATGACATATGCAACTCTAGTTTTCAGTCCTTATATATTTCACTAAGATTAATGTTGCTAACATTATTTCCAGCAAGACATGACTTTTCTACCCTTAGAAACACAATACATGTAAGAGGGCCAACAGCTGTGTCTTATCTGCACCAGGCAGCAATGCTGCATGTGGTGCACAGAGAATTTAGTCCACTGAGCTCAAGTGCTCTGAGCAGAGCAAGTAGAGATGGATACACCAAGAAGAGTAAAGGCTTTTTTTCCCCAGGTACCTCCTTAGACTTTGTTTTGGGGGTGGAAGACAGCTCAAGCAAAGTTTGCTTTGAGGTTCTCTAGGTCTGCTAGCACAAGCTGGCATGACACCATGCTATTTCCATGCCATTTCCATCTCAGAAGACCTGTGTGATGGGCATACAGTCCTAACCACTTTGTGCAGAATGAGTTGTAATATTTTTTCATTTTTTAATTACATTGATTTTATGAACTACATTTTGATGCCCCTCTCTTTTTAAAAGATGCCATTGATACAGACTGGCATTGCAGATGAATTAAGTACCGCTTCTGGTTAGTCTGGCTTATTGTCAAGCATCATGATGCGAAAGAGTTTAAAATCTCTGATTTTAAACCTTAGCAAAGAACAATTTTTCTTCTCCTCTCTTTTAAACCTGTGCTACTATAATTATGAAAAGCAGCTCATTTTTACCATTACCTATGGACAGAAGTTATAAGCTGCCAGTTATTTTCCTGTACAGCTGTCTGGTTCAGTAAATACATCTTTGGGGACTCATTTGCATTAGTTACCAAGAGATGATGTGCAGCAGTGAATGGTGGTTTGTGCTTTATAATGGGCTTTCTCAGCCCTCACTTTCTAACATGATTATGAGCTCTTTTGTCATTAAGGGAGGAGCACAGATTGAACACTGTTCAGGAGACCTGAAGGTTAAGACTGAGTAGGCAGGAGGGACATCATCTGGCATTCCCCATGATATCTTCAAGCAAACCAGATGCCAGATTTATAGCCAAGGTCCAGCAAGTTTTCCCTTTTTGAGGCCTGACAACTGCGTTTTGAAGTTTGATTACAGTTTGGTATTATACTCTAGGAGCTTATGAGAAAGTAAAGTGCACCGTATTAATATTTGTAGTTATTGAAGAAGTAGAACAAGAAAGCCGAAGGGGTCTGCATTTAGATTGTTTCAAACTCTTCAGTGTGGCTGCATTATTTGAAAAATAAGATCAATGAAAACCCAGGAGATGAGGGATTTTGATTCTAGTGGAAAAAGAAAGAAGAGACGCTAACCCTTCATTGAGCAGAGGAGCTTTGTCCTGGAGACTAATGTGCTGGCAGACACATCCCTGCATGTAGGTGGAAGTGGAGAAGGGGAAAGAGATGCATGTTGTTTCTCAACCAGTCTAAGGACTTGTCTCAAAATTAAAGAGTTCAGAGGAACATTTTGGAATAGACAAGCAAATATACAGGGAACACATCCCTCTGCTTTTCAAAACTACATTCTGCTCATTTCTTTAGATAATCTGCACAGTTGTGATCTCAGGTTTCTTAGCTTCCAGTAATACCCACTAGGGCATTTTATTATAAGCCCATAGCATGAAGTGCTTCTCGTGGCTGGTCTACAAAACAATGTGGCGGTGTGAATTTACACTAGCAAACTCATTAGCTTCCAGTTGAGGCTCTCTTACAGTGCACTTTGCATACTTCTGTGCTCGGGCGCGAAGGACTGTGCAGTAACTGCTTTGCTTGCTGTGTACTGATTTCCCAAGTAAAACCAAAAAAAATTACATTTTCTCTGAAAAACATATTTTTCAGGTTGATGTACATTTTGTTGTAAGTTATTCAGGGTTTCCTTTGGTGCAAGACAGATTAATGTGGGCTAAAGGCGTTGTCTTGCGAATTTTTGACTTAATAGAAATAGTACTAGAGCCTGATAAAAAGATAGAGAATTTATCAGTGAATATAAATGATGTATCTCATTGGCTAACACATGTTCCTGATATCTTTCATTGTATTTTGGAGTGAAGGAAAGGGAAGAAAAGGGAAATGATACTGAATTGTATCATTTAACAGTATAATTTGAAGTGGCCTTAATAAACAAAAATGGCTGTGATCCAAGTTAAGAGAGAAGCTTAAGAAAACATCTCAGGAATATGCATGATTTTGTTCTCTCTAGAATTGTTCAAAACTATATTGGGAAAGAAAAACCATGCAGTCCTTTGGGGTCAGTTATCTATAGTTGTTTTTAGCCCATCATTACAGCAGTCTCTCAGCTTTATCACTTAGTGTTCTCTCTATTCTTATCACTTCTTGTTTTACACCTTTGTTTCATATATGATGATTAAATTCATCAAAGCCAATTTAATTAATACATTCAGTACTTTATCCTCAACAGTTAAACCTTTTACCGCCCCCCAGATCATTTATCAGATATAGCTGTCAGAAATACTTCTTGCCTACAACCAATTTGATTTTGAAGTCATACTCCAAATGTGAAAAGGGCAATCAATCTATTTGCTACCCGCTAGGACTGTTCTGTGGCTTATCAAAAATTAGGGTTATTGTGAAGTAATAGTAGTGGGCTAGATGATTGATGTCACTAATTGGAGCCTGTGCTTTTAGGCTAGGTAGGCATAACAAAGACTAAATGGACATGAAAGCTGAATTCATATTTTACTCTTACAAATGAGCTAGCTCAGCTGGGCTTGGAGCATGTGGTTTAATCAGTGAGGAGCAGCCTCTGCTTATACTCTCAGTGTTGTTCCTATTTGTTATTAAATGGAGATCATCAGTCTCTCTGGCTCTCCCTTTGACCTTAAGTATTAAATGTGCTCTAAGAAAAACAAAAGCACTGATTAGTGAGGCCTGGAGATGTTTGTCAGAGCTACAGGTGCCTTTCTTGACTGGAGACTGAGTACAGAAATAAATCTCTGTAAAATCAAAAGCTTCTGTTTATCTTGAAAGATGGGGGAGTGTTGTGGAAAATTGAAGGTGGAGGAAAACTGAAAGATCTGAGACATAAGCACATTGCCATTTTGTCCATCATGGTTGGTTTCTTTCTTTGCCAAAGTTCACATTTTAGAGATAACAAACTTCTTTTTTCCTTGTCAGACAATGTAGAAATAGATATTTTCTTCTTAAATTATAATGCAGTGCTGAGTGTTCAGTATCATGCTTGTCATCCTGTATTAGCTTGCAGAGAACTGGTGTTTCTGCCAAATATATGTTCATGGTTCCAGCAAGCCCCTTCCTTCACATAACATCCAGTTATGTTTTTTCTCTGTCCTATGCATATCTTTGTATGCTTTGCCTTTCCTCCATCAAAATGCAGTCACTAACATCTGATCAGAAAATGTCATTTAGATTAACATTTTGTCACTTCTTCACTGGGAAACCAACTGTGAACCAAATGATGGTGTCCTGTGAGGTATCATCAGGAGTTTTTGTTATTTTTGAGAATCTGTAAGGAAGAAATATGCCAAGTGTTCTCCTTGAACAGGTATAGCCAACTGCCTCCATCACGGATGCAGGCAGGGGCTCAAATCAGTTTAATTCTCTATACCGTGGCGGTATTATGCACTAGACTTTGAGGCAATTTAGAGGTAACCTGCAGATGGCTAAGAATTGTGTGAGCTTTTTATCCTGCTTACTTTTGCAAAGCTCTTGTGGAACGTCCTGCTCTTCTCTCTTCACAGACTCTTTCCTGATGTGCCTGGAAGTGTGATGACTTCCTGATTATTTGGGCTAAAATGTACATTTTGTTGTATTGGGTACCTACCCATGCAAGTATGTTAGTCATGTTTTTAAACTAACAAATACATGCATATAACATTGTAACATGAGAGACACAAAATGAATGGGTCTGATGCTTTGCATTTGGGAATAATGCAGTTGGGAATAACATTCCTTCCTGTTTTGCAGTGCATAGAAAAGTGTGTTTCTTGCTATCAAGTATATAAAATACATTTTATTACGCTATAATTTCAGAGGGAGAGTCAAAGGAGAACCCTTATAACTGTAAGAATTAGATTTAGAAGAAAAAGAGCTTTAGGAATGAAAATAAAAGAATATGGCTTAGATAACATGATAATGTTCTTTGTAGAAAGCTCTGAAGAGATCAGACTGGAACTTACTGAATAACTCAATATGTGATTATAGCCCTTGGCAAATTGTCTGAAAGTATACTTTGAATTGCCTATAGATTTATTTGCTAATCACAGTAGTTTAAGCAATTTACAAGATCTAGCACATTGCAAGCCTCCATCTACCATCAGATTTTATTTCTTGCTCAGATCATTCTGCCTTATGTGACTTGAATAACAATTTTCATACAACCTCTAGATTTCTCATGGAAAATGCACCTGTGGGTAAATCGATAAGCAGGAAAGACCAGTTCACTGAAGAATTAGCATGGCTTTAACTTCTGTGTATGTTCATCACTGTCATCTATACACTGGTGAGAAAGTGGCTCTGGAGCAGCTTTGGTGTGTCTTCAGATGGACAGAGTTGAGACAGCTCAAAGGGCTTGTAGCCACTTATTTCCTTGTGAAGAGGCAGTCTCTGGGTTTGCTTATACTCAACAGAAGCAGGTTTCATATTCAGAATCATCCAGTTCCACCAATACTAACCTGCCCGTACAGCTTTTGGCACCATTTTACATTGGTTTATACTTGGCAGATAATCCATAAAGCACTGCTTTCTTGGTGAACAAGTTCAGTTTGCTGGTTCACTGGGGTGGGAAGAAGCAAAAAATAAAAGTCATTAAATAAATTACCGTATAATAAACACATTGTTTTGCAAGGGCAGCTGCCGGGAACAGTCATGGCACTGGGAGATCTCTTCTAGATGAAGATGCTATAATTCAAGCTGAGGAGTACCAATACTACATGAGGGACATGGGGCTTGAAAGTTGATGCTGGGCTGCTCCAGCCTTTACGGATCACAACAGTCAACAAATCATACCCTCACTTTCAGTGACTAAAAATTCCCGTTAGAAGAGCTACACAAAACCACAACAGGAGCCCACCAACACCGTGCCATAAACGGATGCCTTAGCAGCTGATCTGTGGCAGTTGTCACTTTTGATTACAATGCAAGGGTTGCCGGCAGCCAGCTAATGATGGGATCACAGCCCTGCCAGTTTCCTCGTATCTCCATATCCTCATTATGTATTTATCCTGTGTTGTGTGTGATTACAGAGTAACTGAGCAGCCAGCATTGATATGCTTATTCCAGAATCGAATCTTTTTCAGTTTATTATGTGAGAATATATACCTTAGATATGAAAATTGATCCATTCTGCAAGATAGAAAGTATTTGGCTGTGTTGTTCTGGCCTTCTGCAAAGCTCTGAGGCTTTGCCAGAATTTATACTAGGAACAGACTTGTTACAATAATTAAAGTTGAGACAAGATAACATTTTGTACTTGCAGATGGCGCAGAGGAACAATAGGGGCTGATCTTGTAGCAAAGAAATGAAAATAAAATGTCAGTTAAATTAGTTAATTTACATAGCCTGCACCAGTGTGAGATGCTTCAGTGCAGCTTAAGACCTTGAGTTATAAGATAAAAGGAGGCCCAGTGATCGCATCACAGCAGCCAGTTCGTATGCAGCTCTCTGCTCCCAGCAGCAGGGAGGATATGGCATCCTTCTTTGTACTGGATCGTTTTGTTTTCTGTGATGCATATTCACCAGTATTTAAAATTATTTTGATTAGATTTACAGCCAGAGATACTCAGTAAAATAGCAGGTAGTTGTATATGTTCTCCTCCCTCCTGCTCTGCTTCCTGAAGTTTACTGTGACTTAATTTAGCTACAGTGTTGAAGGTGTGTGTGAAATACGGGTTGGATGCTATCTAGGTCCACAAAGTTATTTCTTTTGCTTCCTGATAGCCCAAAAGACAAGAGGTTTGTTCAGGGCCAGCTAATGACAGAGAGATTTAACTGAAGTGACATCTTGGAAGTATGGATGTGGTGCTCTTCGTAGCAGGATACAAACAATAACAGATCCAGGGAGTGAATTACTGCTTGACTCCCAGTTAATACCAAGTGTGTTTCTGGGAGTAGGCTCCATCTTCAGTTGTGTTTGTGAACCTTTCTGTGTGACACCATCCTATTTTCACTTTATTCTCAACATGTAGTCACTATGGGGCTTTATTTATGTGAAAATGGAACTTGTTGCCTTGAACATAACCAAGATATTTTTTCCAAATTTTTAGTGTCCTTGGAGTTTCTAGTTTTTAATGAATCTTAACTTCAAGTCAGTTTTGACTGGGCTGCAGTCTGGCTCCTGAGGCTTGTATGCTGTCTCAAGTACTACAGTTCTACATGTATCATTTAAGTTTTCTTTAATTTCACTGATCTGAGCTCTCACTCAGCTCCCACGGTTCCTGGAGGAATTGGTTTTATCATGTTTCCAACCCTTCATTTTCACACATCTAAAGCATCATTTTTCTCTTCTAAAAACACAGCATCTGGCTATGTTCATACTGAGCAAAATGAAATAATAGGGACAATGGCATACCAATTAGATCACTAAAGAAATCACAGTTGGTTGCCATTTCCAGGAACATGTAGTACTTCTGCAAGACAATTCTATTATTGCCTTATATTTGGAAGTACTGCAAACTCTTCCAACAACTTTCATGGATGTTTGCCTCAGAACTGAATGACTTCAGTTTAATTTAAATGTAAATGAAAGGTACATAGTGTTTTAATGTTTAACAGACATACAGAGGATTTTGTACAGAGAAATCATTCACTTGCTATGTTCTGTAGTGGTTATTATTCATTTATTGCCACATCTAAATTCCTTAATCAGATCCAGATGATATTCTGCAGATTCCCTTTCTTCCCCCTCCATTTAGATGGCCTTTAGGAAGACTTCCCAAGAGCTATGCCAGCTTGGCATCTGCAGGATGCTGCTGATCTCCTAAGTCCTGGCTGGAAAAGAGCTTCCATCATAGCAGAGCGTAACAAATGCCTTCTAATACTTTCTTTGCAGTGAGTAGCAAAATGGACGTGAATGGCAGGCCTTAGTTCCTGCAGTGTTTCTGGCAGACTGTCTCCTCAGGAGTTCCTGGCCTCTTTTTTCTGGAATAAACTGCATATTTGAAAAGAAGGACAACAGGGAGTCTCTTAACTTAAAGCTTGCAGAGGTTTTAGAAGGACTGGTCTCAGCTCTTGAAAATTACTGATACAGTTTTAAAGCTAAGAATAAGAAGGTTTGTTCTTATCTTCAAAGCCTCTAGTAAGTTATACAGCCATTTATTCATAGGTGCTAACTGTACTTGTAAAATCTTCATTACTGGTAATCTACGTATTATTCTGCACATGCCATGTAGTGTCATTATGGGGTTTTATGTACTTCACATCTATATAATCTCTAGGCTGTCCTTTTATAGTTAGAAAATTTTATTTTTTAAGGAAAGATCAAGATAGGATCAGTTCAGTGCTTCTGTTACATATACCTGTGGTACAACCATGCTGTTCTCCCCCTCCTGGGCCTGAGGACATCCAGGTGGGCAAGTAGTAACAGTACAGCTATTTTGATCTCCTTCAGCGATGACAGTGATTTGAACAAGTTCAACTTTCTGATCTGATTTTGTTTTCTACAAAATAGCTACAAAGTTGGGATCACAAAAAACCCGATCATCTTGGCTGTCTGAATTGTCTCAGAATCTTGTTAGAGGTTCTTGTTACAGTCTCTTTATTTAATTCATCTGCCCCCCAAAAAACCATTCCATTTTTCATCACCTTCAGCCTTTGCCAGTCTGCAGTGTTCTTTTTTTTCTTATATCTGCTCAAATTAATAATTGTGGAAATTGCTCTTAGTGCCATAACATTATGTATATATTTATCTTGAATCCTGCTGAATTTCTCATTATTTTTGGTACTCTGACTTGCACTGGGATCCTTAGCCTGAGAACATGTGAATAGCACAGACAGTTAATTCTTCATACAGTTCAAGAGCTCTGAATTTAATCGTGTCTATGGCAAGTTTGTCAGATTAACAGATTCTTCAATTTTGTTTTGGCTGCTGCTGGTAGCAAGTAAACAGAGATAGAAAATACACACGTCTAAGTAGGAACTGGCTTCAACCTTAGACAAGATGTTGTAACCACAGAAGTAAGTGATGGTGACTGCTGCAGTGAAAGATGTAAACCAGTATTTTCTTGTATACCAAATTTCATGGGGAAACACTGCGTGATCACTTCCTGACCTCTCAAATTAAAGCTTTGTTTTCTTTCTAATATAAAGTGAAACCTATCCCTACCTGTTTGCAGTGTACTAAATACCAACAATTTTATATGTTTATTTGTCCTGCCTAATTCATGCAAAGAGGAGGTGAATTCATATTAACAGGGACTGGTTGCTAGCTAACACTTTCATTCAAGATATTGTGCTGAACATAATATACCATAGCGCACTATATGACAACAAAAGCTCCCCAAGTAAATGTACCCTCATACACTATATTTTATCAAAAAATAATTATTGAATTTGCAAAGCAACTGTGTGATAAGTCATTTCAAGCCTTTAGTAACTTACTATAAAGAAGCTACATAAATAATTACTGGTTCACTGACAGCAATTAAGTTGGCCTAAGAACCCAGGATTAATAACGCACTCTGCTCATTCTCTGGAATAATAACTTATATGCCATTTCTAAACGTTATATGCCTTTGTCTTGGATTATGATAAGTGTCAGCTCATCCTAGCCAAAGGAGCTATGAAAATGTAGCTAAAATTGAAATTTTCATCTCGTTGAATCTCTTTCCCTTAATGTTTGTTTTTTGCAGTAGTCGTGATTCTAGTGAGTCAAAGTTAACTTGTTAGTTTAATTCAGGAAATTAGTTGCTGTAGGTTTTGCTTATAGAGATCAATGGACAATAAACACCATTTTGACTTGAATGAGATTTCCTTTTGCAAGGATGCAAAGAGAATGCTAAAACCAATTTGACTATTGCTATTTTAGAGACTGAAATTCAAATACAAGAGCATACAAAATAAATACCGCACCGGAATCTCTGATAAAGGGAAGTTTGTTGCTACACAGCTATCTATAGCAGTCTGCAACCTTGTAAAGACATAATGCATCAAAGGTTTGAATGAGGAATACCCGTTATGTTAGGAATGCCTCTCCCTCCAAATATTATTGTGAATTGCATTTTACAGAAAGGAATAAGGAAGCATTTTTGGAAGCTTCTACCTTATTCAGGAAACTGAGTCACATCGTTAAGTGACGTGGGGCCAAATCCACATATCTATGTCTTCAAAAACATCTTTTGAAAGTAGTTGGATCATAGTTGCTTTTTGCACCTTTTGCTGGGTATTCATTTACATTGAGGAGTTAAGTATATTTTAATGTCTTTGCCCATATCACTCGGACTTTAAGACCTGTTCAATGCCTTCTACTACTTGGATTTCCATCTGCCAAGTCGCTCATGAAAGCAGGATTTAGCTGCTCAAGTCTTTTAGACTTTGTGATGCTTAGTGCAATGGCATGAAAAAAACTGAAGCCGGCTGCCTAAAGATGCAGCTGGGTACTCAGCAGCGTATTAGAAAATGCCTACACAGGTTAGGTTTGAATTCAGTTTGAGCAGAAATCACAAAAGTGCCCATGCTGTTTACTCAACAGGGTCTAATTGGTACATGGAGGCGCTGATCAAATGCCTTCTGTAAACGAAGAGAGATTCTCTATATATTGTGCTGAAATGTGCGTATAATTTCAGGAAAGTACCTGCAGAAGAAATAATCAGGCAAAAAAGATAATGCTGTGCCTTGTGCTGTGTGAGAGCTCCTGTGCTCTTGAGACTGCTGAGTGCCACCACCTGCTCACACCACCCATTCATGTCTCATACAAAAGGTATGAATACACTAGCTCTCCTTGCTTGTTCAGTGTACAACATTGAGCAGCTTGCATTGCTTGAGAGCAGATCACACTGTATCCTACACGTTATGCCCCAACACTAATGGCCCTGCTTTTACCAGTTAGAAGAGTCAACACCAGCAAGTACTCCAACTCATGTTGTTGATAATAGTCTTGGCTGCTGATACCTGCCTGGGAGAAGGGTCTCAAGCCAAAATGTCAGGAAGCGTGGGAGCTGCTTACTCTTTGTCCCAGTAGTAAATAGATTTTAGATTGTTCTATTAACATTTGGGTGTTTGCAGAGTTCTGCTTTTATTCCAAAAGATTTTTTGCGGGACTGAGAGGGGCCTTCACTTGACTTTTCAACTCTAGATTGCACACAGTCCCCTTTTTGTTTAGAATAGAAATGAAAAGCAAGAACCTGTTGAATGAGTTGGAGAAACTGCACTGCTGCTCTGATATTCTGCTTCTCAAGGACTGCTCAGGCTTTTGGCAGGGGCTTAGAAGACAGAGAATAACCAAGATGTATTCCATTTGTGACTTTGAGACACGTGAGTAGTTGGAGATGTAGGTCATTGTCACCTATGAAAATTTCAGAATCACACTCTTGATTTGGAGCTGAAGAAGGTTTGATCAGTTTTAGAAGCTAGAGGATTATTCAGTGATAGGAGTTAAGTGATTGCATAGAGCTTATTCTAGCCTTTCTCCAAGTTTGACACTTAGGGTAAGGGTTAGGTCTCTCTCTGTGCTTCAGTCAGGTTTTTATACATTGACAATAATCCTGAAGTTTTATGTAGATTGAAATCTAGCTTGAGTAGGTAAATAGATGCCTGCCTTGACAGAGTCTGTCAACAATGTTTCCTTGTAATAGCACGTCTGAAATTTAGCTTCTCTGGCACTGTCAAAAATTTAACTGAATCCTGCCCATTGCATGAAGCCTATTAGGAGATTAAGGAACTGAATTAATCTGATTGTGTTAATGCAGTTACTTTATCCTTTCTAAATCTTTTGGTAGTGTGACATATAGTGCCGTAACCTTCAGAAATGCCAGTGTTCTCAGAGAGGAAATCCTTAAGAGTGGTCAGGAAGGGAAAGGCAAATCATTAGCTGTCATTTGTGACCATAGAGGAATCTTTTACAAGTACCTATTACCTTTGGGTTTTCCTTAAAAGAAACAACCCCCAAAACAGAAAGTCCCACCATCTGTTGCTTTCAAGGTTCTTCCGCATTTAGATTGTGTTGTGTTTGGAAATGTTCACATCCACTTCAGTGTTCCTGGCTGTGGCAAGGTTGGCTGTGCAGATGAGAAGGTACCCGGTGCTTGCTCAGCTGGACTGGTCACACAAAGGTAGGGTAGCATGGAGTGAAGGGCTTCTTCACAGGAAGGAACAAACCTGCGTTTCCTGAGACCTGGGCTCAAGTACCAACTCTGCTGCTTTTTGCGTGACCCTGAGTAAGGTGGATTTTCCAAGTTCTTCAGCTGTTAGACGAGTTTTCATTTTACAAAACCCATAAATTTGACTCAAATATGAAAGCTAGTATAAAGGTTTTGCTTTTTCTTCTCTTTCCTACCTGACCTGCAGTGGTGATTTTGGAGGAAATTAAGGGACCTATTAAACTGTGGATGAACAATATTAGTTCTAGATGTGCATTCTTAATGTTCTTTCATAATTATTCTGATATTATTGTTACAGTTCTCTTTATTACTGTATTACAATAGCACTGCAAGGCACTAAGCAGAAGTCGGGGCTTGGAGTACCCTGTGCACCTAGTGTATTTACAGAGTAAACATTTGATGCTCTAGCGAAAAATGCACACTTGCATTTTAAAACTAGATGCTAGAGAGGGATAATATCAATAAATGTGAGAGAATGGGGTAACGGGTTAAAAGTTAAACAGGGGAAGTTTAGACTGGATATAAGGAAGAAATTCTTTACTTGTAAGGGTGGTGAGGCACTGGAATGGGTTGCCCAGAGAAGTTATGAATGCTCCATCCCTAGCGGTGTTCAAGGCCAGGTTGGACAGAGCTTTGGGTGGCATGGTTTAGTGTGAAGTGTCCTTGCCCATGGCAGGGGGGTTGGAACTCGATAATCTTAAGGTCCTTTCCAACCCTAACTATTCTATGATTCTATGAATGGCAATAGAGGAACAGTGAGACTCCACTAAAGGTGGCAGTTTGATTCAGTTCCTACCCTTTTAAAAATCAATTTTGCACATTAGTATTTTGTGAGCTAAAACGTGATGTGTGGGTGAAGAACCCTCGCTGTGATCACAGACTTTTAGTTGTGAAAGGGTAGGAGTTATTTTCCATAAGGCATTTATTTCAGTTTAGATGTTGTAACAACATTAGGTACCCACTTTTCCAAGGGCTGTTTTTACAGCTCTTGGCTCTAAGGCTCTTGCTTTTTGCTTCAAAATGTCCTGGACTGGGCAAGGCTCCAGTGTATTTGTTTTGTAACATATTGCTTGGATAATGTGACCGAGGTGGTTGGTTGGGGCTTTTTTCCCAGTTTTCCCTGGAAATAAAAGCGTCTGTTTGACATGTTCTAATTAGAGAAACACTGATCTATGAAGGAAATTCTTGTACTAAGACACTATGAGGTGGGGAGGGCTATATTGCGATGTTATTAGCAAGAGACATTGAGCCATGAATTTACACTTCACTACCCTGTTTTGCAAGACAGAGAAAAGAATCTTATGAAAATTATCTTGGGGAGATACAGCCCAGTCAGTGATGTTCCTCGTGCAGACACTGATAAAGTACTTGTTTCATCATGCTCTGAAATGATCTGAGCGACAGGAAGGTATTATTGTTTATGTTAGAGAAGTTTCCTGGTTTTATAATCCAGGACAGCTCAGTGATAGAGAAAAATGATTATTCTTTAAAAAATCATAAGGGTAGAACATTTTTTACTTAAGAAGATGCTATCAGTAGCATCATCTTCAGTAGCATTTGAACTATTTTTGTTGATTCAGGATGAAACCAGCCCAAATTGCCCTTCTGATCTCTGAGGGTATCTACCACCAAGCATTTGATCACTGTGATGTCTGTGTGTACTTTCTTGGACCATGCATGTTTGAGATAAGGCATTCTGAGTTATTTTGATTTTGAAGAGGAAATAGACAAAGGCTTTTACACCTGAATTTAAGCAAATATGGAATGGTACAGAAAATTGTTTTTATGCCAGACTGATGTACCTTTTCAGTTCACTTTGTTCCATTCTAGTGACACTAGAGACTCTAGTGTGTAGTGACAACAGAGGAACAGAAGTGACCATTTTGATATGATTTCCTGTCCTGCCTTTAAGCCTTACCCTTCATATTTCTATTGGAAGCATTAATTTAAATAGTTCTCAGGACAGATTCATCAGAGTGGGGTAAATGATTTGAGGCTGATGGACTGCTGTGTAACTCATGGTGGGGTATTTTTTTCAAGGTTAAGGCCTTGTTCCTGAAGTATAGTTTTCTTCATGATAAAACGCAATGTGAAGAAGAGGTTGCACTTCAGAGGATATATAGCTTGCTGCAGAATGTTAGTTTTTCACCTCAGTGTTTCTAGACTGCCTGGTAATGTCCCTCATGTATTCATTAGAGGGAAGGATCAGCGTGGCACAAAACCAGAATAAGATTTACACCAGGAGATGTGAAAACACAATTCTGAGGTAGAGAAAGGAATTCTTTTCATTTATGGAATAGAAATACTCTGAAGATACAGCATCTGTGCTTGCTTTCTGCAAATATTTTTCTTCTTCCTCTTACATTTCCATTTGGAAATTGCATTTCTGTGTAAAGGCATTGTAATTTTTCCCTTTTTGAAGTGAAATAGCATGTACTGTAAATGGATGTCTTAAGCAGTAATGGCTTGATCTGGACTCCTTGCTGGTGGCTAGCGAACCACAAATATATACTGAGCTGAGCAATGGGAAAAAAAGATAATCACATCATTTCCTTGAATTCAGCAGCAAACTTTGGTGGAAGGGTGTCTGTTTGTACGTTTGTTTTCCAAGAACATTTCAGTGTTTGACCTGAATACAAAAAGTGGTTCTGGAAGCATGTGGGGGGTGGGGGGTGGTGGTGGTGGTGGCTTACTCCAGTGTTGGAATTCTTACCAGAAGCAGAGTTTGATACACGTCTTTCTAGTTCATTGCATGTTCTATCAAATAAGAAAACACACCAAATAAGTGACTCTTTCTCTTTGGGTATTCATCCTCCTAAGACTCATTTATTTGAAAAGTCAAAAATGCCCAAGTACTGGCAGCCTTCGTATGCATCCTGGCATTTCTAATCTGGATTTGCAGTTTGCAGCAAGATTGTAGGTAAGAAAAAGTCAGATATTAGGGCCAAAATAGCTTAGATTTTCAAATCTACAGGATTAAATGTGTGTATACATATTGATATATACTCATGGGCATACAGAGATCCCTGAAGAGCAGGCTTGCATCTGACTTGCAATTTGACTTATAGGTAGGAAACAGGAGTTCAGCTGAAACAGACAACCGAGGTTATATTAACTTAATAAAAAATGTAGGGTGTAACTCAAAATCCAACATCTTTAACAGGAGTCAAATGATTTTCTCATTTGTCTGGCCAGCTTCTCTTAAGCTCATTACTCTTTCTTGATTAAATCTTTTCTAGTGATTTCTGCCTGGATGAGAAGTGGAGAAGGGGTAGTCACAAATCACTCCTTAGACAGACTCTAACAGCAGTATATATGACTCATTTACTCGGCTGGATGCAAGTCTTTAAGTCATCTTAACTGTAAGGAAAAGGGTATCATCGGGAACAAATAGCCTAAGCAAGTAAATTCTAAGAAGGGAAATTTCTACCATGTTATAGCTGGCAGTAATAAGAAAATTGGAAAAAATGTTGCAGGTTTATCAGGAATAAATAAAACAGTGAAAAAAGGGAACCAGTCTTAGAATACTGAACATTAAAGTTATCACAGTCCATTTATCTCATAGAATTTATTTATCAGAAGGAGAACAAATAAGCAACTTCTGCATCTTTGGTGTATTTCTGTAACTGGACTCTATGTACAGTTTGGTCTGTGAGTTGGACCATTTGGGAATGTGTAATAAGCACCTTTTGGCCTGATTGGAGTGGCGTACGTAGAAAACTATTCTATTCAAGACCAACAGCTATGCAAGCTTTTTGATGCAGTCAGTTCTTTCAGTGAAAGATATAGGTAAATCTTCATTTTATCCAAAGGGTACTGTTCTTACTTCAGCAATATTTGGGAGGGAGGGAAGGGCTACACCCTCCTTAGCTACTCTAGTAAACCTGTGCTTACATAGAATGAAATGTGCTAGGTGCAGAACAGCATTTTCACTCAGTTTGCCCTTCCAGATAGATGGGAGGCAAAACTATTATTTCTCCCATCAACCACCTGGTATTTTTCTCTTTTATCTACTTCTCCTCGTAAGACTGATGGTAAATGTCACGTTTTCTGACAGAGAGCTGGGCTTGCTCTGAGCAAAATAACAAACGTGCTTTTCTCACACTTATATGAAATAACATTTCTTATTCTGTTTGCTTTGTTGCTAGCTCTTATCTGTATTTTGGATCATAAACCAGACTGTCTTTTTCCAGGAACACTGAGTACTGTAATGGCTGGTAAATTGTGAGGATTCTTTTTCCTTTTCCCTTTTTTTTTTTTCCTTTTGTTCTGAATTTTTTGATGTTTCAAAATAGATTTGGGAACTATTCATATTCTGTAGCAAAAGTCTTTTATCCTCTTCACTTCTGACTTCTGTGTCTGGTTGTTTTAACATGTTGTCATTCCCTGTACTGAAAATTAGGGAGGGCTCTTTTCAGTGCTACTGGTGTAAGTCAAGGCCTGATCTGAAGCTTACTGCTATTAGTACCAACAATTTCTGTCATCTTCTGCTGGTTCTGAATACTGCTGGGAATGTAACTGTCCAGTGACGGATTTGAGTCCTTCACCCAAGTCATAGAAGGGAAATGCAAGGCCTGGGAGGATGAAGAACCGCCCACTGTAGATCAGCTTTGAGAACATCTAAGAGTCCAGAAGGTGCACAAGTCCATGGGAGTTGGCAGATGAAGTGACCAAACCGTTATCTGTCATATTTGAGAAGTTGTGGCAGTCTGGTGAAGTTCCCACTGTCTGACATAATCCCCATTTTTAACAAGGGAAAAAAGGAAGACCTGGGAAACTACAAGCCAGTCAGTCTCACCTCTGTGCCCTGCTAGGTCATGGAGCAGCTCCTCCTGGAAACTATGCTAAGGCACATGGGTGAAGTAAGGTGGTGATTTGGGGTAGTTTTAGGGTGGTTTAGGGCCAGGTGATTTAACTTCAGTCATGGACATTCACAGGTTGTAAATTCCCTTGTAATTCCTGAATTGAAAGCTTAATAGCGTATTTTCAGTCCTGTTAGGAGAGAAATGAGACTGGCATGTTTTAATTGTTTTCATAGTTACGTTATAATTGCACGAATTAAAACATTACATGGAGTCAGTCATGTTTTGAAAAGAGGTTTCTAGGTAGTAGGTTTATTTCTGTGCTTTACTGTGTTTTAGTAAGTTATTATTCACCCTCACTGCCCCCTCAAAATGCCTTTCTTTCAAACAATATCATTAACATGCTGGATGAAGTCTGCTATTGTTCTGAATTCCTGTCACCTTATCCATCTCTTGTGGCAGCATGAACATCCCTTTAGACTACCTACTCTTTTGGAAAATAACCCTGTAAGTTTAAGTGTACATACAGCCACCAGTACCGTGGGTTTCTGGTTTGGATTCTGGCCTTTAGACATTGTATAAATGTTTGTGATTAATAAAAATAGGTGATAGAGCCACTTCTAGAAACTCCTCTTACTAATCATAGTGCCAGCACAAGGACCAGCAAGTAAACTCAGGGGAGCTGTATCACACAAGAAAGCGTTCATTGTTCACTGAGTTTCCACATCCATCCTACTTATCAGCAAGGAGACCGGTTATTACTTTGTATTTATGCAGCCTTGTTTCTTGCTCGCCCCTAAACACTACTGTCATCGTCAGTATTATTTGCATTTATAATAATAATGAATAGCTAGTAAGCACTGTAAATACTGCACACAAAACTGCTCAAGAGAATACTTTTCACAGATTAGAGCACAGTTTACTGTTCCGTCATTAAGTCTCCTGATACCTCCTCAGCTGCTAAAGAGAAGTGAATTTTTGTCTGAGATGTGGTGGGTTTTACTATATTCATCATCTGCTAGATCCATCAAGGGATTCCTCTCATGCTTATGATCATGGTACCTCAGGTACTAGAACGGCAAAACATAATTTCTTATTGACTGGGGCTCAGGAGGAGTAATGTGAGACCAGGAAAGTTGGGGTCTCTGGAAGCAGCTTGAGGCAATCAAGTCCAACCAGTGGTAGAAGGTGGAGTTTTGTTGCCTGGGCAAGTTGCTAATGGAAAGATGCTTTTCTGATATCTTATGGCAGAGGAGCCCTGACAAAACCTTTGCTAAGGGGTCTTGTGATTTCTTTTGAGTGCCAATGAAATTGTTAATAAGAAGATCAACTGTAAGTGCTGCTCTCAGTTTGGGTTCCCGTAGAGACTGCAGACCTGCTGTTAGCACAAGCCAGACTTGGGGAGCAGCTCCTGTGTGCTCGCTGGGGTTGAGCATGTTCTGTGGCTTGGAGGAAAGTGCAGCAGATTGAAGCTGTGCATATCTGAGGCAGGGTAAATCAAGATGTTGTGGATCTTGGGATCAAGGGGTTTCTGCTTCAGATAAATCCTGTTTCTTTTTTTGCTGCACCCTTGCAGACTATGAGAGCAGAGAGTAATTAAGTTGCAGAGATGGCAAGAAGCATCCAAGCAGAGCCTGCCTCAAGTCAGGGATATAAACCAGGACTTGGACAAGGCATGTTCCCGCAGTACTTTGCTGGTTTTTAAACAAGAAAGGGGAAAATAACCTTTATTAATGGGAGTTTAGTCATCTTCCCCTGCCCATTGTATGCTGCTGAGGATTGCAGGGAACTGGGCCCAGTGACTGGGCTTTCTGTGCTCCTGCCTACAAATGGCTTCAGAAACTTCTGGGGCAAAGCATAGTTTTTGCAATATTAATTGTTGATAGAGAACCAGTTTTAATAAATTCAAACCAGCTACTTAGAAGTTTGTGCCCTTGATCTATGTTGGGGGAATAAAGGCTTCCATAGAAACAGGTATCTCAAGAGCCCCAGCATCCATCACATGCCAAATTCAAAGCATAAAAGCAAGTAAAGCACCGAGAGGTGGTGATCAAGCAGCAGCTGCCCATCAAAATGTCAGTCCAGCCTAGAAGGAAGCAGGGGGCTAGAATCGTCCTGAGCCAAAGAGCAGAGCAGGGAGGTAGAACCTGAGTCAAAGCCAGCAGCATGGCTGCAGGGTCAGGAATTAACTGCTGGAGAAGTCAGGAGATGGCCCTCAGGTGGCAGGAGTTGCCTGACTTCATTGATGCCAATTCACAGCACTTCATGATGTACTTCACAGAGCCATCTGGGCTCATGGAGAGGATGCTTTCAGAAAACTCTCAGCCAAGTATGGATTTCTGTAAATGAGTGTTTACAAATAAGGCACTTACCACCTGGGCTTTACAGATAGCCACAGATTCCTCTTTAACACATAGCCTCAGTCTCCCCAGCCAGGCTGAGCATGATCAGCTGTCAGATACAGATGTTAAAAGGAAAAAGTGAAACGTTGGCATTGCAGAGGTGGGTGTTTGCAGTACCATGTGTAAGTGATGGCAAGACGAAGTGAGAAGTGCCTGAGGAGTTAAATAAACTAGAGAGGTATTTATGGGAAGGGAAGTAACCAGCTTGAAAGAATGAAGAGGGGAAAAAGACCTGTGAATGTATTTGATCACTATAAGCAGACACCAGCTGCCTCACACATCCTAGACAAATAGTTTGACTTGTAATTTCATTGTATAAACCCCACCATCTGTAGGAAGAGAAAGCAGAAGGTAGAAGTGGAAGTAACATAACCTCTTCCCTATCCCAGTCCCAAAATTAATACTGCAAAAGCAGCAGTGCCTGTAGACCGTGTAGGAGGTAAATGTCTGTAGTTTATTACATCTGCTCTGGCTTCACTTGGATAGATAATGCCAAATAAGTGAAACAGAAAAGTCTGGGGAGTGACTACACAAGTGACTAAACCCAAAATTGTCCTTAAAGCATTGTGGGAGGTGCAACTTGGTAGTGATGCACTTGAGAAGAATGTTAAGTGCCCAACAGATAACTGGAATTCAGGAGTTTGAAATAGGTTTATTTTACAATTTCCTGAACTAAAAGTACAATTCAAACTGGACATGCAGTAAGGATCGAAATGCAGTTCGTGGTCAGATTAAAATTGAGGTTTCAGACTACTCAAAACCAGGCTGCTGCCCATTTCTGCAATTCACGAAGGGGCCATAGCTCTGGTCCAGCTTGCATCTTATTCAGACATAAGCAGAGGTGTTGGTTATACAGATGTGTTGTTATGCTTTAGTTTCACTGTTATCGTGTATGAGAATTTTATTGTTTTCTGGCAGTTAAAACTTGAAGGGGTCACAGTGGGTTTGGCCATGGCAGCAGATACCAGCTCTACTGTGCTCCATGGGAGTTTCTAATTTGGCAGACAAGTAAATATCTTTCCTTTCGGCACTTTCCATCAGCCCTGCCACTCGCTGGTAGGTAGCTCCATTCCCTGAAAAGGGAGCCAATGTGCTCTGTGACCTGTGAACAGATCCTGTGTCCCCTGTGTCTGCAGGGATGTTTCTTAACTAAAATCAGATGGTTTTGGCCAGGCTCCTACTGTGCTGGTGACAGGGAGAGTTTGAAGATGTGTATATGCTGTGTGAGCTTTGTACATTACTTCCACAGAACAAAGTGAGTTGCTATGGCTCAGACATAGAATGAGGCTGAAGTGTGCCTTTGTATTACTCATTTTGCATGGCAGTTTTCTGGTTTTGGGGTCAGGTTCTCTTTGCTTTTTCTCCTTAAAATGCATCTCTTAGTTCTTACTTTCTCATCTTGGAAAGTACGGAGATTCACAAATAATAGTACACCAAAGGAAACTAGAGTTTAGCTGTTTTGAGCTTCCTGATGAGCATTTCTCGTAGTGCCATTACTGAGGCTGTCATCTGAAAAATGGGTCTATTAAATGGAGAGCTTTGATATGTAGGAAGAAAATTATCTGGTATTTCGATATTTCTTTCCATGTTAAATTATTGTGCTGATGCACATCCAGGGGGGACTGTATTTTTATTGCAGAAAGAACAGTTAGATGTTCATAGTACCAAACATTTGCCTAAGAGGAAGATGCTATTAAAAGTTGTTCTACAAAATGTTTTGTTGTTTGTCATTACAAGTTATGGCTAATGTAACAGTTACAGGGGAAAGGCAGGCTGTTAATTCACAAAGTTTGCTCTGCACACACATGTGAACCCAGGTATTAGGAAGAAGCTCTTCCCTGTGAGGGTGGTGAGGCACTGGAATGGGTTGCCCAGGGAAGTTGTGAATGCTCCATCGCTGGCAGTGTTCAAGGCTGGATTGGACAGAGCCTTGGGTGGCATGGTTTAGTGGGAGGTGTCCCTGCCCATGGCAGGGGGGTTGGAACTAGATGATCTTAAGGTCCTTTCCAACCCTAACTATTCTATGATTCTATGACTTGGAGTAACCTGCTCTAGTGGAAGGTGTCCCTGCCTGTGGCAGGGGTTGGAGCTGGTTGAGCTTTAAGGCTCCTTCAACCTGAACCATTTTGTGACTCTGTGACAGCAGGGTGGGATGCAGGGCATGGGGGAGTGAGTGATGCACCGAGTTGATGCTGCAAGGGAGTGGGCACTTGGTGCCATGTCAGTGCCAGGACCCCAGCTGGGGTGGGGAGCCTTGCTTCAGCCTGCATCCAAGACTGCTTTGCTTGCAGGAAACAGGACTAGGGGTGTTTTTCTTGTCTCATGCTTTCTTCCCATTGTCTTAGGCAAGGCCTTCTCCTTGTGCTAGCTTTTTGTGCTGCTGGCACCCTGAGCTTGAGCCCCAGAGCAGAGCTCCAGTTGCAGAAGGCAGCAAGTGCTGGACTTCAGGCTCTTCAGTGCCTGGGCTTGTAGGGCCTGTGCTTTTCATAGATCTGGTGTGTTGATAGACTAGAAAATAAACTTTATTTCAGAAGTTGCTTTGATTCCAGCCAGCACAGATTCAAAGAGAAGTTCATAGAAGTGACGTTTGAAATCGTGGTGCAACTATTACCCTTTACTGTCCACTGAAATCCTCCTAAGTGGCACTCTGCTCATAGGACGGCAGCACATAGCATGAATGTTTTATTTTGCAGCACAAATGTATCTTGCACTGAGTGTCTGAGGCAGACAATTCAGTAAGTGTAAAACAATAACTGATTTTGATAGAAACAACTTGTACGCTGGAGACCCTTCAAACAAGCAGAGAGCAGCTTTCACACGCGTCTTCCAGCTATGTTGTAGAACAGAATGCAGAAATCGGATTGGTGACGCTCTGGGTGATTCCTGCCCTCCCACATGAAAAAGAAGAGGAAGGCTGCACTGTTTCATGTTGTGGCTTTTTGACAAACTCAGTGACGTGACTTTTTCTGTGATTATTCATTTTCCTTAATGGGTTTGAGAGGGCAAGCTCCTTGACAGTATTACGGAAAGAAGCAGCAAGTATGTTGTGGCAGAGAAGAGGTGTAGGGCATGTAATAAGTATATGCTGGCTCTGCAGCTGTGCAGTAGAATGAAATGCTGTGCTCTCCTCTGCAAAATATAAGCGGTGCAAATTGGTTACTGCTGGGCAGTCCGTTTTTAAGTGGAGGAGGGTCTGTCCTAAAGATATATAGCAGTGAAAGAAAAAAGACAATACAGGAAACGTAATACAATCATGCTAGTGAGGAGTGGAATCTCTGGGATTTGTACTGGTCTTCTAGCAACAGTAATGCCCAGGGGCTTTTGGTAAGAAGCGCATTGTGTTCTGTACTGTGCCACACGCCTGCTGGCTCAGGGCATGGGGAGGATGGTGGAGATGCCTGTGCTGATGTGGAACCTACTGTTGCTGTGTGGACGGTCGGTGTGTCAGGGGGTACACGGGTCTTGTTCCCTTTTCCATTCTTTTCATCCAACATCAGAGCCTCCCCAGCTGGTCAGGGCAAGTTAAAGCAGCAAAAAACTTTCTACAGCAGACTTCTTGTGTGATACACCAGTGTATGACCAACATGGTCAAAAGGTAAATATTCCAAGGAGGTTTGCCTGTCAGAGCACTGACCAACTCTTTCTCACTGTGTGTAGGCTCTTTCACATGAGAATGGTTTAGTCAGTTATTAGTTGCTGGTGTTACCAACATTTTACTCAAACTATTTTCTTGTCCACACAATGTACATCATCTGCACAGTGATATTCTCTGGGTACCATTTGCCCTACACAGAAGTTCTGACATCTTTAGTTAACTTTTTCAGGCTGTGATTGAACACTCCTCCTAAAACTGATGAGCGGTAAAGGTTTCAGCAAGCTGCTTAGAGAGTTCCAACTTAAACTTAACTTACTTTTTGCCAAGTGATAATCAGCCACTGTTTCTGATATCCTCATAGTTTGAAGTTTTAAGAAATTATTTCTAGCATCACTACCAATAATGGATAGTCTGGCTTTTAAGAACTGATTCTGGGAGACCTTTTGCATGCTGTATGTTGATTTGCTGTTGCTAGCAGGCACTACTGAGCAGCCTTTTAGGCATATAAAAACATAGCACTGAAAAATACCCCTGCACCATGGGGTTGATATATAAACTTGCAGTGTTCTATTGATCATACATCTGAAATTTTAATACATAACATACAGTCTGAATGCACAATATTGAGCTCTTCAGTTGTGGAACACAGTCTACAGATACTTTTTGCTATAATAATGCTCTTTGCTGCTGCTGCAGACAGCCATCTGTGCAGATATTCACAGATGCTAAACCTCAGATCCTAAAGCCTCCCACACAGTCATCAGCAGAGAGTATGAGAGGCCAGTGTGAGGACTGAGCTTTGCCCTTTTTCCTCTATGCACACATGCCTATACATCCCCCCTGCCTTAACTTTCTTTTTGGACATGGTAAAACATGACAGATCAGTGACACACAACTGGCTAAGTGAGAAGACATGCTCACATTGCATTGACCTGTGCAGAATCTGAATCAAGAATGCCAGAAGGGATCATGCTATAGTCAACATGATAAGAATTTTAAGTTGCCAAAACCCTACTGTGTAAGGCCCAGGTTCCCAAGAAACTCTTTGCTGCTTAACTCGAGACATTCTTTGGAGGGCAAAAGTTTGGTTATGTTTTATAGTGCATTTTCCTCCAGTGTATTATGAGCGGAGCACAAACTAAATTTAAGGCTTTTGCGGTGACAGAGTTGCTCATTGTGCTGCCTTTTTCATTTGGCTTGAACTGTTGTATTCATTATTCCATGTTCTGCAGTAGATATAAACAAATGTTTAGCTTGGAGAATGCTAAGGAACATATGCGGTGCCCAGTGAAGCCTGCTTTTGTAGAGCAACCACAGAAAACAACATAGGCAGAGAAAATTTCAGTTGCCTTTGGTGTAAAGGTAAATTAGCCTGGAAGGGCTTTGTTGGGAATTACCTTTAGCAAATTAGCAATTGGTGATGGAAGCTCTTCGGTAAAGATGCACTGAACAGTGCTTAAAAGTGTCTTATGACTCAATAGTTCTGACGTGTAAGCACCTGGTGAGGATGCTGATGCCAGTGGTATATTTAGTTTTGTAATCACCCTTGACAAGATGAAATCTGACCTCTGAATTCCAAGAACATATGGGATTATTGAGAAAGAAAACAGTGTGAACAATAGCTGTCCATAGCCTTGGGTGACATGGTTTAGTGGGAGGTGTCCCTGCCCCTGGCAGGGGGGTTGGAACTAGATGATCTTAAGCTCCTTTCCAACCCTATTTTATGATTCTGTGAAGCATCCAAGCATAATATGGATATAATGAATATGTTTTTAAAGGCAAACATGATGTAAAGTGGTGCCAAAATTATCTAATTCATTATTCTGTCATGAATGATTAAATGTTAAAAATACCCTCTATGTTCCACAGAATAACAACAGAGCATCCTTTCATGCATGCCTTGTGACAGGATTTGGAGGGATACGAAGGGAGAAAGGTTTCTTTGTAATAGGTATTAAAAGATGATGAAACACCTTTCTCATCTGAATTTCAATCTTTAATTTTTCAGGATGTAATTACTCTGGTTATTTTTCATCACCTAAATCCCCTCCTATTTAACTTCCCATCATCACCCCACTAGATATACACAGCAATGCAGCATAGAGGAAGCAGCTGGCAGCCTATTAATGGTAACAGAACTAGCTTTTACCTTGAAAAGGTGTCATCTACAGCACTGTACCCCTGTGATGCTAAGTTTTGTGGATCTCTTTGTTCTTTGAGATACATCATTTCTGGATTTACATTATCATTTCCAGATAAAAGTGAAGTAGTAGTGAAGTTTCAATACTATAGGCATTAATTAAAAAAAACCCAGTTTTTGTAATGCACATCATTATGCCCATTGTCCTGCTGTACAGTGACAGAGCAGGGCATAAATATGTAATTGCAGTGGTTGGGGGGACAGGGTGAAGGTTGGGGGCCAGCCATACAGTCCTTTTGTTCTCAGCACTGCAGCCAGCAATACGTGAAAGAACAAAAACATTGTAGAGCATTAGGATTTAATAATAAATGCTCTGTTTGTCAACTGTAAGTTTTAAAGCACTTTGAACAAAGAGGGCAGTATTGTCACTGTCATTTCATTAGTGGGATAAACACATAGTCGGGGAGTTACTTGCTGAAGGTCACTGAGCAGGGTAACAGCAGAGCAAAACCCCTGGTGTTTCTGACACACCGTCCTTTCTGACCATGCCTGTGCTCCCCAGCATCCAAACCATGGATGGTAGTGATTGATTGATAGCTGCTACAGTTACTTGGTTGTAGGAGAGTGCAAACTGCCATGGAAAATTAATGATAGTGTGTGCAGCAAATTATCTGTCCCCAACCCCAGTAAACAGAGAAGATGATGTTGGTGTGGTGATAGGAAGACATCTGAAATACGTTGGGTTTTGTGGTTTTTTTTAATATGTGTATTTTTATATATGTAAAATGTACATGTCAGTGCATATCTAACTTTGTGTGTGTCTATGTGGAATTCTAGAATGGTTCAGGTTGGAAGGGACCTTAAAGCTCATTTATAGTTCCAACCCCTGGCATAGGCAGGGACGGGGCAGCCACAGATTCCTCAGGGCAACCTGTGCCAGGGCCCCACCACCCGCATAGGGAAGTAAATAAAGAGAAATGTATATATAGACTCATACACACACACTGCTGAGAATTTTACCCTCTATGGCTGAGACATAATCTGTTTGTCATGCCCATAAATGTAATTTTTTATACCTAGGAACTGACCTTGACCAGGTTACTGAAATAGTTGGGTTAAAAGAAATAATGTAATTATTCATAAAATAGGCTGCTTTCTTTGAGGGAAGGAAATGACTTTTCTCAGTGTATTCTTTGGGCATAAACTTTAATACAATTACCTACCTGCACATTACCTAGGTACACCTGATGCGTATAGTAGGACTTCTCATGTGGGTAAAGCTCTGCTTGTTTAATCACAGCCATAGTTCTCATATGGAGCCCTAATTGTTATGCAGTTATTTATAATCCATGTCAAAAGAATAATTTGAACAAATGCAAAGTTCTTTTAGGAAAGTAAGATTTCTTATTTATTTTGAGGTGAAAACCAACAAAACTAAAGTATTTTACTACTTACTGGCAAAGTCATTCTTGCTACGTTACCTGTTTTAAAACTCACATCTCATTCAATTAAGATTTCATACCATTGACAAAATGATGCTGTTCTGAAAGAAAAATACTGCAATGGCTGCTATGTACAAGCCATAAATAACCTGCAAGATTTTCAGGCTTCAAAAGGCTGAGGGCCGGAAGAGATTGTTTAAAGATTCATTTCAGCATTTCTTATTCAGTACATTTGCTGCATTCAATAACAAAGATATATTGAATCAAACAAAAGGAGTGGACTTAGATGGCAACGGAACACATTTGTGCTTTCGGGCTTTTTTTACTTGTTTATCAAAACCAGAAGAAACACCATCCCTAACCCAGTATTCCAAACGCAGTGTTACACCTCCTTAACCTCCCGTGCCATAAACAAGATAAACTGCTTCATCACAACATTCAAAAGTTAAAGCACGGGATGAAGGTTATCCACAGTGGATCTCAGTAGATACAGGAAAATAAATGCGCCCTCAGTATATAACACATCTAAGTCACATTCAAAAGTAGAAAGCCAAAACCATTTTCATGCTCTTCTTTTTTGGTGAACAGTTTTTAAGTATGCTATACCTGGATGAAAACCAGATTTAGCCCTTTAGGATGCTGTCATTTGTATGGTGCAATTGTCATTTGTTGTGGAGTTTTTTCAAGTGGACTTTGGGTGGTGATGTAGGGGACCAATATATGTATGAGCACAGGAGGAAATGCAGGCAATGAAAATTGTGTAGAGGAGAATATTGTTTGAAATTAACAATTTGTTTTAAAAAAGCTTTTATGTCCTGGTTCATTCGCAGACCTGTCTGTGCTATAATATAAAGATTAGAAATGATCAAAGAGGGTTTAAATCTATATCCATGGTCACAGTGTAAAAAAACAAAACCCAACCCCCAAAATAAAGCACACAAACACCCCACATGCTTCAATATAAAAAAATATGCTTAAATATGTTGTCTACACATATGCATACAATACAAACACTGAACTCTGTTATCACAGTACTGTTCTGTTGCAGTCTCCTCCATGCATTCTGAGAGCTCCTTCTTTGTCATTTCGGGGGGAAAAATAATCATTCTCAGGCCAAGAACAGCCCCTGTATTTACACAGCTGTGGGACATCCAATGCAGAAGAGGCAAGGAAAAAGCCATGCATAAAAGCCAAAGTAAAGACATAGCCATTTACATACTCAGCTTTTACTGACCTGCCTTTTAGAGTTCGCTGTCAACAGGCTGAGTTATTGAGCAGTAAGAAACACAACAAGCCTGTGTGTTTCATGCATGTGTATGTGTGATATACAGCATGTCACATTCTGTTGCAGCTGCATAAATTCAGCATATATCTGGTGAATCTAAGGTAATTTCTGTAGAATGTTTAAAGTTGTAGCCACAGACGGATTTGGGTTGACTGTGAGGTTTCAGTTTGGTGACCATACCGACAAGTCTTGGCCAGGAAGAGGAGAAAGCAGAAAACATTGGTCCAAACTGAAACGGATCATTTTTTTTTTTTTAGTGTACAAAGGAAACATGGAGAACACTTGGTCTGATCAGCAGTGAAATGCATTGATGTTTTCTAACTTTCGGCTCCACGTCTTCTGGATGAAACACATCCCGAAGTTGAGTTCTAATTGATAAATGTTTCGTGTTCCTTACAGATCAATTTACTTTCATTTTCTTCTTCACAAATTTACTATCCAATAAACAATTTCCACCCTGCACATTAGTGTGCAAATATCTTCCCCCTTGGAAATCAATAGCAGATGTCTTGCTAGATTCACTGGGACCAGAAATGGTCTGAGCTGCTGAAGATACAAACAATTAATTAAGAAAAAAAGATCAACACAAAACCTCTTAGGCAAATCTTCAACCTCTTTTTTTGCTATTTCCTTTCCTTGTACTATTTTGATAGCCCAGTGTATTAGAAAAGCCGATTAACGTGGTGATTCCAGCAAATCAGTCTGTTAGTGAAACAGCTACTGCAAACAGGGAAGAGCTGGGGCTAAGGAGACGTGGCTGCAAAGCCACTCTGCGAAGGGGGACTCATCTTTGGAAATTGCCCTGGAGCCCCTGGCTGCTGAGTAAATCCCAGAGCAAGACACATATGTAGGGGCTCTGACCACCTCCAGAGCTTACAGCCTGCTTTATCTCAATCTGGAAAGGTGCATCACTGGTGCTCCAAACACCACCTCCGAGAACCTACAAAACACTGGTCCAAAGAAAAATTACAGTGGTTTTTTTCTCCTTAAAGATACTTCATAGCAATATTAAAGCAGAAGCTATTAAGTGCTGAGCAGAGTTTAAAAACACAAAAGACTCTGCAGAGACCGATTTAAAAGATGTCTATAGGTAACAATACATGGACTTACTTGAAGTCCTGCTGTCTTCACAGTGTATCATTGTATTACATTTTAATGGTTGGAATTCAGTGTCTCAATTTGACCAGGAACAGAGGAAGATAAATCACAGTGCCAGAGTTTGATTCTAAAAGATACAGCACATTTGTGAAACGCACTTAATGGACAGCTATTGATTGCATCCAAAAGCTTCAGGCAAAGCAATACAAATACTTTGCACTGCTATATGTGAGCAGATACAGATCAGCGACAGAAACGCTGTGGACTGCTCTAGGATACCCTTAGCCACTTCTGCCTTTTATAAGTAGGATGTAAACAGGAATATCTAAAATACCAGTAGGCCACATACAGGAGATTTACATGTTAGAGATGCTGTTTATGTGCAAAGAGACATAATATGTGTATATTAGTTTAGCTAATTCCGTGCCCACGCTGGGAGCTGGGTAGGTGGAACAGCCTTCTCACTCATGTCCTAGATTCCTTGTAGCATTTAAATTAATCACCACACTGTGTATTTTGAATAAGCTTCCACTTTGATAATTGGATTCTGTAAGGCAATAAATGTAAACAGAGAGTGCACAGCAAGACCAGAATAGCCCCATTACAACATCACAATGAGAAGCATTTCATTTTAAGGCATAAAAATCCATCTTTCCAGAGGTATGTTGCCTTTCCTCCGTTCTGGGAGCTGGAATGATGCAAATAGCAGTAAGCCCTTTTTTTGCATACCTAGTGTTTTCATTGTTGCTGTCAAAACCATCCAGTGTATTTCAGTGCTAGCTATTATTACAGCTATCACTAATAGCCAAATGGTAGAAGGTGTTACAGTTTTGAAGGCAAGCAGATGAGGGCTATTTACTCAACAAAACAATATGGCAGTTTCCAATTTGTTAGGCAGTGATTAAAAAAGCAGTTTTCTACTGGTATCAACAGTGAGGAAAAACTGGTGGATGCCGTGTCAGAGGTCCTGAATGTATGGCTTGATTTTCACTTAGAAGCTGGTGTTACTGTCAGACTGCTGATAGATCAATGCGGTTGCCTGAATTGGTGCTTTTATCCCAGGTGTTCAGCTTTGTGGGGGTTGTGCCTGGCCTGTTCCCAGTCATCTGGAGAACAAAACAATGTTGAAAATAGATGTATGTATTTTGCTAAACCACTCTTATTTGGACGAAATAAAAGCTTAAAAACATCTATTTACATTACAGAGTTGAAAGCGTATGCCATAAAGGATTTTCAAACAGGTATTGCCAGTATCTAAAGTGATTGGCAGTGATCACTTAATCATACCTATCACTTCAGAAGTCTGGTTCTTTATAGAAATAGATGTCTTTAAGGAGAGCTAGAAAAGCATATTCAAGTGTTGGCTTATTTAAGAGTTTATTCCTCAAGCTTAAATGTAAAAGTGCTCTATCAAAAAGCCATCATCATCAGACAAACAGGTTGCCAAAGTGCTGCTTGAATGCATAATGCAAAGTCCATTACAATTGATGGGAACGTAAACCTTTGTTTAATTTTATTGGTTATTTTACCAGAAACCAGAATATTGTCCTTTGCTTTCAAAACATATTGTAGCTGCTTAATGCTTAAAACTTAATGCTCGCTGATTTTACCCATCTTCACCATGCATTAGGTTAGGTACTAAAAATACCCGTGTGCTGCCTTGCGTCCTGTTCTAACAGAATTTAATGTGCAACACTTTCAAGTACAAGAAGTCAAAAGAGAAAGGAAGGAAGGAAGGAATACTCACAATGTCCGAGTTGAAGGGTTTCACATTGATATTGCGCGTTGAACTACTGGTAAGGGACCAGACCTTGGTTTTGTGCTTAAAGGCAGCTCTAACCTTCCGGGGAAAAAAAGAAACCCAGTGGAAGATTTCTTTTGAAAAGTTCATGTCTGTTTGCACAGGTGGAGGTTACAATCCTGAACCATAAAATCTTCAACCACAAACTGACAGAAAATGGTTTTTGAGGGTACAAGTTCTGAAAAGTTTCTGAATTTTCTCATGAAGTTCCTGGAAGAAGGGCAGCAATTCCAACATTTGTCTTTGATGTAAGACACTGGAAAGCTTTCTGAGCTTGGGAAAGACTAGAACAAAGAAACATTTTTTCCTCCTTACCTTTAATGTGCCTGCTTAACTTTAGTTGATTTCAGTAAAGAGCAAGAATTCCATAATCAGCCCTGACTCTCCATACTGACTGTAGCAAAAGTCATATCAATGCTTTAAGACTAGATAGGTTGCAAACACTAATAACATCTGCACAGAGGAGTTGGAGTGCTACCCTTACATAGGAAGAAACAGCAGGCCATGGTGCAGAGCTACTTAGTAGCATCCAGAAGAAATTGCTGTGGGAGAATCCAAGTTGTATTCCCCAAGCAGCACTCCCATGAGCCAGAAGTGGTGTTCATAAGAAATTTCTATTGTAACAGATGCTGCTGAGCATTTTCTGCTGTCATGGGAGGAGAGGATAATGCAAGCTCCAGGCACAGCAGACATTTGTCTCCACGTGCCCTGCTGACATCAGCCTTGCCTTGGCTTTATCCCAGCTCCTCTGAAACAGCCTTAATGCAAAAAGATGCCTTGATCCACTATGAAAACCTGAACTTCCTGCCAAGAAAAATACCTGGAGTATGTCCTACTCTGTTTGGTTTCCCATTAAGGGCTCCATGAGCAATGTCCAAAAGTATGTTTTGCTGAGAATAGAATTTTCCTTTCTGGAACTGCAGATGTAACAAAGCCATAGCCAGTCCTGCATCCTTCCTTAGCAACATAGCCTATACCCTGTTCAGCAGTGCTGCTTTCGTTCTCTTTTTTTCTTTTGAAACCTTTCTTAAGGTAAGTAAATTAAATGTCAAGCATGGGTCAAAATGCCACAAGTCACAAAGTCACTACTAATGACTTGTATTAAACCCATGTATTAATTGAAAGAAAAAAGAAATCAGTAGCATAGCAGGCAGTAATAATGGAGTCTCTTCTTGTTTTATATTCATGTTACTTGAAATTGGTAACACCAAATCAGTTAGAACTATTTGGTTACATACCTCTGAATTCAGAAGACAGTGAAACAGGAACATGAAAAATCCCTGAAAAGATAAAAGGGAGAAGGGTGAGTCTGACATACAATAATGTATTTCTTGCAGTATTGTATAAAGCAGGTATCAAGTAGCTGGAGATGTATAAGTATCAAAGAGTGGGCCAAACTGTGCCCTACATCAAACTGGAGACACCTGCAGCATTAGGTTACCATGAGGCTCGTCTGACCTTTTCCTATTAAACAGCACCTCCCAGTGATTGGGGTGCCAAGAAGAAATCTGGCTGTAGAGAACCAGGAATTCTGTTTTCATGACAAGAGAACTTTTCGTCTGTGCTTGCAAAGATAAAGGCAGGGGGAAATACTCTTTGGGAAACGCCAGATCAACATTTTTCACATTAGAAAAGCAAGGTTTTAGCATTGTGAAAATTTTCACAACAGAATTTTGCCATCCTTGGGTTTTTTGCCCAATGGAAAGTGAAAAGATTCCATACCTTTCCCCGCCCAAAAATTTATTTTATTTTGGGGGAATATTCAGATGAATTTACAGTTTTTATTTTGGATTATAATTGGAACTTTTCTTGTCAGTTCATGGGGAGAACTCTGTTGCACTCTTGTAACTATAGTGCTGTTTGTTCCTGAGACATAAAAGGATTGTTCCCCTTTGTAACCATTATTTGGAAAAGAATTACTATTGCCAGCACTGTATGGTCAGCACAGGCTTAAAAGACAGAGGAAGGAACATAGAAAAAAAGGCAGTAAACACAAGCATGTGCAGACATTACTAATGATACACCTGCTGGATCTCAGCAGCAGTTCAACAGCCATAAACTTTTCTACCAGTTACTTACTTGTAGTGAATTGAAAACAGCAAATATATACTGAAATACTAATGCATGGGCATTGACAGCCAAAACCCCAAAGATCCACGAGCTTCCCAAGATCGGTAAGAGAACAGCGACGGCTTTAGCTGTTAGCCTGAAAGAGAAAACAAAAATAGGAAATGTGATGAGACAGTTAAACTTCAGCCCACACAGCAGGGAGTTTATCAATCAGTGCTGTCTTGGCAGCAAGGCAGCGTGTGTATGACTCTTCTCCATAAAATTCTTTCAATGGGCAAGTCTCTTAATTACTCATCCCTCATTAATGAAAATGGGGATAACAGAATTTCAGTATCATATGGGATAAATACAGATGGAGAGTCAGTAACTGACAGTGCAGGGGAAGAGATGGAGAGATGGTCACATAACTACTGTGGTCATATCTGCAGTTATAGTGAAGTAGTATTTGGTTGACGAGGAGTCAAGTCTAAGAGACAAAAATACAGGGAGCAGAAACTGAGAATAAAGGCAGCATCACATGGGAAAACAAATCCCACCAAATACATCCAAAATACCAAGTACATCCAAAATACACTTGCTCAGCACTACAGCTGAGTCAAGACAACACGGAATTTCTCTTATAGAAAGTGACTTGGGATTTTTAATCACCACAAATAAAAGAAATATGATGTACCACTGCCAAACACAAATCCTCTAACACCCCAGTATTATTCTGCTGCCACTGTGCTTTGTTCACAGTCAATGCAGAGAAATGTATGCCAAATACTGAAACAGCTTGTGTGTCTTGGAGGTCCCTACTAATGTGTTCACTTGGCTTAGCTTGGAAATCTTGGCAGGATTTCAATAAAAGGTGGTGTGACAGCTGAAAAGCTGATATAACTGAAAACATAAGAGGGATTTTTGGATTTGCCTTAATGAGTTATGTACAGCATGTGTATTTATAGTGAAAGACAAAAAGAAACTGTAGCAACGAGAGGATGAAATCACCACATGAAGTTCTCTGAGGCAGCTGAATTCCAAGGACCAAACTTTATATAGAATAAAACAAAGGGAAACACAGAGCAAACAAAGTCATTGCATTTAGACTTCTAAGATCACAGTTAGGTCTCTCCAGTGCATCACTGCCTCCTACATTAACCACCAAAGAACTACGCACTTTCTAAACAGAGTTTATTTATTTCCTTCATCAGCAACAGGAATTAAGGGCAGCCAAACCTCAGAGCACTCAGGACCCTGTAGAACAGGCACAAGCAATATTTTAATCTGTTTTCTGCTTTGGCATAAACACTGCTAATACCTCTCTGCAACCCACTATCACTCAGCCACTTCCAAGGCAGACAGGCACAACTGATAAAATTAAACTCACAAGGATTATTGCTTATCGCACACAACTGTCTTCTCCTTAGGAAGCCCTCAGAGCACCATTTCTGATTCATGCTAATGAATTGCTTTAAAGAATTGTACCTTTGTGCCTGCATATACCCTGTAATATTCAAGGGTATCATAGTAATAGCCCTACGGAGTTTTTCTAGTGTAATCACAGAAAAATGACAAGACAACCGGATTACTCTAAGGAAGTCCTTGCCACAGGATGCTACAGACATCTAAAAAGGATCCTATAAATTCTCAGAAGATAATTCTGTTCTGGATTGTTAAATGTGACAATTCAGATGCAGCTGCTTGTGCAGAAAGTCCCTTATCCTTTTTTGTGTTGAGAGATAGGAGTATGTGATCAAAGAATCACTCTGCCTGACCTTTACAGGGGGGATACAGGGTTGGATGGACCCCTAGGCTATCACTTTAATCTGAGGTGGCAGTCCTCCTGTTCTCAGCCTAATCTGTCTGGCTTTTTGATTAAAACATTAAACACCTTCACAGCTTGTCTTCACATCAATTTGACCCAGTAAAGGCAGTGTGAAACAGAGCAGGGCTAGGTGACCACTAATGGAGTTAGTAAGTCATTCCTCACATTTTCCCAGCACTGGGCAACCCAGAAGCATTCATGACATCTGACCACTCTGTAATCACTCACTCAAAACCCACCATGAATCCCACAGGGTAAAACATTCTTGCTGTTAGGACACTACTAACCAGGCACCCAGTGCAATTTTGCCTGTCAGGGATGAAGAGAAGTCAAACCTTCGCTCACCCAGGCACCAGATTATCAGTGAAGGCTTTCAAAGGACAAACTTCTTCCTGGGCAGCTGAGTACAATTTTGGTGGTACAAAACAAAAAGCACAAAGAAGGGACTTGTTCCCATTTGAAACATCCTTGAACCAACAAGGCAGATCTAATCCGTACTTACCACAGCACTTACAAACACTTTACTCCTGCTGTAGCCCACAGTATTTAAGCACATACTTACAATTAAACGTGCTTAAAATATTTCAGTGAATTCAGCCTATGGTCCTATGATAGGTAAAGAGGCCAAGAGGGCAGTGGGGAACAGGGCTAATGAGAATCCAAAAGTCAGTCCATGATCATTAAAGCTGTATTTTTTCAGAAATTAGCACATTTCTATTTAGCTGGAAACCTATGCAAGAGAGAAAGTTGTTTCAGGGAGATTAATATCCTACTACTGCCTTTTACCCCCTCACCCAGATGAAAAGTGCAGATTCAGGAGAGAGGTGCACAGAGCTGCATGACAAGAGAACACTTGTAATTACAACAAACATCAAACAAATGAGAATTTTGTACAACACAATTCTATGAAGAAATCTTCTAATTAAACCTGGAGACATCATCTTTATTTCAGTGACCTGAGCACACACATCATTATAGCCTTGATTAAAAGTCTGTGTGGAAGAACTGCACAGGCTTCAGGTTTAAAAGGAAAGCTGGGACAGGGAAGAATCTGGTATCTTTTATATATATATATCTATATATATATATATCTCTATCTTCCTGTATTGATTCTTATCTTTATGTCCTTGGTCATGAATATTTCTGCACAATTCAATGTATTTCTGCAAAGGGTTTCTTCAGGCAGAAAATGAAGGAATACGTTAAAGCTGGAGCTCTCCTATTTGATGAAAAATGTATTTTAACAGATACAGTTTAAAAACAACTAAAATAAGTTTAGCTTCTGTTCTTTTCTCCCTTAAGGTTAAAGCTCATCACCTCAGCTCTAACACAACCTGTGCTGCCAGTAGACCAGTTCTTGCAATCACCTTTGTACAGAAAAACCTGTGTAATACTACAGAGCCCTCAGGCCTTCAGGAAACTGCATCTGTGCAAGACCTGGGACAGACTGTGGGGAGGATACACCAAGACCTGGAAGATGGATTCAGGTACCTTCAGGTTCCATGAGGGTTTAAATGTCCTCTCTAACCTAATACAGCAGGTAATTAGTATGCCCAACACAGCTACGCTTGCAAAACTGGCTTCATTACAGACCACCCTTTTTTATCTCTTTTGTACTCACACTCTCAATTTGTAGTGAATTTGCAGTTTGAATATAATTTTCCCCAGCTGGTTTGTTGCCAAAAATAAGTTTTCATTATTTCCTTTTGAGTCAGAGCATAAAAAGCTTCATCTGTAATTTGTAGCTGGGGGCAGAATAGTGTGAGTTACTCAGTTTCAGTGTTTTGAAAATCATTCTTGCCGTTTGGATTTTCAAGAGCTTTTAACATAATAAATACCTTATATATTTTTTTAAAACTCATATATTAATAAAGACTATTAAGCGCAGGGTTCAGCACATGTGCAGCAGAAATACATAGCTAACAGTGAAACAAAATACAGACGTGGGATTTTTCATGCAAATACACTGTTTCATGCACATCCATTTAGAAGAGCAGCCATATGAGGGTGAAATTCACTTACGACTATCTAAGGGTCAGCTCTGCATATATATCACTTAAATCTCATTAAGTCTTTTTTTCTTTGCCTAATTATTGCACAGCTTCCTATGGTTGCATGCTCTGAATTTCATCCTGTGTATGAAATTACTAGTCCAATGTGTTTATGAGCCTTACTTACAAAGCAAAGGGCTCAGCCCTAGTGCTCCTGGTGCTCTGTTTTTCCCTTCTCCTTCCCCCCTCCCCCCCCCCTTCCCATCCTTATTTCATTTTATCTTTGAACTTTAAAAAAGAAAAATACTCAGTGTAAAACACTGCGTCAGACCACCATTAAGGTGGCAAGGTTAAAAATTTCAGCAATACAGAAGTTACTGTTCCACTCAGCACATTAATTCTGATGCGCTGCACATACTTTATTTTTTTTTAATTCCCATTTTTCTTTGCTACATGAATATTTTAGTAGATTAGTTCTAGTGCACTAAGATACAAAGCACGATGAAGTACCTGTTGTTTTTGGAGAAGGAATACTGCATACGACTTAAACTGTTCAACCTTAGAAGTCACTACCATCTCTTTGACTTTGTGGCACTGCTGACACGAATAGCAACGCCCTGTGGCAGGGGCAGGTCTTACTCTGCAGATATTGAGGTCCAGCCCCACCAGGACTTCATAAACCTTGCTGAAATCTTTGTCCTTATACCCTAATGTGGCAGAATACAGAACAGCCACTGCCTTGTAAAGGACCCTCTACATTTCTCCTGCATGCCCCTTCTCGTGCTTTGGTTGTTGAAACTGGAAGCAACCTAACAGCCTGCTTCTCACATACACATTGAAAAGCTCAGACATTGTTACTCTCCTGCACTCTAACGGCATTCAGTTGGTGAGCTTTCTATCTCTCCGCATCTATACACACTGAATGAGCAGCCCTGGAATTAATTAGGAACAAAGCAGAACCAGGACAAAGATTTCTTTCTTCTTTCTATTCTTTCCTTTCGCCAATGTATTTTTTTTTTAAGTACGTATTATTACTCAGACAACTTCTGGAAAATGTGAAAATATCTTGAGTGTGATTAAATCTTTATATCCAGAGTATATATGGAACAGCCTTTGGGACATTACTAGCTGTACATGGACTATTTTGCAAGTTGCTCTACAGTTAGGGTTGTTTCTCACTGTGCCCCAACACTAACAGTCTCCTCAGCTGGGCTGCAGAGAGTCCTGAAGCTCACCAAGAACCACTGTTTGCCATCACTTTTGATTTCTTTCAGCTTAGTATAGTTGTTTATTGCTAAAAGCAGTCAGTCAGGCAGGGATGGGCACTGCACACCCAGACCTGCAGAGGCTGCCCTGCACACACCGCTGGCCATTACAAGTTCACACATAGTCCCGCTCACCTGAGCACTCCCTGCGTGAATCCTGCTGTCGGCAGCAGGGAGGAGTCCTTTGAGAATCCTTAGAAATTTTTCTGATACACTTGTAAGAATATCAGTAATGCTATTCCTTAATTGCTAATCCAGCTCTCCATGTAACATGCACTCACCTTTTGAATCTCCTGGTGAAAGAGAGTATTTCTCTTCCCGTTTCCTGTTTTACAGTTTCATTCTAGTTCTAGAGAAGTAGCCCATCCTCACCAGAGTCTTCCACTGCAAGTTTCTTCAGTTGGCTTTGGTTGGTTGCTTTTGTTCTCCATTCGCTTCAGTGCAGGTTTTGGTATTTTCTGTCTGTCTTGCTCAGTCAGATGGACTGTTATCCAGTGGTTTATACCAGCTGAGATCCTGAAGTGTGCACTAATCCATCAGTAGAGGAAGTTTTCTGCGTTGGATAATTATCATAGCTGTACTGAAGTCCCAGTGTACAAGAAGTATGGGTTTCAACAGCCATATTTTCATGACCAACATCATATAAAATCATTGCACTGTTACTAAGTTACTAGAATGTTTTTCCAAGAGCAGGGTTGAGCCTTATAGTTTTATTGTATTTGCAATTGGTTTGGAACAGCTCTAGCCAATTGAGATTGCTCCCTTCCCCTTATTTAATCTCTGCCCTTTTCTGCTATTGCCCTGAGCACGCTGTTGATATTTTACAACAATGCAGAACGACTACACTGACAGCTACAAGAAAGAAATTTCACTGCTTGCAGAAAGAAAACTTTATTACATCTGCGAAGGGACCCCTAATTCACACCTCAATTTTATTGGTCATATATGGAGCACTGATCCTTTTTAAGACTTCTGACATCCACTTTTCAGTCATGATGCCTGCTGAAGTGAGAACTAAATTCAAACCCAGAAGGCAAGATTATATTATAATTGGAGGAAACACTGTCTAAAAAAAGGAAGTCCTTCCCAACTCACTGAAATTATTACCCTGACAAATAGGCCTTTTAACTGAAATTCCTCTCTTGCTCCTTAAACTCTTCACTCTCCCCATTCAGTAACATCCTTTGCACTTGATTGATAGAAAAATAAACAAATCCAAACCCGTAACATCCCACAACAGTGCAGTAAGAAGTTAAATTCAGTTCAGCTTCCATGCTTGTTACAACTCGTGTTCACTAACCTCCAAGCTAGGAGCTGCTGGGAAATTACATGCAGCAATTCTAACTGCGAATGAAAACGTTTTTCATTCAAGTTGGGCAGTGCTCCCAGCACACACCTTGATTGCTCTGACTCACCAGTGCCTGGGCTTCCATTCCTGCCAGCACCTGAGGAACAGCATTCCTCGGACCATGGCATCAGGAGTGCTGTGTGCTGCTCCTCACTTTGTTACCCGATTTTCCAAGGAGCAAAGCAAATACTAAGCAAATTAGGTGGCAAGGTGCCAACGACACCAGACAGACAAATGGAAGAACACTGATAACAAGTCATTGTTTTTAGTGAACTAGGCAGCCAGCAGCAATGACAACACAAGTCTTTGTGGCTGATTCAAAGCCACTGGTATAGTTTGGAGCCTACAGGATCAGGCTTCCTTTCACACCTCAGTAAAAAACAGCCAAGTCTCAGCAGAGTAATGCACTGTGGGTGCTATAAGCAGCTCAGCAGACTAGCTGAAACACAAACTGGAGTCAATCCCTCAGGCTCCCTTCTAACTTAGCAACCAATTTACTCCACACATGGCATGACACAGAGTAGGTGTTGGGGGTTTTTCAAAACAGCATTAATCTGTGCACTCTGCTGCACACCTTGATCTCTCAAGAGCACTCATCTCAAAGGCCAGGTGTGGATTTGAATTCTGCTCCTGCCACCAAGCAGTAGCTCATGACCTACATGCACCTTTCTCTCCTCCTGTACTTTGTCTTGGCTATATAGACAATAAGGCTGATGGCCCAAGGAATGTCTTTTAATTAGCACATAAACAGTTCCTGCCTAATCTTGGGTGATTTATAGGGGCAACTGTAATAAATTTAAGAAATAAAATAAATAAATAAAAAGACAAAAACACTGGTAAGCGCAGATGCAATTTCCCATTTTCCCAAATGTTATTTGCCCTTTCAAAATGATGTTGTGAAACTGAGTAAAAAACATTTACAGATGCTTCAGATCACTGCTTTCTGATGGGTGCCATTTATAATCCAGGGAAGATGCTGCTATTCAGAAGTATTACAGCTATGAAAAAAAACAAACTAGGCTACAACAGCAACTAAATTCAGATTGATTTTTCTCATGTGCATGGGAAGGGGGTGGCATTACTCCTTCTCTGTTACACTCAGTGTACAATGCCCAGCTCTCTCACCACAGACCCTCAGTAAGAACACAGATGCTGTCAAAGCAGTGCTACTTCTCATAAGTCTTCCCAAAAGCTAAAGCTGCCTTCAGTAGATACAGCTGTTGCCCAGAATATAGGTCTGGGCTCAAATCACTCTTCTGCCTAAGGGACTCCAATTCCCTTTTTCCAAAAGAGCACTTAGACTTCCTGCTTGATGCTCATTCTTGCCTACCGAACCGGCTCCACTTACATTAAATAATGACATATTACTGGGTCAGGTGTACCCCTCAGATGAGTCATGAGGCAGTCCCCTGAAAGAAGCGAGTCCTTCCTAATCCTTGCTTTATTTTATACTTACAGTAAATATCCAGTGGAGCAGGGACTGAAATTCAAGTCCCTTCAAACCCCCATCAAGCCTAACAAAATTATGGCCATGACCAGAAATGGAGGTACCTTAAGAATTTTAAAGCTGAGAAGGCAGTTCCAGGGGCTGGCAGCACTGAGTTTCGCCTTCAGCACCCAACCAGGGATTTAGGAATCTATGCCTTGCTAAGGCCTCCCACAGCAAGTCCTATGTCACCTCCATCACATCCTGGTCCTAGAACCAACAAAGAAAAAAAATACTTCCCAAAGGAAGTAGTAAGTACTTTACTAAAACACGTCCTTCTCCTCGTCTTTAAAGCAAGCTATTAAAATAATACGAAGAATTAAAAATGTAATATCCTTGCAAGCTGAATTTTCAGTGGTTAATATTTTCCCTGGGGAACAGAATTTGCAAAGGGATTTTTTCCATTCTCTTTCTAAAATACCTTTCTTCAACATTTTTGGACACTAATTTTCTCATTGCAGTGCTGCTGAGACAGCATCCTCTGCCACTCAATGCCCAAGGTTACAGCTAATTTTCCACTGAACTTTGCCATTGAGTCATCAAAGAAAATAAGAGCTTATTCTCACAGTAGAAGAATGTTCCACATCCAACCAAGGAGTGTGAATATTTGGGTTTGGATGAAGCCATACGATACCTGCACCAAGAGGCTCTGTACCACAGGATACTCAGTTGTTCATTCCCAAGAGACACCTGATAGCTGCCCTGTTCAGAGTTGTCTACATTAGAAGGTGACTGGCAGCTTTTGCTAGTAAATAGTCTTGTTGCATATTTGTGCTTTAACCATCAAAACATCGTGTGACTCTCTGCTTCCTTTCATGCTCTGCTTCTACTGAAGCATCACTTGAACCTCGGGAACAGCCCCATGTAACTGAATATGTTTTCCCTTTTCCCATAGCAACCTCCAAAAGAACATGCAGTATAAACATTTCCAGTTAAGACAATCACTTCAGCTCTGCTGAGGATTGTCGTAGGTGAGCAATGAGACAATCCATTCGTGTACAATCATTTGCACTAACTTCACAATCAATGGTACATTTCTTCAACATGAAGGTAGACCAGAGGGTTGGCTGTTTGCTGCAGTCACATGTTACGCTTCTTGTAAACCCCAAAAATGAGGCTGCTGGAAAAGTTTTTGGGAGACTCAGGTAAGGGGTGACAGAACAGATTTCCCAGTGGTTGGTGCTGATGATCGTGGCCAGAAGCCAAAATAATCAAATTCTCAGAAAACTGTGTGGAAAATTAAAGCAGTTTAAAAGGAAAAGAAGAAGCCCTGATCCTTCCAATAGAGAAGATTTATGAACTTCTTGAACACATTTCCTTCCCAATTTCGTACAGTGTTTGACTCTTCCTTAAAAGCTGGTTTTGGAGTTACTTTAAAGGAAGTAAGAGAGGGAAAAAACTACCCACCTCCTCTTAATTTGTTGTTTTAAAAAGAAAATAAATTGCGGTGTTCTAATGCATCAGGTCTTTTCATATAGCATGCTATTACCAAGGGCAGTTTGCTTCCAAAGGTGGAACGAACAGTCCTCTTTTCAGTTTGTACCTTACAGAGCAAGCACCCAAGGAAGGAGCAGCACTTTTTTCCTTACAAGCAGACAACAAAACCTATGCAGGAGGATTTGCTTTATCTGTACACAGTAGCCATGAGCTAGTCCTGTGTTGGAAAAGGTCGTGGGATTATTTATGTTTCTAGGTCAGACAAAGATATCAAGTAATTAATTGCTAAATAGGACCATGAAGTTAGTTATAGGAGCAACATATTAATAGGATAATCTAACCTTGGCTGCTCTGGACACTCTGCATATGTGAAAACAGATGTTCCTTCAGACTCCCCCTTCTAACAGGGACCTAGTGCCTAGCTCTGTGTTGGACTCAGCCCAGGAGAAGGAACTTGTTGCAACAGCTTATTCCCAGAAAACTCATTACCTGTTTCTTCCAAGGACAAGGCAGTGGAAATGTCACAAAGGGTTAGATCCTGCCTGTGGGTGCCAGATGGACCAGGCTAGATGCCATCTACTTCTTTTCTCCAACATTTGCACCTAATTATTTCTTCCAATACAGTCTCCATTGTTTTTCAAAGCTCTCAATGCAGGACCTTCTTCCATCTCATGACAATGTTCTGTGTAGACTGTCCCTAAGTATGTTGTCAGTGTGAGGCATGAATCTGTAGTAGCCCAACACTTACTATTTTTAATCAGCTAAATCTCTGCAAGTCATCTTGAAACAATATACTCAAAATTAGTCTTATCGCACTATTTACAGCCATCTGAATCTTTCTTATAATTATTATATCATGCAGTGAAAATCTTTGTTTTCCTAGCGGTAAAATAAGATGACAGAGCCAGTGCTAACACAGAGATAGTCAAATTACAGACATTATGAAAGGGACCTCATAGTGTTCATTTATCCTTACAGAGCAGGAGATTTGAGGAAAGAATTCACATGACTGGAATACTGATATGAAAGGACACAGTTTGTTCGGAATGGACATGCAGGGAAAAATAAAGGTTATAGCAGAAGTGAAGACCTGCTCAGAGAGCCAGAAACTATAGACAGAGAGACTTTTCAACATGCTCTGTATGAAAATAAAGGCAAAGGAAGCAGGAATAGTACACCAGCACACATCTACCTTGGCTTTCCAAACGAGGAGGCTAATGAGGATGGGGCCTTTTTTCCCCTAAACATCTCAAGAGTCATCCAAAGCGCAGGATTTGGAGTTAACACAGAGCTAGCTTCATGCCTGGGAACCGAGAAAAAGCAGCCTCACAGAGATGGGCTTATTAGAAATCTGTAGGTGTGGCTCTTAGCTTGAAGTCAGTGGGGCTCATAGTTTAATTTAGGATGACGAAGTAACAACCACATCAATCCATACACAACATTTCTGTGGAATAACATTTACCCTCCAAGGAGCCGAACTCTGAAAATGATCTCTTGACCTAAAAAGTCTCAGCGACCCTTCATTATTCAGCATTACCAACGGAAAGATCATTCTCCCATTTCCATGGCAACAGTAGCAGTGAACAAGTTTTGCAGTAGCAAAAGCTATCAAGGTCAGGCATATAAACTGAGAAAGAAAAGTAATTTTCGTGTAATGGTTCATATGAGCTTTAACTGCTGTAGTGGCAAATAAATAGCCATATACTTGCTTGATCACCTGTCTCAAATGTACATAAGGGAAAAAAAAGAATTGCTGAAGTACAACGATCACTGCCTTGCTGTCTGGGTCTTACACCTGCTCTAGTGACTGCTGCTTTGGAGGGGAATGCAAACTGCAGGAAAGCATTCAGCTATGCAGTGCTGTAATGTGAGGAACTTGATTTCTTATTAAGCCAGCATGAAAGAAGCTGGTCAACATACGGCTTTTATCATATTGATCAGGTCCTAACTGCAGAAAAGCTCAGGTAGAAAAGTTAAAGTCAGAATTCCTGCCTTCTCCCAAGGACCTGCTGCAAATGGAAAACATGAAAAAATCTTATTACCTCCCTACTAACCTACTCACAGCATGCAGGCACTGTTGTGCCAGGCTCCGGTCCCCTCCTCTTTTCTCCACCACCCTTTGCAACAGTCATGATGTCTCCAGGAGCAGGTTTGAAGGCTCTGGCCAGCTCTGGGGTATGGAGGCACATGGCTGATGGGGACCTGCCCCAGTGCCAGCACCAGTGGCTGAGGCTCTTGGAGCTTCCTGGAACCATCTCAGACCCTTTCCTTTCTTAAGATGCTGTAGTACTGGGTACAGCTGCAGTTCCATATAGATTATGAAAATGAAAAATAGATTCTGTGGCCATTTCTCTTTTAATTTCTGAGCTAAGGATTTGCTGATCCTCTTGTTCTGTACAGTGGGCTCAGACAACAGCTCATAATAAGCTCCTTGATGTGGATCCATACTCTTACTTTTTTTTGAACAAGTAATCTGAGTCATTACTATCTCTGCTCACATGAGAACACCCAAGGCTGCTTTGTTCTGTTGCTGTATTTGGGTATTCCCTAGGTTTTTAATATCTTTGTTAAAATAAGGTAACTCATTTGGGAAGGCAGCTGGAGAAGCTGTGTGGACTCACTGGGGACAATAAACACAGCAGAGTTAGAGAGCATGGCTCTTCATGGGGTGACTACAGCCCCTCCCTTTAAAAATCTCACCATTCCTGACATTCGCATACTTTCAGTTACCATCTGACTTCACTCACTTTTTGATTATTTCTAATATTGTTCCCCCCAAAAAGTGCTTTTTATTCAGTTTCTTTCACTAAAATATGTTTCTGCCTCACATCTTTTTCAATTGAAAAGAATTGGGCATGATTTCCAATTTCTATTTCCAAACACCTGTAACATAGCTGCAGTTAAACACATTTTATTACTTACCTGAAGATAGTATATAAAAGTTAAAAAGGATTTTGATTCTAAAATAGGACATTTGCTTTATTGTAATTACCTGTATTTTTCATTTATTTAATTTTATTTTGAGAGCATGCTGTCAGGAAAATACATAAATCACCTTTAGCTAAGAGCTCTGTCAGGCTGGGGAGTGATTTACAAAGATGCTTAGAGCTCTGCACAAGGTGCACGTTTAAATAAGCATTTACTTTTTGCAATGCCATAACTATAATATTTGTCTTATTATTCTGCATAAAGCTGACACAGAGTTCCAGGATTATAAATTGGACCAAGGATGTAAATGCAGCAGTTCGAGCAAACTCTTGAACTTATTGCTGTTCACAGTGAATCACACCATTTTGTGATCAACGACCAGCATTTAATTGTTACCCTGGTATCAGGCATAAAGCTCTGATTCATGACACTGCACTCCTCCTTACCAGTACTTCCATGGCCTGAAATCTGATACAAAATTAGGACATTTATAAAACAAAAGAATATGAACTTCAAAGCTCCTTTTCACAGCATATTTTCACAAGCTCAACCTTTCTGTTCCTATAATTCCAAAATGAAGACATGCTGTTCTTTAGACATGTCTGGGGGGGTGGGTGACACCACACCTGCATTGTTCCCATACATCACTATACGATATCACTAACAACATCTTTGATCCAACTCCTGAGTATGGTGGCACCTTGTACACCATAAAAGACTCACCAGGAATGATTCAGCCTTTGGCATGGGACCAGCAGAGAGTTCTGTTCTCATTAAATGCCATATAAATCCTGATTTGACTTAAGGAGGCCCCATCTCAATGCAGCGCACCCGCAAGCTCCTACAGAGAGTAGCTTTCACCTGCAGAGACTGCTCTTAGCATCGTTCAGGGGCTGCTAGGGTGAAATCAAGAAACTGAATAAGCACAACATAGGTTTCTAGACATTGAAGATGAGAAATAGCTGAAGGGTGGCTTGGTGTGGCCCTTTACCTCATACCCTTCCCTTCCATTACTGACTCCATCATGTTAAAAGCAAGGTTTTATCACAGGGATTGAATAATCAAGCTTTAATCAACTTCATTCCTGCCATCCTAACATTTGGATATGAAAACAAACCTGCCCAAGTGTGCCTAATGAAAAGTATTTTATCTTTATACTCAGAAAATCCAGCATCTCTTAAATACCAAGTTTTCCTAGTATATTTTGTACCTGTATGTTGTATCTTAGTGTCTTTCCTACCACAAGACAGAAATAGGCATGAGTATCAGAGCTGTTTGTTCCTTTGAGCCCACAAATCAACAGGCCCTGATCACCATGGAGCAGTAAATACTGTTTAAGGAGAAATGACAGCAATTCCCACAAAGAGTGATTTTGTCTCAGAAGGACACAACTATGAACAAGATGAGCTGTGCAAAGACTCACAATGTTGTCTTGTCCAACTCAGCCACAAGACAGAATCAGTTGTCACTCCTGGCACCAGAATTAGCCCTGCAGACATTTATGTGACCACTTCTGAAAGCCATTCAAAGAAAGACAGGCACTCAGCAGCTCTCCAAGTGATCAGCTCCATTGCTTTGCAACTCCCTTCCCACTACTGGAAGCTTAAGGATATTTGAGTTTAAAGCCTATTACTGTTTGTCTTTTTTACTGTGGTTTTGCAGTAAATGCAAACATAGGAGCTATGTTTTACATACTTTCAAACTTGTATTACTCCTTGCAAGATGTGCTTGAAATTCACCTGAATAATCACAACATGGCCTGGAGCCTTTCTCCAGTGCTGTGACTCTTAGCTTCTGTGGTAAAGAAAGCACTACACCATTACTGTCATTATCATTGCTAAAAGATTAGCACTTCCTCATTAATACTCTCATTGGCAACATTCAGACCCATATTATTTTTAGTTTAAAACTATGAATCTAATAAAGAGATACCCAAATTGCATTTGTATTTGTCATATGCAATGATACAAAAATTTAATTAGATTGAAGACATTATCATTGGCAGAAGCACTTCAGCTCACTAATTGTCATTGCTTAATACTTTCATTTTAATTATTTCCTTTATTGCCAGTCAACTCTCCTCCTTCCAAGAGTTTCCATGAGATACATCACTCATGCTGTTTGAAGTCATGTTCAGTGAACACGCTTCCTTACAATTAGAATTGTCAAGGAAAGGAATTGCTGGAAGCAGATTTGGCTTGCCACACTGCTCTCCTTCAGCAAATGGGAAAAGTTCTATTCTCCTTCAGCAGAGTACACAAAAGCAAGGGATTCCATTTATCTGAGGGTTGCACTGTAGCATCTGCCACCCAGAAAGGCATAGAAAGGATGTTCTAATGCTATGGATTTTGAATCCCCATAGACTTTCAGAAGAGTTTGAAGATTATAATAACTTGTTCCTCACCCCTCGTAGAAAGAGAAAAAGAAGAAAAAGAAATTCTCTGATAGTCTCGCAAAGGGGGGGAAGTTCAGTTGTGGAAGGAGATGATGGTATCTCCTTTGGTAGGAGAGCTCTCACAAGAGCTTTGAGCAAGTGCTGTGATTGACAGGTTCTGTGACAATGAAGGGCTGCACAGAATCCTTAGGAAGAGAGGTCTTTGGAAACCAAGTGACATGAAACAGGAGTGGACTCACAAGCACTAAATGCAACAATTGCACGGGATCTTGCAGAATAATGCCTGACGCTGAAAGCACCGTAACCATCAGCACTACCCGCTAAGCTTGGAGGCGGGTGGCATGTTTATAAACACAGTGAAACAGTGATGCAGAGTCATGGCATGGAACACATCATTGATTAAACGGATGAGCAATTTGCCACAGTGCATTTGGTGTGCTGCAGGGATATAATAGATGGCTTTGCAAAGTGCTTTAGAATGGTCAATTACACGGTTAAACCATACAGATGTCTGCGGCATCAGGAGCTGCTGGAGGACAGCCCTCTTGTATTTGTATCTGTCAAAGACAAAATCCTTCTGTACAGCTTACTTGTTTTCAGATAACCAAAGTAAGGATGGGATTTGCATTAAACCCAAATACTCTGCTTCCAGTTTCACACTGAGTGGTTGATGCTATATTAAAAAATGCTGAACAAACTAACCCAAGATCTTACATGCCTAGCTTGCCCTGCTGAGCTTTCCTTGCTCCTGTGCACTGCAGCTACTGCCATTTGTTCCGATTTTCAGTCATTAATTTAACTAAGCAGAAAAAATGTTTTCCCTTCCCGATTCAGAACTAAGAGACTGGTTTATTATTTTACTGAGTGAAGATTAAGCTTTGGGGAATGAAGGAAATATAAATGAAAGAAAGAAGAATGGGGTAAAAAGCTAAGAACTATCTCTAATTTTGCCGTAATTGCTTTCTGTATGGCTGATGATGATAGCTATCACTGCTGGTTCACCAGCTTCCAAGTGTACACTTCAGAAAAAAGATGAAGGTTTTTCCAACTCATTGGGCTATTTCAGAGCAAGCAATGAGAAAGTATTCAGTAAGACCTGGACTTGGCAATTTAGTCAAGATAAGTTAACGAGACTGTCTCTTCTGGACAATATAATGCAAAAGTGACCTTGGCTGGGAATGCTCAGTGTGGCTAAGGGTGGTATCTCTAGACTAAAACTGCTGTTCGTGCAACAGAGATGTGCTTTGCATTTCTCCCTCTTATGATTAACATCAGCCTTTGTGCAAAACTCAGATCTTTGCAAAGTATTATTATACTTCAACCCTTGTAATCCAGGAGACAGATAACTCACGTAATCAAACAACTGCCTGTGATAGACTCAATCAGGGAAGAGCTGCCCCCATGGGTAATGAAATGTGCACATTTCCAAAACACAGCACTGGATATCTTTTCTCACTGTGACAGAGAAGTAACTTCCTAACTAAACATAGCAATGAGACTTTAAAGGAGTAAAGCAGCAAGACAAAAGCTGTCTGGGTCCCAGTCAGAGTTAATGAATGCACTGAGTGCAATTAAGACTTTACATGCAGCCGAAATAAGTAAGAAAAATAATTCAAATGGTCCATAACTGAGAAATGTAATCATGTGCCTTCTCAAGCACGTGAGCAATTCCATTAATCTGCTTTACTTGCATTAGAGAAACTACTCATACACGTAAACTCAAACATATTATGATTAATTATTTCCCTAACAGAAGAATGGCTAATGCAATTAAATGCTGTATGTGTGCATTTAAATGTTTCAAGATACTTGATTCAACATTTTATAAGCTAAAACATTTAAATTTGTTTTTGGTGGAAAATCTGTTCCCTGGATGCAAAACATTTTCAGAAAGCAGCATTTGCATTGTTACACACAAGTATTTTGCTGAGAGTCAATAGCTAATCATCTAATAAAAGGTTCCAACATAATCAGTCACAACCAAGTGAAAGAGCTCGTGTTCTACACGTGTTCAGTATGCTGCAAAAACAATACAAAAACCATGTTCTTAATCAAATCAAGTAATAAATGGGAGCTAATAACAATTCTTTGCTCAGCTCTTAACAGTAAACTGCTCTTGTAGAATAAAGTTTCAGAAGCTAAAAAAGTAACTATTTTCATACACATGCAAAAATTCCTTCACCAAGTACTTCCTGTTTGGATTGTCACAAGATTCTATTATGCATTTATTAACATCTCTGATCATACACTGACTATTAATTGTATTCATTTTGCCTTAAATTACTGAGTGTTTTGCAGTTTATGTACTGTATAAGCTTAGTCTTTTATGCTGCTTCTTGAGTCAATCCCATATTTTATTTTGGGGATTTACCAAACCAAGATGCCCCCACTGCATCTTACAGACTATATAAAAGAAAAGGACTTGGGGGTGTTGGTCGATGAGAAAATGAACATGAGCCAGCAGCGTGCACTTGCGGCCCAGAAAGACAACCGTATCCTGGGCTGCATCAAGAGGAGCGTGACCAACAGGTCAAGGGAGGTGATCCTGCCCTTCTACTCTGCTCTCGTGAGACCTCACTTGGAGTATTATGCACAGTTCTGGTGCCCTCAACATAAAAAGGACATGGAACTGTTGGAACATGTCCAGAGGGCCACGAGGATGATCAGGGGACTGGAGCACCTCCCGTGTGAAGATGGGATGAGAAAGTTGGGGCTCTTCAGCCTGGAGAAGAGAAGGCTGCGTGGAGACTATATAGCAGCCTTCCAATATCTGAAGGGGGCCTATAGGGATGCTGGGGAGGGACTCTTCATGAGGAACTGTAGTGAGAGAACAAGGGTTAATGGGTTCAAACTTAAACAGGGGAAGTTCAGATTGGATATGAGGAAGAAATTCTTTACTGTAAGGGTGGTGAGGCACTGGAATGGGTTGCCCAGGGAAGTTGTGAATGCTCCATCCCTGGTGGTGTTCAAGGCCAGGTTGGACAGAGCCTTGGGTGGCATGGTTTAGTGTGAGGTGTCCCTGCCCATGGCAGGGGGGTTGGAACTTGATGATCTTCAGGTCCTTTCCAACCCTAACGATTCTATGATTCTATGATGCTGTTATTATTTACTCTGAACAAACAAACATACAGACATGTCCACACCAGTATCTCTGAAAATAGAATAAAATGTTCAGCAAGATGCCGTCCAAGATCTCCGCTGTGACAAGCAATGTCTGAACCTGACGAGGTAAGTCAGTTGATAATGTGCTGCACTTTATGCTGCATGAAATGTAAATAGGGAAGATAAATAATAAATTAATTTTATGATAAGAAATTAATTTTGTTCACAGCTTCCTTTTCTATTTTGGCTTTTAAACATGAAGTTTGACAGATGCTGCCTTCAGAACAGAGCACTGGCTCACCCTGATGCATATTCTTGCAGTCACATTTGAGAGGACCTGTTGCCATATGGAAAATCAGGAACAATTACTCTAAATAATTACATCAGTTTATTGCTGTCTGTTGCCAAGAGAAACAAGTGTTGTTGGTAATATTCACTTGTGTTGCCAAGTAACTTAATCTTGAGAGAAACTAAATATGCTCCAGTACTAGCACTTCCCTAACAATAAATACCCTTGCTAACTGATATCATCATGGCTCATAACCGCATCTTTGTCCTGGTAATTTCCTAAGGTAATCTCTGCTCAGTTATGGGTTGATGACCTCAGAGGTATCACACCTGCCTTGAGACATGCTCAGAGATGGTATCCGAGTACAAATTGGGCAGTCTAGGCTTCCTTCCCTAGTCTCTGGGGAGAAAATGGAACTTTTAAGGCAAGTGAGATTTTACAGACTAAATGAACTGCATGGCAGAAAGCAGATGGTTTTGTATTGATGTCCCAGTGGAGATGGTGTTGGCTTTACTAAGCTCTGCAGCTAGGGAAGACAAAGCCAGGTTAGGTGCTGTCCCACCCAGGCTGCCAGCAGAAAGGGAAGCCAGTCCTGGTTAGCCTGTTTAAACTTTTCCTTTGGCAGTAAAGCCTGGCCAGAGCGAGCCTGGTGATGAGCCTGTTCTGTAAAACCTGCAGGCTGGGATTTTTAGACTACAGTGCTGTTTGCATTTGAACTCAGCACAGCTGCAAGTGTGAGTGAGGCCTCTTATTCAGGAGCTTACGGCAGACAGAAATACTGTCTGGAGTTACCAAGGGAAGACAAACCGGTACTGGCACCTCCCTCACGCTCCTGCCACAGGCACTCGTGCTGTTCTTCAGCCAGTCCTGCTACACCTTTCAGTTCATCATCAGTCATAAACTTCAAAACCCTGCTGTTTAAGTGCTGTCATCTAAATTGTTACAGACAGCAACTTACTGTTTCTCATTGTGCTTCCCATTTAAATTTCATTCCAGCTAGAAAAGACAGCACCAGAATTCCTCTTTTTGTCCCTCTCAAGTTCATTGCTTTGAGCAGGCTTCCCCTCCTCAGCTGCTCACACTGCAATTCTCATTTTCTGTCTGGCTTTCTGAAGCCATTGAACACAGCCCTAAAGAAACCACTTCTGCTCTATGCACCACTTCACCGCAGCAAACAACTGCAACATGGTGATGAGTGCTTTCTTGTCTCAGTAAAGTCACTATGTGCCATTTTAATTCAACTGTTTCTAAAAAGTGCTTGATAAATTCTAACATACTGTAGCTTCCCCATAGCTAATACCATGAACAGCACTATTCAGATGGATGCCTGACAGGCCCTTTATTTAAGGCTAATGTTACACAAAGCACTTTGCAGTCTTAAGTGATTCCTCCCTAATTTAATTGAACTTGTTGATTCAAAACCTACCCTGCAGTCCCTGCTGATGGTGACTTGACAGAAACTACATAGCTTGTTGTGATTTTCTGTTTTCTGTGTGCTGTCACCGATTTGTTTGGCTGTGCTTATCCACTCTCACATGTTGACAGCCTCTAATCAACATCTAGGATCCTGTGGTGGTTGGAGGTATGGGGTGTTTTTCACTATGAAAACCATTTCCCATGCAGCTGTCAGAACAGAACCCTCTTTTGTTTTGTTCTTTTTTGGAAAAAGGTACCACAGGCAGAATGATTCCACAAGGTTACAAAGGCCTTAGAGTTATCTTTATTCCAACAGACCAACTTTGTCCATGACATCCTCTGTACGTGAAACCCTTAATTCATCATGCCTCACTGCTATGTTGAATCAGGGTATAAATACTCTCTGATTTGGACAGCTCTTTAGGCCTTTCTCATTTCAGATTTCTTCTTAGGACCCCTTTCTATAATGAGATCTACAGAAGAAGAGTATGTTCTGCTGTATTACATTGTTTACCTTCAATTGTATTTTATTGAATTAATTTAATTCAGTGAGGAAAGCTGTTCTATCAGAGCAAATTAACCACTGAGTGCTTCCAGATGTATCTTCCCACTGATTATCATTTTTCTCTGTCTTAGGTCAAATCCTTATTCTGTATTTTAAAAACTACCTGGCACAAGGAACATTTTCAAGCAGGATGTCTGGAGAAGTCACATTTTCAGTACAGAGCTCCACCATTCCAAATCTATAGCAATAATATTTGAACTAAGAACATATACTCTGATTAAATGGATTTCATTTTACTCCTAGACCAACCACTCTTAAACCATTTTACTTACATACACACACATAGCTTTCTTTAAAAAAAATAGTATGTATTAGTGTGCAGGGCACAGTATGTATTGAATCAATTCTTTGTAATACAAATAAGGAAATATTTAAGTACATAGAGAAATCTGTGTAGCTCCTCTTTTACTTACGGAGGTTGTTCCTTTGTCTTCTCAATTCTAATAGTGTATACAAGTTGGCATTGATAATATACAGTTATTTGCTTCCTAAGGGCCTAATTTCCTTTGTGTTTCTGAAGGTCACAAGGACTCAGCCAAACCTGAAATAATCATTTTAATTCCCAGTCTTTTTATTTCACTACAATGTAATTATCTTAAGATTTTTGTGTAAACTTATTTTCTGGTTTTCTTTTCCTGTTGGGTACGTACACAGTAACTAAATTAACTTCAATTAGGTAACTGTCACCAATAGTTAAAACTTAACGGCATTTTAAAAATTACATAAGTAATCCAAGCATAAAAATTATTCTTTACAATGCCATTTCAGAGCAGTGGCACCAAATCCTTACCATACAATAGCCTGTGACTCAGAAGCATCAAACACATCATCACATTTTCCTTCTACCTAAGTTACATATTCCTTGAGTTATATACAGTGTCCTTTTTTCCTTGTTATATTTGGACTAAAGCATCTTTAGAAGATGCAAAATACAAAACAGAATATTCAGCATCTTACTTTATAATCAGTGTATTAAATTATGTCTTTAGTTATACATATGCAATCCCATGGCTTTTAGAAATCAGAATTTTCCCTTTTGTATGTGCACACAATGACATGTCTGTCTTGTGTTTCCCCTGTAGCCTTGCTAGTAGAGCATTTTAAAGATGATACACTCTCAGAGAAGCCATCATCCCAAGAAGCCCAAAGCACCTTGATATAGAGACCCACTTGAATTTAAGCACACATTTAAAACCAGCATTAGTCTGTGTGCTTTTCAGTATCCAGACAGTCTTAAAGATAAGCGTATGCCTAATTTTTATGCTGAAAGGGGGCTGGAAGCAAGGTTTATCCTCTGAAGGAGCAGAATATTTGCAATACCCCAGTACAGATTAATGATGCTCTGTGAGATTTATCTTTGAATGCAGCAGGAAGAGGAAAGCCTCCATTAACCAAAGGGCAGACCATGATTCAACAAATGCTGGTAACTGTAATAAGCAAGAAAACACTTAAGCTCATGGTGAACCACTGGTTTCATCCTGTGCTGCATTTGGCTGTCAGAGAATATAGGTTAACTGGCTGCATTGAAGAGAATGACATGCTGCCTTTAACATTACTTGCCTTTTACTGAAGAGGAAGGATATCAGTGTTCTGGGAGAAGTCCATCATACATGTCTGTATGATACAACATTGCTAGTGTGAAATTACTTGCTATAGTATAACTTGAATAAGAAAAACTTACTTGAAGGCATTGGCATCTCCATGGGCCTTATAGTTGTCTGCACTGATTCTTGAGATAACTCTTGTGACAGCAATGAGAATACCAATATTGACCTGAAGAAGGAACAAGACTTGGTTAGGACAGTAAGTATCGACTGTGTCAGAGGTGCAAACTGCCCTCAGAATGTATTGTACAAATACAACATGTTGAATTTATTTGGCAAAAGAAGTTTCCAACTTTGGAGTGGCATAGCTTCACTCTTGTCAGTGGATTCCCCTCTTCCTACAGTGGGTTGTTTCTGCTTGTGCTTTCTTTCCTTCAGGAACAGTCCTTGCCTGTCCAGGATAAGGCTTGATTGATAGATCGCTTCACAGCTAAAGAAGTGCTCAGCATCCCTACAGTACAAATAAATACCTTAATAGTCTACTACCAGCTGACAAATCAGACAGAAACTTCAGTGAGAGGGGCACTTGTCTGTGTGCTCTGGTTTTGTGTTTGCATGTGGACAGACTTTAGAAAGCACTTCCCAGTCAGCAATTCCTGTTTCTTACCGAAGTCTGTTTGCAATTTAAGCACAAGCTTATTTTAAAAAAGCAATGAGGAAAATATGTTAAGCCTGAACACTGCTCTTTTTGATGTCAGCCCCAGCAGCAACATCAATAAAATGAGAAGAACTCCCACCAGAAAAGTAGGAAATCTTGAAAAGACCAAGGCTGAAAATGTCTAACAAAAGAGAGTTTGCTCTGAAGTCACAGGTGAAGAAAGAAGAAAATCTTTACCACTTAAAGGAAATGTGGCAAAGATTGTCTTGCTGTGCAAGGACCTTGGGTTTAAAGAAAAAAAAGAGGAGAGAACGTGAAGGTGAAAGATGCATTTTCCCCTTCCTGTCTGAAGTTACACATCAGCTGCAAAGCTGAGGTTTAGCATCAAGTTAAGAACAAGAGTAGACAAAACTATGCTAAACTACAAACAAAGAGAAGATTTAAAATAGCGCTGTTGCTCAGTTAAATTTCAATCACCATATCCTATTTTGACACATATATTGTAATTCTGAGGATGAGAGAGTGAATTAAAAAATGTCTAAGGTTGGCAGCAGTGGTTTCATTGGTGTGTTTCAGCTCTGACCACTCTTAATTTTAGATTTCTAAGGGCAGATCATCACCTGTAAGAGCATAACTGTCACAGCTTTTTAGCCTGTTCAAAGAATACCCTGTGGAACTTGACAGCTTTTCAGTTACAAGTGTAACTTGTTCAGTCACCTTTACAGAGATGAATAAGAGGTGAAATCAATGGCTTTGGGATCATTTGCCCTATTCCCACCAGATCATATTTTGTAAATAACTTTCATAAACTTATTGAGGTGGTAACGAGCATTTTTGAGAAACCCATTTATATGCTAAATATGCACACTGACTGAAGCAGCAAACAAGGAACCTGACCAAGTTGAACTCTCTTCTCTCTTCTCCAAACTGTCCAATTTTTTGACACATTCACCAAATCATCATCATCATTACTCCAGCTTTCATGGGAATTATCCAGAAAATGCCTCTCTATACCCTTGACTTCTTTCCTGACATACTCTCTTACAGCAGCCTTTTCTAGTCTTTTATCCGAAGTATCAGTCACTTTTTTTATCAGTCACATTTTGACACCTCCTTGTGGATGTTTCACTGACAGTTGAAGTTCACCCTGGCACAGTCCAGGATCCCTTTGTCTGATGACTGCAAACACTCCTGCCAGCTTCACTAAACCCTAATGCTTTCTTCCATTCCTAATTCATTTTAGATACTCCTAGATTTTGCTTTCTACATAGCATTTTTAAAAATACACGGACTATGCCTAAATAATGTATATTAAGATACTCTCCCCAAAAATGAAGCCTCATTCTTCAACTTCTAAATTTCCTACGTCTCACAAAAGTCAATGAAAGTTGTGAATGATCAGCAGCAACACCTGAACACTCAGCATCTTGTAAAGTCTCACTGTACTGGACTTGAAACCTAAAATCTAGTCATGAAAACAGCACAAGCAGGATAGTCTTGAAGGAGACAAAAATTTGATTGTCTTCTAAAGCACAAAATGTTCAGCATTTCCAGCTGAATTTTAGCTTCTTTATATAAAAGAAATTCAATTGAAAATTAACTTCCTAGGTATTCTGGACGTCGTAAAGTGGAAATTTAAAAAGGCCTGGAGTTTCTCTTGTGCAGTCAGTGTGAATACGTGTCTTTCCAGGGAGCATCAGTAATACGTTTAAAGATGATAAGGAAACACTGTGCTCTCACTGCTGATAAAAACCAATGTACTTGTAAAATAAACAAGGAACCATTACACTCCAGTTCCCAAGTTCTATAGTTAGATTTCCTGAACTACTTAAAAATTTTGGCTTAGATATTTTGAGAAACCACAGTTATCCCATCCAGCCTAAATAAAGAGATTAGCTACAAATGTCTGTCTTTGTTAATGTTTCAGTAAGTAAAACGTGGAGGTATTTCCACTGCTCTTATTAATGGGAAACCAAAACACCGCCACTGAATTGTTCTTCCAGTGATTTTTTTTGGCATCTGATGTAAATACTTTGCCAATGATTTGAAAAGGAGAATGTTTAGTTGATGGAACACCCATTGTGCTTTAACCTGTATCAGAATGTTCAAACTAGGAGAATATAAACATTTAGATAAGGGAAGCATGTATAGCTGCCGTTCCTTCCTCTTTTGAAAGCCCACATTACCTGACAGTTGCTGTGCCTAAGTTACACAGGAACTTCAGAATATTTCTGCTTGCAGGTACTGGCCACACTCTATTGACAAAAAGAGAAATCTAGCTCATAATATCGGTGCTTGTTTCCCAACTCACAGGATTCCTTTCAAGGCAGCTTGTCCAACCCCAGCCACTTGCAAATCTCTGCAAAATCAGCAAGAGCTGCCAGTTCCCATTACTGTGGGCTTGATCCAAAGCCCACCAGTGCCCATGGAAAGATCCCAATGACATCAGGGAGCTTTGGCTCACACTAGTGACAATTTCATCTGACTGAAAATTGTCAGATCAGGAAAAGAGTTAAATGGGTGAAGAGGACCTCTTTCAAAATCTTCTCTCATCAAAATGTCAGACCAGATACAGTGAGACAGATTCCCTCCTCACTTAAGTGTTCTTTTTTTTTGCAGGGGTTTCACCTACAGGGGTTTTTCCTCCAAGTCTCATGAGATTTTTGTTTCTTCTTTAGCACAGTGCAGAAATCCCATGCGTAAAACCCTCTGATGTGGTGTGTTGCATCCTAGCCAAGAAAAGGCTTGGCAGCACAAAGGAGCTATAAACAAGAATAAAACATATTGCCTTAATTAAATCCACTGACCAGCTTTCCTCTAAAACCACAACTATTTTAGGCTCCACTTCAGTTTCGGGCAATGGTACAAGGAGTTATGACTGACTCTTCCAATCTGAGGTTTAACATACCCGCTCATGGTGTGAGTTAATTTGATCCTTACTGTGACAGCAGTGGTTGCACACCACTGCTGCAAGTTGTTGCAGTTACAGCCCATTGCTTGGCACATCAGCAGTTACTGGGTATTCTGCATTTCCAAACACTGCTACTTGATTAAAATAGATCAGTGTTAAAATGATTTTTGGAAAGCCTGATTCCACTTTTAGCTATCCCTGAGCAATTCCAACTACAGATGGAATAGACTAAATGGAGTTCTTTTAGACTTCTGTGTACATGATTTCATATTAATGCATGTAGTATCACACCAGTCAGAGCTGAACATCAGAGCAAAATTTCGAGGTTGGAAGTACACAATAATTGATAAAATGTAACAGATCCCTGACTTCTCCTCTTTCCTAATATTAATCCTTAATTTTTAATTTCTTACAGTCTCTCCTCTTCTTCAAAAAAATGTCATATGCTTTCCTGTTATAAAGAAATTTAATTTTAAAAGGAATTTAAGTTTAAAACAGTGTAACTGAGGGGTAGTAAGAAAAAATTAGAAGTTTAGCAGCTGTGGTCTGTTTGTTTGTGCTCAAATCCACCACAGCACTGAGCTATGTTCTTGATTTCAACAACTCTGAGGAATCCTACCGTCTCAGGGCCTTTAAACACTATGGGTCCAGTTCCGTCACCCTTGCCCATGATGTCTAATAAGGGACACAGATTGTCACTTTTCCATCAGTGGGCTTACAGGCAGAGTTAGACTTTCAGCATACAGAAGTCATTCTGCAGTGGTACACAAAGGTATGAATAAATACCAGGAGGAAGAGAACTTACTTAATCATGTATGATCAGCAGGTTTAAGGGAGAGAATGTCTTTTATATATTGAATGTTCATAAGCAAGTGCCAACTAAAGTCAATGATGGCAAGCTCAGCCTGGGCCTCAGGTTCCATGGAGTCCCATCTGAAGACAGTAGTTACAAATCCCCCACAGCATCAAACCCTTATAGTATGCTAATGGAAATCATTTAGCTCCATAAAAATGCTGTTTATCTGTAAGACTTGTAAAACACACCAGACAAATAACTACTTACAGAGAAGACAATAGAAAAGACTTGTCACTACAGCCCAGTATCTCCCCCCACAGTGGACCATTCACTGTCTGCAGCATGCCCACTGCTCCATGTACACAGATGCTTTCCACAGAATTTCCTTAATTTTGCCATATCTATGGAAGCAGACCAAGGCAGCAGATGGTTGATAACAAACAAAGCCTTCTGCCAGAGACGTAATGCCTTGTTCCAGATATTCAGGTGCTTTGTCAAGTTTCTTTTTCCATTGAAGACGTGTCCCAGGCCAACTCTGACTGAGCTTATTAGCTTGGTCTTCAAATTAATGGCAACAATTTTTTTGCATAAATGCCTTAAGAGAATGTAGAGGCTTAAATGTTGTGGGTGAGAGTGATCTTTAAACCTTCAGATGCAGGTAGATGCCAAAAGACCTACTCGTAGTAGGAAATATTTCCTTCATCACATCCCTTGACTCAGCGCCCAAGGAAAGAGCACTTGGGGTATGGGAATCCATATAGGGCTGGGAGGTTCTGTGAATTACTCGCTAGAAAAGTATGCGTATTTTTTTTTCCCAGTCACACTCCTGCCACATCATTCTGCTTGAAGGCTCCTTGATGTCTATATTGCCTGTGGCAGGACAAAAGTAGACTGTGTCTGCCTAGTCTCTAGGGAGTGGGAGTTGAAAAGAGCAGTCCCCCTGTTTTCTTCACAGCATAATCCTTTTTTCTTGGCATACAGAGACTGTGGATGGAAGTAGTCAAAACCTGCTTTTTGAGAAGCATTTTCAGAGCTAAACACTAGTTCATGCAACTAGTAGCTAATTTGTTATTTAAAGAGCACAGGCACACACACACACAAAATAGTGTTTAGCTTCCTTATTTCCCTATAGGCACTAGCACATTTTTCAGCTCGCATATTCAATGCCCAGCGAGAATAATTTGTCAGCTAGCTTGCTGCTGTTCTGGGCAGAGCTGGGATTACACTGTTTAACAAATTGCTCTACGTGGATCAACCTTGTGAGATCATTCTTTCTCCTTCTCAAAATATTTGTATCCCTACAAGAATATAGCTTGAACTGCACAAATGCTACAGATCATAAGTGAGAGCCAGACAAACCATTACTTTCACTGGCAAGTAGATACACATGCAAACTGTTGAGGGCTGTGCTCACTCAGGTGAGCCTTTGCACTATCTGGCATGTTTTGATTAATACCATCTTTGGAGAGAGCTGGGAAAGACCTGATTGTAGTGATTGCATCTCATTTCTCCTTTTCTTCTAAACAATGGCTAGAAAGTGAGTGCTGATGTGAGAAGGAGACATTTGAATATTAGGTTATTTTAACTGCTCTCCAATCATCAATATCTGAATATCTTCGAATACAAACTCACGTACAGAAAGTGCAAGGTACAGGCCAACAAAGAATTACATTTGTTGCAACAAAGTCCAGAGCTGTTTAGCCAGCTCTAGCCCAGTGATCAGCATTTCTTATTTACACGTTTTCACTTAGGTTAAAGAAATCTGCCCTTGCTGCACAGGGACTTTCAAGTGTCGCATTATTAATTTGATTAAAATGCTAACATTAGACAATTTCCATCGTCATTACAGCAATTATGTTTTTTTGCAGTATGCTTTTTCAGCCTGGCTTTTCAGGGGCAGTATCTTGGGTAGAAGATGCGGGACTGGGCTGGCCTGCATTATAAAAGAGGCTGATTTCACTCTCTGCCAGGAAAAAGCCAGCCAAGAAGCCACCTTTTGCTTGCCAAATAATCATATAAATATGGTAGACACTAGCTCTCTGTGGATAGCTCCCCTTTCTTCCTTTGGCTTGTGAGCATGGTTTATGCGGTTTTTCCATGTAATAAAATTTGGATAAATTTCTTGGTGCTTTCCATTGAAATCCTAGCTTTCTTAGGGAACTGCAAGGTACAATCAGTGGCTCCTCTTGATGCTCCTCCTTGTAAGTAGTCAGGATTTGACCTTCCTTAAACACCACAGCTGGCACACTCTAGTCTAGATTTGGACTCATGTCTTTAAAATCTAAGCAAAGCTTTAAAGGCAACTCTATTTCACTAATCAGTGTTCCATGTTCATATGGTCAGTCTGACATTATAACCTGCAGCAAAAATCATAGATGGCCTGATCAATTAAAGTATTGGAAACAGTGCTGAAGAGGAATAATCTCCCATTTAATCCCTGCAAACACCACTGACTCCTTAGGTAATCACTGTGATTAAGCTACAACTCACTGTAATTTAATGTGTGGGCATAATTAAACTGCTGTAGAGTCTTCATGTATTAGCACTGGAGCCATGAACCTGCACCCTCCCCTGGAAAGATGATATTCATTATAGGTGGCAGAGGCATTTGTGGCAGCCACCTGACCCCAGCAAACTCACCTTCACAGCCCTGTTTGCTCAGCAGGACAAACTGCTGTACCTGACGCTGAATTCAAAATCAGAGGGAGAGTGCAAATTCCTTATCAATGTAGCAAGACAGGTCTGGAGGCAGCCTGTTACCTCCCCCAGAGCTCACCTCCAAGGTGACAACTCCTTTTTAACTGTTGTTTTAACCCATTCCTGCTACCTGCTGACTGCTTGCAAACTGCTGATGAGCATCTTCACTGACAGCACTCGCAAAAGCTTCCAACACCAGGGAGGTGGAACTAGCCTTTCAACTGTTACTGGTGTATATGAAACACAAGCCACAAAGTTTGTTCTTTTGAGGATCTTTCAGAGAATTATTAAGAAGCCCCATATTACTTGGTTCCACACAGTTATTAATGTCCCCAACAGAACTGTCTCATAAGAGGGCTGTCCCAGTATTTTAGGTTGTATTTTTGTCTTGGGATAGTGTGAGAATTAATATGCATATACTAGTACACAACTGTGAACACCACAAAAAATTGGGTGAGGGGCAAAGTAATTTTGGACCGTTCATCTCTGCTGTGTCAGTGGCCTGGCATCAGACCTTCAGTAAGTTCTGCTGTGGGGCTGACACAGACATGGAACAAGGAAGCAGCAGCAGCCGTGGTGTTACCTACCAGAATTACGAACAACGCCGGTGCCACAAAAGCCCAGATTGCTCCATTCTCTAGTGAAAGCCAGCAGCTGCAGAGAAAAATCAGAACGATTTTAGATGGAACAAATGGTCAATTAATTAGTAATGCTCTTAATTAAAAAAAAAGGGGGGGGGGAAGCCTAAAAGAGCATTCAAGAAGACTGATGAATTTTAAAAGCAAGACACATGACAGAGCATCAGTATGAAACTGCCTTTCCCCTCACAGAGGGAATCTGAGGCAGGATCTCACTTTGATTTGGATCTTGCAGAGTCAGTGACAGCTATCTGCCCCAGCATGCCTTCAAATTGCGTTAGGGGCGGAAAGATGGGAAGAAAGGAAACGTTTTATTTGCTATTTATTGTTCTTGTACCCTGTATCACAGGCAGTCATTTCAGTACTGTGAGCACCTTCACTGTAGCAAGAGACAAACTGAAGCCCTCCCTGCCCTGCCTGGCTGGTGGTGAGGAAGAGGCTGGGAAACATGCTGTCAGCTTCACACATCTGTCTTGCAGCAGTGACAATGTAAGCTAGTTTACCACACACAAAATAACCCTTGCTCCAAATTTTTTGCTTATGGTAAGAAGAAAACCACCTGGTGGTGGGGTTTGGGTTTGGTTTTTTTTCATATAAATTTGCCCTTTTTTTTTTTTTCATATTAGAAAGGAGCTTAATAATTATCAAAATTTTTAACAGTATGCATTTTAGGTCTTCAGGTGTTTAACTGCAGTTTTCTTCAAAAGATTAAGTATCTTCAGTCAAAGGTTATTCCCGTCTTGTTAGAAGGATTTTGGCCTGTGCTTTCCTCTGTGTGTGGGGTAGCAGGGCACTCACGGTGGGAGGCCTGACACCTCTGCAGCAAGAGGGAAAACCAGGCAAATCATATCAGGAGCTTTTGTGCATCATCTCAGCAGTGAAAAGCAAACCTGAGGCTTCTAGGTCTAAGAATATGCCTATACACAGTTGTTATTCGCAGGCTGCCTGACCAGCTCCTCAGCAGGATCTTGCAGAACAAGGGCCCTGTTAACTGATATACAGGGTTTTCTCCCCATCAGATTTTTCATCCTTACTGCGCCCAGAGTGAAGACATTTCCGTACTCACTTGCCACTTTCTCCATAGCTGTCTAGGGACACTGATGTAGAAATTACACAAATCACCAGTGGGCAGCCTGCAAAAAGGCAAAGTCAGGGGCAATATTAGTAACAAAAGTACATCTCCAGTGAACCCTGCAAGTTCAGCTAAAATTCATATGGATGACAGGACAGCTTAGAGTAATTTTAGAATTAATTCTGACTTGACATCTTCCTGCAGCTGTGTAATACAACATGTTTTAATCAATTAATGTCAGAAAAAATGACTTTTCAATAAAGCACTAGTTTAACAGTTAAAATGAGTTACTGCTAATTTAATTGAGATTCATAGTCCTTTTTCTGCCTGTTTTTTGCTCAGGTAATTTCTGTCTCTTGCTATTCAAGCAACGATACCCTGTGAAGCAGTAGCACACTTGTTTTAGCCACTTTCCCCCAGATAAGTGCACCTTGCTCAAGAATTCAAAACTGTCTAAAAAGCAAAGCTGAGTTTCTCCCATGGGTGCATGGCTAGCAGGTGGGAGGACAGACATGATGACATTTAGTTATCTAGAGCATCACATGCAGCAGCGGGAGATGCTTATGAAAAGACAGAAGCAAATTCACATCCCACTCAGATGCCCAGCCAAGACTTAACATAAATATGAAATAGCTCTACAAGATTTCAGTGTTTAAACTAGGCTGTATTTCCAGATAGGTTTTGACAGTTCCCATGTGCTGCATCCTTGGAGGTGGAGCAGTGCTTTACAGGATTACACCCCAATTACACAAAGGCAGACAGACAATTGCAACCCTGCTGTTGGGGGCTGCATGCCTCTGGCCCGCAGCTCTGTGACATCTTGTTATGCCACTTCAGCACAGCTTCCTTGGCCAGGAGCTCAAGATGAAGCGAGGTTTTTCTTGCCAACAGTTCTGAGTACAGTAAAACCTCATCCTTTTAAACATTAAACGATTGTCTGTTAATTCCTGTATGATTTAATAAAATGTGAAGTTTAGGCTTTTATCATCCTACAGAATTTAATACCCAGGTCCTAGAGAGAGTATTAGATTCGATAGGTTAAAGTTTCAATTTTCTTTTGAATTCTTCAGGTTTTCTGCATGAGGCTTTTATAAAATTCTCTGACTAGCAATTTCTGCTTAATCTTGCCAATATCATCCTCACAAAATTCTGTAAAGTGTTCCTGTACTGGCAGAACTATAATTTTTGGAGAAGTATTTTCATGCTTTAATGACTGTGGCTAGAAGCACCTTGTATTTATAAATAGGAAGGATACTCTGTAGTTCAGAAGCAACATCTACAGACATTGTTTAGGTCATAGACTCTGAAATCCATTCTGCAGAATTAAGTTTAATATCTCCATGAACTTGATTCTGCTCTCCCATGCCTGTCCAAATCAGGAATAACACCTTAGAAGTAATACTTACGTAAGATCTAAGCAAAGGCAAGATTTTAGTTTACAAGCTCATTTGTCTGTTTAAGAGAGGAGATTCCTACACACATCTGAAAAAATCAAGAATATATTCAACAGAGCAATCAAGCACAGACATAAGCCTATCTGCTGAAACTCAGTCTACCATGGGTGTGAGAGCTACCTGGACGAAAGGTCCCATGGGTATGTCTACATTCCCAATCACATCTTCAGTTGCCAGTTGTTGATTGGCACTGTTTGACTTCTGGTGCAAGCTGTCTTCCCAGAGCAGGGAATTTGTCACACAAGCAAAAATACCTGTGCCCAGCGAACTCTCCTTTATACTTCCAGCCTGCCTGCTTTTCCCCCCAAGTCAAATGCTGGCTATTCAAAAGATTTATCATGATATATAAATTTTAATGGCAGTGAAGAAGAAAATTAAATACAGAGTTCCTTTGGAAGATAATAAAACTTATGCAGATGAAACATAGAGCAGTCATCTGCTCAAAAAGAGCTGCTAATTCAGTGAGAGTAAAATGGTCTGCAGCCTATAGTGCAGTGTTTGCCTTTTCTTTGCATTAACAAGATACTAAATGGATAATGGCAATGGAGGAAGAATCAAGGTTTTGTAACAGTGAAATTGGAGTATTTTTTCTTTAAGAAACAACCATTCAATAAATTCCATAAAGAGTGAAGAAAAATATATTTAGCTTAAGGGGATCGTAATATTTCATCTGGAGTGAGAAATTCATATGGATTACATATTACACACAAATGTGTGTTTGCTCAAACTTTTATCAGTAATAATTATGTAAGAGCACTGAAGTTTAGTCTACCCCTATAATAGGTAATGTTAAAATGTTGTACTGGTACTGGTTATCATCCAAGGAAGAGTTACCGTTATGGGATTTTACAGTACCTGAATGTTTTCTCAGTTAGCAGATGCTACAAACGTGCTCACCAATCCTACCTCAAATCTCTAAATTTATGGTGCAATAGACCATGCTTTCCAGAACACAGATGAAAATGTTCTAGCACACCTTTCTGGCAGCTGATCTATGGCACTGGTGTCATCTGTGTCTATGCAGCCCTAGAGCAATACAGCATCACATTTAAATGGGGTAAATCAACACAGATGGAGCCACGTGATGCTGCAGCTCAAGTTCTCCAGGTCCCCAGGCCAGCTAATTTAAAGCTGCCTCCCAAACTCAGCATCAGAGTACAGCCTGCAGAGCAGGCATAAACTCTTTAATACCAGGCACAGGAAGCCCAATAACACAATCCTTGCTTAGACAAAATTCTCTAAGAACTCAGCCCAAATACATTCACTAGGGTGAAGTCTAAAATGAATGTCAGCTAGTTCCTCTTTTCAGCATTAAACGTCACATCTAATCCATTTGCTTTATGTTTCTGAGGCACTAATGATAAATGAAATTGAAAATGCCTGTAAATCTGAATGTTGTATTTTGAAAGCTTCTGCGTCTTCTATACATAGCAAAACCCCAGACAGGCTATAGAGACTCTGTGGCAGACAATTCAAAGCAATTTTAGGACATCAATTCTAAAAGGCTAAATATGTCATTTATAGAGAAAGATTAAGCATTAGACACAAATGGAAGTATATTTCCTTCCAATACTGAAAAGATCTACTTTGCTTGATGGGGGAAAGTATATTCTCCAGTTTGTTTTGCAGAAGTTAATTTCCTATGATTTTCTTCTGCTGTGTTATGTTGTACCCATGCAGAAGTCTGGGACTACAACAAACAATGGCAAATAAAGAAATGTAGCTCTTTTTGACAGCTCAGAACAAAATCTTCATTCTAAGGCAGTCTCTATAGGAAAGGAAATCGTCTGAAATAGGAAAACATGCCAAGGCCAAAGTGCCACAGCAAATTCTCCAGTATCACAAACTCTTATCATCAGTATCCTACAGATGGGTGGGTGGGAAAAGTTTTGCTACAATAACCTGTATTTTTTTTCCCCTCAATCAATCTCAAGGCGGTTTTAAAGGTATCACCTTCTTCAAATTGCTCTTCTTTTGAATTCCTGACAACTGCCATCTTTAAGGTAATTTTAGCACCCTTGGGACTAAAGATAATAAACAGGAACTTCAATCAACTCTGCACATTTGCTATCCTGCCTCTCTGATTACTGTTAAATTCATTTTACAGGAGTAATATCTCTCCAAGGATCAATGATACTCAGTGTCAGTTCCTTGTCTTATCTCCTCTCACTGCCTCAAGTTTCAACTTGTCATTAATACAGAGGATGGAAGCTTTTACACATGTACCTACCCCAGTGCCTCTGCTTAAATAAGAATTATGACTTTGGGATTTTAAGTTAAGGACTGAGGTCTGTCATTATTCCAGGACCTATGAGACTGCAAAAGTCAAATGCATTCACACTTCAAAAAGCTAAGAACGAAGAAATGAACTATCTGTTTTGACTAACATGAAATGCAACATCATTATCTTCAATTTCTTTCAACCATCTTTGATCAGCTAAGCCAAAGTGTAAAAAACCATCAATTTTTATCAGATACTGGAAAATATATATCTATTATGGTCCCAGGATGGTACAAGAATGCTCAGCTTTCTTTTGACAGTTGTATTCAATGCAAACTTACCCTCGTTTTAAGGCCAAACAGAATAATTTTAGGATAAAGCATTTTTAGCCTCTTTCCTCAGCCTTGCAAGGCTTCTGTTTAGATGTGGGAACTTTAGCAATAGATATGACTTCTCACTACTGTCCTTTCATCAAGTCCATGAAGGGACAGCCCAAACTACCCCGCAAAACACAAGCACACACTGTGCTGAATGCAATACTGACACTTGACCTCTAATTAAACATCTAATTAAACTTTCAGAATCATATTCAGTGCCAGCATGCTAACAAAAGAGAAAGTTGGGAGCTGACGAACCTGGGTGTCCTTTTAAGCATTTAAGTAACACACACTGCAGGCTGGATCTCTCTAAAACCATCATTGTTTAGCAACATCTATTACCAACTGACGAGTATTAGACTTGCATACGAGCCAGTGAGCTGTGCTGTTGTTGACTGAAAGTTGCCCTGATACTTGTCAAGAGAGAAACAAGTTGGAATGCAGTTCTTCAGTGATGGTTAGACACACTTGCAGCAATAGCACAATGTCAGATGTGAATAAGGAAATTCAACATTTTAATTCAAATGTAAATACTTAGAGCTATATGGAAAAAATAAAGCAACACAAACTGCTTTCCCAGTGACATGATAGATTTACTGGATTTCAGTAAACATTTTTTTCCTAGTCCTTGTAAGAATATTAATTGGAATGAACTTTCAAAAATTAAAATATTTGACAAAAAAGGTATTTTGCAAAGTTTACACAGAGAAGTGTATTACTGTTATATGGATGATGTCTTCCACTATCTGTTCAAACAGTAGCTTTGCTATATTTCAGAAATAGAGCTTGTCACCGGGTTTCTTACACAATCCTTGCCAAGAGCAGCATTGCTACAACTGATACAGAAACTTCTGCTGCTGGTACCTCCTGTATTTTGCTCCATACATCTACTGTGGGGCCTAAGGCATTTTCCTCCAAAGCATTATTCAAAATACCACTGAAGAGACTTTTTAGTAACCACATTTAACATCCCATTGGGTTATGCACATATAGGCTATGTACACATTGTGCTAATTACTACCAACTGAGTAGTAGCAACCATATTGCAATAAAAGGAAGCAAAATGCAACATTTAGTACTAGTCATATCTCAGTCAGATGCCATGTTTATCCTTGTACCTTCTAAATCACTTTGTAGATTGCTGTCATTTTACAATAAATAAACCTTACACAAAATGCCAGAAAAAAAGGGTAAAGGTGCATTGCAGCACATCTAAATCATTAATTTATTTTCATAAGGTAATTAATGATTGATTATAAATTGAGTTAATTAAATCATCTGCTATATGAAAATACCCCAGTGAATTAAATGTCAGTTCCGAGTTATTTTATAAACTGTTGTGTCTTTTTACATAACATTTCTGAAGGAGAAAGAGTTCTCAGGGTCTTACGAGAACATTTTCTTTAGTTGGATCCACTTGGATTTGTATTCCATGAGCTCCTGATTAAGTAAATCCAAAAGAAACCTCTCTAACATCAGAAGGTTTATCTACATTTAGCACCCATCTAAATCCACAACCCTCCAATGTCTTTAACCCTCTGCCTCTCTGCGTTCTCTTACTTTTGGGTCTGTGTGCATGCAAGAGATTAATTACTTCACTTGGCCTGCTTTGCGTAGTGGTTTTGGAGGAAAAAAGAAATAAAGAAGGGGGAGATGTTTTACCCAAGTCTACTGAAAACTCAGCCAAACAGCTTTCAAGTGCTTTCAACACCCAAAGCTTTAAGGTGCATACTGTTGTCATGCAAACTGGCCATTCTTGAAGAGCAACCAGGGAAAGGACACATGTATGTGATACTCCTGAACTTGTCACAGAAAAACAGTGAGGGCAAAGAGAAAGCTTCTCAGTGTAGTAGATATGTTCACCAGAGGAATGTATCAAATTGCCCTTAGACAGAACTGCCAAAAAGGAGATTTCAAACCCAAAGAGGAATGACGTACAGAATAAAAACATCATATTAAAAATAGGACAAGTAGGCAGCTGTTGAAATATATATGTCTGTGTATATATACGTATTTATCTAAAAAAGTGAACAGCATTAGTGTCACTCAGATCTGCATGGTGCCAACTGGTATTAAATATTTCACTATGACTGCAGTAGGTCCGTATTATTGGTATAATTGGCTTTCATTCATCTTCAAAATTAATTTATGGGGAGAAAGATAATGCATGTTTTAACATATTTTGAAATTATCTGTAATTACATAGATACTCCTTTGCTATCTTTTCACATCTCTCCTTTTGACTCAATGTATGAGGTTTTCTTCTAAACGTGGGGTGTGTCAAGCATCACTGCTGTGCTTTCAGGACAGTAACAGCAAGCTGGCTTTCATGTGTTGTGAAGAGTCTGGAACAAAACACCCAGCTTCGACTCCTCAGTAAGTACACAGACTATGGTTTCATTACTGCATTAAAAAAGCTGTGAATTGCTATCTGTGAGATTCCTGTGTCATAGTGCTACTTTTTTATTCTTAATCATAACACCAAGGCTCTGTGCAGCTTTTTTCATCTGACTATTTCAAGGCACAAAACATCAACCTATGAAGTCTTATGATACCCCTGTGCTATTGCGCGTATTTTTTATGTATGGTTTGCAGAATACTAGAATAAGCCGGTGTAGTGAGTGAGAATTAAAAAAAGAACCTAGCAGTGCAGCGAGACCTCTCTCCCACACTCCTGCTATTGATTTAGTAATTAAGGATCTGATCTGGCCTAGTGAGGTCATGGAATTTACTGCAGTGGAATTAGGTTTAGAGGCTATATACTTTAAAGTCTGATTATAGTCAGAAAAATTATGCATTTTCTTATCCAACAGACCTACTCTCAGTAAGGCTAACTACGGTCATAAGACGACAATTTCACACATGCTTCTGAATATAATCTTCTCCCACTGTGAGGAGACTCAAACCAAGCAGCTACTAAATGCTTACCCCATCCAATTCCATAATAATATAAGTGCTTGCTCTCTTCTGACCCGAATACTTTGATCACCATACTGTAAAGATGAAATCCTTCCACCAGCATCCATGCAAAAGCACTCAGGAAGAAAAAATGAAGGAGAATGGCCAAGATCTTGCAAGGCACCTAAATTGAGAACAAAAATACATACGTTACTTCTTTGTGATGCAGTCACTTTTTTTTTCCGATATACATTTACATGCTAAATGTTAAATCTCTGGAGTGGAACAGGCTTAAAAACAAAGCCCCTGAGCATTTCTTTTTTCTAGAGTATTGTCAGGTAGCTTTAAACAAAAAGAAAAACAACACAAACCACCCCAAAACCATTGCCAACTGGGATATGGAAATCCAAACTGATTCTTATTTATAGTAGTAGGAGCAATACTCCTACTATAGCCGACAAAAAATGTAAGAATTCAAAACCAAAGGGTCAACATCCTGTTGCTAAGCCTGTAGTAAATACAGGAAAGTAGGAAAGTCAGAGAAGTTGGGATACAAACACTGTCCTCTACCTTGCTCCCTGCTCTGTGGGGGTAGAAACCCTAGCATAGTTCATACCTCATTTTCTGCAAAGAACTGATAGAAAGTCAGTGGATCAGTTAAGCTTGAGCAAAACATGGAAATTTTACAATGGCGTACCATGTTGAACCTGCTCTTTAGTTACACCTCGCCATGTGGCTTTCCTACTTCATTGTTGTTCACATCAAACATAAGGTAACACATAAATTAAATCTCATTGTATTCCAGGGTCTGTCTGTCCTGGTTAGAAAGTCTGTTAAAGTCTCATATGCTCTTCCATCAGCAATATTATCATAGACATTTCAAGAAATGCTAGCAAGCTTTCATTGGCTCTTGAGCCCTAATTGCTCAATAGTAGGTATCTAGTTTGCCCCCCTGTTTGAATTCCCATTTTCCCAGCCTGATGTACCAGCTGTATATGAAGGCATAGTTGGCAAGAATACATCTAGTGATTAAGTCAAAGAACTCAAAGTTTTCAGAAAATATAATACTCCTTGATTGTCCTTTATTCGCTATGTGCTATCAAGATTCTGGAAATAGGAGCTAATAGAAAAGTTAAAGAAACAGAATAATACCACCTAGAGAGTGAGCCCACCTGGTGTAAACTAGACCATTTCAATTTAAACTGTAACATATGTTTTGAAGCGCCCCAGAAGAGAAGAACGCCATGACTAAGGCAATGCAGCAAGAAGTAAAAACATCCTCTTGAGTCCTTTTTACACCCACCTCAGTGCTTACTGTGGGCTACAGATAATGCATTCTGGGCTTAAAACCCAGCTTTTTCTTAAGTTGCTCTGCATAGAGATCTTTACTTTTTTCTCTAAATCTCCTATCAGCCTACTTGACAAGAACAGGGAAAACCAATTCTTTCTTCTTCCCCACTCCTCACTTATTCACACAGCACACTCTCCTTTCCCTGCTGATTGCTTTTCGAGGATGTCTCACTACAAGTGTTTTTGCTCATGGTGCAGTAACTGAACAGATGTGAGTGCTAACGATCTTACCACAAGATAACTTTGTTTGGTTTGTTTTCAGTTAAGGCACATTTTAAACACACTCTTGGAACAAGTCCCAGCTATATGTGTTTCACATCTTGCAGCATACTGATGACGGTCATTCTGCTTGGTGGTTGTAACATCCCTTCTGTGAAACCTACAGAATTTCAGAGGGGTTGCTTGCATGCCGTCCATGCAAACAGGAAGACTTTTTTTCCCCCCTCCAGGGTGTCCCTTCCTTGTCAAGTCACAGTCAGGTATCCAGGCAGATACAGTCTGCGTGCTGAGGAAGCATTACCAGTATGAATCAGTTTGCTACCCTGCTACACTGGTCTTCAGATGTTTATCATCAGTTCCCTTTGTTGCTTTAGCTTAGCTGCCATGTGCTGGCATTTTATCCTTTTTTGTTGATGGTTTGGGAGTTTGTACACTAATGAAAATTAAAATGTTGGGACTTGCTTGTCTAACAAAAATTGAAGCTTTCCCATACATTCCCTGTGGTAGTCAGTTAGTTTTGTGCTACCGCAAGGACATTCTAATGCAAATCCACTGTGACTAAACGTATTAAAAAGCAGTAACTTTGGTTTTAGTTCATGTAAGTGAAATCTGTAAGTGTTGTAGTATTTCAGTGTTTGGTGACATATAACTAAACCAGATTTGCTTATTGACAAAAACTGTGAAAAGCTTTCCTGTTAATTTTATAAGGGTCTGAAATCCATTTTAATGCCTTTTGATTTCTACTAGAAGGTTAGTCCATGAAAATATAAATGCACCATAAAGCTGACTTACAAGCTAGTTCTGTCAAATAGATACTTTCCAATTTTTAGGTAGCCAAACAATAGGAATTGCAAAACAGCAGAAAAATAAAACACTGTGAAGTAGCATGAGACTGTCCTATAAATTATTTTGTATAATAGAGATTTGCAGATTTTTTTACAGAAGATCCATAGCAAAGGTGCTACTCATTCTGTATTTGTGCCTTAATTACTTTGAAGATATTCTTAAATGACAGAATTGCCTTCTTGAAAAAGGCATTGAAAAGCTGAGATTTTACATATTACAAATACACAGAGCTCCCTTGCTGTGTCATATGATGCACACTACTTTTAGCAGACTGCCTGTAAAAAGACAGATCTCATTACTGTTACTCTGACAGCTGACTACTACTGAGTCTGTGGAAACAGAAAAATCAGTCCAGCCAGCAGCAATGCACATCATGTTATAGTTGTTGAGAAAGTAAAGCAGATTCACAGAAAAGCCTCTCAGAAAATAGGAGTCACTTGTTTACTGAGGACAGTCTTAGACAGGTAAATTTGCATACATTCAACCTATAATAGTGTTCTCAAGTCGCAATCTTACTGCATTATACAGAACCCTTCTGAAAATGTCCTTCCCTGCAATCTATATGCTGCTTTGATATACAGTCTTGAATTTATGCATGTACATATATCATAAACAAAAGTAGCTCATTTCATCTCCCTATTTCGAAGTAGTTTAAGCAATGCAGTGCAGGAGTACTGAGTGAGAAACAGCTCATACACTGATGCAGAACTTCAAATAGTGGACACATTTTCTAGTTGTGCTGGAAAAACACAGTGCTGCCTAACACATTCTACTTCAACTTCCATTTCCCTATGTCTAAATAATATTTTACTTTCTCCCACAAACATGCACTCAGGTCTTTGGAAGGTTTTATTAGCCTGAAGAAATGTTGATTATTAATTATTTTAAAAAATGGCACCTCTGCTTAGCATTCTGTTAAAAACAGTAGACTCTCTAATCAATAGCAGAGAGTAACTAGGCAGCAAAACCTTCTGAAGAAACAAATCCATCTGATGCTGAAAGCCTAAGGGAAGGCATAAGACTGGCACATGGACAGCAAATATATCTTAGGGACTTGTCAGTATAGGAAGAAAATGCTGTGTGTGAAGAGACTTGCTTTCTCTAGTAAAAAGATACCTTAGTTTCAGGAATAATTGCCTTCCTGGAATATACCATGATTGTTTAGAACTACTGAGCACTATTGGTGTCAGGTATCAAGGACCAGCTTTCAAAAATAAAAAGAAAAAAGGTTTGGATGTATTATAAGGACAAAATTCCTATTTGTGGCCATAAGAGTTTTGTGGTTAAAAATTACTCCTACTCTACAACAGGAAAACTGCTGCAATATAAATTCTAAGTTATTAAATAATACATTTGAAATTACCAGTGGAATACTGTATACCGTATCTGGAATCAAAAACTAAATAACCCTAGAGATGGAGATGGGAAACAGTGGAGAATCTAAAGGCAGTGATGCAAGAAAGTGATGCCAGTTTCCACAGTGCTGTTCCCTATTGCATTGTATTTCCTCACACAAACTGGTACTACTTGTCCTCTTCTCAAGCAAGGGCACTTATAAACAGTTTAGCACTAGATACACTAGAAGTCTCTTCAGCAGAAGCAGAATACTAACAAATTTACACCTTCTAGTATAAATACCGCCTCCCCATTTTTGTAAAATACCACTTAGCAGTCCAATTAAAGCAGCATTTAAAGGTATTAAAACTGATGTCTGAACTAGCGAGAACAGAGCATGCAGAAGGTAAGGACATGAGACTAATAAAAGGATGAGTCACAAGATCCCTGATCCCAAGAGGTTAAAACAATAAGAATAAAAAGCATAGCACAGTATGTAGATCGTGCTTTTCAGCTTTAAGATCTTTACAGTATTGTGCCCTACAATTACTTCTGTTACAGAGGAGAGAGGGCTGAAATATCCACGGAGTCTGTTTCTGAAGTGCTTCACTTAGTACACCATTTTTATAACCCCTTGGGTCCAAGTTTTCTGTAGATAAGTGTTTCACTTCAGAAAGCTTGTGCTATAAAACAAGTCTTGCTTTCTGGGTGCTGCTGTTTCAATTTAACTTTCAATTTAATTTTACTTTCAATTTAAGTAAGTTTTGAATAGGTTTAAGATAAATTAAAATATGCACCTATTAAACTGTAACTTCAATGTATATGAGCATTCCACTAGCTTAACTAAACAAGCAGGACATCTCTGTGCAGACAAGGCATATATGATAAATGTAAGTGGACACTGGGACATGTCTCTGGGGAACATGGGCTCCACCTACATCCAACTAGTATTTCACAGTATTTTAAAAGACTGGAGGTGATGCAGGCCCTGAAAAAGTGTAAAGGGGCTTTTACATGTTATCTGAAGTGACTCAGATGAAAAAAGAATAACTGAGAATAAAACACCCTGTTATGCTGAGTGAATGTTTTCTTGCCCTCAAGTCTATGTTCTTTCTAAAGAGATTTAGCTCTATACTTGGAGAGGATTATTTTAATTTCTGGTTTCCATTGTCTTCAGTTTCAAGTAGTATCTTTTGCTGCTCTCCACTGTCTCCATTTCATTTCCATGTAAACCATTCCCTAGCATTTTCTCCCTCATACATAGAATCATAGAATAGTTAGGGTTGGAAAGGACCTTAAGATCATCTAGGTTACTCATTCACGGCCTACCTGAATGTTAAACAGTAAAAAAGAGGAACTTAGTTCTACAAAGTGCTTTCAGATCCTCATGTAAAAATAGCTTATGTAAAACCAGACATTACTGTTATTTATAAATATAACAGAAGCTCAAGGGATCCCATCTGAGCTGAAAATAAATATAAGTACTTGTTGTACTGGCAAAATGAAGAGTGTGCAAACCTCATTTATTGTACTGAGAGTAAAAAGAATCAAAAATTAATAGAAACTGCTCGCTGCTTGTGAAAAGTCAGATGGAGCAATAGCTGGTCACCAAAGGAGCCAGGTTTTGATCATCACAAAAAACCAAGCACACTGGAAGATTATTTTAAAATCAGGTTTTCTTTCTTCTTTTTGTATGTGGGACTTTCCATCAACAGACCTTATGTTACTTTAAATAACATTTTTTAAACGTAACAGTGGAAACCAACTGAATTTACTAGTATGTAATACTGTTAACATGGCATAGTTGTCTTAATCTAACCCAGCTGGTTTAGATGACAGTTTTAATGGTACTCTGAATAAGGAATTCCCACCTGATCCATGAAATCAATCTGTAATTTCAAGTTCTGATATATGTGATCTATACATGCATAGTGTTTCAGTACCACATAAGCAACACCAAGGTATTTGTCATTTGTTCAAATGGTTGCCTTAGATGCCAAGAGAAGCATATACATGTTTTACAGTACTGAGGATCCCAGATTAGACTCTTACATAGAAGTAATGCTCTGGCTAATTAAGCAGTAGTTCCTATTACCTTTCTCACTGACTATTCCACAGGTCAAATAAACATGAATGATATTTAAAAATAATCTACATCTCTAGAGCAGAGATCATGATCAACAGATCTGCTCTTCAGAAAAACAGCATATTCTATCACACAAATGAAACTTCATGTACAAAAAAATCCAAAGGCTTTCTGTTTTGCTCTCCAAGAAAGCAGAATAAATTGCCACAGCTACATCAGGAAGCTCATTACCTTCCAACAAGAATAAAATAACTTTTTAATGTGGAAAAAAAGGCAAACTGTATCATAGCAGAGAACAATTTAAAAAAAAACTACACATACCCACCCCTCCCCACACCAAACCAAAACAGTAACAAAAATACAAATACCCTACCTAAATACAAAATTCATACCATTTTCTTCAATACAGAATTCCTAGTTTTCAGCACAGAGAATGGATGAGAGAAATCATAAGCTACATCAGGCAGAAGTCAGCCATGCCTTCTGGACACACAGCTGAAACACTCTCTAATCACTGTAGGGATTTTGATGGTGATATGATGGGTGTGTATCTCTTTCAGTTTGCAAACATCCAGACATGGCCAGATACCATGATAACACTATTTGGATGCACAGAATGCTGTATCCAGTGTTGTAGGATATCATTTTTGGCTAAGGCACATTAAAAATAGAAGATGTCACTTGCAAGACAATTTTTTGCATGTGGGAGGAGGCATTCATTCCGTGAAGATGCCTTGCAAAACCCACTATCATTCTTTTTAGGGCTTACCGTTCCAGGGCTGAACTGAAAGCTGGTGAGAAGCAGGATCTGAGCCACCAAGACAGCAAAGGAGAGGTTAGCATGGATATGATAGCGTTGGTTGCGGATGGTGCTGACAGACCTGGCAGAAGATAGAAAGACACATGAATAAAACAATATTCAAGAAGCACAACTGTATTTATGGTTATCAGCAAGCATTTTGATTGGCTTTTGGTCATTCATTTTGGTGAAGGTTATCATGACGTCTTTTGAGCACACCTTCCACCAGGATGGAGTGGTACCTAACTGGTTTATTTGATTCTATGATATTCTTCTGCCATTCTAAAGCCAGCAGAAAGACTGATTTGCATGCTAATTAGCTCTGCTGATGACTTGTGATAGGTACTAACAAAGGGCTTGATCCTGAATGGTGCTGCACTGTCAAGGAAGTCAGATATGCACCTCACAGAAAGAACACTGTGTTGCACCATCTAGTCCATACTGTACCAAAGTTTCTGGTTTCATTTTGTTAGTATTTGTCTGTATTAAAAATAAGGGAATGTGAAAAGACATTGGTTACAATTATGACTTTACTATTATCAGCTTTTGAGCACAGGAACTATCACTACTGATGCAGATGGGCAGTGCCTATCTTGACAGAGACCTGACCTTGATTACAACATCATGTGAACATATCTCGCTTGGCTTTGCAAAGAGCAGCTGGAAAGCTGACAAGAACATGCTTTCCTGGGAGCCTTCTGACCTCGTGTTTCTGTTCTCATCCAGAAATGGGAAGTGGAAGAGAAACAAAAACATTTATCTGAACATTATGGGCCTTTTGCATAATTTTATTCTTCACTTAAAAAAAACCAGTACTAGTGATAACAGGTTTTCTATTTCAATTCATACTGCCTGCAAGCCCCTACCATCAGCTTTCATCATTCCAGGAGACCTGGGCCGTTTGGCTGTGTGAACAGCAGTACTTCCTCCACACAACAGTACATGGCTCTCATCTTTTTGTTGTATCACACTGGATAGTGATGACTTTTGCAACCACTGGAGACACATCATGCATGTCCCCCACAGCAGGGTGACACAGGCTGGACAGTGCAGATAGTTGTGTTCTGTCAGTGCAGCTCTTCCAGCACAACTGTAGCCAGTTGTCCATTAGAAGGGAGCGAAGAGGAAAACAACAAGAAGTATTGATGCCCAGAAAGTAATTTGAAGAGACAGGCTATGCTGCCAGTGACTTTCTAATAAGGCGCTTCATGTAGTTGCAAACTGGAACATTGTTACCCAGAAGGGAAGCAGGACTGCCCTCCTGGGAAGTGGCCGTCATTGCCAGTACACAGGGTAGCAAAGAACTTGCCAGATTCCTCTCCACTTACCTCATGGTCATCTAACACTACATTGCAAAATTTCACTTCAGCTGTCTAATGAGGCCCTGCTCTCCAGCGAAAACCTAATCAAATTATTTTTACTTGGCAGTTCGAATGATCCTATATGTAGGTAGGGTGCTTAACCCCATGACAGTCAAGCTCTCTTTCCAAGTCTTCTGTTTGCCTCCAGTTTCTTGAGGAGTTTTCAGCCCTGCTGCAGCAATACCATCTCCATTTGCCCCCTTTTCCTTTCTAAACATTATAACACCCGGTTTTGCACTCAGAAGAAAAATGAACCAGATAATTCCACTTAGCCTAAACATGCCAACAGCGCAATGCCAGCCAGATAGGCAGAAGTGGGGCTTATTTAGAGTCATTTTGCCATGGCTATGCACTTAATCTAAGTATGACCAACACAGGTCTTGAGACTTGGAAATAATACGAGCTTTGGAACAAACAAACACTGCAATCAGTTTACTGGGTTTCAGCAAGTCCTTTTTCCTAGAAACTGGCCTCTTAGCAGGATGTCCAAAAGACATGCTTAGGCACAGAAATCACAACTTGAACTCTTGAGCAGGAAGAACATGATTTAGTGAGCAAAAGGAGACAAGAATCCCATTCCTCGCTGTGCTCCCGGTCTGCTGCGCAACCTCAGACAAGTTACTTCACCCTTTGTCAGGTTTTCTATTTTTTATTTAGACAGAAACCTCTATGAAGGCTTTTTCAAAAATGTTTGTATCAAGCCTAGCTGGGCCTCAGACTCAGTTTTCACTACTGAAATACAGAGAGGCATAAAGACCCCTAAGTGCCCTGTGGCAGAAAACCTTCCCAGTGAGAGATGCGTTGAAAGGTCTGCAATGATACAGGCAAGAGGCTTCAGAGGATTTAAACATAAGCTATGGAATGAATTTCACACTGGCTATGGAGCCCTTCATCCTACTAAAGTAGCACATCAGAAAACTTGCCTAACAGAGAACAGCAAGGTACTTCAAAAGAAATACAGGTTATATGATGTAATTGTGTACAGCCTGTATGAAACTAAAGTGGGTCAGCTAATGCCTACCAAGCTCTCCTTTCTGGGCATACCTTTATAAACACACTGCCTTACAGACAAAACAGCTGAAAAGCAGAAGTGCCAATTGCACACAGCAAGCAATCTAAAGATGTATGTAGGGGGTAAGAGGAGGGAGTGATCCAGCAGTCCCTGTTCATATGGCATTTGCTTTGAGCTCCAGATCAAGCCCTCCTAAAGCCTCCTTGCAAGATTCCTGAACTACAGCAAAACATTAAGAGTTTAGAAAACTTCCAAAAATCCCTCATAGGATGGAAATGGCTTACTATATAAAGATCACCCATTTCAGGAAATGAAAGTAATTTAGAAATAACCAACCAACTGTAACAAAATACATGTGCAGAATCAAATTAAGAAAAGTGGTTGAATTAATAGCCATTGTTTTATCCTGAGCAACAACAGGGATCCCAACCAGTGGCCTGAAATGCACTGCTGGCTCTCTGCATAACAGTTATTCAGCAGATATTAAGTTAAAATTACTCACGACAATATAGCAAATGTGACCAGCGTGATCGTCAAGCAGAAGATGGACAAAGCACAGCCAACGTAAGTGATGGAGGAGAGGGCCACCTGGTGTTCTCTCGTTAGCTGTACACAAAGGAAAAAAACACACAGAATAAAAGCTGTTAATTTATTTATTACACTACAGGACCACAGGTCAGTCCCCCTGCATATAGCATTTCCTCCTCCATCTGCCCATATATGCACTTATATTCACAATTATTCAATGCGTTTCTAATACAGGAAATTAAGAGCCAACTCCAAACTCAGTCACACAGCCAGAGCATCTACATGCCACTGGCATTTTGGTTTTCTCTTATGTCATTAATCAGGATTTCCTCGGAATAAGTTCGTCTCTCTGCTGCTGTGATACTGTCAAGCCTGAGATTAGAGCAGTTTATTGGCTGAACACAACATGTCAGCAATGAGATCTTTCACAACTCACAGGGCACTTTGCTAATGCTCTCATGCTGCAATAATTTACATCATTGTGCAAATACCAGGAGTGCTTCACAGCAGTGAGAACTGACAAACCAAGATAACCCATAAATCACAGGCCATTTATAGCCCACTTGTTTTGTTTAAAGTGTCATGTTTTCGGTGCCTGTTGAAGGAGCTGGACTGACATCTATAGAATGGAAAACCACAGAAAAGACCCAGCATGGGCAGTCAGAGTGTAAGCTTCTTGCCTCAGCCTCTGCTTGTATCTACAAGCACCTTTTGTAGAAGTAATTCAGTTTTCATGAACGTTTAATCTGCATAGTACCCGCCACTAGGATCTATGTTACAACCTGGATAGATTTGGGGCAGGGTGGGGGGAATAGGACACAATGTGTTTTGTCTATTCATCTTCAATCAATCAGAAAGTCTGCTTTCATTTTCCATGCAAGTTCTCATAAAAGAATGACAAAAAAGCCACACCCAGACAAGGGGAGCCAGGCAGTATTAATGCATAATAAGGAGAACAGAGATAGGCAGGAAAAAGTTTTGTCATCTCAGAATAATTTTCAGACATTTTTCCTGAGTTGAATCTGGATGGAATTGACATTTTCATAAACTGAACATTAAAAAAAAGTGTTCAATCAAAAAGTTCTAATGTTGTTGGTTTTATTTCAGTGTGTGTTTGCTATAAATTAAATTCCTAGCTGAAACCTCCTTCAAAATATATATATTTATTATGAAAAATACTGAAAGGAACAATGTATCTTCCAATTTTTTCTACAGTAACTCTAATAAAAAGTAATCTTTTCTCATTGTTTTGGATTTTCTATTATTTTACACACACACAATAAAAATTCCCCCCAAACAATTTCATTAATCAAATCCAACCAGTTCTAGCAATAAACTTCCCATTAAAATTCCTTTTAAAGGACAGAAACAACATGCCATGTAATATGGGGAAAAAAATCTTTTCAATTACAGACAAAACTGATGTGTTGTAAATATACATTTTCCTTGTAATTATCTGCCAATGGTACCAGCTCACATGCAGGAAGTTTTACAGCAGAATAGACTGCGGCTTGCTCAGCAATCGGAACTACTAAGTGATGCACCAGCAGCACTGAAAGACAACTGTTGCTATGGTGTTATAGTTCCGAGGAAATATGATGCAGCTCTTTAGTATTTTTTCTCTTTCAGCCAAAATCACATTTCTTTTCCCTGACTTGGATAGCATCAGTTACAGAAACAAAAGGGTTCTGTGTGCTGGACCAGCTTAAAAGGTCCATATAATTTCCACAAAAGAGTTCCTATCATCCCTCATTCCCTAGAGAACCCTGAAACAGGAATAACTTGTGTGGTAAATTGTGCAGTTTTAAAGTGATTTCCTCATCAGAGAGATTCAAGTCCAAAATGCATGGACCTTAGTTCCTGATCACTCCAATACACATTCCTTTCTCCTTCGACAGGTGGCTTGTAGTTCTACAGAAGGAGGAGGGGAGCAGAGGAAGCTTTTCCAGCTTCAAGTCACTCTGAAACCAGTATTTCTCAGCAGTTCAAAGCTTTCTTTCACTCCTTTAGCCCTCAACATCTGCAGCCAGAAAATGCTCCCTACAGAGGTCAAAGCTCCTCAGTGCTCATTTAGATTTACACTGGTCTATTACAGTGTTTGCACTGGCAAAGGGGCAAGATCTGCAAAGGAAAGGTAATGTTTTACTACTATATAGAAGTACAGAAAATACAGGGGATCCATCTCGTGGAAATGGGCAAAATTCAAAGCCTTTGTTTTTTTTCCCATAACAATCCAATAGAAGATAACAATCACACAAACAGCTTTTTTTCTGACTAATTTCTGTCATAACTAAGACGCCTCTACAAATGTCTTTCTCTGGGTTTTAGCTCAGTCTTCCTCCAGAAACCCCTGCAGGGCAAGAGAATACATCCATCAAGTTCTCCCAAGTGGAGCCTGTATTACTTAGAAATGAAAAAGGAAAAAGAGAAAACAAAAAAACAACCCTCTAATCGACAACATGTAGAAGATTCATTCAAATCTAAAATAACCTATGTGGGTCACCGCATCTATGAACTAAGGAAATGGCTCTTGCTGTGGTAAACACAATCAAAATCTGATGATGCTGAAGCAATTTGTTTTACTAAGGAAAAGATGGAGCCTGCAATAGCTGTCAGGTTGGAGGGTGCAAGAGTGGTCCCTGTTCACCACGGCTCCAGCCAGTGAAATCATCGCCTTTCTACAGGTGATAGGAACTGTGGAGGGAACGATACAGCATGAAAAGAATGCCTGGAATGATTTCCAGGGTGTGGAGCCTCATTTTTAAATACAGGTATATGGCGCAAGAGAGAAGAGAACCTGTATGTAAAATATCAGGTCCCAGTACTAAGTTCCCACAACCCATTACAGCCAAGGTGGATGTTGTGTGCCTGTGTTCACACTGTAAGGGTTAACAGGCATGCAGGTTTTTAGAAATACCTAGCTTGTCAAAGCATCTGATAAGAGCTGATTTCATCTTCCCTCAGCTTGTCTTTTTGAAAACTGGCATATGAGACAGTAATTTGGTATGAACTTTTAGTCATCACAAAAATGCTAAACAAGCTGAAATGCTATTAAAAAAGAAAACAGCATTAAAAAGTACCAAATAAAACACTGAGCAATCTGTGAAGTAGTCCCATGAGCCAGATTCTAACACTTGTTCCAATCTATATTAAATTACTCTTCTAGAAGGTTTTGCTTCTTTGAGTTTAGGTGGTCTCTCACTCTGCAGGAAGTTGAAAAGCAGGGAAATGAGCTCACGGAATCCTGAGTGCTAGCAATCATGAATACTAAAACAGAGTTTCTTAGTTTCAGCTTTAACAAAGTCAGATCAAAAATTAATATGCCATATAAAACTCCCACCCTTCCAGTTCAGGCCGTAACACCCTTTACACCTTGCTAGTGTCCCTAATAGCATGGGCAAAGATCTGATGGTTTCAGAAGTTACACCCATCTGCAATATTATCACCTATTGTCTCACCCTTGTTCTTCCTCATAAGAGAAGGTAGCACATTGCTTAACATTTTTACCTTGGAAAGTTGCAGGCAATCAGATGGCCTGAAAAATTATTCTGGAAAGATACCGTTTCAGACTGCAAATATATATTTCTCCTTTATGACTCTGTTAATAACAAGAAAAATAGCGACATCCAACTCCTCTGTTTAAAAATAACTGCACAAGAACAGCAACACAGGCCTCTCTACTCAGTGTTCCCTTCTTTTGTGTGAAATTTGCACTCCTGCCCCTTTTCCTCATCAGTCATCTCTCAGGCAGTTAACTGCATGTTTTCTGCATCGCCAAGGGGGCACTTTTGGCTCCCTCCAGAGGAAAGGACATTTTGGGGAACTACTAATCTAAGATTTCCTTCTTTGCATACTGCAAAATATCCCTCTATGTCTGCTTTTGTAGAGGCAACACGTCAGACAAAGGGCTGAGTTCAAACACGTAAACCAAGGTTTGCCATAGCTGATCCTGAAAGGGTTTGCCTGTATGCCAAATTACAACTTCGCAATTTTAACTATCAAAAGCAGTAATTTCATTTCTAAACTACTTTTGAAATCTCCTTTGTGAAAAGCAATTCATCTTTTTCCAGAAAAGGACAAGCTTTTGAACCAAAACCTGTTTTACAGTCCTAAAACACGAGCCCTGCAATCTTAGGACTACACTGTGCCTATCATTTGTATTTTAGTGATACTTACCAGTAGAACACAATGTATTTTTGCATGTGCTTATATAGTGTATACACTTTATGAAACCCAAGTTATTTGTTTACTGCTAGAAATGCAAGACATGACAATTGTATTTTGCCCTAAGTCCAAAGAGAAAGTTCTATTTTAATGTCCCTTTTGGTCAGCTTTCCATCTCAGAAAACATTCCTACCATGAAGTTACTTATAATGACATATGGATTTTACCCGGTTTGTCAGACCGACTGAGATCTGCCATGAGATGACCACCCGCTGCCCTTGGCTGAAATCCACTCTCAAACCCTTCAGCAAAGCCTTGAAACAATATCTCAGGAGACATTTTTTGGAGGGAGGGAAGAGAGAAGAGGTAGGGGGTGAAAAATTAAGGCTCAGCCAACCCTACTGAAGCTGCACCTTTAAGATGCAATCTGAATCCAATTAAGAAAAGGATGAATAATTAACTTTGGCAGCTGGAGTGCTTCAGAGACATTAAAAAGCTGGCCTTGGCTGATGAAGCTAATGGTTTTAATTGCCTCCAGAAAGGCTGCTGAAATTCAATTTCAGTCCAGTGAGGCTTTTATTTATATATTAAACAATAACAACAATACAAATATCTGTTTTCCTTCAGCTTGCCAAGCACTTTTTTAGGTACATAACAATATGTTCCTTCAAATTAACATCTGTGTTTAGTTCAGGAGGCTCAGTCTACCCACTGAGACCACTGCAAGGATTTTGGCAGGGCCATACCTAACGGTACCGCACAATCACTACTCTAAGGGGGAAAAAAAAAGCCTAACTTGATTCAGAGTCTTCATTTCTCAAGCCACAATGTATCAGATACTGCAAGTTTAGAGAAAAAAGGCTTCCCCAAGTCACGCTTTGCAGCGCAATCACCTTTATCAGCCATTTCCAGCAGAAATGCTTTTGAATTCCCATTCTCTATTAACTCCACAACTCCTAGTGATCAGCAATAAAGTGCTACAGAGGGGGCTTTTCAGGATTAGAGGCATGTTCTCCTACAGCCAGCCCAGCCTGGTGGCTGATCATTTAAAACTATTCACTGTGATATGAAATGTAGCATTTGCCAAATATTTCTGCCAAGGTATTAATTAGTATTTTTAAAAGCCCATGTCATCCTTTAAAGTAGTTCTGGGCAAGATGTCATCAAACAGTAGGTAATCTGTTAATTTCAGATCTCACACAGCAAGTTTTTAGTTCAAATAAAGCCTGAAGGAAGCATGGCAGGGAAGGAGGACTCAAGTTGTGAAGTGGAACCAAATTATAACAAAGTTTGGGGACCAGAAAAGCAGATATTTGCAAGTTCTTCCTCATATCTCTGTGTAACACAAAGTACTGGGTTTTTTCTGCCTTCATTTCAGGCCTAAGACTTGTAGTGTTTCTCAAGAGATGATGAACACTATAGTTACAGCAGATTATCCTCTGGGAACCTGAAGGAGCTACTTTTGCCCATACATCTAAGACTTGTACATCTGTTTTCTACTTCCTTGCTCCAGCAAAAGCAGGCTTGTTCTGTTCTCCAATTAACAGCCATAATGAAGTCCATTAGTTAGGGCTGCAAGGAGAATAAAGCCCAGTGTGGGTCCAGCCGGCTCTTGCAGGCAAAGAAACCATGGTCTCTTGCCAGAATCCAGGTCTGAGATTTTTCAGAGCAGTTGAGAATAATTAAATACCCAGCTCCAAGTAAAATTCAATGAAAATTAGTATGTCTAACTCCCTTATCCCAGGCTTGGGCTTTGATTCAGAAACATCCATTTCAATTCAGGACTGTGGCTAACTGTGGCTTGCACTGCAGTCAAGAGCTTCCAGGTACCCAGCCCTGAATTTCCCCCTACACCACGTTTTGGGGAGAGAGGGCATAAAAAAGCCAATACAGAAGACAGACAGAACTCAAGAGTAGAGAACGACTAAATCTAAAGATATGCAATAGAGAACAGTGATGGATAAAGGTGCAGTATCATACCATTTTTTTATACTGTGTGGAGAAATCCTTTAGTCAGCAAGACGACCTACCTGCCAAATAGCTCAGAGCTTTCATTTCCAACATAGAAAGGAAGTTTATGTTATTTTCTTAAGTATTCTGATTAAAATAGAATCCTATTTCATGCTCCTCAAACAAAAGAGTTCTATTGACCTTTATTTGTGCTTTTCCAAAATAAAGAGTAATTTTTTGTTCTCCTGAGTGAAATTGAGCAAGTAACTGACCAAATCTCTAAGGAATTTGAGGGTTTTAGTGTCCTGCAGCATTAGTCCAAATTTTTCCATGTAATTCTATGGAATTAAGGACAGAATCAGAGTTTCCTATTTCTTTCCATCACAATCAACAGACCTGTACTGGCATAGAAATCGAATAGCAGAAGAATGAACAATGACTCTTCGTTAAAAATCAAGATTAGTGCTCAGTTTTTGGGAAAGATGAGCATGAGCATAGAAAGGACAAAAGAAATATAATGCACAGTCATACTGTGACCACACCAGCAAGATGTGTCCCTCCACGGGGACAAAATTCACTGCAATGAAATGGAGGGGCAAGTGCAGAGAGTGAGAAAGAGCAAAGAAAGTTTACAAAGCAATGCTAGAACAAACACATGAGCTGATTTATCTTTGTTCATCTGATGGGTAAGCGCTGTCTAAACTGTCTGCAGAGATCTCTTCAGTTAAATAAACTATCAGTGGTAATAAACAAGGACCAAAAAACCTGCAATGCCTATCCAATTTTTAAGTATGCAACACAAAAGAAAAATTACTGGATTAAGGCATTTTTCTTTTTACACTCCCAGCAATGAACAGCATGCTGAGAAAAGTAATTATATTAAAATTACAAACCAGCAGAAATCAGAGAATGCCACAGTATTTCCATTTCTTTGTCCTACTGGAGTACATAATCTGACCTCAGCTGGCTGAGAAAGTTAAGAAAAAAGGTTATAATTTCAGACTGCTTTTTAAACGCCCCCCAAGTGCAATGTTTGATTAATAACTGCACCATAAGATTTAGGAAAACAATGTTCCAAACTTGTAAAATTAACACACCAATCCCCCTTATTTGTAAAACAGTTGACAATATTAGGAGGTTTTCAAAGCAGCCTTTATGGACATGCATAGATGCACTCTGCTCTCAGTCAGCCATCCATTGTCAAAACTTGCTGGCAAACTCAGCTAGAACAGTGAAAAATAAAATAAACCCACATATATTTCCCTAAAGAAGAAATTTAGGATGTCTTTCATTTTGCAAATAGAAACTTACAGCCAAATCCCCAAGCCTTTTCAAAATTCTGGGCTCCCTAAAGATGCTATGGGTTGTCTCTAGAGCTCTAGCTGCAAGATCAGACGGTTGGAAATACTTTCCCCTTTATAAACACTTCTCTGCTTTTAAGCCCATTGGTGAGCATCTTGAACTGTATTGATTGATCCTCCCTTTTGAATTATGGAACAAGACTACAAACGGGATGAAAACCAAAGTCATTTCTAGCTTTAGAAATACAGAAAATGTGTTTAAAAACCTAAACAATTTCTACCACAGATTGTACGACACTATTACTTCACTGGAAATGTCCATCCATATGTGAACTTTATAGTATTCATTTTCATACCCTCACAGTTTAAAAAAGCAGAAAAAGGAAAAAGCAGGGTGAAAAATAACCAATTTAAGAGAATGGTCTAGGAGCCATAAATACTACAGTTGTTTTCTGCAGTGGCCACTTGGGAGGGAGACCCAAACCTCAAGCTCTATTTTCCTGTGGGAGGCAATGATTTTCTCTTTAAAAGGGATTTTTGAACTCTGGATCCCCAGGTGTCCACCACCCTTTTGATGAAATGACATTTATGTGGCAGATGGTACAAATAGCCTGGCATGCTTTGTAGTTATTGGATCACTATAAAAATAAAACCTGCCAGATGGCTGGCATGTTTCTTGGCAGGAGCATAGGGTCCCACTGACTGATGAGAGGAAGCAAAGCTGCCCAGAATAAAATAATAGCATCTGAATTTGCTTTGGAGTGCTTTTAGAATGTGTCTTACTCTGCATTGGATTTGATTCCTGCTGTCTAGGAAGCACCTTGAGATATTCCTCCATCTGTCTGCACCAGAGGAGCATTGCTCATGTCTCTTCTCCTGATTTCACCTGCCCCTCACACCCCAGGAATGGGACATCTCCACCAGCCACTTCCCTTCCAGCGGGAAGTTCTGCTGGATGCAGGAGGTGGCACTGAAGGTTGTGATCTCCCCAGAGGATGCATTCTTGAGGGAATACACAGTCTCCCATTCTCTGCTGTTCATATCCTGGTTCAAACCTGCAGCACAGCAGAGCATTGTCATATGACAGTACTACAAGAAAACCACCACAGGGAGCATACCACCCTGGGTCACCTCTACATGGACTTTCTTCAGAAGGAGCAAACATAAACCAGTGTAAACACGTCAAACTAAATGGATTGTTTATTTTTCCTACCACAGCTATATTAATGCACCATTGTCTCCCTAACTATAACACTGCAGGGCAGCTGGCAGGAAAAGTTTGTTCTGACTGCACCAGATGAAGTGAAAGCTGGAATACTTCTGTGGATTAAAGTATGAGAAGGGCAGACATGAACAGCAAGAGTGCAGCTTTTGCTGCGATTTGCTACGAGGGACTTGCTTACTCTACTTCAGTTTCCCCATCAGAAAGAGAAGCTTGATCAGAGCAATGAGTTTGCCAGAGGAGGGGTACATGGATTAGTTGATACCTGCACAACTGCTCTGAATGTCCCACTGAGACATCTTGTGGGGGAGATGAAATTATGAAATTCTCTATCTCAGTAACACGATTAGAGCTGTGAAAAGACTTTGAACAGAGCTTCCAAATTCTCATTTTCACATCCACATAACTTCATGAAGGCAATCAAGAGCTGAACATGTCCCTTTCACAAATATTCTGCTCATCTTCAGTCACATTTTACCTTCAATTAACCTATTGACTCATTTAAACCAGTTGATAATCACTAATATCCAAAAACTCCAATTAAATGCTATAATTTCTGAAGTTAAAACCAACATGATAAATGAATCTCAGCAAGCAAACATGGATTTGGGCCAGCCATGATACAGACATAACCCTAGAGTGATAAAAACACAAATAAATATGGTATTCCACATAGGCCAATTGATCAGCAGGCTAACAGGTCAGTGCCAGGCTGACATCTGAGCACCACATGGCTCTAAGTTTTTCCAAGATGGTTACTTCATTCCTGAAATAAACCTGTTACAATTGCTAATCCCCTGCATCACTGAAAGCAGCTAAACTGCATACATGCATCTCAAGCTAATCAGCAGTTTTGTTCATACCGTTCTTTCACAATCACCGCGATTTCAGTGCATTCAAGCTCTTGCTGAAACTAATATAAAATCTGGAGCAGTATTCAACTACACTTGTAATCCAAGCTCGATTTTAGCTTATTCACAGAATTCATAGTTCTTTTTCTTCCCACATTGCTGTATAGCACACAGATATCACAGTAGAGGTTCATTTTGCCACATTTAAATTAAAATTCCAGAATTTTAAATTTCTCTTTATGACCTCTCTCTTTCAATTTCTTTCTCTGAAAATATTGCAATAAGATTGCTTCTTCATCTCAGCAGATTTCAGTCTCTGGAGATTACTTCCAGCTGGCATACAGCAGAATACTGACTGAATCAATCTAAGCTGTTTTGAGTAAAGATCAAGAAGAAAAATCAAGAACTCACAGCTTGTTCCTAAGAACTTTCTTGCATTTCTATGCTCCCTGAAAATTAGACCCACCTGACAGTCTGCTCCATAAATGTCTAACAATTTGTCAGCATTCCTCATCTCACGATACTTCAAGTATTCAAGAGAAAGCACCGTCAGATGTAAGATATCCTATGATTTTGTTCCTATGAATGTCTCACTGAAACAAAATGAAATCCATGTGAGACATTAATTCCTCCCAAAGCCGGGCGCATAAATTATTGACAGTTCTGTACCTTATAATAAAATCACAATGATAAAGAAACTTGAGAATATATAAAGGCATTTATGCCCACAAGAAAGGCACAAACTGCGCATATGTGCTGGATATTGGGGAAGGTATGAAAAGGAGCTGGAGAAGTACTGGCAGGAAGGGCAGCCCTGGGGGAGGTTCACAGTGGTCAAAGCTGACAAGGTCCGGATCATGCTATTGTTCTGTAAGTGGGAAAAACTAGACTTAAGCATGTGAAGGAACAAAGAAAAGGAGTTAAGGAGATTCCTGCTTGAATTTAGCACAACTCAGAAGAAAAAGTTACCATGCTTGACAAATAGTTATCATATAATGCTTGCCACAAGTATTTATGTGACAAGTTACTTCTGAGGAAGGTCACTTATTGTCAATGTCTGTTGCTTAGAGACACCTTCTCTTTGTCTGAGCTCAGAGTATGCTGTACTCTCCAGCTGTGAACAGCCAGCTCCTTAAAACACTGCAATGTCTCGTTAATGGAAAGCTTATGGGTTTTTTCATTGTTTTGGGGTTGGTTTTTTTTTAAAGCAAAAAGAAAATTAGTCTCATGAAAAGGAGCTGAGACAGCCAGAACATTTATTGCACTGAACTGGTCTCAAGAGTTCATGGACTTCCATCAGCACTGTTCTCTCAGGTCTGAAGCTGCTGTACATGTATTGGCCTCTATTACATCTCATTAGAATTGCCAACATCCCCCTCTGTTTTTCAGTTATTTTTTTCTGTGCATCAGCTTGCCTTTCTGCCAGGGGTGGTAGAACTGTTCGCACCCGGCTGTACTGTCCTGCTGACAAGTGCATTAGGTTAAAGGCTGTTATGGCGCCCTCAGAGAGGATGTCTGTCTGCTTGTGCTACCCTGAGAGCTGCATTTATCAGTACAACAGAAGAAAGGGAAATTATACATTCCACAGGAGAATGAAAGTACAAAGCACCCCAAGTAGAATTCCCATGAAAACTTAAGTCACTTTTTTATACCAAAATACAGCTTTTGATGAAAACCTTTCCAGTTTTCAACCAATTAATTTCCAACCATTTATTTACATTTTCCATGAAAAGCAGACCCCTTTTTGTAAGAAACAGAATCTAGACAAAAAATAAACATTCTGTCAAAAAGTGTTCATGTGGAAAAATTTCATCCAATTCTATTTATACAGCCACAGATATATAACAGCCATATAAACAGAACTGTTCAAATGTGGGCATCTGCATACTACCACCCTCTCTTTTCCTCGTCTCATTTGATCTGTGAACGCCATTTAAGAAAAGAAAAAAAGGAATAAAATATACAGAAGTTCAAGACTGAATATAAAATCACTGCAACAATCTCTTAGAGCACTGACAATCTAGTATTTCAATGGGTGATTTACATGGGCCCTTTGAACCTTGGCTCATGACTTTCAGAACATGGTGAATAAACATGCATATGTGCTTAAAATCACCAGCATTTTAACATTTACTTAGCAGGGTTCCAAGGATACGTATGAGAAGTTTCCAATTATCTAGGTGATTCAATAGGCTTTACTGCTTAGACATGTGAAGCAAATACTTAGCAAATGTTTTAAGAATTTGTAACTGAGCATAGATTGCATGTAGAGCTCAAAAGCTTGCCTTTGCCCACATCTCAACTTCATATATTATACTGGTTAAAAAAAAAAATAGTACCAGAAGATAATCCTAAACAGTCAAATTTAAGGGTATATCTTGGACAAAGATTTGGGATGAGATTTTCAGAACAAATCTGAGAGGGACTAAACAACAGCCAAACCATAGGAACTGTAATTGAAGCACGTTGGAGGGATTACATCCTTCACTGGCTTGTTAGAAGTAACATTACCTGGGACTCCACATGGACCAACTCTCATCACCAAAAAATTATAAATTCCCTATATTGTCACCTGTACAATGTCCTCTAGTGCTATTCCTGCCCTTAAGAAATCATGCTAGAAGTCCGAGTAAAGAGAATTCCCACCTACAATAGATATGTTTCATGTTTCATTTCAGTTCCCCAAAGTTTTAAAAAATACAGTCAAGAAGAATTAAAACATCATCCCAGATGTGGAATCAACGTGAGTTGGGCAAAAATGAGCCCAGTTCCAGCCACTTACTGATGTGGTGTGATGATGCAACTGATGTATTTACGCTTAATTTTTAACAGCCATATTTACTCTTTTGTTTAATCTCACCTTCAGAGGCACCACTTGCATCAGAATGGCGAAGTTAGTGAGGTGGTTACAAAGACACACTGAGTAGTTGAGGTCCCCACTTTCACGCGCACAACCTTCATTTGACCAAACACCAGTTCCATTGCTGCAAAGCACACAAAAATGGAACATAATCTCTATCAAAATGCAGTTTGTGCAGGTTAATTTGACACGCATTGTACTGTACAGGAGATACAAAGGTATGAAAATGATCTCAGGCTGCAGCATCCACAAATACTGCTAGTGGCTTCTCAATTCCATCATGAAAAGAGTTAAGGAAAATCCTGACTGGAACATGGCTTGGATCAGACCCCTCATGAATGTCACTAGAGATTTCTTCCCAGTCTTATGGCCAATGAATGATAACTACATTTTTTCTTTACTTCGTGCAACCCATTCATGGCATTCCACCTAGACCCAAATTTCTCTGTTCTGAAAGCTACAGTATCAGACAAGTCAATAATCTTGCAGAAGTCATAAAAGTCAGTGAATCATATCTGCTGCCCCTCCCTTATCCACTGTGCCACTCATCCTGTCAACGTAAGTAAATCAGGCTGAGCAAGATTTCTAGTGACCCATCAATGCCAGTTGGGTTTTGTTACTTCATCCTCAGGAGCAACAAAAGCAGCTCCAGCTCCTCTGAGGATATGGCAGGACTGGCTGTGTGGCCATGTCCCAAGGCTGTATAGGAAAGTGATCCTCATGAGTCTGCTTCTCCTTGGAACCACGGAAACCCAACACCCCCGGTGCCATCACAGCCCTGCAGTGGTGTGGAGACATAAAAGCCACAGGAACACAAATGGGGGCTCCATAGGCTCAGGCACTGTAGGTCACCCACCAAAATTGCCTGCTTCTTAACCATTTATTACTTTTGATATTATTCAGGGTCCTGACGCTAGACTGAGTGATCTGTACTTTTCTTGGTGCTTATTTTAATGACAGGTATTACTTCATCCTTCTTTTGTCCTTTGGGACCTCCTCAAGCTTTCAAAGAGAGTCTGTCATAGGTCAGGAGCCAACTGCTTATTCTTTAACTGCCATGCACTAGGGAATAAGGCCAACTTGACACAAATAAAACTCATTTGGAAGGACAGATTTCATATTTCAGTTTCTATCTGAAGGCAAAGCCTCAAGGGCTCAAGCTTCAATGGAAAACAGTACAGGAACAATGCCCCAACCATATTAATTCACTTCAGTAAAATCTGTTTCTAATTTATTGTAATTTGTGAGTAACCATAACAACAAGTAACTGCCAACAGCTGGGACAGTTCAACATACTTGAAACAAAACTTCAATAAAACAATTACAATGACCTTGCATGTGCATGCTGGAGAGGAGGGACCACAGCATTGCAGGCCACTGCTATAGTAATTAGGCTTATACTGTTATGGCTCAAAAAATGTTAATCCCCATGAAATTCAAAATTCACTATTTGTATCCCTTCTCAATTAATTCAGTTAAAGCAGTATGTCTGGAAACAAAAAACATAAATTTTAAAGATAAAATATATTCAGGGCGAATGAAAAAAAAGGTACCGCTTTCCCATAGTTCTTCTTTTCTGAGTGAAATTTAAGGTGATGTTTATCTCCCTTCTATTCTAATTTGCATTCAGGGGCATAATATTTCACCCTTCCATGCACTGGCCAAAATTCACAGCTCTGAAACACTGACTTCATATGATTCTGTGACATGGACACAGATCCAGTGAAAATAATGGCTCTGCTGGAGGTTTGCCATCTTAAAACATCCAAGCATCTGCCCAAGTAGACATATTCATAAATCAAGATAAGCAGGATTTGTATCGGTCTGCAGTTTTGATTCCAAAATATTTCAGTATCTCAGTTACCTGCCTAACAGGGGTCTATGAATAACAAGTCTCTTACTTGTAGTAAGAAGCCACTATCAGACTGTGGTTTTTGTAAGACGCTGCCTCTATTTCTTTAACTATTTCCGTAAATGAAAGAGAACAAGAAGAATGTAGGTAACATATAGCATCACAAACTAAGTGTAATCTCACTAATGCACGTTAAATTGGAAATTACACAACATACCTGTAGTCCAGAAATGCACAGTAAAGATGAACTCTGTTACTCTTATTTAGTGCTTGGCTGTATTGTCGGGGAGTCTGCATGAAAGAAAATATAAACACTGAAAGACTGTTTAAGGAATACATTTTACTATTCAATGACTTTAAATTTTCATTGCTATAACAACTTCCATAGACTTTTCTAGATTAATACACCATAACTGAAAGCAAATTTTGCCAGTCTTTTCAGCTTTACCATAAACACCAAACATGCAAAGGCTGCTATTCAGGCTTAATTTTACACACTGGGATTAATCTTGCATCACTTTGAGTGAGAAATCTGTGTCCCATTTAAGTAAATAGCAGACCAGGATTATTTATTGTGTATAAGCACAAATATATGTGTTAATTTTTACAGGACTAGGGCATTACTCTTCAGCATGTATTTGGCTTTGTTGGGTTTGTTCTCATTGGGTAATAAAAATCTCACATTTTAGGATTAATAACACTGAAATATGTGTGTTACAATGACCAACTCACAGACATTTTCTTTCCACAATTGTGATTATTTCAAAATGTACAATCAAACTGAAAGAGCAATGCCGTAATTCAAGATTTTATTTTAACACACCTTAGCATTATAATTGACAGTTTCTATCTTCTATAAACACATTTAGCCACTAGCTCAATCTCCTCATTCAGGAAGCTTCAGTACCCCATTCTCCACTCTGTTACAACACTTTAATGACAAAATAATTGAAATCATATTGGAGAGAAATAATAGTTTGCTATAGACAAAAATATGAAAACTAGAGGATTTCCAGGATGTGTTCAACCCTTTCTACTACATAAATCCCCAAAGTCCACATTATGTTAGACCCTTAAGGCAATTTTTTTAATTACAAAAGTCTTCAACATAAACTAATCACTGGTGAATTAACAGCCCTTAGATTACTGCAACATAATTCTGCTGTCAAGATGAAAGATAACCAAGTACTGCCTCCCTTGTTACAGAGAAGGAAGGCAAGAAAACCCACTGGCTAATCATGCTGAAACTCAACCAAGTACAGGAAGTCCCTGGTGCAATTTTCCTTTTCTCTCACAAGTCCAACGAGTGTCAGGCACAAGGTAGCACAGTTCCCTCCTTACTAGTGATAATAAAGTGTTTCTGCCTAACCCAGGACATTCACACATTCATACTGGATTTCCACACACTTCAAGTAGCTATGCTATAGATAAGGCCATTTACTACTTCTTAACTCACATCTCTGGATAACATAAATGGAATTTTCTTATCTGCTTGAGCAACATCCCTAGACAAACTTTCTAGTTCCTTGACTCACCCTGTTTTTCCTAAGACTTCATCATAGAAATAGCTGAGACTGCAGCTTTGCGGAGAGGAAAGAAGCAGCAGAGCTTTTTGGAGAGGAAAGACTGCCACCCATCTGCCATGGGTCTCTATTTTCCCTTTGACTCTTTAACATCCTGTAGCTTTTTTCCAAGAGGGGAGCAAAGCAAGTGGTAAAACTCACACTCTCCCAGGTGTGCCACACTGGGAAGTGATAATGGACAAGACTCACACCCCTCATCACTACGAAATATCTCACTGATATAACCCCCAAGGAAGTTCATGTCACTTTCTTTCCAGCTATGGTGAGAGAGATGTAATGAAACCAAGTATATGAGGTTAACTAATATAGAATCATAGAATACTTAGGGTTGGAAAGGACCTTAAGATCACCTAGTTCCAACCCCCCTGCCAGGGGCAGGGACACCTCCCACTAAACTATGCCACCCACGGCTATGTCCAATCCAGCCTCAAACACTCCCAGCGATGGAGCATTCACCTTCGTCCGTGAAAGCCCTTCCCCATCTCTGGCTGCCCTCTAAAGGCCCTGTGCAAGGCCTCAGGATCAAGTGGGTATCTTCCCTGCTATATCCATCAATTCTGAACTTCCTATTTCTTTCAGAAAATGGCCAGCACAAGTGTCATCATTAACAACAGCAGTGGTCCTCCACACCTTCCAAATCACAAACCATCTATGAAATAGGAGTGTTTCTGACAGAAAGTTTCTGTGTTTCAGAAACTGCTTCCTTGCCTTAATCCCACCTCTTGCTGCTCAGTGTATTCTTGAAGAGCGCTAGTTCAGAAACGGCTGAAGACCAACGATCCATAACCCACAACTGGAAAACTGCCTTCTGAAACTTCAGTTAATTTAGAGTTTTGTTGGCAGAGTTCATTCTGATTTACCAGCACCAAGGCATGTAGCATGTTTGCCCATTATGCTGTATAATGTCATGTCTATAGCTTTCCTGAAGTAAGCAACTGAAAGAATCAATAGTCAGTTTATATTACAAATTACTTCATGTCTGTGACAGACAAATAGTGGCTAAAAAAAATAAGAGAGAGAAAGATCTGCTGTAATAACAGCTGTCATTTCTGATCTGTAAGATATCTCTCAATAAGTCTTGATTCTTAATACACTAAATGGAAAGAGCATCACAGGGTCAGGTTGGAAGAAGACAAAGTACTTCACTTGTATATCTTTTTATACAAATAAATCCCAGATGTATGTTTTAGCCTCAATTAAGTATCTCTGGCAAAGGACAAATAATTATTTTTCTCCATCTTTACACACAGATGTCACTCATTAGACAAAGGACAACACTAAGTGAGGCTACACAGCCTCTGAGCTGTCCAGAATTGTGCGCACACCCATATGGAAAAAGAATACATAAATAATAGTTTACAAGAAAGGTTCTTACCAATTTGCCTATTTACTTCTCTTAAGGAATATCTCCCATGTTTTTACACAGACAACATAAGGCTCACAAGGCTTTTCAGTGCCATTTATGATAACTGCATAAAAAAAACGCTCATCTTCTCAGACTCCATTAAAGTTCTGCAACAAAACCGTCATTAGAACAGAAAGCCCCCAAACATATAAGAAACTGGCTAAAATGAAGAATAAACCCACTCTGATCTTCAACAACTCTACTTCAAATTACTCTCTTGTCTATGAAAAAATGAACTGACTGTACCTCAATACTGCATTGCTTATGTTAAACTGTGTGTGACAGCTTATATGTGACCTGTATCCTGCAGCGCTGAGGATATTGATTTAATGACATCGATAACAGAAAGCTTAATATACAAGTAGGCTTTTACTCCAAAAGATTAAAGTCACTTGAGTGTTTATAAAAGCCTATGAAAGGACAGTTTATGCAGCTTTCAGTAGTCTGCAGAGGGAGAGTAGCAGCACGTTAAGTAAGCCAGGATCTGTGCATTAACTCTCCCTAATCTCTTGTCTATCAGTCCTCCTGCATGGAGAGGGGAACATGCAGCTTCTTCAAACAAGAGTTAAGAGAAAAACAGAGCAAAGTGTGTGTCTGTCTGATGAAGCAGGTATCCTGCGAAAGGACTGCCTCTGTCTATATCATGGCTGTTCAGCATCCGTAACACTAACCACTGACTCTCACTAGTCAGTTACAAGCAAACCACAGAACCTCACTGTATGTGTTGAGAGCATACAGAGGATATATGTGGATGGGGATACAGTACTACTTACATGCTGGGAACTAGGCACAAGGCCATGATTAGTTGGTGAAGAGGCCAAAAAAAGGGGGTGAGGGGCTAAAAGGACTGCTGGAAACCCTCAGGAAAAAGCTAGTTGCAGGAAATGTCATGAACACAATTGCAGAAGAAAAACAGTCAGCCAGCTGCTGCTGGGAAGGCTTGCCAAGGAAGAGAGGCCAAGCAGAGGGTGGGGTGAACCTTTGTGAGATTAGCTTGTTTCTCCACCCCTGAATTTAAAAAGCAAATATTTAGCTATAGAGTGGTGGCCACCAAGGGAGGAGGGTGTGCACCTTCTCATTCAATATGCATTTTTCTCCATTGCAAAGAAGGAAATATTGGAGGGTCAGATCTGCCATTGATCTACACTCAGTAATTCCAAGCACAACATATTGGGTGTTGGACCTCCTCTTAATCGAAGCAGCTGACAATTTACCCAATTCAATTAAATTTGGAGTCCACTTATCACTGTTTACAAAATACAGCATTTTGTTTAATTCAGAGATTTTGAAGCTTCTCAAAATCTCCTCAAGCTCCAAAAATACCATGGATTATTTTGAAGGTGGCAAGAAAATGCTTGAAGACAAGCAAGCCTCTTGCCAGTATGCTTATGCCTTTTGTGTAGTTCACAGGCCCACTGAAATATTCTTACAGATTTATGAGTCAAAAGCACTTTTGATTCTGGTATATGGATCAAATTAGAGACTAAAATGACTCTTCTAATTTAGAGTCTTTCTGCCCTCACAGTGACATCCTGACTCTTAGCATAATCTATCCAGAGCCACACAGTTTATTGACTTTCCACCTTTTACAATCTGCTTCTAATTACTTTGAAAATTAAAACTTTAATGTACATTCATCTACTCAGTTCCCTGGAAAAAGACAAACAGAAAAAAAGAGAAAGAAAGAATCATCACCTATTTCCATACCAGCTATATTGGCTGTTTTCTTCCAAGCTGTGGGAAAACTGCATTGTAACAGACCTCAAGCTCAGATCACCCAAGTATTTTAATTTAGAGTCTTTTTGACTGATTCACCCTAAGATGTAACTAGCCCAAGTAATGAAAAAAATATTATCAATTGTACAAAAAAGAATTAGCTTGTGAATAGGGAATTATACTGTGCTATGCATAAAAGCCAGCCCTGTGGTTGTTCCACTGTTTTCAACAAAGCAATGCTAATACACACTTACTGAAGCAACAAGCAGAACACTGTAGGCTCCCAGGGTCAACATGAAAGCTCACTGAACGTATTTCTTGATAGTACAATCATACAGTTAAGAAAAAAAACATCAGAAAATCCCTTGATACCACAAAGGTGGAAGACTGAGAAAGAGAACAACATAAAGGAATAAAAAATCCAGAGAAATATCAGAGACTATAAAGGCATCTAAAATTACAAAAATTTGCCGTCTGTAATTGAATATGGATTGGATTTGATCCTTCCTTTGCCTGAGATTAAAAACAGTCAATGTATCAATTTCCTGCAAAAATATTGTCTATCGAATGCTACACCAATAGCCTTCCCCAGTTCTCAGACTTCTCCATTTAACAGCTGCTCTATTGGGAAAGCAGTGTGAGAACAAAAAAAGGAATGAAAAAAACCGAAGAGCAACAGACTGAAAAATCTCTTGGCTGCTCTTGCACAGAGCATTTTTCTGAAGAGAGAAAGAAAGGAAGAGGGAATGGATGAGGAAATGGTCCTGGTAGCTTTTTTTTTTTAATTATTGTGCACAGCAAAACAAATTGATCACTTCTGAATGTGTGTAGCATCACAAGATCATGCTATTTTTCTTAGACTAGCAAGTCCACATCCCTTTAAATAAAAATGCCATCCTCTTAACAGGATCCCATCTTTCTTGTGGCACTGAACTAGAGGCTTCATCCCACCACTGCCAAGACATTACCTGACCACTTGCAGATCTCAGTGTAGACTGTCAGGCACTGTGCATCTGTAAAACAGTTACTTATGATCTACAGAAACTCAAACTTTTACATGGTGTTCATCTTTCTTCAGCCTGAATCTTTGATCTACTTCAGGTTACTTGCTTATAACACAGGTACGCTTTACGGCAAGCTAGAGCAGCGATTGCTGAGTATACCCTAAGTGCAATGTCATTACAGCATTAAAAGAGTAACAGCTCTTCTCTCTGATTTTGGGTCCTAAATAGCATAGAAGTCTTTTTTTTTTTTTTCGCCAAAAACTTCTTGAGAAAAGCTGCAATTTTGGCAATGGAAACTGACTGCAACCTTTGAGTTAAAATTGTAACCTCCCTAAACGCACATACATCACTCCCAAATGGCTCTTCTTTAATTATACAGCTAAAAATGTCCCACCCTAACACAGAAGTTACGTTCATGTAGATCCCTCGGGCACTTAGCACAGCATCAGTGTATCAGTGTTGAGGCCTATACTCAGGAATTTTTGAGCACAAAGTACCTTGCTCAGCTGCACTAAGCCACACAACCTTTATGGACTGTGTTTTCACATATTTCTCAAAGATCTCAAATATGTAACAATATATTTGTTTCCTTTTCCTTTCTCTTTGGCCTGGCTGCATATGGGCATGAAGAGTTTTTTGTATGTATTTGTAAACCCTGGACAATGATAAGTATTTGCATGCCAAATTCTTTCAGCTTAGAAGCCAAAACTATTTAAGATACAGTGTAAAACAAAGCCAAACTCCCACTGACTACAATCCAGATTAATAATACTCACAATATGGTTGTAAATCACAGTAATAAATGTAAAGCACAGAAAGTCTGAAAAATAGCCACAGAAAGAAAAGCTCATTTTCATCAGAGATGCATGGAGCTGATTTCAATGGAAGGCATGCACAGATAGAAACTGTAGGATAAGGACCTTAGAAAATCAGTTTGGGCAGCAACTAAATTACATCCGTAAATATTTGATGTGTAAAATTTTTAAATGCCAGTCAGTGAGAAACAGGTCCCCGCATGATAGCCTTTCCTTATGTGAGCACCAATAAACACAAGGTTGAACTGGTGATCTACATGGAAAGCTGCCTTAATGCTTAAATGAGAAAGTTCTGATCCAAAGAATGAGAAAGTGATATTAGTATTTTTTTTCTACAAACAGTCCCATTTAAGTAATTAGCAATATGTCAGTCAGATGGCTTTGATATGTCCTTAGACAGTTATATCAACATGTAAGAGAAAAAAATCATAGAATCATAGAATAGTTAGGGTTGGAAAGGACCTTAAGATCATCTAGTTCCAACCCCCTGCCAGGGGCAGGGACACCTCCCACTAAACCCCACCACCCAAGGCTATGTCCAATCCAGCCTTGAACACCACCAGCAATGGAGCATTCACAACTTCCCTGGGTAACCCATTACAGTGTACACAGACAGCCGTCTAAATCTGCACATGATTTCGACACCTAAGGATGGACTGAGGAGTGCAAAGCGAAGTCACTGATTCTGAAACACCTGGGACATGTTTCCTCACCTCTGAGTGTCAGCGAGTCAGCTCAAATTAGAGAGCAAACAAGAGCTGGTTTATTTCCTGCAAGTTATCGACAGAATTGTTTACACAGAGGCAAGGCCATCAAGCTCCACATTGCCTCCAACTGACTCAGGACATGACCTCCAACTAGATATTACCTCTCCAAAATTAATGAACGCAGTCTGACTCCAAAGAAATCTCATTTAAATCAGGTAATTTAAAATGCAAGTTATTTCACTCAAGGTGCCTGTGTTGAAGCAGTTACTCATTGCTTAAAAGACCTTATTTTGGTTTTAATGTAATGCAAAGCCCTGCAGAGCAGCTTTTCTGCTTTTGCCGATTCCCCTCCCATCCAGAACACACTTAGAGCTACCAGAACTTCACAATGGACAGAAGAAGAAACCCAGCTTGCTTATGAGAGTTCAAAAACAGTTTGTCAGACTAGCAAATAAATAAATAAAAGGAAATCTATCACTGCCATGGAGACAGCAGAGAGGCCATAAACACCAAATCCCATGGGGTTGTTCTCTGCCTTGTGTCTGTGCAAACCATTCACCATTGCAAAATTCTAGTCACATGCACTGCTAGAAGCTTACAGGCCTGTCTGGACATATGAGTGAAATATCATTTCAATTCTTCCCCACGCTCCTTACAATCAGCATAAGAAAGTAGATCATTTGGTCATGCTGATACAAGTTCATGGTAACTTCCCAAAACTGCTTAGTGAAATATATGACAGTGTCTTTTGTTATGGTTTTCTGTTTCCTTTTGCTGTGCATTTTTCTGCTACTCTGAATTATTACATTAAGCATGTATTGCTTTTCCAAAACAAGAAGCAGATGTTCCTTCTATACGCCCTTTCTTAATCTCTTCTGTTTTTCCTAACTCATGTAAAAGTACTACTAAAGAAAAAACAACTGGTCTGATTGACACTGAAAAGGCAATTTAAAAATGGACACCTTCTCTAATCCAACAGAACCATAATGAAAGAGGTAAACAAATCTTTCCTTTTTCCCCCATTCACCTGCAGTATTTTGACATCGCAGAAATACTTCCCTTTGCCATACAAATATCCAGGCCCAACGAAGAGCTCTGTAACAGGAAACAAAGTCCAGGTAATGACCAGAGTTGTGACAGAGACCAGAAGGCAGGCATAAAGCGTAATCACTTAAAGGGATGCACAGAACAGCATCAGTTTTAAGAATACTTTTTCATTAGGTAATATTTCCACAATTCCTAGTTTCAAAAATAGTGTTTGGACTTTTCCTCCTGATGGCTTTTTTCTTTTTAAGAAAAGAAACATTTGCACCAGATGAGAAACATTCAAGACACTCAGATTTAGCATTTAAACAGCAGTTATGATTCTCAGGCCCCATGTTACTGGCGCAGAAAGAATTTAAATCAGAAACATGAAATTGGGACAACTCAGCACTAGCTGGAAAGGAGTTGCGCACTTTGCCTGTTGTGCTGCGCTACCCATGGAGGGGCAGCCAGTGCAGTCACCCATATCCCCAACAAGACATGCCTGGGTTTTTGATCACTATATTTCACAAAGATGAAACTGAAACCCATAAAACCAGAGGTTCAATGACTACGAATAACATGCAACAGCAAGAAGTTGCACCATATTCAAAACCAACGCAAAGCTACAAAGCCCAACAGCAGTGGCACATCTCACTGTACAGTTTGGGTTTAGTTTTACATGCTTCTTTGCCAAAACACAAATAAAATCTGAATTAGCAAACATCTGTTTCCTTCAAGACTGAAAGTCATAATTATAAGAGGAATCAATCAATATTCACTCATATTTATTATGAAAGAGGCTTTAAAGACTATTAAGACAATTTTCACACAAGAAGCAGATAGTAGTTAGACCAAGATAGATTTCCAAGTGAAGAATGTATTACTCTAAGTAGGCAAAAAGAAAAAGCACAAAGACATCCTAATTTTCCTGCACAAAGACCAAAGTGTGTGTCCTTATTTTTGAAGAGCACAAGGACTTCAACAGCCTCAAGCAGTGAAACATTTCATGTACTCTGCATGATAATAACAGAAATAAATGGGAATAATGCATTTACCTTCTTCACAAAGACTTTCATGCCCTGCATTTCACATCCAAGGACAGATTTAACTTCTGGGAATGGGCAATCTGGGGAGCCTGAGAATGCAAGATACCCAATATCGCCAAGATTCACCTATGAAGCACTGTGGAAATAGGAATATGGCAAGGCAGTGAGGGCTGCTGGTCCTGGGAAAGGTCCTTTGGGAGCCCAGTGAAGCCAGTGAGGTGTTACCCAGGGCGCCTGCATAAGCAAGGTCTTTACCAACCCTTGCTGAGGACGATTAGAGGTGACAGCAAAGCAGCAAGAGCCAAGTGAGCACCCAAGGAGCAAAGTCTTCAAGTCACAGGCACAAAAATCCTTTTGTTTTGTGTGCGCACAGCAGGTAACTTGGTGGAACTCTGGCTTATGACATAGATAGGCTAATATGAATAAAACTCCTGTACTCCTGAAGGAAAATACCAGCTTCTTCAGCTGTCAAAAGCCCTTTTGTCACCTTCAGTAAGAGTCTGCTCAGGTCTACATAGAGCACTTTGAAAACAAGATTTTGTAAGATACTCGGTTCATCATCATATATTTGTAGAATTATCTTTGCTAACATTTATTTCAAAACAAACTTTGAAAACAAGATTTTGTAAGATACTCAGTTCATCATCATATATTTGTAGAATTATCTTTGCTAACATTTATTTCAAAACAAACTTTGAAAACAAGATTTTGTAAGATACTCAGTTCATCATCATATATTTGTAGAATTATCTTTGCTAACATTTATTTCAAAACAAAGGACCATGTTTTAAAGGATGTTTTGAAGACAAGATTTAATGAAAGTTTTAGGAGGAGTTTTAACAGTTAATGTCAGGAGCAGAGTACCAGGCTTAATGGTAAAAATACTTACCACAGTATGTTTGTTGCTAATATTTTTTCCTAGGACTGGATTTATATGCTAGCATTTTCCACTCTCATTAAAACCCTGGCTATGGGAATGCTGCCTCTGAAAAGCAATGCCTCACATTCTTTGTGAATTATATGTGGCAGTCTTTGTTTTACATTGACCCTTTCAGCTCTTAGATCCCTTGACTAGCTGCTAATCATTATTTATCCTTTCCCTGACTCTGCTGATCTCTGGGGAGCGGGTGGGACAGGCAGTCAATGGAAGTGATGGAGTATAAATAATGACAGAGTACAATAAACATTCCAGTTGCAATGCCACATCTCACGACAAAGACTTTCAGAAGATACCGTGCACAGGCCTTCTAAGATAAGACTGTTGTAATCAGACTGGAAAATATTGCAAAAACCTTATGCTTGCTTAAGGCCAAGATTTTCAGACCCACTAGGTGAGATAAGGGAATGTTTATTCTGTGTAATCAAAAAAATTACTTGGATTCAGGCCATTTGGTTTTATTCCCAAATTCACTTTCCCCATGTGACTTTTCACAGGTTCTTTCCTGTCTATATGTTTTGTTTCACATTCATTACCCTACCTATTTGATCTGTAATGCTGTAATGCCTCAGACTAAAATATGACTCCTGTATCTTGTTATGCTGTGCATGGTGGGAATCCAACTAAAGCCAACAGAGAACAGTGTAGAAGCCCATGTTCACACACAGCCTAATACCATGGTATCTTAGATAACATCATGGATCATCTGAATGCCTCTTTAAGTACCCAGTGAACCCAGAGACTTTCTTCCCCTGACTTCCCTCTCCCCCAACTCCAGGAGAGGAAGATAACATGCCCACTGATTCACATGTTCTAGTTCTGGCAAACACAAAGCCAGAGTAAAAATGATGTGAAACAAAGAAAACTAACCCCCACAAAAATGCCAGTATTCTATCACATTAATAAGCTACTGCTGCTGTCTTAAGCAATACAACCAATGAATGAGACAAGGAACCCAAGGCAAGGAAGACACAGACAGGAGCTGAACTGCTCTGTTCAGATACAACCCAACTGGCTCTAAAGTTAATCCCCATCTTGAGACAAAACCGCTCTTCTGTAATGCTTCTTGAGCAGCAGGGAGATGTAACATCCCCTCTTGCAAGTCTCTATTTCTTAGACCTTAACATCCCATTAAGATATCATATTGTCTTGACTAGATCTTTCTAGGATTAAGCTCACAGGTTTCCATTGCTTTTCTCCCCCACCCCCTTTTGATTGTGGAAAAAACTCTCAAGAACATTGACATTTTTCTTCTGTTTTGAATCTTTTCTTCTATTCCTGCATATTTGCCAAGTATGAACTGTCTTTTAGTCTGTTGCATGAATGGGGATGAAATTCACGTAACTATTTAGTTTAGTGTCATTTTTCATTCACAGGAAGTGTCAGAGTGCCAGAACTATTTAATTTGTGCATCAGCCACATACAAAGAATTGAGAACCAATCTGGAATTAGGCCTGGTCGATTAACTCCAGCTACAGAGTTGAGTAATATGAGACTAAGCCACTGAGTTCAGTTCTTAGATGAGAAAACGGAAGTTCGTGGAGTTTTGTGTATGTCTCCAAACATAACGCAGATAGAGATACTGTTGCTGATACAGCTGTGACAGAAAAATAGCCAACTGTAATTTAAGGCAGGGCCCCTGGCTCTGCTATGGCTATTGGTGCTGCACAAGAGTAGCGTCAAGGCAGTCGCCCTCCTCCAGCACTTCCTAGAGCACCAGGCAGCCTGGGCTGGCAGAGGGGCTGAGAGCTTGGGGCAAGCTGCTCTGCCAGCCTGCCAGCATGCTCTTGAGACTGCAGATATGATACAAAGGCAGCTTCAGGGCTGTGCTTTTAGAAGCATAATAAACACAGCACTCCTGAGAAGCTGGAGCTCTGAATTTTCTGTGTATGGGTTTTTTTTCAAGACAACCAGGATAAAAGTTTCAAAGAAGGGGTTCATTCAACCTTTCAGTCTTTCACCACTTTTCCCTTTCTCCTCAGCTAAAAGTTTACACTAAAATTCAACCAAAAGATTTGTGTGCAGCTGTACAAAACAGCTGTCAAAGCAAACCCAAAGCACACTGCAGCACACTCAGGAAGACAGGAACAAGCAGCCTGATAAGCTATTGCTGGCTGTTTCATCTGACCATGTCATAAAGTGCTACATAAAGGCATCTTCTGCCATAAAATTAAATACCTCTATAATTACTCAGCTTACAGTTTGCGCTGTTTGTCTGGAGCTCAGTTTTTCCATGTGATTCCTGAAATCAGCAATAGGTCCCTCTGGAAACTGACCTAATGGTCTGAGGAATGCAGCTATGGTCATCCGAGCTTTGCAAAATCTCCAAACTCGCCTGTCAATGACTTAGTACAACTATTTAAAATGGGCAAAGAATGAGAGATCTTATGTTCTCCCTTCAATGGAAATGCTGCTGCACCCCCCTCCTTACTCTTTCTTGCACTTCACTGAAATGTCACTGTGTGGTAACCTGGATTTTTAAGCATCTTGAGAAGATGCAGTGGCTAGCAGTTAAGCAACACACCAGTAAGCTCCTGTGACACAGGCACCCTGTAAATACACAGGCAACCTGTAAATAAATTGTCATCTTTTCTTTTCTTGTTTTTTAAGTAAAACATACTAAATAAATAAGGGAAATGCTTTTAGAGCTAACTAAACTATAATGGTACACAAACAGAAATGGCTGGCTGCACAGTTCAAATTACTAGGATAATTGTCTACAACTTCAGAAAAATTACAACCCCAAACCCAAAAGCCTTAAGCAAACTCCTGTATGACAATAGTTTATAGGGTCAGAGGCCCCCTTCTGTTCCCACTGAACCTAACAGGGAAACTCCCAGTGACTTCAGGGAGTGCAGAGCATAATACTCCTGTTCCGCGGTGACCAAGTTATTAAAAAGAAAGATGGTCTAGTTTTAGGAACACAGCGTCTCAGAACATTACAGCAACTATTCCAGTGTCATCTGAGTGCTAGTTCAGGATGCTTTATGCCATGGAGATTTCTTTCTTTTGCTAAACATGTTATTTTTGGAAACATTCTTGGGAATATGTCCAATGGGGCAACACTTCCAATTAAGATCTCCTTTTTAAAGTTCAAAAATACTTTAATAAGTGGCTAACAGCCTTAAAAATAAATGGATTTTTTAATAAACAGATGATGGCTAACCTGTCACAGAGTGATACACAGTCCAAATAAGTCAAGAAATTCCTTCCAACCATTACTTATAAGTTAAGAACATTTAGTATCCTCATAACCAAGAATGACAGTTGCTATGCGTATCTGTCCCATGTCCATATCATCTACTGCTTATTTAGGAATACTTAACAAGTAGTTTGTTAAAAAAAGGCCAAGTCATTTCTTACATAGATGAGAGGCTCTTTCACAAACTCTTGTGGCAAGTAATTCAGAATCAAGTATTTCTAAAAATGGAAAATAGGAGAAAGAGGAAAAACAGCCTTTCCTGGAGATGTATTTAGATTCTGTTCAGCACAATAAGTTATCAGGGGCATCAATGTTATCACTGGAATTCTTGGATTGCCCTGCACACAAAAGGCCTTCCTGCAGTTAACGGGAACATCAGACAAGGACTCTCATAAAACTGTACCATAAGGCTGCAATTTACCTAGTGGGAACCTTGATCACCGGAGGGGATAGCCCATGTTGTGCCCACTATTAAATCAGAATTTTAAAGCACCACAGTGAAACAGCCTTGAGCCTTAATAGAAAGAAAAGCAATATAATATTCTAGTTTATGGCAGTCTTTCATTATGGTCTCCCTCGTGCTCCACAGACTCAAAAAGCCAAAGAGCCTGGGGAAGGAGACAGGAAGACGAGGAGAAGAGGAAAGGGATAACACATATCCCTTTCTTCCTCTTGGACTCAGTCATGTGTACAAGTCTGTCATCTGTGTAAGAGTACTCCACCTTAAAGGAATGATAGAAAATACAACTTTCAAAAGTAGCAAAGCCCCATCTCAGACATCATTTACTTATACGATTGTCACTGATGCCTCTTCAAACTGTGTAAAACAACAATCAGCTACCTCTGGTGATACCCAGTCCACATTAGGTGCATTTTAATTAAAAGGCACATAGTGGAGGGTAAAGAGTAGCTCAAGACTCCTCTAAGCACTTTCAGCAGGACTTCAATAATACAGCTAGGCCTCTTATTTCTTTTTTAGACAGCAATGATTCATTTCTACTTATTTCTCACCAGCAAAATACGGATCCAACCAGACGTTTTTTGGAGTTTTGTTCCTACTTGCCTTCTCATTGTTTACCCTGGCACTCTCCTAGTTCTTTCCACATTCAACCTCAGAAGAGCAGGAAGAACAGCAGAATCAAAAGGCCACATCCAATGTCTCAGGTGAATCAGTATGTTTTAGGAATATCTAACCTTTAATGTCTGCTACCTGTAAAAGCAGCCTTTAGCAATCTGGTCATTAAGGAGGTTCAGTATGACCTTTTAATGCAAGGAGTTTTAATGCAATTTTATAAATGGACCTGTTGTTATTATACTCTGTCTATATTGCACTGGACCTATAAGGAGCTTCAGGGCGAGCACAGCTGTAACTGAGACTGAGCTGTAACATAAATCAACTAGTGTCTGCATACCCAACTCAATCTGCCTACAAAGTGAGCATCGTTACAGAATTCACATCTTGATCCCTAATCCATTTAAACCAGCTACCATCCTTCTTTGGATTTAAAGGAGTTTTGGATCATTGTCTCCATTATACGGCCAGCAAAATTCCTCATTAACACCCTCAGAGACTTCAGATTCGGCCAGATTTCATTACTGGAAAGTGCTGCCAGCCTAATAAGAGCTTTCCAGTACCAGAGCCCTTTAGAGGACAAAGGTGGGGCCTGTTTTGAAGGCACATTTTATTTGTTTTTGTTTTTCCAGGAAGCACTATTTTCTAGTATTTTGGTTTTAATTGACACAGATACTGGTTGCCCTAATGCTTACAAATGTGAGCTGCAGTATTCAAAGGAATACTTGTGTGAGGGAAAATTCAGGACAGATAAATGAGTGCCTCCCACTCCTTAATTTTTTCTATGGGTTCCAGCTGCATCCTCTTCACAAAAGTACTATCTACTTTTCTATGAAGAGGAATTTGCAGTATCAACCATCTGCACTGATCTTAGGCACTGCACATCACAGAAGAGAAACCTAAGGACTGATCCTGTATCACACGAAGTATCATAGCCCTTGAGTACCATTCCCCTTGAGTCTCCCAGAGATAGGAAGGGGCTACTTAGCACAGAAATCATGCACATTACGTCTGCACCACTGTAAGGATTTTCTTGTGGGCTGTTAGTAAAGATATTTAGGGGGTGCAACATAATCATCACAAGAACTTGCATGAGAAGACAAAAAGATAAAATACAAGTTACGAGATCTGAAGGTAAAATGCAAACAAGTGCACTGAGTAGCAACCTGGTGCACTATTGAGGGCTATTAGATATAATCTGTCCTGCAGAAGCATGTCTTACCCTTGAAGAATCAAGGCTATTAAAATACTGTTTCTCCCTAAATCCACATGACACTTGTACTGCTTTTAGCTCCTCTTTCTTTCCTGCCCTCAAGGACTGAAATCTTGACAACAATCATGTTATTTTTTAATTTAATAGAAGGAATAGTAAAACTAATACCAGCCTTGGGCAGTTCCAACAGCAGTAATCTACTCTCATCCTTGACATATTGTACATAACTGAGACTGCATCTTTTTATCTACCACACACTGAAGAACTGGAACACAGGGCTCCTCTCTGTTCTTTTCACTGGGTGCCCAACAATCCCTCTGCCTCAGTGAGAACATAGTAAAAATACTGAAAGATCTAAAGATAAATAAAAGCACACACAGCAACACAGCCAAGATATAAGAATTACTGCAGATGGCTATAGATGTGCAAATTGCAGCATACAACTATGTGGTACATGAATATTATAGGTTAAAGCACTCGCTAGACTTGGGTTCGTTGACTTCAGCTGACAAAAAAATGACATCCCAAGTACACTTTTGCCTACTTCTTCCTTGTAATTAACACAAGCAGTCTTTAATGTATGTTACAGCAGGGGACTGCTATCCAGCCATTAGCAATGCACAGGCCAACAAACGTAGCAATCATGAGACTCTGATATGGCAGCCTCCAGTTCCCAAGCATCAATTACTAACACAGCTCCTCCGACATAAGCTATATAAAGCAGTTTGCTGGCATGCTGAGGGCGGAAGCAAGGTTTGAAATTCCTCAGAAAACTAACTTCTGCACATTTCCCACAATCAAAAGCATTTATTTTTATTAATTTTGATTGTAACATTTAAAATTTTCTTTCCTTAAAAAAAAAAAAAAAGCTTGTTTTATCTTTTTGGTTGGTTGTGGCTTTAAAACATAATTTTCCTAGAGGGCTACTGAGTGAAAACAAAAGAAAATTGCTTCCCCACACTCCTCAAGGTCACAAAAATTTCTTTGAGAGAATAACTGCATGTCAGGCTGAAACAGGGTGGATATTATTCAAACAGAACTACTGGCTTCTAAATCTAACTTCATACATATATAGTCAGTTTCTTTTTACTCTGTTCTCAAGCTGAAACACATAATGTGTTTGGGCACAGCAAACTAAAACACATTCTTTGAACAATGCCAGCAGTATTTTGACTGTGGCTGGAAATCACACAAACACGTGGATGAACAGAGGAGAGTCTCAGAAAACACATTCTCTTCACTGAACGAACTCTCCCCAATTAGATAAATTAGACTCCAGTTTATCTGATAGTAAAAAGGATCACATCCAAAAAAGAGCCACAGCTGTAAACGTTGAATGCACAAACAGTCTGTGCTGCCTAGTCAGAAGCCTGATGAATATAAAACTACCTGCTTGGGAGATCTGGATAGCTTTCTCATACACATACAGCAATGGAGAAGAAAATCACATGTATGCCTATCCATTAAATTGTCCTGTGGTGAGAAGTTATCCATTTCAAAGTGCATCCCTCAGACACAAAACTCAAAGATTTATGCAGACTTGTTTCTTATTTTTCCTGAAATTTTACATGTCAAATATTCCTCTCTACATTTTGTTTGGATGGGGGGGAATTGGTTTAATTTTGTTCAGCTTTTCCATTTTTGATGTAATGTGGGACTGGAAAAAATGAAAATTATATTGAAGTTTATGAATTTAAATATTGAGATGTCCCCATTTTCCAAACCATTTCCTCCAACGGATCACTTAGGCATAAAAAAATTATCCCCTAATTTTGAACAAAAATGACATTTTCAAAAGATTTTGATACTTTTGTTTTGAGTCACATTATTTTGGGGTTTGGCCTATGTGAAATACAGCAAGTCATTGAATTCAATCACCCTAAATCTGTGCCCAGAACAAATATTTTCGTCTCTCAGAGGTACACATAAACACAGTCCAAAGTCTGACAACATAACAGCTCAACAAGTTCCCCCACAGCACACAAGTGAAAAGACCTGCAGGCATTCTTGTCACCTACATTGCTAAGGATGTACACGTAATTTTAATTTTGGCACATTCCCCCAAGCTATCATCCTACTGCTTTACCCAAGCTTTCTTTTCTTTTCCAGTACAGAGAGTTCAGTCACCAAGTTTGGTGGCAAAAGGCTCAGACCTACCAAATCCACATAAACTACAAGATCAGTTCCACTGGGGGGATGATTTCCAGAGATTTTCAGCAAAGTAAAAGGGAAACAATGTGTCTGTCTGAGGTTGGTTTGTTGCTTGGTTTGTTTCTCTTTTTCTTTTTTTTTTTCCTACTTTTAGAGCATGACAAAGCCCCAAGCCAACAGTGTCATTTATTTGAGCCTTTGTGATGTGAAGATTTCTAAAGAGCTTGTTTCATTTTATGAGAAAAAGGGAGAGGAGGGGAATAAACTTGTTTCTATTATTTCAACTTTTAACTCTGAGGACAACTTCAAGGCCAAACTGTAGACACCTAAAGTACAGGGTTTCTAAAGAAAACGCTGACAGCCTATGAACTACAAAAGTTATGGAAAACCCTGTAATAGTAATAATAATATATTTCATTTTCATATAGTGCTTTTTCTCCCAAAACATCTCTTAAAGTAAAAGTCTAGCAATCTCATCTGTGGCAGTAAAAAGGACTCAAATAACAAGTACTGTAAACTTCTGAATTCAAGAATGGTTCCACCCCTGGTTCAGTTGCTGGCCAGGACTTGACTTCCAGTAAAATTGAGTTAAACTAAACAAATTCATTTGGGCAGCTCACCTGGTCACTAATGCTTTTCCTGTGAACTGTTCTGAGAGTCAAGGATGAGAGAGGCCACGCAGTACGATCAGATATTTCCCTTAGGGCTTCAATATCCAAGCAGCCTGAAAATCACAGACCACAGCGCATGGCTGATAACTCTCAAACTCCAGTGTTTGAGATTTCCCTCCAAACAGCTTGTGAAGGAACAAGTCACTGATATAAAAACATACAGGCTCTTTATCTGGGTAAATAATAGCTGGGAAAGAGGAAAACTACATAAACTTTTCCAGCAGAAACTAGCAGGAGTGCAATGGCTTTTACAGTTTCAGTTAAATCTTTCTGTGGAGATGGCGACTTCGACACAAGAATAAATTTTCTCCAGAACTTTCTCCAAGGGACCAAAGTTACAATAAGTAATAGCAGTAAAGTAAAACATAAGTGAATCCTGTATGAATCACAGAAACCAAGCACATAGCCACTTGCGGAGAATTGAGGCTGCTTCTTTCATGTATGCTATTTCCTATCACATTACGAGATTTACAAGAGGTGTCACTGAAAATATGAAATCATTAAGTAATTAATTTTATACAGGTTTTAGTGATTTATTTTTCACAACAGTTTCTTCTCTAAAGATCCTACTAGCAAGCTGAATAATAACTGCCTGAATCAAATTTATGATGAGAAATGGACACAAACCAAATAGTAAAATATTTGTGGCATATGGGAACCAGCAACTATATGAGCTGCCCAAGTTGTTTTCAGCTGGCTTTGCTTGCTTTTATTGAAAAAATAATACCCATACATGAACAGCCAACTTTTGGTCTCTTTGAAGTCAGCGGGAATTTTGCCATTGACTTCAGCAGGACCAAAATTTGGATTCCTCAGATCTTATTTAGAAGGTGGGGGTAGGAATTTTTTTTTTTTTTTTTCCTTAAATGTGTATATTGGAACAGGAAGACTTCTCAAAAGCAGTATCATAAATGATCTGCTAATTAATTTCAACCAGTGCTGCCGTGGCAATATATTCTAAAATCTCTGTTCTGAGACTTTGTGTGAAGTGCCAATATGCCAAGCAGTGAATACACCCAGCTTCAGCTCTGAAGAGCCAAATATCTAAATAGAAAGGATTAAAAAAGTTAAAAGATCACCATGTCCATTTCACAGATGGGGAAACTGAGGCACTGATTTATTACGGACTCTTTCCCTTCCTGAGATGATTAGCTATACTTCCTCTACACATCTAAGTGAACCAACTACATTTAAATAGTTTGCTCAAAGATATAATTATACAAGTTATAGAAATTCATTTTACGATATCAAATTCTTGGTCAATATAAAACTATCTTTTTACTTTCCTTTTATAATTACAATCATTCACTTCAGACAACTGCAGTTTACTAACGTAATGATCAAGGGACAATATAACAGGATTCTTAAGGCAGTAAAAAGATGGAGTAAATATATGAAAATAAGATTCTTATGCAAATAGAGTCAGCTTCATATTTATCCTTACAGAAAGCAGATTTACGTACCCAGGACTGCACTTATGAATAAAAACAATTTATGCATTAATTCAGCAACACTCTAGAAAGCTGTGGGTGAAATTAATAAAAACAAGTGAACACTGAATAAGCTTGACACAAAATCATCCATGTTGGAACAGAAATCAAAAACACTGTGATAAATTATATACATAGTTAGAAAGATACAAAGCATCTGAATGAACCAGAACTTCCCGGTATTGGGTTTAGTATCACATGCAGACCCCTAACAGCTCCCTAGGAAAAAGGCAGATTTTCTGATGACTCAGTTTGACCCAAGTACATCACAAGGCCTATTTAAAACTGGAGTGAGGATCACAGGAAAGGGAAAATAATGAACAGCAGTGTACTGGCAGATGAACTCTAAAAAACCCAGGTAATTCCCAGTCTTTTTTCTTATGTTAACTTCAGAAAACTCAGAAATCTGGGACACTGCTCCAAAACTGCATGGTTTACTTGCAGCAGATCTGAAACTTGGCCCACAAACTGCATCTTTCTCAATTTCATGGGAATGGCAGTTGAAGGAGACTCACCACAGTGCCTGGCTAGCCATGAGCCAGAAACACCACATGAAAAGCTATTTTCATAGCATTTACATCCAGTTCAAACACAGCTCAAGAAATGCGTAGTCTTACACTGTATTTTTAAGGTAAAAATATCTTTTTGAAAATTAGGTGCTGTTTGGTTTAGAGTTTAAGCAAAGGCTTACATAGCTGTTATTAAACAGAAATTGAAAGGAATTTACAGGACTAAAAATGAACCAAATCTTGCAACTGCACAAATTCCCAGAGCCTTGTCTAGTCACTTACGTATGTCTGAGGCCATACATTTTTTTCAATTGCTACCAAAGAGAAATAGAACCGCATCAGTGCACATTGCACATAGATACACAAAGGGCAAGGCAATGGAAAATAAGGTCTATATCCTCAACTCAGTGCAAGAAAGCAAAGTCCTTCTGAATTCAGCTTATTTTATAGTAGTTGACATTCACCAAGAACCTTGACCCCACAGCAATTCATCTTGTAAGATACTGCAGACCCTTCTTCCCTGGGGATCTTCTGCAGATGCTTTTACCAATTACCAGTCATCAGAGTAGGAATAAGGGGATTTGGATAATGGAATTCATCACTACCAGAAAATGGAGGCAGCAGCCTGATGTGGACACTGAGCGATTTACCCTGTGGCTAGGTTTCTAGAGACAATGATTCAATATACTTTGAAATAGTCAAAGTCAAGACAAATCTCACTGTAAATAAGGCCACAAAGACTATGATTAACATACACATATGCACTTCTAACACCCACTAGTATAAGCTTAAATTATCAACTTTAAGTACAGGCTCTTTTAGTTTTGTCAGAAGCTATTTCATATGAGCTGAATGACATTTCATGATTAATTATTTTTAAAACTGTAGGATGTGAAAAGAACATCTATTATTTTCTAAAATAAAAGGAGCTCAGTTTTTTAAATCTAGATCATTCAGTCTACTTAAAAGGGCAAATTACAGCTTGATTGTAGGCCAATTATTCTCATGGAGATCACCTGAATGTCTATAAAAGCATTCTTTCACAGGCAGTATTTATTATTTGAACACTGATGTTATTTAATTAAAGGATGAAAAATATCTCAGGTACTTCAGGTCAAAACTCATTTAAAATGAGTGCTGTTCTACACAGATGCTGTTGTACTTTAATGGAATGTGTCTTTCAGCCTCTGAGGTCTGAGTCCCAGGCTTCAAAAAGCGTTTTGCTGATGTTCATGGAGCTACACAAAGGGAAAAAACACAGAGCCAAGCTCATAGCTGATTTTCTTTCACTGCCACCAGGGTGCCAGTGCAGCAGCTCCTAACAGCAAGCCCACAGCCACACAGAAAGGTGATATCATTTGGGAAGAGCAACCATGGGGTCTGCAGGTTGAAGCAATTCCCTAGAGCACAAGTAGTTTCTCTACTCACTCATCTGCATGGGATGCATTTCACTCACACTAAATGGCTCTCAGAAAAAATGCTGTCACAAACTTTCTGAGGTGGCCCCCACTGCTTAGTGCCTCCATCACTCCCCTATTATATAGCCTATGTTGCAATAAAAAAGGTAGAGTTTATATTCTTAATAATTTTTCTCTCTCCAGAAAAGTTTTATCTAAGGAACAGTAATGCAGAACTCATTACCAAGAGCTAATTATGAAGACTGTGAACCACGCTCTGGGTTATTATAATCTGATTAGTGTAAAAATCTACTTTATCCAGCTCCGTGACAGTTCAGTACAGATTATCTTGAATACTTCAGCTGGTCGTGTGAACCCACTGAGAAGTTCTTCCAATCTCACTGGCCAGCATTAACCTAAAATGAAAATGTTGACTGTTAAAAATAACCCTTTCAGCATTTGGGGGGGGGGGGGGGGGAAGGGAACCTTTATTTGTACTTATCTTCTCATTCTTCACGTTTTGAGTCATGTCTCAAGATCAACTAAAGGCAGCCTTATTGTGCTTCCAATTATATAAATACATGGAATTTATGCCAATACTTTTGTCATATTTATTGGAACTGACATTTTTCTGGACTCTGTTCACACTATGACTTATGAGCTTAATTAGGGTTTCATTTGTTTTGCTGTTTAAAATAAATTAAGAGCAGGTGTGGGGGATTTATTCTCCCTCATGATCTTTATTTTCTAACATTGTACAACGTGAATTCAGCATTCTAGTTGCTATTGATTTATGCCACATTACGAGGAAAGGCCTTACCTAGTGTTCTGGTGTTGGCTGGGATGAAGTTAGTTTATGTTCTAGTAGCAGGTACAGTGCTTTGGTTTGTATTTAGGATAAGAATTATGTTGTGAGCAATTGCATTGTGCATCACTTGCTTTGTACATTCTAATTCTTTTATCATTATTATCCCTTCCTTTTCTATCCTTTTAAACTGTCTTTGTCTCAGCCCATGAATTTTACTTTTTTTCCCTCCCAATTCTCTCCCCCATCCCACCAGTGGGGGGGTGTGTGTGGGTGTGGGGGTGTGTGTGTGGGTGTGACTGTGTGCGGCTGTGTGGTGCTTAGCTGCCTGCCAGGTTAAACCATGACATCTTGCTATTTAAAAGGTCCTCTTCATTTCAGAACTACAATTTCGTTTAAACTCTGTAACATAAACCAGGGATCTCATCTGGTTATACTCATACTAGGGATGAGAAGCTGAAGCAGTAAGACAAAGACTAAATTAGAAGCTGTGCCTGGAACGAGGCGGTTGTGCAACGGACTCAAGTTCAGTCTCCCAAATGCAGTCTTAGGATGGGTCATACGTGTTCTTAAAATAACCAGTAACAGGGAAACAACTAGGCCAGCTAAGGCTTACAGAATGATCTTGGACAGTCTTAAAGAAAAGAACTAACATGGTAACAATATATGATAAACTATGCACTCGAACAGATTCAAGGCACAAATTATCACAATTCAGGAAAAAAGCTGTTTTCCTCTGAAATAGTTGCCACATGTCTAGACAGCAGAATTCTCACCCTTTCTTCATGGTTCTCTGCAAGCACAAGCTGCCCAAGAGAGGCCAGGGAAGGAAAAAGGCTATGGAGATGGATACTGCATGTGCCTTCCGAAAAGCAGGTACCGAGAAGTTGTACAATAATCATGACCTCCCTATCTGAGTATAATTCATTCCATTTCTTATTGGGAATCAAGATTCATCCATCTCTGCTGCACTTCAAACCTCTGTCTCTGAAGCCAAATCCGGTCTACATCTTAACATATTGTATTAAATAAAAATAAGGTGATACAAAATCTGTAACAGTGTTACAGTTAATTCCTGCTTTACTTTCTCACATTAATAAATTGCATAGCTTTGCTTGACTGAAGCCCAGAAGACTTATTCTACATAAGATTTTATGCAAAACACACTTACGTCCAATTGAGTTCTTGCATCAGGGAGAATACTGTCTCCAAGGAGTGAGCCACTGCACCAGAAATGAAGGCACACTTTGAACATGTGTATTTGAGACAGAGCAAGCAGGAGAATTTGCCTAATCTGAGATGCTAGGAGCAAAAAGCCCTTTTATTCTTGATTCCCAAGGCTCTTCACGGATTCTTGGAGCACTGTTTGAGGTCCTCATTGGGGTCAGAACTTTTCAGAATCACCTTGTGTAGGGTTTTCAAAACACAACCGCTGCCCAGTTCTCACCAAACTTGCTTAGTGGAGTAAGGAGTAAGCATAAAAGCAAAACACAACACTCAATTCTCTTGCAGCAGAGATCAAATAATCTCTTGCAGGGCATGCAAAACTTTTGCTCAAGAAAACTCCAGGCTAACAACAAAAAGTTGCAAAAGTACATCAAAATCTGAATGCTGTTAGCACAGGTTAAATGATTTTGTTCTGAAAATTGAGAAATGGTCTCAAAATTGTTCACGGATAAACCAGATGTTCGGGATTTTAGGAGACAGCGATCACTGTAAGATCTCCAATGACCCTTGGGGAACTGCCAGTTTACAAAGCAGCAAGGCAGAAAACCTGCTTGAAAACCACAGATACATTATAATTATACAACTACCCACGCACAATATGTACGGAAGTCTTGGAAAAAGGGGAAAGCAGTGAAAGAGAATGATAATTAAAAAGGTTAGCTTGGTTTTCTCCTTTATGTGGATAAATAAGGCTGATGATTATTCAGTTAGAAAGAACATCGCCTCATTTAAATGAACAACTATTAACAACACAAATTCTTAAGGGATAGTAGTAATAGCTGGTGCTCTGTTAACAACCCCCAGGTCAGACACGTACTCCTCCTAGATATGAACTGAAGTTTTAAAGAGGGAACTGAAAGAAAGTTAAAAACTCTCAATGATTGCCTGCAAAGTAACAGTTGACATGACTAATTTCTGATGAAACAAATGCTGATGACAATAAGTAAATGCTGTTTAAAAATAATACTATGCTAGACCATTGAGGCAAAGTTGGCTATTAAATGAAGTATTATAAAAGCACATGCAAATCTGAAGGAATAGCAGGGCACCTCAGGGACAGATAAGTCAGACAGAAAAGAAAAAGTCTGATGGGCCCCAGAATATTCTCAGTAACCATTCTTTGTTCTTCTTTTAAATCATGTTTCAAAGAGGTTTATGAATCCATCTCCAATAAGCTCCAGAGGATCAGATGAAACCAACCTCAGGATAATACTTTAAAAGAAACTGGTTTTATCCCTACGAAGAAACAGGCCCATTATCTCTTTTACATGATTTCTCATCAGCTCTTCATTTCTAAAATAGACTTGTAAGGCTATGCTCCGCACACCTTCACCTGATCAAGTCTGTCACCTTCTACAATAGCCTGCTGTTCCATACACCTTATATAGTGACTAATTTCTTCCCAGCTTTCAATTCAACCTTCCTGGTTTATCCCACCTGCCAGCTCTGACAGCCAAGTCCTAAATTACTTTACTTCTCAAATAACTATTTAATCTTCTCCTTTTTCCTTATGTATTTGGTAAACAGAAAGTCTTTCAGCTTTTATTTTGGTACCCTAAAACACCTTAGACCTGCTTATCCATTCAGGGATGACATGTTAAATACCGTATTTGTCTGTACGGGTGTCAGCCTGTTTAAGAGGGTGCAGATAGGTGAATACATTTGAAGTTGCTGACACCTGCAAACTCCAGCCAGATATACGAGCACTGATCAGTGGAAATACTGCTGGCCTCCACATACATTTCTCTTTATTATGTATATTTTCCACAATGTTTTGGCGTTGTACAGTTGCTGCGCCTTACTGGGTTTTATATTCCATTCTATTATTCCTTCAGTCCTATCCATCTTGTAACTTTATACAGATGGCATTGAATAGGTTGATCCATCTTGTAGTTAATCAACTCAGTCCTTTCCTGACAGCAGGGATTGATTACAGTACTCTGTTTCTCCTGAATTATTTTGCTTAAATGTTCCCAAAGAATTCTTCCACAGTGGAATTGCCCCTGTATCCCTCTGACTGTGTAACAGTGTGCCGTGTCCAATAAGGACTCTAACGCAATAACTGCCCAGGTCATTTAGTTTGCATTGCAAGTGTGGAACCTCTTCTTGCAAGAAATCAGGTGTCAAATGTACATGGCAGACAAAGCAGGGTTAGAATTGTTTCAAACAAGCATTCTAGTAGGATAAACAACTCAAAATGTAAATTTGGTGTATATCTTACACAGAATTATGAACAGACTTCCAGTATCTACCTACTATTTACCTATACAGACACTGTTTCTATGTTCTGCCTTCTAATTCAAGAATGAAGTTAAGCTATACATTTGCCATTGTTGATACAGACTAGACCCTGGTACGCAGTACAGCGATTGGAGTTTGATTTTCACACACCTATTAAGAAAATCAGCAATCACTGATTTTATATACAGTGCAGCAAGAAAGAAAATACAAATAGACTGATACTGTTTTTTCAAATATATATACCAAGTTTCATGAACATGCTGTCTCAGGGCTGATGAAAAGTATTAGAGGTGAATAAAAACACTATAGAAACACTTTACTGAAATGTTTGTTTCAGTAAAACAGTAAGCTTTTAGTTAAATCCATCATAATTCACAGCAAATGGAAGAAAACCAGAACCAAAATATCCAAGACCCACAAAACCACTCAAAAGTAATGGAAAAAAGAACACCCACTAGATTTCTTCTTTATAAAGTGGGATATCACAAGACAAAGCACACCCTGAAAAGCTTGCCCTTCAGCGAGGTTTGTCTGCATCACATTTCTAAAGGCAGCAAGCACTATCTGGTTGCTGCTCATGGAACAAGAAACAGCAAAGAAGACCAGTAGAAGGTAGCACAGGCAATGAGCAGAGCATAGGAAGGACCCTCATTACAGTGGCCAAAGTAGCAAACAGGGAGAAGGTGTAGTGAGATTCCAGATTGTTAAAAAAAAACCCTCATTTTCTTCTTTGAAAAGAAGAAAATTGTGTTCTTTAATACAATGATCCCTTACATGCATGTAACAAGACAGCAAATCTTGTTTCACTTTTGAAGCAAACACTCTGAAAATATTTAGATTCAACATGTCATCTTAAAACAAAAACATACAATCCATGTTTAAATACTGAAATAAAATTATTCCTTTTTTAAAATACTACACAGGTATATAAATACTTGGCAAAAGCTATTCAGTAGTTTCATCACAAATGATACCTCTTTTAGCCCATCCATAGTTACAAGTTTTAGTGAATAAAAGAGGAATTAAGGAAAACATTTCCTCAGCATATAGCACAGTTAATTCTGCATCACGCTCTAACGGTCTTGTAAGTCCTGGGTATTTTGCCCTAAGCAGCTACTTTCAGTATAATCTTTCTTTTAAGCTGAGCAACCTAAGTAAGGGATCTTACAGCAAAACATAATTCTGAGAGATTTCTTATTTTGTCAAGTCCTTCACCCCATGGGTTCCAGGGCATGGAGAGCACTGCAGTCAACACAAATTTGGGGATGACAGCTTTATTCACACTGAGACCGTTCTTCCAATACACTGACACCAGAAGAACCTTCCTAGTAGATAGAGTTGTCATTTACATCAGCAAAAAATGTTCATCAGTCAAGCAAACCCAGATCCCTGAATGATACAGAGTGGGTTTGCATGGACACAGGCAGGCTTGCCTGCACAAGTGTTACTGTTTGGGATATAGAGCAAAACATCCCTGTTGCGGTACTGGTCCAAACATTTCTGAGAACTAAGTACATCTTATGCTGTGCTCTAGAACTTACTGGAAATGGTCTGTGATACAGCTAATTTCATACTTTAGTCAGAGCTGGACTTTGACCAGGATCACTAACACTTTTGGATAATTGTTAAGGAACCATGAAAGCGCTATCCAAATTCTTAGAAAAGAATCAGTCCATGTGAATTAATGCCACACATTCATTTTACTGACTTGCCGTACAGTTTGTACTATAAACTGTGGACTCAGAGGCAAGCAAGTATAAAGTGAACGCACCTCTCTCCCCTGTAATAATCCCACGTGCTATCTCTATGTTAATCTTCCTGAGGGTAAGGCAACACGGAATAACGGAAGAGATGGAATAACTGGTTTCCAGGACTATACTATTCCTCAGCGACCACTTCCAGATATTTCTCGAGCTTACTTTTTCCAAAGGGAGGAATGGAAGAAGAAACATAAGGGACATGGTCCAATTTCTCTATTTTGCACCAAAAAGAGATTTTCCGTATTTATCAGCACAGGTCTGAGAGGAGTCAAACCAATACAGAACGTTTCTGAAAATCATACTCTACGTGCCATTGTTTACATCCATGAACACCAGACACAGCATTTGTGCACATAAGGGTACCATGTTTTACATCCCTTCTTCACAAATGTAAATGACTCCTGCAGGCAGTAGTGAATTAGCTACCGTGGCTTTTGCTGTCCTTGTTTATCACTATGTTCACGTGACAATATGGAAAATAGAAGTAACAGATAAGTTCTTAGTATGCTGAGATAAAACTCGTGAAAGACAAAATGCCTCATCATTCTCCTTCAAAACTGTGATGCAAAGGTTTTTATGGAAGAACTCTAAATAGCATGAATGTATTCTGGACATGGCAAATTACTTTAGCATGAGCAGACAACCAATTTGTCTAAAGAAGCATTCCTAAGAAATACCCTGAAATCATTTACAATTCGTAATGACAGAAATCATCCCCTCAAAAAATATTTTAGCGCATGGAGAAATGTAAAGAAGTAAATACACTTTGTACATGACAGACTATTGCTCGTCTTTTTCTCTGAAGTGTATTTGCTGTTGTGCTCTGAACAGTAGGTGCCGATGTAATTGGAATTGGCTGCTTGTGTCAAATGAGAAACTGTAAAGAGCTAACCTGTACCCTGCCTGCGACAGCTGAACTCACTGGTCCACAAGAGGAAAGTCACAGGCTAACTGCAAAACAAGAATGCCCATTTGGCCTTTCTCCACCAATCCTTTTGAAATCATGCTATCTGGGGCCAGTATAGCTCCGCAGATGTGCTCTGCCTCATAAACAAAGGAGTGAGGTGCCTTGGGAACAGGCACTTTAATGTACGAAACAGATTGCATTCTGTTCTGCCACAAGGAAAGAGATGACTGAGTTAACAACTGACATCTATATTCGCAAATATTTCCAATTCTTTCCTTGCACCAGGCCCCTAATACCTTCATCACAAACCTGATTTCTCCAGTTTCTGGAGCTGGGTCCCGCAGCCTCCATTACTGCACATTTCAGGAGATGCAGACAGGCCCTCCTCGCCTAAATACCTCTTCTCACCAAGTGGAAACAGACTGGTATTTTGTGAATTTCTGCCACAGCTAGTTAGATTTAAGAGTTTTGGCCTGAAGTAAAAGGAAAAATGATGGATGTCCTCTCATCTGCAGGTGAACCAGGGTGGTGCGGATATATCCATGTATTACACAAAACTGCCAGTTTTTTGGCACCTGGATTGAAAAAACAAGCAATAAAAAGAGGAGCTTGGAGCAGGCCAGCGACAATTTTGGAAGAAGGTGAAGCCTGTGGGTGAGTGCTAGACACTGAAGTTACTGCTAATCAGGATGCCTTTTTGTGACATCCTCAAGTCATATTTCCTGGGTTTGCTTCTCAAGGAAAGTTGAGAAGTCTCTCTCACGGCAAGGGCTAGACAAGGCAGAACTTGGCCAGACTAAAAAAGGCTGAAGAAAAGTTGCCCTCATTATTTTCCCTTCTGACCTGAAGGATGAGCAATATAGATGACAAACAAAGAAGCAACAGATGGTTTAGTGCCCATTTGGAAAGTCAAGAGATTCATATACCCTAAGAGACTAAGTAAGAACTGCAGTACTTATAAATACTGCTTTCACACCATAATCCAGGTTACATGCTTCCTCCTATTTTCCCAGCTTTGTATTTAATTACTCACTTCCCCTGTCCTTCCTCAAGCAAAAAAAAAAAAAATCCCAACAAAAAAACCCTTACAATTTTTGTTGCCAACCAACATTCAACAAAGAGGCTCCTGAGAGTAAACATCCTGGAACCATCGCGAAATGTCTGAACCACTGCAAGTCTTAAAATCCTTTACAGCTTTTGAGATGATCTCTCCTTACAGTTCAAATGGCTGGAAAACAAAGAACAATATGGAATGGGTAATTATTATCCAGGGCCCTTTTTCTTCCAGATGTTCTAGCCCAATCTGACTGCAGTTCCAATACACCATCTAAGAATCTAACTCTCTAGCCAGAGTGGGTGGTCCAAGAAACCTGTAAAGAAGGCAGGATTATATTACAGGGAAAAGTGCTTTGTTTTACAGTTTCATCCCAAGCAACCTTGATGACTTTGCAGAACTACTTGGAAAGACCTAATTCTCATGCAACCACTCTACTGCCAAAGTCTGTATCAGGTCATCAGGGCACAAAAAACGCTTTCAACAATGTGGTTTAGATCACAGTAAATTTGAGGAAATACATATTCACATTATAAGTGTATTATGTCTATGTACGGTGAGGCACAACCATTAATGGGTATCTCTTCAAGAAATAATGTCTGAACCAATCTTTTCTCTAAATTGGATACATACTCCCATTTTTAGAGCAGCTTAAAGAAGCATTGGAGCTGTTTCCCACTACTCTGTAGCAGAAGTGGCAAATGGCAAACAATAGCTGAGGCATTTCGTAAGTGGCAACAGAGCAGGGCTGCCTCTGCCTCCAGCTGTAGCTGGAGGGAGCACGGATTCAGACCATCAGAAACGGGGCTGACTCATGAGCCTGTGTTTACACCTCCCGCTCCAAGAACCTATTTTGACAGCACACAGTGTGTGCTACCACCCGCCATGAAGAACATTCCTGGAAGGGAGTTTCTAGCTTTCTTTTGCAACTGATATAACTTTAAAGGTATTTTTCTAATTTAGCATCTGCATTTTATTTATTTCTCCTAAGACAGACTTTACAATGCTCTTGTTTCTTCACAAGCAACAGCTGTCAGGTTTGATGAGAAACTCTACATTTTACAGAACAAAGATCTTAGGCCAATGCTTTGTCCACACACAACCAGAGAAAATCTTCTTCTTCTACCTTACACAAGAATTTATAGGATTAAGACCCATTTGGTCTCTTATGCAATTCTACTATTAACATGGAACGCTGTTCACAATAAAATGGACTCTCTACAGAGTTGTTGTAAAGTTGGGCTGAAAATACTCTCTATCCAAATTTTCAGTTCAATTTCCACCTCTGCTGTACTTTCCATCCACAAATGTTAAATACAGTACTCCCAACTTCAGGAAATTCTTTGACATGTTTAAGCATATTCTTATGTCATTCCTTTTAGGATAGTCATTGGTTTTTTAACAGCATCTCGTTTCTGTTCATACTGTATTTTAGGCAAGGCACTTTTTGCAGAAGATCTGGGTTTAATTTACATTTGAGTGACTGCCTCTGCACAATGGCCATTCACAATGAACACGTTCAATAAACTTCACAGCTTTATGACTTGCTGTTTCCTGACCTAGTTCCAATCTATACCATCTGTAGGAAAAAATACTAACATTTTTTAATTTGCTTTTCTTGTCTAAAAAAATTAATGCCAGCAGTACTGGAATGTAAAAACTTATTAATCAATCAAGTTTTTGTCTGCTTTATCAAGTTTTTCACTGCTTAGATATTCCAGCATAATGGCTTGCTAGGAATATCATATTTATGAATGCGAATTAAGTAAGCATGCTAATTGGGGTCTGGTAGCAGCTACCTTATGCAGTTATTTTGCTTGAAAAAAAAATAATCCAACCAACTACCAGCTCAGATCTCACCCCCATACAGAATTATGTACATGTATCTTTAACCAAATGATGCTAAAATTATGTTATTTCTATTTCAAATTAACATCTTGTATATCTTACTTATTCATGATTTTTAGAAGATAAAGGTTACTTAAAGTTGAATTAAAATCAAAACACAGTGTATTACAAGGTTTTTCACAAGGACACTACTGTTTCAAATGCCGTTAACAGAGAGAAGCCATTATACTAATAAGGAGATCCATGTAATCTGTAGTTACATTAACTGTGAGGAATACTAGCTGCATTATTTGAGTACCGGTCTATGCAACTGACACTGAAAAGGCTCTTTCTCCATTCCATAATCTTTAATATATTTTATATGTAGATAGCAGTTCTCTTTCATGGATCTTAATTGCATTAGCTTCAAAAACTATGCGTCCATAACAGCTTAAATCCAATCCTCTGAAGTCAAACACAGATCTCCCACCATCTTTGACCAAATAGATGTAATGAAGTAGATGAAATGAAGATTTTCTTTAGATCTTGCAATCAAGACTGTAACTCTTCAAGGTACTAGTTATATAGGAGACATTGAGTACAGGTAGGCTTACAGTCTAAAATTGCTTCTTACTTTGCAAATTTAATTGTAGGAATAAGCATATCATAATCATTTATTTTTCAGGTGCAAAAGACAGGAAATCACTCAGCAGAATGTTAGGAAACAAGAACTTTGAACACCTTCAAAATTTAACTCAAATGAAAGCATGAGAGCAAGTTTCAAGAGTGACTGAACCTTAAGAGAGAGCAGACTCCTTTGCCTCTAAAAGTTTCCTGCAAAAATATCTGAAGTTTTCACAAATAGCTTTTTCTCTGTTATAGTAGGAGACAAAAGGGATTTCAAAAGAGACTTTCTGTCCACAAAGAAAAAGGCAACACAAACAGGGTACTACAGACTTAGCTATGCCAGTATCTTTTCCTGAAGCCAATTATTACTAGTTGATCCACCCAGAACTGGAACAGCGAAGCAGATGTGTTATTTGAGCTGTGTTTGGTTTATTCAACACACACCTCCTGTGATAACATTTTCAGGAGAAAAATCATCTCCCCTGCCTGGTGTTCTCCATCAAGCACATTCCTTCCCCAGCCTGGCCTGGCAGCAGCAGGCACAGCCGTGTTGGAAGGCACTGCCTCATGGCTAACATTTTCTTAAAGTCTGGAGTTTTTGTAGCTAGCATGAGTAGGACAGAATGAACCCTGGAAAATACTTACACAGATTATATCAAAGGAATGTAGGGTAAGGATTAAATTATAAACCAAAGTGACTTTAAATGAAATAACACAGCAGGCTGTGATGGTTATTTGATAGTCATTTAGTATCCAGCTTTCAAGATATGACAGAGAAGTAGGTGGCAGATGTGAGAAACAGGAGTGGAGTCCTGGCTTGCCTGAAGGCTTGTACAATACCCCAGGTGGGGTCTACATGCCTCCTCCTTCCATCTCTCCAAAACTACTTCTGCTTGACTTGGTGCCTAGAAAATCTGGTCACCTTAATATATAGTTGGCAACATCTCAGTGTAAAAGTCCACACTGACATCTGAAAGTGATTGTTTTCCTGCCCACACTGGAGGAATGTTTCCCCACAGAACTAAGGAATTTTATGAGTGTTATAAAAAGTTACTGGCACTACAACATATTATCACTGCAGCATAAATTACTGAGCTGCACACGAGCCACAGGCCAGCTAGGACGGCAGCCAGAGCCATCTATTTCCTCTGCAAGAGCTGCACAGAGAACTGCCTCCCTTTGCAGCCTTCATCCTCAGTGTCACCAAGTGTATTCCTCCACAGGAGGGATGGATCCAAGCCAGAAGACAGAGAGGGGCAGAGCAGAAAGCTCTTGCACACTGATCATAATACAACCATAGCAGCAGAAAATATTCTATCACATCTGTCTTGCTGCCAGCAAGAGGCACAGGTACCAAAGCTGCAGCTGGTTTTGCCACACTCTCAAGCCTGGAGTAAATTAAAAAGAGTATACTTGAATATACCTAAGTATACTTAATTCTTAAGATATAAGATACTTAGATTCTCCTCAGGGCATATGTTTCAGCTGCACAGTTATGTTTTTCAAGCACTGTGAAATTCATCAGGAGTTACGTAACTGAAGCAATACTATATTGTGCATCCTGTAGCTTAGCCCAAACTACAGCTAGATGATACAGCCTCATGTCCTGCTCAGAAACCCAGTGCTATGAGGCAATGCCACAGATAAATGAGAGACTGCAGATCACACTGAAACAATCTGTATGCAGGGGTTGTCTTCATTTCCCACTAGTTTGGAAGCTCCAGCCTTGTCAGTGATGCACCAGTGGTTCCAAGACATACTTTTGTTTTCAGAGCTCTATAGCTCTGGGCTGAAATGTCACATTTGTGGTGTCATCAAAACATACAAAACCTGGCTCAATCATGCAAGAAAGAATATGAGGGAAAATAAAGGACTTTGATAGTCTCAGTACCTTTCCCTTTCAAAAATTTTTTCTCTATCTTTCCAAATGCATTCTTTAGGTTTAAATACTGCACACTATAAAAAACCCAAAATGGGGCAAGTTCTTCTCAGCAAAAAATACAACCTTCAATCATTAGAAATATAAATCTCTGTATCTCATCTGTACAGTCTTTACACTAAGCACAAATAATATGTCCAGTTCTTTAATGCATCTCTGGTGCTCCCCTCACCATATTGTCCACATCAGGGAACTTCCCCAGGAGTGCTGATCAGCATAACCGTGCAGTGAAGTAACACACATCAGATGGGTTTTAGCCGAGCAAACCTAAACGTTGATCACTCCAGGTTCCCTTCATATCAGTGGAGACAAATAAGAGTAATTCAGCCAACATATTATAAAGAAACACTTTGGCATGAGATGGATTATGTCCTGGAAGAGCTAACATCTCTTCTTGATGATACAAACAGTGTGGAATGTTGAGCTAACAGGGATGTCAGCTGTACAGGATGTTAAAACACACAAGTGTTATGCTAACACATCCTCACCCAGGTCTTCAACTGCAAACAGGATGCAAGCTTCATTCAAACAGAGGGTAGCTGGACAGTAAAATGCTTTTATGGATCTTGCCCTACACGTTTTCTAAGTTGCTATAGGGACCCACTGGAACAGCAGTCAATGAAACTCCATGTCCCAGTCATTGGACTATTCTTCCTACCTCTGGACCCTTGGGAGGTCAAATAAGAGTTTTCGCTTCCCTTCACAATAGATGAAGAGCAGACAACAGACACCTAACATTTTGGCTTAATATTCTACAATTCATAAGCTAACTCTTTGCTAGCACTAGGATCCATGATGCAAAAGTCAGTGCAAAAAGCTATGGCACAAAAATGATGATCTAAAATAAAATACCATAACACAGACACAGAAGTTTAGATATCAAGTATTAATTAAAATTATGTTCTACAAGACTTGCACACCAGAAAAGATAGGGATGACGTGTACAACCAGAAAACATAAGTGAAAAGCAGCTTTTAGAAGTAGCGCTGGTACAAAGTCATTGTATTAACTGCCTTTATACAACTGATCACTGCATTTGATCCATTAAATCTCTGGGGGGTTTGGCATTAGTGAAGAGAGAATCAGGCAAATAAGTAGAAAACACTAAGAAATAGCTGATAACTAGGAGAAAAAGTCACAGCTTGCAAGAAATACAAAACTCTGCATTTCTGCTTACTCTGTAACTTGAAGATGTTGCATCTAATTTAAATAAGTGTGACTACCAGAAAAGTTGCCTTTCTGTAATACACTGTACCTCTGCTTTAAAATATACTTCTACATTGGTTAAGATCATTATCATATAAGTAATATCTTTCTAACACCAAACAAGAAAATCTTGTTCATTCTTCTCAGACAGGATAAGGAGCCTCCATGAACACTGCTCCCAGTAATACAAGGGAGAGCAGGATGGCAGTGTAAGATCTAAACAGCATCAGAGAATCATGGCTTGGTCAGCCACCACATTTGAACTTAAGGCATAACAAGAGAACCAATTTGGGATGTTTCCTAAAAGCAATGAGCAAGTTACCCAGTAGATCTTTCCTTTTATATTCAGGATTTGGCTGAGTTTTACGGAGTTTTTCTACTGTATGGGTTTTCAGAATATCCATCTCTTCTGAGCATTTCAACAACATATAAAATTCAAGCCATCAAGTACCTTTGGTGATCCCCAAATTCATGGATTAGTCTTGCTTCATCCACTGAAGCAGCACAATTTTAAGTCAAGAGCCACAGTTCAAAATTTGGCTTTCTGGAGTCTCCTTCCAGGAACACTCTTCAGTAACCACTTAGAAGTTGCTGCTCTGCTAAATATTCTTGCCAGTACATTTATTTTCTGCTGGCCTATTGATAGTTGCAGGAAGCAAACTAATTTCTTCCTTAAGTGTAAGAATAGTTTTTTCCTATGTAATATTTACTAGGTTTAACTTTGCTCAAGAGATAGACAAAGAATGAGTTAAAATATGTAAATCTAGTTCTAGGATGTACAAAATAGCCAAGTTGAGGGAAGTAAAAAGCTAATCAACAGTTTGCAGACTATGCCGGAAGAATGGAAATATACAACAAAACAAAATACACTACATAGTCAACTTGTGCTTTCGTTCCTTTAGGTACAGACTTAACTGCAAAAAAGCACTTAAGTCTCTAAAATTCTTCTGCAAGTATATCTATCATTCCATCAAGTTTGATGTTCACATGGTATACTCGGGCTTGATGTTTGTGTGGTCAGCTGAGAAATTCATGATTTAAAGTGACATCACACACTCCAAGGTGGTACAGATACACATAAAGTTATACATTTCTTAAAATAAATTATCAGGCTTAATAACACATTTATAAGGAGCTTGTTCCCTCCATGCTTCCCTCCATTGTTCCCTCCATTACCATCCCTCAAGGGATTGTGTGGGACCTGTATACCGAATGGTTTGCACATAACATTCTATTTCACCCCTCCCAACTTGTCATTCCCATGCTGCATTTTAATTTCTGATTTTAATGCTAAAGAGAAATCAACAAAAGAAAATAAGTCAGAAAAATCCCTGCTAGAAAAATTACATATGCCTAGTTGGGATTTAAGGGCAGGAATTTCATTGCCAGAGACCTGTGCTTGGTGCTGCAGCTGTGCACACTGGCTCCAAGGCGAAGCAGAAACCTGCGCATGCAAAGCAGGTGGCCACATTGAGAAACATCCTCACAGTTGTGTGTGGGTACACACCTTCACTGCTCCTGCCAGTCTGGCTATAAATGCAGTAATAAATGGCCTTTCAGCATCTAGCTGAAGCTCACTTAGTAAAAGCTTTGACCCAAAAGATTAAAAGTTAACCTCACCTTAGCACATGGAAAGCTCTGAAGTGAATGAGCTGACAGCACTCAGCCATTTGCAAGAGAACTCAGTCCTGCAGAGGAGGCTGAATTCATGCCTATTTCTCTCACAGTGGGTAACTGTTCCCAAGAGCAAAGTAATGCTTCTCTGAAACAGAAATGCTGTTTCTGCTCTATTTTCTCTTGCTATATTAAATTATTCCCTGGATGATTTTCTTCCTTTGCCCACACCTCTCTCACCCTCACTCTTTGTCTAACTCTTGGCAGATTTTCAGTGTAAATATTTCTGTTCCTTGAAGGAATTTACACAGACCACAACTGCTTTGCAAAGGAGATATGCATGAAGCTGTCATAGCTCCTTGGTGACAGTTTAGGAGGACTCAACACTGCATTCACAGGACCAAAAAGGGAACACTAAGCTCCTCTAAGTGTGTTCTGCCATTCATCAAACAACTTCGGTTTAAGAGATAGTTTTAAGTTTCAAAGCTTTTATATGCCAGCCTGAAACAATGGTCTGAAATGTTTCCCCTGGTAGTGTTCAACAGGTTTGCAGTAGTCCTGTTTTTGCAAATTTGAGCAGGTTCTGAAAGTACAATGGTTGTTACAGGAATGCTCTGGAAGCCTCTGCGGCAGGGTCTAAGAATGCCCTTCCTGAAGGAGATGCCCTCAGTTAGTATAAGCTGGCACTGTTTTATTAACTTCTGTGAACTGCTGATGGACTCCATGTGAGAACCTGCACCCAACTAAATGTTTAGCCAGTTTCTACAGCCATGTTTTCTCTGCAGCTTGAGCAAGAACAAACAAGACTGTTGGAGTAGAAAAGAGATTATCACAACAGTTTCATATATTGAAATCAGTGGAAATCAGGCCTTCAACACTGACATAAATCTAGGGGGAAAATTTTGCATTAATTACAACACAACCATTACATGGAAATTAAACTGAGAAATCAGAGATTAGAATAAAAATTCAATACTCTTTTAGCCTTTTAATTAGTTGGAATGCATATTTAATCGCATTACATTGCAAGGCTGACTTTCTTGACAAAGACAAATGGATCCAGTTCTGAGAGCCTAAGTAGTACTCCTGTAAAGAATTATCATTTGTCTGCCAGATGAAAAAAATCAAGAAAATTTATTTTTAGGTTGAGGCAGGAAAAACCCACCAAAAAAAAAAAAAAAAGCAGCTTTCTCCCAAATCCGAGATTCCACAACTTTCTGAGGGTAGAACTGTCATCACCAATGACAAGCGGGAACCAGTAAGATTTCAGCAGCTCAAATGAATAATTGTAAGTATTTCTCAGGAAAACCAAAGTCCCTGGTGTGTCTGGTGCTTTCTCCAGATTTATTCTGTTGCAAGATGTATTTGATATCAATTATCACAGCAGACAGAAACAAGGAATGAAAAATCCAGACAGCAGTGCTTCTGCAATTACCACTATTGACATTATTTAAAACGTCTTTAGGCTAATAAAAAGTCTATTATAAAATTGTTGCAGCATAATTCACACACAGTTTAACATGGACCAATCTTAAGTGACACAAGATATTTTTTCCCTCATGACTTTATTAATTAAAAAACTCCTTGAGCATTCAGTTTATGCATTCTCTAGTTTATAGCCACAGGGAGACTATGAAAGTGTCCACTGTGCATTGGCGCACTGTGAAAGTACCAGATCTTACTGAGGCTTTATGGACCAACTTCCAATGAAACCCGAGTGTTTAACTAATATTGCAATTTATTTCTCTGAAATCAACCAACACGTATTTTACTAAAAATATCTGTGCCTCTGAGACTTGACCTTCTACACTTATCTTCATAAGGATTTCCAAGCTTATCTTTATAAAAAGCACATTCTGTAGCCTCCTGCATTAGTTTTATGCATAAAACATCCCCATGCTTAACCCTTGAACAAGAGCCAAACAAAGACCAATAATCTGAGGAAAATAATGCTCAAAGAGAAAAAAACACTTAAAAAAGGTCCTTGCATTCTCCTAATTTTTCTTTTTCCTCTCATCTTTAATTTTCTAAGAGGTTAATATTCTAAAACAGAACTTTAAATTCATTCAATTTTAATATACTGCAAATTAAATTTCTATTTCATTTTATTTGTCCATGGGATTTGTCTATGATTTTTACATCATCTATCTTTTCTTGTTTAGCACTATATAATACTCAACTTCAGCAAAGCACATGACAATGTGTTTGACTGAAATTACTTGAGTAACGCCTGTAAAACATGTCTCTACATTCTTCACTCTCTTTCCTAAATTGTGATGCTCTGGTTGTCATACTTAAAAGTGTCATCATATAAGCCCTGCCTTCATCTACAGTGCACTTTACCCTTCAAAACATATGTTAGTTATTAAATGATAGCATGATAGCTAGAACAGGTCAAGATTACTGGCATACACTGCAAGTCACTGCAGAGTTGTGAAGGACTCTACTGGAAGGGGGGGGGAGAGGAGGGGTATTTTTTTTACAAAAACAAACAAACAAAACCACAAGCCAAACACCTAAAAAGGGGAAAATCCCTTCACTGCAGCTGCACATTTCCTGCTTAAAAAAAACAAAAACAAAAACAAAAAAAAAAAAAAAAAAAAAAAAAAAAAAAAAAAAAAAAAAAACCAACTCCAAGCTTCTATTACTAGCTGTTAATTTCATTATCTACCAGCTCTGCTACAAAGCAGAGGGAGTTGAGCTCAAATGCCTGGTGTAACAAGCAGTGGGGAGGGAAATCAGCAAACCCAGAAATCACCATCCACAGATTTCTCTGAAGTATGACTCCTCTGCCATTACGAAACTAAAATTAGCATTCTCTTCTAAGCCAAAGCTTTTATTTACGTTGTGTGAACTGAATACAAGCATTGTTTAAGACTGGTGCTATTACTGTAATCCAGCCTATACTTAGAGCAAAGAGCTGCCTTGTAATAAGCATGGTCACGGCCACAATGCAGTATCAGGTGGCTGTGGGTTTGCTTTAGAAGAAATGCCCCTGTGGAAAGTCAAAGGCAGCTCACACCCACCACTGCCTAGCAGGTGCCCCGTTTTGTCATTGCTGGTTAAATGCAACAGCTCAGGAGTGTGTTAGAATGGGCAGAATTATTTCTGTACTAATGCCGCTCACCAGCAGCAGCAGAGCAATAGTCTTTACCTCCATTAGGCTGTGTAACTGGTACCTCCCCTTCATTCTTTCCCACTTAGCTGTTACAGTTGTGAGGACTCCACCCTGAATGTGGACCATATTGTAGTTTTCCCATTCAGTGGTCCAAACCAATATTCACAGCATTTTGCTGCAGGAATCATTGCAACTCAAGTGAACAAAAAAACCCAAACAAACAAACAAAAAAAAAAAAAAAATCAATGTGCATTAAGTAGACTTAAGTTTTCAAATCCTGGTCTCCCTTACTATAAAATAATTCATTTGGAAACAGTCCACTACTTTATCACCAGAACAGCAAATCTGAAGACAACTTTTCCAATCCTCATTATCCCAAACTAAGGTTTTTCAGTTCCACAAAACCATACTGAACTTCCTTGCATTCACCATTCATGTCTGATGTGTGTAACATGCCAATATGCAAATTTCAAAACTCCTAGTCAGATCCCTTTTAACTGACAGCCAACACAGAGGAGCTTCATGCTCAAAAAGCTTTACAAGTACATCTGAATCTTCCTATTACCATCCATATCCTTCCAGATCTTGTACTCTTTTGGACAGCCCCTCTCCAAAAAACCCAGAACTGATCCACAAGATAAAACAAAAAGCCTAGAGCTTTTCCACAACAATTTTCTAAACCACAGTATATGCAGTAGGATGTATTCTTTTCAAAACATGCCCCATCTTCACAACAGTTAGCTTTTCATTAGCTTATTCTAGTACATTTTGACATATGGTTCCAAGGGAGCAGCACATAAATCAGGAGCACAAAAATAGATCTAGTATATTTACCAATTTCTGAGTAAAGCATCATTTGTTTATATGCATTTAAGTATTGGTCATTCGTGCCATATAAATTATTTCCGCAAGCTTAAGAGGTTTCACAGACATGAGCAGAAATGCCAACAATCTAGGAACTTGGAATGCAAGCATGTGATAATGCCTTGGACTGGCAAGTGAGAAATGTGAACCCACAATCCAAAAGGCAAAGAGCATGAGCAAGTTCAAACCACACAGAATTAATAAAAGTAGCTCAGCTTCCTCAACACTTGGCACTAATGTTTGAAAGTCCCCACCGGTACAAAAAAACCCAGCAACTGTTACACCACACTATCTCAAAAGAGAATGTACAACAGGTTATTCAGATCCCTTACTACTGAAAGCAATAAAAAATTAAAGCAGATTAAAATATAGTTGCAGATGGCACCTCAGCTGAAATACCTAGTGAGAAATTCTGTAGTGAACTTTCTACTTGTTAACTACTTAAATGTAAGTGCTGACAGAACTTTACATTTTCAGAGGATATTTGTACACAGAGCTGTATTCCTCATAACACTGTTCCACTTAACTGTACAAGTGGTAATTGTGGAAACTCTGCCTTTCTGACATACACATAAAGTCTTAGAGACAGAAAACTGCCTTAAGAGCAATTGTCAGCACTTATGGACATGGGTCTCCTCTGTTTTAATTCTTGCCATATGTGAAAATACAAACAGAAAATTAGTGTAGGAAAATCTTGATCTTATAGCTTACCACTGTGTGTAAGCCTTCCAGTATGAACCCAGACAACATGACTCAGCTGAAATGTGAAGGATCAAAATTACAAATCAAGTGAAATAGACAATAACATCTTTCTTAAACTTACCTCCACCACAATAACTTGCCTGGAACCTAGTCTTCCTTGTCTGGAAGACAAACCAAGTTGAATCTGTCTAGAGATCAGACAATGGGTCCAGAGTACCTGCAAAGTCCATCCATCTTTTGCTTTTATATGGATTATTTAAGATGATACTAATGGAGAGACAGCAATGCATTAGCGTTAAGATTTCTATTCAATAAAAAACACTGGCTGCCAGCACAACCAACAGACAAACTAACCAAAAAAACTCTGCATTTTTAGTCTGTGGATTTTCTCTCTAAATTGTTATGAATAATGAAGAATGGAGTTGTACCAATTAGATAACCATTTGAGTGAAAACTAAAAACTTGCCCCCAAGGGAGTCAGCAGTTCTACCACAGGTTGTAATTAAATTTGAATTTTGCCTTTTATATTTAATATATCTCTTCACAAAACAGTTTTGAAAACACACTCCCTCCAACTGTCTGACTGTAGTGAATTTCAAGTTCTCAAACAGCAAAATTATATAGATTTTTTTAAATAAGGTCAGAAATAATTTGAGCATTTTGGTTCTAAATCCAGCTTCTTGCCATTTCAAATGCTGCAGTTTATTTCTGCCACTTCAAAACAGCTTGACCTCATCAAGAGAGATTTTACAGGATCCATGCAACACAGTGGGGGATTAGGGACTGGTGGCATGTTATTCTTACATTTCTGTTTATGATTTTAAACATAAAAATTAATAAATTGGCTACTTCCACAGTAACGTTTTTTCATAGCATTTAAATATGTATATATCCGTATTAACACTGTGCAAAGAAATCTGTTTTATAGCAGAAACCCTAAGAGTTCATTAAATGTGGCACAACTAGCTGGAACTCTTGCCATAAGCCACCACCACATGCAAGGATGCTTTGACGATGTAGTCACTGATAAGGAGCTTAAACAAGAGGAATCAAATTGAATTTAAAAGTTGTGTTCACATCTGTGACAGAACTCTACATCACTGGACCAGATTTTGTCACATCAAATATAAGCCCACTAATTTTCCCTTCTCCTCCTGTGACAAATGTTCAATCACAGGCAGAGTGTGAAGCAGCACAAGATACGGCAGTTCTGTTAAACAGGATGACCGTGGGATTCAGTTTGGGGTTTAAGTCAGCAAGATTTTTCAAACTTTATTGCTTAGTATTGACTGACCTCCAACTGCTGATGCACTGTCCCTTGCGAGCAGAAATTTGTATGAGAAAAAGCAGATGCTTTTTGCTGTAGATTGATAACACTCAGTTCCAGTCACCAGTGGTTATTTTCTTTAGGCAAGAGGTAATTTTACAGATAGACTAAGTGGAAGCTGGCATATAAAATTACCCACACCCCCAAAGAATAAAAGTCAGCAACTAAACTTCAAATTGAAAGAAAACTTTACTTGCATACTTCCAAAATCATCCAATAACTTCATGATGCCCGCACTCCTGTTGCAGTATCCACTTCAAAGGCGAAGAACTCATTTACAAAGAAATATTGAGGACTTGTTTCATGACAAATAAGTGATGCACAGGGAAATACTGTGCCTCCAAAGGCTTAAGTTTGTTCTGACATGGAAATGAAACCGTCTATGAATTACAGCTTATTACAACGCAATCCTGGTTTCTACAGCAGGCAATCTTCAATGTGCTTAATGAAAAATCTGTATTTTTTTCACTGTGCTTTTCTAGGCTTTTAGAATTGATTCCTAGGAGAAAATAAGTCCTGCAATGCTTCTGTTAATAACATTAACAATACAGAACTATTGCTGTATTGTTAAAGATGCTGTATATCATCATAACGACTACTTGTGTTTTAAGGTTGTCCAGAAACAAAAAAAAATTAGCTGCAACTCTGTTCATTTCTCATTTGAACTCAACGGATTTTCTGTATTACTTATAGCAAGGATTTAACTTCTATAACAAAGTACTGAACTTTCCTTTGATTTTTAAATTATGAAGATCTGGGTTTTTTCTTTTTGTTTAATTGTGGTACACTCTAAGAGTCACAGTTTTAATAAAATTTTATTTAAATTTCACTGGCAAAGTCCATCCAGTGAAAAATTATACCTTTGTTCTGCAGATGAGGGCAAAAGTCATTGGTTTTCCTCAATCGATATATAAATAGTCAACACTTAACCTGCCGTAAAAATAAACTGACTGCACATTGATTTGTCTCTGTCATGGTAGCGCTAATATTTGTGTTGAAACAAGAATTGGTCATTCTCCCATTTTAATTTCCTATCAGTAATGATACTAAAAAAAAGCTCAGGGTATGGCGCACTGCTGGACAGGCAAAAGACAAGAGAGAACAATGATATTCAAATACCTTTTAGAGGCAGAAGCTCCATTACCTTATCAAAAGCTCAATGAAAATGTTCCTTAACCTTGTCTCCATTTCCTGAAGCTGCAAGAGGACTACCAGCACTTTTTCACCACGAAAGCACAGTTAAGAGGAGACAAGTTCTGTCTTTTCCCTGCACTTTACCATCTCCAAAGTAGTATCCCAGGAGAGCACCTCCCAGACACACAGGCTGCACTTACAATAATAAATGCTGATGCTCTTATATGACTCCTGGTTCTGGAGATTTAAGAAAGTCACATAACAGAATATGGGATGGGATTAAAGGGAAAAGCTGATAAAGCTTAATTGACGAAGCACTCTAGTGAGCAGGTCATTCTGGGGTTCTGCTGGGAAGCATTCATTGCAGAAAGTAAAAGAGCAAAAGCAGAGAAATGATCAAGAGATTAGTTGGTCAAAAAAATGAGGAAAGCAGCAGCTGCTTGAATGATTCAGTCTAATAATATGGGAGAAAAGATAACACTTAATGGTCAGGCAGACAACTCCCCAAGTGCTACGTTTGTTAAAATGAACCACATGGAGCAAAGGAATGAGATGGAACAATGCTACAGTAGTAACTTAGTAAAGCACTTTTTCCCCAGAATCAAACAAGTCTTTCCAGTGGCACTTGCCTTAACTTTATTTGGGGAAATCAGCTACATTAAGAAGTTCCAATCTGCGTCTACTCTTCATGAGACCCTCTGACAGTATGTAACAGTTAGTGGTTACACCATTTCTCCCTCTGTTGCCTCTTCTGACACTTGCCAGAGTATGCTGTGTTTGCGTTTCAGCTTTGACATTCATCTTCTCTCAATTTCTGCCCTGTACTGGAATTTCTTGGCTCATACAAGTGAAATGTTAGATCTTCTCTAACTGCTTCTGCTATGAAAAACATCTTGCTAGAAACAGAATTTTTTTTTGAGGATAATCATTTTACAAAATGTACTGTTGCTTCACACCAAAACATCTGGAAAGGTTGAGATTAAGCTTTCTTCAGCTGCAAACTACCATCAGTCTTCATATCATCCCACACACACTGAAGGTGTCGGATGAACTACTGTCTTTGGCAACAAAGATAACAGAAATCAGCTAAGTCGCTGAAGAGGAGAGCATCATCAATTTAAAAATCAGACAAAAAATGTGTCTTCTACCAAAATGTTCCTGAGTAACAACTGACTATTGTAACTTAGTGTATCAACTTTTGTCTATTAGAAGGCTTAGTTCAGACAAATTTTTGCTGATAAAGATAAATGTCTATATTACAAAAAATACTACAACCTATTGTAAAGAAATAATTCAAGAAATGTGTCTTTAATGTAACTTGGCATCTTTACACTTATGCATAAGTCACACTTTCAGCCGTAATACCCATTGGCTAAATATGAGCAACAGTTAGTACGGTTGATCCTCTTAACATTTCCCTTATTTTCATTCTGATCCTCCTAGATGGGCTGGAAGTGTTCCAGTCTATAGAACAACAGAGACTACCACATACTACAACCTGACCCAACCAGACCGTATACTGAGGGAGCTGGTAAGCTCAGGGGAAAATGTGCGTTCACACAGAATATACTGCAATTACAGGCAATACTAGCTGTCAAGAACATAATTCTCTGGCATCGCAGCCCTTGACTGATAGTTTTTCAGGTAAGATATAGAAAGAAAATAATATGTATACACACAGAGCAAGCTTCCCATTCTTGGTACAGGTTTACTGTAGTGTGACTAACATTGAACCAACTGTATAAAATATTTAATCATATTTTAAATCCCATTATTAATACAACAGCTTAACAGAGGGACAACAAGAGATCTGAGTCTACAGTGTCAGAAAGTACTACAGGTTCTCTCTCATCTTTATCTTGTACCCTAAGCAGTGGGAAGGAAGGGAGAGTCACAAAGAAGATCTATGAACGCAATTCTTCAATACGTAAAAAGTCTCAAGCAAAAGGGCCCTCAATGATCCCCTAATATCACAACGAAAGCTATCTTGTATCTTCAGAGAAAGAAAATAAGAATTGCTTTTCATCCCCAGCTATGTCACTGTATTACAATAGTGGACACTGTGGACAGAGAGAGCTGATAAGCATTCCTCAGAATGGCAGAAAGAATAAACCACTCACTTTATGTTCGTATGCAAAAACATTATTTTAAATCCTTGATGTACTCTTTCTTGCAAAACAATCCATCTAAAGCTGTTAGTATTCTCATAAGATAAAAGAAAAGAAAGTAACAGAAAGACCAGTTTCAGGTATTGTGGCACAGTCAAATTTTAGAAGAGTGTTGATTAAAACAAAAATAACACTGTAAGCAGCAAAATGTACATGTCTGTCCTACCCACAGGGAATCTTTACTCCATAAGAAGAATTAAATAAGTAATATAGTTATCCTGTGAAAAAAATTGGATGCCTTTTTCATCCTGATTCACAAGAATTTCTATTTTAAGTCAGAGTAAGCCATTTTCCACTAATAGAAGCTTGACTACAAGATTTTCTGCCTGCTCTGTCAGTAGAAAGAATTAGTCCCACGAGAATTCAGCTTCAACCCTTATCATCAAAGCCTAATAGCTGTAATTACTAGTGTCCTCTTTTTACATCCCCTCCAATGGAGAGGAGTCTCTGGTCTCCCTACTCCATGTACCTGTGAAAGCAACAGTGTATGTATTAACTATGAGGAGAATTCCCAGCTCCAGGTTAGCCTGGCTACCCTTCTCTTCTGTGTACTCCTCCCACTGCCCCATGGTGATTCCTGGAAAAGGAAGCATTAACAAGCCATTTATAAATACTCCCTGCAGTCATGCCTAATTGATTAGGTTTTTATTGCCTCATGTTTCAAACAGAAAGAGGAATATAATCACCTCGAGCTCCCAAAAGCTATATCAAAAATGCAGACCATTTCAGAGAACCCCAGAGAATCCTTGCTTAAGGGGAGATTTAACTAACAGTAGGTCAGGCTGTGGAATGATAAATGCTCTGTGAAGTTTTGATTTAAGAGGTGATACTCAGTTCACAGACATTCTCTTTGTAACCGTTTCCTAAAATAGACATGTTTTATTCTACTCCCTTTTGTTTTCTGTTACTTAATGACTGACATTTTTCCTATGCATACTAGAAAAAAAGAATTAAGATGTTATTAAGCTGGGCCACGCATCACTACAACCACTACATGAAACCACATTATTCTCCTTTCACTCCTAGCATTTTCATACTTGTAAAATCTGGTAGATGCCATCAGAGTAGCTATAACTTTATCAAATCAACTTAGTAAAGTCAAACACAAATTTAAATTTTAATAGAGAAAAAGCTATTTGTTTGGACTCATTATTTTTTACTTTTTCTTGCTACACTTTCCTCTGAGAACATTACGTAGAACAATCTATAAGAATGAGATTGACATGAGCTGGATTGGACATAGCCTTGGGTGACATGGTTTAGTGGGAGGTGTCCCTGCCCCTGGCAGGGGGGCTGGAACTAGGTGATCTTAAGGTCCTTTCCAACCCTAACTATTCTATGATTTTATGATTCTATGAGATTAGTAAAAGCAAACAAGCAATATTTTAATGGATGAAACAGGTTTCTAAGCCATATTTTATGCTCTTGCTTTAGTCTTTACGTTTGATCATAAACTTAGATAAATAGGTTGACTTACTCTTCATTTTAGAGTACATGCTTTAGCACAGTGATCTTGAAGCCTGAATTTCTTTTACATTTTAAATTCTACTTTAATTTCATGAGCAATCATACTCAACTGAATGAATCCACTTCGGAGAGTGAAATAATATCTAGCATGACAGAAAGGGCTGGTGTTTTCTCATCCAAGTAACAGGATGTTGCCAATTAGTAAGATATAAAAGCCAGTAGCAGATTACTACCGGAGGGAGTAAGGGGATGACGAGTTCTCTGCCTTTCAGAAGCAGGTACCTTCTGTGCTTTATCCATCCCCTTTCAGGGCTGTATGCCTAAGAGCAAAATCTAGCACAGTTGCTATCCCCATTCAGTTTATTGAACAGAGTTTAAGATCATGCTCATTACATTTAGAAATACTTTCCCCCTCAGAGCTTCAAATACAAATGTATTTATGGACTGATTTCAGACAGCACTAAGCTACTTTTCCAGTCCTGTTAACACAATGGGATAAGTTTCCCCATTTCCCACAATGATTTCAAAACATAATATACAACTTAAAAACCACAGACATGCAAAAAACCACCACTGACCAAAGCCAAGTCACACCTGAACAGGGGTTAACATGATTAGTAAGACCTGAACATTTCTCAAAATGGAAGTAGCTGTATAAATAGTACAGCAGATAATGAATGGCTGCCCATCAACACATTGACAAATAGCATTAAGAGCTCTGTGAGAGAAATCAGCCACCCCCTAATGCACAACATAAAGCACATGATGCTGTAGGTAGAGTCCGAAACTAGCAGACAACCTGTATCTATTATAAACAAAATACATTAGACATGTTCATACCACATTCTCAAGGATTCTACTGATTGAAGAGTATGAGGCAGCTGATAAATATAAAATTTCTGCCTGTACACCAAGACCTCAGTGATCTTCACAGTGAAAGCCAACATGCATAAAGAAAACAAACACACACACCAAAAAAAAAACCACAAGTTTGTTTAACAGCCTGCCAGTAAGTAATCACACTAAAGCACGAGGAGGTACCTGAATGAATAAAGCAAAGTACATTTTATAAATGATCTACACAAAATAATCTTTCCTTCCAAGTGCCCGCCTCTAAAGAGTCCACTGGGGACATTCACGAGAGTCCTTAGTTTATAAAGCTGTCAACAAAACCACACTTTTAATTTCTATGCCTTTGGGTTTTTTTCATGAATTTGTTTTCTGCCTACTCCATCTTTATCAGAAGCCTAACAGGAAGAAGATAAACTGGCTTGAGAACATCCACTGAGAGAAAAATATAATAAATATTCAGAAGAACATAGGAGAGATGTTTTCTATGAAACATTTCAGAACTGAAATCTTTCTTTTCCATTTCCATTCAATGCTGTAAGTAGGTCACAGATGATGCATGCCCCATGCCAGCACCTGAGAGCTGCACACAACTATTCACCATTCCACTATCAAGACAAAGAAATGCCTTCTTCTCCAAAAGCAAATAAAAATCAGTTAGTTTTCCAGTTTTTTACTGGAATATGCTAATTTGGTGAAATTGAAACATCAAAATTGGTCAGTTTGAATAAAATTTATCTCCAGTTCTTTTCAGATTCTTGTGTTTCTTGTCTCTGGTTTCTCAGATTCAGAATGCTCTTCTCTCTAGAAAGGGCAGTTCAGAATAGAACTACTCCAGTCCTATCCCAGGGGATGCTCTGCCCATCATACTTGTGTCTGCCCTTGAAGGAGAACTTTCTCTGGGTTTATTCATGAGAATATTCAAAACACCTCAGTTATGTCAGGATTAAGACCAAAAGCAAAAGCCATAAATGAATTCTTTTTTTTGGAAGCTCTAATGAGAAAGCAGTAATTTATGCCATCCTACTGTAGCCTGCACAAACACATCCACAGAACAATACATATAGAAAGGCCTAAAGCTATACCTGTTGCTGCACCTTTTTCAACATGAACACCAATCACGCAGTGATGGAAACTGAAGTCACTGAAGTGCAATGGTCGGAAAAACGTAATACTGTAGTCACAAATGCCACCTGAATTGCTACTAAAAATGTGGAACCATATCACTTACCAATTTGTGGCTGAACTGGATGGTAATAAGAGGAGATCCTGACAGACTGTGGGACAGCTTGGGTAGAGGTTCCACTTTGACAGAGATAAGGTAACTCGCTGCTGAGATCATATAACCTTTGTAGGCAGCAGCTTCAGCAATTCTTGGGAAGAAACAAATATATTAAGGAAGTATAACAACCACATTTTTCTAGTTCACCCACACCACCACTAACATAGAACCTCCTTTTTCCTTTCAAGCCAGTGAATTTCCAGCAAGATCTGCCCCCAAAAGATACTACAGGACTAGAAGCAACAGCTCAAAAGTACAGGGAACATCTTTAGACGTTAGGCCACTTGAAGTTTTAAGTATCCCTTCATTCTACCCCTCTTTTGCAAAGGTTTGTAAGCCTTGCTGAAAGTGCGTTTGATAATTCAGAAGAATCCTATGAAGTAAGGGATGTAAGAAAAAACTAAGAAATGCAACCAAAGTGAGAAGAAAACTTGAAGGGGTTTCAGGCTGTCTAATTAAACATACATATTAGTGTCTAAGACAGATAAACTCATATATAAAGCATATAAATATATACATAGGAATATATTTAGAAATATTTTACAGCCTTACTTTGATAAATTGATTATGTCCAATTTGGTTCATTAGAGAGTAAGTCAGGTCACAACACAAATAGCTAAACCTGACTACTCCAGGTAATGCTTTTTTTCTAGGCTAAAGTAATTTTGCAGTACATAAGGACCCTTTTATTTCTGCTTTCAGCTAAAACTTATGACTTTGGCATTTTTGCACATTTAGGAGTCACTAAGATCCATCTGGCTGTAGGGTAAACTTTTTTACACTATTACTAACAAACTGCAGAAGTAAAATGGTCACCGTCGCCCACCTCTTGAGCATGTGAATGAATGATATTTACTATGAGAAATATGAGCCATGGCAAATTAACCATCAGCATGCGTTTTCAAACATAGCACACCACTGGGAATAATCAGTTTGCAAATCACATTAAAAACACCTTATTTACATCTGCCACCACTTTGCAATGCTTTCTTTTCCTCTCAGAAAAAATAAGGTAGTCATGTCAAACATTAAAATAACTTCATTCAGTTCCTCAGCAAGGTGAAATAATCCAGAACTCGTTCAGCACAACCCCAAGCACCAGTTCTTAGTTCTGACCACAAAAAACATATCAGCATCAGAAACCCAGTAACCAGCGCATGAATTGAATTTGCTCATCTGAGAGCAGAATTTGCTACTGCAACCTTAAACCAAAGTTTAAGTCTATATAGAAGGACTCAATATTAAGACCGCTATCTGACATGGAGGTTTCTCCTTTGAAAATTAACGGGATGAATATTTTTTCCACACACATTACCTCCTATTTTAACTATTGAGAACTAGATGAATTTTGACGCATGAAAGAACTTCAGCAGAAGCAATACACTGTGTTTGTGCTCGTGCTAGCATATGCAAACCTTTCATCTCCGTGGCCCTGGATGTTAGAGTGCAGTGAGGCTGTCATCCAAATTGCTTCAGCGGGATTACTATAGGTTTACACAAACTGTATGTGAGCAGGAGCAGAACTGGTCTCAAAACCTTTTCTTTATTGTGATTCTTTTTTTTTTAAAGACTCAAAACTGACTTCTCTTGGAAATTGTTATTTATGCAGTCTGGAAATAGAAGTCATCTGTCTGTACAGCACAAAAGCTCCAAGAGTTTTGGTTTTAGCTTTCTACCACAAAAGAAATAAAAATTGCCCTTAAGAAGAAAATGGACATGCTTCAAATTTCAGGTGCTCAAGAAGCCCAGTGTTAGAAGGAACATAAAAGAAATTCTTTAAAACAAACTACTCTGGGAAAATGTTGTTATTCTCCTGAAATGAAAAAAAAGTTAGAATAGCACACAAAAATAATACAAAGAAGAAGAAATACATACTTATTTTTAAAACATCTTTTGAACACCTGAAGTTTGAGTCCATTGCTAAGCTAGCATTCCCTGCTTTTACTAGATTTTTAGATACTATTTTGGACATATCAGCATCTGGAATTTTAAAGACATGTTGCTGTAGTGCATGACATATTGCAAAAAGTTCAAGAAGTTAGACTTATTAATATAACTATATTGGGAGGTGCTTCTCCTTCAGTGTCTTTACGTTTGTCTTTAATACTGTGGCAGGGCCAAATCCTTCCTTCTTGAAAGTGAGTGCTAAAAAACACATACAACTCATTGGAACAGGAATGGGCATCCAGGTTGTCCTACCCCACAAAACTCAAAGACATGACATACCTGATTTATTTTGCTATATCAGTGATCCAGGAGCTATAGACCCTGTGCCAACACGCTAGAATATAGCATTTTGATATGCAGAATCTTTATTCATATTGAGTTTGCTAATCTCTGACCTAAGTCAAGACCATATTAATTCTCTCTTTGAGAAGTTGAGATTACAGCTTGTTATCTTAATAAATAGCACTGATCCTCCTGTTTGAAAAACACAAGCTGTCTTAAATTGTTACTTCTATTTCTTCATGCCAGTAAGAAAAATTACTCACTAATGACATGGTTCCTTTACAGCCACCAGCTAAGCGCCCTTTTCTTCAGAGAGAAGGGTAAAAAACAGCAGAGCTTGCTACTTGATTTAAGAAGGCCATGTGATTATTTCAGTGTGATCAAGTGTGGTTATAAGACAGGATTCTTGACCCTGAAGTTCACAAATGAGTTCATGTGATCATGACCTTCCATTTAAATATACGTAAAGAAAGGAAGGCAATCCCTGACAGCTGAGATGCTGCATCTTTCCTTCTACTGTCATAAAAACCACACAAAAAGACAGAGACTGGAAAAGACTGAGAGAAAGTGTAAACTAATATACACACCCCAGGGAAGATCAAATAAAAACATGAAGTCATACTAACTTAAAAGGAAAGTGTAATGATTTACATGAATGGCCTTGCAAAATTCCCTGTGGAACTGCATTGCTGAGAGGTGTACAGCTTTGTGTTTACTTTATCTTATATGCTAATGATTTCATTGATGCAGCATATAAAACAAAAGGTCTTTAAAGCATTGCCTGGTCTCCTATTATAAAATTACCTTACAGGTTTCTAGGATTAGTATTCAGATTTCATACAGAAAGGGATGTTATGTTTTCTTGCTTGTTTCATTTAAGTGCTTTACCTTTACATGCGTCAGGAGAAGATATGTAATTTCCTTTTATGAGACAGATTAAAATTATGAAATTCTAATACCAGATCTGATGAATGGAAGGAGAAGACTGAGAAAGACAAACATGTCACTATGTGAATCTATTTTATTACAACATAAAACAAAATATCTAATGTAAGCTTATTCTCTCTCTAGTTAATGACTAAATGTCCTCAGTATTGCAGAATCAGGATTATGGCTCGTAATTTATTTATAGCTGATAATGATATGACTTTTATAAAGGTATATCAGTAAGGAAATAAACAAGCTCTTACAGCATGAGAGGTTTGAGGTACTTACTTGGTATCCATAGGGTTGATATTATGAAAGAAATAATGCATATTATGGTAAACCAGGCCAACAATGGTAATCCAAGCTGTGAAAAAGGGAACAGGGGTTATTTCTCAGAGCAACTGTTTTTAGCAAGAGACAATTCTCTCCTAGACCTGAAACTCCGTATTAAGAACCTTGACTCCTATAAATTTTCATGCCCTTGCATTAGCAGATTTCTGATGATTCTTTCAAATTAAAAAGTATTAATATCTTGCAGTACAGCACAGGAGACATCAAAAGCACAACAGAAGGATGCCTGCCCTGTGCAGCTATACTTCAAAAATAAGTTGTTAATCAGTTGCCAATTACTAATTCCCACACAGCACTAGAAAGGGTTGCATGACATACCAGAGGATGTCTCAATGGTAGCTACAGCAATCTCAAAGCTACTTCACAACCACCGACATTAAATGGCAGTTTATGAAACTCACACATGGGCGACCAGTTTCCACTTTGGTCATCTATTTGCTGCCTGCATTCCAAATGCTTACGGGTTCTCCAGCATCTGAGTGAAAGACAGACACGTATTTTCTAAGTGTCAGCCACACAGATGTCTTTTACTATCCCTATTGCTGGGTTCCAAGAATTTGTAGAGTCAACTATTTAAAGTGGAAAAATAAATTTTTAGATTAGCTCATTCAGACAGCGCAGAAGTGTGGCCTGAGGGCTGAAAGTACTCACACGTGAGCTTTAGGCTGAGAGAAAGAGTTAAAAGTTTAACGGGCTAGCTCATTTCAGGATACCAAGCATGATTATGTTCTGAAGGAAAGTTTAAGTGGGAAAGGAAAAAAAAGTCCTCTCACATGTTATTTTTGACATTACAAGTTGGTTTGCAATTATAGTTATTGCAGCCTCAAAGCACTTGCAGTAAAGTCTCCAGCCAGAGCCCTCTGCCAGTGCTAAGAAACAAGGCTGCCACCACAAATCAGGTAGACAGTTCAGCAATTATTAGAGTATCTCTCACTGCAGGTTACTTGCAGCTGATTTTGCACTTTCTGAATAGGGAACAACTTCCCTTCAACAGAGGAAACTGCAGAAAGTTCCCTGCAGTGGAAATTCCATGGGCTGGAATTTAGGGCATATAAATCAGATTTTCAGATTTGAGAATGCAAGTAGATGCTTTTCTTTAATAGATTCCTTCAATATCTGATTGAAACATAGATAATTAACTTCAAACATTGTTATTTTAGGGTCTTGACTAAAGCTTCAGATTTTTGCCATACCTTGTTTCCGACATTATTAAATTTTAGCTGAGGTATGGATTTCTAAGTTCTGCTTTTCGCGTTGACTGTACTTTACATCTTCCTTCTACTTCTGTAGCTGCTGTTGGTTAAACATGTCATTTTATAGTTTAATCTCACACAACATTTTAAGAGTATTTTGCATGAAGGGATAAGTAATACCTGAGCTGACACCTTGGAATTTCTGAAAAATAACCAGTTCAGATAATGAAAAAAGTGGGGTTTTTTGAAATTACGGCTTCTCTGCTGTGAAAAGATGTCAAAATTAAACAGCTTCAGTATCTGTGGCCCAGCTCTAATATTTAAGATTAATTCAAGTAATATGAAAATTATACTGTATCAATCATTCATTCATAAGACAGGACAACTGCTGCTTCTTCAGAGGTAGTATGATCAACAGCAATCTGATTAGTAACTTGGAAAAAATAAAGCAAACTAAAACCTGCTTTCAAGCAAAATCATTTCTGGATACCCTGTTTGCATGACTCTGCTGCTCCCTCTAAATCTTTCCCTTACCTTTTTCATGAAAAGCTTCACTGGGAATGGAAATATAACTCTGTCCTTGAGATGGAAATCGATAGTGGGACAAATTCAGCATCTGAGGATGCATCTTGATCAAGGTGTAATCTGTGTGATAGCCCGAACAAATATATGATTAAATACATAGCCTCTACAACCTACTTGACTATTTAACTAGACTTCTCTAATAGCTATTACAAAGTCCTGAATTTAAAAACCCAGATATTTTCAGAAAATAGAGTAAATTCCCCAGGTATAAAATTGCCTTTTATATCTAGCTCCTTTATGACAGAGAAGGTGGTACGCACACTGTTAATATACCATGGATCACTTCAGCCATGCTCAAATACTAAGCTTACCAGGGCAAGCAAAGCAGACTGATGACACACTCTTCCACTGACATTTGAAGACATTATTTCAGACCTCCACTGCTCCATTTGAGAATGACAGTATTCAAGACAGTACCTACCATACATTAATGGTACTACTGAGTGCTCAGGACATTTGTCCCCTCACACAGGTCCCAACAAGTCAGAGCAGAATTCCAGGACAGATAAATTACCTTTGCTACCTGTAGCATCCAAAGACACAGATGAAACTAGGGTGCTAGGATGCTAACCAGCAGTAAAATAAAATTATCCTAAAAGGTCAAAACTATTCCTACTATTTGCAATCTCTTGCAGAAACATTCAAAGTTAAGATTTTTTTAGCATTCAGATATCTGCAGCTTCAGAGTGCTGCATAGGATCTCTAGGTCCTTTAACTGTCTATTAGTATAGTATTACTAGATTAATTTCATAGAATTTATGTTCTAAACCCCTCCCCAGTAACCTCAAGGAAGTTCAAAAACAGAGCAGATTACCTGTACACTAACTGCACAGTCATATTTCTACAAGTGAAACACTGTTTTGTATTAATAACAGGAAATTATCTGTTTTCATTTCCTCCTTAACATTGGAAAAAGGACAGGCTATGCATCACAGAAGCATTTAGGACATCCACATAGCCCAAAGAGAACATTCTTGCTAAATCCTACCTGCCACAGATGATGTGCCCTCAAGAGTTGAAGGTAAGGAGTTTTCATCCAGATTGCATGCCATATGAGCCATCACACTGTCAATAGTTTGAATAAGACTTCCAAATATGTAAGAGGTCTGTAGGAAAAAGAAATAGAAGGCTTTATAACAAAAAAAAGATGCAGTTCATAGCACAAAATACAGAAGTGCCATGTTGAGTTCCAATGTGCGCCACTATTCAACCACCTAAAGTCAAATGTGACCTTCTCCACAACCTTTCCCACATATAGTGGACAAAATCTTACATAAATTGTCCCCAGTGTAAAGCCACTTCCAAGAATTTTAGGCTAAAAAGTTAAGCCCATTAGCTATCTTTTGGTCTTAAAGCACTTTAGGGTTCAGTGACACCTTGACTTATTTGAGTCTCTCCCTCTCACTTTAAAAGGTCTCTGTTCTGAAGTCTGTGCTCCCCTAAGATTGAAAAAAAAAAAAAAAAAAAAAAAAAAACAAAACACACAGGAAATTCCTGGGGTCCTCCTGCAACTATTTCTCTGCACTCTAAAAGGCACACTACACGAGAAAGAACACTTATACAAGCTAGCTTTCCCTATATTAGTTTTAATCTCTTTCGAAGCTTCAATTCACTAAACAGGTAAGCACTACCACACATTTCATATGCATTGAAAATATCAATCTATAAAGCAAATATAAACTTTTAAATACGTAAGTTCAGTGCTAAAAAAGGAGTGATAAAACACTTTAGCAACAATATCTGTTCTATTACACATATAATTGTTTCATTCATCCTGAAATATGTGGAAACAGAAGCAAATAAAGTTTCCTTATTTTAACCCTCAAAACTGTATTATAAAAGAAAATTACATAATTGTTTCGTCTGTGGTTCTTTACTGCAACTATGAAAGCAACACATGACAAAATAAGTCAGTCAGACTGCTAAAAAACTCCTAACAAGATTAATAACGCAGGCAAAAAGTTTCATTACTATCCATGTGAAATTACGCAGCTGAACTAACCTACGAATATAAGACTATTTGTCTTACCTCTGGTACATCACTCCAATTGGGCAATAACATAAAGTCTTCTATAGCTTTGAAAAATGCCTAAAAAATAAATAAAACTACATTAATTTGATTATCAATTACATCTCCTGGCAACGACTGAAGGCAGATCTCTGCTACGAATTTCTCAGGTTTAAGATTACAATCCCATTTTGATTCAAGTCACAGGTTCATCTCCACTTGACAGCACTCTTGTGTTCTGTACAGTGACATTTTAAAGTAATAATTTATTTATTCAAAGCAACACCACTATGAAACTCCCAAATTGCAATCACTAAGCTACAGCCGAGGTGACAACATTGGAACTAAGACTAGTGAGATTATTCTCCCATTTTATCTAAGTTTATATGACACCAATACCTCTTTCAGCCCTCAAGAACTAGATATTTCAACAGCATTAGATATATATCTGGGTCACATCACTTGTACAATTTATTATCTGCTTAATTTTTGCATGTTAACATTGGTTTAGAGGTCCAGATATGTCACAGGGGGCACTGTTCAAGTGCTCAACATGATACAGTCCTGGTCCTAAGAGGTCTCGCTGCTGAGGACAAACAGAAGGAAGAGAAAAGAGAGCACAAAAAAATTAAAAGAAAAAAAAAAAACCACAACCAAAACCCACATCTCCTGCTTAAACTTCTCTGTTAAAATGCCTTAATGCCATCAATTAAATATATAAAAGTTCCATTAAGAAACATAGAAGAAAGCTGCAAGAGTTTTCTGAGAATGATTTTACAAACTGTAATATATAGGGCAGTACTACAGCTTTACTAAGAGAGCTTACTTTTGGGCAGCACAAATCATGCAGCCCCTCTCAAACATTCAGTATGGAATTCTACCTGGCATGCACAGAAGTTATCCAAAACCCAGAACCCAGCCCAGACTGCCCAGAGCATTCAGTGAGTACTTTTTTTCAGACCATAGCATCCTGAGTTACTCCAAAAGAGATGTGTTAGACACTGGAAAGGGAGGGAAAGCAGGAGCATAGGAGCTATTGAGCAAAGCAGCATTATTACAGAAAACACAAGACATTTATCAGAAGCAATACATAATGAATATGTGTCAGTAATCAGAAAGTTTACTGCATATCACTTAAATCTTCTCATGCTGTGAGGCATATGACAATCAGAACAGATAACTTTACTGAAAACAGCATGTGTGCCCAGTGTCTGTCTTTCAGGGAATTAGCTGCAGACAATGCAAAGCCTAACCATCAGTCAGATAAATGATAGAGTCTGTACATATGATCCGAACCCTCTTGTCTTTACTTCCCAAAATAGCTTTGCTAAAGATAATCATGTCCCACATTTCTGTCTGCAAATCACTTTCATGGCACACAAAGCAGCAGCAGATAGCTTGAATGAGCAACAAAATGGCAAACGAAACGATGTGGGAAACAGGTATGATATGTGACAGGATGATGCTCCATTTTCAATTTAGAGCCCGCACAAAATTTTCAGCAAAACAAAGGAAACAATGTATTATAGTTTTTTAGAAGGGTTTTTGCAACATATCTAACTGATCCATGAAATCCAAGCTTTACAGTTTGCAAATGTTAAGCTTTTAACACAAACCATCAATTGCTGCCCATGTAGTTTTCAAAAGAATTTATTTATATTGTTTGCCTGTGTAAATAATCCTTGTCACCCTATTGTTACCACAGGCTTAAAGGAACAATCACCACTGGGGCCAGAGATGATTACTGTAATAATAGCTTTCTAGCCTGCTGAAATCAGAGAATTAGATGCCCATCATTTTACAGAAGGCTAACTTTACCTTAGCAGAAAACTGACCTCTTGTCCTCACCTCAGACTGCCAAAAACACCTTCCCCTCACACACGCTTTGTGGATTAGTTTAAACAAAAATAAAGTAACTCAGTTAAGCTCGGGACTTGATCTTTCCAGGAACCAGTTTCAGTGGAGATTTGAAATATGCCTGCACAGGAGCCCTGGCTGTGATTGGAACCCTGTGCAAGATAAAGCTATTGACTCACAAAAGCTAGGAACACCAGCACAAACGGGCCTTCTCCCACAGCTTCTCACCTCCAGAGCTGGCAGAGCAAGGTGTGTGCCTCTGACCCTTCGAGCCCAGAAAAGAGCATATGACTTGGTGAAAGAGAAGCCAGGAGAGGGACAACTTGCCCTCTGCTTACTACAGGAGCCATAAATGCTAACGGAACGTTGGGCAGACAGCAGTAATTCGTAAATTTTAACCTTCTAAGGTTAAAGTGAATCAAAAAGATAAGAAGGTGAATCAAAAAAAGCAAGTGAATCAGAGATAAGAAAGACACGTGATAAGAAAGCGAATCAAAAAGATAAGAAGTTAGAAGATTATACTTGGGCAGGTAACCAGGGCCAGATTGAAACAGCCACAACCAGAATGCTCCCTGAATCTAATTTATTTAGTTTGCTATCAGCTTATGTATGCCTCCTTTTTGCTTCCGTCACTACTCAGATTGCAGTGTCTTGTAGCAATAGGCCCAAATGCATTAGGTAATACACCCAAGAACTAATGAGACCTTTGAACTATTTTCTCTGGTTGAAATTCACCTTCTGCTACTCCTTAAAGTAGCTACTGCTTATTTCACATGTATTTTCTGCGATCGCCAAAAACTTCGAAAGCTGCAGTTGAAATTCCAGCTTCTGGAGAAATTTCAGGGTTATCTGGCTCCACACACAGATGTGAAAAACACTTACCTCTGTTAGGCTCAGAGCAGTACTTTCTGACAAGGATTTGTTGGGCAAGCTGAAGGACACGTTCTCCAAGTAGGCCAGCATGGTGTCAGGGGAGTGGAAGTTCCCTCTCTCCTCAGTGAGATTTGTTATGACGGGACGATAGGCATTTGTAGAGAGCTGCAGGAGAGATACAACTCATCAGAAATTATTCCATATGGAGGTGGTTAACTGTTTTAGCCCAAAAAGGAGTTTGAAGCATGGCAGACTGCTGTGGAGGAGGATGATCTAAGAGGCTACAGAAGCTAAGCGACAAGAAAAGCACACAGATAAACAGACAGATATGATAAACAGGCAAAATTTAATATTTCTATTAGCAATTCAGGTCCTATCTGCTATGGCTTCCTGAAAGCCTCTGTGAGCAAGAAGAAAACTAATAGAACTTTGACACTGCAGATAGCAATAAAGAGAAAATACACTGCAACAGCTAATTGCATGTAGGTTGATTGCAGCTAATTGTATTCTGCATATGAAAAACTAATTTTAACAGTTTTCATTACACATTTACCAAACAGATGAAAACAAATTTTCTTACGTGGTAAGATTTTTTTTTTTTTTCTAATTTTAAAGAAAACAAGAGGAAACGTTCACAACATGGTTTTGAATGTCCTGTATCTTTCAAAGATCAATGAAACACTTCTGAAATGTTTACATTTTTTTCTATTATAGAAATATTTTCTAATATAGTTAATATTTTTTACAATTAATTCCCTTTATCTGTCTTATATTAAGATTTCTGTACTGACTCGGCCCACAGTCGCTAAAAGTTCTCCCTATGCGTATCTGGAAGTATTTATAACAGGATACTATAATAAGTGCCATTAATGAAAAGGGTTAAGTGAGAAGGCTCTGTAAAATATACACATTTGGACAGTACAGAAAAGAAGTCTGAGGACTGTCCTACCACAGGTTTTGTAGTGGTTGTCATCACAGACCATGGAAGTGTTGAAGAAAGCAGAACTTGCACGCCTGGGGAAAACACATACACAAATGCAAGTGTTAATAAATCTGATATGTGCTGTCCTGTGCATTTTACTTATGTGTGGTACTGTAGCTACACAGGCTTGTTTAAAGCATTTTGTGCAGTGATTCATCAGTTTTAACATTTATTTTAAACACTTAGACCTTTGTTTGCAAACAGGAAATTTCAAGTGTTATATCTCAATGAAAAGGGACAACTGTAGGATTAAAACACTGGCATCCACCTTCCTTTGCTAGCTCTTCTCCCAGTATTTATGCAAAGTATTTAGGGAAAATAAAAAAGAAAAATCTTGTCTCTTATAAGAAGTAAGTTATAATCTGTAGGCACCTCTGACAACTTCATACATAACCTTGCTGTATTTCTTTATATGAGAAACTGGGATTGTAACATACAGACACCAGAAAAAACGAGACTCAAGTCTCAGCTATGATCTCCAAATGTTAATGTTTACTCATATCTTAAGCCTAAATGGCTTGAGTGCCAAAAAAAAAAAAAAAAAAAATTCACACCCATGATTAGAAAAACATTTCCACATTAAGAAAAAAAGATAACCTATAAGAACTATTCAAAGCCAATGGCAATACTTTCATTGCTTGCAGCAAACTAAGGCACCCTCAAATCAAATAACATAGGTAATCAATGGTGGTACACTAAAGCTTTTGGGGCATGCCAGTTTTGCATAAAGCAAGTAAATGGTCAAAACACAATCTCCATTAGTAGTTTCAGCATGGCATAGTTAATCTCTGTTATGCATTTTAAGTTGATTTCAAGCAACAGTGAGGTCACTATTAATCAGATAATAATCAGCAATATTAATCAGATAGCTTTGCTAATCAATGTCACATAATAGCACGATATCCCTAGAAAATAACTACATGAACATGTAATGAATGATTTGTCATGGCAAAAAGAACAAACTCTATTTTGGGCGGTTTCCAGTTGTTCCATTTTAATAATATTGATTCATTTCCACGTAAAGGGATTTAATTGGTCTTTTGTGAGAGAGGAATGAAAATTTTCTTCTAATCTATGTCTTACCAAGAATTTATATTTGCCACAAGTATGCTAGTTCAGCACAATAAACCAGTAGTCGCATACACAAGGCACGTTTTTCTCATGGATCCAAAAGGAGCATGATTACCCATTCTATTTAAAACCAGGCGGTCCTATCATGTTTCTCATGTCAAACCACGTAAGCCCACCTTCAACCGTGCTTTAAGTCCTCCAAAGTCAGTAAAGAAATACCAAGAATAACTTGTATTTGCTATGTTGATTAGTATTGTAATAGTCACTTAACTTCATTCCTCGAATTGGAAATCTTGTAAGATCTGAACAGTCCACTACTCGGAAGGAAAAAGTAAAAAATTCAACACTTGACATTTCTCAAGTGTTCCAAATCACCAGAGCACTTTCAAGTAATATTGGCTTGAAATTCATCACACTTAGAGAAATACGTGACATCCCTTTATGTTTCAATTCCTTAGTCCGTAGAAAATACACATCAATCTTCATTTTCCACTAAGCAGCTAGAAATTTATTTTTCACAGAAAACTTATAGTTCAGGATGACCCTGAAAACCCGTGAACTAGAGATGTAAGAGAGGAAACAAAAACCCCAGTCACCCCCCTCCCAACGTCATGCAACTTGGAGTATACTCATAAAAGCTCACAGCATGAATATCTGAAGTATAAATCAGCGAGTCTGCAATACAGCCTTCTAAAAATCAGCAGTAATTGAAAGGTAGAAAACAGTTCTATACAACACTAAAAATTTAGACCTCAGCAGAATGAGAGGGCCCAACTCTTCCTGCAGTGTTTCAAAAGCTAGCTACAAACATTCAGCTAACAGATATTTTGAGCCGCAGTAACACTCCTTCCAAACTGAAGTACAGAGGAAAGAAGTAGAAACTGAAGTCCTGAAAAGGATTTGCATTTGTGGAAAGAGCTTTCCATGATGCCTTGATTATTTGTTAGAGTGAAGTTGGGTGCATGGAAGGCGGCAGAGGATGGTTGCTGTGATTTCACAAGAATTCAAGGGGTTAAAAAGCAGTTATCTTTGTATTTATGTAACTCATACTTCTCTGACAGTGAAACAGGGAACACATGTAGATAGATCAGGTCAATTTGAAAAGCTCCTGCTCTTGAGTTTAGCAACATAACATTCTTCCTGAGTTACACTAAATCAAAGGATGTGATTTATGGTAGCTTTGAGTTGGATAGTGTTATAGTAACCCTAGACTGTTGTGAAAGATACAGCAGCCAAATCAAAAGCATTTTTCCAACATGATCAGAGCATTATGAACTATTTTTTTTAAGATTTTAAAGGATTTGCTGTGTCAAATGAATCCTCTCACAACCAGAATTTCTGAAGACTTTCATAGAAATCTTTTTTAAATAAAAAGATTTAAAAATAAAAATCTTGAATGCAATTAGTATTATTTGTGTAGCAAAGCAAATGGTGATTGTTTCATTATATACCAGGTGAAGGGTTTTCTTGCTCAGCTATTTCAATTATGCGTAAACTAGTTTATGGGGTTTTTTATAAAAATAATTTTTTTATATAATTTTACTGCTATAACCAAACCTGGAAGTCACACACACTTTCTCATTTCCAGGCATGCATCAGAAGTTATGTGTTATTCAAAAGACTTTCCATTGTAAAAACGGTTCCCATGGGTTTAAAAAGCACAAGAGTTATGGGTGTAACTGCTTTAGCTCCCAGTAACCTAGTAAGAATAAATGAAAGCAGGGAAACTGCCAGCAAAGCCAAATGTTCCAGATGCCCCATAGCTTTATTCCCCAAGATGGATGTTTTCTAACTGCTACTCACACACAAGCACTTAACAGCAACAGACTTTCTTGCACTGAAAAAGATCCATAGAACAACTGGCAGGGTTTACTGGCCAGTCTTCAAAGTCTTTGTTCTAATCCTGATCCTCTGCCTTTTGTATGACATTTCAGCTGATCTCTCTGAGTTCACAGACATACAGGAGTTAGTAAGTCTTTATCATTCCAGGAACTGGAGAGATAACCATTATTATTCCCATCTGCTGGAACATACTGAGTCACTTGGCTCTAAGCTACATAACAACCAGAGTGCAAGTTAGAAATTTGGAGTCAGTCTTTCCTAATACTGCTGTACCTCAAGTCTAATTATTGCTCCTTTTCTCTTGATGCTAGGGAATCTAACAATGGCTGTATACTTCAGGTCCTGCGATTTTTTTAATGGCATTTTTAAGGAGCTATAACCCAGGATGAAAAAAATGCACAGTCAAAGACGGCCGAGTGTTTTGGTGACATTCATGCCCGACAACTTCTGCCTCTAAAAATTATGTTCAATAGCCAAAAGACGTAAAAAGAATACAAACCTCACATACTAAACATTTTTAAGTCAGCAACTTTACAGAATATTAATTATGACAACAATGCATATACTCACCAACAGCAGCTGTGAAGTACTGCTCGATTTCATTGGGGGTGAGTGCCCTCTCCCATATAATGAATTCATCAAATGCCCCATTCACATAGCGCTTCGTCTGATCCCCCTCTGTTCCAGTCAGTAGATTTGCACTGGGGTCTCCATAATCATAGAAAACTTTCCCATCGGGATCAGTTGTGTTTAGAGTTCCATTGACATAGACTTTCAGTCCTTCCCTTGATTTCCAAGTAAAAAGAATGTGAGTCCAGTAAGGACCTGCAAAACATAAAAAAATCACAGCAAAACCCATGAATCAATTGCACTTAGAGTCTTTCCAGTTCAGTATGTTTTTGCTGACTTGTGCAATGCTATAGAGCTGTATAGGACGTTCTAAGGGTGAGTTATGGAATGCTGATGTCATGTATATTAATCTTCATACCCATGGGGAAGCCCATACTTTAACAGAATGCCTGTTAGGTTTTCTCTGAACTCTTTCTTGGGCTCTCTGCAGTTTCATAAATTATGCTTGCTAAAAATTATTGGCCAAGATTCAAAGTCCCTTCAATTCTGTCTCAAAACGTAGTTCAGCAAGAACTGCATAAAGACTGCTAAAACTGGTGAACAAGAAAATAGAGTAATTAAAAATTGTCAGTGTTTCTCTGTTATATTTCGAGGGCCAAAAACATAACGTTAATTTTCACTTGATTGGATATTCCACAAATACATAAATTATTCTACCATTTAGCTGTTTTTATCTTAAAATAAGATTTCTACATTGATTTATCAAGCTTTATAAAACTCTGCTACTACAAGGTGAGAAAGTCCTATTTTACCAATGTTCAGGTAGTAAATTAAAGCAAGAAAAGGCCTAGTGATTGTCACTGGCATTACTAGAAGAATAGAATGCATTCCAGTCATAAGGTATTATTGCTCCTCAACAATACACAGGTTAGATATAAGCAGGAAGATATGTGATGTACCAAAACGTCAACTAATACTACACCATGGTACAAAAAACTTGACACTCAACAGATAGCAAAATGACCAAAGCACTGAACACCCAGTTAGGCAGTTCCCAAACGAAGTCTTAATTGAGGAGGCAGTACAAGACAGCACATGTATCCAGTTTTAGAATATACCAAGAACTGTCAGGGATTGACTTGGATTCTGCACACAATTTTCCATCTCAGCAGTCAATCTATTGATGTCAATAACATTTCTGCTTCACAAACAACTGAAGTTGGGTCTGAGGACTGTCACTGAATTGCAAATGTTCTGTAATACCGTATCACTGGTTTTTCAGTTCAAACTTTATCTCTCTGCCCACATCAAGAGAACTTCTAAGTACAGAGCTCCACATCTATTCTTATATATCCACTTCTCTTCCCTGAAGCTGTGCTCTTACCAATACACCTCTGTGCAAGAATAAAGTGAAATAAAACAACAAATAATTAAAAAAAATAAAATAAACTTTACCTGGTGGACTAAAGCTTGCTTTCCACTTCATCATTGCATTTCCACGGGTGTAAAATTCCACTGAGCCTTCAGCTTCATTTGAACAGATTTTGAAACCACTGGAAATTACTTGTCCACCAGAGGCAGGGAGAAACTTAGCCTGTTGGTCTTGAGTCTTCCAGAAAAAGGAAAATGTTACTCCTGATGAAAGGAAGCAAGAGATGTTAATGAGAAAAACAAGCACAATTAAAATTTTCCAGTACTGTAGGATAAAGGGAGTGGGAATGCTCTTGAGGACAGATGATCTGCTAGCATAAACATGGACAGCATTTTTAAAATCAACAATGCTAGAACAGTTCAAATAAACATCTCTTCTTCAGTTTGGTATCACATTCACAGAGGACATCGCTGCTTTCTGAGTAGCTTCTATCACTTCAGATTAAAGTTCTTTGAGCACCAACAGTAATGAAGTTGGGTTTTTTGTTTTGGTTTTTTTACATATTTATGCTTCCATTCCTTTGGCCTTATCTGTCCAGTCTCCTTACTTCTCTCACCCTGCTTTGATGATCCCCTTTTCCTCCTGTGATCTTTGGTTATTTCAAAACACAAGCTGCTCTTGTATCTCCATATCCTCCACTAGCATCTGCATCTTTTTTTTCACGTTCACCAAATGCCAACAAAGACAGAAATGGTACACTGACTGCTTCCAAGCTACTGATGGGCTAACTGGCTGCCAGCATGCCTATGCTTACTGAGTGGCAACCATTGCTAATTACACTTTAATTCTTCTAGGCATGTTACTACCTGTGTTTTCACACTTCAATGCTCCAATAATTGCTGAAAGAAAAGATCCAATGGAAAAGAAAGGGATAGAAACATCTGCAGAGCCACATGCGAAATTTTGAGGTACCCAGCTACACAAATACCACAAAATTCTTCCCAAAACTCAAGTGCAATACTGCAAGCGCATGATTAACTTTGACCACAAATAATTCTGCTCAATTAGCAGTCAATTCTACTATTATACCTTAAAATTTAAGAGCTCTTCAGAACGCACATTAGTAAAGAAGTATTATTTCTGTAAGATGGCTTGTTTCTTCAGTAAAGGTTACCTCAAGAGGCTTGACTGAAACACAAGTAGCAAATCAAACCTACCTTGCATTGCACAAATTCGTAGTAGCTCCGCAGCAGGGGTTCCTCAGTTAAATACAATTACAAAAAAAATGGCTTGACTAAAAGGGTCTGAAAGGGTTCATCATTTATAGTACAAAGTGCTAACAATAAAATCTGAGTTCAGAGAAAGTTGAGAAAAATTTTATGAAGTGCAGAAGCGGAAGAGGTTTGCCACAAAGAATCATCGTGAATTAAGTTGGCAACAACCCTCAACATCACCTAAACTGCCTGCTGAAAGCAGGGCCAATTTCAGAGCTAGATCTGGCTGCTTAGAGCTCAGCTGTGATTTTTAATGTCACTCCACATGCAGATAGCACAGCCTTGCTGTGCAAACTACCCCAATTCTTGGCCACACACGTTGCAAGGAAACTTATTTCCTTAGATCTAATCAGCATTTCCTGCGGTACAATGTGCCTACATTGCTGCCTGTCATGTTTTCATTGTGCATCTCCAAGATTGTTTAGCTTCATCTTCTTCTATAACCACCCAGGTAGTTGTAGACAGCCCTTAGCATTGTCTTTTTTTTCATGGAGTAAGGAGAAGCTTCAGCATCTGCTCCCATGTCCTACTATCCAGCCCCCTAAATCATCTGCTTGACTCACTCTGGCTTGTCAGCCTCTCTTCTGTATCAAGGGTCAAAAATGGGAGACAGTACTTCATATATGCCCTCATGAGCACTGAACAGAGGGTAATAATCATCTCCCTTAACCTTCTGACTATGCTGTTTGGATCTGTAGTCAAAGTATTTGTCTGGATGATTTTATAGTGAGCAGTTCTGCAGGCCCCCCAGGCAGTATGAACTTCACCAATTTGCTACCAGATAGCTCAGCAGAAGGTAATGAAGCCCTCAAGCTATTATGTACACTTATTGTTAAAACAACTTTTTGTTTGTTTGTCTGTTTCACAATTATGATTAAAGATGGAAAGGTCTGGAATAGCTCACTACAGTCATCAGAAATTTTTTCCCCACTGCTGTCTGGAATGTAACTTGGTTTTTATTTCACATATTCTTAGTGGAAAAGTTTAAAATTATATTATCGCAGAATAAATACCTGCAGTATCTTCCTGTCTAATTGTTCTGTTTATCCTCATGACAGCATCCATCGATTTACATTATATGCATACTATTCCCTAAACACTTTAAACATGATAAAATAAGCACTGCAGAAATGCTAATCAATTATCATTGGCCTCCTAGAAATCAATCAGTACATGAACATCATCAATCCCAGTTTGCTAGATCTTGATGGATATGGGCTTAAAGCTTTAAATGCTTGTGAACTCCCAACTGAAGAATTCGAGGCTCGTTGTAAGCAAGTTGCAATACTTCATCAGCAGATAAGCCTGAGTTCAAACTTCAGTTTCTTTACCACACCAGTAACAGGTTGAAACATATCATCTTCCACCCCCTCAAAGGGCCACCAACACTGACCATGTTAATTTATTACTGCTATTAATGAGATTCCTCTGCCAAAGTCTCTGACGATTTTCTTTCCAGCATTTCACCACATTTGAGAGATATGGAAGTGCTGGTATTCCTCCTTTACAGGCTGGGAGATGAAGTTTAAATGACGTAGGCAGAGATACTAAGTAATAAAGCATGTCTGCAGTAGAGATGGCTTCCCATCTTTCACTGTCTGTCCTATTGGACTACCCTGGTAGCTACTCATCATCCTGTAGTCACAGGAAAACTGTGGATCTAAGTCCTCCTTATGTGTACTCCTTATGTGTGACTGCTTTTTTAATTTTTCTTTATTTTAACTTCCCACATGTTGACCAAATTCAGCTCCTCCTGTGTTCAAACTATTAAGAGAACATTCTCTAGCATCTTCCAAAACTGCTTCTTTTGACTGAAAAAGCCACTTCAATGAGGCCAAAATTGCTTTACAAAAAACCATTGTTTAAAAATTACTCATGAAAGGAGGAAGGCGAGGGAAGAATATTTCAACATTTAAAAAACAAGAAGAATTTGTTTTCTCAAGTCAAAATAGTTCTGTGATGTCATGAAATTTAGCCTAGGAAAAAGTAATGTGATTTTTGTTTCATAGGTTGTAATATTTCATCTGAAAATATTCTGAGATTGTTTCAGAAAGCGTTCCCTGGTTAAGTGTACTTAACACTAGTTCACACACATGCCACAAACACCAAAGGGTGTTTAAGCAATAGGAGGCTTGAATAAAATTATATCTTATCATTGCTGCAGGTTTTATTTGATTCAGAGAAAAAGACTTGTTGCTTAGATACAGGGGTCTTAGCTTAGCCCCCCCCCCCTTTTTTTTATACTGCTACTGTGATTTAGTGTTTACTGTTTATATGATTTCATATTTTATCTGCTGAACATTTCAGTGTTTTATGGGTTTAATGTTCTAGTTAGAGAGATACTGGGAGTGCTGTGGTACTATAAAAATAATATATTGTTATCATTACGTTATACTATAGATTTAGAAATAATATGATTTACTGATTATTTGTATTTCCAAGTGGTATGAAAAAAGAGGTATGAAAAGATACAGCATGTATCAGAAAAATACCTATGGTAGGACACTGAATTACTTTTGCCTAATACTTTCAGGTAACAGTCATGTACCATCTGGTCTGAGTTTTGCCTAATTTCTTAAAAAGTTCATACATAGCTCTTGCTTTAGCAGGTAAAAAAAAAAAAAAAACCCAAAAAAAAAAAAAACCCCACTAACCTATTTCAAGTAATGTTACCTGTTTGAAGAATGGCCCAAACCAATAAAAGCCAGAAAATGCAATGGCAACCATACTTCTCAAGCTTAAGGACTGCTGGAGTTTACATATGGAAAGCCACAATTTTCCACTGATCCATTTCTACTGGATGTTAAGTCTCCAGTGAATGTTTTATGCTAGAGACTAGTTGTATGTTTGGTTTGACAGTCACATACAATTTTAATGACCTTCTGTAATCAGCACATTGTCAAACCTGTGCCCCCATTCTACCTGCTATTTGTGACCATAGCCCAAGAAGAGGAAAGGGAAGAGGAAATAACAATTTTGTTATCTCCAGGGATAGATCTAAAAAAAAAAAAAAAAAAAAAAGACCCAAAAAAAACCAAACCCAAAGCCAAATAAACCACATTCCTGCTAAGAGGCCACAATGAAAAACTGTCTCTTAAAACTAAACTTGAAACCTATAGGACAACTTTTATTCTTTGTCAAACTGCAGTTCTTGTACGATCAAACTTGGTGCCACAGGCAAAATTTTGGGGCACTGAAAGCTTATTTTAGTTTTTGCTTGATTTAATTGCAGTGTACATCATTGATCTGAGTAGATGGTGATTAATTCCAATTTAAATTGCAGCTAGGAAAGACTAAATTTTCAGCAACACTCAACTGTTTTAAAAGTCAATAAAGGAAAGTGTCAAGCTAGGATTTTAGAGTTCATTCCAATGAGAAAAGAAACAATAGTCACTGAATTACATAATTTGACAGCAAAGGAAATGTTAATAGCAATTAATGAATTTACTAACCTTCAGGTCCACAAATTTCTGGATTACTAATGCAAGAATTTTGATAGCTTCCAAAAAAGAGAAAGGTAACCCCCTTCTTTTCAGTGACGTAAATTCCTTTGTTCACCATTCCTTCTACAATATCTAAAGGAAAAGAAAAACATAGTTTAATATTTGTATAAATCAAAACTTCCCAGAAACACAATTTTAATACACTTGTATAACTCCTATGTTTATCCAGTCCCAACTGTAGGTTTACTTTTGTTGGGGGATTTTTTTGGTGGGTTTTTTTTTTGTTGTTGTTGTTGTTGCTTGAGGTTTTTTTTCTATGTTTTGATTTTGAGTTTGGTGAGGGTTTATTTCCTGGGAGTTTGTAGGGTTTGGGTTTTTTCAAGAACCATACAGATAAGTCTCATTTCATATCTTCCCCTCTTTGATGAAGAGGTCAACAAGTTTTGCCTCTAATTGAGAGATAAAATTTAGTTTATTTTAAAAATTTGAGTGTGTATTAGAGAATGAAGCAAACATTTTTAAGTCACTTGAATTCTAAGTTCATCTAGCCAGATTAACTAATAAGGTAATGCATGTCTGTTTCCATAGTATTTCCCTTGCCATCGATGTCACTCTTTTTAATGTTCATACTGAATATACCTTATTATGTGTGAACTATGCAATGGCCTATATAGCAGATAAGAAAGCACTGAATAGAATTAGGGTCATTTGAAGTTCATTATTAATAAAGTTCACATTTGCTAGCATACTTTCACTGTTAGAAAGTAGAAAAACAGGGGGTTTAGCATTCAAATATAAAATTCCAAGAATCTGAGTAGCCCTAATGACAGTTTTATCATTTCCATTCTTCTCCTTAGGTCAGATTTTCCAAGAAGTAAACTAGATGCGAGTTAAAACCTAACTGTAAAGTAGACACTTGCACCTACACAAGTATGAATGCTAGTGACTTAAATTAAATGACTAAGCTTCTGCTTGTGTAGATGTGGCTCATTTCCAATCATCAGCTTTCTGCCTGGAGAGTTGTCATTTTCTGTTTTCCTTTTATCTCCTGGTGTGTTGATGTAAAAAAAGGAAAAAAAAGTATTAAAAGGACATATCCACACAGATTGCTGCTTGCCTTAAAAAAAAAAAAAAAAAAAAAAAAAAAAAAATCCAAAAAAAACCAAACTAGAAACAAACCCAAAAAACCTAATCATGTTAACCAAAGATGTCATGGTTGACAAAAATCTTACTTCCTGGCTTTGCAAATTTGCTTAGTTTTGTCTTTCTTAATGTGTCCTTTAAAAATTACTAAGAAATAGTGAAAAGAAAATGGCTTCTTTCTCTTTTTAACCTTGAAATGCAAGCAAAAAGAAAATCAACCTATTGTTCTTTATGTTCCTCCAAAATGTTAATCTCAGTTTATTTTAAGTGTACTACAAATATTATCGGTTTCAGAGGACCACTGGGGCCCATTCTCCCATGGGCTACCGCTTAGCATGAAGACGTCTCTCCCAGGAGCTCAGGGTACATCAGGTAACATTGCAGGAGTGCTTTTTCAATAACAGATGACAATGTAAGCATAAACAGACCTTTACCACATGTCCACATGAATCAAAACTCAGTGTTAACTTTGAATCCAATGTTACAAGAACCATCCAACCTTGACAAATGCAGAACAAAAAATACATAAATCCTCACCTACAGTTGCAGAGAAGTTAGAGTAGGCAGAGTCATTGGTATATACAAAGGTAGAGTTATGGGAAGGAAGCACAGTGAAGTTGTGGATTCTTAGAGCTGGGTGGAACAACAAAAGAAAATACGCAAAACAATGAATAAACACAATCAGTAATGAATTGACCAGTTCATATCTCTCAACATACAGATGTTGATCAGCGGCCTTTAAAATTATCATGCAACCACTTCTCCTAAGGACTTGCATGCTTGTGAATGTTACATTCTTTAACTACACAGGTAAGTAACTACAGTATGAGTTAAACATTTGTTTTTTCCTTACTGTAAACTGGGAAGGAAAACTATTACAAAATACAACTGCTGATGGAGGGCTCTAAAATATGATCATGTTGGTAAATAGCTCTACAATTAGACCAAACCTGATTATACTGGTGCAAAAGCTATGGGCAATTCAAGTTCTGGACTCCCCAGTACAAGAGACACATGGACTTACTGGAGCAAGTCCAGTGAAAGGCTGAGAATGCTGGCACTACTCACCCTGGACATGAGAGAGCTCAGGGGTCTTATCAATGTGTATAAACACACAATGACACTAGAGATAGTGCCAGACTCTCCTTAGCTATATACAGTGAAGAGATAAGAGGCAATGGGCACAAATTAAAATATGAGAAAGTCCATCTAAACATAAGGAAAATCCCTGACTGTTTTATATCTGACAATAAAATTTTATTCTCAAGTTTTTTAATTTTGATAATTTAACATTGCTCACTGTAATTATTTACCCTGGGCAGGCAAAGAGAGCTTGAGGGAATGCCCATGGAAGTAAACAGACATTGATTTGGGATTTAAGCCAACTGAGCTTATAGAAGGGAAAGGCAAATGCTCTAAGGCAAAAAAATCATGCTAAAACCTCAAGATAAAAAGACGTGGAAAACACGGGGTCTGATGAGAAACTGAACACGGCCACATCTTTTTTCATTTGCTATATTTTAAATTTATTGTTTCCCTTCAATTGCTTCTACTGCTGAGATGATAAAATTAATTCACTGACACTCTCACAAAACAAATGCTTTGAGAGATATAAATCTGGCTTCACACACAATGACTTCAACAAATAAAATGGATTAACATGACGGACAGATTATGATGCTTCAAGGATTTAAGAGGAGAAACATGGAATGAAAATAACTGCATGATGTGATGAGTGGAAAAAAAAGGCAGGCTCTAGCAATAAACAGAAGAGTTGTGTAATCAGAATGGTATCAAAACCAAGCAAATTGTCACCTGCATTAGATTATAAAAGAAAACTTTCCTGGTATATCAAAGTCAAATCTCAGACAGATACATAAGAACTCTGCTGGAGGCAGCTGAAGTAATAGCTGTGTATTGTAAGACACAATATAAGCAACTGAAGAATTTGAACTATCCAGTACATTAAAGAAAAATTCAACATTATCAGAGTTGCTCTGCAGAGAATGAGACTTTTTGATTCTGGCATCCTTTGCCAACAATAGTAAGACAAAGTCCTCCAAACATTTTTTCAGCAAAGTAATGCAGCTGGCTCCTTTGTAAAGTTATTTAACACAATGTCACAATAGGAGTCAAAAGAGATTGCTCATGTGAGCCAGTCCCATTCCTGTAAGTAAAGGGTTGTAGGATCAGGAAATTTCTACGTTCTGCTCTATCTTGCCCAAAATACTATTGAAAAGATTTCTGAATTTTGCCGAAGTAGTTTAACATAACTTGAAAAATAATCTAACATTAATTGTCAATCACTATATTTTATAGCAATTGCGCTCTTTCAGGCACTTTCAAAAATATCTTTGTTGTAACACAAGTGCTAGATATGGAGTGTTCTACTCTTCTTGAAACTACAGTACAGAAAAATGCTTTAACACACTGTTCGAGAACTCACATGGTAACTTTGTAAGCCAAATTATGATTCTACTGCAGTCAATAGGAATGCTGCCATCAGCCTCTAACAGGAGCAGAATATTGCCCAGATTTATTTCTGGTGAGCCAATTTCATTCCCTTAAGAAGTTTTGTGGCAAGATGGGTCAAAGTCTAAGCTTACAATACATGGATCTTCTTCCCCACTTAGAAACCAAGACTGATAGTGCCATTTTTGCATAATAAATAGCAGTAACTTCACAATTTTGTTAACATCTTTCACATAAGGCTGTAAAGGTCTCTAACTCCAGATTTAATCTTCTGCATCTTTCTGGGTGAAGATATTACAGTCACTAGTAGTAGTACAGCAGCTATCCCTTGCACAAGTACAAAACTGTGTAGCTCTACTGCCAAGGTGGTAAGCCATAGTGTAAGAAATACTGGGTATTATACATCAACCAAACTTGGAACTGGCTAAAATGTCAGAAGAGAAAAAGCACTTCATGTGAATATTACTAAGGGACTTTTCAGTCTCATAAGGAGACAGAGTATAACCAGAAATTTCTCCTGAAATGAATGGCCCTGAAAGCCCATAATGCTGCTATCGGATACAGAGGTTTGGTCAAAGTTCCATTAGTTACATCACCTGCACATCCCCAGAAAACCTCCACCACCCTTTTTTGGTCCTGAGGTGAAACATCAGAAGCAGAAAACTGCTGAATCCAACCAAACGGCCTTTTAATATCATTCTCTCAGGGATCCTGCAGTCCTGACAACTGACTTTTTCAAATCAGTGAGAGTTTTGTCTTACCAAAACTATCTTCATTTTGCCCAAGTGGCAAAAAAAATTTGAACTAATGCTGCAATATTGCTTTTAAGGGAACACCCAAAAGCAGACAGAAGTGGGTCAGTACACAGATAAGAACTTACACTTTTCTTCCTGTAGATGCTACATGGAATTTTCAAATTGCACGAAGAAATTTGGGCACTTAAGTCCTTCAAAAAAGCAGCAGGTGCTTCACTGCCAGCATAGCCAGCTATCTCAGTCACTGAGTGTATTAGCATGTACCAAAGGAACCAATAACAATGTGATTTCAATGACTCTTTGCATCATAAACCTTTTATCTCTATAACCTTAACAACGTGTAGACACCCCATAAAACATCTGAGAATACTCAATAAGAATCAGTTCACAAATACATTATCATTTGGACACTGGAGCACTGCAAAAACATAAACTGGAAAAAAAAAAAACTCTCAACTGCTGTGGTATAAAATCTAACCCCTTTCATTTCTTCTGATCCCTCTCTACTTACAGACTGCCGATACTAATGTCATTGCCATTGTCAACGAAACCTTTACCTCCATTTGTATCCCGAAATTCATGAATTCCATCCACATCTTCCAATGGCCAGTAATGGGAAGCTGATGCAAGAACTTTGAACCCTTTCAAGAAATACAGATGAAAAGGTTATTAAAGTAAGAGCAAACAAGGAGCGTAGTAAGTTGCCACAAAGAAAAGCAATAAGAGAAGTCAATAGTGAACCAAGATACTTTATGTAAATCAAGTACAGCACATAAGCAAGATGATAAATCAAAATGGCAAAATAGATTAAAACCATCTGATTGATCACTGCAGAAAATCCGTTTTTAAAGCTCAACTGCTTTTTATTTTAACTGCACTTAAAATGTGCAACAATCTCTGACTAAATCCCTGTTACTGTACCAGACTGTACTTGTTGAAGTAACAGTTAAGTAAGTAATTCAAGACTAATTTCAAAACATTACTGATAGTTCTAAACACACCGTGGATAGCCCAAAGCAATGAGAAGAGAAAGCATGGGGGAATATTTAGCCCCTATAGCATACTACTACTGCTCCTGCCTCCTTCATAGGTAACTCACCTCTCTCTGGTTCAAGGAACTAGAGTTCCCAGGAATTTTCATTCCTAAACAATACCTAGCAAATGATTCATAACTGACCAGGATCTATTATTGGCCTACCTGACTAGAACTGTTTGCAGTTGTCATACCACAGATGGGGATGTCTTCAGAGAAACAGATGAGATTCTATGCCTATACTTTTCCTTTAGCTATTTGGAAGACACAGAGAAAGGCACAAGTGCTAACAAAAGGAGGAGGGTGCTGCCAACATAAGAGAATAGCGACACATAATAAGCATATACAAAACCCAAACTGAAAGTTCCAGGCAACCCAAACTCAACTAAGCTGAGGGTGACAAAGCATGCCAAGGAAACAGGATCTAGGAACAAGGGGTTTTGCATTCACATAAACTACATCTGGACATGCACTTAATTTCTATCTTCAAAAAACATATTCTGACTGCTGCCAAAGGAAGTTAGAAATCGCTATGCTATTAAGAGCATCCACATAGGCTACCTGTGCTAACATCCCTCCATCTGACTTCAATTAAACAACTAATTCCACTCCACAGAGCACAGAACATGCCTGCTGTTTCAGTGTGCTTATATACAAATATCTCTTGCTCCCATTTACATCTTTATGTATCAAAATAGAAAAAGGATTAAAGTTAAGAGAGGTGGCCAAAAAAAAATAGAGACAAATAGAAATGAAAAATCCAGGGAGAAAATAATTTGATGCCAAAAAACCTCTGTTATAACGTGGCACAAGAATTATATTATTAGCAGTAGTAGCAGCATAGCAACAAAGCCATAGTTGGCATCAAACTCCTAAGAAGCAGCTATATTTTAAGGAGCTTACATTTAAAAGGTTGCAAAAAATGGGCAAAAATAACTGGAAGGAAAACAGATATACAGCAAAGTGAATTGCCTAGACCCACACTGCATGTCTGTGGCTTTCCCAGCTCCCAGTTCTGAACTACACAAAGCCACACGGTTGCCCCACTACCTAATCAGCCTTCAGAAGACCACCGAAAACAAATACCTGTTCCAAGTATTAGCTGAATTCAAGGCAATATCCTTTCAATAGGTAACTATGCTGTGTTTAAGACAAAATCACAGGACGTCTTCACAAGCCTAGCTCCAATTCAGAAAGCTTTACTCACTTACACTTACACACACACTATGCTACAAAATAAGTGTTGTGTAACATTCTCCTTTACTGCTGGAAGCTTCCCCCCCTCCCTCCCCATACTGTTTCATCAACTAGAAGCCAGTGATCCTCATCTATAGAAAATGAGACTCTACTTCTTTGCTTTCCAGTGAAGGCAGAAGAAAAGCAACTAATGGGGGTGAAGCTACTGCAATAGCCAACAACATGGCTTTGCCACATCGCGCTGTATTTCGTTTGAAAATAATTACATATGGTTAAAACTTAAAAGCACGAAGCAATACATGCACTGCTAAAGCAGTAAAATTGTACTTGTACACCACCATGAGGATTGAGGTTAAACTATTTATATAAAACCAGAAGAATTCTGCAGTTACACTCAGACCCCAAGTAAGCTTTGAGTAAGTTTTTTCTACACTGAAAACATATGAGAGATCCTTAATATGGTCTATAACCAATTTAAACTGAGGCATGAAGACTAGGAGGAGGAGAGATGACTTGAAGCCATGCAAAACTACAGCAAAGTGCACAAGCTGGCATATCTAACTGTAAATCATTGAATTGAAAATGCTGAACTCATTGAGAGGAAAAAGAAAACAGGCTGAGTAGAGGTCTGATTCAGAAAGTCCTGCTCAAAAAAAGGACTGAAACATAAACAGTTTATGTTTTCTATCTGTCAAATGTAAATCATTTTCTCCATTCTGCACAGAATTTCCAGAAGGTAAGTTACTGAATTTAAAATGACTGGTACAGTCTGATACTTTAGACTACTACATTTTTAATACACAGCTGACATTAAACATAAGATCACAGTTTCTTCTGAGCTACTAAGAAAATTAAAAAATACAAACCAAGAAAGCAAATAAACATTTAAGCACATTGTCATAAAACACCAATAAACATTCCTTACCTGGGTGTTTGGGTAACTGGGAATAGTTTCCATACACCTGCGCATAAAACATAACATAATAAGACACAGTGAGGTAAAACTTCGTAAGAGGAATCCAAATATATCTCAATACTGACCATATTCAGAACATTACCTCATATTTGTACTGAAATAAAATCAGAAGAGAATAATGACAAGAGAGCAGAGATGATAAGTTCTCCATGGTCTATTTAAGGTTAAAAGTAAAACTGAAATCTAATTTCTGTAAGATTTCAATCACAAGTTTTCCTTTGCTACTTCTTGTATTAAAACGTACATTTTCCACAAAAGTTCAAAAAGTCCATTCCTTCAGTGATGGCAAAATATCCTTCCAGACTTTTAAGTAGTATTTGTTTGCTTCGCACTTTGATCTCTTCATTTAACTCTAAATAAATTACTGTGATTGGAGGAAAATTAAAAGAAACGTGCATCAGATCCAAAAGTTGCACTGGTCCATGGAAAGATGTCAAATATTTCTGTTACAATCTGTGCCAAAAAGAAAAGATCTTGTTTTCAACTTTCTTCCTATGGTTGCCTTTTCCTTTCAAATTACTTTCACATTGTCAGAGATTTGAAGCCAGTTTTAGTTTTGCAAGCAAGAAAAAGTATTTCCTTATAGCACAAAGAGCATATAACTCTCACTATTCTTCTGAAACTGAATTGAAAAGAGTTGCTAACTCCTCACTTGTCCAGCTCACGTTTGCACCTCCATCCCAGATCTTTTTGGGTGGAGAGCAAGTCTGAGTGATGTCATGCTTTCTCCTCAAACTTTGTCCCATTCTGGTACTCTATTTATATCACGTTGCTGCTGTCTCTTTTCTGGGTCCTAACACTAGCCAGCTAGGAACAAGTGGAAACAAATCAATGTGCTTCAGCAAACACATAAAAGAGATTATTACTCTTAGCAAGCTGCACACTTAAGAAGAATCAAAGGCACAACAAGTGCTCTTAATTCAAACGCTTAACAAAAATAAAACAGGTTTTGGGCAGAAAGTTTTGAAAGAAATCTAAGATACATTTATTAAAAGAACAGATTGTATTTCTGCCTGAAGAAGCATGACTTGAAAAAAAATACTGAATTAAACTACATGGCACTCTAAGGGATTAACTTTACTGTATATCAAGAAGGGGAAACTGAGGCATTAAAGTTTTCACTGATTTGCTCAAAGCCAAACAATGAAACTAGTAGAAGAACCAGGAAAATACTTGCGCAGTTGCCACATTTTTATATATAAAAAAAAATTATATTTAAACTATTTTTTAAAAGCCTCTCAATTACACTCCATCACAAATATTAGCCATCATTTTACATGGAAAAGAAAAAAAGGCAGCTAAAACTTCTGGCTAGTCTTCATTTAATCTGCTCCTTTATGGTAAAATCTTGTTTTCAGTTCCCTCTAAGTTACATTTTCAGTGAAACAAATTGTAAGAGTAGTACTTTCAACAAAAGTAGATAAGCTTTCCTTCCCTGTTCGTTTCTCCCCTCTTCTTTATCCTCATATGAACAATTTCAAGGTGGTGTAAGCAAGATTAGATACTAAAAATCAGAATCGGACCATGTTAATATCACAACAAAAATCAAATTATTTTATTTACCTTTGCTTTTGCCAAAAGCTACATCAATAAATTGGATCTTGTTTTCGGCTCCAGATGCTTACTCACGCAACAAAACATTCTTTGCCTAAAATCAATGGACACATAAGCTCCTGATTATAGGAAAGTGATCACATTTCCTGCTTCCATGCCTGTAGCTGCTTCTCTATGCCTTATCTTCTGATCATTAGTTATCCTTCCCTCACTTCCCATCCATTTTGTAACTCCTGGCCCCACCTCTCCAGGTACCTCTATCAGCCTCTCTTCCTTAGTGTATTAGCCCTATTAGTTGTCTACTTCGTCACAACTTCTGCACCAAACTCTAGCTGATTTTAACTTTTAGGATGAAACAGTTTTATACTGACATTTTACATAGAAATTATATAGCTGGAAGCTCAGCTGGTGGTAGCTGTGGTCCTGACTTATCCAGTTTATCCATACCCTGGATGGATACTGAACTTCCAAAGCTTCTGGTGGTAACTAGCCCCTTGCAGATGACTGGGGAGTAGATGGGGCTCCAGGGTCCAAGGACTAAAGAGATAAAAATTAATTGTGGACATTCATGCGGCGCATGAATGTTTCAATGTTACCAAAAGTTTAATACTACAAAACCTCTCTACTGACAGAAAAAAAAAGCTTATTTTTTATTTTGTAACTGAGATTTTATCTACAAGAAAATAATTTTGAAAATTTTGAATTTCAGTTCCTTCAAAAATTTAGTTTCCCCATGTAGTTTAAACCAGTCTGCCTTTTGCTTATTTCTTTCTAGGTTGCTTGTCTTTTTTTTTTTTTTTAAACTCCTTCTCTCATTACTGTTAGCCACAAACTTTTCTATATCCTGAAGGAAAAGGATGAATTCTGTGTAAATCAGGAATTCTGATTCATGTACTGACAAGTAGAGCCACCCCTAGAAATAACAGAGCTGCAGCTAAAAATCCTGAAAAAAGCTAAAATGTAGAAAGAAAAAGACAGGAATTTGAAATATTTGCCAAGAGAGGCCTGTCAAGGGAAAGAATATGCTTACCAAAACAATTGTGAGAATCCAAGCAAACATGTACACTGCCAAAAATTTCTGTGGAAACAGCGAACTGCAAGCAGACAACGGAAATTATTTGCAGAAACAAATTCTGAATTTATTCCTGTGATCCTCTGGAAACCTAACCTGAGAAGTCACACTGCTCCCACCACGGACCAGAGGCAGCACCAGGCATCTGGCACACAAGGAGTAACTGATCCAACAATCAGAACACAAACAATCGTAGTAAATTGCTCTTGAAGAACCTGCAGATGAAATAATGTTCATTTAAAGTACTTACGTGTCAATAAAAGCACAAAGGTCTGCATATGCTGGGTAACTGGGCAGCCCCCACTAAGCCTGCTAGATAGGTTTCTCCCCAGCACATCTCTTCCACCCGCTGTCCTGGGGCCCTGCTAAGGGGATCAGAAAGGAGGAAGCTGTGACCCCACGTTACAGTGCTGGAGGTCCATGAAAGGCTGTAGATTTCTGTCCCACTTAAGTAGAGAGCAGCAAAAAGGCCATGGTGGAGACATGCTGCAGCTCAGACGTTTGCCAACAGGTAGAATGAGCTCCCTATACAGAACAAAGCCTGATGACCTGTAGCAACAATCACGGGCTTGCAAACAGCACGGGGAAAATGACGTACCTCAGGTTTCTCTCTCTCCACTCCCCCCCCTTTTTTTTTTTTTTTTTTTTGGAAATTGGGAGCCTTTCAAAGACATAGGATTAACAAGAAAAGAAGCTCAGTTGTTACATGTTGGTGATGCTGGTTGCAACACTTTCAGACCAATGTGAGTGTGACCTATCATGCGATAAACTCTTCAGTTCCATTTTCAGTTTTCTGTGTTCACTTCATGTTCACTCACGATGATTGTACTATTGAGACAGAAAAAAATCAGCAAATGCTGTATCTGACATTTGCCAGAAAACGAAAAATAACCTGAAGTTAAAAATCTTTATTACTAACTATATAAATACAAGCAGAGAGAATAACCCTTGAAAGACTTTTATATTAGAAAAGACAATCTGTAATACTGTTTTCTTCCTTTGTTTTCATTGGAATCATTAACTTTCCACAAGAGAGCTGCGTGTAATTGCGACTGAAATGTTTCAATAAACATCTTTGGAGTTATTTTAAGAATAAACACTAGCTAGATTTTGTAAAATTTCTCTAATATCAGAGTCTCTACTAATAAACTAATAAATATTCTGGATTCAAATGACTCCCTGATCAGTCTGTTTCTCTGTCAGTAATGGATGTTATTAATACGGTGGATACAGCTGATATATCAACATCCATCCACTTAAATTTGAAATTTTAGTGCTAGGTTTTCTAGCTTTTCATGAACATCCAATGTAAGTAGGTGTAAAATTGATTTAATTCACTTACACAAAACCCTCAGTTTTATATACCAATTTAGCTGACCTTTGCTATGTAGAACATCCTTCTACCAACTCTCTAGAAAACTACTCAGATGTACATAGGTGCAATTTGACTATATTTGCACAACTGCAAGGAACCATAACAAGATCCTGTACAACGCACACCTTTATACCAGCAGTTATTTTTGTGATGAGGATAAGTTATTTCCTCACAGACCTCTAAAGCCAACGCAGGTTCATAGATTAAGAGCTCACCTCTAACAATTTATTACCTTTTCCTTATACCATCTTATTCCAATATAGATTTGTGAGCCCATTCCAAGGAATACATTTGATAACCAAAGGGACAATCAAAAAAAAAAAAACAAAACCAAACCCAAACAAAATAAAAAAGCCCAACCCCATTCATTCCTAACTTATCAAGTTGGTCTTGATAAGACTGCACCAATGGGAAGGTTTTGCACTAGCTCTCAGACCAAGTTTGATATATTCACTACCAAAGCAGCACATCGGACTTGTATTTAGAAACTCCTGCAGTACTCACACTCAACAAGAAGGTCAACTCAGCAGTTTTCTCCCTCTAAGCTGCTGTACAAGGACAAAACAATACAGGGTGAAGATGCTGCCCCTGCTTAACTTGCACTCCCATCACCTGATAGGAAAACCATCTGTCAGTCACCTGGCCCCGTGACTTGTGTGTGCACCCCTGTCTCCACAACCTCTGCCTGGATTTCTGCAGACACCTTCCTAAACTGGGGACTGTGGCCACAGCTGCTACATTAGCTTTCCCCCCCCCCATTTCTAAAGTTTAACTGGCTGCAATCAAAGCCACTTTACCACAGCTGAGACTTAAACACAGATTACCAAGACAGCATGGTCTACTACAACCAAGAATATGATCACTTTTGGTTGCTACAATATGCCAAAGCTTGCTACAGCTTTACTTTTATTGCTCTTTGCACTATTCAGTATATTGAATTACAAAACTAAAAGGCTTATTTTTGCATTGAGGACTAAGACTTGTTTCATCTTAATGTCCTATCTACCTATTTTTACATAAAAGATGTTGGGTTTGGAGGAGTTGGTGTTGTTCTGTGGGTTGTTTTTTGGGTTTTTTTAAATCAGAAATGAACTCATCGATCTAAAGTCCCCTGGAAAGAGCTACCATTTCTGAAATTCATATGCTGCCTAGAGCAGTAAACAGTCCCTTCTGGGTTTCCAACCTAAGTACAACAATTGTCAAAATAATAAACATGAAAGGATATGTTCTCTACTTACACACTAATAACTCACTGCATAAATGCAGGTTAAGAACAAGATGACTAAGGCCATTCTTGAGAGAAAAAAATAAAAAGTTTCGTGTGCTTGGGTGTAGGGATGGGGTCATCAGCAAACCAGGAGCCAAGAGTGACAAGCCACAAAGGGCAGAGGGATTTGGTCATATGTAAAGAACCAAACTTGGGTTTCCACACTCAGTGAAGAGGGGCAAGAGGTAGCAAAGCTTGAGAGTGGTGTAGAACACTGCAGGAGTGAATGACAGAAAGGGCTGTCCAATCTCCATTATTGGATGTATTGAAAGACAGGCTAGACAAACACTCGTCAACTATGAAAACAGACTCACCCTGCAGCAGAAGGATGAGCTAGATTAGTTTTCAGTCCCATTCATTTGTATTTTGCTATGATTCTGTGTTTTCTGAGATCATGAATATAATTTTATTTTCATTTTTTCCCCTCATACTCAATCTTAGCTTTGGCTAGTACCAAGACTAATATTTTCAATGCAAAACCTGAAATATAGATTTGAATTCCCAAAACATAGCCAACAAAACCCCTCAATGCATTATAAAGAACAACTTTAATTAAAAAGAGAATAAAAGCAAGACTTTCTAGACCTTATGGGAAAGGATTATGCATAATGATTTTGTACAGACTATAAAAGCTAGTACTGTCTTTGAGAGAATGTATGCAAATGGGAGGGACATGGAAGCTTTACTAGCATGGGAAACAGTTATGAATACATACAGATTTTATTAGCCTTACAGTAGTGCTGTGATTAACAGCAGACTGATTCTTGATAAAGTGTAGCTCCTCAGAGTTGTGACTTTCAAGAGCACAAAGATAATGTTGCAAATAAGCAGCTATTACAGGTAGAATAACAAGCTGCTATGAGCTTTTAACTGGGTCCCCCACTTTGGTATGGATCCACCTGCAGAAAGATAGCTCCTGAAGAGCAACTCAAATGCTTCTCAGATCAGTGAGGAACCACAAAAGCTATGAAGAAAGCTTCACAGGTAGAAGAACTTCAGGCATTACAGTTCTTATTTGCACAATGCCAACTAACGAAAGATGATCAAAGGGTGGCAGCGGGCATTGCACGATCTGATTGTCAGGATACATCAAGTAGTAAAGACTATTTTGGCAAAATCAATCAGAAAATAAACTACACTCATGAAAACAGTGCATGAAGTTGTCTGAGTTGACTATACTGAAAAGCACAAACTAAACAGTTCTGACTGAGGAAAAAGCAAACAAAAAAATCCTGGAGTTCATTCAAAAGGCAAACACTACCATGGAAAAATATTTTTCTAATTAAGAAATTGAGAAGTTGCTGGTTTATGCCAGAAAACAAAATACAGCTTTTTGAGAATGAAATTTAGGCCTAATCAGATGAAAACACTTTTATTGTGCTATATATGTAATGTTAATCTGATTTATATGTTCTTCCTGAAAACATTAAGAACTTGATGATTCAGAGACCAAGCAAGCAGGTGAATGACATCATACAGTTACACTTTTCACTTTTCTTTAAGGCCCATTTACTAATTAATAGTTAGTGGATTAATCAACTTAATAATTAATTAATCAAATTAATATTGACTCTGTAATCCTGGTCATTAGACTTGCGGCATACTGCAGCAGTGCCTTGAACATCTTTATCCATACACTGAAGAAAACATTTGATTTTTTAAAAATAATTCAGACTTTTGTGCAAATCCAAAAGGTTTAATCAAATCTGATTATCTGAGTGTTAATGTCAAGCTTACATATAATTGGATACCGGTATAAACTAAACATTATACAGATTCTTTTTTTTATGTGATTAAACCAAATCTTACTTGCCAAAAATCCATTGCTTATAACTGCTATTTTTTTGGTATCATTCAGGCAGTGAGACTTTCTTAATTACATAAGTATTTCACCATTATAAAGTTTTGCCTTTCCAATTCGTGCCAATTTACAGATTTACTTAATTATTTGCTGCTCTTCTGGATAAAAGCAACTCGATGAAAGTTTCATTCAGCTGCTTTGTGAAACAAGTTTACTAGCACAAATGGAGAGAGCACATCCAGAAGCCAATGCAAATTACTTTGCAGTAAGAACATCTGAGCCTAATTATTGATGTGCATATTAAAGACTTTCCATTCTATGGGGAATAACACAGTTCCTGCCTTTTGTAGTTTTTTACTTTTTATCTAAGTGGCAAAAGCAGTGAGTGCAGGGCCTGAAATCAAAGAGCTGGCTAAAACATTGGCAGTTGCTTCCAAATCTGCCAGATCTGAAGAATCATCAAATCTGGCATGCAACCCATTCATTTAAAAGGATGAAAACTGACTTCCAGAATTAAGATCCAGCCAAAGCCCTGCAATTTCAGATACTGAGCCTTGGGGTTTTAGCTCTCCATTGATAGGAGAGGATCAATACATAAACCAAACCCTAGCACAAATTCTCTTGCCTGCACTCTCTTGACCAGTGCAATTCCTATTGGTACACTCCTCACTGTGCTGTAATGCTTATTAATCTGACTGGAGAAATCACATGTTGGCTGTAAGAGCCACCCCAAAGATTCTAGAACCACAAAACACACCCTGGAATCACAGATCTAGCTAAACTCATGCTTTCAAAACAATAAACAAAAGAATAAAAAAATAATTCCATTTATATCCGCCACTGTTCTTACTGCATACTGCAGGAAAGCAAACTAAAATAAAATCATACCATTTACATTGTTTTGACCATGTAAACAGGCATGATACGGAGATTAAAAAAAAAAAAAAACCAAAAAAACCCTTTTCTTTTTCTAGAGGATTTGCAACTGAGATTTTCATAAACTTAAGTAAATGTCATTTCAGATGTCACTTGCAGCTGGAGACGACTGACATGACAGTCTTCAGATCCTTTTTAATTAGAAATACTGATTTTTCAAGAGATTAAGTGTTTCTCTTCTTTCTCTTGGGCTCCAAGCCTTTTTTAGCACATGCAAAGTCAGCTAGGCTGAACAACAGGACATCAAATAATCAAGGAATACCTACATCAACATTCACATCTGTAGAATTAAATATGAAAGAAACAGTTCTGTAGTCAAAGCAGTACCTGTCAAAATGGCATGACAAAACTTAAAATGTCAGCTTTTGAGTAATCAGTGATATATGCCACGTATTTAGAAGCCATATTTACCCCCTGCTCAGTGAGGACAAGAACATGAGTCCTCTGCTGGTGGTAAACCACTAGCAGGAAGGATGCACTCAACAAAGGTCAACAGAACTTAAATACAAAGTTTTGAAAGCATAATTAACCCAAGCAGATCATACAGGGTTTTTTTCTACTAGTTTTACAAATGTAGAAGGTTTTAATACCTATACGTTTTCATTCGCACTTATTCTGCAAGTCTGATCTAGAATATTACCACGAAAAGTAAGTATGTTTCTCTTCACATTGTGCTAAAGCTTCCTGGTCTTGGTTGTACAAGGCACTAACACACCTATCAAAGAGGCAGCACTACATGTTTAAAAGCCTGTAACAGAAGTAGTTGAAAAGCACTAGCAAAATGAATTAAAGGGAAGGAGCAATAAAACAGGTAATAGAAAAACACTTGCCCCAGGGCATATGTCTTCAAAACTGCAAAACAGAATATGTTATCTGGCTAAAGCATATTTATCCTTTACATGTTACTAAATGTCCCAGCTGTTTACCTAATCAGGAATTGCAAAGTTATTCACCTATAAGAAAGTGGCAAAACGTCTACCTGACAAGTAATCGTCAACTTGCAGGATGTTAATTTTCTCAAGCAGCTTACATCTAAATCACAGAAGTTCCAGCAAAGTCAACTGACCAGCACAAACCAAGATGAGTTATGGAACCAACTCAATTATGTTTTGTCAGTTCCATTTCTTGTACTTAAAGCTTTTTTGCTATGGTATAACATCAGCACTACCATAAGTGCTTGCAAGCAAAGAACAGTGGGTGATCAGCCCCTCTCATGTAAAGGTACAGGTAGTTCTCACAATTTGTTGGATACTAGGTGGCCTTTTATTTTAAATTATCTTCTTGTGGAGTACCACTTAGACATGCTCTCAGTTGCCAGGACAGCTTTGGCATTTCCCCTTCAACTCCAATCTGCATCTTTCTCCCTACTGCTTTCATTTATTTGCTTTGAAATCTAATAGTAGACTTCTATTAAGTAAAATGGCTACTAGCTAGTTAAGTTTTGGAATCATAGCATCAACTAGGATGGAAAAGGCCTTTAAGATCAAAGTCCTACAGTTATTCTGTCAAGTCTACCACTAAAACCATGAAAATCCATGTTTTATATTATTAATCATTAGTACATTATTAACATAAGAGTATAATGTTCACTTTCTTCATATCTTTTTTGGCAACCCACCTTGTGGCACGCTGTCTTCTTCCTGCTTTTGAGGTCCTTCATATTCTTTCCCACAAATTTGGCCCTTTACAACAGAGTGCTCATTTCACTGCCTCATGCAGCATTCTGCTTGTTGTTTCATCTTACCAACAGCTTAGGCTGTGCTTCCAAAGATGCCACTTTGATTTTGTGCCACATTGCCCAGGCTTCTCCTGTGCAATGGCTGCCATAAGTTCCATGAGTACTAGATTCAGCTAGGAATTTGCCTGTGTAGAGTCAGTCAATTGCTCACTCCAAACTCTGAACCAGAAACCCCAGTGGGACAGCAGGAATTCAGTTTATTACCTACGAAAAATGCAGAGTATTTGAAGAACTTTGTGAGAATAACATTCTCCAGCATAACTGGGCAATTATCTTAAAGCAGTTCTTCATGCCCTCATGTTAAATTTGAAGACCTCAGTGGAGGGACATCTCTCTCCCTTATTTACAGTCTCTTTACAGCAAGCTCTTCAAGCTTTCTGTTAATTTTGTTATTTATACTGCAACTTGAGTACAAGATCAAGACATGAGTTACACAACACAGTACTGTACTAGATTTAACTATTATGTATTCCTTAACATATTTTTGTTTTGCACTTAATGCACAGATATTATATTCCCCCCAAGTAATGCTATACTTTAATTCCATGTCAGCTATCAATATGTTGGCCGATTCCTTATATTTTTCAATTTTTTATTTTTTAATCTAAATGTAATGAAAAGTAGGCAAAGAAACAAGTACATGATGGCAGTGCCACTGCAGTGCTATGCTAACAACATTATGAGAACAAAAATCTTCGCGTAATTCAGTCTTTGTCTTTTCAAATACTCCATGGATTCAACTATTAAAAAAAGCCTTATTAAAATTTCTATTTATCTTATTTTGAAGTAAACAGTGTAAAAAAAAAAAAACCATAAACTTCTTGCATACTCCATTTTAAATTCTTATCACATAGCATCTGCTACTGCACATGCTTAGCCATTTGCTACTGTTAATAAACTTAAGAGCATCCCTGCTGGAATACACGACACTTGTGCAGCCCCAACAGGTATATTCTGACTTAACACAACCATGCTGGAGCAAAGCAGCTACACAGACAGTGTGCCCCACCGTGCGGCTGCAACTGGTACCACAAAAGCAATCCTCAATGTTTCAACTCCCACTAAAATTTTTAAACTACATCAGACATGTTCAGCTAGTGAGCTAAGAACTACACATGTACTTTAAGCCTCACACATACCTGGCAATAACTCCTGCACTTCAAGCTACAGATGATGCATCTCAAACAGCTTTTTATACACGATCATTGAATAATTACTGCACTTGTCTGCTATAGCTTGAAAAAAGTTTTATCATTAGACATCATTTTAGGTACTCAAGTAAAACTGATACAAATAATTAAAAGGCATGATCAAAAGACAATGAGTATATACAGATTTCTTCTTTACTATAACCCACCTTTTTACTTATAAATTGAACAAGCCTCTTTAGTTGGCAATTACAGCAGTAATCTTTCCAACAGTTAATCATATCAAGCCTTCTTCTCCAGCTTAAGTTCTTCCAAGTTTATTGTACCTATTTATCAAGCAACCAAGTGAGCTCTAAATCAGAATGAGAAAACAGGATTTTTTTTTTTTTTGCCATCTTCGCTGGAAAGGCAATAGTTTGCATCCAAGGACAGCTGCCAACAAATCAGAGGGCAATGAAGACTCACAACCACTACTGCCTTTCCCAGTCTAAGGACCTGGGTGTTCTCTGAAAAAGCTGCTGGTATACAACAGCATAGTCATTCATTTTCTCCCAACACAAATATCAGTAGTTTCCTGATTTTGACCCCTTGTAAATTATCAGAAGTGCTACAGGACACATTAAAGGAAAAATTTGTTCACAAGATGCTCATATAGCAACTTGTGCTAGGAAAAATATTGTTAAAGGCAAACTTTTCAGCTCAGCACGAAAATCACCACATAAACAAAACTGGCCTATAGGTTAATGCACCCATATGAAAACAAACTGACCAAACCAGCAGCAGACTTACCTTTTCAGTTACTTGTAAGACACAGAGCCCTCTTAAACCACGACTAATAGCAATCAGCTCCTGCTAATAATCAGGTGAGAAAAACAACCAGTACTACCAACCCCAGGTCAGAATAACTGGCTTCTCTTAGTTATTCTTGTTTCAGGAAGGCAACGACGTAAGAACAATTTGCCTCAGCACTGTCCCCTCCACTAGTTTAGACTAAGGCTATATAAGCCACACAACAGAATCAATTCTAAAGGAAAAAGCCAAGTTTAACTTGCAAGCATAACAGGGGCCATTTTTATCCTACCTGGCACACAGATTTTCAATTCCTGCAGACAAGTGTTCTCCACTGTTTCTAAAAAATATTCTGTTCAAAATTCTTAAAGCTAAGGTTGCCACTGAAGCTCCTAAGGAAGCCTTTGACACTCCTACATTTAAGTGTTCATTGAAAAGTAGCAAAACATTTCCTCTACATTTCTTCAACTGAAGCCTTTGCCTTACCTATTTTGCACTTGCACTAGTTCAACTACTCTTCTAATACAACCCTCTGGGCTTGGGCACTTAAAACAATCAAGAGTTTTATCAGAACTAGGAACAGTAAATGGCCCAGCACCTCATCCTGCTTTTGAAAATTTAAGCTGAGCATGTTCTGTCGTTGACAAGTCACTAAAAATCAATCTGAAACCAGAGATCTTAGTGTTGGAAAACTCACCAAGCAGTGTGTAGGGAACAGAACTCCCACAGTTAACCTGATCAAATCACAGAGCAACCAAGTAAAGCGAACTCAGTACTGCAACAAAAGTACAGCACAGACTGATGTGACTATTCAGTGCAGAGGGTCTTAAAACACAAGTTTTATTTTTCTCATTACTTGACTAAATAGAAAAAATCCATTTTGCTTAAACCCAACCAGTGAAAAAATTCTAAGGAATGTTATTATATAGTTAACTATAACTGAGTAATGTGCACACACATATTAAGGCTACCTGCACTATTTAGAATCAGCAATCTACACTGACTAAATGTGACAAACGAAGTGTAACATTGTAGACTTAATTCCACTTCCAAAACATTTCCAGATTAAGAGATTACTTTACAGCAGGCCTAGTATTACTGCCTGCTTCAGAGAGATTTTTTGACTGGGAAGTAACACTGAAGATTACAAAGCAAAGCTCACTGTAGTTATACTAGTCCTTAAACAGCTATTTCACCTTTCATAGACCTTTTCAGGTTTTGTAAGAATTCATGCGTAGTACCTTTGTGCAGCAGGCGAGTTGTAAAGATGACACCATACACACACTATGAAACAATACAAATGTAACTTCAATGCTGCTTTTTTTTCTTCTTAAGGCATATCAATACTGCATTAAGTACTGAAGTCTTCTAAGCCAATTTGTGGGTTTTAAGCAGTGCATTTTCAGAAGCCAGTCAGCTTGAAGACAAAAAAGCTACCACACCTAGTAAAGCATCAGCAAATAGTTAAGCTAGCAGTATTAATAAAGACACACAAACACACAGGTAAATTAGTAAGCGCAAAGAGCCTACAACAGGAAGTTAAAGCAAGATGATGCAGAAAAAAGATCCAGTGAAATGTTAAGTGCGAGTCTGCTTTTTGATCAACTAAGCACATAACATCCCTCATTGTCATTAAGAGTTCCAGGTCCTAAACATAACCCATTTTCACTGACTCGCTAAAAAACAAAGCCCAAACAAAATACCACCACCAAAACCCATAAAACTCCAACTTGCACACAGTTAAAAATTATTCCTTTACAACAGTATTGCAAAAACAGTAATCATAGTTAACACTTTTTGCTACCATGAGTGGTTAAATATTCAAGTAGGCATTACGTAGACAAACATGCAAGTTAAAAGGAGTAAATGAAATGCTCCACTTTATTAAGAAACCAAAAATACAAAACTGAAGATTCCAAGGCTTCATGTACTCAACCACTACTGAAAAATGGTATTTTCAACTCAGTTTTGTTTACTAGGAGTACTAATATTGACCAAGATTCATCTCTATAAGGTAGTGTTAAAAGTTGACATGTTCCACCATTTGTGCTGTAACAAGCTAGTTTCAAATTAAGAACTTGGTGCAGTTACAGTAAAGTCTAGATATTTATATAAATGTGGTTTTAGTTAATATGCTGCTTGTAGCCAAGAGCTTTTTAGCTCAAAGTACAGCTGTTTCCTAGTGAATTTTAAGATGCTTAGAGTGAGTTTGTTTAATAAGCTATAGCTCTACTAAATGATGTTCCATGCAAAGATACAGCTCTTATGTCACCTAGAAGACCCAGATGACATTTGTTTCTGGCTACTAAAAACACAGAGCTCTGTGAAAGCGTATTGTAGAACATAGTAGAAGTTAAAGATCCAAAAGACTGTATCTAATGGTAGCATACATAATCAGAACTACACACTTTTCCCTCCGAACATCCTGCAGAGCACACACATTCCCATTTGCACAGGAACGTTGATCCAGTCATGCTTACCAGTCAATTGCTCACTGTTTTAGTTCTACCTGCAGGTAGTGCAGCTTTCCTCAGGTGCTTTATCTGCTTGAGGAAATCAAGGGAAGGTTAACTGTTAGCTCTGATTTAGTAAGAAAAGTGTAACATGAGAAGCAGGAGGGAAAATAACAGAAAATGAAAATTGCAGCAGACAAAGTATTACCCTCAAGTGAAGAACAGAAGACACTTTGAAGGGTTTTCCTAACAATGCATGAAAAGTTCACTTGCTTAGAGATACTTGAAATACAACTTTATTATCTAAACAAAAAAAGAATGGGAATGACAGAAACAAGATTTACCACTTAACACTCTGATGTGACTGCAGCAGTCTTACATTTGAAACTCAAAAGGGGAAGTAATTGCAGTCCAAAAAACAGCTAAATATGCAGGTCCAAAATATGAAGTGTTTTGTTTTAGTTTTTTTCTTTTTTTTTTTTTTAACTGCCACATTCACTCCGAAGCCCATTCATCTCTTTCAGCATCCCAAAGATTAAGCACATGTTCTGCTCAGCTAGATAATAAAGTGGCAAACACGCTGCACCACTGACATCACAGGACAGTTGCCTATAAAACTAGACTTCTGACGCTGGGCTCCAGCTTCATCCTTCACAGGTCATCATCTTCATCTGGCAGTGCAGTAGTCTGAGCAATCTGGAACAAAAAAGCTACACTTAAGACCTGTTTTTCAGTTTCTTGACCCAGGAGTTTGGATACATTAACAGGGCACAAAGGCAATCACCTGACCTTTCTCACTTACCTGTAAGTCTTGCTCATACTGTGCTGCCAGTGCTGGGTCCATAACAACTTCAGGTGGCGCAAGAGCGGGCATGGCAACAAACTCCAAGTTAGGATCTCCAATTAGCTTTCTAGCAAGCCACAGGAAAGGCTTCTCAAAGTTGTAGTTACTCTTAGCCGAAATGTCGTAATACTGCAAAAAAGTGCATATTATACTTCATTAAAAAACAACGCATCTCTGATATTTAGGGCGTACTGAGATTAACATGCGCATCATCAGCTCTACTTTTATCTCAGCGCTTTTTGACCACGACTGCTCACTATGCTTTCAGAAACAGCTATGCTTTGAGTGTCTAGAAACATACCATTTGACACACATAGGTAGAAACAGATAACCGAAAAGGTACCCAATCTAATCAAAGGTGGAAGTTTAAGGAGACAACATGCATCTATCTTTTTCTGTGACTTTATCTGCTTTAGTTTCACTTGTGTCATCTGGCGAGATTCTGAGCAGTGGAAGTAAATGCACACAAGCTTTTTAACAGCTTATCATAGCTTCTGCTCAAAACCACCAATGACTACCTTTAACATCATCACTTGCCCCTTCCCTGATGTTTGGACAAAAGGATATAAAGTTGAATTATTACAGCCTGGAGTGAAAAAGGCAGAACACACCATTACCACACAGAATCCAACCCAAGAAACTTGATTCCTACAAATTCATGCCAACATACCTGGAGATTCTTCTTCCTGTGGAAGACAATGGACTTGGCCTTGACTTTTCTGTCCTTAATATCCACTTTGTTGCCACACAACACTATAGGGATGTTTTCACATACTCGTACCAGATCTCTGTGCCAATTAGGTACATTCTTGTAAGTAACTCTTGATGTTACATCAAACATTATGATGGCACACTGAGCTGCAATAAAATAGTCACAAGTTACATCAGGAGAGTAAGCACTTGCTTATCAAACAGGAGAAAGAAGATGTACACACAGAAATCATTTACATTTAGGGTTAAACAACTGCATTAACTTCTACCCCTCAGCTTCACAGTTCTGGGAGCCAATGTTCTGCTAGCAAGTTCAATGCCTATGTCCACAGCACTTGGCCCATCATCAGAACACCTAATATCTTTAGTGCCACATCTTAAAGACCAGCTGTTTTTACCAATGCAACGGCCCCACTGAGTCACATAATGTTGTATGCTATGAGACCATACAAGGATTACAAAAGTCAACTTTGATTTACATACATATTTGACAGAACTTAGTTAACACCTATTTAATTAATCCCTGGAATACTATTGAAGGTTTTGGGTAGGTTGAGAGCACACAGCCCACATCTCGGGACACCCTTGTCCAGAACAGCTCTTCAAAGTACATGGGGGCCTGACTTGATCCTGCTACTTCTAAAGGAAAAGCAACAACATCTAATAATCCCTTGCAAAATTTTAAAGAGATGCAAGTGACTGAAGTACACACAGAACAGAACTTGACCAAGCAGAAATAAAGGACAGTATCAACACTTCTTTAGAAAGTTAACTAGACTCTGGCATAGAGATGTATAACTTCCTCATTGCATCCAAGAATCTGTCTGCGCATTCCAAGTCTTTGCCTCAGCCGAGCACATTAATACAGATACAAATTTGTGCTAAATGAAGCACACACTTTCACCTTTTAACGACTGAATTTCATCAGCAATACCTTATAATTTAAGGTGCACCACTACTCTTCATTAATATCAAAGCCTGCAATAGCACACTGAAATGCAATCTTAGGCTGCTCCTACACCAGCACAAGTTGCCCAGCAAAGAAAATTATTGTACCTACATGAAGAGTTTGAAAACCCAGAAACCAGTTCATCATTGCAAGCCACACCAAAGCTTTCAGAGCGGCCAAAAGGAACAGATTGAAGGACTGAACTGCAAGAGATCCCAAATATTCCCAACATACACACACTTCTTACCTTGGATGTAATAGCCATCTCGCAGGCCACCGAATTTCTCCTGTCCAGCTGTGTCCCATACGTTAAATTTAATAGGACCTCTGTTAGTATGGAACACCAGAGGATGAACTTCAACACCCAGCGTTGCTACGGTAATAAGAAAAAGCAACACAGTAAGTCATGAATTACACTTTTACTTTTATCAAATTAGATCTCAAGTTTCTTCAGACATACCTACATACTTCTTTTCAAATTCACCAGTCAAATGACGTTTTACAAATGTTGTTTTGCCAGTGCCACCGTCACCAACCAGGACAAGCTGTTGACAGATGAAGGCAAGAAAGTCAGACCAATACACTTCTAGAGACATCTATTGGTCATTTTAGTGCAAATTCTAATTATTACTACAAAGACCTTTGTCCTACAAGATGCTGTGAATAAAAGGCTGGGGTTGCCATAAAGGAACTCACTGTACAAGGATCCAATTTGTTAAGCCTGTTGCGCTATAACTGTAGTCAGACTTGTCTAGTTCCTGTAGCCGAAAACTACAATGCACTACAAATACAGTTCTACTAAGCTACAAGTCACTGAATGAAGAATACTTGGTGTTTTCAACATTAAGGTGACCATATTTAGACAGGAACTTGTGTAAGCTGTTAAACTGGAGAAACCCACCATAACCTTACAATTAAAAAAATCTGTACTACTAACCATTTGAATACTCTAGCCAACTATTGTAAAAGACGCAATTAACAACCTCTGAAGAAGCAGCTTGAAAGACTTTTGGCTGTTAAGAAAAAAAAAAAAGTCAAGCAACCCCTCCTGCCCAAATAAAAGCAAGTCACAAAACACCAAAGTTTTGTTCTGAAACACTTTCACTTTTCTTCCCTAAAAAACAAATATAAAAAACCCAACAGAAAACAGTCTCTTCTAATCCAGTTTAAGCACATTTTGCAGTCAGCTTCACTTCTGAAATTTAAGTCACTTTATAAGCAAAGCACCACTAAAATTTACTAAACTACAAATAGCATCTGATTGACAGTGCAACAGAATCTTTTTGTACAAGTCACATGCTGTGTTACCACAAACTTAAGTACCCCGCTAAGCAAAGACCATCAGTTCAAAACCAAACCTACCATCCACGCTGGCACTTCAGAGTCGCTCGTCCTACTTTTTTACTGAAAGAAAAAATAAAAACACAACCCACAGCAGACCACTCCCTTACCTTAAACTGCACTTGGGGCTCTCCTTGGGCGGCCATGCTGGGTCTGCAGGGGAAATGGCAGCATGTGAGCTAACAACGGGCGAACCGATCCCAGGTCCCGCCGGAAGAGGCCGGGCGCCGTTTCCCGAGCCCAGCTCGCCCGGAAAGGCGCGTGCTCCGCGTGCCAGGCGGCTAGGCCGGGCCCGCGCCGCGCCGCCCCCCCACACCCGACCGCACGAGGCGCCCGTAGTGCTGGGGCCATTCATGGGGCAGGAAGCGGCGCCGCACCTCCCCGCATGTGGCGGGAACGCGCGATAATGGCGGCGGCACCTCCCCGCCCACCCCGGCGCCTCGTAACTGTAGTCTGTTGCCGCACCGCCTGGGTGTCGGGCTCGAGAAAGGAGACACCGATGCGCGGCCGCCAAAGGACACCTCCGCGAGCGCCAAGCCCAGCCTCGCTCTGCGGAAAGTCCTCCCCAGCCTCCCCAGAACCCCTATCCCGTCCAGCACGAGAATCTACTCAATGAGCGGGAGAGCCCAAAGCGAGTCCTCGGGGGGTCTGGAGAGGAGCGTTCCTCTGGCCAGGCCCCAGCCCCGCCAACGGGCCTAAACGCTCCCTGCGTCCCCGCCATGAGCCACCATGACTGAGCAGCGCGCGCCGCCTCCCCTCCCCCCGCAGGCTGGGTCGCTGAAGGCCCCGCTCTGCTCCTCCGCTTCAGTTTCGCCCGCCCTTTTATCCGGGACTAAACAGAGCACCGCTTCTCCCCTTCCACCTCTCCATTTCCAAGGGCTGAGAGGAGAAAAGCCGCCACACCAGTCAGCTACCACAGCTGCAACGGTCATTCAGGCCCACCTCACTACAACCCAACCCATCTCCTAGTACTGCTCCTGGCGGTAGCTAACGGTGACCGCCATCCGCACCATTCAAGGTTTTTATAAACGGCCACACCCGCCCCCGCAAGAATGAGGGGGACGCCCCGGCCCGGTTACCTTCCCCGGGGCGTCTCTCCACGCCGCTCCGCTCTGTGCCGAGACGCTGGGAAGATGGCGGAAGCAAGGTTCAAATACCCAGACAGCGACGCCGAGCGGCCACAGAGAAGAGGAGGAGCCGGCGTCACGTGGAAAGAGGCGGGCGGGAGGCGGCCGGTAGCTCGCTGCAGCCCTGAGGGACCGAGTCGTGGTGGCTGTGGGGCCGGGCGTGGTGTTCCGGCGGACCGGTGCTGCACTCCGCCGCGGGGTCAGCGGCCCGGCGAGACTTGGCCCGTTCGGCAACGAGGAGGGGCTCCTCTGCGGTACGGGAGGAAGGACGCGAGCGCACACCTACCACCTGAGGGGCTTCCCGCCCCGAGCGGCGCCCTCCGCTGTGATGGCCGAAGCTCGCTGGTGAGGGGTGAGGCAGTTTCGGAACCGAGCTGAGCTCAAGGAATCCGGCAGCCTCCTTCTCGGGCATTAAAATCGCATCAAGAAGTGTTTCAGTCAGTTGATGGCACTTATTCTGCAGACAAAGTTTGAAAATAGCATGGAGTTACTTTTTCTAACTACCACACCGCCTCGGGTGTGGTTTAATAAAGCCTTTAGAAGCAGCAGGTGAATTTAATTGAAGAGCTTTCAGGTGGAAACACCTGTGTTCAAAAGGGCTTCTCTCAAATGTGCCTCATGACAGTGATTGTCAGCTTTTCACACAAACCCAGCTGCACCCACTAGAGAGTGCATTGATGAAAATACAAGTTATTTTGTAAGCCCTAGATTTAGAGTAATTCCCTAAGCTCTCAAATCCAAACTTCAGTGGAATCAAGATGCTCAAAAACTGACTTTCAAAGACCACAAGTGTTTTATGTTGCCTGCGAGTACAGGGTTCATGGGTATCTGCTGACTTTTAAGTTTTCTTAATTTTTTAAAATTTTATTTTAGTCCAGTATACTTAAACCAACTTTTTTGTGGTTTGCATAATGTTTGTTGTGCACCCCATAATCTAGAATAAATAAGCGATAAGATACATACATAAAAATCTCGGTTGAACTAACAAAATCTTTCATGGCAGGTTATATACACAAACACAAGTTTCTTCTTACTTACTTTCTACAGGTATAGATGCAACATATAGATACAGAAAGCTTCACAAGAGCAGCTGCACTGTGCTGTATTTTTTTGCTTATTTGATAGTGCAGTGCCAATCCAAACGTTGCATAAGATTTTGTTGGAAGAACCACTGGGTTGTTGGATTTGCCTTCCCTTTTTTTGGATGAGTTGGGTCTGTGGGCTCTTCAGCATTTTTGCTGATCGCCTCTAGGTGTCAGGAAGGATATTTTTCAGAATGCACAACTCAAGTTTTTCTCAGCACGGTACTATCTTTATAAAATCCTCTTGAATTTCACCTCTCTTCTTGATAGATAGGCACGTTTTTATAAATAGGAGCCCATAAAGCCACATTAGCCGAGTTTGGCAGATGTTAATATACACACTTCCAGGGAAACAAAAAAAAACAAAACCAATTTGTAACTGTGTGTAGACTACTCGGTGTACTTCAGAAACTTCTCAATATCGTTACAAATGTATTAGTAAGCTACTTTTTTCTCTGCAAATGAAATGGTTATAATATCTAATACTTTACTTTGGAATAATTAAAATAGGTTTCTAATTTAAAAGGCCCCTAACATAGCTTGTGAGCTCCCAGCAAATATTTATTTTGTTGTTACAAAGGTGAACAATTCGGTGGAATCCAGTTTTTATCATCTGTTTCATCATCATCTGTAAGTAAATATTCTGTTCAGAGGATGCACAAAGCATCTGCTCCAGATAACCCCATTCAGCAAAGGCAACAAAAGGCTTCCAGGCACTCATCAGTAGTGTAAGATTGCTATCTAAAGGATTAGAGTCCCTAAGGTATCACTAGGTAATCAGCATAATAATTACTTTTAAAAGATCTTTTACATTTCCTGTATCTTGACTCAGGTCAACTGTGAACAAACTTAGGAACTCACTGACCAGATAAATGCACAAGGTAAAAGGCAGCCCCTACTATGTGTCTGAAGACACAAATGAGGAATGTTACAAAAGGTAGCAGCAGGGATAAAAGGGTTCACAGGGCTAAACAGCATATGTGTCTAGAACTGCTATTAGTAGGAACTAAACCATTTTGTAAACTGTAAACGAAGGCAATGATATATGCAGGCAAGCAATGAGAAAAAACATAATTGTACTTCCCGGTTACAGCAGCGATGCAGAAATGTCTCTGGAATACGAGCTCAGGCAGGAACAGAGATCTGCATGCTGGTGTTCAAGGCGACACAGGAAATGAGTCTGAAAGGTTTGAAGAGGAAATTAGTCACTCTCAGCACAGATTGGTAAAATGGACCATACAGTAGCAAGATTTTATCAAGATAAGTATTTGAAGGACAAATTTTATTCATTTTTTCACCAAATAAAACATGTCTGACTAGGTTTTGCCAAGAGACTACACTCTTGGAAGATAAGCGTATACTAGGTCAGTGGTGAAGGGCAGATGTAGATCTAAATTGTTTCAGAAAACAAACATTCAGCCGTTTACTGTAATTAAACTGGTTTACATTGCTAATTCAGGATCTTTAAATTCCTAATCCAGAATAAACTTCTTTACCTAGACGAGGAAAATTCTGCGTTGATTATTCTCAGCATCCAAAAGTAATAGTTTTAGCATTTACAGTTGCTGAACATGTAGCCTAGAAGATAAAGTCTGCACATATAGAACTGAGACACCGATAGAGGCAATTGACTGTAGTCTGAAATAGTACTTTTTAGATAGCCCTGGGGAACACAATTCTACTGAGGGTTTTCTGCCTTCCACTGCGTGTGCATGCTGTATTTCCTAGAAGCTCCCAGGCTTTGACCACATACCTGGTTTTGTACAAATTTAGGACTCTGGCAAAGTTTTGATGTTTTACTAGAGCCCTAAATACCACCACAAGGAAATGCATCAGCATATTTTAATTGAAGAATTAAAGTCAGCAGGTAGTCTTATGTTCCATGGAATCATACAGCCTTGTTTTCATTTCCAGTCATTATGTATCACTCCTAGCTGTTCTGCGGGTGAACAGCAGGCCGCAGGCCATAACTTCATATTCTGAGATGGAAAGGAATGTGCCTGTGGCGAGCAGAAGCATCAGCAAAGGGAGGATGCATCCTGTGCACTTTTCGGGCTACACATAAATCACATCCAGTCCGATTGCAGCCGACCCACGTCACGGGCCAGCGCGGAACTAAATAACACTCAACTCCACAATAACACCCCAGTTTTGCACAACTCGTCCCTCACGATGTCCCAAAACCCGCCGCGATGCCCCGGCTCCCTCACAGCTCCCGCCGCTAGAGCGGAGCAGCCGCGCGCTACCTCAGGCAGCAACCTCGCCCAGGCGACCGGCTCACTGACGTCAGCAGCGCGAGGCGGGCTCCCGAGGGGACGGTCACCGCCCCCGCCCGCCCCTTTCCCCGCATGCGCGGCCGGTGGCTGCTGCGGCGCGGGGCGGGGCCGGGGGCGGGGCCGCTGCCCCGCGCGACGCGAAAGGAGGGTGTGGCGGTGGTGCGGCCCGGCCCGGCCCGTCTGCCGCGGGAGGCCCAGAGCCCGCGAGAGGGGAGGTGGCCCTCAGCGGGGAGCAGCGGGAGCCGAGGAGGGCTGCACCGCGGGAGCCGCTGAGCTGCTGCGGGGATGAAGGACCGGCTGGCGGACCTGGCAGACGCGAGGGTTCGGCTTAGGGGCGAGAGGGACTCCCTCCGGGGCAGGGCGGCGGCGGGCGGGAGGGCACTAAGCGGCGGAGCGCGGGGGGATTCGGGCCGCTGTAACCGATGAGGTAACGGGCACGGGAGGGAAGGCCGGTGCCCCGCAACGGGATCCGCGCAGGCAGCGCCGCGGCCCTGGGGTGGGGAGGCGGCTGCACCGCGCTTCCCCGCTCCTTTCTCGGACAGGGGCGGCTTCCACCGGGAGCCGGGGAGGGTCTGGGGGCCTGGCAGTAAGAGGTCAGGCTTCTCCGGTTTAATAGATCACCTTCCCTCGCTGCCTGCTGACCTCCAGCGCGTCCCAGCCGTTACAGTTCCGAATGGCAGATAAACCGGATAATAGCGTTGTTTTCGAGCTGCCCGTGATGTCGTGGGGTGGATTTATCCGCTTGGGAACGGTTTAAACAGTAACGCGTCAATAAAGCTGTCTGCAGATTTTATTTCCTGCGTGTTTACAAAATGGTAGCTGGGTATGTTTATACACTCTTTTCCTTTTCCTTATTTGTGTTTTAAAAACAGTATCCTAAAAAAGAAGGGGGAGTTGGAGGGAGGTACCATCATGTCTATCTACAACAGGGTATGGCTTGGTTAAAATAGAAGGATATTTGGTTTGTTTTGGGTTTTCTTCGTGAAAAAAAATGGAAGAGAGGATCACTGAGGACTTCTATGGTTGTTCTGGGACTCCACATACATGTAGAAGTTGGCCTGTGTCGACATGCAGGCATGTTTGGGGCTCGTTCATCTTAAAATTAAGTTCATATCTTCGGGGTCACAAAATACGTTTTGGAAGCTCTAAGTGGTGGAATTATCAGTGTCTCCATTTTCCTTCCCAAAGGATGCATTGGCATCTGAAAAGATTTTGCATTATCAGATTACAGTATCTTTATCAGGAAGGATGTTTTGGAATCATGCCAAAGAATTGTGTAATTTGTTTCAGATTTACTTCTTCCCTTTTCCTATTTCTAAACATGTCCAGGTTGTAGGAATACGTGCCAAATGTTGGCAATGGTGCCGGCTTCCCGGAAAGAGGAAGCAGCAAGCAGTGATCTGAATTCACTTTTTCATGTATAGCCCTAAACTGGTAGACTTCATTCTGACTGGGGGAAGCAGCAGTGTTCTGTTGAATGGGTTTTATTAATTTAAAAAACAAACGTGCACAGAAAAAGAAGCAACTATGAATAGAGGCTTTTAAGCCAGATTTAATATGTGATATCTGAAAATGTTGTGGTACTGCAGCAAGCTGCTTCAACTGAAACATCACTGCAGGAAGCTGTTGCTTATTAAGTGTTCAGTATTGCTACCTGTAGAATTAACAAACAGCTTGGAGACTTACAAGTTTTCTTCTAACTAGAAGAAAATATTTAAACATTAAATGAAGTTACTGAAGATCCAGTCTAAATTTTATCACTTAAAAGTGTGCCGTTGACATGAAGTTTTGAAAAGTTGCATAGCTGAGGGAGGTGCTTTTTGTGAAACTTGATTTCCTCAGGGAAGTCATGGAAGTAGCAACTTCCACCTTTCATATATATGGAAAATACTGAGATAATGTTTTTGTGATGTTCCTTCACTAGTGTAAACACTTTGAGCTGTGATACTTGACCACATATAGATAAGATTGCTTTGGAAAGGGATAAATAAACTGAGTGAGGAACTAATGTATTAACATTTATTTGCCTGTTTTCCAAACTGTTTCAGTTTGATTAATGTAGTTTCATTGTATTTTATTTGGCTGAATCATTAAGTAGAGCATATAAGCTATGGTTTTTGAACAGGCCTGGGCCTGCAAGATCTTCAGGAATAGCTGTGCCTTGCCTCTTTCCTTTAATATAAGAATTTCATTGTGTTTTACTTTGGTTGGACCTTGCCAAAATAAGTTCCATCCACCCTATTTCCCCCAAAGACCCTTTAAGGTACAGAAATAGTTGAAGAGATGCTGGCCAGTCAACACTGACCCATTTTAACTAAACACAGTGTTCTCTTTAGCAGAAATGTTCATTGAAGTTAACATGTTCTTGTTTGTGAGCTCCTGGGTTTTGTTTGACAGCAAGGCAACTTTTGTCATTAAAAGTTGTAACTTTTTTTCCTAGATTGCTCTTTATCTTTTATAAAGAGAGAGAAATGTAACTAATCAGTGTTTGTGATCCAGTAACATAAAATGATCATAACATTTTGATACTTTTGTTAATACAATGTATTTAAGCAGTTAAACAGGGCTAAAGTAATTGCTGGAGAACAGATAATGTTGCATCCTCTTATTTTCTTGCTAGAAAAATTCTTGTACAGTACGTGCTTTTTCAGAAGAGAGCAACCATAACTGTATTTGTCCATTTGTAGGGGATTATTTTAATGTACTTGCTAAATGATTCTGAGCAGGCCAGAATGAACTTCTTACAGCTGTTAGAATTATCCTTGAATACAATTAACTGGACAGTTGATCAAATCCCAGACTGGTATTAGTTATTTTGAGCACAAATTAGTGTAAGATTAAAGAAGAATAAAAGATTCTCTCTGATCCCATATCCTGTTTTCAGCAGTGGTGGATGGTATATATTTAGGGAAGAGGAAAATACAAACCCAAGGCAAGTACATAGCACTGATTGTGAGACATTCTCCCAGCCTTCAATGGTTTGCTGTTTATGGATACAAATCCGTCTTAAAATGGCTTGAAAAGAGCTGTAGGGTCTGTGTTCAGACAGTGAGTTCAGCACATTTAGCTAGTGTCAGATATTAAAAACATATGTCCTTTTAAAGACCTGTTAATAAAACTCATACAAACTTTTTTGTTATACTTGCTAAATCATTTAAGAAAGCAGTAAGATGTAAAGAACCTCTGCTTAGGAGTGATGGTTTGGGTCTCAAGTTAGGGGAGCATTGTTCATACAGCTTTAAAATTACAACCTTGTTTCTGAAATGGATGCAGAGCTATCTATTGAAATCCGTTTTTCTTGATTGGTGAATCATTTTAAGTACATGCTTTTACGTTTCCTTACTCTTCAATGTTACTGAGGAGATCTCTGACAAAACCTTTCAAAATATTTGGTTATGGCTTTTGTCGTTGTTAAACAAAGACCCGTAACTTGAACAGAACTGCATTGGTTTTTGTAGACTATTTCTTGGGTGTTCACTTAGTGCCCCCAGAACTGTTTAGGAATGAGTGAAGAACCATAAAGTCCTAAAAGTTACAATTGGTAGAATTGGGTGGAATGGAAAAAAAATGCAAAAGGAACTATTTCAGAAGGAGGAAAACATTACTGAGTTCTCCCCCTTTTCCCTCCTCCCGAGTTAACCTCTTAGATTAGTCTTTGTTCAAGCATGGAATTTTCCAAAGATGAACTGTATGTTTTTCATGTCATAACGGGCTAATTTCTTATAGATGATTCCCATATTATATATATAATATTTATTTTAATATATTTATTCTGATATAGATCATTGCTATCTGATGTTGTTCTGGTTGTATGATAATGCTACTAAATGCATGTTAATGATTGACCTGCTGGAGCTGCCTGTCAGATCATCTTGGCTGTCTGTAAGCCCTTCTTGGCTGCTCTGATAGAAAAGAATTTCTGGAAACACTGATGCTGTAAGGAGAAACTGTAATACTCTGTAACCCGCTCCTTGGGGTTGAGTCCTTGGAGTGATGATGGTCAGTTACTGTCCTTGCAGCCTGCCAGAGGACTACACATGATCTGGACTGAGAAATAACTAACCTTGGATGGGATTTGAAGGGCAAGTAATAGTTGCGGGTTTAGGTCAAAAGTTGTTTCAGTTCCAAAGGTTGATAATTAATGTGGTAAGGTATCTCAAGCTAGACTGGCTTCTGCAATTCAGTAAGGTATGGGAAATGTCAGAAGTTTCATAAGCCACCAGGATAGCTCCTACTTGGAGCTGAGAAATAATGTTGTCTGAATATCTGGATTCTGTGATACAAACCAGTTTCTAAGGGAACTTGATAAATTTTACAAGTCTGTGAATGTTTATAGAGTTGTATGTCCCAGACTTTGAGTCCCAAGGTCAAGGTATGAGCTGCAAACAGACTTCATTAGTTTGCTCTTGGCACTGACGTGGAACTTTTTATCAGCTTTTTCTGATATTGCTTATGCTGGGGAGGCAAGGTCTAGGAGAAACAATGTGTTTCTGTTGAACTTGATGAAAGGGAGTCCTTGGTTACATTGTGTGGTCATCGGAAGAGGTGCATCACTTAAGTTGAAGAGTTACCAGATAAGCTGTATTTTAGGGAAGTGGTGAACAGTTAGAGACCAGAGGTTGACCAGTCATCAGGTATTTCAAGTGCTGACATTCAAAGTAGGATGTTCATAAATCCCTCAACGAATTGTAGACAGGGAATCTGTCAATGATGTCATTGCAACCAAATGCGAAAGTGAAATGAATGTGGAACTGCCTATAGGGTGGGAAATCCTGATTGCTCCCTTCCAGCCTGGCATCTGCAAACAGGGCTTCCCAGTAAGACTTTTGTGTCTTTCATTGCTTTAAGGTTCACTCAGGTGTTTAATGTTTTACTAAGATTGTCTGACCAAGCTGAGAGCTGGCATCTGCCTCTCTTAGCTGATGTTATTTTCATTTTTTTTAGTTCTATTAACTAAATACAGTATGTGGTTATAAACAAGTAGAAAAATTATTCTTTACTCAGTAAATGTAAGCAGAAGTTGTTCTTTTACATAAGTAATGAAATTAAATGTCTTTAAAGTGTAGCTCATTCTTAACTTTCAACTGGTAGCTTTGTAGTCTCTGGCATGGGTAAAAGTTGGGTGGCTTCATCTGGGCACAGACTGTCTCACTTGTGTGTGTTAAGCAAGACTGTTGATTAATTACAGTCCCTAAGGACAGATTCTTTAATACTGAGTTCTAACAGTCATGTCCTCAAAATGAGTAACTGCAAAACATCTTCAATGACACACAATGCTATGAGTGATGGGAGGGTGGGCCAGGAAAGTAATAACATCTAAATTTCTGTATTTCAGCTGGGGCTTTATGGGTTTCCATGAGTATAAAAGCCAGATGATTTCTGCAAAGATTGTCATAGGGCTTTATGCACTCCCTGAATTTGCAGGAAAAGAGCTGTCACAAAGTCTAATAACTCCTTGAAGATTTGGGGCACTCCTAGATCCTCATTAAATATCACCGTCTTGATTAGATAATAGCAGTGCTTAACATGGGATTAAATTGCAGAGTTGTCTTGCAAATAATATACATCTCACCTAGTTTAATAAAACCAGAAACAAAGGGCCTATGGGTAAATAGGGTCAGGGTTTAGGGGCAGAAAGCAGGTGTTAGAAGACCAAAGGCAGAGGCACTTGTAAGAAGAAAAGTGTCTAGGATGTGAAAATCCCTTGATGGTACCTGTCTTGTATTTTGTTTTCCTAACAGATAACCCTTTGACTATCTGCTAGAATAATATTTTGTTCTAATTTTGGTTCAATGCTGTTGAGAGACCCTGTGGACAGCCTGTGCTTTACAGAGGGAACTAGAGAACATGGAGGCTGGAGCTGTTTGCCTTTCTAGGATGCATGTTTTGTCTTTTCCTTTGATAAAACTTGAATATCTGTTCCTGTGAGGATCCATGAATTCTGCAGGGCTAGCTTAAGGGTTAGGGCAGTGTGACGGAGGCAGTGTTTGCGCTGGATGCCGTGGCGAGCTGCGACAGCCTGTCAGCTTGAGCTGCTGCTGCCTTGGCTGCTGTTCCAGGGTTTATCAATTATGTAATGTGTGTGTAGTTTAGTGTGTGTAATTATGTCTAAAGTGGTATGGAATGACAGCCTTGAGACACCCAATGGCAAAACTAGTAAGCAGATGTTGGTAGCTTTTAGGTCTAGCTTGCATTAGATGTTGAGCTTTCACCATCACAAGGCAGTCATCAGCACCTCTCTTAGTGTTTCTTTGAGAGGGACTGATTTACTGTTTCAGTAGACTGAATGTTAATTTCAGTTCATGTGGGACTCACTGTGGAAGTATCTTTATGCTGTGAGAGAACACTTACATACCAAATACTATTTGATTAGTTTTTATGACAGGTACTGAAACTGTGACATCACTCACAGACTGGTTCTGTCTTGAAGCTGTTTACAGAGGAGTACATGTAAATGCCTGAGCATTCACTACCTCATGGTAGTTGGGTGGTTTCTTTCTTTGACCTCTCTGCTTGTTTGTTTTTGAATTGTGGCCCTCAGAAGAAGAAGGAAACTTACTTTCATGACTTCACAGAGTGTTGGCAGAAATGTGTCTGCAGTAGCAATGTTGATGAGCATTGTGTCAAACAGGAGCCTGAGTTTTATTTCATAGATTTTTTTTTTTTGTCTTTTACAGTATAAAGGAAATGAAGATGGGGAGACAGTTATTGTTGAAAAAGACCATTTTATGGATGACTTTTTCCAACAGGTAAAGTTATAGTTTTCACCATGCAGCAAAAACTTAGTTATTTCTCTGTGCCTCTTAATTTCTGTAATTGGGCTTAATTCATCTACACCCCATCCCCCAATATGCTTTGTAATGGTGTTCTAAATCAAATGTTGCTCTGAATTATTGTACTGTTCTCATTGCCATACTTCTCTTCCTCTAGGTTGAGGAACTTAGAAATAGTATAGCAAAAATAGCACAAAATGTGGAAGAAGTGAAGAAACAGCACAGCATTATCCTGTCAGCACCAAATCCTGAAGGAAGTGCGTATCACATTTTTTGGGTTTCAGATATGTGTGGCTGGATGTTCTGAAATAATTTACATGTTTTTAGCTATTTATGGAAATAGAACTTGAGGTGTTCAGAATGCAAAATGTAACACAATTCATTTAAATATTTCCATTTTTAATCTAGAATTAATGTTTTCATTTGCTTATTTTCCATTCTTTAAGTCTCATTTGAATAAATACATTTTCAGCGTATTTGTTGCATGATCCACACTTTTGTTAGAGCAAAACTCCAGTTGAATATGGTATCATGAAATGGACTGTGTCTTCAGAAACATAGAGGCTATTTGCATTTCTTTTAATTGGTGACAGTGTTGAAGTGTCAGCTGACACTTGTACAGGGCAGCCATCCTCTTCTCTTTATTCTTCAGTAGGGACAAGATCCTGCCTAACAGTAGCACTATAATCAGCTGCTTCAGCAGTAATAGAGTTCAATGATGGAGCTGTATTTTTTAGAAGTGCTGGAAGTGCAGATGTGCTTTCTGAACAGAGAACTCAAAAGTTTAGGGAACTTACCCAAAAACCTGATGTGTTCTCAACACTTGTTAATTCAAGGAATGTCTGTGTTTACGGGAGAAGCTTAAAGAAAAGGGAAGAAAAGATGGGGAGATATTTTTGTGAAATGTTGCAACTATTTCTTGTTGATGAAAACTGAACTTTCTATGTTAGTTTTTCTCTCCCTTCTATTTTCTTTGTCCACAGATGGGTATAGGCTTGTACTCTTGAAATGATTTTGGAGACTGCTTTTTGTCTTAACAGTCATACACAGTCATCTCATACATACATCTTGGGTTCATTTGAGTGTTTTAACATCTGTGGTCTCAGCTCATGTATCAGCTTGTGTTTGTGCTAAAAATTGTGCTCATTCATGCATCTGAATTGTGTAGGAACATGACCTTGCCTGTAAGTAATGTAGGCTCCTGTGAATCTAGCATCTTCAGTAAACCCAGTAGCAGAGATGTATCAAAATTCCTTGTGAATTCTTTGTGTAGTATTCTTAATAATAGGGAGTGCATGGTACTGATGTGTTAATAAGGGTAAAAGCTATGAGTCCATGATAAACAACAGAAGTAGAAGTGGGGAAAAATCTGTATCTTCACTTGATAGACGTAAGTGAACTTTCATTTTGATGAGCGAAAGAATGTTACCCTGAAAGTGTTACATTAAGAAAAAATGTGGACTATTTCATCACCTGATTTAGTTCATGACTTTGTAATAACATTTCCCAACTGTGAGAGCTTCTCATAAGAAGCAGGAACCTAATAATATGCTGCTACAAAAATGGTCAAGTGTTTAGGAGTATAATAAACAAGTCCTCTGCATGGTTACACTGGATGCAGTTATGACATTGCAAGGTAGAGTTCTAGATAGTTGTTGGCTTAATATTATCAACCGTTCTGAACCCATATTTTTAATTTTCGTTTTTTTTTTTTTTTTTTCCCCTCTTTTTAGAAACAAAAGAAGAACTTGAAGAATTAAATGAGGAAATAAAGAAGATTGCTAATAAAGTCCGAGCCAGGTTAAAGGGTAAGTTGTGAGGAGAAGTAGAACTGCTGTCATGTGTAATGATTCAGGATGTAGCAGTGTACTTCAACAGTGTACAGTATTGGATGGCTCTTTAAAATAGAGAATCTCCTCCTCCCTGCCAACTAATCTATATAGCCCATGTCAAGAACAGTATTGTCCTCTATTCCTCCTTGGCAACCTTCACTGCTGACAAATACCAGGTTTTGGCCCAGCCCAGTTTGTGGAACAGAAAAAAGAGCTTGCTTGCTTTCAGGAGTAACCTAGAAAATTAAAGTGCAAAGTAATTCCTCTGTGTAGAAATGAATTCTGCAACTTAAATGCTGGGTTTTGGTCATGGTGTCTTGGAAGATTAACTGCAAGAAGATGCTCCGTAGCATACATACCTACACAGGGAATTGCTTTAGAGCACTTAGTGTGTTTTAAATTCAGACTAGCTAATTTTGCTGTGGCTTTGGCCTGTGACTATGTCTTCATTGTTTAGCATAGGTTTTGAAATATATTGAGTGTTTTAATGTTACTGTATTACAATTACTTCCATAAACACTAGGGTGTGGTGATTATTGTTTAAACTATAAGAGCAGCAGTGTTGTTAGAACTTCTGAGATTTTTCTATAGCAATAGACAGTAGTGTGACTCCGTAAAACTATTTAAGTAGTTACTGTGTTACAAGATCTGTAGCAATTATCAAAATTATTTTGTATTGTCTGTATATCACTGCCATACACCAAATGTTAAACATGTCTATGGGGATCTTATATGTGAAGAAAGTAGTAATTAACACTATTTACAAAGTAACTGAGCTATTAAATAATTATACTGAACATTGACTCACAACATTCTTGTATTGTTCTTAGCTATTGAACAGACTTTTGATCAGGGTGAAAATGCTAATCGGACATCAGTGGACCTCAGGATAAGAAAAACACAGGTATGGTCACTTACGTTTAAATAAAAGGATTCTAGTAAATTGGAGAATGAGTTTCACCACTGAAATTCTTTCAGAGGTTCATGTTCTGTTTTGTTGGAATGTAACTTTCAGTTGCTGTGCAGTATTGTGCTGTATCAAAAAACAATTAATTGATTTTGTTCCACATTTTTATATCCTTGTAAAACAGCACTCTGTATTGGCTCACAAGTTTGTGGAGGTCATGATGGAATACAATGAGACGCAAACTCTCTTTCGAGAACGCAGCAAAGGTCGGATACAGAGACAATTGGAGATAAGTAAGTGATCTGAATACATGTTTTTAAAAAGTTAATTGTGTTGTTAATATCCACCTTGTTTCTTGCTATTTAAAGATGGTACAAAGCATCACAGATCTCGTATGCCTTCTTGCAGGATGTGAGAGGAAAAACTATCATGTGGCATAAACTCTTTAGTGTTACTATTCAGAGCAGCAGTAAAGAACATAAGGTTGAACTCAATAATTTTTTTGTTGAAAACTATTGAAGTAACTGTCTTTTCCTTTTGATTCTTTTACTTCTGATGCTGCAACTTTAAATGAAACATTAAGAAAAGCTGTGTTCTGAAAGTAGTATTAGTAAAAGCCATTCTAAAATTAATGTGCTAAACAGAACATCTTTTTATCCTATGATATTTTTGTCAGTAAGAACACTTGTTAAATTCAGCTGACATAAAATCAGTGCTGCTATTAATTTACGCTAATCATTTGTTTACTGGCTCGTATCTGAGTTATTTCCTCATTGATTACTATGAGGAGTATTCAGAAAGCTAATTGACTCTACTCTGAACTACAGCATCTACCTCAAGGTGTCAAAAGTATCCATAACATATTGTACCTAAAATTAGCCTTTTTTTATTATCTCCTGTAAAAGCAAGTACATATATTGCTGAAATAGGAAATGCACGCAGAAAGTTGGCAAATTACAACATGACTTTGCTTTTTGTGTGATTCTCAAGTTTGTCATTAGCCTCTCATGCTAATGGTTCAGTTTAGCTTTTCAGTCAAGTTTATTGGACAAGTTAAGTTCTTTTTTACCTACACGTTTAAGGGAAGAGACCCTAATACCTCAGGACATGCTTATGCGTTACTATTACTCAGTTACAGCCTTCAGCTTTTCCTCAGCATTGTCTTCTGACTATTACTTGATATTTTCTGGCTTGGGTTGTTTTGGGGTTTTTTTCTGTATGCAAAATGGCACTTCATAATGGCTAAAACCAATGCTTAATAGGATAATTTTCTTTGAATTGTCAGCCTTCTGGTATGGCTGACAATGGCTTCAATAGTGAGTGATGTTACGTAAAGTATTGTTGTTTGTATCCTAGCTGGAAAGACCACCACTGACGAGGAACTGGAAGAAATGTTAGAGAGCGGTAATCCTTCAATTTTCACTTCTGATGTATGTATTTCTAGTCTGGTTTATGTCTCTGTTCTGCTGCTTCTTGTATTTAAAAGTATGTTAGCACATATTTATGTCCATATCTTTTTTTGTTCTACCAAAGATTATATCAGACTCTCAGATCACTAGGCAAGCTCTGAATGAAATTGAGTCGCGTCACAAGGATATTATGAAACTGGAATCCAGCATACGGGAACTACATGAAATGTTTATGGACATGGCAATGTTTGTTGAGACTCAGGTAAATGAACCAATTCAAACACATTTACTTAACTGGGTTTTTTTTTTTTTGTTCCCCCCTGTCTTCCTCTTTGAAATACGCAGGAACAATTGCTTATACTCAGATAATACAGACTTAGGCTGGTTTTTGACAATGATTAAAATATATGAAAGTTGATCACTAAAGGTTTTCTTCGACAAACACAGTCTGGATGTACTTATGGTATATGCTATAAATAACTAAGCATAGCCTTTATTTTCAGTTCGTATACTTAATATTTTCTTCAACATGCTTATATTGCAATAAGCTTGAACACTTTATCCCTGGTTAAGGAAGAGCAACTTTTGCAGGTATGTTTGCTGGTATCTTGGGTGTTTAGGATTCTTGTAGACATGCTAAAGGACTACTGTGGTAGAATAAAATGTGCATTAGCAAGGATGTATGCAACTTATACATAATACAAATGTATGATTACTCTTGTAAGGTGAATATACAGGGATTGAAAAGTCATTCAAGTAGTTTGTTTATAAGCTTCATCTTATCTGCATAAATTTGTTCTCTTCATGTCTTTACCTACCAATTATCTAACAAAAATATTTTTAACTTTTGTTCTTAAAATTCTTTGACTTATGCAGCAAAGTGGAAAGAGTCAACGTTCAGGGGGGCACTTTCCTGAAAAGGACTATTTAATTTGGTTTTATAATTGGGTTTTGTTCTCCAAGTCCTGCATTGCTTTAATGTTAACTATCTAGCCAAGGCAAAAAAAAGGTAGCAGTTTTCTTTTGAATTAGAAATGAACCAAAAATTACTTGTGCATCATTTTTTAATGCTTTGCTGTTTACTGCTGCTGATTATTTCTTCTGATGGACAGAAACACAGGTAATAGCCTTACTGTAATTTTTCACAAATCTTCCATTTCATTACCAAATTTCATTCATCATACTTAATTTGAATTTCTTGTGTATTAACATGGTGAATCCTCAATTCCACGGAACTTCTGAGGTTGCTATTATATGTGTGTGTGTTCTTAGATAACTGTTGAACCTTGTGTTGAAAGAAGTCAATATTTTATCCCACTTGCAGGCACCTCAGAGATTTCTCATCTCTTTAGTGTGTCAGTTTCAGTTTTGGCTGTTAAAACATACCTCACATTCAATGGTATGTTTTCGGGTGTTCAGTATTTGTTCCTGCTAAAGGGAGAAATATGCCTGCCCTGCCCATGAATGTTCCTTATTTAGTTAGAACTTTGAGCCCTTGCTCCTCATTCCCTTTTCCATTTACACATCAAAGCAGAAAAAATGTCAGCTGCCAATACGTACATTATTCACTGCTTAACTATTTATGTTCTATAGCCTTCCTTCTCTTCATTTCAATAATAAGCAAGGCTTCATGTAGTCTAATAAATTTTTTGTTCAAAATTTCATTTTAAGGGTGAAATGATCAACAACATAGAGAAGAACGTGATGAATGCATCAGATTACGTGGAACATGCAAAAGAAGAGACAAAGAAGGCAGTTAAATATCAAAGTAAAGCACGAAGGGTATGCTATCTTTCTGTAATTGTGGTAGTCAGCATATTAACTTAGCACAGTATGAAGTGACCTTCAATTTTAGTTGTCTTGTTGTATTCAGTCCTTTAAGGTAGAATTAATATGCATTTTACTTTTCTGTAGTTATGATATTTAAAATTAGAAAATATTGTTATCAATTAGTATATGACAGGAAGATTTACCAAAGGATTTTACAAGCAACCCCACACCCCAGTCCCATCAGGAAAAAATCAGAACCTTTGCAGAAGTGATTTGTTATAGTTATTAAAAATTGGTATTACCAGTAGAGGACGGAAGCTTGTCTTACTACAAAAACATACAAGCAATTCATACACAGCTAAAGCTATGTTTTCTACTTAAAAAGCTGTCATTACAGAGCGTAAAAACCCCAAAAGAAGAATTAACGTACTGTGCCAGTAGATAAATTCACAGGTGGTTCTTACCATTACTGTGATACCTTTTAATTATTCAGACTCTAAATAAGCTTAAAGGTTTTCGGATCTTTATCACTGGTAAACTTACCTGGATTTATAGTTGTAAAATTGCCATGTTAACAAGAAAAATAAAATTACTGGTTTTGCTGAAGTAAGCTTTTTTAGAATTCTATCTGTAATTATTCTTTTTACAGATAACTACTTCTGTACTCTTGTAAAAGTGCTAGATAAGGGAGATCTTCCCTCTGGAAAGGTGGTGATATTCATAGAATCATAGAATAGTTAGGGTTGGAAAGGACCTTAAGATCATCTAGTTCCAACCCCCCTGCCATGGGCAGGGACACCTCCCACTAAATCATGTCACCCAAAGCTCTGTCCAACCTGGCCTTGACCACTGCCTGGGATGGAGCATTCACAACTTCCCAGTGCAACCCATTCCAGTGCCTCATCACCCTTACAGTAAAGAACTTCCTTATATCCAGTCTAAGCTTCCCCTGTTTAAGTTTGAAACCATTACCCCCTGTCCTATCACTACAGTCCCTAATGAAGAGTCCATCCCCAGCATCCCTATAGCCCCCCCTTCAAATACTGGAAGGCTGCTCTGAGGTCTCCATGCAGCCTTCTCTTCTCCAGGCTGAACAGCCCCAACTTTCTCAGCCTATCTTCATACGGGAGGTGCTCCAGTCCCTTGATCATCCTCGTGGCCTCCTCTGGACTTGTTCCAATAGTTCCATGTCCTTCTTATTTTGAGGACACCAGAACTGCACACAATACTCCAAGTGAGGTCTCATGAGATCAGAGTAGAGGGGCAGGATCACCTCCCTCGACCTGCTGGTCACGCTCCTTTTGATGCAGCCCAGGATATGGTTGGCTTCCGGGGCTGCAAGTGCACGCTGCCGGCTCATGTTCATTTTCTCATCGACCAACACCCCCAAGTCCTTCTCCGCAGGGCTGCTCTGAATCTCTTCTGTGTTAAACCACTACACTCAGTTTTGTGGAGGAATAGAGTAGCGTTCAGGTGTTTGCCATTGGTGTGGAAACTTTTGTGTTTCAACATCTTTCTTCCCATCAGAAAACTATATAATATATTCTGGAATCAAACTACTGGGTAATTTATCTTTTGTAACTGTATGATTGCAGAGTGAATGAATTGTTCCTCTGATTTCATAATTTCCCTTTTTGAGAAGCTGTGCAATTTCGTGAGGCTTTTTATGGTGAGTTGGATTTGAGGGAATAATATGTCTTTCTACAGACAGACAGATATCTACCTGTAGGTAAGACGTATTTAAAAAAATATGTAAGCAGTGTCAAAAGAGCCCACATGATGTATATGTAAATGGTGATTTTCTCATCTTTGACAACTATATAGGTATTAACCACAGTAGTTTATCTGTAAACACTGTTTATTCTTATGCATGCAGGAGTATACAGGTAAATTTATCTCAATGGGAGAACACTGCAGGCTGTAACAAAAATGAGTGTTGATCTAAAACATGATGGTTTTTAACATTGAAAATAAATGCAAATCATTGTGCTTAATCTTAAAATAATAAATACCTTGGCTTTTGACAGAAAATGTGGATAATTGTCATTGTGTCATTGGTGTTGATTGCTGTAGTTGCCCTAATTATTGGTTAGTTTGTTGGTTTTTCGGTGATGCATGGATAATGGCAGCATGTGTGACTTCCTGCCATAGTGGCAGTAAGTAACTAATTATGCTCTTGTTTTGGCCTGGTAGCTTGTATTGTTCTACTAATCCTTAATATCCATACATTTAGTACTGGGGAGTAGGCTTAAGGTGCATTGGGGGGATCTTGTCCATCTATGGATACAGTAAAAGTGCTGTGCATGTCAGTATTGAAACTGACACCTAGTGGTAAGCTGCCACATGCACAGAATGCAGTCACTACATGAGACTCATAAATGCAGAAGGAAATGAGAGGAAAAATGCAGTTATTGTCCTGCAGCCATTTAAATTTTTTTTATACTGAAACTTCACATCAGCAAAAAATCTACACTAATGTATGGAAAACTAGTTACACTTGGAACTTTATCAGATGGGGTGTTACATGGTTTTAGGCAGAGCTTTCATAAAAGTAGATGTCTACAACCATGAAGTTGGCTATATGCCTGCAGAACATCCTACAGTTTCTTACTTTGAAGCTCTTTATTAATACCAGACTAAAGGAACCTGTGGGAAATAACAATATATTTGTAAAAGGAAGTCTGCAAAGATTCCAACTGGAATTTTAGGACATAAATTTGATAACTTGTTCAATCTTCAGATTCTTGCTATACTAAGCTATCATTTCTTGTCAAGATAACACCTAACCAGGCTACTTAACTCCTTCTGAGTCCAATAGGCAGTCAGCTTCTGCATGTAGGATCCTCAAACTATGCATGAAGTACTATGAACAGGATAACACTCTGAACAGCTTATCAGGAGCTCAATTTTCTGTACTAACACTCTTTTAATAGAAAGGCTTTTGTTGTTAGTTTCTTCTCAGCTTTGGTTTATAGGCAGGTAACAGATTTACTGTATGATTGCTTAGAGTCAGAAACACCTGACCTAGTGTCAGACTTTCATGCATGTACATAGAACCTATCAATTTTCCCCCCTTGCAGCTCTTCTGAGGTATTACCTACACAGTGTTTGTACTTATGTTTTATTGAGTTCTATGAATTCCATTAAGCATGTCATCTAAAGAGTTGAGCAGGCTACAAATATTTATCCAAGGAGGGTGGTAGTAAGCAATGTTACTGTACTTAGACATGACCCTGATAAGTAAATGTTCACTACTGTATCTGTTTCTGTATGTAATGATATCTACAAAAGTTGGCTGTGAGTAATAATAATTATACTGGGAAGCAAAACACAGAAATGTTTCACACAGCTCCATCTCCTAACTATGGTTACATGTATGTTAGGAAAGAGTAAGTGCAGTAAGGTTTTGTATTAATTTTTCTAGAAAGAAAATCGAAGCACTGCGATGAGGTATCAGTTGTTTCTGTGGCTGTACATGTGTGTGAGCAGGGTATTTCAATCTCAACTTTTTTTTTTTTCCAGAAACTGATGTTCATAATTATCTGTGTTGCTGTGTTGCTTCTGATACTTGGAATTATCCTAGCAACAACACTATCCTAGCAAGCACATTCCAAGAGTTATGAACCTTCAGAAACTCCGAAATATATCTTCAGTAAAACCAGATCTTTTTTAAGAAGTGATGCCTTACACTGTTCCATGATGATGACATATCACTAATGGTTAAAAATCTAAACAAAATTGCTCTTAATGTTTACTTATAAATGAAGATGAGAATGTATTAGGATATGGATGGATTTGCATCATAAACTCTGCATTTGTAAGACTGAAACTTGCTCTTAATTGTTTTGAACTAAAGTAACTTAGAATTTTTTTCTATATCTCAGTGTTATGAACAGTTTATATAGGGAGTTGAGAGACTTTCAAGTTTTGACTGTTTGGAGCTTTTTCCTATTGCAAATCCGATTCTAATCATGAAGTGTAGTACCTTACCAGTTCTGCTTTTGTTAGCACTCGTGTGAACATTTTTGAGATGTAGCCTTGTCTGTAAGTATAATTATTTAGTCACCTATCTAAGCTTTATACTTGAATTTTCTTTCCCCAACAAGTGCTAAAGTATTTTATCCTGAAAAGACTCCTTATTTAACTGTCTGCCTATTGCAGTCCACTTGAGAAGGAAAAAAAGAAAAGCCTTTTTTTGTATTTTCCAGGCTTTTTGTTTTTTCTTTCAATTTCAAACTTTAATTGCTTTAAATGTTTCCTTGCCTTTGTAATAAGAAGTAATTTGCAACATTTCTGGTAAAGAATGCAGTAATGCAGCACATCAGATTAGAACTTTAGCAGATAATCTTACAAATAACCCTTGTTCAAATACAAATAACCCTGATGGATCAGTTTAGCCTTACTATTAATGTGACAAAAATCATATTTTCTAAATAAAGCCAAGTCATGATATCTTATTCAAAAGCTTGCTAATGTTGATGTGTGAATATAGCACATAGGGATAAACTCCTTCAGAAAAGTATGAAACATAATAAAAACTAAGACACTGATTTGTTATGAAATTAGTCTTAACATGTATGAAGTGTTTTAGCATATACACACCTGTTGTACTGCTAGTTTGCAACACTTAAAGGCTTGAAAGATTTTAAATGTAACTAAACTGCATTTAATGTTACAAGTTATTTTTGTACTTTGTGTGTAAAATATTTGTAACTTGACTTTGACTTCTTATTGTTTAAGCATATCTATGTAGATATGTAGATATATTTACACTGAGAGAATTAGAGGGAAGTACAATGTGTGCCTTTTAAATACAGTCTAAAACTACACTTGTCAATGTTTCAAATAGTTATAATGTTAACTGCAATAACTCCTTAAACTCATGTTTTGTTGAAGGTGTCCAAGATGGAAGTTACTCAGTCAACTGTAAGTCAGTCTTTAGACTTGATTAAATTCAGCAAAGTTTACAGTTAATATTGTATGTATGACTATTCCTGCTTTGCTGTCCAAATACACTGTGAATGTGCTGGAGGTGTTCTTATGTCAAACATGTTTAAAAAGGAAAAAAATTATTATTATTATTGGTCTTTTTGCAAGTTGGCCGTAATGAAGTCGCTTGAAAAATTTTGGCTTCATTAATGAACAAATTTCTTTACCTCTAAGTTCTCACAAACATGAGTGAGTGTTCTGGAAGTTTACATGCAAAGTAAGGACAGATTGGTTGCCTTAGTACTCAGTCTACATAAAATATATTTTTTATTCTATAGTTTTCTAGATTTTTTTATCAGTAAATACTATTTATACATATACACAAATTAGGGGGAAAAGAAATTGGTTCTGCTGTTTAACAGCTGATCACCTAAGATGACCCTCAAAATCCCATCATGTTGAGTTTTTTATTTATAATGCAATAATTTGCCCATCAAGACCAGAAATTTGAATAGGCTACTCCATGGCTTTTACTTTTTGTTATACAGCTGTCTCAATGAGTTTGTTTTAAAACAAAACTTGTTTTTCACATGAACTCTTCTGTTGATATTGGAGGGGAATATATCTCTAACCTATGCACTAATAAATTTATCTAAGCAAGTATCTTGTGGCTGTTTTTGTATTCATGATGTTATCGTGACCTCTGAGTATTTCCAGTAAGTGTTTGAATAAGGCTGGTATGTTTTTGTGAAGATGTATGTCAAACAACTGATACTTAGATTTTAGAGTAAAAGTAGTGTATTTCCAGAACCTTTTTACCAAAAAAGGTGTAGAGATGGTCAAAGTAGATGTAGAGAGAAATGCAAAGACATCAGTGGGATTTATACCCTTTTAATATAACCATGAAATTTTGCTTAATATTGAACTTGAAAAATATGGGAATTATTTATTTGAATGAAGCTATTCATGTGTTCTCAAAAAATCCTCATAGAAGTGCATTTTTATGAGTGCAGAATTAAAATAACTTCCTCTTACCTGCTCACCCCAGAACTGGAATTCCTGGAATGGGTTGAGTTTTCTGGTGTCCAGGTGGTAACTGGAGTTATTCCCATGTGCTCGAGTTTGAAATTGGTGTGCCCTTCTTGAGAGCTTTTTGCTGGCACTGAGTGCTGTCACCCAAGTACCTGTGGAAAAAGCATCAAATAAACATAAATGAATCCAACAGAATGAACTAGAGTTGTTTCAAAATTAATCTGTCTTTATTCTGCTTCTCTTTGCTCTGTAGTGTAAAACACAGAAAAGACATTTCTAGGCAACAGAGGATTTGTTAAGCATGGTTTTGATGAATGCAAGCCTGCGAAATAAGATTTAGAAGACAAAGGGAAATGAGGGAACTGCTGCCTAGGAGGAAGGATGTTTTTCTGCATAAAGATATTACTTTAAAACAACCCACACTCTTTCAGACAGTTGTGCTTCATGTAGTTTGGAGAGAACAGTTTGGATGTGGGTTTTGTTTTGTTGGGTTTGGAGGGGGAGCAGTGGAGGGTGTGAAAGGGGGTTTACAGACTTAGGTTGCCCAATGTTAAATTTGATTTGATGCGTTAATGTGGCTTGTATGCAACTTCTGAAAATAACCATGGCATTCTTCCCCAAGTGGGTCAGCCTTTGCACCTGTGAATCAGCTCAGTCTTTTCTGTCATGTACAGTAAGCAATTGGCTGCTCAGCTACATAGTGCCAGTTGCAGCCTCTTCAGCTGCCTCTCTCCAACACACAGAGTCCTTCTGCCAGTAGTGAAGTGCTTGGAGATGAGCATTTTGGAATAAAAAGAGCATTTCGTAAGCACTTGTAGCTAGGTTCTGAAGAACAAACGAACTTCTTGAATAAAAGTTTTTGCAAAGGAGAATACATGGAAATGGTAAGTAATTACAAAATAGTTGTATTTACATGTTGTAAAGAATGATTGATTTTATTGGCTGCATTTGAACCCATTTTACTGCAAATCGGGGGAAAGGATTTTTATGTTCAGGAACAGTTCTTAGAGAAAAGCTAAGTTCTGATGCGAATAGCTACTGTACAGCAGACTTTGCGGTTGTGAAGAAAGCAAGGATTATTTTGCATGCAAAGATTTAGTTCCTCTGTCAATACTTTAGAGAGGACATGGGTCAGCCCGTGCCGGTTACTGTCAGTTAACACTAAATTGAGCTGGACAACGTTCTACTAACAGAGTGCAACCCAGCGTAGAAGGTATGTCAGAATGAATAGGGGCTCAGCAGAGGTGCTGTTTATGTAACAGCTCACTTTATAGTCTTTTTATGTAATGTTACAGAAAATGGAGAGGCAGCTTCCATACATATTTGACAAGGTTATTTGGTATTATTACACAGATGTGTTAACTTTCTGTAGTTAGTAGGTTTTTACCTTTTTGAGTCTGCTACAATGTAATTTTCATCAGTGTTTCAAACACTGGGTAAGAGTTAAAGGAGTCATATTTGAAATTTCTGAAATGAGATGTGAAAGCTCATAGGTGAGAAGGCAGACAAGAACTAGTGTCTGGATAACAGCACTGACAGCTTGATGTAAAGAAATCTTTGGCTTCTTTTTCAAGCCTTTTCCTTTCTGAATAGTGACATGAGCCTACAGTGAGCATCTATATCAGAGAATCGGAGAATTACTTAGGCTGGAAGTGATCTCTGCAGGTCGCCTAGTGCAAAAGCAGTGTCAGTGGTGAGATCAGACCAGATTCTCATACTGTTCTACATCACAGAATGAAACACCTTTGATTGTGGTTAAGGGAACCTTTTAAGTGTAAGCATGTTTTTTTTTATTTATTTTAAAAAAAAACCCAAACCAACTCAGACCTTCTGTCATGACTTCATACAGTCAAACTCTATCTTAATGTTCTATGGATTAATGGAATTCGTTTTTATAGGAAGTCTTATCAAACAAAATATTTGCTAGTCTAAGAATTTGTAAGAATAAAAATCGGGCCTTGAGAACAATTTTTTCCTTGGCCTGTTTGTGGGACATATTTCAGTTATCTGAAGGATGTAAATGGTTATTTTGAAGGGCACAATCTAGACTAAACATAAAATATATGAACTCTAGACAAGGAGCAGGGGGTGGCAATGATATTTCACAACAGAGACAACCAGACAATGGTTTCCTCACTGTGAGTAGTTTGATTCTACCTGAAGTATCTTTGTCCAGTCAGATGTTGCTAAGTAGAAGTGAAGAGATTGCAACTATTTGAAAACCTATTCCAGGCTTTACTTGGCTCCCATTTGTAGGTCACTGTAGAATTAAATACTCACCCGAACTATTACAGAGCTGTTCTATTTGTATGTAGCATTGGAAGATGAAATCCTAGTTTGTCCAAGTGCCTGAAATGGCTTGTCCAGGATCCCACAGGATCTGTGTGGCAGAGCACAGAGCTTGTACATGGTTGCCCATTTCAGCTTATAAGACTGCTGTTGCCTTCGCACCAGTTTGCACACAGGTGAGTAAAAATATAAAACAAATCAAATATGGGTTTGTAATAAATGCATCTTTATTAGAGTGGTAGTCTGACTTGCTTAGACATTCAACTGGTTGTTGCTGTACAGTTAAGCAAAGCTCAGGCTCTCAGGCTGAAGCACTGAAGTTTTGTGGTTAGACACAAGGGACAAAAAAGAGGTTAGTTGCCTTGGTGTGTTACATTTCAAGCTGTGACGTGCTGCCTGCTGAAGGTACCACATGAAAATGCATCTGCAGGTTGACAACTTTGGCTGAAGTAGTTTTACATCACTAAGAAGCCAATGGGAGTTAGCAGTCCAGTCCTCTTGTTCTAACTGAAGTAGCGTTACATATTTAGTTATAAAGTATATCATTAGAATATGGTTTAACAAAGACTATCAAGTTCACTACACTGATGTCTTTTTCACTCCGTACAAGAGCACCATGGTCTCCTATTTAGGTGGTCGATAGTGTAATAAGGCAGGAAAGGAAGAGAAATGGAAATAGCAGGAAAAGTCAATTAGTTCCAGCTTGTCAGGGTGGCAGGCTCTTGCCGGGTTAATGCTCGATACGGAATCCGCCACCGTGTGGAATCTCCTTGTAAGTGCTGACAGGGCTGAAAAAGTGGGTCGTGGAAGAATGTTCCCTTGGATTCGAGTCTATTTTTTTTTTTCATATAGCCTATTTAGCGCTACGCAGTGTCTGACACTGACTGAAAGATCAGAGGAAGATGATTCCTTTCCCTGTACTATCCACTTGATCTTTTTTCTTTAAAACCCAAAACCAATTAGGGTTTAGAAACCAGTTTCTGGAATGCATTTTTTCTAGTCTTTTGGTGGTGTTTGATTCAATGCCTAGTAACATCTTTAGGAGAGCCTTCAGAATTTTTCAATAATACAGTTTCCTTAATGCTTATTACTTCACTCTTTATACACCACAGCATTGTATCTGGGCATACACCAGTCTAGTCATGCATATTAACCTATTGTTAGCTTTTTAGCCTCAAATAATGTCTATATGATGCAAATTAACTTAAATAACTTCAGTATCTCTGGGTTTCCTCTTTGAAGAGGAATTTCAGTGCCATAAAATTTGTTTCTTTCTTCCAACACCAGCACAAACTGGTTTTTAAACAAAAAAGAAGCTGCACCTCTGCAAAATGTGTTTCAACTCTCAATTGGCTTCATGGTTGCTGCTGATTTCCCTTTTCAAAACTTCAGTAATTACCTCTGTGAAAAAATTAATTCTCTTCTCAGTTTCAAGTAGTGCTGATTTGCCTTTTGCCTTTTCTATGTAAAGGATTGGATGATTGCTGACTTGCTCTGCAGACTTAGCATTTTCTTCTTGTCACTTAATTTCTTCAATGGACATTTGGCAAAGGCCATTTCAAACACTGTGACTTGTAAACGTCAGCCTTCTGCAGTGCTGCAGATTGGCTGGGACCTCACCAGGAAAACATTTGCCATTTTTTCCTACCATTGCTTTAGTTACTGGCACTACTCACAGGATGCTGTTGGGAAATAAGTTGCTCGCTTTCCAAATGCACTTTCTTTGCTATTGAGCCATCTAATTGCAGGGGTTTGTTTTTTTGCCCATTTCTTCTCTTGGTCTTTGGCTTTCCTTTTGTTTAGGCAGTTGCTTATAGACACATATTATCTTCTATTATTGAGTCTACCTTATGGTATTTGTAGTGAAGAAAAATGGCAATGTGTATTTAGTTAAGGACAGTCATCCATAATATAGACTTTTCTTGGTTCTATCCACACTGCTGTCAACCATCTCTAAATGTAGAAATATGGCTGCTAGCAAATGAATCTAACTGCACAAGAAGGCAATCTGAAGAAAAAAAAACATATACATTCAAAAAACCCATGCTTTTAGCCTTCTGAAAAGTAGCAAAAAAAAACCCATTTCAAAACCTCCTGGGTTTAAATCAGTTCTTACAACAAGTACACATTGCATTTCCAGCTCATATGTTTGTTCTGCTTTTGATTTTCCCTTTTGGCAATTTATTCGGAGTGGAGTTAGTGGATGGAATCTCAGAGGAGAATAAAAGCTAGTGTTTTGAGAACTAATGAAGTAATTATCTAAAGCATTATTTACAATGATTATTTAGAAGATAATGAGACCCTTTAATTATGTTTGTTCTGCGCAGCTAGCCTTTCAATAATTCAGGGTATTGCCGTACAATTTTCTCTGTATTTGCTTTGCACATTTTTGGTTAGAAAAACATAACTGCCTGTGATGGACAAACCCAGGCCCTCCTTTTTGGTATCAGTTGTCACAGGAGAATCACCTGCTCACTTGTGTTGGAGCAGGAGACTTTTCTGTTCGGGCTCCTCCAATGTGGTGTGGTACAAATTAAATTGTGGGTGAAATAAAGCTAGGCCTATTAAAGGCTTTTATGCCTTTATAGGAGCACTACTTTAGTATTTAAAATACATGCCTTAGTCTAGTAATGTTTCTGTTAGCCTTTATCTCACTGGTTAAGTAGTTATTACTGATATTAAGGTAAATAGTTGAATTTGTTATATAATAAGATAAATAGTTATCTTGGTTTGAATTGCAGTTTATTTTTATTTTGGGAATCTTGGTAATTTTCTTTCAAACCAAAGTTTTTTTTTCTAAAAGACCATTACTCATTTGTCTGTAAGAAATTGAGGGCGTCATTAGCATTTTAGCCGCTAATAACAATTTCACCAATATTTTCATATGCCCCTGTGAACTTGCTGCTAAAATAGACAATTCTACTTAAGCCCATTGTTAGCAATGTCTAAATAGTCTATAGACCCTGAGGAAATGCATCTTTTGTCACAGGCTAGATCCTCATTTGGTATGCCAATGAAGTATTGCTTCAGTGACTGCAGTGGTGCTGCTTCATTTGGCTGAGGATGTAGTCCTTGATAATCAGAAATTGATAAGAAAAAATTAATCCCAGAGAGGGACTGAAGGTTGGAGTTTTGGTTCCAGTATGGCTGGCTGTTTATTTAGAATCAAATCAACTCCTATGGGAATCTTTCCACTGATTTCAAGAGATGCTGCAAAGGGCGGCTGATCTCCTACCTACCTTATGTTCCTTTGAGGCAAGTACACAGCATGAGGAGGAGTAGATTTTAATTTTACTGGAGTAGATTTAAAATATGTAACACAGGACTATTCTAGGATACAGTAGAAGTTAAAAGTCTTATCAAACAATATAGTTTTGCATTTCACAGGGTTGCCATAAAATAAAATCTAAAAATAATGCATTTAAATAGTGGTGAAGACTATAAGTAATTATGAATGAGAAGACAGGTAAGTGAGCTTTGGAAGTACCTGCACATGTACAAATGAGCTGCTTCAGTCTAGTTTCTCTGCTGGACTTCTTGTCTGCTGAAGGAGGGACTTCTCTGGCTCTCTTAATGAAGTTCACAGCAATGCTCCTGTTAGCCTCAAAGGTACTGGGTTCAGGCCTACATGTGAAGTAGAAATAAACCTGTGATTCCCGAGATGAGTAATTTATGCATTAATCTGTTGTGCCAGCAAGCACAGTTCTAATTTAAATCTGCTAATTCCCCCCAAACATTTTCCTCCTGTTACCCTCAGAAAGGACATCTTTTGCCTTTATGAAGTGTGTAATACAAATGCAGACTGCAGATGAATGCCAGTAAGGGTATTTACACTACCATTAAACAAGCAATACAGGTATTAGTGAAAGTGCATCTTCAGTATGAATCTTTTAATTGCATAGTGTAGACACTGGCTTTTCAGTCCCTGCTGGACAACCCCAAATAGACTAGATAGGAAGCTCTGTGTGGTGCTCAGTAGGAGCAGTCATGCTTCTGATGGCTTTCTCTCTTCAACTGAGGCAGGAAGCTTAGATTGAATTGCTCTTTACAAATGTTGCAAGAATAACTTCTCCTAATGTGGGTTTTAGCTATTATTGAAATGTAAGGGTTATAACTGGAAATGCATGGCTCAGTGCCTTCGTGACTGACCCATGATTTTAGATAAGGGAAGTGATCTTTGTTTTGGAACTGAATCACTGATTCTGTACTGAATTGCTGGAATCACTTGATATGAATCTTTCAGGATTGCTGGCCTATGAATTTGTTATTTGCCTCTGTCCCACTTCTGGATGGGAGTGAAATTACTCCCTTTCTAAAACTAAAACTGTAAGATTTGCTCTGTCTATGGACATGCCTTCAGCTGGCACACGCGGCCTTGTTGTATGGACATAGTACTCCGCTGTTACATACACAAAAGTAAGAACAATCTATTTTTCCTGGATATAAAACACTTCACTGTTCGCATTGGGTGGAGAATCTCTGAGTACTGATGGGAAGCTACTTCCTCTCCAACAGGCAAGACACAGTGCTATTGCTTTTAAGGAGTTTGACCTACTGTCTCACAATAGCTACCAAAAATTTGGGAGGCTATCTTACTAACTAGCTCCCAAGGTTCAATACCACTTTGGCTGCTCATCTGCAATAAAACTCCTTAGAGGAAAAGGGAAACTTTGAGCCGTGTTTATTTCTCCTGTAACTAAATATCTTGGTTGTCTTTTGAAAAGCCCTGGGAGGAGAAAGGGAAAGGCAATTTAATTTACAGGTGGGTCAGAATACCCACACAGCTTTGCCAAAGCTTGAATTAAAGATGCAAGGCAGGCCATTAATATTTTGGAAGAAGAGGAAACAAAGGTATATCAAAAGTGAAGAAGAAATAACCAAATAATATGTCTGTTACCTTGAAGCACAACTAGTGAAATGCTGCTGGCTGACTTTATTAGAAGTCAGAAGTCCCATACGCCAATTTAGGTTTCTCTTTGGAGGGTTTAAATGCTCTCAAGCCTCTCTTCCCTCTTTTACAGAAGGCAGCTACCAGTTGCATTCTGGACCATGGCTATTCTGTACTGGATTCCCACAAGGCAAATCAATCACTTTCAGAAATGTATAAGCCCTTGTCTAAAGAACAAGAGGAAGACAGAGTGGTGAGTAACCATTTCCAGTTCAGGACGTGCCAGAATTTGTCTGAAAACTTGCTTAGATTTGGTTTTTGGGTTTTTGGGTTTGGTTGGGCTTTTCTAGGGGTGGGGTTTTGAGGAAGTATTTAAAATAAGCTTGGGTTTTTTTGGTGGCTTTGTTTTGTTTTGTTTTGTTTTGTTTTTTAATAATTTAATTTTAATAATAAGGGTTTATACAAAACGTTTCCCTGGTCTGTCTTCAACTGTATTACCCATATGGGATATCACCACTTGTGGTGAACTGATGTTATTGTGCCCGATGCATACATTTTAAGTATTCATTGTTAAAATAACTGTAGGTCCTTTTCATGTTCCCCACACAAGAAAGTCTCTGTTTCCTAAGCTGCCTACCAAGTGGTACATTTATTTTAAAATACATTAATTTGCATGTGTAGAAGAGTACATTTAGTGTACTCCTGCAATATCAATTTTTTTCTCACCATGTATTTACACTGCTCTTCAGTAGTTACCGACGGCAAGATTAAAGAAAAAAAGTTTGCTTAAAATTAGGTTCAGATCCATTATAAGAACTACAGCAAGTTTCTACAAACGCCTTTCAAAGTGCTTAGCAGAATATTGTCATCAGCATTTCTGAAACAAAGTTGGATAGTTGACAGCCTGTGTATGAATTTAGGAGGCTAATTTTAGGTTACAGTCGTCTTGCCCTGTTCCTGAAGATCCACCCCACGGAGTCACCCACTTTGTGCGCCAGGACAGGCTGGGGGAGAAAAGCTCTCATGTTGGGCTCAGACCCACAGCCTGACAGCTGGGCACACTTGTGCTCACTTGACTTTGAAGCTATTTATAAGGTTTCTGTCAGAATTCCCATTTATACAGTTTCCCCTAGATTATTTTTGGGTCTGATTTTCCTTCCAATATGAAGCAAACAAAACCAAGGAGCAAATTAGTCTTTGAAAGAAAACAGAAAAAATCACGGGATGATAAAATTCAGCAAGTGTTGAAATGTATTTTTAATTACAGCTGATATATATTAATCCCTAAAAATAACAGAAATGCCTGTAAACTTCAAGTGAGTTGGAAGAACATAAAGGCAAAGTCTCTGTTTCCCTGTAATCCAACTGGATTCACATATCCATATACAAGATCTGGTTTTAGATGATATATTTGCTCTTTACATTTTTTTCTCTCATCTCAGTTGGCTTGTTGCTAAGCTATAAGCAAGCATGTGCTACGCAGAATGACTCAGACTTATAGGCCAGGATGCTTTTCTTGGATTTCCATTGAGCAGTCTTCTTATCCTACACAGATATAAATAAGTGCCCTTGTTGCCTTCCCTATCATTTTGTACTAGGAAAGTAAATCTGAAATTACTTTAACTGCATTAAAATACGTCTTCTGTGATTAAAGGGGAACAGTTGCATTACTATCTGTTACAACCTTAAAAGTTCTGTTTTTACATACTGATATATGTAGCAACACTATACAATATAGTAACATATATGAGAAAAATATAAACTGAATTGCTGAAAATAGTAGTTATTTGAAGGAAAAAATGAATATGCATGTAATGTTCTTATTAAAATTAATAATCTTATTGCACTTTAAGAGAAATCTGACAGCTTTAGGAGGAGGCAGTGAAGTTGCACAGACCTCACTGGGTTGGAAATCAGTGCTTGGGAAGGCAAAAGGTTTTCCCATTTCTTCCTTTACTCTTGGGAGGCTATAAGAACAGAAAGGGAAAAAGGTGTGAGCAAGGCTGTGAAATACTTGCTACCCCTCCAGTTTCAGTGCTGTTTTAGATGTGAACAGTTCCCATCAGCGGCACATCAGATGAAAACGGGAAAAATAAAGAGAATATGGGGAAGCGAATATTGTTTTAATCTTCAGAAATGACTTCTGGATTCCTCCCAAGCATCCTGGCCTATAGCAGAAACCACCACAGCTCAAAGAGTGACAGATGGTTGGTGTTTGTAGTTTCTAATAACCACCTTTGGTTCACAGACAGCGACTACAGAACAGCTCCATAAAAGGTTTCTTTTCAATTGCAAGCAGCTATGTGCCTTATTAGAACCAATTCACTTTTTTACTTTCCATTTGGCTTATTTTGTTGGTTCTTCTGCCTACCATTTTGTGCTGGTGGGTAATTAGATAATTTTGAGGGCTGATTAGAAGAACGAATACACTCCGAATTTCCTTTTCCAAATACAGCTTCTTGCTTGGTATTGCAAGTTTCAACCTTTTTTCAAATATGAAATCCAGACTTCAAACAATACAAAATGCCAAGTCATGCTGGCCAAACAGAGACAGCCTGATTCATCATCAGCAAAGGATGAAAATAAGGGTAGAGGTGTTTGGAAAGAGATCTCATTAGTGTTTACCCTCTGGGAGTGGTTTTGGCTATCCAAGATTAAATATTACATAAAATAAAATAAAAAAAAGAAAACTGAGCTTATTTGCTAGTGCTTATAGGCAGCACATAGAGTGAGGGACAAGTGGTAACTATTATTATATTTCCCTTAAATATCTATGACAAGGGAAAGAAGGATTAACCTTTCTAAAAGAAAGAGTACTGAGTTTTACTATTTACCTTTAACTGAGAAATATGGAATAGGGCCAATTTTCTAGCTCCCTTTAACTTTATTTAGGTTTTAAGTTCTAGGAGACAATACTGTCTTACATTGAATGTAGCATATGGTAAAATTGACCCCACCTTGAAATTAAAGAAAGGAACCAATGCTAAGATGTCTAGTATGCTTAGAATAATACTGCATATTTATTCTGTGACCTGTCATTCTGTATTGCGTAACAGCAGAAGGAACAAAGGTCCCTCTTTGTGTGCTTCTTTATCCCACTTAATGCCAGGGATGTAGCAGAAAGTGCCCTCTTTTGACTGTAAGTAATCTGATGAAGCAGTGCCATTTACCATTTAACCACGTGCTACTTATATCCCTGCTGTTTTACCCATCTTCTGCATAAACCAAATGAGAGATTCTTCCTGAGATTGACAGAGACCAAATGCCATGCAAAGAACAAACTGCTCTGAGTAATATGACTTCTTATTTGGATTGCAGTGATGTCTGGTCTCCCATTCTGTAGCATTAGCACAGTTCCCATTATGTTAAGCACTGCACAGGCAGAGGACCAGTGACAGAGCTCTGTCACAGCAATGTTGCTTCCTCTGCAGTTGACTGAATGCCATGTCTAATTTGTTCTTTTAATTCTCCTAAGCATCAAATCTATACTTTGAAACTTGTGCTTTACCATGCAAGAACAAACTGATTAAAGACCATGAGAATCGCTGAGACATTTTACATGTGCTGTAATATATTTTAATGAGTTATTAATTTTGTCCCACAGTCCAAAAAGGGCAACAAGAAAGCAAAACGAACAGCTGAGAAGTCTCCACGCTACAGATCTGAGGGCAGAAGCAAACTGAAAAGTAGCTCAGTAAATATTAAGAAGAGCAAGGTGAGTGCTACATGCTCTAAAATCTTCCAATGGCTTTACTGTCAACTGCTGAAATGGTTGTCACAGCATTGACATGAATCAGAAGTGACTGCATGTCAGGTCAAATGACTGCTGGCACCTTCCCTGGCACCTGATGCACTGAGATTCTTCTCACATTTTGCTTCCCTGATAGGTTTGGTTCGGTTTTGGTTTTTTTTGGGTTTGGTTTTGTTTTGTTTTGTTTTTATGGCCCAGCACATTTTTTTTTCTTAGAACTTTTCTAATTACAGTTACCTGCTGCTTTCATTGTGAGATCCCCAGTTTAAAATATAGGCCAATTTGAAGTAACCCCTCAAGACAAAAATTACATGCTGATGTTAAATTCCTTCTGTTGCAATTCCAGTGTAGTAGTTTGCACGTGAGGCTTGTGAAAGAGAGGGATTAACAATTTCCCAAAAAGCACCAAGTCTGAGATTGGCATAGAGATGGGGAACAGTGAGGATAACCTGAGGATACCCTTGTGATTGAGACAGAGCACCCTGTTTATCTACAGAGAAACTGCTTTTCCAGTGAGACTGGGGTGCATTAGTGCTGATAGGGAACTTTATCTGATGTTTATTGTGATTCATCTTTTCTATTCACTAATGGATTCACTCTCCAGAGCTTTCAATGCTGCTCCTTTCAGTAGATACAAACATGATAAAAATAGCTTAAAAAAAATCAATACACACTTAAGTGTCTGGCAACCTTCTGAATTTTTTCTGTATCATTTACTCAACAGTTTAATGCCTAATAGAAGAAACCTGCCTGTTAAATATTCATGCTCAGACTTAGCAGATAAAACACACCACAGTTTGATTCAGGTTTTCTAGCTCTTTTCATTCATGACAAAATTAATTGTTTGAGAGCATAGAAACTGCATTTGCTGGAGAGTTAACACCTGATTGACTTCTCTGAGGTCTGTGTCAGGATCTATTTGTGACAAGCTGCCAGTATTCCAGCCTGGGGCAGTAAAGCTTTCAAAATTCAAAATTTTGACACCTTTTGTCTCTAAAAGTTAGCAGTCTGCACAAGTCCACCCCAGTTTGCATACTGTATCAATAACGTTACCTGCGGCCTCCCTCACCCTGAGGGGCCGGCTGCTGTGCTTGGGGGCTGCGCTGATACAGGAGGTGCAGAACGCTGACCTCTTCAGCAGAGGTGTCCTCTGACGGCCAGAGGTGGTGTCGGTCTCTACTTTAAATTCACGTACTCCTACTCGATGGACGTCTGTGCTGAGGCTGCGGTGGCCTCCGCGAGGTGCTGCGGTGGCCTTCGTGAGGGGCTGCTGCCCCGGATCCGGCGGTTCCCGCCAGTTCCACCACGGGGCGCGGCCGAGTCCTGCGGCGGGGCTGGTGGCGGCTGAGGGAAAACAGATCCGAAACCGGGGAAAACCTGCCCAAAATGAAGGGAAAAGTGTGAGAAACAGCACTGGGAGCGCCCGGGTAAGAAAGGGGTGAGGAGGAGGAGAGGCGGGAGTCCTCTGCAGCACTGATGGGGGCAGACATCCACGCTGCAGCCCATCCCAGAGCAGGTTGTTCCTGAGGGGGAAGGTAGAGCAGTTGGGAATGGAGGTGTGAAGTCGAGCCTGGGAGAGCGGGGCGGGGTGGGGTGGTTAAGAAGTGGTGTTTAATGTTTGTCTCTATTTCTTACTATCCAGACTTATTCTAATTGCCATTAAACTAAATGAATTTTCTCAAGTCAAGTCTTCTTTTGCCTGTGATGGTAAATTGTGGTTTCCCAGTTTTATCTCAACCCACGAGCTTTCTCATCTTTTTTTCGCCTCCCCAGTCTGTTGGGGGAGGGATGCTGGTGAAAAAGCAGCTGGGTGGGCACTTTCACGCTACAGTAGAAAGAATTAATGTAAATGTTTAAACATCTGAATTTAAATCTGTAATTTGACAGCTATAGCAGTATTTCAGGCTGCTATTAAAATACAAGTATCTGCTGATATGACTCACTTGGGAATGTATTTAAATTTTTATGCAGTACATATATCCTTTAGGTTCTTTAATATTTGAGAAGTAAACATTAGTCTTCCATTTTGTGAAGTGCAAGACCAGGTGCTTAAAGACTGGGGTATTTCTGATTAAATTTTGATCTTGCTGAAATAATCCAAAGTTCAGGGATTTTTATTTAGTATCTTACAAATGTAAGTAATACGGCAGATTAATTTCTTTTTATTTTTGCTGAGTATTCACCCAGTTTGCGTATGTTTGCATTAGTGATGTGTATCTGGCAAAGGTCTACAAGGTTTGTGCTGAGTGACTTCATTTTTTTTTTTCCCCCTTTTTCGCACTTCCAATTAAAAAATAAATAAATATATATATATATATGCCAGGAAAGCTAGATGGTACAATAAACAGATACACTTGATCTTTGGTAATACTATTTCACTCAGATCTCTAAGGTTTCCAATGGTTAATGCTTCAAAATCAAGAGAATCCTGTTTTTTTAAAAAATATTATTGGAATATTAATGTTTCACATTTTATATTTAAAATACTGCTTATAATTACTGTAGTTTTAATGACTTTTACTCAGGTTTCTAGATCTCTCTATCAAACTAGCATTGAATGGTGCCCCATATATGCCCTTGGAGGGTCTCTTCTGGTCCCCTTGAGGGAGTGTGCAGGGCTAGGTTTCTGGGGAGCTTCAGGCCTGAGGAGGAGGAGCTATGTTGTGGGCTGACTGAGGAAACACTGAGAGAAAGGGAGTGCCTTGCAGTGAAACCAGTTCAGGTCAGTTGAAAGATGCTTTTCACCTGTGATCAGTGTTTGGGCCTTCATCAAAATTAGGGTTAGAGAAATATGAAAAATTGGGTGTTTTTTTCTCTAGCCCAAACAGGAGGAAAAAAAAAAACCCAACGCAAAAAAAAAAACACCACAAAAAACCCAATTTCATAAGGAAAACAAGAAGGCTTACCTTACAGACTTGGGGGATTGCACATCACGGCATAATGAACCAAGAAGTCAGTTATCCTTTCTAAAATCAACTGTGAATACATGAACAAAATTTAAACAAAGTGATAACCAAAATAGTGTTTTACTCATCTGCAAGTAAAATACTACACAATCTTAAATTATAATGTCAGCTTTCAACTACATTAATATTCTTAGCTGAATATGGCACAAATTGAGACAAGTTATTATTTCCGTAATGAAGTTACCCCACGCCAGTCTTACATGTAGACTTGAAAATGAGTGACTTGTTCAAGTGATGTGCTGTTTTTAAGAGTAAAACCAGGCTGGAAGTGGTATTCTCGCAAGCGTGTAATTAGAAGTTAGCTTTTTTGTCTCTTGGCTTTTTGAGCTTAATAGTAAAATGAAAGAGTTTTAAATGGGTGTGCCTTTGTATATCAATTACTGAGTGTGCAGAATTAACGTGTGTTACTGGGCTAAGTTTTAATACTGTTGCTGAAGGGGTGTACTATCTTACTGCACCAGAGTGACCACTGGGACAAGCCAAGGAATAAGGTAATTACTGGGTGTAAAGCAAGAGGATTGGGGACATGAGGAGCTGTGAACTGTCAAGCCTCAGAAGGGAGCTTCAGTTTCTTTTACCACTCTCACAAGGTAAGTTTGACTGCATAGCAGTCAAATGACAAGTGACATGACAAATTCCTGGTGAAGGCTTTGCAGAGTGGTCAAGCGTGCCTTTTGGAATACAGTATCTTGGATGTAGCTGGAGCTCAGCTTCTGAGTGAGCTGTATGTTCAACAGGAAGGATAACTTAATGGTTGGGTGTATGATACAATGCTGAGTTGAAGGACCAGAAGTTGTGGCTGAGCAGCAGCCCTATGTTGCCATCAAGTGGTAAATACATTGATACCCATATAGTCAGAGTGATCCTGGCTGGCTGGCATCCATGGAATGAAGGAAAAAAACAAATACAGAAAAATTGCTTTGTATTTCTTTGTGTTATCCCTGTCTCTTTACTGGTGATGGAGCAAGTGAGATTCTCTTGCTCACTTACTGTTTGAATGAAAGATCTGAAGATGAAAATTTCCAAATAATTCATTTATAGTATGACTTTTGAAAGAACTTGAATTATATTCTTTCCCTCAGACAAAGCTTTAGCAAAAATGACATGAAAAATGTATTTTCTCTTTACCAGGATGTCAGCCCTTCAACTTCATTGACGTTGTCATCCAATAACACTGCTGTCATCACAAAAACAATTACCAAAACACTTCCTCTACAGCAGAAAATGCACTTTGGAAATGTTAAGGCCCAGCATCTGCAAAATATCAACGAACAACCTGAAAGCATAAAGGATCTGGAGATCCAACTGCTGCAAGTGGAGTGTGAAGAACTGAAAAATCAGCTAGGATGCCTGAGGGTAGGTAAAAATCCAGTTCTGCTTTTAACACCTAAATCGGCTGGTAAAGAGTTATACTGCAAATTTTACACTGAAGTTTATTCATAGAGGTGTTAAAATCAAGTAGAAAAAAATATTATCAGTAAAGCTGATTGATTTTACATATCTTTCGGTTTATCATGTGTAGAAGGGAGTTCAGGTCTGAATTCACAATACTTGTGGTTTATTGTCAAGACACAGACTAAGGATATAAATTTGTACTTTGGATTACTGAGTGGCATTCCTGTAGTTAGTAATTATTATACTTGCATCAAACTCTTGTCAGCATTGTCTTGTAACTGATTTTGTGCCTTACCAGCAGCATATCTAAGCCCTTTGTTTACAGCATTGTATCATGTAAGAGGAACTTCTTCCAGCTCCCTAAGGTTGGAATTGCTCAAGTTTTTTACCTCAACCTAACCAAGCGTGACTAATAGCCAGAGTACTAGGGTACTTGAAATGTAGGATTTTGTGCTGCTGATGCTATGAAGAGACACTTTGCTTTTTAGGTAGCAGAGGTTTATTAAACTGCACTCAAAAAGTCACTTGCATAAATACAGATATATTGTATAGCAGATGTTTCTGTTTAGTTAGAAGTCCAGCAATGACAAGTCATATATTACTATTGCCATATAGTTGAGAAAACAGAAATTGAAAATTTCCTGTCTTTCAGGAAGGGCTGATGGGGCAGAAGCCAGGTGACATGGAACAGTTACTGAAACAATCTCAGAAAGAGCTGTTGTGGCTTCAGAGACAGCTGTCCTTTATCTCTGCAGGAGGCCCTGTGTGTGTTTTGGCAGCTAGTAAGGTGAGCTCCTTTATTATTTTCCTAGTCTATCTCACTATACAAAGTGGAATTGGGAAGGGAAGGATTTATCATCACTTTGGCTTCTTTGATTGCACCAGTGCACTGCAAGATTTATTTTTCATTCTGAAGATATTAAAAGGAAAATTCATCTTTTAGGATGTATTTTAAATAAATATTTCACATAATTCAGGAAGACAAGAAAGAACATGGAATTCATTATGTCCCGTGAAAGGTTACATGGTTAAAATGGCATTTCATAGAGCCCTGTCGTATACAGACAGATTCCTGATGTTCTGTCTCTTTTTCTAAAGAAAATTGTCTGTCAGAAGGCAGGGTCTTCATATGGTGATCGTTATTCTGGGGGGGATTTCTTGGCCTGGCATAAAGGACTGTAATTCCCTTTCTTCTCTCAATGGCACTGTTATGTGTGCATTTCTGCTTACCACCAACTCTGTCATCAGCATAGCTGCATCCTGAGAGGGCAGAAATTACTAGCAAGCTATATACTTGATGCTGATGTTTGGCTGCATAAACTACCAAATTAATAAGAATTTGTTTGTTAACAGTGTTCTTAACATCTAACAGTTCCAGTGAAATGTGAGTGCTCATCTGCTGTGGCATAACAAGTTGAATATGTCAAGTTTTAATGACTCAAGTTTCTAAATGTTTGCTTGAGATAAAGAATATGTTTTAAAATCTTCATAGCAGTTAAGCTGTGCTGATAATGTAAAAAAAGTGTTGGCACTTTATTTTTAAAGTGCCATTAACGTAATTTTCCGTATTTTTTAAAACAAAATTTCTGGAAAGTTTATGATAATTTATATATTTTATATATACCTACACATGGCTATGTGCAGGTATGTTTTAAATCCACCTATGAAAACGAATTAGGAGAGTTGGTTTGGTTCAGTGTGCACATGAATAATGCCATTTTAATGGTGATCTCACTTATTTCCAAGTACCAGGTTGGCTCAGCAAGTTTTTATTGTTTGTACAAATGCACATGAAGCAGCAGATATGTTCATCTGGTCTCCAGCCTAGACTGGCTAGATTTCCAGAATGTGTCACCTGGAATATTCTGGTATTACTCTGTGTCATATGCTGCGGATCTGTATTTAAGTCCTGGTACAGTCATAGTCAGAAAGGACGTTTGGATTTGACACTTGCATGTATCTCAACTGAGGGGAAAAAAACCATATATTTTCCAAAATTAGATTTTTTTTTCCAATTTTTTCTTTTTTTAAGGAAACCATTTATGCCACAAACTGGTTATAAAAGTAAGAGCAAGCCTGCCTGGTGATCACAGACATAATCTAATCTGGGAAGGAACATACGAATCTGAGTATGAACAGCTTTTCTCTCCAGAAATACCGGAGTTTTGTTGTTCCCGCAGCAGTTATGAGTAATCTCAGGCAAAACCACTTGAGGCTGAGATTGCACAAAAGAGTGGTCTTGGGTACCTTATTTTTAGATGTTGGACTTTCCATTCAGAAAACTGTAATCTTTCTGACACGTGCCATAGTAGACCTTAGGGAAGAAAGTGCAGGTTGTCTGTAACCCTCTTCCTCATCTTGATTTTATTTTTTTTAACACTACAGAACAAAGGATCAGATTTTTAGCTGTTTCATTTGTATAATGAGGGACAGATTTTTCAGAAGCAGTCAGTTACTTCAAAGATCACACTGTGATACTCTGCACCATACATCAGTTCTGAGCCTCTGAAGAGAAATGATTTTAATCCAGGTGAGAGGTGGTACTTGGTGTTGCTAGAAGCATTGGGGGTAACAGTATTAATCAGGTGCTCAAATAGATGGATGCTTGGGAAGTGGAATATCCAGAAATGTAGGCAATGCCATTTTAGCAAGATTCATTAGCTGTGTAATAAACTTCATGGTTCAGTATTCAAATTTACCATGAACTGGAAATCTAGATAAGACAGAACTTGAGAAAGAGATCATCTGAGGAGTCCCTCTTCCATGACTTTTAATACTTTGCAGTGAAGCATCTGATGCTGACAGTTCCTGCAGATCTTATGCTCTCCATGCACTTCTACTTCATAAAGAAGTATTAGACTTTGGAGAAAATTTGGCTCCTTTTGTTAATGGCAAAGTTTTCTGAAAATTCTCCTCTTCCTCATGCATGTTAGTAAAACTGGGTGGGGGGGAGACTGATACTTGAAAAGGAATTCTAAACTAATGTAGGTATACAGTATAAATGGAGAGATGTATTTCTGCAGATACTTTAATAGAATTCAGTAAAATAGTGCCTTCAGAGTATAGTATTTATTTCAGTACTGAAAGAAAAATACAGAAGTTCCACTCAGTATAACTTCATATGTTTTCTTGATAATTTAACCCTCTTCAGCCTTGAGAATTCAGTTGTGTTTTAGTGAATGCACTCCCAAAGGAGTCAGGTCATCTCTCGGGTGAGTGAGTTGGGAAAAGGGGGGAAGAAAAAGATTTTTAAAAAAAAGAGGGTAAAAAAAGATTAAAGATTTTTTTAAAAAAATTGATTTATTAAAATCTTTCCCAGTATCCCCTTACAGTGTCTCCCTCTAACTGCTGGGGAGTTGTTGCACACTTAGAAGTTTTGCGTGAATATACTATATACAGTTTTCTTGAGAAGGGGGAAGACAGAATGGTTAGGATGCTCCAGGTAATCTGTCTTAATACCCTTCTGCATTTGAGTTTCTAAGCCTTCTATTGGGCAGGCTTGGGAGTGAAAAAAACATTGCAGCTCACATTTACAGTTCATTGGTTCGTGCCAGTAGGCCACAGATGACCTACTGAGAAGATCCTGTGATAGCATTACTTGGAGGTAAAATAAAATCTCCCAACACCCACCTTCTCCCGTGCCCTCCTCCCCCCCTCCCCCCCCCCCACTGAAACACATCCTTGCTGCGATCCCACTTGCTGCTTGTCAGCTACTGTCCGTGCTCCCTGCTGCTGTGTCGGGGTTAATACTATGTGAAAGAGAAACTGGCAAATAGGGAAAGCCATCTTTGTGTGCGTATGTGTGTGCGAGCACTGCTGTTTCATAGGCTCTGGCAGCTGCTGCATGGCCGATGATGCTTGCTCTCTCTTTTTCACCCTGCCTCCCTGCAGACAACTAATGAATCATTTCTAGCTTGAATACTAGCAGTGCAAACACACCAATGCTGCTGCTGCCGACGCTGCCGCCTTTCTCTACAAGGTTGTAATTTGACACAGTAGACTGCAGTTCTCTCTCGCGGCAATGATCTTGCTGAACATCGGAAGCACTTGATTTGAAGGTATGCTGAGATTTCACCCTTTCTAAAAATAGGTATTTCTGTTAAATGCTTTATGGGCCAAATGAGGGTGGGAGGGCTGAAGATTTGTAAGTGTGTGTGGGGGGAGAATCTTCCTTTTAGTTAGCAGTAATGCAGCAGTAACTCTTGTCGGAGGCAGACAAACTTTATTATTCTGCTGCAATTTTATGATGCCCTTCACTGGATCTTTTCTTCTAGGTCCTGTTTTGAGTAATAAAATGTGTTAGTAGTGTGCACAAGCACTAGGTAAAGGGATTAAACTCTTGCTAGATTATTCCATCCTCCCTCCTATTGATGTTTAATCTGATGTCATTTTCCAGTCACTTTTAAGGTTTGTAGGGTTTACAATAAAATAAATACTGTGTGGACAGGTTTGATGGTGCCATGTTTCTTTTCTGTATTAGTGCAAAGTTAGTAATCATACTGGCTAGCAGCTTCCCCCTCCCAGACCCCAAGCATGGTGCATATTCACAGTATCTGTTTGCTTTGCAGCTGTATATTGTTATGTCATGGCAAAGGCATCAATGTAACTACTCTTCTATAAAGATATTAATAAAATTATATGTGGTGTTTGTCTGGCATCTAATGCTAAACTAGACCTATTGCAAGTAAATATCTCATCCTTTTTTGGTAGAAGGGAGAGCTCTTCTGCAGCTATATATGTACATATGTGGACACTCTATACATAGCAGATTTGTGGGAAGTATGCTATGTATATGTACGTAGAACAGAACAACAACATTTTATTATAGCATGCATATAAATACAAGTTAATTAGTTAGCACATACTAGCATGCTGTGCTCAGTGTTATAGGGGATACCGCAGGGTTTTTTTATTAACATCTTTCCAAAATTGGCTATTGCTTATAGCATTGGGCAGATAAGATATGCCTTTCCAAGAGTGATGTGATGGTCGACATTACATTTGTACATGATCTTAGAATAATGAGGAGAATCTGCGTGTCTATGAAAGCTTTTGTTTTTGAGCTCCTGCTGTCTGTTATTTTAGCAGTAAAACACTGACTGGGCTTTTTTGTCCATTGCAGGTAGTGATGCAGAGTTGATACATAAAATAACTCAGCATAATAACTGATTAATGAGTCTTGTCACTGCATCTAGTAAATACAGAGTCTGCTCTTTAAATGATTTATTTTGAAGAAATACCTAAAATCAAAGCCATTGATCTTAACATAAAGAATTGTACCAAGTATGCTGAGACAGGGAAAGAATGCTATGACTGCCAGCATCAAAATACAAATAATGACTATTGCTTAGCAAGATAGAAGAGCTGCCTTAAGAAAACATCATGAAATATTAAAACACAGACCAAGTGGTAAGAAGGAAATTAAAACATCCCCATAAATTCAGTGCAATGAAAAATCACACTATACATGAACTGGTAGGAAAGTTACTGTAGTAACTTTGTATTTCAGCTTTTTTAATCAGGCAGTGTTATGTTTTTATTAGTGGAAGGCTTTCAGATCTACCCAGCTGACACATGAGAAGGCAATTCAGACCAAATTTTACAGATGTCAGCCAGGATTCACCACTGGAGACACCCTTGTAAATACATACGTGTTACTTCTGGTACCTTAGAGGAGGATGTTGGTCTTTTTTAGGTGATTCTTGGTTATTTTTGTCAGACGTATGGTTGTCCTGACTGGTGCCTTTGTGCACTACTTGCTTTTTAATAGGAAGAAGGCCTACTCTGAACTGGTGAAGTGGTTGTGCTGCCTGTGGACTAGAGAGCAACCCTGATTTTTCATAGCTGGGTTCCAGCCTCCTGCCATAGAGCATGGCACTCTGTACTAGAGGCAATGGACAGAGGTGCAGTGTTATTGCATACATCTTTATATATTTGGGTATACCTGGAGCACCTTTTTGAAAAATGTAATGTGTTGAATTTTCTAGAATTGTAACTGCATTATAGCTTTAAAATGGCACATGGTTTTTAGGGGTAAGAAAAGTGAGATCAAACAAAACATGGAACAGTGCAGTGCCACAGATTCTGCATGAGAATGATCTGAATAGCTGATACATGCTACTTGAGTTAACTGGCAATTAGAAGCTCAGAAATCTTAAGCATCTCTGTATATGGCCAATCCCATACTGATAAAAGCTAGGTTTGTATTTTTGCATATATGCAAAATACCTATCTCTTTGAATGTCAGCTCATTTTATTTTAGGTACGTGTTAGATGTGCATACTCATTGTAGTTTAGATAGGTGTGTGATATTGAGTATGAAACAAATGTATAAACACAAGAGACTAGTGTTTTTATTAACTATTAATAACAGGCAGTAGTTTAGTACAAAAGTCTGAGCTTTTCTGGGTTGCTGCAGGTAGAAATAAGGCGCCTGCCATCATGGGATATTTGGTATCCTCTGGTATAAGGGGTTTACCTTTATGTGTGTCTAATTCCCCACTGCTTATCAAAATTAAATATCCAAAATCAAGCTGACTTTATTCTGAAATAAGAAAATAGTTGGTCATGCATCACTGTCCTGTCCTTTATTTACATTAATTGAAGTATGGTTTGAGAGCCAAGGCTGTTTTTCACCATCAGAAAGCATGTCAGAGTAACTGAAATGTTGGTCACGACTTTTTTTCCTGGGACATAGTTTTGGTTTAATATTTAGCTAAAGCTTCTGACTAAAGTGCAATTTAGTGTAAATTCTTTTGTTTCCCCCTTTCATAGTGTTAGCTTGTCATGTCCAGTGAGCTCTTTGACAGAATGTTAAGCTGTATAGGTAGCATTTACTCTCTAATTTGGAAAATCTTTCCATGCATAGTACTATGTAACTGAAATCTATTTAAGACTTTTCTGGAAAACACCTGGTGCCTCTTATGATTATCTCTCTTCTGACTCTTCTGGTGTTGTAAGCTGACTGTCTGCCACACGTGAGAACTGCCACGAAGCATTGCTGACAGTAGCATTTGCTCATTGCTGTTAGAAGTGAAAAATATATATTAATATCGTGATTAGAAATTGATTAGGAATGTAGCCACAGTGCTGGAAAAAAATGCAGCTTCATCGAAGCAGCATTTCAGGAAACCAGTTTCTGTTCACCAGTGAAAAAGAGGAATTTTATCAGGCTTATTTGCAGGGTGGACTCTTGAGAAATGACAGGTATAACATTGCCCTGGGAGAGCAGCTAATGATCTTGTGGAGCAGCTGGTCGACACTGAAGTTTGGATGTGGTCATTGAGGGTTTCTTTTTTGCCAGTAACCATCCTGTCCAATAACGTGTTGGAGTTACATTCATTCTGTGAAGTATGATTGTAAAGCCACCTGTGGTTGGCATTATGCTGGAGAAGTCAGAGTGACTTACAGGCTTGTGGCTCTATGTTTTGGCTTGTGCTTATGATGTGGCACTTGATGAGGAAATCAGAGTGTGACTTCCAGCTCTGCCACAGATTCTGTGAATGGCTCTGGGAAAAGCACTTAGTATCCCTTGGGGTCTGTTCTCTTTCTGTAAATGGCAATAATAATGAGCCTTTTACACTACATTGTACTTATTTTATCTTCTTAAAAAATGAGATCTTCAGACCAAAAACTGTTTTCTCTGTCAGGATGGTAAACCCCAATAGAGGTTTCTACATGCTGCTTATAAGTCACTTGACAGTCTTTAATGTATGTTGTTACGTATAGAAAAATACTTCCAAGTGTCAGAAGAACCTGAATTGGTTCTGAGCTTTTCGGAATAAAATTTGATTTTCTGAACATTATACTGTGCTCGCAGGTGTGTTCAGTTTGAAGTGAAGGGCCTTGTTTCCCTGATGGTGGCAGAGGTCTGCTAAAAACATTTATGGTGCAAAAGTCAGGACAGGGGAAGTGCACCTGTAGGTCAGATTTTTTTTTTTAATTGTCATGAAGTTCTGTCTTTTCTGTTACAAACAGTATAACGTTAGGTTATATAGGCACTAAGTATTACTGTGCCAAATATTTGATGCTGATTAGCAAGCAGCAGCGGTGCACAGTGTAACGGTGAAGGGTAAAGGGGAAGGCGTTGCAAATAGCATGGCAGTCTCCCTTCTCTGTTCTCATCTATTGACAATTACAAACTATCTTATGTTTTTTCTTTAAGGATCATCTTGTAACAAGCTCTTCAGTATGATACCTTCCCTAAGGCCTGATCTGAGGCACAGTGGGCTAACAGGCAGTCAGCATATGCACCCCTTTTCTTCCACCTCCACTGGGACTACACTGATTTATTCAGGTGTTGGTTTGGGATATTTTTTATTGCTATGGAGCATAAATAATTTTTGTGGATAGCTTCAAGTAGTTTTTTTTTCACTGAATGTGTGGGGAGAAAAATTACAGTAATGCCCCTTCTTGCAAATTTTGAAAGGAATATAAGCCCTTTTAGAGCTAGGTTAGCTTAGAAGAATCGTACATTGAGACTAATTCCTCCAGAATCAGGAGTTTATTCTGGGGCTTCACCATTTCATCTTTTGCTGGATGCTTCTGTACCTCCTTATAAAGTTGAAAAGAATGCTATTTTTTTTACTCCTGTGTGGAATATCATGGTGCCTATTCACCAACATGCGAAAGTGCATCTTTAGTAAGCATGTTTTTGAACTCACTTAAAAATATGCTATGACATTAATCAGCAAGGACTTTATAGGTCTGTGCCAGCTTGGACCAGGAGGGGTAGCTCAGCACAGTATCTCTGGGAGTGTGTTAATGTGCTAAACTCTTACTGAAGATGGATGGAGTTGATGGTGCTTAGAGTTCAGCTTGCTAAAGCTCACAGTTGTCAATATAACAAGCAGTATGTGATTGAAACCGTCCCGTTTACTGTATTTTTCCTGTTCTGTGACAGTTGTGATTATACAAGTCTGTTACATCCTGCTTTCTGTTCTCCCCACTTCCCTGCCCCCAATTCTGCATAGAGTTCAGAATGTTCAGAATATTTGGTGTCGGTTCCAGGCGTATGTTTCTTCCTTTCTCTCTTGTTTACTGCTTGCTAATTTAAATTTGTAGGTGGCAGTTTGAAATCTTAGTGGGATGTGTCATGTGACTGCTAATGCTCTGCAGATCTCTATTACATAACCTTTAAGTAGTTAGGGAAAATGTGCTTGTGTCATACTGGGCCTGACATAAGGCTCTGTCTGAAGCCAACAGTCTGATCAGGTTTTTTTATGTACAATGACTGTAGAAATCTTGTGGATGGTTTGTTCTGGCCAAGATTTGTGCCCTCAGATTTGTGCCCTCAGTTGTCAGGCCACTTGTCTTTTTTCTCTGAAATGCTTTGCAGTCTGCACTGCCTGCCTTTGCTGCAGGGGAGAAGAGAGGAGGGGTTAGATTTAAACACTACCACTCCAGGTAATGATCCAATGAATATTAAATGCAGTATGATAGGATCCCTTCTGTTTTCCTGGTAGGTTTGTTCATTTTAGTTTTGAAGTGACCAGAGTACAGAACAAACATTGAAAACCTCTGTCCGTCCCCCCCCACACACTTCTTCACCTCCTACGGATCTTAATTGGGCTCTGGTGCATAATGCAAAATGAAAACATAAATTAATAAAGAAATTTAAAAAAATGCTATGTAAGGATGATAAATTTTTAATGCATGGTAATTCATTAGGTTGCTGTTTTGCAAAAGGAGCACTTTTGTAAGTGACAGCAATGTATCCACTCATTGAGTAATAGCTTTGCTCACTTTTACTTTGCTTATTGTTTCACATTTTTGTTGCCTAAAACGTATTTATAGACGGTCCAATGCAGCTTAAGCACTCCATTGTTGGTGGACCAGCTCTGTGCCTGGAAGAATATAAGTCTCTTTTTGGTTTCCTGGCCAGGGTATAGGCCTTGGAGGCTGTGTCTTGTTTGTGGCTCTCACATTTGGCGTGCTGTGTGCTCTCAAGTAAATCACAGGAGATCTTTGTGCCTAATTTTCATTATCTGCTGGGAAAGCTCAGTGTGCAATAACCTGCTGCAGCGTTGTAACGGAAGTTGCAGTTAGAGACCAGGAACAACTAAATGAAACTTTGGGTAGTGGTGTGTTTTGTTTTTTGTTTTTTGTTTTTTGTTTTTTGTTTTTTTTTTTTTTTTTTTTTTTTTTTAAATTAAGTCAGGTTTTTAAGTTTATAATTTCTTTACTGGAACCAGTGATGTGTGAACCTGCATTTTGTTATTGAGTAGCCCTTAGTCTGTAACAGCACATTTCATTTAAGAAGTCTTCAGAAAGTGCATAAGAGTGATGGTTTATACCATTTGGCAGAGGAGAAATTTCAGTGTGCTTCAGGTTTATTTGCTAAGATCATTCAGCAAGGTCAGTGCAAATCTATAGATATTTTTTTTAGAGTCCTGTCCAGCATGTTAGCCATTGTATTGCTTCTCTTAATTAAATCTTGTGAAAAAAGGGAGGAGGGGGGAATATTGATCTTCTGAAGACAGTCTTTCACATTAAATTAACTGACTGTCCATGTGCAACTCATAGTAAAGAGCTTCCAAATTTATTAATTATTTAAAAAATTCATGCTGTGATAAATTATGGTGACTACAGTCAGTCTGTCTGTTCTCCTAATGGCTTACCTACTGGGTATACTGAAACTACAAATGTTTGATTGTTGGAGGGGGTCTCTGTTGCTCAACAGTCTTAAATCATCTATACAAATGTATCTACCATATGCTCCCTGTGATTTGGTAACTGAGTCATATTTGAAGCCTAAGTGGGTGCAGTTAATGCTGCTGTGTAGTCATGGTGCTTGGTTGTTGTATGAATTTAGGAGGAAAACAAAGAAGCAACTGTAAAACAGTTTTGTGTTTGTGTGGTAGGGCAGATGGGTACAGCTAATGCTTTTGTGGTTTAAAGGAAACCTGTCATTAGGGCAGTTGTTTCTGTTAATGACATGCATAGATGAGCTCTTCAGGATCTGGACCTCTTCCAGTTAATGTCTTTACAATCAGAGTGAGAAAAGAGCTGTTGCCCAGGCTCCATCCTGAATGGTTTCAGGATGTTACAGGTGGCTGCCTCGAACAAATGAAGGTATGAAACATGAAAACTTAGAATAGAACATCTTTTCTTACACTCTCAGCCATAATCTAGTGCTTGTTTATCTGAACTGCCTGTGCTGTGTGATGAGTGATGCCAGTGATGAGTGTTGGGGAGCAGCAGCTGTGATGGTCTTGAGGATTCCTGCCAGGGAGGAAGTACAGACATGGATTTTGTATGCTTTAGAGTAACATCCTGTATATGCACTACTGATAAGGGAGAAGGGATTTGGAAGGAAGGGTAGATCCTTGATGCCACAGCAATTGTTATAGCTCTGATGGCTCAAATACACTTAAGCTTATTTTCTATAGTGGTGGTAGGTAACACCTTTTCTTCATAATTCCAAAAGATAAAGTGTCTCTTGCAGCCAGAGAAAAGCAGCCCTGCTCAATGACTGCTTTGTAGATATTGATTCCACCTGTTGGATGCAAATGAAAGTTTTGCCAGCTTTGATATTGATAGGTACTAATAATCATAAACCATAAATCTTATGCTTAGCTTTAACCTTTCTAGCTTTCATTTTGGAAAATTTCTGTTTCATTTCAGTAGATACTCTTAAAAGGAAATTAAGTATAAAGAGCCCCAAGCTGCTGATATTCTTATGATTTGATGGTAGAAGTTTTGTAAATACACATTTTTTTCTTGATGCATGGATTACGGAAATTGTCTTAGAACAATTCAGAAAACAGAACAACACAAGAAGCAGTCTGTTAAGAGCTTAAAGAATCAAATAGTGAATGATATAGTGTACTGCTGACACCAGTGGTGTAACACTTGTGTGTCTACAAGGCTCAGGTGGTTTTAATGATTCTTTGTGCAAAGCTGCTGTGAGCAGAGAGCAGTAATTATGACTGTAAGCATAACATTTGTACTGCAAATACCCACATTTTGTTAAATATAACTGTCAATGTTGATGCAATAAGTGTGTGACACTAAAAGTGACACTGAACAACTGGAGCATTTCCTGTTTCTGATCTGCAGGAAGAGCTGCTGGTGTGGTCCTGAGCATCAGGCTCATTGAAAGAGGCACAGAACACTTCTCAGAGAGCTGACAGTCAAAGTATACAATTAAACAGAGCAGAGTGATGCAGTATTTGGAGGAGCATGAAGGAGAAGCCTCATTCTTCCACCTTTACCCCATCCTTTAGCCACTTTGTGATGTGTGTTCTTTCCCCTCTCTTCACATATTCTGGTTTGTGAAACTAAAATTGAATCTGTTAGGTAAAATGTTACCAGCACATGTAGACAACAGTGTTGTTGGTTTTTAATATAATTTTGTTTAAGAGACTGTGCTGTTATTGAAAAGGTTATTTTCTCAGCTCTGATTTCCTGTAACTAAGTAACAGGAAATTTTCCTGAACATGACTGAGTTATATTCTGCAATGTGTGAATGGAACTGGACTGTACTTGTATTGGAGGGGGTGTTAAGCCCCTGTATGCTTTGGTGTTTTGTTAGTATTTATCATGTCTTATTTCAACACCTGTAAGAGACTAGAGATTATCCTACAGGCATTTACTGTGGTTTACTTGTGCCTTATTCTTAAGCATCTGATATAAATTTTTTCCTGTATCAAATAGGTCTCGAATCTGATCTAGTATGGCCATTTGTATCCCTTTTCCTTACAATCTCAAAAAATGACTGTTAGAAAAGTGTATGGATATACATTACTATTTGAATATGGTTTGGTTTCGGTTTTTTTTGGGTTTTGGGTTTGTGGGGTTTTTTTTGTTTTGTTTTGTTTTTTTTTAAATGGGAGAAGTTATTTAGCCACAATAAGGGAAAACCAAAATCAGGTATTGATTTTTTCAGTTTACTTTCTTCCAGGAGCCAGAGGTAGTAGATTTATGGGTCTTGAGAGGTTATAATGCCATAGTTAGTTTTTAGTCCCCTCACCTACAAGAAATCACTGTTTGAAAGGTAAAATGTCATGCAACTCCTTAGGAGAAATTACAAATAGTATATGTATTTTATGCTGCAAAGGGGAGAGGTCTTTTGGGCTCAAGGAAAGGTGTCTGGACCAAAGCATTCACTTGCACTAGTGTTCTTTTTTGGTCTGGATGGGCCTAGTTTCCCTGCGTTGTAGGTTTGTGTACTAGTTCTTTCTAGAAGTTACATTAGGTGCTGTAGGATTTCCCAGGCAACTGAATGAGGAAGGAAGGAGAGAGGCTTGAAAAACAAATGCAGTGAGAAGGCAGAGTGGGAAATGAAGAGACTGAGGTAAATAAGAAATCTTGATGATAAACCTACAGAATTAAAAGGTAGCATATATTTATTTTCCATACGTATGAAGCGATTCTCCTGGTGTCTGTCCAGGCTTGCGTATTATAATAATTTTTTATGTGCGATAACTTGGTTGATTCAATACAGAGTTAAAAATGCTCTCTATAAATGATGATGAGTGACAGTGTTCTCCTTAATTCCTTGTCATTGGTCCTGTCTTTGTCCTCAGTAATATACTATAGTTTAGCTTTTTGTAAGCTTATAATTTGTGGACTGCTTCCCCTTCAAAACTAAAACTCACAAGTTGGCAAAATGGTACTGGTACTGTCCTTGGCGTCAAATCTGCCTTGAGGATAAAAATGGTCTTTTGTTTGTGGTGTGTGGTAATTGCCAAGAGGATGGAGTTTTCATCGCATTCATGGCTAGTAAAAAAATACATTTGAGGCATGTAGCGCTACATCTATTATCTGCAACATGCATTAAAAGTACAATTGTTGGCATTAACTAGGGAGAATAATAATGCATGCCCATGAGCTGCAGTGCTTTTAAAGGTGCGTGTTGTTCCTGTTATTAGAATTTCTTAATTTCTTGGAATAACTTGAGGGTGAAAAGTTTTTCTTTCTTAATGAGTCAGTGCAGTACATCTCTCTCAGATAAGTGATAAATCTTTTCTCATATGCCTGAATCTTACAGTTGTAATCCAGTACAAGTATGAATGAGAAGAAATACATTTGAATTTTTATAGTCCCATCAAACCTACTTCATGGAAGAAGACCTGTGAAGTCCCACAGTCACTATCCATCATTATTGGATTGATAATAGACTACTATTACATAAGTAATACAAGTGTCAAGTAAATACTTCGGGGGAATTACTACAACATCCTACTCTTTGTTGCATGTCTCTTATAATTACCATACACATTTAAAAGGGAAGCAGAGAAATGTAAGAAACAAGCCATATTATTTCCATCATGAATAATTGAACTAATTTATGTGTACTGTGAAATACTTAAAATACATTTTAAAGCTCTAACTTTTTGTGTTAGTGTAGAGTTTATGTTCCAGAAAGGTCACTTGGAACAAGCAAAAAGAATGGGCAGCATGAATAAACCAGGAGTTTATACAGCTTATATTATGAAAGAACACTAATGCAGCTCATTCTCTGTAGTCTAATAAATAACTATATAACTAATAACAAAATAACTAGGTAATAGTCTGGTTTCATCAGTAATTCTGCCTCTTACAATTTTGAACTTAGCACTTCCTGGGAAAAGCAGGTTCTTATTTCAAATTGGTACTCCTCTGGGGTCAAATACATTGGGTTATTTTTTCTACTGTCTCAAGAATATGTGCTTGTGGTTTATGCCAAATGAAAGTCTGTCATGAAGACTGTGGGGGAAATATGCAGGGAAATTTTACACATTAACAGCAAGCCCAGAAGGGAATATCTGTTATTAAATTGAAGAGATGGGGAAGTGTTTTAAAGAATGTAGTTGATAGAACTCACTAATAGCAATGTAAGGGTAATTTAAAACATGATGTATCTTCATGCCAACCAGATGCAAGGCATCAGCAGCCTGTGCACAAAAGCTAATGAATAACTGTTTAGTGCATCTCTGCACATGCTTTAAGTTCACAGTTTCTTTTTCTGAACTGCAAGCAGCAGGGGTAGTAGAGGTTGTGCTTTGACGTGTATGGCTTGACCATAGGCTGTGTCTTAAATTTAGGCCAGTTCTTGGAGCCCCCCATTACCAGAAATCCTGATGATCTGATGTAAGAAGTGTTCTTGCCTCTGCTTTTTCGTCACTGTGATGCGCTGTGTCCAGTGCAGGGCAGCCCCAGCCTCTCCCCACAAAGGCCCCTGCAGCCCTTCTGCCACAGCCTGGGCATGAGCACCCGCTGTGTGCATTCTGAAGAGATCACTTCCGTGTGATTGCTCTGAGATCTCCTGTATGATGAGAAGCTGGCAAGTATGTGTGTACACACATACTTGCCAGCTTCTTGTAGTAACATGTGTCTTGATTTCCACTTCCTTGAAAAGAATTCAGGATATTCTGAGGATGCTTTCAGGAAATGGATCAACTGGATTGATGGTTAGGTGGACGTTGATGGCAGTAGCATTTTTGAATCTTTGAGTAGAGTAAGCAGTAGTTAAGGAACCTTCTTTCAGTCAGTTTGTGCATGCGAATTCTCCATTTTAGAAGGGTTCTGGTCCTGATTCTGGAACAAAGAGTTTGAGGAAATCTCCAACACAAAATGCTCTTTGAACTGAGTAGCATGTAATGGCTACTTTGATTCAACTATGAAGATAAAATTCAAGTTACATCTCTAAAGTTAGCAGCAAAACTTCATTAAAGTTAAAAAACACAAACAAATAACGTGTCTCAGAAGAAACATGTGGGCCATAGTCAAGTGAAGGGAGAAAAGAGAGCAGGCACAGAACTGAAGACAATATTTCCTGACAGCCTCCCATGCATCTGCTTCAAGTAGGAGTAATTAATGGATACTCAATTTTTCTCCATAAAGATATGAAGATCATGCTAATTAATGGCTACCTTTATGGTAAGCTTTCTGTGTTAAAGATGATCTACTTTTTGCCATTATTTTGTAGTCTTTTAGATTTGTATTTGTTACCTAAACTGGTCATCATGGGTTATTGCTGACCTTTCCATCTTTTCAGTCCTCAGAAGGATTGCAGAGTAGTTTTGCTGGAGCCCAACCTGAAAATCAGGTTGCAAATGATTAAGCATGCAGCAAACGGGCTTATTTGTTTTCCTAGTTGTAGGGTTGTTTTTGTACCTGCATGTTTGTATGCAGCCAGTTTTGTTTGATACTGGTGGTGTTTAAATAATTCCCCCTCAGTGAGGTGAAAAAAGGTTTGTAGGCAGAGTCCCTAGCTTTTACAGGCTTCTGGCTCTGTTTAGAAAGGATGGTAAGTTTGCCTTTTACAAGCATAGGATTAATGGTTAAGAAGTGTTAAATGCTTTATTCCTTATTGTTAAATGCTAAGAATAGATATTTTATGTTTTATGGATTCATATGATGCACTTTGTCTTTCATCTTGGGATTCTAAAGTACTTAACAGACATTAATTAACAAAGTCTTACTGCACATCTGTTTGCTAAGAATTATTATTATTCCCATTTTGTTTAGAAGGGCATGTGATTTTCCCAGGTTTCTGCAGTGAGTCAGTGACAGAGCTGAGAAAGAAACCTGAATGTTCCACCCACATAGCTCTGCTCCACTGAGTAAACTTACAGGTGAATGTGTAGATTTTTGTATATATGAAACGTTTTCAATCATTTCCTGATGCAGAAATTAAAACCAACCAACCTAAAAAAAATAATACAGCAGTTGTATAGTGCTGTATCCAGCTGGTAGTCATGGAGGGTGGAATGATGAAACAATGTTTTGTGAACAAGACACAGATACTTCTATTGACTTCTTAACAGGTGCTTGTAGTTCCCTGCAGGAAGAGAGTAACTATGTCTGACTCATTCTGCAAATAGTCCTTTTATCTTCTTTCTGGATACAGTGGAGGCAGAAGTCAAGATTTAGGTCTAGCAGGGAGTTATTCCTGTTGCAGAAAAGTAGACTGCATTTATTGTAGTTGCTGGAAGAGGTATTCCTTGCTGATGGTTCAGAGCGATAGGTGAAGCAATGTGGCTTGTAATACATTGCTTGCAATTCTCCCTTGGTGGTGTTAGCAAACGTTTTGCCTGTTACCAAATGTGAAGGTTTTCTTACTTGTATGTAACATAGCAGGATTTGATTGCTCCCCATCCTTATGTGATAATGTGCTAGTTTGTAAGATACACTTGGGATTGTGTGCAGCTCAATCTGATCACTTACAGTTCTGTTTATTTTGGAGTTGACCTCAAGATTTCTGGACTGACCTATGATGAGCTAAATGTATCTCTGATTATAAGTCATTGCTGATGATTTACTCTCTTAGCTTGAATAGTACAGGTGTATGTATGCTTTTGGCCTTAAAGTCTTCAAGCTGTGTTTTGTAGGGATATTATGACTGGGATCTGAAATATGTAGACCTGTGGTGGGTGATGGGTAAGAATGTTTTATCTGCTGCTACAACCTTAAAAATGAAGGGGAAAAAAAAAATCCTTCTTTGGCTAATAGGGCATCACCCTTGTCCTAAAAATCCTGCTGAGAATGAAGAGATTGACAGAGGTTTCTAAGGAATGGTTCTCCCTGAGAAAATCAGGCCAGGATTTGCCTTTTTATTTAGAAATGAAAGTGTATTTTAAGACTTCCATCCTCTTCCTACATGAACAGTGGCTAGAGTTTAGCATACTGTCTGTACTGGAAGTTTATTAATGTAATCACTCAAGCTGCAGATAGTTAAAACATTGAAGGACTCAGGCTGGCAGTGAGCCTAATCACTAAGCAAAACCAGGCCATACCACAGCAATATTAACCTTTACTGTCTGGAGCATTCTTAGTTTTCCTCTAGTGTGCTTATCTAAGCTTAACATGCAAGGAGATGTATTGTGGTTTTATTGTTCATTTATTTTAAATTGGAGTTTTATATTCCAGGCTTTGCACTAATGGCTTTCATACAGAATTAAAATAGAATGTGCACTAATCTGTTCTGCGGAAGGTGAGGAGGTGGAAGGTTGGTGTAAAGATTGTACTCTAATTCCTCTGCTTGTATTGTTTTCTTATTCCAGGAAGGAAATGGCAGTCGAAGGCTCAGCAGCTCACTTAGGGATAGTGTGGTGCTTCCTTTAACATACCAGAACTCTCTCCAAACAAGGGCTTTCGCAACCTATTTACAGACCTCTCAAATCTGGCACAGCCCAAGTGAGACTTTCACAAGCTAACTCAACCTCATTCTTTTCCCTCACCTATGGCTGTTTCTCTGATATTTGAAGCATGACGTGGTGTGTTTCACTGATGTCATATGCTAAGTGCATCTTGTCAGCCTGACCTGCTGCTTCCTCCCTGTGTTCATGACTGTGTTATGAGTGGCACCATGGAGCAGAGGAAGGTCCATGGGCAAACAGGCAGCTGGGAATTTGCTAGCCAGGAAGGCCTTTTTCAGAGGAATTGTGCTGATCGTACATCAGCTAGCAGCAGCTGTGGGCTTTTGCTTTTCGTGTTATGTGACCTGGTTATCTTGGTCTTGTCATTTACTCATGGAGAGAAGAAACATCTTTCTCGTTATGTCATGTGTACAGTCATGACATGACTGGATTTCGTATTCTGGTAGAGAAAGGGTAGTGTCCTGAACTGTCAACTGATGTATCGGTTGAACTATTAACTTGATGAAGACATCTTTTCAGCCATTTTAGTATGTATGAGGTCCTAGTTTAAATGCCTACCCCCTGCTTGCATCAGTAGTTAAAAATATACAATGCCTGTGTGTGAGAGGGAAAAGGCAAAAAGATTTCTACAAAAAATTCAATAAAAATTCAAGGTGGAATTTTAAGTTTGTGGAGCTCAGTCTAGATTATTTTAGACAGGATATTAATATTAACAACTTATACTGGCAGTGGTAAAGAAATAAGATATCCAGGAGAAATAGAAACTAGTTATGAGGAAAAGTACTGTAAGCTTCAAGGAATCTTCAAAGTAACCTCATTCCTTGAATGGTGGAAAGCAGAAAATTGCAATGAATCTTGATTTCATTAACGGGATCAAAGAGGAAGATAGATGTGACCTGCATATCATCAATTCTATCCTTTCACTTATAGAGGACGCAGATGGAGGCTGGAGAAAAGGAAAATCCTTTAGCTAATCTTCATATAACTTAATAGGAAAGTCAAAGTAAATTGATTCTCACTTTCTCAGCTTAATTCTGGACCTGTAATAATTTAGTTATTTAACTTATTCAGAGAGCTCCCCTGGAAAAGGCTGAGTGTCAGCAGCTATTACAGGCACAGTTTCATGTGAAATGAAAGTGTATGCACAAGTGTATATGGGGTTCAGGTGATTTGTTAAATGACTCATAAGAAAAGCAAGTGGGAGGTCAAGGTAAATTTGCTTTAAGTCTAGACAGAGAAAGGACTGGTTACAGCACCGTCACAGAGGGACTGTGATGAATGACTGGTGCTCAGGCAGTGTGGCACTTCAGTAATAAGTTATAAAAATTAGATGGAATAGGAAAGCTTTCTATTTTTAGTATCTGTCTTGGAGTGGAGATAAATTGCTTCTTAGAAGTGCCAATTTTTCCATTGACTGTAAAAATGTCCAGACAACTAGATAAAGTACAGGTGCTTATATACTTCTAACAATGAACGAAAGATTCCCAGGAAGAATATTTAATTACATATTCAATTTTGTATTAAAAATGTGATTATTTTTATATTAAGCACCTTTTGAATGTTTTTTTCTGATAAATGTTGATGCATCATTCATAATTTCCATGTAGATGGTCCAGAATTCTTACTATTTGAAAAAACAGTTGTTTTTCTTACACTAAGTGGTGTTTAGGACCTGAAGGCTTAACTCGGATCTTGACATGTCTCTCTCTGATCTTAGAGTGAAGCAGTCCCATTTTATACTCCACAGGCTGAAAATGTCTTTTGATTAGCCCATTAGTGCTTGGCCAGAATGACAGATTATTCACCTGTAGAGCTAAAGCTGTGGACTGCAGTGTTCTTGGAACACAGGGAGAAGCCTGCAGTGCTCAGGTGGCTGTGCTGTAGGGCTAGTCTGCTTGCTAATGTTTTTGGCTGCATATATAGGCACAGATCCAGCGAGGCTTATGTCAAAGACTTGCATTGGAAAAAAAGTGCTTTCTCTCTGCAGGTTCAATTTCTGTTTTGGCAGATACATTTAAACTTGGTCATAAAATCATTTATAATTATCAACAGAGCCCTTATGCCATGTGATCAGACAAACAACAGTGGTACTGCTGTTGATCATTGAAGTATTGCACATAGGAAAGGATAGAATAATCATGGACCGTACAATACAGGTTCAGGATGCTGTTTGTCTAGTGAGAGGAGATGCTGGGTTTTGCCAAATTGATACATTTGCTATTGCCAAAATAAGGATGTCAAACTCGGATGGTTTGGCTATTGAAAGATACTAGCTGTTATCAGATGCCTTCTGGCTTTTGTTTGGGTTTCAGATTTCTTTGCAGAAATGAATCTTTGATTCTTGTCCTGTTGTTTATATCAAAGGGAGTTGAACATTTTCCTGACTCTAATTTTCTCATAAAAAGCCACCTCAAATCCTTTTTAAAGGATTTACATTTTATGTTAGTAATACTTAGGGCTTAAAATCCTGATTCTCCTTAGACTTTTGGTAGTATCACTCAGGGATAATGCCAGTAAGAAAAATACTAGCTACATGTGTGCAAATGAAAGAAAAATTTATCTGGCTGATACATAAATAAAAATCAACAGCCCCATGGAAAATATAGGTATTTTGTTAGTGTGTGGTTTCTGCAGAATGGTACAGTAGCTTGTTCATACATGTTGCTAAAAATTGAGGTTTCAGTGCTTTGCTGAGTGGTGATATGGCTGTGACAGCCATGATCTGTTGTTCGTCTCTTAAAACGTGGACCATGAAATCCCTTCTGCTTTTATAAAACCTGTACATGATGTGTGCATTAATATGTGATGTGGATTTTTAAATTAAGTATTTTAGAAGACTTAGCATTGCTGGATATTCAGTTTTCATAAAGACTTCTTTTTCAGTCAGGTGATTTATACCGAGTTGAGTTGATGGCTGATGCAGAGCTTCCTTATAGTCCATGAAAAATAGTTATGGGCACATTCATCACAACAGTGATTTCTTAGACCAGTGTTCAGTTACACAAAGGTTGTCCATACTTGCGGCATGAATAAAATGGAGAAATCATCCAGAGTTATGCTAAATAAGCTTTTTCTAATTTGCAGGTCAGGCAAATTAATTGGTATTCTTACTTCATGCAAGAAATAGCTAGTAGTATAGAGATGTCATTTGTGTCTTTATCTCAGTTTATGCTTGTAATTTTTATTTCAGAGTGTTAAAAAAAAATTATCTAGACAGCCAGATTGGTGTTTTCTCCAGTAATCACATTTCTTGCTGTTGCACAGTTTTTATTGATATGTGCTGTGGTACTCTGGGTTTTGAGACCTATAGTTAGGAGTGCTTTTTATATGTAAGACACGACTCGTTTGCATCAGGGTCTCATGAACAGAAGGTACAAAATTAATGTGTCTTTGAATTTATCATAAAAACTTTGACAGCAGACTCACATTGAATTTAGGATAGGCTTCTGCAGCTAGGTGTTCAGCTAATTAAATTCTGAGCAATTAGGCACAGTGGCTATAAATATGGGAGCCCGCAAGAGCACAGTGCTTTGGAGAACTGATGTCAGCTCAAGCAAGAGCCATTAAGAAAATCGGAGTGATTGAGAATGTTTTAAGCTGAAAGAGCAAACCAATGTACTATTGAATGCACAAAGAAAAGTAAAATGAAGGCAAGCATTTGAGAATTGCTAAGAGGCTTTTGTAACTACAAGTTTGCTCAGTGAAGCTCCCACCAGTATTAGCTCTTGTGAAGAGTTATCAGTTTGATGGAGGAAATGTTTTTGTGTAAAGATTATAGAATATCTGCTTCAAAAAGTGAAGAGGGAGCAGAAACTGATGATGAGCAGTAATAGAAAAAACTGTGTTAAGACTTGTCTGGGAATTGCACTAATATAGTTGTTGCAGGCTTCACTGCTCTGGAACAGTGACTAATGTAGTTTGTCATCTTCTGAGGAAAACAGTTGGCTTGTTGGTCATGGCAATATAAACCACTGGAAGGTGGCCTGTGTAGTTGTTGGGCTTGAGATGCTCTGTGGACCAGGAAATAGTATCAAAATTGAAGTGGAAATGTACAAAGACTTTTTGCATCTAATGGCCCTGGTTCTGAAAGCTGGGATCACTCTGTTCTAGAAATTATTTTTCAGGTAACACACAAACACAGATCTTCAAAGGACTTAAATGATATGTGTTTCAAGTGGCTAAGTATCTACAGGTTGGCATTGCTTTCCTGTTCAGGAGCCTAGAATAAAGTGTACTGGGCTTTTGGAAAATGGGGTCACAAATAGTTGTGGAGGTACACTCTGGAGGGGCATATCACAAGGGGAATATTTCATCCCTTACAAGTACATATAATCATCCCAATCAAATGCAAGACCCTGCTTATTGCCTGAGACAGTAAGATGCTAGTATTCTATTAGACACCTGAATGCACTGTCAAGGCTCTTAGTGGGAGTTGAACTGAGTGGAAATGCAGACCGATTCCATATGATCGTAGCTCCCACACACCTTTCCTTGTAATAGCTGTATGTGCTGGAGAGCACAAGTTCTGTCTTATCTGCCAAATATCTTATTTGAGAAAGGGGGGTTAAGCTAGGCTTTGCACAAATGTGACCAGTGTGTAATTGCATAAATTCTTGTTACTTAAAAACCACGAACCAGATAAATGAGAGAAGAATAACCCCATTATTATAGATCCTGTGTTTTTTGACTATTAAAATACAACTTTGGGGCTGGGATTCAACTTTTTGAAAGTGTTGAGTAGAAAAGAAATCTCACTTATCCATGCTACAGGAAGGGTAAGTAAGGTAGAAATAGACCCTAGGGCTCTTTTAATGCCTGGAGACATAAACAATGCAGCCACAGCTGTGTGGCAGCTGTAGGGTTTTATATTTTTTAATATTTATTGTTCTTATTTTAAAAACCAAAGAAAACCCATGTTTTAGGTAACTTTGGTTACTCTCATTTGAGAGTCATTCACTTTGCCAGGGAGTTCAGTTATCAAATCAAAGGCAATAACAATTTCTTTCTACAGTTTCTCCCATTACCGGGGTGTGCATTCTGCTGCTGCTCAAGTGTTTTTCTTGTGTCAACTGGTTTTATGTTATCATTCTGGTGATGTAGACTATGGGATGCTTCTGTTCCAGTGCTATGATTGCGTGCCTGGATAGCCTCCAGTACAGCTTATTGTTCTTTCTTACTTTGAGTTGCAAGTGACAAGCGAGCTCTAATTTTTAAATTTATTTATTAAAAACTCTAAACAATAATCCTCCTATTCACAATCAAGATCACCATTCATCCAAAGCTAAATCTGTATAATTACCCTCAAGCTAAACTTAGCATTTTCAGTAATGTTTCCTATTCCTGTCATAATGGGAACTGTTCAATCTGGCTAAGATCAGAAAGATCATTGAACAGAGGTTTAAGGAGTCAGGCACTTCCAGTGAGTGGTTTTACTGATATGGAAAATTAGGAATCACTTTTTCCAATGCATGTGTCATGCCTGGGGTCTTTTACCTACTGAGATACTTCTATAGTCCATTGTCACTATGGTACTTCCCTGGTTCCATGTGAGTAACATAGTTTATTCCCAAAATGCTTGGCTTGAACAATTTTTTTCTTCTTTACAAAGAGGCCGAATGAATTATCCAAGGGCAGAGGCTGAGTCTTTGTAGCCAGGAAGTAGATCTGCATCCCCTGAATCCCATTGTTGTGCTCTGATGATAAATATTTTTTGCTTATTCATTCTTTATCCTGTGAAAGAGAGGACAAGAGTCACCAAGGTGCTTTTCATTAGCAGCCCAAGCTAGTGGAGGAAGCAAAGGTCTTGTTCCTGTCTCACACAGAAGAGGGCAGTGGCAATACACCAGTAATTCCATACTACTTTTAACAAAAAGTGCATGATGGCTTCCTTCAAGATGGTAGACCTTGTGGAAGACCTGTCTATATTGAGTACTGAGGTAGATTTTGTAATTCAGTTCAGGTGTATTGATAAGAAGCGGGGTAGGTGTATTGTGACCAGAGTCTGAGCCAGTCAGGAGAGCAGTAATACATGTGAAACACAGAAAATATCCTATGGAACCTAACTTAAACACTGCTCTGGCGCTAGCGTCTGCCCAGGTAGAAGAGTTCACTTATGATATCATCTAATTAGAGCTAGGTAAAATATTGCCTTCTTCCTTCAATCTCATTCTAAGAACATAAAGTTACTTCAGAACAAAGGTCCACTTAGTTCAGTATACCTTCTTCAGCAGTAGTTAACAGTCTGCTTGCACAAAAGTAAGAACAAGGCAAATGCGTAGTTTTATTTTGTGTGCATATTGAGTCTCCAGAAATTTGCTGCTGAGGATATTTTCTGAAAAAGAGGCTATGTCCATAATATGAGCCTTGGTCATATTGCATTTTGCTTGTATTTTGTAGGCTGGTCACCTTGTTTTGTATTGCGTTGGTTTGTGTGGGAAGAATGGAGTGTGAATTCTCTGAGCGTTTTGTTTTTCTTGTAGTGCTGAATAGAATAAATTACTTGAAACTGGGTTTCAAACTAGAGGGACAAGCACAAATTTAGTTTAATTAAAGACACTAAAATCCAGCAGGAAGGGAGATTATCTAGCAAGAACCCATAATCTGCTGGGAAGATAGCTCTGTTGCTAGTGCAAACCCAGTTAATACATGCAGTGGAGTCTGGAACATTTTTCCCTCAACTTTGTTGAGTTTTCTCTCAACTTTGTCATGTATGCAGCTGTTTCTCTTCCCATTTTTCTTTATATTGTTAACAAATACAAAAATCAAACATGGTTCCATCTACTACTGGTTATTCAAAACTGGTTTTTTTTTTTTTAACCAGTTTTCAGTGGCTAGTAAGGATCTGAATTTTTCTTCTGTGTCTGTGTTGCAAACAGACCCCGAAAGTAACAAGTTTCAGGCCACCTACTTGTGCAACTTGATTCAGAAGTGATTAAAATGTCACATTAGTGCTCCTCTCCTTCACCCAAATTTTCCTCCGGTGGAATATCTCCCATGTCATGAATATTTTCAGTTTCCTGTGTTGTACATGCAGAGTTCTCTCACAGCTCTCAGCCTGCAATTACAGCTCTCTCTTATAAATATTTAAATGGCAGTTCAGTTTTCAGACAGAGTACACCAGTGACAAAGATCAAGCTTTCTGACCTTTTGTTAATTTGCTCAGTGAAATAGGATTCCCTTGGTCTCACTTTTTGTGTTTAAAGGAAGAAATTTGCATGTGGAGAGGGTGCTGGCATTTCTCATTTTTGTTGCTAATTTACTTTTGGTACATGTATTCTAATAGATCTTAAAGCAAAGTCACTAGAAAGTTTCATCGGACTCTGAAAGACAGGATTTAAGGAAAAAAAACATCTAGGCTCTTTATCAAGAAATGACAAGAAATTTCTGTCATATCATGATGGGAAAAGAATTTCAGCAAACAAAGCAGAAGTGGAAATGTGTTTAGACCAATCCAAAAATTTGCTATTCCAAATACACTTCATGTTTCATAAGCTTTCCCTGAGAGATCAATTCCTGCTTAGCACATCAGAAAACTCAGAAGTAATTTACAGGCAAAGAATAAAGTAATAGCTGCTTACTTCACAGATGGAAAAGGGCAAATTGTGTGTCTGGGATGGCAAGGATTTTGTCCTCATCAAGAAGCAGTCTGATGAGAGCCTGAAAACAAGTTTTGGTAATCACAGAGATTTGGAGAGACAGGAGGCAGGTTAAAAAAATGGCACAGGGTGTAGCGTGAAGAGAGAAATTGCGAAAATAGCTCCCAAGTTGTAGGATCTAATGATTGGGAGGATATGGCTGTGCTTATCTGCAACACTGCAGTAAGGAAGGGACATAAATGAGCTTTAGTGCTCTTCTTTGAGAGAGAGAGGGGGAAAAAAAAAGGTTTGGGTAGAGCTGGTTAGAGATAACAAAAGGACTGAGACTATTCCTGGTCATTCCAATCTATTCTTTCACTGGATGTCACTGAAAAGCAGGACCTTTCCCTTACAGTTGGTTAAAAAGTGTCAAATATTTATAAGTTCATCATTTTAGGAGACAGAGCCTTTCATGTCTCTGGTCACATGCCTACCAAGAAAAAAAGATTCTGCAGGCTGATGGAGAGTATTTAATTTTTTTCTTTAAATAGTAATATTGTCACAAAAGGGTTATTAATCTTTGCTGTTAAAATATCAAATTATGGTATTAGATTATGGTATTAGATGTTGATATTGAGCAGTTCTATATTGACATGCTTCTCTTTAAATCCAGTAAGTATTTCTCACCATGGGAATGCTTATGTCTTAGTATGTTTATGGAGTTGTTGTTTAGCTAGCAACTCCACTGATACTCATTTAGAGAATGCTTTGCCTTGCAGAGACAGCTGATACTTGCTGCATATGTGCCTTCAAGGGAAGTGAGTTTGTAACTATCACCAGAGAGCTGGTTTGGAAAAAATCACATCTGATTTGAGAAGTATGAACAATAGTTTTGCTTGAATCAGAATACTGTCCCTTTTATTTGAATCAGAATACTGTCCCTTTTATTTGAAACAGTCATTTGTTAAAAAAGAGTATATCTCCTTGTGTAGATGTTTTAGAGGTATGAGGGTCTGCAAAAATGAGATTAAATTTGGGCTTTCATGGTGGAAGGATTGAGATTGGGATTTATATACAGCAGCCTGATTTTCAGAGCATGTCTCTTGTAGGTTAGAAATACCAGAAATATTAGGAATGGCAAATATTCTTTAAACCAGTATATTTAAGAAACTTTGTGTTTATATCTTCCCACCTGATGCCAACAAATGCAAATACAATGCTAAATCAATCTGAACTGCAAGGAATGTTCAGAATCCTATTAAACAGAAGTTCATGTAAGATATACATTGGGATCTTTTCAGCCTGATGGGATCAGTCAGTGGCTCAAACATTAACTCCTCCTAAAAATTAGAATTGCATTTTACTGCAAACTCTGTAAAGGGAAGGTACGTATTTTCATTCATTAATGAGAAGCACTTAACGTATGTGTGTATCAGGGCTTTAATGATGAGTAATAACAAAAAAAAATTGCCAATACAATTATGTATGCATGTCTGTATAGAGTATGTTATTAAGTGTGCTAAATGAGTCTGAATGACTTCTACATCTTCCCAGTGCAGAATGGTTGAAAAGGGTAGCTTTCAAAGGAAGTAGCATATTAATTTCATGGCCAAAATGCCATAAATTGCAAAGGACTTTGCTCTGGAAAGAACTACAAATTACTTACGATAACAGTAAAGCATGCATTTGGAAAATCTTAGTTATTGCTTTGGGGAATAAGTTACCTAGTCTGAAAAATACTGTACCTGCATAGCCTGAAAAGTTACTGTTTCAATTATCAAATAGAAAAATTGTACCGAAATATAGAATGGACTTTCTGCATTCACTGAAACATGGTGAAAATACATCAAAGTATTTGTGTACATAGATACGGCTCTTTTGTTAAGAAACTTAGAGGCTTATATAGGAGTTAAGGCAGGTTTAATGTGTCTGAACATCTTACAACTATTTTCTTGCCAGACACTCCTAACTGATTGTTTCAGATTCAGATATAGTAGATTTGTTTGAGTGAATTAGTACTTGGAGACAGCCTGAAAATAGTTTTGCCAGCTTAGCTGAACATCTCACATCAGTTTACATCGAGCAGCAAAGCTTCCTATAATACATCACCTATTCTGTATTGACACTCCTTTCCTCTGTATAGATTGGTGTTGTCCATGTCAGGACAGGATGTTGAAGTGTGTGATAAAAATTGTGATCTAAAAATCCTGGTGTATCCTCACAGTGTATAGATAACAGACGTGCCATCAAAACTTAGCTGTGAAAACTGTGACCAAGATTCTTAAAATTGACAGAAAACTTAACAATAAATTATGTAAATAAAATCCCTAATTAATTAGATTTTCAGGAACTGCAAAATCGTATTTTTATGAGTCATGGTTTTGTGAAACCTAGCTAAAACTTTGGTTTTCTTTGTTATGAATTTATTCTTGATATTTATTAGGAAGGAATACCTGCAATTCTCAGAGCAGAGGGTATGGCCAGCCCAGTACTGTGAAAGCACTTGTGCTGGCCCTATAGTTTTGCAACTTGTTCTTTGTTTCTTATTTTATATACAGCCATAAATGAATGGACAGAGCTATAAAGTTGATTAAAGAAGGGACTTAATTAAGGATTGTAATTAAAGTAGTGGAGGAAATTACGATTGAATTGAAAATTTAAAAAGAGCCTGTGTGATGTAAAGACTAATGGTGTTAAGGCAGTAATCTCTATGAAATAATTGATTCTGCAGCCATTACTCTTTTCTAATGAGATTAAGGAGACGACGTGGTATGGTCTTGCTAATTAAGTTGTTTTGTGACTTTGAAATATGATGAAATAGTAAAAAACTGGGGGTTGTTTAATATACCATGAAACTCTTGAATTGTATGACAAGTATCGTAAAAAAACATTTCCATGTTCTCAGTTGTAATAAGGATGGAGGATAATATTTGACTAGATACTAGAAAATAAAAGCAAACATATGTAATATACAGTTAACCTCAGCCATGCTGGTGTGTCAGTCAGCTGTTTTGGGTAAGATTTGGTGATAATGTAGAATTGTAATAAATACTGATGTGTTTTTTTTTTTTTTGTTGGAAAAGTAAAACAAGAAGTAAGATTGCAAAGCACATGAAGTGTTTCTTCTGGTCTCAAGGCTGTATGAAGAGTAAAGTGTGTGTTTATGTGCATCATTTGTAAAGGTGACTGCCTTCAGCAAATGACTTGGCTGTGATCCTGTCAGATGTAAACTGCACAAGGTCAGGTATGGGCCAGTGATATAGGAAACTGAGGAACCATCCTGGAAACTGCAGGCAGTTGTGCTGGGAAAAAGATAAATAGCGTTTTGTGTTTCCTTGGGATTTGACCATTGGATTTTTTTTTTTATGGATATAGGACCACCTGTGTGTGCTGTGCTGGGAATAGTGAATGCAATACCCCTTTTTTAATTTTTTTAGGGTCATAAAGATCACATTGCTTTTTGCACAAATTGTGGTGCTGAAATAATATTACAATGGCTTCAGTTTTTCTTCTTTTCAGAGGTAAAATTTCATACTTTTTAATTTTTTAAAAAGGTGCCATATACTATGAACAGGGGTTTTAAGCTGCTTGAGGCATGCAATATTTCTCTGAGCTATGGATAGTACCGTGTGCCACGTCCCTTGACTGACACTGCACTACTGTATTGCATTACCACAATGAAGAGGAGTTTGTTCTCTGTGGTATTTTTATTATAAGAAATTAAGAGGCATTTCCACAGTTGTGCTAGTCCAGTGTTTGCCTTATTGGTACCTGCTTAGACTTAATAGGACAGTAATAAATTCTAATAAATTAATTATAGCCAGTAAATAAAATCTATTGTCTTGCTTAGCCTTTGTATTAAATATATCTTTCTCTGCACACATGCACGCACCCACACAGAGTGTAGAGCTGCATAATTATTATGCATTGTAATGCTACTGATTATTTCACTAATACTGAATATTTCTCTGACAGAGGCAGAAGAAAAAAGGCATGCATTAAAAGCAGAGGCAAGTCTGGGTAATCCTTTCAATTTAAGAGGAAAGATTGAAATGTGTTTTGTGAAAGATTTATTGAAGTGTCTTACATTACAAATACCATTTTAAGAACTGCTTCAGCAGGCTGATAACTTGATAATTGTTGACATTTTGCCTTCCCTGTTGAATGGTATTGTCTTTCATGTAACTTGGCTACTGATTTCTTCAATCACAGTCCATTTGTCATTTGCAATCTAAGATCAAATTCAATTGCTGAATTATTTTTAATGTATAGTTAGAAATTGTAAAATATGTGACATGATGACAGCATCTTTCAAATTAATTTCCAAAACGCTGTTTCACAACTGTGTCATATAAGAAGTATTACTGTAATTTGGTTTTGTAGTTATATTGGTTTATCTTCAAAGGTGGTATTTATACCTTACCAATCAGAAGTTTAGCTGTCATAAAATACATTGGTGGTTGTGATCTGCATGAAATTCTGGTGTTGACTCCAATATGACTTGCAGTTTTAAGGAAAGCATAATGAAGGTGTGACTTTATAGATGCTCCTTAGAATATCAATATTCAGATTTAGACCTCTACCTTTTACTGACATTTGCCTCTTGCTTATTTCAGATGGAAAATAAATATGCAAACTGATAAAGACTTACATCTTCAATGCACCATGATAAGAAGTCTTGTTAAGCTGCACCTTTATGTATCAATACTTTGTATCACTGTATTATGAAATAGCATAGTAATAACTAAGTAATGTTAAAGCTCCTCTGTATTGTGCTTTCTTTGTCAACTCTTATTGTGCTCTTTGAGCTCCAGACGTAGCTGTTAAGCAGTTACTTTAGTCTATCACTTGACCACGTCTGCTCTGCCTTCTCAGTGATTTTGCTAGAACAGCTCTTTCGGTTCTTGAACTGACTTTCATATCATGTGTATGCTATAGCAGTGATCTCTGGAAAAGATCTGTTTTTAAAGTGTCAGCTATTCTTGCTGTTTCTGTCACCTGACAATTTCCTGAATGGAAACTATAATGAGTGTTATCATAAGCATAGTTCCCTAAGAGATTGTTTCTTACCTGCGTTTATAGTAATACAGTAGATACTAGAGCTGTAGATCTTTGAAACTTCAGTTGACTCATTGTAGTTTATACTTGGGAAAGAGTAGAATTTCAGAGTAATGGCAACAGCTCTGTTTGAAAAGCTGATTGCATATCCCAGGCTTGAATACCAAGCATAGAAAATACCCTGTCTCAGTGTTCCTGCAGCTGTGAGCTTGCATTTTCAAGGCCTGTGCCCTTAAAACATCATACTTCCCATTGACACAGTCCTTGCAGGAAAATGTTACTTACAGGTGTGAATGCGCTTTACTTCATTTTTTTATGTTTTTAAGAAATAATGCAGTCCCTGAAAAACAAACTTCTATAAACTCTTACTGCATGAAGCCACTTCTCAAAATGTATCTTCCCCTGTCAAAAGGCTTTGGTACTATGAAACAGTTCTTTAGCAGTCTGCTTGCGCCTTAATGAGTCATTCAGATAAACAGGTTCCAGTGAAGATTGAATTACGATCCTATTCAGCTGACACAAAGCAACCACTAGTTCCTCTCAGGAAACGCATGAATAAATAAAGAAAAGATCCTGTGCTTCCAGGCCCAAGCCCAAAAGAAATAGAAGGATGCATGTTTTTCAGTGTGATTTCCCATGTCCTACAAGTACAGCCTTGATCTTGCCACCAGAATTAGGTAGTTGCTGATGAAGACATCAAACATGTAAGTAAAGACATACAAAAATAGGTGGAAATGTGGGGGTATGAGTGGAAGTATCTATCATTAATTCTGAGCAATCTGTTAGACAGTAACCTCTGATATTTAGCTTGTACATATAGGATGCAATTCATATGCCTTGCCATTTTGTATGTGGAGGGGCATTCTCCAAAGTTATTTTTAGAGTTCTGTTTCAGTGAAAAATACGAGTTTTAATGTCTTCATAAGAGCTTAATCATGTTTATCATCTACTGAGGCCAATAAGTATGTCAGCGCTTCTCTGTTGTTTACATTATGATTTTAGCACGAATTCAGACTCCAGACTGTTGTGCTACATACATGTAACAACCAGAGTTAATTCCCTGAGAAGTTCACAGTTTAGTAGGTGATATGATTAATAAGAGAGAAAAAGGGAGTGGAAGTCATGGAACAACACTGGTTGGGATGAGAGTAATCTTGGTGTGTATGGTGTGTCACCTGGCTGAATTTGACTTAGTTTGCATAGGTACCTACCAAAGCCACTGAGAATTTTAAGGAGAACATTTGGATACCTTTGACAAATGCTTCTAGATAAGCTTTTTTGGGGCCTAAGGAGGAGGCACAGAGGTGCTTATGTGGAAATTGGGGGATGAAAGGTGGAATTGTTGGCTGAACAGAGGAAGGAACTGATACTTTGATAGTTTTTAACAGGGTTTAAACAGGACAGTGCTGTTTACTGGGTGGAAGGAAGCTATTGTCATGTTTCCCCTGCTGACTGGACTGCACAGTGTAGTGCTGGATCCCAAGCACCCTACACTGTGTGGACTGCTTTGAGTGTTTCTGAAATCCTTTCCTACCCTCTCACAGCGTAGCTGAAGTGCACCATCTCTGCAAAGATGGAGGCTCATCTGAATTTAATTTACTGAGCTTAATAGAATATCTTTTCTACTCAAATTTTTTTATTTTCTAGTTTTTGAAATGCAACCTAAATCAAATTCCATGGAAAGATGCCTTACTGCTTCATAGCTCTGGTTGCAGCACCCTTTATTTCTGAAAGCTCTTTCAAGATCTCTAACATCTTTGCATGCAGTTAGTTTGACCTGAATATTACAAAAAGAGGGGTGTATCAGAGTGGTGAAGGCTTTGTGCAGAAGTGAGGACACAACACAAGTTCTTACAGAAATTAACTGCAAAACATGACTGTTTTCTGCACGAGTTTGGCTGTGTGGTGGGTTGACCCTGGCTGGATGTATTTAATCTTAAGAGTGAGAATTTTTTTGGGGGAAAAAAGTTATCTTTACACTTGTATTTTTTCTGTTCTTTTAATCAGTGCACCTAATACTGTAACACTGTTAAATACTCAGCTTTTCCAGTGTGTGTATCTGATGAGGAATGTGCTCTACATGTTATAATTCAAGGCATGTAAATCTCCTGACCCCATGCACTGCTCAAATGCTTGATGTATGCATTTTCTGGAAGTTCTGAATTGGGAGTTCTAGTAGTTTTCACCATGCCAGTGAAAGTTTTTCTCATACCTGCATGCTGTACTTCCAGTCAGTTCATTCTATCACTTGAATTATAGTCTTGTAAATTAAGTCTTAAAAATCGTAGGGCTTTTTTGACAGACCTATATCTGATGATCTTTATGTAGTGAAAACAGCCGTGAATTTATTACTGTCCATGAAGGGGACAGTCACATAGGTATCTTCATATGTAAACATCTTAGTGATTTGCTGTCATGGGTTCAGCAGCAGCAGTCATTTTTCTCCTTCTTGGTAGCTGGTGCAGCAACTGTGTTTTTGATTTTGGGCCTAGGAACAGTGCTGATAACACCAGTGTTTCGGTTACTGCTTAGTGATGTTTTGGTCTGGCCAAGGTCTTTCTGAGTTTCATGCTCTGCCAGGGAGGAGGGGAGCCGGGAGGAAGCAGAGACAGGACACCTGACCCAAACTGACCAAAGAGGTTATTCCATACCACAGCACGTCATGCCCAAGATGGAGAGCAGAGAGCAGAGACCCGGAAGGGTGGGGGTGCACTGCATGGTCGGGTTTGGTTTTAGGTGGTGAGAAATTGTATTTTTTCCTTGTATTTGCCTTGTCCTTATTATTATTGGTGGTAGCAGTAGTGGTTTGTGTTATACTTTAGTTACTAAATTGTTCTTATCTCAACCTGTGGGAGTTGCATTCTTTTCGGTTCTCCTTCCCATCCCTCCGGGAGCAGGGGGAAGAAAGAGGGGGGAGTGAGAGAGCGAAAACTCTGTGGCTGACTGGACTTAAACCACGACATTTGCTAAGCTGCTTCTGGGAATGGGAAGAACAAGTTAATTGCATTTCATGCTGGACTTTACAGCAAACTTTGATTCATTTAAAGCCGTCATAATGATGATGCTGTGTTCCTTTTTTTTTTTTTTTTTAAATCCTTTTTTATTTTCATAAACCTTCTTCAGTATTTTTTGTTTCCTGAGGAAGCTGTTAAAATGCAGTTGTTACTTGCTGCAGGTGGTATTAAAACTGATTGACTTATGGTGTAAGGAAGGGAAGCTAATTTTGCCTGAGGGCAGAACTGCTTTACTGGATCTTTTCTTGGTTTATGAAGCTAAACTATAAACAATTAGGATCTTACCCAACGACCAGTGGGAGTTTTTCGATTGGCTTCAGTGCCTTTGGGTTGTGCCTGTCTCAATAACTTATAGCCTCTAATGAGTCATTTTGAAAATGCTGTGTGATTGCTCAGAAAATGCTAAGCAAAGTATTAAGTAGTTTTGAACTATCCTAAATTCAGGATCTTCTAAGGTTCCTCAGAAACATGTGCATTTCAAATTATGTTTACATGAAAATATAGTGCATTTGGGGTGGTTGTTCACAAACCTTCTTTAAAAAGGAAATGTTGATGTTTAAAAAGAGAATGTTGATGTTGCTGACTCCATCCAGAAAAAAATGAAATATCAAATCAGTGATTGCTCTTAATCTAGGGAGTTATGTGGGTGAGCTGGCCAAAAATCCTGAGGATTTCAAATGGTACTTTGTATAAGCTTTGCTGGAACTTTATTGCTAAAACAAAGAGATATACTGACAAACTCCAGCCTCTAATGATAAATACTAATCAGTTTTTCTGCTTAATGTCCCTCCTTTTTATACACAAAATTCTAAACTGATTTTTCTCATTTACTCACTGAAATGGATTTCCTGCAAGGGACCAATAACCACTCTATTTAAGCCTTTAAGCCTTATTTTAGAAGTTTATGTTGGACTTGAGTTTTGTTCCCTGACCTGACAAAGCGTTCAGCAAGGTTGAGTTTACTAGTTTAGATTGGCTTCTGTCATATGTAATGTATATCAAGCCGTCACTTTCAAACAGCTTTTGGGGGCACAGACAATGAAAAATATATTAATGAAACATGCTGTGTTTTAGGAAGAGCAGCTGCTAGTCAGCTAATACAAATGGAGTTTTAACAAACTGATCACTTGACTTACTCTGTTTTTATTCTATGCAGTTTGGATATGATCCATCATGTCTGCAGCCTGCACAGAAAATATTTGATCAGACCCAGTTTTTAGAAGAGACCCAGATTTCTAAGTCTCATGTCACCACCTTAAATCAAGATCACCAGCATTGGCAGTTTTTAGTAAGTCTTATTTGTTTTTACTGTTTTATGGCTGATGAATTTAAAGACAAATCTAGTTTTGCGTTCTTGCTGCTTTTGTTTGTTCATTTGGTTTTGTTTGGGGTGGTTTTGTTTGCATGTCACTAACATCAGGGGGCTGGGGTTTTCTGAGGGGGAGTGTTTGGGAGAAGGAGTGTTTACCTCCACAATCTTTATAGCAATGGATTTTGTATTGATTTCTTAGAATCTTGTGGAACAGTAGTAGTCTTTAAATGATACATATGTAGTAGGAACATTATTTAAGTGTGAAATGAGAGTTCAGTAAACAAAAATGTGATAGAACTTGTAATTACAATGCTTTGTTCTGGATGCATGAGTACAAAAATGCAGGGCATAGTGCTTAGTGCTTGTGATCAGCGCATTCCAGTCTATTTTGGTATCTACATCCTGACACTTGATTCTGAATGTCAGCAGATTTTTTTCCATTAGGATTTCTGTGTTTGCACACATTCTGAGTTTCAGGCACCTTTTGAATTCAGAGAATGATCCTTTGACTATAAAAGCTATAGAATAATGTTAGTGTACCTGAAGACAGCTTCCAGAGAGAAATATGTGTGTCAGTGAGGTGTCTTGAATGCTTTCTTTTACATAAAATACTTTCACTTAAGAACAAAGACATTTCAAAACATAAATGGACAAATTTCTGTTTCTTCTTAAAATCAGAGGTGCAGATGGAACACTACATTTTGTTTCCTATAATTAATTGCTGCTTTATCTGCTTTTGCTTTCATTACGCCAAGGAATTTACTTCTTTTTGGGCTGTGAAATTATAATGGGTGTGATTTCTCTTTTTAAACTTGTTAATGTAAACAGTAATGCTGTGAAAAGGAAGGCGAGCTTTTGGAAATTGCTAGAGAAACTAGATTGAACTTGTTATCTTGAGTTGAATTTTAGAGTCAATTTAGTCAATTTTAAATAGTAAATGCAGTTTGGTGAGTGGAGATATAGTGTGTATAGGGTTATCCTCTAAACACTTGTCAGTTGCTCAGGATAGCAAAGCTATGATTTCATGGTTGTCCTTTTCACAGAAGTGCCTGCTTAGTGAAGCTACTTCTGCACCTGCCTGCCCCAGCGTTGTTTTTTGCACAGATCAGGTCCTTCTACAGCAGCAGAAGCAGTTGTAATGGCACATTTTGGAATGTGTAGCTTGCCTAAAGGGGGTGAGCGATGAGCAGGTGACTGCTGTCATGCTGCTGCCAGCACGAACAAGTCCTAGCACTTCAGATTAATACTGGGATATGAGGATCCTTCTATGAACGTAAAAGTTGCAGAAACTCGCCATACTTTATCTGTCTTTTCAGAAACACTGAAAAAACAACTGACTTAAATCGATACTGATAATGAAGCGAATAATATAAATTTGGAACTCTGCATGCCTTTATTCATTGTCTGTTCATTGTCCGTGCCTGAGTTATAACATGTAGTTCATGTAGCACCTTTGATCATTGAAGCACTTTGCAACCAGTAACTAACAGAATAATTTAAAGAAAATTCTTTAGAAGATACCATTTTTAAATGTAGTGTTCTCACTGTTCTTACACTGTACCTCACTGAACTGAAAGTAAAGGCTTTAAAGCTTTGCTTTAAGAGCCTGATATTTGAGGCTTGAGGTTCTAAATTTGGTGCTGGATTTATGTATTTGAAGGATATTAGTTTGATTGCATCAAAAGTAATGGTATTTAATGTGACAAGAGAAAAGTGCATAAGTGTGATATTTTGAATGGCTGTTAGAGCCTTCTCTGCATCTCTGCTTCTGAAAGGAATAATTACATAGTTGTGATGTGAACTGAATATTAAGGTCTTGTGAAAGATACCTCTGGTAAAAGAAGTGAAGTCAGTCTCCTAACATTGTGGTTAGAAGTTCCCTTAACAGAAGGCATTTGAGAAGTTAGCTTTTGTGTGTAGACCTAGACCCAGTACACATACATACAAAAACCAACTTGAGACAGAAATGGGATGTGACTGAAATAAGTGGCAATTTTTGCTGTTCATTTCATTCACATAAATAATTCATGCTTTCAAGCAGCATAAGTGTTGCTAAACAAAAAGCAGTGGTTTGGTTTAGGGTCTTGAAAACAGAATAGAGAAATATTTGCAGCAGCTCTTTTAAGTCCAGCATAGACTGTGTCATTGAGTCCAGTCAGAGTCTCTTCTCCCTGCTTAATTTGTCAATATTTAAATGGAACACAAGAAATGGAAATGATTGCTGGGCAGTAGCAGCCTTCTGGATGAAGAGTAAACTTTGGGCTTGAAACCAGCCTCCATTTAAAACACTGTTGTTTATGTAGTATTGCGGTACAGATAGTGAGAGAATTAGATGCTCTGATGCTAGGATTAACATTTCCTAACAACATATTAAGCACTGTTTCTTTCATACTGTAGTTACAGTATTTGAGGCTAAATTTTCACCTACTGTTCACTCCTTTTTTAATTTTTAATTAATTCCTGCAGCTGTATCAGGAACAATAACTTCTAATCATTTACACAGAGAATCAGAAGCAAGAGGTTCAGTTTTCATTCTGGTACTGTATGTTTCAGGAGTGGTTTCACTGCAGGCGGAAAATTCTGTGTTTTAGTAAACAGAGACCAAATTTGTTATTTACAGACAAATGTTCCCTTCGCCTTCTGTCACAAGCTTTCTGTGTACATAAATATAACAGACTTGTACCACCACTTACCTGTTAGTTACCATGCAACAGCAGCATTTGACACTGCCTGCAGCTGCGCTGAATGACGTGCAGCTCCCTGACTGTAAATTCAAGTGTTCTGTGTTTAGAACAGGGGCTGATAAAAAGGATGTTAGTGTGGATATAATGTGACTTTTGCCATACTAGCAACATGTCAGCAGAGTTTCTATAACAACAGCACTTTGCTAGGGATATAGCTCTCTATCACATATTCATGATGGAAAAATTGTAATGGCTTTATTCTATTGCAATATGTAGTTTTCTCTAAAATACACACTGAGCTCAATTTAAGCCTTTTTGCCTCTTTGCGAAACAGGAATCTGTCATGCTTCCCAAAGATTCGCTTGAATTCATTCTTTCCTGAGGTCAGAGCACTAGGTGTTTTAATTTATTTTTGTGAATATTTTTAGTATTACTTGCTATTCAGAGCTGGTTTTCAGTCTCTTAGTGATGGCAGAACAATAGGGCTTGGTGTAGTGAGATAACAATGAAAAATATGAATGCATCTGATACTGACCTTAGTGTTTAAGCTGGATAGCCAGCTCTGTGGAAGGAACTTTTTGAGGTAACTTGTCTTTCTTGTACCCTGGACATGCATGAGATTTTTAGCAGTGACACCAGCAATATCCATGGGCAAAACCAGTCTCTGGATTTTGATAAATGCTGAAATGAATCATGATGTATTTGAATTTTTAGTATTTTTGGTTTCTTGTGAGTTTTTTTAAACATATAGCATGAAGTGCCAATGAGCTCTTTCAATAGTTTATTTCCTTTTACCATTCCATCCTCAGTTTTTTTTCTCCATATCAATGAAATTACTTAGATAATGTTCCATTTCTAATGATATTTTCTCAATTGACTGTTCAAATTCTACATTGATTGTTCAAATGTAGAATTCTGTTTTGCTTTTGTTGATACAGTGCCACTACAATAAAAGCGTTTCCTATCTGCTAGCTGTGAAGAGAACTTCCATCAAAAATAGATCTTTATGTGGTTTTAAAAAATACTTTTTTCTAATCGGAGTTAGAGCAGGTTGTTGCTTTCCTGAATGAGTGAAAGCATGGAAAGATATTTAAAAGCCCAAACAATGAGGTATGTCCAGTGCCACACTGGATTAAATCAGTAGCCATGAAAGCAGGCTGACCTTTCTTCTCTTTTCCCAAGAACATAATCTTACTCCCTAAGTTTAAAAAGGTTGTTGACTCAAATATGACCTTCCAATGAAACACTCTTGTAATAGTTTCCATTTTGTTTCTCTTATGGAGTAATCAGTCAGAGTAGGTCAGGAGAGGCGCCAGCTGGGAGCCCCTAATCTCAAGCACTGTTGCTGTTGCTGCCTGGGACTGAGTAGTTTGCATGTATGAGAGTGGCTGTTAAGGGAGCTCTGGAGAGACGAGGTGTGCTCAGATGCCCAAAAGAACATAGTTGAGGGAAGCCTTTAGCACACTCAGGGAATTTTTGTTTGTGCTGGATGCCATGCTGTCTTGTTATGATTGTGGAAAAGATAAGAGATGTATTTTTCAAGTGTATGTAATTCTGATTTCTCTCATGAATACATCCCTTAATCCTGCTGAATTATCAAATTCAAATATAAGGCCTTCTGATAAGATTTATTGTATATGATATATTCAAACTGTGAAGATGCTTTTATTAAAAACTAGGCATTTGGGGTTTGTGATTGCAGATATAGGAGACGTCCCAAAATGATCTCAGAATAACTGAGATAACTGAGCAGAGAATTTGGTCTAAACAGACAAGAACAACAAAACACTTTTATCTCTGTGCCTTCATAAGGAACAGAACAAATGAGCTAAGTAATATCTGAAGAAAGTCTAAGTTAGACTCAGGAACTGAATGCAGATTATATGAGTAGTGCTTGCAGGGCATGATTTTTCCTTTTGCATACTGTCATTTAAACGCATCCAGCCAACAACCAGCCAGTGATGCAAACTTTCAAAGGTTCCTCCTCCCTTAAAACAATTATTTTCTGAACCTGGGATATGAAGTGGGGTTCTGTCTAAGAGACACTGTGTATATATATATATATATATATATATATATATGCATGCACAGTCAGTGCAGTATATGTATGCATATAAATTTTTATTTTTTTTAATCTTGGTTTTGTGTTTATGGATGTAGTCTATATTTTCATAAATCTCACTACCCAGTGTTCTGTTCATTCCTCTCTGAAGGGCTGCCATCTGCATAAGCCTTAGCTGTGTATATTATCTTTTTCCTAAATGAACTGTGTGTTGTCCCAGTCCCAATTTCCTCCTAAATTGCTTCTACAAATGTAATACTAGTATCAGATGAGAAAACTGAAGGATCTCAATGCACTGCCTGTTACAGCAAAACAAAAGGCTTATGGAGCAAGGTGATTTATTACTTCATTTTTCTGAAATGCATTATAAGATTATTTTTTTGCCTATACTTTTTTGTATCCTAATTACATTTGCCTCTTTTTTAATCATCTTTAAGACAAAATAGTATGTCTGAGGAGAGAATATTATTTAATTAACTTTTCCTAATGAATCAGACTGCAGAATTTTCTGGTAGCTGCATTTGCTAAGCTGCTTGTCCAGTAAATTTTGAGAAAGATATTTTAAATGAAATCCCTTTCTGAATATAGAGCCTTTGTGATATTAGAGACTGTAATGAGCCCATGGCTTGGTGGTGTAAATCAGAGATAAAAGGTGTATCGAGTAAAAGCATACTGAATGTCAAAAAGATAGATAAAACTATTTCTGAGCTGTCCTCTTTTATCAAGCATAACCAAAAAACCAGATGTGTGAATAGGAGCATACTAGTGTGTGTTGAAGTTTACAGATTCCTGTCTTAACCTGTGCTGAGCACTCATCCATATATTATATGCACAGATACTGTATTTTCAGCTATATTTGGGGATCTCTATGTAAATGCTTTATGTAAATGGCCACTTTACTCTACCTGGGGAATATGTACCACTAGTGGTACATCATTTGTGGCCTTGGTATGGCTTATTTTATTTTGAAGGGCCAGAAGTTAGCTACACTGGTTAAAACAGTTTTGAAGCAATCATCACTTGGAATGTTCTCACTCCTTCCTTATGCACACAGCTGTCCATAGGTATCTGTATTGCTCTTGAAGAAGCCTTGATAGATGATTTTCTGTATTTGGGGGAAAGTTGCAATGTAAGTGCCTTGCCTCTTAAATCTAGTGACAGTGAGGTCTCAGTTTTTGATTTTACTGAATGTTCCTCTGGAGCGGCTGCACTGGTTCATTTCTTTCTTCTTAGAAAAGTAATAGTTTGAGTCACATTCAAACCATTAGTTCATCGTTACCTGAGAGGCAGTGGGTGGATGAAAGAAATGAGTTGTGCTCAACATAACAAGGAGATAATGAGCTATATAAATAATTAGCTATGCATTTTAAAAATATGCTCATATAGAGCCAAAAGTATCTTGGCTTGAGTGCACGGTCTCAGAGATGTAATTGAGACTATTCATTTCAGCAAGGCAAATATGGGGATTTTTAGAATTCATAAAATCTGCAGTAATAGTCACGAAGGAGCAGAGTATGATTCAAAGCAAAGCACACTGCATAAAGACCACTCATGAATATATTTGGAAACTTCCTGGTTCCTTCTTTCACAGTAGACAGCATGTTTTGTGTAGTTGCCATGAAGATTTGCAGATCATTTCTATCAGTTGAAATTACAGAAACAAATGGTGTAGGCATCTTCACCTGGAAGTAAAAAAAAAGGCAAACACATGAAATCTACTCTAACAGCTGTATTGTTTCAGTTAACAGAATAAAACATAAGTAAAAGACAAGGCAATTCTAGACACAACCAGTGCTTCCAGAGATAACTGGAGGGTTCATTTCAATGGGATTTGATCTTTTACAAAAATCCAAGGCTAGCATTAGATATGAATTTTATTGAGATAAGAAAACAGCTGTATAACTGTTAAGAAGGGAACAGTCCGTTATCTCTTCACTGATAGTTCCCTATGGGCAGGCAGGATTTTGCATGAATATGGCAAGAAGGTGTCTGAGGAAGCTCTTAGTCACTGTCATGGTTTAACACCAGCCAGCAACTAAGTGCCACCCCCTGCAGGCCCCAGTGTGATGGGGAGGAGAATCAGAAAAAAGGAAGGCTTGTTGGTTGAGATAAGAACAGTTTAATAATTGAAATAAAGTAAAATATTCTAATAGTAGTAATGGAAAAGGAGAGAGAGAGGAATAAAACCAAAGACAGAAAAGTGATGCACAATGCAGTTGTGCTCATGTAGCCATATGACTAATCCAGGTAGCCCTGTTCTAAGTATTCTGGCTGAGCTACTTCTGGCATTTTAAAATCCTGTGGGTTTGTTTATTTCTGTGCTATCATATTCTCCCTTAATTGCTGACATATTTGTGTGTCATTAAAGAATGATCTTTGTTCTTTAAATTTCTAGTCCAGTTTTACAGGTAGGAGTTAACAAGTGGTTTGGACAAGTGTGTGGGACTTGTCTTTCAAGTGATGCTTGCTCCTATATTCCTTATGATAGATAAGTTAAATCCAAAATATTTCCCAGTATTTTGGCCACATTGCTAATAAAATATATACTCATTTTCCTAAAAAATAGTGACAAAATTGAGAGTTATATAGATCTGTCTTGGGTAGATTAGCCTTATCACAGAAACCCACTGAAGAAAATATTCATCTTTTCTGACCTGCTTTCAAAAAAGTAGTGCTGAAGCCAAGTAAGACCCAGTAACTTTACCTCACTGCTTTAGCAGATAAAATTAATGTAATCTTTTAACTACACACTGAAGTTGCATGTGCTGGCTTACGAGTGTTGTGTGGCTGCTGGATTTTAAATGTGTGCTACAAAGCAGCTCATGGGCAGCAGTCCAACCCGAGAAATACACTGCTTTCCTTGATTACTTTCTCTGCTAGTAAAAATAGGAAGCAAGGCCAAGGATATGAGCAGGCAGAGGCAGGCTGTGACTTAGAGATGTGATATGTGTGTTGTTTGGTTTTTTTTTCTTTTTCTCTTATGGATTTAAATGGAGGTGTGCTGGAGGGAAGCTGGCCCAGCTACTGCCCTGACAGTGCCTTGTTTTCTTTGTGGATTAACAGGGAACTCCAATCTGCAAGGCCTCAATCTGGCCCCTTTCATCAGCACTGAATCACTTTAAAAAGAAAAACAGTGCATATGATTATCAAAGGCTTTTCTGTTTATAACACGCTGTGGCAATTCAGCTTAGACACCAGAAAATAAGAACATCATATATTAAAAGGATGTTGAATGTGAAAATTTATGAAATCTATAAATGTGGCAGTAAAATGCGCATATAGCTGTCACTGCATGGATTTGTGACCAGCTATTGACACTTTAAATGATCGTGTTCTCTTTACTTAGCCTATGATAAGTACACATCAGCAAAGACATTAGAGACTGGCGTCCAAAGAAACAGTGATTAGCATATTTTAAAGTTTCCTGCACTGACTGCTTAAATACATTTGCATTAATAGAAAGATGAGACTCTTCATGAGGTTCTCTGCGTGACAAAGGCTAAAAATAGTTTTATTAGAACTTTGGCTGCCGTTCTGCTAAATTTTAACAGTTTGGGGGAAAGGAAAACACACTTTTGAAAGGTTATAATTAATGAGTTATGTGTTGTTGGGGGTTTTTTAAAGTATACCAAAATAACATGAAGAAACTGGGACAAGCATGCTATTTTGTGCCTTTGGCATTTTGATGGTTTGCCGCCTGGCTTCCCACTTCAGATGCAGGCGGGCTTTGCTGTTGCCTGCTCTTAGCAGTGAGCCCCCTGCAGCTGGTGAGAAGAATTCAGTGTGTAGATTTGAAGATGATTGCACAGAAAGAAAATTCTGTTCTGAATTTACAAAGCAAAACATTATGCCTGCCACTGTCCCATGTTGAAAGGAAATCCAGCATGGTGTAACTTTATTTGAGAGAGTGTAAATTGTGTTCATATAGTTGACAGTTTGAAAACATAAACATAAAAACCCATGAAGTTTCCTGTTGTGATGGTAGCAAAAAACTTCATCTGTGGCAGTACTGAATCCAAGTAATGCTAGGCATGCTGTTGTGGAGAGAAGAGAAACAAATGAGGCTGCTGGAGTGGAAGTAAAGAAGCCAGTGTTAGATCACTCACGGAAGTCGTGATGTACGGAGTGCAGATTTAGGCCTGCTGCTTCCATTAAGTGTTGTCTGGGAGAGGAAAGGATTGTTTAGGAAGAATACGAGCTGCTCTTTTCAATTCACTGCTGTAATTGTAAGTGGTATCGTAATGGGCAGGGAGATGATTATTAGAACAACAGGAACTCACCAGTATTGTCATTGCCATCGTTGCTGCCGGCTCCAGGGTTTGTACATGTGCTCTGGTAATTTGCATTTCCTATATGAGCATAACTGTTCTGGCACATACAGTTCTGAGAGAGGAAAGATATAATGTTGTAAAAAAGATTTTCGCGTATTTTTTGTGAATGAATATTCTGCTTTTCTGATGAAGTATATAGTTATTTGTTAAGAAGAGTTGAGCAACTATATTCTTAGCTGTCTTTGGAGGCAAGCCCATGCTTAAAGTTCAGAGAATAAAAGCTGTAATATTTTATAACATATCCTTGTAATATGTGCCTATAGAATTCAAAACAGAATGTGCAGGAACCCTCTAGAGCTGGAGTAAAAACATAGAGTTTTCTTGCTTCTGAAGAAGTTTTCGTGGTATGAGAAACATGGCATTGCAGGTAACTAACAGAGCAGTGTTGCAGGTTGTATGGGAACAATGCATTTGTTAAAGAAAGGATGTAGCAGGCCAGTGATCTGTACAGATGTTAAGGAAATGTTTATTAGTGTGGATTACTTGTGTGGATGCAAGGCTGGAGAATTAAAGCTCAGTCTTACATAAAAAATATAATTACCCTTTTTAATTAAGGTACAGATGCTTACAGTAATTTTCTCATAACTTTCTTAAGAATGCATGTGATCAAATGCTTAATGAGATATTTCTGGATGTCTGACTCCATGTTGCAGTACTCTCAACACGCTCATTAAAGGACTTGGTGTCAGTTTATATATTGTATGTAAACTCAGCTGAGAATACTTAATACAGGAGACTTACTAGGAATGACAAGCTATTATTGAAGACTTTGGGTTTTTTTTCCTTTATAAGCATGCATTTTTCATCTCTTCAGTTTACCTCCTGTATTTAAACAAATTATGCAGGTGATGACTACTCAAACATCCAGCCACTGCATTACGTTTAACATATAGCTCATCATGTCTGTGCATTTTTGGAGTTTGTTGGGGGTGGTTTGGTATTTCAGAATTTTGATTGTTTTACCTTTGGTGCATGCTTGAGTTCTGACAGCAGCATATTCCTTAACCTAGATACTAAGAAACAAGAGTTTGCTATTAGCTAAGGATTTTCTTCGTACAAGTGGTTTAATGAGCTTGGGCTTGGTATATTTTAGACTTGTACTGTATCTTTACTTACATATAAGCTTCATCATGTTAACCCATGAGTTTCATTTAACCATGAATAGGGAGTGTATTCTTCCACCATATGTGCAGATCAGCTTTTGGTGAAGGTGTAGGACTTCAAAATGGTCCTGCCGGCACAATTCTGAATGTATCCAAGTTCATTTTATACTTAGAAGTTAAGAAAGGAACTTTTGCATCCATCTTTGTTAAGTTCAGTATATGAAGTATTATTCCATGCAGTGATGTAGTGCTTCTTTAGAAGTACTGAGACTAAAATAAGGGAGGAAAGCTGTAAGGTTATATTCAAAAAAAGGGAAAAAAAAAGGAAGGGGTTAAAAACAAAAGAAGGGGAAAGGGTGAGGGGGAGAAGAAAAGGGGGAAAAACATGGAAAAAAAGAATTCGTCTTAGGGCTGCAAGAAGAAGCATTTGGATGTATTAGTAGCGTTGTGCCAGATGTGATTTAAATGTGGATGGGTGACAGAATGGGAGGCGTGAGGATGATTCATAATTTTAGCAGGAAAAAAGGAGTAAAATAGGTAAGTTGCGGTGATGGTGCGGTGTTGAAAGCACTTCTAGGAGTTTCCCCCAGGATATTACGACAACCAGTGATAATTTGCAGAGCATTTGGAATATTTCAGCCCAGCTAAACACCCCATGTGAGAAGCTTATTTATATGTATTGAAAGGCTGGAACCTCTGAGATCATTAAAATCTGGCCTTAAAAGCTCAAGAGAATAGTTTTTATACCCCTATTTCTGGCATAACATTTTCTATTTCAGTGGTTTCATTATTCTATCAGTTGGCTTCTAGCAGAAAATGTGGATTGATTTTATTTTCAAAGATAAAGATCTGTTAAATTTCAGTTTTGTAACAAAAGGTTCAGTTCTTAGTTGATTTTTAAAGTTTTAATCTTATTTTCATCTTCATCTGTGCTCCTATAAAAGGAACTCTGTAATCATACTGTAGAGCAAAAATAAAGCATTTTTGTTTTAAAACCTTTTGTCTCTTTTTATTACGTTTTCTATATGTTAGTTATGATTTGAATGGACAAGAGAGAATGTATTCGTCACACACTGGCCTGTATTTACATGCTAATCTTTGTATTCATGCAAGTACAGTTTCTTTGGGAGATGTAGCTGGAAGAGGAAGAGAGTCAAATGCATGCACTGAACTTCAAACCTGAGCTGTAACTTTGTAATGTGAGCAGTAAGCTTGCTAGAGGCAGTTCCTGATTGCATGAGAGAGATCTTGGATTTGCTGGATGGTGATTATGTAATGGATCTCTGAAACTTGTCTTGAGATGCAGCAGGCTCTGGGGCAATATTAGGCTCCAGAGCTCTCCACCAATTTTGTAGCAAACTTGATTAAGCCATTAAATTGCAGATCATTGCTGACAGTAAATTAATTCTTAATCCGAGTTCTAGTCTGCACGACATTGGGAGACTTTTGCCAGGAGGCCAGTGGCTTGAAAATGGGTAATTAAATTCTGCTGTAAATACAGTTTTATCTACCCTTCTGCTTGCAGGAGCTGGCAAACAAGCGAGAGCCATTAATTAATACCTGTAATTTGGTTTAGTGGAATAAGCCCTGCTACTGTCAGATTCTGAAATGGAAACCAAGGCTATGAAGTGGAGAGTAAGATAAAGAAAGCTGACAAACATGTATTCATAAGAATTTCTGTTCTTATTTTGCTTTGCCAAAGGTGTTGGCTAGTTTGCAAATTTGGTAACATTTGGCTTTGAAGTCGATGTAGAAAAGAGAAGTTAAAAGCCTCCTAAGTAGAGCAAAACTAGCAACAGTGGCAAGATGTGTTCCGAGCATTTCTGAATTATGTAGTTAATCCCTATGACCCAATTTGACAACTTCAGGAGGTGATTTTAGCAGGTTGTTCATCTTTGGTGAACATAGAGTTGTGCACTGGTTGTCGCACATGGGTTTTATTATTATTTGGATTTGAACCAAGAAGTATTGTTTGCAGGTTTTATTTAGAAGTATCAGAGGGAAACTAGAACCTGGTTTGCTAGCACTGTGTTTGCACTATTCTTTTTCCATTGCTTTGAAACAAAGCTAGTTTTCCTACTTTTCGTGCATAGTTTTTCCATTTCCTTAAGGTCCTGAAGGTTGGATAATTATAACACTCATTTGTTAAGGAAAGATGCCTCCTAATTCTTGTTAAAGAGAGAAGCAACTTTCTCCACAGTGTTTGCTTATGATAAATAGTTTCTAATATCTCAAGAGTTTAGGGGTACTTCCAACTCTCCAAACTGGTTTAAGTCCTTCATGGGAAGTCTCACTTTCATTTATGTACTCCTGAGGTTCATTTCAGAGGATTGAGGCTTATCTAGAACTCAAACAGAAAATTATATAGCAAGAGGGATGTCAAAATTGTGAGACATCCCTTTTAAAGGATGGTGCAAGTGACCAGTGGTTAGAGATGCCTTGAGAAAGGACTGAGTATGAGCAGCTGCGTATGTCTGTATCCAAATAATGGAGGGAGCTATCTTCATTGCTTTCCAGTACTCTTCTTAAAATTGTTTTGACTATTTTATAATTGTATGAATAATTTTTCCAGAAAAGAAGGAGCAAGAAGCCTGTGGGGATGTTTTAACAGCATTACTGGCTGTCTGCCTTTAGCTGTGAGTCAATCTGGGTTATAGTCAAGGTGTCTCCTGGCAACCTAATGACATTAGCCCTAGCAGTGTTGAGGCTCATTTGCTCTTTTGTGGTTAACATTGCAGACAGACCTGATTTGTTTTGAAACGGATGTTTGGAAACTTTGGAAGCTAAAAGGTTTGCTTGGCAACAAACATGTCTATAAACTGTATCTGAAATGAGCAGATCATATAAAATGGAAGATATCTGATAGTTACAGAGCTAAGAAACAGTTTTTTGGCAAAAGTCATAAGAAAAAGAGCTCTACTATACTTGACTTGCTGTACTTATTTCTGCTTTCTAAGGTTAGGGTTAGAACAAGAGTAAAATTAATTTGAAGGTGTAGCTTAGAAAGTTGGGTAAATTGTTAAAATACAATTTGGAAAAGTCCTAAGAGAGCCACAGAGAGACAAGGAGGAAACATGGGTGCAACTTATGTGCAATAAGTGTTTGGGGCAATAAATGTTGTATTAAATGATCTCCAGCGCCCATTTCAACTGTAGAATTGCAATGTATTTGATATTTGAGGGGGTAGTAAAAAAAAAATCAAAGTCGAACTAGTTGTTTGGAAAGCAGTGCTTTTAAATGGACCAGGTTATTGATAGCTTAGCTTGGTATATGAGTAAAATAATTCATGGGAGGGGTTTTCTTTGAAGTGATTGCTTTCCACTAGAACTGTGAAATACATAGTGAGCAAGCCTGTCACACCATGAGATCTCTAGTAGCCTCAGCATTCTTCTAACAAAATTCCACAAATTAAAGGTACAGTAATGTAGGCTTTTTTAGGGGTCTTTGCAGTTGTTTTTGTTTGGGCCTGTGGAGTCTAAAAGCCTTCTGAGCTTCAATTCCTTTTTACCTTCTGAACATAGTCATCCCGAGATTTCATTAAGCGTACATGCAGGAAAACATATATATGTTTTTATGTTTATATATTTTTTATCTACAAAGAGAAAGATAGAATTTTATACATCTTTATATAGATAATAGTTCATCTATAGATACACATGCATGTAATTTTGTGTATGTTGAAAAACCACAGTCTGAAATTTGCTGCTTTGCTTTCCAGTGTTATTAAAAATTTAACCATGTCTCCAGCTGAGACACTTTGTCATTTTGAAAGCAATGTAAATGTTAATAATTGAAAGCAATTAAAAATGTGTTAAAAGTCATGTAATTTTTATAGGCTGGCTGACTAAATAATGGATGCCTCGTAGATTTTCTAGAGTGCCAAAGCATTACTAAACAAATCCCTTCTCATGTCCTAGAAGTCCTGTAGGAACAAAATAACCTATTTGGTCAATTTGGGAACCCAGCTGAGGTTTCGGAGTGAAATTACAAATTATGATTCCTGGTGAGTCCCATAATCACTGTGCCATGTACTACTCTGAAGGAGCTCTTTATTTCCATGAATCCAGAGGTACAGGATTCCAAGTGACAGGTCAGACAGAAGCAATGTATGTAAAAAAAAAACATCCTGAATACATTGTTTTATGTTATCTGTAGTGACCATAAAGCCTGTGTGTAACCGTATTTTACAGGGCTTAGTGCTGAGCAGTAATTCTTAGGTTTTTAGCAAAGAGGACATTTTTATCTCCTTTTCTCAAGGCTGATGAAAAAGAAACAGAATGCCTCCTCCCTTCTCTCTTCTAAAAATATATGAATAAGTAAATTAAAAAGCCATGTCTGCATGATTAGGTCAAGAGAATTTGACACAAGAATAACAGGATTATTGTGTGGGTCAAGGTAGTTGTAGCAAAGAGCAGTCCAACCAGAAGCTTTAAGTCAGCATTTCTTGACTCTACATAAGTACTTCTTACTGCTTGTCCATTGCAGCACTGGCGCCACTGTCTCTTATCATGAATCTGTGCCCGAGAAACATTGGGTTAAGGGATGTTCCAAAGAGAAGCTTTTGGCTATCATAAAAGGTTCTTCCCTAAAATCTTACTGTTTTGCAGTGTGGCGTGTTTACTGCAGTTCCTTGGTTCAAAGAACTGAACAGGACAGCAGGCTGCAATACCACCCATGCTAAGGCTGGCACTTTAATCCTGGATTTCCTTTAGTGTAAACATTCTCCAAGACATTGACATCAGTTCCAGAATCAACATGCAGATTGCCACTACACTGTGTCCAAAGTTTTATGAGAAATTGAATTTTCCTTTATTTACTACTGCAGATATTTTCTGGAATTTCGAATTCTTGAAGCAGTTTTTGAGCGAGACAGCTTTTCTAGAGCAGAAGTAAATTGGGCTTCTCTGGTAGGGAAGAGCAAGTGACCTGATGTGTGGCTTATGCATTTCTGTTGTGAGTTCACAATGCTGTGAAAAAGTCTTCAGATTAGGTTTGTAAGCAGGGATGATGTCACAAGTGTCAATGACAAAGCATGGCTTTAACAGAAAGTAATGTTAAATAGCAGCACTGATCAATAAGTAAAAGTAGTTTCACTGAGCGTACAGATCAATGATTCACCATTTTCTTGGCTTAATGACCACTGTCTTTTAAAATATCACAGGGGTTGGATTGTTCCAGCCTGCAATTGCTTCTGTTATTCCAATGAATAAAAATTTGCTGGGTGGTCACTAGTTGTCGAAGACAGTTGGAAAAGAAAGAGCTTATACTCTGTTCTTATGAGCAGAATTGTCCAAGAGTTCTGTGGCCTATTCTTCTTCCCTGCTACAGAGTCCTTGATGTTGGAGATTATACACTGGGAAAGGGCCTCTGGGCTCTCACCTTTCTGTGTATTTTTTGTGATGGTAGGAGGCAACAAACATCTCTACTGGCCTGGGCAGTATATTGAAAAAACAGTAAATACAAAGGAAAAAGTTGATTGTTTCTGGATTATTTCATCCCTCTGAACCAGCCACATGTATTCTGTTGAAACCTCATCTTGTTCATTTAGTTGGATAGTTTATATTTTGCAGCTCAGCTAAGCATTACCTTGAAAAAGAAAGATGTTCTCTTAGCTTTTCAGTGCCCAAAGGGAAATGATGCAGTGCCTGGATTTCTTCATGTCCTTGCAATGTCTGCATGCCATGTAAATTCTGTCTGCTGTTACGTCTGCAGTGAAACCATTGCCAGCCTCAGAGCTAGACTTGTCGATCAGAACAGAAAAAATCTGGTGAATCAAATGCCTGGCTTTCCTGGTTAGATTCTGTGAACTGCAGTTTGTGTTTCTCCTTGGCAGACAACGGAGGGGCAAAAACTACTTTTGCAAAACATCACCAGTACAGTAAATCACTGTGAGTTTTCACCACCCCACTCCCCTGTGCTGCTGTATCAGTGGGGTATTTTTGTTTGTTCTGTGAGCTTTCTTTACTTCAATTTTGGAATTCAGTTTCAGTCCTGTTTCGTGGGTTCTAGCTTTCTGAGTGTCACACGAACCAAATGAGATTGACAGATGAGCTGGGACATACCCTTTACAAGATCTCAACTATTCAGATTCTGGAAATAATTTTCCTGAAATAGGACTGCATCTTCATCTGTAGAATGAATAAGACTGCAGTCCTCCCATGGAACAGCATTTTTAGCACATTACTGTATAATTAAGTTGAAAACCAAGACAACCCCTCGAGTGTGATGGGGAAATCTTTACCTCTGGGAAAAAGTAAAACCATATTTAGTAAGCTCAAAAAAAGAGATGGAAAGGCACTGTAAAAATTTTATTAAACCAGGTTTAACACAACTGAGTACCATGGGGTGTTAGCTAGGTGGGGTATTTATATTATAGGGAGTGAAGCCCTTTATTTTAAGGGTCAGTATTAAGTATTTGAAATAAGTCAGGATTTTAATCTTGCTGCCTTGGGTGGTGCATGAGGAAATAATCTGTGCTTTAGCAGAATAGATATTTTAGGACTGCAGTTCTTCTGACAGAAAGCATATGGTAATGTCAGTGCCAACTTTCATTTCCAGGTTCTGATTTATACACCTCTGATCTATTCAAAGTAATAGATGTACAATGATTAATACTGAAGAAAAGTATGGTGATGACTTTGAAGAAAAGCAGAATTTTTGTAACTTTACATTTTGGCAAATTCAAAATAACCGTTTCAACTTATTTATCTGAAAATGTATTTTAAGGGCTTAATTTTGCTTGTATACTGCAAATAGTGCACTGGTGTTTTAGGAACCATATGTTAATGGGTACTCAGTACGAAAATTAAATAGATACAAAAAATCCCTCCATATTCATGATTCAAATAAGAAGCTCCAGAAGCTCTGTAATAATGTGCTTATCATTTTTCAAGGCCAAGTTGCCAACTGTGATCTGTGAATCATTAGAAGTCCTCTGGGCATGTTGCTGATTTCTCCATCTGGTTTCCATCAGTCGTGTCCTTCTCCAAACTTCACAGTTCTAAGAGCATCTGTCAGTGAAGGAGAAGGGAGCTTGTGTCCCACTCAGCAGTTGCAGAAACCTGATCCAACTGTGAATTGGATGATCAGAAACCAGGGGGTAGGCTGGGGTGTTCCACACAATAGCGGATGAATGGGTCTGCATGAGAACAGTGGCTCACCCTGTGGGAAGGTGTTGCTTGCCCATAGTCTCAGCCCATTAATGGAATGAAAGATACAGACATCTGATGGGAATGACTGAGGTGTATAACTAGATTGCACTTTAAGTGAAGAAATGGAGATTGTTCTTTTTATTTTCAGTTGCAAGCACCAAGTCAATGAATAAAAGCGAGATGGTTATTTCTGCTAGTGAACAACAGCTTTAATATTTTTCTTTCCCATTTTCTTCCCCCACAATTCCTGTTTTGAATCTTTTATTTAGAATATGGCAATAAAAGTTCTTAAGCAGGTTTGATTCAAGTGACATTAATGTCTCCCACCCTGCAAATGCCTCTTCTGGTTCCTTAGCAGTCTGAAAATCAGAGCCTGGGTTGAGCTGTTAGAACACATGCAGAGATCTGTGAAGAAAAATTAGCCTTCCTCCCAGACTGCAAGAATAGCGAGAGGAATAATGACGAAAGCTATTGCTGAACAAAACAAATTATTTTTATAACCCTGTTCTCTTAGCTTACCTAGTTGAAAAAAGAAGCTGTTCTGTGCTTATGTATTTGCCTCTGTCTATAGTGTAGACCCACTGAGTATGTGATAAACCTTTTTCAGAAGAAAAGGAAAATACTTCAGGTTGAGAATGCCTCTCAATGACAAATTCAGTCTATAGGAAGGATCTGCTTTGCATCAGAGAAAGATTGTCTCACTAAAAGTGTAAACACTGAAGTCTAATTTGTGGTGATGTTTTACTATATGTTTGTAACATTTTTCCCTTGTTCAATAGGAATGTGTCAACACCTCAAAAGCAATAAAAAGCATTTTGCCTTTCAAAACGTGTATAAAGCAGGGTCAGTACCTTGCCAGGGGCTAGCAAGGTGATTGAGCCTGCTGAGGGAGTTTATTGTGGAGGACCGGAGCAAGTGTGCCAATGCACACCTATATGAATAGGACTAAATTTCCTTGCCTTCACCTAACCAGTCAGTATTTGATGATCATAACTCACTTTGGGAGTTTGCTGTGCTTTCCACAGAAGCTTCTGCTTATTACTGGTTGGTGGGACACCATATTTTCTGTCTTTGTGATTTCACTTCACAGAATGCCCTGTGCAGTTTCATTTGGGTTTCATCATGATTCTTTTGAATACTTAAGAAAATTTATAGGAAATCTGGTCTCAGGGGGGTTTGTTTCACCTTTTTATGTTATTTTTTTTTCCCTCCAGCAGGACTGGTGTCCAGTTCTAAGAATTGTAAAACCAAAGTTCAAATGTGGTATGTGTTTATCATGGAATATTTTATTCTGTATTCATCCATAGAGTATCAAACACATGCAAAGCTAAAAACTGTAAGTGGTAAATACATGTAGACCATTGCTGATACTTTCTTAAAATCAGAAATTTCACTACCTAATTGGTTTGGGATTTGGCAGGGCATTTGAAAACCACGGTGTAGGGTTACTGAAAGAGTAATTTAAATTGGAAGATGGCAGACTGTTCTGTTGCCTGCTTGTTTGCTTGGTTGGTCACCCTAGTCTCTTTCATATTTTAGAAGCTAAGAATTCAGTCCTCTGAATTCCTGAAATCAAAGACAGTGTTCCCAAGATTCAAGTTGGCAAGGAACTGCTCTAGGGCAGCAGTGTCAGGTAGATTGTATTTAAAACAAGAACCTTTCCTTCCTTTCATTTGCACAAAGAATTTGAAATGTCACGTTTTTGTTCAGAGTTCTTATAAAACCACAACTAAAAAGTCAGAATCCTCCACAAAAAGGAATATTACCCAAGAGAACTGTAGAGCTTTATTTGCAAAGCACTTTATAACTCTGTATTGGATGACATCTAAGCACTGAATATTGCAATTTTGATTGTGTTGTGATATAGAACAAGCGCTGATGAAAACACTAAATTGCAACAATGAGATTGTACAGCTTCATTTTTTCCCAGACATTTAGTGCTGGTGTTCACTGAAGTCAGGATTGGTGTTTAGAATGAGGACTTGCCTAGAGGAGATTATTTTTTTGTTGTGTACATTTCATTGGACAGCAAAGCAATTAATTCCTAAATTTAGGAATTATTCTCTACCACATTATAGCAGGATTAGACACATTTTGACATTTGAGCAACTTTCAACACACATTTTGCACATAAGAAGCAATAATGCCATTTGACAGTCTGGTACAGAAAAAATGTTCAAAATTTGGACTGTTTTCCAACCTATCCTGGGAACAGGACTGGGATTTTCAGGTTTTCTATGCAAAGATGTAGATTGCCATAACATTCAGTTTGCTATCTTGGCCCTGCGGAGGCAGATCACTTCATTGTGGGCAATTTGGGACCCTCAGGGAAAACTGATGTGTCATTTTCTACATGTGGTTCAGCTAGCAATGGTTGAGTTAAAAGACTGAGTTAAGGAGACAACATTAACTCAAATCCAGTCATTCTTAAGGGAAGTATAAAGTGATGTAAAGTCATTTGGTTAATGATGTAGGTAAAGCCCAATTAAGGTGATACAGTCTTGGCAACACCAAGACTGAATCATGCTGAATTATGCTGAAAACAGTAAAGAAAAGGCCCAGATTCTGATCCGCTGCATCAGACATGAAAAGTGAATACAAAGCACATTGGCAGTGAGTTTCATTTCCTCTGGGTAAATAAAACATCTGAGTGTTTGAGGGCTGCAGTATTTTGCATTTGGTCAAGATCCTAATCAGGTGGAAGTTTTCATTTTGACAAGGACTGAAACAGTCTCATAAGTCTGAAGAAATGGAGCTGACAAGCTTCCTTCAGCTGCTGCTTTTTCAGCCGAAAATAAAAGGAGAAAGGTAACATGAATTCTCTTGCTAGTTACAGTGTCAATAAGATGTAGCTCAAAATTTCTCCCTTGTAGTTCGATTTCACTTCACTTTTTTTCTTTTTTTAACCACCCTAAGGCTGTATATTTTTTCTCCTGACTCATTTTCTGCTTTGTGAAGAGCTTCACAAGTCTGTTAAGCAGAACTAAACTTTGCATAGTTGCATGAAATCTGAAATGCCTGAGTGAAAGAAATGGATTAAGCAGATAATCTCCTATCATACATCAAACAATTTGAAGCATAGCGATTTAAAAAGCAATAATTATATATGAAGAATTTTTTTTTTAAAGGAAGGTTATATTCATGACATGTTGCCAGTAAATAATAACTTTCTTAAAAGAATTTCAGAACACTTTAAAACAGTAAAGGAATGACTTTATGTGTAGGCTTGGCCTCAAGTAAATTGCTTGTCCACAAGAAGAGTTTATTCTACATGCAGTTTTCTTGGATGATAGTGATTTATTTCTAGCTCTTCTGTCCATTCTCCACCATTTGCCAGTATTATTTGTGAAAGAAGGAGATATGCGAGGACTTCGTGCCTTCTGCCACATGCTGGGTGTAGTGCTGTAAAGGGGAAGTAGACTGGGAAAGAAATTGTCTTTTGTGTAAATGCCACTTTTGGCCTTCACAAGTTGTTCCAGATCAAATCTTTGAGAATTAGCCAAAGATAGACAAGGATAATTATCCTCTGAAATATAACAGGCATAATCATCAGAAATCGATCTTAAAAATAATTTCCAGTATTAAATGTAGCATAAATTGAAGGAGAAGAAAATGTGTCTAAATCAGGCATGGGGGAGAAAGCCTGTAACATCTTTTTCTGCGGAAATCAATTAAGTGTTAATTTGCTGGAAGCTTACAAAATAGCACAACAGTAAACCAGTAATGCTGGGAAAGGATCTCTAATGAGGGAATGAGCAAACTTGAGGAGAAAGCCAATGCATTGTTCAAAATAAACTTTTCTTTTTAGCAACTGAAAATGCTCATAATTTTTCTTACATGCATGTAAGTGAACAAATGAAACTCTGCCTTCCTGTTTGCTTGTGCTTATGGTAGTTTAGGCTCATAAATTCCTAAGGCCCATGCATGCAGGGCAATAAAGAACATGTTCATGAGAGCCTCTGTTTGAAAACACAGAGCTGGAATTTGTAGTTTACCTATGGAGGTTGGAGCACTAAATCAAAACTGAATATGTATGATGAAATAAAACATTTGATCAAAACCAGCATGTTTAACCACTGCATCTCCTTCAACAGATCATGAGAGTAAGCCCATGATTTTTACATATTTACATCCACATTTACAGTTCCTCCATTCTAAAATGCACAGTAATGCTGAAATGATAGTTCACCAAAAGGCAGCCTCCTCACAAATGCAGGATCTCACAGATGTACATTCCTGTCAAAATATTTTTGTGAAAATAGAAGTTAGTTTAGTGCTAAAGGCAATGGAAACACTTTGCAGTTCCAGACCTAAATATTCTGCATTAGGAAATTAGAAGAAATATTGGTATTTTATGTGCTGTTATGCCTACTGGAATGACAAATACTTTGATTGTCACTGGAGCAGGGGGATCTGTCAAGAGATCTGATCCCTGGTACCTCAGTGATCTCTGGTAATCGCTTCTTTGGAAGCAGGTGTCATTCTTCAGTAGATAGGAGGAGAAAAAGAATCAGTGATATGAAATCTGTGTTTTAGAAAACTTCATAAATGCGCAGCCATCTGAAGCTATCTTTAATTTTCAGTTTCATTCTTCACTTTGCTAATAATCAGAGAGACTTCAGTGATGCTCAACTTCATTTAAACCTAGCATCAGTGTGATGAGATTTCATCTAGATCTCAAGAAGAGAAAAGGCTTGGCATCATTTGCATTTGACATCCCTACACTACAACATTTAAATTGCATGCATAACTAATATCACAGTCTATTTTAAAAACGCAGAGGGTAGGCTAGCTGCCTTCTGTGTTACAGTGACAGGTAAGACACCATTCGGTATCCCTTGAAAGCACAGAGGCAGAGTTCATCTTCAGCTAATATAATTGATATTTTTGAATTAATATGGTCAGAAATGCAGCTTAAGCTATGTTCTTTTTAATATTCCCTGCTGTCTTGTGGTCTACTTGTATTTATTCTGAGGTTTCCTGATAGCCATCATATGAACACATACACTCTCACTCTGTCTTTTTCAGTTCTTAATGTGCTTAGAAATGCTGCGTAATTCAAAATCTTCATTCATAATGGGAGATAAATTGAACCTCCCCTTTGATTAACCTTCCATTTTGAAATCCACACCATTGCAATTCAGAAGCATCACATAACTTTGTTAATATTTAGCCAGAACTAATTTCTTTTGGCTTTATTAGAGCTAATTAGTTTGCTTGAGGACTGAAGGTCTCTCGGCATTCCTTGTTACAAATAAATACATTGGGGGGGAAAAGCAATTATTGAAAATTACTTTAATATGAATAAAAACATAAGTTAATGAAATTTATAATAGGTAGAAATAGAGTTGACAGTATCTGGTCTCAAGTGTCTGAAGTGCCGGAAACTTTGTGTAGTTTTCAAGTGTTCTCCAAGGATTTATATGTTGCATAGAGAATTATAATTTCCTTGTGAGAGATCCATTTCTTACTTCATTAATAGATTTTCAGCTGTAGGTTAGGTTTTAATTGATGAGTTGAAAGCAGAAATCATGCTGATGTTGTCTGTGTATGGCTTGGAAGGTTGCTATACAAAGATGAAACATAAGGCTTATCTTAATCAAATGTAATATTTTCTCTTTCTCACTTGATGATTCATGAGAAAAACAATTTTGATAGTTTTAAGAATCACAGCAAACAAATATTTAATAAACAAAGATAAGTTATTTATGTTCATTGTTTTCCTCAGTTGCACTGATAATGCACAGCAAGTGAGGATCAGAAACTGTGATGTGAATATAAGTTCAGGTGGAATGAAACTGCATGAAATGCATCTTAGTTTCTGTCACAAAGGGAAGCCCAAAAGCTATTATTCAAACAGTATTTGTTAGCATATACTAGTTGGCAGTATCTTTCAGTTAGAGTACTGGGAGTTTAAAATCATAATTCATTTAGAAGTAAGTTTTTAAATGCATAAAACTGATATTTGGACATTGTTTTGATGAGTAGCAATATGATATATATATATGAATAGCAAGTAAGAAATTCTCTGTAACTGGTGTTTTCGGTACCTTTCTTCTTTTTCTTGCCTCTCCTCAAAGCCTTTCCTGAAAACTTTCACCAGGCTTTAAATGTGTAGCTGCCACAAGAATTGATTTATACAAGCTGAAAAAATTGATTATGACAAGCCCTAAAGCTAAATATTATTACCATTGGAATTATTTTCTTTTTGATCTTTAATTCAGCATGAGAAATTTTCAACACTTAATGTTGTAAAGAGGAACACTATATTCCAATAGTAACAGCAGTAATTATTTATATTGTCCCATGATTTTCAGAGGTTTCCTTGAGTAGGGTTGTTTTCACTCTCTAGAGTTAGGTTTTTTTCCCCCCCTTTATATATCATTTGAGTCATGATTTATTTTCAGTTCACAAATCAAAAATATTTTGATATTATCAAAATATATTTCAGTATTAGCAAAATATTATTGAAATATCTCCTTTCTATTTCTCTTATGATTATTTGCTAATCAACTGGTGTTTTACCGAAGATGAATTCCGTGCTCTGATTAGATTCTTCCTGGCTGGTTGCCCTGATGATCTTCAGACTTCTAGGCTCTTCTCAGGTTGTTTATATTTTAAACTCTGATTAAATACCAGCAAATGTACTAATTGCAATAGCAAAGACTGGATATGTTTTTAAGGGGGACATAAAATCATTGGAATTTTATATGAAGTGACATCAAGAAAGATTATAAGAGCTATATTCAGGATATGAGTAATGCATGCTTATATTAAAAAGATTTTATGGGCAAAGAGAATTTGAATTTCCTAGTGCTCAGACTGAGTGGCATAAGTCAAAATCTTTTTGCGGTCTCTAACTATTTTAAACATCTTAATAACTGAGCAAGTAGCAAAAAAAATAACACTGTGCTTCCACAGTGTGTCAAGGTTTTATCTTGGAAGCAACTATGAATAAACTTTGGTTATTTAAATAATACAAGTGCCTTAAGTGCCAGAATGTCTGGTCTAGTTTAGGAATATAGTAATAAGAAGCTGGATACAGAAACTGAGTGAAAGCTTGCAGAATCTTCCTGTTCAGCCCCAAGCAGTTAATAATTGACTTAAAGAATAAACCAAACTGTAAATATTCACAAAAAGCTTCCCTTCCTCATGTACTTGAGGAAGTGAGAATCTGAGTGCGGCTTGCCAGCCTTCCTTGTATAAATAATATTAATCATACCTTACTGAATTACCCGTTTTAATGTGCTTTTGCCTCATCTCATCTGATGGCTGAGAGGTGTCAGACACAAGAAGACCTTCCCCTTGAACAGCCCCCAGGGGAGTGATATTCTTTTTCCAGGCAGTGGCTAACAGGTCAGCTTCGGCTAGTAAGGAAGATTGATTTTAATTAAGGGTATGATGTGGTACAGCTTGAATGAGCAGAAAGAGACTGACTCTTTCTGTTTGCCTGTGTCATTAAGGAGAGAAGATGGATGCAGTTGCATATATACAGGACTGCTTTCTGAGTAAGTGGGACTAAAATATGTTTTAATGTTACCACATATAATATTAGGTAATGAAATAATTAATTTTTTAAGACTGAGGGTAAGATACACCTGATTAGTCATGGTGAAGCAAATTTAAGATTAATTGGAGATGCCAAGTAGTATGTTTGCTAAGACTTGAGAATAGCAAAGAAATAAGTGGGATTGCAACTTTAACGCAGATTTCTAACTGATGATTTTCTCCACTGTTGAGAGCAGTCAGGACTCTTGTTGGGATTTGTGTCACAGTTTAATGAAGAGGAAAATACTAGGGGGTTCAGATGTGTTGCTTCAATATTCCACTGCTCTTAAGGTATTAGTTCCTTGTCTGAATTAGGGCCTTGATGATTTAATTTTCTTTTTATTTTATACTAAGCAGAATAGTTCATTGCTTTTTTCCTGGCAGCATTAATTAGATTTAGAAAAGATAAAGGAAAGAAAAACTGCAAATAACCTTGTTTAGACTTTGTTTTGTTTCTTATGATATGTTAATGCAAATACGTTAATACAAAGTATTTTGTCTGTGTTCTGCTCTCCTCAAAAATGCCTGTAAAATTGTTCTTATAAACTACAGAGATATAGAGTAGATTTGTGACAGCAATAAGAAATTGTGGGAGTTCTTAAAGGCTTAAAAGCTTGTGTGTTTGTGTAAGGTGTGATACACAGGAGGAATTTCGTGTGCTAGTATCTCTCTCTGACTCTGCTTTATATTGCTGTTCAGTGCCAGTCAAATAATCCAGGACCACATTTACAAAGTGTTCCTTGCTGGTGACTGTCCCAGCTTGTCAGGGATGTCTACAACAAGGAGGTGAATCCAAAATCAGCATACTTAGAAGTACGATTCTTGTGGAGATACTGCTCCCATTGGCTTCATTTGCGCTGTCAAATAACCTTTTCTAATGCCATTTTTGTAACTCCAAGCTGCACAGTTGTCTTCAAGTAGCCACTGTTCCTTTTTCCATATGCAGAGGATTTCTTGCTTCCAGAATTATGTATTAATTAGACTTGATTCTAAAATGCTTTGAAAACAGCTTTGATTAACAGAATGTGATACATGGTGATTTCCCTTTGTTTGAGAGCTCTGCAGATGGCAAAGGGTCATGGCTTACCTGCATGTTTGTTCTCCCCAAGGCAGGAAAACGAAGCGTTGTGATCTCTGTAAATGGGAGTGAAGTGTTTTGAGGTAGATTTGGAAGGTTTAGTCGTAGATGAGATTTGGTTCAATTCTAGAAGGACTAACGCAGCGTTTTGTTCAGCTTTTGTTAAAATAATCATGCAGGGAAAGCAGTGGCCCATAATACTAACTCATACATTTGTTTGGTGTTTGTATGTACCGTCTTAGCTTAACAGAAGATGGAAGACTCAATCGTACAGCTTTACCTGAAGGCTGTACTGTTATCTATTCTGAAAAAACAACTTTTAGAGCATGAAGAGCTATTTCTTGAATGATACTTATAGCATCTAGCCCCTAAAACTATTTAGCATATTTTTGTCAGTATCTGCCTTGAAATGAAAAACTGCCTTTTGTTTCCAAGTCATTTATAATTTTTTAACAATTTGCTAAACTTTGCATAGAGATTTCCAAACTTATGCAACATCCGTATGAATTTGTACCTAATAAAATTACTCTGAGACAACTGAATAACTACTAGTGTCACCAGAGTTCACACGGGTTTTTTAACATTTGCCTCTCTAAATGTGTTTTTTAAAAATATGCAAGTCTACAAAAAAGCACTGAGCTTGTTGAGCTGTAGTTGATGTTATGCTTAGGTTCAGCACATTTCATCCTTTTTTAGTGCCATGGGAGTGAGTTGTTCACCTGCTGGGGCATGATGTTACCATGACAACAGCTGATCTGGTTTACTGTTCTTGCCTCTTTCTGCATGACGAAAAGGAAAGCTGTTTGAGGAATATTTGTGAAAGCTGATCTAACTAACTGCATTTTAACTATCTTGTGAAAGAGAGCAGGAAATGGTTTTGCTCTGTTCCAGTAAGAATAAGAAATTTTGGTTATGAGAAATAGCGCAATGAACTCAGCAGTTTAATCAAAGTTGACAAGATCTCTCCATGAGCTATTCCTATCTAAAAGCATCTGCAACTGGTGTGCTAGCAGAATAATAACGTACATGGTCTTTCAGAAGGTGCTGTAAGGTATTCTACTGAGAGATCTCCAAGTTCACATTGCTGTTCACCAGTCTGCACTCTGTGTTTGGTTGATCAGCAAATGGAAACCTTAATGACTTAGTAGATAATTGAATAGATGCTTTCTCTTGCAGCCTTAGCCCTAATGAGCTGCAGTAGTTACCAGAACAGCTTTGCTCATGCTTTTTAGCTAATCTGTTTTGTTCTGCAACTAGTGAAATGGAAGTAAGTGGAAAATGTGGATAGCAAGTTCCTTATGAATAATCCCAAAGTGTGAATGAAGATTCATGCCTGTGCAGAAAGCACTAAAACCATGCTATGAATTTTAATTATTCTTAAATATTTGGTGGCATTTGGTTTGACCTACAGAAGTGTTAGATCTTTGGCATATCCAATGGACTCAATGCAAAAGAATGATTTACTAAAATCAGAGATGTGAAAAATGTGGTATGATAGTAAAATAGAAAAAAATGTTAAGGGGGCAGTGGGGAATGCCCCCTTCAGATCATGCCAGCTTGATATCAGCATTCAAGTGGGGTTAATATTTAACCTACGCTGTGTTTTCTTTGTGCCTTTATACAAGACCAGGGACCTTTTTCACTCCTTTTTTCCTTCGCAGTGGATAATTTTTCTTTCCCTTGGGTATAAGCTGTCCCTGAAGACAAATGAGAATTAGACCTTCTGTCAGATATAGGGATTAATTTATTGTGTTGAGAAGTGAGTGTAAAAATAATTGAAAGAAACCCCCCTGAGTAAATATTGATTTCTCTTCAGCCCACAAATCAAATTGATTAACTTTCTAATACTGTCCAAGGGAAAACACTGCTGTAATATCAATTCTAAGATCGATTCACTGCCAAAGGCTGCAGAAATGAATTTTTATTGTATCTTTGGCCGTGTTTATATTCCCAGCAGCTGGATGTTATTTGAAAGGTAGAATCTTTCAAATGACCGAATGTGCTTGTTTTTTAAGGAAACACTAAGTAGTAGTTTGGATAACTCGAGGTAAGTGGCTATCTTCAGGAGGGTAACCTGAATAGAAGCTAGAGCACGTTGTTAAGGTGCTGTGGGTGGCTGAATTATGAACAGTTGTGTTGTCAGTGGTAGAATTACTTTGGTACGAACCTTGTATTAAAACTTATGCCTATCGAAGTAATTTTTGTTTGGTCACTGACGAAAGCATTATTAATACTGCATAATTTTGTTCAAGTATTACAGTGTTAACGTACGTAAATAACTCGCCATGGGTGAGAATTGACCTCTCCCTTCCCCTTACTTTGTTGATAGGCCTAAAATTACATTGAATTGATTCTTCAGTTATCAGCTATACATATGTATAGTATATTTCCACAACAAGATTATGTATGATTTTGCCATTAAGGAATTAAGCAGCTATCCAATACTAACATTTCATTGCAAATGCTGAGAAGGTTTTAAAAGGTTATATTGGAAATATAAGTTATACAATTGCTGGCTTTGCTTGTTGGGATAGTGTTTGGTACTTTCTGCAGAAGTTAACAAGAAAAAAAGGTAATGCCGCCTACTGCCAATTAGAGGTTTTATCCTGTCTGTATTGTGACCTGATGTGTGAGAAGACATTGGGGCTTTTGAGTGTAGACTGTGGTGATGCATTCCACATACCTTGTGGAGGAAGCAAGGCATCATAAAGTATTAACATAATAGCAAATATTAAATAATGCTTTCTTGGGGAATGTCTGCTTTTTTACTGCCTTCATGATTATTTCCTTCAGCCATCGCAGGTATAAAGTCCAAAAGTAGTCTTGAAGAGGACTTGCATATGAGGTAATTCATAATAAACATCTGCAGGCTAGATTGCTGGGGTATTTATTCACCAGTATGAATGCTATAATAAAACCATTGCACTTAGAGCTATCTAAAGTTATCACTTTACCCATTTTCATTATTGAAAGAGATGAGAGGGTCTTACCATGTACATACGATGTGCCATAGGTGAAGAAAATAATATGGAGAGCAATTTTCAGTGATGGCTCTGTAGTCTGAGCAGAAGCAAATCAAACATGGTTACATGTGATTCTAAAATGGGAGAGTCTTCCACAAGTTCAGTTCTCTGATTCTGCAAAACATGGCTGTATAAATAAGTGTTCTCATGGGGGTGATGGATTTGAGATGGTGGAAAAAAGATTGTGTGGACAGGTTATGAGAAACAAGTTGGTAGCGCAAAGCTTGTTATCCTAAGAGACTTATTGAAATATGAAATAATACCATGAATAATTGTTTGTGCTTTGTCCATAACATCTGGTCCTGGTGGCTGTAGTGCCAAGACACTGGTGATTTCCAAGTCCAATAAACTGCTACAGTTCCTCTGTTCCTTATTTAGTACTGCTTTTTAAGGAGTGCTATTTTTATACAGTGTTTCTTATGCTAAATTCAGACTACTGATTAGAGGGGTAGAGCTGCATTTGTTTTCTTTTGCTAGAACAAAGTATAATTTGCATGGAAAAGTTCCTATTTTTAAAATAAAGGAAATTAAATGTGATTTTATTTAAAATGCAAGCATTACCGAGTACATCTTCCTTAATCTTAAGAGTAGTAGTAGAAAACTTATGATGCTTGTTAATGTTGTCTGTAGAAATTCCTTATTTTTTAAATGTTAATGTCATAAAATGTCTATTTCCCTGTAGTACTTGCTAACATGTAGTTTATCATGGCAATTGAAAGGATGGATCAAATGGAAATAGTAAAACACCTCAAAAAAAGTCTTTAGTTTGATTATTTTTCATTGCATTTAATAGTTTTCCACTAACTTATAATGTGTAATTTATCGGAAGTGTAACCTTCTAACTCAAGAGTTAACTGTGGAAGCCAGTACTGAGCAGAAGTGTACCCTTCATGGGACAGGGAGGGGACATTCAGCATCTTGCAGTGCTTCCTTTGGCTTATCTTACTGGTATGCAGCCAGTGCTGTCAGATATAATGTAAGTAGTGTCAGAACATGAACTAACAGTACCAGAACGGCAGCACCTCTTGTGAAATGTGCTTGCTCCTGGGTCCATGCTATACTATGTAGTGGTTAGAGTTATGCAGGACAGCCCGTATTTTTCTTGTGTCATCCACATGCTAATTATAAAGAGAAAATCAGAAAGGTTTTAATGTCAGTTTGCTGGACAAGCTGTGCTTCTCAGCCCAGCTCTGTTAGCTTGTCCATGTTAAGGTTCTTATATAGCTCTACTGTGTACTATTCAGGATGAGTCAGTTTTGCCTTTAAAATCTAGCCCTTAGAAGAAGAAAAAAAATGAATTGGTGGTGATGAACCTGACCTTAGAACTGTGTCATTTACAGGGCAAAAATATATGAGAGAAGATCAGAAGATTCTTCATTTTTCCTTTTTAAGTACCTGTGGGCTGGAGGTTTTCACTTTTCTCTTGGACTAAGTCTATTCATGTAACATCAAAATAGAGAACTATCACAGGGGATTATCATCAGAGTGTTCTAATACAGTCATTCCAGGTTACTGGCGAAATAAGTCTCAAAGAAAAAGAACTACAAATAAATGAATAGCATATAGCTTTTTTTTAAAGAAAAATAATTGATGGATGAGCACACTAGCACACAGGGCAACAGATGCCTTTCTCCAGGCAATGTAGAACCTTGTTACCCAGGGAGTGGTGTCAGATTGTATTAAATCTACAGAAGCCATCCTCCTACCGTGTGTTATAGTCAGTCCTTACATCCATAGGAGAATTTCTACTTTTGCTCTGTTACGAACACACATTTATGCCTTCTGTTCTGCACTTAAAAAGATGCAACTTATATATAAGGTAACACCATTTATTTTTAATATCTCTATTTTTTATATATTTTTAATGGATGTTTTATTAATTGTCTCATGTTTTGTGAAGTATGTACTGGTGTGTGAGCCTTTATATCCATGTAGTGCTTTGGGCACCTCTAAAAAATAACACTCTGCAGGACTGCTTGTGTTTGTATACATTTGGGAGGGCTGTCAGTTTTCTGATTCAGTTTGCAGATGCTGAAAAGATCATCCTTGGTGTTGTTTTCTCCACTCAAAATGCCTGTCTGAGCTGAATGCCTGAAACATTCCTTGCATCCAGCAGGAAATATCCTTGCTGTTTGGAATTTTGACTGGCATGCTAAAAACCTTTCCGATTCTTTTTGCCAATTATGCTAATTATGGTCCTGACATGAATAAAGCTTGACTGACATACCACCACGTATGTAATACGTGTAAGTATGGTTTACACTTATGCATTTAACTCTGTAAAAAAGCTTAAGCTGTGTGCAACTTCTGCATACATACATTAGAAAAAGCTTGGGTTTGGTCTGATCTGGAGCTAGTTCATGATAATCTGGGAGAATGCTTTCAGTGCTACATACAACTTCTATGTTTTCTTTCCTTATCATTAGTTTTCCACTTTTATTTCCCTGTTTGTAAAATTTTTGGATGCATGCTAGACTAGTAATTAAATTTCCTCAAGCCCTTGAAGGAGACTGGTGAGAAGCTTTTTTGGAATATGAAGTACTGCTTCCTTTTCACTTGCATGTTAGCCTGCTAATATTTAGTCAGTGTTTGCTTTTATGCTGTGTCTTGGACTAACTGGCTTGATGAGTTCTTTATCTTCCCTCTACTTGTCTTTATTAACAGCCACAGTGGATTGATTTGCATAGGTTAAATGGTAGACTTCATTTGACTCCAGTTAAGTGTTGCTTCCTAGGCACAATTAAATTGCCAGAATCATTACATACAATGAATAAATGAAGAACAGGGGAGAGGGCAGCAGAGGAAAAAGGACTAAACTCTCATTAAATTTGTAAGAAGAAGTCAGAACTATTTGTATAAAAAATTAGAAAGGATGAGGGAAGAGTGCATGGTAATGCTTTCCACAGGTTTGGTTTTTTGACTGGTAGTGGTTTATTGTCAAGAAGTTTAAAAATCTAGATCAAGCTCCAAAATTAATTGTGAAATCCCACAAAATCTCCTCTTAGGTCCAAGCAGTAACAGTGGTGCCTCTTTGCGTGTCCCTTTTAGAATCTGGTAGCTATTAAATTGAGAGGAGGAAGTCTGTAGCAGAGAATCCCTGGCATTCACAGGCAGGCTAGGGGCAAGAAGCTCATGTCCAGCCTATTGCTAGTAAGTCTCTCATTTCTGGCGGCTGCCCGATGTATTTGCTGACCTCTTCATTCTGTTGACTTGAAGGTTCTGTTTGGAATTGGCAGTTGTAAGAGGTAAAGTGAGAAGTGTTGCCCTGTTGTTAATGCATTCAATGCTAGCTGCCAAGTAAAGGAGAGAGAATGGAAAAATACCTATTTCAGTATAGCATCTTAAGAAAGTGTAGCCTTCATGTGTGAGAACCTGGGATTTTCAAAAGGCATCTGTCTCGGTTAAAATGTGTTTGAAGTTTCAAAGCTGTTTCAGGATCCAGCCATAAATCCAAAAGAAACCAACTCACCACATAGTAAAAAGGTAATCAAATGTGTCAGATTCCCCCCAGATGAAAAATACTTTCTTGTGTGCCACTCTGGCCCCAGTCAAATAGGTGTATACAAAGTGGTGGTATGACATCACTTTTGAGATACCACAGTCATAATCTAGCAACTTTAAGAGCCTGACCATGTGCCAGTAAGAATTTATACCAGAAATTTGAGTTATCTGGTTTGTACATAGAAAAAAACAGTAAAATGCTCATCTTCCTGTATGTGATTTCAGTTTTCTTTTTTAATATATTAATTGCCTATTGGGTGGATTTTAGTTTTGGGGTAGCTGGGATTAACTTTGGTCTGGTTTTGTTGAAGGTTTATATTTAATCAATCTGGAAAATACTGAGGCAATATTGTTAAGGGACCAAATTACTGAAATCGGTGTATTAAACAGAAAATCACAAATTACAACGATGCATAACTATTACAGCTGAGAGAGAAGGAGATGTAGAATGAGTACTATAGAATAAGTGTGCTTCTCCAGGTAATAGCATCTGGAAACATTCAACAGTGGGGAAACTGGTTGTGAGGAATTTTGAGAGAGAGCATAACTGTTGAAATACTATTTGTACATAGTACACAGAAACTAGCTTGTGCTTTGGGCAACGGTATGTGCTGCTTCAGTTAACCACATCATGGGTTACTTCCAGGGGTATGACTGCTAATACTATGTAATAGCTAAACTATTGAACCTACCAAAATTCTTCTGTTGGAGCCTCTGTTTTAAGGGTCCATTTTTGAGAGATGACTCAAGTCAACAAACTGAAACTAATATTGTGGGTATTTCTGAGTCCACAGTAATTACGACTTGAATAATTTCTGGAAGCCATAGCCCAATAAAGGAACTTGGCTAAATAATTTACAAGACTTTGATTCAGTTTCTGGCTTTTACTGCATGTTTTTGCTCTGAGACCTTTGATGCATTGTTTGTTCTTTGTTTCTTAATGCTTTTTCTGAGGGGAAGCAATCTAAATGTTTTGAGTATGCCTGTAACTAAGGACCAACGAAACTGGGGTAGTTACTGCCCTGCTTCTATTCATCCTTGCAAATAACATGATAAAATGTATTTTCTTTAGGTAGGACTAAAACCCAGCCCAGTTGCTGTGTCAGCTTTCATAAACTGGTTTTCATTATGGAGAATTGAAGTAGGGTGTGAAAGATGCTGGCCTATATTGCCATCAGTTACTCCTCCTCTACTTTCCTTTCCCACCACCCCATTTCTGCTTGAATTCCTTTTAATAACATTACTAAAACCGGGCAACTCATTGTCACTTGTTCCTCATTAAAGTCAGCTGAGTAGTATTGATTTGTAACAAGTGGAAATGGATCCATTGAAGTCAATGTCAAATCTGGCTTGACAAGAGCCTGCAGATGTAAGGGTTTCAGAGCAGATAGTATAGCTTGTTTTCACCTTGTAAAATGCAGAACAGACACTCAGTGTTTTACAAGTGACTTTCAGCAATTAATAGGACACAATGATTTATTTGCATATCCAAGGAACTGTTCTGTGCAATTTGTTTCTATTATAAAAATATTTACCGATTTAATTCACACCTTTGTGAATGCAACGAGAGCTAAGAAATTCTTCTCATTTTGGCCCTCAGGACTGTCTAGCATCTCTCAGAGCCTGACTGCCACTTTAATTGCACCCTGAATAACAGCTTTAACAGACTTGAGAAATTATAATTGCTGAGTTCCATATGTGCCAGGTACATCTGCTATCAGGAGACTGTGAACATGCTGCAGTTTGTCCTGTTAGTTTAGTTCAGTGCAGGAGCACTTGATGTGTAGACAAGAGAACAGCTTCCCAAAGCTGATGAGAGGTTCTGATACTGTACCATGATGGTGCTGTAACATGTCATTATTTAAGCTGAACTGATTTTCACTATCCTTTGTGTTCAAATTTAACTATAAAACTGGCATTCCAGGTGTGGGCATTGCAGGATCTTATGTGGAATTAATTCATATGTTAAAATTGCTGGTACTCAGAATGGCATTTTCTGTGTGAAATGTTTTATAAAACATTTTAATCTTATTTTCGGTAGACAGAAACTATTCGTATGATTGAACTATTTGTTTAGCTGATTGTCGTGGTTTAAGCCTCTATAACTCACGCAGTTTTGCTCACTCACTCCCCCCTCTTTCTTGCCCCCCACTCCCGGAGGGATGGGAAGGAGAATCGAAAAGAATGCAGCTCTCACAGGTTGAGATAAGAACAGTTTAGTAACTAAAGTATAACACAGATCACTACTGCTACCACCAATAATAATAATGACAAGGCAAATACAAGGAAAGAATACAATTTCTCACCACCTAAAACCAAGCCCGACCACGCAGTGCACCCCCCACCCTTCTGGGTCTCTCCTCTCCGTCCTCCATCTTGGGCATGACGTGCTGTGGGATGGAATAACCTCTTTGGCCAGTTTGGGTCAGGTGTCCTGTCTCTGCTTCCTCCCGGCTTCCCCTCCTCCCTGGCAGAGCATGAAACTCAGAAAGTCCTTGGCCAGACCAAAACATCACTAAGCAGTAACCAAAACACTGGTGTTATCAGCGCTGTTCCCAGGCCCAAAATCAAAAACACAGTGCTGAACCAGCTACCAAGAAGCAGAAAAAATGACTGCTGCTGCTGAACCCATGACACTGATCTTATAATTTTGAGCCCAGTGGTTGATTTCAAACAGATTTGGATGTCCTGCCTTCTTAGATGTTAGTTTATGTAACCAGTAGGTAGCAATCTGTCTGCTTCCCTGGATCTGATGCTCAAGTAATGAAGCATAGGAAACAATTTAGATACACAGTTTAACAACTTCTGTTAAATGAAGACACTAGTGTTCTATTTAAAACATGGATCTTGTGTGCAGAGATTTAAGAAAGGTATGCTTGATACAGTATATTTTTTGGCTCAAGCAGTATGAAAACCATTTAAATATCAGGATGTTTACATTTTTTTTAGGGCTTATATTGGTAAATTAAGAATTGGCAACTTGTTGGGGTTTTTTTATGTTGAGAATTTTAAAGAGAAAATGTGATAAAACATTATGTAAACAGTTTTTCTTTACACCTCAGCAGAATTAGTAGAGAAATCTGATAGTGTGGGTTTTAATGGTGCAATATTGGAAATAATTTTAAATCAATCAAAAGTGGGCCCAATGTCACCAATCTTAGTATAGTTTTTGGCAAATATAACCAGTGTTTTCAGAAGAGAATGTCTAGTGCACACTGTAGGATGGAAAGATTACAGATTGCCCAGCATGACTGATTGCAACTTTCATGAGGAATTTAATTGAAGATTGAAGCACAGACAACTACCTTTGTCAACTTCTGTGAAACAGAAATTGTCAGATACATCAGGGGATTATGCTGTTTTCTCCTGAGCTGCATGTATTTTGATTTGTGTGACCTGACAAAGCATTTCTGCATGTCCAGTTTGACCTTTGACTGTGTATTTGAGTTTTATTTCCTTGTCCTTTTTATCTCCTTACGGTGCTGCCAGTGTAGTACATTGATGGTCTACCCCAAAAAAAATTCTAAAAATATTTGTATTAGAATGTGCATGTATTCATACATTATAAACATATATTATAAGTGAAATAGGTGTGCATAAAAATGTGTGCATGACTGTACATTGCAGTTGTGGGCTTTTGCCCTCAGAATGCCTTCTGAAGACCTAAGCTTGATAGCATGACATTTTTCTGGAAGCCAAGTCCCTCTCTCATCGTAGCTGTTAGACAGCCAGGTCGGGGCTCTTCGATACATCCACAAGGAGATCTTTTTTATTACTGTTTTTATTTGCACCAGGCCTGTGAACTCAGGTCATCTCTCTTTGCTTACACATCTTTAATCAGATCATCTACTGAAAACATGTGGGTTTATGAGAGAGCCAACTGTAATTGCAAGCTAATCTGCTGCTTCTGTGCTTTCTGCACCTTCAGTGCCTTTTGGCTCTATGCCTGATATTACTCTTAATAGTTTGTTAACACCAAATAATGCAAAAACATTGCTTCCTTAAGCACTTAATAGAATGTGCTGTAATGGAGATGAATGGTCTATAACACTCTTTACTTGTGTTTTAGGAAAATGAACTGAAGGATGCTGTGCAAGACAAGAATCGCCTGAGCCTTCAATATGCAAGTGTGTCCCACAAAGCCCTGCAATATGACCAGGTAACATCATGAGCACAGATCTCATACATTCATTTGTTACAGAGATCAGACTGCAGAGTGTATAAAAGTGGATTGTTTCCCTGCATTTTTTCTTTGCATTTTAATATTTCACAATATAATGTTGAAAATCTCTTGTCCGGCACCAAATGTCCTAAGCTCTGTTTGGTAGTTGTTATTTCCCCCTGTAGCATGGCAAATGGCATAGTCTCAGTTATTCCAGGTCCTGATATAAAAGCTATTTTAATAGTAAGCATTTTTCTTCAGTTCTTGTTTGTACCTTTTATGGGACAAGAAATATCTTTCTGACTAGAGTGTGATTATATCTATGGCAAATACTGCTTGGTGACCAGCATGGAAGGAGAGGCTGATGTGCCTTACGTCACCCCATATGCATTCAGTGGAAGAAACATTATGAACCAGCCACTTCACAGGGCTACGTTTAGCTAAAAATAAAACTCTACTCTGGGATTTCTACAGGGCTTAAGTGAGTTGCTGGGCAACCTCATTCATTTCAGAAGAGCTGTAACTTACATAGGCTCTGATGAAAGCCCATCCTCAAAGCTTGCAAAACAGTGGTAACTGTACCTTTTCATATCTCTGATGCACGAGTGTCACAGAGTAGCCCACTGCTGAATTTCCAAACCAGAGGAGCTCTGATGAGTCCCTGAGACAGTGCAAATGACTAAAATTCATAAGTGGCTATGGATGTACTCTGCATTTTGTGTGTAACACCTGGTATCAAAGCAGACCCGAAATTCGCTGTTGCTGAGGTTTTATATAAAAAGACTATGATAGGAGGAATACGTGTATAATAGCATAGCTTAATTTTATTCATCCATCTGTCTAGAATTTCTCCCTTTCCTAATGTTTTTCCTCTTTGTTGTTGTTTGGACATTGCCTTCACTCTTCACGAGGCACATGAAGCCTTACTTAGGCAGTTTTATTTTCTAGCTGACACAGAAATAGCATGCAGCATTAATGCAGTGAAGTCTCGGTATGTTGGTGACACAAAAAATGTTAGCCCTCTTACTATTAGAAAGGGAAGAACTGCGTGGTTAATAATGCTTTATTTTAGGTAGTGCTTGGCTCCTACAGTAGTGAGGTGCTTGAGGTACCTTGAAAAATCCTGTAGAATTAATTTAAAATACGAAGGTAAAATATCAACCTTTGACACATTAGCCACTGAATAATAAAATTACCTTTTACTATTGTAGGGTCAGAATTTGTCATACTATGGGTGTTTGTGTCTTCAAATCTATTAAATACTGTGAAAGACACAATGCTACAGTTCTGGATGCCTACACTACTAATTTAATATCCCAGCCTCAGCAGAATCAGAGACTTGCTGCAAGCATAGCTGCTCACTTCTAACGTTAACAACATGCAATCTTTGCAGTGTGCTCTGATTGCTACCAGACCTCATGTTTTCCTTCTTGCATATAAGAGGTTTTCAGAGGGTATTACTCGGGGCTTTCTCTTTGGTTTTGAGGGGTTTTTTACCACAAACAGTGAGCTTGAGGATAGGTTGTGCAGTTTAGGTTACATTTTACTAATCATAAAGTGGGAAACTGTACAACTTTGGGAGGAGGTTGGAGCAGAATGCTGACAGAGTTAGGGCTCAGCCCTGAAGGGGAAAACCTGCCTAAAATAGCTTACTCTTGCTCACCCTTGAGAGCTGGCCTGAAAAACAGGCCAACTGCATCCAAGCAAATGGGGCTGGAGGAGTATTTATGCATTCTGTTATGCAGCACAGACAAAACTACTGCTCATTTATGCACAAGGTAGTGGCTGAAATTTGACTCTAGAAATGAGGAGAAAGAGGCTAGCTACCTTAAATCCACAAAATGAAGCTGAAATTTAGATAGCTTACATGATTTAGTTTTGGTACTCTGCATAAGAGAAACAAAGTTATGTTCTGGGAGTCCAGTACATGTAAAAAGGTTTTGTGTTCTTATGAGTGCTATGACACTGAGCTCTTGTTTTCTTCTTCATCTGAATGTATATGGGATAGTGCTTTTATGTAAAAAGAGAATAGGTGTTATACATTCAGAATTTATTTCCACAATACTTGAAATCGTACCATTTTCATGGTAGTTTTGTCAGTCATGTTCTCTGAACAGTTGTTTCAGAAATTGGCTGGTCTTTAATGTCTAGAATTAAGGCATATGGTGGGTTATAAGCCTGGTGGAGCTTTTCACCAGTGAAACAAACTGCTGGTTTGCTTTGGTGAGCTGGTGTTCAATCAGTGATTTCTGTTCAAGTGTTCAGGAAATGGAAGATGCTTTAGCAGCATTCTGGCCTTCATAACTGACTTAAATGAAGGCACATTTAGCAAGTGTGAAGGTATGGAATGAAAACTAAATTGGTTGGTGCATTGAACAAAGAAACATCGGAGATCAAAATGTTCCTTGTTTCTGCCATGAAATTAAAACTGTTTATGATGACACTTTATTTGGGTCAACTGTTTTTGCCACTGGGAGCATTGATATTTTAATGTGCTCTCTGTGTAATTCAAGTTCATGTATCTCCCATATGTTCTTAAACAGCCTGCTTGAAGAGAGCATTAAATTCACATTGAAGAACAAATGTTATCTAAAAAAAAAAGAGCAAATGATAGACTCGTCAAGTTTTATGCTGCCTTATGGGTTATATAAATGTGTCTATCACTGCATTCTGTGTGGTATACAATCTTCAAAGCAGAAAGTATTGGTAAGAATGCCCTGTAGGAATATTTAAAATTATCAGTGTTCCTGGGAGAAGCATATAGCAGAAAGGTACCATGCTCAGTAGCTCCCCAGAATTACTCAGGTTGTGATGACTAGTAAGTTTTAGCAAATTCTTTACAAAGGTAGTCAGTGTCAACTGTTTTAGAGACAGGGAAAACTAAAGCCTGAGGAAAACAACCTTTTCTTGAAACTTGTTCAAAATATAGTACTTCATTCACCCTCAGTAACTAAAGTGAGAATCATAGACAATAACAAAATTGTGGTGTTGTCAGTGATGCTTCATTGCTTCCTTTTTCCACTCAATTATTCTTCAACAATATACACTGACCTGAGCAATGAAATGCAATCCAAAGGATGCAGGAAGTTAATAGATTCTGAAAATCCATTGTTTAATAGTTTCCTTAGTTATAAAGAAAAGAGGGAGGAGGAAAAGAAAAATCTGTGCACAGAAAAAAAATTCTGAGGTTGACAATAATTGGATCAGTTCTTGTGGAAAACATGATTTGTTCCATTTTCCTGTTTCTTTTTTCTAGTCCACTGCACTCTAAAGAGCCCTCTTGCAAAGATGAATACCAGGGCTGGCTGCAACCATTTAGATTGTTTGGTCTATGGCAAAATTTGCAAGTTAACAAACTGAGGCCTGAAGGCAAATAGAAAGCCTGAATCAGTTTCCAAAACATTCCTTTAGAAAAGGTTCAAGAGATCTCCATGTCAGAGACTGCTTAATGCCACTTGTTCTTTAAAAATCCTAAGGAATTACAGTAATTAAATTGGTTAAACAAAAAAAAGAACTTGTCACTTCCTTTACTAAAGTGAGAAGGAAACATGAGCTGCTGCACCAAGATGAAAGGCTGTGCTGTATCCCGATACTTGGTACTGCTTTGCCTTTCTTTAGTCCATAAACCTGCCAGCGTTTTGCTTCTGCGCTGTGTTGCAGTTAAGAAAGGAAAACAGATGTTTCTTGGAACACTGTTCGCTAAAAATAATATGGATCTTTGTTTTGCTTTGTTACCTTATGTCAGCATGGTGGTGAAGTGGAATACTATGTCAACATTATGTGTTTGATTAACCCAGATGTTTATTGCTGGTGGTTTTTCAGTCTTAATGTAAAAATTGCAGCTCCTGATATGATACAAGCTATGACAATCTTATTGTTACACATCAATACGTGACACAAAGTCATAAGATAGTCAGAGATAAGAAATCAAATTTTCAGCTGATCTGAATTAAAGAAAGAACTTTTCCATGGCAAGATAAAATAGTTTAATTTTTTTTTCTTATTTTCTATGTGTGTTTATGAAGTAGTCACTATCACTGATTCACAAAATCCTCTTATCAAAAGACTTGGTCATACTGAAATGGTTAAGCTAGCACCAAGGTACTTAAATTAAGTCAATTTACACTTAAAGAATAAAGTTGACTTATATTTTTATATTTACATTAGATTTCTGTGGCTATATAGCATACCCATTTCTGATGCCTCTGAAATCCAGAGAAATTAGGAGATGATTGTCATTTATTGTGATACTTTTTTAAATTTGTATAACTGCAGTTTGGCTGCCAGATTGTAGTCCTTGTTGAAAGAAGGTGTCTCCTGTATGCATGTATATGAGATGCACACAATTTCCTCAATGAACATTTCATTCCATCTTTCATGCTTCCTTCCTAAGTTCTTTGAACTTTTTCTCCTTTTCCCATTTTAACATGCAGAAGTGTTTGTGACAGATATAGTTTTCCTTTCATTAATTAGCAGTTTGGACAATGATTACATTCTATTTTTTCTAGGTAAAATCAGACTATGACCATCTTAGAGAAACCCTTCTCAGAGTGACCAAAGAACGAGATTTGGCTGTAAAGGGAAAACACCAGCTCCAAGCCAAGCTGGAGAACTTAGAGCAGGTCCTAAAGGTATGTATAATGCCACAAAATCCAACAATCCAGTATGTCTATTACTTGATTAATAGTGCTGCTGTTCATTGATTAAAGATGGAAGTCAGTAGCTTGGTAAGCCAAACCTTGGTAGATGGATCCGGGGTAATGAGAAGGAACTGTGATGTGGTAGAAACACAAACTAGTTTGAATGAGCCACAGTTCCCAGTTTTTCTTAGTTGTAGAAAATATGGAAGCTGTGATGGGGAAAACTGCCACTAAAACATGTCTTGAAGAGCATTAAGCAGCTAAGATTATTAAAATACAAAACCCCAAACAAAAAAGAAACCCCACAACAAAGAAGCCATGCAGTTACAGCTGTTTGTGTCAGTGAATGAACTGCAATGGTAAGGACTACGGTGAGAATTCTTGAGAGAGAAAACAATTGTAAACACTTGTCTGTAATTCAGACCATTTAGAAAAATGAAGGATGTTTTCAGTCTGTTTAGAATGTAAGATTGATCTGTTGCTGAAACTTTCCTGACAAACTGCCAAAGAGCTGCTTATTTTTCATCTTCTCAAGCCCAGAGTTTTCCTTTTTCAAACCACTAAAATGACTAGCAAAGGAGGGATGAATGCCCTGGGAGTAGGAGATGGAAGTGCAAATAACTGGTCTGAGATCCTAAATTGTGAGCAAGGCTTTTCTTTGCCGAGTGTTTTAATAATGCTAAGTGGCTTCAGCCGGTGCTTGTCATAAGTGCAGTCACTTATTTAAAGTTGGATTTGTTAATGATTTTTACTTGCATCAGACTCACTCTAAAAATGAGAGAAGTAGTTTTGCTGTTGGCTGCATCAGAATAGATCTGAGCATTTGGAGGTGATTGTAGAGATACAAATGGATATCTGTCTGAATTTTAAGGAGAGGTTTTATTTTTGGCTTGTTGCGTTGACAGGATGTTGTTGAAACCCTCTCTCAAGCTTTATTTTATGTTGTTTAAGAGGTGAGGAGGAGGTCTTCCAGCCACAGGTGGAAATTAAAGGTGGTTATAAGTCGTATCCCTCTTGCTGAGCCTCCAAAAGACTGTGGGGGTTATCAGAGGTAAACTGACTGCTCTGTTGAACCAGCTTACTGCAGCAGCTTCTAGAAGCATGAGCTGTTGAAATAACCAATTAGGCAATGCCAAGGGGAGTTACCTGTTTTATGTATTGTTGTGCAGTGAATTATCAGTGTCTTATTTACCAAGCAATAGGTGGTACTGATGGAAAAAATCTAGAATTATAATAAAAATAAGAAACACATCTACTGGGAAAGGAAAAATGAAACTGCCTAATTAAACAGAAGAGTGATACACTGCTGTCTGTCTTTACACTAATACACCTTTTCCCAGAAACAAGTAGGAAATTATTTCCTTTCTTTTCTTCTCAGGAGTACAAACCTGGCAATTCCACAGACCTTTATCACTAATTTGCTGTTTCACTGTGAGCCATGGGCTAGTACCTGTAAAGTAGGATCAACACCTAGAAGCTATGCCAGCAGATCTTGCTTGTTTGTGCTCCCTCTATGATGACTTGGGGATTCCAGCTTGATAGCTACAGAAATTCACTTCTTCAAAGAGCTCGTAGTAGAAATATATGAGGAAAAAAGTCATAGAAAAGAAATGAACTGTGAATTCATGGCTCATAAAACAGCTGAGGATTAGATTTTGCTCTAAGTAAATTGGCATTAATTCTCATTTCATCAAATTAAAATACACATTATTATTTTCTGGACTGCTATGATGCTAAAAAACCCCACTTTTGTGAGCAATAAAACCCTGTTCAGATGCTGATTTTGTGAGGCTTATATGGTTTTGAACACTTGAAACTCCTCTAATAATGGATTCTGTTCTGTTTTCTTAAAACAGATTAAAGAAAGTACTTTCCTCTTGGGCCATACCAAACACTGTTCCACTCTTTAATTAGGTTATCTACTGTCATTTGACTTAATGATTTTCCCAAATTTCTTCTGTAGAAGAGCTGAATCTGGTTATTTGACTGATTTTCCTTAACTACTACTGCAATAATACTTCTAACGTTAGTGAGAGAAATATCCTGTACATCTCATAATTCTTACTGTTCTGCTTAACAACTCCTTCAAAAGTTTTCCTTCTTTGAAAAATAACCCCAAACTTGTTTGGTGGATATAGGAATCATGGCTTTTCATGTTCAGTAGTTCTGTTCCTTGAGCAGAACCCTTCTGAGCTGGCAGAATTTGAACAGTCTTGAATAATCTTGAAACTTTTAAGTATCATTTTAGCACTAAACTATGCCCAAGCAGATGCAGTTAATTGTGTATTTCACATGTGTCCTCATATGCTCAGGAAATAAGTAGTTTGAAAAAATGGTTTACAGCTTTCCAATCATTGGAAAGTTTTGAGAAATATTTAGCCTTGTTTCTCTGTCAGAAGAGGAATTCAGTTTCTCTTTTGAGAAATTCAGGATGTATCAGCAAAGCAGAAAAGGGAAGATAAAGAACTGCTGAACTAGCTAACTTCTGAGAATCTTCACTGTACCTCTCACATAGAACAGTTCTGATTTTCTGATGTGTTCAGCCAGCTTTTCCCATTCATTCCACTGTAATGGTGCCCACCCATCTGCAAGCGCAGATGAAAAGTCCTTTTGTAAGAGGAGTTGAGTGGGAATTAAATTTGCTCCCCATTCAGCATCATGTATGAGTTCTGTCTTGTAAACAAGACTTTAGGACTTCAGTATGTGAAAACCATTTGAGTTTGTTCTAGTACTAACCAGTTGCACATTTTAGGACTGTGTAAGTCCGTGCTATAGGAAAGGATAGGTTCCTTTGTTTTGTTTGCAGCTGTAGGCAACTGAAATGGTTGGAACTAGGAGGGACTATTCATTGTCAAATGAGGAAGCTGGAAAAACAACTGAGCAGGTCCCTGAATTGTTATTTCAGAAGCAGCTTATACTGCACAACCATCCAGCTCTATAGTTTGAAAGAAGCTATTTCAGATGTGCATTTGCTTTCTGATGTTGGAGTAACATTATTAGGACCTCTAGAAAGGGTGCAAAAATGGAAGTTCAAATATACGTGTCTGAGAAGTTCTAACCTTCTTCACATTAAGGACAGTGATAGCAAGGACAAATGGATTGTAACCACCTTCAAAAACCGTGGCAATGTGATCACTGTAAAAGTCAGTCCTGAAGGAAGATGCAGAAGGAATTCAGCAGCTCAGAGGTTTCTCCCTGCTGGTCTTCCAGTGGTCCCTGCAGTCCTTCTCCACTTCCCTAACGTATTCCCCTCAGGCTTGGAAGAAGAAATGACAGCGGCTGATGTGCAGATATGAAGTGCAAAACAGATTTGCAGACAGAACCAATTTGTGAGCAGAGCAGGAGGAGAGGAATTGCTTCTGGTTTGGGGGAGATTTAATTGCTGTGCCAGGGGAGGGACACATGCTGGGGTGAAGAGATCCTTGCTCCTTTAAATAGTAAGTAGATCATGACAATACTAAAAATGACAGAGAAGTACTTTTATGTTAACGTAGATGACCAAATCGTTTCTTTTGACCTTAACATCTGTGAACTGTAGGTCATTAAATACATATTTTAAGAAACAGAGAAATTAAAAGCCGAATTTTATAGAATCGCTGTGTGGTCATGGTATTAATTATTTGTCAATGTCTCCAAAGGACTAGAAATGTTCTGTAGTAGCTTTTGTGAAAGTAGTAAGAACTTAACAGTATCAAATAATGCTGTACCAAATCTGGTACTAACTCTTCAGAGAATGAAGTGAAACCTTTGGTTTTTTCCTAGTAATTAAAGGTGTGAGAATGACTTGATTGCCTCACCATTTCTTGAATATGAGAAATGTGCTGATGCTCCATCAGTGTCAAGTTTTACATAAGACTTGATGGGAGCTGCTGAGCTCAGTAAATTTAAATCATAATGCTGATAAGCAAAAAGAGGTTATGTTCATTCAGATGAGGTGAGAATCAGAACCATTATTTTTGGTCATTGTTAAATACTGATAATAGATTCTACCCATTGACGGATCCATTTAACTTTTCTACTATGTGCATACTTCAGAAATGCTGACAGTCAAGACGCTGAGTCCTCACAACACTCCTGGAAAATAAGCCTTAGCTGAGAGTGAAAACTGATAAATTGGAAAAATCTTTAATGATTTTTTTGTTGTTGTTTCTAATTAATACATCAAATAAAAATAAATACATCCCAAGCAGAGGCCAAGTGGAGTATTAGAGACATTTCTGTTTCCTTTACAAACGTGCCCAGATTGAGAGAAGTCAGCCCCCCTGTGCTGTCCCTTTTTGTTATGAGTAACATGTAGCAGAGAATAACAGCTCATTAAAGGTTAGCAATATGCTTCATAAAATTTTCTCCCATACACAATTAGGTGTTTTGGGCTCTTCTTGTCAATTTTAGCCATGTGTTTCTATTTCCAAGTGCTGATTCCTGATAGGTTTGTGTGTAATAACTCACGGTGCTGCGGATAAGATATTGTGCCTCTGCTCTGTGAGTGTTATGGGAATAATATGTAATTTGGAAAATAAATATCTTTAATACCAGTTTCACCACTGAAGAGATCAGAATCTATAGAGATCTTTCTTAACTCCCATTTATGAACAGGGTGTTTGAAAGTTATAATGATATTGGGAGAATAATATTAAATTGTAATGAAAAAGATTTCTATCTGCAAGGGTATCTTGACATTGTTCAGCTTCTGCTCTTCCCAAGAACCTTTATCATATTGCTTTGAATCATTAGTAGCAACTGTACTTTGAAAGTTGTTCTTGAGTACTGTACTTCTAAAGTTGGTTTTGAGTACTGTACAGTCACTTCTGTTTAAATCAACCTCTGTTAGTTTTGCTTTAATTTGCTATAAATAATGGGCAGAGATTAGCAAAGATAAGCTATTTCTGTGGGTCATCATTTGCAAAGCAAATCACAAAAGCATATTGCAGATAAAGAGACATTTAGGGAATTGTCAAGCTATTTTTCTTCCCAGTCTTTAATTTTTCAGCAAAATGCCATATATAAATGTGTGCCTGATGGATAAAGTGGGTACTGTTCACTTGTGCATCACAGAGGCCATATTGCTGGCAATGACAGTCGTATATCCTAACAGAGATTGCTGTCAGAATGCCTGAGTTTAGCATGAGCAGTGTGCCTCTAAGTACTGACCATAATAAAATCCAATCCAGTTTCCCTCTTCCCTACCAGTGATACCAGAGATCTTTTATGTTGAGAAGAACATCTGCATGCCTGGAAATGGCAGCATGTTTGACTGCCGGTAGAATGTGTTAAAGTGTTCTGATAGTTTTTGTGCTTCCTTTGAAACAGCATATGCGAGAGGCTGCTGAACGGCGGCAACAGCTGGAGTTGGAGCATGAACAAGCCTTGGCTGTTCTCAACGCCAAACAGCAGGAAATTGAACTCCTGCAGAAGGTAAGTGGAGAAAGGGAAAGTCAGGTGGAAAAGTGAATTGCAGTGACAAGAGCACAGGTCATGGAAAAGATCTCTTGGTTTGAAGGAATTTAATCCGAAACCGCCAGACTGGTCCCTGCATGATTGCTGGTGCACTTGTAACAAGTGGATGTTTACTGTTAGGTTTACATGGCTGTACTAATTGATTTATAGATGTTAATGCCAGCAACCGTTAACCTGACCAATATATGTAAGTCCTCAGTAGGGAGAAAATTGATACAAATACATCTATTTTGTCTGTGTTTCCATTGCTTCCCTCTATATTGGGCTCAGGAATATTTGTTCATTCTTTAAATGTCAGGAAGGAAGGAATCCAGTCTTAATTCCATGATAATCAAAATAGAGGAATCCACCATTTTCTTGTCAGTTGGCTGGAATAATTAATCATTCTCACTGGTATATTAATGTTTTGTTAGGATTTCTTTGGCTTTCTGTTCCAGACAGTGGCAGTTCTTATCATCTATCTCCACTAAATTAGATTTAAATCAAGTCCTTGTCAAGGTATTTGCACATCATAGTTGAAAAAGCTGCAACTGTCTCAGTACTACTGTTGATCTTTCCAATTGCTTGACTAGATGAAAACACAAATAATAATGCTGATGATAATTTGGTAGAGAATTGGCATGGAGAGACATTCTCAGCAGAATAAAAAGGTGCATCTAAAATAGTTTTGTTGAAATAGAAATCTTCACTTGGCCAAATGAGGTCTTTTTCTTTTAGCCTTTGCAATTAATCTATTTAGGCATATTTCAAGAAGTCATTTATTGTTATATTAACCTGTCATTATTTGAACTTCCATGTAAATTTTGGATTTAAATTTCTTGGCAAAGCAGAGAAAGGTGCAGCTTTTCTTCTTGCCAAATTTTGTTACCTTCTTCTAATAAATCCACATTACATGGGTCTTTTTGTTAACAGATTGGCAACAGGAAACTAATCTCTGTAATACTGTTCTCTCCAGTCATTTTTTGTTAAGCTGTAGCAAGACGGGCTTCAAATACAAACAAGGTGTTATTGTATGTGGTATTCTACTCAATGTGACTAGCTCAGCATCTGTAGCCAGTGATTAAATTCTTGTTCAGTGGACCTGAAGTAGCATGGAGTATGAGACTATTGATGTTAAAAATTATTATCTAATAATCATTTACCACTAAATTTTACTAAAATTTTAGATTAGAATTCCTATGCTAAAATCGACCATAACAATTTATCTATACATTACTTAGCAGCATTTAAGAAAAACTTAATCCTTTCCACTGGTTTCATTCATTAGCCTGAAATATTTCTCCTTGGACTTTGCACAGGCGCTCATTTCCACCCTGAAACATCTAATTCTGAATGAGATTAAGTTGCTATTGTCTTTTTTTTAGTTATAAACATAAATGAACATTCCAGCCATCACATCTCTTGACAAAATCCACTTGTGATAACTCATTCTAGATACCACTCAACAAGAAAAAGGCCTTTTTTTGTTTGATTTTCAGACCTTCCAAGCTCAGATTCTTTCCCATTGTGACATGCTTAAGATACTTAGTTGCTTCTGTACTGTTATTATTAATGCTACAGGATAAGAATGAAGACCGGATTAGTACATTGTATGGGTAGAAGAGGGGAAGTATTCAAAACACAGGAAGATTTTGGGAGGATACCTATACTGTGCACAGTTCTACCTTGTAGAGAGTTATGGAAGCTCCTGTGACTCTCTAGGGATGGTAGTGGAAATAAGCACAGATTGATTTGTCCTTCAATAGCCTCTAGGCTGCGGCTATCCAATACACCTCCTTTCCAACATTACAGGACAATGTATATTGACAGAAAAATAATTTAAGTAAATCTGTTACCTAAATAACTATAAAGCTTTCCATCATTAAACAGGAATTGCTGACTTGCATTTCATCCAGAGCTGACCTCCCAGTGTTCCAAGTACATGTGTGTTAAATTCCTTCTTCCTTTTTTTTATTAAAGTCACATAATTACTTAAAAAAGTATCATAAAATTAAAGTAGTGACTCCCCAAGCAGTAACAGGTGAGATTTCATAATGTATCTTATTGCTGTTGTAAAGTTCCTGATGAAACACAGAAATGTTTCAAAACAAAGGAAGTTGCTGGTGCAGTCTGATGCATTTGGTGATACATTTTGATATTCTAAATAAAAATCCACTGTGTTTTTAATATATGTACAGACTGATCAGATTTCCAGCCTAAAAGGAAGAATATAATATTGTTCATCAAGGTTTTGTGTTGATGGGCAATCAGAGGATCTTTTTCTCCAAGAAAGCCTTAATACAAGTTTGATGTAAAAGAGAGATAGCTATTGATGCAGGTTTTCTAATCTTTTATCAAGAACTCTTATTCTGGTTAGATTTTATTAAACTTGTAGTGATGGACAACATAAGGCTTTATGTCGCCTGTCATCATATGTTTGGTAATGCTCCTGGAGCCAGTATTTATCAGGTGCTATCAGTAAGACTTATTACGGTGTAGGAAGAAATATGATTCTGTGTGCAGGTCTGAAGGAGGATTTATTACTGTGCATGACAGTGAAGTATAGCTTGGGTGTATGTTTTCAGTTGTGACTTTATGGCTTGACCCAGATTCCACTGAAACCGGTAATAGTGTAGGGTAGCCCTCATAGATAATGAAAATGAAGTTAACATAGCTGTGTCAGTATCCATCATGGGAATTTCTGGCCCATTAAATTATGAAGTTGGTAGGGTATTGCCTTTTGCTAAATTGGAGAATTTTAAGACTTGACTTTGATAAGGAATGTGCAGACTGTGGTCTTTGGCTTACTCTAATAAGGAGCTAAGAGGCCAAGTTAGTGTATCAGACCGCTCTCAGCCTGATAAAATGGTTAGTAAAACATTTTGCTTACCTTGGGCCGGCTTCAGTAAAGAAGATAGTGAAAACTTAAATGGAAATAAAGTAAGCATAACACAAAGGGTTAGGCTTTTCCCTCCCAAAAATTTATAACTGAATTTCTTAGCAGAAAATACACTTTTCTGCTCTTAACCAATTCCCTCTTTTCTCCCTTCCCTCAGTTTAATGGACTGTAATGTTGCACACCTGTTTACAGACAACCTTTCTTGTGGTCGCCTTGAAGTATTCTGTGAGCTGTTTATTTAGATGATAATACTGTTGCTACATGTAAAGAATGTGCTTAGGTTTTGTGTTGCTTTCTCCTAGCTGGTATTGTAGGTGTCTGCACCGCCTGCAATGTAGAATAACAAGCTCATTTTTCAGTTTTAATGTAAAGGGTTTCAGAGATACTTCTGATGTGTTCTTGTCTCGCAGTGTGTTGAGCATGCTTGTCTTTGTTGTACAAAATACCAGTGCTATTAACATTTGCTGAGATTCAGTCTCCTAAAAATAAGCAGTTATTTCAGTGGCTTGGAACCAAATCTCTGTAGTAATATTGGCAGAGCCACCCCTTCAAAATTGTAATTGGCTTGGGATTTGAGTATACAGTATGCTGCTTTATGTGGTTAGAGCATACTACATGTGGTATGACTGATTTTTTTTTTTCTTTCTATTTCCTTTTTCCCTTTTCCTTTTCTTTTTTTATAAAATCAAGGCTCAGGTTGAAGCTAAGAAGGAACATGAAGGAGCAGTTCAATTGCTAGAGGTAAGAAGATACCCTTTGTGTTACCTTTGCTTGTGGAGGTTCCACTCTGTATGTGATAACTGTACAGTATCATCACTTTGAAAGTTCAAGTAATATGTTGGCATATACTTTATTATTTTTTCTCTTCTAATGTAATTGCATCCTTTAAAGATTATAATTCAGATAGGAGTATATTAAGCTGAGCTGTTGGAAGTGATGTGTGTACCTCACTTTCTCCTTGCATAGAACAGAAATGTTGGTACTGGTTTTTGTAAAATACTGTCAGATATATAAAAAGGAAGTGATTAATTGTGGGAATTATTATCATCTAGACAGGAAATATAGCTACAAATACCAATAAGTTACCTAACATTCCTAATTAAATACTGTATAGTAAGCATAAAGCAGCATGCTAAAGAGCCAAAATTTTTAAACCTAATAAAGAATTTGGACGCTGAAAAACTTTCAAAGGGTATAGTTAGACAGAGAACGCTTCATTCTTCTTATTGGAAAACTGTATTTTCTAGGCAGCCTGAACTGGGCATTTGAAAACCACAGGCACTAGATACACATTCAAATTTTTAATTAGAATCATTGGATGATTCTGTTTGGAAAGGAAAGGGCTCTCTTCATAATCACTGTAGGCTGCTCAAGGCTTTGCCCAGTCCATTTTTAAACATCTCTGGGAATGGAGATATGACAACCCACACGGGCAGACTCTTTCAGTCTTTGAGCTCTTTCATTATGAAGAATATTATTCTTGTATCCTGTCAGCATTTTTCTCTGGATGCTACCCATGTTCATTGCCTCTAATCCTATGTTTATCACCAGCAGTGGCCTTTCTTAGCATTTCCCAGTGTCATGGGTTCAGCAGCAGCAGTCATTTTTCTCCTCCTTGGTAGCTGGTGTAGCGCTGTGGTTTTGATTTTGGGCCTGGGAACAGCGCTGATAACACCAGTGTTTCGGTTACTGCTTAGTGATGTTTTGGTCTGGCCAAGGACTTTCTGAGCCTCATGCTCTGCCAGGGAGGAGGGGGAGTCAGGAGGAAGCAGAGACAGGGCACCTGACCCAAACTAACCAAAGAGGTTATTCCATACCACAGCACGTCATGCCCAGGATGGAGAGCAGGGAGCAGAGACTCGGAAGGGTGGGGGTGCACTGCATGGTCGGGCTTGGTTTTAGGTGGTGAGAAATTGTATTCTTTCCTTGTATTTGCCTTGTCATTATTGTTATTGGTGGTAGCAGTAGTGGTTTGTGTTATACTTTAGTTACTAAACTGTTCTTATCTCAACCTGTGGGAGTTACATTCTTTTCGATTCTCCTTCCCATCCCTCCGGGAGCGGGGGGAAGAAAGAGGGGGAAGTGAGTGAGAGAGAGACTGCTTGAGTTAGAGAGGCTTAAATCACGACACCCAGCTATGCTGCAATGTGTTTGTAGAATTTGCCAGTGACTATTGGATTTATAAGTAAACGCTGTTAAATAAATAAGATTTTGAGATATGATTTAGATGATCTGATTTACTAACTTTTAAGGCACTAACTACCTGCGCATACTGACATCAGCCATAAAGGCAACATCCTCCATAAAGATAAATAAAAAAAATTTGTGTTTTCATTAGTAATTGCTCATAGTAGTTATGACCTTGGCACAGGATATTGCCTCTAATTTCAATAGTAGCTTTTCAAGCCTTCATTCAAGTCCTTATTCCAAAAAAACTCCAGTCTAGTGATTTAGTCTTCTTTACCTGAAGATATAGAATTGCATATATCTTGTATAGAAGTGACATGGAGAATAGGAGCAAATTCTCACTCATATTCAAAACCCATTAGATTTTCTGTCAGTTTTAGTTTGAATAAGGAAAGGTGTGCAAAACCTCTTTGTTCTAGGTTGGAGTGAAATTTTTAGTGGTTTTAAACTGAGACTCTTATAATAATGGAACCTTTAGAATGGATGCATACAATTATGGTTAAATTACATAGGAAACCACAAAAATTTGAATTGAAAGAAATTAATACACTCAAATATCTGTCTGGTGCTGACAGAACTTTTTATCCCTTTGCTGCTGTTCAGAAATGCAGGCTGACCTACAGTTTTGTGCAAGATAGGACAAATTACAACAATGTGTAGCAGAAATTAGAACTCCTGTAAGAAGGTTCCTAAAGCAAACTATTCCTTCCTAGTTTTTCAGCTTAAAGAACAGATTCCTTAATTTCCAATCATATTTTTTGAAGGATAAGGTTAAGTGTCAGAAAATACAGATGCACAAGTAAACCAGTTTTTCTGCCTGAAGTAAAGAAAAGGCACTTAATGGTTATTTGGTCTTTACGTAACATACGTATTGTAAAGAATATGTGATATCATAGATGATAGCAAGTGCATTGTCAATATTTCAGTTAGAAATCTGTTGTAAGCAGGTGATTTCTTTTTACCTTTTTCTGTCTGACTACTTACTGGTCATGCATTGGTGGAAGGTGTTTTTTGTGATACGTTGACCACGAGGATGATCAGGGGTCTGGAGCACCTCCCGTATGAAGATAGGCTGAGAAAGTTGGAGCTGTTCAGCCTGGAGAAGAGAAGGCTGCGTGGAGACCTCATAGCATCCTTCCAGTATCTGAAGGGGGCCTATAGAGATGCTGGGGAGGGACCCTTCATGAGGAACTGTAGTGAGAGGACAAGGGGTAATGGGCTCAAACTTAAACAGGGGAAGTTTAGACTGGATATGAGGAAGAAATTCTTTCCTGTAAGGGTGGTGAGGCACTGGAATGGGTTACCCAAGGAAGTTGTGAATGCTCCATCGCTGACCGTGGTCAAGGCTGGATTGGACAGAGCCTTGGGTGGCATGGTTTAGTGGGAGGTGTCCCTGCCCCTGGCAGGGGGGTTGGAACTTGATGATCTTCAGGTCCTTTCCAACCGTAACTATTCTATGATTCTATGATTCTATCAGTGAATGTTACTGTTCCCACAGAACATGTTTTACTCATTGGCTTTCATTATCACCATGTATGTTAAGTTTGTCTTTTCTTTAAGGATATAATATTAAATTGTTATTTAATGCCTGGCGGAAAATATGTGATGCAGGAAAAGAGAAGTAGAAACAAAGCAGGCAAATGGTTGTTTACCTGCCTCAAGCTATTCAGAATTCCCATTTAGCTGATTTGTCTGTGACCTCTGATTTGCATAACCCCATTGTTTCCTAAGCTTTTGCTTTTCACTGCCATGAGCCTATTAATTTTCAGCATTTTATTTAATGTGCCTTTTGCAATGTAAGATCAGCATTGGTATTGATTTCTGGAATGTTCTGTTGCGTGGTTTGTGTTAATGCATGTTTTTATGCGTGTTAACTGTTCTAATGTATTTTGCTTTGAAATGTAAAAAAAGTGTTCAAAACTGTTTTTATTTCTTTGTTTATTTCATGTCTCTTTGTTTACTGTGTCCTGTTTGGATTTTATTGCTTTGCACTTCATCCAGAACACCTTGGACAGCATGCAGGTATTTTAGGTCATAAATTCTCCTTTCTTTGTCGTGAATCCTGCCCTTTGACCTTTTTTAAAATGAGTGTGATAGTCCTGCCTAACCTTGCATGGGATGCATGCTAGAACCGCTGTTATGCAAGCATGCTTGGCATTTATTGGCCTCATACCAAATCACCTATATCAGAAGTTTTTTTCTGCAAGAGGTTGATTTTCAAATCTGGCATGACCTAATGAAAACCCAGAAGCTGGTTTTGACAGCTGATTTCTGATGAGCATGCCCAGTAGGAATGGTTTGGTAGCTTATTCAAGATGGTACCTTTCTGACTGTGTGGATTTTGTCTGAATTCAGATTGCTTCTTTGATAATACAGAGATAATTTTATGTTATTGAGCCATCTATTGAAAGCCATTGCTGCTATGTAAACAGTTAAACCATGAAATGATATCTCCGTAGCAGAATATGTGAGCTAATTACTAGTCTGAATTCAAGCTGTTCACCTGGAAAGTTGCTCATTGTCATATCTGTCTTGTGTGAACAGTTGTTTTTTTTTTAATGGATGAAGTCTGCTGCATTTTCCATTTAAAAAGCTGTTTACATTTTAGAAATAGCACTACATATTTTATGAGAAACTTGGCAAGTCCTAGGCGGCATATATTCAAGTGTGGTTTGAAGTAGAGAATGTGTTTTCATACAGCCACTGCTATAGGCAGGTCCATTTTTAGGGAGATCCGGTAGACCTGGCACTTTTATGTCGTTGTTGTTAGGATAGGCTATACCATGATAGAGAATAAAAATTCTTCTGAGAGCATAAGCACATGCCTCGCCCTGCAGTGACATCCGAAATGTAGATTTTCCACAGGGAGGTGAGTCTGGCTGGCTAATAATAAGCCTGCCTCGACTGAAAAAACAAAGATGGGGATGGGATGCCTCCTGACATCACTATTGTGGATCTTAGGACAATTTGTTCTTTACATAATATCAGCTTTGTACTCACTTCTAACTCACAACCTTGATAAAAAAGTAGTGAAGGCATTTTTCATCCAATCTTCATACTGTCATGAAAGAACAGCTTGAAGTTTGTAGATGCTCAAAAGAAAAGACAAATATATAGTTGCATATACTGAAATGCAAAGAAGTTTTAAATTACTAATAATAATACATTAAAATAATATATTTATTTTTCCGATTTTTTTTTAAGGCAGCCTTAGCATCTTGTTCAGGTCCGGATTGTGATGCTTTTATTTTATATTTTATGCTAGAGTTTCCATAACTGCATGTGGAAAGGTCAGTATATATTCTTAGAGAGCTGAATACCTCATCCTTAAGCTTCTCATTGGAAAGAGGGGATCTAAAAACCTATATCAGTTTACTACTTTGTTTGGTTAATGTTCTTTTAAAATTTTACAAAGATGAATTATTCATGCAGCAAATTAACAAGAAGCAAAGGCTTATATTTTGCTTGCTCAAAACCACAGTGAAAAGATAAAAGCCAAAACACCACCAAAAATCAAAGCATTTAATTTTTGTGTAAAATTCCCACAAGGTCTCTGTACCATATTGTTTTCTGTTTCATAATCAGGCAGGTAGGTACCCTTGAGACTTCTTCGGTAGGACTAAATTAATTTGTTTTATGAATACGAAGAAATTATCTCCTCAGAATTCACTGTAGCTTTAAAAATGTATTTGTTACAAAAGAAAGGAACAAACAGTACCACCTGCTGTAGCAGGAAATTCAGATTTTTGTGTTCTTCTGGGGACTAAAAGTATTTTGTTTGCCTTTAGCTGTGCTAAGATCTTTTTATAGTGGTATGTGATATATGTTGTTTTCTTGATATATAGTATGTGCAGGCCTTTTTATATGAACTGAGAACATTTTTCTTTCAAGAAAAAGATGTTTAGTACAATTAAATGAATCCAATTGGTATCCAGACTTCCTTTGTTGGTTCAGTTGTTTAACTAGGCATATATTATAGAAGGGGTTTTAATGAAGGGAAGTCATGTTTGTTCATCATAAAGCATCAGATTAGGATATAATTTATTAGCTTTTTACATAAGGAGCCTATTACTGTCTCTGTTGAGCTACTTCTGCTTGTTTGGGTGGCTGGACATAAGACCATGAGTGCTCCCTAGGTCTAAAATGGTACTTTTGCTCTGACATGTTTTCAGAGTGCAGAACAACTGCTTGCCCCAGTGTGAAAACCAGACCTCACAGCTGAGCTTCTCAGGAGCTTTGCTGGTTCTTCAGTATTTGCAACACATGTTATTATGCTCTTTCCTAACTCTCTGGGCATTCTAGATTTGTGGGTTTTCTCTTTGGGAATATCTGATAGTGTATGCAAATAGATATGCAGGCTGCTTATAAATGCCGATTGAAATTTAAATGCATTCTATTGAAAAAATCATTGTATCTTTAATTTAGCTGGTACAATGAATGTGCAGATTTGGATTTCATGTTTTCACTCCCCTTATGTATGTTTTGAGTAAAAGTTGTAAATTCGTAAATTCCCATGCCCTTTATAATATCTCTCAGCCAGGGAATCTTTCCATCACTTCATCCATTTTTTCATATCAGGAATTCATAAACTGTATGTAGGCAGATTTTCCAAGTCAGCACACAAGTTTATCTTTGAAGTTCTATTTTGTTGAAGGCTGATGCTTCAAAATAAAAATGTTTGCCAACAATGACATTTTGGTGCTTCTCACAAGCTTACACACATTCTCCTCTTGGCTGGTGTCTGGATTACTTCTGTATGGTTTGGCTTCTATAGTGAAGAGCATTATTTTTGCAAGGGAATTCAGCCAGTAGCTAGGCTCACATTCTGCATGAACCACTATGGGCCTTTTTTTGTTGTTGGGTTTTAATACATAAATGTTAATCTAGCAATTCAAGAGTCTTCAGCTTAATAGCAGAGGATTGGCAAACCTTAGAAATACATCTGAGGTTTAGGAAAATTTGGAAGAGTGCGCAGAAGTGACATTCAGATGTGTGTAGAAGTCACAAAGCTGCAGGATCTGTTTGCAGGTGTTCTTGGCAGTGATTTTGTTTTAGCACTGCCAAAAATACGAGGAAATTCCCCTTTGGAAACTGGGGATTAAAGGAATACTTACCTCGCTATTACAGGGCTACTAAAAGGTTTTGTTCTAAACATGGGTGAGAATTTAGGGGAATAAAAATGTGGTTGTAGGCCTGTGTATCCCAAATAGTTCGCCTATCCTGACTTCCTGGTACTGTAGCAAAATCTGATGCAGTCACAGCTCACCCAACACAGTCAAATGTCTGTGTGATGTCTTGCTTATGCAGGCCAAGGTTCGAGAGCTAGAGGAGAAATGCCGGACACAGAGCGAGCAGTTTAACCTCTTATCAAGAGAGCTGGAGAAGTTCCGACAGCAAGCAGGGAAGATTGATCTCCTGAGCAGTAACTCGGTGGCATCCTCAGATATCTCTGGTTCTCCCAGTAAATCTCTATCCCAGTTAATGAACGGAATAGCCACTTCTATAGGCAAAGGTAAGGACCAGCATTTTATTTGTAGTTCCCTGTTGTACCCTGTACGTTTTAAGATGTAACTTGATGTAAATAGAGTTTGCTTGTACAAACAGAGGACAGAATTTGCTTTGTTCCTGTTTTGTGACTTGTTTAAATTTCAGAGTATCTTTAAGTCTTCACTGAGGTTGTTCCAGTTTTATTCAGGCACTGCTGTGAGTAGAATTCTCTGTTGTTGTTGAGTGTAGTGGCGAGAAACATGTTTAGAGTTAAAATGTTATATTCTTTATGTAAATATATACTTCTGCTGGAAGAATAGAGACTGACCTTCACTGTTTCAGAGTGAGGAGTAGGTCTGCTATCTTACCGAAGTAGCAATTCATGGGAAAAGAACGCACACGCACCCCCACATTGCGTTAGCTGTTACATAAAAGAAACTTGTAAATAGACCTGGATAAAAAATGGAAAAACTGTATGGAGCATTTTGACAAACATGGAAATGTATGTGGTTTAGTTGCGTTTGTTCAACAGAAAAGGTATTTCTCCATACAAACTTGAAAGTAGAATATTAGGAAAACATTTCAATGCAAGCAAACACTGACTACAAAAACACAGGTACTGTCACAGAGTGATTTTGGTTGGAAAGGGATTTCATGGGATGTATTTTAATAGAACTGAATAGGGATAATATCTACAGTTGCTTACTAAATTGCACCCATGTTGCTGGTCTTTCACATATAGTGCCCAGTAACTTCAACACAGTATGTGTTTTTCCAAGTGAATTTCTGTCAGATCATAGCCTGTTGCCAGAGGCAACTCTCCTCCTAAGTACGTAACTTTGTTAACCATTCATTATTCATAAGAAAATTGCAGAGATGAAGGCAAGAAGTTACTGAGGACACTTGAAACTCGCACGCAAATCATGTTAGATTGTACATTATAACTGTTGTTATCAAGGCTGAGGAGTATGCTCACCAGCTCAGTATCACCCATGCTAGAATGACTTTGTAACTACCCGTTCCGCAAAGGAACACTTGTCAGGTAATTTCCATTACTTACAAATTTCCCCGAGGTTGTTTTTAAATAAGTATGAAGAGGAACTGGGAAATGAAATAGTCTTGACTTTTATTTATTTCATCTTCCTAAGCTTCGAGAAAAAATTTGAGGCATAGTGCCTAGAAATCACAAATCATTTCCCCATCATTACAGATGAGCAGTCATTTTCAGTGAAGGGTGCTAAACTCAATGTGAAATCAAGTCAAAAAGGAGCCAAGGTGGCATCCTTCTTTCATTTCACTTCAGTAACTTTGTACATTGTATGCCTTGGGTTTTTGAACACAAAATTTGAGCTGTTTGCTGTCTTGCCCACTGTGGTGCATACTTGTTTAGAGGCGTATCTGGAGCTGCAAGTCTTACATAAGTGGGTATTAAAGTGCGCTAAATGGAGAATTCAGAAGACATTACCTGATAGCTGTAAGAATTTGCAGAAATTTAATATAAACAGGATTAGTTGCTCATGTCTCCAAGGACAGGATTTTCAAAGCAACAATAAATTTTAAAGGAAAGGTAATTAGGTATTGAGATGTCCTTTAGGCAGCTAGTGAAGGTCAGTCTGTACATCTGGATAGCCTAAATCTGGATTTAGATCTGGAATTGATCTAAATAGGCCCCAGTCCTCAAGTAAAAATCAAGTAAACCTTCTGAGGTCCTCAGGCAAACTGTCCAAATTTACTTACTTTTATTATTGAAATGCTAATGGAAACAGCTTTGAAAAAACCTTCAAAACCTAACAAACAGACATCTTCCAAGAAATCCTTGGATAAAAACACAGAAAACACAGCTAAGTGTGTACTGACGTCATTTAAAGGCCTTGCTCTAGAAACCTTTTCTTATAACCTACTGATTTTTATATGACTTAGAATTCAGGGCCTGCAGCACTAGTGTATAAATACGAGAAATCCTAGGACAATACTCATTCTCAGGATGAATGCACTGATAACAGTAATGTTTGAGCCAGTGGGGAGGTTTTCTATTTATTGAAATCAACTGTTTTGACACTAATGATGGTAATGCTGCAGCAAGTTCTTCAAACCAGAAGTGTAATTATTTTTATTATGTGTGAGGAAGAAAGAGCACAAGAGGGAACACAAGGACAGCTTTCAAAGCAAAGCAAATGACAGAAACAAGATCAGTTTATGACCAGATGCTTTGCCCTAATGAGTGATGTTTGAATGTATCAGGAAATGAAATAAACCTAGCCAGAATAGATCAGAATCTAAAAAGTTCACTCTAAACATATAATAGTGTCACAATCAGATATAGAAACCTTAAGATTTCTATATTCATCAGATAAAAGGCTCATTTAAATGGCTTTTCTAGATAATTTAAGTAGTCCATAATAAATCAGCAGTTCCAATAAATAAAATGGAGGTTGTACTAATTTTACTACAAGTATGGACAGCGTTACTTCTGTTTGGACATTTAAATTAAGTCTGGTGCTCTTCCTTGCCTCTTTCCATAAAAAGGTAGTCTTTAGACTTCCTTAACAGATACTTGGCAGTCATGGGAAAATAAAGGCCGTTTTGAGTGTATATGGATTTTATGAGACTTTCTAGACAAAATCCCCTTGGCTTCATAAGCTTCTTCTCTAGTATTTAGAAGGAAAAAAAAAAAAAGAGACGTTCCTAGAAGCTGCTGTGTGTTCTAAGGAGCTAACCTTGTAAAATTTTCATTTTTAACTCAAGGGTTTTTTTCAGAGTGCAAATATAAAAGGAAAGGGGCTTATTTTTTTTTTTCCTTTTAGTTTCCAGTGAGTTAGCAAGTTTTAATAGGTCTGATTCCTCCACTTCTGTTGTTCAAGCCCAGGGACAGCAGTGAAGTTGTCTAGGATGAGCAAGAGAATCCCGTTTGAAATTGTTTCTTATTCTGGAGGTAAAGTTAGGCTGGATTTTAAATGTAGCCATTTTTGTCTGTAGTCATGTATTCATAATCCCCAAAACAGACAATCTGGAGATTACCAAGATTCAAGAGGTTTCAGGAGGAATGTGCTTCATGCACAATGGATCTCAGTCTCACTTCTTGCCAAGGCATTGCGCAATGATGCTGTGTTGGTTTTTTTAGTCCAACTATGACTCTACATACATAGAATCAGCATGAATTTTCATGTATTATTTAAGCATCTTCTGTCCTTTTTTTAATGTCTCCTCTCTGGAACGCACAGGAGCTAATTGCTACTGTTTTATGATACGGCTTGCCCAAAAATCTCTTTCCAATATATTGCTGATATTAGAATTCATTGAAACTGCATTAATTTTTAAGCTGCTTTAAGAAATATCTCAAATTGTGGTCCCAGATAAAAGCAGTCCCACCGCATGGGAAAGAGCCTTAGAGGATCAGCTCCTGTTAGTTCATGCAGTTTCATAAAGAGGCAGGAGTTGGTGGCACCCAGTGTAGATTTTATTGAGCAGGGAGATGCTTCATTGCACAAGTAGCCAAATGAATAGAGAAACAGAGGGCTCTGAAGGCAGCAATAAGTTCACTTAGGAAGACAGATCCATTTTGCATATTTCTTTTTGAGGCAGAAGCTATATTTGGACATTCATTGAGGGATATGGGTATAGTCTTACTCTGCTGGGAAGCGAGGTATCTGGGTAGGCTGTATGTACTTATTAGCACCATCTGGAGCCATAGATGTGTCACATGAGGCAATTACAACTAGCACACAGTTTTCTGTCCTGTGTATTAAGGACTAAAGGTAAATTTTACATACCCTGTTTAACAAGTGAAAAAAATAAGAGTTGAATAGGTTCCAGCATCTTGATATTTCTGGGGTTCTTGAGAATGTGTGTTCCTATCCTGATTATTATCCTATTTGTATGCAAAGCAAGGACTGTGTTGTCCAAAAAATCTTTCTCCACATTTTGTATGTAGTGCAACTAATTTAATAATAAAGCCTGAAAAATCCAGGAGGTATGAGACCAAACAGCAGTTTCTTTTGAATGAATAATCACAGTTGTACCAGTTATTTATAGGCTTGGCACTGACAGGCTGATATGGCAAGCACATTAACAGCAAACAGAAGGAGCTAAATTGGCTAAAGGTTTCTGAACGGGGATGACTTTTCTGTTATATATGTGAGAGAGGTTCCAAGAATAAAAACTGTGCCCTTTTCCAGCCTGGGGACTGCTGTAAGCAGGGCTGGTTGTAATTAATCTTTTATATGACGACGTGTATATTTCCCTGCTGTCAATGTGCTTAAGCTGTCCTGCTGTAAATTACAGTGATGCAGAGAAAATGGATCATATTAGACTAAGGAGAACACCAGAAAAACCCTCTGATGATGTGTTTTGGAGCTTGTTCTCCTCTGCAATATGACCAAAGAAGTTCCACTCGTAATTCCTGTAGCATGTGTCTGGGAAGCTTACAATTCAGTAGCAAAACACTGCTGTCCAGAATTCTGCAGAACTGGAGAGGAAATGCTGAACCTACACATATCCATGGTCTGAAAAAATTAAAGCATAGATTCACTATGTTATAAGAGAGAGAGAAAGGAGAAGGCATCCTGCATATCTGATTGTGTCAGCAATGCCCTAGCTCTCTGCTTTGCTATAACTTCTGCCAATGCTGCAAGTATAATTAGGTTCAGTTTACAATATCCTGCTTATTTTCATGTTATCTGGGGAATAAACTAACAGTAAAAGGAAAAAAAAATGTAAAAGTATTTTATATTACACTTTATTAGTCCCTCTTGCAGCACTGATGTAGTTGTTTCAACTTGTCTTCCCTCGCCACTGGGCCCGGTTTTGACTTGACTCGACTCGAGACAGGAGTGTTCAGCCTCTTGTAAGGCTGCCTCCCTGGGTACTTTAAACATGCAGTATAAGCTGTTATCTTTTTATTTTTAAGTGGAGGTGGGATGTCTTCTGTTTTTTAGAAACTGGAGAGATGGCCCTGGGATCAAACCGTGTGTTTTGGTACCGGTGTAAATGAGGACCTCACAAGAAATGTGAAGCAGGTGTTCTTGGAACTTTGTCCTGCAAAAAGCCACATCACTTCCCTTCATTTCCAAATGAATATCTTGCCAACTAAATTACTAGCATTTCAGCTGCTTTCTTAGAAGATAAATACATGTTGGAACTAGATGGTCTTAAGGTCCTTTCCAACCCTAACTATTCTATGATTCTATGATTCTATGACTTGATTCTACTTTACAGTACATGACAAAGCCCCAAAGGAAATAGAAGGGTTCCAACAGCAGCTTTTACTGCAGGGCATGTTAAGCAGCATGTCAGACAACTTGTCTGAAGCTATCAAAGAACACAGGTGGATTTTTATTAATTTTTTTTCATTAGGGAAAACTTCTAACTTTTATTTGATTTATTTATTAAAATACCTTCACTTTCTACATTATATTCCATTACATATTGTTGACTAATGTGATTTGCTGAAAGGCTGGGAACTAGTAGGCTTAGCAACTTTTATGCGCTGCAGTCTACCTACCGTAGTCTTTTCCTAGAGGGATTTCTAACAGTATGATAAAACAACTCACTGCTTCTATTAGTTGGCAATGTTTCTGCTTGAGAAGAATATTTATGTGTGTTTTGGTCACTGCCAGGTCACGAAAGTCCTTCTGGAAGTCGCTGTGTGATTTCAGAGTTTATACGACCCCTTCAAATATCTGGAGACAAACCAGAACAATTGTCTGTCAAACCTACATTCCTGTCCAAGTCAAGATCTGGTACCCCAAGATGCAGATTTGATTCAGACGTGAGTCTTTGTCCTTTAAAATTTGTTACTGAAAATATGTGTTATGGGGCCAAGACTTCTCCACTCCAGGGGACCAGTGCAGGTTGCTCCACCTGCTTTTAGAAGGTCAAGACATGAATGTTCTAATTTTCTGAGATAGCTTGGTTACCATGGAAATTAACTTGGTTAACCAGTGGGAATTAATCTGATATTTTCAAAGAAGTCTTAGCTAATATCCTAGTTAACACAGCATTAAAATACGGGTGTGAGAGAACCTTGAAATTCTATGAAAACCTCAGCCTCCAGTGGTGCATTCACTGTTGTACTGCTTCTGTGCATAGTAAGTCAGCATTTCTGTTTGTGTTTCTTTTGTTGTATGTCTACGTTATGCAGCTTTATTATTATTTTATCTGCCAAAAGGTGTGTTTTTGATACAGCGTGGGCAGATGAAAGAGAAATTCTATGCAGTGCCCTGTCCAAGCAGGTATGCTCTGACAGTGAAATAGCTCATTCTGCAGGACTTCTTTTTAACAATATGCTAACCTGATATTGAGCCTATAACCTGGAATTGTAAATTGCAGGATGTGGGCAGACAGCTCTAAGGAAGTGATCTTCAGATTTTACTCTCTACCTTGCAGTCTAAATCCCATTCTTAATCCTTATGAAAGTAAATAAATTGAAACTGTGTACATACTTTATTTTATATTCATTGCCACTGAACCTATGGAAGTTGGTAAAATGTTTTAAAATGCATCACAAGCCTGAGTATGGTGTGGGGTATTCTTGTACAGTAGGAATTCCATGGGCATATGTAAGGAGAATCCACAAATAAATATATGTGTATATTTATGTGTAGCAGCATTGCTGAGAAGTGGGAACATTCACTGCTTTTTGAAGAGGCCACAGAAAATGCATCCCGATTAGTCAAACCAGAAAAAGCAGCTTTGCTATGTGACTTAGGGAGGCAAAACTAACAGCAAGAAATAGAAGTGCACATCAAATTTAACTCCCTCTTTCTATTATTTTTGGGTTATCTCACTGAGAATGTCAAGCCCTCTTTTGCAGAATTGTTCATCGTGTGTCTTATGTGATGCATGCTTACATTATGCAAGCTCACAGAAATTAAGCTCCATTCTTTCAGGGGTATCCAGGACCCAGGGGAAGAGTGTATGAATAAAATCCAAAAATGGAACATTACTGCTGTGAAGTGTGAAATAAAAGAAGTTGACACTCTGTGAAAATACATCTGCAGCTTCCCTGATTGTTACTAGTAACAAAGTCTTCTAGAATAAGCATTATTGGGTTAGTTAGGAGCTTTGTGACATGCCTGTAAAAAGGTTTCAGAATGGTAACACTTGAAAATTTGTCTGCATTCCCAAATGCTACACAGAGGGGAGTACCTGTTAGCTGACTATTACTGTCTCGTCACTGGAAGTGGAGTGTTGGCAGAATAGTGTATGATGTGCTAACCCAACAGGAACAGTGACTTGACTCAGTAATTTTCTGGTGCACTGTTGTTCCATACAAAACCAGGCAGGGACCAGTTTAGGCCTGAAAGTTGCAGTTCAATATTCACTTTGTCCAGATCATAAAATTATGTTCAATTTTTCTCTTATATGATCCCACTGTTAAAACTAGTATTTCTATCTTAAAGTTCTCTCAAGCTCAGGTGAAAAGTTATTCATTTTTCCTGAAAGAGTTCACAGCATACTGTAAAATGAGGAAAGTACATCTCTCACTGTAAAAACTTCTACTAGGCTCAAAGCATAACAGAAAGCCTTACTATCTTACCTAGAGGTACCTAGCACAGAGCTAGGATAGGTGGAGTCTGTGTTGATTCAGCATTACAATTTAATCTCCAGGGTTTGTAGACTGGATTTCTAATGGAATAAATGTGTGGTCTTGCAGAATTGAATTAATTGTGATGGTAAATTCAGAGGAAATACATTATTTCTTTCAGTAGGTGGAAAGATGGAATTCAGCAGATGCTGTTGAGGATTGGACTGGCAAGAGGCGTGTATCTTACATGATTCTCATGTTTCCAGATGTTTGGAAGTTGACGCTTACACCAGCTCTAAACTCAGCATTTGTCTTAAGTACTTTGTCACTGGTTTGAGGTTTCTGCTATTATTTCTGATGAAAACATTAGGGTATCACCCTAGGTTGTCTGTGTGATCATGTAGCTGTACTATGCCGGGAAATACTAGGCATACCACTTACAACATGTCATCTTGGAATAACGGAGTTTACTATACTTTAATGAAGACTTTAGTAAAAACTTAGGAGGGTGAGGTGGTCAGTGAGACTGGTATGGTAGAAATGTGTTTAGTTGGCAGCATGAAAGGGACTGGTGTGGTCGGCATCACATCTCCTTCAGCCATTTCCAATGACCAATTTAGAAAGCTTTTGAGGAAAACCACCATCTATTCTCAGGCAGGTGATCTGACTCTCTAGCAAGATTTCAAGGATTTAGCTCTATTTCTTTGCCTTGTTAGAATCTGTCTTGCAGCTCCTTTGTAGCCAAAGCTCTTCCAAGTAAAATTAACCATGTTTTAATTTATTTATTTTTAAATGTTAAATGTTTGCTGTGTGATTTCTGTCACCCATCAGGAAAACAGTGCTTTTTGAAATACCGTACTTTTATTGTGTCTTTACAGATGGATAATGATCAGAATTCCAATACCTCAAAGCAGAGATATTCTGGGAAAGTCCATCTTTGCATTGCCCGATATAGGTAACACCCTCCCCCCCAGCTCATTACTTCTATAATACATGTTTGTAATATTCAATGTTTGGTTTTGCTTCACTTTTATTCATGCACTAAATCATTACCTGGAACCAATGTTATGGATGACGGACCCCTTTCCTGTTTGCACTGGCTGCGCAATAGTGCCATTTCCATGTGCTTTTATTGTCAAAAAAAGTTTAACATGGCATGCCTGTTTTACCCACTCCTGTATTTCTACCCTTCAATGTCTAAATGAGATGAGGTGTACCTCCTACTTCATGGAGGATATCTCAATCTGTTCTTATAAATTGCTTTTTCATCAGTGCAGGAAAGACTTAAAAGTTCCTCTTACCTTTGTTTTGCCCATTAAAATTTCAGATATGAAGTACTGTGACAATAAAATTTTCTGTAACTTAACAATTTCTTTCAGGATGGATATGGATTTAAATACTTTGTAAGAAGTTTTTGTCTACAGGTATCTTGTTTTACATGTATACTCACTGGTTTTGTCTCTATTAAGCTTGTCTCTGTTGAAGTTAAACTTGTATAAAAGGCTGTCTGATAAATGGAATATGGGGACAGGGAAAGACCCCCACAACCTGAGTTTGCTTTATTTCACTTTAAAAAAAGAAAATACTATGGCCAGTGTATTCCAAGAGTCCCAACTGAGAAATGTGTGAGTAAATTCTATAGAAAAGGATGTGGTTTTAAGTGTGGAGCTCTTCAGCAAATAGGTCATGTTTCATGGCAGCCTGTTGGTGGTACAGTTGCAGTTCACAACAAACTGACCTAGACTGAGCTCAGAATGTATGTTTCAGAAGGGAAGCAAAGAGACTGAACTGAGGAAATACCATCCTGTGCAGGCTTAGAACTGTGCACCTTTTTCTGATTAATATGCAGTTGTGTGGAGGTTGTAAGTGAGCACGTTTTCCATCTGTATTCCATTGCAGTTATAACCCTTTTGATGGACCAAATGAAAATCCAGAAGCAGAGCTCCCCCTTACGGCAGGAAAGTACCTTTATGTGTATGGAGATATGGATGAAGATGGCTTTTATGAAGGTATTTTTTTTTTTCTTAGTCTGTGAATTCATGCTAATTCATGCAGATTGAAAGCAGTTCATCTGTCAAACACACTCCTGATTCCTTCCTTCATCTATTACTAAATAAGTTGCTAAAATTATTCCATCATCATTGTGTTAATTAACAGTTTCTGCACCAGCAAAGCCACTTCTTGCAGGCAAAGCTAATTATAAGATATTTTATATTGTCAGCTTTTCCTACTGGCAAGCTTTAAGTTGACAAGAAAGCTTGCTGGCGTTTCTGGGTTTTGCCTCACTGCGCCTTTATATTCTGAAACTGTGAATGTTGTTTATGTGCAGTTTTCACTTACATCTTCCTTATCTTGTCTCTTGCAAGGCATTGACATGCAAAAGGTATGCTCCTTTTTAATGGCATTGTTCTTTCTTACCAGGGGAACTTCTAGATGGACAAAGAGGACTAGTCCCTTCAAACTTTGTGGATTTTGTTCAAGACAATGAGACCCGATTATCAAGCACATTAAGCAGTGAACAAGATCAGAATTTTATCAACCATTCGGGTGCTGTTTTGGAAGGAGATCTCTTGGAGATAAGTCCACCAAGTCACATAGACTCTAGTGTAATCAGCAATGGCGCAGGGACTCTGGATGTGAACATTGATGAAATTGGAGAAGACATTGTGCCTTATCCTAGAAAAATCACCCTTATTAAACAACTAGCCAAAAGTGTCATTGTGGGCTGGGAGCCACCGGTAGTGCCACCTGGATGGGGAGCCATTAGCAGCTACAATGTTCTGGTTGACAAAGAAGTACGGATGAACATAGCCTTGGGAAGCAGAACGAAAGCTCTTATAGAAAAGCTTAATATTTCTACTTGTACATACAGAATATCAATTCAGAGCATCACAAACAAGGGTAACTCAGATGAACTGCAGTGCACTTTGTTAGTTGGGAAGGATGTCATAGTGGCCCCCTCTAATCTGAAAGTGGACAACATAACCCAGATTTCTGCTGAGCTGTCCTGGCTCCCTACAAATAGTAATTACAGTCATGTGATCTTTCTTAATGAAGAAGAATTTGACATTGTCAAGGCTGCTAGCTACAAGTATCATTTTTTTAATTTGAAGCCCAATATGGCCTACAGGGTGAAGGTCATGGCAAAGCCCCATCAGATGCCCTGGCAGCTTCCCCTGGAACAGCGAGAAAAAAAGGAGGCCTTTGTGGAATTTTCTACATTGCCAGCAGGTTTGATATTTTCCTCCCTATCCGAAAACGCTTGTTGCATTTCTTTGAAAATGCTAAATAATTTAACATTTAGCTTAATGTTGAAACCCCTGTCACTTTCACGAGCAGGTCCTGCCTTACTCTGTTCTTTGTTCTGACTGGAACATTTTGGGGAGATCAAATAGGGAAAGCCATGCTTACCATTGTCACAGATCACATGCTAATTGTTTTATCAGGGTGATCTCCATTTCTATTGTCCAGTTATAGTATTTCTGGTAGTAATTTATTTTCATTGGTGTGACCAACACTGGGAAAAATACACTTATTACTTGTGACACATTGTTTGCATGTTATTTGTGTGTCTTAAAGCACTTTCTACAGGGATGATACAGCCCTTTTCCGTATTGAAAATGAGCACAGACCTCTCAGAGAAGCACACAGTCATTTAGGGGTGTAAATGCATTTTGATTGTGAAGTTGCAATCACATTGTAGAATTTAAATTTGTAAAGATAACAAATTGGCTGTGTTTTGGAAAGTGCTTTCACATTAGGAACGTTGGTAAGTGTTAAAAGTCATTTCCCAGTATTTAAGAACAGTGAAGCAATGTTGAAAACTAGAGCAGAAATAATGTAGTGCATTTAAAGGATAATCTCACAATTTTGGGAGTGTACCTGAAAAATTTGATCATCTCTCCTTATAGATCCATCTCACCAAGGTCATCTAATCAAGGGCAAGTAGAAGACCATATGTATTCAGACTTTCAGAGCACTGAATGTCTCTGAAGCAGGGACAGTCAAATACAAGTGACTTCTGGCAGGTGAAATTTCAACAGCATGTGCTGTGCTATGGCTTAATTGACTCTCTGCTGGGATTTGATTCTAGCAAAGGAGCAGGAATTAGTTCTGGTCTCTTCCTTGGCTTGCGTGACTTATGTGTAAGGAAACATGCAGGACAGTGATGCTGGTTGATTAGAGAGGTTGTTAAGCTTGTATGTCTACTGCTTTTGATGTTGTTGATTTATAGTTCCAGTAAAAATGTTCTCAACTCAGGCATTCACTCTTTTGTCTTCAGTCATTTCAGTGAGATAAGTGTAGTGCTATTACAGAATCTGCTTGGAGGGGAGTGTGTTTTAAACTTAAGATGTGTTGTGTGGCAGTCGGGAGATACTGCCTACATGGTGGCTTGAACTTATTAGCTATGTTGACTTTGTTGTTTGGGAAATGAAGGCCTTCCCGGTGATGTTTTTTTCAGGCCAAACTCTTCCCATGCTATATCTCCCTCTAGCTGCTGAAGTATGCTAAAGCAATAAATGAACAAACTCGCAGCAGCCAAGGTTTGCATTCTTCTGGCTATTACACAGAGATGGTTACAGCTGAACCCTGCTTCTGAAGTTTTAGCATGAAACACTTCTCAAGATTTGACTGTTAAACTAATGCAACAGGATGCCTGGAAACTAATGACTTAATAATCTCTATGTTATTTTTACTTTGTCTTCCTGTCCAAAGTAGAGCTATTTGTAGTAGGGTAATAATGTCTTTTAAGTAAGGATGTATTTCAACACTAACGTGTTGCAAATGCCTTAAAAGGTTAGTAGGTGTCTTTTTTTTCTTCAGTGCAAAAACATTGAGTCCAGTCATCCTTTAAACCAGTGTTCTGCTGGTTGGAAAGGTTAAAGTTCTGGCTTGCAGTTCACGTGGCACCTTAGTGTCAATGTGCTTCTGGCCCATAAATCATTACTTGGAGTCACACACAGTCCAGAGACATAGAATTTGAAAGTGATTCCTAAGTATGTAGTGTTCATTCAGTGCAGAGATTTATACCAAAAAGTCATTTGCTGTCAGCTGCAGCAGTTTTCCACCAACAGTGCCACTCTGGGGCCTTTCTCTCTGTCCTTTTTCTGATAACTTCTGTATTATTGGTAAGTAACAGTTATGCAGCCTGGAGGGATAAAAAATAGGTCCACAGCAAGTTGCAAGTACAGACCATCTTGTAAAGAAATACAGCTTACTTAATGTCTGTAAGCTGAGGGCCAGTTCCTGGCTCCATAACCTACTGAGCCTATTCTTCCGTAAGTGCCTTTGAATCTGTACAGTTACCGTTCTGTCTTTCATAGGTCCTCCAGCTCCACCTCAAGATGTTACTGTACGGGCTGGGTCCACCCCAGCAACGGTACTGGTGTCCTGGAAACCACCAACTCTGACAGCAACGGGAACCTCCCATGGGGCCAATGTTACAGGCTATGGTGTTTATGCAAAAGGTCAACGGGTGAGTTCTCCTTTCGGCGTTACAGTGACCATCCACATTAGGTGAATTTCATCTGACAGGTAAAGGCAACAATAAGCATGTGACAGCGCTTGAATGTGTGCAGGGTCTTCTCAGCTTTCAGTAGAACCTACTCTTTTGTTTGTGCGTATCTTGCTCATTAGCGTCCTTTCTATAAGCACTTCAGCTTTTGGACAAACAGATTGAAAGGATTAAAGATAACTGGTGCTAACTGGTGTGGGCTGTTGCAGCCCACTCTGTTGGCAGTAATTCTCTCCATGTTAAGACTTGAAAGGTTGTACTTTAATGGTGTTGGAGGGGAGGGAATTAGGTATCTTCATGCTAATATTTTGCTTGTTTACTTCAGGTGGCGGAGGTGATCTTTCCAACAGCAGAGAGCACATTGGTGGAGCTAATGAGACTAAGGAGTTTGGAAGCCAAGGAAGTTACTGTTCGCACACTCTCTGCACAAGGGGAGTCAGTGGATTCTTCTGTTGCTGCCGTTCCATCAGATCTACTGGTGCCTCCAACCCCTCACCCCAGAACTGCTCCCAAATCTAAGCCATTAGCAAGTGCCGGAGCCCCAGAAACCAAAGAAGAACATTTAGGTCCACATTTAAAAATGGATGAGTCATGGGAGCAGACTCGTTCGGCATCCCCTGTTCATGGACACATGCTTGAGCCCCCTGCTCCTAACTTCCACAGCCCACTCCAGGGGAGGAGGTCTCCATCACCTAACCGAATACTCCCTCAACCTCAAGGCACGCCTGTCCCAAATACTGTTGCAAAAGCCATGGCAAGAGAAGCTGCACAACGAGTTGCAGAGAGCAGTAGGGTAAAGGCAAACTTTTCTTTCAAAAAGGCTTTTTTTTAGTCTGGCTTTATTCATTGTGGTACTTTCCATCAAAGAATTTTTTTCATCATATGCTTTAAGGAGCAGCTAATTATTCCTAAACCCTGAAGATCTGTAGCTTGAGAAGAAGCAGTGTGCTAGAATTCTGTGCCATCTTCCACAAATATGCTTGTAACCATAAAGGTCAGCTTTTGATTGGGATAGGAAGCCCATAACAGCACTAGAAATGTTGTCTCAAAAAATGCAGAACCTTAGTTCTGGGCAGGGGGTAGTAATCATCAAAGTTTGTGCTTGGATCCTGCAGGACTCAAAAGGGAGGCTTGTGCCTATGTGAGAAAAGTCAACCAAGTTCAGAAGTACCAAAGCAATAAAGGGCAGTTTAAAAATGGGTCCCTAAATAGGCAGCTAGGCGAAATTCCTGAGCAGACTTACTGTGAGAGCTGATCTTTTTGACAGTTCACAAAATGACAACTCACAAAAAAAAGTCTAATAAGGGAATCTAGCCAGCAGACAGAGATGTGCTTGTATGCTAAACCCAGCTGAATAATTCTGGATCAGTAAGGTTTGCTAAATACATCTATATGTGTGTGTATATTTCTTCCTCTTGTTTATAAATAAAGTAGACTGGCATAGATGTAATAGAGAAAAGGCAATTAGTTTGTTTGACACTCTGAGGTGAAAGTTGATTTAAAAAACATATAGGGAAAGAGAATTGAAATACTTTTTCTGGTTTTGAAAATTGCTGACATAACATATGCTCTGAACCATGTTTAGTTACATTAATTTTAGTGATGCTTGAAATGTTTAATTCAGGGATCTGGACAGAATTTTACAGGTGGCTTCACTCTAAATTAAATCAAATAGTGCCAGTGATATTTGTCATGTTTAGTGCCCAACAGTAGAAATTCTTCCCTTGCCATAGGCTGCTGCAGAAGCTCTGTGTCTTCTTCCTGCCTTCATCCAGCTTGTTAGATGGCTGATGGTTATTGTCATCAGAGTAAGCAGAAGGAATCAAGTAGCTGAGGGTAAGAATCAGAGCAGAGAAAGAACACAAAGTGTCATTCTATAGATTTTTTTTTTGTACTGAGGTAAAAAATGCTGTTGTAGTGACTAGGCTGTCTCCTAAACCTTTGCAAAGGGGAAATTAGCATCTTTGTTAGCAGCCTCTGACTGTAGATTACTGAGAACTTTGATGTAAGTGGTACAGGGAAGAGAGCTGGCAGCTTAGTTGAGGCTCACATAAAAGCGTATAATTGTTTATGAGCAAGAGTAATACAACAAGCAAAAAATTCTTGAAAACTCAGGTTACAGTCAGGAAACCAACATTGCTTTAAACCATGAGAGTGTTTAAAATGTTGCGTTCTTGAGTCCTAATGTCTTACATTTGCCCTTTCTTCCACTGATTGCAGGAACTGTCTGCTTCACAATTTTCTCTTTCTTGTTGCTTTCTAGATTGAGAGGAGGAGTGTTTTTAGTGAAAGGAGTAATGCAGCCCAGTACACCAACTCAGATGAGGAGGAAGATGGCTATGATTCTCCTAATGTCAAAAGAAGGGGGGCTTCAGTTGATGATTTCCTGAAAGGGTCAGAACTTGGAAAGCAAGTAAGTAGCCTGGTCTTGTTACTGTCTCAGGTGTCTAACATGAAACAAGGGCTCCATGAAGTTAAATTCTTTGAAGCCTAAAAAGATTAAGCTCTGTTATCTAAAAAGATAAAGCTCTGTTATCTACTAGGAATTTCCTCAAAGCTAGATGTGAAATCTCTGTGGCTGCAAGTATTCTCAGATCTGATTAGGTTTCAAATTTAGTTTTCATGTAAGGCTGAAAGAATTCCTCATTGCTTTAAAACACTGTGTCAAAAAATGCACTTTGAGAAGTAACGCTTAAATTATGTCTGGCCAAACAGCTACAGTGTGTTAAGTGTAACTTGATTATTAGATGTTTATTTTATTGCTTTATCTACTTGTGTTTTAATTGCTCATTTGCATTGTTTATGAAAAATACTCACCTCTACCGCTGGGTTTGTTAGGGAAGAAATAATTGGAGAAAATTGGAGAAATCTCATCTATGACGGCCTTCTCCATAAGAAATTATTAGCTTGCTAATTATAATGGCCATGTGCTGCCAGGATCTTCCAGAAGGAACTGCTATTCCATGTGCTGATTCCCTATCTAAAGTCTTTTCTTCATTAGTACTGGGGGAGGAAGGAATGGAGTAATTTCTAGAATTCTAGTACTTCTAGAGTATCTAATTGTTCAAATATTCTGCTGCAATCTGACAGTCAGATGACTCCATTTGAAAATTTGGAAATAGGTTAAATTCTGTTTGTGATCTGATTTGTTAGATGTAATGTTTACAGAGGCCACTCCTGTTTAAGAGAATGAAAGCTTCAAATTTCATTAGCTGGTTCTATCATACAATGATGGTAACATCCTGCAAGAATGAAATGCTGATCACTTTTAAATTACAATGTGATGTAACAAACATCTGTGAAGAGCAGACGGTATGAGAATTATCCTAGGGCGTTTACAGTTTGGTCAGCGAGTCCACTCGTGCATGAAGGACCTCATGATTTAAGAATCAAGGAATTCAATTAAGACTAAATTTAGGTTGGATTCTGTGAGTGCAGACATCCTTTTTTGTATCACCTATGCGAATAAGATCAGGCTTCTTGAGTTGGGAGCATAAGTGGGCAAAAAAAATTGATCTGTGATCTCTCCACTAGAACAGACCAGCAAGCTGCATGATGTAATTTGTATGTAGCTATTAGTGTGCTGTGCAAACCTACGATATGCTCTGGTCTTCATTGGTGTTAAACAGGGATTTTCAGCTTTACAGTCAGTAAAGATTTTTCTCTTTCATCCTGTCAATTAGCCTCACTATTGCCATGGTGAAGAGTACCATACAGAGAGCAGCAGAGGTTCTGACTTATCTGATATTATGGAAGAAGATGAGGAAGAGCTGTACTCAGAAATGCAGCTGGAGGATGGAGGAAGGCGACGAGTCAGTGTGACTTCACACAGTGCACTTAAGGTAAGTAAGTGTGTCTGTAGAGAAACCTTGGGAGGACCTCCATGCTTTGATTCTTAGAGCATTTCTGTTAGTTAGATTTTGCAGACCATTAAAAATCACACTGTTTTGTAGTCCTAGAACTGGGGTGAACCTTATTTATAATGTCATTGTTTATGATGTAAAGTAATACATATATTAGTTTTGGGTTTTGTATTATTTGATAGCTGATCTTTTAACTAACTGACTAGTTTCTGGTATGTAATTGTTGAAGTTGCATTTTCTTTTCTGTACTTGGGGACCTTTCCCATGTCCATACAACAATATACTACAACATGTGCTACCCAGACAGTGAGCTGTTTCTGAGCAGGGAGTTTTATATAAACATCCATACATACAGTAAAAAACCAACTTAGGTTTTCCATGTCTGAGTAATTTGTCCCTGCTCCTTGTACCAGTCCCATCTCCTCCACAGGCTTTAAAGCATGCTTGTAAGAACGGGAGTTGCACCAGCTTTGTTTGAGAAATGCTTTATTAGAGATTCTTGTGCTCTAAGGAATCACAAGAGACAGGAAACACCTATCAGAAATATTGCTTTAACACTGCACAGCAATGTTCATCATACAATCATAGAATAGTTAGGGTTGGAAAGGACCTTAAGATCATCTAGTTCTACCCCCCCTGCCATGGGCAGGGACACCTCCCACTAAACCATGCCACCCAAGGCTCTGTCCAACCCGGCCCTGAACACTGCCAGGGATGGAGCATTCACGACTTCCCTGGGCAGCCCATTCCAGTGCCTCACCTCCCTTACAGTAAAGAATTTCTTCCTCATATCCAACCTAAACTTCCCCTGTTTAAGTTTTAACCTGTTACCTCTTGTCCTATCACCACAGTCCCTACTGAAGAGTCCCTCCGCAGCATCCCAATAGGAAATAGATTTGATGGCTGTTTATATTCTGAGTCATAGCTACTTATTCTCCTAATAAAATTTAGTTTTTATTTCTTCAAATATTGTAAAGATCCTACAAGCCACATTATTTTCTAGCATCCTGAAAGACAACTTTAGTATAACAACTAAAGCACACTTAGAATGTTGAACCTACCCAATACAGAGTATATATTTCCCATAGTATATTAATGCATGTAAATTGTGTTTGCTTTTAATATGTCTAGCAATTACGCTAAACTGTGTTCTGTTAAAAAGTTGGATAACTTGAACTACAGGGAAACTCACAGGTTGATTTTTCATCCTGTATGCTCTTATTTAACTAAAACCCAATACCAGTTTCTCATGCATACAAGAATTTTCACCATTCTTGTAACTATTTTTGTTCAGTTCTTTGACACTATCTGGAATGAGAGAGGTACTTCTGAAAAAGAAAAAATATTCTGCTAATATAAAGGTTGAAAATTAAATCTTTCTGCATGCCTCTTCTGTCCCCTTCCTCCGGGAAAAAGTGAATTATCCCTAGACTGTTCTTGTTCTTTATGCTTCAGAAAGTATATTTACTTCTTGGTTTTAAATTAGTATCGCCAGTGTTGATATTTAAAGGAAAGGTTCAGACTGTTAATTGGTGTAGTAAATCATTTCAGACCTGTTCAAGTCTGCAGGCAGACTTCTCATATGTATTAGTGTATGTGAAGAGTGCGGTTGGTTGACTGATTCTGCAGAATTGGAATTCAGCATATGAATACTGCCTGGGGAGTCATGGATGTCTGAGTCTCATTTGGAGGATATGGCTCTCCATGCTGATAAGGTTTCTGATAGAAAATGCAGGTCAGATTCTGCTCTCAGAGTGCTTGGTCATTTCTCCTTTTTCCCTAGATGCAGTTTCCCTTTGCAATAGCAGTAATTAACAAAAGAAATGAAGCTGTGTTTGCTGAATTTTCCATAATGTCAGCAGATTCCTGTTCCTCTTGCATCTGAAAGTATGCCAGCCATGCCTTGCAGCTGCAATTGAGTGTTATCTCCCAAATTAGTAGATGCCCCAAGAAAACATTTTGCATGCAGGTATATATTTGCTTTATTGGGAGATTATTATTCACTCCAGTGGTTCCCTCAAACAAAGGCTGACATGGGTGATCAAGGGGAAGATTCAACTCACTCACCTGATCTAGCATTCTAAAATGGGGGATGTTTGGGCTCCAGTCAAAACTAACCTTGTTCATTTTTATTGACTTTTTTCTACTTTTATGGCAGTTTGTCTCAAAAGTTTCACAAGTGTTACACACATTTTGAAAAGGAATGAAAATAGATGAAACAAATATAAAGTAACTTCGAGAGTTCCTAGTGCCTGAAAAAGGAAGATATCCAAAACCCAGTGAAGTTTAATATGCTCAGAGAGAGAGCTATTGCTGAAGTCTCCAAGATGATCTTGTCATTATTTATGGATGCTGTTGTGTCCAAAGACCTACCTGATCTGAGCATTGAGTAAAGTAGAAGGAGAGGTGATCTCCATGATATGGCCTCTATAAACCATGTCAGTCAAAACGGACACCTCCTCCACCATTATTTTCTCATCTCAAAGTCCAGCAAAGACACTGCATAGGATTCTCTTGTCACACCAACTGTGTTTGTGTAAATGTAATAGAAAAATTACAAAATGTGCCTGTCATGTTCTGAATGCTTATTTTAGCCAGCCTGGGGTAGTTTTTACCTACTTCTAGTATAAACGGAGACTTTGCTTCTGCTGATAGGCTGATTTCAAATACTGGTTTTATCAAGCAGGTATGAGATTATGAAGGTTTGATGGCAGTGCTGTCAGTGCAGACTGCCTCTCAGAGTCCTTTCTCTGGCAGCCAAGCTGTAAAAATGGTGCAGGTGTTTTACAAAGGATGTCTGAAGAATAGCTCTCCTTTGGCAGGAGATTTAATATTCCCTATTCATAGGATGCTTTAACAAATGCAAAGCAAGAATGCTTGCTAGAACAGAATTTTAATTCTCAGATATGGGTTCTGGTTACAAAGAAAAATCACATTGCAATTTGGCATGGGGCAAGGAACATACTAAGCATTAGTGCTGTGTTTTTAATGCCATTCTCATTCACCATGCTGGAACCTGTATGCGGCTTTTATTGCTTTGTTTTAAATGCATGGGTTTATTCTTGTTAAGAGCATCACTCAGTTGTTTGTACTGACTTCTCATGTTGTATCTAACATCCGGCAACTTCTTAATCATGTCTTCATTTTTCACAGATTCTCATTCAAAGCATGACATCCTTTTCACTAAATAAGCTGCATGTCTTATGTTTGCCATTGCTCTAAAACTAATTCTGTCTTTATTTTTCTTTTCTTCTCCCTATTCCCTCCCATTTTATTTTTGTCACACACTATTTGTTCCCTGTCTGTTTTTTAACATTACATAATTTTAAGGAGTGCGATAAGACCACTGAAGCCACTTATTTGGAACAGCCTGACTTTTCACAGCAGATACATCACAGTAAAAAGCTTTTCAGTATTCCAGAAGTAGCTGAAGAGGATGGTGAATACTCTGAACTGCTGTACAAGCAGGGTTTAGGTATGCCCTATAAAAAGAATCCCACAATAGCTAGAGACTCTAGACCACCTAGGCCCTACAATCAAGACCAGCAGCACAACTTCTGGTACCCAGTCAAGCACAGAATTTCAGGCATGGAGGATTTTGCTGCAGACGACAAAGGATGTAAATATAGCCGGTCTTTATCAAGAAGCCCAGACAGTGGATTAGACTGTGGAAGTGAAGAAGAAGAATCTCGCTTTAATTTCAGATATACTTGTGATTCAGTTTCTGCCAACGTTGCATCTAGCTGTTGTGCAGAGACTGCTAACTGTTCGTGCAGGAAAAGCATGAGGCCATTGCTTGCTCGCAGGAAAACCTTAACCAGGCAAACCAGCATCGAAGAGGATTTTGGTGACCTGAGTCCTTCCTTTGTAGAGCCCAGGAGCGAACAGGTCAAGCCCAGTTATGAGAAAAAGTATGAGACTCAGAAATGCACTAGAACAGATAATTTGTCTAATGAAGATGTTCAGGGAGGCTGGAAGACCGACTTAAAAATGGCTCACTCTAGGGCAGCTGGTCCACTTGCAAAGCCATCCCACAGAGATGCAGAAGACTCTCTGGTGTGTGAAATAAATCTTCCTTCTAACATCTGCTTGCCAAATCAGTCTGGTTTCTTTCTTTTTTCTTTTTCTCCTTTTTTTTCCTTCCTCAGTTAATTTTTAGAGTCCATCTTTTGGGCCTCTCTGCTACATTTTTCCTCTTTTTTATTCCCCTCCCCATTCATTTTTATTATTTATTATTCCGCATTTTCCTTTCCAGTCCTCTTTTGTGTCATGCTGCAATCAGTTTAATTTGCTTCACAATGATTTTCCCACAGAACAAATTACAATAATGGCTGCTTTTATTAAAGGACAACTGAATCTAAATTTTAATTAAGGGTTAGCTGAACTAGAATTCTTCCGAAAGACTGTTTTTCTTTATTTTGCCCATCTAAATGTTGCTTTTTTAAAAAAAAGCTTCATTTTAACTGGAAAAATGTTTCATCAGTCATTTTTTATTGATTTTTTTTAATGTCGAGGATGTCATTTCATCATGTTTTTATTCACCTCATTCCCAGAATTTTCAGGATATGCTCTTTATCATGAAACATCTCTGGACAAGAATCAAGATTCTCCCCACAGTGTGACAGTGACCCAGATTTATGGAGTCACAGGTTTCATCATATTTCCATTTTCTACCTTATCTGCACTATCACTACTTTGCCTTCCTTTTTAGACCATCTCTTCTTGCCTTTGAAGTTGCAGACTGCATCTCTGCATGAGAATGCAGGCAAACAGCTTCTTCCAAAGTGAGAGGCCAGGGCCATTCCATATCTTTCAAGGATGCCTCTGTATGATCTTGCCTATTTGCATTTCTGTCCATTAATCTATAGAAGAGTCTCCGCGCTTTGATAGATGCATCCATAGGCTTCCCTGCTCCCTAAAGACCAAAGCAAGTTCTTTGCCCTCTCAGTCTGCAACAGTGGAAACCTCAAATCTAACGTGTAAAAACCAGCTGCCTGCTCTTCTAGCCTAGCAGTTTATGCTGAAATGATCCTTAAAAATTTCTGCCAGTGAAATTGGTGCCCAAGCTGTATTAATCTCAATGACTGCATGATAAATGCTCTGGAGAGCATTAAAATAGTACCATTCGGTTATTAAAATAGCAACACTTTCTGCAAGGGTAGTGAACAGAAAGAGCCAGCTGTGATGCGAGATGAAGTGTCTGCATTCCCTTCTACATATTTCAATGACCTTTAAAAGGCTTTAACAACCGAAGGCCATTATAGCAAAGCAGTGTGCGCAAAGAACAGAAGGATGTACACTTGTTCCCATGCTGCAAACTGGACAAAGCTATATAGCTGAATGCAAAGAAAGGCTTGCCTTTCAGTGCAGGCCAATCTCCACAGCTCTCGTGACTGATTGTACTACTCTTCAGGAGATTGTAACATCATCTTAGCAGCAACAACAAAGGCAAAAGAATATGTCAAAAATTATTCTTTTCTTTTCTTTTTGTTCTGATGTGTGACTGCTGATTACAAAACTCGGCCATAAATCAAGGAACCATTTTTTCTTTTGCAGGTTTGCAAGGCAACACTATTTACTTTTCAGCTAACCTTTCAGTTAAAAGCTAAGTTTAGTTGCCTTTAGAGCTTATGCTTCCAAATGTGATTGACCTGATTAATGTCTGACCATGTAACCATAATATTGCCATGCATGTAACTTACAAACCTGTTTTTTCTGTTGTTGTCTTTTAGCTTTTAGGTAATCCATCATCTGCAGGACGGCCTGAAAGGGTGGAGCATGCAGGGCGAAGGTCCTCTCATGGCAGTGCGGTGCCACAAAGGTCTCGACCAATGTTGGTCCCTTCCATTGGTTAGTTGGACAGATTGGTGCATTTCTGTTCTTTGCAGCTCAGAGTTGGGAAGGTGGTCCTTAAAAAAGAGCCATCAGACACTTGTCTTGAACCGGGGTTCCTCTTAGTTTAAATGGGATGAAATGGAACTAAAACCATCTCCATCTAAATATGCGTGTCCCGGGGTCTCACAGGGGGCTGAATCAGTAGTCACTGACATCACTGGGAGTCTTTTCATTGAATTTAGTGGATATTGGAGCTTTTCTAAGCTTGGTTAAACTTAGATACTGTTAGATTTTACCTAAGAAGAAATTTGCAGGCAGGCTGCTATAGAGTCAGTAAAATAAATGTACCTATTCAGCCATCCATTCAGCCATCCATCTTTCCATTCATCAACTGTCATTTTGCATTCACTTTCCATTTTCTTGACTACTTTTTGGAATTTAGATGGGAAACTGGAAGCTGTTAAATATAACAAGTTTGTGGAACTTGCATATATTTACTAGATTTGGTATTTCTTACAGAATCATCCCTATTCTGATTTACTCATGACTTAAACTATATGCTGGTGTATACCAGAAAATCCAAAAAGTAGTGCAGAAAAGATAATGGAATCAAGACACTGTGAACAAATACTTATCTGTTAAAACTTGCACTCTGTACTGACAAATAAGAAATATTCGCACAAAAAACTGGGAAACGCATGCAAAAACCAATGCAGGAAGAGTTCTGTGAGCTGTTAGCAGAACTTTACTCCATGAAGAGGTAAAGTTGGTCTGGTTCCTGTCCCTAACCTGAACTTCAATTTGTGAATGCTGTAGGAGGAGGAAGCAATGTCAGGCAATTCTCACCTGACATTTCTGTGAATGGGAGACATCACAAATGGGAATTATCAGAAGGGAAGAAACTGATCATTAAGAAATGCTTTCAATTTTAAATATTGAGTATTTTTCCCTTTTCATAGAATCCCACTAAAATGCCTGTACTGTAAATTAAAAGCAAAACTATTTGATATCTAATAAATAATAATAATAATTATTATTGAAACCATAGATCAGAAAACACACCCAGCTGTAATGCATGAAACTTTCTCAATGTCTTCAATGTAGCACAAGTATTCAGAGGCTGATCGTCATCCTACACCCTGGTGTAAACCAGGATAATCATCATAGATGTCAAGGAATTACTCTACAATGAAATGGGGGAGTCAGCTCCAGGCTGGCTGTTGAGCTTCTGGTGGCAGGTTGTTGTTAGCTGAACCAAGTAGCTTTTGGATGCTGCTATGAAGAACATTAAATTTTCATGCCCTTTTTCTCTGAAAGCAGCCTTTTTTCTTTTCCTCAGGAGTAAAGAATTCTGGTTTATATTTGTAATACTTAAAGCAAGTTTTGTGTCTTAAGTTCTTTCAATTATTTGCTAAAACATTTTTTATGAATAGCGAGTAGGCAGGTTTAAATTAACCCTCTGGGTTCCTTTTAATATTCATTTTATTTAAAAAGGGAAGTGTTTAAATTTATCAGAGCTCATTTTATATCAACAAAGTCAGGACATTGAAACTGCTAAGTTCTGACCTCGCTGCTCAGTAGCTCAATAGCAACAGCTTAGGAATGAGATAAATTAATTACTGTGCTCAAACAAATAAATGGAAAAAAATCTCAGACTTTATTTCTTTCAGTGGAACTTAAAGAATGTTTCAGTGTATTCTGTATTTGTACAGCACACGGATGCTCTCTGGGGAAGTTCCATAAGGAATAAGTTAAAATTTTGTCTAATGCTGGTAACAAGCAAACCAGTGAGCAGTAGGTACAAGTAGCTAACAAATAGAATGGTTTGCTGTGAAACTGTTGAAAGGCCCTATGTGGTTTAGAGTCTGAGTCCTAATTTCTGTCTAAAAGGCCAGTGATTAAAATTGCTGAAAGGTCTGTATGCATTATTTCTCACTTTCAGCATCATACTGCATTAAATCACTTTGAGGACAAAGTGAAGCAAATGTAAACACTTGATGAAACTCTGCACGAAAAGTTACTTCCTGTAAGCCTGCTGGGAAAAAAAAACCCTGCAAGATGAGAGATGTATCTAGAATTCAGATAACATGGTAAAACTAGGGCACATGAAAGCATACGGTAGTGCCTTGTAGAAGCTTGAACCCACTGTTCAGAACTCCCACTGACAGAGGAGGTTAACCCTGAATGAGGGCCGCAAGTATGGTTTTTGGAGAAGGAAGTTATTGTGACTGCATCGTTGTAACGTGTGGTTCCACAAAGTGCAAAGCAGAGTAAAATAAAGGGAAAGAAGAAAGTAAATACAACTGAGCCAAAGTTTAGACTGCTTAAATACATGAAACTGGTGTTGGTCTCAGCGTACAGCTTAAATACACGGGTTCCAAATGTCTTGGCAGCAGCTTATTCTTTTCCATGCATGCTTGGAGTTTTTGCTGCGTTATTCAACAAAAGGGTCACCTTAGTGATGGGGAGTTCTTAAGGCAGTTCTGGGAAGTTTAATTAGTGGAAAAGACTTTCAAAATGTAATGTTCTTAGGATTCAATGATAAAAGCTTTCTCCAAAATGTTCCAGAATTTGAATTCTTTGAGGTAATTTCTCCGTTAAGCTGTAAATATTTGAGTATCTTCTTTCAGGTAGGATTTAAGTAAATTAATTAATTTTTGTTTTTAGGTTGGTACTTTAGAAGGTGAATCACAGTTTACAGTGCTCTTGACCTTGCAGATCTGGCAGGTAGGATTGTTTAAACCTCATAATAAACAATGATTCCTATCCAACAACTTAACAAACAATATTTACAGTGTGTGAACTTTAAAAAGCACAAAATTCAGATGCTGTAAAAAGAGAAGATACCGATTTCTGTGATACCCCTGCTGAAGAAGGTTTTCTAGAGACTGAGACATCTGGCAAAGCTTATGCAGTGTTTATCTGTCCTACTATATGCAAGTGAGAAACCAAAGGTAGGCAAAGCCTGCCCGCAGGAGCCTCCACAAAGGCAACTGTACAATATGTTTTAATAGATCATTCCCTTTTTCTCCATAGAAATTACAATGGACAGTAACAGTGAAGGCGGTCGGTCTCGGTCAGGTAGTGAGGGAAATATTTCACCTGTAAAAGAAGAAGCTTATTATCGCAGCATTGGTGGACACAAGAAATGGCCTCAGCAGCGTACCATGGCCTCTGAATCTAGATACGGTATGCCGAACGTTATTCCTCCTTTGACAGACACATTGTAGAGCTGCGTGTTAACAAGTGTGGGTTCTGTATGACAACATTGCATGCAATGCAGAATGCCAGGGGATCCTAGGTCTTGAGTCCTGTCTGCTCCCAGGTAAGTTTCTCCAGCTCAGCTGTAAGGGACAAACAGCCCTTAGTCCTCTGTCCTGACACTGCTGTGCAGCCTTTCCATACCCGACCAAGCCCAATGCATTGCATGAACCTCTGTGAAGCTATGCTGCTACTAACACCAGTCAGTATGTACTGTACACACCTGAACAGCATCCATCCATATGACCACATTTCCCCTTGATTCATACAGCCTGAGCAGGGGCAAACAGTAGCTGGTATATCACAACCCAACTCCCTGTCACAGGAAGCAGTTCAAATGTTGTTCTGATTTACAGCTTGGGTTAAAGAATCATTTGGGATCTTTTCAGTGACCACACAGGACTTTGGCTGTGTCACTTGAAGACAAAAATTATTCTTGATTTTTAGGGATAATTACATCATAATGGCAAATTTGTGTTACATAGCTGAGGCAATTATACCTACTACTGATAGTATTTGTTGCTTCATCAACATAGAAATCATCACATGATCAACATCTCAGTTTTCATAGTTCATAACACACTAAATTGAAGTGAAACAGTTAACCCATAAAAGCAACCCAGGCCATATATAGAGCTAAGAAACACAGAAGTTATTAAGGTTATTCTTTGTTGGTATCTGCAATGGAACAAAAGGGGTCCTGAAATTTTAGTGTAATCATAATTTAATGTTGAGTTTCAAACAAATCTGACTGACTTGCAACCAGATCATCAGCTTGTGTATGTTGGTGTATATGTGGTAAATTTATTGCAGCGGTGGTTGTGACTGTGCATCAGTTGGGAATCTGGCTGGCTGCATCCAAAGACTAAACTCTTACATACATGATTCTGTGTGTATGTGTATGATACTGTGCGTATGCGTATGACACACAGCTTTACCTCTTGAAAGCATTAGATAAGTGGCTGATGAGCTAATCAAGAGATTGCTTTCTGGTTCACTAGCAAACATGACTGAGTCAGATTGTTACAGGCAGTGCTTTTGCCAGAGACACCTCTGGCTGAAATTGATATTTGCATTGCATCAAACCCCCATTAACTGCACTTGGAGTTGGATGCACAAATCGGTATTTTTAATTTACAAAACACCCCTCAACCCACCTGGTGGGCCTGAGTACGACTGTAACCTGACTGTGGGAGGAGAGCAGAACAGGGAAGAATCCCATCCTTTGTGTCCCATTGCTTTCTGTCCCATATACGTCCTTTTCCGACACTTCCTTTCTGTGCTTTGTGCCTGCGTAAAGCTTCTTGGCTGGAATTTTTCCCTGCCCTTTTGCTGTTCTGCACTTTTTCCCTGTTCACATTCTTTCTTGCTCTGGACCCAAGAGTTCGTAGCTATTCCCTTAAAGCTGTGACCCTCTGAAATTTTTTCCTGGTAGTTCAAAACTATCAAATGTTAAATGCGTCTGATGTAGAGGCAAAAAGAGGAATTGTACCTAAAATGTTCTGTACTGAATATTTGAACTACTGCCAAGAAATGGGAGAGTTCAGTTTGAAAGAAGAGATTACAGTAAAAATTGTGTTAGTATGAAAATTGGCTGGGAAGACTTTGATACAGTTGAACTGCATTTCCATCGTAATTCATAACATCACTTTCTCAAATGATGCATTGTGAAGGATCTTGTGAACTGGATGATATGTGTTGATTGAGCAAAGAACAAAAGTAGGTGACCCGCTGAAGTGAGTGGGATGTGCACTATATGCCAAGTGTTTCACAAGTGGCTTGTGATTTTTGAGGGCTTTATGTCTGGGGACTTCGTATGTCTTGAAAGAGCCTTTTTTTTGGGAAAGTACTGCCATGTGCTCTTTCAAATAAAACTGAAAGCCTTTGAAACCTACAGTCAAACACTGTTTGCCATTTGGGCCTAATTTTCTAGTTCAGTTTTACCGCAGTCCATCCTTAAGTATGTTGTTGAATCATGGACATTCTCCAGGTCATTTGAAAAGTCTGAGAGGTATGAGGCAAAATGCCAGTTCTCATTTTTTATGTCCTGATTGATTTGGTGCCAGATTCCAGTGCAGTGTCAAGGGCAGTGTCATTTGGGGGATGATCTTTCCTCAGGAGCCTGTTAATGCGGTTAAATACAGCCATAGCTAACTATTTCTCATTATTTTAACACATCTTGTGTTTGGGTTGGTCTGGGGCACTGCTGGTTGTGTTAACTGTTGACTGTGTTTAAACAAAATCATAGGCAGTGTAGCTCCAACACTGACATAAGTAATAACTACTGAAATGTATTTCTTCTTGCCTGTCTGGAGAGAAGAGGTTATAACCATGTTTTAAACCTGGTACCTAAAACATGGTCTGTCAACACAGCTGGGATGGGTGTTCTTGTGTCCATGAAGAGCAGAAGCAGCTGTGCTGGAAATCAGGTGGATCCAAAGCATGGTTCTTTTTGCAGTAATGATAAAGCCTATCAGACTCCTCATATCACTCCTAACATGCTTCATTAATTTACGGCAAGCTCTAGTAAACCTAACAGAAATGGCTTTCTTACCTGAGCTGCATTCACGTGTAAATGTCAATGTGGTGTCAGAGATCAACACCACGTTCAGTGCATGCTCATTGTTACATGCTTTTTAGAAAAATAACAACTTGCTAATTCAAAACCCAACATTGAGCTTACTAGGACATGCAGTGACTTACTGGGGTTTCACTGAAATGCCAAGCCTTTTTAGCTGGAATAGTTCAAAGCTGAGGCCAGCTTGTACTGAATTGTTCTTTTCTGGATTTACTTCCATAGATGGCTATGGTGGTCATGACCATCTTTCTCCAGATATTTATGAAGAATCAGAAACAGATCCTGGCACAGATCTTTCTCCTCGAATCTTTGTTGCACTCTTTGACTACGATCCACTGACAATGTCCCCAAATCCTGATGCTGCTGAAGAGGAGCTGCCATTTAAAGAAGGACAGATCATTAAGGTGGGAACTAAACCCAAAGGAAAGGAAGGATCTTGTTTTACAAGCAGGTGTCCTTTGTTCCCTGGGGATAAAGCAACTTGTGTGACTAGACTAAGGGGTTTATTCCTCCAGAGGTTCAGGCTGTAAATCTGAGTGGATCTGGAACTTAATATCTAATGCTAGTGGCTTAAAAATAATTCTGGAATGGGCAAAAATCTCAGTGTTGCTATAGTTAGTTAGGGACAGACTCAATTAGAGATTCAGGTGCCCAGGCCAGAATTGTGACTCTGAAGCCCTATATGCTCCTTGCCACAAGTGCCGCAGGAAGAACTGCTTCAGAAAGGATATCTTTCCTGCAGGGGTAGCACAGAAGTCTTCAGTGTTGCACCTTCATACGTACCGGAGCTGCTCTAGTTTTTACATGCCAAGCACTCCTAGTTTAATTAATTGAAGTACAGAACTTAGGTATTTCTCTTTCCCAGTCTTCTGAAGCTGGGAAAACCACTCCCTTTCCTGACTGTGTGATGTCAAACACACAAGCTGCCTTGAAACCAGGCATGGAAGAGAACTCTGCTCCATTTCAGGTGGCAGGGACAGTGTTCTAGCCAGCCCTCCAGCCCAGCTTGCATTGTCATGCGTTTGTGCAGCTGTAAGGCAAAGCTGTTCCATTTGCTGAGCTCAGTTTTAAAGCTAGCAGATTTTCTGCTGACTCAGCAAATGTAAACATGTCCTCCAGCAGCCTTTTGTGTAATTGATGTGGTGCAGGATGAGCAGAAAGGATTGCGGAAGAAGGAGCAGCTGCTGTGGTCCAAAGGGGGATTGAGATTTAACTGTGCTCTGGGACAGAAGCTATAAAAATACAGACTCATTTGTTGCATTGCCCATTTCAAAGATAAAATTGTAACTTGGGCTATTAAAATACCGACTGCCTTCCACTGTGTTGGATTGGATCCTAGCACAGATGTCCAGGTCACAATTTTGTAATATTAAATACTTTGTTAGATATCTTGCTTCCCTCCCTGTGTCAGATAAGACACATGCCAACAACATTAGGCTTGTTGAAAAGGGCTTGTTTTTCTTTGCAAAAATGTTCATTTTACTCAGGCATTTTAATTATTTAATCACAAATATGTACATGTTTCTCACTGAGAAGTCTGGAGAGATCCCACGTCTGATATTAACTCAGTGCTGTTTATGTTTGGGACCATGTTGGTTACTGTCTGATCTGCTGCTTTGAATCTCTTATCAAATTGCTCAGGAGATGGGTTAGTTTGTCTTTGCAAGACACCCTCTGTACATGAGCTGAGCAGTGGGGGGGGGCAGCTCCCTCTCTCTGTCTCCACCTCCCCCCCTTGTTGGTGTTTGGGGTTTTTGTAGGTGTTTTTTGTTTTGGTTTGGTTTTGGTTTTTTTTAAGCAAAGTATGAGAACAACCACTTGAGCCTAAATAAGGAGCAACCTGAACTGAGTCATCAGTTCGGCCTTAAGAACAGTGCTCTTGTTCAGTACAGGCCCTGATCGAGGCCTCTCTATCATTATCAGCCTTTATGAATTGACTGCACTTTTGGAAGTTAAGAGAAATTTGGGGTTTACCTGTTCTCTCTGATGAAATTTCACACTATTTTGATACCTTAGTTCACATCAGACAGCAGCAGAGCTCAAATAAGGAAATCCATCAAGTGTATTAAGTATCACACAGACATTTCTGATCTTACATGAGTAGTTCTATTCAAAACACCACTGCTTTGGCACAGTTTGGCAAATGCTTCCTTTTGAATGTAGTTCCAGTGGCACCAAAGGTGGTGCCATGTGAATAATAGTATAAACATCAGTGTAAACCCATAACTATACTTTTGGCTCAGCACAGGGAGAAACTGCTGGCTTCTAATGGTGTCTCTCATGATTTGTGCATTTCACTGCTAATGGAGACACTTGTCTTGACATTCTGCTTATGTATCTGAAGTCATAATTCAGATTAACAGAATTCCAGTTCTATAGCATCAGCCAGAGTAGTCAAAAGGTCACAGAATCCCACATCTAAACTGCAGTCATCTGTCTGTGCTGTCGTAACCATTTAGCCTGCATCGGAATTCCAAGTGCTAAAACCTTTATTGACCAACATTATCACTCTTTGAATAACAGGTTTATGGGGACAAAGATGCTGATGGATTCTATCGTGGAGAAACCTGCACAAGGATTGGCCTTATTCCATGTAATATGGTCTCTGAGATCCAAGCAGATGATGAAGAGATGATGGATCAGCTCCTAAAACAAGGCTTTCTTCCTTTGAACACACCAGTGGAGAAAATAGGTAAGAGAAAATATGCACGCTTCACTGCTCCTGACTTTGGAGTGTTCTTAACAGAGCTGGAGCTGCTTTGCCTTTTGTTTTCCCTATATGCAGATGAATCTTTTACAGGCATTTACTACACCGTGGGATACCAGTCAGTATCTGGATGACTTTATTCAACTAATATTTAATCTTGGTCAAATCTTTTTATGTTTTGCCAGTATAAGTGGATTTTTCTGTCGTGCTCCTGTCAGTGTCCCATGAAGTACCTAAGAAATCAGAAGGACTTTTATCTTGGAAAGAGGGAGAGGCAGTTTGTGACAGAAATGTTGCTCTACCTGATAATTTTTAAGCAATTCTTCTGTTCTGGGATGTTTCTGAGAGAGCTGTTAGCATCCTACCCCCAGCAGTTCACCTGTTTTAGCACTTTAAAGCATTGTATATTTTCTCTTTGGATTTAAATTGTTAGCCATTTAAATGAAGGAATGCTGTGCAGAGGATGCAGTGGCTCAGGAGACAGAGGGCAGGCAACTGTCCAGAATGTGCTGTTTGGAAACCCTTACCTGTGTTAATACATTTGGTAATCTGTGGCCTTTTATCACTATGCTGGAGAGTATCAACACTGGGTGATTGACATCAATGTGGGGACAAGTTGCAGCTTGTTTTCTGTTCAAAGTAACTTTAACAGCTTTCCTTCCCTTCCTCTCCTTGTGGCCGGAACAGAAAGAAACAGGCAGAGTGGCAGACAGCATTCTGTGTCCACGCGGAGGATGGTGGCGCTGTACGATTATGATCCCAGAGAAAGCTCTCCCAACGTTGATGTAGAGGTACTGACAGCCCATGGCTCTGCTCAGGGAGCTCCACCGCTCCCTGAGCTGGTGTGCTCAGACTTAGCTCGGATTTACGAACACTGATCAAGTGTTTTGGGACAGATGGGTATGATGAGCTCATGATTCCTGAGCAAGTAGATTTCTGATTCCTGTTCAGTGAAAATCAAGGAACAGTCTTTGTAGGATTTATTTAATACGGCTCAAGACATGATGCAGTCAGCTTTGGACATATGCTGTGCAATATATCTGCATACCTATGTACAGAACAAAATTCTACATGCACTTATAAACAGTAGGGAATCATTATTTTCCAATCATTGTTTTCAAATTTCTGTTGTATGTTCCCACATTTTATTTGCCACAGGAATTTAAAATGTTACAAAACCTAAATTACGTGTAAACCCAGGCAGCTGAGAGGAGCCCAGCTCGTGTCACAGGGAACCCTGGGGGTGTCTGGAACCCAAGTGGGAGAGTTGCTAAGGGGTTAGCAAGCTAAAAAAAAATACATTTGGAAAAAAAACCAAAGGTTTTGCTCTCAGTTGTTTAATTTGGAAAAGTATTAATGGATTTAGAATTAAAAATGTTCACCTTTGCCGAGCAAAACCTGCTGTCACCTCTTTCCTTTTCTGCAGGCGGAGCTGACGTTCTGCACAGGGGACATCATTACTGTCTTTGGTGAAATTGATGAAGATGGGTTTTACTATGTAAGTTGGCTGCTCTTCAGTCACTCAGACTACTACAGACTGTCAGAGAAACTATTACCACTCCTCTTCCTCACCAGTCAAAAGTAGCTCCCTTTCTCTTGGGAAACAATGTTTGCTTCAATTAAAACATTAACTGGAATTTTTATCCTGCTGCAGGGAGAACTTAACGGACAAAAGGGGCTGGTTCCTTCCAACTTCCTTGAAGAAGTGCCTGACGATGTGGAAGTGTTTCTGTCTGATGTGCCCTCGCGTTACGCTCAAGATACACCGATGCGTACAAAAGCAAAAAGGGTAAGCACCCAAATAAGAAAATCTTAATGTTGTATTTTCCATTCCATTCTGTCTCATCTATAATTTAGAAGTTACTTTTAACATTTTAAATCCATCTGCCCATTTAAAATTGTTTCAAATATATAAAATAAAACGTGAGGGAAAATGCCTTGACTGAGCCTCCCACTAGCTCCTTACGGTTGTCAGTGGAGAAACCAAATTTACCATCTGACTGCAGTCGTTACATTACCTTCAGTTATAACTGGAGCTTAAGCAAGTAGTTACCTCGTAATGCTCCTAAGCTACTACTATTAAATGCAGTACCTAGAGGAAGGGAAAAGTTACTGTGGAGGGAAGTATGGCCCAGTTGTTCCTCTGACCAGGAACTGCAACTGCAGCTGACTGACAGTGTTCATCTCTTGGTCCTTACGGCTCCCTGTTCCAACTGGCAGTAGTTAATTGCCCAGAGACTTGTCTTCTATCAAAGACTAATCATGTTTAGAGTATCTCATTTTTGGTTTTGTTTCATCACTGCAATACTTTTATATATTATATATTTTATATATATTTTTATTTCTTTGCTCATCTGCTTGGAAACAGAAGAAGAGTGTTCATTTCACACCTTAATAAGGCAATGTAGCCTTCACGTAAGTGAGCAACTGAAGATACCAATAGAGATTTCAGTTAAGCTACCTGGCTCTCTAATGCAAGTCTTGAAAACTAATTGTGGGGAGAAAGAAAAGAAATATGTCTCCAAACCCCTTGGCCACAGAAGAACAGGCTCTACGCTTGCACTGTATCTGGTCATGTCAATCTAGTTTTTGCAGGGGACAAATCCTTTCAGAAAGAATCCTCAGTCAATTAGACCTCACTTGATGAAGGTCAGCGTTTGGAACATATTTCTTCCCGAGCTAAATGTTTGTTTCCATAGAAAGGCGCGTTTGGTGTCTAACTGCCCTACAAACCACAGCTGCATATTGCATTGTTAGCCAAGCCAGAAGGGAGGAATTTCAAGCTCCTGTGTGGAGAGAAAAGCACAGACCCCCAACCCTTACCGAGCACACAGATGAGCAGTAAGCCAACACGTGCGGTAGCTGCCGAGGGTATAGTTGGTTTTGAAACTCACTACACTCAAATCTAGCTACTTAAATTGTCTGCCTTAAAATGTGTTTTCCATAATCGATTATACCCCAGTTTGCCTAAGGCCAATGATTCAGCAATTCTGAAACCATCCCCTCACATGGTACAGTGTACCTGGATCTTTCCTAGAAAGAGCACGTTTGAAATATCGGCAACTGTTTGGTTTACCAATGCAATAAACGTCTGTTATGGAACATGCAGCTCACTGGATGAATGCATTAGACTAAACATATGGTATCTTCAGGTGTACGTTGGGGTGCTTTACCAAGTTGGGGTTTTTTTTCATTAGAATTAGACCTTGATTTAAAATCAAAGTAGGCTTGAAGCCCCTTTGCTTATCTCACTGTTGCACACGCAGCCAGTAAATTGTAGTGTTTTAACTTGAACTACAAGCTAGCAGGGGTCCCCATGGCATGGATTCTACTGTGAAAATAGCATCTGAATTGGTAGTAGCGCATTTTGCCAGCCGGGCACTGTAGTTAGGGTAGGCTGAGTATGAGCAATTTCAGCATTTTCATTCAAGTGCTTTTGATGATTCAAAAAACAAACAAAAAATAACAAAAAAAAACCAAACTAGCTGTTTAAAATGTTTAGGAATGCTGTCATCTATCGTACAAATGTTCACCTTCATTCAGCAACCTCATAGCTGCAGCACACACATCAAGCAGCCAGGGTCTTTAAGCTTTCTTTGATTGCAATTAAGGTTCATTTTAGCTTTTGTTTTTTCTTTTTTCCTTTTTTTTTGTTTTCTTTCAAGCCAGTGTGCCATCTTCTCAATCTGTACATAGAGTTTGCTCGCCAATTTTAAAGAAAAGGCATTTAAAACAAATAATCATGTAGCATTTTAAGTAATTTCTGCTGAAACGGTTTGGCTTCTATAGACTGCTGATCTGTAGTAATTAACACACTTCTCTTAATTCCCTAGCTAAAAGTACCCCTCTTCATTTCTGTGCTATCAGAGTACTGAAATGCAAAACCAAAACCAGTTTTGTGGCTTTTGTAGCCAGAATTATGGCAAAAGGAGCGTCTCTAACTCCTCGTTTAAAGACGTGTTAACCAAACCAGGGCTCTTGGAGTGTTTCCTATCGTCTCTACTTCCTCTCAAAATGTGTCTTTTCTGTAAGCCTGTACAGTGTTTTAAGCCACAAAGACGAAAGGAACCAGCCCTTTGTTTAAGTGGGTGATGGGACAAGGGGTGTTACCAACGTTCTTGATGATAACAGCTTTTAAGCTTTCAAACATTCAGTAAATTATAACAATGTACCTAATAGGTTCCTCCTGAGAATACAGGTACATCACGGAGAGCACCATCCCCCACAGTCCATCTCCATTCTGGGTCACCTACGTCACCTATGGGTTCTGGTAGTCCCGGGAGAGGCAGGGATATGTCCTCGAAAAAGAAAAAGGGGCTGCTTTCCAAAGGCAAGAAACTGCTGAAAAAGCTGGGTGCAGTGAAATGAGTCATGTTCTCCTGGACAACTTGTAAAGCTTCCAGTCTGTGTATTTATTTTTTCTTTAAACGTCAAAACTAGGGCTTTCATGACTATGCAGTGCAACTTCCCCAAACCTTTGCGGTTTTAACTCTGACATCAATACAATCATGGGAATTGCTTAATCAAAACAGCAAGAAAAAAGAAATGGATTATTTGTTGCAAATATTTCTTTCTTTAAAACAAAATTGACTAAAATTAGGGGGGATTAAGACCAGAAGAACGTGGTTTTACTTGAAGTCAACTTCACACCTGCAACTCCACTGGATAAATCTCAGCCTTTAGTCTCCTTTAACCACAAGTGGGGCAAGTCTGTTCCTTGACTCCAAGTGCAGAGAGATCACCTTACTCTATCTAATCTTTATCACTAACAAAAATGGTCTTGAAACTCCTAGTTTAATCAGCCTTGATGTTTTGCCTTATTAATGCACAATGATTTGTACTGTCTAATAAATATACAGCGTATACTTTGTATGTACTGTGTATTCAGCTGTCTTCATCTTCCCTCAAACATGGTAATTTAAGATCAAGTACTCCATTACTGACTCCATCCACTGTCTGATGTAACTCCTGGGAGTTTGAAAGTGCTGTGCAAGATGCTTTCTTTTCTGGTATTGCTTCTTTTTTTCTTTCTTTTCCAAACCAAACCCCTTGTACTGATTTTTTTGGTCAACATTTTCACTAAGCTGAACTCAGATACACTGTAAGTTATTCAGAGACTCACCTAATTTCAGCAGTACCACCTCCAGTTTTGGAGTTCCTGGTTCCATGTTCTAAATTAGCAGGGAGGAAAAAACACAACCCACACCCAAAACCTCCACCACAACACCCTTTAATCCCCAGTGTTCTCTCCTGTGGAGGTACAGTACTAAGTTAAAGGCATTTTGATATTGCTGATGTCAGATTGACGATCAAGTGCATGTCTGCAGTAAAAAGTGAGAAACTGTGTTACATACCCAAGCCGTAGCCAGTAAAAAGGCTGCACCAAGTGATAATCAAATATCAGCTGCAGTATTGGCATCTTCAGCAAACCAATCGTACACACTGATGGCAGTCATTGGCTGGTACTATTTTGTAGTTCTTGTCCATTTGTAAATTGTTTTTACTGTTTATACATACTTTTCAGACTGCCTTTCTTTTTGTAATTTCTGGAAGGTTTATAAATGAATGAGCAAAGCTTCCGCATTGTGTCTTCAGATAATAATGTAAATTCCTGTAAGATACCGTGTGCTAGATTATAACAGTTAATTAAAGAAAATAATTGGCCCAAATTTGTGGTAAAGTACTGTGTGGGTGTGTGCATGTGTACAACTGTTGTGTATTATATTTTATATAAATAAATAATTTGATATTTTGTAGAGTGCAGTATGTTTCATGAATGTACTGTATCAGCTCCCTGGTTACAGTGTCAGCCCCCACTCCCCTCAGGAAGAATTAGCCACCTGCCCATGGACAGTGTTCCAGGAGGAGAAGGCCCCAGCCACCATTTTCTACCTTTCCATCGTGGATAAGGACGCAGTTTCCTACTGCCCCCAATGACAGAAACCAGATCACAGTGAGTACCTGTGACAGGTATAAATAAGTGATACAGAACTAGGAAGAAATGCTAAATCCTAATAGTGAACAGGGAAAGCTATCACTGTGTGACAGCAGAAGGACCAAAATAAAATCCCTGTCACAAAACCCCTCTGCCTCTCTTCATTACAAATTCCATGTGGAAGAAGCTGGTACAGTGCTGTCAGCCCAGGAAATTAAAAACCTCAACTGAACACAAGCTCTGGTGCTCCCTCATCTTTCAGCGCTGTTGGTGGCTGCTGACGTTCACTGTAGGTAAAAGCTCCTCTGGATGCACGGCTCCAGAGGTAAAAATGGTTAGCAGGTTAGTTATTCTAGCACATGTCACACCACATGCCCAAGGCCCAGTCTTGAAGCATGTAAGCAAATACCTCTAACCTGAGCAAATGGGCACGGATTACAGCAACAACTTTATTTCAAGCTCACAACAAAAAGGAACAGGGTTCAATGCGCATTAGTTAAAAAAAAAAACAAACAAAAACAAAAACAGCACTAATCCAAATTGGGCAAACCCAGGCCTAAGCACTGCTCATCACTGGGAACTGTGCTGTGCAACCAAAAACCATCTACTTGCTTGCTTGCTCATCAGTGCACTTAATATTCTTTGATGGAAATTATGTTTAACAAGTATGCCCTTAAACAGTATCAACCAAGAAGTTTAGTTCATTCCAGTTACAAATTGGCAGCTGTAAAACAATTTACTCACACTGTGTTGTAAATAGGAAGTTACAAGACTAAGAGAAAGCACCTCAGTAGGACAGTCGAGTGCAAGTCACAGCCCCCACAACAGCATTCCAGTTCTAAGCCATATCTGTTTGTTGAAAGCATTCCCTAGCCTTGGCTTGTACCTGTGCTCCTGGAGCTGTGATAAGATACAGAAATAATTCTGCCAGGAAAAACAAGGAAGCAACAACTGCATTTTGAAACTTTGACAGTGTATTGTGCTAGCCTGAACGCTAATTATTCCGTGTAAGGCTTCCCTAAAGCATAAGAACAACAGATAACCTTTTGTGAAGAATCCCAGAACTCTATTAAATAAGTATTAAAAAATAATGCCAAATAGTGTAATTTTTATAGGTAGCAGATGCACGGTGCGGACTGCTATCCCCAGCTTCTTCCTGCTACCATGAAAACCTTCCACAACTGCACATGCTCATTATGCCATGCACATGTCTCCCTTCAGAAGAAAACCAAACAAAACCATATCCCAGACAATTTCCCATGCCCTAGAAAGGAACTACAATGGTTTTTTTAGCTGGTAACTCAACTTTAAAGATAGTAGAGCCTGTCTGAAAGCAACAGGTTTGGCTCTCTGTGAATGCTCTGACCAACAAGGAAAGCCAGTTTATGAGCATACTGGCAGGGAGCAGGTACTCTGATAACACCCTGCAGAGGGAAAAAGAAAAAAGCAATTACTTTCAAGTCATTTAAACAAGTACACATTTGCTGTAGCAGAGTACGGGAGTTCAGCAGTCTGGGTACACACAAAAATGTATATTCCTTGTAGACTATGCCCATTTGTGGAAAAAACATTACATACACTGAGCACGTTAAAGAAATCTGCTTTATAGAACAGATGCCAAAATTGCCAAACTCCATTCCCCCCCTCACTCCCAAAAAGCCTCTCACACAGGCTTACATTTGACACTGAAGGGTAAGTCACATGCAGATTTTCTGGTCACTGAACTGACATATATAAAGCACACCTCAGGCATGAGCCAATTGTGTGCTGATCTGAGTGTGCAACAGAAGAAGCCTTAAGGGAAATGGAGGAATGCTGTTCCATCTCCATACAAAGAACTAAGTATTTCTGCAGGTAAGAAAAAATCATTTGCTTTTGAGAGAGAATTTGGAAATAATACTTAAAGCAAGTATTTCCTAGTAAGAATAAAGACTAAAATAATCTCCAGACTTCACCACTTTAGGCCAAGAGCATACCTGCAGGCTTTTTGGATTGTTCTAAGGATGCCTTTTTCTACCCTCATGGGTTGTTACTGCACCCTGATATGCAATCTTAGAAGAAAAACATTATCATTTCCCAGAGGAAATACCTACCGACCAGTTATAGTACATGTGGCAAAGCTTGTAGGTTAAACGTTGTATATGATCAGGTTTCAGTTTGCTAGTGTCATAAATTACGTTGTAATGAGTGGGTGCAACACAACCATTTCTCACTGCCTGACTCACAATGTAGAAATCATACCTGTAATAAAAGAACCACAACCTCAGAGGTCTGTTACAGAAATAGCTGCTTTGTGTGGATTTGTTTTACTTATCTTCTTCAAGTCATTTTATGAATACTGTGTAAACCCCAAAAATACACTATCCTTTGATCACAAAAATCAGCTTCCCTTTTCTGAAAGGCCAGGAGATCTGGAAGAACATAAATAATCTTATGCTATGGAACAAGTCTTAAGACCATGGAGATACCTTTCTTCACAGAGTTTTCCTCCCGATACCCACTCTGCCCATTTCCTTAAAGCATATGCGACACTGCAAAGTACGCAAATCCTGCATGTTGGAAACCATGAAGTGTTGCATAATGAAAACTTAAGTTTGCCCATTTCCTTCATCTACACAGTCACTGTGATTTCTTTACCAAAGGACAGAAGCACAGAAAGCACTACTCGCCATGATCCCCCAATCAATTTAATATCAGATACATTTCCTTTATTATCAGGTTGCCAGCAAACAGACATGCTACTTCCATACAAACTCACCATTCTGGTCTGGTAACCTCCACATCAACAACAGTACCGGGGGGTGGGTTTTTAAGTGCTCCCACACTCTCTGCGAAGAACCTGGTGTTCACTCGTTTCTTCACAACTATCACAGTCAGCCTTGGACTAAAATAAGTGAAAATAAAAGAAAGCAACAACAAAATAATGGTAAAAAAATGCACTAAGTATTCCAGAAGCAGATTCTTTAGAACTTCAAATTAGAAACAAGCTTGAAAGTTCTCCAGAACATTAATTTCACATGCAAGTCTTCACCAATTCATTGATTTAGATCAAATAGGATGTTCATACTTGAGATTTTTAGTTTCAGGTGTAACCGATACTGTTACTCACCAGCCCAGCTTATATTTAACTTAATAGGGAGATACAAAACTGACTAAAAAGGGATCTTCTAACTACAGATCTTATTTCTACTGTCTCCCCCTCAGTTTTCATAGAAGAGACAATGTGTTTTAACAGTGGTTTTGGTAAAGAGCAAGTGATTCCAGAAGCCAAACAGAAGTAGTAAGCACTTCAATTTCTACTACTGTAACTTGCATTGTGCCCCCTTGTCAGGATATGTTTTCATTTTTCAAAGCAGATTATGAAACCAAGTCACTGCAATTGTTAAGTTCTAAAGCAGAATGTTGAAAACTGCACAGAACAAAAGTGACTGGACAACAGTCAGTCCTTTCAGAAGTGGCAATTAAAAAGCTGACCTACCAGACATGATCAACCAGTTGGAAAAAAAAGTATTGACTACCATATGGCTGAGGAATGCCTGAGGAGTGTGTACACGGAATACTCAAGTGGTGTGTGTGTACTAAAAACTTTTCCTGATATATTACAAGTTAGGTATTTCAAATCATGTAAAAAGCAGTTATTTGAGCTCAAATCAAAACAAGGATGAAAAGGCAACAATCTTCATCAGTAACCACTTTTTGTACACAGGTGTGTATTGCTCTTGCAGCATAAAAAAGGGGTTGGTGGGAACAGACTTACTTGTAGTCTTTACCAATACTCTTCAAGCAATCCAGAAATTGAGGCACTTCATAATTAACCAAAGTATATAGCTGTCCATCTCCTACACCATCACGATACACAATAATACGAGAGGGCAAATACTTATTCCATTTGAACCAGTCTCTTAGAGCAGCTTAAAAAAAAGAGAGTAAAAGCTGTTAGCTATAATGAAAAATCTTTCCACAACAAAAAAGGATTTTTATTACTGGAAAAACAGCCCTAAGTTTTGAAACATAAGGTCCTCAGTATTTCACTAACCAGAAACAGGTATGCACCATGATACACAAGCGTTACCTGCAGAAGAAGAAAGAGCCCAAGGAGATTATCTACTCTGCTGGCCTCTATCACAGCAAGGAGCTGTCATCCTTTAAATCCATCTCCTTTAAAGCATTCTTTGAAGCTCACTGATAAGCAGCATATACTTATTAAGAAATAAGTCAATCAATGGAGGAATGCATACAAAATGCTATTAATTTTCAGCAATATTAACAACTGAATTTTTAATTTGGTAATGCCTCCTCTCAAGGCAGCTGAGGAAATGTGTTTTGAAGAAGCTAAACTGAACCAAGAAGAGCAGAAAGCCTTTCCTTACTCTGCAAGCAGGCTTTGAGCCCATCCACGAGTTCTTGCCCACGACTTTGAACAACACAGCGGGAGAACCACCTGTGAAGAACAAAATAACAGATGAGCTTCCAAGCCTTTCCCAGGCTTACCTCAATCAAGTTGTCTTTAAAATGGCTATGAGCACTTAAGTCTTCCTAGGTATTGTGGGTCAATGCAGTCAAGCAAGACTTAGCGTGCTAGGGCAGTATTTCCCTCGCAAAGCCCCTGCGGTAGACAAATGCCTTAGCACCACGTGCAATCCCGCTCAAAAAGCTTTTACGCAAGTCAACCAAAGAGGCAGCGGATCCCTAGCTCTGATGCCCTCTATCCATCCCAGCCCTTGTCCCACTACTTGGACCCTCTCCCAAGCACTGTGGAAGAAGGACAAGGCTATTCCTTAAGGGATAGAGTGGCAAAAATAATTCACAATATATAGTTCTCATTAACTATGTACAGTAAATCAATCTGGACACTTTCATGATGACCCACCATATGCAAGCTACTTCTCAGTTAAGGGAGATACAAAGATTATTTCTTCCCCCATTCCCCTTACCCCCATTCAAAGCTTACCGTGTCATTGTTTGATTCAGGCTAGAGACAAATCCTGCAATTGACTGCTTTCCAGTTAGTGTGTCATGGTAACAATCAATTCCCACAATCATTACCTGTTTCAGCTTAAAAGGAATCGATGCAGAACACGTATTAGTACATGAAGACATGCCAAAGCACCCATCATCTCCATCCTACAGCCAAACAAGATCCTGACATAAGGTCTGTGGTTTCAGGATACTTCAGTAAACCTCAGGCACAGAGTTCTTGAATTAAGTATCTCCTTATGTCATATTTAACTTCACCCCTCTTCTCACAGACACAAAGGAAACCATACAAACAACATTTGGTTTTCTTCGGGGGGGGGGGGGGGGCAGGGGGGAGGGCTTTGTTTTTAAGTAAGGCTCAGTTAAAAAAAAAAAAAAAAAAAAGCCATTACCATTAGAAAAAATTAAAATAATAAAATAATCACTTACCGGGATCTCAACACTCCAAAGTTCTCCACCCATTTTACAGTTCATTTGTAAGGCAATTTTTGTTGCTACGGCCATAACAGTCTGAGGCTTGCTTAAAGTGCGAGCAACCACACACTGACTTGGAACAGGACAATCTGTGCATAAGTACTTCTTGATAGCATCATATTTATCCTTTCGGGTACTAGACAAAACACAAACTACCTTTAAAGAAAAAAAGAAATGTTTTTAAGAAGCTGCACTCTCAGATTTACATAACAGTTGTAGATCTCTAAAAGTTTCTTATACTCAAGAGGAATATTCAAGTGTTCACAGTGAAAGAAATACCTGCAAAGCTTCAGTGCCCATGCTCCAGAGCCAAGTGCAAAGGCTCTTTTCCCAGAGGGATACTCATAGTTAGTCTGGAGTTTGAACAGCAGTATGAGTAGGCATATAGCAGATACTCAGGAGCCAAGAGATTTATTTCTGAGAATGAATCCCGCTAGTCTTAAAACACCAATAAGAGTTTAACATAATTTGAAATTACAGGTTCAAATACATACTATGTTTGTGTCAGAGGTAATACTTTGCTGTAAACCCCTTAAATAAGCTTCTGTTCTATCATCTACTTCAATCCTGAAAAGGAAGAGAAAAATGCTTACAGAAAAAAACCCCAACTAACAGCTATTGAAACTTCAGCAAAAACATTAAGTGCTCACCATGCATCAATGCTGTATGAAGTGTCACTTTTACAGCTATTAATAAACATACAACATTCACACATTTTTGAAGATTAAGAGGAATCACCTATAACTCAGGCTTCCAAAAGCAACGGAATTCAAAGTTAAAAGCAAGCACAGGCACTCAAAGGAAGATGTTTGCAATGAGAACAAATCAGAATACATCCAAAGTCAGCAAGAAAATACACAGAATAGTTTAGGCTGGAAAAGACCTTAGGGTTATCCAGTTCCAACCCCCTGCCATGGGCAGGGACACCACACACTAAACCATGTAACCAAGACTCCTTTTTATATTAAAGATAGTTCCACTTGAGAAGGATTTGCTCAACAACTTTATGTCTGACATGGTTTGGTTTTGTCATGTTAGAACCCCCAGTGAAAGCTCTTACCAATGAAAGTGTAAGAAGTCAGTCACTGAATAAAACTGAACAATATGCTTACCAAAAGCAACTTAGCTTTAGCACAAATCTCACAGAACTTGGTAGTGTGACACACTATACCATACTCCTCACTTAACAGCCTAAGCATGCTAACAGATACGCCTTAAGAATAAAATGATTTTTCCATCAGCTTTCTAAAGACACTTACATGGTTGCCTTGTTCATTTTGATTCCCATAGCTGGTGTGACTTTAAACAGATTCTGAAGCAATATATTAGCAGTGTCATAGTTGCGGCGTGTGTATATTAATAACCAGTTGTCCAGGGGCTTGGGACATATTAAGGGAGCTCCCCTAGTTTCCTTTGACCAATCACCAAACTGAGGATTGTAATCAAACTGTAAATGAGACAGTAGAGGAAGAAAATCAACACCCTCCTGAACAAGCTGTGCCACAACTACTTCCTGATACACTTGAAGAACAGATTGGAATGCTTCTGCCTAGAAAAATAAAAATGATCCTGAACTGTTCCTTCATTGCTCTTGTCACTGACTGAAAATAAGCTCTACTAGCCCTTTCAAAAAACCACACACTCTTCAAATGCTTCATTCATAACGACGCTAAGATATTTAGGGTTTTCAGCCCAGATAATTTGTTGCTATTTGTCACACAGATTCTGTGCTACAAAGACACAGCTGTTTATGCACTTATTTTTCTTACATTTTCCTTTGCAGTAAGGTAACTGCTGAGAAAATATTATGAAGATATCTTTTCAGTAACACCCAACACACACAAAAAAAGCCCTTTACCAAACACAGATACACAAATCAAGATACTGTAAGATGCCCTTCTGCATCTATTCAAACAAAGACCTCTACTAGAGAACAAATATATCATGTTCTATGGCAACCTACTGAAATCTTAGTTATTCACCTCTAAGCCACCTCACCTCTGAGTGAACAGCTAGTGTATGGATTCTACGTACTGAAATAAATTAGTGGCTTCTCATTTTAAAGCACTGGTGTTTTAATAAATTGAAGCCAGTTCGAAACATCTAGTCTCCTAGTTTGTGCATCTGAAATGACTTTTAGACAGAGGGACTGTTTTGCAAGGAAGACACTATTGTAACGCAAGACAGAAAAACCTCCATGGGGTTCTAAACAGAACCCGTAAACAAATGAAGAAGTTTGAGTGTCTCCTGTTTGGACAGAGATTTGTGTCTAAGGTCTTCACTTACAATCCTTCATTTATCAACCAACAAGCGGTACTTCCTTTCTTAAGAACTTGCTTTATCAGTTTATTCAAAATATTTAGAAGTTGCTTTATTTACCACATTTCCCGATTGAAGGATCTTTTCTCCTTGAACAACTCTTCCCGTAAAGGATAATAAATGAGAATCAAAGCTTAAACCCCAGTCCTGGAGTTCCTTCTGAACATTGTCATCTCTGTTTAAAAAGAGGATTTAAATTAAAACAAAGAAAACTGTTCTTGCTGAGACTTTATTTTTTTTAAAACCAGCACGATTTCCAAAGTTTTGTCACAGGAAAGCAGTTTGTCATGAAAAACTTGTATGGTAAAGCAGTACAAAAGACATGAAGGTAGCATACTTTCGGATGTACTCAACAAGTCTTCCAATTTCACGTTGCCTTTGCTCAGGGGGCAGTCGTGTATGAACAGCCAAGTCTTTCATCATATTAAAATCATTACGCATCTTCTCAGTTAATCCTGTTAACAGCAAAATCTTTTTCTGAGTAAAACAATTAAGAAAAGCAAACTTGCAAGTCATGCAGATCAACTGTGCGTGCACTGCAGGCACCTAAAGTGTCAGTAGTAATCAAGGTTTTCAGTTGCTCCCTGTACACACACTCCCATCTGCACAGAAAAAAGAAATCCTGGATTTTCGCACTTGAGAGGAAACCACACAACATATGCAGCTCTTTAGGTACATTTTCCAAAGGAAAACAAAACGGTGCTGAGATGGACAGGTACGGTTAGTGCAAAGTCAGTATCTCTGAGGAATAAGGTACTTAAATATCTTACAGAATTATCAATTTATAGTAAATTTATCTTTTTTTTCAGCAGAAGTTCTACCTCCAATAAAACTCTTGAAGTTATCAGTAGGCCAGTGTTTAACACCACACATTAAGACTACGCAACATCAAAACCCCTCAAACTCTTCAGCTTCATTTATATAATCTAATCTCTCAGCTACAAAACTTCAGTCTAAACTCACGTTTACGCAAACAAAACACTTCAACTTAACCTGGCAAGAGGCTGCTGTCAAAATACCATTTTCAGTATGCATTATGATTTGACAGATGGTTTGGCATGAAAGAATGCTACAGTACCTGTTAGGAAGCACAGCTCCGGAATTAGAACCACAGGTCCTGGTATCATGTTTCCTCCCTTCCTCCTGCACTGACTGATCAAGACAGGCTGGTTCAAGTCAGTAATTTCTTGATTATATTGCTGTATTATAAATGCGTATTGTACATTAGTTTATTCATAACAGTTTTCTTAATAATCATGCTCACTTCAGAAAATTAGTATTTTTCCTAAAACAAACAAAAGCAACCAGCTTTTTTGAGTTAATACATCTAACTTGAAAGGAACAGGTTTTGTCAGAAAAGGCCAAACCGGGAAGCACTATTCTCTCTACTGGTGTGATCAAATTATTGGCTTTTAAGAGACAACAGCAACAATGCTTCTGCCTTGCTCTAGGCTGTATCACTCACAGTATCCAGTACAAGATTAGGATGCTCATTTCAGTTCAGTAATGGGCAAAGTTCCTGCCCTATAGAACAATTTAACTCAAGACAACAAAAGAATCAAAAAAGATTCCCAGTGAATTTCCTGAAACTCAACAACCCTTCCTTGCATTTGCAAGAGTTGATCTGTAGCAGTTATTCATGTCAACAAACATACTTCATAGTTTAACTTTTTCTTAAAGAGAATGATGCCTCAGAAACCATCCAAAGGGTAGCATCTAAAAACAAAAAAGTGAGATCACAGCAAAGTTGAAAAGAGCAGAGAAAATTTATCATTTATCCTGAACTAGAATGGATATCCTAAATTTCGCTTCTAGTTTTTTTAAGCCTCATCCCATTTTACAGTTGAAACTGATGTGCAGAAAGATTTCACAATTACAGCAGTAGGCCTCCATGGTAGAGAAGGTTAAGCTATGAAAGACATACATAAATTTTGTTTCAAAGAACCAAAATTATCAAAGAGTAATTTCCTTAAAGACTGTCCATATATTCTACCTCCAGTAAATTACGAGCAAACTTGCTGAGAGTATACTCTGCTCCATCATCCAGATCATTAATAAAGATGTTTAAGAGAACTGGACACAGCATAACGCACACACTGACAGTTCAGTTTCCATACCCTTTTGTAGTAGTCGATGTAGCTGATCTCAGAACCATCTGATTTTCTAAAGGTACACTGTGGATTGGCATCCCAGTCGATGTCATCAACTCTGTATGTTTTGTTATTGTACCTAAATAAATAATTTAATCTTTTTCTCTTTTAATTTTTTTTATATCTTAAACAGAAAAGAGGTAAAACTGCAGAACAAAAAGGTTAATCGCAATACTCATGTAAGCTGGCAGTTTTGTTCCTATCAGCAGCAGTAGCATCAAGTTTTCTGTTGTAAAAGGCTAGCAATTCAGCTAAAAGCTAAACTGTGATAAAACTAAATAAAAAAAAAAACTAATCCAGCATGTACATTTTGCCTTTGTAAATGCTATTACTTCGATTTGTTTGCTACTTGACAATGATATCATTTTCATCTTTCTGATGCTTCATTGTATACTTCGGGACATGCAACATCCCCCAAAAGAAACAGATCTCCAAAATAACAAGAATACAAAGAGACTTACTTTGTAAGAACAATTAAACCTATCAGCTCTTTAGCACAGGCATCTCTAAATCTTTGCTCTTCAACCTGGTAATACAGACTATACATAAAATCCAACACTGTTTCACTGCGAAGAACCTTATGGCTCACATCTACACATAACATAATGCTTTCCTCATACTGGAGGATAGAACTTGTGAAGCCCGGCCAAACCATCAACCTGTCAAAGAAGAACAAACAGAATCTTAGTCTGCTTTAAAGCATCGCTATTCTCACCCCTTGAGTCATCTCTGTCTACTTTCCCAGACATTAGAAAGCAATCAATCATAGAATCATAGAATAGTTAGGGTTGGAAAAGACCTTAAGATCATCTAGTTCCAACACCCCTGCCACGGGCAGGGACACCTCATGCTATACACAGAGAAATTATTATCCAAATACAAACAAGGTGGGAAAAGAAAAGGAAAAGGGAAAAGGGAAAAGGGAAAAGGGAAAAGGGAAAAGGGAAAAGGGAAAAGGGAAAAGGGAAAAGGGAAAAGGGAAAAGGGAAAAGGGAAAAGGGAAAAGGGAAAAGGGAAAAGGGAAAAGGGAAAAGGGAAAAGGGAAAAGGGAAAAGGGAAAAATAAAGAAAAATATTTTAAATGCAGATATCTTTAGTCAGGTATTTTAGTATAGGTATTCAAGACACTTTAAAAAGACCAGCAGTTTACCTAGTAGAACACTGTCCACTTTCTTCCACCAACCAGGTTATGCAAGGTAAGTTAATGGCAAGGAGTACACTACAGATATATGATAGGGCTCCAGTCAAAACTCAAGCTTACTAGCTTGTACAACAGGCCTAGGCCTAGCAATAAGCAACAGTTACACTGTATGGGATCCTGTAGCAGGGACATGACATGCCATGACAGCTAGCAAGAGGCAAGTTCCAGAACTACCCATATGGCCAGATATGAATTTCCACAGATTAAACGGCCTTCAGAATGAAGGCAAGACATTTCTGAGCTTGAAAATGAAAGTACTCTAGAGATTTAAGGCTTACAGACATTTAAGCAAGGTTTCTGACACTGGAGTAAAATGTAATAGCAGGGTACACACTGGTAACGAGATCTTACACATACAGGAAACCAAGTGAGAAAGAGGTCTCATGCTTCCCAGGAATACCAATTTAAGTCCATGGTTTTATTATAAAATAAACCACCAGAAGGGTACCAAAATATCATCCTTTCTCCCTGCACACCCCTAAGCTCAAGTATCCTTTTTTCCAAACCTGTGATTAGGGATGCTGATTGGGTCATTGGGATTGTAGTAATTGCGGCCAATCTGCTGCAAATTCAACATCTTCAAAAGCCTGGAAGTTGAAATATGGATGTCATTTACCATTACTATTCATTTTACCGAACTATGCATGGCCCCATCCCTCTGCCCAACCTCATTTTTTGTCCATCTGACCAGATAAAACAATCACAGGTGACCTTTTCATTAAACTCAATTTAGAAAGGCCATGGACACTTATTAATGACAATTAATCACTTCAGAATACTAGCATACAAACCAACCTTTCACCAACCAGCTGCAGGTAGCAGTCTCAACAGGCTACACTTCAGATGAACCAGGTAGCCCAAGTACCAACCTTAAGTGGAAAGACTACAGCAAAAGAAGTAATTTGCCAGCTCAAAGTCTTGCACTACCATTTGCTTTAAGATGCAAATCCGCAGACACAAAAGGAGGGCAGATACAGGACTAACTGCCCACAACAGTTACCGCTTTAGCATGAATCTGCTTCCACAGGAAAAAGGTATGAACTCATTTCACAGTAACATGGGCTAGAAACATGCATATAACTGCACACTAAAATGTTGCCAGATGTGACTGGCCACACAGTAACGGTAGCTACAAAGGCTTCCAAATTTACATTTGTAATATTGGTTTGTAGTCCTTTCCTTGGAAAGGAAAAACAGGTCAGACATTTTTAGAATGGCTTCTTATAAAGACATAACTTGGACAGCAAACCTTCTAAAAATAATGTTGTAAAACTGCAGACATGTAGGTGAAGAAGGTGGCAACTCATTAGTCAATGTGATTGTTATCTTCACATCCTCTCCATTTCGAGTCCTGCTAAACACTTCAGTAACCTGAGAAAAGTAAAGTTAGGTTAATGAAAGTAGAGGCAAACTAGGCTTTTTCTGCCTTTTGCTCTATCAATATCTAACTGGACTTGCATGTTAAGATTCCGAGACTTTGCTCAAACGGGAATTTTATTTCTACTATGACTGCAAACTACTTTAGGCTTTGTTCATTTGGGTGAAGATGACTAACAGAGAAGAATGGAGCCTTAAACACAAAGCAGCTGAATTCAGTAAGACAACAGGAAGATCACTTACTAATTACCATCGCAGGAAAAAGACTCAACTTGAAGAAATAAACTTACTATATTACCATCAGTACATGACATTTCCCTCCCCTTTTTAAACAGAGAGGAGCCATCAACTTTGCTGATGGGCTCAGCTTTGGTCTACAGTCAGACTGGTGTGAAGCCAGCTGGAAATTGCCAGCACAGGGCAGGCCCACAGCTCTTCCCACAAGGGCCATCCAAGACCAGCCAGCTACCAAAACCTTGCCATATACACCCACTACATCTACCCTTTTGATTATTTTGGATTTTAAAATACAGAAGTTACGAAATTATATATAAGCAGAAAGAAAACTAAAGGAATGATACCGGATGTACTATCTACTTCTATGCATAGGATTATTCTTGCCTGCAGAACCTAAGCATAAGAACTAGAAGTTTATCACCAAATTCCTCTACACAAGCAAATTGCCTTACACCAATATATTCAACCCAACTAAACATTCTCTAACTTCTAGACCAGTAAGAAAAGAGATGCATCATAAAATGCATGTCAAAATAAAAAATAAGACAGCATTCTTGTATGACACCTTATTCACTAGTTTTTTTGGCAAGAATAGTACTGATCCATCAAATGCATGAGTCTTTCCAATTAGCTCTTCATGCTGAAAGAGCAAAGCTGATCGAAGGCGGCGTGCTTCCATCTCAGGACTATAGCCAACATGGTACTGATATAAAGCCCACTGCGGTCGAGACGTCAAACGGAAGTAATTTGTAGTTAGTTTTATCATAACACCCGAAGTACCTAAAATGAGAGGAAAAAATGTCAGTAGTTACAAACTTTTACCAGTTTATCAGAATTAACAGTTTTGAGACATTTCAAAAAACTAAGGCATTCAAAGATTAGACATCTGTTGCGTCCTGCAACTCAGTAAGCTATATGAAATGCCCACAGAGGTGTAGTGTTATCATAGACACCCACTTATTAGAGCTTTTTTTCCTTCAGTTGTCAGGAAAACTCTCACAGGAAGCATTTAGATTAGTAGCCTCTTACCCAAAGGATTTGTATTGGATATTAGAAAGATGAATTTCCACCAAAACCTAAACTTCTTTTGGGGACAAATTAATCTTGCTTCACACAAATCATAAACATAGAACAAAAACTAACAGTGTCAATCACTAGAGATACCCACATTCCCATTCACGTATGTTACAAGATGTAACTCTTTAGGTATTTCAAGATTTTTCAAAAGAGCAAACAAGCAAACAAAAAACCCACAACAGTAAAAACTGGCTCCAGATCACTTATTTAAAGTATTTCTTCTGATTTTTTCGTATCTCATTTCAATTTCTCTTAAAGACACAAGTCTCATATAAAAAGTACACTGGAGACAATTATGGATCACCCATTTAAATTTGCGTTTCATTATCCATTTTTCCCATCTGAAATACAACATTCCAGATGAAAACAAAAAACAATGAAAACATACAGAGCATAACTGTATGAAGCTATAAAGAGAAAACAAAAGGCCAGCAATACAGCGGCCTGCAAAGTACAGTGATCCATGACACATCAGCATCAGCATAGCCCTAGACAGAAAAGCTAGGCAAGAATGAAGACTGTACTGCTTCTGCTTTCTGCTAAAGTGACATGAGCCTTGCCATTCTTGGGCCCATGGCATGCTCCAGTTATTATTCAGTTATGCAAAAAGGGACTACAGTTGGTGTTACATTCTTGTGACACTTCACAGATTCACTTGCAATACAAAACTACTATCAGCACAGAAACTGCACTGCTGAACATCAAGAAGGATTGTGTTCTACCAGGAAGACAGGACAACTGTGACAGCCTGCTTTTGCTTCTTTTCATATGCACAATTTCATCTCTAGGAGAGAAGTGCATCACCTATTATTTACACTACAAAGTTTCTTCAGAAGAGGCCTCAAATTCCATATATATATCAGAAGATCTTTAGGAATTTGGTTAGGCCAATGCATTACAAACCAGAACTTCTATAATCAAACCTACAGAGTCCTGAAGAGTCCTGCCTGAAGAAGTGGACATCAGGAACACGTCAGGATCATCACTTACATATAAATAGTTGCAACTGAAAATGCAACACAACTTCTGCCTGAAGCCCTTTGCCATCAGACATGTCATCTTACTGTTCCTCCTCAGATATTGGGAGCAACTTACATTTTTTTTTCTAGTACACAATAAAGATTTTTTTTTACTTGGTCCTCTAGAGGATACTAAAAGCAGAAATAAAGCAAAACTGTTGTTCATTTCAACTTGCTTACATGCCTATAGTCTAATACAAACATACCAGTTTTTGATTCTTGAACATGTTCTATGGCTTGCCGAGTGTTCACCCCAAGGTCATTGAAATCTCTGCGACGCCTACCCCTGTCTGCTAAGGACAATTCCTGAAATCCCACAGAAATCTGTAATCCTATTGTTTCAAAATTTGAAGAAGAGAAAGAATTACAGTCAACACTTACATACAAATAAAAATAAATACAATTCCATTTTGAATATCAGAGATACATAAAATCAAGATAAATCACGAAATGTTAAGCTACAGCTTTTGCCATGTAATAAATCCATCTCATAACATTCAGGTAACACATAACAAATTCCTAAGATTACAGACAGCTAACTAGTAAGCAAACAGAACAGCTCACTAGCCAGACAAAAAAAGAGATGCAAACCCTCCGAATCAATCTTTTTGCAAACACAGGGAGGGCAGATCTTTCATTTCAGCTCCAGCTGGCACCAAAATGTTTAAATACACTGTGATCTGAAATAGGTAAGAAAGTTTAATTTCCTTATTAAGATTCAAAAAGCATAACACAATAACAAAATGAAACTGACTATTGGTATTCATGCAGATAATTGTGCCAACTGCTTCCTAATTTATTGTTTTGACAGAAGAGATGGTACAGATGGAGTAGAGCACACTTAAAGTAGTTTTCATAATTCCTGGTTCAGTTACACTGCACCTTGGAATGACAATACTATTATCACAAAGGATGTAGAGTGAATGTTTCCAAATCTAAGTAATAAATCTCATTTCGAGAAGAAAAATTTGAAATACAGTCTAAGGAATGTCTTAATCGCGCTCTTGAGGGCAATGAACTTTTTCACCCTTTCTGACCTTCTGGCCTTCTCTCACTCTGGCCCTGTGGAACACTCTGAGGGGCCCTCTGGCATCCACGGCCACCAGGTTCTTCTAATAGTGATGGATGAACACGTGGCTGGTGATGGCCAGGTGGCTGAACTGGCAAAGCCTGATGAACCTGCAATAGTTGGGCATAACTTTTCCTACTGCAACTGAAGAAATAGCATACTCCCAAGAGTAAAGCAAAACAAGTCAGTAACCAAGTACACAATACTCAAGTACTCAAGTGTAGCAGTTACAGAAGTTTAAACCTTTTTTCCTGTATTAAGTAGCAGAGTTATTACTTTGTACCTGAAACTCCAAAATAATGGGGTTTGGGAATTTTCTTTTTTTGCAAGTTAATATTCATTTAAACAGTAATAAATTTAAATCTCTTTCCAACTCTAACTAAAATTTCTGACTTCTCATTTTTAACAACCTCTCTGATACTTCAAGTAGCCGACTATTTATTTTATAAAAATAGCTTTTGTAATTTCAGTGCCTATTGAACAAATAACATTAAGAAGTGTCATGCCTGGAACAACTGCAGCACACAACATTAGCTAAGCACTGAGCCCCATTATCCTGAGCTGACTACATTCCTATCCATTAAAGATTCAGATCGGAGCTCCATGTATCTCACATTTGAGAAACAGAATTATAAACTCTCTTCTATCATGATTTAAACTCATCGACACTGGCAAGAAAAGGACTAGGAACACTCCTCCGCACTAACGACTGAAAGATGATTATTGACAACTGACAGATTCGACAAACTGCTTTAAAAAATCTCAAGCTATGTGGCAATGGCTGCAAATACAGAACTATCAGCCATTTTCAAGCTACAGTTTGACCAGGGCAGGTATGCACAAAACAAGCCCTAGACACTAGTTCAAATGCAGAGACAATGTCCTGCATATAAAAATTAAAACCAAAAGAAACAGGTCAGAACACCTGCCAGACCCAGACTCTGCATAAATATTCATCAGTAACAGCAGCAGCCTTGTATGTTCTGCTTCTCTGTCCGTTCCAACCCTAACTATTCTGATTCTGTATCACAGTGGACAAAACAGGCTATGAAAATGTCTATCTATCCTCACTAGCTCTATTATGACAGCAAAAGATTAAACTAGGAAGTAGTTAAGTGATGACATTTTGAAGCCTATTGTCATTCATTAAAAAAGAAATTTACTTACAGATGCAGCTCCTACAGCAGGAACGGCAGCCTCCTGCCCTGGAGGTCTTCCCCTTGATCTGGCTCTAGCTCTTCCCGTCATCTTCTAAGACAAACCACCTGCAGCATTAGTGTTCAACCTTCGCCTTCCCCCATCCGTCTTCCAATAAATATTATGAACAGCACTACTGTATTTGCCCTTAATAAACACACAATAAAATACACACCCCTCTGCAAAAATCCCTGCTGCTGAATCTCCACACACAGCTACAACAGGTAGCATGGGGAAGTTACAGCTTCTTACAGTCAAGTATGAATTGAATGGCAGAAGCTGTGAGGAAAGTCAGCTGGAACAGGGAGCATGGCAGATCTGCAACCTTAGACAACTGTAACTCAGGGCTTACTGATGTTACTTGCAAGTCACACCTGAGACTCAGCTTAGCCTGTGTTCCGTTACCACACACTGCATACAGAACACACACGAGCCCTCGCTGCCTGGGCAGCGCCCCAGTGATGCAAACCAGCCTCAGAGACCTGCCTGCCCTCTTCGCCTCCCAGCGACCCTTCCTTTCCACGTGTGCTCAGCCTGAAGTCCTCCACCAGCCTCAAGCAGCTTGCACAGCCCAAATCCGCATCCAGAGGCATCCCCACCCCTGCGGGCCTTCAGCGTTACCTCAGCCTGCCCTCAGGCCACGGAGGAACCGCTCCCACCGCAGGCACACGCAGCCGGCCGTCCTCTTCACGACGCTACAGAGCTTTGTTCCCACTCAGACTAACAACCATTGCCCCAGCCGGCAGTGCCCGCGGGCCGCTCCTCGGAACACAAACCCCCCCGCACCGCGGCCGAATGCGACCCCAGCCGCCTCCTCAGGCTGAGCGCTCCGCGCGCAGACGCACAGCTCCCGGCCGGCACGCGCTAGTAGCGCAAGGCGGGAACGCACACTCTCCTCTGATTGGCTGCCGGAAAGTCCCGAAGAGCGCCGAGTTGAGCGCGGCGGAGGCTCCGCGGCGGGCGGAGCTGCTCGGGGCTGCCCTGGGCGCTGCGCTGCGGGAGCCGCCGCGCCGGGAGGTGCGGGTGTCCCCGGCACCCCTGTGCACCCGCGCAGCCTGTGCCAGGAGCGGCCCCCGGGCAGTGCAGGGCTGGACGGCGGCGGCCGTCAGCTGTGAGAGGGGGGGGGTTCCCGCTGAAAATCGTTTCCTTCTCATCCCACGTCAATTTCAGTTAACCAGAAGGTGGAGCAATAAAGCAAGAAATAAAACTTGTTTTAGTGAAGGGCTGCGTTCGTTGGCGACGTTTAGCAGCGGTGCCACTTGCACTCCCTGCCCTTTTCCAGAGGTGTACAGAACACGAACAGAAACGGCTGGAAACGAGCACAGTGTGCGCGGCATCTAAAATGCCAGCAGGAATGGCTTGACAAATCAAACACGGACAGTTCAAAACACATGAACAACTGTCCTCTCATTCTGATACATATAAAAGGGGGAAAAAAGCACCTTTTTGTAGGTACTGAGACTGATTCAATCGCTATGATTGTTACAGAGAATCACAACTTGTATTTTAGATAGGTCACAATAAAACTAGCAAATCCTATGACTTAGAAGTGGCCTGAAGTGGGAATGAGCTCTGTGGGAAGCCCTTCCACGCTTCTGTGGAAAGACAGGTGTCTAGACAGCGCCAGGGCTCAAGTGCGCATCTCTGGTTTTAAGTGAGCCTTTGCTTAAAGTTCGATGGCTCTGATGTGTCTGCAGATACTGACTTCAAGCGACAAGAGATAACACTGTCTAGTTATAAACTTACCTTTATAGACTAGTCTGATCTCATGAGGTCATTTACAGTTTTCCAGGTACCTGCAGTGACTAGAGGACAAGGTTCCATTTACCTTGCTCTCTGTTATGTCAGGTAGAAATGAGTGACACTGTTAACATTAATTCTTAACATAATTCATACAAATATCTTTTTGGTTTTTTTAGATTCTCCCTAAAGCTCGTTTTGTTGTGTGTACTTACATCAGTGTAGTACCCACTTAAGAAGCACAATTTTCTTTTCCAAGTTGAAAAGCAGAGCTTTCAATCTATGAAAGTGTAGGTACTGCTGCTTAAAGATAGCTGGAGTACTGTTAGCATGTGATTTTTATTATTCACATCTAAATCTGCATAATTATTTAACAAACTCAATACATACACTTAGATGGCGCATGTTCAGTGCTTCTGAGAGCGCTGACTACTGCTTGCCGAGGGCTCTTCAACCACAGCTTTTATTGCTCTGTTGCCTGCAGAACTCTCCAGTGGGTCAGTGGGTTAAAGCTGCAGAAACACAAGATGCAGATTTTCTTGGCTGAGCAGTATATAAATATAAACAGAATATAAAGATGTTGTCAAAGTAATTTACCTTACGTAAATCGTGAGAAAGCAGAATGTGTGTGTAGGAAATAGTAATGTTTGTTTATTCATTTAAAATATCTGCTGTACTTGATGTTTATTTTTTCATGCCAGATTCCTTACATTTCACTGCAGAACTTCATTATCTTTAGATGGGAGTTGTTGAAAGTACTTGATCAGGCTGGCTACCTACAGCAACTCCTTATAAAGTGAAAACAAACACCAACAATAAGCACCCTCACTTTTATATGGGCTGTCAGACAGTTAATTAGTACTTAATGAAAGATAGGTTCCGATTTAGTTTTCATAGTCTTTCAGACTTGCTTTTTTATATATTTATTTTTTAGCAAGCCAAGCCCAGTGAGAAGTGTGACTCTGCAGGTAGGCTTAATGAATTTTCACAAGGGAAATGGCAATGCACCAATTGCAGCAGGTGCACATGCCCTCCCTCCTGGCTGGTTTCTCAGAGACACTGAGAAAAACAAGAGTTTGCATATGGTAACTGTTTGCATCATATTTTTTCTGTGTTGCCAAAATCCTACCAATGCTGGACTTCAACACGTTGAAACACCACATATGAGATAACTTTTTCACAGCTACTTGGCTCACACTTTGCTTTGATGTTTGTTTTACCCATGATGCAATTGTTTTTGCCTTCTGTCTCCTGTTCCTACAATAAGCCATTTCCCATACGTGTCATCTCCAAAAGGAAAAAGACCGCATGGAAACAGAACAAAGGAAACGGAACAAAAGAAAACCAGGGATTTTTCCAAAGGCCCATTTGATGTACAAGTATAAACAGGAAAAAGATGCCTGAGGAGGTGGGAGCCAGGAACTGTACTAGCAGACAGCTGTTAACCTGTGTAGCAAGAAGCACTTTGGGGTTGTGAATGGTAAATAAATAAGTGATTCCAATGCCCACAGTGAAGAAAACACTCACTTCAATGCTTCTAGTGTAATGTTTAAGTGTATTGCAAACTCATAGCAATATAAGTTGAACTCTTACCTTCATGTCTGTCTTGTAACGCCAAGTCCAGGTATCAATAGCTCTTTTGATTCTAGCCCCAGAAAAGGCAATACCTCAAGAAACCAGAATAAAAAGTATTGTCTGCTGTGATGAAGCAAGAAAAGTAAAGAACACAACAGAACAGAGCAACTCACATGTGCGAATAGATTTTTAAAAGCCCAACATCTTGCTCCTGAATTTTATTAAATATTTGTTAAAAAAATATTCAAAGGGGAATTGCTCAAAAATAACCTTTAAAATAAGTCCCTGTGGTAGGTGTTAAGTAGTCACAAATCTGGACCACAGTGTTTTTACATTCTTAATTAGATTTCTTCTGAAGTGAGAGTGCAAGGTTTTAAAGACTGACCTACTATCCAAAATAATATCTTGTGAGTTAATAGTCTTGCTTCTTCCCAATGCAAGTTTTTAATATCACATTTAATTTACTATAATTATGCTTGAATAGAGGAACTGATCTGAATACACAGTGAAGCCTAGTTTACTTACTACCTTGGGTAGAGTATGGGGGACTAGTATTTACACACCTAAACAGAAAGCAAAAGGCACGTTATGGAAAAAAACTGCTACTAAGGAGATAAAACCCAATTCTCAGCATAACAAATAAAATGTGAGTATTTTCTCTCAGGAAGAGGGAAAATATATTTTCAGTATTGTATTTCCTCTGCTGTTCTCTAGCATATTTTTTTCTATCCCTAATTTCTGTTTTTCACTTCAGATCCTTATTTTGGTCTGAGCCCTTCTTTCGAACTTTTAAAACATCACTCACTCTATGCTTGGCATCTGTGTAGGACTCTCTCCTGTTCCCCTTGACAACAATGTGTTTTGTTTCAACAGAAGCAAACTATTTTTCTGTTTCATGTGAACCCTGTTTACCAGGGTTTCTAATCACAGCAGTTATCATCACTGCTCATTCCAAGCCCTGTTTTGTCAGACTGTGCCCTGAGCCCTCTTTTCCTGACAAGAAACTGGCCTCTTATTTACAACCATCACATCCCTGCCAAAATTTCCTGCACTGTATCAACTTCACTCTATTTTCTGTTAATTTCTGCCCATTACAAACTCATATCGGTCATAGCTGACATTTCATTTGTATCCAAATCCTGAGCGAAGTGAGCAAGCACTGATTTGATGTAAGTTCTCAGTAAATAGCCCATATTAAATGGAGAGGTCACATTAAACAGACAGGAATAAGGCCACATAGAACTTAAAACTATAATTAGATTTGTAAAGCGTATTGTATATATAAGTATGAAATTCTGTAAGATGTGGTCCAATCCTTTCTTATCTACGTTTTTCAACCAATAAGGGGAGATGCAGAATTAGTATATGGAGTATGTTAAAATAGAATGGAAACAGTATTTTGATTCAGGTATTACACAGTAAAATATTGCATTATTCCAAAAAGCAATGGGGTATATTTCAGGAGAGAGACTAGCAAGATTTCTAAGTTTAGATAGATTGATTTCAGCTTACGTAGCAACCTGGTTTGATCTAATTGTCTTGTTATTGCTCTGAGCATTCGTTCCTGAATTATGCAGAGAATTTGGGTTATGTGATTTAGTGTTGGATTAAAAAAATGTCACAGCTTAACTTTCTTTAAAATAGTGTAGAACTTTGTTCACAGCCAACGAAGTTCATTATTTTTTTGTTCAAAGCCAAGCTGCAGGCCTGGAGCATTTCTCATAAATATCAGGAAGTACCCGAAGCCACAGTCAGGATTAAAGAGTTGATCTGAACCTTAGATCTTGGCTTTAAAGCTGTAATGTACAGTGAATTTGGTTTCATGGTAAAGGAAATGGTAATTGCTGAAGTATGTTTTCTTAAGTTGCAAAATCATTTTTGAAATGTTTTCACTGAAACCTCTGTCAGCACTGTGCATGAGAATGAGTGGCCTTGCAGCACAGCATTTATGTGCGACCACAGCACTGAGTTTGTACATTGTTGTCACTGATACAGGGACACCAGGGGGGCTGCTCCTTTGTGCACACTATCAGGTCCATAGTCGCAATCTAGAGCACTATCCAAGCAAGTGAATTAACAACTTCAGTACACTATTTCAAGGATTGCTTCTGAAAGATGGCTCGAGATCTTGGTTACCTGGCAAATACACTCTCATGAGAAGCAATAACACAAACGCACAAGTGATATCCCTCGTTACAAAAGTGCAGAGTAAATTTCTCAATATACTAGTAAAGTATTAGAAAAAGCACTTTGCTCCTGCCTCACTACAAATACTACGTTTGGTCTGCAGGGATGAAAGAAGTGGAAGAGCACAACTAAGTTACAAATGCGTTTCTACATGTCTTCTACATCTGGGTAGCTGCATCAACCAAACCACACACCCCGTATTCTGTTTCCATAGCAGTTTATATAAATCAGAATATTTCATTGTGTGAAGGCAACTGTCTTTATTAAATTGAGAAGGAAAATAAAATATGCACATTTGGTGCTCTCTGACCTTTTTCAAAGGGTGTTGCATTTAAACATGCACTTCTTTCCACAAGTGGCAGCATTTACTCATATTCTACAGCTTCATTCATAAGCGATCCAGATAAAATATAATTCTTAAGACTGACTGCTGCACTCTTGAAAATTTGACTTTCTTGGGTACTTCATATAGCAGGTATAGAAGGTATGCTTCAGATAGCTCTTACACAAACAGGAAGCATGGACAGAAGCATTACCTGCAGTCTGCATAAGAAAAGACACATGCCTGTTTTCACATTTTCAGTGAATCTATCACAAGCTGCCTATAAAGGCAATAAGTTTTAGTTAGGGTGCTTGTGAATTCAGTGTTGTGATATCAAAACCCACCCCCAGTTCTGTGGGATTCCATATAGATGAATGCTTTAAGATCCTGACCAGCAGTTGTAGACTTTCTTCAAAGATTCATAGTTTTTAGAAACTTTGCTAGATTATGTCAAAGCCATTAGTAAGAGTTTCTCATCTTCTCCTCCTATGTCTGATTTTCAAGACCTGAAGTTACTTTTGTAGTATTATATTGCACCCTCTCTACAACAACATAAATATTTCAGTGGTGTCTTAGCATTTAACTTCACTCCAGATGCAGTCTAGTAAGTACCTTGAAATTAAATGCTTGCTGCATATTTGAGGATGTCATTTTAAATTATTGAACAGCAAAATAATGAAGGCTTGATCCCAATTTTAAACCTTTTCCTTAAATCTTCTTCTAGCATCTCTCATTTAGAATTAATCAATCAGAATGATTTGATATATAATACAGTAAGTTAAAATTAATAGGCCTCAATCTCTACTGTTACATATTTAAAGGAAGCACATTTGTCACTATGGAAAGATATTCCTCCTACATGTAAAATGAATTAAGACAAGCAGCACAGAATAAAATGATGCAAAGATTGCGTGAGAAATCAAAACAAGTGCACTGTTTCATTATGAAATGTTTCAGCCTAGACCTTCCTCTCAGGGCACAGGAGTGAGGCGATGTGCTAAACCAGAGCTATTAAGGAACTGGGAGCACAAGGTATATATATAAACATGTTAACAGAGGCTGCTCTGGTGTGCTGATCCCTCTGCAGGAATGGCATCTTATTTCCATGGTAGTGGTCATGTTGAGAAGGTGGTGGTGATTAGGAGAATGAAAAACAATTGGAATGGGGTTTTTTTAGGTACTTCCTAAATATGGCTGTAACATCAGATACCAAAGATGCATTTCAGTTCAGGGTCTGAATATATTTCTTACTCCTTACTGTAACACTAGTTTGGTTTTCATATTAGCTCAGTCTTTCATTTGTGTGCTTGAATTGCTGACACAGATATCAATAATGGGAATTCACAGGAGTTATTATCTGGACTCTGATGGGAATCAGCTCTCACAAGTGAACTAATTTTGCTGTAGATAGTATGAACAACTGTTTTTAAATTGCCCTACCTTAGCAGCTGTGTCATTCTCGTAACCAGTAGCAAGCAGGGCTTTGTCTAGTGGGAAAGTGGCAGGTTTCTGCAGAGCTCCTAATTTATTCTAAGTACTCCAGAAATAAACACATGGATTTTAATTACCTAAATCACTTACATGACAAACTTTCCATTGAGGTACATGGAGGAACTGTGTGCTTATGGTGTACAATATAGAACTTGAATACCAAACGGATACTGGAATCTCCTACTTAGGTGGTGCCTATTCTTGAAAGTGCCTAATTTCATATGAACTTAACTTTTTGATTCTCAGTTTCCTCAAGCACTCTTAGTTACTCTTTTGTACTTTCCCAGCATAAAATTGTCATGACAAAACTGATCCTGAACAGTGACTGATCCTGAAGGAGCAGCTTAGGAGAAAGCAGGTCTCAACAAGCCAGGTGCATGCAGTCTGTGGATAACATCCATGACAGTACAGGCAAGATACTGAAAGGCCCATAAGAGAGAGAGTAACTGGGAATGAGCAGCAGTCACAGTCAGAACATTTTGCCTTCTGACAAACTCATTTCTGTGTGCTCTCAAATTCAGCATAAGCAAAAGATATGCTGGCTACATGGGTTTATTCCCATAGTGGCAGCCTGACCTCAGCCATTCTTCATCTTGGACATCTTTCAAGCATGCAGTGACTGATTTGCATGAATTACCTGAGAACTGACTGCACAGTGAGTCCAGTCAAGAAATGAGGAAACAAGAGAGAAGAGGGACCATAAGCATCAGCTCTGCCTTTGAAAAACCTGCATGACTTGTATGATCAAAAACGATGGACACCACTATTTGAAGACAAGCGCTAGGGGGCATCACTTGAGAGGGGGTTCAGGTGGAATCTAAGTGGATGGCAGTACACTCTTGAAGCCCTGAACAAGACCAGGAAATAATTTTTGAGGGTGGTAGACAACGGGACTGTAGCCTCCTCCATGGCATGTGCTACTGCACGTGCTTCAGGTGATGTGACGCGGGAACTACTGTTCCTCTGCAGAGCTTTCCAAGTCTGCATCCATCTATAAATGCAAAGAACTGGATAGAGGGAGGCAGCCCAGCATGCAGATATTAGGCTGGATATTTGGGACTCCCCCTCTGCAGGGGAACTCTGGCCAATAGCCAGGCGTATTTATTACCTTGGGACCCTGGTTTTTAAACTCAGTGCAAAGTTTGCAATACTTTATTAGTTTCTATTGTAGCTATAAACTCCTTGAAGTGGGTCCTTTCAGTGCCAGAAAAATTATATATTGAAAAAATATTATACATTAAATAAATTAGGAGCATCTCTGAGATTGTCTGGGAACCCCTGTAGGGTGTTGGGAATGTACAAATCTCTGCCTGCCAGTGCACAGGGAGAACACAGGCAATGTTCTGCTATGTGTTATGTGCACAGAGACGATAATCAGCTCCCTGAAATGTAGGTCAGAAATGCCCATTACATTCAGACTTCTGTCAAGGTGTTGTGGTTTAAGCTCAGTCAGCCACGCAGCCTCTCTCTCACTCCCCTCCTTTCCCAGTGGGATGGAGAGGAGAACCGAAAGAATGCAGCTCCCACAGGCTGAGATAATAACAGCCCAGTAACTAAGGTATAACACAAACCACTGCTGCTGCCACCAATAATAATAATGATAAGGGAAATAACAAGGGAAGAGACTACAACCACTCACCACCCGCCAACTGATACCCAGCCCGACCCGAGCAGTGATCTAACCCTTCTGGGTAACTGCCTCCAGTTTATATAGTGGGCATGACGTGCTGTGGTATGGAATACCTCTTTGCTCAGTTTGGGTCAGGTGTCCTGTCTCTGCTTCCTCCCGGTTTCCCCTCCTCCCCAGCAGAGCATGAGGCTCAGAAAGTCCTTGGTCAGAGTAAACGTTACTGAGCAGCAACTGAAAACATGGGTGTTATCAGCGCTGTTCCCAGGCTGAAAGTCAAAAACACAGTGCTGCACCAGCTACTAAGAAGGAGAAAAATGACTGCTACTGCTGAACCCAGGACACAAGGGAAACAAAACCCCATCCAGAACATAGAAAGATGTTTTGAAAACAGGTTCCTTTTCACATTGCTTCGTTTTGTTTTTCTCACTCTCAAACATACAGTAACTCCTGCCTGACACTGCTGTGGAAAGGAGACTGGCGGATGCTTTAAAAACACAGTGAAATCTTCCAGCCTCCCAGTAAGATAAAAAGCCCCAGCTTCCAGCCCTTAGAAGTCATTAAGTACATTTTTAAAGATTTATTTGTGTTTTTAGAAGAACACTAATTTTTCCTAAACTTCAAGAGTTTTTTAATGGTTCCCACCAAATTCAGGTTTATGGTCTTACAATGACAAAGAGAACATGTGATTGTACAGAGCAAAAATAACAAATAAGCCCTAATACCAAGCCAGAAAAATCTCTGAGCCATTGCAGTTTTTCTGTACTGCTAGCAGCAAACAGGAAGGTAAAGGATAGAACAGTGATGCTGGAAGACTGATCAGCAGTAATCTGAAATGAGCTACAAAACAAATTCTTAAGATTTCTCCTTTGTGATTAATGAAGAAAAATTCATGCTAAACTCTACTTCCTATCGTTTTATATATCCCTGACCGTACCAATGAATCTCATTTCATTGATTTCATCTCATAGAGTGCATTTGCCCCTATTTCAGCCAAAGACACTGGTGACACTAGTCTTAACTAATGTCCTTGTGACAGCTCCCTGATCAGAATCAGCTTTTTGCACTAATTTTTTAGCCTGGTGTTTCCTTATTTCTGTGTGACTCACTTCTCTGAGAGATGCTACAAATAGAAGTTCTTTTAAGCAAAGGAAGGATGCTTTTTGTACAGGAACGATGCTTTTCCTGAAACAAAGATGATCAATCTTGCCTTGGACCCATCAGCAATAGCCTTCAAGGAAAAATAAAATAACAATCATATTTATTAACTGGTATCCAACTGCTATTGTTGCATTCAAGAGTTTCATACTGCAAATTTGCTTTACTCAGACTGTGCTGTTATTTCATCACTGTCATTACTAACCTTCTAATCTCCACAGATTTTCATCTCTAAGTATTTTAATTAAGCAGAAATAATGGACTAGTGTATTCACTTGATAACACCTCCTGAACCAAGTACAATATGGGTGATGCCAGAAATGCTTACTCTGTGTATTTTAGATAGGAATCATGAGCTAAATATCAGTGCTACTGTTCAGGAAAGAAAAAAGAAACAAAAACCATAATACAAAAAACATATACACAAACCATATACACAGCTTCACTTCCATTTTTCCTTTCCCCTTGGCTTCCCTGTCAGCTCCAGTGGAGAACTGGAGGGGTTGTATGGACCATTGCTCTTAGAACAGATAACTACCTAGATGCTACCTAGATAATGAAAACTGTTCTAATTTTTTTCCTTAAAGCTGTTTAGCAGATTCATTACAACGGCTATATTGATACTGCCTGACAGTCTGTTTTATTATAGCCTAAACAAATGCTAATCCTTTACTTAATTAAGAAGATATATAGATTAAGGCAGATGCAATGTCTTTTTGTAACAAAGAGCCTGCCCAGTGTTTTTGGAAGCTGACAAAATATAAGACATGTCACATTTCAGCCAAATAAAAAAAATGCAAGTAGGGCATTAGTCCAAGGCTTTTGTACTGTGCATTTCAAAGTTTGCACCCAGTGGGTGGGGCAAAAATAAATCAGGGCCTCCTATGGTGAAAATGTATTTCGGATTCAAGCTTCTAGGATCTGTCCATATCTTCTGCTCCCTAGGATTGTCAGCTGCTTCAGGGGTCATCTGATATATACCTCCTTTTCTCACTTCTGAGAATTTTTAGCTTGGAGTGTGTTTGAAAACACTTCAGAAAAAGGGTGAAAAACACAGAGTGCCTTCTTTGAAATACACTCCTTTGTTAAATTCCTTTCCCAAGGGTAAAGAGACTCTCAAACACCTGAGGGCAACAAATGACTCTATTCAACCCTCTCACAAATGACCTAATAAACTCCCAAAGGGTTACAATAGCTTATTTGTCATCATTTCTCATCAGCTATTTATAGCACCAATGTAAATTAAAGCAAAACAATAAATACCTGAGTTATTTTCTTTATTTTGAAGATTCTTTAAAACCCAAATGGTGCTTTACAATTTTAAACCCCCAATAATTAATTTTGCAATTGAGTTTAATATCATTCTCACACATTTTATGTTATGTTCAAAAAGGTTTGTATCTACTTACATGCAAAAAATCTGTCACCATTTCACTCACTTCCCTTAGCATGCTTGCAGGTAATGACTTTATAAATTCTGTTTTGTGTAACTTTTAAAATGTCAAATGCCTTATGGACCCTGTTACAAATGATCCTGGTCAATGAATTTCCACATGGACTTCTGTGAGAAAGCATGGTGATCAATATGATGGCAGAGATCCTGATCTCAGTAACAGTAATTTGAAGATATAACTCCATTGTATTTTAAATCTGTTCTAAATTCTTATCCATGTTGCTAGCCATTGCATGGTTTTGGCATGTACCAAATATAGACGGACTATCAAATATATAATTATATATTTATCACATCAAGTAGATGATGTACTTATGTACATGGATTCGCTGACTTGAGTTGGGTAGATACATGTTAAATGAGTCTAGGACAAATGGCTTTATCACTATCTCTAATGCTTTGTAAGCAATACCTCGGAAGTGTCACCATGCCTCTGGACACAACTGAATAAAATGACTGAGAGCTCATTAAGTTTTCTTTTGGTGTCTCTTTTGTTGCAATTTATTTGCCCAAATCAGTTCAAGGCAGTGGAGCTCTGCCAATTTACACTATCCTGCTAAAGTGGCCCTAAGAAATCAAGACACATAGTGTATTCTCCGAGTTGCCTCTAGAGTATTTTATGTGGACTGCATCATTTGTAATGCAGCACAGTATGTAAAATATGCCTTTCCATCTCTTGCAACATCTTTTGCAATATCCTTTGACTTATCAGCTTCATTGTCATCCCCACCTCCTTCATATATTTCTTTTGATGTCTGTGATGAAAACACCCATCTCCTGGCTGCAGGAGTCAAACGTCTTGGTTACTAGTTTCACTAGTCTGTATACATATGCATATATGCACATACATCTATGTATGTATTTAAATTTTTGCAGTTATTACATGGATTCCTCCTGGGAAAAAGAAGAAAGAGGCAGAATTCACATGAGGCAATTCTGAATGGCATTCAGATACTGCTGTGGTCATAGCTGCAGCAGACACCAAATTGAGAAGAGTAAGGAGGTACTAGGGGCTGTGAAAAGAAACATTCCTGTGTCCCAAACAAGTTTCAGAAAGATACAGGCACATAAATCCTTAACTTCAGTCTGCATAATTTCTTTAGCATATGTCTAACCCTGGATAGGCCTAAAATCATTCTTTGGCCACTTAGTTTCCAGGTCCTCACAGTTTTGTTTTCTGGACAGAGGTGGTTGAGCAGCTGGGTACAGCTTCTGCCTGAGCCCTTCTGGAACACAGGACCCAGTAGGAGTACAGTGCCGATTCCTGAAGGAACATGCCAGACACACATCCATAGCCCTGAGCTTGGTACAACTGCAGTGTTTGTGGCCATTTGTGTTTTAAAATAACACATCTGACTTTTACATGCTGTGGTTTCATGGTGAGAAAGCTCAGCAAGGAGGTATAGGTCCAGAAAATGTATCATTAGTTTATATTCATTAGGAATGGGAAACTGTGGGCACCCATGTAGATGTGAAGAAGTTCTTCTTATCAAAGTCTGCACAGTGCTGTGCTGTGTCTGTTACTCCTAGAAACCTCCTTGTAAGGAGAGTAAAGATGTCCCAAAGGAGAAATATAGTTCACTAAAAGTACCAAGAAGAAAAATATTTTTTCAGAGTTTTCAGGGATGAAAATAGGAAACAAAAGAGAAAATTTAGCTCATGGTAGGTGTTAATTTTAAGAACAATGAATGATTCTGATCACTGCATCAAATCATACTTAATAAGAGTGAATCATCTCATCCAGTCTCTGCTATTTACAAGTTAGGAGTTTGATCCAAACGAGTTATCTGGACTCTGTCAGTGGGGATAGTATATCTAGAGGATATTCTTCTCCATTGTAAGTATTGATAGAAAGGTCACATTCTGCAGGTGCTGGTTTCTTTCCATTAGAGATACATTCTTCTAAACTAATCATCAAGGTTCATGCCTGTTTTAGATGGCTAAAGTTAAAAGAAAGTAAGTCTGCCTTTTTGTAGACATTATAATTTTGTGTGTAGTCAGTATGTTCAAGGAAAGAGGAATGCCTTCAGGCAGCTGCAGACAAAGCAGCAAAGGAAAATATATATGCTCACTAATATCTGGAAAAACTCTTCATGTTGCAATTGTATTCCTGTATCCATAATGGCTTTGGGGACTGAGAGACCCAGGTTTGTAGGGAGCTCATCTTTTGTAAGATCAGATGACAAAAAAGTGGGCTAGATTTCAGGCACACAAAATTGTCTCCTATTTATCTTTGCTCTGCACAAGGAGAACTCTTTTTCAATGATTCTGAAGCATCATCTAATAGGTATGAGTAATAATAACCGTCAAGTATTACAAACATACACAGGTAGCTAATGTCAAATAACAAAATACATATAAATTTAGTCTGTTCAGATCTGGATTCAAAGAGCTAACAGTGATGATGATGAATGTTACTGAAATACTGTTAATACAGACACATGCTAACATATGTCCTCTACATCTTTTCTAACTCAATATGTGATAAACAAAACATCAAGCAGGCCTAAGGAAAAAGAACAAAAAAGATGCTACAATATGGCTATAATACAGTGATAAAATCGAGTGCCTCTTCAAGTCTCACTTTATGTATTTAAATGATCTTTGCCTTAAACAATGGTTGTAATCAGACAGACATATGGTAAATACCTCCCGATCCATTCTGTGCTATTCAGAGCGAGCAAGCTGGTCGGGGAGGGGAGGTTCGGTATGAAAAGTGATGCGGTGTTATGTACACTCAAGTAACCCCTTCATGGGGAAGAAGAGGGAAGGAAAAGAAGAAAAAAAAAACTTTGTGAAAAGAGGAAAAAATAAGCCTTGCAAAGCAAAGCTGAACGCTTTGCTGCTGTGCAGCGAGAGTGAGGAACGGTCCCCCCTGCCGGGGAAGTTGATGAATAATCCGCAGATCTCAAGCTGAGCCTTGGGCTCCGAGCGGCTGGTATCCCATACTAACACTAATCAACCAGTATGAAACATCCATTTTAAACGCAAATGAGGGGGGCCTTTTCAAAGGAGACCCAAGGAGGGGAGGGAGGGGGAGTTCAAAGCTCAAAATGGTGCTTTCTCTCTCTCTCTCTCTCTCTGTTTTTTCCTAAAGAAGACAGAAATATGGTTGGTTATTATCTAAGTTATTGCTACAAAGAATTTTGAAATTAAAAGATAAGCTTTCAGAGGAAGCTCAGTAATTTTCATAAAGAAGGACTTAAAACAGATGTGCCCTCTTTAATCGGGGTGTGCTTGAAAAAATACAAATGCATTTTTAACATAGCAGGGGGAGAAATCATATGGTTACACATTTGTCTCCTGGGCAAAAATAATTAAAAAAACCTCTCACTGCATGAAGTCTCTCGCAAATAGCCACCACCAGAACTTTCTTATCTAGCAAAAAGTCGGGTGGTGATCAGCCACTGTTCAGAAAGCAGGAAAATGTCCTGTGTTGTTTGCTTCTTTTTTTCACTCTAGCTTTTTCTTATTCAAATAATAGCTAAAGTGAATTAACATCTTCATCAGGGTCAGTATGGGATTGCCAGTAAACCCCTAATATTTACTGATATCTTATTGGTTGGTTTTCTCCTCAGTAAACTTTCTTACCATTTCTGCACCCGGGAGCATGCTGTGGCAAATAAATTCGCTGTCCAAAGCCTGGTCTCTCACCTGCCTTCTGGCAACAAGGGACTGCCCTTATGGATTCTGTCCAGGAAAAAAAGGTGCCACAGAGGCGGTTTCCTCAAATAAAGGCTAGGGACTGAGATGTTAAGGATTCCATCCTTTCTAAATGTCCTTCCTATACACTACTAGCTTTGAATGAGCTGTTTTTCTGCTTGTTTTCCTAAGTCCCCGCTGAAGGAGGGTGCCTTTTCAGAAGGAAGTTATTGCTAGAATATAGAATAGCAAAGAGCTAATTTAATTTTCTGGAATAAACACAACAATCTTCATAACAATCCTCTCCCCAAGAAAACCACATGTTCTGACTGGTTGCTCAACTACAACTTGTAACAAGTCTGACAGCTGCCATGGGAAAGTTTTTGTACAGCGCGTTACTGACATGTTTTGTTAAGTACACAAAGAGCAAATAATCCCGCAGCATTAAACCTGTGTACCTTTTGGCTGGAGTAGCAAGAAGTTGTAACTTCTTCCTTTTCAAGAATGCCTCCTGAAGCAGCTCTTTCTGAGAACCACCCTTACCACATTTTGCACCAGGCTTTCAAGTGTGGAGAAAATCTCCTGCTTGTCTGAGGGAACAGCACCTCCCACATCTACACTTTCTTCTTGTTGCCATCCAAACTGCTTCAGGCTACAAGAGGTGTCTAGAATGATCATCACTGTGGGCCACCCCATGACTGGTTGCACTCGGGGAAACACAGATCTGTGTCCTTGAAGTACACCTTGAGAAGCGGGTCAGCTCCTGGTGTGGCCCATGCAATGGGGCACCAATCATTCCATAAGCCCTCTTTCCCAAGAGGGCTTATTTCCTTTCACCCAGGAAATAGCTTTAGCGCAGCAAGCTTTTCTGGCATTGCCACCTGAACCCTTCAGAGAAAAAATACGTCAGGACAAGAAGGTTCTCCTTTATTAGTTATCCGGCCCAGCAGAAGTTTTTTGACCTTCAAAGTATCACAGGAGCCTATAGGGAGAGTCTGAAGCAGTATGGTAAAACACCTTTCAAACAGCAGCAAGACGGGCAAGGCATAAATGGCTATTGCACTTTTCCTTAGGCAAATTCAGATGTGAGCCTTCTGTCTACATGTGGATGGGCTCCCAACATGATCCTCTTATTTTGTATTAATATATTTTTTTAATGTTAAATGCACATATTTAACAGTGTAGTCACATCAGTTCAGATATTATTTTGCAGTGCACAGCTATAGTCTGGAACCTGATACTGCAAATCTGATGGCTGTAATTACACTGTGAATTTTGAAGGGAGTTGCCTAGCTATAAGGAATGTGGTCCTTCCATTACCAGTTATGTCAGCTGACAGCTGTACTCACAACTAAGCCACAGAACAATAAAACAGCACCTAATTATTAGAGGGAGTCAGGCACAGTGGGAGACCTGCTTTGACATTTACCCATTTATGACTTAAATATTATGACCACCCAGCAGTAGGAGAAAAGCAATACAACCCTTTGACAGAAAAAACACCTATTATCTAGTTTTCCTTTTGTATAAGTATCATAATGTTCTCGATACACACTACAGCTCTTTTAGTGAGAAAGTCAGAGGAAAGAAATTTGCTGAAGAAAAATGAGATGCCAAATGCAAATGTTTCTGTTCTCAGCATACAGAAATCATAGGCTTGAGGTATGGCAGTAGCCTCAAGAGCTATGTTCCCTTTTCTGTAAACATGAATATTTTCATTTGGAATTCTTCCTTTAATTTCATAGCAGTACAGTTTTAGCATAACAGAAAATGATGCTGCATTCTGCTCCTGCATTGAAGAGCCCATTTTCAGGGCTGAATGATCTCTGTACTAACACTTTGCGTGTTCACACTAAACCAGCTGCTTCCCATAAATTGTTTGTGGATCATAAAGTCAATCTTCTTTATGTCGCATGTTAGATCTCATTCATGACCAGCAGCCTGAGAATGGACCAAGTTAACAAAATCCTGAACACAAATAGCAAGCAGTTGACCATGATTCCCCTTTGGGTAAGCCAGGAAAAGAGGGTGACTAGAACTAGAGTGCCCATAAAATGGATTGTTGTCACCTCTCAAACTACTGGTTCTCTAGTCTGCTTTGTAATAAACTAAATAATAGTATTCTTTAATAATAAAATCTTAACGTGTTTTGTAATGCTGATGATAAACATGAATTCACTGGGGTTTTTTGTTTGTTTTTTTGATTCAGGAGTCTTTCAAGTTCTCTGGCCTTCACTTAATAGATTGCCTAGCTGATGAAATGATGCTGCTGTGTCAGAGCTATTACAGTGGTACACACTCAATATGGATACAGTATGTCAATCAAGCATGATTTACAACTAAACACAGAAACTTAGGAGTTGGTGTAATCGATGTACCTCTATATTAAGGATTATAATAATGTAATGTGCTTATTTTATGCAAATTTCTCTTATATAGACAAGAATTTGCTACAGTTTTGCTCCTGTAGCCCACTGCAATATTTACAGTATACAATTCCGGAAAAAAAGCCAGCTCTTGTTTGTTGTACTCCCATGAGATATCTCATGGAGTGAGAAAGTAGAGCAGCATTTGGGCCAAAAATCCAACATATTTCAGAACAATCTGCTGCCCTGCATACCTCTCAAATTTCTTTGGAATTCTTTTAATTCAAAGTTCTTTTAGCTTCTTTCAGCTTCAGCACAAATCAATCTTATAATAGAACAACACTCATTAAGAAAATGTTAGTCACACTGCAGCTGTGATTAAGACTAGTCCTTGATGTTATAAGAGCAGTACACAATTTTCAAGATATAATTGATACCCATGACGATTTATTCAATCTATGCACACATTTTGCTAAATCTTTTAAACATTTTACATTTTCTTTTTAGGAAACTAATTGTTAAAATGGAATGATTTCTGCAGTTTAGATTATACGCATTTTATGGTCAACTTCATTTCAAGTTCCATTATGTAGCATATTAAACGTCTCTTGATTCTGTTTATGCATTGGTTTGAGTTGATACAAGCTGTATAGTTCTTCAGTGCCACTGACTGCCTCTACAGAGCAATAGTCTACCGCTTGGATGTCCTATATTTGTAAAATAAATCCGAGCATTTAAGCTGTATTTGGTTTCTAGTCAGTTCAGTATTTGTAGCATTAACACTTTTGATCTGTCATATCAGTTGTAAAAGAAAACAAGTATGAAGTCTCCTTCATGATTTGCTTTTAAAATGCAATTGAATTGTACAGCCAAGTGCATTAATCATGGTTGGTTATTTAATAGAAGTTTTCAAATTTGTGAAGTACTTTTTGAAGTTAAGGTTATCACCCTGATTTTCTTAAGAATGATTATTTACAGCCAGTTTGGATGGGGCTACCAAAGCAATGGGGTTTTTATACTCAAGCTGGAGAGAAGTGGGTCATCTGGTCTCTTGATTTCTGTAGCATTTGTCTGACATGGAGTCTCTGGAGAATCCAAGTCAGCTCAGAACTCACAATTCTTGCTGAAATGAATATATTAGTTAAAGTTTGCTTTCATACAGTGTTTTGCAGTATTTCTGAATGCAGGCACGTCCTGTGGTATTTTGCCCATACCCAAATGGTGTTACTGTAAAATTTGCAAGTTTAGACAAGTACATCCTCATTATTTGTGTTTTAGGTCCTCCCAGACTCATCGTTTCCCCATGCTGACTCCACTTCATGCTGGAGATGTCACTATTTCTGTGGTCTTAACTCCTTCCCCAAATGGAAAACTCCCTCCTTGGTTAAGATTTAGCTGCAGAGAGGAAGTATAAAGTGAAGAAACTGAGGAAAGGAATAGCAGCTTTGTTTTGTTAGGAAAGAAGGCTGAGAGATACCTCTCTCATATCAAGCAGAGATTAAACAGAAAGGGCAAAACAAAATAGGGAGGAAATAATTTTCTCACAGAGTGCTCTCTCAGCATAAAAGAAAGGAAATTATGTCTGTAGGTTTCCGTGGGACAGTGGCAGAGCTGTGCAGCTGTGGCAGAAAAGAAGCAGCAGTGGGTTCAGAACAAATTGTGGTGGGTGGGTACATGGCCTGTATGGGGACAGCCTCTTCTTGATTTGAAGAAACTGGTTGGTTTATGTTCAGATTTCTCAAACTCAGAGAAAAAACTCATAGCGAGTCAGTGGGAAGATACTTTCAATGTTTTTCCTCTTTGTTTTTTCCTCCCCCCACATTTCTGGTGATCTAAAGCAGTGATTCAGTCCTAAGGCAACTGGGAGAGGTGACTTTCCATGTAACCTACAAACATCCTCATTCTGGTTTCTTCTGGGCTTTGTCTGTGTTAGCACGACTGGTGGCTCTTCTTTTGTTTGCCTTGCACTGGAGCCAAAGGAAATACTCACTCTTATGTAAGAGTGGAATGGAGCAAAAGAGAAAAGAAGCATTTGAATAACCGGAGTAATGGCCAAATATACGCAGGCTGATCAGTGAGGTGGAGATCTGTAAAGCCATGGTGAGGAAGGATGGTTCTGCAAAATCATCAGCTTCAGCTCTTTCTAATAATGGAGCTATTTATTACTAGAAAATGCATTTTTAATCTCTTACATCATTATTAATTTCATCCAAAGAAAAAACTTGCTCAACAAGCTTATAAACATAATTGTTTCCAAAACCTATGTTGTCAATTTTCCAGGACCTGAGTCCCCTAGTGCCAAAAATGTGTATTGCTGTGTGCCTGTGGCCATCATCCTTTATGTATGAGAAGGTAATAAATAGATTGTGCTTCTAATAGGAAAAAATGAAACAATATTAAATGATTCTTCATCTTAATTAAAAGCATAATTCTTAAAGGGGCAACTAGACTGAGAATCCAGATTGTCTGAGAAGACAAGTTCATAGATGTTTTGCATGTCCTACCCTCCGTTCAGATATTGGATCCTCACTGAGCAGCAACGGTACTACACTGGAACCTGTGCCAGGTTACAGCAATAATTGCAAGCCCCCCAGGATCCAAGCTCAGAAATTTTTGTATGTTCTCAGGAGACAAAGATGAGTGATCATCAAAGGCAGAGGAACACAGCATGACTGTCATAAGCCTGAAGTTACAACTTAGACATGCAATAGAAAATATCATTGGTACCTCTCCAGTGCATAGCCTGTAGTAATTAAAAACTTGATCCCTGCTGTTTTATCATCTCATTAGCAATGGGGGCACAAGACTTTTATCCTTGTTTGTCAGGAATCAAACATACCAGAGGAACTCTGATTATAAATTGATGAAAGTAAAGTTAAACTTTTAAATAAGAGCAGTTTCAGTTCACAATGTTTTTAAAGCTGATTAAAGAGATCTCATTTCAGTAAAAAATAATACCTAAGTCCAGCACAGATAGCAGAGGTCATCACTGGGAACAGGACACGAAATAGCACTTGGAAAAGTGCACAGACTTCTAAAATGTGCTGGTTGGGAAGTAAATACAAGCCCTGTCTGATAGTTTCAATACAACAGTTTTCAAACTTCTGATGAATTTTAGTTCTTCAAACGTTTAAAAAATCTGAAGTTTGTGATGGTTTTCATTACATAAAGTTATTGCACAGAGGTGTGGTGTTATGATGTCAGGGAATAGCATGGTGTTTCATTTCTATTAATGATCAATTCTATTAGTAACAGTAGAAGTGGCTTCCCCACAAATACCTTGCCAACAACCAATTCAGCATTTGTTTCAACAGTGCAGGATTGTGGTGTAATTGAAAGCCTCTTGAAATCAATGCAGAAGGTCCTATTTACATCTGTGGGTTTGGGATCAGTCCTTTCCAGAATTGTTCAAGTAGTTCTCGGATGGTTCCAGTTTTCCAGAAATATTATCACTTTATTGCATCTTAATGCATCTCTGACCTGAGCAGTGGAACCAGCATTGAACTGGGCAGAGGCAAATTTGGTGGGAGAGGACTGACAGTAACATTCTTTTCTTTTGTTTGATACCATCTAAAGTTACATTTCCCCCCCTTTCTTTCTCCCATGAATCTCTGTTTCTCCTTCCCTTTCTTCTTCTTCTTAAGATCTGTGACTTTCCTGTCGGAGCTCTAACAGGTTAACATATCTGAACTACTGTGCTGATTTTATTAACTAGTTTTTTATCCCAATGAAAAAGCTGGACCTATGTCTTTTCATAGTGATTAGGAAGCCACCCTTGATGTTTTGGGTCATTATAAGAAAGGATACCGTTCATTATGTCAGAGCAATGGTGAATCAAATGTAAAGAATCTGAATAATTCTTTTCTTTCAATCTGGCAGAAGACAAGTCCTTTAAAACAAGAAGGCTAATCAAGAACTCAAGGACTTTTTTTCAAGTGAAAAAGGCAGGCAAAAATGATGATACAGTAACTCATTATTTTACTGTGATTGCTTTGTGAGAAATAAAGTTATCAGATTCAGCAGAATTTGTTATGTCTGAGCAAATGATCCTACAAAGACAGAAGAGAATTACATGTTGAGCTAGATTCTTTCACAGAAAATTGCAACTTTAAAATACTGTTTTTATAGCAGATCAGTGAGGTGGTTGCTTAAATAATCTCTCATCAGTGTAAAAACTCAGAATTACTCCAAATGAAATATACAGAAGTAGATAGGTTATTTTCTGAAAAGTTACAATGAGGGATTTATTTTCAAGATAGAAAAACTATACTTTAATTTTTGACTATTTAATTAAATTGAAATGGATCAAACAGACAAGTGACAAAAAGGAGATTTCTTTCATAATGAGCATAATTGACTTATTGAACTGTACGAACTGTGGAGACAAGAACTTAATGGGACTCTATGAAAAAACAGATACTTCACAAAAAGGTTTGTGAAATTATGATAGCTGTTTTTTTAAAGGGATGGAAAACTTAATACTTCAGGGCGTAACTCTGTCTCAAACTGTTGTGGCTTGGGGAGAAATCTCTCTCCGCAGGCAGGTTACCCCTGGGTGACTAACTGAAGCATTCCTTTTCCCTTCCTATGCAGCATCTGTTACTAGCTTTTCTTAAAGACAGGATCCTGGGCTAACTATACCACTAGTCTGATCAAGTATGGAATTTTGACTATGCTCTAAATGAAAACAGAACTCAGCAAAGTAAAAAAGAGTTATTCTTTCTCTACAGGGATGCTTGGTCAGAATTGTGCAGCTCCCAAGTGGAGAAAGGACTAAGAGGAAACATGTTACCAAAACCAAGGTATTTTCACTGATTCCTGAAAATGTAAGTTAAGAACATATGTTAAAAGCTTGAAGACAATGAGTCCAGATAGTTGGATAGATAATGATATTAGGCCTGAGGTTTCCATTTATAAAAGCAAAAGCCAAAATAATTTAAAATCTTAACTATCTGGATACAGATATTTTCCCGTGGCACATGGCAAATCTGAAATCTGCATAATTTCCTCTTAGCAAAATTAACAATTCTTCTTAACTTTCCTGGTGAAATACAGTGTACAATCTCCCAAACAGAAAGTATTTCCTTTTCTATCTATGCACATCTAAAAACTCCTCTAGTTGTCATGATCTAAGGTATGAATTGTTTTTCATAATAGTGCTAACAACCTGCTGCACTTAATTATTCTATTAAATCTTGGCACTCTTGATTTTCAGATTACAGAGAAATAGTAGAGAGAAAAAAAATAAGTCAGCCACCAAGTCACTTTGAATCCTCAAGCTGAAAATGCAGATACCTCAGACTAAGTTAACCCACATGGACCAGCATGACATTTCCAGAATCTCCTTTCTTCAGCCTCAAACCTTTAAATTAACAACAGTTGAGGAATGCATCATGGTATGTATGCTGCAAATAAGGAAGAAATGATCTGACAAGATTGCCATTCAATTCTACATTTAACCTTTCATTATATTCAGTATTAACAGGAATGATTTATCACATTAGATTTGGTCTCAGGTCTCTGTGAGGGAGCATTGCTAGAGGAAAGAAAAAGAAGCCTGTCTATTCATGTATGCCATTTTTCCAGGGTGGCTAGTAATCTTGATATTAGGCTGAGTGGTTTGCTTCAGTAACTTTCTATTTGTTTTCCCAGATTGATAAGAATAGGATGTGTACATCTGTTAAGGGTTTCTTGAACAAAATATTATAATATAAACTATTTCTAGTTTAAAACTTAACTTCTAAACTTCTTCCATCTCTTTCTTTAACACATTAATTCATTAAACATTATCCAAAGACAGCTATGAAGAAGTCTCTTTTTCTATGTATATGCTTGGTGTTCAGGGCTATGTGCTTCTGTCAGTAAATCTGAACACAGGATGGTCAAATGAAAGGAGGGCACAAAAAAGAGACATCAGCTAAATAGTTCAAATCCTGTCTTAGAGGATAGAAAAAAAAGTCCAAGAAGGAAGGGTAAAAGAATTAATTCTCAAATCTCTAGCAGTTTTCCTACCATCAATTTCACTGGAAATTGCACCATACATGGGTTATTATTTGGTCATGCCAGTTCTTCCACTTCTACATGAACCCTGTTTTCTCCCATACTCTGTTCACAGGTGTGTAGCTTGACAGCTAGCACTCCAGGAAAGTAGGGAAACAGATCTTCTGAAGAAGTCACGGAGCAACAAGGCCTGAGAGAAAACTACCCCAAAGCACTCTAGAAGTGGCTGGCTTCCATGAAGCTTTCAGAAATACAGAATCACTGCCAAGTTTACAGGAGTCTGGAGCACAAGGCAGTGGCAATCGGATCAACATCCTTTCCAACACCTGGCAAGTCAGTGGTGGAAATGCTCTGAGCACAGACAGTGAAAAGCAGTGCTATTGCAAGGTGAAGCTATACTCGTCAGCATCATACTCTTGAATTATTTTTTAGCAGTACTGTGGAATTTCCTGTCCCTTTTTCCAAATTTCCCATCCAAGGAGAAACTGTGCAAGTAGCAGCTACTGCTGTCACTATGACTTCAGCCTGGATAATGTTCTCTGTGCCAGAGCTGATCTCCACTGTGTGCTTTTCTTATCTGGAAACTGAGGTTAGTGCACGTGGGAAAACAGCAAAGAGTTTCCATTAAATTAGTAAAACTAATTGTTTACTCAAGCAACATTCAGTGTGAAGACAGAAGTGGCCATTAGGGTGATTCTCTCAATTGGCATAAATTGCAACAGTTCAGTGGAAATAAATGACAGTAGTTTGCATCTGCTGAGTATCTGTCCTTCTCTAATTAGCCATTAATGTCTGTACTGGTGCAGTTTTAAAAGCTTTTAAACAGTAACATTTCTATTACAAGGCAAAATGCACTATGACCACCATTTTAATATGAATTTTTATGATATATCTCTATAGGCATGTGTTTTTTTCCCAAGTGGACATAAATGATTGATCACCTCAGCAAATCAATTCATTTTAATGACAGTAAGAACAAGTTATAAGTTATATTGTTAGTACCAAAACATTCATCTAGTTAACTCAAGTTCATGTGGATATATCACATAGCTGCATTTGACCCCAAGTCATTCAGAAACTTATACAGAGCTTATACACTTTAGACAGTCTAGTAACGCAGCCCCCATATGTTATTAGTGCTTGCACAGAATAACAGGTTTGCATATACAGTAGCTTTTCCCCATGGACACATGCATATGAATTACTTGTCCACTGCTCCTTTTTTTGTGCAACCCAGTTCCTCCCATGGGCTCCTTTTCCAAAAGGATTGTCCAGTGAAAAGGAATATAGTAATAGCACTGGAGAGAATATACCTTGCAGAAACACAGTAATTGCTACACTCCAACTGGGATTTGCAATAAAGAAATCAAAAGATTCCCTCCAAAAATTACTAGAAGAACTTTCTATTCCCTGATCTACCTAAAGGCAGCTGGATAAGTAATAGAAAAAGCAAGTTCCACCTCCAAATCTGCCGCAAGTGCATCTGAATTGTTTTGTTGTAGAATTCAGAGTAATCTGAAACTACATATCAAATCTTGTTTGTATTTGTAGAACTAGCAGGCTACTTACTAAGCCCATGTCATGAATGTAGTGTAAAATCCTTGTGGCTAACTCTCAGAGATGCTGAGCACCACCCACTGCTTACATTCTGTATCCGTTCCAAGACCCTCTTCTTTCAAATTGTGCATTTGGTTAAAACAAGGAAATCAAAGCTCACAGCAGTATCTCTAAAGTACACTTGAAATTTATTCTTTCTAGTTTAGCCATACTAATAAAAAAGAGTAATAGTTCAAATACTAAAGGAAGATGAAGCAAATACTGCTTGCTCTGAGATTCAAAATGTTAGGAGTTTCTTACCAGGCTACAATGTACACCATGTGAGATCCTGTATAACAGCCTGGCATTGGTGACACCAGGCATATTTACAAGCCAGTTACTATGGGTACAGCAAGGGAAGACCACAGAAGCCAAGAACATTACAAAGACCCTTGTCAGGATGTCTAATACTCACAAAGAACCACAGCCAAGAATAGCATATGCTTGCTTCTCAATGCGCACAGTCCTCTGAACAGATAGGCAGCTGCACCGATGGCATGTACTCCTCCTGCCCAAGGGCAGAAGCTATGGGGACAAAAGAATTCAGTCTTGGAGACCATGGAGATACCTGTTAGGAGACTGAGAACCAATATGTTTCCAGGGTTTTCAGGCTTCTAAGCAGTTTTGTTTCCACCAAAACTGCAGAAGGAGGCAGGAAGAGGATGATCAAACCATGCAAAATCTCAGTTTATTCTTGATAGGCATTCACATTGTGGCGAGTGCTGCATTTGGCTTTTCCCTTGGGGCATCAACAGCAAAGCCTCATTGGCCCATCTTAAACTGGGGATTTCAGAGCTGCCTGCAGCATTTGCAGGCATGCTGAGCTCTCCCTAAAACCCCAAGTACAGTTTCTCAAGAGGATTGCTCCCTAAATTGTTTTTTTCCCTTTCACTACCCGACAAGTGGTCCAAATTAAGGCTTGAGTGCTTCCTGCAACTACGGAATGCCAGCAAAAATAAAACACATCTTAAACAGGGTGAGTACTGGGTCAAGTCTATCTGCTGTAACAACTGTCTGAGCTGAACAGAGTTTAGAACAAAATCTGGAGTACAGATCTCTTTCTATAAACAAACTATAAACAGTGTCACAGAGAAACTAAGAAGTCTCTTAAAATCGTATATGTACCAGCAACATATAAACTGGGCCTGCTATACAGCAGGTAAAACAAACACCTATCATTACCTCATCTTTTTTTTTTCTTGGCACTGCTATTATTTAAAATATGTCTCTTTCTTCTGAGATGAGGAGAAACACTTCATTCCCAGGCACAGAAGGGGAACTTCAGAGAAAAATATGTTTCTGACTCACCCAAATCAAAGCTGACCCTGTGGTTGAAGTTGGTGATAAAAAAAGGGAGAGAGAGCAAAAGAAAACTGTTCCCCTTCACTACAAGTGGAAAAGAAACTTCAGCAATGATAGTGTAAAAAAGGAAAGAAAAAGATTGCTCACCCCCGACTGGCTCTTTTAGGATCTTATCATTAATACAACATTTAACAGACAGCCGTCTCAAGCCTGAACCAGCCATTCCCCCTCTTGAAAAGTCTTTTTGCTTAGCCAAGCTTAAACCTCTTCTTTTCAAGATAAACATTACACAAAGTGAAGCATAAATGCAGTAAAAGTCACAAAGCTGCAGCATGCAGCCAGACTATATGGAGTGTTAAAATACAATCTTTCCCTATGCTTACATCCGTGACACATGCCCAGGCCTGATCCAGAGGCCACTGAAGTCAGGAAGACTGCAAGAGGGAAGTTTTCTGTCAAAAAATTAGGATAATGTCCCTGCTGATGGGACAGCGCAGATCCCATGGCCAGGAAGGACACCAAGGTGATGCTCTTGTTTCTGCACCCCTGCTCAGGTTCTGCAGAATTAACCTCCTGTCCTGTTCAGCTGGAAACCCCACCAGAAAATTTGAGAGATGGGGAAAATTTTTCAGGGAAGGAGCCATTCTACCTGAAATGGATGCAATTCATACAGCTGCTCAAATGAAATAATTGCATTTTGTATGGTTGCACTAGTCTCTAGTATTTATTATACGCACAGAGAAACAAGTTAGGTGACAGTTATTCAGTTCAATCTCAAGCACTTAAGAAAATGCCTTGAGTTGAGGTGCTCGTGGAGCAGGATAAGCCTCCTGCTTCCTTGTACATTATGGTAGAGTGCTCAATTATATGATCACTTTTTTCCCCCCAGAGAATCCAGGCCTCATTCAGCACATGGAGGTGCTGGTTAATGCTTCTCTTTATCTCCAGAGTTTGGTGCGTACACAGCACTAACTGGCCTTGAGACAGTTATTAATTTCCTAATGTACCTTTCTGTAGCACTTAACACTGAAGTATCAGTATTTTAAAAACATAACTTATGCTTTCCTGCTCTGTTTGACAGAATATTTTAACACAAAACCACCAAAAATTTACCCTTCATCATACTCCCAGAAATGCCTGAGCCAGATGCAATTTGGTAGACCTAGGAGCAACTGAGAAGTGTTTGGTAATAGCAAGCATTGGGCGACCTGCCTCCCAAACAGTGCAACTGCCTCCAGTTGCTAATTTGTGCAGGAAATGTATGTTGCTCCTTGAAAAACCCAAAAGCGATAATGGCCATGCCCTTTCCTCCTGCCCCAAAGAATTTATAGGCTAACTCAGACAAATAAAATACATAGTTTATTAGAAGTCAGGGAGACATTATTCATCATAGCAACAGCATAATAGACTTCCCCTGAAAAGGGTTTTAAAGAAGGAATTTAAGATATCTGCCACATTTGGCATACACAAGAATATATATATGCCTTATGCAAACACTGTTGGATTAAATGTAAGTTATATGATGAATTTTGAATCTTGCCCAGAGGGAATAGTTAAGAGGAGATAATGGATATGAGCATGACAGGGAGATGTTGGGGGAAATACACTCTGGGGAAAGTAGCCAAATTTATTTGCAGTTGTTATGCATTAATAGCCTGGTGTAAATAGAAAAAGAACTTCACAGGGACAAATGCGATATATCTGTGTCATTTGGTAATATGGATTAAGAAGGGCAGATCCAGTTGGTGCTGCCTTAGGAGAGTGAATGATAGCAGATTAAATAAAATAGATATTTCCAATTACCCTATTTTTATATAGTTTATATTTTAAAAATATCTACTCCCTTTATATGCAGAATAATTCCATAAACAGCACTGAAATTTTCAGCTGGTACTTTCTCATCCCATTTTATACCCAAGACATTACAGCAGGTCAGCAGAGGTCTGGAGCCCAGTGCCTATATGTTAGAAGTTAGTGTCATAACTGTTACTAGCCAGACCTGACACTGAAAGAGCTTTGCTTTTACAGGAATAGAACTACCAGCTACTATAGGACTGGCCATTCGCAGATTTTAACTCCAAGGTTTGGCTTTCCATCTCGTCTGTGCAGAAGCGCACGCGGGGCTTTTTGTCTTCCCAGTTGCGCACAGCCAGCTGCACTGGTGGGTAAAGCCAGGCCTGTCCAGCTCCCTGTGCCTATGTCAATTGGTTAGCCTTGTCTGCTTTCAGCTGACCAACAGGACGCTACCGCTTACACACGCAGCATCTGGCACAGCAGCTATTCTGTGTGGATGTGGTAAGCTTCTTTGGGCCTTACAATTACTGTACCCAAGACAAGTCGCACTGAAACCCAGGGAATCAAGGTGCTCAAAGCCCAGGAGGCCTTGCTTTGCATGGTCATGCATGTATTTCCTCACTGTCCACTGCAGGAAAAAGGCTGAAGGCTGACCGTGCAATGGAGACGGAGCTATTTCTTTACCAGAAAAAGAGTAAAATACATGAAATGTTTTCTCCCTTTGCCACACATGCACACCAAGCAACATGGATTTACATGAGCCTGCACGGCACAACTCAGCCAAGCACATTAAGCTATCAGCACATCATCAAACCATCACAAACACTTCCTGCCTTCCTTTTCCCTGCTTCTTGTTATGTACCCTTTGCCAGGCAGCGGCAACCACAAGCTGCAGCTTAACAGCTTGCACTACACTGACAAGAAACCCCTGCACAAAGAGAAGTAACCACAAAATTATGTCACTCAGTAGCAATTAGCTTTGTTTTCAATATACACAAACTTTGGGGCTAGGGAGAAATTGAAATGTAATAGCAATTGTGCGGGGAAGCAGGTGAGTGACTTTGTGGCTTATGGGGGATCTATTACTTCTCTGGGGATGGATAAAGTCCATATTTCACTGAAGCTATTGCAAATCCAAACACTCTGGCATGCAGGCAAAACTGGTGATTTGTATCTGATCTGAAGCCACAGAACAAACAGGAGCAATGTTACAGACTTTTGCCCTCATGCAGCGGCTGACATGATTTTTTGAACAGCTATTACATGTCTGAAAATTGACATATTTGTGGTAGCAGCACAAAAAGCACTCTCTTTCAATAGCTGTTACTCAGCAATCAGTGTCCAAGCCTTCATGTTTTCTTTTGTTGGAAAAAAAAATCAGAAAAACTAAAGTAAACCACAATCTGGTTCTGTGCCAACAATATTAACCAGCTTCTTCTAGAGCCTTTGAAGTTAGCAGGGGGCATCCAATCTTGTGGTGCAAGTAAAGAATGATACTTTAAGCGATTCCTTTTCATCCCTTTAACTTAATGAAAGATTAATAGCCTTGTTATTTTTGTTTCTGCTTTATTTTTTATACTCGGGGGGGGGGAATTTTTGGCACTTGTTGAAACTGAAATGTTGCCGATAATGGTTTTATGGATCAGTGAAGCACTGCGTTGTTTGGGTGTTGGGTTTTTTTTCCCCTGTGAATCTTGTTTAACAATAAAAGGCACAAAGTTATGTACACAGGCACAAAGTCCAAAAAAAGAACCATGGATATGCTTTTGGGAAGTGGGTGGAAGAAGGTGGAAAGAAGCTTTTATTGTGCACAGACCGAGAAGAGAGAGTAGCGGGGGGGGGGGGCTTAGAAAATCTTTTCAGTCCAAGAGCTGCAGATTAGTTATAAAAATGTAATCCACTTCCTAGCTGAAGAAAGCAGCTTTATGTCGCTGCTGGCTGTGAAGATACAATGTGGGTTTTATAACCACCATTTATTTATATATTTTCAACCAAAGCCAACAAGGCAGCATTCCTGGCTCGTTGTTGCCATTCAGGACATAGGAGATAGGTAGCTTTTATTTTGTCTTTCTGTTTTCATTGTGTGTCCCTTTTAGGGGGTGGAGAAGGACTGTAGGTCTCACACATACCTCCTAAAAATATTATTGCAGCCATCTATTCACTCTGCTTTTGTAGTCACATTATCTGGGCTACACTGTGTAGTTACATGTTACCATGGGTGCAACCCCATATAGAAAATGCAGTGAACCTCAGGAGAAGCATGGTGTAATGTGTGACCCACAAGAGTTCATTTTGCCAGCTAAGGATCTGGCTAGACACCTCCCCTGAGCTTGCAGAACAGTTAAATACGAAAATGCAGTTGTAACTTGTAGTATTATACCTCAGACATTTGATTCTGAGCATGGGTAGGATGGATGCAAATGTGGCCCATGAGCGAGACACCTGACAGTGCTCTAAATAAACCCATTATAATAACCACTTACAATTTGGTTTTTGACTTTGGATCTTTTATTCAAAAGCTCTTTGCACATAAGAAGCCTCGGGTAGAGTGTGCACATTTGCTCCAGCTTAAGCAAACCAGAAGAATATGTATTTTGACTTTCATTTTATGAAACCAAAATCATTACTGTTTCAATTCCACCACCAGGGGCAAGGCAGCTTTACCTGGGCAGACCTGTACTATATTTATATATTTTATATAATGCAAATTATAGCCATGTAATTATAGTATAATACTTTTATATATTTATAATAGACTAAATTATTATATTCAGTGAATTACACTCTCAAAATCATACAGAGATTTGTGATGGAGCCAAGACCTTATTCCAGATTTCTCAGCTCCTAAGCCAGGGGTTTATCCATTTATCCAGCATAAAGTTTCATTCAGAATTTCACATTAGCATTACAATTGCTGAGATCCCCACAGCATCTTGTAGCCAGTATTTACAACATTGCTAAAGTTTGTGGAATTCCTTGATGGTCTGTTTTACCTCAGATTTCCTGTTTAATATGGTACTAAATTTTGCATCTGATGTCCACTTCAGCTCTTCAGGTAATTGTAAATAAGAGTGAATCAGACACATCAATACAAACACTACAAGCAGTACATTAACTCCCTCATAAATTGTCCCTCAGTGTCTGACAGAGAAAGAGGATGGGATCCAGCATTTTGAAGGGGGAGAAGTACTGAGCACTGTGATGTACATTAGCAAAGAGATAGCAGAAATGCAGTAGTGGGTATTGTGTGCATGACTTACCTAAGCTTGCAGTCAAAGTTCTATGTATGAGCTAGCCCTAAGGCTGGCAATTCCACCAAGCCAGCCTACCTTCCTGACATGTAACCATCCTGACAGACAGAGTATTACATGCTTCAAAAGTTGTCTTCATCAGAATTCAGAGGAAAGATGGTCCCAATGTACAAAATAAAACACATCACTGCTCTTGGTAACTTGCCTATTTCAAATGAGAAATCACAGTAGTGTAATGCCGTAAAAATTAGACAGATTTTTTCTGCTATTATACCAAACAGCCTACTTAATAAATGGGTAATGAAAAAGAATAATTTATTACAGCTTGTGAATTTTGACAGTTCTAAAAAGATGTTCTTAGAGTTTCCCCAAAGGGAGAAGAAGAATGTTTCTTCCTTAACACACTGGTGTTAGATGTAATTTCTCTGTCTGTAGAATTTTGCTCCTGCCTGGTAGAAGGGATTAGATTTTTTTTTCTTACATCATAACCTATTTTAAGCAATTATAATCTGGGAGTAATAAATCATTTTCATTCACCTCTCATGGGGAGAGAAAAGATGTGAGAGAGCGTTCCGGAGTTTTAATTTATATCAATGTTTGCATTACTATTAAATGAATTAAATGGATTCTACAAATGTTCTCTCATAGATCTGCAATAAATTATGGAGCATTTCAACCTAAGACATTTAATTGTCTCATTTACCAGCTTTTGGTTTTGTTTTGTTTACTTTTTCAAGTGCGTAGCACAGTCATAAACCACACTGGAAAACTCAGAAGACTCTTGAGGATGGCAATATAGGACACAACTTCAATCATTATAAACATTGCAGATCCATTTGAATTGCAGGAATTTGCAGACACCCAGGTTCTGCATCAGAAGCTCTTTACCTTCTGCAAGTACTGACACTTCTACTGGTTTCTCCAAGGGAGACCATTCCTAAACCAAAACACCCTCCTTGGGAAAATCAATTGGGATTTTCATCCATGGTTCATTCCTAGCTTATCTTCTGATGGCAGGGCATAGTTATTAAATGGCAAGAGAGAATAAATAAACTAATCTGACTAAACATAAGAAGGTAAAGCAGGGCTAAAACATACATAAAGGGGAATAAATGTTTGAATTTACATTTCACACTTTCTTGTTGGGTTTTGAAGGAACTTAGAACATGTGCACAAGGGTTTCATAAGAGCATCAGAATTTTACATAGAACACATTGCAGACATGGGACTCTATCAGAGAGATCATCTGTGCTGTTTCCTGCTTCTGACTACAGTCAACGGCAGAAGCTTCCTAGCAAATTAAAAGAAATCACATGCTGAACAGAACTGTTATTATCTGCCAATAGAAGATGTCCAACTTCATGCACGTATCACAAAGCAAACCCTTTGAAAGATTTTTATTTCAACCTGTTTAACAGAACATCAGAGATTTTTGTTCACTTCGGCATACCCTCTCAAAGGTTTTAGTGTCACTTATGTATCTGTTCCAAGGGATAACTGTTCTTGCAGCACAGCAAAGTGTTTTACTTCCGTTCTTTTACTCTCTTTCCAGTATAGTAGAAATTTTATTTTGCCCTCACCAAAACATGTAATACAAATCTAATGTTTTTATGCTATCGTCAGGCCAAATAAATCAATTCACATATTTTACGGAGTGAAAACCTCACACTTAAGTCCTCATACTTAAAAAAAGAAGGCTTGTCCTATTTATGTCCATTTTTACCCTTTGAAATAATTCATCTTTGAAGAAGGAACAATTTGACAGGGAATGAAACTGCTAACCTCAGAAATATTTCTTTAGTTCAATTTGCTCTCTGTCTAAAACATTCTATTTCTCCAACTTTTCATAACTGCTTTGCACCAAGCCATAGTCACTATGTAACATGATTACTTTTGAACAGCTAAACAGTTTCTCTTCAAGTCTTTCTTAGCTTATGACTTTATTGAAGGTTTTACTTTGCTTGGTTATTGGATTTTCTTTATCAGCCACTGCAACACGAATCATTATACTGACATGTTTTGTACAGGAAAATAAAATAATTCCATTTCAGAACAACCGTTTTAAGTGGTCAGTGTGGTGTAGAAGAGCTACTTACTCATTATAGCATTCACATGTACACTGACATAAAGCAGAACCCATGGTAAATCTCATCACACTTAATTACACCAAAATTCACCATTCTCCATTTCAGTTCTAAGTGCATAAAGTATCAACACGAATTAGCAAAGTGAAAAACCTAAAACTGAGAGCAAGGGACTGAATCTTCACCGCTTTACAAAGGGACAAATGAGTCCAGGTAAAGTCTGGTGCTGCTGAAGCCGAGAAAATATTTATAAAACTCTTAGATCTTTCTACCATCCATGACAGTGTGCAATGTTTTCAGAGTGATTTGAGTGAAAAGCTCCATTGAAATCCCCTCGGAAGACCCAGATGTTGAAGTAAGCCCTCCTATTAAGGAACTCCATTAAGGAGCAGTTCCTATTAAGGAACTACAGCCTAGTGAAAACTGGGCCTGGGGGAATGCAAGGAGGAGTCTCTGCTGGCCCTCCTGCACTCCAGGCCAGAACTTCTTAATACTTTTTGGTCTCCTTCTAGCTGAGATTACATTTAACACTGCAATTTCCTTCTGCAGTGTTTTATTTCATTAGCGCCCTGTATAAAGATATAATTAGTTTATACCAGCAAAGCCTATTAATGAAATTTGATGGTATACCTTTCCAATAGCAACATCCACATTTTATAAAGGCAGAAAGATTAAACAAATTCCATAAAGCCTGAGCCAGTGCCTGCCTGCAATTAGAAAATTTGCAAGTTATCTCATTCTGTGAATGAAATACCGCTACTGCTGGTGTTTGACGGCTCTATGGACTTAGTAAATGTTAAGATGAATTTTTACACAATGCATATTTAAAAGCACATTTTAATTTATTTGAAAATTAGGCATTTGTTTTGCACTTTGCTGAATTGAGCCCCAAATGCATAAAGGCAGATCCCATTCTAAACATCTTTTCCATTAATTCTTACTGTACAAGTGCAGTGCATTATTCTTCCAGTTTCAGAGTAAAGAATATACTCATTTGGATCTAGAGCAAACATCCATAAGTGGAGAAGCCAGAGAACTGGTGAGCTGTTGGTTTTTGCTTGTTAGTTTAACCAAATTGGAGCTGCCTTGTAAATACACATTCCCAAAGCTGGCAATTGCATTTGGTGCCATTTCGATGTCACATTAGTCTGGATATACCTCTGAAGTGGGGTACTTTTTTAATGTCAAATTGAGGGGGATGGAAGGAGACCTAAGGATTCTGAAGGAAGCAAGAACATAAGAAATTAGAAAAGGATAGTGATACCAAGGACATAAGGCATAACTATGTAGCATTGGACTGAATTAGGAGCAGCTGATCCACATCCAGGCAAATTCATGGAGTCATCGTGCATTGCATTCTTAATAATGCAATTGCATCCAGACTGTGTTATTAGTTCAATAGAGACTTTACTCCCAGAGCATCTGTAGACTTTGATTTGGATCCAGGGAATTGTTTAACAGCTAGAAAATTTTAAAAGCAGAATGGGGATTTTGTGTTATGCAATTTTCTCATCTTGATGAATGGGGGAGTTAGAAATGAGACATTAGTTAGCACCCGTGGAAGTCACCCTTGCATTAGTAGGTACGGAAAGGAGACTGCACCCTCAAGATCTTGGTGGGTGCTAGCTTGAGCAATGTATGTGATACACACATACATCCATGTGCATGCTATAAAGAACAGCAATGAGTTCAATGCTGGCATGAAGTCTCATGAAATAGTCTAAGATTTTTAAGCAAGCATCTCATTTAGGCATCAACAGATGAAGATTTTGAACCAGCACAGTAGTATTGGGGAACCACTTATGAGGACTATGTATGACTAGAGGATGACTTATGACATGGAGGTCTCTCATGTGACATGAGGTTCTATCAAGAGGAAAACTGCAGATCTTCATTCGTTTGTCTTTGCCACTGATCAAAACCTCCTGTGCATCCTACATCCTGTCCTGCTGTATAAATTTCTGTCATGGGTCTTCAATTAGCACTAATCATGTATTCAAAGGAAGAGTAAGGATGTTCCTGTTTTTCTAGAGGGGGTGAAAAATCATGTTTCTCTGAGCTTGGCTTTAATATCTCTGCATCCTCATTCTCTATTTCAAAAGCAAAGCTGATGCCATGAGGCACTGCAGGAATTTGGAAAATATGCTTTGCTTTTGAAACAGAAGCTTCAAATCCACTTTAAATCCCATATAAAAGTTAGTCCAAAAAGTCAATGAATGGATTATGATCAAAGTCTCTTTATTGAATTTTCTAACAGCTTCCAACAAAACATGTTTTAAAAGGAACTGACTGCATCAAGCGCTTTCCAGAAACCTGAAATGATAACTCTCAGTTCATGATAGCTGAGAGAAGTAAGAGACGAAACGTCTGTGCCTATGTAGCATATGGATCATTTTATATGATTTCAAAAATATTCTATGGGAAATTTATCATTTCAGCTTTCAACAGAGCAATGCAAATATTGTGTTTCTTAAGGACTACTGCCAACCAGAAACACTCACAGTGCACAGCGTGGTGTTCTGGGAGCATCTCTGACTTACTGGTGCTGTGCTATCACTAGGACACACTTTGTCTATGAAGAAAGGTGCTGGTTCTTACACTTATTGAATCTAATTGCGCATCTTTGACATTTTAAATGTGATCCCTCATTGCTTCTTTCCTCCTGTACAGCAAGACACAGTTTATACAAAAACCTTAGAATGATTGGGATGGAAGCATCTAACAACTAGTTTGCTCCACAGTGATTGCTCAAGATACGAAGCAAAGGAGAATCAACTGTGATGCTATAAGTAGCCAAATGCATAGCTGGTTACTGACCAACTATTTTAGTCTACAATTCTACCAAAAAGCCTTAGGATGAAATACTTCTGCCATTCAACAGGGTTGTATTTTTTTGATGCCTATATATTGACATGGGAAAGGTCAAATTCTTGTACTTTGCAGACAACTTTGATCCTGTGAGTAACAAGGCAAAACACTGTATTCTGCTAAAGAGGTTGTGCTTATCAGTAAGCCTCGGGAAACAATTCCAAAAATCGCTGTCATGCCAGGGCACACGAACATTGCCGAAGTCATTACAACCTAAACCTCCTCAGAAGGTACGGCCAAAGGTTAAAGCAGTGGTGTGGAATACACAGACATCACTGTGAAATGACAGATACTTATATTTACCTGTACAGGAAAGGAGAATTATGACATAAAATAGAGTGAGATGGTTGAGACTGTTCCTTATAAGGCCCCTCCTGAGGTCTTGGACTAAGAAATTCAAGGTCCAGGTATGGTTTTCCAATGCCTGGAATTTGGCTGTGAAGTGAGTAATGCTTCACAGCTCCCACTGTGATATAAATCTGTGAGCTGACTGGCAAATGAGATTTCTAGGAGGCTTTGTACTGTGAGTATTAACACAATTACTGATACCTTTCTTGATATAGAGTTGTACTACCTTCAATAATTTTTTTGTAGCATTCAACAGGATGCTCTATAATGCCAACCAATAACAGCAAGGGTGCTGGAATCCAGCCTTTAATCTTTTGCTAACTGAGTCATTGCTGAGGTGAATAATTTACTACGAGGACAGAAAGTTGAGCAGTGATAGAAGGAATTTGCTGAATTATGATTTCTGGTTCTTTTCTTCAAGTCTCTGCCAACAAAAATTCTAAATGCTGAGTTAGACAAAGTTAGGTTCAATTTATTGTTTCAAGACTGTTGTGCCCACAGCATTTTCCTGCATTTAAATCCCAGTCTAGGAATTGTACTGCACAACAAATCTCATAATAAACATTCACAAAAAAATCACCTTCAGAAGGTATGTGAAAGTTTCCCTGTGTTTATAGCATGTCTGTGGCTTCACAGGGAATTGAAAATATTCCTCATCTCTTACATGGCACTTAACATTTCTTGGTGTTTAATAGTAATGCCTCAGTTTCTCTAAATGTTGCCCATCTGTTTCCAAAAGATACCCAAAAATAGGTAATTCTATTTGTGACGTGCAGTATTGAGCTAATGGAAGATATTGTGAAAATGTGAAACATTTTTAGAACTAGATTCAGGGAGAAGCTATTTCTCTGTTAGGCTCAGATGTTCCTTTCTGGTTTTGTGATAGACAGTCTGGCCCCCATTGTACAACATAACACCTAGATTGAAGGTACGAGAGCTGGAGGGGTGGCTGGATACCAGCAAGGAAGGCAGAAAGAGATTGCAGGAGAAAGGCTGATTATTGGAAAATGTTCATGGAAAATTCATGACAGATTGGTATTGGTGCGCTAGGAGGACATTTCAGGGAGCAAAAGAAAACACAGAGAAAGAGAGGGACAGAGAAAAATTGATGGGGTAGGAATGGTTTTCCAGTATAAATTCCAACAAGCATGGGAATTCTTGACCACACTTCAAAGAAGTTTTAATCTCAGGTTATTTCAGCAATTGAGTTTATGTCTCATTTAATTTTCTGTTGTCCCCAGATTTATATCCTATCCTGTGTGCAGCCATCTCTTCCTTGGGTTTTGGAACCCTAAGAAAATTTGATGTAAAAAATGATGTTTACCTTTTAATCATTCTCTGTGCAGCCCTCTTTTCTTCTGTGTATTTTGTGTTAAATTCAATAGTTGAGCACCCTACGTTTTTAGCTGCCACCTCACAGCCCTGACCTATAGCTTTCCCCATATTGTATATAACCACAGAGAGGACTGTGATGTTAAATACAAAAGAGAAATAGGAGTGTTGTAAGGTCATATGCTTCTTGCATAAGGGATTTCAAAGGAAGCAATTGTTTAAAGGACTGGAAGATGACAGAAAATAATCTGTGTAATCCAACAATCAAAACCTGTATTCATTAGCACAGGGAACTTTGTTGGGTGCCTCAGAAAATGGAAAGGTGAGTAGTCAAACTGAGAGCAGCTCTTTAATTTCCCACATTTCAAGGCGCAAAGAATAGGCTCTGTGTGTTTGGACTATTGTAGTTTTGACTTTCATATTTCTAAACCTCAGGATTTAGATCTGAATCTTGAAAGTGATTCAGACTTTCGCCAGTTCTCCTGTCCTCAGCTGAAACACAATGTTGAGTTTTTTTGAAATAATTGTGCAGCTATGACCATTCCTTCAATAAGGCATTTTCTACATGAGCAGAATTCTTTGAAGTGTGGAGCCATGAAGATGGTGAGGGCCAAAGGTGAAAGCTGTGCAATAGAAGTGTGCATTCCAGTCAGAGGACGGGTTGGAGGGGTGAAGGAATTAGTCTATTGATATTCAGTGCTTTGACCTGCTAACAATAACTGTGGCACAGGGGTTATAACAGCGGCACATCCCTACATTGTGTGTCAGTGGAGAGAGACAGACCTTATCTGCTTTAGTTCACTTCGAAGGAAAAATCAGCAGGGCTCTTGCCATGTGGCCACCAGTCCCTGATACTGGGGAGAAAAGGGGAGAAATTGTTTCTAATTCCTGCATCCTTGCATTGGGTGTAATAATAATTCAGCTGCACATCTGCAAGATGAGGGGCATTTTTCAAAATGTGATGCTGGAAAAGAGGAAATAAATTAATAGGGTATTCTCTGCTGGATTTTAAAGGGCAGATAGACTAAGGAAAGCAACTCCCTGCTGCTTTTTTCCCCTTTAAGATTAAAAAAAAAAAAAAAAAGGAAAAGAAATCCTCTTTTTTACTTTGAAAGTATTTTTTCTAAAAAATAATCAAAGCAACACCAACAATTTTTTGACACCAGAGAATACTTTTCCCTTGGTATACAGCACATTTCTAACACAGCTCAGCTAGCCCTGCGGGTAAAATACAGTGCTGGGGATCTGCAATTTTCCTAACACAAACCCATCAAGATTTAGCCCATACAGGAAAAGGCCAGTTGACATTTAGCTAGCAAAGCACTCTGGGGTCTGGTTCTGCCTTCAACCTCTACCTGTAGCAATCACTTCTCAAATCTCTGGTTCTGCTATGCCTCTTGTCATTTGCCATCACCTTGGCAAGCATGGCATATCAGCTAGAAACTAGCAGAATGCATAGAGTAAAGCAGTAGAATATAATGTAACATGAGGCACACATAAGTGAACAGTTTAGATTCTATTTGTTCTTAGATTTGCAATATTTAGACATGTAGGTAACTCATTTACATCACCTAGTTCATTTTCTTGGCCAGTGTAGGGCTGTTTTCAGGCTCTGGTCTGCCTTTTTTTTATGAAGTCAGACTGGAAACTTTCCCCTTTTTTCCCCATACAAAATAAATCTTGAGCTTAGTATTCTACCTTACCTAATACACCTCCTCCAGAGCTGCCAGCCCACACAAGTCACAGGCCTAAGACCAGGGGCTGCCTACACTGATCCCTTGTTAGTGGCAGAAGTGCTGTGCTGTCACTGCCCGGAAAGCCAGGTCAGGCAGTGAAATCCCTGCCAGCCTATTAAAGCGCAGAAGAACAGCAGTCATAGCACTATAAGAAATGGTCTGGTGAATGCAAACTATGCTTATTCCCAAGGATTTTTAAAAGAAGATGAAAAAGGGCTTTTTACATGGCAACAGGATGACAACATTTCAGAAAAACGTGGCAGAGACACGGTGGGGAGATGAAAACCTGTTATTTCTTAAGAATAAATAGCATCCTTTATCTCCAGAAGCTGGTCAGAGATGAAGCAGTGACTCGGTACCTGGTTGGTACTCTACCTATTGAGTCAATCTGCACTTTATTAACTTGCTTCTCAACAAACGTGTGAAAACCCCAGGCCAGAAAACTGCCTAGTGTCTTTTGTTTAACATAGTCAAGAAACAGCTTCATAATGGAAGCCCAAAGGACAAAGAGATCACCTTTAATTTTACTTGTGCTTATTCAAAGGCTACTTCAGTCAGAAAGGTATTTGAGTAAGAAAAGTGCTCAGCATGGCTGTAATTGCAGGTGAGGTACCATCTGGGCAATAACCAACCTAATCTGCAACGCAAAGCCAACTGCAAAGCTACTGTAAAACCTACTCCCAAGCAAACAAAAAACAGTAACAGATTTTAATTTAAAATGGAGATTTTAATCCTGCCAGTGTTGTCTTGAATCATACACTAAAATAGAGCAAGCCTTACAAGCCTCTCATTAATAATTCTTAAACATAACACAAAGTGAACTAATAGGCTGAGCTAGCAAACTGTGAGCTGTGTGAATGGCTGGAGTGGAACACTCATCCCAGCTTGTACAAGCAGTTTTCTTCAGAAGATCATAAACCCCATCATTTCAATAATCATTTTTGTATATTGCTGCAACCACATCTCTCTTTGCAGGGCCACCGATGGAGTGGAAGCTAGCTACAGGCAATGGTGGCTCTTCAGTATACAGCACTGCAGCAGTGCTCAAAAAATCACAGGCTTTGCCCAATGTGGCAATTTGTTACTCTACCCTGAGGTGAACTTCAGAGAGGCAATTCAGGAGGAGAAACACTCCCAAACTGTCTGAGTAGAGCTCTGATACGCCAAAGGCTATCTACAGTTAGTTAGATAGACCCTGCTTTACAAAAGACTAGAGTTGATTCAATTCTTGTTAGCATTTTAGATGTCAAGCCTAGTTACTGATTTTGAGTAGTTTTAATTACATATATTAAATGTATAAAATTTTCTGAAATAAACTCAAAGTTGACATAGTGGTCAATATATTTAGCCCTGGACTTGTAAAAGGTATATTCAAATCCCTCCTCTCCCCAGACCTCTTTTGTGACTCTGAGTAAGTCACTTCACACCTCCCTGCCTCAGTTTCCCATTTGTGGAATGGAGATAAAATTATTTGTCTAACTCCCAGGGAGATAGTGAACACAATAATTGGACAAATCTCAGCCTATTTGGAGTATTGTCTTTTCCATTACTGCAGTGCTGAAGATGTGTCACAGGATTCCACGGAGGAAGGTTTTATGAAAAACATAAGAAAATGAGAGAATTTGTCTAAGAGAGAGCTGCCATTTGAAATAAGAAATGGATACAGATGGGAGAGTCCAGCAAAATAATGAAACTGTATTAATCAATATGACAGGTTGTGATCTTCAAAAAGCGGCAGCCAAATAGTTAAAAATGAAAGTTTTCAGTGGTGCAATGTAAGGCTGTACCATGAATATTTAAGAGATGCCTCTCAAGAATGAAGGCAAGTGTGGGAGATAACACAAAGGTGTTTGAAATTGAACAATTTAGGTTGGTTAGTTAAAGCTTATGTATTTTTCTACATTTGCAGAATAAACAACTAGCACACCTGTGAGAGACAGTGAGCAGCACACATCAGTTAAATGTGATTTATAATCCATGTCATGTTTTCAGCTCTGCTGTTATCCTTTCATTAAAGTTATTAAGAGATATTTGTTATGAAACTACTGTTGTGAGCACTGTCCAGCACAGCCTGCTTGGCTAGTGGTCAGTTAATGGTGTGAATGAAGTGTGAGAGGAGAAGCCATGTCTTTTTCTCAGCTGCCCCTGTTTCACTTCCCCCTCGCAACCCTGTACTGAATTTCCAGTGGTTTTCTTTAATTTCACATATTGAAAAGACTGAGCGATCCCTTTCCTCAGATGGTCTTTCTAGAACCCCCAACAGAGTGTGAATAATTACTCCCACTCTGTTGGGGCTTTGATAAGACTCTTATGGCTGCCTTTTGCTCAGCCTCTCAGCCTTTGTTCCTGCTAAAGTTATTTTCCTTCTTAGGAAATGGGGGGAAAAAAGAAGTAAAAACTGTAACGCGATCAAGCGAAACTGCAAATTTAATAATTGTAATAACAATAAAAATACTGACTTGAAAACTGTAAATGCCTGGTCAAATCCTCTGAGAAGTGCTTAATCATCACGTGCTTATTTCTGTTTCTAAAGAGAGCACAATTTAGAAAATGAATTGGCTGGAAAGGAGTTTGAGAGGTGTCCGCATATGAACTCTGTCTTCTGTCTGGAAGGAGTATCCTGGCCACCTAGTTTAGCCTGAACACAGTCTGTAATGTTTAATGGATGCCACAGGTTTGAAAGTTTTTGCAGCCTTGTTGCCAGTACAGAGAAACAAGCACATTTAGAAACATATGTGACCAAGCTGGGAGGCCCTGTGACACAGGAATCAAAGCACAGAGCTGCCTTCTCTTCCCCATTGGAAGAGGCCTAGAAGGTATTACTGTTGACCAAACAAAAAGCTTTGTCTGAATGTATGTATGCTCGGATGCTCATGGGACTCGGGAACGAGGTTAATCCTAAATTCAAACATCCCTTCAAATACTGATTAGCTATCTTAATACAAAGGACCACACATCACAAAGGAGACCATTTTAACCTTTCTACCTCAGTTCACATTCTACCAAACAACCAGGGCCAACTCTGCTCACTGTTACTGTAACTGCAGCCAGAGGTAATTCAATAAGGCTTACCCAGGTGTAACTGAAGGCACAATGCGTCCTAGTGCACACACACACAATGACAGGAGGATAAAAGGAGGAATAGCTTCAAGAAAATAGGTTATTCCAGACTTTTCCAAAGCAACCTGTAGTTAATGTTTAGGTCTATTATTGGAATTAAATATACCTGAAGCCTATAGGTTTCCACAGCCATCTTATTTTAGGCGTTGCAGTGCTGGGTAGCGGCATGAGATCAAAGTAATGGTGCATACAGATATATTGGTGTTTGGAGATTGGAAGATAAATAATTCATACATTGAAAATAGAGTTGGGTTGGGGATATTATAGATTAATTCCATATCACTTTTTTTCCTCTCTCTCCTCCCCCCTTTTTTTTGCTAGTGGGAGACCTACTGCCCTTGTCCCTTTCTTCTGATTTCTGAATCTGCCACAGGCGCTGTTAGAATTACAGCAGTGATAAGAAAATATCAGGCGTGGGATTTGAATTAATGCTTTTAGACAAATCTCCATTCCATCTCTAATTCTAATGCTAATTACATTTGCAGATCAAAGCCTGTTCGTTAAAGTTTTGCTTTTGAATACATGTAAAGATTTTACTTTTTTGTTTGATTTTTCCCTCCCCCCCCCCCCCCATTTTTGGAGAAATGCTTCTTCCAGTACAGACCAAATGTTCCTAAAATATCTCTTTGGAACAGCACAGCTTTGGTTCTCTGTTTCCCTTTCTTTGAATCTTTTGTATGCGTTGGGCACAGCATTGTTCTGTTACTGTACAGGCAATCCATCTTTCTGACTTATTTGGTTTCTGCTTAGAAAAAAACAGCAATAACTTAATAAGTGAGTGCAAATAATTGCAGATACGTTTAACTGCATGCTCAGCATTGCCAACTGCAGGTATTCAAAATCTGTATCATCTTCAATAAGATTATGAGATTACAATGACGAGATTTAAAATATATAGTTAAAATATATAGAAAGGAAGACAACTGAGTTGTTTTCCCTCTGCCTTTCAGATTTATGATTTACACTTACCGTCTCCTTCTACAAGTAGGAGGATTAGAAGTTATTGCTTTTCTTCCTTATTTTTTCCCTATGTGAAGCAGAACCTTTCTAACATGGACTCCTTATATTTGGATTTTCAGAAACAGAAACATAAACACAATGCAACTTGTGATAAAACCATAAAAGCTGGCAACACAGGCACAAGTCTCATTGCACTCAAATTTAGGGTTGGCATGTCCATACAAGTTTGTAGGATCAGAGCCCATTTCACAAGTGTCAGATAATGAAAGTCAGGGAAAGTCAGACATTTTTAACACCACAACATAAGTGTGAGGTTTTTAACACCAGAGCCTCAGGGGTTGTAGCATAAGAGAACAAACTCATTTCTGGAGGAAATAAAAAGAAGGGAAAAGAGAATGGTGGAATCTAAGTGTGGAAAGAGGGGATTAGGTGGTGAAAGGGGGTGGGTTGCATGCAGGAGGAAGCAGAAAAGGTTCAGAGGGTGAAAAAGCCAATTAGTGGAGTATAATTCTAAAAAAGCCAATTTCTGAAATAAAGAGGTGTTAAGGCAGCTATAGGGAGGATTAGTCAAGGAAGTGACAGGCTGCAGTTAGGAAAGGGTGGGATTCTCAAAGCTGATCAGGACTGGAAAAAACTACACTATATTACATATATTTACAAGATATTTGAACTGCATAATGAAAGCTGGTCCTTTTCTAGGCAAGATGCAGGCTCTTTCCATCACACCTCCCTCCTCCCCTCCCCCCAAGAGGTGTGCTTTAGATAGCCCAATTCTGGCTCATGTCTTCTATCTGCAGGCAGCAGCAAAGGGCCTGCTGACTCAGGCGAATTGCTTATGGAATCTCCTTAGATGTCAGGCACAGTGTGACTCTTCCTATCTTTGCAGCAACAGGAAAACAGTCAACAAGAATCATTACCTCAGCTACGACAGAGCTGTTCAGTGGCTTCCATTCCGTCAGATCTGACAGCTACAGAGTACAAAAGGTCCTTGCTCAGCATGGGGCAGCCTTTCTGTTCCTTTCCCCAAACACCGAGGAGTACTACAGACTCATTTCTGGTATAGTAGCTAAACTCCTCCTGCATACATGATAGTAGTAGCATTATAAATGCTTACTGCCCCTCCAAAAAGCTTTGGGTTCCTATCACCAGGGAGCCTCCCCTTGTTTTTTTTTTCTCCAACATGTGCATTGAGTTAAAGCATCTTGGTTTTCTCCCATGGCAGACTCTGTTACTATCTCCCTGCCACTTCTGCAAAAGCCTGCAGCTCATCTACTCAGGCAGGCATGATGTGTTATTCATATACACACCTGTGGAAGGAAAAAGAGGAGTACCAGACATTGCTTCTTGTCCATTTGATACAGACTTATTTTTTTGCAATGGGAAGCTGAAAAATCTGGAGGGGAAAAAAATCAAACCAGAATCAAATTCTGCTCACATGCATCCACATGTATTTGCAACCAAGCCAGTAATTTCCAGTTTTAGTCAATGCACGCGGAGTCTTCTGGTTATAAATTGGCAACCCTGAAAAATCTCTCCCCAGAGATTGTGTATTTGGCAGGAAGTGTGCAATTACTGGGTGTTAGGAGATCATGTAAAGTGCTGCAAGAAAAAGCTGCTTGCAATATACAACTAGTTCTACTGATACACAATCCCCAGGAATTACAGTATTTATTTTTGAATAGCATTTGCTGCTCTCTCATCTATTCCCTAGAAGTTTATATACACAGACACAGAGATCAAACTTGCAACTATAGGGATTTCCCATTGACACAAGATTACTAGAAAATATCTAACTTAAAGAAATCCTCTTCCCTTCTGTCTTCTACAAGGCTGCAGGATGGAAGAAGATATGTTAGCCAGATTCAATCTGCCATCCTAAGGCTTATACTTAGGAAGCATCTGCATTCAGTCGGAAGATACAGTGCCATATGGAAAAAAGAATAAAAAAATTAAAACATGAAATGTAACAAGCCAAGCTTTCAGCTGGGTAGATCAGCACTTCTCCCTTAAACTCACTGGAAGCATGCCTATTTATATCATCTAAGAATCTAGACAGTTATCTGGGCTTGCCAGCTCACTGTAGGGATAAACATAGCTTGAACCAATTAAATGTTCATTAGGGGCAAGACAGAAAGGATAGCAGAAGCCAAAACTCAGAACCAGTCAGCACTTATTCTCTTGTTCTTTTATCAAATGAAACACAAACATTTTGTGGAACATCTTTTTCTGCAAGGGTAAGCTTAAAGCCTACTGTAAATACTGGTTTAGATCTACTGGGGGGGTTATTTTATCTATGAGTTTGGGTTGGGGTTTTTTTGCTTACTGGTGTGTCATCCTTCTTAGTATAGCACAGTTATCTCAGTATAAAAGTACCTCTCACTTATCACTAAACTTACAGGAGTCAGAGATGTGATATAGATACCTTAATCTGTAAAACTACTTCATAATAGTTTCAAACTGCCATACTGTGATACAGAATCACATGGATACAAGCCCTAACCTGCATCCTACCTCTAACATTAATCTGACAGTGAACACCTGGAAATCAGAAAAGGACAGAAGCAGTTAGCCCAAAATGTAATTTCCACTTTATGCTTAGGAGACTGAAATTTACTCCAGTATAAAGCAATAGCAAAAAGGCTCATACACCATGGATGTCTCATTTAAATCACAGTCAGATTCAGCACCATCTGGCCCTTCACAGTCACCCTTGATTCATGCCTTGCAACTTAACGGAGGGTTCTAGCTACAAGGAATATAAACCAATAAACATGAAGTGTCTGCAGTCCCTGACATCTACCCTTTTGTGGGCTTTATCACTCGAGGTCGTCTCCCCATGTGTTGGAGCACTGCCATCATGACTCACACACAATTGCATTGCAAACTTGGACATGCACATGTTACAAGCTGTTCTTCAAAGCAGTGTAAGAAGGTATCTCATAATCCTGAAGCAGAACTCTTTCAGAAGGTACATAGCCAGAATGTTGGCTGTTTTTTCAAAGATTATAGAAAAGGTGGTAGAAAACAGTAAGAGCTGATAATTCAAAATAAACAGGAAAAGAACTAGGCAGCTATCTTAGAAACAAACCCTTCTTCAAGTTTGGTGCTCTCTTTTACCTATATAATGTCTGGTTTAGCTATTGGATAGCTTTTCCCTAATGCTGTGATTCTAAAGCGTTTTTTTTACTATGACCACCTTGCCTTCTCTCCATGAGGACGGATATGGTGACCGCTTATAACTCTGACAATAAATTGCAGTCATCACCCTTAGACCATGGCTCTCACATTTACAATATCTATCCTAATACGTTTCTCACTTTTCTCATTCAAAGTTCTACTTTCAGATTTTCAAATATTTTGGAGCTGGATAACAGGGAGATCATTTTTGTGATCATCATGCTTCTAAAGGCATGAAGAAACTCAGCTAATAAAGAAGGTATTACAGCATTTTCTGAAGATGGATGAACTGAGAAGAATTTCTGGCTGAGGAATGAAGAAGGAAGCCTAAGAGGACTTGTCAAGTCTTCAAGTCATTAATTTCTGTGGTTTCTCAACCAATAATGAAGTCTCATTATCAGCACAATTTGTTCCAGTTATGCAGTCTCTCTGAAATGTTGACACTGTATTGTGGACCACTGCTATAACAATGGCTATCCTAATCTTGAGCAACAGTACATGGGAGATGCAAAAGCAGTACAGCAGGAACCAGCAGTACTGCCACCAACACTGTGCATCGGGTGTGTCTGCAGGTGTGTTCTATTGCAACAGGATCAACCAGCAAATAGCAGCATCACTGCTGAGCAAACGAGGCATGTATAGAGCCCTTACTGCACCATTAGTAGCAGTTGTTACAATATAAGGCCTATTTTTCCCTGTATATCCTATTTTTCCTATGATTTTTATCATTCAATATATAGGATGAATTATTTTTACAATATGACATTGAGATGAGAGAATATTATCCTTTTTAACAGATGGAGAATTGCAAAGATATGAAGTCTGGAAATATTCATTAATTTCAGCTTTGAGACATGGAAGACCTGATCTTTTTCAGAGCAGTTTTATTATTAAGTGTAAATTGCTTTGCTCTTCTGCAAATCAGACCTAAGAGTCTCCAGTTAGATGCGGACTGGGAAATACATAAATTAATAACGTTTTCTGAAAAATGTGGTTTAAATGTTTGCACTGGCATCACGCTCTACAGCTGAATTCAGCTCCCCAGGACAGCTTCCTTAACTATGAAACCATCTTTCCGCTTTATGCAAACTTGTGATTAAACACACTTTAAATTCTTCATGAACTCTTCTTTAACTCTTGGTCCCATTGACTCCAAGTGCCAGCCTCCTTACCCTGACAATTCCAGTCTTATCAAGATCTTTATGCAACTAAAATTCTCCAGCGATTTCACATCTCCCTCTCACCTTGACACTTCCACTTTCTCCAGACACTCAGTAGCAACCTCCTTCTCTATTTTCAGTATTCTTTGTCCAGTCAGTCTCAGGGATGAAGGAGGTGAAAGGACAGTTCGATCAAATCCAAACTTGCTGAGAGATTTAGGTATTCATACTGCTCATTTATGGATGATAAACTATAGCAAGTTTATCTTCAATAACTTCCTGTGAGTTTCCAAAGGAAAATCAAAAAACCTATGCACAATGCAAAGAACATCCTCCTGCCAAATTCCAAGTGTTTACCTCAAAGTATAAAGTATCGAGAGTGTTTCATAGTAAAAATTATCAGATTTCCTAGCACAGGATCATATTATGGCTAATGTTGGTCACTTTTAATAACAGGTTGCAATACCAGCTCTGCCTATGATGCAAACCTTTGAATCCATAGACAAAGTTATTCCTGGAGGCATATCTTGCACCTTTTATCTACATCTGTAGCTGCCACATGTATGCATCTAAAGACAATTTTTTCCTTTCAAATTGAAGTCAGGATTCCAGTTTGCTTTCACTTTACTTTGTAATCTGGCTGTAAGATCCTCAAATGATATTTCGCCACATTATCAGCAAGGTCTGATTAGCTCATGGCAGCTGCAATGTAATTGTGACAGAGAAAATCTTTGTCTTTTGAAGTGTCCATCCTTTCTGCTCTGCTCGTTTTCCACTTGCAGTAATTTCCTCCACCATTCAAGCACCACGGAAGTTGTAATTGCCAAATTGGAAAACTAATCTTGTTATTAGCTACAGCTCAGACTTTTCAGCGGCTTCCCAGGGTGAGCTGTACAAAGAGCTTTCTTACTAGGGAAAATATTGACCTGGGCGTTGTCAAACCTCTTGCAGAGACAGGTCAGGTGAGTCTCTGATCATGTATTAAACAAAAGTAATTATTTTAATACAAAGTAGTTTAAAGGAGAGAGAAAAAAAGACTTCTTACCAAAGGCTTAATAGCAGAATTCATATTAAGGAATTTAAATGATGTGGACTTAAGTTCACTAAGATGGAAAATTATTACAAGAGATATGCACAAAAAATTGAAGCTGCTCACAAAGAAGGACAGTTTGCTGTTACCTTTTCCAATCTAGGCAGTTAAAGAACACTTTAAGTGTCTGGGATTTCAGGAAAAGAGCCAGTTTATTAAGAGTAGAAACCCAGGAGAAGTTCTGTTCTCAGGGTGAAATTCGCAGCTGTAGAATATATATGCATATCCTAAAAGAAAGCTAGTTTAGCACATGCAGGCTTGTCCTGGAGTCCACATCATGCCCAAATTCTCTTTCAGTGGGGCTTGGAAGCAAAATCTGCAGCAGACTAAATGTCAGCATATTTTGCTGTAAATTTCCTGTACCTGCATTTTCATGCACACTTTCAACATGCTAGTGGTCCAAATACACATAAAATCCAAAATGAAGTACATTAGTTCATAAATTCATTATGAATGGACTGATTTCTGCATTACAAACAATATCTACTGAACTCTAATATCTTCTAACCTAACTCTTTGTTTTCCCATTGACCATTCCAATTCTTAATGTTCAGTTCTGCAAATGCGATCAATGTTCAACAGCCAAGTGACTTGTTGTGTCTTTCATAACACAGCAATGATGTTTAGAACCTGGACCTGACATACCGGGTTTCTTCTCAATGCCTGTATTACTACAGAAGTAAAAGCATTATTTTCAAAGAGGAAAATTAATAAAGTGGATGAATGTGTACATCATGAAAGACAGCTGAGCTTGCACTGACCCAAAGGAAGGAGGTTTCCAGCAAACTGACAAGCCCGCATAGCTCCCATTAGTAGTGCAAGTTATGCACATACAGAGTGAGGAAAATGGACTCCAATTAATGTGTTTATAGAGGAAAATGCAGCTTCCAGTATACTGTTCCCCAGCTGAGCTGAGAGTGACTTCCCAAGATAAGACCCTGCTGTTACTCAGTTCTAAATAAGGTAAGGGAAGACTGGGTGATGGGAGGTTCAGATGGCAAAGTGAATTTGCCGTGGTGAATTTGAAGTGCTTGCATTGCAGTCTGCAGTTCAGCCATTTACCTGGTTTCTGGGTGCTTTTTTATTTACTGTCAATTTAACAAACCTTGTCCCCTGTTGATAAGGTTTCTTAGTGCTCAGCTTAGTCCACCAATTTCCCCTTTGCTGTCCCAAGCTTTTAGAATGTCACATTTCTTTTGGTCACAACGAGTTTGTCTGTAAGCCCTCACACTGGGCAGGAGTGCATGTTGATTCATTAAGCCTGACAGAATGTAAAATTACAACACAACAGTAAGAATGTTGTCCCTGTACTGATGTATAATTAAAGCATGGTCATCCAGGGAAACTTGAGTTCCCTTCTTCAGGGAAACCTCTGTAATTCAGAGCAGTTAAAACCACTAGTTATTCAAGTAGGTTAATTCTCTCTCCGCATCTTCTCTTAGATAGGTATCTTGTGAAGGATCTCTGATGTGGGCAAATACTATGATCTGCATCTCTTTCACCTCGGGCTCTGATTTCGCAAGCTGAACAAAGCTGGACTGACTCCACACTGGATTAACAGACTTCTAGCAAAACCGACTTGCACTACAGGAAATGTGGTGACATAACAAGTTCAACTTGGTCCTGATCACATACGGTCATCAGAGGATTTGTTGGAACTTTCAGTAGGAACTGAGGTGCTGCACACTCTGTTCTGAGCGAATGTTTTTGGATTCTTTTCATCAAAATGGATGAAGTTACTCTGTGCCTGCTTAAAGCTCCCTTGTACCCTCACTTGGATAAACGGTTCTTTCTCATTTCCTATGCTGAGTTGATATGGCTGGATACATTTAAGTAGCTGTCATGCCTTGCCTAAAGTATAGATTAAGAAGTATATTAAATGATCTAGAGTAGATAAATAAATATAAGAACAAATTCAAATTTGGCTCCTTTTCTGTTTCTAAAAGCAAATCACATCATTCACAAAGGAATCAAACATGAATGGGACAGGCCCCTTCTTTCAGAAGGATGGTATGAATTAGTGGTAAAGGTGTAGGCTGTTGCTGGCTAAAAACACATGTCGTTACATCTCACTTTCACTGCAGGGGTGTTGAAGGCATAGGGCCAAAAGTCAGAAGAGTAAAGTCCCACTGAGTGTGGGATTTCAGCAGCAGCAGCACAGAGTCTGCAGTCACCTCACCAGCTAGCAAGCATCTGTGCTGATTTCTGGCATTCACTTCATGTGCACATGAAACACAAAGTATATATACTGCTTAAATTCCAACAGCCGTGACGTATACTAGGGCTTGTCCCAGCGTGCTGCAAAAGAGGTAAAAGTCTGCAGGAGCACTTTGCTGACACGGGTTAGGAATTGAAAGAATTATTAGAAATGGCTATTTTTGTTTTCAGCAACACAAACTCAGTTTTAATCTTATGGCAGCAGAATCCCACTGCATACTCATCCCAGCCTCCACTCATCACCAGTCTGGCCCATGTTCTCAGAGTCCTGTGTTATTCTGACCATAATTTGCCTGCACAAGCCCATACAAAACTGTGGAAGCAACAGAAGTGGCTACATAAAGCAGAGGTGCAGTGCCACAGATCCTCTCTTGCAATATGCCTGGAGACTGTGGGACAAATGATCCAAGGGAAAAATAGATCCCTTTCATTTTTTTTTTATAGCTTAGTATTCCCTTTCTTTTATATTGTACAGCAATCTGGCTAAAGAGTTTACCTGGTGTGAATACAATGACTTTGATTTACACTGGTGGAGCACCGGGTTACACCAGTGAAGTTTCACAGAGTAAAGAATGAGGAGAAAATAGAAGTCGTTCATGGGGTATCACATATTTTAGGAAAACAGAAACTTCCAGGAGTGTCAGAGTTGTTCCCTTTTCTTTGCTCTGACTCTTCAAATTTTTCCTCTTGCACCAAAATAGACTATTTGTTTATTACAGCAGGAACTAATATTTTCCCTGTAGCCAGTTAAAAGAAATACATCCTCTTTGTGGCTTTGAAAATCCCTACAGGATTATGAATGAATACTTCAAGAGTGTATTATAAATTCAGACATGTCTATTGGGCTTTCAAGTATCACAGCAGGAGCTTCTTACTGAGGCAACCTGAGGGTAAAGGCTTTCCCACCTTTCCAAAGTGACTCCTCCCACAAAATTTTCTTAGGCTGAAGTTAAAAAAAAACCCACCACCCTACCTAGTTGAGCTTCTTACAGCCACTTCATTCTAAGCAGAACTGAATATAGATATAATTTAGTACAATCACATACCCAGACGTTGCTCGAGAGCCTGCTCAGTTTTCCTGCCACTTGCACTATCTTGCACACTCTTTAACAGCAGGTTGTTGTTTGAAACTGACGTGCTATTCATTTTGAAGTCTGAGCAGGTCGTTAAAGGACTTGTTTTGCAGCACGTGCTGTCCTAGATGCGCTATGAGCACCTGCCATTATCTCCTCCAAATTCTGCTGTTGCTCCTGTGTGCCAACTGGCAGCATCACAGTGTTGTGACAGCGATTGCAAAGTAGGATTACAGATAGCCCATTTCTCCCATTCCCTGCTGCGAGTGCTGAACCAGCAACTTTGCCATGTTTTGATCAGATGCACTCCGCTCTGACATATAAATCAGGGACAGTACTAAAGGGAGAGGGGGAGAAATGAGCAACAAAGAGGCAAAATCAAGGGCAACTTGGGAGGGAAAAATAGGACTAAAGAGAGTTTAAAAAGCTCATAGCTTTGAATCCATATGTACTTACTTCTAAAGGGGATGAGGGGTGTTTCTACTTTCAAAAGAACTCAACTTTTCCAGGTTTTTGAATGCACATCACCCCAGTAAAAAAACCTCCCGTGGGCTGAGCCTCGGAATGAACTGCAAGATGAAAATGAGTTTTAGCTGGAAATTGAAGGGCAGTTCTTAAGAAGTCCTGACAGACAGTCTTTGAAATTTAAGAACCACCTGCAGCAACTGGTGTAGGTAGTACTTGTAACACTATGCATGGGGCTGACTTAACGGCTCAGCAGATGTTGTGCATGGATGTAACATCTTCATGAAGATTACCAGGAAGGCTTAAAGACATAAAGACATTATCTTTATGGATGTCAGCTAAAAATACAAGACAGTATCAGGAAAAATATCAGAGAGGATGGTGATCTTCCAAGAATTTTACTTGGTTTGTTAGGTATCAGAAAAGAAAAGCTGGTGGCAAGGTGCTCCAACACTATAGCCATGCAGGAAGATTTGGGATTGGTAACTATCCTTACAATATACAGGACACAGAGGATGAAGATGAGGAAACACGTTGTATTGGATCATGTCTAGTGCCTAAGTGGGCATTCCCAGCGCTTCACTAGCATTTTTGTGGAAGTAGCTACAATTAAACAAATTAGTTTTCAAAAAAAACATTTGGAGTAAGAGGCATAAAGAAAACTTCCAAAACAAGACATACTTGGTTTTGCACTATGTTGCTATACAATTTGCCATGCTGCAATTGTAGTTAAAGGTAAGTATCTGTAGAAATGTTGACTTTACAATGCAAAATCCCATGGGTGCAGCAGGAAAACTTGCATAGGACAACTAATATACACACTTCCAAACTCTTCAACTTCAAACATGCATGAAATTTCTCTCAGGTCTCTTGAAGAATGTTTAAATTCTAAGGACATAATATATGCAGGCACTTTTGCAGGACAGTGGTCTAAGACACAGCCACTCCTCAAATACTTTACCATGCATATAATCTGACATGGGTCTATGCGATTTGAAATCAGCACAGTGAAATGACAACAAACTCCCCTGATTTCATCCAACCTTAACTAGCAGGCAAAAGCCTTCTCTTAATTATTCCATTTCATAGTGAACTTCTTGGTCTGAATATAAGATTTGTGCATTTCCACTGGTGAAACGATATGACTGACTTTGTCCTATGCTCTCTGTCTGGCTTATTAAACCTGCTAATTTGCATTTTTAACTATAAATACAGAAACCAGACCCCAGGTCAAGCATTTTCTAAAATTCTCCGGTGTAGACTCACCCAGTACAATACATCCCTTAGTTTTACTTGGCAAATGTAACAGAAACACAAATGAAAGCAGTAAGATCTTACACACTTGAAAAAACAAGATTGTTATCTCCAGTTTTCAATTGCTACTAGTGAGAAAAGTAGCCAGCAATATGTAGGTCATCATCAGTAGCTGCTTTGGTAGTTTGAGAACAGTTTAAAGGAAGGAAAAGGTTTCTCTTTGTGGCTGAATAAGTTACTCTATATCCATGAAGTAGCTGTGTCTCACCCCAAAAGGGAGAAGCATTATCAGCAAATGAATGCACAGGGCATTCTGTGTTATGCCAGTAGCACTGTCTTTGAAAACAAGGGAGACAAGAAAAGCAGATTCAGTGTGGCTTTTGTTTTCCTGTCTACCGTTGTAATGGAGCTCCTCCATTAACTCATTCATGTCAGGTTCAATTGAAAGTGACAGTTAATAACTTACACCAGCATCTGCTTGCACTCAATGCTATAGCGGTAGAGCTCTGCAGTGTCCTCGCAGTGTGTGGGCAGACCTGGTTCATGGGAAGAGGTAGCAATTACTACTATCAGAGCATTAGATACAACTGTAGGAAAAATATAGGTGTTCTTGGGCCAACAAGCTCTCCTTTAGGTCACCTGGAAACTCCAGTTCTTACTGATATACTGGTAAAATCTGATGAATATAAATATTCTACTTCAACTAAGTTATCAGAAGTTCGTTTCCTTACTGATACCACACCACCCACTTCATTACGCTGCCCTGAGTTTTCCCAGAAGGAAGGAGCTGGATCTGAGCTAGAAAAATAATGAATAATTTGATTTTACAGCCATATGCAATGACTGATTCAGGTGATAGCCTCTTCCACAATGTGGGAATTCAGCAACTCAAATCAGTGACAGGGAAAACTCCACTTTGGTGATACTATTACTGTGGCAGTGCATCATGGTGATCTGCCAGGTTGAGACCTGCATTACACTGTGATGGGCAGGCATGTCATCTGGCAGTGAGTGCTTCAATCTTGTCTTAATTATCTTTCTACTCCCTTAGACAATTTATATCATTACCACTGTATGTTATACCATCGCTATATATTATACCATCTCCTCAACTGTGTTCTAACCTAGAAAAAATTCACATTAGCCAATACATTGCTGTACCTGACCTAGCTGTGCAAGCAAAACTTCTGCATTGCTCCAAAATTCACGTTTGGGCTTTTCCATGAGACTTTTTAGTGCTCAAGCCAAAGAAGTAACAAATCTGTAATAGGTTTGAAGGCGTGCCTGGATCAGATCATTACCTATCATTGCATAATGAGATCTATCACACCCCTTAGTCAAACTGTTTAAGCCTTCTTTAACATCTGCTTTTATCACGACATTTTCAGGAATTTTCAAACATCAGAGGTTTGGTGTCACACTTTGTTTTGTTATTCCATCAGTGTGCAGGACAGCAGGTTTTGGTACATTCACTTTATTTCCCCTTTCAGGTAAGACAAATTCTGCCTTTAATTATACCCTACTCTCAGTGAACACTTGTGTCTGGAGTGCTGACGTCTCCAGCATTGCTGCAGTGATTGTCTCACAAACCATTTGTCTGGGTTTTTTCACATTGTCACATTGCCATTTTTGTGATGTGATTTATATTATTTCCCTTTCATCTTCACCTGTGCCCTTTTCTGAATGGAGAACATGGGGGAAAAAAACCTCAAAGTGGGACATATTTTCCCAGTGATAATCTTTACTATTTTGCTTTCTTTCCTTCCTTTTCCATCCCTCCCCTTATTTCACTAGATTCTTTTGCAGTGGCCTAGATTTAATGTCCTTTTACAGCTGATTCTTGCAGCTGCAAAGCCCTGCTAATATCATATTGTACTAGCTAGAAAAAGTTATTTAGGGCAGGGACAGTCTTTTTGGCCTATGCTAGCACACAGACGTCTTGAGCCAGAACTGAAACACTGAGGTACTGCTACAATATGAGTGGTAACAGGACAGCTATATATATTTGCATATCTATAACTGTATAGTGAAAGGGGAAGATAAATGTGTCTAAAATTTGAATGAAAGCTATTCTGTTTACTCACTTGATTTCTGATCCATAATGACCCTACTCTCCTCGTTTTGCAGAGGTCACCTACTTCCTTACTTGCCCTTCTATAACCCCCATCCCTCAACATTTTTATTTCCTTAAGTTCCTTGCTCCTGAATTATTGGGGTATTGTTCACAACTACTCACCGTAGCAGAAGGTAACAATGGTAATGATCCACTGAAACAACTCTTAACACTGTCAGCTAAAATTTCTAGTGTACCAAAGCAGCCTAAAGGGGACAACGCACAAACATGGCAGTGTAAGGCTATGTAGGAGTTGATATTACTATTCCACTGGCCACAAGTCTAGCAAAACCAATTCCTGATTTCCCTTACAACAGCCGCTCATTTCTGCATGTTTGTCACAGATTACCATCTGTTCCATTTTGTTGATTCAGTGTTTGGATGGTTGAGCTCTGTACTGGGCCTTGTATCGGTTTTGAAAACAAAACCAACAAAAGTGGACCTTGCTTCGACTTTAGTTACCATTTTTAAACCAGAAAATGTCACAGTTCTGCTTTGGAACACAACCAAAATAAAGCACTCATTCAGCAGAAGAGAATAAAGGGGCCAAGAATAAGCAGAAATCAGAATTTCTTCTTAACTTGTTCTAACAAGACACAGAACCATGGGCCAACAGTATGTAGAGGCAAAAAAAAAGGAAGCCTTGTTTGAAGAACTTACAAGTAACTCAACAGCTGCTGTTCCCTTCCCCTCAGTCAAGTGACTGTATCATCAAAGCACTTTTTGCATCCATAACATCCAACAAGCTAGCTTGAAAGTCTCAGGAATTTAGATAGCATCCTCTTCTTGGGTTTTGAATGGAGCCTGCTGGATGTGATATCAAGCTTTGTTCCCTGGTAAGCTAAAGATCCTTTTCTCTATTTAAGTGCGTGTGTGTGAGACAGAGTGGCTGTGTCAGAATGGATGATCTCAGCTTCTTGAGTGGCTTTAATTGTATAGGCTAATCATCCCATATAGACTGATTTCATTTAGTCTGTCTGTGACACAGTAAGCCTCTATGTAGCACAAACAATACAGAATAAATAAACCCAGATATTAATTATTCCTGGCATCGTAACTGCTGAGTGTTGCAGGGGATCTATGTGAAAATGCTGACAAGTGATGCAGGGAGGGTTGGAAAAGGACATATGTCTCCATTGGTATCACTTCTCTGTGCTAAATTATTTTGGACAAAAGAACATTTAGTCCTTACTGAAATCTGAAAAGCACTGATATCTGAAAAGCATCTGATTTGTATTGAAATGGGGTGGACTGGACAGGCACTCAGTACTGTCAGAATATTTTGCAAGGAGAATATAGTCCTGTCCTGGCTTCAGACTATGATCAGAAAACCTAAAAATTAATCCATCTAGGGTCTCAGACTTCCTGTATCAGAGTGGGCAAGTCATAAATTACTTTCCAAGTATTTTACAGTGTTACGAGCAGAAAACCTTTTGAACCTCTGCTCTCAGAACGGTCCATTTGCTCATTCTTTCACCCAGGCTGTGTATGTGAAATACAGGTTTGTGCATGACAGCAAGGACTGTTTGGCAGGAACATCACACATACCTTAGTATGTAACTTGCTGACTATTATTAGAATGATTTAGGAAACAGATTAATGAAAACAGTTTCAAGTGATGCTTGCCAATAAGGATCAGGAGCCCGTTAAACAATCCATACAAACACATCCTTTTCAGCCTCTGCCCTTTACTGCCTGGCTCCATCTTCAGACTCCCCTCCTCTCCAAACACTCACAGAAACTTAATCTCCCTCCTCTCAGGCATAACCCAGATGCGCAGCTTCTCTTCCTGGGCCGCAGGAGGAGGCAGGGCTCAAATACATTTGTCTTCAACGGTATCCCACTGTACTTGTGGTTTGCTTGCTTGCACTTGCCTCTTTAGATGTATAGCTGTAAAGAGTCTGTTCTACCTCAGTGCAGACAGTGGAGGTTAATAATGCAACTTCTTCCACAAACAGAAACATATTTTACCTGTAAGCACCTGGAACTACCCTGTCTTCAGCAGAATTGCATGAAAAAGAGAGCTCTCTCAAAAGCAAAATGTGAGAGCTCACAGGCTAGACTATGGTGACTCTAGGATTTTCTAACTTGCTCTGATTTTAACTCAGAGGTTGAATTACTAGAATATCTTTACACTAATAAACTCATTTTAACTAAAGGGAAAAATGAAATGAAACTGAATGTGCTTAATCATGTCAGTATTTAAATTGTTTTAATCAGATTTTGAAGTTCATGTATAACTTTGGTGAAAAGGATAAAAGATGGCCATGGCTCCTTTTTTGTGGGTTTGCTTCCAATTCTTTTAGACTATGGTGAGGCAGGTGTGTTTACATTGTACCAGCTGCGTTTTGGTGACAATGCTGACTTGAGAGTTAATAAGAGCTTTGAATTTGTTGAATAAGGAAAAGTACAAATAAATTATAAAATCACTGTAGAGATCTACAATATCTGTCTCTTACTTTTTTGTTTGTTGTCCCTCTTTATTCTTTATTTCTGATTTTAATGTTCTCATAGGAAAAATAAAAAGGAAAAATTAAAGAAATCAGAGTTTATAGTTTTCTATCTTATGTTTTCACCTTTTTCAAGAATGAAAAGCAAGCCCTATGCCTGTCTCCATATTGCCTCCCTCCATCACTGGAGACAATACCTCTAGGTAAAAACAACTTCAACCCTTACAATACCTCCAGGGATCCTCTCACTACCAAACCAAGCTGTAAGCCCTTTTCCATAATACACCCTGTTTTTTCTCATTGCCTTTATGATTCCCCAAAACTGCTTTCTCCCACCTTCCCCAGCCACCTTCGTTTGCCCTCCTGAATGAGCAAGAAGTAGGAAAAGCTGTGACAGGCACGAATCAACATTTGCACTGGTTAACCAGCTGGTATGTATGTACTGCTAGGCCATCAGATACTCCCGCAATACCAGGCTGCCTATACTGAGCATAGGAGAAAAAAGCCTTCCCTGCCTCTACTCACTGACTGATGAACTCCTGAAATCTGTGGGAATTTCACTTCTTCAGATCTCCACCCTTCTTTTAAGTTTAATGGAAATTAGCTGATACACAAAAATATAGGGAGGTAACAGATAAACGCTGTGAATATATTAGACTTATTTCCTTGGTATAGCAAGTTAAAAATGGGTCAAAAACTTCACCTACAGTTTTTTCTACCCTTTAACACTAATAGTTTTTCTGTTTCTTACGTATATTTATATGATCTCTATGACCAAAGCAATAGCATCTTCACACCATTTAATGAATGCAATTCCCCGTCTCCCTCCAATGAAGATGAGCAGTACTGTCTTCCCAATTTTAAATGTAGGAATTGGGCCAGAGAGAGACTAAGGCCTTAGTGTGGAAAGGTCTAAGCCAAGGCGGATGTGCACCGCAGCACACAGCACACTTCATTGTGTGTAAAACCTTAGAAACCTGTCCTATGGTGTGGCTCCCTTCAGCAACCACCACCTCAAAAATAACATCACTTCTTGCCGCATTCATGCTGAAGAGCAAATGAAGAGCAGAACAGTAAAGGTAATCAGATCAGGACCTGGTTTTAGTTTCTTGCTCCATTTCTCACTCTCCTTTCTTTCCTGTTCCATTTCTATATTTTACTGTTCTTTCCTCTATTTTTCCTCTTCTCTTATTAAACCAGCCATTAAAAAGAGGCATTTCCTATCTATAGCACTTGAGAAAGAGCTTGTTTCAATAGAGCTTGACTCAGAGCTTTCCAGCTCACACCTGTGGCTCCACAAAGGCAGGAAAAGCTTCCTATTAGTAGCTTTCTTGAATTGTTTTATGCTTGTCATAAATCAGTGGCTCTCCCTTGACTCTGGGACCTCCTTATTCAGCATGCTTAGTCTTCCACCTTAAGAGGCTCTATTGACCTTGCTCTGTAAAAAGTTTATGCTTTGAAAACCAAAATGGCATCCAATTTTGATTAGGTCAGTGAAGGCTTTCATTGTACAGTCTCTCCACAGGCTTCTGATGCACCTGATTTATTACAGATATAGATAAGTAAACAAAATATCCTTCTTTTGTTAAAGAGGTTGAGCTGTGTAATCAAAAGTAATTCAGTACCTGTTTAGCTTTGGTACCGGCTAACAAGAGGCAGATTCCATGCCCTTGTGGAAGAAAGATCAAAGGCTATTTTGGAATTAATGAATGCTAAGCAAAGCCCCAAATATTCAATCAAGAGGGAACAAAACCTTAAGACTCATGCAGCTGTGAGCATTCTTACACATTTTCATAGTTTATACTTGAATCATATCTAAGGGTTTGTTACCATAAAGATGAACAGGATTAAAGTAAGGTAACAAAGGGTGGGATTTTCAAAGTGTTTTTAAAACAGACCAGAATGGGGCCCTGGTTGGGATAACAGAGGAAGAGCTATTATTACAGGCTGTCACTTCTGAAAAAGCATTTAATGTGATGGAGTGTGATTATGACTCAGAAAAACAACAAATGCTTTAGAGGGAGGCAAAAAGGAAAGGATGCACCTGACTGCTTTTGTGAGGCTTAGTTACAAGTGTTACAATAATTCTTTCCCAACCAAAGAGGCAATCAGCTGATATCTTAAAGCAAAACATTTGATTAGCCAGCTTACAAAACACAATGCCAGTTGTCACACAATTATCCAAAATAATTATAATCATGTATTATTTTCACTGCAGTTATGCTAGAGAGCCTCGGTGATGGATCAGAATCCACTTTGCAATGCCCCAACACATACAAAAGAACTGGAGGTTCTACCCAGGAAAAAACAAGTGCAACCTGGCCACTGATACCAGTCGGCACAGCAAGAAGCAATTATATTACACCAGATGTTTAACCAATGCTATTTTTGCATAGACATCACAGCAGAGTAGACATCTTAAAAGATATTACAAGGATTACAATGCAATTACTTAGGAGATGTTTAAGAGATGTTCCACCTGTACACAGAGGTAATACAAAAAAAAGCAAAGGGGCTTAACTGAAAAATAATAAGTAAGTGATAAAGGTGGCATCAAAAGGAGTAGTTGTGGATATGACACAGGTAGTGTGTGAAAGACGTTAGCTAATGAAATCCACAAAGAGCCTTGTAAATATTTGAAGTGGTGGAGAAGGAGCATCTTGTAAAGGCAAGCCACAGGCATATCATGCCACAACACAGTCCAACCAAGATATCAGGAAGATGATCTCTGTACTAACATGTTGATGGTAAAATTGAGATAAGATGGAATTCGTTGTTATGGGCAGAAATATATTATACGTACTAAGGTACAATAAGTGGTATCTGCATTTTACCCATATATATAGGAAGAAAAGAAGGATTTTAGATGTGTTTTGCAAGCAGAAAATTAAGCCTTTCCATACAGCTTGGATGTGATGATCTACAGCAAAAAAAAAAAAAAACAAGGCAAAAATAGAGTTCAGGTTGTACACCCAATGTTGGTGAGGATGACAAAAGGAAAGGAAGCATCAAAGTTTATTGGCAAACTGTTGTCAGAAAGCAGTGTTGAGATTTTAACTTGGATAGGGTGTGAGTTTCCTTTGTAAGAGCCAAAAAACCCAAAACAACCCAAAACCAAAACAAAAAATAGCATCCTGGTAAAAAAATAAAATAAATAAAAAGACAACAGAATGAAATCAATATTTCAGTTAAAAGAAATTTAATCAGTTAGGCTATCATTTCTGTTTTGGCCACCCTTAGTAATGTCAGTTGTCATCTTTCTGTCCATCACAGGACAATTGTTTGTGCTTGTGAAAAATCATTAATTGCAAAAGAACCTTTCAAGTGTTGATGAAATCAGTGTAATGGAGGAGTATTACTAAAGGTATAATCTTGCATATGAGACTTTAATTACAGTGATGAAGTACTGAGTGGAGAGAATCCCACTTACCTCTCCCAGTCCAAGATGAACGTGTAGGACTGGCAGTCAAAAAAGCATTATTTGACTGTGCAACTGGTGCATTTACTGTGGAAATCAATGAGCCAGAAAAAAAGCAGAAGATCCTGTGCAATTTGTAAGTGCCTACTTTTAATATAAACCACATGAATTATTCATTTAAATATTGTGGAGTGAAATGTTCAGGTGATGAAAACTGGGGAATCTCCTACAAAATCAATGAAGCTTTCAATGAGCTGAATGTGCCTTGGTTACCACTTTACCTTTTCTTTTTTTTCAATATAGTTGAAAGCCAATATTATTTATGTGGACTACTTAGCACTACAAGAATTGAGAAACCACCTGGCAGGTAATATTTTAACGGGGATAAACCCAACAAAAAGTGAACTGCTAGAAAAATCTTGTTGAGCAAATACTTATGTGAAGTACTCAGCTTCTTAGAATAGAACATAGACGATGCTGACTATTTTCATTATTCCTTATTAAGAATGATGAAAAGAAGAGATACTGCTCTTTTAATCCACCAAACCCAAAAAGGAATTTTTGGTACAGAAAGTGAATAGAAGGAAGTACGTGACATATAGAATGAGGTCAATGTTCATTCTTGGAGATCCAGAAGATGCACTTTTCAGCACAGAAATTCTGTGTGGGAAATGATCTATAGAATTGCAGAAGCAGAAAAGAAACCTCATGGAGGCCAGAAGATGTGCCGAAGGCTTCACCAGGATGTTGGGTATCTGTAGGGTTGCACCCAGAGTTCAAAATGCTCAAAGAAAAGAAATAAATATTATTCTTGCATTTCCACATGCTCTCATCTGAGTTTGTAATTGGTGCAATTACCAACTCAATGACCTGCCTGCATCTGTAACTAGGTGATCTGCATATTCAATTTGCATTTTTGTGGTACTGACAACAGCCTTCATACTCATGCACTATACTTTCACTGAGGTTTAGTAACTGAATCAAAGGACAGAGAGTCTAGAGGTTTCTAGATCCTTATATAGGCTGAGTCACCTGTTGTTACTGTTGTGTCACACAGGAAACTGAGTAGGAGTGACATGAAATTAGTCATTCTCACTGGGAACTAGTTGTCTGCAGACACAGATATTGCCCTGTTTACAGATATCAGAAAGGATGCAAATTCTGAAGATTTCTAATGTAGGACAAAACTTAGTACTGACCCAGAATCTCCCTGCCCTCTACAAAATTCTGCATCATCTGAGTTTAAAACCAACATATTATATCTGCAAAATACCACCATTTTGGTATTTTGCAGATATAATATCCAAAGATAAACAGATCAATTGTTTAGTTTCATAGCAATAAAAATATCATTGTTTGTCTCAAACAATTTTTTTAATTCTCATAGGAGCTTTTTGTTAGAAAAGAGCACCTGAATCATCAAATCCAGGACCCCTCAGTTAGAGATAACTGTGCAACAGATGCTCATCCAGAAGGGTTCACAAAATTGCTGCTCCCAACCTTTCACAGACACTTCCCACCATCACATAGAAGTTTAGACCTGAAGTAAAAGACGGCAGGATACATGAATAATTACTATGAGGAAGAGGGCAGAAAAGATGAAGTACATTACCAGTGATTTATGCTTCTGCTAAGCACTGTATTTGTTCAATCACTCTACAAGTGTGTGTTGCACATTGCAGAAGAAAAAACCCCAAACCAACAAACAAAAAGCAGTCTAAAGAAGTCAATGACCTCTGACAATCTGACCTGAGAGAAAATTCCTTCTTTCCTGACCCCAAATCAGGCAATCAGCCTAACGCTGGGTGTGAGAGGAAGACTCATCAGCCAGGAATTTGTAAGAGTTTAATACCACTTGCCAAATCCACCCTCAAGCTGTGGCCAACCTCCAGTGCTTCAGAGAAAGATAGAAAAGGGGTTTTAGAATCACCATGCAAAAAGAAATTTGGGACTTTCCATAGAGCTTAATTGTCATGGACTAGAAAGAAGGTGAAAAAAAAGGTAAAAAATAGAATTCACATTGTGTGCTCTGAGGATGACAATATTTCCACTCCATTACTTTTTTAGAGAAAGAAAGAACCAGAGCTTTAATTGTTGTCAGAAAGATGTGATGAGATTTTAGTTTGGGTAGAAGGGGAATTTCTTTTGTAAGAGCTATCTATTGCTTCTCCATATTAGCAGAACAACAACATTTAATACTCAAGGGTTTAAAATAGTCAGAACAGCCCATATTAAAAAATAATAATAATCCAATAATGTGGGTTTTTTTCAGCGAGTTTTGATTACCCCTGAGGACAAAAAGTAGTCAAATTATACATAAAAATGGAAAACATCCTCTCTGTCTATTACAGTTAGCTAGTGAGAATCCATACGCCATGGCATGTGGAAAAAATAAACATGAAAAGAAGCAGAGTTCAAGCAGCTTTTCAAATCTATTGGGGATAGCTGCAAATCAAATAATCATGACTTAAAATACCAGGTGAAATACCTACCTCCAGATTCCCTCCTAAACTGTGATACCTTCCATACGCTTGCTGAGCTCATTTCATTTTAGTTTCAGAGCTTGCCAATGGAAAACACTGCCTGCTTTCCAACAGAATCTAACTAGGAAAAGAAGCTAAGAGAAAAGGCACATACGTAGTTTATGAAAGTACTTTCTCAGCTATCTTAGAATGCATCTATGTACCTTATTGAAGCTGATGGGATAACTTCCCAATGACATTGCTATCAGAAAGAACAGAATCAGTCATATCAGCCTGAAAATATATGATCATTCTGTATGGTCCATTACTGATAAAAGCTTTGCCAAGATCTGATTTGCCTTTTTACTCAAGCTGATGCATTTAATCTCAAAAACCAGATAATTGAAGTAGAAATCTGCACTCACTTCTGAGAAATTATATGGCCCACCTAAAACTGGAGTTGCTGTCTTAAAGCCTGTAGCTCACCAGAGGAACCCTTAAGCAGTTGGGGTCCTAGCTGAGCTAGGAATAGAGCCTTTGTGTCTTATGTGGCATTCTCTTTTTTTTTTAACCTGTTTGTTTGTAAGGCACAATGTACTGAAAAAAGAAAAGGCAGATCAGTGAAGCATTACTGAACAAATGCTGCTTCCACAGGAATCAATTTCAATGGCTTCAAGTCACATATTCTTCTAGGCATGATGTGGATATCCATGTCATAAACCAGTCACATCTACCCTGTCCTCTGTAAAAGGGTTGGCATGAAGGTCAACTCAGCACAGGAGATAGACTAGCTGAGGTCCGTGTTTCCTCACTAATAACATGCCTATTTCTTTGATTTTGCTCAACTTGTATGATGTACTTTCAGCCTGGCTTTTATCCTACCTGCATGTATATTATGGTGAGTTGTTAATAGATAAGAATATTGATTGTGTCTGATACTGATTTGTTTGGCAACTCCATTAATTCAGTCATTATGTATACAGCTGCACAATGATGAACAGACCAGTTGCTATTCTGCAGGAAAGGCAGCAGAAAGTGGGAGGCTGTTGCAGCAGCATGGAAAGATAGTGCAAAAGTCATGAGTGGGTGAAGGAAACCAAAGCTTGGGTGGAGCAAAAAAAGAAAGGGGTAGGGTGTGAATTGAGATGATAGTGAAGCTTCAGGCAATGGTGACACATTCTGTACAGTTATTACAATGCTTTTAATTATCTCCCATGCCTAACATTCCATTAGCACCATGCTGCCATGGGTGGAGACTGATGGGTGGAAAGGGGCATCACTCCCCTCCTACCCTTATGCAATTCAAACCACAATGAAAACTGGTAAATCACTGGAGATAAAGCCCTTTTATTTATTCATTCCTCCTATATATGAGTTGAGCTTTCTCTAGGTGTTCTGCATTTCCTGTGTCCCTGAATGTTATTCATCTGCTGAAGCCCAAGTGCAATAGACATACTGGTTTTTGCAGTTATTAAGATTACTGAGGCCAGTCTTTCTTGTCCATACTGTGCTTACTGAGGGTGTGTGGCCTAATTAATAGGTGGAGCAGCTTAAAGGAAAAAATAGAAACATAGGCCATTTTTTCCTTTTCCTCACTGACAAAATTCCTAACTGACAGAAAAAGATGCTTTTCAAGTAATTGCATCAGCACTGTTTCTGACTGGCACAGGCACTCCCAAACCATAGCCACCAACCCCAGCCTGCGCCAGGAGCATGAACAAGGAGAACTCAGTTCAAAAAACCCCTCAACCTACAGCAGTTTTACAGGCAGTGCAGTAAAATACAATGTGGTCACATCATTTCCAACATGTTCTGAAGATTCCAATTTGGGGAATAAGAGCTAGAATAGGATTTTGTAAGCTTGTCTTATAATTTATTCTTCTCTTAACAAGAATGATTCACAGTGCTCATGGGATCAGCTGCCTCAAATCTCTTTTACAGGTACCTAACTTTTAGGAACTGGACAGAGCATGTTCTCTATGGCAGCAGATCTCAGCTATCTTCACTGCCTGTGAAACGGCTCTGAAAACAAGATGTCCTCTTCATGTAGTGAAGATCATCTCTGGTTTTCACCACTTCTTTTGTGAAAATTCCAGAGAATGCTTGCAAATAATCATAGAATAGTTAGGGTTGGAAAGGACCTTAAGAACATCTAGTTCCAACCCCCCTGCCAGGGGCAGGGACACCTCCCACTAAACCATGCCACCCAAGACTTTATCCAACACGGCCTTGAACACCACCAGCAATGGGGCAGTCACAACTTCCCTGGGCAACCCATTCCAGTGCCTCGCCACCCTTACAGTGAAGAACTTCTTCCTTATATCCAATCTAAACTTCCCCTGTTTAAGTTTGAACCCATTACCCCTTGTCCTATCACTACAGTCCCTGATGAAGAGTCCCTCCCCAGCATCCCTATAGCCCCCCTTCAGATGCTGGAAGGCTGCTACGAGGTCTCCATGCAGCCTTCTCTTCTCCAGGCTGAACAGCCCCAACTTTCTCAGGCTGTCTTCATACGAGAGGTGCTCCAGTCCCCTCATCATCCTCGTGGCCTCCTCTGGGCTTGTTCCAACAGTTCCATGTCCTTCTTATGCTGAGGACACCAGAACTGCACACAGTACCTTTTTTCAGAAATGTTCCACAAGCTTCAGTTTTCCAAAGGGAAAGAGGGATAGTTTGCCTGTCTTTTTGCAGTTCTGAACTCAGTTCTAGAGGTACCATCATAAGCATATATACAAAATGAACTAATGAAAACTATGTCTTAAATTCCTGATGGAGATTATCTTCTTAGATAACCTGTGCAAATGCTAGATTTTGGCAGATGAATGAAAATTCTCCAGCAAAAAGGAGTGACTGCAATGAAGATTGTCTTGACTATACAGTAACTATACACTAGCAGAATAAATCATCAATAATCAATAGTTATATTGTAACATCCAGAGCTGAGGTGCAACTATTTCATGAGTGCCAGACTGGAGATGCTAGTGTAATACGTCACAATCGTACTGTCTGCTATCTTTATTGCCCACGTTAGGAAGTTCTGATTATTCCCAGAACTTCATCAGAGATATTATTTTCTGAACATTTATAAAATAAGAAAATAGAATTTTAGACACCCAATAAGGTTTTTGATTTCATAAAACAGTGAGAACTCAGTAAGTCACCAAGCATTCACATATCTTACATAGATGGAGCTCCACTGTGTTCCAACCTTCTACCATTCAAACTCCCCTTCAAAAGCCACACACCTCCTCCTGCTCTGCCTTAGCTTCACTCCTGCTTTTAAAACTGGTAATTCAAGGTTTTGTTCTCACTGAGTTTATGAAGATGAAAGAGCCAGCACCAAGGCAAGATACCAGTCTTGCCCTTATACAAAAAAGCTGGTTCCCCATTACCCACAGGAATCCAGGAGGATATGGGAGCCCTGCCAAGATATCAGCCTGCCCCATGAAAGACAACAAGTCTAGTGGCTTGCTTTATGAATTCTCTGGAACTGTGAGCACACTGGCTAGATATTATCAGTCAGCTCTAACTTGCTCCTGAGAGACAGTGACACTCTGCTCCTGCTGTGATCCCAAAGCACATCTTCCACAGCACTTGTGGGAACCGCTGCTTCATGCGGATGTAAGATATTGTTGATGCTGTATCTAAAAACTGGGGCTCCCAGCTCAGCTGACTGGGAGTGATTTCTCCCTCCATCCCCATGTGAGTCAGCTGCTCCACAGTGCCTGCAGCCATTCAGCTGTGCCTGTCTTATAACCTGATCCTGCCTTACTACCTCGGAACGATTTGTCCACACTTGATTGTGTTTCAGTTCACTATCTATAATAGGATGATGCAGCTTTGGTGTTAGTATTTAGATGAACAAATGCTAGTTTGAAGTAATCAGATATTACATTAACTGAAGCCATATAAAGATCTAAGATAGCATATTCAAATTTATGAAATTCTGAACAATTATTGTGGTTACTGCCACATGGTTCTGGGCCCTACTCAACAGCACCACAGAGTGCCACAGTATACTTAAAGAGATTACTGTCATTTTTATTGTACTAGCATTTATTTTTCATTAGAGGTCTAAGATATACCAGTAACACATTAATCATGCGTCATTTATCCCATGGGAAACGCAGAAAAGAAATGGAAACCAGCCATTCCTTTCCTAACATGAACAGGTCTCAATAACTTGGGAATTTGCTTTGCTAATTAGCTTTCTTGTTTTCAGAAACTACTTCTGCAAATAACCAGAATAAAGAGGAAATAATTAAGGGAGGCCTTTGTAAAAATAAAAAAGAACTCACCACATATTTTGCTGAAATGCTGCTTGTACATTTAAAGTACAAATCCAAAAGGTAAACCTGCCTTGAAATATGATTCACTGATGTGAATTATCAACATACTCAATATTCTCATAGAGTTTTATGTATGGTCAGATTGTGATGATAGAAAAGGATATTTTGTCACATACATTTACTAAACTACTCACAGGCAACAGATATTTGAGTACTGTATGGCTTTGAACAGATATAATGTAAAACCAAGTCAGGAATCACCCACGGGAGTGACCTGAGATGGTTACTGGAACCGTGTCACGAATTGTAGCATTCTAATCAGTAACAAACTGATTCTATACCTGTTAAAATCAGTTGCAAAGCTTGCCCTGGCTCAGTGCTTTAAAAAGACAACGTCAAGAAAAATATGTCATGGTAGAGCCCTTGCAGTTTTTGGCTGATTTGGTTTCAAATGCCCTAACATGAGGCAGATATAGATTTGTCTCACTGAAATTTTGCCTTTTGGTGTATGTAAAACAAGAGGTTGTGCCCCAGACTGGCCAGATCCCTCTCCCATCAGTGACAGAAACAATTGTGCATTTCAAAGGAATCTCCCTGCAAGTCCAAGGAACTTTTTGTTATGCAGATGAAACCAACTTGTTTGTTTTTGTTGATGTTTTTAAATGCCAAGTTGTAGATATGTCTGTTGTGTTAAACACATCAAACAAGGAACCAGAACATCAGTCTCCTGCATTCTGAGTTCTGTTGTAGACAAGGATAGTTTGCTTAAGGTTGCATTTCAAACAGCAGCTCTTTGATGCTGTAAATACCCAGCTGAACAGTGATCATTAACACAAGAAGGTGGGAACAGGCAGTCAAATGGAGATTACTTGCAGGAAAGGGACAGTAACAAGGGTTGCCAAACTGAAACAGCTTCTACCTCAAAATTACTTCAAACTAACACAAAAGCATCCACAAAACCAAAACCTGTCACTGCCATTGTTGACATCTTAAACTTCCACTGCTACTGTAAGTGAAAAAGGGGGAAAAAAAGAAGTCTTGATCCTCTTCAATCTGGAAACAGGAATTCTTCCATGGACATGGACTGTGGCTTAGGTACCATAGGATTCATCACAGGATGGTAAATGACAGGACCTGAGCTATGCTCCTGTCTGGCATTACAGTGAGTCTGGGCATGTTGACATTGCACAATGGAGATCTCCAATCTGCACAGCTGCAGTGCAGAGACGAAAGCTGCAAACTGTGTCCCAACACTTCAGCAAGTTTCACAGAAAGGTCACTGACACTTTCAGCCCTTTTGAGCCTTATGGTTCCCAAGTTAAAAAGAAAACCATTAGTTTGCTTTCTGGGCTTCATAGATACATTGGAGTTTCAGCAGGCAGAGATTTGAGTGCAGATTTTGTACAATGGAAACAGAAGCTTGAATTCTCAAAGTAACTTCTGAATTGCTGCTTTCAGAATTTTGCTTTTCTAGGAAATACATAATATTTATAGATAAATGGAATCAGCTTTTTCATCAGAGAGTGTATGATCTACTGAGCATTTACTCTGGCTGTGATTCTGCTTTGGTGTTGTGTCATGCCTTGCAACCCTGCGGATGATGGCAGTTGGAAGAGGGTAAGGCAAACTCACAACTGTCCTATTTCATAATATTTCCAATACACACAGAACAGGGCGGCTTCTTATTATCTAGGGCTGAAATAAACAAACAGTTGGACCCTGTCCAGTCATTCTTATGCTGATCTCCACTCTAAATGCAGCAATACCCCAGTCTCATTGGTGTTTCCTGTACTACCTAATAAAACCAGAAACTGGTTTATTAAGTACCTTGTTCAGAGGTCACTAACCATCAACAGCTCATCTGAAGCCGAATTTGGATGTTAAAAAATAAGGAGTAGAGAACATACCTTTTTATGCCTCTAAAATGTTGGGTTTATCATATCCTGCAAATGAAGGGCTTTGAGTAGTTTTCAAAACTGATCAAAGAGCTGCATAATACAGCCCTTCACAGACCAAACTACATGGGCTCTAAGGGTGGAAATTTCAAAGCACCATGCAGGAGAACCTGCTGCCCCAGATAAGCTAATTAACAAGTAATGGCTGGAGTTCTGAATTGGATTATTCTTCAAGCCTTCCCCTGTCACTGCACTGGAATTTGTTTCAAAAATGTACATCAGTTAGTTAGCAGAATGGTACTATTGCACTGAGAGCGTATGGTCCCCACATTATGCTTCAGCAGGCAAAAGTTCTAAGAGGGAAATCACTAACCCACCTCCCTCCCCCCCAAAAAAAAAAGAATATCTGCAAAACATCTAAAGTGAGATTTGATCTTCCAAATCCTATGGTTCATGGTACATGGTACAGTACTCTGTCCTTAAAACTACCTTTACAGTTATCATCATGCCTACACTGGGGATTGCATCAACCTAATGAAATACTTTTTTAAATCTGGTTTTAAATTGATCGAGTTAAGTTAGCATAAAAATCACATGTAGACATGTAACCTGGGTTTTATTCTCTACTAAGTGTCTATGAATAACTTATGAAAATGTTACCAACACGTCTTATGTCAAACAAGAAAGGCTTATTGAAGAAACTAAAAGGCTGCATTGAGAGTGTAGCAAAAGGATGAGAAGTCTAGGGAAACTGTCATATCTCATTATCAAAATCAGTATCCCAAAGAACAAAAAAGGTTCTTTTATCTAATTTTAAAGAGAAAAAAAGATGACAGGATTAAAAAAAACCAAAAACCACCCAGCACCTACAGTAATTAAAAAGCCTAAAACCTCAATAGAAGTCTGCTCTTTCTTGAAAAGTCCATTTACAAGACAAAATAATGACAATATGAAATTTAAATATTTTTTACCAGATTCACTAAAATCTTAAAAAGAAGAAAAATGGACTAACTGAAAGAATATCAAAGGTTCAGATTTCAATACCATGACTTCTAATGTTATCAAATTACTGTAGGGATAATAGTCCAGTTTTTAAATTTGTTTAAAGAGCCATGAAGGTCAAAATCAGTCTCATGGATGCTATTTGTAATGCAGTTGTAAGGGTAGTACTGCTACAGCTGTGAGGAACTAAGGATATGAGAAAGATGGGCTGAAGACAGACAGAATGTTTCTATTAGACCAGCTGGGTATAACTGGGAAAAACTTGCAAGCTTTGAGGCATACAAACCTCTCCTCAGGCTAAAAGCTTTTGAGCGCAAGGTGGGGTTTTTTCCCGTTTTATCAATTGATCAAATGTTCTTTCTCCCTTTGCTGTTTATTATTTTACAAAGATATTAGTCTCAGATAAGGGAAATAGAAAATAACAAATATATAAGACAGAACCAAACAATGTTTGTGTTCCACAAAGCTTATTTTGAAGTCTCAGGCACTTGCTCAGAGCTGGCAGTCTCTTCTCAACAGTCACCTGTGTTCATCTGCACCTTCGGTAGCTGAGAACTTTGAACCTCTATTTCTTACCACAGTCCTTACCCAAAAAGAAAGATAAAACACAAGTTTTGAAATATCTTTTCGTTTATGTCAAACAAAAAAACCTCAAAGCAGTCATAGCTACTGGCCAGTACCACAGAAAGCTGTGTGTGGGCAGATTAGAGACTGAAAGGACAGGATCACTTGAGAGGAGGGTAAGAGAAGCAAGTCACATGCAGATGATGAAAGACTGATCAGCAGTGGAAGAGAGGGGAAGGGGAACAGAACTGCTGATCAGTGAAGAAAGCAGGAAACAAGGAGCACATTGTGGGCTCAACTCAAAATGTTGCTGCTCATCGTTAGCTCCCATGAATAATATAGGCCTAAGCCCCCTAGTAAAAGGCAGGCTTATGAGCAGAGGTATAAAGTGAGAGAAGAATGCCTGATAGGGTACCCTGCCAGCAGGAAATCCAGGTTTATTAATATTGAGCATTCTGCAATAAATAGAAGAACAGTGTTCTCAAAAAACCTATGTTAAATAAATAAATACAAAACCTCCACTCCATCCCAACATGATCAGCATCCATTTTGAAATGGCACTTGGTTTTGCAACATACTATTCTTTGTGCATTCTAACATGGTCTCACATTTTGAAAATATAATTGAAATAATTTCCCTCAATGATTTTTTTTTCTATGTAATGAATTTATGTCATATCAGGACTTGCAAAATAATGCTCTGATGTGGGGTAAAAAAAGTCAAAATACTGACTTTTCCTGTAGCACATGCTTTCCCTGGGATAGTAAGTCCAATTCAAAGCATACACTGAAATTAGCTGGACACCCATTGATTTCAGTGGAGCAGATCTGTGAGGAGATCCTGAAGAACAGAAGGAAGAAACTAGTGACAACAAATAAAAGGAATTCCTTTTTTAAACAATGCCTTACAAATATACACAATGATCACAGTCCAGCCTTTGATGTCCAACTCCCCAAAGCTTTAACTTTGTTACTACAGGAAAAGCAGAATTGGGCTCCCAAACCAGACAGGCACGAATCACATCTGTTCTCAGACACACCAGAATTAACTAATGAAACACTGCTGACTGCAGCATGTATTTGCATCTAGATTGGCAAGTCTATACCAAAGTTCTCCATAGACAATGTTAAACAAACTGTGGAGACTCGCTTATGTGATTTACCATATGGCCCTTGGTGAAGTGGAGGCCTTGCTTTGTGCTATTTTCTAGAAATATCCATTGCATTTCACAGGTAAGAAAAAGTTATTTGGAACAGTACTTATTAAAGCCAAAATCTGACCTTACAAACCAGGACCTGTTTTGTTTCTCAAACCTGATCATACGTCTCTTCTAGATACACATGTAAAGACACAGAAAGCTCAAGCAGAACAGATTCATAGGCACTACATACTATCGTTTGGACAAAAAAAATTAACCAGGTTCATATGAGCACCCAGGCTAATTTAACTTGTAGCTCACTGAAAATAAAGCTTTTGTTATGGGAACGTTGATATGACCTTAACTGTAACAGCACAAACACTGCTACTGAAATACAGTTTAGAGTAAGCTCCATCAAGGAGTGTTTTGTAAATGAATAATGACTTTGCTTATAGCTAATCAACATCAAGCGTGTTAAAAAAAAAGACGAAATAGTGCTGGAAGGCAGTGGGAGGTAGAGGAGCCTCAAAGTGCAAACAGGTGCTGATCTCCCTTCAGGGGGGATTGAGTGGCACAGACCTTACAGGCCTGTCACTTCTGATCAAAGCAAGCTCCAAGACCACATAATCACTATCACCCACCTTTTAAAGGATGCCCTGATTTATCATCTGTCAGTGTTAATAACTCGGCTACTCTGTCTTAAATACTTAAGAACATTACACAAGGATAACATTTCAAATTTTTTTTAAAGAAATGTGTAAATGTTTTAAACTCAAACGCACTAAAGTTCCTCTTTTGAGGCCATCTGTTTTTGGAGACCACCTGTCATCAAAAGACCACCTGAGCACATAATATCCCATCATTACAGAACTATCCCCTCGAAGCCATGGATTTTAAGTGTTAGAATAAGAAGGGTGTATGTTACAGACGTTGTTGTTACTGGGCTTTTCATCAAGTTTGAAGCCATGGAACGACAGCCATATGTGAAAATAGCTCTTTAATAACATACATATAAAATGCGAATTTTGGGAAAATCTGATAAGAGATCTGAATGTTTCCTGATAAAGCTCTTCCCATCCTTTCAACCATGGTGCTTGCACTGTACTTAATGCTGAGACACAGTCTGCGTCCTCAGAACCTACATACTTTGAGCCAATTTCTACCCTCATGGGTCATCTACAGCTCTGACCAGAGAGAACAGAGCACTTATACACAGGCCTGTGGCAAACATCTGATTCTTGATTTACAGTGTATCTATACACTAACAGAATGATTTTTTTTTTTGAGCTATTTTTATCTGATAAATGGCTACTGGGCGGTGATGAAATTTCCTCTCCAGAAGGATATTTGGACTCATATTCCTTCCTCAATAAGTTTGTGATGGAGTGACTGCATTGTTAATACATCACTTTTCTTAAAAGTCTGCTGATAAGCAAATACCCAACAGGTCTTGATAGAACAAAGAGGAAAATCCAATAAAATTCAACAAATATGAACATGATCTTACTCAAAATTACTGTGACAAGTAAATAAGTTTAATATAGAATATTTTTTGTGATATTTTCTTTGACTTCTTTGTTTTATCATTATCATTTTACTAACATGCAGCCTTCTAAGACAAGAATAAAATTCTCTGTTAAATTATTAATAATGCTATATTCAATCACTGAAATGTTGTGAAAATAAGTGTATCACTTTCCGTTAACAGTTGTAAGCTTACAATTCCTTAAGTAGCAACTTCAGTATTAAACTGTTAAGGCTGTTCAGAGTCATGGGACAGCAAGAAGTACGATTTCTGAAATAATTCACTCTTAAGATGTCCTTAAAGACAATCATTATACTTGGCTGCATTTACAGTACATTAGATCTGATGTAATGAAATCAGCATCATTACATACTTGAAGAATCTAGTTTGCTTACAAGTAAAATAAAATAAAATAATTGAATAACTGCAAAGCTGAAATAAAATCCAAATACTTAATATATAGTTCAGCGAGAATCTATTTGTAACATGATACATCTAGCCAAGCATTCATATTTGGTATTTTCATAGAAGAACTTGCAGTTCTGCTCTGGTGACAATGAAGGGCCTAAGATGACAACTGATTAAATTCAGAAAGGCAGCAGGAATTCAGCCACTGCTGAACACCTTTCTTCATTTTTGCTTCTTCCAGACTCCTAGTAGCAGACTGCAAAAATACATGATCAAGAATGAAAGCAAATAATTGTCTATAGCCTACAAAAACAGTGAGCTGTTTATTTGAGTGGCTAATGTATTTTGGAGTGAAGTCTGAAATCATTCTCTAAACAAATCTTGTCACCGGTAAATCCAGCACTAACCTTTATATCAGAGATGAAATTGGCGCGAGTCAGGTAGGTTACTGACAAGGTGACATGCACCATAACAAACACATACTTGAAGGATTCCTGTAGCAATTGCAATACACAGGTTATTTTAAAACTGTATTTCTCAGATCTAATATATAATTGATCTTAACTAGAACATACACAGTTGGAGAGGCATTAATTCAGTAGTTTCAGGAGTGGTTTCAGTTATTGCAATGTCCTACTTTGGCTCCAGAGGGGTGGCCTCTGGTTTAACTTCCAGGCCATCTAAAAGCTGTGTATCAAACAGTGCACATAGGCATAAAGGAGGAAAAAAATATTTCTTCTTCCCCCAAAAGATAAATTTTACATTGAAAGCTGCTTTGCACATATGCAATGTAGGCAAAGATTATTAATAATACCTGCAACCTAATTTTTGTTATTCAAGTTCCTAGTCGTTGCTAGAAACATTTAAAAAGCCTACAAGAAGACAAACATTTATCTGTCACACTTGCACAGATAAACTGAAAAACCAGACCACTAAAAAGGATCCTTTTGTTGCAAAGTTCCTAGACACAAGATGACTGTCACAGGGATCCTCACTCCGGCAAAGCCCATTAAGACCTTCCTTCTTTCTGTGATGAGACACCTGATAAAAGGGTTTTCTAGAACAGCCTGTGTGAGAAAGTGAGGTTATGTTACTATCTCCCCAGGTGATCACAACTGCCCGTGAGTCAACTGCATGGAAAACTTCAGGTTCATTCAAAATCATGCTCCACTCTAAACTTTTTGAAAATACATACATAGTTTTAACTGCTAGCTTTCCGAAAGCAGTATTCAAACAGTGTGGTTTTATTTCCCCTCTTATTTCTCCTGATCTTCCCTAAGTCTTTTCCCAAATAACACTGATACTTTCAGTAGTGTTAGAAGAAAAATCCCTGAAGAGCTGAGGCTGAGTCGCATTCACACTGTGTTGAAGTGAGCCGGCTATCTTTAACATGCTGAACATACCCCATGCAAATCTGAAAGGGGTGTTAACCGAGGGTCACCGCTGTAATCTCGGCGCTCTGTAAACACGGCACTACTCTCCATCTCTGCAGCTCTTTTACATCACTAAAGCTTCTTCCCATTCGGTTTTCTCAGTTGCAGGGGCTCACAGAAAGATGCAACTCCAAAATCCCATTTGTTTAATTCCAACTTGCAATATCTTTGGAGGAAATTCTTGTTCTATCTGCTTATACTTGCAGGCAACTATAACAACAAGTATTATATTCAATGTGTGCTTTTAGCAAGTTATTGAGAAAACAAGTTTATTAACCACATAGCACATCGGAGAAAGTTTAGAACACACAAAATTATCAAACTAAAGAACATATTTTATTTTTAATAAAATAGTGGAGCATGAAAAATAATTGTATATTACAAATATATACAGCACACACTGTGCACCCCAGCACAGTAAAGAGCATCACTCTATACAAAACTTCCCTTTGCAGAATCTAGTGCTTCTTGATCTATTCATAGTGAGAATTTGTTTAACAATAGAAAGAGTCAATAAGCCCTTTGGGTCTCTTTGAATTGATCCCCCCCTTTTTTTTTGCACAAATCAGTCCCAACGTGTATAACATTGGCTTGATTTCCATTAAAAAGCCACAAAATGTAACACTAAAGGGTTTCTGAGGACTAGACCTCTTAGTTCTTTTGTTAAGAGATTTCTTTTGTTGTCTTTATGTACAGCAAAATACTTGTTTCTCTTTTCATGTCATGGTTAAGAAAAAAAATGTATTGCACATTATTCTTATTCACAAAGTTTGTGTCTGGTGCAGGAAGTTTCTCTTTTAGTGAAAGAATATTGGTGAGCATTATAGATTGAACCTATTTTTAGGCACTCCAAACCCACTAGGCTGAGACAAGCTGGAAAGGATTTCTCTCTTTCTCTTTTTAAGTTAGCACAGAGTTGCTATCCCGGATAGCGCACTCACTGAGGACAGGCCTCTTTGGGACCTTAGCTTCCCTGCAGAGACAATGCTCACTGGGCACTTTCAAAATCAAATCATTGCTCCAGAAAAACTCGACTATAGCTTGTTACTCAGAAACCTGCAGGAAATCCAGCTCAGCTACATTAAAAAAGTTAAATAGGGTGGTTTTATCTCTTTCAAATAAATCTGAGGGCTGGATGAAGTACTTAACTACAGATTAGTAACAGAAGATACTGGTTTAATACACAATATTTCTTTAACTGAAAATCTTTCCATGAGTACATTTACCTTCAGCTTCTCACCAGGTCCTGAATTCAGCGTGATACATTTTTTGCCTTGAGATATTAAACTGTTCTGAGAGAGAGAAAAAAAAAGCACCATTGACTTGTTTAATTTCTGACTGCTACTGTGGGCATTTGTAAGTCTGCCAGGTGAGATAAAGTCTTTTCTAAAACCTGGTCACACACAAGTGGGTGGTTGTAATGTCGATTCATATTTTGCAAGGTGAGTTTTCTGCGGATGTTGAGGTTTTTTGTAGATGCCGCTACTTGTGATAACACTGGCAGGTTTTCTCCTGCTCCTTTTCTTTAATCTTTGACTACAAACATTTTGCCAGGACTGCAGGGTCTTGGAAGTCCAGATCCACATCCCACTAGTAATGCCCACCACTAACAACATAAAAATCTTGACCATAAAGATTTCTACTGCTGGAATAGAGTTATTCATCATGCAGTCTAAATTTTTTGTCTGGTTGTTCATCTTGCATTTCTGCTGAGTAGCCACAATTTTCCAATAATCCATATTAAGTCTTTCATAAAAGTAGCAAGCTATCACACAAGTTGCAGGCACTGTATACAAGACTGAGAAGACACCAATCCTGACCATAAGTTTCTCCAACTTGTCAGTGTTTTCTCCACCTGTTTTCATCACCCTCCTGATATGAAAAAGGGCCACAAAACCAGAGAGAATAAAAGAAGTGCCAATGATTAGATAACAAGCCAAAGGAATGAGTACAAACCCTGTCAAGGCATTCACATCCATGCTTCCAACATAACACAACCCTGTCAGCTCATCTCCAGCCACCCTTCTCATAACTAGGATCATGATGGTCTTCACAGCCGGAATGGCCCATGCTGCCAAATGGAAGTAGCTACTGTTTGCTTCAATCGCTTCGTGCCCCCATTTTTTCCCAGCTGCTAGAAACCAAGTTAAAGTCAAGATTACCCACCATAAGGAACTTGCCATACCAAAATAATACAGAACCAGGAACACAATGGTGCAGCCAGTGCTCTCCAGTCCTTCCTGGATGACATAGAGTTGGCCGCTGTCCCTATCACAGGCTATATTTTCAGCACCTGAAAAGAGGCGAATAATGTACCCCACTGAATAGACGCAGTAGCACATGGAGAGGAAGATGATGGGCCTCTCAGGGTACTTGAAACGCTGAGGATCTATCAGAAAAGTGAGCACAGTAAAAGCACTGGAGAAGAAGCACAGAATGGACCAGATGGCAATCCAAATGACAGCAAATTTTTTGTCATCCTTGCTCCAGTAAACATCAACCCCTGGAGTGCAGAGAGGCGCACAGGAAGCACTCTTTTCCACATGGTGGAACTTGCCAGGATTTTCACAGGAGGTTCTGCTCAGGCTGTCCTTATGCTGCTGCAGATCGTGGCCACTGCTGGGCCGCTGTGGCCGAAACATGGGTGGCAGCATGCTGGATCCTCTGGGTGGCTCATCCGACCCGTTGTTTGGGGCTTCCATGCAAAGGTAATTGGGGTCATTCTTGTTGGGCAGTTTGCTGCAGTCTAAGGAGTCTGGCCATTTGAAATTGAACTGCTCCATAATAGGAGAGCATTTCAGCCTGGCCTGCTCACACATAACCCTGCAGGCTGGGATCGGCGTAGAAACCTGCTCGGTGCACATAGGGGCATAGAGGGAGCACAGGAAAAATTTCAGATGGCTGTGGCAACCATACTCCACCAAGGGGGCAAACTCGTGCAGCTGAATGGCAGCTTCCCTTTGGTTTTCATGTCCCATCAGGTTAGGCATCCTCGTCATGTTGTACCCTATATCCTTGCACATGGGGATTTCTATCGGCTGGCATCTCCCGTCACCGGGGCGGTCAATGTCTATGGAGCTTATCCCCGCGCAGAGGCCGCTCAGCCCGCAGAGCACCAGCAGGGGCTGCAGGACGCTCCTCGCCGCCGGCCCCATTGCAGCGGCCGCAGCGGCGCGGGCCCCACGCGCGCGGCCGGAGCGCGGCTCCCGGCGCCGAAGTCACTTGAGCGGCTGCTGCCCGGAGCGGCACCGGCACCGGGCCCGGCCCGCCCGCGGGGGCTCGGCGGCGGGCGGCGGCGGCGCGCAGGTCACCATAGCCCGGGCCACACAGCGAGGGAGGCGGGCGGACAAGTTCCCAAAGAGCCGGGGAAAGAGAAAGTACCCGCAGTCCACAGATGCGCAGCACTTACTGCGGGGAGCCCGGCAACTTTCTTTTCCCTGGGGTTCCACTTTTACCATCCGTCTTTCCACCAGCCTTCCTCCTCCCGCCGCTGCGTCCTCGGAGCACGGGCAGAGCGATGCCGGAGCAGTTTGGGTCTGGACAGATCCGAGCGACCACTGCTTCAAATTGCACCCGTCTCGGGCGGCGTTTCGGTGCAGCGGGTTTCCTCCGGGGATTTTCCTCTCCCTAGAGCGGGTCACGGCTCCGTACTTTCTTGCCAAGAGGTGGGGATTGGTTTATCCGAGCGCAGAATAAAGGAGGAGGAGGAGGAAATATCTAAGCCACTGCAGAGGGGGGCCTGAATCCCCCCCTCCCCCGCCCCGTTCTCGCCGCCTTCTGCTATGGGTTTGCAATAGCCCGGCCCGTGCGTGTGAGCGCTGCCCGCTCCGCTCCCTGCCTTAGCAGGAGCTGCCGCGGCCCGAGCAGCAGGGGCTTAGGGGCGGCTGAGTTCGGGGATGAAATAAAATAGGAAAAAAAAATACCAAAAACAACCCTGTGCAGGATCCGCCTCGCATACGACATCCACTTTGCATGAGAAAGGTGAAGCTGACACGGTGATTACTTTCCAATCACTCGGAACGCCTTGAAACCTCCTTAAGGACCCCTACAGGTTTTCCTTGATCAGCACAGATTAGAAAAAGCCCCATTTGTTTCTGTCCCCTCCTGCCTGTCCTCCCGTCCCTTCTGCTTTCCCTCTCCCGAAAGTTTAGCGATCCCCGGTCCGCAGAAGGCGAAGGCCGAGCCCCCGCTCAGGTAGGCAGCGGAGGGGAGGAGCCGCGGCCGGGGGGGGGGGGGGGTGGTGCCTCCCGGGCTGGCCCCCCCGGGGCAGGGGGGGTGATGCTGTAGGAGAGAGGAGGATGTGGGGCGGAGGATGCGTTTTATGGCAAGTGCTGTAAAGTCCTCGCTGTCAGGGCCATAAACCAGGGCTGCTTTCAGCTGTTTTCAAATGTCGTGCTTTGTCTGGCCTCCCTACATGAGCAGGACAGAAAGGCTCTTGCAAGTACCTGGTTATGGTTTTAATCACAGGATGGCATCACTCAAAAGTTGCTTGCCTTTTTTTTTCCCCTTTCTTTTTTCCTCTTCGTTTAATAAGGAACCCTAAGAGAGCTAGAGACATCCCCTTGGGAAAGTTACTTCATCCACTGTAGAAAAGGTACTTCCAGGTTTTGCAGACAGGGATCGTTCTGAAGTGAGTTGTGTTTACTTGTTAAGCTTTGAGATTTATCCTGCTTACTGGTCTATCAGAGCTGGAAGAGGGAAGTTAAATCCCACGCCAAACTAGAATTCCCAGTTTTACAGACCAAAAAGGAGCACTGTGATGAGAAGTCCAAAGATTAGCTCTACTTTTTTTTTTCTTTTTCCTTTGAGCTTAGTTTTAGCGAACATATTAATGAGGAAGGAAAATCTCCGTTCTCTGCACTCGTGCTCGCCCACACAACCCGGACTCCTCTCCATTAGTGCCTGCTTCTCATCGAAAAGAACACGGATTCTCCTGGAAACTACCAAATCCCGCAGGGTCGGAGTTAATACCCCGCCAGGCTCTAGAAAGGAAACTCTTGGCTTCCTCAACTGTGATAAGGGTGACATGGAGCCAAGCAAGGACAACAGACCAGGGCTAATGGTTGTCTTTAAGCCCCTGAAGATGTGGCTAGTTTCTGCCTAAAAGTAAAAGCCCTCATAAAAATGTTTTAAATGAGTAGTCCTCCTTCTTGTGGCTTTTCAGTGGATGAAGGAGATTATACTTATAGAGTGTTGGTCTTAGGGGCTGACCTTTCCTTGAGCACTTTGAAATTCCTTAGGGAATGTTACAAAGGCAGGCAGGGTTATGGGCAAACCCCCTTTATTTAGTTTAGTGTGTCTGTGTGTATGTATGTGTGTGAGAGTGTGTGTTGGGGCATCTCCATTCTTCATTAATCTAAGCCTGTTTTCTTAGTATTTGTATGCATCCTGATTCCTTTTCTAGAGAGCTCAGCTGGGGGTAGGAGGGAAGTGTGGGGAAAGCTTTTACATGGGACAAGTAAATTCTACTTTTAAAAAGTAGGATTTAAATAATAATGAAAAGTAGAATTGAAATAACATGCAAGATGAACATGTTCAGTATTTGGTTTGTTCAACTTTTTTCGAAGCCTTTTATTTTTTAATAAAAAAAATAGGGCTTTTTCAACAAGTATTTTTATAAAGCACATTATATTGTCATTCATATTAATCTAAATACATAGAATCATAAAATCATAGAAGCCTGTTTTCCTCTACAGCACTGATAGCAACCCTTTTTTCCCAAGGGGCAAAAAGAAATACAAAAGAAAGTGAGAAAAGAAAAAGGGGGCACCCCCTTTGTAGTTGTGTCTCTCTTAATTGATCTTTTATGTGGCAATTTAAAACAGCATTGTTTTTTCCAGCCATTACTTTAACATCCTGCTTTAGATCATTTCTTTCACTTTCTATATTTTTAAAGAGCTGTCTGGGGTTCTCTCCCATTCAAGGAGCTGGAGTCAGTGAAACCAACAAATAGAACGTTATTATAGGAAAAATGAGAGCGCTGAGAAATCAGCAACTGGAAGATACCTCTGTAACTAATAAATGAAAAGAGCCTTTTGATGGCTCCAGCTGAAAAGATATTTTATTTTATTTTTTTTCTCCTGTGTGTGGGATTTGAGATGTGTGATTCTATGGAGCAGGCAGGCACCCCTGCTGCTAGGCCCTGGCTAGGAGTTGGCCCCCCTCTGGCAAATGTTATGGAGAATTGGGAGGAATTTTATGGCTGTCTTTTCCCTCAGCTCTTTTTTCTTTTGTCTTCTTTGAAGAATGACTTTAGACATTTTATTTACATATTTAACCATGGATGAAAGAGGAAAAAGAAAGCATTTGGGCCGTTGTGGGAATAGTGATATGTTTAAATTAATGGAAATCTTATTAGGCTTCTAAAATTTTAAGCAAAAGATTTTTAATGAAACTTTTATAATTAAACATGATTTCAAATAATGTGCCAACTCACAGGAAAGATGCATTTCCCCCTCTAGCTATCTATCTCCCCACATCCCCAAAATGTGCAGAGCAACCATCAGTATCTTAAAGTCTAGCTCTGCTGTCCCAAAAGCAAAAGATTATAAACTCCTGAATATTTAGTAAGGCCTGTGATAATTCAAACCATAACTAAATATTTTGTAGGTAAAGCAAACTATAAACAAGACAAGAAAAAAAGACACCACTCTTCCCTGCAATGCCAAAGTTTAAGCTGTGTAATGTATTTCAGTGACAGTTTAATAAAATACTTTGATATGGGGGATGGTAGAAATCAAAGTTTCATCTATTCTGTACATGTTGGAGTCAATGGAAATTACAGTGTGGGGCATGTTTTTATGAAATGGGATTAAAGGAAACCCAAATAATCCATTTGAGATAAAATGTTCTGACACTTCAGCAGTAAAGAGGAATGAAATGATAAGCTCGGGGAGTTGAAGAGTTAATTAATACATTAAAGATTTTCAGTAAAATAGTCTAAATTACTTATGATGAACAACAATGTTGTGGCAGAACATGAACTGATATTGCCAATCTTATACTGTAGCTATACCTGGCTTTCACGTTTCATATTTTTAGCCATCTGTTTATTACACAAAATATAGAGATCAGTGTAATGTTAGTCCCATTCAATAATCCTGTCCTTGTCTATGATTATATTCATTCATTCAGGCACTTTTGAACTGCTTACATCTGCTACATCGTTCATTCTGGTTACAAATTCTAAAATATATATATACACACATATATATATGTATATATAAATTTGTTCATTTAGAAGATAGCAACTGTAAAATAAAAACATCACCCACGAAAAAAAGCAAGCTGGGAACTGTTTTAGCAATTTTAGAAGCCTGCCTTTCTTACTTCATTTCCACTGGCTATTCACAAAACTAAATGGCACGCAGCAAAAATGTTTATTTTTAAACCAAATGGGCTAATTCTTTTTTAGCCCCAAAGTCTTTATGACAGCTTTCCTCCAATATTTGAATAAACATGTCTGCCTAATAGGACAGGCATACCGAGAAATATTCCCATGCAAGAGCAAATATTCACAATGCACAAAAGTTTTGATTGCCTTAGAAAGCCACCACCACCACCAGTTAAAAGAATTAAAACCAAAAACAAATCATAAATGGATGAGTGGGTTGTATAGTATTGCTCTAATACAATTTAGCTGGCTATTTTAAGGGCACTTCCCTTGAAATGTGGTTTGAAATATTACCAAAGGTTCGACGGGGTGCATTAGTGTGAATTGCAAATCAGAACATTTCTTTAATCCCCTTTTCATGGCCTGGCTTCGGATCAGTGGCATCTAAGGGACTCCCCACTGATTCTGGCTCAGGAGGAACCATTCACTGGGGCAGCTTCCCTCCTCTATTCCCACAGTCCAGAAAACAACACCACAGACAGACAACCTCCAACTAAATTAGATTAAACTCCTTCTCTTCCACAGCACATTAGCCTTTTCACTGCCCAAGATTCATTATTCAGCTACTCCTAATTTAAAGATACAGTATTTTTCTGCTCTTAGGAACAGAAGCAACAAACAAAACTAAAGCCAAAGCAGAAAAAAAATGATCCTCCGTTAGAAATAAATCCAATAATTCTAAAATGACACAAAGATAGGAGAATATCCTTTCACTTACAATATAATATTGTAGGGATATTATAATTTGAAAGCACAGGCCACAGCAGAAAATTCTATAAAGACTAAAACCAAGGACAGGCCTAGTAAAAAAGAAAATGTATAGGTTTTCTTTTCCTATACGCACCATTCAATAGACTTCATTCATCATTCTTTTTGCATGCACTGTTTGCATGTCTTGCAGCCAAATCTAGGTTCGGCAAGGCATAAACGTACAGAAAGCCACATATGATAGTGAGGACTAGTTAGTTCTCTTCCAGTCACTTTCTCCCTTATTTTCCATATGGAAATTTCCCCCTCTTACTTTTCAAGATAAACCCAATCTTTTTAAAACCTTTATTCAGACATGAATCTGTACCTCTTCACAAATAAAAATGCAAGCAGCTAACAACAGACAGGAGTATTAAAATCTCAAGCAAACAGACTCTTGGGTCTGAAAGGTCTACATAGCTACTGCTATACTTGCATCAGGCACTGCAGGCACATGAACCAGGTCTGTGGAGCTCCCACTTCTGGGCACTATTTTGTATAACTCACGTTACTTGTGTACAAACCCAGATGATGCAAGAGAATAAAAATGCTAATCTCCAGCCTTTAATCTTCTCTAATTTAAGGAAAAATGAACCACCCTGCTACAGAAGGATCTTGACTCCTCATGCTCTCCTGTGCTCAGGTAGCCAAGGCCAACAGCATCCTGGCCTAGGTCAGCAACAGCACAGCCAGCAGGGCCAGGGCACTGATCATTCCCCTGCACTGGGCACTAGTGAGGCTGCATCTTGAATCCTGTGCTCAGTTCTGGACCCCTCACTACAGGAAGGACGTTTTGGTGCTGAAGCAGGCCCAAAGAAAAACAGAAGCGGGTGAAGAGTCTGAAACACAAGTCTCATGAAGAACACCTGAGGGAACTGGGTTCTTTAGCATCAGAAAAGGAGGCTGAGGGGAGAGCATACTACTCTCTACAACTACCTGAAAGGAGGTTGTAGTGAGATGGGGTCAGTCTCTTCTCTAAGTAACAAGCAATAAGATAAGAGAAAATGGCCTCAAGTTGCACCAGGGGAGGTTTAGATTGGATATTAGGAAAAATTTCTCCACTGAAAAAGTTGTTAAGCATCGGAACAGGGATGTCACCATCCCTGGAGGTATTTAAAAGATGTGTAGATGTGGTGCTCGGGGACACGATTTAGGGGTGGACTTGGCAGTGCTGGTTTAACAGATGGACTTGATAATCTTAAAGGTATTTTCCAACCTAAAAAATTCTATGATTCTATGATGGTTTGTAAAGCATCACTAAAGTATCTTTCCAATAAAATTCCAGTGCAAATATTTGCATCATCTAGCTTGAAGGGAACTGGTGCTTTGATGTGAAGTGTTTTCATCCTCAACCCGAGGATTTGAAAGTGTCAAAGATGCCACCAGGTGTTCTGTGTCCATCACATCTTTCTTACCAAAGTAATCTGTTTTCAGAATTTTTGATTTTTAATACTTTTACAACATCTTCTACATCAAAGTAGAAAGTTGTTTAAAGCTTTACAAAGATCACCCAACTTGTGACCTAGAAGGCAATAAATAAGATTATATGTTCTTTTGGTACTTCTGTAACTAGCCAGGTTCAAGAAAGCATGAAGATGATGTACTTATCCAGAAACAAAGAAAAACAATCTGAAAATCAGTGTATTTTCATTTTTTCTATGCTTCTTGGTAGAATATTAAAAAGAAAGAGAAACCTCAATGACTTAGAAGCTTTGACCTACAAAACTTGAAAAAATCTCCCTCACTGAAACCCACTGACAACTACATTCTCCAATTCTCTTACATGCTTTGTGCAATAGCCCTGTTTCATAAGAAGATGGCATTGTCTTTCAGCAACTGATCAGCAGCAGCGTTGGGATGCAATAGGTGAGGCAGTTCTCTTTATTCTGTGTCTTCCCAAACCACTGATTATTCTGGTATTATTTCTATGGTCTTTGTCACTTCAGAAGACTGGTTGAGACTTTTACAGTGCCTCACTTCATAATGCTTGTATGTTTGTCCCATACAAGAAGAGAACGGTTCTAGAGTTTTATCAGTAGTCGCTACAGTGTCATGCAGTGAACCTGGGTTAGCCATCTATCCAATGAATTGAAGGTGATTTTCTATTTTGGGAGGCAGGCTAAAATTCCAGACCTCCTTATGCAAACACTCGTGCCTTTTAACCATCTTTAATTTATGTTGTTGTTTTGAGGTAATTTGTATTTGTATGATTGTGAGACCTCACTTGGAGTATTGTGTGCAGTTCTGGTGTCCTCAACATAAAAAGGACATGGAACTGTTGGAACAAGTCCAAAGGAGGGCCATGAGGATGATCAGGGGACTGGAGCACCTCCCATATGAAGATAGGATGAGAAAGTTGGGGCTGTTCAGCCTGGAGAAGAGAAGGCTGCATGGAGACCTCAGAGCATCCTTCCAATATCTGAAGGGGGCCTATAGGGATGCTGGGGAGGGACTTTTCATGAGGAACTGTAGTGAGAGGACAAGGGGTAATGGGTTCAAACTTAAACAGGGGAAGTTTAGACTGGATATGAGGAAGAAGTTCTTCACTGTAAGGGTGGTGAGACACTGGAATGGGTTACCCAAGGAAGCTGTGAATGCTCCATCACTGGGGGTGGTCAAGGCTGGATTGGGCAGAGCCTTGGGTGGCATGGTTTAGTAGGAGGTGTCCCTGCCCCTGGCAGGGGGGTTGGAACTAGATTATCTTCAAGTCCTTTCCAATCCTAACTATTCTATGATTCTATGATTTAATAATAGTATCAATTTCAACATTTAACAGTCCATAAGCCAGTTTTATCTACCTACCTGGATGTCAAATAGTAGTAGTAATCCTTGCAGGAGGCACAAAAGCATATTGGAAAAGTTAGAAAGTGATTTGCAACCTAATGCAAGGGCCATTCTGGCCCAACTTCAACCGCGGAGAGCACTACAAGAGCTGAAATGCAGCAGCTTGCTGACATATCCTCCCTTTGTCCTTGTCTTCGATGCTCCACTATGTGAGTCAGAGAGGCCTAGGCCAGCTCGTTTGCCTGCTGCAGAGATACAGGATTCTTACGTGTTCATGAAGGAAATGGTAAAGATCTCTCAGGTCCTTTTATCCAACAGAGTTCCTTTATAGCACTACATGTTACATTGTATGGCACTTCACAGTAAAGGTGGTGGCAGCCGCAGCGGCACCCTTTTCTGAAGTTCTGAATAAAGGTTTTCAAATGATTTTTCACGAGACAGGTAAGAGACATTTACTTTCCTAATACTGGACTGGTTTCTTTTGATTTATCACGTTATCTCTTTGGAAAGATTTTTACTCTTAACATTATTTGGAAAAAAAATCTGAAATAATCAGTTTGGAAACCTGCAATGTACCTTCTCTCATGCTCCATATAGACCACTATAATAAAACCAGCCTGATACATCAGCTGCCTTAGCATGTAGAAACCAATCCTGGCATAAGTTACCCTCCTGTCTCAAGTTCTATTCTCTTCATAAGAACCTTTTAAAAGTGACTATAATAGAGACTCACATCTCTCAGTGTTTTGCAGGTATGGATTAATAAACTCCTTGTTCAGTATTGCAGGTAAGTCCTTTTATAATCAATACAAAGGATAAAATGTGATACAGAGTATGTACCCTATGTAAGAAACTGAAAGAAGAACACAGAAATAAAATACTGCCATTCTAATTCAAACCTTGCTCCTTCTCCTGAATGAATTTTTTTCTTTCTCAGATGTTTAGCAACACCTGCTAGTCACTGGACAGCCCTCCGAAGCCAGATCTGAAAGGCACATATGGTGCATGTGATACTTACAGGACTTGCTATCTTGTCTCCTTACAGCAGTGGATTCCTTGTTGGTGGTGCCAGAATGGAGAGCATGCCCTGGTAACTTCACATTAAATTCTACCCTCACCTATTCCAGAATAAATCAATATCTACTTGAATTTCACTAGTATCCAGCAGGTTGGGCCAAAAGAAATCCGACTTCCGTGATGCAGCTCCTGTGATGGATTTGAACTAAAATCTAGTAATTCAAAGTTTCCCTTCCATATATGGTAGGTATATGATATTCCCCATAGATATATGTTATTCCTCAATATATAGTATGATGTATTGAGAAAGTACCAAATCCACAATAGCTTTGTGTTTTACCCATTCTCACACTTTATCCTGGGCATTTGCTAGAAGACAGTCAGAGACAGGGTGTCATGCTAGATAGACTTTTGCCCTGACCTACATATCCAAGCCACATTCCTATGTTCTTAGGTACCATGAATGGGTGATATGGGTTTAATCACTGCTGTGTGTTGCTCTTGGACATTCTCCATCTGGCATTTTAAGGGCGTGATGACAGTCACACATTCTCTGAAGCAAGCATGAATAGTGAGAAATTTAAATACCATTGTTTGAAATGTTATTATTTCCAGATCACAAAAAAGAGATGCTTAGTGTATCTCGCAAGTGAGAGGCACAAGAGAGACTGATCCAGAAGCTAAGGCAGGCATGTCAAGTTTCACAAAATAAAGGTCACATATAGAAGTTGGTTCTGTCCAAAAGCCACAGCTGATGTATTTGTAGTGCAGCCTGTCATTCATCTGATGACAGTAAAAACTAATCATAGCTGGTTGGCAGAATCTCTACTATAGGATGTCAGGCTGCAGGACAAGAGACCTGACCAGCCTGTGTTTTAGGCCAGAGCATCTGTAAGCTATTTGAGCCCCACATTCACTCACAACCTAAACCACAGTCCATCCTCAGGTCACAAAATCCAATACCTTCTTTTATCCTGGAACCCAAATCATCACATATAACCTGACAGGGCTGTATTTCCCATGTCAAAGCATGAGACTGAATCAATCTGGCTTAAATATACAAACTGCCAGCATGGTACAGAGTAAGACACACAAAGCTGTCCTGTACAGTGAAGTTACACCAGCATGAACTATGCTGAGGAAGTGTTACATTTAGATCACTTTCAGATGTTCAGACTTTATTTCTTTTTTCCTATTTAGTTTTATTATTATTATTTGGAAATTATTAAAACAAGGTGTGGGAAAAGACCCGCTTAGCATGAAATAATTGTTTCTGCATACAGAAGTGGGCAGACAACAGCATGGGTTAACTATAATGATATAGCATTACTGGAAAATGCCTCTGTGTACACAAGTCCCTTGTGTTTCCCTGTCTTTAAATGAAGAACATTCTGCTTTATATTAGTGAGTGGGAAGTGCTCAGACACTGCAGTGTTGGAACATACTGTTACTCCATCAGAGAATAATTAGAAAATTCAGACATTTGGGACAAATGGGACACACAGACCTTTCCAGACGGATTGCAAGTTCAGTACCCAAAATAGTCCAGTTTTGCTAATCACCTGCGCAAGAGTATAGAACCAGTGTTACATGTTGCACACATTAGGCAACCAAGTATACAGAATCAATTCAAAGCAGCTGTTGAAGTTCAGACATTTTAGGGGAGCTATAGGGTGAATTCCTCCATCTATACATCCTTTTTTTTTTTTTTTTTTTTGGAAGGGGGAATGCAAAGGAGGAGGGAATGAAAAATTGATACCGCTCTGTGCTCCAGATGAAAGAACAAACATAATTTTATTTTCTTTAATGACTGCACTGGATTCTGAAATTAAACCCAGCGGGTAAAAAGATCCTGCGCAGATTTCAAAAGAGATCATGTAGTCTGTCCATGTGCTAAGGCAGGCACATTTTTTAAGCCCTGCCATGTTCTGTAAAACTGAAAAAGGGTTATCCCTGTGAGCAGCCTGCTTTTCAAAGCCGTCTATCTCCACCTACCCCAAGTTAGTGGATGTTCCAAATAAATGTCATCCTAACTCTAAATGTCATTTTGCGGTGCCTCCCTCTAACTTTAGAAGGAGAATTCCTGCACACCCTGCATTAAATATTATTAGAGCTCAGCATTCAGATAACATTCCTTTTTTGTTTAACATTTCAGCAGAACCAGACAAAAGAAAAAGCCCCCAAAACAACAAAAAAACCCCAACCCCAGCCATATAAATAACAATATAATCCCCAACACAGATTTTAAACCAACTGAACTGAGCATAGCTAACCTTCACTCTGAACTCACTCCAGCTGCAGGTTAATGCAGTTAATTGTAGAGCACCTGGTCAGAGCCTCAGGTATATGAATCATCCCCACAGCACACCTTTCAATCTTTTATTCTTAGGTAATGCCCTGGGGCATCTGACAGTGCCTGTTGAAGCTTTGTTCCTGGTGGGTGTGCCAATACGCTGTCAGAATTCCCTTATTATATGCAAAAGGCAGGTTGTACTTTAAAGCGTATGTACTGATCTCCAAGGCTGTGGTTTGAGGATATGCCGTCTCTAGCAGCCATACCGACCTAACACGTACCTACCCTCCCTCCAGAGGAGCCTCTGCTGCATGCTGCTGCTCCCAGGCTAGCTCGCATTCCACCAGTTTTGCTAACACAGCTGTTTGTGGGGTCGTGCTGGGAGCAGGATCGGAGTCATCTTAAAAATCAGCCCTAACAATATTTATAGGTTTTTAACACCAAAACAAGGCATAACATTAACCTAGTATTGATTCCGGAATCATCACGTTCTCAAATGGCAGCCTGTGAGTGTATACGTATTTGCATACATACGTACTTTCTTTTGTATGTGTTTGTAAGACAAATATTTTTTTAGGGTCTATGTACATACACATCACTTCAGACCTCCTACAATACCTCCTTTTAAAACCAAGGCAGTCCTCCTTAGTTTGGCAAGTTCTTTTAAACTCTAAGTAAATTGCATAGCCTTTACCCATGGAAAGCCTGTTCTTGGACACAGATTTATTTATAAACATCAATAGTAAATAGGCAAACTGAATTAACTGCTTACCTAAATACTACAATGCATATACTACATGCATATAACAGGTACAACCATGTGTGTTTTATAAATAAATACCTATGTGCACATGCATCAGGCACTGAAATGCCTACAGGGTCTTTTGGTATGGGTGGACTACTTGTGGATACTTGTAAGTTCTTGCTAGTCTGGGATTGATTATGTCCTGCTATTCAAGTGGTTTGCAGCTTTAAACTGGTAAATATAATTTAAAAAGGGCAGGACAGTGTTTTGGAAATACTTGGTCACTGTCTTATCTTGCACAGACATAACTATGAAAGTACAATCTTATCATTTATTAACTGAATTACGTTTCTTTACACAGGTTTAATGCAATTCTTGTTACATGACATCCTTCAATTATAGGTGATACATAGCTAGAGAACTTGAAACTAAGGCATATAAGGAAGGTTAGAGGAGAAAAACTTTTGGAGAAGGCAAATGAGCTACACTGAACATGTCCTTCAGAAATAAAATTAATGATAGTTTGTACAAGAATTGTATTATAAGAATGACAATCTGTAAATTATGAAACTGCCCTCTCTTTACAATACTGATTTGTTTCTTTGATGTGTGTTAGCACAGAAGATTAGGTTACTCCTTAAATTACACACAAATAACAATCAGACATTGCCACAACAATCTTGATGTTGTCATCTTTTCCATTATGCCATTCCACTACAGTGGTTGGCAAACTACCACTCAAATATCAAAGTACACAGTCACAATGATTATGATTTCAAGCTACTTATTTTCAGCCTGCCTGATACTCATTTTTGGCCTCTTGCTTCATTAAATATCTCCATATAATGTGTATGTTGCAAGGGTAAAATACTAAAATCCTGATTTCGTAGCATTTGATGTTTGCTTTGTCCAAGCACAATGAGGGAGCAAACGCAAGGGAAGTGTTGAGCTTTGTATTGTAAGCCTCCACAAGCAGGAGCCTCCTGAGAAACGGGGCTGCTGGTCTTGCAGACAAAAAAAGACCAAGTCTGCCTTCATGGAAATCAACATTGAAACTCCTGCTGACTGATGCAGAATCAGGACTTTCCAGCTGGAGAGGTCATGTTCAAATGCAACTTTGGAGCCTACCATGAGACCACACCTCAAGGGCGAGTGACAGATCCAAAAGGGCAGACCATTTGGATACCCTTTCTGGCTATAGGTGCGTGCCAGTATATAGAAACAAGAATTTCTATCTATCATGCGTAGTTTAAGATGTAGTTATCCTTGATGACATGTAGGAAGATTGGTAACTTTATCTTAAGCTATGGTAAGATTTAAATAATCTAAGTAGTTTCATAGAATAGCTAGGATTGGAAAGGACCTTAAGTTACCTGTATTTACCATCAGTCACAGCACAATAATCCCATCAATAATTAAACACTCTGAGGTCAACACAGTGTATCTTTCCGCTTTGTAATCAGCATTGGCTTCCTCAATAGGGTGGGACACTTCATCATATATTGTAATGACACAGATATGTATCTGACAGGAGAATCCAAATCATGCAATTTATCATCTAAAATGATAACATTGACTATAAATTAAGATCATCTTTCTGTAATGGCCTGAGCAAGGTCTATGCATCACTTGAGCTCTTTAAGAAATGCCTAAGTGATGCACAGCAGAGAATTGCACCATGAGAAACAGGGTTCCTCTTATATCCTGTTTCTAAACCAGAATATCTTAAAGTCAGAAGCAATTCAAAGTCCATGACACAACTGGGAAGTTGCTCCAGCATCCCTAATTTTGCACAGTTACAGATCCTAGAATCTAGTCTAATGCTTTTGATGTTTCCACTGTCCTTGGCTTTCGCTTTATTAAAAATTCAACTTTAAATTCAATTAGATGATACTTTATGGTATTAGAATAAATATAATTTTGTCATCAGTTTGGTTACTTCTCATTTTGCTTCTCCATGTCAAACAGTGAAATAATATAGTTACCATAATCTCCCTATTTCTACTGGTCCCAGGTATTCCTGCAGTCTTTCTTCCAACTGTAGACCAAGTGCTCACAAAAATACTCTGTCAAAGCTAAAGCAGAAAACAGACACATCCCTTCTTGACTCTTATGATGAATGCTTGCTGACATAGGTCATAAACTTTATTGCATTTATTCAAGACAAAAGCCTGCTACTAGTTAGTAGGGGTTATCTTTCACAGGAAAGAAAAGAGGAATGCTTGCTCTTGTTTCTATAGGTCAGTTTGATTTTATTACTATTTAGCTGATATTATAGTGTTTGGGGCTTTTTTGTCTTTAAAGAGGGAAAGAGTGAAGTTCATCTTGCTCAGCTTCTAATCTCTTGCCAAATGAGTTAGCTAGAAGCATTTATACTGACAAAATACAGTCTAAGCTGCAGCAGTTCTGACTTGTCTGTTGCTGTCCAGTCTCTCTTGAGAACGTTTACTGTAGCCAAGGTAAGTTTTGGTCCACACAGTATCTATTAATCTTCTGTTAGTGGAGATACTTCAAGCCTGGGATCTCACTGCCTTATGAAATGGTAGCACAGGAGAAACCCACCCAAGCTTACGGGCTAAGGCAGGTAATCAATCAATGCGAAAAACAGTGCCATACAGACAAGATTTAATAAGAAGAATGAATGGAACTAGCTAAGGCCCCAGGGACAGATGAACCTACTTCTCATTTTCTGTTTATTAAAACCATTCATATCAATTTGTCATGTGGAAGCATTTAGTTCATTCAAGCACAAGTGTAATTTAAAAATCCTATTAATAATATTTTAAAATACGGACTGTCAAATTCTTTACACACAGGCACTGAGGGAACTAAAATAGCAGCTAAAGGTATCTAATTCTAATTTCAGTGCAAGATTTACTAAACAATGGGTCAAACTCACTTGTTCTGCAAATTCTCTGAAGCTAACAGTCACAGAAGGCATGAATTCGGGAACACTCATCCATTCACTGCCCTCCAAAGGCCAGATGTGAACTTCTCTGAAGCTGCTTTTTTTTTTTCCTATCAATTTCCTGAGGTTTTTCTTTCTATTTGCTCTAACTGGTTGTGAACTGAATTCAGGAAACTTGAAAGAGTTCCTAGAAATTCAAAAAGCTTTTTTTTGTCAGGAGTAAGAAGCATCTTTCAAGTTCTTCCATTAGCAAGGCAGAAGGATACTCATTCTGGCTGAAAGGCACTTGGCTGTATTTTCATACCTACTGCAGGTCTCTACCCAGGCCACCAAAAAAAGCCAACCCCAGACCTGCTCTACAGGGCAGGACTATGTCAGGCCATGAACAGTTGTGGATGTTGCTCTTGGGAGAATGCTCTTTGCAAGACATTTAATTGGAAAGTTTATGCAAAAAAAGTAAATTACTAGGGAGCAAGCCCTGTCACCCTGTTTCTCTGCATTAGTCCTTGTGCAAATGTATATATTTTTATGAATTAGATCACATTTGACTCAGAGTTGTACCTGTCCCTGCAATGAATTGTGCATTTAGGCATTATCCAAAGCTTGCCGAAATGATAGTCTCTTCATTTACTGGAATTACCTATAATTCAGGCTCCACGTATGTCAGGATAAGAATATGATAAATGTCTGTTTGTGGACTTTGGGAGTGTAATTGCCAAAGAGCAGTTTGAGATGCAAACCAGAAGTTTTCCTGGTGTGGCCTTGCCTTTGCCTTGCTCTCTTACATTCATTACCAGTAAGCCAGACACTTAGCCCTGGCACAACATCCATCTTCACATATGTAATTAGTATCACACCTACAGGCTCTGTTTCTTTTAAATAATCCTTTGATGAATGCTAGAGATATTAACCATATTATTAGAAGGAGATGGTGTTTAGAAGCAACAAAAAGTGCTACGCTACCTGACTGCTTTGTTCTTTTGAGTTATTGCATGGAAGAGAGAGAAAACAAAACCCTTTCTCTCTTCCAAAGAATACACAAAATCCTGCTACATATTTGGTGGAATTGCTTCAGATTCAAGCAGGTACTAATAATCTGAGGCAGGAAGGAGAGGAAAGACAACCTCAGCCTCTCAAAGTATTCAATAAAGTCATGGTTCAGGAACAGCTCAATACATGACAGCCTATAAACCTCAAGGCTAGGAAGTGGAACAACGGCTTGGTATGAAACAACCAGACCAGACCTCCCTCCTTAAACTAAGAGACTGCAGTACCTGGTAAAGTTTTATAGCCCTAACAAGATCTTTAACAAATTAAAGCCACTGGAACAACGACTTTGTTCTTTCTTTTCAAGCTGCCCACCTTCCCATTCCTATCCAGCAATGTTGCTGCCCAACGGATGGTTTTAATTCAGGTCCCAAAATGGTGCAAAGCTTGGTAGTCATACAATAAACCTTTTAAAGAAGAATTAAGGTTTACTGGTGCTGTTTAAGTGTTGTAGAAGCTCCACTACAATAAATAGAGACTTCTGTCATTTTTGTCTCTTTGTTCTAATTGGCTAAATCTATTGAAATATATTCATAGCCGAGGGAAGACTGGGATCCCTGTGACTGCACTTATACTTGCATTATTTATGTAGCAACAAGAACTAAATAAGGCAAAGAAATAAGATCCTTGATCATCATCTCCTTTGATCATCTTCCCCTTCCCCCAGCACTTATGCAGAGCATACCATAGAGGTATTCTGGTTCATAACTGGAGTTCCACACATCAGTTCCAAGCATACTACACCAAAATTTACCTAATATTTGAAGGTACATAGGGTTGCTACAATATGAGGCTTTACCTGAGGATTAAATTTTTGACTGTGGCAATACTAATACCCCATATAATGGCCTGCAAATAGCTGAGCATACACACATGCAGTGTAAGTTATCTTGTGTTGTCTCCCTGCCCAGTAAGCAGGTAGTTAACATGCAGCTCAAGCATGAGAAGGAAATACACATTATTTAAATATCTTACAAATTAGGCAAATCAGTCTTCATCAGAACACAATCTAAAGTGGTCATGTAGAAGAGATTTGACCAGCAGCAGTTCAGTTTACCTTCAAAGATACACCAGCTCTCAGCAGAGTGCAGGTTCTATCTGCTTTTGCTCTCCCAGCTAGGCAGATGTGCCTGCTCTGTATTTTCCATAGTACTGTGGATATTCTGTAATTTTCTTTAACTTCCTCTAAGCACCTTCTATTTTCTGTGGACTTTCACTGTTTAAATTCCGAGCCAAAGAAAGATGCCCATCAGAGCACAGGCAACAGTCCCAGGAAGTCTCTTTGCAAACAAATATGAGACAGACACAACAAGCATTTTCCTTCACTTTGAATTTAAGTTTCAGCTTTAAATGACATTTCATAAACTGTTTTTTCTATTCTGTTCAGGATAGCTCTTGGTTTTAGTACAAAGCTACAGGAAAAAGGAAATTGGTGCCAAGATTTTGCACACTTAAAGGAACGTAAAAGCACATTCATACCCATATAGGGTGTAAGCCATGTCAGTAAGCATAAAGAAAAATGCTAGGAAAATTGGTTCCTATTACATGTATGAAGATTTGGGTTTAGTTCTAGGTAGTTTGTATTTTGAATTCACAGTCAGGTTTTGGCATGTGCCCTTCTATTGCCTACACAGGAGTCTAAGAATCAAACTGAAATCCTGAGGATGTTGCACTTGAAATCAGATCCACATTTCTTAGGGGCTTTCATGGTCCAGGTGTAAAACCTCCCATAAACATTAGACATAGCTCAAATAGAGAAAACCACCCCCCAGTTAAACAAGCTGCTAATCACAAGGCCACAAAGTAAAAAGCAGCTTCTGACATCAAAACACATGGTATTCTTAACTGACACCCATAAAACAAAAATTAGTTGAAACACATTCTTCCCAAGGCTGAAGCTGCATTTACTGCACACCGAATAAAAATCCCAACAAAAGAAAAGGTTCCAGTTGCTGACACTAAACTTGGAAGTTACATTCTCAAAATATCCTTGCTGCAGGTTTAAATCTGATTTAATGCACTTCCAGAGGCTCTTCGCTGACTTTAGTGATTATTCTCAAAAAATGAAACCAAGCTTTTACCCTCACAAACCAGAAAATAACACTATCCACAACCAAAAAAAACCCACAACCCCAGGAGTTCTTAGGGCATTGCTGCTCATTAGAAGTGTAGGACTGACAAATAAGTTTACAAGACTACGTAGTGAAAGTCTATACTAATACTAGGCCACTTCCACTTAGCTGAACATTTCTTCATGATGACTGGAAACATGCACTTTCCAGTGATGAGTTGTTTTCACATTTTCCGTAATACATCCCACCCAGAATGGGACCAGTGTGCATGCAGCCTGCACTGTGGAAATGCATACGCTCTCTTGCATTCCACTTTAAATTACAAGCACTTAATGAACAATGTGTTAATGCATGATAGTTGCTGACTACAGAATTTAAGAGACTGGTGGTTTATAACTGCAGGTTATTAATGTCTATAGCAAAATGTACTTGTTGTTCTTCTCTGCAGTTTCCAAGCTCTGAAACAGCAGCACTGTTCAGTGGACTATCTTGACAACTCACAGTGAGAATTAAGTCTTATGACTTAAACTATCATTAGGAGAACCAGAATTGAATAAAATTTTCTTTCCATACACGCAACAATGTCAGCACAGGCAATATTTCAAAACCCATTAACCATGTCTCCAGGTCCATAACCATGGTTTTTCTTTTCCTATGGCTTGCTAAGTCATTTAATTTTTAATAGATGCATTTTCGATTCATGTTTCTACTGTATGCAAATACCAATGCAATTACATTTGCACAATTAGTTGTAAGTATACAAAAATAAATATATACACGCAATGCTTGAATCATATCTTTTTGCATTTATGACATTTGAAGTTTGCATATGCTTTGTTTAATGTTGGATACCTTATTCTTCTGGGCTATATATATGGTAGCCCACGGACCTCTTTTCATTTGTACAGCTGGTTGAGCTTGAGTGTTTGTTCTTACTTCTGCCTACTCTAAAAGATCATCCATTGTATCCTTTGACACCAATACCGGGAAGAAAGGAACACAAAATATACATTACAGTGGGGGGAACCATGACTTCGGAATGACATTGAATTAATTCCTTGGTTTTAGTGTCTGTACCTCAGTGTCACAATGCACAGACTTTCTTATAGACTAATTTTGTGTATGTGCTTGTGCTTGGTTCTTTTTATACCTAAACAGCTGTGACTGTATAGAAAAATCCTATAAATATAGGGTCCTGTATCAGGGATTGAATACCTGCTGATAATCACGCCTCAGACTGTCACAAAGCAGGAAAAATCACACCGGCCCTGCAATGTCTTCCTCACTTGAATAACCTTAAGGCTTTACTGGAGGTATATACATGGGATATGAAAACATGATTTTTCAAGGTAAAGCAGCATGCCAAAAGTTTGGACTTGGTTCCCAGCAAATGCTGTGCAAGGCCAACGATATGTTCAGCTTCCACTGAGTAGGTGACAGAGCAAAGACCCATGGTCCACATTCAAACAGAAGACTGCTGCAGTTCAGACCCTCATATTAACATCTTACCACCATTAAGCTAAATTCAAACACTGTGATAGCAGCATAAGGTTTTGTAGCACTTTAGAAAAAGTATTCATTTTCTTCCAACCTCCCCGATACCAAATGTAGTAAGGTAAAAGCTGGAGGGGTGAAGCAGTGTGCCAGTAAAAGTTTGTTTTCTTCTGCCAAGGAAACTGCTGGTTTCAAGGCAGATTCAATTAAAGGCAATGGATGTTACCTTGAGGAGCTACTTTGTTTACATTTCAAAGGCCTAGTCCTCTTGTTAGACTGATACTGTTTCATGCAGCTCCTTAATGAAAAGCATTTGTTTGGTATTATACCTCAACAGCAAATTAGATTCTCCCTGGACAGTTTGATTATGTGAGAAAGCCTTTGTGACTGCCCAGACTTCTGTGGTGTCATTAAGATAACGATCCTCACATCTGCTCTTTCAAATGCTGTTCTCAAGGAAAACATAAATATTCAGATCTACTACAAATTTAGAGGATTTATCACCCCAAGTGGATTTAGACAACTTATTTGCCCCCTAAATTGCTGAACTCAAAATAAATGATAATAGTGAACATCTTGAAAGTTTTTCTTACCCACTATCTTTAACCAATGTCCCTTTCAGGCTCTGGCAGTGTCAAGCAAGCAGCAGTGGCAGATTGCTTCAGAGGGTTTTGGAAGGGTTCTCACTGTACCAAGAAACGAAAACAATGGAAAAATGGCAAGGCAAATGGCTGCAACCATGTTAGGCATTTCCTGCCTCTTGCTTCTCTTGTATTGTCATTTCCACTGCCAGTCCTAGAAATTAAAGTAAAAGTCTACCTATAAAGTTACATTCAAAGATTTTTTGTTATAAGAATCACGGAAAACTACAAGAAGTCCACTTACTTTGAGGAGCAAGCTCTGCTGTAATGTGAAATAGCTATAAAATAGTTACGTATATGGAAGTTTGTAAGGAAGCATCTTAATAACCATCACTTTAGTGTCTAGCACATACTAGAAAATAACAATTTATCTATTGAGAGATACATGTGGTGAATGTTGTTGTAGAGTACATGTTAATCAGAAATCCTGCAGTTAAATGATCACTAAAATCTAAAAGCTGTGTTACCCTTTCTGTCATTACTGGTATGCTATTGCAGTCAAGTTTGGAGTGCTCCCTGAATGAAGCATGGAAGATTTATCCCAATACTACAAATATATTTAGAAGAAACCACCATAATTATAATTTATTTATACTCAAACCTCAGAATCACTCCAGTATTATTTGTCACCTACAGAAACTGAACACATGCAAGTCAACCTGCCAGCTTCACATTCAGCCCCTGGCCCTGCTAAACAAGGTAATTTTCACTTTGCCAAAGAAAGCCAGAAACACTGTATCCCCAACCAGAAGAGCTTGAATGACAAGTGACTCATATTAGGAATTCCTTGTGTTCAATCAGCTACCCTTGATGTGAGATAAAGGGAGTTGATGAAAACAGACAGAACCCAGTTTCAGTCCTCTCTTGGGAAGAGTGAGGACTTTTTTTACACAGAAACCAATTCATTCCTGGCAAAAGGCTTTTTACTTTAGCAGAATTATACCAAGGATGAAAACAGGTCATCTTGTTTTGTTCTACATGCTTCACATCAATGATGAAATAAACTGGGTCTCAAAGGAGAGGTGATAAAAAGTCAGCACTCATGCTTTGTTGTGATTTCTTTTAAACTACAAAACCTTCTAACGCTTCTTTTTTAAAATATATTAGTTTGATTTATCATTGACTTATGCAACACTCTGTGCAATGACAACTAAAAGCTTTTCATGAAAAATAAAACACTACTTTCTGAAACCATCCAGACCCAGCAAAGCATATGTATCACAGCCTTCACAAAGAAATCAGAAGTCACCTGCCTTAAGTACCCAACTGGAAGGAGAAAAAAACCATCAAAACAACAAAGGCTTTCTAATTATTCTGGAATCTCCATGTTTGTATGCTTGATTTGTGCTGCTTTAATGAATCCTGATTCTCAAATAAATGCTGGGAACCTGTTTACTGCAAATTAGGCATATTATACAAGGCATCCAAAGACAGTTTTTGGTAGCATTCAAGGAGAGCAAATGGAGCTGGATATTTATGATTCTATCCTGATCTGAACTATAGTTTTTGTAACCTGAACATCTCTTTTGTGATATTCCAAATATATTTATAGTGCTCCACAGTAATGGTTGCAAATGCTGCAGTCACACTATCGCGCAGAGTCAGCAATATTGCTTTGATCATCCTGTTATTTGGGTTATTTTACAATAGTTTTAAATGGCTGAGAACTGCACAGAGATGCCTCAATTGTGTCATTAACCATAAACAGCAACTACATGTTAAGAGTCTGTAACTACCCCTGAACAATGTGAACAGGAAGCTGGTGCTGGAAACTCATTTTGGAGATTTCCACTCTTTTTGCAGATAATGTTTCAATGATCCAGGTCACAGGCACAAATTAAAAGTGCCAGTCAGGAGTTTTCACTGTTGCTGGACCAAAAGAATGGACATCTCAGCAGTTCTTAAAGAGGTTTTATGTCATTACCTTCAATAGAACTATATGTTAAGTATCACAGCACTTTAATTTAGTTATAATATAGTAAACTCCTAGGGATCTCTGACAATGGTCATACTTGTGATGCATTTTTAGTATTAAAAAGATAATCTCTATTAAATATGAACAAGAGCATTATGTAAGTCAAAATAAACTTTAGAGATCAGAAATGGTCCTCTCCAAATCAAGGTAGTCATGATCCATTCTTGTACATCTAGAAACTAGAAACTAGTTCTACTCTAGGGATTGGCCAGAAATTTGGCCAGTGAGGCAATCAGAGTTTTAAAATGTAAAGACAAATGGAGATAACTGGGGCTTACATGATATGTATTGAGAAAAAGATGAAAGTTTTATTGGATGGGAAAGTAGTTTCAAATCCAGTCCAGAACCAAAGCACGTGGATTTGATCATGGCTTCTTTGTCCATATATAAAACACACTCTAAAGTATACCCTGGTTTCTTATTCTCTTAACTTTTTCTCGGGGATCACCCCCAGCTTCCTCAGACCTCTACCCACACTTTTCAGCTTCATTGCCTGACTGCTCCCGCACCACCCTTCTTTCTGCCCCTACAACATAATTTGCCACTGCCACATAACAGAATCATGTTCATTTTGCTGAGAAGCCTCCAGTCAGTCACGTACATTTAGATCTGTTGCCAAATACTGTGTGTGGAGGTTCTAGAAGTACAGCAAGACACCCCTTTGGTATGTCTGTTGGCTTAACTGACTTCAATTGGAGTTTTAGTGACCTAAAGCAACAAAGAGAGCCCATTTTCTACTGTGTGTTCCAGCCAGTTTGATATAATCTGGAGAGCAGAGCAAGTTGTGTCAATAATTACATTGGATTTTACTGAAAAGCAACCTCTATATAAACAACACAGCAGATCAGATGAAAACACAGTAATCTGAACAAATGTTTTCAGTACCAGAAAGTGTAAGGTGAGCAAATTGCTGCCCTAAGGACAAGCTGAAAATCCCTAGCCCCCCCCTTTCCAAAGCAAACAAATAGTAGTGAAATGTAATGTGATGCTCATTTCCACCAAGAGAAAACATTTTGCCAGTCACCTTTGTTTTTGAGGTTGCCTTAACATTGTTTTCTTGTAATGTGATACTAACAACTACCCTCAGTAAGTATCTTAATGGCTCTCAAGGGAAGGCAGTTGACCAGCAAGTGTACTGACAAGGCTGAATTATGCTGGACACTTCAGCATTCCCCTTGCTCAAAGATGCTCAAACAACTTAGTAAATACAGAGTTAGATATGTTTTACTGCTCTTCGGCCACAACACCCATTTTACGTATGGATTGAATGTGATATTTTTCAAAGGCATCAGTTTCAAAACCAGCAGAATGTTCAGGCTTTAAAAACTCTGTGGAAACTGCAGGATTGCAGTGACTGAAGATGCTTCTCCCCAGATACCTCAAATTTTAAAGCACTGAAAATTGAAAACTTTTTAAAAATCTGGACATAATTACTACCTAAAAATCAAAAATCAATAATTTAACAAGTTATAGAGAAATTTTACAGTTTAGCACTTTGTACCATCCGGATTAGTAGTGACCAGCTGAGATAGACTGTGATTGTGTGTTGAGGACTATGATGTTGGGTTTTTTTTGAGTGGGTTTACCAACAGAGCAAGTACCACCAAAGCTTGTACCAAAGTTACAGGGTTTTTATGCTTTGATGAAAAACTACTTCACTTTGATTTCAGAATTTCTTTATAGCTTTTGAGTGACAGGCAGCCCTTTACATTATTAATAAATGTTTTGAATTTAAAGTCTTTAAACTAAAAGGTTTTTTGGGAGGAGCTTTGAAAAACCTAGAAATAAAGCAACTCATCATAACACTTAAGATAAATCTCCCCCCCCCCCCGACCTTTGGTTTAATATATCAGAGCCATGATTTTAATCACAGATTCTATATAATGTTGAAATAAATGCCAAGGATAATGACTAGAGAAGTTCTGTCTTTATAAATCTGCCATCAAATGAAAAAGGAAGGTGAAATTCATAAGTGTGTACCAACAGGGATCACTTCATCCTCTCAGAACAAAACGCAGTCATGTACAGAGGGTAAGTCCAGAGCTTGTGCACTTGAGCAGAGAAGAAGAATAGCAAACTTCAGCCTGAGAAACTCCTGCTCTGATCCATGCCTGAGAGCAGCCTACTTACCACCAGTGATTGTGGAAGGAGTGGAAGAAGTCCAATCTCTCAAGCTAAAATTAGCCTTTGAAAAAAAACCAACAAAACTTAACCTGGTCCAACGTCTAGCACCAGTGGAAAAGCTCTTTCTGAACTGCACAGAGGCAAAATACTGTACAAAGGCTGTGAGATAATGCATCTGGCCCTAGGGAATTCCTCTAGATCTGCTGCTATTTTCTTTTATTGATCTGAATTCCTTTACTCATTAAGTAGACAGGCTTAGTGCAGTAAAGAGTTTTCTTTTCCCTCAGGTCACAAAGCAGCAATAGATCTACTTTTGCTGCAGCCTCTCAACACCTCACAAAATCCAAGCAGCTACATCGGCTCAGATTAAGGTCCATGCAGCCCAGCATCCCATTCCGCTCTGTGTAAGGGACTCTCCCTAGGCACAGCCAACCATACACAGATCAAGACTGATCTGAAAAGCAAAGCAGATCAGATTAAGCAGACAAAACAGAATTCTGTGGTCCAGAGGTAAAGAACACCACGTTATTAATGAAGCAACATAGAGTTACTGTAGGAATGTCTTTAGGAAAGTAGAAAAAAATGGGAAAGTCAGCCAGCAACCTAATCAGCTGGGGACTGAAGAAAGGCGTAATAAGAGAGAGGCTGCTCTGTGAAGTAAAATGAAAGAACAGGGAAAGAATATTAAAGCTAGTGGTGAGAACTAGAGTTTTGGAAAAGTTTAGCAAGAAGGCTCAAGGGCCAACTGTGTTTAAATGGCTTTGTGCAGGTGAATGGAGAGAAAACTGAAGCTGACCTCAAAGCAGCCCCACTCTTTCTTCCGTACTCTTGGCTTTTGCCATCCAACACTTTACTGGGAAGAAAAAAAACAAAGGAAGGGGATGAGCCTGCTTCTGTCTCAGCAAGGGAGAGGGTGCCAGGTGGAACCAAAAGCCCTTACTAATGGTGGCTTTCCTTCTACAGTTATTAAAAAATGGGTCTGACAACTGAAGGTTGTCTGCTGATCACTCTCTTCTCCAGACATTGTCAACTCTATATACACCTAACTTAACAGCTTCCTTGGCTACAGCAAAAGTAATAGAAAGGAGGAAACAAACGGTGCTTGAGCAGCTGGTCTCCTCTTGCCCAAGGGATACAATCTGGTACCCACCAGTCTGTGTTCTGCATATGCCTAAAGCACCCTCCTGCATTCAGACTGACTCATGGGAGCATCATCCTTGATGCAAGCATGCACACAAATATACAGGTCAAACAGAGGTGTCTGAAGTGTCAAGAAGAGAGATTTCTAATACAGAGGTTGTGTCATTTATCAAACTAGCAATGAACTTTGCAAGAGGACCCTCATTTCCTAGTCTCACAGTTAAGGCAGGTGGTACAAATCACCCCTGCTTAACACAAACTGTACAACCATTCAGTATGATATTACATCAGCGAAGCTCACATTTTCTGCCTTCAAAGAATATTTCTGCTTTGTTGTTGTTCTCATTTATGGTTTCACTCCGAAACTTCTTACATATGTGCAGCAAAGTTTGCAAATCATTTGCATGCCAGAAGTGTGAACAGCAACCAAATGTCACAGCCCATTGCAAAGTCCTTCACAATAATTATCAGTAAAAGTGTTTTGGTTTCAAACAAGCAACATGTAGCTGCAACAGCATCATTCATGTTAGAACCATGGCTCACATTTAGGAACAGGGTTGGCATTTGACATATTGGAAGTTTACATTTTGGAATATAAAATCTTAATGTATGGTAATAAATATCATTTTTAATCATATGTTTTGTTTCATCATAAACTGACAGGAACTAGTGAATTAACCAGACCTCTCTACCTCTTTTCACATGATAACTCTCTTACTAGTTAGACTATTTCACCTTTCGTAACATAAGGGTTTTTTAACCACATTTTAACTTAAAAGAGCTTCAGTGTTTATGCAGGGTTTGTACAGATTGATCTGCAGTAATCTATCTAGAGTTCTTTGCCTTGATGAGAGATATTTGAAGTGGTCCTTACTGTATTCTGATGCTTCACCCATTGCATAAAGAGCTACTTCTGAAAAAGCCCATGATGTACTGGGCTAAACATCAAGAGCAATTAGATTTAGCAAAATTATTCAGAAGAGGCCCAAGATCAAATAAACATTGCTTTTCCACAGCAGAGGGGAACACTCTCTTACTTTCTGCCTAACAACAAGGTACTGACAGTGGTGTTTCAAGCTGGATGGGGCCAGACTTTGATCTCAGCAGGGGGGCTAGTGTTAACCGCAACTGTGAGCTGCCTTAAAACCCACAGGTCAAGCAGGTATTTTTAGTTCTATTTTGAAGATATAGAAACATACTTTCTCTTATTTCAACAACAGGTCTATTTATTTTGGGGCAGGAAAGGAGCAGGAACTGCAGACAGATACATAGAGATCAAACCAAAAGATATTGAATATTTACCCATTTAGAAAAATAGAACAGTTCCGGTGTGACAGAATGCCTCCCACCCATTTTAACAGCTCTATCCTTCAAAAATTAATAGGCAAGAATTAATGAACAATGCTCCTCAGCTGCAGTCCTGAACATTACAGTAAGGCTTTAAATTGTAGTATTTTGGATAATAGTTGCAGATCATTTCAGTACTCACTGAAAGAAAATAATCAAACTAATTCAACATTTGAAATACTGCCAGGGTGGGAGCAAGCGATTGATTAATCCAACACACAAAGATGAAGAAAAAATGTGAATGGAGACAAATTCTTGGAAGTATCAAGGTTCCACTGCAGATACGTCTAAGTCAGGTTCAATAAGGCAGCCCCTAATGACCAAGCGAGAATTGATCCCACTGCCCTAGGCAGTGGACATCAGTTCCTGTTCTTCCAATCTTACAGTCCAAATAGACATAACGCTTTATGAAAACACATACATAATTTAAGTCTATATCACTGTGTGATGCTGCATGTAGCAAGTCGGATGATCAAGGTTTTCTAATGCTGTCTATTTATAGGGAATAAACTAGAAGGAAAGACAAAGAAAACTAGAAGAAAGTGATAGAGCAGAAGGAAGACTGGGAGAGATGGCTGAAACTCAAGTGACAAAACAGTGAAGAAGGGGTGGGCTGAGGACATACATTGCCAGACAGACAAAGTCCTGCCATGACAGCAGGTCTTTCGGAATATTCAAATGTCCCTGCAGCATTGACCGACTGGACTACACACTTGTCTTCCCTTCATACTTTTGCCCCAATGCCACAGAGCAGTGGGAGGCAGACAAAGAGGCACCACTCGTGTCCTCAGTCTCCCCCTTGCAAAGGTCTAAATGCAATGGATTCTGCCAAAAGCTGCACTGGAAATAGCCTGCATGTGGTTATGCCCCTGAGCCTGCAAAACTTGCACACATGAGATTCCCACCGATCTGAATGGGAATTTTGTGCCTAATCATTTCAGTGTCTGACCACAAAAGCCATAATTGGAATTAAAACATCAAGTGAATTGTTAAATATCCAGAACATTGGCACCAAGATAATATGCTTAGCTTCAGACTGAAGACATGACATTTACATCTATATATTATCTTATGGAATCCTGGGCATTTTAGTAGATTTTAATTTTCTGCATAGAAAGAATAAATTTAAAGTTGTCCTATATGGTGGTAGTGAGGATATTACAAACACATAATTTACAGCAATTTGCCCCTAAACACCCACTTACCCATGGAAATTGTTTTTATAAGTACAGTGCAAACCATAACTTTTCCCTTGCATTTATTATAAAAGCTTTATTTCCCTTAATGTTTGATCTAGCTGTAAAAAGCAGAAATGTTTTGTTAAAAAGCCATAACCTTTGGCAGCCAACAAAGTGACTAAATTTCCTACAAATAATTTTAGTTACTCTTTTGTTTATCAATGTGCTTGTTTCCCATAATTCCCCTGGGGAGGTATGATGTCGCTGTGCAGATGTTCAATGTTATAATTGGGCAGCATTCAGCAGAAATGTCATCAGTGACACAACACTTTAACAATGAAAGAAAATGTAACAGACATCACAGGGGACTCCCATTTCAAAGCAAACCTTCAAGGATCTGAACAGGAAGCATAATTTCCATATTACAAGTTCTCATTTAAATTACAAAAGTACATTGACATTTATTTCCTGAGCAGATGAGTTTATCACTAGTTTAGTAATGAGTATCAATGGCAACTGAAATTACAGTTCCTTTCATACTGAGCTTCTTTTGTTAAGTGCCTTTCCTTTACTCACATTCTCACACAGATTTATTCCAACTAGAACAGCCAACATTTTTCATAAATATAATTTTTTGTGTTATTAGAAATAGATGCTGCAATGACACGTTTTTGGAGGACAGCATGAGCAACCCATTTCACCCTGGTCTTGTGTCAAAGCCTACTTTCCAGTCAGTCCAGCTGTAATTGAGTACCTGGTCTCGTGGTCTGAGACCAAAGGGATATAGCAATAGTGGCTGCACTATTCTCATGTTTGCTACTGGCTACAGAAGCTGACATAGTAACAAGACTAGCCATGGTGCAGCACCCCAAATCCAGGGAAACTGTGCTGAAATGCCTTTCTGTGCTTGAACAATTATGTTCAGCTATGTGGACAGCAAGACACAAAGGCAATAGTTGGTTTCTTTAGGCTATTGTGAGACTAACCACTTAGGAATCCCAGGCTCCCCTTAGGACATATTCTCCATGAACCATCATCTCACTAATAGCCAGCCACATGGAGACCTAATGTGAGAAGTACTGTATAAGATAAAAGCAATCCCACAAAATAATATCAAGAGGATAAATCTACAGGTATGTCTATAAAGTTACGGAATCCAAATTCTGTTCTCAGGTATACACAAGGTAACACTACTACCTTTATACAGATAAGAATTCAGAGAAATCCAGAAACGGAGCAAAATACATCTACATTCTACCAGCTTCACCCAGAAAACAGGTAAAACTGGCTTCTCTGCATTCTGTCCCAGAATTTATACAATGGTGATCCCTGCCCAACCCAATAACAGATTACCCAGAAGTGTATTTAAGTAGTTACTGCAAATATTCTACAGGGAAGCTTTGAGGCATATCAAGGATGATGCTATAAACCATGGATAATTATGCCATGTACAGAATAATCCTTTGCCATTTTTAAGACTGACAGGATACACCAATTAGGTAACTCAATGCTGAATAAAATAATACCCAGTTTTCACCAGATGCCAAACAAAACCAGCATAACAATCTTTTGTGCTCTCTCACCTCTTATTCCACATGTATGGAAGTGCACGATTTCAGAATCTCTGTGGAAGGTTCAGAAGAATGATCCTCATTTAAACTCTCCTCAGCTGGAGAAGGTTTTGCATTTGGCTGCAGAACAAACAAACAAACAAACTTAGTGCCGTGCAAGAAAGAAAACTTTGAAGTAACTGTCTGATGCAGTCTGGCTATGAAGCCTGTTACGCTAGACAAAGCCTTCAGCATGACAAAGATCTCCATGGTATATTCTTAGATAACAATACACCATACAGTTACCACCACCTCAGTGGTATTTCTCAGCTGCTGTAATAATTTCCTCCAGAATTAGAAGACTTTCCTTAAAATTCCTGTAAGTTCTTCTGGCCCTCTCTGTGCTTTGCCCTTCTGGAAGTGGACAACCAAGCAAGACACTAAGAACAATTACAAACTTGTTAAGATGAAGTGGCATATGTTGGAGGAAGACCCCTTCATGTCCAAGATCTCAGTCACCAAACTAACAGCCTGTAAGTTGCTGCACTCCTACAGAGTGACAGCAGAACAAAAAATCTAAACCCAACTCCTATGCTGTCTTTCGCCAGCAGAGTTTGACCCTTCCAAAGGGGACATTCCTGGGATTTTATGAAGTTCACAGGAACTTGGTTTTGATCTTTTGTGGAAGTCATACAAATGCTACTAGCTAAGGATGGTGGTCTGAAAAAGCTCTAAGAGAAATGATGTTTCATACACACGCACGACCTCTAATGACATGGAAGGAATAAATGTAGTAATGCAGCCACCTCCTCTGCCCTCCTCAACTCAAGCCATCCTGAGAATTTGTTGCTTTCTTAAGCTCCTGCTGTTCTGTCTTTTCCCACCTTCTCCAATCCTTTTATTCAACTGCATTTTCCTCTACATTAAAATCAAATACTTGTTTAAGTCTCTGCCGCTGAGGGCAAAATTCTATCTCCTACTGCAGTTTTTCTTCCCCTCCTCAGTCTCTCTCCTGAAGGCCTCCTTACCCTCAGCTCAAGTCTCCATGCCTTCTCTCCTGCTAAGTTCTTATGCTGACAATAAGGGAGTTTTGCCATCTCCTGTTCCTCTTTCCTGTACAAAACCAACATACAGACTCTGCAGTGATTTCCATATCCAGTGATCATATTTTCTCCTTTTTTAACTACTGCCATAGTTGTCAACTATGGGTTTAGTAACCCAAGACTATTTCAGCACAAGCAACTAACTGCATGCTTCTGATTGCTCCATTTGGGACTAGAAACCAGTTAATTCAGCTGTATTGGTGTGTGACACCAATTATTCCACATGGAACCAAAGCACACCATACAAATCCAAAATGCTGAGATGAAAGGAAAAAGGCAGTGGGAAAGCTAAAAAATGATAAGTAGGAGAAGGGGATCAGTTTTGTCTCAAGGTTCTGATAATGAGCAGACCCTATATCCATTACCTTCTCCTGACAGTAAAAGCTGACCTTGAAACTGCAAATTTTTAGATTTTGAGATAAAATGGGACGCTTCCAGGAAAGCAGTTGTAAAACTTTTCCCAGGTAACACTTGCATGTATGAGATACTGAGCTATCACTCTGAATTTAACAGCGGAATTTCCAAAATCAGTGAACAAACACCTTTTAGAAGTTACATTGCATTGCCTGTTTTTTAATGAATCAGATCTCAGTTTGTTCATGTACTTTGGGATCTCAACAGGAATACAGCAGCTGGAAATGAGGAATTCAAGAGCCTACCCCACTGATTCGTTTGCCATAATCCACAAACTCAGATTCTGCATTTAGATCCTTTAAAATAAACTATCAAGGGCAGAGGAAGGCGTTGAAAACAGCTTCAGAAAGTCACCTTAGATCCTGTACCATACGCTACAATGTATTTACATTCGATGGCTCTAGCAGAGGGGGGAAGTTTGCTTTTTATTTTTTTTTAAGTGAAAAAAGAGACAACCAGGCCTCTAACAGACCCTCTTTGATCTCACCTGGAGGAAAGTTATAATCTGTCCCTGAGAATCTCTACAGTTCAGGCTTAAAAGACAAAAGAGAGGAGAATGTGAAAAGAACAGGAAGCAGCACATAAAATAAAGCCAATGGGCTTTGAAAGGCAGGCTGGTTCCCGGGAATGGCAGTGTCTAGTTATGTCCTTGGAACATTATTTTTTTTAAAAAGGTTGTCTCAGAGATGTGCCAAATCACTTGCTTTTGATTTGGGTGGCAGCAAATGGGACATGACAAGTAGAGCAGAGCATAGCTATTGCACTGCCCACAGCAAAGAAAATGCCATTCAGAGGCTAGGAAGAAAAGGAAAGGTGAAATTGTCCATCCACAAGAGAGGGTTTAAAGAAAATGCCTAGAAAGCTATATTGTAGAAAAAAAAAAGCCCATTGGAACATACATGTTAGCATATCTTTAACTGTGTGTTTTGTTTTCCTGCAAACACAAGAAAAAATTGTAAGTAGTTATTGTGATTAATAGTCCTTAGATTACAGCCAAAAGTAAGTGTAACAAGTTAAAAGGTACTGAAAATCTGTAACAGAAAATTAACAGTAGCTGCCACACGTCAGAACCTGTCCATAAGTGCCGTCTGGCATAAGGTGGTGTTGAAGCTGTGCCATTACCATCCTGACAAACTGCACTGCACTGATACACTCAGTGCCATGCCTTTTAGCTCAAGTGTCTACCTCGTCCAAAACTAGTCCCCTCGATAGTCAATTGCTGAGCAACAGCAATTCAAATACTGTATTTAACTATTTTTCTAATCCTGGTGTCTGTGTTGACTCTTATGGTCCTTCTTTCCCAAGGTGTTAGAAACAGAAATGCTTTCCTAACAGTTATCTCAATTTCAGCAGCAAAAGGCACTCTCAGAAAACCCACAGATAAACCTACCCATTCTCAGCAAAGACTGTGCTTCCTCTCTTATACATAGAAAAGCTTGATACTAACAGTGTTAAGATCTAGCATTTGTGGCCTTGAAAGAGCTTCACAGAAAAGGAATTGCCATTTCTGAGTTTGCAGTGAGACCAAATCTTTCCCAAATTAGCCTAGCTCTATTGATCAGGTTAAAGTACCCAGCAACTGTATGGGCACATCAACTCCTCTGAGAGATAAAGGAAAGGCAGCACTTTCTTAGATACATTTTATGTTCACATTTTAAAGTCTGGGGACTCAATGGGGTACATGCATTACCACCTGTGTGTGCCCATCCTTTTAGTGTTTCACACCCTCCCAGCTGTCCTCAGAATATTGATATACCTGTTGGTTTGGGTACAAGAAGCACTCTCCCCTTTTGATCATGAGGTAGAGTATCGTACATGCCATCACACGCCTAACTATTGCGTCCATGGCTTTGCTGTATTGAGGCATCCAGTTTGCACTTGCACCCTTTACAAATATCACTCGACCTGCCTGAAGATGATGCACACCCACTTGATATCAACACTCAATCAAACCTGTGTTTCTGCTTGACTTAAAAATAAATCAAGGAAAGATCTCTTACATCATTTTCTGTGTTTATACCATAAGGTTGTTCCATATAAATTTTATCAACAGGACATGTATCTGATGACTGAAATATGGAGTGATTTGGCCTGGTTTTAGGTGGGCCTATTCACCAACACTAAAAGAACCATTCAATTTCAAGGAGCGTCTAAGTATTTACTTTTCAATGTGACACTTAATGTACCATTTTGATTAACAGACTGGCTCACAATTTTCCACTTAGCCAGTAGTTTATCCATATCAACCATTGAGTGATGCATTTGCCTTTTCACTGCATTTCTGTATGACAAAAGATTTCCTGCTGTCAATACTAGATTTTTTTTTATGTTTTGCCATTTGTATCTAAAATGAGAGTCTCTCCTCTCTGGTTTGTACAACAAAACTATCCCTACAGGCCCCTTCAGTAAGCAGATAGTGCTCTCGCAGCTCAAATACATCAGCAATCACTTGCACCTGCTACTAGCGTACGGAACCAAATCCTTACCTTGTGCAAACTGACTTAGCTCTGCTGGCTTCACAGCAGCAGGTGTTTACCCTCATTGAAGATCCAGCTTAAATACTAGAAAGAATTTCTACTTGATTCACAGCAGCTGCTGCATAACAGAATGCATGCAGTATCCAGGGCAAAATTATTTCATCATATCAAACCTCTTATTATGCTTTGTAACAGTATATGCAATTCTCAGGAAACGACAGTGATATTTAAGTAAGACCATGGTCTGGGTACCAGGGCACAACATACAGCGATAGCTAAATAGCATAGTGAGTAAAGTCTAAACCAGATAATGCCAGCCCTGTGTGTTTTCAGAAGCCTTCACTGATGACATGGTACTCTTGTATCTCATATATTGCTCCATCACAGGGCTCACAAGGCTGTACATTTACTCTTTCTTCACTGTAAAAAGTTGTTCCTTCTCAGTCCATGGTAACAGCAAAGGAATTCTACCAAGTTATCTTTTTTTGAAGTCTTTATAGTTCTTTCTCCTAGCTTCATTAATGAGCTGATGGCCATGGTACAGCAGTAAATTACTCCACCTTTCAAAAGTAGGTTAGCAACCTGAGTAAGACTGATTCCACTCCAGCAATTCTACCTCTTCCCCCCATCACACACCCTTTTTAATTGCACATTTTCTGAGATAGTCTGAGATCTGGATCAGTAAATGGTCTTTTCTGTGCCAACACAGAAAAAATTAATATGTGAAAATATCCTGTGGAAACTCATATCTCTGCATATCACAAATCTGACATATATATGCTTGGTTTTAAACAAATGCATTTCCAAGCACACTTTTTCATAGAAGAAAATGGTGTGTGGTAGTTTGTTCTTTCTTTTCTTGCTTTTGGATATTTGTGGTTTTTTGTTGGTGTTTGGTTTTGGTTTGGGTTTGTTTGGGTTTTTTACTCCTTATTAACAAGGCAAATCCTGTTTTACCCGTTTACCCTCAAGGAACTCTATTACAATTATTTTCATAATTTTAATTGTAGTGCAAATGTATGAAAAATATCTTTCTAAAATAATAGCTGCGTTTACAATAGCACAGTGGCCCACTGCATATTCAGGACTTGTTATATTACTATATTATTATGCACTGCCAGAATATACAGCAAATCTCACTCTAGAGGTAATAGAAATCTCGGTACAATACTGCTTCCAGACCCCAGTAACTCTCAAAAGGCCAGCCTGTGTGTTATACACAGGCCCCACTATGGCTGTTTCCAAGAAAGTTTACAAGCTTGGGCACAGAGCCATACAAATGCACAAAGCCAGCTCAGGTGTATCTACAACAAGCTTCCCAAAGCTTCTGATTCCAGACACATGGCACAGGCACACCTAAACTGTCTTGATATCTGAGTAGGTTTATTACCTTGGGCCCCGCCTTATATGAATGGAGATCTGAGTTGACAGCAGAATCAGTCATCTGCATATCACTCACAGTCTGTGTGTCTAACAAGCCTTTCTAGGGTAGAATTTGTTGAGAGCTGGTTTGAGCAGCTTGGTACCTGTGATTCTGATTCCCGGCAAGCAGGACAACAAGGCTGCAGATGTAGAACTGAAGGTAGACAGTATGAAAAAATGGCCTATGAAGATACAGAGAAGAGATACAAGAGTTTGCAAAGATCTCCACAGCTTGCTTGTGGAAATTTCTGCCACTTTTTCAATTCACAATCTAGATACTTATGCTTATGACTAGCCTTTCTTTAAAAAAAAATAAGAGAAATTATAATCTCAGTCTTAACATTTTGCTTACAATGAAAACTTCAGAAGCTATGAAGTCATTAAAGAAAGATGTATCAGATATATCAACATAGGTTGCATTTTTTCTCACTACAGGGAAAAGCTTTGACGTAAAAATAGAAAAATTATAGTTTTACATAGTGAAACAGAAGGCAAATCAAACTAACAATGCATAAAAGATTCATATAAGTATGAACTGACAGACATTAAGCACTCATTAGTCAAATTCTTGATCCAGTTTGTAGGATGTCAACGTACACATTAGGAATACCTCTGAAATTGTCACTCTGTAGACAGGAAGAGAAATCCAATTTGCATGAGGATAGTAAACATTAAACTAATCTTGATTTCCGCATATCAAATTTCTTTATTTTGATATAGTGGATAAAGGTCTCAATTTAAAGTGAATGTCAAAGAATATTAATTTTCAAACCTGTGAAAAGAAGAAATCCCCCAGAGCAGTCAGGAAAACAGATCATGTTTCCTGTTCCAAGAGATTCTAGTTATAGAACTTTAATGGTAAATAAAACTCTTTAATCTGTGGCATAATCCTGAAGATAGCATGCTAAAACTTGAAGGACACCAGCATGCAGATGTTCCAAGAGACATGATTTTAACCCCTGGGCTACCTTGCTTGCCAAGAAAATTTAATCTTCTAACATGTACATTCATGAACAGTCTACTGCTAATAGTGTCTATGGACAGCAATGCTTCCTGCTGACAAGACTCTGATCCTGAAGCTACTACATCTGGTATTTAGATAATGTGGTGAAGAGATTATTTTGAGTTTAACACTATCTGCAAAGATTGCAGTCTGGTTTGTAGATGTTTTCTTAAAAATTTCTATTGCAAAAGCTCCAATCTTATCTATTCAATAAAAAAGTTAAGAAAACCATTTCAGATTTGTGCACCTGACAAACACTGAACTTCAGTGATGGAATAATCACCTCAAAAATCGGGAGATGACACTTGCAAGTAAAATGAAACACATGCACAAGGCTTTACAGGTCTGAAGGCTACTAATGAAACACATTTCTACAGAAAACTCATGAGCTGTATAGAAACCTTCTTGTACTTTCTCTTTAAAAATAAAGTAAAAAATGTAAAAATTGACTGCTGAGCAAAAAGCATATTACCAAGTAATGGTGGAGACATACTGCTTGAAGTGATCACAACAGAAGTAAACATTACAGTCAGCACTGTGTGAAGTGCACACTCTGAAAACCCCACAGGGGCTGTGAACTGGGAAGTAGTTTGTGCTGCCCACTGTGCTGAAGTTAGAAACAAACAGTTTATGGTTCAAATTCTTTAAGAACTGGTAAGTACTGTAAAGTTTACTGCATCTTCCCAATGTGGAAAGGACGGAGAGTTACAGGCTAACAAGGGCATATATGTGCTGTTGAGATCATTGTATCCAGGTTCCGAAGGAAGAGATGCTGTGCCATGCTGCTTTCAGGTGCATGTAAGATCTGAACACCTAACCAACATAGCTCATTTCACAAGAACACAGAGAAGATGGAGAATCCAAAAAAGGAGTAATTCTATAAACTGCACTAGTAAACAGCACATTTGATTAAGCTCTCAGTTGAACAGATGCAGTTTACAGCATAATCCATGGATACACAGAGATCTCAAAAATACAAGATATTTGAGAAAATTAAAACAAAGCTAAGAAAATACTTTTGTTATTTTCTAAAACTTTGAAAGATGGGCATGGGACTGCATCTTCATCTTACCCATTAAGAATAACTACAGTATTTCAGACTCCACCAATGTATTTCATGTGAAAGCCTAACATTCATGATTTCATCATGTTCTAGTGGGGAGTTTTACACTGTCCATTAGTAATTTTCTTTAAAAGGGCACATATCAGGTTATTCCATCTAGCAAACAGGCTGATAATGGGATGGACTGTCTACGGATTTACTAAGGTAAATCTTACAATTACATATCACAGCTGCAATAATGAAAGCTGTCAGAAAGCTGACTGCTGGAGATCCTCAAACTCCTCTGTAATCAGCACATTGGCAAAATCCAAATGCCAAACCCTAGCAACCTCAAGGAGCACGCAAAGAACCTCAAGGAGCATGCGCAGAACTAAGTAACAGAGCAAAGAAGTGACATCTACATGACCCTGGCTTTTTTACGCAGTATCAGGCAGCTGGAAGACTGCTGCTGCTGGAGGAGGAGGGATGCAGGAAGGGGAGCAAGAATAACAAGCTACTGCTTTGAAAATTTAGTACTTTTATAACTGGGACTTTAGCCTTGAACAATTTTCCAGAATTTTTTGTTACAGGAACTAGGAAGGAAAAAAGGAGGCATTTTTATCCTACCTTGTTTTGATTAGTCATTATGAGGATACCAATACAAACCCAGGACTGTACTGCACTTAAGATTTACTTATGACCTGAAATGGCACCAAATTTGAGTCTTGTTTTGATTTTGTTGAAGATATTTTTCTTAAAGTGGATGCAACTTTGCAATAATCCTTGGGAATGCATATTGGTATAGTTCTAAGTCAATTAAAGCATAAGTTATATTCTACACATGCAATAGGTGATCCAGGTTTAGGTCTCAGGTAATATGTGCTTGTGACAACAGACCTGCACTTATTAAATGCCACAGATGCACAAAATTCCCATTAGTTTGATAAGCAGAAAAAGCTCACTTCCTGGATCCCTCTATTCAAGCTCCTATCAATCCATAGGAGTCCCTCCAAGGAAAACTGGTTCTAGTTGGAGATTCATGTATGGAAAACAACACTGAAGAGGAGCGATTCTCTACAAGCATAAACACCCCCAAAACCTCAGAGTACCTCAAGACAAGGAGGTTGGGCCTATATAACTTCATACAGGATCCTAGGATTTTTAATTCACTTTCATTCACTTGTTTCTCAGTGGCCAGTACAGGTCAGCCAGCATTTGCATGTTAGGTGTTGTAATCTGTCACTAGCACAGACCAGCAGGAAAATTGCTACGTTCTAAGAGCAGCAGCAAATCAAGGAGGGAATTCTGACTCAGAGGGATGTGTTTGAATCATGGGGCCTCCTGAGGGAGAGGGATGCAGTTTATGCAATTCTTGCTCAGGGCTCTCTCTGCTTTGAGCACTGTCTAGTCTTTCAGATCACAATGGAATGAATAGATTGGAATAGCAATATATGGGCTTTAGCAAGTATCACAAATGAGCATCTCATGACAGCTCAAGGCAGAAAATGTTTATTACATGTTATGCAATTTATATAGCATAAAGAATTATATACTTATGCAATCTGACTTACTGCTATTGTAATATATGTCTTCAAAAAATAAGGAAAGCATTATTTGATGGGGAGTGTACCAATATTGAAGATACATTTCAGAGCAGACCAGGAGATTTAGGTGCTCAGCCTCTTTTAATGACTTTGAAACCCAGCCTTGATTTTTCCCCACGTATATTAATAAACACAAAACATTTTAGAAGCCTTGTGTTTCTAGGGTAGGAACATTAAATTTTCCTTTGTATATGCACACTATAGAATCTAGTCCATAATAGCAGATCTCCTTAAGCAATAGTTTAACTGAGGATCTATTGTAGTGGTTTAAGGCTCTCAGCCACGCAGTTTTGCTCACTCACTCCCCCCTCTTTTTTCCCCCCGCTCCCAGATGGATGAGAAGGGGAATCGAAAGAATGCAACTCCCATGGGTTGAGATAAGAACAGTTTAGTAACTAAAGTATAACACAAATCACTACTGCTACCACCAATAATAATAATGACAAGGCAAATACAAGGAAAGAATACAATTCTCACCACCTATACCCAGCCCGACCACGCAGTGCACTCCCACCCTTCTGGGTCTCTGCCCTCCGTTTTGCATCCTGGGCATGACATGCTGTGGCATGGAATATCTCTTTGGTCAGTTTGGGTCAGGTGTCCTGTCTCTGCTTCCTCCTGGCTTCCCCTCCTCCCTGGCAGAGCATGAAACTCAGAAAGTCCTTGGTCAGACCAAAACATTACCAAGCGGTAACTGAAAACACTGGTGTTATCAGTGCTGTTCCCAGGCCAAAAGTCGAAAACACAGCTCTGCACCAGCTACCAAGAAGGAGAAAAATGACTGCTACTACTGAACCCAGGACATCTAGAATAAAACTATTTTGAAACGAAGACAGAGTATGGCACACTGAAGACTTCAATAACATAATTTATACTATGCCTCATAATTCTCCACAATTCAGATACACTAAGGCATGAGTCCCCTTTATCTGTTGTCATAAGGTAGTTGGCTGCAAATGCGGTTGGTATAAATAAAAGAATGTATACTCCAAAAGGAGAGGAAAGCTGATTCAGAGCTCCTCCAGCTGCCAATGCCTCCTCCAAAAGGCATGTCTTATCAATTTTATTTAATTTTCAAAATTAATCTGAAATGCAGGAAAATAATGAAGGGGAAACCAGCCTGTTTCCACTGGTTTACATTTTGGGGTGTGATAAAAAAGAAAAGCAGAAGTGACAGTTTTCAGGCTTGTCAGGAAAACATGAATTATAAGAGCCTCTAGTTATGGTTTGGAATAAATCCACTTTGGACTTAAAGTTGAACTTGGGAAACAGAAGTTGAACTGGGTTCCAATTCAGCTGCAGCTCAGGTGCAAAATTAAAGCTGCCAGCTCAGCAAACATCCTAGCAGCTAGTTCCATCCAGCCGTGGTTTGTAACCTCCTGTAAGGCTCTGGCTATACTTCTGAGAGACTTGCAGCCCACATACAACACTGAAGCAGGAAGAAGCAATAAAGAACCTTTTTGTGTGTTTTAGTCCCAGGGACAAAGCCTCAAGAGTTGTCTAACACACTGCAAGGCTGGAACTCATAGAAGGCGGTCTTGTTATTTAACAGTACACAGTGTCCTTGCTTCTACATGAGCAACAGCAGCAAAATGCCTCCCCTAGACTAGCAGAATTATTTTACATAACACATACATCTGAATTGCGCTGAATACACTGACATAGTTGTTTAAATTTACACATTAAATTTACAAGTAAACATTTCAGCAAGTTTCCATCTTTTATTCCTGCTCTTAATCCTTTGTCCTTCCTTCAAGATTTGGAGTATCGCTCACATACTCAAAGATTTAGCCTTCACTGGAAAAAGGAACACAAAATACCTCCGGTAGTGGTTTACAGCAAAACAGTTATGATCACTTTTCCTTAATTTCTTCCATTCTCTGTGATGCACTCTTCTTTCGACAAAGACTGAAGCAACTGGGGTTGTACTCTTCATAACATTTTGTGTTTATAAGTTAATGCAAAAACCTTCATAATCAAAATATACATAGAAACAACTGAAACAAATTAGCTTTGTGTTATCAGTGCTTTATCCAACATACTACTAAAGACACTTACAAACCAATGCAAGAAGCAAAACTGTCTTCACATAAACTGCCAAAGGAGATAGAATTGTGAACGGTCAGTGATTAAGCACTATGGCTTCAGCTCCTTATCTGAAATTGAAGTTGCTTTACAGAGCAGTGCAAAGTCTGATGTATCAATAAGCCCCTAATAAAAGCCTGTAACACTATATTTGCCTGTGACATGCTATCATGTCTGCTGAAACATTTCTTTTATCTGCAACATTGACAAATTTCTGCAGTCTACTTGCCGCCCAATGTCAGCCATTGTCTGAGTAAATGCTTTTGCTTGCTTTACATTGTGTGTTATGTCCTGATATGGAAGACCGCTGCTGCCTCTCAGAAGTATGGCATTAGCATAGAATCAGTCAGAATTTCAGGGCTGGACACTCAGCTGTCATACCAATACAAACCAGCTGCAGAAAAACTTGAAAATTAAACAACTCCATCCCCGCTTTAGTTCCCCAGCTATAAAACTGGGATAATTATCAGCTACTTATCAGGTGTGATTAGCAGTTTGATATTTATCACATTCCTTGGTATTCTCAGATAAAAGGAGTTTTGTCTCTATGTATTTTAATGAACAATATTTCAGAGAACAAAGGAAGCCAAAAGCCAAAGGTATCATCTTTTCAAAGATACTTCTTGTACTAGTTTCTCTAGATGACCATATTATAACATTATGGATTATTAGTAAGACAGAATCTGACCCAACATAGCTAGGTAGTCCAGCAGGAAACACATTTATAAGGAGCTGATGAAGTGGGGAAACAAGAATCCTTATTGCCACTGACTTGCTATGAGCTTTGAAACAGACTGCTTTATTCCCCTACTTCCACCACATTCCCGTTTTTGTGTCCATTTAGACTGTAATTGCTTTGAGACAGAAACTGTCCCAGCTTTAATTATAGTCAATAAGCAACCTCACTAATAATTCTTGAAAATTTGAGGTTATTACATTCTAGAAAACAGCAGGTTTTTTCTGTGATAATTATTCCTAGCATAGCACAGCCTGACTTACCACCTGCTTTAATCTAAGCAGCAGATAAACATTTAGAGGTACAGAGGCAGAAAGACAAGAGAGAGTTACTTGCCCAAGTTTATTTAGCAGGTCAGTGACTGAATCAGGAATAGAAATCCTGGCTCCTGACAGCCACTGGACTGCATCTAAAGATCCCAAAGCTTTGCTCTTCTACAATTGTGCCATTCATCCAGAAAGCTACAGGTACAGGATTTTACTTTGCAGAGCCCATATGAAGCAGATAAGGATCATATACTGTGCATTTTGAAAACATGAAAGAAACAACCTCTGTTTAGCATGATTGTTTTCAATCTAAACAGCCAGTTGGAATGACTGAAACCAAATCCAGGTAAGAGCACTAAAGTAATTTAGGGTGTGCTCAACTCTCCAAAGGTTTAAGGCAGATGTTAAGAGAAGCTACTTTCATACATGTTTTAGAGAACTGCTCAATAGTTTGCAGGAAGGTTAGAAATACACACACGTCTGTGCCAGGAACATTTTAACAGAGCTTTTCCTGCAAAATGGCTGTATCACAGCTGAAGTCAAGATGATGCAAATATTTCCTAGCATGTTCTGTGTGGTTGCATAGCTTTCCCATGAAGGATATCATAGCTTCTTAAACTGTCTTTGAAAGAAACAGACATCAGGTGAAACAATCATGCAAATACTAGGACAAGGAAGAGAAATAGAAATCCTACATTTCACCACAGAATGATAGCAATATCAGCTTCTTGTACCAATCCATAAATATCCTCTCTGTAACAAGACAGTATCTTTCTCTCATAGTGTATTCTCACCTTTCATTTATTCTACAATCGAACATAAAGTGGGCTTAAAATGCAGCCAATCAAGCAACTTTACTCTTTCTGCTGCTATGGTTTTGTTCTAGGAAATTTAAAAGGACTACTTACACTGCACACATCACTATGGCATGTCATATTAGAGAGAATGATAAGCACAAGGATGATGTACTTAAACAATAAGAAAATTAAGGAAGCAATGAAGTTGAGGTCAAGAATACAGTTGTCCTGATTCTCTTCACAGTTTTTTTTCTCTTGCCCATCCACAACAGAGCTGCAATAACTTAGCCCTTTATTTGGCTCTGTAAGGTATAGCTAAGGAATGCTCAGCAAATCAAAAAGGTGTGAAGTGGGTGCAGGAAGCCTAACCCTTGCTTTCCACATAGACATTTTGTACAAAGGAGCTGCATCTGAAAAGAAATGCAGGTTTTAAAATTAGATTTATTTTATATACAGAAGGCATAAAAAATTTAAGGATGTGAAGTGCTTTCTACTAAGTCTAGATGTCACTGTAAGATTTCTCTGAATTAGAGGATTTCTTGAGGAACGTAGTATGTGTGAAAAGCTAAACATGTACCTACGCTACTCACAAGGCAGCTTCTGATTCCAATCAAAGTAACCTGGGACTAACATAAATGGATGGTATATAAAATAATGGAGAAATCAAAAGGTGTCAAAAAGCCTCTTGCTCCTTTTCCTGGTTCTATGCAGCTTACCACAGGCACTGACACACCTTAATACCATTCAGCAGCTAGAGGCAAGTGATCTTTTCCTGCAGGCTCAGTATGCACTGTAGGTCTGTAGTTTCTTCATCTCTCACGTACTATTGCAGTGTATTTTTTATACAAAGTTTGATTTCTTTTGGTTGATCTTATATCAAATTAGATTTGGAAACTGTACTTTAAAAAACATAGTCCAAGGTGTCTAATTGGCACTGTCTCCTGATCCCTGAGGACCCTTGGAGCTGCTAATATTAATATCAATACTGTAAATTGACATAATCATTGAACTGGTTCCACAGAGGATGGATTTAATCCATACACATTTTGAGCTACAGTCTTGTTGCAGTGATAACTAGACACAGCTCAAGGACTACAATACAGCTTTACTAATCAGAACCATAACTGAGGTTTTGATGCATTGTACTACTAAATCTAGAATTATTTCCATCCTCATTTCCTATTTTTGTTCCTAGGTGTTTAAAGTATTATAATTTAAGTGGAAGGTTTTCTTTCTAAAGGTGAGCAGGGTGACTGCTCCGTGTTTGATATAATAGGATATAATTCCTACATGTAGGAAATACATTACTTCTATTTTATAAGGAGAAAATATTTGTTTGTGCCTGGCTGAAACTATTATTGCACATTTGCAGTCAGTAAAGCACAGCTGCTGAATGGATGTCAATCATAGAATCATAGAATAGTTAGGATTGGAAAGGACCTTAAGATCATCTAGTTCCAACCCCCCTGCCAGGGGCAGGGACACCTCCCACTAAACCATGCCACCCAAGGCTCTGTCCAACACGGCCTTGAGCACTGCCAGGGATGGAGCATTCACAACTTCCCTGGGCAACCCATTCCAGTGTCTCACCACCCTCACAGTAAAGAATTTCTTCCTTATATCCAATCTAAACTTCCCCTGTTTAAGTTTGAACCCATTACCCCTTGTCCTCTCACTACAGTCCCTAATGAAGAGTCCCTCCCCAGCATCCCTATAGGTCCCCCTCAGAGAGTGGAAGGCTGCTATGAGGTCTCCATGCAGCCTTCTCTTCTCCAGGCTGAACAGCCCCAACTTTCTCAGCCTGTTTTCATACAGGAGGTGCTCCAGTCCCCTCATCATCCTCATGCCCCTCCTCTGGACTTGTTCCAACAGTTCCATGTCCTTCTTATGTTGAGGACACCAGAACTGCACACAATACTCCAAGTGAGGTCTCACGAGAGCAGAGTAGAAGGGCAGGATCACCTCCCTCGACCTGCTGGTCACACTCCTTTTGATGCAGCCCAGGATACCGTTGGCTTTCTGGGCTGCAAGTGCACACTGCCGGCTCATGTTCATTTTCTCATCAACCAACACCCGAAGTCCTTCTCTGCAGCGCTGCTCTGAATCTGTTCTCTGCCCAACCTGTAGCTGTGCCTGCGATTGCTCTGACCCAGGTGTAGGACCTGGCACTTGGCATAGTTAAACTTCATCAGGTTGGCATCAGCCCACCTCACAAGCGTGTCAATATTCTTATTAAAAATGGTTCCATATGCACCCACCAAAACTCCAGCTCTTCTCATGTTCTGCATTCTTTATCTTTCTTTTCATTATGACACCAGCACAGTATCCATTTCTCTGAGCTCCATGCATGCCCTTTTCATTAGAGGGTTAGAGGCAGCATGGGTTCCAAATTGTGGGTGTGCTGACTGGTTAGCCTACAGGAGAAGGCTTCCTGGTTGAAATGCAGGGCAAATGAGAACTGTTGATATCATTGGCAATGTTAACATATAAACAAACATCAAAATACATAATACTAAAAACCCCAGAAATTGATACTTTTAATATGCAGTCATGTAACATTGCTTTTGTACAGCTTGTTTGACTTGTTCACAATTCTGCCCAAACTGTAATCACCACACGTCAGCACTAAACACAAGACTTACAGGGAATAGTATCTTCTATTGGATCTGCTGACTAGACAATACATATGGGCCCATGGTCCTTCCGTCAGCTTTGACAACAAACAGCTAAAACAGGTTTAATGTAATTAGGTTAATCAGCTAGACAACAAAAAAAAGAAAAAAGTTAGTGTGGAACAAAGAAAATGCTAGCAAAGAGGTGAAAGCTCCTGAAACAAACTTTAAAACTCTGTCTGAAAGTCAAAGCATATGAAGTTCCTGGGTTCCTGTGAATGCCTGTCAACATTTGCACTGATTAAATTAGTTCATTTTGTTAAACCACAGCTTCATTAAAGATTAAAAACCTCAACAACCCCCTAATCCTCTTTATTCATCTTTCTGCCTTTGTCTTTAAACTAGTTGATAAGAGCAAATAAACAATAAAAAAAGGCACTATGATTTGCAGAATCCTACTCCTCCTGCTTCTTCACAGCTACATATGTGGTGGAACCAACAACAAATATTCCCCTACTACCTTTTTTAAACAAGACCAATGGGAAAGCACCCTTGATATAAAATAATCACTGAATGGATGTGTGGCATATAGCGTGTATAACAACAAAATGAGCTACATCAAAGAAAGGACAGCAGGAAAAGGAACGTGGGATAGAGCAGGGAGCATCATTATAAGTACAATGACATTAAACTCAGTAGTTTAGGGCAGAAGGGGCAAGACAGTCTGAGAACACTATCTGAGCAAGATAAAAATTTATCTTCTTAAAAGGACCATACTATTAGTTTCTAAAAAAATATGATGAGCTCCTAATCTAAGGAAGCTGAGAACTAACCTAACAAAATATGCATTAAGGGTATGTTTGGCCAGATTATTACATATCTAATTTATATCAATTTCATCTGAAATCATGTCACTGACACCCCACAGTAAAGTACAGTATTTGCAGATTCACTGACAGCAAATCAATATTTTTTAGTATTTTATACTTTGTTTTTCACTTAATGGAGGTCTTATATCTCTTATGTATATTAAGAAATTTAAGAAAGGAACAATATTAGACATCTTTTTACTCTCACTTTAAAATTAACCTCTTAAAAATCATTCATGTGTCAGTATCCACCTGGGATGTGTTTCAGCTTTAAGCAATGTTAGACTGGTAACACTGCCCCTATGTGGCTGCAGATACATGAAGGTAAAAACCAGTATGTATTTTACATGACTTTCCTAGCTCTCTTCATTTAGTGAAGGTAACCTTTAGTGAAACCCATCTTAGGTGAGTTACAGCAGATGCTCACTGGAAGCTAAGACCAGGGTGAACACAAATTCATTCCTGTGTCTCTTCCAAAAACATCTCTGCCACCATAAAAAATCTTACTTATCTGTTGAAGCACTGAATGAATACAGGAAATAGTCATGGGACAAGTTTATGAGAGCAAATTCTTACTTTTACAGCTTTCACGTGCAGACTGCTGGAAAAATGGGAATAAAGAGAATTAAACCAAAAAAAAGAATGTTCAAGTACTTGTGCTCATGCATGTCAATCCCATCACAAATTTGCTGATAATCTACCATAACACTACTATTGCTGGCAACATAAGCTTGTCACACATCTGGAATTCACAAACAAGTGGCCACCAGAAGGAGTACAGAAATATCTATATGTCGTAGAATTGTCCTGCAAGCATATAGCAAGTTTGACAATATCAGGAATAAAGACCTGCAAAGCATACTTTCCAGATAGTTTTCCTCCACAAGTTTTGGTGGGCTTGGAAATAAAGCTTTGAATATGTAACCCATTCCAGCTGATTGTACAGTTTACCGTGGTTGGTTTTTGTTTTTGTTTTTTTTTTTTTTTTTTTTTTTTTTTTACATTTTCCTAGTCTTTTTGTAAGATTAACTTTTTTTTTTTTTTTTTGAGAAAGTAGCAGATAGAAGGCTTTATTCTTCCACTGATTTCAGCAAAGTTTGGTATTTAACTCGTTTCTAAATTTACCCTTCCTAGTTGCAGCTCCAAAAAAATCTTAATCTGCACAAGGGGAATAATGGAACTGTTCTACTTGAAAGAGACACTGGGAAGAGAGCTTCTCTGGGGACATGCTCATACTGCTTGACAAGGCCAAAAGAACAAAACCGAACACAACAGAAGAGTAGAAATCCCATGTGTTTATAACATCTTTAACACAAGACAGCAACATAGCACATTTCCCATGACATGGCTTGGTTGTGTTTATTAGGACAGTACAAAGCTATTTTGTATCAAGATCTGGACACAACCTGTATCGGAACTGTGATCTGAATTACAGTGTCAAAGAGGTCAAAGCTTTATGGCTAGACCTGAGTTCCCATGGGAAAACTATCTACTGTGTATTGTAATCAATGTGAGGCTACCTAAAGCTGCAGTCATTATCATTTTTACAAAATGCAAACTAGATTAAAGGGATGGCACAGGGGGAAATGGTAGTAGACTAACATATACATCTAAACTCTATCAAACAAATTGATAACAATAGCCTTTGTTCCCACTAATTTACACTTCAATATATCCCCTCTGCTGACTGTGCCCAAAGGACCTGCTTTCAACCTGGTTGCAATCTGTTGTATTCTGTTATAGATTCAATTTATATTAGTTTCCATATCTAGACTTATATGTAACTTTCAGAATCAGGGAAGATTACCACATTGTCTTGGGGTACTTAGCTGAAATGGAGCATATGGCTATTAATATTATTATGATTCTCTTGCTTTAGGCTACATTAGACTGCCTTTGGGGTTCCAATTCTTTAGAAGAAAGGATTGAAATAGTCATCCTCTTTTGGTGCCAATGAGTTGGAACAAATAATCACTCTTTTCCACTTTTTTATTGATACCCTTCTTTCAGGTAACTTTCAACATGGAAAAAATCTTGACAGGGTTCTGACTCATCATGGTGTTTGTAGCATATTTTGCTTTAAGCATTCTTTTGTTTTCCCTCTTTTGTTAAAAAGTTCTTTATATTTTTATAGGACTTAATAACTTAAAGTCATTGTGTTAAGAGTCATTTAGCTTTAGAATTGTCTGCTTTTCTTCAATTCAATGTCCTGGATCAATTACTGTACTCTTATTCACAGTAACACCTAATGCAAGTTACTTTCCTGAAACACTGTGTTTCAAACTATTATGTCTAGTGGAAGAATAACCAAACTGAAAAGAGCTGGTCTGCAAAGAGAAGCTAAATTAGCATTTTATAATCTGGGTAGCTTGAACTGCAGAGAGCCAAGTACATCAAGCATCAGCTGCAATCAAAGCTTCGACTTTTCACCAAACTAACTAGCTTGAATTTAAAGCATCAGATCAACTGAGCTAGATATTTGCATGTGCACATAAATTGAATTAGAAACAAATCTTAAGGACTATTTTGGTGTTACAATATACTGCAGGTAAATCCCAGATTTTCACTGCCCACCAAGTTGGGGAACAACACACACAGTAACAAAATTATGTCAGAGGTCTGGAAAGTGTCAAAGGATATCTAAGGCAAATGAAAGAGTGGTATTTGGACAGACAGATTTATACAGAATTAATGAACTGGACTTTCTAACTTTTGTCTCTAACAACCCCCTTTTACCTCCTCAGTAAAATAACACCAAAGAAATGTGCAGGGAAAGGGGGAGAATTGAGATCGCTTAGTACTTTAAGTCCCACAGCATGAAAAAACAAACCCTCTTTTAACAGTGAGAGGGGGAGAAGAAGGAGCAAAGATTTACTAGATTGGGAGAACATGAGAGCAGAGAGTGAAGTTCTCGAATTGCTCTGATTTGCAAGACATTAGAAGATCCCAAAAAGAAGAAACTGTGCAACCATTTTTAAAGTTTAAACTTCACATTGTATTCAACATTCACACTTGGTATCTTTCCTCAAACAAGAATAACAACCTAACATGACTGTGAGAGTAAGGAAAAGAACGTGAGTGGTGGTATTATAGTACAGTCACCTGAAAATTAAATGTCAGCATATACAGCTGACACAAGCAGATAAAAATCAATCCTTACCTAGTACAGAGCCCTGTCCTCAGGGAACTGTGCTCCTGTATGTGGGGTTGATCTTGTTTTACAGTTTGGCAATGCTCAGCATGGATAGAAACAACTGATTATATAAAGCAACCTACCATTGAGCTCACACAAGGCTAAATGTCCCAAGAAATAATACCCCCAAAAAATAGAGAAGTCATTATCTGATTATAAACTGCAAAGCTGCATGTCTGAACAGTCCCTTGGAAGTGCCAATATTAATCTGCAAGTTCACATAATTTTACACACAACAAAGTATGCTGTCTCCTAAGGTATGCAGTATATTTTGCAGGTCCCAGTTTGCATACTGACCTGCAGAATGCAGAAACTCCTACTTAAAAGTAACTCATGTGTAACCTCATTAGGAAACTCATTTTGCACCTTAGTTTACAGCACATCTTGCACAGTATTTCAAAAGATCACTCATATTTTAAAAGTCTCCTTCACACTGCCACAGCCTGCTCGCCGTGCCCCATATACAGCACACTTTCAAAGTGCTGATTCACAACCAAGATTTACCTTCTCCCTCCCTCCTGGAACAAGAGATAGGCATTCTCCCTGCAACTGATACTCACAAGATTTTATTTTGATAAATCTTTTTGTCCTGCAGTGTTTCACCACCTAGCAGCACTCTGCTAATCTACACTTCAATGGCAGAATTCACCGGAGGTATAGGTTTAAATAGCACGTCTTGAGATGCGAACAATGAAGGGGGGGGGTGGCTCTACAATAAATAAATAAATAAAGACCTATGACACACTTAAAGCCAAATGCCTGCTGGGACTTCGGTTCAAAAGCACATTTGGAAACTGATCCCTAGAGGAGATACGTTTGTTATGGTCTTCGGCCTCAGGATTTAAAAGGATTTGCTTTTAAGCTGTTACTTTACTGCAAGTATGTGACTGGAGGCCTCAGGTGTGAAAGCCCTTTGAGGAAAGAAACTAGTGTGTGCCAGATGCAGCAAATGAAAAGCATTAAGACTAACAGGAGCTGGTAAGTGGAAAGCAGGGAAAGGATGTGGACTAAGTCCGTCACATTTAAGCCAAGCAAATGCTTGGAATGCAAGAGGGATGAGAAACCACAGAAGCCCTTGAACTTCTTGCTTTGCATACATGAGTGATTACACTAACCCAAAGAACTGAACAAAGTTACAAGGAAGGGTCATTTCCACTTCATCAGGTGAAGCCTGGATGGAATCCGCACACAAAAAACTCCATAAAATATTATGTCTGGATGAAACCACAGGGGTCATCTAGACCCTTTGCTCTACTGCAAGATCAGGTCCACTTAAGACACTCCAGACAGACAAATGCTTGCCTACCTGTACTCAAAGACCTCTAACACCGGAGGCACAGCAGCTTTGCCACAGAAAAACCTACTCCAATACTTGTTTCTATGTCCATCAGTAAGGGTTTGTTAATGTCTGGTTTGGATACTTTGTGATGAAATGCATGCCTGGCACTGCTCAGCCTGTCTGTAGGGGATAAAAGAAGAGCTTAATCCTTTCCTCTTTGCCAATCTTATGTACATTAAGATGCTTTGGTCTCTGAATTACATTAGTCTCACCATACTGTGCTCCTCATACACCACTGATTACATGAGCAAAACTGCACCAGTTCTCTAATCAGAGAATCCCGGCATTATTTGCATTTTAAAAGTTAGGTGCACTTCAAGATGATTATACTTTATTTCCACAACCCCTCCGATATAACAGAAGCTTTCCTTCCACACCAAAAACTGCTCCACAAGAAACTGCAGCATGGTGCACTGAAATTTGCAAAACTCTCCACAATTTGCTTCATACTGGAATTAAGCACTGCAAATTATTTCCCCCCCTATATTCCCTGCAGGATGTCACTGCAGACTCTTTCAGTGCTCTAAAATGGCTACAACTGCCAAACCTGTGGTCTGCATTTACAGTCTGCATGATGCTGGACACCTTAATGTATCAAAATCCAGCACCAGAAGCTTATGCTTATAGTATAGGCAATATACTTACTGGCTTGTTTTAACTTGAAAATCATGAAGAACTATACACAAACCTACACTAGATGTAGGCACATGAAAAAAATTACATTCCCTGTTACATCTAACAAATTTGATTTAATCTGGAGAAAGTGCATACAGTCCCAGAACAGAGCTCTTGTTAGCTGTTATTCTTCTACTGAAATAAGAAATAAGTGGAGCTCTATTACATCTGAACTACTTCAGGTCATTCAACCACATATCTGTTGTCATTACCCATGCCATCATTTTCAGAGAAACAAAGTTTTCCCAGCTATGACTATAAACTCCTCAGCCTCAAAACTCTGCTTATCACATTGTTGTTCCAACCACAAGTTACAGGCGCACAGCCTCCAAGAAAAGTCAGGCTATCTACCTTCTGTGTAAGAATGTTCTCAGGGCACTATTTCACTATAAGAGACTGTCAGAATATGTAGACATCATGCTCTGGAATGGCACATAGGCATTAAGCTGACTGAAGGAAAAGAACATTTTTACATGACAAATTCAGAGCTGCCTTGCCAGATAAACACTGCATATACTGTCACATATCACACAGTTCAAGATCAAACTCAATATATACTACATAACTACAAGGTATGAAGGTATAAAGAAAATAAAGGTTTTACTTTTTCCTTTCTGACAAACAGTTGCTTTCTGGGAAAGAAGAGATATATTGACTTTATAGATTGAGATCACACGAGAAAAGAAACTTAAAAGAAGTGCAACGGGGGGCAACATTCATCACTCCAGACTTTTGGTGAAAAATTTAATGTTAAGCAACAAAACTTTCTCAAAATATGTATTAAGAAATAGTATAATGTCCTAATGATACAAGCACACTGAGGAAAAGCATGCAAGCTCTCTGACCTACAAGTCCACAGCTGTGAAACAGCACTGAAGAAACTCTTGCACTCCTGAGAGGACAACCTGGTTTTTTTAGCATACCATTAGTTTGTCATTAATATATCATTAGATATATTGTGTCTAAAAAACATTACCTTAATCACCTAGTCATTCTTTTCTTGGATGCAAACATATTCCAGGAGTTTTTAAAGTCAGAATCAAGCAATAACCTATACTTTAGCTGCTTCACAGTTAGAACAACCTATCCTAAATGTAAAATACTCACTCTTAGTGTAGGAACTGGAACCTGAATCAACTTAAATGCTATTCCTAATGAAGGCCTCTGAAGGTCACACGTATCTCTCTCTTTATAGTAACACCACCCCCACCCCAATTTTCTTTTTCAAACAACAGTCTATTTCAGCTTTGGTGACCAAATGCTTCATGCATGTCCTTTTTCACCTTTTCACTTTGTCGGCTGCGAAGCAAAATCTCGCCAGTAACAAGTATACAGCCATTATTTCACATTACTTCCGGCAGTGAAAAGCCTTTCTCAAACAAACTTGTCACAGGGACCAAAACGCGCGAAAGTTCGCACAGCGCAAACCCGATTCTAACCATCGGATGTAGCTCCACCTTGTGGTCCAACATACGTACTGCATCAGCATTAGACAGAACCGCCTTGCAACGAATACGTGCTTGCCTTACTTCATTTCAGTTTCATTGCCAAAACCCACTTTTTAATTTCAGCATCAAGCAACAGAAGTAAAATAGAGATCATTTAAAAACATTATTTGTACACTAAAAATCTTGAACTTAAGGCCACCCTCTAACAATACAGCTGCAAAGTGTTTTGGTATTTCCAGATCTAGATTATTCCCTAAAACCAATTTCAAATAAAAATGAAGCTTAGTTGCAGATATGATCCAAGTGTAATATATATGTAATATATAGCAATACTAACAGACATTATGACTCATTTTGCTTTAAGATAACACAGCAAATACTTCTAAAAGCTGGAAAAAAACAGGACTGCTGCAAGATTAAGTGTCAGTGCTCTGGAACAGCGCATAACAGAGTGGATTAAGGTCTTTAAACATCAAGGAATATAGGTGGATGACAGCCCTTCTGACAGTGCAGCAACAGATCCAAAATCTTGGCAAAATTACATCCTGAAAACCATGGTGGAGGCTGAGATGCCTGATTTTGGCACCTTTCAGGCCTAAAATGTTGCAGTTCTTAATTTTGCAAAACAGCAAATGTTTTTCAGTTTTATCTAGCTGAGATTCTCCCCTTAAAAGCCCCCCTCTAAAAGCCACCCCGGCCCCTTAAAAGCCCTCCTCTAAAAGCCACCCCAGCCCCTTAAAAGCCCCCCTCTAAAAGCCCCCCTCTGAAAGTCCCCCTCTAAAAGCCCCCCTCTAAAAGCCCCCCTCTAAAAGCCTCCCTCTAAAAGACCCCCTCTAAAAGCCTCCCTCTAAAAGACCCCCTCTAAAAGCCACCCCCTAAAAGCCCCCCTCTAAAAGACCCCCTCTAAAAGACCCCCTCGAAAAGCCGCCCCGAACCCTTAAAAGTCCCCCTCTAAAAGACCCCCTCGAAAAGCCACCCTGACCCCTTAAAAGACCCCCTCTAAAAGCCCCCCCCTAAAAGCCCCCCGCCAAAAGCCCCCCCCTTAAAAGCCCCACCCGGGCCCTTAAAAGCCCCTTAAAAGCCCCCCCGGCCCCTTAAAAGCCCCCAAAAGCCCCCCCCGACCCCTTAAAAGCCCCCCAAAGCCCATAAAAGCCCCCCCCGGCCCTTAAAAGCCCCCCAAAGCCCATAAAAGCCCCCCCCGGCCCTTAAAAGCCCCTTAAAGCCCCTCAAAGCCCCCCCCGGCCCCTTAAAAGCCCCTAAAAGCCCCTAAAACCCCCCCCGGCCCCTTAAAAGCCCCTAAAAGCCCCCCCGGCTCCTTAAAAGCTCCTCAAAGCCCCTAAAAGGCCCCCCGGCCCCTTAAAACCCCTAAAAGCCCCCCCGGCCCCTTAAAAGCCCCTCAAAGCCCCGCAAAGCCCCCCCCGGCCCCTTAAAAGCCCCTAAACACCCCCCGGCCCCTTAAAAGCCCCTCAAAGCCCCCCCCAGCCACTTATAAGCCCCTCAAAGCCCCTAAAAGCCCCCCCTGGCCCCTTAAAAGCCCCTCAAAGCCCCCCCCCCGGCCCCTGAAATGCCCCTCAAAGGCCCCAAAAGCCCCCCCAGCCCCTTAAAAGCCCCTCAAAGCCCCTAAAAGCGCCCCCGGCCCCTAAAAAGCCCCTCAAAGCCCCTAAAAGCCCCCCCCGGCCCCTTAAAAGCCCCTCAAAGCCCCGCAAAGCCCCCCACTGCCCCTTAAAAGCCCCTAAAAGCCGCTTAAAAGCCTCCCTGGCCCCTTAAAACCCCCTCAAAGCCCCTAAAAGCCACCCCGACCCCTTAAAAGCCCCTAAAAGCCCCCCCGGCCCCTTAAAAGCCCCTCAAAGCCCCCCCCGGCATCTTAAAAGCCCCTAAAAGACCCCCCGGCCCCTTAAAAGCCCCCTAAAAGCCCCCCCCCGGCCCCTTAAAAGCCCCTAAAAGCCCCCACAGCCCCTTAAAAGCTCCTCAAAGCCCCTAAAAGCCCCCCCGGCCCCTTAAAAGCCCCTAAAAGCCTCCTGGCCCCTTAAAAGCCCCTCCCGGCCCCTTAAAAGCCCCTGAAACCCCCTAAAAGCTCCCCCGGCCCCTTAAAAGCCCCTCAAATCCCCTAAAAGCCCCCCACTGCCACTTAAAAGCCCCTAAAAGCCCCTTAAAAGCCCCCCCGGCCCCTTAAAAGCCCCCCATAGCCCCTAAAAGCCCCCCCCCGACCACTTAAAAGCCCCTCAAAGCCCCCCCGAGCCCGTGAAAAGCCCCTCAAAGCCCCCAAAAGCCCCCCCAGCCCCTTAAAAGCCCCTCAAAGCCTCTAAAAGCTCCCCAGGCCCTTTAAAAGCCCCTCAAAGCCCCTAAAAGTCCCCCGGCCCCTAAAAAGCCCCTCAAAGCCCCCAAAAGCCCCCCCGGCCCCTTAAAAGCCCCTAAAAGCCCCACCCGGCCCCTTAAAGCCCCTAACCCCCCCCCCGGCCCCTTAAAAGCCCCTCAAAGCCCCCAAAAGCCCCCCCCGGCCCCTTAAAAGCCCCTCAAAGCCCCTAAAAGCCTCCCCCGGCCCCTTAAAAGCTCCCCTCGGCCCCTAAAACCCACTGCGCTCTCCGAAACCCTCCACTGAACCCTCCACTCGACATGACACTTGGCTCGACACGACACTCAACACTAGACAGGACGCTCAACTTGACGCTTGACTTGACATGACAGTGGACAGTGGACACTCGACACTCCTGCACACTCGACACTCCTCCTCACGTTCCACGGAACACTCAACTCCACTGGACCCTCCACTCCAATAAACGCTCCACAAAATACTCCTCTTGAGCACTGCACTCCTCAAAACACTTCGCTGTACACTCCACTGAACCCTCCACTGAACACTCCACTAAACACTGCACTCCTCTAAACACTCCACTGCACTAAACATTCCACTCCAGTCAACACGCCACTCCATTAAACACTCCACTCCACTACACGCTCCACTACACGCTCCACTACACACTGCACGAAGCCCTGCACGAAGCCCTGCACAAAAGCCTCCCCTCCACAAAGACTCCACTCAACACTCCACTCGACACTCCACAAAACACTCTAGTGAACACTCCACTGAACACTCCACTCCTCTAAACACTTCCCTGAACACTCCACTTTGCAAAAGACTCCACTTCACTAAATACTCCACTAAACACTCCACTCAACGAAACACTCCAATAAACACTTCACTAAAAACTCCAGTCCATTAGACATTCCACAAAACACTCTAGTCCACTAAAAACACCTCTAAACACTCCAATCCACTAAACACCCCACTCCACTAAACACTCCAATAAACACTCCTCTGCAGGAAACACCCCACTCCACTAAACACTCCTGTCCCCTAGACACTTCAATCCAATAAACACTACACTCCACTACGCACTGCACTAAGCACTCCACTCCACTAAGCACTCCACTCCACTAAGCACTCCACTCCACTAAGCACTCCACTCAGCACTCCACTCCACTAAGCACTCCACTCCACTAAGCACTCCACTCCACTAAGCACTCCACTCCACTAAACACTCCATTCCACTAAACACTCCACTAAGCTTTCCACTAAATGCTTCACTAAACACTCCACTAGACAATCCACTCCTCTATACTCTCTTCTGTACTAAACGCTCCAGTCCACGAAACACTCCACTCAACACTCCTGTCCACTAAACCCTCCACTCAACACTCCACTACACAGTCCACTAAACCCTGCATGAAACACTCCACTAAATACTCCATGAACCACTCCACAAAACACTCCACGAAACACTCCACGAAACACTACACTCAACGCTCCAGTCCCCTAAACCCTCCACTCCACTAAACCCTCCACTAAACCCTGTACTGTGCACTCCACTAAATACTCCACAACACACTCCACTAAACAAACACTCCTCTCTACGAAACACTCCATAAAACCCTCCACTAAGCACAACGAACCACTAAACCCTCCACTCCACTAAACCCTTTGCTCCACTAAACGCTCCACTCCGCTAAACCGTCCACTAAACACTCCACTAAACCCTCCACTACACACTCCACTCCAGTCCACTTAACACTCCACCACACACTCCACTCCTCTAAGTACTCTACTCCACTAAATACTCCACTAAACACTCCACTGCACTAAAGGCTTCATTGAACTAAACACTTCATTCCACTAAACGCTCCACTAAACACTCCACTCCACTAAACACTGCACTAAACATTCCACTTCACTAAACACACCACTAAACACTCCACTCTTAAACACTCCAGTGAACACTCCACTCCGATTAACACTTCACTAAGCACTCCACTCCAGTAAACGCAGCACTAAAGACTCCACTAAGCACTCCACTAAAAACTCCATTCCTGTAAACACAGCACTAAACACTCCACTCCACTAAACGCTCCACCAAGCGCTCTACTAAACACTCCACTAAACACTCCACCCCACAAAACATTCCACCCCACAAAACACTCTACTAAATACTCCGCTCCACTAAACACTCCACTAAACCCTCCACTATGCACTCCACTGAACTCTTCACTAAACACTCCAGTGTAATAAACAGTCCAGTAAACACTCCACTAAGCACTCCACTAAACTCCAACGTTTCTGCAGTCAGGGTTGTTGTACACATGCGTCCATACTTAGTTGAGTAAGGAAAAGAGATGAGACACTGACATTGTTCATTGAAATGAATGGAATTGGCAAGTGTTTAATGGCGAATTTGTCTTTACCTGTCGAAGTAACTTCATGTAGTCCAAGTTCCTATAATGATCAGTGAGTTTTTCTAATCAGAGCATCTTTTGCGAAATATTATTGTGGCTTAGATAAAACGTATATGAAAAGGAAGTCGCTAATATTTTGAAAATCATTTTAATAATTCTACACAAAATATGAAATGACGTGCAGTGAACTTCCAGCTTAATCTATGTGAATGTTAGCATTATGGAGTAGATTGTGTTGCTGTTTTCCATCTCTTATACAACCTAGGAGATAGAAATGTACTTCAGATTAAGACGAAGCCGTTAAATTTAGACCTTATCTACTAATATTCAGCAAAGATAATACAGATTGACTTCTTGGCATTTTAAAGAAAAGTGTCTATGCAGAAAATGGAAGTGAATTAAGACAGAAAATGAGAGGCATGTCTCATTAAATGAAGAATTTGCTCTTTAAAGAAATCTCATGGGAAAATAGTCTGTTGAAACACTCTTTAAAGCTTGATACAGATGTCAGGGAAGTAGGTTGCTTAGAAGGCTGAAACGACCTGATTGTAAACGACAGATGAGAAATGATAGAGTGTAAATGGTGAGGACACTGGAGGTATTTATGTCACTAAAATTGACCTTTAGTCTGTTTTAAAATGTTTTTAACTTGTATGTCAGATGAAAAATGTCAGGGTATGTGAGGTAGTTTTAATGCATTTATTAGGGCAAAGGCATACACTAGAAATTAACCTAAATATGACTAAATGTGTAAAGAAAGTGTTTATACAAGATACACAGAAAAGTATTTCTATTTTGGATGCATGATAGCTTCAGCATCAGTGGCATTCATGGGGACTATTGCACTTGTGCAAATGACTTTGGACACATTAAATTCTGCATTCTAGAGTCAATTGCACATGAGCTATGGCTACCGCATTGCCTACCAAACCCTGTACTCCCCAGTTTTTGTCTTTCACCCAAGAAATCCATAGAAAAATAAAGCCAAGCCGCATCAGAAACCTATCTACACTACCCCTTACCGATTTTGTCTTTGGGATGTGATTCGGATGCACTGTCCTCCACTTCAGCGATGGGAAAGTTGAACATGAGACAGTTGAAATGTCTTGTGAAAAAAATGGGAGTTAGGTCTTTCATCTTCTAGGTCTCCATAAGGAGCTTTTTCTTCCCTTTTTCTGTGCAACTATCATATGCTGAACAATAGCTATGGAGGAAGGGAGAATGCAGGTTGACTTCTCCCTACACAGCATGGACCTATCCCTGTTTTGTTTACCAGTGGAGCTCTTTGTCGTGGTTTAAGCCTCTCTAACTCACGCAGCTCGTTCTGTCACTCACTTCCCCCACTTTCTTCCCCCCGCTCCCGGAGGAATGGGAAGGAGAATCGAAAAGAATGCAACTCCCGCGGGTTGAGATAAGAACAGTTTAGTAACTAAAGTATAACACAAATCACTACTGCTACCACCAATAACAATAATGACAAGGCAAATACAAGGAAAGAATACAATTTCTCACCACCTAAAACCAAGCCTTACCACGCAATGCACCCCCCCCCCCCTTCCGGGTCTCTGCTCTCTGCTTTCCATCCTGGGCATGACGTGCTGTGGTATGGAATAACCTCTTTGGTCAGTTTGGGTCAGGCGCCCTGTCTCTGCTTCCTCCCGGCTTCCCCTCCTCCCTGGCAGAGCATGAAACTCAGAAAGTCCTTGGTCAGACCAAGACATCACTAAGCAGTAACCGAAACACTGGTGTTATCAGCGCTGTTCCCAGGCCCAAAATTAGAAACACAGCGCTGCACCAGCTACCAAGAAGGAGAAAAATGACTGCTGCTGCTGAACCCATGACAAGACATAAACACCATTCAGATTCATTTCTTACCTACTCCTGTTGCATCTAATTTTAGTGGAACAGTAAATCTGGATGGTTCAATGATTGCATTGCTATGGAAAGTTAACAATCATGGTGACTTTGATACTGGCTGATTCTCTTTTATGACATTGTCTAGGCATGTTAGGCATGACCGTAATTTCTATTTACTATATTCTCTAAAAAAAAAGAAAAAAAAAAGACAAATAGAATGTGCGTTGCCCCTTTGCCCTCTAGGAAGTTTAAGGTATATATTTATATGTTTATGCCCTCAGAACTTAGCAGGAAGCCTAGGCTGGGAGACCTGAACTCAAACTTAGTTATCGAGTTTAGGGGCCTGATTACCAAAGGAGATGTATATCTGTGGTAAACATATTAGAATCTTAAATATAAAAGAACTGCCCCATGAAAACACAGAAGAAGCAAAACTAGAGTTCAGTTGGAAGGAATATTTAAGTCTGTATGAAAATAAAAGTGCAGAATATATAGAGGAAATACCTACTCAAGTCAGCATGTGGCTGGCTACCTGTGCTGCTGGGAACTGCATCCTCAATGAGACACATGGCCAGAGCTTAGCCAGATGTAAATCAGTATAGCTCCACTGAGGTCTGTGTAGGATTGATTCAGATGAGCTAGGATCCAGGCCTGGTCCATTAGAGGCAGTAACAAGCTACTTCGAGATTCAGTGCTGGAAGCCTCTCGAATCCAGCAGACTACTGAATACACAGATAGCTGTGGATCTGGGTAGTGCCACCGCTTTAATTTTGTCCATTTAATAATAACGGTGCTTCATTTAGCAACAGCTTCTTGTTCCCTTTGAAGTTCTTTGTGCCACTTCTTGTTCCCGAGGCAGCTCTCTAGCATTCAGGTGCTTGTAATGCTCTCTGAAATTTATTTTGGAGTTGGTGTTTTCAATGTGAAGGGCAGTAAAACTGACTTACTACTTTTGTCTTACATGAGCATGCACGAAAACTGTTCAGGAGTTGGTAAAGTATATTTGAGGTACCGAGCAACTCTAGCACATTGAGTACTTTTTACACTTGGATTTTAGCAGATTCCATGTAGTTTCTAGGTTTATATTGAATGCTTCTAAAATTTTTCATAGTAAATCTAGGGTATGCTGGCAGAGTTGCAATATGGGATGTTAGGAGTTAGCAAGAGACAGGTAGCATACGCTCTCCGCCAAAAATATTGTGGGAGACATTAAAGCTTTAAAAATGGGACGCAGTGCAAAAGGGAACTGATACTCCTGTAAGTGCAGACTGGCTATTCATGGGTGACTAAATAGATAAGCAGACAAAGGGACAAGCTGCTTTCCAGACAGGTAACGTTGTCCTATTAAATTATTATTTCAACTGTGCTAATGCACTTTATGCTTACAGTCACTTCTATTTCATCACGTTAACTAAAACTGTAGTTTCAATGTTCCTGGCACTCTTGTTCAGATTTCTGTTTTGAGCAGGGTATTAGGTTGCTGTGCCACTGTGAGAGGAACAATTCTTTGTTTTTCTCCTTATTTTAATGAAATGATTTATCAAGTTGTGTGAGTGAAATTCCTTTTCCTTTAACTCTTCTAGAGGTAATGGCAAGGATAATGACTCTAATAACGGCACTACTGAACTGTAAAAACTGATCGAAATGTCTATAAATTTAATGGCCAACGAAGCCATGAACTCTGCACACCATGGTGGAGAAAGGCAACGGGCTCAGCTTAGGCAGAAAAGATCAGTGTATTGAGGCACTAAATGTCAAGAAATCTGTTTCCATTTTTTTAAAAGTGTTTGAGTTAACTATGTGGATGTATAGAATGCCAAATTATCCTGTATGTTAGATGATAATGCCACATTTTGCAAATTAAGCCTCTGAAATGTGAACTGGCTTTGTAATTGTCTTTATTAATGACCTGCTTGCTGATCTTGAACTAGATTAACATCAAAGGAATAGAACCCTGGTTTTAAAGGAAGAAGCCAGAACTTCTGGCAACAAGCCTGAAGTGATAACCACTTTTGAGATAGTTTGATATAGAGTCATTTACATGTGTCAGGATGGTAGCCTCAGTTCATATTGAAATGGGTGGCAACTTTCCATTAAGGTTTTGGGAATTTTAGTCAGTGGTAGATGCTTCTGCGATGTGGTGGATTCACAGTGGAAGATTACAGTGGAAGTTCACAAGGAGAAGAGCAAGCCATCATTAAAAAAAAATCTACTTAATGAGTTTGTTTAACTTTACAAATGACACTTTATTAGAATTGCTCTAAAAATACTAGTTTGTATCCTTTTCTCTTTTAGAGGTGCATTGTTAGCTTTTTGAGATGATAGTTTCAGGTAGGTCAGTTGTTCCTCAAGAACACATTGTTTTACTAAAACAAAGCTTTCTGGACAGTCTTGTTCTTAATTAGAACAATTAAGTCATTTTAGGTTAACTTCAGCAGCAGAAAAAAACCTGCGTGGTCTTTAATAGGAGCAGGATCAGCTTTGAACTAAGCTTAGGCATAATTTTTCTTATTCCTTTGAAGACACAAATAACCTCTCACATGGATGGATTTGCTAGTTAATTACCCACATCATCTGCAGCACAGAATTCAGTCTTATGCTATTTAAGGTTTGGCAAGACAGGTATATGGCTCTGCAATCAGACAATTGCATCCTTGCTAAAAACACTTTTGACATCTGAAATTACCAAGAGCCAAATGCTGGCTTAATTTGGTGCGCTTATATGTAGGTATATCTGTTGCAGTGAGTACACGTTCAACACCAGTTTATCCATGCCTGTGCTTCCCATTGAGATATACTTTTGAAAATCTTGAAATTCTGTCAATTCTCACCAGAGGTGAGATCCGAGATCCTGAAAAATGTAGAGGTGTTCCTGTAATAAAATAGCAAAAAATCCTTGTATTGATATAGACTTGGCAGACTTTTGATTTCGAACTGTATCTTGAAGAAAGGAAAAATTATTAAGGGTTTGTACTCATTATAGTTGAGCAGTTACATACGGTGTGTGTATGATAACCATGTAACCATTAGGTTAGATAAACCCAAATGTCCCTGAACATAGTGTCCAGAAATGCTGACAAAGCTACAAAATTGTGTTAAATTGCAGAAGGGCCTCAATTATGCTGAGCTGCCTCCTGCCCCTTATCTATGAGGCTGCAAATTCCCAAGGACAGTCAAGAGGGGAGTAGAAGAACCAGCAAAAGACATGCGCGAGGGAAGAAGGTAAAAAGTTCAACCTCAAGAAGTCTGTATAAAGGTCACTGAGGAAGACTCTTACTTCATCCCGAGACCCTCGCCCAAGACCACCAGGAAGAAGTGCGCATGCGGGAAGGACTTGTGAGATTAATTAGCATACGAAGCGGGAGCAAACTTACGTATTACGATACCCTGATGAATATGCATGTATAAGCCCCATAAAAAGAGTAACTGTATTATCCTCGGCATGCACGTTAGGAGGAGTGATCCCCGGTGCATCCAGCGCTGTAATAAAGAGTAAAGCTACTACGAAATACTAACTTGTTAGCTTCCTTGAATCAATCTCACCAAGGGTTTAGGAGTGTTCAGAAATAAAACTGGAGTTTGTCCTGTCTATTAGAGGCTGTCATAATGTCTGGATCAGATGAAAGTACAAAATTTGACGATAACTGGGGGTATTTCCTTCTTTTTTTTTTTTTTTTTTTTTTTTTTGCACAATTGCATTTGAATATGCATAATCCTGGCAGGAACTTCTCTCTTCTGGTCATGTGTGCAACAGCAGTTTCCAACCCAGAAATGCCTTTATCAGAGCTAATGGAACACTCTGAACATACTAAATAATGTCCCATCCATACCTTTCCTTACTAAATGGTTCCAGTGACCAGTGCTCCGTTAAAATTTGTGTGAGGTTTCCAGTATGAACATGGTCAATGATTATTCACCACTCTCTAAACATTCAGTCTTTTTTCCCTGAAACTTGGCTTTAGGACTCCTTGATACTGTTTTATATTGATTAAATGCTGTTTGGTTCATTGCTGCTATGGTTGATATTCAGTGTTGAAAATGCAATAAGCCCTACTTTGTTAGTATTATCTCTGCAGTCCCATTATTGAGATGGAGGCTACTCGGAGAAGGATGATATTTTTCACTATTTTGGGAAGTGTTACTGTTCCCTGAGGAAATGCAAACATCCCACACTCGGTTACTTTATTCAAGTGTAATTTAAAACCAGCTCTCAAGCATAATGGGATGTTACAGCCAATATTTATTTTTCTTTCATTAGATAAATAGTATTAAATTGCAATCCTTGAGAAAATTGTACAGGCTGTATCACATCTAAATGTGTTTGAGCTTGAGTCTTGCTCAGGCAAATTCTCATCGTATTCAAATACCATCATTATGCAAATAAGACCATCCTCATTGCTGAGTAAGTTTAAAATGGATGTTTGTTTTTATCATGATGAATTATCTTCCTCCTGGTAGCAGACAGCTACGTGCAGTTCAAGAGCTGTACAGGTCCTGTTTATTCTTCAGACCTCTCTTGCTAGTTGCAAGCTATTTTTTTTCTTTTTGGCAGCTAGGATAGCCTTTGATTGTTCTTCCCGTGTATCTTGCTCGAAAAACAACACAACCAAGCTTTTGTTATCACCAGAGTTTTTGGCTTGTTGGTGTTATGAAAAAATTCAGTTTCTTTTTCTGAGTCGGGCAGTAGCAACCCAAGGTCATCACTTTCCAGAGGCAGGCCAGCATTTCATATCAGCATATGTATAGCCACCTTTGGCCTGCAAATCATCTGTGAACTGTTTTGCAGGTATAACAGGTTCAAGACTGAAACAACCTCTGCAACTTCAACAGGTACCCCTCCTTTTTCTAAGGTCAAGGGAGTAATGCCTCAGCAATTGTACAACATGTAGGCTTTGGTACCCAAATGGCAGTGGATACCTCCTTTTACAGAATAGAAAAATAATCTCAGATTTAATGCAGCATCTACAAAGACATCTTATAGTTGTGTAAGGTCCTCATGCAGAGTTAGGCGCTATTATTTGTTGAAGATTCTTTATCTACTATAGTTCCAGTATTCCTGTCTCCTCAGTGTATCAGCTGCTGCTATGCTCTGTGTTCACCTATGCTTGTAGTGTGCAGCAAAGGATATGACTTGACATCCATGGGAACTGGCAGCACTCCAGCCCATCCAAGTATTCATACACTGATTCCTTATCAGATTACTTTGAAGGTTCTGCTGGTTTGTAAAGAAATCTCATGTCATGGTTTAAGCCTCTGAGTCAGCCACGCAGTTTCGCTCACTCACTCCCCCCTCTTTCTTCCCCCCGCTCCCGGAGGAATGGGAAGGAGAATCGAAAAGAATGCAACTCCCACGGGTTGAGATAAGAACAGTTTAGTAACTAAGGTATAACACAAGACCACTACTGCTACCACCAATAATAATAATGACAAGGCAAATACAAGGAAAGAGAATACAACTGCTCACCACCTATACCCAGCCCGACCAAGCAGTGCACCCGCACCCTTCCAGGTCTCTGCTCTCTGTTTTACATCCTGGTCATGACGTGCTGTGGCATCGAATACCTCTTTGGTCAGTTTGGGTCAGGCGCCCTGTCTCTGCTTCCTCCCGGCTTCCCCTCCTCCCTGGCAGAGCATGAGGCTCAGGAAGTCCTTGGTCAGACCAAAACATTACCAAGCAGTGACTGAAAACACTGGTGTTATCAGCGCTGTTCCCAGGCCCAAAATCAAAAACACAGCGCTGCACCAGCTACCAAGAAGGAGAAAAATGACTGCTGCTGCTGAACCCATGACATCTCACCAAATGCATCAGGCAATACGTTTATGCCTTGACTCCATCCTGGAACAACTCAATGCAAGTGCTTGATATTTAAAATACGATTAATTTGTTCTGCATTTATGCCCCAGTCTGCACAATGGAGTCCTAGTTATGGCTAGAGCTTTATGCACTGCTACAGTTGAACTGATATATAAACTAATGCTATCTGGGTCACAAAGATGAAGGAAAGGACTGTAGTAGCAGTTAATTTTTCTGTTTGACTGTTCTCTGCATTATCTGTCTGGACCGGTTTTTGCTTCAGTGATGTCCAGTCTGCGTGGTAGAAATGCACATTAAATCCCCAGTTTGCAAATGTCAACTGAGAAGGGGCTTTTTTAGACTTTCTTTTGATGTTTCTTTACTTATTTTCCACAGTACATGAAAACAGATTAAAAACAGCTACTGCAACTATCATTATGTCAGAGGTACTGTACAAAGTCTGCAAATTATGGTTTCCTTATATAAAATAAGGTTCTGCTGTGAGAGCCATTTTATTCTATAAGTGAGTGCCTCAAGGTGGAAATTAATTATAATTCAGGAAAGTGTAAATAAAAGGCTGCAAAAGCCATCTTTATTTTTTTTCTTTGATTTATATGTTATGGTAAAGGAATGGTAGGTGTAATAAGAGTTACAATATTTAGCCAAAACCTAGGATATCTGTTATCGCATTACTTCTTAATACTTAAAGCTAAATGAGTAGTTATGGAGATGAGTTGTGCAAACATTTCTTTACTTGCTTTGTTAGGCTATTCGATTCCTCTCTAAACTGTGCAGAAAATGACAAAGTTTTAGTCCACTTAGAGATACTGTAAATGTTCTGCTTTGTTTATTTATGACAAACATAGGTGCAAAGTGGAACATGATGCTAGAATTATCTGTTGTAAGACATGCAGATGTTTTAAGTCCATTTAAGTTAAAAATACTGGTTCTATGAAATCAGAAGAAACAAATCCCATCAGTATCCCAATATTTCACATGATAAATTCATGTATAAATTCACCAGTGCTGTCTTTAGATAAACCTGCAAATCCGTAGGTTTTCCACTCAAAGAAAATGTCTATAATCTATCGTATATTAATGATTCTGTAATATTTAGAAGGCAAAAAAAATGCATCAGCAATAATTCCTTTTGTCCTAGCTTTACCAAGTCTTGTTAATGCAGTGAACAATAAATAACAAAACCAATACACCTCATACTAGGATTAACTGCAACCTTCCATTCCCTTTCTGTTCTTTTCTCTCAGGTTTTCTGCCAAGCATACAGAGGATTAGGAAATCTAAATACCTGAGAAAGTGCCTAATTCTCTGCAGAGGCATAACAGAATGTGTGAGTTACAGGCCAAGAGTCCTTGTATGATAGCAACGTTGCTGTTATTTATATTTACAGTTAATGTTATGGCTTTTCTAAATTAAAAATGCCACCAAACTACTTGCAAAGGAAATATAATCTATAAATAGCTACTTTATGCACACTGTATCATTTCCAGTTCAGTTAAGCAAAAAGATTTTTTCATCCTCTAGTCTAACAGCTTATCCTGTGAAGTTATGTCTGCATGCAAGTATGTGCTACAGGCCAAAATCTGCTTTCATTTATATCTTTGTAAGATCACTATCTGAAAAGAAATTGAACAGGGTATTTTCTATGGCCAGATTTCATCCCTACCCGTTTTTGTGTGTGATGCTGAAAGAAGCATAGCTTGTAAGCATGGTTGATTATAAGCAGTTGCTAGTGTGCTTTATTTGTGTGTATTGTCTTATGTATATTTAAATTTCTTTGAAACTGGTTCTTTTGGTAGTTAGGTGTCCCTGAAATCACCAAATGAATAGAACAAATGAATAGAAGATTTGGTTTAGTGCAGATCTTCACAGATGCATGAAATCATGATATTTAAACTACTTTTCTAATCGGGGGGGGGGGGGGGGGAGTTGACATTTTAGGCTTTTTCTCTTAAAAAAAAAAAAAAACAAAACAAACAAAAATTTAGTAGAAAATATATGAGGATTATTGTTGTACAAGAGGGGAGAGTCTTGGGAAGGAATATTAGATTTTGTTGTAGTCTTTTCCAGTAGCATTGATTTGGAACTGCTTGCTCCCATCAACCCTGCAGTGGATAATCAGATTTGTACTTTCAGTCTTTCACACACAGCTAAATCCTGTAGTGCTCAGATCTGCTTTGTTTTCGAAGGATCAAAGATCTGAGGTTTTGTACACAGTCTGCTGTCTGGTTTCACTTTAATTCAATTAGGAAATAGATGATAAGCTTTTACAACACTCAAGGGGTCACTTGGATGGAGTTAATGAAGAAACAAAAGGTGTAACAAGGCAGTGCTCTTTTGTGAGTGACTAATGGTTGAAGGGGGACATCTCTATTAGGAGCAGGTGAAGGGGAAGAAAAACATACATCAAGTCTGCCCCAACCATTTATTGACATGCAGTCTTAGCTTACCTGAAAAAGCAGCAACAAATGTTAACTGGAATGAAAACATAGAGATTTTAAAATCATAATTCTTTGTTCTGGGCTTGGGAAAATAACTTAATGACAAGAAACTGCTGCAGTTTCTACAGTTAAAAAACCCCCACACTTTGATCTCCAAAGTGCAGGTGAGAAGTATGGTCCTGAGCAGTTCTGCTGTGCACTTCCTTAACTCCTTTTTATAGTCAATGAAACTTTTATAAAAAAGACAAGCAGAACAGCCCATCTTGCAGGAGAAGGGATGCGTCTGCACACTGTGATAGTTTGCATGGAGCAAGTATGTAGAGTTACGTTTTAAAAAGGAAAATGGAACGCTGGATAAATAAAAGTTTGGCTTTGTTTTGCTTTATTTGTAATGGAAGGCAGATAGCATTCCATGGCAAGACCCCTCTCATTCTTTGGGTTTTTTGTTTTCTGTGCTGGCAATTCTAGAAGCTTGGGGTATTTCCTAAATACAAAAGACAAACTGCATTGAAAAACAGTCCAGTTTTGCTTCCACAACTGATTTGACAGGGGCATTGACAGTGTCAAAGGAAAGAAACAACTGCTTTGAAAAATTAGGCTGCATCAGTAAAATTAAAAAACAAGCTATAGCCTCTTTTTCATTGCAGTTGAACTCAGATTTGAAAATTCTGTAAACTTTTGCTGAGCTTCCACAGTCTGTATGTATTTTACTATATGGCTCTTTACACAAAGAAAATTGAATTCTAAGATGGGCCTTTAGAAGAAGCATTTTAAGACAAAACTGTGGAATCTATTAGAGTTTTTGGGCTGCCAGTTAGACCTGATAAAGTTTAATTAATTACGTTCTTCGTACTAAATCTTTCCCCATATATGAAGTTAACACTAAGTATGATCCCAGTAATGAGGTGCTAGGGCTGGTGAACTTCAGGAAACCATCATTATTCTGCTTTCTGGAGAAGAGGCGGCAGATCCCTGCAGCAGTGACTGTGAGCTAGTACGCTGGTACCATCCATGGGATTGCCAGCTTTGGCCCAGAAGTACGAATGTGGTGATGCAGACTTGCAGCTGACAAAGTCTGCTCCCTACACTGCCCTGAAGGACAATGTAGTTTCTTGTCCCACCGCACTTTGCTTGGTGGATGGCTTGCCAACTGGTTTGCATTTTATTGTCTCTGGACATGGCCAGGTCAAATGGGTGGAGAGGCATATCTCAAACTGTTGTCTTTGATGCTAAAAGATATAACTTTCTTGTATAGTTCAGGGTTAAAATAATTTTTTTCCTTTACTACTCCTGTAATGCAAGTACTGTTTATCTAAGATAGGCAAAATAAGTTATTTATTAATGGCACATTTAATTGAATAGCTTAGCTGCTTAATGTACGTAGCATACATGTGTCCTTAATGACAAATAGTTTGTTTATTTTTATCTTTTTAACTACATGGAATGGTTGTGTGGGTTAACTGTTTATGCTGTTTGGTTTACTTAATGCTTTTGATAGGCTAATAACTCACTTCGAAGAGTGCACAGCTTTAATTTCTATCTTGAACTACTTTAGAAACAAAAAAAATTGTGTCATTGTTTGGATGATAAATAGTCCATTTTCCTGATCAGACCATTTACAAAGCTTAGCATAATCTAAACTGCTATGGTTTAGTATTTAATCCAGTGATGTTTATAACAGACTTCATGAAGGGCCAATACTTGTTTCAAATGTTGTAATTTTTGCTAAGCACAATGCCTGTTCGTGTCCTGCAGCCTAAGAGTTGCTACAACACTATGCCACATTCTTAAGTTAAAAATCTACTAACCTCACATAGTGGGAATAGAACAAATAAATGAAAGTGAAATCAGCTGCTCTTAAATAAGAATTGCAAAAGGATGTAGCATAGCTTGGGAGCTCTGTTTTATAATTATATTACACCTTTTACTGACCATCTGTTTAATCAAAATAAAACTGTAATAATGTAACAAGATCCTGCAATGTTTTCTGACAAGTACTTGTAAATTTTTCTGGAATACTACTTGTTAAACAAAGATTAAATGCAGCTATTAAGAGCTGGCAATAATGCTCCAGGAGGAGAGCTTTATTTCTGCACAAGAAATGGGCACTGGAAAAGGATTGTTAAACTCTGCGAACCTAAAAAAATGAGGTAGTGGCAGAAAAGCTGTTACTTTATATAAATAGTCCAATAAGCAAAATTGCACTTGCCTTGGTCTACATGACTAAGAGATTCTCAGCAGTACAGAAAGCAGAGAAAAACTGTGTTCATTACATTCTTATATAGCATCACTTCAGATAAAATGATATGAATTGCATCAATTACATGTTCTAATTGATACTGTTTGATTAAATCACCTAAATGTTCATTGCTGAGATTATTACTGTGTAATGGTGGCACTAGCCTGGCTATTGTCAATTTAACCTTCTGAGTATAAAACAACTTGCAATGATGCTGGACAGAAGTTAAGATGCAGTTTTCTTTCTAAATTGCAGACGAGAAAATTGATGAGTGCCAGATTAGGAATGTCCTCACTCCCACTGATAAACAGCTATGCACATAAAAAGCCTTTCTGGCCTGCCTGTAACCACATGTATGAGCTGATATTCATTATAGGAGTAGAGAGTTCAAATTCTTGACCTGCAAATGAGAGTTAGAATGCTGTGGATACCCATTCAAGAATTGAACAAATACTAAGAGCATGACCAAAGCTTATACTTCTCCTAGGAAAGAAAGTTAAGCTGATATCAATAAGCAATATGACCAGCTGTGTGATAGAAACGGAGTGTCTCAGAAATTTGAAGTAAGTGGTTTACGGCTGTTGCTTGGTGAGGGTTGGCAGCCTTTAAAATCTCAGGGAGAGCAGGCAGTTGGACATGATTCCTCCTGGGATGGCAGGATTCCTCATGGGCAATCAGGTATCCTAGCAGAGGCTTCATTATTTATAGGAGGGCTGATTAAGTTCAAGTAACGATTGTAGCAGAGAAGAGTTCTTTTTTCCTGGTTTAGAAAATTCTCACTCTTTCTATTTGAGAACCAGCAGCAGGCAGGCAAGGAAGTAAAAATGGTCATATGCAAGTGAGTCTTTGACTGAGGTGCAGTAGGTGGTTGTGCTTGCACTGCAATGCTTGTTATGTCCAAGACCAGGGCCTGTGCATATTAGAAAGCAAAGATCAAACTTCAAGCAGCCTCTATCTGTAATGGCTGATCTAGATGGAACAAAAGTGATTTGAAAGGTGACAGCATTCAGTTTAGTACTCCCCAAAAATATAGTGAGCTTAATTCAGAATGATGGCACTTCACAGAAAGCTTTAATCGAGGTCCCTGTGGTAACCTCGAGCCCAGGCATCCCTCACTGGTCTTGTACAGGTTGAAACAGGATAGGTAATGCATAGACCAGCATCCTTGATAGCTGCAGCTTTATATTCCAAAATCAAAGACTTACTCCAGGTTTGATGGCTAAAGTAGTCATAGATATCTTTCAGCATTATGAGAATATAAGTATTTTTGTTTGTTTGTTTTTTGTGGTTAACACTACAGAAAGTGCTGTGTTTTTCAAGCCTCTGGGTGTGTGAGTGTGCGAATTAACACCCTGGATGACAGCCCAAATCATGAAAACAAGCTCTATGAAGGAAGGGAATTCACAGATGCAAAAATACAGTAGAATTAACATTGTTCAGGGCAATGAAAGAAGACTTATTTCTAAGGCATTTTAGCTGGATGGTACCTGTGGGAACACCTCTAACTACAGAACAATCACCTGTTCCCAGTAAGACACGCTGACTGGTGTTTAATTGATTATTTGGGAACTTTTTGTTTATATATGGAAGATTTTCTTCGGGAAAGACTTTGGGCCTGTATGATTTTTGCCCTGGGGAATAACAAAACCAAACTATTGTGGAGGATAGAGGGTCAAGCTAATGCATCAATGATCTGGTTTGTGCTTTAAGTTGGCTTGATGTTAATCTATGCTTGGTACAGGAAAAAGACTGTTTGAGTACTTCCTTTGCCTGTTTTCTATCAGCCAGCCTCCATTGGCAGGACTGTTTCTCCTATGATACACTAGAGGGCAGTATCAACTCAGTTCCGTGTATTTAAAAGTTTACATTCCATTATCCTACTAGAAACTGAAAGAGAAAACAAAACTTCTGCCATACAGGTTTTAGTAGACTCTTGAAGTCACTGTGCAGCTCTTATTCACAGAACAAATGTAACAGCCAACAAACTTGTGCATCCTGTGGGTTGGGGACTGTAATTAGAGCAGCAGTGTTGTCAGACTGAATGCCAGCAGCTCCCTTCAGGTGGAATTTTAAGCATCATAAGGTAGTCCCTAAAAACCAGGTTTAATAGCAAGCCATAAAAAAAGTTTAACTTTGTGTTGATCTCCTAAACCATCTTATTCTCTCCCTTTATTTTTCTTTCAGTTTTGCTACAGTAAGTTCCTGGCAGGTTTTCCAATTTTCCATGTTATTTTGTATCTTTTTTTAACAGAATCTTGGTTTCAAGTTTGGGGTGGGGTTTTTGCCACACGTTCTTGGAGATAGTGTAATTTCCCCCTCCTGTCTTTCCTTCTCCAGCAGTTCCAACTGAGAGGACAGCAAGTGTTTATACTGAGAAGGTTGAAATATTGTAGATCTTTGGTTGATCCCTCCCATTTACTGACTCTGTAGTTTCAGTATGAAATCTACTATAATGTGGAAGCTGTTTCCAATATATTATAAGGGCTTTCTACCATATGCTCTCCCATCTGTAATAAGAATGAGGGGTTTGGAAAAAAAGGCAAAAATTTCATTGTGTGATTGGATTTGAACTGTGTGCAATAGCTGCCTGCTTTAGGGAAGCTTTGAAAAGTAAATATGTGTATTTATACGTGTCATGAATTCTTCTACTTCCTGTTTATTCCACATTGCTGATCAAGCGTTTTCTGCTCAAAAATATAATAGCTGTGAGGCCTGGAGAATTAGTGGAACTGAACACATCTCAAGAACTGTAATTCAATAAACAGTTTGCAGTCACTTCAATTGATTGACGTGGCTTTTAGGCGTTAGTGGCTCCACTTTGGAGAGGGTATATACCTTTGCTAAAGATTAACCACAATGATAAAATAGTGCTTACACTGAAGTTTAACATAACTTCTTTAAGGCTTTCTTCAAAACCTACCTGCCCTGGTTACATCTGATGTTTCTAATCTAAGTGAGGCAAGAGCAGGAAGAGGTATGCAGGTCTGCATCTTCAACATACCCGCCAACTAAAACACCCACAAAGAAGGGAAAAAGAGGAATTGTTTTATTTTAAATGTCCTTATGGAAATTAACCTTTAAAAATCTTAAGTTTCTGTATTACAAATATTTTCCCTCTTGATGCGTTTGTTATTCCTAGCTCTTACCAGACTGAAAGAATGAAATCAGCAAAACTATGTTTGGTGTTAAAAGGCATAGTTTCTTATATATTAGGTTTGAATTTGGCTCTGTATAGGTACTCATTTTGCTATAATTAATCTTCCATTTATAGTTTATAACAAGACAATAAATTATTAAACTAATAGCACTACAATACATATATAGTACTAAAAATTTTAAGAAGCACTTCTGTGTTGGGTACCTATAATCAAGTAACAAGAACCCATCATACAGAATGGTTATCCTTCATAAAAAATCTATTTGACTTACACTTTATAGATCAACCCTTACTGTACGGTGAGATCTAAAATATGTAGCATTCAGTAGGCAGACAAAAATATTTCGTAAGAAGTCAGTATTTTGGACAACACCGATTTTGCAGTAGCCAGTAGAGATTCAGGAAGGAAATCAGAAGAATATTTGGCCTTCAAACCACCATTTGCTTAGCTAGTTTAAGTAATCCCATGCTTTTTGAAGCTTTACTAAGCAATACAGTCAGCATGCTTTAAGGGCCTTTTCTGACTCTAATCTTTGATATCTATAAATAGCAAACTTCACAGATTGGAAGTTCTACTTTTTCTTCCAATGTCTTTGTTTTAGTTCCCTCATCTTCGCACTTCTGTCATTTATTTCAGTAGATGCAGTTCTTGTTTAATTTCAGAGAACCTCTAGAATGCAATGAGTCTTAAATGTTATGTTGAGCCTTACTACATAAATCCAACACTAGGGGTCACTAGAACTCCACTGTTGACAAGCAGCTGGTGAAAAACACGGTTGATGCTTGTCGTTGCAGTCAGCCTGGTTTGCTATGAAGCTGAGGAATATCTGTACTGCCAAATAGGCAACTGTTTTAAGGTCTAATGTATACACACAAGTAGACACCATATGTGTTTACAAAGATGTGTTTATGAAAGATTGCAAGCTCTTCAAAGCTACTGTTTGTGTATTTGAATTTCTCATTCCCTCCAAATTATTGGGCTGTATTGTGTTTGTGTATTTGGACCTATATTTTACTTGGTCTTGAGAAACTATGTACCTTTTAAATCTAAGTCACAGTAATCAGTATGTAGCATTAATAAATGCTGTCCCTGAGAGTTTTGGCAGGACTGGGTTCCTTTTGATTCTAAGAGATGTTTGGCATAGAAGGTAAACTGGTTCTCAAAAATATTTCTAATCATTGAAGATCTAGCCCCTGCTCACAGTATGGTGTTACAAAAATATAATTAGTGTATTTAATGAGCCATAGACTAAAAAATGTCAGCTGATGAAGCATATAAGTTGCATTTTAATCCTCTTTAATAAAATGACTGTATTTTTGGTGGGGTTTATATTAAATTGAAGTTCTAAATGAGGAATTAGAAATCCTCTGTAGATAAAAAAATCACTATCTGTAGTAGATTATTAAATACGGAGAAAGTCTTGGGATGGAATTTATCAGACAAGATGGAAAATAATTTTTTTATATATACCGTTAAGTTTTTCTTATTCAGTCTGTATAACACTAGAGACACTTATATAAACCAAAGGTTTTATTTCTGGTTCATATTGAAAATGCTGTAGGTTTTTCGGGAATGACAGCTGAGTCCTGTTCTTTCTCAAAACAAAACAACACGAGCATATAGTAAAGGTCAGAAGTTCTTGGGTGCAGAGTAGGTAGTGAGGGTTCTGAATGTGTGGTGTAGTCAGGCTGTGGAGATCCTTTCCTTGTGAACCAAGATGTTGGTGCCCAAAGTTAACATGGGTTCAAGAGGAGACCTATAAAAGGGAAAGTTGTTGAGGGTTTCTAAGAACAGAGATACCACCCCTGGTTCAGGTGTTGAAGGCTGAGAAAGCGTTCAAGGGAATTATTGTGTATTCTGGCCCTATTTTTATGTATATGTATATGGCCTTATTCTTCCCTCTAGTCACTGTGGAAGACAGCACGGCATGCTAATCTGTCCTATTCCTCTGTTCATTTTAATTTGATATAAACAAAGATATTATTAATAAAAAGGAAAAAAAGCCGGCAGTGCATGCAGGCAAATGTTTGCATTGTTTCCATAGTAATTTTAAACGGCTTTGCCCTCTTTACTTCTAAGGCATCATACCAACTTGTCTTTAGTTATGTCTCAGAACAGTCATGGTAACGTTCTCTGTTCTGTTATTTCATGTTATCTGTTCCTACAAGCCACTGAAAATGGTACCAGATTTCAGATTGGACACTATTGCATGTTAACACTTACATTACAGCCATTCAGATCACTTCCCCTATTATAAGTTCACAAGTGCTGGTACTAATACATCACATTTCACTGCTGTGGAGGCTTGAGTTCAATCCAACCAGGAAGAAGCAATTTTGTTTGTGTCTGTTAATTTTCTCATGAGATATGTATTTCTTCCTACAGTGATTTTTTTGTTTCCTGATTTGCACATACTGGTTAGTTTATTTACTGAGCTCTTATTCAAGCTGGCCTCTGTATCTTACAAGACTTGGTCCTTATAAATCACTGCACTTTATTGTACTGTGAGTATGCAACTTGCAGCCAAAGCAGCTTTTAAAATTCTGCCATCAGATGAAGCCGGTTAAAATATTAGCTCATGAATTTAAATAAAAAGGCCTTCTTAGATACACTTTTTGTCTGTTAGAGCGCTGCTGCTCTGGCTGGTAACAGCCTAACTGTAGTGCGATAAGGTTCTTTGTCATTTTTAGAACTCATTTGTAACTAAGCTATTTCTGAGTCTTCATTGGAAACAAGTAAAGGAGAGTGAAAACTCTGACTGACATCATCTGCTTCTTCAGCTATTCTGAACTGACAGCAAGCCCTGCAACATAAAGTAGCCTGATAGGAATATTATTCACTACTAAGTTTAGTGTTTGATCATTAAAAAGATAGGCACTCTGAGGAGTATTTCCACTGACAGCAGAACTATAAGCTGTCAAATAGATTTTATTTTCATTATTATTTTTATTATATTATTTTTTCAGCCTGGTAAAGATTTTGAACTGAATCTGCTTTTCTCATGCAACAGAAGCATTATAAGCAAATCAAGAGTTTTTAGTTTTTATTTTCCTTTCTGGTATGACTGAACAGATGTGAATTAGTTTTAAACAAATTTACAAAGTTTAGTGCGTCATTCTGCTGGCACTGAAACAAAAATCAAAGTGCATGTGAATGTCAAAAGAGAGTAAGATCCAGAAATTAAGGTGAAATTTAAGAGTGTGACTCAGTTTGGTCTTTGTAGCATCTCCCATTACCATATTATTTTTGTGGGAGCATCACAAAAAGACTTTAGCTGGTGACTGTGCCACTGCTGGCCAGGATGTAGTGTACACATGTGGCAAAGAAGTCCCATCACTAAAGATTCTGCATTACCTGAACAAAGAGAAAAGTCTGCAGGTATGCGTGGTGAAGAAATGAGTGACACAAACGTAAAATAAAAGTGAACAGGTCATGCTTTGCCTTATGAATGACAGTCGCAGCTTCACGGCTACTAAATGGTTTGAAGACAATGCATTAAATCATATAAAGTTGGAGGGAGGCCAAACTGATTGGGAGTTTCCTTTTCATCTTCTGAATCTACAGTTCGAATTGTTCCTTATTTTGGATGTTGTAATCCACCTGGCTACAGTCTTGTCTATAGTCTGCTGTTTGTTGCTGTGTTAACAAGGCTTCTCCCAGAGTTGCACTTCTAGGTTGTCAATGAGGGAACATTACTGTCTCAAAAAAAATCCCCAACCCTCAAACAAAAATATGAATTGATAAATTGATTAGAACAATTAGCAATTTTAATTACATAAAGCAGACTATATATATCAGTATATATATCAGCATATATATCACTTTGGAGATGAAACAAGAAGCGTCAGGGTAGCAATGAATTTTCTCATTAACTTCTTGGATGCGGATTAATGGGTTTGCCAGCTTTACAGGTAGCCACAAGTTGTGGGGACGAAGGTCTTTTCATTCTTATGTTTTCCTAAAGCCAGTTCTTCACTCACAATTAGTTGTGTTAATTACCCAGAAAAAGTTAGACATACTTGCCAAAATAGCATATTGCTAATAGAACAGGAAGATATTTTCTCATTACTGAGTAGTATGAATTGATGGGATTTTCCATGGGCGGTGTTTTCATCACAAAGGTGTTAGCCCAGCCAGAGACTGTACAGTACAAGTGTCGTCACCTGCACTTGTAAGAAGAAACTTGCATTGGGATGCCAGCTCTTGCAGAGTGGAATTTGGCAAGTGGCCTAACCTTCGTCTGTCACTTTACTACAACACCCACCAAAGCAATGGGAATGTGATTTCTGTGCAGGGCACATGCAAGAAATGACTACACTTACTCATTTCCAAAGGGGCTGGAGACAATGGCTTATTCCTGAGTCAGTTGACTTTGAGAAGGCTTGAGACCCAAACCTGGTTTGTTGGGATAACAGGACAGTGGAAGAGGAGGTTACCCCTGAATGCCTGGAAGGCAGTAAAACTAAAATATGAAACATCTCCATATGTTGCACAAATAACAAAAAGTAAAAGCCAGGTACTGGCCACAGAGTCAGGAACTGTAGAAGTGCAGAGAAGAGAATCTTGGTGGTTTGGTTTATTTAGGGGTTTGGTTGTTTTTTGTGTTTTGTTTTTCTCTTTTTAGTGTGGTTTTTTTTTCTTGGAAGTTGGAAAGTTGGTAGCAGCCCCCCTTATACCTGTATCTGGTAAGAAAGCTCTTCCTTTTTTGCACTTTTTCATACTTTCTGTAGACTATAGGAAGCTTCTCTGTATCTGTCAGAACACAGAATAGTGTATTATGCTGGCATATTTCATCCTGCTGCTGAATGGAGCTGGGCATCGACTTCCTCCTCCAGACGATTGATTTATCTTGGATAGAGAGTATTGTTTTATCATATTTCCTCCATGTTGGACAACAAAGGTTTTGGCCACAACGTGCTATATATCATGTCAATAACAATTATTTATCTTCTTTCAGCCAGTGGATGCTCTGAGATGATACACTTCCATTTCAGATACAATGCCAGTTGCATGCTTCATTTCAGGTCTGGGGAACCTCTCTGGGATTGGTAGAACTGATGTGATCTTCTAAAATGCATTCACAGCATCACACAAACCACAGCCCTTTCTCATTGTGTGGATGAGATGTATTTGTTAGTGTTGGCAAACAGAAGTGTACAGTTTCAAAGTTTATTTCGATAGACTTGTTTTAAAGTTTCAGCATTGTGGATGTTAAGATTAAATTAGTGGTTTTATTGCTCCCAAACATGTTCTTTGTGAAGGAACACAGTGACGGTAAGTTCTTGTAGCTAGTTTTTTAAGTTTGGGCTGTGGTAAATTGCATTTTGCTGCCATTCTGTCTGCCAGGGATAACACCTGTCTGATTATTAGGCTTGACCAAAGGGTTGAATGGTTCTTGCATTGATACCTTCTGTAATGGAAAACCTGAAGTAGGTTGTTTTTCCCCAGCACTGCTATTTAGACCAAATGTAGATGTTCCCGCTGTTCGTGCAATACAGATGCAGTATTGTACTACACGGTCATCACGTTGTTTCCCAATGCCGGCTGTACGGGCATAGTTCCGCTCACTCTTTTCGGTGCCGTAGGGATGCTCAGTACATGATGCGTTTGGATGCGGAAAGGAGCCGTCGCCAAACCACGTGCAGGAGAGCACACATGCCCGGCGGCGGGCTCTGCTGCTGCCGCCAGCCGCAGCGATGCCAGCTCTCCGGGTGCAGGAGGCAGCGAGGCTTGTACCGGCCCCGCTGCTCTGCCGGCAGCGGCTCTCCCCGTGCCACCGCAGCCGCTGTGCTCCGGGAGCCTCTGCAGCGCCATAACACTCCGCGCGGAGCAGCCGCGTCCCTCCGGAGCCGCCGCCGCCGCTCTGCGCCCTCCTCTGCCGAGGCTGACCCACCACCGGGCTCCAGCCCCCTGGAGCGTTGGTGCTTGCCTTCCCCCCGCACCGTCTCCGGGGCCGGGCCAGGCAGCCCCGCTCCGCCCCGCTCCGCGCCCCACTGCCCGGGGATTGGGGCTGCCGCGCTGCCTGGTGCGAGGCGGGGCTTGGCTCGGGAGCTTATTTATTTATTTGTTTCCCTCCTCTTTTCGTGCTTTCCGCGACATTTCCCGGCTTAAATCTCAGTCTCTGTGTAAACAGCAACCGCGGCACGCGTAGGATGGGCCGGGGCCGGAGGAGGCGGGCTGCCGGGCGGGCCGGGGCCGGCGGCCCGCTACGGGCTCAAGCCGAGCAGCATCGGCTGGAGCGGGAGGTAGCCGCCGGCCGCTGCCCCCGCCAGCCCCGGGAGCAGTAGGCACGTCTGTGGCAGTGACCTTCTGGGGGGAGCCGCGCTCGCCCCCTCCCGCTCTTGCGGAAAGTCAGACAAGTCAATGAGGAAATCGAGAACTTAAAAAACAGAGAGGGAGAGCGAGCGCGAAACAACAAAGCCCAGCCTCCTTGTCTGGACGATTTCAGGGCTGATCAGCATCACCCAAAGGAAAACTTTGGCGACGCCCGGGGAGCCGCCGTGCTTTTCCAGCGGGATGCGGGCTCTGGCTTCGTGAGGCGCTGGCAGCGGGAGCGCCTCTGCCCTAGGCGCCGGAGCCCAGAAGCCCCGCGGACCCTGCCCAGCGCCTTGCCCCACCGCTCGGGGTGTTGTGGGGTAGGGGGCTGCTTTCCTGCCTCAGGCTACTGAAGCCCCGAACCGAGATTTCAGCCAGAACTGTTTGCTATTTATTTACTGAGAGGAGAGAGGTTTTCTTTCACAGCATCATCTGTTTTGAAGAAAGAAGGGAGAAAAGGGGAGGGTTAAAGCTAAAGAAGTAACTCATCTCTGAAGGAAATGCCTTTACTCTCTCCGGATGACCTGCTCTGATAATGTAGCCTCTCCACTAACCGAGTTTTATTTTGACTACAAAGTGTGAAAAACTGAGTAATAATTTAACACACCCTAGGATGTGCACTTCTGGGATTAGCAATATGGGGCATCTGGGGCATCTGTTGTCACCTCTTCTTTTGAGCCTGGCAGCAGTTTTTTCCAAAGGTAAGTCTCAATCTCTTCACTGCATCTTGTTTCTTGTTTATTTTGCATCCACAGTCTCTGCCCCCTCTCTTGGCAGTGCCTTGACTGTCAATACCCACAGTTCATGCCTGAAAGACTCGGGGGGAGTCCTGTGCGAGTAAGGAGCAGAGATACCTTGATGGGAAACCCCCAGTGACCAGGGTTTTGTTGGTTGACTATGACAAAAGTCTGCCCATTTACTGAGGTATTTGTTACCTGCCTGTTGTACTTTCGATCTTGTAGTAGATGCTGTTGATGAGGTTTGTTGGTAACTCAGTTTTGGATGACAAAAGGTTTGTTATCTGAAAATGTGAAATCTTGAGAGGTGCAAACTGTTGGAGTTAGCTGCCTCTCGGTTATGTTGTAATAAAAAATCCTCTATCTCAGACTGGCTGGCAAGGTTTTGCTGAACCAGAGATATACGTGCTTACTGAAATGTTCAGAAGCTTTGATGAGAGCCTGAACCAGGTGTCTGGTGTTCTGCATGCTGAATAGAGTTAGAATGTCCTGACAGCGTGACTTCAGATGACTCAGTGACACCTTCTTGTTGCCCACGAGTGTGTTTACAGTAAGAATCAAAAAACCAGCATATAGGCAATGCACATATGTTTGTGCGCATTCAAGTCGTCCTCTGAACTTAGTTTTTAGTGATAGCCTTTCTGAAAGGTGAATGCATTTTTGGAGTACTGAATTTAGATGATTCTGAACATTCTTGTGGAATATAAATTAGCAGAAATACACATTTCAACTGAGCAGAGATTGTTCATCAACAGCTATACAGTTACGTTTTGGCAGGGAAATAAAATTAAAGTTCACACATGGTTAATCTTAAGAGAATAATAGCATATGTATTTCATCTGTGATTTTGCAAACATGCTTACAGAGAGTTCTGCATATAAACATCACTGTTTAAAAAAGTTTAACATCTTTTTGCTGTTCCAGATACCAGCACCTTTCTTTTTTCTTAAGTGAGTTATTTTTACTAGTCACTTATTTTACTAGTCCCAGAACTGAACTTACAGACAGAAGGCAAAGTACACAGCTTTGTGTTTCTGCGGTGGTTCCCTGTATCACATTCCTTTCTCCATTTTTCCTTAGAACAGGCTAAAAAAGCAAGCAACAAAATTAGAAGTCTGCTCAAATGTTACCTAAACGCAGCGCCTACATAAGTACAGTTTTAAAGTTGCAATTGCAAATGCATTAGCAGCAGGGATTGGATGTCTTGAGTCTTTTCAAAAGATTGCTTCATTCGCATCTCACACCAGTAGTTTTTGATTTCCCAGCTAGGCTGCAAATTATGTATTTCATTATAAGGAATATCAGTACTTTAGGTAGGCTGACAATGCAGTAAGAA